>CM063187.1:41027500-46027500 GCA_031835075.1 Saguinus oedipus | reverse complement strand
AACCTGTATCAAGATGTGATGCTGGAAAATTTCAGGAACCTTATCTCAGTGGGTGAGTAACTGAGCATCAGACCACTGGACCTGTTTCCTCAAACCATCATTTCAAACCAGAGAGAATATTCCAGTTAGATCACAAAGAGAAACTTTGGCCACTGGGGAGAAAACTCCTAAGAGATGATGTGCAGGCTAGAACCCTGCAGTTAATGAGCTTTTACAGATCAATGTGAGGATGTGGCCCCCTGTGACAGGTTGGTGAGGGAGCTCTCCCTAAATGTCACACTCCTGGCTGTGGGCATTCAGTGCAGGTAATAAGCCCTCCCTCCCCTCTTCACACAATTAGGCTCTCATTCTTTCCTCATATTTCTCAGAATGAGACTGATAACATTTACACACCACCAAGAGCCTTGATCTATTGGTTGCTTTTGGAAAAAAATGTTTTCATCCGGTGTCTGGGATAAACCAGTGTTAAAGGAACCAAGGGAGAACTTTGGGGTTTTGTTGGCAGTTATAATAGCCAACACTTACTGGTGTGTAGTAAGTGTAATCTAAGTGTTGGCTTCTTTTATTACTTTTTGATAAATATCTAACCTCATGTTCATTTCTCAGAGGTTCATATACAGTTATGTGTTGCCTAAGTTTAATTTATGAGATAGTGATATGGTTTGGCTGTGTCCCTACCCAAGTCTCATCTTGAATTGTAGCTCCTGTAATTCCCACATGCTGTGGGAGGGGCCTGTTAAGAGGTAACTGAATCATGGTGGTGGGGTCTTTCTTGTGTTCTCATGATAGTGAATAAGTTTCATAAGATCTGATGGTTTTATGAAATGGGCGTTCCCCCGCACAAGCTTTCTCTTTGCCTGCTGTCATGTAAAACGTCCCTTTGCTCTTCCTTCACATTCTGCCATGATTGTGAGGCCTCCCCAGGCGTATGGAATTGTGAGTCAATTAAAGCTCTTTCCTTTATAAATTACCCAGTCTCAGGTATGTCTTTATTATCAACATGAGAATGGACTAATACAGATAGTTGCTGTTATTATCTCCCTTTTATGGATGTATTAGTCAGTCTTTAAACTGCTGATAATGGCATACCCAAGACTGGGCAATTTACAGAAGATAGAGGTTTATTGGACTTAACACTTCCCTGTGGCTGGGGAGGCCTCACAATCATGGTGGAAAGTAAAAGGCATGTCTCATATGGTGGCAGATAAGAGAAGAGAGCTTGTGCACGGAAATGCTCCTTTTTAAAACTATCAGATCTCATGAGATTCATTCACTATTGTGAGAACAACACAGGAAAGACCCACCCCCATAATTCAATCATCTCCCACCAGGTTCTTCGTATGACACATGGGAATTGTGGGAATTACAATTCAAGATGAGATCTGGGTGGGAACACAGCCAAACCATATCATTCTGCCCCCGGCCCCTCCCAAATCTTACGTCCTCACATTTCAAATCCGATCATGCCTCCCATCAGTTTCCCAAAGTCTTAACTCATTTCAGCATTAACTCAGAAGTCTACAGTCCAGTGTCTCATGTGAGATAAGCCAAGTCTCTTCCATCTATGAGCCTGTAAATCAAAAGCAAGTAAGTACTCCCTAGACACAGTGCAAGTATAGGCATTGTGTAAATACAGCTGTTTCAAATGGGAGAAATTAGGCAAAACGAAGGGGCTACAGGCCTCATGCAAGTCTGAAATCCAGCAGGGCAGTCAAATCTTAAAGCTCAAAATGATCTTCTTTGACTCCATGTCTCACTTCCTGGTCACTCTGATGCAAGAGATGGGCTCCCATGGTCTTAGGAAGCTCCGCCCCTCTGGCTCTGCAGAGTCTAGCCTCCCTTTCAGCTGCTTTTATGGGCTGGTATTGAGTCTCTGTGGCTTTTCCAGGCACACGTTGCAAGCTGTCAGTGAATCTAGCATTCTGGGGTCTGAAGGATAGTGGCCCTCTTCTTATATCTCCACTAGGCAGTGCCCCAGTAGGGACTCAATGTGGAAACTCCAACACATGGGAATTATGGGACACGACATGGAATTATGGGAGTTACAATTCAAGATGAGATTTGGATGAGGACATAGCTAAACCATATCAACGGATGAAACAGCTGGTCACAGAATTAATAACATGCCAAAGATAACACAGCTTTTAAGAAGAACTAAGATGGGCCGGGCGTGGTGGCTCACACCTATAATCCCAGCAATTTGGGAGGCCGAGGCAGGTGGATCACGAGGTCAAGAGATCGAGATCATCCTGGTCAACAAGGTGAAACCCCGTCTCTACTAAAAATACAAAAATTAGCTGGGGATGGTGGTGCGCGCCTGTAATCCCAGCTACTCGGGAGGCTGAGGCAGGAGAATTGCTTGAACCCAGAAGACGGAGGTTGCGGTGAGCCGAGATTGTGCCATGGCACTCCAGCCTGGGTAACGAGCGAAACTTCATCTCAAAAAAAAAAAAAAAAAAAAAAGAACTAAGGTTTAACCCTTCCTAATCTGGCCCTAGGTCCTGTGTTTTTAATAAATAACCTCAGGAAACCAAAATGTAAACTGAAGACACGGGGCTTTTTGCGTAACTGTGCATATTCCTGCAGTTGTTTCTCAAACTGCAGGATAAAACCCTCTTGGTGAGTCCTGAAATCATATTACCGTGTCATAACTAGCAATTTTTAAAAAGCGAAAGAGATTAATAGAACAGAAAACAAAATAATTTGTCAAAGTGCATTGCACATAGTATGTAAGGATCAGCTGATAAAACTTCTGTTATAGTGAACAATCTGTGTTGTTATCTGTGCCTGTGCATACTGAGTCACAGTGGAAATGCTGCTTTTATTGTGGATTACAATAAAAACAATTGGGAAACCACTGCTTTAAGCCCATTCTGGGCAGCTCATGGTCTCCCTTTCCCTGGTACTGTCTTATAAACTAAAGTCACTTTCAATAAAACAACCCAGAAAGGACCTTGAACCAGAAGCAGTATCCAGTGGGACTTGTTTATGCCATTTTGAAACCCATCTCAAGGTCCCAAGAATATGATCATCCTCGTCTGCCTCAGCCCCCTGTTTGTTACACCATAGTCTTGCTTCCCTGGGTACCAGGCCATTGACAGTGCCACAGTATCTGTTCCCCATTCTGACAGTCATGGCTGTTTGAGATTCTGCAATATATTAAAAGGGCAGAACTTAAGAAAATGGATTGTAGGATCTGAGTGGTCTCTATCTTTTCATGAAGACAAAGAACCTCAGGGAAAATAAAAAGGATGTCTCTTAAACCTTGCTTCATAGGTTTACACATGGATTCCTGCACAACACTGATGCCATATTTCATAATGCTTATCCCATTTCAATCTCCGTTGCCTTTTCATCCCGAGCCCCTTTTAGCTCACCATGTACAGCTGTGCAGGTTGTACACAAACATATGTTATAGTCTTCCTTATGACAGTGATGTGGAGGAAGGGAAATTATCAGGAGTAGGACTTGTTGTTTCTGAAACTTCTTATGACCCTTTAGGTCCCTGTCTCTGCCCAGCATATAACAAACAATATGTATTATTCATGTACACACATATACTACATAAAATGGGAGCCTTTCCCATACCTTTTGTATCAAGATGATTAAAGGCCTTTTATCAACTTCTCTTATAGCAGGGAGGTGAATTTCTTCCTTTACAAATTTTTCCTGAGATTTCCATTTTTTCTTTTTTGCAGTGTGAGTGTAGAAAGGTCTTGCTCTGTCACCCAGGGTGGAGTGCAGTGGCACAATCTTGGCTCACTGCAGTCTCTGCCTCCCAGGATTAAGCAATCCTCCAACCTTAGATTTCCAAGTAGCTGGGATCATAGGCATGCACCACCACACTGAGCCAATTTTTTTTTTTGTAGAGATGAGATCTTACTATATTGCCCAGCCTGGTCTTGATCTCTTGGGTTTGAGTAATTCTCCCACCTCAGCCTCTCAAATTGTTAGTATTACAGGCAGGAGCCACTGCACCTGGCCAAGATTTCTCTTAATTTCCCTACAAAACTTGATTTCTAATTAGCAGCTCACAGGTTGGAATTACTATGGCTCTGATTGTTTCACATGTCAATAAAAGCCAGGACAACTTCCCACCCCATCATATTTCATTTTCTCAAAACCTCTGGGCAGATGATTGACTTGTTCTCTTAGCCAAATTCTCTTTCTTCTCATAGGAGATAGGATTGAAAACAATATTTTGAATCTTCAGGAAAAGGGGTTGAGTTACCTTTCACAAGAAGTATTTCATTGCTGGCAGATTTGGAAACAAAGGATCTGGGATTTAACTGTGAGTCAGGATTATATCATGAATCTTCAAGAAGAGTGTTCCCCATATTTGGAAGGAGATGTTTCCCCCTGTGAAGAATGGGCAGGCATGTCTCTTCAGATTTCTGAAAATGAAAATTATGTAGTAAATGCCATTCTCAGAAATCAAGATATCACAGCATGGCAAGGCCTGACACAGGTCCTTACCCCTCAATCGTGGAGGAAAGCCAACATAATGACCAAGCCCCACATCTCCCAGGGAAGATTTAAGGGAATTTATATGGAAGAGAAACTATACAGACGTGTTTGGCATGATGACTACCTCAACTGGACCTCACATGACCATCATGAGTACCAAGAATGTAAAGAAGACCCTGGTAGACTCCCCAACTGTGGGAAGAACTTGGGTATAAAATCAACAGTTGAACAACATAATGTGTCCCATGCAATACGACAGCCTTTCACATGTAGTAACTGTGGGGCGGCCTTTGCAGATGATACAGATCCTCGTGTCCATCACAGCGCTCACCTAGGAGGAAAATGTTATACATGTGGCCAGTACGGAAAGAACTTCCATCAGAGCCAAGATCTTATTGTTCATTGTAAAACCTACTCAGGTGAGACTCCCTGTGAATATCACAAATTGCCTATGGGCTGCAAACAAAGCTCAGACCTTCCCAGATATCAGAAAGACCCCTCAGGAGACAAACCCTACAAATGTAAAGAATGTGGCAAGGGCTTCAGGCGCAACTCCTCCCTTCACAACCATCATCGAGTCCACACAGGGGAGATGCCCTACAAATGCAACGTATGTGGGAAGGGGTTTGGATTTAGGTCACTTCTTTGTATTCATCAGGGAGTACACACAGGGAAAAAGCCCTATAAATGTGAAGCGTGTGGGAAGGGCTTTGATCAGAGCTCTAACCTTCTTGTCCATCAGAGAGTCCACACTGGAGAGAAACCCTACAAATGCAGTGAATGTGGCAAGTGCTTTAGTTCAAGCTCCGTTCTTCAAGTCCACTGGAGGTTGCACACAGGGGAGAAACCTTATAGGTGTGGTGAATGTGGAAAGGGCTTCAGCCAAAGTACACACCTTCACATTCACCAGAGAGTCCACACAGGGGAGAAACCATACAAATGCAATGTGTGTGGAAAGGATTTTGCATATAGTTCTGTTCTTCACACACATCAGAGAGTTCACACTGGAGAAAAACCATATAAATGCGAAGTGTGTGGAAAGTGCTTTAGTTACAGCTCATATTTTCACTTACATCAAAGAGATCACACCAGAGAGAAACCATATAAATGTGATGAGTGTGGTAAAGGCTTCAGCCGGAATTCAGATCTTCATGTTCATCTCAGAGTCCACACAGGAGAAAGGCCCTATAAGTGTAAGGCATGTGGTAAGGGCTTCAGTCGTAATTCCTACCTCCTTACCCATCAGAGAGTGCATATAGATAAGACACAGTATTCACGTTGTGAGCGGCAAGGACCTTCTGACTCATCAAAGACTACATGAGCAGAGAGAAACATTATAAATGTAGTAAGAGTTCAATTAGGAAAACAGAAGCCACACTGTATTCCAGATGATGGAGGCTTACTCAGCATTTGGGATAGCTCAGGGAGCAAAAGACAGGGATACTACCATTGATGACATCAACCTTCATCACTGGAGCGTGCCAGGCAACGACTGTGGATTTCAAGAACTTCTGTGAAGCTCCCGTCAACTGCGGTGTGCTGCAATGGCAAAGTAGGTGACTTGACAAATGGGTAATTTTGTGGTAGTGGTTGTATTTAGAGGTCAAATTTCCATTAAAGGATGTGTCCAGGAAGGAAATTGATGATTATGGTAAGGTCTTCAGTTCAGCCAAAGTCTTTAGATTTTTTTAGTACCCACTGAAAGATACTCAGTATGAAGAACATTCAAAAGTGTGCTCAGAAATGAAACCCATGCTCTTAGTGTGAAAGAACGTTAGTCCATTCTCAGGTTTTCCCTGAGATTCTCTACACAGGTGAGAAGCTCTATAGAAGTGGCATTTGAAGGGTGTGGACAGAGGCAGTGCTGTGTTTATCACACTGGTTCCTTTTTCTTGCAAATAAGAAGACCCTGTTTCCCAGTAATGCTTACAGTTAAGAGTGTGCCCATGTGATTGAGTTTTAGCCAATGGAGTGAGAGCAAAAGTGATATAAGCCAGTTTCAGGTCTAGCCTTCACAAACACCCTCAGGCTTCTCTATCCCTGCCAAGGTGACCTGGGAGGCTGCTTATTCCAGACTGGGTTGATGGAAAGTCACCATCTGATCTGTGTTGGACATCTTTTTAGAGTAAGAAATAAAAATTCATTGTGTCTCACCGCTGAGATTTTTTGGTGGTTTATTTGTTACTGCAGCATTACCCAGGCTATCCTGACTAGCATGGAGGGATTTTATATCAATATGTTTCATTGTCGTTGGAGTCCACATAAGGAAGTAACATTATAATTCAGGGTTCAAAACTTTTAAGTCTTTAAGGCTTGATGTGGCAGTGCAACCATCTAAAATGGTATGGATGGGACTTCTTCAGTGGCAACCTTCATTTATTGGTGTGTACACCAAAGAAAAATGTTCCAGATGATATGCCTGTGATAAAACTTTTACTGAAAAGTACAATCCACGGATGTAAGAAATCTCATGCAATAGAGAAGCTCTGTAATTTGGGATGCTGGAATAAGTTTGTCTGCTCACACCTTAAATGTGATTAAAAATTAACTAGAATAGGTATCCTGCAGTTAGTCTTAATAAAATTTATTGAATAAACTAACATTTACTGAAGTGAGCAACAACATGTAAAAAACCAACAGTGTTCATTAGGACTGATGCAGCCTTCTTCCCAGCAGACCTATATAATAATGGGTTTTTAGAGGGTTCCCTTTCTGTCAGTTTCCTCCCAAAATTGTCATTTAACTGGGGATAATAGATGAATTTGGGAAGAGATCTCTTTGCATTATTTTTTCTTTTCTTTTTTTTTTTTTTTTTTTAGAAACAGGGTTTTGCTGTGTCCCCCAGGTGGCTGGAGTGCAGTGGCCTGATCATGGCTTGCTGTAGCCTTGAACTGAGTAGCTGGAACTACAGGCGTACACCACCATGCTCAGCTAAATAATTTTTTTTTAATTACTTGTAGAGATAGGGTCTTACTTTGTTGCACAGCCTCGTCTCAAACTTCTAGCTTCAAGCGATCCTCCTACCTAGCTTCCCAACATGTTGGGATTACAGGTGTGGGCCACTGCACTCAGCCCACAATGTCTTTCTTTTTTCTTAAAAAATAATGCCCTTTTTTTGTTTTAATTGACTTATACTTTTCTTTATTTGGATCATGCTTTATTCCTAGTTTTTCTTGCATTACATTTTCCTGGTAGTTACAGTTTGTATACAGAACAGCCATTCAAGTGCAAATAAAAGCACCCCTGAAGTGTCATTTTCTTACTGATCAGGTGGATAACAGTGAAATATTTTAAAAATTCCATGTCAGTAGAAATGGGGAAGTGAGTGTTCTTACATAAGTTGGTGGGGAAGAAAACAGGTACAAAGTTGCTGGAGAGGATCTTGTCTACATGTATTAGATGTACAATGTGCATTGTCTTTGAGCCAATGATCTTGCTTCCCAGAATGTATTTTTAGGATGTAATTTCATGAGTCAGAAAATATGGTTTCAGAAAGGAATATGCTTTAAAAATTTTGCAGTAATAAAACTGTAAACAACCTGAAGGTTCATGTATAAGGAACTAAGTAACCTTGGCTGGGAGGCATTGCTTTAGAGACACAGAGATCAGATGACTTTAATAAGTCAGTATGTGCAATGGTACAAGTATTTTAAACATTCCAGGAAAGGAGATATTTCAATTCATGGCATATATTTTGGGGGAAAAGGCTCCCAAATACTATTGGCTCAGTCAATCAGAGCAATTGTTTTGGGATAGTGTTGGTAATATGAGTCTATGCACTGTGCATACTCTTAGATTCAAGGGTTCCCATTCAAGGAATTTATATTATGGTAACACTTATTTAGAGAACAAGAACAAATAGACACAGGTGTTCATTGAAGCATACTTTTGTGAACCCAAAAGTACGTGAGACAGGTCTCAATCGATTTAGAAAAGTTAGTTTGTCAAGGTTAAGTACGTACCTGTGACACAGACTTAGGAGGTCCTGATATGTGTCCGAAGTGGTCAGAGCACTGCTTGATTTTATACATTTCACCTAATGCTATCCCCCCCAATCTCCCCACCCCCTGCTATTCCTTCCCTAGCCTCCCACCCCCCAGGCCCTGGTGTGTGATGTTCCCCTCCCTGTGTCTGTGTGTTCTCATTGTTCAACACTCACTTAGGAGAAAGAACATGCCGTGTTTGGTTTTCTGTTTTTGTGTCAGTTTGCTGAGAATGATGGTTTCCAGTTTCATTCATGTACCTGCAAAGGACATGAAATCCTTTTTATGGCTGCATAGTGTTCCATTCTGTATATGTGCCACATTTTCTTTATCCAGTCTATCATCGATGGGCATTTGGGTTGGTTCTGTCTTTGCTATTGTGAACAGTGCTGCAATAAGCATACATGTGCATGTATCTTTATAATAGAATGATTTATAATCCTTTGGGAATATACCCAGTAATGTGATTGCTGGGTCAAATGGCATTTATATTTCTAGATCCTTGAGGAGTTGCCACACTATCTTCCACAATTGTTGAATTAATTTATACTTTGCATGACTTTCTTTTGGGTTCTTGTGCCTTGGAATGAATAGCTAATATCAGTTAAAACTGCCAAGAGTTCTAGATGCATCCAACACATATGGAATAAAGTAGAAAATCCAGTCAAAGTAGGTTTCAGATCTTGTGTTCCTTGCATTTGTGCCCAGTTTCTATGTTCTGCATTTTTAGCTTGCACATACCTTTCCCTTACATTAAATGGTCTAGGCACACCAATTAAAAACAGACTGTCAGATTGAAAAAGGAAGCATCTGGCCAGGCGTGGTGGCTCACGCCTATAATCCCAGCACTTTGGGAGGCCGAGGCGGGTGGATCACGAGGTCAAGAGATCGAGACCATCCTGGTCAACAAGGTGAAACCCTGTCTCTACTAAAAATACAAAAATTAGCTGGGCATGGTGGTATGCGCCTGTAGTCCCAGCTACTTGGGAGGCTGAGGCAGGAGAATTGCTTGAACCCAGAAGGTGGAGGTTGCGGTGAGCCGAGATCGTGCCATTGCACTCCAGTCTGGATAACAACAGCGAAACTCCGTCTCAAAAAAAAAGAAAACGGAAGCATCCACTATTATATGCTATCTAAATGAAACTTTAAACAGAAAGAGAATAGATTAAAAGGTTGGGAAAGGATATACCACACAAACAAAATAAAAGTGTGGCTATTTTAACATCAGGCAAGTAAACTTCAGAACAAGGGATATTACCATGTGTAAAGATGGACATTATAAAATGATAATGGGGTCAGTTTACCAAGAACTCATACAATTCTAAATGTACACGCAAAATGACAAGTTTGCTTCTAATTTTATAAAACAAACATGGGTAAAACAAAGGATAAATAGACATATCCACAAATATAATTGAAGATTCAACACTTTTCTGTCAGTACTTAATAGAACTAGTATACTGAAAAACAATAAAGATATATAACAGAGGTCAGAAACCACCTACTTTTGTTTTGAAAAGTTTTATTGGGACATAAACACTCATTTGTTTACCTCTTGTGTATAGTTCCTCTCATACTATATGACAGAATTTTATAGTTGCAAGGGAGACTGTGTTACCCAGCAAGACTGAAATATTTACAATTCGGCTCTTTACAGAAAAAGACTGCCAACTCCTGATATAGAAGACCTGAATAATATCAATCCCCGTGACCTATTTACAAATAGCGTATCTCTCAATGGCAGGATACGCATTTTTTTCAAGCACACATGAAATATGACAAACTGTATTATGAAACAATAAAGTAATTAAATAAAATTTTTTTTTTAATTGAAACAGTCTTGCTCTATCACCAGGCTAAAGTGCAGTGGCGCGATCCCGGCTCACTGCAACTTCCGTTTTCCAGTTTCAAGCAATTATCCTGCCTCAGCCTCCCAAGTAGCTGGGACTACAGGCATGCACCACCATGCCTGGCTAATTTGTTGTACTTTTAGTAGAGACAGGGTTTCACCGTGTTAGCCGGCATGGTCTCAATCTCTTGACCTCGTGATCTGCCCGCCTCAGCCTCCCAAAGTGCTGGGATTACAGGCATGAGCCACCGAGCCCGGCCAAAATACCTCAATAAATTTAAAAGAGTTAAATCATAAAATATGTTCTGTGACTATAACAGAATTTAACTCTAAAAACAAAATCTTGTCTGGAAACTCACAAAACATTAGAAAAATTAAAGACGCTTCATGTTATCCCATGGGTCAAAGAGGAAATCATAAAACATTTTTAATTCAATAAAATGAAAACAAGGTATCAAAATGTATGGAATGCAGCTAAATAACTGGAAGCAAATTTGTAGGATTAAATGCTTATATTAGAAAACAAAAAAGATATAAAATTAAGCTTGGTATTTAAGAAAATAAAGAGGCTGGGCACGGTGGCTCACGCCTATAATCCCAGCACTTTGGGAGGCCAAGGCGGGTGGATCATGAGGTCAAGAGATCGAGACCATCCTGGTCAACAAGGTGAAACCCCGTCTCTACTAAAAATTCAAAAATTAGCTGCACATGGTGGTGCGCGCCTGGAGTCCCAGCTACTCGGGAGGCTGAGGCAGGAGAATTGCTTGAACACAGAAGGTGGAGGTTGCGGTGAGCCAAGATCATGCCATTGCACTCCAGCCTGGGTAACAACAGCGAAACTCTGTCTCAAAAAAAAAAAAGAAAAAGAAAAAGAAAAGAAAGGGAAATTGAAACCAAAGCAAGCAGAATGAAGGAAAAAACAAGTGAGTTAATATACCACTCTGGCATACTAAGTTAAAGGCACTTGGAAAATAGCAGGTGCAAAAAGATCACTGTGATATTTGTACCAGTTCTTAAAAACAGAAAATAAATTTCCCTTGTGAAAGACACCCTCTTGGATGGGTGCGGTGGCTCACACCTGTAATCCCAGTGCTTTTGGGAGGCCCAGGTGAGAGCCTTGAGGCTAAGAGCTCAAGACCAACCTGGGCAACATGGCAAGGCCCCACCTCTTAAAAAAAAAAAAAATGCCAAGTGCTTACCTGTAGTCCCAGCTCTTCCAGAAGCTGAGTCAGGAGAATCATTTGACCACAGGAATTCAACACTGCAGTTTAGTGAGTTGTGATTGTGCCTTTTTTCCTTTTATTTTCTTTCTTCTTTCAAGACAGGGCCTCACACAGCCTGTCTTGATAGAAGAAGAAAGAAAAGAAAGTGAAATGGTAAGAATGAAAGAAGGAAGGAGGGAGGGTGGGAAGGAAGGAAGGAAAATACCTTCCTTATACTAGAAAAAAGGAGCAACATGCTTTTCCTCAAAATGAGAAGTCAAGCCCAAAAGAATTCCACACAGACCACCTTAAAATAACATTTCAAGCCTCTCCACATGATCTAGTTGCTTCTTATTTAAAAAATAATATTTTTTATTTTTAACTTATTTTTATTTTGTAGAGATGCAGTCTCACTGTGTTGCCCAGGATGGTCTCAAACTCCTGGCTTCAAGCTATCCTCCTGCCTCCATCTCCCAAAGTGCTTGGATTATAAGCATGAGCCACCAGGCCGGGCCTAATGGTTTCTTAACAATGTACTACTATTCTTTGTTCACTACAGTAAATACATAACTGACTGTTTCTTTGGAGCTTCATTTTCTTTTTTTTTTTTTTTTTTTTTTTTGAGACGGAGTTTTGCTCTTGTTACCCAGGCTGGAGTGCAATGGTGCGATCTCAGCTCACCACAACCTCCACCTCCTGGGTTCCGGCAATTCTCCTGCCTCAGCCTCCTGAGTAGCTGGGATTACAGGCACGCGCCACTATGCCCAGCTAATTTTTTGTATTTTTAGTAGAGACGGGGTTTCACCATGTTGACCAGGATGGTCTCGATCTCTTGACCTCATGATCCCCCGCCTTGGCCTCCCAAAGTGCTGGGATTACAGGCTTGAGCCACCATGTCCAGCTGGAGCTTCATTTTCTTATGAAGGCTCTGGTCCCATGTAAAACTTGTATTAAATAAATTTGCATGCTGTTTTCCTGTTAATCTATGTTATATTAACTTAATTCTTGAGCCCAGCTGGGTCCCTGAGAGGACAGTGAAGTTTTGTGAAGTCTACATAAGTCAATGAAATTGGAAACAGGAAAACGATATTTAAAAGTTAATAAACTCATAACCTGATTCTTTGAGAAGATCAATATAGTTGATAAACCTTTCAAGTAACTGACCAACAGGGAAAAAGAAAACAAAAATCAGGAGGGAGGGAACGTTATTACAGATTTTACAGGTATTAAAAGGATTATAAGGGAACATTACGAACAAATTATGTTCATCAATTCATCAATTTGTATGATATGGAATCTTACTTGAAAGGCACAAACTACTGAAGCTCACTCAAAAAGAATGGATAACCTAGATAGTTGTGTGTATGTATGTGTGTATATATAATTTTTACATACATATAAATGTATACTTTTTTTTGAGACAGGGTCTTGCTCTGTCACCCAGGCTGGAGTGCAGAGGCACACTCATGGCTCACTGAAGCCTCAAACTCCCAGATTCAGTTGATTCTCCCACCCCACCTCAGCCTCCTGAGTAGCTGGGACTAGAGGCTCACACCACTATGCGTGGCTAATTTTTTGTATCTTTTGTAGAGATGGGGTTTTACCATGTTGCCTGGACTGGTCTTGAACTCCTGGGCTCAAGCGCGCTGCCTGCCTTGGCCTCCCAAAGTGCTAGGAGTACAGGCATGAGCCATTGCAACTGTCTGGGCTGATACATAATTCAAAACTGATTTAATGGATAAAGCCTTACAACAACAATAACAACAACAACAAAACAATATTGAGATTACTTCATTCGCTGTCTTGGTCCATTAAAACAAACAAAACAAACAAAGATTACTTCATTGGTAGATTCTACTAAACATTTAAAGAGTAAAGATGTGAATTGTAAATAAACCCAGAAACGAAAAGAGACACCCACCCACCTCTGGCTTGTTTCATGAGGCCAGCATTAATCTGATAATACCAAACCAGACAAAGAAATTATAAGGAAAGAAAACTATGGATGAATATTCTTCAGGAACTAGATGAAAAAATCCTGGATACAGTAGTCCCTTGGTATCGGTGGGGAATTGGTTCAGGGACCCTTATGGATATCAAAATCCATGGATGCTCAAGTTCGTTACATAAAATGGCCATAAAATTCTCATGTAACCTTTGCATATCTTCCTGTATATATCAAATTATTTCTATCCTTATACAATAAAAATGCCATGTAAATAGTTTTTATACTGTATTGGGTTTTTTATTTGTGTTGTTTTTATTGTTGTGTTGCTAAATTTTATTGTTTTTTTCTTGAATATTTTTGATCCCTGTTTCCTTGAATCTGTGGATGCTTCTACAGTATCCACTGGCTTGAAGAGCTAGGTGACAGAGATTGCAGTGACCACAGGACCTGGAAAGTGAGGGAAGAAATCCAGGGAAAAAGATGTCAAGCAAAGGGTTTTGCCCTTAGTCTACCTTAAACTCTGCCCAAATTTCAGACCAACTGACACCCAAAATATATATAGATTTCTACAATACAATATTAAAGAGTCCAACATCTCAATTATAATGGGCAAAATGTGAACAGTTACTTTACAACAGAAGGCATACAAATTGTTAAGATAGCCCATGAAGAAGTGTGTTTGATATCATTGGTCATCAGGAAAAAGCAAATGAAAACTGCAGTGAGATACAACTACACAACCACCAGAATGGCAGACGTTAAAAATACTGATAACAGGCTGGGCGCGGTGGTTCCTGCCTGTAATCCCAGGACTTTGGGAGGCTGAGATAGGCAATCACCCAAGGTCGGGAATTCGAGACCAGCCTGGCCAACATGGAGAAACTCTGTTTCTATTAAAAATACAAAAATTAGCCAGGCATGGTGGCAAGTTCCTGTAATCCCAGCTACTCAGGATGTGGAGGCAGGAGAATCGCTTGAACCCAGGAGGTGGAGGGTGCAGTGAGCCAAGATCATGGCACTGCACTCCAGCCTGGATGACAAGAGTGAAACTCTATCTCAAAAACAAAAAATTCACAGGTACCCCAAAACCTAAAATGCAAATAAATAAATAAATAAAAAGAAAAATGAGTTTTATATGAAAAAAATTTAAAAATATACTGGCCGGGTATGGTGGCTCATGCCTATAATCCCAGCACTTTGGGAGGCCGAGGTGGGTGGATCACGAGGTCAAGAGATCGAACCATCCTGGTCAACAAGGTGAAACCCCGTCTCTACTAAAAATACAAAAATTAGCTGAGCATGGTGGTGCACGCCTGTAGTCCCAGCTACTTGGGAGGCTGAGGCAGGAGAATTGCTTGAACCCAGAAGGCGGAGGTTGCGGTGAGCCGAGATTGTGCCAGTCTGGGTAACAACAGTGAAACTCCGTCTCAAAAAAAAAAAAAGGAAAAGAAAAAAGAAAAAACAAGATACTGATAACAGTAAATGCTTATTAAGATTCAAAGCAATCAGAAATCGCATGTATTTTGGGAGACAGTGTGAAATTAATCTGGGAAATGATCTGGTGGTTTTTTTTTTTTTTTTTTTTGGAAACTCGATGTTTATTTTCCATGAATCTTATATGTTGTTTAAGAGGCTACACAAGAACAGCTTAAGACCATTCAGTGGTTGCTGCTACCCATTCAGTGGCCTGAGCAGTGGGAGCTGCAGACCAGTCTTCCGTGGCAGGCTGGGCGCTCCAGTCTTCGGTAGGGAACTGCTGGATAGGCACAGAGGGCACCTGCACACCTTCAGACCAGTTGGCAACCTCAGGCTGAGTAGCAGTGAACCCAGGAGCTGGAGCAGTCCATTCGCCCTGAAATTCCTCCTTGGTCACAGCCTTTTCAGCAGCAGCCTGCTCTTCTTTTTCAATCTCTTCAGGATCTCTGTAGAAGTAGAGATCAGGCATGACCTCCCATGGGTGTTCACGGGAAATGGTGCCATGCATGCGCAAAACTTCCCAAGCCAGCATCCACCACATCAAACCCACTGAGTGAGCTCCCTTGTTGTTGCATGGGATGGCAATGACCACATAGCACAGAGGAGAATCTGCGCTATTGTTACACAGAGCAATGGTAGGTAGGTTAATATAAGACGCCTCCGTGAGAGGCTGGTGGTCAGCCCTCGGGTCAGTAACCACAAGCAGCCCTGGCTCCCGGAAGGCTGCCTGGATCTGGTTGGTGAAGATTCCAGGAGTAAAGCGGCCAGCAATTGGAGTGGCTCCAGTGGCAGCAGCAAACTTCAGCACAGCCCTCTGGCCAGTATTCCTGGAGGATATAACACTGACATCAGCAGGGTTTTCAATGGCAACAATGGCACGAGCTGCCAGGAGAAGCTTCCCCCAGGTCCTCTTCAGATTTATGATGTAGATGCCATCACTTTTCCTTTTATAGATAGGTTGGTGCCACCTAAATGGGTTCCTGCTGCCAGGAACTTAAGAACGTCCTCCTCCTTCATTCACAGGACATCAAGCGCTCCGGACATTGTGAAAGTTTCCCTTTAAGTTACAACGAGAATCCAGAACAACGCCGTTTGGAGCCCTCGGCAGGTAGCGCGGAAAGCAATCTGGTGGTTTCTTAAGTCAAACACATCATACAATTCTAATAATAGATATTTATTCCAGAGAAAAGAAAGCATATGCCTGTAAAAAGACTTTTTTAAGTATGCTGCAGGAGCTTTATTCCTCATAGTTAAAAAAATTAAAATGTGGCCGGGCGCGGTGGCTCAAGCCTGTAATCCCAGCACTTTGTGAGGCCGAGGCGGGTGGATCACGAGGTCAAGAGATTGAGACCATCCTGGTCAACATGGTGAAACCCCGTCTCTACTAAAAATACAAAAAATTAGCTGGGCACGGTGGCGCGTGCCTGTAATCCCAGCTACTCAGGAGGCTGAGGCAGGAGAATTGCCTGAACCCAGGAGGTGGAGGTTGCGGTGAGCTGAGATCGCGCCATTGCACTCCAGCCTGGGTAACAAGAGCAAAACTCCGCCTCAAAATAAATAAATAAATAAATAAATAAAATGTAAGCAGGTTTCCAAAAACACATATTCATGCATTAAACATCACTCAGTAATAAAACAGATCAAATGACTGATATGTGCCTCAACATGGATGGATCTGAAAAACACTATACTCAAAGAATTGTAATGCAGAAGAGTACTTACCATATGGTTCCGTATATTTAATGTTCTAAAATTATTTAAATTTATGGTGGAAAAATAGAACAGTGGTTGCCACCGGGGGAGGGGGTTAGAGACTGACAGGGAAGTGTCAGAGGGAATTTGGAGGGTAATGTTAATGTTCTGATGAATAGATAAGTGATAAGCAACATGACTAGGTGAATGGCTAAGAAATAAATGTTGCTAATTTTAGAATCTAAGCTGAGAATATATGGGTCAACACTGTATAATTCTTCCAACTCTTCTTTATGTTAAAAAAATTGCAGGGCTAGGCACAGTGGCTCCTGCCTGTAAGGCCAGCACTTTGGGAGGCCAAGGTGGGAAGATCACCTGAGGACAGGAGTTTGAGACCAGCCTGGCCAACATAGTGGGACCCCGTCTTTGCCAAAAAAAAAAAAAAAAAAGCCAGATGTGGTTGGGCACACCAATAGTCCCAGCTACTTTGGAGGCTGAGGTGGGAAGATTGCTTGAGCCCAGGTGGTCAAGGGTGCAGTGAACTGTGATCATGCCAGTACTCCAGCCAAGGTGACAAGGTGAGACCCTGTCTCAAAAAAATTTGTAGTAAAATATTGAGAAAAACATAGTTTTGAGTGGAAAATTTTAAGAGTTTTATAACACAAAGCATACATATGCACCCCAAATTCCACACATTTTGCCAAAAGGCCATACCAACAACAGACACACATTAAAGAGATCAGCCTGGCTACTGATGTAGCAGGGGACAAAATGAGAGTGGGTAGTGGAGGATATAACGGAATAAATAAATTATATTGTTTTTTATTTTTTATTTTTAATATGTATGGCCTCAAACATTCTCCTATTCAAATAAATGATATTTTTAGGTTGTCTTTTGATGCCTTGTGACATTTGAAAAATTTGCCCACCTTTCATCTGCCAGATATTTGTTCCAAATCACTCATTTTATTATTACTGGAAGTGGAAGTACTCAGAGCATCATTCTGTCCCTTGTATTTTTCTTTTTTCTTTTTGTTTGTTGTCCCTTGTATTTTTAAATTTTCCTTTCATTTTATCAAAAAACTTCATCTATTATCAGATTGATCCTCTTTAATATGTAAACCATATGTATTTTCAAAACCATTTCCTTGGAAAGGACTCAGTAAATAATCAAATAGTCTCATCTCTTAATAGTGTCTTTTAAGCCATTGAACATTTTCACAGATTGGCCGTTATACCTTTTTATTTTCCTCTTACTTTTCTGGATCGTGTCAACCCATTCACCATCTTCCCTGAATCATTCTGTCTTCCATAAGACAACTTACAGTATTTATGATAACAAGAGCAGGATGAAAATAGGTGATGTAATAGATTTTCCCAAGGAAGAAAACAATGCAGGATGTTATAAGGGACTATGCCTTCCCATAATAATAACATTTTTGTTTGTATCAATACAGCCCTTCCATTTGCCTTATGAGTCGCATTTCATCATCAGTAAAGTCAAGGAAACGTGGGAACCATCTGCTTATGGCCTTATCAGCGGTTGCATCTGTTTTTTGTGGATTCTTGGCATCCACGTTCTTGTGGATATTGCAACAAATACATTATGGTAGGTAGCAACAGCACTATCAGTTTCAGACGCGTCCACACCGAAATGGAATAAAAAGGTAATCCAGTTAAAGAAAGGTTGCGATGTTGTATTCCTTAAATTCGGTGTCCAGTATACATCAGCCCAATTGCCTTTCAGTACCTGCATTTTTAGCATACACATCATTTCCATTTTGTAATTTTTTTTTTTTTTTTTTCGTATTGCAAGCTTCTCCGTTCTCTCCTTTATGGGGTATTTTCTTGGTTGGTTGGTTGGTTGATTGGTAGGTAGGTAGGTAGGTAGGTAGGTAAGTAGAGTCCGCTTTGGTCAAGTTTGGGTTTGTGTCACGTTTAAGAAAAAAAAAACTCTAGGGGGGAAGGCAGTAAAGCTGGCCTTAGTATAAAGTTAGACTAACGAAAAGAGAATAGTGTCTATGCAAATACTGACTGTCCAAACGAGAAAGAGACGACTTCAGGGGAAGTGCTGCCCTGTAAGCGATTCTGGGAATTGTCCAGAAGATCCACTGGGTCAGAGACACCCGCTCCAGGAAAGGCGCCTTTCACGCACGGTCCGCTGGGGAAAATAGAGAAATATATACACGAGCTCTCTGTCTTTGGAAGCATTTCGGTTCCAGGAAGGGCGAAGTAAGGAATTCCTCTGGGACCGGCACAGGTGAAACATAATCCAGGCTTTCAGCTTGGCCGACTGCACTTGCGACCCATTCAGGCAACGAGGTAGAGAGTTTTCCTAGGAATTCTGGGAAGTGTAGTTTGGGAGCCTCGTGTAGTCGGGTAACTTCCGTTGTAGGCGGCTGGGGCTGTGTCTCTGATCCCATCTGGAATTCTGGGAAGCGTAGTCCAGGAGGTCTCTGTAGTCAGAGCCACTTCCGGCCCAGGAACGCTAGGCCGCGGCCTTCGTTCCTCCCAGAAAGGTGAGCCCTCCCCGCTCTGCGTCCCTCTCCTTCCGTCCGTACTGGTGTTCGTTTTGCTGGGTGCTGGTAGCAACCTGACGGTCACTCTCGGGGAGGAGAATCCACTTGGGGCAAAGGGCGGGATTTGTGTTTTCTTTGAATGAGCCCTCCAATGTGGGGCGGCTGGCGCATCCCCACTTAGGGCCAGGAGCCAGGATCGTACATCGCAAGAACTGGGGGTCTCCTGGGTTCTGTACTCCCCCAGCCCTTTCCCCTGACCATCAGCCAGCTCTCCCACTTCCTAGCAGTATAATAACAGGCGAGTATCTTAATCTCTCTGCCTATATTTCTTTTTCTTTAAAATGGTATTCGTATCTATCTGATAGAGTTCTTTTCAGAGTTAAATAAAAAGACTTAGAACATAGCCTGACAGTGGTAGAAGATGGGTCTCTTGTTGCTAGGACTTTTTCATTTTCTGAGAAGCACTCAATACCCTGAAAGCTTCTGCGAACCCAGGATGGGGTCAGAGCTCCAGCTGCAGTATCCCTGGTCCTTCTTTGATCACTGAGAGATTTTTCTGTAGGAGAGGGTCACTCCTGGCTGTCTGGGGAGTCCACTGTAATTCATGCGGGGGTTCTGATTTCTCCCAGCCTCCTTTCCTTCCTTAGCCTTGAATTCTTGAAAAAAGCCTGCAGGGAGAAGGAGGGAATGACCCTTTGGCACCTGGCAGCAGATTCTCACCTGAGTAGTGCTTATCATCCTTTCTTTTCAGGGGAGACGATATTTCCTTCATTCATTGGCAAATTCTGCTCAAAGATTCCCTGATATTTGTCGAATAAATGCAGGAACTGATGAGGGAGTACTTGTTCATGAGTAATAATGATAGTATTTAAACATTTAGTGCTGATCATTCTAAGAGTTTTATATGAATTAACATATTTAATCCTCACAAGAGCCCTATGAAGCTGGGTTGGGTACTACCATTCCCATTTTAAAGATAAGCAAACAGACACAGAGCATAGGTTGTTTATCTTAGGTCACCGAGGTAATAAGATCCTGAGCTGGGATTTGAATTCAGATAGTTTCCATCCACTGCCTTAGTTCTTGATGTGTTTACTATCAGCTTGAGAAGACATGTTTGGATTTTTCTACAGGACCATGAAAGTTAGGTTAATGAGCTTTGACTTTTTGATCAGTTTATTAAGTCATCTTAATTTTTTTTGAAATATTTATAGTTCATATTCTGATCATAGAAATGATTGCATATTGTAAAGGATTCAGAAAGTATAGAAAGTATAAAAGAAAAAAATTTATGCTAACCACAGGATATAACAATAACAATATTAATATTTTAATCTTTTCCTCCTCAGTGATCTTCTTTTTGGATTTTTACCCATGTTTAACAAAATAGGCTTCATAGCTTTTATTTTTCCCTTAAGTTTTTACTATGGAAATTTATAAACATAGCCAAATGTAATATGACTAAAATAATTCTGTGGAAGCATCACCCAACTTCAACCTTTCTTAACATTTGCCAGTCTTCTATCAATTCCCTGCCCCTATTTTTTTGTTTCAGTATTTTAAAGGAAATCTCCAACATCGAGTTATTATGATATTGATTGATTACCAAAATTGTCAAGCATCGATGATCATAAATTGCTTATATGCAAGACTGTGAAAGGGAAATGCCAGCAGCTACTTAAGGTTTTCATTTTTTGCAGCTTAAAGATGGTTCTTACTGGAGGAAGCTAGGGGACACAAGAGAGTTGTACCTTGGAGAAAGATGGTGATGATTTTTGTTTTCCAGTATAGAGTTTGACTTTTTGTTTCTCCTTTCTCTTTATCTATATCCATATGCTGGAAGTTCTTCTATTTCTGGGACCATGTCATATTTTTCTCCATGTGCCCAGCACATTGTACAAGGTTGGTAAGGGTTTGTGGTTAGAGTAGCTACTCAATAGACAGCTGGCATCAAGGATTTCCAGTGTAGAATTGAAATTAGGTATCAAAATAGAATAGAAATAACCCCTGGAGATATTCATTAATTTCACTTAATATTGGTAGACTATATAAACCACCACCAACTATTTCAGAGTGTTGAAGAGTTGAAGAGCAATAATTGGTTATGTTTTGATAATCTAAAAAAAATTCCTAAGAAACAAATTGTTAGAAATGATAACATTTATAGATCATGCCTTATAACTGAGGTCATATTTCCAATGATTTATATATATTAACTTATTTCTTCTAACCTATTATCGCCCTCATTTACAGACAAGGAAACAGATTTTTAAAAAATGTTCCTACAGTAAAATTGACTACTTTATTATTTTGGTGTAGAATTCTATTACAACACAGGCATAGTTTGTATAATGACTAACGTAGTCAGAAACAAACAGTTCCAGCACCTTAAATTCCCAGTATCCCTTATAATTATCCCTCATCATACCTCTAACCACTGGCAACTACCACAACCACTAAAACTCTATAGTTTTGTCTTTTTGAGAATGTCATATAAATTAACTGATGCTATATGTAACATTTGAGACTGGATTCTTTGACTCAGCAAATTGCCTTTGACATTCATTCATCCGAGTTGTTGTATGTATCAGTACTTCATTTCTGTTTACTTCTGGTTAACTTTCCACTTTATGGATATACCACAGTTTATTCACCGATTGATAGACTGTTTCCCCTACTTTTTGGCATTTATAAATAGAGCTGCTATAAACATTCATGTACAGGTTTTTGTGCTTATTTCTTTAGGGTACAAAGCCAGGAGTGGGGTTACTGGGTCATATGAGAAATTTATGTGTATAAGAAACTACCAAACTGTTCTTCAGAATATCTGTACCATTTTGCATTCCCACTAATGATGTAGAGAGTTCCAGTTTATTTACATCTTTATCAGCACTTAGTATTTTCCTTACTTTTTAGATTTTAGCCATTCTAAGCATTGTGACTTTAATTTACGTTTTTCTAATGGCTAATGGTGTTTAGCAGATATTTCTTTTCTTTGTTTCTTTGCCATCCTTATATCTTCTTTGCTGAAGTATCTGTATGCATGCTTTGCCCAGTTTTAAATTGGGTTATATTTTCCCTATTGTTAATTTTTGAGAGCTATTTGTATATTCTGGATATAAGTCCTTTGTTGGATGTGTGATTTGCAAATATTTCTTCTCAGCCTGTAGCTTGTCTTTTCATTCTTTTAATAGTATCTTTTGCAGAGCAAAAGTTTCTAATTTTAATGAAGTCTGATTTATCAATGTTATCTTTTTTGGATTGTGCTTTTGATGTCATGTCTAAGAAGTCTGCCTAGCTCCAGGTCATAAAGATTTTCTCTTGTTCTAGAAGTTTTACGGTTTTACACTTATATCTGTGATCCATTTTGAGTTAACTTTTTTTTTTTTTTTTTTGAGATGGAGTTTCGCTCTTGTTACCCAGGCTGGAGTGCAATGGCGCGATCTCGGCTCACTGCAACCTCCGTCTCCTGGGTTCAGGCAGTTCTCCTGCCTCAGCATCCTGAGTAGTGGGATTACAGGCACGTGCCACCATGCCCAGCTAATTCTTTTTGTATTTTATAGTAGAGACGTGGTTTCACCATGTTGACCAGGATGGTCTCGATCTCTTGACCTCGTGATCCACCTGCCTCGGCCTCCCAAAGTGCTGGGATTACAGGCTTGAGCCACCGTGCCCGGCCGAGTTAACTTTTTAATAATATGTGATGGTTAAGTTGGGGTTCATTTCTTTGATATGAATGACCAACCATCCCAACACCACTTGTTTGGGTTTATTTATGTACTGTGTTCTGTTGAATAGAACTATGTGTATAGCTCTTCACCAGTACCAAGATATCATATTTACTGTAGCTTGATAGTAGTAAGACTGGATATTTTGATTCCTCCAAATTCATTCTTTTTTTCAAAATTGTTTTTTGCTATTCTGGTTCCTTTGCCTTTCCATATGCATTTTAGAATCAGCTTATTTATATCTACCAAAATTCAGCTGGGATTTTCATTGATATTGTGTTAAATCAGTAGATCTATCTTCATCACATTGAGTTTTCCAATTCATGAATATAACATGTCCCTTCATTTATGTATTCTTTAACTTCTTTTTTTTTTTTTGAGATGGAGTTTCACTCTTGTTACCCAGGCTGGAGTGCAGTGGTGCGATCTCAGCTCACCGCAACCTCCGCCTCCTGGGTTCAGGCAATTCTCCTGCCTCAGCCTCCTGAGTAGCTGGGATTACAGGCACACGCCATTATGCCTAGCTAATTTTTTGTATTTTTAGTAGAGACGGGGTTTCACCATGTTGACCAGGATGGTCTCGATCTCTTGACCTCGTGATCCACCTGCCTTGGCCTCCCAAAGTGCTGGGATTACAGGCTTGAGCCACCGCGCCCAGCCTGTATTCTTTAACTTCTTGCATCAGTCTTTTATTATTTTCTACATACAGATCTATACATGTTTTGTTTAGACATATGCCCAAGTATAATATATAATTTATTGTAGAGCCATTTTAAATCATGTTGTTTTAAAATTTTGGTTCCCAATTGTAAGTTGTTAGTGTATAGAAATATACCTGATTTTTGTGCATTGACCTTATATTCTGTGACTTTGCTATATTCACTAGAAGTTTGTTTTTTGGTAGATTCCATGGGATTTTCCATAGACACACATGTTGTATATTAATAGGGTAAGTTTTATTTTTTCCTTCCTAATCTGTATGCTTTTTATTTATTTTTCTTCCTTCACTTATACTGGCTGATTTTCAGTACAGTGTTGAATAGGTATGGCAAGGGTACACATCTCTGCCTTGTTCCTGATCATAGGGGAAAGCATTTTTATAAGTTCCATTATATTTTTAGTTTGGGAAAGTTCTGTCATGAGTGGATGTTGTATTTTCTCAAAGGCTTTTTCTGCTTCACTTTTACTGCAGCTGGTAATTATTGTGCACTTGAAAGTTTGACAAGTACCTGTAAAACAGCCTCATTTAAGTTTTTAACATTTATTTATTTATTTATTTATGTATTTATTGAGACTGGAGTGCAATGGCACGATCTCGGCTCACCGCAACCTCCACCTCCTGGGTTCAAGCAATTCTCCTGCCTCAGCCTCCCGAGTAGCTGGGACTACAGGTGCGCACCACCATGCCCAGCTAATTTTTTTGTATTTATAGTAGAGACGGGGTTTCACCATGTTGACCAGGATGGTCTCGATCTTTTGACCTCGTGATTCACCCGCCTCGGCCTCCCAAAGTGCTGGGATTATAGGCGTGAGCCACTGCGCCCAGCCTTATTTTTTAACTTCTCTACTTACAGTAGAATTTATTCTTCTTGGTGTACGTTTCTGAGTTTTGACAGTTGCATTGTCATGTAGACTTCACCACCACAATTAAAATTCACAACCGTTCCATCACCCAGAAACATTCCCTTGTGGTACCTTTTTGTAGTTAAACTCTTCCTTGACTCTTAACCACAGGAAGCCCCTGGTTTACTCTCCAACCCAATTACCTCTATTATAATGTTGCATGAATGAAATCAATGCAGTATATAGAATTATTAGTGATTTTTTTCATTTCTGTCTTGATTTCTCTCATCAGTATTTTGTATTTTGTATCTTTCAAGGAATTAAACCATTTCATCTATCTTTGAATTTATTAATGTGAATTTATTTATATTTCTAACATCTGTTAAATCTGTAGTGATATCCCTTCTTTTATTCTTGATTTTGGTGATTTGTCTTTTCTCTCTTGTTCTTCATCAGGAGTTTAATTTTTATTAATCTTTGCAAAGAACCTCCTGTAGGTTTAGTTAATTTTGTTTAGGAGTGAGCAAACCTATTTTTTTAGGCCTAGATTGTAACTATTTCAGTTTTTCCAATTAATCAGAACTATCAGGGCCTGGCGCAGTGGCTCACGCCTGTAATCCCAGAACTTTGGGAGGCCGAGGCAGGTGGATCATGAGGTCAAGAGATCAAAACCCTCCTGGCCAACATGGTGAAACCCCCTCTCTACTAAAAAATAAAAAAATTAGCCAGGTGTGGTGGTGCCCCTCTGTAGTCCCAGCTACTCGGGAGGCTGAGGTAGGAGAATTGCTTGAACCCGGGTGGCGGAGGTTGCAGTGAGCCAAGATTGCACCACTGTACTCTAGCCTGGCGCCTGGCAACAGAACAGACTGTCTCAAAAAAAAGAAAAAAGAAAAAAGAAAGATCAGTACTATCATTTAGGTATTTATATAATACGAGAAAACTTTAATTGACAAAATTTAAGAGATAATGATTGAGTACAACTTAATTGAAGTTCAAGGTTGCTATTCCCTGTCATTAAAATTGACTGCAAATGTTCATCTGTTAATGCTGATTTGTAATGAGATTTTATGTATTTTATCTTTGAAAAGGACTTTTTTAAACAAATAGGTCCTACCAAATACTGATACCAATCTACAAACAAATTATTTTAATTGTGCATATTAATGAGTTGAAAGATGTGGTAAGTTGAATAATGACCCCCCAAAGATATCCATATCCTAATTCTCAGAGCTTATGAATGTTACTTTACATGGTATGAGAGATTTATAGGTGTGATTAAACTTATTTTAAGATGTGTAAGTTATCCTGGATTATCTGGTTGGGCCCAGTGTAATTACAAGTCCTTATAAGAGAAAAGCAGAAGGATCAAAGTTGGAAGAAAGTGATATGGTAACAAGCAGATATTGGGCTGGGCACGGTGGCTCACACCTATAATCCCAGCACTTTGGGGGGCCGAGGTGGGAGGATCACCTGAGGTCGGGAGTTCAAGACCAGCCTGACCAACATGGAGAAACTCCGTCTCTACTAAAAATACAAAATTAGCCAGGCATGGTGGTGCATGCCTGTAATCCCAGCTATTCAGGAGGCTGAGGCAGGAGAATCGCTTGAACCCAGGAGGCGGAGGTTGTGGTGAGCCAAGATCGTGCCATTGCACTCCAGTCTGGGCAACAAGAGTGAAACTCCATCCCCAAAAAATAAAACGATTTTTAAAAAGCAGAAATCGGAGTGCTGCAGCCATAAGCCAAGGAATTCCAGCAGCCTCTAGAAATTAGAAAAGGCAAAGAAATGGATTCCCAGGAGAAGGAACCAGATCTGCTGACATCTTGACTTTAACCCAAGGAAACTGATTTTAGACTTCTGATCTCCATAACTAATAATAAATTGCATTGTTTTAAGCCACTAAGTTTGTGGTAATTTGTTATAGCAGCAATAAAAACTAATACAGAAGACATTTAAAGAATTCTTGTAGACTCTCGATATTTAACTTTTAGTATGTCACTTCATTTCAGAATAATCACTTCCAATGGAAGGTTAGGAGAATTATGCAGCACACAATGCAATGGACTTTCAAATGTGGAAAGGTCGTTTGCACTTACATCAAGGTCTGAAAACACTGTTACAATTCTGAAGTTTAGGCTCAGAAAGTATATATGCTACAAATTTGTGTAGGAATTGAGATATCACTTGTTTTAACTTTTGACAACACTGGAAATTTGTAAAGTAGCTTGGCATTACCTGTGATTCAAACATTAATTGTCTTTGAAATAACTCACCAACACTATAAGCTTCACAAATAAGTAGCGTTTCGCCTTCTAATTTTAGGTTGAATTAGTTAGGAAACATTATCAAGTCTACAGCTAAAGCTCATTTCCAGTGTCATTCAGTATTATATAAATAGTAATGCTGAGAGCAGTTCTTATCATTCTGAAATATTTCAGTCTCAGCCCTGAGATTTTTTTAAATTACAATAAAACGTTATTGCTGCTCAGATATTGAACTTTCATATGGTAAGGTAAGTCAGGATTGTCTGTTTCTCATGAAATTCATGCAACTGATGATGGTTAAATCCATGAGATTGAATGAAGTTCACTGTTGCCACTACTGGTTCAGTAGTACATGATAGGTTACAGTATTTTCTGCAAAGTACCTGCTGATGAGTAATACAATGAGTAACCATCGGCTTTAAACACGTGTTTTTATAAATCCAACCTCTGCCTTTTTCTGCTCCAACATATCTTTTACCACTGTCAATTTTAACACATCTTAGCAGATTATACTGCCTCAGGTTTACTGAGTTAATATTTGTACCTTCTTTGGTAATATTTTCACCTGTAGTTGTTCCATACAGACTGTTCCTAGAAGCTAATTATTCAGCCACTTCAAACTTGGCATTGATTTCTTGAATACACAACATCTGAGCAACATTAGTAACATCTGTGAAATTAACAAGAGTCAAATAAAATTTATTAGAATCATTTCCTTTGTATTTTAATGGACTATAAGATTGTTCCTATTGCCCTCAACTCTTAGAAGAGTTGATCTTCCCCAAAGTCTAATCATCATAAACAAATATATTTTCTCTGGGCATATTTCTTTTCCTTCTGCAATCAAACATGATTTGATTAACTCATCACTGGTAAATTACTTTCCTTGCTTGGGGCAGACATAGAAACTGAATATTGGAATATAAAAATGTACTGTAGTTGCTACCTCATTTTCAGTATTTTGTGTGTGGGGGAGAAATTCTGCTCTGATGAGACATTTTGTTTAAAATTTTCTAATTATTTTAGCATAGATATGTTGTCACTGCATAGGAAGCACAATAATCATAATAAGCTTTGTCATCTAATTCATTAACAAAGTCTGTTTTTCTGGGTTTTTTTCCTTGTGTTTGGCTTGATGAGAATGTACTAGTAACACAAAATTTAAAATGTTATGGTCCAGGAATACATATGGCACTTGAAATGCTGTTCTTGTTCCCATTGCCCTCAACAGGGCAATTAACAGCATTTAGGGGCCGGGCGCGGTGGCTCAAGCCTGTAATCCCAGCACTTTGGGAGGCCAAGGCGGGTGGATCATGAGGTCAAGATATCGAGACCATCCTGGTCAACATGGTGAAACCCCATCTCTACTAAAGATACAAAAAAAAAAAAAAAAATAGCTGGGCACGGTGGCGCGTGCCTGTAATCCCAGCTACTCAGGAGGCTGAGGCAGGAGAATTGCCTGAACCCAGGAGGCGGAGGCTGTGGTGAGTTGAGATCGCGCCATTGCACTCCAGCCTGGGTAACAAGAGCGAAACTCCGTCTCAAAAAAAAAAAAAAAACAGCATTTAACCCAATTAAGTTAACCCAATGCTGAGTCACTGTGATTTAAATTATGCTTAGCAACAATACACAGAAATGAGAGTGCCACCAATGGTCTCTGTTATAACTACATAGCCCTGCTGCTGTAATGCAAAAGCGGCCATAGGCCGTACGTAAACAAATGAGCATGGCTGTGTTACAGTACAATTTTATGGATGCTGAAATTGGAATTTCATGTAATTGTCACATCACAAAATAATTTTTTAGGATTTTTTTCAACCATTGAAAAGTGAAAAAACATTCTTAGCTTACATCCTGTACAAAAACAAACAGTGGGCTGGATTTGGCCGAGCCATATTTTGCCAGCGTTGATTTTGTCTAGTGTTTTTGTGTTTCCAATTTCATTGATTTCTGTCTTAGATTTATTATATTCTTTTTGTTTGCCTTTAAGACCTCTTTTCTAATATATGCATCATTGCTATATATTGCTCTATAGTCTCTGCTTTAGCTGCATCTTTTACATTTTGATAAGTTGCATTTGTCTTGATTCCACTTAAAATATGCTCTAATTTATTTTCTTAAAAGATTTCCACTTCACTGCATCTAATTTCTTTTGTGGCTAATTTCATTGGTTGCTTAGAAGTATGCTGCTTAATTTCCAAACATTTGGAGATTGTTCAGATATCTTTTTTCTTGTTCATTTCTAGCTTAAATCTATTATAGTTAGAGAAAATACTTGGTCTGATTTGAATTCTTATGAAATTAAGATTCGTTTTATGAAAAAGACAACATCTGAAATAAAAAATTTATTCAATGGGCTCAGTAGCAGACTGGAGATGACAGAAGAAAGAATCAGTGGATTTAAAGATAGGTGAGTATAAAAATGTGATTTGAGCTTGAGCGACAGAGGGAAAAAAAAAAAGAAATGAGCAGAGCCTTAGGAACCTGTGGGACAATATCAGAAGTCTTTGGAGTCTCAGTGGAGAGGAGAGAAATATTCATTTGGAAGTACTAGCTGAAAATTGCCCATATTTGGTGAGAGACATAAATTTACAGATTTCAGAAACTTGGTAAATACCAAATACAATAAACTCAGAGAAAATCATTTCTGGATACATCATAATTAAAGTTCTGAAAATTAAAAATAAACAAAAATATAGCTATAGAAAATGACACATTATATATCTGGTAGAATAATGACAGATATATGTGGATTTCTCATGGGAGCCATAGAGGCCAGAAAACATTGGCACAACATCTTTAAGATTCTTAAAGGAGTTGTCAATATAAAATTCTATATCCAATGAGAATGTCCTTCAGGAATGAAGGGGAAAAAAAATGCCAAACCTGTGCTAAAAGGAGCACTAAAGGAAGTTCTTTAGACTATATAGAAATGATAGTAAATGGACACTAGGAACTTCAGAAGTGATGAAAGAGCTCCCAAAGTAGTACGTTTTTTGGCAAA
The DNA here is from genome assembly GCA_031835075.1 of Saguinus oedipus. Taxonomy (NCBI): domain Eukaryota; kingdom Metazoa; phylum Chordata; class Mammalia; order Primates; family Cebidae; genus Saguinus; species Saguinus oedipus. Next base: position 45,997,805 of record CM063187.1, on the reverse strand, counting down.
TATAAAATACTGTTTTTCTACTCTTTAAAATATGCATGACTGTTTAAATAAAAATTATAACTTTCAGGCCGGGCGCAGTGGCTCACGCCTATAATCCCAGCACTTTGGGAGGCCGAGGCAGGTGGATCACGAGGTCAAGAGATCGAGACCATCCTGGTCAACAAGGTGAAACCCCGTCTCTACTAAAAATACAAAAATTAGCTGGGCACGGTGGTGCACGCCTGTAGTCCCAGCTACTCGGGAGGCTGAGGGAGGAGAATTGCTTGAACCCAGAAGGCAGAGGTTGCGGTGAGCCGAGATCGCGCCATTGCACTCCAGTCTGGGTAACAACAGCGAAACTCTGTCTCAAAAAAAAAAAAAAATTATAACTTTCTTGGATAGAGGTTTTTGTGTATATAGAGTAGTATATACAAATGAAACAAAGTGGAGAGGTAGTGGGAACTATTTGTTGGCAAAGCGTCTGCATTTTACAAAAAAGTAGTGAAAACAGTAATACTAAATACACTGTGAAAGATTACATATGTATATTACAACTGTAGAGCAACCACTGGGAAAAAAAAGAGGACATATAGCCAAAAGCTGATAGGTAAAATGAATGGAATATTTGAAAAAAAATCAACCCAAAAGAAGGCAGAAAAGGAATAGAGGAACAAAATCAGGGAGGACCAACAGGAAAAAAGATAATAAAATGGTAGACAGAAATCCAGCTATCTCAATAATTACGTGAAATGCTAATGGTTTGAATACGTCAATTAAAGGTGATTGTAATATTGGATACAGTGCAAGAACCCAGTATATACAGTCTAAAAGAACTGCATTTGAATACAAGGACATACATAATCTGAAAGTTAACAAGAGAAAAGGGGCTCTACTATGGAGTGGCTATATTAATATCAATGTAGACTTCAGAACAAGGCCAGGGATGCCGAGGGACACTACATCAAGGGTCTGTGCCCCAGCCAGATATGTAATCCTAAATGTGTATCCACAAAACAACAGTTACATGTAGAAAAACTGACAATTAAAAGAAAAAATAGAGAAACCCACAGTTCTATGTAGAAGTCTCAACACTCTTACAGTAATCAGTAGAACAAGAAGGTTGCAAACCAATAAAGATTCAAGAGACCTCAATAATACCATTAACCAGCTTGACCTCACTGACATTTCTAGAGCCCTCTATCAACCACAGAATACACACAGTTTTCATGTGCTTCAGTTTTGATTGTTGCTGTTGACCTGTCTGAGTTCGCCGATGCTTCTGCAGCTTATTTCTGATCTGTCTTTCCCACTTGGTTGCAGATTTCTACGTAGTGAGAACTGTGTCAGATTCTCCGTTTGCTTATTGCCAAGCAAAGGGATTGGCAGAGAGTAACTATTTGGTACCTAACTGTGGTTGGTGCAGCTTTCCAGCAGGCAGCAGGAAGTAGGGACCTTCAATTCAGCGAGAGTTACTCAAATTTTCTGAAAATAGATGTGGGAGAAATAAAAGACGTGAATATTCTCTGTCTCTTATCTCTGATCAGTTTTGGTGGGTTGCTGAAAGCAATGGATTTTTCAGAACGTTGTAAAGGTGATGTATACCTATGTTAATTACTGACCTAAAATAAAATAAAACCAGGGCTAATAAGCAGCTTCTAGATTTATTTCCTCGTGATAATAATGAGGATAGTAGTAACAATGGCTACCATTGATCACTGATTTTCTAATATTTTGGTGCATCGAACTCATTTATCTAGACTTTATCCCAAAGGCAGTTATGCACATGTGTTAACCAAGAAGAAAAAAATCAAACTTTTAATTCAGTCAAACATGCAGAAGCAACAATAGTCTATAGGATGCCCACTGTGTGAATTCATATTTAACAAGAGTTGCCTTTTCTTTTGAATTCTCAATACCAATTCTCTTGGCTAATTAGTGGCCCTCTGCTTGACAAAGGTGGTCAGAGCGATCTAAACTGGAAGGCTGTCTTCACACGGAGCGCGTGCCTGCACAGACATCCGCAGCACGTGTTGCTGCTGCTTCCTCTTAGTGACAGCTCCAAGGGCATCTTTTAAAAGAGAGAAATGGGGATCTGGGAATCAGGATGCCTGGCTCCCAGGCCCTTCTCTGCTCCTGGCTTGAGTGTTCTCTGGCAATTTTCTTGAGAGGCCAAATGGCCTAGTGGCTAATTGCATGGATTCAGCCTGCAAACTGCCTCTATTTATGTCCTGGTCTGTGGTTTGCAATCCTCTCTGCACACGGTAGCCATCTGGGGGATTTTGTAAACATTCTTCTTCCTCAGATCCTGATTTATAGATCCTGGACCTGGGTCTGGACATTGGTATTATTTTTTAAAGCTCCCAATTGAGACCAGTGAGGTGGCAGATTAAGAGCCGCTGTGCTAGTTAATTGAGAGCACAGACCCTGGACTAATGGTCCTGGCTGTCCTACTAGCTAAAATTAGAAAGTACCTTAAAATATTGATGCCTCAGTATTCTGAACTGTAAAAGGAGTTACCTTCTTGGGTGGTTGTGGGATTAAATGAGGGAGTTCCTCTAAAGCATATGAGTTGGTCTCACCACATTTTCTACTTCCTCTCTTGCCCTAGGTACCCTCTAACTCTCATTCTGTTTCAATAGTCTGATGATGCCTTTCTCTTTGAGTGGCAAAGATAGCTCAGTCATCTTCCAGCACTGAGATCAGCCCTCATTTTCTCCATTGAGCCCATCCATCCTCCCTCATCATATATGGGTGTGAGGGACCTTCCATGCCCTGTCAAAAAACCCCATGTACCCTCTACCCTGGTGTCTATCTGGGTACTGTATTCCTTTTAGAAGGTGACCCATAAATACTGGATAAGTGAAAGGAAACTCAGCTCTTTTACTGCTGATGATGCAGCCAAGTTCATATTTGTCCTTGGTAGTTGTGCTTACATCCTCTGGATTCTACAGCAGTGGCCAGGTGGAGGAGGACGGAGCAGGGGTGTCTACTGGACTAGTGGACCTCTGAGGCAGTGCTAAAAGGCTCTGCCTTATCCACAGTTCATGTTCAGTTCCTTTTTTATTGTTTTGAGTTCTTTCTCTTCCACAGATAGCCTTAAAGCTGCCTGAGAACAGTAAATAAAGTAACAAACCTTGGGGAAGAACCATGAAATTAAACTCCTGATCTCCAGTCCTCCCCAGGGTCAGGCACTGAGCTGCTTTTCGCAGAGGAGCACACGAAGCCCCACAAACAACCCTGCAGGTTAGGTGTTCTCATCACCAATGAGATTTTGTCAAATCTAGATGGAGGATCATTTTTGTTTAACATGAGAAACGCAGTCGTATCACAGGTTTCATTAGTCTTTTGTTATATCCCTGTGGGAAGACGGATGTACCGCTGAGCTTCCCCTGAGCTCAGGAAAAATATTTACTAGCCGCTGTATTTTTCATAAGGGTAGTCTCAAGATATAAAGTATACCATGGCAGCAAATAAAAGTAAGAAGCCAGAGCTACAGACATAACCAGAAGTTAAGGGTGACTTTCCTGGGACAGAGCAGTAATCTCTGCTCTCCAGATGTCTTACAAAATACATTTGCAAGGGCAATTTTTATGATGCAAAATATTATCTGCATCCTGCATTTGCAAGGAAATAGAGATCCCTGGTGCCGTTATAATAGGTTTCCACTGTGCACACAGAGAATCCTAATAACAATCATATATTGTTGGCACTGTGTGATCTGAATTTTGCAGATGACAGAACTGAAACATTTGAAAGGTTCATGAATTTAACCATGGTTACTCAGCAAGTATATAGTAGCACCAGGTTTTGAACGTAGACATTTTGTCCCCAGAGTCCACTTTTAACCGGTACATGACATGCCACTGCCTTTCCTTTCCCACATCTCCCAGGATCAGAAGGAGCATGCTGGGAGCTGTGAGGCATGTGAGGCTACTGGGTACAGCTGTACAGGTTGCTCCATGCATGAGGGCACCCTGCCAGGAGAGCAAAGTGGTAGCTGGAATCTAGCCCATGCTACCTGCTCCTTAACACGTCTGTGGCCACATTTGCTGGAGGAAGGGACACGTTTTTCTAATTTGCACAAAGATATATTTCCCTCTTAATCATGGCTTCTGTCGTATTACCCTGTTCTGCCTTCTCAGGTCTCTGCCTTTCCCTAGAAAAAGAAGGAGAAAATGATCAAATTTCAGGTGAGTTGGTTTTCATTTCTGCCATTTTACATGTGACCCCATTTCACAGTGAGTGGACACATCTTTTTCCCCCTTCTTTGCCAAGGGTAAAGAATGACTACAGGCATTCAGTATCATTTATCTGTCAGGCTCTTGCTTTTGTGTTTGTCCTTTTCTGAAATTTCCTTTTAGTTTTAAATGTCTTTTATGATTTATTTCATAAATAATAGTATAAAAAAATAGAAAATTTAATTACCACACCTCATTACCCTGCTTACAAATCTGTTTTTGTTCATGGTCATTTCTAAAAAATATAACTGTTCTTGCAGTAATACATAACAATTTCGCATTAGGCTTTTAATCTGCCTAAAATAATAGCAGTTAATTTTTATCATCCAATACAATTGAAGTGAACAGTTGTTATCCGTCTCCCTACTTTTCTTGAAATTATTTCCAACTCACAAGCTTTTAAGTTCCGAAAGATTATTGCAGTTTTACATGGCAGCATCAGTTTCCTACAGATAATCTTGACTCAAAAAGCAGTTCTGAGAGAATTTTGATATTATTTGTCCATAATGTTCTAGGGACACAAAGCTAAAAATATTTTCTCTGAAGTGATGTCTCAGTGGAAAACATAAAATAAGGTTTTGTCTAACAAGATTATATTGCAGGTAAAATTGGGAGAAAAATAGATGTTTTTGTATAAGAAGAGCTAGATTGTTCTTAGTACCTGAAGCTATGCATGTACCTGTATGTGTTTGTATGTGTGTGTGTTTCATTATTCATGTATTGATTTTATTAAAGTAATACAGGCACTTAGTTTAAAATTTAGTCACGCCATAGGATGTATAGGCGCTTTCTATCTGTCACACTATTCATGGCCCCAGATGACTGTCAGAGAGGGACTTGAGTGGAAATACAGACCGAAAAAGCAAAGCAAACTAAAGCAGAGTTCTGCATTCAGAGCTGAAGTTGTTATGCTCAGAACTGCAACCAGAAGAAATATGGGACTGAACTGGTGTTCATTTAAAAATTTAAAATTATCCTACAGCAAAACTTTACAAGACAGCAAAATGGAACGAAAAACTATTTACCATGTCCATGGAAGAAAAGACCTCAGTGTCCTCCAAATGAATTATTATCACAAAACAAGAAATCGAGATGAACAACAAATGTGTGTAAAGGGAATGAGCTTCATTACTAATAAATTTTTGAGAATTTTTTTAATAACTGGTTTTTATTTCCCCGATTTACTTCTGAGATTATGAAAGATTTCTTTAAAAGCTTTTATAACCAGTGTTGACTAGGATTTATGCTTTCTTGGAAGCAGGCTAAGGTGGAAAAATCTGTTTTGGGAAAACACCTGCCATTATGATTTCAGAATTTTAAAGGTTATTATTCTTCAACATTGCCATTTCTACTTTTTGGTATTTGTTTTGAGGAGGTAATCAACAGAATTCCAGGGGCTAAGGTCTATGAAAAAGGTTGTTTTTGCAACGTTGTTCATATAGGTAACCTAAAACTAAGTGTGCATTAGTTGGATCAAATCATTATATTCTAGATCATTAGTTCCTCGAATTACTTTGCAGGCCAGAAATGGGAGAGAAGATATGATGAAAATATTCATAATGTGGCTAACATTTGTTGGGCACTTACCATTTGCCAGGCACTGTTTTTCAGTTCTTTACATGTGGCTACTCATTTTATTACTACGACTCTATGGTGTAAATTTCACCATACAAATGAGAAGACAAGAAATCTGTCCAAGATGATAGAGCTAGCACTGGGCAGAGCGCTCAGATCCAGACACAGGCAGTCAGGCTCCAGAGCTGTGCCCATCACTGCAACAGCATACACACTACCATCTCCAGATGGGCACAGAGAATGAGCTACATATTTGAGCAGTAAGCATGACTGATACCCTGTAAATTTGGGAAATTAAATAAGTGATATGTGCATAAACGAGGAGAAACAGCATCAGTCACTGCCAGAACTAAAGCTTTTGTGGAGCAAATGACATTATTAATACAATTTAAAATATTAGTAACCTAGGACACAACAGAGTTCCAGGGGCTAACTTATAAGAGTGCTAACAAAAGGAAGTAATTTTTTTTTTTTTTTTACGGAGTTTCGCTGTTGTTACCCAGACTGGAGTGCAATGGCACGATCTCGGCTCACCGCAACCTCAGCCTCCTGGGTTCAAGCAATTCTCCTGCCTCAGCCTCCTGAGTAGCTGGGACTACAGGCGTGTGCCACCATGCCCAGCTAATTTTTGTATTTTTAGTAGAGACGGGGTTTCACCTTGTTGACCAGGATGGTCTTGATCTCTTGACCTCGTGATCCACCCGCCTCGGCCTCCCAAAGTGCTGGGATTATAGGCGTGAGCCACGGTGCCCGGCCAAAAGGAAGTAATTTGAAGTGCAAGGATTTCTTTTCTTGCAGCCCTTGGTGAATGGTATTAGCATTATAGAAAGCAAACAGAAAAGAACTATGTAAATTTGACAGTTGCCCAGAAACCAGAACAGCTTCCCATCTTTACATTTTCTCAGCACTGCCCCTCTTCTGTAAACACAGTGTGTATGTGTTTGGTATTGTAGGAGATGGTGACATTCAAGGACGTTGCCGTGGTCTTCACTGAGGAGGAGCTGGGGCTGCTGGACTCCGTTCAGAGAAAGCTGTACCGAGATGTGATGCTGGAGAACTTCAGGAACCTGCTCTTAGTAGGTGAGGTTAGGTGCCTTTAGTAACAACAGCAGCCTCCTGGGGTGTCTTCCTGTGCTCAATTGTTAAAAACTCTGAAGACCCTGAAGTTATTCTCTGAGCTTAGGTACTGAGAGTCTTAATAATCCCTGTGCAACACAGACAAGATGGTTCTCTCCAGTCTATCCTTGGAATAGTAAAAATGGTCCTGTTTCATTGATTTGCCATCAAACAGTTTAATAAGTTGTTCCAGGTTAGTAAGTTTATGAAAAATAACTTTTCAGGGCACCAGTAACTGTTGATGAAGTTTAGAGGTTTTTTTTTTTTTTTTTAATAATGTATTTGTAAATAACTGTAAATTCACAGAAAACTTACGAAAGTAGAAGGACAAGAACATCCTTATAGATTCACTGAAATTCTACCTAGATTCACCTCTAATAACATGTTATCCTATTTGCTCTATCATTTATGTTCATGTTCTTTCTGTCTATACATACTATATGTGTATGTGAAAATATATATATGGTCGTAATAACTTTTTCTGAACCACTTGAGGGTAAGTTAATATACCATGGCTGTATTTTATATATATAAAATATTTGTAAAAGCCAAAAAATATATATATTTGGCTTTATTTATAAAATATATGTATTTATATGTATAAAATAAAGCCAATTGTATATACTTTTGGCTTTATTTTATACATATAAACATGTTTTTAATAAAGCCAAATATGTATATAATTTTTGTATAAAATACATTTTATATAAAATATAAATAAAAATATATATAAGATAAACATAAAATATGTATATTATAAATAAAAGCCATATATGTGTGTGTATATACATACAAATATACACCCATATAAATATGTATACATATGAATAGATGTTCAGTTTTATTCAAAATAAGAGAAATGTTCATTAAAATTGTACGGAAATGCCATTTCTCATGAGATTGGCAAAAATTCAAAAACTTGACACTATACATTTTTCAGCAAAGCTGTGGGGAATGAAGAACTCTCAGGCATTGAAAGGAAGAATGCAAAATGATACGGCCCTTAGGGAGGGGAAGTTGACAACATCTAATAGAGTTACGTATTTACCCTTCCCCAGCAACCCATTTCTAGGAATTTTCCCTAAAAATAGCCATGTGCCAAAGACTATTAATAGTATACTAAAATTCATGTAAGAAATAAGGTAAAATAAGTAAACAGAGAGTGTGTGGGTACAGATATATATATATATATATATATATATATATATATATATATATATATATATACACACACACACACACACACACATATATATATATACTCTTGCACATGGCTATATATATGTATATATAGATACATATAAATAAAATAAGCATGTACATGCTTATTTTTACAAGAAGAAATACAAGAAGGAAGGTTTAATCAAAATCACGGTTAGGCGTGGTAGCTCACACCTGTAATCTCAGCCCTTTGGGAGGCCAAAGTGAGAGGATTGCTTGAATCCAAGAGTTCAAGACCACCCTGGGCAACAGGGAGACCCTGTCTCTACAAAAAAAGTATCTGGGCATAATGATGTGCACCCATAGTCCCAGCTACTGTAGAGGCTGAGGTGGGAGAATTGCTTGAACTTGGGAGGTTGAGGCTGCAGTTTTAGTGAGCCATGATCATGCCACTGCATGCTGGAATGGGTAGAAGAGTAAGAGCCTGTTTCAAAAAAAAAAGAAATCATGAAGTTAGTTTCTTATAGTGGATGGAAGGTAACAGTGGAAGGGATGTGGAAGAAAGTCACACTTGTCTGTGTATACTTTTTTGTCTAGTGACAAATTGAACGTTATCAAACTTAAAGACTTTGGCTCTCCTTGCCTTCTTTACAGCACATCAGCCCTTCAAGCCAGACCTGATATCCCAGTTGGAGAGAGAAGAAAAGTTTTTGATGGTGGAGACAGAAACACCAAGAGATGGGTGTTCAGGTGAGAACTGTGATGCAGGAACACAGCAGCCAGAGAGCCCCTTCTTGAACATGAGTTAGAATACATCACTTCGCTGTTTAAACTTTCCTGTGGCTCCCCATTTCACACATAGTAAGTTTAAAGTACTTAAAGTGGCCTATTCGGTCCTAAGGTATTTGTCCCCTTAACCTATTCTCACTTTCTATATTCACCTACTATTATTAGTTTTTGCTCATTCAGTCTGTTTCAGAGGCACTGCCCTCAGACCTCTCAATTATGCTTCTGTGTTACTTTCTTTGACTTGCTTTTCTCTCTAAATGAATTGGGTAATAGATAGATGATCTTTGCTCTCTTCATTTCACCTTGAGACAGCTAATAGGTGTATAATAAATCTATGTAATTAAAGGGTATTCCAGAATATTGTTTCTCATCTAATGGATGCCTGTTCTAACTGCTTAGCTGTCCTTGGGTATTCATAGATAGGTAGCCATTAATCCCAAAAGATAAGAATAGCCAGTAAGCTAAAGTAAGTATCAAAAATGACCAATGCCAACATTACAACTGGTCTTCCTCATGCAGCATTTTCAAGTGAGACACCCTTGTATTCATATGTCCAGCTTCTTATCCTCCCATTCTGTCCCATCCTCTCACACCCAAAGTCTCTTGACATAGCCATAGTCTTAAAGTAGAATTTTCAAGTTGGACATTTATGTGAATCCAAACATTTTGATAGTTTCTTGAGTCCTCAAAACTCTGATATCAAAAGCTACTGTTGCAACTGTGTAGCTAAGGATGCTGCTGGGTAAGAAGAAAGAATCAACAGAAAATTCAAAACAAATTAACTCGCTTCTATAATTGTTTGTTTCCATCTTGATTAAGATTCAGGGTACTACACGGTACCCTAAGTAGGAGTTAAACTTTCTCTCTAAAGAACCCAGTAGTAAATACGTTAGGTTTTGCTGGCCACCTATGCTCTTTGTCACATAGTCTTTGTTTTCCTTACATCAATTCAAAAATGTAGAAAGTATTCTTGGCTCCCGGATTGTACAAAAACAGGCCAAGGCAGTGCCAATCTCCTTCTGATACTATCAGCTGGAACATAATATCACCTTTTAAAATACCTTAATTTTTTTTTACCTATACTAACATGGTCATATACCTTATATTAATGTAAAAATTTTGTATGCATTCTTATTTTTAATATACTATTTTTTCTTCTTTGCTATTACTTTGAGGAAATCCCTCCCAGTCTAAGATTATAACTCTTGTTTTTGTACTGGATGCATAATATTCTAATAAACAAGCTAGTTACTTCCAAGATACAAGGGGGTACAGCCACTGGGTAAATGCCTCCATTCCAAAAGGGAGAAATGAGCCAAAACAAAGGGGCTACAGGCCCCATGCAAGTCTGAAACAAGCAGGGCAGTCATTAAATCTCAAAGCTCCAAAATAATCTTCTTTGACTTCATGTCTCACAACCAGGCCATGCTGGTGCAAGGGGTGGGTTCCCAAGGGCATCTCTTCCCCTGTGGCTCTGCAGGGTATAGCCTACTTGGCTATTTTTATGAGCTGGTGTCAAGTAACTTCAGCTTTTCCAGGCACATGTTGCAAGATGTTGGTGGTTCTAGGGTCTGGAGGACGGTGGCTCTTTTCTCACAGCTCCACTAGGCAGCAGTGCCTCAGTGGGGTCTCTGGGGTTTCGAACCCCACATTTCTCCTCAGCATTGACCTAGTAGAGGGTCTTCCTGAGGGCTCCACTCATGCAACAGACTTCTACCTGGACATCCAGATGTTTCTATACATCTTTTGAAATCTGGGTGGAGGTTCCCAAGCCTCAGCTTTTGCCCTCTGCACACCCACAGGCCCAACACCATGTGGAAGGTTCCAAGTCTTGGGGCTTGCACCCTTTGAAACAACAGCCTGAGCCTTGGCCCCTTTTAGCCATGGATTGAACTAGGGCAGCTACAATGCAAGGTACCATGTCCTTAAGCTGTACAAAACAGCGGGGCCCTGGGCCTGGCCCACAAAACTATTTTTCCCTCCTAGGCCTTAAGGCCTGTGATGGGAGGGGCTGCCATGAATGTCTCTGAAATGCCCCCTGGAGGCATTTTCCCCATTGTCTTGGCTGTTAACATTCTGCTCCTCTTTACTTAGGAAAATTTCTGCAGCCTTGAATTTCTCCCCAGAAAATGGGTTTTTCTTTTCTTTTTTTTTTTTTTTTGAGGCAGAGTTTCGCTCTTGTTACCCAGGCTGGAGTGCAATGGCTCAATCTCAGCTCATGGCAACCTCTGCCTCCTGGGTTCAGGCACTTCTCCTGCCTCAACCTCCTGAGTAGCTAGGATTACAGGCACGCGCCACCATGCCCAGCTAATTTTTTGTATTTTTTTTAGTAGAGATGGGGTTTTACCATGTTGACCGGGATGATCTCGATCTCTGGACCTCGTGATCCACCCACCTCCCAAAGTGCTGGGATTACAGGCGTGAGCCACCGCACCCGGCAGGGTTTTTCTTTTCTACCACATGGTCAGGCTGCAAATTTTCCAAACTTTTATGCTCTGCTTTTTTTTTTTAATATAAGTTCCAGTTTCAGATAATTTCTTTGCTCATGAATGAGTGTATGTTGTGAGAAGCAGCCAGACCACATCTTGAATGCTTTGCTGCTTAGAAATTTCTTCCACCAGATACCCTAAATCATCTCTCTCTAGTTCAAAGTTTCACAGGTCTTTGGAGCAGCAGCTTAATGCTGCCAATCTTTTTGATAAAGCATAGCACCAATATTGGGAAAATGTATAAATGCATTTACAATCCTAAATATATCTAAATATATCACCAGTTTCATTTCCTAGTAACTTTCTCATCTTCATCTGAGACTGCCTCAGCCTGGACTTCACTGTCCATATCATTATCAGCATTTTGGTCAAAACCATTTACCATTCTCTAGGAGGTTCCAAACTTTCCCTCATCATCATATCTTTTTCTGAGCCCTCCAAGTTATTCCAACCTCTGCCCATTACCCATTTCCAAAGTCACTTCCACATTTTCAGGTATCTTTATAACAATGCCCCACCTTTCTGGTACCAATTTTCTTTATTCATACGTTCTCCCATTGTTATAAAGAACTACCTGAGACTGGGTAATTCATAAAGAAAAGAGGTTTAATTGACTCACAGTTCCACCGGCTATACAGGAAGCATGGCTGGGGAGGTCTCAGGAAAGTTAGAATTACGTGGAAGGTGAAGAGGAAGGAGGCATATTTTACATGGCAGAGAAAGAGGAAGAGAAGGAGAGTAGGGAAGTGCTACACACTTTCATACAAGCAGAGCTCATGAGACTGTATCATGAGACAGCACTTGGGGGATGGTGCTAAACCATTAGAAAGCACCTTCATGATCCAATCACCTCCCACGAGGCCTCAACGCCAACATTGGGAATTATAATTCCTCATGAGATTTGGGTGGGGACACAGAGCCAAACTGTATTATTGGTTAAGAGAGGAGTCAGCAAAGCAGCTTAAATATTTGTGATCAAAACATTATCACCACTATACCTTGTAGTGCCCACAAAAATGCCTTAGTTTCTCTATCTGAAAGCAAATTAAGAATGGAAGGTGATCTCTGCCTGGGTTACCTGAGCTGATGTTCTCACGTAGCTTTTATTAATGGAGAGAAAAAAAAATTAAGATTTTTTTTTTCTGAGTTCATTATAGCTAACTATTAAATTCAAAGAATTATTCACTTTCATGACAAATATAGCACCTTTGTTATTGAATTGATTTATTTAGGATACTTGAATGATTGACTTTCTCAACCTCTAAGTGCTAAAGCAGGATTGCTATGAAGAAGTAATAAATTCTCAATCTTCTTACCTCAAATGACATCTTCAGCATCTTTTGTCGTGCTTTTTTCTCTGTCAAAATAAAGTTCATTTATAAACTAAACACAATTTCTTATCACCACTCTACCATTGATACTGAAATAGAACTTAAATGTTGATATATGAAAATGAAATAACAAAGTGTTTCATTCTATACCATTCACTAAAGGAAATTAATGTTATTACATGTGTGGTCTTTTTTAGAAGAGTTTGAAACAAAGTGAAGTGACCTTTTTTTTTCTTCCTCTGTGTCCTTAACATTGCAAAACCCACTGGTCAGGGAGAAACTTTAATCTCTTATATATTTGAGAGATTTTTATATCATGAATTATGTACTAATTTGCATTGAAACAGTTGCTTTGTAAGAAATTTGGTTTTGACTAACTAGCTGCTTTCATGTTCCAAGACACTCAGTCCCAAAAGACAGGACATATGAAACTGTATCTTTATGGATGTATATTGAGTGTTTTTATACTAGTAAAACCAAACTACAAGCATTATAATTAACCATTGCTGGAAGCCCAAACTTCTCACATATAAGCTATATACTTTATCTGCCTCTATTACTATATCCCTTCATTTCATCATTATATGATAAAATAGCATTATAACTGAAAGCTTCACTTTTGAGAAGGCAAAGACATCGCTAAATGTGCTTTTAAAGTACCAAGATGCATACCTATGGATATGCCTTCAAATGTTATCCCACAGTCAGTGTGCTGCCCCAGAGCCCAGTGACACAGAGTCATCATATGACCTTTTCTTTTTTCCCATTTTAAAAGTCAGGATAGGGTAGGGCTTACAGATAAGATTTTGTTCAAGAAAAATGACACCATTTTGGGTTTTCTTGAGACAGAGTCTTGCCATCTTGCCCAGGCTGGAGTGCAGTGGCTGTTTACAAGTGTGATAATATTAATGGCTCACTGCAGCCGAAGACTCCTGGGCTCAAGCATTTCTGCTGCCTCAACTTTCTGAGTAGCTGGTGTACAGGATTTCATCACCATGCCTGGCTCAAAGTTACACCATTTAAAAAAGTTACTTTAAAAATGAGAAAGACTTTGGGAGGCCGAGGCGGGTGGATCACAAGGTCAAGAGATCCAGACCATCCTGGTCAACATGATGAAACCCCATCTCTACTAAAAATACAAAAATTAGCTGGGCACAGTGGTGCCCGCCTGTAGTCCCAGCTACTCAGGAGGCTGAGGCAGGAGAATTGCTCGAACCCAGAAGGCAGAGGTTGCGGTGAGCCGAGATTGTGCCATTGCACTCCAGCTTGGGTAACAAGAGCAAAACTCTGTCTCAAAAAAAAAAAAAAAAAGAGAAAGACTAAATTCACAGGCCCTGCCTATGGATCTTTTTGGTCTTACATTTTTATTTCATCCAAAGTAGATTCTTGTGATCTTTGCTTTTCTTATCAGCAGTACCACTATGAATTGTCACCCTACCTCTCATATAGCTTTCCAGCAAAGTTTCCACCATCACCAGTTCCTTGCCCATTAAAAAAAGCTACATTACATGCCTTTTTAGTTCTGTGAGTGAGAGCAACTCAAACTATGATTTATTCATCAATGTTTATTGAGCAACTACTGTTCACTTAGCAGTGAGGAATGCAGTGCACAAAACACTATTTGTCTTCATGGATAATACAGTCCAGTGTGGAGAGGCAGACAGACACAAGGAAATAAGGCAGAATTATGTTTGAGGATAATATTTATGAAAAAATATTCCTTTTACTCCTTTTTTTCTGGACATTATAGAGATTTAATCTACTTCCAAATGTTAGCAGAGTGCATGTTATTAGCCTGTTTAACCAGTTGTCCTTAGTCTGCTTATAATGTGAGCTTTAATAACTAGGTTAACAGGATATTTCTACCCAAATATCCTGACTTCAACCCTTTCAGGTGCCTCAAATTTCCTAAATATTAACATAATTTTCCAGTAAAATGGCACAAGCCGAAGTCAGTATTCATTGACTTTTGTTCAAGACTGATGAGCACCTCAGAGGACACTAGAGGTGCCATAATTTTTTTCTGATTTTTCTTAGTTGAATTATCTCAGAATCTTTCACATTGTGACCTGCGCCATGGCCGTTGATAATTGTGAAATATTTTTTGAAAAGAGTTAAAATTTGTAATGGTTTACAGGGACTTAGAAGAGCTTATTATTCTCATGAGGATAAATAGCTCCTTAGTGACAGGATATGTGATGCCTCAAGCCTAAAGTAAAGGTCTGACTGAGTTTACCTTCTTCAGCATGCCCTTTAACGCACACAGCACCCTTACAGATGAACAATATTATCATGTTCATGTGCCAGACAAAAAAGAAAAAATAAATTAGGACAAAAGGTATTTGTCCATTTGCAACTGTATTTTTTTGATTTAAGAACGTCCTTTTCTCCCTTGCAGATCTCCAGGAAACCCATGATAAACCCATAATAACATGTTTATGGTTGTTTTGTTTGGTTTGGTTTTTTGAGACAGGTCTCATTCTGTTGCCCAGGCTGGAGTGCAGTGGCATGATCTCAGCTCACTGCAGCCTCTGCCTCATGGGTTCAAGTGATTCTCCTGCCTCAGCCTCCCCAGTAGCTGGGATTACAGGTGCCTGCCACCATGCCTGGCTAATTTTTGTATTTTTAGTAGAATTGGGATTTCACCATTTTGGCCAGGCTGGTCTCACACTCCTGACTTCAGGTGATCCACCCGACTTGGCCTCCCAAAGTGCTGGGATCACAGGCATGAGCCACTGTGCCTGGACGTGTTTTTGGTTACACTAGGCCTTTTGAACACAGCTGTCATGTTCAGTGTCCAGGTTGTGCTGCAAAGCCCTGATCTGGAGGCATACAGATATCCTTAATTATGCAGATGCTACTTATATGTAGTGTGAGTATTCCTTATCCAAAATGCTTGGGACCAGAAGTGTTCTGTATTTCAAATATTGTTAGATTTTGGAATATTTGCAGTATACTTACCAGTTGAGCATCCCTAATCAGAGATCTGAAATGCTCCAATGCGCATTTCCTTTGAACATCATGTCGAGCATTCAAAAAGTTTTGGATTCTGGAGCATTTCAGGTTTCAGATTTTTGAATTGAGAATACTCAACCTGTACCTGGTATAGCCAAAGAAGAGGCATTTTCTAAGTATTCTTAGGAATAGTGACATGAATTTTCCTCTGGTTTATTCAAGTTTCATGTTACGACCTAAGCTGTAAAATCTTCAAATCTCTTGAATAGAACATTCAATTGTGCACATCTGAATTCTCCTTATCTTTACAGGAAGGAAGAATCAACAAAAGATGGAGACTATTCAGGAAGTAAGAGTAAGCTACCTTTCCCCCAAAGAGCTTTCCTCCTGTCAGACCTGGCAACAAAGTGCAGGTGGGTTAATCAGGTGTCAAGATTTCCTGAAAGTTTTTCAAGGGAAGAATTATCAGTTGCAAGAACAAGGTGATTCCCTCTGCAAGGTTTGGGCAGGAATACCAGTTCAGATTTCTGAAGATGAGAACTATATATTGACTCATATAGGGAATGGCTCCAATTATATGAAAAGTCAAGAGTATCCTTCTTGGAGGGCACAGCATTCTTGGAGGAAAATGTATCTGAAAGAGTCACATAATTATCACTGTAGATGTCAGCAAATTTCCATGAGAAATAATTTCTGTAAGTGTGGCAGCATCAGTTGCATCTCACATCACAATGATAAACTGGAAGTGCACAGAAAAGAAAACTACAGCTGCCATGACTGTGGAGAAGACATCATGAAGGTATCATTGCTTCATCAGGATTCAATTCAAACAGGGGAGAAGCCCTATCCATGTACTGGGTATAGAAAAGCCTTCAGTAATGACTCCAGCTCTGAAGTTCATCAGCAGTTCCAGTTGGAAGGGAAGTCCTATACGTACAGTTCATGTGGAAAGGGCTGTAGTTATAGTTCACTTCTTCATATTCATCAAAATATTCAGAGAGAAGATGATGTTATTGAGAATTCACATCTGAAATCCTATCAGAGAGTGCATACAGAGGAGAAATCATGCAAATGTGGTGAATATGGAGAGAACTTCAATCACTGTTCCCCTCTTAACACTTACGAACTTATCCACACAGGGGAGATGTCCTATAGGCGCAACATTTATGAGAAAGCTTTCAGTCATAGCTTCAACCTTAATGGTATTTTTAGGGTCCAAACTAGGGATGAACCCCATGAATATGAGGAAAATGAGAATGTCTTTAATCAGAGTTCATGTCTTCAAGTCCATCAAAAAATCCACACTGAAGAGAAACTATACAGAGATGTGGAGTATGGAAAGAGTTTCATTTGTAGTCCAAATCTTGACATTCAGCATACGGTATGCATGGAAGAGAATCCCTATCATTCTGAGGAATGTGGTAATGGTTTCAGTCTGGCCTCACATTTTCAAGACCTTCAGCTAGTCCACACTGAGGAACAACCATGTAAACGCTATGTGTGTGGTAACAGCTTCGGCCGTAATTTGTATTTTCAAGGTCATCAGAAAATTCACATTGGAGAAAAGCCGCATAAGGAGTGTGGGAATGGCTTCAACTGGAGCTCAAAACTTAAAGATCATCAGAGAGTCCACAGTGGACAGAAGCCATACAAATGCAGTGCATGCGGCAAAGGTTTCAATCATAGATCAGTTCTGAATGTTCATCAGAGAGTCCACACTGGAGAGAAACCTTATAAATGTGAGGAATGTGATAAGGGATTCAGCCGGAGTTCATATCTTCAAGCCCATCAGAGAGTCCACACTGGAGAAAAACCTTATAAATGTGAGGAATGTGGGAAGGGGTTCAGTCGAAATTCATACCTTCAAGGCCATCAGAGAGTTCACACTGGAGAAAAACCATACAAGTGTGAGGAGTGTGGGAAGGGCTTCAGTCGGAGTTCACACCTTCAAGGCCATCAGAGAGTCCACACTGGAGAAAAACCCTTCAAATGTGAGGAGTGTGGGAAGGGCTTCAGTTGGAGTTTTAACCTTCAAATTCATCAGAGGGTTCACACAGGAGAAAAACCGTATAAATGTGGAGAATGTGGTAAAGGTTTCAGTAAGGCCTCCACTCTTTTGGCCCATCAGAGAGTCCACACGGGAGAAAAGCCATACCAATGTGATGAGTGTGGTAAGAGTTTCAGTCAGAGATCATACCTTCAAAGTCATCAGAGTGTCCATTCTGGAGAAAGACCGTATATATGTGAGGTATGCGGAAAGGGCTTCAGTCAAAGGGCATATCTTCAAGGTCATCAGAGAGTCCACACTAGAGTGAAACCGTATAAGTGTGAGATATGTGGGAAGGGCTTTAGTCAGAGTTCACGCCTTGAAGCACACCGGAGGGTTCACACAGGAGGGAAACCATACAAATGTGGGGTGTGTACAAAGGGTTTCAGTGAAAGTTCACGCCTTCAAGCACACCAAAGGGTTCATGCAGAAGGGAGACCCTATAAATGTGAGCAGTGTGGTAAGGGTTTCAGTGGGTATTCAAGTCTTCAAGCACATCACAGAGTCCACACTGGGGAGAAACCATACAAATGTGAGGTATGTGGAAAAGGGTTCAGTCAGAGATCAAATCTTCAGGCTCATCAGAGAGTCCACACAGGAGAGAAACCATACAAATGTGATGCATGTGGTAAGGGTTTCCGTTGGAGCTCAGGTCTTCTGATTCATCAAAGAGTCCATAGTAGTGATAAATTCTATAAAAGCGAAGACTATGGTAAGGACTACCCCTCATCAGAGAATCTACACAGAAATGAAGATTCTGTTTTGTTTTGAAGTCCTCAAATGGGAGCTGAAATTTTCCAGTCACTAGAGTTCTTTCAGTAGAAAAAGAATTTTTTTTTAATTAAAATGTAATGTTTCTGCCCAATTTCAATATTCATAATGGCCAGGAGACCACACAACAGAGACATTTAAGGAGAGGGGTTTCATAAGGGATTTCGTTGGAACTTTAACATCAGTCATTGCACAGGAGGTGAAGCTTATAAAATGTGAGTATGGTCAGAAATTTAATAAAAGTACAGGGAAGAACATGCCTGAATCCATGTTCTCTAGAATGTAAGCTTGGTGAGAGAAGGGACTTTGTTCATTTCTAGTCTACTAAACTATGACATTTCATAACTCAATGAAGGTGTTTAGTACTTTTTTCTAAATGAGTAAATATGTAAAGGTACAGTGTTTGAAATTTTTTAAGCTCATTTTCTAAACTTTACTTAAAATGTATTTGGAGGAGGAATCCTACAAATAATCTTAATGAAATCATTTCAAGTAAATATTATTTGAAATGTAGAACATTAAGCATTACTATGATCTGAAATAATCTTAATTTGGTTGTAACCCTATTGGGGTTGGTTCCCATCCTTTGTTCCATGTTGAGCAGAGATGTGCTGCATTTCTTAACATTTGGTCTCTGTACATTATACCATCAATTGACGTTTAGCTTTGTGCATATGTATATGTCCACGTGTGTGCACTTTAAATATCAGTACAAACTGATAAGCAATGTTTCCGGTTAATGTTGCAAAAATGGAACACTGTATTTTACTTAATTGATTTTCTACTCCTGCCCTGTAAGTTAAGGCAAAGTTTTACTATAATATTCGCGAAGTATCCAAAATGGTTACTGATGACAAGTACTTTTTAATAAATGTCAAAGTCACAATACTTGTTTTATTCTCCATATTTCTCTCAAAGTCCATTTGATCTGACTGATTTCTAAATGTTGTAGCCTTTGTCCAATCCACACCTCCTTAAGCAGGGTCAAGTTTGAAGCATTTTGTCAAGTTTTCAATTCCCATACTTCTCCCACTCACACACAAAAAAGGGGAAAATCTTGAATTTTTCTAAGCATTTTTATCAATGTATTGACTAGTAGGGTAGGATTGCCATTTACTTGCTAGTGTCTGTCTTCAAGAATGATGCGTTTTGTTGGTGAAAGTGAAAAATACAAGCTTGTCCAATACATATCAAAATATTTATCAAGTCCCTGATATATATTGAAATGTAAAATGTGCATACCCATCTGGAAATCATAGAATAGTAATTTATAATTAAGCAATTTTACCAGTAAGGAAGGATTTTACAATGATAGTAATGTTTTAAGCTGGAACTAAAGGTCCATCAATCTGAATTTGGGTAAGTTTCTATATGTTCTATTCTATGGCTCTACAGAAAGTATAATTTAGGTCTAAAATGACAAGAATAGATCATGCATATTATTTAGTAAAAATGTGGATTGTGGCTGGACACAGTGGCTCACTCCTGTAATCCTAGCACTTTGGGAGGCCGAGGCAGGCGGATTATGAGGTCAGAAGTTTGAGGCTAGCCTCACCAACGTGGCAAAACCCCATTCTCTGCTAAAAATGTAAAAATTAGCCAGGCATGGTGGCACGTGTCTGTCATCCCAGCTACTCAGGAGGCTGAGGCCGGAGAATTGCTTGAACCCAGGAGGTGGAGGTTGCAGTGAGCCAAGATTGCGCTACTACACTTCAACCTGGGAAACAGAGCAAGACTCCGTCTCAAAAAAAAATGGATTGTATGTTCACAATAGCCAGCTAATTTAAGTCTGTGTACATGTATTGTCAAATATATGCTTAGCTATAATGTGTGAAAGATTACTCATTATGCATACAGTAGTTTTCTCTGGAAAGCAAAATTTTGGCGTAGTTTTTTGTGCCTTATTTTAAAATATTTATAATGGACATTTACCAATTTATACCAAAGCAGTGAACAGCTATGGATATATTATTTCTTATACTTAAGAACTCATGTTATGATTGCTTATGATATGATTGCTTGATTTCATTGTATGGTATTATGACCAACAGTAAAGAGTAAACCCCTTGAAGTTAATTTTTAAAATTTTCTGGATTTTTGAGAATACAGATAAATTAGGTGTCCAATAACTTTACATTTCTGTGAAATGCAATCCAGTTTTATAAATTGATGCTCACAGCTTTTCCATCAGATTTTCCCTTGGTGGATGAATATGGTGACCAAAGAACTGGTATAACTTGGCTTTCAGGGTGCTGGTTCAAGTTTCACAGTGTCGGCAGAAATCCAGGGCTTCTAAAGCATGTCCTTGATATCATCACTTACAGGGGAGAGCTCATGGTGGTTTTATCAGTTGGAATGCTTTTAGTTCTAAGTAACAGAAAATTTATAGTTGCCTAAACCAAAACTATTTATTAGTTCATATAAATGAAAAGATACAGATAGTATAAGGCTAGGATCTGGGTAAGGTGGTGGGATTTTATATTGCTTTCCTTTAATTCTTTCACCTCTCTTTTTTTTGTGAATTCTTGTCTTCACATTGTTCACAATATAGCAGCATCACCTGCTTTCTTGTTCACAGCTGAAGGAAGAGATATTCTATATCATTTTAGTCCTGTGTGGTTCTGGCTCCCCAAAATGCATTGAATCTCTGACACTCCGAGTCTCACTAGCAACTGAAACCAACCAAGACAACGAAGGACACTGCTGGTCCCCCAGCCTCCTCCTAGTGAGAAGCAACAGCAGGCTACCCTGAGAAAAGGGAACATAGAGAATTTTTCTGTGGCCCCAGTGCATAGGGACGGCCAAAAGCTGAGGACAGGGAAGCAAGGAACATTGAGAAAACTTTAGCACTTTTGTTCCCACCCTAAGCACAAGGTAACACGAGAAATTTGGAGCCAGTGGTACAACTAAGATAAGTACTACAACAACAAAACCCAATTCCAGTTTAATTCCTGACAAGAATAATTCAGCACTCCACCCTGACATCCTAGCAGAGTAATGTGCCTAGTGTTAGGCCAAAAATAATGTTTTCTTCAGTCTCTGCTGTTCTTATCTGGCATTTTATTTAAAAAATACAAGATTAAAAGTTGAGAACAATCTTCTGCCAATAGATAGCAGACCAATCAATAAAACCACACTTGTAGATAACCATAGTTTGGAACTGTTAGGGAATTTTACATAACTGATTGGTGTGCTAAAGACTCCAGTGAAAAGGGCAGATAATATTTGTGAGCAGATCGCGATTGCAGTAAAATTTAATAGTCAAATGAGAAATGCTAGGGAAGAAAATTTATGCTACTACTTTTACTTTTATCAGAAAGCTATTGAAGACTTGTGAGTAGGCTCAACATTGTTGAGAAAAGTGTCAGAGAACTTGAGTATAGGTCAAAAGAAATCACCCAAACTAGAACACAAAAAGTGTGAAGAAAGCAATACAAATCAGATCACATTGTAGGCTCTAATATTTGCATACTTGGAAACCCAGAGGCAGGGGGACAGAATGGGAAGAAAAGATACTTAAAGAGATAATGGCTAAGAATTTTCCAAAAATAAGACCTCACTGACATTCAAGAACCTCAGAATGCCAAAGCAGTATTTTTAAGAAAAGAACAAAATTAGATGCATTATTGCCAAGTAGCTAAAAATGGACAATGCAAAGAAAATATTAATGGCAGACAGAGGAAAGGGACACATTACATTTAAGAAGCATAGTGTGAAAAACATCAGATTTATCCTAGTCACAAACCATGCAAGCAGAAGACAATGGAGTTACATCTTTAATATTTAGAAACAAAAAAGATCAATAAGAAATTCTAAGCCCAATGGAAAAAAAATCTTTCAGAAGGTATGCAAAATAAAGATATTTTCAGATGAACAGAAGCTGATAGAATTCACTGTTAGCAGACCCACACTGTATAAGATATTTAGCATACCAGAAATAGACTTGGATCTACCAAAAGGCCTAACTATGAAAGTGGTTATTGCAATCATTTTAAGTATAAAATATTTTTTATTTTTATTACTCCAAAATATAATTCAGTAAAGCGAAATTAGAAATGAGGTTTTATGAATTTAGAGAACATATACAAATTAGATGTTTTGTAAAAACACTGCAAAACAGAAGACAAATTAGAAATATGCTAGCAGAAATTAGAGGTATATGGTTGTACTCTGTACATGAATTAGCATAATATGATTTGAAGATAGACTGTGGAAAAAATACAGGTTTATATTTTAAGCCCTAGAGTAACCATTTAAGAATTTTTTAAAGTGGTACAACTCATAAGCCAGTAGTAGAGATTAAATTCTGTATCCAAAAATAGCAACATAGAAGCAAGCTGGCTTCAATCCCTTCAACAGAAAACTGAAGGCAAATATATAGCACCAAGATTATCACCAGCAATATCCCAGAACTCCAATATGAGGAGGAGACAGTTCCTGAAAACACAAATAAGTGAAAAAACTGAGCACATGGTAAGAGAACTGGACTTTCCTATCAACAGTGCCCCTCCCTCTAATCTGCCTGGCACCAAGACCGTGGAAAATTTTCCCCTGGGTCAGTTTCTACACTGGAAAAAGTGAATCAAGATGGACAGCCAGCCTCACTATCTTGGGTTCCCCTGACAGGAGACTTGTCTTTGAGTCAACCCACAGGAAGCATCAGTAGTAATCGAAGAGAAAAATGTCTCTGAGGACAGCCAGAGATGAAGCAGGGAGGTGGGAATACTGTCCCAAGTCATGGAAACTCTACTCTGCAACTCAGCCAAAGGAGACACCAATCAGAGTGGGTTCAAGATACTTCTCTGGCTTAATATTTGTATTGCCTTTTTGTGGGTTCTTAGTATATTAGAATGAATAGCACATTAAACAAAACACTGTCAAGAGCCCTTAGGTACCTTGCGGAATCATGGAGGGAAAGGAGTCAAACACTTTACTCCCTTCTCTCCTCCCCACCAATCCCTAAATATACACAACTTGGACACTAAGGACTAAAACTTCATTCCTCCTTCCCTCCCCTCTCACAGATACGGAAGGGGGACACGGAAGTGCTGAGGAGGAGAAGGGTGTGGTCCCTCACTAGAGCTCCACCCCCAGGCCTGTGGTCTGGGACCTAGTCAGGACAGGTATTCTTGCCTTGGCGCCCAAATGTTGCATTTCCCAGGACCACCCTGGCCCACCACGCCCCCATCCAGTGCCTATAAAACCCCTGAAACCCTAGCAGGCAGAAACACAAGCTGCTGGATGTTGAGAGAAATGCACTGGTGGACACACAAACGGCTGGATGTTGAGAGGCCGTGAAGGGGAGCAGGTCGGCAGAAAAGCACACTGAAGAACCCGGCAGGCCAGCAGGCCATCAACAGGTGGAACAATGCAGAGTTTGGCCTGGGTAGTCGGAGGAGAACACAGGCCACTGAGTGGCTGACTCCAGGGGAAAACCATCTCCCTTCTGGCTCCCCTATCTGCTGAGAGCGACTTCCATTCAATAGAACCTTGCATTCATTCTCCAAGCCCATGTGTGATCCGATTCTTCCGGTACACCCAAGCAAGAAACCCTGGGATACAGAAAAGTCCTCTGTGCTTGCGGTAAGGCAGGGGTTCTAATTGAGCTAACACAAGCTGCTTACAGATGGCTAAACTAAAAGAGCACCTCGTAACACATGCCTACTGGGGCTTCAGGAGCTGTAAACATTAACCCCTAGACACTGCCGCCAGATTGGAGTCCTACAACCTGCCCGTGTGCATGCTCCCCCTAGAGGTTGGAGCAGCTGGGCACCAAAGAAGCAAGCCACAACCCCATCACATGCCCTGCGAGGGGAACAAGGGACCTCTTCCTGTTTCACCACAATTTACTTTCTGCACTAACATGATTGTTCAGCTGTCTTCGTTAGCAGGACTTTATTCCAGGAGATTCCTGCCCAAGCAAACTTTAATTGTTCATTACGGGAACTTCCACAGCGACCCATCAAATTTTCAATCTCTTCCAAAGAAAGTATCAACAGATTGCACCTTAAAATTCTTTGCTTCAAAAATCCTTGCTGTATCCAAGAATCCTGGACTGTAGTATGATGATCATTAGACAATCCTAATATAATTGTTTGCATTGAAAGACCCGCCTTAAACATCCAATTCTCAATCAGTTCCAACCTTGCCTTGACACTTTGCTCTGTGAAGGTGCCAACGCTCTGTCGAGGTGCCAAAGAGGTGCCAATGCTCTGTTCTCCGTTACTGCAATCAATAAATTCTGTGTTTTGTCTTATCAACAGGTTGAGTTGATGATATTTGGGGAGCTGGCATTTGACACAAGTTTGAAATCCAGTGTTCCTTAACGTTCGGCGTCCATCGGAGCTCAGCCTAAGTCACTTTTATGCTTCCCATTTTTAGCCTACCCTTTGCTTCTGCTAAAAATTTGGTTTCTAACTTATTTTCATAATACAAGCCGCACTTTTCTTTTTTATATGGCCTCACTTCTAAAATTTTATAATTATTTTTTCATGCGCTTTTGAAAATGAATAAAATAAGGAAATCTGACTGTAGCACCGCCAGAGAGCTGGCTCAAACCAAACTCAGATGGTGGGAAGTGCGGCCCTTGGAGCATTATGGGAACTGTAGTCCATGAGTGAGAGAACTCTGAGACGCTTCCGCTTAGGAATTCTGGGAAGTGGAGTCCACGAACTATGTGTAGTCGGAGGCACTTCCGCTCCAGGAAGGCGAGGTCGGTTCTGAGATTGCTCTCGGGGAGGTGAGTCAGCCCCGGGTCTCCGAGACTTCTCCCAGCCCTCTTTGCCTGGGCGTGGGGCCAGCGATGAACCAGCCCTTGGCTTGGGCCAGAGAAGCCGCGTCCAGCAGTAGAGGACGGGGTTGGGAGACGGTGGGAGTTTGCGTCCCCTCGGCGGAACCTCCTGCGTTGGGGGCGGGCTCGCGTCTTGCTTCGAGGTTGAGGGTCTTCAGCCCTTGCTGCTGCCCTAGCCCTCCTCACACACATACCAGCCAGCCCTGCCTGCTCCTCGCAGTAAAATATTGGGCAAGTTACTTAATCTCTTTTCTCAGTTTCCTCGTGCTTGTAAAGGGTTAGTGCGTTCCCAGTGATGTTTTTGTGAGAATTAAGTGAGATTTTATAGAAATAAGCTTAAAAACAGTGCATAGGAAATGTTGGATGCCACCGTTAATTCTGTTATAATGCTAGAAAAGACGTCTGTTGTTTGGAAACTCCTCTGTGCCTGGGATGGGGTCGGAGATCCAGTTACGGACCCGCTGTCCCTTTTCTAATCCTTGCCTGATGTGGGGCCGTTCCGGGATTCTTGGACTCTTTGTAGCGTCTTGTTGAGGAGACAGGAGATTAGTTTCAGCCGGAGCCTGGGGAATGTACTGTGATTTATCGCAGAGAAGCGGCCGTCATTACAGATTTGCAGAGTTCCAGAGATGTCCTGAGGTCCTAATAACTGTTCAGTATTATGTGGTTATTACCAGTCATCCCGTGTGGTTAACTTAAGTGCAGCATCATTTCTTAGAGAGTTTTAGGTTTTTATTAGTCATTGCTTTCATGCGTACGGGAAAAGAGACTTTCTTGAAGCTCCTCCAGCTTAGTAACATTTGCAAGTAATTATATCTATTGGGGGAAAAAATCTGTGGCCGTTTAACTGTCATTACCAATGGAACTAATTATATGTTAGACAGCCAGTCACAGTTACAGACTTTTCTGAGGGTAATGGTAACTCACGGGACAGAGCAATTATCTTTGAGTTCTGGGTTTCTTAAAAGATTCATTTTCTAGAAAGGATACTCAACAAGGGTAGTTTTGTGAAGCATAATAGCACTTGCTTGTCAGAAGCTGCAGGAAGGAGAGAATACAGGCATTATTATTGTCCTCATTTACAGGCACAGAGAGATTAATAACTCGCTAAGGTTGATACTGCTCATCAGTAGAAAATAAGTAGAAATGCCAAAATTTGAAGCCAGGCATTTTGGTTCTGTTACATTACCCTCCCTGTCTGTGTCTCATTTCCTTAGACACCAAGGTTCAGAAGGAGGGAGCTGCATTTGATTTAGGTCTGTTAATATGAAATGTTCATGAACAAAAGCAGCTGGTTGAGAGGGCCCAGTGGTAGCTGGGATCCAGCTTCTGTTCTCACTAAGCTGTGTGCAACTGTGTCTGCCTAGAGAAAGGGGGACCTTTCTCCAGAGTGTCACATCAAGTGCCATGTTGACTAATGGCATCCCTAACCTATCTCATGATGCCTTTCCCTCCCTCAGGTTTGCTTCCCCAGAACTCTGCCTTTTCCCAAAAGGAAGAGGGGGGAAATGACCAAGTTTCAGGTAAGTTTGGCTTCCCTTTCTGTTTCTTAAAATGATGTTAATAATTCAATGTCTTGTTTCACAACGATTGGACACATTTTTCCCGTTTAGGAAGAGTAAAAGGGAACCAAAGGCACTTGAAAGATTGTTATATGCCAAGCTTTTGCCTTTTATTTCCAAATAATAGTGTAAAAATTAACAGATATATATACATATATGTTTAGAGACACAGTCTCACCCTGTTTCTCAGGCTGGAGTGCAGTGGCATACTGCAGCCTGGGCCTCCTGCGCTCAAGAGATCCTCCCACCTTAGCCTCTTGAGTAGCTGGGACCACAGGCATGCACCACCACAACCGGCTAATTATTTTTACTAGAGACAGGGTGTTCTGTGTTGCCCAGATTGGTCTTGAACTGCTGGGCTCAAGCCATCCTCCTGCCTTGGCCTAACAGATATGTTCTTTAAGTGGAAAACAACTCTTCATGTTTACAAATCATTTTCCACATTCCTTTGCACTTGTATTCACAAATGTGTATAATCATACTTTAGGTACAATTTTGAATTTTTTTAATTTAATTTTGTATCACCTTAGGTTGGTGCAATTGCGTCTGATACTAAACTCAGGAAAGATTTTAGTTTCAAACAAGAGCTAGATTTCTTTAAGCAAAACCTTGTATTATAGTTAAGTATCTGTTTTATTCATTG
The DNA here is from genome assembly GCA_031835075.1 of Saguinus oedipus. Lineage (NCBI taxonomy): Eukaryota > Metazoa > Chordata > Mammalia > Primates > Cebidae > Saguinus > Saguinus oedipus. Next base: position 45,970,359 of record CM063187.1, on the reverse strand, counting down.
ACATGTTATTATATTTTAAAGAAGTGTATATTTAGTTTAAAAGCCTTATAGCACTAGGAGATTCACCAGGAATTTGCTCCATGGAATGATTTTTTGAGGATGTAGATGGCCTTGCCTGTATTTTAAATATAAGAGACAGGTGTGCACCTTCAGACATTTAATGACGTTCACTCAGTGCCCAGCTGATGTTAATGCTTCCAGTGCCGAAGCCATAAGTTTCAGGTGTTCCATTTGGGTGATGAAGAGACTCAGGACCAGGTACGGAGGCTCACCTGTCATCCCAGCACTTTGGGGCTGAGGTGGGTGGATCACTTGAGGTCAGGAGTTTGAGAGTAGCCTGGCTAACATGGTGAAACCCTGTCTCTACTAAAAATACAAACATTAGCTGTGTGGTCACACATACCTATAATCCCAGCTACTCGTGTAGGTGAGGCAGGAAAATTGCTTGAACCTGGGAAGCGGAAGTTGCGGTGAGCGAAGATTGTACCATGGCAGTGCAGCCTGGGCGACAGAGTGAGACTGTCTCAAAGAAAAAAAAAGAGACTATTTAGGGACCTGAGGCTATGCTACATGTGTATGTGTCCCTGGCATGTCCTGGTGAATGAAGGGCTCCAAAAATAACATTGTTCTTCACCAGATTCTTTTTGTCAGTGTATGGCTCTTCGCCAGATGTGTCATCACGTTTTTTACTACATAGATGTTCAGAACTCCAGCCGAAGCAAATGCAGGGATGAGCAGTGTCTTCAGATTTAAAAATGTTCATTTCCATACAGAAAAACACCGTATGCAAACTTTGTGAGCCAAATAGGAAAGAGGTAGGAGTTTGTATATTCGAGAAAAAGACTTAATATTCTTAACAGTAATATTACCGATACTCAAAAGATTCCAGTAGGATTAAGCAAAGGGAATATGTGAAGAGAAATAATATCAGAAGATCGTCTGGACTCTTTTTTAAAGAGTTGTTTGTATCATTCACCAAATTAATCAAGATTTTTAAAAAATAACATAACGTCCAGTTTGGGCCGGAGTATGGAGAATTGGGAATACTTATAAGCTCTTACAGGAAGAGCTAATTGAGAAAATTATCATTATCAGTGATGTGATGTCGGCTCACTGTAACCTCCATCTCCCAGGTTCAAGCTCCCGTCTCAGCTCCCGAGTAGCTGGATTACAGATGTATGCCACCATGCCTGACTTTGTATTTTTAGTAGAGACAGGATTTTACCATGTTGGTCAGTCTGGTCTCAAACTCCTGACCTCAGGTGATCCGCCCACCTCAACCTGTCAAAGTGCTAGGATTACAGGAGTGAGCTACCGTGCCTGGCTAGAACTTATCTTAAGGAAATAATCATATGAGCTGGCAGATATCTGTGTAAAAATGTTTTTGGTGGCATTGTTTGTCATTTTAAAAGTTAAAATGATTGAATGTGCATTATTTAGAATGGTTAAAGGTATTATAGATGATGTTTATGGACTATCATCCAGCCATGAATGGGATGAAATAGATGATGGTGATGATAAGGGTAATGACTGACACTTATTGAGTACTTACTATATGTCACACATTGTCCTAAGGTCCTTATATGTATTCACTCATTTAATCCCTTCAAGGACCCTATATTATAGATCCTCTTAAACAGATGTGGAAATTGAGGTATTGAGTCAGGCCACAAAACTAATAAATAAATAACACAAAACTAATAACTGACCAATGCCACAAAACTAATAATGGATAGAGCCTTGGAATGTGAACTAGGCAGTCAAACTCCAGAACCTACACTCTTAACCTTGCCCCTAAATGCTGCTGCAATTGACCGATACAGCGTGTACCTCAGAACCCAGAGAGTGCCCTACATACTTGTCTCAGAGCTTTCTGAAGGCCTGTTAGATTGACAAAATAGTGGCACTATCCATGTGAGAAGATAGGTACTCTCGAACACTGTTGGGAAGAAATTAATGCAAAATTTCTTATAAAATTTGGTGCCATCAGTCTAATTGTGAAATGTGTGTATGCCATGATTTAACAATGACAGTTCTAGAGATTAAGTATGTGAAGGGCACCATGTTACATGTATAAGATGTTTTCCTTTTTCTTCCTAGCATTTTTGGTGTGATTGTGGAAGGGGAAGAATAGTAACTTTACAGAAAGAGTTGCTTAGGCACCAATGGCCATAGGGTATGAGATTGAGGTTACATGTGCTTGATGTTCTAGGAGGCAGTGACATTCAAGGATGTGGCTGTGGCCTTCACTGAGGAGGAGCTGGGGCTGCTGGGCCCTGCCCAGAGGAAGCTGTACCGAGACGTGATGCTGGAGAACTTCAGGAACCTGGTTTCAGTGGGTGAGGACAGGCACCCTCTAATTCAGCAGGGTTTCTCAACCTCCATGCTGTTGATGTTTTGGGCCAAATAATTCTGTATTGTATCAGGCTGTCCTGTGCATTTCGGGATGTTTAGTAGCATCCCTGGTCTCTCTCCCCTTGTTCAAGGCTTTGTGACTTTTCAGAGACTAGAGTTTTTCTATTTCCTTAGAGCATAGAGACAAGATATTTCTGGCCTTTGTTCCAAGGCAAATGATTGTCTTTTAGAAATGAACTATAAATGAACAGTGAGCTTGGCTTCTCCTGATTCCTTAGGTCATTTATCTTTTTTAAACTTGTGGGTCATGATCCACTAGTGGATCATGAAATTAGTAAGTTGCATCAGCATTTTTGTAACAATATCAGAGCTCCTTAGTCAGAATGGTGCACATTGTGGTAATAACTACAGCTGCTTGCAGTCAGGGATGTGATGTAAACAGACATTGGTTAGAAACAGGTCCTTTAATCTTTTATTTCAATAGTTTACATAGGGTAATATATTTCCAATGATTTACATAGGGTAAATGTATTTCTTATAATGTGTCATGATGAAACATGTTTCCTAAATGTTGCATGGAGGGGCAGGGCAGAGCCTTGCACTGTGTGATTGGAACCGGAATTTTTCAGTACTCTTTGCCTTTAACATTTTCTCTTAAATACTGTCTTCTTCTAGGACATCAGTCCTTCAAACCAGATATGATATCCCAGTTGGAGAGGGAAGAAAAACTCTGGATGAAGGAGTTTCAGACCCAAAGAGGTGGGCATTCGGGTGAGAACCATGCAGCTGGAATCGTAGATAACAGCTGTTATTTTTCCTTCAATCAGAATAATTTCTTCTCCACTCAGCTATCAGACTGGTTTTTTTTAAACATCTGTTATGGCCAGGCACTGTGGCTCAAGCCTGTAATCCCAGCACTTTGGGTGGCTGTGGCGGGTGGATCACTTGAGGTCAGGAGTTCAAGACCAGCCTAGGCAACATAGCAAAACCCTATCTCTACAAAGTATAAAAAAACTAGCTAGGTGTGGTAGGTGCGCCTGTAGTCCCAGCTGCTCAGGAGGCTGAGATGGGAGGATTGCTTGAACGAGAGGCAGGGGTTGCAGTGAGCCGAGATCCACCGCTGCACTGCAACCTGAGTGACAGAGCGACATTCTGTCTCAGAAAAAAAATAGAATGAAAACATCTATCACATCATGTCACTCCTCTGCTTCAGTCCCTCGATTGGCTTCCCATTTCACTGAGTAAAATCCAGTGTATTTATGGGGCATGTAAGGCTATATAATGTTTGCCTATATACCTAGCTTTACCATTCTGTTTTTCTTGTCATTTCCCCCTGCCTTTGTCTCTGCCACCCTCACTTGTTCCTCAAATATGACTCCTGTGTCACAGCCTTTTACTTTCTTTTCTCTGGCTGGAATGCTGTATTAAACCTCTGTCCTCTTTCTTTCTATTTATTTTCTGAAATAGGGTCTCACTCTCTTGCCCAGGCTGAAGTGCAGTGGCACTGTCTCTGCTTACGGCAACCTCCACCTCCCAGGCTGAAGCGTTCCTCCTACCTCAATCTTCCGAGTAGCTGGAACTACAGGCGCGTGCCACCACACCCGGCTAAGTTTTGTATTTTTTGTACAGATGGGGTTTCCCCATGTTGCCCAGACTGCTCTTGAACTCCTGGATTCAGGCAATCTGCCCACCTCAGCCTCCCCAAAATGCTGGGATTATAGAAGTGAACCACTGCACCCAGCCCCTCTTCCTTTGTTCATTCATGTCTCTGCTCAGAAGTCATTTCATGTGAGGCCTTCTTAAAATATCATCCTCCCTTCACTTTCCATGTCCTTAATTTGCCTGAATTTGTGTGTAGGCACTACAACACCAAGGCTTATTCACTACAACACCAAGGCTTATTCACAATTTATTTCTAATTGTGGTAAAATACACATAACATGAACTTTAACATTTTAACCATTTTTGAGTATATAGTGGCATTAAGTACATTCACATCGTTGTCCAGCCATTACCAGGATTCATCTCCAAAACTTTTTCATTGTTCATACCAAAACTCTATACCCATTAAACGGTGACTCGACATTTGACCCCTCCCTCCAGTACCAATTAACCATTATTCTACTTTGACTCTGAATTTGACTATTCCAGGTACTCTATTTACGTGGAATTGTAAATTTGCCCTCTTGTGTCTGGCTTATTTCACTTAGCCTAACATCTTTGAGGTTCATCTATGCTGTAGCATGTGTTAGAATTTTCATCTTTTTTATGGCTGAATAATATTCCACTGTAGTACAGTTGACCCTTGAACACTTTTCCACAGCAGCTGCACCATTTTACATTCCCACTAGCAGTGCACAAGAGTTCTAATTTCTCCACATCCTCACCAACATTTGTTGTTTTCTGTTTTTCAATAATATCCATCTGAATGGGTTTGAAGTGGTATCTCATTGTGGTTTTGATTTGCATTTCTCTAATGATTAGTGATGCTGATCACCTTGTCATATGCTTATTGGCCATTTGTATTAATATTTCTTCTTCGGAGAAATATTCAAGTTCATTGCCCATTTTTGAATCAGGTTTTTTTGTTGTTGAGTTTTGGAAGTTCTCTATATATTCTATATGTTAGTTCCTTATCAGATGTATGACTTGAAAATCTTTTCTTCATTTCCGTTTGTTACCCTTTTTACCCTGTAGGCATAGTATCTTTTGATATAAAAGTTTTTAGTTTTCATGAGGTCAGGTTTGCCTGTTTTTTCTTTTATTGCCTGTGCTTTTGTTGTCACATCCAAGAAACTACAAAATCCAGTGTTGTGAAGCTTTCGTCATATGGTTTCTTCTAGGAGTTGTACAGTTTTCACTCTTACGTTTAGCTCTTTGATGCATTTTGAGTTGATCTTTGTAGAAGGTAAGGGTTGGCCTTCATTCTTTTACATGTGGATATCCAGTTTTCCCAGCCCCATTTGTTCAAAATCCTTTCCTTATTGAATGGTCTTGGCAGCATTATCAGAAATGATTTGGCCCTATATGCAGGAGTTTATTTCTGGGCTCTCTAGTCTGTTCCATTGGTCTATATGTCTTTATAATACTTTTGGTTAATGGAGCTTTATAAAAAGTTTTTAAATCAGATAGGGAAAAAATCCCTCCATATTTTTTCTTCTTTTCAAGATTGTTTTGGCTATTTATGGTTTCCTGTAATTTCATCTGAGTTTTAGGATGAGTTTTTCTATTTCTGCAAAAAAGAAATCAGGGTTTTAATAGGGATTACATTATATCTATAGATTGCTTTGGGTGATATTGGTAACAATATTAAATCTTCCAATCCATGAATATCAATTTCCATTTATTTATATCATTTTTAATTTCTCTCAAGAGTATTATATAGTTTTCAGTATACAAGTTAGGTGCTTAAGCTGATTTTTAAATATTTTATTCTTTCTGATGCTATTGTACCTAGATTTGTTTTCTTACTCTTTTCTGAATAATTAGTTCATACGTAGAAACAATAGATTTTTGTGTGTTGACTTTATATTCTGGTACCTTGCTGAATTGGTTTATGAGTATTGACAGTTTTTTGTGTAATCTTTAGGGGTTCTACATACATCTTTTATGAACAGAAATAATTTTACGTTTTCCTTTCCAGTTTAGATGCTTTTTCTTTATTTTTCTTGCATAGTAGCTCTGGCTAGAACTATCAGTAGTACTGTGTTGAATAGAAGTGGTAGAAGTGGGCATCCTTGCCTTGTTCTGATACTAGAGGAAAAGCTTTCATTTTTCACCATTGAATATGATGTTTGCTGTGGGTTTTTAATGTATGGCTTTTATTATGTTGAGTTAGATTTTTTTCTACTGGTTTAAGAGTTTTTATTATGAAAAGATTTTTAATTTTGTCAAATGCTTTTCTATATCAATTGAGATGATTATGTGTTTTTTTTCTTCGTTCTGTTGGTGTGGCATGTTACATAGATTGGTTTTCATATGTTACACCATCCTTGCATTCCAGAACTAAATCTCATTTGGTCATGGTGTAATCCTTTTAAAATGCCTCGAATCTCTTTACTAGGATTTTGTTGCAGATATTTATATCATTGTTCGTAAGGGACGTTAGACTGTAGTTTCCTTTTCTTACAGTGTCTTTTCTGGCTTTGGTATTGGGGGAATCCTGGCCTTACAGAATGAACTAGGAAGTATTCCCACCCTTCAGTTTTTGGAAGAGCGAAATAGATTGGTGCTAATTCTTCTTCAAATGTCTGATACAAATCACTACTGAAAATCCAGGGCTTTTCTTTGCTAGGAGGTTTTTGATCACTGATTCCCACTTTGATTTCTGATTTTAGTAACTTAGTCTTTATTTTTCTTACTCCATCTAGCTAAATGTCAATTTTATTGATCTTTTCAAGGAACCAACTCTTCTTTATTGTCTCTATACTATATTCTTAATTTTGTTTATTTCTGCTCTTCATAAGATTAGATTCCTTTCATCTGTTAAGCTGTGGGTTTAATTTGGTTTTGTTTTTTGATTTTGTAATTTGGTTTTGTTTTTTTGGGAGCCATTAGGGAGCCTTCCTGTCAGTAGAGATGCTCACAGTTTCTTCAGCCATTCCAAGCTGGGGCCCTAGGAGTCCTGGGGGGTGGCTGGGCATGTCAGGCATGCTCCCATCATTTCAGACGGGCATTAGATAATTAATTGTAGGGTGTGGCCTGGTTGATCATGGTTACATACTTGGTGTAGGGGCTGAGTGGGGGCAAAATTATAGGACGGCCCACAGTGGTGAAGGACAAAACCAGCACCAGCTCCTTGGCCCAGGCATTTGTGAGGAAGGGCAGCAAGTCCTGCAGCCATCTTGGTCTCAGCAGTGGCAATGGCTTGTTTTTTTCAGTTCCTTAAAGTATAAGGTCATGATGTTGATTTGAGACCTTTCTTCCTTTTCATTTTAAGCATTTATAGCTATAAATTTCCCCCTTAGCACCGTTCATATTGTGGATTTGTTTGCATTTATCCCAAGATATTTTCTAATTTCCCCTGTGATTTCTTCTTTGATCTATTGGTTGGTTGTGTGTTATTTAATTTTCACATACTATTGAATTTTCAGGTTTTATTCTGCTATTCATTGCTAGTTCCATTCCATTTTGATCAGCAGAGATACTTTGTGTGATTTTAATCTTTTTATATTTATTAAGGCTTTTTTGTGGTTTAACATTAGGTGTATCCTAGAGAATGTTGTATATGTATTTCAGAAAAATGTGTATTCTGCTTTTATTGGGTGGAGTGTTCTGTATAATCATAGTGTCTCTCTCTCTCTCTCTCTCTCTCTCTCTCTATCTCTCTCTCTCTCTATATATACACACACACACACACACACGTATATGTTAGGTCCATATACTTCAAAATGTGTTAAACATAGAAAATTGCTTATGTCCTTTGTTAAGATAGGATATAATCCAGCAAACTGAGGGAGATTTGTGATAAAAATGACTTAATAGGATACCATTTGCAATCCTACCATTCAGTTCAGTTTTAACATTCTTTTTACATCTTTTTCTGTTAATGAAAATTGACAGTTTAAATAGATGATTCTGCTTCTCTGCCCCTCCCCCAACATACACATAATTTGGATGACCTATTTATTTTCCTTTCTGTGATTTTTTTTTTTTTTTTTTTTTTTTTTTTTTGCCAATCAATGAGAGCTTGTAAGGTTGCTGAGGTTGGTTGGCCTTGAACTCTTGGCCTCGCCTTCGCAAGCGCCACGACATCCGGCCGGAGCCACTTTGGGCCCTCCTTTCTGTGATTTTAAACTTTTTATTTTGAAAACTTAAAAAACACAGAAAACTACATAATGCCACAAACTCTGTATATCCATACTGTCTTAGCAGTTTTCAACTTTCTGCTGTTCCTCTTATCTATTCCCTTTTGTTTTTGCTGGAGAATGTCATATCACCCATGGATTTATCAGTGTCCATCTGCAACAGTAACTTCTTACTGTCACTTAATATCCATTGTATAATCAGTATGGGTTCATATGTATTTATTTTATACTTTGTGTTATAATCCAATATTGCATCATTTATTTTGTTATCAAGTTGTTTCTACTTTGACCTCTTGGAGCTTTTTCAGGTTGGCTCCTGTGATTGAAATCACCAGTGATTTCTAGAAGTGCAAATTAAAACAATAGAGAGGTATCATCTTATACCAGTCAGAATGGCTATTAAAATCTGTCACAAATCTCAGGAGATTTCAGGTAAGGAACCCAAGATGGATTACATAGCACCTTTCTTCAATAGGATGTCCTTTCCTCCGTGTATGTTTTTGTTGACTTTGTCAAAGATCAGTTGACTGTAAGTATGTGACTTATTTCTGGTTCTCTTTTCTGTTCCATTGATCTATGTATCTATTTTTATACCAGTACCATGCTGTTTTGGTTACTATAGCCGTGTAGTGTAATTTGAAGTCAGGTAATACAATGCCTCCAGCTTTGTTATTTGCTTAGGATTGCTTTATCTACTCAGACTCTTTTTTGGTTCCATATGAATTTTAGAATTGTTTTTTCTCATTCTGTGATAAAAGATGTCAGTATTTTGATAGCCATTGCATTGAATTTGTAGATTGCTTTGGGCAGTATGGTCATTTTTAACAATATTGATTCTGCTGATCTGTGAGCATGGGATGTTTTTCCATTTTTTTAATGTCATCTACAACTTCTTTCATTAGTGTTTTATATTTTTCCTTGGTTAGATCTTGTACCTCCTTGGTTAAATACATTCCTAGATATTTAAATTTTTTTGTAGATACTATAATTTGGATTGTATTCTTTGTTTTTTTAGCCTGATTATTATTATTGTATAGAAATGCTACTGACTTTTGTATATTGATTTTTTTAAATTCTGAAACTTTACTGAAGTCATTTATCAAATCTAGGATTCTTTTATAGGAGTCTTTAGGGTTTTGTAGGTGTAAGACCAGATTGTCAGAAAACAGAGATATTTTATGACTTGCTCTTTCCCAATTTAGATTCCTTTTATGTCTTTCTCTTGCCTGATTACTTTGGCCAGGACTTCCAGTGCTGTGTGGAATAGGAGTGGTGAAAGTGGGCAATCCTTGTTTTATTCCATTTCTTAGAATGCTTTCAGCTTTTTCCCATTCAGTATGATGTTCCTATGGGTTGTCATATATGGCTTTTATTATTTTGGAGTATGTTTCTTCTGTGCCTAGTTTGTCAAAGGTTTTTATCATGAGAGGATGCTGAATTTTGTCAAATTCGTTTTCTGTATCTGTTGAGATGATCGTGTGGTTTTTTATTTTAATTCTGTTTGTAGGCTGAATCACATTTATTGGTTTGCGTATGTTGAACCATAATTATCTTTTTGATGTACTATTAGATTTGGTTTGTTGGTTTGGGTTTTTGTTTATTTATTTTTGTTTTTTGAGGATGTTTGCATCTACGTTCATCAGGGATATTGCTCTGTAATTTTCTTTTTTGTGGTTGTGTCTGTGTCTGACTGTGGTATCAGGGCGATACTGGCTTTGTAGAATGAGTTACAGAAGATTCCTTCCTCTTAGATTTTTTGGAAGAGTTTCAGTAGAATTGGTACCAGTTCTTTGTACCTTTTGTGGAATTCCACTGACATTTGTCTGGTCCTGGGGGTTTCTGTTCTTGGGAGGTTTTCCATTGCTGATTCAATATCACGGCTTATTACTGGTCTCTTCAGAATTTCTATTTCTTTTTGGTTTAGTCTTGGGAGGTTGTATGTTTCCAGGAATTAGTTCATTTTCTCTAGAATTTCTAGTTTTCAAGTGCATTTTTCATAATAGTCTCTGATAATGTTTTTTTTTTTTTTTTTTTTTTTTTTTTTTTTTTTTATTGACACGGAGTTTCACTCTTGTTACCCAGGCTGGAGTGCAATGGCGCGATCTTGGCTCACCGCAACCTCCACCTCCTGGGTTCAGGCAATTCTCCTGCCTCAGCCTCCTGAGTAGCTGGGATTACAGGCACGTGCCACCATGCCCAGCTAATTTTTATATTTTTAGTAGAGACAGGGTTTCACATGTTGACCAGGATGGTCTTGATCTCTTGACCTCGTGATCCACCCACCTCGGCCTCCCAAAGTGCTGGGATTACAGGCGTGAGCCACCGTTCCCGGCCCATGTTTTGTATTTCTATGGTATTAGTTGTAATGTCTCCTTATTAATTTCTGATTATGTACATTTGGATGTTCTCTTTTCTTGGTTAGTCTTACTGACAGTCTTATCAATTTTATCTTTTTTTTTTTTTTCTTTCTGAGACAGTGTCTTTTTCTGACACCAGGCTGGAGTGCAACGGGCATGATCTCAGCTCACTGAAACCTCTGCCTCCTGGTTCATGTGATTCCTCTGCCTCAGCCTCCCCAGTAGCTAGGACTACAAGCGCACACCACCATGCTCAGTTTGTATTTTTGTAGTAGAGATGCGGTTTCACCATGTTGGTCAGGATGGTCTCTATCTCTTGACCTCATGATCTGCCCGCCTCGGCCTCCCAAAGTGCTGGGATTACAGGCGTGAACCACCACACCTGGCCCAATCTTATCTTTTCAAAGATAAAAATAAGCTTTTCATTTCATTGATCCTTTGCATGGTTCTTTGGTTCTCTATTTTATTTAGTCCTGTTCTGATCTTTGTTATATCTTTCTTCTGCTGACTTTTGGTTTGGATTGTTCTTATTTTTCTGATTCCTGGAGGTGAGACATAAGATTGTTAATTTTTTACCTTTTTTTTAATGTAGGCATTTAATGCTATAAACTTTTCTCTTAGCACTGCTTTTGCTTTTCCCAGAGGTTTTGGTATATTGTATTTTTATTTTCATTCATTTTAAGAAAATTAAAATTTGTCTCAATTTTGTCATTAACCCAAAGGTTGTTTAGGATTATGTTTAACTTTCATGTATTTTTATAGTTTCTAGAGTTCTTCTTGGAATTGATTTTTAGTTTTTTTTTTCTGCTATGGTCTGTGAAGATATTTGGTATGATTTTGGTTTTTAAAAATGTATTGAGACTTGTTTTGTGACCTAGCATATGGTCTATGTTGGAGAATGCTCCATGCACTAATCAGAAGAGTGTGTATTCTACCGTTGGGTAGAATGTTCTATAAATGTCTGTTAGCTCCATTTGACCTAAAATTGAATTTAGGTCCAGTGTTTCTTTGTTGATTTTTCCATCTCAATGTATCTAGTGCTGTTTGTGGGGTGTTGAGGTCCCCCACTGTTATTGTATTGCTGTGTATCTTTTTAGGTCTAATAATATTTGTTTTATGAATTTGGGTGCCCTTGTGTTCGGTGTGTATACATTTAGGATTGTTATATCTTATTTGTTTGTTGATCCTTTTATCATTATGTAATGACCGTCTTTGTCTTTTTTTTACATCTGTTGATTTAAAGTTTTTTTTTTGAGACGGAGTTTCGCTCTTGTTACCCAGGCTGGAGTGCAATGGCGCGATCTTGGCTCACTGCAACCTCCGCCTCCTGGGTTCAGGCAATTCTCCTGCCTCAGCCTCCTGAGTAGCTGGGATTACAGGCATGCGCCACCATGCCCAGCTAATTTTTTGTGTCTTTAGTAGAGACGGGGTTTCACCATGTTGACCAGGATGGTCTCGATCTCTTGACCTCGTGATCCACCCGCCTCAGCCTCCGAAAGTGCTGGGATTACAGGCTTGAGCCACCGCGCCCAGCCTAAAGTCTTTTTTAAATCTGATATAAAAATGGCTACTCCTGCTCATTTCTGGTTTCTATTTGCATGGAATATCTTTTTCTACCTCTTTACCTTCAGTCTGTGTCTTTATAAATAAGATGAGTTTCTTGTTTGCAGCATATGGTTAGTTCATGTTTTATCATCCATTCTGCCAATCTGTATCTTTTAAGTAGAGCATTTAATCCATTTATGTTCAAGATTAATACTGATATGCAAGGTTTTGTTTCTGTCATAATGTTAATTATTATGTACTTGCTTTGTAGATTTTTTTTCTTTGAGTGTTTGTGATTTTGTGGAATTTTGTTATGTTGCCATTTGATCTTCCTTTGTGTAATTATTTTATAAGGCCTGTGAGTTTTATGCTTTTGTGTCTTTTTTGATGGCATGTATCAACCTTTTGTTTTCATGGTTAGAACTCGAGCATTTCCTGTAGGACTAGTCTAGTGGTGACAAACTTCCTCAGTGTTTTTATTTGGGGAAGGCTTATTTTTCCCTTCATTTATGGAGCTTATTCTACTAGATATAAAATTTGTGGCTGACAGTTTTTTTGTTTTGTTTTGTTTTGTTTTGAAGCAACTTAAAAATAGAATCCCGATCTCTTCTGGTTTGTAAGGTTTCTCCAAGTTGAATTGTCTGATGGGGCTTCCTTTATAGGTGACTAGACATTTTTCTCTTGTCAATTTTAGGGTTTTATCCTTCATGTAGACCTTAGTCTGATGATTGTATGTTGTGATGAGTTCCGTCTTGCAAAATATTTTCCTGGAGTTTGTTAGATCTCTTTTATCTGGATGTCTAAAGTTCTTGCTCGATTAAGGAAGTTTTCCTCAATTATTTCCTTAACTAGGTTTCCAAACTTTGTACTTTTTCTTCTCCCTCAGATATACCTATGATTCAGTTCATAGGTTTGGTTGCTTTATGTTGTTTTATACTTCTTAAAAGCTTTGTTTTTTCTTCTTTATTCTTTTTTCTTCACTTTCATCTGACTAGATTCAAACGACCTGTCTTCAAGTACTGAAATTCTTTCTTTTGCTTGTCTAGTCTATTTTAAAAGCTTTCAACTGTGTTTTGTAATTTCTTCAATGAATTTTTCATTTCCAGAAGTTTTTGTTTGGCTTTTTAAAAAAGATAGCTATCACATTCTCTTTGTTAAATTTCTCATTCTATCCTGAATTGATTTTCTGATTTCTTTGTATTGCTTTTCAAATTTCTTTTGTATCTCATTGAGCTTCCATAAAACAGTATTTTAAATTATTTATGTGGCTTATTTTTTCCTTTATGATCTGTATTTTTTTTTATGTTGCTTTTTTCCTGTCTTACTGCACTGACTAGAACTTTCAATAATGTTGAGTAAAAGTGGTGAGTGTGGATATACTTGCCTTGTTCCTGATTTTCTGAGGGAAGCCTTTAGGTCTAATTTTGGAATATTAAATCAGCCTTGCAGTCTTGAGATAACCACTACTTTGTCTTGATTTATTATACTTTTTATACATTGTTAGATTTGATTCAGTAACATTTTTGTTAAGAATTTTGTAAATATGTTCATTAGGAATATTAGTCTGTAGTTGCCTTTTCTTGGAATGTCTTTATCTTATCTTGATATCAGAATAATGTTGGTTTCCTAAAATGTGTTGAGAAGTATTCACTCCTTTTCATTTTTCTGGAAGAGTTTGTCTAGCATTGGTATTAGTTATTCCTTAAATGTTTGGTAAAATTCATGGATGAAGCTTTATAAGCCTGAAGTTTCGTTTGTGGAAATGTTTATAAGTATGAATTCTATTTCTTTGGTGGTTAAAGGGCTATTCAGATTATCTGTATGTTCTCAAGTAAACTTAGTTTGTATCTTTCAGTAAATTTGTCCATTTCATCCGCATTGTTGCATTTATTGCCATAAAGTTTATAAGGTCTTTTTTTTTTTTAACAATATATACAGGATCTGTAGTGATGCCACCTCTGATTCCTGATATTTGTAATTTGTGTCTTCTTTCTGTTTTTATCACACATGCTAGAGTTTATTAATTCTATTGTTCTTTTCAAAGAACGAGCTATTTATTTCTATTTTCTATTTATGCTTACTTTGTATTTAATTTGTTCTTGTGCTTTAGCTCCTTTGACACGTTTCTGCTATATAAATTTCACTCTAAATATAAATTTTGATATGTTGGTTTTTTTCATTCAATTTATAAAGTCTCTTTGTAATTATTTTTGATCCACAGTTTGTTTAGAAGTATGTTATTTAGTGTCTGAATATTTGAAGATTTTGCAGAGATGGTTCTGTTCATAATTTCTAATCAGTTGTGGTCAGACTATCCTTTGTATGACTTGACTCCTTTTGCATCTGTTAGAACTTGTTTTGTGGCCTAGAATATGGTCTGTCTTGGAGTATGTTTTATGTGCACCTGAAAAGAACATTTTCTGTTCTTATTGGATAGAGTCCTAAAAGGCCAAGTAGTCAACTTGGTTGTTAATGTTGCCTCAAGCCTGTGTCTTATTACCTACTTGTTTTTTGTTGTGTTTTGCTTTATTTTTAACAGCATTTGTTTGTTTTCTGGCTGCTGCTGCTGCAACTAAGACCCTTTTTTGTTTCTTCAGCTTTTGAACATTCTGGAAAACCTGAATTCACAGAACCTTCTTGGTCAGAAGCCGTGGTCAGTGGGCTGTTTGATAATTGAGAGGGGAAAGGTGACTTCAATCCCCAGTTCCCTGAATATCTTCCCAGAGTCATCATAATAGGTCTCATGGAGGTTTTTGCGCATCTTTTTCCTCTGGTTGATGCTCATCAGCAATAGCATTTGCGGGCTTTGTCCTTTTCATGTTTCTGCATGCGTTTTTCATAACTCCAGATCTTGACCGGTACAGTGGCTCCTCATTGCTATAATCCCAGCACTTTGGGAGGCTGAGGTGGGAGGATCGCTTGAACCTAGGAGGTGGAGGTTCCACTAAGTCAAGATTGTGCCACAGTATTTCAGCCTGGGCAGCAGAGCAAAACCCCATGTCAAAAAAAAAAAAAAAGAAAAAAGAAAACTATGGACCTTGATGTTCAAGTCAATAATTCCAGCCTCTGGGGAGCTGGTGTCCTTAGGGATTGCCGCGTCTTTTTGTATCATCTATCAATAGGCTTGATTTTTGGCTTCTTTCTCCTGGTTGTCCATTTCCAAAGACAAGTGTCTTTTCACAACGTCGTCAACCTTCTCAATTCTAGGAAAGTTCTGGTAGTCTTTGAGCAGCATAAGGGGACAAGTCATCATCTTGGCTGAGCTGGATTGGTTTCTGAATGGCGTATCCGCGGGCGTCCTGGAGGAAGAGACTTGGAGGCTACCAACACCACTGATTGGAAGGAAGTCTGGTGCCGCCTCCTCTTGGCTTCTCAAAAACTAGAGCTTGGGGTTTCCGTAGAACTTAGCACACTCCACACAGCCCTGGGCATGGTGACTGCTGACCCACGAGGATCCAGGTCAGCTGTTGCTTTTGCAGTGTAGACTGGGTTACACGGGTGCCGCCATGCATCTTCCTACTTCCTCTACCAGCTTTTGGAAAGCGGTGTTGAAATCTGCAGCTATAAATACAGTTTTTTCTATCAGTTATTTTGAGCACATTTCTAGATGTGAACATTGTACAAGGAGAGCCTATAATTGAGGCATATGTTTAGCCTGATTTATGTAGTTGCCACTTATGATTGAGTTGCTGTAGCCAAAGAAGAGGAGACTTTTAATTTGCCATTCTGATAGGCAGGGAAGTCAGTTTTTCATTTCTAAGTCCTTACTGAGATCTTATTTTATTGCTCTGCAGCCTGGCTGGTTTCTACCTCCTGTCCTGTTCTTAGATCCGTAGTTCTGTGTTTCCACAGGCAAATGAAACCCCAGAAAATCCATGATGGTAAAGATAAGCTGAAAATTTCCATTATGTACTAAAGCCTGATATTGAAGGACTATGCGTAAAAATTGGACACATCTGGACAAAGCATTCATTTTGGAGTTACATATACTGGAGAAGACATATAGGCAGGACACATACTCAGAAAAGACCCACAAATACCTTAAGCACTCACCTGGGGCTGATCTCAAATTTTCTATCTTAAATATGACTTTTTAAAAAATGTAGTGTTCTCTTGGTTGCAGCTGCTTTTCAGAGCTCCTATAAATTTATTACAGCCAGTATGGAGTTGTTTCCTAATGTTTCCACAGGAAAAACAAGAGCTTAGACCTTCATAATTCTCTACTTTGATCGTGTCAGTCTCTTGGTCCTTTATTCCTTATTCTCTCTATCCTTTCAGGAGACAGGAATCAAACTGAGATGGCAACTCTTCACAAAGCAGAATTAAGGTGCTTTTCACTGGGAGACCTTTCATGCTGGCAAATCAAGAGACTTGTTGCAAGCAAATTAGCCAGAAGTCAAGACTCCATGATAGATATTGAAGTACAGAGCTCTCAGTTCCCCAAGCACCGTGATTCCCACTGTCAAGTGGGAGCAGGAGAATCTATTGAAGCTTCTGTGGATGACAGCTGTCTAGTGAATCTTATAGGAGATCATTCTAGTATCATTGAAAATCAAGAATTTCCAACTGAGAAAGTTCAGAATTCGTGGAATAAAATATATCTGAATCAGACACAGAATTATCAGAGAAGTTGTAAGCAGACCCAGGTGAAAAACAAATTATGTATATTTTCTCCATGTGTTGACATTTTTGGTTGTATTTCACACCATCATGATAATATATTGCACAAAAGAGATAAAGCTCATAGCAATAGCGATTGTGGTAAAGACACCCTAAAGGTGTCACCTCTTACCCAGCGTAGTATTCACACAGGACAGAAAACCTACCAGGGTAATGAATGCGCAGAAGCCTTTGATGATGGCTCCAGTCTTGAACTTCATACGCAGGTGCACTTGGGAAAGAAGTCTCCAGCATGTAGTTCACATGAGAAGGACACCAGTTACAGCTCAGGTATTCCTGTTCAACAGAGTGTTCATACTGGAAAAAAACGCTACTGGTGTCATGAATGTGGTAAAGGTTTCAGTCAGAGCTCAAATCTGCAAACTCATCAGAGAGTCCACACAGGGGAGAAACCCTATACATGCCATGAATGTGGTAAGAGCTTTAATCAGAGCTCACATCTTTATGCTCATTTGCCTATTCACACAGGAGAGAAGCCCTATAGATGTGACAGTTGTGGGAAGGGCTTCAGTCGTAGCACAGATCTTAACATTCATTGCAGAGTTCACACTGGAGAGAAACCTTATAAATGTGAGGTGTGTGGGAAGGGCTTCACTCAGAGATCACATCTTCAGGCCCATGAAAGAATTCACACTGGGGAGAAACCATATAAATGTGGAGATTGTGGTAAACGCTTTAGTTGTAGCTCAAATCTTCATACCCATCAGAGAGTCCACACTGAAGAAAAACCATACAAATGTGATGAGTGTGGTAAGTGCTTTAGTTTGAGCTTTAATCTTCATAGTCATCAACGAGTCCACACAGGAGAAAAACCATATAAATGTGAAGAGTGTGGTAAGGGTTTTAGTTCAGCCTCAAGTTTCCAGAGCCATCAGAGGGTCCATACAGGAGAGAAACCATTTCGATGCAACGTGTGTGGTAAAGGCTTCAGTCAGAGTTCGTATTTTCAAGCACATCAGAGAGTCCACACTGGAGAAAAACCATACAAATGTGAAGTGTGTGGAAAGCGCTTCAATTGGAGCTTGAATCTTCACAATCATCAGAGAGTCCACACAGGAGAGAAACCCTACAAATGCGAAGAGTGTGGTAAGGGTTTCAGTCAGGCCTCAAATCTTCAAGCCCATCAGAGCGTCCACACTGGGGAAAAACCTTTCAAGTGTGATGCATGTCAAAAGCGATTCAGTCAGGCCTCACACCTTCAAGCCCATCAGAGAGTCCACACTGGAGAGAAACCATATAAATGTGACACATGTGGTAAGGCCTTCAGCCAGAGGTCAAATCTTCAAGTCCATCAGATAATTCACACTGGAGAGAAACCATTTAAATGTGAGGAATGTGGGAAGGAGTTCAGTTGGAGTGCTGGTCTCAGTGCTCATCAGAGGGTCCACACAGGAGAGAAACCCTACACATGTCAGCAGTGTGGGAAGGGTTTCAGTCAGGCCTCACATTTTCACACACACCAGAGAGTCCACACTGGAGAGAGGCCTTACATATGTGATGTCTGTTGTAAGGGCTTCAGTCAGAGGTCACATCTTGTCTACCATCAGAGAGTCCACGCTGGAGGGAATCTGTAGAAATTTGAGGTGTGGTTCATCCTCCAGTTAGAGTTCACGGCTTTGTCTCCATTGGGAAGTCCATGCTGATGACTGTGGAAAGTTCCTTTAAAACTAGAAGGTCCATGGCCGGGTGCGGTGGCTCAAGCCTGTAATCCCAGCACTTTGGGAGGCTGAGGCGGGTGGATCATGAGGTCAAGAGATCGAGACCATCCTGGTCAACATGGTGAAACCCCGTCTCTACTAAAGATACAAAAAATTAGCTGGGCATGGTGGGTGGCGCGTGCCTGTAATCCCAGCTACTCGGGAGGCTGAGGCAGGAGAATTGCCTGAACCCAGGAGGTGGAGGTTGCGGTGAGCCGAGGTCACGCCATTGCACTCTAGTCTGGGTAACGAGAGCGAAACTCCGTCTCAAAAAAAAAAAAAAAACTAGAAGGTTGAAAGAAGTCTCTCAAATGCTGTGTTTCAGACTTGGTTAGGACATGAGTTCTTTAAAAACGTATTTCACAGAGAGAAAACTCTGTTCTATAAATATGATCAGTGTTTATATCAGTTGCCAAGTGTCTCAGTTCTCAAGATGTAACTCAGCAGAAAAGTATTGTCAGAGTTTGCCCAGGAGAGAGGCCTTACTTTAAAAAAAGTATGATTGAGGCTGGGTGCGATGGCTCATGCCTGTAATCCCAGCACTTTGGGAGACTGAGGCAGGCGGATCACGAGGTCAAGAGACGGAGACCGTCCTGGCCAACATGGTGAAATCCCGTCTCTACTAAACTACAAAAGTTAACTGGGTGTGGTGGCGCAGGCCTGTAGTTCCAGCTACTCAGGGTGCCAAAGAAGGAGAATTGCTTGAACCCAGGAGGCGGAGGTTGCAGTGAGCCAAGATTGTGCCACTGCTCTCCAGCCTGGCGCCTGGTGACAGAGTGAGACTCTGTCTCAAAAAAGAAAGTATGATTGACAGAAAATATTGATGTCAACTAAAATGTAACCTCTATATAGGGAGGTGTTTTTCACCACTGTATCTCTACTGTGTAGAATTGTGCTTGGCTTATAATAGGGCCTGGCAATTACTGAAAATAGTGAAGAAAATACCTATAATTAGAACAAATATTTGAAAATTCTAGTCTGTTTTCTACCCTAAATTCACATTAATTTATATTCAAAAGGAATTTTGCAAGTAGCCTTAATAACGTTAGTTTCAGGAAATACTAAAATATAGAAAAGTATATAATACTGCCATCCATACTAATACAAATTCAGACAAAAGACATGAATGGCTCCCGTCCTTCAGCCTTAGGTCTTTGTACAGTGTATCGTCAGTTATGTAGTATAATTTTTAGTGTCATTAGTTTATAGACTGAACAATACTTTTTTAAATCTAATGTGACACCGCAATTTACATGATTAGAATTTTTGGACACTAATTCATTAAGGTTGAGCTTTACTGTAACTCTGAAAGTGTTAAAAGTTATGACAAAAAGTTTCTTAATAAACTTGAATTGTTAATAATTTGTTTCATTATTTCCATTCAGGTTCAGATCAAGTTTATTTTCTATGTGTAGTCCTTATTCCTTCTAGACTTCTAGAAGGAGCTTTGGCAGATTTCAAGCACATTAATTTGTCACATCCCCTTAAAAGAGGGTAGCAGGGCAAGAAACCCATTGAGTTTTTATTGAAATTTTATGTATTGTTTATTTTGTTAAATAGAGCCTTGCTGTGTTGCTCAGGCCAGTCTCAAACCCCTGGCCACAAGCATTTCTCCAACTTTGGCTTCCCAAAGTGTTGAGATTACAGATGTGAACCCCTGTGCCCAGCCTTGAAATTGTATTCAATGTAATGATTTAGATGGATTACCATTTACACAGCATTCTATGCTTAACACCTCTTAGTATGAGTGGAAAATAAATACTCTTTGACCTGGCAGCCCTAGCACTAGAAATTTCACTTAGGAGATTGTGACAAAAGTGAGAAAGTTTGTACACAAGGATATTTATCCTGAATTCAAAAAGGAAAATGTCAGTAAAATATTTGAGTAAGTCTTGATATATCCTTATAATGTACAGCCATTAAGATGATCAGAGATCTGTAATAACTAGAGAAAACATTCATGAGAAAACTAGGTTGGAACCTTCCTGGGATGATCCAATTAATAGAATTCTGTCTACCTAATGATGTGATTATATGCATAGAAATAATGGAAGGATATTAACATGCTAAAAGTTGTTTATTCTGGCATGGAAGGTTGGTATATTTAACTTTTCAAAAACTTACAGTGACATCAATTTTATCAAAGCAGTAAAACTGAAATAAAGTTATGCATAAATGAAAATCCCTTGTAGCTAAATCGAACTGGTTTGCTTTATCTAATTATATGGCATGTAATCCTGTGTTACGGTTATGTAACTGGCTTAAGTCCAGCCGCTTGCCACTCGAAGGCTGAAAACATGAGAAACAAAATGTAGTGAAAGGAAGGCAGTTTTGCTAATCAAATACTAGCAATTCGGAAGTGACCAGGCTTGTGCCTTAAAATGCCATTTCAACTTTTTGTGAGTGAGTTTAAGAAGGAAAACTTGGTGTGGGAAATACATGGGAGCGATGCAGCCAGATGCAGGTCTTGCATGTCTTGTTCGGATGGTTATCTTGAGTAATTGCCCGTCTGGAGTGCCAGTTTGCATCACCTTGACTTTGGCTCAGGAGTGGTGAATGAACTGTTCAAAACTGCCCCTAAGTGGGAGGATTGTGCAGCTGATTCGTTTAGTTTCTATGTCAGGTTTGCTTTAAAATTAGATCCTGGAATTTCTAAGCAAGCAAATTAGACAAGTGAGCACTGTGCATGAAATACCTGATGGGAAAGAGAGAGATGAAGAGTTTTAAGGTATAAGGCCACGTTCTGGGATTGGAAAAAAAGGGGAAAATGTTTTAAAATGCATTTCAAAACTGGAATACTCAGTTACAATTCCCTGCTTTCAAACTTCATCCTTTTTTTAAAAAAAAATTATTACACTTTAAGTTCTGCAACATATGTGCTCAATGTGCAGGTTTGTTACATAGATACACGTGTCATGGTGGTTTGCTGCACCCATTAACCTGTCATCTACATTAGGTATTTCTCCTAATGCTGTCCCTCCCCTAGCTCCCTACCCCCTGACAGACCCCAGTGTGTGATGTTCCCCTCCCTATGCCCATGTGTTCTCATTTTTCAACTCCCACTTATGAGTGAAAACACACAGTATTTGGTTTTCTGTTCCTGCATTAGTTTACTGAGAATGATGGTTTTCAGCTTGATTCATGTCCTTGCAAAGGACTTGAACTCATTCTTTTTTATGGCTACATAGTATTCTGTGGTGTTTATGTGCCATATTTTCTTTATCTAGTCTATCATCGATGGGCTTTTGGATTGGTTCCAAGTCTTTGCTATTGTGGATGGTGCTACAATAAACGTACGTGTGCATGTGTCTTTATAGTAGAATGATTTATAATCCTTTGGGTATATTCCCAGTAATGGGATTGCTGGGTCAAGTGGTATTTCTGCTTCTAGATTCTTGAGGAATCACCACAGTGTCTTCCACAATGGTTGAACTAATTTACACTCCCACCAACTATAAAAGCGTTTCTAATTCTCCACATCCTCTCCAGCATGTTTCCTGACTTTTTAACGATCACCATTCTAACTGCTGTGAGATGGTATCTCACTGTGGTTTTGATTTGCATTTATCTAATGACCAGTGATGGTGAGCTTTTTTTTATGTTTTATGTGTTTTTTTTGTTTTGTTTTATGTTTTTTATGTCTGTTAGTCACATAAATGTCTTCTTTTGAGAAGTGTCTGTTCATATCCTTTGCCCACTTTTTGATGGAGTTGTTTTTTTCTTGCAAATTTGTTTAAGTTCCTTGTAGATTCTGGATATTAGTTGTCAGATGGATGGATCACAAAAATTTTCTCCCATTCTGTGGGTTGCCTGTTCACTCTAAAGATAGTTTCTTTTGCTGGGCAGAAGCTCTTTCGTTTAATTAGATCCCATTTGTCAATTTTGGCTTTTCTTGCCATTACTTTTGATGTTTTAGCCATGAAGTCTTTGTCTTTGCCCATACATATGTCCTGAATGGTATTACCTAGGTTTTCTTCTAGGGTTTTTATACTTTTAGGTCTTAAGTTTAAGTCTTTAATCCATCTTGAGTTAATTTTTGTATAAGGTGTAAGGAAGGGGTCCAGTTTTTGTTTTCTGCATATGGCTAGCCAATTTTCCTAGCATCATTTATTAAATAGGGAATCCTTTCCCCATTGCTTATTTTTTGCCAGGTTTGTCAAAGATCAGATGGTTGTAGACATGTGGCATTATTTCTAAGACCTCTGTTCTGTTCCATTGGTCTGTATATCTGTTTTGGTACCAACACCATGATGTTTTGATTACTGTAGCCTTTTAGTATAGTTTGAAGTCAGGTAGCATGATGCCCCCAGCTTGCTTCTTTTTGCTTAGAATTGTCTTGGCTATATATGGGCTCTTTTTTGGTACCATGTGAAATTTAAAGTAGTTTTTTCTAATTCTGTGAAGAAAGTCAATGGTAGCTTGATGGGAAGCTTGATGGGAATAGCATTGAATCTATAATTTGGGCAGTATGGCCATTTTCATGATACCGATTCTTCCTAACCATGAGCATGGAATGTTTTTCCATTTGTTTGTGTTTTCTTTTATTTCCTTGAGCAGTGGTTTGTAGTTCTACTTGAAGAGGTCCTTCACATCCCTCGTAAGTTGTATTCCTAGATATTTTACTCTCTTTTTAGCAGTTGTGAATGGGAGTTCACCTATGATTTAGCTCTCTGTCTGTTATTGGTGTATAGGAATCCTTGTGATTTTTGCACATTGATTTGTATCCTGAGGCTTAGCTGAAGTTGCTTATCAGCTTAAGGAGATTTGGGGCTGAGACAATGGGGTTTTCTAAATACACAGTCATGTCATCTGCAAATAGAGACAATTTGACTTCCTCTCTTCCTATTTGAATACCCTTTCTTTCTTTCTCTTGCCTGATTGCTCTGGCCAGAATTTTCAATACTATGTTGAATATGAGTGGTGAGAGAGGGCATCCTTGTCTTGTGCTGGTTTTCAAAGGGAATGCTTCCAACTTTTGCCCATTCAGTGTGATATTAGCTGTGAGTTTGTCATAAATAGCTCTTATTTTGAGATACGTTCTATTAATACCTAGTTTATTGAGAATTTTTATTATGAAGGGGTGTTGAATTTTATCAAAGGCCTTTTCTGCATCTGTTGAACTAATCAGGTGGTTTTTGTCATTGGTTCTGTTTTGTGATGGATTACATTTATTGATTTGCATATGTTAAGCGTTGCATCCTAGGGATGAAGCCAACTTGATCATGATGGATAAGCTTTTTGATGTATTACTGGATTTGCTTTGCCAGTATTTTATTGAGGATTTTTGCATTGATATTCATCAGGGTTATTGTCCTAAAATTTTCTTTTTTTGTTGTGTCTCTGCCAGGTTTTGGTATCAGGATGATGCTGGCCTCATAAAATGAGTTAGGGAGGAGTCTCTCTTTTTCTGTTGTTTGGAATAGTTTCAGAAGGAAGGGTACCAGCTCCTCTTTGTACCTCTGGTAGAAGTGGCCTGTGAATCTGAGTGCTCCTGGGCTTTTTTACGTTGGTACGCTATTACTGCCTCAATTTCAGAACTTGTTATTGATCTATTCAGATATTCGACTTCTACCTGATTTAGTCTTGGGAGGGTGTATGTGTCCAGGAATTTTTATCCGTTTCTTCTAGATTTACTGGTTTATTTGCATAGAGGTGTTTGTAGTAATCTCTGATGGTAGTTTGTATTTCTGTGGGATCGGTGGTGATATCCCCTTTATCATTTTTTATTGCAACTATTTGAATCTTCTCTCTTTTCTTGTCTGGCTAGTGGTCTATTTTGTTAATTTTTTCAGAAAACCACCTCCTGGATTAATTGATTTTTTTTTTAAAGGGCTTTTTGTGTCTCTATCTCCTTTAGTTCTGCTCTGATCCTATTTATTTTTTGTCTTCTGCTAGCTTTTGAATTTGTTCACTCTTCTTTTCTAGTTACTTTAATTGTGATATTAGGTTGTCAATTTTAGATCTTTCCCACTTTTTCCTGTGGCCATTTAGAACTGTAAATTTTTCTCTAAACACTGCTTTAGCTGTGTCCCAGGGATTCTGGTACATGGTGTCTTTGTTGTCATTGGTTTCAAATAACTTATTTATTTGTGCCTTAATTTTGTTATTTACCCAGTAGTCATTCAGGAGCAGGTTGTTCAGTTTCCACGTAGTTGTGCAGTTTTGAGTGAGTTTCTTAATCCTGAGTTCTAATTTGATTGCACTGTGGTCTGAGAGGCTCTTTCTTAATGATTTCCTTTTTTTTTCTTTCTTTTTTTCTTTGCATTTGCTGAGGAATGTTTTACTTCAATTATGTGGTCAATTTTAGAATATGTGCAATGTGGTGCTGAGAATAATGTATATTCTGTTAATTTGGGGTGGAGAGTTCTATAGATGTCTATTAAGTCCACTTAGTCCAGATCTGAGTTCAAGTCCTGAATATCCTTGTTAATTTTTTTTGTATTGTTGATCTAATATTGACAGTGGGGTGTTAAAGTCTCCCACTGTTATCGTGTGGGAGTCTAAGTCTCTGTAGGTCTCTAAGAAATTGCTTTATGAATCTGGGTCCTCCTGTATTGGGTGCATATATATTTAAGATAATTAGCTCTTGTTGCATGGATCCTTTTACCATTATGTAATATCCTTCTTTGTCTTTTTTTGGTCTTTGTTGATTTAAAGTCTGTTTTATCAGAGAGTAGGACTGCAACCCCTGCTTTTTTTATGCTTCCATTCGCTTTCTAAATATTCCTCCATTTATTTTGAGCCTATGCGTGTCTTTGCACATGAGATGGTTGTCCTGAATACAGCACATTGATGGGTTTTGACTCTTAATCCAATTTGCCAGTCTGTGTCTTTTAATAGGGGCAGTTAGTCTGTTTACATTTAAGGTTAATATTGTTATATGTGAATTTGATTCTGTCATTATGATGCTAGTTGGTTATTTTGACCATTAGTTGATGTAGTTTCTTCCTAGTGTTGATGGTCTTTACAATTTGGCATGTTTTTGCAGTGGCTGGTACCAGTTTTTATTTTCCATATTTAGTGCTTCCTTCAATATCTCTTGTAAGGCAGACCTGGTGGTGACAAAATCTCAGTATTTGCATGTCTGTAAAGGATTTTATTTCTCCTTTGCGTACTTTGGCTGGATATGAAATTCTGAGTTGAAAATTACTTTATTTAAGGGCAACCCAGCCTTCTCTCTGGCTGCCTTTAACATTTGGTGAATCTGATGATTATGTGTCTTGGTGTTGCTCTTCTCAAGCAGTATCTTTGTGGTGTTCTCTTTATTTCCTGAATTTGAATGTTGGCCTCTCTTGCTAGGTTGGGGAAGTTCTAGATAACATCTTGAAGTTGGAACCAAGTTCCAACTTGGTTCCATTCTCCCTGTTACTTTCTGGTGTATCAATCAAATGTAGGTTTGGTCTTTTCACATAGTCCCATTTTTCTCGGAGGCTTTGTTCATCCCTTTTCATTCTTATTTCTCTAATCTTGTCTTCATGCTTTATTTCATTACGTTGATTTGCAGTATCTGATATCCTTCCATTTGATTGATTCAACTTTTGATACTTATGTATGCTTCATGAAGTTCTCATGCTGGTTTTCAGCTCCATCAGATCATTTATGATGTTCCCTAAGCTGGTTCTTCTAGTTAGCAATTCCTCTAACCTTTTTTTCAAGGTTCTTGGCTTCCTTGCATTGGGTTAGAACATGCTCCTTTAGCTCAGAGGAGTTTGTTATTACCCACCTTCTGAAGCCTACTTTTTCCAATTCCTCAAACTTATCTGTCCAGTTTTGTTCTCTTGCTGGCAAGAAGTTCTGATCCTTTGGAGGAGAAGAGGCATTCTGTTTTGTTTTGTTTCGAGCCTTTTTGTGCTTTTTTTTTTTTTTTTTTTTTATCTTCTTGGGTTTGTCTATCTTTGGTCTTTGATACTGGTGACCTTTGGATGGAGTTTTTGTGTGGATGTCCTTTTTGCTGATGTTGATGCTATCCCTGTTTGTTAGTTTTTCTTTTAATAGTCAGGTCCTCTGCTGCAGGTCTGCTGGAGTTTGCTGGAGGTCCACTCAAGACCCTGTTTGCCTGGGTATCACCAGTGAAGGCTGCTGAACAGCAAAGATTGCTGCCTATATTCTCCTCTGGAAGCTTTGTCCCAGAGGGGCAACCACCAGATGCCAGCTGGAGCTCTCCTGTATGAGGTGTCTTTTGACCCCTGCTGGGAAGTACCTCCTAGTCAGGAGGCACAAAGGTCAGGGACCCACTTGAGGCCCTCTGTGTCTCTTAGAGCTCAAGCACTGTGCTGGGAGATCCACTGCTCTTTTCAGAGCTGTCAGGCAGGAAAGTTTACATCTGCTGAAGCTGTGCCCACAGCTGCCCCTTACCCCAGATGCTCTGTCCTAGGGAGATAAGAGTTTTATCTACAAGCCCCTAACTGGGGTTGCTTCCTTTCTTTCATCTCCTCTGCCCAGAGAGGAGAAATCTAGAGAGGTAGTCTGGCTACAGCAGCTTTACCAAGCTGCAATGGGCTCCACCCTGTTTGAACTTCCCAGTGGCTTTGTTTACACTGTGAGGGGAAAACTGCCTACTCAAGCCTCAGTAATGGCCCTCACCCCTCCCTGCACCAAGCTGAAGTGTTTCAGGTCGACTTCAGACTGCTGTGCTGGCAGCAAGAATTTGAAGCCAGTGGAGCTTAGCTTGCTGGGCTCCATCGGAGTGGGATCTGCTAAGCTAGACCACTTGGCTCCCTGGCTTCAGCCCCCTTTCCAGGGAAGTTAACAGTTCTGCCTGCTGGCATTCCAGGTACCACTGGGATATGAAAAAATTTCCTGCAGCTAGCTCAGTGTCTGCCCAAACTTCCACCCAGTTTTGTGCTTGAAACACAGATCCCTGGTGGTGTAGGCACCTGAAGCAGTCTCCTGATCTGTGGGTGGCAAAGACCATGGGAAAACCATAGTATCTGGGATGGAATGCACTGTTCCTCTTGGCATAGTCTCTGACAGCTTCCCTTGGCTAGGGGAGGGAGTTACCCATCGCTTCCTGGGTGAGGCGATGCCCCACCCTGCTTTGGCTCAACCTCCATGGGCGGCACCCACTGTCTAACCAGTCCCAGTGAGTTGAGCCAGGAACCTCAGTTGGAAATTCAGAAATCACCCACCTTCTGCATTGATCTCATCGGGACCTGCAGACTGGAGCTGTTCCTATTTGGCCACGTACCTTGCCAGCCACTCTCCTCAGTTTTTCCTGAGTATTTTCTATCACAGATTTTTTCAGATCAGTCAGCAGAATTTTTTTTAAAATTATTTTAGCAGGAAAGGAATTCTGAACATTTTGTTTTCATCTAAAAGTATTTTCTAATATCCCTGTAACTTCTTGCCCCATTGGTTTTTAAGAGTGTGCTGTTGGCCTGGTGTGGTGGCTCACACCTGTAATCCCAGCATTTTGGGAGGCCAAGACAGGTGGATCACAAGGTCAGGAAAACAAGACCATCCTGGCCAACATGGTGAAACACTGTCTCTACTAAAAATACAAACCAACCAACCAACCAACCAGGTGTGGCAGCGCATGCCTGTCGTCCCAGCTACTTGGGAGGCTGAGGCAAGAGAATTGCTTGAATCTGGGAGCCAGAGGCTGCAGTGAGCCAAAATCGCACCACTGCACTCCAGGTTGGGTGACAGAGCAAGACTCTGTCTCAAAAAAAAGGTGTGCTGTTTAATTTCCACTTAATTGTGAATTTTTTAGTTTTCCTCATTACTGATTTCAGTTTCATTTTGTTGTGGCCAGAGAATACATTTTATATGATTTTTATCTATTTGTTGATAACTGAGATTTTTTTTTATTTTTATTGAGACTTGTTTTGTGGCCTAATGTATGATGTATCCCAGAAAACGTTTCATGTCCACTTGAGAAAAATGTGTATTCTGATGATTTTATATGGGGTGCTTTGTATATATGTTAGGAGTTTGGTTTGTGTGTTTCCAAGTCCTCTAATTCTTTATTAATCTTTTGTCTGGTTGTCCTATCCATTACTGAAAGTGGGGTACTGAAGTCTGAAAATATTGTAGAAATATCTATTTCTCCCTTCAATTCCATCTATTTTCACACCATATATTTGGGGACTAGCTATGTAATGTCTATATTATTATATCTTCTTGATGGATTGACTCTTTTGTCAATATATAATGTCCTTGTTTGTCTCTTGTCAAGTTTTTTTATTTTTTTATGAAAGAAAGAGAAAGAGAAAGGGGGAGAGAGAACAGGAGTCTTGCTTTATTGCCCAGGCTGGAATGCAGTCTAAAAATAGGTATTAGAAACCTCTTTTATGCCAATAATTGTGCTTAACAGCAGAGACAGGAAGGAATAAGGGAATAAATAAACAGCCAACCAATATTTCATTTAAGTCTGTGAAATGCTATGCAAATGCTGAAGAGTGATTTACTTCCAATTATGGGGTCACTTTCAAAATAGGTGTAATGTGATACTGAGAAAAGTGTATGTTCTGTGGACCTGGGGTGAAGAATTCTATAAATATTCACTGAGTTTACTTGTTCCAGGTCTGAGTTCTAATTGTAGATGTCCCTGTTAATTTTCTATCTCGTTGATCTGTCGAATATTAACCATGTGATGTCAAAGTCTCCCACTATTATTGTGTGGGATTCCAAGTCTCTTTATAAGTCATTAAGAACTTGTCTTATGTATCTGGGTGCTCCTATATTGGGTGCATATATATTTATAATCATTGACTCCTGTTGTTGCATTGATCCTTTTACCATTATGTAATGTCCTTCTTTGTTTCTTTTAGTCTTTGTTACTATTAAAGTCTGTTTTTTCAGAGACGATAGTTACAACTCCTGTTGTTGTTGTTGTTGTTGTTGTTTCTTCTCTCCATTTGATTGGTGAATCTTCCTCCAATCCTTTGAGTCTTGGGTCCTTTCTTATGAGATGGATCTGAATACAGCATACCAATGGGTTTTGACTTTTTATTCAATTTGCCTGTCTGTGTCTTTGATTGGGACATTTAATCCATTTAAATTTAGGATGCATGATATTTGTGAGTTTAATTTTCCTTAATTGTCATTTAATGCTAGCTGGCTATTTTGCCCATTAGTTGATATAGAGTCTTCATTATGGAGGTACTCTTTACCTTTTGGTAAGTTTTTGGGATGACTGATACTGGTTCCTTTCTGTGTGTAATGCTTCTTTCAGAAGCTCTTGTAAAGCAGGCGTGTGATGAAATCTCTGAGTGCTTGCTTGTTAGTGAAAAATTTTATTTTTCCTTCACTTATGAAGCTTAGTTTGGCTGGATATGAGATTCTGGGTTGAAAATTCTTTTCTTTGAAGATATTGAATATTGACCCCCACTCTCTTCTAGTTTGTAGGGTTTCTGCTGAGAGATCTGCTGTGAGTCTGATAGGCTTCCCTTTATGGGTAACCTGACCTTTCTCTCTAGCTGCCCTTAGAATTTTCTCCTTTATTTCAATCCTGGTGAATCTAACGATTATGTGTCTTGTGGTTGCTCTACTTGAGGAATATCTCTGTGGTGTTCTCTGTATTACCTGGCGTTGAGTATTGTCCTGACTTACTAGGTTAGGAAAGTTTTCCTGAATAATATCCTGAAGAATATTTTCCAGCTTGAATTCATTCTCTTCATGACATTCAGGTACACCTGTCAAACGTAAATTAGGTCTTTTCACATAGTCCCATATTTCTTGGAGACTTAGCTCATTCCTTTTTACTCTTTCTTGTCTAGTCTTGTCTTCTCGTTTCATTTCAATAAGTTGGTCTTTGACCTCTGATATCCTTTCTTCTGCTTGATCAATTCGACTGTTAAAAACCTGTGCATACTTTGCGGAGTTCTCCTATTGAATTCTTCAGTTCCATTAATTCACTTATATTCTTCTCTAAATTGTCTATTCTTGTTAAGATTTCATCAAACCTTTTTTCAAGGTTCTTAGTTTCTTTACGTTGGACTAGAACATGTTCTTTTAACTCACAGAAGTCTCTTATTATTCACCTTTTGGAGCCTAATTCTGTTAATGGAACACACTCGTTCTCCATCAGGCCTTGTTCCCCTGTTGTTGAGGAACTGTGATCCCCTGTAGAGGGAGAGGCATTCTGATTTTGGGTATTTTCAGCCTTTTTATGCTGGTTTCTTCCCATCGTAAATTTATCCACCTGTCATCCTTGTAATTACCGACTTTCAAATTAGGTCTCTGAGTGGACATCCAACTTGTTGATTCCCAGCACTGGAATCTGAGAAACCCACTGTGCTGGCTAAAACAACGGCATTAAGATTCATGGTGCTTTTCTGCCTGGGAATCTCTGGTCTGGCTTCCCTCTTGAGTCCCTTTTTCAATCAGCTAAATGGGCGACTCTGCCTTCCCAGAGCTCCAAACGTCAACCAAAAAGGGACTGAGTCCTGTTTACTCTGCACTGAGAACCACCGCACTGGCCGCAAGAGTCGCACTGGTGACCCGTGGGGCTCCTCCGCTGGTAATCTTTTGGTCCGTGAGCAACAAAAATTCGTCTGAAAGTGTGGCGTCCTCTCGTTCTCTGCGCTTTCACTGGGAGCTACAATCCTGAGGTGCTAGTAATCGGCCATCTTTGCCATAGGATTTCTTGTTAAGTTTTTTACTTAAAGTTTATTTTGTCTAACATTAATATAGCCACTGCGTTCTCTTTTTTTAACATCCTGCATGGAATATTTTTTTTCCCCATTTTTCAATCAACATTTTTTTTGTCTTTGGATTGCAAGTAAGTGTCTTATAGAGAGCATACAGTTAGATCATGATGTTTTATCCATTCTGCCAATTTTGCCTTTTAACTGGAGAGCTTAATCTGCATTTAAATTAATTCCTGATTTTAAAAAGACCTTGCTTCTGTCACTTTGTGATCTGTTTTCTACATGGCTTATCTTTTTGTTCCTTGGTCTCTCAATGCCTTCTTTCATGTTTGACATTTCTGTAGCATACCTTTTTTCTTTTCTTTCTTTTTTTTTTTTTTGAGACAGGGTCTCGCCATCACACAGGCTGGAGTGCCGTGACATGATCTTGGCTCACTGCAACCTCTGCCTCCTGGGTTCAAGCAATTCTCATGCCTCAGCCTCCCAAGTAGCTGGGGCTACAGGTATACACCATCATGCCCAGCTAATTTTTATATTTCTAGTAGAGACAGGGTTAAACCATGTTGAACAGGCTGATCTCAAACTCCTGACCTAAAGTGATATACCTACCTTGGCCTCCCAAAATGCTGGGATTAGAGATGTGAGTCACTATGCCTCAAATGTAGTGTACCATTTAAATTTTCTTCTTATTCCCTTTTTCGTATATTTTATTTTCTCAGTGATTACCCTGTGGAATACAGTTAACGTCCTTTTTCTTTTTTGAAGCAAGGTCTCACTCTGTCATCCAGGCTGGAGTGCAGTGGTGTGATCCTGGCTCGCTGCATCTGAAGTAGTTTTGCAGCCTCAGATTCCTGCATAATTAGTACTACAGGCATGTGCCATCACACCCAGCTAATTTTTTAAAAAAATCTTGGTAGAGATAGATCTCTCTATGTTGCCCAGGCTGCTCTCAAACTCCTGGCCTCAAGTAGTCCTCCTACCTCACTCTTCCAAAGTGCTGGGATAACAGAGCCACCACACCTGGCCTATTTTTCCAAATTTTATTGTGAAAAAATTTAAAGATGCAAAAGTATTTAATAGTATTAAAGTTATATTGTAATTAAATATGTTAACATAGTTTAATACTAACTTAGCTTCCACAGTATAAAACTCTGCTCCCATATATCTGTTTTCCTCTTTTTAGGATTTAAAAATTACATCTTTATACATCGTTTGCCCCATTAACATAGATTTATAATTGTTTTACTCATTTTTCTTTAAATCATGTAGGAGTTATAAGCCAATAATACAATAATATTGGCTTTTGTGTTGGCCTATGTAGTTACTTTACCAGTGTTCTTTATTAATTTATAGATACTTCAAGATACTATTTAGTGTTTTTTCAGTTCTGCTTGAAGTATTTCGTATTTCTTGTAGAGCAGGCCAACTAGCAATGAACTCCCTCAGTGTTTATCTAGGAATGTCTTAATTTCTCCTTCATTTTTGAAGGATACTTTTGCCAGATATCGGATTCTTGGCTAACAGGTGTTTTTATTTCAGTACTTTAAATAGGTCATCACACTGCTTTCTGGAAATCATAGTTTCTGATGAGAAGTGGGTTATTAATCTTATTATAGAGCCTTTGTAAATGAAGAGTCACTTTTGAGTCTCTCTTTTTATGGTTTGACTGTAATGTGTCTTAGCATGGATCTCTATGCATATATTCCTCTTAGAGTTAGTTCCTTGAGCTTCTTATACTTGTAGGTTATGTTTTTATACATTTCAGAAGCTTTTGAACATGATTTCTTCAAATATCCTTGTTCTTTTGTTTTGAGACAGTCTTGCTCTGTTGCACAGGCTGGAGTGCAATGGTGTGATCTCCACCTACCATAACCTCCGCCTCCTGGGTTCAAGAGATTCTCCTGCCTCAGCCTCCAGGGTACCTGGGATTGTAAGCACATGCCACCAGGCCTGGCTAATTTTTTGCATTTTTAGTATACAGAATTTCTTCATGTTGGCCAGGCTGGTCTTGAACTCCTGACCTCGTGATCCACCTGCCTTGGCTTCCCAAAGTGCTGGGATTACAGGCCTGAGCGATTGCTTGCAGCCAGATATTCTTTATACTTTTTTCTCTCTCTCCTCTCTTACTGTGACTCCCATGTGTATATGTTGATATGCTTGATGGCATCCCACATGTACCTGAATTCTACTTATTTTCCCTTCTCCTCAACTGGAATAACTTCAGTTTACTTATATTTTAGTTCACTAATTGTTCTGCTTACTTATATATGCTGTAGCAATCTTCTAGTGAATTTTGACTTCAGTTATTGTACTCTTCAAGTCCAAAATTCATGATTTTAAAATAATTTCTATATCTGTTTGTCAGACATCATTCTCCTGGTTTTATTATCTTTGTTCATGTTTCCTCTAGCTCTTTGAGAATTTTTAAGACAGTTGATTTAAAGTCTTTGTCTAGTAAATCCAGTGTCTGTGTTTCCTTGGGTCAGTTTCTGTTCATTTATTCTAGAAATGGACTTTTTATTTGCATGCTGTGTAATTTTTGTTGTTTTGTTTTATAATGTCGTATCTCTTAAAGTGAGATTCTTCCTCCTGCTTAGAACTTGTTTTTATTTTATCAGGGATTGTAATGGTTTGTTTAGTGACTGTTACAGGTTTAATTGTGTCTCCTGAAAAGGTATGTTGAAGTCCTAACCTTTGAACATGACCTTACTTTGAAATAGGGTTTTTGAAGATGCAGTCAAGATGAGGCTCTTAGGGTGTACCCTCATTCAATATGACAATGTCCCTATTAGAAGAGTAACATACCATATCAATGCAGAAACACATGGGGAGAATGCCATGTGACCGCAGAGACAGAGCTTGAAGTGATACAGCAATGACAAATGGATACCACCAGAAGCTACTAAAAGGTAAAGAGAGCATGGCCCTTCTGACACTTTGATTTTGGAGGTCTAAGCTGCAGAAAACTGGGAGAGAATAAATTTTCATTGTTAAAGCCACCCAATTTTGTGGCAGGTGGTAACAGCAGCTCTTGGAAATGAATACAGTGAATTTTCTAAACTACTTTTTTATAAAACCCAATATTCCCCGCATTGTTTGGTATCTAAGGTCTCTAGTCTTTTCGTTTATTTTTACCCAGTGTGTTAACAGGGATTTCCTTAAATGTCTGGATCAAAAACAAACAAGAAAGGAAAAATATTCACCCAGTCTTTGTACAGTGTTTCTGTGTTGGAGCCCTCTTTCTTGCTTAGCCAGGCCATTTACAGCTCTGCCATAGCCTTCCCTTATTGCTTGCACCAAGCCAAAGATCATTGACAGGTGAAAGCTTGCAGTCTTTTCAGGTCATTTCTGAACATATGTTCTCTCTGAGCATGTGCATGCCTTTCTAAATTTCCTAGTCCACGTGGGCAGCTTTTCAATACCCTACTTCCTCACCGAATCTCTCTCCCCAGATTTCCCTTCCAGGTTGTCACCCTGTATATTGTTTGCTTCAACCATAATCTCTTACCTCAAGTCGGCTGTTCATTTGCCTTTCAGTGATTTAGATGAATGTACTCAATTAGCCACTTTCCCACCATGATAGAGTTCCAAGTTAAATAAGATAAAATCAAATGACTTGCATCAGTCCTTCAAGTAGTCCTCAGACATTTCAAAACAGACAAACACAGTTGAGAACAAGATCTGCTCCATTGCCTTTTAAGCCAGGATCAGTGTCCTACATTGGGAATATAAGCAGTCACCTTGAAGACCATCACTCAGCTGGAGAGAAAAGTAAATCAAGGGCAAATGAAAGCACCACAAAGCTCCCCTACTATTTTTAAGTTGCTCTTTTCTCTATTCAGCATTCTCTGGGGTGCAGTAAACCTTGGACTACTTTTCAGAGTTTGGATGACTTTGATTATAACAGGTTTTTTTGTTTGTTTTTTGGATTTTTATCATTTTTGTGTCTGTGGCAGGATGGGCCCTTGGAGCTACCTACTCCATTTCTCTGACATTACTTTGTCATTCTTAAAGCAGTTTATCCTTAGTGGCTTTAAAATTGGATTTCTGTCAGGTACAAATGGACTGGAATGGGAAGCAAAATGTAGCAATAACTTCTGTAGTTGAAGCATCTGGCAACATGAGGTCTCTGTAACTCTTAGGGGTGGAGAGCAGGTGGAGACAACTGGGGATAATACAGGATTGGATGAGTGAGCTAATGCTGGAGAGAAGAAAATGAACAAAAGTCCACAATATGAACTGCAAGGTAGTTCTAATTATGGCATTCAGGAAAAAACTATTATCTTCACTATTATTGTGAAAGCTAGACTTAGTTAATGATAGAAATAGGCTAAGAACTTTTATTCTGGATGAAAAAAGGACTAGGGTAACAAGCTTTGCAGAAAAATAGTAAAATTTGAATGAGGGAAAGAGAAAAGCCAATGACAAGAAAAAAGCATTGCAATCCCTCTGGGATGAAAATACCATCGTGAGCAGCAGTGAATCACATATATGGGATCTGTGGACTGGGTCTTTGTTAGGTTTTAAAACTGCTTTGTTAAACGTATGTTTAATTTTTGCTTTTCCAGTGGTGAGACAAAACACAACAGCTAGGTAACAATACTGTTCCCATGGAGTGAGGCTGTAGGGAAATGTAATACTTTCTAGAATTATGTAAATATCAAAATATGGATGTGTTAACAGTCTGTTTTATAAATGAGGGAATATTGAGACTCTAATCAAATAATTAAACTAGGCAAATGAAAAAATATGGCCCATTAATGCATTTGGGGAAATCTGCTTTAAATTTTTGTCTATAATAGGTAATACATTTACATAGTACAAAATTAAAATAATATAAACAATATATGTTGAGAACTCATCCCATTCTGACCCAAGGTGGTTTGTCTATACCAAAAGCCCATGTACCATATGTAACCTCTGTTACTGTTTTGGTTTATTTGAGATAGAGTCTCATTCTGTTGTCCAAGCTGGGGTGCAGTGGCACAATCTCGACTCACTGCAACCTCTGCCTCTTGGGTTCAAGTGATTCTTCTGTGTCAGCCTCCTGAGTAGCTAGGATTACATATGTGCATCACCACATCTGGCTAATTCTGGTCTTTTTAGTAGAGACAAGGTTTCTTTTTAAGTTTTGGGGTACATGTGCAGATCATGCAGGTTACATAGGTATACATGTGCCATGGTGGTGTTTTGCTGCATCCATCACCCCATCATCTACATTAGGTATTTCTACTAATGCTATCCCTCCCCAATCCCCCCACCCCATTATTCCTCCCCTAGCCCCCCAGGCCCTGGTGTGTGATGTTCCCCTCCCAGTGTCCAAGTGTTGTCGTTGTTCAACACCCACTTATGAGAACATGCAATGTTTAGTTTTCTGTTCTTGTGTCAGTTTGCTGAGAATGATGGTTTCCAGTTTCATCCATGTCCCTGCAAAGAACATAAACTCATCCTTTTTATGGCTGCATAGTATTTCATGGTGTATATGTGCCACATTTTTTTTTATCCAATCTATCATTGATGGACATCTGGATTGGTTCCAACTCCTTGCTATTGTGAACAGTGCCACAATAAACATACATATGCATGTGTCTTTAGATTAGAATGATTTATAATCCTTTGGGTATATACCCAGTAATGGGATTGTTGGGTCAAATGATATGTGTATTTCTAGATCCTTGACGAATCGCCTTCCACAATGGTTAAATTAATTTACACTCCCACCAACAGTGTAAATGCATTCCTCTTTCTCCACACCCTCTCCAGAATCTGTTGTCCCCTGATTTTTTAATAATCTCCATTCTAACTGGTGAGGTGGCACTTCAATGTGGTTTTGATTTTTCTCTAATGACCAGTGATGATGAGCTTTTTTCCACGTGTTTATCAGCTACATAAATGTCTTCCTTTTCAAAAGTGTCTGTTCATATCCTTTCCCCACTTTTTGATGGGGTTTTTTTCTTGTAAATTTAAGTTGTCCATAGATTCTGGATATTAGCCCTTTGTCAGATGGGTAGATTGCAAATATTTTTCCCCTTTCTGTTGGTTGCCAGTTCACTCTATTGATAGTTTCTTTTGCTGTGCAGAAGCTTTTAAGTTTAATTAGATCCCATTTGTCTATTTTGGCTTTTGTTGCCATTGCTTTTGGTGTTTTAGTCATAAAGTCCTTGCCCATTCCTATGTCCTGAATGATATTGCCTAGTTTTTCTTGTGTTTTTATGGTATTAGTCCTCATGTTTAAATCTTTAACTAATTTTTGTATAAGGTATAAGGAAGGGATCCAGTTTCAGCTTTCTATATATGGCTAGCCACTTTTCCCAACACCATTTATTAAATAGGGAATCCTTTCCCCATTGCTTGTTTTTGTCAGGTTTGTCAAAGACCAGATGGTTGTAGTTGTGTGGCATTCCTTCTGAGGCCTCTGTTCTGTTCCACTGGTGTATCTGTGTTGGTACCAGTACAATGCTGTTTTGATTACAGTAGGCTTGTAATATAGTTTGAAGTCGGGTAGTGTGATGCCTCCAGCTTTCCCTCCACCCCCCACCCCAAGGACCATCTTGGCTGTGCAGGCTCTTTTTTGGTTCCATACGAATTTTAAGGTGTTTTTTTCCAAATCTGTGAAGAAGTCATTGATAGCTTGATGGGGATGGCATTGAATCTATAAATTACTTTGGGCAGTATGGCCATTTTCACAATGTTGATTCTTCCAAACTATGAGCATGCAATGTTGTTCCATCTGCTTCTGTCTCCTCTTATTTCTTTGAGCAGTGGTTTGTATTTCTCCTTGAAGAGGTCCTTCACATCCTGTTAGTTGTATTCCTAGGTATTTTATTCTTTGTATTAATTGTGAATGGGAGTGTACTCATGATTTGGCTCTCTGTTTGTCTGTTATTGATGTATAGGAATGCTTGCAATTTTTGCACCTTGATTTTGTATCCAGAGACTTTGCTGAAGTTGCTTATCAGCTTAAGGAGATTTTAGGCTGAGACAGTGGGGTTTTCTAAATATGCAATCATGTCATCTGCAAACAGGGACAATTTGACATCCTCCCTTCCTATTCGAATACCCTTTATTTCCTTCTCTTGCCTGATGGCCCTAGCCAGAACTTCCAATACCATGTTGGATAGGAGTGGTGAGAAAGGGCATCCTTTGTCTTGTGTCAGTTTTCAAAGGGAATGCTTCCAGTTTTTGCCCATTCCATATGACATTAGCTGTGGGTTTGTCAAAAATAGTTTTTATTATTTTGAGATATAATCTATCAATACCTAGTTTATTGAAAGTTTTTAGCATAAAGGGCTATTGAATATTGTTGAAGGCCTTCTCTACATCTATTGAGATAATCGTGGTTTTTGTCTTAGGTTCTGTTTAAGTCATAGATTACATTTATAGATTTGTGTATGTTGAACCAGCCTTGCATCCCTGGGATGTAGCCGACTTGATTGTGATGGAAAGCTTTTTGATGTGCTGTTGGATTCAGTTTGCCAGTATTTTATTAAAGAATTCTGCATCATTGTTCATCATGGATATTGGCCTGACATTTTCTTTTTTAGTTGTGTCTCCACGACGTTTTCGTATCAGGATGATGCTGGTCTCATAAAATGAGTTAGGGAGGAATCCTTTTTTTTCTGTTGTTTGGAATAGTTTCAGAAGGAACAGTACCAGCTCCTCTTTGTACCTCTGGTAGAATTTGGCTGTGAACCCTTCTGGTCCTGGACTTTTTTTGGTTGGTAAACTATTAATTTCTGCCTCTGTTTCAGACCTTGTTATTGGTCTATTCAGGATTCAGCTTCTTCATGATTTAGTCTTGGGAGGGTGTGAGTGTCCAGGAATTTATCCATTTCTTCTAGATTTACTGGCTTATTTGCATAGAGGTGTTGGTAGTAATCTCTGATGGTAGTTTGTATTTCTTTGGGATCAGTGGTGATATCCCCTTTATCATTTTTTATTGCATCTATTTGAAACTTCTCTTATTAGTCTGGCTAGTGGTCTATTTTGTTGATCTTTTCAAAAAACTAGCTCCTGGATTTATTTATTTGAAGGGTTTTTTTTTGTGTGTCTTTATGTCCTTCAGTTCTGCTTTGACCTCAGTTATTTCTTGCCTTTTGCTAGCTTCTGAATTTGTTTGATGTTGCTTCTCTAGTTCTTTTAATCGTTATGTTAGGATGTCAATTTTAAATTTTTCCTCACTTCTCTGGTGGGTGTTTAGTGCTATAAATTTCCCACTAGACACAGCTTTAAATGTGTCCCAGAGATTCTGGTACATTGTGTCTTCATTCTCATTGGTTTCAAAGAGCATCTTTATTTCTGCCTTCATTTCATTATTTATCCAGTCGTCATTTGGGAGCAGGTTGTTTAATTTCCATGTAGTTGTGTGGTTTTGAGTGAGTTTCTTAATCCTGAGTTCTAATTTGATTGCACTATGGTCTGAGAGGCTGTTTATGATTTCCTTTCTTTTGCATTTGCTAAGGAGTGTTTTATTTCCAATTATATGGTTGATTCTAGAGTAAGTGTGATGTCGTGCTGAGAATGTATGTTCTGTGGTTTGGGGGTGGAGAGTTCTGTAGATGCCCATTAAGTATGCTTGGTCCAGATCTGAGTTCAACTCCTGGATATCTTTGTTAATTCTCTGTATTGTCGCTGTGTTTAGTATTCACAGTGGGGTGTTAAAGTCTCCCAATATTATTTTGTGGGAGTCTAAGTCTCTTTGTAGGTCATTAAGAGCTTGCTTTATGTATCTGGATGCTCCTGTATTGGGTGCATATATATTTAGGATAGTCAGCACTTCTTATTGCATTAATCCCTTTACCATTATGTAATGCCCTTCTTTGTCTCTTTTGATCTTTGTTGGTTTAAAGTCTGTTTTATCAGAGACTAGGATTGCAACCCCTGCTTTTATTTTTGCTCTCCAATTGCTTGGTAAATCTTCCTCCATCCCTATGGACGCTGTGTTTGTTTTGAGCCTGTCTTTGCCCATGAGATGGGTTACCTGAATACAGCACACCAATGGTTAATTTTTATCCAATTTGCTAGTCTGTGTCTTTTGAATGGGGAATTTAGCATATTTACATTTAAGGTTAATACTGTTATGTGTGAATTTGATCCTGCCATTTTGATGCTAGCAGGTGGTTTTTCCCGTTAGTTGATGCATTTTCTGCAGTGTCATTGGTGTTTAGTTTGGTATGTTTTTGCAGTGGCTGGTACTGGTTGTTCCATGTTTAGTGCTTCGTTCAGGAGCTCTTGTAGGGCATGCCTGGTGGTGATGAAATCTCTCAGCAGTTGCTGTCCTTCAAAGGCTTTTATTTCTCCTTCACTTATGAATCTTAGTTTGGCTGAATATGAAAATGAGTTAAATTCTTTTCTTTAGGATGTTGAATATTGGCCCCCACTCTCTTCTAGCTTGTAGGGCTTCTGCCAGGAGATCCCCTGAGTCTGATGGGCTTCCTTTTGTGGGTAACCTGACCTTTGTCTCTGGCTGCCCTTAGCATTTTATCCTTCATTTCAACCGTGGTGAATCTGACAATTATGTGCCTGAGGTTGCTTTTCTTGAGGAATATCTTTGTGGTGTTCTCTATATTTCCTGGGCTTGAATATTGGTCTGCCTTGCTAGGTTGGGGAAGTTTTACTGGATAATATCCTGAAGAGTGTTTTCCAACTTGGTTTTATTCTCCCCGTCACTTTCAGGTATACCAATCAAACATAGATTTGGTCTTTTCACATAATCCCATATTTCTTGGAGGCTTTGTTCACTTCTTTTTATTTTTTCTCTAATCTTGCCATCTCACTTTATTTCATTGAGTTGATCTTCAATCTCTGATATCCTTTCTTCTGTTTGATTCAGCTATTGAAACGTGTATCCTTCATGAAGTTCTCATGCTCTGTTTTTCAGCTCCATCATGTCATTTATGTTCTCCATGCTGGTTAGCATTTCTTCAAACATTTTTTCAGGGTTCTTAGTTTCCTTGTATTGGGTTAGAACACGCTCCTTTAGCTCAGAGGAGTTTATTACCCACCTTCTGAAGCCAGCTTCTGTCAGTTCATCACACTCATTCTCCATCCAATTTTGTTCCCTTGGTGGTGAGGGGTTGTGATCCCTTGGAGGAGAAGAGGCATTCTGCCTTTTGGCTATTTCAGCCTTTTTATGCTGGTTCCTTTCCATCTTAGTGGATTTATCTACCTTTGGTCTTTGAAGTTGGTGACTTTGAAGTTGGGGTTTCTGAGTGTACGTCCTTTCTGTTGATGTTGAAGCTATTTCTTTCTGTTAGTTTTCCTTCAAACAGGTCCCTCTGCTGCAGGTCTGCTGTAGTTTGCTAAAGGTCCACTCCAGACCCTGCTTGCCTGGGAATCACCCATGGGGGCTGCAGAACAGCAAAGATTGCTGCCTGTTCCTTCCTCTGGTAGCTTTGTCCCAAAAGGATGCCTGCCAGATGTCAGCCAGAGCTCTCCTGTATGATGTGTCTCCCAGATAGGATACATGGGTGGCGGGGGGGGGGGGTGTGTGTGTCAAGAAACCACTTTAAGAGGCAGCCTGTCCTTTAATGGAGCTCAAGCACTGTGTTAGGGGGTCCATTGCTCCCTTCAGGGCTGCCAGGCTGGGATGTTTAAGTCTGCTGAAGTGGAACCCAAAACTGCCCCTTTTCCAAGGTGGTGTGTCCCAGGAAGGTGGGGGCTTTGTAAGTCCCTGATGGGCTTCTGTTTTTTTCTGAGATGCCCTGCCCAACAAGAAGGGAATCTACAAGAGTCTGTCTACAAAGGTCTTGCTGAGCTGCCTTGCTGGGCTCTGTTCAGCTGCTGTGTAAACTTCCCAGCTGCTTTGTTTACACAGGCAATTTTGAAACCACCTACTGGAGTCTTAGCAATGGTGGATTACCCTCCCCGCACCAAACTCAAATGTCCCAGGTCAAGCCCAGACTGCAATGCTGGCTGCGAGAATTTCAAGCCAGTGGATCTTAGCTTGCCAGTCTTTGTTGAGGTGGGACCTGTCAAGCCAGCTCATTTGGCCCCCTGGTTTCAGCCCCATTTTTAGGGGTTCTGTCTCACTGGCATTCCGGGAGCCACTAGACTAAAACAGCCACCCAGTTTTGGGCTGGAAGCCTGGGGTACTGGTGTTGGAAGCATCGGAAAAAATCCCCTGGTCTGTGGGTTGTGTAGACCATGGGAAAAGTGCAGTATCTCAGCCAGAGTGCTGAAGTGTCTGGAAAAGTTCCTAATGGCTTCCCTTGGCTGGGGAGAGAGTTCTCCAGCCCCTTGTGTCTTCTGGTGAGGCTATGCCCCACCCTGCTTCAGCTTGCCCACCTTGGGCTGTTCCCACTGTCTAACCAGTCCCAGTGAGATGAACCTGGTACCTCAGTTGGAAATACAGAGCTCACTCAGCTTCTGGTGCACTCTCACTGGGAACTGCAGACCAGAGCTGTTCCTATTCGGCCATGAGAGACAAGGTTTCACCATCTTGCCCAGGCTGGTCTTGAACTCCTGACCTCAAGTGATCTGTCTGCCTCATCCTCCCACAGTACTGGGATTACGATGAGCCATTGTGCCCGGCAGATGTATTTTTGTGTACACCTTCAATGGGTCTTTGTGCACATGGAAAATTCAAGAAGCATATATTTAAGTTAAAACCTAACAGTAATGCATACTGTCCTATGTGAAAGTATGATTTGCCTCAATTGAATCTTTAATGGCAACTTAAGTACAAAGTTTTGAACATCAATGACATTACTGAACAATAAAACATAACCAAAGACAAAAGATTAAAAGAAGAGAAAAAACTCATTTGTATGAGACCGAGTTTGGCTCTTATTGCCTAAGCTAGAGTGCAGTGGCACAATCTTGTCTCACTGCAACCTCTGTCTCCTGGATTCAAGCAAGTCTCCTGCCTCAGCCTCCAGAGTAGCTGGGATTACAGGCATGTGCCACCACACCCAGCTAATGTTTTGTATTTTTAGTAGAAACAGGGTTTTGCTATGTTAGTTAGGCTGGTCTCAGATTCCTGACCTGAGGTGATCCACCTGCTTCAGCCTCCCAAAGACCTGGGATTACAGGTGTGAGGCACTGTGCTCAGCCTACAAATGAGCTTTTCCTAATGCATTAAAAATATATACCCCTCCATCCTCTGGTTTATGAGTGTAGTAAGGTGAGTTTTGATCGGGTGTGGTAGCTCACACCTGTAATCATCTCAGCACTTTGGGGGGCCAAGGCAGGTGGATCATGAGGTCAGGGTTTCAAGACCAGCCTGGCCAAGATGGTGACCCCGTCTCTACTAAAAATACAAAAATTAGCCAAGCATGGTGGTGTGCATCTGTAATCCCAGCTACTCAGGAGGCTAAGGCAGAGAAATGCTTGAACCCAAGAGGCAGAGGTTGCAGTGAGCCAAGATCATGCCACTGCACTCCAGACTGGGCAACAGAGCGAGACTCTGTCTCAAAAAAATTATTGAAAAGAAACGAGTTTCTGGGTGAATGAGTCTATGGATTTTCCATGGTATTAACTGTATTTTTTAAATAAAAACAA
The DNA here is from genome assembly GCA_031835075.1 of Saguinus oedipus. NCBI lineage: Eukaryota > Metazoa > Chordata > Mammalia > Primates > Cebidae > Saguinus > Saguinus oedipus. Next base: position 45,926,824 of record CM063187.1, on the reverse strand, counting down.
TCACATCTAGACACATCATATTCAAACTGCAGTAAATTCAAAATAGAAAATTTTGCAGCCAAAATTTTGGATGGGGAGACACAATACAAAGAAAGATGTATGAGAATTATACGACACTTCTCATTGGAAACTATGCAAACCAGAATACAAAGAGTATAGAAAGAAAAAAAAAAAGTCAACACATTAATTCCATACCCAGCAAATATATCCCTCAAAAATGAAGACATAATGAAAATTTTTTAAGACAAAAATCTCAGAAGATTCAGTACCAGCCAACCAGCAGTACAAGAAACATTAAAGGAAGTTCTTCAAACAGAAAGGATGCTATATAAAATTTGGTAAACATGCAAAGAAATGAAGATTTCCAGAAGCAGTTAAAAGAACTTAAGTTTTAATTGTGCTGAAAGACACTTGACTCCCTAAAGAAAAAATAACAGCAATGTACTTGGCTTTATAGCATATGCAAAAGACAAATGCTTGACAATTGGACACAACTTTGAAAGAAGAAATTGGAGGTGTACAGTTGTACAAGTGAAGTAGTAAATATTCAAAATCTCAGGAATCACCACTAAAAAACTTACTGATGTAACTAAACACCACCTGTTTCCCAAAAACCTATTGAAATAAATAAAATAGTATATATTATTTAAAGACAGGCTGTCATTAACTACAGGCATATATTGTAAATTCTATGGTAAACACTAAAACAATTATGAAAAGAGGTACAGGTTGAATACACAAATCTGAATATCCAAATGCTGCAAAATCTGAATATTTTTGAGTGCTGACATGACAACTCAAAGGAAATGCCCATGGGAATGTTTTGGATTTCAGATGTTCAGACTGGGAATATCAACTGATAACTACAATACAAATACTGCAAAATCTGAAACAATCTGAACACTTCTAATCCTAAACATTTTGGGGAAGGGATATTCAACCTGTATAAATAAGCTAAGAGTGGACACAATATGAAATCATTTTTAAAAATTGGCAAAAATGTGTAATGAGAAAAAGGAACAAAGAAGATAACCAAAATCAGATTTATCTCTGACCTTATCAATAACTAAATGATATATAAATGACAAACATACCAATCATAACAAATCATCAGATTGGAGAATAAGGCAACAATAATCAAAATAAAGCTGGAGTGGCTATACTTTAGGCAAACACTAGTAAAAGGCTGTAGCGGTGATATTAAAAGCAAACGAAGTAGACATCAAAACAAGGATTATTACCAAAGTAAATGGAACATTAAATAATAGATACTTTCACCAAAAAGACATAAAATTAAATATGTATACAGAAAACAACAGAGCTTCAAAATATACTAAGCCAAAACTGATAAGACAAAGACTAAACAACCCACAATTACAGTTGGAGACTTCACTATCATTAACCAATAAAACAAATGGGAAGAAAACCAGTAAGTCATGATGAAATCTTGCCACGAAGCGGGAGCGGGGTGGACGGAGTAAGGATACAGATACAAAAAACCTCAACCAAAGTATTAATCAACACCACTTAACTGACATTTATAGAACAGTTACCCCAACACAAAAGAATACATGTTCTTTTCAAGGGCTCATAAAACATGTGGATCATACTCTGGGCCATGTAATTCACTGCATCAATTTAAAAGAATTAAAAAAATAAATAAAACGAACTGAAACCACACAAGGTATATCCTCACATCACAACAAAATTAAATGAGAATCAATAACACAACAATCTCAGGAAAATCTCCCAATACCCCTGGAAATTAAGTAACCCATGAGTCCAAAAAAAAAAAAAAAAAAGAGAGTTACGGAAAAGGGAAAATAAAAAAAGTTACATATCATAACTTACAGAATGCCACTAAAGCACCATTTAGGGAACAATTTAGAGCATTAAATACTTATATTGGAAGACAAGGAGCTTACATCAATTATCTAAGCTTTTTTAAGCTTTATAAACTTTAAAAGAAAAGCTGAGTGCAGTGGCTCACACGTGTAATCCCAGCATTTGAAGGAGGCCAAGGCAGGAGAACTGCTTGAGCCCAGGAGTTTGAGACCAGCCTGGGTGACAGAGCGAGCCCCTGTCTCTGAAAAAAAGAAAGAAAAACCCCTAATCAGGCCAGGCGCAGTGGCTCACGCCTATAATCCCAGCACTTTGGGAGGCCGAGGCAGGTGGATCACGAACGAGGTCAAGAGATCAAGACCATCCTGGTCAACAAGGTGAAACCCTGTCTCTACTAAAAATACAAAAATTAGCTGGGCATGGTGGTGCATGCCTGTAGTCCCAGCTACTCAGGAGGCTGAGGCAGAAGAATTGCTTGAACCCAGGAGGCGGAGGTTGCGGCGAGCCAAGATCATGCCATTGCATTCCAGTCTGGGTAACAACAGCGAAACTCTGTCTTAAAAAAAAAAAGAAAAACCCCTAAGCAAGAAGGAAGAAAACAACAAAAATGAAAGCAGAAATCAATGAAACTAAAAGGAGAACACTAGTGAAAAAAAATCAGTAAAATTTGAACAAAACAAGACAAAGCAGAAATTACCAATTGTAGGACTGAAAGGAGGATATAATTACAAATCCTAATGATAGGCCAGGCACACTGATTCATGCCTGTAAACCCAGCACTTTGGGAGGCTGAGGCAGGTGGATTACTTAAGGTCAGGAGTTCGAGAACAGCCTGGCCAACATGGTAAAACCCCATCTCTACCAAAAATACAAAAATTAGCTGGATGTTGTGGCAGGTGCTGGTAATCTCACCTATCCAGGAGGCTGAGGCAGGAGAATCACCTGAACCTGCGAGACAGAGGTTACAGTGAGTACAAGATCTTGGCACTCCACTCCAGCCTGGTAGACAGAAAAAAAAAAAAAAAGAAAGAAAAACACATCCTAATGACATTAAAATAACAAGGGAATATTATGAACAACTTTATGCCATACATGACAACTTAGATGAAATAGACAACTTCTTTAAAGGAGAAAAACTACCAAACTTCTCATTCAAGAAGAAATAAGACATCCTGAATATTCCTCTACTATTGATGACACTGAATTCAAGTTAAAACACCTCCAGACCACCAACACCAGGCCTAGGCCTCTTTACATGTACCAAACATTTAAAGGGAAAAAACTACCAATTCTACACAAACATTTTATGGAAAAAGAAGAAAATAAAGAGGAGAGAAACACTTCCCAACTTATTTTATAAGACTAATGTTATCTTGTTACCAAAATTAGAAAAATTACTTGAAGACAACAGATTAATATGTGTCAATAAACATAGACACAAAATTTCTCAACAAATATCAGCAAGTGTAATATATGAAAATACTACAACATCGTGATTAAGTAGGTTTATCTCAGGAATGCAATGTTGTTCATACATTTTAAAATGGATGTAATTCATTATATTAATAAAGAAGGAAAATCGGTCAGTAGATGCAAAAAAGCTCTTTGAAAAACAAGCAAAGAAATAAAAACCATATTGGAAAAGAAGAAATAACTGTCTCCATTTGCATATAACATGATTATGTATAAGGAATCTATTAAAAAGCTACCAGAACTAATAAGTCAGTTTCAAACTTCCTGGGATGCAATGTTAATATACAATGTTAATATAAATAAGTTGAATTTCTATATACTAGTATGAATAGAAACAGTAAAACAAAATTTTCAGGAAATTTTTAAGTACAAGTCTAACAAAACATAGGCAATATCTGTGAACTGAAAAATAAAAATCACTGATAAAAGACCTAAATAAGTGAAGAGATATGATTGGAAGACTCAAGAAGTCAAATCTTCCAACACACTTCCCATCAAAAGCCCTGCAAATATTCTTTAAAAGAATTAGCAAGATTCAACTTACATGAAAAAGCAAAAGAACTAGAATAGCTGAAGCAATTTTGAAAAAAGCAAAGCTAGAAGACTCATGCTACCTGATTTAGAGACTTACTATAAAGCTATGTTAGTAATCAAGAACAACTGGCTAGGTATGGTGAAAAGACATAAAGATCAACAAGCTAGAATAAAAAATTCAGAAATAAGCCCACTCACATACAGTCAATTGACTTTTGACACAGAAAGTCAATTCAGTGGAGAAAATATCTTTTTAAACAAATGGTGTTTGCATAACTGGACATCCATAGTTTTAAGATGAATAAACACGTTTTGTATCATATACAAGTATTAATTAAAAATGAATCATCTATATGTAAAACCTAAACTTATAAAATTAAAAGAAAACATAGGAGAAAGTCTTTGAGACCTTGGATTAGGCAAAGGTTTCTTAGATATGACATCAAAAGCATGAAACATCAAATTATGATAAACTAGACTTAATAAAAATGTTAAACTTCTGCTTAAGCACAGACTCAGTGAAAAAATCTTTGCAAATTACATACCTGATAAAGGACTCATATTAATAATATACAGAGAACCCACAAAACTCAAAATAAGTAACCGAATTAAAAAAAAAAATGGGCAAAGTATTTAGACTTTACCAAAGATATTATAATGGAAAATAAGCACATCAAAAGCATGTTTAGAAAAATGCAAATTAAAAACAAAATGAGATATTACTACACCAGAATGGCTAAAATTAAGAGAGACCAACCATTACACATTTTGATGAAAATGTGAAGAAAATGTATAAACTGCTGTGAAAGCGTAAAACAGCACAACCACTTTGGAAAAGAGTGGAAGTTCCTTAAAAAGTTAAACACATTGTTTGGGTTGATGGACATCCCAGATACACCAATTTGATCATTACACATTATACACGTATATTGAAATACCACATGTACTCCTGCAAATTTGTATAACTGTGATAAAAATACAATAAAAGTTATATATATACTTACCATATGATCCAGTTATTCAATTCCTAGCTATTTATCCAAGATAAAAGTTACATATGGAATACATATATATTTCTAAATTATACATATGTATCTCCATACAAATACTTGTATACAAACAAGTGTTCATAGCATGTCAGAACATTTATAACAGCCAAAAGCTTGAAAACAACTCAAATCCATCCCCATCAGTAGATGGATTTTTTTTTGAATTGTGGTATGTCTACACAATTGCAGTAATGCTCAAGAGTTAATTCTATACTGGCAACAAGGATGAATCTCTTCTGCAAGAAAAAAAAGTATATACTGTATGGTTTTCATTTGTTAGAACTGTAGAAAATGCAAGCTACTGTACAGTGACAGCAGATCTTGGGGACTGGGAAGGAGCAGGATGGAGATTAAAAGGGAGATATGAGGTGACTTTGAAGAATGATGGATATGTTTACTATCTTGATTGTGGTGACAGTTTCAAAGATATATTTTAAAACTTTAAAAATCAAACACTTTAAATATGTATAGCTTATTGTATGTTAATTATACCTCAAAATTTAAAAGGGGGAGGGGACAAAAAGAAGAGAAATATGGGTATAAATTGCTGAAAGGCTCGCCAACTTAGAGTTTTCAAGTGAATGGCTATCCTGAAACCTGCATTTAAAAAAAATTTATTTCTGAGTCAGGGCTCCAGGCTGGAGTGCACTGCAACATTACAACTCACTGCAGGCTCAGACTCCTGGGCTCTAGCAATCCTCCCACTTCAGCCACTCAGCCTGTAGCTGGGACTACAGGTCTACAACACCATGCCCAGCTAATTTAAAAAAAAAAATTTTTTTTAGAGATGGAATCTCACTATGTTGCCCAGGCTGGTTTTGAACTCCGGGGCCCAAGCCATTCTCCCACCTCACCCTCTGAAAGTGCTAGAATTACAGGCATGAGCCACCATGCCTAGAAAAAGCTGCATATTTTTAAAGAAACATGATTTTTGTGGGGGAACTACCAAGTAAATAGTTTCAGGTAAGACCTAAAAGGGATTCCTTCCTCAAGTGGACTGCAAAATTACAGTTGGAAGAGGTACATTAGTTAGGTTACAACTGCTAGGTTAAATCTTCAAGCATGGCTGTTCTTTTTCAACCTTTAATGTTTCAGAATTGGCTTTTCCATCATCAAACAAGAAGAAATATTTTAAAATTAGTGGCATCGAGGTCAGAAATGTAATCGAGGAAATAGGAAATACAAAACATACCTCTTAGATTGGGGTGTCCAATCTTTTGGCTTCCCTGGGCCACACTGGAAGAATTGTCTTGAGCCACACATAAAATAGCTGATGAGTTTTAAAATTTTGCAAAAAGTCCCATGATGTTTTTAAAATTTTATGAATTTGTGTTGGGCCACTTCAAAGCTGTCCTGGGCTGCAGGTCAGACAAGCTTTCCTTAGATTACTGACTTATTACAAGAAAAGCCTGAATAGAAATGGAGCAAAAGACTTCCTAGGCAAATTTGGTACTTTTTGAAGGATTTTTAATTCTTAAATTTATACTTCATTCATGTGAACTGGGATGCATGCTCTACAGAATGTAAACTTAGCGGTTCTGACATTGCAATGCAATTCACACAGATAGCATTTAAGAGTAGCTTTAAAGTCAGCAAGATAAACCTGAGTTCAAACTTTAGTTGTGGTATTTACTACTGACTGACTTTGGGAAGTTATTTAAGCCTGTAAAACAAACCCAAGTTTGCTTACATGAAAAAAAAAAAAAAGATTAACATTCACAGAATTGCAGATTAACTATACACTGGACATATACCGCACTGCTTCATATATGGTCCTAATTTTCTATAAAAAATGTTCTTGTGGGGTCCAAAGTGGCTCCGGCCGGATGTCGTGGCACTTGCAAAGGCGAGGCCAAGAGTTCAAGGCCAACCAACCTCAGCAACCTTACAAGCTCTCATTGATTGGCAAAAAAAAAAAAAAAAAATGTTCTTGTGTCATCTTATGTCAATTCAAACATTTGTTTTTAAATCTAAAAGATTTGAGAAGTGCCGAATTGAGATAATTCATATCTGTAATAAGTATGCATCTCAGAAGCAAGGTTTCTGAGAAACTAAAATTTGCTTAGACCAGGGAATGGCAAACTTCCTAAAAAGGGCCAGACAGTAATGTTTTAGGTCTTATGGGCCACAGATGTTCTCCGTAGCATATTCTTTTTATTGTAACTTTTAAAAAATTTAAAATCTCAGCTCTCATGTTGTACAAAAATAGTACACAGTCTAGATTTGGCCAGGAGGCTATAGTTTACTGATCCCTTTCTTAGAAATTTCAAATAAAAATTAGCAGAAATCTAGTAATAATGACATCTATGTTGAAAGTAAGTTAACACTGTACAACTCTTCTATATGCCAGGCGTATAGTTTTAACCCTTACAACAGAAATAAAAGATACTATCAAACATGGAAGCAAACGGAGGAATAGAGAGGTCAAGCATTTTGTTTGCAGTGATGCAACTAGCAAATGGCTGCACTGAGCAAGAAAGCAATTCTACAGTTGGCTTTTTTTTTTTTTTGGAGACAGAATTTCACTCTTGTTGCCCAGGCTGGACTGGACAAGACTGCAGTGGTGCAATTTCAGTTGTTCACTGCAACCTCCACCTCTTGGGTTCAAGCAATTCTACTGCCTCACCCAAGTAGCTGGGATTACAGGCACCCACCACCACACCTGGCTAACTTTATGTATTTTTAGTAGAGACAGGGTTTCACCATGTTGGCCAGACTGGTCTCAAACTCCTAACCTCAGGTGATCCACCCACCTTGGCCTCCCAAAGTGCTGGGATTACAGGTGTGAGCAACTGTACCCAGCCAGCTTTTTCAAGATGGGGTCTCACTCACCGAGGCTGGAATGCAGTGGTGCAGTTATAGCTCACTGCAGCTTCAAACTTCTGGGTTCAAGTAATCCTCTCACCTCAGCCTCCTGAGTAGTTGAGACTATAGATGTGAGCCCCTGTGCCTGGCTGAGAGTCTGCTTTCTATTACACTCTACTGCTTTGTTACCAATATCCTGATTTGGTCTCTACCACAAGTTTGTCTTCAAATGCCTTGGTCTTCCCAAGAAGCAGTAGAGAGATATGGTTTGAGAACTTTGTCAAACTACCTCTGAGAATGTTAAGAAGGAATGAGAAATAAAGTAAAGCAATGCAAATCAATGGCCTCAGTGACACAGGCTAGGAGAGCTCCGCAACACTTCACAAGAAACCATTCCCTCACATTAACTGTATCTGCAAGAAACACTGAGGGGAAGGCTCTCATCTGAATGTATCTATCTCTGGATATTTCTATCAGATACTTTTCTTCATGGTCCTACTGGAACATTTTATTTGGTTTAAAGGGTCAATACCCTGAGAATGGGAAAAATTATGTTTGGATTACTATGCCATTCAAAAATAATCTCTGGCATCAGTCATCCAATACTCCCATTCACTCCTTCCTAGAAAGACAGAACCCTCAAGTTCTGGATGGATGCACATCCACCTTCCCCAGTAAATATATAAATGATACTGGGGACAAATTTCTGATTCTTGGAGAAGATGCAACACAGAATGCAGGTAAGGCTAGAAAGAAAAACACTATGATATTAAGAACTGGAAATAAAAGTAGGAACTCATTAATTCTACCCTTCTACTTCTCTTCCTATCTATATACTTTTCACTCCTTCATCCCCCAGTGTTTAAAAACAAAACAAAAGCACATCTATTACAGCTATTACCCACATCTTGATGTCTAACTACCATCCCTCAATCAGAGAAATCCGAGTTCCCAAAGAAATGACAAATTCCATGGATGGGGCAGGACGAGTACAAGATGAGCCTGGAACACTGTATTGTGTCAGAGTAAAGATGTGCTTAAATTTATTTAAAAATACATGATGGGCAAATGGGACAGAAGAGAAACTTCCTTAGAGTAGAACAATCTAACAAGTGTGGAAGGAATGATGAAGGTTGAATATATGACCCTTTTGTACCATCAGTGATTAGTGATTCAAGCCAGACTTAGAGAATGTTTAAACTAGTGGAGGAAAATTGACTGAAAACCTATTTACAGAGTCAGGAAGTATCTCCCCACAAATTGCCTTTGTTATTATGAATCACAAAGAAAAAATAGTAATTTCGCAATGGAAAAACCCAGCACCACCCTCCCCAATAACGTGTTCCAAGTTGTTACCTTTATAGGTACAAATATTATGTGCTGCACATCACTTACCGAGTCCTCATGGAAAAATGTGTAGTTAAATCCAATTATAAGGGAACCTCAGGCAAATCCAACTTAAGAGACATTCTACAAAATAATCTCAAAAATATCAAGGTCATTAAAAACAATGAAAGAGGTAGCAATTTTGATAAAAGGAGTATAAATGCAATGTGTAATATTTGGACTCGAGCAGAAAAAAATCAACATATTACTGGGATAACTGTAAGATTTAAATTAAGTCTGTAGGTTACATACTGTTATGTATCAATAATAAACCTTCTTTCTGGATGCAGTGGCTCACACCTGTAATCCTAGCATTTTGGAAGGCTGAGGTGGGAGGATCACTTAAGCCCAGGAATTCGACACTAGCTTAGGCAACATAGCAAGAGCCCATCTCTATACAGATTTTAAAAATTAGGTGGGCATGGTGCTCTGTGCCTGCAGGCGCAGCTACTTGGGAGGCTGAGGCAGGAGGATCGCCTGCCCCCAGGAGTTAGAGGCTGTGGTGAGCTATAATCACCCCTCTGTACTCAGCCTAGGTAACAGAATGAGACCCTGTCTCTAAATAAATAAATAAATAAATGACTGGAATGTTATATTGTAGCTAAGTAGACATCCTTGTTCTTAGGAAAGCACACTTACGTATTTAGTGTAAGAAGAAAGATGTCTGTTAACATATTCATATGGCAAAACTATATGTATAAATACATATTGAGAGAATAATTCAAAGATGTTAACAACAGTTAATCTGGGTAAAGAGTATATGGGAGACTTTATATAACTTCTATAATTTTTCTGAAAGTTTAAAGTTATTTCAAAATGTTTAAAGAAATATTAAAATATACATAAGATAAAATCCCATTATTTAGAGAGAACTATAGTAAAGACCTATTCGTCTACACATTTTAACAAAATAGGATCGCATAAAAATCTCTTATTTTCTAAGTTAATATATTCTGAACATCTTCCAACATCCACAGCTAAAAATTTACCTTTTCCCATTTGATGTTTGCATAGTGTGCCACTGGACTGGTAAACCACAAAATACTTCGGCAATCTATTTCTGTTTGCTACTAAAACAATGATGCACCGACCATCCTTTAATATACCTCCATGGCAGGCATAAATTTACTTCTGAAGACAAAAGATTCATCTCTGGGGATATATTCCTTAATTTTAAACCTACATACCATATAAAATAATCTATGAGTCCTTAGCTACAGGTAATTTTTAGTAATTTTATTCATTTTTCAAAGCTTCACAGCTTTTAGTGAAAATAATGATCACTTTAAGTATAAAATGGCAATTACAGGAATAACCCAAAACACTCCCCGGCCAAAACACCAGTTAGCATATGGCAAATATCCTTCCACACATTTATCTTCACGCATATATTCACACTGAAAGGTGATCATTTATAGTAACTAGATCTTACCAAGAGAACCACAGCTCTATTTCTCCCCTAAATATAAATTCTATTCCTGTTCATGGTTCTATGTCATCTTGATGGATTTGTTAGATTCCCTTCCACTCCCAACACTTTTATAGGGTTTACCACTAGCATGGACTCTCCAAAAACTTGAAGATGTGCATTCAGACAGAAGTTGGTAATACACTTTCATTTCTAAGGCTTTTTGCCAATATGGACTTTCTGGTGATATGTAAGACGTGAACGGTGACGGAAGTCCTTATCACATATGTCACATTTGTATGGTTTTTCTCCAGTGTGGACTCTCTGATGGGCTTGAAGACGTGCACTCTGACTGAAGCCTTTACCACACTCTTCACATTTAAAGAGTTTTTCCCTGGTGTGAACACCCAGATGGACTCGAAGATTTGACGGGAGACTGAAGGCCTTACCGCACTCCTCACATATATGGGGTTTCTCTCCCGTGTGGACCCTCTGATGATGGCGAAGATTCAAGCTCCTACCAAAACCTTTTCCACACTCTCCACATTTGTAAGGTTTTTCTCCAGTGTGGCCTCTCTGATGGTATATAAACTGTGAACTGTATCTAAAACCCTTTCCACACACATCACATTTGTATGGCTTTTCCCCCGTGTGGACTCTCTGATGGGACTGAAGACCAGAGGACTGACTGAAGCCCTTACCACAGACACCACATTTGTATGGCTTCTCTCCAGTATGGACTCTCTGATGTACCCGAAAATCTATGGCCTGACTGAAGCTTTTATCACATTGCTCACATTTATAGGGTTTCTCTCCTGAGTGAACTCTTTGATGCGCATGAAGATTTGATCTCCAACTAAAGCCCTTTCCACATTCCTCACATTTATATGGTTTTTCTCCCGTGTGAATTACTTGGTGTAGCTTAAGATTTGAACTATAACTGAAGTCCTTACCACACACATCACATCTGTATGGTTTCTCTCCAGTGTGGACTCTCTGATGGGTTTGAAGCTTTGAGGACTGACTGAAGCCCTTCCCACACGTTTCACATTTGAATCGTTTCTCCCCAGTGTGGACATTCTGATGGACTTGAAGATTTGAAGCCTGACTGAAGCCCTTACCACACTCCTTACATTTATAGGGTTTCTCTCCTGTGTGAACTCTGAAATGAATATGCAGATCTGTATTACGTGTAAAGCCTTTCCCACACGCCTCACATTTGTATGGCTTCTCTCCGGTGTGGACTCTCCGGTGGCATATTAATGGTGAATTGTGGCTGAAGCCCTTACCACACACATCACATTTGTAGGGTTTCTCCCCAGTGTGCACTCTCTGATGGATGTGAAAATGTGCAGCCTGAGTGAAGCCCTTACCACACTCCTCACATTTATAGGGTTTCTCACCCCTGTGGACCCTCTGGTGAACACGGAGATTAACACTCCAGCCAAAGCCCTTACCACACTCTTCACATTTGTATGGTTTTTCTTCAGTGTGAACTCTCTGATGGCACTGAAAATTTGAACTTTGACTAAAGCATTTACCACATTCCTCGCATTTATAGGGTTTCTCTCCAGTATGAGTTCTGTAATGAATGATAAGACCCGTGCTGCTACTGAATCCCTTGCCACAGCTGTCACATCTATAGGACTTCTCTCCTGTATAATTAGATTGATAAAAATGGAAAGAGCTCTTACTGAAGCAATCACCAGATCCATAATATCTATTGAGTTTCTCTCCCGGGTGAATTCTCTGATGAGTTTGCAGATGTGAGCTTTGACTGAGGTATTTTTCTTCTGTGTGAACATTCTGATGAAGGGGAAGCCCTGGGCTAGAAATGAAGCCCATTCCACACTCACCACATGGATGGGATTTCTCTCCTAAGGGTAATTTCTGATTGGAGCCATCACTAATGATTTTGCCACATTCATTACCTTTGTAGGGTTTCGATTCTGTGTCAGTTTTAATATGCTTATGACATGATGATTTCTTCATTAAATCTTCATGTATATGCAGGTTATTTTTCACATCAATTTGCTTACTTCTACTCTGAATCTGTGACTCACTCAGATATGTATTCCTACAAGAATGCTGGGTTCTCCAAAATAGAAACTCCTGATTTTCAATATAAATAGAGCTATCTCCTTTAGGGTTCATTATATTGTTCTCATTTTCAGAGACCTGAATAGAGTCACCTTGTACTAACCGGGAACTCTTCCCCTGTAGACACCTGGTTAATTCATTTGCAACCTGTTTCCAGATTTGCCAGCAGGACAGCTCTTGATTTGAAAGGTATTTTAATGCAAATTTTCGGAGAGTCTCCATCTTATTTTGATGCTTGCTGCCTATTAAAAAAAAAAGTAGTATTTAGAGATGAGGGCAAGTAAACACTTTCTTCGGAAATAGAATTTCACACATAGGCCATAGGAGAAATCCTTAATCAACTAGGAGAAACCTTGTCCTTACTGTATCATGTATTCTTTTGTCATGTTTTTCATACAGGTGTAAGCAAAGAGTGGGGTCAACAGGTTCCGATTCACTAAGTATAAATATGATCCATTTAGAATAGTAAGCCTAACAGTTTAATATGAGAGCTAAAAGCTGAAATCAAGTGGCTGCAGGGCAACAAAAAGACAATCCACATTCCAACCTACTAATATCAATTAACAACCTATGTAACTCTTGCTCAGTAGGCTTATGACAAGTGGGATTCTAATAACTAGTTATCTTAGGAAAGTTCAGACTGTAGGCATAAAATAGTATTTTAGATCCTGATACAAATTATTTTCCAACAGGAAATTTGGGAAAGCAGTTAAACTAATAAGATGATTATTCTAAAGCCTGGTAGAAATCCAAGTCTCTGGACAAGAAGTGGAAAAGGGAAAGCTAACCTTGTATAATTAGGGGAGAAGTTCAGAGAGGAAAGAAGTAGAGCATAGTGCAAACTCTTAAAGTCAACATGGAAGACTAAGAGAGGGAGAGGTATGTTCAGCTTGGAAAGCCTCCTCCCAGGAAGCAGGGAGCCTTGCTTGTTCTCTCACTCCCTTCAGGTCTCTGCTCAGATGTTACTTTATCTGTGATGCCTTCCATAACACATGATGCAAAAGTAAATCTACGGTACCACCATATACCTTTTTTTTTTTTTTTTTCTGAAATGGAGTCTCACTCTGTCACCCAGGCTGGAGTGCAGTGGTGCAATCTCAGCTCACTGCAACCTCCGCCTCCCGGGTTCAAGAGATTTTCCTCCTTAGCTCCCCAGTAGTGGGGATTACTGGCTCATGCCACTACACCCAGCTAGTTTTTGCATTTTTAGCGGAGACGGGGTTTTGCCATGTTGGCCAAGCTGGCAAACTTGAACTCCTGACATCAAGTGATCCACCCACCTCAGCCTCCCAAAGTGCTGGGATTACAGGCGTGAGCCACCCTGCCCAGCCCACCATACACCTTTGACTCCCCTTACTCTGCTTGCCTTTTCCCCACAGTACTGATTATTTGATTTACTATATACTTTCCTTCTTTTTTCCCTTTGTGTCTTAGACCCACTAGAATGTAATGATCATGAAAAAAACACACATTTTGTCTTCTTCATGGCTTTATCCCCACTGTAACAAGGGTTTTAAAATTATTGCGATGTAATAGTGCACCATGAAACCCAGTATGTAACTTCTGACCAAAAAAAACAGAATAAGAGAACATGCTTAGAATATTACAAGCAATAAGCGCACCACTATAGGAAATACTTGTTTTAGTTTGTAAACATACACACAAATATGAGCATATTTATGCTCAGTCAAGATGTAAAATTATACTTAAGTTGAGGGTGGTGGTTAGAAATGTATGAAAGACCTTGGCTTAGAATGTTTAGGGGGTGGTTTACCAAGTCCTTAATCAAATAATTTGCTTAAATGGAATGTTACATTCTAATAATACAAACTGAAAAAAAAATAAGTATCAATAGGTATCTACACATTTCCGGATATGGCAGGCTGAGTAATAACCCCCCACCCTGAAGAGATGTCTACATCCTGAACCCGCAAGCCTGTGAGTATGTTAACATACATGGCAAAAAGGAATTTACAGGCCAGGCCCAGTGGCTCACGCCTATAATCCCAGCACTTTGGGAGGCTGAGGATCACTTGAGGTCAGGAGTTTGAGACCAGTCTGACCAACATGGTGAAACCCTGTCGCCACTAACAAAAATATTAAAAATTAGCCTGGCCTGATGGTGGGCACCTGTAATCCTAGCTACTAGGGAAGCTGAGACATGAGAATCACTTGAACCCAGGAGGCAGAGGTTGCAATGAGCCAAGATCACGCCACTGCCCTTCAGCCTAGACGACAGAGGAAGACTCTGTCTAAACAAAAAAAAAAAAAAAAGGAATTTAGAGATATGATTAAATGAAAGCTCTCAAGATAAAAAGATTATCCTGGATGAACCAGTGGGCCCAAAGTAATCACAAGTCCTTATAAAAAGGGAAGCAAGAGGGAACTCTCCCAGATTTCGCCCCATGCATCTCTTCCTTTTGCTCATTCCAATGTGTATCTTTTTTGCTATAATGAAACTCTAAGTCTAGTACCTTCCTGAGTTCTGACATTCATTCTAACAAATTATCATGGGAACCCCCAAATTTGTAGCTACTTGGTCAAAAGTGACCAAAATTATCTGGGACTCCCTAAACTTAGAGCTGATATAGACAGCAGTCTTGTGGAAGACTATACCCTTAATCTGAAAGTCTGGCCTAACTTCAGGTGTTTGCTGTTCTAAGTCACTGCAACCAAAAAAGTGCTTCTCACATTGCCTGTGCTAGCAGCTAAGATTAATACATGTGGATGCAAATTACACTGGAAAACTGAACTCGAAATTCTGGAATTTTCTTTTCCTAATTAGGACTCACCTCAACTATACAGGTATGTCAGTGCCTTTGGACTTCTGGAAATGTCCAATTCAAAACTCTAAAGAACTACTCTATGTAGGTTATATAACTGTTTAGGTATTGGAGGGAAGGGAACATGGGAAAGTGGGAAGTCACCTGTATGGATGAGGCAGTTTTCACCAATGAGTAAAGCCAACTTGAAACTGATGTAAGGAAAATGATGTACTACCTGCCATATTGGCATTGATAATTTTTGACAGTGTAGTTATATATTCCAACAACTGTGAATAGCTTTTGTTTTCTAAGGTTAAGTTTGAATCTTTACATACCCAAAATGTCTTAGAAATTAAGAGTTATGTTAGAAATTCACTGGAAGACAATTCCCAAGTAATTAATTAATCACACTAGTGTGCTCTCAATCAGTGAGCTAACTCGGAGTAATAGGAACGTAAGGTCTACTTGTGTCCATTCTCTGTAAGCTTTTTGTTAAGACCTCTTATAAAAACAAACCGTTTGGCTTGGCACAGTGGCTCATGCCAGTAATCCCAGCACTTTGGGAGACCAAGATGGGTGAATCACAAGGTCAGGAGTTTGAGACCAGCCTGGCCAACATGGTGAAACCCCATCTCTACTAAAAATACAAAAATTAGCCAGGCATGGTGGCAGGTGCCTGTAATCCCAGCTACTCAGGAGGCTGAAGCAGGAAAATTGCTTGAACCCAAGAGGCAAAGGTTGCAGTGAGCCAAGATCATGCATTCCAGCCTTGGCGACACAGTAAGACTTCCAACCTGGGCAACAAAGTGAGACTCCATCTCGGGGAGGAGCTCTTTAATTTGTGTTCCTCTGATTTATGAAGAAAGTTTTAGAATATTATTTGTACATGGAGCATGGTTGCAAAATCCTGAAACATGTTGAAGGCATCAAAGAAAAACCTTTCAGACAGGGTGGCAGAAAATGCTATAAGATTTACTAAAAGGAGGACTTTGTCTATTATGCAAAAATGAAAAGTGATGATACCTAGGATAATTCCCGAGGTAAAGTGAAGCAAGTATCTAACATTTCTAAACACATCAAAGGAATTTACGGATACGATTAAATGTAGACCTAAAAAGGGAGCTGGACCAAAAAAGATGAATTATATCCATCAACTACTCACAGAATTCAGGACCTTGTCTATCATGTTAATAGATAAGCTGCCCTGTTTTGTTTTGGGGTTAGGGAGAACATATAAATTTACATCACCTTGGAATAACTAATATTTAATTTTGTGTGTGTGAGAGACAAGGTCTCACTATTGTTCAGGTTGGTCTCAAATTCCTGGGCTCACTTGATTCTCCTGCCTCAGCCTCCCAAGTAGCTGGGACTACAAGTACATGCTAATATACCTAGCTAATTTTTAAAAATTTTTTAATAGAGATGGAGTCTCACTATGTTGTCCAGGTTGGTCTGGAACTCTTCAGCTTAAGTGATCCTCCCACTTCAGTCTCCCATGTAGCCAGGATTACAGGAGTGCACTACTATGCCCAGCTTACTTTTAATTTTTAAGTCAGTAGACCTGAAAAATATGCAAATTAAAGAGAAAGCAGAGAAGGAGAGAAAGAAAGGGTAAGGGGATGGAAAATTGAAGGAAGATGGTATTTCAAATTAAAATGAAAAATTTAAACACAGGAGGCCTCTCTAATGATATAACATTTAAGCAATGACTTGAGTGCAGTAAGTAAGGCACTGGGGAGACTCTCCACCAAAGAAAGGAGGAGAGCTAGTCAGAGGCCATGGAACAGAAGGGAACTCAGTATGTTTAACAAATACTCCAAGGGCAGCCAACATGGCCGGGATGACCTAAGCAAAGGGAAAGGAATGGCAGATCAAAGAGAAGCTTGGTGAGATCAGACCAGTTAGGGTCTTGCAGTCCAGTACAAGGCCTCTGAGTGAAATGGGAAGGTTGTGAAGGCTTCTGAGCAGAGGAATGACATAATCTAATGTGTTCTTTAAAGAACCATTCTGGGCTGGGTACAGCAGCTCACATCTGTAATCCCAGCACTTTGGGAGGCTGAGGTGGGAGGACTGCTTGAGCCTAGGAGTTTCAGACCAGCCTGGGCAACATAGCAAGACCTCGTCTCTACAAAAAATAAAAAATTAGCCAGTTGTCATGATATACACCTGTAGTCCTAGCTACCTGGAAGGCTGAGGCAGGAGGATCACTTGAAATCAGTAGGATAAGGCTGCAGTAAGCTAAAATCACACCGCTGCACTCCAGCTTGGGAGAAAGGGTGAGACCCTATCTCAAAAAATAAAAAGGTATTTTAAAAAAGAGCCACTCTGGCTACCATTTAGAAAGTAGACTATAGGAGCACAAGGGAGGAGGTAGGGAGACCAGCATGGAAGCTGCTGTTACAATCCAGATGAAAATGACAGCACTTGGACCAGGGAGGTCATGGACATGGTAAGACGCAGACTAATCAGTACCTGAAAGAACAGCCGCAGGATTCTCGCCAGAATACCTACTTCTTTGGGTGTCTGCTTCTATCATCCAAAGCTTTTCTTCTGCTTCCAGTTGGGATACCATATCTGATTGGAAGGGAAGATGCCCTATGAAAATGTAGATTTATATGTATTTAAGATGAACACACAACTAAAATACATTTTTGTCAGAACCTATAAGCCTCACAACCCCTAGAGTGATATGTTATTACTTATTTAATTTATTTATTTAGTTTTTGAGACAGAGTCTTGCTCTGTTGCCTAGGCTGAAGTGCAATGGCACAATCTCGGCTCACTGCAACCTCTGCCTCACCTCCAGGGTTCAAGTGATCCTCCTCCCTTCCTAGTAATTGGAATTACAGGTACCTGCCACCATGCCCAGCTAATTTCTGCATTTTTAGTAAAGATGGGGTTTCACCACGTTGGCCAGGCTGGTCTTGAACTCCTGACCTCAAGTGATCCACCCACCTTGGCCTCCCAAAGTGTTGCGATTACAAGCATAAGCCGCCATGTTCAGCCTCTAGAGTGATTTATTTTAAGATGTTTTTAGATCATGAACTATAATAAATTTAGGTTGTGGCCTAGTTCATCTGTTCATATATATATATATATATATATATATATATATATATATATATATATATATGAGATTTAGCAGAATTCCTGGCTACTACCCACAAGATGCCAACAGCACCCCTCCATCAGGTGTAACAACCATTTCCAGACAATGCCAAATATCTTCTAGGGGCAAAATCACCAGTGGTTGAGAACCAGCAATTTAAAAGGACAGAATTTTGCCTGAGCAGAAAGACTAGAAAAAACCTATGCTGTTGTCCCAGGTATTAGAAAACCTTTTGTCTTTAAGAACAAGGAACCATTTTTAAAGGTCCAAACCCTTGAACACCTCTTCAAGCACAAAGATTATCAAGGGGGTTCAGTTTCAGGGTCAGAGAGCGCCTGTCCTTACCTACTGCAACCAGGTTCTTGAAGTTCTCCACCATGACATCTCGGTACAGCTTCCTCTGTGTAAGATCCAGCAGTCGCAGTTCCTCACTGGAGAAGACCACAGCCACATCCTTGAATGTCACAGCCTCCTACAACATCAAACACATGTAACGTCAATCTATAACCAACCTCCACTGGAAGAAGGGTGGCATCAAGAAGGAAAAAGAGCACTACAAAAAAATTGTTAGAGATTCCAAGAGATCTCAGTCAATTTTCAGTTCTGATAGTTTCTCTCACTATCTCCTCCCCCCGCCCCTACAAAGTCTGGACTTTATCACTACTTTTTTTGGTTTTTTCTTTTTTGAGATAGAGTCTCACTCTGTCATCCATGCTGGAGTGCAGTGGCACAATCTCTGCTCACTGCAGCCTCCATCGCCTGGGTTTAGAGATTCCCCTGCCTTAGCCTCCCAAGTAGCTAGGATTACAGGCGCCCACCACCAAACCCAGCTGACTTTTGTGTTTTTTTTAGTAGAGATGGCGTTTCACCATGTTGGCCAGGCTGGTCTCAAACACCTGACCTCCAGTGATCCACTGGCCACAGAGTCCCAAAGTGCTGGGAACAGGCCTGAGCCACCACACCTGGCCCTATCATCGTTTTTAACGTTTGCAAAGTTCACAGGCCTTCAGCAACCCTCAAGACAGGTATGTAGTTCTTCCTGTGCTTTCAAGGTGCATGTCCTTTTATCCACCTACTACAGGATGCACAGCTGCTTAAAGAGCACTGGCTCTGTAGTTTAGCCAGGTTCAAATTTCAAGGTTTTGCCTTTTACTAATTATAGGACCTTGGGCAAATTCCTCAATCTCTCACTATCTCAATTTCTTCTTTATCACGGTATCTAAATCATAAGTTGTATGAGCCTGACACAGAAGAACTGCTTCGGCCCAGGAGTTTGAGGCTACAGTGAGCCATGATTGTGCCACTGCATTTCAGCCTGGGCAACAGAGTGAGACCCTGTCTCAATTTTTAAAAACAAATAAATTTTCAAGCTAGGTACAGTGGCTCACACCTGTAATGCCAGGACTTTTGGAGGCCTCACTTGAGGCTAGGAGTTTGAGACCAAGCTGGCCAACAGGCTGAAACCCCATCTCCACTAAAAATACAAAAAAATAGGCCAGGCACGGTGGCTCATGCCTGTAATTCCAGTACTTAGGGAGGCCAAGACAGGTGGATCACAAGGTCAAGAGATCAAGACCATCCTGGTCAACATGGTGAAACCCTGTCTCTACTAAAAATACAAAAAATTAGCTGGGCATGGTGGTACATGCCTGTAGTCCCAGCTACTCAGGAGGCTGAGGCAGGAGAATTGCCTGAACCCAGGAGGTGGAGGTTGCAGTGAGCCGAGATCGCGCCGTTGCACTCCAGCCTGGGTAACAAGAGTGAAACTCAATCTCAAAAAAAAAAAAATTAGCCAGGCTTGGTGATGTGTGTCTGTAATCCTCGCTACTCAGGAGGCTGAGGCAGGAGAATCACTTAAACCCAGGAAGCGGAGGTTGTAGTGAGCTGAGATGGCACCACCACACTCCAGACAGGGTGAGACACTGTCTTAAATAAATTTTTAAAGTTAAGATAAATAAATCATAACATGTTTGAAAGTAATAGATGAGTGAAGATATGTAAAGCACTTAGAAATGCCTGGCACACCATACGTGCTCAATAAATTGGAACAACTAATATCTTTATGATCTGTTCCATCCCATTTTGTGATTACATACAATAGTATTCCTTGGAACTGATAATTTATCTTTAACCAATCCAAATAATGTACCATTAATTACAGATTTTTACTTATAACCAATACTGCAAAGATCGTTTTACAGAGATCATAGCCAAGAAGTAGCAACTGCAAAGTCACAGAATATTTACTTTTAGTATTTTGAGCTGGGAGCAGTGGCTTATGCCTGTAATCCCAGCACTTTGGGAGGCTGAGGCTGGCAGATCACCTAAGGTCAGGAGTTCAAAACCAGCCTGGCCAACATGGCAAAACCCCATCTCTACTAAAAATATAAAAATTAGCCAGGTGCAGTGATGGGCACCTGTAATCCCAGCTACTCAGGAGACTGAGGCAGGAGAATCGCTTGATCCCAGGAGGTGTAGATTGCAGTGAGCTGAGATCATGCCATCGCACTACAGCCTGGGCAACAGAGTAAGACACCATCGCAAAAAAAAAAAAAATTGAAAGTGTAATTGCAGATTTTTCTCTCCAAAGGCTTTCCTAGTTCACTTTTTATGCAACAGTACAAGCATTCCTGAATCTCTAGACCCTGGCTAAACAGGACTCAGTTCCTTTTTCTAAAAAAGTCATTGACAATATAAGTAAAACCAAATACATAGATAGAAAGCTCTTTTATTAACATTTTCACACATTAAAATTATTAGTGAAGATCATTTTATTCCATATATTTGTTTCTTTTCTTAATGACACTCCTATTCATTTCTTTTGCTCATATTCCAGTTGGGATTTTCTCTATATTGCTAATCTTAACAGGAATTTAACCTATTAGACCTTTACCTAATATTTAAGTATATCCCACCAGTTTGCTACTGTCTTTTACCATCATGCCTGATAGCTTTTGCTGTAGGGAAATTTAAAACACTTACATAAAAACTGTGCTTTAGCATCTACCTTCATGGAATGACTAAGAGACAAAACTAGAGAAGAGATAGGCACTGAAATGGAAACTGAATGAGAGGCATTTTTGGGGTCTATCCTCCAAAGGTAACATCAGGGCCAGGTGCAGTGGTTCATGCCTGTAATCCCAGCACTTTGAGAGGCTGAGTTGGGTGAATCACCTGAGGTCAGGAGTTCAAGACCAGCCTGGTCAATGTGGTGGAACCCCATCTCTAAGAAAAATACAAAATTAGCCAGGCATGGTGGTGCATGCCAGTAATCGCAGCTACTCAGGAAGCTGAGGCAGGGCAATCACTTGAACCTGGGAGGCAGAGGTTGCAGTAAGCTGAGATTGTGCCATTGCCCTCTGGCTCTGGCCTGGGAGACAAGAATGAAACTCTGTCTCAAAAAAAAAAAAAAAAAGTAACATCAGATACTTGTATGATATGTACTCATGTCTCTGAATGGAAAACTCTTTTGTTCTGTCTACCTTTACATGAATATAGAATGTCAGATATTCCTAATAGTTGGAAGCTTCAGTGTCCAACAAGTCAGCTGCCTGGGAAATTTAGGGCAGTTATAAAATGTTCCCGTAACCTGTCTCCTCATATTTAAAATGCAGACAAATCATCTCCATCCTCACATCTGAAAAACTGCAATGACAGATGGAAAGGGCTGGCAAGACATCTAAGTACTACTAGAGCTTAAACTATATACATGTTATTTTGATGAAATAAATTCATCCAAGAAATAAAATAGATGAGTGATAAAAACATAAACAGGAAAAAATATATAGCTCTTCTTCCGTGAAAACATTTAATAATATTACACCATGTCATTCTTTAGATGTTCTGTTTACAAAACACCTGAGGGAACCAACATGAAACTGAGACATGAACCTCTTCAATGCAGAGCTCCTAAAACTTTAGGGACAAATAATATTGAATTCCTTCAAAACTGCTTTTAAAGAAATTGTTTTTATATGTAGGAAAAAAAGTCACTGCATTTAAAGTGTTGACATTCTTAGAATTTATGAAAGGCTGAATAACGAATACTTTTTGCTGTTGTTTAAGGGCACTGCAATTCAATGGCATGTGATGTAATCCCTTACAATGCAGGTGATGCAATTAAGTGGAGAAAGCACAGTTGAAAGTTTCATCTACTCAAGTACTGCAAATGTGTATGAAAGAGAGTATGGGAAAGTGAAAAAGCTAGTTTATGAGCAGGAAAGTAGCATAGATTATTTTTGATTAAAGCTTCTCTTATTTTTTCAAAGACTGTGTTTTGTAAAATACTAAAAGTGATAAACTAAAAAAAAACACACACATCTTAGCATACAGCATGCCCTGAAGATCTGTTTTTCACTAACCTTTCCAAGAAAGGGAAAAAATAAATCTCTAATCTGTGAGAAATAAATCACATTAAAGGACAGTAAGGAATACTTCACTTACCTGAAACTTGGTCATTTTCTCCTGCTCCTTCTGGGGAGAGTCATAGTCCTGAGATAGCATAACTGGGGAGACCAAAGAAGCCATGAGACACAAGCCCATGTGGACGTATAAGGAAATTACAGAAATAGCCCTACATTCAGACAGGTATAGCCACACAGCTTGGTAAGCAGAACATGGACTGTATTCTAGCTACTAAAAGGCTTGACAACTCAGTGCCATTGGGCAGTGAACAATCTGCACAAATGCAGCATCCCTGCTACAAGAATTTCTGGTGGCAGAGATGGTGAGAAACAAGAGGCAGTGTAATAACATATGAGGCCTCTAAAGTCAAATATCTGGGTTTAATTCCTAGAAATGATACTTACCATCTGTGTAACCTTGGGGGTACTAAAAACCCTCTCTATGCCTCACTTTTGTCATGTGTAAAATGAGGACATGGTAAGAATCATAAATTGTACCTCCCTCATAGGGTTTTTCCAAGGATTAAATAAGTAGATGGAGAGTTCTAAGAACCAGGAGTCCCTTTCTCTTATAGTTACTAAAAAGCATAAGAGGCTGGACACGATGGCTCAGGCTTGTAATCCCAGCAGTTTGGGAGGCCAAGGAGGGCAGATCACATGAGGTCAGAAGTTTGAGACCAGCCTGGCCAACACGACAAAACCTCATCTTTACTAAAAATAATAAAAATTAGCCAGTTGTGGTGGTGCGTGTCTGTAATCCCAGCTACTTGGGAGGCTGAGGCATGAGAATTGCTTGAACCTAGGAGGTAGAGGTTGCAGTGAACCGAGATTGTGCCAATACACTCCAACCTGGACGACAGAGCGAGACTCTGTCTCAAAAAAAAAAAAAAAAAGGCAGATGACATTTTGCAACGTACACTTCCCCTGCAAATACTGCTTTTCTATGAAAGTAACCTTTAATTTCTGAAAAGTCGAATTCTGTCATAGTTTCTTCTTAGTCATTTGTTGCCCAGCTAGTAATATTTTACTGACAATGGTATTAGTTTTCTAAAACATATCATTTCAGGTCAATTAACTTCATAAAGCCTAGAAAGAATCATTGGTAAGTCCCTTTTATGTGCACAAATATAAAGTAAAACATATAGCAAGGAGAAAGATAAAGACACAAATGAAAAATCAAGAAACATGAAAGATAAATTGAGAGGCTTCTATATTTGTCTAACAGGAATGTGAGACGAGAATGCAGGATGGAGGGAATGACTGAGAGGTCATAATTTCAAGATACAATTGCTGAAATTTCAAACAATAAAGATACAAGTTCACATACAGAAATTCTTAACAGTATAAATAAACGTACTCCAAAATAAATCACAGTAAAACTCAGAAATGCAAAAGACTAAGCAAACATAAAAAACTAAACAACAATAACCTTAAAGCTCCTAGAAAGAAAACATATTTGACCTAAAAGAAATAACAATTATATTGAGAGAAACAGAGTAACAGAATGGAAATTTAAAACGACTATTACCTCCAAAATAAAGAAACTGTCAACCATGAAGTATAGTTCAACTAAATGATTATTTACATGAGAAAGAAACAGTATTTTAGCTGAACAAAAATGAAGAAGATTTATAACCATGTGAACCCTAAAAGACAGACTGCAAGAAGCAATGGTAAGAAAGCATTTGTAACTATATTGATAATATAATAATCTGCTTAAGAAAAGCCAAAGAACTATAATGAAAAATTTTGAGGGTGGTTATAATAAAAAGTAGACCTATAACAACCTAGTCTACATTAAAAATAAATAAATAAATAAATACTTTTTTTTTTTTTTTTTTTGAGACAGAGTTTTGCTCTTGTTACCCAGGCTGGAGTGCAATGCCGCGATCTCGGCTCACCGCAACCTCCACCTTTTGGGTTGAAGCAATTCTCCTCCTCAGCCTCCCGAGTAGCTGGGACTACAGGCGTGCACCACCATGCCCAGCTAATTTTTGTATTTTTAGTAGAGATGGGGTTTCACCATGTTGACCAGGATGGTCTCGATCTCTTGACCTCGTGATCCACCCACCTCAGCCTCCCAAGGTGCTGGGGTTATAGCCACCACGCCCAGTCTTTTTTTTTTTTTTTTTTGAGACAGAGTTTCATTCTTGTCAACTAGGCTGGAGTGCAATGGTGCAATCTCAGCTCAATGCAACCTCCACCTCCCACATTCAAGCAATTCTCCTGCCTCAGCCTTCCGCATAGTCTGGATTACAGCTGTGTGTGACCATGCCCAGCTAATTTTTGTATTTTTAGTAGATACAGCGTTTCACCATTCTGGCCAGACTGGTCTCAAAGTCTTGACCTCAGGTGATCCACCCGTCTCAGCCTCCCAAAGTGCTGGGATTACAGGTGTGAGCCATTACACCTGGCCCCCTCTTCTTTTAAATCTTTTTTAGTCTCATTATTCTTCAGAATAAGAACACATGCTGATTAGATTTAGTATTTGCCAAGAGAGTATTTTGTAAAATTAAAAAAAAAGAGAAAAATTTTTTGCAAGCTACCCATCTGACAAAGGGCTAATATCCACAATCTACAAATAACTTAAATTTACAAGAAAAAAACAACTCCATCAAAAAGTGGGCAAAGGATATAAACAGACACTTTTCAAAAGACATTTATGCAGCCAACAAACATGAAAAAATGCTCATCATCACTGTTCATTAGAGAAATGCAAATCAAAACCACATGAGATACCACATCATGCCAGCAAGAATGGCAATCATTAAAAAAATCTGGAGACAACAGATGCTGGAGAGGATGTGGAGAGAGAGGAATGCTTTTACACTGTTAGTGGGAGTGTAAATTAGTTCAACCATTGTAGAAGACAGTATGGCGATTTCTCAAGGATGTAGAAATAGAAATACCATTTGACCCAGAAATCCTATTACTGGGTCAAATGGTATATACCCAAAGGATTATAAATCATTCTATTATAAAGACACATGCACATGTATGTTCACTGCGGCACTGTTTATAATAGCAAAGACTTGGAACCAATCCAAATGCCCATCAATGATAGACTAAAGAAAATATGGCAAATATGCAGCATGGAATACTATGCAGCCATAAAAAAGGGTAAGTTTATGTCCTTTGCAGGGACATGGATGAATCTGGAAACCATCATTCTCAGCAAACTGACACGAACAGAAAACCAAACACCTCATGTTCTCACTCATAAGTGGGTGTTGAACAATGAGAACCCATGGACACAGGGAGGGGAACATCACACACTGGGGCTTGTTGGGGGGTGGGGAGACTAGGGGAGGGATAGCAGGAGGAGGGGTATTGGAGAGTGATTACAGGAGAAATACCTGCTGTAGGTAATGGGGGGATAGAGGCAGCAAACCACCATGGCATGTGAATACCTATGTAACAATCCTGCATGATCTGTACATGTACCTCAGAACTTATAGTAATTAAAAAAAAAAGACACAAAACCACATAAACTCCAGACCAGTTGAGCAAAAATAAAAGGAAATAAACTGAACAAAACTTAAAGGCAAGGAGAACAAAATATACACACAGATAGAACAAGCAAATTATCCCAGACTGCACTAAAAATGTTTGTATGTGTGCGTGTGTGTGTGTGTGTGTGTGTGTATTTCAAAAGACACTATAAAAACATAATGACAAAAAGGTTTGAAAGAAAAGGAACAAAAAAAGATATACTGTACTGAGCAAATGGCAAAATCAAGCTTCAGTTTCAGAGGTGATGGTGGAATATTTTTAAAAACTGACCTGATGTCTGGTATATGCTTTAAGACAACAGTCAGCAGCCTTTTTGGCACCAGCAAGCAGTTTTGTGGAAGACAATTTTTCCATGGATGGGGTCAAGGGAGATGGTTTGGGAATGAAACAGTTCCACCTCAGATTACAAGCCATTAGTTACATTTTCATAAGGAGCACACAACCTAGATCCCTTGCATGTGCAGTCCCTCCTATGAGAATCTAATGCCCTTGCTGATCTGACAGGAGGAGAGCTCAGGTGGTACCACTCCAATCACCTCCTTCTGTGCTGCCAGGTTACTAAAAAGTCACAGACTCGTACCATATCTGCTGCCCAGGGGTTGGAGACCCCTGCTTTCAAGACTCTAGTTTAAAAAACAAAAGGCCATGTGAGGTGGCTCACGCCTGTAATCCAAGCACTTTGGGAGGCCAAGGCGGGCAGATCACAAGGTCAGGAGTTCGAGACCAGCCTGGCCAACATGGTGAAACCTGGTCTCTACTAAAATACAAAAAATTAACTGAGCATGGTGGTGCATGCCTGTAATCCCAGCTACTCAGGAGGCTGAGAGAGGAGAATTGCTTGAACCCAGGAGGTGGAGGTTGCAGTGAGCCAAAATCACAATACTGCACTCCAGCCTAGGCAACAGAGCGAGACTCTGTCTCAAAAAGTAATAATAATTAAAATTAAAAATAAAAATAGAAAAAGGTGGGGGTGGGAGGAAGAGATCATCTGGAGCAAACATTGAATCTAAGTGTTGGTTACATGGGATTCACTGCACCACCCTTTTGATAGTTGAACATACTTGACATTTTTCATAATATATTAAGAAAAAAACTACACAGAATACCAAACCTATTTTGAGAAACAGCCATAGCAAATACTAAAGAGAAACACATTAAAGTGTTAGCACTTTTATTTAAGTAATTTTTTTCTTTTTGTTATCTGAATATAACATCACTGTCCAATAGAAATATACGGAGTCACATAGGTAATTTTAAATTTTCCAGCAGTGACATATAAAAATAGCAAAAAAAAAAAAGGTGAAATTAATTTTAATGTAATTTAAGCCAGTGTATCCAAAATATTATCATTTTGACATACAGTGCAAAAAATTATCGAGCCATCTTACATTTTTTGTACAAAGTCTTTGAAACCCAGTGTGTATTTAACACTTATAGCACATCTCAATTTAGCCACATTTCAAGTGCTCCCAGGGCACACGTGGCTTATAGCTACTGGTTTGGATAGTGCGCCTCTATAATAAGCATTCATTACTTCTATAACCAGAATATGACATATTTTGACATGGAATGAAATTAAGTGAGATGTTGTAGGATTTTTCTAAAAAATTCAAAATTCACCAGTGCAGTCTTTGAGATCTTCCACAATAAAATCCACACATACATTCCCAAGGCTGATTTCCAATGACTCACCTGTAGCTAAATGGATTACTATTTAAGATAACTGAAGGTAACTATATCATTGAGATTAAGATCACAGTCTCTGAACAAAGAACAGAAAACAACAAAACTAAACAAACAAAAACAAAACAAACCAACAAAAAAGATCACACTCTGAAAAGAACTTAGATTCAATCCCAATCCACTTCTTACAATCAGCTGAATAACTTTGGAAAGTATTTCATAAAATAAGCTCTGCTTAATTTACTCATAATAGCATGACCTACTTTATCAATATCTATAGTCCACAGATGAATGCCTTAAAATCAAAGTGGTAAGATGTTATTTATAATACTCATTTCCAAGTATCTTTCCTACCCACTTTCACATTTATTCAACAAATATTTCATCATTTTTCAGTAGTAACTTACTGAGTGAAGTAAACTTGATTAGTTCAAGGACAGACAATAGAACAACAAAGAGTGTTCAAGAGCAGGTACCTGGGCTATGCTGGAAGCAGCAAAGAAGTCCCTCCCTCCTCCTCCTCTTTGAGAATTAGGAGGCGTTGGATTAAAAAAAAAAAGGATGCCGTGAGTTAGCACGATGGACTCTCTATCCCTTATAAACGACAGTAAACATTCCCATGCACTGGAGCCTCCTGACTCAATCCTTCCTAAAGAAAAAAAAAAAAATCAGTAAAAGTTCCGGAAGACCTCGGTCTCCTGAAGGATGCGACAGAAGGGCCACGACATAAAGCCCTGACCTTTCTTCTCTCTTCACTGGAGCTTCCAGTAAAAAGGGCGCTTGTGAGGGAATCAATTTATCAACAGCTGAAGGCAACCAGGTATCAGGTGCCACTACCGTTCTAAGGTTTGATCCGTATTATCTCGTTTAAGTCTAATTACAACCCTACCCAGTAAATACCTTTATTACTATTTTACAGATGAAACACAAGCACGGTAATAGGTAACCCGCTGTTTATTATACCTACAGAAGTAGCGGCACAGCTCGCCAAGGGAGGGATGAGAGCGAACTTCCGCCCTTGGCCTCTCGGCCTCCGCCCGCGGCCTCGTCATCTCCATCCTAAGATTGATGGCTGGGGAGAGCCACACTCAGGCTGGAAAGCTTCAGAAGGGCCCTGGGGGTGTAACGTTGACTCACCTCCCGGACCCAAAAGATGGTGGCGGCCTCGCTTTCCGGGGCGGAAGTGGCTCTGCCTGTCCGGAGCTCCTTAACTACTCTTCCCAGAAGCCTCGCGCTCCTGCAGCCCAACTGTTTCCTCCGGACAGAGTTCTGGAATAGGTTTCCCAGAACTCCAAGGAGGAAGAACCTTCCAGGTGGCGCCCTCTTCGCGCTAAAAAAAAAAAAAAAAAAAAAAAAAGAGAGAGCGCGAGCGAGCTAGTGAGAGACGGTTACCGAGAGTGTGACAAAAGAATCTCCAAATTCTTGGAGCTCCCGGACTACAACATCCAGAATCCCCTTCATAGTTTCTTGCCGTTTTGCCCGGCTGAAGCAGTTCTCTGATGTCAGTGGAATTTAGGTTTTTCTCATTAACAACAAAAACAACAAACCAGCTAATCTGTGAAGAATTGGAGCCCTAAAGGAAAAAAACGATTATAAGAAACACATACCACTTTCAAAAAAAAAAAAAAAAAAATGGCAGGGGAAAGCCTTTTTTTACATTAAACAAGATCAACTAATAGGGAAAATACTCTTAAGATACAAAGAGAACGAAAGAGCAACCAAAAAAATGCAATGAAGGTAGAATATACTGTGGACTTCCACTTTTGTTAATAGCACAGTTATGTAATTCAGAACAACTTGCTTACTGAGGATAGCTATGACATAGAAAACACACAAGCTTTGCCAAATTGTATGATCAACTCCTCAAAGCAACTTCGGCCACTGTAATCATTCCTCAAGGAGTTTCTGAATTTGAAAGATGAACAAGTTAATTGCTTCAGTGTTTAAACCATGATTTTTATTTGCCTAAATGTATGATGTATGATGGAACTGATGTTTCAGAGAATTGAGGGTTCAAAGAAAAGAGCAATACCTAAAAATATCCACATATCCAGTACATGTTTGCAGTTTGCAGTTACTAAATATGTATTCCTTATTCTGTTACATACAACTACCTCGTACAAAGCACCAAGTATGTGCCAGGAACTAGTCCAAACTCTTCAGACTCTGGGACCCTCACTATATTTTCACAACTTTTGTTGTTAAGAGTTGTAAGATGGAGTTTGGCTCTTCTGCCCAGGCTGGAGTGAAGTGGCACCATCTCGGCTCACTGCAAACTTTGTCCCCCGCCCCGGGTTCAAGTGATTCTCCTGCCTCAGCCTCCTGAGTAGCTGGGATTATAAGCACCGCCCCCCACCACATCTAGCTAATTTTTTGTATTTTAGTAGAGACAGGGTTTCACCATGTTGGCCAAGCTAGTCTTGAATTCCTAATCTCAGGTGATCCACTCGTCCTCGCCTCCCAAAGAGCTAGGATTACAGGCGTGAGCCACCGTGCCCAGCTCATTTTCACAACTTTTTTAAGACAAATAATGTAATGTCCTCTATTTACTGTTTGGGATCCAGAGCCAGAAAGAGGTTAAGTATATCTCCTAAGATGGAAATTTGATTATTTTCACCTGCATGTCTATCTAATGTCCTTAAGAGAAGGTTCAAATGCTTTAACAAGTCACACAAACAGGAATCTTCCAGATGGTGTTTCTCTCTTCAAATCCACTTTCCACTCTACATGTCCAGTCATAATAGATTCCTTGTACTCCTACAAAAAGCCTCTAATTCTTCGTATCTGCTGTCCCTTCTGTCATAACCTGCTACTCTTTTCACTCCTAGGTCTTCATCCATAGCTTAAATATTCTCTGCTCTAGTAAGACTTACTATGGGTTCTTGCCTTGCAGACTAATAAAAGTAGTGTGTAGTAGCCAAGATTACAGACTTAGTATAAAGCTGCCTAGATTAAAATACTCGTGTTTCCATTTATTCTGTCCCTTTTTCTTCATTTGTTAAATGGAGACTATAATAGGGTTAATATGAGGTACAAATGAATACACGTAAAGCACTGGAAATTCTGCCTGATTCATGACCACCCTATAAAAAGTTATCATATGGCCGGGCGCGGTGGCTCACACCTGTAATCCCAGCACTTTGGGAGGCCGAGGCGGGTGGATCACGAGGTCAAGAGATCGAGACCATCCTGGTCAACATGGTGAAACCCAGTCTCTACTAAAAATACAAAAAATTAGCTGGGCATGGTGGCACGTGCCTGTAATCCCAGCTACTCAGGAGGCTGAGGCAGGAGAATTGTCTGAACCCAGGAGGCGGAGGTTGCGATGACATTGCACTCCAGCCTGGGTAACAAGAGCGAAACTCCGTCTCAAAAAAAAAAAAAAAAAGTTATATGGTAAACACAGGACACAATTTACGGATGGAAGATTTCTTTTTCTTTTCTTTTTTTTTTTTTGAGACGGAGTCTTGCTCTGTCACCAGGCTAGAGTGCAGTGGCACAATCTCAGCTCACTGCAACCTCCGCCTCCTGGGTTCAAGTGATTCTTCCACCTCAGCCTCCCGAATAGCTGGGACCACAGGCGCATGCCACCACACCTGGCTAATTTTTTTGTATTTTTAGTAGAGATGGGGTTTCACCGTGTAGGCCAGGATGGTCTCGATCTCTTGACCTCGTGATCCACCCACCTCACCCTCCCAAAGTGCTGGGATTACAGGCGTGAGCCACCGCACCCAGCTGGATGGAAGGTTTCTACAAAAATTTGCTTTGGACATTAAAGTATTATCAATAACCACACATCAACTTTTGATTACTGTGAAAAAAAAACTAGAATATGCAAATGCATCCCACCAAAAGCAAGATAAAGGATCACTAATATTGACATTATTTCCTTTTATTTTTTTCCTAAATCCACTTCAGGAATTCTGAATACAATCTACCTGAGCTGCAGGTTTCTGTTTCAGGATACTTCGACAAACCACAAGCACTGAACCCCTCCTTGTCAGTCTTGTGCTGGATACCAAGCACATGGTAAAGAATGGGACATAGTCCCTGCAACAACATAAGATGCAGCCTAAGGGAGAAACCGATTAGATCTAAAAGACCCTAAGTAAAAACTTCCAAATAAAGAAGCCACATTCATAACTATTCCTTTCCAAATCTCAGTGTTTCCCTCTCCCTCTGATTTCTCACATAACTACCTTCTTCCTAGTTGCCAAGAAAGCAAACTCTGGTAACTTGCTTTCCTTTGCTCTTCATTCATAATTATTTTTTGTTAACTACTTTTAATTTCTACTGACTGTCTGCTAGGATTTGGTTTTGATTTTAGTCAGATTCCTCCTCTTCCCACCAAAACCATACATGGGAGAAGAGTAATAGATGCAGTAAGATAGGCAAATATTTACAAGAGTTAAAGACAAACATGGGCTGGGCGCAGGGGCTCAAGCCTGTAATCCCAGCATTTTGGGTGGATCACGAGGTCAAGAGATCGAGACCATCCTGGTCAACATGGTGAAACCCCGTCTCTACTAAAAATACAAAAAATTAGCTGGGCATGGTGACGCATGCCTGTAATCCCAGCTACTCAGGATGCTGAGGCAGGAGAACTGCCTGAACCCAGGAGGCGGAGGTTGCGGTGAGCCAAGATCATGCCATTGCACTCCAGCCTGGGTAACAAGAGCGAAACTCCGTCTCAAAAAAAAAAAAAAGACAAACATACGCATAGAGAAAATAGTGTAATGACCCTCTACACTATTTCATTACACTATTTTCTCTACATGTATGTTTGGGAATTTCTATGAGAAAAATTAGAGAAGTACCATGTGTGGCATGGCACCAATGCATAAATGCATTAAAAATGTTAGCAGTGGTTATCTATAAATCCTGAGATTATGGGTTATTTTAAGGAATAAGGTCTCACTGTCATCCAGGCTGTAGTGCAGTGCCATGGTTATAGCTCACTGCCAACTTCAAACTCCTAAGCTCAACCAATCCTCCCGCCTCAGCCTCCCAAGTAGCTGGGACTACTGGTATGCACCACCACATGCAGCTAATAGTTTAAATATTCAGCAGTGAATATTGGTAACTTTCATTTCCTTTTATATACTTCTGTATTTTCTAATCTCTCTATAATGGTCATGCATTACTTCTAATAAGGAGAATGCAGACTCTAAAGCCCCAAATCACCTTCCAAACCTAATAGAAAAAGATTTCCACGAACCATATACACGATTATTTCCTATGGTTGTAAGAAAAATTTACAGCATGGAGATTATGTACACAGACTTGAGGCTCCAACTCCTTGGGTTCTAATGGCAGTTCTGCCTCTTACTAATTTTAAGTCTTAGGGTTCGTCTTCCCTCTTCATTTTCTGAGAGCATTTCCATAAGAAACAGTGCTTCTGAATACTTTCTCTAACTTTTTGATATGCATATAAACCTCATTAGATGCTATGTAAGCCTCTAGCCAGGCTTACAAGCTAGAAGTATGTTTGAAATTTCTGAGATTTGTCCCTTTTGAATGTAAACATCTAAGAAAATAATCGCACTGTCCCTCAATCACTGTAAGAGTTTAACCGAGGTGTCTTTCTTTGAGCTGTAAATCAGCTAGCAGATGAGGTAAGGGAAGTTTTATTATTACTTTGGATAAAGTTAGTTAACTTAGACTGGATTCTTGAGTACATTTAGAATAAATTTATGGAAAAATTTGCAGTAAATGATGAGATGAAGTCTTCTTATTGAAAGATGATTAATCTTGAGAACTGATGTACATAGTGGTCAAAAGTAGAACTGAAGAGGTGAGGAAGGAGACCGCTTCCTCTTAAGCTCCTAAGACGACTTCCCCTCAGCCTTCAACATTGCATTTCAAAAGGAGAAGTAAAAGTTGCAGAAGGCACAAGGCCAGTGGAGGAGACAAAACCGGCCACTAGCTAAACCTGGAGGTTAAAGATCAAACCCTCACCCTAGTTCCTATCCTATCTATAGATCACAGGCATGGTTTGGGGGAATCTTCCCCAGAAGGCACTGTTCTTGCTTAATCACGATTAGACCCCCACCTAAGTCACATACCCCTTGCTTACCTCATCGATCACGACCCTCTCACATGTAGCCTCTAAGATTGTGAGCCTTTCAAAGAGGCCAGGATTTTCTAGCCAGGGAGCTCAGTTCTTGAGATGTGAGTCTGCCGAGACTCCCAGCTGAATAAAAAGCCACTTCCTTCACAAACCTGGTGTCCAAGAGGTTTTGTCTGTGGCGTGTCCTGCTACAGAAAAACTAATAAAAATAAAAATGCAGGAAAGAAAAGCAGAAATTAAAGTTTTCTTTTATAAGCAAACTTCCCTGACTCCTTCCCCCTCTTGTGGGATTGTATCCTGCTTTGTAAGAAGTTTATAAATTCTTGTATTCTTGTTCCCTACAGCTGTTAACTGTTAAGTTTCTGTAACACAATGAAGGTCATAAGAAATTCCCAATCGGGCAGGACTACAGCCTTCTGCGCACTGTAGCAGAAGGCAATAGATAAGGCCTAAAAATGGGTAAGTGCTAAAATCCTTGAGCTCTACAGATAGCAAACATCTGGGTCGAATAGCAACAGTCATATGTCAGGTGCCTATCATTATGTAATGAATTGCCTTTGTTCTACACCTGCAAACTTGTTTTAGTGCCACTGTGTACTTCATGTATAAGAAGTCAAGCCGGCCAGGCGCGGTGGCTCACGCCTGTAATCCCAGCACTTTGAGAGGCCGAGGCGGGTGGATCACGAGTTCAAGACCAACCTGGCCAAGATGGTGAAACCTTGTCTCTACTAAAAATACAAAAAACTTAGCTGGGCCTGGTGGCGGGAGCCTGTAATCTCAGCTACTCGGTAGGCTGAGGCAGATAACTGCTTGAACCTGGGAGGCAGAAGTTGCAGTGAGCCGAGATTGCACCACTGCACTCCAGCCTTGGGGACAGAGTGAGACTACGTCTCAAAAAAAAAAAAAAAAAAAAAGTCAAGCCCTGCCTTTGTTAAGGGCTCAGCCATTTTGTTCCCGGTCAGGGAACCAGCTGGGCCGGTGTATACCTAAAATAAACTCCTTCCATAACCTCAACGGTCTCTCCAGTCTCTGAAATCCCGTAAGAGAATGCTATAAAAAGTTTAAAATTGCTTGACTGTATACATGGGGTGGAATTTCTTAATATTTTTCTTCAGATTACCTACAATACTATACAGTGGTTGTCCTTATTCAGCAATAAGACAGCTTTCTTTTCTACGTTGTATATAAAGGGCTATTACCTTCGTTTCTTTCTCTTTTAAAGTAGAACATAGTGGTACCTACCGCATATGGCTAGTCTGGTCATTTAATGAATAATTCGTATAAAAGTATAAGAGACACCTACTGACTCTCTACTTCAGAAATGAGAATGGGACGGAGAAAGATTAATTCTCAAAACGTTATATAACACTAGTGAGTGGCAGAGCTGACAAGCAGGTGGGAAAGGCTGGCTGCGGAACGCCAGGAGATCCTCTAACCAGGCGACAAGCGACCCAGGACACTCCCAACCCCGAGACGCACGAACCGCTTCAAACCGGAGGCTCAACCGAGAGGAAAGAACACAAACTGCTCCCAACTCCATTCTCTCAACTGGCAACAGCTTCTCGGGCCCTCCTCCAGACGAGGGCCAGGGTCCCGCTTGCTTCCCGACGAGGCTGAGAAAACCTGGAGAGTCCCCGTGGATCCAAACACTTATCACCTGGAGCCCTCCAGAGAATGAACCTTCCAGCGACTAAAGAGAAACCACGGATCACTTCCCACAATTCCCTAGCACTGCGTTCCCAAAAGCGGAAGTGCCCCAGGCTATGCGGATCCCTGACTACACTTCCCAGAATGCCCGAGAAGGGGGAGTCGGGGAACGACCATAGTTCCGCCCCTTGGAGCGGGTATACTTCCGAGTAACCTGAGCTTCTAGGTATCCTAGAAAGCTAGAGGGAATCTTAGACAAGTTTTGCAATTTTTTTTGAGACAGAGTCTTGCTGTATCTCCCAGGCTGGAGTGCAATGGCATGGTCTCGGCTCCCTGCAAACTCTGCCTCCCAGGTTCAAGCGATTATCCTTGTCTCAGCCCCCCAAGTGGCTGGGATTACAGGCGCCTACCACCATGGCCGGCTAATTTGTGTATTTTTAGTAGAAACAGGGGTTTCACCATGCTGGCCAAGTGAAATGGTGGTAGGTACCACTTAGACAAGTGCTTGTCCAAGTGGTACCTACTAATTCTATTATTCAAGGGCCTCGGGGAAGAAGTTGGGGTTCGGGAGGAGAAGGGTACCTAGTAAAACCCGAAGAGCTGCACTACAGGAGTAAAGATAAAAGGCAAATAGATCGTCTTCAGTAGGGGACTGAAGCCAAACTTGAAATCACATTCTTACCTGAAAATAGTAAACCTTTTTTCTTAGTGTTTGCAGGTACCTGACAAAAACAAATAAAAATATTCTACACAAGAAAGAGACTGTCCTCCTAGGCCTCATATTCTTTCTCTAATTTTAAAATAATATTGGACAATGTACAATAGTCCTTGAAGAAAATAACACTTTAACATATACAAAGAAAGGCCGGGGCAGTGGCTCAAGCCTGTAATCCCAGACCTTTGGGAGGCCAAGGCGGGCGGATCATGAAGTCAGGAGTTCGAGACCAGCTTGGCCAGCATGGTGAAACCCCTGTTTCTACTAAAAATACACAAATTAGCCGGCCATGGTGGTAGGCGCCTGTAATCCCAGCCACTTGGGGGGCTGAGGCAGGATAATCGCTTGAACCTGGGAGGCAGAGTTTGCAGGGAGCCGAGACCATGCCATTGTACTCCAGCCTGGGAGATACAGCAAGACTCCGTCTCAAAAAATAAAATAAAATAAAATAAAAAGATATACAAAGAAACACTTCATAATAATGAAAATTTTCGCCGGGCGCGGTGGCTCACGCATATAATCCCAGCACTTTGGGAGGCTGAGGCAGGTGGATCACGAGGTCAAGAAATCGAGACCATCCTGGTCAACAAGGTGAAACCCCGTCTCTACTCAAAATACAAAAAAATTAGCTGGGCATGGTGGTGGTCGCCTGTAGTCCCAGCTACTCGGGAGGCTGAGACAGGAGAATTGCTTGAACCCAGAAGGCAGAGGTTGCGGTGAGCCGAGGTCGTGCCATTGCACTCCAGTCCGGGTAACGACAGCGAAACTCCGTCTCAAAATAAATAAATAAATAATAATGAAAATTTTCTATCAACAATAATAGTCTTAAATAACATAAAACAATTTATGTAACCCTCCTAATTTCTCCTCTAAAAGCCCTTGTCTTTCTTTACCTCCCTGAATACACCCACTATATCCCCATTGCAATACGTATTCCTGAATAAATCCAATTTTATTTTAGAGATCTTCTCTCTGTGTCTGTTATTTAGGTTGACATAAAGTTTGTGTCAAGAAGTGAGACTGAAGTTGGCTCACCTCAAATGGGTCAGCATCCCCCAGAACCTAGTGAGGTACAGACATTACCCCTTTTGAGCCCTCTGCTTCTATGGCTTGCCTTTTCTGCTGTGGTGGATCTGCACTTAAATTCTCAGACTTCCTTCTTTTGGTAAGTTCTTTTGACTCTATTCAGGATCTGGTTTGGCGATAAGTCCACCTTAAATGAAGGACGTTGCAACCCTCTTGGGACTACAAAGAAGCTTTTTCTTTTATGGAAAGCCTCTTCTTATACCAAGGCCAACTGTTCTTTTAGACAGTACTGTGGTTCCTACAGAACTTATGTTCTGTGTGGCATGTATTTTCTGATGAATTTGCTTTGGTTTTTCGGCAAACCTAGTTTGGTATTTTGTTTGCTCTGCAAGCCTGGCTTAACATTTTTGTGAGCACCCTTCATTTGGTTTCTTTTTTTTTTTTTTTTTTTTTATTTTTGTAGATATGGGGTCTTGCCATGTTGCCCAAGCTGGTCTCAAAATCCTGGGTTCAAACCATCTGCCCACCTCAGCCTCCCAAAATGTTGGGATTATTATTATTATTATTATTTTTAGAGAGGACAGTTAGGAGGTGTTAATTAAAAAAAAAATACAAGATCTATAAATTTAGAAGTGGAAAAAGGAGATTTTTTTTTTTTTAGGAAAAGAGAGGAAGGAAAAAAAAAGGAGAGAGAACAGGAATATTGCTTTTAATGGGTATTAATAATGGCTGATCGTTATTTTGTATATTTAAAGTGGAGAATGTATATTTTATTTATCTAAAGTGGAGAGCTCTACAAGTGCTTATTAAGGTTACTTGTTACTAATCTGAGTTCAGATTCTAGATAACCTTATTAATTTTCTGTTTCGTTGAGTCTGAATCTCTTTATGGGTCTTATGTATCTGGGTGTTAGGACGTATTAATCCCTATACCACTCTACCTTTGTTGGTTTGAATTCTGTTTTATCAAATGCATGGATTGCAACTCCTTTTTGTTTATTTATTTGTTTTTGTTCTCTATTTGGTTGGTAAATCTTTCTCCAACCCTTTGTTTTTAGTCTTTATGTATCTTTGGATATAAAATGGGTCTGGATATAGTATACAGTTAGGTTTTGGCTGTCTCTTTTAATTAGAAAATTTAGTCAATTTCAATTTAAGATTACTGCCTTTTGATGTTAACTGGCTATTTTATCCATTTGTTGATGTAAATTCTTCTTTATGTTGATACTCTTTACTTTTTAGTATATTTTTAGAAAGGCTAATACTGGTTGTTCCTTTCTGTGCATAATGCTTCTTTCAGAAGTTTTTGTAAAGCAGGCCTGGTGGTAATAAAATCTCTGAGTACTTGCTTGTTCATAAAAGATTTTATTTTTCCTTCAATTGTGAAGCTTAGTTTGGCAGGATATGAAAGTCTGGGCTGAAAGTTCTGTTCTTTAAGGATGTTAAATATCGGCCCCCACTCTCTTCTGGCTTGCAGGGTTTCTACTGAGAGGTCAGCTGTAAGTCTAATAGGCTTCCCTTTGTGGGTAACCTGACCTTTCTCTCTGGCTGCCCTTAGTATTTTCTCCTTTGTTTCAACCCTGGTGAATCTAATGATTATGTGTCTTGGGGTTGCTCTTCTTAAGGAATATCTTTGTGGTGTTCTCTGTATTACCTGAGGTTGAATGGTATCCTGC
This sequence comes from Saguinus oedipus, assembly GCA_031835075.1. Lineage (NCBI taxonomy): Eukaryota > Metazoa > Chordata > Mammalia > Primates > Cebidae > Saguinus > Saguinus oedipus. The sequence continues at coordinate 45,887,621 of CM063187.1, read as the reverse complement.
TTTGCTAAATTGGGAAAATTCTCCTGGATAATATCCTGAAGAGTATTTTCCAGCTGGAATTCATTCTCTCCATCACATTCAGGTACACCTATCAAACGTAGATTAGGTCTTTTCACATAGTCCCATAATTCTTGGAGACTTTGCACATTTCTTTTTATCATTTTTTCTCTATTCTTGTCTTCTCGTTCCATTTCATTAAGTCGGTCTTCGACCTCTGATATCCTTTCTTCTGCTTGATCAATTCGGCTATTTCAACTTGTGCATATTTCACTAAGTTCTCGTGTTGTATTTTTCAACTCCATTAGTTCATTTATATTCCTCTCTATATTGTCGATTCTTCGTAACATTTCGTCTAATCTTTTTTCAAAGTTCTTAGTTTCTTTACATTGGGTTAGAACAAGTTGTTTCAATTCCCAGAGGTTTTTTACCATCCACCTTCTAAAGCCTCCTTCAGATACTGGAACACAGTCCTCTTCCATTAGGGCTTGTTCCGTTGCTGATGAGGAATTACTATCCCCTGTAGAAGGAGAGGGATTCTGACTTTCGGTTTTCTCGGCCTTTTTAGGCTGTTTTTTCCCTTTATTGTGAATTTATCCATCTGATGTCTTTACAATTAGCGCCTTTCTGATTAAGTTCCTGGGAGGATGTCCAATTTATTGATTCCCAGTGCTGGAATCCGAGCAACCCACTGCGCCGGCCAAAACAACAGCGATAAGACTGATGGTGCTCTTCTGCCTGGGAATCTCCGGTCTGGCTTCCTTCTTGAGTCCGCAACAAGCGGCTCTGCCTTCCCAGAGCTCCAAACACCAGTCAGTAGGGGAACCAGTCCCGCTCACTATGCACGAAGAGCTGCCGCGCCGGCCACCGAAGTCGCGCTGGTGACCCGCGGGGCTCCTCCACTGGAAATCTTCTGGTCCGTGGGCGACGGAAATTCCTCTGAAAATGTGGTATCCTCACGTTTTCCGAGCATTCACTGGGAGCTACAACCCGAGCTGTTAGCGATCAGCCATCTTGGATCTCTCTCCCATTTGGTTTCATGTCAGTCTGGTTACATGCGACTGTAAATGATTTGGCTCTTTTATTTGTTTTTCCTCCTTGTTTCAGAACATCTTCCAAAAGCAAAAATAAACTTTCTAAATGATAGGCACAGTATATTACTATTTTAATGTATCATGACTAAAATTTTAAAGGGAAAATATTTTTTGTATTGTCTGCATGTTCCTGTGTCTATATGTTATATGTATGTAATATTTTCTACCAAAATATATGAGAGCTCTTTAATTGACTTAAAGAAAAATTAGGTACTAGGTGCGGTGGCTCACGCCTATAATCCCAGCACTTTGGGAGGCTTAGGTGGGTAGATCACGAGGTCAAGAGATCGAGACCATCCTGGTCAACAAGGTGAAACCCCATCTCTACTAAAAATAAAAAACTTAGCTGGGCATGGTGGTGCACACCTGTAGTCCCAGCTACTCGGCAGGCTGAGGCAGGAGAATTGCTTGAACCCAGGAGGTGGAGGTTGCAGTGAGCCGAGATTGTGCCATTGCACTCCAGTCTGGGTAACAACAGCAAAATTCCATCTCAAAAAAATAAAAATAAAAAAAGAAAGAAAGAAAAGAAAAAAAAATAGGTACTCAAGTAATTTATCCGAAAAATAGTAGTTAACCCAAATTTTTTAAGTTCACATGACTTGGGTAAATATTTGGTAAATAAACTGATTTTGAGTGGCCAATAAAGTCACTGGGACCAGGCATGGTAACTTGTGCCTGTAATCCCAGCCACTTGGGAGGCTGAGACGGGAGAAATACATGAAACAAGACATCTGTAACTCTTGCAACTTTCAAAATACTGCTAGTGGCACTAACCCCTGCAATTCCTCCATGAATGTGGTTTTGCTTTCAGGTTACCATTTTTGGTACATACAAAGCATTTACAATGTTTGTCCTTATCAAAATAGTCCTCTTTCCATGGATCAGGTAACATTCAGTATGAGGATTCTGCCAGCTATTGAATGCAGCTGTTGCAACTTTGCATTCTAGAACGTGGGAAGTAATCAGAGGATGAGTTCAGGGATCCATTCAGACAGCAGAAATGGGCCTGAGCAAAAATATCCATGAATTATTAGTCCTCTATAAGCCCTTCTACTACCTGGTGGGCTACAGTGACATTTTAGGATTCTCAGAGTTCATGTCAATTCAGCTCTAGTGACCAGTAATCCCTCCATATTCAGGTTGTTTCCAATTACCTAAATCACAGCTACCATTAAATATGGCTGCAAGTCACTTTGGAAAAGTGCAGGATGATTTATGGTAGTATAAATCAGTTTAGGCAGCATATCAGTGTACTTTCTCAAGGGGACTTGACCTATACTTCAAGGTGTTCTGGGAATGAGAACTCACTCACATTATGGAATTGCCTGAGAGCCCACAATTCTCCCTCATGTTGATTTACCAGACCCAGAGTTTTTCCACTTATTCAAATCAAGCTGGAATTCAGTAGGCTTCTGATCCGTTTCACCCAGATTGACCCCACAATCTATGAGCAAATGCAAAGATCTCTGATAATCCCTTTGGCTTTGCTGATCATGATAAACATGCTCATTTTGTCCCTACCAATGAAGTGCCTCCACTTGACCCCTGATGCTCCAGGATCCCATCACCTACACTGAATTTTTTTTTTAAGCCCATTTTAATGTCACAATTTTCCTCTCTCATCCCTGGTCTGCAGAGAAGAGTTACTACAAAGGTCTCCAAATCTGCCAATGCTCCTTTCACCAGTGAATTCTCAAGTCTTTGGCAAAGAGCATCTCAGAATCTTCCCAGAGCACAACAGGGGTTGAGTAAGGTTTTACATAAATCCACTCCAGCATTCTGGTATTCCTATGTCTCTGTATATGTTCCATAACACCGGTTCTCAGTTGGGGACAATTTCCAGCCCCCGACCACTGATGTTTGGCAGTGTCTGGAAACATTTTTGCTTGGCTGAGGGGTGTGTGTGCACGCAGGCACCAAGTAGCGAGAGGCCAAGAATACTGCTAAACATCCTATAATGCATAGAACATCCCCTAACAACACAGCAATACCAGTCTAAAACGTCAGCTGTGCCAAGGTCAAGAAATTCTATAACATACTTACAAAGTTCTGGCATTTTTTACTTTAGGGTAGGCTAACGTTTTTGTATCCAGGTTTCACACAACTGAGAAAACTGTTGAAAGCATTCCCAGGTGCTCAAGCTAACAGTGGGTCTGGAATCACTGTTCACTGCACCCATATCAGCAAATCCAGCCTAATCCATCATATTATTTCCACCTCATAAGATCTACAACCATATATATTTCTCAGGTTTCTATTGCTATAAATTACAAAAATCCTTATTTTGGCTATATATTGCCTCATGGTCATATTTTCTACTTGATGACTCCCCGCATTGTCTGTGAGGACCTGAGTTTCATTATTAGTCTAGGAAAATGAGAGGTAGTGGAGGCAAGTCTTGAGGCTCTAAAGTCTTTTGCAAGGAAATCATCTCAGGGAAGGTCATCACAGGCTCTTCAGGCAAGGGAGACCGACCTCAGAGAGAGGAGGAAGGGCTCCTTCTAACGGGAAGAGAGGCTCAGGTAGACTGAGCAAAGTCAACTTTGTTGGAATCTGCTCCTTTGTTCCCATTCAAAATTTTCAGGATCCCATTGCTTCCCATTGGTGCCCTGTGAAATGAGAGACTCTAAAAGTTGTGAATTTGATGTGTTGTTATTCAGCCACTGATTTTGGCTTTGCATCACTCTTTCTCAAAAACAAAGGAATGCTGATAATATATAACACATTCTCCAAAATGTTAATATGCAGCCAAACTAAAAGCTAAGAAAAATCTCCTGGAGGCTCAAAATAGGGAAACTGAGTCCATGGTTGCAAGGGAGAGGTGAAACTTATTTTCTTCTTGAGACAGGGTCTCACTTTGTCACCCAGGCTGCAATGCAGTGTTGAGACCATGGCTCACTGCAGCCTTGACCTCCCGGGCTCAAGTGCTCCTTTCACCTCAGCTTCCTGAGTAGCTAGAACCATACATGTGTACCTCCATGGCTAGCTAACTTAAAAAAATTTTTTTATAGATACAGGGTCTCACTATATTGCCCAGGCTAGTCTTGAACTCCTGAGCTCAAGAGATCCTCCCACTTAGGTCTCCCAAAGGGCTGGGATTGTAGGTATGCAATCCCACTGCACCTGGCTGGGTTGAAACTTAATAGCTCACAAAAGGCAAAAGAACAGGATACACAACTAGCAGTCTAATCTTGACTGTAGATGAGAATCAAGGCCAGAGGAGCCATAAACACTGTGAGTAATAAACTACCAAACACTACAAATGAAACAGCACTGCTCCCTGGTTGCCAGCCCCATCTTGAACCTAAGGACCCACGGTTAAGCAGAAGGGCAGATATGAGAATCAAAAGAAAGTCATGTTGGAATCCTGACCGAAGTAGGTGTAAGTCCTGCTCTGCCTGTGGTCTTTTACATTATGCGAGACAAATCATTCTGGTTTAACATAAGGGTTGGTAAATTTTTTTTCTGTAAAGGGCCATAAAGTACCTATTTTAGATTTTGTGGGCCATAGTTTTTGTCACAACTATTAAATTCTGACACTGCAGCAAGAAAGCATAGATAATACATTAAAATATAGGCATTGCTATATTCTAATAAACCTTTAAGGCAGTGGGCTAGATTTAGCCCACAGGAGGTAGTTTTTCCACCTCTGGCTTAATCCACTAAACTGCAAATTATTTTGAGAGTTGGTGGGCTATCCTAGTATCTAAGAGCAAGCGAAACATCAAAGACCCAGGACTTCTGACATTTAACACAATCTGAGGTATCATGGACTTTACCTACTTAGCATGTGAAGGTGTAGTCAGAGAGAAAGAACAGGAATTGTAATCCAAATAGAGAAAACTGTGGAAACCTCACAGAAATCTCTGACTTCAGAGGTCCTATCATTTGCTGAGTAAAGCCTTTAACCAAATAAGCTTTAAATGTCACAGAAATGCCTAAGAAAAACTATTATTCAATCCTGCTTGTCTGTTCCCACGGTTTTTCACTAGGATCATCTTGTTCTCTCCCTACGCATATCTTTTCTTTAGGGAATCTTTATTAAATTTTACCTCAAAAAGTATGTATTTCCACTCTGTATTTTCGGAATTTGCCCTCATCTTGTCACCCAGTCTGGAATGGAGTGACATGAGCTCAGCTCAATGCAACCTCCACCTCCTGGGTTCATGATTCTTCTACCTCAGCCTCCTGAGTAGATGGGATCACAGGCACCCATCACCTTTGTAACTTTTAAAAATAGAGACAGGGTTTCACCATTTTGGCCAGACTGGTCTTGAACTCCTGACCTCAGGTGATAACGCCTGCCTTGGCCTCCCAAAGTGCTGGGATTACAGGCACGAGCAACCGCACCTGGCCTCTGTAAATTTTTTTATTAATCATTTTCTCCACAGCTGCTGTACAGTGTCTAGAAAGGCCCAGCCACTTCCCCGGATCAGATCAAGCACTTGAAAATCAAGCCAGTGCCCTAGGTTATCCATCCATTCAGCCAGTGAGTAAATCTATCATGATCTAAGAAGCATTCCTACAACTGGAATTACATTAAAACCATATTGACTGCATGGATTTGTGCCTAAAAAGCTTCAAATGCATTCAGTGCAAATATTCACACTCACCAAATGCATTCGTATCTTTGAACAAGTTTTTGTAACCGATTTCGAGTTCCATTCTTTAATTTTAGCCTCATATTCCATATGACACAAGGTTTCTTAACTGTAAGGGATTACTATGTTCTAGTAACTTTTCAAATTATATTTTACTATGTTACTGTAAAATAACAGTATTTTACTATAGAATTGATGCTCAGTGAAAAAATTAAAATATAAAACTTAAATGTGAAAAAAAATCCCTGCATTCTCCTTGCTGCTGTGGTGGCATAGAATAAACTGCCAAACATGATTGGATGCACTGTTCACACTCACATGGTCACACACGAGTTCAAGGTATGTGATGTACTAAGACTCAGTCTCACTCTGTCGCCCAGGCTAGAGTGCAGTGGCATCATCTCGGCTCACTGCAACCTCTGCTTCCCCAGTTCAAGCGATTCTCTTGCCTCAGAACCCCAAATAGCTAAGATTACAGGTGCGAACCACTACACTTGGTTCGCTATTTTTTCTATTTTTAGTAGACAGGATTTCACCATGTTGGCCAGACTGGTCTCAAACTCCTGACCTTACGTGATTCACCCACTTCGGCCTTTCAAAGTGCTGGCATCACAGGTGTGAGGCACTGCACCCAGCCTGTGATGTTTTCTTTTTTTAACAATGGAGTTCCCAGCACAGTGACGTTCTTAAACTGTTACACTCTTGTCATAAAATTTGCCCATCATTTTCAAGGATCCTTTTTACTGTAGCATATGAAAATTCTATTTTTACAAAATTCAGCAACACTGATGTGCTACTTACCTTTTGTATTTGAATCTCCTAATCCAAAATTCCCATTCTATGAATTCCAGAAAAAAAAAAAAGAGAGATGCACATTCTATATTCTGATACATACTAACTTCTCTTCCAAAAGCATTTTTCACTGTCACCATTAGGGAAAAGTGTGAAAGCCAGCCATGCTACAACAATCTATTTTTGATGAACTTTATCAATTTTAGCAAATTTTTTGTCCTTTTTCTCAGAATATGGGGGAGAGAAGTTGACAAAAGAAATCTGCAATAGCCTCAAACTAAGCTCTGATTAAAGTAATGCTAAAGCCTTTAGAAGGCAATCATGTCAAAGCCTGAATGAAAATGTGAATATAAAAACCAATGATCAATTCAAGATCTACTAAAAAATGTGTCATTAGCAACCAACACTTAAACCCTTAAGCATTGAAAAAATAAGTGTAGTATGTAGTGTCCACTTATTACAAAATGAACAAAACTGTTACAAAAGATAATTGAATCTATATTGTATAAAACCAGTAGAAAACTAGACAAGGTTTGGAAGATAGGACCCAACTTTAGAGGCCAGGGGAGGACAGGATCTAATCACAAGACAATGCCAAATTAACAGAACTCAGTATTGAGTGGTTTTCTACATTTCAATTCTGTCTCCCTGAATTAATCTTATTAACGCTACCTTCAGGTTTCCTGTTTACAAATTCATGATATTCTGGAGGTGATCTCAACATAACTTTGAAAAATGCTTCTTATTAACAAAACCCGTGAAATACACGGCAACACTAAGATAATGTAGACTCTGTAGTGAACAAGTCTCTGCCTTTATGGAGTTAACATTCTAGTGGACACTTAATTTTGGCATGTCCACTGTGATACTGTTGTAAAAGGCCTGAGAAATGTCTTAGTCTAACACCCCCTCTTCTAAGTAACATTTGATAAAGGTCAAGGTTTTGACCAAAGAAGTCCTTGCTATGCTAATTATAAAGACTGTTTTATTGTCTCTAGACTACTGGGACATGAGGAGCTATGGCTGAAACACTGACTTCAAATATAATTTTTTGAGACTTCTCAAAAATAACTTTTTGAGACTTCACAATTGGAAGAATTCAAATGACACAAGTCTTCAAAAAGAATCATTTTATAGACTGTTTTCCTGTGTGGATTCTCTGATGTTGTTACCACCCCTATTATTTTTATAGCATTTATCACCAACATGGATTCTGTGATGAATTGTAAGATTTGATCTCCAACTGAAGCTCTTACCACATATGTCACATTTATAAGGTTTCTCCCCAGTGTGGACTCTCTGATGAGATTGTAATTGTGAAGACCGGCTGAAGACTTTACCACACACATCACATTTGTATGGTTTCTCTCCTGTGTGGACACTCTGATGAAGCTGAAGACTTGAGGCCTGACTGAAGTACTTACCACACTCCCCACACTTATATGGTTTTTCTCCTGTGTGCACCCTCTGATGCATGTCAAGATTCAAGCTCCACTTGAAGCCTTTCCCACACTCATCACATTTGTATGGTTTTTCCCCATTGTGGACTTTTTGATGGGCTTGAAGATGTGCACTCCGACCAAAACTCTTCCCACATTCTTCACATTTGAATGGTTTTTCTCCACTGTGAACTCTCTGATGGGCCAAAAGATTTGAGGCCTGTCTGAAGACCTTCCCACACTCCTCACAGTTATATGGTTTCTCTCCTGTGTGGATCCTACAATGAATTTTAAGATCTGCTCTACGACTGAATCCCTTGCCACACTCTTCACATTTGTATGGTTTCTCACCCGTATGGATCAGCTGGTGAATTTGAAGCCGTGAGCTCTGATTGAAACCTTGCCCACACTCCTCACACTTAAAAGGTTTCTCTACACTGTGGGCCTTCTGATGGATTTGAAGATATGAACTTTGACTGAAGCCCTTCCCGCATATCTCACATTTATAGGGTTTCTCTCCTGTGTGGACCACTAGATGAACTTGATAATGGGAGTTTCTCCTGAAGCTCTTTCCACACTCCTCACATTTGTATGGCTTCTCTCCAGTGTGGACTCTCTGATGGGCTTGAAGATTTGAACTCAGAGTAAAGCCTTTCCCGCATATAGTACATATGTAAGACTTCTCTCCAGTGTGGACTCCCTGATGGGCTTGAAGACTTGAAGGCCGACTAAAGCCTTTGCCGCATTCCTCACATTTATAGGGTTTTTCTCCTGTGTGGACTCTCTGATGAATGTAAAGATTTGAGCTACAAATGAACCCCTTCCCACACTCCTCACATTTGTATGGTTTCTCTCCTGTATGAACTCTTTGATGGGATTGAAGATGTGAATTCCGACTGAAGCTCTTACCACATGCGTCACATTTGAATGGTTTCTCCCCAGTGTGGAGTCTCTGATGGTCCTGAAGATGAGAAGCCTGACTGAAGGCCCTCCCACACTCCTCACAACTGTAAGGTTTCTCTCCTGTGTGGATCTTACAATGAACATTAAGTGCTGATCTACGACTGAAGCCTTTCCCACATTGCTTACATTTGTATGGTTTCTCTATCAGGTGGACTTTCTGATGGGTCTGTAGATGTGAGCCTCGACTGAATTCCTTACCACACTCATCACACTTAAGTTTTTCTCCCACATGTACTTTCTGATGAACGGGAAGAATGGAGCTGTAACAGAAGCCTTTTCCATGGTCAACACATGTAAGAGACTTCTCTCCTGATTGTAATTGCTGATGAAGATAAAAGCTGGAGAGATCATTGAAGGGTTTTTTACACTCATTACACTGGTAAGGTTTCTGTCCTGTGTGAATGATGCTATTCTGATCAAATGTCAAAATCTTCATGTTGTCTTTTTTGTAATCACTGGGTCTATAAGATTTTTCACTTTCATGTACTCTATGACTATCATGATGTGAAATCCAATTGATGGGGTCAACACCCTCTTTATGTTGACATAGTTTATTTTTTATGGAAATCTGCTGATCTCTGTTCAATCTCTGTGACTCAGTCAGTAACATTTTCCTCCAAGAATCCTGGGTTCTCAAAGTAGGAAACTCTGGATTCACAGTATTATTGGGGTCATCTGCTTTATTTACTATACAGTTCTCATCTTCAGAAATTTGAATAGACAGTCCTGCCCCTACCTGGCAAGGGAAATCACCTTGTTTGTGAAACTGAGAATTGCTGATCGTGAAGTCTTGACACCTGGTTAAGTCACTTGCAATTTGTTGCCAGATTTGCCAGCAAGAAAGCTCTTCTTCTGACTCTCTGTCTTGAACAGTCATTAACTTACTTTGATTATTCTCTCCTGTAAGGGCAAAGAATTCAGAGATAAACTGAATTTTTCGCTCAAAGACTTAAGATTTCACACTGAGGACACAGTAAAAGATTTTAATGAGCCTTGGGATAGTTCTGCTTATCTTTTTCAACACATTTGAAGTTTCTGGTTTACATACTGACAGAAACCAAGAGATGGTCCACCAAGTTCCCAACTGCTAAGCACTAATTAAACCCATTTAAAAACACAACTACTGACATGCTATCTAAATATGTATTTTTAAATTCCATGTCTTTCCTACTATAATATGGTATCAATAAGAAAAAACATTTTGTAGTGCTCACAGTTTACAACCACAACCCAAAAGTTACTGACTGGCAGTTATTAACAGTCACTTAAGGAATGCATGCATATATGAATCCCTGTTTGATTTCTGACATTTCTTCTTAAACTCCTGACCTCAGGTGATCCACCCACCTCGGCCTCCCAAAGTGCTAGGATTACAGGCATGAGCCACCGCGCCTGGCGTTTTCTGACATTTCTTCTAACTCCAAATCCAAGTTTAAGTTTGAATCAGGTCATAGAACAAAACAGCTTTTACAAGTAAGGTATCTGAAATATAAAAAGCACTGGAAAGTACAGTTTTGCTGCGAAGGTGAAAAGCTGTACCTGAGGTAGGAGTACACCAAGTAAGTTATTGCTGAAGAGAAAAATCAAAAGCAATAATCACTTGGGGTGAAAGAAAAGCATGAAGACCTATGCACTGGATCCTCCTAAGGATTTTGCACTATCAAAGAGTCAAAATTGGAAGGCTAGCAAAGAATGCTGTCTCTTTCAAAGCAAGGTATGGAAAATTTCTGTAGATACATTTGCCTTTAACAAGAATGTTTTCCAAATTGACAAAGTGGTCTATTAGTCAACTATGAAATAAATTTGATAGCTTGTGCTATTTAGAAAAACAGATAACGTATCAGAATAATCACAAGCAGTAATGGTATCACTACATAAAATGCCTTCTAACGTCATACATACGCCTAAACAACAACATGTTTGATAGAGAACACTGTAAGATCCATTTATTTTTATAAATGAGGACTTTGGAAGAAGCAAATGGGATGCCATTGGGCAAACTTTTTAAGGGAAAGGCTAATGCTCAAGAGCTAGCTTTTATTTTTACTTTTTCTTTCCTGATATAATGGATAAGGAAATCAAATTTTATTCCCTTCTATGTGTAAAAACCTAAGAAAAAGAAGTAGAAGTCCTTATTTTAAAATATTCCATCCCGAAATGAATATGCTCTGCTACAAATGCTCAAAGAAAGTCATAAGAAAAGCATGTTACTCAGTTTGGTTACAACTATGATACTATAGGCTCCCTAAGATATGGGTCAACTTGTATAGACAGGCAAACACATGCCAACACACACACACACACACACACACACACACACACACACACACACACACACAAATTAGAATGAGGTTAGGAATTCACTGGAAGACAAAAAATATTTTTAATATCCCTTATTTATTCTGATTTGTTCACCAATTATTTCCATGGAAGACAGATTTCCACATCCATTAACTCGTTTATTTATTCAACTAATATTTATAGTGTCTGCCATGCACCAGGACTATTCTAAGCACTGAGGAGACAACAAAGAGATAAAATTCCTTCACTCCTGGAGATTACACTCCAGCAAGGAGACATAGGTGATAAGTCACTAAACAAAAACATATATGAGGGGATGATCAGTGCAAAAAAAAACAAAAACAAAAACATATATGAGGGGATGATCAGCACACAATATAAGGCAGTGCACAGAGAGTAAAGGGGAAGACTGTGTTTTTAATAGGGTGGTGGTCAGAGGAAGCCTTTCTTACGATAAACTGAGCAAAGAACTGAAGAAGGGAACAGGAGGATTATAAATGAAAGATTATTCCAAGCAGAGAAAAGAACACATACAGGGTTGTGAGGCAGAAACATCTTTGATACGTCTGAAAAGCAAGAGGGAGGAAAATGTTGCTGGAATTCACAGAAAGAGTACAGGAGATATTCAGAGAGGTAGTGGAAAATGAAGAGCAGACCATGTAGGACTCTGTCAGCCATATTAAGTGGATTTTACCCTAAGTAAAGTAAGTCACAGAGAATTTTGAGCAGAACAACATAGTCTGACATAAAGTAACAAAAACTCACTTTGACTGCCACTTAGAGAACAGACTGTAAGAGGAAAGGGGTGGGAGCAGAGAAAGCAGTACAAAGGATGTTGCAATAATCCAGGAAAGAGATTTGGCAATTTGGGCCAGGTGATGGCAACAAGGCTGGGGAGAAGCAAAGCAGATGGACAGTTAACTATAAGAACTTACAACTGTTTAGTTTTTACCTAAATTTCTCTGTCTTTGAGTTGCTGTCTTCATTATGCAAAGCTGCTCTTTTCTTTCTATAGGTGATACATCTTGTTTGAAGGGTTGATGCCCTGTGAAAATGCCAAATCACAAGTTGAAAATGAACACATTAGAGTTAAAATACACTGAAAATCTGAGTTGCAATTGCATATTCAAGACACTGAAAACAGTGTTTTTCAAACTTTTATTTAAATAATGACCCAGTAAGGAAACACCATTTATTTCATGACCCAGACACATATGTGTAGATACATATTATAAAAACCGAGTTTAAATAACCTATTTTCTTTTTCTTTGTGAGACATAGTCTCACTCTGTCGTCCAGGCTGGAGTGCAATGGCACGATCTCGGCTCACTGCAACCTCCGCCTCTCAGGTTCTCCCCCTTCAGCCTCCCAAGTAGCTGGGATTACAGGTGCCTGCTACCACACCCAGCTATTTTTGGTATTTTCAGTAGAGGTGGGTTTTCATCATGTTGTTCAGGCTGGTCTCAAACTCCTAACTCATGATCCACCTGCCTCGGCCTCCCAAAGTGCTGGGATGACAGATGTGAGCCACCGAGCCTGGTCTGAATAACCTACTTTTAACTAATGTCTGTTTTCATTAAATCCCCATCCCTCCCACTGCTTCACTTGACTAACCTAAAAAATAAATAAAAAATAAATCTCCCATTGGTTCTCACATCACTCAAGCAATTGGCCAGAATTTTTGCTGCAGTGTGTGCCATTCTTCCTATGGAGTTCTAGTATTTTCTATCCTATATTATTTCATTAAAATTTTATTATTTATCAATTATAAATTGGCTTTATAATTCAATAATGGGAAAGGTGTAAAATATGAAAAAGAACAGACAAGGCACAGCAGTATTCTGTTCACTTATACTTCTTTTATAAAACACAAATGAAAAAGACCCAAAATATTCTGTTCAGAAAAACCAGTAACATCCAGTGTCTCTGCATCCCATAAAAATTAGGAAAGTCAGATTCCCACACTCAGGGAACCATTTCAAGAGCTACAAAGCCTTAAAACTCCAAGGTCACAAAGATACTACAGAGGGAGGCTGTCCTTACCCACTGACAGCAGGTTCCTAAAGTTCTCCACCATCACATCTCGGTACAGCTTCCTCTGGGCAGGGCCCAGCAGTCCCAACTCCTCCTCCGTGAAGGCCACAGCCACATCCTTGAAGGTCACTGCTTCCTATGACAAAAACACATGACCTCAATCTTACAACCAATGTGCACTGGTAGACAGGTAACACTAAGAAGGTGAAGAGAACAGTTGGAAAGTTGTCCTAGATTCCCAGCTGTTTGTAGATTTCCCAGCCCTTCTCCTGCCTTGCCAATGCCATACACTGACTTACCAGAAATGCTGCTATGAAAAAGAAAGCTTTGTATATTTACTAGGTGCTCTCAATGAGTACTCTTATAAGAAAATTTCCAACAACTATTACCTCCTGAACCTAAAACATTACCAGTCTCCTCAGAAATGTTTACCAGTTTAGTCTCAATAGTGTTTGATAGCACCTGCCTTCCTACTGAGGTGGGAGCCAAGTGAGCAGGGTTTTATGTGGAAATAAACCTAAAGGGCATGTCAGGTTTCTGAATGAAAGACTCTTTCTCTCTGTCCTCCTGTCTTGGTCTTTCACTTGAATATAATACGCGGACCCCAGATCTTTAGTTTTTCATGTGAACTTGAGCAGGTTCCTCATTTTTCACAATTCCTTTTCTATTTATGTTCTAAATGAAGACAAAACAAAGAACCTCCTTGTATAGTTGCTGTGAGGTATCAATACAGGGACAGAGTGTAAGTGTTTGGCAAATCCTTTACTACCACTAGGCATTTTAAAATTAAGGTCACATATTACTTTGACTAAAAAAAAAATATTCAAAAGAAAAAAAGACCAGTAAATAAAATACACACAGGGTATGACTGAGGCATGAGGAAGACAGAATCTAGCTCTTGTAGTGAGAAAGTCTAACAATATTTTTCTGTGTGCAGCAGCTATGAAATCCTGATGCACTGTGCCCTATTTGAATATTCTATCAAAAAACATCTGAAGTACCACACACAAAACATTCCTTTTCAATTCTAATACCTAATGTTAAGGATTTTAAAAGGCAATATTTTTCAAAATTGATTTTTCAGAAAAAGTTAAATGTAAGAAAACTAACACTGTAGTTCCTAAAACAGTAAAAATCCTACATTAACTGTCTATATAGAGAGAATAGTTTAAAAACTGGATACATAAATTTGATAGAAGTATAACAAAAATAAATATAAAGAAATGTAAAATTGTGTCTATGTTATGAATGCACATATATAATTACAAGTACATACAATGAAGAAATTACAGAAATATAAAAGCAGCCAAGTTGTAAGCAGGGAAGCAGTAATGTAAAAGATATTTTTCATTTCTATTAATTTTTCTGAGATGGAGTCTCACTCTGTCACCCAGGCTGGAGTGCAGTGGCGTAATCTCGGCTCCCTGCAACCTCCACCTTCCAAATTCAAGTGATTTTCCTGCCTCAACCAACTGAGTAGCTGGGATGACAAGCAAATGCCACCAGACCCAGCTAACTTTTGTATTTTTAGTAAAGATGAGGTTTCACCATGCTGGCCAGACTGGTCTCAAACTCCTGACCTCAAGTGGTCCTCCCTACTGCAGCTTCCCAAAGTGCTGGGATTACAGATGTTAGCCACCACGCCCAGTCATCATTTTTATTAATTTTTCTACTTTTATTTGTAAAACAAAAATTACAAAATAAAACTAAAAGCAAAACCAGCTAAACTTAAATAAGACAAAATAAGCACCTAATACATTCAACAGGTCCTCAAATTCCTTGACTCTTCCTTGAAAAAGAAAAACCTGGTCCCATCTCTAAGTACTAAAATGGGCTTTTTTAACAGGTGGGAAAGGCAAGCTCT
This sequence comes from Saguinus oedipus, assembly GCA_031835075.1. Classification (NCBI taxonomy): domain Eukaryota; kingdom Metazoa; phylum Chordata; class Mammalia; order Primates; family Cebidae; genus Saguinus; species Saguinus oedipus. Next base: position 45,872,536 of record CM063187.1, on the reverse strand, counting down.
ACTCACCTTGAACATATTCATTTTTAATTCTTCCTTCTGGGGAAGTACAGAGTCCTAAGAAACTGAACTAGGAAAGAAGAGAGAAGTAAATGAAAACTGGGAAAGTATGTTGCTAATCCACATGGTCCCTCTTTAGAAATTAGAAAAGGTGCCTAGTTCTTGGGGTGGCTGCAGCTGTATGTGACTTTTAAGCAGATTATAGCATGGATCCTAGATACCCATCTACTCCTTTTAGCAGTAGTTCAGAACCTACCCAACCACACACAGTGGCCTCACTGCCCATGTGCCTGTAATTCTACGCTAGTAATTCTTATTCTGAGTAAGGTATAAATTGAGACAATATAGGTACAGCAGGCTCTGGAATTGATATGCATGGGTTAAAATCCTGACACAGTACTCACTAACAGTGTCACCTTGGGGAAATTATTAACATCTCTTTGCCTTATTTCTATCATCTCCAAGTGGTAAATAACAACAGTACCAGGTCGGTGGATCACGAGGTCAGGAGTTCAAGACCAGCTTGGCCAACATAGTGAAACCTCATCTCTACTAAAAATACAAAATAATAGCCGGGTGTGGTGGCAGGCGCCTGTAATCCCAGCTACTCTGGAGGCTGAGGCAGGAGAATCACTTGAACCTGGGAGGCGAAAGCTGCAGTGAGCTGAGATTGTGCCATTGCATTCCAGCCTGGGTGACAGTGAGAGCCTCAATCTCAAAAAAAAAAAAAAAAAAAAAGAATAACAGTACCAACCTCATTGGATTGTTGAAGTCAGGTATCTTATTTCTTTCCAATTGCAGTAAGAAGAATATAGTCTACAGTTTGAAATTATCCTTAAAAATATAATTTTCACCAATAGAATATTGTAAGATAATTGAAATTCATAGCTTGTTGCTATGTCATATCAAAGTGTCTTAGAACTTCTGAAAAACTTGTCATCTTTCCAATAATTTGCTAACTCAACACTGAACTAATAAAGCTAAGATACTACAATTAAAAAGACAGTTTGACAGCCCATACGTAATCTAAAATTGAAAAGGCAACAGTGCAGTGGCTCACACCTGTAATCCTAGCACTTTGGGAGGCTGAGACAAGCAGATCACTTACAGTCAGGATTTGAAGACCAAACTGGCCAACATGATGAAACCCTGTCTCTACTAAAAAGACAAAAATTAGCTGGACATAGTGGCAGGCACCTGTAATCCCAGCTACTTGGGGCGCTGAGGCACAAGAATTACTTGAACCCAGGAGGTAGAGGTTGCAGTGAGCAGAGATTGCCCCAGCCTAGGTGACTGAGCGAGACTTTGTCTCAAAAAAAAAGGAAAAGGCAAAGGCAGGAAACCAAGTCAATATTGTTATAAATAAAGGAATGTGTAATAAATAAATGGGTGACAAAAGAAAGCTCCTATAGAACATATAAATTAATAAAGGTAGAATAAAAGGTAATTAGAAAATCATTAATAGATGCTAGAAACTGGTGCAAGCTTGGTGAGGAATAAGATGGCTACATAGTCTCAAAGTATTAAGTTCAAAAGGAAAAAAGTAACCTGGCAGACATTTTATCCAAAAAAACAAAGTTGAGACCACTAGGGGGACAAACCCACAAACCAACATTTGACTCCTATGATGCACTGAGGGTGCCTCACCACTTTTATGGCCTCTCTGCTGATCATGCATAGCCTGAATTCAATCATGAATAAATATTAAGAAAAAAAGGAGCGTTTTACAAAATATTTTGTCAATACTCTACAAAAGATATCAAGAGCAAGAAGTAAAGTCTGAGTAATCATTCTAGACTAAAGGTGACTAATGACATTTAAAAAAAACCTAAGGCCGGGCGCGGTGGCTCAAGCCTGTAATCCCAGCACTTTGGGAGGCCGAGGCGGGTGGATCACGAGGTCAAGAGATCGAGACCATCCTGGTCAACATGGTGAAACCCCGTCTCTACTAAAAATACAAAAAATTAGCTGGGCATGGTGGCGCGTGCCTGTAATCCCAGCTACTCAGGAGGCTGAGGCAGGAGAATTGCCTGAACCCAGGAGGCGGAGGTTGCGGTGAGCCGAGATCGCGCCATTGCACTCCAGCCTGGGTAACAAGAGCGAAACTCCGTCTCAAAAAAAAAAAAAAAAAACCTAACTGCAATGCATACAATTAGACTGGAACCTTGCCTGCGGGAATAAATTACTTTCAAAGTCTTTACTGGGAAAATGGAATAAATTTAAATACAAACTGTAGATTAGATAACAGTAAGTTATCAATGTAATTAATTTCATTTTTATCACTATTTCTAGCTTGCTCTCAAATGCTTCAGCAAAAAGACAAAAACAAAATATAAGTATGACAATAAAGTTGTGAAAGCAAAAAGACCAAAAAAAAAATTGCTGTGACAACTAACAGCAGCAACAGCCAGAACCTGGTGTTTTCAATTTATCACCAAAAACCAAACAGGTTTACTCACTGATCAAGGTGAAAAAGAAAAAAACAAGACAGCTTGTAACACAGAAATACATTCTACAGTGACAAAAAGAGCCAAACTGCCTCTTCCATCTAAGATGACCACTTTGTTATCAGCAACAACTCCAGTCTCATGTTATTTCCCCACCTCCCACATAAAATTTACTACAATAGTCATCAAATTGCTGCTGCTTCTTGACAGCATCCAAACCAGAACAAACCCTCTCGCCTAACACTCTCCCCAACACAGCTAACATAAACCAAAACCCTATAACTAGGCCCCTCCTAATTGCCTCTTACCAAGACACCCCGTGCCATGTGTGGGCTCCTTGGATACAGCAAACTAAAACAAATTTAACTGTCGCTGGTTACAGGTATGTTCCTGGCGATATCTGGCTGATGGTCATTAACAGAGCAAACGGGCAAAACATAAACAACTGGTGATTATGGGTTAAGAGCATATGAGATTTCCTTATACTATTTTTTTTGCAACTTTTCTGTAAGTTTGAAATTATATTACAAAAAAAAGTTGGCTGGGCCCAGTGGCTCCCGTCCGTAATCCCAACACTTAGGGAGGCCGGGGCGGGTGGATCACCTGAGGTCAGGAGTTCGAGACCAGCATGGCCGACATGGTGAAACCACAACTCTACTAAAAAATACAAAAAAATTAGCCAGGCATGGTGGCAGGTGCCTGTAATCTCAGCTATTCTGGAGGGAGGCAGGAGAACTGCTTGAACCTGGGAGGCAGAGGTTGCACTCCAGCCTGGACAATAAGGGCAAAACTCAAGCCAGGCATGGTGGCTCAAGCCTGTAATCCCAGCACTTTGGGAGGCCGAGGCGGGTGGATCACGAGGTCAAGAGATCGAGACCATCCTAGTCAACATGGTGAAACCGCGTCTCTACTTAAAATACAAAAAAAAATTAGCTGGGCATGGTGGGGTATGCCTGTAATCCCAGCTACTTGGGAGGCTGAAGCAGGAGAATTGCCTGAACCCAGAAGGCGGAGGTTGCGGTGAGCCGATATCGTGCCATTGCACTCCAGCCTGGGTAACAAAAGCGAAACTCTGTCTCAAAAAAAAAAAAAAAAAAAAAAGGGGCAAAACTCCATCTCAAAAAAAAAAGTTAAAGAAGTCAGGAAATAATCATTAATAACCACAGTAACAATGATGTGATAATGATAACAACTATGGCAATAATATCTAACATTAATTAACAGTAACTAGGTAGCTTATCTTCCCACTTCAGGAAGGAGGCCTCCAATAAAAAAAAAGACAGCACGGCATCTACTCCCCAAAGCCTGGGAGAAACAGATCTTCAGGACTCTAAGTCCCTCCATTTTGACTCTAGACTTGCCAGCAGCCTTCTGCTCATGTTATGGTTTTTGCAAAGAAACTTGACAGTTAACAATATTTAGTAAGAAAGAAAAATCACTGGACTGAGTAGCGTTCTAGTACGGCCAGCTCAGTTTTATCTGTGACATCTGGCAAGGTCAGTTTTCTAGTCCTGAGTTTCCAGATAAGACCTTTTCCTGAGCTTCTCAAACTTTAACATGCCTCTGAATCGCCTTGGGATCTTGTTGAAATGCAGATTTCTGGGTCCTAGCTGCAAAAAAATCTAAAAGAGAAGGTCTTGGGTAGGGCTCAAGAATGAGCATTTCTACTTGGGTGATGCCAATGTTGCTGCTTTGTGGACCACAGTTTGACTAGTGTTGCACTGTACTCAGTCCCCCCAAAAACAGCTCCCACTAAACAGAAATATACACAAGAAACACTTGACAAAAAGGCACTAAAACAATAGCTGTTATTTTTATATCCTAAGGTATAAAGGTAAGGTATAAAGGTAAATGGGGAATTTACATTTTAAAAAATATATTTCTATACTTCCATGATTATATGTTACCTCTCTATTATTTGAAACAAAACTAATAACCGAGAAAACTGTTTTTTAAATCTCTTTAGTTCTTTTGAGACAGCCTTGCTCAGTTGCCCAGGCTGGAGTGCAGTGGTGTGATCTCAGCTAACTGCAACCTCGCCTCCCGGGTTCAAGCGATTCTCCTGCCTCAGCCTCCCAAGTATCTGGAATTACAGCTGTTCACCACCAGGCCTGGGTAATTTTTGTATGTTTAGTAGAGATGGAATTTCGTCATGTTGGCCAGGCAGGTCTCAAACTCCCGGCCTCAAGGATATGCCCGTCTCAGCCTCCCAAAGTGCTGGAATTACAGGCGTGAGCCACCACACCAGGTCACTATTTTTTTCAAACTCATAAAATAGCCCACACCTTGAGCAAAGTTCCCACAGTGAAGTCTCAACCCATCTTCAAATGATACTAGTCAGTTTCGTATGGCTCATGGAGAACATGCCAAAGAAAACTCAGGTCTACACTCAGACTGCCTAGGTTTCAACGCTAGCTCTGCCTCCTACTAGCTGGGTGGCTATGAGAAAACAAGTTTTGTTCTAACTTTTTTTTTTTTTTTTTAAGATGGGGTTTCACCATGTTGGTCAGGTTGGTCTTGAACTCCCGACCTCAGGTGATCCACCCGCCTTGGCCTCCAAAGTGCTTGGATTACAGGCGTGAGCCACCATGCCCGGCCACAAGTTAGGTATGTCTCAGTCTCCTCGGAAAAAAGAGTATCACTTCAGAGTCACCGTTCGGTGGAAAGGTGTTCATTTGTATAATTATAATCACCTCCTATGCCCAAATACACGACCTACACATTCTCTGATTTATGTGAATAAAACAAGAATATTAACAAGTCTTACTCACATGAGGTTCTGCTGCCTCCTCCTCTGTGCAGTGCTTTTTGAGAAGTCAGGGCTGGGGAAGAAAAAGAGGCTGTGAAATAACCAGGATTGTGTCTCCATCCCCGATATATCAGCGGCAACCCCTAGAACCAGTGAGAAACAACCATCTCCTTCCTAAAAAGAGGTCAAGGACAATCTAGCTTCATGGATTCACAGAAGTTCGCTACGTAAGTGGAGTTTCTAGGGAAAATGTAGTATTGGTAATCCACGGACAGTTTTAAACTTTTTGTACTACCTTGCTTTTTCTCAAACATTCTATTACTTTATTTTTTACTTTATTATTTTCCTTCAGAACAGCAAACAAAGGCTCGGGGATTAACTCGCTCAATGTGATACTGCATAAAGTGGTAGGGCTAGCTCATTAGGTGGAAGGGGAGTCACAATGCGGGAGCAAACAGCCCCAGAAACCTTCAAATCCGACGAAGCACCACTGCAACCGCCCCAAGCCAGTACGGCCCCAATGCAAACAAGCTCCGCCCAGGGAAACGCAAAAGAGCATCCTAGCCCCTCAAACCTCCGCTCTTAGCTGCTACTCCTTTTTTTTATCCAAACAAAATACAGTTAGCTGTTGACCATAAACGCATTTCAGGAAAGTTTGAAAGGTTCCTGATGAGACGACCTAAACCACCAAAGCCATGGAAAAAAGATGGCTACTACGTCGTCTTCCTGAGCGGAAGTGCCGCCGACTCCCAGGAGCTCTAGGACTACATTTCCCAGAATTCCATAGCACTGCCTTCCCGGAGCAGGAAGTGCCTACAACTGCCTGGAGCGATTGGACCTACATTTCTCAGGATTCTGCAGAGGAAACATTTACAGCCTTACTGTAGCTGAACTATGTGCGACTACACGGAGCTCTGGACAACATATCACAAATGCTGGAGTTGGGGGAAAAGCAGAACAGTATCCCCCTCCTGGACTACACTTCCGGAATGTCCAAGGCTTCTGATAGGGAAGTGTCCAACTACCTTGAGCTCCTGGTTTTCATTTCCCAGAATCCCTCACGTCTCTTTAGATATTATTATGGTCTCAGTGTTTATGGCCCCCGCCAAATTAATATGTTGAAAACCTAACTCCCAAGGTGATGGTATTAGGAAGTGGAACCTGTGGGAAGTGATCAGATCGAGAGGGCAATGCCCTCATGAATAGGACTAATGCTCTCTTACAAGTGGCCTGAGGGAGTTTCTTTGCCTCTTTAGTATGTGAGCACACAGCCAGGACCACCCATGTCTCAGAAAACGGGACCTCACCAGACACTGAATCTGCTGGCACCCGATCTTGGGCTTCTGTGCCAGCAATTCCACTCCTAAGTAAATACCCAAGATAACTGAAACATATCCATACAAAAACTTGTTCTAAAAAAGTTCATAGCAGCATTAGTCATATATACATATATATATACACATATATACGTATATATACGTATATATATACACGTATATATATATAATTTATTTATTTGAGACTGAGTCTCACTCTGAAACGATGTCTCACTTTGTCGCCCAGGCTGGAGTGCAGTGGCTTGATCTCAGCTGACTGCAACTTCCGCCTCCCAGGTTTAAACAATTCTCTGCCTCAGCCCTAGAGTAACTGGGATTACAGGCGCCTGCCACCACGCCTGGCTAATTTTTGTATTTTTAGTAGAGACAGGGTTTCACCATATTGGCCAGGGTAGTCTTGAACTCCTGACTCATGATTCACCCGCCTTAGGCTCCCAACGTGCTGGGATTAACAGGTGTGAACTACCATGCCCAGCTAAGCTATACCATATTTTTACCCCACACCCATTAAGTGAATACTAAAAACAACTTGTGGAAATTGGATCATTTTATCAAATGTATTATTTGGGCAAGATTGACATTTATCATGCTTTTTCTTATTCTCTTAATACTTCTCTACCTGAGAAGTACTTATTAATACTCAGGTAGAGAAGTACTAATAAGAGAATGCTATAGTTATTAGAAGGCAGTCATTTGAAAGTCTGGATGGAAATGTGGAAAGTCAGAAATCAAATACATTCAAGGAGGGGTGATAAAATTTTTGTCATTGGCAACTACTCCTGACACTTTAAAAGTGTTAGCGTAAACCCTGCCTTAACATTGATGGACTAAAATACCAATTGTGTAATATTCAGTAATCTCTTGTCAGGTTATTTTTTTTTTTTTTTGGTCTGCACTGTCAGAAAAATCACAAAAGATACTTCAACTTGGCCAGGTGCAGTGGCTCATGCCTGTAATTCCAACACTTTGGGAGGCCAAGGCAGGTGGATTGCTTGAGCTCAAGAGCTCAAGACTAGCCTGAGGAACATGGTGAAACCCTGTCTCTACAAAACATACAAAAATTAGGTGGGTGTGGAGGCATGTGCCTGTGGTCCCAGCTACTCAGAAGGTGAGAGAGGAAGATGGATTGAGCCTGGGAGGACAAGGCAGCAGTGAGCCATGATTGCACCACTGCACTCAAGTCTTGGTGACAGAGCAAAATCCTGTCTCAAAAATAAAAATAAAGGAACTTCAACTTACGTTTTATACAACCTTGGGAAACTAGACAGGCTCTCAAACAATAAGAACCAAATTTGAGAGGAGAGATTAGAGAGAGGACAGGGTCAACTGTAAAAGGGTAATACCGTATTAATATTGTAGAATGCAGTATCTAGTGGTTTTCTGCATTTTAACAAATGTTCATTTCCCCCAAATAATTTTATTTTGCAGGTTTCTTCCTCTGGGTACAATTTTCAAATATTGTACATTTACTCCTTTTGATTCACTTAACAAACAAGTATTGAGCACACCAGAAGCACTAGTCAATGTTAAAGTTATATAGATTCAGCTGCAAAGTTCCTGCCCCCATGGAGCTTACAGTCTAATGGACATCAATTCTGGCACCTTCATCAGGATACTTTTCTAAAGCCCAGATCAAACCCATTTTCTAAGTCCTGTTTCCTAGGTGATGTCCCATAAATGTAAAAGTTTTAACAGATTCTTTATTGTACTACTTAACAACGGTTCACAGCTGTGTGGTCACTGGACCACTGGGATATGTTGAGCTATTGCTTAAACACTGCCTTAAACAAAACAAATATTTTAAATAAGAGAATGCTACAGTAATTATAAGGCAATCATTTCAAAGTCTAGATGGAGGCCAAGTGCGGTGGCTCATGCCTGTAATCCCAGCACTTTGGGAGGCAGAGGCAGGTGGAACACATGAGGTCAGGAGTTCAAGACCAGCCTGGCCAACACGGTGAAACCTTGTCTCTACTAAAAATACAAAAATTACGCAGGTGTGGTGGCATGTGCCTATCTATAATCCCAGCCACTCAGGAGGCTGAGGCAGGAGAATCACTGGAAGGAGGTGGAGGTTGCAGTGAGCTGAGACTGCACCACTGCATCCAGCACGAGCAAGAGAGTGAGACTCAGTTTAAAAAAAAAAAAAGTCTAGATGGAAATGTGGAGGGTTACAAATCAAATAAATTCAAGGAAGCTGAAAGAAAATTTTTCTCTCCTATGAAATCTGATTACAAGCATTCAGGTTGTACATGTTTTGTTTTAATCACCTTGTCAAACTACCTTTCTCTGACAACTCTCTGATATTCTTACTATTGACATCACTTTCTTTTCTTTTCTTTTTTTTTTTTTTGAGGCAGAGTTTCGCTCGTTACCCAGGCTGGAGTGCAATGGCTCAATCTCGGCTCACCGCAACCTCCAACTCCTGGGTTCAGGCAATTCTCCTGCCTCAGCATCCTGAGTAGCTGGGATTACAGGCACGCGCCACCATCCCCAGCTAATTTTTTGTATTTTTAGTAGAGACGGGGTTTCACCATGTTGACCAGGATGGTCTTGATCTCTTGACCTTGTGATCCACCCCCGCCTCGGCCTCCCAAAGTGCTGGGATTACAGGCTTGAGCCACCACGCCCGGCCTTACTGTCATCATTTTCATAGAATATACCAGCAGCATGAATTTTGTGATGACTTACAAGATTTGATCGCCAGCTAAAGCTTTTACCACATATTGCACATTTGTAAGGTTTCTCCCCAGTGTGAACTCGCCTATGATACTGTAGTTGTGAAGACCGACTGAAGACTTTACTACACACATCACATTTGTACGGTTTCTCTCCTGTGTGGACACTCTGATGAAGTTGGAGACTTGAGGCCTGACTGAAGTGCTTCCCACACTCCCCACATGTATATGGCTTTTCTCCAGTGTGCACCCTCTGATGCATGTCAAGGTTCAAGCTCCACTTGAAGCCCTTTCCACACTCCCCACATTTGTATGGCTTTTCTCCAGTGTGGACTTTTTGATGGGCTTGAAGGTGTGCGCTCCGACTGAAGCTCTTCCCACACTCTTCACATTTAAATGGTTTTTCCCCACTGTGAACTCTCTGATGGGTCAGAAGATGTGAGGCCTGACTGAAGACCTTCCCACACTCCTCACAATTATATGGCTTCTCTCCTGTGTGTATCCTACAGTGAATTTTAAGATCTGCTCTACGACTGAATCCCTTTCCACACTCTTCACATTTGTACGGTTTCTCGCCGGTATGGATCAGCTGGTGAATCTGAAGTCGTGAGCTCTGATTGAAGCCTTGCCCACACTCCTCACACGTATAAGGTTTCTGTACACTATGTGCTTTCAGATGGATTTTAAGATATGAACTCTGACGGAAGGCTTTTCCACATACCTCACATTTATAGGGTTTCTCCCCTGTGTGGACCACCAGATGTACTTGATAATGAATTTTCATTCTGAAGCTCTTCTTACACTCATTGCATTTGTACGGCTTCTCTCCAGTGTGGACTCCCTGATGGGCCTGAAAACTTGAACTGTAAATGAAACCCTTACCACACACTTTACATACATATGGTTTCTCTCCAGTGTGGATTCTCCGATGGGCCTGAAATTGTGAAGGCTGAATAAAGCACTTACTACATTCTTCACACTTGTAAGGCTTCTCTCCTGTGTGGACCCTTTGATGGATACGAAGGTTTGAGCTACAAGTGAAACACTTACCACAGTCCTCACATTTGTATGGTTTCTCTCCTGTGTGGACCATGCAATGATTATTAAGTGCTGATCTACGACGGAAGTTCTTACCACACGTATCACATTTGAATGGTTTCTCCCCAGTATGGATTCTCTGATGTTCCTGAAGATGGGAAGCATGTATGAAGGCCCTCCCACATTCCTCACAATTGTAAGGTTTCTCTCCTGTGTGTAATTTGCAATGCACAGTAAGTGTTGATCTACGACTGAAGCCTTTCCCACATTCCACACATTTGAATGGCTTCTCTACAGTATGGACTCTCTGATGAGTTTGCAGATGTGAGCTTTGACTAAATTCCTTACCACACACATCACACTTATAGCGTTTCTCTCCCATGTGGACTCGCTGATGAATATGAAGTGCTGAGATGTAACAGAAGCTTTTTCCACACTCATCACATGTATGAGACTTCTCTCCTGGGTATAATTGTTGATGAAGGTCAAAGTTGCAGGCATCAGTGAAGGACTTTTTGTCCTCATTAGATTGGTAAAGCTTCTGTTCCATGTGAGTTGTATATAGTCCTGCCCTAACCTGGCAGGACAAATCACCTTGTTTGGGGAACTGAGAAATATTTATCACAGAGTCTTCATACTTGACTAAATCACTTGCAATCTGTTTCCAGATTTGCCCCCAGGAAAGCTCTTCATGTGGTCCTGCCTCCATCTCACTTTGGATCTTGTCTGCTGTAAGACAGAGAATTCAGAGATGTGAAAACTGAGGGCTCTGTTTAAAGTTTTCAAGATGTCATACTTAGGAGACAGCATGGGATTTTAACAAATCCAGAGACGGTCCAGTTTGCGTAATTGTCTTTTCCACTGTGTATCATGATCTCTGATTTGCATGCCTAGAGAAATTAAGAGGTAGTCTAATTGGCTGCTATCTACTAGGCATTAGACCATACCAAGTCTCCTATGTGAGATACAAGTTTGAAGTCAAAGTTAATTTTAAAAATTAATAATATGATACAAATTGTACTGCCATTTCTGCTGAATTTTAAAGTCAATGTAGAATAACAAATAGTAAATTATATAAATATGAAAAGCATAGGCTATGGTTATGCCCGTATAGCTCAGCATTTTGGGAGGCTGGGGCAGAAGGATATAGTTTGAGGCCAAGGTTTGAGACCAGTCTGGGCAACAAAGCAAGAATGTTTCTCTATTAAAAATATTAAAAGGCTGAGTGCGGTGGCTCATGCCTGTAATCTCAGCCCTTTGGGAGGCTGAGGCGGGTGGATCACCTGAGGTCAGGAGTTCGAGACCAGCCTGGGCAACATGGTGAAACCCCATCTCTACTAAAAATGCAAAAATTAGCTGGGCGTGGTAGCTGGTGCCTGTAATCCCAGCTTCTCTGGAGGCTGAGGGAGGAGAATGGCTTGAATCCAGGAGGCAGAGGTTGCAGTGAGCTAAGATCATGCCATTGCACTCCAGCCTGGGGAATAACAGCAAGACTTCATCTCAAATGAATAAATAAATAAAATTAAAAGTTAAAAAGTAGGTAATATGAATCAACAAGAAATTCAAGGGAAAGCAAGAAAATAATCAAATACTTTGCAGTTTAGGTTCATGTTACATATTCAAATTATTAAATAACCTGAAATATTTATATTTACATATTCAAAGTACAGCTGACTCTTGAACAACACAGGTTTGAATTGCATGTGTCCATTTATACATGGATTTTCTTCTGTCTCTGTCATCCCTGAGCCAACAAGACCAACCCCTCATCTTCCTTCTTAAAATTTTCTTAGTAACATTTTCTCTTCTCTCTATTGCAAGAATAAAGAATTCTTTCTTTATTATAGGAATACAGTATATAATACATTATAACATACAAAATACGTGTTAAAATTGACTGTTTATGTTATCAGTAGGTCTTTTTAAATTTTAGGGAGCAGTCAAAAGTTATACATGGATTTCTACTGTACATGGATTTTTACTGTGAGGGGACTTGGTGTCCCCAACCGCCACATTGTTCAAGGGTCAACCATATTCTTGAATATTCTGCAAAACATATACACTTAATCTTATTTTTCTGTGTTGATAGACATTAAATGAGTTGGCAACTATTATAAACTCTTGACCACTTCTAATATAACTTACATTTAAAATGTGTCTTCTGAAAGGTTTATCCTTAATAATATTCCAAAATGTTTAACCTTGTACAAAGAGATCTAAATATTTGGAAATAATTTTTTAAATGAACTCTTCCACAAAAGTTCAGGGGAAAGAGGTAGCTCAAGGAAATTTTTACAGGGGAAAAATTTACTCCCCTCTCTTCAGGAATAGTGATTTAAAAGCTGCCTCTTGGCAGGGTGCAGTGGCTCACACCTGTAATTCCAGCACTTTGGGAGGCTGAAGCCAGAGGATCATGTGAGCCCAGGAGTTCAAGACCAGCCTAGGCAACTTATGAAGACTCTGTCCCTACTGAAAACCGTTTTTAAAAATTGGCCAGATGTGGTGGCATGCACCTGTAGTTCCCACTACTTGGGAGGCTGAGATGGAAGATCGCTTGAATGCAGGAATTAGAGGCTGCTGTGAGCCATGATTGTATCACTGTACTTCAGCCTGAGTGACAAGAATGAGACTCTGTCATGGGGGGAAAAAAAAGCTGCCTCCTCCTTTCTATCAGTAGACATTTGTTAAATGGCATCTACATAACTCTGCCTTGGTCATTTTATTGGGAAAGTCACTTCAATGTCTGGGTGACTGGAATGGTTAACATGACTTGCAGGCTGGGAGCAACTATCTAACCACAAACTGACTAAAATATAAGCAGATGGTAAAACATTAGCTTCTATCGGCAAGTTTCCTACATGAGGACAAAAGGGAAAGGAAGTTGAACTAATGACATACATTATTCTAAAATCTAGCAGTAATTCAGACCTCCAGGAAAAAGAAAAATGAAAAAGTATGCTCCAATCTTTCACAACTGAGATGGAGACGGGGAGATGAAAAAGATGATGTCACAGTGTAAACTTTGAAAGCCAATCTCACAGCAGGAGTTATATTCAGGCAGGAACTCTTCCCAGATAGCAACATGGACGGTTCCTCATGTCTTATGGGATTCTGCTCAATGTCAGCTCACCAATGAGGCCTGCTTTATTACCCATTGAAAAATGATGAATCTGTCTTCACCCAATTCACCTCCGGTAATTTGAACTTGTTTATGTTCTTCACAGCACTTTCACCACTTGGACATACTAAGTTACTGGTTGTTTAATGTATGTCCTTCCCACAACAATGCAGCATCAATGAGGGAAGGATTTTCTAATTCTGACATAATACTCATTTTACACTTTCCTCCTTTATAACCACTGTCCAGAACTATGCCTGTCACAGTGAATGCTCAATAAATGCATGTTGAATGAATAAATGAATCCCAGTTTGACTTTTTCATGTGAGAATTTAAGCCAAGTCCTAGAAGAAAAACATCTTTTCCAAATAAGTTATTCAAAGTAGGAAAAGAACAGAATTTTTTTTTTTTTGAGACGGAGTTTCACTCATTACCCAGGCTGGAGTGCAATGGCACGATCTCGGCTCACCACAACCTCCGCCTCCTGGGTTCAGGCAATTCTCCTGCCTCAGCCTCCTGAGTAGCTGGGATTACAGGCACGTGCCAACATGCCCAGCTAATTTTTTGTATTTTTAGTAGAGACGGGGTTTCACCATGTTGACCAGGATGGTCTCCATCTCTTGACCTCGTGATCCACCCGCCTTGGCCTCCCAAAGTGCTGGGATTACAGGCATGAGCCACCGCGCCCGGCCAAGAACAGAAAAGTTTAATTTTGCAGAGAAGCTGAAAAGCTGTACGAGGGACAGGTACATCCAGGATGAGGCTAATAATAAAATTTGAAGATGGCAAGAATCACTTGGGATGAAAAGAAAGCAGAAAGGCCTATATACTGGTTCCTTCTGAAGCTCTGAATATAGATAAGTTGGGCCTTTCTGAACAGTTTTTAAAATTAACAACTATAGCCCTTTAATGAGCTGTGAAATAAATTTAAAAGCTTGTAATAAGCATTCAAAAAAAACAACCAGGATTGAAACTATCAGAGCATTACCACCAGCAGGAAAGGAGTCCTTACATGAAATGCTTACTAAAGCTATAATGTCAATCTTCACAGACATGAATTGTTTGTTTCATTGTTCTGTTTAAAATAAAAGATGCATTTCTTGCTATGGCTCATGTTCAAAAGAGCTAAAAAACTTGGGTTCTAGAAGGTACCTAGTCCTTAATTAAACAAACTGCTTCAAATAGAAAGAAACTTCCAAGGCTGGCCCCGGTGGCTCACGCCTTGTAATCCCAGCACTTTGGGAGGCCAAGGCGGGTGGATCATGAGGTTAAGAGATCGAGACCATCCTGGTCAACATGGTGAAACCCCGTCTCTACTAAAAATACAAAAAATTAGCTGGGCATGGTGGCACGTGCCTGTAATCCCAGCTACTCAGGAGGCTGAGGCAGGAGAATTGCCTGAACCCAGGAGGCAGAGGTTGCAGTGAGCCGAGATCACACCATTGCACTCCAGCCTGGGTAACAAGAGCGAAACTCTGTCTCAAAAAAAAAAAAAAAGACAACTTCCAAGCATGACACCTTGAAAAACTATTAATAGGAGAGTATGTAACTCTTGGTATATTATATATATGTGATGAATATATGATTATATTTAACAAACTGACCCTTAAAAATAGTAGTGTTTTGAGGGGGACAAGTCTCTCTGATGATGTGACAATTTTGAGCAAGAAGTTTCTTCATTCTTCCCAGGTTATAATGTCAACTAGTTGAAAATAAAAGCCAAGTCTTTATCAAAATAAACAAAAAATTGTGTTTTATATATATATATATGCTTTTTTATTTTTGAGACAGTCTCACTCTGTTGCCCAGGCTGGAGTGCAGTGGCACAATCTCAGTTCACTGCAACCTCCCACCTCCTGGGTTCAGGTGATGCTTCTGCTTCAGCCTCCTGAGTAGCTGGGATTACAGGCGTGTACCACCATGCTCAGCTAATTTTTATATTTTTAGTAAAGACAGGGTTTCACCATGTTGGTCAGGCTGGTCTGGAACTTTTGACCTCATGATCCACCCACCTCGGCCTCTCAAAGTGCTGGAATTACAGGCATGAGCCACCACACCCAGCCAACATCTATGTTCTTTAACATATGCTTAATGGCTACTACATTCATAGAAAATAAAAGCACAGCATATTTTTGAACCAGAGAGTCAGGCAACATTCAGCTGTGTAACTTTTGCCACTCAAACCTTAAATCTTCCACTGCTGGCACAGGGGAGGCGAAACCTGCAGGCAGTGATGTGGATGGGCACTTCAGAAGAAGCAAACATAGTACAGATGGGTAGTCTGTTGAAAGGAAAGCAGCTTGCAACCTAGCTACCATCTGACACCTTAGGAAATAGTTATCTTCTTGTGTGGTGAGCTGTCTCAAAAGTAGACATCAGAATCTTCATTCAAAATTATTCCTTCTGGCTGGGCACAGTGGCTCACGCCTATAATCCCAGCACTTTGGGAGGCCGAGGCGGGTGGATCACGAGGTCAAGAGATTGAGACCATCTGGTCAACATGGTGAAAACCCGTCTCTACTAAAAATACAAAAATTAGCTGGGCATGGTGGCACGTACCTGTAGTCCCAGCTACCCGGGAGGCTGAGGCAGGAGAATTGCTTGAACCCAGAAGGCGGAGGTTGCAGTGAGCCGAGATTGCACCATTGCACTCCAGCCTGGGTAACAAGAGCGAAACTCTGTCTCAAAAAAAAAAAATTATTCCTTCCCAGAAATTAATGTGTTCCATACTATGGAAGTCTCCAGGAAAGCTACTGGGAAGGTGTTACTCAGTGTGGTCACAACCACAATGCTTGTAAGCTTTCATGGGATGAGGGTCAAGTGCACACACAAATACACATTCATGTGAAGGGCACCTAAGGAAGAAGAAACTGGATGTACAGCCATCAGAAAACAAATAATGTTCTGAAACATGCTTCATTCACTCTGGTTTGTGTATGACCTGTCCTAGCTGCAAGACTCCTAGAGTGAGGTCACATCCATCCATTAACGCCTTCATTACGGCAACAAATATTTATATTAACAGATATCTGCCACGTAACAGGACTATTTAGGCACTGATGATACAGCAATAAATAAAACAAACAAAATTCTCCGCTCTTGGAGATTATATTCCAGTGGGGAGAAAGAAGGGATAAGCAAGTAAACCAAAATCTGTGAGACACAAGAGAAGGCAGAGCAGAGAGTAAAGGATGACATTTCCAGTCAGGTGGTCAGAAAAGGCCTTCGCTGTGAAATTAAAATTGAGCAGAGACCAGAATGAAGTAAGAGAGGGGCCAAGAGGATTTTAGGTGAGTTTTTCCAGGCAGAGAGAAGGGCAAATAAGGGCTTTGAGGCAGAAGTATCTAGTTGGCAGAATAATTGTTCCTGAAAGAATCCATGTTCTAATCCTCATCCTAAGAATATGTCAGGTTTTAACAAAGGGTAATTAAGGTTGCAAATCAGCTGACCTAAAAATAGAAGGCAATTCTATATTATCCAGATGGGCCTAGTGCAGTTAGAAGGGTCCTTATAAAGTGGAAAAATGATGGAGAGAGAATAAAAGGGAAATGTGACTGTAGAAGAATGATCAGAAAAGCAGTGTTGCTAGCTGCGAAGAGGGCCACAAGCTGTGAAATTTGGCAGCCTCTAGACACTGAAAAGGTAAGGATACAGATTCTCCTTCCCTAAAGCCTCCAGGAAAAAACGCAGACCTGCTGACAGCTTGATTTCAGCCCAGTGAGACCCATGTTGGACTTCAAACAAAGAACTAAAAGACAATACATTTTTATCCTTTAATCCACTCAGTTTGTGGTAGTATGTACAGCAGCAGGAAGAAACAGTGTCCAGGTTGGGCACGGGGGCTCATGCCTATAATCCCGGCACTTTGGGAGGCTGGGGCAGGTGGATTACTTGAGGTCAGTAGTTTGAGACTAGCCTGCCAACCTGGTGAAATACCATCTCTACAAAAAAATACAAAAATCAGCCAGGCATGGTTACAGGAACCTGTAATCCCAGCTACTTGGGAAGCTGAGGCAAGAGAATCGCTTGAACCTGGGAGATGGAGGTTGCAGTGAGCCGAGATTGCACCAGTGAGCCTGGCCGACAGAGCGAGACTCTGTCTTAATAATAATAATAATAATAATAATAATATAATGTCCTTAGCTGGTCTGGGAAACAGTAGGGAGGATGATGTGGTTGGAAAAGATGGAGCAAGAGGTAGAATACAGGAGATGTAGTCAGAGAGGCAGAGGGGGATGAAGAGCAGAACACGTAGGACTCTATAAGCTCCTATAAAAGGCTTCAACTTTAAGAAAAATAAGAAGCCATTCAGAGTTTGTTTTTTTTTTTTTTTTTTTTTACAGAGTGTCGTTCTGTTGCCCAGGCTGGAGTGCAGTGGCATGATCTCAGCTCACCGCAACCTCCGCCTCTTGGGTTCACCTGATTCTCCTGCCTAAGCCTCCCAAGTAGCTGGGACTACAGGCGCTTGCCACCATACCCGGCTAATTTTTGTATGTTTAGTACAGATGGGGTTTTGCCATGTAGGCCAGGTTGGTCTCAAACTCCTGACCTCAGGTGACCTCCTGCCTCGGCCTCCCAAAGTGCTGGGATTACAGGTATAAGCCAGTGCGCCCAGCCCCATACAGGGTCTTAAGCAGAGGAACAGCAATCTGACTTATATTTCCAAAAGATCACTTTGGCTGTGACATGGAGAACAGCCTGTAGGGGAACATACATTATACCTTAAAGTATACCTGGCTTTGTACTACACTTAGTACGAAGTGCAAGTTTTTATTTCACTGAAAACTGTTGATAGAAAAGTCAGGTCCACAAATGTGGGTGACTAATTCAAAACCTCCAAAATGTTGAACACCTGAAGACACAAAATCACTCCAGGAGACTAACATTTAGTGTCACAAAGCTCACGTCCTCACCCACTGAGAGCAGGTTCCTGAAGTTCTCCAGCATCACATCTCTGTACAGATTCCTCTGGACAGGGTCCAGCAGCCCCAGCTCCTCCTCAGTGAAGACCACAGCCACGTCCTTGAAGGTCAGTCCCTCCTATAACATCAAACACACCTTGCTTCAGCATTTTTTAAAATTGTGTTTTAGGTTTTGGGATACATGTGAAGAACATGCAAGATTGTTGCATAGGTACACACGTGGCAGCGTGATTTGCTGCCTTCCTCCCCTTCACCTATATCTGGCTTTTCTCCCCATGCTATCTCTCCCCAACTCCCCACCCCCCACTGTCCTTCCCCTATTTCCCCCCTACAGACCCCAGTGCGTAGTGCTCCCCTCCCTGTGTCCATGTATTCTCATTGTTCAACACCCGCCTATGAGTGAGAACATGCGGTGTTTGATTTTCTGTTCTTGTGACAGTTTGCTGAGAATGATGGTTTCCAGATTCATCCATGTCCCTACAAAAGACACAAACTCATCGTTTTTGATGGCTGCATAATATTCCATGGTGTATATGTGCCACATTTTCCCTGTCCAGTCTATCATCGATGGGCATTTGGTTGGTTCCAGGTCTTTGCTATTGTAAACTGTGCTGCAATGAACATTCGTGTGCATGTGTCTTTATAGCAGAACGATTTATAATCCTTTGGATATATAACCAGTAATGGGATTGCTGGGTCAAATGAAATTTCTATTTCTAGGTCCTTGAGGAATCGCCACACTGTCTTCCACAATGGCTGAACTAATTTACACTCCCACCAACAGTGTAAAAGTGTTCCTATTTGTCCACGTCCTCTCCAGTATCTGTTGTCTCCAGATTTTTTAATGATCGCCATTCTAACTGGCGTGAGATGGTATCTCAATGTAGTTTTGATTTGCATTTCTCTAATGACCAGTTATGATGAGCATTTTTTCATATGTTTGTTGGCCTCATATATGTCTTCTTCTGTAAAGTGTCTGTTCATATCCTTTGCCCACTTTTGGATGGGCTTGTTTGTTTTCTTCTTGTAAATATGTTTTAGTTCTTTGTAAATTCTGGATATCAGCCCTTGGTCAGATGGGTAGACTGCAAAATTTTTTCCCATTCTGTTGGTTGCCGATTCACTCTAATGACTGTTTCTTTTGCTGTGCAGAAGCTGTGGAGTTTGATTAGGTCCCATTTATCTATTTTGGCTTTTGTTGCCAATGCTTTTGGTGTTTTGGTCATGAAGTCCTTGCCTACACCTATGTCTTGAATGGTTTTGCCTAGATTTTCTTCTAGGGTTTTTATGGTGTTAGGTCTTATGTTTTAGTCTTTAATCCATCTGGAGTTAATTTTAGTGTAAGGTGTCAGGAAGGGGTCCAGTTTCTGCTTCTGCACATGGCTAGCCAGTTTTCCCAACACCATTTACTAAACAGGGAATCCTTTCCCCATTGCTTGCTTTTGTCAGGTTTGTCAAAGATCGGATGGTTGTAGATATGTTGTGTTGCCTCCGAGGCCTCTGTTCTGTTCCATTGGTCTATATCTCTGTTTTGGTACCAGTACCATGCTGTTTTGATTACTGTAGCTTTGTAGCATAGTTTGAAGTCCAGTAGTGTGATGCCTCCCGCTTTGTTCTTTTTGCTTAGAATTGACTTGGCTATGTGGGCTCTCTTTTGGTTGCTTCAGCATTATTAACAACCACTTGAAAAGAAACAGCACTGAGAAGGTGGAGAGTATGTGGGGTAAGTTGGTCCAGATTTTCAGACTTAATGTGTAGATTTCTCAGCCCTTCCCCTTCCATCTTACCTACGCCACACCTCCATTTTCCTTAGCATCAGTAAAAGTATTATCAGTGACAATAGCCTTCGATGTTGCCTTTGTGCCTTCACTGAGTCTATTTGTAAGTAACCATCTAGAACTCTAAATGATGCATCCTGAGCCATACAGGTTTCACCTTTTGGTAAATATTACCAATTGCCCCAGAAACATTTAGCAAGTCAGAACCAACATACATGATAACATCCACCTTCCTCCTCTCACACAGGAACCCTGGATGCTATCCCTTTTCATTAAAGTCTGCCAAACTAACAAGCTTTTGGGAACATATCTGGAACTGCTACATAGCTTTCCTTCTGTATACCCAGGGCACACAGCACCATCACCACCTGCAGCATTTGGTGTCATAATCTGGAGCCATCATACCTCAGTCTACACCAGAAGGGTGCCCTTCAAAGTTGTGTGACCTTGGATAAGTTCACCTAGTTTCATCTTGGGTATGATGGTTCTTCCATGACAGAGTTATTTCAAAGGTTGAACAAGAGACTAAATATAGCATTTGGAATAGTGTGTGGCACAGACGAAGCGCCTAACAAACATTAGCTGTTATTTATTATTATCATCGTCTATTTCATCTCACTTCATGACTGCATATTATTCAAGGGAACTGATGATCTGAATCTACCTGTTCTAAATAATGAATATTTAATTTTAAATATTTTTCTCATTACAGCCAATCCAGCAAAAACATAATTTTACGTGGATCTTACTTTTTTATTTTTATTTTATTTTATTTTTGATTCAGTTCACAGCCAAAACTTTTTTTTTTTTTTTTTTTGAGACTGAGTTTCACTCTTGTTGCCCAGGATAGAGTGGAATGGCACGATCTCGGCTCACTGCAACCTCTGCCTCCTGGATTCGAGTGATTCTCCTGCCTCAGCCTCCCAAGTAGCTGGGATTACAGGCATGCGCCACCATGCCCAGCTAATTTTGTATTCTCAGTGGAGACAGGGTTTCACCATGTTGGTCAGGCTAGTCTTGAACTTCTGAGCTCAGGTGCTCCGCCTGTGTTGGCCTCCCTAAGTGCTGGGATTAAAGGCACGAGCTACCACGCCAAGCAGATCTTATTTTCATGTGTATTTAAAATGATTGCATGCCATGCACAGTGGCTCACACCTGTAATCCCAGCACTTTGGCAGGCCAAGGCTGGTGGGCTGCTTGAGCCCAGGAGTTCAAGACCAGCCTGACCAACATAGTGAGACCCTGTCTCTACAAAAAATTAGCTGCATGTGGTGGTGTGTGCCTGTGGCCTCACGTACTCAGGAGGCTGAGGTGAGAGAATTGCTTGAGCCCAGGAAATAAAGGTTGTGGTGAGCCGTGATCGCACCACTGCACTCTAGCCTGGGCGACAGAGTGAGACCCTGTCCCAAAAAAATAAATAAAATAATTGCAAATGAAAAATAAAACATCTAAAAATAAACACAATTAAAATTACAATCACATAATGGCAGATTTTCTTCCTAACCTTTTTCCTGCCTTCCTAATCTTTCAAGAGAATACAAGTATCTTACAAAAGTAAAAAAATTTAAAAAAAAAGAGAATACAAGTACCTTGTTTCTCTACATGATGACCAACATCAGGTTACAAATTTTCCAATGGTTTTGGTAATCTAATTAAGAATAACATTTCTATTTTTTTTTTTTTTTTTTGAGATGGAGTTTCACTCTTGTTGCCCAGGCTGGAGTGCAATGGCGTGATCTCAGCTCACTGCAATCTCTGCCTCCCGGGTTCAAGCAATTCTCCTGCCTCAGCCTCCCAAGTAGCTGGGATTACAGGCATGCGCCACCATGCCTGGCTAATTTTGTATTTTTAGTAGAGACAGGGTTTTTCCATGTTGGTCAGGCTAGTCTTGAACTCCTGACCTCAGAAGATCCGCCCGCCTTGGCCTCCCAAAGTGCTGTGATTACAGGCATGAGCCACTGCACCGGCCAACAATTCTTTTTATTATTCTTACTTACTTGACTATAAATGAATACCAGTCTTTATTATGAATTTCATCTTTCTTGGCACCTGTGTGGTAAATATTTTTGCCCTAGCTTGTTATGTTTTCTCCTAATACTCTGTAAGGTATCTTTTGTCATGGAGTAATTTAAAGGTTTTATATAATCACTGTGTTGATCATCATCCTTGTGCACCCAGAGTGCTGAGCATCTCAGGGCTCCTGAGGAGCCGCCACCTTGTTAGGAAGACAAAGTGTCCCTCAATACCTGTGGACGTCATCACCCAACAGGGCACTCCAAACACCTACACCACAGGTCATTCAATTGAGAAATATTTGTTTCCTTTTGTCTCTCGCTTTCACTTAAATGGAATGGCTAATGTTCCTGACCCCTGACTTTCTATGCCAATCTGAGCAGGTTTCTCATATTTCACCTGTTTAAGAGAAAGAAGAGGCCAGGAGCCTCCTCACTCCACTGCTCTGAGTAAATGCAGTAACAACACAAGTGACTGGCAAATGTTCAGCATCACTGGACATTTTAAATGAAGGTTACTACCTACTACTTTGGTCAAACTGGTTACTACATGAAGGCATAAGACACTAGTAAAAAAAACGCATACAAAGTATGATTGAGGCATGGAGAACACAGAATCTAGCCCTTCCTATATGAAAACATCAACAATACTTGTGTAAAGCAGCATTATAGCCTGTTGTGCTATGTCATGTTAGAATATTCTATCTACAAAACAGCCAATGTGGTACATGTCAAAAGTCCCCTTTCAAAATTGAGCTTCCAGTATCTTAAAGACAAAAAAATCAGCAGAAAGTTTTCAGAATTGATTTTTGAGGAAAAGGTTATGTAGGAAAATTGTCACTGCAGTGTCATTTAAAACCATGAAATTCTTAAATCACCTACTTGTCCATGAGTGGGAAGTAGTCAAAAATAAAAAGACACATTAATTAAATGGGAATATGACAGAGCCTCAAAAAATGAACATTATTTAGTAGCTAATGAAAAAATAATAATTAAAAATGAGATACATATCGTGAATACTAATATAGTTATGAATGCACATTAGGAAAAGACTAGAAGAAAATAAAAATGGCTAATATGTAAGCAGAGAGGTGGGAGAACTGTTCATCCCCACTAATTTTTCTACTCTATAAAAGAAATACAATTGTCCTTCAATATGCTTGGGGAATTGGTTCAAGGATCCCTGAGGATATCATAATTTGTGATGCTCAAATCTCTTTTTTTTTTTTTTTCAAATCTCTTATCTAAAACAGTGTTTGTAGTAGAGTCAGCCCTCCACATCGACGGGTTCCACATCCATAGATTCAACTAACCACGAAACAAAAATACATATGGTCAGCCTTACATATACTCAGGTTTCAATGTGCAGTTGGTTGAATCCACAGATGCAAAACTCAAAGATGCATAAACCCTAGATGTGAAACCCACAGATACAGAAGGTAGACTGACTGCAATAATAAAATAAACAATGTCTAAAACCAAAGTCAACTCAAAAGGCGGAGTTGTTCTTGAGTCTTCCTGAGCAAACATGACAATGTGAATAGTGAGACGGAATTTTAACAGCAAGACGGGCAAGCCTTATTCACCTTGAATGTGGTCATTTTTCCTCCTGTTTCTGGGAATTTGCAGAGTCCTGAGTTATGCCATTTGAGAGAAGGCAGAATCGTACCTGGAACACTGTTGAAGACATAAAAAATCATTTTAATTTAAAGTTTTTTTAAATCAGGAAATAGTCATAAGGAGTAACAATAATGAGAAGAATGAGCATGACAGAATATGGCAGGTCACGAGCTTATTATCTTTTTATATGGAAATTTCCATGGATAAACAGATAAGCAGAAAAACACTGAGAAAAGTATAGTAAAAAGTTTGTAAAACATTTATAAGTAAATAAATATAAACATAGAACCACTAAAACAAAATGCATTAGAAATTTCACCGTTACTGCCAGGCGCGGTGGCTCACGCCTGTAATCCTAGCACTTTGGGAGGCTGAGGCAGGTGGATCACGAGGTCAGGGGATGAAGAACATCCTGGCTAACACGGTGAAACCCCGTCTCTACTAAAAATACAAAAATTAGCCAGGTGTGGTGGCACACGCCTGCAGTGCCAGGTACTTGGGAGGCTGAGGCTGGAGAATTGCTTGAACACAGGTGGTGGAGGCGGAGGTTGCAGTGAGCCGAGATCACGCCACTGCACTCCAACATGTGACAGAGACACTCCGTCTCAAGAAAAGAAAAAGAAAAAGAAATTAACCATTACTATCTTTTCAACCTGGAATCATAGGTAATTAAAATTTTCATTATCTTCATATTTCTGTAATTTCTGAATGGTCCACAGTGATATGGTTCTATTAGACTGTGAAATATTTTTAATAAATGAAACAAAATAGTTGACAGTTTTTAAAAACTCAGAAAACTCCAAGCGGATTAGCCTTGCTCTCAAGATCCTTCAGTCAAGTTCTAACTTACTTTCTCCACCTGAGTCCAGCTAGTTCCAATGCCTCAGTGAGAATATATCCAAGAGATGATCAACTCGGGCTCTGACCCTGAGTGCCTAGGTTCCAACCCCAGTTTCACTTCTTACTACTTGGGTGACTACAGGCAAATAACTGGTACTCCCCGCGTCTCACATTCATCTTTAGAGTGGAAAAAAGCAGTACCTCTCCACAAAGCCACAGTTCGGCTTAAACGTATTTAATTGTACACAGCCCCTACAATTGAAGTTAGTAATTAAGGCTTAATTATTACAAATACACATGCCCTATTACACATGCTACAAAAATACAGTCTCCGTAAAAGAAAAATGACAAGTCACACTCACTCAGGTGGAGCTTTGCTTTCAGGAGCCAAGAAGTCACTCTGTTCAGTCCTTTTTGAGGCTGGGGAAGGAGAAAGCTGTGTGTGAAATACCCTCACCTGGTCACTGTCCTCAAGAAAAGTTAAATATTCCCCTCCCTTCGTGGAAGTGGACACAACCCTCGCCTTCCCAAAACGAGGTCAGAAGGCGTCGGGGACCGTCCAGCGTCCTGCAGAGATGAGAGACAAGGGCTTGGGGCCCCTCCTGCTGGAGCTCTGACGCCACCCGGGGACCTGACAGGCTTCGTGGAAAATTAACAAGAGACCACCAGTCACCAAGTGACAGGGACTGCTTGTGCTGTGTAAGCTATTCCAGTTCCCGCTTCTACAAGGATGGTCCTAAAGTCCCTATTTTAAAGAACAGCAAGGAGAGGCCCAGGGAGATTAAGTAACACCCCAACATTACACTGTAACGAAGTGGCCACGCGCCTGGAGTGCAGGGAAGAGGAGTGGGCGAGCTCAGAGCCCCAAAAATCCTGAAACCAGGCGAGACGCGACCCGACCGTGTCCCAACAATGGTCCTAAAGTCCCTATTTTAAAGAACAGCAAGGAGAGGCCCAGGGAGATTAAGTAACACCCCAACATTACACTGTAATGAAGTGGCCACGCGCCTGGAGTGCAGGGAAGAGGAGTGGGCGAGCTCAGAGCCCCGGAAATCCTGAAATCAGGCGAGACGCGACCCGACCGTGTCCCAACAATGGTCCTAAAGTCCCTATTTTAAAGAACAGCAAGGAGAGGCCCAGGGAGATTAAGTAACACCCCAACATTACACTGTAATGAAGTGGCCACATGCCTGGAGTGCAGGGAGGAGGAGTGGGCGAGCTCAGAGCCCCGGAAATCCTGAAACCAGGTGAGACGCGACCCGACCTTGTCCCAAATACCCCGCCCCCGCCCCGCCCCGGGACGCGAGGAGAGCCCCCAGCCCAAGAGGGCCCCACTGACAGCAGAAAAGCCGCCGCCCTCACCCCTCCAAACCTCTGCTCTCCAACGAGGGTTCTTTTCCCGTAACCGGACCGTCGGGTACCAAGAAGCCCCAAGCTTAAGTCTCTGACATTAGAAAGGGCCCGCAAAACGCGGAACTGGATCAATCTACCACGGAATGCCCGGCGGCAACCGCACCCCTACAAGCCCTCCCCGAGCGGAAGTGGCTGTGACTCCACTGATCGTCGGGACTACATTTCCCAGAAACCCCGGGACCCGCCTGCAAACGGACCAAGACTCCTCCGAGCGTTTGGACTAACACTCAGAATGCTGAGGGAAGAACGTCCAGAATCTCAACGTTCAGGGGAAAGCGTTGATACTCCGCGGTGCTCCTTGACTACGCTTCCCGAAATGCCCATGTGGAACGAATCCTGTATACCTGAGCGCCCAGTAGGGAATATGGACTGTGACCCTGAAAGTCGTCTTTCCTCTCTCTCATTGAGTCCTTGAGTGAGAATACTGAACAGACAGGAATTCCTGAAGTCTAAACGCCTCCCAGGACTACAGGAATGTTACTGGAAAGAGAACAAACGAGGAGATACAACCTTAAAGAAATAAACAGGGAATGTAGGGGTCAGTAGATAATTGAAAGAAGGCTAATGATTACTATAAACTGATAGTATGAGGCTAAAACGAAGTTAAAAAAATGAGCAAAGTACAATGGTTTGGGAGAGGCAATGAAGAACAAAGGTGCTAGCCCCTACTCCGGAAGCTGTGATACCACTGGTTTGCCCCGCAAAACAATCATCACTTGAGATGGTCAGTGGGGAATCCCTGTCGCTATCTTCCTTCATTTACATTTTCATAGTATTCTGTCTACCGAAGAGGTAAAACACCAAATTTCAGAGAAGCTCGTAAATTGCCCGGTATTTCAAAGCAAGTGTAACTGGTGAAACGTTAGGCATTGGTGTCAGACACCCAATGTCTATGACTTATTTCATGCAGTAGCATTGAGGAGGATCCTATATATGAGGGAACGTATTTGAGTTTCTTCCTTTATGTTTTTTGGTTAAAATGCCGTTATTATAGTTAGTAATTTGGAATCTGTCTTATGTTAGTTAATACGAATTAATAATAGAATAAAGCAAAATCAGAAAACAACCCATCTAAAATCCTTCTTGAAGATAACCAGATTTTTTTCTCCCCATAAACGTAATTAGCCTATTGATATGGTTTAGATCTGTGTCCCACCCAAATCTCATGTTGAAATGTAATCCCCAATTTATCATGGGGGAGGTTTCTAACGGTTTAGCACCATTCCCTTAGTGCTGTTCTCCTGATGGAGTTCTTATGAGATCTGGTGGTTTAAAATTGCGTAGCACATCCCTCTTCGCTCTTTTCCTCCTACTCTGGTCATGGGAAGTGCTGGCTCCCTGGTCCCCTTCCACCATGGTTATAAGTTTCCTGAGGCCTCCCCAGAAGCCGAGCTGATGCTGCCGTTCTTCCTCTACAGCCTGCAGAACCCTGCATGGGCCAGTTAAACCTCTTTATAAATTATCCATACTCAGGTATTTCTTTATAGCAATGCAGAAATGGACTAATACACTTATCAATCTATATTTTTGGTTTTTAAAAAAGAAGTCTCACGTTCTATATTTATTTTATAAACTAAAAAAAAAAAAGACCTTTTCATAATTTTGTTTACACATAAAAACAGGTTACTGTGCTAACCACCCAATGCCATACAACTCCCTCTCTGAAAATTGACTGACATTTCTATACTAGTTACAGCTGTATTGTTGCTCTAGTATGCCCTTCAAATGATAAAATTTATTGAGATGATCCATCTTGGCCAAGCACCTGCAATCTAGTACTTTGGGAGGCCAAGGCTGGTGGATTACTTGAGGCCACGAGTTTGAGACCAGCCTGATCAACACAGTGAAATGCTGTCTTTACTAAAAATGCAAAAAAATTAGCTGGCATGGCATGGTGGTGCATGCCTGTAATCCCAGCTATTCAGGAGACTGAGGTACAAGAATCCCTTAAACCTGGGAGGCCGAGATCACACCACTGCGCTTCAGCCTGGGTGACAGAATGAGACACTGTCTCAGAAAAATAAAAATGGAAGGAAGAAAGGGAAGGAGGGAAGAAGGAAGGGAAGTGCACTCCAGCTGGGTGCACTGAGCAAGACTATGACTCAAAAAAAAAAAAAAAAAAAAAGGAAGAAATGTAAATCAATATCTTCTAAATAATTTTTTTAAAAATGTCCAGTGTTATATTTTTAACAATATGATCTTCAGAGATTCCAACATTCAAGATTATGTCTTTCTGGATTATGATCAATTCCTGTCCTTACTGCATGATCTCAGGATATACCAGATACTCGTTTTTATCCATTGTTGGTGCTGCTAAACTTGAACAGTTGATTAAGGTGTTTCCAGAATTCTGTACTCTAAAATTATTTTTCCTCTAAAAAGTTACTACTAAATAGTAGTAAAATTTTCACCAAATGGTGAAAAATTGAGATATTCCAACTCATTCTGTCTGTGTTTATTTCTTGGCATTATACTCTAAGAAAAAGATTTCCATGTTTTTTTTAATTATTATTTTATTTTCAGGGATAGAAGGGTGGAAGGAGGGGTGGGGGATAGATGGGGTTTCACCATATTGGCCAGACTGGTCTCCAACTCCTGAGCTGAAGCAATCCACCTGCTTTGGCCTTCCAAAATGCTGGGATTACAGGCATGAGCCACCGCACCTGGCCAGAGAAATCCACTGATAATATTACTGAGGATCTCTTGTACATGACAAGTCACTTTCATGCTGCTGCTTTCAAGATGTTCCTTTGTCTTTTTTATTATAATGTGTCTCAATGTGGGGTCTCTTTGGGTTTATCCTACTTGAAGTTCATTGAGATTCTTGGATTTGCAGATCCGTGTGTTTCTCAAATTTGAGAATTTTTTAGTGCTTTAGTTAAATAATCTTTCCATCCCTTTCTCCCTTCATCTAGGACTCCTATAAGGCTTACATTGGTTCAGCCTGTATAACAGTGCCAGACTGTCTCAAAAAGACCGCAGGCCAGCCGGGCGCGGTGGCTCACGCCTGTAATCCCAGCACTTTGGGAGGCCGAGGCGGGTGGATCACGAGGTCAACAGATCGAGACCATCCTGGTCAACACAGTGAAACCCCGTCTCTACTAAAAATACAAAAAATTAGCTGGGCATGGTGGTGCGTGCCTGTAACCCCAGCTACTCAGGAGGCTGAGGCAGGAGAATTGCCTGAATCCAGGAAGCAGAGGTTGCGGTGAGCCGAGATTGCACCATTGCACTCCAGCCTGGGTAACAAGAGCGAAACTCCGTCTCAAAAAAAAAAAAGACTGCAGGCCATAGTTTTCTAATACTATGTGCACAGAAAGTTAATATAACAGGCCTGAGACTGCAAATTCTGGAAAGGACTGCTTACAAGACTGCCTTTTAGTTGGTGTTAGGAAACATGGGGTTTGAGAGGGTTGTCACCATTCCATAACTGGTAGGCATGGTTCAAGTTATTTTGAACACTTGCTCCCCTTCTTGGAGTCTAGAATCTTGATCTGTACCAGAGGGATGGTGCCTACATGATCAGTCCCAATAAGAACCTTAGGTACAGGTTGATAATAAACATCCATTGTAGACAATTCACAAGTACTATCACAATTCAATACTGGAGGAAATGAGACCTGTTACTCCATGCACAAAGGATCTTTACAAATTTATATCTGATTCCCTCCAGATATTGTCTAAGAACCTTTTCCCTTTACTATTTGTATCCCCTCACTATAAAATAGTCATGAGTACAACTATATTCTTTTTTTTTTTTTTTGAGACAGAGTTTTGCTCTTGTTACCCAGGCGGGAGTGCAATGGCGCAATCTCGGCTCACTGCAACCTCCGCCTCCTGGGTTCAGGCAATACTCCTGCCTCAGCCTCCTGAGTAGCTGGGATTATAGGCACGCGCCACCATGCCCAGCTAATTTTTTTTTGTATTTTTAGTAGAGACGGGGTTTCACCATTTTGACCAAGCACAATTATATTCTGAGTCCCCTTAGCAAATCACAGAACCTGAAGAGATTGTCTTAGGGACCTCCAACCCACTATGCAAATTGAGACAGTATGGATCTTCATAAAGTACCTAGCATCCTGAAAAGATACAGTCTAGAACATTAAGTATACAAATCAAATCTATCTCTAGTAGCCATTTTACTGAAGAAAGCATTTTAACCTAATGTACTCAAAATATCACCTTGGTGTCTATGAATGGAATGGCACTCAAACTTGCTCTTTGTCCTAACTGGTTCCACACTGTTAGAGGCCCAACTGCTGTCATGCTATTTTTCCCTACCCATACACACCTTTTCTTAAAA
The DNA here is from genome assembly GCA_031835075.1 of Saguinus oedipus. Taxonomy (NCBI): domain Eukaryota; kingdom Metazoa; phylum Chordata; class Mammalia; order Primates; family Cebidae; genus Saguinus; species Saguinus oedipus. The sequence continues at coordinate 45,842,284 of CM063187.1, read as the reverse complement.
TAATCTTTATTGGCTGGGCACGGTGGCTAAAGCCTGTAATCCCAGCACTTTGGGAGGCCGAGGTGGGTGGATCACGAAGTCAAGAGATCGAGACCATCCTGGTCAACATGGTGAAACCCTGTCTCTACTAAAGATACAAAAAATTAGCTGGGCATGGTGGCGCATGCCTGTCATCCCAGCTACTCAGGAGGCTGAGGCAGGAGAATTGCCTGAACCCAGGGGGCAGAGGTTGCGGTGAGCCGAGATCGCGCCATTGCACTCCAGCCTGGGTAACAAGAGCAAAACTCCGTCTCAAAAAAAAAAAAGAATCTTTATTGATTTTTTACATCCACATATATACCCCTTTTTTCTATCTCCAAGATTTTTCCACGTCTTGACTTACACTTAAAGCAAGCTCACATGCACTATGTATGAGAGCAGCTGAAGACACTCATCAATTTTTCTCTATATTCAAACTGGATAATTTTTTGTTTTGAAAACCAATTTCCACAATCCTATTCCTTAATTTTGAGTCATGTCATATTATTATAAGATAATTGGTACATATCCAAAGAAAAGGAAATCGGTATGTTAAAGAGTTATCTCTACCTCCCACGTTTATTGTAGAACTACTCACGATAGCCAAGAAATAAGCCAAGATATGTAATCAACCTAAGTGTCCACTGGATGAATGAATAAAGAAAATGTGGCAAATATACACATCAGAGTATTACTTAGCCATGAAAAACGACAAAATTCTGTCACAGCAAAGTGAATGAGCCTTACAGGGCATTATGTTAAGTGATATATGCCAGGCACAGAAAGGTAAATACCACATGTTCTCATGCATATGTGGAAGCTCAAAAAATTAGTTTCATGGAAGTAGAGAGTAGAATAGTAGTTCTTAGAGGTGAGGAGGGAGGGTGGTAGCCAAAGGCTAGTTAATCAATGTAGAAATACAGGCAGGTAGGAGGTAAGTTCTAGTATTTTACACCACTGCAGGGTGACTGTAATTAACAACTTATTATTTTCAAATAGCTAGAATAGTGAATTTTAAGGATTCCCGACACAATGATAAATGTTTGAGGTGAGTATGTTAATTATACTAATTTGATCATTATACATTGTATATTTGTATTAACTATCACATTGTACCTCATAAACAAGTACAATAATTATGTGTCATTTAAAAATAATGACAAAAGCATATCAAGATTCAGACGCCTCTTGTAGCGCTTCCCACAGTCCTCACATTTAGATGGTTTCTCTCCACTTTGGTCTCTTTGTTGGTCTTTAAGGCATGAACTGTGTACGATGCTCTTCCCACAGTCCTCACATTGAAGTGGTTTTTCTCTGCTGTGGAGTCTCTGATGGGTTAGATGGGTTGAGGCCCATCTGAAGCTCTTTCCACACTCCTCACATTTGTATGGCTTTTCCCCAGTGTGAACACTCTGATGGGAATGAAGCTGTGAATTCTCAGTAAATCTCTTCCCACACTCTTCACATTTGAATGGCTTTTCATCATCGTGGAGTCTCTTATGATTCAAAATACTTGAGGCCCGGCTAAAGCTCTTCCCACATTCTTTACAATTATAAGGTCTCTCTCCCGTGTGGACTCTCTGGTGCATGTCAAGATTAAACTTACTGTTGTACCCCTTCCCACACTCCTCACATTTGTATGGCTTTACTCCAGTGTGAACTCTGCGATGAGAATAAAGTTGTGAATTCTGAGTAAATCTTTTCCCACACTCTTCACACTTGAATGGTTTTTCTCCACTATGGACTCTACGATGGGTATAAAGTTGTGAATTCTGAGTAAATCTTTTCCCACATTCTTCACATTTGAATGGTTTTTCTCCACTGTGGATTCTCTGATGATTCAAAAGACATGAGGCCCAGCCAAAGCTCTTCCCACATTCCTTACAACTGTAGGGTTTCTCTCCCCTGTGGACCCTCTGATGAAAGTCAAGATCCAATCTCCTTTTGTAGCCCTTCCCACACTCCTCACATCTATATGGCTTTTCTCCACTGTGGGCTCTCTGGTGAGAATAACGCTGTGAATTTGTATAAAATCCCTTCCCACATTCTTCACATTTGAATGGTGTCTCTCCACTGTGGACTCGCACATGTCTTGAAAGACCTGAGGCCCATCTGAAGCTCTTTCCACACTCTTTACAATTATATGGCTTCTCTCCTGTGTGGTCTATCTGATGCTTGTAAAGATCTTGCCTATAAATGAAGCGTTTCCCACATTCCTCACATTTATACCGTTTCTCTCCTGTGTGAATCATGCGATGACTATTAAGTGCTGATTTCAAACCAAAGCTCTTACCACATGTATCACATCTGAATGGTTTCTCTCGCATGTGAACCATGGAATGCCTATTAAGATTTGCTCTACTACGGAAGCTCTTACAACATATATCACATTTGAATGGTTTCTCCCCAGTATGGATTCTTTGATGTTCCTGAAGCTGGGAATCATGAATGAAAGCCTTCCCACATTCCTCACAAATATGAGGTTTCTCTCCTGTGTGTAATTTACGATGAACATAAAGTCCTGATCTACGACTAAAGCCTTTCCCACACTGCTCACATCTGAATGGTTTCTCTCCAGTGTGGATTCTCTGATGAATTTGCAGATGTGAGCTCTGATTGAATTCCTTACCACACACATCACAATTAAAGAGCTTCTCCCCCATGTGAACTCTCCGATGGATGCGAAGAGCTGAGCCATAACAGAAACTCTTTCCACATTCATCACATGTATGAGACTTCTCTCTTGACTGCAATTGTTGATGAAGATCAAGGATGGCAACATCACTAAAGGATTTTTTACACTCCCCACCCTCAGAAGGTTTCTGTCCTTTGTGAATTATAGACAGTCTGGCATTAACCTGGCAGGGCATATCATCTTGTTTGGGGAACTGAGAGCTGTTTACCATGGAGTCTTGAAACCTCGTTAAGTCGCTTGAAATTTGTTCCCAAGTTTGATGGCTGAACAACCATCCATGTGTCCCTTGTTCTGGAACAGTTTCCATCTCTGTTTGGATCTCGCCTCCTATAACAACACAGAATTAAGAGATATGGATAAGTAAAGTCTTTATTCAGTGTTATCAAGATTTCATACTTAGGACATGGCCTGAAATTTTAATAAATACAGGGAATGTTAAGATTGCATTTTTTTTTTTTTTTTTTTGAGGCAGCATTTCGCTCTTGTTACCCAGGCTGGAGTGCAATGGCGTGATCTTGGCTCACCGCAACCTCTGCCTCCTGGGTTCAGGCAATTCTCCTGCCTCAGATTCCTGAGTAGCTGGGATTACAGGCATGCGCCACCATGCCCAGCTAATTTTTTGTATTTTTAGTAGAGACGGGGTTTCACCATGCTGACCAGGATGGTCTCGATCTCCTGACCTTGTGATCCACCTGCCTCGGCCTCCCAAAGTGCTGGGATTACAGGCTTGAGCTACCGCACCCGGCCAAGATTGCATTTATTTTTAAAGAGAGTGTCTCCCTCTGTCACCCAGGTTGGAGTGCAGGGACATGATCATGGCTCACTGTAGCATCAACCTTCTGGGCTTAAGTGATCCTCCCAACTCGGCCTCCTGAGTAGCTAGGACTACAGGCACATGCCATCATGACTAGCTAATTTTTATATTTTTTGTAGAGATGGGGTCTTGCTATGTTGCCCAATCTGGTCTTGAACTCCTGGCCACAAGTGATACTCCCATCTTGACCTCCCAAAGTGCTGGCTTGAGCCACTGTGCCTATCCAATGTGTTTTCCAGGTACACTATGGACTCTGGTTTGCATGAGACTAATTCAGAACCACACCAAGTGTCATATGGGAAATACTTGGTAGAAATAAAACCTTGTGTGGTAAATTATGTAACTAATAAATTATGTACACAGTGAAATATGAATCAAATGTGAGCTTTAAGGAGAAGCTATAACATCATCAAAACTTTGTTTTAGTTTGTATCGTATATCCTTATGAAATAAAGAAATTATCCTAACTCACAAAGAAGCCTGGGTGATGTCCTCAGCATCTGAGAGGCAATCTCTAGGTTCTTAAAAGGTCATGCCTGAGGAGAGTATCTTTGTTTGCCTGGAGGTAGTAGGTCTAGTCAGTCACTCTAGACAGTGTAATAATATGATTTAGAATTATGGGTGGCCCCACCTATGAGGAGAATGTGGTGCTTACTATGTGAGAAAGACCAACAGTATGATTTATGGTGAGGCTTTAGGTCATGTAGACTCAGTCAATCAGGAGACTGAGACTACTAATATGGGAAAGCAATCAACCAATAATAGTTATATAATTAACAGACAACAATCACTCTGAATGCTAGGGGTCAGGAAAGCTTCCCTGATAGGCTTTCCTCCTGTCTAACCTCACACCTTAATCTTGGGGATATAATGCATCTTCATTCCGTGGGGAGAGTACAATAAAAAGTTCTCATTTGATACTTCCCTGGACTCTGTCTTACTTGATTTTTCTCCTAACTGTAATCTGTATCTTTCCCCTCTAAAAATGCATAGCTTTAAGAGTATGGAACATGAAGGCAATCTGAGGAAACCACTTCATTGGCATGAAGTGACAGCAGTCTTTAGTGAGCTGTCACTTTTAACTTTGTAGTTGGTTAAGCTCTTCACAATACTAAATATCAAATACCTAGGAGTATTTATGTCTACATATTCAGAGTATTCCTGAACAAGAATTTTTACAGAACATGTATAGTTCATCTAATTTTGCTAGGCTGATATGAACAATAACTTGGTTGTGTGAAAGAGAAAAGGATCAAAAACCTTCAGTTTTTAATGGGAATCTGAGAGGCTGGAGCCAACAGAGATACACAAAGGGAGATGCTCCTGATGCGACAGTGAAAGTTGGTAAGATCACCTAGAATGAAAAGAACGCCTAATGGGTCATGCCCTGGTTGGTTCCATGTGAAGTTATTGGAATGTCTCACTGAAAACAGATGGCAGAGCCAGATGTGGTGGCTCACACCTGTAATCCCAGCACTTTGGGAGGCTGAGGCAGGCGGAACACCTGAGGTCGGGAGTTTGAGACCAGCCTGACTAACATGGAGAAATCCCATCCCTACTAAAAATACAAAATTAGCTGCTGGGCATGGTGGCCTGTAATCCCAGCTACTCAGGAGGCTGAGGCAGGAGAATCGCTTGAACTCAGGAGGTGGAGGTTGTGGTGAACAGAGATCATGCCATTGCACTCCAGCCTGGGCAACAAAAGCGAGACTCCATCTCAAAAAAGAAAAAAGAAATAAAGAAAACAGATGGCAGAAAAAAGATTATGTAAAGAAATAGACTTTCATGTCCATTTTCTTTCTTTTGGTTTTTTTTTTTAGACAGAGTCCAGCTCTGTCACCCAGGCTGGAGTACAGTGGTGCAATCTTGGCTCACTGCAACCTCCGCCTCCCTGGTTCAAGCGATTCTCACACCTCAGCCTCCCAAGTAGCTAGGACGACAGGTGTGCGCCACCACACCTGGCTAACTTTTTGTATTTTTAGTAGAGATGTGGTTTCACTGTGTTACCCAGGATGGTCTTGATCTACTGACTTTGTGATCCACCTGTCTTGGCCTTCCAAAGTGCTAGGATTACAGGTGTGAGCCACTGCTCCCGGCCTATACCTATTTTCAAAATAAACCACTACAGACTCTTAGCGAACTTTAAAATAAATCCGAAACCTTCTAAAAAGCATTTAGAAAAATCAGAATAGAAATTATCACAACATTGTGACAAACAGGCAAGGTGGCATTATATGAAATGCCTGCTAAAGGTACTCATACACATCTACCTGCACAAAAAATGTTCATCCTGGTTATGGTGAAAGATGTATTTCGTACTATGGATTATGCTCATAAAATACGGAAAATCTTGGTCAAGATATTACCACATTCTGAATTAACTAAATCAATCAAATGGAAAGTTAATTTTCAATGGCTGAATCTTAGGAACCATAGTAAGTTAGTATATACCTAGTGGTGCACATCAGTACACGGCTATACTAATAAAGAAATAGATAAATCCCTGATAAGAGATTTTTGAGAAGAAGGAGGAGTCTCTTTCAGGCTGTTTATATTTTGAGAGGGCAGTTTCCTGATTCTTTCCAGGATATAAAGTTCACCAGCACAAAATACAGCACTATGTCTCCATACAAAGAAAAGGAAAATTGTATGATATCTATATTCTTTAACATGTTTAACAATTACATTTGTAAAAAATAGAGATGCAGAAATCTATACCACATTATCAAACAAAGATGACTAGAAATATAGGCAACATTTGGGGGTGTGACTTATGTCACCCTTATCCTCATTCTTTTCCCTCTAGGAGAAGGACAGAGAAACCTGGGATGGTGATGTGCAAGTAGAGACTGGAAGAGGTAAATAGGCGGCAGATGAGTAAATCTCTCAAAGGAAAGGTAGTTGGAAAGCTGGTTATTATCTGAGACATCAGGAAATTGAAGTTTTTTCCCCTTCTATAGAAGAGCTGTTTCAGAAGTAGACATCAGTATCCTCATTCGAAAGGTTTTTTTCAGCCAGGCATGGTGGCTCATGCCTATAATTCCAGCACTTAGGGAGGCTGAGGCAGATGGATTGCCTGAGGTCAGGAATTTGAGACCAACCTGGCCACCATGGTGAAACTGTGTCTCTACTAAACAAAAAAATTGGCTAGGCATGGTGGCACGCACATGTAATTCCAGCTACTCAGGAGGCTGAGGCAGGAGAATTGCTTGAACCTGGGACACAGAGGCTGCAATGAGCCGAGATGGTGCCACTGCATTCTAGCCTGTGTGACAGAGCATGACTCTGTCTCAAAAGAAAAAGAAAAAAAAAAGGTTTCTTTCCACAGATGAATATGCTCCCTACAAAAAGCTCCAAGACAAGATCATCATGGCGGACGGAAGGCAGGACTAGACTGCAGTACCGACTCATAGGGACAGAATAGCGTACAGAGGCTCCCATTGTGAATTTTACCTCTAGATTGACTGCAAGAACAAACCAGCAATCCCGAGAGGTCACACAGACCCTCTGAAGGAAGCAGACTGCTCCTGCAGGACCCTGGAGACACCCCAAATACTGTGAATGTCCCAACTGTGGAAGTGAGAAAGAGCTTCTTGTCCTGAACACATAACCTCACTGGAGAAACTGAAGGTCTTTTTGTGGCAGAAGTTTCTGACCTTAGCTGGAGTTTAGTCAGTTTAGAGAACTGAGCAAGATACAGGGGTAGATGAAGCAGGAGAAAGGCCTTGGGACCTCGTTGGGTCCCAAAGCAGGCCATTCTTGCCTGGCACCACAGAGATATATCAGGAGGGTGGCCAGTGGAGCAGGGCATGGGGAATTCCACAGGGAGAAAGAAGTGTCCAGATGAACTTTGTAACAATTTGAATGGGGCAAGAAGCCTCCCGGCCAGATTCTAGTGTGCAGACTCCATAGGCAGGGGAAGAATCAAGCCCTTTTCTTTTGCAGCTGAGAGGTGAGTATCCTGGGGCAGGTTCTCAAGCCCAGCTTGCCCACTGCCTGGAAACAGACTCGAGGCTATTGGTGGGAGCATGGTGCGAGTGTGACCAGCCCTTTGGTTTGCATGGGAGCTGGGTGAGGCCCGTGACTGCTGCTTTTCCCTACTTCCCTGACAACCTGCATGACTCAGCAAAAGCAGCCATAATCCTCCTAGGTACACAACTCCAGTGACCTGGGAACCTCACCTACCTCCCCAACAGCAGCTGCAGCAAGACCCACCAAGGAGAGTTTGAGCTCAGATATGCCTAGCCCTCCCCCAACCTAATTAGGTCCTTCCCTATCCACCCTGGTAGCTGAAGACAAAGGGCATATAATCTTGGGAGTTCTAGGGCCTTACCCACTGCTGATGCTCTCCATACTAACATAGCTGATGCTTTCCGGAAAGTGACACCTCCTGGGGGAGGCCAACCAGCAGAAAAATACAGCATTAAACCACCAAAGCTAAGAAACCGCACCAAGTCCATTGCATACCACCCCCCTAACCTGGCCACCTCCACTGGAACAGGCACTGGTATCTATGGCTGAGAGACCCACAGACAGTTCACATCACAGGACTCTATGCAGACAGCCCCCAGTACCAGCCCAGAGCCAGGTGGACTTGCTGGGTGGCTAGACCCAGAAGAGAGAAAACAATCACTGCAGTTTGGACAATACATCCATAGGAAAAGGGGAAGAGTACTACATCAAGGGAACATCACGTGGAACAGAAGAATCTTAACAACAGCCTTCAGCCCTAGACCTTTTCTCTGACAGAGCCTACTCAAATGAGAAGGAACCAGAAAACCAACTCTAGTAATATGACAAAACAAGGCACTTTAACATCCACCAAAAAAATCACACTAGTTTACCAGCAATGGATCCAAACCAAGAAGAAATCCCTGATTTACCTGAACAAAAATTCAGGAGGTTAGTTATTAGCTAATCAGGGAGGAATCAGAGAAAGATGAAGCCTAGTGCAAGGAAATCCCAAAAAAAAAAAAAAAAAAAAAAAAAAAAAAAGGATAAAATAAGTGAAGGGAGAAATATTCAAGAAAATAGATAGCCTAAAGAAAAAGCAATAAAAAAATTCGGAAAACATTGGACACAACTATAGAAATGCAAAATGCTCTAGAAAGTCTCAGCAATAGAATTGAACAAGTAGAAGAAAGAAATGCAGGACCTGAAGACAAGTTCTTTAAATTAACCCAATCCATTCCCTGTTTAATAAATGGTATTGGGAAAACTGGCTAGCCATGTGCAGAAAGCAGAAACTGGACCCCTTCCTGACACGTTACACTAAAATTAACTCCAGATGGATTAAAGACTTAAACATAAGACCTGGCACCATAAAAACCCTAGAAGAAAATCTAGGCAAAACCATTCAGGACATAGGAGTAGGCAAGGACTTCATGACCAAAACACCAAAAGCATTGGCAACAAAAGCCAAAATAGACAAATGGGACCTAATTAAACTCCACAGCTTTTGCATGGCAAAAGAAACAGTCACTAGAGTGAATCAGCAACCAACAGAATGGGAAAAAACCTTTGCTGTTTACCCATCTGACAAACGGCTGATATCCAGAATTTACAAAGAACTCAAACAGATTTACAGGAAAAAAACAAACAAGCCCATTCAAAAATGGGGAAAGGCTATGAACAGACATTTTACAAAAGAAGACATACATGAGGGCAACAAATATATGAAAAAATGCTCATCATCACTGGTCATTAGAGAGATGCAAATCAAAACCACATTGAGATACCATCTCACGCCAGTTAGAATGGCAATCATTAAAAAATCTGGAGACAACAGATGCTGGAGAGGATGCAGAGAAATAGGAACACTCTTAACACTGTTGGTGGGAGTGTAAATTAGTTCAACCATTGTGGAAGACAGTGCGGCGATTCCTCAAGGACCTAGAAATAGAAATTCCATTTGACCCAGCAATCCCATTACTGGGTATATATCCAAAGGACTATAAATAGTTCTACTATAAGGACACATGCACATGAATGTTCATTGCAGCACTGTTTACAATAGCAAAGACCTGGAACCAACCCAAATGCCCATCGATGATAGACTGGACTGGGAAAATGTGGCACATACACACCATGGAATATTATGCAGCAATCAAAAATGATGAGTTCGTGTCCTTTGTAAGGACATGGATGAATCTGGAGAACATCATTCTCAGCAAACTGACACAAGAACAGAAAATGAAATACCACATATTCTCACTCATAGGCGGGTGAGGAAAAATGAGAACACATGGACACAGGGAAGGGGGTACACAGGACCCCAGGGGTATACCCTGGGGTCTATTGAGGGGAATAGGAGAGGGACAGTGTGGCGGGGGAGCTGGGGAAGGATGGCCTGGGGAGAAATGCCAAATGTGGGTGAAGGGGAGGAAGGCAGCAAAACACACTGCCATGTGTGTACCTATGCAACTATCTTGCATGTTCTGCACATGTACCCCAAAACCTAAAATGCAATAAAGAAAAATTAACCCAATCCAACAAAGACAAATAAAAAATAATAGGAAAATATGAACGAAGCCTCCAAGGAGTCTGGGATTATGTTAAATGACTAAACATAGGAATAATTAGTGTTCCTGAGGAAGAAGAGAATTCTAAAAGCTTGGAAAACATATTTGGGAAAATAATCGAGGAAAGGTTCCCCAGCCTTGCTAGAGACCTAGACATCCAAATATAAGAAGCACCGAGAACACCTGGGAAATTCATTCAAAAAGATCGTCGCCTACACACGTTGTCATCAAGTTATCCAAAGTTAAGATGAAGGAAAGAATCTTAAGAGCTGTGAGACAGAAGCTCCAAGTAACCTATAAAGGAAAATCTATCAGATTAATAGCAGATTTCTCAATAGAAACCGTACACACTAGAAGGGATTAGAGCCTTGTCATCAGCCTTCTCAAACGAAACAATTATCAGGCAGGAATTTTGTATCCAGTGAAACTAAGCATCATATATGAAGAAAAGATAGCGTCTTTTTCAGACAAATGCTGAGAGGTTTGCTACTACCAACCCACCACTACAAGAACTACTAAAAGGAGCTCTAAATCTTAAAACAAATCCTGGAAACACATCAAAACAGAACTTATTTAAAGCATAAATCACACAGGACCTATAGAACAAAAATACATATTAAAAAGCAAAAACAGAAACACCAAAGTACACAGGCAACAAATAACAGGATGAATGCAACTGTACCTCACATCTCAATACTAACATTGAATGTAAATGGTCTAAATGCTCCACTTAAAAGATACAGAACTGCAGAATGGATAAGAGCTCACCAACCAACCATCTGCTGCCTTTGGGAGACTCACCTAACATACAGGACTCATATAAACTTAAAGGGTGGAAAAGGCATTTCATGCAAATGGACACCAAAAGCAAGCAGGGGTAGCTATTTGTATGTCAGACAAAACAAACTTTAAAGCAACAGCACTTAAAAGAGACAAAGAAAGATATTATATAATGGTAAAAGGGCTTGTCCAACCGGAAAACATCACAATCCTAAGCATACATGCACCTAACACTGGAGCTCCCAAATTTATAAAACAATTATTAACAGACCTAAGAAATGTGGTAGACAGCAACACAATAATAGTGCGGGACTTCAATACTCCACTGATAGCACTAGACAGGTCATTAAGACAGAAAGTCAATAAAGAAACAAGGGATTTAGGTGAGAAATGCCAGATATAGGTGATGGGGAGGAAGGCAGAAAATCACACTGCCATGTGTGTACCTATGGAACAATCTTGCATGTTCTTCACATGTACCCCGAAACCTAAAATGCAATAATTAAAAAAAAATAAAGAAAGAAACAAGGGATTTAAACCATATCTTAAAACAAATGGATCTAATAGATATATACAGAACATTTCATCCAACAACCGCAGAATACACATTCTATTCAACAGCACATGGAACTTTCTCCAAGACAGACCATATGATCGGCCATAAAATGAGCCTCAATTAATACAAGAAAATTGAAATTGTATCAAGCACTCTCTCAGACCACAGTGGAATAAAACTGGAAATCAATTCCAAAAGGAATCTTCAAAACCCTGCAAATACATGGAAATTAAATAACCTGCTCCTGAATGAGCATTGGATCAAAAATGAAATCAAGATGGAAATTTTAAAATTATTCAAACTGAACAACAATAATGACACAACCTATCAAAATCTCTGGGATACAGCTAAGGTGGTGTGAGAGGAAAGTTCATAGCCCTAAATGCCTACATCAAAAAGACTGAAAGAGCACACACTTCCATTCTAAGATCACACCTCAAGGAACTAGAGAAACAAGAACAAACCAAACCCAAACCCAGCAGAAGAAAGGAAAGAACCAAGATCAGAGCAGGACTAAATGAAATGGAAACAACAACAAAAAATAAAAATAAAAAAGATAGGCCGGGCACGGTGGCTCACGCCTATAATCCCAGCACTTTGGGAGGCCGAGGTGGGTGGATCACGAGGTCAAGAGATCGAGACCATCCTGGTCAACAAGGTAAAACCCCATCTCTACTAAAAATACAAAAATTAGCTGGGCATGGTGGTGCACGCCTGTAGTCCCAGCTACTCGGGAGGCTGAGGCAGGAGAATTGCTTGAACCCAGAAGGCGGAGGTTGTGGTGAGCCAAGATCGTGCCATTGCACTCCAGTCTGGGTAACAACAGCAAAACTCCGTCTCAAAAATAAAAAATAAAATAAATAAATGAAAAAGATAAATGAAACAAAAAGCTGGTTATTTGAAAAGATAAATAAAATTGATAGGCCATTAGCAAGATTAACCAAGAAAATAAGCAAGATAATCGAAATAACCTCATTAAGAAATGAAACAGCAAATATTAGAACTGATACCACTGAAATACAAAAGATCATTCAAGGCTACTATAAACACCTTTACACACATAAACTAGAGAACCTGGAAGAGGTGGATAAATTCCTGGAAAAATGCAACACTCCTAGCTTAAATCAGGAAGAATTAGATACTCTGAACAGACCAATAACAAGCAGCAAGATTGAAATGGTAATTTAAAAATTACAAACAAAAAAAGTCCAGAACCAGACAGATTCACAGCAGAATTCTACCAGATGTGACAATATTTCGCAAGATAGAAAAAGAAGGAACCTTTCCTAATTCATTCTATGAAGCCAGCATCACCCTTATACCAAAATCAGGAAAGGACATAACCAAAAAAGAAAACTAAAGACCAATATCCTTGATGATCATAGATGCTAAAATCCTTAACAAAATACTAGCTAACCTAATCCAACAACATATCAAAAAGTTAATCCATCATGATCAGGTAGGTTTCATGCCAGGGATGCAGGGATGGTTTAACATACCCAAGTCAATAAATGTGATACACCACATAAACAGAATTAAAAACAAAAATCACATGATCATCTCAATAGATGCAGAAAAAGCATTCGACAAAATCCAGCATCACTTTATGATTGAAACTCTCAGGAAAATCAGCATACAAGGGACATACCTCAATGTAATAAAAGCCATCGATGACAAACCTACAGCAAACATAATACTGAATGGGGAAAAGTTGAAATCATTGCCTCTGAGAAGTGGAACAAGACAAGGATGCCCACTCTCACCACTCCTCAACATAGTGCTGGAAGTCCTAGCCAAAGCAATCAGACTAGAGAAAGAAATAAAGGGCATCCACTTTGGCCGGGCACAGTGGCTCATGTCTGTAATCCCAGCACTTTGGGAGGCCCACACAGGTGGATCACCTGAGGTCAGGAGTTTCAGGCCAGCCTGTCCAACATAGTAAAACCCTGTCTCTACTAAAAATACAAAAATTATCTGGGTGTGGTAGAGGACGCCTGTAATCCCAGCTCTGGGAGGCTGAGACAGGAGAATCACTTGAACCCAGGAGGCAGAGGTTGCAGTGAGTAGAAATTGTGCCACTGCACTCCAGCCTAGGCAACCAGAGCAAGACTCCATCTAAAGAAAAAAAAAAAGAAAGAAAGAAAGGGCATTGAAATCAGTAAAGAAGAAGTTAAACTGTCACTGATTGCTGATGATATGATTGTCTACCTTGAGAACCCTAAAGACTCCTCCAGAAAGCTCCTAGAATTGATAAAAGAATTCAGCAAAGTTTCTGGATACAAGATTAATGTACACAAATCAGTAGCTCTTCTATACACCACCAGCAACCAAGCAGAGAATCAAATCAAGAACTCAACCCCTAATATAATAGCTGCAAACAACAACAACAATAACAACAACAAAAACTTAGGAATATACCTAACCAAGGAGTCAAAAGACCTCTACAAGGAAAACTACAAAGTGCTACTGAAAGAAATCACAGAGACAAACAAATGGAAACACATCCTATGCTCATGGATGGGTAGAATCAATATTGTGAAAATGACCATACTGCCAAAAACAAATTCAATGCAATCCCTATCAAAATATCACCATCATTCGTCACGGAATTAGAAAAAAAAATCTAAAATTCATATGGAACCAAAAAAAGCCCACATAACCAAAGCAAGACTAAGCAAAAACAAAAACAAATCTGGAGACATTGCACTACCTGATTTCCAACTATATTATAAGACTATAGTCACCAAAACAGCGTGGTACTAGTATAAAAATAGGCACATAGATCGATGGAACAGAATAGAGAACCCAGAAATAATCCCAACTACTTAAAGCCAACTGATCTTGGACAAAGCAAACAAAAACATAAAGTGGGGAAAGGACACCCTTTTCAACAAATAGTGCTGGGATGATTAGCTAGCCACATGTAGGAGAATAAAACTGGATCGTCATCTGTCACCTTACGCAAAAATCAACTCAAGATGGATTAAGGACTCAAATCTAAGACCTGAAACTATAAAAATTCTAGAAGCTAACATTGGAAAAACCCTTCTAGACATTGGCTTAGGCAAGGATTTCAAAGTCAAGAACCCAAAAGCAAATGCAATAAAAACAAAGATAAAGAGTTGGCACCTAATTAAACTAAAAAGCTTTTGCATGGCAAAAGGATAATCAGGAGAGTTAACAGACAACCCACAGACTGGGAGAAAATTTTCACAATCTGTACATCTGACAAAGGACTAGTATCTAGAATCTACAATGAACTCAAATAAATCAGTAAGAAAAAAACAAAGAACCTCACCAAAAAGTGGACCAAGAACATGAAAAGAGAATTCTCGAAAGAGGATACACTGATAGCCAACAGACACATAAACAAAAAGCTCAAAATCACTCATGATCAGGGAAATGCAAATCAAAACCACAATGTGATACCACCTTACTCCTGCAAGAATGGCCATAATCAAAAAATCAAAACACAGTAGATGCTGATGTGGATGTAGTGATCAGGGAACACTCCTACGCTGCTGGTGGGAATGTAAACTAGTACAGTCAGTATGGGAAACAATGTGGAAATTCCTTAAAGAACTAAAAGTATAACTACCATTTGATCCAGCAATCCCACTACTGGGTGTCTATCCAGAGGAAAGAAGCCATTATATAAAAAACATAGCCAGAAAGTTTTGAGGAGAAAGAGTATTCTGGGCCGGGCAAGGTGGCTCATGCTTGTAATCCCAGCACTTTGGGAGGCTGAGGCAGGTGGATCACCTGAGGTCAGGAGTTCAAGACCAGCTGGTCAACATGGTGAAACCCTGTCTCTACCCAAAATACCAAAAAAAAAAATTAGCTAGGCATGGGGGTGTGTGCGCCTGTAATCCCAGCTACTTTGGGAGGCTGAAGCAGGAGAATTGCTTGAACCCAGGAGCTGGAGGTTGCAGTGAGTGGAGATCATGCCATTGCACTCCCGCCTGGGCGACAAGAGCAAAACTCTAAAAAAAAAAAAAAAAAAAGTATTCTGATCAGAGAGAAGAGCAAGTAAGGGCTCTGAGGCAGAAGCTTTAGTAGTAGACAGAACAATGATTCATAAAAGATGCCCACATCCAGTTCCCAAGACCTATGAACATGTTATATTACACAGCAGCGGGGACAGGGGTTGCAGATGCAATTAAGGCCACTAGTCAGCTAACCAGTAAGAAGGTCATTGTGGATCATCCAGGGGTAACCAGTACAATCACGAGGAACCTGAAAGGCAGGAACAGAGGCATAAGAAGAGTGGCAGAGTGAGCATGACTGTGGAAGAAGGGTCAGAAATGCAAACTAACCACCTTAGAAGATGGAGGAAGGAAAACAAGAGGCAAGGAGTGGGGACAGTGCCTAGAGACTGCTAAAGCAAAGTAAAGGTTTCCCCCTAAGAGCATCCAGAAAGAAACAAAGCCCTACAGACACCTTGATAATTGCCCAGTGAGATGTGTCAGACTTCAGGACTGAAAGACAGAAAGATAGTAAGTGTCTGTCGTTTAGTCCCCTAAATGTGTGGTCATTGGTTACTACAACAGGCAATACGGTGTCCTTGGCAGGTCAGAGAAACAGCAGGGAGGACAATGTGGCTGGAAACACAGGACAAGAAGGAGAGGACAGGAAATGTCGTCAGAGAGGCGGTGGGGGATGAAGAACAGATCACATGGTCTCGAAAAGGCACTTAAAACACTTGTAACTTAAGTAAACATCAGAAGCCAGAAAGGCTTTAGAGCCAAGGAATGGCAACCTGACTTAAGATTTCCTAAGGATCACTTTGGCTGCCATGAGGAAAACAGATGTCAGGGTGGGAAAAGTGGGAGCAGGGCAACAAGCCAAAAGTCAGCTGTAAAAATCCAGGAAGAAGCTCTGGCCATTTAGACCAGGGCAACAGAGTTGGGCAACAGACAGAAGCAAAACAGACGGGAGAGTCATGTACAAGGACACACAATTGCTTGCTTCTTACCTAAATTCCCTTCTCTTTGGGTTGCTGTCTCCACCATCCAGAACTTTTCTTCCCTGGGGAAGTGGAAAGTATCTCCATGGAGAGGTTGATGCCCTGTGAACATGCAAAGTCATATGCTTAATGCCAACATATCCTAGGGAAAAAAAAAATCTAAGTAAAATTTACTAGAAACTTAGGTTCCCAATGCATACTCAAACTTGAAGACTCTAGGATACAAAACCACTCCTGGGCCTGACGTCCCCTTTCAAAGGGTGCCTGTCCTCACCCACTGAGAGCAAGTTCCTGAAATTCTCCAGCATCACATCTCGGTACAGCTTCATCTGGGCAGGGTCCAGCAGCTGCAGCTCCTCCTCGCTGAAGACCACAGCCACATCCTTGAAGGTCACTGCCTCCTATAGCATCAAACACATGCAACTTCAAACTCATGGCCAATGACTACTGAGAGAGGGGTGGCACTGAGCAGAGAGAGGGGAAGGACGAGAAGCTGTTTTGAATCTTAAGAGACATAGATCAACGTACAGATTTCCTTTTTTTTTTTTTTGAGACAGAATCTTGCTCCGTTGCCCTGCTCGAGTGCAGTGGCGTGATCTTGGCTCATTGCAACCTCCACCTCTAGGGTTCAAGTGATCCTCCTGCCTCAGCTTCCCAAGTAGCTGGGATTACAGGTGCCTGCTACCATGCCTGGTTAATTTTTGTATTTGTAGTAGAGATGGGATTTCACCACATTGGCTAGGCTGGTCTTGAACCCCTGACCTCAGGTGATCCACCTGCCTTGGCCTCCCAAAGTGCTGGGATTATAGGCATGAGTGACGCTGCCTGGCTAACTCATAGATTTCCTACTAATTCTGTCTGTATCCTGACAATGACTGCTTTTCCTGAGCTCCACCAGAAATGCAATGATGGAAAAGACCTCCTGTACGTTTACTTTGTGCACTTACTCACTCTCCTTTTAAGTAGGCCTTTAAGACTCTAAATGTAGCATCCTGGGCTACAGGTATATAGGTTTCAATGAATCTTGCCAATTGCCCCAGCAACATTTAGCAATTCAGTCCCAGTCTTGTTTGATAATTTCCATTGTTCTCTCATACTTGAACCCTGAATGTTATCATTTTTCTTTAATATCTGCCACCAAACTAACAAGCTTGTGGTAACCTGTGTGGAACAGCTGTGCAGTACATCTTCTGTACCCTCAAGGCATAAACTGTATACATTAACTGCAGCATTGAATGTCATGACCTGCAGCCAGTGTGCCTAAGAGCACTTCCCAAGGCACTGTACCTTCCTGGTCACATGACCTTGAACAAGTTCACCTGTTTACTCCCTCTCTCTTTAATAATTCTCATATTACAGTTTTTTCAATGATTAAACAAGGAAACATATGGAGCACTGGAAAAGTTGATCAGTACAGACTAAATACCTAATAAGCGTTAGTTTTCAAAAATTATTATCATCATTGCCATCTATTTTATCTCATTTCATAACCGCATAGTATTCCAAAGAATTGATAATCTATTTTTATCTACTCTAAATAAACTTTAATTTTATATATGCTCATTAATACCAATCCTGTAAAAAAAAAACAGTTTAGGTAGATTTTACTCCTGTTTGATTATTTAAAATAATATTAAATGAAAATTAAAATGTCAATAAATAGGCATGTTTAAAATTGTGATCATATAATATCAGATCTCAATTTTTTACCAAACTCTAATCTTTCAAGAGGATACATGTATACTGATTGGTCTTACCATAACCAAGAGCAGGTTATCAATTTTCCCATGATTTTGGTAATCATATTAGGAAAAATTCAAGTCTCACCTATTCGATTATAAATAATACCATCACCTTTTCTTTTGTCTTTCTTTTTTTTTTTTTTTTGAGATGGAGTTTCGCTGTTGTTACCCAGACTGGAGTGCAATGGCGCGATCTCGGCTCACCGCAACCTCCGCCTCCTGGGTTCAAACAATTCTCCTGCCTCAGGCTCCCGAGTAGCTGGAACTACAGGCGCACACCACCATGCCCAGCTAATTTTTGTATTTTTAGTAGAGACGGTGTTTCACCTTGTTGACCAGGATGGTCTCGATCTCTTGACCTCATCGTGATCCACCCGCCTCAGCCTCCCAAAGTGCTGGGATTATAGGCGTGAGCCACCGCGCCCAGCCCACCATCACCTTTTCAAACATTTATTGGCCATCTCAATTTCTCCTTTTAAATTTGCCTGTTAATGTCCTTTATTCATATTCCTATGGACTTTTTTTTCTATTCTGTATATAAGATTCTTATTTTGGATTTTGTCTTTTTCAGATACATAAGTAGTGAATATTTTCACTCTAGGCTGTTACATTTTCTGGTAACATTGTGGGAGGTATCCTTTACCATTCTGAATGTAAAGACTTTCCATAATGACTATGGTTATCACTGTCCTTGGGTGCCTGGAGCACTGGGTGCAACTGAGTAGGTGTCAAGTCAGGAAGAAAGAAGGTCACCCCGAAATGGGGCCTGGAGCAGTGCCACCTGTGGACACTGGCTCTCGGGTTGGCACAACACAACAGGTTATAACTACTTACCTGCTTTTTCACACAATGACTATTGGAGGTGTTCAAACAGGAAGACCTAGATTCTGTTTCTCCCATGCCATATCTCTGCTGTTCTCCCTAAGTCTTCCCAAGACTGAGAAAAACATGTGAGAATATGAGTAGTAAGATGAAATATAGCCGGGCATGGTGGCTCACACCTGCAATTCCAGCACTTTGGGAGGCTGAGGCAGGCAGATCATCTGAGATCAGGAGTTTGAGACCAGCCTGGCCAAATGGTGAAACCCCGTCTCTACTAAAATTATAAAAATTAGCCAGGTATGGTGGTATGTGCCTGTAGTCCCAGCTACCTGGGAGGCTGAGGCAGGAGCATCACTTGAACCCGGGAGGCAGAGGTAGTAGTGAGCTGAAATCAGGCCGCTGCACTCCAACCTCAGCAACAAAGCAAGACTCCGTCTGAAAAGAAAAAAAGAAATTTTAACAGCAAGAGAGGCAAGCTCTACTCACCTTCAACGTGGTCATTTTCCTCCTGTTTCAGGGAATATGCAGAGTCCTGAGTGATGCAGTCTGAGGGAAAGCAGAATCCTGCCTCAAAATTACCAGGGAAGGCAGAAAAAGAGACATGAAATTGTGGCCAGGGATGCCGTCCACCAACACAAATGTGTGTTGTCAATTAACACATGAATGTTCACAACAGCATTATTCATAGTAGTCCAAAACTGTACACAAACAAATACTTCCTTTGCGTACATCAATAGACAAACTGTGGCCCATTCATAGAATGGAATCTTATTTGGAAATTAAAAAGGATGAAATCCTGACTCATGCTACAACATGTATGAACTTCGGAAACATGATGCTACGTGGAAGAAGCCAGTCACATAGGAAGACCCATATATTGCATGATCCTATTTCTGTGAAATTCCAGAGTAGGCAAGTGTACACAATGAGGAAGTAGGTAGGTGGTCTCCGCATATTTGAGGTGAGAAAGAGGATTAACTATAAATGGGTACAAGGAGACTTAAGGGGGAATGAAAATTATTTAAACTGAATTATGGTGATGTTTATTCCATTCTCAAAGTTCCTAAAAATCATTAAAGTGTACACACGAAATGGGCAGATTCTATGATATGTAGAATACACCTCAATAAAGTTGGACAAAGTATTGGTAATTATTAATCCACATGCCATTTAACTTAATAAGACTGGGTTCTGGATCTACACTGATAGAATATTTATAGTTGAATGAATGAATGAATAAGCAAATGAAAGAGGAGGGGAAGCTCACCTTTATAGTAGAATGCCCACTAATAAACTTATTTCTCCATAAAAAATGTATTTAACTAAAAGATTAGGAAGTGTACCTTGAGAGCAACTTGAATCTGTGTCCCTGGGGTAAAAAAAAAAAGAAAATTCAAAATAACTTTATAATGTAGAAATCTGAGAAACTTGACTTTGGCCAAGTGAACAAAGTTACGATCACCAATGAAGTGACAAAATGACATATGGCCCCTGTTATATTGCAATAAGGAATTTACTCCTTTGGGCTGGCCGAGTAGGCTCATGTCTGTAATCCCAGCACTTAGGGAGGCCAATGCGGGTGGATCACCTGAGGTTAGGAGTTTGAGATCAGCGTGGCCAACGTGGTAAAACCCTATCTCTACTAAAAATACAAAAATTAGCTGGGCATGGTGACAGGTACCTATAATCCCAGCTACTTGGGAGGCTGAGGCAGGAGAATAGCTCGAACCCAGAAGGTGGAGGTTGCAGTGAACCAAGATCGTGCCATACACTCCAACCTGGGCGACAAGAGTGAAACTCTGTCCCAAAAAGAAAAGACAAGACAAGAAATTTACCACTTCTGCGGTATTCCCGCAAAAAATGCGTAATTTGAAGCTAAACATGAAATACATCAGAAAAACTCCAAGTTAACATCTTTGACCAAAATGACTTCATCTATACTCTTCAAAAAATAACGAGGAGAAAATATCAAGAATAAAAAAGACGAAAACTATGCTATCTTTCAAGATTAAAGAAGACTAGAAAAACATGACAACTGAAAGCAATGCATGAAATTGGCCTTTGAATGGGGTGAGGGGTGGAGTACAGGGAGGGGGATAGGTACAGTTATAAGAGCTTCAATTAAAAAGCAGAACAAAATTAAATCTGGAACTGTAGATTAGATGACATGGTATCTAATATGTTTTCTAGTATTAATAGACGCCACAATTAGCTATCGGTAGTAGTTTTTAGTAGGTATATAATATAGATAACAGTATTACGTAGTATAATATCTAATGTTATATAGTATTTTATGTGACACCCTATAACCAGCACTTCCTAAGCGCCTCTTACCAAGACACCGCATGATTACCCTGGTATGTGGGCTTCCTTGCTGCAGAAAGTTATAGTCAGCTGTCTCTGATTACAGGTCTGTTCTTGGTAGTATTTTGCTGATGCGCGTCAACAAACCAAATGGCAAAATTGGGTAAAGAGTAAATGAAAGCTTCTAATATTACATTATTTTTGCCACTTTTCTATAGGTTTCAAATTATATGAAAATAAAGTGTTAAAATATCAGTAAGCAGGCCAGGCGCGGTGGCTCAAGCCCGTAATCCCAGTATTTTGGGAGGCCGAGGCGGGTGGATCATGTCAAGAGATGGAGACCATCCTGGTCAACATTGTGAAACCCCGTCTCTACTAAAAATACAAAAAATTAGCTGGGCATGGTGGCACGTGCCTGTAATCCCAGCTACTCAGGAGGCTGAGGCAGGAGAATTGCCTGAACCCAGGAGGCGGAGGTTGCGGTGAGCCGAGATCGCGCCATTGCACTCCAGCCTGGGTAACAAGAGCGAAACTCCTTCTCCAAAAAAAATAAAATAAAATAAGTATTAATAGTAATAATAATAATGGATAAACATGACATCATATGGCAGTTTCACTAGTTATTTCTCTCTCTTAATGGTATTTGGAAAAGTCCATAAACACTTAAGACAAAACATTTAAAAACATTTTAAAATAATGTTAAAATATTTATAAATAAATATACAAGTAGACACAAAGGAAGACGAAGAAGAAATGCATTAGAAGCGGAACGGTTGGCCGGGCGCGGTGGCTCAAGCCTGTAATCCCAGCACTTTGGGAGGCCGAGGCGGGTGGATCACGAGGTCAAGAGATCGAGACCATCCTGAGCAACATGGTGAAACCCTGTCTCTACTAAAAATATAAAAAATCAGCTGGGCATGGTGGTGTGTGGCTGTAATCCCAGCTACTCGAGAGGCTGAGGCAGGAGAATTGCCTGAACCCAGGAGGCAGAGGTTGCGGTGAGCCGAGATCACGCCATTGCACTCCAGCCTGGGTAACATGAGCGAAACTCCGTCTCAAAAAAAAAAAAAAAGAAGAAGAAGAAGAAGAAGCTGAACGGTTACTTTTTTTTTTTTTTTGAATTGGAGTCTGGCTCTGTCGCCTAGGCTGGAGTGCAATGGCGCCATCTCCGCTCACGGCAACTTCCGCCTCCAGGGTTTAAGCAATTCTCCTGCCTCACCCTCCTGGGTAGCTAGGACTACAGGCGCATGCCACCATGCTCGGCTAATTTTTTGTATTTTTAGTACAGATGGGGTTTCACCATGTTAGCCAGGATGGTCTCGATATCCTGACCTCCTCATCCGCCTGCCTTGGCCTCTCAAAGTGCTGGGATAACAGGTGTGAGCCACTGTGCCCGGCCTTTTTTTTTTTTTTTTTGAGACGAAGTCTTGCTCTTCTGCCCAGGCTAGAGTGCAGTGGCATGATCTCGGCTCACTACAACGTCCGCCTCCCAGGTTCAAGCAATTATCCTGCCTCAGCCTCCCGAGTAGCTGGGACTGCAGGCGCCCACCACCACACCCAGCTAACTTTTATGTTTTTAGTAAAGACGGGCTTTAACCATCTTGATCAGTCTGGTCTCGAACTCCTAACCTTGTGATCTACCCGCCTTGGCCTCCCAAAGTACTAGGATTACAGGCGTGAGCCACCGCGCCTGTCCCAACAGTTACTATTTCAAAATATTGGTCTCATGGGTAATTAAAATGTTTTTTCTAGTCATAGCAGTTCTCTAATTTCTGAGTGCTCCACAACGATACGGATCTATAACAACGATACATATTTGTAATAAGTGAGACAAAATGGTTGACAAAACTTTTAAAAACCCAAAGAAAAGTCCAAGCCCAATAAGCCTTGCTCTTCGGGTCCCTTCAATCAAGTCCTATCTTGCTTTCCCCATTGAGTCCAGCTCATGTCTCAACGAGAACACACCCAAGAGAGATGATCAACTCATAATCTGACCCGGGCTGCCTAAGTTTCAACTCCAGCTCCAGGTCTCAGTAGCTGGTGCTTATGCGCCATGTGTCTCTCACTCCCATCTTTAAAATAGAGAAAAGCAGTGCCTTTCCACAGTGCCAAGTTGTGGTGTAATGTACTTTTTTACATAAAGCTCTTAGAATGAAGTTACCAATTCAGTCTTACATATTATCAACACCCATGCCCAAGGACATATCCTATACACTCGGTTGAGGCGAGCATCTCTATCAAAGAAAAGAGCCAAAGGCCACTCACGTAGAGCTTTGCCCTCAGAAGCCAAGAAGTCCCTCCCTGCAGCTCTTTTGGAAAGATCGGGCTGGGGAAGGAGAAGGCTGTGAAACACCCTGACCGCGTCGCTGTCCCCCATAAGAGTTAAATGCTCCTCTCCCTTTCTGGGTCGACGCAACACTCACCTTCCTAAAAAAGAGGTCAGAAGGCGTCCGGGATCATCCAGCGTCCTGCGGGGATCAGGGAGGGAGAAGGGCCGGTGCCCCTGCAGCTGGAGCTCTGACCTCACTCAGGGACCTTACAGGCTTCGTGGGAAATTAACAACAGACCACCAGTCACCAAGTGACAGGGACTGATTTAAGGCTTTCATTTGTGTTACCTCTTCCAGTTCCCAAAACGATTCTATTAGGATGACTTAAAGTTCCCATTCTAAATAACAGTAACGGGAGACCCAAGGACATTGAGGACACCCCAACGTTATACTGTGAGGAACTGGCCACGCGCGTGGGGTGCAAGGAGGCGGAGTGGGCAGCTCAGAGCCCTGGAAACCCTGAAACCAGGCGAGACGCGACCCGACCACGTCCCAAACACCACGGGGACGCGAGGACAGCCCAAAGCCCAAGAAAGCTCCACTGACGAGAACGAAAACAGCGGCCCTCACCCTTCAAACCTCTGCTCTCCGACGAAGTTTTTTTTCTTTTTTTTTTTCCTAATTCGATCACCAGTTCGTTGAGGATCCAAAGCGTAGGTTCAGGAAATTCAGAAGGGTCCCGCGGAACTGACACAAACTACCAGGGACAAAACTGCAGCAACCTCACAGTCCCGGAGCGGAAGTGCCCTCAACTCCACTGAGTGTTTGGACTCCACGTCCCAGAATTCCCGAGCCAAAGTGACCGTGACAACCCCGAGTGCGTGGACTACATTTCCCAGAATTCCTTAGGATCCGCCTGCCAGTACCAAACTGACCGCTACTCCACTGAGCGTCTGGACTACATTTCCCAGAAATCCTCAGATTCGCCTGCCGGAGACAAACTGACCGCCACCCCACTGAGAGTCTGGACTACCATTCCCAGAATTGCCTGTATCCTCCTCCGGGAGCCAGTGTCTGCGACTCCACCGAGCTATGGATTACACTCCTCCGATTCCTGGAGGAAAAACGCTCAAATTCTCAGTCTTCAGGGGGAAGCGTTGCTACTCCGGATGCCCACGGGGAACAAATCTCATAGCCACGAACTCCTGGTGGGGAATGGGAACTGCTTTTCTGAGAGTCTTCCTTCTCTCTCGCTGGTTCAGGACAGAAAATATTGAATAGACAGGAATTCCTGAAGTCTAAACGCCTCCAATGATTACAGGAGTGTTAATTGGAAAAGGAACAAGCGAGAAGACACAATCTTCGAGGAGTTAAGTTGTGCTAATCTAATGGTAAGAAATGGTATTTAAATGTAGTTTTAATTTGTATTTGTTCTTTTGTAAATAAAGTGAAACATCCTTGCATATTTTCCGTGGCCATTATTATAGTCTTTGTGAATTGGTCAAATCTTTTGCCCACATTTCTATTGAGTTTTTAGTCTTTTTCCTTCCATTGAGTAGTATTTACATATTCATATTAACATTGTATCTCAAATATTGCTCAACCAAAAAGCTTTTTTTCTTTGACTTCTATTTTTCGCTATGCAAAACGTTTTTAACGCAGTCGTTTTATTATTGAAAAAACATTTTTGAGGTATAATTCACAAAACAAAATTATTTTAAGGCATATCATTCAATGTCAATGACATCTAGTACAACGGTATCGTTGATAAAGGAGTAAAGAAGAAATCACTTAGGCAGATAGTAAGGGCGT
Organism: Saguinus oedipus; assembly: GCA_031835075.1. Lineage (NCBI taxonomy): Eukaryota > Metazoa > Chordata > Mammalia > Primates > Cebidae > Saguinus > Saguinus oedipus. The sequence goes on along the minus strand of CM063187.1, from coordinate 45,816,985 downwards.
AAGAGCCCTCGGTAAGGCTTTTTTTTTAAAATAAAAAGCAGCCCCAAATTATTTCCCTTCCTAGGGAAGAGCAGCCTGTAAAATCGAGCTGCAGACAGACATAGATACCAGCAGTTGTGCCAATCATGTTCCAGATGGTGGCTCTATCCTCCCTTCTTTTTGTCAGCCACGTGAGCAGTAAGGAGCAGACAAAAAGGGCCAATCAACTGGGAAATTCATTTGTATAAGAAGATTAGGGTGGGGCAACCAGCCTTACCCAGGCACTATGTAAACGTCATACCTGATGGATCCAATCTATGAGCCCTATGTAAATCAGACACTGCCTCCTCAAAGTGCACTGTAAAACTGAGCACGTTCGCTGCTGGCCGACCCTCTTCAGATCAGAGACCTCTTTCTCTTCCCCCTTTTATTTATTTATTTTTTTTTTTTTGAGACGGAGTTTCGCTCTTGTTACCCAGGCTGGAGTGCAATGGCACGATCTTGGCTCACCGCAACCTCCGCCTCCTAGGTTCACGCAATTCTCCTGCCTCAGCCTCCTGAGTAGCTGGGATTACAGGCACGCACCACCATGCCCAGCTAATTTTTTGTATTTTTAGTTGAGACGGGGTTTCACCATGTTGACCAGGATGGTCTCGACCACTTGACCTCGTGATCCACCCGCCTCGGCCTCCCAAAGTGCTGGGATTACAGGCGTGAGCCACCGCGCCCGGCCGTCTCTTCCCTCTTTTAAACCTCTGCTCCTAAACGCTTCATGTGTGTCTGTGTCCTAAATTTTCCTGGCGCATGACTATGAACCCCGGGTTCAAACCCCAGACAGTGTAGCTGCTTCATTGTGAAATCAACACCTCTTGAATTCAAAACACTTTTATCACCCAAAGAAAACCCCACACCCACGAAGCAATCACTACCGTTGTCCATAATCCCAATCCTGGGCAAACATTAATCTTTCTCTTTTCTATTACCTATTTTGGACAAATCATAAAAATGAATGGAACCTTTTGTTTCTAACTCCCTTTGCTTAGCATAATATTTTTAATGTTATTCACATCATACCATGAATCAGTACTTCATTCCTTTTCATAGAGGAATAATATTTCATGTTTATACTACAATTTGTTTCTCCATTCATGCATTGATGGAAATTTGCCTTCTTTTCACCTTTTGGCTGTAGTGAACAGTCTTGTTACAAATGTTCGTGTACTTGTGTTCGTTTCACTACCAGCTTTCAGATCTTTTTTTCTTTTTTGAGATAGAGTCTTGCTCTGTCACCAAGGCTGGAGTGCAATGGTGCGGTCTCACCTCCCTGCAACCTCCGCCTCCCAGGTTCAAGCAATTCTCTTGCCTCAGCCTCCCAAGTAGCTGGGACTACAAGCACATGCCACTACACCTGGCTAATTTTTGAATTTTTAGTAGAGACAGGGTTTCACTTTGTTGGCTTGGCTGGTCTTGACTCCTGACCTCGTGATCTGCCCGCCTCGGCTTCCCAAAGTTTTGGGATTACAGGCCTGAGCCACTGCGCGGCCAGTCTTCAGTTCTTTTGGGTACATAACTAGATAGGAAACTAGTGATTCATATGTTAGTTGTACATTAATTTTGGGGGGGAATTATGAAACAATTTTCCATAGCAACTGCCCCATTTTATGTTCCCATCTTCAACGTGTGTGGGTTGTAATTTCCCTGCACACTATTCAATATTGTTTTCTATTTTAAAAAATGATTGTTAGCATAGTTATTGCAAAGTGGCATCTAATTCTTCGATTTGCATTTTCCTGATGACTAAATATTGAGCATCTTTTCACATAATTGTTGGTCACTTGTGTATCTGAAACATCTGTTTCTAAATTTATAAATTGGTGCTTCTCTATTTGTTCTTGACTTGGAAGGGTTCTTTATATATTCAGGACACTAGAACCCATACTTCATGGTATTTTCATGTTCTCAACAATGTCCATTTATATGTACTTTTTTAAAACCGTAGTCCAATTTATGTAACTTTTTTCTTTTTTAGCTTGTGCTTATGTTTTCTTACCTAAGAATCCATCCCAAATGAAGTCTTGAAGATTAACCTCTGTTTTCTAAGAATTCTGTAGCTTAAGTTCTCACATTTAGGTCATTTATCCATTGAATTTTTAAGTATAGTGTGAGGTGGGGATCTAACTTCATTGTATTGCATATGTATATACACTTGTTCCAGTACTCTTTGCTAAAGACTGTTCTTTCTCCATTAAGTAATATTAGGTCCTTCTTGAAAATCAAGTGACCTTAGATATATGAGTTTCTTTATGGACCAACAATGATACTCCATTAGTCTGTGTATCTTTTCTTAGGCTTGTGCCACATGGCTTTAATTACTACAACTTGGTAATAAATTTTTAAATTGGGAAGTGTGAAATCATCTTTTATGTTCATCATTTTCAAGATTTTTTTGTCTATTTGAGGTCAGTGCAATCATATATGAATTAGGAGTACTGGCTTTTCTTTTTCTACAAAAAGGCTGTTGGGATTTTGACAGGGATTCCACTAAAACTGTACATTGCTTTGGACATGATGTCTTCCAATTTATGAACTCCTAGACAACAAGTGAATTCAGCATGATCATAGGATACATGATAATAGGATACATGATCCATACACCAAATTTGATAATCCAGGCACACAGAAGGGTACATATAAGCCCTAACTGATGTCTTTTTAGTGATGATAAACATGAATTTTTTGCTCAATGTTTTCTGTTACAAAAAAACATTGTTTTGGACATGAGCTATTCTGGTATCTGGTGATGGATAAAAAACAAAAGTAAAACAACAGGTCCTAGTTTTCTGACACCATGTGCACAGAAACTTAACGTGGCAAGCCTGAGATTGTTAACCTTAGAAAGGACTGTATGTACGACTGGCCTGTGGCTGGTGTCAGGAAATATGGACTTTGAGAAGGTTGCCACCATCCATTAACTGTAAGAGTGGTTCACCATCCCTAAATTGTACAAGGTAATTTATTCCATATATTTGGTCTCCTTGGAGTCTGGAATCTTGGTATATGCTAGGGCAGATGATACCTACCATGATCATTCCCAACAAGAACTTTAGATACAGGTTACTAAGAACTTCCATTATAGACCTTTCATAAGTACTATGGGATACGAGGCAGAGAGGGCTCTTGCAAATTTGCACCTGGTTTTCTCAGATGTTGCCTGTGAGTCTTTTTCCTTTACAAATTCTGCTTTGTATTCTATCACTGTAATATAGTCATAAATACAACTAATATTCTGAGTCCTCTTAGCAAATCACAGAACCTAGAGATGTTCTTAGGGACCTCCAACCTACTATGCAAATTGAGAAAGCATGGATTTTTTTTTCTTTTTCAAGATCTATAGCTTTTTCAATAAAGCATGGATCTTAATAAGTACCTCGCATCCTGAGAAAATCTAGTTTACAAAATTAACTATATAAATCAAATGTATCTGACACTTTGCTGAAGAAAGCCTATAACTTAACACACTTAAGATATTACTATGGTGTGTACCTTATTAATTAGCATCTGACAATAGTTTGAATACTTATCCCCTCCAAATCTCATGTTGAAATAATGACCTCCAGTGTTGGAGGTGGGGCCTATTGGAAGGTGTTTGGGTCATGAAGGCAGATCCTTCATGAACATTGGTGTCCCCTCCATGGTTCAATGAGGGAATACACGCTCTATTTAAACTCACACAATAGCTGGTTGTTTAAAAGATCATGGCACCCCTCTCCCTCTCTTGCCATGTTACATACCTACTCCAATTTCACCTTCTCCCATGAGTAAAAGCTTCCCAAGGCCCTTACCAGAAGCTGAGCAGATGCCAGTGCCATGTTTCTTGTAAAGCCTGCAGAATGGTGTAACAAATAAAAATCTCTTTTTATTTTATTTTTATTTTTTGAGACGGAGTTTCGCTCGTTACCCAGGCTGGAGTGCAATGGCGCGATCTCGGCTCACCGCAACCTCCGCCTCCGGGGTTCAAGCAGTTTTCCCGCCTCGGCCTCCTGAGTAGCTGGGATTATAGGCGCGCGCCACCATGCCCCGCTAATTTTTTGTATTTTTAGTAGAGACCGGGTTTCACCATGTTGACCAAGATGGTCTCAATCTCTTGACCTCGTGATCCACCCACCTCGGCCTCCCAAAGTGCTGGGATTACAGGCTTGAGCCACCGCGCCCAGCCAAACCTCTTTTTAAATTACCCAGTCTCAGGGATTCCTTTACAGCAGTGCAGAATGGACTAATACAGCCTTCAAACGAGCTTTGTCCTAACTGCTTCCACACCCTTTGGAGCTCCGCCATTGTCATGCTACGTTTCCTGTCCATACACATCTATTCTCTAGAGGGCTTTTTTTTTTAAAAAAAAAACTCTGCAACATATGAATACCTACTTTATTTCAATTTCTATGACTTATGCCTAAAGAAGCAACATGTGCATTAATCATGGCAGTTTGCCACACTCATCAATGTATCTGTATTCAAAAATCCAGATAATTTTTGTTTGTTTATTTATTTATTTAGAGACGGGGTTTCGCTCTTGTTACCCAGGCTGGAGTGCAATGGCGCAATCTCGGCTCACTGCAACCTCCACCTCCTGAGTTCAGGCAATTCTTCTGCCTCAGCCTACCGAGTAGCTGAAACTACAGGCACGCGCCACCATGCCCAGCTAATTTTTTGTATTTTTAGTAGAGATGGGGTTTCACCATGTTCACCAGGATGGTCTCCATCTCTTGACCGCATGATCCACCCGCCTCGGCCTCCCAAAGTGCTGGGATTACAGGCGTGAGCCACCGCGCCCAGCAATTTTTGTTTTAAAATATGACTTCCACAGTCTTACTCCTTAATTTTGAACTTATGTCACATGACAATGTAGAACAATCTTATTCAGTCTTTATAAGTGATTAACATTTTTTCAAATTTTATTGCACACAATTTACTGCTTTGGTAAAGCTGATTTTCACTGAGACACAATTTTATGTATCCCGAATTATTAAAAACAAAAAATTTTTAAATTCATGGAAATATAAAATGGTGCAAATATTCATTGCCAGCAAAGATCAGTAAAAATATTCATTCACATAGTATGTATGTAAACACTAGAACGTAAACACACAAAGGTATTTATTTGACCAGGTTAGGAAGGCTAAAAAAACATTGTTTTTCTCCTTTTATGTCTATGTGATCATCTCATTGATTTCATGTTATTATAAAAATAAATGCAATTCACATAAATTCCTGAACACTTGTTCTTTTCATTTTAAAATGGAGTGACATCATCAATGTGGTCTTCTACTTTTTGGAGTTTGTCATAGTCATAATTTCCTATCCTATGGTTTTCATATCAAACAGTTGCACCTTATACATTGACATGTTCTGTTCTCCAAAGGACACATTTTTACTGCCAGCAATAAAGAAGAAGATTTGAATGTTACTCCTGCCCCCAATAATGAATATATTTGAAGAAACTACCAAACTCCATTAAGTTTCTCTTCCTGTATCATACGGTTGATAGAAGAATATTGGATATGAAGGTTGACAAAAGCTGTCCTCCTTATGTAGAATATTTTGTACCAGAGAAGTTAAAAAAGAATTGTACAGCAATTAAAAGGTAGTCATACCAAGGCCTCATGATCACAAATATGATCAATCTAGGATTGACTAAGAAAATTTGTCAATGTCCATCTGACATGTTTAAAGTGTTACTGTAAATCTTGTCTTAATACTGTTGAAAACATTTAATTATAAAATATGCAGTGGTCTATTACTGTAAAATTAACCCAACCTTTTCAGTCTATACTGTGAGAAAAGCTACAAAAGATAGTTAAATTTATACCATATACAAGCAATGAATATTTGATAGAGACATAAATAATAATCCAATTTCAGTACACAGGATGTGGGGAAGCCAGGAGCCAAGTGCAATAAAATGATATTCAATGAATATGATAACTCTGATCAAGAAAAAAATTTAAAAGGAAAAAATAATAATATTTAAATTAATGCTACGGATTGCAGTAGAGTTTACTCCGCATTTCAACTCATGTTTCCCAGAATTGTTTTCCAGACTTCCCTGTTTGGATACATAAAATTGCATCCAAATCCATACATATGTTTTCTCCTTTCATTGATTTAACAAACAAGCAGTGAACACATACAAAGTGCTAATCAGTGTTCCAGCTGTGACAATTTCGCAGAAAAGAAAGACACAGGTAGCTTACATTCTAGTGGACATCAATTTTGAGATGTCCACCATTAGAGTGGTAAATTCACGAACTCTTACTCTAAGTCCTGTCTCCTGAATGATAGCTGTAACTATCAAACTTCTGAATGAAGCTTTATTGCACCATTTACAAAGATTCTCCACTATGGTGGTCCTGAGACTACTGGGGTATGCTGAGCTATGGCTGAAGCAATGATGTTATCTTAAACAAATGTTTTCCTTCTTCCAAGAATGGGTGGAATTTATCACCAGCATGTATTCAGAGATAAAGCACTCAAAGGAAAGTGCTTATAATGTGCCTCACATTTTAATGCTTCTCCCCTTCGTGAACTTTCAGATGAGATTGCATTCATGAAGACTGAGTGAAGACTTTATCACACCATCACATCACTAAGTTTCTCTCCCACATGAACAATCTGATGAAGTTGAAGCCTTGAGGCCTGACCGAAGCACATACCTCACTCCCCACATTTCCATGTTTTCTCTCCCATGTGGACCCTCTGATGCATGTCAAGATTCGAGCACCTGTTGTAGCCCTTCCCACAGTCCTCACATTTGTATGCCTTTTCTACACTGTGAACTTTTTCTTGGACTTTAGAGAATGAATTCTGTACAGTATTCTTCCCATACTCCTTACATTTGAGAGATGTTTCTCTGCTGTGGCATCTCTGATGGGTCAGACGGGTTGAAGACCAGCTGAAACCCTTCCCACACTCATCACATTTGTATGGCTTTTCTCCGGAGTGCACTCCTTGATGAGAATGAAGCTGTGAATTCTGAGTAAATCTTTTCCCACACTCTTCACATTTGAATGGTTTTTCTCCACTGTGCAGTCTCTGATGTTTCAAAAGACACGAGGCCCAACCAAAACTCTTCCCACATTCTTTACAATTATACGGTCTCTCTCCTGTGTGGACCTTCTGGTGCATATCAAGATTAAACTTACTATTGTAGCCCTTTCCACACTTCTCACATTTGTAAGCCTTTTCTCCAGTGTGGACTCGCTGATGGGAATGAAGATGTGAATTTTGAGTAAACCTCTTCCCACACTCTTCACATTGGAATGGTTTTTCTCCACTGTGGAGTCTCTCATGTTTTAAAACACAAGGTGCCCGACTAAAGCTCTTCCCACATTCCTTACAATTATACAGTTTCTCTCCTGTATGGACGCGCTGGTGAAAGTCAAGATCCAACCTCCTTTTGTAGCCCTTCCCACACTCCACACATTTATATGGTTTTTCTCCACTATGGGATCTCTGATGGGAATAACGTTGTGAGTTTGTGTAAAATCCTTTCCCACATTCTTCACATTTGAAGGGTTTTTCTCCACTGTGGACTCGGTGATGTTTCAAAAGACACGAGGCCCATCTGAAGCTCTTCCCACATTCTTTACAATTATATGGCTTCTCTCCCCTGTGGACCATATGATGCGTATAAAGATCTCGCCTACAAATAAAGCCTTTTCCACACTCCTCACATTTGTATGGCTTCTCTCCTGTGTGGACCATGTGATGACTATTAAGTGCTGATCTCTGACAAAAGCTTTTACCACACATATCGCATCGGAAAGGTTTTTCTCCCATGTGAACCATGGAATGCCTATTAAGTCTTGATCTACCACAGAAGCTCTTACCACATATATCACATTTAAATGGCTTCTCCCCAGTATGGATTCTCTGATGTTCTTGAAGCTGGGAATCATGAATGAAGGCCTTCTCACATTCCTCACAATTATAAGGTTTCTCTCCTGTGTGCAATTTGCAATGCACATTAAGTGCTGATCTACGACTGAAGCCTTTCCCACATTCCACACATTTGAATGGTTTCTCTCCAGTGTGTAGTCTCTGATGAGTTTGCAGATGTAAGCTCTGACTGAATTCCTTACCACACACATCACACTTATAGCATTTCTCTCCCATGTGAACTCTCTGATGAATACGAAGGGCTGAGATGTAACAGAAGCTTTTTCCACACTTGTCACATGTATGAGACTTCTCTCCTGAGTGTAATTCTTGATGAAAATCAAAGATGGAGAGATCATTGAAGGACTGTTTATATCCATTGCCCTGGGAAGATTTCTGTCTTATGTTAATTACAGATAGTCTTGCCTCAGTCTGGCAGGGTAAATCACTTTGTTTGGAGAACTGAGAGCTACGTATTACTGAGGCTTGAGACCTGGTTAAATCACTTGCAATTTTTTCCCAGATTTGCTGGCAGGACCACTCTTGATGTGTTCCTGCTTCTGAAACAGTCTTCATCTCAGTTTGGATCTTGCCTCCTATCAGAATACAGAATTAAGAGATGAGGACAAGTGAAGCCTTTGTTCAGTGTTATCAAGATTTCACTTAGGCCATGGCATGAAACTTTCATGAATGTAGACAACATTCAGTTTGTATTTTTCAAGTGTACCATAATCTCCGGTTTGGATGAGGCCAATTTAGAACCAACCCAAGTATCATATGTAAAATACTTGGTAGAAATAAAAGACTTACAAAAAAACAATAGATGTTGGCATGGATGTGATGAAAGGGAACACTTATACATTGCTGGTGTGAATGTAAATTAGTACCACCTCTATAAAAAAAGAGTATGGAGATTCCCTAAAGAACTCAAAGTGGATCTACAGTTTGATCCAGCAATCCCACTACTTTCTACCCAAAGGAAAATAAGTCATTACATCAAAAAGACACCTGCACACATATATTTATTACAGCACAATTTACAATTTCAAAGATAAGGAACCAACCTAAGTGCCCATCAATGAACTAGTGGCTAAAGAAAATGTGGTATATATACACCATGGAATACTATTCAGCCATAAAAAAGAACAAAATAATGTCTTTTGCAGCAACTTGGATGGAGTTGGAGGCCATTATTCTAAGTAAAGTAACTCAGGAATGGAAAACCAAATACTGTGTTTCCGCTTATAAGTGAAAGCTAAGCTATGGGTATGCAAAGGCATACAGAGTAATATAATGGACAATGGAGACTCAAAAGGAGGAGAGTAGAAGGTGGGGGAAGGAATAAAAAGCTACACGCTGAGTACAATGTACACTACTCAGGTGATGGGTGTACTAAAGTCTCAGAATTCACCAGTAGACAATTCACGCATGTAACCAAAAACCACCAAACCCCAAAAGCTACTGAAAGTAAATAAATGTTTTTAATAAAATAAAAAGTCTTAATAATAAAATTAATATAATATAAATTTTTTTTTTTTGAGACGGAGTTTCGCTCTTGTTACCCAGGCTGGAGTGCAATGGCGCAATCTCGGCTCACCGCAACCTCCGCCTCCTGGGTTCAGGCAATTCTCCTGCCTCAGCCTCCTGAGCAGCTGAGATTACAGGCACGCGCCACCATGCCCAGCTAATTTTTTGTATTTTTAGTAGAGACGGCGTTTCACCATGTTGACCAGGATGGTCTCGATCTCTTGACCTCGTGATCCACCCACCTCGGCCTCCCAAAGTGCTGGGATTACAGGCTTGAGCCACCAGGCCTGGCCAATACAAATATTATACCTGCTACTCTTCCTAGTGAATTTCCTAATCAGTCTAAAATCTTGCATGGCAAATTATGAAACTAATAAATTATGTATATAATAAAATATGAATCAAAACCAACTTTATAGAAAAATAACATAAATACTTGGTACATTTGTGTTTATATTGTATATCTTTACAAAGTAAAGAAATTAACCTCATTCAAAATGAGGTCTGGATGTTATCCTCAGGATCTGAGAGGTAATCTCTAGGAGTCTGAAGTGTCATGCCTGAGGGGAGTGTCTTTGTTTGCTTGGGGGTAAAACTAGGTCTCTGGATAGTGAAACAATATAATTTAGGGTTGTGGCTGGCTACCCTTTTGGGGGTTGGTGCCCCCCATGTCACAAAGAGCAATGAGATTTAAGGTGGGGCTCTAGGTTACATGGAATCAGTGGCCCAGGAGACTGATTAGCCACATGGGAATCAAACAACAAATAATGGCTATCTAATAGAGCCTCACAAATTATTTGTAAAACGAAGGCTCAGGTGAGCTTCCGTGGTTGGCTGCACTCTCTACAGCACACCTTAATTCTAGGAATGTAACACATCCTACTCTATCAGGAGGATACAATACAAGATCCTCATTTGGTACACCCCAGAACTCTTTCTTATTTTATTTTTCTCTTAGGAAAATGTAACGTTCATCTCTACCCTGTTAACATCCATAACTTTTAGTATGAAAGCATTCAGTGAGTTCTGCTTGTCTTTCTAGGTAATTACTGAATGTGAAGGTAGTTTTGGGAAATCCCCACATGTGCAGTTGGTGTGACGCTCACGTGATCTTCTGTAAATTCTTGCTCTAAACTGTATAGTCACTTAAACTCTTCACAATAATATCAAAGGCTTAGGAGTGTTTTATCTACATATTCATAATATTCCTACACAAGAATTTTGTATAATGTGTATCTTTAATTTTATTTTTCTGTGTAGATATGAACAATAATTTGGTTACCTGAAATAGGTAAGAAACAGACAACTGCAGTTTTGATGGGAATTGGAAAGGTAGGACCTGACAGGGCATGCAAAGGGTGATGCTCCTGATGAGACAGTGAAAGGTGGTGAGAACACCTGGGATAAAAAGAATGCCTGAGGGATCATGCTCTGGTTCCATGTGGGGATATTAGACTCTCATTTAAAAAAAAAAAAGGCCAGGAGCGGTGGCTCAAGCCTGTAATCCCAGCACTTTAAGAGGCCAAGGCGGGTGGATCATGAGGTCAAGAGATCGAGACTATCTTGGTCAACGTGGTGAAACCCCGTCTCTACTAAAAGTACAAAAAAATTAGCTGGGCATGGTGGCGCGTGCCTGTAATCCCAGCTACTCAGGAGGCTGAGACAGGAGAACTGCCTGAACCCAGGAGGCGGAGGCAGGAGAATTGCCTGAACCCAGGAGGCGGAGGTTGCGGTGAGCCGAGATCACGCCATTGCACTCCAGCCTGGGTAACAAGAGCGAAACTCCGTCTCAAAAAAAGAAAAAAGGCCGGGTGCGGTGGCTCAAGCCTGTAATCCCAGCACTTTGAGAGGCAGGTGGATCATGAGGTCAAGTGATCGAGACCATCCTGGTCAACATGGTGAAACTCCATCTCTACTAAAAATACAAAAAATTAGCTGGGCATGGTGGCGTGTGCCTGTAATGCCAGCTACTCAGGAGGCTGAGGCAGGAGAATTGCCTGAACCCAGGAGGCAGAAGTTGCGGTGAGCCGAGATGGCGCCATTGCACTCCAGCCTGTGTAACAAGAGCAAAACTCCATCTCAAAAAAAAAAAAAAAAAAAGGCAGAGGCTAGGCTAGGCTAGGCGCAGGGGCTCACATCTGTAATTCCATCACTTTGAGAGCCCAAGTCTGGTGGATCGCTTGAGCCCAGTAGTTGGAGACCAGCCTGGTTAACATGGTGAAACCCCGTCTCTACTAAAAATACAAAAATTAGCCAGGCATGGTGGCGCATGCCTATAATCCCAGCTATGTGGGAGGCTGAGGTATGAGAACCACATGAACCCAGGAGGCGGAGGTTGCAGTGAGCTGAGATCATGCCACTGACCTCCAGCCTGAATGACAGAGTGATACCCTGTCTCAAAAAAAAATAAAAAAGAAGAAAAAAGAGGGCAGAAAATACATGATATAGATAAATGCTCCTTTATACTTATTTCCAAATGGAAGAATATAGACAAGTGAGCTATAAAATAAATTTAAAGCCTTCTGATGAGTATTTAGAAAAAAAGAATTAGAAAAGAAATGATCACATCCTCATGACAAGCAGGAAAGGTATCATTTCATGAAATTCCTACTAAAGTAACCATAGATGTCTACATGCATGAAAAATGTTTGCCCTGGTTATGGTGAAAGATGTGTTTCCTTACTATGTGACTCACACTCATAAAAATATTGAAAACTCTGGTCAGGATATTACCAAACCCTAAATTAAGTCAGTCAAAGGGAAAGTTAACTTTCCAAGGTTGAGTCTTGGAAAACAGTAAGAGGTAGTTGTGTACCCAGTGGTACACATCGGAATATGGATATATTTAACACATTGTTACTTAAGGGGATTTTGGGAGAAGAGAGATTCTCTTTCAGAATGTTGTTATTTTGAGAGGGCAGTTTCCTGATTCTTTCCAAGTTATAAAGTTGAATATAGAGCACTAGGTCTCTAAAAAATAAAGGAAAACGTATGTTGTAAAATCTATATTCGTTTATGTTTTTAACAATTAAATCCATATAAAATAAAGATGCACAAATATGTATTTTTGAACAAAGATGACTAGAAATATAGGCAATGTTCAGCTGTGTGAATTGTGTTGCTCTCTTCCTCATTCTTCCCCATCCAGGAGAAGGAGAAACCTGGGGTCAGTGATGTGCATGCAGACTTTGGAAATTCTATTTTGATAGAATGGAATTATAAAGAGAGTGGTTTGGGATGGCTTCTCTCATTACTTTAAAACCGAAAAGAGCTGGGCGCAGTGGCTCACACCTGTAATCCTAGCACTCTGGGAGGCCGAGGCAGGTGGATCACGAGGTCAAGAGATCGAGACCATCCTGGTCAACATGGTGAAACCCCATCTCTACTAAAAATACAAAAAATTAGCTGCGTATGGTGGCATGTGCCTGTAGTTTCAGCTACTCAGGAGGCTGAGGCAGGAGAATTGCCTGAACCCAGGAGGTGGAGGTTGTGGTGAGCCGAGATCACGCCATTGCACTCCAGCCTGGGTAACAAGAGCGAAACTCCATCTCAAAAAAAAACCCAAAAAGCAACTTGAATAACTTAAGGAGATGCCAGAAGGTTTTGAGGTGACAGAGTATTCTAATCAGTGAGATAAGCAAGTAAGGGCTGAGACAGAAGCTTTTGTAGAGAAAGAATAATGGTTCCTAAAAGATGTCTACATCCAGTCCCCAGGACCTATGATAATGTTATACAGCAGGGGAATAGAGGTTGTAGATGCAATTAAGGCTGCTAGTCAGTTAATCAGAGAATAGGAAGATCATCCTGGATTATCCAGGCATGATCAGTATAATTACAAGGGACCGTAAAGGTGAAAGAGGACCCAAAAGGCATAAGAAGAGTGGCAGAGGGAGCGTCCCTATGGATATGCAAGTTGCTTCCTTTGAAGATGGAGGAAGGGAAGCAAGAGCCAAGGAATGAGGACAGTGCCTAGACACTGATAAACCAAAGTGAAGGCTTCTCCCCAAGAGCATCCAGAAAAAATGAAGCCCTATAGGTAACTCGGTAATTGCCCAGTGAGATGTATCAGACTTCATCCCTAAAGAACACAAAAATAATGTTTGTTGTTCAATCTGCTAAGTTTGTGGTCACTGGGTACCAGCAAAAGGCAACACAGTTTCCTTGGCGAGACAGAGAAACAGCAGGGAGAATAATATGGCTGGTAAAGACAGAGCAAGAGGGAGAGGAGGAGATGTAGTCAGAGAGGTGGGGGGAGGGGGTGAAAAGCAGACCACAGGGTCTCCAAAAGTCAATTAACAAGGTTATAGGGAGAGCAAGGTGGCTCATGCCTGTAATCCCAGCACTGTGGGAGGCTAAGGCAGGTGGATCACGAGGTCAGCAGTTCAGGACCAGCCTGGCTAATATGGTGAAACCCCGTCTGTACTAAAAATATAAAAACACTAGCCAGGCATGGTGGCTTGTGCCTGTAGTCCCAGCTACTCAGGAGGCTGAGGCAAGAGAATTGCTTGAACCCAGGAGGCGGAGGTTGCAGTGAGCTGAGATTGTACCACTGCACTCTAGCCTGGGCAACAGAGGGAGACTCCGTCTCAAAAAAAAGAGGTTGTAACTTTAATGAAAACAAGCCAAAAAGGTTTTTGACCTGAGGAATAGAAATCTGACTTACATTTCCTAAGGATCACTTTGGCTGCTATGAGAAGAGAAGTCAGGGTGGGAAGGCAGGCAGCAGGGCCACCAAGTGTATGATGGTTGTCAATAATCCAAGAAAGACGTTTGGCCATTTAGGCCAGGGCAATGGATTTGAGCATGGACAGAAGTAAAAAAGATGGAAGAGACCTACAGGGATTCACACTTGCTTGATTCTTACCTGAATTCCCTTCTCTTTGGGTTGCTGTCTTCATCATCCAAACCTTTTCTTCCCTTAGGAACTGGAAAGTATCCCTGTCGAATGCTTGCTGTCCTGCGAACATGCAAAGTCATGTGCTTAATTCTAACTCATTCTAGGTAATATCAAGGTAAAATTTACTAGAAATGTAGGTTCTCACTGCACACTCAAACTTGAACCCTAGGTTCGAGTTACTAATTAACACTTGAAACTTTTTTTTTTTTGAGATGGAGTTTCGCTGTTGTTTCCCAGACTGGAGTGCAATGGCACGATCTCAGCTCACTGCAACCTCCGCCTCCCAGGTTCAAGCAGTTCTCCTGCCTCAGCCTCCTGAGTAGCTGGGACTACAGGTGTGCACCACCATGCCCAGCTAATTTTTGTATTTTTAGTAGAGATGATGTTTCACCTTGTTGACCAGGATGGTCTCGATCTCTTGACCTCGTGATCCACCCGCCTCGGCCTCCCAAAGTGCTGGGATTATAGGCGTGAAGCCACTGCGCCCGGCAGAAACTATTTTTTTTTAAGACAGGGTTACACCATGTTGGTCAGGGTGGTCTTGAACTCCCAACCTCAGGTGATCCACCCGCCTTGGCCTCCAAAGTGCTTGGATTATAGACGTGAGCCACCACGCTCGGCAACACTTGCAACTTTGTACCCTAGCATACAAAACCACTCCTGAGGCCTGATCTTCAGTTACAGAGGGTGCCTGTGCTCACCCACTGAGAGCAGGTTCCTGAAGTTCTCCAGCATCACATCTCGGTACAGCTTCCTCTGGGCAGGGTCCAGCAGCCCCAGCTCCTCCTCAGTGAAGAACACAGCCACGTCCTTGAAGGTCACTGCCTCCTACGACATCAAACATATGCAACCTCAATCTCATGACCAGTGATTCCCGGAAGAGGGAGGGGTGGCACTGAGAAGAGAGAGGGGAGGAGTGGGAAGTTGTTTTGGATCTTGAGAGACACAGGCCAACTCATAGACTTCCTACTCATTCTGTCTGTATCCTGACAATGACTGATTTTCCTGAGCTCCACCAAAAATGAAATGATGAAAAAGACCTGTATTTTTACTTTGTGCAATAATTGAGTCTCCTTGTAAGTAACCCTCTAGGACTCTAAATGCGGCATCCTGGGCTACACACATATATGTTTTGATAAATCTTGACAGCCACCTCAGCAACATTTAGCAATTCAGTCCTGATTTGTTTGATAATGCCCATTGTCTCCCTCTCTCAAACTCCAACCCTGGATGTTATTATTTTTCTTTAACATCTGCTTTTTTTCTGTGTAAGAATAAAAAAGAGGAAAAAAAAGAGAAAAAAAAAATTTGCCAAACTGACAATCTTATGGTGACATGTGTGAGTAGTTATGCAGTGAGTCCTCTGTACTCTCAAGGCAAAAACTACATACATTAATTGCAACATTGAATGTCACGATCTGCAGCCAGCGTGCCTCAGAGTGCATACATAAGACTCTGTCCCTTCCCAGTCATGTGACCTTGGACAAGTTGGCGTGAATGCATTACTTTCCTCTCTGTATAACGACTGTCTCAGGATACAGTTTTTATCTTTTTTTTTTTTTTTTTTGAGACGGAGTTTCACTGCTGGGTAAACTCCAGTTTACCCAGACTGGAGTGCAATGGCACGATCTCGGTTCACCGCAACCTCCGCCTCCAGGATTCAAGCAGTTCTCCTGCCTTAGCCTCCCGAGTAGCTGGGACTACAGGCGCGCACCACCATGCCCAGCTAATTTTTGTATTTTTAGTAGAGACGGGGTTTCACCATGGTGACCAGGATGGTCTCGATCTCTTGACCTCGTGATCCACCCGCCTCGGCCTCCCAAAGTGCTGGGATTATAGGCCTGAGCCACTGCGCCCGGCCAGGATATGGTTTTTAAAGAATTAAATAGTGGAATATACATATGCTATTGGGGAAACGTGTAGCATAGACTAAATACTTAACATTAGCTGTTTTTATTTTTGTCAATTATTGTTACTGACTTTATCTCATATCTGCAGTGTTCCATGGAATTGATCTATTTTTATTCTAAATAATGAACATTTAATTTTATATGTTATCCATGATTACCAATCCAACAAAGAACATCATTTCAGATAGATCTTACTCTCCTATTTAAATAAGTTTTAAATAATAAAATGTCAAAAAATAAGAATGTTAAACATTGTGATGATGTGTCACATTTTCTCAATTTCTTTTAACTCCAAAATTTTTCAAGGGGATACATTATTCTGATTTTTCTTAATATAGCCAAAAGCAGGTTATCAATTTTCCCATTATTCTGGTACTCTGATCAGAAAGAAATTGTTTTTGGTTTTTTGGTCTTTTTTTTGTAGAGAGAGCATCTTGCTATGTTTACCAGGATGGTCTTGAGCTCCTGGTTTCAAACAATCCTCCTTCCTAAGCTTCCTAAAGTGCCAAGAGTACAGGTGTGAGTCACAGGCCTGGCCATGATTTTGTTTTATTATTCTCACTTATTTGATTATAAGTGAATATCATCATCTTTTCAAATATTTATTGCCATCTGTATACATTTCTCCTTGTATACATTCCCGGTAATCTCCTTTATTCGTATTTCTTTGGATTTTCTTCTCTATTCTGTGCATAGGATTCTTATTTTGGATTGTATCCTTTTTTAGACATCCAAAGGGTAAATATTTTCACCTTAGACGATTAAGTTTTCTGGTAACACTGTGTAAGGCATCTTTTCCCTTAATGAATTTTAAAATTTTCTGTAATGACTATGGTAATTGCTGTTTTTGGGTACCTGAAGTGCTGGGGACCAAGGAATAGGTACCACGACAAGAAGAGAAGGCATCCCCCTCCCAAGGTAGGGCCAGGGAGGAGCAGTGCCACCTGTGGATGTCATCACTCCAGACACCCACACCACAGGGCACAGGGCCCTCAATGGAGAATTCTCTCTGTCTTTCTTTTTCTCTCTCTTTCAACTGAGTAAAATAGCTAATATTCTTGACTCTCAGTCTCCTGTCTGAACCTGAGCAGGTTTCTCATATTTCATGTGTTTAAGAGGAAGATAAGAACTGCCTCATTCCGCTGTTCTGAGGAGTAAATGAAGAAACAAAACACAAAGACTGGCAAATCTAGTATCATGCACAAAAGATTTACGTGAAATATTACTTCGGTCAAATTTCTTAACATATAAAGGAATAAAGAAAGACCACTAAATAAAAGACACAGAAGGCACAACCCAGACATGGGGGAAAGAAAATCTGGCTCTTCCTGTGTGGAAACTTCCAGCAATCCTTGTGTGAAGCCACAGTTACAGCTTGCCGTAATGCGCCACCTATGGGTACTCTATCTACAAAAGAGCCAACGTGGCACACATTTAAAGTACCCTTTCAAAATTGAGTTCCCAGTGTCTGGGAATATAAACTAATTAAAAAGGAGCATCGATTTAAATGGGAATACGATGCAACCATTAAAAATGAACATTATATAATATTAAATACAAAGTGCAATTTAAATTAGATTAATATCGCCAATACAAATACAGTTATGAATGTACATGAGGAAGAGTATGGAATTAGAGGATAAAAATAGCTAATGTGTGAGCAGAGAAGTAGTAAAATAAAAGAATTATCCATTCCAACAGTCTTGTCTACTCCATAGACTAAATGATACAAGAAAACAAGAACTAAAAACAAATGTAAAATCCACTCAAAAGTAACAAAGAAAGCACCTGGTTCACAAGAGATCCTCAAATGCCTGTTTTTCTCCTCAAATCTTCCCAAGACAGAGAAAAACTTGTGACAGTCTGAGTACTGAAATGGAATTTTAAGAGTAAGAGAAGCAAATCCTACTCACCGTGAACGTGGTCATTCTCCCTCTTACTTGCGGGAACTTGCGGAGTACTGAGTGGTGCAATTCCTGGGAAAGCAGAATTGTACCTGCAAAGTGCCAGAAAAGGCAGAAAAAGAGACATGAAAAGGCGGCCAGGGATGCCACCCACCAACAGGGATGTGTGTTGTGAATTGGCACATGAATGTTCACAGCAGCATTAACATAAAAACCCAAAACAGCACAACCAAAATGCCCTCCTATGCGTAAATGGATAGACAAATCATGGTCTATCCGAACAATGGAATGTTATTTGGAAATTTAAAGAAAATGAAGTACTGACTCATGCTACAACATACATGAACCTTTGAAACATTATGCCAAATCAAAGAAGCCAGTTACAAAGGACGACATATTGCAGGATTCCATTTCTGTAAAAAGTCCAGGTAGGAAAATGCAGATAGAGAGAAAACTGATTAGTAATTGCTTCAGAGCTGAGTGAGAATGAAGTCTAACCATAAGTAGGCATGAGGAGACCCGTATAGGAATGAAATGGTCACTGAATTGGGGTGATGGTTACTCTCTTCAGCAAACTTTCTAATGATCACTGGATGTACACCTGAAATAAGTTAAGTTCTATGATACAATAGGTGGGAAAAAATAATTGTTAACATATATGTCATTTAACTTAACAAGAATCAATTCTGAGTCCATATTGACAGAATATTTGCGATTGAACAAATCCAAGAATAAATGGAGAAAAAGGTCATTTTACAGCTGAATGCCCACTAGTAATGTTATCGATTCCTAAGAAACATTATTATTTTCAAAAAGAAATTTCTAACTCTATAGTGGAGAAATCGGAAAGACAGCATCTTGTCCAAGTGGAAAAGGTTGAGATCACCAATAAAAGAGACAAACTGACATCGCTTGGACCGTGTTATAGTGCAATGAAAAGGACATCTCACCCCTTCTGTGGTGTCCCTACCAACAAAGCATAATCTGAACCTGCACATGAATTATATCAGACACAACCCCAAATGAATGCCTTTCTCCAAAATAACTTGCCTATATTCTTAAAAAATACCAAACATAGAAAGACAAAGGGTGTAGAATCCTCCAGATTAAAGAAGATTATGGAAACGGGACAACTAAAGGCAATATATAAAATTAGATTGTGGACAGAGGTGGTGGTGGCTGGTGGGGAGTGGACACTTCTAAGAACCTTAAGTGAAAAACAGAACAAATTTAAATATAGAACTGCAGAGTACATAACATGATGGTGGGTAATTTGTTATCTAGCTCTATCTTTTTTTTTTTTTTTAAGACAGTCTCACTCTGTTGGCTAGAGTGCAGTGGCGTGATCTCGGCTCACTGCAACCTCTGCCTCTCTGGTTCAAGCAATTCTCCTGCCTCAGCCTCCCAAGTAGCTGGGACTACAGGCACACACCACCATGCCCAGCTAATTTTTGTATTTTTTAATAGAGATGGGGTTTCACCATGTTGGCCAGGATGGTCTCGATCTGTTGACCTTGTGATCAGCCCGCCTCGGCCTCCCAAAGTGCTGGGATTATAGGCGTGAGCCACCGTGCCCGGCCCTATCTAGCACTATCTAATAGATAATACAATTAACTATTAGCAGTCCTCTAATAGATATCTAATATTTAATAAATATCTTTGTCTGGTATATAATCTAATACTATCTAATATGTTATGTGAAACCATATGCTAGCCCTTCCTAAACTCTTACGAAGGCAGCCTCTGGCATGTGAGCTCTCTTGCTGCAGAAAGGCATAATCAGCTGTCTCTGGTTACAGGTATGTTTCTGGTGATATTTGGCTGATGGTCATCAACAAAGCAAAGAGGAAAAATATAAACACTTGGCAAATGTGGGTAAAGAGTAAATAAGAATTTCCTAGGCTATTTTTGCAACTTTTCTATAGGCTTCAAATGACATGAAAATAAAAAGTTTTATAATTTCAGGAAACAGTCATAGGAAAAATAACAACAATGAGATTAATGAGTATGATATAACATGGTAATTGACTAGTTTATTCTCTTTGTATTTGGTAATTTCCATAGTTAAACACATAAGGGGGAAACATTAAGAAAAAAATATAGGCCGGGTGTGGTGGCTCAAGCCTGTAATCCCAGCACTTTGGGAGGCCGAGGCGGGTGGATCACGAGGTCAAGAGATTGAGACCATCCTGGTCAACATGGTAAAACCCCGTCTCTACCAAAAATACAAAACAAATTAGCTGGGCATGGTTTCGCGTGCCTGTAATCCCAGCTACTTAGGAGGCTGAGGCAGGAGAATTGCCTGAACCCAGGAGGCGGAGGTTGCGGTGAGCTGAGATCGGCCATTGCACTCCAGCCTGGGTAACAAGAGCGAAACTCTGTCTCAAAAAAAAAAAAAAGAAAAAAATATAAAATTTTTGTTAAAATGTTCATAAACATATAAATGTACAAAAAGAAATACATTAGAAGCGTAACAGTTGCTGTTTTTACATCATGGGTTCGTGAGTAATAAAAACATTTTGTTCCTTTTTTTTTTTTGAGAGAGAGTCTTGCACTGTCACCCAGGCTGGAGTGCAATGGTACAATCTCTATTCACTGCAACCTTCGCCTCCCAGGTTCAATCGATTCTCCTGCTTCAGCCTCCCGAGTAGCTGAAATAACAGGCACCTGCCACCACTCCCGGCTAATTTTTTATTTTTATTTTTTAGTAGAGACGGGGTTTCACCATGTTGGCCAGGTTAGTCTCGAACTCCTGACCTTGTGATCCGCCCGCCTAGGCCTCCCAAAGTCCTAACTTGCTTTTCCCCCTGAGTCCAGCTAGTTCCTCTGCCTCAATGAGAACCTATCCAAGAGAAGATCAAATCAGGCTTTGACCCAGACTGCTTAGGTTCCAACCACAGCTCCACCTCTTACTAGTCGGGTGCCTATGCGCCCTGTGTCTCACTTTCGTTTTTAAAATAGAAAAAAAGTGATACTTCTCCACAGAGCCAAGGTGTGGCATAAGCCCTTAGAATGAAATTATTAATTAAGACTTAATATCAACACTCATGCTCGAGGACACATCCTATACACTGTCGGTTGGTGTGAGGATCTCTGACAACGAAAAGAGCCAAGGACCACTCACGTAGAGCTTTGCCCTCAGAAGCCAAGAAGTCCCTCCCCTGCAGCTCTTTCGGAAAGGTCAGGTTGGGGAAGGAGAAGGCTGTGAAACACCCTGACCACGTCAAGTAGCTGGGACTCTACAGGTGCCTGCCATAAAAGTTAAATTCTCCTGTCCCTTCCTGGAAGCGCATGCAACCCTCGCTCTCCTACAAAGAGGTCAGAAGGCGTCCGGGATCATCCATCGTCCTGCAGGAATCAGGGAGAAGGGCCGGTGTCCCTGCAGCTGGAGCTCTGACCCCACCAGGGGATCTGACAGGCTTCGTGAGAAATTAACAAAAGATCACTAGTCACCAAGTGACAGGGACTGCTTTAAGGCTCTCATTTGTGTTACCTCTTCCAGTTTCCCAAACGATTCTATCAGGATGGTCCTAAAGTGTCCATTTGAAAGAACAGTAACGGCAGACCCAAGGAGATTAACACCCCAAAGTTATATCGGGAGGAAGTGGTAGCGCGCGTGGGGTGCAGGGAGGCGGAGTGGAGAAACACTGAAACCAGGTGAGACGCGACCCGACCAATGCACGCGGGACGCGAGGACAGCCCCAAGCCCAAGAAGGGCTTGACGAAAACGAAAACAGTGGCCCTTACCCCTCCAAACCTCTGCTCTCTGACGAGACTCCTTTACCCCTAATTCGATCACCAGTTCGTTGAGAATCCAATGCGTAGGTCCCTGAAATTCAGAAGGGTCCTCATGGCGCGGAACTGACCTAAACTATTGCGGACAAACTGCAGCAACCTCAGTCCCCGAGCCCGAGCGCCCGCGACGCCTCTGTGTGTTTGGACTCCACTTCCCAGAATGCCCCGGGATCCGCCTGCCATAGCCAAAGTGACCCCCTACTCCACAGAGCGTCTGGACTACACGTCCCAGAACTCCCCTGGATCCGCCTGCCAGAGCCAAACTGACCGCGACCGTACGGAGCGTCTGGACTGTACTCCCACAGCATCACCCTCCAAGAGAAGCGTTCCGAACTACTGGAAAGCCCTTCGCTGCTCTTCCCACGGGGAACGGATCCCATATCCCCGAGCGCCTGTTGGGAAATGTGGACTTCTACCCTGAGAATAGTCCTTCCTTCTTCCCGGTACCCAAGAGAAAATATCGTATAGACAGGAATTCCTGCAGTCTAAACGCCTCTAGTGATGACAGGAGTGTTACTGGAAAGGGAACAAGGGAGATGATACAATCTTCAAATAATTAAGTTTTGCCAGTGGTAAGAAATAGCATGTAGTTTTTGTTTTGTTTTGTTTTGAGACGGAGTTTCGTTGTTGTTACCCAGACTGGAGTGCAATAGCACGATCTCGGCTCACCGCAACCTCCGCCTCCTGGGTTCAAGCAATTCTCCTGCCTCAGCCTCCCGAGTAGCTGGGACTACAGGCGCGCACCACCATGCCCAGCTAATTTTTGTATTTTTAGTAGAGACGGGTTGTTGACCAGGATGGTCTCGATCTCTTGACCTCGTGATCCACCCGCCTCAGCCTCCCAAAGTGCTGGGATTATAGGCGTGAGCCACCGCGCCCGGCTGTCATGTAGTTTTGTATCTCTTGTAAACAAAATGGAATATTCTTGTATATTTTCAGATGTCATTATTACATTTTCTGTAAATTGTCCAGATGTTTTGCCCACTTTCCTGTTTTTTGGTCTTTATCCCTCACTTTTCAAGCACAGTTTTAGTATTCATGATATTAACATTTTATCTCGCAAATATTTTCTCAACAAAAACGTTCGGTTTTTCTTTCTTATCTATGCAAAATATTTTAACGTATTTTATTTAAAACATCTCTATTGAAGTGTAATGCACAAAACGTAAAATTCACCATTTTAGGATATCTAGTACAAATAAAGTTAGGAAACATTTTCATCACTCCAAAGACCCCATACCCACTAAGCAGTCACAGCAACTGCACCATTTTTACGTTCCCACCTTCAGTGTGTGAGGGTAGTAATTTCTCCATATCCTCTCCAATACTTACTTTATATCTATGTATAAAATGTGTGTGTGTGTGTGTGTGTGTGTGTGTGTGTGTGTGTGTGTAATTGGAAACGGGATCGCCCTATGTTGTGCAGGCAGGATTGCAGTGGCTATTCACAGATAACATCCCATTACTGATCAGCATGGGAGTTTTGACCTGCTCTGTTTCCACCTTGGGCCAGTTTACCCCTCCTGAGGCAACATGGTGGTCCCGTGCTCCTGGGAGCTCACCACGTTCATGTCGACTTAGTGTGGACACCCGGTGGGCATAACTCGATACACCTCAGAACTCGTGGGCTCAAGTGATCCTCCTACTTCAGCCTCCCAAGTAGCTGGGACTACAGTGCCTGCCACCACATTGGCTATTTTCTATTTCTAAAAATGATAGCTAAGATAGCTGTTGTAAAATGGTATCTCATTGTGTTTTGATTTGCATTTTCCTAACAACCAATAGATGAGCATCTTTTCACGATTGTTGATAACTTGTATATCTGAAATTTCTATTTGTATCTTTGCTCATTAGAAAATTGGGTGGTTTCTCTTCTTGTTATTGAGTTTTAAGAGTTCTTTAATGGTGCAATGACATGTCACTGCAGCCTTGACCTCCCAGGCTCAAGCAATCCTTCTGCTTCAGCCTCCCGAGTAGCTGGGACCACAGGCACTATGCCTGGCTTACTTACTTACTTATTTAGTAAGTAGAGGTATGGTTTTTGCCATGTTGCCCAGGAAGGTCTCAAACTCCTGGGCTCAAGTAATCTACCCACCTCAGCATTCCAGAGTACTGGGATTGTGAGAGCCCCTCACCTGGTCTAAGAGTTCTTTATATATTCTGATTCTAGAAGCCACGCTGTATGGTCTTTTCATGCTCTTGACAATGTCTATTTATGCATAGCATTTTTTTTTTACTGTAGTCCAATTTATATGGGCTTTGTTTGTGCATATGGTATCTTATCTAAGAATCTATTTCAAATAAAAAGTCTTGAAGATTAACCTCTATGTTTTATTATAAGAGTTATATAGCTTAAGCTCTTATATTTAGGTCATTGATCATTTAGAGTTAATTTTTAAGTATAGTGTGAAGCGCAGATCTAACTTCATTATGTTGGAAACTCCTGACATCAAGGCATCTGCCCGCCTTGGCCTCCCACAGTGTTGGGATTACAGGCATGAGCCATGGCACCTGGCCACACATTAGTCATTTTTTTTTTTTTTTTTGAGACGGAGTTTCGCTCTTGTTACCCAGGCTGGAGTGCAATGGTGCGATCTCGGCTCACTGCAACCTCCGCCTCCTGGGTTCAGGCAATTCTCCTGCCTCAGCCTCCTGAGTAGCTGGGATTACAGGCATGCGCCACCATGCCCAGCTAATTTTTTGTATCTTTAGTAGAGACGGGGTTTCACCATGTTGACCAGGATGGTCTCGATATCTTGACCTTGTGATCCACCCGCCTCGACCTCCCAAAGTGCTGGGATTATAGGCTTGAGCCATCGCGCCCGGCCACATTAGTCATTTTAAATGTTTCTCTTCCACGTGAGCTCTCATATGAGATTATAGTTGTTAAGGTGAAGGAAAGAGTGTCACATACATCACATCATTAAGGTTTCTCTACCAACACTGAATTTGAAGATGTGAGGCCGGACTGAAGCATATACCACATTCTCCACACTTCCATCGTTTTTCTCCAGTGTAGATTCTCTTATGCAGACTAAGATTCAAGTGATCCAGCAATCCCACTACTAGCTGTATATCCAAAGGAAAGGAAGGAATCCATGTGTTAACTCCTGTCTGCACTCCTATATTTATTATAGTACTATTTGCAGTAGCTAACATATGGAATCAACCTAAGTGTTCATCAATAGAAAATGGTAAAGAAAATGTGGCATACATATACAAAGGAACACTAACCATAAAGAATAACAAAATTCCGTGATTTATGGGAAGATAGAAATAAGCTTTGGAGAACATGACGTTGAGTGATGTAAACTCAGGCCCAGAAAGATAATACATGTTCTCACTCATATGTGAAAGCTAAAAAGTTGACATCATAGAAGCAGCATAGCATTGGTCAGGCACAGTGGCTTATGCCTATAATCCAGCACTTTGGGAGGCCAAGGCAGGTGGATCACTTGAGCTTGGGAGTTCAAGACTAGCCTGACCAACATGGTGAAACCCTGTCTCTACTTAAAATACAAAAATTAGCCAGGTGTGGTAGCATTTGACTATAATCCCAGCTACTCAGGAGGTTAAGGCAGGAGAATTGCTTGAACCTGGGAGGCGGAGGCTGCAGTGAGCCAGATCCTGCCACTATACTGTCTTAAAAAAAATAAAAATAAAAAATAAAAGCAGAAGCAGCATGGCATAGCAATTACTAAAAGAGGAAAGCAGGAGGGAGAATGGATGGTGAAAGGTTGGTTAACAGATGCAAAAGTACAGTAAGATGAAGGGAACAAGTTCTAATGTTCCACAGTACTAAGGGTGACTATAATTCATAATTATTTTCAAATAACTAGAACAGCAGATTTTTGAAAGTTCAAAACAAAGAAATGATAGGCTGGGCACGGTGGCTCATGCCTGTAATCCCAGCACTTTGGGAGGCCGAGGCGGGTGGATCACTAGGTCAAGAGATTGAGACCATCCTGGTCAACCAGGTGAAACCCCATCTCTACTAAAAATACAAAAAATTGGCTGGGCATGGTGGCGCGTGCCTGTAATCCCAGCTACTCAGGAGGTTGAGGCAGGAGAATTGCCTGAACCTAGGAGGCAGAGGTTGCGGTGAGCCGAGATTGCGCCATTGCACTCCAGCCTGGGTAACAAGAGCGAAACTCCATCTTAAAACAAACAAACAAACAAACAAACAAACAAACAAACAACAACAAAAAAAGAAATGATAAATGATCAACACAAACAAATGATACACGAGGTGATGGATATGCTAATAACATTTGATCATTATACATTCTATACATCTATTGAAATATGCCGTAACCCATAAATATGGACAATAATTATATGTCATTTAAAAATAATGATAAAATCATATCTAGATTCAAGCGCCTCTTGTAGCGCTTCCCACAGTCCTCACATTTGGATGTTTTTTCTCCACTGTGATCTCTTTGTTGGTCCTGAAGGCATGAATTGTGCTCACTGCTCTTCCCACAGTCCTCACATTGGAAGAGTTTTTCTCTGCTGTGGAGTCTCTGATGGGTTAGATGAGTTGAGGCCCATCTGAAGCCCTTTCCACACTCCTCACATTTGTATGGCTTTTCTCCAGTGTGAATTCTTTGATGGAAACGAAGTTTTGAATTCTCAGTAAACCTCTTCCCACACTCTTCGCATTCAAATGGTTTTTCTCCAGTATGGAGTCTCTTATGTCTCAAAATACCTGAGGCCCACCTAAAGCTCTTTCCACATTCCTTACAATTATAAGGTCTCTCTCCCGTGTGGACCCTCTGGTGCAAGTCAAGATTAAACTTACTAATGTAGCCCTTCCCACACTTCTGACATTTATACAGTTTTTCTTCTCTGTGAGCTCTCTGATGTGAATGGCCCTGTGAATTCATATAAAATTTCTTCCCACATCTGTCACATTTGAATGTTGTTTCTTCATTGTGGACCCGCTGATGTCTCGAAAGACATGAGGACCACTTGAAGCTCTTCCCACATACATTACAATTATATGGTTTGTCTCCTGTGTGGTCCATCTGATGCTTATAAAGATCTTGCCTACAAATGAAGCTCCTTCCACACTTTTCACATTTGTATAGTTTCTCTCCTGTGTGAACCATGCAATGACTATTAAGTGCTGGTCTCGGACCAAAGCTATTACTACAGAGATCACATCTAAATGACTTCTCTTGCATGTGGACCATGGAATGCCTATTAAGATTTGCTCTACTACGGAAGCTCTTACCACATATATAACATTGAAATGGCTTCTCCCCAGTATGGATTCTTTGATGTTCCTGAAGCTGGGAATTGTGAGTGAAAGCCTTCCCACATTCCTCACAAATATGAAGTTTTTCTCCTGTGTGTAATTTGCAATGAACATAAATTCCTGATCTACGGCTGAAGCCTTTCCCACACTGCTCACATTTGAATGGTTTTTCCCCAGTGTGGACTCTCTGATGAGTTTGCAGATATGAGCGCCGACTAAATTCCTTACCACACACATCACACTTATAGAGTTTCTCTCCCATGTGAACTCTCTGATGAATATGAAGTGCTGAGCTATAACAGAAGCTCTTCCTGTACTCATTACATGTATGGGCTATCTTTCCTGAGTGTAATTGTTGATGAAGATCAAGGATGGAGACGTCACTGAAGGATTTTTTACACTTCTCATCCTCAGAAAGTGTCTGTCCTATGTGAATTATAGATAGTCCTGCATCAGCCTGGGAGGGGACATCACCTTGTATGTAGAACTGAGAGCTACTTATCATGGACTCTTGAGGCCTAGTTAAGTTACTTGCAATTTGTTCCCAGATTTGCTGGCAAGACCACTCCTCATGTGGTCCTGTTTCTGGAACAGACTCCAACTCAGTTTGGATCTTGCCTCCTATAAGGACACAAAATGAAGAGATGTGGATAAGTGAAGGCTTTGTTCAGTGTTTCCAGGATTTCACTTAGGACATGGCCTGAAACTTTACTGAATACAAGGAAGGTGCAGTTTGTGTTTTCCAAGTGTGCCACAGTCTCTTGTTTTCATGAAACTGATTTTGAACCACATAATGTCTCACACATGGTAGAAATGAAAGACTTAATTTAAAATATTAATATAATACATACAGTTAACTTGTTACTATTTCTACCAATTTCCTAGTCTAAAATTTTGCATGGTATATTATGGAACTAATAAATTATATACACGGTGAATCAATAGGAACTTTAAGGGTAGGAAGACTTCAAGATGGCTGACTAAAGACACCCAGAGCTTGCCTCCTCCACAAAGAGCCAAAATAATGAGCAGTGCTCACTTCAGCAGTACATACTGTAAAACTGGAATGACCAGCCTCTGCACAAGGCTGATATGTGAATTCATGAAGTGTTCTATATATTTTTAAATAAAAAATTTAAAAAGCAAATAATCATACATCAAATAGCATCTAAGAGGGATCACTGGAATAAAGCAGAGAAGTGACTGGAAACACCTGAAGCACGAAAGAAGAGTAAAGTGATGTAGCCCTTCTGGCCGTGATGACCTGAAAGCCCGAAAGGCTCCTCAGGGTTGGGAAAGGGTAAGTGAGAGGTCCCTAGTGGTTTCCCTTTCCACTGTGGACTCTGGCAACCAGCCACAAGAGAGCCCCTTGACCCCTGTGGGCCCTGAGACTAGTATAGGGGGCTATCTGGACTCTGTGCAGTGGCACCGCTCCAGAGAAGGTGCTCATGAGACTCAACAAGCTATGGCCCAGCATTATTTTGAGGTTTGCACCCCCATCAGGCTGCATCTTGCCCTGGGGCCAAATAGCCCTTGTATCTCCAACTCCCTGGAGCCCCAGTGACATGCCCCACACACATCCACCTGGAGGGTTGCAATAGTGCAATGCCTGTTAGACCCAGCAGTATGGCAGAGTTCCCAGCAATCTAGGCCACATATTGTCCTACACTCTGGGGAATGGGCAGTGCAGCACACCAGGGAGGCTATCCCCAGTACAGTACAAAAGGACCCAAAGTGTGCACTCACCAGAGCCTGAAAGCTGCCTGTCTGGGGCTGCTGCCTCACCCTCCAGCAGCAGGGCCACTGCACACTTGTATGTGTTCTCATTCTGAGGAAAGGCTCTCTGTACACTCTGCCACTGCCACCCAAGCACACAACCTAGAGGCTTGGGGAATCCCCTGCACTGCCTACCACAACCTGTGCCCGTGCAGACCTTAGGACTTCATTTGGTGCTGCCCATCTCAGTGCCAAAGCATGACACAGAGGGACCTGGGGACTGCTCTACCCTGTGCTGCCTCAGGCATATATGTGCACAAACGAGAGAAGTGACGAAGACCTTGTTGTGTGCTGCCAGTGCTGGAGCATGGAGCATGCCATCTGGGGACCAAGGGATCATGCCACCTCTTCCCCCACAGCCTGCATCTGCCTGCTCCACTGAAAGGCCTGAGGACAGGCTCACTTGGCCTGGTGTCATTCCTCCACTACCCAAGCATACCACTTGGGGCTGTTGAGATCACCCTGCCATGTCGGTCGCCCCAGGCATGAGCATGTACCATGGAGAGAGCCTTACAACAGACCTGGAATCCTGCCACAGGTGCCTGAGCATGCTGTCCAGAGGCCTAAGGATTTCCCTGCCCTGATCACCACCACTGGCATCTGTGCACTACTCCTAGTGCCCGGAGGGTAGGTCCTACAAGCCTGCTGCCACCACCACTGCTGACACTCACCTGCACACACTGTGTGGGGGTCTCAGGACTGGCCTAGCCAGCCCATCACCACTACCTCTAATACCAGCGCACACAGCCTGGAAACCTGAGGGTTATCCTGCCACCACTATTGGGTACTGTGCTCCGTACCTGGGTGACGCGATCATTCACGATGCAAACCTCAGCATCACACAATATACCCAGATAATGAACCTGCACATGTACCCCCTGAATCTAAAATAAAAATTGAGCAGCTAAAAGTCTTCCTCCTAGACATTCTGTTCCAGGTGGTAGAGATAATAGATAAATAGAAATATATGAGACACAGTATAAGACAACACCAGAAGGGTAAAGACAGGACAGTATTCCATTCTAGTATTGATTTATTGATTTATTTTTGAGACAAAGTCTCACTCTGTCACCCAGGCTAGAGTATCACCCAGGCACAATCCCAGCTCCCTGCAACCTCTCCCTCCTGGGTTCAAATGATTCTTGTGCCTCAGACACCTGAGTAGCTGGGATTCCAGGACTGTGCCACCACACCTAGCTAATTTTTGTATTTTTTAGTAGAGTCAGGGTTTCGTCATGCTGGCCAGGCTGGTCTGGAACCCCTGGCCTCAAGCTATCTGCCTGCCTCAGCCTCCCAAAGTCCTGAGATTACAGGTGTGAAGCCACCCTGCCCAGTTAGGATTTTAAATAGAGTGGTCAAAGAAGGCCTTTCTCATGATATTAAAGCTGAACAGAGACCAGAATAAAGGAAGGGTCAGAAGGTTTTGAGGTGAAAGCATATTCCAATCAGAAAGAAGAGCATGTATAAACTCTAAGACAGAAGTTTCTGTAGTAGGCAGAACAACGGTTCCTGAAAGATGTCCACATCCAACTTCCGGGACCTATGAACCTGTTAGGTTACACAGCAAGAGAGATTATGGTTGCAGATGCAATTAAGGTCACTAGTCAGCTAAACAGAAAGTAGGAAGGTCATTCTAGATTTTGTGGGAGTGACCAATTCGATCACAAGGGACCTGAAAGGTGGAAAACAGAGGCTTAAGAAGAACGGTGGCATGACTGTGAAAGAATGGTCAGGGATGCAATGGAGCTGCCTTTGAAGATGGAGGAAGAGAAACAAAAGCCAAGGAGTGTGGACGGTGCCCAGGGACTGGGAAACTAAAGTGAAGCCTTTTCCCCATGAACATCCAGAAAGGAACAAAGCCCTAGGGACACCTTGATTTCTGTCCAGTGAGATGTGTCAGACTTCAGGTCTGAAGAACACAAAGATAAACGTTTGTTGTTTAATCTGCTAAATTTGTGGTCACTGGGTACCAGCAACAGGCTACAGTGTCCTTGGCAGGATGAGAAACAGCAGGGAGGACAACAGGGCTGGAAAAGATGAAGCAAGAGGGAAAGCACAGGAGATGTCGTCAGAGAGGCAGTGGGGGATGAAGAGCAGATCCGGGGTCTCTAAAAGGCACTGAAAGCAATTGTAACTTTAATACAAATAAGAAGCTATAAAGGCTTTTAAGCTGAGGAATGGCAATCTGACTTACATTTCCTAAGGATCACTTTGGCTGCTATGAGGAAAACGGATGTCAGGGTGGAAAGAGGGGTGGGGCAGCAGGACAACCAGCAGGAAGGAGGTTGTAATAATCCAGGAAACAGGTCTGGCCATTTACACCAGGGCAATGGAGTTGGGCAATGGACAGAAGTAAAACCGATGGGAGAGTCGCATACAAGGATGCATGGTTGCTTGGTTCTCACCTGAATTCCCTTCTCTTTGGGCTGCCATCTCCATCATCCAAAACTTTTCTTCTCTTTGGAGGTGAAAAGTATCTCGGTGAAAAGGTTGATGCCCTGTGAACAAAGTCACAGGCTTAATCCCAATACCTCCTAGGTAAAATTCACTAGAAATTTAGGTTCTCACTGCATACTCAAACTTGAACACTGATACGGTTTGGCTGTGTCCCCACCCAAATCTCATTTTGAACTGTAGCTCCCATAATCCCCGTATGTCATAAGAGGGACCTGGTGGGAGATAACAGAATCATGGGAGGAGTTTCCTCCATGCTGTTCTCATAATCCTGGGTGAGTTCTCACAAGATCTGATGGTTTTACAAGGGGCCTTTCGTACTTTGTTCAGCACTTACTTCTTCCTGCCGCACTGTGAAAAAGGTGCCTTCCTTCCCCTTCGCTTTTGACCATGGCTGTAAGTTTCCTGAGGCCTTCCCAGCCATGTGAAACTGTGAGCCAATGAAGTGTCTTTTCTTTATAAATTACCCCGTCTTGAGTATTTCTTCATAGCAGTGTAAGAACAAATTAATACAAACACTCTAGGATACAAAGACACTCTTGGCACCTGATGTTCAGTTACAGAGGGTGCCTGTGCTCACCCACTGAGAGCAGGTTTCTGAAGTTCTCCAGCATCACATCTCGGTACAGCTTCCTCTGGGCAGGGCCCAGCAGTCCCAGCTCCTCCTCAGTGAAAACCACAGCCACATCCTTGAAGGTCACTGCCTCCTACAACATCAAACATATGTAATCTCAATCTCATGACCAATGATTCCTGGGAGAAGGGTGGCACTGAGCAGCTGAAGGGTATGGGTGAGAAGTTGCTTGTATCATTGCCAGGATACAGACAGAGTGAATGGGAAATCTGTAATTTATTTTCCAGACCTGTACCAGAAGAGGAATGATGAAAAAGTCCTATAGTATACTTTGTGCACTTACTGAGTCTCCTTGTACGTAACCTTTTAGAACTCTAAATACAGCATCCTGGGCTACAGATATACAGGTTTCAAAGAAACTTGCCAGTTGCGCCAGCAACATTTAGCAATTCAGTCTCAACCTTGTTTAGTAATGCCCATTGTTCCTGCTGGTACTTGAACCCTGGATATTATCATTTTCTCTCCCTCTCTTTTTTTTTTTGTTGAGATGGAGCCTTGCTCTGTCACTCAGGCTGGAGTGCAGAGGCATGATCTTGGCTCACTGCAACCTCCACCCCCTGGGTTCAAGTGATTCTCCTGCCTCAGCCTCCCAAATAGCTAGGATCACAGGTGCCCACCACCACACCTGGCTAATTTTTGTATTTTTAGTAGAGACAGGGTTTCACCATTCTGGCCAGGTTGGTCATGAACTCCTGACCTCAGGTGATTTGCCAACCTCAGCCTCCCAGAGTGCTGGGATTACAGGCCTAAGCCACTGCATCTGGCCCATTTTTCTTTTCTTTTCTTTTTTTTTTTTTGAGACGGAGTTTTGCTCTTCTTACCCAGGCTGGAGGGCAATGTCGCAAATTGCCTCCTGGGTTCAGGCAATTCTCCTGCCTCAGCCTCCTCAGTAGCTGGGACTATAGGCACGCACCACCATGCCCAGCTAATTTTTTGTATTTTTAGTAGAGACGGGGTTTCACCATGTTGACCGGGATGGTCTCGATCTCTTGACCTCGTGATCCACCTGCCTCGGCCTCCCAAAGTGCTGGGATTACAAGTGTGAGCCACCGCGCCCAGCCTACCATTTTTCTTTAATATCTGCCAAACTAACAAGTTTATGGTGACCTATGTGGGACAGCTATGGAGTGGGTCCTCTGTACTCTCAAGACACAAACTATATTTAGCAGCATCACTTACAAACAAACAAGACACAAATTATATACATTAATTGCAGCATTGAATGTCATGATGTGGAGCCGGTGTGTCTATGAGCACACTGTATGTCTATGTGCACACTCACAAGGCTCAATCCT
This sequence comes from Saguinus oedipus, assembly GCA_031835075.1. Lineage (NCBI taxonomy): Eukaryota > Metazoa > Chordata > Mammalia > Primates > Cebidae > Saguinus > Saguinus oedipus. The sequence goes on along the minus strand of CM063187.1, from coordinate 45,783,616 downwards.
AAGGCTCTGTGCCTTTGCCTTCCCAGTCATGTAACTTTAGATAAGTTTGCCTACATGCATTGGTTCCTTTGCTGTATAAAGACTGTTACATTAGTTTTCTTCAGGGATAAACAAGAGAATATAAATGGGGAAAAGTCTGTGGCACAGACTGGGTATTTAATTAACGTTAGTTAATTTTATTACCTTTTAATATAACTTTCATTATGGTTATCTATTTCATGTCTGCATAGTATTACAGAGAACCGATGATCTATCTTTATCTATTCTAAATAATAAATATTTAATTTTATGTAGTTTTCATTATTACCAATCCTGCAAAGAAAATTGGGTTACGTAGACCGTACTCTCCAGTCTGATTATTTAAAATAATTTCGGCTGGGCGTGCTAGCTCATGCCTATAATCCCAGCACTTTTGGAGGCTGAGACAAGCAAATCACTTGAGCTCTGGAGTTCGACACCAGCCTGGGCAACATAGCAAAATTCCGTCTCTACAAAATATACAAAAATTTAGCTGGGCATGGTGGCACACGTCTATAATCCCAGATGCTTGGGAGGCTGAGACACAAGAATCACTTGAACCCAGGAGGCGGAGGTTGCAGTGACCTGAGATTGTGCCATTGCACTCCAGCCTGGGCAACAGAGCAAGACTCTGTTTCAAAAAAGAAATAAAATAAAATAAAAATTAATTAATTAAAGTTAAATAATTTCAAACCAGGTTCAGTGATTCACACCTGTAATCCCAGTGCTTTAAGAGGCTATGGTAGGGGAACTGCTTGAACTCAGGAGTTCGAGACCAGTGTAGGCAACACAGCAAGACACCATCTTTATACATTTAAAAACTTAGCCAGGCATGGTGGTGAGTGCCTGTAGTCCTAGTTACTCAGGAGGCTGAGGCAGGAAGATCCGGACCCCCAGGGTTCAAGGCTGCAGTAGGCTACATTCACATCACTGTACTCTATCCCGGGCAACAGAGCAAAATGCAAGTCTATAAACATAATCCACCACATAAACAAAACCAAAGACAAAAACCACATGATTATCTCAATAGATGCAGAGAAGGCCTTTGACAAAATTCAACAGCCCTTTATGCTAAAAACTCTCAATAAACTGGGTATTGAAGGAACATATGTCAAAACGATAAAAGCTATTTATGCTAAACCTATAGCCAATATCATACTGAATGGGAAAAAACTGGAAGTATTCCCTTTGAAATCTGGCACTAGACAAGAATGCCCTCTCTCACCACTCCTATTCAATATAGTATTGGAAGTTCTAGCCAGAGCAATTAGGCAAGAAAAAAAAAGGGTATTCAATTAGGAAAAGAGGAAGTCAAATTGTCTCTATTTGCAGATGACATGATTGTATGTTTAGAAGACCCTATCATCTCAGCCCAAAATCTCCTTAAACTGATAAGCAACTTCAGCAGTCTCAAGATACAAAATCATTGTGCAGAAATCGCAAGCATTTCTATACACCAAAAACAGACTAACAGAGAGCCAAATCATAAGCAAATCCCATTCACATAAAATACCTAGGAATACAACTAACAAAGGATGTAAAGGACCTCTTCAAGGAGAACTCCAAACCACTGCTCAAGGAAATAAGAGAGGACACAAACAGATGGAAAAACACTCCATGTTCATGGTTATGAAGAATCAATATTGTGAAAATGGCCATACTGCCCAAAGTAATTTATACATTCAACGCTATCCCCATCAAGCTACCAATGACCTTCTTCACAGAACTGAAAAAAACCACTTTAAACTTTATATGGAGCCAAAAGAGAGCCTGCATAGTCAAGACAATCCTAAGCAAAAAGAACAAAGCTGGAGGCATCGTGCTACCTGATTTCAAACTATACTACAAGACTACAGTAATCAAAACAGCATGGTACTGGTGCCAAAACAGAGATATAGACCAATGGAACAGAACAGAGGCCCTGGAGGCACTGCCACACATCTACAACCATCTGATCTTTGACAAACCTGACAAAAACAAGCAATAGGGAAAGGATTCCCTGTTTAATAAATGGTGTTGGGAAAACTGGCTAGCAGTGTATAGAAAGCAGAAACTGGACCCCTTCCTGACACCTTACACTAAAATTAACTCCAGATGGATTAAAGACTTAAACATAAGACCTAATACCATAAAAACCCTAGAAGAAAACCTAGGCAAAACCATTCAGGACATAGGCATAGGCAAGGACTTCATAACTAAAACACCAAAAGCATTGGCAACAAAAGCCAAAACAGACAAATGGGACCTAATTAAACTCCAGAGCTTCTGCCCAGCAAAAGAAACAATCATTAGAGTAAACTGGCAACCAATAAAATGGGAAAAATTTTTTGCAATCTACCCATCTGACAAAGGGCTAATATCAGATTCTACAAAGAACTAAAATAGATTTACAAGAAAAAAACAACCAACCCATCCAAAAGTGGGTGAAGGATATGAACAGACACTTTCCAAAAGAAGACATACATGAGGCCAACAAACATATGAAAAAATGCTCATCATAACTAATTATTAGAGAAATGCAAATCAAAACCACATTGAGATACCACCTCATGCCAGTTAGAATGGTGATCATTAAAAAATCTGCAGACAACAGATGCTGGAGAGGATGTGGAGAAATAGGAACACTTTTACACTGCTGGTGGGAGTGTAAACTAGTTTAAGCATTGTGGAAGACAGTGCGGCACTTCCTCAAGGACCTAGAAATAAAAATTCCATTTGACCCAGCAATCCCATTACTGGGTATATAACCAAAGGATTATAAATCATTCTATTATAAAGACACATGCACACATGTGTTCATAGCAGCACTGTTTACAATAGCAAAGACCTGGAACCAACCCAAATGCCCATCAACGATAGACTGCACAAGGAAAATGTGGCACATATACACCATGGAATATTATGTAGCCATAAAAAATGATGAGTTTGTGTACTTTGTAGGGACATGGATGAATCTGAAAACCATAATTCTCAGCAAACTGACACAAGAACAGAAAATCAAACACCATATGTTCTCACTCATAGGCGAGTGTTGAACAATGAGAACACATGGACACAGGGAGGGGAGTATCACACACTGGAGTCTGTTGGAGGGGACCAAGGGAGGGACAGAGTGGGGGTGAGGAGGTCGGGGAGGGATAACATGGGGAAAAATGCCAGATGTAGGTGACGGGGGATGGAGGCAGCAAACCACATTGCCATGTATGTACCTATGCAAAAATCCTGCATGATCTGCACATGTACCCCAGAACCTACAGTACAATTAAAAAAAAAAATAAATTAAAATTTAAAAAGAATAAAAATTTCAAATGAAAATTAAAATGTTGGCCGGGCGCAGTGGCTCACGCCTGTAATCCCAGCACTTTGGGAGGCCGAGGCGGGTGGATCACGAGGTCAAGAGATCAAGACCATCCTGATCAACATGGTGAAACCCCGTCTCTACTAAAAATACAAAAAATTAGCTGGGCATGGTGGTGCATGCCTGTAATCCAGCTACTCAGGAGGCTGAGGCAGGAGAATTGCCTGAACCCAGGAGGCAGAGGTTGTGGTGAGCCGAGATCGCGCTGTTGCACTCCAGCCTGGGTAACAAGAGTGAAACTCCATCTCAAAAAAAAAAAAAAAAAAGAAAAAGAAAATTAAAATGTCAAAAAATAAAAATGTTAAAAATTGTGATTATATATGTCAGATCTCAATTTTTTATCAGACTCCAAAATCATTCAAGGGGATACATTACCCTGCTTTTTCTTAAAATAGCCAAAGGCAGATTATTGAGTTTCCTGTGATTTTGATAATCTCATTAAAGAGAATAATTCACCTTATTAATCCCATGATTTGATTACAAATAGTACTATTACCTTTTCAAATATGTATTGGCCCTTTCTATTTCTCCTCTACAATTTACCAATTAATGTATTAATGTCCTTTATTCATATTCCTTTGAATTTTTTTAATCCATTCTATACATATTCTTATTCTGGAGTGTGTCTTTTTTAGATATCAAAGTGGTAAATATCTTCGCCTTAGGCTATTACATTTCCTGGTTCCACTCTGTAAGCCATCTTTGCCATTAGGAACGTAAAGATTTTCTATAATGAGTGTAGGAATCACCGTCTTTTGGTGTCTGGAGTACTAGGTGCACCTGAGGAAATGCCAGGACAAGAAGAGAAGAGGTCCCCCAAGTAGGGGTCAGGCAGGAGCTATGCCACCAGTGGATGTCATCACTCAAGAGGGCACTCCAGACACCCATACCAGAAGACACAGGTCCTTCAATGGAGAATACTCTTTCTTCTTGCCTCTCTCTTTCAATTTAGCAAAATAACTAACATGCCAACCCTGGGTTTCCTCTCTGAACCTCCGCAGGTTTCTCATGTTTCACATATTTAAGAGGAAGATGAAGCTGAGAATTGCATCATTCAGCTGTTCTGAGGAATAAATAAAGGAACAGAACATAGTGACTAGAGAATCTTCTGATAACATGGACATTTCAAAATAAATTACCTACCATTTGGTCAAACTCCTTAATACATAAGGAATAAAAAAGAAAATGGTAAATAATATACATACAATGCATGACTTAAGCATGGGGAAAACAAAATCCAGCTCTTCCTATGTGAAAATCTCCAGAAATCCTTGTGTGAAGCCACAGTTACAGCCTGCTATGCTGTGCCACATGTGGATATTTTATCTACAAAACAGCCAACATGGCACATGTCAAAAGTAGCCTTCAAAATTGAGCTCCTAGTGCCTGTGAGTATAAAGTAGTTAAAAAGGAACAGCGGCCAGGTGCAGTGGCACATACCTGTAATCCAAGCACTTTGGGAGGCCAAGGCAGGCGAATCACAAGGTCAGGAGTTTGAAACCAGCCTGGCCAATGTGGTGAAACCCCGTCTCTACTAAAAATACAAAAATTAGCCAGCGTGCTGGTGGGCACCTGTAATCCCAGCTACTTGGGAGGCTGAGGTAGGAGAATCGCTTGAACCTGGGAGGTGGAGGTTGCAGTGAGCCGAGATCGCACCACTGCACTCCAGCCTGGGCGACACAGCAAGACTCCATATGGAGAAAAAAAAAAAAAAAGACTCCATATCGAGGAAAAAAAAAAAAGGAGCATCAATTTAATGGGAACATAATGCAATCATAAACAACAAACATTTTATCATATTAAACAAAAAGAACACAATTTAAATTAGCTAAGTATCCATTCAAATACAGTTATGAATGTACATGAGGAGTAGCATGAGAAAATAAAAATGCCCAATTAGTGTGAAGAGATGCAGTGAAATGGGAGAATTGTTCCTTCCCACTAAATTTCTACTCGTAACATAAATAATGGTAAAAGTAAACAAAATCAAATCCAAATGCAAATTCAGCACAGAAGAAACAAGGAGCCACCTGGCACACAACAGGTGCACAAATAACTGTTGTTTTCCTTGAGTCTTCCCAAGACTGAGAAAAACACGAGACAATCTTAAGTAGTGAGATGGAATTTGAACAGCAAAAGAGATAAGCCTTACTCACCTTGAACATGGTCCTTTTTCCTCCTAATAGGGAATTTGCAGTGTCCTCAGTTATGCTGTTTGAGGGAAGACACAATGGTGCCTGGAATGTGTCATGGAAGGCAAAAAAAAAAAAAAAAGACATGAAGGGGTGGTCAGGGACGTTGCCCAGCAACATAAACATGTGTTATGAATCAGCACTCGAATGTTCGCAGCAGCATTATTCATAATAACCCAGGATTGCACGCAACCAAAATGCCTTTCTGTGGGTAAATGGACAGACAAATTGTGGTCTATCCATACAATGGAATTTTACTTGGAAAATTTTTTTTTTTTTTTGAGATGGAGTTTCGCTCTTGTTACCCAGACTGGAGTGGTGCAATGGCACGATCTCGGCTCACCGCAACCTCTGCCTCCTGGGTTCAAGCAATTCTCCTGCCTCAGCCTCCCGAGTAGCTGGGACTACGGGCGCACACCACCGTGCCCAGCTAATTTTTGTATTTTTAGTAGAGACAGGGTTTCATCTTGTTGGCCAGGATGGTCTTGATCTTTTGGCCTCGTGATCCACCTGCCTTGGCCTCCCAAAGTGCTGGGATTATAGGCGTGAGCCACCACGCCCGGCCATACTTGGAAATTTAAAGAAATGAAGTACTGGCTCATGCTACAACATGTGTAAACCTGGAAACACGTTAAGTGAAAGAAGCCAGTCACAAAAACCCATGGACTGTATGATCCCATTTATATGAAACGTTCAGAATAGGCAAATGTATGTATAGAGAAAGTAGATTTGTTGTTGCTTCACATTTGAGGTGAGAATGGGCTTAGCTATAAATGGGCACAAGGAGTCCAACTGGGAGATGAAAATGATCTAAACTGAATCATGATAGTGGTTATTCCACTTCACAAAATTCCTAAAAATCATTGAGTTCTATGCCTGAAATGGGTGAAAGCTCTATGTGAAATGTATCTTGATAGAAGTGGAAAAAACAATTGTTAATCTACATGTCATTGAATCAGTAAGACTGAATTCTGAGTACATATCAATCAATTGAATATTTATAGTTGAATAAAGGAATGAATAAATGGGACGTGGAAACTCATCTTTACAGTAGAATGTCCACTAATACTGCATCTCCCCATTAGAAACTTTATTATTTTCAAAATTAAAAAAAAAGTAAGGGCCGGGCGCGGTGGCTCACACCTGTAATCCTAGCACTTTGGGAGGCCAAGGCAGGTGGATCACGAGGTCAAGAGATCGAGACCATCCTGGTCAACATGGTGAAACCCCGTCTCTACTAAAGATACAAAAAATTAGCTGGGCATGGTGGCGCATGCCTGTAATCCCAGCTACTTGGGAGGCTGAGGCAGGAGAATTACCTGAACCCAGGAGGCGGAGGTTGCGGTGAGCCGAGATCCCGCCATTGCACTCCAGCATGGGTAACAAGAGCGAAACTCCATCTCAAAAGAAAAGAAAAAAAGTAACTTCACAGTGGACAGATCTGAGAGACTTCATCTTGTGCAAGTGAACGAAGTCGAGATCACCAGTGAAGGGACAATCCAACATCATTTGGACGCTGTTATGTTGCAATGAAAAGGACGCCTCACCACTGCTATGGTATCCCTACCAACAATGCATAATCTGCCAGGGGTGGTGGCTCACGCCTGTAATCCCAGCGCTTTGGGAGGCCAAGGCGGGTGGGTCATGAGGTCAGGAGTTCAAGACCAGCCTGGCCAAAATAGTGAAACCCTGTCTGCACTAAAAATACAAAAATTAGCTGGCCGTGGTGGTGGGCACCTGTAATCCCAGCTACTCGGGAGGCGGAGGCAGAAGAATTGGAGGCAGGGGTTGCAGTGAGCCGAGATCACACCACTGCACTTCAGCCTGGGCAACAAGAGTGAGACTCTGTCTCTGAAAAAAAAAAAAAAAAAAAAAAAAGCAAAATCTAAACCTAAACATGAAACGTATCAGATAAACCCCAAATGAATGTCCTTCTACCAAACAACTTGCTTATACTCTTCAAAAACCCATGCATATAAAAGACAAAGGCTGTGGAATCCTTCTAAATTAAAGAAGAGTATAGAAATGGGACAATAAAGACAATGCATAAAATTGGACTTTGGGGCTGCAGGTAAAAAGTGGGGCAGAGATAGTTCTAAGGACCCAAATAAAAAAACTGAACAAATTTAAATATAAAAACTGCAGATTAGATAACAATGTTATCTAATATGGTATCCAACACTATCTAATCAGTAACACAAATACTATTAGTAGACTTTTAACATCTATCTGATATGTAACACATAACAATATTAGTTAGTATAATAACTAATTATTTTTTTTGAGACACAGTCTCACTCGGTTGTTTAGGCCAGAGTGCAGAGACACCATCTCAGCTCACAGCAGACTCTGCCTCCTGGGTTCAAACGATTCTCATAGATCGGCCTCCCTAATAGCTGAGATTACAGGCACACGCCACTACATTCAGCTAGTTTTTGAATTTTTAGTAGAAATGGGGTTTCTCGTGTTGGTCAGATTGGTTTCAAACTCCTGGTCTCAAGTGATCTGCCTACCTCAGCCTCCTAAAGTGCTGGGATTGCAGACATAAGCCACCATGCCCAGCCAGTATAATACCTAATATTATCTAGCATGTCATGTGAAACCCTATAACCAGCCTTTCCTAAACACGTCTTACCAAGACACACACAATTACCTTGGAACGTGGGCTTCCTTGCTGCAGGAAGCTACTAGCAACTGTTTCTGACTACAGGGATGTTCCTGGTTTCTGGCTTATGAGCAACAACAAAGCAAACATGGGGGCCCAAAGTGGCTCCGGCCGGATGTCGTGGCGCTTGCAAAGGCGAGGCCAAGAGTTCAAGGCCAACCAACCTCAGCAACCTTACAAGCTCTCATTGATTGGCAAAAAAAAATAAAACAAACAAACAAAAAAACAAAGCAAACATGAAAAATGTAAATGAACACTTGGCAAATTTGGCTTAAAGGGTATATGAGAATTTCTAATACTATTTTTGCAACTTTTCTAGAGGTTTCAAATGATACGAAAATAAAGTGTTAAAATATCAGGAAACATTTACAAAAATAACAAAGAGATAAATTAGGATGAGCATGACAGAACATCGCAGTTCACTAGTTATTTCCCTCTTGGCAGTGTTTCCAAATTTCCATAGTTAAACACATAAGGGGAAACAGGTTTAAAATTATAAAATTTTGATTAAATGTTTATAAATAAATATGCAAATATACCAAAGGAAAGACTAAAAAGAAATGTATTCGAAGATTAACGGTTACTATCTTCACATGCTGGATTCATGGGTAATTATCGACTTGTACGACTCGTATTTCTCTAATTTCTGAACGCTCCACAATGATACCATTGCATTAAAAGTAAAATATTTGTAATAAATGAATGGCTGTAATAAACGAAATAGTTGACAAACTCCCATGAGTCCGAACCCATGAGCCTTCCTCTCAAGGTCCTTCAATTAAGTCCTAACTTGCTTTCCACACCAGATTCCAGCTAGTTTCTCTGCTTCAATGAGAATATATCCAAAAGATTATCAACAAGGCTCTGACCTGTAATGCCCAGGTTTCAACCGCAGCTCCACCTTTCATTACTTAGGGGACAATGCGCAAATAACTCCTGTTCCTTTGTATCTCGTTCATCTTTAAAACGGAAAAAAAGCAGCACCTCTCCACAGAGCCAAGGTGTGGCGAAAATGTGATCATTGTATAAGGCCCTTGGAATGAAGTTACCGATTAATGCTTAAGTATTATCAACACCCAAGCCTGAGGACACATCCCACATTCTCGGTTGAGGTGAGCATCTCTGTAAAAGAAAAAAAGCCAAGGACCACGCACGTAGAGCCTTGCCCTCAGCAGCCAAGAAGCCCCTCCCTGCAGCTCTTTTTCAGAACCAGGCTGGGGAAGGAGAAAGCTGTGAAATACCCTGACCGCGTCGCCGTGCCCCATAAAATTTTAATGCTCCTCTCTCTTCGCGGAAGTGGACACAACTCTCACCTTCCTAAAAAGAGGTCAGAAGGCGTCCGGAATCACCCAGAGCCCTGCAGGAATCAGAGACAAGGGCCGGGTCCCTGCAGCTGGAGCTCTTACCCTGCCCAGGGATCTGACAGGCTTCGTGGGAAATAAACACTAAGAAGAGACCACCAGTCACTAAGGGATAGGGACTGCTTTAAGGCTTTCATTTGTGTTACGTCTTGCAGTTCCCAGAACGATTTCATTAGGTTGGTCCTAAAGTCCTCATTTTAAAGAACAGCAGTGGGAGGTACAGGGAGATTAATAACACCCCAACTCTACATTGTGAGAAAGTAGTCTCACAGGTGGGATGAGGGAGGCGGACTGAGCGAGTGAGAGCCCCAGAAACCCTCAAAACAGGCGAGATACGTCCCGACCAAGTCCCAACCCCCAGCCGCATCCCTGGGGACGCTAGGACCAAGAAGGCTCCGCTGACCAGAACAAAAAGAGCGGCCGCTGCCTTTCCAAACCTCCGTTTTCCAACGAGGCTCCTTCTCCCCTTAGTCAAATTCCAGATGGTTGGCGAGCCCGCATCGTAAGGGGACGTGTTTAGAAGGATCGACAGACGCAGAACACAGAATTTCCACCGAATGCACTGCAGCAACCTCACCCCCCGGGAGCGGAAGTGCCCCCTACCCGGCGGGGTGTGTGGACTACACTTCCCAGAATTCCCCGGACACACCGCCCTGAGACTACTTGCCAATCGCCTGCGCTACACTTTTTTGAATACCAAAGGAGATGTTCTATAGTATCGCTCTGCAGCGGGAAGCGTGGGAGTCCGTGGTACTCTGACTACACCTCTCACAATGTCCACGAGGAATAAATCCCATAGACCCAAGCGCCTGGTCAGGAATGTGGACTGTGACCCTGAGAGTGGTCCTTCCCTCTCCCTGAGTCCTCAAGAGAAAATATTGAATAGATAAGAATTCCTGACGTGGCGCGCGCCTGTAGTCCCACCTACTCAAGAGGCTGGTATGGAAGGATAGTTTGAGCCCGGGAGGCCACCACGTCTGGCTAGTTGTATTTTTAGTAAAGACAGGGTTTCGCCGTTTTGACCAGACTGGTCTTGAACTCCTGGCCTCAAGTGACCTGCCCACTTCAGCCTCCCAAAGAGCTGGGATTCGAGGCATAAGACACTGCGCCCAGCCCTTTGTCCAACTTTTAATTGGGTGGCTTCTTTTATTGAGTTTTAAGAATTCTTTATATATCCTGGATAGTACAATTCATGCTATATGGTCTTTTCATGTTCCTGACAATGTTCATGTATGCCATGTATGCGTAGAATTTTTTAAAACTTAAGTCCCATTTAGCTATTTTTATCTGCTTTTGCTCATATTGTCTCATTGAAGAATCCATAACAAATAAAAAGTCAGGAAGATTTACTTCTGTGTTTTCTTCTAATACTTTTATAGTTCAGCTCTTTCATTAGGGCATTGTGAATTTTGAGTTAATTTTTAAGTGTAGTGTGAGATACAATGTAACTTCGTTATGTCTTGTGTCTGTGTATAGGTGTCCCAGCAGTATTCATCGAAGAGACTATTCTGTGTCCATAAAGTAATCTTGGATCCTTCTTGAAAATGAAGTCGCCTTAGATATATGGGTTTCTTTATGGACTCTCAATGCTACTCCATTAGTCTATTTATCTACTTCCTGGGTTTAAGCAATCCTCCCGCCTCAGCCTCTCCAGTAGTCTCCAGCTGGGACTACAGACATGTGCCACCACAACAGGCTAATTTTCTATTTTTTGTAGGTATGGGGTGTCTGATGTTCACTGAGAAATCTAAAAATAATGCATACAATTATAAAATAGAAAAATATCAGCAAATATTCATTGCAAAAGAAAAAACAAGAATATAATTGTAACACATTATGTACATACACTCAAAAAAAAAAAAAATCCCAGAAACAGAAAGATGTTTGTCCAGAAACACACAAAGGATGTTTATTTAATTTTTTCTTGAGACAGGGTGTCACTCTGTTGCTCTGACTGGAGTGCAGTAGCACTATCATACATAGGTCACTGCAGCCTCAATCTTCCAGACTCAAGCAATGTAAGGAGGCAGCAAAGAAACAAAGACATGTGGCTGACATTCTAGCGATCATCAATTTTGACACGTTCATCATCAGTGTTTTGAAAGTGTGTGAACAAACTTTTATACTAAGGCCTGTCTCCTGAATAACTAATTGCCAAACTTCTGCTTGAAACCCTGCAGCACGACTGGCAAGCATTCTCTGCTATGACGGTCCCACGAACACTGGGGTATGCTGAGCTATGGCTGAAACACTAACTTTAAACAAATATTTTGCCTCCCACAAAACCAGATGAAAACTATCACCAGTATTGATTCTGTGATAAATGGTAAGATATGAAGCCACACTGAAGTGCTTACCACATGCCTCTTATTTTTAATGTTTCTCTCCTTCATGAACTCTCACATGAGACTGCAGTGAGACTGAGTGGAGACTTTATCACACACATCACGCTACTACAGTTTCTCTCTAGTGTGGACACTGATGAAGTTGAAAACTTGAAGCCTGAATGAAGCACATACCATCTCCCCACACTTCCATGGTTTCTCTCTGCAGTCCAGCCCCACAGGGTCTAGTGGGTGTTCTTTTGTGTGTGAAGACGATCTTGCAAGAAAGGAAGAAACAAGACACAGAGATAAGAGAATAATTCAGCTGGGCCTGGGGGACCACTACTACCAAGGCATGGAGTCCAGTAGTGGCCCTGAATGCCTGGATGCACTGATATTTATTGTATACAAGGCAAGGGGGCAGGGTAAGGAGAGTGAATCATCTGACATGATTGATAGGGTCAAGCAAATCTCGTGCTTACAGAACAGGGGTCCTTTGCTTTCAGGTAGCTGCTGCAAGGGAGGGAGGCACATATGTCAGCGTTTTTCTACACACATATCAGAAAGATCAAAGGTTTTTATTCCTCTACTCTTACTTCTCACAACTTTTAAGAACTTAAAAAGAGAGCCAGGTGGGAAAGTGGAACATGAAAGTGGACAAGAATGGTGACATCAGAGCACAGAACCACAGAGAGGCATTTAAGCCCCTGGATGTCTGTGGGCAGATCTGGCTAATGTCAGGCCTTCCCTCAAAAGCTTCGCAGAGCAGAGTGTTCTCTGAACTCCCCCAGTGAAATGGAAACTCCTGTTCATGGCCTGCTAACCAGCGGGCACCTTCCCAGGCACTGGCGCTACCGAAAGGCCTGTGCACTAAATAACGGGTGCCTTCCCAGGCGCTGGCACTACCACAAGGCTCTCACTCTCATCTCCTGATCACTTCTCACAATGTCCCTTCAGTTCCTAATTATACTTCACCTGGTTGTTTCTATAATATAAGACTAGAATGTTCTTATGCTATAATACTAAAGCAAAGATTAATAAAGGATAATGGCTGGGCACGGTGGCTCACGCCTGTAATCCCAGCACTTTCAGAGGCCGAGGTGGGCGGATCACGAGGTCAAGAGATCGAGACCATCCTGGCCATGGTGAAACCCTGTCTCTATTAAAAATACAAAAAGTAGCTGGGCGTGGTGGCACGCGCCTGTGGTCCCAGCTACTCGGGAGGCTGAGGTGGAAGAATTGCTTGAACCCAGGCGGAGGTTGCAGTGAGCCGAGATGGCGCCACTGCACTCCAGCCTGGCGACAGAGTAAGACTCCATCTCAAAAATAAATAAATAAATAAAATAAAGAATAATGATTTAGTAAGATTGATTATATAATTACGTGATTGTTTCTAAATATATTTGGTATCATTGCTAACACTGAGTAATCAGTTATTGATTATACTGGGACAGATTGTGCTCTCAGTCTCTTGCCTTGGCACCTGGGCAACTTTCTTCCTGCATCTCTCCTGTGTGAAGCCTCTGAGGCCTAATATTTCAATATTTCAAGTGATGCAGCAATCCCACTACTGGGTATATCCAAAGGAGAGGAATCAGTATGTCAAGGAGATATTTGCACTCCCATGTTCACTGAAGCACTATTCACAATAGCAAAGATATGGAACCCACTTAAGTGTCCATCAATAGATGAAGAAAAGGTAGCATATATACACAGTGAAATACTCTTTAGATATAACAGAAACAAAATAATGTCACTCATGGCAACATGGATGAGCTTTGGAGGACATTATGTTTAATATAAGCCAAGCAAAGAAAGATAAATACCGACTGTCCTCACTCACATGTGGAAGCTAAAAACGCTGATTTCATAGAAGTAGTGAGAACAGTGGCTCTAGAAGCAGGGAAGGGTAGGAGATACGTGGGATGGCCAAAGGTTGGCTAATGGATACAGAAGTACAGGTAGATAGGAGGAAGAAGTCCTACTGTTCTGCAGCACTAAAGGTGACTATGATCAACAACATTTATTTTCAAATTGCTAGAACAATGAATTTTGAATTTTCCCAACACAAAGAAGAGATAATTCTTTGAGGTGACAAATACGCTAGTTACACTGATTTGATCATTATATATTATATATATGTATTCAAATATCACACCGTACCACATAAATATGTATAACACTTACGTGTCATTTAAAAATAATGATAAAATTATATCAAGATTCAAACGCCTCTTGTAGCGCTTCCCACAGTCCTCACATTTGGATGGGTTTTCGCCACTGTGGTCTCTTTGTTGGTCTTTATGGTATGACCGGTATACAAGCCTCTTTCCACAGTCCTCACATTTGAATGGTTTTTTTTGACAGTGGAGTCTCTTATGATTCAAAATACTTGAGGCCTGTCTAAAGCTCTTCCCACAGTCATCACAGTTATAAGGTCTCTCTCCTGTGTGGGCTCTATGGTGCAAGTCAAGACCTGACTTAGTAATGTAGCCCTTCCCACACCTGTCACATTTGTATGGCTTTTCTCCAGTGTGGACTCGCTGATGGATCAAAAGATACGAGGACCGTCTGAAGCTCCTCCCACATTCTTTACAATGGTATGGTTTCTCTCCTGTGTGGATCGTCTGATGCTTACACAAATCTAGCCTACCAATGAAGCCTTTTCCATATTCCCCAGTGTTGTTTGGTTTCTTTCCTGTGTGGACCACACAATGCCTATTAAGACTTGACCTAAGACGGAAGCTCATACTACATATCTCACATTTGAATGGCTTCTCCCCTGTGTGAATTCTTTGATGTTTCTGAAGCTGGAAATCATGAATGAAGGCCCTCCCACATGCCTCACAATTATAATGTTTCTCTACCATGTGTAATTTGCAATGAACTGTAAGTGCTGATCTACATCTGAAGCCTCTCCCACACTGTTCACATTTGAAAGGTTTCTCTCCAATGTGCACTCTCTGATGAGTTTGCAGATGTGAACTCTGACTGAATTTCTTACCACACAAGTCACATTTAAAGAGTTTCTCTCCCAGGTGGACTCTCTGATGAATATGAAGTGCTGAGATATAACAGAAGCTTTTTCCACACTCATCACAGGAATGAGACTTCTCTGCTGTGTGTATTTGCTGAGAAAGATCAAAGATGGAAACACCACTGAAGGACTGTTTGTATTTCCCACAATTGGAAGTTTTCTGTCCTGTGTGCATTATAGCTAGTTCTTCCTCATCCTGGGAATGGGCATCACTCTGTTCAGAGAACTGAGACCTATTTATGGTAGAGTTTTGAGGCCTGGTTAAGTTACTTGCAATTTCTTCCCAGATCTGCTGCCAGGACCACCCTTCATGTGGTCCTGCTTCTGGAACAGTCTTCATTTCAAGTTGGATCTTGCAACCTATCAGAATACAAAATTAAGAGATCAGGACAAGTGATGCCTGTTCAGCATTTTTAAGAGTTCACACTGGCTGGGCGTGGTGGCTCAAGCCTGTAATCCCAGCACTTTGGGAGGCTGAGGTGGATGGATCATGAGGTCAAGATATCAAGACCATCCTGGTCAACATGGTGAAACCCCGTCTCTACTAAAGATACAAAAAATTAGCTGGGCATGGCGGCGTGTGCCTGTAATCCCAGCTACTCAGGAGGCTGAGGCAGGAGAATTGCCTGAACCCAAGAGGTGGAGGTTGCGGTGAGCCGAGATCCCGCCATCGCACTCCAGCCTGGGTAACAAGAGCGAAACTCTGTCTCAAAAAAAAAAAAAAAGAGTTCACACTTAGGACACGGTATGAAAGTTCGATGAACATTCAGTTTGTGTTTTCCAAGTGCACCCTGGTTTCTGGTTTGCATGAGAGCAATCTAAAACCATACCATGTCACCGGGGGTGCTGGCTCACACCCATAATCCCAGCACTTTGGGAAGCTGAGGCAGGCAGATAACTTGAGATCAGGAGTTCAAGACCAGCCTGACCAACATGGTGAAACCCCATGTCTACTAAAAATACAAAAATCAGCCAGGTGTAATGTGGTATACACCTGTAATCCCAGCTACCTGGGAGGCTGAGGCAGGAGAATCACTTGAACCAAGGAGGCGCAGGTTTCAGTGAGCAGAGATCATGCCACTGACTCCAGCCTGGGTGACAGAGCAAGACTCTGTCTCCAGAAAACAAAATAAAACAAAAAAAAATGAAGAAAAAACCATACTGCACCATTTCAAATATAAAATCCTTGGTAGAAATAAAAAAATTTTTTTTTAGATCCATAGCAAGTGGAATACACCTGGCCACACTTCAGTAGAAAGAAATAAAAATGTTAATAAAAAATTAAAATGACATACACATTTAACCTGCTACTATTTTTTAAATTTTCCAACTCAGTCTGAAGTCTTACATGATAAATTACTAAACTATTATGTACATAATGAAATATGACTCAAGAGGAATTGTAAGGGAAAGCAATAATAATAAATATTTTGTATATTTGCCTGTATATCGTATATCCTTATAAAGAAGTTAAACTTCCTTTTAGTAATAGATGGTTTAAAAAACATTTTTAAAAATAGAGTTTGGGACTTTGTCATCAGTATCTGGGAGGTAATCACTAGGATCTTGAAGGATCACACCTGAGGAGAGTCTCTTTGTTTGCTTGGGGGCAAACCTTGGGTAACTGTTGATAGTGAAACAATGTAATTTAGGGTTGTGACTAGCCACAGCTCTGAGGGATGGGAAATGGCAGTGGTATTCCCTATGTCAGAAAAAATAACAAGGTAATTTAATGAGGGGCTTGAGGTCACAGGGAACCAGTGGACCAAGAGATTAAATAACCACACAGGAATCAACCAACCCGTTAAGGCTATGTAACGGAGCCAATAATTACTCTGGATCCCAGCACTCAGTTGAGTTTCCCTGATTGGTAGTTCCCTGTGTCTAAGTCATATGCTAATCTTGGGTATGGAACATGCCCCACTCTACTGGGAGAATACAATAGGAGATCCACATTTGGTACTTCACTGGACTCTGTCTTATTTGTTTTTTTTTTTTTTTTTTTTTTTGCCAATCATTGAGAGCTTGTAAGGTTGCTGAGGTTGGTTGGCCTTGAACTCTTGGCCTCGCCTTCGCAAGCACCACGACATCCGGCCGGAGCCACTTTGGGCACCCTTATTTGTTTTTTTCCTCGGTTAACTATAATATGCATCTTTTCCCTGTAAAAATCAGTAACTGTGAGAATAAATGCATCCAGTGAGTTCTGAGAGACTTTCTAGGAAATTATTGAATGTGAAGGTAGTTTTGAGAAACTCCTGAATTTGCACTTGGAGTGAAATGAAAGCAGTCCTCTGTAAAATGTCCCACTAAACTTTTTAGTTTAACCCTTGATGATACTAAACATCAAAACCTTAGAGTGTTTATATCTACAAATTGAAAGTATTTCTGTACAAGAATTTTGGATAACACACATGTAAAATACTTAACCTTATTTTTCTGGTTTTTTTTTTTTTTTTGAGACAGAATTTCGCTCTTGTTACCCAGGCTGGAGTGCAATGGCGCGATCTTGGCTCACCGCAACCTCCCCCTCCTGGGTTCAGGCAATTCTCCTGTCTCAGCCTCCTGAGTAGCTGGGGTTACAAGCCCGCGCCACCGTGCCCAGCTAATTTTTTGTATTTTTAGTAGAGATGGGGTTTCACCATGTTGACCAGGATGGTCCCGATCTCTTGACCTCGTGATCCACCCGCCTTGGCCTCCCAAAGTGCTGGGATTACAGGCGTAAGCCACCGCGCCCGGCTATTTTTCTGTTTTGATATAGACAGTAACTTGGTTATCCAAAAGAGTACAGGGGTCAACTGCAGTTCTGAGGAGAATCTGAAAGGCTGTCCTTTCAGAGGTTCACCAAGGGGGATGCTCCTGATCAAACAAAGATGTGAAGAATCACTTGGAATGAAAAGAAAGCCAATGATGTAGATAAAGAGGCCTTTATAACTTTTATATTCAAGACTACAAATCAGTGAGCTGAAATAAAGTTAAACCTGTGATAGACATTTACAAAAAGGAACCAGAATGAAAATTATCACAGCATGGACTCAAGCAGGAAAGATGTTGTTACATGAAATGTCAGCTAAGGTGACTTATATACATCTACACGCATAAAAACTGTCCAGGTGAAAACTAAAAAGGTGTTTCTTACTATAGTTCATGCTCACAAAATGTTCAAAACTTTGTCAGAATATTACCAAGTCCTGAATTAGGCAAATTTTTCTGATGGAGAGTTAAGTTTCAAAGGTTGAATCTTGGAAAATATTAATAGGTAAGTAGATGGGTACTTATTGGTGTACAATGGTGATACAGAAGGGCTGGGCTCCCGGCCAAACCCCACCCTGGAACCTTGGCCCTAAATGAAAACAGATGACCCCATTTTTCCACCCAAATGTTGCTTTTTTGACCTGCCCTGCCACTATCCCATGCCCATAAAAGATTTCTGCTGGCAGAGCAACACAAGCAGCTGAGTGGCGAGGGTACAAGTGCCTGAGCAGCAAGCAGAGAAGCAACTGAGTGTCAGAAACTATGGATGGATGTGGCTAAACTCAGATGGTGTGGCTTCAGAGGGGGCTCGGCTAGAGATGGCCGGGCTTCAAGAGCAGATCACTTTCCCATCCCCTTTCTAGCCTCCTTTTCTGCTAAGAGCCAACTACCGCTCAATAAAGTCTTCTGCATTCATCACCTTTTGCACAGTTGGTGTGACCTGATTCTTCCTGGATGTGGGACAAGAACCCAGGTGCCAAGAGGGCAGGGGCTGCTATCCTGATGCTACACTGAGCTGGCTGGCACTTCCCCAGAGAGCAGAGCTGAAAGAGTACTGGTTGTGTAACATGCTTGGATGCTGCTGTTGGCCTGCACAGAGCCTGCTCCCACCAGACAGGAGCAACCAGCCAATTCCAGCATTCATTTGCTCCAGTTCCTGCACTTGCTCACTTGCACACTGCCTCCCCGCAAGGAGTGGGCTGAGTGAAACAAACCCTCCAGTTCCCACTCACAAAGACAGTCAAGGGAACAATCCGCTCTCATCTGTAAATGGATTTTTTAATACACTATGACTCATAAACAAGAGGTCTTTCAGGATAAGGGAAGGTCTCTCAGGATGTTTCTATTTTGAGAAAGTAATCCCCCAATTCCTTCCAGGTCATGAAGCTTACCAGTTCAAAATATAGCAGTAAATCTATAAAAATAAAGAAAAAGTCTGTAAAATCTGTGTCCTTTAATTTTTTGACAACTAAATTTGTATAATTTAAAGGTGAGGTAAATACACACATTTTTGAAGATGACCAGAAACAGAGTCAACATTCAGCTATATAACTTGTGTCTTCTCATCCTGATTCTTCCCCTCTAAGGGAAGGAAGGAGGAAACTGGGTGCAGTGAAGTATATGCAGACTTTGGAAAAGCAAATGGGCTGCAGATGGGTAAATCTCTCAGAGGAAAGCTAGCTGGAAATCCTCATTCAAAAAGACTTTTTTCCCAGCTATAAATATGCCCCCTACGGAAAGCTCTAGGGTAGATCCCAGGGAAGGCATATTTACTCAGTGTGGCCATGAAAAACGAAATGCTATGCTTAGAAGTTTCCACAGGACATGGGTCAACTGCACACACGTAAAACCAATCATGTCTGTTTGAAAAATCATGATACATACTATATAATCTCAGTCCCATAAAATTGGATGTTGTGCCTACAGACACACAGGACCTAGAAGAATGTGTCAAACTATAAACTGCTTGTGATTGTGACTTTGCTCTTTGCTTCTTGTGTTTTTGTTTCCTCTAATGTACTTAACTTTTTAAAAGTAAAGGTTATTTTAAAAACAAAAACAAGGACTGGGCGCAGTGGCTCACGCCTGTAATCCCAGCACTTTGGGAGGCCGAGGCGGGTGGATCACAAGGTCAAGAGATCGAGACCATCCTGGTCAACATGGTGAAACCCCGTCTCTACTAAAAATACAAAAAATTAGCTGGGCATGGTGGCGCATGCCCGTAATCCCAGCTACTCGGGAGGCTGAGGCAGGAGAATTGCCTGAACCCAGGAGGCGGAGGTTGCGGTGAGCCGAGATCATGCCATTGCACTCCAGCCTGGGCAACAAGAGCGAAACTCCATCTCAAAAAAAAAAAAAAAAAAAAAAACACAAACAAACAAAAAAGCAATCATGTCAAGGAAACCTAAGAAAAAACTTGAAAATGAATAAGCAGCAAAAAACAACTGTTTTGCAACATATAATCAGCCCTCCATATCAATGGGTTTGGAATCCATGGATTCAGCCAACAGTGCATAACAAATTATTTGGCGAAAAAAATCCAGTTCCAAATAGAAAAACTGGAATTTCTTACATGCTGAGTCCTATGCTGATTCCATGTGAATGAAGAGATAGGTAGGCATTGCATTTGGTGTTAAAACTGTCCAGGCATGATTTAAAGTATACGGGAGGATGTACATAGGTTCTAGGCAAATACTTCACATATATAAACTGGAGCATCTCTGGCTTTCGGTGTCCATGTGGGGTCCTGAAATCAAATCCCTGTGGCTTCCAACAGACAAATATACACAGATCCTTCCATGTACCAGGACTATTCTAGGAGTGAAGATGCAGTCATAAACAAACAAACACCATACAGAGATTATATTTGAAAGGGAAGAGGTGATCTACCAGTAAATAAAAGCATATGACATACAATCCATGCAGGCCAAGTAAAGATAAGATGGTATTTTCAATAGGGTGCTTGAAGATGACCTCTCCCATGATATTAAAACTCAGCAGAGACCTGCATAAACTAACGGAGGGGGTCAGTAAGTTTTGTGGGGACAGAGGGTTCCAAACAGAGAGAAAAGCAAGTGAGGGCTCTGAGGCAGAATCTTCTGTAGTAGGGAAATAATGACTCCTGAAAGATGTCCACATCCAATCTTCAGGACCCATGAACCGGATACATTACACAGCAAGGCAGATTAAGGCTGCAGATATCATTGAGGTCACTAGTCAGCTAAGAAGGAAGTAGGAAAGTCAACTTGGATCATGCAAGAGATGAATACAATCACAAGGGACCTGAAAAGTGGAAGACGGAGGCATGAGTGGCAGAGGGAGCGTGACTATGAAAGACGGGCAGGGATGCACTACAGCTGCCTTCGAAGATGGAGGAATGGAAACTAGAGCCAAGGAGTGTGGACACTGTCTACGGACGTAAAACAAAGTGAAGTCTTCTTCCCAAGAACTGCCAGAAAGGAACAAAGCCCTAAGACAGCTTGATTTTTGCCCAGTGAGATCTGTGTATATTTGTCAGACTTCAAGCCTAGAGAACAGAGAAACACTAAATACTTCTTGTTTAATTGGCTAAATTTGTGGTCACTGGGTACCAGCAACAGGTGATACAGTGTCCTTGGCAGGATGGAGAAACAAGAGGGATTACGATGTGGCCAGAAAAGATGGAGAAAGAGGGAGAGTATGAGAGGTGTAGTCATTCTGCTTCCTACAGAATGAAGCATGAAGAGGAGACCACAGGGGTTTCTAAAATCCACTTAAAGAGGTTGTAACTTTTATAAAAATTAAGAAGCCAGAAAGGCTCTTAAGCTGAGGAATGGCAATCTGACTTCCATGTCCTAAGGATCACTTTAGCCACCAGGAGAACAGATGTCAGGGTGGGAAGGCCCGAAGCAGGGCCACCAGCTGGAAGGAGATTACAACAACCCAGGGAAGATGTTTGCCATGTAGAACAAGGTAACGAAGTTGGACATGCACAGAAGTAAAACAGATGGAAGTCACAAACAAAAACACACAGTTGTTTGTTTCTTACCCGAATTCCCTTCTCTTTGGGTTGCTATATCCATCATCCAAAACTTTTCCTCCCTTAGAAAGTAGAAAGTATCTCGGTTGAATGGTTGATGCCCTGTGAACAGGCAAAGTCATGTGCTTAATCCCAACATATTCTAGGTAATATCGGGGTAACGTTTAGTGGAAATTTAGGTTCCCACTGCACACTCAAACTGGAACACCCTAGGATAAAAAGCCACTCCTGGGGCCTGACATTCCCTTATAGAAAATGCTTGTCCTCACCCACTGAGAGCAGGTTCCTGAAGTTCTCCAGCATCACATCTCGGTACAGCCTCCTCTGGGCAGGGTCCAGCAGCCCCAGCTCCTCCTCAGTGAAGAACACAGCCACGTCCTTGAAGGTCACTGCCTCCTACAGCATCAAACACATGCAACCTCCATGTCATGACCAATGGTTACTGGGAGAGAAGCAACATTGTGCAGGCCAAGGGGAAAATTTAAAAGTTTTTCTGGATCTTCAGAGATGAAGGACAACTTAGAGAATTTCCATTCATTCTGGCCTGTGTCCTGACAATGACACACCTTGACTGTCCCAAGCGTCATCAGAAGTCCAACAATGAAGAAGTCCTGTGTTCTTGTTAGCGCACTCATTGAGTGTACTTGTATGTAGCCCCCTAGAAGTCTACATGCTGCATCCTGGGTGACATGTATATAGATTTCAATGAACCTTGCTAATTGTCCCAGCGACAGTGAGGAATTCAGTCAGTATCTGCCTTGCCTGGTGGCTGGCTGATGAGGCTGTGCCTGTGAAACCGCAATTTCAGTACTCCCAACAATTACTTTTCCTTCTCCCCTTTACAGTGCACGTCCTGTTGGTGGTTTGTGGCTCAGATCACTGCGGTAACTGACAAAGGCCCTCCTGACTGTAATCTGGAGGAGATGCTTCCCTGAACATCCCCTGACTTCTATGGGATCCCACAGTGGTGAAGAATGAGACAATGGCACCCCCCTACAATAACGTAGGGGGTGCCAGAGCCCTTTGGTGGTGCTGGGGACACCTGATGCTTCCATGTGAGTGGTTGGCACTAGCAGGAATATCTTTTCATATAGAACATGACCTCCCTTCTTGACTGAACAACAATGCAGGAAGGTCTGGGCCAAACAATGGGAAGAATGGATGTCTGCAGTAGTAGCAGTCTCAGAACAGGGACAGACAGACTGGGTCGCTGCACCACCTCAGCCCACCCCCCATCCAACAGCTACCAATCTGCTGTTCCCCCAAGGATGTGGCAGCAGAGGCCTGGAAGCACAGCACGTTCCTTAGTTATCTCAAGCTGCAGACACCTCGTGTCACCTACCTAAGTGTTCCATCTGCTACCTGGATTTGTTCGGTCAGCAACCACAGTAATCCTCTTGTCCTCACCATAGTAAACCACACCAGCAGTCCCTCACGCCACAGTGCACACCAACAGCTCCAAAGCCCTGGCTTGTCATGTCAGGACCCGGCACCTGCCACATGAGAGAGAGCTGGAGGGCCCTGTGGTAACTGGTGCAAGGCAGCAGAATCACACAACCTCAACAAAGCAGCAGTGGACTGTGCTTTCTCACACGATGTTCCTTTGACTACCGGGATGAGAAATTGTTTCACATAATGAAAACCAGGACTAGATGAGGGATACTCCTCTCTGTAAGGGCTGCATGAACATCCTATGGAGGAACTGAGCTTATGCAACCGCGCCAAAAATGAGATCTCGCTGGCAAAAGATAATGTACCCATTCCCACGAATGGGTCACAGAACAGCCAAACAAGGGAATGGGTGCTGTGTGCACCTGAGCCTTATGACTTTCTCTGTGGCTGGTCTGGAGGGTGACCCAAATACAGGGTGGGTGACATCATGCCTGGAAAGCTGGCAGACTGTTAGATCCTAAACACTGGGCATGCTAGGGGTACCCATAGATACCACCCCGGGAGTGAGATGTACCACTGGACAAGAAGGTTAAAGCTGTGCCCCAGGCTGACTGGGGGACCTGCCTGGAGGTGTAGCTAGCTCCGGGTTTATGTCCTACTCCTATGAGTCAATTCCCATGAAAAATGATGAGACACCTGTTACAGACAACGGCCAATACTGCTTCCTCTATGGCCACTGCCTTGGAGCCCAGCAACATCCCTTCACTCCCTTGGGAAGGTTGAAAAAACACAAGTGTTCCGTGCTTTTAGCCCTTCTGGGAGTAGTGGATCTGTGACTGCCTGTGACTGTCAGCACCTCCGGCTTTCTCTGGATAAACAGCTATTATAAAAACACAATGAGAGGCCCCAGAAGCAGGCCTAACTTCAGACACCGGGGGCCACCTGAATGATTCTTCTCTGATATCTTTAGCAGCTTTTATGGGTCTTAGGGACCCAGGCAGGATCACGGCTTCAGGAAGGTCTGGCTGTGCAGCTTGTAATCATGCTCCTCTGGGGTCCACTGAATGTATTCCAGCTATAATTCTATGAAGTCGACAGAGACTGTGTCGGTCAAGGTGTTACACTGATCTAACAAGATCGATCAGCACCTCCAGACCTCAGGAGGTTGATGGGCATATGAAATGAAGTAGTTTGCTAAGGGAGATATCTGGGTCAGGGATGGACTGCAGGACAGTTGGGGTGCAGACCCCACCCAGTTCTCTCCCCTTTCTTGCTTGTAGTTCTCAAGAATACCTGTAGATTATTCTAGGAATGTAATATTATGGGGAGGAACTGCCTTTGACAGCCTGGGCTTTGTATCTCTCTCCCCTGGAAGCAGGATGTCCTTCAAGCTCTTTCCATGACTCATGGCACCCTGAAGTATATACACAGGGGCAGGTTACCTTCTGGGGTGCCTCAGCTCTGGTGCAAGTGGGGTACATACAGTCAAGATTCCATCTGCTCCAGGTAGCTTTCTTGAGCCCTGGATGGCCGGCTCACAGCGGACCCTAGGATTCTGGACTCCCTTGCTGCCAATCTGTAGTAGTAAATTTGCTTCATGTAATCTGTTGCACGTGAGTGTGTTCTGTCCCACAGGACTCACATGAGTTGGTAATCAGTGCACAGTGAGCCTGCTTCACGGTACCCTGTGTGAGACAGCTATGTAGTGTGTCTTCTGTACTCACAAGGCACAAACCATATGTGCCAATTGTAGCATTTAGTGTCCTGACCAGAAGCCAGAATGCCTCAGTGCACATCCCAAGAGTCTGCCCACTTCTAACCATGTGACCTCGGAAATGTCTACCTACAAGTCTTGTTCCCTCTCTGAATAATAGTTCTTACATGACAGAGTTTTTTCAAGAATTAAACAAGGAAATACACAATATTTTGAAAAGTCTATGGCACAGACTAAGTGTTTTATGAACATTAGCTGGTATTACTTATTACTGTTATTAACATTATCTATTTCATGGCTGCATAGTATTCCAGAGAACTGATTATCTTGTTTTTTTTTTTTTGAGACCGAGTTTCATTCACTCTTGTTACCCAGGCTGGAGTGCAATGGCGCGATCTCGGCTCACCGCAACCTCCACCTCCTGGGTTCAGGCAATTCTCCTGCCTCAGCCTCCTGAGTAGCTGGGATTACAGGGACGTGCCAACATACCTAGCTAATTTTTTGTATTTTTAGTAGAGACAGGGTTTCACCATGTTGACCAGGGTGGTCTCGATCTCTTGACCTTGTGATCCATCCGCCTCGGCCTCCCAAAGTACTGGGATTACAGGCTTGAGCCACTGCACCCGGCCCTGATTATCTATTTTTAGCTACACTAAATAATTAATATTTAATTTTATATATTTCCGATGATCAGTCTTACAAAGATGATATAGTAAGTAGTAAGATGTAAGAACATCTGACTCTCCTCTATCATTTAAAAGAATTTCATATGAAAATTAAAATGTGTAAAATAAGTACATTTACTATTATAATCATAGAATTGGACATTTCTTCTCACCTTTTTCCCTACCTCTTTAATCTTTCAACGGAATATAAACATCCTAATTCTCCTTATGATGGTCAAGAGCAGGTTATAAATATTCCCATGGTTTTGGTAATCTGATTAGGAAGAACAGTTCACTCTATTATTCTCACTTATTATTAGAAATGAACGTCACCACTTTTCAAGGTTATTGGCCATCTCTATTTCTATTGCCATTTAGTGTTCTTTGTTCCAATCTGTTTGAACTTTTTTCTTTATCCTGTAGAAGCTTCTTATTCTTCCTTAACTATCCAAGGGGTAAATATTTTTGCCCCAGGTTGTCATTTTTTTTCGGTAACAGTATGTGAGGCATCTCGTGCCTTAAGGAGGAATTTAAAGATTTTTAAGAACAGCTGCGGTAATCACTGTCCTTGAGTACTTGGAGCAATGGGTACACCTGAGTAGGTGCCAGGTCTGGAAAAGAAGAGGTCACACCAATGCAGGACAGGGAGGGGTAGAGTAGCCTGTGGGTTACATCACTCAAGAAAGCACTCCAGACACCCACACAACAGGGCACAGGGCCCTCAATCGAGAATTCTTTCTTCTTCTCGCCTCTCTCTTTTGCTTGAGAAGAACGGCTAACATTCCTGATCCTTGATTGCCCTTATGATTTTGAGTAGGTTTCTCATATTTCATGAGTTTAGAAGAACAGACCAGAAACCTGTTCATTCTGCTGCTCTGAGACGTAAATGAGTGACAGTACACAGTGACTGGCCCATTTTCAGTATTATTAGACATTTTAAATGAAGGCTTTCTGGCCGGGCACGGTGGCTCACGCCTGTAATCCCAGCACTTTGGGAGGCCGAGGTAGGCAGATTACTTGAGGTCAGAAGTTCAAGACCAGCCTGGCCAATATGATGAAACCTCATCTCTACTAATAATACAAAAATCAGCCAGAGGACAAGAGATCCTCAGCCTTGTTGTTCTCTTGAGTACTCCCAGGGCAGAGAAAAACACATGACAATCTGAGCAGTGAGACGGAATTTCAACCGAAAGAGAGGCAAACGCTACTCACCTTGGACATGGTCATTTTTCCTCCTACTTCAGGGGATTTGCAGAGTCCTGAATGATGCACTTCGAGAGAAAGCAGAATTGTGCCTGGGAAGTGCCATGGAAGACAGAAAGAGACACGAAAGGGTGCTCAGGGATGCCACTCACAAAGAAGGACTCATATTGTCAGGTATCACATGATCGCTCACAGAGCATTATTCATATTAACCCCAAACTGCACACAACCAAGAAGCCCCTCTACGGGTAAATGGATAGAAAAATTGTGGCATATCCATACAATGGAATCTTACTTGGAAACATAAAGGAATGAAACACTGACCGGCATGCTACAACACCCATGAACCTTGAAAACATTACAGTAAGTTAAAGAAGCAAGTCACAAGAACCCACAGACCCTATGATTCCTTTTATATGAAATGTCTGGAGTAGACAAATATATAAAGAAAGTAGGTCAATAGTTGCTCTAAATTTGAGGTGAGAATGAGGTTTAACATAAACAGCCATGAGGAATCCAACTGGGGGATGAAAATGATCTCAACTGAATTATGATGATGATTTCTCCACTTCGAATTTCCTAAAGACTACTGAATTGTACACCTGAAATATGTAAATGCTATGATAACTAAAAGCTGGAGTTGATAAAAATAACTGTTAATGCACATATCATTAAAATCAATAAAACTGGATTCTGAGTCCATATTGGTAGAATATCTATAGTTGAACAAATGTATGAACCAACAGAGGAGAAATGGAAGCTCTGCTTTATAAGAAAATGCCCACTAATAATGTATTTCCCCATGAGAAACTTCATAATTAAAAAAAAAGGTAACGTAAGAGTGGACAAATCTGAAAGACATCTTCTTGACCAAGTGACAAAGCTGAGATCACCAGTGAAGGGACAAACAGACATCACTTGGACCTTGTTATGTTACAACGAGAAGGGCATCTCATCGAGCCATTGCACTGCAGCCTGGGTGAAAGAGCAAAACTCTGTCTCAAAAAACAAAAAAAAAAAGGAAAAGAAAAGGGCATCTCAGCACTTCTGTTGAATCCCCACCAACAATGCATAATCCGAACTTAAATGTGAAATATATCGAATTCCAAATGAACATCTATGGAAATGTGACAGCTAAAGACGATGCATAAACTGGACTCTGAATGGGGTTGCAGGTGAAGGGGGGGCAGGGGACAGTCATAAGGACTTTAAATGAAAAATTAAACAAATTCATATATGAACTTCAGATTAGATAACATGATGCTAGGTAATATCCTATCCAACACTATCTAACACTACAAATACTAGTATTCTTGTAACAAATCTATCTGATATGTAATCAGTAACAACATTATTTAATATAATATTCAATATTATTTAGCATGTTATATAAAACCCTATAACCAGCCCTTCCTAGATGCCTCTTACCAAGATACTACACAATTACCCTGGTATGTGCGCTTCCTTGCTGCAGAAACCTACAATCAGCTGTCTCTGGTTACAGGTATGTTCCCGGTGGTATTTGGTTCATGGGCATCAACAAAACAAACAGAAAGAATGTAAACACTTGGCAACTTTGGGTAAAGAGTATATGAGAATTTCTTATACTGTTTTGGCAATTTTTCTATAGCTTTTGAAATGATATCAAACGTTTTAAAATATCAGGAAACAAGAGACCGCCACTCACCAAGTGACAGGGACTACTTTAAGGCTTTTGTATTATCTCTTTCAACTGGCAAAACAATTATATTAGGATGATCCTATAATCACCCTTTTAAAGACCAGCAATGGGAAGTACAGGGACATTAAGTAACATTCCACGTCACACTGCGAGAAAGAGGCCGCGCACCTAGGGAGGCGGACTGAGCGAGGTCAAAGTCCTGGAAACGCTCAGAGCTGGGCATACAGGGCCCCGCCAATCCCACCCACCGGGACGCGAGCACCGTCCCCCGACGCCAGAGGGCGCTGCCGACTGGAACAATAAGCACCCTACCCGCCCTCCCACCTCCAAACCTCCAGTCTTTGCCAAGGCCTCTTTTCCTCTGAAACGATCATCGATCATGGGGCAGTTGCAAGCCTCAAGCAAAGAGGGCTCGTTCAAATGTCCTGCAAGCCGCAGAAATGGCTCAAACTACCCTGGTCATTAAAGTAGGAACCTCAAGCTCGGAGACCGGAAGTATCCGCTCCGCCAGCGTGTCTGGACTGCATCCACTTCCCAGAATTCCCCAAACTCGCTCGTCTGAGCCAAAGGGCCGGCGACACCTCAGAGTGTCTGGAGTATGGTTCCCAGAATCCACCGGTCCGCCTGCCAGAGCCAAAATGTCTGGTGTTCCACCGGCCAGTGGACTACACTTCCCACAAAATGGACTACATTTCCCAGCATTCACCGGAAACGCCTACCTGAGCTAAACTACCAGGAATCCCGCAAGATCAGGGCTCAAGGTACTCCGCTTGGATAGCAGTGCCAGGCAGGATTAGTTCCAGATACCAGAGAATAATGTGAAGGCGGCACAGAATACTATGGGCCCATGACACACAGGGCCTAAAGCATGGACATCATTTGCTTGGATCTAAGGGCGGTACTGCTCTCCTCTCTGGCCATTGGCAATCTCACCACACTCATCATCCTATGTGTTGTAATAAGTCTTGCAGAGAACATTCTTCATCACCTGTTTGGAGCCCTATTCTCAGTCCATTCCCAGATTGAAAACTGCAGAATCTGAGGGCATGGACATCCCAAAGAGACTGATGCTGGCAAAATAGACTGACAAAAAAAAAAATGCGATTATGATATGATTTGGCTCTGTGTTGCCACCCAAATCTCATCTCAAATTGTAATCCTCGTATGTCGGGTGAGGAGCCTAGTGGAAGGCAATTAAATCATGGGGGCGGACGTCCCCCTTGCTGTTCTCATGATAGTGAGTGAATTCTCGTGAGATCTGGTTGTTGGGAAGTGGTGGCGCTTCGTCTTTGCACTCTCTCTTCTGTTCTAGTGCTTTCTTCTCCTTCACCTTCCACCATGATTCTAAGTCTCCTAAGGCCTCCCAGTCATACTTCCTGTTAAGCCTTGGAACTGTGAGTCAATTAAACCTCTTTTCTTCGTAAATTACCCAGTCTCAGGTAGTACTTTATAGTAATGTGAAAACAGACTAATACAGCTTATAACCCAATTTCACTCCTAAGTATATATTAAGAGAAATAAAGGCTAAGAGGTGTGAGACAGAAGAGAGCTCATGTTGTATGATTTCATTTACATGAAATATTCAGAACGGGCAAATCTGTAGAAACAGGAAGTAGAATAGTGGTTGGCAGGAGCTGATGGTAGAAGGATGGGGATTGGGAGTGACTGCCAGTGGATAGGGGACTACTTTCTGGGCTGATTAAAAAGACTGGAAATTAGAGAATAGTCACAGTTGCAAGACTTTGGAAATATACTAAAAACCACTAAAGGTTACATTTTAAAGTGATGCATTTTGTGATATTTGAATCATTACTCAGTTTTAAACAAGGTTGGGCTGGTTGGCCTAATAGTATTTTGAAGCCTATGTATGGTTACCTAAGCTTGGTAGCACCTTAGCTTCAAACTACATTTTAAAAACCATGTTTTCTTTCCCCCTTCTCCCCAGGCTCAAGACGTAGGTTTGAGACAAACTACAGATGTGTTTTCTTTCGTGTTGAAATACAGCCTCTGAATCTGCTTTAAAACTTCACTCCCTTCCCTTTCCCACCTTATGCTTCCATGCCCTATGCACATTTTTTTTTTTAAACCTGGATGCTTGTTAAGTTCACACTATGCTCACTTATCTGCTCATATATTTCCTTAGAAGCTTCAGGGGAAGAATACTGATGCAGATCAGGTAGCCTTAACCTCCTGGCTACAGATAAACTGCAAGACTGACTGCCGTTAATTTATAACCTGATATAGCCTGTGATGGCATTGGCCCCTTCACCAGATGGAACCATTCTAGATAAGCCACGGGATGAGACAGGCCATCAGGTACCTCTTAACCCCACTTACCTCTCTGCATTCCAAGCCCACTTCTTAAATTGTGGTCATCTCTCCAGAAATTGAAAAGTGGCAATTTTTGGAAAAGATTCCAGTTAGAGACTCTCTCCCTTGCTAACAATGGATAATACAATTCATTCTTTTTATCACATCTTCCTTTTGTTATTTGGCTTTTTTCTGTAAGTGGTGAGCAGCTGGACCTTCTTTCGGTTACACCAGTACCCCACTCACCTATCAGGGATTGGTGTATTCCCTTCCCTCACAACACATTTAAAATACTTTTACCATTACACTCACCACAATGCCCAGAGTTAATACTTCACAGATCTGCTCACTCACTGCCCTGTATAACCCGACAGCAGTGCTTAGGAACCAAGAGCATGATTATACACAAAGTATCTAAAGAATAATTTGTAATGAGAAATTCCCTAATTCCAAAGTATGAGAATAATTCAAAAACAGGGAGGTCAGCATTATACTAATAAAACATCACTCTGATTAAAGGCAGGCTTTCCTGAAGTGGAGTTGGACAGAGCTTCACAACAAATGTCCTTTACCCACTATCCATTCAGGATACACCCTATTGACCGGTGCTTGCAGGGTACACTCCAAACCCCTATTACCGTTCCTCACTCTTCCAAAAAGCCTAAGAAATCAAATATTCTCTTTCTCTGCCTTCATCTAGCTAGAGATTTTCATGGGACATATTCTGGGGAGTGAGCTGTCCTCACCTGACAAGAGATGCACTTGGCTGGCTGTGAGGACATTAGACGTTAAGAGAGCAAACAGGTGATAGTCTCAGTGGATTGTAAGTATTGGTGAGGTACTAAGATTATTGATGCAAGAATGCTGATGGGACTCAGGTGGCAATACAGGTGAAAGTTGTTGCAGACTCATGCTGCAAATTATTACCGAAGAGTATTTTCTAGGAAATGACAAGGTTTAGGATATGACCATGGGAGAGAGCATCCCTTGATACTTCATTGAATCTTGGGTGGATTTTTCCATTTGTGAAAAAAAAAAACATTGCGATTAAGGATTGCAGTGAAGCTGCAGACCATTTTAGGTGGTATTCACTGCCTTGTAATTTCTCTCTCAACTCATTAAAAATGGATGTATCTCCATTTATTTGTGCTTCCTTGAATTTCCTTCAGTAAGACGTTGCAGAGCTCAGTGTCCAAGTGTTTCTCTTGTCCTTGGTTAAGACAGTTCCTAAGTAATTGTTTCTTTTTGATACTATTGCCAAGAGAAGTATTTTCCTTTTCAAGTTGTTTTGTTTTTGTGTAGAAATATAACTGCTTTTTCTATATAGGTGTTTTTCTGTAACTTTTTCACTTTGTTAGCTCTAAGACGTTTTTTTCTTGTGTATTCTGTAGAATTTCTAAGAACATGTCAACTAATAGACACAGTTTTGTCTGTTTCCAATTTTAACAAGTTTATTTCCTTTCTACCCAATTGTTCTGCCTAGAACTTCCCATACTATATTGACTAGATGTGGAAAAGTGGAGCAAACTCACTGTATTCCTGATATTAGAAGAAAAGCTTTCAGTCCTTCACCATTGAATATGAAAATAAGCTCCGACATTTTTCACATATAGCCTTTATTGTGTTGAGATAGTTTCTTTTTAATTATTTGCGTGATATTTTAATCATGAAAATGTGCTGAATTTTGTGAAATGAATTTTCTGCATTTGCTGATATGATCATGTGGATTATATTTTTATATCTTTTAATCTGTTCATGCAGCATAATACATAAATATTTGTGGTTGAATCATAAATTACATTTGCATTACAGGAATAGATGTTTGGTCATTGAGTATAATCCTTTTTTTTTTTTTTTTGAGACGGAGTTTCCCTCTTGTTACACAGGCTGGAGTGCAATGGCGCGATCTCGGCTCACCGCAACCTCCGCCTCCTGGGTTCAGGCAATTCTCCTGCCTCAGCCTCCTGAGTAGCTGGGATTACAGACATACGCCACCATGCCCAGCTAATTTTTTGTATCTTTAGTAGAGACGGGGTTTCACCATGTTGACCAGGATGGTCTCGATCTC
Organism: Saguinus oedipus; assembly: GCA_031835075.1. Classification (NCBI taxonomy): domain Eukaryota; kingdom Metazoa; phylum Chordata; class Mammalia; order Primates; family Cebidae; genus Saguinus; species Saguinus oedipus. The sequence continues at coordinate 45,750,859 of CM063187.1, read as the reverse complement.
TTGACCTCGCGATCCACCCGCCTCGGCCTCCCAAAGTGCTGGGATTACAGGCTTGAGCCACCACGCCCGGCCAAGTATAATCCTTTTAATAAGTTGCTGAATTTTGCTGGTATTTTATGGTAGAGTCTTGCATCAGTATTCACATGGAATGTTGGTGTATATTTTCATGTAATGTCTGTCTGGTTTGGTACCATGGTAATCCTGGTCTCAGAGAAGGAACTAGGAAGTGTTCTCTCCTCTTGCATTTTTGGGAAGAAGTTGAGAAGTTGTGGTTCCTTAAGTGTCTGGAAGAATTTTTACTAAGTAAAATAAGGGTTACTAAAAAAAATAAACATTTTTTTTTTTAAATGGAAGAGTTAACCAGTGAAGCCACCTGGGCTTGGACTTTCTTTGTTGGGAAGCTCTGGCTTACTGATTCAATCTCCTTACTAGTTATAGATCTACTCAGATTTTCTGTCTTCATGATTCGTTTTTGGTAGGGTATATATTTTAAGGGATTTGTCTGTTTCATCTAGGTTGTACAATTTGTTAGCATACAATTGTTGACAGTGCCCTATTAACATCATTTTTATTTCCCTAAAATTTGCAGTAATGTCCACACTTTTTTTGTTTTTTTAAGTAAATCTAACTATACGTTTCCCAAGTTTCTTAATCTTCCAGAATAACCAACTCTTGGTTTGGTTGATTTTCTCTTTTTCTATTCTTCACTCATCATTGCATTAATCTTCATTATTTCTTTCCTCCTGCAAGCTTTCTTGTTCAAATTATTTGCCTTTTTGAGTTCATGAATATAAAATTAGGTTGTGAATTTAAGATATTTATTTCTGGCACAGTAGCTGCGCATCCCGGGGTTACAGACCTCCTCACGTTTGCAGCGTAGCCCGAGTCGGTCAGCACCCGAGGACCTCAGCAGCCATGTCAAAGCCCCATAGTGAAGCCGGAACTGCCTTCATTCAGACCCAGCAGCTGCATGCAGCCATGGCTGACACATTCCTGGAGCACATGTGCCGCCTGGACATTGACTCACCACCCATCACAGCCCGGAACACTGGCATCATCTGTACCATTGGCCCAGCTTCCCGATCGGTGGAGACGTTGAAGGAGATGATTAAGTCTGGAATGAACGTGGCTCGTCTGAACTTCTCTTGTGGAACTCATGAGTACCACGCGGAGACCATCAAGAATATGCGCACAGCCAGGGAAAGCTTTGCTTCTGACCCCATCCTCTACCAGCCCGTTGCTGTGGCTCTGGACACTAAAGAACCCGAGATCCGAACTGGCCTCATCAAGGGCAGTGGCACCGCAGAGGTGGAGCTGAAGAAGGGAGCCACTCTCAAAATCACGCTGGATAACGCCTACATGGAAAAGTGTGACGAGAACATCCTGTGGCTTGACTACAAGAACATCTGCAAGGTGGTGGAAGTGGGCAGCAAGATCTAGGTGGATGATGGGCTTATTTCTCTCCAGGTGAAGCAGAAAGATGCTGACTTCCTGGTGACAGAGGTGGAAAATGGTGGCTCCTTGGGCAGCAAGAAGGGTGTGAACCTTCCTGGGGCTGCTGTGGACTTGCCTGCTGTGTCAGAGAAGGACATCCGGGACCTGAAGTTTGGGGTTGAGCAGGATGTCGATATGGTGTTTGCATCATTCATCCGCAAGGCAGCCGATGTCCATTAAGTGAGGAAGGTCCTGGGAGAGAAGGGGAAGACATCAAGATAATCAGCAAAATCGAGAATCATGAGGGGGTTCGGAGGTTTGATGAAATCCTGGAGGCCAGTGATGGGGTCATGGTGGCTCGTGGTGATCTGGGCATTGAAATTCCTGCAGAGAAGGTCTTCCTAGCTCAGAAGATGATGATTGGGCGGTGCAACCGAGCTGGGAAGCCTGTCATCTGTGCCACTCAGATGCTGGAGAGCATGATCAAGAAGCCCCGCCCCACCCGGGCTGAAGGCAGTGATGTGGCCAATGCAGTCCTGGATGGAGCTGACTGTATCCTGCTGTCTGGAGAGACAGCCAATGGGGACTATCCTCTGGAGGCCGTAGGCATGCAGCACCTGATTGCCCGTGAGGCAGAGGCCGCCATCTACCACTTGCAATTATTTGAGGAACTCCGCCGCCTGGCACCCATTACCAGAGACCCCACAGAAGCCACTGCCGTGGGCGCCGTGGAGGCCTCCTTCAAGTGCTGCACTGGGGCCATAATCGTCCTCACCAAGTCTGGCAGGTCTGCTCACCAGGTGGCCAGATACCGCCCCTGTGCCCCCATCATTGCTGTGACACGGAATGCCCAGACAGCTCGTCGGGCTCACCTGTACTGTGGCATCTTCCCTGTGCTATGTAAGGACCCCATCCAGGAGGCCTGGGCTGAGGACATGGACCTCCGGGTGAACTTGGCCATGAATGTTGGCAAGGCCCGAGGCTTCTTCAAGAAGGGAGATGTGGTCATTGTGCTGACTGGGTGGCGCCCTGGCTCCGGCTTCACCAACACCATGCATGTTGTTCCTGTGCCGTGATAGACCCCAGAGCCCCTCTTCCAGCCCCCGTCCCACCCCTTCCCCCAACCCATCCATTAGGCCAGCTACGCTTGTAGAGCTCACTCTGGACTGTAATGTGGCACTGGTGGGCTGGGACACGAGAGAACAAGCTAAACGCCTTGCTGAAACATGGCTGTGTTTACAGCCTGCTCTGGTGGGACAGCCCAGAGCCTGGCTGCCCATCATGTGGCCCCACCCAGTCAAGGGAAGAAGGAGGAATGCCAGACTAAAGGCCCTAGGTGCCAGCTTCCTTTCCTGTGTGTACTCCGTTCAGTTCCTTTAGAAAACGGATGCCCAGAGGACTCCCCAACCCTGGTCTGGGGGCAGGAAACAGCCAGCGAGAGTTAGGGGCCTTAGCGCACAGAGCAGTTGTTCCATTTAAGCCAACTCTGGCCCTGACCCTTACTTGCTTCCCCAACCCCCTGGCCTCCCCAGTTCACACCTGTCCCCACCCTCCACTCAGCTGTCCTGTGGCAAACACTCCACCTTCCATTTTCCCCCACTACTGCAGCGCCTCCAGGCCTGTTGCTATAGAGCCTACCTGTATGTCAATAAACAACAGCTGAAGCAAAAAAAAAAAAAAAAAAGATATTTCTTTCTTTTTTTTTTTTTTTTTTAGACAGAGTTTCGCTCTCCTTACCCAGGCTGGAATGCAATGGCGCGATCTCGGCTCACCGCAACCTCCGCCTCCTGGGTTCAGGCAATTCTCCTGCCTCAGCCTCCTGAGTAGCTGGGATTACAGGCACGCGCCACCATGCCCAGCTAATTTTTTTGTATTTTTAGTAGAGACGGGGTTTCACCATGTTGACCAGGATGGTCTCGATCTGTTGACGTTGTAATCCACCCGCCTCGGCCTCCCAAAGTGCTGGGATTACAGGCTTGAGCCACCGCGCCCGGCCTATTTCTTTAATATAAGTATTTACAGGTACAAATTTCCCACCTACTACCGCTTTTACCTCATCTAACAAATTTTGGCACATTGTTTTCATTTTCAATGGTCTCCATATATTTTTAATTTCACTTCTAATTTACTCTTACATATAGGTTATTTAAGAATGTGTTTATTCTCCACATACTTGTGAATTTTCACTTTTCATGCTGCTACCATTTCTAGTTTTTGTGATCTAGATTGTAACTGGAAAAAAATATTTATTATATTAAAAATTAAATTTTATTAACATTTGATTCATGGCCTAATATATAGTCTATCCTAGAGAATATTCCATCTGCAAATGAGAAAATGTATATTCTGTTGTTGTGTGGGTTATTCTGTATATGTCTTTTAGGTCAATTTTGTGTATAATGTTCTTCAAATCCTCTATTTCCTTACTTTTTTTTTTCTTACTTATCTTTAGTCTGGCTATTTGAAAGTGAGGTATGAAGTGTCCTAGTAAAATTGTCCCTCATTATATAGGGGAGATTGGTTCCAAGAACCCTGGTATATCAAAATGCATACAAACTCAAGTCTTGCAGTCAGCCTGGTAGAACCAATGTATATGAAAACTTGGCCCTCCATATATGTGGGTTTCACATCCCATGAATATTGTATTTTCAATCTGAGTTTGGTTGGAAAAAACTGACACATGAGTGCACCTATGCAGTTCAAATCCTTGCGGCTCAGAGTCCACTGTATTATTAGGTAGCTACTTCTCTTTTCAAGTCTGTATTTGCTTTATATAATTAGGAGCACTGATGTTTGGTGCACATATGTTTACAACTGTTATGTCTTCTTGGTGAATTAACCCTTTTGGCAACATATAATGTTCTTCTTGCTCTCTTCTAACAATTTTTCACTTAAAGTCTAACTTAGCCCTTAGTTAAGCCACCCTTGCTCTCTTTTTATTTCTATTTATATAGAATAACTTTTTTCATTTTTTCACTTTCAATCTATGCATGTCATTAGATTTAAGCAAATCCCTGTGCAGAACATACACTTGGATACTGTTTTTTCAATGATTTTGCCAATCATCATCTTTTGGTTGAGTAGTTTCATTCATTTACACTAAACCCGTTATTTTTAGAAAAGATTACTTAAAAAGCATTTTGTTATTTTTTATTTTATTATTTTTATTTATTTATTTATTTATTGAGATGGAGTTTCACTCTTGTTGCCCAGGCTGGAGTGCAATGGCGCGATCTCGGCTTACCGCAACCTCCGCCTCCTGGGTTCAGGCAATTCTCCTGCCTCAGCCTCCTGAGTAGCTGGGATTACAGGCATGTGCCACCATGCCCAGCTAATTTTTTGTATTTTTAGTAGAGACGGGGTTTCACCCTGTTGACCAGGATGGTCTCGATCTCTTGACCTCATGATCCACCCGCCTCGGACTCCCAAAGTGCTGGGATTATAGGCTTGAGCCACCGCGCCCGGCCACATTTTGTTATTTTTTAAATGTCTTATTGCCTTTTTGCCCCTAATTTCCTCCATTACTGCCTTCCTTTGAGTCCTTTTTCTGTAGTGATACATTGTGAATCTCTTCTCATTTCCCTTTGTGTGTCTCACTGATATTTTCTTTATTTGAAGAAAGGTAACTTTCTACATGCTACAGTCTAAAGTTATAAGCATCTATTTAAAACTGATACTAACTTCAATCATATGCAAAAATTCTATTCCTTCACAGCTTCTGCCTCCCTTCATGCTATGTGACTGGTATCATGGATTACAGCTATACATATTGTGTAACCATCCACATAGATTTACAATCATTTTTATGCATTTTCCTGTTACGTAGTGTAGAAAATAAAAAGTGGAGTAAAAATTAAAATTACAAAAATAGTGGGTTTTACATCGTTCATGTAATTTTACTTAAGATGTTTATGTTTTCATATGATTTCAAGCTGCTGTCTAGGATCCTTTCACTCCAACTTGATGGCATCCCTTTATAACTTCTCATATAAATTGTCTTCTGGTAATGGATTATCTTGGCTTTTGTTTAAGAGAGAGTAGAGACAGGGCTTGGCTCCTAATTATTATCAGACTCACTGTTTCTAAAATATGCTTTTCATATGAAATATTTTTAAACCCACATTTATACATAGCTAAGTCTTAACATCCTAACTGATGTAACCCTGAGATGCTGGGTGACATCAATGGCTCTAATCTTTTATTTGAATGGCTGACAATACTGTACACATTTAAAAAATACTAAGGGCAGTATCATGGAGGAAAAAACAGTGGAATTAGGAAGGTTGAAAGTTTAGATTTTACTTAAAAAATTGGCTGGGTGTGTGGCACGCGCAATGCATGCCTGTGGTCCCAGCTGCTCAAGAGGCTGAGGCAGGAGGATTGCTTGAGCCCAGGAAGTTGAGGCTGCTGTGAGCCATGTTCATACCACTGCACTCCAGCCTGGGCGACACAGCAAGACTTCATCTCAGAAAAAATAAAAAGGAAAGTTTGTTTGTTTGTTTTGAGATGGAGTCTTGCTCTGTCACCCACGCTGGAGTGCAGTGGTATGATCTTGACTCACTGCAACCTCAGCCTCAAGGGTACAAGTGATTCTCCTGTCTCAGCCTCCCCTGTAGCTGGGATTACAGGCGCAAGCCATGATGTCTGACTAATTTTTGTATTTTTAGTAGAGACAGGGTTTTGCCATGTTGGCCAGGCTGGTCTTCAACTCCTGACCTCGGATGATCCACCCACCTCAGCCTCCCAAAGTGCTGGATCACAGGCATAAGCCACCACACCTGGCCAGAAAGAAAAGTTTGGATTTTTAAAAGACAGCAACAAGATCCAAAGCTTGAATCTTAATTACATCCCGGAATTTAAAAAAGTATGAAAGGCATTCTGGGGACAAGTGGAAACGTGATCACAGACTGTGTAGTCTATAATATTAGGGCAATATGGCTAATCTGCTAAGATATGATAATGGTATTTTGCTGTATGTCGGAGGGGGGGCTCCTTTTTTTTTCTCTGTTTTTGTTTCTTTTTCTGAGATGGAGTCTTGCTCTGTTGCCCAGGCTAGAGTGTAGTGGTGTGATCTCGACTCACTGTAACCTCCGCCTCCTGAGTTCAAGTGATTTTCCTCCCTCTGCTTCCCAAGTAGCTGGGATTACAGGCATGTGCCACCACACTTAATTTTTGTATTTTTAGTAGAGACCAGTTTCACCATGTTGGCCAGGCTGGACTCGAACTCCTGACCTCAGGTGATCCGCCCACCTGTGCTTTTCTTCGTAGAAAATACATAGTTAATTTTTTAGGAGTAGAGCATCATGATGTCTCAGCACACAAAATAAACACAGATACGGACATACAAAAACACGGCAAAATATTAATTACTGAATCTACATGGTGGGTACGTAAGAGATCATTGTACTATTCTTTACTCTTTCAGCATTTATGTTTAAAATGTTAATATAACAAAAATCGAATGGCTATACATGGTGGCTCACACTTGTAATCCCGGCACTTTGAGGCCAAGAGTTCGAGACCAGTCTGGCCAACGAGGTGAAACCCCGTTTCTACTGAAAATACACAAAATGAGCTGGGTGTGGTGGCATACACCTGTAGTCCCAGCTACGCAAGAGCCTGAGAAGGAGAATCACTTGAAACTTGGAGGTGGAGGTTATAGTGAGCCCAGATCACGCCATTGCAGTCCAGTCTGTGCAACAGAGCAAGACTCTATTTCAAAAAAAATAAATAAAAACTTAAAAATTGAGAAAGAAGAACTGATCAATATTTTCACAACAAAAATTCATGGATTATTTAACAGCACCTCATGCATTCTCATAGTACTGACCAGAAAAATAAAACAGGTTTATTTTCCTTTCAACAGGTTTATCATGCAAACATGTTTAAGATCTCATTTACTGAGGACTTGTAAGTTCCTCTGGAAAACACGAAGTAATGGACAAGCAAAGGGAAGATGAAAAAAGGCAGAAGTAACAGGAACATTTTAACTAAAATTAAATTCAAGTTTAAATAAGTATTACCTACATATGTAGAACATTTCATAATCGAAGGCCAAGATTAAAAAAAAATTTATAAAGAGAAAGAAATATGTTCATATTCATAGTCACATTTTTTTTCCTGTTGCCCAAGCTGGAGTCCAGTGGCAAGACCTTGGCTCACTGCAACCTCCGCCTCCCAGGTTCAAGCAATTCTCCTGCCTCAGCCTCCGAGTAGCTGGGATTACAGGTGTGTGCTACCACACCCAGCTAATTTTTGTATTTTTAGTAGAGACAGGGTTTCACCATGTTGGCCAGGCTAGTCTCAAACTCTTGACCTCAGGTGATCCACCTGCCTTGGCCTCATGAAGTGCTGGGATTACAACCATAAGCCACCATGCGTGGCCTTTTTTTTTTTTTTTTTTAAAGATATGGGGTCTCACCATGTTGCCCAGGCTGGTCTTGAACTCCTGCTCTCAAGCAATCTGCCCACCTCGGCCTCCCAAAATGCTGGTATTACAGACGTGAGCCACCGCACCCAGCCCTCTATCTACTTTTTATGTCTGTGAAAGAGAAAAGAAATATTAAGAGTAGGAAGTCGTTCTAATTCTAATGTCATATGAGAAAGGATGTGAGTGGACAGCTGCCATCACTCTTCTAAGAAAGATCCCCTTTTTATCTATTTATTTGTTTATCTGTTTGTAAAAACAGAGATAGGTTCTCGCTTTGTCACCCATGCAGGAATGTAGCAGCTCAACCATAGCTCACTGCAGCCTTGCACCCTGGGCTCAAGCGATCCTCCTGCCTCAGCCTGCAGGTAGGTGGGACTACAAGTGTGTGCCACCACACCTGGCTAATTAAAATTTATTTTTGGAGAGACAGGGTCTTGCTATGTTGCCCAGGCTGGTCTCAAGCAATCCTCCGACTTTGGCCTCCCAAAGTGCTGGGAATACAGGCATGAGCAACTAAACATGCTTACGAGGACCCCTTATGCATGGTGCTCTCCAAAAGCATAGGCACAGCTTCAAGGGCCTGATTACCGCCCCTTGCATGCATTCATGAAATCCAGGAATGTTATACTGGTTGAAGGCAACTTGATGGACCCACTGGCATCCCTGAATAGTAGGTAATGTAGGGCTTATCAAGGAAAGAGACACCAACCTCATATAAAGCAGCCTGTCAGTATAGCAGGACAGATGAGGGCACAATTTTCCTTTTTCTTTTTTTTTAAACCATGCCTCTGAGAGAAGTTCAAGAGGGCACAATGTTCTATCTCCCTAAATTCCTGACTTCTATATCCAACTGCCAACTTGAATATTCATTTATATGATCAACAGACATGTCATAAACAACAAGTCCAAAACAAAACTCCTGATCTGGCTGGGCGTGGTGGCTCACATCTGTCATCCCAGCACTTGGGGAGGCTGAGGTTGCCGGATCACCTGAGGTCAGGAGTTTGAGATCAGCCTGACCAACATGGAGAAATCCCATCTCTACTAAAAATACAAAAAAAAAAAAAAAACAAAAAACAATTAGCCAGGCATGGTGGCACATGCCTGTAATCCCAGCTACTGGGGAGGCTGAGGCAGGAGAATTGCTTGAACCTGGGGGTGGAAGTTGCAGTGAGCCAAGATCGGGCCATTGCACTCCAGCCTGGGCCATGAGGTTGGCGGAGGGCAGTGGGGAGAAAGAAAACTCCTGATCTGTCTCAAAAATTTCTACAGACTTCCTGTCTCAGTAAATGATAATCCATTTTCTTGCAGTTTTTCTTTTTTTTTTGAGATGGAGTTTCACTCTTGTTACCCAGGCTGGAGTGCAATGGCACAATCTCGGCTCACCGCAACCTCCGCCTCCTGGGTTCAGGCAATTCTCCTGCCTCAGCCTCCTGAGTAGCTGGGATTACAGGCACGCGCCACCATGCCCAGCTAATTTTTTGTATTTTTAGTAGAGACGGGGTTTCACCATGTTGACCAGGATGGTCTCGATCTCTTGACCTCGTGATCCACCCGCCTCAGCCTCCCAAAGTGCTGGGATTACAGGCTTGAGCCACTGCGCCCGGCCTTCTTGCAGTTTTTCAAATCAAAATGTTGGACTCTTTTTTTCTCATACCCCACATGCAATCTGTCAGCTATTCCTCTAAATTATTTTTGAAAATCCAACTACCTGTCACTAAAGTACCATCCCTTTCTCATCCAGATTACTCAATGGTCTCTAGTTAACCTTCTAGCCTTGGGCCCCTACATACTTTATTCTCTATGTAGTAGACCCGATTGTTCCTTTCAAAATGTAATTCTCATCTTATTCCTCTGCTCAAAGCCCTCTGATAGGCTGGAGCAGTGGCTCACGCCTGTAATCAGCACTTCAGGAGGCCAAGGCAGGTGGATCACTTCAGGCCAGGAGCTCAAGACCAGCCTAACCAACATGGTGAAACGCCATCTCTACTAAAAATAGAAAAATTAGCTGGACGTAGTGGTGGCTGCCTATAATCCCAGCTACTTGGGAGGCCGAGGCAGGAGAATCTCTTGAACCCACGAGGCGGAGGTTGCAATGAGCTGAGATCATGCCACTGCACTCCAGCCTGGGGTGAGGGAAGGAAGGGGGGAGGGAGGGAAGGAGGAAAAAAAGGAAAGGAGGGAGGGGAGAGGGGAATTGGGGGAGGGGGAAGGGGAAGGGAGGGGAGGGAGATTTGGGAGACCTCTGTTGGGTCTCCCAAATCACTCAGAATAAATGCAGAAGCCTGTGATTTGACCTGTTAGGGAACCACTAAGAGGTCCCTAACCACTGCTACTCTTATTCCCTCTTGCCCACTCTCTTCCAGCCCATTGACCCGATCACTATTCTCTTAGCAGGACAGCAAGCTCCTCCTGCCTTCGGGCTTTTAACACTTTTGTTCCTTCTAGCTAAATGATCTTCCACCCAATACCACACGCCCACTCTCACACTCTTGAGATCTTTTTTTCAAATGGCACTCAGTGAGACCTTTCCCCGCCAAGCTGATTTAAAATAACCCCAAGTGGCCCTCTCTCTGCCAGTCTTCCTTGCTTTACTCTTTTCCACAGCACTTATCACTATCTGATGGTATAGATTTTTTAAGCATTTACTCATGGTCTGTCTCCCCCAGTTACAACATAGTCCCTAGGAGGAAGATATTTTTTGACTGTTTTGATAGCTGACATTTCTCTAGCATCTGAAATAGTACCTACTACATAGCATGCAATAAAGAGTTGTAGAATGTGAATATTTCACATTGGTAGAAACGTAAATTGGTTTACTTCTTTTGAGAGCAATGTGCTTATCTCAATCAAATTTATAAACTAACTTTGACCCAGCATTCCATTTAAAAATAAGTACTGTGTAGTTATATCTGCATATTTCTGCAAAGCAATATAAACAAGTATACATACTTGTGTCTTCAACAGCAGAAGCCGGGAAACAACCTAAATGCCCATTAGTAGGAGACAGGTTACATAAATTATGTGTCAGCCAGGCACGGTGGCTCATGCTTGTAATCCCAGCACTTTGGGAGTCCGAGGCAGGCGGATTACTTGAGGCCAGGAGTTGGAGACCAGCCTGGCCAACATGGCAAAACCCCATCTCTACAAAATACACAAAAATTAGCCAGGTGTGGTGGCACATGCCTGTAATCCCAGCTACTCGGGAGCCTGAGGCACAAGAATCACTTGAGCCCAGGAAGTGCAGGTTGCAGCGAGCCAAGACCGTGCCACTGCACTGCCGCCTGGGTGACAGAGCAAAACTGTCTCAAAAAAAATAAAGACCAAATTATGTGTTGACAGAGAATTCTAAGAAAAATATCTTACGTACATAATAGAATATGTAATATACCACCATTTATATGAAAAGGAAAAATAAGGGATTACATATATATATATTTGCAGCATAGACACAAAATATGTATTGGCATATTCCCAGGCTACCTCAAGAAGGATATATGTGACACTCTTAAACGTGAACACAACTTTGCAAGAAACTGCAAGACTAAGAGTCAAAGTTAAAAGGAGATTTTTTTCGGGAGTTGTGAGGCAGGAGGATCATTTCAAGACAGGAAGCTGAGGCCACAGTGAGCCATAATTGTGCCATACATATATACCCCCACACATAAAAGGAGTAGAGGGAAAAACTGATTTCTAGGTCAATAACTTATGACAGAGGTACGTGGGGGCAGAAGGAAGGGAGGCAGAGGAGTCCATGGATCTACAATGGCAAAGGTGAGTGAGAAGAAAACGGGAAGTGTGAGAACAGGTATAAAATATAATTCTGAGGCATTTGGCCACTAAAAGGATGAAAGTAGTAACAAAAAGGAACCTAAATATCAGACAATATGTAAAGTCTTACAAAGTATAAAGGACAATGCATGAGTTCAGGAAACGGGACGTGGGTGAAGGAGAACAGCCACCACAGTGGCAGCACAGACAAAGCAGGAAGGCTGACGTCAGAACAGCAACAGGAGGGGGGCCTGTCCCCTCTACAATCTGGTGAAAGAAGAAGAACAATGAAACACACAAAAGTGATGTCATTCAGACATCTCAAAAACTCACACCAAGCAATACTCCATGTCTAGGGCCTGTAAGAAAACGTCCTTAGAAGCACTCAGAGGTATCAATGCTGACTGAAAACTGTGGCCGGCCTGCCTGTCATTCACTCACCTGCACAGATCCTTCCCACTTCTTTCTCTACCATACAGTTTGTCTTCTTGCTTCAACAGAGGATCATATAACCTGCTATTGGGGAAATGACACAGCATTACAATGTTAATGCGAGCCAAAGTACCATCCTAGAACTCAGGTTGGTGTCTCCTGGCCTTCTGAAGTGTGAGGGTGCAATTTCCAAGGAAGAACAGAAAAGAGTAATGACCTTCTGTCTTAGTGACCAAAGCACACACAATCGTGTGGGCAAAGGGACTAGGGTCATTTGAATCCTAAACTTCAAAACCATGCTCATTAAACCACTAAAGTCTACACACATCCAGAAATGGGAGAAAGGGGAATTAACTTTCAGAATTTTACTGATACAGGAGAGCTGTTCACACCTTGTGTGAGTGATTGCTGTTTTCCTCTAGCACCACACTCCCACGCAGGTTCCTGAGAGGATTTTAACTACAGCCCTTATTCGTGGATGAATTCAACACTCATGTCTTTAACAACATGTTCCTATCAGAACTAAAGCACATGGGCACAATGTGTAGGAGGTTGTTCTGACAGTATCCAACAGTACAAATGCAAACATTTTCCTCCTGGAGTCCTAGGATTTATCTTCTTTGCATTATTCTGAGTGAAATAATTTCTTCTTTTTTTTTTTTTTTTTTTTTTTTTTTGAGATGGAGTTTTGCTCTTGTTGCCAAGGCTGGAGTGCAATGGTGCAATCTCAGCTCACTACAACCTCCGCCTCCCGAATTCAAGCAATTCTCCTGCCGCAGCCTCCCAAGTAGCTGGGACTACAGGCATGTGCCCACCATACCCAGCTAATTATATATTTTTAGTAGAGTTGGGGTTTTTCCATGTTGGTCAGGCTGGTCTCGAACTGCCGACCTCTGGTGATCCGCCCACCTCGGCCTCCCCAAGTGCTAGGATTACAGGCATGAGCCATGGCACCTGGCCCCTCAAAATATTTTTAATCAATAGCAGACATTATTGGGATGATTGACCAAATTTGAATATTGACTTTGGATTAAATAATACAAATGTATCAATGTTAAACTTCCTGATTTCATGGCTGTACTGTAGTTATGAAAGAGGATGTTTTAGTTCTTAGAAAATTCATGCTGAAGTATTTATAGATAAAGGAAGCACATCTGCAACTAGTTTCAAATAATTCAGGAAAAAAATATACACATTTGGAGAAAGAGCGAAGGAAAAATAAAACAAAAAACCAAAATGTAAATGATTGGTGAATTTGGGTAAAGGATATGAGACTTCTCTGTACTATTCCAACTCTTCTATAAAGTTGAAATCACATAAAAAAAAAGCATAATCACAAAACAGTTAAGTTTCTATTACATGTATATCCCCCCCCATCCACTATGTAAGTAGAAAAAGCTTGATCACCAATTCCTGATGAGGTGTGTCAGAGATAAGGTTCAGAGCATGATTTAAACTGAAACATACATGACAGAAACATGAGAAGGTGAGTTGGCTAGAAGCAACTTGCAGGAGGGAGATTAAGTTTGAGATTCTGTACATTCAGGGTGAAGGTTTCTGAACACGCGCAGGCAGATAGATCCATTAGGCAGTTGGATATGCAGATGAGGAGCTCAGAATAGGGCTAGAACAGAAATGGGAACTTGACAGTTGTGAGACTGTCGCTGCTGCTGAAGACAAAGGGAGAATGTTACTGTAGGCTGGGCGCAGTGGCTCATGCCAGTAATCCCAGCAGTTTGGGAAGCTGAGTTGGGTAGATCGCTTGAGCTCAGAAGTTCAAGACCAGCCTGGGCAACATGGCGAGACTTTGTCTCTACAAAAAATACAAAAATTAGCAGGGTATGTTGGTGTATGTCTGTAGTCCCAGCTAATTGGAAGGCTGAGACAGGAGAATCACTTGATCCTGAGAGGTGGAGGTTGCAGTGAGTTATGATGATGCCACTGCCCTCCAGCCTAGATGACAAAGCAAGACTCTGTCTCAAAAAAAAAAAAAAAAAAAAAAAAATACTGGAATGTAGGATTTGCAGAAAAAGAAAATTAAAAAATAGTAAAAATTTTTCTTTTTTTTTTTTTTTGAGATGAAGTTTCGCTGTTGTTACCCAGACTGGAGTGCAACGGCACGATCTCAGCTCACCGCAAGTTCCGCCTTCTGGGTTCAAGCAATTCTACTGCCTCAGCCTCCCGAGTAGCTGGAACTATAGGCGCGCATCACCATGCCCAGCTAATTTTTGTATTTTTAGTAGTGACGGGGTTTCACCTTGTTGACCAGAATGGTCTCGATCTCTTGACCTCGTGATCCACCCGCCTTGGCCTCCCAAAGTGCTGGGATTATAGGTGTGAGCCACGGCGCCCGACTGTAAAAATTAAAAAATAAAAATAAAAACTACAGAAAACACAACAACAAAAAAATAATAAAATAAAACAAAAAAATAAATAAAATAAAATAAAATAAATCACAAAGCAGGGGCCAGGCTTGGTGGCTCATGCCTATAATCCCACCACTTTCACAGGCTGAGATGGGCAGACTGTTTGAGCCCAGCAGTTCAAGACCAGCCTGCACAACAAAGTGAGACCTCATCACTACAAAAAAAAAAAAAAAAAATACAGAAAACTAGCCAGGTGTGGTGGTATGCACCTGTAGTCCCAGCTAATTGCGAGGCTGAGACAAAAGGACTGCTTGAGTCTGGGAGGCTAAAGTTGCAGTGAGCCAGAAAAAAAAAAAAAAAAAAAAAAGGAATCACAAAGCGGATGAAAACTGAAACATAACAACATCAACTTAAGACACAAAAATTTTAAAAAGCAAGCAAAACTATAAGTAGATCACAAAAAATAAACAGAGGAAATGAGTAAAGAAACAGTCACCCAAAAGAAGGCAATGGACAGAAAACAGAAGAATAGGAATGGACATCTTATTTTTGTCCCATTTGATTTTTTAAGGATGCAATAACAACATTTTGAGGGATTTTTGTTTCCTCAATTAACAGCTTTTCCCTGGTTGTTGCACCTGGGCTATAGCAGTGTCCTCAGTCTTTCTGCTCACACCCCCAGAGACCCAGGCAGCATGAGTAATCTCTATTCATATAATCATAATCTATATCTGACCACAAAAGCTAGCATCTTACCTAATGTAAAAACATTGAAAAGCAAATCATAATAAAAATCATAGAAAAACACTGAAGGCGTGTCTATTAGATTCTAAACAAACAAGAATGCCCACTGCCTCAATTACGTAATCAAATAACTAAGTAAGAAAGCAGGGAATAATATTAGTATGTAGAAATCAATAGTTTTATATATACCAACAATGACCACATTCATAATAGCAATATAAAACAAAATATCTAAAAATAAACTTAGTAAAACATGTTCAAGGCCAGGCACAGTGGCTCACACATGTAATCCTAGCGCTTTGGGAGGCCGAGGCAGGCAGATCATGAGGTCAAGAGTTCAAGACCAGCCTGGCCAATATGGTGAAACCCCCGTCTCTACTAAAAATACAAAAATTAGCAGGGTGTGGTAGCATGCACCTGTCCCAACTACTCGGGAAGCTGAGGCAGAAGAATCACTTGAACCCGGGAGGCAGAGGTTGCAGTGGACTGAGATCATGCCACTATACCTCAGAGAATCTGTTTCCAAAAAAAAAGGGAAGTGTTTAAACCTGCATGAAAAAAATTTTAAGACACCCCAGAGGAGCCAAAAGGAAATCAGTATACCTATCACATACATGAACAGGAATATTTAATGTTCCTATCCTCAAGTTATTTTATAAATTTAATGCAATCCTAATAAAAATAACAAATAACAAGTTCTTTCTTTTCCCCCTCTGGAACTAGACAAGCTAACCCTAAAATTTACAAAGAAAAAGAAGCAAGAATAGCCAGGAAACTCTGAAAAGGATGAGCAATTAGGAGACTAGCCAGACCACAAAGTAAAACACAGTGATAAAGGCTCAATAGTAAGAAGATAGGCTGGGCGCGGTGGCTCAAGCCTGTAATCCCAGCACTTTGGGAGGCCGAGGTGGGTGGATCACGAGGTCAAGAGATCGAGACCATCCTGGTCAACATAGTGAAACCCCGTCTCTACTAAAGATACAAAAAATTAGCTGGGCACGGTGGCGCGTGCCTGTAATCCCAGCTACTCAGGAGGCTGAGGCAGGAGAATTGCCTGAACCCAGGAGGCGGAGGTTGCAGTGAGCCGAGATCATGCCATTGCACTCCAGCTGGGTAACTAGAGCGAAACTCCGTCTCAAAAAAAAAAAAAAAAAAAAAAAAAAAGAAGATAAAAATATTGGTACGTGACTGCAGACTGGAAAAGGGATGAAAATATGAAGTCCAGAAACAGACCAAATATATGTGAGAATTTAGTATATAATCAAATGGCATCTTAAAAATAGTAAACATAAGACCCTTAGGCTGGGCCGGGTGGCTCAAGCCTGTAATCCCAGCACTTTGGGAGCCCGAGGCAGGTGGATCACGAGGTCAAGAGATCAAGACCATCCTGGTCAATGTGGTGAAACCCCAGCTCTACTAAAAATACAAAAAATTAGCTGGGCATGGTGGCGCGTGCCTGTAATCCCAGCTACTCAGGAGGCTGAGGCAGGAGAATTGCCTGAACCCAGGAGGCAGAGGTTGAGGTGAGCCGAGATCGCGCCATTGCACTCCAGCCTGGGTAACAAGAGTGAAACTCCGTCTCAAAAAATAAAATAAAATAAATAAATATAACTAGATTAAATTTTTTTTTTGAGATGGAGTCTCGCTCTGTCGCACAGGCTGGAGCATGGTGGTGGGATCTTGTGCATGACAGTGCCTGGTTTATCTTTTTGTATTTTTAGTAGAGACGGGTTTCACATGTTGGCCAGGCTGGTCTTGAACTCCTGACCTCAAGTGATCTGCCCGCCTCAGCATCCCAAAGTGCTGGGATTACAGGCATGAGTCACTGCACCCGGCCAAATTTTTTTAAAAAAATAAAAAGAAAACCATAGCCACCATGGTGGTGCATTGCCTGTAGTCCCAGCTACTTGGGAGGCTGAGAATTGCTTGAGCCCAGGGGTTCAAGGCCAGCCTGTGCAACACAGTGGGACTGTGCCTCTAAAAAAATACATAAATAAAAACCTCTTTGGTGTGGTGTGGGGATGCCTCTGTGCTCACCAACCACAGGGGGCTCATTCTAAGCACAGCTATGTAAAAAAATAACATTATTAAATTAAAACAAACAAAACCTCTTGATTCTGCAAGATTTAAAAAAAAAAAAACTGTCAAAATGCAAACAAAAACCTTAAAAAAAATTAAAAAAAGACCCACTCATTTCATCTAGGGCTAAGCTTTGTAATGTATAAACAGCTCCTCAAAGGAAAAGACACCCCATAGGAAAATCGTGAAAAAATAGACAGTTCCTAGATTAATACCTATGGGCCTGTAACGTATGAAAAAGCATTCTCTTTCAGTCATAAGAAGGGAAGTAAATGAAACCTACACTGAAGTTCCCATCGTCACTTATGCCCCCAGTGAAATAGCAAATATTCAACACTACACTCATGGTGAGCTTGAGAAGGTGCTCTCGCCCGTGACTCATGGGAGTGTAAGTACTTAGCCACTGGGCAGTGACACTTGTATTAACAGCAATCTAGTTTACAGCTACTCCTGTGTCAGTACAAAATGGCGCACATAAAAAAATGATTCATTACTGCATTGTTAGCAACAGCAGAAGACTGGCAACACTCCAAATGCTCAACAGCGGGATTAACTGAATCAACTATGATGCATCCAAACAGCGACATCTTATTTATACAGCAGCTAACAAAAAAAAATTTTTTTTTTAAAGATTATGATTAAGAAGGGACATCTCGGCTGGGCATGGTGGCTCACACCTATAATCCCAATGCTTTGGGAAGCCAAGGGAGAAGGACTGCTTGAGCTCAGGAGTTTGAAACCAGCCTGGGAAACACAGTGAGACCTCTTCTCTACAAAAAGTAAATAAGCCAGGTGTGGCGAAGTGTGCCTGTGGTCCAGCTACACAGGAGGCTGAGTGAGGCGGGAGGATCACTTCAGCCCAGGAGTTGGGAGGCTGCAGTATGCCATGTTCACAGCACTGCACACCAGCTTAGGTGACAGAGCGAGGCTATTTAAAAAAAAAAAAAAAGAAAGGGCCACATCCAGGACATATTGTTAACGAGGAAAGTGAGATACAAAGAGGTATATATGGTATACTATCTTTTATGTAAGGAGTGGGGGAAATGGGCGTGAAGAGAAAGATATACTAGTGACCCAACAAAAAACCCACTTGCAGGATAAACCAGAAACAAACAAACAAAAAAGACATGTTTACATAAGACAAAGAAGAATGTGACTGGGGGAAGGGAGCAGAATGAGCTATCTCTGTGAGATGTATCTTTGTTGAATCATAGAAATATATTACCTACTTCAATAGTAATCAGATCCATTCTTAAAAAAGCAGTCCCTTAACTGAAAATAACAAACAAACCCAACTGTATGTTGACTTCGTAACGTAATTTGTCAGAAAAAGGATTTCAAATGACTTTAGAACAGAGTTCTTTGACTACACATGTTTAGACAGATGCATTTTAAAAACTGGGCTCAGTGGCTCATGCCTGAAATCCCGGCACTTTGGGAGGCCAAGACCAGTGGATCATGGAGTTCAAGAGTTCGAGACCGGCCTGGCCAATATGATGAAACTCTGTGTCTACCAAAAACACAACGTTAGTTGGACATGGTGGTAGGCACTCTAATCCCAGCTACTTGGGAGGCTGAGGCAGGAGAATCACTTGAACCGGGGAGGCAGATGTTGCAGTGAGCCAAGATTGTGCCACTGCATGAACCACTGAACTCTTTCACGCCACTGAGCAAAAGAGTAAGACTCTGTCTCAAAAAAAAAAAAAAACTGCATTTTAAGAACAAAAATAGCTACATACAATAATTTTTTAACATGATGTACGTTTATGGTTACTACTAATATGAGCATTGTTATTGAAACCATTTACTTTCTTTATGTTATTTTTTTGGAGACAGAGTTTCCCTCTTGTTGCCCAGGCTGGAATGCAATGGGAGGACCTGGGGGACCTCTGCAACCTCCGCCTCCAGGGTTCAAGTGATTCTCCTGCCTCAGCTTCCCAAGTAGCTAGGATTACAGGCATGAGCCACCACATTCAGCTAACTGTGTATTTTTAGTAGAGATGGGGTTTCTCCATGTTGGTCAGGCTGGTCTCGAACTCCCAGCCTCAGGTGATCCGCCCACCTTGGCCTCCCAAAGTGCTGGGATTACAGGCATGAGCCACTGCTCCTGGCCTGAAACCATTTTCTTTATATTTCAGGATAAAGCAAAGAAAATAAGTACTTATATAACTGTTTCAACATTTTTACTATAAAATACAACTAGGAGCTAAGAAAGTAGGTAAAAAATACTATACCATTTAAACAATTAGAAATATAATGTGGACTCATGATTTTTAAAAATACATTTAAAATGTCCTTAAAACAATGTTACCCTGGGCAATGGGCACACCCTCAATCCTGAGGAACCAGAGCTCCTTGGAGAAATGGCCAATTCCAGGTCTGGGAGGAAGGTACAAGTAAGCCTGCAGTGCAGGGAAACTTTCCAAGATAAATGATTTCAGTCAAAATGAGACAAGAATGACCTGAAGAAGCGTCCACTGGCCTCAAAAAGTGCAGCTGATTCTAGAACACACTAAATATACACAACTTTAGGATGATGTTTGAAAAAGCCACGGGGGAAAATAGATCCAATTTGATATAACAATCCTATAAATTCGGCTAGGCACGGTGGGGTTCAGGCCTGTAATTCCAGCACTTTGGGAGGCCGAGGTGGAGGGATCACAAGGTAGGGAGTTCGACACCAGCCTGACCAACATGGTGAAACCCCGTCACTACTAAAAATACAAAAAAGAAAGCAAGAAAGAAAAAAATTAGCTGGATGTGGTGGCACACCTATAATCCCAGCTACTCAGGAGGCTGAGGCAGGAGAATCGTTGGAACCTGGGAGGCAGAGGATACAGTGAGCCAAGATCCTGCCACTGCACTCCAGCCTGGGTGACAGAGCAAAACTTTGTCTCAAAAAAAAAGAATAAATAAAAAAATTTTTTAAATCACATAAATGCAAAAGGAATGAAAAGACAAGAGAAATTAAGACTACACTTCCAGGAATAGTTTCTGGTCTGTTCCTAGAAGTTTCTCATAACATACAGAGTACTATATTTTTATACAAAAAAAAAAAAAACCCCAAAAACAGAAAATCACTTTACAAGCCCTGTAGTGTAGAAATTTACCCCTTCAGTCAAGAATTATTTATTGGTGTTAAAACCATCAGGCCGGGCGCGGTGGCTCAAGCCTGTAATCCCAGCACTTTGGGAGGCTGAGGCAGGTGGATTACGAGGTCAAGAGATTGAGACCATCCTGGTCAACACGGTGAAACCCCGTCTCTACTAAAAATACAAAAAATTAGCTGGGCATGGTGGTGCGTGCCTGTAATCCCAGCTACTCAGGAGGCTGAGGCAGGAGAATTGCCTGAACCCAGGAGGCGGAGGTTGCAGTGAGCCGAGATCGCGCCATTGCACTCCAGCCTGGGTAACAAGAGCGAAACTATGTCTCAAAAAAAAAAAAAATCCACTAAATGATTGATGGGGAATGAACAAAGTAAACAACATTTTGGTCAAAAGGAAGTAACAATCACCAGCCATATGATATATCTTTCCTAATGGTATGCAATTTGAAGTATATAAGATCATGTCCGATGTATTCTGGCCAAACATGAACCACAATTAGAATTTTTAACAAAATTATTAGAGATTCTGAATCAGAACCATGTGAAAGTAATCACAGAACAAATCTCCCAAAGGAAACGGTAGTAGTGACTTTCTAAAGATAAACTATAACTCAAACCCAGAAATCTAACTTCCAGTCTGAGCAAAATAGTTAAGACCTCATCTCTACAAAATGTTTTTTAAAATTAGCAGGCCATGGTGGCACACACCTGTAGTCCAACCATCAGGGTGGGGGGGTAGCGTTGAGGTGGGAGGATCGCTTGAGCGCAGGAGGTGGAGGCTGCAGTGAGCTGTGATCGTACCACTGCACCCAGCCTGAGCCACAGAGTGAGACCCCAACTCAAAAAAAAAAAAAAGAAAAAACTAACTAACTTCTTCATTCTAATTAAAAAAGTCAACATCCACAGAAAATTTTAAGTAAAAAAATTAAAATATAGAAATATTAATAAGAAAAGTACAACTGCATATCTTATTCTTTCAGAAATTCCTACCAGACACAGTACTAATGTCCGGGCTATAATATTTTCTGAGGAAGCATTTTTTTGCAGATAGTAATAAAAAGTACTAGTATTTAACATTTATGAAGTACTTACTACACACTGGGCACTATTCTTAGAACTTCACATGTATTAACTTGTGGAGCTGCACAACCACGATTTGAATCAAATGTTGCTGTTATCTCCATACTATGAAATGAGAAACAGGCACAGGTTTAAGTTCCTGCCTGAGATCCCCAAGGTACAAAGTGGCAAAGAGTTAACACAGGAAATCGGGCTCCTTAGCCTATGTCTTCCTTAGAAAGAAAGAAAGAAACAAACAAAATAAGCTCACGCCTGTAATCCCAGCACTTTGGGAGATCTGAGGCAGGCGGATCACGTGAGGTCAGGAGTTTGAGACCAGCCCGGTCCACATGGTGAAACCCCATCTCTACTAAAAATACGAAAATTAGTCGGGAGTGGCGACACGTGCCTATAATCCTCCCACCTCAGCATCCCAAGCAGCTAGGACTACGGGAGATGTCACTATGTCGCCCAAGCCGGTCTCTTAACTCCTGGACTCGAGCCATCCTCCTGCCTTGGCCTCCTAAAGTGCTGGGATTACAGATGTGAGCCACCAAGCACAGCCTGAGGCTTTATATTTTGAAATGCGTTAGGTTCCCACCTCCCCACACTTCAGTGGCTTTTCTTTTTCAGTTTGTTACTGGCTCTTGTGGCTTGTCTGTTTTTCCACATTAAGTCTAGAATCGCTTCCCCTAGTTCCAAAAGAGAAAAGCCTTTCCATACTTTTGTTGGGATCACATTCTTATTATTTGAGACGGAGTCTCTCTCTTGTCCAGGCTGGAGTGCAGTGGCACAATTTTGGCTCACTGCAACCTCCGTCTCCTGGGTTCAAGCAATTTTCCTGCCTCAGCCTCCTGAGTAGCTGGGATTACAGGCATGCACCACCACGCCCAGCTAATTTTTTGTATTTTTAGTAGAGACGGGGTTTCACCCTGTTGACCAGGATGGTCTCGATCTTCTGACCTCGTGATCCACCCGCCTCAGCCTCCCAAAGTGCTGGGATTACAGGCGTGAGCCACCGCGCCTGGCCCGCATATTGCATTTTCTTTGGATATTCTCATAGATTCTCAAAAGATACTTCCTTATTTTACTATTCATGAGTTTAGAAGTGTATTTACTTTGCTGAGTTTTCAATTACTTCTTTCTCTTCTGTCATATGTAATTTACAGGAGAAATACCCACCAGAGAGGATAACTTAACAGATGTGGAAAGTGAGTTTCTTTGTGCTTATCAAGTGTGGTTGATTTTTAATCAGTGAGCATTCAGCATATGCCTGGGACTCTGGCTTGATTTATCAGCTTTCTCACGCTGAACCTTTCAATGAACTTCTGTGTATTTGATTCATCATGAGGAAAATGGTGACACCGAGGGTGGCTGATTTCCAGGTTTACGTCCGTTGCCCCAGGATTAATGCCTGGCCTTCCTCTGGTCCTTGCTGCTCTAACTTTGCCCTGTTAATGAAGAAATGCAGCTATACACACTTCTGGGTGTTCCTGGTATTTACTGTCCTCACAGTTTAGAGAGAAACCCTGTCACATTTTCAGCCTCTTCCTCTGCTTTCTGTCATTTCTAAACCACCTCACCTGACCTGGTGTAATCTTCGTTGTGTGTCAGTTTGCGCAGATGTAATTTGGGCCTTCACTTCTCCTCAAAACCTAATGCCCTCCTCCCACCTCCACCAAAATCAAGCTTGAACCCGATACCCTCCCTCACCCACTGCAAGCTGGAACATTTGATGGTGGGCACCCCTCCCTGACTTTGTATTGTAGTGGGTTCTCTTGGGGCTTGTTCTCTGTGGGTCTGTACTGCGCTCTAGTGTCTGCAGCCGGTGGGATTTGCCCTGTGTTCCTGAAGGAGGGTCACAGGAGTTGTTGAGCAGAGGGAGCCTGGGGTTTCTTAAGGCCTTCCCCTGAGAAGGAAGAGGCCAAACCTACACAGGCAAATCTTGTTTATTCTTCTAGGTCCAGATCTTGAAGGAATCACTGCAGAGACTGAACAGGTGAGGCTCACCTTACCATAGTTACACCAAAAAAGGCCTAGCTGGTGACTTAAGCTGTGGTTTTGGGTGGCACGAGAGTGGTCAGGGAGACAGTAGGGAAGTGTACACATAATCCAAAGGGAAAAGAGAGAAGGCCCCTCAGAAATGAAGGCAAAGTCTCACAGTGTCTCTTTCCCCATGGTGTCACTGGCATGGGGGTTACCTCCCCACTGTGTCCCCCAAGGACATGAGGCTGCAGACTGCAGTGCCAGTGAGCAGAGGAGCTGTGGGGATGAAAGTTTGATTGCTGCATTCGAACACACACGCCGGTGCATGTGCGTCTCTTCTGATGCAGCGCCCGATGGGTGAGCTCTGCTTCTCCACACGGTGGCTTAGGAGTGGAAACATTCTGTTTAGTGCTTGATGGTTTGTTGTGACTCATGTCATAGCGATTAGCGCCAGTGACCCTAACAGTTTAAAATGCTTGAGCTTGTGGGTAGGTATTTGGGAGATAGCGTATGTGTTACCTAGTCTTTGTCATCTGCAATGGTTTTGTTACTTTTTGCATCAGCTGCTGAGAATGTTTCCTAAGTGTAGATGATAGAGAAATCACCAGTCACTCTAAAATCCTCCCATTTCTTGCTCTAGAGCTGCACCTGGACCCCCCAGCAATGAGACCTGAAGACCAGAGGAAACTAAGCAAGTAGGCCCTTTAGACCAGTCATGTGTGTTCTCTCTCAGTTTACTGTTTTTATTCCGTTCACATCATTTTAAGGGTTATCATCATCTTGTTCAGATCTCAGCGTATAAAATGACCCCTCTGTAGATGTCAGGCTCCAACCGTACCCCAAGAGTTGCCTGGTTTTCTTTCGATTCTAGATAACCCTGGAGGGAATATTCCAGATTCTCTGAGTGGTTTCCAGGTTGAAGTCCTGTAGGCTTCCTCTGTTTTGAGGAGGAGTTCCGATCAGAGAAAGACCTGATTTTGGATTTTTAGCTTTAATGCTTGTGAAAAGCTATAAGAAGTAATTATCTACCCCTAGCTTTAAAGTACTGTTGGTTAGAAATTAAAATTCCTTCAGGAGGATTAAACTGCCATTACAGTTACCCTAATTCCAAAAGTTTTGGTCGTTAGAATTTTCTTTAATGTTCATGAAGTGTTTTATATTTTCCATTAAGATTGATTCTCTTTAGCAGTTAATTTTAAAGTTGCTTTCTTAAACACCCAAATTCAGTTTTCTCTCTGCTACGATTTGATTTTTTTCTTGGGACAGAGTCTCGCTATGTTGCCTGGGCTGGAATGCACTGGTGTGATCTCAGCTCACTGCAGCCTCTGCCTCCTGGATTCAAGCAATTCTCCTGTCTCAGCCTCCCTAGTAGCTGGGCTTACAGGCATGAGCCACCACACCCGGCTTAGTTTTGTATTTGCTGTAGAGGTGGGGTTTCACCGTGTTGGCCAAGTGATTTGCCCACCTCCGCCTTGCAAAGTGCTGAGATTATAGGCAGAAGCCACTGCACTGAGCCTCTGCTACAGATTTCAACTTAACATGAAAGGCCATTTTTAATGAAAAAGGGCAAAGCACAGAGGGGACAGTAGAGGGCACCGTCAACCCCAGCATGGAAATGAAGTTCCTGCTTCAAAATGAACCATCACAGCAGTCTCGGCTTGTTGATTTGGACCCTCAGTTCTCTTCTGATTTGAACCTGTGTTAGGGAGAAGGGGGCCTGTTTCTTAAGCCAGCCAGTTTTTCGTATTCAGTATTTATGTATCATTTGTTCCTGTTTTCTCATTTCTATTACGGTGCATTCTGTGGGCTGTCAGTGACTTCGCAGTATCTTCTTCACATGTTTATAAAGCTGAGTAGTTCTTTTTTTTTTTTTTGAGATGGAGTTTGGATCTTGTTGCTCAGGCTGGAATGCAGTGGCATGATATCGGCTCAGTGCAGCCTCTCTGCCTCCTGGGTTCCAGCAATTCTCCTGCCTCAGCCTCCCGAGTAGCTGGGATTACAGGCATGTCCCACTATGCCCAGCTAATTTTGTATGTTTAGTAGAGACAGGGTTTCTCCATGTTGGTCAGGCTGGTCTGGAACTCCCGACCTCAGGTGATCTGCCCACCTTGGCCTCCCAAAGTGCTGGGATTACAAGCATGAGCCACTGCGCCCAGCCAAAGCTGAGTAGTTCTGTGTGTCAGCCTCGCTACTGTCCTGCTGTGTGTAGATGGGGGCCTGTCCATCTCCTGGGTCCCCACTGTTAGCACTGAAGTTACCCACCAGATGCGTCTGTCACTTCCTTCCATCCACCTCTATTGTGGTTCTCATGTTTCTGCCTCCCTAGAGACCATTTCTCTCTAGAGCAGTGGTTTCCAATAGAAATACAATGCCAGACATACAAGTCATTTAGGATTTTCTGGTAGTCACTTAAGATAGTTAGAAAGAAACAGGTGAAATTAGTATTTTATTTCACCTAAGATGGTAGCATTATCCAAAATATCACTTCAACATCTTATCAAAATAAAAGTTATTAATGAGATAGTTTACAGTCTTGTTTATTTTTTCCTTTTGAGACAAGGTCTTGCCTTGTTCCCCAGACTAGAATGCAGTGAGTGGCACCAGCATAGCTCACTGCAGCCTCT
This sequence comes from Saguinus oedipus, assembly GCA_031835075.1. Classification (NCBI taxonomy): domain Eukaryota; kingdom Metazoa; phylum Chordata; class Mammalia; order Primates; family Cebidae; genus Saguinus; species Saguinus oedipus. Next base: position 45,724,828 of record CM063187.1, on the reverse strand, counting down.
AACTCCTGGGCTGAAGAGATCCTCCTTACTCAGCCTTCCTAGTAGTTCACACTACAGGCGTACACCACCATGTCCAGCACATTTTTTTTTTTTAAAAGACAGGGTCTCATTCTGTCACCCAGGCTGGAGCGCAGTGGCACAATCTTGGCTCACTGCAGCCTTGACCTCTGGGGCTCAAATGATCCTCCCACCTCAGTCTCCCAAGTAACTGAGACCAAAAACATGTGCCACCATGTCTGAATATTTTTTGTTGAGACAGGGTTGTGCCATGTTGTCCAAGCTGGTCTTGAACTCCAGAGCTCAAGCGATCCACCCACCTTGGTCTCCCAGCGTGCTGGGATTACAGGTGTGACCCACTGTCCTCGACCTAATTTTTTTTTTTCCTGAAGAGATGGGATCTTGCCGTGTTGCCCAGATTGGTCTCAAACTCCTGGCTCAAGCAGTCCTCTTGCTTTGGCCTTCCAAAGTGCTGGGATTACAGATGTGAGCCACCACACTGACCCATTCTTTCTTTTATACTGAGTATTCAGAATGTTTTAGAAATGTGTTTTACACTTTCAGCATTTCTCAGGTTGGACTAGCCATCTTTCACATGCTCAGTAGCTACATATGACAAGTGGCTGCCTTATTGGACGGCACAGCTCTGGAGAGTGATTTTATGTACATCCCCACTGCTCTCTGCCTCCTTTATTACCTTCTACGCCCACAGCCCTGGAGTCTTACCATCCTGTTCCTGTCTCCTCTCTGTCTTTTGTACTTCTTTAATATGAAGAATCATTTCCAATTCCTTAACACCCTGTCCTGATTTTTTCTGTCTCATGTTCAAGGGTCACAGTTTTTCTCTCATCCTCATTTTAGTGCTTTCCCAGAAAATGTGACGTAACTTTTTGTCTTGGTTGGTTATTTATTTGCAATACAAGAACGATTCTTTTATTTGATACATTAGTGACTTACATACTTGCCTTGTTTTTTTGAGTACATCTTTCCTGACAGAATTTCAAATTATTTCTAGAGTTTAACTAGAAGTTTTTTTTTTTGTTTGTTTTTTGAGACAGAGTCTTACTCTTGTCACCCAGGCTGGAGTACAGTGACGTGACCTTAGCTTACTGCAACATCTGCCTTCCAGGTTCAAGTGATTCTCCTGCTTCAGCCTCCCAAGTAGTAGCTGGGATTATATATGTGAGCTACCACATTCGGCTAATTTTTATGTTTTTAGTAGAGACAGGATTTTGCCATTTTGGCCAGGCTGGTCTAGAACTCCTGACCTCAAGCAATCTGCCCACCTCAGCCTCCCAAAGTGCTGGGATTATAGGCATGAGCCACTGTGCCTGGTCTAGAAAGCTTTTATTTCTTTGAGACAGATTCTCGCTTTGTCCCCCAGGCTGGAATGCAATGGCACGTCTCGGCTCACTGCAGCCTTTGCCTCCCAGTTTGAAGCGATTCTCCCTGCCTCAGCCTCCCGAGAAGGTGGGATTACAGATGCCTGCCATGAGGCTCGGCTGAATTTTGTATTTTCAGTAGAGATGGGTTTCGCCATGTTGGCCAGGCTGGTCTCGAACTCCTGATCTCAGGTGATCCACCCGCCTTGGCCTCCCAAAGTGCTGGGATTACTTGTGAGCCACCATGCCCAGCCAGAAAACTTACTTTAAAAAGTGTGTACAGAGCCCTTATGTTTCTGCTTGATTTTTGAAATAACATATTAAGGTCTTCCATATATTTTAGGGTGTAAGATCTCACTCTATGTGTTGCTTAGTATCATGGAACATTTTTAGTAATTATTTTTATTTTCTATGTATTTTAGAGTTTTCATTAATACAGAATTTCATGTTCATAACCTTGCCTGGTAAATGTCTGAAGTCCTAGCACTTTGGGAGGCCAAGGCCGGTGGATCACCTGAGATCAGGAGTTTGAGACCAGCCTGGCCAACATGGTGAAACCTTGTCTCTACTAAAAATACAAAATTGGCCAGGTGTCATGGCTCACACCTGTAATCCCAACACTTTGGGAGGCTGAGGCAGGTGGATCACCTGAGGTCAAGGGTTCGAAACCAGCCTGGCCAACATGGCAAAACCTGTCTCTACTAAAAATACAAAATTAGCTGGATGTGGTGGCGTATGCCTGTAATCCCACCTACTTGGGAGACGACACTCCAGCCTGGGTATCAAGAGCAAAACTCTGTCTCAGAAAAAAAAATTAGCTGTGTATGGTGGTGGGTGCCTATAATCCCAGCTACTTGGGAGACTGAGTCAGGAGAATCACTTGAACCCAGGAGGAGGAGGTTGCAGTGAGCCAAGATCACACCACTTCACTCCAGCCTAAGAGAAAGAACAAAACTCTAAAAAGAAAAAAAAGAATTTCATATTCTCATATCAAAAATGAAAATTTATTTTTACAAATTTCTATTTGAGACCGACTGTGGTGGCTCACGCCTGTAATCCCAGTTCTTTGGGAAGCCAAGGTGGGTGGATTATAAGGTCAGCAGATCAAGATCATCCTGGCTAACACAGTGAAACCCCGTCTCTATTAAAAATACAAAAACTTAGCCAGGCGTGGTGACACATACCTGTAGTCCCAGCTACTCAGGAGGCTGAGGCAGGAGAATCACCTGAACCCGGGAGGCGGAGGCTGCAGGGAGCCAATATCGCCTCATTGCACTCCAGCCTGGGCAACAAGAGCGAGACTTTGTTTCAAAAAAAAAAAAAAAAAAAAAAATTACTACTTGAGTGATAGAATTATTTTAATCTAAGAAAGGTTCATAAAAAATAGGTGTAGTGATTGTATTCTTTGCTTTGCTCAAATGAAAAATGATGAGGGAACAGGATGTTAGAGTTGCAATGAGAGAGGGTGGAAAGGAGGGATTCCAGAGCCAGGCACACAGGTTTTCTGGAAGGCTTACATGGGACTGCTGTGGTTTGAATGTGTTCCCCGGAGTTCACGTGTTGGAAACTCAACCCCTAATGCAACCATGTGGACCAGCGGAACCTTTAACAGGTGCTGAGGTCATGAAGGCTCTGCCCTCATGAATGGATGAAGGCAGAGTGGGTTAGTTGTCTCAGGAAGTAGGTTCCTGATAAAAGGATGAGGTTGGCTTCCTTCCCTTTCTTTCTCCCTCCTTCCTCACATGTGGTCACTCTCTTGTTCTTCTGCCTTCCACCGTAGGATGACACTGCAAGACCCTCACCAGGTGCAGGCCGCTCCCCTTCCCAGGGTCCAGAACTGTAAGCCAAATAACCTCTTGCTTATAGATCACCCAGTCTGTGGTATTGTTGTAGCAACACAAACGGACTGAGACAGGGATACGCAGAGGGCTCATCTCTCTACTTGATGGAGCACTCCCTGCGTGCTACTTTGTATTTTTAGACTTGATGGTGTAAATGCTGTTCGAGTGCCTTGAAGGTTTTTATGTTTGAGGAGTTTAGAGAAGCCCCTATAGGCTTCAGGTCCCTTCTGTTGCTTCTTTGCTCTTTAGTACGTCCCACACCCTGGTGTTAAATTAGATCGTAGTGTGGTCCTTGGACCAACACTATCAGTATCACCTGAAAAACATGGTGGAAATGCAGGTTCACAAGCTGCGCCCAGAATACTAGGAGACCCAACAATCTGTACTTAACAAGCCCTTCAGGTGAGTCTGATGCACACAGAAATTTGAGATGCTATATTAGATGGTTTGAGTTCGTGCTATCCGAATGACTGACAAGCATGTCTGCTCACTGCTTGACATTTACACGGGCCTCTGGAGCCTCCTGGAATCTGCAGTCCCTGTTGCTCCCTCTGGGAGTTTTCTAGTCCCTCTTACTTGAAGCATGTCTTTCAGAGCTCCGCACCACCCAGGTTGGGCATCTGGTAAGTTCTCCGTCTGCATGTCCATGTTTGTGACATTCTGGGAAGGGTGGCCCAGGCTGTGATTTACCATCTGCTGCTGCAGGCTATACATGGTATTCAGAAGGGAGGGAGAGATGCTGTGTGCCTGTTTTGAAGGGTTTCCCACTAAACATATCCCTATTTGATTATTTTATCTCCTCATTGACTTCACCATGTAAATGCAGTTTGTGTAGACATCTCTATGGGGTCATGGACACATATACATGTGTGTGAACATACAAAGTCTGCATGAGTGGGTGGACTCTCCACATCATGTCATTTATTGTCTGTCCATCATTACATATCTATGGTGTCTAGCTCGTTCCTCCACGTTATTTTCTGCCATTTTACCTACTTCTACCTGAGTTACAATGACGATTTAATGACTATCACATATTTAAAATACAACTCTATGGTTTTTTTCAGCCTGTCGGGCCCCCCTCCTCAGCGGACTTTCCTGTGGGACCTAACTCATCAGTGACAGTGGTTTATATGGCTTTTAATTTCAAAAATTTTTTCAATTTCTTTTTACTTTTATTTATGTTAATTTTAACTAGATGGGCATTGTTAGTTTTTTTTTTACTATGTTTATTATAATTTAGATTTTCACATCTCAGCATAGATAAGAGTGTGGGAGATAGGACTTTGTAAAGCACAGATATGACAAGTGGTCCAGATTCCCGAGGCTAACTCAGGTGAGGAAATATCATTGAATCTGGCAAGCAGTCCTCAGTAAGTGTCATCTTTGTTTATCTGAATTGGAGTTTTGCTCTGTTGCCCAGGCTGGAGTCCAATGGCCTGATCTTGGCTCATTGCAACCTCCACGTCCCGAGTTGAATTGATTCTTCTGCCTCAGCCTCCAGAGTAGATGGGATTACAGGTGCCCACCACACCTGACTAATTTTTGTATTTTTAGTGGAGACAGGGTTTCACCATATTGACCAGTCTGGTTTCAAACCTGAAATGATCCGCCCACCTTGGTCTCCCAAAGTGTTAGAATTATAGGCGTGAGCCACCGCACCTGGCCTGTCACCTTTGATTTAAATGAATGCGGCATTCTTGGGCGTCTTGATGTTTGTTCATTTCTGTGGAGTTCGATACTACTCGTTTCTCTGCTTGCTCTGTTTTTTAGTCCCCCTATGACTTGACCTGCTGTTACATTATGTTGATGTATTACATATGCCACATCAGCCTGGGTCTCTTTACAGACTTCGTATACATACGTCTACACATAGGAATCTGGATTATATCAAGATCCCACTTCCTCACTGTCCCCCCAATACCGTTCTCAAGTTTCCTAGTCCCTTCTTTTCATTTGTGCTCCTTAAAGCCCAGCCCCATGCCTGACTTCGGTTCCCACTGAGTTCTCTTACAAGCATTCTACATGTGGATATTAAATCGTTGGCAAGATCATTTACCTGGGTGGGAATAGGGCTCTCAGCGAATCCTCCTTCCTAAACACCCAATGGGAAGGACATTCTGGGGGGTGGGGTGGAGTGTGAAGGTTTAAAAATAATCTTTCAATATATGCTTCATGACAGGTCTTGGAGGTGCCTTGTGGGTGTGGCTGTGGAGGGATGGCTACGAGGAAATGGTGGATAATAAGGAAGTCAGGAAAGGAAAAGATCACTCACAATTCAGCAATTCAGAGAAAGTAAGTTCCTGAGGGACTTTCTGGCTGTTTGATGCATAGAGGCCAGGCCTCACTTTGTATCAGGACTGTGGATGCAGTATTTAAAGGGGTACCAAAAAAAACCCAGTAATCAAGATAAACAAAATTTTAATGTAATATCTTTAAAAACACAAATTAATGCAAAAAGAAAATGCTCATGTTGAACAAAATAGTTAGAATGATACCTCCTCTTCAACACCAACCCCCAGAAGGTTCCTGCAAGCCGTACCTGTAAGGTAAAAATTAAAACTTCAGGCTAGGCATGGTGGCTCATGCCAATAATCCCAGCACTTTGGGAGGCCAAGGTGGGTGGATCACCTGAGGTCAGGAGTTCAAGAACAGGCTAGCCAACATGGCAAAACCCGGTATCTACTAAAAAACAAACAAACAAAAAATTAGCTGGGCATAGTGGCAGGAACCTGTAATCCAAGCTACTTGGTAGGCTGAGGCAGGAGAATCACTTGAACCCAGGAGCTGGAGGTTGCAGTGAGCCGAGATTCCCATTGCACTCCAGCCTGGGCGACAGAGTGGGACTGTCTCATAACAAACCTCAAGAATTTCTGGATCCAGCCTTGGATCCTCGTCACCACTATCACCAGGGGCTCTATTGCTGGTCACCACAGTCCAGCCTCTGTCCCCTAAAATCCTGGAGAAATGGGACCAGACTCTCCCCTGTCTCCATTCTGGGGGTTTGCCCCAAGACAATCTTGCTTTCACTGAGAACAGTCTTGGGATTCCCTGTCCTGGCATACCCTCCTACTCTAGGGGACACAGGGCCTGATGTCACCCCGAAAGCGGGAGTCCCAGCAGAGCATCACCTCCCCGTGAGTGGTGTCCATCCTGACCTGGCTTCTACTCGGAGAAGGGCCCAAGTGAGGAAACCTGCATGATGAGCTAAGCTTACCTGTAGCTGAAGGTCAGCACAGACTGCAGAGCGCTGGGACCACATTTTCCAGAATCCTTCGCCACTCCTGGGGTGCTCTCATGGTCAGTACCTCTCATTGTCTTACAGAAGAGAAAGTTGTCAGTGTCATTTGGGCATTTTAGCAGGGGGCTCCTAAACTTGGTGTGTGCTGTGCAGGTGTCAGAGGCACCCTGTGCGGGCCAAGTCGACTGCTTCCCGCCTCTCTAGCTCCAAAACTACAATCCCCAGTGGCCTCTGTGGTCACTTCCGCTACCCACCCTATACACCTTCCCGTGTGTTACATTGATGTCAGAAGCACTTCCGGTCAGTGGCATGGCCCCTAGTCTGGTTGGCACCCGGAGAGGCCTCCCTCTTCAGGACTTCCACACACCTCTGCCCCTTACCTCACCTTCACTTTCAGGATCTACAGTGTGCACCTGCATTCTGTGGGTGCCCTATAGGCAGTCAGCATGCCTCTCTATGCGTTCCTGTATTACTCAAAGGGGATGCAAGCTGGAAGCCCCAGAGAGCTCTTAGAATTCAGCTGCTCTCCTGTGGGCACCTCCAGGCCATTTTCCTTTCATTCGAGCCCACAGGGTTAGAGACAAACCCTCACTCGGTTGCTTGGGGACAAGGACTTCACTTCCTGGCCCGAGCCTGAAACTGAGCTTGAGGATGGTGGGTCATGCTGGGCCCCTCTGGATGGAATTGGCTACCCTGGTGATTTCTCGGACATCCCTAGCCCCAGCTGTGGGGCTCTGGAGTGGACTGCTGCACTTCACCTCTTGGGAGGGAGTTTCCATCTGAGTCAACAAAGAGGTAAGAATTACCTGTAATTCCGTCCTGGCTGTCAAGGGGATGGATACTCTTAGCTTTTCTTGCCCTGGAGACTGCCTCATTGGTACAGGTCAAAGTTCATTCCTATTTCTGGAAGACAAGCTCGTTCTAACAGGAGTCTTCCCTCAGCATTCCTTTTTGCTCCATCCATACTGCAGTCACTCATGAAGTAGTTAATTGTAAACACATATGAAACAGTTTAAATATTGTTATTTGGATGAAGGGCAGGGACAGCAGAGATGCCTCTGATTACTAGTGACTGGGGAGGACTCCCAGAAATAGAGCTGTCTCAGCTGCCCCTGACCAGTTTGGTAAGTTGGAGATTAGAGGGAAGACATTCCAGTGGGAGGCACAAGGAAGCACAGTTTCAGAGGCCAGACTCTTGCTACAATGTAGAAGGATTATGGTGGCCCATGGATTTGCTTAAGGATGAATTTTAAATATGCATAGGTGAAGGTACAGACTAGCTATTCACACGTAGAACAAGGAGGAGTTTGACAGAATCTGACCTGAATTTTACATTTGAGAGCATTTTCAGCTTCTGGCAATTGGGACATTTCACCCAAAATTTCAGATTCCCTGCTTCTCTGAAAATAAATCTGCCTTAAGTCTGCACTGCTTTTTTCGTGTCAATTTGAGTGAAACAATGTCTTTCTCATTTGGACATGACCTATAGGGTCTGTCTATCTGTTGCATCTTCTATTGTGTCCTTTATCCTGAGGTTGAAACCACTGACTACCTAACATTTTGCACCCCTCTCATTTTTATTACCTTCCTGACCCCTGAAGGGTTTGCCTTTTCCACCTCTCAGTCTGGGCAGATCAGACAATCCTGAGTGCCAGGGTAGACTGAGTATGCTGTGTTTTGAAGGATATTAATAAGGGATTTGAGAGTGAGTCAGTGATATGTGGGAAATAGCAATTGACGTGGTATGCAGACTTAAGGGGACGTGTTCTAACACCTGAGAATGGTGACTATAATGCCCCTGATGTAAGTGAAAGCAATTAACATTTAGAAAACACCAACACAGTTGCCAGGCTACTCAAGAGGCTTTTTTTTTTTTTTTTTTTTTTTTTCATTTTTGCTTTGTTGCCCATGCTAGAGAGCAGTGCCTTGATCTTGTAATCTCCACTTCCTGGATTCAAGTGATTGACATGCCTCAGCCTCCTGAGTAGCTAGGATTGCAGGTGCACACTACCACACGTGGCTAATTTTCTGTATTTTTAGTACACATGGGGTTTCTCAATGTTGGCCAAACTGGTCACCAACTCCCGACCTCAGGTGATCGCCAACAGCCTCCTAAGGTGCTGGAATTACAGGTAGGAGTCACCATGCCTGGCCAAGACCCATTTTTCATATGAGTTAATTTGGTTATTTCAGATTTGCCTTGACTGTCCTTATCAACAAATCAAGTAGAATTTAGAAAGAAAACCTGATTTCTTAATTTTGAACTTGTGGTAGGGATTATGCACACCTGGATGTTACCAGAGAAACAATAATTTGGTTGTTTCTAAAGTACAACATTCATTTGAAAGTGATAATACCAGGAATACATACGAAATTGAAGACAGGACATTTCCCAAGGTAACACTGAATAATTTGTGTGTATACTTCACCACTAACAATGTTACCTGTAAGGCCGATAACATTGCTAAGAGCCGGATGAAGAACACCCACCCCTCTCTATGCCTGATAACAGTTTATCAGGCAGAACACACAACTCAGCATCTGGCTCCTCCATGCGGGCTCCCCTCGCCCACTTCTGCATTTTGCCCCCAGGTCTATATTCAGCACTAGACTATGCACTCTGAGCACCAAGCTATGCATTTGAACCTCAGCACTAAACTGTGCACTCTCAGCACTAAACTATACATCTGAACCCGTGAAAATTGAAGAAATCCCACCAAGCCTTACCCAATGGCAGCACACCCCATGCATCCTAGGCCAGCCCCCCCTCTAACCCCGATAAAACCCCCCTGCCCTGAGAAGTCAAATGTGACTTTTTTGGCCCCTTTCCCCAGGACCACAAAACCTTGCCCGGGAGATAAATAAATTGGCCTCTGATTGTTCTTATACTGGCCTCAGTTTCCTCATTTTAAACTTGGCAATAACTCTTACATTACCAGGAAAGCATTCTTTCTGATTGGCTGGGAAAAGCCAGATGCTTATGGTACGTGACTTGTCCTGTGCCATCACGTCCACACTCAGTAGGTCCACCCTAAACTGCTTGCTGCCTATATATAACCAATATGTTTCTCAATGTAACTTTTAAACACAGCATTTAGGAGAATTAATCAAAGGCCACAAGCATTTGAATAGTTATGGCAAATGAGACCTGTAAGCCTGGAAGAGTGCCAACCACAAGTAAACTGTCAGGTTTATGAGGGAATCACAAGCTTAAACATACAAATTTGAAGCAACTAAGTAAAAAAGGAGTTTCTCTTGTTGGTATGTTATTTTAGGTATGTGATTAATCACATATTTAAAGGGAAGTGGAGAGGATTCCAGATACTCTTGATATGCATGATATCTTAATTGTACAAAATACAGCAAGGCTACCTTAGGAAATTCGGTGTTACTACCAAGGGCCTTTGCATGAGAAGGTGAATTAAAATGAGAATTATATTTGTAACAATCAGTTAAATGGCAGGCAAGTTAGGATATTTTTCTTAGGTTTTTCTTTACCTTCATTCCTTGACACAAATGCCACCTACCTACAAAACACTCACTAATTTATTTTTAGTGATATGGGAAGCACAGCCTGCAAATCAATACATCCAGGGTCCAGATCCTGTCTACTCCATACATGTATTGTGCTGTGGCTACATTTCTCAAAGAGATGCAACAGACAGGAATGTGAACCATCTTCACTGAGGTCACCCAGTATGCTCCTGCAGGTGGACAATGAGCTCTGCTGTGAGGCTTTTATTCCTAGCTATGCTCTGGTGGCCTTCATCTTAGAGAACAGGTTACTCGGGATGCTGAGCTGATTTAAATCCATAGGTGATCCAAAAAAAATCCGGACCGCCTCCAGAAATTCACAAACCCAAAATGTAACCAGACAAAACACGACTAAAAGTAACGCAGGGAGAGACACTGAAACAGGGTCATGAAAAGAAAGCCTGACCTTCAAGAAGGCAGCAGCTTTCAAGAGACTCACCTATACTGAATCCATACAGGACTGTGGCCGAGATTCCTTGCTGCCTCCCCAGTGCTTTCTACACTGGAATTTTCTTCCTCCTGGACAAGCCTCCGCAAATCCTGGTCTCCACAGACTATGCTATGGTCGTCCTGATGAAAAGTGGCCAGAGCGAGTCAGTGACCCACCAACACAGCAGGCTCGTCCTTTGCCAAGGCTCATGTACCCATGACCAGGCAACAGTGAAAGGTCACTGTGACCCCAGGAGCTGCTGGTGCTTCAAGAAAACACAGTGGGAAGGACTCACGCCTGGATCCAGGAAGTCAGGCTGCGACTCCTTAAAGAAATGGTGGCAGCGGCCAGGAAAGTGGCATGCATGGGGATTGCAGAGGCATGAGAAAGGGGTGTCTGAGAAACAAACCCAGGGTCCAACTCATAGGAATTTTGTTCACAGGACCTCCTCTAAAGGTATTCTGCTTCAGCTCCACACAAAGGAAGACCTTCAGGGTGCCCGATGGGCTGTTCTTGAGAAATCCGGATTGGGATCCCACAGGGTAGCCAGTAATGGGAGTACAATGGAGAGAGGCAAGAAGGGCCTCGCTGGGGCACATAAAGATACCCTGGGTCTCAAGGCATAGTATCCCCAACCTGCCAGCCAGCAGGTGCCCATGAGGCAACATCTACTGCACCCAGCGAAACCCAGTCCCTTTGGCTGGCTCCCAGAATCTGTGGCAACCAGAACATTCAGTGCTTCAAGGCACGTTCCCAAGAAGCAGAGGAACCGGATGACCCTCAAGAATGAGAGAGAAAGTACAGGTGGGATGCAACACCTCCTTTCTGACTGAACCAAAGACAGCAACATAGGCATCCGGAGAAACACAAAGACCAAGAAAGCTGCCCTGTCCCAGACAGGTGGGAAATCCCAGAGCTCCACCATCATTGAACCCGTCCAATCAAACATAAACAGCTATGGAGGGAAAAACAGACAGAAAATGGATCCCCACAAAGATTCTCCCTGCTGGGTAAGTAAATGTTCCTTGTGGAAGACACTGAGCAAGACCAAGAAGACTCTAGAAGTCTCAGAAAAAGAACAGACAGAGATACAGGAAGGACAGAGCACAGGCCAGAGTCCAGGCCAAATACAGCAGCATGCCACCGCCATGGGTAACCTGGGAGTAGTGCCAAATGTTTCACATGGCCAGAAAGGCCAGGGTTGAAGTCACAGAGATGCTTGCCACATCCCGTTCCCGGTGTCCGTGTCCATCCCTGTGTCGAGGTGTGGCTAGATTTCTATCTGAGGGCCAAGGCAAGAGAAGTGAGAACCATCCCTCTGAGGTTGGTGAACATACCTCCTGCAGGTGGTTAATAAGCTGTGGTGAGGCTGTTGTCCTTGACTGGGGGTGATCACCTTGGTTCTGTAACACAGGCCGCTCAGGATGGAAAGTGACTGAAACCCCTGTGGGTCCAACGCAGCTCCCTACACACGTTGCTCAGGTTTCCATCAACCCAAATGAAAACTGGCAAGAAAAATCCTGAGAAGCCTGACAAGTGGCCACAGGACCCAGGCTCAGGCAGAAACAGGTGGAACTCTCACCAGAACAAAGGCCGATGTGACAGAAACCACCCTCCATCACACGACACATGTGCGTACCAACATGCATCCTCCCGCACAGATGCATAGAGAGCGCGAGCAAGCCGGAAAGAAAGGAAAGAGAGAAATCAGAGAAACACACACACACACACACACACACACACACACACACACACACACACACACACACACACACACACACACACACACCCCTCCCTGGCTGCCCCTAAAGCTGCAGCAGGGTTCTGCTCTGCTCAACGACAACCTTGGGGTGAGAGAGCAGCCCACAGGCACATACACAGATATGTCCTGGAGATGACAAGGGGATAACATCTGGCGAGAATGATCTGTACCTTGTCGACGCAGGCCTGAGGCTGAGATTCCTCGCTGCCTCCCCGGTGCTTTCTGTGCCTGAGGTTTCTTCCTCCTGGTCGAGACTCCACAAATCCTGGCCTCCGCAGACTATGCTGTGGACGTCCTGATGAGGTGTGGCCTGAGCCCCATCGGTGACCCACCAAGAAGTCCTTTGCCAAGTCTTTCCTCCTTTGCCAAGTCTCAGGAACCCTTCACCAGGCAACGGTGGAAGGTCACTAAGACCCGAGGTGGCACTGGTGCCTGGGGCAGGTGCACTGAAAAAAAAATAAAACTGCACCTGGCTGCAGGAAATGAGGCTGCGACCCCATGAAAAAATAGCAAGGAAAGTGGCAAGTGCCACCTTTAAAAAGGCGCAAAAGAGGGATGTGTGAGACGTGAAGCTAGGGTCAAGCCCAAGAGACTTTTCTCCACAAGACCTTCTCCAGAGGTCGTCTTCTTCAGCTCTGAGTAGAGGAGAAGCTTCACGGGTCCTCTTTGGAAATCTACTATGGGATCCCACCAGGTAAGCAGGAATGGGTTACAATAGAGAGAGGCAGAAAGGGCCTTCCTGGGGCACACAAAGAACGCAAGGGCCACAAGGCATGGTGTCAAGCATCCCGTGGTCCAAAAGGTGCCCATGACAAAACCTCCCCTGCACCCAGTGAAACCCAGTCCTTTTGCCTGGATCCTGGAATGTGTGGCAACCAAAACATTCAGTGCTTCAAAATACTTTCCCTAGGAGCAGAGGAACCAGATGGCCCTCAGGAATAACAAAGAAAGTGCAGGTGGGAGGCAACACCCCCTTTTAACAGGGCCAAGGTCAGCCACATAGCCATCCAGAGAAATACAGAGACCAAGAAAGCTGCCCTGTTCCAGACAGGTGGGAAAGCCCAGAGCTCCATGATCATGGCACCCATCCAATCGACCATAAACAGCTATGGAGAGCAAAAGAGACAGGAAAGGAATCCCCACAAAGATTCTCTCTGCTGCACTGAAAAGTGCTCTTTGTGGAAGACACTGAGCAAGACCAAGAAGCTTCTAGATGTCTCAGACAGGAGAGACAGAAACAGGGAGGAAAGAGCACAGGCCAGAGTCCAGGCCAAATACAGCAGCAGGCCACCGCCACAGGAAACCCAAGAGGAGTGCCAAACGCTTCACTTGGCCAGAAAGCCCAGGGTCAAAGTCACGGAGAAGCTTGCCACATCCCGTTCCCGGCATCCGTGTCCATCCCTGTGTCGAGCTGTGGCTAGAATTCTATCTGAGAACCAAGGCCAGAGAAGTGAGAACCATCCCTCTGAGGTTGGTGGGTGTACCTCCTTCAGGTGATCGATGAGCTGTGGGGAGGCTGTTGTCCTTGACTGGGGTGTGATCACCTTGGTCCTGTAACAGGCCGCTCGGGATGGGAAGTGACTGAAACCCCTGCGGGTCCGACGCAGCTCCCGACCCACCTTGCCCAGGCTTCTATCAACCCCAACTCAAACTGGCGAGGAAAAGACTGACAAGCCTGACAAGTGGCCACAGGACCCAGGCTCAGGCAGAAACATGTGAAACTCTCACCAGAACAAAGGCCAGCGTGCCAGAAATCACCCTCCGTCACACAGGGCTTGTGCCTCCCAACATGCATCCTCCCGCAAAGACGCAAAGAGAGCGCGAGCCAGCCGGCAGGAAAGGAGAGAGAAACCAAAGAAAGAGAAACACACATACACACACGCACACAGAGACACACATGCGCACACACACACCTGGCTGCCCCTAGAGGTGCAATAGGATTCTGCTCTCCTCAACGACAACCTTGGGATGAGAGAGCAGCCCACGGGCACATAGGCAGATGTGTCCTGGAGATGACCGGGGGATGACATCTGGGCACAATGATCTGTACCTTGTCGACGCAGGCCTGAGGCTAGAATTCCTCGCTGCTTCCCCGGTGCTTTCTGTGCCTGAGGTTTCTTCCTCCTGGTTGAGACTCCGCAAATCCTGGCCTCCGCAGACTATGCTGTGGACGTCCCGGCGAGGTGTGGCCTGAGCCCCTTCGGTGACCCACCGCCACAGGGGCTTCCTCCTTTGCCAACTCTCAGGAACATCGTCACAAGGCAATGGTGACAGGTCACTGGGACCCGAGGTGGCAGTGGTGCCTGCGGCAGGTGCACTGAACAAAAGGACCGCACCTGGCTGTAGGAAGTGAGGCTGTGACCCCTTGAATAAATAGCGGCAGAAGCCAGGAAAGTGGCAAGTGCCAGGTTTTGAGAGGCGCAAAAAAGAGGTGTGTGAGAGATGAAGCTAGGGTCCGACCCAAGGGACTATTGTCCGCATGACCTTCTCCGTAAGTCTTCTGCTTCAGCTCCAGGTAGAGAAGGAGCTTCAAAGAGCCCGAGGGACTCTTTGGGGTCCTCTTCAGGGATCCACTGTGGGATCCCACCAGGTAAGCAGGAATGGGATTACAATAGAGAGGCGGGAAGGGCCTTCCTGGGGAACACAAAGATCCCATGGGCCACAAGGCGTGGTGTCCCCCACCCTGCGAACTGGCAGGTGCCCATGACGCAACCTCCCCTGAGCCCAGCGAAACCCAGTCCTTTTGCCTGGCTCCTGGAATCTGTGGCAACCAGAACATTCAGTGCTTGAAGGCACTTTCCCTAGAAGCAAAGGAACCGATGGCCCGCAAGAATGAGAGAGAAAGTGCAGGACTGAGGCAACACCGCCTTTTTGACAGGGCCAAGTTCAGCCACATAGCCATCCGGAGAAACACAGAGACCAAGAAAGCTGCCCTGTCCCAGACAGGTGGGAAAGCCCAGAGCTCCACCATCATGGAAACCGTCCAATCGACCATTGACAGCTGTGGGGGGCAAAACAGACAGAAAATGCGTCCCCACAAAGATTCTCCCTGCTGGATGAGTAAGTGTCCTTTGTGGAAGACACTGAGCAAGACCAAGAAGCCTCTAGACGTCTTAGAAACAGGAAAGACAGAGAAACAGGGAAGACAGAGCACAGGCCAGAGTCCAGGCCAAATACAGCAGCATGCCACCACCACGGGTAACCCAGGAGAAGTGCCAAACGCTTCACGTGGCCAGCGAGGCCAGCGTCGGAGTCACAGAGATGCTTGCCACATCCCGTTCCCGGCCTCCGTGTCCATCCCTGCGTCGAGGGCTATGGCTACATTTCTGAGGGCCAAGGCCAGAGAAGTGAGAACAATCCCTCTGAGGTTGGTGGGCATACCTCCTGCCGGTGGTTAATGAGCTGTGGTGAGGCTTTTGTCCTTGACTGGGGTGTGATTACGTTGGTCCTGTAACAGAGGCCGCTCAGAATGGGAAGTGACTGAAACTCCTGTGTGTCTGACGAAGCTCCGTACACACCTGGCCCAGGTTTCCATCAACCCCAATTCAAACCGGCTAGAAAAAGACTGACAAGCCTGACAAGTGGCCACAGGACCCAGGCTCAGGCAGAAACATGTGGAACTCTCATCAGAACAAAGGCCGACGTGACATAAACCACCCTCCATCACACGGAACATGTGTGTCCCAACATGCATCCTCCCGCACACATGCATAGAGAGCACGAGCCTGCCGGCAGGGAAAAAGAGAAATACACACACGCACACACACACACACCTGGCTGCCCCTAAAGGTGCAATAGGATTCTGCTCTCCTCAACGACAACCTTGGGGTGAGAGGGTAGCCCACGGGCACATAGGCAGATTTGTCCTGGAGATGACAAGGGTACGACATTTGGGGAGACTTACCTATACCCCATCAATGCAGGCCTAAGGCTGCGTTTCCACACTGCCTCCCCAGTACTTTCTGCGCCTTAGGTTTCTTCCTCATGGTGGAGCCTCTGCGAATCTTGGCCCTGCAGATTATGCTGTGGACGTCTGGACGAGGAGTGGCCTGAGCCCTGTCAGTGATGCACCACCACAGGGGGCTCCTCCTTTGCCAAGTCTCAGAAACCCATCATCGGGCAACAGTGAAAGGTCACCAGGTCCCAAGGAGCTACTGCTGCCTCGTACATGGGCACTGGGAAGGCTGACTCGTGCCTCGCTCTGGGAATCAGGCTGTGACCCCTTTAAGAAATGGTGGTGGCAGTGGCGGTGAGGCAAGTGCCAAGCAGTGGGTTTGGAGAGGCGTGGGAAAGGGGTGTGGAGATGGGGGGGAGACAAAGCCAGGGTCCAACCCATAGGCCTTTTGTCCTCAGCACCTCCTCCAGGGGTCTTCTGCTTCAGCTCCTGAAGGAGCTTCAGGGCACCCGAGGGTCTCTTCATGGGATTTTGGATCCCATGGGGTTAGCTGGTATGGGATTACAATGCAGAGAGCCAGGAAGGGTCTAGATGGGGAACAGAAAGATCCCATCAGCCTCAAGGTATGGTGTGGCCTAAAAATTCACTGGCCCTTACACCCACTGCCTCCCTCCTCCCTGGTGAAGCAGTGGCCTTCCGGTATCTCCAAAGACCAGGGATTTTAGAGATGGACAGACAGAGCAAGAGAGTGAATTAAGAGGAAGACACACACACACACACACACACACACACACACACACACACACACAGAGCCCTGGCACAGTAACACCCACCCCCAGGCAGGTTCTGAAGCTGCTGGGTTCTGCTCTCCACGATTACCACACTTGAGTTAGAGAGCAGCCCACAGGCACAAAGGCAAATGTGTTCTCAAGATAACCAGGGCATGACATTTGGGGAGACACACCTGTATCCCATCGGCACAGGTCTGAAGCTGGGAATCCACACTGCTTCTTACATGCTCCACCTGTGGTTTCTCCCTCCTGGTGGATCCTCCACAAATCCTGGCTTCCGGAGACTATACTGTTGATGTCCTGGCAAGGAGTGGCTTGAGCCCAACCCTGACAGACTGCCACAGAGGCCTCCTCCTTTGCCAAGTCTCAGGTACCGTCTCCGGGCAATGATGGCCATCACTATGACCCAAAAAGCAGTTGGTGCCTCGCACACATTCACTAGCGAGGCTAACTTGCACCTCCGTCCAGGAATTCAGGCTGTGATCTTTTTAAAAAATGGCAGCAGTGGCTATGATGGCTGCGGTGGTGGCAGCAAAATGGCAGGTTTGGATAGTCCTGGGAAAGTGGTGTGAGTGAGGCCTACGGTCGGATCCACAGGACTTCTGTCCTCAGGACCTTCTTGAGCGGTCTTCTGCTCCAGATCCCGGCGGAGGAGGAGCTTCAGGGCACTCGATTGGCTCTCCAGACTCTTCTTTGGATTCCATTTTGGTTCTGTTTACTGAGTAAGCAGAAATGGAATTACAATGTAGAGATATTAAAAGGGCCTCCCAGGACCCTCAAGTTGTTGTGTCAGCTAAAAATTCACTGACCCCTAAGCCCACTGCCTCCCTCCTTCCTGGGCAAAGCAGTGGCCTGCCTGGGTCTCCAAAGCCCAGGGACTCCTGCATTCCGACACTGCGTTCCAAGACATGGGCAAAGAGACGGAGGCGTGTCCGAGGTGGAGGCAATGTAATCACACATGGCACTGGTGTCCCACAAGAGTAAACTGAGTGAGTTATGTGCGTCCGAGGCCCTATGGGCCATGCCAAGACTAACAGTGAGGTCCAGGCAGGCGCCCGGGAGGGCACTGCAGACCTTTCCCACAATGCCAAGGAAAAGTAAAACACACCTGAAAACCTACATGAAAGAGCCTGTGCCAGAGTCCAAGCCACATTCAGGGATGCCTGCCAGAAGAGCCGAGAGGTTTCTCCAAAGTACAGCCCACCAAGCCTCGCAACCATCCGGCAGGTACCCCTGACTCAACCTTCCCTGCACCACAGCAAAACCTGGTTTCTTTGGCTCCCTCACTGGCATCCACGACAACCAAAAGATTCAGTGCTTGGGGGCACTTTTCCAGGAGCAGAGAAACCAAATAACCCTCAAGAATGAGAGAAGATGTGCAGTTGGGATGCAACACCGCCTTTTTGAGATGACAAATGCCAGCCACGGTCACCTCCTGCTCTCTCTATATCAACTACACAGCCATCCGTTGGGATGTGGAGACCAAAAAAGCTTCCCGGTTTCAAATATGTATGGAAACCCGGAGCTCCACGATCACCAAACCTGCCCAATCATCCAGAAATAGGTTTGGAAGGGGAATCAGACATGAAACTGCCGAGAGCAGCTCCGTCATGGAGACCCCGACCCAGACGGCGCTGAAGGAATTAAGAAACAAACACAAGGACAGAACAGCCTTCCCAACTGAGAGCCTCAAGGGGAGTAAACAGCTTTCCAAGCCGAGAGCCTGTAGTAATTCTCTTTGAACAGGTGATTATTATCAGCAAGCAGCTGTTGATAATAATGTGTTTCCTCAGAGACCCACGATAAACTAGGCAGGCAGCTGTTGCCTGCTTACCGCTGATCAAAGACAAACTAGAGCTCTTTCTCCACCTTCTCCACGAGGCAGCACTGGGGGCAGTATCACACATCCCCTGCTGAAAAAACTAGTTTAACCGGTGTGTGATATACGTATGCCACTTACTACTTTAGAATGCCCCAAGCAGTTTTGCACTTGGGAGCTGGCTCAACTTTCCTTTCGGTCATTCTCAGCAATCAACACAATCTATCACACACATTAGGACTTGTCCCAGCAGAAATGGATCCCCACGAAGTTTCTCCCTGCTGGAATGGGAAGTGTTCTTTGTTGAAGACATTGAGCCAGACCAAGAAGCCTCTAAGCATCTCAGAAACAGGGCAGAGAAAAAGGGAGGAAAGAGAATAGGCCAGAGTCCAGGTGCCAGGGCATCCAGGGAGGAGTGCCAAACGATCGACTTGGCCAGAAAGGCCAACATTGGAGTGACAGAGATTCTTGCCACATCCCGTTCCCGGCATCCTTATCCGTCCCTGTGTCAAGCTGTGGCTACATTTCTCAAGGAGGGCAAAGAAGTGAGAACCATCTTCTTGGAGGTCAGGGGGCACCCCTCCTCCAACCGGACAATGAGCTGTGTCCTTGGCTGGGGTGAGATCACCTTGGTACTAACAAAGAGGCTGCTCAGGATGGGGAGGTCGCTGAAACCCCTGCGGGTCCATCACAATAACCCTACCCAAGACTTCAGAAACCTGAACTGGAAAGGACAATTAAAAACACTGACAAGCGGCCACGCAACCCAGGCAGAGATACCAGGGGAGGCTCACCAAAAGAAAGGCCGAGGTGCAAGAAACCGCCATGCGGCGCAGAGGGCACATGGGTCTTAACACACAAACAAGCGCGCACACACACACACACAGATGCATAGAGAGGGAAAGAAAACAGAGAAATAAGAGAAAGAGAGACATACATACGCACCCACACCCACCCACAAAAAAAGACACAAACACAGACAGCAGCGGCACAGTAACACCTACTCCCAGGCAGACCCCGAAGCTACGGGGTTCTGCTCTCCACTACTACGACCCTCAGGTGAGAGAACAGTCCATGGGCACACAGGCAGACGTGTACTGCAGATGACAAGGGCATGACATTTGGGGAGACTCACCCGTTCCCAGTGAGCTCAGGCCTGAGGTTGGGATTCCACGCTGCTTCCCTGGTGCTCCACCTGAGATTTCTTCCTCCTGGTCCACCCTCTGCGAATCCTGGCCTCTAGAAACTATCCTGTGCACTTCCTGTCGAGGAGCGGCCTGAAACCCGGGCCGCATTGCCACAGAGGGCTCTTCCTTTGCCAAGACTCAGGAAACCATCCCGCAGCAACGGTGGCCATCACCGTTAACGGAGCAGGGCTCGCCTCGCGCATGCGCACTAGCAAGGCCGGTTCGCACCTCGCTCTGGGAAGTCAGGCTATGAACACTTTAAAAAAATGGCGGCAGGTTAGGCCGGGCGCGGTGGCTCAAGCCTGTAATCCCAGCACTTTGGGAGGCCGAGGCGGGTGGATCACGAGGTCAAAAGATCGAGACCATCCTGGTCAACATGGTGAAACCCCGTCTCTACTAAAAATACAACAAATTAGCTGGGCACGGTGGCGCGTGCCTGTAATCCCAGCTACTCGGGAGGCTGAGGCAGGAGAATTGCCTGAACCCAGGAGGCGGAGGTTGTGGTGAGCCAAGATCGTGCCATTGCACTCCAGCCTGGGTAACAAGAGCAAAACTCCGTCTCAAATAAATAAATAATGGCGGCAGGCTGGGCGCGGTGGCTCATGCCTGTAATCCCAGTACTTTGGGAGGCCAAGGCAGGCGGATCAATAGGTCAGGAAATCGAGACCACCCTGGCCAACATGGTGAAAACCCGTATCTATTAAATATACAAAAAATTAGTTGTGTGTGGTGGCCCACGCCTGTAGTTCCACCTACTCGGGAGGCTGAGGCGGGAGAATTGCTTGAACCTACGGCGCAGAGATTGCCGTGAGCCTAGATCTACTGCACTACAGCCTGAGCGACAGAGCAACACTCTATCTCAAAAAAAAAAAACAAAAACAAAAACAAAAGGCCGCAACGGTGGCAGTGAAAGCCCTGGGTTTGGGGAGGCCTAGGAAAGGGGCATCCCTGAGACCCAGGGGCAGACCCAGAGGACTCCTGTCTTCAGGACCTCTTTGAGCGGTCTTCGTCGGCTCTCGGTGGAGAAGGAGCTTCAGGGCGCTGGATTCCAGCGAGTAAGCAAAACCGGGATTACAATGTAGGGAAGTGCCTTGTGTGGTGGCTCACACCTGTAATCCCAGCACTTTGGGAGGCCGAGGAGGGCGGGTCACCTGAGGTTGGGAGTTCAAGACCAGCCTGACCAACATGAAGAAACCCCGTCTCTACTAAAAATACAGAATTAGCAGGGTATGGTGGCGCATGCCTGTAATCCCAACTACTCGGGGGGCTGAGGCAGGAGAATCACTTGAACCTGGGAGGTGGAGGTTGCAGTTAGCTCACCCTGCCATTACACTCCAGCCTGGGCTACAAGAGTGAAACTGTCTAAAAAAAAAAAAAGGGCGGGAAGGGCCTTGCTGGGGCACAGAAAGATCCCATGGGCCTCAAGGGGTGGTGTCGGCTGAAAATTCACTGACCCATAAGCCCACTGCCTCCCTCCTCCCTGTGTGAAGCAGTGGCATGCCCGGGTCTCTAAAGCCCAGGGACTCCAGAGACAGAGAGAGAGGAGAGAAAAAGGAGAGAGGAATAAGAAAAAGAAGGACATACATATATATAAACACAGAGAGAGAGAGACAGACAGACAGACAGACAGCAGTGACACAATAGCACCTATCCCCAGGCCCTGAAGCTGCCGGTTCTGCTCTCTGCGACAAGGATCCTCGTGTGAGGGAGCAGCACACTGGCACACAGGCAGACCTGTCTTCGAAATCACAGGGCCCGAGTTTTTAGGTGACTCACCTGCACACCGTTTTCGCTGGCCTGAGGTTGGGACCCTGCGCTGCTTTCCCGCCCTCCGCCTGAAGTTTCTGCCTCCTGGTCGACCCTCCGCGAATCCTGGCCTCCTGAGACCATCCTGTCGACATTCTGGCGACGACTGGCCTTAGCCCCGAGTCCAACACGCAGCCACAGAAAGCTCCCAGGCAACGATAGCGGTAGCGGTAACGGTCTCTGTGACGCGAGCACCGGCTCGCGATTCGCGCGTGCGCATTGTCAAGGCTGCGCGTGCTCCGCTTCGCGCACGCGCATTGTCGAGGCTGACCATGTTCTGCTCTTGTTCAGGTGCAGCCCCTGTGAAAAATTGCTGGGGCTGTGTGTTCCAATGCGACTGCTTGTGTGTGTCTCCCGACGGATGTGTTTCGTTCGCTGGAGGGCGGTTTCATGCATGTCTCCCTGTTTGTGGTGAGTCCCTTTCTCGATCTCTGCCCGGGTCGTGGGGCCGGTCCCGTGACTGGAACCGGCAATCATTTTCCTGGCGGTTCCACTTTCGCTTTGTGAACGCCTTAGTGAGGTTTGGCGCTGTGTCGAACCGCAGGCGTTCAAATCACCTACCCATTCTGAGTGATCTAAAATCCTCCACCCAGGAGCACAGGATCCAGATGTCTCTCAAGAATTACAGGCTGGGCGTGGTGGCTCACGCCTATAATCCCAGCACTTTGAGAGGCCGAGGCGGGTGGATCACAAGGTCAAGAGATCGAAACCATCCTGGTCAACATGGTGAAACCCCGTCTCTACTAAAAATACAAAAATTAGCTGGGCGCCGTGGCAAGCGCCTGTAGTCCCAGCTACTCGGGAGGCTGAGGCAGGAGAATTGCTTGAACCTATGAGGCAGAGTTTGCAGTGAGCCGAGATCGCGCCATTGCACTCCAGCCTGGGTAACAAGAGCGAAACTCGGTCTCAAAAAAAAAAAAAAAAAATTACAGAGGAAGTGCAGATTATTGCAAAGCACCTGATATCTAACACTGGATAGATGAGATGAGCATCGGTTTGTTAATTACCCATACTTACAGCCCAGGGAAGGAGAGCCCAGCACACCATGCAGGGTACAGTGTGTTGAACTCAGGAGCAGAGTAATCAGGTGTGGGTTTTTCCAGGATGCTTTGTAGTAGCAAGAGTATGAGAAGTAACCCCTGTTTCTTGAAGGACCATGTGACTTGCTTGTTTGAATAATTCTGCAGGCTGGCAGGAACCTGACTCCCGCTACTACGCAGTAAGCAACTACTGTGCCTGGCCTTGAGAAGAGTGGTTCGGCTAGGGCACCTTATTCAAAGGAGTACAATCGGGCAGAAAATTTGCAGTAAATCCGTTAAGCCCTCCTTGATTTTGCCCAATGTCAGGGCACATATAATATTGAGGCTTAATCTTGGGCCTTATACCACACTTGACCCTTTGATGTCCTGACATCTCTTGGTGGTACTGATACTTCTAGAGTGTAGAAGTGTTACTGGATGGACGATCTTGACTGCAAGTTTTCCAGGCTTCTGGCTTGTTGAAGAAGTGAACAAACCACACAAAGCAACAAAAGAACGAAGCCACGAAAGAAGAAAGAAGCAATGAAACCGCTGATTTATTGAAGCCAAAGTCCACTCTACAGAGCGGGAGCGGGCTAGAGCAAGCAGTTAAAGAGCCCAGATTACAGTGTTATTTAGGGTTTTTATTAAGCTAAAAGAATTTGGTAACAGGTAAAGGGTAAAGGTGCCCTTTAGAGGCCTCCAATTGGTTACACCCTATGAAGGATAGGCCTGTGGCCACTCGGAGGCTGGAGACTTCTGTCTTGTTATCACAGGAGTGAGGATGTGGCCTGTGTGCTGCTTAACCTGGCCTACAACTTGCTGCACCTGCTGTTCTTTTCCTTCCACTTTAACCCTTGGCTATGCTAATCTTCTATTCTCCTCCCTCAGAAGTGCCTCCCTTGGAAGCCAGGCAGGCCCTTACCAGGAGGGCAAGGACCACAGTTGCTCTCATGGCTATGATTCCTGGTTGGAAACCTGCACAGAGCCTTTGGCTCCATTGCATATGGGATAGCCAAGAGAACAGATATGTGGTTTCCAGATTATGATTTGTCTTTGAATATTTGTATAACCTTATGTATTACCATCAGTTTTTGTTAGATGCTGTTGTTCTTGCCCAGCATTATTATTATTATTTCGAGACAGAGTCTCACTCTGTTGCCCAGGCTGGAGTGCAATGCCACAATATCAGCTCACTGCAGCCTCCACCTCCAGGGTTCAAGCCCTTCTCCTGCCTCAGCCTCCAGAGTAGCTGGGATTATAGGCATGTGTCACCACACCAGACTAATTGTTGTATTTGTGGTAGAGACAAGGTTTCGCCATGTTGGCCAGGCTAGTCTCAAACTCCCAACCTCATGATGAAACCCTGTCTGTACAAAATATACAAAAACATTAGCTGGGCATGGTGAATCACTTGAACCCCGAGGGAACAGAGGTTGCAATGAGCCAACATCATGCCTCTGCATTTCATCCTGGGTAACAGAACAAGACTGTTACTCAAAAAAAAATTTTTTTAATAAAATAAAATATGTGGGTATAGGCCAGGTGCAGTGGCTCACATCTGTAGTCCCAGCACTTTGAGAAGCTGACATAGGAGGATCACTCAAGACCAGCCTGGACAACACAGTAAGACCCCACCTCTAAAGAAAAAAAAGTGTGTGTGTGTGTGTATGTGTGTGTGTGTAATAGGACATGAACAAATGTTACTGATTTGTTCACCAGTTACTGATGCTGTATAACACACCATTCCAAACTTAGTAGTATAAGCTCACCGAATCTGTGGGTCAGGAATTCAAACAGCTCACAGAAGAGACAGTTTGCCTCTACTCCAGATGTCTGTGGCCTCACCCAGGAGGATTCAAAGGCTGGGAGTGACCTGATGCCTGAGGGCTGCAATCCTATGAAGCCTGCTTTGCACACGTAGGGCACCTGGAGTGGGAGGACTCGGACTAGTAGCCTCTCCATGTGACTTGGCTTCCTGGTGGCATGGTGGCTCAGGGCACTTGGAGCTTCTTACACAATGGCTCAAGACTTCAAACACTGGAGTTTCAGCTAATGAGGTCAAGGTCGCAGTGCTGACTGAGCCTTGGGAGTCACAAAGCATTGGTTACAAACAATAAACCAATCCAGATTCAAGGGCAGAGGAGTTAGACTCTACCTCTAAAAGTGAGAATGGCAAGATTTTAGAAGAACATTTGAGACAAGCCTTTTTTTGCAACCATCTTTGAAAAATACAATCTGCCACAATCACCTTTGGAAACTAGGAAACCAATTCATGATTCTGAAACTAATCATTCTGAAAACCACTGAATATGAATGAAGAGAATCAAGCATTTATCTTACCTTTCCTACACATATTATCCCTCTGAGTAATCAGATCACTGATGTGGGGGGAGTTCATTTTCATAAAAGGATTCCAGTCATAATGGCCAAAAGAGAGACAAATTAAGAAGGCAATCATTTTGCAACTCCTAACAACATAATGATCATCAGTGAATGCATGACATTATGCAAAAGACAGCAACTATACAATGGGTAAATCACATGGATTACACTTTAGCCCACTATCAAATCTGATCACAAAAACAGTGACAAGCAGACCTTGCCAAAATAATTGACCTTGATTTTGATCAAGCCTCTAGAGCTGAGTTTCTCAACTCTGACACTATTTACACTTTGGACCAGATAATTCTTCGTTTGGGGTGGGAGGAAGCTGTCCTGTACATTATAGGGTGTTTAGCAGCACCCTGGCCTCTAGCCAATAGGTGCCAGAAATAGCATCCTTCCAGTTTCGACACCAAAAAGATCTCTAAACATTGCCAAATGTCTTCTAGAGGAAAAACAAAAACAAAAAACACAACTTGGCTGGGCGCGGTGGCTCAAGCCTGTAATCCCAGCACTTTGGGAGGCCGAGGTTGGTGGATCACCTGAGGTCAGGAGTTCAAGACCATCCTGGTCAACATGGTGAAACCCTATCTCTACTAAAAATACAAAAAATTAGCTGGGCATGGTGGCGCGTGCCTGTAATCCCAGCTACTCAGGAGGCTGAGGCAGGAGAATTGCCTGAACCCAGAAGGTGGAGGTTGCGGTGAGCCGAGATCGCGCCATTGCACTCCAGCCTGGGTAACAAGAGCGAAACTCCGACTCAAAAAAAAAAAACAAAAAACACAACTTGTTGAGAATCACCACTCTAGGTAATGAGCAGATATTTTAGAGAAAATATAGAGAATCTAATACGTTGGTCAGTACCATAGCAGTGTACTCAAACGCAGTATGTGGAAACTCTAGATGATCCAGTGTTTGATTTCTCCAAAAAATAAATATCAAGAAAAAAGAAAAGTCAATAAAGATATATAAGAGTGAGCTGGGAGCAGTGGCTCACCCCTGTAATCCCAGCACTTAGGGAGGCCGAGGTGGGCAGATCACCTGAGGTCAGCAGTTGGAGACCAGCCTGGCTAACAAGGTGAAATGCTGTCTCTACTAAAAATATAAAAAAATAGCCGGGTGTGATGGCACACACCTGTAGTCCCAGCTACATCTACATGGGAGTCTGAAGCAAGAGACTTGCTCTAACCCAGAAGGCAGAGGCTGCAGTGAAGCAAGATTGAGCCACTGCACTCCAGCCTGGGTGACAGAGCAAGACTCTGTCTCAAAACAAAACAAAAACAACAAACAAAAAAATTAGTGGTGGCGTGCGCCTATAATCCCAGCTGCTTTGGAGGCTGAGGCAAAATAATCGCTTGAACCCAGGAGGTGGAGGTTGCAGTGAGCCAAAATCATTCCATTGCACTCTAAGCTGGGCTACAGAACAAGACTCCGTCTCAAAAAAAAAAAAAAGAGATATGAGAGTTTTATGCTCTAACCTTGACATGTAGATCTTATTTAAACTCTGAATTGAACAAATCAGCTGCAACTGATTATGTGATTTTTTTTTTTTTTTTGAGACGGAGTTTCGCTGTTGTTACCCAGGCTGGAGTGCAATGGCGCGACCTCGGCTCACCGCAACCTCCGCCTCCTGGGTTCAGGCAATTCTCCTGCCTCAGCCTCCTGAGTAGCTGGGATTACAGGCATGCACCACTATGCCCAGCTAATTTTTTGTATTTTTAGTAGAGACGGGGTTTCACCATGTTGACCAGGATGGTCTCGATCTCTTGACCTCATGATCCACCAGCCTCGGCCTCCCAAAGTGCTGGGATTACAGGCTTGAGCCACCGCGCCCGGCTGATTATGTGATTTTTAAGAAATTATTCATTTTCTTTAAGACAGGATCTTGCTCTGTCACCCAGGCTGGAGTGCAGTGGGGCAATCATGGCTCACTACAGACTCAAATTCCCAGGCTCAGTTAATCCTCTCACCTCGCAAGTAGCTGGGACTACAGGTGTGCACCATGCCTGGCTAATTTTTTGTATTTTTTTGTAGAGACAGGGTTTTGCCATGTTACCTAGGCTGACCTTGAACTCCTGAACTCAAGTGATCCTCTTGCTTTGCCCCACTGAAATGCTGGGATTACAGGCATGAGCCACGGCACCTGGCCAGGAAGTGTTCATTTTCTTAAAGTGACGATATGAAAACTGTCTTTTAAGAAAAGGTCTTAAAAGAACTTACATTTCATACTGAAATATTTATAAATGAAATGTCTGGAATTTTCTTTAAAATAATCGAATGGAAATAAAGACGAAGCCAAACTGGCTATGTGTTAATTGTTAAAGCTCGGTTCACTGTACTAGCTTTTCTACATATGTAATGTTGAAAGTATCCATATTAAAGAGCTTGAATTAAAAAAATAATTACCTCCTGCCTGGGCGCGGTGGCTCAAGCCTGTAATCCCAGCACTTTGGGAGGCCGAGGCAGGTGGATCACGAGGTCAAGAAATCGAGACCATCCTGGTCAACATGGTGAAACCCCGTCTCTACTAAAAATGCAAAAAATTAGCTGAGCATGGTGGCGCGTGCCTGTAATCCCAGCTACTCGGGAGGCTGAGGAAGGAGAATTGCCTGAACCCAGGAGGCGGAGGTTGCGGTGAGCCGAGATTGCGCCATTGCACTCCAGCCTGGATAACAAGAGCGAAACTCTGTCTCAAAAAAAAAATAAAAAATAAAAAATAAAAAAATAAGCCGGGCGTGGTGGCTGGTGCCTGTAATCCCAGCTACTTGGGAGGCTGAAGCAAAGAGAATTGTTTGAACCTGGGAAGTGGAGGCTGCAGTGGGCCAAGGTCGCACCACTGCCCTCCAGCCTGGGTGACAATTCAAGACTCCGTATCCGGGAAAAAAAAAAAAAAAAAAAAAAGCCAGGTAGAACGGTTTGGCAGGAGCAATGAGCCATGAGGAGCAGGAAGACACCAGCCCCTACTCCAGGGGTTGTTGGAACCACTGATTTAGCTGGAAAAGCCACCCCCATTTAAGATCACAACTACCAGTGAAGAAGCGGTGTCGTCATGGAATAGCTGTCTTCCCATAAAGTTTTTATGGTATTCATATTTCTCCTTTAGATGTAGAAACATCAGATTTCAGCGAATGTAGTGAATTGCTCAGTACCTCAGAGCAATAATGACTGAAGAAGAGCTAGTCATTAGTATCAATCTTACATTGAGATTGTAAATGCAGTAAAATGGGAGGATTCTACAGGTGAGGAAGCATGTTTTATTAAGTTTCTTCCTGGCTGAGCGCAGTGGCTCACACCTGTCATGCCAGCCCTTTGGGGGAGACCAGGGCAGGACATTCCCTTGAGCCCAGGAATTCGAGACCAGCCAGGGCAATACAAGGAGACTTCATCTCTATAAAGTTTTTTTTAAACGATCAGGTGTGGTGGCCTTATCTACTAGTCCCAAGTACTCAGGAAGCAGAGGTGGGAAGATCACTGGAGCCCAGGAGTTTGATTGAGGCTGCAGTGATCTGTGATGCCGCCACTGCACTCCAGCCAGGCAACAGATACCTCATTAAAAAAAATTTTTTTAATTTCTTTCTATTTCTTGGTAAAATATAATTTATTATAGTTAGCAATCTGAAAACTGCCATTGGTTGGTTGAAAAAAATTAATAGTATAAAGCTAAATTAGGAAACAATTCATCTAAAAACCTGCTCTTTTGAAGGTAACCTGATTTTTTTCTCCCTATAAAGATACATTGTCCTATAAACCAATATTCTTTTTTTTTTTTTAAAAGGAGTCTACTTTTTAAAATCTATTTTTCTAAACTAAAAACTTTTCATAATTTTGTTTAGACACAAAAATAAGGTGAATGTGCCAACCTTGTGATGCCAGCACCCACTCTCTGAAGGTTGAGTGATCACTATTCATATGCCAGTTATAGCTGTATCCTTTATCTACTCTTGCCTTCCCAAAAGATAAAATGTATTGACACACTCAATCATAGCATGCAGGGAACTAAGTCCAAGAGGTTAGGGGCACTTAGCATCAAAGGTCCCTTCTGTTCCCCAGGTCCTTGCACTCTGGGTCTGTGATGGCAGGGGCAGCCTCTATGATCTCTGAGATGCCTTTGGGGTCATTCTTCCCCAATGTGTCTTGGACAACAGGTCCTGGCTTCGGTTTACATAACCAATCCAAACTAATCTCATAAATTGGTTGCTTATCTCTACCTTTGTTTTATCCAGAACAGGTTTCCTAAATTTTCCAAAGGAGATAGGCTGTGAATTTTTAAATTCTTAGTTCTGCTTCCCTTATAATTAATAATTCTGACTTTCTGTGCTGTCTCTCCCACAACACATGGGAATTCCAGGAAATACAATTCAAGTTGAGATTTGGGTGGGAACACAGCTAAACCATATCATTGATGATAGTGACAAAAGCAAACAATAGGGAAAGGGCTCCCTATTCAATACGTGCTGCTGGGATAACTGGCTAGCCATATGCAGAAGATTGAAACTGGTCCCCTTACTTACATGATATAAAAATCAAGCCAGTAGTTGTGGCTCACTGCTGTAAACATTGGTAATAATGTCCCCACTTTTGTTTCTGATTTTAGTTACTTGGGTCTTTATTTTTTAGTCATTTCTGCTAATGTTTTCACAATTTTGTTAGTCTTTCAGAATAACCACCTCTTGGTTTGGTTGATTTTCTTTGTTTTCTTCTTCTCCTTTTTATTTATTATACTTTAATCTTTAATATTTCCCTCCTACTCACTTTCTGTAAGATTTTTTCTCTTCTTCTAGTTCATGAAAATAAACTTAGGTTGTGGATGTCAGATCTTTTTTCTTTCTTGTTTCCCTCCTAGTCACTTTCTGTAGGATTCTCTTTTTCTAGTTCATGAAAATAAACTTAGGTTGCGGATGTCAGATCTTTCCTTCTTTTTAAAGCATTTACAGGTATAAATTTCCCTCCTACGACTGCTTTTGCCTCATTCTGTAAGTTTGGTCATTGTTTCCATTTTCAGTTGTCTCCAGGCATTTCCTAATTTCACTTCTGATTTACTCTGACATATTATTTATTTAAGAGTGTGTTTAGTTTCCACATACTTAGGAATTTTCCATTTTTCATGACGTGATTGAATTTCATCTTTTGTGATTATAACTGGAAAAGACGTTTGTGGTATTAAACATTTGAATTAAGAGGTTTTACTGAATTTATTACAATGTTTTCAGCCTTTAGTATGAGAAAAATTACAAATTATTGTTGAATTTATATTGTATTAAACCAATGGAACACTACACAAAGCCACAAATGCTAGGAATACAACTTAAGAATAGAGGAAGAGGGGAAGGCAGGAACCAAGTGGGAACGGATATTATCAAAATAATGCTGTGGGCCAGGTGTGGTGGCTCACGCCTGTAATCCCAGCACTTTGAGAGGCTGAGGCAGGTAGATCACAAGGTCAGGAGTTTGAGACCAGCCTGGCCAACATGGTGAAACCTGGTCTCTACTAAAAATAGAAAAATTAGCCAGGCATGGTGGCGCATAGTCTCAGCTACTTGGGAGGCTGAGGCGAGAGAATCGCTTGAACCTGGAAGGCAGAGGTTGCAGTGAGTTGAGATCGTGGCACTGCACTCCAATCAGTCAGCGAGACTGTCTCAAAAACGAACAAATAAATAAATAAAATAATCCTATGAACTGCAGTACTCTGCATTTCAACTAAGATGTCCCTGAATTAACATTTGTAGATTTCCTCTCTTAGATACAATTAAAAACATGTTTGTTCCTTTTGATTCATTAAACACATAGTGAACACAAAGTGATAAACAGTTGTGAAGATGCAGCAGAAAACACATGTAGCAGACATTCTAGTGGTAATCAACTTTGATATGTTCATAATTCAAGTTTTATAAATGCATGAACAAACTCTTATTCTAAGGCCTGTTTCCTGAATAACTGTTAACTGTCAAACGTTTGTTTGAAGCCTACTGCACAATTTGCAAGGGTTCTCCACTATGTCAGTCCCAGGACCATTGGGGTATGCTGAACTATGGCTGAAACAAGCTTTAACTTAAACACGTGTTTTTCTCCTACAGGACTGGATGAAATGTATCATCATCATGGTTTCTGTGATAAGTTACAAGATATGAACTCAAAGGGAACTGCCTACTATGTGCCTCATATTTTAATGTTTCTCCCCTTTGTGAATGCTTAGGTGAGAGTGTAGTCATGAAAACTGAGCAAAGACTTTATTACACACATTACTCAAGTTTCTCTCCAATGTGGACACTCTGAAGTTGAAGACTTCAGAGTTGAGGCCTGAATGAAGCACATACCACCACCCTCCACACTCGCAGTTTCTTTCCTATGGGGAGCTTCTGAGGCATAAGATTCAAGTGATGCAGCAATCCCACTACTGGGTATATGCAAAGGAAAGGAAGTCAGTATGTCAAGGAGGTATCTGCATTCTGTTCATTGCAGTACTACTCAGAATAGCCAAGATACAGAATCCACCTAAATGTCCATCAATACATCAGTGAAGAAAAGGTGGCATATATACACAATGGAATCCTCTTTAGACATAACAAGGAAACAGAATTTTGTAATCTGTGGTAACATGGGTGAGTTTTGCAGGACACTGTTAAGTAATATAAGCCAAACAAAGAAAGAAAGAAAGACTGACTGTCCTCACTCATATGTGGAAACCAAAAAAGCTGATTTCATAGTAGAGAGTAGAACAGTGAGTGTAGAGGCAAGGATGTGTAGGAGATAGGTGAGATGGCCAAAGGTTGGCTAAGAGATACAAAAGTAGAGGCAGACAGGAAGAATACATTTTACTGTTCTGCAGCACTAAAGGAGACTATCATCAACATTTGATTATTTACAAATTGCTAAAAATGTGACCACACTGT
The DNA here is from genome assembly GCA_031835075.1 of Saguinus oedipus. Taxonomy (NCBI): domain Eukaryota; kingdom Metazoa; phylum Chordata; class Mammalia; order Primates; family Cebidae; genus Saguinus; species Saguinus oedipus. The sequence goes on along the minus strand of CM063187.1, from coordinate 45,692,849 downwards.
AGCAGTCTCTCTTGTGAGGTAGCACCCGGAGTCTTAATCTTACGTCTAAGATGATTAAGAAGCACAGAAGCAATGGTGAAATTGGAGTGAAAGTTTAATAAGCGAAAGAAAAAAGCTCTCTACATTGGAGATGGGGACCCAAACAAGTTGCCCACTATGAGGCTAGGGTCTGGGTTGTTTTTTTTTTTTTTTTTTTTTTTTTTTTTTGTGACGGAGTTTCACTCTTGTTGCCCAGGCTGGAGTGCAATGGCACAATCTCGGCTCACCACAACCTCTGCCTCCTGGGTTCAAATGATTCTCCTGTCTCAGCCTCCCAAGTAGCTGGGATTACAGGGATGTGCCACCATGCCTGGCTAATTTTTTTTGTCTTTAGTAGAGACGGGGTTTTACCATGTTGGCAAGGATGGTCTCGATCTCTTCATCTCATGATCCACCCACCTCAGCCTCCCAAAGTGCTGGGATTACAGGCGAGAGCCACCGTGGGGTCTGGTGTTTTTAATGGACTGGGAAAGGGAAGGAATGTGCCTAGTCTGTGGGCTGTCTTGGAGAAAGCATGATTCAGCTTGGTCCTGGACCCTGGCCCGAGACCAATCAGGAGCTGAAGTGATCATTCATAAGGATATTCAGCTCGGCCTGAGACCAATCAGGAGCTGAAGTGATGATTCATAAGGATATTCAGCTTGGCCCAGGACCAATCAGGAGCTGAAGTGATGATTCATAAGGATATTCAGCTTGGCCCAAGACCAATCAGGAGCTGAAGTGATGATTTATAAAGGCTGGGCTTTTCCTTCTCCACAAAGGAAAGTGCCAACCGGAACCTACTGAAGCCTACTGTATTTAAGCCCACTGTATTCATGCCCACAAAAGAAAAAGCTTTCCTGGGAGCCTGACGATTATACAAAGGACAAAGGCATTTCTGTGTCAGGCCTTGTTCCCTTAACTGAGTGAGCTGGAGGTTTGTCCCAAGTTTTTACCTGAATGGGCTGGAGGTTCTTCTATCTGTGCAGCCATAGGCATGTCTCCAGGCACAAGGCCCTGTGCTGGTTCCCTTACCAGTGCCTGTGGCTTGATTTTCTTCCCCAGGCTGCTTTTTATGTTATGTGGGGATGAGCCACTGATCCCTGCGGCAGGAGCTCTCCAGGGACCCTTCCCTTGCTGTCTACCAATTCCTCTCAAATAGACTTTGAATTTTCCAACACAAAGAAATGGTAAATGTTTGAGGTGATAAATATAACAATTACACTGATTTCATCATAAATTATATGCACATATTAAAATAACACACTGTACTCCATAAATATTAACAATTATGTGTCATTTAAAAATAATGATAATAGTATATCCAGATTCAAGCGTCTCTTGTAGCGTTTCCCACAGTCCTCACATTTGGATGGGTTTTCCCCACTGTGGTCTCTCTGTTGGTCTTTACGGTATGTCCTGTGTACAAGCCTCTTTCCACAGTCCTCACATTTGAATGGTTTTTTACGGCAGTGGAGTCTCTTATGATTCAAAATACTTGAGGCCCGGCTAAAGCTCTTCCCACATTCCTTACAATTATAAGGTCTCTCTCCCGTGTGGACCCTCTTGTGCAAGTCAAGATTAAACTTACTAATGTAGCCCTTCCCACACTCCTCACATTTATATGGCTTTTCTCCATTGTGGGCTCTCTGATGGGAGGACAGCTGTGAATTTGTATAAAATTCCTTCCCACATTCTTCACATTTGAAGGGTTTTTCTCCACTGTGAACTCGCTGATGGTTCAAAAGGCGTGAGGACCATCTGAAGCTCTTCCCACATTCTTTACAATTATATGGTTTCTCTCCTGTGTGGACCACCTGATGCTTATAAAAATCTAGCCTACCAATGAAGCCTTTTCCACACTGCTCACATTTGTATGGTTTCTCTCTCGTGTGGACCATGCAATGCCTATTAAGTGCTGATCTCTGATGAAAGCTCTTATCACATGTATCACACCTAAATGGTTTTTCTCCTGTGTGAACCATAGAATGGCTCTTAAGTCTTGACTTAAAATGGAAGCTCTTACCACATATATCACATTTGAATGGCTTCTCCCCAGTATGGATTCTCTTATGTTCCTTAAGCTTGGAATCATGAATGAAGGCCTTTCCACATTCCTCACAAACATAAGGTTTCTCTCCTGTGTGTAATTTATGATGAACATTAAGTGCCGATCTCCGACTGAAACCTTTCCCACACTGCTCACATTTAAATGGCTTCTCTCCAGTGTGGACTCTCTGATGAATACGAAGCACTGAGATGTAACAGAAGCTTCTTCCACACTCATCACATGTATGAGACTTCTCTCCTGTGTGTAATTGCTGAGGAAGATCAAAGATGGAGACATCACTGAAGGACGGTTTAAACTTCCCACTCTGGGAAGGTTTCTTTCCTGTGTGAATTATGTACAGTCCTGCTCCAACCTGGGAGGGGAAATCACCATGTTCAAAGAATTGAGAGTTATTTATGATAGAGTCCTGAGACCTGGTTAGGTCATTTGTAGTTTGTTCCCAGATTTGCTGGCAGGACCACTCCTCATTTGTTCCTGCTTCTGGAACAGACTCCAACTCAGTTTGGATCTTGCCTCCTATAAGGACACAGATTTAAGAGATGTGTACAGGTAAAGCCTTTACTCAGTGCTTTCAAGGTTTCACACTTAGGACATGACATTAAACTTTAATGAATACAGAGTATGTTCAGTTTGTGTTTTCCAAGTACACCCTGATTTCTGGTTTGCATGAGGCCAATTCAGAACGACATCATGTCTCATATGTAAAATCCTTGATAGAAATAACTCACTGCAACCTCTGCCTCCTGGGTTCAAGTGATTCTCCCACCTCAGCCTCCTGAGTAGCTGGAATTACAAGTGTGCACCTCCAGACATGGCTTGTTTTTAGTAGAGACAAGGTTTCATCATGTTGGCCAGTCTGGTCTCAAACTCCTGATCTCAGGTGATATCCACCCGCCTTAGCCTCCCAAAGTGCTGGGTTTACAGGCGAGAGCCACCGTACCCACCCAACTTACTACTATTTCTAATGAATTTCCTAGTCAGTCTAAAATCTTGCATTATAAATTATGAAACTAAAAATGTATGTATGTAATGAACTATGAAGGAACTTAAAGGAAAAGCAATAACATAATCAATACTTTGTATATTTGTCTTTATGCTGTATATCCTTATAAAGAAGTTAACCTAGGCCAAGGGTGGTGGCTCAACCCTGTAATCCCAGCACTGTGGGACTGATCACTTGAGTCCAGGAGTTCAAGACCAGCCTGGGCGATATAGTGAAACCCCATCCCTCCTAAAAATAAAAAATTAGCTGGGTGTAGTGCCACACTCCTGTAGTCCCAGCTACTAGGGAGGCTGAGGTGGAAGGATTGCTTGAGCCTTGGAGGTGAAAGTTGCAGTGAGCCTTGGGTGACAGAGTAAGACCCTGTCTCAAAAAAAAAAAAAAAAAAAAAAAAAAGCTGGGTGCAGTGGCTCATGCCTGTAATCCCAGCACTTTGGGAGGGCAATGAGGGCAGAACACTTGAGGTCAGGAGTTCAAGACAAGCCTGGCCTTGAAATCCCATCTCTGCTAAAAATACAAAAAAATCAGCCAGGTGTGATAGCACATGCCTATAGTTCCAGCTACTCAGGAGGCTGAGGAAAGAGAATTGCTTAAACCTAGAAGGCAGAGGTTGCAGTGAGCTGAGACTGAGATCATGCCACTGCACTGCAACCTGGGAAACAGAGCAAGACTCTGCCTCAAAAAAAAGAAAGTTAACCTAACTAAAAAGAGGTTGGGACTTTGTCCTCAGCATCTGAGAGCTAATCTCTAGGATCCTGAAGTGTCATACCTAAGGAGAGTGTCCTGGATGCCTTCAGGGCAAACACTGGATCACTCTGCATAGTGAAACAATATAATTTACAGTTGTGGCTGGCAGATTCTTTGGGGGATTGAGGGTAAGAGCTGCTCCTCTCCATGTCAGAAATAACATCAATGTGATTTAGGGTGGAGTTTTAGGTCACAGAGAGTTAGTGGACCAGGAGACTGATTAATCACCTAGAAATCAATCAACCAATAATGGTTCCATAATGGAGACCTAATAATTACTCTGGATCCCAGCAGTCAGGTGAGTTTCTGTGACTGGCAGTACTTTGAGTCTAAGTCATAGCTTAATCCTGGGGATGTGACACATCCTACTCTACCAGGAGATACAATAGAAGGTCCTCATTTGGTTCTTCTCATCTGGACTCCGTCTCACTTGGTTTTTCTCTAAGTATAATATATATCTTTTCCCTGTAAAAATCAGTCACTCTGAGAATAAAAGTATTCAGTAAGTTCTGAGAGTTTAGAAAATTACTGAATGTGAAGGTAGTTTTGAAAACCTCCCAAATTTGGTGTGAAGTGAGAGCAATTCTCTATAAAATCTCAGTAAATTTTGTAGTTGGTTGAACTCTTCACAATAAACATCAAACACTTCGTAGTGTTTGCATGTACACATTCAAAGCATTCCTGCACAAGCATTTTGCATAGCATGTAGAAAATACTTAACCTTATTTTTCTGTTTTGATATGGACAGTAACTTGGTTATCTGAAAGAGTACAGGGACAGACAACTGCAGTTCTGAGGGGAATCTGAAAGGCTGTCCTTCCAGGGCTCCTCAAAGGGGGAAGCTCCTGAGCAGACAATCATAGATGTAAAGAATCACTTGGAATGAAAAGAAAGCCTATGATGCAGATAAATAGTTACTTTATAACTTTTTTATATTGAACACTACACATTAGCGAGCTTTGAAATACATTTAAACTCTACAATAAACATTTACAAAAAAGAACCAGAATGTAAATTATCACAGCATCATGACAAGCAGGAAAGTGGTCCTTACATAAAGTGCCTACTAGAGTCACTCATACACATCGATAGGCCTGAAAAACGTTTGTCTGGATTATACTGAAAGATGTGCTTCTTACTATGGCTCATACACACAAAACATTCAACGATTTGTCAGGATAATACCAAGTCCCGAATTAAGTAAAGTTTTCCAATGGAAAGTTAAGTTGCGAAGGTTGATTAATAGGTTAAGTGTATACCTATTGGAACACAGTGGTACATGGATATATTTAATACACTGTGATTTAATAAATAAAAGGCCTTAAAGAGAAAGGAGAATCTTTAGGACGTTTCCGGTTTGAGAGGGGAGTTTTCCAATTCCTACCAGGTCAGAAAGTTTACCAGTTCAAAGTACAGCACTAAATCTCTAGATATAAAAGTCAAGAAAGAATGGTGTAAAATATATATCCTTTAATGTGTTTGACATAATCTATGAGATTACAGAAGAATGTGGTGTATATTTCTACATACACCACATTAGTGTATGTGATGCAAAGTAGCTTTTGTATGACATAAAGATGCAGAAATATACACCACATTTATGAAGAAAGAGGACCAGAAATAGAGTAAATGTTCAGCTCTGTGACTTGTGTCCCCTCACCCTCATTCTTCCCCTTCTAGTAGGAAGAAGGTGAAACCTGGGGGCAGTGAAGTGCATACTGACTTTGGAAAAGGCAAATGGGCTGCACGTGGGTAAATCTTTCAAAGGAAATGTAGCTGGAAATTGTCATTCACAAGGAATCTCTTCCCAGATATAAATATGCTCTCCATGGAAAGCTCCAGGGTAAGTCTCACAGAAGGCATCTTACTCAGTGTGTTCATAAAAACAATGCTTAGGGCTGGGCGCGGTGGCTCACGCCTGTAATCCCAGCACTTTGGGAGGCCAAGGCGGGTGGATAACGAGGTCAAGAGATCGAGACCATCCTGGTTAACATGGTGAAACCAACCCCGTCTCTACTAAAAACACAAAAAATTAGCTGGGCATGGTGGCGCATGCCTGTAATCCCAGCTACTCAGGAGGCTGAGGCAGGAGAATTGCCTGAACCCAGGAGGCGGAGGTTGTGGTGAGCCAAGATAGCGCCATTGCACTCCAGCCTGGGTAACAAGAGTGAAACTCCGTCTCAAAAAAAAAAAAAAAGTCTTAGAAGTTTCCATGGGACATGGGTCAACTGTACACACCTAAAACCAATCATGTTAAAGGAATCTAAGAAAGTCAGAATTGGATAAGCAGCAAACAGCAGGCCAAAAAAACTGTTCTGCAATATACAGTCAGCCTTCCTATTATGTTATACAGCAAGGGGGATTAAAACAGCAGATGTCATTAAGGTCACTAGTCACCTAAGCAGAAGGTAGGAAGATCTTCCTGGATTAGGCAGGAGTGACCAATACAATCACAAGGGACCTGAAAGGTAGAAGAGGCTTAAGAAGAGTGGCAGAGGGAATGATATTATGGAAGAATAGTCAGAGATGCAAAGTAGCTGCCTTTGAAGATGAAGAAGTGAAACAAGGGCCAGGGGGTGTGGACAGTGCCTAGACACTGGTAAACCAAAGTGAAGCTTTCCCTCCAAGAACGTCCAGACAGGAACGAAGCTTTAGGGCCGCTTTGCTTTTTGCCCAGTGAGATGTATCAGACTTCAGGCCTAAAGAACAGAGAGTTAATAAATACTTTTGTTTAGTCCACTAAGTTTGTGGACATTGGTTACCACAACAGGAAATACAGTGCCCTTGGCAGAACAGAGAAACAGCAAGGAAGAAATGTCGCTGGAAATGATGGAGAAAGAGGGAAAGGACATATGTAGTCAGAGAGGCAGAAGAGGATGAAGAGCAGACCACAAAGGTCTCTAAGATGCACTTAAAGAGGTTGTAACATTAATAAAAATAAGAAGCCATAAAAGTTTTGAGGAGAGGAATGATGATCTGACTTCCATTTCCTAAGGATCGCTTTGGCTGCCATAAGAACAGATACTAGGGTGGGAAGGGTGGGAAGAGGGCCACCAGCTGGAAGGCAGTTGTAATAATCCAGAAAAGAGATGTGGTCATTTACATCAGAGCAATGCAAATGGGCACGGACAGAAGCACAACAGGTGGGACAGTCATGTATAAGGATGCACAGAGGCTTAGTTCTCACCTGAATTCCCTTCTCTTTGGGTTGCTGTCTCCATCATCCAAAACTGTTCTTCCCTTAGGAAGTGGAAAACATCTTGGTGGAACGGTTGATGACCTGTGAATAGGTAAAGTCATGTGCTGACTCCCAACACATTCTGGGTAATATTTAGGCAAAATTTACTGGAAATGTAGGTCCCCAGTGCACACTCAAACTTGAACACTCAAAGGTTCAAGCCACTCCTGGGGCCTGTCGTTCTGTGCTCACCCACTGAGAGCAGGTTCCTGAAGTTCTCCAGCATCACATCTCGGTACAGCTTCCTCTGGGCAGGGCCCAGAAGCCCCAGCTCCTCCTCAGTGAAGAACACAGCCACGTCTTTGAAGGTCACTGCCTCCTACATTATCAAAAAGACATAACCTCAATCTTATAACCAAAGACTACTGGGGAAGGAGCGGCATTGAGCTGGGGAAGGAGATAAGTGGAAAGTTGTTCTCCATATTGAGAGATGTAGGTCAGCTTATAGATTTCCCACTCATTCTGCCTATATCCTGACAATGACACACACTGATTTTCCTGAACTCCACCAGAAGTGCAGTGATGAAGAAGTCCCATACATTTACTATGTGTTCTCACTGAGTCTACCTGCGCATATAACCCTCTAGGACTCCACAAGCTGCATCCTGGGCTACCTATACATAGGTTCAACAAATTTTGCCAACTTCCCCCAGCAACATTAAACAATCCAGTCCCAACCTTGTTGAGTAAGGCCCATTGTCCTCTTCTCTCATATTCAAACCCTGGATGCTATCGCTTTTTCTTTAGTATTTGCTAAACTAACACGTTTTAGGTAACTGGGTAATCTTCAGGGTAGCCTTTTTTTTTTTTTTGAGACAGAGTTTCGCTCTTGTTCCCCAGACTGGAGTGCAATGGCGCGATCTCAGTTCACCGAAACCTCCACCTCCTGGGTTCAAGCAATTCTCCTGCCTCAGCCTCCCGAGTAGCTGGGATTACAGGTGCGCGCCACCATGCCCAACTAATTTTTGTATTTTTAGTAGAGACGGAGTTTCACCATGTTGACCAGGATGGTCTCAATCTCTTGACCTCATGATCCACCCGCCTCGGCCTCCCAAAGTGCTGGGATTATAGGCGTGAGCCACCGCGCCCGGCCTAGGATAGCCTTTAATCATTCTTTCTTGCTTACAGTTCTGAAGAATAAACACAGAACACGCTAGCAATGCAATGTTCCTGTCCTTCCTAGGGAAGGTAACATCTTGAGTTAGGGAGAAAGTGCCCAGTAAGTCATGTTGCCCCTAAGGTATATAACCTGGGGAAGGTTGCCTTCTGGGGTACCTCTGCTCTGGTGGAAGTGGGGTCTAGATTTTGTCCACCCCAGGAAGTTTTCCTCAGCCTTGGTGGCCACCTCACAGTGTATCCTACACTTCCGTGCTCCCTTGCTGCCGATCTGTAGATAACAAATCTTCACATAATTAGTTGAGTGAGATCGTGTTCTGTCTCACAGGACTCACCCAAGTTGGTAATCAGTGCAGAGTGAACCTACTCCACAGTACCTGTATGGACAGCTATGTGGGACAGCTATATAGTATGTACTCTACTCTCAAAGTACAAACCACATATGTTAATTGCAGCCCTCAGTGTCCTGATCAGAAGCCAGAATGCAACATGGCACATCCTAAGGGTCCGCCCCTTCCTAGCTGTGTGGCCCTAAACATGTTTGCCTACAGGAATTAGCTTCCTTTCTAAATAATAGTTCATATATGGCACAGTGTTTTAAAGGATTAAACTAGGAAATATACAGCATTTGGAAGCATCAGCGCCATTGACTAAGTGTTTAATGAACATTAGCTGGAATTATTTTTACTGTTGTTTCTAGTATTATCTATTTCATGGCTGCATCACCAGAGAACTGATGATCTGCTTTTAGCTACAGTAAAGAAGATTTAATTTTACATATTTTCCATTAACAATCCTGTAAAGAGCATCATTTTTAAGTAATGATGTAGTAAGACGTAAGAACATCTTACTTTCCTCTCTCATTGTTTAGTCATAATTTCAAATGAAAATTAAAACATCAGAAATAAACACATTTAGAACTGTGATCATATAACTGCAAGCTTTCTTCCCAGTTTTTTACCTACCTCCATAATCTTTCAATAGAATACAAGTACTTAGGTTCTCTTCATGATGGCCGAGAGCATGTTATAAATATTCCCACAGTCTTGGTACTTTGATTGAGGGAACATTCTATTATTCTTTCTTACTTGATTATAGATGAAAACCATCACTTTTCAAGGCTATTGGCCATTTCTATTTCTCGTTTTACATTGGCCTTTTAGTGTCCTTTGTTCCTATCTGTTCAGAGTTTTTCCTTTATTCTGTGCACTAGATTTTGACTTCCGATTTTATCTGCTTTTTTTTTTTTTTCTGAGATGGAGTTTCGCTCTTGTTACCCAGGCTGGAGTGCAATGGTGTGATCTCAGCTCACCGCAACCTCCACCTCCTGGGTTCAAGCCATTCTCCTACCTCAGCCTCCTGAGTAGCTGGGATTACAGGCACGCGCCACCATGCCCAGCTAATTTTTTGTATTTTTAGTAGGGACGGGGTTTCACCATGTTGACCAGGATGGTCTCGATCTCTTGACCTCGTGATCCACCTGCCTCGGCCTCCGAAAGTGCTGGGATTATAGGTGTGAGCCACCGCGCCCGGCCTGATTTTATCTTCTTTAGGTATCCATGTGGGAAACGTTTTTGCCCCAGGTTGTTATTTCTTCTGGTAACATTCTGTGAGGCATCTTTTGCCATAATGGATTTAAAGATTTTCTATAACAACTATGGTAATCAGTGTACTTCGTTCAGTGTCTGGAGTAGATGCCATGTCAGAGTGACATGTGACAAGAGGTCACATTAAGTAGGGACAGGGAGGAGCAGCGCCACCTAGGGACACCATCACTCAACAGGGCACTCCAGACACCCACACCACAGGGCACAGGTTCAATGGAGAATTCTGTCTCTCTCTTTCACTTGAGCCAAATGGCTAACACTCCTGTCCCTTGGTTGCCTGTGTACACTTGAGCAGGTTTCTCATATTTCACCTGTTTAAGAGGAAGAAGAGACCAGGAACCTTCCCATTCTGTTGCTCTGAGGAGTAAATGTAGTAACAGAACACAGTGACTGGCAAATCTCAGTATCACTGGACATTTTAAATGAAGGCTTTCTACTACATAAATGAGTAAGAAGAGACCAGTAAATAAAACATAGGCAAAGTATGCCTGAGACATGGAGAACACAGAATCTAGCTCTTCCTGTGTGAAAACTCCAACATTTGTGTGGAGCAGCAGTTATAACCTGTTGTTCTGTGCTCAGTTAAAATATACTATCTACAAAACAGCTAGTGTGGTACATGTCAAAAGTACTCTTTCAAAATTGAGCTAAAATGGCATATGGTTTTCAAAATTACTTTTGTGGGAAAAAATATGCCTATGTGTGTGAGGTAGTTATAAATAAAAATATATACCAATTTAATAGGAATATGATGCTATTCTATCTACAAAACAGCCAGTGTGGTACATGTCAAAAGTACTCTTTCAAAATTGAGCTAAAATGGCATATGGTTTTCAAAATTACTTTTATGGGGAAAAAATATGCCTATGTGTGTGAGGTAGTTATATATAAAAAGATATACCAATTTAATAGGAATATGATGCAACCATAAAAATGTTAGATTATATAACATATAAAAAGAGTACAGTTTACAGTTAGATGTATACCATCAATATAAATAGTTATGAATGTATATGAGAAACAGCATGAGAAGATAAACATGGATAATTTGAGAGAAGGGAGGTAATGAAGTGGGAGCACTGTTCATTCCTACTAATTTTTTTTTTTTTTAGAGGTGGGGTTCTCCATGTTGGCCAGGCTGGACTTGAACTCCCGACCTCAGGTGATCCGCCCACCTCAGCCTCCCAAAGTGCTGATTACAGGTGCAAACCACTGCGCCTGGCCCATTCCTACTATTTTTTTATACTCCACAAAATAAATAATGGTAAAACCAAAACAAAACAAAATCAAAGACCAAATGCAGTCAACACAAAAGAGATAAAGGTAGCACCTGGCACACAACAGCTCCCCAAATGCCTGTCTTCTCCTTGAGTCTTCTCCCGACAAAGAAAAACAAATGGCAGTATGTGTAGTGAGATGGAATTTTAACAGCAAGAGAGGCACGCCCCACTCACCTTGAATGAGGTCATTTTTTTCTCCTATGTTGGGGAATTTGCAGACTCCTGAGAGATGCAGTTTGAAGGAAGGAGGAATCCTGCCTGAAACATGCCACTGTCTGCAGAAAAAGACATGGAAGGGTTGCCATAAGCGACACCCACCAATACAGATGTGTGTTGTAAATGAGCACATGAACGATCACAGCAGCATTATTCACAATAAGCCCAAACTCCACACAACCGAAATGCCTTCCTCGGGGTAAATGGATAAACAAATGATGGCGTATCCATAAAATGGAATCTTATTTGGAAATTTAAAGGAATGAAGTACTGACTCAAGCTACAACATGCAGAGCTTGTAAGCAAGCTAAATGATAAATGAAAGAAGCCAATCACAAAACCCATGGATTATAGGATCCCATTTATATGAAATATCCATAATAGGTAACAGTATATATAGAGAAAACAAGTTAGTGGTTGCTCCAGATTTGAAGTGAGAAAGAGTTTTTATTTTTTAAGAGGTGGGGTCTTGCTATGTTGCCCGGGCTGGTCTCAAACTTCTGAGCTCAAGCTATACCTCCCACCTCAGCCTCTCAAAATGCTGAGATTACAGGCATGAGTCATGATGCCCAGCCTGAAAATGAGTTTTAACTGTAAGTGGGCACAAGGAGTCCAACTAGGGGATGAAAATGGTCTAAACTGAATCATGACGATGGCAAAAACACTCTGTGAAATTCCTAAAGATCACTGAATTGTGTACCTGAAACTGGTGAATGCTATGATATGTAAAATACACTTCAATAGAGTTGGAAAACAAATTGTTAATCTACCTGTCATTTAACTTAACAATACTGAGTCCATATTAATATGGTTTTCAAAATTAATTTTGTGGGACCAAGTCCAAATATTCCATATTGATATTTATAATTGAAGAAACTAATAAATAAATGTGAGAGAACTGTAATGAGCAGTTATAGTGACTGCTCATTAATAATGTATCTCCCCAGAAGAAACTTTATTTTTTTTTTAAAGGTAATTTTACAGTGGATAAATCTGAAAGACATCATCTTGGCCAAATGACAAAGTTGAGATCACCAATGAAGGGCCAAACCAATATCATTTGGCCCCTGTTATGTTACAGTAAGTAGGAAACCTTATCACTTCGGTGGTATTCACACCAACAATACATAATCTGCACTTGAGCTGAGCCAAAAGGCCCAGAAGTGATAACAATGCATGATCTAAACCTAAACGTGAAATGTATCGGATAAATCCCAATGAACGTTTCTCCCAAATCACTTGCCTATACTCTTAATGCACATAAAAGACAAAGGCTGTGAAATCCTTCCAGATTAAAGACAGAAAACGTGATGACTAAACACAATGCATATAATTAGGCTTTAAACTGAGGTCAGGGTGAAGAGTGGGGTAGATAGAGGATAGTTGTGAGGACTTCAAATGAACGGAACCACACGTTAGATAATATGATGCTATGGAATGTTATTAGCACTATCTAATTATAACACTATAAGCACAACTAGTTTTAACAGACATCTAATATTTAATAAATATCATTTAATATAATGTCTAATATTATCTAGCATGTTATGTGAAACCCTATAACGTGCCCTTTCTAAGCACCTCTTAGCAAGTCACTCCATGATCACCATGGAATGTGGGCTTCCTTGCTGCAGAAATCTACAGTCAATTGTCTCTGGTTACAGGTATGTTCCTGGTAGTATCTGGCTGATGGTCACCAACAAAGCAAACAGGAAAAATGTAAACAATTGCAAATCTGGTTAAGAGCATATGAGAATTTCTTATACTATTTTTGCAACTTTTCTATAGCTTTGAAATGATATAAAAATGAAAAGTTTTAAGTTACCAGGAAGTAGTCATAAGGATAACAGTGGGAATAAGGATGAGCACGACGTAATATGGCAGTTTGCTAGTTTATACTCTATTAGCAGTATTTAAAAATTTCCATAAAGAAATGAGAAAACACATTAAGATATTATAACAATTTTTAAATGTTTCTAAATAAATATACAAATAGACACAAAGAAAGACTAAAAAAGAATGATTAGAAAGACTAAAAAGATATGGGGGAGGCCGGGAGCGGTGGCTCACGCCTGTAATCCCAGCACTTTGGAAGGCTGAGGCAGGTGGATCACCTGAGGTCGGGAGTTTGAGAACAGCCTGACGAATATGGTGAAACGCCTAAACCTCTACTAAAAATACAAAAATTAGCCGGGCGTGGTGGGAGCTGCCTGTAGTCCCAGCTACTTGGGAGGCGAGAATGGAGAATTGCTTGGACCTGGGAGGCAGAAGTTGCAGTGAGCTGGGATCGTGCCACCGCACTCCAGCCTGGCCAACATGGTAAAACCTGGTCTCTACTGAAAATACAAAAATCAGCTGGACATGGCGGCACATGCCTGTAATCCCAGCTACTCGGGAGGCTGAGGCAGGAGAATCTTGAACCCAGGAGGCCGAGGTTGCAGTGAGTTGAGATCGCGCCACTGCTGCACTCCAGCCTGGGCAACAGAGCCAAACTCGTTCTCAAATAATAGTAATAATAATAATAATAATAATAATAATAATGAACTAACAAAGTAAATAACACTTTTTAAAAAGAAAAAAAAAGCCAAGGACCACTCTCGTAGAGCTTTGCCCTCAGTAGCCAAGTCCCTCCCTGCAGCTCTTTTGGAAAGGTCAGGCTGGGGAAGGAGAAAGCCGTTAAACACCCTGGCTGAGTCGCCGTCCCAGATAAAAGTTAAATGCTTCTCTCCCTTCGTGAAAGCTGGAGGCAACCCTCGCCTTCCTAAAAAGAGGTCAGAGGCGTCCGGGATCATCCAGCGTCCTGCCCAGATGCGAGGGAAGGGCCGGGGCAGCTGGAGCTCTGACCCCACCCGGGGACCTGACCACTTCGCGGGAAATTAACAAGAGATCAAGTGACAGGGGCTGTTAAGGCTTTGTTTTATACTACAACTTTCAACTCCTAAAACAAGTCTATCAGGATGGTCTTAAAATCCTAATTTTAAAAACGGCAATGAGATTAAGTAACACCCCACGTTATACTGCAAGAAAGAGGTCGCACGCGTAGGGTGGAGGGAGGCTGAATGAGCGAGGTCAAAGACCTGGAAAACCCTCAACACGGGCACACAAGACTAAACAGGGTTTTCCCCCTGCCCCCCGCCCCCAGTCTCCCGAAGATTCCTCCTGTGGACACGAGTACAGCCCGCAACGCCAGAAGGCTCCGTCGGCGGCAACAAACCCCCCTCCCGACCCTCGCATTTGCAAACCTCAGGTCTTCGCCAGGGCTTCTTACCCTCTTAATTGACCGCCAGGTCGTTAGGCGCCCCTAACAACCGGTTCACTTTCGCAAACACCCGCAAGACACAGAGTTGGCTCAAACCACCTTGGTAAGTGGCAACGTCCTGCTCGGAGACCGGAAGTATCCGCTATGCCACAGAGAGTCTGGACTACACTTCCCAGAATCCCCCGAATCCGCCTGCCTGAGCCAAAGTTCCCACCACTCCACAGAGCAAATGGACTCCACTTCCCAGAATTCACAGGTCCTCCTGCCTGAGCCAAAATTCCCACGCTTCCAAAAGTACTCGTGAAACGCCTGCGGAAGCCAAATTTCCTGAGCATCCAAGGGACAACTAGACTTCCGCAGGCGTTTCGCGGGTATCTTGGGAAATGGAGTCCATTTGCTCTGTCACGGCGTGGGAATTTCGGCTCAGGCGGGAAGACCTGTGAATTCTGCCTTACCAACCTATATTTTTCTTTTTTTTTTTAAAAAAAATGGAGTTTTATATCAGTTTTTCTAAACTAAAACAGAAGACTTTTTATGCTTTTCTTTAAAGTGACTGTGTCAACCACAGTATGAGGAATACTTGTCTGAAAATTGAGTGACTGCTATTTCCATACCAGTTACAGTTGTATCCTTGCTCTATTCTGCCCTCCCAAGAGGTTAAAAATGTGTTGACACGCTTAAACGTAGTAGGCAGGGAACTGTGTCTAATATGTTAGGGGATATTTGGCATCAAAGGCTGGTGTGTTCCTAGTTTTGTAAAATTCTATACAATTGTTACCTATATTCATAGATATGCTGAAGCATGCTTACCAAAATATTCATACTTGCTACTATCTTCCACCTTTTTAGACTTTTCTGTACCAATGAACAATGTCTAGGCATTATTCTTTTTTCCCCCCAAGATTTAATGTATAGGCCTTATTCTTGCAAGTAAAACGAGTGTATTTTTACTTTAAAATTTAAAACCAACAATAAATCTATCGAGGAAATTATTGTCATAGTGTATAAAAAATTGTGGCATTTAACTCAAACCTTTAAATGGATAACCTACTTATATGGTGGGAGATTAATAACTTGGGAAGCTTCCCTTATTTTTCAAACACGGAGATTGAGACTGCAATAATGCCCAGTTATAACAATGTACCAATTTCAAAGTTAACATAGTGAACTCACTAGGGTCACACACATTAAAGGGACCCAGTCCATGTTGAGAAGTGGCAGGAAATACTAGTCATGCAAAAGCTCAGGTACATATGAACTTAGGTATTCAATATTTAGATTTATTGGGAGTCAAATGCTCATGCACTCTGTGAGACAGAAACATGAACGATAAAAACAAATCAGCTGCTCGCAGATGTTAATGTCATCTTGTGACCAATTTGAGGACCCAGGCACACAAGAGGGTAGATGGAATGCCTACCTATGATATTTTTTGTTATAACAAATATTTTAAAATTTAATCTGATGGGTTTTCTTTTATAAATAATTACCTTAGAAATGAACTATTATGTTCATCCGGTGATAGTTTAAGAAAACCCCACAAGACTTCAGGCCCTACTTTTCTGATACCATGTGCACAAAAAGTTAACATAGCAGGCATAAGTCAGATTGCTAACTTTAAAAAGAGCTTTTGCAACACTGGCCTTTGGCTGGAGTCATGGAACATGGGGTTTGAGAGAGTTGCCACCTTTCCATTATGGGTAAGAGCCGTTCACTATGCCTAAACTCTACAATGCAGCTTATTCTGAACATCTGCTCTTCTTCTTAGAGTTGGGAATCTTGGTATGTGCTAGACAAATACCTACATAATCAATCTCAATAAGAACCCTTGCTACTGGTTGCTAATGAGCTGCCATTGTAGACATTTTACAAGCAATATCACAATGCAATACTAGAGGAATCGAGTCTTATGTAACACCATGCAGAGAGGACTCTGGTAAGTTTGCTTCTGGTTTCTTCTAGACACCTGCCTATGAGCTATTTCCCTTTAAAGATTCTGTTTTGTACCTTGTCTCTGTAATATCGTTATAAGTACAATTATATTCTCAGTTATTTTAGCAAATCACAGAATCCAGAGGTGGTCTTAGGGACCTCCGACCCACTATCCAAACTGGAACGGCATGAATATAGCATCCTGAAAAGATATTATTTAGAAAACTAATTACGAAAAGCTAATATATCTCAATTAGACACTTCGAAGAATGGCTTTTAACCTAATACAGTGAAGTTATACTATGGTGTATAACTATGAATGGGCACCCAAGTCAGCCCTTTGTCCTAACTGGTTCCACATACTACGAGACTGCTGCTGTCATGCTACATTTCCTGATCATGCACACCTGTTCTTCAAAGAATCTGTTTTTTTAATCTCTACAACTATGTATACCCACATTCTTTGCAATGCTAGGATTTACTTGCTTCCTGACTTATACCTAAAGCAGAATCACACACGTTAGTTCGAAGACAGTTGACCACACTCATCAATCTGTGTATCCAAATGACCAGATACATTTTTTATTTTGAAGTATCCCTATTCCTTAATTTTGAACTGTCATATGACAATGTACACGAATCTTATTCAGATTCCTGAATAAGTGATTAACAATAATTTTTCAAAATTTTCTTCACATAACTGCTTTGGTAAAATTGGTGTTCAATGAGAAATTTAAAAATGCATAAAATTATAAAATGAAAAATTCCAGTAAATACTCATTGTCAGGGAAAATGTCAGAATATCCATTCACAAACAATGTATGTACACACTAAAAATAACCAAATAAACAAACCAGAAACACAAAGACACTTAGTTTGTTATGAAGGCCACAATATCAATTCACAAGGCATACATTAGGTTCTACTCTTTTTATTGAACATCTGTGTCATCATTTTACTGGCTTTGTATTATTATAGGAAGAAATGCACTTCACATAAATTCTTGTGGTTGAACACGTGTTCTTTCCATTTTAAAATAAAGTGACATCATCCACATAGTCTTCTAACTTTCAGAGTTTAATGTTATAATTGGTATTCTAATTTTCAGAGTTTAATGTTATAATTTTCTATCCTATGATTTCTGGGTCAAACAGTTGTACCTTATACATACTGCCAAATGCCACTTTCCAAAAGACATATTCTTACAGCCAACAATAAAGAAAAGTAAGCAAATGTTACTCCTGCTCCAATAATGAATACATATGATGACATTACCAAACTCCAACGAATTTTTTTGGTAGTTCATAGAGATGGGAAGAAATACTGAGTAATAAGTTTACCAAAAATTTCCTTCAAATTTGGTATAGCTTCTGAGAAGTTTGATTTAAAAAAAAAAAATACAGGGCCGGGCGCGGTGGCTCAAGCCTGTAATCCCAGCACTTTGGGAGGCCGAGGCGGGTGAATCACGAGGTCAAGAGATCGAGACCATCCTGGTCAAAATGGTGAAACCCCATCTCTACTAAAGATACAAAAAATTAGCTGGGCATGATGGCGCGTGCCTGTAATCCCAGCTACTCAGGAGGCTGACGCAGGAGAATTGCCTGAACCCAGGAGGCGGAGGTTGCGGTGAGCCGAGATCGCGCCATTGCACTCCAGCCTGGGTAACAAAAGCGAAACTCCATCTCAAAAAAAAAAAAAAAAAAAAAATACAGCTATTAGAAGGCAATCATATTAAAGCCTACATAGAAATGTAGAACCACAAATCACGATCAATTCAGAACTTATTAGGAAAATTTTTCTTAAGATGAAGTCTTGCTCTGTTGCCCAGGCTGGGGTGCAGTGGCATAATCTCAGCCTATTGCAACCTCTGCCTCCTGGGCTCAAGCAACTCTCATGCCTCAGCCTTCCGAGTGGCTGGGATTACAGGCACACACCACCACACCAGCTAATTTTTGTATTTTTAGTAGAGACAGGGTTTTGCCATATTGACCAGGCTGGTCTCAAACTGATGGCCTCAAGGGATCCACCTGCCTCAGACTCCCAAAGTGCTGGGATTACAGGGATGAGCACCACACCTGGTGTTTACTAGAAAAATTTTGTCAATGTAACTACAACTGCCACATTAGAGGTGTTACTGCAGGCTGGGTGTGGTAGCTCATGCCTGTAATTCCAGCTATTTGGGAGGCTGAGGTGGAAGGACTGCCTGAGCCTAGGAATTCAAGAGGAGCCAAGCAACATGCTGAGACTGTCTGTATTCCTTAAAAATAATTTTTTAAAGAAAAAAAGTGTTACTGTGAATCCTGCCTTAACACTGTTGAAAAAAATTAATTGTAAAATATGCAGTGATCTGTTATTACAAAATCTTTTCACCTTTTATTGTGAGAAAAAGTGACAAATGATTGTTAAATTTATATTGTATACAACCAATGAAACACTAGACAGCGTCCCAAATATTAAGAATCCAACTTCAGAACAGAGGATGAGGGGAAGCCAGGAGCCAAGTGGAATAAGATAATAATCAAAATAAAGGTATAGATTGCAGTGCTGAGTGTACCCTGCATTTCAACTCATGTTTCCATAAATTATTTCTTGCAGGTTTTCTTTTTAAAAGTATTATTTATTTACTTGTTTATTTTATTTTTTTTCCTTCAGCTTTTAAGTTCAGGGGTACATATGCAGGTTGTGCAGGTTTGTTACATAGGTAAATGTGTGCCATGGTGGTTTGCTGCACAGATCAATCTATCACCTAGGTATTAAGCCCAGTATCCATTAGCTATTCTTCCTGATGCTCTCCCTTCCTCCACCCCTCCAACAGGCCCCAGTGTGTGTTGTTTCCCACCATGTGTCCATATGTTCTCATCATTCAGCTCCTATTTATAATTGGGAACATGCAGTGTTTGGTTTTTTGTTCCTGTGTTAGTTTGCGGAGGATAATGGCTTCCAGCTCCATCCATGTTCTGCAAAGAACATGATCTCATTTCTTTTTATGTTTGCAGTGTTCCATGGTCTATATGTATGACATTTCCTTTATCTAGTCTATCAATGGGCATTTGGGTTGCTTCCATGTCTTTGTTATTTTGAATAGTGTGGCAATGAACTTATGAGTGTATGGATCTTTCTAACAAAATTATCTATAATTTTGCGGTATATATCCAGTAATGGGATTGCTGGGCCTAATGGTATTCCTGCCTCTAAATCTTTGAGGAATTGCCACACTGTCTTCCACAATAGTTGAACTAATTTACACTCCCACTAACAATGTAAAAGCTTCCCTTTCTCTCCCCAATTTCACCAACATTTGTTGCTTTTTGACTTTTTTTTTTTTTTTTTTTTTTGAGACACAGTTTCACTTTGTCACCCAGGCTGGAATACAGTAGCATGACTTTGACTAATTCAACATTTGCCTCCCAGGTTCAAGCAATTCTCATGCCTCAGCCTCTCAAGTAGCTGGGATTACAGGTGTGCACCACCACGTCCAGCTAATTTTTGTATTTTTAGTAGAGACGGGGTTTTGCCACATTGGCCATGCTGGTCTCCAACTCCTGACCTCATGTGATCCACCCACCTCAGCCTACCAAAGTGCTGGGATTACAGCACTTTGAGCCACCACAACCAGTTACCTTTTGACTTTTTAAAATCGTCATTCTGACTGACGTGATATGGTATCTCACTGTGGTTTTGATTTGCATTTCTCTAATGATCAGTGATGTTCAACTTTCTTTCATGTTTGTTGTCCACATGTATGTCTTTTTTTTTTTTTTGAGACAGAGTTTCTTGTTGCCCAGGCTGGAGTACAATGGCATCATCCCAGCTCACTGCAACCTCCGCCTCCTGGGTTCGAGTGATTCTTCTGCCTCAGTCACCTGAGTACCTGGGATTACAGGCATGCACCACCACACTCAGCTAATTTTGTATTTTTAGTAGAGATGGGGTTTCTCCATGTTGGTCAGGCTGGTCTTGAACTCCCACCTCAGGTGATCTGCCCACCTTGGCCTCTCAAACTGCTGGGATTACATGCATGAGCCACCATGCCTGGCCATGTATGTCTTCTTTTGAGAAGTGTCTGTTCATGTCCTTTGCTCACTTTTTAATGTTTTTTTTTTCTCATAAATTCGTTTAAGTTCCTCGTAGACTCTGGATATTAGACCTTTGTCGGATACATTGCGAAGATTTTCTCCCATTCTGTAGGTTGTCTGTTCACTCTGATAATAGTTTCTTTGGCTATGTAGGAGCTCTTTAGTTTAATTAGATACCAGTTGTCAATTTCTGCTTTTGTTGCAATCACTTTTGGTGTTTTCATCATGAAATCTTTGCTTGTGCCTATGTCCTGGATGGTACTGCCTACATTTTCTTCTGGAGTTTTAAAAATAGTTTTGAGTTTTATATTTAAGTCTTTAATCCATCTTGAGTTAATTTTTGTATAAAGTGTAAGGAAGGACTCCAGTTTCAATTTTCTGCACATGGCTAGCCAGTTATCCCAGCATCATTTATTAAATAGGGAATCATTTCCCCATTGCTTGTTTTTGCCAGGTTTGTTGAAGGTCAGATGGTTATAGGTGTGTGGTCTTATTTCTGAGTTCTTTATTCTGTTCCATTGATCTATGTGTCTGTTTTTGTTCCAGTACCATGCTGTTTTGGAGTATAGTTTGAAGTCCAGTTGCATGATGCCTCCAGCTTTGTTCCTTTTCGCTTAGAATTGTCTTGGCTATTTGGGCTCTTCTTTGGTTCCATATAAATTTTAAAATAGTTTTTTTTCTAATTCTGTGAAGAATGTCAATTGTAGATTGATAGGAATAGCATCAATTCTATAAATTACGTTGGGCAGTAGACCATTTCATAATATTGATTCTTCCTATCCATGAGCATAAAAATTTTTTCCATTTGTGTTCTCTCCGATTTCTTTGAGCAGTGGCTTGTAGTTCTCCTTGAAGGAGTCCTTCACTTCCCTTGTTAGCTGTATTCCTAGGTATCTTATTCTTTTTGCAACAATTGTGAATGGGAGTTCATTCATGATTTGGCTCTCTGCTTGCCTGTTGTTGATGTACTGGAATGCTAGCAATTTTTGCACATTTATTTTGTATCCTGAGACTTTACTGAAGTTGCTTATCAGCTTAAGAAGCTTTTGGGGCCGGGTGCGGTGGCTCAAGCCTGTAATCCCAGCACTTTGGGAGGCCGAGGCGGGTGGATCACGAGGTCAAGAGATCGAGACCATCCTGGTCAACACGTGAAACCCCGTCTCTACTAAAGATACAAAATATTAGCTGGGCATGGTGGCACATGCCTGTAATCCCAGCTACTCAGGAGGCTGAGGCAGGAGAATTGCCTGAACCCAGGAGGCGGAGGTTGCGGTGAGCCGAGATCGCGCCATTGCACTCCAGCCTGGGTAACAAGAGTGAAACTCCGTCTCAAAAAAAAAAAAAAAAAAAAAGAAGCTTTTGGGCTAAGACAATGGGGTTTTCTAAATATAGGATCATGTCATCTTCAAACAAAGATACTTTGACTTCCTCTCTATTTGAATACCCACTATTTCGTTGATTTGTCTGACTGAAGTGGCCAGAACTTCCAATGCTGTGTTGAATAGAAGTGGTGGGAGGTGGGATCCTTGTCTTAAGCTGGTTTTCAAAAGGAATGATTCCAGCTTTTGCCCATTCAGTATATTGGCTGTGGATTTGTCATTTTTGGCTCTTGTTAAAAAATTTTAAGGTATGCTCCTTCAGTACCTAGTTTATAGAGAGTTTTCAGCATAAAGGGATGTTGAATTTGATCAAAGGCCTTTTCTTTATCTATTGAGGTAATCATGTGATTTTTGTCTTTGGATCTGTTTGTGTGATTAATCACATTTATTGATTTGCATATGTTGAACCACTATCCTGTGGATGAAGCCAACTGGATTGTGGTGGATAGCTTTTTGATGTGCTGCTGGATTCAGTTTGCCAGTATTTTATTGAGGATTTTTTGCATTGATAGTCATCAGGGATATTGTCCTGAAGTTTTCTTTTTCTGTTTTATCTCTGCCAGGTTTTGGTATCAGGATGATGCTGGCCTCAAAATGAGTTAAGGAGGAATCCCTATTCCAACTATTGGTTGGAATAGTTTCAGTAGACATGGTACCAGCTCTTTTTTTGTAGCTCTGGTAGAATTCAGCTGTAAATTTGTCTGGTCCTGGGCTTTTTTTTTTTTTTTTTAAGACTATTTTTTTTTCTTTTTTTGAGACGGAGTTTCACTCTTGTTACCCAGGCTGGAGTGCAATGGCGCAATCTCGGCTCACTGCAACCTCCGCCTCCTGGGTTCAGGCAATTCTCCTGCCTCAGCCTCCTGAGTAGCTGGGATTACAGGCATGTGCCACCATGCCCAGCTAATTTTTTGTATCTTTAATAGAGATGGGGTTTCACCATGTTGACCAGGATGGTCTCGATGTCTTGACCTCATGATCCACCCGCCACAGCCTCCCAAAGTGCTGGGATTACAGGCGTGAGCCACCACACCTGGCCCTTTTTGTAGACTATTAATTTCAGAAGTTATTGGTTTTATTTGGGCATTCACTTTCTTCCAGATTCAGCCTTGGGAGGGTGTATGGGTCCAGAAATGTATTCATTTCTTCTAGATTTTCTAGTTTATGTGTGGAGAGGCGTTTATAGTATTCTCTGATGGTTGCTTGTATTTCTGTGGGGTCAGGGGTGATATACCCCTTATCATTTCTGATTGTGTTGGATTCTTCTTTTCTACTTTATTAATCTAGCTAGCAGTCTTATTAATTCTTTCCCCGAGAAAAACAGCTCCCGGATTTGTTAATTTTTTGAAAGATTTTTTTGTGTGTCTCTATCTCCCTCAGTTCTGTTCTGATCTTATTTCTTGTATTCTCCTAGCTTTGGGGTTTGCTTTTTGTTCTTATTTTAGTTGTGATATTAGATTGTTAACTTGAGATATTTCTAGCTTTTTGATGTAGGCATTTAGTGCTATAAATTTCCATCTTTTTTAGTTGCATCCCAGAGATTCTGGTACATTGTGTCTTTATTCTCATTAGTTTTAAATAATTTGATTTCTTCCTTAATTTCCTTATTTACCCAGGAGTCATTCAGAAGCATGTTATTCAATTTCCACATAGTTGTGTGATCTTGAGTTAATTTCATTTTTAATTTTTTGGGTGAATTTCTTTTTTTTAAATGTTATAATTGTTATATTTTATTAATCTCTTACTATGTTTAATTTATACATTAAACTTTATCATCAGTATGTATATATAGAAAAAAACAGTGTATAAAGGTTTGGTACTATCTGAGGTTTCAGGAGTCCACTGGGAGCCTTGGGATGCATCCCCTGAAGATAAGGGGGAACTACTGTATGCAAAATCGAAACCTATACAACAATTAGAAACATTGAGAGAGCAAATCTAAGTGAAGACATTCCTCTGAATTCCTAGGTTTCATCGAGCATCAAAAATGACCAATCTTTTAGTCCTTTTCTTGTACATTATTCTGCATCCACATTTTCTACAATTGATTGGATCCCTAGATTTTACTTCATTTTCTGTGTGACATTCTCCACAGATGTATATCACTGGTTGCTGCTGGAGGTTGGATGTCCTTGTGAGTGTCCACTGTTAGCCTGCAACATGGGAAAACTTCTCACTCTGCGTTTCCAAATACCTGGGTGAATTTCTCAATCTCAAGTTCAATTTGATTGTGCTATGGTCTGAGAGACTGTTATGATTTCAGTTCTTTTGCATTTGCTGAGAAGTGTGTTACTTACAATTATGTGATCAATTTTTAAGTGCCATGTGGCAATAAGAAAAATGTATATTCTGTTATTTTGGGGTGGAGACTTCTGCAGATGTCTATCAGGTCTGCTTGACCCAGAGCTGAGTTAAGGTCAATATCTTTGCTAATTTTGTCTCAATGATCTAATATTGTCAGTGGAGTGACATTTTACATTTCTTACAGGGAAGAAGTGACCGCTGTCTCTGTGGTTCAGTTGACAAAGCCATTCCATCCATTTCTTACATGTACCAAACATACATAAAAAGTGATTGTGCAGATTCTGCAGCAAAGACACATGCAGCTTACATTCTAGTAGACATCAATTTTGACATGTTCACCATTAGAGATTTGTAAATGCCGAACAAACTCCTATCCTTTCTAAGGCCTGTCTCTTGAGTGATAACTATAATTGCCAACCTTTTGAATGAAGCCCCAACTTACAAGGGTTCTGTGCTAAGGTAGTTAAAACCACTTGGGTATGCTGAACTATGGCTGAAACAGACTTTAACTTAAATATTTTCCCTTCTGAGACTGTATGAAATGTATCATCAGCATGGATTCTGTAATAAGTTATGAGATATGAACTCAAACTGAAGTGCTTACCATATGTATCAAATTTTTTAACGTTTTTCCTATTATGAACTCTCAAATAAGCTTGTAACTGTGAAGACTATCACAGACATCACATTACTAAAGTTTTTCTTGAATGTGAACACTCTGATGAAGTTGAAGACTTGAGGCATGACTTAAGCACATGACAATCTTCCCAAACTTCCATAGTTTCTCTGCCACATGGACACTGATGCATATAAAGTCAAGTCCCTGTTGTAGTGCATCCCACACTCCTCACATTTGTATGGATTATCTCCATTGTGGACTTTTTTCTTGGTCTTTAAGATATATGTACAAAGTTCTCATAGTTCTCATATTTGGATGGTTTTTCTCTGCTAAGGAGAATCTGATGGGTCAGATGAGTTGAGGCCCAGCCAAAGCCTTTCCCACACATCTCACATTTGTGTGGCTTTTCTCCCACACAGACTTTCTGATGTAAATGAAGCTGTGAATTCTGAGTAGATCTCTTCCCACACTCCACATTTCAATGGCTTTTCTCCACTGTGGAGTCTCTGATGTTTCAAAAGACATGAAGCCCAGCCAAAGCTCTTTCCACATTCCTTACAACTGTAGGGTCGCTCTCCCCTGTGGACCCTCTGGTGCATGTCAAGATTAAATTTACTGTTGTACCCCTTCTCACATTGCTCACATTTGTATAGTTTTACTCCAGTATGAACTGTCTGATGGGAATGAAGTTGTGAACTCTGAGTAAATCTCTTTCCACACTCTCCACATTGGAAAGGTTTTTCTCCACTGTGGAGTCTCTGATGTTTCAAAAGACAGGAGGCCCAGCCAAAGCTTTTCCCACATTCCTTACAATTATAGGGTCTGTCACCCGTGTGGACCCTCTGATGAAATGCAAGATCCAACCTCCTTTTATAGCCCTTACCACACTCCTCACACTTATAAGGCTTTTCTCCATTGTGGACTCTCTGATGGGAAGATCGTTGTGAATTTGTATAAAATCCCTTCCTACATTCTTCACATTTGAAGGGTTTTTCTCCACTATGGATTCGCTGATGATTCAAAAGACATGAGGACCATCTGAAGTTCTTCCCACATTCTTTACAATTATATGGTTTCTCTCCTGTGTGGACCATCTGATGCTTACAAAAATCTCGCCTACAAATGAAGCCTTTTCCACACTGCTCACATTTGTATGGCTTCTCTCCTACATGAACCATGCAATGACTGTTAAGTGTTGATCTCTGACGAAAGTTCTTACCACAAGTATCACATCTGAATGGTTTTTCTCCTGTGTGAACCATGGAATGCCTATTAAGTCTTGATCTAACACGGAAACTCTTACCACATATATCACATTTGAATGGCTTCTCCCCAGTATGGATTCTCTGGTGTTCCTGAAGATGTGAATCGTGAATGAAGGCCTTCCCACATTCCTCACAATTATAAGGTTTCTCTCCTGTGTGTAACTTGCAATGAACATTAAGTGCTGATCTACTATGGAAGCCTTTCCCACACTGCTCACATTTGAATGGTTTCTCTCCAGTATGGATGCTCTGATGAGTTTGCAGATGTGAGATCTGATTAAATTCCTTACCACACACATCACACTTACAGTGTTTTTCTCCCAAATGGACTCTCTGATGAATATGAAGGGCTGAGATGTAACAGAAGCTTTTTCCACACTCATCACATATATGAGACTTCTTTCCTGAGTGTAATTGTTGATGGACATCAAAGACAGAAACATAACTGAAGGACTGTTTACATTCATCACACTGGTAAGGTTTCTGTTGCACATGACTTATAGATAGGTCTGCCTCAATCTGGCAGGAGACATCACCTTCTTTGAAGAACTGAGAGCTGTTTATTGTGGGGTCTTGAGACCTGGTTAGGTCACTTGCAATTTGTTCCCAGATTTGCTGGCAGGACCACTCGTCATGTGGTCCTGCTTCTGGAACAGTCTCAATCTGGATCTTGCCTCCTAAAAAGACACAGAATTAACATATGTGGGCAAATGAAGCCTCGTTCAATGTTTTCAAGATTTCATACTTAGGATATGGCATTAAACTTTAATGAATACAGGGAACATGAAGTTCATATTTTCCAAGTGCACTATGGTCTTTGGTTTTCAAGAGACCAATTCAAAACCACATCACATCTCATATATAAATCCTTGGTAGAAATAAAAGGCTTAATTAAATAATTAATAACATACATACATTTAACCTGTTACTAATTTTGGTAAATTTCCTGGTCTAAAATCTTGTATGATAAATTATGAAACTAATAAAATATGAACATGAATAGTGAACCCAAAGGAACTTTAAAGAAGAAAGGCAGTTGCAGTAATTCAGGAAAGCAGCTTGGCAATTTAGACCAAGGTGATGGAAATAGGCATGGACAGAAGTAAAGCGGATAGAAAAGCTATGTACAAGAATGCACAGTTGCTTGGTTCTTACCTAAGTTTCCTTCTCTTTGGCTTGTGGTCTTCATCATCCAAAACTTTTCCTTCCTTAGGAAGTGGAAAGTATCTTTGTGGAATGGTTGATTCCCTGTGAACACGCAAAGTTACATGCTTAATTCCAACCCACTGTAGGTAATATCTAGGGAATATCTACTGGAAATTTAGATTCCCAATGTATACTCATACTTGAACACTCCAGCATACAAAACATTCCTGGGGCCTAACATTCTGTTACAGAGGGCGCCTGTCCTCACCTATTGAGAGCACGTTCCTGAAGTTCTCTAGCATCACATCTCGGTACAGCTTCCTCTGGGCAAGGTCCAGCAGCCCCAGCTCCTCCTCAGTGAAGACCACAGCTACATCCTTGAAGGCCACTGCCTCCTAAAACGTTCAATATACAAAACCTAAATTTTCTGACCAATGATTATTCAAAAAAGGGTGGCACTAAGTAGGCAAAGGGGACAGGTGGTAAGTTGTCCTATATCTTGAGGAACGTACGTCAATATACAGATCTCCCACTCATTCTGCCTATATTCTGATAATGACACACACTGATTTTTATGAGCACAACCAGAAGTGCAATGATATAAAAGAAGTCCTGTACTTCTACTTTGTGTACTCATTGAGTCTAATTGTAAGCAGCCCTCTAGGACTCTAACTGCTGCCTCCTGGGCTACATATATTCAGGTTTCAATGAGCCGCCAATTGCCCCAGTAACATTTAGCAATTTAGTCCCAACTTTGATAATGTCCATTGTTTTCCTGTCTCATACTCAAACTGTGGATGCTATAACTGTTTTTTAATATCTGTCAAACTAACCAGTTTATGGTGACCTATGTAGGACAGCTATGCAGTGCATCCTCTATACTCTCAAGGCACAAACTACATACATTAGTTGTAGAATTCAATGTCATGATATGGAACCATTATGCCTCAGAGCACATCCCAAAGCTCTGTCCCTTCCTAGTTACGTGACCTTGGACAGGCTCACCTACATGCATTAGCTTCCTCTCTGTATAATGATTTTCACCTGGTATAGTTATTTCAAGGAGTAAAGAAGGAAATATATATAGCATTGGGAAAGTGTGTGGCACATACTATTTAATAAATACTAGCTATTTTTACTATAACTCTCATTATTGTTATTAATTTCATCTCATTTCATTTCTGCATAATATTCCAGGGCAAAAATGATCTTTTTATTTAAATAATGAATACTTCATATTAAATATTATTCATTATCAATCCTGTAAAGAAAATAATTATATGTAGACTTTACCTTCCAGATTATTTAAAATAATGTCAAATGAAAATTAGAATGTCAATAAATACATTTAAAATAGTGATCACATAATTTTATGCTTTCTTCCAAATTTTTTTTACCTACTTCCCACTCTTTTGAGTAAATACAAGTACTCTTATTCTCCTTATGACAGTGAAAAGCAGGTTATAAATATTCCTGTGATTTTGGTAATCTGATTAGAAAGAATAATTCATTGTATTAATATCATTCTCACTTATTTAATTACAAGTGAGTAGAATAGCTAACATTCCTGACCTTGGTTGCCTGTGTGAATCTAAACAGATTTTTCACATTTGATGAGTTTAAGAGGAAGAGACCAATATCTGCATTCTGGTTCTCTGAGTAAATGTAGTAACAGAACAGAAGTGACTGGCCATTCTGCCAGTATCATTGGATATTTGAAATAAAGGTACCTACTACTTTGGCAAAACTTCTTACTCCATAAAGGAATAAGAAGAGACCAGTAAATAACATGCATTACAAGGTATGACTGAGGCATGGCAAACACAGAATCTATCTCTTCCTGTGTGAAAATTCCAACAATAATATTTGTGGGAAGCAGTAGTCAAAGTCTGATATGCTCTACCCTGTTGAAATAATCTATCATCTATAAAATAGCCAAGTGATACATGTCAAAAGTATCCTATTTTGTTTCCAGAATTAATTTTGGGGGAAGGGATTATATATAGGAAAAGTGTCAGGGCAGCAATGCTTAAAACATTAAAATTCCTAAACCACCTACATGTCTATGAGTGTGAGGTAGTTCAAAATAAGAAGGTACATTAATTCAATGGGACTATGATACCAATATAAAAATGGAACATTATATAATATTATATAAAATGAGCACAATTTAAAATTAGAGGTATTTCATCAATACAAATAAAGTTATTATATGCATGATGAACAATATAAGATAAAAACAGCTAATTTGTGAGCAAAGTAGTAGTACGCGAAAAAATTATCCATTCCTACTATTTTCTCTGCTGTAGAAAAGAAAATACATAAGAAAACAGGAACTAAAACCAAATGGAAAGTAAATCAACTCAGAAGCAACAAAGGAAGCATCTGGCAAACAAAATGCCCTCCATGCTTGTTGTTCTCCTTGAGTCTTCCCAAGACAGACAAAAATGTGACAATATGAGTAGCAGGATGGAATTTTAACAGCAAGAGAAGCAAGCCCTACTCACCTTGATTGTTGTCATTTTTCCTTCTACTTCAGGGAATTTGCAGAGTTCTGAATGAAGCAGAGTTCAAGTGAAGGTGAAATTGTGCCTGGAAAGTGCCAGGAAAGGCAGAAAAACAGACGTGAAAGCGTGACTAGGAATGTTGCCCACCAAAACAGACAAGTATTTTCAATTAGTACATGAATGTTCACAGCAGCATTTCTTATAATTCCAAACTGCAAATAAGCAAAATGCCCTCCTATGGGTAAATGAATAGACAAATCATGGCACATCCATACAACAGAATTTTATTTAGAAATTCAAAGAAGTGAAGTTCTGGCTCATGCAACAACATGCATGAACCTTGGAAACATTATGCTAAGTAAAAGAAGCCAGTCACAAAACCCCATGGACTGTGAGATTCAATTTAATAAAATATCCAGAATAGGCAAATGTATACATAGAGAAAGTGGGTTAGTGGTTGCTCCAGATTTGAGGTGAGAATGAGGTTTAACTGTACTTAAGCATGAGGAGTCCAATTGGAGGATGAAAGTGATCTAACCTGAATGATGATGATGGTTACACCACTCTGCAAAATTCCTGAAGATTATTAAATTATATGCCTGAAATGGATAAATTCTATGATATGCAAAATACACCTCAATAAAGTTGGAAATAATAATGGTTAATCTACATGTTATTTAACTGGATTCTGAGTCCATATTGATGGACTATTTATAGTTGAAGAAACTGATGAATAAATAGGGGAGAAGTGGAAGCTAATCTTTACAGAAGAATGCCTACTACTAATGTATTTCCCCATAAGAAATGTTTTTATTTTCAAAACTTAATTTAAAAGTAGCCTTTCAGTGGAAAAATCTCAAAGACATCATCTTGGCCAAGTGAACAAAGTTGAACTCTCCAATGAAGGGAAAAACAAGACATCATCTGGCCTCTGTTATGACACCTCAACACTTCTGTGGTACCCACACCAACAATGCATAATCTGAACCTAAATGTGAAATAGATTAATCTCAAATGAATATCTTCCTGTAAAATACTTTGACCATATACTTCAAAGATGTCAAAAATAAAAAGACAAAGGCTGTTGAATCTTTCTAGATTAAGAAGACTACAGAAATGTGACATCTAAAAGCAGTACATAAAATTGGACTTTGGACTGGGGGATGGGAGAAAACAGTTACAAGAACTTTAAAAAGCACAACAAATTTAAATAGGGGACTTTGGATAGAAAAGACGATGGTGTCTAATGTTGTCTAGCCATATCTAATAAGTAACACAATTAACTAATATTAGTAGTCTTTTAATTGATATCTAGTATTTAATAGTGACATTATTTGATATTATATCTAATATTACCTAGCATGTTATATGAAACTATGCATCTTACCAAGACATTCCATGATCACCTTGGTATGTGGGCCTCCTTACTGCAGAAAGCTATGATAAGTTGTTTCTCATTATAAGTTTGTTTCTGGTGGTATTTGGGTGATAGGTGTCAACAAAGCAAAATACAAAATGAAAATAATTGGAAAATTTGGGTAAAGAGCATATGAACAGTCGTGTGCTGTGCCTTGGGCCTGTAATCCCAGCTACTTGGGACACTGAGGCAGGAGGATAGCTTGAGTCTAGCAGGTAAAGGCTGCAGTGAGTTAGGATTGTGCTACTGTACTCCAGTCTTGGCTCTTAAAGCTCCAGCCTAATCCTTGACTACATGTCCCACATCCTGGTTTAAGTGATAGACTCCCAAAGCCTTGAGCTGCCATGACTGAGCAGTGGTCTCAGGACCAGTCCTCGGAGGGCAATGGTCCCCTTCCCACAGCTCTATTAGGCAGTGCCCTAGTTGAGACTCTGTGGGGAGCCCCCACATTTCTCTACGGCACTGCCTGGTAGAGGTTCTCTATGAGGGCTCTACTTCTGTGCCAGGCTTCTGACTGGGATCCCAGGCTTTTTCATACATCCTCTAAAATCTAGGCAGAAGCTGCCAAGCCTCCTTCATACTTGCATTCTGAGCATCTGCAGCCTTAACACAATATGGAAACCACCACAACTACCAAGGCTTTCACCCTCTGGGGCTGCAGCCTGAGCTGTGCCTGGGGCACTCTGAGCTGAGGCTGGAGCTAGAGTGGCCGGATTCAGAGCACAGTGTCTTGAGGCCGCTCAGGGAAGTGGAGTCCTAAACCTGGCCCTTGGAACCATTCTTTTCTCCTAGGCCTCTTGGCCTGTGATGGGAGGAACTTTCCTAAAGACTTCTGAAATGTCTTTGAGGTCTTTTTCCATTGTCTAAGATATTACCACTTGACTTTCTGTTAGTCATGCAAATCTCTTTTGCAAGCGGTTGCTATACAGCCAAGATGTATTCCTCTCCAGAAAATGCTTTTTCTTTCTTTACCAAATGGATAGGCTGGAAATTTTCCAAACTTTTATACTCTGCTTACCTTTTAAATGTAAATTCCAACTTTAAATCATTTCTTTGCTCCCATATATCATTGTAGGCTGTTTGAAGTAGTGAAACAGCCAGGCCACTTCTTAAATGCTTTGCTGTTCAGAAATTTCTTTTGCCAGGTACCCTAAGTTATCACTCTTAAGTTCAAGTTTCCAGAAATCCCTAGGGCCTGAACACAAAGCACCAAAGTTCTTTGCTATGGCATAACATGGGTGACCTTTATTCCAGTTCCCAATAACTTCCTCGTTTCCATTTGAGATCTCATCAGCCTGGACTTCATTGTCCGTATCTCTACCAGCATTTTGGCCACAACCATTTAACCAGACTCTAAGAAGTTCCCATGGCTCGGTGAAAAAGTAAAAAAAAAAAAAAAAGTTTTAAGCTTTCCCTCATCTTCTTATCTTCTTCTGAGCCCTCTAAACTTTTCCAACCTCTGCCCATTAGCCAATTCCAAAGCCACTTTCACATTTTCAGGTATCTTACTACACCTCAATACCAATTTTCTGTATTAGTCAATTTCTGTATCACTGTAACTAAATACCTGAGGCTGGGTAATTTATAAAGAAAAGAGGTTTAGTTGGCTCATAGTTCTTCAGGCTATAAAAGACATGTGGTGCTGGCATGTGCTCAGCTTCTGGTGAGGCCTCAGGGAGCTTTTACTCATGGGAGAAGGTGAAGGAGGAGCAGTCATGTCACATAGTGAGAGCATGAACAAGAAAGAGAAACCAGAGAACCCAAACTCTTTTAAACAACCAGATCTCACATGAACTAACTGAGGAAGAACTCATTCATCACCAAGGGGATGGCATTAAGCCATTTATGAGGGACCCACCCCCATGATCCAACACCTCCCACTAGGCCCCACCTTCAATACTGGGGATTAGGTTTCAACAGGAGATATGGAGGGACCAAACATCCAAACTATATCAAATGTAATTAAAAGAGAGGACTAGGTTGGAATCTGATGCTTGACCAAAGTCAAATTTTAGTGAATCTAAGCTTTAGCCACTTGCCTTAAAGCTGTCCGTAAGGGAAAAATTTTGCCAGGACAACAGAAAGTACCTCTGTAATCTGTGGTTACAAAAAGGCAATCAATGTATGGAAAGGGTAAAACCAAGAAACTGAAGCTACAGTGTACAGTGTGAAGGAAATGTTTTTTTTGCAGCTTCTTCAGGAGGCTTTACTAAACTGGATTGTGAGAGAAACTAAGTGGCAGTATCTTTGGTTTTAAATGCAGAGTTGAAGAGCATATCTGGGTTTATGTAGGACCCACAGTTCACTATGAAACAATTACAGATAGTGATACCTGATGCAGACAAACAGGAGACATGAAAACAAAAACCCAATAGTCTTATCTATTGGGGCTTCTAAAAGTTGTTAGGTCCTGAGGAAACTGAGTCACTGAGCTTGACCTCTTAACTTCTTTCCTTATTTTCTTGTTCCTGGTTCAGACCAGATGGTATCTAAGATAAAAGATTATTTTTCTGATATAAAAAGACCCCTTTGACTATTACATCCCTAATGCAGAATGTTAAATATGCTCTTCCCAATAAAAGGAAACACTGCCTATCAAATTGCTGTAACTATGCATTAATCTTGTAGAGAAAATGCTGATATCTTATTAAGCTTCCTAGACCCTACCTATATAAACGACTCTCAAACCTTTCCACTTCAGGGCACTTATCCAATCTTTTGAAGTCCATGTCCTCCCAGGTGGACATCCTCAAATTTTGTGTTTGAATAAATTCAATAGTTAACCATATTTCCTGAATCTCATTATCAAGGTTAACAGAGGTTGTTCCTAAGAGAACAGCCAGGCTGATGTAGATAAAAGGCATGGTAAGTTCTGCTTACCCTGAAAAGGGGGAATGCTCAACTCACCCTATAAATGCTGGGTGAGACATCACAGATGATGCAGCTGATACACTGCATGCAAGCCATGTGAGAATGAATTCATGATTACTGAGATATTCATCTGCTGAATATTCTCCTTACCCAGGTCATGGTAAATGCTGTGGCTAAGGGGGCCACTTTGGCATGGGTACCCCATGTGACTTTCATAAAAAGAAAATGCAAAATGGAGATGGTTATGTCAGAGGTATCTAAAATGAGGCATGAGGAGTTGGACCCCAGTCATATAAACACCCAGATGGATTTTAACCTGTCAAACTGGGCCAAATTGTAAAACCATCTGCATTTAATTGGAATTGTTTATACGTGGCCTGATCGCGAACCTGTTGGGGAGAAAGCTATGCTGAACAAGATTGATCGTCAACTAAAGATATCCTAAGTTGCTAACCAACTGTCATCAATCATGGACTGTACTAAGACCTTCCAGATATGTAAACGTACAGTAAACATTTATAAGCCACTGCCCAACCTTGCCTGGATAGAACAGGAAATGATTTAGCCGACTACTAGATACGTACCTCTTGATTGTAGTTCACAAGACCTGACTTAAAACATCTTCTGTTTGCGGCTCAGTGTTGATATTATTTATTAGTAGACACCTTAACTCTTGCAAAACTGAACAACAGTCCTAGAAGCCTTATAAAATTTGTCTCAGCCTCCTTTTAAGGATCTTAAAGATGTTAATAAAAACATTAGATTAATTAGCAAGAAGAAAAAGACAGAGAAAAGAGTCAAAGGATTCATCCCAGAAAGCTGGAAATTTTTTTTTTTTTTGAGATGGAGTCTCAGTCTGTCGCCAGGCACCAGGCTGGAGTGCAGTGGCACAGTCTCAGCTCACTGCAACCTCTGCCTCCTGGGTTCAAGCAGCTCTCCTGCCTCAGCCTCCTGAGTAGCTGGGACTACTGGTGCATGCCACCACACCCAGCTAATATTTGTATTTTTCGTAGTCGGGGTTTCACCATGTTGGCCAGGATGGCCTCGATCTCTTGACCTTGTGATCTGCCTGCCTCAGACTCCCAAAGTGCTGGGATTACAGGCTTGAACCACCACGGCCAGCCAAAAGCTAGAAATTTTTAAAAGATCATTTAGAAAATAATAATAAAGGTGAAACTAAGAGAAAAGAGAGAGTGTGTCATGGGACTCATTCCAACAGGGTGAAAATCTTTAGGTTGTTATGTTAAATTAAGTTCAGCCTAAAGCTGCCTTCTTATATATTTTAAGTTAGGTATAAAGGTTTCTCTGGGCCGGGCGTGGTGGCTCATGCCTGTAATCCCAGTACTTTGGGAGGCCAAGGTGGGCAGATCACCTGAGGTCAGGAGTTCAAGACTAGCCTGGCCTACGTGGTGAAACCCCGTCTCTACTAAAAATTAGCTGGTATGGTGGTGTGCGCCTGTAATCCAAGCTACTCAGGAGGCTGAGGCAGGAGAATCACTTGAACCCAGGAGGTGGAGGTTGCAGTGAGCTAAGATCACACCACTGTACTCTAGCCAGGGCAACAGAGTGGAGGACTCATCTGAAAAAATAAAAAAATAAAAAAACAAATAAAGGTTTCTCCATATATAGTGAATTGTAACTTAACCGGAAGTGTAAACAGACTGTAACCCACTCTTGTGCCAATCACTTGAGTTTTGCCTAATCAAAGGGAGCCAACTATTCAAACAGGGAGCAAATAAGGCAAAAGCTGAGCTGTAACCAAACTGGCTATTTCTGTTCCTCACTTCCACTTTCTAAATGTCACTTTCCTTTTTCTGTTCATAAATCTTCTTCAACCACATGGTAGCACTGAAGCTTTTCTGAATCTCTTCTGGTTCAGGGGCTGCCTGATTTACAAATTGGTTTTTGCTCAATTAAATGATTTAATTTATCAGTTTTTTTTATTTTACTTTTAACAGTTATTAAGAAACAGAATAAATAAAATGGATAGAAGATATTGCATGTATTTGGATGGCCCACCATCATTTCTTCAGACCAAGAAACACACTAAATATATAGCCCACAATGGCCAATGGTT
Organism: Saguinus oedipus; assembly: GCA_031835075.1. Classification (NCBI taxonomy): domain Eukaryota; kingdom Metazoa; phylum Chordata; class Mammalia; order Primates; family Cebidae; genus Saguinus; species Saguinus oedipus. The sequence continues at coordinate 45,656,707 of CM063187.1, read as the reverse complement.
TAATCAACTGTGTCTATGCAATGAAGTTTCCATAAAAAACCAAGAGGACTGGATTCTGGGAGCTTCTGGATTGCTGAATGCATGGAGGTTCCTGGAGAGTGGCATACCCAGGAAGGTATGGAAGCTCTGCACCCTTTCCCACATGCCTTGCCTTCACCTGTAGCTTTTGTAATATCCTCTGTAATAAACCAACAAACTTAAAAAAAAAAAAGCTTAATGGTTGGGCACAGTGGCGCCTGTAATCCCAGCACTTTGGGAGGCTGAGGTGGGCAGATCATGTGAGGTCAGGAGTTGAGACCAGACTGGCCAACCTGGTGAAAACCCATCTCTACTAAAAGACAGCATGGTGTGCGCCTGTAATCCCAGCTACTTGGGAGGCTAAGGCAAAAGAATCACTTGAACCTGCGAGGTGGAAGTTACAGTGAACCAAGATCACGTCACTGCACTCCAGCCTGGGCAACAACAGTGAGCTGCCGTCTCAAAAAGTTAAAAAAAATGAAAAAAATAAATAAGTTAATAATTAAAAATAAGCTTAATAGTTACTATCTTTATATCCTGCATTCAGGGGTAATTAAACATTTTTTTTCTTGTCATATTTCTGTAATTTCAGAATGCTCCATAATGATATGGTTCTATAAGAATATAAAATATTTGTAATAAGTGAAACAAAATAGTTGACAAAGTTTAAAAGGCTCCTAAAGAAGTCCAAGCCCATAAGCCTTACTCTCAAGGTCCCTTCAGTCAAGTCCTAACTTGCTTTCTCCACCTGATTCCAGCTAATTCCTCTGCCTCAGTGAGAATGTATCTAAGAGATTATCAGCTCGGGCTCTGACCTGGAGTGCAAAGGTTCCAACCCCAGCTCCACTTCTTATTAGTTGGGCAACTATGGGCAAATAACTCCTGCTCCCTTTGTCTCATCTTTAATAGATGAAATGGCAGTACCTCTCCACAGAGGTACCATATGGTATACATAAATAATATATGGTGTACATGAATTTCTTTGCATAAAGCCCTTAGAAATGAAGGTAGCAATTAAGGCGTTCTTATCAATGCCCATGACCGATTACAACATCCTACAATAGATGTGAAAGTTGCTGTAAAAGAAAAGTGACAAGTCACACTCACATGGAGCTTTGCTGTCAGTAGTCAACAAGTCACTCCATCTTCCTCTATGCAATCGTTTTAGATAAGTCAGGCTGCGGTAACAATGCTGCGAAATACCAGAGTTGTGTACTCATTCTTGACAAAACAGTCAAGACTCTCCCTTCCTTCTGTGCAAATTGGAGATACCCCTCCTTTTCCTAAATAAGAGGCCAGAGAGTGTCCAGAATTATCTAGTGTTCTGCAGGGATCAGAGAGAAGAGCCAGTAAAGCTCTGACACCACCCCAGGGATCTGACCATTTCTCAGGAAATTAACAAGAGCTCACCATTCATTGTAACAGAAACTGAGTTAAGACTCTTTTATATTACCTCTTTCAATTCCCAAGATAATTCTATTAGGAAGGTCTTAATATCCCCCATTTAAAGAAAAGCAAAGAGAGACCCAGGGAGATTAAGTAACACCCCAACATACTACTGTGGGAATCGGCCTCGCGCCAGTAGTGGAGGAAGGCGGATTGGGCAAGCTGAGAGCCCCAGAAACCACCAAATCAGGCGAGAGGTGACAGGACCGAGTCCCAAACTCCCCCTGTACCCTAGAACAGTCCCAAACTCCCCCGGTACCCTAGGACAGCCCCAAACGCAAGAAAGCTTCTGCCGTGGGGATTGCAAACTGCCGCCCTCACCCCTCCAAACCTTTGCTTTCCAACGGCGCTCCCTTTCCTCTAAACCTATCGCTAGCTTGTTGAGAGTTCCTCGAGAAGGTCCAGGAAATTCAGAAGGGCCTACGAGACGCAGAACAACTCAAACTATCACAAAATAAAGGGTAACTCCCGCAGCAGTGGCTCCCACGACTCCACAGAGCGTCTGAAATACATTTCCCAGAATTCCCCGGATCTGCCTGCCTGAGCGGAAGCGCCCGCAACTCCACGGACAGTTTGGACTCTTCCCACAATGCCCAAGGAGTAGACGTTCAGTTTTACCCTCCAGGGGGAAGTGTTGCAACTAAGTATAGCTTCTTGACCACACTTCTAAGTACCCAGAGAAGGGAATCCCTCTTTCCAAACGCCTACGTGGTAATATGGACTCCTGCACCGAGTGTCGTCCTTACCTTGAATCTTCGAGCAAAAATATTACATAAACGATTATTTTCCGATCGAAATATCCCCAATTATGACAGAAGTATGACTGGAAAGTGAACAACTGTGGAGATAAAGTATCTTCAAAGAACTAACGAGAAATTACTACTTAGGGATCAATAGAGAACTGAAAGGAGATAAAGTTTAGTATAACCTGATGATATGAGGCTAAAACTGATTGTATGCCAATGTAATTTTAATTTGCATTTCCTGTATTGTAAATGAAATACAACATCTTTTCATGTTTTCAAAGGCCATTCTTATTTATTTTTATTTTTTGTAAATTGTTCAAACATTTTGCCTACCTTTCTAATGGCTTTTTGGCCTTTTTCCTCAATATTTAAATACTGTTTATACATTAGTAAAATAATTATTTTTTCTTGCAAATCTTTTCTATTTATTTTCTTTTTTTTTTCTATTTATTTTCTTTTGGTTTTATGGCTTTTTTTGGCCACAAAAAGATTTTTTTTTTTTTTTTCCAATCAATGAGAGCTTGTAAGGTTGCTGAGGTTGGCCTTGAACTCTTGGCCTCGCCTTCGCAAGCGCCACGACATCCGGCCGGAGCCACTTTGGGCCCACAAAAAGATATTTTAATGTAATCTATCTTTTAAAAAATATTTTTATTGAGATTAATTCGTAAGACAAAACTAACCATTAAAAAATGTACTGTTCAATGGCTGTGACATTTGGTACATTCACAACATTGCGAAGACAGCACCTCGTAAGGTCTAACACATTTTCATCACCCCAAAGAAAACCCCATACCATTAAGCAGTTCACTCCCATTGCCCTAAGCCTCAACTGGCTACAACCAATCTTTCTATCTTATTTGATTACCTATTTTGGATATTTCATATAAATCTAAGCATACAATATGTAACCTTTTGTGTCTGGCTTTGCTTAGTAGAATGTTTTAAAGGTTCATCTACATCATAGCATGTATCAGTACTTAATTTCTTTTTAAAGATAAATATTTTCTTGTTTTGTTTTACACCTGATTTTGTTTATTGGTCATTGATGGACATTTGGGTTATGCATAATGTTACTATAAACATTCATGTGCAAGTATTACACTACCTGCCTTTACCTCTTTTGTGTATATTCCTAGATGTGGAATTAGGGAAGTGATATGATCATTTGTTAAACTTCTTGAGCAATCACAAAACCATTTGCCACTGCAGTTGCCCCACTGTATGTTCCAACCGTCAATATGTGAGAATTTCTTCACATTCTCGCCCATATTTATTTTCCATTTTCAAATGATAGACATCATAGTACTTGTGATGTGATAATACAGTGTTGTTTTGATTTGCATTTCTCTAGTGACTAATGATGTGAGCATCTTTTCATATGCTTATTGGTCATTTGTATATCTGAATGTTTATTCATGTGTTTTCTGCATTTTTAAACTGGATGGTTTATATTTTTGTTGTTGAGTATAAGTTTTTAAAAAAATATATTCTGAATACTAAACATCATACTGTATGGTCTTTTCACTTAACAATGCTCTTCTATGGGTACAGTTTTTAATTTTACTGAAGTCAAATTTATGTATTTCTTCTTTTGTTGCTTGTGCTTATAGTTCTATCTAAAAATTTATTGCCAAAAAAAATGAAGATTTACTCTTATGGTTTCTTCCAAGAGTTTTATACCTTCTGCTCTTATATTTAGGTTGTTCCATTTTAAGTTAATTTTTAAGTATAGAGTGAGGTGATGATCCAATTTCATTATGTTGCATGTGAATATCCAGTTTTCTTATCAACATTTGTTAAGGAGACTACAGTTTTCCCATTAAACAGTTTTGTATTTTTGTTGAAAATCAAGTGGCCTTAGATGTATGGGTTTTCCTTACGGACTGTCAATTCTACCTGTCATGTGGTTCTACTCAGAAGAGGTTCACACCCCTATGATTGCATCTCCAACCAATCAGCAGCACATATTCCCTAGCCCCCTGCCCACCAAACTATCTTTTAAAAACCCGAGCCTCCATATTTTCAGGAAGGCTGACTTCAATAACAGTAAAACTCTGTCAATGAAAAGACTCAAACTCTGTGAAATATTTGAAGAGATTATTCCAAGCCAAATGCAAGCATCCATGGCCCAGGACACAGCCCTCAGAAGACACTGAGAACATATGCCCAAGGTGATTGGGCCATGGCTAGTCTTGTACATTTCAGTAGGACATAAGACATCAAGCAATATATTTAAGGTACACATTGGTTCAGTCCAGAAAGGCAGGACAACTGGAAGCAGAGGGGGTTGGGGGTAGAGGGTGGGGTGGGGGGCATGGGGGTTGGGGGAATGTGGGACTTCCACGTTATAGGCAGATTCAAACATATTCTGGTTGTCAGTTGGCTGAGTTTATCTAAAGACCTGAAATTAACAGAAAGGAAATGTCTGGGTTAAAATAAGAGATTTTGAAGAACAAGGTTCTTATTATGCAGATGAAGTTTCTAGGTATCAGGCTTCAGAGAGAAGAGATTGTAAATTTTTCTTACCAGACTTTAAAACGTGTCAGACTCTTGGTTGATTCTCTCCTGGATCAGGAAAAACGGTCTGGAAAAGGGAAAGGAGATTTGCTACAGAGTATAGATTTTTCTCCACAAAGGACAACTTTTCAGGGCTATTTCATAATAGAGCAAAGAAACATATTTAGGGTTCAAATATTTTGATTTATCAGTCATGAGATGTTATAACAGTCAGGTTGGAAAGTAAGTCACATTACATAAGGTTAATTAAAACCCCTCTCATGAGACTTTCTGATTTGGAGGCTTGACTCCACAAACCCTTAGATAGGAATTTGGGCAAGAAAAGAAAAAGGGCAGAGTTCAGTCTTCACTCTGGTCTCCTATTTAGCCAGCTCTATGTGTATTAAATTCTTTCTCTATTGCAATTCCTCTGTCTTGATAAATTGGTTCTATCTGAGCAGTGGGCAAGATGAGTCCATTGGGTGGTTACTTGTCTCTCTTCCTCTTATTAGAGAGAGTACTTATCCAGAATTTGAAATTTTCACTGATGCAGGGCAGTTTCTTGACTTTGCTTAGGAAATAATTCAAGAGCAAGCCATCAGCGGAAGAAAGCAGTGTTAAAGCTCAGTGACTGCTCCTTGCAGACCAAGGCTAGTCCATAGGCAGTGTGTCCAGAGTAGCAGCATATGGGCTGTTGGCTAGGTATACTTAAACTTTTCATTACATGCAAATTAAGGGGTGAGTGATCAGAAATTTCTAGAAAAGGGGTTAGTAACTCCTAGGTGTTGCCATGGCATTTATAAACTGTCATGGTGCTGGTGGGAGTGTCTTATACTGACAGGAAGCAAAGGGACATAATGGAATGAGTACATTCTATGTTCTTTTTTTTTTTTTTTTTTTGAGACGGAGTTTCGCTCTCGTTACCCAGGCTGGAGTGCAATGGCACAATCTCGGCTCACTGCAACCTCCGCCTCCTGGGTTCAGGCAATTCTCCCGCCTCAGCCTCCTGAGTAGCTGGGATTACAGGCACGCGCCACCGTGCCCAGCTAATTTTTTGTATCTTTAGTAGAGATGGGGTTTCACCATGTTGACCAGGATGGTCTCGATCTCTTGACCTCATGATCCACCCGCCTCGGCCTCCCAAAGTGCTGGGATTACAGGCTTGAGCCACCGCACCCGGCCTCATTCTATGTTCTTATACTTTAACCAAGATATTTATTTTAGACATACTCAAGCACATCACAACTCACAGCCTATGCCCCTTCCCTATTTGGAAATATTACTACTTCTCTAAGTCCTTTTGCAAGCAACTTCCTCTTTTCTGTTGTTCTCCCTTGCCTTTACCTATTTAGGAGAGTTTTAGGTTATTAGCCAGTCAGGTTCAGCTTAGATTGTGTGGTCCAGCTCCAGCCAATGGAGACAGGACACAGTAGCAGAGAGAAGCTGTGTAAGTGATAAAAATTGCTTCCCTCCTTTGTTCTGGTGTGCTCTCGCCATTGTTCCATCTGCCAGGCACACCCTTTCAGCAGAAAATAACATTGCCTTGCTGAGAAAATTTATCTGAATGGTGATTTTTCCTTGTGGTATGGAGGAATAAGCATTCTGTTTCTGAATAAACATTTTACTTATAACAGGAACTTACAGGTTGCTTTCCATCACTTGTGAGTTTCAGCAGGTTTCTTATCTGGTCTTGGAATCACACCCTGCTGCTCTATAGCCTCAGCCCAAATTGAACATTGTTCCAATATTTACAGCTACGCTTATGTAGTCAACTTACATTTTTTGTTTTTTATTCTCTCATAACAAAGCTTGAAAAATATTAAGTTTCTAAAAAAAAAAAGAAAGTAAAAAAACAAAACAAGAAAAAATATTTAGTTTCCACCTAGGAGAAAAATGAATAGCATAGCTTTCTGTATTTTTTTTCATATCTTAATCCCTCACTTCCCCTTCCTCTCCTTACTGAATATTCACAGATACCTTTGGCAAATCATAAGACACCTTTACAGATTCCTGATTCTGAGAGCAGTAAGTGATGTGATTCCTTAATCTGAACTGAATTTTTTCAAGATTTTATATAGGTTCGAGCCTATTCAATACTATAATACTTTCTTCAGTATCCTGTGAATGGAAGAAAACTAAGTACAAGAAAAGTGGAGAATTTTGCTGCTTTTGTTTCATGTCCTGCTGTAAAATTGTATCTCCTTTTTTGAGCATTTTCAATCACAGATGAATCCTGATCCATATAATAAAAAGTCTTGCTCAGGGCGGCTCTGGCCACCTCTTTTATTACCTCTGTTTCTAGCTCACACATAGCATTCCGTCATAGTTTCCTTTTTTTTCATATTTGCAATTCTGTCACATATAAAAGGGAACAATGGCAAAAAGAAAAAGTGTTAGGGTCCCAACAAGACGGGCCCACAGACCCCACCCCTCCCATGCATTTTCCCCTGTTAAGCCAAGCTCATAACAGAAACAGCCTCAGGCCTTGTAAACAGGGCACCTAGATTCCAAGATGTGGTCGCACCTGGCTCTTGGACCCAGAATGTTGACCCAATTAAGCAGGATGTCAGTCCCTGAGAACCAAGATGCGGTTTTTCTTAGTATAGCACCCGGTTACCTGCAAATCCCGGCTACCTGCAAATCCCCCATAGTGTGTAAGACAGGCTGCTGCCTTCACTGCCTGTGGTAAGGCAGCCTGGCAGGTTGAATAAAACTTGCTAAACCTGGTCTTGGGTCTGTCTCTCCTTTCCTTCCGTCAACCTTACAAAAAGCAGGCTGAGTCCTATAAACACTGACTTAGGCTCCACTGGCTAATTCAAAAGGAAAATTTCAGGATGGCGGGAAGTTCAGCCCTACAGAGGATTCTGGGACGTCTAGCCCAGACTTTGGTGGGTACTTCCGCTCTGGGAAAGCGCGGCTTTGTTATTCGCTCCACTGGGGAAATAAGAACCCATTACCCACTACTCAGTGGGCTCGGTAGTACTTTGTCTACCTGAAGACAAGAACACAAAGCCCGCTTCCCTCGGGGATTCTGGGAAATAAGACTCGGCCGTAGGAGTTGAAGCAGGTACTTCCGCCTAGAGGGGCGGTTCAGCGGCTTCCGTTCCTTTCGGAGATGCTGGGAAGTGTAGTTCTCGAGCCACCCCTGCGGTCCGAGGCACTTCCGCTGCAGGACGTTGAGAGCGTGGCCTTCATTCCTTTGGCGTAGGTGAGTGAGCCTTGGGACCCCGCGACCTTTTTTAACTTTTGTGGTTTGGTCGTAGGATCAGCGGGGCTCGCGGGTCAGCAGCGGAGGGCGGAGGTGAATGGCAGGGCAGCTGTTTGCCTTCCTCTCTCCAGAGCCACTGCGTTTGGGGCGGTTCGGGAGTCCTCAGGTTGGAAGCGACCTGGATTGGGCGGTGTCTGAGGGTCTCCTGGGCAATCTGCGGCCCGACCCGCCTCACCTCACCTACTTCCCACAGCTCTATCGCTTCCTAGCGGTATAACGTTGGGTGGGAACTTCATCTTGTGGCGCTTAGTTTCTGGTCGTAGTTACCTCTTTTGCAAAAGGGAATATTGACCTTATCCATTTGTTTTGACAATTAGTAATACAGAACAAGTAAAATGTGTATAGAATAGTGCAGGAATGTGGCAACATGTTGGCTGTTAATATTAAAACTATCATAATAACCTTAAAATTACTCATTTTTCAGCAAGCACCTCTGAGTACCACTAGCTCTTCTTTCTGATCCCTTCAGGAACGGAGGTTGTTCCTGGACTATTTCTGACCTGTTTTTAAAGAAATAGTGCATCCCCTAACAGGTGGCATCTGGAGCTATCTTGTGTGGATTTTCCAGGATCTTAGAAAAGATTGTGCAATCTCCCAGCCTCCTTTCCTTCCTCTGCCCTGACCTCTGAAAGAATGTTGCCGAGAGGAGGAAGGAGAGTACCCTGGCTCCTGGCAGCAGAGCCCGACTGTGACAGGACCTAGCATTCACCCTTCTCTTCTGCTCTGAGTGGGAGAAGGTATTTCATTCATTGGCAAATCTTTCTGCTATAGAAGTGTTCCGTTATTGTTGAATAATTGGGAAAATGTGACATGAATATTAGTCACACTAGTTAAACATTGGGTGCTGAGTATACTCTAAGGGCTGTATAAAAATTAACACACTTAACCTTCACAAAGGCCCTGTGATGTGGGTTCTGTTCACCTTCACAAAGGTGATGTGGGTATTGTGATGTGGATTATTACACCAATTTTACAGATGAGGAAATGGAGACATCCTAAGTTACTTTCCTATGTCACAGTGCTAGTAAGAACAGTGGGATTTCTGTCCTAGGCTTGGGTTCCTTACATCTGACTATCTTTGTCCCGCAGTTTGAAATTCCAAATTAGAATTAGGAAATAAAATAGAAGAACAATCCACATAAATAATCACAGGAAACTGGCTGTAGAGGAGGCATTTGGGATCACATTGGAGAGGGAGGTTGGAATTTTACTGTAGAGGATTTTGAAAGCAAGGTTTTTTGGGACTTCTTTATAAAATTTTGAAAGAATTCTTATTTAATTTTGAGCAATATTAGTAGTTCATATTCTGATCATAGAGATGCATGTTCTCTGTATAGGATGCAGAAAATACAGAAATATAAAATACTACAAATTTCCTTAATACCAGGATATAGATAATTAGTAACATTTTAATGCATTTCTGTTTAGCGGTTTTTAATGCATTTGCATCTATGTTTTATGAAATTATTATCACACTATTTATAGTGGGTCTTATTCCCTTATTTTTTTTTACTGTGGAAATTTCCAAACATATCCAAATATGATGAACTCTTATGTAACAGTCACCCCGCTTCCATCCTTGCTAATCTTATTGCTTCTCCCACAAAGTTTTTTTCCCTTAAGTGTTTTAAAAGAAACCCAGATATTGAGTCAGTAAGGCTTAAAAACTAGTAACTATCATTAGTTTTTTAGTTGTGGGGGGTTTAATTGTGTGGGTTTTTTTTTTTGTTTTTTTTTTTGAGATGGAGTCTTGCTCTGTTGCCCAGACTGGAGTGCAATGGTGTGATCTTGGCTCACTGCACCCTCTGCCTCCTGGGTTGAAGCGATTCTCCAGCCTCAGAGTAGCTGGGATTACAGGTGCCTGCCACCAAGCCTGGCTAATTTTTTATTTTTAGTAGAATTTGGGTTTCTCCATGTTGGCCAGGCTGGTCTCAAATTTGACCTCAAGTGATCTGCCCACCTCAGCCTCCCAAAGTGTTGGATTACAGGTGTTAGCCACCATGCCGGGCCTCATTAATTGTTTATATGTGAAGGCCAGGGGTGGGGAGATTATATTCATTTGCCAGAGCTGCTGTAAGAAAACACTGTAAATTGGTGCGTTATACAGAAATGTGTTTGTTACAGTTCTGGAGGCCGGAAGTCCAAGATCAAGGTGTCACCAGTTTTGGTGTCTTATAAGGCCTCTCTCCTCTGTGTGCTTGAGCTCCCTTGCCGTATTGTATGTCAACTTTATCACCTCTTTAAAGCCCCTAATTCCAAAGACAGTTATTTTCTGAGAAACTAAGTGTTAGGGCTTTAACATTTTGAGAGAGGCACACAATTCAGCCATAATATATAGTAACAGAAACTCTGAGGTTTTTCACTCTTGGCAGCTAGGAGACTGCCACTATGTGAGAAAGCTGTAACGTGTTGCAATTAGAAAAAGGAAGATGATTGATTCTCTTTGCTTTTTTGGAGTTGCACTTGCCACTGGCATATAACATTTGTTCTCTTATCTCTCCCACTAGACTTTAGGTACCTGTTTCATGGACATTATTATATTCTTCTCAGAGTACCCAGCAAGAGGTTTGCAAAGAGGAGTTATTCAATGAGTAAGTGTGATTCATGTAGCTATCCAACAGACATCTGGATTTAGGGTATCACAGCTTGCAATTAGAGAACAAAATACAAAGATTATCTGTAGTCTTTGTCCATTATCTCACTTACATTTGGTGGGCTGTAGAATCTGTCAACTTTTTCAGAGTATTCAAAAGTTGATGTATAATTGTGAATAATATTACCAAGATCTAAAACAAACTCCCTTAAAGATAAATCAAATCACTGTTAAGGTTCAGGGTTTTTTTTGTTTTGTTTTTGTTTTGCAGACAAAGTCTTGTTCTTTCACCAAGGCAGGAGTGCAATGGCGCGATCTTGGCTCACTGCAGCCTCTCACTTGGGAGGCTGAGGCAGGAGGATTGCTTGAATTAAGGAGTTCAAGATCAGCCTGGGCAACATAGTAAGACCTCATCTCTATAAAAAGTCAAAAAATTACCTGGGCATGGTGGTGCACACCTGTGGCCCCAACTACTTGGATGCTGAGGTGGGAGGATCGTTTGAGTCCAGGAGGTCTAGGCTTTAATGAGTCATGATTGGGCCACTGCACTCCAGCCATGGCAGCAGAGCAAGACCCTGTCTCAAAAAAAAAAAAAAAAAAGATTTTATTGATAGAAACCATTAATGAGGACAGGTTTTATGTTACTGAATGATACGTGCTTTTCTGCATCTAAAAAATAAGGTTATCTGAAAATATTCTTTGAACTTTTTATCTCCTCATTTAATTTGTAAACAATCCTGTGAGATTGTTAATTCTCTCATTGTTAATCTCTTCATTTTATGGATGAAAGAACTGAGGCACAGAGATATTAATAATTTGTCCAGGATTTCATAGGGAATAGATAGCAGTGCCATAAATCTAGGCATTTGGCCCCAGAGGTTACTCTTAATCTGGGTATTTTCTTCTCAATTTCTACTCTCCCTAGCATCAGTCATACCCTGAGAGCCACAAGCAGAAATTATGTTGGGGGTACTCTGTGTGTGGTCAGGCAGGTCGCTTGCTGCCAGAGTCTTATAGCCAAAGGGACAAGTAGTATCTGGAATCCAGCCTAGTCTGTTCAGGCCAGGCTGAGGAAGGAACACTGTTGCTATTTGATGTTGAAAACAAAAGACAAACAGAAAAAAACAGCTATGAGGGTTAGTGACATCCTTGGCTAAACTCTCATGACTTTTTTCTCCTACCCCCATTTTTTTCTCCTTCCCTCTTAAGACTTGGCACTTCTCCAGAAGGAGGAGGACAAGATGACAAAGTCTGAGGTGAGTTGAACCTCTCTTTCTCAATAATAACTGTCATTTCATTTCTCAAAGATAACACACACCTTGTTCTCTTCGTTAGGATGAAGGAGAACAGTAAACATGTGAGACCCTCTTGTGTGCCAGATGCTTGCTTTTTACTTTTGTGTTTTTATTACTTTATTTTATGACTTTATAATTTGATAAATAAGCATGGAATAGAAAAGTCAGCAACAGAATAAAAATCTCTCATTTTCCTACTGTTTCCCTTACATAACAACTGTTTTGATTTTCCCGTGTTCTCTTCCTCAGATGTATTCATAACTGCATTTGTAAGCATTGTATAGATAAAATTTTCCAGTTATACCTTTTCTAATTAATATTATTTGCTCCACATTTTTCATGGCTACATTATACTCCCTTGGATTGATGTACTCTGTGATGTGTATGTGAGATAACTTGTGTCCTGATTCATGAACATTTAGGTAGTTTAGAATTTTTACTGAAAACTATTACTACAGTTTTCCCACAAATAACCATTTTTTCCAAAAAGCAATTTGAAAGAGTTTTCCTATTATTTACTTCTAATGTTATAGAAACACTGTGTTGAAAAAGTAGTTTTGATATGTGATACTTTGGGTATTTTGTATGTCAATTATTCAAATATGACATTGTGCAACATGATTTAACTGCTCAGAGAAAATATTAGATATTTTCACATAAGAAAGCTAGATTTTTGTTACCCAGGCCTGAGTTATACCCTGTGTATATTTATTTACTGATCTGTATTTTTTTACTCTTATATTAATTTATTTTATTGAAGTAATAATGTACTTAATTTTAAAAGTCCAGTAGTACAAGAGGACTTACCATATACTTTTCTTACTGTATTCCTCAAAACAACTTTATGAGGAAGTACTTGGTCTCATGTGCATTTTAATTACAAAAAAACAAGATTGTTGGCCAGGTGCGGTGGCTCATGCCTATAATCCCAGCACTTTGGGAGGCCGAGGCAGGTGGATCACAAGGTCAAGAGATCGAGACCATCCTAGTCAACAAGGTGAAACTCCGTCTCTACTAAAAATACAAAAAATGAGCTGGGCATGGTGGCGCGTGCCTGTAGTCCCAGCTACTCGGGAGGCTGAGACAGAATTGCCTGAACCCAGGAGGCGGAGGTTGCGGTGAGCCGAGATCATGCCAGTGCACTCCAGCCTGGGTAACAACAGCAAAACTCCATCTCAAAAAAAAAAAAAAAAAAAAAAAAACAAGATTGTAGAATTGTGGAAAGTTGTATAGTTTCACATAGGACACCAAAGATCCAACTAATTTAAAAAGACTCCAGGATTTTTATTTGATTGAAGAGAGAGAGGCAAAGGAAAATAATTCTCCACTCAGAAGACCTGGCCCATTTTGTGTGGTTGCCTAGCTTGTCCTGCTTAATGGAAGATGCCTCAGATAATACTTCCCCTATTTGATTCACTCTCCAGTGGCCCCTTCTCTATGATCACTGTCATTCATTTAGGGCACGTGAATGTGCAGGGCTCCGGGAATGAACAGTTTTCTTATGAAAATTTAAAACCATATGATATGCTGACTGGGCGCAGTGGCTCACGCCTGTAATCCCAAAACTTTGAGAGGCCGAGGCAGGTGGATCACTTGAGGTCAGGAATTTGAGACCAGCCTGGCCAAACATGGTGAAAATCCATCTCTACTAAACATAGAAATATTAGCTTGGTGTGGTAGTGCACACCTGTAATCCTAGCTACAAGGGAGGCTGAGGCAAGAGAATCACTTGAACCCAGGAGGTGGAGATTGCAGTGAGCTGAGATCAGGCCAGTGCACTCCAGCCTGGGCAACAGAGCAAGGCTCCATTTCAAAACAAAAACAGCCGGGCGCGGTGGCTCAAGCCTGTAATCCCAGCACTTTGGGAGGTCGAGGCGGGTGGATCACGAGGTCAAGAGATGGAGACCATCCTGGTCAACATGGTGAAACCCCATCTCTACTAAAAATACAAAAAATTAGCTGGGCACGGTGGCGCGTGCCTGTAATCCCAGCTACTCAGGAGGCTGAGGCAGAATTGCCTAAACCCAGGAGGTGGAGGTTGTGGTGAGCCGAGATCGCGCCATTGCACTCCAGCCTGGGTAACAAGAGCGAAACTCTGTCTCAAAAAAAAAAAAAATGCTAGTGATTCTTTATCATGAGTGATTTTACCCCCACACCCCTGGCCAGGCAACATCTGGAAACATTTCTGGTACCATAAGTCAGAGGTGCTACCAGCATCTAGTAGGTAGAAACTAAGGATGCTGCAAAACACCCCACAGTGCCCTAGACCCCCTTGCACAGCAGAGAACTATCCCACCCAAGATATCAATAGTGCTGAGTTTGAGAAACATTTCTAAACACAAAGCTATACAAGAACACCAGCAAAATGTAGATGAACACCAACGTATATGCTAAAAAATAAAGACTTAAATCATCACTAGAAATTTTACAGAGCTCTAAGATAAAACTCTACATGGACAGTAACAGGCAAGGTACCAAAGAAAAATAAAGATGGCTAGTAAATATATGAAAATATGATCTTACTAATTAAGTATGGACCAAAAAACCAAGTTGTTTCTTACTGATCAGATTGCCAAAGATTTTTTAAAAATTGGTTATATTCAGTGTTGTCTATAATATAGAGAATCATGATACTTACATGCTCTTGGGGGAAGGGTAAGACAGGGAAAAACTGAAAAAAATGTGTCATTGTACATGATAATTTGGAAGTTGCATATTCTCTGACATTGCAGTTTTTCACTTCTAGGAACTTACCCTAAGAAGATAGGTGGGCTAACGTCTATGCAAAAAGTTGTTCTTTACAGCTTTTAATATGAAAAGGAAAAGTCTCTAAAGTACCGTACACTTTATATGAAGTGTTTAACTATATTAAAGTTGAGTATTTTTTTTTAAGAATCTGGCACCTTTCCCTACATATCTTTTTCACTTTTCTCAGTGCTAGTCCTCTTCCAGTGGACCTTTGTTGCAAGATTTAGGTGGAGTGTGTTTGATGTTGTAGGAGGCAGTGACATTCAAGGATGTGGCTGTGGTCTTCTCAGAGGAGGAGCTGCGGCTGCTGGACCTTACCCAGAGGAAGCTGTACCGAGATGTGATGCTGGAGAATTTCAGGAATGTAGTCTCAGTGGGTGAGGACAGGCATTCTCTGACTGAACATTGGCTCCCTCTGCTGTCTCTCTGTCCTGGGGTATACAGGGCTTTGAAGTTCTTGAACTGGTTTTCAGTTTTCTAATCATCCATCATAAGGCACAGTTAAGGAATTTTTAAAGTCTTTTTGCCCTGGCAAAAGTGTATCTTTTGTTAAAGAACTATAAATTGACGACAGGACAACTATACACTTCTATCCTCTCTCAAATTGTGGTAATCTCCACAATTTGTTAATTGTGGGCATGATACATTTGGTGAATTGTACTATTTGTAAAAAACTATTTGTAAAAACTAATTGTACTATTAGTTTTTTTAATGAAACAAAATGGGGTGGAAAATGTCAGAGCACTTGGCAATAACTGCAAATTGCAACAAAAACTATGTCTTGTTGCCAAGAAGACTCTGAGAGACAATGGAGAGGGCATGATGAAAACACATTTTTTCCAGTAATTTATACTTACATCTGCATATCTTGGGTCTTTGCATGAAATATGCTTCCTCCAATGGGTCATAATTCAAGTGTGGAAAACACTAATTTTGATGTCCTAAAGATGATGAAATGAGGACAAGAATTTTTAGTAATTTTGGCTTCTGATGTATTAATTATAAAACTATGTCCCTGCCTTCTCACAGGGCATCAGTCCATACCAGATGGTCTACCCCAGTCAGAGAGAGAAGAAAAGCTGTGGATGATGAAGACAGCAACCCAGAGAGATAACTCCTTAGGTGAGGAGGAGTTGGGGCTGCTGGACTTTTTTCTGTTAGTCTTGGAGATAGTCCAAGGTTGGTAAACAAAAATATGTGAGGAAGGCATAGCTTGGAACAGTTCTTTTCCCCTGATGAATAGCTAATCTAATTCTATTTTGTTAGGTACTTTTGGATATATGTAGATCTGTATCCATTAACCCACTTAGTTTGTTCAAGATGCTAAAACAAAATACTGGGGGACTTATAAACAACAGAACTTTATTTCTGAGACTTCAGAAATAAACTGGGGGACTTATAAATAACAGAAATTTATTTCTGACAGTTCTGGAGGCTGGGAAGTCCAGGTTCACAGCAACAACAGATTCATTGTCTGCTGAGTGCCCACTTCCTGATGTCAAGACAGTGCCTTGCTGTGTCCTTACCTGGAAGGGGCAAGAAATCTCTCTCAGGCCTCTTTTATAAGGGCACTAATCCTATTTGTGAAAAATCTGCCCTCATGATCTAATTACCTTCCTAATGCCTTAGGTATTAGGATTCAGCATACAAACAATGGGGGCACACACATTGAGCCCATAGCATCCACATCTAATTGAAAGCTTAGCTTTAGTTGTAATCAAATTGAATATAATTTCCCCCTTGTGGCTTTCCTGTAGCCATTAATAGTGAATCTTGCTCACTTGGTGAATAACTACTTTTTAGAATAAAGATTTTTTTTTTTTTTTTTTGAGACAGAGTTTCACTCTTGTTACCCAGGCTGGAGTACAATGGCACGATCTTGGCTCACTGCAACCTCCGCCTCCTGGGTTCAAGGAATTCTCCTGCCTCAGCCTCCTGAGTAGCTGGGACTACAGGCACGCACCACCGTGCGCAGCTAATTTTTGTATTTTTAGTAGAGACGGGGTTTCACCATGTTGACCAGGATGGCCTCGATCTCTTGACCTCGTGATCCACCCACCTCAGCCTCCCAAAGTGCTGGGATTATAGGTGTGAGCCACTGCACCCAGCCTAGAATAAAGATTTTTAAAGCCACTTTTAAGGCAGGTCCCCTGTAAAAGAAAAATACTTTACAGAAGGAAAAAATAATGTTTAGAGAATAGCTTTTAAGTCTTTCCCTTTAAAGATTTTCTTTGTGGCAACCATTTACCTCTTCCAAAGAGAGTACAGAAAAGAATGTTACTTATCATTTTAGTCATTCCTTTTCAAATATGGTATGTACAGCAATGTCTTTATTTTCTATAAAATTAGCCATAAACAAATAAATGTTATAGAAGACAGCCATTAAATAAACATATGTTAAAGAAGGTAGATTTTAGTTTTTCCTTCATTGTAATAAGGGCCTAACATCATTTTCAATTAGAAATATTATAACCTGGGCAGAATAGGGAAATTGTCCTCTTCAAATTGACACATTCTCAGGAAGACCAAAAATAAAAGTCACATTTAAAAATGAAAACTTGTGGCCAGCCATGGTGGCTCATACCTGTAATTTCAGCACTTTGGGAGGCTGAGGCTGGCGGATCACCTGAGACCAGGAGTTCTAGACCAGCCTGGCCAACATGGTGAACTCCTGCCTTTACTAAAAATACAAAAATTAGCTGGGCATGGTGATGGGCGCCCGTAATCCCAGCTACTTGGGAGGCTGAAGCAGGAGAATCGCTTGAACCCAGGAGGCAGAGGTTGCAGTGAGCCTAGAGTGTGCCATTGCACTCCAGCCTGGGCATCAAGAATAAAACTCCATCTCAAAATAAAGAAAGAAATTTTAAAAAAGTGAAAACTTGCAAAATACATACAGACATGACAAAACTATGTAGGCTTAAACTTAAAGGAAACACATTTATCTGTTTTCCAAGTTTCTATTTGAATAATTTGTTTGATTAAGAAATTAATACCTTTCTTAATCATTTAGGCTAGAACCTTTCACACTTTTGAGTATGAGTTACAAAAAGAAATTTTTATATCATGAACAATACAACTGAGTATATGTGTGTGTGTGGCCTTGAAGAATTTATGTGGAGAAATATATTTATGGCTTACAAAACACCTCTAATATTTTTCTATTCTGTTAATGCTTGTCACCAGCTACTGAATTTATTTCAAACTCACTAACAGTCCTAGCCTTCAGTTTGAAAATCAATGGTGTGATCCATATAGAAAAATTTATTTACATCCATCCATTTTTATAGTCTGCTTTCAGAGGCAACATTGTTCCCGAGGCCCTAAATATTGACTCCTACTTGAAAAAGGAAAAATTTCAAGCAGAGAGAGAATAAAAATTTCAGAAGCAATCAATCCCTAGATCCCCTAGCCACTTTTCTGCCTTATGATTTTTTTTTTCTCCCAAGTAATTCTTACCATCGTTTTGTGATCAGTATGATTTTCTCATCAGCACCATTCACTTGGCTTAGCCCTGCATCTGGTGAAATCTTAAACTTCCCAAAAGAATTGCTCTTTCTAGTCCCTTTCCTATTATGCATTGTTTACTTGAAAAAGTTCTTTCACTTTTGTAATCTGGTTCAAAGTCTCCCTGAGAAGACAAATGGGAACTTATTTATCCAACACATCTGTTGAACACTGTGTGTCATGCAGAGCTCTTGGGTGGTGAAGAGGTGAATGATAAAATTATTGTCTTCATGGATGGCAACATCCATTCAACAGGGACATAAAAAATGGTAAGGGGCGTATATAGTTGGTCAGAGATTAATATGTGCTTTGTTAAAACAGGTGAATGGAAACTGCCAGGGGTGTAAGGTAGATGGGGATAATTTACTATTTGATATTGAGTGGTAAAGAGGACTCACTGGGCCGAGCATGGGGTCTCACACCTGTAATCCCAATACTTTGGGAGGTTGAGGCAGGTGGATAGCTTAAGCTCAGGAACTTGAAACCAGCCTAGGCAAGGTGGTAAAACCCCATCTCTACAAAAAATACAAAAATTATCCAGGTATGGTGGTGTGCTTCTGTAGTCCAAGCTTTTTGGGGGCACTAAGGCAGAAGAGTCACTTGAGCCAGGAGGTTGAGGCTGCAGCAAGCCATGTTCATGCCTTTGCACTCCAGCCTGGGTGACAGTGAGACCCTGTCTCAAAAAAAAAAACAAAAAGAAGCCTCACTGATAAGGTCTTATTTGAAGAGAGGGCTGAGAAATAAGTGAGGAGCAAGCTATATAAAAAACTGGGGGAACAGCATTCCAAGGAGAACATAACTCAATTATGTTCAGTGTTGACTTTGAGATCTGTACTATTGCCTTATTTTTTTCCTTGTAAATTCTTACTCTGTTGTGAAAGAGTAGCTTCTCATTTTTCACTTTTACCCCCTGGTGGTTATGGAAACTTTAATTGCTATCAGGTTTTAGAATAATCAATGTTATTACCAGAAACCTCTTCTCCCAGGTGTTCTTATGGAGGATATTTCCCAGCAAGCAATAAAGGACCATTATCTGTTTACACTCAAACTTTAGGTATATAGGTCAGCAATTCTCAATCTTTTTGGCACCAGGGACTGATTTATTCAAAGACGGTATTTCCATAGACTAGGGTCGGGGGGATGGTTTTGAAATGAAACTGTTCTACCTCAGATCTTCAGGCCTCAGTTAGATTCTCATAGGAGCACGCAATCCAGATCCCTTGCATGTGCAATTCACAATAGGATTTGCGCTCCTATAAGAATCTGATGACACCACTGATTTGGTAGGAGGCAGAGCTCAGGTGGTAATACTCACTTGCCTACTGCTCACCTCCTGCTGTGCAGCCCAGTTCATAAGAAACCATAGACTGGTACTAGTCCTGGTCCATGGCTGAGAAGTTGGGACCCCAACTTAGGTGATAAGATACTTTCTGTCAAATGTATGTCTTTCTAACTAGCACAGTGCCTCAAATCTCCTAACCTTAGAATAAACTTCCAATGAAATAATCCCAGGCAAAGGTTTTGATAATTTATATGGAGGAATTTTACTAGACATTTTGAACAGGGCCACTTTGTTCAGATGTGTATGCAGTAGGCAAGTTTTGTGGAAGCTATTCATTAGACATCTGCTATAGCAAAAAATGAGGCTTTTGGTCAGGTGTGGTGGCTCACGCCTGTAGCACTTTGGGAGGCCGAGGTGGGTGGATCACAAGGTCAGTAGTTTAAGACTAGCCTGGCCAAGATAGTGAAACCCTGTCTTTACTAAAAATACAAAAGGTAGCCAGGCGCGGTGGCGGGCACCTGTAATCTCAGCTACTTGGGAGGCTGAGGCAAGAGAACCCGGACAACTGAACCCGGACAGAGACTGCAGTGAGCCAAGATCATGCCACAGCACTCTAGCCTGGGAGACAGAGCAAGATTCCATCTAAAAAAAAAAAAAAAAAAAAAAAAATGAGGCTTTTAGTAAGGTTCAATTTCTTCGTAAAGATTTCTTAGGAAATACGTTTCCTGTTCTGCAATCACCACATTTCTACCTGGTAGCTCACACAGAAATTTAGTGTGATTCTAAGCGGGTCTTATTAATGTATAGTGAATGAGAACCTGGTGACTCCCTCTTGGTTTCTTGACATGTACTTGATGATAAAAAAACATGGAACTTTCTCATGGTTGAATGAAGCCATAGGCTGTGGGCCTCAGTTTATAAACTTGATATCTTGGAACAAAACATTATTTACATACTCCATCTCCGAATTTTTTTTATCCTTTAGGAGACAAGCATCTAAAAGAGATGGAGACTCTTCAAGAGGTAGGATTAAGGTACCTGCCTCATGAAGAGCTTTTCTGCTCCCAGATCTGGCAACAGATTACAAGAGAATTGACCAAGTATCAAGATTCTGTGGTAAATATTCAAAGAACAGGCTGCCAGTTGGAAAAACAAGATGATTTGCACTATAAAGGTGAAGGGTTCAGTAATCATAGTTCCCATCTTCAAGTTCACCACAGAGTCCACACTGGTGAAAAACCCTACAAAGGGGAACATCGTGTGAAAATTTTCAACTGGAGCCCCCATCTTCAAATTAACCAAAGGGTTTATGCAGGAGAGAAGCCCTACAAATGTGAAAAATGTGATAATGCCTTCCGTCGGTTTTCAAGTCTTCAAGCCCATCAGAGAGTCCACAGTAGAGCAAAAGCATACATAGATGATGCGACTTATATGAGTTTCAGTCAGAGGTCACATCTTCACCATCATCAGAGAGTTGCCACTGGAGAGAATCCATACAAATATGAAGAATGTGGGAGGAATGTTGGGAAAAGCTCACATTGTCAAGCTCCTCTGATAGTTCATACAGGAGAGAAACCCTATAAATGTGAGGACTGTGGGGTGAGCTTTAGTCAGAGATCGTATCTTCAAGTTCATCTGAAAGTTCACACTGGAAAGAAACCATATAAGTGTGAAGAGTGTGGGAAGAGCTTCAGTTGGCGTTCACGACTGCAGGCTCATCAGCGAATCCACACTGGCGAGAAGCCATACAAATGCAATGCATGTGGTAAGAGCTTTAGTTACAGCTCACACCTTAACATTCATTGTAGAATCCACACAGGAGAGAAACCCTATAAATGTGAGGAGTGTGGGAAAGGTTTCAGTGTGGGTTCACACCTTCAGGCCCATCAAATAAGCCACACTGGAGAGAAACCATACAAATGTGAGGAGTGTGGGAAAGGCTTCTGCCGGGTCTCAAATCTTCTGGACCATCAAAGAGGCCATACCGGAGAGAAACCATATCAGTGTGATGCATGTGGTAAGGGCTTCAGTCGTAGCTCAGATTTTAACATTCATTTTAGAGTCCATACAGGTGAAAAACCCTATAAATGTGAAGAGTGTGGCAAGGGCTTCAGCCAGGCCTCAAATCTTCTGGCCCATCAAAGAGGCCACACTGGAGAGAAACCCTACAAATGTGGTACATGTGGGAAGGGCTTCAGTCGGAGCTCAGATCTTAATGTACACTGTAGAATCCACACAGGAGAGAAACCCTATAAATGTGAGAAGTGTGGTAAGGCCTTCAGTCAGTTCTCCAGCCTTCAGGTGCATCAGAGAGTCCACACTGGAGAGAAACCGTATCAGTGTGCAGAGTGTGGGAAGGGCTTCAGTGTAGGTTCACAGCTTCAAGCCCATCGGAGGTGCCACACTGGAGAGAAACCCTATCAATGTGAGGAGTGTGGAAAGGGCTTCTGTCGGGCCTCAAATTTTCTGGCACATCGTGGAGTCCACACAGGAGAAAAACCATACCGATGTGATGTGTGTGGTAAGCGCTTCAGGCAGAGATCCTACCTTCAAGCCCACCAGAGGGTCCACACAGGAGAAAGACCATACAAATGTGAGGAATGTGGGAAAGTCTTCAGCTGGAGTTCATACCTTCAAGCCCATCAGAGAGTTCACACTGGAGAAAAACCATACAAATGTGAGGACTGTGGGAAGGGCTTCAGTTGGAGCTCAAGTCTTATCATTCATCAGCGAGTTCATGCTGATGATGAAGGTGACAAGGACTTTCCTTCATCAGAGGAGTCACACAGGAAAGAAACTCAATAAAGTATGTTTTACTATCTTAGATGGGTGCTGAAATGTTTTAATTATCAGAGCTATCACAGATGAAACATTTGTTTTATAGAGTCAATAGTTCAGCCCAATGACTGGGAGACCACACAGCAGAGAAGCTTCACAAGAGTGGAGATATACAGACTGCATTCAAAACACTGACCATTAGCTGATACATGCAAACGAGAATTAGGAAGGATGAATCTGATCTGGAGTGAACCAGAAGTACTTAGATGGAAATGCTGAACTCTGTTCCAGTATAATATAAGCTCCAAGAGGGTAGAGCCTTTGTCCACTGCCAAATCTACTTTGCCTTTTCAGTGCCTAAACACTAATTTTTCAGTAATATTTGAAATTACTATTATATTTGAAATTCAGGCATATTTGACATTTTTATTATTTATCTCTAAAAATTTCTCTAAAATTGTACTCAGAAGAATTCTGCAAGGCTTGGAGGACATATGTTAGTCATGTGGCCTGATTTTCCCATTTTGCAGGTCTTATGGATGAGTATCAAACTGAAGGTTGCAACTTGTTAATGAGAAATCAGTTTCTGGGGCTAGCAACTAGAAGTTTTGTATGTTAACAGTACTTTATTGAGGTGTAATCTGCATGCAGTTACATGCACAAATCTCAAGTTTATGTCTTCCTGAATTTTGATAAATGTAATCATCACCAAGATCAATGTATACAATATCTCTATTAAACCAAAAATGTTCTTGTGCCCATTTCCAGTCAGTCCCACCTCCAGTGCCAAGTATTATGATTTCTAAATTATAAATTAATTAGGTCTGTTCCTGAGCTTCATATGGATTTAGGATGTACTCATATCTGAATTCTTTTTTTTTTTTCCTTGAATCTTTTTTCAAGGTTCTTAGTTCATATCTGAATTCTTATGATCACATGTACGATCATCTCAGTAGATTCAGAGAAAACATTTGACAAAATTCAGCATTCATTCATGATGAAAAAATTCTTCAATGAGATAAAAGGCATCTATGAAAATCATACAAGCTAACTTTTTTTTAAATTAAGGAATAATTTATATAACGTGAAACTGCCTCTAGTGTATCATTATGCATTTTGGCAAGTGCTGTCATGTGAACACCACCATCACAATCAAGACATTTAACAGTTCTAGCACGCCCTGCCCTGAAACTTGCTTGTTCTGTTTAGTCATCCCCTCTCCCCATCACCAGACTTTGTCAACCACTGACTCATTTTCTGTCTGTATAGTTTATCTTTTCCAGAATGTATAAATGGAATCCTAGACTATGTTTCCTTTGGAGTCTGGTACTTTTCACTTAATGCCCCTGAGACTCATCTGTTTTGTTGCATATATCAGCACAGAAGTCATTTCTTTTTATTGCATAGTACTAGTCTATCATATGAATGTTCCACAGTTTATCCATTTATCACTGGTGGGATATTTGGGTTTTCAGGTTTTAGTAATTATGAAGAAAGCTGTCAACATTTGCATATAGTTTTGTGTATCCACATTTTCTTTTGTCTTAGTAAACAGGAGTAGAATTGCTGGATTTTATTGTAACAGTATATTTATCTATGAAAAACTGACAAACTTTTCTAAAATAACTACTATTTTACCTTCCCACCACCAGTGTATGAAAGTCCAGTTCCTTAACTTCAACAATTGATATGTCAGGGTTTGGTTTGGTTTTTATTTTCTTATTAGGATTTCAAAAGTTTATAGGAGGATTTCATTTTGGTTTTAATTTACATTTCCCTAATGGCCACTGAGCATCTTTACTGCTTGTGTGCTATCCATATATCTATTTTTTGTGTGTGAAGTATGTTAAAATCTTTTGCTCATTTTTTTGAAAACCTGGATTGTTTGTTGTTAGTGATTTTTGAGATTCTTCATATCTTCTGGATATATATCTTTGTCAGTTATGTGTTTTGCAAATATATAGCATTATTTGGCTTGTGTTTTTATTCCATTAATGGTATTTTCACACTGGAAATTTTTTAAATTAAGTTCCATTTTTGTCTGATGAATTGTGCTTTTGGTTTCAATTATATGAACTCTGCCTAATCCAAGGTCACAAAGATTTTTCTCCCACTTATCACAACTTTTATGTTTTCAGGTTTTATATTTAGGTCTGTGATACATGTGAGTTAGTCTTTATATAAGATGTGAATTAATCTTTATATAAGGAAGGTCCATTATTTGCATATGAGAATCCAATTAACTATTCTTTTAATATTGACATGGCACCTTTGTGAATCCATTAACCATATATGTATGGGTCTTTTTCTGGCCTCAGTGCAGTTTCATTGATGTATGTGTCTATCATTTTGCCAAATATTGTACATCTTGACTTTTGTATCTGTATATGTCTTAAAACCAGATAGTGTGAGTCTTCCAACTCCATTATTTTATTTTGGCTATCAAATTTGTTTGCCTTGCCATAATTTCTAGAATCAGCTTTGCCATCTGTAAAAATAATTTGCTTGGATTTTTATTGAGAGTGCAATGAACATATAGATGAGTTTGGGGACAATTGACATTTTAGCAATACTGAGAATGTTCTAAATCATACACACAGTATCTACCTATTTGTTTAAGACTCCCGTATTTCCTTCATCAGTAATTTATAGTTTTAACATAGATCTTGCACATACTTTATTAGATTTATACCTAAGTATTCCTCTTTTGGGGTTCTAAATTAAATAGTACTCTTTTTCAAATTTCAATTTCCAATTGTTCTTTTTTAATATATGGAAATGCAATAGATTGTTTTATGTTGACTTTTGTCTCCTATGATCTCACCAAAGAGATATAAATGACCCTGCCTCCTTTTCAGTGTCCTCTTGTAGCAAGATGGCTAACAGGAGCACTGTTACTGCAGAAAGTAAAGTTGCCTTGCTGAGAAAATTAAATTTCTATTTGAGTGCTACTTTTGCGGCACTGAAAATTTACATATAACAGCATCATTTGTTAAGAAGACTATTCTTTCCCCTACTAAATGGTCTTAGCACCCTTGTTGAAAATGAACTGGCAATAAATATCAGGACTTATTTGTGGACTTTTAATTCTATTCCACTGATTTATATGTCTACCTTTATGCCAGTACCATACTGTAGCTTTCTAGTAACTTTTGAAATTGGGAAATGTGAATCCTTCAACTGTTCTTTTCTAAAGTTGTTTTGGTTATTTTGGGTCCCTTGCATTTCCATATGAATTTAAGATCAGCTGGTCAATTTTCTGGGGCAGGGGAGCCAGCTAGGATACTGATAAGGATTGCATTGAATCCATAGATCAGTTTGGGAGGTATTGCCATCTTAACAATATTAAATTTTCTCATCCATGAACCACAAATATCTTTCCTTTTATTTAGGTCTTCTTTAATTTTTTTTCAATGATGTATTATATAGTTTTCAGTGTACAAACTTTTTTCTTCATTTGTTAACTTTATTCCTAAGTATTTTCTTCCTTTAAATTCTATTGTAAATGGAATTGTTTTTCTTCTTTCATTTTCTGATTATTCTTTGATAGTGTGCAAGAACAGAATTGTTTTTGCATATTGATCTTCCTGGAACTTTGCTGAACTCATTTATTAGTCTTATTAGTTTTTTGTGATTTCTTTAGGAATTTATGGATATAAAATCATATCTGCAAATATAGTTTTACTTCTTCGTTTTCCTTCTTCATTTCCATATAGATACCTCTTATTTCATTTCTTTGCCTAGTTGCCCTGGCTAGAACCTCTAGCGTGTATCAAATAGAAGTGGTAAGAGTTGGCCGGGCATGGTGCCTCATGCCTGTAGTCCCAGCACTTTAGGAAGCTGAGGTGAGCAGATCACCTCAGGTCAGGAGTTCAAGACCAGCATGGCCAACAAGGTGAAACTCCAGCTCTATTAAAAATGCAAAAATCAGCCGGGAATGGTTGTAGGTGCCTGTAATTCCAGCTACTCAGGAGGCTGAGGCAGGGCAATACCTTGAAGGTAGAGGTTGCAGTGTGCAGTGAGCCAAGATCATGCCACTGTACTCCAGCCTAGGCAACAGAGTGAGACTCCCATCTCAAAAAACAAAAATAAAAAGTGGTGAGAGAGCACATCTTTGTTTTGTCTCTGATCTTAGAAAGTAGGTCTTTCACCATTAAGTGTGATATTAGCTGTGGGTTTTTTTATAGATTCGCTTTATTGTGTTGGAAGTTCCCTTCCATTTCTAATTTGCTGAATGTGTTTTTTAAATCATGAACAGGTGTGCATATTTCATGGATTTCTGTATCATTTTTATTTCCTTTCTTTTGCCTACTTTGGGTTTCAGATGTTCTTTTTTTGTTTGTTTCTTAAGGTAAAAGCTTAGGTCACTGTATTAGTCTTTTCTCACACTGCTATAAATAAATCCCTGAGATTGAGTAATTTATAAAGAAAAGAGGTTTGGTTGGCTTACAGTGCTGCAGGCTATACGGGAAGCATAGTGGCTTCTGCTTGTGGGAGGTCTCAAGGAGCTTTTACTTATGGCAGAAGTCACATGGCTGGAGCAGGAGGAAGCGAGCAAGGGAGGAGGTGCCATGCCCTTGTAAACAACCAGATCTCCTGAGAATTCACTCACTATACAATACCAATGCTGAACCATTCATGAGAACTCCACACCCATGATCTATTTACCTCCCACCAGGCCCTACCTCCAACACTGGGGATTGCAATTCGACATGAGATTTGGTGAGGACACAGATCCAAACAATATGAGTCACTGATGGACTAATAGAGTGTTTATCTTAAGAAACAAGAAAAAGAAGAGCATCTGAAACCCAAATCATATCAGTCACTGAGACACTTGTCTTTTGATGTAGGCATTTAATGCTATACATTTTCCTTAAAGTCTTATTTTATCTACATCCTATACATTTTGATAGGTTTTTAATTTTTTTAAATTTTATTTGACGTGTAGACTGTGAAATGCTGGGTGGGTGAGGTGACTCACACCTGTAATCCCAGAACTCTGGGAGGCCCAGGTGGACAGACTAGCCTGGTGAACATGGCAAAACCCCATCTCTACTAAAAAATACAAAAATTAGCCAGGTATGGTGGCTTACACCTATAGTCTCAGCTACTTGGGAGGCTGAGGCAAAACTGCTTGTACTTGGGAGGCGGATGTTGCAGTGAGCTGAGATTGCACCCACTGCTCTCTAGCCTGGGTGACAGAGTGAGACTGTCTCAAAAAAAAAAAAAAAAAGAAAATTATTCGCCAGGCGCAGTGGCTTATGCCTGTAATCCCAGCACTTTCAGAGGCTGAGGCAGGTGGATCATGAGGCCAGGGGATCAAGACCAGCCTGACCAACATGGTGAAACCCTGTCTCTACTTAAAAAATACAAAATTAGCCAGGCGTGGTGACGCACACCTGTAATCCCAGCTACCCGAGAGGCTAAGGCAGGAGAATTGCTTGAACCCGGGAGGCGGAAGCTGCTGTGAGCCGAGAGCACGCTATTGCACTCCAGCCTGGGTGACAAAGCGAGACTCCATCTCAAAAAAAAAAAAAAGTTATTTAGTTCCTGCTTTTTGTTATTGATTCCTAATCTAATTCTAACATGGAATAGAGAACATATTCTATTTAACTTGAATCCTTATAAAGGTTTTGAGATTTGTTGCATGGTCCAGGTTATGGCCTATCTTGACATATGATCTGTATGTACTTGGAAAAATTAGGCATTTTGCTGTTGTTTGGCAGAATGTTAAGTCAATAAAATCTAATTGGTTGATACTATTGTTCAAATCTCTGTCTGTATTGATTTTTCAGCTATTCTGTCAATCATTGTCAGCAGGGTGTTACTATGTTTGACTATAATTGTTATGTCAATTTCTGTATAGATTTACACATTTTTGTGATTTTGGTCTTTTATCCAGTCTGTTGTACATTCTGGGTTATTTCTACTGTTCTGTCTTCCAGTTTCCTGATTCTTTCCTCTGTTCCCTCCATTCTGCTGCTAAGTATATCCAATGAGTTTTTAACTGGTTACTGAATTTCTCAGGTCTCAAAATTCCATTTGGTGTTTCTTTATAGCTTTGATTTCTTTGCTGAAACATTCTGTATTTTTGTTTCAAGCATGTTCCTAATTATTATCTGAAGCATTTTTAAGATGGATGCTTTAAAATTCTTGTCAAATAGTTCTAATATTTCTATCATCTTAGTGTAGGCATCTATTGAGTCTTTTTCATTCAGTTTGAGATCTTTCTGGTTCTTGATGTGATACATGATTTTCTTTTAGAACTGAACATCTTTGGTTTTATGAGCTGAGGCTCTGGATCATACCTAACAAAGTGCCACTGATTGGGCAGCTTAAATGACATGAATTAATTTCCTTACAGTCCTGAAGGGTAGAAGTCTGATATCCAGGTGTCAGCAGTATGTTTCTTCTGAGATCTCTCTCTTTGGCTGGTAGATGGCCATGCTCTTCTGGTATCCTCACATGCTACCTTCACACACCCTTTGAGTATCTGTGTCCTGATCTCCTCTTTTCTAAGGACACCAGTCTTACTGGATTAGGGCCCACACCAAAGACCTCATTTAACCTTAATTACCTCTTTAAAGACCTTATCTCCAAATACAATCCACATGTTGAGGTACTGAGTTAGGACTTCAACATATGAACTTGGGGAGTGGAGTAAACAATTCAGTTTATATTACCTGGTCTCCTCTGACATCACTGTGGTAGGGGAAGTGGGTGCTGCCTCATTATTATTAGGTGGTTACAGAAATCCAGATTTCCCACTCAGCCTCCATTGATACCCACAGGGCTCCTCATTACTAGTGGCAGGGGTGGGAGTTCTGGTTTCCAACTAGACCTCCACTAATACCTTTCTAATTTGGGGGAACGGAGTGCCTTATTACTGCACTCCAAACAGCTTCTACTATTTGCACTGGGTTAAGGGGTGGGGAGTGGCCTCATTACCATTGGGTGGTGAGGAAAGTCCTGACTGTCCTGGCAAGAGTGGAAGCATACGTCTTTGCTGGCATGCTGGGGATAGTCCTGAAGCTTTCTCTTGTGGTATCTGACTAGAGCACGGCAGTAATTGTCTAAAAGTTTTCTGTCTTGCTAGGCTGCCCTCCTCCTTGTCTTTTGGCTAAAGAGAGTAGGCTTTTGCTGGGACTTTTTTGTCTGTGCCGATTGGTGTACTGGGACTGCTGGCTTCATCGGCTTTAAGTCTGGCACAAAGGAGGCATAAAGAAAACCAAGGCAACTCAGCACCAGTCTTCTTTTTCTCTCTCTCTCTTTTTTTTTAAATAACTAATGCCCAGGGTTTTGACTGCACTTAGCTGGGTGAATTTTTAAAAAGTACATCTATTATATCTTCCTGGAAGTCCCTTCTCAATTTTTTTTATTTTTATTTTTTTGAGACAGAATGTTAACACTATCGCTCAGGGTGGAGTGCAGTGGCATGATCTCGGCTCACTGCAACCTCCACCTCCCACCTCCTGGGTTCAAGCAAATCTCCTGCCTCAGCCACCTGAGTAAGCTGGGACTACAGGCGTGCACCCCCACAACCAACTAATTTTTGTATTTTTAGTAAAGATGGGTTTTTGCCATGTTGGCCAGGCTGGTCTTCAACTCCTGGCCTCAAGTGATCGACCTGTCCCAGCCTCCCAAAGTGCTGGGATTACAGGCATGAGCCACCACGCCCATCATTTTCTCAATGTTTACCAGTTTTCCTGAAAAGTACCCATATATTGAATGCAATTCCAATCAAAATGACAATGCCAGAGACATCCCTGTTCATGTATTTTGAATATTCATCAAAATATACACATTTTGGTGTATATATATTCAAAATACACACTTTTGGGTTAAAGGTAAGAATGGAACTGCTAGGTTATAAAAATGCATATATTGAAATTCAATAGATCTTGCCAAATAGTTTTCCAAAATGATTGTATCAATTTAAATACTCGCCAGTAGACTAAGATATTAAGTTTTTTTGACCTTAAAATCCATTTTTCGCCAGGCGCGGTGGCTCATGCCTGTAATCCCAGCACTTTGGGAGGCCGAGGCGGGCGGATCACAAGGTCAAGAGATAGAGACCATCCTGGCCTACATGGTGAAACTCCGTTTCTACTAAAAATACAAAAATTAGCTGGGCGTTTGCCACACGCCTGTAGTCCCAGCTACTCGGGAGGCTGAGGCGGAAGAATTTCTTGAACCCGGGAGGCGGAGGTTGCAGTGAGCCAAGACTTTGCCACTGTGCTCCAGCCTGGCGACAGAGCAAGACTCCGTCTCAAAAAAAAATCAATTTTTCTTCTAATTTTGAAAAGAAACATTTCTGTGGGCCCTTAGTACGTTGCCCATTCTGCCTAATGAATAAGTTGACCCTAGTAGCATACACCTTGGGCAAATCAGCCAGATTCGTATTTTAAGTGAGAAAATGCCAACTGAGCATGGGGAATTTCAGAGTGGGAGTTGGCGTGAAGGCAGAGGGCTTAAAATTTTTACATAATCTCAAAATCCGAAACACAAACCACTTCACGTCCCAAGTAACACACGTAGAAACAAACCATAATCAGTACAACAACCCCATCCGTGGTCACACACAATGAATCCCACAATGTCACAGAGTGAAAACACACAATGCCCAGGTATTCTTTCTCTAAACCAATGCACACTTAACGCCTGCTGTGCCCCTGGCGCTGGAGCTACCTAGGAGCGCAAAAAACAAAAGCCCCTGCCCCACAGAGCTCGCACCTAGAGTACCAACCGCCGACCAGACTCTGGAACTCGCTACCTTCTCTCACACGCAGGTTTGAGGCTTTGAGGTACGAATCCCCGTGCTCTGCCTTCTCCAGTCGAGACTCAAAATTCCACTACCCTCCTCTAAACACGTAGGACTGTGTGAAATCGCAGCCCTTAATAAAGTCAAAGAACGGTGCCTAAGACGCAGCTCTTGCGCATGCGCACTCTGAGCATAGGCTACAGTACCGCGGGCGCCGTGGACACGGTTATTCCGGGTGGACTACATTTCCCAGAAGTCACCGCGCTTGGGTCACCCTCGAGCTCTAGGTCCTTTTCCGGTGTCCGAGCGGCTAAGGCCCTACGTGGTGAGTAGACTGTGTCCAAAGAAATCAGCGGAGGCTTCCACAGTCGCTGGCCGGAATGGAATGGGCGGTAAGAGTGGGAGGCGCTGAAGACCAGAAGGCGCAGGGCGTGTCATGCCTGGAGTTTCAGACTTTCAGGCCTGAGCAGCAGTGTGTGTGTATATGCATGTGTGTGTGTGTGTGTGTCTGTGTGTGTGTGTGTGTAGGCATATGCATATATTCATGTTATTTTACCCGTGTGTGTCTGTGTGTATCTACATCACTCAAGGCATATGCATATATTCATGTTATTTTACCCATCATAACAGGTAACAGTTTGTAATGTAATATTTTTACTCATTATCATCAAAGTTCTGTGTCATCACTTTTTATTGAAGTGATGTATATCACATACAATAAGGTGCCCACATCTTATATATATAACTCAATGAATTTTTGCATTTGAAAGGATCAGTGTACTCACCACCCAGATCAAGACACGGAAGATTTCTATGCCCTGCCTTAGAGGATTTTTCTGTCTTGTCCCAGTTAGAACCCACTGTTCTCCAATAAGGAGTAAGTGCTATTCTGACTCCCATCACTCAAGATAAGATTTGCCTGTTCTTGAACTTCATATAAATGGAATCTCTTGTATCTCCCTTTCTTCATCCTAACTGGTGCTTTTGGAATTCACCCATGTTGTTTTGGAAATCAACAGGACTTTTTTTCAATTGTGATATAATCTTCCTTTATATGACCACACCACAATTTGTTTATTCATTCTCATGATGATAGGTTTGTAGGTTCCCCAAGTTTCTCCCACACTCTGTGTTTCACAGAATGCCTTGACCTCCCTGTGACCTGTTCAGCTGCATGTTTTCCCTTGCAGCTTTGAACCCAAGGTAGGGCCTTGAATATTCCCAGGCACTGGTGAATTTGTATAGTTTATGGCCTGAAACACTGAAAGATCAAAACATGTTGCTAAACACATAGAAGCTAGCTGTGATCCTAAGCCAAATTTCTTAAGCTCTCATGAAAGTTTCATAACCCAGCCCATTTATTGTGGACATACCTAAGTAGATAGGTCTTCATTAAAATTAAGAACATCTATTTATAGTAAGACGTGATTAAGAAAGTGAATAAGGAGCCACAGGCCATTCTTTCTTATCTCTCCCTTTCTCCTCTCTCTCTCCTCCCACCCTCCTTTTTATGTCTGTATACATACATAGAAGACTTATGTTTAAAATATATTAATAAATTCCTACAAATCAATAGGAAAATGACAAATCAAACTAAAAATGGGGAAAAGAGTTGAATGACCCAAGAGTATATCAAAATCGATAATATCATATGAAAAGATGCTCCCATCATGATCAGGAAATTGTAACTAGAAGTCACAATGAGATACCACTACACATGCACCAGAATGGCTAAAGTTGAAATATCTGACAACACAAAGTATTGGCAAGTTTGAGGAGCAACTGGACCTTATATACACTGCAGTAGAAGTATAAACTAGGTAAACCACATCCTCCCCTAGGTATATACTCAAGAAAAGCAAGAACGTATGTCCACAAAAAAACTTGTAAAGGATGTTTATAGAAGGTTTATTTATAGTAGTCAAATATCAGAAACAACCTTACTGAACACTCAGCTAGAGTCACCCCAAAAGCAGTGGCAGGGGAGTTCCCAAAAGGGACTGCCCAAACCATCCCAAGGAGCATCAGCAAGAATTGGAAATACTAAAGAAAGAATATGAACAAGAAAATGAAGAGAAAATCAAACAGGAGCAGCAAGATCTTGAACTGAAGCACAATTCCACATTAAAACAGCTGATGAGAGAGTTTAATACTCAGCTGGCACAAAAGGAACAAGAGCTGGAAGTGACCATAAAAGAAACTGTCAATAAGGCCCAGGACGTGGAGGATGAACTTTTAGAAAGCCATCAAGAAGAGACAAATCAGTTACTTAAAAAAAGTTGCCAAGAAAGATTATGATATAAAATGAACAGCCAAAAGGTATGAAGAAATTCTTGATGCTCGTGAAGAAGAAATGACTGCCAAAGTAATGAACCTGCAGACTCAACCTGAGGGGCTGCAGAAGTAATATCAGCAAAAGCTAGAGCAGGAGGAGAACCCTGGCAATGATAATGAAACAATTATGGAGTTACAGACACAGCTAGCACAGAAGACGACTTTAATCAGTGATTCGAAATTGAAAGAGCAAGAGTTCTGAGAACAGATTCACAATTTAGAAGACCGTTTGAAGAAATATGAAAAGAATGTATATGCAACAACTGCGGGGACACCTTACAAAGGTGGAAATTTGTATTATACTGATGTATCACTCTTTGGAGAACCTACCGAGTCTGAGTATTTGCAAAAAGTACTTTCTGAGTATATAATGGGTCCTGAGACTAAGACCATGGCAAAAGTTATAACCACTGTACTGAAGTTCCCTGATGATCAGACTCAGAAAATTTTGGAAAGAGAAGATGCTCCGCTAATGTCATGGCTCCAACCTTCATCTCAAAGAAGAGTGCCGCTGGGCGACTGCTGCTTGGAAACTGTCCACACTTGCTACTCTGAGAGCGAGATTGTCATTCCGAGCCCCTCATGTAGCCAAAAGACCAGGAGAAATCTGGCCCGCAGATATGTTGCAGATGCCTTTAAGATAGATTTTATCAGTGGAGAAATGGTGATTGATTTTTCTTCAGTTTTCTCTTGGGAAGTTTTTTGTTGTTTAAAAGAAATTTTGAATGACTTAACCTGCTTTTATGGGCTTACCTAATATTCCTTTCTTCCATTCTTTTTAAAGAACTGCTTACCTTTCCTATTTATTTTTAGGGTGATTTTTAAAAAAGACTTGTGCAATACATTTTAGGGTGAAACTTAGTGGATTTTTTCTGATAAATTAGAGCATTTAATTGACTATTTTATTCAGGTTGATTTGTTGAATATTTGCTAAAGACCTGTTCTTTAAGCTATGACATATAATAAATATCAAATGGCAGTACCTCATTGTTTACTTTTGTACTTATATTTTTCAGAGGAAAAAACACTACTGTAAATTGTGAATAGCCAGTACATAACTGTATTGTATGCAAATCTGTGACTATTGGCAGTGTCATCTCTGGTAAAAAGTTTATTTACTATATAAAAAATTGTCTTATGAAATTTATACATTTATAATTATACTTTTTAAAATAAAGGATCACTTGTTATGTCTCATACATAACATAAAAAGCTAATGAAACTTAAGAGTCTCTCTTTTTTTTTTTTTTTGAGACAAAAGTTGTCCAGGCTGGAGTGCAGTGGTGAGATGTCAGCTCACTGAAACATCTGCCTTCTGGTTTCAAGAGATTCTCCTGCCTCAGCCTCCCAAGTAGCTGGCATTACAGGTACTCACCACCATGCCTGGCTAATTTATCTATTTTTGGTACAGACAGGGTTTCACCATGTTGGCCAGGCTGGTCTTGAACTCCTGATCTCATGATCCACCCACCTTGGCCTCCCAAAGGGCTGGGATTACAGGTGTGAGCCACCACTCCTGGCCAAAAGTCTGATTTTTTATTTAAATGAAACCTTTGAGAGTCTATAATTTAAAGTAATACCAGTGATTATTTCAGAAATTACATATGACCCATTTTAACAACTAAAAGCAGATGTACACTGCTGACTGATGGGAAATGTTTTCTTGCTCCTGTCACAGGAGATGGTCTCCCTTATTATTTTCTGTGGATGTTGTCATGTCTGTAATATCTGGAAACCTGCCAGCTGTCATGGTGTCAACCAACACTGGGAAGTGCAGAGTGGAAAATGGAAGAGAAACTTAGCCTCTGAAGATTTAACTTTGCTGATGAATCAAAAATATTTGGAGCCCACTGTCCCTCTTGAAGCATGTTATATGAATCAATATACTTCCTCATTGTTCTAGCCAGTGTGGTATTTTAATTTCTACTGAGTGTATCCTAACTGAATCAAACAACTAAGAGTCATGATTCATACTGGGAACTGGAGATGCAGAGATAAAGCTGATTCCATCACAGTCATCAAAACCAGCTCACTTTCTGGTGGGGAATAAACACATAAACATACATACACACACACACACACACACACACACACATACACAGAGAGAGAGAGAGAGAGAGAGAGAGAGAGAGTGTGTCATGGGCTAGGTGTTAATTGTTGTCCTACAAACTGAACAGATGCTCTCTGAAAATAGACACATCAAACGCATTCAATGCCAGGAGCAAGGAGCAAAGAGAAATTCCAAGAATATACAAATAGGCAACAATCAGAAAATGGAAAATTAAACCATAATTTTCAAACTATAATTTTCAACAATCAGATACCACTATATTACCTACCAGAGTAATAAAAATATTCTTTAAACTGATGATGTCAAGTATTATCAAAGATGTGGATAAAGTAGAACATTCATATACTGCTGGTGAGAGTGTAAGTTGGTTCATTTGTTTGGAAAACTGTTCAGAAGAATTTAAACTTACTAAAAAATTGAACAGATGTGTATCCCATGACCAAACCCCAGCAATTCCACTCCCAGTATATACAGAAAGAAATGTTTACACATGCACTCCAAAAGACATGTACAAGTATGACCATAATAGCCCTATATGGAAGTTCTGAATTCCAACACATTATTCTCAAGAACACATAATAAAGAATGTTCAATAAAGGGACATGTTAGGATGCTTCTTTTATGTGGATCTTGGCTAGTACAACATGGCTATTGTACTAGGCTATTGTTCCTTAAACGAACTGTGCTGAACACTTAATAAATCTGTTATGTCTGAAGTAGGAACTAAAAGACAAAAAAAAAAGAAAAAAAGCAACAGATGGAACTAAAAGTGATTGAGGATCAAACAAAATAACCTAATAGGATCATACAATATTAAAGAACAGGTAATTGCAACACCAAAACAAACAAAAATACAATAAAAAAGAAAACTTATATAATCTCATTCATGAGATGCAAAAATCCTAAATAAAATAGCAAAATGAAATCAAGCAATACATCTGAAGGACACCATGACTAAACTGGGAATATCCAGGAATGGGAGAAAGTCAGTGACTCTCTCAGTATAAATTATCACATGAACAAATTAAATACTATACAAGTGCAGAAAGAGATAGTGAAATGGCATTTGATAAAACTCAGGAGGCACCCCTACTTGGCCACAACAAAGATTTTTATTCACCACTGAGCATACGATGCTGCCATTCCACCATAGCTAACAACCAGACATGGTGACTGAAATTCTCTTTTGGTTATAGCAGTATTTCCCAATACAATTTCACCTACCTGCAAAGATAATAGGTCATGGGAATC
Organism: Saguinus oedipus; assembly: GCA_031835075.1. Lineage (NCBI taxonomy): Eukaryota > Metazoa > Chordata > Mammalia > Primates > Cebidae > Saguinus > Saguinus oedipus. The sequence continues at coordinate 45,620,113 of CM063187.1, read as the reverse complement.
AGTATTTCCACAGTGAAGTTTGCCATATACCAGTTTAAACCTACCTCCAACCATTTTCTTCACTAGAATACTCTTTAGTAGTTTTTTCTCTCTTCTCTTTAGTCTTTTGATAAGCTGGTGAGGTGCTTTTACTTGTTCCCTAAGAGGGGATTTAGTAGATGCTACTTTATAAGCTTCTTTAACTATAAAATCCTGCTTCATTTTCAAGTACTAGTAAGCACTGGTGATTCCTGAGATATAATTTTAGAAATGTTGGGATAAGGCACCATGTCTACATTTCTTGGTTAAAAGGCAAATGTGGCACCCAGAGGGAGTGGCGTAATAACTAGTTACCAATAATATATCCTATTAAAACTCCCAAAATACTCTGCTTTGTGTTACACTTATTAAAAGTGCAATTGTTGGCTTGACTTTTATGCCTTTGAAAAAGAAAAAGTGCAATCATGTGGAATGATGATCACTAGATGGTGAATGACTGAAAAGTGATACACAAATGCCCTATGTGCACAAAATAAGAGAGGTCAGGTACAGACTTATGACAATGAACAACAGACATTTAGTTGTCAATGCATTAGTTCTGGTGGAACTGACATTATTTTAAAACAGAAATGGTTTTTTAAAGGGTCTATTTCCAACTGTGTGAGTATACACACACTATTTCATCATAACTAACCTGCTTTGATGCTAGCACTAAGTCATGACAGCCACCTGGCTGAAAGTGGTTACAAGAAGCCATCAATTTTAAGATGGACTGTGATTTCCAAATAGCAAAATACAGCCAGGAGTGGTGGCTCACACCTGTAATCCCAATACTTTGGGAGCCTGAGGCAGGCAGATCGCTTAAGACCAGGAGTTCAAGACCAGCCTGGATAACATGGTAAAACCCCATCTCTACTAAAAATACAAAAACTAGCCAGGTATGGTGGTACATACCTGTGGACTCAGCTACTTGGGAGGCTGAGGTGAACCTACTTGAACCTGAGAGGTGGAGGTTGCAGTGAGCTCAAATCGCACCATTGCACTCCAGCCTTGGCAACAGAGAGACCCTGTTTCAAAAAAAAAAGTATAATACATATCATATGATCACACATTTCCAAATATCATTGATCAAGGCTGACCAATCCTACAAGATATGTAATGGATCTTTATAATGGAGAGCTCCACCAGTTATCATCTTATCAAACTTCGCAATGGTGATAGTGGGGGAAATGGATACCATCTGCTTCTGATGTATTGCAAGATGAAGTACACACCACCATGTGTGAAGTGTCCTGGTAAAATATTTTTAAGCCTCTATTCCCAATTTCATGTTATGAGAAATGTGAAGGAGAGGCCCATATCAAATTCACCATGAGGAAAGAAACAAATGTGTGACATTCTATAAAAAATATAATATAAAAAAGGTGTTTTGCTTTCCTTAGCTCTTCAAAAGTCTGGATTTTTTCAAGTGTCAATTTTTAGCCCAGCTTAAGGAATGAACTCTGAATAAAAATCCACTCAAATTATTTATCCTTACTAGATCTTATCCAGAATGAACTATCTGAAATTCAAACGGATGAGTGGTTATGGGAAGCTTTTCTGAATTCATTCCACCAAATGGTTGTGCCTCTCCTAAGAACTCACCAGTAGCAATACTAACAATAAAGACAATATGAACAATAGTTAATATGTATCGCACATAGGCTACATACCAGATACTATTCCAAGGATATAATGCATACTAAATCCATCTAATCTCTATAATAGTATTATTAGTTACCATCGGCATTTTTAACATCATATCCAAAGAAGATAAGCATTTTGCTCACCATCCTACAGGTAGCATGGAGGTGAAATGGTGATGATAGTATGTTATATGCCATGGATAAAGGTTTTCCTACATTTGTTACATTAACACAGTTATTCTGTAGGATGAATTTACTGAAGTTTAACAAAGACTGAAGAGTGTTGGAAGGCTTCTGTACATTTAACATATCTGGTATAAATTATCTTATGCTGTTAGAAAATGGTGATTCCCTCATTTGCCAAATCTTGCTATAGTATAAATATTCTGCTCTTCTAATCAGAGAGGTGAAAGTGAAGAATTTTTTATTTAAAGTAAATTATATTGTGACTTGTCTCATGTCTTGAAAAGTGTGAGTCTTGTCTCTAAAATTATTTCTGGGAAAGAATAAACTTTGTTTTCAATTCCCAATCATTTGTGGACTGATAATTTTGTAAAACAGAATAAGAGTGTTATGGAAACATCAAATTGCTATAAAAGTTCCAAATATTTACTCACTTTCCACATTTATCTCATGATTGACAGAAGACAATTTTGTGACTGGCACCAGTTTCTGGATTTGAGTAGCATTTGTCTAAAGGCCTTCCTATAATTCTAATTCAAATGATTTCTCATTTGGATGAATTCTCTGATGTGCTCTAGGATGTTTACCATGTCTATAAGCCTTCTCAAATTCCTTACGGGCATAGGATTACAAAGCAGTATGAATTCTCTGAGGTGCAGCAGGAACTGAATTAAGTTTAGGTCCTTCCCACATTCCTTCCATTTAAACTGTTTAACAAACACCAATTTCTTGATGTTAATCTTGAATAAAGATCTTCACACATTCCTTACATTTAAATGATTTTACATCAAGTATAAATTGATATCCAATAAGACTGTACAGAAGTCTAAAGCCTTTTCATATTACTTATATTCAAAATATTTATCACTAGTATGAATTTCTGGATAGCAAGATAATTGTCCATAAACAGAAATGAATGGCTTTTGCACACCCCTTAGATTCACAGGGTTTCTCAAGAGTAAGAGTTCTCCTTATGTTGTTTGTACACACACACATAAATGTTCTTTTATAGCTTTCAATCATAAGGTTTCATCGGTATCAATTTTCTCATTTGAGTAAGTTGTCCACAGAAAGGCTTCCCCACATTCTTTATATTTGTACGGTTTATCATTACTATGAGTTCTCTTATGAACAAGTTTTGAGCCATGAGTAAAGGCCTTCTTGTATTCCTTACATTGATAAAGTTTCTCACCAGTATGAAATCTCTGATGAACACTAAGTTGATAGCCACTACCAAAGGCCTTCCCACAGTCTTTGCATTCATAAGACTTCTCGTTAGTATGGACTCTCTCATGCTTAACTAGGCTTGAACCCCAACTGAAGGCCTTCCCACATTCCTTACATTTAAAAGGTTTCTCACCTGTATGAATTTTCTGATGTTGAGTAAGGTGATAGCCACGACTAAAGGCCTTTCCACATTCTTTACATTCATAAGGTTTCTCCCCTGTATGGATTCTCTCATGTTGAACAAGGCTTGATCCACAATTAAAAGCCTTCCCACATTCCTTACATTCATAGGGTTTCTCACCAGTATGAAATACCTGATGTCGAGTAAGTTGATACCCACTACAAAAGGTCTTTCCACATTCTTTACATTCGTGGGATTTCTCACCAGTATGAACTCTCTCATGTTTAACAAGACTTGAACCCCAACTAAAGGCCTTCCCACATTCCTTACATTCAAAAGGTTTCTCTCCAGTATGGATTTTCTGATGTTGAGAAAGGTGATAGCCACGACTAAAGGCCTTTCCACATTCTTTACATTCATAAGGTTTCTCACCAGTATGAATTCTTTCATGTTGAATAAGACTTGATCCGCAATTAAAGGCCTTCCCACATTCCTTACATTCATAGGGCTTCTCACCAGTATGAAATATCTGATGTCGAGTAAGTTGATAGCCCCAACAAAAAGCCTTTCCACATATTTTACATTCATAAGGTTTCTTACCAGTATGGATTTTCTGATGCTGAGTAAGTTGATAGCCACGACTGAAGGCTTTCCCACATTCTTTACATTTATAAGGTTTCTCACCTGTATGAATTATCTCATGTTTAGCAAGGCTTGAGCCCCAAAAAAAGGCCTTCCCACATTCCTTACATTTGTAAGATTTCACACCAATATGAATTTTCTGATGTTGAGTAAGGTGATAGCCACGACTAAAGGCCTTCCCACATTCTTTACATTCATACGGTTTCTCACCGGTATGGATTCTCTCATGTTTAACAAGGCTTGATCCCCAACTAAAGGTCTTCCCACATTCCTTACACTCATAGGGTTTCTCGCCAGTATGAAATCTCTGATGCACATTGAGTTGATAGGCACTTAAATAGTTCTTCCCACATTCTTTACATTCAAAGTGTCTTTCAGCTGTATGAGTTCTCTCATGTTGAACAAGTTTTGAGCCATGACTGCAAGCCTTCCCACATTCCTTACAAACATAGGGCTTCTCTGTATTACGAATTATTTGATGTGGCATAAGAGATTCACTTTTTCTGTAAGAGGGTAATTTTTCATAGCTGATTATCATTTGACTGAAGTATCCCTCTTGATGTCCTTTTAGTCCCTCAAATATGCTTTTGTATTTCCAATTATTTCTGAAAATTGATGCCTCAAGACCAGGGGTTTTACTTTTTTCCTTCATCTCCCATTGAGAATAATTTATTTCAAAAATATCCTTTTCTGAAAATATTTTTTTGGTGTCATATGTTGTTGACTCCAAATCTGAAAGAAAACAAGAAAACCACATATTTTATTTCCTTCACTAGGGGAAAAAAAAAAAAACTACAGCAGAAATAAAAGACAAATTAGGAGACTTACTGAACTTACTCCTGAGCATTGATTTTACAGCTCTTGTGATCCTGATGTTCTGATTTTATAGTTTTCTGGAGGATTCCACAGAGATCAACTTCAACAAGTCCCTCATTTTCCCATGCTGATGTTCCCTCAAACCAAATGTCAGCTTCCATCAATCAAGACCTTATGTGCCCAGTTGTGGTCATCCAATGTCCCCTGCTAGGTATGTATCTTAATGGGAAGCAAATTCTTATCATAATGAGCTTTAGCTGATTTTGTTTTGTCTAACCTCACCTTTCTAGATTTTCTGTAACATGTGGCTGTTCTTTGCCTCTAGCCAAAATTCTACTGGAAGACTTGAATGTAACTCCAGCATTTGTTTGTGAACTTCCAACTTTGATAGGTTATCTGTTTGGTTATCTATATGTGATTTATTGGGAGATAAGAAATAATCTCCACTTTCTAATTGACCTATGTACACTCTATATAGCCCCATATAGCTGCTTTATCAGGAAATCCTTACATCACTTTCTGTACTTTATACTTGTCCAAGTCACTGACAGTGGTTTGTGTATCTGTTTTTGTAATAAATTTGTTTTGTTTTATTTTGTTATTTTTTTGGGAAAGGTTCTCATTCTGTCACCCAGGCTAGAGTGCAGTGGCACAATCACGGCTCACTGCAGCCTTGATCTCTGAGGCTCAGGTGATCCTCCAGACTCCCAAGTAGCTGAGACTACAGGCACCCACTACCACACCTGGCTAGTTTTTATATTTTTTTAGACACAGGGTTTGACCATGTGCCCAGGTTGGTCTTAAAACTCCTGAGCTCAAGTGATCTGCCCACCTTGGCCTCCTCAAAGTGAAAGGATTACAGGCATGAGCCACCGAGCCTGGCCTTTTTTTGTAATGGATTCTACAGGTAACTCATGGTTTGAGCCATGCCTTACTCCACAGCAAGATCACAAACTAGTAATTACCAGATGACCTTGACTACATAATTGGCAAAGTGTTCTTCATTACTTTTTTTTCTTTCTCTCTCTATTCTCCTACCTCCTCCTCTCTTTCTTCCTTTCCTTTTTTCCTCTCTTTCCGTTATTTCTTTATTTATTTTTGCGGCCCAAGTTGTCTGCATGTTTGCTTTATAGGCTTTGCTTGAAATAAAAGATCTGTAAGCATGAGGCAATTAACAATTTCCTCTTTAGGGAATTCAGTCTCTTATATTTATACTTATTAATATTCTAATTATCTAGGAAATTGTCAGTCTTCCATTATGGATAATTTAGAACCACAGTGGCCATTTGACAGACTTAAAATTTTAACAACTTTTCACAACCTAAAGAGTTCCAAAACAGAAAGAATTAGTAAATGAGATTTTTAAAAATCTAAGTAAGCTCTATACCGATAAGTTTTAAAGATGAACAAGTGCTTGCATAAATTTTAAAAACCAGAATTTAACAATTTTCAACATGAGAGAAAAATTAGACTCCCACTGCTTCAAATGTTGTGGCTCTTTAAGAAAATCTGCAAATGCTTGTTAAGCTGTAGCTCAAAGGAAAAGAAATTTAACTCCCAGTTAAAATAATGGCTCCATGTACTATATTACAAGATAAGAAGCAAAGCACTGACACTGGATTTTTCAATGTTTTTAAAATAACTTAAGAAGCTTATGTGATATATAAATATAGTGAGAATTCAAGTAATATAATCTACTGAAGACAAATCCTGTTATTAATCAAGTATGATAATGTCTTCTTCTGGATAATTATTATTGTTTTTTGAGACAGAATCTCGCTCTGTCACACAGGCTAAAGTGCAGTGGTGTGACCTCAGCTCACTGTAATCTCCGCTTCCCAGGTTCAAGCAATTCTCTGCCTCAGTCTCCTGACTAGCTGGGATTACAGGCACATGTCACCATGCGTGACTAACTTTTCTATTTTTTTTAGAAACAGAGTTTCACCATGTTGGCCAAGCTAGTCTTAAACTCCTGAGCTCAGATGATTTGCCCACCTCAGCCTCCCAAAGTGCTGGGATTACAAGTGTGAGCCACTGTGCCTGGACCCCTCTTCCTGATTTTATCACAATGTAAAAACCGTGTTAACAAAATATTCTAGTTTATGCAAAACTTAGGCTTACTTTACTTCAGAAAGTCAAATTATTCTGAAACACCTATGTTTTCTATACCCATTGTACTCATCAGAAAAGCTAGAGTTCGGCAAACTTTTTCTGTAAAGGGCCTTATGGTCACAACTCTGCCATTTTATCAAAGCAACCATGGGCAATATGTAAACATATAAACAAATGGGCAAGACTATGTTCCAATACAACTTTATTTACAAAAACAGGTGGATATGGTCTCCAGAGCCATAGTTTTTCAACCCCTGAGAGAAAGCAAACATTGCTTTCATAAAGTTCACAATTATAAAAATATATGTTCAATTAAATTTAAATTGTACATTTACTTAGAATTTTTATAAGAGGATTGATTTTTATAACTTCAAACAATGCTGCAATTATGTGAATCTATACATTTACCTTATTTAAAATTTTTAAATGTCCATCGGTTTTAAAAATCAACAGTAATTATATTGCTATTTAAGGATCACTTTAAATTATAAGATATCTAATTCACTTAGACAAAATGATCTTGAGAGTTACTAATAAATAATTTCTGGTCACACAAAAAGTTCCAAAGAAGATATTCATAAAATAGGAAAAACAAATATCTTGAGTTATTGTTCAATTAAGTTTACTTATTTCTTGACCATGTTATACATATTTTCACTCAACTAAGCTCAAACTACTCTGTCAAAAATCAATGTAATGCACACATCATCTTATAAACATATTAATGCTGTTAATCATAAGACTGAAAATAAACCTTTAAATTATAGTGTCATTGAGCATGGTACATTGACAGTATTAGCAGGTTTAAATGCATATGGGAAATGCTGTCATATCATAACATAAGAAAAGAGTAACGTAAGTATGATATGATAGAAAAGACCGATAGCTAAAGGAAAAGGATGATCTTGGAGTAAACTGTCCACTCTGTATGCAGATATTAAAGTATTACTCTTTTTCTTCAATATGTACAGAAAATAAATCTGCATAATTTTGCCACACTTCTATGTATACTTCAAATTTTAAGTCTAATAGCTAAATGCTTTTAGCTGCCTTATACTACACATCTAAACGATTTTCATTTCAGTAAAAATTAAAATCTAGCTACCTTCTCATTATTTTAAATGTTATGTGGACTTTTTGATTAATTAGTCACAACTATTGGTCTTGTCAAAAGCTCTTCTGACAATCCTTTTTGATGATGCCTGATGCCTTTTCCAAATTCAGAATGATGAAACAGATTGTAACAGATTATGTCTTTCCCTAAAATCTGCCTTTCAGGTTTCCTAAAGCACCGCTGAGCAAGCACAAAGATTTGCTCTTTCACTTACAAAAGTGTAATAAACCTCCGGCCGGATGTCGTGGCGCTTGCGAAGGCGAGGCCAAGAGTTCAAGGCCAACCAACCTCAGCAACCTTACAAGCTCTCAATGATTGGCAAAAAAAAAAAAAAAAAAAAAGTGTAATAAACTAACCTGGGTTAGCCTAACTGACTCCATCTTAGATGCAAACCTGACAAGCTCTCTGGAGCCTCTCCCTCCCTGCTGCAGCCCCTCAGGTGCATTACTGGGTCATGCTGCACTCAAAGCTTTGAACCCTCAAGAGTGGTTCACACTGTTCACAGCACCTGTAACCACTGTAACCACATCCTGCTTGGCAAGTGTATCTGCTATTGTGAATACCTTCCTTGGTGATTATTGTATGGAAAGTTCGCCCTGCTACCTCCCTTAGTGATTGTATGGAAATACCCATAGCAACCAACAATCTTGGGAACCTCCTGCCCCCTGGTTACCAGTCTCCTCCTACTAACTTGCTTGTTCTGCTTCTGTAAAATTCCGCTTCAGCTAGGCTGCCCCCGCCCCTACCTAAATCAAAGTATAAAGGGAAATCAAGCCCCTTCCTCCCGCAGAGAGAATTTGAGCGTTTAGCTGACTCTCTGTCACTGGCTGAATAAAGGACTCATAATTTGAACTCAGAGCGTGGTGTTTCCTTCTAACTCATTCGGATATTACAAAAGATACTAGAAACAATCAGATTTCTTTGACATAATTCAGAATTTATGTAGCCCAGAACTACTGTGACTATGCTTTTGTTTATATAACCCCAGATATATTAAAAACCAAAAGCTGAAAATAAAAAGACAAGTTTGGCCTTTCTAGGCTAATTATATATAAGTAGTGGGTGCAGTGGTTCATGCCTGTAATCCCAGCACTTCGGGAGGCCGAGGCAGGCAGATTGCCTGAACTCAGGAGTTCAAGACCAGCCTTGGCAACACGGTGAAACCCCGTCTCTACTAAAACACAAAAGATTAGCTAGGCAGGGCAGCATGAGCCTGTAGTCCCAACTACTTGGGAGGCTGAGGCAGGAGAATTGCTCGAACCTGGCAGGCGGAGGCTGCAATGACCCAAGATGGCACCACTGCACTCCAGCCTGGGGGACAGGGAGAGACTGTTTGAAAAAAAAAAAAAAAGAGAGATACCTGTCCCAGCAATAACATACTTGTCAAGGTGAATAAGATGTATACTCATATACATGTACATACAGGTTATGACTTTCTATAAATTAATTTTAAGAAAGAGTGTGTACCTACGTTTAAATACCCTCATCAATTTGGGATAATCATAATACTCCTTCATTGTCCATAATGTGTTTTGACTTCAAGGTAGTTACTTATTTCATCCTTATAATTGAAACTGTTATTTATTATATTAAATTAACCAGAGCCTTTGAGCCTTAACAACTACCATGAGGTGTTCCAAACTCAAAACTACTGACATCTCGGCCCAGATAATTCTTGGTTGTGAGGGGTTTTCATGTGCCCTGCCTGTTGATGACTATGTAGCATTTTGGTTGAGCTATTAAATGGTGGGTGATTATTGGTATATGAATGTGGGAAGTAAGTTTAATCACATATAGTTGGTCACAGGCCTAAGCTGCTCTATTGCTGTTTTATTTAACAATGTCTTGCTGCTTCTTATGCACTAACATTTTGGTATAAAGATTCTGTGGATAGTCAAAAGAAAGCCACAGTACTTAAGCTGACCAACTTAATATTCCAACTGAATACGGAGGTGACCAATTATGAACTAAAAGGAGTATAGTTTTGTACAACTTAGCAGCACTAGTTTAGTGAATTTTAATTTCTATGTAAGGCTTAGATTTTAACTTAACATTTTAGATTTAACATTTTAGTTACTTACTACTTATGTTTTATGTAAGGTTTTACAGTGTTAGTAAATAAATATGCATTTAACTTCTTTTTAAATGTTAAAAAAAAATCACTGAGGACCTAAAAGACTTTTAGTTTAAATAATTATATATTTTGATCTTTGTCATGTTAAAAATTTAAACAGAGAAATTTTAAGATATTAATTCACTTAAAAATGACAATAAACCATTAATGTTAACATGTTATAAAAATAATCTTTTCTAAAACAAAACAAAAAAATGAAAGATAATGTTTTAAATTTTTGTAAATCTTTTAAATGGCTGGTTTAATAAAAGACACCTGGATTCTCATATCTGCTTCTGCATTCAATCTATGGCAATATGTTTAGGTTGAAATACATAAAGAAAATCATATACATGACATAGATGAAGAAAATCATATATATGAAGTATACGAAGAAAATCCAGCCTCTCATAGATACATTAACTAGAAAATAGCAGAATATTTTACTAGTGCATTCGGATAACTGTGGATATTTTTCTTTGATACTACCCTAAAACTTAAGAAATAGTAGTGTCTGGTAGGTTAGGTGCAATGTGGAATATAAAATCATATCTGTCAACTTTTCATATTATGTTACATTAAAATCATTTTACTTAATAATCGTTTACCATGCATAATTTTGTAACATCCATACACTGGTCATTTGGAAAACTGATTCAAAGAGTTATGCAGATCTTTGAAATGTTGACCTAGTTCACTATACAACATCAAAAAATCACATGTTAATATTACCACCCATCTCCTCAAAAAAATCTTTATGTATCAGGAAGCTATAAAGCTCAAAATGATGAATATACATTTTACAAAATTCCAATTTTTATATGACAGACTGAATTGTATCATTGGCAACAAATGTTATTAGTAATTCTTGAAGTAACAGGTTCACTTGCTAGAAAATGTCTTCCTAATACCCAAGTCTGAATAACCACACTTTGTCATTCTTTGAAGAAAAAATATGGCATTTTGTGAAAAAAGCAGTTAGTTTAACTCACAATTTAAACAACTGTACAAGTGGTTTCCTTCAAGGCAACCATCATACTTTGGCATATTGCAGAAGACTTTAATGGATACTTCCCATTTTATTATACAGAATATTTTTTAAATGTATATATAATCAAGGGTTGAGATTTAATAAAATGAATACTAACTGCTTCTTCAAGATTTTCCTAAGTGAAACTGCAATTTTTCTGAGCACATTTTCTTTGTGTGTGGAGGTAAAGAATGTGATAATTACTAGTACTATTTGGTGCCTCTTCCTTTGCTCATGCTAAAGCAGAGAAGATTCACCATGGCTTCCACCACACCACAAGTGGAAGTGTCACCACAGTGAAAAAGGCAAACCTTTCAGTACTGTTATGAGAATACATTTTTACTTTGGGAAAGGTTTGGCCAACTGAAAGGTCTTCAGACTACACTTTGAGAACCCCTGCCCTACCCAGAGTAAGAATTATGTCCAGGATTAAAGATAAAGCCAAACTACACCTGCATTTAAAAATCAATTATTAAAAAGATCACTGTGATCTGCTATTAATTTCACTGCTTTCCTGAATAGTTCTAAATAATTATTAGGAAGATAATAAAATCCCTAAGTCACTACAACATAGCATCTATAATATTCAGTATACAATGAGAAATTATAAGACTGGTAAAGAAGCAGGAAACTTTGATACGAGATTTAGATAAAACATAGTCAATAAAAGCAGACCCACCAAACCAAATGTAAATTCTAGAACTACAAAATGTACATGAAATAAAATTTTTATTGGATAGGCTTAACAACAATTGGACACTATCAAAGAAAAGTAAAAACAGTGACTTGAAGACAGGTAAACAGGTATTAACAAACTGAAGTACAAAGAGTAAAAACACTAGGGGTTCTACCCAGTGATTGGTGGTTCCATTTAAGTGTTCTAACACACATGTAACTGGAGTCTTAGAAGGAGGAAAAGTACTAAAGAAGGAGGAAAAAGTATTTGAAGATACAATGGCTGAAATTTCTGCAAATTCAATAAAAAATATCAACTAGCTGGGCACAGTGGCTCACACCTGTAAATCCTAGCACTTTGGGAGGCCAAGGTGGGTAGACCACGAGGTCAGGAGTTCAAGACCAGACTGGCCAACATGGTGAAACCCCATCTCTACTAAAAAATACAAAAATTAGCTGGGCATGGTGGCTCGTGCCTGTAATCCCAGCTACTTGGGAGGCTGAGGGAGGAGAATTGCTTGAACCAGGACCTGGGAGGGAGAGGCTGCAGTGAGCCAAGATCATGCTACTGCACTCCAGCCTGGGCTACAGAGTGAGACACCATCTCAAAAAATAATAATAATAAAATAAAATAAAAATAAGCCCACTGATTAAAGGTAAGGGTAAAAGGAAAGGGATCAAAGCCATGAAAAATGTAAGGAAACCATATCCAGAACTTTATAGTCAGATTGTTACAGACCAAAAATAAAGAAAAAACTGAATAACAGAGAATAAAGCATATATAAAATGAACAACAAGAATCATAGCTGTTTAATCATACACAATAGAGTTCAGAAGATAATGGAACATTTTTTAAGCTAGCTAAAAGAAAAAATATATAAATTGGGAAATCCACATCTGGTAAAAAATATCCTTCAAAAACAAGAAAGATGAAGGCCAGGCATGGTGGCTCATGCCTGTAATCCCAGCACTTTGGGAGGCTGAGGAGGGTGGATCACCTGAGGTCAGGAGTTCAAGACCAGCATGGCAAAAGCCCATCTCTACTAAAAATACAAAAATTAGCCAGGCGTGGTGGCAAATGACTGTTAATCCCAGCTACCCAGGAGGCTGAGGCACAAGAATTGCTTGAACCTGGGAGGTAGGGGCTGCAGTGAGCCAAAATCACACCACTGCTCTCCAGCCTGGGTGACACAGTGAGACTGTATAAAAAAAAAAAAAAATGAGAGAATTAGCTGCTAGTAGCCATATGACATAAGAAATGCTAAAGGAAGTTTTTCAGGCTGAATAAAGCTTACAGATTAGTAAAATTCTTACATTCTACCACAAGGTAATATGTTATTAATTTCAAGAGACCGTGCTAAATTAAGGATGCATATTGCAATCCCCAAAATAAATACAAATAATACAGCAAAAGATAACAGATGAGATAAAATGGAATACTAAAAAATACTTGATTCGTCCAAGAAGGTAGAAACAAAAGAAAGAACTAGTGAAACGAAAAACAGCAAGCTGGTAAACTGAAACCCAACCATATCAATAATTACATTAAATTAATATGTAGGACTGATGTCACACAAAATGGTGAAGTAGGAAGCTCTAAGGGCTGGTAGCTCCACCAAAGCGACAACTGAACTGGAAAGAGAGATCGGCATCAACAAACTCTTAACTCTGGAACCTGATCAGACACTTCCGTAACAACCAGGGGAGTGCTGGATGAATAAAGAGGCTACTATTCTTAGGTGAGCATGTGGCTTGTGCAAGCAGGCCACCATTCCCCATTTATCAGTCCAGCCAATGCTATGGGATGAGAGGCCTATGTGCCTGGAATGTTGTGTACCAACTAATCACATCCCTCACTCCTCAGCCCCACCACAGCTGTGGGGAGAGTAGTCTGTATTAGGGGAACAGCCGGCTGGGACGTGCGTTGGCAGTGTGACCTTGTCTTCCAAAAAATTCACAGTTGTGCACTTTGGTGGGTTTTGTGTTTCTTTGAGGGACCAGCACAGATGACTGCCTTGATTTTAGCCCCATCAGCCACAGCAGCTTACCCAGAAACATTTATTGGAAGATTTAAAGGGCCAATAGATCTTTTTTTCTTCCCTTTTTTACAGCCAGATATTTAAGTAAATCTTTGTCTACTACTAACTGACTGCAGAGATGATGAAACAGAAACTTCAGTGACCACATACAATAAGGAATATACAATTTACAAAAAGAGTTTGAAAAAGTCTGACAGCTCTAGCCCTCAACAAGCAGAAATCAGCCATGCCTGAGAAATGGAAAAATTGAATCTCCAGAGGTATCATGTTATAATACTCAAAATGTCCAGTTTTAACAAAAAATTACAAAGCACACAATGAAACAGGAAAATAGGGGGCCCATTCACAAGAAAAAAAGAATCTGACAGAAACCATTCCTGAGGAGCCCAGACATTAAGTGAACTATCCAAATGTCCTCAATAAGCTAAAGGAAACCACGGACCAAGAGCTAAGGAAATCATGAAAACAATGTATGAACAAAATGAAAATATCAATAAAATGATAGAAATTATAAAAAAGGAACCAAACAGAAATTCTGGAGTAAAGTAACTGAAATGAAAATTTCAATACTGGATTCAGCAGAAGAAAGACTCAGTGAACTTGAAAATGAGTTGTTTGAAATTATTGCACTAGAGGAGCAACAAGAAAAAGGAATAATGAACAATGAAGAGACCCTGAGGGATCGATGGGATACCATCAAGCACACCAACACACACATCATAAGAATCACAGAAAAACAAGAGACATAAAAGTGTAGAAAAAAATTTGAAGACAGAATATCTGAAAACTTTGAAAATCTGACGCAAGACAGGAATATACACATCCAGGAGGCTCAACAACTTCAGAGAGGAAAAACCCAAAGAGATTCATATCTAAATATATTAGAGTCAAATTATGGAAACCCAAAGACAAAAAGACCAGAACACAGGAAGAAAGCAGCAGCCTACCACATAAAAGAATCCTTAACAAGATTAACAGCTAATTTTTCATTGGAAACCATGGAGAACAGAAAGAAAGTAGTAGGATAGTATATTGAAAAGTCCCCCCCAAAAAAAATGTCAACCAAGAATTCTATACTTGCAAAAACTGTCCTTTAAGAATAAAGGTGAAATTAAGAAATTTCCAGAAAAAACAAAAGCTGAAGGAGATGACTACCAGTAGACCTACTCTAGAAGAAATGTTCGAGGGACTGTTTCAGGCTAAAGTGAAAGGACACTAAAAAGTAACTGAAAGCCATAAGAAGAAATAAAGAACATTGGTAAAGGTAACTATATGAATATAAATATAAAAGTCAGTATTATTGTACTTTTGGTTTGTTGATTTAAAAGACAAATGCATAAAATAATAACTATAAATCTATGCTAAAATAACCAGGCACTTCAAAACTATAGTTGAGTGTAAAACTAGAGCAGGAAAATTTCATAGAAGATGAACCTGTAACACCTTGTTTATCAGAAAATCAGGAGGTACTCAAAGAGTGATGGAGATGTGCCAAAAAGCCATAGACACTATCATGAAAGGATTCCCACTGACCAAATCTGGGACAAGCTCCAACACTTTGAGTTTCAAAATAAATAACAGAAAAAATAGAATACAGCCCATTGACTAGAAATCCAACCTATGAATAAATAAGAAGTTTGAGAGGTGGCTGGGCGCGGTGGCTCAAGCCTGTAATCCCAGCAATTTGGGAGGCCGAGGCAGGTGGATCACGAGGTCAAGAGATCAAGACCATCCTGGTCAACATGATGAAACCCCATCTCTACTAAAAATACAAAAAAATTAGCTGGGCATGGTGGCGCACGCCTGTAATCCCAGCTACTCAGGAGGCTGAGGCAGGAGAATTGCCCGAACCCAGGAGGCGGAGGTTGCAGTGAGCCGAGATTGCGTCTCAAAAAAAAAAAAAGAAGTTTGAGAGGTAAATACAATATTTATTTATTTATTTATTTATTTAGACAGGGTATTGCTCCGTCACCCAGGCTGGAGTGCTGTGGTACAATCTCAGCTCACTGCAGCCTCAACCTCTCAGGCTCAAGCAATCCACCCAGCTCAGCCTCTGGAGTTGCTAGAACTACAGGCACGCATCATCATGCCCAGCTAATTTTTCTGTATATTTTTGTAGAGATGAGGTTTTGCTATGTTGCCCCTGCTGGTCTCAAACTCCTGGCCTCAAGCGATCCACCTGCCTCAGCCTCCCAAAGCACTGGGATTACAGGTGTGAGCCACCACTGTGCCCAGTTCCACAATATTTAATAGTTTCAAAGTTTCTACCCACAAAATACTTACTGAAGGATAAAAGAGTAACTGCACAAGGAGGAAGCCAGCAGACACCACTTTAATCAGGTACTCAGAGTCAGTAACATGAGTAATTACAAATCATTCACACTACCCAACAAAATGCAAGGAGAAGAACGCAGCTAAATTCTGTGATAATCCTGCCAAAGATCCATACTCTAAATCTAATCATGAACAAAGAGCAGACAAATCCAAATTGAGGAACACTGTACAAAATAACTGGGCTGTAATCTTCAAAAGCATCACAGACATATATGCAAGTCAAGGAAAGACGTGAACTGTTTCAGACTGAAAGAGACTAAACAATCCAAATTCCACACATAAGAACAACAAAACAATATATTATCTGGCCCCTTCCTATCTCCCCAGCCTAATTTCTTAGCACATCTTCCTTTAATAACTCTACCCTAGAGTTCTGATAAAGTTCCAGTAAAGTTCCTTTCCAACAATAGGGCCTTTGCATTTGCTGTTCACTGTGATTGATCTGTTCCTCCCTCAGATATTCACATAGATTGATCCCAGGCTCCACATCTCTATTCAACAAAGCGTCCCCTGACCATCTTATCTAAATTAGCCCTGTCAGTCCCCATCATTTATATTCCCTTATGGTGTTTATTTTTTCCAAAGAATTTAGTTCATTACATACCATTTATCTATTTATTGATTTACTTATTTGATGTTTCTCCTTTACTACAAAGTAAACTGCTGAAAATGTGCAAGTTATCAAATCTTGTTCATGATTCAATTGATAGTGCTCAGCACAATGCTGGCCAGGAATAGACATTCATTACAGTATTTGCAGAATTTATAAAATCTGGTTTCTTTGACAATGGTTATGAAATAAATGCCCTATAATGCAAATCCAGCCCCTTGGCCATTAAAGGAGAGAGGTGATTGCAGGGAGGGCCCGTGAATGGCATAAAGCTCACTGAGGAACGGGGAAGAGCAATGTGCTTAACCAACCCATTTCTAATGCAGGAAGTATAAAAGCACGCCCTTGGGAAGTGGGAAAAGAAATTCACCTGGTTTCTTCAAAGATAGCCCTGTACTTTCCAGTGCAGAAAAACTGATGTTGCAAAGAGGAGATTCTAAATTATTTCAGGCAGATGACCTTACCCAGTGACACCAAATTACTATAGTTCTCCAACATCACATCCACGTACAAGTCCCTCTGAGCAGGGTCCAGGCATTCCCACTCCTCCTGAGAGAAGTCGATGGCCACATCCCTGAATGTCACCAACCCCTAAAACCAAAAACCCATGTATTACTTGTGTAATTCAAGAAAACATTACCAGGAGGAAAGAAGAAGGTATGAAGGATAAACTACAAAGAAGGGGAGAAATACAACAATCAAATATGCTGAAAGCCTCAGATTTAAGCAGGAAAAAGCAAGAAAATCAGTGTGACTAAAGCAGAATGCCAACATGTTCTAGAAGAATCTTGTAGCAGAAAAACTTCCCAGATACTGTAACATAACTCAGCTATCCAGACCTGTCTGGTAATATATTTTAAAAATCCCAGTTTCTTCTGTTAAAAGTGTGTGTGTGTGTGTGTGTGTGTGTGTGCGCGCGCGCGCGCGCGCGCATTTACATTGTGTATTTACAAAGCGCTATGTGCCTTCCTCAAAAATTCTTTGTGAAAGTGAATTGCTCACCATCTTTCCCCTTTAATAAGAAAACAAGGCCAGGTACAATGGTTCACGCCTGTAATCCTAAGCATTTTGGGAGGCTGAGGCAGGTGAATCACTTGAGGTCAGTATGAGACCAGCCTGGCCAAAATGGTGGAATCCCATTTCTACTAACAACACAAAAATTAGCCAGGTGTAGTGGCAGATGCCTGTAATCCCAGCTACTTGGGAGGCTGAGGCAGAGAATCATTTGAACCCGGGAGGTGGAAGTTGCACTCCAGCCTGGGTAACAGAGCAAGACTCTGTCTCCAAAAAATAAATAAAGAAATAGGGGAAACATGAAAAGTTTTTGTACGATAAATCTTTATTTTATAAAAATGATTCCCATTAAATTAGGGACTATCACCAAAACTCAAATACATCACTGATAGATTACATCATAAGCATTTTTTCTTATGATGAATTTAAACAATACTTTTTATTTGATGCAATTCATTTTATCCTCTGGATATATGAGATTAATCACTCACTTTTTTTTTTTTTTTTTTGCCAATCAATGAGAGCTTGTAAGGTTGCTGAGGTTGGTTGGCCTTGAACTCTTGGCCTCGCCTTCGCAAGTGCCACGACATCCGGCCGGAGCCACTTTGGGCCCTAATCACTCACTTATATCTGTACATTTAGGCTGAACAAAACTTCTGTAGATTTTCTTAACTGTGGAAATTTATTACCATCTAGACCTTAGGCATCCTCTTACCTGTTACTGTCAACTACCCCTCACTTAATACTTTCCTTGTTCCTGAGTTAGAGAGTACTGATATAGGATGTTGCACGTGACACAAACTGTCACTCATGACCTACATGTCCTGGTTGATGACAAAACACTTCAAAGTCAACTGGTTCAAAATCCACTGGTGGTAAGAGTCCTTTGGTGACTCCAAAGACTACTGGTCTTCATCTCTTAGGTAATTTCTGGGAAGAACCACTCACTCCCCTCTCTCTAATCTCAGAGCCTCCCAACAAATGCAACCTTACATAAACTAAGGTTGAGACCAAGCAACCCCAAAGTCCATCTTACCTCTGTGGAAAACTTGGGTCTATAGAGAAGTTCCAGTTTTTGCATGTGGTGCAATGGGATCCTTATTACTACCTAAACACACTACAGACCTGACACAGGAATGAGAAACTCAGGTGACAGAAATGGTGCAGATGTGGCCAAACAGAGATAAAAAGGGCATCACCCAAGACAGCCAAGACGGTTAAACATGAAAGCGCTCCCAGAGAATGCACAAACAACTAACATCGTTCTTCTGGGTGACCATCCAACTGTCTAAGGGCAGATGACTTGACTGGTTTCTTTGGTAGCCACCCTCTAAAATCAGCATTTTAACCTAAATTTAAAAATACTACTGTTTTCAAAATCCTTGCAGTCTTTCATTCTCTTCCCTTTATGTGAATCCTGTTGGTACCTTTGATAGAGGAAATCAATGTACTATGGGTTTTCCTTGTATATAAGTAAGTATGTGGTTAACTATATTTCTTTGAGTTATCCTTAACAGAAGCTTAAATATTCCCCTCAAAAGACTCCACTGCTCTATCACTGCTCTCACTAGAAGACTGGGAACACAGGAGATGTTGAATAATATGTTCAATGAATATGACATTGATTAGAAAGGGGAGGGGCACCAGGGGAGGACACTAGGCTATTTGGCACCATCCTCCACTGGAACAGGAAGAACTGAGCAGGTTCAGGGATGGAGTTCTGTCAGAGAGAAGGCTTTAGGAAAATTAAGGAAAAGATTCACATGCCCTAAAAATCACAGTATTTCATGGAGAGAAAAATACCAACTTACATCAGTCATGGTTCTGGAATTCCAAGAATTAATTAATGCTCCATGGGATTCCTCTATT
The DNA here is from genome assembly GCA_031835075.1 of Saguinus oedipus. NCBI lineage: Eukaryota > Metazoa > Chordata > Mammalia > Primates > Cebidae > Saguinus > Saguinus oedipus. Next base: position 45,600,550 of record CM063187.1, on the reverse strand, counting down.
GGTGAAGCACAGAATCCAGAAAAGCCAGAACTGGGGAGGGAAAACGAAGTATTAAGCCAGATGTGCCTCAGTGATGCCATCCTAACTTAAACTAATAGAAGATCTTATCTTCTCCATGTCTGCTTCTACTACATACCCAACATGCCATTTATGGAATCTAAACTTTCACCCTAAATCCCAAAGTTCTTTAGCAGGGAGATTTCTGGCAGTGTCTGGTTCTGAGGTTGTGAATCTGGACATGGGATTCAATGATTCAGTCCTGCCCAGGAGATCAGATCATCCTCCTTCCATTCCTACCTCTCAGGAATACCTGTCATGGTCCAAGCTACAACATCCTTCATGGGCTCAGGACTGAAGGAAGTTGGTCAAGACATGGGAGCTGGACAGGATGTATAAGGAATTCATTGGGAACCCAAAAAGTTGACTGTCTAATGCATCTATCAGAATATTCATGACATGAAATATCATGCAGTGAGTACATGCTGACTTAGGGAAATAATCAAGATATACTCAATAGAAAAAGTAGGTTATGAGATTTATGGTATTATTACATTTATAAAATACATATATATCAATACAAAAAGGCTGACAATTGGACATCAATAGATGAAGAAATGTTTAGAAAGTTATACATCTCAAGAAAGAAACAAAAAAATAAAAAATAAGGTTATATATCCATATATTAACAACATTCATATTTTCATTATGATCATAATGTTTTTCATTTAGGTAATCCACATAATAATTGTAACCATGGCCATGTATTACACAAACTCTATAATTTCTACATATGCCTATGTCTTGCCTAGAAAAAAAAGAACGAAATTCCCCAAGTTATGCCATGGATATATTAATGAAATATTAATAATATTAATATGTCCATAGCATAACTTGGGGAATTTCGTCCTTTTTTTTAATTTTTATTTTTTTGGGGTTTTATTATTTTTTTGCTCCCCCTCCATTAATGAGGTTTTGATCTTGCTTTTCTTATCTTGACTGATGGATTTACTTTGCATCTGAACCTTTGCATGTCTTAGACATGGTACCCTCCAGATAACTGCTGAATCACCTGATCCTATTAGGCTCACTTTGCAACTAACATTAGTAGAATAAAAACTATAAGGTAAAAATAATAAAATAAAATAAAATGAAAAAAATAAAATAAAGTAAAAACTATAAGGTATAAACTTTACAGAATAAATTCCATTTGCCTCCAAACGCCTGATCATGATTCAATAGAATTGCTTATAACTACCTTCCTATGAGTTCCTTAAAGAAGGTCCCCTAGACTGCCTACTGGCCTTTGTTGCTGGCTGCTGGCTGCCTTATCCCTAAGCATACTTTGTCTTCAAGGTAACAACTATGTCTTCTAAACACTGTATTACCCCCTAAGTACAAGTATCACAGGGTCTGGGATTTGGGGCAAATTCTTTACCCAAAACTTCACTTCCAGAAATGTATTATTAAGAAATAGCTAAAGAAGGGCCAGGCGAGATGGCTCACACCTGTAATCCCAACACTTTGGTAGGCTGAGGAGGGCAGACCACCTTAGGTCGGAGTTCGAGACCAGCCTAACCAACATGGAGAAACCCCATCTCTATTAAAAATACAAATTAGCGGGGTGTAGTGGTGCGTGCCTGTAAGTCCAGCTACTCGAGAGGCTGAGGCAGGAGAATCACTTGAACCCGGAGGTGGAGGTTGTGGTGAGCTGAGATCATGCCATTGCACTCCAGCCTGGGCAACAAGAGCAAAACTCCATCTCAAAAAAAAAGAGAAAAAAGAAAAAAAAAGACATAGCTAAAGAAGAAAGAGGCACACAAGATAAATACACAAGGATATTCAACCAAAAATAATTTCTGATAACCAAAAATGAGAAACTACATAATAGTAAGCAAAAGGTTTAATAAATTACAGCCTGCCATACCCTCATTAGTTATGATGGTGTTGGTTCATATTAATTGATGAAGAAAGACATGCATGATCAATTCCTTAGGCAGGCAGGTTTATAACTAACATAATGTGTGAGTTATATTCTGTTGAAATTAAGATAAAAGTTCTGGTGTCAGACCTTTAGGATGTGAATATGAGCCTTATAGTTACTAATTTCTCAACACTTCTGTTTCCTCATCAATAAGAAGGGTGAGAACAATGTCTACCACAGAAGAATAAGTAAGAAATCCATACAAAATAGTGAATGGTATATATGATAATTGTTTATAAGTTGTATTTTTTTTTTTCAGAGACAGGGTCTTGCTCTGTTGCCTAAGCTGGAGTGCAGTGGCACAAACACAGCTCACTGCAACCCCAACCTCCTGGGCACAAATGATCCTCCCACCTGAGCCTCCCTGCCCAGTACCTGGAACCACAGGTGCAAGACACCTTGCCCTGCTAATTATTCTTTTTAAAAACTGTTTGTAGAGACAGGGTCTCACCGTGCTGTCCAGGTTGGTCTCGAACTCCTGAGCTTAAGGAATCTTCCTTCCTTGGCCTCCCAAAGTGCTGGGATTATAGGTGCGAGCCGCCAGACTTGGCCACATTTTCATCATTATTATTGAAAATGAAGAATGTTACTGTTCCTTATCCCATTATAACAAAGAAACTTAATGCTATTCTATTTTGCTTACAGTAAAATATGCCCATCTCAGACATGCTTTCTTATAATACTAACTCAAATTTCACAGGCCAGCCTTGAGCCTGCCATTCCTCCTAAATAACAATGTGAAGAAAAATGTCCTCAGAAACATATAGAAGAAAATACCCCTTCCTCCCAGAAGATACATAGAGATTCAGCATCATTAAGCTGCATCAGAAAATACAACCTGATTAGGTGTCAAGCTGAGAACTTAACCAGAGGCTCCATCTTGTTCTTCTGCACAAATTGGTGGTTTACTTAAATATATACAATCATAACCTTCTTATTCTACCTCCTGGCATTTATTTATACCTGTCCTTGGAAATACTATCTGTAAAATATATTTTTGGTAGGATGGCTGTATATTGGAGATTATTGCCATTGTCTGTAGAGGTAACCTTTAAAATTCTAATCTAGTTCTAAAACTCTTTCTTGCCTGACAATTCATTTTTAGATGACATTTCTATAATCCCAGAAGATGTCAATATTTGAAGGTTTTCAAATAAGGGACTCACTAACACTTCCCTCTTCTCTCCAAATATTCAATATTAACATAAAACCTAGATCTGGATTGGATTTCTTTTTCAAACTAAGAACTAAAGAGTTTTCAATTAATTTACATTACCCATTACAATAATTTTATTCTGCAGAAAAAAAACCACACCCATAGGCACAAAGGAAAAAAGATTTAAACACAAATATTCCAAAGTGCCGAGTGGCTCACACCTGTAATCCCAGCACTTTGGGAGGCCAAAGGAGGCAGATTGCTTGAGCTCAGGAGTTCAAGACCAGCCTGGGAAACATGGTGAAACCTCATCTCTATCAGAAACACAAAAAATTAGCCGGACATGGAGGCACACACCTGTGCTCCCAGCTACCTTCCCTCTGAGGTGGGAGATTGCTTGAGCCTGGAAGGTGGAGGTTGCAGTGAGCCAATATCACACCACTGCCCTCCAACCTGGGTGACAGAGTGAGACAGTATCTCAAAAAAGAAATTAAAAAAAACACCAAAACATTAAGAATGATTAACTCTAGAGAATGTGATTTTCAGCTTTCTTCTCTGTATGTCTCCTGATTGCTGAGTTTTTTTGACCGAGCCTGCATTAATTCCATAATTGGAAAAATATAGACATTTCCAAATATAAAAAAAACTGAGTGACAGGAGGGATATATTTCAGTCATTAAGAAAATTGAACAAATGGGGCCAACACTAAAAATCAGTGGGCCTGAAACAATTTACACCTACCAGCTCTTGAACATCCTGTAGCTGTTACTCTCGGCAATGAGACATGTTCACTGTCAAAATTCTCCTGTAAATCAACACAAACAGATAAACCACCTTCAAAGGCTGAGAAAGAAAATAAATGTGCATAAAGAGAACGGTATTTGGTACAGGGTAGATGCTCAATAAGTATGGGTGCGCCTCTCTACTTCTTCACTGAATGACCAATTAAAGTAACGTTTTAGATGTAATCTTCAAAATATGTCTTCCAAACCCTGTCTTATTAGATAGGACTGATATGTAACAAAATATTCTTGAGCACTTTAGTCCATAACTATGATTCCTTAAAATTGCATAATTTATATTTCTCCTTCCTTTGATTCTTTATAAACTTAATTTTTATTAGGTGCATATCATTCGATCATTAGATACACTGCAATTTACTTGCCTATTTTCATTCTATTGGACACTAATTTTTTTAAGCTCCTTCCCCGAAATTACAATCTTTTTTTTCAGAACAACAGAGTGAGATCTTTTTGGGTCATGGTCATTTTGATAACCTCATGAAATTATAGACACTTTGCCCACTTAAAAAACACATTTACATACATTTACAAGAATTTGGTCTCAATTTCGAGAGATTTTGGTCACCTGGAAGCTCATCAATGGAACAAGAAGACCTCAGTTAAGATTTTCTGTTCTAAGGCTGGGCACAGTGGCTCACACCTATAATCCCAGCACTTCAGAAGCCTGAGGCAGGCAGATTGCTTGAGTCCAGGAGTTCAAGACCAGCCTGGGCAACAGAGCAAAACCCTATCTCTATGAAAAATACAAAAAAACTGGCTGGGCTTCATGGCACGTACCTGTAGTCCCAGGTACTCAGGAGGCTGAGGCGGGAGGATACCTTGAGCCTGGGAGGCCAAGGCTACAGTGAGCCATGATCATGCCACTGCACTCCAGTCTAGGCAAAACACCAAGACCCTGCCTCAAAAAAAAAGTGTTCCTGTCTGAGATCATTTGAGCATCTGGTCACTTTTTAAAAAAATTTGCAAGCACCCATTACAATCAACTTCACATTTCTATTACTCTAATCTATAAAAAGTTGATGGGAAATAATCCAGAAAAGCCCAGTAACAGCAATTCAATATTCAGTAATAGCAACTCAATGTTCAGTAAGCCCCTATCATGGGTATGGCACTGCTCTAGAAAGCTTCATACATAATAACTCATCTTACTTCATCACACCTCCATTAGGTAGCTACTATTCTGTCCCTATTTTATAGATGTATCACAGAGGGCCTGAATCAATTGCCTAAGTTCACACAGCTACCAACAGGCAGAGCCAGGATTTGAATTCAGATATTTTAGATCCAGAGCCTTAATTTTAACTACAACACAAGACAGCTTCTTATGTGCCACACAAAGCTGGACTTGAAACAATTCATGCTTGGCAATGTTACAGACTTCTACCCAAAGATTATCTGAAGGTCCCCACTCTTGGCGCAAACCACAAATCTCTACGCTCAAAGCTCAATCATATTTCCACCACTAAAAGCCTCACAAAGCAGACAACATTGTCATATACTGCCAGAAATGTTCCCTTACTTAAAATCCATCATACCTTGTCTTGCTTTTAGAATCATGACTACGGGCCAGGCGTGGTGGCTCACACTGCAATCCCAGCACTTTGGGAGGCCAAGGCCAGAGGAACATTTGAGCTCAGGAGTTCAAGGTTGCAGTGAGCTATAACTGTACTACTGCACTCAGCCTGGGCAATAGAGTGAGACCCTATCTCTAAAAAAATAAAAAATGCTTAATAATGACTACAGAAAAGATGAAAAAATAGCCTATGACACCACCTAATTACTAATCTCTTCAAATAATCACAGTCCAAAATAAAGCTCTAACAGCAATCTGCAAGAAGTGCCTTTCTATACCATCATAATGCACTGAAGAATTCGAACAATTTGGCATATTAACAGGTGGGTAAGAATTGAGGAGAAGAAAAATAGGGAGTAATTGGGAGGAAGTATGTACCAGCATGGCGGGTCATTTAACTGGGAAGACCCATGGGAAGACCCAGTCAAGATATTTCAGGCCAAGGAAAGAAAAAGTTCTCATGACCTAGAAGCAAAGGTAATTGAATACATATGTATAAAAAACTGTACGTATAAAAAACCTCACCCAAATCTTGATTTCTAAATATGCAAAAATCCTTTTCTCCTCTTCAAGCTCCTTAGAAATCTAGAAATCTGGCAACCTCGCAGCACTGTGGAAATACAGTAACATAAGACACCAGCATTCCTAGCACACCACAGACTTAATTTAAAAAGACAAAACGAGAAAAAAAACGTCCTTTAGGGCCACTTCTGCCTCCATCCACACATAACCAGACGGAAAAAAAAGGGAGGCTAGAGTCTGTCTCTGTGTTGAGGGCAATTCTTTGGGACAGCGGTCTGGTTGCAATGGCTCTGAAACATTTATCTCATCACCAAAGAGCTCGTAGAGGCGCCTTTATAGGAATCCGACCTCTAGAACTTCCCCAGTCAAGAGCCTGTCGCGAGGACACTTCCAGATCTAAAATTCTCATCCTTCTTGCTTGAAACGTTCATTCTGGGGCTTAGCATAGACTTCTTTCTTGCGGCCATTTAACTGTGGCAGGCCCAAAGACAGGCTAAAGGGAACCTAGAGCATTTGGTCAAAGCAAATCACACAAATACGGCCACGCACCCCATCACCCCGCCACACATTCACAACTGCACCCACCTCCGCGGAGACACACCCCGGCTGTGCCACGCCGTCTGAGACACACTATCTCTCGGCTGCTCGCGTTGCACACAGGCTCGAAGACTCGGCCCTCCCCTGACCCAGCGCCCCCGATACCTCCCCGACCCTCACTGCCGCTTCCAATCCTGTCCCAGTAAAGCCCGCCGAGCCCTCCCAGTCTCACCCGGACTGATTACTTCTACGCACTCGGCCAACTTACCACACAGAATCCAAGAACCTTGAGAACACCGGAAAAGGACCCGGAGCTCCGTGATTAGTTTGGACCCAGAGGCTTATGGGAAACAAGAGCCGGGAAATGCTCGCAGGCTGGAAGCTGAGCCACGGGGAGTGCTTCTGGCAGGCAAGCTCGCCCCGCTGTTAAAAGACCTGTGTCCCGGAGATTTCTGGGAAATGTAGTCCACAGCGGGCGAGTCCCCCGAGGTTGAAAACGGGAGATCAGGGATGCTCCCAACATGCAACTCGGCTTCCTCTGTGAAAAGCGATTTTCTGAAGACGACTGGGAGCTCTAGCCTTTGCTTGAGGGTCTTTGGTGTTGACTGAGAGCGAATTAAAAGGTTCTCAGCCTTCGCTGAGGAACGCATTCTGGAGTCTAGAACAGGCGGAGATGGGACTGGGGTGTCTGGGGAGCAAGCAGGGGAATCCGGGATAGGGTCCCTGGAAATGAACTGAGCGACACCACCAGTTTACCAGGGTATGAGCGCCTGGAACAGTGTCTGGCAGTTGAGCAGACGGGTGTGTCTTGCTGTGAGGGAGTTTGTTAGTCCGATTCGGTGTGTGGGACCCTGCATGGACCTGTTTATGTTCATGGGATGGTTTCTAAGTTTATGCCTGTGAGAGTCTGTTTCATTAGGTGTGAGATGAACCGTTAGAGATTTTATATGCCACTGTTGAAAGACAACAATAAGTGGTCGTGAGTGGATATTGTGACCGTGGAGTGCAAAGGCGGCCATAAACAATACGCAAGCAATCCAGCGTGGCTGTGTTCCGGTAAAACTTTATGGACTATAAAATTTGAATCTCATTCTTTTTTATAGAGTATGAAACCATTTATTCGGAAGCACACATTCATACACCAAAAACAATGCTATATATTCTCTGTCTCTCGTGTGTGTGTGCGTGTGTATGTTTGAAAAAATGTTTTAAAGGAGACAACTAACCGATTCGGAGGTTATAGCAAAAAGATTAGGGGTGTGATGGTGTGGTAAGAACCTTTGGATATAAGTATTTTTTTTAAAAAAAGAGGATTGTCATGCCGGGCATGGATTACGCCTGTAATCCAAGCACTTTGGAGGCCTAGGCAGGCGGATCACCTGAGGTCAGGAGTTCAAGACCAGCCTGACCAACATGGTGAAATCCCGTCTTTAAGAAAAAAAATATATATAAAAAGAGAATTGTCTAAAAATACGAAAGCAAAAATTTATATTAAAACTAACAGAAAAAAAGGAAGTGTTACCTTTTAAGGGCTCTTTCTGGTCACTGATATCACCTCTCTCACCCTCTGCCATCTCTCACCTCCTGGTCTTTCTTGCTTATCAAGAAAAGACTATGGCACTTGGATCCCAGCTTTTTCCCTGCCTCAGCTGAGGTCGCTACCCTGGTTGATTCCCGTCATCCAGTATCATGGGTCTGAGTCCTCATCTGCAGGGTACTTCTCGGCATCCACTCCCATTTTTCATCTGGAACTTGCTCACCAGCATCTGCTCCACCTCCAAACCACTGGTGGGAGCAGCCTCCTCTCTTCCCATATTACTTGCTCAATTACTCCTACAAGTACTACTTTGAATATTTTGGGGGTCTTTGGTTTTTATAAATTTTTTATTTCCATGGGTTACTGGGGAATGGGTGGTGTCTGGTTACATGAATAACTTCTTTAGTGGTGATTTGTGAGATTTTGGTGCACCCATCACCTGAGCTGTATGGCACCCAATTTTTAGTCTTTTATTCCTTACCCCCTTCCTGCCATTTACCCTGAGTCCCCAAAGTCCATTATGTCATTCTTATGCCTTTGCATCCTCACAGCTTAGCTCCCACTTATGAGTGAGAACGTACAATGCTTAGTTTTCCATTCCTGAGTTGCTTCACTTAGAATAATAATCTCCAGCCTGGGCACAGGGGCTCACACCTGTAACCCTAGCACTTTGGGAGGATGAGGCAGGTGATCACCTGAGGTCAAGAATTCAAGATCAGCCTGGCCAACATGATAAAACCCCATCTCTATTAAAAATACAAAAATCAGCTGGGCATGATGGTGGGTGCCTATAATCTCAGCCATTCAGGAGGCTGAGGCAGGAGAATCACCTGAACCCGGGAGGTGGAGGTTGCAGTGAGCCAAGACCACTCCATTGCTCTACAGCCTGGGTGATGAGTGAAACTCCATCTCAAAAAGAAAAGAATTATAGTCTCCAGTGTCATCCAGGCAAATGCCATTAATTAATTCCTTTTTATGACTGAGTAGTATTCTACTGCATACATATACTACAGTGTCTTTATCCACTCATTGATTGATGGGCATTTGAGTTGTTCCAAATTTTTGCAATTGTGAATTCTGCTGCTGTAAATATGCATGTGCAAATATCTTTTTCGTATAATGACTTCTTTTCCAGTAGTGGGATTGCTAGATCAAACAGTAGTTCCACTTTTAGTTCTTTAAGGAATTGCCACACTGTTTTCCATAATGGTTGTACTAGTGTACATTCCCACCAGCAGTGTAAAAGTGTTCCCTGTTCACCGCATCCATGGCAACATTTTTAATATATTTTTATTATGGCCATTCTTGCAGGAGTAAGATGGTATCACATTGTGGTTTTGATTTGTATTTCCCTGATTATTAGCGATGTTAAGCATGGTTTCATATGCTTGTTGGCCATTTGTATATCTTCTTTTGCAAACTGACTATTCATGTCCTTAGCCCACTTTTTGATGGGATTGTTTGCTTTTCTTTGCTAATTTGCTTGAGTTCTTTGTAGATTTGGGATGTCAGTCCTTTGTCAGATGTAGATTGTGAAAATCTTCTCCCACCCTGTGGGTTGTCTGTTTACTCTGTTGACTGTTCCTTTTGCTGTGCAAAAGCACTTTGGTTTAATTAAGTCCCAGCTATTTATCTTTTTTTTTTTATTGCATTTACTTGTAGGTTCTTGGTCATTGGGTTTTCCAACGCTTTCCTCTAGAATTTTTACAATTTCAGATCTTAGATTTTAGTATTTGATCCATCTTCAGTTGATTTTTGTATGACGTGAGAGATGAGGATCCAGTTTCATTCTTCTACATGTGGCTAGCCAGTTATCCTAGCACCATTTGTTAAATAGGGTGTCCTTTCCCCACTTTGTTTTTGTTTGCTTTGTCAAAGATCAGTTGGCTGCATTTAGGTTTATTTCTGAGTTCTCTATTCTGTTCCATTGGTCTATGTGCCTATTTTTATACCAGTACCATGCTGTTTTGGTGATTATGGCCTTATAGTTTGAAATCAGGTAATGTCATGCCTCCATTGCTTAGTCTTGCTTTGGCTATGTGGGCTCTTTTTTGGTTCCATATGAATTTTAGGATTTTTTTTCTAGTTCAGTGAAGAATGATGGCAATATTTTGATGGAAATTGCATTGAATTTGTAGATTGCTTTTGGCAGTATGGTCATTTTTACAATATTGATTCTACCCATCCATGAGCATGGAATTTGTTTCCATTTGTTTGTGTCATCTATGATTTCTTTCAGCAATGTATTGACATTTCCTTGTAGAGGTCTTTCACCTCCTTGCTTAGGTATATTCCTAAGTATTTTATTTCATTTTATTTTTGCAGATGTTATAAAAAGTGTTGAATTCTTGATTTGGTTCTCAGCTTGGTTGCTGTTGGTGTATAGAAGAGCTACCAAATTGTGTACATTAATTTTGTATCCGGAAACTTTGCTGAATTCTTTTATCAGTTTTAGGAGCTTTCTGGAGGATTGTTTTCTAGGTAAACAATCATATTATCACAAACAGCAACAGACTTGACTTCCTCTTTACTGATTTGGATGCCCTTTATATCTTTCTCTTGTCTGATTGCTCTGGCTAGGACACTCAATACTATGTTAAAGAGAACTGGTGGGAGTGGGCATCCTTGTCTTGTTCCAGTTCTCAGACAGAATGCTTTCAACTTTTCCCCATTCAATATTATGTTGGCTGTGGGTTTGTTATAGATGGCTTTTATTACATTCAGGTTTGTCCCTTGTATTCTGATTTTGCTGAGAATTTTAATTATAAAGGGATGCTGGATTCTGTTGAATGCTTTTTCTGTATCTATTGAGAGGATCATGTGATTTTTGCTTTTAATTCTGTTTATGTGGTGCATCACATTTACTGACTTGCCTATGTTAAACCATCCCTGCATTCCTGCTATGAAACCCATTTGATAATGGTGTGTTATTTTTTGATATGTTGGATTCAGTTAGCTAGTATTGTGTTAAGGATTTTTGCATCTATGTTCATCCAGGATGTTGGTCTATAGTTTTCTTTTTTGGTTATATTCTTTCCTGGTTTTGATATTAGGGTGATACTGATGATTTAGGGAGGAGTCCCTCATTCTCTATCTTGTGAAATAGTGTCAATAGGATTGGTACCAATTCTTCTTTGAATGTCTGGTAGAATTCAGCTGTGAATCTGTCTGGTCCTGGAATTTCTTTTGTTGTTGTTGGTAGAGTAGCCTTGCTTTTGTTTTTCTGCGGTGTCAGTTGTAATATCTCCCATTTCATTTCTAATTGAGCTTCTTTGGATTTTTCTTTCTTCTTTACTTGGTAATCTTGCTAATGATGTATCAATTTTATTTATCTTTTCAAAGAACCAGCTTTTGTTTCATTTATCTTTTGTATTTTTTGTTCCAATTCCATTTAGTTCTGCTCTGATCTTGGTTATTTCCTTCTTTTGCTGAGTTTCAGTTTGGTTTCTTCTTGTTTCTCTAGTTCCTTGAGGTGTGACATCAGATTATTGAATCTCATTATTCTGCAGTCACAAAATGCTATTAATCTTTTTTAAACTCTTTTAAAAATGCAAAAGCCATTCTGACCCTTAGCTCATTCACCATAAAAAGCAAATGACACTCACGCCTGTAATCCCAGAACTTTGGGATGCTGAGGAGTGCTGATCACCTGAGGTCGGGAGTTTGAGACCAGCCTGACCAACATGGAGAAACCTCATCTTTACTAAAAACACAAAATTAGCTGAGGGTAGTGGCACATGCCTGTAATCCCAGCTACTTGAGAGGCTGAGGCAGGAGAATTGCTTGAACCCAGGAGGCAGAGGTTGCCGTGAGCTGAAGTCTTGCCATTGCACTCCAGCCTGGACAATAAGAGGAAAACTGTCAAAGAAAGAAAGAGAAAGAGAAAGAGAGAAAGAAAAGAAAAGAAAGAGAAAGAAGTGAATGAATACTGAGGGCAAAGGCTTAAGGGAAGAGAGAATTCTGAGAGCAAAGGCCTGGAGAGGGGAAGTGCTTGAAGACTTTGAGAGGAAAGGATAGAGGATCAAAGGGGTGGAAGCATCACTTTCTGGTTTCCATTTCCTCTTCTGTGAAAGCTTAGTTCTGATTCACAAATATCATTTGGCTTGATTTCCTCCTCTAAGAGTTCTCTGAGACAGCTTAGATGACTGGCATAATTACTGACCCCCTGCAAATCTAGATGTATTTCTTTTTCCCTCAACTGTGAAGGATATTTTGCCCAGCATGACAATCACTGGTGGTATCCTACCCAACAGCTGTCTTCTACATTCATGACAGAATCATAATTTTGGTCCAGGAGCCTGAAGAAGATACGAGCTTCCTGTATGCCAGATCCATTGACACATGATTCATAGGAATTAATTAATTCAAGCAAAAACAAAAAGCTCCCCCTCACCCCGCCAGGAAAAAACTGTATATGGTATCAGTGTTCTACTGGATCATGCCAAGGAGAATAAATGAAACACACACAAATTTCTAAATGCTTGCCTATGTTCTCCCAGCTATTAAAATGGTAAGATAAGGATTTGAACTGAGATGGTTGTGTTTCAGTGTCTTGGAGCATAGTCACTATTCTGTTAAAAAAAATCAAAGGCCGGGGGCAGTGGCTCACACCTGTAATCCCAGTACTTTGGGAGGCTGAGATGAGTGGATCACAGGATCAGGAGTTCAAGACCAGCTTGGCCAACATGGTGAAACCCTATCTCTAAAAAAAAAAAATATATACTTAAATTTTCAATGTTTATCCTTGTGTATCTTTTTTCCAAAAATTATAAGCACCCCTTGCATATTCTCATCTAACCTGTATTTTTTGTTTCTTAATAGCTTATGAATATTCTATTTTGGGCAAGGTAATCATACATTATCATATTAATGGCTCCCTTGTTACTTATTTTATGGAGTATCAAATTTAATTTACCTGTATATTTTTGTTTTTTCTTTAGATTTTTTTTCTGTTTTAACTAATTTCCTGTAGACCAGGGTTCCCAGTCCCTGGGCCACAGATGGGTAGTGGCCTATGACCTGTTAGGAAGTGGGCTACACAGCAAGAAGTGAATGGTGGGCAAGTGAGCAAAACTTCATCTGTATTTACAGCCACTCCCCACTGCTTGCATTACTGCCTGAGCACCACCTCCTGTCAGATCAGTAATGGCATTAGATTCTCATAGGAGCACAAACCCTTGTGAACTGCAATGTGATGGATGTAGGTTGCACACTCTTTATGAGACTCTAACGCTTATCTCTCACTGTTTCCCATCACCCCCAAATGGGACAGTCTAGCTGCAGGAAAATGAGCTCAGGGCTCACACTTATTCTACATTATGGCAAGTTGTACAATTATTTCATTATATATATTACAATGTAATAATAATAGAAATAAAGTGCACAATGAATCTAATGTGCTTCTATCAACCCGAAACCATCCCCAACTTCCCATCCATGGAAAAACTGTCTTCCACCAAACTGGTTTCTGGTCCCAAAAAGGTTGGGTACCACTGCTATAAAGAATGTTTTATATATTTTTCACTGCTTCAGTAATTTTCATGGACTACATTTCTAGAAATGGATTCCTGAATTAAAAGAGATGCTTCTCTTAAATTTACGTAAAAGGACTCTCAGAAATATTGTAAGTGGATTCCTCCCACCAAAAATATTGTGAATGAGTATCTTCTTAAAATTTGCAATTCTTTTGACTCCTTCCTAGTCCTCAGACCAATGATAACGTTTTATTTGTATAATATTCCCATATCTTTTATTTCTCATAAGCTTAGACATGCTTTCAAATATTTATTGGTCATTTTCAACTTTTAAGAATCTATATACTTTATCTATTTCTATACATTTTTGTATTTATCTATATGTTGATTTGTTTTAAATTTATTAGTTATCTATTGGTTGTATATAAAATATTTTCCCTTAGTTTATTTGCTACTTAAATTTGAGGGAGGGAAGTTTACTGAAACCTACTTTATATTTTCTATAATTTGTTAACTATTTACTTCATAATTTGTGTTTTGGCTGTCATACCTACACACCAAAATTATAATCACATCAATTTGTAATTTGATAAGTACTCTTTTTTTTTTTTTTTTGAGACGGAGTTTCGCTCTCGTTACCCAGGCTGGAGTGCAATGGCGCGATTTCGGCTCACCGCAACCTCCGCCTCCTGGGTTCAGGCAATTCTCCTGCCTCAGCCTCCTGAGTAGCTGAGATTACAGGCACACGCCACCATGCCCAGCTAATTTTTTGTATTTTTAGTAGAGACGGGGTTTCACCATGTTGACCAGGATGGTCTCAATCTCTTGACCTCGTGATCCACCCACCTCGGCCTCCCAAAGTGCTGGGATTACAGGCTTCAGCCACCGCTCCTGGCCTGATAAGTACTCTTGTAGTCTACTTTTAAGTTATACATGTTGTAAACTTTATTTTTTTTAATGTATGAGAGATGGAAGTTACTTTATTTTTCCAGGTGGTCAACTAGTTAACACAGATGATTGTTTTTATGTAATACCTTTACTGAGATATAATTCATATACTCTACAATTCACTGATTTTAAATGTACAATTCAGTAATTTCTTTTTTTCCTTTGAGACAGAGTTTTGCTCTTATTGCCCAAGCTAGAGTGCAATGGTGCAATCTCGGCTCACTGCAACCTCTGCCTCCTGGGTTCAAGTGACTTTCCTGCCTCAGCCTCCTGAGTAGCTGGGATTACAGGTGCCCAACACCATGCCTGGCTAATTTTTGTAATTTTTATTAGAGATAGGGTTTCACCATGTCGGCCAGGCTGGTCTTGAACTCCTAACCTCAGGTGATCCGCCTACCTCACCCTCCCAAAGTGCTAAAATTACAGTGTGAGCCACCACACCAGGCCGAATTCAGTAGTTTCTAGTTTATTCAAGGAGCTATGCAGCCATCATCACAATCAATTTTAGAGCATTTTCGTTGCCCCCAAAAGATACCCATACGCATTAGCAATCATTCATTTTCAGCCACTCCATGGGCTATAGGGATCTTTTCTGTTATTGCACTTTTTTTTTTTTAGACGGAGTTTTGCTCTTGTTACCCAGGCTGGAGTGCAATGGCACGATCTCGGCTCACCGCAACCTCCACCTCCTGGGTTCAGGCAATTCTCCTGCCTCAGCCTCCCGAGTAGCTGGGATTACAGGCACGCGCCACCATGCCCAGCTAATTTTTTGTATTTTTAGTAGAGACGGGGTTTCACCATGTTGACCAGGATGGTCTCGATCTCTTGACCTCGTGATCCACCCGCCTCAACCTTCCAAAGTGCTCGGATTACAGGCTTGAGCCACCGCACCCAGCCCTGTTATTGCACTTGATCTGTATTTATTTTATGTAATAAACATGCATTGCTTTTGAAATTACAAAGTAAAAAATGTTTTTAAAAATACTTACGTTGGGATTTTACATTGATCCAACTAATTTCACTTTTTCTGATGCCATGATCAGTTCCTCATTGTTTTACTTTTTAGTCACTCAAGTAGTTCCATGTTCTAATGCTTTTCAGACCAGATCAGGTGCATTC
Organism: Saguinus oedipus; assembly: GCA_031835075.1. NCBI lineage: Eukaryota > Metazoa > Chordata > Mammalia > Primates > Cebidae > Saguinus > Saguinus oedipus. The sequence goes on along the minus strand of CM063187.1, from coordinate 45,584,900 downwards.
AATGTGCTACGGTGTTCTAATGCTTTTCAGTGAGGAGATAAAACAGAAATGAGGGAGGTCTTTTAAATTAAAGTAGTTCAGTATTTCAACAAAGAGCAAGTCACCACAATAGTAGAAGGTAGCCAAAAATCTTTCAAAATAATAAAAATATTTATTTGGATTTAGCAACATTCAGTTAATTGTTGCAGTTTTTAAATATTCAAACAACTGATTATAAATAATGTCAGAAATAAAAGTGTCCTCCTACTCATTCCCTATCTACAGAAATGACCAAAGTTAATATTTTCAGGTATTCTTCTAGATTTTTCTGTACACTGGATGTATGTATAAAGACACAACTACTTCATACAGAAATGGGATCATACAATCCATATAATTCTGCCATTTGCCCTTTCCACTTGAACACATTCTTCATTTCATGTCAGTTATAGATTTAGTTCATTCTTTTTAATGTTGAATTATTACCTACACCAGTACTGTCTAACATAACTTTCTATGATGTTAGAAATGTTTATATCCATCTTGTCCAATTCAGTAGCTGGCTAATGAGCCTTTGAAACGTGGCTAGTGTAAGAAACTGAATTTTAAATTTTATTTAATTTTAATAAATTTAAATTTAAATAGTCACAAATAGCTACCATATTGGCTAGCACAAACTAACAGTGCCTCAAAAAACCAACATGGAGGTTGATTTCAATTCTTCAGTACTACAAACACGGCTTTGGTAAGCATTACTGTACCCACATCTGTCTTTCATGCCAGCATTTTCGTAGGCTACATTCTTGTATGTAAAAATGCTGGTTGCTTAGGGTTTGCTTTCACACTTTGTGAATGCTACTACACAAAACTGTAAAAAAAGCTATAGTCATTTCCACCAATTATATATGAAAGTTCTCATTTCCCCACATTCTCAACAATATTGTTTACCATCTACATTTTTTTTGTTTTTGAAATTTGCTAACTGAAAAAGAAGTATATCATCTGTTTCCGTAATCAATTTAACGCCTCTCACGTCTCCTCTCACCCTTCAATACGCGCCCAGCTGTGTGCCCGCGCCTGCGCACTCAGAGCACCGACTACAACTTCCGGAAATCCCCGGGCCGCGCGGTCCCAAGGCACTTGGGTTTCCGGCGTCTTCTGCGTTTCCGGCCGTGAACTACAATTCCCACAGGCCACTGGGCCGAATGACCGTGGGTTTCTGAGGCGCTTTGTGTATCCTAGTTGTTCTTGTACTCCGCGTGTGAGCAGGTAGTTTCGGAAGGAAACATCGAAGCAGGGCGAGGCGACGAGGGCTTTGCGACCCAGTCGGCAGTGCGGTTGAGGGTGGGAGAGGCAGTGAGGCGAATGCGAGCAGCTGAAGAAGTTGACAGTGTAGCTGGGTATGAAGAGGGAAAGGGGTGGGCAAAACAGGGTCGGGCGTCTCCCTGGCCGCGTGTGATGCACCTTCCATGGTAATGACAGACATAGTGTAGGGGATGTGTGTCAATATTGTGTGTGTAATAGAACCAAGGATGTGCCCTGCCTTTCGGATGATAATGTGTCTGCATGAGAATGTTCATGACGAGCCGGGATATGTTGTGACACATGGAATGGTGTGTGTGTGTGTGTGTGCGCGCGTGTGCATCTGTCCACATGAAATGGCCCTGGTATGTCTTCATGACCGCATGTGTGCTCATGACAAAGCAGCTGTGTTTCTCTGTGACTGTGTGACAGACTGTGTATGTGCGAAAGAGAAGAAAGTGCTCGGTGTATGACAGGACTGGGATAACTCTGTGACTGTGACACAAGCGTGTGGGTTAGTATGTAGTATGACAGCTGCGGTGTGTTTTTATGATGGCATGAATGTGTCCTGTTATATGTGACAGGTCTCAGGTGTATCTCTGTGATTATTTGGTGTGTGTGTGTGTGTGTGTGAGACCTTCTGTGAATGTGACAAGTCAGGATATGTCTCTGTGACTGTGTGTGACAGGCATTGTGCATGTTTGTTGCGGGGTAGCTTGTATGAGTTTGACAGTGTATGAAAAGTATGTGAAAAGTTAGCAGCTGTGTATGTTACAGGGCCAGATGGGTCTCTGTGACATTATGTAGAAGGCTTGTGAATGTGCATATTTTATGTGGGTCTGTGGAAGTGACAGGGCCAAAATGTATTTGCATGACTATGTGACAGTCTTATGTACATGTGAATCATGGTCCATGCAGTCTGACAGATACTGTGTGTGAGGGCATCTTTAGGTTAGATAAGTCAGGCTGGCTTTCTGTTTATGTGTGTGTGTGTCTGTAAGAAAGAGAATTCTGTATGTGTGTGTGTCTTGAGCATCTGACTAGTCAGTATATGTGTCTGTGGGACTATGCTGACACAGTTGTGTGTGAGTACCTATGCACATAACACAGTGTGTCTTTGTGACTGTACATAACATATTGCATGCATATGAGTGACAGGTCTGGAGTGGATGGTCTGTGTATTACAGACATTACGTACACGTAGGTGTCTATATGATTATCAGGGCAGGGATATGTCTCTGTGGTATGTGACAGATACTATGTGTTTTAGAGAGAGAGAGTGCACGTGACAGGACTGGGTGTATGTCTGTGACATTTTGAATGGTTATGAGGCTACAACTGACGTATGATGTGCTTTGTGACTTACAGAATATATATATATATTTTAGTATGTCAAAGTCAAATAAAATATAGACTAATGTCTGAAATTAAAACAATTTAGTTAAGTAGAAAGAATTGCATTGGGGTATACATGCAGACCAGGGGCTGTTTGGTATGTCTGAAGAATAAAGAAAAGATTAGAGGTTTTATTTTTTAAATGAGAAATGTGGCCAGGTGTGGTGGCTCATGCCTGTAATTCAGCACTTTCGGAGGCCGAGGCAGGCAGATCACTTGAGGTCAGGAGTTTGAGACCAGCCTGGCCAATATGGTGAAACCCCGTCTCTACTAAAAATACAAAAATTAACTGGGCATGGTGGCAGGCGCCTTTAATTCCAGCTACTTGGGAGGCTGAGGCAGGAGAATTGCTTGAACCCGGGAGGCAGAGGTTGCAGTGAACCGAGATTGCGCCACTCCAGCCTGGGTGACAGAGCAAAACTCCATCTCAAAAAAATAATAAAAAGTTAAAATAGTTTTAAAAAGAGGAAATGTGCAGACAGGGAGAATGTCACCTGAAGGCTGGAGTTATGCTGCCACAAGCCAAGGAACACAAGCGTGGAGCAACCATCAAGGAAACTATCCAGAAGGATGTAACTTCCATTTACACCTTGAGGAATATTTACAAATAACCGCAAATTTAACATAAGCCACCCTAAATTACAGCAGCAGAAGCAACAAATAACAGGACTAGAACACCAAGAAATTTAGGATTATATGTTAATAAAAGGAAGAAAGAAAAACTATCAAGCCAGACTACTACCAGTCCCCATAATCCAGTACATTATATACATTTGTATAATATATATAATACAGTAACCATAAAATATATATAATGTATACATATACAGCATATGCCTGAGTTAATAATAGATATTATACCAACAGCAGTTTCCTGGTTCAGACAATGTACTATGATTGTGTAAGATATTATCATTGGAGAAACTGGGTGAAGATATATGTGAACTCTCTATGCTATTTTTGCAACTTCTTGTGAGTTGAACTATTTCAAAATAAATTATTTTTTTAAAAACTTTAGGTATTAAATTTATTGGGTACAGGATATGACTAAAATAAGTTTAACAGAAGGGAAAAGGTGGCTCACACCTGTAATCCCAGCACTTGCGTAGGCCAAGGTGGGCAGATCACCTGAGGTCAGAAGTTTGAGACCAGCTTGGCCAACATAGTGAAACCCCTTCTCTACTAAAAATACAAAAAGTAGCTGGGCGTAGTAGCAGGCACCTCTAATCCCAGCTACTCTGGAGGCTGAGGCAGGAGAATCGCTTGCACTCTGGGGGTGGAGGTTGCAGTGAGCTGAGACCACGCCATTGCACTCCAGCCTGGGCAACAAGAGCACAACTCAATCTCAAAAGAAGAAGAAGAAGAAAGAAGAAGAAGAAGAAGGAAAAGGAAAAGGAGGAGGAGGAAGAGGAGGAGCAGGAGGAGGAGGAGGAGGAGGAAGAGGAAGAAGAGGAAGAAGAAAATGAAAAGAATGAAGATTAAAGCCTGTGTCCAGCTTGAAGTTAGAAAACAGAATAACAGAATAAATACAAAGAAAGTTGGTTGAAGTCAACAATAAGCACAAGTTAAAGAAATAGAAAACACTGATCGAACAGAGGCTCAATGCCCACAACTGCTTGTTTGAAGTGATCCACTTCTGAGATAATTAAAAAGAGATTATTTTACAAAATGAATAAAAAAGAGAACTGGCACAAATAATATTAAGAAAGAAAAAGACTACACAAGAAAAGAAAATTTTTTTGAATTAGACTAAATTTGAAAACAGGAAATGGTCAATTTCCTAGAAAGCTGTAACTTAAAGAACTGACAAGAAGAGATAGAAACTTTTAATAATAGACAATTAGTCATTAATGATACAGCATCAGTAGTTTAGAATTTAAATTCTAATCATCACCAGGCTCAGATAATTGCATGAAAGAGCTGAATTAGGAAAGAGTTCAGACACATCCTATGTGTCACTTCAGATCCTCTCAACCTCACCTGTGCCTGGGGCCTCTAGAAACTTGTTTCTCTTGATTCGCTGCTGCAGCAACATTTCTGCATGAACTCAGACCAACTCCACATAGGCACAAGCAACAACAGAGCCTGACCTCATGCCTGCAATGGGCACTACTTGTCTCAAGCCCTAGGGCTTTCCTGTTGATGCTGATGCATGAGACGTTACAGAACCCATTAAACTATTCACACGTGACCTGGAAGTACAGTGGAGTTAGTACTCTCTGGGACAGACCTTTCATGAATAAGTGATAGGAGCCAATGGATAAATTCACCTCCCTTCTTATCCTCAGGTAGGTGGTCTTAAAATTCAAAATTAAATCAATCACACGTGATAGCAAGTAGCGGCCAGCTCAATAAGACCTTCATACAAACCTTCCCCACTTCCCTATCACACTACACTTTTCTCTCACTCCTGCTTCCCTGGAATTGTACCTGCTGATAAAATAATTGCACAGAAACTTCTCCGGGTGCTCCCTGCAGGGAATGTAAGCTAAGGACTGTTTCCAGGAGAGACCCTCTAGATCCTCGTGATAGGATTTTGAGCTTGATTGCTTATCACGTTTGGCCCAAGTCTGATCTCACAGTGAGTTCAGTGAGTCCATGAACTCACCCTATGGTTGTTTTCCTCTACCCTTTAACATATATTGGGGTAGAGATGCTTATCTTCAGGTAGAACTCATTATAGTGACTATCTAACTTGTGAACCAAGAGTCCTTATGGTATAAAGGGCCAAGCAGAAACTCTTGAAACTCAATAATGTGTCATGGGAGGAATTGCAGAGATTGTATCATTATCGAAAAGTTAGAGAATGCAGGATTATTTGTCCGTATCAGATCCCCATTCGTTTCACCTGGTGCCTGAAAAAAACCTGCATGACTGAAGCTAGTGGATGTGGTAGGTTGAAAACATCCACAAATTCTTCCCATTCCTGCGTGTGTATACTCTTTGCAACATGACTTTGCAGCTCTTCCTTCAAAGGTGGAGCCAGTTTCTCCACTCCTTGAATCTGGGCATGTACATTTGATTTTCTTTGGGTCATTAGTAAATGTGACATGTATAGAGGTTTGAAAAACACTCACCAAATGGAAACCGATTTCTTGTTGCATTTCAAACCCAACTCCCATGGATCCAAACAAGTCTGAACTAGACTAAGGGATGATGAGAAACATAAGGTCACATTATCCTCACGCCCCCGCCCCCCAATAACCAACCAACCATTAGAAATTTCAGTGAGGTCTGACTATACTATCCAGCTGCAGCCGTACCAGCCCAGAGCAAAAGAAATGCTCAGAAAGCCCCAGAAGTATGAGAAATAATACTTGTAATTTCAAGCCTCTGTGTTTGGGGGTTACTCATTGTATTAGTCTGCTTTCACGCTGCTGATAAAGACACACCCGAGACTGAGTAACTTACAAAGAAAAACAGGTTTAATGGATTCACAGTTCCGAGTGCCTGGGGAGGCCTCGTAAATATGACAGAAGAGCAAAAGAGAACAAAGGGATGTCTTACATGGCAGCCAGCAAAGAGAGAAAGAGAGCCAAGCAAAAGGGGTTTCCCCTTATAAAACCATCAGCTCTCAGGATACTTATTCCCTACCATGAGAACAGTATGCGGGAAACCACCTCAGTGATTCAATTTTCTCTCACTGGTCCTCCCACAACATGTGGGAATTATGGGAGCTATAATTCAAGATGAGATTTGGGTAGGGACACAGCCAATCCATATCACTGATTCTGTGGCCAAAGCTAATTCATAGTGACTACTTTAAATGTAACCAATGAGCAGCTTCAATTTCAGCTGCTATGTCAGATGTGACATCTTTACTGGAGTTGAACAACCTAGTTTTTAGTTCTTAGTATGTGCTTAGTGATCCGACAAATGTCCTTTTGATTTGGGTAGAAGAAAAAAAAAAGAGAAAAGTGATCTGACAAATGTATTTTGCTTGATCTCTGACACTTAGGAGAATCAAAAGCCATTCACGTGTGCATGGTAAGGACTGCAGTACTGTCTTGCCCAGGTTCCTATTAACCGTCCTAATCTCTATCATATTATGGTCCCCAGAGGTCTTGATTATCTTTACATTCTGAAGAACATAACACTGGTTCATTCCACCGATAACATCATGCTGATTGGACCTGGTGACCAGGAAGTGGCAATCACCATAGAAACCATAGTAATGCAAATGAGTGACAGAAAGAGGAAGATAAACCTCATGAAAGTTCACTAGCTTACTGTATCAGTGAAGATTTTAGAAGTGCAATTGTCTGGGACATACCATAATATCTCCCTTAAGGTAAAGAATAAGTTATTACAACTCAAACTTCCTAAACTGATAAAGAGGCATATAATTTGATAAGCCTCTTTGACATTTGAAAGCAATAGATAGATACATGATAGAGAGATAGAGAGATAGATAATAGATAGATAGATAGATAGATAGATAGATAGATAGATAGATAGATAGATAGGGTGGGACATGGTGGCTCATGCCTGGAATCCCAGCACTTTAGGAGGCCAAGGTGGGTGGATCACTTGAGGTCAGGAGTTCAAGACCAGCCTGGCCAACATAGTGAAACCCCGTCTCTACTAAGAATAAAAAAATTAGGCATGGTGGCGCATGCCTGTAGTCACAGCTACTCAGCTACTCAGGAGGCTGAGGCAGAAGAATCGCTTGAAGTCGGGAGGCAGAGGTTGCAGTGAGCTGAGATCACACCACTGCACTCCAGCCTGGGTGACAAAGTGAAACTACATCTCAAAAATAAAATAAGATAAAATAAAATAATAGATAGATGGGTGTATATAGATGTGTGTATATATATATATATTGTTTATATGATTTATATAATATATAAATCACACTTCAGAATAGTGTTCCTTTTTTCTCTTTTCTTCTTTAATAGTTCTAGGTGTCTTTTATAGCTGGTTTTTGTTTTTGTTTTAGATAGGTCTGGTTCTATTGCCCAGGCTGGAGTGCAGTGGCACGATCACAGCTCACTGTAGCCTTGACCTCCCTGGCTCAAGTAGATCCTCCCACCTCAGCTCCCCTCCCTGCTTCCCTCCTTCCCTCCCTTCCTTCCTTCCTTTTTTCTTTTTAAGAAGCAGGTTCTCACTATATTGCCCAGGCTGGCCTCAAGCAATCCCAAAAGTGCTGGGATTACAACTTGAGCCATCATACCTGGCCTGGAATATTATTCTGACTCATTTTTCAGATAAACTTGAAGGCTGCTGAGTTTCAAAGCAGGTGAGAGCTCTACAGCAGGTGCAGCCTGTGATGCAATCTCCCTGTCCCTGAGCCAGATGAATCAGCAACTTTGATGGTGTCAGTTCCATCCATAGTAGTTGGAGCTATTATGTGGAGTCTCTGGCAAGATACAGAAACAAAATTACAGCCCCTAAAGTTCTGAAGTAAGCCCATTCATTATGCAGCATATAAGTGCTTTCAATTTGAAAACCAGCTGCTGAGCGCTAATAGAGTCTGTGGTTTTGACCATGGGACATCAAGTATCTATATGACTAAAACTACCTGTCATGAGTTGGATATTACCTACTGAGTCATAAGGTCATTTAGGCACATATGAATTCATTGTAAGAGGTCTAGATAGCACAAAAGAGTTACACAGACAGTTCAGACTCTCACGTCGTTGAACTTGGTTGCAGCCATGTTGTCCCCTCAATTCACATTCATGACCTCATATGAGATTTTACCATAGGAAACTAAGGAAGAAAAGGTCCAGCTCACAGATGGATCAGTATGATTGCTATATTTTCGGAGCTGAACCTGAATTACCACTACTCGGAGGTGGTCTTGCAGGCAGTGGTGAAGGTAAATCCTGCTGTGCAGAGCTGTGATTGGAGATTTTCACTTCATTTGTTTGTTTATTTTAGAAACAGATCTTTCTCTGTTACCCAGGCTGGAGTGCAGTGGGATCATAGCTCACTGCAGCCTCAATCTCTTGGGTTCAAGTGATCCTTTCATTTCAGCCTCGCAAGTAGCTGGGGCTACAGGTATGCACCACACCTGCTAATTTGTTTTAAATTCTTTGGAGAAATGGGGTCTCCCTCTGTTGCCCAGATTGATTTTGAACTCCTGAGCTCAAGCTATCCTACTGCCTCAGCCTCACAAAGTGCTGGGATTACAGCTGCGCCACCACACATGGCCCCTTCACTTAAATTGGAGTGAGATGTGGCCCAATGTGCAGATATACATGGGCTTCTGGGAAATGGCCCATGGCTTTCTGTTTGGTCAAGATCTAGTAAGGAATAAGACTGGAAGTTCAGGGTCAAGTAGCTCTAGGAAGAAGTATGTGGATAAACTTATGGGCGTAAACACAAAGTGCATGCATATATGTGTCTCATCCTAATTCCTACTAAAAATAATCCTTTGCTGGGTGCAGTGGCTCATGCCTGTAATCCCAGCACTTTGGAAGGCCAGTGCAGGCAAATCACTTGAGGTCAGGAGTTTGAAACCACCTGGGCCAATATGGTGAAACTCCATCTCTACTAAAAATACAAAAATTAGCCAGGTGTGGTGGTGCACACCTATAATCTCAGCTACTCAAGAGGCTGAGGCAGAAGAATCACTTGAACTCGGGAGGCAAGGCTGCAGTGAGCTGAGATTGCACCACTGCACTCCAGCCTGGGCAACAGAGTGAAACTGTGTCTAAATAAATAAATTAATTAATTAATAAAATAATCCTCCACAAAGAAGGCTCTTAACAACAGTGATGATTCATCCCGTGAAGGTAAGTCAGTTCATCTCCTCAGCCAGCCCCATGCTGATTCAATGATCTCGTGAACAGAGTGGCCATGATGGTACCATGAAAGCTATGCCTGTGTGTTAGTCCATTTAACATTGCTATAAAGGAATACCTGAGTCTGGGTAATTTATAACGAAAGAAGGTTATTTGGCTCACAGTTCTGCAGACTGTACAAAAAGCATAGTGTCAGCATCGGCTTCTGGTGGGGCCTTCATGGTGGAAGACGAATGGGGATGAGGTATGTCACATGGCAAGAGAGAGGACAAGAGAGAGACAGTGGAGCTCCCGGACTCTGTAACAACCAGATCTTGCATAAATTCATTACTGCAGGAGGGCACCAAGCAGAGGCTCCCTCTCACCGAAACTAATCAAGCTACCACCACTACTGAGTACCCAACCTGACAGCAGCTGACCCTGAGCAATTGGAACTGTTTCTCAAGGAGACCAGCCAGCTACCTAATAATGAGATAATTACACAAGACATCTCCTGAATGGAGCAGGAATTTATCCTTACAGTGTTCTTAGTATTTTGTGTGTGTGTGTGATGGAGTCTTGCTCTGCTGCCCAGGCTAGAGTGCAGTGGCGCAATCGTCGCTGCAACCTCTGCCTCCCAGGTTCAAGTGATTCTCCTGCCGCATCCTCCTGAGTAGCTGGGATCACAGGTGCCCACCATCATACCTAATTTTTGTATTTTTTGTAGAGACACGATTTCACCATGTTGGCCAAGCTGGTCTCGACCTCCTGACCTTGTGATCTACCCGCCTCAGCCTCCCAAAGTGCTGAGATTACAGGCGTGAGCCACTGCACCCAGCCCTGTTGTTAGTATCTTTATAAGGTAATAGTTGGGTCGAGTAGACTCGATTCCAGAGGCGGGGCTCAGGCACCAGACCAAATTGAGGACTAGCCAAAACAGCTTCCCATAAGACACTCCCACCAGTGCGCCATGTCAGTTTACCATTGCCATGGCGATACCCGGAAGTTACCATCCATTTCCATGGTACTGACCTAGAATTACCAATCTTTTCCAAGAAATGTCTGCATAATCTGCCCCTTAATTTGCATGTAGTTAAAAGTGAGTCTAACTATGACTGCAAAACTGCCTTTGAGCTGCTCCTCTGGACACGTTGCCTTGGGGTGGCCCTGCTCTACAAGGAGCTGTCCCTCTGCTGCTGCTGCACATTGCTGCGTCAATAAAATGTGCTGTTTAACACCCTTGGATTCTTTTCTAGGCAAAGCCAAGAACCCTCCTGGGCTAAGCTCCAGGTTTGGGGTTTGCCTGCCCTACTTCACTTACAGCAGTGATGGTTACTCCAGGTGTGCATATGCCTTCCTGCCTGCACTGACTCTACCAGCACCGCCATCTGAGAATGCTTCTTCATTGGTAAATTATCATACTCAACCCTGCTCAAAAAAGGCATGCATTTAAAATAGCAAAGAAGATGTGACGGTGGGTTTACTGTCTTATTAGATATACCACCTCACAGGAGCAGCCAACCTAACAGAACAGCAATCTGACCTGCGAAGGGCTCAGTCTTGTCTTCCTGAATATAGCATAAGCGTTGAGCCAATGAATAGTCTAGGGTTCTGTATTACCAATATCTGGAATACTGGCGCAGAAAGTAAAAGTAAAGGCAGGATTGAGTTTGGCTAAGTGGACTTGTTTATTGCATCTACCTTATCTGGCTGTGCTTTTATCCTGGTCGTACCAATAAAATAGATTCGCCAAGAAATCTGGTTAGATGCTGTGGCTCAAACCTACAATTTCCTTGTGAGTGAAAATTAATGTTTTTAAATATTTTGATTAGTTGGGCTCGTAGGTCTTTCCCCCATGTTCTTTATCAATGTCACAATTATTGTGTGAACGTGAGATGAATGACCAAGGTTCAAGTTGTTTAGCCCTTTAAGAACAGTCTGGAAAGAAGGGAAGAATTGAATTGGAGAAAGACCCCTTGCCTATGCCAGAATGTATATTTAGGAGTGAAGCAAATGATGTCTGCAACTTGCTTTTAATGGTTTGACAGTAATAGACAAATCATAGATAATAGAGATGATAATGATGATAAATGGATGGAGGGATGGATGGAGAGAAGATAGATAGATAGATAGATAGACAGACAGATAGACTCACCACAAATTATTCCCCTCCCTCTACACATACCTTTTGTTAGTGCTCCTCTGCACTGACTCTGGGGTAGCCTGGTGACTTGGCCTGGCCAACCGTACATGGGACGTTAACAAACATAACTTAAGCAAAGGTGTGCAAAGCACCTGTTCATTAGGGGTGGCTCTTTTTTTTGCTCCCCTTTGGAACATTGCAATTCCCATGTGATAAAGTTCAAGCTAGCCATGTGGAGGAGAACTGAGGCCAGCCTGACAGCCAGCCAATTACCAGTCTTGGGAGTGAGACCAGTCTAGGTCACCCAGCCACCACCCAACTCTCCAGCTGACCACATGCACCTGAGAGAGCCCAGCAGAAATCAGTCAAGCCAGCCCATTTCAGAAGAACAACCCAGGAGACCCACAGAATTTGGAGGGGGTAAAATTCTTGATGTTTTCAACCCCTACATTTTGCTTGTGATTTCCTATGTACCAGAAGCCGACACAGAAGATGGAAAGAATAAGCAAATATGGCAAATGTTACCAATTTTGATCCAGATAATTGCTATATGAATGATCAATGAGCTAATTTTTTGTTTTTTGAGACAGTCTCCCTCTGTCACCTAGGCTGGAGTGCAGTGGCATGATCTTGGCTCACTGCAACCTCCACCTTCTGGGTTCAAGCAATTCTCTTGCCTCAGCCTCCCATATAGCTGGGATTACAGGTGCCTGCCACCATGCCTAGCTAATTTTTGTATTTTTAGTAAAGACAGGGTTTCGCCATGTTAACCCGGCTGGTCTTGAACTCTTGACCTCAGGTGATGTGCTCACCTCAGCCTCCTGAAGTGCTGGGATTACAGGTGTGAGTCACTGTGCCCAGCCAATAAGCTAATTTTTCAATAGTTTCACTCCTTTCAATTTTTTTACAATAAAATTTAGAAAAATTGCCTTTATTTTAATGATACCACGTTTCTCAACTATTCCAGGTTATCTTTTTTTTCTTTTTTCCTCAAGCTCCTGGGCTCAAGCAATCCTCCTGCCTCAGCCTCCCAAATGCTGGGATTACAGGCATGAACCATGGCACCCAGCCCCACGTCAGCTTATATTTCAAAGTTAATCTGCGAAACATTGCTTATATCAAGTTGATTCAAAATATTCACCTCTCACCTTTTATTTAGAGGATTGGTCAGACTCTAACATATTTTAAAGCTGTATAGGACGGGCGCGGTGGCTCAAGCCTGAAATCCCAGCACTTTGGGAGGCTGAGGCAGGTGGATCACAAGGTCAAGAGATTGCGACCATCCTGGTCAACATGGTGAAACCCCGTCTCTACTAAAAATACAAAAAATTAGCTGGGCATGGTGGTGCATGCCTGTAATCCCAGCTACTCAGGAGGCTGAGGCAGTGTCTGAACCCAGGAGGCGGAGGTTGTGGTGAGCCGAGATCAGGCCATTGCACTCCAGCCTGGGTAACAAGCGCAAAACTCCATCTCAAAAAAAAAAAAAAAAAAAAAAAGCTGTATTAGAAACTACACAAATGCTGCCAAAGAAAGGTGTTTGATCACTCTGTGGGGTGTCTGGTACATATTTACTATTATTTTAAAAATATTTTTCTGTTAGGCTGGGCGTGGTGGCTTACGCCTGTAATCTCGGTACTTTGGGAGGCCGAGACAGGTGGATCACCTGAGGTCAGGAGTTTGAGACCAGCCTGAGGTGGGCAACATGGTGAAACCCTGTCTCTACAGAAAATACAAAAATTAGCCAGGTATGTGGTGGTGCATGCCTGTGGTCTCAGCCACTCGGGAGGCTGAGGTGGGAGGATCGCTGGAGCCCAGCAATTCGAGGCTGTTGTGAGCTGTGATTGTACCACTGCACTCCAGCCTGGGTGACAGAGTGAGACCCTAACTCAAAAATCAATAAATAAATAAGTAAACAAAAATAAATAAAATGGAATTGAAACTTTAAAAAAAGAAAAGGGGAAAGCTACCAGCCTGTTTCAACTACCAATTATCTTGAGACTACTCAAACTCAGTGAAATTCACATCATCCGTGTGGATCTCATCCCTTTTTCTCATGTGTTTACCCAACAAATTATCTGCTTCTTTACTGTCGCCTGATGTGTTGAGTCAACTGGAAGAACTTTCAAAGTAAACATACACAAGTTTACCCCAAACCAAACTTACTGATTCAAAAGCTATCATCAGGAACCAGGTACAGATGAAATAGTCCTTTCTGGAGCAGACTCCCTGAGAGATGTGTAGTAAAACTGACCGTGGTCAGAGGTTTAGGAGGTATCTAATGGTTACTTGACCTCCAGCTTCCTGATCCATCTACCTATGTCCCCAGGATATGGGTCTTGACCTGGGCCTATCTGCCCTGATAAGCAGCTAGGGCCCGAGTAATTCAGTTGGATCTCTGGCTTAGGTGCTGGCCCTGAATCATTGAGTCCACATGGCTGGGAAGAGGGCCCACTGTCCATGGCCGTGATGTTTTGACTCTGTAGAGGTGAGAAAGGGAGAAAGCCCTGGTAGGATGGCATAGACCCTGAGGAATATGAGAAGAGATGTTATTCAGATGATATAGAGCTGGGCATGGTGGCTCACACCTGTAATCCTAGCACATTGAGAGGCTGAGGCAGGAGGGTCACTTGAGCCCAGGAGTTTGAGACCAGCCTGGGCAAAATAGTGAGACTCCATCTCTACAAGAAATAAAAAATTAGGTCAGGCACGGTGGCTCATGTCTGTAATCCCAGCACTTTGGGAGGCTGCGGTGGGTGGATCACTTAAGGCCAGGAGTTTGCAAACAGCCTGGCAACATGGCGAAACCCTGTTTCCAGGGTTTCTCTGCTAAAAATACAAAAACTAGTGGAGTGTGGTGGCATGCACCTGTAGTCCCAGCTACTTGGGAAGCTGAGGCATGAGAATCACTTGCATCTGGGAGGCAGAAGTTGCAGTGAGTCAAGACTGCTGCAGTCCAGCCTGGGCAACAGAATGGGGCTCTGTCTCACACAAAAAAAGGAAGGGAAGGGGAGGGAAGGGGAGGGAAAAGATGACTCAGGCATAGTGGCACCCAACTGTGGTCCCGGCTACTCAAGAGGCTGAGGAAGGAGGATCGCTTAATCCCAGCAGGTTGAAGCTGCAGTGACCCATGATCATGCCAGTGCACTGCAGTCTTGGTTAATGGAGTGAGACTCTGTCTCAAAAAAAACACACACAAGGGGAGTGGAGGGAAAAAACAAACAAACAAAAAAACACACACAACTATATAACAATATCAGTAGAAAGACAAGCATGTTTACTCCCATTAATACTATTTGATCAGGTACTTGGGGTTCTAGCCTATACAATATGGCAAGAAAAAGAAAAAAAACATAAAGATTGGAAAGGAAAAAGTAAAATGGATTTTATTTTGCAGATGCCATGGTTCTACTGTCACCATATACAGTTGCTCATGTTGGGCACTGCACAAGAGCACTACACCTAAGGAGGTGCTATTCATATCACAGACATCTTTACTATTTTTTTAATCTTTACTATTTTGAAAACAACTTTTTGAAAAGTATTGTGTATTCCATTGCTGTTTGCAAAAATGATTTACAATTATTGCAACTACGTTCCAGCAGATGGCAGTAAAGTGTCTTGTTCCAACAGGGTCGGTAACTACCTTTCTACTTCCATATACTAAGGAGACGTTGATTTTAAAATGGAAAGATGTGTTGATTTTATGTCATTTAAAATGCTTGTGCTTCTAAACAATGAGCTGCTTTTCCGCCTGATATGCAGAACATTTTTTAAGTCCCTAATAGTGTCAGCACATTGTCTGTATTCAGTATTTCATATTGCAGCTCGTATTTTCATCTAATTCTTGACCAGACTGGAATTGTTGAACTCTATATTCTGTTTTAATATTCTATATTCTATATTTAAATCTACAAGTCCTGGCCAGGTGTGGTGGTTCACACCTGTAATTCCAGCACTTTAGGAGGTCGAGTCAGGTGGATCATCTGAGGTCAGGAGTTTGAGACCAGCCTGGCCAACAGGGTGAAACCCTGTCTCTACTAAAACCACAAAAAATTAGCTGGGTGTGGTGGCAGGTGCCGTAATCCCAGCTACTCAGGAGGCTGAGGCAGGAGAATCACTTGAACCTGAGAGGCAGTGAGCTGAGATCGCGTGCGACATTGCACTCCAGCCTGGGTGACAAGAGTGAAACTCCGTCATAAATAAATAAATAATTTCTTTCACTTGGCATGAATCACTCTATAATAACTACCCAGTTACCATTATTAATCCACAAAGAATGTGTGTGGGTTGAAATTAAAGAGTATTATGCAAGTCTGTTAATTATATTATGATAGTAGTTTATTACTGCTTTAGGAATTTCATCAGTATAAAAATAAACTATTATTAAATTCAATGATTTATTACCTACATATTATTGTAAGATGTTAAAATTCTAAAATAAAATATTAACCTTATTTGACATCCATCAAGACAAATAATCAGGACCAGAAAATGGAAAGCTTATGAAACAAAATGGATCATTGAATGAATTTGTGAGATAAACAAAGTCACAAGGGGAAAACAATTCCACAACTACTAATTTTGCAGAACGTAGCACAGATCCATTAATGACTGCGCAGAACAGAACACGGATTTACTCCTTCCACTTCTGTGTAAGCCAGGAAAAACAATTTCAAGAAATAACTGGAAGACAGGAAAAATGGAGAATAAATTAATCCCTTAATTACATGCTCTTTTTGTCAATACAGGTACCCAGTCACCTAATTTAAATATTAAACTCTTGAAATGTGAACATTTAAATATTAAGCCCTTAAATTTAAACTCTTAAAAATTATTCACCTTAATAAGAGCATTTAGGCTGGGTGCAGTGGCTCATGCCCGTTATCTCAATGCTTTGAGAGGCCAAAGCCAGTGGATCACTCGAGGTCAGGAGTTTGAGACCAGCTTGGCCAACATGGTGAAACTCCGTCTCTACTAAAAATACAAAAATTAGCTGGGCATGGCGGTGCACATCTGTAATCCCAGCTACTCCGGAAGCTGAAACTTGAATCACTTGAACCTGGGAGGCGGAGGTAAGCCAAGACCACACCACTGCACTTCAGCCTAGGCAACAGAATGAGACTCTGTTGTTAAAAAAAAAAAGAGCATTTAACTTCTAAAAGACAGTAACAGTAGACAGAAAAGTTGTTTCACATCAGTTTTTTCAACTGAGGAATAAATGACCAGATCAGGTAACTTGGTTTCATCTTGAAGGATTCTGTAATTAATCTTTATTTCAAAGAGGTGGAGAAAAATACACTAAAGCAAATAAATGTGTACAGTGTGGTGGATGCTGTGATTTGCCACCAAAATCTCTTCAGGAATGAAGGACGCTGACCTCTGCATCTGATGTCAGCCACTTGGGCATTGTCTCCGCTGAACAGAACCCACAAGCCCAGTGCCAGACCTCCCCCTGGGGCACACTGAACCCTTGGTTTGACTGAATCAGGACCCAACCTCTCCCTCTGCTCAATCCAGCTTCCTTTCCCTCCTTTACACAGCTGTTGATCCCAAGGTCCTGCCGCTAATCTCAGCCTCACAATCTGCCTCCCAGGAGAGCCCAGCCTGCAACAACACAGGTGAGCACAGTTATCACACATTATTTGAAAATGAGAAGGTGGGCCAGGTGTGGTGGCTCACACCTGTAATCCCCGCCCTTTGGGGGGGCGAGGTGGGCAGATCACAAGGGCAGATCTTGATCAAGAGATCAAGACCATCCTGACGAACATAGTGAAACCCTGCCTCTACTAAAAATACAAAAATTAGCCAGGCATGGTGACACACACCTGTAGTCCCAGCTACTTGGGAGGCTGAGACAGGAGAATCACTTGAACCCAGGAGGTGGAGGTTGTAGTGAGCCGAGATTGCGCCACTGCACTCCAGCCTGGCGACAGAGCAAGACTCTGTCTCAAAACAAAACAAAACAAAACAAAAATAGGCTGGGTATGGTGGCTCATGTCTGTAATCCCAGCACTTTGGGAGGCCAAGGTGGTTGGATCATCTGAGGTCAGGAGTTCGAGACCAGCCTGGCCAACATGGTGAAACCCCGTCTCTACTAAAAATACAAAAAATTAGCTGCAGACACCTGTAAACCCAGTTACTCAGGAGGCTGAAGCAGGAGAATCATTTGAACCTGGGAGGCTGGATTCCAGTGAGCCAAGATGGCACCACTGCACTCCAGCCTGGGCAACAGAATGAGACTTGGTCTCAAAAAAATAAAAATAACAAAATAACATATTGGCACACAATCTGCATGATTCAATTTTTGACAAGGTAATGATTAGAGTTCCAAAAAAATTTCACAATTTTGATAATGTATGGAAGAACATTTATGCAGAACATGAAGACTGGAAGCAAGTGATATCCCACATTACTTAGGAAATAATATCTAAGGCCAGGCGCAGTGGCTCACGCCTGTAATCCTAGCACTTTGGGAGGCCGAGGTGGGTGGATCACCTGAGGTCAGGAGTTCAAGACCAGCCTGGCCATCATAGTGAAACCCCATCTTTATAAAAGAAAACAATTTAAAAAAAGGAAATAACATCTAAAACACATTACAATTATGATATGTTTGATTAATGGAATCATGTCAAATAAGGCAAGAAATACTAAATACTTCTCAACCGTTTGGGCCACAAAGCCTAGAAGGTACACACATTTAATAAAGTGCTTATGAAAATCAAATATGGAAACATTTTTGAGAGGCCAGATGTTTGCAAACGTGATTGGAAATGGAACTGTATGTGGAAACTGATGGAATGCAATAGAAGATCCTTGAGAACATTCTAATGCATTCAACAGACACTCAGACACCAGGCAGATGAGGACATCCAGATGGATGCTCCCAAAAGGTGCTGGGAGCTGACACTTCCAAGTCTCCGAAAGTACCTGAAGGATACCAGAATCAAAAGTGCACACATCACTCACATGCTCACATACTCACCAGACTGGTCTGCCTACCCGGTAAGCCTCAATCCCTGAAACTGACAACCGCTGTGAAGACCTCAGTGCCTCCACCTTCCACGGGGGCTCAGAAAACCCATCCTCCTTCCTGGCAAGACTTTACTCTCCAGAGGTTCTGAGCACAACCCTGCCCCAGTTTGGATAGACCCCCCCACCCCACCCCCACTGAGAGCCTGGGGCAGGAACTGGAGAATCAGGAAGGAAGAATAATTTGGATGCAAAACAGGTTCTGGGAAGTGAGGCCTGATGGAAGGGAGGGATTTGGCAAGATGAGGGGACGGGAGGGCATAGCCTGGTGAGTGTCCACAGTGGCTGGGTGTCTGCTGTCAAAGAAAAATTGCACAGGCAAGGGAGACTTTATTCAAGGTGATGGCAATAGGGAGAGAGACTGAACTCAACTCCACTGAAACAAATATGGTAGAGTGTCTAAGCCCTAGGTGAGTTAATGGAAAAATACGGGAAGACAACACGGGGAGTGGGCCAGTGGGATGTGGCCATCACTTGGAGTTATTCCCGAAGCTGCAAATGTTCTTCTCTGTGATTGGGCCACCTGAGTTTGCTGATTGTCAGTTATCAAAGTGGGGCTCCTACCCTCCCACAGAGACTGGGAGATAGGGGTGCTATCTCCCTTGATGATTTCTAAGGAATAGAAATCCCAGGTCCTTGAAAAAGACATTGCTGGGTTGTCGTGCTGGCAAGAGATCAGGAGAAGATTTATCTACATTTCAAAGGGGCAGAGAAGGCTGGGCGTGGTGGCTCACATCTGTAATCCCAGCAATTTGGGAGGCTGAGGCGGGTGGATCACTTGAGGTCAGGAATTCCTGACCAGCCTGGCCAACATGGCAAAATCCTGTCTCTACTAAAAATACAAATATTAGCCAGTCATGATGGCACACACCTGTAATCCCAGCTACTTGGGAGGCTGAGGCAGGAGAATCACTTAAACCCAGGAGGCGGAGCTTGCAGTGAACTGAGATCGCGCCAGTGCACTCCAACCTGGGACACAGAGCAAGACTCTGTCACAAAAAAAAAAAAAAAAAAAAAAAGATAGGGTGGGGAGAGGGTGTGGAGGGGCAGAGGAAGAATGTGTAATTGTATTTGACCCTTCGTGTCCAAGGGGATCCGAGGGGATCACTAAGGCTCTTTTGGTCACCAGCGCTACTTGGATTCTCCCATCCACATGTGGGTCTGAGATTCTAGGTGTCTGCAGGTGGCTGATGCCCCCTCTGTGGCTAGTGGATGAGTCTGATCCTAGCAGCAGCGTGTCCAAGCAGGAAGAAGTGAGACAAACCAGGAGATGCCAGCCTGGGGTCTCTGCTCCGGCACCAACCAGCTGGGCCTCCTCTGGATGTCGTCATCTGCTGGGTGTCTGAGCATCCACATGGGTCTGTGTCCTCGGGGGACAGTGTCCCTCTGGCTGTCTGCTATATCTCTATCTTTCTGATTTCTTCATGTAATATATGTTTATTAAACACCTGGCAGCATGTCGTGTCTTTTCTCGATTCCTGGGTTTGTGTGTGTGATCACATATTCACATCTGCCCACGCCAGGCTGTGTCTGTCTTTCTGCATCACGTGTGTCATTGCTTCCTCAAAGGCACTCTCCCTCTCCCTCTCCCCCTCTCTGTTTCTCTCTTGTGTCTGTCTCTCCCTACTTGTTTCTTGGTGCCTCTCTGTTTGCTGGTGTCTTCATTCATTGATTCATTCGTTCATTCATATAATGTCTCAGACATTCCTGGAGGCCCCTGAAGAGTTCACAGCCTGGTAGCGGAGACAGACGCTAGCCCAGCCTAGTTTGATCAGGGCTGGGAGACAGGGAGGTGCTGGAGGCTGAGGATGTGTGGATGAGTGGGGAGATGGGAGTCAGGGAAGTCTTAGAGGAGGGGATGACAAGTGTGTCTTTGGGTGTGGAGTTGTGGCCCCAGGATTGGAAGCTGTGTGGGTGGTGTGTGTTGGGGTGGTGGGAGAGAGGGAAAGTCGAAAGGCCATGTGCGCCACTTTCAGTCTAGAGCAGAGTGTGGGGAGGGGTGTAGGAAGAAGGCCAGCAAGACACCAATCATTCAAAATTAAGGGTTCCAGACTTCTAGTTCCTCCTGTCTCAGACCCAGAAGTGCAGTTCTCCAGCAACTAAGAATCATCCTGGTTCCATCACGATTACCTAGGAAGAGACCCGCCCACATAGGAAGGGTGGGACAGAGAAATACTGGCCAGGCTGGGTGGCCGGGATGCTTAGGACTCAGTAGAGAGAACCAGCCGGGCAGCACATCACTGCGGGAGGCGCTGTCCCAGGTGGCCCAGCTCAGCAATGGCAATGGGGGTCCCCAGAGTCCTCCTCTTCTGCTTCTTTGGGACTACGCTCTGCCTGACAGGTACCAAACTTCTGAATCCAGTAGTGAGAAGGGGCTGGGGGCATGGACTTTTGGGCCTGAGGGAGGAAGGCTGGGGCCTGGACTCCTGGGTCTGAGGGAGGGAGGCTGGGGCCTGGACTCCTGGGTCTGAGGGAGGAGGGGCTGGGGCCTGAACTCCTGGGTCTGAGGGAGGGAGGCTGGGGCCTGGACTCCTGGGTCTGAGGGAGGAGGGGCCGGGGCCTGAACTCCTGGGTCTGAGGGAGGAGGGGCTGGGGGCTGGACTCCTGGGTTTGAGGGAGAAGGTACTAGGAACCTGGACTCCTGGGTCTGAGGGAGGAGGGGCTGGGGCCTGGACTCCTGGATCTGAGGGAGGAGGGGCTGAGGCCTGGACTCCTGGGTCTGAGGGAGGGAGGCTGGGGCCTGGACTCCTGGGTCTGAGGGAGGAGGGGCCGGGGCCTGAACTCCTGGGTCTGAGGGAGGAGGGGCTGGGGGCCTGGACTCCTGGGTCTGAGGGAGAAAGGGCTGGGGGCCTGGACTCCTGGGTCTGAGGGAGGAAGGGCTGGGGCCTGAACTCCTGGGTCTGAGGGAGGAGGGGCTGGGGGCTGGACTCCTGGGTTTGAGGGAGAAGGTACTAGGAACCTGGACTCCTGGGTCTGAGGGAGGAGGGGCTGGGGCCTGGACTCCTGGATCTGAGGGAGGAGGGGCTGAGGCCTGGACTCCTGGGTCTGAGGGAGGGAGGCTGGGGCCTGGACTCCTGGGTCTGAGGGAGGAGGGGCCGGGGCCTGAACTCCTGGGTCTGAGGGAGGAGGGGCTGGGGGCCTGGACTCCTGGGTCTGAGGGAGAAAGGGCTGGGGGCCTGGACTCCTGGGTCTGAGGGAGGAAGGGCTGGGGCCTGAACTCCTGGGTCTGAGGGAGGAGGGGCTGGGGGCTGGACTCCTGGGTTTGAGGGAGAAGGGACTAGGAACCTGGACTCCTGGGTCTGAGGGAGGAGGGGCTGGGGCCTGGACTCCTGGATCTGAGGGAGGAGGGGCTGAGGCCTGGACTCCTGGGTCTGAGGGTGGGAGGCTAGGGCCTGGACTCCTGGGTCTGAGGGAGGAGGGGCTGGGGCCTGGACTCCTGGATCTGAGGGAGGAGGGGCTGAGGCCTGGACTCCTGGGTCTGAGGGAGGGAGGCTGGGGCCTGAACTCCTGGGTCTGAGGGAGGAGGGGCTGGGGGCCTGGACTCCTGGGTCTGAGGGAGGAGGGGTTGGGGGCCTGAACTCCTGGGTCTTGGTGGGTAGGGGCCTGGAGGCTGTGTCATCTTCATTTCTCTTCCCTGCCTTTGCTCTTCTTCCGTCAGCCATTTTTCCCGGTGTCTCTCTTCGCACCATCCCAGCCTTTCTTCTCTTCCTTGCCCAACCCCCAATTCAAAGGTATTTCCAGGGAGCGCAAGGACTCTTTCCAGAACTGGCAGGAATGCTGGCTTCATCTTCAGGCAACCTCTGCCCCCACTGTGGGCTAGGATGGAAACAGGCTCATTTCAGAACGGCAGTGATTACAGACAGGGAGTTAGAAAGGAGAAAGAAGGCTATTCCCGCACACAGCTAAGTGTGTGTGTTTCTGCCCATCAGTGGGAGAGCTTCATTTCCGTATGTGTTCCGGTTCAGTGTGTCCCGTGGGTCTCTGTGCTTGTGTGTGTTTCTCTGCATGGGTTTCAAAGTTTCAGTCCAAACAAATGCTTTTGTGGGTCTGTTTCTGAGTTTGCTTTCTTTGTAAAAGAGATGAGTGTGTAATTTTGTGCATTTGAGTCTGTGTTTGTGTGTCTAGTGATTTGTAAGCCTGTATTTATCTCTGTGTATATGTGCTCCATTTTTTTTTTTTTTAATTTTTTGAGACAGGGTCTCTTTCTGTCACCCAGGCTGAAGTGCAGTGGCACGATCACAGCTCACTGTAGTCTTGACCTCCTGAGCCCAAGCAATCCTCCCACCTCAGCCTCCTGAGTAACCATGACTACAGGCATGTGCCACTGTGCCTGGTTAATTTTTTATATTTTTTTGCAGGGATGGAGTTTCACTATGTTGCCCAGGCTGGTCTTGAACTCCTGAGCTCAAGCAATCCCCTCACCTTGGCCAATGAGACTGGCCTTTTTGTTTTTGTTGTTTTTTAAATAGAGACAAAGTCTCACTCTGTTGCCCACAATGGAGGGTAGTTGTGCAATCATGGCTCACTGCAGCTTCAAACTCCTTGGCTCAAGCAATTCTCCTGCTTCAGCCTCCCAAGTATCTGGGACTACAGGGGCACACCACCATGCCTGCCCATTTGTTTGGGTCTTTTGATGTGTTTTTTTCTCTCCATGTATCTGTGTTGCATGGGTCTGTAGATTTTGTATCCACATATGATCTTAATTTTTTTTGAGAGAGTCTTTTACTGTCGCCATCCAGACTGGAGTTCAGTGGCACAATCATAGCTCACTGCAACTTCTGCCTCCTGGGCTCAAGCGGTTCTCCTGCCTCAGCCTCCTGAGTAGCTGGAACCACAGGCACGCACCACCATGTCTGGCTAATTTTTCTATTTTTAGTAGAAACGGGGTTTCACCATGTTGTCAAGGCTGGTCTTGAACTCCTGACCTCAGGTGATCTGCCCGCCTCAACCTCCCAAAGTGCTGGGATTACAGGTGTGAGCCACCACACCCGGACTCTATTTATGATTTTAAACTGTTATGTTTTTGTGGTTTCATTTTCCTGTGTCTCTAACATTGTATAATTGTGGCCTCTGGTTTTATTTGTGCCTCTGTGACTTGGTACCTGTGTTTGTCTCTCTGGGTATGATTTTCTGGTCCTGCTCTGGGTTGATATTGTTTTTTTGTTTTCATAAATAATTTTTTCTTTTCTTTTTTAAAGATGGGGTTTCACCATGTTGGTCAGGCTGGTCTTGAACTCCCGACCTCAGGTGATCCGCCCACCTTGGCCTCCAAAGTGCTTGGATTACAGGCATGAGCCACCATGCCCAGCCCAGGTTGATATTGTTATCACACATGCACAAGCATCCTCACCAACACACGCTTTGGTGTCTGCGTGATCTTCCACGTGTGAAGTGCTGTGCCTTAGTTAGGGGGGTTATACTGGAGGGTCCAGGTGCGTACTTGTTTCGTGTGGGAATGTAAAATTCTGCCTGGGTGCATTAAGGATATTCTGTGTATATTTGTGAGACTTGGATAACCTGTGTATATGTTGTTATTGTGTATTTATGTCAGTGTTATGTGTTGCTGGAGCCGATGTGTGTGTTTGCAGGGCACCATAGGACCACATATCACTCTGCCTGTCCTGGAGTACACGTTCCCAGTCAGGGGTCTCTTAACGTGCTGTCCACATCGGGAGTTCAGTGTGGGGAGTGATGGGCAGAGCAAGAATGAATTACTTCCTCCTTATCTAACTCGTAGAGAGAGAGAGGGCTTCCTGGATGAGGGTGGAGACCTGGAGCAGCCTGGAGGGGAAAAACTTGACTGGCATCTGCAGAGAAGTCATTACTCTGCCATGAGACAGACACAGCTGTGGCTGCAAGAGCAGCAGCTGTTCTCTCAAGGCGCGGCTTCCCTGGGAGCAGAGGCGCCTGGCCCATGTACCTGTCATTTGCTGGGTGGAGCCCTGAGTTCCTGGGACAGGCTCACACTGGCCCTGCTGACTCTGCCATGCCCCTCTCCCCAGGGTCCCAAGCCCTGCAGTGCTACAGCTTTGAGCACACCTATTTTGGCCCCTTTGACATCAGGGCCATGAAGCTGCCCATCGTCTCTTGTCCCCATGAGTGCTTTGAGGCCATCCTGTCTCTGGACACTGGTGAGGAGCAGAAGCAGGGGGACAGGGATGAGAGATTAGGGAGGAAAAAGGGGGCAGATGGGAGGAGAAAGGGAGGGAAATTGGGTAGAAGATGAAAAGATAAAGATAGAAAAGATGGAGACAGAGGAAGAAGACAAAGAGGAGGGGGGAAAAGGTTGGGTGAGGGCTGCGGTGATGGCCCAGGTCTGTAATTTTAGCATTTGGGAGGCAGAGGCAGGCAGATCACTTGGGGCAGGAGTGAGACCAGCCTGGCCAAACCCGTCTCCACAAAAACATAAAATCTGGCCCGGGGGCGGTGGTTCAGGCCTGTAATCCCAGCACTTTGGGAGGCCGAGGCGGGTGGATCACCTGAGGCCAGGAGTTCGAGATCAGCCTCACCAACATGGAGAAACCCCCGTCTCTAGTAAAAATACAAAAGTAGCCAGGTGTGGTGGTGCATGCCTGTAATCCCTGCTACTTGGGAGGCTGAGGCAGGTGAATCGCCTGAACCCAGGAGGTGGAGGTTGCAGTGAGCCGAGATCGCGCCACTCCACTCCAGCCTGGGTAACAGAGCGAGACTCTGTCCCCCGCCCTCTTCCCCCCAAAAAAAGTGGATGAGGGACGAGCGGTGGGGCGGCGGGAAGACAACGGGGAAGGAAGCAAGAAAGAGAAGGTGGGAGGGGCGCACAGGGAGGAAGCGGGGAGGCAGAGTAGAACTCGGGGGAAAGTCTGGGGATGGGGACAAGGAGGGAAGGAGGGAGGGGAGGAGGCGTAGGTGAAAGCGAAAGAGGGGAAGGAGGAAGAACGCTGAGGCTGGAGGGTGAAGGGTTCCGGGAAGCAGAGCACTAGCCCCGCTCCCTCCCCCAGGGTATCGCGCGCCGGTGACCCTGGTGCAGAAGGGCTGCTGGACGGGGCCGCCTACCGGCCGGACGCAATCAAATCAGGACGCCCTGCCGCCTGACTACTCAGTGGTGCGCGGCTGCACCACTGACATGTGCAACGCCCACCTCATGACGCATGACGCCCTCCCCAACCTGAGCCAAGGTGCGCGGGAGGGCGGGGCTGGGCTCGGGGCGGGGCGGTGAGAGGCCGGGCAGCCCCAGGGAAGGCGTGGCTTCTGCTTAGCGCCTTCTATCGGCGCGCTAGGATCTCAGCACCCTGGACTATAGGCCTGAGCCCTGGCGCAGTGCGCAGCCCGCACGACTGTACCCGGGTGCCACTGCCTGAGTGTGCATCTGTGCTCTCTTGCCAGCGCCCGACCCACCGACGCTCAGTGGCACCGAGTGCTACGCCTGTATCGGGGTCCACAAGGACGACTGTGCTATCGGCAGGTCCCGACGCGTCCAGTGTCACCAGGACCAGACCTCCTGCTTCCAGGGCAATGGCAGAATGACAGTCGGTGAGAGGGCTGGAAGGGTGGAAGGGCCTGGGCAACGGATGTGGAGGCGGGGCAGCCATGAGGGTCATGTCACCAGACCGGCCCAACAGGGAGACATGGCCCTGCTCTGAGTGGGGAGGCATGGTCCTGGTCTGAGGGAGGAGGTCTGGCCTTGCTTTGAGGGAGGAGACATGACTCTGCTCTGCAGGAGGAGGCATGGCTCTGGTCTGAGGGAGAAGACATGACCCTGGTCTGAGGGAGGTGGGATGGCTCTGGTCTGAGGGAGGAGGAGTGGCCCTGGTCTGAGGGAGGAGGCGTGGCCCTGGTCTGAGGGAGGAGGCGTGGCCCTGGTCTGAGAGAGGAGGCGTGGCCCTGGTCTAAGGAGGAAAACCTGAAGCAAGTCTGAGGACCGAGGCCTGGCCCTGGCCACCAAGGTGGAGGTTCAGGAACAGCTGTCTCCCTCAGTTCTGACCCTTCCTCACTGCTCCGCCCACCCCCAGGCAATTTCTCAGTCCCTGTGTACATCAGAACCTGCCACCGGCCCTCCTGCACCACCATGGGCACCACCAGCCCCTGGACAACCATCGACCTCCAGGGCTCCTGCTGTGAGGGGCACCTCTGCAACACGGACTCCATGATCCAGCCCTTCAACAGTGCTTCAGCCACCACCCCTCCCCGAGCACTCCAGGTCCTGGCCCTGCTCCTCCCAGTCCTGCTGGTGAGGCTCTCAGCATAGACAGCCCCTCCAGGATGCTGGGGGTTCACACACCTAGGATGCTGGGGGCAGGGTTCACACACCTTCTTCTCGCTGCTTCGGCCCTTAACATGTAGCTCACTGGAAAACGATGTTAAAACCAGAATCGCACTCCTGTCCCTCTAGCCCTCCATCTCTCCCTCCCTCCTGCCCCCCAACCTGGTCAACAGGACTGGAAGGAACAGGACACAGTCACCAGCATCCCAGGGGAGGATGAAACAGCCACGCCCTGCCCTGATGAAGAGCAATTCCGATCACAGCTGTTCCCCACTAAGCACCAGTCAGGCACCAGGCACCCCGTAACACGGCTTCCTGTGCTCTCCCTCCAGAGCCTGTCGGAGTTCTAGGAGGGAGCTATACAGGGATGTCTTTATTGGTGTGGCCCAAGAGAGGCCAATGCAGTATGCCTTAACAGTTAGTAGGCCAGGCTCTGGAGCTCAGCTGCATGGGTTCAAATCCCAGCTCCACCATTCTGCCTGCAGAGACCATGGGTGAGTTACTTGAGTTCTCTGTGCCAATATTTTCTCACCTATAAGGTGGAGGTGAAAATAAACTTTATAATGATGACAAGAACTGTTTCACAGTGGTTGTGGTGAGGATTTAACGAGATGAATCTTTACTCTTGGGACACAGCAGTGGCCTTAAGTCACAGATCAACAAACTGACAGGCAAAAGCACTTGGTTGAGCTTGTGTATCTAGTGAGTAGAGAATCAGGAACCAGACTCCCAGCCCCGTGAACCCCTAGGCAACCCCCTCTCCCAAACGCATGAGTGCTGATTAACTTCACAGAAAAATACACAAGGCAAAGTTCAGTGAGGTGAAATTCTCCAAGCTGTGAGGATCAGGGAAGACTTCCTGGAGGAATTAACCCTTGAGCGAAATCCTAAAGGAACAATGGTAGCTGGCAAAAAGAAGGAAGGGCATTCCAGGTAGAAGAGACAGCCTGGACAAAGGTCTGAGGGAGGAAGGATCACAGGGTGTGCAGGACACTCTCAGAAGTGCATAAACTTCATAGAGATGGGATCCTTCAGCATGTTCTCTGTCCACATGCTTTACCATGTTCTTTCACATGCTTTTTCCCACTTGATCTTTACAGTAACTCAGTGAGGGAAGCAAAAAAGTAAGTTGTGTCCTGCTATTGTCTAAATGTTTGTGTCTCCTCAAAATTCATCTTTTGAAACCTAATCACCAAAGTGATGGTACTGGGAGGTGGGGCCTTGGGAGGTGGTAACATCATGAGGGTGGAGCGCCCATGAATAGGATTAGTGCCCTTATAAAAGGGGCTCCAGAGAGCTGCCTTGCCACTTCCAGCGCATGAGAACACAGCCAGCAAGTGTCATCTATAAACAAGAAAGTGAGTCCTCACCAGCCATAGAATCTGCTGGTGCATTGACTGCAGACTTTCCAGACTCCAGAACTGTGAAAAATAAATTTCTGTTGTGTATAAGCCATGAAGTCTATGGTATTTTGTTACAGTGGCCTGAAGGGACTAAGACACATTCCTGTTTTGCATACAAGATGCCCAAGGCACAGTGAGAGAGTGATTTTCAGAGTAAGTGCTTATTAAGAGTGGACCCCCATATCTTCTCACTCCAGGTCAGCAAGCAGCCTCATGAGAAAGGTTGGGGTGGGCAATTCAGAGATGCTCCTATGCTCCTGTAAGGCCAATGTGAGAAGAGCTTCAGGTGTCTTTACACCCTGACATACAAGGGGAAGCTGGATGTTTTCATTCATCCTTCACATTTACTGAGCACCTACTGTGTGCAAGGTGCTGTTTCAGTTGTTGTGCATATGGCAGGGAACAAAAATGGCAAAAATCCCCACCTTCAAGGAGCTAGCCTTTTTGATGGGCTGGCAATCCAAAGCAAATTGGATTTTGTCTTTGGATATTGTCTGTGTGTTTATTAGAGACAGGGTCTCACTCTGTCACCCAGGCTGGAGTGCAGTGGCACAATCAGCTCACTGCAGCCTCAATCTCCCAGGCTCAAGCAACCCCCCCAACTCAGCCTCCCAAGTAGCTGGGACTATAGGTGTACACCACCACACCCTGTTAATTTTTGTAATTTTTATAGAGATGGGGCCCCACTACGCTTCCCAGGCTAGTCTCAAACCCCTGAGCTCAAGCGATCCTCCTGCCTCAGCCTCCCAAAGTGCTGAGATTGCAGGTGTCAGCCACCATGTCCAGCCACATTTTGAATTTTATTACAAAGGTGGTCTGGAGTTGGGATGGCCAGTTTGATGTGTCAGTTTACCTATGGGACAGTTCCAGTTATTCAATCAAACACTGATCAGTGTGTTGATATGAGGGTATTTTGTAGATGCGATGAAAGTCCATAATCAGTTGACTTTGAGGAAGAGAGATTGTCCTACACAATTTGAGTGGCCCTGACTCAATCAGCTGAAAGGCCTTAGAAGCAGAGATGCGGCTTCTCTGAGGAAGAGAACATTGCCTCTATGGACAGCCTCTTCAGCCCATACCTGAGATTTGGGCTTGCTCTTTCTGACCTGCCTAGCCAGGCCACACAAGCCAATTCTTTGCAATAAATCTTGTATATAGATAATCTACCGGTTTTGTTTCTCTGATTGATCCTAGATTAATATAGAATGTGTTGGAGCTGGCGTGGTGGCTCACACCTGTAATCCCAGCACTTTGGGAGGCTGAGGCAGGCAGATCACCTGAGGTCAGGAGTTTGAGACTAGCTTGGCCAACATGGTGAAATCTCGTCTCTACTAAAAATACAAAAGTTAGCCAGGCATGGTGGCAGGTGCCTGTAATTCCAGCTACTTGGGAGGCTGAGGCAGGAGAATCGCTTGAACCTGGGAGGCAGAAGTTGCAGTGAGCTGAGATCATGCCATTGCACTCCAGCCTGGGCAACACAATGAGACTCCATCTCAAAAAAAGAGAGAATGTGTTGGAGAAGTAGAAGGCTGCCATAATCATATATAGGTATATATGTGTATATATATGTTATATGTGTATATAATTATATACTCATATAATTACATGTAATATATATTATATAACATTTTCATTGAGGTATAAAATATGTACAAGATGCATAAATTGCAAATTTTTTCATATGTACATACGTGGATAACCTTCACCTAGGTTAAGATGTAGAATATTTCCAGCCCATGTCCCCAAAGCCTCCCTCATAACCCTTCAGAGTCAGTTTCCCACCCCAAAGATAACACAGCTTCTTTCATAGATCAATTTTGCTTAATTTTAAACTTCATATGACTGGAATCCTACAGCATGTGCTCTTGTGTACATGCTTTACATTTTAAAAGCTTCCCTGTGGCAAGAACGGGAGCTAGACCTGTGAGGTGGCTACTGCACCTGTCTAGGCAAGATATGATGTCCCCATGACAGCAGAGGTAGTGCAAGAAGTTGGAAAATGAATCAATTTCTTTTTTAAATTTAGCTGTTCCTTAACAGGCTGCAAGGAATAGATTTTATTAGTAGAGAAGACAGGACCTGCTGATATATTAGTTGAGGAGTATGAGGGAAGAAAAGGACTTGAGACGACTCCTCGGTTTCAGCCTGAGGAACGGGGTAAAAAAAAAAAGAGGGGGGATTTTTCAGCTTCAGTGTAATTTTTTTTTTTGAGACTGAGTCTTACTCTGTTGCCCAGGCTGGAGTGAAGTGGCACAATCTTGGCTCACTGCAAACTCCACTTCCCAGGTTCAAGTGATTTTCCTGCCTCAGCTTCTTGAGTAGCTGGGATTACAGGCACCTGCCACCATGCCCAGCTAGTTTTTGCATTTTCAGTAGAGATGGGGTTTCACCATGTTGGCCAGGCTGGTCTCAAACTCCTGACCTCAAGTGATACACCTGCTCAGCCTCTCGAAGTGCTGGGATTACAGGTATGAGCCACCGCGCCTTGCCAGCTTCTTTATAATCTTGTGGCACTGCAGAGATGATAAAGGCACTCCGCCGCTGGCCGGAGGGTTGTTAGGCAGTGTTAGACTGTATTTCTGAGACAGAAGATTCTCCCTGGGGTGGGGTGGCCAAAGACTCCTGAGAGATGAAACACATGAGCAGTTGGCCGTTCTTTGCCATGAGACTGATAAAAACCTAGAAAAGCTTATAGTTGATAGCTCTAAGTAGAACAGGCTGCACCGACTGCCTTAGAACTCAGTCTGGGGAGTCCAAGTGGAACTGAACTCAGCTATGTAGCTGCTTAGCTGCTTGGTATCTTGACCCAGATGCCTTCCTGAGTGCTTAGTAGAGAGGGAGAAGCTTTTCAAAAGTAATTATGGTTTGTACCATGAATTTTATTTTATTGATTTATTTATTTTTGAGACGGAGTCTCGCTCTGTTGTCCAGGCTGGACTGCAGTGGCGTGATCTCAGCTCACTGTAACCTCCGCCTCCCAAGTTCAAGCAATTCTCCTGTCTCAGCCTCCTGAGTAGCTGGGACTACAGGTGCGTGCCACCATGCCTGGCTAATTTTTGTATTTTTAGTAGAGGCAGGATTTCACCGTATTGGTCAGGCTGTTCTGACCTCAGGTGATCCGCCCTCCTCGGCCTCCTAAAGTGCTGGGATTACAAGTGTGAGTCACCACGCCCAGCCCGGATCATGAACTCTAAATCATTGTAACTAGGCTCAAGCAAATCTTAATTAATCAAAATAGGAATCATTACAATCAACACATTTTTGCCAACAAGAAATAAGTTTGTTTATTCCTGTGGTGTAAAAGTTCGCGCTTCGGGATGCAACAAACTCTGCTTTATGACCCATTTTGAATTCAGGAAAGTCGCTCTAATTTGCTTTTTGTCTAATATCATTTCAATAGTCTAAAAGAAACAAACAGTAATAAGTCATTAGCAAAAAAACATAATGCAAACAATGTCCATTAAAATGACTTATAACAGGCCAGGTATGGTGGCTCACAACTGTAATCCCAGCACTTTGGGAGGCCGAGGCGGGTGGATCACGAGGTCAAAAGATTGAGACCATCCTGGTCAACATGGTGAAACCCCGTCTCTAAAAATAAAAAAAATTAGCTGGGCACGGTGGCGGGTGCCTGTAATCCCAGTTACTCAGGAGGCTGAGGCAGGAGAATTGCCTGAACCCAGGAGGTGGATGTTGCGGTGAGCCGAGAGCCATTGCACTCCAGCCTGGGTAACGAGCAAAACTCCGTCTCAACAACAACAACAACAACAAAAAAACAGTAATAAGTCATTAGCAAAAAAACATAATGCAAACAATGTCCATTAAAATGACTTATAACAAGCCAGGTATGGTGGCTCACAACTGTAATCCCAGCACTTTGGGAAGTCGAGGAGGGTGGATCACTTGAGGCCAGGAGTTCGAGACCAGCCTGGCTGGTCGAGAAACCCTGTCCCTACTAAAAATACAAAAATTAGCTGGGCATAGTGGTGTGCACCTGTAATCCCAGCTACTCGGGAGGCTGAGGCAGGAGAATCACCTGAACCTGGGAGGTGGAGGTTGCAGTGAGCCAAGTTCGTACCACTGCACTCCAGCCTGGGCAACAGAGCAAAACTCTGTCTCAAAATAATAATAATGATCATGTATAGGCCGGGCGCGGTGGCTCACGCCTGTAATCCCAGCACTTTGGGAGGCCGAGGCGGGTGGATCACGAGGTCAAAAGATCGAGACCATCCTGGTCAACATGGTGAAACCCCATCTCTACTAAAAATACAAAAAATTAGCTGGGCATGGTAGTGCGTGCCTGTAATCCCAGCTACTCAGGAGGCTGAGGCAAGAGAATTGCCTGAACCCAGGAGGCGGAGGTTGCGGTGAGCCGAGATCGCGCCATTGCACTCCAGCCTGGGTAACAAGAGCGAAACTCCATCTCAAAAAAAAAAAAATAATAATAATAATGATCATGTATAACATAACTATTAAGAATGTATTCCAATATCAAATGGCAAATTCCAACAATGCAAAACCCGCAATTACTTTTTTTTTTTTTTTTGAGACGAAGTTTCGCTGTTGTTACCCAGGCTGGAGTGCAATGGCGCGATCTCGGCTCACCGCAACCTCC
This sequence comes from Saguinus oedipus, assembly GCA_031835075.1. NCBI lineage: Eukaryota > Metazoa > Chordata > Mammalia > Primates > Cebidae > Saguinus > Saguinus oedipus. The sequence continues at coordinate 45,552,067 of CM063187.1, read as the reverse complement.
GCCTTCTGGGTTCAAGCAATTCTCCTGCCTCAGCCTCCTGAGTAGCTGGGACTACAGGCACGCGCCACCATGCCCAGCTAATTTTTTGTATTTTTAGTAGAGACTGGGTTTCACCTTGTTGACCAGGATGGTCTCCATCTCTTGACCTCGTGATCCGCCCGCCTTGGCTTCCCAAAGTGCTGGGATTATCGGTGTGAGCCACCACGCCCCGCCCGCAATTACTTTTGCACTCACCTAATAAAAGCTTCACCTGCTGGGAGCAGTGGCTCACACCTGTAACCCCAGCAATTTGGGAGGCAGAGGCGAAGGATCACTTTAGCCCAGGAGTTTGAGATCAGCCTGCGCAAGGTAGCAAGACCCTGTCTCTCTAAACAATTTAATTAAAAGTAAAATAAAAAGCTTCATCTGTTGGCAAGGGTGTGGCGCTACTGGGATTCTCACATCCTGGTAGTATGTGCGTAAAATGGAACAACCACTTTGAAAAACTATCTTTCTGTCGGGCGCGGTGGCTCATGCCTGTAATCCCAGCACTTTGGGAGGCTGAGGCGGGTGGATCACGAGGTCAAGAAATCGAGACCATCCTGGTCAACATGGTGAAACTTTGTCTCTACTAAAAATACAAAAAAATAGCTGGGCACGGTGGCGCGCGCCTGTAGTCCCAGCTACTCAGGAGGCTGAGGCAGGAGAATTGCCTGAACCCAGGAGGCGGAGGTTGCGGTGAGCCGAGATCGCACCATTGCACTCCAGCCTGGGTAACAAGAGCGAAACTCTGTCTCAAAAAAGAAAAGAAAAACTATCTTTCAGTACCTTCCTAAACCAGACTCTGCACCCACACTGCGACCCAGCATTTCCACTCCTGGATAGAGCTCCCCAACAGAAATTAGTGTATACATTTTCCCAAAGGACATGTACCAGAATATTCCTAGCAGAACAGTTTATAATAGCCACAAAGTGGAAGCAGCCAAGTACCAATCAACAGTGGGGTGGATGAATAAACGTGTGGCCTGTGTGCATAATGGAGTACTACGCAGCAATGAGAGTGAATACTCTGCAAGTGTTTGCAATAGCATGGATGAATCTCACAAACAGAGAAGCAAGACAAGGACGGGGGCTCACACCAGTATTTCCAGCACTTTAGGAAGATGGCTTGAGGCCAGGAGTTTGAGATGAGCCTGGGCAACATAGCAAGACCCATATATATATAGCTTATTAATTAAAGGAAGGAAGGAAGGAAAAGAAAGAAAGAAAAAGAAGAAAGAAAGGAAAAAAAGAAGGAAGGAAGGGAAACAACGCCAATAAGACACAGAGAGAAAGGCGAAAACTAAGAGTGAAGAAGAGATTGATTTTATGGATGGAACCACGAGGTCTCCATCCTTTATCCTGAAAGCTCCAGAAGAGCAAGGATTTTGTCCGTTTTTGTTCATTTATCGTCAACTCTTTAAGGAGTGCCTGGCGCTCAGTGCTGTGCGGAAGAGTGCCTGCAGTTCCCAACGTGAACACCAGGTGACAGTATTTACAAGCCCTGGAGTTTCCAAGCTCCAAGGTCCCAGAGACGGCGGTGGACTGTTTGTGCCCCTGACCTCTGACTTTCAGGATCTCTTACCCCGGGCTCAGCCCTGCCTTTCCCAGCACAAGCCCTAGGCAATGAATGACCTTTCCGCCTGAGACACCCTCTTCTTCACTCTCCTTCACCACCCTGCCCAGTTAAACAACTCTTTGTCCCTGACCCCTTCCTGCTGGGCCCCGAGGCACCTGGGTTGTTTCCAGGCCCGGAGACGGAGCTGCGACAGAGACAGAGCTGGTGCCGCTGGGACAAGGCCAAGGAAAGCTCCCGGAGACTCATCCATCAGTCCCAGGAGTCGAGACCCCAGCCCCTCCTCCCTCAGACCCAGGAGTCCAGACCCCAGCCCCTCCTCCCTCAGACCCAGGAGTCCAGACCCCAGCCCCTCCTCCCTCAGACCCAGGAGTTCAGACCCCAGCCCCTCCTCCCTCAGACCCAGGAGTTCAGACCCCAGCCCCTCCTCCCTCAGACCAGCAGTCCAGCCCCCAGCCCCTCCTCCCTCAGACCCTGGAGTCCAGGCCCCCAGCCCCTCCTCCCTCAGACCCAGAAGTCTAGGCCCCCAGCTCTTTCTTCCTGTACCCCTCCTCTCAGGCATTTTGAGGTCCTCTGCTATTCCCTTTCCCTCTCTTTTACAGAAACCCCTCCCTCCCTCCACTCCCCACTCTAGGACTGAGACCAAGGCTGAGTCACAAGAAGCCCTGGGGCCCTGAGGGACCTCTCCCTTCCCCCTTAGCTCCTCCCTGGCTGGAGGCAGCTGGCTGTGAGCGACGTGGTTTCCTGCGACTGACCCCTGCATCCCAGGACTTCAGCTTGAAGGCAGGTGCCCTCCCCATTGCCGCCACCCAGGCCTGCCTATGCCCAGCCTTTGCTGTTTTTCTCTTTCAGTCGTGGTCTGTTTGGAGACAAAATTCCTCTGTGCTCTGACTTCCGTGTCTTGATTCTGTTTCCGGTTTCTTCGCACTTGTGTCTCTTCTGTCTCTGTCTCTTTGTTTTTTTTTAAATACACGCCCACTTTCCCTGGCTAAACTAATTATCCCTCTCTCTCTGTGTCAGTCTCTGTCTCCATTTTTCACAAGTGCCTGAACTGGGGCACAGATGCTGTGACACGGCTGCAGCTGGAGCGTTCTCTATTTAGTGGCTTCTGACCCTCGGGTGGCCGCAGTTTCTGGACCACTGGCCCTCAGCCTCTCAGTGGGGCTGGGGTAGAACCGGAAGGAACTGCCAGTGAACAGCTAAGATAAACTGAGGCACAGACAAACACAGAGAGGCCTGGACAGAGAGAGAAAGAGAGAGGGAGAGAGACCCAAAAGGAGGCCTGGAGGCAGGGAGAGAGTGAAACAGAGACAGAGAGAAGCATTGATCCAGCAAGAGGCAGGTAAAAACAGAGGACCCTAGAGACAGAGAGATGGAGACACAGGCAACGATGAACAGAAAGAGACATGATGGCAGAGAGATAGTGACCGGAAGAGAGAAGGAAACAGGAGCAGAGGGGGACACGAAGTTGGTGAAAGGAACAGAGAGATGAGAGAGACACAGAGACAGAGCGGAGACAGGCAGAGACAGACAGAGAGAGAGATAAAGAGAAACCCAGCCTGACGCAGTGGCTCACGCCTGTAATCCCAGCACTTTGCAAGGCCAAGACGGGCGGATCACCCGAGGTCAGGAGTTCGAGACCAGCCTGACCAACATGGCAAAACCCCATCTCTACTAAAAACACAAAAATTAGCTGGGTGTGGTGGTGCGTGCTTGTAGTCCCAGTTGCTTGGGAGGCTGAGGTAGGATAATCACTTGAACCCAGGAGGCGGAGGTTGCAGTGAGCCATTATCACACCACTGCACTCCAGCCTGGGAGACAGAGCCAGACTGCATCTCAAAAAGAAAGACAAACCCAGAGGCTTCCAGACCAGGAGAGGCTGAGACAGGAAGCAAGCCCCAGAGAGAGAGCCAGGTGCCAGGCTGCCAGGGTGGCCAGTGAGCAAGGGTGCCCGGGCTGCAGGCTCAAGGGTGCCCGGCGGCTACACTTTCCCCGAGTGGATGCCTGTGTGGTGTCTGGGCGCGCATGGGCGTGTCTCCAGCCCTCTCCCGTCAAGTCTTGCTGAGTGGGAATAGTGTGTGTGTGCACTGAGGGGCGGGGCCCCCGCGAGGGTTGTGTTTTTGTCAGTGGGCGTGTCCGTGTTTAGGGTTCTATGGTTTGGTATCTCTGGGTGTGTCCACGTGGGCTGCCTCAGTGTCCAGCCAGGCATGTCTGTTCATGTCTTGCTTCCCTGGGGCTGGTGGGTCCAGGGTCCCACATGACCTAGGACACAAGGAGGGAGAGGGCTGTGTCCTTGGGTTCCTCACAGAGAGGTGCACATGAGGCGAAGGGCAGTGTCACCAGATCAGTGTGTGAGGCTGGGACGTAATGTACATCACCAGGTCAGTGCCTTCCGTGGGTCTGCATAGGAGGGTTTCGATCTGTGCTGACGTGGATGGCGTACACACCCATGAGTGGCTTGTGCTGCGGCACATGGTGATGTCGTAGGTGATGTGTTGCTCTGGGAGTCTTGATGCACCTTTCACACCGCATTTGCTGCTGTGTGGGTCAGTGTGTGTGTCTTCTCTTGGTGGGTTGTATGTAACATTGTGGGCCAGTCGTGGTGGCTCACACCTGTAATCCCAGCACTTTGGGAGGCTGAAGCAGGTGGATCATCTGAGGTTAGGAGTTCAAGACCAGCCTGACCAATATGGGGAAACCCCATCTGTACTAAAAATACAAAATTTGCCGGGTGTGGTGGCGCATGCCCGTAATCCCAGCTACTGCTGAGGCAGGAGAATCACTTGAACCCGGGAGGTGGAGGTTGCCATGAGCCAAGATTGCGCCACTGCACTCCATCCTGAGGGACAAGAGCAAAACTCTGTCTCAAAAAAAAAAAAAAAAAATGAACAAACAACATTGCATACCACTCAGGGGTGTGACTCTGTGTCTCAGGTCAGGGTGCATGTCCTTGTTGGGGGCCCCTTCCTTCCCAGTCCCACCACCCCACCTGAGTACCAGCCACCCCAAGTGTACCAATGCTTGTGTAGCTGTGTTACCTTGTGTTAGAGGATACGCCCCTCCCCCACTGCCGGTGTTGTGTGGGTGGTGGTAGGCTCAGTGTCAGTGGTATCAGTGGGTGACGTGGTGTTTGATGGGAAACGTGGTTGTAGAAGTTTGCGTGTGTTGGGAAATGTGTGTCTGTGTGTTCTGTGTCGCTGCATGCTGGCGTATTGCTCTGTGTCTGTTGTTTGTGTGACCACGCATGCTGGAGTATATGTGCTGGGTCATGTGGAGGTATTGCATGTGACGTTTGGATGTGGCTTCTGGGTCAGAGGTGATGGTGTATGTTGCGTGTGGTTTTTTGTTTTCGTTTGTTTTGGAGATGGGATCTTGCTGTGTTGCTCAGGCTGGTCTCAAACGCCTGGGCTCAAGCAGTCCTCCCACCTCAGCCTCCCAAACTGCTGGGATTACAGGCATGAGCCACGGCACCCAGCCGTATGTTGCATTTGGGCATAGGGGCCTCTGTAAGTCCAACCCCACCCCCCTTCCCTAGGGCATCGTCCTGGGTCGTGTCCTGTGTGGCCAGAATATGTCAGAGTCATCTTGCTTGAGGCAGCTGCTGGTTGGGTTTCTCCAGGTGTCGCTGTACCTTGTGGGTCTCTGCATCCACTCAGCTCGTCCTCTGACCATACATTTGAATCGCGTCGTGCATGGGCGTGCTGGATCGCTGTGTGTTGTGAATCAACACTGTGAGCATTTGTGTTGGAGTCACCAGGTGCCACAACGCGTGTGCATTTCCCTTGGTGCTGGGCGATTGGGGGCTGCTATAGGTATGTCCCTAAGTGTTGTGTGTCTGCACGTATCGGGTTTCATTCCAAGGGTGTATAGTGTTTACGAAACTGAAGACTGCACAGTGGTAACGTAGGTGCATGGTGTGTGGCGTCACATATGTTGTGTGTTTGTGTAACACTTGGTGTATGTTGTGTTTGTGTGGCCACAGATGTGCATCATCCGATTTGTGCTGTTTGGATGTGTGTCAGAGTAAGTTGTGGGCTGGGCGCAGTGGCTCACACCTGTAATCCCAGCACTTTGGGAGGCCTAGGCAGGCAGATCTCCTGAGGTCAGGAGTTCGAGACCAGCCTGACCAATATGGTGAAACGTGGTCTATACTAAACATACAAAACTTGGCCGGTTGTGGTCGTGAGCACCTGTAGTCCCAGCTACTTGGGAGGCTGAACAGTAGGACTGCTTGAACCCGGGAGGCGGAGGTTGCAGTGAGCCGAGATCACGCCACTGCACTCCAGCCTGGGTGATAGTGTGAGACTCCGTGTGAAAAAAAAGAAAAAGAGTTTGACAACTTTGACTGTAATATTTGTGCCTGTGTTGATGGTGTTTGGGTGGCTGTGTGCGCCGAGGGATGCTGCCTGCCTTGCTGAGGGGTGGTGTGTGTCACACCATGTGTGTGGTGTCTGGGTGTGGCTGTGGGTTTCAGAGCTCGCTGGGAGTTGTGAGTCACTCTATGTAGGTTGTGTTGTGTGCCATGGTGTGTTAGTCTCCGTCTTGGGCCGTGAAATGTCCTGCAGTGTCTGGGTGTGGTGAGTGGAGGTGTGTGTCACAAGGTACGGACCGTTGTGTGTGACAAAGCCCATTGTGTGTCTGTGTGTGTCTTTCTCCACGTGGATAGATGTCTCTTCTTTGCTCTGCCCCAAGACACACCCCTGCCCCTCCTTAGTCTCGAAAGGGGGGGCTGGGGAGCCTCCCCCTACCCCAGGCCTCCTCTGCCCCTCCCCGCCCTGCCTGGCCGTCACCACTCCCCAGAGGGCACAGGGCTCTGCCGTGCCTCAGAGCAAAAGTCCCGGAGCCAGCAGAGCAGGCTGACGACCTGCAAGCCACAGTGGCTGCCCTGTGCATGCTGCGAGGTGGGGGACCCTGGGCAGGAAGCTGGCTGAGCCCCAAGACCCCGGGGGCCATGGGCGGGGATCTGGTGCTTGGCCTGGGGGCCCTGAGGCGCCGAAAGCACTTGCTGGAGCAGGAGAAGTCTCTGGCCGGCTGGGCACTGGCGCTGGCGGGAATTGGCATCGGACTCATGGTGCTGCATGCAGAGATGCTGTGGTTCGGGGGGTGCTCGGTGAGTGGGGCCTGGTGGCTGCGAGCTAGGATTCCTGGGTCTGAGGGAAGAGGGGCCAAGGGTCGGGACTCCTGGGTCTGAGGGAGGAGGGGCCGGGGGTCGGGACTCCTGGGTCTGAGGGAGGAGGGGCCGGGGGTCGGGACTCCTGGGTCTGAGGGAGGAGGGGCCGGGGGTCGGGACTCCTGGGTCTGAGGGAGGAGGGGCCGGGGGTCGGGACTCCTGGGTCTGAGGGAGGAGAGGCTTTGGCTGGGACTCTGGGAGGGAGAGAGTTAGTTGCTGGGGGCCTTCTCTGCAAAAGGAAGGGAATATTCGTCTCAGGGTTTCAGTCTTTGAAGATGTTGCAATAGATGGCCAGAGGTCCAGGACCCCTGGAGGCCAGAAGGTGGCTGGTCAGACACTCAAGTACCCCAAGAGCCTCTAAGGGGAGAGGTGGCCCCAAGTAGGGTGAAGGGAGGGTGGAGGAAAGACAAAGTTCTTCTAGGAGGCGGCAGCTCTTTGGTCCTTATCTAGCTTCTAACGTTTACCTAACGCCTGAGATGCAAAGGGCAGAAGAAACTGGCTGGGGTGGGGATGGGAAATGGGAAACAAACCTCTTCCCCACCTGCCTCCCCCATCCCACCCCCAACCCAGTCTCCACTGTTAACAAGCCCAATTTCTCCCCACATCTACATGCTGTGTTAGGGAAATGGTATCAGGGTAGGCTTACAGCGGCCTGGACTCCTAGGTACCAGGGGAGGAGGGGCTGCATCCTGGACTCCTGAGTCTTGAGAAGAAGGGGGCTTGGAATGTCTTTGGGGCAGAGGGGCTGACTCTGAAGATCCTGGTGAGTCGGGAAGGGGAAGGTGGGGTCAGGACAGGTCTCAGCAGGCCCCTGTCACATTCCAGCCCTGGTCAGGCCAGTGATCAGGGCAGATGAAGGACAAGGGTTGGAATAAGTGGCTTGAGGGGAGAACAGACTTGCTCAACAGGAAAGGAGGGGCTGGAGACCTCTCTGGGGGAAGGGTTGTGGAACTGGGCTGGTAGGGCCAGTGGTGGACACTGATTTGAAGATCGGGTAGATTCCTGAGGGTCTGATGCTCTGACTTGGATCTGGAGGGTGTGGTGGGTAGCTCTGGAGTGACCAGGAGCCACATGGAGGGTCAGGCAGGCAGCTTCCTCTGGCCGGCGGTGGGCACTGAGGGGGTGGGGCCACCGAATCCCATGCCAACAGGAAGCATGGCCGGGGCCTGCCCTCCGCTCCCACGCCGAATCACCACGCCCAGCAGCCGAGGTGGGAACACAGTGACCCTGGCAGATGGGAAGAGACGGGGGTCCTTCCTACCCGCCCTCTGCTTTCTCACCCCTCATTTCTCCCTGCCCTCCACCATGGCCAGGGCACCATCTCTGTCAGTGGGACCTTGGGAAAGCTGTTGCAATTCTCTGAACCTCAATCTCCCCATCTATAAATTGGGGTGAGGGTTAAAATACATGACCTAAGGGTCATCCTCTATCCTTTTTAATTTTTTTGTAGAGATGGGATCTTGCTTTGTTGTCTAGGCTGGTCTTAAACTCCTGGACTCAAGCCATCCTCCTGCCTCAAAGTGCTGGGATTACAGGCCTGAGCCACAGCTCCTCAGTCCCTGTTTGAGGGATCTGTTACTAACATCCACATCCCCTTCCCACCTCCATCTCAATCTAATGAACTCATTTCTGCAAAGGACCCAGACACCTGCTCCCTGGGGGGAGGGGCTGGCAGAGAGGCAGGTACCAAACCCTAGGGAGTCCAAGGGACCCAGATAGAGAGATCCAAAGGCACCAGGTGGGGTGGAGGAGGGGGGATGGGAAGAGGTGTGGACAGAGACAGAGATACATGGAGAGAAAAAGAGACATGGAGACGAAGACGCAGAAAGAGACAGAGAGGTACAGCTAAAGAGAATGACAAAGGGCTGTCGAGCTGCTGAGAAATGCACCAGTGAGAGAGACACACAGAGCATTAGAAAAGCCGAGAGAAACAGAGACCCTCAAAACACATGGAGAGACAGAAACAACCATCCCTGGAGACGGGGAAATTCAGAGACCAAAGTCTAGGCCAAAGTGCGGACAGGTCCAGGATTTGGGGGAAGAGGAATTGGAAAAGTAGAGGGACCACCAGAGCAGTGAATTGCAGTGTGGGGAAGGGGCCTGTGTTTAGTTGTGTGGGGGGTTGAGACAGACTGAAGAAGGAGGCAGGGAACCAGGGAGCCATAGATGGTGGGGGAGGGCTGATGACAACACCACCATTGTTCAGGTAGGAGGTGGGGGAACAGGCCCCTGGGGCAGGAAACTGGCCCTCTTCCCCTGCTCAGAGGCGGGGCACTGGCCCAGCCTGGGGAGCTGGCAGCCCTTTTAGGAGAAACAGGTGCAGTGCTCTGTAAGGACACCCAGGTGGTCCCCATCCCCCTGCAAATAACCCGCCAGGCTGGGGCCAACCCGTCTTGGGAAATCCAACAGCCCCAGTCCCCTCTAAATCCCTCTCTCCAGAATCCTAGATTCCTCCAAGGTTGTGCCACACAACGTGGGGGGTGGGGGTTGCGGAAAAAAAGCAACAACAATCTCTCTGTGGTTTCTGGAAGCCCTGTGCTTCCGGCCAGATCTGCCCTGGGCTTAGAGCCAGAAGAGAGGGGTGGGGTGGGGGTGGCGAGGTGCAGGGGGCAGAAGTGAGGGGGCTGTCTCAGAGCTGAGGCTCAGGGCTCAGGGACTCAGCTCTCTGGATGAGGGCAGGGAAGGGTGTGATTCAGTCCTTGAGGATTGAATGGTAGTTTCTGTGTTCTTCCAGATTTGGGGTTGGGAATGATTGAAGTTGGTTTCTAGGTCAACACCAGCTGGGCAGGAAGGGAAGGGGAGGGGGCACTCTCTAGAGGCTAGGTGTCTTTTTCTAGACACCCCCCCCCACACACACACACATACACAGAGCTGAAGAAGTAGTTTTGATGGGGAACAGGACAGGAATAAGAAGGAATGTGAGTTTCAAGGTCCCCCTTCATGGGTATGGGTCTCGGGAGAAGAGCTGAGGAAGAGGGTAGACACCAGTAACTGGACAGCGTTGTCCTACTGGAGAGAAAGAGAGCATTCCTGGGGACGAGATGATGGTGGGTTTTTTGTCTGTTTGCTTATTTCGAAACGGAGATTTGCTCTGTCGCCCAGGCTGGAGTGCAGTGGTGCCATCTCTCAGCTCGCCGAAACCTCCACCTCCCAGGTTCAAGCGATTCTGATTCCTCAGCCTCCCAAGTGGCTAGGATTAAACACCCGGCTAATGTTTGTACTTTTAGTAGAGATGGGGTTTCACCAGGGCAGGTTGGAAACTCCTGACCTTAGGTGATCCACCTGCCTCGGCCTCCCATAGTGCTGGGATTACAGGTGTGAGCCGCCGCTGTGGGCCCAGAAAATGGTTTTGAGACTTCCCCAGAACTGACACATAAGAGGGACTGGACTGCACGGGAACTTGGCTAGGAAAATTGTGAATCAAGAAAACAAAATGGTGGTTTTGAAGGAAAGCAAAGGGGACTGGCCAGGTGGAGAGACACCTGGGATCTCACCCCCCTGTTTCTGTCTCTCCCGACAGTGGGCGCTCTACCTGTTCCTGGTTAAATGCATTATCAGCATTTCCACCTTCTTACTCCTCTGCCTCATCCTGGCCTTCCACGCCAAAGAGGCCCAGGTAGGGCAGGCCCCACCCCTAAGCCTTGCTTCTCCCAACCCCCACGCAGTGCCCTGTCAGCTCACACTTTCCACTCTCCTCTCCTCCTGATCTGAGTAATGAGGTTCCTCTGCTTCAGATGCTGCATCCACACCCTCACCCACCCAGATGAGCTGAACCAAGAGCAGACAGGCAGAACCTGCCGACCAGCCCTGCTCTTCCTCTGTGGCCCCCGGCCCCCCTTTGCACACTCATGGATGCTGAGAGCGCCCCTGCAGTGCTGCTTCTGCCCCCAGGCCTCTGTCCACTGTGCCCCAGGCAGCCTCAGCCTCCCAGATCCCTGTGCTCCAACATTCATCCTCAATCCAGTCCCCAAGCAACCTAAGGCCCCAAGGGTACCCACTCCTATTTTTTTTTTTTTTTTTGGAGGCAGAGTCTTGCTCTGTTGCCCAGACTGGAGTGCAGTGGCACAATCTCTGCTCACGTGTGTCACCTGAAACGGAGTAGGAGCGAGCTCCAACCTCTACCTCCTGAGTTAAAGCAATTCTTGTGCCTCAGTCTTGCAAATAGCTGGGACTACAGACACATGCCACATCGCCCAGCTATTTTTTTTTAATTTTAGTAGAAACTGGGTTTTACTACGTTGCCTAGGCTGGTCTCCAACTACTGAGCTCAGGCAATCTGCCTGCCTTGTCCTCCCAAAGGGCTAGGATTACAGACTTGAGCCACCACCCCCGGCCCGGTCCCCGGGGTGTCCATTCCTGATCAGCCTATCTCTGTGCCAGTAACCTCCCCATGCCCCAGACCCAGGAATTCTCCCCATCCATACTCCACCTTGGATCTCACCCAGATACAACCCATCCCTCATCGCCCAGATCCTGTTACTCCATTCCTTTTCCCCCTTGCCCCTCTCCTATCACAACTTTGCATATAAAATGGGGATTATTGGCCATGTGTGGCAATTCTCTGAGCAGTGCCTGGTACACAGAGGTGCTCAGGAAACAGCGCACATTATCATCTTATCATAGAGTAGTTAAGTGCCCTGTAGCCCAGTGTGCCATTCCCCATGGGAGGGACCCAGGCCTCAGTTTCCACATCTATAAAATGGGGACAACAATAACAATCTCACTGGGCTATAAGCATTTACTGAGTCACAACATGTAAATGGCATAGAGTGGTGCCTGGCGTATCCACAGTGCCCAGTACATGCTAACTTTCTTATTGCTTTGTGTGTGTGTTTTTTTGTTTATTTGTTTATTTTGAGATGGAGTCTCACTGTGTCACCGAGGCTGGAGTGCGGTGCCAAGATCTCACCTCACTGCAACCCCTGCCTCCCAGGTTCAAGTGACTCTCCTACCTCAGACTCCCGGGTAGCTGGGACTATACAGGTGTGCGCCACCATGCCCCGATTATTTTTGCACTTTTCAGTAGAGAAGGGGTTTCACCATGTTGGCCAGGCTGGTCTGGAACTCTTGACCTCAGGTGATCCACCCACCACAGCCTCCCAAAGTGATGGGATTACAGGTGTGAGCCATCGCCCTAGGTCCATGGCTTTGTTATTGCTGATATTATTATTATTATTTTTATTATTACGTGTGTCACCTGAAACGGAGTAGGAGCGAGCTCCAGGCACGTGGAATGCAAGCTCCAGGATGCAGGGGTTCTGTTTGGTTCACTGTGTGTCCTTAGCACATAGAACAATGCCAGGTACACAGTAGGCGATCAGTGAGGCTGGAGAAGCTAGTGGGGTGGGTGGTGGGGGAGAGGAGGAAAAAGTGGAGAGATGTCTTCCTCAAGTCCTGTCCGGCTCCCTCCCTATCCGGCTCCCTCCCAGCGCTATCTCCCTCGCTCCCGGCCCCGGGCCGGCAGGCACACCCCACTTATCTCAGGGCGCAGGCAGGCGCAGGCCGCCGCCTGACCCGCGCCTGACCTGCGCCTGAACCCTCCCTTCTTGGCCCCTTCCCGGCAGCTGTTCATGACCGACAACGGGCTGCGGGACTGGCGCGTGGCGCTGACCGGGCGGCAGGCGGCGCAGATCCTGCTGGAGCTGGCGGTGTGCGGGCTGCACCCGGTGCCTGTGGGGGGCCCGCCGTGCGCGCAGGGTTCAGGGTCGCCGCTGACCTCGCTGCAGCCCTGGCCGGGATTCCTGAGCCAGGGGGAAGCGCTGCTGTCGCTGGCCATGCTGCTGCGCCTCTACCTGGTGCCCCGCGCCGTGCTCCTGCGCAGCGGCGTCCTGCTCAACGCTTCCTACCGCAGCATCGGCGCTCTCAACCAGGTCCGCTTCCGCCACTGGTTCGTGGCCAAGCTTTACATGAACACGCACCCCGGCCGCCTGCTGCTCGGCCTCACGCTCGGCCTCTGGCTGACCACCGCCTGGGTGCTGTCCGTGGCTGAGAGGTGAGGGTGCTGGAGGCCTAAATGCACGGGGGGAGGCGGGGAGGGCACCCGGAATCCCGGACAGCCACAGCAGCCATCCTGTACCGCTGTGCAGGGTGAGGTCCCCTAGGACCAAGCAATGGAGAAAGTTCCCACTTTGAACCCTTTTCCTCTTGCTAGCTGAAATTTGCCCACACTCCCATCAACTGGCTGAGAGGAACCAACAGACAAGCCCCCAGCCAAAATCCTCCACTTGCAGCCTTCAGTCTCCCCAAACGCACACACACACCCTAGAAAGCCCTTCCCTTCGGGCTCCCGGACCTCTACTGCCTCGGGATTCCAGGCCATCTGTTCTGTCTCCAAACCTGTCTCTGGGACCTGGCTAAAGGATTGCCTCTGCCTTGGAGGAAGGAGACGTATTTTCCAAATTAGCACAGAATGCACTGTAGGTAGGTGCTTTCTGTGACCCTAGGAAGGGGATGATTTGGAGCTGCTCTGGAAAATAATTCTATGCCGGAAGTTGGAACTAGATCCTGGCTGTCAGCTCTATACTGTGTAACCCATGCCAGGCTTCAGTTTCTATCCCTTACAGAGAAAGAGGTTGGGAGTGATCTTGGCCAGGGATTCTCAAAGTGTGGTTTCAGGACCAGCAGCATCACCTGGGAACTTGCAAATGAAAATTCTCAGGTCCCTTCCAGACCTACTGAATCCTGGGTGGGTAGGGCCAGCAATCTGCTTTAGCAAGCCCTCCAGGTGAGTCTATGGCCCACCCAAGGTTGAGAACCTCTGGTCTAGTATATGTGGCAAAGATCCTTGAGGGCAGGAGGAGAATGAGAAGCTCTGGCTTTAGATCTCGCCTCTCTGAGCCTCAGTTTCCACATCTGAAAAAGGGGTGTCACATTCCACCATCTGTAGTCTCCTTCACAGTTTTTTTTTGAGATGGAGTCTCTATCACCCAGGCTAGAGTGCAGTGGCACGATCTCTGCTCACTGCAACCTCTGCCTCCCAGCTTCAAGCGATTGTCACACCTCAGCCTCCGGAATGGCTGGGATTACAGGTGTGCACCACCACATCTGGCTAAGTTTTTTTTTTTTTTTTTTTTTTTTTTTTTGAGACAGAGTTTTTTTGCTCTATTGCCCAGGCTGGAGTGCAATGGTATGATCTCAGCTCACTGCAACCACAACCTCCACCTCCCAGGTTCAAGTGATTCTTCTGCCTCAGCCTCCCAAGTAGCTGGGGCTACAGGCATGCACCACCGTGCCCAGCTAATTTTTTTGTATTTTTAGTAGAGACAGGGTTTCTTCATGTTGGCCAGGCTGGTCTTGAACTCCTGACCTCAGGTGATCCATCCGTCTCAGCCTTCCAAAGTGCTGGGATTACAGGTGTGAGTCACTGTGACTGTCATTTTTGTATTTTTAGAAGACACAATGTCACCATGTTCAGCTGGTCTCAAACCCCTGATTTCAAGTGATCATCCTGCCTCAGCCTCCCAAAGTGCTGGGATTACTGCACCCAGCCTCTGTCATGGTTTTAAACTCCTTCATCTCCCAGGATCTTAGTTTTCCCAACTGGGAAATTGGTCAGAATAAGGATTAATGAATAATTCCCCCATCATGTTTCTCATCTGAAAAATGGGAGAACAAGGAGGAAGTCAAAGTTCAAAATTCCAGGAACTAGAATGAGGGGTGGGGTTTGTGAGCAGCACAGATTCCATCTTTGCTTCTAGAAACTCTAACCTGGTGGACTGGGGTGTCTGGGGTCCTCATATGTGACACTTTTCCCTGCTGATGTTGCTGCAAGGGGCCTGTGGACACGGTTGGACAGATCTAAACGTTTCAACGCTTCCATGGCTGGACCTAAATGTCTCCTTTTGTGAAGTGAGAGAAAAGGAAGGCAGAGTCCCACCAAGCCTCTTTAGAGTTCTTTCTGGTCCTGATAGGGCCACTTCTGGACCACACAGCATCTTTGTGGAAACTGGAAAAACACACTCCTTCCTCTGGGTGGATGCAGCCTACTGTGAGGGTCTGACTGGGTTTTGGCCCCCTCTCGACTCTCCACTCTCAACCGAGTGCTCTGAATGCAGCAACCCAGGTAGCCTAACTGAGACCACACCGGCATGGAGATTGGCTGGACCCAGTCTCAAATCCCAGGGTGGCTAAGCAACTTGCCCAGGTCACACAGCAGAAAGCCAGGCAGGCTTTCCAAAGCTCAGAACTGATTGGGTTTTTGTCCAGGTGATTCTTAGGACTATGGGTGCATATGGGGAGGGGAGAAAAACGGAGGGGAGGGGATGTCATGGAAACCCCCATGGTAGGGTTTCAGAACTAACCCACTCTTCCCCATAGGCAGGCTGTTAATGCCACCGGGCACCTCTCCGACACACTGTGGCTGATCCCCATCACATTCCTGACCATTGGCTATGGTGACGTGGTGCCAGGCACCATGTGGGGCAAGATCGTCTGCCTCTGCACTGGAGTCATGGTGAGTACAACCCTCTTGGGGACTGATCCTTATCCCACACTGGTCATCCTCAGACCCCAAGAAGCCATGGAGGCAACCCAGGCTCTCACGGACAGCTCCTAAGAAACTTGAGTGTCTGGGGCCCCCACAGCCACGTTCTCTCTTCAAGACCAAGATACTCACCTCTAATCCCAACCTCGTGAGAGGCCAAGGTGGGAGGATCACTTGAGCCCAAGAGTTTGAGATTATAGTGAGCTATGATCGTTCTACTGCACTCCAGCCTGGGTGACAGATTGAGACCCTGTCTCTAAAAAATAAAATAAAAGCTGGGCATGGTGGCTCACGCCTGTAATCCCAGAACTTTGGGAGGCTGAGGTGGGCGGATCATGAGATCAGGAATTCAAGACCAGCCTTGCCAACATGGTGAAACCCCGTCTCTACTAAAAATACAAAAAAAAAAAAAAAAAAAAAAAAAAAAAAATTAGCTGGGCATGGTGGCAGGTGCCTGTAATCCCAGCTACTCAGGAGGCTGAGGCAGGAGAATCGCTTGAACCAAGGAGGTGGAGGCTGTAGTGAGCCAAGATCATGCCATTGCACTCCAGCCTGGGCAACAAGCGCAAGATTCCATCTCAAATAATAATAATAATAATAAATTAAAAATCAGACCTAGGAATCCAGCCCCTAAGTCCTTGCTCACTCTAGAACCTAGGGCTCCAGTCCCTTATCCTCCTCGGAAACCCAGGCTCCTGACTTCGAAGCCCCATTTTCTTTCATCTCCCAGCCTCCATCAAGGGTGCAGAGTCCAGTTATCAAGTGCATGCCTGTGGGACCAGGCTACTTGGGTCCAAATCCTGCTTCTGCCACTTCCTGGCTGGTCAGCTTAGGCGAGCAATGCGATCTCTCTGGGCCTCACTTTCCTCATCTGTGAAACAGGGATGCTGAGCTAGTGACTCCTCATGGGCTTGCTGAGATGATTAATGGGTTCAACCATGTAAAGCACTTCCAACAGTGCCCGGCCCACAGGAAGTGCTCAGTAAAAAGGCCTGGGGGTGCCCAGGCATCCAGCCACCCCCACACCAGCTCCTGTGCCCTCAAGGATGAGGCAGAGGCTCTGCAGCCTCTGAGTCAGCCTCTTCCTGAACCCCTCCTTACCTCCATAGACCCAGTCACTCAGGTCCTCCCTCCAGCCCTGGCCCCCTCTAGAGACCAGCACCCAATGCCTTGACCTTCACCTCTCTACAAGATCTGGTTCCTGTCACCCTCAGGGACCCAAGCCACCAGCTCCTAGCCCAGATGTGGGCCCAGGAAGGACATATTGATCCCCACAATCCCTGGGTTCACAAATGAAAGATGTGGTGACCTCCACTCCCCCAGTGGTGAGTCTTTGGAGCAAGGAAAGAGGGGCAGAGAGTCAGGGACCTGCAGGGCCACTCAGGACCTCCCTCATTAGACAAAAGGAAAAACAGAAACCTAGAGAGATGCTCACAGCCTGCTCCTGGCAGAAAGGCTCCACGGTATGGTTGAGTCACCATAGCTTACTTTTACTGAGCACATAACTCTGTGCCAGCCTTTGCCCTAAACACGTAACAGGGGTAACTCATGAAATCCACTGAGTAATCCTGTGAGGCCCTGTCCATTTCACAGATGAGACACTGAAATACTGAGAGATTAAATAAGTTGCTCAGAGCTGGCCTTGGAACACAGGCAGTCCCCTGGAGCCAGTGTTTGTGACTGGAAGTTGTTCTGAGTGATCAAGAGCTGAAACTATAGGGTTTCAGCTATATATATATATATGCTCCTATTGGGATACTTCCAAGGAGGACTCATTCTAACGTGGGGACAGGTGAGCAGGTGCTATGAGCAGCTAGGGACTGGCAAGGCATTGAAGGACCAGGAGCATTGGGAGAAGAAAGGGAGGAGAATGTACAGAGGAAGGTGCTCAGGGAGGGCAGTGTGGATGGAGTCAGGGCTGAGTTGTCTGGGTGGGAGGCGTGGACCCTGGAAGGCTTTGGGAGCCAGGCTGAGAAGTTCAGGGCAGTGGAAGCCTAGGAGATTCGAGTGGGCCAAGGGGGTTAGGGGAGGGTGAGTGGGAGGCTGGAGATGGTCCAGGAAGGAGAGGACAGGGCTGGAGCTAGGAAGTGGCTATGGGAATGGGAGGAGGAGGGACACCCTCCACAACACAGTGGTGGACACGTCAGCTGTGAGGACCCAGATTCCTGCCTTTGGCCCAGAACCCAGCCTTCCCTCGCTCCTCCAATCATACCCTTCATGAAAGAGCCCATCCTGTGGGCATGAATACTACGCATCAAATTTGGGCTCGGACATAAACAACTTATGATTCTAGCTCCACCACTCTGAGCTAGGGACCTTGGCTCTCCTCTCTGAGCCTGTTTGCTTGTCTGTCAACTGGGGATGGTTGTACCTGCCTTCTGTGGCTGTTGGGCAGGTTTAGGAGGGAATTGGTGGCACATTCTCATGCCACAGGGCCTGTTCTGCCCACAGGGGGTCTGGGACCTTGGCTCTCCTCTCTGAGCCTGTTTGCTTGTCTGTCAACTGGGGATGGTTGTACCTGCCTTCTGTGGCTGTTGGGCAGGTTTAGGAGGGAATTGGTGGCACATTCTCATGCCACAGGGCCTGTTCTGCCCACAGGGGGTCTGCTGCACAGCACTGCTGGTGGCCGTGGTGGCCCGGAAACTGGAGTTCAACAAGGCAGAGAAGCATGTGCACAACTTCATGATGGATATCCAGTATGCCAAAGAGGTGAGGATGGGCATGTGGCACCCACAGTACACCACTCTTTCTTTTCTTTATTGAGATGGAGTCTTGCTCTGTTGCCCAAGCTGGATTGCAGTGGCCTGATCTCGGCTTACTGCAACCTCCGCCTTCAGAGGGTTCAAGTGATTCTCCTGCCTCAGCCTCCTGAATAGCTGGGATTATGGGCGAGCGACACCATGCCCAACTAATTTTTGCATTTTTAGTAGCGACAGGGTTTCACCATGTTGGTCAGGTTGGACTCGAACTCCTGACCTTATGATCCACCTGCCTTGGCCTCCCAAAGTGCTGGCATTACAAGCGTGAGCCACCGTGCCCAGTCGGCACACCCCTTTCAAGAGGCATGAGTCCAGCCCCCCACCACCCTGCTTCCCTAGGGCCCAAGAGTCCTAGCCCTAGCCCTGCCTTCCCAGAGCACCAAGGGTCTATCTCCAATGACACTGTGCCCCACCCACCCCCAGATGAAGGAGTCCGCTGCACGAGTGCTACAAGAAGCCTGGAGGTTCTACAAACATACTCGCAGGAAGGAGTCCCGAGCCGCCCGCAGGCATCAGCGCAGGCTGCTGGCTGCCATCAACGCGTGAGGGCTGCTTTGTATGCGCATGTATCTGTGTGCATCCGTGTCCCAGTCACCTCTCTGCACAGCTTGTGTTTGTGTGTGTCCATGCCTGTCCAGGTCAGGACGCCTAGGTGTGGTCTCATGTAACAGCCTGTCCACATGGATCTGACCATGCATGACCCTCCATATGTCTGTGCTGATTTGTCTTTGCATATCTTGGTGCATCTGTGGACCTGGGTACCTGGGTCTCTACTGGGGATGGGGGCTCATGGGGATGCAGGGTGCAGTCATCCCCTCCCACTCCTTCACATCTTTGACAACTTTTCTTCTTTTTTTGTTTTTGAGTGAAGATTCCTAATGAAGTCTCATTCTTGTCGCCCAAGCTGGAGTGCGATGGCACAATCTCAGCTCACTGCAACCTCTACCTCCCATGTTCAAGTGGATTCTCCTGCCTCAGCCTCCTGAGTGGCTAGGATTACAGGCGCCCACCACTATATCTGGCTAATTTTTGTATTCTTAGTAGAGACAGGCTTTTACCATGTTGGCCAGGCTGGTCTCGAACTCCTGACCTCAGGTGATCTGCCCGCTGCAGCCTCCCAAAGTGCTGGGATTACAGGCATGAGCCACCGCATCTGGCCAACTTTTCTTCTTTGTTCTGTTTCTTCATTTGCTTCTCCTCCCTTCATTCCACCCCTGAGCTACAGCCACGTTTAGGGACCAGGCTTGTAGAACTGACTCCCCACTTCTTCCCACAGGTTCCGCCAGGTGCGGCTGAAACACAGGAAGCTCCGGGAACAAGTGAACTCCATGGTGGACATCTCCAAGGTACAAGGATCCCGTGGCAGGAGGTCTCCAAGAACGGGGAGGTTGGGGCCACAGGAATGGAAATCTGGCCCTAGAACAGGGAACCTTGGCAGGGGCCTCGCACACACAGGTTGTCAGTAAGGGTCTGTGGTTGAAAGGAAGGAAGGAAGGAAGGATCCAACACAGAGCTTTTTACGTTCATGCAAGGCACAGATCCCTTATAAACTTAGAAAAAAAAATTGCACAAAGAACCTCAGTGTTTGGTTTCAAAACATCTTTATGGTTAAGTTACTTATATGTGGACGGATATAAAATTCTTTCCAACTACAATTCATACAATAAAACCAAAGCAAATTTACAAACCAAGCCCTTAGATGGCAAAACCAATAAAATTAAAATTAACAACACTGACAAGAAGACAGGTGACATTGTTTCCGTAAAACTCAATCTCTGCTGCTCCTGTGAAGGGGGTGCCCAGGGCCACAGGGACTTCCATGCAAGCTTGCCCGGCCAAGGTGTGACTCAGCTACTTGCCCCTTCCTTCTGCTGAGACCACTTGATTTCGCCAGTGCTCAGGGACAGTGATGCCACAACGGCCCCTTGGCCCCGCTCACAGCACCTTCTGGTTATCCCGTGGCCCTTGCTTTTTCTTATTGGCTCACGACAGTTTAAACAGTAGCCCCTGGAACCAATGCCATGGTAAGAACAGTCACAGATGCAGGTCCCAAAACCGCATGGCCGGTCTCAGTGAGGAGGTGGTGGCCCAGATCGGCAGGAATGGCAGGTGGTAATTTCTGAAGGTTTTCAAGCCAAAAACACACAATTCAAGAATTTCCATAGAAAACTCACAAACCCTCAGGGATCAAGCTGTGTGTCCTAGTGAGAGAATGTAGTCAAAGACTGTGTGGATGTTGAAGTCGGGTATCATCCGTGCTACAAATATTTAATGAACACCTACTATGTTTTAGGCCTTATTTCAGGGGCTGCCTTGGGCATGTCATTTAACTGTTCCATGCCTGTTTCCTCAGCTGTAAGAAGGGAACAGGATACCCACTCCCCATGGCTTTTAGGATTTTAAACCATACCAGGAAACACCTGGGCAGGTAGCTGGGACATGGTAGGTGGTCAATCCATGTTAACAGTTATTATTGAGGATAATCCTGAGAGGACCATAAGGTTGTAGTCAAAGTTGGTTCCTTTGCCTTTCGCTATGGAGCAGGCGGGGGTTGACCCCAGCCCCCTGACACCACTGACCCTCTCCTCCCCCTCAGATGCACATGATCCTGTATGACCTGCAGCTGAATCTGAGCAGCTCACACCGGGCCCTGGAGAAACAGATTGACACGCTGTCAGGGAAGCTGGATACCTTGACCGAGCTGCTTAGCACAGCCTTGGGGCCGCGGCAGCTTCCAGAACCCAGCCAGGAGACCACGTAGCTGGTGAGTGGGCTGGAACCTGGGCAGGAAGGCATCCTGGAGGAAGGGTTCCTGTGGCCAGCACCCTGTGTGGCCAAGGGGGCAGGGGATGGCCTGGAGACAAGGCCACCTTTTCTCTTGAGCTCTGGCACTGGCTGGAGAAAGGACTCAGCTCAGGGCTGGACTGGCAGTGAAGACGTTCACTCTCCCCTTCACTGATGCTTGATGCCCTTCTCCCTCTTTGCTTGCTCTCTCTCTGCCTGTCCTGGGCACATTCTCTGGCTCTGTCCATCCAATGTCTCTGTCTGAATGTCTCTGTCCCTCCCACACCCTGGCCTTTGGGCCTGGAGATACCTATTCTCCGCCTCCCACCTCTGCCCACCGGTTTCCGTCTGCACCTCGGTGTGTCCCACTCTCGCTGCCCCTCTTCCTGGCCTGCCTGCCCATCAGTCTCTCTGTCTCTCCAGGACCCAGGGAGAAGGAATCAGGCTACTTTCCCCGGGACTGAGGTGATGGACACCCTCTCTGCCACTCCTGATCCAGCCCTGAACAAAGTACCTCAAGTGCAAAGAGCAAAGGGGGCCCTGGCTTGGAGTGGGTTGGCTCACTGACGGCTGCTGGAGGGGACGCTGGCTGAAGTGGGGAGGCCCTGGCCCACCAGAGACCCTAGGTGGGAACATGGTCACCGCCACTCCGCACACCCTCATCAAGAACACTCTCACTATGCTGCTATGGACAACCTCCAGCTCTCGGTTACAAGTGGAGGTGCCTGGAGGCCAGACTCCTGGGTCTCTGGGGAAGAGGGCACTGGGGGCCCGGATCCAGGATTCTGGGAGGCTTCAGTTACCGCTGGCCGAGCTGAAGCACTGGGTATGAGGCTGGGGTGGGACAGGAGGTGGCACACCCTGGTGGAACAACAAAGAGGACACCATTTTCCCAGAGCTGCAGAGAACACCTGGTGGGGGAGGAAGAAGTGTAACTCACCAGCCTCTGCTCTTATCTTTGTAATAAATGTTAAACAAAGCCAGAAGTTGACATTTCCCTCTAAACATGTCTACACTCCTAAGTGGCAGGCCGGTGGAGGACCGTTGCCCTGTCTGAACCTGTTTCAGGGGCCTCCTCCCCTAAGCGCCCTCCCAGCTCTGTAGGCTGGGCAGTCCTCAGCAAACCCCTGCCCAGATCTCAGGCAAAGAGCAATGGCTTTGAACTCACACAAATCAGGATCCAAATCCTGGTTCTGCCCTCCACTGGCTGTGTGACCTTGGGTAAGTGGCTTCACCTCTCAACAGTTTACCTTACCTGTAGGATGGGACTGCCTCCCCATGGAACTGCTGTGAAGGTTAAAACAGAGTAGCCCAGAGGCATTTAGTAAGAACCAAATATGTGAGAGAGAATCTTTTTTGTTTTTTTTTTAGATGGAGTCTTGCTCTATTGCCAGAGCTGGAGTGCAGTGGCATGATCTCTGCCCACTGCAACCTCCACCTCCTGGGTTCAAGCGATCCTCCTGCCTCAGCCCCCGAGTAGCTGGGATTACAGGCACCTGCCACCACGCCCAGCTAATTTTTGTATTTTTAGTAGCGATGGAGTTTTACTGTGTTGTGAAGGCTGGTGAATTCCTGGGCTCAAGCCATCTGCCCGCGTCAGCCTCCCAAAGTGCCGGGATTACAGCTGTGAGCCACTGCGCCTGGCCAAGAATCATTTTTATCATTGTTTTTGATTTTCTTTTTTTTTGAGACGGAGTTTTGCTCTTGTTACCCAGGCTGGAGTGCAATGGCGCGATCTCGGCTCACTGCAACCTCCGCCTCCTGGGTTCAGGAATTCTCCTGCCTCAACCTCCTGAGTAGCTGGGATTACAGGCA
The DNA here is from genome assembly GCA_031835075.1 of Saguinus oedipus. Taxonomy (NCBI): domain Eukaryota; kingdom Metazoa; phylum Chordata; class Mammalia; order Primates; family Cebidae; genus Saguinus; species Saguinus oedipus. The sequence goes on along the minus strand of CM063187.1, from coordinate 45,529,463 downwards.
CGCGCCACCATGCCCAGCTAAGTTTTTGCATTTTTAGTAGAGACAGGGTTTCACCATGTTGACTAGGATGGTCTCGATCTCTTGACCTCGTGATCCACCTGCCTCGGCCTCCCAAAGTGCTGAGATTACAGGCGTGAGCCACCGCGCCCGGCCTGTTTTTGATTTTCACACACAATGCATGGCTGCCCTTTTTCTGATTTTTTATTGTTGCTTTTCTCCCTCTATTCATGCCTTACCAGAATCTAGATGACAACTCACCCACCAAGAGACTAACAAAAGCCCCAAACCGCCCCAAACCACCCACATACCCGTCTCACATCCGCTCAAGAGAGGATGTGAAAGGGAAGGGGGCTGACACTGCCAGAGGCCCTACTGTGTGCTCAGCTCTGTTTATAAGTCACCATAACCACTCTCCTGACCCTACTGCACAGATACAGAAACTGAGGATTCAAGGCTCTTCTTGGAGCTTCCCTACCCCACTGCATAGAGATAGAAACTGAGTTTGAAGGGGAGCCAGGCCTCCTCTGGGCCCCCAGCCGGAAGCTAGGAATCAAGGCTGCAGAGCCCAGATTCATGCCCATCCCGCCCTACTGCCGAGGTGAGTCAGAGGCAGAGTGGCCTTGGGCCTCAAACCCCGGACTAACTTCCCGCAGTGGCTTCATTCCAGCTTGAGGGGCTGATTCATTCTTACTTCCCTCCTCTGGAGGGAAAGATGGGGCTGCAAGTCATCCCTTTCTGCTGAGCTATCTTTGGATTTCCCTTAAAGTCCAAAGCCAGCCTCGCCCCTTCATCCCTGAGAGCTAAATTGGGGCCTTTGCCACCCACTGCCACAAACTGCCCTTCCTCTGGAGGCCAGCCCACCTGGGGAGTCAAGGCGGGGACTCAAGAAAGGAAATGGATGAGACCTCCAGAAATTGCTGACACCCTTCCCCTGCAAGAAGCCCTCCTGGCAGTGTTGCCAAAACCTCTGCCAAACTCATTCTTCTGGGACCACTCTTTCCTTGCCCACTCCCTTTTAGCTGGCAGACTCCTTCCTATGCCTCTTTCAGGCCTCAGCTTACATATCCTCTCCTCCAGGAGGCCCTGTCTGACACTCCTACAGCCTCATAAACCTACCCTGATCACAATAATCATATTGGGTCTGGCTAGGCGTGGTGGCTCATACCTGTAATCCCAGCACTTTTGGAGGCCAAGGTGGGCAGATCGCCTGAGACCAGGAGTTCAAGACTAGCCTGGCCAACGTGGTGAAACCCCGACTCTACTAAGAATGTAAAAATTAGCCAGGTGTGGTGGTGTGCGCTAGCTACTTGGGAGTCTGACTGAGGTAGGAGAATTGCTTGAACCCAGGAGGCAGAGGTTGCAGTGAGCCAAGACTGCACCACTGCACTCCAGCCTGGGTGACAGAGTGATACTCTGTCTCAAACAACAACAAATTAACCAGGTGTAGGGGCACACACCTGTGGTCCCAGCTACTTGGGAGACTGAGCTGGGAGGATCACATGAGGAACCTGGGAAGTTGAGGCTGCAGCGAGCTGTGACCATGCCACTGTACTCCAGCCTGGATGACAAAGTGAGACTCTGTCTCAAATAATAACACTGGGTCAAGCATCATGCTAAGTCCTTTTAATAAGTGATCTCAATGAAAGGAGGCAAGGTAGGCACCGTTGGTCCCATTTAACAGATTAGGTAACTGCCCAAAGCCATAGCAAAGAAGTTTGAAGCCAGGATGTGACCCAGGCAGCCTGGCTCCAGAGCCCCAGCACTTAGCCACCTGGCCCATTCGGACACTCGAGAGCTTCACATTGTATTTTTTTTTGAGAAGGAGTCTCACTCTGTTACCCAGGCTGGAGTGCAGTGGTGAGATCTTGGCTCACTGCAACCTCCACCTCCTGGGTTCAAGCGATTCTCCTGCCTCAGGCTCCCAAGTAGCTGGTATTACAGGCACGTGCCACCATGTCTGGCTAATTTTTTTGTATTTTTTTTAGTAGCAATGGTGTTTTACCATGTTAGCCAGGATGGTCTTGAGCTCCTGACCTCATGATCCGCCCGCCTTGGCCTCCCAAGGTGCTGGGATTACAGGCACGAGCCACCACACCCTGCCAATATTTTCATTTTTGTTCACAATTGTGTCTTCAATACCAAGGGCCTGGTATAGACAGGGCCTCAGTGAATGTCACTAAATGAACCCTCTGAATGCCTGGGAGGGCCTGAAGCCATCCATGTTGGTTTCAGCTGAGGCAAGGTTGGAACCAGTGAGAAGGGGCTTTTGACCAAGAACCTGGAAAATACAAGAGATCCTGTGTTCTGAATTATCTTGGTTCTGCCCTGGCCCACCTGCCCTCATTCTCCACTGTGGGGCTCAGGGCTGGATGCCCCCACTTCTCGCAGGTTTGCACCCTCCTCACCAAATCAACACTTTCTGAAGGCCCTGGGCCAGGAGCTGGGCTGCAGACATGAATCAGAGGGCTCTGTCCTCCGGAGTCACAGTCTCATGGTGATTTTGGCTCTTTCACTCTCCTATTTCTGTTCCGCCTGCACTCGCATGAGGACTGGGTGCCCAGAGAGGGGCAGGGGCTTTCCCAGGCTGGCTATATTTAGCCAGTCACAGGCCTTTCCCCTTCACGAAACCCCCAACTGCCCTGAAGACCCTTCTAACACCCGCACCCTTCCCATGCTCAAAGCCCTTCCATTCCTCCCACCGCCCTCATGTGAAAGTCCAGCTCTGAGTTCAGCTCTTAGTTTTTTAGAGACAGAGTCTTGCTCTGTCACCCAGGCTGGAATACAGTGGTACAATCATAGCTCACTGCATCCTTGAACTCCTGCACTCAAGTGATCCTCCTGCCTCAGTCTCCCAAGCAGCTGGGACTACAGGTGTGTGCCACCATGCCTAGCTCTCTTTTTTTCTTTAACTGACACAGATTTCATTTACATTAAGTTCAAAAACAGACACACCTAATCTCTGTGCCTGTTTTTTGTTTTTCGAGACAGAGGTTTGCTCTTGTTGCCCAGGCTGGAGTGCAATCTCAGCTCACTGCAACCTCCAGCTCCCGGGTTCAAGTGATTCTCCTGCCTCAACCTCCCGAGTGGCTGGGATTATAGGCGCCCGCCACCATGCCGGACTAATTTTGTATTTTCTCCATGTTGCTCAGGCTGGTCTCAAACTCCTGACCTCAAGTGATCTGCCCACCTTGGCTTCCTAAAGTGCTGGGATTACAGGAGCGAACTACCATACCCAGCCTCTGTGCCTGTTTTTGATTGGCATCAGGTGGGTGGTTGCTTCAGGAGCAAGGGAACTGACAGGGAAAGGGCACAAGGAAGATGTCTGGGTGCTGGAAATGTTCTCTGATTAGCAGTTACATGGATATATACATTGGTAAAAATTCATTGCCCGGAACACTTAAGATCTGTGTCCTTTATATACTTTACCACACTTAAGTTATACTTCACACACACACACACACACACACACACACACACACACACACACAGAGACATACAGACACACACACACACAAAGATAAAAGAAAAATAAATACTTATACATTTTTCCTTATCGATACTGAGAAGTTTCCATAACATAGTTAGATGGGGGATCAAAAGCCATGTCTTTTCTCTGCTGGGCCCATATCCACCTCCAGCAGCTGCCCCTGTCTCTGGTTAGTCCATTATCTTCTCTTTGGAACCCTTTACTCCCACGGCGCCAGGTCATCCCCTCCCCGACACTCCTGGCTCCATCTTGGCCCCTCTCCAGGAGCCCGGCTCCTACATGCAGGAGACTAAGGCTTAGTCCCGGCTCTCTTCAACCTCTCAGCCTAGGTGATCTCAGCAAATCACAGCTTTAACTATCATCTATACATGAGCAGCTCCAAAATTTAGCATATCAGTATAGTTACTAATAACATGACAAGGATATCTGTGATTTTCTCAAAACAAACAAAACTCCAGGGGGCGGAGGGAAGTGTGCTTACATGTGGGAGGGGAAAAATAGAAGAAATAATACAAGTAAAATGCAGATGACTGTCAATACTGGGCGATGGGTACGTGGGAGTCTCTTCCTATCATAATATCTTTGTGTGTGTTTTTAAAATTCGACAATGACTGCAATCCCAGTCATTTTTGGGAGGCTGAGGTGGGTAGGTTGCTTGAGCCCAGGAGTTCGAGACCCAGCCTAGGCAGCATAGTGAAACCTCATCTCTAAAAAATTAGCTGGGGTGGGTGGTGTGCGGTGGCTTAGGCTTATAATCCCAACACTTTTGGAGGCCAAGGCGGGTGGATCACGAGGTCAGGAGATTGAGACCATCCTGGTCAACATGGTCCCAGCTACTTGGGAGGCTGAAGCAGGAAGACTGCTTGAGTTCAAGAGGTGGAAGTTGCAGGGAGCCAAGATCATGCCATTGCATTCCAGCCTGGGTGACAGAGCTGGGAGACTTTGTCTCAAAATCAATCAATCAATTAAATGAAATTCTGTAATGAAAAGTCAGAAAAACTCTTTATCTCCAAACCCCAGCTTTTCCCCCTAACTCTGACCACTTACTTGATGTCTAACGTGCGTCTCAAAGTTAAGAATTTCAAAGCGTGTTGATTTCCCACCAAAATTACTCTTCCTCAGCCCAGTAAAAAGCATCAGTCTTCAAGAGGTTGGCCAGGCCTAAAACCTCTAGAACTTTTTTTTTTTTTTTGAGATGGAGTCTTGCCCTGTCACTCAGGCTGGAGTACAGTGGCACAATCTCAGCTTACTGCAACCTCCACCTCCCGGGTTCAAGTGATTCTTCTGCCTCAGCCTCCCCAGTAGCTGGGATTACAGGTGCTTGCCACTATGTCCAGCTAATTTTTGTATTTTTAGTAGAGACGGGATTTCACCATATTGGCCAGGCTGGTCTTGAACTCCTGACCTTATGATCCACCCGACTTGGCCTCTGGCCTCCCAAAGTGCTGGGATTACAGGTGTGAGCCACTGACCCCACCTGAAACATTTTTTTAATGCTGCAAGTAACATGATGTTTTAATATATGTACATATCATGGAATGGCTAAATCAAGCTAATTAACATATGTATTATTCCACGTACTTTTTTGTGGTGTGAGAACACTTAAAATCTATTCTTTTAGTAAGTTTCAAGTATATAATACATTGTTGTGAACTAGAGTTACCCTGTTGTACAACAGATCTCTAAGACAACGTTTAAGTCATCCCTGATTCATGCTTCCTCTCACACCCCATATTTAATTCCTTGGCACTACCTTCAAAACAGATCCCAGTTCCAGAACCTTCTCACCTCGTCTATCAGCACCACCCTCTTCCTGAACCACTATCCTCTCTGGCCCGGGCAAGGACACAAGGACATTAGCTTTCTCATCTGCTTCCGCCCCTGCAGGCCATTCTCCTCACAGCAACCAGCACTGTTTTCATTGAACATTTTTGTGCCTAGGTAATAGTTACATGGTTTAAAAAAAACAACACTTTTTTAAGTCCCCACAGCCCTGACCCACATCTGTCTATAACTCTCATCCTTACACGCAATCACCATTCATTTTTGTTGTTCATTGGAAAAGTCTTTGTAAACATTCATCGGAACAAGCCGGGGCTTGTCTGCACCCCTACAATAGCTTTCTGTTACATTTGGAAGTAAATTCCAAATGCTTACCATGGCCTATTAGACTTTATGTAAACTGGTCCTGTCTGCAGCTCTGTCTCTAAATCAATCCTGCCTCTCTTCTTTCCCTCCCTTGCTGTTTCAGCCACTCCGGCCACCTGACCATCCTTGGACAGGTAGGCCCACTCCCACACTTTGGGGTCTTTTACTTGACTTTTTTTTTTTGAAATGGAGTCTCGATCCCATCGAGAAGGCTTGAGTGCAGTGGCACAATCTCAGCTCACTGCAACCTCTGCCTCCTGGGTTCCAGCAATTCTCCTTCCTCAGCCTCCCGAGTGGCTGGAATTACAGGCATGTGCCACCATGCAAGCATAATTTTTGTATTTTTTAGTAAAGATGGGGTTTTACCATGTTGGCCAGGCTGGTCTTGAACTCCTGACCTCAGGTGATCCACCTGTCTCGGCATCCCAAAGTGCTGGGATTACAAGGCGTCAGCTACCGTGCCTGGCATTACTTGCTGTTTTTCACCATCTTCACACGGCTCATTTCCGACCTTCCTTAACTGCTTTCAGGCCTCTGCTCAAATGTCACCCCCTCAAAGCAGCCTTCCTTGGTCACCTGTCACTCTCTGTGACCTCTATCAACCTCAGTTCCTGTAACCTGACTTTATTTACTTTTAATTGAAACAAGAATTGCATACATTTACGGTGTACAACACGTTTTGTATATATATATATATTGTACAATGGCTAAATCAAGCTAATTAACATATGCATTATTTCATATATTTATTTTTGTGGTGAGGACACTGAAAATTTATTCTCTTGGCAATTTTCTTTTTTTTTTTGAGAGTCTTGCTCTGTCACCCAGGCTGGAGTGCAATGGTTCCATCTTGGCTCACTGCAACCTCCACTCCGGGGTTCAGGCAATTCTCCTACCTCAGCCTCCCGAGTAGCTGGGATTACAGGCGCCTGCCACCACAACTGGCTAATTTTTGTATTTTTTGTAGAGATGGGATTTCACCGTGTTGCAAGGCTGGTCTCAAACTCCTGATTGCCTGCCTTGGCCTCCCAAAGTGCTGGGATTACAGGTGTGAGCCCCACCCCTTTTCAAGTATACATTGTTACTAACTGTAGTTACCATGTTGTGCACTGGAGCTCTTGAATTTATTCCTCCTGTCTAAATGAAATTTTGTATCCTTTGAATTCTTCCCAATTCTCACCCCAAATTTTCTTTTTTCTTTTCTTTTTTGAGACAGTCTTGCTCTGTTGCCCAGGCTGGAGTGCAATGGCCTGGTCTCAGCTCACTGCAACCTCTGCCTCCCAGGTTCAAGTGATTCTTCTGCCTTAGCCTCCCAAGTAGCTGGGATTACAGGTGCACACCACCATGCCTGGCTAATTTTTGTATTTTTAGTAGAATTAGGGATTCATCATGTTGGCCAGGCTGGTCTCAAACTCCTGACCTCATGATCCACCAGCCTTGGCCTCCCAAAGTGCTGGGATTACAGGTGTGAGCCACCAGACCCAGCCAACAATTTTCAAGTATACGTTGTTACTAACTATAGTTACCATGTTGTGCACTGGAGCTCTTGAATTTATTCCTCCTGTCTATATGAAATGAAATTTTGCATCCTTACCCCCAATTTTCTTTGCTTTTCTTTCTTGAGACAGTCTTGCTTTGTCGCCCAGGCTGGAGAGCAGTGATGCTGTCTTGGGTCACTACAACTTCCGCCTCAGAGGTTCAAGTGATTATCCTGCCTCAGCCTCCCAAGTAGCTGGATTACAGGTTCCTGCCACCATGTCTGGCTAATTTTTGTATTTTTAGTAGAGACAGGGCTTCCCCACGTTGGCTAGGCTGGTCTCAAACTCCTGACCTCGTGATCCACCAGCCTTGGCTTCCCAAAGTGTTGGGATTACACCAACACTTTGGGAGGTGTGAGCCACTGCACCCAGCCCCAATTTTCTTTCCTTCCAAGCATCCTTTATCTGATGTCATCTGCCCCACTAGAATATCTGCTCCCAAAAGGCAGGTGCTCTCTCCTATTCACTACGGGATCTCCAGCCTACAGCTGTGCCTGGCAGATGACTAGAGTTCCATAATTCATTTAATATATAAATGAAAGAAATGAACGGAGAAGTGAAAAAGAGAACAGGGCCAAGCACAGTGGCTCACACCTGTAGTCTCAGCACTCTGGGATGCTGAGGTGGAAGGACTGCTTGAGCAACATGGTAAAACTCTGCCTCTACAAGAAATATAAAAATTAGCTGGGTAGGGGGCCCACTCCTGCAGTCCCAGCTACTCGGGAGGCTGAGGCAGAACTGCTTGAATCTGGGAAGCTGAGGCTGCAGTAAGCTGTGATCATGCCACTGTACGCTAGCCTGGGTGACAGAGTGAGACCCTGTCTCAAAAACAAAAAAGTAAAGGGATGAACAGATAATTTGGAAGTGGTTCTCAAAATTCCCAATGTACATACCCTTTGACCCAGCAATCCTACTTGCACTTCAGATGAGATAGTCTACTGATAATACTATCATAGATACACAGTCACATAATTACAAGGATATTAACTGTAGCATAATCTCAGCACTTTGGGAGGCTGAGGCAGGAGGACTGCTTAAGTCAGGAGTTTGAGACAGCCTGGGCAACACAGTGAGACCCCATCTCTACAAAAAATAAATTAGCTGGCTGTGGTAGCACATGCCTGTGGTCCCAGCTACTCTGCAGGCTGAGGTAGGAGGATTGCTTAAGCCCAGGAGGTTGAGGCTGCAATGAGCCACAATTGTGTCACCGAACTCCAGCCTGGGTGAGACAGTAAGACCATGTCTGAAAAAGAACAATTAGAAAACAGAAACATACACACAAAACCCTACAGCAAATGTTTATAAGAGCAAAAGTTCAGTAATAGACTAAACAGTCATCAATAGAGAGTGTTAAAGTATGATATATCTCCAGAACAGCACAACGTGCCACTAATACAAAAAGGCAGCTCACTAGGTGCCTGCCTGGACACGGACTCATCACCAGGCTGGCTCCCTGGTACCACAGAAAAAGTATAGGCTTGCTCTGGAGTGAGATAGGCTTGGGTCTGAATCCAAGCCCTGCTGCTTCCTGGCTACTGGGCTTTCGGTAAGGCCCTTCTGTCTTTCAGGGTAATGTGTCTACATCTGGTTGGTTGGTTTGTTTATTTGTTTGTTTGGAGATGGAACCTCACTCTGCTGCCCAGGCTGGAGTGCAATGGTGTGATCTCGGCTCACTGCAACCTCTGCCTCCTGGGTTCAGGTGATTCTCATGCCTCAGCCTCCTGAGCAGCTGGCAATACAGGTGTGTGCCACCATGCCCAGCTAATTTTTGTATTTTTAGTAGAGATGGGGTTTCACCATGTTGATCAGGCTGATCTTGAACTCCTGACCTCAGGCGATCCACCTGCCTTGGCCTCCCAAAGTGCCGGGATTACAGGTGTGAGCCACCACGCCCGGCCAACATCTGTTAAACAAATAGGGGAAGTTATAGTGATGTATATAAAGCAGAGAACAATGGGCCCAAGGTAAATGCCAGGCCTCTTCTTTCCCACTTTTAAGAAAATTCTACCTCTGAAGGTTGCCCTGACGTGAAACTGGCAATGGTAGGTGATCTGGGGTTGAGAAATTCAGATAAGAAAAACAGATATGGCCTGAGCTGAAGTAAAATTGGACACTCGACAGACATAATACAGAGATGGCCTGTCATTTTGTATTTTTGTCAAACACCCAGAATCTCTCCCTAGAATCAATCAATGGACTCAAGTCAGTCTGGGTAACTGGTGTTTCTGTCTACCTGTGGCAGCCTGGAGAGGTGGCTCCACCTGGTACTGGTGCTGGGACAATGACGCAGGGGTGAGGCCTGGAGGGGAGAGGAGTGCTCAGATTCTACACCTATCATCACGGTAGATCACAAAATAACAGTGATGACACACAGCGCTGCTAGGCAGCAGGCACTATTCTACACACTCTCACCCATTTAATGCTGGTGACAACACTGTAAGGTTATACCACACCCATTTCACAAACAGGGACGTAGAAGTAGACAGCATTAAGGTATTTGGTCAAGGTCAGCCGCTATTTGTGTGAACTCAACACATGCTCTTAACTCCAGTGCTTTATTATAACAGCAACTCCAGAAGGCAACTGGGAACCAGTGCTTTAGGAATGGAAACTGGAAACCTGAGGTAGAGACTTACTTTTTTTTTTTTTTTTTTGAGACGAAGTCTCGCTCTTGTTGCCCAGGCTGGAATGCAATGGTGCGATCTCGGCTCACCGCAACCTCTGCCTCCCAGGTTCAAGCGATTTTCCTGCCTCAGCCTCCTGTGTAGCTAGGATTACAAGCATGTGCCACCACACCCGTCTAATTTTGTATTCTTCTTAGAGACGGGATTTCTCCATGTCGGTCAGGTTGGCCTTGAACTCCCAACCTCAGATGATCTGCCCACTTTGGCATCCCAAAGTGCTGGTATTATAGGCGTGAGCCACCGAACCCGGCTGGAGGCTTACCTTTATTATATACAGCCAGAGAGGTTTGAATTGTGTAAGTACATGTAATACCTGTTCAAATATAATCTAAAAAAAAAAAATTTTTTTTTAGGCCGGGAACGGTGGCTCCTTCTTGTAATCCTAGCACTTTGGGAGGCCGAGGTGGGCAGATCACTTGAGGTCAGGAGTTGAAGATCACAGCCAGGCAAAACCCCGTCTCTATTAAAAAATACAAAAAAAAATAGCCAGGCATGCTGGCGGACCCTGTAATCCCAGCTACTCGGGAGGCTGAGGCAGGAGAATTGCTTGAATTCAGGAGGGAGAGGTTGCAGTAATTCGAGATCGTGCCACTGCACTCCAGCCTGGGCGACAGGGCGAGCCTCCGCCTCTAAATAAATAAATAAATAAAATAAAAATAAATAAAATTTCAAATAAAAAGCGAGAACCTTTCCATTTATTTACCCACTCACTGGGCAACAGCCGGCCCTTCCGACTGCTCTTGCGCCCTCCAAGCCACGCCCTTCGCCCAATGCTTCTCTTTGGCGCGCGCAAGGCTCCGCCCGCGGGCGTTTAAATTTGTGATCCTGCAGCGGATTCCCGCTTCCAACGCGGCCTTCGAGGGTTTTGAATGTCGTTCTATCTCGGGCTATTCTGCATCTCCCAAGCCTTAAGGATAAACCTGACACGCGAGACCCTTCAAGGTCTGACCTGCCCACTCTCCTACCTCACCTTCCACCCGGGGGGACCCTGAATCCAAGCTAGTCTAGACCTCTTTCCCTGGGTCTTGGTCGCCTTTGCTTCCTGGAGTGCCCTAGCCTGCCTGTCCTTCAAGGTCCAACCGGACCTGCGCCCTTTCCTAAGTGATTTGAGGCCCTGGCAGTCTCCACAGGCCGGGTGTGTGAGGCAGGCGCACGCCAAGTCTGATTCATTCCTGTGTTCTTGGCACTCAGCCCAGAACAGTGAAATTCCTCCCTGTCGCTCCACCCCACCGCATCCTGCCAACATCACTGAAGAGCCACGACTCGAACCCCAGATCCGGGCTGCTTTCCCTCCCGCTCCCTGGCGTATCCATTTCTCCACTCATCTCCCCACCCTCAACCCCCAACCGCACACGCGCGCATTGAGTCAAGAGCCGCAGGGCCCCTCCACCTCCCGCTTCGGAACTCGCATGCGTGCTGAAGCCGACCTCCTCCGTCCACGCATGCTCAGCCCGGCGCCCGCGTTCCTTTCTCGCGCGTTCAGCCCTCAGCGCATGCGCAGGATAAGCCGCCTGCGGGACCTGATCTCAGCTTGGCCTCGCGTTACCTCCTCCTCCTCTTCCTCCTTCAGGCCAGCTTTCCTTAGGATCCGCATCCGGTACGCCGAGGCCGGTTCCGGAGTGGGTGGGGTGCCCACTTTCTCTCTTTCTCATGTTCGTGGCCCTCAGACGCCATTTGCAGGCGTGTGGCTTGGGTCAGCCTCCCCGCCCCCGCCCGATTCCTGTCACGGGAGAGCGCACACCGCACCCCGAGAACCAATCAGCAGCCGTCTTAGGTAAGGGGCCCGCGAGCTCGCGCACCGGCAGGGGGCGGGCGCGCCGGCAGGCCACGCCCCCGCCTCGGCCGTTAAAAGCTCGCTGGGACGTCCGGTGGGAGTGCGGCACTGAGTAGGGGGCTGGTGGCTGTCGGTTCGATGCTGGGTTGGCAGGATGGGGGCGGGGGACGGAAATAACGTGTAAATAAGAAACTTCTGCTCTGCGAGATCCAAGTAGAGCCTGCAGACTGCCCGTCAAGTACTGGGGAGGCCGCCTCAATAACGTGTAAAGAGAAACTTGAGTTGGGTTCCCCCTGGGAAGCTTTGTAAATCAATGGCTAAATCCGAGGGAGGCCCTCTTCTAGGAGCCCAAAGAGAGAGGTTTAAGTCCTAGGCTGTTGTTAGGAAAATGTGCAAATTGACTACAGTTGTGGGGTGAGGCGTGCCCCACGAGGTGGGCTTAAATACTCAGAAATCGGAGAGTCTCCCCAGATATTTGCAGGTAGCCACTGAGGCTTTCGGAGATCCCCGAACGGAGTGTGTGAAGCGATGTCTAAGTACTGAAGAGAACCCCCCAAAAATGTAAATTAGATTGTTAATTTTCGGGAGGTCACCCTAGGTGTCCATCAGTAGACACTTAAATAGACTGACTTCTGTAAGTTTGGGGGAAATCTCCCAAAGGGGCCTGGAAACAGCATTGGAGGTACCCGCTTGCATAAGGGTGGGCTTTTTTTTTTTTTTTTTAAGACAGTCTCGCTCTGTCGCCAGGCGCCACGCTGGAGTGCAGTGGCTCGATCTCGGCTCACTGCAACCGCCACACCTGGCTTAGGTGGGCCCTTAAGTTCCAAGCAACTTCTCACATTCAGATACTGTGTAAGCTTCCAGAATAAAGGGCACAGGGAGGGCAGGCACTTCCAAAGTGAGTGAATGCCATCACTTTGGAAGGCCGAGACCAGGCGGATCACTTGAGGCCAGGAGTTGGAGACCAGCCTGGCCAATGCGGTGAAACCCCCTCTCTACTGAAAATGTAAAACTTAGCCGGGCCAGCGCCTGTAATTCCAGCTACTTGGGAGGCTGAGGCAGGAGAATTGCCTGAACCCGAGAGGCAGAGGCTGCAGTGAGACTGCGCCATTGCACTTCTGCCTGGGCAACAGAGAAAAACTGTCTCAAAAGAAAACCCAAAAACGAAAAAAAGTGCGCACAGGGTGCTTACTTTGCGCAGGAAGGGCATCCTCATAAGCCAGAAACTTCCAGGCTCGGCAGAATCCCAGTTGAGGCATGAAGACAGGCACTTAAGCACTGGGTAGGATTTCAGAGTAATGTGTTAAGACACTTAATTGCAAGGAAGGGAGGAGTCTCCATCGGAGACTGTAAGCAGTCATTTGGGTATTTTCCCTAAGCATCTGTAAACAGACTCTTGTCCTCTTCAGTCTAGGAAAGCAGTCTTCACCCTGGCTTGTGGTGGGGAAGAGGTCACATAGCACAGTGAGAGAGAAGCTAGACAAGCCCCTTGTCTGGCTAGCAAAATTACACCACATCTTGTAAACAGACCCTTCAGTTCTCGAGAGTCTTGGAGGGACCTGTTTATGTTATTATGTACTGAGGTGGGGCTGGGGTGAATTCATGGAGGGATTTAACAGATACTTCCAAGCTAAGCAAGGGTCAGCAAACTTTTTTTTTTCTTTTTGAGACAGGGTCTTGCTTTGTTGCCCAGGCTAGAGAGCAGTGGTGCAGCATGGTCACAGCAGCCTTGACTTCCCAGGCTCACGTGATCCCACCACCTCAGCCTCCTAAGTAGCTGGGACTACAGGTGCATGCCACCACGCCCAGCTATTTTTTTTGTTTTTTCAATGTTTTATATAGACAGGATCTTGCTATGTTGCCCAAGCAGATCTCGAACTCCTGGCCTCAAACAGTCCTCAGGTCTCGGCCTCCCAGAGTGTCGGGATTACAAGTGTGAGCTGCCATGCTTGGCCATTCAGTAAAACTTTCTGTAAAGGCCAGAGAATAATTATTTTAGGCCCTGCAGACTGTACTGCCAGTCTCAACTACTCAGCTCTGACATTGCATCAAGAAGGCCACTGCAGACAGTTTGTAAATTGATGGATGTGGCCATGTTCCGATAAAACTTTCTATTTACAAAAACAGAAGGCAAACCAGATTTGGCCCATAGGCCTGACCTCTGAGCTTGAGCAGGTAGCCCCATAGAGTTCTACAAACAGTTAAGTAGTCAAAGACCAGCCTCGAATGATGTGTGAGCAGCTGGGAAAACTCCAAGGACCTGTAAACAGATACTAAAATGGTGGAGAGTGGGTTGCATAGGTAGCCAGGCATTATATAACATCTCAAATAAACACTGGGGACACCTTGGAATGAAATTCAGTGTGAGGAAAGGCAGACCATCAGGAACGGAAGAAGACTGAACTATAGCGGGATACCAGATGAAAATAGGCCCTTGAGTGCTGGAGCCCCACCACAACATACACTAGTAATGGCTAATCAAGAGTAGCTTTTGGACTAAGGATCACATTGCTGGTTTGTAAGGAAATGCCTTGCAGCATTTTGGTGAGGAGAATATCCTTTTTTTTTTTTTTGAGATGGAGTTTTGCTTGTTGCCCAGGCTGGAGTGTAGTAGTACAGTCTTGGCTCACTGCAACCTCCGCCTCCTGGGTTCAAGTGATTCTCCTGCCTCAGCCTCCTGAGCAGCTGGGTTTACAGATGTCCGCAGCCAATTTTTTGTATTTTTAGTAGAGACGGGGTTTCACTATGTTGGCCAGGCTGGTTTTGAACTCCTGACCTCAGGTAATCCACCTGCCTCAGCTTCCCAAAGCGCTGAGATTTACAGGCATGAGCCACCGCACCCAGCTGAATGTCCCATTTTTATGTGAATTTGCCCCTATGAATTTATTTATGTTGGAGTATGTTAATAGTTGGGAATAGTTTTGGCTGCAAGTAAGAGATAGATGTATATTTGTTTTTCACTGCTTCTCAAAGTAGGCGATTCAGAATTAACAGGGAACCCCCCCCCCAAACCTTTTGTCTTGTTTTACTGTACCTTCTATTAAGTTGCCTTAGAGCTCAAGACAGCTGCTTGGGCTCCAACCTCCACACCCACATTCCTGTTACTGGGAGGAAGAGGCAAAAGGCATTGCCAGAATCTGTAAAGGGAAGTTTCTGGAAGCTGCCAAGCCATACTTGTAGTGTTATACCATAGCCAGAAAGTACTTAGTCAGAGGGGCACACCTAACTGCAAACAAGGATGAGAAATGTGTTCTGGATAGCCATGTGCTTACCTCAGAACTGAGGGTTTTACTTTTTTGGAAGAAGTCAGGAGTGGATGTTTGGAGCCAGCTTGCAGTTGCTGCCATAAGCCCAGAGTTCTGTTGAAAGGAAGGGCCTTAGCCAGGCACAGTGGCTCATGCCTGTAATCTCAGCATTTTGGGAGGCTGAGGCAGGTGGATTGCCTACGGTCAGGAGTTTAAGACCAGCCTGGCCAACATGGTGAAACCCCACTCTACTAAAAGTACAAGGAAAGAAAAATTAGCTGGGTTTGGTGGCATGTGCCTGTAGTCCCAGTTACTCAGGAGGTTGAGGTAGGAGAATCGCTTGAACCTAGGAGGCTGAGGCTGCACCGAGCCAAGATCACATCATTGCACTCCAGCCTGGGCGACGAGCAAAACTCTGTCTCAAAAAAAAAAAAAGGAAGGGCCTTGGCTGAATGCAGTAGCTCACACCTGTAATCCCAGCACTTTGGGAGGCCAAGGTGGGTGCATCACCTGAGGTCAGGAGTTTGAGACCAGCCTGGCCAATATAGTGAAACCCCATCTCTACTAAAAATACAAAAATTAGGCAGGCATGGTGGTGGGCACCTGGAATCCCAGGTACTTGGGAGGCTGAGGCAGAAGAATCTCTTGAACCCAGGAGGCAGAGGTTGCAATGAGCCGAGATCTAGCCACTGTACTCCAGCCTGGGTGACAGAGACAGACACCATCACCATCTCTAAAAGAAAAGAAAGGAAGGGCCTTCATACAGTTTGGGGTATGCCGAGTAGAGCAGGAAGAGACTCTGTCGTCCTGAAATCCCCTCACTCCCTCCATAGGTGACCATGTCTGAGTCTGGACACAGTCAGCCTGGACTCTATGGAATTGAGCGGCGGCGACGGTGGAAGGAGCCTGGCTCTGGTGGCCCCCAGAATCTCTCTGGGCCTGGTGGTCGGGAGAGGGACTACGTTGCACCATGGGAAAGAGAGAGACGGGTGAGTGTCTGGACCCAGGAGCAGCATTCATGTGTCTAGTTGTTCCACAAATGTTCATTGAGCACCCGCCATGTGCCAGGCACTAATCCAGTTGCTGGGGGTACATCTGTAAACAAAACCCACTGCCTTCATGGGTAAAGAAGGTAGAGAGTCATAAAGGGGACTGTTTTAGGGACCATCAGAGAAGGTCTCTTTGAAGAGGTGACTTTTTAGGAGAGACTTGAAGGAGATGAGGAAATAAGACATGCCAAAATCTGAGTTGAAGAGCCTTCTAGACAGAACAGCAAGCACAAAGGCCCTGGGGTGGCGTGTTCAAGGAGTAGCCAGAGGAAGCCAGGATGGTTGCAATGGATGAGGAAGGAGGGAGAGAGATAGGAGGTGAAGTCTGAGAGGTAACAGGCCAAATCATGTAGGACCTGGTAGGCCTTGGAAAGAACTTTGTATTTCACTGTGTGAAATTGGCATTGGACGGTTTGAGCTGAGAGGTGCCATAGCTCATGTGTTAAAGAATCACATCATAATAATAACTGCTTTTGTTTACTGAGTAGCGTACACTGTGCAAAGTGCTTTACATCCTTTGGGTCTTCCTGAACTCTTACAGCTACCCCATGAAGTAGATTCTATGATAGAGCTGATTTTCGCTAATGAGGAAAATGAGCCCCAGAGGTGAAAGGACTTGTCCAAAATCAGTGTCAGTGAACTTTGGGCCCAGGACTCAGATCCAGGTCCAGCTTAGTCTCACATATAGCATCATTCTGCCTGCTGTAGATAGTGCCCTGGGCTGGGAATCAGAAGGGATCAGCTTGTGCCCAGGCCCTGCCTCACTCTGCTCCTGTACTTAGGTGACTCACTGCCAGAACCTGCCCCCTGGGTTTTTTTTCTCTAGGGCCCTGTTTACCTCAGAGATGTCTGGTAGGGTGGAAGTAGGTAACAATTGGGGCCAATTTCTGAGCTATAAAACCATACAAACATGAAAAATAGTTTATTTACAGTGAGCTGAGCTCTTACTTGCTCCTTCTCTTGGGCCACAGCGTAAATGAGAACATGTAGTCTCTTCCTTCCACATAATGCCTTCCTGGGGATTATTACCATCCTTGCACACCTTCAGGTTTAATCCCTGAACAAGCAACTCTGAAATCTCAGTTTTGTCTCTAAATGTGCTGCTAAGCCTCGGCAGCCTCCTGTCATTCCCATGGACTTCTTATCCTCTGCGTCCCCTGCTGACCTCAGCATCTTTCTGCCATTTTTCCTCTTCCCATTTTTTTCTCCCATGTCAGTAATAGCCCATTGGACCTCATCCTGAATGCCCCTGTCGCCTCTTCCCTGCTTCCTCTGCACTAGTCAGGCAGTGATGCTTTACATTCTGCCAGGGGTATATCTATCTGTCTTCTCTCCAACCTCACAGCGTCTGTGCTAGGTACAGATTGAAGCACTACAGAATTCAAAATGTTTTGAGCACCAACATGACACTTAAGGGAAGTGCTTATTGGATCATTGTGGTTGGATTTGGGGTACTCAGCCAAGAAATAGGCAAATATTCCAAAGTTCAAAAAAAAATTCCAAATCCAGAACACTTCTGGTCCCAGGCATCTCAGATAAGGGATACTCAGCCTGTATCATCTACCCCTTCCTAGCCTCCTCGAAGCCCACAGCCTCTCCTCCTATAGTTTTTCCCTTGCAACTTCTTTTCAAAGCACTTTCATGTCATCTTTTTGTTGTTCTTCACCATAAGACAGTGAAGTGAGCAGGGTTTAAGTAAATGTCCTCAGTATATTGGTGAAAAAACAGACCCAGGACGGTTTCTTCTTGAGTAACGTCAAGACTCTCCTGAGGTTATTCAAGGAACCAGAGAAAGAACAGAACTCAAACTCAGATTTCTCCCCTCTTTAGCAGACTGAAGGTGAGACAGGGAGGCACGAAGAGGGCAAGGTGTGGGATCAGCCTGGCAGCTTTGCCAGAGCAGGAGAGGGGCTGAGGGGAGAGGTGATCAGGATAGCAAGTGCCACCAGCAGCTCTCACATGTGAGCACCTGCCACATGACAGGTGCCACGCCAGACACTTGATGAGTTCTGTCTCCTTTCAACTTCATGGTAATCCTGCTAGGAAGGAATTCCTGTACCCACTCACAGATGGGGAAATGAGGCATAAGTGAAGGTGGTGAGGGTGGTTCCTTATTCAAGTTCACATGGCCAACTTGAGGCAGGACCAGGTTTGCACCCAGACCTATCTAGCTCCTAGTTCCTTTCCATCCCGGCTTGTTGCCTCACAGAGTAAGCTGAGCAGAATGCTTGAGGATTTGGTTCTGCAGCCGGGCTGCCTGGGTTCAAATTCCAGCTCCATTGCTTATTGGCTTTGTGACTCTGGGCAATCTGCCTCACCGTTCTGGGCTTAGTTTACCCCCACTGTAAAGTGGGGGTAATAATAGTATCTATCTCACAGGGTTATTGGTAGGATCAAGGTAGTTTATATATTTAGGCATTTAGAATAGTTCTTGGCACATAAAGATCTGGAATGTCCAGGAGAGCCAGTGAGCCATTCCTGAGTAACTGCCCTCCCTCACCACAGGATGCCAGCGAAGAGACAAGCACTTCCGTCATGCAGAAAACCCCCATCATCCTCTCAAAACCTCCAGCAGAGCGGGTGAGCAGGGAAGAACTTTGAAGGAGGGAGGAGGGGAGCAGTTAGGGAAGGGATTGCCCCATTGACGGAAACTTTTTATCCCCATAGTCAAAGCAGCCACCACCTCCAGCAGCCCCTGCTGTCCCACCCGCTCCAGCCCCTCTGGAGAAGCCCATTGTCCTCATGAAGCCACGGGAGGAGGGGAAGGGGCCTGTGGCCGTGGCTGGTACCTCTACCCCTGAAGGCACCGCCCCACCACCCCCTGCAGCCCCTGCGCCACCCAAGGGAGAGAAGGAAGGGCAGAGACCCACACAGCCTGTGTACCAGATCCAGAACCGGGGCATGGGCACTGCCGCACCGGCAGCCATGGACCGTGAGTTGGGGCCAGGCAGGACTGGGTTGGGAAGTGGCATCTCCTCACAGACCCTCACTGCATCCTCTGTCTCCCCCTTTCTCCAATCTCCAGCTGTCGTGGGTCAGGCCAAACTACTGCCCCCAGAGCGCATGAAGCACAGCATCAAGTTGGTGGATGACCAGATGAATTGGTGTGACAGTGCCATTGAGGTACTGAGGGCCCCTCCCTGCCTGAGCTTCCGCACATCCTGCATCCTCTGATCCTCCACCCCCACCTCCGCCTCTTGGTAGGCAGCACCAGACTGGAGAGCTTTTGGGCAACTCACAGCAGTGAGATGGGGTGGAATCAGAATGTTCTCACCTAACCAGAGCTGAATTTCAACTAGCTCAGCTGTGCTTGCTAGTTGGTAAAATACTGATCTGCTTTGGTACTGGTTGGTAAAAAGGTACTCTCACTACCACCCCAGGACCCCTGGGATGTCCTTTGCCATCCACAGCGGGGGAGTCTCTTGGACCCTGCCCTAGTACCCTTCTTATTTGGTTGAAACCCATGCTGGTAGCTCATGCCTGTAATCCCAGCACTTTGGGAGGCCAAGGTGGGAGAATTCGCCTGAGCCCAGGAGTTCAAGACCAGCCTGGGCAACTTAGGGATACTCCATTTCTACCCAAAAATTAAAAATTAGCCAGGTATGGTGGCAGACATCCAGGCCACTCAGGAGGCTGAGGTAAGAGGATCACTTCAGTCCAGGAGGTCAAGGCCACAGAGAGCTATGATCATGTCATTTGACGCCAACCTGGACAACAGAGACCCTGTCTCAAAAACAACAACAACAAGAAACCCATGCTGTTTCAGTGTTAACTGTTTTGAATGTCATCCCCCAAAGTGCCCCCATCCATCCCAGCACCCCCTGCTCTAGTTCAGCCCTCACATGCCTAGATCGTCATACATGCCTCCAGTCTCCCAGACCTTATATCCCCTCTGCCACTTTTTCTCCTGTAGCCCTGTCACACCCCTGCTCAGATTCTCCCAGAGATGTTACCTCTCCTGCCCAGCAGCCTGGACTTATTAGGGCAGCCTTAAGCCTGTTTATTGCCTTCTTCTGCCACTTCTGTGTCCACTCTCGCATTGGAATTAACTGGGGAGCTTTAAAAAAAGAAAAAAAGCCAAACCCTCCCCTTCAGCACTATTAAGTAGAAGTCTCTGCAGTGTTGAAGATCATGTATATTTGCACTGTCCATCCAGTATGGTAGCCACTATCCCCAGTTGTGGCTTTAGAGCACTTGACATGTGGCTAGTACAACCAAACAATTTTTAATGTTGTTTAGTCTTTATTAATTTAAATAGCCATGTATGTTCCGTGCCTACTGATTGAACAGGGCAGCTCTAGATACTCTGCTTTAATGTGTTAAAGCACATTAAATCCTGATTGAGCCTGGGATTTGCTTTATTTAGGAGACTGTCTTGCTCTGTTGCCCAGGCGGGAATGTAATGGCATCATCTTGGCTCACTGCAACCTCCACCTCCCAGGTTCAAGCAGTTCTCTAGCCTCAGCCTCCTGAGTAGCTGGGACCACAAGTGCATGACACTACACCAGCTAGTTTTTTGTCATTGTTTTGTTTTGTTTTGAGACGAGTTTTGCTCTTGTTGCCCAGGCCGGAGTGCAATGGCGCCATCTCAGCTCACCACAACCTCCACCTCCTGGGTTCAAGGGATTCTCCTGCTTCAGCCTCCTGAGTAGCTGGGATTATAGGTGCCTGCCACCACACCCAGCTAATTTTGTATTTTCAGTAGAGACAGAGTTTCTCCATGTTGGTCAGGCTGGTCTTGACCTCAGGTGATCTGCCTGCCTTGGCCTCCCAAAGTGATGGGATTACAGGCATGAGTCATCAGGCCTGGCCAGTTTTTGTATTTTTGATAGAGACAGGTTTCACCATGTTGGCCAGGCTGGTCTTGAACTCCTGGCCTCAAGCGATCCTCCCACCTCAGTCACCTAAAGTGTTGGGATTATAGGTGTGAGCACCCACACCTGGACTATAGAATTTGCTTTTAAAAAAACAACTCCAGGTGATTCTAAGGAGCTGCAGCCAGTTAGGATGAAGCAATTTACCTTGAGGTGTGTCTCTTACACCCCCTGCTGGTGAAAGTCAGCAGAGCTGGTGGCCCAGAGTTGGTCTCCGGTAATTTCCAGAGAAGCTCATACATCCCACAAACAACAGTATATGAATGTAAAACAGACACACACACACACACACACACAGACGAGAGGAGAGCCTGGGTGGCTCCTGTTTGCACACCACTCCCTTTCTTGTGCTTTCCCAGGAATCTGTGCTAGTAGCCCTCAGTCACTGAGTCCTGTCTTCTCCAACCCGCCCTTCTGTTCTTAGGCCGCTCCCTTTTACTTCCCCAAGATCAGACTTTCTTTTCCCTCTGTGTTCAGCACGCACACTGACTTCCTGTTAGCTTTTTTTTTTTGAGACGGAGTCTTGCTCTGTTGCCAGACTGGAGCACGGTGGTGCAGTCTCGGCTCACTGCGACCTCCCGGGTTCAAGCGATTCTTCCTCCTCAGACTCCCGAGTAGCTGGGAGGTGTGCCAGGCGCGTGCCAAACACCCGGCTTATTTTTGTATTTTTTTAGTAGAGACAGTGTTTCACCATGTTGGTCAGGATGGTCTCAATCTCTTGACCTCATGATCCACCCTCCTCGTCCTCCCAAAGTGCTGGGATTACAGGTGTGAGCCACCGCACTCGGCCTTCCTTTTAACTTCTTGATCATGCTAGGCGCTTTCTACTTCAGAGTTCTCACAGACACTGTTCTTTGTGTCTAGAACATTTCACATAATCCTACCAAGACGCAGAACAGAGGCCCTATGTCTGATAGAAGGGATTGGGACCACAGGAGTTTTTATTCATATGTGATAAGGCAGGCGGGTAAACCACAAGGGCCTCTGGGGTCCCCCCTCTCATTCTAGCTCCAGCAACTGACAGACTTGTCAGAGTCTTATTTCTCTCTTTTCCCACAGTACCTCTTGGATCAGACTGATGTGTTGGTGGTTGGTGTCCTGGGCCTCCAGGGGACAGGCAAGTCCATGGTCATGTCATTGTTGTCAGCCAACACTCCAGAGGAGGATCAGAGGTGAGGGAGTGCAGGAGGGAGGTGGGCACCCACCTGGGGCAGGGGCAAGGTGGGCACCCACCTGGGGCAGGGGCAAGGTGGGCACCCACCTGGGGCAGGGGCAAGGTGGGCACCCACCTGGGGCAGGGGCAAGGTGGGCACCCACCTGGGGCAGGGGCAAGGTGGGCACCCACCTGGGGCAGGGGCAAGGTGGGCACCCACCTGGGGCAGGGGCAAGGTGGGCACCCACCTGGGGCAGGGGCAAGGTGGGCACCCACCTGGGGCAGGGGCAAGGTGGGCACCCACCTGGGGCAGGGGCAAGGTGGGCACCCACCTGGGGCAGGGGCAAGGTGGGCACCCACCTGGGGCAGGGGCAAGGTGGGCACCCACCTGGGGCAGGGGCAAGGTGGGCACCCACCTGGGGCAGGGGCAAGGTGGGCACCCACCTGGGGCAGGGGCAAGGTGGGCACCCACCTGGGGCAGGGGCAAGGTGGGCACCCACCTGGGGCAGGGGCAAGGTGGGCACCCACCTGGGGCAGGGGCAAGGTGGGCACCCACCTGGGGCAGGGGCAAGGTGGGCACCCACCTGGGGCAGGGGCAAGGTGGGCACCCACCTGGGGCAGGGGCAAGGTGGGCACCCACCTGGGGCAGGGGCAAGGTGGGCACCCACCTGGGGCAGGGGCAAGGTGGGCACCCACCTGGGGCAGGGGCAAGGTGGGCACCCACCTGGGGCAGGGGCAAGGTGGGCTTGGGTGTTGCAAGCGATGTTACCAAAGGACTTTGGAAAGTTGCTTTTCTTTCTTAGGCCTCAGTGTCTTCATGAGATGAGGATGATAATGGGCTGCACTAAATCTGTTTAGTTCCAAGGCATCCAATCCTGTTCCTCCTTCTCTCCCTCCCTGCCTGGCCCCGGGAAATGGTACACGCCCTAGAGAGGAAGTGGGATGATGTCATCGTTAAGGTTTTGGACTTAGCTGGTTGACCTTGGGCAGGTCACTTCATTTCCAGTATCCCATGTCCAAGTAGATTTTTGGAGGATAACAAAAGATCAAGAAGGCAAAAGTTAATGAGCACCTGGCACAGAGCAGGTGCTCACAGAATGACAGCTGATAGGATCTGAGAAATAGAGTAGGGGAGGAGATCTGGAGACAGAGATGGTTTCTGTACTTTTCCTGTGTCACCTTGGGAAAGTGTCTAATTTTCTAGGCTGGGGAGGAGCAGACAGGGGGATTCCCCTGCCTGAACAACATTCTTGAGTAAGGATGGAATGTGATTATGAAGATAAAGCATAGGGGCACAGGAGCAGGTTTTGGGAAGGGGATGGCTTAAGAAACAGGTCCTGAAACTGGGGCAGAGAAGGAAAGGGGGAAAAGGTAGGAATTTGGGAGTGGGAGAGATAGACATTAATTAAGGAAGAATCAAAATGTGGAGAATAGATAGTAGCCACTGGGGTGGTAAAGAACAGAGACACATTTAAGTTACCTGAAAATATAGGGATCTGTTTTTTGTAAAGCGGGTAATACCACCCTGGCTTCCATGGATGAGCATCAGGGGTTCATTAACCTCTTAACCGTATATGCAGAATTTTGTTTATTTATTTATTTATTTTTGAGATCGAGTCTAGTTCTTTTGCCTAGGCTGAAGTACAATGGCATGATCATAGCTCAGTGCATCCTCAACCTCCCAGGCTCAAGTGATCTTCTCACCTCGGCCTCCCAACCAGCTGGGATTACAGGGGCATGCCACCGCACCAGCTAGTTTTTAATTTTTTTGTAGTGATGTTGTCTCCTTATGTTGCCCAGGCTGGTCTCAAACTCTTGGTCTCAAGCGATCCTCCCACTTCGGCCTCTCAAAGCCCTGGGATTACAGATGCGAACTCCCACACCTGGCCATATGCAGAATTTTACACACATTTGCAGTCAGGCTCTTCTTCTAGGGAAAAGGTCCATCGTTTACACCAGATTTCAGAGTGGGCTGATGGAGATCTAGAAAAATGAAGACCACTGTTGTTGGAAGAATACACATCCCATAGAGCTGGAGCTGTGGGGTTCCCCTGCCTCTTCCTTCCTGTTCTCTGTTCACTCATGACTCAGCTCCGCTTCATTTTGGAATAGCTCCAGGTCTTAGATAACATTCTCTCCATTTCAGCTTTCACCCCAACTAGTAGATTTTCCCCATGATTCCCAAGGTAGAGAGAATCCTGTCGCCCAGCTTGTCTTTTTGAGCCATGTCAGCCTGTGGTGTGGTGGATGTTAGTATCAACTCTTTTTATCAGGTCTAGGTTTTGCTTCCTAATTCTTTTTTTTTTTTTTTTTTTTTTGAGGCAGTCTTGTTGTGTCACCCAGACCAGAGCGCAGTGGTGCAATTTTGGCTTACCACAACCTCTGTCTCCTGGATTCAACCGATTCTTGTGCCTCAGCCTCCTGAATAGCTGGGACTACCACACCCGGCTAATTTTTATGTTTTTAGAAGAGATGGGGTTTTGCCATGTTGGCCAGTCTGGTCTCGAACTCCTGATTAGGTGATCTGCCTGCCTTGACCTCCCAAAGTGTTGGGATTACAGGTGTGAGCCACCGCGCCCAGCCTACCTCCTAATTCTCTTTATAATTCATCTGTTTCTTCTCTCCTTCATGTTCACCTCCTTAGTATAAGCCATTAATATCTTACATGGAGGATGCCAAGAGGTTCGTATCTGGTCTCCCTGATTTAATTCAGCTTTACAAGTACTGTATTAATTGAATGCTTTCTATGCGCCAGGTACTGTACCAGGTGCTGAGGAGGTAACGGTATACAAAACCGGAAAAAAAGCTGCCCTCATGGGGCTTACATTTTAACAGGGGAGATAGTAAACAAAACAAACACACTATTTGGCACATTAGAATATAACAAAATGGGAAAGGGTTATACGGAGGTGATGTTGGGCCTATGTTACAGGTTTTAAAAATTATTACTGTTTTTCAAGAGACGAGGGTCTTGCTCTGTCACCCAGGCTGGAGTGTAGTGGCGTGATCATGGCTTCACTGCAGCCTTGAACTCCTGGGCCCAAGCCATCCTCCCACCTCGGCTGTGTGAGTAGCTGGGACCACAGGTATGCACCACCATGCCCAACTAATTTTTTAATTTTTTGTAGAGACAGGATCTCACTGTGTTGCCCAAGCTGGGCTCATGTGATTTTCCCACCTCAGCCTTCTAAGTAGCTAGGACTACGGTTCTGTCCCACCGTGCCTGGCTTACTTACTTATTTTTATTTTTGAGTCAAGTCTTGCACTGTCACCCAGGCTCGAGTGCGGTGGCTCAATCTCTGCTCACTGAAACCTCCATCTCCCAGGTTCAAGCAGTTCTCCTGCCTCACCCTCCCGAGTAGCTGAGATTACAGATGTGTACCACCACACCAGGCTAATTTTTGTATTTTTAATAGAAAATGTTAGCCAGGCTGTTATCGAACTCCTGAACTCAGGTGATACTTGAGTTCCTTGGCCTCCTAAAGTGCTGGGATGACAGTCATGAGCCACCACGCCCTTCATTTTTAAAATTTTTGGTAGAAATGAGTTCTTGCCATGTCGCCCAGACTAGGTTATAGTTTTAAATGTGATTGCAAGGGAAGGCATAGCTAAGGGGAACGTTTGAGAATAAACATGCTTGGAGGAGCATTCCAATGAGAGGGACTGGCCAAGGCAATGCCTCTAAAGTAGGAGCTTGTCTGTGTGTGCAAAAGAGCATGGCAGCCTTGGAAGGGGAGTGGTAGGAGATAAGGCCAGAG
This sequence comes from Saguinus oedipus, assembly GCA_031835075.1. Taxonomy (NCBI): domain Eukaryota; kingdom Metazoa; phylum Chordata; class Mammalia; order Primates; family Cebidae; genus Saguinus; species Saguinus oedipus. The sequence goes on along the minus strand of CM063187.1, from coordinate 45,503,753 downwards.
AGGCAGAGGGAGGCGACGTGGCACTGGGCCTTGTAAGCCCATCTCCCCTCTTTTCACCCTACAGTCCTCGCCACATAGCAGCCAGTAGCAGCCAGTGGAGACTTTCAGACCAAAATTTGATCCTGTCCCTCCTCTACTTACATCTCTCAGCAGCTTCTCCAGGTTATAGGCCAAAGCCTTACCATGCCCGACAAGGGTCTGTGTAGCCTCTCCTTGCTCTCTCCCCTCCTATACACCCCATCTTTCTGCTCTTGCCATGCTGGTCTCTGAGTCCTGGTACAACAAGCCACCTGTCTTCCGCCTGATACGGTATTCCTCTGTGCCCATCCCCCAACCCAGCCCCAGTTAACTCCCTCTCTCTCTCACCCTCAGCATTGTCATTTCCCTCTTCAGGGCAGCCCTTCCTGGCTCCACCAACTAAGCGATCTGGGCTTGGAGCACTGCACACCTCCTCTTTCTAACACCCACAGTGACTGATTTCTGGTAATTTGTCAACTAGACCAGAAGCTCCACAGAAGCCGACTTAAGTCTTTTTTTCACCACTGTATCCTGGTGTCTGGCAGATAGGAGGTTTTCTGCATAGTGTTTGTAAAGTAGAAGGTTGCCTGCTCTGTGTCAGACAACAGACTATGCCTCTTGGGGGTAGATGGAAACTACCCTTTGAGAGGCAGTTACTATTATCCTGATTTTACAGATTTCAAAAGGTAAAAATCACTTTGCCCAAGTCAGAGCTACCAAGTTGAGCTTAGTAGTTTAGGGCAAGGCCCAGCTCTGCCTGCTTTGCCCTCATATTCCCAGCGCCCAGCACATGTAGAAGTGAGGGACACTCACCTGACGGGAAGATGCTGGGAACAAGACCCAAACTCCCTCTCCCTGTGGGAGTGGAGGCCATTCAGTGCTCTGTCTCCAGCACCTGGGATCTAGCAGGTATATTTGGTAATTAACAGCTAAAAGTATGTATCACTCTATATCAGGCACTATTCTAAGGGCTCTACACATACTGAGCTCATAATAACACAAAGAGTTTTGATCATGTTGTTATCCCCATTTTACAGATGAGGAAACTGACAGAAAAAGGTTAAGAAATTTGCCCAAAGCCACACAGCCAGGAAGAGGCAGAGCCGGGATTTGAATCCTAGCAGACTGGCAGAGTCTCTGCCCTTAAACACCTCAGTGGCCTGGCTTCATTGATTAAACTAATGGATCTCTTTATGGGTAGGAGTGAAGTCATATGCTTCAAAACATGCACCGCCCCCGCCTCCCACCCACGTTCCATCTATGGGTCACAGATGGAAAGCTTAGTGAGCAGGCTGGGCACCTGGGCTAGCGTGCTCAGCTCGCGGGTCATGCTTCGGATGCATCAAAGGCTGAGAACCAGAACTCTCAGGCACCCGTTCCTGCTCCTCTCCACAGGGCTTATGTTTTCCGGGCTCAGAGCGCTGAAATGAAGGAACGAGGTGGCAACCAGACCAGCGGCATCGACTTCTTTATTACCCAAGAGCGGATTGTTTTCCTGGACACACAGGTGCCAGCTCCATCTGCCTTTTCGCCCTCCCCCAACCCACATCCTCTTCCTGGAATGTTACTAAGCTAGAACCCTGTGTGGATTCCATGTGCTTCCAGTCAAGCTGTGGACATGCTGGGTGCCCTTGGGCAAGATGTGTCTTTTCTTGGCCCTTTCTCTTGTCACATGTTGCCCCATCTCATTTGCCTTCTACACAGTAGCCTAAAGGGCTTTCTAGTATACTGCTAAAACATGTGGAACCTGGAGAATCTATGTTCTGATCCTGTCTTTTAATTCTTACTAGCAGGGTGACTTTAAATACCTTTTAAACTTCCTTAAACCACAGCTCTTTATCTGTAAGTAGGGATGATAACTACTTGGCCTCTTAAGAGTTTCAAGGATTCCGTGGAACAATCCAGGCAAAGTGCTGGGTTAGGACTTGGCATCAGGTTAGCGCTCAGGCTCGTCACTTTCGTTAGAACTGACTGGTCATGTGTTTACCTGGCAGATTTCCTTGGCCTCTCCCTTGCTCTCAGGCAAAGTCCGGATTCCTTAGGCTGGCATTCGGAAGGTATGGCTTGACTCCCTCAGACTGCCTATCCTCGGCCCCTGGAGGAGCCACCAGACCCCCAGCACACAGGCACTGATCTCTCTCTTATCTGGACTTTGCATATCCTGTGTTTACCTGAAACCACCAAAGAACTGTGTGACCTTGTCAAGTTGTTTGTTTTCATTCCTCAGTTTTCTTAAGTGGGAAAAACAGTATTGCATACCTCGTAGGGTTTTTGTGAGGGTTCAGTGCATCCATACAAGTAAATTCCTAATGGCAGCACCCAAAAGGAGTTAGGTGCCAAATACTCTTAGCGATTAACTCCATTATCAGTACAATAGTCTCTCACCTTGTGTGGTTGCCTGGCTGATGCCTTCTTCCTCAACACTCCACTGGGGTGTGGCCTCCTCTCAGAAGCCTTCCCCTTCTGTTGCCCATATGCACCTCCCACCATAGCATGTGATTTGCCCTGGTGTCTGTTCTCCCTCCCTACCTTCCTGAAGCTCCTCAGAGCAGAGCCTGGCTCTGGCTGAGAGCTGGGGCACAGGGCTTGGCCCTTAGTTGGCACTCATAGTTGGTGGATCAGCATTCTGGTCACTGTGGCATTGATGACACGGAGTGGAAAACCTCCAAATGTGACGTGAGCCTTGTCTGCCAGGCACTGTGCAGGGGGCCATGGGGACCTGGAGACAACCCAAACCGGCTGTGGTCTAGGTCAGAGGCCGGCGAAGAGGACAGATGTTAACAAAACAAGGTGGAACAGAGCACTGCTCAGTGTTAAGAGTTGGAGAAAGCAGGCAGTTGTGAAAGCCCATTTGTAAAAGAATTTCACTGCAGTAAAAAGCAGACTATCAAGCTAATTAGCTCTTAATGGTTTTTGGTTGAATGTCCCTTTAGGAAGAAAATAGTCTGGTGAGCTCACCACTGATTCTTGTACGTGCACTGATGCGGTTTTTAAAATTCTCACCAGTGTTCACACTAATCTTTTTTTTTTTTTTAACCTAAGTCATCTCAGCAAAGTTTTGAAAGCGAATGAAACAACTGACAAAGAGTCTTTAAGGGACATGACTCATTTGAATAAACGTTAAACATTCATTAGCACAAAGCAGTTTCTTCTCTTTGGGCATGAGGCGCTTGAGAGCAGCAATGATTTGTAAAGGAGCTGGAAAAGTGTATCAGCTTTGAGGTTTTTTTTTCTTGAACTTCCTCTTACTGTTCTAATTAGGAATTGCCTGCCTTTGTTTCTGACCTTGTTTTGTCCTGAGGTAGGCAACATATTTGCCTTCAACGTGTGAAGCTTGGGCATCTGTGACCAGCCCATTCCCTGGCATCTCTTCTTTTCCTGCTGCAGCCCATCCTGAGCCCTTCTATCCTAGACCATCTCATCAACAATGACCGCAAGCTGCCTCCGGAGTACAACCTTCCCCACACTTACGTTGAGATGCAGGTGAGGGAGCCAATCCAGGCCCAGGACTGAGGTTTTACATCCCCGCCCCATCCTCCCAGGATCTGGACAGCTGGTTATGCGTTGTCCACTTAGTTTCTGCTTCATAAGAGCCCCAGCTGCCCCAAGGGCTGTAGGGAAAGGACAGCACTGAGAGTCAGAACTGGCTCAACTGGCTCTGCCCCTCAAGCAAATCATTCCCCACTCCCTCCCCTTTGAAGCCTCAGCATCTGCCTGAATAAAGCCAGGGCAATAATTCCCACTTTTCCTGATTTAGGGATGGCCTGTAAGGGAAGTGCTATCACAGTGTTAGGCACACAGTAGCTGCTGAAGGCTCCTTCCCCTGCTGCCTCCTGAACTGAGTCCTGGGATCAGGGACTCCTGATTAGTCTGGGCGAGAGAGGTCCTCAACTCCCTTCCTTCCTGCCCACCCTCAGTCGCTCCAGATTGCTGCCTTCCTTTTCACGGTCTGCCATGTGGTGATTGTTGTCCAGGACTGGTTCACAGACCTCAGTCTCTACAGGTGAGGGTCTGAGGGGCTGGGGGGTAGTGGGGAGGAGGAATGAGGTAGGAGATACAGGCCCAGATACTGAGCCACTGACTGAAGGGACAGCAGCCAGAGGGACCCTTTTAAAATGTAAGTTGGAGCAAATCACCCCATCTAACCTCCTCAAAGCACGCACAACACACAGCCCTCCACTGACTTTACATGTCTATCAGAATAAATCCAAAGTCTGCCCATGTATGGCTTACAAAGTCCTACACCCTCTGGTCACCTTGCTGACTTCTCTCATTGCCTTTCCTCACTCCCTTTATTAAAGCCACAGGGCCACCAGGCGAGGTGGCTCACGCCTGTAATCCCAGCACTTTGGGAGGCCGAGGCGGGTGGATCACAAGGTCAGGAGTTCAAAACCAGCCTGGCCAAGGTGGTGAAACCCTGTCTCTACCAAAAATACAAAAATTAGCCAGGCGTGATGTCAGGCTCCTGTAGTCCCAGATACTCAGGAGGCGGAGGTTCCAGTGAGCCGAGATCATACCACTGCACTCCAGCCTGGGTGACAGAGTGAGACTCCTACAGGGCCACATGGCTGTTCTTCCTGCAGCCCATGACCTCTGCACTCTGCCTCCCTCAGCCGGAAATTCTCTACCCACAGATCTTCTCAGACTCTCTCCCTCATGCCATTGAGTCAACTTCAGGCCTTCCCTGACCATCTAGCATAGCATCCCTGTTGCTCTCCCCACCTTCTGTATTTTTTTTTCATTGTGCTTGCCTCTCCTTAATAGGATACTGTAGCTTTCCTTATGATCTTTCTCCCCCATTGTAAGCCCCAGGAGGGCAAGGTCCCCAGCACCTCACACAGCGCCTGGCGCACAGTAGATGTTTACTGCAAATTTGCTGAATAACTAGCACGAGGAGCTGGCTTGTCTGATTGGTGGAGTTTTGTTGTTCATCTCCTTCAGGCTCATGTACCATCCTGTTGGTACTCAGGCATGCACGAAAAAAAAGGGGGGTGGAACCTGCCAGGAGTCCTGCCTGAAGCAGCCAGGGGTTCCAGAAATGCCCCCAGAAGAGACTAGCTCAGAACCTGTGGCCACAAGGGCTCTCCAGGCCCCAGGAGGCCACTGGAAGGTGTGGTGTGGGAGCAGCTTTGGGCATAGGTATCAGGCAGAAGGAAGGGACAGGAGCTTATGGAGTGGGAGAAATGGAATTAGGAAGCAGATGCCTTCAGAACCAGGCTGTCCTGGGTTCAAGTCCTCTTTCTTACTGGGCATGTGTCTTTTCTTTCCTCAGTTCCTCATCAGCAGAATTATGTTGTGCAGATTCAGTGAGTCAAGGAATTGAAAGCATTCAGCTTAGTCCCTGGTACACAGTAAGCAGCTGATGGGGAGAATTTAGTGTGTATGTATTAGTAACCCTGGGGACAGGGATGAGCTGAGGCCAACAACAAAAAAGGCTTGCTAGGCAGTTGGTTGTTCTGACCAGATGTAATGCAGTGAAGCTGTGACTTCATTGTGAAACACCCATTCCTACCACCATCCATTGGGATTTAGTCACATCTAGGTGTTCGGGCACTGTTCTGGGCACTAGGGATACAGGTGTGAACAAAACAGATTGCCCCTGGGGAGTCAATGTTCTGGTGGGGGTATCAGCGCAGGCTGCCACACGGCCTAACCTTGTTTTTAAACTCTCATCTACAGATGGGCTTCTCAGCATAGGGTAGCCCCTTGAAATTGTAGATGTGTTTGTGTGTGTGTGAGGAGAATGCCCCCGTATTTTAGCAGATTCCATTATCCCTTACCTTAGAAAACAGGTTTATGTACTACTATTTGAAAAAATAAATAGCATAAATCAAAATTTATAACCACTCAAAAAACCTACACCCAAGTTTTTTGTTTGTTTGTTTTGTTTGAAATGGAGTCTTGCTCTGTCATCCAGGCTGCAGTGCACAGGAGTAATCTCAGCTCACTGCAACCCCTGCTTCCCAGGTTCAAGCGCTTCTGCCTCAGCCTCCTGAGTAGCTGGGACTACAGGTGTATGCCACCACACCTGGCTAATTTTTGTATTTTTAGTAAAGATATGGTTTTGTGATGTTGGCCAGGCTGGTCTTGAACTCCTAACCTCAGGTGATCCGCCCGTCTCAGCCTCCCAGAGTGCTGGGATTACAGGCGTGAGCCACTGCACTTGGCCACACAGATATTTCTAGCAGCTTTATTCATAATTGCCAAAACTTGGAAGCAACCAAGATGTCTTTCAGTAAATGGAACGGATAATCAGTGGTACACCCAGACAATGGAATATTATTCAACACTAAAAAGAAATGAACTATCTAGCCATAAAAAGACATAGAGGATCATTAAATGCAGATTAAGTGAAAGAAACCAATCCGAAAACGTTACATACTGTGTAATTCCAACTATGTGACAGTCTGGAAAAGACGGAACTATGGAGACAGTAAAAAGATGGATGGTTGCTAGTAGTTGGAGGGACGGAGGGATGAATAGGCAGAGCATAGAGGATTTTGAGGGCAGTGAGACTACCCTTTGTGATGCTCTAATGGCAGACACACACCATTATACATTTGTCCAAACCTGTAGAATGTACAGCACCAAGAGTACACCAAGATCCCTGATACAAACTCGGACTTTGGGTGATAATGCTGTGTCAACGTAGCTTCATCAGTCCTTAAAAGGGAACCATTCAGGTCGGGGTTGTTGGTAGTTGGGGAGGCTCTGCATGTGCAGGGGGTGTGGGAACTCTGCACCTAAAACTGCTCTAAAAATAGGCTCTTTAAAATAAAATAATAAGGTAAGCTCATAAAGAGTGTATACAGTTGGTGTAAGTCCATGGATCGGTATCTAAGAGGATTATCTCTGAATTCTCTGAAATTGTGAGAAACATGGTGTGTATATGGCATTTTTCTAAGCATGGCTGTAGCTTTCATCAGGATCTCAAAGGGAGCCCCTGTCCCAGGCTGTGGGACATGGGGTGCAAGTGCAAGAGCAACAGCCATTCACCCCAAACCCCAAGGTTCCTCCAGACAGCAGAGATGGTGAAGCCCTCCACCCCATCCCCCAGCCACGAGTCCAGCAGCTCATCAGGCTCCGATGAAGGCACCGAGTACTACCCCCACCTGGGTGAGAGGCTTTCTGGGGGCTGGACAGGTGGGCAGGAGGAAGAATGAGGGGGTGAAAGTCAGCAGCACGCTGGGGAAGTGGGGAGAGAGAGGGAAGGAGTGGGGATCTGGGAGGAGTACTTTTGAGAGTTAATGAGGAGCGAAGTCAAAAAGGATTAGCAGCTACTTCAAGTTCCTACTGCCCTGGTCCAACCCTGACAATTGAGGGCATGATCTCCTGAGCCTGTGTCTGGCTCTGTGAAGGGAATGGGACAGGCCCCAGGTCTGCCTGTTTCTGGGTCCCTGGAATCTCCCAGCTCTGGAAATGAGTGTTAGGTTAGGTTCCTCTGGGTGGCCCCATCGACCTGGTGTCCCTCCTCCAGCCTTTGCTCATGTCGTTCCTTTGCCTGTTATGTCCTTTCTCTGCTCTACTCTTCTGCAAAGATTGAGTTTATTTTATGATCCCTTGCTGGGGCCTCAAAGAGACTAGGGGCAGAAACCAGATCTGACTCACCTCTGGGTCCCCAGCATCGCCCTACACAGAGCCTGGTGCTAAAGTGAAGTGAAGTTACATAAATATTTCCACAGTGATCTGAACTCAGGGGCAACAGCAGGTCTTTGGGTGAGAAAGGGGAGTCCATTAGGCCAAGCGATGTCTGCCTCACGGGCCCTGTCTCCTCCCACTTCTCCACCTTCAGTCTTCTTACAGAACAAAGCTCGCCGAGAGGACTTCTGTCCCCGGAAGCTGCGGCAGATGCACCTGATGATCGACCAGCTCATGGCCCACTCCCACCTGCGTTACAAGGGTGAGGATTCCCAAATTCCCCCCAAGCTAGTGCTGATCCAGCTTCCCGGGTCATTCTCTACCCCAAGACTAGTGTCCTGTTCCTGCCTTGACTGTCAACGATTCCCACCCCCACAAACCCACAACATGGTACCTGAGGCCGAAGCATTTTCTCCTCCAGGTACTCTGTCCATGTTACAATGCAATGTCTTCCCGGGGCTTCCACCTGACTTCCTGGACTCTGAGGTCAACTTGTTCCTGGTACCCTTTATGGACAGTGAAGCAGAGAGTGAAAACCCACCGAGAGCAGGTACAGTTACCCTTGATGGGTTCTTGGAGAGATAAGTCCTGTCCTGATCATAGAGAGACCCAGCATCCCCTGATCTAGGAGGCAACATAGGTTGCCTTGGTTTGGAAGAAGTGTGGAGCCCACCTGGTTTGAGAGAAGACCCTGCCTCATTCCCAGCGTGTGTGGACCCTTTCTTAGGAGTGTGTTTCAGAGTCATGAAAGTACAGAAAGAGCTCAGCTGGGGCTGAACTCTTAGTTGCTCCTCAAAGCCCAGGATGCCATTAACTGGGAGAAAGACACTGGCAGTCCATCCTTCTTATCCTCCCTGCCCCAACTTTCCAGGACCCGGTTCCAGCCCACTCTTCTCCCTGCTGCCTGGGTATCGTGGCCACCCCAGTTTCCAGTCGTTGGTGAGCAAACTCCGGAGTCAAGTGATGTCCATGGCCCGGCCACAGCTGTCACACACAATCCTCACCGAGAAGAACTGGTAAGAGCTCTTTCCAGAGTCACCCCACCCTGGTGTAGAGAGAAGGGGTGTCTCTTAGGCATGATCTGGTTAAGCCCCTCCTCTCCAGATCTCAGTTTCCTTTTCTGGAACGGTGGTGATTGCTCCTGTCTTGTAAGCATCTCACCCATGTAGCATCCTGCTGTTTTGTGTGACTTTGAATCCTAATCAGCCAGCATCATGTAGGTCCTTGTCACCAGTTTTTCTGGTGTGGAAATTTAGGCTCAGAGAAAAGTGTTACATAGGAAGGCCACACACCCGTGGCTAGGAGTCATTTGATTGCTAAGAGTAGGACCAGTGAGCCAGAGTTAGCTTAAGGAAGATTTATTCCAAGGACCTGATCACAGAAAGCAGGGCCCTTCAGGAGATGGGAACCAGAAAGCCACAGGGTCTCATTTTCCACCCTTCTGCATTTGCCTCATTTCCTGCCTGCTGGCTTTCTCCCCCTGCTTTCACGTGGCCCTGCACTACCTCTGTGGCCCCTACTTTACATTACTTCTTTGTCCAAGCCCTCAGTGTATGAGTCCAGGTCTTCCTCATCTTACTTCAAAGAGAAAAATTTGAAAGAAGGCCGGGCACGGTGGCTCACGCCTGCAATCCTAGCACTTTGGGAGGCCAAGGGGCAGATCACCTGAGGTTGGGAGTTCAAGACCAGCCTGGCTAACATGGAAAAACCCCATCTCTATTAAAAAGACAAAATTGGCCAGGCATTGTGGTGCACTCCTGTAATCCCAGCTATTCGGGAGGCTGAGGCAGAAGAATAGCTTGAACCCAGGAGGCGGAGGTTGTGGTGAAGCAAGATGGCACCATTGCACTCCAGCCTGGGCAACAAAAGTGAAACTCTGGCTCAAAAAAAAAAAAAAAAGAAAAAAGAAATAAATAGCTTGGCTGGGTGCAGCATCTCTGACTTGGCTTCCCACATCTGTTTGCAGTTGCCTGTGCTTGACAGGGGCCAGGAGTGCAGACAAAGCCACAGGAAACCACTCAGGGCTTGTAGGGCAGTGGTAGAGCAGAGCTGGCATTCATTCCCAGCTCTTAACAGCTGGAAAACAGCTGTTAGCTGTTTTCCATCGTCGTAAGACTCTGGAGGGAAGTGGAAATAGAATCCTTACCCACAAAGGGCAGCACTGAGTGGAGTGGGAGAAGTTTAGGTGGTGGAGACTTGAGGTCTTAGTCCAAGCCTTGGAACCTCCAGCTTTGCTTCACCTGGGTGAGCTAAGAAAAGTGGGGCCACCTCCCATCAGTGTTAGCATCCTCCCTGTATCCCAGTCAAGGAGACGGGGCTCCAAGGGGCTCAGAGTCACGTTTCAGGTCATAAAAGGGGCCTCAGTGGGTGGAGCCCGGGCCAGGCAGCCCTGACTGTTGACTTCCTCTCATAGGTTCCACTATGCTGCCCGGATCTGGGATGGGGTGAAAAAGTCCTCTGCTTTGGCAGAGTATAGCCGCCTGCTGGCCTGAGGCCAAGGAGAAGAATGTCACACAGGGGAGCTCCTGGGTTCCGAATGGATGGTGAGGGAGCACAAACGTCCATTCCCTGCTGGGGTGTAGAGCGGCAGCAGGCCTGATGGATGAGAGATCGTGGCTTCCCGGCCCAGAGACATGAGGTGTCCAGGGCCAGGCCCCCCACCCTCAGTTGGAGGCTGTTCAGGGGGTGACTGTGAGCGATCCCACCCCCAACCTGAGATGGGGCAGCCCATCCTACCTCCTCCACAGGGACAAGCAGTGGGAGGAGTCGGAGTGGTCACCAGGAAGCCCAGCCTTCATCTTGACCTCCTTTTTCAGGGACAGGAGCAACAGTCCCTCTTCCTGACTCTATGCCTTTCCCTGTAAGGTGAGGCAGGGTCTGGAGAGCCCTTTATTGGAGCAGATCTGGTGGTTCAAATAAACACAGTCATACAAGCCTGTTCGTGTGTTCCACTTTCTCCTCTACCCAACATGCAGTTCTGGGAAGCAGGACAAACGACACCCAGCCCTCGTGAGCAGATTGTCCCCTGGCTACCCATGGGAGCCTGAATGAACTTCCTCAGGGACACATTCACTCTGGGTCATAGAGCTGTTGGGAGCAGATGTAGACCAGTCTCTGCTAAGAGGGAAGTCCCTAGGAAGGGTAATTCTGTTTCCTGGGGTGACATCAAGCCTCCCCTGTGTGTTTTGTATGGGAAAATACACTGTGCAGCTGAGTACACCGACTGTCTTCATGTCTTCTGCTCTCACTTAAAGGCAGTGCCTTTGGGTTAAATGCCCAGTTAAATACAATGCCAAGGCTGGGCATGGTGGCTCACGCTTTGGGAGGCTGAGGCAGGTGGATCACTTGAGGTCAGGAGTTCAAGACCAGCCTGGCTAACATGGTGAAACCCCATCTCTATTAAAAATAAAAATTAAAAAAAAATCAGCTATACTAAAAAATTACGTATATAAAATGCCTACTTTTTGAAAAAATAGAAAAACGCCTACTTTTTATTGAAAAAAATAGAACTTGTCCTTCAATGTAGTAAGTACTTACCCTTAGTCTAAATACCTTGTGTCACCCGTACAAACAGTGCCTTCTGTTGGTTAAATATAGTGGCTTTCCTCTCAAAAACCTCATCTACTCTTGCTTAGAAACAGCAACTCCTACCTTTAATTTAAATCTAGAACCTACCCTCAGTTAAATCCTCTATGTGGTTTGGTACAGTACTAACCCTCATCTGCTCAGTTAAGTACAGCACATGATCTTAGTTTGAGGTTCCAAAGTGTGTCTCCAAATTGGTCTTGCCAGCCCAAATTAGTCCTTACCTACTAATCATGCCAATCCACCATTCAGTAAAACACTCAGCTCCAGTCCAGTTGGCTGAGTCTGTTCATCTACTACCGTCCCCCTCCCCCTCCCACCAGTGCTACTTTTTTTTTTTTTTTTTTTTTTTTTTTGAGGAGTTTCGCTCTTGTTTCCCAGGCTAGAGTGCAATGGCATGATCCTGGTTCACTGCAGCTTCTGCCTCCCAGGTTCACACGATTCTTCTGCCTCAGCCTCCCAAGTAGCTAGAACTATAGACATGTACCACCACACCCGGCTAATTTTCATACTTTTAGTAGAGGTGGGGTTTTTCCATGTTGGTCAGGCTGGTCTTGAACTCCTGACCTCAGGTGATCCACCCACCTCAGCCTCCCAAAGTGCTGGAATTACAGGTGGGAGCCACCATGCCTGGCCCACCCATGCTGCTTTGTCTCTCTGGCTTCCTCCTGCTTTCAGGCATCCCATACAGTCCTGGTATTTCATAGCATGGGTATCTAGGGCCTTTTGAGAAACAACTGAAGTGGGGAGGGGGCGGGGGTGGCAGTCAGTGAAGAAGGCACTCAGCAGGCCAGAGAAGGTCAGGCCAGAAGTGGATAGTATGCCAGTTTCTGCAGAGGGCTGAGGTTCTGAGAGATCTGAGGCCCAGCACAGGCTCTGGCACAGCCACTTCCTAACTGACCATGGTAGGCAAGGAGCCTCCCCTCTCTGGCCATTATTCCAACATTAAGGTCATCCTCAAGGCCCTTCAGAGCTGTGACATTCACTGCCCTCTTACCGAAATGCTTCTAAGTCCTTTGCTTCACTGTCGTGATCTATACAGAACCCTCCTGACCATCATCCCCAGCTAGATAACTGAGCTCCTCCTTGCCTCGTCAGAATGCCTGCCCCATGTCTCATCCCCACTCCTGCTTCCCCAGGGGGTCTACCTGCTGGTTGATTTGGGGGTTTGCTGGAGTAGAAAAGGTAGTGGGGGCAACGGCCAGAGAAGGATGTGACACCCAAGGCCAGACAGCACCAGATAGCACATGACTCAGTCCAGCGGAGTTGAAGCTTTGGTTTCTTCTGTCCCAGCCCCTACCAGCACACAGCTGGGGACTGATAGAACTGTGTCCTCTCAGCCCTAACCTGCCACCACCTGCTGGCGCAGCTCAGGGCTGAGATTGTTGATTGGATTCACCTGTGATCTTGTGGCCTGTGTTGCCAAGGAAGGTCTGAATCAGCACACTCCGGTGTCCTTGGCTGCCAAATCGAGGGTTGTGCAAAGCATCTGGTAGATGGTGGTTAGGGAGGTGCTGCAGGTGACCAGCGTGCCCGGGATGGGTGAAAGGAGGCGTCTCTGGGAGCCCGGCCTAGCATTTTCACCACCAGCACTAGGGTGACCTGGTGACCTTGGTCTGAAGACCCCGTCTCACCTCCGAGGTTTTGTGCATAGGGTGGCCCATTGAGGCAGTTTGACAGAAGAGTCACACTGGCAATAGCCTTCTGAACAGTGGGTAAGTGTGTACAGGTCACCCACACCCCCTTTACACTCAGCACGGGACTCAGGCTGATGCTGCAGTAGACCACTGTGGACACCAGCTGGATGTGCTGCTGCAGGGAGGCCTGCTCTGGGATGGGCTGCAAGATGGGCCTGGCCACCAGGAATGCCTGGCGCTTGTGGCTCTCCAGTCCCCTCACTATCATTCCAAGCAGGTAGAAGTCACCCTTTTCCATTCAGACACAGAAATACATCGATATCCTTCCCACCCCTGCACTGGAGCACCGCTCAGTCTGTTTCTACACTGGAGCAGGCCATGTTGTGCTGACAGCTGCCTGGGCTCAAGTGCCTGTCATGAGCACTGCACTTGGCTTAAGAATGTCAGCCCTGCAGCCAGGGTGCCTATGTGCAGATCCCAGCTTTGCCATCTACCACCTGTGTGGCATTGGACAAGTTGCCAAAGCTTGCTGGGCATCTGTTTTGTCTGCAAAATAAAGTGATGATTGTATCTACCTCCTTGGGGTGTTGTGGTGATTAATGAATTCATGATAATGGTGTCTGTTTTAGTTTGTTCTTCCATTGCTGTAAAGAAATACCTGAGACTGGGTAATTTATAAAGAAAAGGGGTTTAATTGGCTCACAGTTCTGCAGGCTGTACCAGCAGCATGGTGCTGGCATCTGCTTGGCTTCTAGGGAGGCCTCAGGAAACTTACAATCATGGCAGAAGGCAAAGTGGGAGCAGGCGCTTCATACGCCACAGCAGGAGCAAGCGGGAGGGGAAGGTACCATACACTTTGAAGCGACGAGATCTCACAGAACAAATTCACCATCTTGAGGACAGTACCAAGGGGCCGATGCTAAACCATCCCTGAGAAACTGCTCCCATGATCAAGTCTCCCACCAGGCCACACGTGTCTCCAACACTGGGGATTACAATTTGACATGAGATCTGATGGGGACACAGATCCAAACCATATCAGTGCCTGACCTATGCCAAGCTCAGTAAATGTTAGATGTCACTGTCATCCACAGGTGCCAGGTCTGCATTGGGCATACAGCATTTTGCAGTCCTCTAACTTTGCAAATACATGAGCCAATACATACTCTTTTTTTTCTCCTTTTTTTTTTTTTTTTGAGACTGAGTTTTGCTCTTGTTACCCAGGCTGGAGTGCAATGGCACGATCTCAGCTCACCGCAACCTCCGCCTCCTGGGTTCAAGCGGTTCTCTTGCCTCAGCCTCCCGAATAGCTGGGATTACAAGCATGCACCACCACGCTTGGCTACTTTTGTGTATTTTTCTTTCTTTTTTTCTTTTTTTTAAATAGAGATGGGGTTTCACCATGTTGGCCAGGATGGTCTTGATCTCTTCACCTCGTGATCTACCCTCCTTGGCCTCCCAAAGTGCTGGGATTACAGGCGTGAGCCACCTAGCCCGGCCTACTTTGTGTACTTTTAGTAGAGACAGGGTTTCTCCATGTTGGTCAGGCTAATCTCAAACTCCCGAACTCAGGTGATCTGCCTGCCTCAGCCTCCCAAAGTGCTGGGATCACAGGCGTGAGCCACCACACTCGGCTTCTTTTTTCTCCTTAATGCAAGTGATTGGTCTGTCACCAGTGACAGAAGTGCTGGCTTTTAGGGAATGGCAGCTGAAACCTTTATTTCACTGCAGAGTCTAGTTCAGTCACATGGTGGTTCCTGGGGTGACCCCTTTTCCCAGTCTGGGTCTCTGCTGGAAGATGAAGGGGAAAGGGTAGGCAGTCTCTCAAGGGTCCAGGCCCTCCTTCTCTGCCACCAGTCCCCAGACCCTGTGCCTGACCCTCCAATTACTGCCGACAGCCATCAGGATCCAGCTGAGCTCACTCTCTTGAGAGAAGGTGCTGGGGTCGCAGCTGCGGGGGTGGCAAACTCCACGTCCATCTTGGAGCAGAGGAAGGAGAAACGCCTTCCTCTGCAGGATCTTGCCACCCAGCTGGGCATGGCTGCTGGTACAATGAAGTGATGATAATGAGGTGGCAACGGTCCAGCAGCAGCTGCTGGAGGTACTTGTCAGCCTGGAAAGTGGGTGTGCCTGTGGCTGACAGGTCTGATGATGACCATGGGTGCCGGTCGGGCATAGGGTCCACAGCCATTTCTGTCACAGCCCTGCAGGCTGAGTTGGGGTCTTCATTTTGTAGCCTCTCGTGGTGTTGACAGATCAACTTGCCTGAGCCTCTGCCCTTGGTACTGCCAATGTGCAGTCTGACATTCTCCAGTGAACCAAGCGTGGCCTGCAACTTGGCAGCAACCGCTGGCAGATTCCCCACCTCACCGGCCTGCTTTAGAGCCCTGCTGCGTGTCACAACACCATCAGTATCCTGAACTGGCTGAGGGTTGGCTGGGCTGTGCCTGCCGTGGGCTGCCTGACCCCTAGTTCTCCAGCTTTGGAACTTGGTGACCCTCAGCAGAACCGGTGACGGAGCATTTTCACTCTGAGTTACCCATTCTTCAGTCCCTCTGCATGCCTGTCACAACTGTGTTACAATATACTTGCTGCCTTGGCATTCACGTAGAGGCCTAACATACATTGTTTGAAACCCAGTGAAAACCTCATCACCTTGGCCTTGTTAAAACTTCCTCTTCCCCTTGTGGCTTGCAGTTTAGCCCACCTGTTCTTCATCTCACCAACCCAAAACCCAACAACATCCTACAGTGGCTGACCATGGCCCTATGGGATGGCCAACATCAGAGTCATGTAAAGAACTTCCCCCTTTAGCTGGGCGCGGTGGCTCATGCCTGTGATCCCAAGCACTTTGGGAGGCTGAAGTGGGCTGATAACCTGAGGTCGAGAGTTCCAGACCAGCCTCACCAACATGGAGAAACCCTGTCTCTACTAGAAATACAAAAATTAGCTGGGTGTGGTGGCGCATGCCTGTGATCCCATCTACTCAGGAGGCTGAGGCAGGAGAATTGCTTGAACCCAGGAGGTGAAGGTTGCAGTGAGCCAAGTTTGCACCATTGCACTCCAGCCTGGGAAACAAGAGTGAAACTCTGTCTAAAAGAAAAGTTTCCCCTTCAAGTGTGTTTTCTTTAAAATAGCTAATCCACAACCACCACAGGAAAGCCTAAGGTAATACCGGCATAGGCCCACAGGTTCTATTTCCCTCTGTCTCTCTCATTTGCTCCCCTACCCACCAGCCAAGCTCCCTGCTGGCTCCAGACTTCCCATTTACTTCCCACTGGCACCCCTAACCTCTCTGGGACCTGTGAGTAATGCATTTCTTCTATTTTATGCATTTTGGTTTCATCTCATTGTCTCACCTAAAACACACACCTGTAAAAGTTGATCCTATGAACTGGGTCATCCTGTCATACCCACCTAAATCAGAGTAGAGGGGCCAGGAGAAGGACTCGGGGCACACAACATTGCTCTAGAAATGTAATTAACTTTGCAAATCCAGCTGCTGACACGGCCTGTTGTAACCTGAAACCAGTTTTATCTACAGCTGCTGAGATAACTTGCTGCAACTCCAGGGCTAATTTTGCCCACAGTGTCACCCACCAATCAAAGCTTGCCACCTCCCCAAAGCCTTACTAATGCCACATGTAACGTTCTTCCTTTTCATAAAATTGCCAGCCTTCTCTTTGTTCTTCAGTTATACTGAAGACCACCCAGTCTGCATGTATGCCCTGAATTGCAGTTCTTTTTTATTTTATTTATATTTTTGAGACAGAGTCTCACTGTTGCCCAGGCTGGAGTACAGTAGCGTGATCTCATCTCACTGCAACCTCTACCTCCCAGGCTCAAGCGATTCTCATGCCTCAGCTTCCCAAGTAACTGGGACTACATGTGCATGCCACCATGCCTGGCTAATTTTTGTATTTTTAGTAGAGATGAGTTTTTTCCACGTTGGCCAGGCTGGTCTCAAACTCCTGGCCTCAAGTGATCTGTCCCATTCAGCCTCCCAAAGTACAGGGATTACAGGTATGAGTCACTGCACCCACCTCTTGAATTGCAATTCTTTCTTCCCAAAGAAAACATTATATTTAGGGATTTGTCTCTACATTCGTTTTTTCTTTTTAAGACAAAGTCTCATTCTGTTGCCCAGGAGTAAGATCGAGTGGTGAGATCACGGAGCTGCTGCCTCCACCTGCTGGGCCCAAGTGATCCTCCCATCTCAGCCTCCCAAGTAGCTGGGACTATAGGTACACGCCACCACACCTGGCTAATTTTTTGCAGAGACACAGGGTTTCACCATGTTGCCCTGGCTGGTCTCAAACTCCTGAGCTCAAGGTATCTGCCCAACTAGGCCTCCCAAAGCATTGAGATGACAGGCATGAGCCACCGCGCCCAGCTGTACATTTGTATTTTTACTTCAGCAGACGGGGTGTCAGAAGTGGGCCCAAAGCTGAGTCACCTCAGCCTGGAATTATGGTGTAAGGTACCCACAACAGGTCCTTTACAGACCCTGCCCCACTTCCTTGCCCCCAGCCCTGGGAGTCTCTTGGACAGAACTTCAGAATTTGGTTTGAGTTCTGTTTTGTTTGGAATGTGGATGGGAAGGAGCCTTTCCGGCTTCTGTTTTGGAGATACCACGTGGGAAGGGTTATTTTCCTCCTGTTGGCCTCGCTGCAAGGTTTGGACCTCCAGGTTTGGAGGAGGAGATTTGTCCTCTCATTTGAAGACTTACCCTTCCAGGTAAATGCATTACTTTCCAACGGTGCTTATGTTTTAATTGGGCCTTCAGGTGCAGGGCGTTTGCATTTGACTGGCTTTGTGCATTTGGCATTAAACCAGGTCACAGTGTCTTCTCAGAATTCAAAAGCTTGCCAAGATAGCCCCCTGCAGGGGACTCCAGCTGGTTATATGCTTAAGCATTATGGTTCATCACCACAGGTTTTCTTATCTCCTCGGGCCAAATTTGCTGAAGATGACCTGGAACTACAGTGGCCTTCCTGGGGGTTTCTTTTGACCTCTCTAAGTTAATCTCAGAAATAAATTAGAAGCCACGGCTCTAAAACTAAGCAGCCTGGATGGAATGCATACCTTAATTGGCACATTGAGGTGTCTAAATGCAGTCAGAAATCAAAATTTGCCTCACTTTAAAATACTGTCTCTAGTGCTCGCTTCAGCAGCACATATACTAAAATTGGAATGATACAGAGAAGACTAGCATGGCCCCTGCGCAAGGATGACACATTTTTATAAAATTAAAAAAAAAAAAAAAAAAATATATATATATATATATATATATATATATATATATATATATATATAATACTGTCTCTAAATTGATGGAGACAAACAAAAAAATAAAAGCAAAAAAATGGCAAGGGCCGGGTGTGGTGTCTCACACGTGTAATCCCAGCACTTTGGGAGTCTGAGGCGGGCAGATCGTGAGGTCAGGAGTTCGAGACCAGACTGACTAACATGGTGAAACCCTGTCTCTACTAAAAAATAGAAAAAAATTAGCCAGGCGTGGTGGCATGTGCCTGTAGTCCTAGCTACTCGGGAGGCTGAGGCAGGAGAATCGCTTGAACCCTGGAGGCGGGGGTTGCAGTGAGCCAAGATCACACCATTGCACTCCAGCCTGGGCAACAGAGCGAGATTTTGAATAAAACAACACAACACAAAACAAAAAGGCTACTACAATTCTAAATCTTCAACTGCTACAACAGATCAATTCTCCCAGAGCAAACAACTGGGACTCTAAATGGCACAGCTCTAATCTAATGGCACAGGACAAGGACCATGTCCTGGAAATTGTCACTGTTGTACACAGCCAGGCCATTGGAAGAAGGATTGTTCTGAACTTACATGAATTAGACAGTCTTCTTCACGTGATCCTCCAATTTCTCCCTCCAACGAAGGGGCTCCAAGGATTTACTTTGTTATTTTCTCCAATCTTCCCTCTTAGTCACCTGGGGGAGACTGTTCTTCAAATTGGCAATGAGGTTCTAACTGTTCTCATAGACACAGAAGCAGTGCTATCAGGGCTCAAGCCCACCAACCTCAACCAGATCCTGCCACAGAGTAATACAATTCAAATTATTGGAGTCTGTAATAAACCATTGGTAGCCGTTTTTTTGTTTTGTTTGTTTTGTTTTGTTTTGTTTTTGACATGGAGTCTCACTCTGTTGCCCAGGCTGGAGTACAATGGCTTAACCTCAGCTCAGTGCAACCTCCGCCTCCCGGGTTCAAGTGATTCTCCTTTCTCAGCCTCCTGAGTAGCTGGGATTTAGGGTATGCACCACCACACCCAGCTAATTCTTGTTTTGTTTTTTTTTTTTGAAGCAGAGTCTAACTCTCGTTGCCCAGGCTGGAGTGCAATGATGCGATCTCAGCTCACTGCAACCTCCGCCTCCTGGGTTCAAGCAATTCTTCTGCCTCAGATTCTCAAGTAGCTGGGATTACAGGCATAAGCCACCAACTCGGCTAATTTTTGTATTTTTAGTAAAGATGGAGTTTTACCGTGTTGGTCAGGCTGGTCTCAAACTCCTGACCTTAGGCTCCCAAAGTGCACCCAGCCCACTGGTAGCCTTTCTGTTGCAACCTATTACTTTCCACCTCAGACCTTTACAGGACACAAGACACCCATCCTTTCTTCCTGCTGGAGTCGCCTCCAGCTCATTAACAAGGATGACTTTTTTTTTTTGAGACAGGGTCACTCTTTCACCCAGGCTGGAGTGCAGTGGCATAATCATAGCTCCCTGTAACCTCGAACTCCTGGGCTCAAGCGATCCTTCTGCCTCACCCTCCTAAGCAGCTGGGACTACAGGTTCATGCCACCACATCCAGCTTTTTTTTTTTTTTTTTTTTTTTTGGTAGAGTTAGGATCCCACTATATTGTCCAGGCTGGCCTCAAACTCTAGGGCTCAAGTGATCCTCCATCCTTGGCATCCCAAATTGTCTTGTCAGACTAGATTTTTTTGAGAAATGCCATGTTGGTATCTTCTTCTCCCAAAAGGGGGAAATAATTCTAGAGTTTGATGAGCCTAATAGTTTACTGCACTCCACCAATGATGTTCCACTTACTTGTCATGCTGTCCCATGCGCCAGTCATCTCTGCTGACTTCCAAAATTCCCTATTTATTCCCTCCCCCAAAAATACAAGAAGACACCTGTCTCCTCATGGGCCACATTGTCAACTGATGTCAGTAGGATTTACGGTGCACCCCAAATTAAGATCCAAATTAATCTCTCCAATCCCTTGCCTAATACCAAACAGTGCCGCTTGAGTCAATCTGCCTTACAAGGCATAAAGCCCATCATTGAAAAATATAAAACTGGAGGCTTAATAATTCTTTGTCCTTCTAGCCCTGTAATCCTCCCACTGTTCCAGTAAGAAAACCAAATGACTGAGGATGGAGATTTATTCAGAATCTCAGCCATAAATGATATTGTTCTATGCCATCATCCCATAGTTTCAAATCCACATGCCTCGCTGACCTCAATACCATCTGATGGTAAAGTTTACACTGTAATTTACACCTGTGGTGCCTTTTTTTTTTTTTTTTTTGAAACGGAGTCTTGCTCTGTCACCAGGCTGGAGTGCACTGGCACAATCTTGGTTAACTGCAACCTCCGTCTCCCAGGTTCAAGTGATTTTCCTGCCTCAGCCTCCTGAGTAGCTGGGACTACAGGTATGTGCCACCACGTCTTCCTAATTTTTTTGTAATTTTAGCAAAGACAAGGTTTCACCATGTTGACCAGGATGATCCCCATCCCTTGACCTCATGATTCGCCCGCCTCGGCCTCCCAAAGTGCTGGGATTAGAAGCGTGCGCTGCCGCGCCCGGCCTGTGGTACCTTCTTTAGCATCGCTGTTGATCAAGACAGCCCATACTTATTTGCCTTCACCTGGAAAAAAATAGTCCAGTATACCTGGACTATTACATCGCAAGGCTATACTGAAAGTTCTTCCTACTTCTCTCAAATTTGGAAGGCTGATTTCGAAGATACAGCTTTTTCCCAAGGCTCATCCTTACTACAATATGTAAATGACTTCTTTTTTCTCCCTCACAGGCAGCCTGCAAGGAAGACAGTGTACATTTATTTATTTATTTATTTGAGAGGGAGTTTCGCTCTTGTTACCCAGGCTGGAGTGCAATGTCACGATCTCGGCTCACCGCAACCTCCACCTCCTGGGTTCAGGCAATTCTCCTGCCTCAGCCTCCCGAGTAGCTGGGATTACAGGCGGGTGCCACCATGCCCAGCTAATTTTTGTATTTTTAGTAGGGACGGGGTTTCACCTTGTTGACCAGGATGGTCTCAATCTCTTGACCTCGTGATCCACCCGCCTCGGCCTCCCAAAGTGCTGGGATTATAGGCGTGAGCCACCGCGCCCAGCCAGACAGTGTACATTTAATAAAACTCCCAGCCACCAAGGGCCAAAAGGTTTGTAAAGAGAAACTACAACTAGATAATGCCCTAATTAAATATCTGGGTCATGTGATTTCTGAAGCAGGACTATATTTGGACCCTGAACAAAATGCAAGGTGTCCTACAATCCCACCAGCCTCAAACTAAATGACAGCTTTGAGGGTTTTGTGGACTCACAGGATACTGCTGGACACCAAACTTCTCTTTGACAACTTGACCCCTCCAAGCCCTACTTAAAACCTATAAACCTAATAAAATTATATGAGAAAAATGTCAAGATACTGCATTTATTAAATTAAAAGAAGGGCTTAAAAAATTTTTTTTTTTTAGTCTCACTCTGTCACCCAGGCTGGAGTGTAGTGGCACAATCTTGGCTCACTGCAACCTCTGCCTTCAGGGTTCAAGAAATTCTCCTGCCTCAGCCTCCCGAGTAGCTAGGATTATAGGCATGAGCCACTGTGCCTAGCTAATTTTTTTTTTTAATTGAGACAGAATCTCACTCTGTCACCCAGGCTGGAGTTCAGTGGTACCATCTCAGCTCACTGTAACTTCCGCTGTCAGGGTTCAAGCAATTATTATGCCTCAGCCTCCTGAGTAGCTGGGATTACAGGTACACATCACAACACCCAGCTAATTTTTTGTATTTTTAGTAGAGGGTTTCTCCATGTTGACTAGGCTGGTCTTGAACTCCTGACCTCAAGTGATCTACCTGCCTTGGCCTCCCAAACTGCTGGGATTACAGGCATGAGCCACCACACCTGGCTCTCTATGACTGTTTGACATGGACAGTCGTTTGATTCCTTGAAAAAAATTTACGAGAACGTCCACTAGATAATGCTGAACTAGCTGAACTATGAGTTATAGATGGATCGTATCTGAAAGAATCTGAAAGATGACAATGGTAAAAACTGTGCAAGATACATAATTACTACTTGCTTTTTTTTTCTTTTTTTTTTTTTTGAGACGGAGTTTCGCTATTGTCACCCAGGCTGGAGTGCAATGGCGTGATCTCGGCTCACCGCAACCTCTGCCTCCTGGGTTCAGGCAATTCTCCTGCCTCAGCCTCCTGAGTAGCTGGGATTACAGGCACGTGCCACCATGCCCAGCTAATTTTTTGTATTTTTCGTAGAGACAGGGTTTCACCATGTTGACCAGGATGGTCTCGATCTCTTGACCTCGTGATCCACCTGCCTCGGCCTCCCAAAGTACTGGGATTACAGGCGTGAGCCACTGCGCCCGGCCAACTACTTCCTTTGAAGTCACTGAAGCCGCCCCTTGTCTGTGGCTACTTCTTTTTTTTTTTTTGAGACGAAGTTTTACTCTTGTTGCCCAGGCTGGAGAGCAATGGTGTGATCTCAGCTCACAGCAACCTCCGCCTCCTGGGTTCAAGTAATTCTCCTGCCTCAGCCTCCCAAGTAGCTGGGATTACAGGCATGCGCCACCACGCCCTGCTAACTTTTTGTATTTTTAGTAGAGACAGGGTTTCTCCATATCGGTCATGTTGGTCTCGAACTCCCAACCTCAGGTGATCTGCCCGCCTCAACTTCCCAAAGTGCTGGGATTACAGTTGTAAGCCACCACGCACAGATTTTTTTTTTTTTTAGATGAAATCTCTCTTTGTTGCCCAGGTTGGAGTGCAGTGGTGCGATCTCAGCTCACTGCAACCTCTGCCCCCTGGATTCAAGTGATTCTTCTGCCTCAGCCTCTCAAGTGCCTGAGATTAGAGGCACCCACCACGATCCCCAGCTAATTTTTTTAGTATTTTTAGTAGAGATGAGGTTTCGCTGTGTTGGCCAGGCTGGTCTCAAACTCCTGACCTCAAGTGATCTACCTGCCTCAGCCTCCCAAAGTGCTGGGATTACAGGTGTGAGCTGCTGTGCCCGGCCCCTGTGGCTACTTCCGCCTAACAAGCTAAACTCACTGCCCTTACCTGGACTGGCTGCCTCAAGAAAGGGAAATCTGTTACTCTACACAGATAGCAGAAATGCCCTTGGCACTGCTCCTGACTTTGGACTGCTATGGCAATGGAGGGCTTTCCTCACTTCCACCGGGGATGAAATTAAAAATGGATCCTACGGCCGGGCTCGGTGGCTCATGCCTGTAATCCCAGCACTTTGGGAGCTCCAGGCAGGTTCATCACAAGATCAGGAGTTCGAGACCATTCTGGCCAATATGGTAAAACCATATACAAATAAAAAAATTATACAAATACAAAACTTAGCTGGGCATGGTGGCGTGCACCTGTAAGCCCAGCTGCTTGGGAAGCTGAGGCAGGAGGATTGCTTGAACCTGGGAGGCAGAGGTTACAGTGAGCCGAGATTGTGCCACTGTACTCCAGCCTGGGTGACAGAACGAGACTCTGACTCAAAAATAAAAATAAAGTAAATAAAATAAATAAAAATGGATCCTACGTTCAGAATTTACTGGATGCCATCCAGCTAGCAGCTGCATTGGCTATTATGGAAACTCGCGGACATTCAAGGTTACCCGCTGCAGAAGCTGGAGGAAACAGCCTTGGCCGATAACGCAGCAAAGAATGCTGTTGTTAAAGGTCCGGTTCCTCAAATCTCTCTCGTGGCCTAACTGAAAGAGCCTCCAAAAGATGATCTAAAAATAATTCCCAAAGATGCACAAAATTAAGCACCAGAAACTGAAAACCAAAACTGGAAAGATCACGGCTGCTAGTTCAATTATTTGAAAAATTAAAAGAAATAAAAGAACTGTGGTTTAGGCCTGATAACCAGTTCTCGTCAATTTAATATTGTTAACTACAGTACATAATTTGACTCACTGGGGAATTAACAAATTATTTTATGAAACAATATTAGGGGGAGTGAAATTAAAAGAAGCTGCACTGGCCGGGTCTGGTGGCTCTCAGGCCTGTAATCCCAGCACTCTAGGAAGCCAAGGCAGGCCGTTTGCTTGAGTCCAGGAGTTCGAGACTAGCCTGGGCAACATAGCAAAACCCTGACTCTACTGAAAAAAGAAGTTAGCCGGGCATAGTGGCATGTGCCTGTAGTCCCAACTACTCAGGAGGCTGAGGTGGGAGAATCACATGAGCCCAGGAGATTAGGGCTGCAGTGAGTGGAGATCATGCCACTGCACTCCAGCCTGGATTACAGAGTGAGACCCTCTCTCAAAACAAAACAAAACTTGCCAAAAAAAAAAAAAAACCCCAAAACGCCTATTTGGCTTGTGCCACTTGCCCTGTTTAACCCAGGAAAATATGTATATCCTGCTCCTGGACATTTTAACTTACCTAATGAGCCCTTCAAGATTTGGCAAATGGATTTATCCAAACACCTACTTCCATGTGTGTATATATGTACCAGTAACGACTTGCATGTTCTCCTATTGGGTAGAGGCTCTTCCTGGTACATAAGCCACTGCTTCAGCCGTGGCCAAAATTCTTCTGGAAAAAAATTATTCCCACCTGGGGAACTCTCCTTGAAGTACATAGTAATCAGGAACCCATTTTACTGGCCATATAATAAAACAAGTGTGTTCAGTTTGACCAATTTTTCAGCATTTCCACTGTCTACACTCCCCAGTCTTCTGACTCAGTAGAACTATAAAAACTCAGTCGGATGTCTGGGAACGGTAGCTCACACCTGTAATCCCAGCACTTTGGAAGGCCGAGGTGGGCGGATCACTTGAGGTCAGGAGTTCAAGACCAGCCTGGCCAACAGGCTGGTGAAACCTCGTCTCTACTAAAAATACAAAAATTAGCAGGGTGTGGTGGTGCACACCTGTAATCCCAGCTACTCTGGAGGCTGAAGCAGGAGAATCACTTGAACCCGGGAGGAGGCAAAGGTTGCAGTGAGCTGAGATCACACCACTGCACTCCAGCCTGGGCGACAGAGTGAGACTCCATTTCAAAAAACAAAACAAAACAAAAAAAACCCAGTTGACAGAATTTGTGGAAACTATCTACATCTTCCTTGGCCTAAGTTCCTCCTTTGGTATTATTACATCTATGGTTTGCTCTCTTTGGGGCTCATAAACTTTCATCTTTTGAAATAGTCATAGACCATCCTATACACTTGGCCTCCTCTGCTTTTGACCTTCAGTTGATCAAAGGAGACATTCCCACCTGGGTGCAGTGGCTCACACCTGTAATCCTAACACTTTGGGAGGCTGAGGCAGGGGGATCGCATGAGTCCAGGAGCTCGAGACCAGCCTGGGTGATATGGTGAAACCCTGTCTACAAAAACACAAAACTTAGCTGGGCATAGTTCTGTGTGCCTGTAGTCCCAGCTATTTGGGAGGCTGAGACGGAAGGATGGCTTCAACCCAGGAGGCAGAGGTTGCAATGAGCAGAGATTCCCAACTACTGTACCCCAGCTGGGCACCAGAGGGAGACGCTGTTTCAAAACAAAAACAAAACAGACATACTCCAATATTGTAAAGACATTAATAAAGCAATGGATAGAAATCATACTTTGATAGAACAGTCTTTCCACGCACAATCATAGGAGACAAAGACCTACAACAGCATGATCTGTAGCCTGGCAACTTTACTGGAAAAGACACCTACACAAGAATTCTATCCAATCTTGCCAGAAAGATCCACAGCAATTCCTTCTCACCAATCCCTGTGCTGCCAAACTAAAGGACATTGATTTCTTTCTTTTTTGAACCATTCGAACACACACAGGCATGTGCCACCATGCCTGGCTAATTTTTGTAGAGACAGGGTCCTGCCACGTTGCCTAGACTGGTCGCCAACTCCTGGGCTCAAGTGATCCTGCTGCCTCGGCCTCCCAAAGTGCTGGGATTACAGGCATGAGCCACTGTGCCCAGCCACAAAGTCAAAACTTTTAGACTCACATGTTGAGATTCCCTGTTTCACATTAACAGTGACTACAGTCTACAGAAAAGACTTTGAAATTAGATTTTTAAATTGCAAAAAACAGAATTTAACTAAATGCAAAAATAGGTTGGGCCCAGTAGTTCATACCTGTAATCCCAGCACTTTGGGAGGCTGAGGTGGGAGGATCACTTGAGGCCAGGTGTTTGAGGCCAGCCTGGCCAACGTAGTAAAACCCGGTCTCTACTAAAAATACAAATAAAAGCTGGGCACAGTGGCTCACGCCTGTAATCCCAGCACTTTGGGAGGCTAAAGTGGGTGGATCATGAGGTCAGGAGTTCAAGACCAGCCTGGCCAACATGATGAAACCCCATCTCCACTAAAAAACACACAAAAAAATAGCCAGGCATGGTGGCAGGCGTCTGCAATTCCAGCTACTCGGGAGGCTGAGGCAGGAGAATTGCTTGAACCTGAGAGATGGAGGTTGCAGTGAGCCGAGACCGCACCATTGCACTCCAGCCTGGGTGACAGAGCGAGACTCCATCTAAAAAAAAAAAACAAGTCCGGCTTGGTGGCTCATGCCTATAATCCCAGCTACTCAGGAGGCTGAGGTTGGGGAATTGCTTGATCCCGGGAGGCAGAGGTTGCAGTGAGCTGGTCTGCAATTCAACTCCAGCCTGATGACAAAGCAAGACCTTGTCTCGAAAAATTTTTTTAAAAATGCAAAAACATTTGTGCTCCTAATCCTTTAATTGTTGCTGTTCTCCAGCAATGTCATAATTAGATAATAGAAGCTTGGGTAAATACTGGTTGACACCTCCCTACAAATAACTGTTACTATTCAAGGAATCCCACGTGGGATTACCTGTCGTGCCCCACCAGGATACATTTGTGTTTGTGGAGGATTTTATAACCAACCATAAGCATGGGCAACATTATGCCACAATAAATGAAAATTTAAAAGGCCACTGTGGTTTAGAATATTTCTGGATTCAATTTAAGTTAGCAAAATCTGAGCACTGGCAAAATCTGAGCAATACCTATTAACTTACACAATTAGATTAAAAGAGATACTCAGTGGAGCACAGTGGCTCATGCCTGTAATCTCAGCACTCTGGGAGTCCAAGGCAGGTGGATCATGAGGTCAGGAGTTGGAGACTGGCCTAGCCAGCCTGATGAAACCCTGTCTCTACTAAAAATACAAAAAAAATTATCCGGGCATGGTGGCACGAACCTATAATCCCACCTATTTGGGAGGCTGAGGCAGAAGAATTGCTTGAACCCAGGAGGTGGAGGTTACGGTGAGCTGAGATTGCCCTGCTACACTCTAGCCTGGGTGACAGAGGGAGACTCCATCTCAAAAAAAAAAAAAAGATACTCTACCAGGAAGCATAAACACAGACGGATGGGCCTCAGTTTTTAGAACCTTTCTCCCTTGGATTGGAGTCAGTCCCTTGGAAAAAATGGTTAGAAGCCTATTCTTAACGATGGGGTCTACAGCCAAGGCCATTACCTCTCAGTAAACTTCTTTTATTCTTTTCCTAAAGTAGTGTTAGTAACAGAATTGGCTCACACCTGAAATCCCAGCGCTTTGAGAGGCAGCAGCAGGCAGATTACTTGAGCTTAGGAGTTCGGACCAGCCTGGGCAACATGGCAAAACCCTGTCTCCACAAAAAGTACAAAAATTAGCCGGGCATGGTGGCACGCACCTGTAGTCCCAGTTACTCAGGAGGCTGAGGTGGAAGGATCGATTGAGCCTGAGGGGCAGAGGCTGCAGTGAGCTGAGGTGGCGCCATTGCACTCCAGCCTGGGTGACAGAGCGACACTGTCTCATCAAAATAAAACAAAACACGAAATTGCTCTAGATCACTTGCTAGCTGAACAAGGTGGTATTGGTGCAATAGTTATCACTACTTGCTGTACACAGATACATTCCTCTAGGCAAGTAGAAACAATCGTACAAGATTTAAAAAGCAAGCCACCTGCTTCAACAAGCCGCACCAGATACACCTGGACCTTTCAATTTGCTTCGCTGGTTACCTTGAAAACTAGGTCCATGGTTTAGAACTATGATTCAAACTGGATTTATTATATTGTTGCTGATTATTTTTTATATCCTGATTTTTAAGCTTTGTTCTTTTTTTGAGTTAAAGTCTGGCTCTTGTCCCCCCGGCTGGAGTGCAATGGTGGGATCTTGGCTCACTGCATCCTCTGCCTCCTGGGTTCAAGCAATTCTCCTGCCTCAGCATCCCAAGTAGCTGGGATTACAGGCACCTGCCACCACGCCCGGCTCAGTTTTGTATTTTTAGTAGAGATGGAGTGTCACCATGTTGGCCAGGCTGGTCTCAAACTCCTGACCTTGTGATCTGCCCGCCTCAGCCTCCCGAAGTGCTGGCATTACAGGCATGAGCCACTGCGCCCAGCCTAAGCTTTGTTCTTATTGCCCGTCTAATGTTTATAAAGCCAACTCTTCCAACAGATTCATATGAGCTCAATACCTGTAGATGATGGCTGAGGCCTATGGAAGGGCTAAGTGGAACTTGATGCTGGGCTCAAAGCAGGCCTGCATTGCCCTGAGGACATTTTTCCTTCTGGCCTCTTTTTTGGTCAAATGTGGCCCAAGTCCCTGACACAGACCTGCATATCTCCCCTCCCCACCCTTTCATCCACCCTCCCCACAACCTCTCTTCGTTCCCTGGACATACCAAAGAACATCTGGTCTGCATGTATGCCCCAAATTGCAATTCTTTCTTCTCGAAGAAAATGTTAAGTTGAGAGGCCAGGAGTGTTGACTCACACCTGAATTCCAGAACTTTGGGAGGCTGTGGTGGGCGCATCACTTGAGGTCAGGAGTTTGAGACCAGCCTGGCCAATATGATGAAACTCCATCTATTAAAAACATAAAAATTAGGTGGACGTGATGGCGCCCGCCTGTAGTCCCAGCTACTCAGGAGGCTGACACAGAATTGCTTGAGCCTTGGAGGTAGAGGTTGCAGTGAGTCGAGATTGTGACTCTGCACTCCAGCCTGGGTGACAAAACTCTGTCTCAAAAAAAGAAAATGCTAAGTTTAGAGACTCATGTCTACATTTTTGTTTTTTACTTTGACACACTCAAACCTAACTTTCCCCTTCTCAAGACCAAATTAAAAAGTAACCATAACAACAAGTCATAACAATGGCCAAAATGTCTGAGGCATCACCAGTAATAGTACCGAGAGTGAGGCAGGGCGCAGGGGCTTATGCCTGTAATCCCAGCACTTTGGGAAGCCGAGGTGGGTGAATCACAAGGTCAAGAGTTCGAGACCAGCCTAGCCAATATGGTGAAACCCATCTCTACTAAAAATACAAAAAATTAGCTGGGTATAGTGGTGGGCGCCTGTAATCCCAGCTACTTGGGAGGCTGAGGCAGGAGAATCACTTGAACCCAGGAGGCGTAGCTTGCAGTGAGCCGAGATCATGCCACTGCACTCCAGCCCAGGCAACAGGGTTGAGACTCTGTCTCAAAAAAAAAAAAAAATTACTGAGAGTGTGACCACATGCTAGGCTAAGTGCTTTATATTAGCGAACATTTATTCGTCACTGCTAAGTACTCCTGGCCCCTAACAGCCTGAGAAAGGAGGCTCTGTTCCTTTTACATTTCGCACTGAGAGAACTTGCCAAAGGTTGCCAGACAGAGCATGGGGTATTAGGAGGGGTCCCAAGGTCTTCTGATCCTAGAATTCAAATTCTGGCTTTTTTTTTTTTTTTTTTTGAGACAAGGGTCTTTTTCGGTTGCCCAGGCTAGAGTGCAGTGGCATGATCTCAGCTCACTGCAAACTCCACCTCCCAGGTTCAAGCGATTCTCCTGCCTCAGCCTCCTGAGTAGCTGGGACTACAGGCATGCGCCACCACACCTGGCTATTCTTTTTTTTTCTTTTTCCTTTCTGTAGTTTTAGTAGAGACAGGTTTTACCGTGTTGGCAAGGCTGGTCTTGAACTCCTGACCTCAAGTGATTGGCCCTCCTCGGCCTCCCAAAGTGCTGGGATTATAGGCGTGAGCCACTGTGCCCTGCCAAAATTCTTTAAAAAACTTGTCTTGGCATATTCCATGCACCAGGCACTGTGATCAATAACATAGGGCAGTGATTAAGAGCTGGAGCCTCCATCATCACTGATAATAAGGTTTACGCTGAACCAGCCACTGTTCTAACCACATGCACAGTTTCATTAAGCTGCCATTTTACAGAGCAGGAAACAGGCTGAGGAAGGTAAAAATCACTTGCTAAATGTCTTGCTGCTTACCCCCGAGCCAAGAAAATGGACCGGCTCCTTTCTATCCTTTGGTCATAAAAAAACCCCTGATCATTGCACAACTGAGTGCCTGCTACATGCTGAGACCTCTTTGGGTGCTGCAGTCCCAGACCTGGGAAAAGAGAGGCCCAGTGGGTCTGGTGCATTTGTGGAAGCATTGCCCACCTCACTGCCTGGCTTCTGAGTACCCACGTCTGTTCAGGAATGCGGCGATGTACACCTAGGCAAGCCCCGTCCTGCCTCTAGGCCTTGCTGTCCTCACTGGTGTGATGGACAGGGGCAGCCAGTAGAGACATCTTGGAATTGCATAAACACACCTAGTTCCAGACATGCCAGGACTTGCCAGGCAACGCTGGGCAGGTCACATTCCCACTGCTGCCTTTGTTTCCCGTTCCTGCAAGGGGTGGGACAGGATAGAGATATCAGTTTCCTCACCTGTGAGGTGGAGAACTGACTCCTCAGAGCCCTCTCAGAGCCACTGGCTTAGGAGGACTCAGTTTTACTCTTGACAAGGTTTAGACAGAGGCCAGCTTGGGAAGGGCCTGGAACATCGAGCTGACCAGTTTGTGAGTAGTCAGGGAAGGTCCGAACAGGGAAGGGAGAGGTCTGCTGTGGGCATTAGAATGATCCTTCTGTGGGTATTTTTTGGGGGGCAGGACTGAGTTTCACTTTTGTCACCCAGGCTGGAGTGCAATGGTGTGATCTCAGCTCACTGCAACCTCCACCTCCGTGTTCAAGTCATTCTCCTGCCTCAGCCTCCCAGGTAGCAGGGATTACAGGCGCATGACACCATACCCGGCTAATTTTTGTTTTTTTGTTTTTTTTTTTGAGATGGAGTTTCGCTGTGTTGCCCAGGCTGGAGTGCAATGGCGTCATCTCGGCTCATTGCAAACTCTGCCTCCTGGGTTCAAGCAATTCTCCTGCCTCAGCCTCCCAAGTAGCTTGGATTACAGGCATGTACCACCATGCCTGGCTAATTTTGTATTTTTAGTAGAGGTGGGGTTTCGCCATGTTGGCCAGGCTGGTCTCGAACTCTAGGCTCAAGCGATCTGCCTACCTTGGCCTCCCAAAGTGCTGGGATTATAGGCATGAGCCACCGCATGCAGCCTCCATCCACTCTTAAAGTTTTCTGGGTCATTGGTCTAGCTGACCACACTGAGTGGTGAATCAACTTCCCTCCTGGCGGCCTCCCAATCCTCGAGGGATCTTCTGCCCTCCCGGTTCCTCTGTCTCACCACAGTCTCTTTATTCCCCATATAAGGTGGCCCCACTGGCTCCCGGCACCAGCCCTGCCCCTTTCTGGCCCCCATCCTTATCCAACCCTATGAGCTCTAACCTGGAAGCTCGTCCTCTTCCCTGCATCTAAATCCAGCCCTTCCTTGATCCTTGTCTGAGCCTACAGAAGCCCTGGGGCACTTCCTGTCCTGTTCACCACCACCTTCAATCTGGTCACTCTTTAACTTTTTAAACACGTGTGACCCTTGACTCACCAGGTGAGAGTTTAGCCTTGGGTAGGTACAAGGGTGTCAGATTCATTTTTGCCACCTAGTGCTTCGGAGTTTAGTCTCACAAGGATGCTTGGGCCAGACACAGATACCTTCAGCTACCCTCTGTGACTCACAGCCATGTGAGTCAGATACCCCATATAGCTTATCTAGCAGCCCTGGACACGTTTTTTTGTTTTTGTTTTTGTTTTTGTTTATGTTTTTTTTGAGATAGAATCTTGTTCTGTCACCCAGGCTGAAGTGCAGTCGTGTGATCTCAGCTCACTGCAGCCTCCACCTCCTGGGTTCAAGCGATTCTCCTGCCTCCCGAGTAGCTAGGATTACAGGCACCCACCACCCATATCTGGCTAATTTTTGTATTTTTAGTAGACACAAGGTTTCACCATGTTGATCACGCTGGTCTCGAACTCCTGACCTCAGGCGATCCGCCCGCCTTGGCACCCCAAAGCGCTGGGATGACAGGTGTGAGTGTCGGCTCTTAGCCAAGCAAGTTAATCATTCTCTCAGGGCCGAATGTAAACAGTAAGAGAGCCTCCTTTCTCAGGCTATTAGGAGCCAGGAGGGCCTAGCGGTGATGAATGAATGCTAGCTAATGTAAAGCACTCAGCCTGGCGTGTGGTTACACTCTCCGTGTTATTACTGGTGATGCCTCAGACACTTTGGCCATTGTTATGACTTGTTGTTATGGTTACTTTTTAATTTGGTCTCGAGCAGGGGAAAGTTAGGTTTCAGTGTGTCAAAGTGAAAAATAAAAATATAGACATGAATCTCTAAACTTAGCATTTTCCTTTCTTTTTTCCTTTTTTTTTTTTTTTTTTTTTTGAGACAGAGTCTTGTCACCCAGGCTGGAATGCAGAGTCACAGTCTCAGCTCACTGCAACCTTCACCTCCCGGGCTCAAGCGATTTTCCTGCCTCAGCCTCCTGAGTAGCTGGGATTACAGGCGGGTGCCACCACGCCCAACTAATTTTTGTATTTTTAATAGAGATGGGGTTTCGCCATATTGGCCAGCTGGCTCGGAAACCTCAACACACAGTTGCCCTCATGTTAAGACCCAGGGCCTTTCAGTAGGTCCCAGTATTCACACACACACACCCCAACACAATCACACAGAGACAGGTGACCGCAGACCCAACAAATGCATCAGTCTTAGACCCACAGCATCAAAATCAAGAAGTCAAGGCTGAAGGGAGCTAAGATTGCACCCCTGCACTCCAGCCTGGGCGACAGGGCGAGACTCCATCTCAAAAAAAACCAACTCTTTTTAGAGATAGGGTCTCGCCCTGTCGCCCAGGCTGGAGTGCAGTGGTGGGAACTCAGCTCACTGCAACCTCTGCCTCCCGGGTTCAAGCGATTCCCATGCCTCAGCCTCCTGAGTAGCTGGGACTACAAGCACCCACCATTACAGCCAGTTAATTTTTGTATTTTTTGTAGAGATGGGGTTTTTTCACCATATTGGTCAGGCTGGTATTGAACTCTTGGCCTCCCAAAGTGCTGGGATTATGGGTGTGAGCCACCACCACGCCTGGCCTTTTTTTTTTTTTTAGACAGATTTTAGCTTTTGTTGCCCAGGCTGGAGTACAATGGCAAGATCTTAGCTCACTTCAACCTCAGTCTCCCTGGTTCAAGCGATTCTCCTGCCTCAGCCTCCTGAGTAGGTAGCTGGGATTACAAGCATGCGCCACCACGCCTGGCCAATTTTTGTATTTTTAGTAGAGACAGGTTTTCTCCATGTTGGTCAGGTTGGTCTCGAACTCTCGACCTCAGGTGGTCCGCCCACCTCAGCCTCCCAAAGGGCTGGGTTTATAGGCGTGAGCCACCGTGCCTGGCAAAAAACAATTTTTTTAGATCACGGAGAGATCAGGATTCTTCCCAATCACAGACACCCCAGAAGTCTCAACGCCATGCACCTTCCTGCTCTGAGACACACCCACCATCCTTCTGTAATGAGACTCATGCTAGGCCACAGAGTTGCTTTCTGAGCCTCCTCTCTCCTCCGATGTTCACGGAAACATCCAGTCACTCTCTCCCCATGCCACTCTCTGTCTCCCCAGGCTCCACACTGAGGTGAGCCCTGTGGCCATCTGGCCTCCCTCTCTCTTCCATTCATCGCTCCCAGGCAGCAGGCAGGCATGGATGCCCACTCTCCCCAACCTGTTTAGCCATGGCTGGACACCACTGTGCTCATCCCAAGCCCCAGGGGCTGCCTTTGGTACACTGGGTTCTCAGAAAGGACATGAGATTGAAACTAAAATACCTTAGCAGGGGCTGGGTAAAGTGGTTCATGCCTATAATCCCAACACTTTGAGAGGCTGAGGTCAGGAGTTCAAGACCAGCCTGGCCAACATGATAAAAAACCCCTTTCTACCAAAAATACAAAAATTAGCTGGATATGGTGGTGTGTGCCTATAATCCCAGCTACTCGGGAGGTTGAGGCAGGAGTATTGCTCGAACCCGGGAGGTGAGGGTTGCAATGAGCCAAGATGGTGCCACAGCACTCTAGCCTGGGCACTCAGTCTCAAAAAAACAAAACAAACAACCCCCCCCCAACACAAACACAAAATTAGCTGGGCATGGTGGTGCTTGCTTGTAATTCTAGCTACTCAGGAGGCTCCGTTAGGAGAACTGCTTGAAC
Source organism: Saguinus oedipus (assembly GCA_031835075.1). Lineage (NCBI taxonomy): Eukaryota > Metazoa > Chordata > Mammalia > Primates > Cebidae > Saguinus > Saguinus oedipus. Next base: position 45,469,217 of record CM063187.1, on the reverse strand, counting down.
CTGGGAGGCAGAGGTTTCATTGAGCCAAGATTGTGCCACAGCACTCCAGCCTCCAGCCTGGCGCTCAAATTAGCTGGGCTCAAATTAGAGGTGGTGCTCACCTCTAATCCCAGCTACTCAGGAGGCTCAGGCAGGAGAACTGCTTGAATCTGGGATGTAGAGGTTGCAGTGAGCTGAGATCGTGCCACTGTGCTCCAGCCGGGGTGACAGAGCAAGATTCTGTCTCAAAAAAATAAATAATAAAATATAATCAAAAGTACCTTAGCAGGATGCAATCCTCCTGTCTTAGCCCTGCTATCCTGTGCCCCACAGATTCCTCCTGGCCACTTGGGGACACCACCGAGTCCTGGGAACCCTGGGTCCAACATCCATGTCTCCAACCTCCCTCCCCAGGTCACTCCTGTCCTGTTCACACCACAGTATTGGCCCTGGGCCCAGTTGCCTCCTTCCTCTCCTCCCTGAGGCCCCCTCCTTTGCCCTCCCCAGGACACAGCCCCCCCCCCCCCCCCCCCCCCCCCCCGCCACACCAGCTCCCTCCACGCCCACCCCGCAGGCAACTGCAGCCTCACATTCACCACATTGGCCTTTTTGTTGGTTGGCTGGATATTGTTAAGACTTAGTTTGTGGTGAGGCAGGGGGGCGGGGCTGCACTCTTTAGCTCTCTTCTGAGTATTTCTTCCAGCTGTCCAGAATGTACTTAAGAAGGAGGCCGAGCTTCCTGCGGGCCGACAATGGGGCTTCCTCGCCGTCTCCCTCACCGGACCCCCCGTTTTCCACGCTGTTGTCACCAGCCGCCTCCAAGCTGACCTCCGGCTGGGGCTCGTCCTCCTCCAGGGCCTTGATGCGGACGCGCTGGGCGTCCTCGGCCATCTCATTGAGGCAGCCCTGGAGCATTGTGTAGACGGCGCCGAAGCTGATGCCGCCAGCCACCAGTGTCCCAAACACAGGGATGCCCCTCTCGAAGGCGCGGGCCACCCGCATGGCGCCGTCAGACGACTGGGAATAGAGCCGCAGGATAGTCTCAGGCGAGAGCTCGTTGGCCAGCGGGGAGCGGATGACCGAGCGCAGGTCACCCGTCTGTTTGCCCACCTGCTCGGCCAGCTTGGCCAGCGAGTCGTCGTCTAGGCCGAAGCTGCGGTGGTAGCCCCGCAGCGAGCGGACCAGCAGGGCGTCGTCGTAGGCGGCCGCCAGCCCCGGCACCGGCAGGGCCTGCATGACGCCGGACACCAGCGCGGTCTTGAGGACTTGCTCCTGCAGCATGGCCTTCTTCTTCCGCAGGGCCTCCAGCGAGATGTCGGGGAGCGACAGCAGGCCGGCGTGGCGCCGGTGGGCGGGCAGGTCGTGCTCCCAGGTGGACAGCAGCGTGGGAAAGTCGTAGCGGGCCGGCGAGAGGTTGGACACCAGGAAGATGCGGGGCTCGGCCACGCCGGCCGCCCGCAGCCGCTCGGCACAGTGGTCTCGGATCTCCTGCAGGACAGCGGCCTCGCTGAAGCCCGACGGCCGCTGGGTGCGCGTGGCCGCCAGGTCCTCATCCACCTTGGTGCGCACGAAGTAGAACTTCTTGCCCTGGCACAGGATCTCGGCGGCCAGGCGGGTCTCCACGGCCCCGCAGCGGCGGGGGGAGACCAGCAGGAAGAAGTCGTAGCGGCCGAAGTCCACCTGCTTCAGGTACTTCTCCGCCGGGCAGCCTGGACAGCCGGCCCCTGGCAGGTCCCACAGGGTCACGTCGGGGAACTGTGGGTGTGGGTAGGGCGAGGTTTGCATCGTGGTCTCGATGACGCCCGTGAGAGCCGCGCCGGGGTCCTCGGCCCCCAGGCCACGCAGGGCGTTGATGAGGGAGGACTTGCCAGCGCCGGACTCGCCCGTGACACCCACCTCCAGCCGGGTGCTGTGGGTGGAGGCCAGTAGCTCCCGGAGGCGAGAGGCGGCCTGGGGAATGTCGCCAGACTCAAAGGCTGTGCGCAGGGCCTCCAGCTCTTCCTTGGCCATGAGGATAGTGGTTTCCTCCTCCCCAGACACCGCGGGCAACTTCGAAGCAGCCATGGTGACCAGTGGTTTAGAGGGTGGCAGGGGACAGGGGAGAGTCACAGGACTCACGATCCTCAGTGCCTGCGGAGGAGGGGAAGGGAGCCATTCACACATCCTGGGTCTTGGCATGGGGCACAGAGAGAGACACCATAGATGTGAAGGAAGTCCCTCTGGAAACCCACAGCTCTCTTTCTCCCTCAAGAACTGGGGACACACTGGCCGGGTGCGGTAGCTCACCCCTGTAATCCCAGCACTTTGGGAGGCTGAGGCTGGTGGATCATGAGGTCAGGAGATCGAGACCATCCTGGTCAACATGGTGAAACCCCGTCTCTACTAAAAATACAAAAATTAGCTGGGCATGGTGGCAGGTGCCTGTAATCCCAGCTGCTTGGGAGGCTGAGGCAGAAGAATTTTCTAAACCCAGGAGGCGGAGGTCGCGGTGAGCCGAGATCACGCCATTGCACTCCAGCCTGGGTAACAAGAGCGAAACTCCGTCTCAAAAAATAAATAAATAAATAAATAAATAAATAAATAAATAAATAAATAAATAAGCCGGGTGTGGTGGCACGTGCCTGTAGTCCCAGCTACTCTGGGAGGCTGAGGCAGGAGAATCGCTTGAACCCAGGAGGCAGAGGTTGCAGTGAGCCAAGATCGTGCCACTGCTCTCCAGCCTGGGCAACAGAGCAAGACTCCATCTCAAAAAAAAAAAAAAGAGAGAGAGAAAAAAAAATAAGAATTAGAGACACATTTTTGGCACAAGTTAGGGTGCTTTGAGGTCTGGCAGGCCCAGGATCATATCCCTCTTCTGCCACTAACTTTCTGTGTGACCAGGGGCAAAATGAATCACCTCTCTGGGTAATGGGCATGACCACCAAGCGGCCCCTTGGCGCACTGTTGGAGTCTCCAGGGTAACCTAGGCACAGGTCAGTTTCCTGGGTGTGTGTCTGCCCTGGAGGCTCTGTGCTTAGAATGGCCCCGTGCTAGGTTTAATGCTTTGCTGACTGGCTGAAATTCTTTTCTTGTTTGTTTGTTTGAGACAGGATCTCTCTCTGTCACTTAGGCTGGAGCACAGTGGTGCGATCACGGCTCATTGCAGCCTTCATCTCCTTGGCTTTAGCAATCCTCCCATCTCAGCCTCCTGAATAGCTGGGACCACAGGCGCACGCTGCCATACCCAGCTACTTTTTAATTTTTTTGTAGAGATGGGAGTCTCACTATGTTGTCCTAGCTGGTCTTAAACTCCTGGGATCAAGATCCTCCTGCCTCAGCCTCCCAGAGTCCTGGGATTACAGGCATGAGCCACCATGTCTAGCCTGAAATTCTTTTTTTTTTTTTTTTTTTGAGACAGAGTGTCACTCTGTCACCCAGACTAGAGTGCAGTGGCACGATCTAGCCTCACTACAACTTCTGCCTCCTGGGTTCAAGCAATTCTCTTCCTCAGCCTCCCAAGTAGATGGGATTACAGGTGCCCGCCAACACGCCTGGCTGATTTTTGTATTTTTAGCAGAGATGGGGTTTCACCGTCTTGGCCAGGCTGGTCTTGAACTCCTGACCTCACAATCACCCACCTCGGCCTCCCAGAGTGCTGGGATTACAGGTGTGAGCCACTGAGCCTGGCCAAATTCTTTAAAATATTTGAACCAGGGGCCCCAGATTTTCATTTCGTACTGGGCTCTGCAAATTACATAGCCAAGCTTCATAGGAAGGGGCTTTAAGCCCAGCTCCCGGCCTGTGGCACGGGCCCATTTGGAGGAAGCAGCTGCACTCCTGCTGTGTCTGGGATTGGAGGGTAGGGTGAAGGGGACCCAGATCCAGAGCCAGACTGCCTGGGATCAAATCCTGGCTCCACCACCTACTCACTGAGTGCTGTCAGACAAGTTACTTAACTCTCCCCATCACTCTCCTCATCTGTAAGCTTGAGAACGATAACAACAGTCACGGCAAATCATCTTTAGATCTCTGAGACTTGAATAAGTTATGACACCATGACACCACAGGGCACCTGGCATCATCATGATCACTGATGATCATCATGATGATCACTGGCATCATCATTGCCATCGTCATCATCATTCTTATCATTCTTAATATTCTTAGCTGTAAGACTTTGAGCAAGTCCCCACCCTCTCTGAGCTTCAGCTGCCCCATGGGGGATACTCCTGTTCCACCTCACAGGGCTGCAGTGATGACCATGAACCCCATTCAGGTAGCCCGAGGCTGACTTTGCGTTCAGACACCCTGGGGTTCGGGAAGCCAGGCATCGGGACCACCTGGACACTGAGAGTCATTTCCATGAAACTCCAGCCCTGCCATGGCAGCCCTTGCCTCCCGGGGCTCAGTTTCCCCTCCCCACCCCCTGGAGCTCCTGTCATGATGATCTTGCGTCAGATCCCTCCTCCTTGCCAGGAGCTTCCCTGGTCCTCCCTTTCCCACTCACTCTCCTCTGGCCCATCACCTCTAAAATACATTTACTCACTAAGGTTCTTCAGGGAGGCCTGGGAGAGCTGCTCACGTCTGGGATCACTGTCCCCAGTTGACAGGGAGAAGGACTGAGGCTCAGACAAGACAAGTGATGTCTCCCCATCAGAGGCAAAGCCAGGACCCAAACCCAGGTCTCCAGGCTCCTTCGCCCTCCTAGAGAGCTGCTCTCCCTTCAGCCGCATGTCCCCGCCTCTCCACTTGTCTCCTTGCCCCCTGCACCCTGTCTCTCTGCCTCCCACCCCTCACCCCATCCTCTGCTGCCCCACTCCACCCCACCATGGAAATATGTCCTTAAGCATTGTTCCTGGCTGGGTGCAGTGACTCATGTCTGTAATCCCAGCACTTTAGGTGGCCAGAGCAAGTGGATCACTTGAAGTCAGGAGTTCTAGACCAGCCTGGCCAACATGGTGAAACCCCATCTCTACTAAAAATACAAAAAATAGCCAGATGTCGTGGTGCAGGCCTGTAGTCCCAGCTACTTGGGAGGCTAAGGCAGGAGACTCTCTTGAATCCGAGAGGCGGAGGTTGCAGTAAGCCGAGATTGTGCCACTGTACTCCAGCCTGAGCGACAGAGCCAGACTCCATCTCAGAAAAAACGACAAAATAAAAACAAAAAAACCCCAATATTGTTCCCTCCAGATCTGAGCCTCCTATCCTGGGCCGGGGGCTTTCCTGCATGTGCTCTCTCCCTAGTATCGTCTGCAGTAGGAAGCGTGGGAACCTGGGACAGGTCCCCACTGGGCAGCAAAGGGCAGACAAGTCAGTGGTTGGAATTCAGGCTGAGGGGGTCCGGATTAGGACCAGAAGCCCCTGGTCCACCCATTCACAGGGGCCCAGCCAGAGAGCCTTGAGTGACTCACCTGCCCTGTAGGCTCTCCCTCTCCCCTCACGCTCTCCCCACTGATAGGATCTCCTTCCCTCTTAGTCCAAGGTCAGACTCCGTTGCTAGGACCCATTATAATAGCAAGCAGCAGCTTATTGGTCAGCCAGCCCTGTTGCAATAATGTGACAGTGATGTCAGGGGGCGGGGCCCAGAGGTTTTGGGTCACCACCCACTCATGCTGGGCCCTCCAGCCCCCCTAAAGACTCCAGAGAGATCTTTCTAACACAGACCTGTTCAGAATCCTCCATGGTCTCCATGACCCCCAGGACAAAGTCTCAGATTCACAGCCTGGTGTCCGAGGGCTTGGCCAGGCTGGAGTGCAGTGGTGCGATCTCAGCTCACTGCAACCTCCACCTCCTGTGTTCAAGTGATTCTCTTGCCTCAGCCTCCCGAGTAGTTGGGATTACAGGAATGCGCCACCATGCCTAGCTGTTTTTTTTTTTTTTGTATTTTTAGTAGAGACGGAATTTCACCATGTTGGCCAGGCTGGTCTTCTGACCTCAAGTGATCCACCCACCTCGGCCTCCCAAAGTGCTGGGATTATAGACGTGAGCCACTGCGCCCACTAGCAATGACCCAATTTATGTCATCAACTTTCACACTTGTCTGGAGAACTGAGTCCCCTGGGCGGCAGACTCTCTGCCTCCCCGGTTCAAGTGATCCTCCTGCCTCAGCCTCCCAAGTAGCTGGGACCACAAGCACGCACCACCATGCCCAAATTGTTTTGTTTTATTTATTTATTTATTGAGACAGAGTTTTGCTTTTGTTGCCCAGGCTGGAGTGCCGTGGTATGATCTTGGCTCACTGCAACCTCCACCTCCCAGGTTCAAGTGCTTCTTCCACCTCAGCTTCCCAAGTATCTGGGACTACAGGCGTGTGCCACCAAGCCCAGCTAATTTTGGTATTTTTAGTAGAGATAGGGTTTCACTATCTTGGCCAGGCTGGTCTCCAACTTTTGGCCTCAAGCAATCTTCCTGCCTCGGCCTCCCAAAGTGCCGGGATTACAGGTGCAAGCCACCCCGCCTGGCCCAGCACTGTGTCTTTTACAAATTGAAGGTTCGTGGCAACCCTGTGTCCAGCAAGCCTGTTGGTGCCATTTTTCCAACAGCACGTGCTCATTTTGTGTCTCCGTGTCACAGTTTGGAAATTCTCACAATATGTCAAACTTTTCTACCACTGTCTCTGGTGTGGTGATCTGCGATGTTAACATTGTCATCGTTTTGGGGCACCATTAACTGCCCACAGAAAACAGCAAACTTAACTGATGTTAACTTAGTGTCTATGTGTTCTGCCTGCTCCACTGACCGGCCGTTTTCTCGTCTCTCTCTTTCTCCTTGGGCCTCCCTCTTCTGCGGGACACAACTGTCCCAAAATTAGGCCAATTGATAACTCTAAAATGGCCTCCAAGTGCCCAAGTGAAAGGAAGAGCTGCATGTCTCTCACTCTAAATCGAATGCTAGAAATGATTCAGCTTAGTGAAGAAGGCATGTCCAAAGCTGAGATGGGGCTGGGCGTGGTGGCTCACACCTGTAATCCCAACACTTTGAGAGGCCAAGTTGGGAGGATCCCTTGAGGCCAGGAGTTTGAGACCAGCCTGGGCAATACAGTGAGACCCCATCTCTACAAAAAAATTTAAAATTAGCTGAGTGTGGTGACGCATGCCAGTAGTCCCAGCGACCTGGGAGGCTGATAAGGGAGAATTGTTTGATTCCAAGAGTTTAAGGTTACAGTGAGCTAAGATCACAACATTGTACTCCAGCCTTGGCCACAGAGCCAGACCCTGTCTCAAAACACAAAAACAAAAACAAAAAAAGGCAGGCGTGATGGCTCATGCCTGTAACCCAGCACTTTGGAAGCCTGAGGTGGGTGGATCACCTGAGGTCAGGAGTTTGAGACCAGCCTGGCCAGTGTGACAAAACCCATCTCTACTAAAACTACAAAAATCAGCTGGGCATGGTGGTATGCACCTGTAATCCCAGCTACTCGGCCGGCTGAGGCAGAACTGCTTGAACCAGGGAGGCAGAGGTTGCAGGGAGCTGAGAACACACCACTGTATCCCATCCTGAGCTACAGAGCAAGACTCCATCTCAAAAAAAAAATAAAAAAAATAGACTTCGGTGGAGGCATTTGCTGCAGATGTGGTAGAAATAGCAAAAGAACTAAAATTAGAAGTGGAGGCTGAAGATGTGACTGAATTGCTGCAATCTCATGATCAAACTTGAATGGACGGGGAGTTGTTGCTTACAGATGCAAAATGGTTTCTTCTGATGGAATCTACGCCTGGTGAAGATGCCGTGAATATTGTTAAAATGACAACAAGGGGTTTAGAATATGACATAAACGTAGTTGATAAGGCAGTAGCAGGGATTGAGAGGATTGGCTTCACTTCTGAAAGCTCTGCCGTGGGTAGAATGCTATCAAACAGCATTGCATGCTACAGAGAAACCTTCTGTGAAAGGAAGAGGCAATTGATGCAGCAAACTTTGCTGTTGTCTTTTATATTTATTATTTATTGAGACAGAGTCTCACTCTATCATCCAGGCTAAAGTGCAGTGGTGCAATTTCAGATCACTGCAGCCTCTGCCTCCTAGGGTCAAGCAATTCTCCTGCCTCTGCCTCCCGAGTAGCTGAGTTTACAGTTGCCCAACACCATGTCCACTTAATTGTTGTATTTTTACTAGAGATGGGGTTTCACCATGTTGGCCAGGCTGGTTTCAAACTCCTGACCTTAGGTAATCTGACCCCCTTGGCCTCCCAAAGTGGGATTACAGGCATGAGCCACTGTGCCTAGTCAGTTGTCTTATTGTAAAAACTGCTGCCAGACCCAGTGGCTCACACCTTAATCCCAGCACTTTGGGAGGCTGAGGCAGGAGGATCACTTGAGCCCAGGAGTTCAAGACCACCCTGGGCAATATAGGGAGACCCCGTCTCTACAAAAAATTTAAAAATTAGCCAGGCATGGTGGCGTGTGCCTGTGGTTCACTACTCAGGAGGCTGAGGTAGGAGGATTGCTTGAGCCCTGGAGGTCAAGGCTGCAGTGAGCTGTGATCACATTACTGCACTTTAGCTTGGGCAACTGTGAGACTTTGTCTCTCAAAAAAAAAAAATAAATCTGAAAATGTGGAAAAAGAGCCAGGTGGGATGGCTCACACCTGTAATCCTAGCACTTTGGGAGGCTGAGGCGGGGCGGATCCCCTGAGGTCAGGAGTTCGAGACCAGCCTGGCCAACAGGGCGAAACCCTGTCTCTACCAAAAACAAAAACGAACGAACAAAAAACACTTAGGTGGGTATGGTGGCACATGCCTATAATCCCAGCTGCTTGGGAGGCTGAGGCAGGAGAATCACCTGAACCCAGGAGGTGGAGGTTGCAGTGAGCCAAGATTGCACCACTGCACTCCAGCATGGGTAACAAAGCAAAACTCCCTCACAAAAAAAAAAAAAAAAAAAAAGGAAAAACAAAAAGGAAAAATGATCTATCTTAGAATCAATGAAGTTTTCTGAGTGTCCTCTCTGTGTCCCACCAGGGTGAGAATACAGCAGTGATGGGGGCGGCTCTGCCCCACAGGGAGGAGGTTGAGGCAAAGTATACTTGATACCTCCAAGGGCCCCTTGGTTGATTTTGGGAACCCAGTGGTGACTGAGACAGCACCAACCCTGTGGACTCAGGAATCTTAGAGGGAACAAACCTCCGTCCTCAGACAGTGATGACCACAGTGGTTACGATGGGTTTGAAGCTGCCCAGAGAGGTATGGGAGCCATGGGTGTGCCTGACCCAGCCTGGCGGTGGGGATGGAGTTGGTGGAGGATTTTTGGAGAAAGTTCATTCATTCAACACATGCTTTCTGGACACCTACTGTGAGCCAGACCCTGGCTGGTTGAGGCTGGAGACACAGCAGTGACAAAGACAGTCTCTGAACCGTTCCTTGTAACCTCCCAGTCCTCTGCCTTTCTTCTTTCAACCATTTCTCCTGCCCACTCCCAATCTTCCTGCCCTCCCTGCCCTTTCTTCTTCTTTTTTTTTTGTAGACGACTCTTGCTCTGTTGCCAAGCTGAAGTGCAGTGCACTCTCGTCTCACTGCAACCTCTGCCTCCCTGGTTCAAGTGATTCTCCTGTCTCAGCCTCCCAAGTAGCTGGGACTAGAGGCACCTGCCACCATGTCCAGCTAATTTTTGTATTTTTAGTAGAGACGGGGTTTCACCGTGTTGGCCAGGATGCTCTGGATCTCTTGACCTAGTTATCTGCTTGCCTTGGCCTCCCAAAGTGCTGGGATTACAGGAATGAGCCAACATACCTGGTCCCTCCCTGCCTTTTCGCTCTGTGTCTCATAGAAATTCTAAAACACTTCCCTAGGAATATCTACACATCATGGCTTCCACCTTCTCTCCATTCTTCACACAACCTGGGTAAACTTGAAGTTAGTCCTCAGGGATTTGCTCATTTATTCATTTAATTATTGGCTGCCTTGTAGGTGCTAAGCACAGTTTTAGGTACTGATACAGTAATACGACACAGAAGGCCCTTGCTCTCGTGGAGATTATATTTTTTTGAAATATATAGATAATAAACAAAAGTAATTAAGATAGTGTCAAGCAGTGATAAGAAAAAAGAAGAAAAAGGGGCCAGGCTTGATGGCTTATGCCTATAATCCCAGTACTTTGGGAGGCTGAGGTGGCTGGATCACTTGGAGTCAAGAGGTTGAGACCAGCCTGGCCAACATGGGAAAACTCCATTTCTACTGTAACTACAAAAAAAGAAAAAAAGAATAGCCAGGTGTAGTGGCAGGCACCTGTAGTCCCAGCTTCTTGGGAGGTTGAGGCACAAGAATCACTTGAACACAGGAGGCAGAGGTTGCAGTGAACCGAGACTGTGCCACTGCACTCCAGCCTGGTTGTTAGAGGGAGGCTCTGTCTCAAAAACAAAGAAACCAACAAACAAAAAATGGTCCTTGTGCTCATGGAGCTTATAAACAAAAGTAATTGAGATAATATCAAGTAATGATAAGCAAAACGAAGGAAAAGAAAGCGAGAGGATAGAGAAGAGGAAAGGGTAGATTGCCACTAATGATTTTCCCATCCCTGCGGGCATGTGCCACTCTTTCCAGCAAGAGGAAGAGCCTCTTTCCCCTTCCCTTATATTTGGGCCAGTCTTGTGACTTTCTTTGTCACAAGAAGTGACATTCTGGGACTCCCAAGCCCAGGCCTTAAGAGGTGGCAGCTCTTGTTTTCTCCTTCTTTCTCCCAAGCTACCACAAAAAGAGGTCCTGCTTTTCCTGCTACCCTGCTGGATAGACCTCATGTGGAGACTGCAGCCACATGGAGATGAGCTTGAAGCCATCCAGGACATTTCAGCCACAGCTGAGCTCCATCTGAATGCAGGCACAGGAGTAACCCTAGCTGAGACCACATGGGGGCAGAAGAACCATACAGCTGAGCCCAGCCAACCCACACGCTTTCCAGAAACAAATCAGGAGTGAGAGGGGACCGTTTTGCATTCAGTGAGTCAATTTGGTCAGAACTAGGGACAATAAGGAACTGGCCTTGGGTGCAAAATTTAAAGGGGTCCCCAAAACTCAGTCATTGAGGTAAATTATATTTTAAGACATTTTTAATGTAATACTTTAATCAAAATTAATGCCAAAAAATCCTTTTTTTTTTTTTACAGACAGTCTTGCTCTGTCACCCAGGCTAGAGTGTGATCTGGGCTTACTGCAATCTCTGCCTCCCGAGTTCAAGCGATTCTCATGCCTCAGATACCCGAGTAGTTGGGATTACAGGCGCCTGCCACCAGCCCAGCTAATTTTTGTATTTTTAGTAGATATGAGGTTTCATCATATTGTCCAGGCTGGTCTCAAACTCTTGACCTCAAGTGATCTGCCCTCCTCGGCCTCACAAAGTGCTGGGCTTACTGTCAGGAGCTGCCATGCCTGGCCCCATGATATTTTCATGAACAATCAATATCAAAATTCTAAATAAAGACCAGTGTTAAAGACTAAATAAATGTATACCCCAGCTTTGATGGAAAAATAATCAATATTTTCAAAATCTACATCTTGGCTGATTTCATTTTCAATTGAGAGAATCTCCATGTTTGACAATTTCTCTTAACCAAGTGATTATGTTCATTAATTTTTAATTAACTTAAGCTGAAATAAAATCATGATACATTTTATATTATTATAATTAGAATATTTTATCTTGAAATAGTATGAGTTTTAATACACCCACTCAGTAATTTTTCAATATTATTTTGACTAATGTTCTGGAACAAATTAGTCATTAAAAAATACATGAGGGGCGGTACACGGTGGCTCATGCCTGTAATCCCAGCACTTTGGGAGGCCAAGGATCACCTGAAGTCAGGAGTTCGAGACCAGCCTGGCCAATATGGCAAAACCCTGTCTCTACTAAAAATACAAAAATTAGCTGGGTGTGGTAGCACGAGCCTGTAGTTACCAGCTACTTGGGAGGCTGAGGCAGGAGAATTGCTTGAACCCAAGAAGCGGAGGTTGCAATGAGCCAAGATCATGCCATTGCACTCCAGCCCAGGTGACAGAGAGAAAGACTCTGTCTCAAAACACACAAACAAGACTACCTGAAGGCCGGGTGCAGTGGCTCACACCTGTAATCTCAGCACTTTGGAAGGCCGAAGTGGGCGATTGTTTTAGCCCAGGAGTTCGAGACCAGCACAGGTAACATGGCAAAACCTGGTCTCTACAAAAATTAGCGGAGCTTGGTGGCAGGCGCCTATAGCTCCAGCTACTCTGGAGGCTGTGCTAGGAGGATGGCTTGACTCCAGGAGGCAGAGGTTGCACTGAGCTGAGATGAAGCACAGAGCCAGATCCTGTCTCAAAACAAACCAACCATGAAGCCATGACAGGGGCGTGGGTAAACCATGGGAAGTAGAAAAGTTCCGCTTTAAAGTTTCCTTTCTTGTTAAAGGATACATTTGCTAATAACTCTTTGTTAAGCCCTATCCTATGTACCTGTTAGGCATGCCATGCTTACAGGCATGTAGTACATTCTATGTCCTCGTACTTTAACCAAGATATCTGTGCTGGACGTACTCACATGCACGTACCAACTCTCCATCGCTTTTACCTGTTTAGAAAAGTTTTAAGTAGTTAGCCAATCGGGTTTTAGTTTAGATTGTGAGGTCTGGCTCCGGCCAATGGAAATCAGACACAGCAGTAAGGACGACCCCAAATGCATACGGGATAAATAAGGCTGCTTTTTCTTTCTTTTTTTTTTCTGGGGAAGGAAACGAGGGAGAGGCGGGGAAGGGAACCATATGTCTGCTTTTTCAAGTGTACAAATGTTTGTTGTACTCTTGTGGCAAGATGGCTAGTGAAAGTACTCTTCCTGTAGTTCAGGAAGAAAAAAGTAAAAATTGCGTATGGAGAAATCCTTTGTCTCAGTGCTGATTTTTCTTTGTGGCACCGAGCATCTGTTCCAACAGGACCCCTGTGGCTCAGCACAACACTGGACAGAACCCCACCAGGTTGTGGCCTTGGAAGGTTGAGAGAGAGAGAACAGCAGGGAGAAGCAGAAAAGATGGAGAGAAACGGGTTTTCCATGCAGGAGGGCCCCAGATGAAACACTCGAGGCAAATCTGACAGCACTTATTAATTAATTAAATGCACACACTTCATTCAATTAAGCAACCCCTGCTCCTAAGGATCTATCCCACAGATCTTTTCATGACTGAAGCAATTTCATTGACTGCTCCCTGGAGTCTGCAGGGGAGAAAGGTTGTCTAGGGGACCCCCTCCAGGTGGAGATGGCACCTGGGAAGTGGGGCACCACCGGGGAGGGGAGGGCCACTTCACTATGAGAACTCCTTTGAAGGAGTCTGTGGGGGAGAGAAGAAAAAGGTGAGGAGAGAGCCAAGCAGAAAAGAAGAAAAAAATTTCCTTAAAAAAAATTTTTTTCCCTTAAAAAATCCCTGTGGCCAGGCATTGCAGCTCAAACTGACAATTGTAATCCAAGCACCTTGGAAGTTCGAGGCAGGAAAATCGCTTGAGCTCAGGAGTTTGAGAATAGCCTGGGCAACATAAGGGGTAAGAAAAGAAGAAAGAGAGAAAGAGAGAAGGAAGGGAGGGAGAGAAAGAGAAAGAGGGGAGGAGGGAAGGGGAGGGGAGGAGAAAGGAAGGAAGGAGGGAGGGAGGGAGGGAAGGAAGGAAGGAAGGAAGGGAAAGAAGGAAAGAAGGAAGGGAAGAAGGAAGGAAGGAAGGAAGGAAGGAAGGAAGGAAGGAAGGAAGGGCGGGCGAGCTGGGCATGGTGATGCTGTCTGTGGTCCCAGCTACTCAGGAGGCTGAGGCAGGAGGATCACCTGAGCCTGGGTAGTCGAGGCTGCAGTGAGCTATTGATGGTACCATTGCCCTCCAGCCTGAGCAACAGAGTGAGACCTTGTCTGGAAAAAAATCAAGAGCCTGGCTGTAGGTGGTAACATTAGAAATACCGTGTTCAGGACAGAGGTGGCCTCAGGTGAGGAGAGGAAGGAGCTGTGGCCAGGGAAGGCTGCAGCCACTGGGGATTTATTTCAAATGTTGTGATGTTTGTCTTTCAGCTGAGTGCCAAGAGACTCTACTTATTCTTTGTTTTTGTCTGTTTTAAATAATTTGTAGTAAAATTTGAAAACTTGAATAATATGCCTCCATGTATGTCCCTATGTACATTATTAGCAATGTACAATAACGTCAAATTCTTCACCCCGGTTAGCCCCACCCCATCCCCAAAGTCCCTTTTACCCCTGCAGATTCCAGGGCCATTAAATGACTGTTTTCCACAAACATTTCCTGAGCAGCTGCCATGGGCTCTAGACTCTCAGCCAGGACAGGTCATATCTGGGACCCATCCCCCGGGGCCTCCCGTCTGGCGGAGATGTTGCCTTCCTTCCTCACCACCCCCCAGGTTCCTCCACACCCGTACCTTGGGGCAGGCATCCTCCAGATGGGAGGCCGAGTTGGGTAACAGACAGAAACGCGACACATGACCCAAAGGGCACTTCCCTCCCCAACAATGACAGCAAGGGCCACCGTTTACCTGCATTAAACTCTGAATTCCAGGCGCTGTTCCGTGTTCTGTGTACGTACAGATTCTCAACCCACAAGTCCACTCCATGAGTAGGGACCATTTTTGCCCCATTTCACAAATCGGAAAGCTTAGGTCAAAGGACTCATCCGAGGCCACTAGTCACTGAACTAGTGACTGGGTTTGGTGGCTTACGCCTGTGATCCCAGCATTTTGAGAGGTTGAGGTAGGTGCATTGCCGGATCTCAGGAGCTGGAGACCAGCCTGGGCAACATGGCTAACCTCCATCTCTACTAAATATACAAAAATTAGCTGGGCATGGTGGCGCGCCTGTAATCCCAGCTACTGGGGAGGCTGAGGGAAGAGAATCGCTTGAACCCAGGAGGTGAAGGCTACAGTGAGCCGAGTTCGTGCCACTTGGCTTCAGCCTAAACGACAGAGCGAGACTGTTTCCAAGGTTTAAAAAAAAATCAACTAGTACCTGGCAAAGCTGACTTTTGAACTCAGATTGGAACCTGAACACATCCTCTGAACCACTATGCTGAGCTCCGTGGATGTGCCTCTTGTGTGAATATTGAACGAGTCACTTTTTTTTGAGACAGGGTCTCGATCTGTGGCCCAAGCTGGAGTACAGTGGTGAGATCGCAGCTCACAGGAGGCTCAACCTCCCGGGCTCAAGTGATTCTCCCACCTCGGCCTCCTGAGTAGCTGGGACCACTGGCATGCACCCCACACCCAGGATAATTTTAAATTTTTTTGTAAAGACAGGTGAACTAGTCACTTTTGCTTCCTATGAAGGATTTAGAAGAATGTCACAGATCCATGGGCGAGGGGAGATCTCTCCTGAAGGATTAGGATTTCTAGGTCTTCTGCAAACAGGCAGGTGGGTGCAGTTTTGTGAGGCTCTCAACATGCTTCATTTTATTCCATCCTCCTACAAGAGTCAGAAGCATGGGCACTGATGCTCACAGAAGTATTTATGGGTGAAATTTAATGTCTGGGATTTGCTTTAAATGTCTCAGCACAAAAAGGAATGAAGGGAGAGGGGAGGGACTATAGAAAGGAAAGAAGGGAGAAAGGAGAAAATAAATTTGGAGGAGAGGAGGGAGAAAAGGAGGAGGAAAGAAGGACAAAAGGAAGAAAGGAGAGGGAAAGAGCGAAGGAGGGAGGGTAAGAGCAAAGGAAAGGCAAGGAGCGGCAGCTCACGCCTGTAATCCCAGCACTCTGAGAGTCCAAGGCGGGTGGGTCACTTGAGTTAAGGAGTTTGAGACCATCCTGTCCAACATGGTGAAACCCCATCTCTACTAAAAATACAAAAATTAGCTGGGCACAGTGGCAGGCGCCTGTAATCCCAGCTACTCGGGAGGCTGAGGCAGGAGAATCGCTGGAACCTGGGTGGTGGAGGTTGCAGTGAGCCACGATCACGCCACTGCACTCCAGCCTGGGCGACAGAGTGAGACTCCATCTCAAAAAAATAAAAAAAAGAAAAAGCAAAGGAGAGAGGAGAGAGGAGGGAGGAAGAGGGGAAGGTGTAGGAAAGGAGGAGAAAGGGAAGAGGGGAAGGAAGGGAGAGAGAATTTGGCAAAACGTGGATAATTTTGGACGCTGGGAGAGTGGTACCTGAAGGGTCATGTAATGACTGTTTCCACCTGCAGACATTTCCTGAGTGCTGGCCGTGGGCTCTGGGCTCAGTCACTTACTGGTCGCATCATAGATCGGGGGTCAGCCCTTCATAGACATGCTATTTTCTCTACTTTCGTGTACATGTGGACATTTTCTTAATGTTTAAGGGTAGCTTCTCTTTCTGACTAATCCTTATCGATCCATTTCTTTTCCCTTTTCTTTTTTTCAAACCCCATATTTTTTCCCTGTCCCCCTTTTTAAACCCATTTTTTTAATTTCCCCCTTCTCGAACTCTGTATTTGTCCAGACTCTGGGGCAGCCATGACCCACAGGAGGGACTGGAACATTTCTGAACCCCAGGGACTGGGTCTGGGTTAGGTGAGGTCAATCAGGGTAAGTCTGTCCGCCTGCCAGGGACTGACTGGCTCAGTACCGGCCAGGGAGGTATGAGGGAAAGTCCGCTAGGGGAGGGGGCTTCTGGAAAGACAAGGATGGGAGGTCTCCCCTTCTGGCTTCGGATATAGTTGTATGAGGGCATGATGCTGCAGCTGTGGCCACCATCATGGAAACATGTGGAGGATGGCAGAGGAGAAACAGAGTTTCTCAGTGTTTGCTCTGAGTCGCTGAATTAATGATCCCTGGATACCCCCTGCCCTACCTCCATTTGTACAATATGAACTTCTTTCTTTCTCCTCCCTCCTTTCCTTCCTTGCTTCCTCCTTCTCCCTCCTTCTCTCTTTCTTTCTTGCTTTTCCTCCCTCCCTCCTTCCTTCTTTCCTTCCTTCCTTCCCTTTCCCTTGTTTTTTTTTTTTTTTGAGACAGGGTCTCACTCTGTAGCCCAGTCAGGAGTGCAGTGGTGCAATCATAGCTCACTACACCCTCAAACTTCTGGCCTCAAGTGATCCCCTGCCTCACCCTCCCAAGTAGCTGGGGCTACAAGTATGCCTGTAATCCACCACCATGCTAGGCTAATATTTCAATGTTTTGTAGAGATGGGATCTTGCTATGTTGCCCAGGCTGGTCTTGAACTCCTGGTCTCAAGTGATCCTCCAGGCTCAGCCTCCCAAAACCACACTGTGATTACAGGTGTGAACCACTGTGTCTGGCCCACGTTAACTGTTCCTTGCTGCATCTGCCTCAGAGCCTTTGCCTTTGCAGTTCCGTCCGCCTGGAATGCCCCCTCCCCCACCTCAGACACCTGCATGGCTTCCTCCCTTGCTTCGCTTAGGTCTTTACTCAAATGTCACCGCACTGAGGCTCTCACTCACCATGTATAAGATCACGCCTCTCTGGTAGCATTCCCCATTCTCCTTCCCTGCACTCTTTCCTTCCTAGTACTCACCAATATGTACGTGTGATATGCGATATTTATTTATTATGTTTCTCCTCCACAAAAACAGAACTTCTGTGAGAGCAGAGAATTTTGTCTATATCCCCAGTGTATTTCAAAAGAATGCATACATGTGACAGATAAAGATGTGTTAGCTGAATGATGAATGAATTATTTCTGTTCTTTTGGTTGGGCTTTCTGCTAATTTCAGTTTTTGTTTTTGAGACAGAGTCTCGCTCTGTCACCCAGGCTGGAGTGTGCTGGCGCCATCTCAGCTCACTGGAACCTCCACCTCCCATGTTCAAGTGATTCTCCTGCCTCCACCTCCCGAGTAACTGGGACCACGTTACCCACCACCACTCCTGGCTAATTTTTTGTATTTTTAGTGGAGACTGGGGGGGTTTCACCATGTTGACCAGGCTGGTCTCGAACTCCTGACCTCAAGTAATCCACCCGCCTTGGCCTCCCAAATTGCTGGGATTACAGGCATGAGCCACTGCGACCAGCCACTTTCAGCAGGAAGTAAATGGTTCCTGGCATTCTGCCTATCATGGGCTCCCCAGTTTCACCTCTCCGCTCAATCCTCTGAGTTCAGTTCCAGATGTAGCATTTGATCCTATGCCCACCCTGGCTCCCAGACACCGTCGTCGGTACAACCCCTCCAAGTTCGCCAGTTGTAGAGGCTTGACCTCCATTAGCCTCAGAGGAGAGGACCACATCAGGGCCCTCGTTGAGGCTAAAACTTCAGAAAAAGGAACGCAAACCACTTGGCATTGTGAGATGTGATTTATTACCATCTGGTTACAGCGGGGAGATTGGGCCCACACACAAGAGGGGCTCCTCACCCCACCAAGCCCCCGCCCCATCCTGGCCCGCCATGGAGGTGGAAGAGGCTGCTTTTAAAACGTTGGAAGCAGGTGTATTGGATCCTCAAGCCCCACCTTGGCTGCCCAGGATTTTGCTAGACCCCAAAGAGGGAGACAGAAAGAGGAGGAGTTGCTTGTCAACATGTGGGAGAAGAGACAGGTCCCTGGTGTCCGGGAGCAGCAGCCTGATGTTGGGAACCCCCTAGTTTGAAGAAGGAGGTTTAGTCTTGGAGGCCCCTGATCTAAAGGAAAGAATGTAACTATGGGGGTCTCTCTAACCTGAGGAAGAAGAACAACCCTCTTCTGAGGGAGGAGGTTTGGTCTTAGGGAATGCGCTAATCTGAGAGGGGAGGTACAGCCCCTTGGTTGAGCAGAGGCCTGATCTCAACAGGAGGTGAGTGGCCTTAGTATGAGGGGGAAAGACGCACCCTAGGCTGCTGGAGACATGGCGTTTAGGGCCCTGGTGGAAAGAGGATTTAGCCTTTGGGAAGCCCTGGAGCAGAAGGGCTTAGCCTTTGGGAAGAGGACTTAGGCTTTGGGAAGTCTGGAGCAGAAGGTCTGGCCTTTGGGAAGCGCTAGTCTGAGGGAGGAAGCTCACCCTGCTTCCTGACCTTCTCATCAGAAGCTTCCAAGTCCCCACATTGCCCTAGCAGAGGGGCGCTGGGGCACCGTCTAGCGACATACGGAACAAGCAGGTGGAGGGGGCCTCCCGGGCGGCAGGGATTCCTTAGGACAGCGTTGCGGTCGCCAGGGCCACCGCCAGCACCGGCAGGGCGAGGCGGAGGCCTGGCGTGGCGCCCGGAGTGGCGGTGGGACCCTAGGACAGCGCGGCGGCCGAGGCTGCAGTGGTTGGACAGCCGGTGTCCCAGGAGCGCCGGGAGCCCTTGGGTCCAGTCCAGGCCGCTGCACAAGTTTCCGGAGCCGCAGCCGCGCACGCTCACGTTCCGGCCGCCTGCGGAGACGGGGTGCGAGGAGGGGACGTGGGGACGCGCGCAGAGGGCCACCCCCGCGCGCACCCGAGCGCACACGCGCGCGCCTTGCACACGCACAGCGCCCGCGAGCCCCTCGGGTCCATATCCTTCGGGAAAGCTCATCGGGAGTGTTCTGGTCCTTGAGCTAGGGGCTGGTCACGGCTCCCTCTCTCTCATTGTCATTCTTTCTACCTTACATGTATGTTACAGGTCTGTTTTCACTTCTGTTCGACGTTTCCTCTTTTTTTGGAGACGGAGTCTCGCTCTGTCGCCCTGGCTGAAGTGCAATGGTGCTATGTCGGCTCACTGCAACCTCTGCCTCCCCGGTTCAAGCGATTCTTCTGCCTCAGCCTCCCAAGTAGCTGTGATTACAGGCGCACGCTGCCACGCCCGGCTAATTTTTGTATTTTTAGTAGAGACATGGTCACGCTGGTCTCGAACTCCTGACCTCGTGATCTGCCCGCCTCGGCCTCCCAAAGTGCTGGGATTACAGCCATGAGCCACTGCGCCCAGCCTGTTTCCTTTTTTTTTTTTTTTTTATGAGACAGGGTCTCACTCTGTCCAGTGCAGAGTGGAGTCCAGGCTGGAGTGCAGTAGCACAATCACAGCTCATGGCAGCCTCAACCTCCCAGTCTCAGGTGATCCTCCCACCCTAGCCTCCTGAGTAGCTGGGCGCACCACCAGGCCCAGCTATTTATTTATTTATTTATTTTCATTTAAAAATGAGTATTTAATAATCTCTTTGGTTTCTAGCTACTAGCCGGAAACTTTCCAAACAGTTTTTATATGATACTGGCCAGATAATTATTTTTAAAATTTTTTGTAGAGATGAGGTCTGCCTCTGTTGACTAGGCTGATCTGGAACTCCTGGGTTCAAGCGATCCTCCCACCTTGGCCTCCTAGAGTGTTGGGATTACAGGTGTCAGCAACTACACCTGGCCCAAAAGCTTTTAAATTACACACGTGTCTTACATTATATTTCTTTCAGATAGCACTGATCTAGTTTAGTAGATTATCTTAATCAATTCTCACAACAGTCTTAGGACTTAGCAAATATTGTGTTATTCCCCTGAATTTTTTTTTTTTTTTTTTTTTTTTTTTGAGATGGAGTCTCGCTCTATTGCCCAGGCTGGAGTGCAGTGGTGCAATCTCGGCTCACTGCAACCTCTGCCTCCCAGGTTCAAGTGACTCTCCTGCCTCAGGCTCTGAGTAGCTGAGATTACAGGTGCGTGCCACCACGCCTGGCTAATTTTTGTATTTTTCACCATATTGGGCAGGCTGGTTTTGAACTCCTGACCTCATGATCTGCCCAACTTGGCCTCCCAAAGTGCGGGGGTTACAGGCATGAGTTACTGTGCCTGGCCATCCCCTACTTTTTAAAGAATTTTCTGTGCCTCAATTTCTCCATCTGTAAAAGGGGGAAGTTATCACCTTTTACAGATGGAGAAATTGAGGCACAGAAAGGCAAAATCACCTGGCCAAGGTCACCCAGCTCATACGTGGTGGATCCAGGATTTGAACCCAGGCAGTCTGGCCCTAGAGTCCTGTTCTTAAGCCCTTTACTCTGTCACCTCCCTATAAATTCACTTTGTCCTCACAATGCCCTTCAAGGTGTGCATCTACCATCCCCAATTACCAGAAGAGAAAACTGAGGCTCAGAGAGATAAAGTCATTTGCCTCAAGCCATACAGAGTGAAGGATGGAGGGGAGACTCCAAATTCAAGCACACCAGCATCCAAACCCAGCATGCTCAGGATCACTTGTGCAAACACATATGTGCACACACACACAGGTGCTGTCCCCATTACCTTCTTCTTTAGACGTCCGGTCCAGCTGGACACACTCAGTTTCCCCACTGGGGCACTGCATGTAGAAGGAGGAATTGTAGGGCTTCAAGTAGCTTCCAGGGCATGTAGGACACAAGAACTTGCTAAGGGTGTGTGAGGCCACATGAGCTGCTGTGTAGGAGAGGATGAAGGTCAGCACCTCAGGACCTCCTGGGGCCCTCAGTGCATTCCTAGGCCCTACCACATTGTCACAATCTTAATATTGTTATGACCTTGATATTGTTGTGATGACTTTTATATTGTAATGACCTTGATATTGTCATGACCTTGATGGGATTTCCTCCCAAAGCTGGGGTCAGGGTGCCTGAGGGCAGCCTGGTTGTGGAATGGGGGTTGAGTGATGTTCCTTCCTGCATTCCTTCTTCAACTCTGCCCCCAGAGTCACCCATCACGTCCTCGACCACCCATCTGACTGCTTTCTGGTGGCAGCATACCGAGAGGGGTGGGCTCCTGGCAGTTGCCTTGGCAACAGGTGGTGTTGACCCAGAAGCCAAAGCCAATGCTTCAAGTCAAGGAATAGATGGAGTTGCCAAAATTGCAGTCCTTTGAGGTCATGCAGGAAAGTTACCATCCCCCAAGTCTGGAAAGAGATGAAGGCCAGGCTAGTGAGGAAAGGCAATCATAACCCGCCACGCAACCAATGCCCCCAAATCTCTCTAGGCATTGCCCTGATGGCATTCACTCTGCCTGAGATCTCCCCATACTATATTCAAAGCTGGTCATTGTTCATCAAGACACATTAAGTTCAGGCTGGCGGCAATGGCTCATATCTACAATCCCAGCACTTTGGGACAGAAGGATCTCTTGAGCCCCGGAGTTCAAGACCAGCCTGGGCAACATAGTGGGACCTTAGCGCTACAAAAAATAAAATAAAATTAGCCAAGCATAGTGGTGCACATCTGTAATCCCAGCTACTTGAGAGGCTGAGGAGGGAGGGTCGCTTGAGCCCAGGAGGGTTGAGACTGCAGTGATCCAAGATTGCACCACTGCACTCCAGCCTGGGTGACAGAGTGAGACCTTGTCTCAAAACAACAACAACAAGTCACATACTTCCAAAAGCCTTTGTGATCCCTGCCTTCTCTCCTTAGGGTTCCAGTTAATGTGGTGGCTCTGTACCTGTGAGGTCTCCCCACCCTGTCTATGAATACCTTGTGGGCTTAGTAAGAAACTTCTCTAAGATCCCAGAAATGTCCAGAATTGGAGCCTGGAACAGTGTCTTTACTATGCCTCTTTGTGCTGTAAAACGATAGCAAAGAGAAGATTTCAAATTCAACTCCTCTTCCTATTTAAGAGTCCACTTTTTCCTTTAAGGGGGGCTGCCTGCTCAGAATGTTGTAGTAGATAACAAGATGGCCACAATGGTATCTCCCATCCCACATGCTCTTTTGCAACATGTCCTTGCTACTCCCTCACCAAGAGGTAGAATCTATTACCTCACCCCTTAAATCTGAGCTGAACTTGGGATTTGCTCGGACCAATAGACTATGGCAGAAGTGATGCTGTGACAGCTCTGGGTCTATCCCTTCGAAGACCTGGTTGTTCCCACTTCTTGCTTGTCAGAAGCCAGTCACCATACTGTAAGGAAGCTCAAGCTAGGGTACTAACTGGTAGAGCTTGGAGGAGAGAGGCCCTCCCCATCTATCTTGAACATTCCAGTTGCAGTCAAGCTCCCTGCTGAGTGTGACCAGATAAGTGACCTCAGCCTTCACCACTTGGAGCAGAAGAACTGCCCAGCTGAGCCCAGTCAACGGCAGAATTGTGAGAAATAACAAATGCTTGTCTAACCCAAGAAGCTTTGTTTTAATTGTGATTTTTTTTAAAAGCACACCATATAAAATATACCCTTTTAACCTTTTCTAAAAAAAAGAGATGGGGTCTCACTATGTTGCCAAGGCTGATCTTGAACCTCTGGCCTCAAGTGATTCTTCTGCCTTGGCCTCCCAAAGTGCTGGGATTACAGGCATAAACCATCATCTGTGGCTTTCTTAACAATTTTTAAGTGCACAATTCAGTATTCACATTGTTGAGTGTAACAAATCTCTAGAACTCATTTTGCACAACTGAAATGCTATCATCATAAACAACTCCCATTTCCCCCTCCCCCAACCCCTGTCAACCACCATTCCACCTTCCGTTTCAATGATTTTGACTACTCTAGATAACTCAGCGAAATCACACAGTATTTGTCTTTTTATGACTGGTTAAGCCACTAAGTTTTGGCCAGTTTATTATTCAGCTGTAACTTAAACAATTATGGCAGCAGATGTTAAACTCACACCCCTCACTGCACCCCAGCCTCTGCCCTGCACATCCAGGAAAAGGATACAATGGCTGGAGCTAGGCAGCAAAGTGGGAGAGTGAGGATAGGTCTTGCCATGCCTCAGGCCCCATTTCTGTTCCCATGGGCACTCACCTGTGATGCCCGCCGTCTGAAGGCAGTAGTTCTTATCCTCTGGGCAGGGGAGGGGGTCACAGTTGTGGAGATCTGAGCAGGTGAAGCAGGTGGTGGCCTTAGCTTTGGCGTGGGTCACAGTCACATGAGGACCTGGGGACAGAGGAAGATGAACTGGATGGAAGACAACCAGTGTGCATGCACGTGCACGGAGCTGAGTTTCCAGGCACATCAGTATGTGCCCGTGAGTGTGCAAAAGTGCCTGTCTGTGCACATTTCTGCAAGAATGCCATTTCTGTATGCAAGTTTGCAGGCCTGTATATCTGTGTGCACATCTGGCTGTGCCACCTATGTTGAATTGTCTGTGCGTTTCTGAAACTGTCTGCAGGAGGGCAGGGATGTGTGTGTGTGTAGCTCTGTGGGACACTGTGTGAGTAGGTGTTTACTTGCATGTCTGCATGAACAGAGGTGTGTGTTTATATGTATGTGTATAAGACCGGTTTTTTTTTGAGACAGAGTTTTGCTCTCGTTGCCCAGGTTGGAGTGTGATGGTGTGATCTTGGCTCACTGCAACCTCCACCTCCCCGGTTCAAGTGATTCTCCTGCCTCAGCCTCCTGAATAGCTGGGATCACAGGCATGTGCCACCCCACTCAGCTAACTTTGTATTTTTAGTAGAGACAGGGTTTCTCCATGTTGATCAGGCTGGTCTCGAACTCCCAACCTCAGGTGATCCGCCCGCTTGACCTCCCAAAGTGTTAGGATTACAGGCGTGAGCCACCGCACCTGGCCTACAAGGCTGGTTTTATGGGTATGTGTGTGTTTCTGTGGCTGAGTGTGTCTGTGTTTCCATCAAGGTGTAGGGGTACTTATCTATATACATTGGCATACAGATGTGAATGTTATGAATGTTGTAATGTATTTCAGCTTGCCTGTGTATGTTTTGTACTTTTGTATGTTTGTGGGTGTTCACGCCTGTCTCTTTCCCATGTGATGTATATGAAAGCTTGTGTGTCCATGCATAGACATGTTCTGTGTCTGTGTCCACAGGAGTCATGTGTACAGAAATTCCGTTTCCCGCGTTTCTGTTGTTAGTCATCCGATTTCGCCCTTTTCCTTTCAATATTGTAAATTCTGAGCTCCCAAGTCAGCCTTTTTTCTTCACGTGATAATTAATTAAATCCACTGCTCAGGGCTGGGTGCAGTGGCTCAGGCCTATAATCACAGCACTTTGGGAGGCAGAGGTGGCCCTGAGATCAGGACTTTGAGACCAGCCTGGCCAACATAGCGAAACCCCGTCTCTACTAAAAATACAAAAATTAGCCGGGCGCGGTGGCTCACGCCTGTAATCCCAGCACTTTGGGAGGCCAAGGCAGGTGGTCAAGAGATCGAGACCATCCTGGTCAATATGGTGAAACCCCGTCTCTACTAAAAATACAAAAAATTAACTGGGCATGGTGGTGTGTGCCTGTAGTCCCAGCTACTCAGGAGGCTGAGGCAAGAGAATTGCCTGAACCTGGGAGGCGGAGGTTGCGGTGAGCCGAGATCGCGCCATTGCACTCCAGCCTGGGTAACAAGAGCGAAACTCCGTCTCAAAAAAAAAAAAAATACAAAAACTAGCCGGGTGTGGTGGCAGGTGCCTGTAATCCCAGCTACTCAGAAGGCCGAGGCAGGGAGAATTGCTTAAACCTGGGAGGTGGAGGTTGCAGTGAGTCGAGATCACGCCATTGCACTCCAGCCTGGGTGACAGAGTAAGACTCTTAAAGAAAAAAAAGCCATTGCTCAGTTTAGAAAAGGAAAACTCTTGGCAGCTGGAGATTTGAAGAGGTTAAGGTAAGAATGTTTGGGCTTTGCCTGCAAATTCAGTAAACACACCCTCTTTTTCATCACAGAATGGTCCTTCAGCTTTGGCAACATAGGGAAGCCCTCACCTCTAGAAAAATTTAGAATTCAGCTGAGTGTGGTGGTGTGTGCCTGTGGTGTCAGCTGCTCAGGAGGCTGAGGCAGGAAGATCGCTTGAGCTTCGAAGGTCAAGGTTGTAGTGAATCATGATTGTGCCACTGCACTCCAGCCTGGGTGACAGAGGGCGACTCTGTCTCTAAACACACACACATACACACACACACACACACACACACACACACACACACACACACAGAGAGAGAGAGAGAGAGAGAGAATGGTCCTTGCAGGTGTGGTTTCTAACAAAGGTGCCCTCTACATCTTTGGAGCTGAGGAAATGCAGCTCTATCCAGAGAAAATTGCCTTTCTCATCTCTAAAACATCTACATCTATCCCTCTGCTCAGTTGAATTGCTTAATAAGCTGTGGCCCCAGTAAATATTATTTCAATTAGCATATCACTTTTCCGGAAGACAAAACTTCTTGTGAATGTGCTTTGTTAAGCCAAAAGAAGACTATTGGCAAATCTGTCTTCTTTCACAAGCAAGGAAGTGAAGAAAAGAGAAAAAAAGGCCATCAGATTTGTTTTCTTTACTTAGTTTCTTTTTTTATTTTGAGAAGGGGTCCAGGCTGTAGTACAGTGATACAATCTCAGCTCACTGTGACCTCCACTTCCCGGACTCAAGCGATCCTCCTACCTCAGCCTCCCAAGTAGGTGGGATCACAGGCGCATGCCGCCACGCCTGGCTTTGTTTTGTGGTGGTTGTTGTTTGTAGAGATGGTGTTTCTCCATGCTGACCAGGCTCAGATCCATGTAAACAGAATGTGAATCTTTAATCTCATTCACATAATATGTTCACAGTATGTTCATGTTTAGAAAATTTGTGCACCTCTGCAGATTTGTTTTGAGTGCTGGCATGTAAATATGGATGTTTGTGGATATGTGCCAATAGATGTTCTGCTTCTATGTCAGGTGGTGTGTGTTGGGGGGCTTGTAATTGTACTACTCGGGAGCATTATCGTAGGGAATGTGGACACCTTGGGAAAACACAGGTTTGAAAAGAGCATATGGGGTCCAGGGAGGTAAGAAAGGTCGAGTTTTAGGAAGGCGGGGTTCAAAGTACCTTTCTGAGTCAGGTTGTTACATTCAGGATTAGCGGTGAGATGAAATCCAGAGTCTTCTGGACCCAGGGTGGCATTCTCTTGTAAATTGCAGACCTCTGGTGTAGCACAGTCCTTCAGAATTTGGGGACCCCCTGCAGAAATGAGAGGAGACAGCCAGAAGAGGCTCAGAGTCCCAGCCTCCCACCTTGATGTCTGTCTTTAACTATCTGAAAGTTCCCATCTTACTAGTTCTATATGATTCCGTTTCAAATCTTCCTCTTGTTGCCTGGTCACATTTGTGATTCTAAGTTTATTCATTCAGACACATCACATTCCGTTGCACTATGTTCTACAGCTGATAATTACAATAGCTGAGCTCCTCACAGGTCTGCATCTGTGATTCGTTTTTCTGCTGTCACTCATGGTGGCTTGTTTCCTTGTTCCTTTCGTGAACTGATTTCGAGCTCATATTTGGTTGATGTTCATCTGTGGGAATCCTGGGAGCTTTTCCCTTGGAGAGGATTTGCTTTGGCTTCTACTGAGTGCCAGGAGGTGCTACTGACCAAGGATCATTTTGGCATCTGTCCAAGGTCCCTGGCTTATGTGGGAATCTAAACTCCAGAAGCGTGCTGCCAGCCCAAGACCTATTTACTCAAAGCAGGCTATTACCAGCATTTGCTCCCAGGCCACTGTGCTTTCCATGTTTTCTTAGCTGCTCTTGTTCTGATTTCTGTTTACATTTTTGTTTTACTTACACTTGGAAATTTTCTTAACTGCAACCCCAAAAAGTGTGAAAAAATATTTCTGTACAGGATCTTGTTCATCTGTAAACAGTAGCATGCCAAGCAGGAGCAGGGAGTGGGAGCAGTTCATCCTGGGAATATCCTTGAAAGGTCAAGGTTGTAGCAAATCAAAGGAGTTTATTGTCTATAGAGAATTTTTTTTTTTGAGACAGAGTCTCACTCTGTCACCCAGGCTGGAGTGCAGTGGCACAATCTCCACTCACTCCTACCTTAGCCTCCCAAGTGGCTGGGATTACAGACGTGTGCCACCATACCTGGGTAATTTTTGTATTTTTAACAGAGATGGGGTTTCACCATATTGGCCAGGCTGGTCTTAAACTCCCATCCTCAAGTGATCCTCCAGCCTTGGTTTCCCAAAGTGCTGAGATTACAGGCATGAACCACCATGTCCAGCCTATAGAGAATTTTTTAAAATTATAAAACCAACTAAAAAAATCAGCTTGTGGTCAGGTGTGGTTGCTCATGCTTGTAATCCCAGCTACTGAGGGGGCTGAGGCAGGAGAATCGCTTGTACCCGGGAGGCAGAGGTTGCAGTGAGCTGAGATCATGCCACTGTACTCCAGCCTGAGTGACAGAGCAAGACTCCATCTCAAACAAACAAACAAACAAAAGCAGTTTGCTTTTTATTTTCACCAAGTAGCGCCAGCAATTCTAAACTATGTCAGTGATAAAATACTCCTCCCCACCATGATGGGCCACTTCCTCTATTTCACTGTCTCTGTTCTCCACCTTCCCAGTATTCCACTGTTTGGAGCAGAAGACCTTTTAGAGGATCAAGTCCACCTTACTGCCAAGAGCGGAAGCCTGCTCTCGATCCCTTGGTTGGTTTCATAATTAGTCTATCCTCTGGCCACCATGGTTGTATTATGAATCTTTTGCTTAAAAAGCCTATCCTCCAACTGTTTGCAAATCACAGTGGTGATTTAAAAATACCTCTGCGAATCTATGGCACATCACCTAGTGGAGTCCATGCCTCTCCATCTTGAAACCAGATGGAACTTGTGTGACCATTTCAGTCAATAAAGCAGAATAGAAGTAACAGTATGTGACTTCCAAGGCTAACCCATAAAGGTCAAGCAGCTGTAACTTTGTTTGCTGAATGAAATCATTAGCCACCATGTAAAGAGCCTTGAGGTAGCCATGATGGGAGGAAGCTCAATCTAACCAATGTGGAGATGCCACATGGAAAGGCCCTGAGCTTACGTATATGCAAGAGATGCTCAGAAAGCCCCTGGCTGCTCATGGCTCTGCAGTTCCAGCTCTTACCACCTTCTGACTACAATGCCTGAGAGACTCAGAAGTCTCCAGAGGAGCTCTTTCTGAATTCCCAACCCACAGAAACTGGAAGAGATCATTAAATGATTATCATTTTAAGCCACCCACCTTGTAAGTGATTGGGTTTTTTGTTTTCATTTCTTTTTTTTGAGATGGGATCTTGCTATGTAGTCCAGTTTGGTCTTGAACTCCTGGACTCAGGCAATCCTCCCACCTCAGCCTCCCAAAATGCTGGGATTACAGGCATGAGCCACTGCTCCTGGTCTGTGGGTGATTTGTTAAACGGCAATAGATAACCAGGACACACATGCAAATGAAGCTCAAGACTTATTTGCGCAGGTGGGAAGAGACCTGCCATGCAAACACGACGTCCTGGTGAAGGGGCCCTTACCTCTACTCCAGGTCCCCTGGAGAGTGACACATGCAGTCTGTTTCCCAGTGCAGTTCATGACCGAAAGGGAGTCACAGGGAGCCGACTTATCCCCAGAACAGTAGTGACATTCCACAGTGTTGGGCTTGGCCTTGGGACCTGCCTCTGGTGGGAGTGGGTAAAGTCAGGGTCAGGCGGGGCCTGAGGAACACCCCCACAGCCATCCTTCCTCGCCCTCTTTTCTCCTGCCCTCTCTCTCTCTCCCACAATCCAGATCATTTTCTTCCAAAGTGATTCTGCACCTGGCCCCAGAAATAAGTTTCAGGGGCTGCAAGGGGCATTTGAGACCTGATGCTGGGCACAATGGCTTTTGCCTGTAATCCCAGCACTTTGGGAGGCTGACCCAGGAGTTCCAGACCAGTCTGGGCAACAGGGCAAAACCCCGTCTCTAAAAAAAAGATTAGCCAGGCATTGTGGCACATGTCTGTAGCTGTAGCTACTCAGGAGGCCGAGGTGTGAGGAATGCTTGAGCCTGGGAGGCAAAGGTTACAGTGAGCCAAGATTGTACCACTGCGCTCCAGCCTGGGCGACAGAGCAAGACTGTCTCAACAAAAAAATTAATGCAGGTATAATCGTACCTGGCATTCTGTATACTGAATAGCATGCACATCTCTGACTTGAACCTGGGGGTTTTATTTTGCTGAGAGACACAATTTAGGAGGAGTAAAATCCCACTTGTTTAAAAGGATGGCTACCTCTCCCCATTGCTACAACTGCCAAGTACAAATTCCTTTTCGGAAGAAATAACCAAGCAACGAAAAGTGATCTTTATCACCACCCAGGGCTAGGTTCAGGGTGACACCAGAGGCCCAAAATTTAAGGAGGCATGACTTCTCAGGGTTGGGCAAGTAGAGGGTAATCCCCTAAGAGTGAGCACCTCCTTAAATTTTGCACCCTGGGACTTGGGCATCAGGGCTCACACCTGTAATCCTAGCACTTTGGGAGGCCAAGGTGGGTGGATTGCTTGAGGCCAGGAGTTCAAGACCAGCTTGGTCAACATGGCAAAACCCCATATCTGCTAAAAATACAAAAAAATCAGCCTGGCATGGTAGCATGTGCCTGTAATCCCAGCTACTCGGGTGGCTGAGGGAGGAGAATTGCTTGAACCTGGGAGGCAGAGGTTGCGGTGAGCCAAGATGGCACCACTACACTCCAGCCTGGGTGACAGAGTGAAACCCTGTCAAAAAAATTTTGTGTGTGTACATCCTGGGCTCCTGGCTAGGCTCACTCTAGACCTGGGCCTGTCACCACCTGTGAGCTTTCTTGTTCTGCTTGACTAGCCTTCAAGGGGGACCCCTCTATTAAAGAGAAAAAATCTGGGCACGGTGGCTCACACCTGTAATCCCAGCACTTTTGGAGGCTGAGGCAAGTGGATCATGAGGTCAGGTGACCAGCCTGGACAACATGGTGAAACCCTCTTTCTACTAAAAAATGCAAAAATTAGCCTGGTGCAGTGGCGGGTGCCTGTAATCCCAGCAACTCGAGAGGTTGAGGCAGGAGAACTGCTTGAACCCGGGAGGAGGAGGTTCCAGTGAGCCGAGATCATGCCGCTATACTCTAGCCTGGACCACAGAGCAAGACTCCTCAAAAAAAAAAAAAAAAAAGGGCAAAGAAAAGAAAAAAGCTGGACACAATGACTCATGCCTGTAAGCCTAGCACTTTGAGAGGCCTGGGCAGGCAGGTCACTTAAGGTCAGGAGTTGGGGACTAGACTGGCCAATGTGGCAAAACCCCATCTCTACAAAAAATCCAAAAATTAGCTAGGTGTGGTGGCACATGCCTGTAATCCCAGCTACTCGTTAGGCTGAGGCAGGAGAATCGTTTGAACTTGGGAGGTGGAGGTTGCAATGAACCAAGATTGCGCCACTGCGCTCCAGCCTGGGCAACAGAGCGAGACTCTGTCTCAAAAAAATAAATAAAATAAAAAACATGAGAGAGAGAGAGAGACAGAAAAGAGCTTGGCATTCTCTTTAGCCTCCTAATATTCAGTAAGCATGGCAACAAAAGGAGTGCCTGCAAAGTGCCAGACTAAGGGAGGCACACCCTTTAACACCTACTGCACACCCATTTTCCAGATGAGAAAACCAAGGTTCTTGTTTTTGCCCCAATTAGCTAAAGGGAAAGCTGTGAGGCAGGAAATTGAGGTCAGGTCCCCAAGCAAACCTTGCTGGGGAAAGCTGCTGCAGTTCTTCTCACAGCAGGCTGTGCTGATCCAGAGACTTTCATGGGGGCCATAGGTCAGGGCGTAGACACCTTCTTGGCATTCTCCAGGGGCCACACATGAGCCTTTCTCAATGACCGTCCCATTTTCTAGGGATAGAGGTTGAGGAAGGGAGATTAGCGCTCCTGCTTTCCAAGCCCTCTGGGACCTCTGCCTGCTCTATGACAATCCCCAATCCAGGGCCTCTGCTGGTGTTCAGTTCCCCTCTGCCCTTCACCCTAGCAGCACCAGGCTGAGCTATGCGGCAGGGCTAGCCATCTCCAGCCCCAGGATGGCTCCTCCACGCCTCCCTTCCAACCACTGCCTTTGTCCATTCTCTCTGCCCAGCCCTCCCTGTCCAGTCCCCAGCCCGGTCCCCAACCCAGCTGCATCTGGCTAAATGAGCAGGAGTCCTGGGCAGAAGGACAAGTTATTTCAGTGTATTTTCACAGCAAAGAGCAGGCTGGACATGTCTTCGAGGTTCCTGCAAGGAAGAGAGCAGCGATCAGACCCTGAGGTTTGAGAAGGAGAAAGGACACACACACACACACACACACACGCACACACACACACGCACACGCACACACACACACACGCACACACACACACACACGAGATTCGAGAATAGGACTAGTCAGGCATGCTGGCTCATGCCTGTAATCCCAGCTACTCAGGAAGCTGAGGATGACTTGAGCCCAAAAGTTTAGGTTGTAGGGAGTCGATTGCACCACTGCACTCCAGCCTGGGCGACAGAGTGAGACCCTGTCTCAAAAAGAAAAGAAAAGAATAGGACTAAGGGCTGGGGTGCATGGGCTGTTGGGAGAAGATCAGCAACCCTCCTTGTTGCTAGGAGAGGTGTGCAAATGGCATTCCAAGTCGATGAAACAGCATAGGCAAAGGTTTGGAGGTGGGAATCACAGAATCTCTAAGTGGGAGTGGCTGGGTTTAGGGTTTCAATTCAAGATCACACAGTGAGGTCCTGGCTGGGATCCAAGCCACTTAATTCCCAACTCAGGCAAAGGTGGCAGAATTAGAACCAAAGGGGAGACAGGCAGGCAAGGTAAAAGAGTAACAGTAACTGCTCCTGGGTGATCCAGCAGAGCTCACCCTCAAACAGAGCCACTGCCAGGCTGGCACCGTTCTGAGCTCCTCAAACGTGTGGATTCAATCAATGCCTCAACAGGCCCGGCTCGGTGGCTCACGCCTATAATCCCAGCACTTTGGGAGGCCGAAACAGGGGGATTACGAGGGAAGAGATCAAGACCATCCTGGCTAACACGGTGAAACCCTGTGTCTACTAAAAATATAAAATATTAGCCAGGCTTGGTGGCACACACCTGTAGTCCCAGCTACTTGGGAGGCTGAGGCAGGAAAATTGCTTGAACCCAGGAGGTAGAGGTTGCAGTGAGCTGGGATCGCACCACTGCACTCCAGCTGGGCGACAGCAGAGTGAGACTCCATCTCAAAAAAATAAAAAGAAAGACAAATTTAAAAACGTCTCAACAACCCTCTGAGGCAAGGGCATTGTCACCACTTCACACACATGGACAAAACGAGGCACAGAGAGGTTACATGCTTTGTCTGGAGTCACACAGCTAAGAAGTGGCAGAGTCAGGATTTGAACCCAGGCAGCCTGGTTCCAGAACCAGATTCTCAGCTGCCCTGTTCTTCTACCTCTGCTAGACAATGAGCCCAGGTGGAAGAACCCGGGGCCCTGACTCTGAAGCCCGACTCCCACCCCACCATGTGACCTTGGGCCAACCCGCTCCCATTCTGATGGACCACGATGCACTCACCTGCTGGGGCGGCCAGCGCTCCCAGGAGCGCCAGGGCAGAGAGGGTTCAGAGCATGATCCAGGCCAGAGAGGAGGAAGCAGGGCACAGGTGCCCTTGCCTTTTATTCAAGGGCCTTGGCCAGGGTAGCAGCCCCGGAAGAGGGAGAGCAAATAGGCCAGGAAGATAGTGGCCCCACCCGCCATCCTGGCCACTGGGTCACCCGGCAAGAGAGGAGGCTAAGAGAGCATCGAGATGGGGAAACTGAGTCCTGAGAGACATGTGAGGAAAGCCTGGCACCACTCAATAGGCCAGAGAAGGACAGGGGGACTTGTCATTTTTCTTATTACTACTATTAACAGGTTGCGACCAGACGCAGGGGCTTGTGCCTGTAATCCCAGCACTTTGGGAGGCCAACATGGAAGTTACCGCTTGAGCCCAGGAGTTCAAGACCAACCTAGTAACATAGTGAGACCCTGCCTCTAAAAAAATGTTTTTAATTAGGTGGGCCAGGCTCGGTGGCTCATACCTGAAATCTTAACACTTCAGGAGACCAAGGTGGGCGGATCACTTGAGGTCAGGAGTTCAAGACCAGCCTAGCTAACTTAGCAAGACGTCTCTACTAAAAAAAAAAAAAAAAAAAAATTAGCTGGATATGGTGGCATGTGCCTATAATCCCACCTACTCCGGGGGCTGAGCACAAAAATCCCTTGAACCCAGGAGGCAGAGGTTGCAGTGAACCAAGATTGCACCACTGCACTCCAGCCTGGGCGAAAGAGTGGGACTCCATCTCAAAAAAATAAAAATTAGCCAGGCATGGTGGTGCACACCTACAGTCCCAGCTACTCAGGAGGCTGAGATGGGAGAATCGCTTGAGCCTAGGAGTTTGAGGCTGCAGTGAGCTATGATGTAGCCACTGCACTCCTGCTTGGGTGACAGTGAGACTCTGCTTTAACAAAGAAATAATAATAATAAAATAAAAATTGGTTGCCTGATCACGCCTTACAGACGTTAGTCACTAAATCCTTACACCAGCCATTGTCATTAACCCCAGGAGGAAGGACACTCAAAATACCTGACCACCTGTCAACAGAGGCCAGGGTGTTGGCAGTAACAATTCTGCCCAATTGCTAGGGCGGCATCCTGGTGGCCTCCAGGGATGCGATCTTTCCCTTGTCATTTTTAGAACATGAGGATGTGTGGGAGGACCCAGAGATGCCATCAGGGCACACAGGGCCTCCAGGAAGGGGAATTTTACCAGCCAAATCTGGACAGCCGTCAATATTTTAACAACCAGTACAATTGAATCAGCCCTGGGGGGCCCTGTTTTACAAAGAAGGAAACCAGGGCTCAGAGCGGTGAAAGCCATGTCCAGGGCCACACAGTAAGGAAATCAGCACCTACCAGGACTTGAACCCAAGTATTTCTGGCTTGAGCACGGGGCTCTACCAAGAGAGAAATTGACCTGCCCTCGCCAAATGAGACTTAAGTCGCTCTCCTGTCCCTGCCTGGGCCACCTTGATTTTCACACTTGTTCAATGGGAATAAGGTCAATTTCAACCACCCCATGAGGGCCTTCCGGCCTGGTGCCTGGCAAGTCCCTGTACAAGTCACCCTTCATGGGCTTTGACACCCCACCTGCTCCTCCTATGACGTGTAACTCTGCTGATGTCCCTTCCCCTATTTCAGGCCTCAGTGTCCTCCTCTGCTAAATGGGTGTAGCCCAGGACCTGGGTGGCAGTAAGTGCCCTCCTTTTTTTTTTTTTTGAGACGGAGTCTCACTCTGGTGCCCAGGCTGGAGTGCAGTGTCAGGATCTCAGCTCACTGCAACCTCCTCCCAGATTCAAGTGATTCTCCTGCCTCAGCCTCCCAAGTAGCTGGGACTACAGGCACCCACCACCAGCCCATTTTTTTTTTTTTTTTAATAGAGAGAGGGTTTCACCTGTTGATGGTGGTCTCGAACTCCTGAACTCAAGTGATCCACCCGGTTTGGCCTCCCAAGGGGCTGAGATTGCAGGCATGAGCCACCTCGTCCTGCCTGCCTCCTTACTAATGCTAATGGTGGCTCTGTTAGGATTGGGGGTATTTGTAATAGTGCTGCTTGGGCTTTAAGGAAACCGCGCACCTGTCCAGAGGGGTGGTGAACACTTTGGAACCAGACAATGTGAGTTCAAATTCCAGTTCTGCCACTTCCAAGCTAAGTGGCCTTGGGTAAGACATTTTACCTACTGGGCTTGTTTCCTCATTTGTAAAACAGGGCAACTAGGAGGACCTCCATCGAAGGTCGGCTGTGAGGATTGAGTTGATTTACCTAGAGCACTTAGAATGGTGGGCAGTAACCGCTGCTGTCATTGTCGTCCTCGTCATCATCATCTTTGTTATTTAGCAACATAAATAAGGCTGCTAAGGGGGCAACTGGAGGTTGACCTCTCCTCTTGGCTCAGAGAAGAGATCCCAAGCAAGAGAGAGGGCGAGTTCGAGGTCACCCTCAGACCTGCCAAGCTTCCCAGACTCCCAGGTGTGGCCCCTCAATCAGTGTGTACAATCAAGGAGTTGACTCTGGAAGGTACCAACCCTAAGGAGGAAAGATAGCAGCTTGGGGGTGAGGAGGTGGCTTTCTCGATGGGGTCCTGGGGCAGGGAGAAGTCTGGGGACTCGGCTCACATCCTTCCCAGGTGAACTCAGAACGCTTTGGTGCAGGAGAGGTGAGCAGGCCAGACAGTGAGTCCCCCAGTGGAGTCTGGAGTTTGGGGAGGAGAGAGCGGCACCAGGCACTTTGTGACTAGGGGAAGCCAGCCTCTCTAGACGTTATCGTCACTGATAACTCGGGCTGGGTGACAGGCCAGGAGGGGCACAAACACGAGGTTTGTTCACTAAAGAATGAAGGGCAGGCACACAGGGAAGGGATGTTTCCCTGCACTTAGCTTGAAACGAGGAGGCAAGGGGGCATCAGACAAGTTGTTTTGTTTTTTGTTTTGAGACAGAGTTTCCCTCTGTTGCCCAGGCTGGATGCATTGGCACAGTCTCAGCTCACTGCAGCCTCAACTTCCCATGCTCAAGCGATCCTCCCACCTCAGCCTCCTGAGTAGCTGGGACTACAAGCACACACCACCACACCCAGCTAATATTTAATATTTTTTGTAGAGACAGGGTCTGTTGCCTAAGCTAGTCTCATACTCATGGGCTCAAGCAATCCTCCCTCCTTGGCCTCCCAAAGTGTAAGGATTACAGGCATGAGCCACTGTACCCAGCCCAGAAAAGTTATTTAATGCATATACCCTACAATGAAATATGAACATATATGCCATTCTTTTTTTTTTTTTTTTCAGACAGTCTCACTCTGTCATCCAGGCTAGAGTGCAGTGGCTCTCAGCTCACTGCAACCTCCACATCCTAGGTTTAAGTGATTCTCCTGCCTCAGACTCCCAAGTAGCTGGGATTACAGGCACCCACCATCACGCCTGGCTAATTTGTGTATTTTTAGTAGAGATGGGGTTTTGCCATATTGGCCAGCGAATGCCGCTCTCCTTTAATGCACAGTGGGTTATTCACACTGTTCTGCCCCTAGATTTTTGAACCTGGCTATAATGTAACCTGAATTGCATGAAGAGTTTCCTCTTTCTTTTTTTCCGCTGGATAAATGCACCTCTTGTGGCATTAGTATTTTCCCATGTGATATTACAAACTATGCTGCAATGAAGAACCCTGTGCCCGTATCATTTCACACACGCGCCAAGTTCCTGGACGTGGTGAGCGGTTTTGCAAAATGACAAAGGTTTTGCCACATTTGTGAATTTGAGAGCAATTGCAAAATTACCTTTCGCAGGGCTGTACCAGTTGACTTTCACAGGACCAACAATGGGGTGTATCTGTTTTCCCACAGCCTCATCAATCCAGGCATTATCAAACTGTTTTATTTTTGCCAGCCGGACCGGTGAAAAGGTGTGTGGTCGAATGCAAGTGGCCACGAGTTCTGTGCATCTCCTTCCAGCAAGAGATCGAGTTGGTCCTCCTCCTCTCAAATCTGAGCTGGTCCTGTAACTTGCCTTGGCCAATAGAATGGGACATAACTGATGTTCTATGAGTCCTAAGCCTGGACCTTGAGCTCCTGGCCTCAAGAACTTGCAGCTTCAGCCAGGCGTGATGGCTTACCTCTGTAATCCCAGTGCTTTGGGAGGCTGCAGTGGGAGGATCACTTGAGCCCCAGAATTCAAGACCAGCAGAGACAACACAGTGAGACCCCATCTCTAAAAAGGAATAATTAGGCTGGCTGCAGTGGCTCATGCCTGTAATCCCAACACTTTGGGAGGCCGAGGTGAGTAAATCATTTGAGGTCAGGAGTTCGAGACCAGCCTGGCTAACATGTTGAAACGACGTCTCCATTAAAAATACAAAAATTAGCCAGGTGTGGTGGTGCATGCCTGTAGTCCCAGCTATTTGGCAGGCTGAGGCAGGAGAATCACTTGAACCTAGGAGGTGGAAGTTGCAATGAGCTGAGATCGCACCACTGCACTCCAGCCTGGGCCACCACTGGGATCGCACCACTGCACTCCAGGCTGAGCAAGACTCTGTCTCAAAAAAAAAAAAAAAAAGGAATAATTAATAATTAGGCCAGGTGCAGTGGCTCATGCCTGTAATCCCAGCACTTTGGGAGGCCGAGGCTGGTGAATTGCTTGAGCTCAGGTCAAGACCAGCCTGGTCAACATGGCAAGACCCTGTCTCTACTGAAAATACAAAAAAATAGCCAGGCATGGTGGCACCTGTAGTCCCAGCTATTCAGAAGGCTACTTCTAAGGAGAATTGCTTGAGCCCACTGGGTGGAGGTTGCAGTGAGCCGAGATCTCACCATTGTACTACAGCCTGGGTGCCAGAGCGAGATCCTGTCTCAGAAAACAACAATAACAACAAAAATTAATAATTAATTTTAAAAATTTACCTGGGCGCAGTGGCTCACACCTGTAGTCCCAGCACTTTGGGAGGCTGAGGCAGGCAGATCACCTGAGGTGGTGAGTTCAAGACCATCCTGACCAACATGGTGAAACCCCATCTCTACAAAAAATACAAAATTAGCCGGGCGTGGTGGTGCATGCCTGTAATCCCAGCTACTCAGGA
This sequence comes from Saguinus oedipus, assembly GCA_031835075.1. NCBI lineage: Eukaryota > Metazoa > Chordata > Mammalia > Primates > Cebidae > Saguinus > Saguinus oedipus. The sequence goes on along the minus strand of CM063187.1, from coordinate 45,431,170 downwards.
GGCTGAGGTAGGAGAATTGCTTGAACCTGGAAGGCGGAGGTTGCAGTGAGCCGAGATCGCACCATCACACTCCATCCTGGGCAACAAGAGCAAGACTCTTTCTCAAAAAAAAAAAAAAAGAGTGAAGGCTTTTAGTAGAGATGGGGTTTCATCATGTTGGCCAGGCTGGTCACACACTCCTGACCTGAGGTGATGCACCCATCTCAGCCTCCCAAAGTGCTGGGATTACAGGTATGAGCCACCACGCCCAGCCTAGGGCCACATTCTTATAAGGACACCAGTCATAGTGATTTGGGGCCAACCTACTCCAGTATGACTGCATCTTAACTAACTACATCCGCAACAGCCCTATTTCCAAATAAGGTCACATTCTGAGTACTGGGGGTTAGGACTTCAACGTATCTTTTTTTAGGCAGGGGTGGGACACAATTCAACCCATAACAGGAGCTCCTTATATGTTCAGACTATTAGGCCTTGAATTGCAAATATTATTTCTGCTATTGCGTCTAGGCCATGGAATAAAAGAGCTGCAAGGTGCTAGAGGCAAGGAAAGCTTTTCCTTTACACAAACTCAGCGAATATTTTTCCTCTGGTCCCTTCTTCTCTCCAAGTCACCCCTAATCCCATGAAGCCAGAGAGAAGCGTAACAAAGAAGGCTGGTGAAGGATGAGATGGAAAGAGGTGGGGAGCTGGGAGAGACAGGATGAAACTTTTATGAAGAGCTCCTAGTCTCTGCCTTCCCCACTCCAGGTGGCAGCCCTCAGCAGGGTGGGTGTAAGTGTAGGAAGTACAGCCAGACTGCAGGGGTTCGAATCCTGACTCCACACTTAACAAGTCAGTTTCTTTTATTTATTTATTTTTATCGTTTTATGTTTTTGAGATGGAGTCTCGCTCTGTCACCTAGGCTGGAGTGCAGTGGTGTGATCTCGGCTCAATGCAACCTTCGCCTCTTCCTCTCCCAGGTCAAGCCATTCTCATGCCTCAGCCTCCTGAGTAGCTGGGATTACAGGCACTGGCCACCATACCAGGCTAATTTTTATATATTTTTAAAGTAGAGACGGGGTTTCGCCATGTTGGCAAGGCTGATCTCCCCACCCCAGCCTCTCAAAGTTCTAGGATTACAAGCATGGGCCACTGCATCTGGCCTAACAAGTCGGTTTAGAAGCCAGATATGGTGGCTCAACCCTATTAATTCCAACATTTTGGGAAGCCAACACCGGAGGATTAATGGAGGCCATGAGTTTAAGACCAGCCTGGGCAACATAGTGGGACCCCCCATCTCTATAAAAAAAATATTTAAATCAGCCAGGTGGCTGGGCATAATGGCTCATGCCTGTGATCCTAGCACTTTGGGAGGCCAAAGTGGGCAGATCAACTGAGGTCAGGAGTTCAAGACAGGCCTGGCCAACATGGTGAAACCTTGTCTCTACTAAAATATAAAAATTAGCCGGGCAAGGTGACAGGCGCCTGTAATCCCAGCTACTCGGGAGGCTGAGGCATGAGAATGGCTTGACCTGGGAGATGAAGAGGTGAAGGTTGCATTGAGCCGAGATCACACCACTGAACTCCAGCCTGGGCAACAGCACCAGACTCCAACTCAAAAAAAAAGCCAGGCTTGGTCACATGGGCCTGTAGTCCCAGTTACTCAGGAGGCTGAGGCAGAAGGATCGCTTGAGTACAGGAGCTGGAGGCTGCAGTCAGCTATGATCTTGCCACAGCACTCCAGCCTAGACAACAGAGCAAGACTGTCTCTCAAAAAATAAAAAATATCAGGTCAATGTAAGCAAGTGAGTTAACCTCTTATATTAGTGTTCTGTTTTGCTGTAACAAATCAGCATAGATCTAGTGGCTTAAAGCAACAGAAGTGTATTCTCTCACTGACCAGATGTCAGGAGAACGAAATGTTTCCTGTCATCAAAATCAAGGTGTCAGCAGAGCAGTGCCCTGTCCAAGAGATGGTCGGGGTGAGTGATCTCCTTGTCGTTCTCCAGCGGGAGCTGTATTTCTTACATTTCTTGGGGTGTCAGCAGAGCAGAGCCCTGGTCAAGAGATGGTCGGGGTGAGTGATCTCCTTGTCGTTTTCCAGCGGGAGCTGCATTTCTTACATTTCTTGGTTCTCGGCTCTTTCTCCATAGTCGGAGCCCACAGCAAATACCTGCTCTCTCCTACCCTGTTTTTCTCCCCTTCTCTCTCATGGCTTCCTTCTCTTCTGACTATAGTCAAATGTCCCTGTCCCTTCCTCTTCTAGGGGCACTTCTGATTACACATACGGCCCAGTTGGATGATTAGGAAAATGTTCCTGATTAAGTTCCTTCACTTAATCATATCTGCGAAGACCCTTTTTTCCTATAAGGTAACACCCATAGGCTCCAGGGCTGAGGACCTGAATATTTTGGGGGACCATTATTCAGCCTACCACAACTCTTGAATTCTGTTTCTGTGAGTGTGTGTGTGTGTGTGTGTGTGTGTGTGTGTGTGTGTGTATGAAATAGGATATTTACAGATTCACCAAGTAATACAGATAAAACACTCAGAACAGTACCCACTGCAACACAAACACAAGAAACTTGAGAAGGGGAGAAATTCATTTAAAGTCGTCTCTTTTAGGCTGGATGCCGTGACTCATGCCTGTAATCCCAGCACTTGGTGAGGTAGAGGCAGGAAGATCGCTTGAGCTCAGGAGTTCAAGACCAGCCTGGACAACATGGTGAAATATCATCTCTACAAAAAATACAAAAATTAGCCAGGTGTGTGGTAGTGCACGCCTGTAGTCCCAGCTGTTTGGGAGGCTGAGGGGGGAAGATGGCTTGAGCCCGGGAGACGGAGGTTGCAGTGAGCTGAGATCTCACCACTGCACTCCAGCATGGTTGATAAAACCAGATTTTGTCTCAAAAAAAGAAAAAAAGTCTTCTCTTTGGACCTCAGTTTCTCTGCCTGGAAAATGGGGGAAAAAGGGTCTTGAACTCAAGGGTTTCACACCTTTTCCACTCCCTAGGGAGGCCCTATGCGGAGAGGTCCCCTGCATCTAAGAGGTGGCTGGGCCGGGATCTGAAAGCCACTTCCATGTGGCCTGTTAGGCCTCCCAGAAAGGGAGGTTAGGGGCGATGGCCCTTTCCCTGTCATCAGCTCAGCCACCACCCCACCCAGCACCCCCGCAGTGGCCAGGCCAGAGGCAGTGACTTCCCCAGGGCAGGTAGCAGGAGGATAAGGGAGCCCCAAACAGATGCACACGCACACAGGCACACACACACATGCATGCATGCGCACTCACACAGGCACACACACACATGCATGCATGCACACGCACACAGGCACACACACACATGCATGCATGCACACGCACACAGGCACACACACACATGCATGCATGCACACTCACACAGGCACACACACATGCATGCATGCACACTCACACAGGCACACACACACATGCATGCATGCACACTCACACAGGCACACACATGCATGCATGCACACTCACACAGGCACATGGATACATGCATACGCGCACACACACGCATGTACATTCACCACACATGCACACGTGTGCATGGGCACACACACAGTGTCCCTATATCTGTGTCTATTTTGTGCTCTCTGAAGGCAACTGTGTGTTGTTTTCTCTAATCCTCTGTCAGTCTTTCACCTTCTCTCTCTCCCCGCTTGCCCACTTTTCTTTCTCTCTGTCCTCATTCTTCTGTAGCTCTTTTCTGTCTGTCTCTCTCCCCCCCACCCATCTCAGATTTCCCCTGAGTCAGTCTGTGTGTGTGTCTCTTCTCTCTTTGTCCTTCCTTTCCCACCTCCAACTCCATCCTCAGCTCTCTCTCTCTGTCTCTCCCTCTCTTTGCCTCCGCCTCTCTCACCCTCTCTGTCTCTGTATGAAATTCTCCTCTCCGCAGGCTGGGGAAGCCCCCGAAACCCATGGGCCTCACCCATGACCCCGCAGGCAGGAGAGAGCTGGGTGAGGCCCAGGTGAGTCATGAGGAGGAAGGAGCTGACATCCCTGTGTGTTTCTGGAGAGCGCCCAGGTCCTGATCCCTGCATTTCCCTTTCCTTTACACGTCAGCAGAACCTTACAGGTGTGTGTCACTTGAAGGAGAGACAGAGAAAAAAAATCAGAAACAGAAACAATGACAGAGAAAGAGAAAAACAGTCATGGGGAGAGACAGAGAAAAGGGAGAAGCAGAGATTTTAGGAGACACAAAGAGAGACAGATACAGAGAGAGAGAAAGTGACAGAGTTGGAGAGAGAGAGGCATTGAGAGAGATAAGGAGGGACAGAGACAAAGAAAAAGGACAAAACAGAGAGATCGAAAAAAGACAAAGACAGACACAGGGAGAGACAGAGATTTCAGGAGGCGAGAGCAGCCTGGGGCAGGGATGAGTGGGCTCTGAAATGCCTCCCATTCATTACAGAGGAAAGTGGCTGAGCATGGTGGCTCATACCTGTAATCCCAATTTGGGAGGCCAAGGCGGGAGGATCACTTGAATCCAGCAGTTGAAGACCAACCTGGGCAACGGATCAAGACCCTACCTCTACAAAAAATATGAAATATGAGCTTCCTGTACTTACTACTAGCTGGTAAGTACAGGAAGCCAGGGGGAAAAAAGGAAAAGAAAAAAAATTTAATTTAATTTAAATTTAAAAATATGAAATATAAAAAATTAGCTGGGCATTATGGTGCCTGCCCCTAGGTCCCAACTACTCAGGAGGCCGAAGTGGGAGTTTCACTTGAGCCCGGGGGCTCAAGGCAGCAGTGAGCTGTGATCACGCCTCTGCACTCCAGCCTTAGGACCTTATCTCAAAAAAAAAAAGAAAAAAAAAAGGAAATTGGGAAATTGTGGCTTGGAGTAATGAGGTCACCCCTCCAGGAAGTGGTAGCAACAGAGCACACAGCACCCGTGACCCCCAAACCTGAGTTTTCACTGAGAGATGCCCCCCACCCACCACAGACCCATTTCATAGTTGGGTAAACCAGGCATCAGTGGAGTGAAGCCGTCTACCGAAGGTGACCCAGACGCAAGTGGCTGAGCTGGGTCTCAAGGCTGCTTGGACCAACACCCCAACTTTCTATTTCCCCACCTCATGTACATTCCTATCTGGTTTAGTCTTCACACCAGCCCCAAGAGGGATCCCCTTCTCCAGGTGAGAAAACTGAGGCTCAGAAAGAAGAACATCGCTGGCTCAGAATGACCCAGCCAGGGAAGGGCCCACTCTGCAGCTGACGCAGGATAACTGCTGACGTCAGACTCAATGACAGGTCTCCATCTCCCTTCCTACTCCAGGAAGAGGTGAGAGTTCAGAGTTGCAACAACAATACAACTGGCCGCTACCACTTCTGCTGAGCACATACTGTGTACCAGGCACTGTGGCAAGCACCTTAGGCGCATTCTTCTTGATTTGTTGGTTTGTTTTAGATGGAGTCTCGCTCTGTTGCCCAGGGTGGAGTGCAGTAGTGCGATCTTGGCTCACTGCAACCTCTGCCTCCCAGGTTCAAGCAATTCTTGTGCCTCCCTAGTAGCTGGGACTACAGGCACATGCCACCAGGCTCAGCTAATTTTTTTGTCTTATTTGGTAGAGACAAGGTTTCGCCATGTTGGCCAGGCTGGTTTTGAACTCCTGACCTCAAGTGACCCACCTGCGGCGGCCTCCCAAAGCGCTGAGATTATAGGCGTGAGCCATCATGCATAGTCATCTAAGGTGGATTCTTTTATCTCCCCTGCACACTCGCCCTGAGAGGGTGATCCTTTCTATCTCTACTTTCCAGATAAGGGGCTTGGGGCACAGAGAGATTAAGTAACCTGCTAGAGGTGACACAGCCACTATGTAGGTGGAATGTAAACTCTCGCAATCTGAGATCAGTTCCCACATTCTTTTTTTTTTTTTTTTGAGACAGAGTCTCGCTCTGTTGCCCAGGCTGGAGTGCAGTGGTGCAATCTTGACTCACTGCAACCTCCACCTCCCAGGTTCAAACAATTCTCCTGTCTCAGCCTCCCGAGTAGCTGGGATTATAGGTGCCTGCCACCACGCCCAGCTAATTTTTGTATTTTTAGTAGAGACGGAGTTTCACCATATTGGTCAGGCTGGTCTTGAACTCCTGACCTCAGGTGATCCACCCGCCTCAGCCTCCCAAAGTGCTGGGATTACAGGCGTGAGCCATCACGCCCGGCCCAGTCCACATTCTTAACCACTGGGCTATACTGCCTCTTAGGAAAGGGAATTCTTTGGGAGTTACTTTTTTTTTTTTCAGTCTTGCTTTTGTCGTCCGGGCTTGAGTTCAACCGCTCAGTCATGGCTCACTGCACCTTCAAACTCCTGGGGCTCAAGTCATCCTGCTACCTCAACCTCCTGAGTAGCTGGGACCACAAGCGTGCACCCCCACGCCTGGCTAATTTTTGTATTTTTTGTAGAGACAAAGTCTCGTTATGTTATCCAGGCTGTAATTTTGTTTATTTTTTTATAGAGACAAGGTCTAACTAGTTGCCCAGGCTGGTGTCGACCCCGTGAGCTCAAGCAATCCTTCTGCCTTCACCTCCCAAAGTGCTGAGATTACAGGTGTGAGCTACTGTGCTCAGCATTGGGAGATTTTTTTTTTTTCTAAACTTATCTTAAAATTATTAGCTTACAGCTTCAATGAATTCATAAGAATCACATAGTACAGGCTGGGAGCGGTGGCTCACACCTGTAATTTCAGCAATTTGGGAGGCCAAGGCAGATGGATCACCTGAAGTCAGGAGTTTGAGACCAGCCTGGCTGACATGGTGAAACCGTACTTCTACTAAGAACACAAAAATTAGGGCCGGTTGCAGTGGCTCATGCCTGTAATCCCAGTGCGGGTGGATCACCTGAGGTCAGGAGTTTGAGACAGGTCTGGCCAACATGGTAAAACCCCATCTCTACTAAAAGTGCGAAAGATTAGCCGGGTATGGTGGCACATGCCTGTAATCTCGGCTACTTGGGAGGCTGAGGCAGGAGAATCACTTGAACCCAGGAGGCAGAGGTTGCAATGAACCGAGATCACACCATTGCACTCCACCCTGGGTAACAAGAACGAAACTCCATCTCAGAAAAAAAAAAAAAAAAGCTGCGCATGCCTGTAATCCCAACTACTCAGGAAGCTGAGGCATGAAAATCGCTTGTACCCAGGAGATGGAAGTTGTAGTGAGCTGAGACCACGCCACTACACTCCAGCCTGGGAGACAAAGTGAGACTCTGTCTCAAAAAACAAAAACCGACAACAACAAAATAAAATCACGTAGTATAATCATTATTGTAGCAGTAGAGGTAGCTGCCACCTACTCATCCCCTATGACTATCCCTCTCCTACTCTGTTCCAGCCACACTGACCTCTCTGCTGTTCCTAGAATCTCATCAGGCTTCTACCTCAAGGCCTTTGCACTGGCCTTTTTTCCCTGGAAAGGTTCTCTGCACATCTGCACAACTTCTTCCCTCACTACATTCAGTTTCTGCTTGAAGGCCACCTGCGCAAGGAAGCCCTCTGGATCGCCCACTGATCACAGTTCACACCTCACTTACACCCAGGTACTTCCTGCAGCCTGCTTTGTTTTCTCCAGTTTGCTTATCGCTCCCAGACAGTGAAAGATTAGATAACACATATTTGCTCCCCACTGTCAACACCACAAAGGGCAGGAACTTTGCTTTGCTTCCTGCTGTGCCCCCAGCTCCAGGACCAGTGCCCAGCGCAAAGTAGGTGCTTGGTAAATGTCGAAGGAATGTATTGAGTCCTCCATTTCAGCCAGCTGCCATTCTAGGCATTGCACCTGCATTAAATTGCTCTTTTTAGTTAGATGCATCCTAAGATGAGGAGACTATTTTATCCTTTCTATTTTGTTTTACTTAAAAAAATAAAATAAAATAAACTTGGCCAGGGGCAGTGGCTCACGCCTGTAATCCCAACACTTTGGGAGGCCAAGGCAGGTGGATCACCTGAGGTCAGGAGTTCGAGACCAGCCTGGCCAACATGATGAAACTCCATCTCCACTAAATATACAAAAAATTAGCCAGGCATGGTGGTGGGTGCCTGTAATCCCAGCTACTCAGGAGGCTGAGGCAGGAGAATTGCAATTGCATAAACTCAGAAGGCAGAGAGTGCAGTGAGCCGAGGTTATACCATTGCACTCCAGCCTGGGTGACAGAGTGAGAGTTTGCCTGGAACAAAGAAAGAAAGAAAAGAAAATTATTATAAGCCTTTTCAAACCCACAGAAAAGGAGACAGAATGGCATAGTATGCCCCTATATACCCATTACCTTTAATGTAATTGATACAATCATTTGGCTATGTTATATGTATTTTTTCTAAAGTATTTACTTATTTATTTGTTATTTTTCTGAGACAGGGTCTTGCTTTGTGGTTTAGGTTGGAGTGCCGTGGTGGTGCAATCATAGCTCACTGCAGCTTCCAGTGCCCAGGCTCAAGTGGTCCTCCCACCTCAGCCTCCCAACTACCTGGGACTAGAAGTATGGGCCACGGCACCCAGCTAATTTTATTTTATTTTTAAACTTTTTTGGAGAGACGAGGTCTCTTTTTGTTTCCCAAGCTGGTTTTGAACTCCTGGCCCCAAGTGATCCTTCTGCCACAGCCTCCCAAAGCATTGGTGTTACAGGCATGAACCATTACCTCTGACCTCTTCTAAAGTGTTTTAAAATAAATACAGACATCAGAATGAAAACAAAACAAAAAGAAAACAAAACAAAACACAAAACAACAACAAAAATGCAGACATCAATAACATTCACCCTAAATACTCTTTTTTATTTAAGAGATGGGTGTCTCTCTATGTTACCCAGGCCGGAGTGCAGTGGCTATTCACAGATGCGATCCCACTACTGATCAGCACAGTTTTGACCTGCTCCGTTTCCGACCTGGGCCAGTTCACCCCTCCTTAGGCAACCTGGTGTCCACCGCTTCCGGGAGGTCACCATATTGATGCCGAACTTAGTGTGGACACCCGATTGGCATAGAGCATTACAGCCCAGAACTCCTGGGCTCAAGCGACCCTCCTACCTCAGCCTCCTGAGTAGCTGGGACTACAGGCAAGGACCACTGCGCCTGGCCACCCCTAAATACTCTAGTGAGCATCTGAAAAAAAAAATCCCACCTATTGTCATTACAGCGATATCTACTTTTTTGGCTGAAGTGTTTTAAGGTAAATTATGTCTTTACCCTCAAATATTTCAGCATGCATCTCTAGATAAGGACATTTTCTCACATAATCAAAATACCAGTATCCCTCCTGACAAAACTAACAAAAATCCTGTTAGCTAATCATCAGCCACATTCAAATTTACCGTCAACGTTTTTATCCTCATTTTACAGCATTGGAGAGCAATTGCCCCAGGCCCCCATATTAGGAAGAGAGGGAACTGCGATTTGGACCCAGGCAGTTTGGGGACAGAGCTGTAACCACAGCTCCATGAGTCAGGGCAGAGACAGCCCCTTCACCACCAGCTGGCCGCGCCCTGGGAAGGGAAGTTTGGGGCGGAGGAGGTTCGTGCGGGAGGAGGGGGAGGCGCCCACGCATCTGGGGCTGACTCGTTCTTTCGCAAAACGTCTGGGAGGAGCCCCTGGGGCCACAAAACTGCCGCCTTCGTGAGTCCGGAAGGCGAGAAGTGCAGGGATCCAGCTCACAGGAGCTGCCCTTGCGACATGGGTCACTCGCTGCTGCTGCCGCTGCTGCTGCTGCTGCTCCACACCGGCGTCCCAGGTAGGCGCTGGGTCCTGAACGCTTGCGCCTGGAACAGGGTCTGATTGGTGGTGGTGGTCGGGGGTTGTCAGAGGCTGAGTTGGAGGAATGGAGTTCGGTCCTTGGCACCCTCCCTAATCAAATAATAGTAATTCTCCTGCTTTGTGCAACGCCTCGCCGGGCAGTACCTGACACTACGTAGGTGCTCAGGAAATATTAGTAGAGCAAAGGCATTTAGCTTTACATAATTTATGTAAAAATGAGTGCTCTTTTTTTTTTTTTTTGTATGGAGCTCTTCTAAGCTTCTTCCTTGCAATTTCAAACTAGGCAATAGGATTATTATTGTTATTATTATTATTTGAGACGGAGTTTTTTGCCGAGGCTGGAGTACAATGGCGCAATTCGGCTCCCTGCAACCTCCGCCTCCCTCGTTCAAGCGATTCTCCAGCCTCAGCCTCCGGAGTAGCTGAGATTACAGGCGCGCACCACCAGGCCCGGCTAATTTTTGTATTTAGTAGAGACGGGTTTTCTCCATGTTGGCCAGGCTGGTCTTGAACTCCTGACCTCAAGTGATCCACCCGCCTCGGCCTCTCAAAGTTCTGGCATTAGAGGAGTGAGCCACGGCGCCCCAGCGGGACTATTAATTTCGTTTTCGAGGAAACTAGGGCACAGAGAGGTTAGGTAACTGGCCTAAAATCACACAGCCAGTGCTTGAATACTCGGACTCTGAACCTGCAGCCCCCCACCCCCACCCCCACCCCCAGCGCTCTCCACTCTGGCTAGTCTCTCCCTCTGAGAAACGGGGACAGGGCCCCTTTTACAAAAGGGCTAAAAGGAGGCTGGCTGGGCATTGCAGAGCCAGGATTGAAGACCCGGGATTGCCCCTCAGGACCTTTCTCTCTCGCTGAGGCCATTCTCACCTCCTTCCCCCAGAAAATGTGGGGGCAGGCACTGGGTCGAGAAACGAGAGGAGTTTGAAAAGGAACTGAGTCAGGGCAGGTGGCCACCGGGTGTTGTATCAGCGATGAATAAGTAGGAAAGTGCTCGAGACCGCGGGAGGCCGGGAGTTAGTAACAACTCTGTGACTCCGAACGCATAGTTCGGAGAAGATATCCAAGAAGGCCAGGAGGGTCGGGAAGTGGACCCAGGGGCTGGGCTATAACCTCGAGGCGGAGCCTGGGGCGTGGAGAGACAGTGTCCGGGAGGAGCCAGAGGGCGGGGCTGGAACCTCCAGACGAGCTAGGGGCGGGGTTATATGCTTGGGGAGTGGGTACGGGGCGGGGCGAAGAGCTCAAGTGGCCAAGGGGCGGGGTTATGACCTGGGGAGGAGCTGTAGGGCGGGGCTGAAATGTCAAGGAGGGACTGGGGCGGAGTTATAGCCTCAGGGGCGGGGAGAGCCTCGGGGAGAGCTAAAGAGCCAATTAGAACCTCAAGGAGGAGCCAGAGGGCGGGACTAAAGCCTCGAGAAGGAGTCTGGGGCGGGGCAAAATCTAGTTGTGGGAGCTGGAGGGCGGAGACAGAACTTCGCGGGGAAACTACAGTATTTGGGAATCGAATCTCGGAGGGCTGACGGCCGGGGCTAGAATTTGGGAATAAACTAGTGGGCGGGGAGAAGCTCTGGAACCGGGTAGAACCAGGCGGGGTGAGTGAAGGGATAGTTCTATTAGGGCACTGGGAATGGCGGGTATAACATAAAGATCGACGGGGGTAGGCTGAGGCTAGAACGCCCCTAGCAGAGCTAGAGAGACGTAACCGACCGAGGGCTCGCGCGGTGAGAAGGACTTAATGGGAGCAGGAATAGAACGTCCTGATAGAGAGGGCGGGGATAGGACCGTCAGGATATACGCCTCACGAGGACGGAATTAAAGGAAAAGCGGGCCAGGACAGGACTTTGGGGAAGAACTTGTGGGCACGGATAGAATGTTTAGTTAGGTGGGTGGAGACAGAACGTGCACAAAGGACAGACTGTAAGGACCGCCGGCCGGAACCCAGCAGAACGTGGAGCACGAATCTGAATGGACGGGGCCTGGAGACTTGGGACATGCAAGTGCGAGCGGGGCGTTTTGGAGCTAAGCGTAGTTAACCTCTCCTTCCTTCCCCCAGCCTCCTGGGGCCTGCGGTGCATGCAGTGTGACGGCTACGGAAATTGCCGAGTAGAGGAGTGCGCCCTGGGACAGAACCTCTGCAGGACCACGAGCGTGCGCCACTGGGAAGGTGAGCTACACACACACACACACACACACACACACACACACACACACACACACACACACCGCTCCAGCGCAGCAGGGAGCTGCGAGTGATTGAGAATCCTTCCTCACCAGTAACTGGGAAATGCAAATTAAAAAACAAAACAAAACGAAACAAAACCAAGGAGAGCCCATTCCACACCCACCAGCTTGGCAAGCATTTAAAAGTCTGACAATGTTCTGGTTAGTAAGGATGTGGAATTGCGGACCTTGTCTGTGGTGGGGGGTAAATTGGCACATCAACCACCTAGAGCGATTCGGCAATATCTAGTCCAGATGCAGATTAGCATACGATACAGCTCAACTACTCGTCATGCAAAAATGCCAAAGAACCTTGGCCACATATACCCAGGCACACATGTATAAGAATGTTCTACCGGGTGCGGTGGCTCACGCCTGTAATCCCAGCACTTTGGGAGGCTGAGAGGGGTGGATCACCTGAGGTTCAGGAGTTCGGACCAGCCTGACCAACATGGTGAAACCCCATCTCTACTAAAAATACAAAAATTAGCTGGGTGTGGTGGCGCATGCCTGTAATCCCAGCTACTTGGGAGGCTGAGGCAGGAGAATCGCTTGAACCAAGGAGGCGGAGGTTGCAGTGAGCTGAGATCAAGCCATTGCACTCCAGCCTGGGCAACAGAGTGAGACTCCATCTCAAGAAAAAAGAAAAAAAAAGGAAAAGAATGTTCTTAGCAGCAATGTTTGTGACATGGAAAATTGGAAACAGGCTGGGCACGGTGGCTCATACCTGTAATCCCAGCACTTTGGGAGGCAGAGGCGGGTGAATTGCTTGAGGTCAGGAGCTCAGAGAGGTCGAGGTTGCAGTGAGCTATGATTGCATGACTGCATTCCAGTCTGAGTGACAGAGTGATACCTTGTCTCTTAAAAAATTAATTAATGAGCTGGGCACGGTGGCTTATGCCACCCAGCACTTTGGGAGGCCAAGGCGGGTGGATCACGAGGTCAAGAGATTGAGACCATCTTGGCCAACATGGTGAAACCCCATCTCTACTAAAAATACAAAAATTAGCTGGGCGTGGTGGCATGTGCCTGTACTCCCAGCTACTCAGGAGGCTGAGGCAGGAGAATTGATTGAATCCTGGAGGTGGAGGTTGCAGTGAGCCGAGATCACGCCACTGCACTCCAGCCTGCAAGACTCTGTCTAAAAAAATAATAATAATAATTAATGGGCCGGGCACAGTGGCTCATACCTGTAATCCCAGCACTTTAGGAGGCTGAAGCCAGCAGATCACCTGAGGTTGGGAGTTCGAGACCAGCCTGACCAAAATGGAGAAACCCCGTCTCTACTAAAAATACAAAATTATCTGTGCATGGTGGTGCATGCCTGTAATCCTAGCTACTCAGGAGGTTGAGGCAAGGAGAATCGCCTGAACCTGGGAGGCAGAACTTGCAGTGAGCCAAGATCGTGCCATTGCACTCCAGCCTGGGCAACAAAAGTGAAACTGTCTCAAAAAAAAAAAAAAAAAATTAATGATTAGCCGAGTATGGCGGCATGTGCCTGTAGTCCCAGCTGCTTAGGAGTCTGAGCCAGGAGAATTGCCTGAACCCATGAGGCAGAGGTTGTAGTGAGCTGAGATTGTGCCACTGTACTCCAGCCTGGGTGACAGAGGAACACCCTGTCTCCCCACCAAAAAAGTTAATTAATTAAAATAAAATAAAATAGAGCAGGCTTCTTGTTGGGCTGAGGGTGGAGGCAGGGTTAACTCTAGAGAAAGACAGAGTTGGACTCAAACAAGAGAAGAGGCCTGGCAAAGATCAGCCCTGGGAGTGGGTGACCTTGAGACCAGGAGTGTCAGAGGCTGGCTGGGCCGAGAGGAGCCTCTGGGGTAATGAAGATCCACTTCTTGCAGAAGGGGAAGAGGTGGAGATGGTGGAGAAAAGCTGTACCCACTCAGAGAAGACCAACAGGACCATGAGCTTTCGGACGGGCATGAGGATCACCACCCTTACTGAGGCCGTGTGTGGGTTAAACCTGTGCAACCAGGACGGCGCTGGTGAGTGGGGCAGCCCTGGCCAGCCCCAACCCTAAGCCATCCCCAGCTCAACCTCATCATCATCCCAATCCTATCCTTAATTTTACATCAGCCAAACCCCAAGTCCACGCCTTATCCCAGTCACACCCCAACCCAACCCACCTCTAGCTCAGCCCCATCCCCAGCCCATTCTTGACCCCATATCCAACCCCAACTCCCCAACTTCATGTTACCCCAACACTGTCCCCAACTCAAACCCAGCCCTGTTGCAAACACAGTTCCAACCCCATCCTCATTTCAGACTGCCCTAAACCCCACTCCCAACAACACATTTACTTTCATCCTTAACCCAATCCCCATCCTGCGTGTTGGTATGTATGGTTGTTATGTATAACTTGCAGCTCTGCCCTAAACAAGCTCACACGCATGCATGAGACATAGGCGAGATGTCTCAGTTATGTCTGTCCATCTGATTGGGCAACAGATGGTTAAACTCAATCCACTGGAATGGGAGATAGTCCAAGCAATAGATGCTGAGGGGCCAGGATTCAAGCAGAGACTCGATGATCTCAGGGGAGGATTAGATGAGCCGCAGCAGGTTGGGAGAATCCTCTGCAATAGATGGTCTCTGACTTGGGCAGTGAAAAAAAAAATGTGAAGGAATGTCCATAATTGGCTGGATGTGGTGGCTAATGCCGGTAATCCAAGCATTTTGGGAGACCAAGGTGGGAGGACCTCTTGATCCCAGGAGTTTAAGACCAGCCTGGGCAACATAGCAAGACCTGGTCTCTGCAAAAAATAGCCGAACATGGGGGTATGCACCTGTGGTCCTAGCTATTCAGAAGGCTGAGGTGGAGCCTAGCTATTCAGAAGGCTTGAGTCTGGTAGTTCAAGACTGCAGTGAGATGTGATCATGCCACTGCACTCCAGCTTGGATGACAGAGTGAGACCCTGTCAGAAAGGAAAGAAGGAAAGGAGGGGGGAAGGAAGGAAGAGAGAAGATATAAAGAAGAAAGAGAGAAGGGAAGGGACATAAAGAAGGAAAGGAAGGAGAAATAAATAAGAAAGAAGGAAGGAAGGAAAGAGAGGGAGGGAGGGAAGGAAGGGAGGGAAGGAAGGAAGGAGCCAGAAAGGCAAGCAGGCAGGTAGAAAGGAAGGAAGGAAGGAAAGAAGGAGAAAGAAAGAAGAAAGGAAAAGAAGAAAGGAGAAAGAGAAGGGAAGGGACATAAGGAAAGAAAAAGAAGGAAGGAGAAAGAAAGAAAGGGAGGGAGAGAAGAAGAAAGAAGGAAGGAAGGAGAAAGAGAGAAACAGAGAAAGAGACAAAAGCCTTGTCTCAAAGAAAGAAAAAAAGAAAAAGAAACATCCAGAAGCCCCTTTGTTGAAATCCAGGCTCTGACCATTTTAGGAAAAAGACTTAGAAAGGGTCAAATTCTCCTAAATCCCCACAGGAGAGGGAGTATGGGGAAGAGATGGACCCGTGGTGCATGCTTAGCAGAGATGCCTCTTCCTGGACCTGGTCAGGAAGGAAATAGGGTAAGGCCAGTCCAGTCATGGTGACGTCAGTGAGCAGAGTGCTACGCTTGCACTGGGTTTTCTTTGTGGTTCATTCATCCTGATTCTGGCTGGTTTTCATCCATCCTGACCTCAAACTTTAATCTGTTGGCGGGGCCAAATCAGATGTTTGTTCTGAGGAAGTGACAAGAGAGGATGTGAGCTTCCTCTTTAGGCCAGATGTGCGCTTCCTCTTTAGGCCAGATGTGCTTAAGGAAAGCACCAATACTTGGGTCTAAGTAGTGCATTCAGAGATGATAGTGAAAACATTTAACAATATTGCTCAGTGCTGGGACAAACTCCTGGAGTCCCCTGCTGGGCCTGGTGTTACCCCTTTCCATGATGTGTCACAGGGACATGAAGGGCCCTGGGGAGAGAGCTGGGAGTAGTCAGGGGTCCACTGGGAGCTTGGGGCAGCAGTTGTCAATTTGGTAATCTAATAACTGAGATGCCTGTATCATCCCCATTTCTAATGCCATTGTTCCCTGCCTGTGGCAACTTGAATAGTTGGTTAAACTGCACTCAGTACCTACATGATGCTGGGGACACAGCAGTGACCAAGGCAGCCTTGTGCCCTGCCTGACTCCAAGAGACTCACAGTCCATTTTCTGTGTGTGTGTGTGTGTGTGTGTGTGTGTGTGTATAGAGGTGACAACAGACCCATCATCAGTGACTGATTATTAGTTTGGTGCAAAAGTAATTGCAGCTTTTGCCATTAAAAGCAACAGCAGAGGCTGGGTATGGTGGCTTATGCCTGTAATCCCAGTACTTTGGGAGGCTGAGGCGGGTGGATCACCTGAGGTCAGGAGTTCAAGACCAGCCTGACCAACATGGAGAAACCCCGTCTCTACTAAAAATACAGAATTAGCCAGGCGTGGAGCAGGTGCCTGTAATCTCAACTACTTGGGAGGCTGAGGCAGGAGAATTGCTTGAACCCAGGAGGCGGGGGTTGCGGTGAGCCGAGATTGGGCAATTGTACTCCCACCTGGCAAGAAGGAAACTCCTTCTCAAAAAAAAAAAAAAAAAAAAAAAAAAAAGGCCGGCACGGTGGCTCATGCCTATAATCCCAGCACTTTGGGAGGCCGAGGCAGGCAGATCATGAATTCAGGAGTTCAAGACCAGCCGGACCAACATGGTGAAACCCCATCTCTACTAAAAATGCAAAAAAATTAGCTGGACGTGGTGGCAGGCTGTAATCCCAGCTACTCAGGAGGCTGAGGAAAGGGAATTGCTTGAACCAGGGAGGTGGAGGTTGCAGTGAGCCGAGATCACACCACTACACTCCAACCTGCGTGACACAGCGAGACTCCTTCTCAAAAAAAAATTTTTTTAAAGCAACAGCAGAAACTGCAATTACTTTTGCACAACCTAATAGATTAGTCTGGGCTAGGAAGGGGGAAGCACAGGCAGAGGGGTCAGGGCTGGGATGAGGGAAAAGGAGGGGCCCCAGAGGTGATACCTGACTCAGGTCAGGGAAGGTTTCCTAGGGGAAGTGACAGCTAAGCTGGGTTTTGAAGGATGAGTAGGAATCAGATTATGAAACAGCCAGTGGAGGCCATGTGCAGTGGCTCATGCCTGTAATCCCAACACTTTGGGAGGCCAAGATGGGAGGATTGTTTCAGCCCAGGAGTTCCTGACCAGCCTGGGCAATGTGACTCTACAACAAATACAAAAATTAGCCAGACGTGGTGGCACATGCCTGTGATCCCAGCTCCTTGGGAGGCTGAGGCAGGAGGATCACTTGAGCCCAGGTGGAGGCTGCAGTGAGCTATGACTGCACCACTGTACCCCAGCCTGAGTAACAGAGCGAGATCCTATCAAAAAAAGAAAAAAAGCTGGGCGCAGGGGCTCACACCTGTAATCCCAGCACTTTGGGAGGCCAAGGCGGGGCCAATCACAAGGTCAGGAGTCAAGACCAGCCTGGCCAACATGGTGAAACCCCTTCTTTACTAAAAGTACAAAAAGTCATCTGGGCATAGTGGCAGGTGCCTGTAATCCCAGCTACTCCAGAAGCTCAGGCAGGAGAATTGCTTGAACCTGGGAAGTGGAGGTTGCTGTGAGCCAAGCTCATGCCGCTGAACTACAGTTATCCCAGTAGCTGGGATACAGGTGCCTGGCACCACACCCAGCTAATTTTTTTCGTATTTTTAGTAGAGACACGGTTTTGCCATGTTGGCCAGTCTGATCTCGAACTCTTGACCTCGTGATCTGCCCGCCTTGGCCTCCCAAAGTGCTGGGTTTACAGGCATGAGCCTGGTCCTCATTTACGTTTTTAACAAATTATTCTGACCTCAGAACAGAAGATAGATTGAAAGGAAGCAACAGTAGATGAGGGGAAACCAACTTGCGGGGAGGTGAGGTTGTCAGGTGGAGAGGAGGGCAGCAGGACCAGGGTGTCAGGTGTGCAGAGGAAGAGAAGTGGATGGATTTAAGAGCTATTCAGGCTACGCACAGCGGCTCACGCCTGTGATCCCAGCACTTTGGAAGGCCAAGGCAGGAGGATTGCTTGAGCCCAGGAGTTGGAGGCTGCAGTGAGCTGTGATCATGCCACTGCACTCCAGCCTGGGCAGCAGAGCAAATCCCTGTCTCAACAAAAGCCAAAAAAAAAAAAAAAAAAGCTATTTAGAAGCAGGCATTAGTGGTGGATTATGTGGAGAGGGGACCTGCAATTCTGGTCATGATGGAGTCACTTGAATCAGACCACACTTCTGCCAACGATAGTTACAAATGCTGGACAAATAGTAAACAATTATTGGAAATCACTGGAGAACAGCAAATGAAAGGAGAAACTTGGCTGGGCGAAGTGGCTCATGTCTGTAATCTCAGCACTTTGGGAGGCCAAGGCAGGTGAATTGCTTTAGCTCATGACTTCAAGACCAGCCTGGGCAACGTGGCGAAACCCCATCTCTACTAAAAATACAAAAGTTAGCCAGGTGTAGTAGCATGTGCCTGTGGTCCCAGCTACTTAGGTGGCCGAGGCACAAGAATTGCTTGAACCCGGGAGGTAGATGTTACAGTGAGCCAAGATTGCATGACTGCATTCCAGCCTGGGCGACAGAGTGAGACTCCGTCTCAAGAAAAAAAAAAAAAAAAAAAAGGAAAGGAGAAACTTGAGCTGCTACCACCTCTGAAATGAGGAAGGCATAGAATGTGGGTCCCACAGACAACCTGGCTTTTTCCCGGAGCGCACTTGCCAATCTGCTGCTGTGGAAGGGTAAGAGAGCCCAGATGGAAAGAGAGTTGCTAGACTCAGAAGACGGAGGTTGGAGTTTGGGGCTGCCAGAATGTCTGGAGGATGAGAGTTAAAATCCTGGAAGGGATGGGACCACAGAAAAGGGAGTCCCCAATCTGCAAACAAATCTCCCTCAAGTCATTGGCAAGCTATACATGCACAGGGTGAGAGTCCAAGAAACTGGGAAGAGAAAAATAGTGACTGGGAAGCTACAAAAGCGAGCGAGGCTTCCAGCAGGCATGTGATGCTGGGGACACAGGATGCCAAGCTGGAGAGGCCTTGGTAAGCACCTCAGACTCTCCCCGCAAGACCATCCTAGGGGTAAGAGCCAACGTGAAATAGACCAGCTCTAAACAAGCCTAGATCCAATCCTTGACAGGAATGAAAACCCGACTCTGGAAGAAGAAAACATCGTTTAGGCCCTTGACAGATTTTTATCTATAATGTCTGGCATGTGATCAAAACTTACAAGATAACCAGGCATGGTGGCGCGCGTCTGTAGTCCCAACCACTTGGAAGGATTGCTTGAGCCTGAGAGTTCTGTGCTGTCGTGTGCTCTATCAATCGAGTGTCTGCAGTAAGTTTGGTATCAATATGGTGGTCTCCCAGGAACAGGGGACCACCAGGTTGTCTAAGGCGGGGATGAAGTAGCCCAGGTCAGAAATGGAGCAGGTCAAAACTCTTGTGCTGATCAGTAGGAGGATTATGCCTGTGAGTAGCCACTGTACACCAGCCTGGACAACATAGCAAGACCCCATCTCTTAAAACTTTACAAGGTTTTCTGAAGAAAATAAAAAGGACCAATTGACCAGAAACCAAGAGCAAAATCCAACTATAGAAACAGAGTTGTAGTGACTCAAATAGTGGATTATATGTCAGGACACATGAAAACTGCTACAATCAATATATGAGGACGATAGAGGAAAGGGTAAGTTTTAGCACCTGGAATCTGTGTTTTAAAAGAGTCCAACAGAAAATGTAGAACAGCGACTCAAGTGAAGAACTCTGCAGATGTGCTTGATAGAAGCCAGACACAGCAGAGGAAACCGATGAAAGAACTAGAAGACGGAACAGCAGAAGCGTGTGGATTGACGTACAGATGGGGAGGAGCAAGGGGTCTGCCAGGTTTCTGCCCTGGGGACTGGATGCGGCTGCCTCAGACATGTGGACTTCAAGAAAAGGATCCATTGTGGGAGAAGACAGGGAATTTCATTTGGGACAGGTGTTTGAGTTATAGCCATGGGGCATCAAAGAGCGTTGCATGCACAGGTCTGGAGCTCCTAGACAAGCCTGAACCAGAGATTTGTGAGTGATGAGCAGATAGATAGAAATGAGGTCGTGTCAATTGATATTTGCCCCATGGGAGAGTCTATACTGTGAGAAATAAAAAGGGCTTAAAACAGAGCCTGGCCACGTGCAGTGCTCAGGTCTGTAATCCCAGGACTTTGGGAGGCTGAAGTGGGAGGATTGTTTGAGCCCAGGAATCTGAGACTAGCCTGGACAACACGGCAAGACCTTATCTCTACAGAAAATATAAAAATTAGCCGGGTGGGGGCCCAAAGTGGCTCCGGCCGGATGTCGTGGCGCTTGCGAAGGCGAGGCCAAGAGTTCAAGGCCAACCAACCTCAGCAACCTTACAAGCTCTCAATGATTGGCAAAAAAAAAAAAAAAATTAGCCGGGTGTAGTGGCATACACCTGTAGTCCCAGCTACTCGGTGGGCTGAGATGGGAGAATCACTTGAGCTCAGGGAGGTCGAGGTGGCAGTGAGCCATGATTGTGCCACTGCACTCCAGCCTTGCAGACAGAGCAAGACCCTGTCTCAAAAAGAAAAAAAAGAGAGAGAGAGAGAGAAAGAAAAGAAAGTAATTCTGAGGCTCATTGGCATTTAGAAGAGTGGCATAAAAAGAATTCACACGACCAGGCGCGGTGGCTCACACCTGTGATCCCAGCACTTTGGGAGGCCAAGGCAAGTGGATCATGAGATTAGGAGTTAGTTCGAGACCAGCCTGACCAACATGGTGAAACCCCGTCTCTACTAAAAAATATACAAAAATTAGCCAGTCATGGTGGTGGGCGCCTGTAATCGAAGCTACTCAGGAGGCTGAAGCAGGAGAATTGCTTGAACCCAGGAGGTAGAGGTTGCAGTGAGTTGAGATCACATCACTGCACTCCAGCCTGGGCAACTGAGCCAGACTCCGTGTCAAAAAAAAAAAAAAAAGAGAGAGAGAGTTTACACAGGAGACCCATGAGTGACCACCCAGAGTGGGCAGGACTGGAAATGGGGAGTCCAGGGAGCAATGGGAGCTCAAAGTAGGCACATGTCCCAGCTTGGTGGGTCAGGGAGGGCTTCCTAGGGGAGGTGAAATTGAAGATGACAGGTGAAACTGAAGAATGAGTAGGAGTTAGAGAAAGTGAGGCACAAGAAAAAGGTGTTCTAGGTGAGAACAGCTGCTTTGGCAAAGATGAGATTTTGCGTTTTCCCTTTCATGGATGTTTGTGTGAGAAGACATGGGTTATTGGCTTTGTAGTTATTTTTCTTTGAGGGGGACGGCGGGGCTTTGGATGTAAATGATCTGCCTAATTATAGCTAGCGCCTTGCCAGTTGAGAGCCTTGGCCGACATGGTCCTCTCACGTTTTTAAGACTTGGCCTGGACTCAGTTCAGATGTGTCTTGGGTCAGGACGGGGAGGGCATGCCAAGCATGGGAAATGGTGTGAGCCAAGGCCTGGGCAGAGGAATGACTCTGGTGTTTCCAGGGAAAAGTAACGGATCCAGCTGGCCAACACCGCAAGGTCTGTACAAAAGGCAAAGTGACCACAAATCAGCCAAGCTTTTGAGTCTTTGATCCCAGGGAGTGTATTATCTATTGCTTATCTGTTATCTATTGCTGCCTTGCAGATTGCAGCACTAAAATAAGCATGCGTTATTTCACAAAGTTTCTGAAGGTCAAAAACCCTGGAGTGCCTTAGCTAGGTGGTTGTGGCTCGGGATCCTTCATGAGCCTGCAGCCTGGGTGACAGAGTGGGACTCTGTCTCGGGGTGGGGATGGGGGGAAGGCCGGACTTGGTGGCTTACGCCTGTAATCCCAATATTTTGGGAGGCCAAGGCAGGTGGATCATTTGAGGTCAGGAGTTCGAGACCAGCCTGACCAACATGGTGAAACTGTCTCTACGAAAAATACGAAAATTAGCCAGGTGTGGTGGGCGCCTGAAATCCCAGCTACTCGGGAGGCTGAGGCAGGAGAATCGTTTGAACCTGGGAGGCAGAGGTTGCAGTGGGCCGAGACCACACCATTGCATGCCAGCCTGGGTGACACAGTGAGACTCCCTCTCAAAAAAAAAAAAAGGAAAAGGAAAGAAATATACTTCTAGGACCATGTGGGAATGCTGTACTGGAGTGAGTAGGGGGTGACAAGAATGGAAACCCAGAGGCTAGGGAGATAGCTGGAGTTGAAGGAGGTCTGAGCTGGACTGGGCCATGGGGCTGAAAGGAGGGGGTGGATTCTAGAAAGATTCAGCAGGCAGAATAGGCAGGGCTTGATGACTGGCTGCCGGAGGGGATAAGGAGGAACTGATGCCGAGTGAATCCTCGCGGAGCTGGAGCCCCAGGACTGTCCCCACGGAGTCTCACTCCACTGCGCCTCTTCCAAACAGGCCCGGCTGTCACCTTTCCCCGAAGCCGTTTCCTGGAATGCATTTCCTGTGGCTCATCAGACATGAGCTGTGAGAGGGGCCGGCACCAGAGCCTGCAATGCACCAGCCCTAAAGAACAGTGCCTGGATGTGGTGACCTACCGGACCTCAGAAGCTGAGGAAGGTGAGCCCCAACCTGCTGGAACTCCCCCATGCTCTGCTCTTCCCCAAGACTGCACTTAACAACAACCCCAAAGTGACAGGGATGTCAGCAAGTGACAAAGCTCTCTCACGCACAAGAAGTCCAGTGATAGGAAGTTCAGGACCACAAGGACCGTTCCAGGGTCACCAGGAACCCAGATGCCTTCTCGGGTTTGTTTGTTTGTTTGTTTGTTTTGTTTCGTTTTGTTCTGTTTTTGAGATGGAGTCTTGCTGTGTCACCCAGGCTGGAGTGCAATGGTGCAGCCTTGGCTCGCTGCAACCTCTGCCTCCAGGGTTCAAGTGATTCTCCTGCCTCAGCCTCCTGAGTAGCTGGGACTACAGGTGCGTGCCACCATCATGCCCGGCTAAGTTTTGTATTTTTAGAAGAGATGGTTTCACCACGTTGGTCAGGCTGGTCTCTAACTCCTGACCTCGTGATCCGTCTGCCTTGGCCTCCCAAAGTGCTGGGATTACAGGTGTGAGCCACCGCACCTGGCCACCTTCTCGTTTCTTACACATCACTTCCACTCTCAAAATGCTTCATAGTCCAAAATGGCTGCCAGAGCTCCAGGCCTCACAAGTAAGGTCCAGAAAGGAGGAAGAAGAAAAGAAAAGGGACAAAAAATGGGACGCTTTTGTAAGTGTTCTCCTTTCTGGAAGTCCCTTAAAGCACTTCTATTCATATCACATTGGTCTGAATTTCATCACATGACTATACCTACAGAGGCAGGAATATGTCATTTCAGACCTGTGATTGTCCTAGATAAAATGAGGGTCTATGATGAAGGGTGAAGTAGAGAATGGCTGAATGCCTGCTAGGGTGGGCAAATCCCATCTTAGTTCCTCATGCACAGTCTGACATCTGACCTTTGTCCCCTGGCCCCTATAGGGCATCCAAAGGATGACCACCACATCCGTGGCTGTGGCTACCTTCCTGGCTGCCCAGGCATCGCTGGTTTCCACAGTGAAGACACCTTCCACTTCCTGAAGTGCTGCAACACCGCCAAATGCAACGGGGGCCCAAGTAAGGAATGAGAGACATGGGCGAGGCGTGGGGTTGTGCATGCAAATGCCACCACACCTGGCTAATTTTTTTTGCATTTTTAGTAGAGACAGGATTTCACCATGTTGACCAGGATGGTCTCGAACTCCTGACCTCAGGTGATCTGCCCACCTCGGCCTCCCAAAGTGCTGGCGTTACACAGGTGTGAGCCACCGTGCCTGGCCTAAATTTTTAAAACTTTTGTAGAGATGTGATGTTACTATTTGCCCAGGCTGGTATCAAACTCCCAGGCTCAAGCAATGCTTCTGCCTTGGCCTCCCAAAGTGCTGGGATTAGTTTCTTTCTTTTTTTATTTGAGATGGAGTCTCTCTCTGTCACCCATGCTGGAGTGCAGTGGTGCCATCTTGGCTCACTGCAACCTCCACCTTCTGAATTTAAGCAATCCTCCTGCCTCAGCCTCCTGAGTAGCTGGGACTACAGGTGTGTACTACCACGCCTGGCTAATTTTTTTGTATTTTTAGTAGAGGTGGGGTTTCACCTTGTTGGCCAGGCTAGTCTCAAACTCCTGACCTCAAGTGATCCATCTTCCTCAGCCTCCCGGAGTGCTGGGATTACAGATGTGAGCCGCTGTGCCTGACCTTCATTTAGTTTCTGCAACCACCAAAACCCATCTGGCCTCATGGCCCTTGCACATGCAGTATCCTCCCCTAAGAACACATCTTCCCCAAGAATTCACCCTGCTGGCAACTTCTCATCCATTAGGCCTCAGCTTTATTTTTATTTATTTATTTATTTATTTATTGAGATGGAGTTTTGCTCTTGTTGCCCAGCCTGGAGTACAATGGTGCAAGCTTGGCTCACTGCAACCTCTGCCTCCCAGGTTCAAGCGATTCTCCTGCCTCAACCTCCTGAGTATCTGGGATTACAGGCATGCGCCACCCTGCCCAGCTAATTTTATATTTTTAATAGAGATGGGATTTCTCCATGTTGGTCAGGCTGGTCTTGAACTCCCAACTTCAGGTGATCTGCCCGCCTCAGCCTCCCAAAGTACTGGGAGGCCTTAGCTTTAATGTATCTTCTTCAGGGACACTTTCGCTGTCCCTCCCTCCAGTGTAATCTAGATCCCTGTCTCTATTACCCAGCACTGTCAACACATAGAAATGTTCCATATCTATGCTGCCCAATATTAATAGCCACTACTATATGTGGTCTATTCTGGCGCCTGTAATCCCAGCTACTCAGAAGGCTGATGCAGGAGAATTGCTTGAACCCAGGAGGTGGAGACTGGGGTCAGTGAGCACTTGAAATGTGAACTGAATTTTAAGATTCAGTTAATATTAATATATTTAAATTTAAACAACCACATGTGCCCAGTGGCTACCAGATTGGCTAGTGTAGCTCTAAACTGTGAATTCTGGCTGGAGGCAGTGGCTCACACCTGTAATCCCAGCATTTTTGGAGGCGGGAGGATCACCTGAGGCCAGAGGTTTGAGACAAGCCTGGGCAACATAGCAAGGCCCCATCTCAAAAAAAATTTTTAGTAATAATAATAATACTAATAACTTGTAAGTTCTGGCCAGGTACAGTGGCACACACCTGTAATCCCAGAACACTGGGAGGCTGAGGCAGGCAGATTGCTTGATCCCAGGAGTTCGAGACCCAGCCTGGACAACATGTTGAAACCCCATCACTACAATGTAGAAAAATCAGCTGGGCATGGTGGTGCACGCCTTGTAGTCCCAGCTAGTCAGGAGGCTGATGTGGAAGAATTGCTTCAGCTGAGTGGTGGAGGCTGCAGTGAGCTACAATTATACCACTGTACTCTAGCCTGGGCAACAAAGTGAGACCCTGACTCAAAAATAAATAAATAAGTTGTAACTTCTGTGTGGGCAGGGACAGTTTTATCTTACATAAAAGTTGCTCACCCAGAACCCAGCACAGTGCCTGGCCAGAAATGAGGCTTATGGGGAGTTGAAAGCTGGGTTTCTCAGGCCAGGTGTGGTGGCTCACACCTGTTATCCCAGCACTTTGGGAGGCCGAAGCGGGCAGATCACAAGGTCAGGAGTTCGAGACCAGCCTGACCAACATGGCGAAACCCGGTCTCTACTAAAAACATAAAGATTAGCTGGGCATGGTGGCTCATGCCTGTAATCCCAGCTACTCCGGAGGCTGAGGCAGGAGACTTACTTGAACCTGGGAGGTAGAGATTGCAGTGAGCCGAGATTGCACCACTGCACTCCAGCATGGGAGACAGAGTGAGACTCCAGCTTAAAAAAAAAAAAAAAATTGGGAGTTTCTCTCAAGCCCTGGAAAACCATCCCCCCTCCAAATGCCATTCAGCTGCCTGACCACAAGGTGGCTCCAAGACGTCTCTGGCTCCGAGTGGGAGTCCTGGGACAGTCATTCAAGGAAGTGGGGATCCAGGCACTGATTTTCTTGGTCTCTGTGTCTCTGGTCTTCTCCTAAGTCCTGTCACTTGCAAATCTGCCGAAGAATGGCCACCGGTGTTAC
Organism: Saguinus oedipus; assembly: GCA_031835075.1. Lineage (NCBI taxonomy): Eukaryota > Metazoa > Chordata > Mammalia > Primates > Cebidae > Saguinus > Saguinus oedipus. Next base: position 45,405,093 of record CM063187.1, on the reverse strand, counting down.
AGCTGCCAGGGGAACAGCACCCATGGATGTTCCTCTGAAAACACTGTCCTCACTGACTGCCGAGGCCCCATGAACCAATGTCTAGAAGCCACCGGCATTTACGGTGAGGCCCTTTCCAAGGTTGAGAGGGGATGGTTACTACGGGTAGAGGGTTCTCCAAGAGACTGACTTCCAGTTAAGCTGGACTTAACTGTGGTGAATCTCCCTGTGGAAAAGGTGGGATTTTCTTCAGGTGGGTGGATATTGTTGTAAGGAATTAAGACTTATCCATCAGAATGTAAACATTTTTGCCATAGAAAAGTGGAATTCAGGCTGGGTGTGGTGGCTTAAGCATGTACTCTCAGCACTTTGGGAGGCTGAGACCAGAGGATCTTTTTTTTTTTTTAAATTTTCTTTTTTTTAAAGACGGGGTTTCAACGCGTTGGTCAGGCTGGCCTTGAACTCCCAACCTCAGGTGATCCGCCCACCCTGGCCTCCAAAGTGCTTGCATTACAGGTGTGAGCCACCATGCCCGGCCGACCAGAGGATCTCTTGAGGGCAGGAGGCTAAGACCAGCCCAGGCAATGTAGCAAGATCCCCATCTTTACAAAAAGAAAAAAGAAAAAAAAGGTGGAATTCTTTGGTGGCAAGATTTCTTGTGGGTTGAGGGATTTGCTGAAGATATCTCAGGCTTTGGTCCTGTGACGTCCTGGAAAGGTCTCTGTATTCCAGTGGTTCTTAAGGTCTTTGGTCTCAACTCCTTCATGCTCTTAAAAATTACTGCTGGCCAGGTGTGGTGGATCACTTGAGGTCAGGATTATGAGACCAGCCTGGCCAACATGGTGAAATCCTGTCTCTACAAAAAAATACAAAAATTAGTTGGGCGTGCTGTCCCACACCTGTAACCCCAGCTGCTCAGGAGGCTGAGGCACGAGAATCTCTTGAACCCAGGAGGAGGAGGTTGCAGTGAGTGGAGATCACACCACTACACTCCAGCCTAGATGACAGAATGAGACTTTGTCTTAAAAAAAAAAATGTTGTTTATTGTTTATATCAGTGATTTCTATAGATAAATGCCATATTAAAAATTAAAACTGAGAAATTTTTTTTTTTTTTTTTTTGAGATGAAGTCTTGCTCTGTTGCCAGGCTGGAGTGCAGTGGCATGAGCTTGGCTCACTGCAACCTTTGACTCCCAGGTTCAAGCAGTTCTCCTGTCTCAGCCTCCTGAGTAGCTGGGATTACCGACATGCACCACCACACCCAGCTAAGTTTTGTATTTTTAGTAGAGATGGGGTTTCACCATGTTGGGCAGGATGATATTGATCTCCTGACCTTGTCATCTGCCCACCTCGGCCTTCCAAAGTGCTGGGATTACAGGCGTGAACCACCATGCCCAGCCAAAACTGAAAAACCTTTAAAGATTTACTTATGAATTCATCTTATAACAATAAAACTCATTACACATTAACATAAATAATATTTTTATGAAAAATGACCATAGTTTCCAAAGAAAAAATGTAATGACCTCCAGGCATGGTGGCTCACTCCTATAATCCCATTACTTTGGGAGGCCAAGGTGGGTAGATCACTTGAGCCCAGGAATTTGAGGCCAGCCTGGGCAATATAGCAAAATCCTGTCTCTACAAAAAATACAAAAATGAGCTGGGCATGGTGGTATGTGCCTGTAGTCCCAGCTACTTGGGAGGCTGCAGTGGAAGGATCACCTGAGCCTGGGAGGTGGAGGTTACTGTAGCCTGGGCAACAGAGTGAGACAGTGTCTCAAAAAAAAAAAAAAAGGAAGAAGAAAAGTAGCTTTATTTTGCTGTGTTGCACATCTCTTTGATGTCCAGCTTAATAGAAGACAGCTGGGTCCTCATGGAAGCTTCTGCTTTCAGTCTGTTGCAATATTACATGTTCTGGAGTTTTTGGAAAACTCCATTATACACTTATGAGAGTGAAAAAGCCATATGTTTTAGTATTATTATGAGAATAGTTTTGATTTCACAGATCTCCTGAAAGGGTCTCAGGGGTGCCTGAGCCGCACTTTAAGAACCACCGCTTTCTCTCTCCTTTTTTTTTTTTTTTTTGAGACAGATCTCACTCTGTTGCCCAGGCTAGAGTACAGTGGCACAATCACAGCTCACCACAGCCTCAAATCTCCTGAGCTCAAGTGATCATCTCACCTCCGCCTCCCGAGTAGCTGGGGCTGCAGCTTTTTTTTAATGTTTGTAGAGACAAGGTTTTGCTGTGTTGTCCAGGCTGGTCTGGAACTCCTGAGCTCAAGCTCTCCTCTCTCCTCGGCTTCCCAAGGTGTTGAGATCACAGGCGTGAGCCACCAAGCCTAGGCCTGAGAACTGCTGCTTCCTCTAGGTGGTGGTGAAGGTGGGGCCCACCACGAGGTGGCAGGTCACCTACCGGAGAATTCTAGGCCTGGGCCCAGGAGCTGGAAGTCTCACTCAGTCTTCTCTTTCCTCAGAACCGCTAAACAAAAGCTACATGGTAAGAGGCTGTGCAACATCTTCAATGTGCCAACGTGACCACATGAGTGATGCCTTCAGCATGAGCCACATTGATGTCTCCTGCTGTACTGAAAACGACTGTAACGACCCAGCCAAGGATATCCAGCACCGCAGTGAAGCCGCTCCCCAGCCTGGCCCTGCCCATCTCAGCCTTACCATCACTGGGCTGATGACCGCCAGACTGTGGGGAGGCACTCTCCTCTGGACCTAAACCTGAAACCCCCTTCTCTGCCCTGGCTGGATCCAGGGGGGACCCTTTGTGCTTCCCTCAGTTCCCAGCCCTACAGACTTGCTGTGTGACCTCAGGCCAGTGTGCTGACCTCTCTGGGCCTCAGTTTTCCCAGCTGTGAAAATACCTGTCTCACAAAGTTGTGTGAATCAGAAGAGAAAAGCTGGAGGAAGGCTGTGGGCCAGTGGGAGAGCTTTCATTATTATTAATATTGTTGCCACTGTTGTGTTGTTGTTATTGTTATTAATTAATATTCATATTATTTATTTATTACTGAAATAAAGATTTTGTACCAGTGAACAAGGCCAGGCCTGCCTCTCTTTGTAATGTCTATCTTTGGGAGAATAAATGATGGGGGACACCTTTCCACATACTCCTGGAATCAGGGGTCACATTTGAGGCCCCTGCCTAGGTTGGAAGTCCCTGTGGGGGCTGCCTCCACACCTATTTCTGGCCTCCAAATGCTGCCAGAACAGGAGCATCACCTTCCTGAACAAACATCACCATTCTAAGTTCCCCTTGATTAAAAACCAGCTAAATCCAGCCCCAAAACATCAGCATAATGGCTGTCAGCATAACTAGAAACATTCCAACCCTAGGATAAAGCCCTCTCTGACCAGAAACATGCCAATGCTGAGATAGCCTCCCATCCAACCCCGCAATAAGCTTTCCCTACATGAAAACATTCCGAACCTACAATAAGCGCCCGATTCCAAAACCCTTACATACCCTTAGTCTGAAAAAAAAAAGGCTTTTTAACCTAGCTCAGCCAAAAAGCCCCTCTCAGGTTTGTTTTCTCTAAAATAAACCTGTCTTTAACTGTCAAGCCATGTTTCTTGTCTCTTTTCTCTTTCTTTATTATTATCATTATTATTATTTTTTTTTGGAAATGGAGTTTCACTCTTGTTGCTCAGGCTGGAGTGCAATGGTATGATCTTGGCTCACCACAACCTCCATCTCCTGGGTTCAAGTGATTTTCCTTCCTCAGCCTCTGGAGTAGCTGGAATTACAGGGATTACAGGCATGTGCCATCATGCCAGCTAATTTTGTATTTTTAGTAGAGACAGGGTTTCTCCATGTTGGTCAGACTGGTCTCAAACTCCTGACCTCAGGTGATCCACCCACCTCAGCCTCCCAAAGTGCTGGAATTACAGGTGTGAGCCACTGTACCCAGCTTTTTTTTTTTTTTTTTGAGACGGAGTTTTGCTCTTGTTGCTTAGGCTGGAAGTGCAATCGTGCGATCTCAGCTCTCCGCCTTCCAGGTTCAAGCCATTCTCCTGCCTCAGACTCCTGAGTAGCTGGGATTACAGGCATGTGCCACCACACCCAGCTAATTCTGTATTTTTAGCAGAGACAGTGTTTCTCTATATTAGTCAAGCTGGTCTTGAACTCCAGCCTCAGGTGATTCACCTGCCTCAGCCTCCCAAAGTGCTGGGATTACAGAAGTGAGCCATCGCGCCTCGCCTCCTCTTTAATTCTTCCAAATGCAACCTTCCAACTCACCTACTGAATACTAAACCTTCCGGTCTTACATCTCCCAAACTTCAACAGTTGCAACTATTTTATTGTTCCAAGGAGACATGCCCACATTTCCCAGCATGCTTTGGGACAGGAGACAGACAGAAGATAACCTGATGTCCAGAATTCCCTGCATGCACTGCAGTGAGGAATAAGGACAGGAGTGCACTTCCCCTGAAGTGCTGGGGATAAAGGCTGGGCTCTATTTCCCAGGATGCCTCAGAACTGTCAGAAAAAGAGAACTACCATTTCAATGGCACTCTGGGAGCACAATATTGAAGAACTCATCTTTCTTCCCATCATTTGCTAAGGCAACCCATGGAGACAAAAATTACATTCCCCACGAAGCCTTGTGGCTAATGAAGAAAAACAATAAGACATCTTTGGCTGGGTGTGGTGGCCCATGCCTGTAATCCCAGCACTTTGAGCAGCCGAGGTGGGCAGATCACTTGAGGTCAGGAGTTTGAGACTAGCCTGGCCAATATGGCAAAACCCCATCTTTACTAAAATTACAAAAATTAACCGGATTTGGTGGCAGATGCCTGTAATTCCAGCTACTCAGAAGGCTGAGGCAGGAGAATTACTTGAACCCAGGAGGCAGAGGTTACAGTGAGCCAAGATCACACCACTACGTGACACAGTGAGACTCTATCTCAAAAAAAAAAAAAGGACATCTTCCATGGTGAGGGACAGGGTTTCTGTTTAGGGTTTTCTCTAATCATATATCACCACCTGTCATTGTGGTGGCTTAAAGAGGTGGTGTCTGTATTTCTGCCTCTGGAATATAAGTGACCCTGTGACTGCTTTGACCAGCAGAATGCGGTGGAAGTTTTGCTGTACTATGTTCTGGAACCAAGCTTTAAGAAACTATCATTTTTTACTTTCTGAATCTTGGAACTCACTCTGGGGAAACCATTTGCCATGTAAGAGTACTACTGCCCTGAGACCACCATGCTGTGAGGAAGCCCAAGCTACTTATGTATAAATGCCACGTGGAGACAGAGCCCCAGATGTTTCAGGCATCTTAGCCCAGGCACCAGACAAGTGGGTGAAGAAGCCACTTTGGACATGTAGCCCTAGCAGATGCGATACAGAGAAGAACCAGGAGACTCAGCTATGTTAGTTTCCTAGGGCTGCCTGCGACAAATTACTACAAACTTATAAACTAACACATTGTGTGCCTGCATCAAAACCTCACAGAAGGACAGGCATAGTGGCTCACGCCTGTAGTCCTAACACTTTGGGAGGGTGAGGAAGGAAGATCTCTTAAGCTCAGGAGTTCAAGATCAGCCTCGGCAACATAGTAAGACCTAATCTCTACTAAAAATTAAAAAAATTAACTGGATGTGGTGGGGCATGTTTGTAGTCCTAATTACATGGGAGGCTAAGGTAGGAGGATCACTTGAGCCCAGGAGGTCAAGGCTGCAGTGAGCCACGATCATACCACTGCACTCCAGCCTGGACAACGGGACCAGACTCTGTCTCAAAAAAAAAAAAAAAAAAACCCAAAAGCACATTACATATGTCCTGTAAATATATACAACTATTATGTATCCATAATAATTAAAAATAAAAAATTTAAAACATACACACACAAATCTTACAAACTAAGTGGCTTAAAACCACAGAAATTTAGGCCAGGTGTGGTGGTTCAAGCCTGTAATCCCAGAACTTTGGGAGGCCAAGGCAGGCACATCACTTGAGGCCAGGAGTTTGAGACCAGCCTGGCCAACACAGTGAAACCCTGTCTCTACTAAAAATACAACAAAAAAAATTAGCTGGTTGTGGTGGTGCTCTTCTGTAATCCCAGCTACTTGGGAGGCTGAGGCATGAGAATCGCTTGAATGCAAGAAGCAGAGGTTACAGTGAGCCGAGATTGCACCACTGCACCCCAGCCTGGGCAACAGAGTGAGATTCTGTCTCAAAAAAAACACAACAACAATCAGAAACTTGTTCTCTCAACAGTTCTGAATGCTACATGTCCAAAACCAAGGTGTCAAAGTCTCAGGGGAAGAGCCACACTTTTACAGTGTCGGGGTAAGAACCATGCTTTTAGTCTCAGGGTCTCATGCCTGTAATCCCAGCACTTCGGGAGGCCGAGGCAGGTGGATCACCTGAGGTCAGAAGTTTGAGACCAGCCTGGCCAATATGGTGAAACCCCATCTCTACTAAAAAATGCAAAAATTAGCCGGGCATGGTGGCAGGTGCCTGTAATCTCAGCTACTTGAGAGGCTGAGGCAGGAGAATTGCTGGAACCTGGCAGGTGGAGGTTCAAGAGAAGAATCCTTCTTTCCCTCTCCTTTGCTTCTGAGGGCTGCCGGCAATCTTTGCCATTCCTTGGCTTGTAGCTGCCTCACTCTAATCCCTACCTCTGTCTTCCCATGCCCGTCTTCCCTGGGACTGTGGCTATGTCTCCAAATCTCTCTCCATATCAATCACTGGATTGAGAGCCCACCCTAACTCAGCATGGATACATTTAGTCATTAATTTAACTACATCTGCAAAGAATTTTTTTCTGGCCGGACGCAATGGCTCACGCCTACAATTCCAGCACTTTGGAAGGCCGAGGCAGACAGACTGCTTGAGGGTGGCGGTTGGAGACCTCCTGGGCAACATGGCAAAACCCCATCTCTACAAAAACTGCAAAAGTTAGCCAGGTATGGTGGCGCCTGCCTGTAGTCCCAGTGACTTAGGAGACCGAGGTAGGAGTATTGCTTAAGCCTAGGAGGCAGAGGTTTCAGTGAACTGAGATTGTGCCACTGCACTCCAGCCTGAGTAACACAGTAAGACCCTGTCTCAAAAAAAAAAAAAAAAAAAAAGACCTTATTTCCAAATAAAGTCACATGCAAAGATACCAGGGGTTAGAAGTTAATCAGATTTGGGTAAGGTGAGGTGGCTCAATCCTGTAATCCCAGCACTTTGGGAGGCTGAGGTGGGCAGATCACTTGAGATGAGGAGTTTGAGACCAGCCTGGCCAACATGGTGAAACTCCGTCTCTACTGAAAATATAAATATCAGCCAGGCATGATGACACGCGCCTGTAATCCCAGCTACTTGGAGGCTGAGGTAGGAAGATCACTTGAACCCAGGAGGTGAAGGGTGCAGTGAGTGGAGATCGTGCCTTTGCACTCCAGCCTGGGTGACAGAGCAAGACTTAGTCTCAAACAAACAAGAAAGCTAATTATATCTGCAAAGACTTTATTTCCATATAAGGTCACACATACAGATACCAGGGGTTAGAACTTCAACATATATTTTAGTTGGGGGATACCATTCAAAACCCACAACACCAACCACCAGCCTTAGACATATGGCCCTTGGTACCCCTCACCTCCACCTCTAGCCGTTTCAGCTAGTTCATTTTTGGCCTCGGTTCGTCAGGAAGCAGATAGACACCAATCCTGCTCCAATTCCTGACTCACGGAATCATAAAATTAAAAGGCTGTTGTTTCACACCACTGCATTCTGGGGTATTTCGTTATTCAGTGATGGTTAAACAGAACAGTAATTTTTGTTTGTTTTTAGCTAACTTTCCCCATTATAATTGTCGTGGAGGGCAAGGCCTTTTATTTACTTGATACTGTATTCCTAGTGCCTGGAACATGATAGGTGAAGAAAGAAAGGAGAGAAGGGACTGGGTGCAATGGCTCATGCCTGTAATCCCAGCACTTTGGGATGCCAAGGCAGGAAAATTGGTTGGGCCCAGAAGTTCAAGACCAGCCTGAGGAACATAGCGAGAGCCCCTGTATCTACATTAAAAAAAAAAAAAAGAGACCAGGTGCGGTGGCTCATGCCTGTAATCCCAGCACTTTGGGAGGCCGAGGCGGGGGAATCATGAGGTCAAGAGATGGAGATCATCCTGGCTAACACGGTGAAATGCCATCTGTACTAAAAAAAAAAAAAAAAAAAAAAAAAAAAAACAAAAATTAGCCAGGCGTGGTGGCAGGTGCCTGTAGTCCCAGCTATTCAGGAGGCTGAGGCAGGAGAATTGCTTGCAACTGGGAGGCAGAGATGGCAGTGAGCTGAGATCGTGCCATTGCACTCCAGCCTGGTGACAAAGCAAGACTCCGTTTCAAAAAATAAATACATAAATAATAATTTAAAGAAAAAGAAAAGAAAAAAGGGAAGGAAGGAAAGACTGCATCTTTTATGATGACTTACAACAAAAATTGGGCTGGAAGTATATCTCCCATGATGCCCTACAGCAGAGATGAGGCTAAACTGACATTTTCTGAAATGCTCCGTATTATAATTGAGGATAACTTCACCTTTCCCATGATTCCCTGCAACACATTGAGGCTAGGACCGCATTGCCTACGAAACCCTATGGCAGAGACTGAAGGTTGGGGTTGTATATCCCATAGAGCCCTACAGTGGGGATCAGAGTATAGAAATACTTATTCCATGATGCCCTCCAGCAGATATTGAGGCTAGGGACAAATTTCTCATGTCCTACAGCATAGCCTGTGATCAGGACCTCATTATTAATAGCTCTGAAGTTTTTGTTCAGGAATCTTTGGTTGCAAGAAATAAAATCTGTTTGTGCTGACTTAAGCAAAAATGATGTTATTGAAAGTTTAGAAACCAGGCAAGAGCTAGGTCTCTGAGTCTCACTGGGGACAGGAAACAATTGAAAATCTGTGTGAAATAAAGGTTGTCTCTCTCTTGCAGAATCTTAATCACCCCAAATGTGAAACTAGCCCCAGGGGTATCTGCCAGCCATCTTGCTACAGGAAGGGAGTTGTGCATCCTTAGGACAGAGACTGGCAGACTTTGCCAAAGCCAGCCATACAGGGACCTTTTGTTATGTGTGAACCAGTTCTCTTTCTCTCAAACTAGTTGGGTTGGACTTGCTGTCACTTGCACTAAATCCCTAATGAACAGTGTACCCTGGAGTAGGATAAGGACAGGACCACTATTCTATTTATTATTATTATGTTTTAGACTGAGTCTTTCTCTGTCACTCAGGCTGAAGTCAGTGGCATGATCTCAGCTCACTGCAACCTCTACCTCTCAGGTTCAAGGGATTCTCGTGCCTCAGCCTTCCGAGTAGCTGGGATTACAGGCACGTGTCACCACACCTGACTTTTTTTTTTTTTTTTTAGTAGAGACGGGGTTTCACCGTGTTGGCCAGGCCATTCTTGAAGTCCTGACCTCAAGTGATTGGCCCGCCTGGGCCTCCCAAAGTGCTGGGATTACAGGCGTGAGCCAACGCACCAGTTAGGACAACTATTCTCATGATCTCGTGCATCTCTCGAACCTGGGAGGTGGAGGTTGCAGTGAGTCGGGACCGTGCTACTGCACTCCAGCCTGGGCAACAGAGCAAGGCTCAGTCTCAGGGGGGAAAAAAAAGATGGAATGGTGGGACTTAAGGATGACAAGTGAGAACCAAACCATTATCTCCCAAGATTCCCCTTCAGCTGGAGCTGGCAACAACTGTCAGAGCCCCAAGCAAGGGGGCCTATCGGCTCCTGTGGGAAAAGACAACTACTAGTTACCCCTTGAACCAGTATCCCAAATGCAGGTCAAACACTCCTCTCTCATCTAGCAAAAGTCACAGAATGTGAGTCCTGGAAGGGAGATTAGAGATTATCCTTTCCCCAGTCTACAGAAGATGGGAAGCTGAGAACTGAAAAAGAAAGAAATTGCTCAGGGCTATGGTCCTGGAAACACCGGGGCAGTTAGAAGCTTGGGCTCTGAGGACAGAGAGGACGCTGGAGCCATGGTCCTGGGGACACTGGAGTTGATAGGAGCTTGGACCCTGGGACAGAGAGGACACTAGGAGCCATGGTCCCGAGGACACAGGAGTTGAAGGGAACTTTGGTCTTAAGGACTGAAAGAATACTGGGACCTGGGTACTGGGGACAGAAAGGGTGTGTAGAGCTGAAGTCCCTTGAGGGCCTGGATGTAGAATTTTTGTAGTAGGAATAAAAATCAAGGATTTTCGGCCAGGTGTGGTGGCTCATGCCTGTAATCCCAGCACTTTGGGAGGCCCAGACAGGTGGATCGCCTGAGGTCAGGAGTTCAAGACCAGCCTGGTCAGCATGGCAAAACCTCACCTCTACTAAGTATAAAAATTAGCCAGGCGTGGTGGTGGGCACCTGTAATCCCAGCTACTCGGGAGGCTGAGGCAGGAGAATCGCTTGAATCCGGGAGGCAGAGGTTGCAGTGAGTCTATACTGTGCCACTGCATTCCAGCCTGGGCAACAAGGTGAGGCTCAGTCTCGGGAAAAAGAAGAAGAAAGAAAGAAGAAGAAAAAGAAGGAGGAGGAGGAGGAGGGGAAGGATTTTTCATAATTGGCACTTCTGGACCTCAGTTTACCTGACTGTCAAATGGGCATGAGAGAGGTCGAGGTCTTCTTTTCATGGTTTCTCACTCTTCCTGGTCCCATAGGTAATGACCCCGCACCAGGTCTACAGGGTGTCACAGAAGTAGGCTCAGGGAAACCCACTCCCAGGAGGGAGAAGGGACCTAAACCTGGAGGGCTGAGTCAGCCTCAAAGATGGGGAGAGAGGAAGGGCAGAGACAAATACACACAGAAAGAGGGAGAGAGGCTGGGGCAGGAAGACAGCAGGGAGGAGAGGGGACGCCAGGGCCTGGAAGGTGATCACAGGAGCCTCTCCCTCCTGGGACCCAGGATTCAGGCTTCCTTCCTGTTAGTTCACTTTCGGGGGCACCTCCCGGGGAATGACGCAGAAACTTTGGGTTTTCAGGTCTGGACAGGAGGGAGGGAGGGAACTGACCCCACCCCACTCCCGAGCCCCAGCCTCGCCCTGCCCTGGGAGATCCTTGGCCTGCCCCGACCTCCGGACCCTCCGGACCTCCTGCTGCAGCCTCCCCTGTACCGGTGCTCAGCTCACAGCCTCTCGCTAAACTCCAGACACCCACCTGCCCGCAGCACGCCTCTCACACTCACCTTTCCCACGTCGCACACCCTCCCTTGAGCTCCCGGCTCACGCAGGCCACGCTCTCCCTTCGCACACACCGAACCCCGCGACGCCCACACCCAGGCACGCTCCCCTCCGCGCAGCGCACGCACCCTGCACGCCAGCAACTCTGCACCCTCGCGCGCAGCACCTGGGCCTGCACGCAGCACCCTCACCCAACACCCCCCGCTTCCCGCGCTCACGCAGATCCTCCACCGGCTCCCACGACGCCGCCGCCCTCCCGCGCACCCCTTCCCGCCCTCCTCTCCCGTCTCCTCTCCGGCGCTCGCACCCCGCACAGTCCCCCGACCCGGCCTTCCCCTCGATTGTCTCCGGTCCCCTCCTTAGTCTCCCCCTCTCCTCCCCGGCCCCGCCCCGGCCTCGGCGCCCCGCCCCCGGGCGGGCAGGGGGCGGGGATCGGGGGGCGGGGCGGGCGGCGCGGGGGGCGGGGCGGGCGGCGCGGGCGGTGCAGGTGCCGGGCCGGGAGCGAGCGGCGGCGGCGGCGGCGGCGGCGGCACCATGGGCCGGGCCCGGCGCTTCCAGTGGCCGCTGCTGCTGCTGTGGGCGGCCGCGGCGGGGCCAGGTAGGGTCGGGGGCCGGGGTCGGCCGGCCGGGCTGGGGAGGGGGGCGCGCCGCGGTGACAGCCCGGCCGCCTCGGGGCCGCAGAGGCCGAACAATGCGCGCGGGGCCCAACCGGGCCCCCTCCCCGGGACAAAGCGCAGCGCGGGCCGGGAGCGGGGAGCGACGAGCGGGGGAGGGGGCGCGGGCCCCGGCCGCCGTGCCGCAGCACCCCCCACCCGCGCAGGCCGGATCCCGGCGGGGACAAAGGGCCTGAGACCCCCCACACACACAAGTCCGCCTTCCCCAGGCCGGTCCCGCTGTCCTTCTGTCCGGTCTCCGCGTCACTCTGTCCGTCCATCTCTGAATCCCCTGTCTGGCTCCTCGTCCCCCTACCCTTGTCCTCTGTCCCTCAGTCTCAAAGTCCTGTCCCTCCTTCCGTCTGTCTCCCTCTCTCCTTGCCTCCGTGTTCCTCATCTCTTCTGTCTTTGTCCCCTACCTCTGCTCCCTGGTCTCTGTCCCCTTTTCCTGGGTCACTCTGTCCCCTCCATCATCTCTATTCTCTTTTCCCCGGATTTCTGCCCTCCCTCTCTGCCCCTATTCTAGGTCCCTGTCTCTGTCTTGCTGTCACCCTTGTTTTTCTGTCCATTTTTCTCTGTCCCCTGTCTTCCCCATTCCCTTGTCTTTCCCCTGTCTTTCTGTCACTCGTTTCTCTAGCCCTTTCTGTCACCTGTCTCTTTCCCCGTCTCTGTCCCGCTGTCTCCATCCCTGCCTTTCTGCTTTACCTCCTCTCTCTACCCTTACAGCCTCCATCCCGGGATCTCCCATTCCCATCCTTCCGTCCTTCCTCTCTCTATCCCTCTGTGCCCCTGGAGGAATTCAGTCGGGCAGGGCGTCCTAAAGAGCCCTGGGGGCAACAGCTGTGTGCATGTGTGCAGGGAAGTGAGAATGGGGGACCTTGACGTATAGGCACACACGTGGATTCAGCAAATGCCTCTCCAAACCCTCCTCGCCCATTCACACACCCAGGCTTGACTCACAGAGAAGCCCCTGTCCGGGACATCCAGGGAGCCATCCACATACTCTCATCACACACTGTGAGAAGCTGGAGACCCCCAAGGTCAGGTGACCCTGAGACTGGGGACAAGGTCAGGAAATGTCACCCACACACTACTCTCACACTGTGTGAGTCTCGAACCTGCCACAGGTCACCCCTCCCTGGTGGATAAAGCCACTCTTGGAAGGAACAGAGGAATGGAAGGTGGCTGGGCAGAAGCAGGAGGGCTGGGTATTCTGCAGACGTCAGGGAGAGGAGTTGTACCCAGGTGGCACGGGGCTGGCGGCCTGGGTTTAAATCTTGGCTCTTGCCATTTGCCATCTCAGCCAATGGTAAACACCTCCCTCTCTCCAGGCTTCTGTTTCTCTTTTTGTAAAGTGAGGATATTGAACTCAGTGACCTGAAAGGGAACGCCAGCTCAGACCTTGAAGGGGTTTCTGGCGAGTTGAGTGCGGTTACACCTTCCCCACTCCTGGGTTTGAGGCAGAGCCTCCCTCACCTCGGCCAGGGCGAGGGGCAAAGCTGTCCTCTCACTGTCTGCCTTTCTTCTCTAGTCTTCTGTGACTGCTTAGAACTGCATCATCACCTTTCTTTGCACCAGGCACACCACAGTTTCCCAGATGAGAACTTTGGTGGCTTAGTGTCATTTCCTTCCATTTTAATTTATCTATATTTTTTAGGCTAAACACCAGATTCCTAGAATCCTGGAACTAATGAATCCAGTAAACAAGGAACCTGAGGGTACTTTAGAGTGCTGGCATCGATAGGATTCTAGAATCCAGAAGGCTTTAGAATCTTCTGAGGGTACTTTAGAGTGCTGGCATCAGTAAGATTCTAGAATCCAGAAGGCTTTAGAATCTTGACACCTTTAAAGTTCTAGAGCTGTGATGGTGTTAGCAGGCTGGCATCTTGACATCTTTAAAGTTGTGAAATCTGGATGTCTTGGAGTTCCTGGATCTTGACATCTACGACATTTCGAATCTTGACAGCTTAGAATCATCAGACTTTGAATTCTCAGGATCAGAATATAGCTCAAGGTACTACCCGCCCCATACAAAAGCCTTTCTCTGGTGCTTCTGGGAGTTAGGTCTACAGCCCTGTCCCTTGTTTGATTTCCAAGTCACTGCTTCCTGGCACCCTAATCCTCTTGGTAAACTTTCTCTAAAGTAAATGGTATGTGGCTTTTACAAGTGGAGAAGTGAGCTTGGTGTCATGGAAAGATCTCCCGGCTGGGAGCTAAGGAACTTGCGTCTAAGCCTTACCCAGGGCCTTTTAGTATAATTTTGCATCAGTCCCTGTCCCTCTTTGGGCCCTATTGTCCCCTTCTGTAAAGAATGGAGTAAGAGGCTGTAGCACGTGGTCTTGGAGGGCCCTGCCTGCTTTCCTTTTCATTGGATATTTCTGAGTGGCCAGGGCCACCACCTTTTAGGGGTATCAGTTGTTCCCACATTTCTCTCTCAGTCACTCTCCTTCCTCTCTCATCTTGCCCAGCCAGCAGGAATCGAAGGAGATGGGGTACATTTGTGCCATTTTAAAAACACGTTCTCTCTCTCCTGGTTCATTCATCTTCTGAGCATATTAGAAGAAGAGGATGAGATGTATGCCACAAGAAGAAGGACCCAGGGTGGGCAGAGGAGAGGAAGTGAGAGGAAGGGATGGGTTGCCTGCCCAGGGACGCACTCAGGCAGAAACGGGGACCCGCAGCCAGAAATTGGGTAGAACAGAAAGGAGCAGAGGAAACAGATACCCAATACAAAGAAAGAACAGAGCGGCTGTGAGGAGCTGAGGGCCCTTGTGGAGGGGCAGTTGTTGATCCCCAAATAACGTTTCCCTCCCAGGGTGACTCACTTGTCCCTGCTAAAATTCTGACCAGCTACTCTGAGAATAGGGGGATCCTCCCCCCATTGTGAGTCACCCCAAGGAACAGGTTTTGGAGGTTTCTATCACTGACCCCCACCCACCCACTCATGAGCCAGGCGTCTGTGTCCCTAGAGGCCGGGGGTGGGGGTCAGGTTCTGCAATGGATTCCAAGACCTTAGACACAGCAGGGCTGGGGCCTAAGGGTGCGTTAATGTCGTGTGAGCCTGGCCTGTCCCCATCTTGGAGAACACAAAGGCAGCTTTCTCTCTCTGGGAGGGGTGCGGGGAGGGGGGGCAGCCTGGAGACAGTCAGACCTGCCAGCATCCAATGGCCCGTGGCACCAGGACCCAAGCACCCACTGGTTTCTGCCTGTGCAGACCCCAGGCCCATAGGGAGCAGGCACTCAGGCTCCTCCGTGGGCACCCAGTGGGGCAAGGGGCAGGCACTGAGCCTGGGCTCTGCTGGGAAGGGGTGAATAGAGGGCACTGAGGGTGGAGGTTCAGACAGTGGGATCTCAGTGCAGGCCTGCACCCTTCCCGGAGCTGGAATTCCTCCCGTGCCCCACACCCAGGGAGGACCTCTGGAGGATCCCCACCCCCTGGCTGGGCCTGAGGCTTGGAATCCAGGGAGTCCCGAACATCCCAGAAATGTGGGGGCCACAGGGGGGACTTTGTATGTGAGGCTGCTGACTCACCCCTACGCCCCCACCTGATGCCTAGGTCCCCAGATGGGAGGGGGACAGAGAGCTGAGGAAAGGCAGGGCTGTGGACTTAGACTCAAAAGTTTCCAGGAGAGGAGGGGCTGGATCTGATGCAGGAGGGGCTGGGGGCCTGGACTCCTGGATCTGATGGAGGAGGGAGCTGGGGTCTTAGACTCCTGGGTCTGAGGGACAGGGGGTTGGGGTCTTAGGGAGGAGGGGGCTGAGGTCTTAGATTCCTGGTTCTGGGGAAGGAGGGGGCTAGGGTCTTAGAGTCCTGGGTCTGAGGGAGGAGGGGGCTGGGGTCTTAGAGAGTCCTGTTTCTCAGGGAGGAGGGGGCAGTAGTCTTAGACTCCTGGATCTGAGGGAGGAGGGGGCTGGGGTCTTAGACTCCTGGGTGTGAGGGAGAAGGGGGTTTAAGGGAAGAGAAGGCTGAGCGCTGGAACTCCTGTGTCCGGAAGGAAAAAGGGGCTGGAGTCCACACTCCTAGGTCTTGAGGGAGGAAGGGATGGGGATACAGACTCCGGGATCCTGGGGGAGGAATGGGCTGGGGGGGGTCCACTCCAGGTTTCTGGGGGAGGAGGGGCTGGGACCCTGATGCCTAGGTCCTGCGAATACAGGCGCCTTCACAAGGCTGAGCTGGGGAAGAATTGACGCTTTGTGCGAGGATGTTCGGACTCCGCCATTGATGGGGGGCTGAGGGGGGTTCGGTCAGGACACAGGGATGTACCACCTCCCTAGGGGAGGGAGGGGGAAGGAGGCAGGATGCCAGGAGCCCCCTGGGGAGCGGATACAGAAGGGGTGGCGGTGACCTTCCCGGAACTATGACCTTGAGACTCCCTTGGGTATTCGCTGACTCAGGACCCAGGAAGCGCTCCCCCCACCCTGCTTAGTCTCCGTGGAAACATCCACCAGCTGTGTACTCTGGACCCCTGGCTCCTGGGTCCTGAAGGAGGAGGGGCCTGGAGGCCCAGACTCCTATGTCTAAGCTGGGAGAGGGCTGGGGTCTGACTCCTAGGTTTGAAGGAAGGGGCTGCTGGCAGCCCGGACTCCTGGGTCCTGGCGTCTGGATATCTGGAACCTGGGAGAGGAGATGGTTGGGGGCTGAATTCCTGGGTGTAAGTGGGAAAGAAGCCAGGGTCCCAGACTCCTGGAACCTGATGGAGGAGGAGCTGGAAGCCTAGACTCCTGGATCTGGGAGAGGAGGTATTTGGGGGCTGGATTCCTGGGTCTTACGCATTACCTGCTCCGCCACTCTTTCTCAAACCCTCCCCTGTCCCTTTTTCCAAGCACCATCCCCATGACGACTCCTGGCTGTCAACACAGTTTAAAGGGCCAGTGCCCCAGTCCCCAAAGCTCAGCCCCTCTCTGACCAGAAAGTCCCACCCCCACCACCCCCAACCCCCCAAACAAAAGCTGCTGAGACATTAATATTCTAGGCACGGACACTGTTGGTTACTGACTCCTCAGGAGGGGGAGGGAGTAAGACAAAAGCCCCCCACCCTTACCCCATGTGCACCCTCAAGCAGAGAGCAGGGGATAGATTTGGTAGGGGCAGATCCAGAGGAACCAGATGGCTCCCAGGAGATGGTGAGTTTTGCCACTGACTTGTCTGGGACCTGCTAAGCCTCATTCTCCACATCTGTAAAATGGGGGTCTAGCACAGAAGCAGCCTTGAGATCCAGGATCTATGGATGGGCTTCGAGATGTTTTTAAAAGCACCAGAATGTGCATGCCAGTTTTCACGTGCATGAGCATGTTTCCCGAGGTTGTATTAAAACAGCCTTGCAGAGAGGGCTCCCTGAGCCTCAGGCATAGGGCTCATCCTTACTGGGCAGACACTGGTGTTGGAAATGGGTTTATCGTCAGGAAAAATCCACACAGAGACAAGGGATTACTCAGCAAGGCTGGTTTTACTTCCTGCAGGAAGGGTGCATGTCACCTTCCATGAAAGCACACCTGAACAAGGGAGACAGGGACATTTGTAACTTTCATAACCTGATGCAGTTTCCATTGGCCAGAATGGGACCTCACATTCTATGCTTGACCCGATTGGCTAAAAACTTGGAAATTTTCTAAAGAGGTAAAGGCAGAGGAGAACAAAGAAAAAGAGGAAGTAACTTGAGGAATGCTTAGAGAAGCGATAACATTTCCAAATAAGAAAGGGGAATAAGCGTTGACCTAAGACTTGCCTGGGCTCATCCAGCCATGTCAGGGCAAATACCTGGGTTAAAGTGTGAGAACTAGGAACACGGGATGCACTTATTTCTTTATTATGACTAACAGCTACTTTAAGACTATTAGCAAAAGCTTTAAAGTAAATTAACCTTTGAAGAAACTGTTATTTATTCATAATGAACTAAGAGGAAAGCTTTGAAGAGGAACCTTTTATTTATTCTCATTTCCTGCAACTGGCATCATTCTCATTTTGTAGATGGGGCAGCTGAGGCTCAGAAAGGCAAGGTCACTTACCCCACACACAGACAGCAAGTGGTTGAGCTGTATCAACCCAGGTGTTGAAGATGAGAAGATTGATGTCACAAAGTGGTTGCGAGGCTGAAATGTGTTTCTGTCTGGGATGGGTGCAGTTGCTCATGCCTATAATTCCAGCACTTTGGGAGGCCAAGGCAGGAGGATTGCTTGAGCCCAGGAGTTCAAGACCAACCTGGGCAAGATATTGAGACCCTATCTCTACCAAAAAAAAAAAAAAAAAAAAATGTTTTTTAATTAGCTGGACATGGTAGCCCACCCCTGTAGTCTCAGCTATTTGGGAGCCTGAGGTGGGAGGATCGTTTAACCCCAAGTGTTCAAGGTTGCAGTGAGCTATAATTGTAGCACTGCACTCTAGCCCGGGTGACAGAGTGAGACCCTATCTCGAAAAAAGAAAAGGAAGGAAGAAGAAGAAAGAAAGAAAGGCAGGCAGGCTGGGCACAGTGGCTCATGCCTGTAATCCCAGCACTTTGGGAGGCAAGGCAGGTGGATCACAAGGTCGGGAGTTCAAGATCAGCCTGGCCAATATGGTGAAACCCTGTCTCTATTAAAAATACAAAAATCAGGGCCGGGCATGGTGGCTCACACCTATAACCCAGCACTTTGGGAGGCCGAGGAGGGTGGATCACGAGGTCAAGAGATCGAGACCATCCTGGTCAACAAGGTGAAACACCATCTCTACTAAAAATACAAAAATTAGCTGGGCATGGTGGCGTGTGCCTGTAATCCCAGCAACTTGGGAGGCTGAGGCAGGAGAATTGCTTGAACCCAGGAGGCGGAGGTTGCCGTGAGCCGAGATTGTGCCATTGCACTCCAGCCTGGGTAACAAGAGCGAAAACTCTGTCTCAAAAAAAAAAATACAAAAATTAGCCAGGCATGGTGGTGGGCGCCTGTAGTCCCAGCTATTTGGGAGGCTGAAGCAGGAGAATCGCTTGAATCTGGAAGGTGGAGGTTGCAGTGAGCGGGGACTGAGCCAGTATACTCTATGCTGAGTGAAAGAGCAAAACTCCATCTCAAAAATAAAAATAAAAAAGAAAGATAAACAGATATCCCATCTGACGAATGTAATTCATGCAGCAAGTTCCCTAGACATTTATCGAGTACGAAGTGCTCTTCTAGGTAGTAGGGGTGCAGCAATAAACCCAAAGGATGATACCCCTGCCTTCCTAGAGTATATATTCTGGTCATGGGCAAACAGACAGTAAACAAATAAGCAAATTAATCTGTAAATTCCAGTGAAATCTTTGTAGAAGAAGTAAAACAATAGTGAGGAAATAGAAAGTGTTCTGGGCCAGGCGCAGTGGCTCACGCCTGTAATCCCACCACTTTGGGAAACGGAGGCAGGAGGATCCCTTGAGCCCAGGAGTTGGAGACCAGCTTGGGCAACATGGAGAATCTCTGTCTTGACAAAAACCACAAAAATTAGCCAGGTGTGGTGAGAGGAGCCTACAGTCTCAGTTACTTGGGAGGCTGAGGTGGGAGGGTGGCTTGAGCCCCGGAGTTCAAGGCTGCAGTGAGCCGTGATCGTGCCACTGCACTTCAGCCTGAGCAACAGAGCAATACTCTCTCTCTCCCGTCCCGCTTTTTTTTTTTTTTTTTGAGACAGAGTCTCACTCTGTCACCCAGGTTGGAGTGCAGTGGCTAAATCTCAGCTCACTGCAACTTCCGCCTCCCAGGTTCAAGCAATTCTCCTGCCTCAGCCTCCCGAGAAGCCAGGGCTACAGGCACGCACCACCACACCTGGCTAATTTTTGTATTTTTAGTAGATACAGTGTTTCACCATGTTGGCCAGGCTGGTCTCAAACTCCTGACTCCAGGTGATCTGCCTGCCTTGACCTCCCAAAGTCCTGGGATTACAGGTATGAGCCACCGCACCAGGCTGACTTTGTCTCTTAAAAGAAAAGAAAGTGATCTAAAGGTGAAGGATGAGCAGTGAGGGAAGGCCTCTCTGAGAAGGTACTGATATGATTTGAGACCCAAATGGGAACAGGAGTCAGTCCTGGGAAGATGGGGGTTGGGAGGTGGGGAGAAGAAGATTACAGGCAGAAGGAAGAAAAGGGTGAAGTCTCGGAGGTGTGAACCAGCTCAGCATGTTTGAGGGACAGCAGGGCTAGTGAGCCCAGAGTGAAGTGAGGTCAGAGAGGGGCCAGGCCACATAGCACCTTGAAGTCCCTGGGAAGGGGTCTCTATTTTATTCTATGTGTTATGGGCAGCCCTCAGAGGGTTTTAAGGAGAGAGGTGAATTGATCTGATTTACCTCTTTGAAAAATCCATTTGGCCACTGGGTGGAGAACAGCTGTGGAGGAATCAGACAGGGATGCAGAGAGACCCACGAGTAGGCTCCTGCTGAGTCCAGGTAAGGGATGATGCCAGATGAGGGTGAGGGTAGGAGGGGCAGACAAAGGTGATGTGGTCTGGGATCTGTCTTTGAGGTAGGATGGACAGATACTGCTGATGGAATGGATACTGGGATGAGGGAAAGGGAGAGAACTTGAGTGATTTCTAGGTTTTTGACCTGAGCAACCAGGTGGATGGTGGTGACATTTAGTGAGATTGAGAGAATTTGGGGAGGAGAATATCTGGGGCAAGGATTCGACACGTTAAGCTTGATATTCCAGGAGGTGCTAGATAAACCTCAAATAATGGCTTAAATACTCGACGTGCTGTAGTTTGAGCTACTCTGGAAGCTGAGGCAGGAGGACTGCTTGAGCCTAGGAGTTTGAGTCCAGCCTAGGCAACATAGTGAGACCTCATCTCTAAAACACATTTTAAAAATAAACACCCAAAGTGTTATACTCAAACATAAAAGAAGTCCAGAGGTAGGAGTCCAGGGCTGTTACAGCAGCTCCACGTCGTCACTCAGGCACCTTCCAGCTCTTAGCTCCACCATCCCCACCGCCCTCGTCCTCATGGTTCAATATGGCTACCTGAATTCCATACATCATATGTCTAGTTCCCGGCAGCACAAAGGTGAATGGGTAGAAAAATGGTTTGTCCTCCTGTTTTAGGAAGTCCTCCCAAAATTGTCGTGCAACATTTTGGCTTATATCCAGCTGGATAACATTTTATCAGATGGCTTTACCTTGCTGCAAGGGAGACAGAAATGTCTCTTTCTGCTGGACATAGTACAAACATAAAATGCAATCAGTGTCCTCTCCTTTTACTGAGGAGAAAGGGGAAAATGGGTGTCAGAAGAGGAAGCCAGAAGTCTCTGTTTCCATCCTCCAGAAATAATCTTTTCTACCCCTCAACTCCCAAATTAGGTACCTACCCTCTTACAGAGAACATAACACTTTTGATTACAGTGATTGGTTTCTACCTTCCCATAAATCATAAAGGTCAGGGACCTCATCTAACTCATCTCTGAGAACTCAGCCCCCAAAAACCTATGCGATACTTGGGAAATACTCATGAATGAATGCAACCTTGCACCTGAATGGAGAAGACATGGATAGTTATCCTTCACTGAAAGACAAATAGCCAGATCTAATCATGGCATTTTCCTGCTTCGACAGCTTCACTGGCCTTTAGGATAAAGGTCAATCTCCTAGGTTGGCATTTGAGGCCCATCACAAGCCTATCTCACAACCCCCTGCCAATGATGGACACTTATTCCAGGCAGCCAGGAGCGTATATCTGGGTGCAGGATACAGAATCAGAGATTTAGATGCAGATCTTGGCACTGCCACTCTTGGCTGTGACCTTGAGCAAGTCATTTCATCTCTGTGGGCCAATTTCCTTGCCTATAAAATGGGGATTAATAATAGTGCAGGCTGCCAGGTGCAGTGGCTCATGCCTGTAAACCCAGCATTTTGGGAGGTCGGCGCAGGCAGCTTACTTGAGTTCATGAGTTCAGGACCAGCCTGGGCAACATGGTGAAATTCTCTCTCTAAAAAAAATATAAAAATTAGCCAGGTGTGGTGGTGCACACCTGTAGTTCCAGCTACAGGGATTGTGAAGATTAAATGTAAGTTACATGGGTAACGTCCTTAGCACAGGGACTAGCACTGCCAGTGCCTAATAAATGGTAGCTATGGGGGTTATTGTTATTTTGAAGAAAACACATGATGATAGTGATGCTGATGATTGGTCTTGGCTTTTCTAAGCTCTTTCCTCTGCTGGTGCTAGAAACACCCCCTTTCTAATTCTCACCTTGTTTTCCTGATGGATTAATCAGGGTAGGTTATCTGCTGCAAGAGACACCCCTGAAATCTCAATGGCTTAACAAAAAATGTATATTTCTTGCTCATGTCACAGTTCTGCACAGGCGGGTCATGGAGAACAGTTAGAGACCCGGGTTCCTTCCTGCTTGTGATCCTGCCCTCCTCTAGGCTCCTTGGAGTCCTCTCTATTCAGCCAGTATGAAGGATTATGAGGGAGATGGGTCAGGCTGCAAGAGGTGCTTCTCCTCTGCCTACATCTCATTGGCCAGAATTGGTCACATGGCCCCCACCTAACCACAGAGGATGCTGGAAAGTATAGCCTGGTTATGCATTGTATCAGTTAACTTTAGCAGTAGAACAGATCACCTACAACTTAGGGGCTTAAAACAACCGTACTTTATTTATTTTTTTGAGACGGAGTTTCGCTCTTGTTACCCAGGCTGGAGTGCAATGGCGCGATCTCGGCTCACCACAACCTCCGCCTCCTGGGTTCAGGCAATTCTCCTGCCTCAGCCTCCTGAGTAGCTGGGATTACAGGCACGCGCCACCATGCCCAGCTAATTTTTTGTATTTTTAGTAGAGACGGGGTTTCACCATGTTGACCAGGATGGTCTTGATCTCTTGACCTCGTGATCCACCCGCCTCGGCCTCCCAAAGTGCTGGGATTACAGGCTTGAGCCACCGCACCCGGCCTATTTGTTCATGATTCTGGGGTTCAGCAATTTGGACTGGACCAGGTGAGCAGATCTTATCTTGGTCTCAACTGGGATCACTTGTGTGGCTGCAGTCATCTGGTGGGGCAGCTGGGGCTGGATGATCCAGGATGGCCTCACTCACACAGCTGGTGGTTGGTGCTGGCTGCTGGCTGGGCTTCTCTTTCACTGTGATCTCTCATCTGCAAAGACACTAGTCTGGGCATCGCCATGCAACAGTCTTAAGGCAGGAGTGGAAGTTGCAAGGCCTCTTCAGGCCTAGGCTCAATATCACTTATAGCAAATTCTGTTGATCAAAGCAACTCACAAGGATTACCCAGAGTAGTCGGGGATGGAGTGCTTTCTCAACGGTAGGAAAGGCAAAATCAACTTGCAAAGGGCATGTCCAGGAACAGGAAGAAAATCACAGCCGTCTTTGCAAACAGGCTACAATATGCGCCCAGTATGAAAGATGAGGCTTGTTGAACACACAGCAGTCTCCCACACCTTGTGAACTCCTGCACACTCTTTAAGATCCAGATCCAAGGGAGCTTTATTGCAGAGACGTCTCTGGCTACCCATCTCTCTAGGCAGTTGTATAATAGTCTCCCCTTGCTCGGGGCTCCTAGTGTGCCCTGTGCTGCCCTCATTAGAGCATATTCTACTAAATCTTGACTGCAGCTCTTTTAGAGCAGAGAGCGGGTTTCCTCCCTGTCCTGGACCCTGGCCTGCAGGAAATGTTTGGTGCAATGAAATGAGTGAGGGGAAAGAGAGGGATTGGAGGTTTGGATGGGGAGAGGGAGAGAAGAGATTGAATTGCAGCTCTCAATGAGTCTTCTATCCCATCTCTCTAATGGTCCAGGGGCAGGACAGGAAGTACAGACAGAAAACGTGACAGTGGCTGAAGGTGGGGTGGCTGAGATCACCTGCCGTCTGCACCAGTATGATGGGTCCATAGTTGTCATCCAGAACCCAGCCCGGCAGACCCTCTTCTTCAATGGCACCCGTGGTGAGTGCTGGGGCCCAGACTTCCTATCCTGAAAGAGGACACACCTTAGAGTTGATCTCCTGGGTCTCAGGGAATAAAGGGCTGGGGGCTCTGGACTCCTGGTTCTGCAGGCAGGAGGACTTGAATAGCACTGGGTCCTCAAGGGAGTAAATAGTTGGACACCTCAAACTCATAGATATGGCTGCAGAAAAGAGGTAGAGGGTTGAACTCTAAGCTCCTGTTGGATGGGTGGGACTTGTGAGCCCAGGACTCCCGAAATTCACACCTTCCCCCTCACTCTCTCTAGCGTTGAAGGATGAGCGTTTCCAGCTTGAGGAGTTCTCCCCACGCCGGGTGCGGATCCGGCTCTCAGATGCCCGCCTGGAGGACGAGGGGGGCTATTTCTGCCAGCTCTACACGGAAGACACCCACCACCAGATTGCCACGCTCACTGTACTAGGTAACGCCCTCCCCCTTGTTGGAAGCATCCTCTCCTTCTTTCTTCTCTGTTTCTCTCTTCTCCTGAGACTTTCTGACCATGGCTATTTTTAACACCCTGGATGGGCACCTGGCTCCTGACCCCCTTTGAGCCCTGCCACCTGGGACCCTGGTTCCCTTTGGTCCCCAGGGACCAGCAGCTTGATCGTTTTGAACCCAGGTTCATGCTTCTTTAACCCCTTACTTCCCTTTTCCCTGCGGCAGTGGCCCCAGAGAATCCCGTGGTGGAGGTCCGGGAGCAAGCGGTAGAGGGCGGTGAGGTGGAGCTCAGCTGCCTGGTTCCACGGTCCCGCCCGGCTGCCACCTTGCGCTGGTACAGGGACCGCAAGGAGCTGAAAGGTACCCTGAGCCAAGTGCTGAGGAGGGTTGGGGAGGAGGTGGGACTTAAGAGAGGTTGTTTATATGTAGGCGGGGCTCAGAGAGGAGCCACAGGTTTTCACAGACACTGGTCATTCAATAGGTAGCAGTAGATGCTAAGGGCAGTGGCTCACACCTGTAATCCTAGCACTTTGGGAGGCCAAGATAGGAGGATTGCTTGAGGTCAGGAGTTCAACCTGGCCAACATTGCAAGACCCCATCTCTAAGTATATATATAAAAATTTATGTTTTTATATATAGAGAGATCAATTAAATGGATTGATAGACAAGAAAGCATGAATGTGAAAGAGGGAAGAGCTTTGGGAGGAGGCACCTGGGCTTGGTTTGGGGAGGGGCATAGCTTGGAGGATAAGAGATGTGGCATCTGGGCAAGGGGTGGAGCTTGGCAAGTAGCCTGCTTAGGGGTTGGCTCGGGTGGGTGAATGGAGCCAGAATCACACCCTGACAGTGTCTGGGCGGGGCGTGGCAGGAGTGAGCAGCGGCCAGGAAAATGGCAAGGTCTGGAGCGTGGCAAGCACAGTTCGGTTTCGTGTGGACCGTAAGGACGACGGTGGTATCATCATCTGTGAGGCGCAAAACCAGGCGCTGCCCTCCGGACACAGCAAGCAGACGCAGTACGTGCTGGACGTGCAGTGTAAGTGCCCGGTGGGTCGGGACCTGAGGGATCCCAACGCCAGCCACCCGCACCTGGCAGGGTCTCCCTTGTCCTGCGTGATGGCTCGGAAACTACTTTCCCTTCTTACTTTTGCCTACAGACTCCCCAACGGCCCGGATCCATGCCTCCCAAGCTGTGGTGAGGGAGGGGGACACACTGGTGTTGACGTGTGCTGTCACGGGGAACCCGAGGTGAGCTCTGGGGCCTGAGCCTCCTGCATCCTCAGGAGGAGAAAGCTGGGGATCTGGAAGAACAGGGACTGGGGACCTGGACTCCTGGGTCCTGATGAGGAGACAGCTGAGGACCTGGACAAACAGGGAGCTGGGACCTGGTCGAATAGGGAGCTAAGACTTGGACTCCTGGATCCCGGGGGAGGAAGAATCTGGAGGCTTGGACTCCCCAATACTGAAGTTGTACAGCCTCAAACTCCTGGATGCTGAGGATGGAATAGTATGGGAGAGTTAGAATTCCTTTTTCCTTTCTTTTCTTTAAATTGTAGTGACAGGGTCTCCTAAGTTGCCCAGGCTGGTCTGGAACTGCTGGCCTCAAGCGACCCTCCTGCCTCAGCCTCCTAAAATGCTGTGATTGCAAGCATGAGCCACCATGATCAGCCTGGGCTAGAATTTCTGAGACTGTAGTGACAGTGGAAGTGGGCCCAGGACTGTTGGTTTTCCCGAAAGGAGAGATAGCAGGAAGCCTCTTATTTGGAGGTCCCTGAGGGGTGAGAGTTACATGTCTAGATTCCTGACAAGTCAGACTTGGGTGCTGGCACCTGAGTTACTTAACTTTAACTGTACTTCATCCCCACCCAGGCCAAACCAGATCCGCTGGAACCGCGGGAATGAGTCTTTGCCGGAGAGGGCGGAGGCCGTGGGAGAGACGCTCACGCTGCCGGGCCTGGTATCCGCGGATAACGGCACCTACACTTGTGAAGCATCCAATAAGCACGGCCATGCGAGGGCGCTCTATGTACTCGTGGTCTACGGTGAGGGCAGGCTGCGGCCGACTTGCGGGCAGGGCTCAGGGCGCCAGGCGGCAGGGGTGGAGCTTGGGCAAAGACGCTGCGTAACTCAGGGGGTCCGTAGCCAACAGAGTTCTTGTCGTTTTGGAACAGACTGGCCAGCGGGGCACAAATTCAGGTTGGCCGCATTCTACTGCAGTAACCGAACCTGTCTGCGCCTTAGTTTACCCATCAGTAAAGTGGAAATAAACAATAGCATCTACGTCACAAGGCTGTTGTGAAGGTTATATGAGCTAAATATGTAACGTGGTTGGAATGGCCTCAAGCACACAGCTGTTCTGTGTTTAGCTCTATGACGATGGGGCAGAAATTTTGGAAGTAGTTGGGCCCGCACTTTAAATACTTGGAGCATCTTAGACAAGGTGGGAAGGGACTTGGACCTGTTTCTTGGACTCTTTCTTAGTGGAGGAAGAAACTTGAGTCAAAAGAAAAGGGATGGCTGGGTGCCGTCGCTCACGCCTGTAATCCCAGCATTTTGGGAGGCTTAGGCCAGAGGATCGCTTGAGCCCAGGAGTTTGAGACCAGTCTGGGCCTCATAGAGAGAATTCTCCCACCCCGCCCAACCCGTCTCTGCAGAAGAAAACAAGAAAAAGAAAAGGAAGATGCAACATGACTCAGGGAAGGGGTCGGGCAGTGTACAAACCAACAATCATCTGGAAAGGGAAGGGACTACAAGGTGGCAGTAACTTTTGAGGGGCGTGGCACATAAAAGGGCTCGGTTAGACGTGTGCAGAATGGCTTAAAAGCTTGGCAGGGATGGGGCCAGACTGGGACCGTCCTCTGATGACCTGGTCCTGCACCCTGTCCCTCTGGCAGATCCCGGTGCGGTGGTAGAGGCTCAGACGTCGGTTCCCTATGCCATTGTGGGCGGCATCCTGGCGCTGCTGGTGTTTCTGATCATATGTGTGCTAGTGGGCATGGTCTGGTGCTCGGTACGGCAGAAGGGTGAGTGGGGCGGGGCCTAGACTCAGCGGTTGGTTGGTTGTGGGGATCGGATAGAGGCGGGGTGACGAGGGGGCAGAACCTAGGCTCCGGATTCCAAATCCCGCTGCACCTGCGGCAGAGATTACAAAGGGGGCGGGGCTTTCGGCACAGGACTCGAAAAAGGCTAGAATTTAGAAGCTGAATTCAGAGCATCGATTTGTGGCTGGGCAACGCAGTGGTTCACGCCTGTAATCCCAGCACTTTGGAAGGCCAAGGCGGGTGGAGCACTTGAAGCCAAGAGTTCGAAACCAGCGTGGGCACCATGGCGAAACCCCTTTTCTACTAAAAGTACAAAGAATTAGGGAAAAAAGAGCATGGATTTGAATAAAACAATTATCTTCCTAATTGCGAATTCGCTGGGAGCAGGGCAAGGGAATACCTCCAAGAGAAGGGATAATGGGGCCGGGCGCGGTGGCTCATGCCTGTAATCTCAGCACTTTGGGAGGCCAAGGTGGGCGGATCACCTGAGGTCAGGAGTTCAAGACCAGCCTGGCCAACATGGTGAAACTCTGTCTAAAAAAAAAATAGAGAAGGGATAATGATGGCACTTTCCGTGAGCTTTTGGAGTCCTAATTCTGCTTTTACCCCTTTCTCTGCCACTGTTTACCTCTTTCTCTGCCTCTCCCTGTGTGTTCTGTTTCTCCCTCTTCCTCTGTCTGGCATCTGTCTTGTCTGTCTCCTGCTTCCCCTGTATTTCTATCCAACTCCTGGATCCACAAATATGTCCCCCCTGCCCTGGGGGTCTGTCACCTCCTCAGGTTCCTATTTGACCCACGAAGCCAGTGGCTTGGATGAACAGGGAGAAGCAAGAGAAGCCTTCCTCAACGGCAGCGATGGACACAAGAGGAAAGAGGAATTCTTCATCTGACCCTACCCCCACCCCAGGCCTAGGCATGGGCCTGGGCTGGGGTCCCCTCCACTGCCAGCTGCAAGGAACCAGCAAAGACATTTACCAGAGTCTGGGATGGTGGGCTTCTCCCCCCACCACTAACACCTCAGACACTTGGGCAGGGATGGGGGTGTTGGATGCCTGGATCTCTGTAAGGGCCAGAAGTGAGAGCCCAGAGGTCTGGGTCCCCCACGGGGCAAGGGCCAAAGGTCCAGATCCCCCAAGTCCAGGGAGGGCAGTAGGGATTGGGTTGGGAAAAGATAACTGGGAGAAGGCCAGGGCCCCTAGGCTACAAAACCAGGTCTTGTGGGGAGGGGGTCAGTTTCTGGGAAGGGTGGGGTGGGCAGGGAAGGGGAACACAGATTTCTTTGGGGGTCCTAGACCCCATGCCAGCCATTGTAAGAGTTCCACAGAGCTCTGGGCACCTCTTTGCAAAGCCATGTTTGCACGGTGGGGGGATGGGTGGGGGGAGGGCATGGAAACAGGGATTCTGTGTCTTTGTGTCATAACTTTGATGGGGGCAGTGAGGGAGACAACCCCAACCCTTTTCTCCAATACCCCTTCTCCAGGTTCCTGGACTCCCCTTCTCCCTGCCTTCTCCCCCAACGTCTGTCCCATCCATAGTTGTCTCTCTGTCCACCCACTCCTGGGGGGGCCTTCCCCATCTCTCCTCCAGGCCCCCCAGGGAGGGGGAAAGGAGTTTGGGGAGGATACATGGTCTCTATGGTTTTATATATAATATATTAAAAAATCAAAAATCTGTATGAAAATATCAGATTGCACCCCCCCTCCCCATTCCTGGCTTTTGCCCCTTTTCTTGTTAAAAAAACAAAAACAAAAAACAAAAAACCACACACACATTTTGTACGGGGCAGGGAGGGAAATGGGGAGGGGGTTTGGCAATCTCACTAACCACCATTAAACTGAGGAGAGAACAAGTGCTTGGGGTGGCTGTGTGTCTGTCCTGCTGTCAAGGGCCATAGCATTGGGAGGGGAACTAAAGGAGAGGGGAGAGGGGAGTGTGATGGTTCCTAGTGGACAGTATTGGCCAAGAGAAGGTCCTGACCTCATTGAGGGCAGCTCGACCTCCCAAGAAACCTGGGTTTGGCCACTTATTCAGCCAAATAGTCACGGAGTCTTATCTCTTTGATAGCTACTGAGCTACCCCATCCCATGGCCCAGACCCTTACCCTGGCTTCCCCCTACCCCAGACATGAAGCTCCATGGGAACTTTCAATTAAAGTCAAGCTCTCAAAACCTTCTCCTGGCTCCCCATCACCTCTAGACCAAGTCAAAGCTCTTTAGTCTGGCATCCCAGGCCTCTCATGTACATTTTAGATGTATTATTCTAACTTTAGATTAAAAAATAACCTCTTACAATGTTCCAGGTGCTGCTCAAATTCTAGGTCCATGGTGAATAAAACAGGCAAATATTAGGTGTTAAAGACAGCTCTGCACTAGTCTGAAATCTGATCCTGCTCTAAGCACTGAGAACCCACAGTGAAAAAGGCCAACTCCATTCCTACCCTCATGAAGGTTACATGAGGAAAACACTCAAAGCAAGAAAGCAAAGATAGTTCAGACTGTGATAAGAACTATTAATATAAATGCAGAGTACGGGGATATGGTGTGCCACTGTCACTGAGGAAAACTTCAAACCCACAGGAGTAGACAGGACAATAAAGTCCCATGTACTCTTTTTTTTTTTTTTTCTTGAGACAACCCAGGCTGGAGTGCAGTGGCTCAATCTCGGCTCACTGCAACCTCTCCCTCCAGGGTTCGAGTGATACTTGTGCCTCAGCCTCCGGAGCAGCAAGAACTGCAGGCGCCCAAAACCACCCCTGGCTAATTTTTGTGCCTTTAATAGAGGTGGTGTTTCACCATATTGCCCAGGCTGATCTCAACCTCCTGACCTCAGGTGATCTGCCCACCTCAGCCTCCCAAACTGCTGGGATTACAGGCGTGAGCAGACATGCCAGGCCCCATGTACTCTTCATGCCAGTTACAACCACCACCAACTCATCAATCTCGATTCATCCATAACTCTAGTCAAATGTGGAAGTGCTATTACAGAGAGATCAGGAAAAGCCTCTCAGATTGACATCTGTGCCAAGATATGAACGGTGAGCACAAGAGCGGGTATTTAGAGCTCAGAGGGAAAACCATTTTCAGGCAGAGGGAGTGGCAAGAGCAAAGGCCTGAGATGGTAAAGGGAGTTTGGGGTAAAGTGGAGCAGGAGGAGTGGAAGGAGGAGGAAGTGGGTGGGGTCAGAAAGATTAGATGGCCAGACCAGGTGCATAGCCCCGAGTAGATCATAACGATTTCAGATTTTTTCTTAATGGGATCCCTTTGGGGAGTTTTAAGCTGGAATGTGACAAAGTCACTTCCAGGAAGACTGGAATGTTGTCACAGTTGAACTCTAACATGTCTATAGGAGCATTTCCCCTCTCTAGCTCTGTTCTAGGCATACTAAGATGCTCTTGCTTCCTCAATCAAACCTGCCACCATCCAGGCTGGATTGCAGTGGCTCAATATCGGCTCACTGCAACCTCTACCTGTGGGGTTCAAGTGGTCCTCGTGCTTCAGCCTCCGAGTAGCAGGGATTACAGGCGCCTACCACCATCCCGGGCTACTTTTTGTACTTTCCTTTTTTTTTGCCTCTGGGCCTTGGCGCTTGCTGTTGTTCACTCTGCCAGAACGATTGCCATTCTAGTTGGTTCCTACCGCCTGGAAGCCAGCCTTTCAAGAACCATAGGCTGGGGCAGGTGCCTCTTAGGCTCCTAAAGTCCCCCGTCTTCCTCACTCCAGGTCTGACATTCTGGGTAGTAGTTATCTAATTAGGTGTTTATCTCCTTCCACTGGGGCACCTTGAATACAGGCGCAGGGTGTGTCTCCTTCACTGCAGAAAGCAAAGAGCCCGACAGCACATGGCCTGACACCTAGGAGATCAATAAACATTTGTCCTGGTTGGGAGGGGTCCTGGCCCTCGTGCCCTCTCTCAGTATGCAAACTGATCCCCAACGAAGACAAGACTACCCACTTCACATTAGTCCGCAGTCCCTGTGCACATGCGCTTTACTCTGTTGCCCCCGCCATATGCTAATCACTGCGCTCTGGAGTAAGGCCCCTCCGGGGAATATGCAAATCACTCCTTCCAGTGCGGGAGGCCTTTCATTGTCCCGCACTAGGATTATGCAAATAAGCAGGCCTCGGGCCCAGGATCCAGTCCGAATTAGTACCCTCCACCCCCAGCGCATCCCGTATTTTATAAGGCGCGTTCCTGCCCCGCACACGCACGCGCGAACCCTTCAGCTTATAGTTCCTTCGGACCGCGGACTGTACCAAGTAAACCCAGGCAGTGAGGGGCAAAGCACAGCGCCCCCCGCGCGGGTCTCGTCAACGGCCCGAATCACACAGCCCCTCTTCCAACAGCGTTACAGGACTAGTCCAACTCGCCGCGCAAGCGCCCTAGGCTCTTCACGCGCTCTCCTACCCTACTTGCGGCGCAGGCGCAGAAGGTGGGCGTGCAGCCGCCGCCGCAGAGCCGGAGCGGGGGCCGCCGGCGCCGGTGAGTGTCCGGGGCAGGGGTGCGCGGGGCATGCCGGGAAGCGGGCGCTACAGCCCCGCTGCATGATGGGAACGACAACTCCCGTCACCGGGGAGCCGGCGGCGGTCTGGGACCGTCATGACCCGAGGGCAAGACCCAGGCTTCCTTTTCTCCCCCAGCGCGGCTGTGCAGCCCTGGGGCATCCTGGGAGAACCGAGCGCTCCGCCTTGAAGCGCTGTGGGAGTCGGTCCGCTAGTCGTTGTAGGCCTGGTGCATCCTGGGAAGAAGTGTCCCAGATCCTTGTGGGGAACCGGTTTCTTTTATCCCACACCTGCCGCTGACCGTCCTGGAGGCTTGGAGCGTTTCCACATGGGGAGTCTGGGAAGGTGGGCGCTACAGGCCCAAGGCATCTTGGGAAGAACTGCCACAGGAATTGTGGGAACTGGCCCTTATTGTCCCGTAGTGGAAGGTTTTGCCCTGGTCTCATTGCCCGAGCATTGTAACGGGTGCCTATTGTTTTTACGCGGGGCATCTTGGGAATTGGCTGCTACAGGCTCAGGGCATTGTGGGGTCTCCAGCACTGTTTGCCTTTCAGTTTGGCTGCCCTAGGCGTGGTAGGAGTGGGACTTGTGAACCAAGGGATGGCCCTACCTGACATCTGGAATAATCTGGAAGAGGTCTTGTGTGATATGGGCTTGGAAAAGTGTAGGCTGATGGACACTGACTCCTGGTAACTTCATGGGAGGACTTGATTGTCGCAGGCGTATGGTTGCCGGATAAAATATACAATGCCTAAATTTGAATTTCAGATAAACAATTATATCCAAAAGATACAGCCTTTTAGAAAAGTACCTCCCAAGTATCACATGGAACATAGCTATGGCCCGATATCAGCTCGCTTACTGCAACCTCCGCCTCCCGGGTTCAAGCAGTTCTCCCGCCTCAGCTTCCCAAGTAGCTGGGACTACAGGCGCGCACCACCACACTCGGCTAATTTTTTGTATTTTTTTTTTTTTTAGTAGAGGTGGGGTTTCATCATGTTGGTCAGGCTGGTCTCGAACTTCTGACCTCGTGATCCACCCACCTCGGCCTCCCAAAGTGCTGGACTTGCGTGTGCCACCGTGCCCGGCCATGGAAGCCCCTTTGTTATAGAGAAGGAAACAGGCTAGAGAAGTTTAGTTATTTGCTTGGTGCTACACAGCTAGAGACACTAGCTTGCCAATTTATGCAGAACTAAGGATGATAGTCACAAATCCGTGCAGCCATACCAGTTGTTTAAATATTAAAATACTTCCAGATTGGTTGGTGTATCACTGTTATACAAATACTCCCTTTCCCTAACTGCCACTTTGGAGGCTTGCTGTGGTATTACATGTATAAATATATTGGTTTTCATCCACAGTTCCTGGCTCAACTTCCATAGCTTTTGTTACAGTCTCTTATTATAATGTTGTGTACCTCAGGGGCAGGTCTCAAGAAACAGAATCTCTCTGACCTCCTCCTGCCCTCCTCTTCCTGTCCCAGGGCAGGACTCTTATCTTCCCCACCTTCCTGACTGTGGGTCCTAAGAGCTTTTCAGGGAAGGCCATGCATAATGCTGCTGTCTTAAAGCCTCCTTAAAAACCCAAGACGAGGGCCAGGTGCTGTGTCTCACGCCTGTAATCCTAGCACTTTGGGAGACCAAGGCAGGCGGATCATGAGGTCAACAGATGAGATCTGGCCAACATGGGTAAAACCCGGTCTCTACTAAAAATACAAAAATTCACTGTGGTGACACATGCCTGTACTCCCGGCTACTCGGGAGGCTGAGGCAAGAGAATCATTTAAACCCAGGAAGTGGAGGTTGCAGTGAGCTGAGATCATGCCACTGCAGTCCAGCCTGGCGACAGAACTAGATTCCGTCTCAAAAAAAACCCAAAACCCAAGAGGACTGGGTTTGGAGAACTTCCGCGTAGCTGACCACATGGAGGTTCCTGTAGGGTGGCACCCTAGGGACAGCGGGAAGCTCCCTGCCCCTTCTGTTATACCTTGCCCTACGTGTCTCTTGATCTTTGTTCTTTGTAATACTCTCTAATCTAGTATATCTAAGTAAGCATTTCCTTGAGTTCTCTGAGCAGCCCCAGCAAGTTTTTTTGTTTTTTTTTTTATAAGAGGGGTCATCCAGGCTTGAATGCAGTGGTATGGTCCCAGCTCACTGCAGCCTTGGCCTCCCAGGCTCAAGTGATCCTCCCACCTCACCCTCCCAAGTAACTGGGACTACAAACATGTGCTACCACACCCAGCTAATTTTTTATAATTTTTTTTTTTT
Source organism: Saguinus oedipus (assembly GCA_031835075.1). Taxonomy (NCBI): domain Eukaryota; kingdom Metazoa; phylum Chordata; class Mammalia; order Primates; family Cebidae; genus Saguinus; species Saguinus oedipus. The sequence goes on along the minus strand of CM063187.1, from coordinate 45,371,135 downwards.
GTAGAAACGGCTTGCCATGTTGCCCAGACTGGTCTTGAACTCCTGAACTCAGTTGATCCTCCTCCCTTAGCCTCCCAGGGTGCTGGAATTACAGGTAGAAGTGACCTGGCTTGAGCTAACATTTTTATTTATTTATTTATTTTAAATGCCGGGTGTGGTGGCTCACGCCTGTAATCATAGCACTTTGGAAGCTGAAGCAGGCGGATCCCTTGAGCTCTGGGCAACATGGTGAAATGTTGTCTCCACCAAAATTACAAAAATTAGCTGGGCTTGGGGACAGGTACCTGTAATCCCAGCTACTCGGGAGGCTGAGGCAGGAGGATCACTTGAGCTCAGGAGGCGGAGGATGCAGTGAGCTGAGATCATGCTGATCACACCACTGCACTCCAGCATGGGCGACAGAATGAGACTGTCTTAAAAAAAGAAAAGAAACTCATGTTGTTATTGTTGTTGTTCTTTGAGACAGGGCCTCACTCTGTCACCCAGGCTGGTGTGTAGTGGCACAGTCTCAGCTGACTGCAACCTCCACTGCCTCTCCACCCCCAGCCGGGCTCACGCAGTCCTCCCACCTCAGCCTCCTGGAGTAGCCGCGACTACAGGTACACACTACCCGGCCCGGCTATTTCTTTGTATTGTTAGTAGAGACCATATTGCCCAGGCTAGTCTCGAACTCCTGAGCTCAAGCAATATACTTGCCTCAGCCTCCTAAAATGCTACAATTACAGGTGTGAGCCACCAAGCCCAGCTCCAGCTAATATTTTTAAACATTTTTCATAGAGACAGGGTCTCACTTTGTTGCCCAGGCTGGTCTTGAACTGGTTTCAAGCGATCCTACTTCAGGTGCTTGGATTACAGGTGTGAGCCACCACATTGGGTCTGTTCCGGCAAATTTTGAACCAAGAGGGTCCTGGAACTCCAAATTGAAGCCAGTTGGTTAGATGTTCTGGAGGCCTGGACTTGTGACTGGTATCTGGGGTTGAGGGGCAGCGTTGGGGACTGAGCCCTCAATCTGTGGCATCGAAACTCCAGGAGAGCATTGGAATTGAATTGGAGGGGACACCTAGCTGGTGTCTGCTGTGTAGTGTTTGGGGAAAAAGCCCCACACATTTGGTCACAGAATTCTTCTGTGTTGATGATTGTCGTGGTGGTAGTATGAGTAGAGGAAAAACACAGTTTGCGAGTTTTCCCAAAACACTCCCCCAAACCCAGACCTCCCCATGGCCCAGCAGCTAAAGGATTAATGCCTGGCATCCGGCCCTGCTCCACTCTCAGTTCTGATTGGTGCCACACCAGTCCCCACTGTTGAATATTTTATGTGTCACCTCTCCCTACCCCACTGAGTAAGAACCAGAAGCCAGCCTTGTTGCCCACATGGTAAAATGAAGACCTAAAGAGTGGGGCAGGGTGTGATGGCTCATGCTTGTAATCCCAGCATTTTGGAAGGCTGAGGCTTGTGGATCACCTGAGGTGAGGAGTTCAAGACCAGCCTGGTCAACATGGTGAAACCCCGTCTCTACTAAAAATACAAAATTAGCCAGGTGTGGGGGCACGAGCCTGTAGTTCCAGCTACTCAGGAAGCTGAGGTAGGAGAATTGCTTGAGCCTGGGAGGTAGAGGTTGCAGTGAGCTGAGATCGTGCCACTGCAGCCTGGGTGACAGAGCAGGACTCCATCTCAAAAAAAATAAAAGGACTTAGAGAGGGGCAGGGCTTGCAGTCAGGGCCCTGTACACAGACAGAGACAGAGCTGGGGTCCTCTGTGCCCCACCCCAGTTGGGCACACAGTTGGGCTTGGGGTGGGGATGAGTGCTATGTAAAAATTTATTGAATCGTCACCGGCCTTTCCTTTTCCCCTATCCAGCATCCCTCTCTACCTGTCAACATCCTGTGTTAGAGAACTTGTGGCCGGAGGTGTCGTGTGGAGAGCTGGCCGGGGAGGGACGCTGCTCAGCTGCTGCTCTGCTCCAGTCTCCTGTCCCCTCCCCCGGCCATGACAGAGACCCGTGAGCCAGCTGAGACTGGGGGCTATGCCAGCTTGGAAGAAGATGATGAAGACCTTTCCCCAGGTAAGGTGACCTTAGAGGTGGTGGCGTTGGCTTGACTGTTATCCCAGCTTAGGATTTGGCCTCCACTGGGAAGTGTTGATGGGGAACGGCAGCTTGTCTTGCTAGGGGTTCTATTCTGACTGGGACTCCTTGTCCTGCTCGGGGATCTCTTCCAGTCCGGACTTCCCAGGACTGTAGATTGACTGGGATCTCTCTCCTTGCTGGAGGTTCTAGATTGGCTATGGTTTTCTTCTTTGCTAGGGGTTCTGGATCGGCCGTGAGTGTTCTCCTTGCTGTAGGCTCGTCTGTAACTACTCTTCTTATTGGGGCTTCCAGATCGGCCGCGCTCTCTCTCCTTGCTGGGGCTTCCAGAACGGCTGAGATCTTTCTCCTTGCTGGGACTTCTAGATTGGCTGCGGTCTCTCTCCTTGTTGGGGCTTCCAGGTTGACTGTGATCCTTCTTCTCGCTGGGACTTCTAGATCGGCTGCAATCTCTCTGCTTGTTGGGACTTCCAGATTGACTGCGATCTCTGTCCTTACCAGGGCTGCTGGATCCTCTACGGTCTCTCTCTTTGCTGGAGCTTCTAGACGGGCTATGACTTCTTTCCTTGCTGGGGGTTCTAGACCGGCTATGTCCTCCCTTCTGGCTCAGAATTCCCTTCCGGGTGCGACTTCTTGCCCTGCTATGATTTCTCTTCCAACTGTGACTTCTCACCCTGCTGTAGGTCCTCTTCTGACCGCGACTTCTTGACCTTCTGGGGCTTCTAGATTGGCTGTGACTTCGGGGCCTGCAGGGGGTGCTGGCCTGGTTATCATTCTTGACGCTGCTGAACACTTTAGTCGGGCTGTAACTCTTTTCCCTGCTACGGGTGATCATCTGACTGTAGCTCTTCGCCTGCCTTGATGACGACAAACGTGGGCTGTCACTCTTCTTCTTGGAGGGAATTCGAGTCGGGCTGTGACTCTTGGCTCTACTGGGAGTTACAGCCAGCTTGGAGCTCCTCCCCCTACCTGAGCTTCCTGGTGGGCTGTAACTCTTCTCCTTGCTCATATTTCTAGCCTGGCTGTCACTCCTTTCCCTGTTGCTGGTTCTAGAACGGCCGTAACTCTTCCCCCGCCTCTGTTTTTGCTGGAAAGTGGGAGTTCTCACCCTGCTGGCCATGCCTGGTCTGGCACCATGAGTTCTTCTGGCAGGAGTGCTGGCCCTGCTGGGTGACCTCTTGGAGCTCCGGCTTCCCCTTCTGCCAGGTGTCCTACCCCGGCTATGCGTGCCCCTCCGCTGATGGCATCTCACGCTGCTGGCCTTGCTGGCTTTGCTGGTGCTGGTGTCCTTGCTCACCCTGCTGGGTGTTCTTCCCTTGCTGTGGACTTGGGACCTGCTGCTGGACCGGTTAGAAGGGACTCTTTTTGTACTGGTTGATTTGGTGGACTTTGAACGGCTTGGGCTCATGACCGATGTCGCTGGCTTGGTGGGCACTGAGGATCTGTTGGGTGTTGCTGATTTGGTGGTCTTCAGAGAGGCAGGAGGCGTGGGATCCGCAGTGGGTATGGAGGATTCAGTGCGTGCCGCGGGCATGCTGGGCTTTGAAGATCTCTTAGGTGAAGACATGGTGGATGTGAAAGGGCATGTGGTCCTGGAATTCAAGGTAGGCATGAAACACCTGGTAGCCTTGGACAGTGACCTGATTGCCTGTCACAGGCCAACTGTGTGATATCACAGTGGGCATTGAAGACCCTGGAGGGTGAGTGATATGAAGTCAGAGGTGGGAGGAGAGAGGGCAGGGGTCCCAGCCTGAGGCCAGAGATACTTCCTCTGGTTTGCAGCCATTCAGCAAATGTCTTTTGAGTCTGACTCATGCTCAGCATTGCTGGGGACACAGAGATGGGACAGACCGAGGTCCTGCCTTCAAGGAGCCCACAGTCAACGGGTGGGGACGGGGATGCTGCCCAGGTGGTCAGGGTGTGATAGAGAGCAATGCAGTGGCCGGGGAGCCCATACAAGAGAGATACCAACGGCCTCGGGAATCAGCGAGGCCTTCACAGAGGAAGTGATATTAGCTGGGTTTGAAAAGTTGCAGGAGTTTTGCCAGTAGAGAAGGAAAGGGTCAGGCCAAGCGCGGTGGCTCATACCCGTAATCCCAGCACTTTGGGAGGCAGAGGCAGGCAGATCACCTGAGGTCGGGAGTTCAAGACCAGCCTGGCCAACATGGTAAAACCCAATCTCTACCAAAACTATAAAAATTAGCCAGATGTGGTGGCATATGCTTGTAATCCCAGCTACTTGGGAGGCTGAGGTGGGAGGATCACTCGAACCCTGGAGGTGGAGGTTGCAGTGAGCCAAGATCACACCACTGCACACCATGCCTGGGTGACAGCAAGACTGTCTCAAAAAAAAAAAAAAAATGCTCCTCACCCAGGCAGGTGAGGAGCAGAGGCTAAGGCCTTGGGCAGGGAGATCAGGGTCTTAGGGCCACTGTCATCCACTGACCTGCATGTCCTCTGCTGGGGACCCCAAGATCATACCTGCCCTTGAGGAGTTCCCAGTCTGATAAGGGAGACACCCTGGGGCCCAGCAGACTACAGTTAGTTTCTAGGACAGTGACAGGGGAAAGTAGAGGGAGACCTGGCTGGAGGCTGGGGCATCAGGGTGGTGGTTTCCTAGAGGACGGAGTTTGTGCTGGGTCTTGAAGGATGAGTAGGGGGTCAGCAGGTGGACAGTGGGAAACAACCCATGCCAAGGCCTCAGGAAACAATTCTTAAATGGTAGGAACTAGTAGGAGAGAACTGCAGGGACGGATGTTCAGAAGGAGACAGTTATAACGCGTTCTGGGCTGGTGACGCTCAGGACCCAGCAGGAGGGTGGTAGAAAAAGTGACCGGCTGCCTGGAATGAGGAGGCCTGGGACGGCCTCACCAAAGAGGAAGGCCTCCCAGTGGGTTCTAAAGGATGGTGGGAAAAACTAGGTCAGGACATTCCCACCAGAGGGAACAGTGTGTGTGAGGCCTCCGAAGAGGTTTGTCAAATTCCACCCAGAGATACCCATGCCACAAATAGGTCCTAAGTACTTTCTTTGCACAAAGCAAGTGTTCTAGATGCTGGGGCCACAGCAGTGAACCAACCAAGTCCCTGCATTCTGGGACAGGCAGTAAACACACAAGTAAATGTTGTATGCCGTGAGTCAGAAGATGGAGAAAAATTGGCCGGGTGCGGTGGCTCACACCTGTAATCCCAGTAGTTTGAAAGGCTGAGATGGGTGGATCACATGAGGTCAGGAGTTTGAGACCAGCCTGACGAACGTGGTGAAACCCCGTCTCTACTAGAAATACAAAAATTAGAGGCCAGGCGTGGAGGCTCACACCTGTAATTCCAGCACTTTGGGAGGCTGAGACGAGTGGATCACGAGGTGAAGAGATCGAGACCATCCTGGCCAACATGGTGAAACCCCATCTCGGCTAAAAATACAAAAATTGGCTGGGTGTGGTGGTGTGTGCCTGTAATCCCAGCTGCTTGGGAGGCTGAGGCAGGTGAATCACCTGAACCCAGGAGGTGGAGGTTGCAGCGATCTGAGATTGCATCACTGTACTCTAGCCTGGGTGACAGAGCAAGACTCTGTCTCAAAACATAAAAAAAGAAAAGAAAGAAAGAAATACAAATATTAGCTGGGCATGGTGGTGCACGCCTGTAATCCCAGCTACTTGGGAGGCTAAGGCAAAACTGCCTGAACCCAGGAGGCAGAGTTTTCAGTGAGCTGAGATCATGCCACTGCACTCCAGCCTGGGTGACTGAGCGAGACTCCGTCTCAAAAGAAGATGGAGAACAATCAAGCACAGTAAAGGGCATAGGGAATACTGGGGAGTGGTTTCTGTGGCCAGGGTATCACTGAGAAGGTGACACTTGAACAGAGACATGGAGCGGAGAGTGACATCAGCAGAAAGGGCGGCAAAGGCCCTGAGGCAGGTACGGGTCTGGGGTGTCAGGGAAGGTGAGAAACCTTGTGGCCACTGTGATGACAGGAGCAAGGGTGGAGCACAGGCTGCAGTAGCAGGATCCTCTGCGCTCTGGGAGAAACTGAGGAATGGGGCTGGGATGGATACAAGGCAAGGTTTTTGGCAGGCTCCTGCCATAGAGGCCGAAGAATCTGGTACTTCCCACACTGGTCACAGGACCCTGTCCCCAACCATTACTCTGTGTGTGCACCCCCATAACAGCAGCTGATGTCGCCCTCTTCTGTACATCAACTTTAAATGTTTCCCCTTTGCTTTTTTTTTTGGAAACAGAGTCTTGCTCTGTCGCCCGGCTGGGATGCAGTGGCTCGATACTGGCTCACTGCAACCTCTGCCACCCAGGTTCAAGCAATTCTCCTGTCTCAGCCTCCCGAGTAGCTGAGACTACAGGTGCCTGCCACCACGCCTGGCTAATTTTTGTGTTTTTAGTAGAGACAGGGTTTCACCACGTTGCCCAGGGTGGTCATGACTCCTGAGTTCAGGCGATCCGCCTGCCTCAGCCTCCTAAAGTGCTGGGATTACAGGCCCTTTTCTTTAAACCTAAACTTGTCCTAGGCATGTCCTTGATAACTGTGAAATATAACAGTTACCTATAAATAAATATTTTAATTCACCTAATTCTCTCTCTCTATATATATATCTTCATGGCCACATATATAAAAGTACATCTGTGTGTGTGTGTTTTAATTTGCAGAAATACCTTTTCAAATGTTTGTCTCCCTAAAATGATCTAGCAGTGTCTGCCATGGCCCAAGTTCAGCTTTTCCTGCCAGAGCTGTGTTAACCACAGGCGAGTCAGCTAGCCTCCCTGTGCCTCAGTTTCCACATTCATCAATTGGGGATAGTAACAGTACCACCCCCAAAGGGTTGTTGAGGGCTTAGAGAGTTAATGTATAAGAATCGGGCGCCTACAATAGCAAGGATGCTTTTGTTATTGCCAGTTTTTCACTACTCCTGCTTTGTCCTTCCTGAATGCCCCCATCCCACTTCCTTATGGAGGTTTTTATTTCTTTTTCAATCAATACAAAATTTTTTTTTCTTTTTTATACCCCCTGCCCCAAGACGGAGTCTTGCTTTGTCACCCAGGCTGGAGTGCAATGGCGCGATCTAACCTCACTGCAACCCCCACCTCCTGGGTCAAAGCAATTCTCCTGCCTCAGCCTCCCGAGTAGCTGGGGTTACAGACGCCCACCACCACACCTGGCTAATTTTTGTATTTTTATTAGAGACAAGGTTTCACCACGTTGGCCAGGCTGGTGTCAAACTCTTGACCTCATGATCTGCCTTACCTCAGCCTCCCAAAGTGCTGGGATTAAAGGCATGAGCCACCATGCCCAGCCAAAAAAATTCTTTTTTAAGAGGTGAGGTCTCACTATGTCATCTAGGCTGGAGTGCACTGGCACAATCATGGCTCAATGCAACCTCAAACTCCTGGGCTAAAGTGATTGTCCTGCCTCAGCCTCCCGAGAAGCTGGTACTACAGGAAGTGTGTCACCAGGCCTGGCTGATTTTCAGATTTTTTGTAGAGACGGAGTCTTGCTGTATTGCCCAGGCTGGTCTCAAACTCCTGGCTTCAAGCAGTCTTCCCAACTTGGCCACCCAAAAGTGCTGGGATTACAGGCATGAGCCACTGCGCCCAGTCCTGTCCCATGCAGTTCTTACAAGACATTCATTTGCTTGACACAAAGATAAGGGATCTACTGGGTGCCAGCCTTATTCTATGCCATCTGTGGCGAAGGGAAGGGTAGTGCCCAAGCTACCCATGCCATACTGTGGCAAGTCAGAATATGGGAGTTTAGGGAGGAGACAGCTGGGTCTAGCCTTCTTTCCTCTGATGCCACTGTTTCTCCCTATCTGTCCCCTCCAGGCCCTGAGCATTCCTCTGATTCAGAATATACTCTCTCAGAGCCGGACTCTGAAGAGGAAGAAGATGAGGAGGAGGAGGAAGAGGAGACCACTGATGATCCCGAATATGATCCTGGCTACAAGGTGAAGCAGCGCCTTGGCGGGGGCCGTGGTGGCCCATCCCGCCGGGCCCCCCGTGCAGCCCAGCCCCTGGGCCCCCAGGCCCAGCCCTGCCAGCTCTGTGGCCGCTCACCCCTTGGGGAGGCCCCACCGGGAACCCCACCTTGCCGGCTCTGCTGCCCTGCTACAGCCCCCCAGGAAGCACCAGCCCCTGAAGGCAGGGCCCTTGGGGAGGAAGAGGAGGAACCACCTCGGGCTGGGGAGGGCCGACCAGCTGGGCGGGAGGAGGAGGAGGAAGAGGAGGAGGAGGGAACCTACCACTGTACAGAATGCGAGGATTCCTTCGATAACCTGGGGGAGCTGCACGGGCACTTCATGCTGCATGCCCGGGGTGAGGTGTAGGCAGAGCCCCCACGCAGGGAGCTTGGCAGAAGGGGTGGGGTGGGAGGAAGGGGTTGAGGAAATTGGGGTTGTGACAGTGGTCATGGGGGATGGGGTACTGCCGGTCTGTGTTGTCTTAGAAGTAGATGTGTGATGGCCAGAATAAAAGCCAAAATTCTGTGTGTGTTGGTTCAGTGTGTGTGTGTTGGTTCGGGGTGTGTGTGTGCGTGTTCCCCCTGGGCTCCTTCTCAGGGAACCTCAGGGTCTTTTGGGAAAGATAACATTTACTGCGTGCTTATATTCGATGAGGTTTCCATGTATGTACTCACAGACCCCATAATGTAAAGGCTCTAACAGTAGAATTTTGTTTCTCACTCACATAATAGTGCTGGGTGAGTCATTTGGGGACCCAGGCCATCCCTTAAGTCTGTTGTCTCCCCCATGGTCCAGACTAGGTGGCCATGGCCTGGGTCCTGCTGGCAGAAGAGGACAGGGAGCCTGGTGAGGTGCATGTGCTGTCTTACGAGTCCTGGCCTGCCAGGGGCACACACTGCTTCCATTGATAGGCTTTTGCTGAGAAATTAGATACGTGGTCACAGCTAACTGCAAAAAAAACCTGGGAGACGCAGTCTAGCCAAGCGCCCAGAAAGCAGAAAACGGTTCATGGAGGACAGCGAGGGCTTTCTGCCACATCGCCTAGGAACTTCCACAAAGAGGACTTTAATTATAATCACAGCTACGCTTCCTCAGCGCTTCCTGGGTGTCTGGTGCCAGTCCAAGGGCTTTATATATATTGACTCATAGAAATGGTGCATCTAGGAACTTACAAAAATAGAACCTTAATGATAATTACAGCTGCCATTTTCCTAGCACTTACAGAGTGCTGCACTTAATTTGCATGAGATTATCAGCTTCTCAGAATAACCCTGTGAGATAGGGATTGTGATCCATTAATTCATTTAACAAATATTTTTGAGTACCTGCTGTGTGCTAAGCATTGGGAGTACACCAGTAAATAAAATAAAAATGCTTGTCCTCATGGAGCTTACATTGGAGTGGGGAGAGGCTTCTGGTAAAGACAGACATAAACAAGTAAGAGACAGCATATGCTGGGTGCTGATAAATGCTGTGAGAACCGTAAAGAACTGAAAGGAGGCCTGGCGTGGCGGTTCACTCCTGAAATCCCAGCACTGAGGTGGGCGGATCGCTTGAGCCCAGGAGTTCCACACCAGCCTGGGCAGCATGCCAAAACTCCATCTCTACAAAATACAAAAAATGAGCTGGGCTCATGATGGTGCATGGCTGTAGTCCCAGCTACTAGGGAGGCTTAGGTGGGAGGACTACTTGAGCCTGAGAAGTTAAGGTTGCAGTGAGCCATGATCCTGCCACTTCACTCCAGCCTGGGCAACCCTGAGACTCTGTCTCAAAAAAAAATAGAAAAAAGGACTGAAGGGAGGCCAGGCACAGTGGCGCATGCCTGTAATTCCAGCACTTGGGGAGGCTGAGGTGGGAAGATTCTTGAGGCCAGGAGTTGAAGACCAGCCTGGGCAACATGGTGAGACCCCATCTACAAAAAAATTAATTTAGCTGGGCGTGGTGGTGCATGTCTATGGTCCCAGCTATTCAGGAAGCTGAGGTAGGAGGATTGCTTGAGCCTCGGAGGTTGAGGCTGCAGTGAGCTGTGATTGTGCCACTGTACTCAAGGCACTCCAGCCTGGATGATGGCAAGAATTTGTCCCAACAAAAAAATTTTTTAAAAGCACTGAAGGGAGATCTGTTCTGCAAGGTGGTTGCAATTTTAGAGTGTAGTCCTTCCTGGAAAGGTGACAGATCTGAAGCGGGTGGAGAGCCATGTACATCAATGGGGAAGAGCACCCCAAGCTGGAGGAGGCAGGAGCCTGCCTGGCATGTCAAGGAGGCCAGAGCTGCGGGGATGAGGTCAAAGGGTAGCAGAGGACCAGCTCCTTACAGCCTTGCCAAAACTTGGGCTTGGGCTGTGAGATGGGAAGTACTAATTCATAATTCACAGAAGCTTGGCACCGAAGCTGCTTGGAAAATAGAAGCCTAATTATAATAATAGCTATCATTTGCTGAGCATTTACTGGGCAACCAGCCCTGTTCTAAGGCACTTTACATGTGTTAACTCATAGAAGCTTGGAAACTAAGAACCTTCAAGAATAGAACCTGAATTACCGTAATGGCCATCATTAAGTCAGCGCCCATGGTGGACCAGGCCCTGGGCTCAGTGCTTTATGTGGACAATCACATCAGATCCTTACAAGTTAGGGACTGTTTCTGACTCATTCACCCAACAATGATTTATTGAGCACCTATGAGGTGGCAGGCACTGCTCTGGGAGTTGGGAATACAGCAGTGAACACAGTGAACAAATACTCCCTGCCTTCGTGGAGGTTATAATGAGGAAGACAGTAATCACGTATTTAAGTTAAATACACAAAATATATGGAATGTAAGATAGTCATAAGTGCTATGGAGAAAAAGGAACAGGGTAGGAAGCTTGTGTATCTGAAGGTTGCAATTTTAAGTAGGGTGGTCAGGGAAGGCTTCACTGAAGTGGCCTAGAGAGGGGCAGGAGTGAGCCTTGTGGCTGTCTGTGGGGACAGTAAGTGCAATGGCCTGAGGTGGGAGTCCACTTGGGGTGTTTGAGAAGAGGACACAGGGCCACTAGGCTGGAACTGAGAAAGGCAGGGGAAGACAGGTAGATGAGGTCAGAGAACCAGCCCATAGGGGCCGTATACTGACTTTGGCATTCCCTCCAAGTCTGAGTCCTCTTAATAATTGGAGTGCTCATAATAATCCTTAGAGGCTACTTTTATGACCCTTTTATAACTGTGATGACAGGCCAGGCACAGTGACTCAATGCCTGTAATCCCAGCACTTTGGGAGGCGAAGGCAGGGGAATTGCCTGAGGTCAGGAGTTCAAAACCAGCCTGGCCAACATGGCAAAATCCCATCTCTACCAAAAATACAAAAACTTAGCTAGGTGTGGTGGCATGTACCTGTTGTCCCAGCTACTGGGGAGGTGAATCACTCGTACCTGGGAGGCAGATTTTGCAGTGAGCCGAGATCACACCACTGTTCTCCATCCTGGGCGGTAGAGCAAGACTCTGTCCCAAAAATAAAACCCAGCTACAACAGAGGCACAGAGAGGTTGAGTTACCTGCTAGAGGCCACACAGCCAGTAAGCAGCAGAGCCCTGGTTTTTACCCAGACAAATGGATGCAGGCCCATCCACTCTTAGCTGCTAAGCCACACACTAGATGTAACAGTCTAGCACCCACAGCCACCGTTACGTTACGTTACGTTACGTTACGTTACAGAGTGTATCTGGTCTCTACAAAGCTACTGAGTTTTTTAAACACTGGTCACCGTTGTTGAAAAATGGGTAATTTCACATTTAAAAAATGGAAGTTTCTGGACTCTTGAAAATTGTGAGATCTGTTTCGCTGAACCCCCATCCCACTGGGGCAGTAGTTTGTTGGAGCCGAGTAGGAGTCACTTTCTGTAGGGGAGGCATTCACTCTTATACGCCCAGTTGCCACTGTCTCACATCTGTACACCCCATATCCTGCCTGCTTGGCCCAGAAAAGCATTTGCTTTTTTTTTTTTTTTTAAATGTTATTTGTTTGTTTTTAGATGCCGTCTCGCTCTGTCACCCAGACTTTAGTGCAGTGGTGTGATCTCGGCTCACTGCAGCCTCCGCCTCCCAAGTTCAAACAATTCTTGTGCCTCAGCCTCCTGAGTAGCTGGGACCATGGCACGTGCCACCACCCCCGCTAAATTTTGTTTTTTGGTAGAGATGGGTTTCACTATGTTGGCCAGGCTGGTTTTGAACTCCTGACGTCAAATGATCCTCCTGCCTCAGCCTCCCAAAGGGCTGGGATTACAGGTGTGAACCACCGTGCTTGGCCAGCATTTGCATCTTTGGCACCCATTACAGGATTTCAGACCAAAGCATTTTTCAAAACCCACACTTCTCATCCCAGAATCTCCAAACCTGACATTGATCCACTCTGAACTGAGACTTTCCTAACCACTATAGCTTCACATCATAGAACCTCAAAATCATCAGCAGAAATTCCGGGCTCATTAAAACAACACAGTGTCTTAGTCCATTTGTGCAGCTGTAACAACATACCTGAGACTGGGTAATTCATAAAGAACAAAGGTTTAATTCTCATGGTTCTGGAGACTGGGAAGTCCCAGGTCAGGGAACCAGCAGATTTGGTGTCTGATCTAATTTGGCCTTGAGTTCGAGATCACTGGAGGCCTAGAGTTCATTTGAGATCAGCTTCTGCTTCCAAGTTGGTGCCTTCTTGCTGCAGCCTTACATAGTGGAAGGTGGCAAAAAGGGATGAATGCCATGTCCTCAGAGGGTAGGAGAGATGGAAGGGGAGAAGGCATACCTACTTCCCTCAGGTCTTTTTGTAAGGGCACTTATATTGTTCATGAGGGCAGAGCCCTCATGTCTTAACCGTCTCCTAAAGGCCCCACATCTGAATACTATCATATGGGGTCTTAGGTTTCCAACATATGAATATTAGGGGGACACATACATTCAACCACAGTACAAAGATAAGCATGATCATGGCTTTTATTTCCTGGAGCAGCACCCCATCCCATCTTCTGCCATAAGAAAGGATTTCTAAGGACAGGTATAGAGAATTTCTATCCATTGGCAAATATTCCTAAGGATCATGAGAGACACTAGGAATCAGGAGTTGGGTCATTCAGTCAGCACCCCTTCAGGATTTGGAACCAGGCCAGGCATTCCCCAAAGAGAATTTAACACAGGCAGTAGTTACACAGGTGTTAGGAGGCTGAAAGTCAGCCAGGCACGGTGGCTCACACCTGTAATCCTAGCACTTTGGGAGACCAAGGTGGGCAGATTGTTTGAGCCCAGGAGTTCAAGACCAGCCTGGACATGGTGAAACCCAATCTCTACAAAAAGCCGGGCATGGTGGTGCACACCTGCAGTCACAGCTACAGGGAGGGAGGCAGAGGTGGGAGGATCATCTGAGCTTGAGGTCAAGACTGAAGAGAGCCTTGAGCCACTGCACTCTTATCCTGGGTGACACAGTGAGACCCTGTCTCAAAAAAAAAAAAAAAAAGGCCAGGCGCAGTACAATCCCAGCACTTTGGGAGACCCAGGGTGGATCACTGGAGTCCTGGAGTTCAAGATCAGCCTGAGCAACATACTGAAACCCTGTCTCTACTAAAAAGATAAAAATTAGCTGGTTATAGTGGCACACACCTGTAATCCCAGCTACTCAGGAGGCTGGGGTTGCAGAATTGCTTGAGCCCAGGAGGTGGAGGCTTCATTGAGCCAAGATTGCGCCACTGTACTCCAGCCTGGGAGACAGAGCAAGACTCAAAGAAAAAAATTTAAAAGTAAGAGTGCACAGTTTACTGACATGATGGCATTGGTGGTGCAGGTCGGGCTGCAGGAGTCATGCTGACCCATTTTGAGATCTCCATTTGTTATTCAAGTGGTTATATCTTATGTCTGGGGTTTAGTCTGCAGATAAAGATGTGGAAGTCATCAGTGATGCTATTTAGAGAATCTGTGATGTCTGGAGAGAACAGGAAGCCCGGGTGTACTTGGGCAGGTTGCTATCTCGGGAGAGCATGTGGGATTAGATCCTTAGGTTTGGGTTTAGGGGAACCACTGTGGGGGTAGTGTGAAACTTCTGAGCATTCACCAGGAGCCAGAGGAAATATCTGGCTTTTCATGAAGTTGGTATTTTGAAAAAAAGTGATGGTCTACTAACTCCAACCAGTCTCCCCATAAGTGACCCCAGCAAAGAGATCCAAGGTAGCCCTGCCCCAAAACACACACACCCTCTACCTACCTACCTACCTACCTACCTACCTACCTACCTACCTACCTAGTAAAAGTGGTGTTTCCCAGGATGGAAATTCCTGCTTTTCCAGACTCAGAGTAGCTTGAATGTCTTATTACTTACACCAGGGGTAGGCAAACTTCTGTAAAGGGCTAGATGGTAACTATTTTAAGTTTTATAGGCCATAAGGATCTCTGTTGCAACTACTCATATCTGCTGTTCTTGGCAAAAGCAGTCATCAACAATACATAAATAGTGAGTATAAAACTGTGTTCCAATAAATTTTTTTTGAGACTGAGTCTCACTCGTTGTCCAGGCTGGTGTGCAGTGGCATGACCTTGGCTCACTGTGACCTCCGATTTCCAGGTTCAAGCAATTCTCCTGCCTCAGCCTCCCGAGTAGCTGGGACCACAGGTGTGCACCACCACGTCTGGCTACAATAAAATTTTATTTGCAAAACCAGGCAGCAGGCTAGAGTTGGCAATTGTGTTGCATGTGACAGAGACCCAAAATAATGGTGGCATAAATAAGAAGTTTATTTCTTAGATAGCAATATGAAAGTGGGCTGGCATGGTCGTTTTCCATGAAATTGACCAGAGACCCAGACTCCTGCTATCTTGTTGCTCTGCCATCCCATGTGTTGCTCTTGTCCTTATGGTCCGAGATGGCTGGATACCATGTCTGTATTACAGTTAGGAAGGTGGAAGAAAAGGTATGTTCCTTTCTTTTTTCTTTTTTAAAATGGAGTCTTGCTGTGTCACCCAGGCTTAATTTCAGTGGCACAATCTTGGGTCACTGCAACCTCTGTCTTCCAGGTTCAAGCAATTCTCCTGCCTCAGCCTCCCAAGTAGCTGGGATTACAGACCTGTGCCACCACGACCGGCTAATTTTTGTAGTTTAGTAAAGATGGGGTTTCACCATGTTGGCCAGGCTGGTCTTGGACTTCTGACCTCAGGTGGTCCACCCGCCTTGGCCTCCAAAAGTATTAGGATTACAGGCATAAGCCACTGCACCCGACCGCCCCTTTCTTAAGCTTGAGCATTCTACCCAGGAATTTAGCAGGAAATCAGTCACATGGTCACATCTAGCTGCAAAGGAATCTGGGAAATGTAGTCTTTCAGCTACCACATGCCTAGCTAAAAACTGATAGTGATCAGTCTAACACATCCACCTCACCTGTGGGCTTTAAAAACCTCCTCCACGGGCCGGGCGTGGTGGCTCACGCCTGTAATCCCAGCACTTTGGGAGGCCGAGGTGGGTGGATCACAAGGTCAAGAGATCGAGACCATCCTGGTCAACATGGTGAAACCCCGTCTCTACTAAAAATACAAAAAAATTAGCTGGGCACAGTGGCGCATGCCTGTAATCCCAGTACTCAGGAGGCTGAGGCAGGAGAATTGCCTGAACAGGAGGCAGAGGTTGCGGTGAGCCGAGATCGCGCCATTGCACTCCAGCTTGGGTAACAAGCGATACTCCATCTCAAAAAAAAAAAACCAAACATCCCTCCACATAAACAGAGTCTACGAGTGTTATATTCAGGGCATTGATCATTGTCTGCAGGTGCAGGGCAGGTAACTAAGGGAGTAATACTGGCCTGGTGGGACTCATCTCCAGTTGAGGGTGACACCCACTGCTTGCTCCAGCCTGTTGTAGCTTCTGCCCTGCCCCTGGGTTGGGCCTTTCAAGAGAGCTGAAAATAGGATCTTAATGAGAAATCTCCCAGTGTTGGCCAAATAAAACCTGAAACAGAAGGCATCTCTGTTTGATTCCAAATCAGTTTCCCCACAAGGCGAGGCCAACTCTGCCCTGAGTTCTCCCACCTGCCCACACCCTTATGTTCTCTGGAAATTCCCACTCAAAAGCCAGAACTCCCGGTTTAGACATTTTAATATGGATGTTTTGTTTTTAGATACTATTCCCGTTAGCTTATTCATACCATGTCACCTACACATGTGAAAAAATATTTCATGACTAGAATGATATCCAAATTATTTAAACAATTATCGGGGACTAGTGCCATCCAGTGACATGGCCCCTCTGAATGAGGAGGGCTGGCAGGGGGTGCGAAGAGACTCAAGGACTCGAATTTCCACCCCACTCAATTGGGATCCAGCTCCCAACTTTGCTGCCCCCTCCCCAAAGGCCCAAGTTGCCCCATATCTGGAACTCATCCAGTGGCACTACAGGCCAGCAACACCTTACCTTCCCTGCCCTCATTCAGGCAAAGGTCCAGGGCAGTTTGCTCCCACAGCCCATGGTATCCATCTGGGAAGAATGAAGGGTGATGGCACAATCCACAGCTAAGTGTTTAACTGGGAATTATGGAGACACAAATCATTTCTCTCCTGTACTCTCTTCCCATTTTTTTCTAAACAAAAGATCTCATTATTGTCTGATTTCACCATCTCCTGAAGGCCCTGTGTCCTCCAAAGACTGAAGCTCTAAATGAGAATCTTCTGGGTCCTCTTTATTAAGAGCCATCTGACCTCCCAGGGGAGGGAAGCAAATCCCTCAGGGCCCCCAGAGTTCCTGCACCCCATATCATGGGTGGGTCTCATGGGCCACAACACCACCTGTCACCATGGATAGGCTTAAGGTTCACTCAGAGCTCCCCCCGGGCATGCCGAATATAGTGTTGATGCAGCCCTGCTTCCTGAGCAAAGTCCTGACCACACTCTGTGCAGGCGAAGGTGCCAGGAGGGGCTCGGGCCTCATGCATCTGGCGGTGCCGCCTCAGAGAAGCTGCCTGCCCAAACGTCTTGCCACAGTCAGGACAAGGGAAGGTGGGTTGGGCAGTAGTGGTTGCAACCGGTGGGGTGGGCTTGACGGCTGGACCATGGCTACGCTGGTGGGTGATCAGGGCTTTGGAAGAGGGGAAGGAGCGGGCGCAGGTGAAACAGATGAAGAGGACCCCCTGCAGCTTCTGTGTCACGAAATCCGCTGGGTGTTCCCGCTTCATGTGACGCTCCTGGAACTTGGAATCTGCGAAGGTGATGAGGCAGCGGGTGCACTTCAGGGCCCCCAGGTGGCCTGAGGGATGTGGGAAGAGGTCAGGGGAGGCCAGCGGGAGTCTCCAGGACCTCTCCTGAGCCCCAGAATCACAACAGCAATTATCATTGAGTGTGCTATGTGCTAGGTTCTGTGCTAATGCTGGACAACCACACACGAGAACTGTTCTTGGACCCATTTTATGGATGAACAAACTGAGATTCAAAGAGATTAGGAGGCTGAGGTGGGTGGATTACCTGAGCTCAGGAGTTCAAGACCAGCCTCAGCAACATGGTAAAACCCCGTCTCTACTAAAACACAAAAATTAGCTGGGCATGGCGGTATTCACCTGTAGTCCCAGCTACTCAGGAGGCTGAGGCAGGAGAATTGTTTGAACTTGGGAGGCAGATGTTGCAGTCAGCCGATATCATGCCACTGAACTCCAGCTTGAGCGACAGAGTGAGACTCCATCTCCCCCCAAAAAAAGAGGTTAGGCAAGTTGCCCATAGTCATGAGGCTAGGAAAGGAAACGGTGGAGCCCAGAGTCAGCCAGCCCAATAGAGGGGTATGGTGATTACAGCCCAACGTTTGGAGCCAGAACGCTCTACCACTTCCTAGACACAATTACACCAGTTTCCTTATCTGGAAAATGGGCTAATAACAGCATCTATTCCATAGGACCACTGGAAGGAATAACAGTAGTGACTAATGATACAGACAAATGCAGATCGACATCCAGGATTGGCCCTGGTACTCACAGCTAGACCTTGGTGTTCCGTTGAACATAAATAATTTCACAGAACATCAAGGACAGCCAAGGCTACGCTGTGACAAGAATGAATCAAGACAAGACTACATCATCATAATGTCTGAACACAGACAAAATATGAATGCTGTTCAAGCAGACAAATGACCAGACTTCCTCCTATCCTGGCTAATGTGAATGTCTGCTGCTGCTTTATCAGTCAGAACTTGAGCCTCACCTTCTTCATTCTTCCTTCTGCATAAGATTTATTAAAATAGCCAATCATGGAATTGCCCCTGCTTCCTGGTGGCATCCAATCCAGAGCCAAACAACACTTTTGCTGGAACCTTTTCCAAAACCACCCCCCACAAGCCCAAATCCTATGTCGTTTTTAACACTTAGTGAGTCACCCCACAGTTCTCCCATGGTGTGTGTTCTTCACTGCACTGAGCGATAAACCCAATGTGTTCAACTGCGGGGTGTTCCTGGTAGTCTCTGGCTCAAGGGCATTGAGACTACAGCTCTTGTTAGAAATACCTTTCTCTGCCTCAGTTCCCAGTTTAAAGGGCCTATTATTAGAAGGACTGAATGAGATAATGAATGTTAAAATCGTTCATAAGAATAAATACACGTAGCACATAATAAAACATTGAGCAGGAGATATTGCTATTACATATCAAACTGGCTACCATCATTAACACCCAGCTGTCCCCTTTGCTGCAGTTAATCCCATAACCACCCTGTGAGGTGGGTAAGTGCCAGCCTCTTTTGACAGGGAAACCAAGGCCCGAGTTACACTGAAAGTCTAGGGCAGAGTCAGCACTAGGATCTTGGGGCTTCTCTCCCAGTAAAACTATTCTTAGCCACGTCTCCAACCCAAGCCTCTCCTGGAAGCCACCTTATCCCTCTGAATG
Source organism: Saguinus oedipus (assembly GCA_031835075.1). Classification (NCBI taxonomy): domain Eukaryota; kingdom Metazoa; phylum Chordata; class Mammalia; order Primates; family Cebidae; genus Saguinus; species Saguinus oedipus. Next base: position 45,352,232 of record CM063187.1, on the reverse strand, counting down.
CATAAGCATCGCAATCTTGCTTATGCGGCCAGAGGAGGGTGAGTACTCTGGCCACAAAAGCAGGTGTGAGGAGAGGCACTTCCTTCTAGAGCAGCTTAGGGGCCATTACAGCACCTTCTCGACAGACGAAACTCTGTGGTGCCTTGGACACTGAAGTGCCACAGAGATCTTAGCGTCAGCTCCTGCACCCCACCCTCCTCTAGCCAGCCAGCCATGTGTACTCACAGATGTTGCCTCCTGGGCTCTGGGGACTTCTGTCCTTGGGTGAATCCTGCTGCTCCATGTTCTCTTCAGGGTTCGGGTCCTCCATGGTGCTGGGACCCTTCTAGTCAAGAGAGGAGCGTGCATAAGTGAAGCTGTTCATCTGTTACCAGCAGAGGGCACCCTAAGTCTATGACCTTTGACATCGCCAGAGGCTCTCCTTGCCTGCCTTCGACCCCCACGACATACTCTCTCCTTGAACTCTAACTGGTGGAGTTCTTGTTAAGAGAAGCTTCAAATCACCCAAAAGACTGGACTTCCCGGGTTTGGGACTCCCCTAGAGTCTTCTCACTGGTGTGACCTATGCATCAAACTTACTGAACTCAGCGTGGGAGCCTTTATCTTTGACACCAGCGTCATCCCAGTCTCAAGTGTCTTGGGGCAAGTAGTGATACCCACCCTTTATCCCAGTTCTTCCCGGGAAACATCCTCTGACATCCTGTGATTTTTGTTCCGCTCAGAGCCCCCGCCTCCCACGCGTGCTCGCAGCCACTATCCCGCTACCCGCAAGCGCTGCCTACAGGTTCCTGCTCCCAGGCCTCTGTTTTTCTCCGTACAGCAGAGGGCTGCCTTTCGCTGCGCCTGTCAGTCTCTCGCCACAGCGCCGCCACCCAGAGAAAAGTGGAATAGGGCCCACTCAGTCTCAGGGTCCCCCGTGGTTTCCGCGCCCTTTCGCCACATGAGTCTCTCGGAGCCGAGAGCCCGGATTTGCCATCCGGCAGTAGTACAGTCGCACCAGCCCGGTGCTGAAAATAACGGGAGGGGTCCTTTTCTGCACTAGGGCGCGTTATGATGACGTTACAGCCCCCTGTGCCGTAGATACCTAAGCTTTTTGCGTCAGAATTAGTAGGCGCTCGTGGCGCGCAGGCGCGTTGACTCCCTCATTGTTCCGGTCCTGAGGCCGCGGAAGAGGGGCGTGCTCACTTTGGCCGTTCTGCGCAGGCGCTGCGAAGGTCTGGTTCTCTGCAGTCTCTCTTCCAAGACACACCCCCTTGGTTGAGTGAGTGACGTCAGGTTAAAGCCACCGGGACGCGTCCCGGCATCTCTAAATCACGGCGTTCTGGCCTCTTCGGCCTCCGTCCACCGCGACTCAGGGTCGAACTTCTCAGCGACTGACCCACTGCCACCGACTGCACTCTCCCGTGGGTCGGCTCTGCTCGGTTGGTGATTTGGAAGGTGGAGGGGGGAAGATAAAAACAACAGTGTGTCCGAGGGAGGAGGAACTAGAAGCCAAATTTCTGAGGTTTTATTTTTATTTATTTATTTTTGAGAGAGGGCCTTGCTCTGTCGCCCGGGCTGGAGTGCGGTGGTGTGATCATGGCCCACTGCAGCCTCCAAGTCCTGAGCTCAAGCGATCCTCCCACCGCAGCCTTCCGAGTAGCTGGGGCTACAGGCGCGCGCCACCACTCCCGGCTATATTTTATTTTTTTTATAGGAACAGGGACTCTACCAGCGAGTCCCACATGTTACCCAGGCTGGTCTCGAATTCCTGGCCTCAAGCGATCCTCCCGCCTCGGCCTCCCAAAGCGCTGGGATTACAGGCATGAACCACCGTGCCTGATTTTTTAGTTTTTGAAGCAGAAAGGGAAACGTTTCTATCTAGAAAGAGGGTGGGCAGACAAGACGCCTGGGATCCCGGGGGAATAGCGTCTGGGCTCTGGATTTTTTAGGTCCTGGAGAGTGACTCTCAAGAATCGAAGGGGACAGAGTGGAGGATTGAGTCCTGGGTTCCGGGTGGGGCGGCTAGGAAAGACAAAGGCCAGGTGTTCACTGACCCGGGTCTTCTCCACCCGTTGCTTTCCAGCCATGCCTCTGCCGCAGGGTGACGTGACCGCCTTATTCCTCGGGCCTCCGGGCTTGGGAAAGTCTGCGCTGATCACAGCGCTGTGCGACAAGGATGTGGAGACACTCGAGGCACCCGAGGGACGGCCGGACTCTGGGGTCCCCAGCCTGAGAGCTGCGGGCCCGGGCCTTTTTCTGGGCGAGCTGAGCTGCCCACCCGCAGCGCCGGGGCCCTGGGCGGCGGAAGCCAACGTGCTGGTGCTGGTGCTGCCCGGACCTGAGGCGAACGGCGAACCCTTGGCCCCAGCCCTGGGAGAGGCAGCGCGGGCCGCCCTGGCCCGAGGGACGCCGCTACTGGCTGTGCGGAACCTCCGTCCTGGGGATTCACAGAATACCACCCAGGCCCGTGATCAGACTGCAGCTCTGCTGAACAGTGCTGGGTTAGGAGCCGCGGATCTGTTTGTGCTACCAGCAAACTGCGGCAGCTGCGACGGCTGTGAGGAGCTAGAGCGCCTCCGGGTGGCACTGCAGAGCCAGGCAGAAGCGCTGAGGAGGTGAGTGCCGGCTTTCTGGCCGGGTCCCTTAGTTGGGACCCTACGCACCTAGGTCCTTTTTGAGGTCCGTGAGATCCCTCCCCCAGTGAGTTTGAGGCAGAGCTTAACTCTATTATTATATATATATTTTTTCCCTCAAAGACAGGATCTCACTATGTTGGCCAGGTTGAATTTGACCTCCTGGCCTTAAACGATACTCCCGCCTCAGCCTCCCAAAGTGCTAGGCTTACAATCGCGAGCCACCATACCTAGTCTTTTTTTTGAGACAGGATGGAGTGCAGTGGCACAATCCTAGCTCACTGAGGGCCTCCACCTCCCGGGCTCAAATGATCCTTCTGCCTCAGCCTCCAGACTAGCCAGTACTACAGCCTGCAAAATAGTATCTCACTGCTTCCCCAGGCTGGTCTTGAACTCCTGGCCTCAAGCCATGCTCCCATCCAAGCTTCCCAGAGCCCTAGGATTAGAAGGGATGGGCTTAACACTTTATCTTTTGGGGCCCTGAGGCTCATTTTTCCAGGCCCTGGCCCAACCAAGGTGATCTGCCCGCCTTGACCTCCCAAAGTGCTGAGATTACAGGCATGAGACACTGTGCCCAGACCCCTGGAAGATTTTACCTGAAAACGCTAATACTTGAGCCGTCTCCACCATTAGCTTGGTTTTCAAGCGACCTCGGTTGCCCTAATGCCATACCCGCAATGAGTGTTATTATTAAATCTATTACTTTATTTATTTGAGATGGCGTCTTACACTGTTTCCCGGGCTGGAGTGCAAAGGTGCGATATCGGCTCATTGCAACCTCTGCCTCCCGGGTTCCAGCTATTCTTCTGCCTCAGCCTCTCATGTAGCTGGGATTACAGGCGCCCGTCACCATGCCTGGCTATTTTTTTTTCTCCTTTTTTGGGGGTATTTTTGGTAGAGACAGGGTTTCACTATGTTGGCCAGCCTACTCTCAAACTCCTGACCCACGATCCGCCCACCTTGGCCTCCCAAACTGCTGGGATTACAGGCGTGAGCCACGGCGGCTGGCCATTGAGCATTATTATTTGGGGGCATCCTCATCCACCTCCTTTCTCCAGCTCCCTCTCGTTTCTATGCCCACTTGCCAGCTACCTCCTAAATTGGCTCTCCCACCTGCCAGCCTCCTCAGACTTTAAAGTGAGATTCAGAGAGGCAGTTCCTTGTTCCAGTACCCTCATTTTTTTTTCCTTAGCCTCACCTGCGTGGGTGACTACCTTAGCCACTCCCGCTTAGTAAGAACTAGTAGATGAGATTTCTCCCTTCATTGACCCTCCTTAGGCCCAACCTCTGAAAAGAGCGCCTTTGGGGACTTCGTCTGTCTCAAATAGTGCTGAGACAGACACATTTGCAGTTCTTTGTTCTAGGCCCCACCCTCTTTGAGCTTTGTCCCACCCAGCACAGCTGACCCTTGGAAAAGCCCCGCCCCCAAATACTGTATTCCGTTGACGTCTTAGTCCAATCCCCATTTTAGGCTAGAGTGGGAAATCTGACCTTAAGCCTACCCATCCAATCATCAAGACTCCATTATTGCTTTAAGCCCCTCCCATATCATGGCCCCTCCCCATCTGGTTTCTATTTGCTGTGCAATCGGTCAGGCCCCTCCCTTTCCCAACGCTGCCCTACTCTGGGATTATTCGGAAAGCTCTGCCATTGTCATAACCCAGTCTTCGTCACCCAGCCCCTCATCTACCCTTGACCCTGTCCCTTCTTGTCTCCGCAGGCTCCTGCCACCGGCCCAGGATGGTTTCGAGGTGCTAGGTGCAGCAGAGCTGGAGGCTGTGCGCGAGGCCTTTGAGACCGGCGGCCTGGAGGCTGCACTGTCGTGGGTACGCTCAGGCCTGGAGCGCCTGGGCAGTGCACGGCTAGACCTGGCCGTGGCCGGCAAGGCTGACGTTGGCCTTGTGCTGGACATGCTGCTCGGATTGGATCCTGGCGACCCAGGTGCTGCGCCTGCTTCGGTGCCCACGGGACCCACTCCCTTCCCGGCCCCAGAGCGCCCGAATGTGGTGCTCTGGACTGTGCCTCTGGATCCCGCGGGCACTGCCACCACCCCCGCTGCCACCTCCCACCCTTCGCACTACGACGCCCTCATCCTCGTCACCCCTGGGGCCCCCACTGAGAAGGACTGGGCCCAGGTCCAGGCCTTGGTGCTACCAGATGCGCCTCTAGTCTGCGTGCGCACAGACGGCGAGGGTGAGGATCCGGAGTGTGTGGGAGAAGGCAAGATGGAGAAACCCAGCGGCGAGAGCTTAAAGAACGCAGGCGGAGGGGGATTGGAGAATGTACTCAGTAAGGGAAGGGAGAAATATAGCACTGGATCGCAGAAAGCAGGCAGCGGGGAAGGTTCTGGGAAAGCTGGCAGCGAGGGTTTGCAGCAGGTTGTTGGCATGAAGAAATGGGGCGGTGGGGACTCAGAGCGGGCCGCCGCGTTAAGCCCAGAGGACGAGATGTGGGAAGTGCTGGAGGCGGCACCGCCGCCAGTGTTCCCGCTACGGCCTGGCGGACTCCCAGGTCTGTGCGAATGGATGCGGCGAGCGCTTCCCCCAGCCCAGGCAGGGGCGCTGCTGCTGGCGCTGCCACCAGCGTCTCCCAGCGCTGCCCGAACCAAGGCTGCGGCACTGCGGGCCGGGGCGTGGAGGCCAGCTCTGCTGGCTAGCCTGGCGGCGGCGGCAGCACCACTCCCAGGACTGGGCTGGGCATGCGACGTAGCGCTTCTGCGGGGTCAGCTGGCCGAATGGCGACGGGGCCTAGGGCTGGAACCCGCGGCGCTGGCTCGACGTGAGCGCGCTCTGGGCCTGGCTCCTGGGGAGCTGGCAGCACGTGCTCATTTCCCAGGCCCGGTGACGCGCGCTGAGGTGGAAGCAAGGCTGGGCGCGTGGGCGGGTGAGGGCACTGCTGGGGGCGCAGCACTGGGCGCGCTCTCCTTCCTGTGGCCTGCTGGTGGCGCAGCGGCGACGGGTGGCCTGGGCTACCGCGCGGCTCATGGCGTCCTGCTGCAGGCGCTTGATGAGATGCGGGCTGATGCTGAGGCTGTGCTGGCACCCCCTGAGTCTGCACAGTGAGGGGTGGGATGGGGGCCGGACTACCCCAAGTTTCACCTCAAGGGGAGGGAGCTTGGGAATCCAGATTCTGGCAGGGGATGTCTGGGCTTAATTTTGGGTGCTTGAAGGGGATGTGGACTCTGACTTCTAGCTGGGATATGTGACTTCTCATCACCTGGATTCAGAGAGTCTAGAGGACAGGAATCCTGATTTGAGAACTACGGGGCATGACATCCAGACCCTTCAGTCCTGAAGGGAGTTGATGGCCAGGACTCTTGGAAGGGACTATGGCTTTGTCTCCTAGGGAGTAGAAACTGGAGTTATTGGATGTTTAGTCCTCGAGTGAAGGAGGGTAGAAGTCCTGTTTCCTAATTGATGGGGAGGTGTCCATGACTGGGACCTGAACTCCAGTATAGGGGTGGGAGACCTGAGCACCCCAGGGAACTGAAACTCATGGGCTTCAGAGCCTCAGGGAAACAGGGTCTCCATTTCTCTTGGAGAAAAAGCCTGCACACAGGTCCCCAAGGAGCAGTGGGCTTTGAATCTTTATGGGGTTGAGGAGGCCTCTGGGGTCTCAGCCTCCTGGGTTCCAAGATGGCTGGGGACCTTGGTTCCTAATTCTTGGGTCTAGGGAGGTCTTCATCTGGAGGAGGGATTGAGGGCTTGTGGGAGAAAGCTGGAGACCTCTTGATCACTCCTGGGGAGTAGATGGGTTTCTACTAATTGCCCTCCAAAAGTCTGTTTGTAGAGACGGTGGTCCCACAAAAATGAGGTGAGGTGCATAAGAGGTCTGGGCAGGGTGGGCTCTGAGAGTAGCTGGGGACCAGGAATGAGGCCTTCTGGGTGTGGAAGGACAGGGAAGCATACCTCAGAGATAGAGCTCCTGCAAACCTTGTGTTGGGATCCCAGCAACTGCCTCTGTGCATGTGACTGGGAAGGGATATAACTGCCTTCACTTTCTAGGTGCAGAGCAATTCAGGTGATCTCTGGGGAGTCTGTTCCTCTGTCTCTTTTCTTTAGGGGTTTCTATCTGTTTTTGGCCTCAGTTTCTCCTGTCATTTAACCATAACCCTTTCTGGCCTTGGTGTTTTGTGCACCTTCCTTTTTGGAAGAGCAGCTGTACTGCTGCACTGGTCCCAGCACTTCTGTGTGGCTACCTCAGGTATCTCCAAGAGGCTCTGCTTTCTGGTGTATATAGAGGGTGCTGCATTGAGCCAGGGGCCCACCAAATGGGTGGGCAGGCATTCGAGACCATGGTAATATGCCAGGAATGAGTGAAGCAAAGGCAGAAACCACAGTGCCTGGAATGTTCTAGGCTGCTAGCTACATGTAGGGGGAAGCTGCAGGTTACAGAATTCTTCAGCGTCAGAAACAGAAAAGGAGGATCTGAAAATCCAAACGAAGTCCAGTGAGGGCAGGCTTGAGGACCAATAGCACACAGTGAGGCCCTGCAGGTCTGGCCCTTGCCTGTTCTCATTCCCTGCCCCTTCCCACTCCCATCCAGCCTGATAGGCTTTCTGTTTTGTTGTTGCTGTTGTTTTGTTTTGTTTTTGAGATGGAGTTTTGCTCTGTTGCCCAGGCTGAAGTGCAGGGACATGATCTCTGCTCACTTCAAGCTCAGTCTCCTGAGTAGCTGAGATGACCGGCACGGCCCACCACACCTGGGTAATCGTTGTATTTTTAGTAGAGACAGGGTTTCACCATGTTGGCCAGGCTGGTCTTGAACTCTTGACCTCAGGTGATACACCTGCCTCGGGCTCCCAGAGTGCTGGGATTACAGGCATGAGCCATCATGCCCACCGGATTTTCTTTGTGATGCCTGAGTGGCCACCTTGAGTCCTGCCTGGGAACCCTTGCCCCTGCTGTTCTCTTTCCTGCAAGGCTCCGCACACAACTTCCTGTTCTACTCTCAAACCTACCTTCTTGTGACTGGCTCAGTCAGATCTCAGCTCAAATATCCCCTCAAAGACAATTTCCCCTCCCTGAACACCCTATCTGAAGTAGCTCACATCCCCCATTATTCATTCCTGCCAGTTGAATTTCCTTGTAGCAATTATTACTGTGAAAAACGATCTTATTTATTTACCTGTTTTCTGGCGTTTGAACCATTGCCCGTCCTGTTCTTTATTGTTCCCCCAGCGTCTAGAACAATAGCTGCCTGACACAGTAGGTGCTTGGTAACTTTATTATTCTTATTATGTTAGTGACAGGGTCTTGCTCTGTTGTCCAGGCTGGAACACAGTGGCATGACCGAGATTCACTGCTACCTCCAACTCCTGGGCTCAAATGATCCTCACACCTCTGCCTACTGAGTAGCTGGGACTTCAGGTGCACACCACCAAATGTTTTGTAGAGACAGGTCTTGGTTTGTAGCCCACAATAGTGTTGAACTCCTGGCCTCAAGCAATCCTCGCGCCTTGATGGGATTACAGGTATGAGCCACCATACCCAGCCTAAATGTTTATCTCATTGATCAGTGGCAGAACTAGGATTGGAATTTAGATTGTTGATCTCTTGCCACAAGATAGGAAAATGGAGCAAGATGGGGAGAAACAAGCATTTAATGGGAAAGAATGCCCTTGTCCAAGGTCAGGGGACCTGGGAAGCAAGCATGGCTTTGCTGCGGTCACTGTGTGTGGCTAGGACAGTGCCTTATTTTCCCATCTGTGAAATGTAAGAGCTAGAGAAGAATCTTAAATCATTTTGAGATCCTGTCTCCCTTAAAAGCTGAACACAAGGGTAACTGATCTGAGGGCAGATACTTGAGGGATGGTACCACCGTCTCCAGCTTGGACCCCTCCCACCACTGACACTGTCCCATCAAAGTTGAGATATCCACATGGGGAAGAGCGCTTGGTTCTATACTGAATGGCTCCAGGCATTTTCATGAAAGCTCTTTCAGCTTTAGGGGAAGAATATTCGTATCTGTAATATCTAGTACACTCCTTAGCCCTCACATTAGGGTCTAAGCCCTGGCAATCAGGCATGTCACCCATGTGATGGAATGGGAGGGCTGCAGGGCAGCACTGTCCAGCAGAAACAAAATTCAAGCCACACATGTCATTTTAAGTTTTTTTGTGTGTGACAGTCTTGCTCTGTCACCCAGGCAGGAGTGCGGAGGCGTGATCTCAGCTCATTGCGATCTCCTCCTGGGTTCAAGTGATCCTGCCTAAGCTTCCTGAGTAGCTGGGACTACAAGCATGCGTCGTCACACCTGGCTAATTTTTGTATTTTTAGTAGAGATGGGGTTTCACCATGTTAGCCAAGCTGGTCCCAAACTCCTGGCCTCAAGTTATCCACCCACCTCAGCCTCCCAAAGTGCTGAAATTACAGGCAAGTTTTCTAATAGCCACATTAGACAATTAAAAGGAAACAGGTTAAATTTATTTTAATATGTTTTACTTAACCCAATATATCCAAAATAGCATTTTAGCATGTCCGATAATTTTTAAATGAGTTATTTTACATTGTTTTATGCTGTCTTCAAAACCTGGTATATATTTTAGACTTACACCACATCTCAATTACCATGATACATTTTCATCTGAAATGCTTGACCTGTGTTTCAAATTCATAAAATTCATATTTGGAGAAGTAGATTTACATATCCCAGTTCCAATTATATAATAGTTTTCCAAAAACTGAAGTGGGTGTCAATTTTTTAAAAGTAGAGATGGGGGTCTCATAAAGTTGACCAAGATGGTTTTGGTTTTTGTTTTGTTTTTTCAGGCAGAGTCTCACTTTGTCACCCAGGCTGGAGTGCAGTGGCGTGACCTTGGCTCACTGCAATCTCCACCTCCCAGGTTCAAGTCATTCTCTTGCATCAACCTCCTGAGTTGCTGGGACTACAGGCGTGTGCCACCACGCCCGGCTAATTTTTGTTTGTTTTTAGTAGAGACGGGATTTCACCATGTTGGCCAGGCTGGTCTCGAACGCCTGACCTCAGGTGATCCACCCACCTCAGCCTCCCAAAGTGCTAGGGTTACATTTATGAGCCATCACGCTGCCAACAAGCTGGTTTTGCACCCCTGGCCTCAAGTGATCCTCCCACCTCAGCCTTCCAAAGTGTTGGGATTACAGGCATGGTCCACCCTACCTGGCTTAGCTGTTCAATTAAAAGTAAATAAAACTTAAGATTCTATGTCTCATTGGCGATAGAACAACATTTCAAATAGTAGCCATGTGTGATCAGTGGCTACAGTATTGGACAGTGCAGATACAACTTCCATCAGCTGGAAATTCCGTCAGCCTAGCTCTCGGGGCAGGTAGTCCTTCAACTGACTTGAGCATGTCACTCCACAAATGGCCTCTACCTCATGTGGTTATGGTGAGAATCAAGCGTATGTATGTACATACATGCAGACAACATGTGCACATACTCATAACATATTACACCCTTTCGTGAGAAGCCTGACACACTGGGAGCTCAAACTTGAGTGCCACCCAGCCCTGGGCATCACCAAGATGGCTCTAGTCTGGGCGCCTTTTGTCTCATCCCATGCCTTTGCTCAGAATGTGCCCCTCCTTTTTCTGCCACTTTGACACCGTCTCTGATTTGGTGCTGTCTGACATCACTGCTATATGCTTTGTTGCTCTAAATTTCCCCTGCCCTCATGCCAGCAGGAGTCATGCCAGAGATCATATCTGAGAAAGCAAGACGTGTGTGTGTGTGTGTGTGTGTGTGTGTGTGTGTCTGCCCATAGAGGAGTGCTGGTTGTGTTGATACAGTTGGTTGTGTTTATATAGTTGTATATATTGACACTCTTGAGTGTTAGGACTCTTTGTGAGGGTGTTCACCTTTTAAATCATGACTTTCAATGGGATTGAATTTTAGTCTTTGTGAAGACATAAGGTTGTCGATAGGCATCTGTCTCTGGGAGCATCCAAGCAGAAAAGACTAAGACTCTCGTGTAGACAGATCACTGGCTGCCATCAAAGTGTGTCTGTATGGCACCACAGGGCTGGAAGACTCTCAAAGGCAGGAATTCAAGGAAATTGATGATGAATTTTGAAATTGCCCTCAGAAGAAGAACAGGCATGGAAAACTTGGGTGAGTGGGTGAGACAGCCTCATCACCACAGCAGAGTTCCTTACATTCCTGGATAATGGTGGAGGGGTTTGTGTCCACTGCAGTGGGGAACCATGAAGGACACATCAAAGATACGGTTGGCCTGCGGTGCCCTTTGGAGGAATGAATAAAAATGAATAGAAATGCTATTGTGTGTCTGTTCTTCTGGAGTTTGAGGGGAAAAAAAGCTCCTTGAGATTTTGACTGGGCTGGAAACCTAGACTCTGGGTCTGGGGATTGGAGGGATGGTGGGGAATCTGCCGGGAAAGACTGGGCTGTGATCAAGAGACTTATCAGTATCTGAGTTTTGCCACCGTGGAAGGAGCGCAGGCAGACTTAAGGTTTAAACATTGGGAGCTTGTGATGGTAAAGCACCTTAGCTCTAGAGCCAGCTGGACCCCATTAATGTCCCCAGTTGGTCCAGCCTTTCTGTAGCCATGCACTTGAATTGTTGACCACTAGAACAACAGCAAACGTGATGCAAGCAGTGGCTTGAAAAGTGCTCTGTACACTGGACTTCCTCTCTTGCTGCCCTTGGGGCCCCTCCCACCACTGCCACATCCAAACCCCAGGCTGGCCCAGCACAGTGGCTTATATCCATAATCCCAGCGCTTAGGGAGGCAAAGGTAGAAGGATTACATGAGCCCAGGAGATCGAGACCAGCCTAGACAACATGGTAAGACCCCATCTCTACAAAAAAATCAACAACAGCTTTTCTGGTCCTGGTCGCAGAAGCAGGATGACGAAGGGAACGTCATCGTTTGGGAAGCATCACAGTAAGATGCACGTGTGCCACCGCTGTGGCTCTAAGGCCTACCACCTTCAGAAGTCGGCCTGCGGCAAATGTGGCTATCTGCCAAGCACAAGAGAAAGTATAACGAGTGCCAAGGCTAAAAGATGAAATACCACCAGGAGTGGTCGAATGAGGCACCGAAAAATTGTATACCGCAGATTCACGCATGGATTCCGTGAAGGAACAACCCCTAAACCCAAGAGGGCAGCTGTTGCAGCATCCAGTTCATCTTAAGAATTTCACTGATTAGTCACGCAATAAATGTTCTGGTTTAAAAAAAAAATCAACAACAAAATTAGCCAAATTTTGTGCGCCTGTGTTCCCAGCTACATGGGGGAGGCTGAGGCAAGAGGATTGAGTCCAGGAAGTCGAGGCTAAAGTGAGCTCTGATGGCTCCACTGCACTCACACTCCAGCCTGGGAGACAGAGCAAGACAATGTCCTGGCCGGGCGTGGTGGCTCACACCTGTAATCCAAGCACTTTGGAGCCAAGGCGGGCGGATCACCTGAGGTCGGGAGTTCAAGACCAGCGTGACCAACATGGTGAAACCCCATCTTAAAAATAAAAAAGAAGGGGGCCCAAAGTGGCTCCGGCCGGATGTCGTGGCGCTTGCGAAGGCGAGGCCAAGAGTTCAAGGCCAACCAAACTCAGCAACCTTACAAGCTCTCATTGATTGGCAAAAAATAAAAAATAAAATAAAATAAAATAAAAATAAAAAAATAAAAAAGAAGACAATGTCCTTAAAAAAAAAGCCAGACCCGGTGGCTCATACCTGTTATCCCGGCACTTTGGGAGGCCAAGGTGGGTGGATCACCTGAGGTTGGGGGTTCGAGATCAGCCTGACCAACATGGAGAAACCCTGTCTTTATTCTAAAAAAAAGAGGATGGAAGGGAAGGGGACAGAAGGAAGGGAGGGAGGAAAGGAGGGAAGGAAGAAAGGAAGGAAGCAAGGAAGGAAGGATGGATGGACGGACCGGAGCTAAAGAGATGCATAGCCCAATCATCCTTGATCCCCGAAATAGGCAGCTGAGACTAAAAGAATTGCCCAGCTGATCCCAGACCAAACTGCAACCCAGAGAAACATGTACTAAACAGGTGATTGTTCTAAACCACTAAATTTTGTAGTGGTTTTTTTATGTAGCAAAAGCAACTCATTTGTTTTCTCGGTATGTGATGTGGTCTCTCTGTCCCCAGCAACATGACCTAATGATTAAAATCTTAAACTCGGTGGCACAAATGGCTTAAGCGATTGGAAACAAGATGCAGGAACCCAATGCAGACACTGAGTGGAATGACATCTTATGCAAAAAGGGCATCTTGCCCCCCAAGGAAAGTCTGAAAGAATTGGAAGAGGAGGCAGAAGAGGAGCAGCACATCGTCCAGCAGTCAGTGGTGACAACATATGAAGACATGACTTTGGAAGAGCTGAAGGATTATGAAGACAAATTTAATGAAGAGGATGAACATGCTATTGAAATGTACAGACGGCAGAGACCGGCTGAGTAGAAAGCAGCTAAACTGAAGAATAAATTTGGAGAGGTTTTGGAGATCTCAGGGAAGGATTATGTTAAGAAGTAACCAAAGCCGGTGAGGGCTTGTGGGTCATCTTGTACCTTTACAAACAAGGAATTCCCCTGTGTGCCCTGATAAATCAGCACCTCAGTGGACTTGCCAGCAAGTTTCTTGATGTCAAGTTTATCAAAGCCGTTTCAACAACCTGCATACCCAATTATCCTGATAGGAATCTGCCCACGATATTTGTTTACCTGGAAGGTGATATCAAGGCTCAGTTTGTCGGTCCTCTGGTGTTTGGTGGCATGAACCTGACAAGAGATGAGTTGAAGTGGAAACTGCCTGAATCCGGAGCAATTAGGACGGACTTGGAGGAGAACCCTAAGAAGCAAATTGAAGACGTGTTGCTGTCCTCAGTGAAGCGCTCTGTCCCCACGTGGAGGGACAGCGATTCCGACGGGGACTGAGGCTGCAGCTGCTATCACATGCTGAACTTTCTGTGACAAATAGTCTGAATTTTTTAAAAAAGGAAAAAGCAAGAATGTATCCTTCTGATTTTTAGTTTTGTATAAATTATGTTTTAAATATTTACATTTTGGAAATAATCATTGCTGGAAATTCTGTTAAATATTTTACAACTTTTAAAATTATAGTATTTCCTCTAAAAAAAAATTAAAACCAGCTCTTGGTATAGTAAAAAAAAAAAAAAATCTTAAACTCTGCCACTTTTTAGCTGTGTGACCTCCAGTGAGACAGCCCGCTGAGCCTCAATGTCTCCTGAAAACAGGGATGTGAATAATAGTGCCTATTACATAGAGTTGTGAAAATAAATGGAAAACAGCTTCTAAGGGGTCATGAAGGTCATTTGTGCTATTAATGAAACATGCCAGCTCTCTGTCTTCTGACCTTGGGGCAGGATCTCACTTCCTGGCCCCCATGTGGTTGGGTGGGCCACATGACTAGCTCCATCCAGTGACTTGTATTAAAAGTCACTTCTGGGTCACAGCATATGATTATCCATGGTAGACTTCCTGTGGCACAGAAATTGGCCATGTTCAAGTTGGTGAATTCTTTCTCTTTCTTTTTTCTTTCTTTCCTTTCTTTTCCTTCCTTCCTTCCTCCCTCCTTCCCTCCCTTCTCTCTCTCTCTCTCTCTCTCTCTCTCTCTCTCTTTTCTTTCAACAGGGTCTCACTCTGTCACCCAGGCTGGAGTGCACTGGCAAGATCTCAGCTCACTGTAACCTCTGCTTCCTGGACTCAAGTGATCTTCCTGCCTCCGCCTCCCGAATAGCTGGGACTACAGGCATGCACCACCACACCTGGCTAATTTGTTTGTATTTTTATAGAGACAGGGTTTCTCCATGTTGCCCAGACTTTTTTTTTTTTTTTTTTTTTTTTGAGACAGAGTTTCGCTCTTGTTACCCAGGCTGGAGTGCAATGGCACGATCTCGGCTCACCGCAACCTCCGCCTCCTGGGTTCAGGCAATTCTCCTGCCTCAGCCTCCTGAGTAGCTGGGACTACAGGCACGTGCCACCATGCCCAGCTAATTTTTTACATTTTTAGTAGAGATGGGGTTTCACCATGTTGACCAGGATGGTCTCGATCTCTTGACCTCGTGATCCACCCGCCTCGGCCTCCCAAAGTGCTGGGATGACAGGCGTGAGCCGTCATACTCTGCCAGTGGCTACTTCATGATTGTGATGAGCTGATCACCCTGTAGATAGTGCTACGGTGAAGGAAAATTTAACTGTTTGTGAATGGGCAGTCATTCAGCAAATATCCACTCTTCTCCCTGCCACTGGATGGGGGGTATATTTCCCTGCTCCATTGATGCGTTTGACCATATGATTTACTTAATGGAATTTTAGCAGGCCTAACCTTAGCAAGAGCTTTAAATGCACTTGGCTTTTGTGCTCCCATGATGTTCCATGAGAGCATTTGCCAGGGAGCTGCTGACCCCAGAAAATTGTGGAATCCCATGGAAGAGAGATCTGAATCCTCCCAATCTGGAGCCAAAGCAGCCATCCCACAAACCCTTAGAAGAATGCTTGTTGGTATAAGTCTCAGTTTTCAGGCTGAGGTGGGGGATTGCTTGAGCCCAGGAGTTTGAGACCAGCCTGGGCAACATGGGGAAACCCTGTCTCTAAAAAAGAAATTAATACAAAAATAGCTGATTGGTCTCTGTTGTTCTACGTCCTTCACCGCGGGAGTCCCCAATGACTTTGTCACAGTCTCCATTGCCTTGTGATCTTCAGGTCCTGGGAGACGCACAGCTAAGATGCCAGGACATCCTGGAAGCTGGGATATGGTGGGTTGGTTACTCTCAGACCAAGATTCAGCAGACATGTGAGGCTGTGACTGCACTGAAAGGCACCGTCTGCAGACCAAATTGTGGGTCTCTTTTTTTTTTTGATACAAAGTCTCGCTCTGTTGCTCAAGCTGGAGTGCAGTGGCTCATCTCAGTTCACTGCAACTTCTGCCTCCTGGGGTCAAGTGATTCTCCTGCCTCAGCCTCCCCAGTTGCTAGTACTACAGGCACCATGCCTGGCTAATTTTTTTGTATTTTTTAGTAGAGATGGGATTTTACTATAGTTGGCCAGGCTGGTCTTGAACTCCTGACCTCGTGATCCACCCACCTTGGCCTCCCAAAGTGCTGGGATGATAGCATGAGCCACCACACCTGGCCCAAAATTGTGGCTCTCTTGCAAAAATTCTGTCAAACATGAGATTGTGACTCACGTACTTAGACCCAACATACAGGAGGGGTTGACCCTCGTACCTAAAACTTGGACATGTATGGAATTTCTAATCTCATTCCTGAACTTTCCTGCAGGTGTGATTGTGACATACGCCTTTGTCCAGCACCGAGTGATTTCAGTTTCCTGCCTGGTCCCAGCCCAAAGGTGATGTGACTCCTTCAGCCTGCGCCCCGCCAAAAGAGAATTGTGATGTGTCACTGGACCCAGCACCTAGATGATGTAACGCTCATCTTTTGCTTGGACCTTGCGTATTTTGAGTGGATTGGTGACTCTCAGGTCAAGATTCAGCACACCTGTGAGGCTGTGATTTTACTGAGGAGACACGGTCTGCAGAAGAGATTGAGGCTGTTATGCATGGATTCATCTACATTGAGATTTCGACTTGTGTACTTAGACCCAATATCCAAATGATATTGATTCTCATACCTAGAATGAAGACGTGAAGAAAAAAAAAAAATAGCCAGGCATGGTGGCACACGCCTGTAGCCCCAGCTACTAGGAAGGCTGAGCAGGGAAGACTGATTGAGCCCATGAGGTTGAGGCTGCAGTGAGCTGTGATGGTGCCACTGCATTCTAGGTTGGGAGACAGGGTAAGACTCTGTCTCAAAGGAAAAAAAAAGAAAAAAAAAGAGAGACCGGGCACAGTGGCTCACGCCTGTAATCTCAGCACTTTGGGAGTCTGAGGCAGGCGGATCACGAGGTCAGGAGATCAAGACCATCCTGGCTAACAAGGTGAAAACCCATCTCTACTAAAAATACAAAAAATTAGCCTGGCATGGTGGCATACACCTATAATCCCAGCTACTTGGGAGGCTGAGGCAGGAGAATCGCTTGAACCCGGGAGGCGGAGATTGCAGTGAGCTGAGATTGTGCCACTGCACTCCAGCATGGGTAACAGAGTGAGACTCCCTCTCAAAAAAAAAAGTCTCAGTTTTAGGATGATTTGTTCCACAGCATTATTACAGGGTTTGTTGTTTTAAACCACTGAGATCAGGGACTTGTTTTGTCACTGTAACATCATCTAGTTTGTCTCAGTTGATGCCAGTGTTTAGCACCTGTCAACTAATGGCCACTCAGTAAGTGGCAGCTATTATGATGATTACTGTTTACTCGGGCACACATTGTCTTTAGAATCCACATGGTCTTAAACGTGCTAGGCATTGCACTAAGCGCTTTTTTTTTTTTTTTGAGATGAAGTTTGCTCCTTGTTGCCCAGGGTGGAGTGTAATGGCACGATCTCGGCTTACTGCAAACTCTGCTTCCTGGGTTCAAGCGATTCTCCTGCCTCAGCCTCCCAAGTAGCTGGGATTACAGGTATGTGCCACCACGTCTAGCTGACTTTCTATTTTTAGTAGGGATGGGCTTTCTACATGTTGGTCAGGCTGGTCTCAAACTCCCAACATCAGGTGATCTGCCCACCTTGGCCTCCCAAAGTGCTGGGATTACAGGCATGAGCCACCACGCCTCGCCTGCACTAAGTGCTTTTTAAGTTGGCTTTCATTTGACTCTTACAACCTTATTACTTTATAACTATTAATCTCTACATTTTGCAGACATGAACACTGAGGCAAAAAAGAAAGAGGTTAATTGAAAGAGATGATCATGGACTCTGAAGTATAGCAGACTTGGGTTCAAATCAAGGTCCTGACCCTCTCTAGTTGTTTGACCCAAGGCAAGTGACACCCACAATCTATGCCTCAGTTTGTTCATCTGTAGAGTGGGGGTAATACTATCAACCTCATAGAGTTGTTATGATCATGAAATGAAGTATAGGATGGAAAATACAGCATAGGGAACTGGCAAGGATTAATCCCTTCATAAAAGGCAGGGCTGACAAGCGCGGTGGCACACACCTGTCATCCCAGCACTTTGGGAGGCCAAGGATGGCATGTCGCCCAGCCTGGGCAACATGGTGAAACCCTGTTACTATAAAGAATTAGCCGGGCATGGTAGCGTATGCCTGTAGTCCCAACTACTAGAGAAGCTGAGGTGGGAGAATCACCTGAGCCTGGGAAGTCGAGGCTGCAGTGAGCCATGATTGTGCCACTGTACTCCAGGCTGGGTGACAGAGTAAGACCCTATCTTAAAAAAAAAACGCAGGACCTTCCTTCTCTTCATCAAAAGGAGGGGGTTTGAAAAGAGGATTGAGAACCCCTACTTCCTTCATTCTGTCTCCTCAACATATATCACATCACAAGGACTCAGGCTTGGTCTAAGAACTTTAATTTATAGACATAGGGAGCTACAGACTCAGGACAAATGGGGACTTCAGGCCACTTATATCTTCCTCGGTTCAGTGAGCTCTCCAGGCCTCTGGCGTGGCGGCTTTACTGCACTCTGTTCGGCTGAGGACGAGGACGTGGGAGGCTGTGGGCACTTCAGCACCTGGATTGGCGTAGCACATACTCTCTGTAGCACAGCCCCGCATGGCAAATCTGGGTTTGAAGATACCTGAAAGGGAGATTTCAGATTGGAATCAGGGACCTCAGCCCCTTCTTCCTCATAATCCCTGAACACATCCTCACCCACTTCTCTGGAACCCTCTCCTCCCATGGAACCTAAAAGTTGGGGCCTCTAGTTCTGTGTCCTCCTCCAGAGATCCAGGCACCCCTCACCAGCTTGCACATGTCCAGATAAGGCGACGCAGTAGTTTTCCTTGCCAGTACAGCGGGTCATGGGCCCCATGCATTTGTCCTTGAAGACCGAAGTGCAGGCGGGACACATCAGGCCATTCTCAGTAAGATTGGTCAAGGGAACTGAGGATGAGGATGAAGCGTCAGGTGAACAGGGATGTTTAAGCCCTTCCCCCAACCTCCCAGCAACCCCAGGGTTGCTAATGGACACTGCATTTTACAGGTTAAGGAACGGGCTCAGAGCCAACAAGTGGCTACAGCAAGGGTTAGCGGAGAGCCAGAGCACACACCACAGGCCACGGGCTTCTGGGGCAGGGCTGGGCTGGCGCTTACCCGACAAAAAGCCACTGTTGCAGTTGTCGCTCTGGCAGCAGAAGGAGTTGGTTGCCAAGTAGTCCTGGGGGCCCATGGTGGTGGATACGACACCGGAGTAGCAGTCCTGAGACCTGGTGCAGCCCTTGTAGGTGTGCACCCACTCCTTGCCCTCTGCAGGATGGGCACAGGCGGGGAGGGAGCTGGTTGACCACTCCCAGTTCTCCATCACTGCCTCAAGGTCCCACTTAACCCTAGGCTTCCCCAACCCCGCAACTTCCTGGGGAGGTCTCTTTCTTTTTCTTTGTTTCTTTTTTTGAGATGGAGTCTAACTCTGTTGCCCAGGCTGGAATGCAGTGGCGCCATCTCAGCTCACTGCAACCTCCGCCTCCCGGATTCAAACGATTCTCCTGCCTCAGCCTCCAGAGTAGCTGGAATCACAGGTGCCTGCCACCACACCCGGCTAATTTTTTTGTGTTTTTAGTAGAGACAGGGTTTCACCATGTTGGCCAGGCTGGTCTCGAACTCCTGACCTCAGGTGATCGGGCCCCCACTCGACCTCCCAAAGTGCTGGGATCACAGGCGTCAGCCGCCTGTCTCTTTTCTTTCAGCCAGCTAGAGGCAAGCGGCCTAATCTGTCTGGTGCATGGCCTGGGGTGGTTTCTTAGATCGCCCTTCCTCCCGCTGCCATAGCCCCTGGTCAGCGTTTGGTGGTCTCTTCCAGCTCCCCATTGCCAACCTCAGCCTGTCTGACGTGGTCCCTTCCACCCCACCCCACCCACGGCCATCCCTCTCTCCCTGTACTGCCAGGATTGCTCTATTTCAGGCCGCCTATGGCCACCCCCATGCCTGCGTGAAATGGTCTCTTCCAGCCTTCACAACTCCCCGCCCACCCCGGGGGTTTCTTCCAACGAACCCCAGTCCCAGCGACACTCACCCTTCACTCTCATATCCTGCCATGGTCACTCCTCAGACCTCCCATCGAGGGTCTCTTGCAGCCCCTCTTGGCTATTTTCAGGTCTTGTTTAAGGTGGGTTCTTCCAGTCTCCCCGGCCTTCCCCCTCTCCACCATGTGGTGGTCTCTTCCTACCCAATTCACAGGTTCCCCCTTGACCCCATCGAAGGGTCCCCCAGCTCTTTCTCTCTCCTTCCCCAGGGTGCCTTTTGTCTTCTGTGTCGGGGTGGCGGGGGGGGGGGGGGGGGGTTCTTCAAGCCTTTCAGGTCCTTGCCTAACCCATCAGCACTGGCTGGGGGATCTTCTATTTCACTTTCCTTTCTAACTCACTTTCCTTTCTCAGCCCCTACCGACCAATGGTTTCTTCCTGCACCCAAAGTCGCCCTTCATCTGCCACAGCCTTCATTCCCTCACCAGGCCCCATCATCTCTCCTCCTGTGACTAAAGGTCTCTTTCAGCTTTGCATAAACATCCCTGTCCCCCAGTGGTCTCTTCCACTGCTCCCTTTCTCCTCCATCCTTTTTCAGGTCTGGGATGGTCTCTTTCATTTAACTCATGCCCATTTTCTCTCTTCCATTTTATTTTCTGAGACAGGATTTCCCTCTGTCGCTCAGGCTGGAATGCAGTGATGTGCATTTAGCTTACTGCAGCCTCTGTCTCCAAGCTTAAGTGATCCTCCTGCCTCAGCCTCCCAAGTGGCTGAGACTACAAGCATGTGCCACCATGTCCGACTAATTTTTTTTTCTGTAGAGATGGGGTCTCTTTTTGTTGTTCAGGCTGATCTCAAACTCCTGGGTTCAAGTGATCCTCCACCTCAGCCTCCCACAGTGCTGGGATTACAGGTGTGAACCACTGCACCCAGCCTACCTTTTATTTTACTCATCCACATCTTCCCTTCCCTGTCTGCTTCTCCTCTTTAAAATGATTTGTTCAGCAGAGCACGGTGGTTCATGCCTGTAATCCCAGCACTTTGGGAGGCCTAGGTAGGAGGATCACTTGAGGTCAGGAGTTTGAGACCAGCCTGGCCAACATGGTGAAACTCTGTCTCTACTAAAAAAATACAAAAATCAGCCAGGCATGGTGGCACACACCTGTAATTCCAGCTACTCCAGAGGCTGAGGCAGGAGAACCGCTGGAACCCGGGAGGCGGAGGTTGCAGTGAGCAGAGATCGTGCCACTGCACTCCATCCTCAGTCTCCATAAATAATAATAATAAAAAAGATGATTTTCTCCACACTTCAGGGTTATTGTCCCTCTCCTGTTTGGGTGGTCCCTTTTCTGCGTCTCCCACTACTCCAACAGTCCAGCATCATCTCTCCTCCCTCGGTCAGGAATGATCTATTCCCCAATTATACTTACATTCTCCCACCCCAGCCCAGTCTCTTCCTTCTCTATCCACTCCCCACCATTTCCACCTCCTGCCTGTTAGATTCTTCCCTTCTTACTATTTCTCTGTTCCTTCCCATGCCTTTCCTTACCCCTCTTCTGCCTAAGAAAGTCTATGAACTCTCACCCCTCCCCCATTTTCCTTCTCTTTAGAACAGTCTCATTTTCAGAATCCTGTGACAATAATGATTGCTATCGCACCATTTATTTATCTTCTCTCCATCTCGTGATGGTCTTTCCCTCTTTCCTGCTCTCCACTGATTTCTTCCCACGCTTCCCCATCCTGAGAACCGTGATGATCCCCCCTCTGTGTGGTAGTATCTTCCACCTTGAAGGTACACCCCACCTCCCCACCACCTCCCAGTTCCCGGCCTCTTACTTGAAGTAGCCTTCCCCACCAGGATCATGCATGAGTTCTGGTCTGTCCTGCAGGTCTTCATTTTGCCATGGCAGCTGCTCCCGGTTGCCTTACAGACTTCACAGCGTAGTGGGTACCCTGCAGTGTAGACAGAGGGCGAGGCTGTAGTCATGGGTGTTGTGGTCTTTGGACCATGACTTTAACTTTGGACTTTTGTGTCCTGAGAATGGAGGGATCAGCGGCTCCCTGATCTTTCTTGGACGGGGTGTTGACCGCTGCCCAAGGAACTGTCCAGAGTCTGACGAGGAAGCAGTGGTGATGCTGGCAAAGCTACTTCCAGGGGTGGGAAGCAGCTCCACCATGAAGTCTGTCTGCCTAATTACGTGGCTGGGGATTTTGGATGCCAGGGTCCTCCGAGAAAGCTCAGGGGCAGGAGGGGTCATGGCAGAGGTTTCCATGGACTTTTGTGAAACTTCACGTCCAGCTGATTCTTGAATGTGGGATTCTCCTCCTTGAAGGTACCACGTAGGTCTTGTAGACAGTGGGAGCTCAGGCAGGGGGCCCTGAGGTGGGGGTCTGCATCCCAGGTCAAGGAGGGAGAGTGAGGACCAGGAGGACAGAGGACATGAACTCCTTGGTCCTGAGAGAGGGGACAACTAGGGGCCCAGATACCTGGGTCTTGGGGAAAGTGAGGCTTATCTGGACTCCTGTGTGGAGGGGAGGAGGGGGCTGGGGCCTGAACTCCTTAGTCTAAGGAGAAAGAAAATCTCTCTCCTTCTGTTTAAAAAATTCTCTTCTTTCTGATCCAGTCTAGTGCCAAAAAAAAAAAAAAAAAGAAAGAAAAGAAATTCTATTCTATTCTATTCTATTCTATTCTATTCACTTTTTTTTTTTTTTTTGAGATGGAGTTTTGCTCTGTTGCCCAGGCTGGAATGTGCAGTGGTGTGATCTCAGCTCACTGCAACCTTCACCTCCCAGGTTCAAGCAATCCTCCCACCTCAGCCTCCCAAGTAGCTAGGATTACAGGCACCTGCCACCACTCTCGGCTAACTTTTTTTGTATTTTTAGTAAAGACGGGGTTTCATCATGTTGGCCAGGCTGGTCTCAAACTCCTGACCTCAAGTGATCCGGCCGCCTCGGCCTCTTAAGGTGCTGGGGTTACAGGCATGAATCACCACACCTGACCTTCTCCCTCTTTTTTAAAAATTATGTTTTAATGATTTTCCTTTTCAGCCATGCTCTCATCTGATTTCCTAGAATTGAGAAGTCTTATCTGGGACTCTTCCTGGAGGGTGGAGGATTCAGAACCCACCAAGCCCCTCTCTCAGGGATCCAATCATAGGAGCCTGTCTTCTCTGGCACCCCCAAGCTTTCTCTTCCTTTACCTTTGGCCTCTTCCATGAATCTGAATTTCCAAAATTCCTCCCTGTTCACCTAGAGGACTTGCTGAAGGCTCTCTTGTAGTCTTCTCTTTCCTGAGGTCCCAGAAAGAGTCTAGGTCCCTTGTCACTTACCAAGACCCAGGAGGGTGCAGAGCAGCACGAAGGCCAGCAGAAAGGTTCCCGGTCTCCTGGAGGGCCTCATGGTGTGTGTACCAGCAGTACTCAGTGCCTAGCTTTTATAGGAAGCTGAGGAGGGGCGGGTCCAGACCCACATTCACCCTGCGGGGAGAAATAGTTGAGGTCAGAACCCAGGGCAGTCCTCTGTGGCCTCCAGATTGGGAAGGCGGAACCAGAATCCAAAAGTGACCTGGGCATCTTGTGCCCAGCCCCCACCTCCATGGAGACCCCACGATTCTGGGCTTCCAGCCCCCTCTTCCATTAGAACCCAGAATGTCACTTCCCTGTTTTCCACCTTCCCACTGCCCATTTTTGTTTGTTTGCTTGCTTGAAGACCAAGATGGTGTTGGGCCACTTGATTCCCAGCAGCTGCAACAACTGGGATTCCCTCTCCTCTCTCTTCCCCTCTCCTCCCAAGGAAGCACCCAGTGTGGGTGGGGCCCTACCTTGGGGCATGCAGCATGTCCAGGCTGGTCCTTCGGGTGCCAGGTGCTTTGTCTCTCTTCCCTTCTCTTCATGTGCTTGGCTCACACTCCCTGTATGTTTGGGCCGTCTCCAGCTGCGACCTCACTTAAGGCTTCACCCGTGGGTCTCCAAGGGACCGAACGAACAGAGGGATGCCTGTCAGCAGCCATAGGCGGGCGTAGTAAAAGACAAATGCTTACAGGCCACATATTGGGAAACTGAGGCTTTTGTGGAAGCATTCTAGGGTAGGGGTGCGCGCATGCATGTGAGTGTGTATGTGGTTTGGGCATATGCTTTGTGTTATATTTAGGACTCTGAATCCTTCTCTTTTGGCCTCAGGCATAAGGCTGAGAGAGATCTGAGAATGTTTTCGCGTGTGTGTGTGTGTGTGTGTGTGTGTGTGTGCGCGTGTGTGTGTGGCGGGGGACAGAGAAGAGCGCAGCCGCTTGAGCTGTTGGAGAAGATCCTGTTGCGTAGGATCCAGGTTCCCTACGAAACTACGAAAATTCACTCAGATTTGCTGTCCTAGCCCAGCGCGGTGGCTCACGCCTGTAGTTCCAGCACTTGGGGAGGCCAAGGCAGGCGGATCGCTAGAGTTCAGGAGTTCGAGACCAGACTGGGCATCATGGCAAGACCCGTCGCCCCCTCAACCCTCCCCCGTCTCCACAGAAAATACAAAAATTAGCCGGATGTGATGGTGCGTGCCTGTAATCCCAGTTTAGGAGGCTGAAGTGAGAGGATCTCTTGAGCGCAGGAGACAGAGGTTGCAGGGACCCGAGATCCTGCTACTGCACTCCATCCTGGGTGAGAGATCAAGACCATGTCTCAACAAAAAATTTTTTAAAAAATAAATAATAATAATACAGCAAAAAGATTTGCTTTCTAGGCTCCAGTATGGGCGGTGACTGCATCGTCCAAAGAGAATCGTGAATCTTCCAGACACCAATCCCAGAGGTCGCTTCTGTTGCTAGGCGCCCAGAAAGCAGGGTGTGGACGTCATCTGGAGGCGGGGCTAGAGCGGGGGTGTGTGGCAGAGGGAGGCGGGGCTGCAGGAAACGCTCGTTGCTAAGGAACGCAGTGCACTTCCTGCTCCGGAGAGGCGCTACTGAGCTTGCGCAGTGTCGACGCCAGCGCCGGCGCGCCGGGGTTTGAAAGGCCCGAGTCTCGCGCGCTTGCGCACTTCAGCCTGCGCAGGGTGCACCCCACCGCCTCCCACCTTCCTTGCCCCTCGGACCCGAGACCGTACCTCATCCCTCTGGCCAAGTGAAGCCCACGAAATTGACATGCCGGAGATCCGCCTCCGCCATGTCGTGTCCTGCAGCAGCCAGGACTCGGTGAGGGACCTGCGTCGGGGGAGGTTGGGAGACGTGAGGGAATTAGTGAGGATAGCTCCTTGAAGAACTTTTGGGGTCCTTCTTGGAAGTCTAAGGAGAGTCAGTGGGGGGATTTCCAAGAGGCTAAAAGTGAATTGTGGAGAGATGTTGAATCAGGGACATTCTGGCCTCTAGGGAACTTCCGGAGAGAAAAGGAGGAATAGGGAAGCTTTCTTGGAGAGCCCGTAGGTGAACTTCCACGGGAAATTGTTGTAGGGGAAACTCCAGGCAGAGTGTGGGGGATTAACGGGGGAGCTTAAATCCGGAGGATCATAGAGGACTTGGGAGGACTCGAATCATCTGAGAGCTGGAGGCCTAGCTGTCATCTCTGTGCCCTAATTCTCCTCTCCCATTCTTGTTTCCAGACCCACTGTGCAGAAAATCTTCTCAAGGCAGACACTTATCGAAAATGGCGGGCAGCCAAGGCAGGCGAGAAGACCATCTCTGTGGTCCTACAGGTGATCCTGCCACCCCACCTCCTCCTCACTAGGAATCTGGAGTCCGGGGTGGGGGGGTCCGGATTCTGCTCCTGAGCCAACTGGCAATGGGGTTGAGTCACTTTCTTTGCTGGGCCTCAGCATCCTTACCTGGAAAATGGGCAACATAATCCCTGCGCCCCTCAGCAGAGAGGAAAGGAGACCCAAGGATTAGGTCCAGGATGATCACAGGAATCAGTGTGTGGTCTGGGCAGGTGGCTTCTACTTTCTGGGTCCCAGTTTCTTTACCTGGAACAAAATGAATTATTGCAACGTACCCTGCTTCCTGCAGCCAATGGGCTCAGGACTGGAAGGTGTCCAGGAAGGTCGTCTAAGCCAATCAACTCCACTTCAAAGAAGGGGAAACTAGCTAGGTATGGTGGCTCATGCCTGTAATCCCAGCACTTCCGGAGGCTGAGGTGAGAGGATTACTTGAGCTCGGGAGTTCCAGACCGGCCTGGGCAACATATCACGACCCTGTCTCTACTTTTATTAAAATAAATAATTGTTTTTTTAAAGAATAATAGGCCAGGTGTGGTGGTTCACACCTGTAATCCCAGCACTTTGGGAGGCCGAAGCTGGAGGATCTCATGAGCCTAGGAGTTTGAGACACCTAGTATATTGCTCAGTATATTGAGCAATATACTGAGATGTCGTCTCTACAAAAATTTTATAAATTAGCCAAGCGTGAGGATGTACACCTGTAATCCAAACTACTGGGGAGTCTGAGGTGAGAGGATTGCTTGAGCCCAAGAGATGGAGGCTACGGTGAGCTGAGATTGCGCTACTGTACTCCAGCCTGGGTGATGGAGGGAGACCCCCCCAAAAATAAAAAAAGAAAAATAATGAGAGCTAACATTATTCAACATTACTTGCCAGTCACTGCTCTACACACCTCACTTCTGGATTAGCTCACTGAGTCCTCATAAAAAGCCCCATGAGACGGGGTCTGTTATTATCCCCAGTTTAACAGATGAGGAAACCAAGGCCCAAAGAAGTTATACAACTTGTCTGACAGTCAATCTTTTGTTTGTTTATTGAGACAGAGTCTCACACTGTTGCGCAGCTATAGTGCAGTGGCACAATCTCGGCTTGGCTCACCGCAACCTCCACCTCCTGGGCTCAAGCGATTCTCTTGCCTCAGCCTCTTGAGCAGCTGGGACTGCAGGTGTATACCCATGCCTCGCTAGTCCTTTTATATTTTTTTTAGAGATGGTGTTTCCACCATGTTTCCAGGCTGGTCTCAAACTCCTGGGCTCAAGCGATCCTCCTGCTTCAGCCTCCCAAGTGCTGGGATGATGTATTTGCCATCGTTCCTGCCTCAGTGGGTGCTTTATGACTATGAGGAGCAGAACACTCTGGATAGTGCTAGCATGAAGGAGGATAAATTAACCTTTTGTGAGTGAGCAGTCATTCAGCATATATCCACTCCTCTCCCTCCCACTGGAATGGGGGTATATTTCCCTGCTCCATTGATGGGTTTGACCATATGATTTACTTAATGGAATCTGAGCACACCTAATTTCAGCAAGGGCCCTTAAATGCATTTGGCTTTTGTACTCCCATGATCTGCCATGAAAACATTTGCCAGGTTGTTGCTGATCCCAGAAAACTGTGGAATACCATGGAAGAGACCTGAATCCTCCCAAACTACAGCCAAAGTGGCCATCCCACAAACCCTTAGAAGAATGCTTGTTGGTATAAGTTTCAGTTTTTATGTTGGGAGGCCAAGGTGGGTGGATCACTTGAACCCAGGAGTTTGAGACCAGCCTGGGTAACATGGGGAAACCCTGTCTCTACAAAAAAATACAAAAAAAAGCTGGGTGTGGTGGCACATGCCTGTAGTCCCAGCTACGAGGGAGGCTGAGTGGGGAGGATCGATTGAGCCCATGACATTGATGCTGCATTGAGCTGTGGTGGTTTCACTTCACTCCAGCCTGGGAGACAGAGTAAGACTGTCTCAAAAACAAAAACAAAAAAACCAAAAAGCAAACCAACGAATAAAAAAAGGTCTCAGTTTTAGGGTAATGTTCTATACAGCATTATTACAGTGTGAGTTAATACAGCTTTGTTGTTTTAAACCACTGAGATTAGGGACTTCTTTGTTACTGTAACATCCTCTAATCTGTCCCAATTGATGTCAGTGTTTAACACCTGTCAACTAGTGGCCTCCACTTCCCAGGTTCAAGTGATTCTCCTGCCTCGGCCTTCTGAGTAGCTGGAATTTACAGGCATGTGCCACCATGCCTGGCTAATTTTTGTATTTTTAGTAGAGACCAGGTTTCGTCATGTTGGCCAGACTGGTCTCAAACTCCTGACCTCAAGTAGATCTACCCTCCTTGGCCTCCTAGAATGTTGGGATTATACAGGCATGAGCTGCTGCACCCAACCTGTCTTTTAAACTGTGATAGATACAGGTTGCTGACAGTTTTAGTCTTGGGACCTAGATTCAAGCCTCTAGCTCTCCCTCTTAACCTCAAGCAAATTGTTTCATTTCTCTATACCTGTTTTCTCATGTGTCCATTGGGAATAATGACATCCAATCTTGGAGTTGTGAAAATGTGGTGACATAATGTCTGCACAAGTGCTCTGTCAACATGTGGGTGTTTGTGTAGAGGGAGGGATTCGTGTTTTTATTACTTACTGGGTGATGATTCTGCTGGGCTGTCTTAGGATCAGGTGACTCCAGGGAAATCACATTTCATTCTGTTACCCCAGTTGCTGTGGGAACAGAGTGACTGGAGGCGGAAGAGACAGAATCTGGCAGGTGACGGAGCCAGAGGGGTGAGAAACAGAATTCCTTGGCCTAGGAGAGATCAAGGGAGTATTGCGGCTGTCACCAACATGGTAGACCCCAGAGTGGGCAGCTTGGGAAGGTGATGCGTTTCAGTTGGGATGTCTAGGTTTTGTGTGACTTTGGGACATTCAAGGGGTGGCATCCAGGAGGCAGTTAGCAATCAGATCTGGAGCTGGAGACAGAATGTGTGGAAGTTGTCTGTGCAGGGAAAGAACCTATAGACTCGGGAGTAGATGATGGATTTATTTGTTCATTCATTCATTTATTTAGTCAAGTATTTATTAAGTGGCTTCTGTAGGCCAAGCACTGTTTTAATACTGCAGTACACAGCAGAAGACAAAATATACTCAGTCTCAGTGGAGTGCAGTAGCTCATGCCTATAATCCCAGCACTTTGGGAGGTCAAGATGAAAGATCATTGAGCCTGGTAGTTCGAGACCAGCCTAGGCAACACAGCAAAACCTCATCTTTACTAAAAATACAAAAATTTGCCAAGTATGGTGGCCCATGCCTGTGGTCTCAGCTACTCCGGAGGCTGAGGCAGGAGGAGCACTTGAGCCTGGGAGATTGAGGCTATAGTGAGCTATGATCACACAACTGTACTCCAGCCTGGGCAACAGAATGAGAAGCTGTCTCTCTTTTTTTTTTTTTTTGAGATGGAGTCCTGCTCTGCCGCCCAGGCTGGAGTGAAGTGGCATGATCTCGGCTCACTGCAACCTCCATCTCCTGGGTTCAAGCAATTACACTGCCTCAGCCTCCCAAGTAGCTGGGACTATAGGTTCGTGCCACCATGCCTGGCTGATTTTTTTCTCGTTTTTTTGTATTTTTAGTAGAAACGGGGTTTCACTGTGTTAGCCAGGATGGTCTTGATGTCTTGACCTCATGATCCGCCGCCTCAGCCTCCCAAAGTGCTGGGATTATAGGCGTGAGCCACTGCACCTGGCCGACGCTCTCTTAAAAAAGAACAAAAAAAGAAATCCAGTCTTGTGGAGCTTTCATGTTAGTAGGGAAAGACTGATAAATTAGTCAGTAAAACATGTCAGATGGTGAGTGCTATGGAGGAACTTAATGAAGGGGAATGAGACTGTCCCAGCTGGAGCTGGAGCAGTGGCAAGGATTTTTATTTAAATAGTAGGGTTGGGGAAGGCCTCCCTGAAAAGGTGACATTTGAGCAACATGAGTTATGTATGTATGTAGGGAAAAGACTCTGAAGCTGGCTTGTAACAGCCAGGAGACCATTGTGGCTGGGGTGGAGCCAGCCAGGAGGACAGAGGTGGGAGATGAGGTGAAAGGGTGGGAATGGCAGCCCCTAAAAAAACACTTAAGGCCTGGGAAGCCATTTAAAGGACTTGAGCTTTTACTCCAGGGGAGAGAGGAGCCACCGGAGGCTCCAAGCAGAGGAGGGACAGGATCTGCCTTAGGTCTTCACAGGATCCTGCTGGCTCCATGTTGACAAGAAATTGCAGGGGCCACACACAGAAGCGGAAGACCAGCATTGCAGCTTGTTTTGTTAACTTATTCCACGTCAGAGACCCTTTGGAATGCCTGATTGCATCTGGCCATGACTAATATGCAGGGTTACTCCGAATTCACCAAATGCTAATTTTGGTTCTTTTGACGTAACTGATAAGGCAGAAATTTCTGGCCACCAAGCCAGCAGGCTTATCTTTGGGTTGTATCGTTTTGTTTTGAGCAGGGTCTCACTCGTGCCCAGGCTGGAGTGCAGTTGCAAAGTCATGGCTCACTGCAGCCTCAACCTCCTGGGTTCAGGTAATCCTCTCACCTCACCCTCCAAAATAGCTGGTACTACAGGCGTGTGCCACCAGACCCAGCTAATTTTTAATTTTTTTAATAGAGATGGTATCTCACTATGTTGCCCAGGCTGGTCTTGAACTCCTGGGCTCAAGCAGTCCACCCACCTTGAGCTCCCAAAGTACTGGCATTAAAGACATGAACCACTGCACCTGGCCACATGTGTGGGTTCTTCTACTACCCTGCATTTTCTTCTCTAATCGTAGTTACGCAACAGCTGGATATTACCACATAGGGCTCAGCCATCGGCTCGTGACAGCCCCACACACCTGATTGTTTGCAGTAGCCACAGAAGGCTCTTTTGCCAGCTCATCACCTGCTCCCAGTGGGAAATGCCAACCTCTGTGTTAACTACTCCTGGGCTGGAGGGAATGGCTTGGACAAGATCCAGATATAACTCTGGTGTGCCACTGGAGGTGTGTCATTTTTAGAAGAAATGTTCAACAGCAGTAGGGCCTATGATCATTTTTGATTTTCATTGGTTTTCTAATCACTCAGTTTGCCACTGTGGGGTTTTAAGTGTGTTTTTACTGTTTTTTGATGTGTCACATACATAGAGTGAAGTGAAGGTGTAAGTAAGTGTACAGTTCAGTGACTATTCACAAACTGCAGCTGCCCTCTGCACAGCACACCCAGATGAAGCACAGAAGATGCTTAGCCCCAGAAGTTCCCTCAAGTTCCTTCCTGTCAGCGCCCCTGCAAGGGTCACCCGTCCTGATTGTTAACAGCATGGGTTCATTTTGCCTGATTTTGAATTGCATTTTATGCAATTCAAATTGATTAGTGTGGTATAAACTTTTTTGTTTGGCTTCCCTTGTTATGTTTGTTCGATTGTTCATTTCATCTATGTCAATGAGTGTAGCTGTAGATGGTTTATTGCCTTTTTTTTTCTGAGATGGAGTTTCCCTTTTGTTGCCCAGGCTGGAGTGGAGTGTGCAATCTCAGCTCACTGCAACCTCCACCTCCTAGGTTAAGGCGATTCTCCTGCCTTAGCCTCCCAAGTAGCTATGAACAGTTGCCCACCACTACACCTGGCCAGTTTTTTGTATTTAGTAGAGACTGGTTTTCACCATGTTGGTCAGGCTGGTCTTGAACTCTTGACCTCAGGTGATCCACCTACCTTGGCCTCCCAAAGTGCTGGGATTACAGGCATGAACCACTGTGCCTGACTCCTGTTGTCATTTTTTTTTTTTTTTTTTTTTTTTTTAGGCAGAGTCTCTGTTACCCAGGCTGGAGTGCAATGGCATGATCTCAGCTCACTGCAGACTCGACCTACTGGGCTCAAGTGATCCTCCCGCCTCAGCCCCCCTAGTAGCTGGGACTGCAGGCATGTGCCACTACCAGGCTAAATTTTGTATTTTTTTTTTTTTGCAGGGATGGGTCTCACTGTGTTGTCTAGGCTGCTCTTGAACTCCTGGGCTCAAGCAATCAGCTTCTTAAATCGTTGGGATTGCAGACAAACCACTGTACCTGGCCTATTATCTTTTCTGTATAGTATTCTGTTGTGTTGAGAAAACTATTGCAGTTTTATTGATTTATATTTGATTTTTTTTTTTTTTTTTTTTTTTTTTGTTGAGACGGAGTTTCACTCTTGTTACCCAGGCTGGAGTGCAATGGTGCGATCTCGGCTCACCACAACCTCTGCCTCCTGGGTTCTGGCAATTCTCCTGCCTCAGCCTCCTGAGTAGCTGGGATTACAGGCACGCGCCACCATGCCCAGCTAATTTTTTGTATTTTTTTTAGTAGAGACGGGGTTTCACCATGTTGACCAGGATGGTCTCAATCCCTTGACCTCGTGATCCATCCGCCTCAGCCTCCCAAAGTGCTGGGATTACAGGCTTGAGCCACCGCGCCTGGCCTATATTTGATTTTTTTTAAGAGATGGAGTCTCACTGTTTTGCCAAGGGTGGTCTTTTTTTTTTGTTCTCAAGTTGGAGTCTTACTCTGTCTCCAGGTTGGAATGCAGTGGTGTGATCTTGGCTCACTGCAACCTCCAACTCCCAGGTTGAAACGATTCTCCTGCCTCAGGCTTCCGAATAGCTGGGACTACAGGCATGCACCAGCTAATTTTTGTATTTTTAGTAGAGACAGGGTTTTGCCATGTTAGCCAGGATGGTTTCAATCTCCTGACCTCGTGATCTGCCCATCTCGGCCTCCCAAAGTACTGGGATTACAGGCGTGAGCCACCGCACCCGGCTGGCTGGTCTTGAACTCTTGATCTCAAGTGATCCCCCAACTTGGCTTCATGAGTAGCTAGGCCTGTAGGTGCATACTACCATGCCCAACTAATTTTTTTTTTTTTAAGCTTTTTAGGGACAGCTTCCTGAGTAGCTGGGATTACATGGATTCAGAGCCAGTAGACTTGGGCATTTGTGGTTTTATTATCTTTGCTTTTTGAGTGCATATTATATGCATATAGTGTGAAATTCAAAAGGTAAAAAAGGGTATACACCAAAAAGAAAATCTTCCCTCACCCTTTCCATCCCTCCCTGCTTCCTCCCCAACTCCTGCTCCCTCATTCTTCTCTCCTGATGCAACTGCCATTAGCAGTTTTTTTTGGTGGTCTTCCTGGGTCATTCTGTAGACATGCAACCATATACACCTACCCCCTTCATCCCTTTTTAAAAAATTCATAGTATATACACTGTTCTCTTGTGTTGTTTTTTTTTTTTTTTTTTTTTTTTCAAAAAAAAAAAAAAAACTGTATTCTGGAGATCCACATTGCATAAAGTTCTACATTTATTCATTCATTCATTCGAGATGGAGTCTTGCTCTATCACCAGGCTGGAAAGTGGCGCAACCTGGACTCATTGCAATCTCCAACTCCCTGGTTGAAGTGATTCTCTGTCCCAGCCTCTTGAGTAGCTGGGATTACAGGCATGTGCCACCATGCCCAGCTAGTTTTTATATTTTTAGTATAGATGGGGTTTCACCATGTTGGCCAGGATGGTCTTGATTTCCTGACCTCGTGATCTGTCTGCCTTGGCCTCTTAAAGTGCTGGGATTACAGGCATGAGCCACCAATCTCGGCCTATTTACTTAGTTTTTAAAGACAGAATCTCACTCTGTTGCTCAAGCTGGAGTATAGTCATGCGATCTCTGCTCACTGCAACCTCCACCTCCTGGCTTCAAGTGATTCTCCTGCCTCAGCCTCCCTAGTAGCTGGGATTACAGGCACATTGCCACCAGACTTGGCTAATTTTTGTGTTTTTAGTAGAGATGAGTTTCGCTCTGTTAGCCAGGCTGGTCTTGAACTCCTAACCTCAAGTGATCCTCCTGCCTCAGCCTCCCAAAGTGTTGGGATTACAGGCATGAGCCACCGTGCATGGCCTACCTTATTCTTTTAAGTGATGCATAAAATTTCATTTCATGGATATGGAAAAATTTTTTAACAACATACCTCTGAGGAACTTTGCCCTCCTGTGCCTTGTTTTAAGAACAGTTCATATAATGAACTATGTCTCCCCGAGAAAGGTGCATGCCCACGAACCCAGGCCACAGATGATAGTTCTCTTGTGCCCTTATTCTCACAGCTGATACATACTGAGCACTCATCTCTTGTTTTGAGATAAAATTTACCGTTTTAGCCATTTAAAGTGCATATTTCAGCTAGGTGTGGTGTCTCACGCCTGTAATCTCAGCACTTTGTGAGGCCGAGGCAGGTGGGTTGCTTGAGGTCAGGGATTTGAAACCAGCCTGGCCAACATAGTGAAACCCCATCTCTATGAAAAATACAAAAATCAGCAGGGTGTGGTAGTGCGTGCCTGTAGTCCCAGCTATTCGGAGGCTGAGGCAAGAGAATTGCTTGAACCAGAAAGCAGAGGTTGCAGTGAGCTGAGATCGTGCTATTGCACTCCAGCCTGGACAACACAGTGAGACTCCATCTAAAAAAATAATAATAAAGAAAGAGCACATTTCAGTGTTGTTGTTTTTTTTTCATATTGACAGTGTTCTTCAACCATCTCCATTCTCTAATTCAGAATATTTTTATCACTTAATTAAGAAACCACATAACTATTAAGCAGTCACTTCTTATTCTCTCCCCAACATTGCCCTTGGCAACTGCTGATCTACTTTCTGCCTCTCTGGATTTGCTTATTCTGGACTGATAAATGTATGTGGTCTTTTACACTTAACCCTGTTACACTTTGCATAGTGTTGTTCAGGTTCATCTGTGTTGTAGCATATATCACAACTTCATTTTTTTAATAGCTGAATGATATTCCATAAATACACTGTACAGTGTTCATTCATCAATTGATGGACATTTATTGGGTTGGGTTGTTTCCATGCATATATAAACTTTTTTTTGTTTGAGATTGAGTTTTCTCTGTTGCCCAGGCTGGAGTGCAGTGGTGCAATCTCGGCTCACGGCAACCTCTGCCTCTCAGGTTTAAGTGACTCTCGTGCGTCAGCCTCCCGAGTAGCTGAGATTATAGGCAAGTGCCACCATGCCTGGCTAATTTTTGTGTTTTTAGTAGAGATGAGGTTTTACCATGTTGCCTAGGTTAGTCTCGAACTCCTGGGCTCAAGGAATTCACCTGATTTTTCCTCCCAAAGTGTTGGAATTACAGGCGTTAGCCACCACCCCCAGCCTCCATGTATAAACATTTTTATCAGAATTTTTTTTTTACTTTTTTTTTTTTTGAGATGGAGTCTTGCTCCGTCGCCCAGGCTGGAGTGCAGTGGTGCAATCTCCGCTCGCTGCAACCTCCGCCTCCCGAGTTTTAGTGATTCTTCTGCCTCAGCCTCCTGAGTAGCTGGGATTATAGGTGCATGCCACCATGCCTGACTATTTTTGTATTTTTTTATAGAGACAGGGTTTCACCATATTGGCCAGGCTGGTCTGGAACTCCTGGCCTCAAGTGATCTACCTGCCTTGGTCTCCCAAAGCGCTGAGATTACAGGTATGAACCACCGTGCTGGGCCAGTTGTTTTTTTTTCTTGAGACAGAGTCTTGCTCTGTTGCCTAGGCTGGTGTGCAGTGGCTGATCTTAGCTCACTCTACCCTCCATCTCCCAGGTTCAAGTCATTCTTATGTCTCAGCATCTTCAGTAGCTGGAACTATAGAGGCACGTGCCACCACATCCAGCTAATTTTTTGTATTTTGGGTAGAGTCAGGGTTTTGCTATGTTAGCTAGACTGGTCTCAAACTCCTGGCCTCAAGTGATTCACCCATTTCTGCTGCCTCCCACAGTGCTGGGATTACAGGCAGGAGCCACTGCTGGGCAGGATCCCTCCACTGCCCCAACAGAGTGTTGCTCTGTCACCCAGGCTGGAGTGCAGTTGGCTCACTGCAACCTCCACCTCCTGGGTTCAAGCAATTCTCCTGCCTCAGCCTCCCGAAAAGCTAGGATTACAGGCGCCTGCCACCACGCCCAGCTAATTTTTGTGTTTTTAGTAGAGATGGGGTTTCAACACGTTGGCCAGGCTAGTCTTGAACTCTTGACCTTGTGATCCACCCACCTTGTCTCCCAGAGTGCTGGGATTACAGGCATGAGCCACTGTGCCCAGCGGATTTTTAAAAAATAGATGAATAAGAAATGTCAGGGAGTGCCTGTGTGTGTTTAAAGTAGAAATAGTTATATATGCAGTAGGAATCGTTCATTTAAAATACGAGCATCTCCATCCTACCAGATTTCGGAACCATGTTTAATATTGTGGGAGAGGTAAAGATGTTGTGTTTGACTCAGGGATGGAAGGAGAGGAATTGAAAGCAGTGTTGGTATTGGATAGTGCTTTGCAGTCAGGCAGTTGGGTCTGAAGTACTTTGCTAGTTATTAGCTTGTGTGCCATGTAAGCTGTTGATTTAACCTGTCTGAGCCTCAATTTTCCCATCTGTGAAACTAAAGTAGTAACAGAAGCTTCCATTTAAAGTGGTTTTAAGGCTTCAATGATGCCTGGCCCATGCTTAGCTAAGTGTGGTGGACAGAACAGTGGCCCTCAAAAGACGTTCACATCCTCATCCCCACAACCTGGAAATAACTCACTTTAATGTCCAAAGGAGCTTTGTGGGTTTGATTCAATTAAGGATCTTGAGATGAGAAGAGTGCCCTGAATTACCTGGTGGGCCTCATGTGAACCCCGGAGGCCTTATAAGGGAAAGAGGGAGGCAAGAGAGCTGGAACCAGAGCTGTGAAGATGCAAACAGAGCCTGGAGTGATGCCAGCACTTTCAGCAGCTTTGAAGACGAGGAAGGGGCTGTGAGCCAAAGAAGGCAGGTGGCCTCGAGAAGCTGAAGAGGCAAGGAGACACATTCTTCTCTAGTGCTCCCGGAAGGAGGGAGGGCAGTCCTGCCGCACCTAGATTTTAGCCCTGTAAGAACCAGTTTCAGACTTTTGACCTCTGGGTCTGTAAGATAATAAATTTGCGTTGTTTTTAGCCACAAAGTTTATGCTAATGTGTGCAACAGTAACAGGAAACTCATATCCCAAGCACCTGGCACATGGTGAGAATCTGAAAATGTTCTCTCCATGATGATCCTCTTATGACAGATGGGACACCTAGGCAAGCAGCAGAGAAGGGCCTCAACAGAGCCACTTGGTAAGGGAGGGCAGAGCCAGAGTTACTGCTTAGTAACTCTGAGTAGTAACTTCTGCCAATGGTTGTTGGGGGCCTCTTCTGCATCTGTCTGTCTATCTGTCGGGAATGCACTAGAGGCCTGCGGTGTTAATGATATTTGCAGCTGACATTTATATAGTGTTTGCTCTGTGCCAGGCAGTATTCCAGGTGCTTAGTATGTTATTTCTCATTCTATGGATTTGAACATTCTCAACAACTTTGTGAGATAGATATTGTTACTGTCCCCATTTCACAGGTTTGGATACTGAGGCACAAGGGGTGAAATGAAACCATTTGCTCCAGAATCACACATCAGGAAGTTAGCAGAGTTGGGAAGGACCAGACACTGTTCTTGGCCTTGGGGACACAGTAGGCAACAACTAAGACACTGTCCTTTCTCTCATGGAGGCTAAAAGTCTAGTGGGAGAGACAGATGCTAGACAAATATAAATAAAAAAGATGTAACTGTGTAATGCCCGGCGGTAACCATGAAGGAAAGTAAAGCCGGGGCAGGAGAAAGAGTGGCACCGACTGCAGGTGAGGGAGGCTGCTTCTGGTCTCGAGTGACATGAGTGGACATCTGAATCACAGAAGGCAAACTTTGACCCAGCTATGGGTATGTTGGAGGGAAAAGTGATCCAGGCAGGGGGACTGGCAGGTACAGAGGTATGAGGTGGGAAGGAGCAGACTGTTCTTGGCACAGAAGGGAGGCCGGTGTGACTGGTGGGGAGTGACCAAGCCTGACCAGAGGCTACGTAGTCAGACTGGGACTTCTTTTTTTTTTTTTTTGAGACAGAGCCTTGCTCCCTTGCCCAGGCTGGAATGCAGTGGCATGATCTTGGCTCACTGCAGCCTCCGCCTCCTGGGTTCAAGTGATTCTGCCTCAGCCCCCACCCAGTAGTTAGGATTACAGGCACTCACCCACCACCATACCTGGCTAATTTTAATTTTTGTATTTTAGTAGTGATGGGGTTTCACCATGTTGGCCAGGCAAGTCTCAAGCTCCTGACCTCAAGTGATCCACCTGTCTCAGCCTCCCAAAGTGCTGGGATTACAGGTGTGAGCCATCACACCCGGCCCAGACTGGGACTTCTCATGAGCCCAGGCAGCACCGTACACTGCCCAGGGCCCAGGGCTGAGAGTGGCAGTGGAGGCAGGGGAGTCTGCCAGCCCCAGCCTTAGGCAGGCCCTTCCTCCCACACCACCTTCCTCCTCCAGCACGTCAGTGGTGTGATGGGGGAGCACGCATGGACTGTTGCCAGCCTGCCTGGGTTCCGGTCCGGCTTTGCCACCCACCAGCTGTGAAGTTACATAACTGCTTCCTGCCTCCGTTTGCTCATGTGTAAGATGAAGATAATTATAGCAGCTTCCTGGCAGAGCCGTTGCAGGAGAGTAGATACATGTATCATTAGCAGGAGCCTGGCGCACCAGGAGCACTGAGCGCACTCAGATGTTGGCCACCGTTGTGGTTGTAGTTGTTAATTCTGTGTCATCTCAACTTCCTCTGGAGGGAGGGTAAGTTTCTTTTTTGGAGACAAGGTCTCATCACTGTCGCCTAGAGTGCAGTGATGCGAACACGACTCACTATAGCCTTGACCTCCCCATGCTCAAGTGATCCTCCCGCCTCAGCCTCCTGAGTAGCTGGGACCATAGGTCTGTGCCACCATGCCTAGCTAATTTTTGTAGTTTTTTGTTTTTTGTTTTTTGTTTTTTTTTTTTGAGACAGAGTTTCGCTCTTGTTATCCAGGCTGGAATGCAATGGCGCGATCTTGGCTCACCGCAACCTCTGCCTCCTGGGTTCTGGCAATTCTCCTGCCTCAGCCTCCTGAGTAGCTGGGATTACAGGCACGCGCCACCATGCCCAGCTAATTTTTTGTATCTTTAGTAGAGACGGGGTTTCACCATGTTGACCAGGATGGTCTCAATCTCTTGACCTCATGATCCACCCGCCTCGGCCTCCCAAAGTGCTGGGATTACAGGCTTGAGCCACCGCGCCCGGCCTTTTTGTAGTATTTTAGAGACAAGTTCTGGCTATGTTGCCCAAGCTGGTCTTGAACTCCCAGCCTCAAGCAATCCTCCATCTCAGCCTCCCAAAGGGCTGGGAATACAGACGTGAGCCACTGCGCCTGGCCAAGGAAGGAAATCACCTTCCCTTTTTGCATGTAAGGAAACTGCCTCACAGAGACGTTGACTACATCACCCAGGGTTGTGCAGTTTGGAAACGGCATTGCTGTATTTGAGCCCAGGCCCACCTCACCCCCAAGTCCAGGCTCCCTCATCCCATACAGTGGTGTTCCTGTTGAGAGCAGTGTGCAGGCGATGTCTAGAGGAGCTGACAGGGAGGCAGCAGAGCAGACTGGAGCATCTGCCATCACCAGGGGTGGGAGAGGGCACTGTAGGGTGGTAGAAGGTACTTTTTTTTTTTTTTTTGAGACAGAGTCTTGCTCTGTCACCCAGACTGAAGTGCAGTGGCACGATGTCTGCTCACTGCAACCTCTCCCTCCCAGGTTCAAGAGATTCTCGTGCCTCAGCCTCCTGAATTGCTGGGACTACAGGCATGTGTCACCATGCCCAGCTAATTTTTATATTTTTTAGTAGAGAAGGGGTTTCGCCATGATGACCAGGCTGGCTTCAAGTGATCCACCACCTTGGCCTCCTGGAGTGCTGGGATTACAGGCACGAGCCACTGCACCTGGCCTAGGTAC
Organism: Saguinus oedipus; assembly: GCA_031835075.1. NCBI lineage: Eukaryota > Metazoa > Chordata > Mammalia > Primates > Cebidae > Saguinus > Saguinus oedipus. The sequence continues at coordinate 45,313,053 of CM063187.1, read as the reverse complement.
CTCTGAGAGTTGTAATAATGTGTCATCCTAGCATCCTAATAAAAGAGTCCCAAGTCAGAAGGCAGGACACTTGCCTCAACCATTCCTAACTGCCTCCCACCCCCACACAGCTTTCTGTACTGTCATCTGTTAGACAGAAATGGCAGATCTATAGATAGCTCTTTTCTTTCAACAAATAGTTGTCAAGCACTGACTAATAATACCTCCTGACTGACGGCAGTTAATTGCCTACTCCTCGCCATGCCCTGTGGCCATTATTTATGTGCATGATCCTAGATAAGGTGAACATTCCCATTTTACAGATGGGAAAACTGAAGCTCTAAAGGTTAGCTGGCATGGTCACACAGCTGGTGTGCAGCAGAGCTGGGGTTCAAACCCAGGAACCAGTAGTGAGCAAGACTGGACAAAGCCCCCGCCCTCAGGGAGCTCTCATGGAGTCCTGTGTGATTGTGGGTAGGGGGCGACATGTGCTGTTTGTCTGCATGATGATTTGAATAAAGTTAAACTCTGGCAAATGCTTACCAAGCAGAGCTCCATTGTAGCATGTGACAGGCTGACCTGGTGGAGTCTGGAGAGGTTGGGGAAGCAAGTGTGCGTGGGGTGGGGGGTGTGCATTCATTCAGTGACGACTTTGTGAGCTCTTGCTCCATGCCATACTCTGTGCTGTCGAGGGGACACATGGCACCACTCAGCCCTGGTGTTCCCCATCACAGAGTTGACATTACAGAGACACAGGGATCCAGAGGAGATTCATCCTGAGGTCCCACAGTGAGCCCAGAGGCGAAGCAGGCACTGACAGTGGCCTTTCTCTCTGCCCACAGTTGGAGAAGGAGGAGCAGATATATAGTGTGGACATTGGGAATGATGGCTCAGCTTTCGTGGAGGTGCTAGTGGGCAGCTCGGCTGGAGGTGCTGGGGAGCAAGACTATGAGGTAAGTCAGCAGGGCTGTGAGATGGATCCTGTACCGACCTCTGCCTCTCATCCCTTCATCACCCTTTCCCCCAGGGCCTGGGGCTCGGAAGACATGGGGCAGATGGGAGTCATACCTGATTGCTGCCCTCTGGAGGATCACCCAGTGTGCAGAGGAGACAGAAGGCAGACACGGGGTGGTAAACTGCACATCAGGGAAGAGAGCAAGTTTGCATCCTGGTTTAAAATGACACAAATGTATTATCTGACTGTTCTGGGGATCAGAAGTCTAAAATCACTCTCACTGGGCTAAAATCTAGGTGTACACAGAACTGCGTTCCTTCTGGAGGCTCTAAGGGAGAATCCATTTTCTTGCCTATTTCAGCTTCTGGAGTCCGCCTGCCCTCCTCAACTTGTGAGCCTTTCTTCATCAAAGCCAGCACCCCTGTCACTCTAACGCCTGCTTCCATTTCCATCGTGACTTCTCCAGCTCTCTCTTGCCTTCTTGTTTTCTTTTTTTTTTTTTTTTTTGCCAATCATTGAGAGCTTGTAAGGTTGCTGAGGTTGGTTGGCCTTGAACTCTTGACCTCGCCTTCGCAAGCGCCACGACATCCGGCCGGAGCCACTTTGGGCCCCTTCTTTTTCTTTTGTTCTTTTTTTTTCTTTTTTTTGAGACAGGGTTTCGTTTCTGTTGCCCAGGCTAGTGCAATGGCATGATCTCAGCTCACTGCAACTTCTACCTCCGAGGTTCAAGCGATACTCCTACCTCAGCCTCCCAAGTAGTTAGGGCTACAGGCATGCACCACCAGTCCTGGCTGATTTTTATGGTTTTTGTAGAGACAGGGTTTCATCGTGTTGTCCGGGCTGATGTCAAACTCCTGGGCTCAAGCGATCTGCCTACCCTAACCTTCCAAAGTGCTGGGATTACAGGCGTGAGCCACCACACCCAGCCCTCCTTTCTTTTAAAGTCCCTTATGATGACACTTGGCCCACCCAGATAATCCAGAGTCATCTCCCCCATTCTATCATCTTCAACTTCACATATGCACATTTCCAGGTTCAGGGATTAGGATGTAGACGTCTTTGAGGAGCAGTTGTTCTGCCTATCACTGTCCCCTATGTTTTCTTCTACAAGCCTTCTAGTTTTAGTTTTTACATTTAGATCTCTGTTTCATCTCAAGTGAATTTTTGTGTATTGTGTGAAACGGGATAAGGTTCATCTTTTCTGTATCTTTTTATACGTTTATTGACAGTGCTTATTTATTTACTTATTTTGAGACAGGGTCTCACTCTGTTGCCCAGGCTAGAGTGCAGTGGCATGATCTTGGCTCACCGCAACCTCCACTTTCTGGACTCAAGGGGTTCTCCAGCCTCAGTCTCCTGAGTAGCTGGGACTATAGGCGTGAGCCACCATGCCTGGCTACGTTTTTAAAAAAAATTTTTATAGAAATGGCCTGGCTGGTCTTGAACTCCTGCACTTAAAGTGATCCTCCTACCTTGGCCTTCCAAAGCACTGGCATTATAGGCCTGTGTTAAACATACTTAAAAAAGACTTCCTTTTCTCATTGACTCATTCTGACTCTGTTGATAATTAATTGACCATATGTACGGGTTTATCTCTGTACTCTTTTCTCTGTTCTGTTGATATGTGTATTTTTCTTTATGCCAATACCAAACTGTCTTTTTTAAATCATATATTTTATTTTATTTTTTGAGATGGGGTTCTCACTCTGTTGCCCAGGTTGGAGTCAGTGGCATGCTCTTGGCTCACTGCAACCTCTGCCTCCTGGGCTCAAGTGATCCTCCTGCCTCAGCCCCCAAAGTAGCTGGTATGAGCCACCATGCCTGGCTAATTTTTAAATATTTTTTGTAGAAACAGGGTTTCACTATGTTGCCTAGGCTGGTCTTGAACTCTTGAGGTCAAATGATCCATCTGCCTCGGCCTCCCAAAGTGCTAGGATTACACGTGTGAGCCACTGCGTGCACCTGGCCTACTCTTTTTCTTTTTTTTTGAAACCAGGTCTCACTTTGTCACCTGGGTTAGAATGCAGTGGCATGATCTCAGCTCACAGCAGCCTTGACCTCGGGGTTTAAGCAATCCCCCTGCTTCACCCCCACAAGTAGCTGAGACTACAGGCTTGTACCATCATGCCCAGCTGATTTTTCTGTTTTTGTAGAGACGGGGTTTTGCCGTGTGGCCCAGGCTGGTCCTGAGCTCAAGCAATCCACCTGCCCCGGCTTCTGTATACTCTTCATTCATATTCCCCAAAGTTAAGAAATACGTACATAGATTTTTTCTGAACTGAGAGTAAATTGTGTGCATGATGCCCCTTTATCCCTGAATACTCCAGTATTTCCTAAAAGCGGAGACATTTCTTACTTGACTGCAGTGCAATTACAAAATTAGGAAATTAACATTGATAGAATGCTATGTCATCCAGTCTCAGACTTTCTTCACATTTCTTTCATTGTCCCAATAATGTTATTTACAGCAAAAGAAAATTCAGGATCAAGCATTGCATTGATTTGTCACATCTCCTTGGTTTCCTTTTGTTAAAGAGTTTCTGTGATGGTCAGGCTTGGTGACCCATGCCTATAATCCCAGAACTTTGGGAAGCCACAGTGGGAGTATCACTTGAGCCCAAGAGTTAGTGACCAGCCTGAGCAGCATACTGAGACCATGTCTCTACTAAAAAATAAAAGAAGGCCTGGTGTGGTGGCTCATGCCTGTGATCCTAGCACTTTGGGAGGCCAAGGCGGGTGGATCACTTGACCTTGGGAGTTTGAGACTAGTCTGGGCAACAATGGCAAAACCTTGTCACAGAAAGAAAGAAAGAAAAAAGGGAAATTAAAAAAAAGAGAGAGAAAAGAGAAATACAATAAAACCACAGCTCATATGAAGAAAAAAAAAGGTTCCCGTGACTTTGGGTTTTGTGCCTTTGATGTTTTTGAAGAGTAGAGGTCAGTGATTTTGTCAGATGTCACTTATTGTACAAAATGTCTGATGTTTCTTTGTGATTAATTTTGGTTGCACACTTTGGACAGAATACCCGAGAAGTGATATGCAGTATACAATTGATTTTGTATATTTTCTTTTGACCTTCCCTTACTAAGCCTTGCAGTTTGTCTGGCTCTCTTGGGATTGTATGCATAGATAATCACATCATCTGTGAAGAAAGATAGTTTTCTTTTTCTTTTCCTCACCTTGTCACGCTGACTGGTGCAGTGTTGAACAGAAGCAGTCAAAGTGGACATCCTTGCCTTGGTCCTGATCTTAGGGGGAAGCTGTTGAGTTTTTCACCACTAAATATGCCGTTAGCTGTAGGTTGTTTGTTTTTTATAGATGTCCTTTTTCAGGTTGAGAAAGTTCTTTTCTATATCTGGTTTGCTGAGAGCTTTGCTTTTTTTTTTTTTCCATGAATGTGTTTTGAATCTTATCAAGTGCTTTTTCTGCTCTACAAGGTACATTTTAACATATGAAGTTTCTGACCTGGTGCTGTGGCTCATGCCTGGAATCCCAGTGCTTTGGGAGGCCAAAGCAGGAGGATCACTTTAAGCCAGTAGTTTGAGACCAGTCTGGGCGTCAAGACCCTGTCTGTACAAAAAATACAAAAATTGGCCGGGCATGGTGGTGCATACTAGTAATCCCAGCTACTCAGGACACTGAGGTGGGAGGGTCCCTTGACCCCTGGAGGTGGAGGCTGCAGTGAGCTATGATCATGCCAGCCTGATGACAAACTGAGACTGTCTCAAAAAAAAAAGTTATGTGTTCTTTTTGGCACATGGATTTAGATCAAAATTCTACTTTTTTTTTTTTAAGGCAGGGTCTCACTTTGTCACCCAGGCTAGAGTACAGTGGTATGATCATGGCTCACTGCAGCCTCAACCTCCCCAGGCTCAGGTTATCCTCCCACCTCAGCTTCCTTACCAGTTGGGACTACAGGCGCCTGCCACCATACCTGGCTTATTTTTGTATTTTTAGTGGAGATGGGTTTTGCCATGTTGCCCAGGCTGGTCTCAAACTCCCAGGCTCAAGGAATCTGCCTTCCTTGGCCTCCCTAAGTGCTGGGATTACAGGCGTGAATAACCGCACCCAGCCAGAATTCTACTTTGTAATGATAAAGACAAAATAAGTACTTTTTTTTTTTTTTTTGAGATGGAGTCTTACTCTATCTCCAGACTGGAGTGCAGTGGTGTGATCTCGGCTCACTGCAATTTCCACCTCCCAAGTTCAAGTGATTCCCCTGTCTTAGCCTCCCGACTAGCAGGACTATAGGTGCACACCACCATGCCTGACTAATTTTTTGTGTTTTAGTAGAGACGGGGTTTCACCATGTTAACCTGGGAGGTCTCGATCTCCTGACCTGGTGGTCCACCCACCTCAGCCTCCCGAAGTGGTGGGATTACAGGCATGAACCACTGGGCTCAGCTCTAGAATAAGCACATTTTTAGCTAAAATTTTATTGTATCTGGTATGTGAATGTATTTACCTTTGCTCTTTTCTAGCACGGTGGAATGGCTAGTTGTATTAGTCAAGGTTCTCCAGAGAGACAGAAAAGAAGAGATTAGGAGAGTTGGGTCACATGATTATGGAGACTGCAAAGTCCCATGATAGACTGTCTGCAAGCTGGAGAACCAGGGAGGTCGATTAAGCCCAAGTGTAAGGCCCCAAAATCAAGGAAGCCAGCGGTCTAACCCTCAGAGGAAATCTCGGTTCATGTGGATAGCAGCTATCAACCACAGCTTGCCTTACCCCTTTCAGTCACCAGATGATAAATGCAGCTTCCCTGTCAGCTCCAAATCAGGCCTTTTATAACCAAGTAGAGTCAAGGTCAGAGAGAAAGCTTCCCTTCTGTATGGCTGTCTTTCTTGTTTCCTTTGCACAATCAGCCGGGCACTAAGAGACCTAGAGTTATGTTCTGTTTTTCTCAGCAAAAGGCTTTATTGTCCAATTTTATAAATTTCACAGCATGTTATTTAGAAAAAAGACTAAGTGACTAAGTTTGTAACAGAATGTACCCAACCAAAAGTGGCTGTATTCATCTTTTTTTTTTTTTTGGCAGAGTCTTGCTCTGTTACCCAGGCTGGAGTGCAGTGGCACAATCTCGGCTCACTGTCACCTCCACCTCCCCCTCCTGGGTTCAAGAGATTCTCGTGCCTCAGTCTCCCAAGTAGCTGGGATTACAGGTGTCTGCCACCATGCCTGGCTGAATTTTGTATTTTTAGTAGAGACGGGGTTTCACCATGTTGGCCAGGCTGGTCTCAAACTCCTGGCCTCTTGTTACCCAGGCTGGAGTGCAATGGTGCAATCTCAGCTCATTGCAACCTCTGCCTTTTGGGTTCAAGCAATTCTCCTGCCTCAGCCTCCCGAATAGCTGGGATTACAGGTGCCTACCTCCATGCCTGGCTAACTTTTGTATTTTTAGTAGAGACGGGGTTTCACCATGTTGGCCAGGCTGGTCTTGAACTCTTAACTTCAAGTTATCCACCTGCCTTGACCTCCCAAACTGCTGGGATTATAGCCGTGAGCCACTGTGCCTGGCTTCGGCTAGGGCTTTTCAATGCAGATTGCCAACATGAATTTTTACTCTAAATCCTTGAGAGAACAGACTTGTGAGGAGTTCTGTTCTCACAAGTTAGATAAGGGTCACTCATATCTGGAGGTTTAAAAGATCCCAGCCAGGCGTGGTGGCTCACGCCTGTAATCACAGCACTTTGGGAGGCCGAGGCAGGTGGATCACAAAGTCAGGAGTTTGAGACCAGCCTGTCCAATATGGTGAAACGCTGTCTATACTAAAATATAAAAATTAGCCAGGTGAGGTGGCATGCGCTTGTAGTCCCAGCTACTTGGGAAGCTGAGACAGAAGAATTGCTTGAACCTGGGAGGTGAAGGTTGCAGTGAGCCAAGATCACGCCACTGCACTCCAGCCTGGGCAACAGAGCATAACTCCATCTCAAAAAAAAAAAAAAAATCTCTCTGCGGCCTGTGTCAGGCAGGACTGACTCAAGGACCAGAAACAAAGGCAGGATCTGGAGACATCTAGGCCCAAGCTACATTCTGGAGGCTCCAGGTCCCCTACATGGGCCCTCTGCCCTCTTCCCAAGTCCTGAGAAGCTCTCATCTAAGCCAACTTGCCCTGGTTCTCATTCACTGTGGCTTCTCCAACCCAGGTCCTTCTGGTCACCTCATCTTTCATGTCCCCTTCTGAGAGCCGCAGTGGTTCGAACCCCAACCGTGTTCGCATGTTTGGGCCTGACAAGCTGGTCCGGGCAGCAGCCGAGAAACGCTGGGACCGGGTCAAAATTGTTTGCAGCCAGCCCTACAGCAAGGTACCTAGGGTGGGAGCCGGGGGTGCAGAGTCCTTGATCCTGGGCAAGGAGGGAAATAAAGGCCAATATTGAGTCCCATAGGGCTGGAGGAGTAGACAGCTGGTGTCCCCATGGGGTTATGGGGAGGCCAGGTCCCTGTGTTCCCCGAAATGGGTTTGGGGTCTTTCCTGTAATGAGAAGTCTCATCTTCTGGAGGGAATCTAGGAAGGGTGAACTGTAGAATCTCAGAGGGGAATTGGAGGAGGGGAACCGGCTTGTTAGAGAGGTGGCTTAGTAGAGTGGGCCTAGTAGTTAACATGAGATCTAGAGTCTGACTACTGAGTTCACGTCCTGGCTATACTACTTTTTAGCTGTGTGATCTTGGGCAAGTGACTTACCCTCTCTGGGCCTCCATTTCCTGATCCTTACAGGGTTGCTGTAGGTTAAGGGGCACTACAAACTCTGGTATCAGTGAGACTGGAGTATGTGATGATACCACACAATAGAGGTGTGCTTCTTGCCCAGGTAACTGTCCTGGGGAGTGTTTAGCCTGTCAGCTGGCTGCTCATTTCAAGGTCATCCAGGGACCCAGGCCTCTCCTGTTTTCTGGGTCTGCTTCTCGGTGGCAGAGGAGAGAGCCTGGAACATTTCTGTATTCTGGAAGTGGGAAGCAGCACTCCCTCCCATTCCACAGGAGGAGTTTGTCCATAGGGCAGTGGATTCGCTGGGACACCCAGTAGACTGCCAGTTGCTCAGAGAGCTAATGCGTGAAAAGGGCTTGGAGCTGGACTCAGTCTGGGCTCAGTCATTACCAGCTTCATCCTACAATCATCATCAGGGCCCCTCCTTCAACATGCGTGTTCACGAGAAGGAAAGAGCCAGGAAGGGGTTTCCCTGAGTGAAAGGGTCTTGGGGCCTGGCTTCTGTCCTTGGGCCAGACTCCCTGACCCCCCCCTCCTTTCCCAGGACTCCCCCTTTGGCCTGAGTTTTGTACGGTTTCATAGCCCCCCAGACAAAGATGAGGCAGAGGCCCCGTCCCAGGTAAGCTGTACCCGTCACTCCCCATAGCCTTCTCCCTGCCTCTCCACCCCTACCCGCCAGCAGCCCACATACAGCACTGACCTTGCGGGACCTTAGAAGGTGACGGTGACTAAGCTCGGCCAGTTCCGTGTGAAGGAGGAGGACGAGAGCTCCAACTCCCTGAGGCCAGGGGCTCTCTTCTTCAGCCGGGTCAAAAAGACATCCCCAGGTGAGCGCGGACAACCTGGGTCCTGAGTGAGCGTGGTTGAGACGTAGACTCATGGGTCTGAGGGTAGAGGGCTGGCATTCAGATTCTTGGTGAGGGAGGAGGGTGGTGGAGTCCTGGACTCCTGGGTCTCAGGGTGGAGGAAGGTGGGTCTGGCCTCTTGTGTCCTGAGGGATGAGAGGTCTGGGGGCTGGGACTCCTGGATCATCGCTGGGTTTTGGAAACAATACTCTGTGTCCCATAGATAGGAGTAGAAGGGTCTTGAGGCTACCCCTCTCATCCTGGATCCACTTTCTCCCTTCATAGCCACAGCCAGCGACGTGGCAGGACCCAGCTACGCAGCTGCCACACTCCAGGCCTCCAGTGCCGCCTCCTCAGCCTCTCCAGTCTCCAGGGTTATAGGCAGCACCTCCAAGGTGAAATCATCAGACTTTGGTGGGGTGGAGGAGGAGAGAAGCTGAAGGCCTCAACCTATCCCCATCCCTCAGCCCCAGGAGTCTCCCAAAGGAAAGAGGAAGTTGGATTTGAACCAAGAAGAAAAGAAGACCCCCAGCAAACCACCACCCCAGCTGTCGCCACCTGTTTCCAAGAGACCTAAATGTAAGCTAACTAGATCCTGTTCCCATAGGGGCATGTGCTCCTGTGTCCTAGGGGAATAGGAGCTGGGGACCTTGACCCCTGGGTCTGAGGGAGGAGGAGCTGGGGGCCTGGACCCCTGGGTCTGTGGGAGGACGGGCTGGATCCTGGACTTCTGGGTCTGAAGGAGGAGGGGCTGGGAGTTTAGCCTCAGTGGTGCTAACTGAATCTATTCTTCATCTTCCCCAGTGCCAGCTCCCACCCGTACCCCAGCCACAGCCCTAGTCCCTGCCCCAGCACAGGGGGTAGTGACAGGCCAGCCCCGAGGAGAAGGCACTGAGCCCAGACGATCCCGAACTGGCTCAGAGGAGCTGGGGAAGATCCTTCAGGGTGTGGTAGTGGTGCTGAGTGGCTTCCAGAACCCCTTCCGCTCCGAACTGCGAGATAAGGCCCTAGAGCTGGGGGCCAAGTATCGGCCAGACTGGACCCCAGACAGCACGCACCTCATGTAGGCCTGTGCCCCTCCTCCCTGCGCTGCTGCAGTCTCTCCCAGCTCCCTGTGTCTCCCTCACCTTGTGCCTTCTCTTCGTGTCCACTATGTTGCATGCGCGCTCTCTCTCTCTCTCTCTCTCTCTCTCTCTCTCTCTCTCTCTCTCTCTCTGGCTCACTCACTTTCTTTCTCGCTTGCACTCTGTAGCTTTGTCTTTTGCTCTCTGATTTTTGTATCTCTCCCTTGATATCCAACCTCTTTCTGTTTCTCCCACCTCTATCTCATGATATCTTTCGCTCTCTGTCTCCCTGTCTCTCTCTTTCCCCTTTGCCCCTCAGATCACACCTAACTGACATCCTCACTTCTGCCCCCCACCAGCTGTGCCTTTGCGAACACCCCCAAGTACAGCCAGGTCCTAGGCCTCGGAGGCCGCATTGTGCGTAAGGAGTGGGTGCTAGACTGTCACCGCACACGGCGGCGGCTGCCTTCCCGGAGGTGAGGCCACATACACACTAACCCTGCTTTTTATCCTGTGCTGGGCAATGTCAGGGATCTGGAGAGGAGTCAGGCTAGGGCCTGCCAGCAGAGAACACAGGTGGTCCCAGCCCAGAGTCAGCAGACTCCTGAGAGGAACGTGGCAGGGGCTGGGGGACTCCAGATGAGGGAAGGAGGACCTGCCTGGGAGGTCACAGAGTGCTCTGTGAAGCCTGCTTATCAGAAAAGGCTGGAGGAGTAGTTTGTGCAAAGACTCTGGGGTGGGAGAACAAGTGCTGGGGTCCACATTCATTCATTCAAAGTGAGTCTTGGCACAGTGGCTCACACCTGTAATCCCAGCACTCTGGGAGGCTGAGGTGGGTGGATCACTTGTGGTCAGGAGTTTAAGACCAGCCTGGCCAAGATGGTAAAGCCCTGTCTTTACTAAACATACAAAAATTAGCTGGGTGTGGTGGCACATGCCTGTAACTCCAGCTGCTCAGAAGGCTGAGGCAGGAGAATTGCTTGAACCCGGGAGCCAAAATCATGCCATTGCATGCCAGCCTGGGCAATAGAGTGAGACTCTGTCTCAACCAAAAAAACCAAAGGAGTCCTGGAAGCCTTTGCTTGGTGCCAGGCTGGACTGTGCAGGGCTGAGGATCCAGTCATCGAGCCCTGCCCTTTAAGGCTTCTCACTTTGATGAGGGATCAGAATTGTAACAGTGTAGTGGAAGCCCCAAGGGGTGGCCCGCAGACAGCAAGGGGTCTTCAAGGTCCACAAGAGGTTTTTCAGGCTGAACAGAGGCAGAGAACATGCTGGGCAAAGGAGACAAGGTCAGGGTAGCCTGTCGTCTGCCTGGAGGAGTTGCAGGTGGGGCTGAGCTTACGGGGGGCAAGAAGTGGCAGGAAAAATGGAACCAGGGGCAGTAGGAACTACAGAGGTCTTTGGGCTGAGCAAAGGCAGTCTGGTGGATTGGAAGGGAAACTGGATTGTCCTTCATGGCCTGAGTGTGTTCAGAAGTTAGCTGTGCCTGGTGTATTTGAAAAATGATCTGCCTTGGGAGTTAATGAGGCTGTGAGGTGGGTGGGCTCAGGTCAGAAGGGGCTTCAAGAGCCCAGCCTACACACTGGCCTCCATGCAGCTTCACAGAACCCTCATCTACATGTCTAGAAGCTGAAAGTTCTTTTCTAGGTTCAGCACAAACTCATTTTGCTGCAGTCATCCTGAATTAATATGAGGCTATTTGTAGACATTTTCTTTTTAATACCCTTAAGTGTGTCATGGTCTTAACTACAGAAATATTAGTGGGTTTGATCATGGGGTGCTCCCCCAGGTCCTACTGGGAGTTTATGTAACAATCAGTACACTAGCTATTTGCCTCTCTAAAATCTGAAAGATTCAGCATTCTGAAGCCCATCTGGCTCCAGGGGCCTCCTCTCTGAGTAGAGGGGAGTCATGGAAGGTTTGACAGGGCCAGGGGCAGGCTCTGTTGGGAGGGATGGAGTATCGGGAGGGTGCAGGTGGGGACCCTTGAGTAGGCTGGGGCCTCAGGAACAGAAGAGGGGAGAGGCTGGGGCTATATCTGGGTCAGAAGGAACCAGATTTGGGTTATTATCTGCCTGGCAGAATTTAAGGGAGGACATGGGATAAAAGGGAAAAGATGGACAGTGTTGGATCTGCAACTGGTCTTCACAAAAAGAATTCACAAAGCATTTTATATTTTTTAAAATTCTGGCTTGTACTCATTTGTAAAATAAAAACAATTATACAACCTAGGCAATGTAGTGAGACCCTATCTCTACAAAACATGAAAAAAATTATCCAGGTGTGGTGACACATACCTGTAATCCTAGCTACTTGGGAGGCTGAGGTGGTAGGATCACTTGAGCCCAGGAGGTCAAGGCTGGAGTGAGCCATGATTGCACCACCACACTCCAGCCTAGACGACAAATTGAAACCTTATCTCAAAAATAAAAGTTTGACCAAGTGCAGTGGCTCACACCTGTAATTCCAGCACTTTGGGAGGCCAAGGCAGGTGGATAACTTGAGGTCAGGAGTTGGAGAGCAGCCTGGCCAACATGGTGAAACCCAATTTCTACCCAAAAATACAAAAATTAGCTGGGAATAGTGGCGCACACCTGTAGCCCCAGCTACTCTGGAGGCTGAGGTGGGAGAATCCCTTGAACTTGGGAGGTGGAGGTTGAAGTGAATTGAGATCATGCCACTGCATTCCAGCCTGGGCGACAGAACGAGACTACATCTCAAAAAATAGAAATAAAACAAAAATTCCACCATAGAAGGAAGACCTCAAGGGGATGACTCTCCATACCTAATAAGCACAAATTTAGTTTATGTTTTAAAAGAAATCTTTGAATACAGAGCACTTTGAAGAAAAAGTTAAGTAAACCTACTATTGACTGTTAATGAACTACTGCATTTTAAATCTTCTGAATCTCCTGTGAGCCACTGTTTTATGAGAGTGACTCACCTAAACAGCATTTCACCAGCTTTAAAACAACCAAATTAAATGCAGAAGGGTCTCAACATGGATGTCGCAGAATGAAACTAATACATTCGTTTGCTTCTGCATACCTTCCCTATGGCTTAGGGCAAATTAAATAATCTCTCTGTGCCGTAGTTTCCTCACCTGTAAAATGGGGCTGAAACTAGCACCTACCTCAGGATTCAGTGACTCAGTATTTGTCACGTGCTTAGAATAGTACCTGGCATGTAGGAAGTCCCATGTGTCAATCTGCTGCTGTTTTTATTTTTTATTTTTTATTTTTTATTTTTTTGAGATGGAGTTTTGCTCTTGTTGCCCAGGCTGGAGTGCGCTAGAGTGGTCTCAGCAAACTGCAGCCTCCCAGGTCTCCCCGGTTCAAGCGATTCTCCTGCCTCAGCCTCCAAGTAGCTGGATTACAGGTGCCTGACGCCACGTCTGGCTAATTTTTGTATTTTTAGTTTACACAGGGCCAGGCGCAGTGGCTCATGCATGTAATCCCAGCGCTTTGGGAGGCTGTGACAGGCAGATCTCCTGAGGTCCGGAGTTCAAGACCATCTTGGTCAGCATGGTGAAGCCCCATCTCTACTAAAAATACACACACAAAAAATAATTAGCTGAGCATGGTGGTGTGCACCTGTAGTCCTAGCTACTTGGGAGGCTGAGGCAGGAGAATCACTTGAACATGGGAGGCAGAGGTTGCAGCGAGCCGAGATTGTGCCACTGCACTCCAACCTGGGTGACAGAGCGAGACTCCGTATCAAAAAAAATAAACAACAACACATAGAGACAGGGTTTCACCATGTTGGCCAGGCCGGTCTTGAACTCCTGACCTCAAGGGATCCACCCACCTCAGCCTCCCAAAGTGCTGGGATTACAGGCCTGAGCCACTGAGCCCGGCTACTTGCCGCTATTGTTAGAGCTAGAAAAATTCTTTTCCTGGAGTGTTAGTGGCTTAAGGAACCATGATTATAGTGTTGGGGTCTCTAAAATGTATTTGCTTTGAGATTTTTCCCTTAAATGGTGGGTATTCTCCTAATGAGAAATTGACTTTGATTCTTAAAGGGGAAAATTCTGATTCTGCATTCCTTTCTGAATAGAGACATTTCTTCCCCAAGAGGGAGGGGAATGCTGCCCAGGCGGTGGCTCACACCTGTAATCCCAGCACTTTGGGAGGCCGAGGTGGGCAGATAACTTGAAGTCAGGAGTTTGACACCAGCCTGGCTAACATTGTGAAACCCTGTCTGTACCTAAAAAACAAACAAAAATAAAATAAAATTAGCCAGGCATGGTGGCACACACCTGTAATCCCAGTTACTGGTGAGACTGGGGCAGAAGAATTGCTTGACCCCAGGAAGCAGAGGTTGCAGTGAGCCAAGATCATGCCACTGCACTCTAGCTTGGGTGACAGAGTGAGATCCTGTCTCAAAGAAAAAAGAAAAAAAAAAAAAACAAGAATGTCATGTGATTGGCTGGGTGCAGTGGCTCACGCCTGTAATCCCAGCACTTTGGGAGGCCAAGGTGGGCGGATCCCTTGAGGGGTCAGGTGTGGTGGCATGTGCCTGTGGTCCCAGCTACTCAGGAGGCTGAGGCAGAAGAATCACTTGAACTCAGGAGGCGGAGGTTGCAGTGAGCCGAGCTTGCGCCACTGCACTCCAGCCTGGCAACAGAGCAAGACTCCATCTCAACAAAAAGAAAAAAGAAAGAATGTCATGTGATACAGGTGCAACTCAATCCCTGTTAATAAAAACCAATATAGGTATAGGCATTTTACCCTTTGAAATAGCTGTGTCTCAACCTGTTGCCATTGATTTTTTGGAAATGGCTTTAGAAATTTCCAGGTTGTCCTTGAATTGCCTAACCATGGACATAAGCTGTCTCCCTTCTACTGTGTAGTATACTTTGACTTAATTTTCTTCCAGATACAGGGGGATACCTGCCTGTTTTTCAAAGTGTTTATTTATTGCTGTTACTATTTGATTAGAATGTATTAAATTTAAAAAAAAACCACCCTGATTTCTACAAAAAAAGAAAAAAAAGATGGAGTGGGGAAGCAAGGGGGTGCCCGGGTCTGCAGGGCAAGTGGCCAGGCTGAGTGGGTTCACTGGGCCTTCCTGAGCTGGGAAGGGACGGGCTGGGAACAAGACCATGAAGCCCATCAGAGTATTTGGTAAACGCCAGTGGCTGTTGCTTTCTGAACATCCACCCTCCCCACTTCCCTTGGGCCTGTTTATCTGAGGCCGGTTTCCTCCCCTAGGTACCTCATGGCAGGGCCAGACTCGAGCAGTGAGGATGATGAGGCCTCTCACAGCGGTGGCAGTGGTGATGAAGCCCCTAAGCTTCCTCGAAAGGTTTGATGCTCCCTCTGCAGTGGGGGAGGGTGTAGTGGGAGGATGACATGGGTCTGCTGTGGCACCCCAAACTTTGTATTCCTGCCTCTTGCAGGTACCGCCCCATCACACCCACACTGTTCCTGCCCTCCTCACCCACCCACTCTCCCTCCTCAGCATCCCCAGACCAAAACCAAGCCCACTCAGGCAGCTGGACCCAGCTCACCCCAGAAGCCCCCAACCCCAGAAGAGACCAAAGCAGCCTCACCAGTGCCCCAGGAAGATAGAGACATTGAGGGGGAACAGTCAGGTCAGACTCTGAGGGAGAAGGGGCTGGGGCCTGGACTCCTGAGTCTGAGAGAGGAGGAGCTGGGGCCTGGGCTCCTGAGTCTGAGGGAGGAGGAGCTGGGGCCTGAGCTCCTGAGTCTGAGGGAGGAGGGGCTAGGGGCCTGGGTTCTGAGTCTGAGGGAGGAGGAGCTGGGCCTGGACTCCTGGGTCAGAGGGAGGAGGGTCTGGGTACCTGGACTCCTGGGTCTGAGGGAGGAGGGGCTGGGGACATAGATCCTGGGGTCTGAGGGAGGAGGGGCTGGGGTTTGGACTCCTGCATCTGAAGGAGGAGTGGGTGGGGCCTAGACTTCTGGGTTGGAGGGAGTAGGGGGTGGGGCCTGGACTCTTGGGTTGAGGGAGGAGGGACTGGGGCCTGGATGACTGGATCTGGAGGGCAGTTGCAGCTGGGGGCACGAGATGCCTGGGTCTGTGCCATACTGGGAGGGCTGCTGGTCTTCCCAGGAGACAAGGCAGCCTTGCATTGATTGAGCTTCTCCTTGCAGAAGGACAGGACAACGGGGCAGAAGATTCTGGGGACACAGAAGATGAGCTGAGGAGGTAGGGCTGGGGCTGGGGTTGGGGTGGCCCTGGCCTTGGGTGTAGGAGAGGCTGCCCTGCATGCTCACTCTCTACCCCTCTTGGCACCCCCAGGGTGGCTGAGCAGAAGGAACACAGACCGCCCCCTGGCCAGGAGGAGAACGGGGAAGACCCATATGCAGGCTCCACAGATGAGAACACCGACGATGAGGAACACCAGGAGACTCCTGATCTGCCAGTCCCTGAGCTCCCAGGTGGGAAATCTCCCATCCCTCCCAAAGTGGCATTTTCCCTTCTCAGTTTGAAGGCTACTTGCCCCGGCCAGCCCTGGGGTCACTGCTGCCCCATGTCTTGTCTCCCCTCTCCTTCTCCAACCCACTTCCTGCCTCAGCACCTCCAGGTTCTGCCTGGCTCCCTTCCCTTTAGCATCCTCTCTGTGTCTTCCCTTTTTCTTCCCTCCAGATTTCTTGTTCTGACTACTCCCCTTGCAGCCATGTACCAGGTGTGAGCCCCCTTTTTTTCACTTCACCCTCCCACTAGTGCTTCACTTGCCTGGGTGCAGTTCTGTTGGTCCAGAGTGAGGCCGGGCACACCAGGTGACAGGGGCACTGCTCTCTGTCAGGCCCTGGGTGGATGCACACCAGTGTTCGCTGTAACATCAGCCATCACCCTGGACATGGCTGCTGTTATGTGTGTTTGCATTTCCAGTGTAAAAGAATAAGAACAAAAGGAACTGAGGAAATTCTGCAGGGAGTTGTGGGATGGGAGTAGGGAGGCAGAGCTTCTTTGAGGATGAAGGGAGTGAGGAAAGGCAGTGAAGGAGGAAAGGAAGGGGCTGTGTAGTGGTGCAGTTCAGGGGCTACCAGAAGAGCCGTTTCCACACAGTTCCTGGTGAGTGATGGGCAGGAAGATGCTTTGATTCTCCAAAGCCCCTAAAATGGCATCAGCAAATTGATGGCCTAGAATGTCACCTTCAAATGGAAAGAAGGAGCCACCCCAAAGGTCAGAGCAAGAAAGGAGAGCAAAGATGAAGAAGTAGCAGATACTGACGTTTCCAACCTGGGTTAAGCTCATTAAGTGGCTCCAGCCAGGCCAGGTGCAGTGGCTCGCCCAGTACTTTGAGAGGCCAAGGTGGGAGGATTGCTTGAATCCAAGAGTTCAACACCAGCCTGGGCAACATAGTGAGACCCCTGGCTTTTTTTTTTTTTTTTTTTGAGACAGAGTTTTGTTCTTATTACCCAGGCTGGAGTGCAATGGCACAATCTCAGCTCACGGCAACCTCTGCCTCCAGGGTTCAAGTGATTTTCCTGCCTCAGTCTCCTAAGTAGCTAGGTTACAGGCATGCACCACCATGTCTGGCTAATTTTGTATTTTTAGTAGATACAGAGTTTCTCCATATTGGTCAGGCTGGTCTTGAACTCCTGACCTCAGGTGATCTGCCTGCCTTGGCCTCCCAAAGTTCTGGGATTACAGGGCTGAGCCACTGCACCCCGCCCTGACTTTACATCTTTACAAACAATTTAAAAAATTAGCAGAGCATGGTGGTGTGCACCTGTAGTCCTGGCTACTCAGGAGGCTGAGGTGGGAGAATTGCTTGAGCCCAAGAGTTTGAGACCAGCCTGAGCAACATGTCAGTACCCCGTCTCTCTACAAAAAGTTTAAAAACTAGCTGGGTGTGGTTGCCACAAGCCTGTAGTCCCAGCTACTGGGGAGACTGGGATGGGAGAATCACTTGAGCCCAGGAGGCAGAGGTTGCAGTGAGCCATGATTGCTCCACTGCACTCCAGGTTGGGCGACAGAGTAAGCCCTTGTCTTAAAAAAAAAAAAAAACAAAAAACCGAGAAATAAGTAGCTCCAGCTTGTCTGTCAGAAACAAATCACAGCTGGGCGTGGTGGCTCATGCCTGTAATCCAAGCACTTTGGAGGCCAAGGCGGGCGGATTACCTGAGGTTGGGAGTTCAAGACCTGCGTGACCACCATGGTGAAACCCCATCTTTAAAAAAAAAAAAAGAAACAAATCACAGTAATAGTCATTGTATCTTGTACTATTAAAGCAAGCAAACCAACCAACCAACCTACCTCCCTGGAAGGCTCTGATGGGCTGCTGGGCAGGGGGCCACTGCCTGCTATCAGTCCCCACCCACATGTGGACAGCCCTTTCCTCAGTGGCTGGGTCAGCCTCATCACTCCTGTCCTCTGCCTGGGAACTCCTGGGGCCTCACGATTACCTTAGCCCTCTTCTCTCCTGCAGATTTCTTCCAGGGCAAGCATTTCTTCCTTTATGGGGAGTTTCCTGGGGACGAGCGGCGGAAACTCATCCGATACGTCACAGCCTTCAATGGGTAAGTCTCCAGGGGCTGGGGTGGGGAAGGGGTGATGGATCCAGGGCAGGGCTCAGGGACCTGCTGGGAGGGGTGGGGGTGTGGGAAAGACCATCAGGAGGATGGAGAAGGGCCATGCCCAGTAGGCAGGCACAGGCCATGGAGTCCGAATGCCAGCTTGCCCACCACTGGCAGCCTAGGATGCATTGCTCACCTCAGTTTCCTCTTCTCTATGGTGAGGATCTCTAGCCCTACCCCTGCTTCTGAAAGGGCCAGCCTGAGGATTAGCCACTGTGGAAGCTCTGGTCACTGTGGCTGTGGCAAGATGGATACATGGAGGAATGGAGGCAGCAAAGGCAGCCTAGAGGGGGCATAGGTGGGGACACTGTGAGGACAGCCATTGAGAGTGGTTGGGGCATAGGATGTCGATGTTGATTCCCTGATGTTCCTTCTACTTCTTTTCTCCTCTCCCACCAGGGAGCTTGAGGACTATATGAGTGACCGGGTTCAGTTTGTAATCACCGCACAGGAATGGGATCCCAGCTTTGAGGAGGTGAGTCCCAAAGAGGCAGAGAAAGGGAGATCCTGGCACACCCTTGCATCTCCTTCATCCTCTCCTGATGACACATTCTCCTATGGACTCTGCCCCGCCCTGCAGGCCCTGATGGACAACCCCTCCCTGGCATTTGTTCGTCCCCGATGGATCTATAGTTGCAACGAGAAGCAGAAGTTACTTCCTCACCAGCTCTATGGGGTGGTGCCGCAGGCCTGAAGTATGTGCTGCACACACACGTACACACATGTATGCACACACACCTGAAGTATGTTCTACACACACATATCCAGAGAGAGAGAAAGAGAGAGAGAGAAGATGCGTTTAATAAAGATGACTTGGTTTGGAGCAGCTGCCTGTTCTCATTCAGGAGTCGCCCAAAACTCTAAGAGGCTCCCTGGGACCTGGGGAAGAATGCTGGGCCCCTCCATCAGAGATCTGGTAGAGAAAGAACTCTTTGTCTTTTCTGTTTGGCCCCTTATCCCTGTGCTGGCAAGAGGCAGGGAACGGGAATCTGACCCTCAGCACTGCCCCTCAACTTTTTCTGGCCCTCTGAGCCACACCCGTGTCCTGGCTAGAGGCCTGGGAACCCATGAGGCCTGTCTCCTGAAGTCTCTGCGTCGCCAGGCCAGGGATAGTGGCTTTCCTCCAGGCTTTTCAGAAGTAGCTGTATAATGAATGTCTGTCACCACCATGGTTTTATGTCATTTAATTTAGGAGAAGGAATGGGAGGAAGGGACGTTTTAAGCAATCCACCCAAACCCTGGACCCCCCTTCAAGGCACCACCACATCAAAGTGGGAACCAAGTGGAGTGTGAGGGAATTAGGGCAGAAGATGCGATGGTGCTCTAGGCAGAGACCACAGCATAGGCCAGGAGGTGGGAAGCAGCTGGAGGCAGGTAGAAGAGCATTGCTGCCTTTGGTGAAGAGGCTTTGGGAGCAGATTTAGAAAGCTGGGCACTCTCCTTGCAGCTCTGCTGTCCAGTATGATCACCACTGGGTACAGGTGACTATTGAAATTCATTAAAATGAAATGTAAACTTCACTTCTGCAGTAACACTAGCCATGCATTTCAGTTGCTCAGTGGTTGCTGTATTGGACAGCACAGATAACATTCGCATCACTCTAGAAAGGTTTTTTGGACAGGGCTGGCCTGAAGATCTGCACCCTCAATCAGAGGGTGCAGAGGTCAGGAGGGGGTTTGAACAGGGCAGAGGCCAGGGTCAGAGGTGGGTTTGAGGTCTGGCCTTTGGGCAACCTATCCATGGACATTCCAAGCCCTTTCTCAAATTTTGCCTCATCAACCAAGGGCTACCAGTCTCTTTATGGACTTTTGTTTTTGCATCTTTAAGATGAGGGTTGCTTTATATTATTATTAGTATTAGAGAAAGGGTCTTGCTCTGTTGCCCAGGCTGGAGTGCTGTGGTACAGTCACTGCTAACTTCAGCCTCAATCTCCTCGACCTCAGCCTGCTGGAATTACAGGCCTGAGCCACTGTGCCCTGCGGGGATGTGAACATCTTTGGGAGGCCATTACTCTGCCTGCTACAGCCACCATGTGGGAGACATTGGGAAGACAGTATGAAAAAAACAGACAGTAGTCCCTGATCTCATTGGCCTGACAGTGTAAAGGGGGAGAGAGATGGTGCATGTGCAGTGCAGCCTTGGACAGTGGGAAATGCTGTGAAAGCAAGGAAAGCAGAGCATTGTGAGTGACAGAGCAATGGCAGGGTAGTTTAGATAGGGTGATTGGGGATGGCCTCTCGGAGGACTTACCCTCTCCAGGGACCTGGGAGAAGTAAGGAGTATCTGAGAGAGTTCTTGCAGGCAGAGGAAAAGCAAGTGCAAAGGCCTTGAGGCAGGAAAGAGCATTACGTGTTCAAGGAACAGCTGGGTGAGTGTCTGACTATCAGGAGACCCCAGATCCACCCAGACTCAGGTACTGCCCTGTTGTTTGGTTGCTGATAAATCTCATCTTTCCTGGCCTAATTTTCCCCATCTATAAAAGTAAGGTTGGACCAGATCAATGCCCTCTCAAATGAGTTTTTTTCCTCAAAACTTTGCTGCTGGTGTGGCTGCTTTGGAGAAACTCTTCCAGGACAGCTTTCTGTATAAACATGGATAGAAGCAGCACTGCCAGGTTTGGAGGACAGAGTAGAACCCTTACCCCTTGCAGAACCTTCCCCTAAAGGCCTTACTGAGTAGAGTGCAGTATAGCAGCCTGCTGACTTCCATTTGCCTGCTCAGTCCTAGCCCTTAGGCTGGACACTTTCTTTCTTTTCTCCTATTTTTATTTTTAAGTTCAGGGGTACATGTGCAGGATGTACAGTTTTGTTTCATAGGTAAATGTATGCCATGTTGGTCTGCTGTACAGATCATCCCATCACCTGGGCATTATGCCCAGCATCCATTGGCTATTTTTCCTGATGCTTTTCCTAGCCCTCTGCCTCCACCCTGATAGGCCCTGGTGTGTGTTGTTCCCACCATGTGTGGTTTTTTTTTTTTTGAGACGGAGTCTCACTTTGTTGCCCAGGCTGGAGTGCAGTGGCACAATCTTGGCTCACTGCAACCTCTGCCTTCTGGGTTCAAGCAACTCTCATGCCTCAGCCTCCTGAGTAACTGGGATTACAAGCACCTGCCACCTGTTAGTAGAAGTTTCACCATGTTCACCAGGCTGGTTTTGAACTCCTGTCCTCAGGTGATCCACTTGCGTCAGCCTCCCAAAGTGCTAGGATTACAGGCGTGAGCCACCATGCCCAGCTGTGTCCATGTGTTATCATCATTCAATTCCCACTTATAAGTGAAAACATGCAGTGTTTGGTTTTCTGTTCCTGTGTTGTTACTTTGCTGAGGATAATGGCTTCCAGCTCCATCCGTGTCCCTGAAAAGAATGTGATCTCCTTCCCTTTTATAGCTGCATAGTATTCCCTAGTGTATATGTACTACATTTTCTTTATCTAGTGTGTGGACACTTTCTACTCTCTCACTCCTTCCTCCATAACTTTCAGATCTCAGCTCATACATTACCTTCTCAACAAGGCCTTTCCTAACCTCCACTATATACTAGGATATGCCACATATATACTCTTAAAATACTACATCTTCTCCATCCTAGTCATAACTTTACATTTGTTTATGGTCACGTTTACCCATCTTTTCATCTATGATTTACACTCTTTTGTCTCTTAAGGATACTGTCTCTACTTCTGGGGTTACTAAGATAATTATCCTTATTTCTATGTAAATATTTTTGAGTTTTTATCTTCAAATTTAGATCTTAAACCCCTAGAAACTTATTTTTGTGTATGGTGTGAGGTAGGGATCTGCAGTAGTTTACCATTGTTGCTGTAAATTAGTGGCTTTAAACTATACAAGTTAATTTTATTATAGTTCTGGAAGTCAGTAGTCCAAAATCAGCCTAATTGGGCTAAAATCAAGTGTCAGCAGGATACTTATATTCATTCTGGAGGCTCTAAGGAGGAAATTATTTCCTTGCCTTTTCTAGGCGAAATTCCTTGGGGCCTTTAATCACTTGAATATTTGATTTCACGATCACCTCTCTTTCTCTGTCTCCTGCTTCCCTCTTTCCCATATAAGGACCCTTGTGATTATATTGGACCTATTTGAATAATCAGGATAACTTCCCCATCTTAGTCACATCTGCAATGTCCCTTTTGCTATATGTAAGCTAACATATAGGTTCTGGGGATTCAAATATGGATATCTTTGGGGGATCATTCTTCTGCACACCAGGGGATTCAACTTAATTTTTCCCCATGTTTCTCAGCCTTATTTACTGGTTAGTCTGTCTGTCCTCCACTCATCCATGTCAAGGCTCGACAAACTACAGCCCATAGGCAAAATCCAGCCTACCTAGAGTTTTGGTAAATGCTGGAATACAGCCATGCTCATTCATTTATGTATTGTAACGTGTGTGGCTGCTTTCCTGCTACAGTGGCAGAGTGGAATAGTTGTGGTAGACACTGTATGGCCTGCAAAACTTAAAAATATAATAGATACAGATGGAGCCGGGTATGGTTGCTCATGACTGGAATCCCAGAATGTTGGGAGGCCAAGGCAGGAGGATCTCTTGAGGCTAGGAGATTGAGACCAGCCTGGGCAACATAGCAAGACCCCATCTCTACAAAAAAAATTTTTTTTAATTAGCTGTGGGCTGGGTTAGGTGGTTCATGTCTGTAATCCCAGCACTTTGGGAGACCAAGGCAGGCAAATCACTTGAGGTCAGGAGTTTGAGACCAGCCTGGCCAACATGACAAAACCCCATCTCTACTAAAAATACAAAAATTAGCTGGGCATGGTGGTACACACGTGTAATCCCAGCTACTTGGGAGGCTGAGGTAGGAGAATCCTTGAGCCCAGGAGGCATAGGTTGCAGTGAGCGGAGATCGTGCCCCTCCACTCCAACCTGGGTGATAGAGCAAGACTCCATCTCAAAAATAAAAATAAATAAATTAGCTAGGTGTGGTGGTGCATGCCTGTAGTCCCAGCTACCTGGGAGGCTGAGGTAGGAAGATCCCTTGAGCCCAGGAGTTCAGGGCATGCCTCTGCACTCCAGCCTGTGCAACAGAGCAAGACCTTGTCTTTAAAAAAAAAAAAAAAGATGCTCCATGACTTACAATGGTGCTACATCCAGATGAACTCATCATAAAGTTGGAATATCCTCAAACCATTATAAATCAGGGACCGTCTGTATTCTTTGGCCTTTAATAGAAAAAGGTTGCCACTCCCAGATCTATAAGTCCAGTTTGTCATATGTCAGCATAAGCACAGGTCTGTTTCTTAGCTCTCAGTTACCTTCATCTGGTCTGTTTTCAAGCCATCACCACCAATTTCATTACTGCAGAGGTTTGTAATAATTCTTGTATCTGGGTTGAGGGGGTGGGGAGCCAAGGCTCTCCTACTTGTTCTTCTAAATAGACTTGGGGCACTTTGGGAGGCCAAAGTGGGAGGACTGCTTAACTCCAAGAGTTCAGACTAGCCTGGGCAACACAGAGAGACCCTGCTTCTACATACATACATGCATACACACATATACATACATATATACATGAATGAATGTATGACTTGGCTCCTGCTGCTTTTTTTTTTTTTTTTTTTTTTTTGAGGTAGAGTGTCTGTTACCCATGTTGGAGTGCAGTGGCACAATCCTGGCTCACTGCAACCTCCGCCTTCTGGGTTCAAGCGATTCTCGTGCCTCAGCCTCCCCATTCCAAGTAGCTGGGATCACGGGTCCACACCACCATGCCCAGCCAGTTTTTGTATTCTCAGTGGAGATGGGGTTTTGCCATGTTGACCAGGCTGGTCTTGAACTCCTGAGCTCAAGTGGTCCACCTGCCTCAGCCTCCTAAAGTGCTGGGATTATACCCCTAAGCCACTGTGCCTGGCCTGCTGCTTTTTAAAATTAGTGTCCACTTTCCTCACTAGACCAGGTCTGTCTTCAACACTGTGCCCCCAACACCCCATGCAGCACACAGGAGGTGCTTAATATTTGTAGAATGGATGAAGAACAATCCAGTGTTAAGCTTGCTCATCCTTATTTTATAATGGGAGAAACAGGCTCCAAAAGGGGAACTGACTTTGCCTGAAGTGACGCTTGCCCCTTACAAATGCTTATAACTCACCCATTTTACAGTAAAGGCATCTGAGTCCGCAGGAGTGACAAAGCTTGTCAAAGGCCTGGCAACTTCTAAGAAGTGGGTCAGGGATGGCTCTGAAGCTTGGGCTTTTTTCTCTTTTACAAATGGGCTCTTGCTCTGTCACCCAGACTGGAAGGCAGTGGCATGATCACAGCTTACTGCAGCCTTGACCTGCCAGGTCAAGTAATCCACCCACCTCAGCCTCCCAAGTAGCTGGGACTACAGGCGCATGCCACTACACCCACACACAGGTTTTTTTTTTTTTGGTAGAAATGGGGTCTTGCTATGTTCCTCAGGCTGTTCTTGAACTTCTAGCCTCAAGCTGTCCTCCCACCTCGCCTCCCAAAGTGCTGGTATTACAGGTGTGAGCCACCATACCCAGCCTGAAGCTTGGGCTTTTCAATGTCTTTAAAAGGTCAGTGGTATAGCCTTTGTTCTTGCTTTTATCACCTAGTGTATCTTGGAGATCTTTCCATATCAGTACATATAGTGCTTCCTTTTTTCCTATGGCTACCTATTCCATTCCGTGGCTGTAATTCAGTAGTCAGTTTTTGGGCACTTGAGTTGCTTCCAATCTTTGGCCACAACAGTCACACTGTGGTGAACACCCTTATACTTTTTTTTCACATGCATGAGTTTATAAATAAATTCCTACAAGTGGAAGAGTTGAAACAAACATGTATTTTCAATTTCTTAGATACAGTCATATAGCCAAAGGAGAGACACCAATTTAAACTTGTAACAAAAACAAGAGAGCCTGTTTGCCCACAATCCTCATCAGCCTACAATAGTAGCAGACTTTTTTACCCTTGCCATGTAGGTGTGTGGGGAGCCATGTAAGTGTGTGGGGAGAAGCAGAGCCAGCGCTGTCAAACCACAGCTTCACGTCTATGGTTTGAGACCCAGTGCTAAACGGTTGAGGCTTTATTCTCCCCAAAGCAGGGGAGCAAACAATAACTCAGGCGTTTGAGTTTGAGCCCAGTATAAATGGCCAATCCCTTGCCCTGCCAGCTATCTGGAAGAGGCGAGCTCATACAGCCGGGCTTAGAAATCCCACCTCTTACTGGGGAGGGCTAGGGGCAGTCTGCCCTCTGCCCCTAGCCCTCGCCAGTAAGAGGTGAGCCCAAGGGAGGGCTCAGTCTCTCTCCCCCTTGTGCTCCGACTGGTGGTGGCTGTGTTGATGAAGGAGCAGGAGGCATCTCTGGCCAAAGGCCTGGCCGCAGCTGGAGCATCGGTGCCGGGCTGTGGCCTGGCTGCTGGGCGCAGTGGGGGGATCGTGACATAGGCGATGGGCGGCCAGCTTGGAGGGAAATGAGAAAGCCTTGGGGCAATGTGGGCAAGGATAGGGGCGGGCGTCGGTAGCGTGGTGGGTGTGGCGGTGGGCCGCCAGCTTGGAAGGGTAGCAGTAAGACTTGGAGCAGTCAGGACAGGGATAGGGGCGGGTGGGTGCGTGCGTCCAGAGGTGAGCCGCCAGCTTGGAGCGGTGGCCAAAGGCCTTCGGGCAGTGTGGGCACCGGTGTGGGCGGGCGCCGCTGTGCGTTAGGCGGTGGGCTGCCAGCTTGGAGGGGTAGGAGAAGGCCTTAGGGCAGTCTGGACATGGGTGGGGTCGGGCGCCACCGTGTGTTAAGCGGTGCGTGGCCAGCTTGGACGGGTACGAGAAGGCCTTGTCACAGTCGGGGCACCGGTGCGGGCGCTGGGGTGGGGGCCGCCGGCGGAGCCGGGGAGGCGCGCCTGCAGACGACTGACTGGGCTTCTGCGGTGGGCCCTGGTGGGGAGCTGGGGGACAGGAGGGCTGGTGGGCTCCAGGAAGCAGCCAACGCCCTGGGCCTAGACCAGGCTCTGCCACGACTTGGATATTTGAGGCCCTCCTCCAAGTATATCTGGGCACCTCAAGCATCACATTGAGACCCCCAAATGGCATGTTTCTGCTCCCCTCTCCCCCTGGGGATCATCCTGAGGGACTCCAAAGGGTTACTTTCCTGGATCCCCAAAGCTACCAAGGCTTCATCAAAGGGTATCCGTTTCTATTATCTTCCCAATGATCACCCTGAAATCCTGCGTGTCATCCCTGCCCCGTCCCTTCTGTAATTTTCTGAGCCCTAGCAAATGGTTACTGAAGCTCTCTCTGAGCCAAATGGGAGGATTTCCCAGAACGTGGCATTTTTGGGGATCCCAAATAGTCATCACCCTGGGCCTCAAACTTTCACCCTGAAATTCCCCTAGAATGTGATTATCTTAGTCCACATTCCTGGAGAATACTCCCTACTCACAGGCGTCGCCACTCTCACCATCTTCGGTCACTGGTTCCTTGCCAGTGGGACTAGGATCTGTGGCCCCAGCCGTGGACTCCGCCCCTCGCTCCAGCATCTTGCTGGCACAGGAACCTAGGGGCAGGGCGTGGGTCGGGGGAGAGTCAGTGATTACCAGGCTGATGGGGGTAGGGTTGGAGGGCCTAAAATGAGGGGTCGTTTAGGAGCGAGGTCTGTTATTATGGGATGCTAAGGCAGGGGCAGGCTTAATTGGGAGGTGGAGCCTAAGCACAATGAGCGGGACTATGCAAATTTAATTCAGAGATAGTCCCTTGGCTACCTAAACCCAGGGTTGGAGTCTGAGCAGAGTTGGAGGGGTCTCCACAACTCTTTACTCCGCTGCCGTCCAGAGCTCGGAGCGGGCGGGGCGTATGCCCAGAGTGGGCGGGACCTTCCCCACCTGACCCTGTCGCCCTGGAATGGGTGGAGCTATGCAAATAGGACCAAAATCTGTTGTTCAGAAACTAGACCAAGGGGGCGGGGGCCTTCGAGCGGAGTGGACAGGTCTTTCATCAGCGTCCCAGCGGAGGGGCCTATGAGTACAGTGGGCGGGGCTTTACGTCGAAGAGCTAGCTTTACCGGGTTTTGACTTAGTTCATTGACGCCGCGTCAACTGCGTCCTTCTTGCTGTTAAATTTCATCCCTGGCTTGGATGGGGTCGTGGAGGATGGAGGAGGGGGACCTGGAGGAAGATACAGAAGGAACGTGGCATATGTCCCGCTTCAGAGGCCTCTAATGGACTTTTCCCTCAGAGTCCCAAGCGTAAAGGATTCAATGCTCCCCTTGGAATCAGGCATTCAGGCACCGATGCACCCTCCCAAGGCTCAGTCACTAATGCACAGTCCCTCCAGAATCTAGGCGTTCGGACCACCACCGGTCTCCTTCAGGGTGATTCTGGCATTCAGCCTGCAAACCAATATCTGCGTCCGAACCCCCTGCCCCCTCACCTGCAGGACGGCCCCTCCCCGGGGGCGGGGCTTCGGGCTCCTCCCGCCGCGGCCAGGGCCGCAGCGGCCCTGCACTGCCCTCGGCCCCACGGAGCTGCACGGCCCCACGGAGCTGCACAGCCCGGCGCGCGTCCGGCGACGGGGGAGGGCAAGGAAGGGAGCGCGCGCGAGCTGCTCGGCCCAACCTCATTTCCATCCCCTCCTCCCACGCTGGACCAGAGGGGGCGTCCGAAAGCATGCGCAGTGGCTGCTGGCAGAGGCTGCGGAGAGGGAAGACGGACTGGAAGGAGGGACTGGGTGGGCCACGCAGGCAGGCAAGTTCGTGAGCAAGCGCGAAGCTATTGGCCAAAGGATCGAAGGAAAGTGCATGGCCGGTGGCGGGGCCTACGGTGCTGACTGGAGTCAAGCACGTGCAAGACTAACATGGACAAACTGTGCTTGGAAATCAGTGCATGCACCCCTCTTCTTTTCGAGAATTCCTCTGGATTCCATCTCCAGAGGTAGTTTCGAGAGCTTGCTGCTAATTCCACCCTTCAAGGCGTATGCAAAAAGTCTGTCCATTTCCTCAGGAGAGGGCGGAGCGGGACTCCGGAGAGCCAGTGCCCGATAAAACACACATGATTTGCATAGCGCCCCGGCATACTTCGTTATTGGGTGATTCAATATTCTCAGCCACGCCCCCATCGACCTTCCCCCCAACCTGGGACGTCTGGGTGGTCCCGAGGTGCCCTGGCCCTTTCTCCTGGTGCTAGGCCCCGGGTGGCGTGCGGCTTGGCCTTCTTCCCGAGCAGTGGCGGTGCGTTTTCCTGCCTGGTGCAGGAGGGACCGGGAAATGCTCATACAAGTCCTCTGCATGGGTGGGTCTCCAGTCCGATAATCCACAGGTCTGGCGATTCCTGGGAGTTTGTTTGGTGGGGTTATTTGGACTCTGGAGCCAGATTGCCTGGGTAACTGGCTTGGAATCGGTTGTGCCACTTTCTAGCCGTGTGACCCTTTTTAGATCTCTTTCTAGGCCTGTTTCCTTATCTATGAAATGGAGAGTTGTTGGGATTAAGTATGATAATCAATGGAAAGTGTTTAGAATAGAAAGCGCCTAGGCCTGGCTCCCCGTCTCACGCCTGTAATCCCAGCACTCTGGCAGGCAGAGATGGGCAGACCACTTGATCCCAGGAGTTCCAAACCAGACTGGGGCCAGGGGTAGCTCAAGCCTGTAATCCCAACACTTTAGGAGACTGAGGCCGAAGGATCACTTGAGGTCAGGAATTCGAGATCAGCCTGGCCACCTTGGTGAAACCCCCGTCTCTACTAAAAATACAAAAATTAGTCTGGAGTGGTGGCGCACGCTTGTCATCTCAGCTACTCCAGAGGCTGAGGTGGGAGGATTGCTTGAACCCGAAAGGCGGAGGTTGCAGAGAGCCGAGATCAAGCCACTGCACTCCAGCCTGGACAACAGAGCGAGATTCCGTCTCAAAACAAAAAAACAAAACCCAACCAAACAAAAAAACCCAGCCTGGGCAACATAGTGAGGACCCCTCCCCCCCGCCCCTGCCCCCGCAAAAAATTAGCCTGGCTTAGTGGCAGCCTGAAGTCCCAGCTATTTCCCAGGGGTAGGGAGGGAGGACTGACGCAGGAGTTCAAGTCTGCAATGAGCTATGATTGTGCTACTGCACTTCAGCCTGTGCAACAGAGCGATACTTTACATGTTAAAAAAATTTAAAAAAAAATTATTCACTCATCACCAGTGTTGTTTCATTTACCCACTATCCACTCTTCCCAAATGATTCGGAAGCTAAATGTCAAACGTCATATCTCATAAATATCTTTTTATTACACTTGATTTGCTTGACTCAAGACCTAAATGAGCTCCACACATTGTATTCCTTTGCAATGACTCTTTGGTCTCTCTCCCTTTTTATATTTTATTTTTCAGATGGAGTCGTGCTCTGTTGCCCAGGCTGGAGTGCAGTGGCACAATCTTGACCCACTGCAACCTCTGCCCCCTGGGTTCAAGCAGTTCTCCTGACTCTGCCTCCCTAGTAACTGGAATTACAGGCGTGGGCTACCACACCCAAATAATTTTTGTACTTTTTTTTTCTTTTTTTCTTTTTTTTTTTTTTGAGACGGAGTTTCGCTGCTGTTACCCAGGCTGGAGTGCAATGGCGCGATCTCGGCTCACCGCAACCTCCGCCTCCTGGGTTCAGGCAATTCTCCTGCCTCAGCCTCCTGAGTAGCTGGGATTACAGGCACGTGCCACCATGCCCAGCTAATTTTTTGTATTTTTAGTAGAGACGGGGTTTCACCGTGTTGACCAGGATGGTCTCGATCTCTTGACCTCGTGATCCACCCGCCTCAGCCTCCCAAAGTGCTGGGATTACAGGCTTGAGCCACCGAGCCCGGCCCACTTTTTTTTTTCTTAATAGAGACGGGGTTTCACCATGTTAGCCAGGATGGTCTTGATCTCCTGACCAGGTTATCTGCCCGCCTCGGCCTCCGAAAGTGCTGGAATTACAAGCATGAGCCACCATGCCCGGCCTAATTTTTGTATTTTGTAATCCCAGCTACTTGGGAGGCTAAGGCAAGATAGCTTGAACCCAGGAGGCAGAAGTTGTGGTGAGCCAAGATCACACCATTGTACTCCAGCCTGGGCAGCAAGAGCAAAACTCCGTCTAAAAAAAATTAGCTGGGTGTGGTGGTGTGCACCTGTAATTCTAGCTAATTGGGAGGCTGAGACAGGAGAATCACTCAAACTCAGGAGGTGGAGGTTGCAGTGAGCAGAGATTGCACACACTGCACTCCAGCCTGGGTAACAGAGTGAGACTCTATCTCAAAAAAAAAAGGAGGTGGAAAGGGTGGGAAGAAGTCAATAATCGTGACAAAATAACGATGCCAAGTACCATTGAGAGCCTGTGCTATGGCAGGCTATTCAACTATTTTCAACCTCATTTTGCAGATAAGAAAACTGGAACCCAGAAGATAAGTTTTCAGCCCAAGTTCCTACACCTGAGAAGGGTGAAGCCAGGGTTTCTAACTCTTACAACATCTCACAGCTGAGCCTGTAACACCACCCCACCTCCCTCTCTCCACCCACCTGTGTGTCTTCAAGGAACAGGTAAATGGCCTAGAAATCCCATAAAAACAACAGGAAAGGGAGCCAGGGGTGAGAAGGTCTTATCTGGGGGACTCTCTCAGTAAGGAATGTCTGAGGGTCTTCCTTTTCCTGGTTCCTCCCTCCCCTGAGCTCCCCTAATCCCTACACCTCCCTGTATCTCAGCCCTGCTGTCCCTACCTCTCTCCCCTACCAGCTAGACTGAGTCACCTCTGGGTCCTCAACTACATCTAGCTTGAGCCAGGTATACACAAGGACTCTTGCCTGGAATAAATGAGAAACGTTCTCTTGGCTCTGAGCCTTTTTCTGCCTGTTTCAAGACTAACTGGGTGTCTTCTCTTCCCTTTTTTTTTGAGACATTCTTGCTCTGTTGCCAAGGCTGGAGTGCAATGGCACAATCTTGGCTCACTGCAACCTCTGCCTTCTGAGTTCAAGTGATTCTCATGCCTCAGCTTCCCAAGTAGCTGAGTCTACAGGCATGCCCCACCACACCTGGCTAATTTTTTGTATTTGTTTTTATTTATTTATTTATTTTTGAGGCAGAGTTTTGCTCTTGTTACTCAGGCTGGAGTGCAATGGCGCGATCTCGGCTCACCGCAACCTCCGCCTCCTGGGTTCAGGCAATTCTCCTGCCTCAGCCTCCTGAATAACTGGGATTACAGGCATGCACCATCATGCCCAGCTAATTTGTTATTTTTAGTAGAGATGGGGTTTCACCATGTTGACCGGGATGGTCTCGATCTCTTGACCTCGTGATCCACCCGCCTCGGCCTCCCAAAGTGCTGGGATTACAGGCTTGAGCCACCGTGCCCAGCCTGTTTTTATTTTTAGTAGAGATGGGGTTTCACCATATTGGCCACGCTGGTCTCAAACTCTTGACATCGAGTAATCTGCCCTCTTCAGCCTCCCAAAGTGCTGAGATAACAGGTATGAGCTCAGCCACATAAAATTTTAATGAAGCAATTTGATAGGCTCAAGACAAAGCAGGCCTTCTCTGTGTAGAGGGATTAACATAGGGCCTGCTCTGAGAATAGCTCCAGGCATCATTCCCTGGAAACTCCAGAATTAAGATGTTGTTGCAGGAAACCCCTTCTCAGAAGCTCTACAGGGTACAGGCTAACACAGCGGCTCATACCTGTAATCCCAGCATTGTGAGAGGCCCAGGTGGGAGGATTATTTGAGGCCAGGAGCTGGAGACCAGCCTGGGCAACATAGCAAACTTCTGTTTCTACCAAAAATTTTAAAAATTAAAAAAAAAAAAGCTCTCTCTCTAAGCTGGAAATCAAGGCTGCTCTGATTTCACAAAGTGGCATAGATCCTCCAGATGAGACTGGGATGTCCTATTCTCACTACTGCTACGATTCCAAAGAGCAAACTTTCTGACAGCTCATAACTTGAGACCACAGTTTCTCAGCCCTAGTCCTTGGTGTAAATGAACAAAATTTGTTTTCAGAGGTTCACACCCCAACAGAAGATGAATAATCCCCAATCTGCTTATTCAATAGATGATGCAAAATTATCTTTTCTTTTTCTTTTCGAGACAGTCTCGCTCTGTCGCCTGGCTGGAGTGCAGTGGCATGATCTCGGCTCACTGCAACCTCTGACTTCTGGGTTCTAATGATTATCCTGTCTCAGCCTCCTGAGTAGCTGGGACCACAGGCGCGTGCCACCACGCCCAGCTAATTTTTTTTTTTTTTTTTGTATTTTTAGTAGACATGGGTTTCACCAAATTGGGCAGGATGATCTCCATCTCTTGACCTCGTGATCCGCCCACCGTGCCCGACCTCTTTGTGTGTGTGTGTGTGTGTGTGTGTGTGTGTGCGCGCGCGCGCGCTTAGATTTCTTCCTGGAAAGAGAGAAACATCCCTGATAAAATGTTTATGCAATTTCTGGATGAATTTTAATGGGATCAAGTGTTGTTCTGGTAACCAGGCACCCACTCAAAAGTCCCTCAAGATATTAATGACCTAGAACCTAACTTATTTTATTTATTTATTTTTTGAGACGGAGTTTCCCTCTGCCTCAGGCTGGAGTGCAGTGGCACCATTCCCGCTTACTGCAACCTCTGCCTCCCGGAACCGAACATCTTTTTCTAACAATGACTATCCAACCACCCGCTAGGAAACGGCCCCACCCACGGGACGCGGTGACTCACATCCGTAATCCCAGCATTTTGGGAGGACAAGGTGGGAAGAACGCTTGAGCTCAGAAGTTTGAAATGAGCCTGGGCAACATAGGGAGACCTCCGACTGAAAAAAAAAAAAAAATAGCCGGGTGTGGTGGCATCGTGCCATAGTCCCAGCTACTCGGGAGGCTGAGGTGGAAGGATCGCTTAAACTCGGGAGTTTAAGGCTGCAGTGAGCCGAGATCGCGCCACTGCACTCCAGCTTGGGTGACAGAGCGAGACTCTGTCTCAAAATATAAAAAAAAAAAGAAAAAAAGAAAAAAAGAAAAAACCGGCCCCCAAGCTGTACTGGGGCCTCTCCTGGGGTTTCTACTTCTCTCCTAGCCTATCTCTGTTCCTACATGAGCATGCCCGTGTGTCACCGAGCGTCTGTCCCTCGCACTTTGAGTGTCTCCCTGTTCTCTGTTTCTCTGGGTCTCAGCATCCATGCGTTGCATTCTGGCTTCCTCGGTCCCGCCCTCGCCCTCCCCGTTGCTCTTGCCCCTGCCAGTCTCAGCGGCGCCCCGCCCTCTGCCCCCCAGGCGTCCGCGGCGCCTTTAAGGCGTGCCCCGCCCCCGCCCCGCCCCGCCCCGGGTCAGTGCGTGAGCCTCTGGCTGCCGCCGGCGCTCTGCCTCCGCTCAGTCCTGACCCTGCTGGGCGCGATGGCGGGGGCTGTATTGAGGGTCACCCAGCGGCAGCTGAGCCAGCGCGGCAGGTCTGAAGCCCCCATCCTTCTGCGGCAGGTGCGGGTGGCTAAACCCAGGGGGGCACTACTGGGCGTTAGGCGGCAGCAGGGGCGGAACTCCGGGGTCTCTTAACGGGGAGAGATCCGGGTGACCCACGCCTGGATCTTGCGGAAAGCAGGGTGGAGGTTTAGGGCGGAACTCTTGGGTCCTTTAAAGGTGAACGGTCTAGGGGCTCCTGAGCTTGGGGGGGGGGGACCCCTGGGTCCTTTATGAAAGAACGTGCTGGGGAACCTGATTTTGGGGTGTTACAAAGTTGGAACGCTTTCGTCCTGCTGGAGGAAGGTGGTGGGGCCCCTGACTCCAGGGGAAAGAGGGGGCTGGGGTTTCTGCTTCTGGATCTTAGGTAGAGGAGTCTACGGCCATACCACCCTGAATGCGCCCGATCTCGTCTGATATCGGAAGCTAAGCAGGGTCGGGCCTGGTTAGTACTTGGATGGGAGGAAGACGTTAGAGTCAGTCTGGACTATTGGGCCCTTCATGAGTGGGAGTCCGGGTCTGCGCTCTCACTTGGGTCCCCCGCTCCTAGATGTTCGAGCCGGTGAGTTGCACCTACACGTACCTGCTGGGTGACAGAGAGTCCCGGGAGGCCGTTCTGATCGACCCGGTCCTGGAGACAGCGCCTCGGGATGCCCAGCTGATCAAGGAACTGGGGCTGCGGCTGCTGTATGCTGGTCAGTCCAGGGACCAAACTCTCGGGTCCCAGCGGGGCTGGGCTGCAGTGAGTGGAGTGGGAAGACGGGGACCGGAACTCCTGAGTCTGAGGGAGAAAGATCTGGGCTGGGACTTCAGGTCCTCTCTGTATGCCCTCCTGGACCTGTCCCTCCTCTCTCTCCCAGTGAATACCCACTGCCACGCGGACCACATTACAGGCTCTGGGCTGCTCCGTTCCCTCCTCCCTGGCTGCCACTCTGTCATCTCCCGCCTTAGTGGGGCCCAGGCTGACTTGCACATTGAGGATGGAGACTCCATCCACTTCGGGCGCTTCGTGAGTTGGGTGCTGGGTCCCCAAGAGGGTGGTGGCCTGGACTCCTTAAACTTAAGGGAAGAGGATACTGGAGGCCTGGTATCCTGAGTCCTGGGGGAGGAGTGACCTCAGGACCTGGGTTCGTGACCGCTGAGCTCATGTTTCTGGGAGGGGGAGGCACCATAAACCCAGGTGGGGCTCTGGGGCAAGAGGCTCTGGGCAGGTGTGTCCCTGGCGAAACTCCTAAGTCAACAGCTGCTCAGGGGCAGCTCTTTGGCCTGGCAGGCATTTCCGTAAAAGTTGATTAGGGGCTGGAATTCTGAGGGCAGGGCTGAGAAGGAAAGAGATCCAGTCCTGTCTTGCAGAAACCTTTGTTTGAGGAAGGAGCATCTGGAATGCTTAGAACCCAGAGCCCAGGACTGGGATAAAGGCTGTGAGGACCCTGGAGTGTAATATTTAAGGAGGCACTCTCAGGGTCCTGTAAGTGCAGGGTCCATACCCGAGAGTGAGCACCTCCTTGAATCTTGCACTAACGGCCTTACCCTAGTCGGAGCATTGTGGTTGCCTCACACTGGAATGATCTGAAGGTTCCTGCCACCCTCACTTTCTTTGCCACAGGCACAGACAGGTTTCCGGCCAGAATTGCAACCCAGGGCATAGCGGGGAGGGTCTGGGGAGTTGCCCTCAGGAGGGAAACAGCTGGCAGGGCGTTTTTCTGATCAGTTGCTAAAGATGTATAATAGAGCTTGGCTGACTCTGGGGACAGAATGTCAGGACAGCCTCCAGGTTAGAGGGTTTTGCTAAATAGGGACAGTTCATTTGGGTCAGAGTGTTTAGAGGAAATGAAAGCTGTGTGTGGGAAGAGGGTTTAGCTGCAATGGTTACAGAAGTTTTATTTCAAGTCCTTTTCTGGAAGCAGGTAAAAATGCATTGTACATGTGTGAACATCGTGCCTGATAGTCAGCTGTTAACAAGCGTTTCTTGGAATGAATTTTGAAGGGTTTAGCTAGGTTTAGCTTCAGTATTGTTTTTTTTCCTTAATAGCATTTTTTTTTCTTTTTTTTCTGAAACTTGGTCTCTGCCACCCAGGCTGGAGTGCAGTCAGCCTCAACCTCCCGGGCTCAAGTGATCCTCCCACCTTAGCCTCCCTGGTAGCTGGGACCACAAGCACGCACTACACACCTGGCTAATTTATGTATGTTCTTGTAGAGATAGGGTTTTGCTATGTTGCCCAGGCTGGTCTTGAACTACTGGCTCAAGTGATCCTCCTACCTTGACCTCCTAAAGTGCTGGGATTTCAGGGCCTCTGAAAGTGCTGGGGTTACAGGCATGAGCCACTGTGCCCACCCTTTTCTGTTGTCATTTGTTTTTGAGAAAGGGTCTTGCTCTGTCACCCAGGCTGGAGTGCAGTGGTGGGATCATAGTTTACTGCAGCCTTGACCTCCTGGGCTCAGGTGATCCTCCTGCCTCAGCCTCCCAAGGAGCTGGGACGGACTACCATACCTGGCTAATTTTTAATTTTTTTGTAGAGCTGGGGTCTCACTATGTTGCCCAGGTTCAATAGCTTTATTGATATAACCCACATACCGTACGATTTATCTACTACAAGTACACAATTCAGTGACTTTTAGTATATTCAGAGTTGTGCATCCATTACCACCATTAACTAGAGAATGTTTCTATTACTCTAAAAAGACCCCGTATCCCTTTACCATCACACTTATCCTTCCGTTTCCCCCCCTCAGCCTTAGGCAACTTTTTCTTTTTCTTTTATATGAGACAGGATCTTACTCTGTTGCCCGAGCAACAGTGCAGGGGTGCGATCTTGGCTCACTGCAACCTCCATCTCTCAGGTTCCAGTGATTCTCTTGTTTCAGCCTCCCAAGTGCTGGGATTACAGGCATGAGCCACCAAACCTAGCTAATTAAAAAAAAAAAATTATTTGTTTATTTATTTGTTGTTGTTATTATTTTGAGATGGAGTTTCTCTCTTGTTGCCCAGGCCGGAGTGCAATGGTGCGATCTTGGCTCAGTGCAACCCCCACTCCCAGGTTCAAGAAATTCTCCTGACTCAGCCTCCTGAGTAGCTGGGATTATAGGCATGGACCACCACACCCAGCCAATTTTGTATTTTTAGTAGAGATGGGGTTCTTTTCTTCATGTTGGTCAGGCTGGTCTCAAACTCCCGACCTCAAGTGATCTGTCTGCCTTGGCCTCCCAGAGTGCCGGGATTATAGGCATAAGCGACTGCGCCCGGCCATATTTTTATTTTTTTGAGTTGGAGTCTTGCTCCGTCACCCAGGCTGAAGTGCAGTGGCAAGCTCTCAGTTCACTGCAGCCTCTGCCTCCTGAGTGTAAGCGATTCTGCTGCCTCTGCCTCCCGAGTAGCTGGGATTACAGGCACGTGCTGCCATGCCTGGGCAATTTTTGTATATTTAGTAGAGACAGGGTTTCACCATTTTGGCCAGGCTAGTTTCAAACTCCTAACCTCAGGTGATCTACCTGCTTTGGCCTCCCATAGTGCTGGGATTACAGGCGTGAGCCAGCCATCATGTCTGGCCAGTCTGAGTTCTTTATAAATTTTTGGAGATGGGGGTCCTCTTTTTCTCTCCTTTATTTTTCCTTCTCCTACTTTCAAAAATTAGTTATTAGGCTGGGTATGGTGGCTCACACCTGTAATCCCAGCACTTTGGGAGGCCGAGGTGGGTAGATAGCTTGAGCATAGGAGTTCAAGACCAGCCTGGGCAACATGGCGAGACCCTGTCTCTATAAAACAAATCAAAAGTTAGCAGGGCATGGTGGCACATACCTGCAGTCTGAGCCAATCAGGTGGCTAAGGTGGAAGGGTTGCTTTAGCCCAAAAGGTGGAGGTTGCAGTGAGACGCCATCACGCCACTGCACTCCAGCCTGGGTGACGGGGCGAGACCCCATCTCAAAAAAAAAAAAAAGAAAAAAAGAAGGCCGGGTGCAGTGGCTCATGTCTGTAATCCCAGCACTTTGGGAGGCCAAGGCAGGTGGATGACTTGAGGTCAGGAGTTCGAGACCAGTTGGACAACATGGTGAAACCCCATCTCTACTAAAAATATAAAAATTGGTCAGTGTGGTGGTGGGCACCTGTAATCACAGCTCCTGGGGAGACTGTGGCAGGAGAATCACTTGAACCCAGGAAGTGGGGGTTGAAGTGAGCTGAGATCGTGCCACTGCACTCCAGCCTGGATGACAGTGTGAGACTCTGTCTCCAAAAAAAAAAGAGAGTTGTTAACATCCATAGAATGAAGTGATGAAGTGAGTCCACGTATTCTACATGTGCATGAGTACTTACCACCCAGTTCCAAATACAGAACTTGCCCATCACCCCAGAAGGCTTCCTTGCCTCACTTCCTGGCCAGTCACCATCCGGCCAAGGCACCATTCTTCTGACGTATTTAACCACAGATTCGTTTTGCCTATTCTGACCTTATAAACAGGATTTATACAGTGTACTCTTTTGCGTCTGGCTTTTTTTCACTCTACATGATGTTGGTTATAGTTGGAGTGCCTTCCTTCTTATTACTGTATAGCAGCAGTTGGCCAGCTTTTTCTGTGAAGAACCAGATAGCAAATATTTTCATTTTTTATAGGTAGTAGGGTCTCTGTGTCAGCTACTCAGCTCTCCTGTTGTGGTGTGAAAAAGCAGCCACAGACAGTGCACAAATGAATAGGCATGGATGTGTTCCAAGAAGACTTTATTTATGGCCAGTAAAATTTGGATTTCAGGCTGGGCACAGTGGCTCATGCCTGTAATCACAGCACTTTGGGAGGCCGAGGCAGGTGGATCGCCTCAGGTCAGGAGTTCGAGACCAGCCTTACCAACATGATGAAACCTCATCTCTACTAAAAATAAAAAATGAGCCAGGTGTGGTGGTACATGCCCGTAGTCCCAGCTACTCGGGAGGCTGAGGCAGGGGAAATCGCTTGAACCCGGGAGGCGGAGGTTGAGTGAGACCAGATTGTGCCATTGCACTGCAGCCTGGGTGACAAGAATGAAACTTCATCTCAAAAATACATACATACATAAATACATACAATTTGTATTTCATATAGTTTTTGGTTTTTATTTTTTTGAGACAGGGTCTTGCTCTGTTGCCCAAGCTGGTGTGCACTGGTGTGAGCATAACTCACTGCAGCCTCCAACTCCTGGGGTCAAGTGATCCTCCCACCACAGCCTCCTGAGTAGCTGGGACTATGGGCATGTACCAGCATGCTCAGCTAATTAAAAACATTTTTTTTGTAGAGACTGAGTCTTGCTCTGCTGCTCAGGTTGGTCTCAAACTCCTGGCCTCAAGCAGCCCTCCTGCCTTGGCCTTCCAAAGTGTCGTGATTATAGGTATGAGCCACGGCTCCCGGCCTCATCTAATTTTTACATGCTATTTTGATAGTTTTCAACGTGAAAAAAAGTTAAAATGATTCTTAGCTTACAGGCCTTACAAAAATGGATAGCAGGCCACATTTGGTCCACTGGCCATGATTTTTGCCCTACAAAATGGGCAGGTTGTGGTGACTGGTAGCCTCAAGCGATCCTCCTACCTCAGCATTCCAAAGTACACAGTGAATTACAGGCATGAACCACCATACTCCATTTTCCTTCTGATTACTCAGTTTTTGGCTCCCATGAATAATGCTCCTATAAAGATTCTTGTGCAAATATCTTGGGGGACATTGTCCTGAATTCCAAGGATTGGACTTTCTGGGTCACAGAGTCGACAAATTTTTTACTTTCTTTTTTTTTGAGACAGAGTTTCGCTCTTGTTATCCAGGCTGGAGTGCAATGGTACGATCTCGGCTCACCACAACCTCCGCCTCCTGGGTCCAGGCAATTTTCCTGCCTCAGCCTCCTGAGTAGCTGGGATTACAGGCACACGCCACCATGCCCAGCTATTTTTTTGTATTTTTAGTAGAGACGGGGTTTCACCAAGTTGACCAGGATGGTCTCGATCTCTTGATCTTGTGATCCACCCGCCTCGGCCTCCCAAAGTGCTGGGATTACAGGCGTGAGCCACTGCGCCCGGCCCACATTTTTTACTTTCATAGAAACTGCCAGTTTTGCCCAGGCATGGTGCTTACGCCTGTAATCCTGGCACTTTGGGAGGCTAAGGCAGGTGTGTTGCCTGAGCTCAGGAGTTCGAGACCAGCCTGAGGAACACGGTGAAACCCTGTCTCTACTAAAAATACACAAAATTAGGCGGGCATGGCAGCGTGCGCCTGTAATCCCAGCTACTTGGGAGGCTGAGACAGGAGAATCGCTTGAACCCGAGAGGTGGAGGTTGCAGTGAGCCAAAATCACGCCACTGCACTCCAGCCTGGGTGACAGGGCAAGACTCCATCTCAAAAAAATAAAAATAAAAATAAATTGGCAGTTTCTTGAGCTGGTTGTTCATCTTACACAGAAGATAGGAAAAACTAAAGAGGTTTCGTTATAGAACCAGTTTTCCTTCTTTTTTGTTTTTTAAGAGACAGTCTTACTCTGTCACCCAGGCTGGAGTGCAGTATGGCACGATCTCGGCTCACTGTAACCTCTGCCTCCCTCTGAGAGTCTCAGTTCCCTGCACTAAAGCACAGGGCTTATCACAACACCTTCTTCTTGAGGCTGTTTCAAGGATGAGCTGGCTGCCCTCAGGGTCTCCAACCCAGAGGTTCCCCTTCTAGGTGTGAAGCACAGCGACTTATTTGCTCATGTGCACAAAAGACAGTAGGGGTGTAGGGCAGGGGACACAGCACACAGCAGGGGACGGTTTAATACGTGATATGCTACAAGGCAGCAGAACGCCAAAACAGAAGCAATGTATTCATTTTTTCTGAGATGAAACCTTGCTGTGTTACCCAGGCTGGACTGCAGTGGTGCAATCTTGGCTCACTACAACCTCCACCTTCCAGGTTCAAGTGATCCTCCCACCTCAGCCTCCCGAGTAGGTGAGATTATAGGCACTTTTTTTATTTTTTAAATTTTATTTATTTATTTATTTATTTTTAAAGATGGGGTTTCAGCATGATGGCTGGTCTTGAACTCCTGACCTCAGGTGATCCACCCACCTCGGCCTCCCAAAGTGCTACGATTACAGGCGTGAGCCACTGCGCCCAGCCAGGTTACTGGTACTTTTGTATTTTTAGTAGAGACAGAGTTTTGCCACATTGTCAGGCTGGTTGTGAACTCCTGGCCTCAAGTGATCCACCTGCCTCAGACTCTTAAAGTGTCAGGATTACAGGTGTGAGCCACTGCTCCTGACCTGAGTTTCCTTTTTTCTTTTCTTTTTTTTTTTTAAAGAAAGAAAGAGAAAGAGAAAAGAGGGAGAGAGAACAGGAGTCTTGCTCTATTGCCCAGGCTGGAATGCAATCTAGAAATAGGTATTAAAAACGTCTTTTATGCTGATGATTGTGCTTAACAGCGGAGACAGGAAGGAATAAGGAAAGAAAATAACAAACAAACAGCCAACCAACATTTCGTTTAAATCTGTGAAGTGCTGTGCAAGTGCTGAAGAGTGATTTGCTTCCATTTGTGTGGTCACTTTCAAAATAGGTGTAATGTGATACTGAAAAAAATGTATGCTCTGTGGACCTGGGGTGAAGAATTCTATAGATATTCACTGAGTTTACTTGTTCGAGGTCTGAGTTCAAATCATAAATGTCTCTGTTAATTTTCTATCTCGTTGATCCATCGAATATTAACAATGTGGTGTCAAAGTCTCCCGCTATTAGTGTGGGAGTCCAAGTCTCTATAAGTCATTGAAAACTTGTCTTATATATCTGGGTGTCCCTATATTGGGTACGTATATATTTATGATCATTGACTCCTATTGTTGCATTGATCTTTTTATCATTATGTAATGTCCTTCTTTGTTTCTTTTAGTCTTGGTTACTATTGTAGTCTATTTTGTCAGAGACTAAAGTTACAACTCCTGGTTTTTGTTTGTTTGTTTGTTTGTTTTGTTTTTCTTTCCTCTCCATTTGATTGGTGAGTCTTCCTCCAACCTTTTGTTTTGAGTCTTTGTGTGTCCTTGCTTATGAGATGGATCTGGATACAGAGTGCCGATGTGTTTTGACTTTTTATTCAGTTTGCGTGTCTGTGTCTTTGATTGGGGCATTTAATCCATTTAAATTTAGGATTAATATTGATATTTGTGAGTTTAATATTGTCATTTAATGCTGGCTGGCTATTTTGCCCATTAGTTGATACAAATACTTCATTATGGAGATACTCTATCTTTTGATAAGTTTTTGGGATGACTGATACTGGTTGTTCCTTTCTGTGTGTAGTGCTTCTTTCAGAAGCTCTTGTAAAGCTGGCCTGGTGGTGATGAAATCTCTGAATGCTTGCTTGTTCGTGAAAAATTTTATTTTTCCTTCATTTATAAAGCTTAGTTTGGCTGGATATGAGATTCTGGGTTGAAAATTCTTTTCTTTGGGAATATTGAATATTAACCCCCACTCTCTTCTAGCTTGTAGGGTTTCTGCTGAGAGATCTCTATAAATCTGATAGGCTTCCCTTTATGGGTAACCTGACCTTTCTCTCTCGCTGCCTTTAGAATTTTCTCCTTTATTTCAACCCTGGTGAATCTAACAATTGTGTGTCTTGGGGTTGCTCTACTTGAGGAATATCTTTGTGGTGTTCTCTGTATTACCTGGCGTTGAGTATTGTCCTGACTTACTAGGTTAGGAAAGTTTTCCTGAATAATATCCTGAAGAATATTTTCCAGCTTGGATTCATTCTCTCCGTCACATTCAGGTACACCTATCAAACGTAAATTAGGTCTTTTTACATAGTCCCATATTTCTTGGAGACTTTGCTCATTCCTTTTTAATTTTTCTTCTCTAATCTTGTCTTCTTGTTTCATTTCATTAAGTTGGTCTTCGACCTCTGATATCCTTTCTTCTGCTTGATCAATTTGAGTATTAAAACCTGTGCATACTTCTCGGCATTCTCGTTTAGTATTCTTCAGTTCCATTGATTCACTTATATTCCTCTCTAAATTGTCTATTCTCATTAGGATTTCATCAAATCTTTTTTCAAAGCTCTTAGTTTCTTTACATTGGGCTAGAACATGTTCTTTTAACTCACGGAAGTTTCTTGTTATCCACGTTCTGAAGCCTGATTCTGTTAATGGAATGCACTTGTTCTCCGTCAGGCCTTGTTCCCCTGTTGATGAGGGACTGTGATCCTCTGTAGAGGGAGAGGCATTCTGATTTTGGGTATTCTCAGCCTTTTTACGCTGGTTTCTTCCCATCATTGTAAATTTAACCACCTGTCGTCTTTGTAATTACCAACTTTCAAATTAGGTCTCTGAGTGGACGTCCAACTTGTTAATTCTCAGGGCCGAAATGTGAGCAACCCACTGCGCCGGCTAAAACAGCAGCATCAAGATTCTTGGTGCTTTTCTGTCTGGGAGTCTCCCGTCTGGCTTCCTTCCTGAATCCCTTCTTCAGTCAGCCCCAAACGTTGGCCAAAAGGGGAACCAGTCCCGTTTACTCTGCACCAAGAACCACCACGCCAGGGCACCGGCAAAACTGCAGCACCGGCTGCAAGAGTTGTGCTGGTGACCCGTGGGGCTCCTCCGCTGGGAATCTCTTGGTCCTTGAGCAACAAGAATTTGACTGAAAGTGTGGCATCCTCTCGTTCTCTGCGCTTTCACTGGGAGCTACAAGCCTGAGCTTCTA
This sequence comes from Saguinus oedipus, assembly GCA_031835075.1. Lineage (NCBI taxonomy): Eukaryota > Metazoa > Chordata > Mammalia > Primates > Cebidae > Saguinus > Saguinus oedipus. The sequence goes on along the minus strand of CM063187.1, from coordinate 45,269,900 downwards.
GTGGTCGGCCGTCTTGGATCTTTTTTTTTTTTTTTGAGACAGAGTTTCCTTTTGTTGCCCAGGCTGGAGTGCAGTGGTACGATCTCAGCTTACTGCAACCTCTGCCTCCTGGGTTCAAGAGTTTCTCCTGCCTCAGCCTCCTGAATAGCTGGGTTTACAGGCATGTGCCACCATGCCTAGCTAATTTTTTAAAATTATTATTTTATTTTTAGTAGAGATGGGGTTTCACCATGTTGGTCAGGCTGGTCTCCAACTCCTGACCTCAAGTGATCCACCTGCCTCGACCTTCCAAAGGGCTAGGATTACAGGTGTGAGCCACTGTGTCTGGCCTATTCTTTTTATTTTTATTTTTGGATGGGGTCTTGCTATGTTGTCTAGGCTGCTATTAAACCCTGGCTCAAGCAATCCTCCCATCTCAGCCGCCCAAGTAGCTGGGCCTACACGCATGCACCATCATGCCTTGCTGTAATGATTCTACTTTACAGAATTTAACTCACGGAAGTTAGTTTAGTTTTAGTTATAGTTGATTTATTATGATGCCTTTAATTTATTTTATTATGATGATTAATTTAATGATGCCTTTAATTTAATTTATTATGATGATTAATTTAAAGTTTATAAATTAAACTTTATTTTTATTTATTTATTTATGAGATGGAGTCTCACTGTCACCAGGTTGGAGTGCAGTGGCGCAATCTTGGCTCACTGCAACCTCCACTTCTGAGGTTCAAGCGATTCTCCTGCCCCAGCCTCCCGAGTGGTAAGGAATACAGGTGCCTGCCATCATACCCAGCTAATTTTTGCATTTTTGGTAGAGACGGGGTTTCACCATGTTGGCCAAGATGGTCTTTTTTTTTTTTTGAGTTGGAGTTTCGCTCTTGTTGCCCAGGCTGGAGTGCAATGGCGCACTCTTGGCTCACTGCAAACCTCCTCCTCCTGGGTTCAAGCGATTCTCCTGTCTTAGCCTCCCAAGTAGCTGGGATTACAGGCTTGTGCCACCATGCCCAGCTAATTTTTTGTATTTTTAGTAGAGACAGGTTTCACTATGTTGGCCAGGATTGTCTCCATCTCTTGACCTCCTGATCCACCTGCCTCGGCCTCCCAAAGTGCTGGGATTACAGACGTGAGCCACCGAGCCCGACCGCCAAGGTAGTCTTGATCCCTTGACCTCTTGATCCACCTGCCTTAGCCTCCCAAAGTGCTGGGATTACAGGCGTGAGCCACCATGCCCAGCCATAAATTAAACTTTATAATAGGTGTATATGTATAGGAAAAAGAATAGTGTGTAGGGTTCTGTACTGTCTTCAGTTTTAGGCATCCCCTGCAGATCTTGAAATGTATCCCAGGCAGTTAAGAAGGGTTTACTATACATTTGAATAATGGAGGGAAAGAGTTTAGGAACCAAATGCAAAAGAGGCTGAGAGCTTGCTTGCCACCAGGGGGCAGTGTAGGGCGTGGGAACGCCAAGGCCAGCGAGCTGAGTGCTTTGCAGGATCCCTTCTGGGTTCTGTTTCTTTGATGGGAGTAGTTTCAGGTTTAGCTGCCGCAGGAAGGAGATGAAAGAAAAGCTTTGGGGATATGTCATGGGAATGATGCATCAATGAAAGCAAGAATGAATTTGTTGAAAGAATTTAGGGTTAGGCAGGCTGGGCAGTTGGGGAAATCACTTGACAAGTTTCAGGGACAGTTGAGGCTTGTTATAGGTCAAGATGTCATGTGTTCCCCACCCACAATTTCTTATTTTGAATTTTTTCAAATCTACATTGATATAATAGTACAAAACATAAGAATACACAAGCACAGGGCAGGCACGGTGGCTCACGCTTGTAATCCTGGCACTTTGGGAAGCTGAGGTCATGAGTTTGAGACCAGCCTGGCCAACATGGTGAAACCCTGTCTCTGCTAAAAATACAAAAATTGACCGGGCGTGGTGAAGTGCTCCTGAAATCCCCGCTACTCAGGAGGCTGAGGCATGAGAATCACTTGAACCCAGGAGGTAGAGCTTGCAGTGAACTGAGATTGTTCCACTGCCCTCCAGCCTGGGCAACAGACTGAGACTCTGTCTCAAAAAAAAGAAAAAAAAAGCACAGAATTCATTACAGGTCATGAAACTTCTACAACCACCCCCTCAATTATGTCATTGCAGGTCATGAAACTTCTAGAACCCCCCCCCCATGCTTTTGGGGGAATGAGAATGAAAAATGGGCAAAAAGACCAAAAATAGTTTTGATTTCACCGATTAGAGTTCCTGAGGCTACGATTTGAGATTTACTCTTTTACAAAATCTTTGTCACATCTAACAAAATATGCAGCAACTTTATATCATCATTAAATATTCAGCCTGTGTTCAGATGTCTTCAGTTACCCTAAGAATAATTTTTACAGCTTTCTTTCTCTCTTTCTACTTCCTCCCTCTCTCCCTCTTTCCCTCTTTCCCTTCTTACTTCTCCCCTCTCCCTCCTCCTCTACCTTTCCCTCCTCTCTTCTCACCTGTTGTCCAGGCTGGTTTCAATTTCCGGAACTCAAATGATCCTCTCCTCTTGGTGACTCAAAGTGCTGTGATTACAGGTGTGAGCCACGGTGCCCAGCCTACAGCTGTTTTTTGGAACCAGGACGCAACTGAGCTTCATGCTTTTTGTTTGACCATTATGTCTATTTAGTCTCTTCTGTGTGTGTGTGTTTTCCTTTTCCTTCTTTTGTTTTGTTTTGTTTTTATTCCTTCTTTTGTTTTTGCTTCATTTTCATTTTATGTTTTTATTTTTTTATTTATTCTTAAAAATCGTTTTGGATCTTGTGGCTGGGCGCGGTGGCTCATGCCTATCTGTAATCCCAGTACTTTGGGAGGCCGAGGCAGGTCGATCACCTGAGGTCGGGAGTTCAGGACCAGCCTGACCAACATGGAGAAAACCTGTCTCTACTCAAAATACAAAATTAGCGGGTGTTGTGGCAGGCGCCTGTAATCCCAGCTACTTGGGAGGCTGAGGCAGGAGAATTGCTTGAACCTGGGAGGCGGAGGTTGTGGTGAGCTGAGATCACTCCATTGCACTCGAGCCTGGGCAACAAGAGCGAAACTCCATCTCAAAAAAAAAAAAAAAATCTTTTTGGAGCTAGAACAGTTTCATATCCTTTTGCTCCAGGATAATTGACTTTTTTTTTTTTTTTTTTTTTTGAGATGGAGTCTCACTCTGTCACCCAGGCTGGAGTGCAGTGGCACGATCTTGGCTCACTACAACCTCTGCCTCCTGGGTTCCAGCAGTTCTTCTGCTTCAGCCTCCCTAGTAACTGGGATTACAGACATGCACCACTACATCTGACTAATTTTTATATTTTTAGTAGAGACAGGGTTTCACCATCTTGGCCAGGCTGGTCTCAAACTCCTGACCTCAGGTAATCTGCCTGCCTCGGCCTCTCAAAGTGCTGGGATTACAGGCATGAGCCACCATGCTGGCTGCCATTGCCTATTTTTAAAAATTATTTTTGCTTTTGTTTATTTATTTTGGGATGGAGTCTCGCCCTGTTGCCAAGCTGGAGTGCGGTGGCAAGATCTTGGCTCACTGCAACCTCTACCTCCTGGGTTCAAGCAATTCTCCTGCCTCAGCCTCCCAAGTAGCTGGGTCTACAGGCACACGTCACCACACCCAGCTAATTTTTGTATTTTTTGTAGAGATGGGGTTTCACCATGTTGGCCAGGATGGTCTTGATCTCTTGATCTTGTGATCTGCCCACCTCAGCCTCCCAAAGTGCTGGGATTACAGGTGTGAGCCACCATGCCCGGCCTCACCTATTTTTTATTTTTAAAAGTGTAAAACATTATTGAATTTTATTTCTACAGTATCGCTTTTAATGACTGTTGAGTATTCCATTTTTATATTAGTGTGTTTATCTTTTTCAAATTGATTTGCAAGATCTGTTTGTATATTAAGTATATTGACCACTGTGTGGTATGTTATGTTACAAATATATTTTTTGAGCACATTTGTTCTTTTTTTATTCATTTAATTTTTTTCTTTTCTTTTCTCTTTTTAAATTGTACTTTGGGCTCTGGGGCACATGTGCACATCCTGCATCCTGCAGGATTGTTGCATAGGTACATACATGCCATGGTGGTTTGCTGTGTCCATCCTCCCGTCACCTACGTTAGGCCTTTCTCCCTGTGTTATCCCTCCCCACCTCTCCACCCCCCACTCCCCACTCTCCCTCCCCTCCCCTCCATCCCCCCTACCCACCCCAGTGATTGTTGTTCCCTTCCCTTTGCCCATGTGTTCTCACTGTTTGTCACCTGCCTATGAGTGAGAACATGCAGTGTTTGGTTTTCTGTTCTTGTGTCAGTTTGCTGAGAATGATGGTTTCTAGATTCATCCATGTCGCTACAAAGGACACAAACTTGTTTTTTTATGGCATAGTATTCCATGGTGTATATGTGCCACATTTTCTTTGTCCAGTCTATCATTGACGGGCATTTGGGTTGGTTCCAGGTCTTTGCTATTGTAAACAGTGCCGCAGTGAACATACATGTGCATGTGTCTTTATAATATCACACTTCATAATACTTTGGGTATGTTCCCAGTAATGGGATTGCTGGGTCAAATGGAATTTCTATTTCTGGGTCCTTGAGGAATCACCACACTGACTTCCATAATGGTTGAATTAATTTACACTCCCACCAGCAGTGTAAAAGTGTTCCTATTTGTCCACATCCTCTCTAGCATCTGTTATCTCCAGATCTTTTAATGATTGCCATTCTAACTGGCGTGAGATGGTATCTCAATGTGGTTTTGATTTGCATTTTTCTGATGACCAGTGATGATGAGCATTTTTTCATATGTTTGTTGGCTGCATAAATGTCTTCTTTTGAAAAGTGTCTGTTCATGTCCTTCACCCACTTTTGAATGGTTTGTTTTTTTCTTGTAAATCTGCTTTTGTTCTTTGTAGATTCTGGATATGAGTCCTTTGTCAGATGGGTAGATTGCAAAAAATTTTTCCCATTCTGTTGGTTGCTGGTTCACTCTAATGATTGTTTCTTTTGCTGTGCAGAAGCTCTTAAGTTTAATTAGATCCCATTTGTCTATTTTGGCTTTTGTTGCCGTTGCTTTTGGTGTTTTAGTCATGAAGTCCTTGCCTATGCCTATGTCCTGAATGGTATTGCCTAGGTTTTCTTCTAGGATTTTTATGGTTTTAGTTCTTACATTTAAATCTTTAATCCGTCTGGAGTTAATTTTTGTATAAGGTGTAAGCAAGGGGTCCAGTTTCAGCTTCCTGCATATGTCTAGCCACTTTTCCCAGCACCATTTATTAAACAGGGAATCCTTTCCCCATTGCTTGTTTTTGTTCAGTTTGTCAAAGATCAGATGGTTATAAATGTGTGGCGTTGCTTCTGAGGCCTCTGTTCTGTTCCATTGGTATATATATCTGTTTCTGTACAAGTAGCATGCTGTTTTGATTACTGTAGCCTTGTAGTATAGTTTGCAGTCAGGTAGCATGATGCCTCCAGCTTTGTTATTTTGCTTAGGATTGTCTTGGCTATGTGGGCTCTCTTTTGGTTCCCTATCAAGTTTAAAGTGTTTTTTTCCAGTTCTGTGAAGAAGGTCAGTGGTAACTTGATGGGGATAGCATTGAATCTATAAATTAATTTGGGCAGTATGACCATTTTCACAATATTGATTCTTCCTAACCATGAGCATGGAATGTTTTTCCATCTGTTTATGTGCTCTCTTATTTCCTCGATCAGTGGTTTGTACTTCTCCTTGAAGGGGTCTTTTACATCCTTTGTTAGTTGTGTTCCTAGGTATTTTATTTTCTTTGTAGCAATTGTAAATGGGAGTTGGCTCATGATTTGGCTCTCTGTTAGTCTGTTATTGGTGTAAAGGAATGCTTGTGATTTCTGCACATTGATTTTGTATCCTGAGATTTTGCCAAAGTTGCTTATCAGCTTAAGGAGGTTTTGGGCTGAGATGATGGGATCTTCTAGATAAACGATTATGTTGTCTGCAAATCAGGATGGTTTGACTTCTTCTTTTCCTAATTGAATGCCTTTTATTTCTTTTTCTTCCCTAATTGCTCTGGCTAGAAATTCCAATACTATATTGAATAGGATTGGTGAGAGAGGGCATCCTTGTCTTTTAAGATTTTGTTTATGGTGTTACTGCCATTCAGAAGCTTCTGACTGATCTTTTCCTTAATGATTTATCACTTTAGGTATCACATTTGAATGTCTCCTTTGTATTAGTCTGTTCTCATGCTGTCTGTTCTCTTTATACCACTGCACCCAGCCTCAGGTATGTCTTTATACCTGTATGTCAAATAATCCAGTCTCAGGTATGTCTTTATACCTGAGGCTGAGTGTGGTGGCTCATGCCTCTAATCCCAGAACTTTGGGAGGCTGAGGCAGGTGGATCACCTGAGGTTGGGAGTTCGAGACCAGCCTGACCAACGTGGAAAAACCTGGTCCTTACTAAAAATACAAAATTAGTGGGGCATCTTGGTGCATGCCTGTAATCCCAGCTACTTGGGTGGCTGAGGCAGGAGAATCGCTTGAACCTGGGAGGCAGAGGTTGCAGTGAGCCGAGATTGCACCATTGCACTCCAGCCTGAGCAACAAAAGTAAAACTCTGTCTCAAAAAAAATAAAAAAGAAATCTGTGCACAGTGGCTCATGCCTGTAATCCCAGCACTTTGGGAGGCTGAGGCAGATAGATCACAAGATCAGGAGATCGAGATCATCCTGGCCAACATGGTGAAAACCCATCTCTACTAAAATACAAAAAACTAGCTGGGGATGGTGGCATGCACCTGTAGTCCCAGCTATTTGGGAGGCTGAGGCAGGGGAATCTCTTGAACGTGGGAGACAGAGGTTGCAATGAGCCAAGATCGTGTCACTGCACTCCAGCCTGGCAACAGAGCAAGACTCCATCTAAAAAAATAAAAATACATACCTGAGACTGGATTATTTGATTATTTGTGAAGAAAAAGAGGTTTAATGGACTCATGGTTCCACATGGCTTGGGAGGCCTCATAATCATGATGGAAGGCAAAGAAGGAGTGAAGGCATGTCTTACATGGTGGAAGACAAGGGAGCGTGTGCAGGGGAACTTCTCTTTGTAAAATCATCAGATCTTATGAGACTTATTTACTATCACGAGAACAGCATGGGAAAAACCCACCCCCATGATTCAGTTACCTCCTACTGGTCCCTCCCACAACACAGGATTATGGGAGATACAATTCAAAATGAGATATGGGTGGGGACAGAGCCAAACTGTATAATTCTACCCTTGGTCCCTCCCAAATCTCCTGTTCTCACATTTTAAAACCAATCATGCCTTCCCAACAGCCCCCCAAAGTCTCAGCTCATTTCAGCATTAACTCAAAAGTCCACAATCCAAAGTCTCATCTGAGGCCAGGTATGGTGGCTCACACCTGTAATCCCAGCATTTTGGGAGGCCAAGGCAGGCAGATCACCTGAGGTCAGGAGTTTGAGACCAGCATGGCCAAAATGTTGAAACCCTGTCTTTAATAAAAATACAAAAATTAGCCAGGCATGGTGGCACATGCCTGTAGTTCCAACTACTCAGGAGGCTGAGGCAGGAGTATCGCTTGAACCAGGGAGGCAGAGGTTGCAGTGAGCTGAGATCATTCCACTGCATTCCAGCCTGGGTATCAGATTGAGATTCTGTCTTAAAACAAAAAACAAAAAACAAAAAACAAAAACAAAACAAAGTCTCATCTGAAACAAGGCAAGTCCCTTTCATCTATGAACCTGCATAGGTTCAGGCGTTGGATAAATACATCCATTCCAAATAGAAGAAATTGGCCAAAATGAAGGGGAGACAGGCCCCATGGGAATCCTAAATCCAGTCGGGCAGTCAAATCTTGAAGGTCCAAAATGATCTTCTTTGACTTTGTGTCTCACACCCAGGTCATGCTGATGCAAAAGGTGGGTTCCCATGGTCTTGGGCAGCTCTGCTTCTGTGGTTTTGCAGGGTACAGCCTCCCCCCTGGCTGCTTTCATGGGCTGGTGTTGAGTGCCTCCAGCTTTTCCAGGCACATGGTGCAAGCTGTCAGTGGATCTACTATTCTGGGATCTGGAGGGCAAGGGCCCTCTTCTCACAGTTCCACTAGGCAGTGTCCCAGTGGGGACTCTCTCTGGGGGCTCCCATTCCACATTTCTCTTCCGCATTGCCCTAGCAGAGGCTCTCCATCAAGGCTTCTTCCCTGCTGCACACCTCTGCCTGGACATCCAGGCATTTCCATACAGCCTCCCAGATATAGGTGGAGGTTCCCAAACCTCTGTTCTGGACTTCTATTCACCAGCAGGTTCAACACCATGCATAAGCCACCAAGGCTTGGGGCTTTCCCCCTCCGAAGCAATAGCCTGAGCTGTACTTAGCCCCTTTTAGCCATGGCTGGGATGCAGAGCACCAAGTCCCGAGACTGCACAAAGCAGCAAGGCTGTGGGCCCCACCCGTGAAACCATTTGTCCTCCTAGGCCTCTGGGCCTGTGATGGAAGGGGCTGCTGTGAAGACCTCTGACATATCCTGGAGACATTTTTCCCATCATCTTGGCAATTAACATTTGGCTCCTTGTTATGCACATTTCTGTATCAGGCTTGATTTTCTCCACAGAAAGTGTTTTTTCTTTTCTATTGCATTGCCTGACTGCAAATTTTCATAATTTTTATTCTCTGTTTCTCTTTTAAACGTAAGTTTTAATTCCAAAGCATATCTTTCTGTATACATAAAACTGAAATGAATGCTTTTAACAGCACCCAAGTCACCTCTTGAATGCTTTGCTGCTGAGAAATTTCTTCTGCCAGATACCCTAAATCATCTCTCTCAAGTTCAAAGTTCCTCAGATCTCTAGGGCAGGGGCAAAATGCTGCCAGTCTCTTTGCTAACACATAACAAAAGTGACCTTTACTCCAGTTCCCAAAAAGTTCCTCATCTCCATCTGAGACCACGTCAGCCTGGACTTCATTGTCCATGTCACTATCAGCAGCATGTTGGTCAAAGCCATTCAACAAGTCTCTAGGAAGTTCCAAACGTTCCCACATCTTCTTATCTTCTCTCTCCTGAGCCCTCCAAGTCTCTAGGAAGTTCCAAACTTCCCTGCATTTTTCTGTCTTCTTCTGAGCCTTCCAAACTGTTCAAACCTCTGCCTGTTACCCAATTCCAAAGTCACATTTTCACATCTCCTTAAAGCAGCACCCCACAATTTACTGTATTAGTCTATTCTTATGCTGCTAATAAAGGCATCCCTGAGACTGGGTAATTTATAAAGAAAAAGAGGTTTAATGGGCTCACAGTTCCACATGATTGGGGAGGCCTCACAATCATGGTGGAAGGGAAAGGAGGAGCACAGCCATGTCTTACATGGCGGCAGGCAAGAGAGTGTGTGCAGGCGAACTGCCTTTATAAAACTATCAGATCTCATGAGACTCAGTCAGTATCACGAGAACAGCATGGGAAAAACCTGCCCCCATTATTCAGTTACCTCCTACTGGGTCCCTCCCATGACACATGGGGATTATGGGAGCTATAAATCAAAATGAGACTTGGGTGGAGACACAGCCAAGCTGTATCACCTTCCTAACCAGAGGTCAGATATTATTTGTATTTTTGTTGTTGTGTGTCACAGTTTTGTAGTTTTATTGTCATGCCACTTAGCGTTTACTCTGGTAATATAGGATTAGAGCCTAGGAATCTAAATTTTTTACCAAAATATTTATCTAGATATGACCCTGGGGTAGGATGGGGCTTTGAGGGCCAGGTTCATCTGGAAGGTTTCTCGGTGACTATCTCTGTACTCTTCCACCTTTGCCAGGCCTTGGAGACCAGGGCCAGCCCTGGCCACACCCCAGGCTGTGTCACCTTCGTCCTGAATGACCAAAGCATGGCCTTCACTGGAGATGCCCTGTTGATCCGTGGGTGTGGACGGACAGACTTCCAGCAAGGTGACTGGCTCCTTTATCCAGCCCAAGATTTCATATAGTTATGTGTGTGCCAAGTGTTGAAGTATCTGTTATAAGAATGAATGGATGAGGCCGGGCGCGGTGGCTCAACCCTATAATCCCAGCACTTTGGGAGGCCGAGGCGGGTGGATCACGAGGTCAAGAGATCGAGACCATCCTGGTCAACATGGTGAGACCCCGTCTCTACTAAAAATACAAAAAATTAGCTGGGCACGGTGGCGCGTGCCTGTAATCCCAGCTACTCAGAGGCTGAGGCAGGAGAATTGCCTGAGCCCAGGAGGCGGAGGTTGCGGTGAGCCGAGATCGTGCCATTGCACTCCAGCCTGGGTAACAAGAGCGAAACTCCGTCTCAAAAAAAAAAAAAACAAAAAAAAGAATGAATGGATGGACTTTAAACTTTTAGGGGGCTTCAGTATTAAATTCAAGGGGTTTACCTGCTAGAGCAGTGGTCCCCAACCTTTATGGCATGAGGGACTGCTTTCATGGAAGAGAATTTTTCCATGAACCATGGCAGGGTATAGTTTTGGGGATTCAATTGCATTACATTTATGGTGTACTTTATTTCTATTACTTTCACATTCTAATATATAATGAAATAATTATGTAACTCACCATAAGGTAGAATCAGTGGGAACCCTGAACTTGTTTTCCTGCAACTAGATGGTTCCATCTGGGAGAGATGGAAGATAGTGACAGATCATCAGGCATTAGATTCTCATAAGGAGAACATAACCTAGATCCCTTGCACATGCAGTTCATAATAGGGTTGGGGTCCTATGAGAATCTAGTGCTGCCACTGATCTGACAGGAGGCAGAGCTCAGGTGATAATGGGAGCAGTGGGGAGTGGCTGTAAACGCAGTGAAGCTTCACTCACTCACCCGCCACTCACCACCTTCTGCACACAGACAGTTCCTAACAGGCCACAGACGGGTACCCAGGGTTAGGGACCCCCATGCTAGAGTATGGGAAGAGTTAGATTCAGGGACTTAGCTGCTGGGGAACAGTTAGATTCAGGGGTATGTTAGTTACCTATGTGAGGCCGGCTTGGGCAACATAGTGAGACTACCTCTCTAAGAAACAAATACAGCTGCCAGGCACAGTGGCTCACATCTATAATCCCAGCACTTTGGGAGACCAAGGCGGGCGGGTCGCCTGAGGTCAGGAGTTCAGGACTAGCTTGGCCAACATGGTGAAACTCCATCTCTACTAAAAATACAAAAAATTATCCAGGCGTGTTGGTGGGCGCTTATAATCCAAGCTACTTGGGAGGCTGAGACAGGAGAATCACTTGAACTGGGGAGGTGGAGGTTGCAGTGAGCCGAGATCACGCCACTGCACTGCAGCCGGGGCACCAGAAGGGCAACACTGTCAAAAAAAAAGAAAAAAAAAGAAAAGAAACAAATGTAGCTTAAAAAAAAATAAGTTGTTAGAGCCAGCAGTTTAATTGCGAGGGAGCAATAATCCATTTGGAGTCTATCTGCTAGGGGCAGTTAGATTTAGGAGTTTCTCTGTGGAAAGGGAGTATAGTTTCAGAGTCTCAGGGTTGGACTATCCTTTGAGCATGTATGAGAATGTTGGGTTAACACTAGGTCTGGGATTTAGCTGCCTTGCAGGCAGAGGTGAGGCTGGATGAGAGGGTAAAAGAGAAACCACGATGAGATGGCCATGGGAGGCCACATCCCCAGGCCTCTTCCTCCCTCTTCCCTCATCTCTGCATCTCAGTCTCTGTCTTTTTCTCTCCGAGGCTCCCCATCTCCCATTTATTCATTTCCAGCACAGTCAGGAAGCTGAAGGGTTTAGGCTGAATGCAAGGTGGAAGAGAGGTTTGCCCCTTCTTAGGACTCAGAGCTGCTTGTGGGGACCATCGCTTCATTCTTCTCCTGGCCTCATGTCTTCTGTTTCTTTCTTCTTCTTCCTTTTTTTTTTTTTTTGAGATGGAGTTTTGCTCTATCGCCCAGGATAGAGTGCAATGGTGTGATCTTGGCTCACTGCAACCTCCACTTCCCTTGTTCAAGCGATTCTCCTGCCTCAGCCTCCCAAGTAGCTGGGATTACAGGCATGGGCCACTACATCTGGCTAATTTTTATAGTTTTAGTAGAGACAGGGTTTTGCCATGTTGGTCAGGCTGGTCTCTAACTCCTGACCTCAAGTGATTCCCCCTGCCTCAGCCTCCCAAAGTGCCAAGATCACAGGCATGAGCCACCGTGCCTGGCTTTGTCTTCAGTTTCTTACCTTCTAGTCCACCTCGTTTGTTCAGAATCCTTTCTTGGCATCCCCTGGGTAAGAGTCAAGGCCACAAATGACACTCTCTGGTGCTTCCCCGGTCATTCCAACCTTGTCTACAGCCATACTGAATTTCTCATGGTTCCTCAGTTCTTTGTGTATGCTGTTTTATCTGCCTAGAATGCCTTTCCCTGTCCTCTACTTAGACAACGGGATACTGACAGAAGGAGAGGGTTTAGCTATAGTGATTTTATCCTGCCACCCTTTTCCTGAAGGAAGGGATTAGAGTCTTCTGTCTTGTTGATCCACTGACCTCTGATCGTTCCTTCCCCAGGCTGTGCCAAGACCTTATACCACTCGGTCCATGAAAAGATCTTCACACTTCCAGGCGACTGTCTGGTCTACCCTGCTCATGATTACCATGGTGAGGGCTTCCTGGAGGAGGTGGGGGGAGCATACATAACTTTGAAAGGGGAGTGTAAATCTCTGTAATCCTTGTAGGGCATGAAGCCTACCGGTCTCAGAAACTTCTCTGGCCAAAAAAATTAAATGCTTGAGGCTGGGCATGGTGGCTCACACCCATAATCCTAGCATTTTGGAAGGCCAAGGCAGGAGGCTCATTTGAGCCCAGAAGTGAGTTTGAGACCAGCCTGAGTAACATGGTAAAACCCTGCCTCTACAAATACAAAAAATTAGCCAGGCATGGTAGCATGGTCCTAGCTACTTGGGAGGCTGTGATAGGATTACTTGAGCCCAGGAGGTTGAGGCTGCAGTGAGCTATGATCCTACCCCTATACTCCAGCCTGGGTGACAGAGCAAGACCCTGTCTCAAAAAAAAAAAAAAAAAGAGAGAGAGATAAAGTGCTGTGTGTGGATGTAGAAACTATGTGATTGCCAAACATGGAGAATTCTGCAGGGTATGGGTTTTCCTGAGCCTTCCTTGTGGAGCTTAGGGACTGCAGGAAAACTACATTCCCCATAGTGCCCATGGAGGAGGGAAAGCTATTTTAGGAATATTCTGGGGAGAAGAGCCTGTTGGTCCCCCCCCCCCCCCCCCGCCATCAAAGAGGCACTCAAGGCTTCCTGGGAAATGTAGTTCTGAGAGGCCCAAGGCACTAGACTCCTTGACTTTCCTTCCCCTCCCTTGGCCACTAGGGTTCACAGTGTCCACCGTGGAGGAGGAGAGGACTCTGAACCCTCGGCTCACCCTCAGCTGTGAGGAGTTTGTCAAACTCATGGACAACCTGAACTTGCCTAAACCTCAACAGATAGGTGAGCCGCTGGGGACCTGGACTTCTGGGTCTGAGGGAGGAGGAGCTGGGGACCTGGGCTTCTGGGTCTGAGGGAGGAGGGGCTGGGGGGTCTGGATTTCTGGGTCTGAGGGAGGAGGAGCTGGGGACCTGGACTCCTGGGTCTGAAGGAGGAGGGTCTGGGGGCCTAGACTGCTGGGTCTGCGGGAGGAAGGGCTGGGGGCCTAGACTCCTGGGTCTGAAGGAGGAGGGTCTGGGGGCCTGGACTCCTGGGTCTGAAGGAGGAGGGGCTGGGGGCCTGGACTTCTGGGTCTGAAGGAGGAGTGGCTGGGGGCCTGGACTCCTGGGTCTGAGAGGAGTGGGCTCAGGACCAAAACTCTAGTTCCCTGAAGAGGAAAGGTTCCTAGGATTTCTGGGTCTTCAGTGGGGCCTGGGGTTCTGCCTAGGCCCCTCGGTTTCAACCTTGATTTATTCCTTTCAGACTTTGCTGTTCCTGCCAACATGCGCTGTGGGGTGCAGACACCTACTTCCTGATCTCACCTCTGTCAGATGCTCCTGCCCAGTATTAATGCAGTTGATGGGAGAAGGGGGTGGCGTTGACACCGCACCTCTCTTTTCCCACCCCACACTCGAACCCCAACCCCTGGAGCTTTCTAAATAAAACTTTTTTTTTGCCATGAGTCTGACTTCAGCCTGTTTTCTGTGGTTTTCTTGGGTTTCTGGGCCAAACGGGATGGAGTTCTGGTCCTGTGGAGAGGCTGGGAAGTCCAAGAAGCCTGCAAGGGGATTTCTTTTTTCTTTCTTTCTTTTTTTTTTTTTTGAGGCAGAGTCTTGCTCCGGCACCTAGGCTGGAGTATAATGGTACCATCTCAGCTCACTGCAACCTCCGCCCTCAGCCTCCTGAATAGCTGGGATTACAGGTGCATGCCACCACACCCGGCTAATTTTTATATTTTTAGTAGAGACAGGATTTCACCATGTTAGTCAGGCTGGTCTCAAACTCCTGACCTCATGATCCTCCCACCTTGATCTCCCAAAGTACTGGGATTACAGGTGTAACTCACAAGATCAAAAACAAACACAGATATCTGGGGCAGGTCTTCTCATCACCTTGGATTAGAACACTGGCTTGCTTTTGAACCACTTCCCACTTAGCCCTGGAGTAAGGTTCTTCACTTCCCTAAGCCTCAGTTTTCTTATCTGTAAAACGGAAGTAATAATAACAGGGTGTTGTGGTGCTCTGCTGAGTCATACGTGTGTGAGTGCTTGGCATTTTGCCTATCAGTGTTCACCATTCAAGTTACTATCATTTGGAAGGATCTTTTGGGTACTTCCTGGCTTGGGATGACAGTAGACACAATGGTTGAGAACATGGACTTTGAATCCAGCGATCTGAGTTTTAAATTTTTAATTAAAAAAAAAAAAGAACATGGACTTTCAGAGAATGAAGACTGCATTTTACCATTTATAACGTGTAGACCTTGGCTACATTTTTTTTTGAGACAGGGTCTTAACTCTTGTTGTCCTGGATGGAGTGCAGTGGCGCATTCAAGGCTCACTGCAGACTCAACCTCTGGGCTCAAGAGATCCTCCTATCTCAGCCTCTGGAGAAACTGAGATTATAGGTGGGCACTACCATGACTGGCTAATTTTTATTTTTATTTTTATTTTTGTTTTTTGAGAGTCTCACTCTGTTGCCAGGCTGGAGTGCAGTGGCACAATCTCATCTCACTGCAACCTCTGCCTCCTGGGTTCAAGTGATTCTCCTGCCTCAGCCTCCCGAATAGCGCGGATTACAGGTGTCTGCCAACACACCCAGCTAATCTTTGCATTTTTAGTAGAGACAGCGTTTCCCCATGTTGGCCAGGATGGTCTCTATCTCCTGTCCTTGTGATCCGCCTGCCTTGTCCTCCCAAAGTGCTGGGATTACAGGCATGAGCCACCGCACCCAGCCTAATTTTTGTATTTTTAGTAGAGATGGGGTTTCTCCATGTTGCCCAGGCTAGTCTTGAACTCCCGTCCTCAGGTAATTCACCTGCCTCAGCCTCCCAAAGTGCTGGGGTTACAGGCGTGAGCTTCTGTGCCCAGCCAATCTTGGGTGCCTTTGTCCTCCTCGGCTTGTATCCCCAAATATAAAATGAAGATAGTAGGCCAGGCAGGGTGGCTCACGCCTGTAATGTCAACACTTTGGGAGGCTGAGGCAGGCAGATTGCTTGAGCCCAGGAGTTGAAGACCACCCTGGGCAACATGAAGAAACCCAGTCTCTACTAAAAAAAAAAAAAAAAAAAAAAAAAATGGAGGTAGTAATCACTTTCTTGCTGGGCCACTTTGAGGGTGAAATTAAATGACTGGGTATAAAGTGTTCAGCACAGCTCTTGACTTCTAATCAACCCTTTTCATATACCAGTTATTTTCCTGTTTTCGCCCAGAGAGGAAAGGGTCTGGCTGGGACCTTTAACCCCTGCCCTCCACCCCAGAGCAAAACTGGGGGGTTGGGTGGCGGTACACTTCCCTCAGTCTGGGCAGGTCTCTGACTCAATTCAGGGCACCCCTTCCCCTTGTCCAGCTCCCCAAACCGGTCAGGGCCCTTCTAAAGGGCTCATTAGAGGGGAGAAGTCCCCATCTCCATTCCTGCCTTCCTTTCTGAACTCCCAGGGACTGGACATTACAGAGGCGCCCATTCAGAGGTGGCCAAGACTCCTGGCCCTCCAGGGGGCAGGAACGAGGGGCTGGAGTGAGACTGGGAGGTCGCGATGCTGTGTTCCACGAGGGTGGGACCGGTGGGGCCGGGATGGTCGGATGCCTAGGCCGCGGGTGGGGCAAGCCCGTCGCACCCTCCTCCCTCGGGAGCTGTTGGACCTGTTGTCCCCCCTCCACTTCCGGGCTGCTGGGGAGGGGGACGGGGCGGCCTCTCTCTCCTCCCTCTTCCCCTGCCACCTGTCTCATAGGCAGAAGCGGCCGTGCCCAGCGCGCAGAGAGGAGCGCGCCGAAGCCTGAGCTGGTGAGGGGGCTGAGGCTGCGGGGAGGTGGGGGCTGGACTTCGGAATCTCAAGGACTCCGACTCCTGGCTTGTCCAGAGAAGGGGAGCCTGGGAGCCCCGACTCCTGGATTCCTGGGTGAGGCGGCATGGGCGCTGTTCCCCTGCACAGTGGGGTCGGGACTAAGCCTACGGGGCTCCGGGGAGGACGCGGCGGGAGCCGAACTGCTGAGTCCGGGAGGGAGAAGATGGGTCTCTCTAAGAGAGTCCAAGAGATTGTGGGGGGGCTGCTGGGAGGGTCCAAGGCCTGACACCTGGAGAGGAGGGAGGGGAGGCGGGGTCGAAGGGGCCAGTAGGGGGCGTGCTACGACCCCGGACTCAAATTCCTGTAGCCTTGGAGCCATCAAGTCCCGCCTCTGGAAACTTCAGTACTTGCCTCCGCAGCCCTCATTTCCATCCTTTGAACTCTTAGGCCCCGCCTCCTGCGGGGGGGTCTCCGCCCCCCGCAGCAGACGCACGCGGCGCTCGGGCCTCCTAGGCCCCGGCCCCGCCCCCGCTCCCGCCCCGCCCCCAGAGCGCCTGGTCCCGCCCACCTCGCAGGAGCCCGGGCGGCCATGGGGACGCGGAGCAGCCCCGAAGAGCGGACCCCGCCGCCGCCAGTCCCGGAACGCGATGTGGAGGACCAGCACCAGGGCCATCCCGAGGAGTCCCGAGAACAGGAGAAGCCCGACGTCCTGGTGGAGCCTTCGAGCCGCGGAGGAGCTGAGCGGCAGGCGGAGGAAGAAGAAGTGGGAGAAGGCAGCAGCACCGAGAGCAGCCGCGACGCGGTGAGGGGCCCGAGGGCGACCGCGCGGGGGGCCTGGACCGACGCGGACCCAAATAGGTGGCCGGGCAGGTAGACAGAGGGAAACCGGAAAGGCAGAGCGCCGGAGACTGAGCGAGAGACCCAGTGACAGCAGAGACTACTGAGACACAGACACCGGGACCCGGAGCCAGAGAGGCAGAGACGCAGAGAAACCAGATAGACAGAGCCCCGGGGAGGCCCCAAGAACGGAGATGGACCCAAACGGGCCACAGAGACAGAGAAACGGGTACAGAGGACTCAGATAGGTGGCTCAGGCCTTTAACCCCAGCACTTGGGGAGGCCGAGGGGAGGATCGCTTGACCCGCCCAGGAGTTCGAGACAAGTCTGGGCAACATAGCAAATCCCCGTCTCTACAAAAAATACAAAAATTGTCCAAGCGCAGCGCCGCGTGCCTGTAATCCTAGCTACTTGGGAGGCTGAGGCAGAAGGATGCTTGAGCCCAGGAGTTGGAGGCTGCAGTGTGCTTTGATTGCACCATTGCACCACAGCCTGGGACAGAGCAAAATCTATCTCTAAAAATGAGAGCGAGACCAGATAGACAGAGACTCAGAGACAGAGGGACCCAGAGACAGGACAGTCTACTGAACAGAGAAAACCAAACGAGTAAGAGTTGCAGAGAGATCAAGAAACCAGACAGAGGCCCAGAAACATGGAGACTGAGAGACAAAGACCCAAAAGAGATAGAGACACAGTGAGACCGGAGAAGAGAGTCAGAGAGGGGAATCAAGTCCGAGGGAAACCTAGAAATAAATGGCAGAGATGCTCAGAGAAACAAATAGAGAAACCTCGAAAGAGGGAGATACTCTGAGGGAGAAAGATCTAGTGACTCAGAGTCAGCGGACAGATACTGAGTCTGTGAGATGGGGAGGGGTGGAGAGAGAGACAGAAAAACAGATCCAGGCACTACGAGAAAGTGACGCCAAGACGATAGGACCTGGATAGAGAAAAGAAACACCTTTCGTAAGTCGGCTTTGTATCCCCCCCACCTCCCATACGGTACTGCAAGCCTCTGTGGTCGGTGTGGTCGGGTGGTCACTGAACTTGCACCCTCCCCCACTCCGACTTTAAATACAAGAGGCTGAGGCCGGGCGCCGGGACTCACGCCTGTAATCCCAGCACTTTGGGAAGCCGAGGTGGGAGAATCGCCTGAGTCTAGGAATTTGAGACCAGTCTGGGCAACATAGCATGACCCCCTCTCAACCAAATAAATAAATAAAGAGGTTGGCGTGGTGGTGAGCGCCTGTAGTCACAGCTGCTCAGGAAGCTGAAGCAGGAGGATCGCTTGAGCCCGGGAGGTCGATGCTGCAGTGAGCCGTAATCACACCACTGCACTCCACCCAGTGAGACCCTATCTCAGGACAAAAAGAAAAAGAGAGAGCCTGCGACGGATTATGGGAGTGGTGTTTGTGTTAGGTAGACTGAGACCTGCTGAGGGGGATGTGGTTGGGGACCAGACCTACTGTGAGATTGCAAGGAGCTAGACATCTCCACTTACCACGCCCCCTCAACTTCAGCTCGAGGCTACGCCTCCGATAGCGAAGGTGGCCACACACCCCGCATCCACCTCTTTGGGGGAAGGGGTGCGAGGGGCGGCGCGGCGTTTGCGAGGACAGCAGTTGGAGGCAATGACTCGCGTGGCCCTGATGGAGCAGCGAGTGAAGGAGCTACAGCGCCAAAGGAAGGAGCTGAAGATCGAGGTGAGGCTGCGGACCCCTTGGGAAGCCTGGCCCCAACTCAAAGGGAACCCACAAGGCCGAACTCCCAGACTTTTCCTCCGGTGGGATCAGATTCTAGCCCTGCCCACTCCGAGCCTCCCTACAAATCCGGGTCCCTGGAATTCGTCCTCCCTTCAAATCCAGTAGTTCAGGCCCTGGACTTCTTCCTTGGACCCAGGCGCCGGAGGCCCCAGCCCTTGCATTCTCTCTGCAGATGGAGGTGGAGGTGGCCCTTTTACGGGGCGAGCTGGCTGGGGAGCGAGTGGCCGCTCGCCGGGAGGAGGAGCAGCTGCGGGAGCTGCTGGGGCAGCAGGCGGCCTCGGAGCGGGGTGGCTGCCAGCAGCAGGAACAGGTCTGTTTGGCTTACTGGGTCTTCATCTGCAGTCTCATTCCTGGTCCTGGACGTTGATGATGTGCTCCTAGCCACCTGCGTCCCGGGGTTGTCCCTGTTCCCCAAAGGAGACATTTGGGCTTCCAAGAGAGTGAGTGCTGATGCCCCTCCTGTTTTTCCTCCACCCTCACTGGACGTGATTTTGGGGGCTCTTCCGTTGTCCCTGTCTGTTTGCTATTTAAATGTGGGTTTGTGAAAACTTCCAAACCGGTGGGATGTGGTGGCTCATGCCTGTCCTCGTAGCAGTTTTGGAGGCTGAGGCAGGTGGATTGCCTGAACTGAATAGTTCGAGACCAGCCTGGCCAACATGGCAAAACCCTGTCTCTGCTAAAAATATAAAAATTAGCCGGTGTGGTGGTGGGGTCCTGTAATCCCAGCGACTTAGGAGGCTGAGGCAGAAGAATCACTTGAACTGGGGAGGTGGAGGTTGCAGTGAGCCAAGATCATACCATCGCACTCCAGCCTGGGCGATAAGAGTGAGACTCTGTCTCAAAAAAAAGAAAGAAAGAAAAAAATTCCAAACCTACAATAGTCAGGCAGCTCCCATGTCCTGTGCCCACCAGCTTCAGCAATGATTAATATTCTTGCATTCTTTTTTTTTTTTGAGATGGAGTTTCACTCTTGTCACCCACACTGGAGTGCAGTGGCGCAATCTTGGCTCATTGCAACCTCCACCTCCTAGGTTCAAGCAATTCTTCTGCCTCAGCCTCCCAAATAGCTGGACTTACAGGGGCCTGCCAACATGCCTGGCTAATTTTTTGTACCTTTAGTAGAGACGGGGTTTTGCTATGTTGGGCAGGCTGGTCTCCAACTCCCGACCTCAGGTGATCCACCTTCCTGGACCTCCCAAAGTGCTGGGATTACAGGCATGAGCCACTGCGCCCTGCCAATATTTTTCCATTCTCGTTTCATATCTTCAGTTTATTCCCATTCCTAGTTTTAAAGCCAATCCCAGACATCATATGGCCTGTACATATCTTTAGAGTGTGTCATTGACAGATAGAAAATCTTTTTGGCTGGGTGAGGTGGCTCACACCTGTAATCCCAGTACTTTGGTGGGGGCCAAGGTGAGAGGATCTCTTGAGTCAAGAGTATGAGACCAGCCTGGCAACATAATGAGACACCATTTCTGTGAAAAATAAAAATACAAAAATTAACCAGATGTGGTGGCATGCGCTTGTGGTCCCAGTACTCAGAAGAGTGAGGTGGGAGGATCAGTTGCACCCAGAAGTAGAGGCTGCAGTGAGCTGTGATCATGACACTGCACTTCAACCTGGGTGACAGAGCAAGGCAGACCCTGTCTCAAAAATAATAATAATAATAATAATAATAAGTTCTTAGTATCATCTTATTTCTGGTTAGTTTTTATGTTTCCCAGATAGTCTCAAAACACCAGTTAACAGGTGGCTTATGGTCGGGCATGGTGGCTCACGCCTGTAATCCAAGCACTTTGGAGGCCAAGGCGGATGGATCACCTGAGGTTGGGAGTTCAAGACCAGCCTGACCAACATGGTGAAACCCTGTCTTTAAAAAAAAAAAAAGAAAGAAAGAAAAGGCAAACAAACAAATGAACAAACAAAAACCAGGTGGCTTGTTTGAATGAAGTCCCCAAAGGCCAGTGTGGTTGGTTCCTATGTCTTACCTATTGTTTCGTCTCTGGTGGTTCCCATCCCCTCTGTCTTCCCTGTACTGTTTATTGGAAAAACCCATGCTCTGTCTCACAGGCAGAGCATGGCTGATTGCATACCTGTGGCTCCCCTAACATGCCCCTGTTTCTGCAAGCAGGTGTTGGTTAGAGGGAGAGGTTGGATCGCATTCAGAAGTGCTTTAGTGCTTCCTGAGCCAGTCAGGAAACTCATCTCTGGTGGTTGTCCAGACTTCTTGAGGTCACCCTGGTCTCTTCTTAAGAATCTTTCGGCAGGCATGGTGGCTCACGCCTGTAATCTCAGCACTTTGGAAGGCCAAAGTGGGTGGATCACCTGAGGTCAGGAGTTCAATCGAGGCCAGCCTGGTCAACATGATGAAACCCTGTCTCTACTAAAAATACAAAAAATTAGTCTGGTGTGGTGGTGGGCTCCTGTAATCCCAGCTACTCGGGAGATTGAAGCAGGAGAATCGCTTGAACCCAGGAGGCGGAGGTTGCAGTAAGCCCAGATTGTGCCACTGCATCCAGCCTGAGCAACAAGAGCAAAACTCTGTCTCACAAAAAAGACTATTTTATCTGAAGATTCTAACGTCCATATCAGTGGTCATTGCTTAGGTCAGTTATCATTATAGGTTGGAAAATGGTGACTTGTGATTTTGTCAGTTTTTTTCTTTGCAAATGTCTTGATTTTTGGCATTTCCTGGAGTTGGGTCCTGGGCCCTCATTTACCCTCAAGGATCACCTATTTCTCCCAGTCCTTCTCTTCTAAGAGAGAAATGTGCCCTTCTTCCTAGGGTACTGGCTACTAAGTACTCCTTTTTCACCCAGATCCAGAAATCCCAGTCATAGCCCCTCCTTCCTCATAACCAAGTATCCAGGCCCTCAGCCCCTCCTCCCTCAGACCCAGGAGTCCAGGCCCCCAGCTCCTCCTCCCTCAGACCCAGGAGTCCAGGCCCCCAGCCCCTCCTCCCTCAGACCCAGGAGTCCAGGCCCCCAGCCCCTCCTCCTTCAGACCCAGGAGTCCAGGCTTCCAGCCCCTCCTCCCTCAGACCCAGGAGTCCAGGCCCCAGCCCTTCCTCCCTCTGGTCCAGGAGTCTGGTTGCTTCTCCTTCACCATATCCAAAGCTGACCTCAGCAACTCCCTTCTCCACACTGTTTGTCTTGCTGTCCCTTTGATCACCAGGCCAGAGTCCTGGACTTTGCACTGGACACCTCCCTGCCTCTCACCTCCAAGCCCTCGGCCACCACGTCCTGTCCTTTCTGCTTCCTAATCCTCCCTGTCTAGTCCATCTCTCTTCCAGCTCCACTGCCCAGGCTCCAGCTTAGGTCTCATCCTCACCGCTTGGAGGACTCCAGAAGGAGCTGCTCTCCACCCCTCTAACCCACCTCCCAGAGGGATGATTCCTAGGTTCGACTCCCTCCTTTCAGTCCTTCTGTGGCTCCCATATCCCCAGGCTGACCAAACCCACCATGAGCTGGCCGAGCTGGCCTTCCCACTGTCCTCTCCCACTACGTTCTTCCCACCACCACGTCCTCTTCCACTCTGGCTGGAGTTTGCCCCCTAGACTTCCTTTACTTTTCAACTTTGATGCATTTGTGCCATGCCATTTCCTCTGCCCAAAATGCCCTTCTGGATCCTTTTATTTTCCCAGATCTAAATGCTCCCTGATTCTTTTTTCTTTATAGGCAGGGTCTTTCTCTGTTGCCCAGGCTGGAGTGCAGTAGTGCGATCACTGCAGCCTCAACCTCTGGCAGACATCGTTCTTCATTCTAGGTTCCCACAGTCTCTGGGTTTTACTGCCCTGATCTTTCCAATTGGCTGTGTTCTCACTTGGAGGCAGGGCCCCGATACAGTCCACTTCTGCATCCCCATATCACAGAGCGTGAATAGGGTTTGCATTCATTCCTTCTCTTCTCTTCTCTTTAGTTTCTTTCTTTTTCTTTCTCCTTCCTTCCTTCTTTCTTCTTTCCTTCTTTCTTTTCTTTCTTTCCCCTTCCTTCCTTCTCTCCCTCTCTCCCTCCCTCCCTCCTTCCTTCTTCCCTCCCTTCCTTCTGTCCTTCCCTTTCTCTCTCCCTTCCCTCCTTCCTTCCTTTCTTTATTTCCTTTTTTCTCTTTCTTTCTCTCTTTTCTTTTCTTTCAAGACAGGGTCTCCGTCCATCACCTGGACTGGGGCAATGATGGAAACACAGCTCACTGCAGCCTCGACCTCCCTGGTTCAAGCAATCCAGCCTCCCAAGTAGCTGGAACTACAGGCATGCACTAACACACCACAAATTTTTTTTTTTTTTTTTTGAGACAGGATCTCGCTCTGTCGCCCAGGCTGGAGTACAGTTCTGCGATCTCAGCTCACTGCAACCTCCGCTTCCCAGGTTTAAGCAATTCTTCTGTTTCAGTCTTCTGAGTAGCTGGGATTACAGGCACCTGCCACCACGCCTGGCTAATTTTTGTATTTTTAGTTGAGTTGGGGTTTCACCATGTTGGTCAGGGTGGTCTCGAACTCCTGATCTCATGATCTGCCCACCTCAGCCTCACAAAGTGCTGTGATTACAGGCTTGAGCCACCGCGCCTGGCCAGCCCTAATTTTTGAAATTTTTTTGTAGAGATGGGCTCTCCCTATGTTGCCCAGGCTGATCTCAAACTCCTGGGCTCAAGAGATCCTCCCACCTTGGCCTCCCAAAGTGCTGGGATGTTAGGTGTGAGCCACCACACCTGGCCTCATTTATTTCTTTAAAATCTTGGTGCTGACTGGGAGGGAGGCCTGCACAGGAGTGAATCAGATAGATGAAGTCCCTGCCTTTGTAGAGCTGACACCCCAGGCAGGCTCTGAGATGTGGCTGGCCTCTGTTTCCCTCTCTATGCTCAAGCTGAGGCTGAGGACCTGATTGTTCTTTCAGGAACAGAGGCGGCTGAGCCGGGAACGGGATCGCCTGGAAGGTCTTCGCCAGAGACTCCGTGAGGCCCAGGGACAGCTCGACTCACAGCCGGAGGACCAGCGCGAGCGGCTTCTGCAGGGTGTGCAGGAGGTAATAACACTCTGGATTTTTTTTTTTTTTTTTTTTTGAGATGGAGTCTTGCTCCATTGCCCAGGCTGGAGTGTAGCGACATAATCTTGGCTCACTGCAACCTTTGCCTCCCAGGTTCAAGCGATTCTCCCACCTTAGCCTCCCGAGTAGCTGGGACTACAGGTGCGCACCACCACAACCAACTAATTTTTTGAATTTTAGTAGAGACGGGGTGTCACTGTGTTGGCTAGGCTGGTCTCGAACTCCTGACAGGTGATCCATCCACCTTGGCTTCCCAAAGTGCTGGGATTATAGGCGTGAGCCACAGCGCCCAGCTGGCCCTTTGGTTCTTAGCCCCTTCCTCCCCCAGGACCCAAGAGTCCAGGTCCTCAGTCACCTTCTTCCCCAGACCAGGAGTCCCAGCCCCAGCCCACTACTCTCTGGGGTCCTAGGGACCCAGGTCTCCAGCCTTTGCGTTCTGATCTATAGATGAGGGAACAGCTGGATGTGGCCCAACGTGCCTATGAGGACCTAGAGTTCCAGCAACTGGAGCGGGAGAGCCGGCAGGAGGAGGAGGAGGAGGAGGAGGAGGAGGAGGATCGGGACAGCCTTGGGCCCCAGGCACCAGACCCCAAGGTCCAGGAACTTCAGGCCAGCACGGCACAGCACAGAGTGAGTCATGCCCAGCAGCCCTGCCTCCCTTGCTGCTCTTGTCTCCCCTGCTCTGCCTTTTACTCTCTCCTTCTTTCCTGCCTCTCATGTTCTTCTGAATAGTAGCAACAAGAGCTGATACTGATGAAACATTTACTAATGCCAGACATGGTCCTGAATGTTTCATGAGTATTTCCTCATTGAATTCTTACAACAAACCTATGAGGCAAGTCCTATTACATGTTTTTTCCATGTTATAAATGAAGAAACTGAAGGTCAAGGTGCTTAAGTAATCTTTTCGAAGCTTCCTTAGTTGGTAAGGGGATAGAGCCAGGATTTGTTTTTCCTTTTGAGATAGGGTCTCATTCTGTCATCCAGGCTGGAGTGCCATGACATGCTTACAGCTCACTGCAGCCTTGACCTCCTGTGCTTAAGCGATCCTCCCACCTCAGCCTCTCGAGCAGCCAGGACCGCAGGTGTGAGTCCCCACACCTGGATACTGTTTGTAGTTTTAGTAGAGACAGGGTTTCATCTGCACTCAAACTCTTGGGCTCAAGCGATCCTCCCACCTTGGCCTCTCAAGGCGCTGGGATTACAGGCATGAGCCACTGTGCCTTGCCACAGCCAGGATTTGAACAAACTTGGTTTTCACCACCACATTCTTTGCCTCTATTCCAAATAGACGCTCCACCAGATCCTTCCTGGGAGCTTCACATTCACAGAGTTTCCCAAAGTTGATTAGAAAGCTCTTCTGTGGGCCGGGAGGGGTGGCTCACGCCTGTAATCCCAGCACTTTGGGAGGCTGAGGCGGGTGGATCACCTGATGTTGGGAGTTTGAGACCAGACTGACCAACATGGAGAAACCCAGTCTCTACTAAAAAAAAAAAAAAAAATTAGCTGAGTGTGATGGTGCACGCCTGTAATCCCAGCTACTTGGGAGGCTGAGGCAGGAGAATCGCTTGAATTGGGAGGCGGAGGTTGTGGTGAGTGGAGATCACGCCATTGCACTTCAGCCTGGGCAACAAGAGCAAGACTGCCTCAAAAAAGAAAAAAGAAAAAAGAAAGCTCTTCTGCGGGTCTCCTTTTCCCACCTGTTTCTGGATCTTTTTCCTGTCCCGCTGGCTTTCCTTAGTCTCGGGTTGTCTCTATTTGCCTCTGTTCTATTTCTGTCTTTGCTTTTTCCTGAGTCTTTGTCTACCTCTCTGTCTTTTGGTGTTCTTTCTGTCCATCCCTGTCTCTTCATCTTCCCCAGTCCTCCCCAGATCTCTTCTGGACCTTCAAAAGGGAGGAGGGTCCAGGGAGCTGAATGCTGGGTCCCCAGCCCTAAACACTGGGACCCTGTGGTCTCCGAGAGGGGCTGGCGCAAACTCCAGCCCTCCAGGCAGATGTGCTTCTGTGGGAGGGTGGCCTGCAGAGCTGGGTGGGGCCTTGGCAGCTGAGTAACCGCCACAGAGGGGTGCTCTGCAGCGCCGGATCCGGGTCCTAGAAGAGCAGCTCAAGTCATTGGGGGAGCAGATGGCAGCCGAGAGCCGGGGGCTGAGCCGCAAGAAGGAGGAGGCCCTTCAGGCCCTGTCACAGGTGAGCTCCCTGGCACCTGTCCCACTGTCCCCACTTGCCCTGGGGCATCCCACCACCTCCCTGCACCCCAGATGTCTCCTGACATTCGGGAAAGCAGCTGGGACAGCCCATTCTGACTTTGACGGTAGCGGTCCGTCCTTATCTTCCGCTAGGAACGGAGCCGGTTGCTCGAGCTCAGTCGCCTTCAGGGAACACCTGGTGGGGACTTCTCTGAGCCCAACCCAGCCCTCACTAAGGTACGGGGATTTTTATATGCCTGTCGGCCCCTCCTCCCTCAGACCCGAAAGTGCAGGACACTAGCTCCTTCCTCTCTCAGGCCCAGGAGTCCAGGCCCCAGCCCTTCCTCCCTCAGACCCAGGAGTCCAGACTCCAGCCCCTCCTCCCTCAGACCCAGGAGTCCAGCCCCTAGCCCCTCTTCCCTCAGACCCCGGAGTCCAGCCCCTAGCCCCCAGCCCCTCCTTCCTCAGACCCAGGAGTCCAGGCCCCAGCCCCTCCTCCCTCAAACCCAAGGGTCCAGGCCCCATTCGCCTCCTCCCTCAGACCCAGGAGTCCAGGCCCCAGCCCTTCCTCCCTCAGACCCAGGAGTCCAGGCCCCCAGCCCCTCCTCCCTCAGACCCAGGAGTCCAGCCCCCAGTCCCCAGCCCCTCCTCCCTCAGACCCAGGAGTCCAGCCCCCAGCCCCCAGCCCCTCCTCCTTCAGACCCAGGAGTCCAGCCCCCAGCCCCTCCTCCCTCAGACCCAGGAGTCCAGGCCCCAGCTCCTTCCTCTCTCAGACCCAGGAGTCCAGGCCTTAGCCCCTCCTCCCTCAGACCCAAGAGTCCAGCCCCCAGTCGCCTCCTTCCTCAGACCCAGGAGTCCAGGCCCCTAGCATCTCCTCAGGGAACCAGCAGTCTCTGCCCACAGCCCTATGCTGGGAGACTGGACACTGAGGACCACATTCCAGCTCTCCTTAGGTTTTCTTTCTGAGTAATGGGTGGCACGAGAGGCACGGGCCAGAGCATGTGGGAACTGGCAGTTGCTGTCGGGTCCCTTCTGTTCCCATGAACCTTCACCCCCTCTCCTACAGCTGCTGTTCACCCAGAAGACAGATCACCAGCTGCTGGTGCTCCAGGACCCCGCGGCCCACACCGCTGCCACCTCTACCTCTTCCTGCCTCTTCTCTGTCCACAGCTCCCTGCAGGTGCTTCCCCCACTGCCTCTGTTTCCCTGTGTGTCTTATTGGTCAGTGGGGAGGGAGGGGCCAGGAGCACAGTCCCTGAACTAGGGTCTCCAGAACTTCCACTCTGATTTTCTATACGGGGGTGGGGCATAGGGAAGGTTGGCCAAGGGGTATTCCTATGACTCCAGCTTTATTATTGTTTTTTTCTGCGTAACACCCACCCCTGCCCTGGCAAAATAGAAATGTGCACCCAGGAGTAGATATTTAAAAGCAACCAAACAGTATATATTAATAAGAAGCTCTCCCTGTCTCAGCAGTAATGCAGCTATTTGTGTTTTGAGAATCCTTCTAGACCTCCTTAAAACTGGGAGGTCCAGCTCTTTAATAGTTACGACAGACGCTGGGTGCAGTGGTTCATGCCTGTAATCTCAGGAGTTTAGGCGGCCAAGATGGGCAGATGACCTGAGGTTTGGAGTTCAAGACCTGCCTGGCCAACATGATGAAACCCTGTCTGTACTAAAATACAAAAACTAGCCAGGTGTGGTGGTGGACACCTGTAATCCCAGCTACTTGGGAGGCTGAGGCAGGAGTATTGCTTGAACCGGGGAGTCGGAAGTTGCAGTGACCCAAGATTGCACCATTGCACTCCAGGCTGGGTGACAGAGCGAGACTCCATCTCGAAAAAACAAAAAAAAAGATACATTTTGAACATATTTATGGAGTACGTATGATATTACACACATAGAATGCATAATAATCAAGTCATAGTATTTGGAGTATCCATCACCTCAAGTATTGATCATTTCTATGTGTTGAGAACATTTCAAGTCCTCTTCTAGCTTTTTTTTTTTTTTTTTTTCATATAGTCTCACTCTGTTGCACAGGCTGGAGTGCAATGGTGCAATCACAGCTCACTGCAGCCTCAACCTCCCAGGCTCAGGTGATTCTCCCTGAGTAGCTGGGACCACAGGCATGCACCACCACACACAGCTGATTTTTGAAGTTACTTTTATAGAGATGGGGTCTCCCTATGTTGCCCAGGCTGGTCTTGAACCCCAGCGCTCAAGTGGTCCCCTCACCTTAGCCTCCCAAATTGCTGGGATTACAGGCATAAGTCACCACACGTGGGCCCAATTTCTTAATTTTTTTGTAGCGATAGGGTTTCACTGGCTTTTGTTTATTTTTTTGAGACAGAGTTTCACTTTTGTTGCCCAGGCTGGAGTGCAATGCCACGATCTCAGCTCACTGCAATCTCTACCTCCTGGGTTGAAGCGATTTTCCAGCCTCTGCCTCCCAAGTAGCTGGAATTTCAGGTGTGCACCACCACACCTGGCTAATTTTTGTATTTTTAGTAGATATGGGGTTTTGTCATGTTAGCCAGGCTGGTTTTGAACTCCTGACCTCAGGTGATCTTCCTGCCTTGGCCACCCAAAGTGCTGGGATTGCAGGTGTGAGCCACTGTGCCCGGCCTCCTAGAGCCTATGTTCTTAATCACTCTGGGCCTCACAGTTCTACTGTGGGAGCGTGGAGAAGCCCTCCTTCTACAGATGATGATTTAAGAGTTTTTTTTTGTTTTGCAGTTTAAGCAATGCTGTTAAGAATACCAGTGTTTGGGCTGGGTGTGGTTGCTCGTGCCTGTAATCCCAGCACTTTAGGAGGCTGAGGCAGGTGGATCATCTGAGGTCAGGAGTTCAAGACCTGGGCAACAGAGTGTGACTCTGTCTCAAAAAAAAAAAAAAATTAAAATTAAAAAAATAAAAGAATAACTGTGTGGCCAGGTGCGGCAGCTCATGCTTGCAATCCAGCACTTTCGCAGGCTGCTGAGGTGGGTGGATCACTTGAGGTCAGGAGTTCAAGACAAGCCTGGCCAATTTGGTGAAACCCCCTCTCTACTAAAAATGCAAAAAATTAGCTGGGCGTGGTGGTGCATGCCTGTAGTTGCGGTTACTTGGGAGGCTGAGGCAGGAGAATAGCTTGAACTCAGGATGTGGAGGTTGCAGTCAGCCGAGATCACACCACTGCACGCCAGCCTGGGCGACAGTGTGAGACTCCATCTCAAAAAAACAAACAAAAAACCTTGCTATTTACTAATCAGCATTAATACTAATTTTAAAGCACTTAATATAGGTCAGGATCTGTTCTAAACCATTTTATCACTTTGAACCTTATGGAGTTGCTATTATTTGGAGGCAAGAAACAGTCGTATCCTGGCAATTTCCCCTGGCTCAACCTAATATATAAAATTTCATTTTTTTTGTTGGGAAGAACCCCCACAAACAGGTTCCGTTATTATTTGGGTGAAGGGTTAGCAGATGCTCTTCTGTATGGGAAATTAACTTTCTAGCTGCTTCCCCTGGAAACCTGATGTAGGTAGGTGTCAGCTGTGTTGCCAGGCAACATGACTTAGGATAGCAGTCACCCTTATTAGTAAATTGCATAGCTGTAAATACTTGGGTGGGAAAATTCCTCTGGGGTTGTCACCTGAGTTGTTGGCGCCTGGGCACACGAGGCTTCTAAGCCCAGATGTACCCTGTACCCACGAATGTGGATCTCGTTGCTTAGCTCCTGGATCGCACCTGGGAGCCACGTGCTTCTACATGCACTGTGTGAGGTCACTCGTTTAATCCTTGCAACAACCCAGGAAGGGTGGTGGGCTCTTACCCACTTTACGGTGAGGAAACCTAGTTCGAGAAATGATGTGCCTACGTCACACACCCAGCAAGTGGCAGAGCTGGGATTTGAAGAAATCTGGCCTGTTTCTATGGCCTGCTGATGGCTGGGGCCGTTCCTACAACGTAAGTGCTGGGGTCTGCTCTGCCCACTTGTTTCCTCAGTGCCAAGTATCTAAGATCTCCCAGCTAGGAAATGCTGGGAATGTGGCTGGAAGGAAGGAGTCAGGTGAAGTGCAGGGATCTGGGCCACAGTTTCCACTTTGTGAAGTGGAGCTAACATTTCTCAACTCCCATGGTTTTTATTTTTAATTTTTTAATTTTTGAGACAGAGTCTCGCTCTGTCACCCAGGCTGGAGTGGAATGTAATGGTGATATCTCGGCTCACTGCAGCCTCCAACTCCCAGGCTCAAGCGATTCTCCTGCCTGAGCCCACCAAGTAGCTGGGATTATAGGCACATGCCACTATACCCAGATAAATTGTATATTCTTTGTAGACATGGGTTTTGCTATATTACCCAGGCTGGTCTCAAATTCCTGAGCTCAAGTGATCTGCCTGGGCCTCCCCAAGTGTTGGGATTCCAGGCGTGAGCCTTCATGCCTGGCCCATTATTTTCTTACCCATGATTCTCCTTAACCCCTAAATGGTCCTAAATTTATTACCTAATGTCAAGGCCATTCTCTTACACAATCACAGTTCAAGGATTGATTTCAAGAAACTAATGCTGAGACAATACTATTAGAATCCACAGACCTTATTTATGTTTTGTCAGTTGTTCCACTGATGTTTTTTTCTTTTTCTTTTTTCTTTTTGACGTGGAGTCTTGCTCTGTTGCCCAGGCTGGAGTGCAGTGATGTGATCTCAGCTCACTGCAACCTCCCTCCTGGGTTCAAGTGATTCTCCTGCCTCAGCCTCCTGGGTAGCTGGGATTACAGGCATGTGCCACCATGCCCAGCTAATTTTTGTATTTTTTTTTTTTTTTTTTTTTTTTTTTTGAGACAGAGTTTAGCTCTTGTTACCCAGGCTGGAGTGCAATAGCGCGATCTCGGCTCACCGCAACCTCCGCCTCCTGGGTTCAGGCAATTCTCCTGCCTCAGCCTCCTGAGTAGCTGGGATTACAGGCACGCGCCACCATGCCCAGCTAATTTTTTGTATTTTTAGTAGAGACGGGGTTTCACCATGTTGACCAGGATGGTCTCGATCTCTTGACCTCGTGATCCACTTGCCTCGGCCTCCCAAAGTGCTGGGATTACAGGCTTGAGCCACCGCCCGGCCTTTTTGTATTTTTAGTAGAGATGGGGTTTCACCATGTTGGCCAGGCTGGTCTCGAACTCTTGACCTCAGGTGATCCGCCTGTCTTGGCCTCCCAGAGTGCTGGGGTTACAGGCGTGAGCCACTGTTTCCAGCCCCACCAGTGTTTTTTCTAGCAAAAACTTCACAAAAGCCTCCCCCTCCACCTTTTTTTCTTCTGGCCCAGGAACACTGGTTGCATTTAGTTGTCATGTTTATTTGCTTTTAAAAAGTTAACATTCTCTTCGTTCAAAATTCACACGGTGTGGGAGGATATTCAGAGAAGACTCTGTGGCTCTTGTTACCCCTCCTACGCTGTTCACTTCCTGAGGGCCACCCGGGTTACCAATTTCCCATGTGTTCTCTGGAGATATTCTGTGTTGACACAGCTAGTCACGTACATACTTTCCCCCTCTTTTTATGCATACCTACTGTACTGTTCTGTATTTGCTTTTTTGAGATGGAGTCTCACTCTGTCGCCAGACTGGAGTGCAGTGCCTCTCACTGAAATCTCTGCCTCCCAGGTTCAAGTAATTCCCCTGCCTCAGTCTCCTGAGTAGCTGAGACTACAGGCATGCACCACCATGCCTGGCTAATTATTTTTTGTATTTTAGTAGAGAGAGACAGGGTTTCACTATGTTGGCCAGCTGGTCTTGAACTCCTGACCTCCTGTACTTGGTTTAAAAAAAAAACTTTAAAAGACAGGATCTCACTGTTGCCCAGGCTGGAGTGCAGTGAGTGGCATGGTCATGGCTCATGGCAGCCTCAACCTCCTGGGCTCAAGTGATCCTTCCTGAGTAGCTGGGACCACAGGTGCACACCACCACACCTGGCCTTGCTATTCTCTTGGATATTATGTTCCGTTTTTTCTTTTTTGGATATTATGGTCTCTCTGGATGTAGGATGCATCTTCCTCTCATTCTACACTGCAGAATTGTCCATGGACAATTGGGCAGGGTGACTCATGCCTGTAATTCCAGCACTTTGGGAGGCTGAGGCAGGTGGATCATTTGAGGTCAGGATTTCGAAACCAGCCTGGCCAATAAGGTGAAACCCTGTCTCTACTAAAAATACAAAAATTAGCCTGGTGTGGTGGCACGCACTTTCAATCCCAGCTACTCGGGAGGCTGAGGCAGGAGAATCGCTTGAACCCAGGAGGCACAGGTTGCAATGAGCCAAGATGGTGCTATTGCATTCCAGCCTGGGGGACAGAGCAAGACTCAATCTCCAAAAAAAATTATCTGTGGAGTGCATAAGCCATGGTTCATTTATCCTGTCCCCTTCTGATGGGCACTGAGGTGGTCTCCAGGCTTTTGCTAGCACAAATGGCACTGCAGGGAATGACCTTGAACTCAGATCACTTTGCATGTGTATGAGTGCATCCATCAGCTGAATTCCTAGAAGTAGAATTGGGGCTCCATGGTTTATGCATTTGTCATTCTGATTTTTTTTTAAAGTCAAGTTGTTTTCTGTAAAGCTTGTTCCAGTAGAATACCCCCAGTATCATGTGAAGGCGTCTGCGTTTCCTACATAGCCACTAGCACAGGGGCTTTTTATTTTACTTATTTATTTATTTGAAACAGGCTTTCGCTCTGTCACCCAGACTGGAGTGCAGTGGCACAATCTCAGCTCACTGCAACCTTGACCTCCTGGGTTCAAGCGATCCTCCCAGGTCAGCCTCCACAGTAGCTGGGACTACAGGCACACGCCACCATGCCCAGCTAATTTTTGTATTTTTTGTAGATACAGAATTTCACCATGATGCCCAGGCTGGTCTTCAACTCCTGGGCTCCAGCAATTTGCCTTCCTCGGCCTCTCAAACTGCTGGTGTTATAGGTGTGAGCCACTGTGCCTGGCCACAGTGGGTTTTTTTTTTTTTTTAGACAGAGTCTCGCTTGCTCTGTCACCCAGCCTGCATTGCTTGCTCTGCCTCCTGGGTTTAAGCAATTCTCCTGCTTCAGCCTCCTGAGTAGCTGGGATTACAGGCACATGCCACCATACCTGGCTAACTTTTGTATTTTAGTAGAGATGGGGTTTCACCATATTGGCCTGCTGGCCTCGAACATCTGAACTCAAGTTATCCACCCACCTTGGCCTCCCAAAGTTCTCGGATTACAGGCATGAGCCACCACACCCAGCCCACAGTGGGATTTTTAAAAAGAGTTTTATTGAGGCATAATTCACGTCCCATATAATTCATTCTTTTAAAATATACAATTTTAGTCTTTTAGTATATTCAAAGTTGTGCAAACATTACTGCAATCAATTTTAGAACATTTTCATTAACCCCCCAAAAAAACCCTGCATCCCTGCTGGACGTGGTGACTCCTACCCATAATCCCAGCATGTTGGGAGGCTGAGGAGGGTGGATCACCTGAGGTTGGGAGTTCGAGACCAAACTAATGAGCATGAAGAAACCCTGTCTCTATTAAAAATACAAAATTAGCCAGGCATGGTGATGCATGCCTGTAATCCCAGCTACTTGGGAGGCTGAGGCAGGAGAATCACTTGAACCTGAGAGGCAGAGCTTGTGGTGAGCTGAGATCGTGCCATTGCACTCCAGCCTGGGCAACAAGAGTGAAACTCCATCTAAAAAAAAAAAAGAAAAAGAAACCCTGCATCCCGTAGCCTCTCCATCCCCCATCAATCCATTCCTGGCAACCTCGATTCTACTTCCCATCTCTGTTCATTTGCCTGTTCTGGATGTTTCTTCTAAATGGGATCATACCCCTGTGAGGTCCTTTCACTCAGCACATGTTGATGGCAGCTTTTTGGTTTGTGCTGATTGGGCGGTGGTTTCACTTGGGCAGTGCTCTGACTTGTGGAGATCAAGCATTTTTCCTAAGCAAATGGGCCTTTTGTGTTTTCAGGGCTCCATTGGCCTCCAGAGGACCGGGAGCCTGCCCCGAAGACGGGGAGAGAGGGCGAGCCAGAGAGGATCCCCCCGACCCCTGTCCTTCCATTGTACTGGTGAGGATCACCCTGTTCCCCATTTCCCCCGCACCAGCACCCATCCTGCGGCAGAGGATGGAGGAAAGCCGCACCTGTGCCTGCAGGGGGAGAAGTGGAGGGGTTCAGGCCAGGGTGTATCCAGCCTCCTAACCTAGTCCCCTCTACCCTAGAATCCCTGGAGGCCTCAGCTCTCCCACCAGCAGTGGGGGACTCTGGCAGATACCCCCTCTACCAGCTGCTGAACTGTGGCCATGGGAATAGGTGAGTTGTCAGAGAGAAGTGGGGGACATGGGAGAAGAGGCCCAGCCACTGTAACCCATGCCATCCATGTTCCCTCCTCCTAGCTGTGGGGCCATCCACCCTGACATTGCCCACATGGAGCGGCTCCTGCAGCAGGCCGTGGCAGAGAGGGAGCGGCTGCTCAAGGCCCGGGTGAGAGCTCAGGCCAGCCTCTTAGGAACAGGAGACTGCCCCAGCCCCTCCTTCCTCAGACCCAGGAGATCCCCCCAGCCCCTCTTCCCTCAGACCCAGGAGTCCAGGCCCCCAGCCCCTCTTCCCTCAGACCCAGGAGTCCAGGCCCCCAGCCCCTCCTCCCTCAGACCCAGGAGTCCAGGCCCCCAGCCCCTCCTCCCTCAGACTCAGGAGTCCAGTTCCCCAGCCCCTCTTCCCTCAGACCCAGGAGTCCAGGCCCCCAGCCGCTCCTCCCTCAGACCCAGGAGTCCAGGCCCCCAGCCCCTCCTCCCTCAGACTCGGGAGTCCAGTCCCCCAGCCCCTCCACCCTCAGCCCAGGAGTCCAGGCCTCCAGCCCCTCCACCCTCAGAACAGGGAACCTAGGACATTCTCTGCCCCACCCATCATCTTATGGGCTGGCATCCTCCTTGAGTGCTTCATCCTGAATCTACAGGAAGGAACAAGAAGGGGCACAGAAGGTTCCTCAGGCCCTGCTGTTCCTGCCATCACGGTCAGTCCCACTCTGCCCTCACAACTGCCTCTCCTGCTCTGTTTCTCCCCCTTTTCTCACATCTCACCCTTTCCTCTCCTCCGATGCCACAGAAAAGTGTCCTGACATGGCAAGGGAAAGGGAATGACAGAGGGCCAGTTCCTGGTCCCGTGAGCTGATGATGGTCATCTCTATGTGGATGGATCACTTGAGGTTGGGAGTTTGAGATCAGCCTGACCAACATGGAGAAACCTCGTCTCTACTAAAAATACAAAATTAGCTGGATGTGGTGGTGCGTGTCTGTAATCCCAGCTACTCGGGAGGCTGAGGCAAGAGAATTGCTTGAACCTGGGAGGCAGAGGTTGCAGTGAGCCAACATCATACCATTGCATTCTGGGCAACAAGAGCAAAACTTCGTTGTCTCAAAACGAGAGAAACACTGGGTTGGGTGCCATGGCTCAGGCCTGTAATCTCAGCACTTTGGGAGGCCGAGGCAGGTGGATCACTTGAGGCCAGGAGATCGAGACCAGACTGGCCAACATGGTGAAACCCTGTCTCTACTAAAAACACAAAAACTAGCCAAGCGTGGTGGCATGTGCCTGTAATCCCAGCTACCCCAGAAGCTGAGGCAGGAGAATTGCTTGAACCTGGAGGCAGAGGTTACAATGAGCCAAGATCCTACCACTGCACCCCAGCCTGGGCAACAAAGTGAGACTGTCTCAAAAAGAAAAAAGAAAAAAAGAATTGCTCCTGCTCTGCTGTTCCGCCTGCCTTGTAGTGTCATCATTTATTTTTATTTATTTATTTATTTTTGTGACAGAGTTGCTCTGTTGCCCAGGCTGGAGTGCAGTGGCATGATCTCAGCTCACTGCAACCTCTGCCTCCCAGGTTCAAATGATTCTCTGCTTCAGCTTCTCGAGTAGCTGGGATTACAGACACCTGCCGCCATGCCTGGTCTT
The DNA here is from genome assembly GCA_031835075.1 of Saguinus oedipus. Lineage (NCBI taxonomy): Eukaryota > Metazoa > Chordata > Mammalia > Primates > Cebidae > Saguinus > Saguinus oedipus. The sequence continues at coordinate 45,233,665 of CM063187.1, read as the reverse complement.
GAACTCCTGACCTCATGATCCACCCACCTCAGCCTCCCAAAGTGCTGGGATTACAGGCATGAGACACTGTGCCTGGCTGCGTCATCATGTATTAAACAGTCCCCTGCTGTGTGACGTGTCCCCTGCCCTATACACCTGCTTCTTTTGCGCACATGAGAGGTGTGTTTCTGGGCTTCACACCTAGAAGAGGAATCTTTGGGCAGAAGACCCTGAGGGCAGCCAGCTCATCCTTGAAACATCCCCAGAGGAGAGTGCTGTGATAACACTGGTGTTTTAGCGCAGGGAACTGAGGCTCCCCTAGGGGCAGGAGTTCCGTGGAGCTGACATAGCCGGGAAGCAGTGGACAAGGCCATCCTCCTCTCCTCCTGGATTGGGGCCCAGCTCCCCTACGTCCTAGTTTGGTGACCTTGGAGAGTCATCTCTTCTTAAAGCCTCAGTTTCTTGATCTGTCTAGTGGGGACATTAATGGCTTGTTTTGGAGAAGAAACAAGGTAATCACAGTGACAGTTTGGCATACTGCCTGATACAGAGAGGGAGCTTCCCCACACGGTGGTGATCCTTGGTCTTCCTGCGTGGATTTGAGGAGATCGCAGGCCTAGATCTTGAAACCCAGCCGTTCCCTCCCTGCAGTCCTCCTCCCTACTCCTCATTTCCCCACCTCACTCTCTTGTCTCCAACCAGTCAATCTCATCTCTGTTTCTCATCCCTTCTTGCTCTGGCCTTGCTTCAGTTTTCTTTCTTTCTTCCTTTTTTTTGAGACATGGTCTCCCTTTATCACTCAGGCTGGAGTGCAGTGCTGTGATCTCGGCTCACTGCAGCCTCCACCTCCTGGGCTCAAGCGATCCTTCCACCTCAGCCTCCAAATTACCTGGGATCCTTAGGCACATACCACCACGCCCGGCTAATTTTTGTATTTTTTGTAGAGATGGAGTTTTACCATGTTGCCCCAGGCTGGTTTCAAACTTCTGGGCTTAAGCAATCCTCCTGCCTTGGCCTCCCAATGTGCTAGGATTACAGGCGTGAGCTGCCACGCCCATCCTGCTTCAGTTTTCTAATTCCTTGATGCTCAAAGTGTGGCTGGTGGAGCAGCAGCATCAGGGCCCACCTGGGAGCTTGTCACACATGCAGAACCTCACCCCTCACCCCAGACCTCACCCTGAAATGACTGAATCAGAGTCTGCATTTTAACATATATTTTTTCTTTTTTGAGATGGAATCTCGCTTTGTAGTCCAGGCTGGAGTGCAGTGGCGCGATCTCAGCTCACTGTAACCTCCGCCTCCTGGGTTCAAGCGATTTTCCCGCCTCAGCCTCCTGAGAAGCTGGAATTACAGGTGCGCACCACCGTGCCCTGCTGATTTTTTGTATTTTTAGTGAAGACAGGGTTTCACTGTGTGACCCAGGATGATCTCGATCTCCTGACCTCATGATCCGTCCACTTCAGCCTCCCAAAGTGCTGGGATTACAAGCGTGACCCACCGCGCCCAGCCTCTTAATTTCTTTTGATAGGCCTCTGGTTTTCAGGGTGAGCTCAAGGGTCAGAAATACCTGGGCTTATGTCCCAGTTCTGCTGCCTAGAAGCTCTGTGTGACCTCGGGTGCATTACATCATCTCTCTTTACCGCAGTTTGCTCATGTGTAAAATGGGGCTCACTGCCATGAAGTGTCAAGGAGCTGATGTCTATAAAGCCCTGGGCAGAGCGTCATAGTCAATCAGCCGCTGCATTCATCAGGTGGTCATTGTTAATATTACCCTCTAAGGGCTGCAGTGGGCCTTACATGCAAGTTGCTGTGACTTGCTCCCCTCAAGGGGCTCCAGGCTGTAGAATCCCCTATCCCTTACATCAGCTGCCCCTTTGCTCCCCAGGCCCCACCTACCCCACCACACCCTCCAGGCCCTCGAATCTTGGATCTCCGGCAGCATCTGGAGGGATGGGGCCACAACCCGGAAAACTGCCCACATGTGCAGGTGTCTGGGGGCTGCTGCCGCGGACCCCTGGTGAAGATGGGTGGCCGCATCAAGACCTGGAGGAAGCGATGGTTCTGCTTTGACCGCCAAGCCCGCCGCTTGGCCTACTACGCGGGTAAGCCCAGCCTGGCCACCATTGGCCCCGGGACACTGGAATTCCATTCTGGAAGCCCCTTCCCTACAGACACCAGAAGTTCAGGTTCCTAGCTCCTATTTTCCCCACAACCTGGGAGTCCTGGCTCCCAGTTCCCTCTTTCCTCCAGACCCTGGGGTCCAGATCCCCAGTCTCTTGAAGCTACCCAGAATTCGAACCCCCAGTCTACCCCCGGGACGCAGATAACAGTTTTGCAGAATTCAAGCGTCCCAGTCCCCATGTTCCTAAGACACCCAGGAGTTTGAAGCTGCACTGTCAGCTGCCCCAACCCTCTAAAGCTCAGAAGTCCAGGGTCTTTGTTCTCCTTCTCTAGGAGAATCAATTATTCTAAACCTCTCCTTGGACACTTGCATTGCCTGAAATCCTTCTCTCCTAAGCTATATGACCATCTGAGGTGACCACCTCTACCTGGTGACTCCTGGCTCTGTCAGCTCTGGAGTGACTTGTGCCCAGTGACTTAACCTCTCTGAGTCTTGGTTTCCACATCTGTGAAATGGAGATAAATGTATTTATCCCTCCAGGAGAGCTTGAGGGGGCAGAGATTATACCTAGAAAGTACTTGAAGATGCTTTGAGTTCCTTCCCTTCTCAGAGACCAAGGCATTCAGGACCTAGGATTCCAGCTCTGCAGACCCCACTCCCCAGTGGTGTCCAGTTTCTGCACCCAATCTCCCATTCAGCATTAATATTCACTCACTCCCCAACCTTTAGGGACCTTCAGACTCCTGTCACCGTGTTCCTTACCCCAAATCCAGTCTCAGGACTTAGGGCCAATGACCCTCACCTTGACACACACAGACACACCTTTCTCACTGGCTCTCTCTTTCTCTTCCCTCCCCTACCAGACAAGGGAGAGACCAAGCTCAAAGGTGTCATCTACTTCCAGGCCATTGAGGAAGTCTATTACGACCATTTACGCTGTGCCTTCAAGGTGAAGCCCTTCGGTGTCCTCCTGCCCTCCCAGTTGGAGACCCAGTTGGAGTCAAGCCACATCCCTGGCTCGTCCTGGGGAAAGCCACTTGCAGCTTCTCCTGTCAGGGTACTCCCAGGAGTACCTGTTTGTCACAGAGAAGACAAACAGGTTACCCGACTGCAGGGACCAAAAATTAAGAGCCTAGACTCTGGCTTTCACCCACTGTTACTGGCCTTTTTTTTTTTTTTTTTTTTTTTTTAAGACAGAGTCTGACTCTGTTGCCCTGGCTGAAGTGAAGTGGCACCATCTCGGCTCACTGCAACCTCTGCCTCCTGGGTTCAAGCAATTCTCCTGCCTCAGGCTCCCGAGTAGCTAGGATTACAGGCACACGCCATCACACCTGGCTAATTTTTGTACTTTTAGTAGAGATGGCATTTCACTATGTTGGCTAGGCCGGTCTCAAACTCCTGACCCCGTGATCCACCTGCCTCAGCCTCCCAAAGTGCTGGGATTACAGGTGTGAGCCACCGCACCTGCCTGTCATGGTTAATTTTCTTGGAGCAAAAGTATTAGAGCCAAAATGTGGCAAACTATGATGTCAAGCTGGGAATAAATGAATGAAGAAGTCAGAGCAAGGGTGGGGCAGCCTGGGAGCATCTAAAGGAGATGGTCTCCTTTAGACCTGGCATGGAGGCTCATCCCTGGAATTCCAACATTTTAGGAGACCAAGATGGGAGGATCGCTTGAGGCCAGGAGTTTGAGACCAGCCTGGTCAACATAGCAAAACCCCATCACTGTTTTTTAAAAAAGTTTTTAACTGGGCATGGTGACTCATGCCTGTAATCCCAGCACTTTGGGAGGCTGAGGCAGGTGGATCACCTGAGGTCGGGAGTTCAAGACCAGCCTGGCCAACATGGGGAAACCCCATCTCTACTGAAAATAAAAAAATTGGCTGGGTGTGGTGGTGCACACCTGAAATTCCAGCCATTCGGGAGGCTGAGGCAGGAGAATTGCTTGAACCTCGGAAGCGGAGGTTGCAGTTAGCTGAGATCACACCACCTCACTCCAGTGTGGGCAGCAGAGTTAAACTCTGTCTCAAAAAAAAAAAAAAAAATTTTTTTTTTTTAAATAGATAAAGGAGATGGTTGTTATTTGGCTTCTGCTAACAGTTGCCAAGTAGGAACAGCCCCCATCATGTTGTCTTGTATTTATTTTCCCCTAGAGAATTCAGGAACTGAAACTTGTATAAAAGCACAGTGCCAAAAATTTAAATGTTGGCAACCAATACAATATTTAGAAAGCTCTATGGAGAGTGACTAAACTGGTTTTTTTAGCAATTAGGTTGCAATCTCAGCTATGTGACATCAGGAAAGTGACTTCTTTAGCCTTAGTTTTGTTTTCTTTTCTTTCTTTCTTTTTTTTTTTTTTTTTTTTTTTTTTTTGGAGAGAGGGTCTCCCTCAGTTGCCCAGGCTGGAGTACAGTGGCACAATCATACAATCATAGCTCACTATAGCCTCTATCTCTCAGGCTCAAGCAGTCCTCCTGCCTCAGCCTCCAGAGTAGCTAGGACTATATGTGCGTGCCACCATACCTAGTTATTTATTTATTTATTTTTATTTTTTGTAGAGATGGGGTCTCCCTATTTTGCCCAGGATGGTCTCGAACTCCTGAGCTCAAGCAGTTCATCCGCTTTAACCTCCCAAAGTGCTGGGATTGCAGGAGTGAGCCACCCAGCCTGACCAGCCTTAGTTTTCTCATGTGTAGAATGGGCACACATCAACCCATTCCATCAGGGCTAAAAACAGATAATGGACATAAGGGATTTACTCAATTTGGGATTGGCAAGTGGGTTCCAATAATGGGTTCGAGACACTAATTTTCCCCAGGTACAAGCGGACCTAGATTTTGGGGACGTGAAATTTGAATGCATATATTTCTAATATAGGAGAAGTTAGACTGAGAGAAGGTGCCGTAAGTCCTACTTTTAAATTTCTCTCGCTCCTAATTTACCAATAGCACTCTACATATGTTAATTTTAAGCACTTTCCTGTGTTAATTCATTTAATCCTTATAACCCGGTGAGGTATGTGGCATCATTTGGGAAGACAGGGAAACTGACATTCAGATTCTTAAGTACCCTGTCCAGTGCCACACAAGACTATACTTAGCAAGGCTGGGTTCACACCCAGACTGTGGCCAGTGTCTTTTGCCTTAATTATCCTCACTTTCTGCTTATTCCAGAGCCCCAACCCCCGCCTGACATTCTGTGTCAAAACCTACGAACGCCTTTTCTACATGGTGGCTCCTAGCCCCGAAGCCATGCGCATTTGGATGGACGTCATTGTGACAGCAGCTGACGAAAACCACGCCCCCTGAGTGGCCCCGCCCTGTTTGGGGGAAGTCCCTTCGAGGCTCCACCCCCGCCACACGCGTAGGGGCGTTCCTAGGCCTCGCCCACTGCCGATAAACTTGGGTCCGCCCCTTTGGAACTCTCCCGGGAATTCCGCGGGCGCTGCAGCTCCGCTGGTCTGAGCTGCTGCGTTCTGGGTTGCAGGTGCCCTGCCCTCAACGGGATCGCCAGCCCCTGAGGCCCTGCCTGGGGCAGGAGGAAGATTGCAGGGGTGGGAAGGAACTATTTATTGGTTCTCCTGTGATACTGAATTAAATACGGAGGAAGAACAGTAATTGATGCTGTGGTTTCCAGCCCAGGAGTCCTGGACCCCTTGGCCCCTGGGCAGGACGTCTGAGTTATGGGTACCTCTGGGAGCCACGCGCCCCACAGCCGGTTCTCTTTAGGAATGGAGGCCCTCCACTCTAAGGTCACGGCTGGGAGAAGAGGGTGAGAGGCGCGAGTCCCTAGTGTTGGCAGTTTTGTTTTTTTAGTTTGTAGGCCCTTCTGTTTCCAACTTTGGCTTGATCAGCTGCTGGAAATTTCTAGGAACTCCTAGGCTTCCACCTTTTAGGTCTTTGCCTATATCGTTGCTTCCTCTGCCCTTTTCTTCCCTGTTTTTCTTTTATCTATTTATTTTTATAGAGATGGGGTCTTACTATGTTGCCCAGGCTGGTCTCCAACTCCTGGACTCAAGCAACCCACCCACCTCAGCCTCCCAAGGTGCTGGGATTACAGGTGAGAGCCACGACCCCCGCCTCCCCTCTTCCCTTAACCAGCTGCACCTCATTCTTCCAGCCTTAGTCCAGTTGGCACCTGCTTCAGGAAGCCCTCACTGACTGTCCTGGCTGGGTCAGGCACCCTCTTTTGAGCTCTATCATCCCATCCCTGAAGGCCCTGGGTCGTTATGGGCGATGGATCTGTGTTGTTTATGCACTGGGAGCTCCATGAGGCAGAGCCAGCATTGTCCTCGTCATCACTGTATTCCCAGCACCATAGAGCATGTCTCAGCCTGGTGGCGTGTGCCTGTAATCCCAGCTACTTGGGAGGCTGAGGCAGGAGAATTGCTTGAACTTGGGAGGCAGAGGTTGCAGTGAGCCAAGATTGTACCACTGCACTCCAGGCTGGGTGACAAGACTGAGACGGCATCTCTTAAAAAAAAAAAAAGCATTTCTCATTTCATGAAAGTGGGGGAAAAAACCCTGCTTTCCTTTCTCCTCTGGGCCTTTGTACATTCTGTTCCCTTTGCTTAGGCACCCTTCCCTATTCCACGAAAGCCCTACTCATCGTTTAGCTTTCAGTTCCTGTGTTAAGTCTCTCCAGGAAGACCTCCCTGATTGTCCTGGCAGGTCAGATGCTTTTTCTGGGATTTTCTTTTCTTTGAGACAGAGAGAGACTCTTGTCACCCAGGCTGGAGTACAGTGGTGCAATCTTGGCTCACTGCAACCTCCACCTCTCAGGTTCAAATGATTCTCCTGCCTCAGCCTCCTGAGTAGCTGGGATAACAGGCACCGGCTACCAGGCTACGCTTGGGTAATTTTTTTGTATTTTTAGTAGAGATGGAGTTTCACCATGTTGGCCAGGCTGGTCTCCCAAATCCTGGGCTCAAGCAATCTGCCTGTCTTGGCCTCCTAAAGTGTTGGGATTACAGGCCTAAGCCGCCACTCCCGGCTCTGGGCTTTTCATTATAGCCCTGACCGATCCACCTTTGCCTCTGCATTCCCATCCCTGATCGTTCTGTCCTGTGCTTCTCTCATGGCCTTGAGTACCCGGGATCATTCTGCTGTTGAGTCTGTCTCCGGCTCTGGACTGTGAGTGACAGCTGTCTTAGTCGCCGCTGAGCTCTTGGTACAGCACAGGGCCTGGTGCATACTAAGTATGGAGGGAACATCTGGTGGTGGAATAAACTGATGGGAAAGTGATGCTAAGGCCTGGGTACCATCATGAACAAGGCAGGCAGAGCTCTTTGGCTGACTTCATCCTTGAGGTCTCATCTAAGGTGTCCCTTCCTTCAAGAAGCTCTCCCTGACCCCTAGGGTGGGTCTGGTGCCTATTCTCCACAGTCCCCCAGGGTCCCCCACCTGTCACTCTGAAGACAGCTCTTTCCTGCCTCAAAAAGTTCCCTTGAGGACCCAGGTATAGTGCTCTGAGTCCTGGGAGTGCAGACACCTGAATTCCTAGGTCCTCTGGGATTCTAGGTGTCCCCTGGCCTCCACCTTCTGGTGTAAGACATCTGGATTCTCGGATCAGTTCATCCCCCAGCCCCTCTGCAATACTGAATCCCGCTTCATGGACATCTGACCACTGTAGACGACAGCTCTCTGTGTTCAGAAGAGTCCTGCTCTTGGGTTTAATGCTCTGTGGCCGCTGTGTAGAAATTCTTAAATTTATCTTTGAATTTCTGTTTTTTTTTTTCGAGATGGAGTCTCACTCTGTCACCCAGGCTGGAGCGCAATGGCGCAATCCTGGTTTGCTGCAATCTCCACCTCCTGGGTTCAAGTGATTCTCCTTCCTCAGCCTCCTGAGTAGCTGGCATTACAAGCGCCTGCCATCACGTCCAGCTAATTTTTGTATTTTTAGTATAGACGGGTTTCACCATGTTGGTCAGGCTGGTCTTGAACTCCTGACCTCGTGATCCTCCCCACCTCAGCCTCCTAAAGTGCAGGGATTACAGGCGTAAGCCACCACGCCCAGCCTGAATTACTATTGGGTAAGCTTAGACGATGGGACAATGAAAGCATGATGAGGGGGATTAGAGCCTCACTTCATAGGCAGCCCCACCTCTCTGGGACAAGTTCCCACTCCTGTCCCCAGGAGACGAAGTCTCGCTCAGTCACCTAGGCTGGAGTGCAGTGGCACGATCTCCATTCACTACAACCTCTGCTTCCCAGGTTCAAGTGATTCTTGACCCTCAGCCTCTGGAGTAGCTGGGGTTTCAGGTGGGGTTTCAGGTGCTGGCCACTACACCAGCTAATTTTTGTAGTTTTGGTAGGGACGGGGTTTCACCATGTTGGTCAGGCTGGTTTTGAACTCCTGATCTCAAATGATCCATCCATCCACCTTGGCCTCCCAGGGTGCTGGGATTACAGGCATGAGTCACCACGCCTGGCCTGTCCCCTTCTTAACTCTGCCCGGGATCACTGGCACCCTCCACCCCTGTTGCAGGCATGCCACAAGAAGATCAGGGTTGGGTACTTGTACCTCGTGGTATGTTGGGGTGGAACATGGCCGTGGGCAACTGGTGGGAAGGGGATCCCAGTCAGGTTGCCCACGTTGTGAGGCACGGTCTCTAGCCACCACTGAATATCTGTGTTGGTCCTACGAGTATCTCTGTGCCCAAGAGAACATGACATGAAACACCATGAAGGGTTAAGAGAAAGACTGAGGGCCAGGCGCAGTGGCTCATGCCTGTAATCCTAGAACTTTGGGAGGCTGAGTCAGGAAGATCACTTGAGCCAAGGAGTTTGAGACCTGCCTGGGCAACATAGCAAGACCCTGTTTATCAAAAAAAAAATTTTAAATTAGCTGAGCATGGTGACACACACCTGTAGTCCCAGCTACTTGGGAGGCTGAGGTGGGAGGATTGATTGAGCCTGGGGGATAGAGGCTGCAGTGAGCTGTGATTGTGCCACTGCACTCCAGCATGGGTGACAGAGGGAAACTGTCTCAAAAAAAAAAAAAGGCCAGGCATGGTTGCTCACGCCTGTAATCCCAGCACTTTGGGAGGCCGAGGCAGGCGGATCACCTGAGGTTGGAAGTTTGAGACTAGCCTGACCAACATGGAGAAACCCTGTCTCTACCAAAAATACAAAATTAGCCAGATGTGGTGGGGCATGCCTGTAATCCCAACTATTTGGGAGGCTGAGGCAGGAGAATGGCTTGAACCCAGGAGGCAGAGGTTGCAATGAGCTGAGATCATGCCATTGCACTCCAGCCTGGGCAACAAGAGTGAGATTCCATCTCAAAAAAGAAAAAAGATTGAGGCAGAAGAAAGGAAAAAGTGTTTCTATTTCTATTTTAGTACCTTTAACAGCACTCTTTCCTGCCTTTTGAACCAGGTCTCTACATTTCATTTTGCACTGGACCCCGAAAATTATATAGTCAGCCCTGTCCCCAGCTCCACTCCTTCCCTAACTTGTCCCAGATGGTATGTCCCAGAGGGAGTGGGCCTGAGTCAGGCTGGGAACCTCACAGGGCTCAGAGCCTGCTCTGCCACAGGAAGACAAGAAACCCAGAGTGAATTTGGTCCTGGGCTTGTCTGAGGCTGGGGAGTGATCTCTGGTGCTGGGGGCCGCCTCTGCACCAGCCCCTGAACCAGATTCTAGATTCTTTGACATGAAGTCTGCAAAGGATCTCGAAAAGCCAGCCACCTACCACACAGCGGGCTTAAGTGTTGCCCTGCATTCAAACCTCTTTCTGTTCTCTGGTCATGGGCCAGGCGGGGGTCAGCGCCCAGAATCCGGGCAGGCCTGCGCAAGAGGTACCTCTCCACCCTGGGTCCCACTCCCTCCTGAGACGCTAGTTCTTCTGGTCTGGCCAGTTGGGGTTCCTCCCTGAAACTCTCCCACACAGCTGGGACCTGCAGGGCCTCCTGCTTCAGAGCAGCACACAATAATAACGCTAGTCTCACCCTGCCTGTCACTTGCTGGGTCCTCCCTCTGTCCCTCAGGAGGTAGGGATTTTCAGCTGAAGTTCAGAGAAGAAGATGGAGTTGCTTGAGGTTGCACAGCTAGAGGGTGGCAGAGGTAGGATTAAAACGTGTCTGTCCACTTCCAGACTCGATATTTTGCCCACTGTCTCACCATGAAAGACACTGTTAGTATAAAAAAGACCCCTCGGTCGGTCGCAGTGGCTCACGCCTGTAATCCCAGCAACACTTTGGGAGGCCTCATGGATCACGAGATCAGGAGATGGAGACCATCCTGGCTAACATGGTGAAACCCTGTCTCTACTAAAAATACAAATAAAAAAAATTATCTGGCATGGTGGTGCACACCTGTGGTCTGTAGTCCCAGCGACTTGGGAGGCTGAGGCAGAATAATCACTTGAACCGGGGAGGCGGAAGTTGCAGTGAGCTGAGAGCGCATCTCTGCACTCCTACCTGGGAGACAGCAGGACTCTGTCTCAAAAAATAATAATTAAATTAAATTTAAAAGACACTTTGGAGGCTCAGAGAGGTGAAAGCATTTCTGCAGCATCACACAGCAAAGCAAGAATCGGGGCTGAGATTCCAAGGCTGGGAGGCAGGGAGGCAGGGGCCAGTGCTGAATGAGTCCACAGGAAGTCATTCACTTTCTCTCTCTCAGCTTCAGCACGATGCCAAGTTGCCTCACCTAGGTGACTGACATGCTCGTCATTGTTGGGAACCGGGGTGCCCCACAGGGTCTGGGGAACAGATAATATCTTTATGAACACGACCACTGCTTGTCTCGTCATCAGACAGTGAGCCAGCCCCATGCAGCCGGGTCTGACTTCTGACTCTGCCGCCTCCTTTGCTGTGTGAACTTGAACAGATACCTTCCTCTCTCCGGGTCTCAGTTTCTTCCTCTATGAAACAGACGCTCCTCCCTGCCCCCTCCTTAGGAATTCAAGGCGAGATTGCTTATGTAAGAGCTGACTACCCAGCTCTTATACAAGCCCCCCTCTTATTAATAGCCCCCAGTGTGGGAGCTATTAATAGTAATACTAACAATCTATTTAAATTATTATTGTTGAGACAGGGTCTGTCTCTGTCACCCAGGCTGGAGTGCAGTGACGTAGTCACAGCTTACTACAGCCTCGACCTCCCAGGCTCAGTGTGATCCTCCCACCTCAGCCTCCCGAGTAGTTGGGTCTACAGGTGTGCACCAACACACCTGGCTAATTTTTGTATTTTTTGTAGAGATGGAGTTTCACCATGTTGCCCAGGTTGGTCTCAAACTCTTGGGCTCAAGTGATCTGCCCACCTTAGCCCCCACGGAGTTCTGGGATTATAGGCACCAACCGATGTGCTCAGCCCTTAACATATTATTAGTAGCAATAAAAGCTCATTTTTTTTTTTTTGAAACTGAGTCTTGCTCTGTCGCCAGGCTGGAGTGTAGTGGCGTGATCTCAGCTCACTGCAACCTCCGGCTCAAGCGCTTCTCCTGCCTTAGCTCCCAAGTAACTGGGATTACAGGCACAGGTCATCACACCCGGCTAATTTTTTTGTATTTTTAGTAGATACTGGGTTTCGCCATATTGGCCAGGCTGGTCTCAAAGTCCTGACCTTGTGATGCTCCTGCCTTGGCCTCCCAAAGTGCTGGGATTACAGGCCTGAGCCCCCGTGCCTGGCAAAGCTAATACTTTCATAGCTCCTAGAACTGGACCCTATTTTAATCATTTTACATAAATTTAACATTGATGCCCGTAACAGCTCTTTGGGGTAGATACTAAGATCCTCATTTTATGGATGAGAATGAGGACACTGAGGCACACGGGGGCCAAGTCATTGTCAAAGTTTCACAGCTGCTACCCAATGGACCCATGTACCTAATTGTAGGTATAGTTAGTTAAGCCAGACTGCCTGAGCTCAAACACCGTCTCCACCACTTCCTGGCTGTGTGACCCTGAGCAAGTTGTTAAGCCCCCATCTCTGCCTTGATTTCCGCATTGGTAAATTGACCATAGAAATCTCTCATAGGATTGTGTGGAAAGGGTGTGGAATGCAGCTTGGCACAGAGGAAGCATGAATACATGTGTTTTTGTTATTGTCTTTGTTTAGACAGGAGCCCTCTGAACATCAAATAATTGGAGCCACTTGATCAAGACACACAGCAGATTAGGGGCAGAGTTGGTATTCAAATCCATGCCTCTCCGTTTCCAAAACGAAGAGTCATTGCACAATATAGTCTCAGGCTCAAAGCCAGGCTCTGACTTTGGGAAGCGGCGTGAGGACCTTTGGAGACAGCCCTGGATTCAAATCCCAGTTCTGCCACTTCCAAGTCTCTCCCAGCCCCAGTCTCCCCATCTGTGAAATAAGACTGAGTTCTCTCTGCAGAGCTGTCGTGACATTCAGAGAGGATTCCCAGAAAGTGCTAAGCACAGAGCAGGTGGTTAATAAACGATAATAACCACACATACGGGTGAGGATGAAATGAGGGAATGCATGCCCCTTCAAAACCGTTTCTGGGAAACAAACACTCGATACTCAGTCACTGTTGTTATTATTACTTTTGCTACCATTGTTATTAATGTCACGACATGGTCTATGGGGAGACTCTCTGGAATCAGCTTGGAAACCTCCCACTCCCTCTTCCCTCACATCGGCTCCATCAGCAATCCCTACCTGTTCTTCCTCCTAAAATATTTTAGATCTTTCCACTCTTCGCCTTTCCTTTGGGACACCCTCAGCCAAGTACACCAGCTCTCACCTGTGTCAGTGTTCTCCACCAGGGACACACCTGTGGTTGAACAAGTTGGGTTTATTGCCTCTTGCAATGAGGGAGAAAGCACACCATGAGGTAACTGTGAGGTGTCTAAGTAAAAGGGTATTAGACAGGACTGATTTTTTTTTTTTCAGATAGAGTTTCACCCTTTGTTGCCCAGGCTGGAGTGCAGTGGCATGATATCAGCTCACTGCAACCTCTGCCTCCCAGTTCAAGCAATTCTCCTGCTTCAGCCTCCCAAATAGCTGGGATTACAGGCACCTGTCACCATGCCTGGCTAATTTTTGTATTTTTAGTAGAGTCAGGGTTTCACCGTGTTTGCCAGGCGGGTCTCTAACTCCTGACCTCAGGTGATCCATCTGCTTTGGCCTCGAAAAGTGCTGGGATTACAGGTGTGAGCCACTGCGCCTGGCTGGAATTTTTTTTTTTTTTTTTTTTGAGACAGTCTCACTCTGTTACCCAGGCTGGAGTGCAGTGGCATGATCTTAGCTCACTGCAACCTCCACCTCCCGTGTTCAAGCGATTCTCCTGTCTCAGCCTCCTGAGTTGCTGGGTTTACAGGTGTGCGCCACCACACCCAGCTAATTTTTTGTATTTTTAGTAGAGACGGAGTTTCACCGTGTCAGCCAGTCTGGTCTCTAACTCTTGAGCTCAAATGACCCACCTGCCTCAGCCTCCCAAAGTGCTGGAATTACAGGTATGAGTACCCGGCCAGAAAGGATTGATTTTGAAGGTTTTGGCTTGTGTGTGGTGGTCTTGGGAATGGCGCAAGAAAGTGGAGGATGTTTCCGGCTTGGATACTGTTACAGAGAAGGAGTAATGCTGCGTTGAGCATTTGCATAAATCTCATTTATGAGGCTGGAGAAACAAAGTGAGGCTAAAGTTGTAACTTTAATACAATAAAATATAATATAAGCAGTCATTTATATTAGCCAGGAATGAGGATGCTTAGTCATTCTGTGGTTCACACAATGATCTTGTTTGTTTCTGCGTTCAGACATGGTTATGGATTGGTCTTGATTTTTTTCTTTCTTTTTTTTTTTTTTTGAGACAGGGTCACACTCTGGTTTCCCAGGCTGGAGTTCAGTGGTGCAATCTTAGCTCACTGCAGCCTCAACCTCCCGGGCTCAGGTGATTCTCTCAGCTCAGCCTCCCCAGTAGCTGGCATTATAGGAGCGTGCCCCCATGCCCAGCTAATTTTTTGTATTTTTAGTAGAGATGAAGTTTCGAAGTGTTGCCCAGGCTATTGATTTTTTTTTTCTTGATCCTTTACTGTCACAGCGTGGCTTTGTCCAAGGCTGGTGCTCTGTGAGATTATCTAAGTGCAGCTGAGCTCCATGGCTTCGCTGTGGGTGCCAGGGCAACTCCCAGCTGTCAGGGGCTGCCTTTTTCTTTCTTCCCTGGAAAATTACCTGGCCCCTTGTTGGTTTCCTAGCCTTCTCTCTCACCCCTTCTAGAGTAATTTTCCATTTTTTTTTGTTTGTTTGTGTGTTATTTTTTATTTTTATTTTTTTTAAAGATAGACTCTTGCTCTGTCGCCCAGGCTGGAGTGCAATGGCGTGATCTTGGCTCACTGCAACCTTTGCCTTCCCAGTTCAAGCAATTCTCCTGCCTCAGCCTCCCAAGTAGCTGAGATTATAGGCACCCACCACTGTGCCCCGCTAATCTTTGTACTTTTAGTAGAGACTGGGTTTTGCCGTGTTGGCCGGGCTGGTTTCAAACTCCTGACCTCACATGATTCGCCCGTCTCAGCCTTCCAAAGTGCTGGGATTACAGGCAGGATCCACCATTTCCAGCTGAGTCATTTTCCTTTTTTACACAGAGGCCACAATGACATTCTTACCTTGCTTTTTTGTTTTTTTGAGACAGAGTTTTGCTCTTATTGCCCAAGCTGGAGTGCAATGACGAAATCTCGGCTCAATGCAATGTCTGCCCCTTGAGTTCAAGCGATTCTCCTGCCCTCAGCCGCCCGAGTAGCTGGGATTACAGGCGCGCACCATCAGGCCCAGCTAATTTTGTATTTTTAGTAGAGATCAGCTTTCTCCATGTTGGTCAGACTGGTCTAGAACTCCCAAGTCCTCAGGTGATCTGCATGCCTTGGGTTCCCACAGTGCTGGGATTATAGGCGTGAGCCACTGTGCCCGGCCTCTTACCTTGTTTTTATTGAAGAATAACATATGTCCAGTGACATGCATAAGTCAGTGATTCTCTACATATCTGTACACACGTGCAGCTGCCACCTAGATGAAGATCGTGGGGGCTCCTCCCTGTTGCTCCTTCTGGGGAAATACCCTCCCAAAGGTAACACAGTTCTGATTTCTGTCACCACTGGTGAGTTTTCTCTGTTTGGGAACTTCATATAAATGGAGTTACACAGTATATTTTGTTTAAAGGCTTTCTAAACTCAACACAAAGTTTTTTTTTCTTTTAATAAAATGAGATGAGGACTCACTATGTTGTCCAGGCTGGTCTCAAACTCCTGATCTCAAGTGATCCACCCACCTTGGCCTCCCAAAGTGCTGGGATTACAGGCACGAGCCACTGTGCCTGGCCTCCATTTACTTTTTGATGGCTAGCTGCACTGTTTCTCAGTTTGATCATATTAATAAGCAAATCTGATCATGTTCTCCAGCTCATTTAGACCCTCTTAAAGATACTCTACTATTCTCAGAATTAATCCAAATCTCTTGTCGGGGCCTCTAATGCCCTGAATAGTCTTGGCCTCTGCCTGACTCTTTCATCTCAGTTCCTGCCCTTCTCCCCACGGCCTTCTGAACTCAGGAGCACTGTTCTCCTTTCCGTGTTTGAATGGTCCATGCTACCTCCCACCTCCAGGTGTGCCCATGTGCTGTTCCCTCTGCTTGTAAAGGGCTGTGCCCCTCTCTTGACCTGCTCTAGCTGGCTAAATCCTGCATGCTCCTGAGACTGCATCTCAGATAACCTTGAGGAAGCCCTCACCCACCAGCCCCCACTTCCAGACTCCACATCTCCTTGTATCATTGCACTTCCTCCTTCATTGTCTTAGTCTCCATGGTAAACAATTCCTATGATTATTTGGTTAGGATCTGTCTTCCCCATCAGACTGTGAGCTCTGCCCAGACAGGCGCTGGTTCTGTCTTCATCTCCAGCCTCATCCAGACCAAAGCCAGGCACACCATAGATGCTCGCTCATTTAACAGTTACAGAATGGCCGGGCGCAGTGGCTCAAGCCTGTAATCCCAGCACTTTGGGAGACCGAGATGGGTGGATCACGAGGTCAAGAGATCGAGACCATCCTGGTCAACATGGTGAAACCCCGTCTCTACCAAAAATACAAAAAAAAAAAAAAAAAATTAGCTGGGCATGGTGGCGCGTGCCTGTAATCCCAGCTACTCAGGAGGCTGAGGCGGGAGAATTGCTTGAACCCAGGAGGCGGAGGTAGTGGTGAGCCGAGATCGCGCCATTGCACTCCAGCCTGGGTAACAAGAGCGAAACTCCGTCCCAAAAACAAACAAACAACAACAACAAAAACCAGTTACAGAACGCTGAATGTCGAGTAGAGTTTAAGCCTCTCTTTAAGCCCCACGACTTTCCCACTCCAGACACACAGACTTTCTCCCGCGAGCTGTCGGGGAGCCTCAGCTCCCACCCTCTCCCTCCTTGGCAACTGCACAGGGCAGGGACCGCTCTCCCAGTGGATGACGCGCCTAGGGGCGGGTCCCATCCCACAGCCGGGACGCTGAGTTGGCCCGGTTGGGCAAGGCCAGGGTTGCCTGGGGCTAGGTTACTCATCCTGGGCTCAGGTAAGAGGGCCCGGGCTGGGAGGCGGCACACCCAGGGGGGACGCCAAGGGAGCAGGACGGAGCCATGGACCCCGCCAGGAAAGCAGGTGCCCAGGCCGTGATCCGGACCGCAGGCAGCCTGCTGCTGCTACTGCTGCTTCACAGAGGTGGGTCTGCAGCCCAGAGACGTGGAGGGGGTAGAGTGGGGGCTCCTGGAGAGGAGGCTCCTCTGGGCACCTACAGAGAAGGCTCCCCCATATGAGCAGAGGGGACTGTGGGCAAAATTCCCCCATCCTGAGCAGAGGAGGCAGTGGGAAGGGCGCCCCACCATGGGCAGTAGGAAAGATTCCCCACCACGGACTGGGGGGACTGTGGGCAAAATTCTCCCATCCTGAAGCTGTGGAAAGAAGTCCCCTGTCCTTGGCAGAGAAGCTGTGGGCAGAGTTCTCTCATTTGAGTGGAAGGGGGCTATGGAAAGGGATCCCTCACTGAGCAGTCTGCTGTGGGAAAAGTTCTCTCATTTTGAGCAGAAAGCTGTGAGGAGTTACCCCTCCTACCCTGGGATGAGGGGCTCCATGGCAGGGATCGCCTGTGGTGGGCCTACGGGGGGTATAGGGGGTGTGAAGGAAAAAAAGGTCCAGTGATTCCCGTGTTTCCAGATTTGTGGAAAGCTTTTCCCTACTCCTGCCCTGGAAAAGTGGGTGCAGTAAGACTGTCTCATCCCGGGAAAGAGGGCATGGGAAGGACTATTTCTCCCTTGGGGTGGAGGCTTTCGCAAGGAGGGCTCAAGTCTGCTTGGCTCCCCGCCCCCAGGAGCGCAGGCCTTGGAGTGCTACAGCTGCGTGCAGAAAGCAGATGACGGATGCACCCCGCACAAGATGAAGACGGTTAAGTGCGCGCCGGGCGTGAACGTCTGCACCGAGGCCGTGGGGGCAGTAGAGACCAGTGAGTGGGGACCCCGGGCCACGCGCTCCCCTGCAGGTTCCTCCGGCCCAGCCCCGCCTTCTTATAGTCCTTTCTGTATCTGGCCACGCTCCTTTAACGCGGCCTTATCCCTCCCTTGCAGCCTCGCGCCTCCACTCAGGCCAGGCCTTCTCTATTAACGATTACTAGGGCGAGGGGCAGAGAGTTGAGAACTGGGTGGGGCGGATTGGGAGAGCTCGGGTTTGGGACGAGGCCACGTCCCATGCACCTTTTCTGCTCCACCACTGAGACCTCCCCATCCCTGCCTGTCAACCGAGCTCTCTCCTCTTTGAGGTTCAGCCCCTGTTCCAAGACCCCGCCCCTTCCTCCTTCGGTTGTTCTTTCCCCTCTGAGCGACTCTCTGGGGGTGCCCGTCCACCCATCCCGGCTTGTCCATCTTCTGGCGTTGGCCTATTTGAGGCCCCGCCCCTCCCAGACCTTACCCAACTCTAGGCCACGCCCCATCTGAGACCGTGCCCCATCTAATCCCGCCCCCGTGCCTCTCGTCAGTCCACGGACAATTCTCGGTAGCAGTGCGGGGTTGCGGTTCAGGACTCGTCGGCAAGAATGACCGCGGCCTGGATCTTCACGGGCTTCTGGCGTTCATCCAGCTGCAGCAATGCTCCGAGGATCGCTGCAACGCCAAGCTCAACCTCACCTCGCGGGAGCTCGACCCGGCAGGTCCGTGGGGGCGGGGTCGTATCAGCGGGGGCGGAGCTACATTCGGACACGCCCAGACGGAGGCGGAGCCGGGGCGGAGACAGGAGTACTCGGCCTGGGTGCTGGGAGTGGGATCACACTCGAGGGCGGGGTCAAGAGGCAGCAGGTGGGACTTCCTGGCTGTAGGTACCGGGAGGCTGCACGCTGGGGCGGAGCTATTAGTAAGCGGTGCCATTGATAGTGCGGGGCCACGCCTTAGGGGCGGAGCTAGAGGCCAAGCTGCGTTTCCGGATCCCTCTCGATGCCTTTCCTTCCTTTCGGACCCCTTCGCAGGTAATGAGAGTGCATACGCGCCCAACGGCGTGGAGTGCTACAGCTGCGTGGGGCTGAGCCGCGAGAAGTGCCAGGGTACGGCGCCGCCGGTCGTGAGCTGCTACAACGCCAGCGATCATGTCTACAAGGGCTGCTTCGACGGCAACGTCACCTTGACGGCAGGTGAGCGAGCCCCGGCGCACGGGACCTGTAGGAGTTGTGGTGGGCTTTCCGAAACATCCTGGGCGGCAGGGAGCCCTTTACGCAAAGGGTTTCCTTCACCTGCAGCACGTTCTGGGAACCATGGGGCCTAAGTGCTTGTATCGTAAGGCATCATGAAAAATGCAGTCCCTTCCCCCAACATATTATTAGCGTGGGGATAGGGATGCTTTGGCCCAGAGTGTTTTGGGGGAAAATACATTTCCATAGAGGGCGGCCAGGTACAGAATGAGGGGACATACCGTGAGAAATGTATTTAAGCCTCTCAGCTTCTGCCCAGGCACTGTGGGGAATCTCTAGTTCTTAGCCGTTAAAACTCAAGGGATCCCCACCTGAGTATTGAGAGATGTAACCAGGGAAAATGAAATTCTTCAAACTCCATCACTAGCGAGGTATACTATGGGACATGTAGTTCTTTTTTATTTATTATTACTATTGTTTTTTAAAGACAGGGTCTTGCTCTGTCACCTAGCCTGGAGTGCAGTGGTGCGACTATAGCTCACTGCAGCCTCTACCTCTCTACCTCCTGCCACAGCCTCCCAAGTAGCTGGGACTGCAGGGGTGCACCTGCACAACTGCTTACTTTTATTTTTGGTAACAGTGGGGTCTTGCCTTGTTGCCCAGGCTGATATTGAACTGCTGGGGTAAAGCATTCCCCCTGCCTAGGTCTCCGGGAGGGCTGGGATTACAGGCATGAACCACTGTGCCCAGTGGGAAGATGTAGCTCTGACTCTAAGGCTAAATTCTGGTGGGGAAGTAAAAGCAGGGGTGAAGGCTAGAGGGAAAATGGTGAGAGGGTTGTAGAAGTTTGTTCTGCCCTGTGGTCTTGTAAAGGGTCGTGTATCTCAGTCCAAACCTTTGTTTTAAGCCTTACTTTTAGTTCAGCCTACACACATTTCGATTTAGAGCATAATGGGAAATGTTAATCCACCATGTGCCAAAGACACATGAGTCTGTCTGTTTATCATAGTAGGACCTGAGCTGAGATTTTGGGATCAATGGATGCGACCCCTTCTGTCTCATATTGGGAGTTCTCTGTTCTTTTTATTTATTTATTTTTTTAAGACAGAGTCTCATTCTGTCTCCCAGGCTAGAGTGCAGTGGCACAATCTTGGCTCACTGCAACCTCTGCCTCCCGGGTTCCAGTGATTCTTTTGCCTCAGCCCCTCTCCCCACCGCAAGTAGCTGGGATTATAGGTGTGCCACCACCATGCCCAGCTACTTTTTGTATTTTTAGTAGAGATGGGGTTTTACCATGTGGGCCAGGCTGGCCTCGAACTCCTGACCTTAGGTGATCCGCCTGCCTCGGCTTCCCAAAGTGCTGGGATTACAAGCGTGAGCCACCGTGTCTGGTCAGGTTCTCTTTCTTGTCTGATGCCTCCAAGTTTTGTTCTGGCTGTGCCAACCTCTCTCCCTCCAGCCACTGACCTGTCTGTGTCTCCCTCCTGCAGCTAATGTGACTGTGTCCTTGCCAGTCCGTGGCTGTGTCCAGGATGAGTTCTGCACTCGGGATGGAGTAACAGGCCCAGGGTTCACACTCAGTGGCTCCTGCTGCCAAGGGTCCCGCTGTAACTCTGACCTCCGCAACAAGACCTACTTTGCCCCTCGAATCCCACCCCTTGTCCGGATCCCTCCTCCAGGGGCCACGACTGTGGCCTCAACCACATCTGTGGCTTCAACCACGTCGGTCACCACGTCTACCTCGGCTCCAGTGAGACCCACATCCACCACCAAACCCATGCCAACCCCAACCAGCCAGACTCCGAGACAGGGAGTAGAAGAGGCCTCCAGGGATGAGGAGCCCAGGTTGACCGGAGGTGCCACTGGCCACCAGGACCGTAGTAATTCAGGGCAGTATCCTGCAAAAGGGGAGCCCCAGAAGCCCCATAATAAAGGCTGTGCGGTTCCCATGGCTGGATTGGCGGCCCTTCTGTTGACCGTGGCTGCGGGTGCCCTGCTGTGAGCTTCCCCACCTGGAAATTTCCCTCTCACCTACTTCTCTGGCCCTGGTTACCCCTCTTCCCATCACTTCCTGTTTTCACCACTGGACTGGGCTGGCCCAGCCCCTGTTCTTCCAACATGCCTCAGTATCCCCAGCTTCTGCTGCGCTGGTTTGCGGCTTCGGGAAATAAAATTACTGTTGTATATATCCTGCCAGTGTGTTCTAGCTTTTTGAGGACAGTGCCTGTATCTGTCTCATCCTTGTCTCTCTACTTGTCCTCTTGTGATGCTCCGACAGTGAGAGAAATCAGCTGTCACAGGGAAGGTGGGAGAGGATGCTAAGCTTCCTACTCTCTTCTGCCTAGACTCTGGAGGGTGGGGTGGGTAGGACAGTGGCTCCCCCACAAGCACTGCCTCCCCTCCTGCCCCCATCTTCGGGGAATCAGATCCCCATCTATCTTCCTTATTGGATTGTGAGCTCATCAGGGCAGGGACCGTGCCTTACGCCTGTGTGTGATCAGTTTTTGGCACATAAAGACCTCAATAAAGATTTAATTACTTTGTATAGTGCTTTGAGGGAGTCATTTCCACTTCTTTCTTGCAATAACCTCTTTAGCTGAGCTAGGGTGGACATCACAGAGCCTTTAAAGGGAGAGCTATCAGGCTAGAGCTACAGCCCTGGGGACAGTTACTGTTGGACTTTTTTTTTTTTTTTTTTAGAAGTCTTGATCTGTCACCCAGGCTGGAGTGCAATGGCACAATCTTGGCTCACTGCAACCTCTGCCTCCCGGGTCCAAGCGATTCTCCTGCCTCAGCCTCCCAAGTAGCTGGGACTACAGGCGCGTGCCAACATGTCCAGCTAATTTTTGTGTTTTTAGTAGAGATAAGGTTTCACTGTGTTAGCCAGGATGGTCTCGATCTCCGGACCTCATGATCTGCCCACCTTGGCCTCCTAAAGTGCTGGGATTACAGGCCTGAGTTACTGTACCAGGCCATGGTTGACCCACCTGGTCTAGCCCACATGTGAGTGGTCCCACTGGTGAGGGGAGACCGGGTGAAACCATTAAGTGGCATGGAGGGGTGAATGGGGCATTTAGCAATTCCAGGGAGCAGAGAGCTTTGTCTTTGTCTAATGAGTTTGTGCATGCTCCCTAGGCTCCACCTGCCTTGCCATCCAGCCAGCCATCTGGATTTTTTTAGAGACAGGGTCTCTGTCACCCAAGCTGGAGTGCAGTGGCCCAATCATAGCTCACTGCAACCTCCAAGTAATGCCTCAGGTTCCCAAGTAGCTGGAATGACAGGCTCACCCCATCACACTTGGCCGATTCTATTTTTTGTAGAGATGAGGTCTTGCTATATTGCCCAGTCCTCCTGCCTTGGCCTCCCAAAGTGTTGGGATTACAGGCAGGAGCCACTGCACCCGACCTCATCTGGCTTACTAAGAGTCATTGAGTGTGCTCACCTCCTGTATCCCCCTTGTCCATAGGTCCTGAGGGTGCTGCTGTTGGTCTTTGCTTTGGTATTGGGGATCTAGAGCTTGAGCCCGATCTTTGTCTCCTCCCAGTCAGATGAAGGTCTGGCTCTAGACGTCCTGGAGGGGACAAGCCTAGCTTGGGAATGAGAATTCCTGGTCAGCTTTGTGACTGCTTGATGGGAAGATGATCAGATATGGGGAATAGTGAGATCCTAACAGTCTATTGCCAATATTACTATTAATAATGGGGAGCCATGTGTGTTAAAACACGCTCTGAATGAAGAGACCCCCCAAACAGGCTTTGCTGAGCAACATGGCTATTTATTCACCTGGGTGCAGGTGGAGTGAGTCTGAAAAGACAGTGGAGGGTGGTGGGCTAGGAGTTGGTTTTATAGTTTTGGGGTGGGCAGTGGAAAGTTACAGGTTACAGTTCAGGGTGGGTTTTGCAAGTTGGGAGGGGGTCATAGGGTCTGGAGTCATGAGACTGACCTATCAGTTGAGCAGTCAGTTACAAAGTCCAGTTGCCTTATCAGTTGAGGTGGGAATAAGGAACAACAGGAGAATAATTAGGAGTTAATTAGGCACCACAGGGCTTGGTCATCCTTTTCCTTTTGTGGTTTTCCAGCTACTTCAGACTTTCTAGTTCCAGGAACTCATCTGGAGGTGTATGTGCAGGTCACAGAGGTTACCATGCAGTCCATGACACAGTCGTCAGCCTAAAAGACCTTACAGTGTGAGGTAACAACAAAAAATAGCAAATAATGATAATAGCAAGAAAATAGAACATTAATAAGAGCATGAGCTCTTATTCTGAAACACATATACTGTAATACATGTATGGATGGAAAGTCAGTGATGGTAAATACAGTGTTGGGAGTGTTAGTGATTTTTAAAAATTTTAATTTAACTTTTATTTTTGTTGTAGAGATTGGCATCTCATTATATTACCCAGGCTGGTCTTGAACTCCGGGTCTCAGTTGATCCTCCTGGCTCTGCCTCCTGAGTGCTGGGATTACAGATGTGAGCCACTGTGCCCAGCTGTGTTAGTGATTAAAGACAGTCTTACCAGATGCCAGATCTAGGCTGTCAGTTTGCAGCCATCATCTCATTGACTTTTCTACATATTTTCAGACGGGATGATTGTTAGGCCTCTGAGTCCCAGCCTGGTCATTATAGCCTTGGTGACCTGCATGTACACCTCTGGATGGTCCCCAGAAGGCAGAAAGTCTGAGGTAACCACAGGTAACCAGGTGGCCACAGAAAGAAGTGAAATGACTTGTTCCTGCCTCAACTAATTGCTCTCCCCTTGCAACCTGCAACCATTGTGTCTGCTCAGCCTTGCAGAATTCCTCCCCCCGCCCCCCCGCCGCGACATTAGGTTTCTCAGGACCCCCACCACCTAAATTACATAGTTACAACTATGTAATTTACATAGTTACAACCCTTATGATCATGCCTGTTTGTAACAGATGACCCCTATCCTTGTGACCATGACGCCCTCCCCTCCCTAAAATAGATTACCACCTTTAACTGACCATTTGCCCCAACCTATAAAACCAACTCCTATTCCCACTGCCCTCCGCTGATGACCTTTTCGGCCTCAGCCCATCTGCACCCAGGTGCATAAACAGCCATGTTGCTCACACAGTGCCTGTTTGGGGTCTCTTCTTTCATCGCAGGTGTTTTAGCAATGTTCAGAATGGTGAAGTAATTAACACACAGCCAATAACACGTTTATTATGTGCCGGGTACTGTTTTAAGCGTTGTACTTGGATTAATACATTTAATCTACACAACCATCCTGTGAGGTTAGTGTGAATCATCTGCATTTTCCAAGATGGGGAAATCAGGCCTAGGGAGGTTGAGAAACTTGCCCCAGGTCACGCAGCTATTAAGCAGTGGAGCTCAGATTTGAAGCGGCAGGTCAGCTTTACAGACTGTACCACTGCTGCGATAACATTTCCCTCAGCTTAACTAAGCTTTAGACAGGCTTCCTCCTGTCTCTAAGGCCCTCAGAATCCACAGAGTCTAACCACAGAGGCCCCTTACCTCCCTTTTCTTAGAGCATTTGCTTAAGAAAACTTTACACTGTAAATAATTATTTCTTTTTCTTTTTTTTCTTTTTGAGATGGAGTCTCACTCTGTCGCCCACGTTGCAGTGCAGTGGCGTGATCACTGCAACCTCCGACTCCCAGGTTCAAGTGATTCTCCCGCCTCAGCCTCCTGAGTAGCTGGGACTACAGGTGCATGCCGCCACACACAGCCAATTTTTGTGTTTTTAGTAGAGCCAGAGTTTCACCATGTTGGTCAGGTTGGTCTCAAACTCCTGACCTCATGATCAGCCTGCCTTGGCCTCCCAAAGTGCTGGGATTCCAGGTGTGAGCCACTGTGCCTCACCCATTGTAAATTATTCCTTTGTCCTTTTGATATATATATAAACCTCTTTAAAAGTCTCTTGCTGGTTTATACCTAGTAAATGGGGTCTCACTATGTTGCCCAGGCTGGTCTTGAACTCCTAGGCACAAGCAATCATCCAGCCTTGGCCTCTCAAAATTCTGGGATTACAGGTGTGAGTGACCAGGCCACAGGGAACTATCTCTTTGAAATGTAAACGTAAAAGGGGATAGCACTCCCATCTTCCCCAGGAGGGCGACAGCCTAACTTTGGTAGGTTGTAAAAGTACCTCCTGTCATGAAGACGGAAGAAAGTTGCCTTCTCCTCTGGGTGAAGCTGATTAAAAAACACGAATGACTTGCTTATACCCATTACTGGAGATAGAAAAAACAAACAAACAAACGAATGACCTACAATCTCCCATTCACCCCAGCTCTTAAGAACCCTACCACTCGGCTGGGCGCGGTGGCCCACGCCTGTAATCCCAGCACTTTGGGAGGCTGAAGCGGATGGATCCCTTGAATCCAGGCATTTGAGATCATCCTGGGCAACCCCATCTCTACGAAAAATAAAAAAAAAAAAAAAGAATAGCCAGGCATGGTGGTGAGTGCCTGTAGTCTCAGCTACTTGGGGCTGCTGAGGTGGGAGGATTGCTTGAGCCCTGGAGGTTGAGGTTGCAGTGACCGGTGATCGTTCCCCTGCACTCCAGCCTGGGTGATAGAGCAAGGCCCTGTCTCAGAAAGAAAGAAAGAAAGAAAGAAAGAGAGACAGACAGACAGAGAGAGAGAGAGAAGGAAAGAAATAAATAAATCTGGCTTCCAATGTTCTTTCTTTTTCTTTTTTTTTTTGAGACAGAGTCTCACTCTGTCACCCAGGCTGGAGTGCAGTGGCGCAATCTTGGCTCACTGCAACCTCTGCCTCCCTGGTTCAAGTGATTCTCCTGCCTCAGCCTCTCAAGTATCTGGAACTACAGGTGCACACCACCATGCCTGGCTAATTTTTGCATTTTTAGTAGAGGCAGGGATTCGCCATGTTGGCCAGGCTGGTAATATATTTACTTAGTAGATCTATCCTCCTAAAAGTAACCAATCTTTTGCAGCTGTCACTGTTCACCCTTCCCATCTTCTTGGGGCAATATCCTCCTTACCCCTTTTGGGCTCTGAAACCCTAGTATGGGCCCTGAGACTCCCGCTTCCCTACCGCAACCCCTCCAACCTCCCACCAGATAGCTACTTGCTTGTGTTCACGAAGAGAAGAGAAAGAAAGCGCTTAACATATTTAAAATATAATCCATTATTGTTTTGCTCTAGTTTCTACTTCTAAGCTCCTAGCTCTACTTGCTGTTAAAAATGCCAGATTCAGCTGAGCACGGTGGCTCCTGCCTGTAATCCCAGCACTTTGGGACGCTGAGGCGGGCAGATTACCTGAGGTCAGGAGTTCGAGACCAGCCTGACCAACATGGGGAAACCCCGTTCATTAAAAGTACAAAAAATCAGCCAGGTGTGGCATGCCTTTAATACTAGCTACTTGGGAGGCTGAGGCAGGAGGATCACTTGAACCTGGGAGGCAGAGGCTTCAGTGAGCTGTGATTGTGCTAACACACTCCAGCCTGGGTGACACAGTGAGACTCTCTCTCTCTCTCTCTCTCTCTCACACACACACACACACACACACACAGAGCCAGATTCTATATAACTTACTAGACTGGACATGGCTTAAAGTGTTTTTTTACGATAGAGCTCACCAAAACAGAAGTTAGAGGAAGGAGAAAGGGAGGAGGAGAAAGAAAGGGAAAACTGATAGTGAGAGGATCTTGCCCTGTGAAAAGCCACAGAGGGGAAAAGTCACAAAATCTCTTCCCTGTATTTTTTCCAGGGTTTGATGTCTGAGGTCTGTGTGTGAGAAACTGATTTCAGCCTCAGGTGGGGCTTGCTGGGGACAAGGCAGGCGTGACAAGGGGCAGGGTGGATCTGCCTGAACTGGCCTTGCTGGTTTCTCTTCTTCCTGGGTTTGTGTGTTTTTAACGAAGGGCTTATTTAATTTTAATTACATAAGCCAGACATGATTATCTTCTCACTGTCAAACATTCAAAAAATACAGAGACAGTGAGAGAGGGAGCTGAACCTCGAAAAGCCCTTTTGAGAAATGGTTGGTCAATCAGTTGCAGGGGAGGGAAATTGGGGTGCAATTTGGAAAGTCTCTCTAAATGACAAAACGCTTCCGACTTGGCGGGTTTTTCTGTCAGGAATTTATCTCATACACGTGGATGCCTGTGGCCATTGTCAGGTCTGCCCAAGGATGTTAATTGCAGTAGCGTTTGGAACAGCAAAACATTAGGAATAACCTAAATGTTTGTCAGGAGGGAAC
This sequence comes from Saguinus oedipus, assembly GCA_031835075.1. Taxonomy (NCBI): domain Eukaryota; kingdom Metazoa; phylum Chordata; class Mammalia; order Primates; family Cebidae; genus Saguinus; species Saguinus oedipus. The sequence goes on along the minus strand of CM063187.1, from coordinate 45,206,746 downwards.
TGGTCACGCTGATGATGCTGTGCTTACAGTTTGAAGCTTTATGGGCATTATACAGATAAAATGAGCTGGGTGCAGTGGCTCACACCTGTAATCCCAGCACTTTGGGAGGCCAAGGTGGGTGGATCACCTTAGGTCGGGACTTCCAGACCAGCCTGGCCAACTTGGTGACACCCCGTCTCTACTAAAAATACAAAAATTAGCCAGATGTGGTGGCCAGTGACTGTAATCGCAGCTACTCAGGAGGCTGAGGCAGGAGAATCGCTTGAACCCGGGAAGCAGAGGTTGGGGTGAGCCAAGATCAGGCCCCTGCACTCCAGCCTGGGTGACAGAGTGAGAAAGAAAGGAAAGGAAGGAAGGAGGGAAGAGAGGGAGGGAGGGAAGAAAGAAAGAAAATAAAAACAGTAAAAGGAGACACATCTATTTATATTTATCTGGAAAAATCTTGAAAATAATGTTAAGTAAAATAAAAGATAAGATACAGAACAGTGTACCACCATTGTGTAAAAAAAAATTCTGTGTGTAAAAGCTTGCATATGCCTAGAATATGTCAAGAAATACACACAAGGCAATAAATACCATTGCCTCTGGAAAGGGAATTGGGTGGCCATGGGATGGGGTGGGAGGAAATCTTTCCAGCCTTCCCCTCTGTGTGGTGTTGGATGAGTCACATGTCTCCTCTGAGCCTCCGTTTCCCCATTTGGAAAGGGAGGGTCATAAAATGAGAGACTAGAGTTCTCCTTCCAGAGCTTGGCACACCGGAGATGCTTGTCGAGGAGAGGCTCTCCTGGCCGGGTGTGGTGACTCACACCTGTAATCCTAGCACTTTGGGAGGCCAAGGTGGGAGGATTGCTCGAGCCCAGGAGTTCTAGACCAGTCTGGGCAACATGGTGAAAGCTCGTCTCTACAAAAAATACAAAAGTTAGCCGGGCATGTGGTGGCACGCACTTGTAGTCCCAGTACTCAGGAGGCTGGGGTGGGAGGATTGCTTGATCCCTGGGGAGGCTGCAATGGGCTGTGATCATGCCATTGCATTCCAGCCTGGGTGACAGAGCAAGACCTTGTCTCAAAAACAAAACAAAAACTCCCACAAAAACCAAAGCAAACAAACAAACAAACAAAACAAGAACAGACAGAGGTCCTCCTCCTCCATCCGTCCTCTTGGTCTGGAACTTCACAGGGAACTCGCTCCAGCTTTCTGCTTTCCCAGTGATGAAGAAGCCAGTAGCAGTGGCAACCACCAGCCTAGAGCCCACGGTGCAAGGGGATTTTCCCAACTCCCTCGCGCTCTGTGGCAAGAAAGAGGAAGGGAACTTTTCCAACTCCCTGGCAATCTTGGCAAGAAAGAAGAAGGGGATTTTTCCAACTCCCCGGCAATCTGTGGCAAGAAGGAGGAAAATCTTTTCCCTCACATCTCTTCACTCCCACCCACACCTTCTTTCTTGAAACCAACTGTGGGCTTTCCCTTCGATATTCTCAGGAATCACTAGCATTCTCTCTCCACTACGACTTCTGGTGGGAGTAGGGGTGGACCCCCAACGACTCACACTCACGCAGCCTAATGAATGACCACGTAGGAACCCATCTCTGCTCTCCTTGCAAGCAGCCTGATGGCCTGGGTTCAAATCCCTGCTCCCGCACTAGCTTGTGGCTTTGGACAAGCCCCGTAATCTTTCTGTGCTTCAGTTTTCTCATCTATGAAATGGCAACGGCCGGGTGTGGTGACTCACGCCTGCAATCCCAGCACTTTGGGAGGCTGAGGCAGGTGGATCACCTGAGGTTAGGAGTTCGAGACCAGCCTGGCCAACATGGTGAAATCCTCTACTAAAATACTAAAATACAAAAATTAGCTGGGCGTGGTGGCAGGTGCCAGCTACTCGGTAGACTGAGGCAGGAGAATAGCTTGATCCGGGGAAGCAGAGGTTGCAGTGAGCTGAGATAGAGCCACTGCACTCCAGCCTGGGTGACAGAGCCAGACTCCGTCTAGAGAAAAAAAGAGCAACCGTACTAGCCCTTACTTCATAAGATTGTTGTGAGGACACTTAAAGTAGTTAATATGTCTATACCTGCACCGTCCAGTGTGGTCTATACCTGCACCGTCCAATGTGGTGGCCATGGGACACATCTGGCCGTTGAGTACTTGAAATGTGGCTGGTCTGAATTGAGACATGCTAGGGATTCAACACAGACACTGTTCCATTTGCCGGGCAACATAAGAAAACATAAAACAAGGCCGGGCGCGGTGGCTCACGCCTGTAATCCCAGCACTTTGGGAGGCCGAGGCGGGTGGATTACGACGTCAAGAGATCGAGACCATCCTGGTCAACATGGTGAAACCCCGTCTCTACTAAAAATACAAAAAATTAGCTGGGCACGGTGGTGCGTGCCTGTAATCGCAGCTACTCAGGAGGCTGAGGCAGGAGAATTGCCTGAACCCAGGAGGCGGAGGTTGCGGTGAGCCAAGATCCTGCCATTGCACTCCAGTCTGGGTAACAAGAGCAAAACTCCGTCTCAAAAAAAAAAAAGAAGCATAAAATAAAAAAAAAGTGACTGCATTTCAAAGATTTGGTACGCCAATAAAACAATGTCAACTATCTTATTAATTTTTTTATATGGGTCACATACTGAAATGAGACTATTTAGGACATATTGCATTAAAATGATTAAACCTCACCTGTATCCTTTTGCTTTTTTTTTTTTTTTTTTTGAGATGGAGTTTCGCTCTTGTTACACAGGCTGGAGTGCAAAGGCGCGATCTCGGCTCACCGCAACCTCTGCCTCCTGGGTTCAGGCAATTCTCCTGCCTCAGCCTCCAGAGTAGCTGGGATTACAGGCACGCGCCACCATGCCCAGTTAATTTCTTTGTATTTTTAGTAGAGACGGGGTTTCACATTGTTGACCAGGATGGTCTTGATCTCTTGACCTCGTGATCCACCCGCCTCGGCCTCCCAAAGTGCTGGGATTACAGGCTTGAGCCACCGCGCCCGGCCCTTTTGCTTTTTAAAATGTGGTTGCGGCCAGGCACAGTGGCTCACACCAGTAATCCCATCACTCTGGGAGGCCGAGGCAGGGGGATCACCTGAGGTCAGGAGTTCAAGACCACCCTGGCCAATATGGTGAAACCCTGTCTCTACTAAATATACAAAACTAGCCTGGTATGGTGATGGGCACCTGTAGTCACAACTACTGGGGGGTCTGAGGCAGGAGAGTTGCTTGAACCTGGGAGGTGGAGGTTGCAGTGAGCCGAGATTGTGCCATTGAACTCCAGCGTGGGAGACAAGAGCAAGACTCTATCTCAATAAGTAAATAAATAAATTAATTAATTAAACGTGGTTCCTAGAAAAAAATTTTTGAGACAGGGTCTCCTTCTGTTGCCCAGGCTGGAATACACTGGTACAATCATAGTTTACTGCAGCCTCCAGCTCCTGGGCTCAGGCAGTCCTCCCAACCCAGCCTCCTGAGTAGCTGAGACCACAGGTATGTTTCATGACACCTGGCTATTTTTTTTTTGTACAGATGAGGTTTTACTAAGTGCCCAGGCAGGTCTCAAACTTCTGAGTTCAAGTGATTGTCCCAACCTCAGCCTCTCAGTTCTGGGATTACAAGCACGTGCCACTGTGCCTGGCCAGAAAATGTATTTTTAAAATTTATTTGTTTTTCTTTGAGATGGGGTCTTGCTCTGTCACCCAGGCTGGAGCGTAGCCTGGTGTGATCATGGCTCATGGTAACCTTGAACTCCTGGGCTCAAGAGATCCTCCTGTTTCAGGCTTCTGAGTAGTCCAGAGGGGACTACAGGTGTGTACCACCATGCCCAGGTAATTGAAAAAATTTTTTTTGTAGAGATGGAATCTCACTGTGTTGCCCAGGCTGATCTTGAACTCCTGACCTCAAGCAGTTCTCCCTCCTTGGCCTCTGAAAGTGCTGGGATTCCAGGCATGAGCCACTGCACCCAGCCAACTTTTGTTGTTTTGCGTCACTGAATTCTGGAGCTGTTTGTCACTGCAGCGTGACTTAGCCAATCCTGACCAATACATTCCCTCATCTCCTTCCCTTGTTCTGCAATTGGAATCATTTGCAAACTGGTGAAGTCCTCCCACTGACCATAACCCGGTCATGACTCCCCAGTACTCTCAGAGTTAGATTCCAATGTCCCACCATGGCTTACAAGGCCACACAGGACCTGGTGACTGCTGCTTGTTTGTCTTTAACCCCTCCCTTCCCTTTTCTTGCTTTCACATTCCAGTGACACTGAACTTTTTGGTTTACTGCAAGCATCAAACTCTTCCGCTCAGTTCCAGGCCCTTGTGTGTGCTGTTCCTTCTGTCTGGAATGCTTTTCCATTGTCCGTTCCTGTCTACCTGGCTGACACCTACTCCTGCAAGACTCAGCTTGGATGTCCTCTCCGTCAGGTCGCTTTCCTGACCACCAGTGGGGGTCACATGCCTCCTTTGGGGCTTCCCCCGTCCATCGTTTTGGTCACTGAGGATTGTTGCTGTCTGGGTGTATTGGTCCATTCCCACATGGCTATAAAGATACTACCTGAGGCTGGGTAACTGATGAAGAAAAGAGGTATTTATTCATTTATTTATTTTTTATTTTATTTTTTAAATTTTATTTTGCTACTAGGTCAGTGGGAAAGCTTATTTATTTATTTTGAGACAGGATCTCACTCTGTCACCTAGGCTGGAGTGCAGTGTAGTGATCTCGGCTCACTATAACTTCCACCTCCGAGGTTCAAGTGATTCTCCTGCCTCAGCCTCCTGAGTAGCTGGGGTTACAGGTGTCTGCCACCATGCCTGGCTAACTTTTGCATTCTCAGTAGAGATGGGGGTTCACCATGTTGGCCAGGCTGGTCTTGAACTCCTGACTTCAGTTGATCCACCCACCTTGGCCTCCCGAAGTGCTGGGATTCTAGGTGTGAGCCACCATGCCTGGACAGAAAAGAGGTTTAATTGACTCACAATTCTGCATGGCTGGGGAGGCCTCAGGAAACTTACAATCATGGCAGAAGGTCAAGGGGAAGTATTTCTTACATGGTGGCCACAGAGAGAGTGAGTGTGTGAGAGAGAGAGTGAGCAGAGGAAATTGACACCTTTAGAGCACTAGATCTCTGAAAATGCCCTCATTATCACAAGAACAGCATGGGGGAAATGATCCAATCACCTCCCAGCAGGTCATTCCCTCACAGGTGGGGGTTACAATCAGAGATGAGATTTGGGTGGGGACACAGAGCCAAACCATAACACTGGAGGACATGTCTGTCTCCCCCCTGGGCTTTGAGTCTCCCGAGGGCATGGCTGGCGCTGTGTTGTCTGCTGCACACACAGCTCAGGGCTGGGCACAGAGGAGGGTGTCAATCACAGTTTGTTGAATGAATAATGCATGATTTCAGATGTTAGGCAGATCTGTTCCGCACAGGATTTCTGAGAAGTGAGGGTGCTGTCTCTTTCTCTTCTCTGCACCTCCCTCCTGACAGGCTTTCTGGAGAACTGAGACTTCACAGCTGGCACAGCTGGTTCCTGGAGGTCAGCTCTATGCTGCAGGGAAGTGGTTGTGGTTTCTGTGGAAAGTCCCAGAGCAATTCATCTCTTCTTGGTTCCTCCAACCAATCAATCCAATCCAAATTCCTCTGCTGACTCAACACTTTCCCACATTTTTATTTTTACTTTTGCACAAACATTTTAAATGAATAATTTAAAACATAGAGAGGTTAAAATAAGTTTACAGTGAACACTCATATAGACCCATCACCCAGATTCTTTTTTTTTTTGAGACACAGTCTCATTCTCTTACCCAGGCTGGAGTATAGTGGTGCCATCTGGGCTCAGTGGAACCTTCACCGCCCAGGTTCAAGCGATTCTCCTGCCTCAGCTTCCCAAGTAGATGGGATTACAGGTGCCCACCACCATGCCCAGCCAATTTTTATATTTTTAGTAGAGATGGGGTTTCACCATGTTGGCCAGGCTGGTTTTGAACTCCTGGCCTCAAGTGATCCACCTGTCTTGGCCTCCCAAAGTGCTGGGATTACAGGGGCAAGCCAACCAGCTCTATTTTTATTTTATCCCTTGACACAGGGTCTCATTTCCATCGCCCAGTCTGGAGTGCAGTGGTGAGATCTTGGTTCACTTCAGCCTCAGCTTCTCTGGCTTAGGTGATCCTCCCACCTCAGCCTATTGAGTATCTGGAACTAGGGGCATGTGCCACCATGCCTGGCTAACTTTTTTGTGTGTGCATATATATATATAAATACTATATACATATGCTATATATATGTGTGTGTGTATATATAAATATACAATATATATAAAAATATTATATATATATATTTATAGAGATGGGTTTTGCCCTGTTGCCCAGGCTGGTCTCGACTCCTGTACTCAAACCATCTGCCTGCCTTGGCCTCCCAAAATGCTGAAATTATAGGCATGAGCCACCGCACCCGGCCCCATCACCTAGATTCTAAATTAACATCTTACTGAACTTGCTTTATCAGGTACCCACCTTTCCATCCATCTATGCGTCACTCCTTCTTACCTTTTAGATGCATCTCAAAGTAAGTTGCTGTTATCAGTACACGTCCTCCTTAACATTGCCAGGTGCATACAATTAACAAGAGTTCAAAATTTTCTTCTATCTCGTATTTATTTAGTTTTTCCTTTTCAGGTAAAATATGCATATGGTGAAATGCCCCAAACTTAAGCACATTGTTAGAGGGGTTCTGACACATGTGCAGACCTGAGCCACCCAAATCCTCATCTTGAATCAGAGCATCACCATCACTCCAGAAGGTTCTCTGCCATCCCTTTCCAGTCAATCCCTGGGTTTCAGAGAGGAGTGTAGTGGGTGGGGTGAGGAGAGAGGACAGAGGTTAGGCCTAGACCTTGAAGGGCCTCATAGACCACAGTAAGAAATACAATAAGAGGCCGGGTGCGGTGGCTCACTTCTATAATCACAGAACTTTGGGAGGCCGAGGCAGGCGGATCATGAGGTCAGGAGTTCGAGACCAGCCTGACCAACATGGTAAAGCCCCATCTCTACTAAAAATACAAAAATTAGCCAGCCATGGTGGCACATGCCTGCAAATCCAGCTACTCAGGAGGCTGAGGTAGGAGAATCGCTTGAATCTGGGAGGCAAAGTTGCAGTGAGCTGAGATCATGCCATTGCACTCCAGCCTGAGCAACAAGAGTGAAACTCTGTCTCAAAATAAAGAAAGAAAGAAAGAAAAGAAATACAATAACAATACAAATATAACATTATTCTGGATATTTTTCTTTTTTCTTTTTTTCTTGTTTAGAGACAGGATCTTACTGTGTTGCCCAGGCCGTAGTGCAGTGATACAATTGTAGCTCACTTCAGCCTCGAGCTCCCAGACTGAAGCGATCCTCGCACCTCAGCCTCAGGAATAACTGGATTACAGTTGCATGCCACCATGCCAGGCTAATTAAAAAAAACTTTTTAGTGCCGAAAAGGCTACAGAAAAAATAAATAAATTAATTAAAAAAACCTTTTTTGGCCGGGTGGAATGTCTCACGCCTCTAATCCCAGCACTTTTGGAGGCTGAGGCAGGTGGATCATGAGGTTAGGAGATCAAGACCACTCTGGCCAACATGGTAAAACCCCATCTCTACTAAAAATACAAAAATTAGCTTAGGCCAGGCGCGGTGGCTCAAGCCTGTAATCCCAGCACTTTGGGAGGCCGAGGTGGGTGGATTACGAGGTCAAGAGATCGAGACCATCCTGGTCAACATGGTGAAACCCCGTCTATACTAAAAATACAAAAAATTAGCTGGGCATGGTGGCGCGTGCCTGTAATCCTATCTAATCAGGAGGCTGAGGCAGGAGAATTGCCTGAACCCAGGAGGCAGAGGTTGCGGTGAGCCAAGATCGTGCCATTGCACTCCAGCCTGGGTAACAAGAGCGAAACTCCATCTCAAAAAAAAAAATTAGCTATGTATGGTTTAGCTACTCAGGAGGCTGAGACAGTAGAATTGCCTGAACCCAGGAGGTGGAGGCTGCAGTGAGCCACGATCACTCCACTGCACTCCAGCCTGGGCGACAAAGTGAGACTCCATCTCAAAAAAAAAAAATTGTTTTTTGGAAGAGATGGATCTTATGTTGTCCAGGCTGTTCTCGAACTCCTGGCCTCAAGCAATCTTCATGCCTCAGCCTCCCAAAGCACTAGAATCACAGGCATGAGCCGCTGTGCCCCGCCTGTGCTCGACAGTGTTTGCCTCTTCAGGTCCACTCTCCGCTTCTCCCCACCATACTCCTGGGAGTTTGACTATACGTTGGGATCAGCATGGACCACAGTGGGCTTCCCAAACCTCTAGCTTTCTGCATCAGTTCACCCCACTGGCAAGAAACTGGAGGGTGGGTATTTATTTCCCCAGCTCCCTTCCTGATGTGGGATTGCCTGGGGCTCCTGTATCTTTCTACCCAAAGGTCTTCTCCACTCATGTCCAGGTTCTGGCAATGACTGACCTCAGGCCTGTAGGTGGTAAAAGCTCCCCTGAAGTGCTGCACCACCCTCTGTGGTCTCCCCACCCACTACCTCCACCCTTGTAAATAGACTTTGTTTTTTTTTTTAAGACAAGAGTCTTGCCCTGTCACCCAGGCTGGAGTGCAGTGGCACAATCCTGGCTCACTGCAACCTCTACCTCCTGTGTTCAAGTAATTCACCTACTTCAGCCTCCTGAGTAGGTGGGATTACGGGCATGTGCCACCACACCTGGCTAATTTGTGTATTATTAGTAGAGATGGGGTTTCACTATGCTGGCCAGGCTAGTCTCAAACTCCTAACCTCAGGTGATTCACCTGTTTCGGCCTCCCAAAGTGCTGGGACTACAGGCAAGAGCCAGCATGCCCAGCCTGATGTTTACTTTTAATTACATGTAGATTAAGGGGCGGTTTATGCAGAAATTTCTAGGGAAGGAGTAATGACTTTGGGTTGTGGGATTATTGGCATGGAAAGGGGAAGTAACGCCCAGGGGTTGCCATGGCAACGGTAAACTGACACAGCACACTGGTGGGCCTATATCATAGGAAACTGCTTAGCTAGTCCTCAGTTTGGTTCCATAGCGGAGTCCTGCCTTTGGAGTTGAGTCCGGCCTCCTACCTCAAAAACAGTGGCACTGTCCAGGTGCAGTGGCTCATGCCTGCAATCCCAGTACTTTGGGAGGCCAAGGTAGGCGGATCACTTGAGGTCAGGAGTTCGAGATCAGCCTGGCTAACATGGTGAAACTGTCTTTACTAAAAATACAAAAATGAGCTCGGCGTGGTGGCTCCCCCTAATCCCAGCTACTCAGGAGGCTGAGGCGGGAGAATTGCTTGAACCTGGGAGGCAGAGGTTGTAGTGAGCCGAGATCGCGCTGCTGCACTCCTCTCTGGGCAACAGAGATACTCTTCTCAAAAACAAAAACAAAACCCCCAAACCCCGTAAAAACAAACAAACTAAAAACAGTGACATCTTGGTGGGGCGCAGTGGCTCATGCCTGTAATCCCAGCACTTTGAGAGGCTAAGGTGGAAGGATCACTTGAGCTCATGCTTGGGCAACATAGCGACACCCCATCTCTGCTAAAAATACAAAAATTAGCTGAGTGGTGCGCACCTGTAGTCTCAGCTGCTGGTGAGGCTGAGGTGGGAAGATCACTTGAGCCCAGGCTGACGAGGCTGCAGAGAGCTGAGATTGCGTCACTGCACTCCAGGCTGGGTGACAAAGCGATAACCTGCCTCAAAACAAACACAGTGGCACCTTAACTGTTAATTGTAAGAGTAACTGGGAGCTCCCGTAGGGTTTTCACCCTAGAAGTCAGATTGGTGTTTTCCATGCGCCCTCTGGCGGCTTGGAACAGCATTGTCAGCTAAGCATCCGCCTCCAGCCCTGTCTGGACTCTCGGAAAGTACTACTGCTATTGGGCGAATGCACGGGCACCAACGTTCAGCTAAATCTGCAGCAGAGACAGTAACAAAGCTCTGTCTGGCAGGACATCTCAGAGGTTGTGACGGGTAAGACCAGGAGCAGGGTCTTCAATAACAAGGAGCACGTGCAGAGGCCTGAGCGAACATGCGTGTGTAGGGACTAGGTGCAGCTTCCTGGGGAGGAGTAGGAAGAAGAGGTTGGGGAATCAGGTCAGGCCTATTTAGCAAAGAACCTTGGCATTGGGACTTTGTCCTGTCAGCCAGTTTGGAGACTGTGAACCAAGTTTCAAAGACAAAACTGGAGGGTCAAGCATTAAGGATGTCAACTTTTTCTTTTGATAGTAGGGACTTAAAAAACAACTATTCTTCTTCATTCTAAAAGTTGTTTTTTTTTTTTTTTTTGAGACCAAGTTTCACTCTTGTTGCCCAGGCTGGAGTGCAGTGGTGCCATCTTGGCTCACTGCAACCTCTGCCTCCCGGGTTCAAGTGATTCTCGTGCCTCAGCCTCCCAAGTACCTGGGATTACAGGCATGCACTGCCACACCCGGCTAATTTTTGTATTATTAGTAGAGACAGGGTTTCTCCATGCTGGTCAGACTGGTCTGAAACTCCCGACCTCAGGTGATCTGCCTGCCTCAGCCTCCCAAAGTGCTGGATTACAGGCAAGAGCCACCATGCCCGGCCTGAAAGCTTTTAATGAATACCTACTGTGTGTTAGGGGATGTTCTGGGCAGGATCTGAGTCTGCGTTGCTCACTGTCTTACCTTCAAAGTCCAGAGTCAGGGAAAGCCTCCGAAAGAAGGGATGAGTGAAAGGAAAGATCGTTGCTAAAGCAAGGTCAGGGCAGGGATGAGCTGCTGGGGAGAGTTTGAGGTGGGTGAGATTGTGGATGAATTTGGAGACAGAAAAAAATAAAGGTGAAAGTGTTCAGTCCGGCCACGTGCGGTGGCTCACGTCTGTAATCCCAGCACTTTGGAAGGCTGAGGCAGGCAGATCACGAGGTCAGGATTTCGAGACCAGCCTGGCCAACATGGTGAAAACCTGTCTCTACTAAAAATACAAAAATTAGCCAGGTACAGTGGTAGGTGGCTGTAATTCCAGCTAGTCGGGAGGCTGAGGCAGGAGAATTGCTTGAACCCAGGAGGTGAAGATTGCAGTAGCTGACATCATCCCACTGCATTCCAGCCTGGGTGAAAAAAGAGCAAGATTCTGTCTTGGGAAAAAAAAAAAAAAAGAAAGTGTTCAGTCCTTGAACTGTCAAAAGACAAAATCACAACTAATTTTCATATAGATTTCCTCCTGCCTCAGCCTCCCAAGTAGCTGGGATTACAAGCATGCACCATCATGCCCGGCTAGTTTTTGTATTTTTAGTAGAGACGGGGTTTCACCATGTTGGCCAGGCTGGTCTCAAACTCCTAACCTCAAGTGATCCACCTGAAATGCTGGGATTACAGGTGTGAGCCACTGAGCCCTGCCTGCTTAAAGATCTTAACTGGTTTTTATTTGTGATGTTAAATTGGGCAACACCAAGTTTATAAAAGATAGAATGAATGTTCTGATGAGTCAAGCAGAGAAGGTTGGTTTTATAGACAGCAAAGTAAAAGTGGATTGGCCATTTCAAAATTCCTTTCCTTGTAAAGGTGAAAGCACAGGGGATCTCCTTGCCACGCAGGCTAAAACTGGCCGGCTTGGAGACTTGGCTATTATCTTTCACTCTCCTGATTTCCTGGAAGGTCAGATAAACAACTCAGTTTTGGCTTGGTGATGTGGAAGTTAGCACGAGAGACTCCATTTTGGTTTACAGAGCAATTTAGTAATATTAACCCCACTGATGTGGTTTGCCTCTGTGTTCCCCCAACCTCATCTTGAATTATAATCCCCACGTGTGGATGGAAGGACCTGGCGGAGGTGATTAGATCATGGGGGCAGCTTCCCCGCTGTGGTTCTTGTGATTGTGAGGGAGTTCTCAGGAGAGCCGACGGTTTCTAAGTGGCTGTTTCCCCGGCACTCTCTCTCTTGCCACCTTGTGAAGTAGGTGCTTGCTTCCCCTTCGGTGTTCTGCCGTGGTTGGAAGTTTAAGTTTCCTGAGGCTTCCCTGCCAATGTGGAACTGTGAGTCAATTAAACTTCGTTCGTTTATAAATTACCTATAAATTACCCAGTCTCAGGTAGTATCTTTCTTTTTTTTTTTTTGGTTGGAGTTTCGCTCTTGTTGCCCAGGCTGGAGTGCAGTGGCACAATCTCGGCTCACTGCAACCTCTGCCTCCGTGGTTCAAGCAATTCTCCTGCCTCAGCCTTCTGAGTAGCTGGGATTACAGGCGCCTGCCACCACGCCCGGCTACTTTTTTGTGTTTTCAGTAGAAATGGGGTTTCATCATGTTGGCCAGGCTGGTCTTGAACTCCTGACCTCAGGTGATCCACTTGCCTCAGCCTCCCAAAGTGCAGTGATTTCAGGTGTGAGCCACCGTGCCCTGCCAGGTAGTATCTTTATAGTAGTGTAAGAACAGACCCATACACCCATTAAGCCCTTCCTCACTTCCTCCAACACTAATGATGACCCCTCACTTGGTTTTTGTGAACATTTACCTGCTAACATAGATTTAACATTATCTTTTTTCTTTGTTTTTGTGAGACAAGATCTCACTCTTACACAGCTGCAGTGGTGTGATCGCAGCTCGCGGCAGCCTCGACCCCTCAGGCTTAAGCGATCTTCCTGACTCAGCTTCCCAAGTAGCTGGGACCACAGGTGTGTACCACCATGCCTGGCTAATTTTTAGATTTTTTTGTAGAGACAGGAGCTCACTATATTGCCCAGGCTGATCTCAAACTCCCAGGCTCAAATGATCCTCCCTCCTTGGTCTCCCAATTAACTTTACCTTATTTCTTGTCTTTTAAAAACATTATAATTATTTTATTGTCTTTTTACTATTATATTTCCCTCCATGGATATACCACATTCTGTTATCCATTCATCAGTGATGCGTATTTGCATTGGGTTGTGTGTGTGTGGTGTTTTCTTTTTTTTGAGACCAAATTTCGTCTGTCACCCAGGCTAGGGTGCAGTGGCACAATCTTGACTCCCTGCAACCTCTGCTTCCTGGGTTTCAAACAATTCTCCTGCCTCAGCCTCCCTGAGTAGCTGGGATTACAGGCATGCGCCACTGCGACTGGCTATTTTTGTAGTATTTTTAGTAGAGATGGGTTTCACCATATTGGCCAGGCTGGTCTGGAACTCCTGACCTTGTGATACGCCTGCCTTGGGCTCCCAAAGTGCTGGGATTACAGGCATGAGCCACAACACCTGGCCCTTTTTTTTTGGGTGGGGGGATGGAGTTTCACTCTTGTTGCCCAGGCTGGAGTGCAATGGCACAATCTTGGCTCACTGCAACCTCAACACCCAGGTTCAAGCAATTCTCCTGCCTCAGCCTCCCAAGTAGCTGGGATTACAGGTGTGCACCACCACGTCTGGCTAATTTTTGTATTTTTAGTAGTGACAGGTTTCACTATATGTTGGCCAGGCCGGTCTCAAACTCCTGACCTCAGGTGATCCGCCCCACTTGGCCCCCCAAAGTGCTGGAATTACAGGCGTATTATTTATGTGATTTTAAAAGGCCAGGTGTGGTGGCTCATGCCTGTAATCCAAGCACTTTGGGAGACCAAGGAGAGCAGATTGCTTGAGGTCAGGAGTTCGAGACCAGCCTGGCCAACATGGTGAAACCCCATCTCTACTAAAAATACAAAAAGGCCGGGTGCGGTGGCTTACACTTGTAATCCCAGCACTTTGGGAGGCCGAGGCAGGCAGATCATGAGGTCAGGAGTTCAAGACCAGACTGTCCAACATAGTGAAACTCCATCTCTGCTAAAAAAAAAAAAAAAAAAAAAATACAAAAATTAGCTGGACATGATGGCTTGTGCCTGTAATCCCCAGCTACTTGGGAGGCTGAGGTAAGAGAATTGCTTAAACAGGAACCCAGAAGGTAGAGGTTGCAGTGAGCCGAGATCATGCCACTGTACTCCAACCTGGGCTACAGAGCAAGACTCCTAAAAAAAAATAATAATTAGCTGGGCATGTTGGTGCACGCCTGTAGTCCCTGCTATTCGGGAGGCTGAAGCAGGAGAATTGATTAAATCCAGGAGGCGGAGATTTCAGTGAGCCGAATCGCACCACTGCACTACAGCCTGGGCAACAGTGTGAGACTCTGTCTCAAAATAATAATAATAATAATAATAATACAGAGACTCAATCCTGATGTCGAAATTCAAATGTAGAGTCAACCATGAACGTTTCCCTTGTCAAGATTCCCTGGGGTCTCCTCTTCCATTCTACAGGGATCTTTCCTCTTAGGACCCTGGAATGGGGAGATGCTGCATTTTGTAGGTAAAAATTCCAAGAGTAAAGTGAATGCTAGCATTTATTGAGCAGTCCCCATGACTCTGGCACACATGAACTATGTGAAAGTTAACAGAATCAAAATGGAGTCACTAATGTTAAAAAAAGAAAAAAGCCTGGGTACAGTGGCTCACGCCTATAATCCCAGCACTTTGGGAGGCCGAGGGGGGTGGATTACCTGAGGTCAGGAGTTTGAGACCAGCCTGGCCAACATGGTGAAATGCTATCTTTACTAAAAATACAAAACTTAGCCGCGTGTGGTGGCGGGCTCCTGTAGTCCCAGCTACTTGGGAGGCTGAGGCAGGAGAATTGCTTGAACCTGGGAGGTGGAGGTTGCAATGAGCTGAGATCTTGCCATTGCACTCCAGCCTGGGGAATAAGACTTCGTCTAAAAAAAAAAAAGCAAGAAAAAAAAGCTCTAACAGGGAAAGCCATGGAGAGAGAGGGTTCTCATTCTTGTATGCCTAATCACAAAAACTATCACAAAAAAAATTGCAAAAAACACAACATCACACAAAGACCATTGCAACCTTACACAGAAAAACACTTCTGCAAGGACATTTGCTCAGCAGCTGCCTGTCCAACCTCAGACTGGCATCTTTGTTATTCGTTTTTCGAGCCAAGGATAATTATTTCAAAACCGTTGTGTAATTATCCTCATTTTTCTCTTTAAAAACCTTTGTCGTCTTTTACCTCCCTGAATATGTGTAACACTCGTATTCCCATTGCAATTCTGTGTTCTTGAATAAACTTTTTTTTTTCCAGGATGTAGTTTTGTTCTTTCATCCAGGCTGGAGTTAAGTGGTGTGATCTCGGCTCACTGCAACCTCCACCCTCTAGGTTCAAGCGATTCTCCTGCCTCACCTTCCTAAGCAGCTGGGATTACAGACACCCAGGCCCAGTGAATTTTTGTATTGTTAATAGAGATGGGATATGCCATATTGGTCAGGCTAGTCTTGAACTCCTGACCTCAAGTGATCCACCCACCTCAGCCCCGCAAAGTGCTAGGATTATAGACATGAGCCACCTCGCCCAACTAATTTTTGTTTCTTTTAGAGAGCCTGTCTGTGTTATCTAGGTTGACAACTAATCACAATAAAATCCACACTCCAAGCTAGGAGTGGCCTGTGCCTGTGGTCTCACCTACTTGGGAGGCTAAGGCAGGAGAATGGCTTGAACCTGGCGGGTGGAGGTTGCAGTGAGCCAAGATCACACCCAGGAGGCTGAGGCTGCAGTGAGCCATGATTGCACCACTGTACTCCAGCCTGGGCAATAGAGCGAGATCATGGTTCAAAAAAAAAAAAAGTAAAAGAAAAAAGGCAAGGTGTGGTGGCTCACACCTATAATCCCAGCACTTTGGGAGGATGAGGTGAGTGGGTGAATCACTTGCACTCAGGAGTTCGAGACCAGCCTGGGCAACATGGCAAAACCCTATCTCTACTAAAAATACAAAAAATTAGCTGGGCATGATAGTGCACACCTGTGATCCCAGCTACTCAGGAGGCTGAGGCAGGAGAATCACTTGAACCCAGGAGGTGGAGGTTGCGGTGAGCCCAGATTGAGCCGATGCACTCCAGCCTGGGTGACAGAGCGAGACTTTGTCTCAAAACAAAGACATCGGAAATCCAGCCTTCTTCTTATTGCTCACACACATGAATCTCAGGCCCACTTGTGCACCTTGGCACCGCCATTCCCTCTGCTGGGAAAGCCTTCCTCCCGGGTCTCTGTGTGGCTTCTTCCTCTTCATTCACACATCACTGGGATATCACCACCTCTTGGTGGGCTTCCATGACCACCTTATCTTGTTTTTTTTTTTTTTGAGATGGAGTTTCACTCTTGTCGTCCAGTCTGGAATGCAATGGCATGATCTTGGCTCATTGCAACCACTGCCTCCCCAGTAGCTGGGATTACAGGCATGCGCCACCACACCCAGCTAATTTTGTATTTTTAGTAGAGATGGGGTTTCTCCATGTTGGTCAGGCTAGTCTCGAACTCCCGACCTCAGGTGATCCACCCGCCTCGGTCTCCCAAAGTGTTGGGATTATAGGTGAGAGCCACCACGCCCGGCCATGACCACCTTATCTAAAGCAGTATCTCTTCTCCCCATCACAGCCTCTATCCTTCGGTCACCTTTACTTTTCTCTGGAGCACTTACTTCTCTCTACCAGACTTTATGTTGTAGACCTGTTTGCTTTTTGTACATGTGGAACTTTCTCTTGACACTGTTTTGGTTTTTTATAGATAGGGTTTTGCTCTGTTGCCCAGGATGGAATGCAGTGGTATGATCATAGTTCACTTCAGCCTCAAACTCCTGGGCTTAGGTGAGCCACCCACCTTGGCCTCCCAACGTACTGGAACCGTAGGCATGAGCTACCAAGCCTTGCTAATTTTTAATTTTTTTTTTTTTTTAGAGATGAGGTCTTGCTTTGTTGCCCAGGCTGGCCTTAAACTCCTAGGCTCAATCAGTCCTCCCATCTTGGCCTCCCAAAGTGCTGAGATTACACGTGTGAGCCACCATACCCAGTCTGTCTTGGTCACTGTTGTTTCTTTCTCACACAGAGCAAGAGGGACCCCATAAACAGTTGGCTCCTGAATGATGGAACCACCCAGTTGGGTTAGACCTGCTGTTATCCCGTTTTATAGAGAAGAGATCTAAGACACAAGGAGGTTAAGTCACTCAGCTGACAGATGATGGAGATGGGTTTCAAATCCAAGCAGGCTAGCTTCAGGATTTGACTGAGCAGCTACAGGTTTCTTGTATCGGTTAGTTACAATAATGCTGTGTAACAAACAACCCTAAAACTCAGTAGCATGTTTTTTCAGCCTATGAGTTTGTGGGTGGGCCATTTAGGTTAGGCTTGGCTGGATGGTTCTTCTAGGCTTTTTTTTTTTCTTTTTTCCAGACAGTCTAACTTTGTTACCCAGGCTGTAGTTCAGTGCTGTGATTTTGGCTCACTGCAACCTCTGCCTCCTGGGTTTAAGCGATTCTTCTCCTGCTTAAGCCTCCCAAGTAACTGAGATTACAGGTGCATGACACCACACCTGGCTAATTTTTGTATTTTTAGTAGAGACAGGGTTTCGCCATGTTGGTCAGGCTGGTCTCGAACTCCTGAACTCATGATCCACCTGCCTCGGCCTCCCAAAGTACTGGAATTAAAAGCATGAGCCACTGCACATGGCCTGTTCTAAAGCTTTTTAATAAGCTTCCAACCCTGCTCTGAAACTTGCCTTCGTCTTTTTTTTCTGCCATATGCCCTTCAGTCAAATTCTTTCTTCTGAGGAGGCAAGAATTGAGGTTGCTGCAGATCTGTACAAATTTCCCACAGATAACTCAGATACCTTCCACCGGTAATAGAGTTGATGCCACATGACTCAGTTAGTAAAGGATGTCTATGCCTCACCTTCTTCCCCTGGAGGCATCCAACCCCCCCTGTGTGTTTTTCTCTCCTCTCTTTTTATTTCCTGCTTACTAACCAACCCTCAGAACAATTCCTCTCGGTCATAGGTGACTCTGCTCACCCTGGCTGAGTTCTTAGCTCACCTTCATGGGTGGCTCACGGGCAGTGAGGGGGTGTGGGAAGGACCTTAGGGTCTGCACTGAGCAGGTTGGAGGGACTCATTGGCTCTCCTTGGCAAGAGGCTTGCAAGAGAGGTGAGACTAAGGTCTAAAAAACCGTACAATATTTGGAGTTTCCTCTGCTTTTCTTGTCTTCAATTAAAATCGGCTCTTTTCCAAAAACCTGCACTGTTCATACTCCTGTTTTCTCTGTGTGTGTTCTGAAATGGCTTTGTGCACCCGACTGTCCACCTTGGGGTCAAGTCTGCCTCTTTGCTTACACTTTGCATGCAGAACAAAAACAAGAGAAAGAATAAAGGAAGGGAGGGAGAGAGGGAGGGAGGGAGACAAAGGAAGGAAGAAAAAATGGAAAGAAAGGGCATCTTGGTTTGTGGGGGTCAAATATCAATCGTCATGGTGGTTTTGCTTCAAGATGGCGTCACTCTTGCTATGCAACAGGCTGCTTTCCCATACACAGCCAAGCCCAGAGTCGTCTCATCATCTCAGTGTTCTTGGGCTCTGCTTCCAGGTAGGAGAGTCAGAGGCCGTTTAGGGGAGGACCTCAAGGAGCTCCCTTGCATAGCTTTTTCTTTTCTTTCTTTCTTTTTTTTAAGGAGTCTTACTCTCGCCCAGGCAGGCGTGCAGTGGCATAATCTCGGCTCACTGCAACTTCTGCCTCCTGGGTTTGTATGTCTTCTTTAAAAGACACTCCCAGGGGTGGGGCGCAGTGGCTCACGCCTGTAATCCCAGCACTTTGGGAGGCCGAGGCGGGTGGCTCACGAGGTCAAGAGATCGAGACCATCCTGGTCAACATGGTTAAACCCCATCTCTACTAAAAATACAAAAATTAGCTGGGCACGGTGGTGCGCGCCTGCAGTCCCAGCTACTCTGGAGGCTGAGGCAGGAGAATTGCTTGAACCCAGGAGGCGGAGGTTTCGGTGAGTCGAGATCCTGCCATTGCACTCGAGCCTGGGTAACAACAGCGAAACGCTGTCTCAAAAAAAAGAAAAAACAGACACTCCTAGGTTCAGGATGCACAGGGCGGGGCGGTGGCGGTGGCGGTGGTGGGGCGGTGGCGGGGCGGGCATCGGGAGGAAAAGGGGGAACGGAAATGAAGTCGGAGAGAGGAGCCGAGCAAAGAAGCTGTTGTGTCTGCGTTTGTCATCTGGGTGTGGGTGTCTGGAGGAAGCTGGCAGGAAGCTTTGAAGGCATTCACATTTGCTGATTGACCAAGAGCGAATGTTCTGATGTTGCTTGTTGTTGGTCCCTGCATTATTTGCTCTTAGTCACGGCATCATCAGTTTTGTGTTTTTTGTATATGTATGTATATGTGTATGTATCTTTTCATTATATATGCTTTTTAAATTTTAATCTTTCTTCATCTTAAAATAAGATTTGCCTTTAACTCAGTTAAGCATTGGTTAGTAAAAAAAAAAAAAAAAAAAAAAAAAGAAAGGAAAAGGAAAAGGTGCTGATGATGAGGGTTTCATGCATCCCAAGACCTTTGAGCTCATTTCAAAATCTTTTCTCACATTCTTATGGAGGCTGCATGCCTCATAGACCTGGATTCCATCCTGGTTCCATGTACCTGATTTGCAGGTACCACTTAATTGTCACAACAGCTCTGTGAAGCGGGATTTATCGCCATTTTATAAGCCAGGGAAATTTAGTGGTTTGCACAAGTCAGTTTCCCAAGACTTTGGCTGCTTGTAAGAATAATCAGAGCCAGATGATTCCAGAATTTCCGAGTAGAATGGGCTGGCTGGGCTGTCACCCGCAGATTAGAGACAGCTGTCTTGGGATGGGGACCTGAGCCAGGGATCCCGGCAGTCTCCTCTCTCCAGCATCACAGGACATACAGCAGAGGGCTGGGCTGGTCTGCAGCTGTCATTCTTACCATAACTGTGGGTGTGGGTTTTTCCTGGTTCCTGGTTTCCTGGAGTAACCTCCCTACCCTCAGGGCTCTCAGGCTTGGAGTGCCTCCTATCTGTAATAGCAACGATGCTTTTACAGTTGGTGAATCCCAATACTTAGACAGATGGATATATAACTCAAGCTGTCTGACAAGTATCTTTCAACCTTCCCTCTGCTGCTGGCAACTGAAGTCTGAAGGGCAGGCACTGAGGAAGGAAAGGGGGATGTGAGGTGAGAAGCAAGGACGCACTGGACCTGTGAGGATGAGTGGATCACGGAGGGTGGATGGGAACCTGCACAGTCTCTCATCACCTTCACTCTCCAACGTCACAGGCAGGAGGTGTTGAAGGAGAAGCTATCGTTAGTCACAGAGTTAAACAGGCATGTTGCCCAGGAGCCAGAGAAATCGAAGCAGAAGATCCGAAAAAAGCTGGGGTGACTATGGGCCAGGCCCTGGCCCCATACCGACAAAGTGGCCAGCACATAAGAGCTTACACGTGTGAGCTGCAGAACTGCTGGAATCTCCTGACTGCATAAAGAAGATGCGTGCTTGGCCAGGTGCGGTGGCTCAGGCCTGTAATCTCAGCACTTTGGGAGGCTGAGGCAGGTGGATCACCTGAGGTCAGGAGTTCAAGACCAGCTTGGCCGACATGGTGAAACTCCATCTCTACTAAAAATACAAAAATTAGCTGGGCGTAGTGGCAGGTGCCAGCTACTTGGGAGACTGAGGCAGGAGAATTGCTTGAACCTGGGAAATAGAGGTTGCATTGAGTCGAGATCGTGCCATTGCACTCCAGCCTGGGCGACAAGAGTGAAACTCCATCTAAAAAAAATAAAAAAGTTGCGTGCTCTTTAACTTCCACCTTCCAACTCTCACACGAAGTGCCTCGTGGCTCACACTGACTGAGAAGCATGCGGGGAAGGGAAATCTGGGAAAACAGTTCCTGTTTAGTTGACTTGAGAGAGTACAGACCCACCAAAGTGGCTGACACCTACACACGACAAAAGCACGGCCTCGATGAGGACAAATCTCCCCAAATTTCCTGGAGGGGCTTTCCAGAGAATCTAAAGAATGTTCCAGAAAGCTAAGATATGTTTCCAGGACTCTGTGAAGGGGGGAGATGGGGCCCTCCCAGGGTACTGTGTGTCCCCATTGGGCTCAAAACCCCGGGAATCCCTGACTGGTGCCATGTCTTTTTACATTTTCAAGTCAACATCCTTCTGGGGGAACCCAAACCCTGCTTGGGAAGTAACTTGAAGCATCTCAGTTCTCAACTTGCCCCCTGCTCACCCCTAAAAAGAGACCATACAGAGCCCCACCGACCTCGAGGCAGGTATGTATGTGGAGGGAGAAGAGGGGGAAGAGAGCAGTGTTCGTTTCTTCTCTCTCCTTCTTTTTTAGATTTATTTATTTATTTCTGTCACCCAGGCTGGAGTGCAGTGTGGCAGGATCTCGGCTTACTGCAACCTCCTTGTCCTGTGTTCAAGTGATTCTCGTGCCTCAGCCTCTGAGTAGCTGGGATTACAGGTGTGTGCCACCACCGCATGCGGCTAATTTTTGCATTTTTTAGGAGAGACTGGGTTTCTCAGGTTGGCTTGGCTGATCTTGAACTCCTGACTGCAAGTGATCCACTTGTCTCAGTCTCCCAAGTGAGCCACAGCACCCAACCCGCCTGCCCTCCCTCCCTCCCTCCCTCCCCCTTCCCCCTTCCCCTCGTGTGTCTCTCTCGCTCTCTCATCTGTCTCTCATCTCTCTCTCTCTCTCTCTCTCTCTCTCTCTCTCTCTCTCTCTCTCTCTCTCGCTCCTCTCACTCTATCACCAGGCTGGAGTGCGGTGCGCAATCTCAGCTCACTACAACCTCCACCTCCCATGTTCAAGCAATTTTCCTGCCTCAGCCTCCCAAGTAGCTGGGACTACAGGGATGTGCCACCACACCCGGCTAATTTTTGTATTTTTAGTAGAGGTGGGGTTTCACCGTGCTGGCCAGGCTGGTCTGATCTCTTGACCTTGTGATTGGTCTGCCTGTAATCCCAAAGTGCTGGGATTACAGGCATGAGCCACCAAGCCCAGCCTCTTTCTTCCCCTCCCTCCCTTTCTTCCTTCCCTTTTTCCCCTCCCCTCCCCTCCCCTCCCCTCTCCTCCCCTCCATCTTGCTCTGTTGCCCATGCTAGTGTGCAGTGGTGCAATCATAGCTCACTACAGCCTTGAACTCCTGAGCTCAAGTGATCCTCCCTCCTCAGCCTCCCAAAGTGCTGCTTCTCTTTTTATTATGGAAAATTTCAAACTTCACAGATATAAAGAGAAAAGTACAACCCCCAATGTCCTAACCACCAAGCTGTTCTTATTTCATCTATCTTTCCAATTAATTTGAGATCAACCCCAAACATACCATTTCACTGATAAATTCTGAAGAGACAAAACTTTAGTATCTCATAAGAACTCTACAAAGAAATAACTGGCCGGGCACGGTGGCTCACGTCTGTAATCCCAGCACTTTTGGAGGCTGAGGGGGGTGGATCACGAGGTCAAGAGATCGAGACCATCCTGGTCAACATGGTGAAACCCCATCTCTACTAAAAATACAAAAAATTAGCTGGGCATGGTGGGGTGTGCCTGTAATCCCAGCTACTCAGGAGGCTGAGGCAGGAGAATTGCCTGAACCCAGGAGGCGGAGGTTGCGGTGAGCCGAGATCGTGCTGTTGCACTCCAGCCTGGGTAACAAGAGCGAAACTCCGTCTCAAAAAAAAAAAAAAACCATAGTATCATTACCATATCTAAAAGTAATCAATACCTTGTTAATATAATTAACTATCTGGTCAGTGTCTTAAATTTGACCAGGCTCTCATAAATACTTTTTTTATTTTTCTGAGACAGCGTCTCGCTCTTATCCAGGCTGGAATGCAGTGGCATGATGACGGCTCACTGCAGCCTGTAGTCCTGGGCTCAAGCAATCCTCTTGCCTCAGCCTTACAAGTAGCTGGGACTACAGGTACACCACCATGCCTGGCTTTTCTTTCCTTCCTTCCTTTCCTTCCCTCCCTCCCTCCCTCCCTCCCTCCCTCCCTCCCTCCCTTCCTTCCTTCCTTCCTTCCTTTCTCTCTCTCTCTCTCTCTCTCTTTCTTTCATTCAACAGGGGTCTTGATGTGCTGCCCAGGCTGGTCTCAAACCCAAGCTCAGATGATGCTCCCTCCTCAACCTCCCGGGGTGTTAGGAGCACAGGTGGGAGCCACCGCACCCGGCCATGAAACGTTTCTTGCACAGTTGGTTTATTCAACTGATGAGAAAAACAAAGATGTACACGTTGTATTCATGGATCAGTTTCTTAATCCTCTCCTAATTTTTGGATTCTCCCTCTTTCTCCCTCCTCTGACAGCACATTTGGTGAATAAATAGGATCCTTTGTCTCAGAGTTTCCAACATCTGGAATTTTGCTGGCTGCATCCCAGTCGAATCATTTATCATGCTCCTCCATGAAGCATTTCTCAAAAGGGAGACCATTATAATTTTTTTAAATTAGCTTTATTTGCTGTATGCAGTGGCTCAAGCCTGTAATCCCAGCTCTTTGGGAGGCTGAGGCAGGTGAATCACCTGAGGTCAGGAGTTTGAGACCAGCCTGGCCAACATAGGTCTGTCTATGTGTACGTGTGTTGTGTGCATGTGTATTTGTAGTGTGTGATGTGTATGTGTGCATATGTATATTTCTTGTATGTGGTTGTATATTTGTGTGTGTATGTGCGTCTGTGTATTAGGTATACGTGTATTTGTATAGGCACCAATTATTTCTGAATGGATTCTAAAAGCCATTGGTAGCTTGGTTGCCTCTTGGAAAGGGAATTTCCACAGGGCAGGTGAGGAGAGTTTTCATGGCCTATCTGTTGGCAGACTTTTAAAAACTTTTACTTGAAACGTATGTATAAAAAGGGGTATGTACCATAAATCTATAGCTGGATGAATTTCACAAACTGAGTGCATCTAGGTACTGAGCACCCACATTCATAAGGAGATCATAATCTGCAACATTCCCAAATCCTCCCTGCGCTCCCTTCCCTTCACCCTCCTGCCATGGGGGACTATCCTGACTCTTAACAGCAGAAATTAATTTTGTACTTTGTTTTTTTGAGATGAAGTCTCGCTCTATCATCCAGGCTGGAGTTCAGTGGTGTGATCTCGGATCACTGCAACCTCCACCTCCCAGGTTCAAGTGATTCTCCCACCTCAGCCTCCTGAGTAGCTGGGATTACAGGTGCCTGCCACCACATCTGGCTAAGTTTTGTATTTTTAGTAGAGTTGAGGTTTCACCATGTTGGCCAGGCTGGTCTTGAACTCCTGGTCTCAAGTGATCTGCCTGCCTCAGTCTCCCAAAGTGTTGAGATTACAGGGGTGAGCCACCATGCCGAGCCAATTTTGTACATGTTGAGCTTCACGTAAATGGAATTATACTCTCTGTGTGTCTGGCTTCTTTTATGTAATCTTATTTTTTTGGTTTTTTAGGGTGTTGCTCTGTTCCCAGGCTGGAGTGCAGTGGCACAATCGTAGCTCACTGCAGCCTCAACCTCCCATGCTCAAGTGATTCCCCTACCTCAGCCTTCCAAGTAGCTGGGACTGCAGGCACACACCACCACACCTGGCTAATTGTTTTATTTTTTATAGAGATGAGGTTGCCACTTTTTTGCCCAGGTTGGTTTTGAATTCCTGGGCTCAAGCGGTTCTCCCACCTTGGGAGTTGAGTCCCAAAATGCTGGGACTATAGATGTGAGTCACTGTGCCTGGCCTTAAGAGATTTATCCATGTTGTCACCTGGCATCCATTCTCATTGACGTATAGTATTCCATTGTGACTTATTTATTTATTTATTTTTGAGACGGAGTTTCGCTGTTGTTACCCAGACTGGAGTGCAATGGCACGATCTCAGCTCACTGCAACCTCTGCCTCCTGAGTTCAAGCAATTCTCCTGCCTCAGCCTCCCGAGTAGCTGGGACTACAGGCTGCGCCACCATGCCCAGCTAATTTTTGTATTTTTTTTTAGTAGAGACGTGGTTTCACCATGTTGACCAGGATGGTCTCGATCTCTTGACCTTGTGATCCACCCTCCTCGGCCTCCCAATGTGCTGGGATTACAGGCATGAGCCACCGCACCCGGCCTCCACTGTGATTTATTAATTGATTCTAACTGTTGAGGGTATTTGGGTTGCTGCCAATCTTTGGCAATTACAAAT
The DNA here is from genome assembly GCA_031835075.1 of Saguinus oedipus. Lineage (NCBI taxonomy): Eukaryota > Metazoa > Chordata > Mammalia > Primates > Cebidae > Saguinus > Saguinus oedipus. The sequence goes on along the minus strand of CM063187.1, from coordinate 45,181,753 downwards.
AGTGCTACTAGGCACATTCCTGTACAGGTCATGTAGAGAACATATATATGCATTTCTGTTGGGTACATAGGCCAGGACCTGAAGGACAAGGTCATAAGGTAAGCGTCTGTTTATGCTAAATACTGACCGTTTCCCACAATGGTTGTATGTATTCACTGAGTTTTGGACCATGAGATTGTATTTCTCTTTTTATTTTTGTAGAGATGGGGGTTTCACTGTTACCCAGGCTGTCTTGAAATCCTGGACCCAAGTGAGCCTCCCACCTCGGCCTCCTAAAGTGCTGGGATTAGAGGGGTGAGCCACCTCACCCATTTCCCAGAGGACTCGGCTGTAGCAAGTGGAGGTGGGGAGAGCCCCCTTGTGGCTGGAGAGGGAATGTGCGCACCTGGGCCCCGTTCTCCCCTCCCAGTGTGTTCTCCACCAGGAGGGGTCCTGCATTCTGACCCTTTCTGCATGTTGGTACTGATTACACTAGTTGTTTATTCTGTTTCATTTCACAACTTAAAAATTTAACATTTAAAATGGTAGTAACTTACAGCACAAAATTGAAGTGTAAAGCTCAATGAATTTATGTACACATCTTTGTAACCAGCCACCACCAAGGTCAGGATATAGAACATTCCTGTCATTATTATTATTATTATTATTATTATATTTTGAGACGGAGTTTCGCTCTGGTTACCCAGGCTGGAGTGCAATGGCGCGATCTCGGCTCACCGCAACCTCCGCCTCCTGGGTTCAGGCAATTCTCCTGCCTCAGCCTCCTGAGTAGCTGGGATTACAGGCACGCGCCACCGTGCCCAGCTAATTTTTTGTATTTTTAGTAGAGATGGGGTCTCACCATGTTGACTAGGATGGTCTGGATCTCTTGACCTCGTGATCCACCCGCCTCGGCCTCACAAAGTGCTGGGATTACAGGCTTGAGCCACCGCACCTGGCTCATTCCTGTCATATATAAAAGTAATTATATAATTATGTCTAGCTTTTTTCTTTTCTTTTGGTGTCCACTTTCCTTCCTTTTTTTTTTTAAGACAGAGTTTCACTCCTGTTGCCCAGGCTGGAGTGCAGTGGCTCGATCTTGGCTCACCGCAACCTCCACCTCCCAGGTTCAAGCGATTCTCCACGTTGGCCAGGGTGGTCTTGAACTCCTGACCTCAAGTGGTCCACCCGCCTTGGCCTCCCAACGTGCTGGGATTATAGGCATGAGCCGCTGAACCCGGCTGAGCCTACCTCTTTAAAAAATAAACATGTTGGCTGAGCACAGTGGCTCATGCCTGTAATCCCAGCACTGTGAGAAGCTGAGGTGGGTGGATCATCTGAGGTTGGGACTTTGAGACCAGCTTGGCCAACATTGAGAAACCCCATCTCTACTAAAAATACAAAATTAGCTGGGCATGGTCACGCATGCCTGTAATCTTAGTAGAGACAGGGTTTCTCCACGTTGGTCAGGCTGGTCTCGAACTCCCAACCTCAGGTGATCCGTCCACCTCAGCCTCCCAAAGTATTGGGATTACAGATGTGAGCCACCGTGCCCGGCCGGGCTTGACTTTTTATACGTGAAGTACACAGTGGCACAAAAACAACGGCAATTTGTTAAGCAACGACCGGCACCTAACTCAGGCTTACAAATGACTCTTGCTATGCAGCACAGATGCTTGATATCTGTAGAGCTCTAGGATTCTAGCACGGGCCTTATCTGCTGCCTTTTGATACAGCGCCTAGATGGCCGGAGTTCAGCCTGCTTAGGCATTGCTCATGACCTTCACTGTGTTACAGAAACTTAGTTATCAGCTATAGAGAACAAGAATACAAGAATTTATACACTTACAAAACTTGCAAGGCAGGATACAATCCCACGGGCAGGAGAAGGACTCAGGGAAGTTTGCTTATAGAAAAAAAAAAATGTAATTTCTTCTCCCCTTTCCTGCAGTACTGTGACTGCACCACTACACTCCAGCCTGGGCAACACAGCAAAACCGTCTCAAAAACAAAATAATGAAGAAATGAAGAAATTTAAAAAAGGTAAAATGAACACTCTCTCTATCAAAACCCTACAGTGATTCTCCAGCTCACCCAGAGTAAAAACTTCCAGATCCTCGCCATGGAAAGGGGTGGTAACTTCGGGGTCATTGCCATGGCATTTGTAAGCTGTCACGGTGCTGGTGGGAGTGTCTTGAGCTAAGGAGCAGTAAGGGCCGCTAGGATTGCTTTTGCTGCCGTTTTCTGTTTTTGTTCAGTTTCTTCACTTTATTCTGTCTGGACTAGATCCTGTTTTAGTCAGCGGGGCTGTGACCAGAAAACGTCTTGTCAATTGCCTTAGAATTAGTGATCTAAGCGATTTAAAAACCAGCTTTTAAAAACCTGGCAAACGGCAACTTAGAGGGTCTCCCACTGCCAGTTTTGTCTTCCTCCAGCCTGTTCTCAACACAGCAGCTAGAGGGCTCCCGTGGGCAAGAGAAGTCAAAACATCTTACCATGCCCTGACATAAACTTTTTCTTTTTTCTTTTCTTTTGCTCTTCTTTTCCCCTCACTCCCTCCTCCCCCCATCTCCTTCCTTTCCTCTCTTTTTTCCTTCCTTCCTTCCTTCCTTTTTCTTTTCTGTCTTTTCTTTTTCTCTTTCTTTCTCTCTCTCTCTTGACAGGGTTATGCCCTATCATCTAGGGAGGAGGAGTGCAGTGGCATGACCTCAGCAAACTGTCTGCCTCCCTGGTTCAAGGCATCCTCCTGTCTCCTCCCAAGTAGCTGGGACTACAGGCACATGCCACCACGCCCAGTTAAGTTTTGTATTTTTTGTAAAGACAGGGTTACACTATGTTCACTATGTTGCCCAGGCTGGTCTCAAACTCCTGAGCTCAAGTAATCCACCTGCCTTGGCCTTCCAAAGTGCTGGGACTATAGGTGTGAGCCATTGCTCACACCCAGCCCTAAGTTAAAATTTGATTTTGGTGTGCTGCTTCTTCCTCTTTAGAGAGATTTAGCAAACTGACACAATGGGGACTGGCTACCTAAGGACAAAGACAGGGAATTAGCTAGAGTAGCACTTAAACTGCAAGAGACTGGTATAAATCAAAGAAAACGACTAAGGTGAGTCTTAATTATTTTTATTTTTTATTTTTGCCAAGGTTTAGGACATGTCGAGGAAAAACACAAAACCACGGGCACATCTGTGATCTGTGCTTTTTCTAAAGAGGATTTGGGGACTTCAATATTTAAAGAGGGGAAAGGAGTAGGCAATAGGGGAAAGAGGAAAGAATAAAAGGAGAGTAGGTAAAAAGGAGAAGCGGTTGCATTCTTTTGAGGCTTTGATCAGCCTTTACCGAATCCACATTTTACATGTGAAAGGAGAGGGTAGAGGAGCAGTCAATTGTGCAGTCATCTTGTCCTCAGTGAATCTGCATTTTTTTTGTTTTTTTGAGGGGGAGTTTCGCTGTGATTGCCCAGGCTGGAATGCAATGGCCTGATCTTGGCTCACTGCAACCTCTGCCTCCCAAGTTCAAGTGATTCTCTGCCTCAGCCTCCTGAATAGCTGGGATTACAGGGACCTGCCACCATGCCTGGGTAATTTTTGTATTTTTAGTAGAGATGGGGTTTCACCCTGTTGGCCAGACTGGTCTCAAATTCCTGACCTCAGGTGATGCACCTGCCTTGGCCTCCCAAAGTGCTGGGATTACAGGCGTGAGCCACTGTGCCAGGCCAGATTTGCATTTTTACATAAAATAAACTACACATCTGGTAGAGGAAGCCGTCAAATAGGCATTTATCTCAGGTGAGCAGAGGGATGACTTCTGGTCCTGTCTTTGTCCAGTACCTGTGAGGACGAGCTGTTAATTACATTGTCAGGTTGAAACTCAACTGTTTTAGGGTAAAGATCTTGGGGCCCACAAGGAATTTCCTTGTGGCCAAATTATGAGCAAGACCTGCTGGGGAAGTGTGTAGTCTTCTCTCTTTGCAGCTATGTATTTAGGAACAAAATTGGAGGCAGTTGGGTGTTAACTCCACGCCCAAGCCTGGCTTTTCCCTTTAGCATAGTTTGGTGTCCCAAGATTTTTTTTTTTTTCCCTTTCTTGGTGGGTAGAACTAGAGAACTTTCTAGAAAGAACTTGGTTGGCATATATATATACATATACATATATATATATATATACTATGGCCAAACTCCCCAGTCTTTTGGGAGGGGAAGGAAGGTTTGCAGTAAGAGTCTCTCCTCCCACCTCCGGTGCCATTTAGTGTGTGTCAATCAAGCCTTAGTAAAGGTTTTTTTTTTAAGGAGAAAATATCTGTCTCCCCCTTACCCTCACCATCTTTTACTTTGCTCTATACACCTCTGTATCATTTGAGTCTTTTACAATAAGATAAGCTAGAGCTTTTGTGTTTTTGAGTAATAAGTAAATAAGCGTAAGAATTTTCCAAAAGATATTCCCCCGCCAGTAGTCACAGGTCCCCATTCACCATACCCTAATGAGTCCTTCCTCCCTCTCTCCGTCCCTCCCAAGTCCACTGCAGAGTCATTAATCAGCCCCAGGGAAAGGAAGGAATGATGTGGAGCGGGAAAGGGACAGACGGGACACGGTAATGGGGCCCACTGTAACGGGACAGGCGGGACACAGTAATGGGGCCCACTGTAACGGGACAGGCGGGACACAGTAATGGGGCCCACTGTAACCAGAGAATCTGTCTTTTTTTGATGCAGACTCACATCCAGTCTGAAGTGCAGAAGCATGATCATGGCTCACTGCAGCCTCAGCCTCCTGAGCTCCTTGTTTTGTTTTAAACAAAAAATAAAATTCTAAGCCATGGCCCCCTCCCACCAACCATCTGAGTAGACCCCTCCTCTCAGTCAGGGCTTTCAAAAGTTAACCTGAAAAACTGGTACAGGCCATGCCAGGAAGGAAAGGTTGACCATGCCTCATTATACCGTCCTCCCTTTTGGATTTTGGGAAAAGCTGACCAGCATTAACATCAACACAGATCGTAAGTCTGATAAACATTTACAATGTACTCTCTCTGAAGTCTGCTACTTGATGGCTTCATTTGTGTGATAAAACTTTGGTTTCCACAATTCCTTATCATCCTAACCCAGACATTCCTTTCTATTGATTCCAGGTCTTAAGATGATAACTCTTTTAACCAATTGCCGATCAGAAAATCTTTGAATCTACCTATTACCTGGAAGTTTCCTCTGTTTTGAGTGGTCTTGCTTTCTGGGCTGAAACAATGTACATCTTACATGTATTTAATTGTATCATGTCTTCCTAAAATGTCTGACACTAGACTGTGCCCTGACCACCTTAGGCACATATTTTCAGGGTCTCCTGAGGGCGGTGTCATGGGCCATGGTCACTCATATTTGGTTCAGAATAATTCTTTTCAAATATTTTAGAGTTTGACTCTTTTTGTGGACATAAGTGATCATTCCACTTCAGCCTCCCGAGTAGCTGGGACTGTAGGCGAGCACCACCATGCCAGGCTAATTTTTTGGATTCTATTTTTTTGGAGAGATGGGGTCTAACTATGTTGCCCAGGCTGGTCTCAAACTCCTGGGCTCATGGAATTCTCTCACCTCTGCCTTTCAAAGTGCTGGGATTACAGGTATGAGCCACTGCAGCAGGCCCATAATTGGAGAATTTGGAGTCTGATTTTTCTCATTTGGCCATAGCTCCTAGTGTTGGGAAAAGCAGCGAAGGAGAAAGGACTTACAGAGTGCCTACATAAATTGGTTATGAGTAACACATAAACAAGGCACAACAAACTGTGGAAGGCCGCAGGAGGCCTCTGAGGAGGAAGGCCTCTCCTTGCCTCATGTTCCGGTGCAGGGTGACGTAGGCTCTGTTACCATAAACACTGTGCTCAAGGACGTAAAACCCCTTCGTAGCACTATGACGTAGCCAGACTTCTAGGCTCCTTTTAAGGCCCATGTTCTATCAGCTGTACATAGATAATAAGCTAAAGATAACCACATGTTCTTGTTTTGTGAAACTCTTAAACTACCACTGTTATCAGTCCTTAGGATGACATACTAGTTTCGACTCACTGATTCATCCACCATCACTCCACCCCTACCCTATAGATCAAAGTGATTGTAATCAATAAATAGTGTGGATGATCGGAGCTCGGGGCCTTCACTGTCTCCTCCAGTATTGGGTGATGGCACCCTTGTCCCACTTTCTCTCTTAATCTGTCTTTTTTCTCATTCCTTTGTCACCACTGAACTCGAGGCACCCATGGGTGATGTAGGGCCAACTCCCTGTATCCTAGGACCCCAAAACAGCAGCCTTAAGATTGGGCTGGGAGTGCTCTGGAGGAGGCTAATGCTAGTTACTTCTCCAACTAGCAGGATTTAGCATATTAGAGTGAAAGGAAAATCAGACTTTAGGTCAAAATATCTAAGTTCTTGCCTTGGTCCTGGCCATAGCTAAATGTAGGAAACTCACTGAAGTTTTCCAGATCTCAGATTCTCTTTCTGGAGAATGGGTGGTTTGGAAAGCATGAATTGTAAAGGCTCTTTCAGCACTAAAATTCCAATTCTATTGTTGAAACACACAAAATCACAGCTGAAATGTTTATTAGTAATGCCTACTGCATACAAAAATCATAGCAGAAATTGTATTAAAAATGTCAAATACATTCATAGTATCTCTGTTCTCCCTTAAATTCCCACCTACACGTCAACTTGTTGAACCCCAACAGTAAGAAGGCTCCCAGTCAAAAAAGATGTCCTCAGAGCCAGGTCCAAAGTGCCGTCTTAGGAAAAGTGAATAAATGATGGCAGCAGCAATGGCAGCAGTAGCTGTAACCCCCAAACAGGAATGGGAAGACAGGTGGCTCCACTTTCAGTCCTTCGAGATTGAGTGAGAAGCTGACGTGGGCACACTTCCCTCACAAACATGGGCCCTACTGCTAAGATTCCGGACATCAGCCTACAGCCAATCATGGCTGTACAGCCTCTGACCTCCACAGATGACTCAATGCCACCTACGGAACAAGGAAGGATGGGGAGGAGAGAGATGTTTTAGGGAGTCAGAGGAGAATCCAGTCCTCCCTCATCCCTGGAGAGCTCAGTGTCAGAATCTCTTGGGAGCTACTCAAATGTCTGGTTTTCCAGCCTCTGAAACTATGAGATGTTCATTTCAGTTTACCTCCAGTGATCTCAAGTTTTCCTTGATAGCATCGAGTTGTACCATTGGGACAGGGAAGAGAAGGAGCATTGAAACAAGTCCCCAGAGCCACACAGGTTGGGCAATGGAGTGTTGCTGACACAGTGGAAGCTGGAGGGAAACAAGAGAGATGGTTAAGGGCAGGTCCTGTATCCAGAGATGCCATTCCTTGCTGCCTTCTCTTCCCCAGGTTTTTCCTGCAGATGCTGCTCTAATCAAGGCCCATTACTGCAGCCTCCCCATCCTTCCCCAGCTGGTGCTCTCTGCTGCGAAATCTCCATCAATCGGACTTCCAAACTCTGTGCTGAGGTGTGAAGATAGAGAGATGAAAAACAACATAGTTCCTGTCATCTAGCATCTCTAAGAGAAAGACATGTAAGTAATTAACTCAGTAGTTGCTGTGTTCAAGGTATAATAACAAAGGAATGGAGGAATACTGAACTACCTAAAAGAATTTGGTAAATACTTTCAAAGAGCTGATACCTGAGTTGACATGGAGGATGAATAGGGGTTAGCTATGTGAAAAATGGGGTCTGGAGGAGTAGTAAAGGAGACAGCAAGGACAAAGGTCAGGTGGTATGAGCCAGTTTGGTGGATCTGGGGAAATCTGAGAAGTTGCAGGGCTGATATTCAGCTTGTAGGGACAGCTGTTTCCTTGAGCTGTTTTTATGTGTTTGTTTTTTATGGCCGGCATCCAGTTTGATTGGCTAGTGCCATCTACATTGTTAAGCATTTTGAGTATTAGCCCCAGTTAGCACACAGTAAATGAGAGAGGGAAGAGAGGGAAATGAAGCTGAAAATATAGGCAGGGCCAAGTTACTACAGGCCTTGTAAATTTGGGGAACTGGGCTGTTCTCATGCAGCAATGGGAAATCAATACTTGTTAGACTGATAATACCACCCTACTCAGAAACCTACACTGACGTCATTGTTTTTTTATTTTATTTATTTGAGACAGAGTCTTGTTCTGTCTCCCAAGCTCAAGTGCAATGGTGTGATACTGGCTCACTGCAACCTCCACCTCCTGGCTTCAAGCAATTCTCTTGCCTCAGCCTCCCCAGTAGCTGGGATTACAGGCATGCACCACTATGCTAATTTTTGCCCTTTCAGTAGAGACGGGGTTTCACCATGTTGGCCAGGCTGGTCTGTAACTCCTGCTCTCAAATAATCCACTAACCTCAGCCTCCTGAAGTGCTAGGATTACAGGTCTAAGCCACCTCACCCGGCCTGTCTTATTGCTTAATAAACACAAAACCCAATTTACACTCCAGCCTTCACTGGTGTCTCTGCTCTGAGAAGTGTTTAAATCCCCAAAAACAATTCAAAAAAAGAAAATTACTTTAACTGTGAGGTACTTTGGGATAGGGGCCAGTTAGACTAAGCCAAGTCAGAATTCAAAGAGAGGCCATACACAAGCTCTTTCTGGAGTTTCTCTTAGCACCTGTCTCCCTCACTTCCAGGGTACCTGTGGTCCCATTGAAGTCCCAAAACTGAGACAGGCTATCTTTGTCATTACAGAAGGAATCCTCGCAGTAGTTACTGTAGGAGATGACGGTCAGGCCAGGAGGTGGAGAGTGCTGGACAACTGTTATGGCCTCCACCCCTTCCAGGATGCAGCCCTTCGTGGCCAAAATGGCTGTCTCAGTCCCTGTTATGAGACAGGAGGGACAGGAAATGGATGGTGGCCCTCACCATTGGCCTGGGGAAAGGGGACAAGCATTGGCATGGACATAATCACCCTCCCTCTGACCTCGCCCAGTTGTCCTATCTCATTTCACCTGCTTTAATCATTAGTACGGTTTCCTGGCAAAGTGTCTCTCTGTCACAAGTCTCAACTTCCTCTGTGGTCCAGTTAAACATATTGCTTGGATCTGCTTTCAGAGTCATCGACAAACCCTTCTGACAACGCAGCTCTAGGTCCGCTGCGGAGAAAACGAGAAGATAAGCACTTCTCCATGGGCCAAGGCATCAATCCACCTTCTGTGACACGACTGCTCTCCCCTATGTCCCCCATACGCACAGGTCAGGAAGGAGGTTCCTAGGACCAGGAGGATCAGCAGATGCTGGATACAAGGGGTTCCCATGGCTTCTTCTGGAGAGGTTTGGGAGGAGCTGGTCGGGATCTGTGAATTTGAGGGAGAGAAGGCAACTTTGCAGCCAGAGCGTGTGAGATCAAATAAATCTAGGTCCTGGCAAGTACTGAATTCAGGGTGGGTGTTTTCACCTATTTTTTTTTAGACGGAGTCTCATTCTATTGCCCAGGCTGGAGAGCAGTAGCTCAATCTTGGCTTACTGCCTCTGCCTCCCAGGTTCAAGAGATTCTCCTGCCTCAGCCTCCCGAGTAGCCAGGATAACAGGTACCTGCCATCACACCTGGCTAATCTTTTGTATTTTTAGTAGAGATAGGGTTTCACCATGTTGGCCACGCTGGTCTTGAACTCCTGACCTCAGGTCATCCGCCTGCCTCAGCCCCCCCAAAGTGCTGGGATTCCAGGCCTGAGCCACTGTGCCCGGCCTCACAGTGGGGTTTATGGTGTACATGACCATGACCTCTGAAGTCGATCTGTCCCTAACCACCTTGTGAGCTGGAGCGAGTTCACAGGTTTATCACGTTTTCATGGTTTTAATTCTCGGGTCCGGCCACCCAGTGCCCTCCAACTTCAAGGTCAGGAGTGTGGTCCCGAAGGCCGCTTCTCCCTCAGCCTCAGGGGTCCAGGTTCACCCTCACACTCTCTCAGGGACCCAGGATCTCAGCCCCCAAGCCCCATCAGAACCCAGGAATCTGAAAGCCCAGCCCCGTCCTAGGTAGGGATCAAGGAGTTTGGGTTCCAACCACCTTTTCCCGCGGGACACGCCATTCTGGGCCGCTCCCCTCCCAGTCCCGGGAGCCCAGGCCCCTAACCCTCTTTCCCCTCAGAACCAGAATCTCGGTCCCCGGCCTTCTCTTTCCTCAGAATCCAGGAATCTGAATCTCTAGCCTTCTTTTTCTTTTTAAAGAAGCAAAATTCCCGCCGGCTTCCAAACGACACCTCACAAGAATCTCACGACGCCGAAGGTGTGGCCTGGAATGCCTTCTCCCTGGGCCAGGCCTTCTCTTACCACGGAAGGCGGGGCCAGCCTGGCCACACAGCACTCGAAACTCCATTGGTGGACGCAAAAGCATTGGGTAAGTTCATTGGATGAGCCTGGAGGAACGTGGCATCTGATTGGCCCCAGAGAAGTCAATTCCTGACCATCTCGGAGGACGCGCATGCTCGGAGGGCGGGTGGCGGGCAAACTGGCGGGAAAAGCCCGCCTATTTTTGCAGCCCCCAGGCACGCAATGCAGAGAGGGCGGTGCATTGCCCGATGGCCTAGTCTGGCGCTTTTCTCTGTCTCTGCTTCTCCAGCCATACTAGGAGGTCAAACCCTTGGCCCTCACCCACACAACTTATCTCCTTACCCAAATGGCCTCTCATGTTTCCAGCCTGGCCCCTGCCTCAGCACCCACCTTAGCCCTGGCTGCTGGGAGTCAGCTTGGTCTCTTCACTTGCAGTGGCCCCTGCTCAGCCCAGCGTCGTCCTCTGATTGCAGCATTGCCCCAGCCTCCTTATGATAGGGCTGAATCCAGGAATGCCTGCTTCAGCATCACTTCGGGCATCCCGAATACATGCATGAGCAGTAGCTGTGATGGGACGGGCTGCCGTCAGATGGAACCCATGTGTCCGTGTCAGGACCATGAACAACACAGGTCACTTGGATTTGTTGCTCATGGCTGACAGTTCTCTTTCACACCTACGTAAGCTTTCTCTCTCTCTCTTTCCTTCCTTCCCTCCCTCCCTTCTTTCCTTCCTCCCTCCCTCTTTCTCTCTCTTCCTTTCTTCCTCCCTTTCTCTCTTCTTTTTCTTTTTCTCTTTCTTCTTTCTTTCACAGTCTCACTCTATCCCTCACGCTGGAGTGCAGTGGCGTGATCTCGGCTCACTGCAACCTTCCCCTCCCGAGTCCCCAGTTCAAGCAATTCTCCTGCCTCAGCTTCCCAAGTAGCTGGGATTACAGGCATGCGCCACCATGCCCCAGCTAATTTTTGTATTCTTAGTAGAGATGGGGTTTCACCATGTTGGCCAGGCTGGTCTTGAACTCCTGATCTTAGGTGATCTGCCCACCTCAGCCTCCCAAAGTGCTGAGATTGCAGGCATGAGCCACCGCGCCCCGCCTCAGTTATTTATTTATAGCCGTGCAAGAATGCCCCAATATACACCCCCTTGAGAAAGGTGGCTCTGCCTTTATGGTGCAAGAGAGATTGACAGATCTTCCTTAGCCTGAGCCAATCTCTGTTCTTCCCAGAGCTTCAGTGTCCTCATCTAGAAAATGAGGAGGTTAGTCCAGAGCAATGGTTGGCAAATAATTTATGAAAATCCATGGAACATTTGTAAAAAAGAAAAAATCTCAATGGCTAAATTACGGTGAAGGCATCTTTTCATATAAGCACTGTGACACCACCATTGTTCACTGAATTACTGCAATATGCTCTGCCCTGGCCCATGTGGCTATTCCCCACCTGGCACCAGAATGATCTCTTAACTGTAAGTCACACCATATCACTCCTGTTTAAAACTTTCTAATGGGCCAGTCACGGTGGCTCAGGTCTGTAATCCCAGCATTTTGGGAGGCTGAGGTGGGTGGATCACCTGAGGTCAGGAGTTTGAGACCAGCCTGGCCAACATGGTGAAACCCTGTCTCTACTAAAAATGCAAAAATTAACTGGGTATGGTGGTGTGCCCCTGTAATCCCAGCTACTTGGGAGGCTGAGGCAGGAGAATCACTTGAACCTGGGAGGTGGAGGTTACAGTGAGCCCAGATCGCACCACTGCACTCCAGCCTGGGTGACAGAGCAAGGCTGTGTTAAAAAAAAAAAAAAAGAGAAAACCTTCCAATGGATTCTCATTTTACCCCAAGTAAGATTCTAGGCTGGGTGCCATGGCTCATGCCTGTAATCCCAACACTTCGGGAGGCTGAGGTGGGAGGATTGCTTGAGCCCAAGAGGTAGAGGTCGCAGTGAGCTGAGATCACACCACAGCACTCCAGCTCTTGCTCTGGTGTACATGTCAGTGTGCATGTATGCATGTGTGCATGGGCATGTGTGTGTCTGGTTCCTTCCAGCTGTGCTGATCCATCTCTATGTACAGAGAGACCTCTGGCGATCTGCCCACTTTGGCCTCCCAAATTGCTGGGACTACAGGCACGAGCCACCACACCTGGCCTTTCTTTGTGTTTTCAATATATGTACTGCAAGTATTTTCTCTCAGTTTGTGACTTGTGTTTTTGCTAGTAAGAAAATAGTATATTTTAAAAGAAGTTTTTCATTTTAAGAAAATCCCCAAAAATCAGACTTTTTTTTGGTTTTATAATTTATGTTTTTTTGTGTGTCCAATATAAAAATCTTTGTCTACCCTAAGGTCACAAAGTTTTTTTCCCTATGTATTTTTCTAAAAGATGTATAGTTTTTGCATTTACATTTAGGTTTATGATCCATTTTGTGTTAGTTTTTTCCAATAGTGTGAGGTAAGATTGAAGTTCATTTTCCCCTGTTAGATGCCTTTATTGTGACAATATATAAAGCATTTAGGCATAACCTTAACAAGAAGTTCATAAAATATATATAAGAACACTTTTAAAACACTCATAAAGGACAAAAAGGTCATCTTCAAAAGACGAAAAGGCATATCCAGTCTCTTTTCTATCATTTTATTATGAAAATTTCCAAACATACAAGAAAATTACAAAAAATGGGCCAGCATGGCAGCTCACACCTATAATCCCAGCACTTTGGGAGGCTGAGGTGGTTGGATTACCTAAGGTTAGGAGTTGGAGACCAGCCTGGCCCACATGGCAAAACTCTGTCTCTACTTTTTTAAATGTATTTCAGAGTGAGTTGCAGAATTTAGTACCTGTGAGCCCTAAACACTCCAGCATTCATACCTTTAACTAGAGTTTGATATTTGTTTATATTTTAGGTGAAATTTATATGAAGTAAAAAGTACAAAGTTGGACTGTACCATTTGATGAGTTTTAGTTTTAGCTTTTTTTTTAAGCACATGATAGAATGAGAAGGTACATTTGATGAGTTTTGAACGTACATTTGATGAGTGCATACACTCACACAACTCCTTCCAAGACATGCAGCATTCCCATTGCTGCAGTGAGTTCCTTCCCAGCCAGTCCTCAAGCCCAGTCCCACCTCCAGGCGCAGACATTTTGCTGAGCAAAAGAAAGCTTACCCGAAAGTGTCTCCATTGTGTCAATGCCTCCACAGGCAACGCAAATTTATGGGTATTGCTTTTTTATGCAGTTTGACCAATCTGTACCTGTAAATGGAAATATTTGCCCTGTTAACATTGTTTGGTCTAAAGCTGCCTCCCTACTGCATTAAGTTTGGTCTAAAGGTTTCTCCGTACATAGTGAACTGTAACCTAACTTGATGTGTAAACAGTCTGTAACCTACTATTGCAAAAATAGCTGAGTCTCAGCCAATCACAGGCAGCCAAATGACTTCAAACCTGGTTCAAATAAGGCAAGCACCCAACTGTTACCAGTCTAGCTGTTTCTGTGCCTACCTTAGTTTCCTCTACCTCACTTTCTTCTGTGGTAGATGTTATTCAACCATTTACAGACAGACTGAGCACCCTGAAGTTTCTCTGAAAGTTTTCTGGTTCTGGAAGCTACCTGATTCACGCATTATTCAATTAACCTGAGTTAAATTTAATGCGTCTGAAGTTTTTCCTTTAATCAGCCCATTAATCTAATTATTGTTTGACTGCATGTAGATCTACCCTTAAACTTTTGTGAGATGGAAATAGAATCAGGTCACAGTGTCAGGTAGCACCAGGCCTCCAGGTGTTCACGAGAATTCCCAGGTATCCAGGGTTGGGATCAGACCACAGTGTCAGATGGCAGCATCCGTGCTTGAGAAGTTTCTCACGGGACCTCAGGGAGCCCAGGACGATGCTCATAGTGCAGGGATCTTTGGGATGAGGAGTCCAGTGTGACTCACTGTGAGGCCTTGCTGAAGCTGCTTTCCCTGATAGTGCAGCCCTCCCTGGATCCAGGACTGGAGCGACCTCGATCTGCACAGATCTCTCCAAAAAAAAAAAAAAAAAAAGACTAAAGTCTCTGGTGCAGGTACTTCTCACGGTGGGCGTCAGGGCAGGGTGTGGCCCTGGTTCTGGAGGGTGGTGTGGCTCCAGAACGCACACGCATCACTGAAACATCCCCGTACCCCCAACTCGCCTTTTTTTTTTTTTAAGAGGAGGAGAGGTGTAAGGGCAGTGACCAGGCGGACCGTCTTCCCCTCCCCCACCTCTCGGCCCACGGCCCAGATGGCCACACGCGCAGCTGCCGCCACCGCTACCTTCTGGCTTACGGCCAGCCCTCGAATAGTGGCAGCAGGGCCGCCTCCGACATGCCTTGGCCGTTCACTCCCCGAACCCGGATCCAACGCCGGGTCGAGCCGGGGCAGAGCGGATCGAGGAGAAGACCTGGCTGGCTCCCAGGCGGGACACTGCAGGAGCGACCCTCACCGCCCCTCCATCCCTGGAGCGGGCAGGTTACTTGCTGCCCTCGGAAAGCCCAGAGGGCGGGGCGGGCGCCTCCTGAGGGCGTTGCGGGCTCGGGCAGGCTCGCGGGAGAGACGTCGCCTCTTCCCATGCCAGAGGCCGGGGTGGGGGAATGGGGGCGCGGGTCGGGGACCCCCGGGATTGAGGAGGGAAGGCTGGCTCTGCACTTATGCTGCGAGGCGGTCACACGCCTGTGTGGAGGGCTGACTTTCAAGCCATCCCATCCAGGGAGCTGCTCTGCTGCAGAGAAAACTCGGACCCAGAGGCAGCTCCTCTAGGGATGGTTTAGGACAGGTTCCCCACGAATGGGCCTTTCGTGAAGAGCGAGGGGCCGGCCGCCCTTCCTACTGACAGTCTTCCAAGGCAATGAGCTCTCCGCATGGGTCCCCAACCTTACTGCACTGCGTCCTGTTGGCGGGGACTGCGGGGACCGGCTATCCCAGGCCACGGCGCTGCCCTATAGTTCTGCCTGGGTGGATTCTGACTTAAAGGCGAGAGCCACAGCCCCGGCCCCAGCTCAGGTTTTCTGACACCTGTTTAAAACACAAAAGATCGGAAAGATCCTAACCCTGCTTTCACCGTCTGAATTCCTGCTGCAAATGAAGACCAAGGAGCTTTCTTATTACAAGGAATATCGTTTCCCTTCCTTTTATACTCCATAATTCTGTATCCTTCTAATATTTTATTTATTTATTTATTTATTTGAGACGGAGTTTCACTCTTGTTACCCAGGCTGGAGAGCAATGGCACAATCTCGGCTCACTGCAACCTCTGCCTCAAGCAATTCTCCTGGCTTAGCCTCCCGAGTAGCTGGCATTACAGGTGCCTGCCACCACGCCCGGCTAATTTTTGTATTTTTAGTCGAGACGAGGTTTCAGCCTGTTGGCCAGGCTGGTCTCAAACTCCTCACCTCAAGTGATCCACCTACCTCGGCCTCCCAAAATGCTGAGATCACAGGCATGAGCCACCGTGCCCAACCTCCTTCCATTTTAGATGTCTTTTTTTAAAAGAAATTATAGCATGCATGATTCACTTATCAAAGTCTAAAGTCAATTTATATATACATATTTCATTCCTTCTCTGTGTGTGTATACACAATTAAGATACATGCACACACATACGTACACATGTATATAGATTCATAGAAAAAATGTTTTTAATCAAGCAAATATGGCAAAATGTTAACAATTGGTGAATCTTGGTGAAAGATATAAGGGTGTTGATTGTACAATTCTTCCACCTTTTTCATGGGCTTGAAAAGTTTCAAAATAAAAGGTTGGAAAGGAAAAAACAAATTGTAGTAGATTATATATTAAAATGCTATCCCTTTCCAAAGAGGGGTGAAATGCTAATACATAAACATATTTGCCTACACTCTTTGAAAGAAGCAGTGGAAAAATAAACAAAAAAAAAACAAACTTATTCACCTACAGGAGGAGGGAGGGAACTAGGAGGGGACGGAGGTGGAATGTGAGCTTTTAAGCCTTTTGCTTAACAGTTGACTGAGTAACGGGGTAAACACTTTACAGCATTAAAAACAAAATAAGGCTGGGGCACGGTGACTCACACCTGTAATCCCAGCACTTTGGGAGGCTCAGGTAGGCGGTTCATTTGAGGTCAGGAGTTTGAGACCAGCCTGACCAACATCTCCACTAAAACATACCAAGAAACGCCGGGTGCAGTGGCTCAAGCCTGTAATCCCAGCACATTGGGAGGCCGAGGTGGGTGGATCACGAGGTCAAGAGATCGAGACCATCCTGGTCAACATGGTGAAACCCCATCTCTACTAAAAATACAAAAAATTAGCTGGGCATGGTGGCGCGTGCCTGTAATCCCAGCTACTCAGGAGGCTGAGGCAGGAGAATTGCCTGAACCCAGGAGGCGGAGGTTGCGGTGAGCCAAGTTCGCGCCATTGCACTCCAGCCTGGGTAACAAGAGCAAAACTCCGTCAAACAAAAACAAAACAAACAAACAAACCCCCCCCCCAAAAAAAAAAAAACACCAAAAAAAAAATTTAACCGGGTGTGGTGGCATGTGCATGTAAAGTCTAAAGTCAATTTAAACTTTGCCTTTTTTCTGAATAATAAAATTACCTTAGATTTACTTAGCTTCACCGACTGCCTCCTCCCCCTGAATCACATACTAACTAACCTTGCCGGAACTTTTTAGTGTATCTTTGTGTAATCCCACCAGACATCATTAGCATTATTTATACCAAGTACATTTACATTTTTACGTGTATTTGCCACTTTCTTCGCTTTTCATGACTTTTTGCATCCCATACCTTCTATCTGGGATCAGTTTTCTCCTTTCTGAAATATATATTTGTTGGGAGGCTGAAGCAGGAGAATCACTTGAACCCGGGGAAGCAGAGGTTGCAGTGAGCACAGATCCTGCCACTGCACTGAAGCCTGGGCGACAGAGTCAGACTCTGTCTCAAAAAAAGAAAAAAAGTAAAACACAAGAGCGAAGCCATTTCTAAAAGTGAAACTTAACTGGTGGAAATGACTCTGGGTGGAAAGTTATTTCCAGCTACTTTACCTGTGTACAATGACTGGACAACTCTAGTGAGATAGATCCTGCTGATTGAAATAAATGAAAATCTCAACTGAATTCAGTACTATTATTCTTTTTTTTTTTTTTTTGAGACGGAGTTTCACTCTTGTTACCCAGGCTGGAGTGCAATGGCGCGATCTCGCCTCACCGCAACCTCCGCCTCCTGGGTTCAGGCAATTCTCCTGCCTCAGCCTCCTGAGTAGCTGGGATTACAGGCACGCGCCACCGTGCCCAGCTAATTTTTTGTATTTTTAGTAGAGACGGGTTTTCACCATGTTGACCAGGATGGTCTCGATCTTTTGACCTTGTGATCCACCCACCTCGGCCTCCCAAAGTGCTGGGATTACAGGCGTGGGCCACTGCACCCGGCCTACTGTTACTCTTAGTGCAAAGAGTTGCATGATTATTTCAAAACAAATAGCAAATAAGTCATTATGCATCAGGGCCAGAGAAAAGAGATAGAAATATGAAACCAATGCATTTAAATTAAAACCCAAGAATCATTTGCATGGGAAATACTAGTGTGAACTCAGGAAAAGCATTTGTTTTTCTAAAGAATGTCTTTTTCGGCCGGGCGCGGTGGCTCAAGCCTGTAATCCCATTGGGAGGCCGAGGTGGGTGGATCACAAGGTCAAGAGATCGAGACCATCCTGGTCAACGTGGTGAAACCCCATCTCTACTAAAAATACAAAAAATTAGCTGGGCATGGTGGCACGTGCCTGTAATCCCAGCTACTCAGGAGGCTGAGGCAGGAGAATTGCCTGAACCCAGGAGGCGAAGGTTGCAGTGAGCCGAGATTGTGCCATTGCACTCAGCCTGGATAACAACAGTGAAACTCCATCTCAAAAAATAATAATAATGGTAATGTCTTTTTCTAGCTGTATATGTTAACAGCAGGAAACAGCACTCTTAGTGTTTAAATTATAGTCTCTAAAAATACCATTTCCCATGAAAATGAAACTTCTTCAAGACTCCTTAGAGATGTGCCTGATTTCGGATTTGAAGTAAGAATTATATAAGATGAACCCGGGATATTTGCTGTGCCAAAGCAGGGAATTATCATATACTACAAGGGTCATGTCAAAAGGACATAGGATGCTGGGGTTGGTGGCTCACATCTGTAATCCCAGCACTTTGGGAGGCCAAGATGGATCACCTGAGGTCAGGAGTTTGAGACCAGCTTGGCCAACATGGTGAAACCCTGTCTCTACTAAAAATGCAAAAAATTGCTGGGCATGGTGGCTTATACCTGTAATCCCAGCTACTCAGGAGGCTGAAGCAGGAGAATTGCTTGAACCTGGGAGGTGGAGGTTGCAGTGAGCCAAGATCACACCATTGCACTCCAGCCTTGGCAACAAGAGTGAAACTCTGTCTCAAAAAACCAAAACAAAACAAAAACCTGTTGCTGTTTTAAGCCCTGAAGCTGTGGGGTAATTTGCTAGGCAACAATGGATAACTAATGCAGCTTCCGTCACATCTTCCAGGAAACTTCTCATCCTGCTCTCTCAGCACAAAACTCTTCCTCTATTTGGTTCCATGTAAACCTCTGTTCATCCTTCAAGATTCACCTGAAGGAGTGTTTCCCAAAATAGGTTTCAGGTGTCAGTGGTGTAGGGTATGTGAGATGATTCTAAGGGATTACATGTGACAGTTGTCAAAAAGGGTTACCTGCTATGTTTAAGTGCCTATTACGGTAAAAGAATTGGAAATAGCATATTAATCCCATGATGGGATAAACATTATTGTTTTAAGATAAGGCTGGCTGGGTATGATGACTCACACCTGTAATCCCAGCACTTTGGGAGGCCCAGGTGGGCAGATCATAAGGTCAGGAGTTCCAGAGGAGCCTGACCAACATGGTAAAACCCATCTCTACTCAAAAAAAAAAAAAAAAAAAAAACCAAATAGCCGAGTGTGGTGGAACACACCTGTAATCCTAGCTACTCAGGAGGCTGAGACAAATAGTGAGCCATTTTAAGGAAAAATTTTGAGTAAATAATAGTGCAAGGGATACCAGATAATTGTAAAAGTGGAACGTGACCAAAATTTGGAAGTGTGATGAGGAACAGCAGAAGTTCCTCTAGGAAACCTTCCCTGCCACCCCACGTGGGCCAGTTTTCCCCTCATTTAGACCCCCAAATCTCTCTCCACCTGGAATCTGTCAGGGTCCAATCTCTGGATGACAGAAGCCTGTGAGGCTGTGGTCTCTGCATCCAACCTGAGCTCCAAGCCTGCAGGGCAGGCCCTGCAGAAGGGAAGATGGACGGAAAGCGGGGAGTAGGAGCAAGCTGGGACCTCCACACAAGGTGGAAGATTTCGGGACCCACAGAACCTGCCTCCGTTCTTGCCGCTTCATCTTGATGGAGCAGGAACCTGCAGGAGTGACCTTTGTCACAGAGGTCAACGCACACCTGGCTCAGGAAGGAGGTGAAGAAGCTGAAGGAGGATTGAGGTGAAGGGAGAGGTTTCAGGCCCTGCTGCTGCTCCAGGCTGACCAGCAGAACCAGAAGAAGATTAGCAACATTTGGACAAGAGCCACGGAGGCTCCTGCCTGGATTTCCCCGGCATGAAATGCACAGCGGTGGCTGCTTTGAGCCGGTATGTCCCTCTCCCACCCTAAGAGGAACCCTACAGGGAAGGTAGTTCTGAGAGGTGACGCTCAGCCTAGTTCCCAGTCACCACACCCTCTTACGGGCCTAAGCACTCTGTCCTATCTGTGCCCTTCCTGGGAATGGGAGGTACCTGAGAGCATGGATGGGTCTCATTCACTTTGGGGTCTCAGTATCATTCAGCATAGGGCTTGGCACAGAGCGGGGGCTCAGGCGTGCCCAATGAGTTAATGAATGGTTCTTAATGAGACTCTATATTTAAATAAGAAACCCATCCAGCCACCTCACAGGTTTCTCTTAGCTCTGCCTGGATGGGGAAAGATGGACTCATCAGTGGCCTGAAAGGGATCAAGTTAAGCCGCCCCAAAATTCACCACTTTGTCATGAGGATTATTTTGAGCTTAAGGCCATTGAGAATCAACAGATAAGGGAAGAGCTAGGCCCTCCTTTTATCTAACTAAAAGCAGAGAGCATGTGTTTGCTTTTGTGAAGGTGTTTTCTACCCAGAAGATAAAGAAAAGCAGCTCATGCTGGAGACTGAGGTGAGTGTTCACAGACAGACCTCACTACCAGAACCTGCATCGCCATCAATTTCCCAGGTATTGCCAGGTCACTTTTCTATGAGGGACTTCCCTTGAAGAGCAAACCCCTTTCCTTTGTTAAAATGGTACATAAACCATGCGCAGTGGCTCACACCTGTAATCCCAGCACTTTGGGAGGCCGAGGTGGGTGGATCACTTGAGGTCAGGTGTTCGAGAACAGCCTGACCAACATGGTGAAACCCTGTCTCTACTAAAAATACAAAAATTAGTCAGGCATGGTGGTGTGTGCCTGTAATCCCAACTGCTCAGGAGGCTGAGGCAGGGGGATTGCTTGAACCTGGGAGGCGGAGGTTGCACTGAGCCGAGGTCTTGCCATGCACTCCAGTCTGGGTGACAGAGCAAGACTCCATCTTAAAGAAAAGAATCCACAAGCCTGGGCCCTGTCTTGTCTCACCCTAGTCCTTTCTTGTATCTCTCTACTGCTAGCTTTCTGCTGCTCTGGCTCTGGCTCTCTGAGTTCTCCCTCTCTCCGTGCCTCTCTCCTCCCTCCATCTCTCTGTGTTACTGTCTCTGCCCGCTCTGCTCTCTGCAGATCTTCAGATCCTGCAGCCCTCCCCCTCCCCCTCGCACTCTGTCCCTCCCCGCTGCTTTTTCTGCATCTCCATTGTCTGGCTCCCATTTGGGTCACATTTTCATTTCCCTCTGCCTCTCTTTCTCTTTTCTCCTGTTTCGTAACCCCTGTTTTCCCCTTTGTACCTTTCTGAGTCTCACCAGTAGAATATAAACAGCTCTTCAAGTTGGTTTTTTTTGTTGGCAGAGATTGACTTTAGACTCTCCATGAATAATGTGGAAATTAAACGCATATAAGCGGGTTCATGTCTCTGCAAATAAACAAAGAAAATCTACATTCCAATGCTTTCTTCCTCCAGAGTAGCCCACGTATTTGATTCTTTTTTTTTTTTTAAGTTACTGTCACTTGCAATCGATTTTTAAATCTTGTAACCTGGTTGCATAAATACCATGGTGAAAAGCCTTGCTTCCCGTAACGGGAAATCAGGTTGGACTAGCCTCCTGCCGGCTTTGAAGAAGTAATGTCAGGGGCTGATAAATTTGCATAAGGGTAAACATCAGAGGTCGAAAGTAAATAGGTAGAGGGAATACCTACAAATCATAAAAGAACAAACCGTTTCAGTCACAATAGAACGATCATAGAAATGAACCATAGTCCTTCCCACTAAAATATTCCACTTAGAACTGTAAATCATTCTTGTCAGTAAGTCCTGGATGAACGTTTTAAAAAATTAATGAGTGTAAGAGCACCTGCGTTTCAAATCCAGTGGATTTTTTTTCAGTAGGCAAATACATTGTTACACTTTATTTTCTATTTTCTTTTCAACTTCTGTCTTTTTCACCGGGGAGCAGACAATAAAATGGCAATGACTTTTCATTATAAAAATTATGTATTTTTCCACTGGACCTGCTATGACATTACTAAATCCATATACTATCTAGGGCGAGGTAGTTTCAATAGATAATTGGATTATACTTTCCCTGGCCTTCCCCCCGACACCCCAAATCCAGTGTATTATTTTACGCAGCCTTTCACAAGCTCCAAAAGATTCAGAGTGCAGAACTGGAGGTTGTAGAGGAAGTCCACACCTCCTCCTGCAGGTAGCTCTTTTCATTTGGAAAGCAGCTCTTGGCTTATCCCTGTGCCTAGTGGTGTCTGAATGCCTGAGCACAGGACACCAAGGGCCTTGGGACCTGAATGGCACATCATGTCCTGGTGATGTCTGAGCTACTAAATGACCTGGGGCGTGCACAGCAGCCTCCAGCACCCTAGGGTGAGCTGTGTATGGGGTCAGGCTCAAGCAGGTCCCAGGATGCCAATGACCCAGTAGGTGGCTCAGGGTCCTATGGCACCTGCTCCTTCTGCCTCTCCCTCCACCACATATACGAGCTCATGGGAAACGCTGTGACCTCTTATAGAGGAGGAAAGTGCATGGACTTCCAGCCTCTAGAACTGTGATAAAATAAGCTTCTGTCGTTTATCTCCTCCTCTGCGGTATTTTGTCGTGGCTGCCCTAGCAAACTACAACAGGGACTGTGGGGATTAGGATGACACCGAGCACCAGACGCCACTGTCTGCTCCAGCGCTGAGACCATTCCACAGCCCCTGAATGACAAGGTAGGGCTTCAAACTCCAGACTGCCTGGCTAGGTAGGAAGCACTTTATACACACCACTTCTGAACTTTCTCATGTACCAGCAGGGAAAGATTTTTTTTTTTTTTTTTAACCATTTTCAAATGAAGACACTGAAGCTCAGAGAAGTGAAGGGTTCATTCATTAACAGAGTCTCCTTCTGTTGCCCATGCTGGAGTGCAGTGGTGCCATTGGGCTTACTGCAGCCTCAACCTCTTGGGCTGAACTGATGGGTAGGAGGTGATATATCTCAGTCCTCAGACCAACTCTGAAGTAGCAAGGTTGTAGTCTTAAGAGTCAACCGTGGGCCAGGCACGGTGGCTCACACCTATAATCTCAGCACTTTGGGAAGCTGAGGCTTGTGGATCACTTGAGGTCAGGAGTTCAAGATCAGCTTCAGCAACATGGCAAAAGCCTGTCTCTACAAAAAATAAAAAAAAATTAGTGAGGTGTGGTGGCTCGTGCCTTTAATCCCATTTGGGAGGCTGAGGCACGAGAATGGGTTGAACCTGGGAGGCAGAGGTTGCAGTGAGCCGAGATCACACCATTGCATTCCAGCCTGGGTGAAACTCCATCTCAAAATAAATAAAAAAAAAAACTAAAAAAAAAATATTACAGTTGCACTAATAGTCAAAAGGGATGACTATGGGGCCTCATGACTGTATATTTCTGGGCTTCCAACCTAGACTGAAAGATCAGGTAAAACTTTCCTGAAGAGAAAGTGAGCTGTGATGGGCCCACTGTACTCCAGCCTGGGCAACATAGTGAGGCTCTGTCTCAAGGAAGACATATGGAATAAAACTGTAAGAGGATACCACTGCAGAACTATTAGAAAGGCTAAGACTGAAAAGAGTGACCACACCGAGTGTTGGCAAGGGTGTGGAGGCACTGGAAAGCTCACGCGCTGGGGGAAGGTAAAATGGTACAGCCACTATGGAAAGCAGTCTGGCAGCTGCTAAAAATGTAAGCATACAGCCAGCAAGCCACTCAGCAATTCCATTCCATTCCCACATTATTTTTATTTAAAAGACAATCACCTGGAATGATCTTGAAAGCAATTTTGCCTGACAAACAGATGAAGGGTGGGTAGCAGCCCAACACTCCCCCATCAGTCTTACCAGGGTATATGTGGCCTTGTGGCACCCAGGAAATATGTCTCTTTCCACAAGTGCTAAGTCCACTCTCTCCACCAACCCTAAGATACCAGTCACAGAGCATTGCCAACATTGGGCTTTGTCTCTTTCTTTCTTTCTTTTTATTTTTTGAGAGGGAATCTTGCTCTGTCACCCAGGATGAAGTGCAACAGTAAAGTCTTGGCCCACTGCAACCTCCGCCTCCCAGGCTCACGAGATCATTCCACCTCAGCCTCCAGAGTAACTGGGACTACAGGCATGCACCACCATGCCCGGCCAATTTTGTGTATTTTTGGCAGAGACGGGGTTTCTCCATGTTGCCCAGGCTGGTCTGAAACTCCTGAGTTCAAGCGATCTGCCTGCCTCGGCCTCCCAGAGTGTTGGAATGGCAGGCGTGAGCCACGGCTCCTGGCGTGGGCTTTATCTATTTCGATTTCCTTTTCCTGTGTGGTGGAGAGATTGAAAACCACGTCTTATGTTGCAGGAAGAGATGGAAGCCTAGAAAGAGGAAGTAAATTGTTCAGATCATGATGAAACTACAGCAGGTTGAGAGTATCCGCCTCTTTACTCAATGCCCATGGTTTCCAAATATCACAGCTCCCTTCTCTTCACATACTTTAGGGATTTTCTTTTTTTATCTTTTCTTTTCTTTGTTTTTGTTTGTTTGTTTGTTTGTTTGTTTTGTTTTGCCAAAATGGAACTTCAGGTCAAAGGACTTTGATGGTCTGGTGTCAGATTGGCTTCCAAGGTGTTCATCTAATCCATTGTGCCACCAGCACTCAAGGATATAGTGTATAGAAATGCCAGCCTCGCGTTTCAATCTTTTTACTTATTTTTACTCCTCTGGTAAGCACAAAGGCCTATCAAAACCTTTTCTTTTTGAGATGTAGTCTCAGTCTTTTGCCCAGACTGGAGTGCAGTGGCACGATCTCGGCTCACTGCAACCTCCGCTTCCCAGGTTCAAGCCCTTCTCCTGCCTCAGCCTCCCAAGCAGCTGGGACTATAGGCATGCACCACCACGCCCAGCTAATTTTTGTATTTTTAATAGAGACAGGGTTGGTCAGGCTGGTCTCGAACTCCTGACCTCAAGTGATTCATCCGCCTTTGCCCCCCAAAGTACTGGGGTTACAGGCTTGAGCCTCCACTCCTGGCAAGAAAAACTTTCTAGCTGTATGTGCTAAAAATGCTAGCAGCTATCTCAGATACATCATCACATTAAATGTTCATAGTTAATGTAATAGGTGGCTATTTCTCGCTTGCCTCTTGACAATTTATTTCGTGGAGTATGGGTTGGGGGAAGGCATACTCTAGTTTCCTCAGACATCTGGGGACTATTTTCCTCCAGATGACTAGTTTCCTCTAGTCATCTGGGGACTATGGCGTCTTCCATGCTCACTGTAGGAGATCGGTCAAGGTGGTAGGAGAAACTGTAAGGAAAGGAGCAGGTTTTCTGAAAGGTCAGAGGGCTCTGCAAAGCTTTGGGGGAGAATAGCTGAAGGCAGCTGTTTTCTATCCCTGAGGCAGAGGGTGAGGAGTAGATACAAGGAAATGTAGGGGAATTTATCTTTTTCTTTTTTCTTTCTTTATTTTTTTTAATTCTGAGATGGAGTCTGGTTCTGTTGCCCAGGCTGGAGTGCAATGGCATGATCTCGGCTCACTGTAACCTCCGCCTCCCGGGTTCAAGCAATTATTCTGCCTCAGCATCCCAATTAGCAGGGAATACAGGTGTGCGCCACCACGGCTGGCTAATTTTTGTATTTTTAGTAGAGGCGGGGTTTCACCATGTTGGCCAGGCTGGTCTGGAACTCCTGACCTCAGGTGATCCGCCGGCCTTGGCCTCCCTAAGTGCTGGGATTACAGGCGTGAGCCACTGTACCCGGCCTGGGGAATTTATCTTTAACAGCGTAATTTACTTCTGTTGTCTAGAAACTGACTGTCAAGTGACTGCTGCTTCCTGAAAAGGGGAACAATAATTGTTCATTATCCACAGATTGTTTTGGATCCGGCTTTTGGCATTATGTCTGCACTGAATAAAAGCAACCACTTCAGCTTGTCGGGGCTGCTGCACTTTGGCCACTAGAACTGGTCGGTCCCCTAGCTGCTCTTATACTGCACACCTGTGTCTGAATACTCCTTTCATCCATTGCTCCGCCAGGTTCTGCGGGACAGAGCCAGCAGCTCACCTCCAAGCTTACCCTGACATCAAGGTCCAACCCATAAATGGGAGAAGGAGAAGGTATTTCTGCTTCTTAACCACACTGGGGCTCAGAAGTGACCTGAAGTGGGCAGGTGTGGTGGCTCATGCCTGTAATCCCAGCACTTTAGGAGGCTGAGGTGGGCAGATCACCTGAGGTCAGGAGTTCAAGACCAGCTTGTCCAACACGGAGAAACCCCACCTCTACCAAAAATACAAATTAGCTGGGCGTGGTGGCGCATGCCTGTGATCCCAGCTACTCAGGAGGCTGAGGCAGGAGAACTGCTTGAACCCGGGAGGCGGAGGGTGCAGTGAGCCAAGATCATGCTATTGCACTCCATCTGGGCAACAGAAGCAAAACTCCATTTCAAAAATAAAAAGAGGTGACCTGAAGTCATTTCTGCCCACGTTCCATCAGTGGGAACTACTCACGTGGTTGGGTGGAGTTGGGAATGATGGTCCCTGGCTAGGAAGTCACCACCTAGCAACTGAACATCGTCCCTATGCCCTGGAAGGGGAGCACAGGTCTTTCTTTGCTGGGCAGGTATTTCTACAGACACTGTGTGGTCTTGGGTAGTTATTGAGCTCCTCTGGGGCTCAGTTTCTTCACCAATAAAATTGGGCAATGAATGGGATCTCTCTTTCTCAAAGAATTAAAATTGACCTATGATGCGATCCAGCAATCCCACTACTAGAAATATACCCAAAGGCAGAGCAATTGTCTTATCAAAAGATACCTGCACTTACATGTTTACCAAAGCACCATCTCCAACGGCAAAGCCATGGGATCCATCGGAATACGCACTGGTAGGCTGGATAAAGAAAACGTGGTGCACGTACACCACGGAATCCTATGCAGCCAGAAAAGTCAAATCAAATCATGGTTTTTGCAGCAACATGGATGCAGCTGGAGGTCATAATCCTAAGTGAATTAATACAGAAACAGAAAATCGAATGCTGCGTGTTTCACTTTCAAGTGGGAGCTAAAGCTTAGATACTCACGGACATAAAAATGGGAATAATAGACACAGGAACTCCCAGAGGCAGGAGGGAAGGAGGAAGGCAAGGGCTGAAAACCTACTATTGGGTGCTATGCTCACTATCTGAGTTTTGAGTTCAATGGAGGCCCAAACCCCAGCGTGATGCAATATACCCATACAATAAACCTGCAAATGGACCCCCGAATCCATAATTTAAAAACATGGAATAAATTTTAAAAATAGGCTCTCTCTCATTGTTGTGGCCATGCCTGAATGAGCGCTCAGACAATGGCCCAAAGCAGAGTCAGGGCTCATAGTGATCACCGTGTTCATGCTTTGCTGAGAAGCTGCTTTGGGTGGTGCAAGGCTCGTAATCCTTACCACAAACCATCGGGTGCAGGTGACCATGGTACCGGTTAACAGAAGAACAAGGAATTTCAGAGAGGAGAGTGGATGGCCAAAGTCCACACAGTCAGAAGTGCTGAGCTTCTGAGCTCAAGCATCCACCCACCTCAGCTCCATCCGTGTTCCTACCAAGGACATGATCTCATTCCTTTTATGGCTGCATAGTATTCCATGGTATATATGTACCACATTCTCTTTATCCAGTCTGTCTCTGATGGGCATTTCAGTTGATTCCATGTCTTTGCTATTGTGAATAGTGCTGCAGTGAACATACATGTTCATGTGTCTTTATAACAGAACGTGTTATATTTCTTTGGGTATATACCCAGTAATGGGATTGCTGGGTCGAGTAGTATTTCTATTTTTAGGTCTTTGAGGAATCATCACACTGTCTTCCACAATGGATGAACTAATTTACACTCCCACCAGCAGTGTCTAAGAGTTCCCTTTTCTCTGCAATCTTGCCAGCATGGGTTACTTTTTAACTTTTTATTCATTTATTTTTTTTGAGACAGAGTCTCACTCTGTCACCCAGGCTGGAGTGCAGTGGTGCAATCTCAGGTCACGGCAACCTCCGCCTCCCAGGTTCAAGCAATTCTCCTGCCTCAGCCTCCCAAGTAGCTGGGATTACAGGAGACCCCCACCACGCCTGGCTAGTTTTTTTTTTTTTTTTTTTTTTTTAAGTAGAGATGGGGTTTCACCACGTTGACCAGGATGGTCTTGATCTCTTGACCTTGTGATCCACCTGCCTTGGCCTCCCAAAGTGCTGGGATTACAGGCTTGAGCCACCGCGCCCGGCCCCCACCTTTTTTTTTTTTTTTTTTTTTTTTTTTTAGTAGAGATGGGGTTTCACCATGTTGGCCAGTTTGGTTTCGAACTTGACTTTTTAATAATAGTCATTCTGACTGGTGTGAGGCTGTATTTCATTGTGGTTTTGATTTGTATTTCTCTAATGATCAGCAATGTTGAGCTTTTTTCCACATGATTGTTGGCCACATGTATGTGAAAGTGACACATTTAATTGAGTATCTATGACCCTGTTTGCCCACCCTTCCCTTCCCTCTTCCATCAAGGACACTGCTTCAGGTTATGCACAATTCCAGGGCACCATCCACATGGTGACAACATGAATTGCTGGGGAGGGGGCAAGATTTCTACAGTGCACAACCTGTAGAAATGGAGTGAGGGCTCTGCTGTTGTCTTCCCCTTTTCATTCATTCATTCATTCAACAAATATCTATTGAGGCTGGGACTTGGTGGCTCATGCCTATACTTCCAGCACTTTGGGAGGCCAAGGATGGAGGATAACAGGAGCCCAGGAGTTCAAGACTAGCCTGGGCAACATAGTGAGAACCTGTCTCTACAAAAAATACAAAAATTAGCCAGGCGTGATTGTGCGCACCTGTAGTCCCAGTTACTCGGGAGGCTGAGGTGGGAGGATTGCTTGAGTTCAGGAGATGGAGGCTGTAGTGAGCTGCAGTGAGCTATGATTGCACCACTGCACTCCAGCCTAGGTGACAGAGTGAGACTCTGTTTCTAAAAAAAAAAAATCTCTGCCTTGTAGGTGGTGGAGACATAGCAGGAGATGAGACAAACACGGCCCTGCCTGGCTGGAAAATATTTAAACTTACGAACACAAAGATAAAATGTATAGATAGGTCAGAAATAAGCATATAATTGCAAGTCACACTCATTTCTCTTTCTCTGCTATTCCTACTCTTGACTTCCCTCTCTGCTTCTCCTCTCTCCATCACAGACACCTCCCCCCAACTTCCCTCTGTGGTCACTAACGGATACCCCTGATTCCTTCCTGTCTTCCTCCTCCCCAGTGTGTTAGAGCTGATTTGTATAGGCCTGGAAAGGCCATTGCTTTCATAGCTAGGGATTTCATCAACCCTGATGGTAAACTGTTGCTTAAAATTAGACATGCTGTGAGTATTTACACCACAGGAATAGGCAACACCACAAGGTGGGCTTTTTTTTTTTTTTTTGAGATGGAGCCTCTTTCTGTCTCCAGACTGGAGTGCAGTGGCATGATCTTGGCTCACAGCAACCACCGCCTCCCGGGTTCAAGCGATTCTCCTACCTCAGCCTCCCGAGTAGCTGGGACTACAGGCATGCGCCACCATGCCTGGCTAATTTTTGTATTTTTAGTAGAGATGGGGTTTCACCATGTTGGCTAGGCTGGTCTTGATCACTTGACCTCATGATCCTCCCACTGTGCTGGGATTACAGGCTCGAGCCACCACACCCAGCCACAGGGTAGGATTGTGGGTATTGTTTTTCTGAAATTTTGTTTTTTCAGCACACCACTGCCTTTCCACATCGACTTCCACATCCACAAATGCAAATAAAATTTGCATTTTCCAAATACACCATAACTCTTTCATAGCTATTCAGTCTCCACTCAGCCTCTGGCTAAGTCTTTCCTGGTGGTAGGAAACTGGGGACTTGGGTCCTATGTTGTACTGTGAGGGTAGAGAATAGAAGAGACAGCATGAGAGAAAGGCATGAAACAGGGAATCAAAAGAAAAGCAATACAGGAAGGAAAGAGAAAGAACAGAGAAGTCGGAAGCCAGTGGAGGGTAGAAACTAGGCAGGAAGACATGGGGACAAGCCAATGCCCACTGCACAACGTCCCCACAGGAAGTTGAGCCATTTCCCCATCTGAGGTACAGGGGTGGCCAGGGAGCCCATGAGAAATGAGGGAACTGCCTTTCCAAACTACTGCAGAAACTGGGTGGGGGTGGGAATCCACATAGCTGGGCTCAGGAGGAAAGAGGGCTGGAAGTCTGAACCAGGGGGACCCTAGGGTCAAGATGCCACAGTTTCTAACTGTGGAGGACCTGGGGGTCTGGACTCCTGGGTCTAGGGGAGGAAGATTGGAGGTCTGGACTCCTGGGTCTGAGGGAGGAGGGGCTGCGGGTATGGACTCCTGGGTCTGAGGAAGGAGGGGCTGGGGGCCTGGACCGGGGTGGGGCTGAGGAAGAAAAGGGGTCCCTGATAGGCTGTTGGGGCAGTTAAGACTCAGGGTGGGGCCCAGGCTTCCATTTAAAAAGGTCCTCCCCTCCCCACCCTTTCCTGAACTGGCTGCTTAAGAGCTGGTATAAAGGACTTGTTTCCTGGTGAAAAAGCAAGAAGACGGTGCCAGCCACAGACAGGTTATGAGTCCGGTCTTCCTGCTGGTCCTCCTGGGGGTTACCTTCCCACTGCCAGGTGAGTGATGACCCTAGCCTGGAGGGGACTTTCCTGGAGGCTACGCACGGGAACCGTGCTGAGATGGATTTGCTCTTTCCACTCCAGGAGGGCAGTCGCTGGTCTGCCAGCTGGGGACAATTCAGAGTGTGTGGAATGTATCCATGCTGCCCCTGTCGTGGACCCCTAAGGAGACCACCTGCGTCAGCAGCTGGGGGTGCCAGGACACGCTGGTGTTAATAGAGAGCGGTGAGAAGGCCCTGCCCGCTCAGCCCCTGGAACCCAGAGCTGGGACTCGGGAGCCACCGCCCCGGGAGGAGCGACTCCTCGGGTCCCGGTGACCCCCTTTCCAGACTCTCAGCCTACGCCACGTTGCAGCGTCTCCCTCCAGGACCCCGGAGGCCTGACCTCCATCCTTGCTTGCCTCCCTCTCTCGGTCCAGGACCCCACGTGAGCGTGGTGCTCTCCAAGGGCTGCACTCAGGCCGGGGACCAGGGGCCCCGCGTCACTAAGCACCGGATGGGCCCCGGCCTCTCCGTGACCTCCTACACCCACGTGTGCCGCCAGGATGACCGCTGCAACAACCTCGTCACCTCCGCCCCGCTCTGGGCCCCGCCGCCGCCAGCAGGTATCTGCGGGAGGAGAGGGAGGGGCTGCCAGGAGGGGGTCGGCTGAGCGCAGAGGGCTGGTTATAGAGTCCCTCCCGCCCTCGCTCGCTGTCCTGCTCCTGGCTCGTTCCACGCCTCCGCTGACTGCCCCGCACCTCGCCTTCCCTCCCCACTCACTCCTGATCCTTCCACCCACCTGTCCCACCCAGGACTCCTCGCACCCCTCCGCTTCTAAGAGCAAACAGGTGATTTCTGATTTGAAATCACCATTAACTGGGTGATCCTGGCTGCTGCTTTTTTCTTCTTGTATTCTGTTGCGTTTGGTTCAACAAGGTCTCCTGTAGGTTTTTTGCATTTCCTCTTCCTAAGGGAGATTGACCTGTAACTTTCAAGTTTCCTTGGCTGGTGTTCTAAAGAGTCTGGGGAGATGTTTTTCGCTTCTTTTATTGGAACAGCTTGTGAACTCGGAAGTTTCCTGTTCTTAGAGGTTTAGCGTATTTAGAGGTGAAGCCACTGGCTCCTTCCAGAGTACTCACTGGCTCCCATGACCAGAGTCTGCCTCTGTGTCTCAGACTTTGTTAAAAGGTTCAGACTTAACCATGTCTGAGCCTCTGTCTGGCCTCAACAGGCCCCCTCCTCCACCCTGCCTACCCCACTTGCCCCCCACCCCAGACCTCCCTCCCCACCTTTTTTTTGAGACAGAGTCTGGCCCTGTAACCCAGGCTGGAGTGCAGTGGTACAATCTCGGCTCACTGCAACCTCCGCCTCCTGGATTCAAGTGATTCTCCTGCCTCAGCCTCCCAAGTAGCTGGGACTACAGGCATGTGCCACCACATCCCGCTAATTTTTTCCGTATTTTTAGTAGAGACAGGGTTTCACCATGTTGGCCAGGCTGGTCTCAAACCTCAGACCTTGTGATCTGCCGGCCTTGGCCTCCCAAAGTGCTGAGATTACAGGCATGAGCCACCAAGCCCGGCCACCCCCAAGATCCCTTTCTGTACCCAGCCCCAGGTGCCTTGTCCAGACCTCCTGTTCTCTCTCCCCTCCTCTTTCATTGGTTACACTTCTTTATTTTCCCACAGCCAGATCCCATGAGGGGAGCAGCAGAAAGGCCCTTTGGGAAGACTGAGCAGGTTGACTCTTGAGGCCAGCAAAAGTGGGTACAGAGAAGGTATCTGATCACATCCGGGGCCCTCTCAGTGCCCTCTCACTCTGTCCGTCACTTCCCCAGACCCAGGGTCCCTGAGGTGTCCAGTCTGCTTGTCTCGGAAAGTCTGTCTGGAGAGCACAGAAGAGATCTGCCCCAGAGGAAGCACAGACTGCTATGATGGACTCCTCAGGCTCACGGGAGGTAACCCTGGCACATCGCGGCCCTGGGGGACTGAACGGAAAGGTCCGGGGGCTGAGGTCTTAGTCTCTGGGAGCAAGGGTGAGCATGAGACCCAGAGGAGGGTGGGCCTGGCTTCCGGAGCTATGCCTGCCTCTGAGGGTTGGGTTGTCCTCAGGACAGCATCAGACTCTCCCTCTCGCCCTGCTTTCTGCAGGGGGCATCTCCTCCAACCTGAGAGTCCAGGGATGCATGACCCAGCCAGGCTGCAACCTGCTCAATGGGACCCGGGAAGTTGGGCCCGTGGGTATGACTGAGACCTGCAGTCCCACACGGCATCCAGAGCCACAGCACCAAAGCCAGAAGGGGAAAGGTGAGGGTGTGGGGTGGACTGCTTGCACATGGCTTTAGGCAGCAGTGAGTGCTGGGGCCCCTGCTGGCTCTCATGCTGCTGGGAGTGCTGGGCTGCTTCCGTTTCTGTGTCTCCACATCCCTGGCCTTGGGTAACCCTAGGTCTCCCACTTTCCTAGGCCACCCTTGCCTCTCCCGCCCCCACCTGTGCTGCTGGAGTGCCCCAGCAGCCTTACCACAGGAGAGAACATCAGAGAGAAAATCAAGGGTGCTTCACGTGTGACAGAGAAAGCAAGAGTTTAACGAGGACACTGTGGGGGTCCCTGCTTACCCATTTAGATGCTGCCCCGGAAGAGAGTGCCAGGGAATTTCTCCATAAGAAGGGCTTCAAGGAGGCCGGGCACGGTGGCTCATGCCTGTAATCCCAGCACTTTAGGAGGCTGAGGTGGGCGGATCACAAGGTCAGCAGTTTGAGACTAACCTGACCAACATAGTGAAACTCCGTCTCTACTAAAAATACAAAAATTAGCCAGGCATGGTGGCGGGTGCCTGTAGTCCTAGCTACTCGGGAGGCTGAGGCAGGAGAATTGCTTGAACCCGGGAGGCAGAGGTTGCGGTGAGCCGAGATCGCACCATTGCACTCCAGCCTGGGCAACAAGAGTGAAACTCCCTCTTAGGAAAAAAAAAAGAAAGAAAGAAAAGAAAAGAAGTGCTCCAAGGCACTGGGAAGCCAGGGTGGGGGGAAGAGGTCTTCCAGGAAGCACAGCTTCCCTCCTAAAAGCAAAGTCTTCCCTGCCCGAGCCTCGGTGTCCTTCTCTGCCCACACCACACTGGAGTTGAGTGAGTTCTGCACACCTTTCTCTGTGCATTTGCTCTTTCGCTCTGGCTAGGCTGGGAGCCCGAGGCCAGGGGCTTGCTGTCTCTGGCACCAGGGTC
Source organism: Saguinus oedipus (assembly GCA_031835075.1). Taxonomy (NCBI): domain Eukaryota; kingdom Metazoa; phylum Chordata; class Mammalia; order Primates; family Cebidae; genus Saguinus; species Saguinus oedipus. Next base: position 45,147,968 of record CM063187.1, on the reverse strand, counting down.
TCCAGCCTTGGGTAGCTCAGGAGCCGGCTCGGGAAGGGTACCAGGAGGTGTTTGCTCAAGTGAGGGCATGCAGCGCTCCCCTGGGGTCCCCCCCAATGAGTCAGACTCTGTCTTTACCTGAAGGGCCTCTGGGACTAGGAGCGGGAGGTGCCACAGACACAGATGGTCACAGCTTGAGGTGATCAGGGCTGTGGCAAACAGGGATGTGGGGCCTGGGGCAGCTCAGAGGAGGAAGATGCTGATGTCCTGGGGCATAGAGAGTTTAGGAGGGCTTCATAGAGGAGGCGGCCTGTGAACTGTGTGTTAAAGATGACCTGAAGCTCACTGATAGAAGAGGAAGAGGACATTGGTGGCAGAGGAAACAGTGTGTAGCATCTGCAGAGGACTGGAGGTGGCAGTGAGCCTGCTGTTTTCAAGAAGAGTCCCTCACTCCACCTGAGAAGGACTCATCGAGATGAGGCGGTACAGCGGGGATTGGGGGGGATTAGAAGTTTTCCAGGTGGACAGGGTGGGTGTGGGCATTGAAGAGGAAGCTGATCCAAGCCAAAGGAACAGCAGGTGTGAGGCCAAGGAGGAAAGGACCTGCTGTGCCTTTGGAAGGGACACTGGTGGCAGAGGGGGAGGTAAGTGGGGAACCTGGTGGTCGCTCAAGTACATAAAAGCCAGGCTCAGGGGTGGACCCTCTCCTGAAGGCTGGGGAGCCATGGAAGATTGTGGAGCAGGGAAAGGCAGGGTCTGAGACATGTTCCTTTCCTTTTGTCTGATGCTGGTGTTAGGGTCTGGCCCTGGGCTCTGGGTCCAGGTGACACTGATGATCCCGAAGGTATTTCAGAAACAAATCAGACACAACACATGCCGCACACACAGCCCATCATAAGCACAGCAGGCACCAATGCATCACACCATGCCACGTACACACCACACATCCCACACCACACATGCTCCAGTGCATCACACCATGCCACGTACATACCACACATCCCACACCACACACGCTCCATTGCATCACACCATACCACGTACACACCACACATCCCACATGCTCCAGTGCATCACACCATACCACGTACACACCACACATCCCACACGCTCCAGTGCATCACACCATGCCACGTACACACCACACATCCCACACGCTCCAGTGCATCACACCATGCCACGTACACACCACACATCCCACACCACACACGCTCCAGTGCATCACACCATGCCACGTACACACCACACATCCCACACCACACACGCTCCATTGCATCACACCATACCACGTACACACCACACATCCCACACGCTCCAGTGCATCACACCATGCCACGTACACACCACACATCCCACACCACACACGCTCCAGTGCATCACACCATGCCACGTACACACCACACATCCCACACCACACACGCTCCATTGCATCACACCATGCCACGTACACACCACACATCCCACACCACACACGCTCCAGTGCATCACACCATGCCACGTACACACCACACATCCCATACCACACATGCTCCCCATGCCCCTGACATACCACACATGGAATACAATTTGCACACGGAGCACACAACACACACAAATGCATCACACAATTGCACAATTACTACATGTACATGTAGTGTGTATGTCACGTCCACACTATGTCAGGCACCACACATACACACTCTCCCCCTCAATATATCTCACATGCAATATATACCACACACAACCCAATCCACACAACGCACATGGCATGCCACTCACACCACACACAAACAAAACACAAATACACAGAACACACACCATGCCAAACACACAAACATTGGAAATAGATGCTCGGTGCCACAAAGAAAAATTTGCACTGAGACAAAGGATCTTTTAGCAACGCAATTTTTACTTTCTGGACGGCAGGAAGGGTACCCTTGCTAGTCATCGCACCATGAGAGTACAAAGAACAAAGAAAAACACACAGATTTAACCCTTATGCATTTGGGGTCGTCCTTACTGCCGTGTCTGACCTACATTGGCTGGAGCCAGACCTCACAATCTAAACTAAAACCCAATTGGCTAACAACTTAAAGCTTTCTAAACAGGTAAAAGCAGTGGAGGCTGGGACATGCCTGTGAGCACGTCCAGCACAGATATCTTGGTTAAAGTACAAAGACAGAATGTACTACGTGCCTGTAAGCATGGCATGTCTAACAGCTACAAGCTACATAGGGCTCAACAGAGAATTAGCACACTTATTCTTTAACCAGAAAGGAAACCTTAAAAAGGAACTTTTCTACTTCCCACACAACAGACACGTACCACATACATCACACACGGTATGTCTGCACATGCATGTGCCACACAAACACACCATGAACACACCACACATCCGTACAACCACACGCCTCACACATACACTACACACCACACACCCCTGCACACATCATGCATGTACCCCACCCCCCATGCACACACACCACACAAACACACACACCCCACATGAAACACAGCTATTATGCCACAAATCAGTGCTCTTAATAGAGATCCCTATTTATTCTGCTTTCAACACCACAGCCAGATCTTGGAGGCTGCTTTTGCCTTCCCCGGTGAAATGCAGTCCAGCAGTTTAGCAGACACAAGACCAGGCATCAGACACTAGGGGAACAACAAGATGTTGCGGACCAAGTGTGGGAGAGAAGAGGCTCCGGGGTGATGGAACTGCATATGAGAAGCCACAGGAGTGGGAGGGCTGGGTACAGGGACACAGGTCACTCAAAGGGCCATGGCAGCAGCCCCTTGTGAAGAACCAAGGGTCCCCAGGATGGATAAGGCCTTGGCTACCCCCGGAGGAGCTGGGCAGGGGTCCCAGTGAGAGAGCAGAGAAGAGTCCCTGTCTGAATCAGGGACACGTGGGTCCCAGGCCCCACTCTGCCACTGAAACCACTTTCCAGCCTCAGCTTTGCCTGAGGATCCAAAGTCTCCATGTCTCATGGAGCCTCTTTCCCTGGGTTTGGGGAAAAGGAAGGTGGTTGCAGACATGGGGCAAAAGAAGATGCAAAGACCCTGAGGCGGGTGAGTGCCTGCCAGAAGCATCTGTGCAGAGCATTGTGGTGGAGACAGTGGAGCTACACACCTGCGTGGAGCAGGGAGGCAGCTACATTTCATCAGGCCTCCCGGGCTATTGGAAGGGCTTAAAATTTTAATCTCCAGAATGGGGACCTCCTGGAGTCTTCGGAGCAGAGGAGTCACGGAACTGACTTAGGTTTACCCAGCCTCCCTCTGCCTGCTGGGCGCAGAAGGGAGCGAGAGGAAGAGTGGCGGGCGGGCGCAGGGAGAGCCTCAGGAGGTAGGTGGCGGCCGAGGGACCTTGGCCCGGATGGAAGCAGAGGAGGTGGTGACATGGGGTTGGGTTCTGAAGATTTTGTGCAGCTCAAGCCAGCAAGATTTCCTGAGGGATACGATGGGAAGGAACCAGAGTGGTCAAAGACAACACCAACGTTTTCAGGAAGACCAGCGCAGATCAAGGTGGGGGTGATGGGGGCGGGGAGAGAAGGGTGGGAGAAGGGAGCAGGAGCCGTGATTCTGATTTCATCATCCGTGGAAGTATGCAAATGAGCAGCCCTCCTGGGCAGTATCTGTTCTGCAGGCCCCACGTGCTGCTAGAAGCTGGGGGCTCAGTCTAGGAGTCCCTGCATCATGGGACCCATCCCCCCTGCTCTGTGATGGCCATGAGGGAAGGTGGGGGCCACACACTAGAGCCCTGAGGGTCTCTGGGCCAAGGTAGCAGAGGATGGTCATCAGTACATCTCCCTCCTGCCCCCAACACTGATCCTGAGGGTCCAGAGTCCCTGGGTTCCCAGCCCACCTCTGCCACTCACAAGCTGAGTGGCACAGGCAGCTACTGAGCAACACTGCCTCTGTTTCCCTTGTTGCAAATGAGGGTGCCGTTGTGATCACACCACCTACTGTGGGGGTGCTGTGAGGCATCCCAGAGGAGCTGAGCTCCCTGGGACCTTAGATGGGTGGGTCTGTGGGAAGCAATGACGTCAGCCAGGTGCAGAGGCAGCATCTTTTGTTTGGAACATAGAGTTTTGCAGCTGAAAGATATGAGGAAGTTTTCAGATTCTGAATTTATTATTGCAATGAGGACCTTAAAGCTCAGATGGGGAAGCGGAGCTGGGCAGAGGAAAAGGAAGAGCTTCCATTGCTCTCACACCTGAAGCCAGGAATGGCCATTTCTGCAGGTGTTCAAGCAGAAATGGGGAACGAGGCAGGTGGGGTTTGGACTCCCAAGTCCCTTCTGAATCTGTGCTTGAGGGACTCCATGGTCAGGTCACCTGGAGTGTGACTCAACAGCCTGATCACCTTCCCCAGCCCAGGACCTGGATGACAGACATGGTGGGTTCCTGGCTTACACAGACCCTGGTTTTCCTCTCCCCAGATTTTCTGACCTGCTATCGAGGTGTCACCATTCAGAAGGGGAAGACCTTGAGCCAAGAACCCACTGAATGGACCACAAGTGCCACCGAGGCTTGTGGGGCTGGGCAGCTGTGTCAGGAGACGCTGCTGCTGGTAGATGTAGGTGCGTACCCTGAGGTAGAAGGTGAACACCTGTCCCAAGTCCCCAGCAGCTCCCTCCACCCCTGGACCCTTTCCCCTGAATTTCCTGCTCAGCTCTCTTCACATCTGCAATTTTCTTTTTCTTTTTTTTCTTTCTTTCTCTCTTTCCTTCCTTCCTTCCTTTCTTTTTCTTTTATCTTCCTTCCTTCTTTCTTTCTTTCTCTCTTTCTCTCTCTCTTTCTTTCTTTCTTTTTTTTTTTTTCGAGGTGGAGTTTTGCTCTTTTTTTTTCTTTTTGAGACGGAGTTTCGCTCTTGTTACCCAGGCTGGAGTGCAATGGCGCGATCTCGGCTCACTGCAACCTCCGCCTCCCGGGTTCAGGCAATTCTCCTGCCTCAGCCTCCTGAGTAGCTGGGATTACAGGCACGCGCCACCATGCCCAGCTAATTTTTTGTATTTTTAGTAGAGACGAGGTTTCACCATGTTGACCAGGATGGTCTCCATCTCTTGACCTCGTGATCCACCCGCCTCGGCCTCCCAAAGTGCTGGGATTACAGGCGTGAGCCACCGCGCCTGGCCGGAGTTTTGCTCTTGTTACCCAGGCTGGAGTGCAATGGCATGATCCTGGCTCACTACAACCTCCGCCTCCCAGGTTCAAGCGATTCTCCTGCCTCAGCCTCCTGAGTAGCTGGGATTACAGGCATGCACCACCACAGCTGGCTAATTTTGTATTTTTAGTAGAGGTAGGGTTTTACCATGTTGGTCTGTCTGGTCTCCATCTCCTGACCTCGTGATCTACCCACCTCAGCCTCCCAAAGTGCTGGGATTACAGGCGTGAGCCACTGTGCCTGGCTCACATCTGCAATTTTCAATCCAACTCTTATTCTTTCCACATCTTGGGTTCCTCTTAAGAAAACTGGGCGTGAAGCAATGACAACGACAGTGTCTACCTTTCTGGGTAGAGGTGACGATGTATGCGGTAATCCCTGCCCAGGGCAGAGAATCTCAGTGGCTTCGTACATTCCAGAGATGTTTATCCATCACTTGTAGGCGCTGCAGATTCAATGCCATCTGTATCCTTACAGCTTTATATGCCTTGAGAAACAGCAGAGAAACAAAAAGGAGTGAAGTATGGGGATGTGGAGCCAAGCTCTGGAGAGAAGTCTGGCGAGGAAAGGGAGACAGGAAAAGTGAGGTGAAGGCTGCAATTTTTTTTTTTTTTTTTTTTTTTTTTGAGACGAGTCTCACCCTGTCGCCCAGGCTGGAGTGCAATGGCACGATCTTGGTTCACTGCAACCTCCACTTCCTGGGTTCAAACGATTCTCCTGACTCAGCTTCTTGAGTAGCTGGGATTACAGGCATGTGCCACCATACCTGGTTAAGCTTTGTAATTTTAGTAGAGATGGGGTTTCACTATGTTGGCCAGGCTGGTCTCGAACTCCTGACCTCATGATCCACTCACCTCGGCTTCCCAAAGTGCTGGGATTACAGGCGTGAGCCACTGCACTCAGCCCGAAACCTGCAATTTTAAGATGGCTGCTCGGGAGATTCATGGAGAAGGTGACATTTGAGAGAGAACTGGGCGAAGGGAGAGCTTTGGGGAGGACCTAGGCCCCGGCCTCCATCTTCACCCCATGCTAAATATGACCCATGCAGTTGTGATCAGGGTATCTGCATTCACCCTCTGCTGGCGGGTATTGTGGAGGGCAGGGGGTCCAGCTCCAGAGCCCCTGCTGTCCCGGGAGCCACCGGGTCCCCCAGCCAAGCTTTCCCTCTCACCCTCAGGACTCACATCAACCCTGGTGGGGAGCAAAGGCTGCAGTGCTGTTGGGGCTAAGGATTCCCAGACGACCTCTATCCACTCACGCCCTCATGGGGTGCTCGTGGCCTCCTATTCCCACTTCTGCTCCTCCAGCCTGTGCAATGGAGCCAGCAGCAGCAGCGTCCTGCTAAACTCTCTCCCTCCTCAAGGTATGGCATCCAGGGCTGTGGAGAGATGAGGCCCAGACACAGACACTCGGGCCCAAGGTGGGTGGCTGCTCTGAGCACAGAGCCATGCACTCCCACCTTCCCTCTGCTCCCCAGATGCCCCTGTCCCAGGAGACCGGCAGTGTCCTACCTGTATGCAGCCCTTGGGAACCTGCTCATTTCACTCCCCCAAAATGACCTGTCCCAGGGGCGCTGATCATTGTTACGATGGGTACATTCAGCTCTCAGGAGGTCAGTGCTGCAAGCAGTGTCCCGAGGATGAAGGCACTGGGGGCTCTGGGCTCCTGGGTCTGAGGGAGGAGGAGCTGGGGGCTCTGGGCTCCTGGGTCTGAGGGAGGAGGGGCTGGGGGCTCTGGGCTCCTGGGTCTGAGGGAGGAGGGGCTGGGGGCTCTGGACTCCTGGGTCTGAGGGAGGAGGGGCTGGGGGCTCTGGGCTCCTGGGTCTGAGAGAGGAGGGGCTGGGGGCTCTGGACTCCTGGGTCTGAGGGAGGAGGGGCTGGGGGCCTGGACTCCTGGGTCTGAGAGAGGAGAGGTTGGGGGCCTGGACTCCTGGGTCTGAGGCAGGAGGGCCTGGGGCCTGGACTCCTGGGTCTGAGGGAGGAAGGGCTGGGGCCTGGACTCCTGGGTCTGAGGGAGGAGGGGCTGGGGGCCTGGACTCCTGGGTCTGAGGCAGGAGGGGCTGGGGGCCTGGACTCCTGGGTCTGAGGGAGGAAGGGCTGGGGGCTTGGACTCCTGGGTCTGAGGGAGGAGGGGCTGGGGGCCTGGACTCCTGGGTCTGAGGGAGGAGGGGCTGGGGGCCTGGACTCCTGGGTCTGAGAGAGGAGAGGTTGGGGGCCTGGACTCCTGGGTCTGAGGCAGGAGGGCCTGGGGCCTGGACTCCTGGGTCTGAGGGAGGAAGGGCTGGGGCCTGGACTCCTGGGTCTGAGGGAGGAGGGGCTGGGGGCCTGGACTCCTGGGTCTGAGGCAGGAGGGGCTGGGGGCCTGGACTCCTGGGTCTGAGGGAGGAAGGGCTGGGGGCTTGGACTCCTGGGTCTGAGGGAGGAGGGGCTGGGGGCCTGGACTCCTGGGTCTGAGGGAGGAGGGGCTGGGGGCCTGGACTCCTGGGTCTGAGGGAGGAGGGGCTGGGGGCCTGGACTCCTGGGTCTGAGGGAGGAAGGGCTGGGGGCTTGGACTCCTGGGTCTGAGGGAGGAGGGGCTGGGGGCCTGGACTCCTGGGTCTGAGGGAGGAGGGGCTGGGGGCCTGGACTCCTGGGTCTGAGGGAGGAGGGGCTGGGGGCCTGGACTCCTGGGTCTGAGGGAGAAGGGACTGGGGGCCTGGACTCCTGGGTCTGAGGCAGGAGGGGCTGGGGGCCTGGACTCCTGGGTCTGAGGGAGGAGGGGCTGGGGGCCTGGACTCCTGGGTCTGAGGGAGGAGGGGCTGGGGGCCTGGACTCCTGGGTCTGAGGGAGGAGGGGCTGGGGCCTGGACTCCTGGGTCTGAGGGAGGAGGGGCTGGGGCCTGGACTCCTGGGTCTGAGGGAGGAGGGCTGGGGGCCTGGACTCCTGGGTTTATGAATTTGGCTGGGCTGTACTTGGTGTCGTTTCTGACTCGGTCTTCTCCCTCTAGGTGGGGTGACCACCACAATGAGCATTCAGGGCTGCGTGGCCCAACCTTCCGGCTCCTTGTTGAACCACACCAGGCAAATCGGGATCTTCTCTGTGCGTGAGAAGGATGATGAGCAGCCTCCTGTCCCTGAGCCCCAGGGAGGGGGAACCGGGGGCCTGGAGTCTCTCACATGGGGGCTGGGGCTGGCACTGGCCCTGGCGCTGTGGTGGGGGATGCTTTGTCCTTCCTGCTAACTTCATTTCCGCTATGATTCTTCACCCCTGCTGACCACCACACCTAACCATCCTTCTGACTTCATACCCTCATGGCCTTGGACACCAAATTCTTTTCCCAGCCTGTCCATGAATTATCTTCCCCCTACACAACCATTCACGTCTGCTCACCTAATAAAGACACTGGGGAGGACCCGGAGCAGCTGGGCTTGCCCTATGGGGGAGGGGACATTGGAGGAGTGGCTGCGTGTATCTGATAATAAAGACCCTGTCCTTTCTCCCAGTGCTGGGATCTCTCCATGTGAGGGACAGCAGGACACCCAGCGATCTAGCATGGGGGACGAGAGGAACCTGATGAGAAAACCACCACTCAAAGCCTGCCCTCTATTGGTGTGGTTCACGTCTCTAAACCAGCTTGGATGGTAGCAGAGCCTTCAGGGTGCTCCAGCCAAGTGTATTTGGGCATCACCATGACAAGGGAGGGGAGGATACCCTGAGAGGGGCCCTTTCACAAACAGGGGGCTCACCCCATTTGAGCAGCTGCAGGAGAGGTTAGCGCACTCATCCTCGCTTCACAATGCGGATGTGCTGTGAGAAATGTGTCGTTAGGTGATTTTATAGCCATAGGGACATCGCAGGGTGCACCTACACAAACCCGGATGGCACTGCCATGTAACCCAAATCATGATTCTTACGGGGAGTGAGTCTTGGATGGTCTTGTCCTAGAGTCCAGGGAAGGCCATTGGAACCCTCAGTGTGTGCGTGTCCCTGTGAGGACAAAGCCCAGTGCCCCCCAGGATGGGATGTGTCCTGTGTGGCCAGCCTGTCTGCAGTGCCGCATAGTCCTGCGGTAAAATGACGCCTTCCAGGGGCTTAGCCCCAGGCTCTGCCTACACCGGGCAGGGCTGGGTACCGGTCAGTCCTGGGAGACTCGGTCCACTTGTGGTAAGCTCCATGGCCGTCCTCCCTGTCCATGTGGCCATCTGCACCTGGATCCCCTGAATAAACACTGAGGGACAGAGGCTGCCTGACACTGTCCACCAAACACCAAGAACCTCGTCGTCACAGGACTTGCTCTGAGCTTAAGGGTGGGACGGCAAAGCTCACACCTTGTGCCCATCCCCAGAGGAGCACCTGTGCCTACCCCTGCCTCAGTTTTACTCTTTTATTCTCTTCAAGTCCTTGACTATGTGGCCCACTCTGGGTTCATTCAGTGGACCCAAGTCCATCCCTCATTGCAGAACCCCTGAGGCTCTGCCCACCCGAAGGATTTCCCTACATCACTCCTCAGGGCCACCTGAAATGGGCACTAAGGCAGCTACTGTCTGTTCCTGCTGGGTGCCAGCTCACCGTGAGGACCCATCCATAAGCCTGGTCTGCCCTTTCCTCCTCTGGTTTCCCAGGAGCTCACAGACGTGGTACAGAGAGGGGCAGGAGGAGAGGTCCCCTGGGAGCCACGGGAGCTGGAGACACTTGCTGGCCTCGGACCTGCTCAGTCCTGACGCCATACGCAGCAGCCCCGTGGATGCTGGAGGCTGCCGAGCAGGCCCCAGGTTGTAGTTCGGTAGCTCAGCACCAGGACCTGAACTTGATTGCACTGGGCCCAGATATAAGCCAAGAGCTGCTTTCCGAATGAAGTTACCTGCAGGAGGAGGCGTGGAATTTCTCTAGAACCTGCAGTTCTGCACTGTGAATCTTTTGGAGCTTGTGAAAAGCTCCATAAAATAATGCACTGGATTTGAAACATGCATGTCTTACATTGTTGATTTCTAAGTATACTCATCCAGGAGATACTGAGAATAACATTTTGCAATTCCAACTGGAGTAATTTACTGAGAAGCACTGTGCTTCATTTCTTTTCTTTTTCTTTTTTGAGACAGTCTCACTCTGTCGCCCAGGTTGGAGTGCAGTGGCACCATCTCAGCTCAATGCAACCTCCGCCTCCCAGGTTCAAGCAATTCTTCTGCCTCAGCCTCCCAAGTAGCTGGGATTACAGGCACCTGCCTCCTTGACTAGCTATTTTTTTTGTGTGTGTTTTTAGTAGAGATGAGGTTTTGCCATCTTGGCCAAGACCTCAAATGGTCTGCCTGCCTTGGCCTCCCAAAGTGCTGGGATTTCAGGCATGAGCCTGTGGTTCATTTCTATTATAATTCTATTGTGGTTTAAATGGCTCGTTCCTTCATAATTTGTGGCTATTCCCTCTGCCGCCTATTGCTTACTTTCTGCCTCTTTGATATTTACTGCGTACGAATTTACCATTCCCTGATTTTACTTCTTCAAAGCCAGCATGGGGATTAGTCAAGTCTGATTTCCTCTCACAGGAAGAAGGGTTTTTCCTCCATCATATTTGTGTAACCAGGTTACAAGCTTTTAAAAATTAATAAGTAACTGGGGGAAAAAAAAAGCAAAACTGTGGGCTACTCTGGACGAAGAAAGCATTGGAATGCGGATTTTATTTTTTTTGTTGTTGTTGTTTTTACAGAGACATGAGCCAGTTTACACTCATTTAATTTCCAAATTATTCACTCGGGTTCCTAAGTCAATTTCTGCCAACAAAAAACCCACTTGAAAAGCTGTTTAAATTCTACTAGTGGGACTCAAAAAGGTGTGAAGGGGAAGACAGGGGTTAAGAAAAAGAGGAGAAAAGAGAAAGAGAGGCAGAGAGAAATGAAAACGTGACCCAAATGGGAGCTGGACCGTGGAGTGCGGAAAAAGCAGCGGAGAGGGACGGAGTGCGAGGGGGAGGGCTGCAGAGCTGGAGATCCGCCTCTCTTCCCCGGACGCTGATCCTAGACACAGACTGAGCTTTCACTGTGACCACATGCTCCTCAGGGTGACACAGCGTGGGGCCGCCTGACCCGCCAGCCTTCCACAGCCCCTCTGCATGGACTCTGACCAGCACTCTATTCAAGTGACTTCCTTGAGCTTCCATTCCATCCACCGCCTCTTTCTTCTAGGTCAAGCATCTTCAACGGTCTGGAAACGTTTCTTTGCTTCCATCTGTCACCTTCTACTCACTCGTCCACGTCCACTTCCATCTTCCCCTTTCTCTAACATTGCTTTTACTTCATCAGCGTCTTCCTTTATTGCTAAACCTGCCAGGGACTCTCAGGTTCACTTGACACTGAAGGCCACTTCTCCTCCTGGAATAACCTCTGTGAGGTAAATACAAATTTTAAAAAATGTTTTTAAGCCTGGTACAAAAAGGGAAAGAGATCCTTTTCTTTCACAGCATTTTATATTTCATTCATTCATTCATTCATTCATTCATCATTCGTTGTCAGAGTCCCCCTCTGTCGCCTCGGCTGGAGTGCAGTGGTGCCATCCAAGCCCTCTTGCAGCCTTGAACTCCTGGGCTCAAGCTATCCTCTCATCTCACCCTCCCAAGTAGCTGGGAGTACAGGTGTGTACCACAACACCTCACTGATTTATTATTATTTTTTATGGAGATGGGATTTTTCTATAATGCCTAGGCTGAACTTCGTGAGCATTTGTTTTGTTTTTTTAGAAGAGGTGTAATCAAAAATCCTTTCTCTGCCTGCGGAGATGTATGTTAGGCTTGCTAAAGCCTACTAAGCCCCTTACCTGCTGTACAACCCACAACTGTTCTCAAGGCCCTGGGAGCCTCTCTTTGAAAGGCAGGCATGGGGCAGAGGGCGCCCTGTCTCCCAGTTTCTGTGTGAAGGAAAGAACCTCACTTCTGGAGGCATCTCACTCCCAGTTGCAAAACTACCTCCTGTCATGGATAAGAGAGGTTTGTTTCTCCTGTGGATAAAGCCAATTTACAGAGAGAATCAACCCAGTTGCCAGGTGAATTTAGGATGAACTGCATGTGACAAATGGTGCTGTCATGTCCTCTCCCTTGGGGACGAGTCAGTATCTCGAGACCTTGTGTGTAACGGGTGGCACCTGCTTGGCTGGATGCAAGGGTGGGATTTCTTTCTGTCTTGGTAATCTCTTAGCAGACTGCATCACATTCTGGCTTAATGCTTATTCAATAACAAGACAGGTTTCTTTTACTTCTGCATATGTGAGTGGGGTTTCTGGGCTGAGCAGAAACTGTTTTTTAATTCTATCTTTCCAACACCCTCCCACCCAAGCTATTCCAGTTTCTCTGAAGCTGCCTCCCCGAGGCTTTAAAGGCGGCTGCTCCCTGGGGTCCCTCCCGGTCCTGCCTCTCCTGGTTCATCTGATCTCCCAGCCTCGTGGCATCGTAGCTTCCCTCCCTTCCATGCGCTGACGCCTCTTGGATCTCAACTCTAGGCAGGACCCGGCTTCTCAGTTCCTCAGCTCACACACCCACCTTGGCGCGGGCGTCTGCACGGGGATGTCCCGCTGGGAACTCCTGGTGGAACATGGTGCATGTTCTCTGGCTGTCCTGCAATTTTTAAACACCACTGGGACATGTGGGGAATGTTCTGCCTTCCCAGGGAGGAAGCCAGAAAGTTCATTTTCCTGGCACTTCTTGCAGGAGGGACACCAACACGGGCCCAGGCTTTCCCTGTCAGCTGCTCCCGTGACAGACTCGGGATCCCGGGCAGCACCAGGAAGCAGAGGGCACATGGCACCAATTTGATTTTGGTTTTGTTTTTACTGTTTTGAATGGGGATAGGGGTGGCGGCCCAGAATCTTCTGGAATCCAGGGCCAGCCTCGGCAGTGCAGGGTGCAGGTGGTTTCTGCCTCCCGCAGTGGCCGGAAGATCTCGACCGAAGCTGTCCTGTGCCTGTGGTTTGGTCCTCGCCCTGGGCCCAGTGGCCTCCAAGCCGGCTTCGTGGGGACCTTTGGAGTCTGACAACCTTCCTACCGTGCCCTTTAACCAGTCCTCTTTCTGCTTCTTGCTGGAGTGAGCTGAGCGGTTTCCTCTAAATCACCTCCTGTCTGGGGTTCTCCTCTAGGGAAGGGCACCGCGGGCACCTGACCCCTCAGCCAGATGCCCAGCAGACATTCTCGTGCTTCCACTGTCCTTGCCCTTCATGTCCGGTGGTCACTCCTTTCTGTCCCTTCCATGTCCTGCATCTCTCTCTGCTGTGTCCTGTCCTCTGCACCCTGTGGCCTCCACCTGAGTCTGTGCCATTCTCCCTTGAATGAATGCAGTGGTCTCCCTGGGTCTCCCTGTCTCCATGGAGGCCACCAGCATCCAAGCCAGCTTCTTCCTTATGGCAGAGATGATCTTTCTCCATCTCCTGCTCCTCTTTCCAGAGCTCTCAAGTCCCCGGGGTGTGTTCCAGCTGCTTAGAGAGGTCTCTAAGGTTGGGTGATGTGGGCTCCACGGTCCTCCTGAGCAGCCGCCCCACCTACCCTCATCCTTCAGCTTATGACATTTCCTTTTTCTGTTGAACTTCCTGAATATGTGTTATATTTACATGGCTCAGAAATTTGCATTTGTGCGTATCCATATATGTGTGCAGGCACGAAGAGCCTGTGTTGGAAATAGATGCTCGGTGCTGCAAAGAAAAATTAGCACTGAGACAAAGGGTCTTTCAGCAACGCAATGTTTACTTCCTGGACTGCAGAACAGGTACCTTCACTAGCCGTCTTGCCACAAGAGTGCAATGAACAAAGAAAAACACACAAATTTATCCCTTATGTATTTGGGGTCAGCCCTACTGCTGTGATCATTGGTTGGAGCCAGACCTCACAATCTAAACTAAAACCCGATTGCCTAACAACTTAAAACTCTTCTAAGGAGGTAAAAGCAATGGAAAGCTGGTACATGCCTGTGAGCATGTCCAGCACAGATATCTTGGTTAAAGTACAAGGACATAGAATGTACTACATACCTGTAAGCATGGCATGTCTAACAGCTACATAGGATAGGGCTTAACGAAGTTATTAACACACTTATTCTTTAACAAGAAGGGTAACTTTCAAAAGGAAATTTTCTACTTCCCACACTGTGTCTCACCCCTATTTCCTCTGTACTGAGGTCCTGGCCCCAGGCCAGCCCCAGTGGCCAGCTGTGCTGTTCATAACCTGCAAAGCTTTCTGCAGCTGCTTTATGCAATTCAATAGGAATCATTGTAAATTACAGTAAAATACATATAACATAGAATTCACCATTCTAACCACTTTTAAGTGTACATCCATCCAGTGGCAGGAAGTACATTAAGGCTGTTGTTCAATCACCAGCACTGCCAATCCCCACCTAGAACTTTTTCATATTCCCCAGCTGAAACTCTGTACCCACTAAACACCAACTCCTCTTCCCGCTCCTTCCAGCCGCTGACGACCGCCTTTTCACTTTCAGTCTATGCATTTCCTGACTCTAAGCACCTCTGATAAGTGGAACCATGCAGTACTTGTCTTTTTGAGTCTGATTATTTCACTTAGCAGAAAGACCTCAAGGCTCATTCACGATGAAGCACCCGTCAGAACCTCCCTTGTGGTTAAGGCTGAATCCCATTCATTTGTAAATATGGACCATATTTTGTTTATTCATTCACGGATGGATGGACACTTGGTGTATTAGTTTGTTCTCACACTGCTATAAAGGCATAACTGAGACTGGGTAATTTATAAAGAAAAGAGGTTTCATTGGCTCACAATTCTACAGGCTGTGCAGGAAACATGTCTGCAGAGGTCTTGGGAAATTTACAATCATGGGGGAAAATGAAGGGAAAGCTGGCATGTCTGCATGAAGGGAGCAAGAGAAGGAGGGAGAGCTAGGGGGGAAGTCCACACACCTTCAAACCGCCAGGTCTCATGAGAACTCACTATCGAGAGAACAGCAAGGGGGAAACCCGGCCCCATGATCCAGTCCCCTTCCCCCAGGTCCCACCTCCACCACTGGGAATTACAGTTGAACGTGAGATTTGCGTTGGGACAGAGGCAAGCCATATTGCTTGGCTTGTTTCTACATTTTGGCTATTTTGATTAATGCTGCTGTAAACAAAGTCATGAAGTCCTTGCCTATGCCTATGTCCTGATGGTTTTTGCTTAGGTTTTCTTCTAATTAAACTCCAGAGCTTCTGCACAGCAATCATTAGAGTGAACCGGCAACCAACAGAATGGGAAAAAATTTTTACAATCTACCCATCTGACAAAGACTTATACCCAAAATCTACAAAGAACTAAAACAGATTTACAAGAAAAAAACAAACAAACAAACTCATTCAAAAGTCAGCAAAGGATATGAACAGACACTTTACAAAAGAAGACATACATGAGGCCAACAAACATATGAAAAAATGCTCATCATCACTGGTCATTAGAGAAATGCAAATCAAAACCACATTGAGATACCATCTCACTCCAGTTAGAACGGTGATCATTAAAAAATCTGGAGACAACAGATGCTGGAGAGGATGTGGAGAAATAGGAACACTTTTACACTGCTGGTGGGAGTGTAAATTAGTTCAACCATTGTGGAAGACAGTGTGGCAATTCCTCAAGGACCTAAAAATAGAAATTCCACTTGACCCAGCAATCCCATTACTGGATATATATCCAAAGGATTATAAATCGTTCTATTATAAGGACACATGCACATGTATGTTCATTGCAGCACTGTTTACAATAGCAAACACTTGGAACCAACCCAAATGCCCATCGATGATAGACTGGACAGGGAAAATGTGGCACATATACACCATGGAATACTATGCAGCCATAAAAAACGATGAGTTCGTGTCCTTTGTAGGGACGTGGACGAACCTGGAAACCATCATTCTCAGCAAACTGACACAAGAACAGAAAATCAAACACCGCATGTTCTCATTCATAGGCGGGTGTTGAACAATGAGAACATATGGACACAGGGAGGGGAGCATCACACACTGAGGCCTGTGGGGGCGGGGACTAAAGGAGGGACAGCGGCGGGTAGGGAGTTGGGGAGGGTAACATGGGGAGAAATGCCAGATATAGGTGATGGGGATGGAGGCAGCAAACTACATTGCCATGTATGTACCTATGCAACAATCCTGCATGTTCTTCACATGTACCTCAAAACCTAAAATGTAATCAAATATAATAAATAAATAAATAAAAATCAGAAAAATTAATTTTTAAAAATAAAATCTGCTTGGTGTAATGACTTTTCCGCCTACACTTTTCTCAGTGTCCACCAGAGGGCGGCAGAATCCCTCCCAGCCTGGAGCCTCCCTCACCCTGGTGACCTCAGCCCACGCCTTCCTCGCCCTCCGAGCTCTCCACGGGGACTCCATCAGCTCCTCCCTGAGGCAGCTCCCTCTGCAGGCAGCTCCTGTCCCCGCCCCCCACTCGCTCTTTCCAGGGGCTTAGCTAAAAGGGCTTCTCCAGGGCAGCTCAGCCACTCGCAGGCTCCGACGCTGCTCACAGCCCTTCTCTCGTTATCATTAACTCCTCGGTCCTAGGGGTTCAGGGAGCGCCTGTCTCCTTGTTACAGGGAAACTCCGTGAGCGCAGGCGTCACGTCTGTCCTGCTTTCTGTGGAATCCCGGGGCCCAGCCCAGGGCCTGACACGGAGCAGACGCTCAATAAATACTAAATGGATGGGCGGCCACCCAGCAGAAGCTCATCACCTCCATGTGACCCCCGGAGTCAGCCTGTTCCGTGTGGACACAAGGGCACTGGCGCCAGCACGAGAGGAGGCCAGCGAGGGCCCGCGGCTGCCCCAGGGACGGGGCCTGGACCCTTGGAGCTTCTGGAGGTAGGACAGGCCCTTCTAACAGCGAGGGCTTATCTGATTCATCCCAGAACACTGACAACCACTCCCCGTCTCTGACTCGTGAGTGACGTCACGTCTCCCAGGAGGGCCTGGGCCGGTGGCCTATGTCCTTCCTAGTCTCACACAGACACCTGACCTGCTGCAGACTCTGGATCCTCCATCCCAGACGGAGTGACCGCCAGGGGAGGACCGAGCCCCACCTGGCCACGAGGAAGTCGGGTGATGACCAAACCCGAGGGGCCCTGGAGATGGGGGCACCTGGCTGCGGTCCTTGCAGACCTCTCACCAGCCCAAGGAGTGCTGGGGTCCCAGGGGAACTTCCTCTGCAGGAGGGGACAGGATAACCCAGAATCTGCCTTTGCTTCCCTCTCAGAGAGGCTGAGGGTCACGGGGCCTCCCCTCCCCTAACAGAGGAATCAGGAACCTCCTGGCTGAGTCTCCAGGTGGGAACTGCCCCAGCTTCTGGACCCTGCTGGGAGGCCTGGAGCAGATGACAGACAGGGACACAGATGACCTGGAAGCAGAACTCCCAGTGCTATGGTGGAGGAACACAGGGAACTCTGGGGACCATCTCCCAGGCCGGTGTCTTCTCTCTAAAGCCCCCAGAGACACCTCCTTGGGCCCTTCCTTTGAAACCTTGGGGACAGGTGGCTCCTTCCGAGGCAGCCCATCCCCCTGGTGGACAGTTCTCCAAATCTTGACCTGCTGTTCTCTGGACAACTCCTGTCCTCTCCTTGAGCTCATTTTGCTCTGCATGGCGTTGAGCAGCCTAGGGACCTTGCAGTTTGGAGGTCAGAGCCCACCTCTGCCTAGGGATCATGCGGGCTCATACCACGCCGCTGGTCAGCATCCCTGGGGCAGCCCCTGAAAAGGCCGCAGGTCTCCTTTTGCCCTCCAGGGGGCGACATTGCACACAGATAACTCTCAGGAAATGGTTCCCCTGGACGTGTCTTTGCAAAGGAGGTGCAGGTGAAGGTGGAGCCTGGTTTCCAGCCCTTGCTACAAAAGATCCTTTCAGTCCTTCCCACGTGCCTGCTCCTTTGTGGGACCTGCTTTTCCAAGGTTCCTTGTGCAGTTTCCCACTCCCTCCTGGCATCACCCGTGGGGAAGGTGTGGTGGCCACAAGACACACACGCACACAGACAGACAGACACACAGACACACACACACACACCCTCTCCTCTTTTCTCTCTCTCCCTCCATCTCTTCTCTACTTTCTCTCTCTGCCCGCTCTCCAAGGCTGAGAGGTGAACACGGGGAACATGGACAGCCCCTGAGCCACACAGCTCAGCCAACAGAAACAGAGAGGGAGGGTCCCTGGAGCCTTCCCCAAGGACAGCAAAGCCCAGAGCCTCCCACCTCCCTCCACCACAGTCTTCTCTCCCCAGAACATACAGGACACCTCCCTCCACGCCCAGGAGCTGAGACCCCAGGGCCTGGGTCTCTTTCTCCAGGTCAGAGGCCGGGCTGGTGACACTGGAGACAGAGGGCTGTTCCCTCCCCAGTCATCCCCCAGTGAGCCCCTTTCTATCCCCCAGAGCCACCTTTGTCACCTTCCTGCTGGGTGTCATCCCATCTTCCCCAACACTAAAGAGCGGGGGGAGACCCGGCCAAAATCATCCTCCAGGCTTGGATATCCAGGGCTCTGCGTGTGGAGCTGACACACTGGAGGTCAGGAGCCAGCAGAGGGCAGCACTGAGGAGGGCGGGTCATCCTCCTAGGGACAGGGTGCACCAGCCTCACTACTGAAAGGGCCTCCCCAGGACAGCGCCATCAGCCCCGCTTGAGAGCTTTGCCAAACAGCAGTCAGAGGAGGCTGTGGCAGTGGCTGAGCTCCTGCTCCAGTCCCCAACAGACCAGACCAACAGCACAACACAGCTCCTCCCCAACGTCAGAGGTCACCAAAGGGAAACTGAGTCGCTACCTGACCTTAGAAAGATAATAGTCAATTTCCCAAATAGGCCAGTTTCAGTCGCATGCCAATGACCTCCTCTCTGCTCTCATCCTTCTCAAAACAGGACCCGGATTCTTCCCCATCAGGGATCTCTCCCTTGTTCCCTGAGCCTTTCCTGCCTTACAAGGGCTGAGTCACCCTCTGTTCTTTTTGTCTGCTTTCCACAGCCCTCCCCTCTCTATGCAACCCACACTTCTGCTCAGCTCCTAGACCCACGTGTTGTCTCATGGACGAAGTCTCGCCCCATTTTAGGATGGCAAGTAAAGCCACTTGAAGTCTTTATCCGTGCAGTTTATCCTGTGACAGTTCTGTGTATCTATGTGTGTACATGTGTGTCTGTTTCAGTGAGTCTTAGTGCATATGTGTGTGTGTGCCTGTATGTCTGTATATGTGTGCCTGCGTGTGTGTGTGTGTGTGTGTGTGTGTGGTAGATAGGTGTAGAAGGAGAGTCATATCTGAAGAAGACAAATGGCCTCGGCACGTCCTAAGGACCAAACACACACAGCGGGGAAGAGGAAGGAGGAACCAGGAGGCAGGACTGAGAGGGGAGGGGACAGAGGGGTGTCCTGGGCAGAGCCCCGCCCTTGCCCTGGCCCTGATAAGTGCACCTGTCCTGGAAGGAGGCTCAGCACAGAGGGAGGAAGGACAGCGGAGCTGACAGTCACAGCAGCCCTGACAAGAGCATTCCTGGAGCCCAAGCTTGTCCATACAGACGACAGAGCAGGCAGCAGAGACCATGAGGCCCCCTCAGCCCGTCCCCGCGGAGTGCGCATCCCCTGGCAGTGGCTTCTACTCACGGGTGAGGGGAGGACTCCCTGGGAGAGGGTTGGAGGAAGGAGCACAGAGACTGGCTGGGGTCTCCTGGGGAGAACTGGGCTCTGAGAGGGGACAGAGGGCTTCATTGAAGCCTGAATAGGAGAAAGGACACCAGAAAGGGACCAGGGTCACACCAGGAAAGTCACATTGAACCGGAACTGGCAAGGGGCAGGAAAACCTCAATTCTCCATGTTTCTAAGGCAGTCATCAGTGGTCACTAAATACTGAAAAATGATAAGAAACGCAACCATGTATGTCACTGTGACACTGCAGAAAGAAAACCTTCCCAGGAACCCCTGGGAAACTCTCTGCCTGGTGTGAGACCCACTCTGAGTAAGCAGAGGGCAGGCTTGGGCCCAAGAGAGGCCACGCACGCCGTGGGTGGGGGCAAAGGGTTGCTCCGGGGGAACTTACAGGCCAGGCAGGCTCAGGCAGCAGCCACACAAGGAAGGCCCCCATGTGCCCTGCATGCCTCACTAGCCTGTAATATCATGAGAAGAAAAGGAGAGGGAGGCCGGGCACGGTGGCTCAAGCCTGTAATCCCAGCACTTGGGGAGGCCGAGGCGGGCAGATCACGAGGTCAGGAGTTGGAGACCAGCCTGGTTAACATGGTGAAACCCCATCTCTACTAAAAATACAAAAAATTAGCTGGGCGTGGTGGCGCGTGCCTGTAATCCCAGCTACTGCGCAGGCTGAGGCAGGAGAATCACTTGAAGGCAGGAGACGGAGGTTGCAGTGAGCCAAGATTGCGCCATCGCACTTCGGACTGGGTGACAGAGGGAGACTCCATTTAAAAAAAAAAAAGTAAGGAGAGGGAGAAGAGGGAGAGAAAAGGAAAAGAACGTTTCTGGCATGTGGAGCCATCTGCCTCTTTCTGAGTCTATTTACTCCCTACTTAAAGGAAGCCTCTCACCCTTAGGTGACATCCCTAAGGCATTGGGGACATCCTGGGCGGCAGCAGCCATCGTGGATCCTGTGTGTTCCCTCCCTGGTTGCCTCCTCCACCTCACTTCCAGGTCCCCATCAGAACCCATTTCCACAACAGTGCAGACACTGTCCTCACCCTCCGACCTCAGGCATTGGCAAATAAACCTCAGGCCGTGGAGGGCCCTGGGAAGGCTCACGAGCTCATCCGCAGGAGTTCGCAGGTGGTCCCAGGCACTGGGGTGCAACCAGGATCACACAAGTCCCTGCCCTCACGGAGCTCATGCTCTCATGGGGAGGAAGGCAGACAGGCAAAGAGATCTAGAGTGTGAGGTCAGGTGTTGACAGGAGCCCTGGAGGGAACAGAGCTGGGAAAGGTCAGAAGGGAAGACCCAGGGTCTCCGGAGGAGGTGTCAGGGGAGGGATCTTTTTCCTTTAAATGTATTTATTATACTTTAAGTTCTGGGGTACATGTGCAGATCGTGCAGCTTTGTTGCGTAGGTATACACATGCCGTGGTGGTGGTTTGCTGCATCCATCAGCCTGTCATCTACATTATGTATTTCTCCTAATGCTATCCCAGGGGAGGGGTCTTTTAAGAGCAGCCTGGTGTGAGCAGGATCTGAGGGTAGTTAGGGGAGCCCTGTGGACTCCTGGGGAAGAGGATTCCGCACAGGGAAATGCCAAGCAAGGTCAGAGGCACCGAAGGAATGGGGGTAGGGGTCACACTGCTGACCTTGACACAGTAGGACACACACACACACACACACACACACACACACACACACACACATTCTCTCTCTCTCTCTCCCTCTCTCTCTCTCTCTCTCTCTCTCTCTCTCTCTCACTCTCACTCTCCAAGGCTGAGGGGTGAAGAGCCCAAGCTCAGGACCCAGGACCCCATCTTTCCACCCCAATACATGGGTGCCAGTGTTGACTGATACTCTCTTCCTCTCCTAGCCTCACTTGTAAGCTTCTGGAACCCGCCCACCACTGCCCAGGACCTTGAAGCTCTCCCTGTGGAATTCGTGCCACCCAGAGCCACAGAGGGGAAGAATGTTCTCGTGCTTGTCCACAACTTGCCAAAGTCATATGTTGGCGTCATGTGGCACAGAGGGGCCACAGTGCAGCGTAGCCATTTCATTATAGCATAGAGAACATAAGATAAAAGATATCTAATAGGGCCTTTATACACCGGCCGAGAGAGACTGCTGCTCCAGAACGACACCCGGAACGACACTGGACTGCACAACCTGCACCTCGTAAACTGGGATTTGGTTGATAACGAAGTAACTGGTGAGTTACGCATGTAGCGTCAGTGATTCCTTCCGGACTTCTAGGTGTTGGGGGTCGTTCTACTTCACACGCAGGGACGGTCAGGCCTGGGCTGTGTGTGTGTGTCCCCCTCTGCATTACGTGCTGTGTTGGGGTTTGGGCATTTAGTGCAGGACACACACAGGAGAGACAAACTTCCACAGATCAGAATCCCTTTCCTGCATCCAGACCCTGCAGACATTCGCTGCAGAGGAAGGACAGCCTGATGCGGGAGGGGGGCACCCATCAGGGGGAAGTCAGTCTCCACCAAGCCCCCCTCCCCGTGCCCTCCCCATGAGCCTGACCTTGAGAAAGACCCTGGAGAACTGGGTCAGGGCCTGGCCTGAGGGGCCCCTGGGATCCTTACCGAAATTCAGCCCCAGGGCTCCTGACTCCAGACGACTCTAAGGAACCTGTACCAGGGCTGGCTTGTGGCCTCCTGGGCAGGGCTGACTGGGAGGAATGACCTACCAGCTGGCCAAGGGCTGTGGCTCATTGAGCTGGTCGCCAGCCAGGGCCCAGTCCCCAGAGCCTCAACTGGGCAAGGAGAGCGCCTCCGCCTTTCACTGAGTCTCAGCCTGGAGAGGACAGATGGACCAGCTCCCCGATCATTAAACTGAATGGGGACGTTAAGAAAGACCCTAGGGGCAGTGTCCCCAGGGGCAGGAACAGAACAGAGAAAGTGTTCCTGGCAGCTTCTGCAGTCTCTATTCTATTCCACCGGTCTCCAAGGCCAGACCACAGTCTTTTGATCGCTGTGGCTCTGTAGAAATTATGCAATCCGGAAGTGTGAGGTCTGCAACCTCCAGATCTCCTTTTTTTTTTCCTTTCTCTTTTTTTTTTTTTTTTTTGAGATGGAGTCTCACTCCGTCGCCCAGGCTAGAGTGCAATGGCGCGATCTTGGCTCACTGCAACCTCCGCCTCCCGGGTTCAAGCAATTCTCCTGACTCAGCCTCCCAGAGTGCTGGGATTACAGGCATGAGCCACTGAGCCTGGCCTCCAACTTCCAGATTTCTCTTGGAAGAAAAAAGTAATCTTTTGCAAGATGTCTTTGGCTATTTGAAATTCCTCATGAATTTTATGACAGGTTTTCTATTTCAGCAAGTGTCACTGGTACTTTTACAGGAAGTTTAAGAATGTGCGGATCACTGAGAAATACTGTCTTCCGGTCTGTGAACGCAGCTGTTTCCGCATGTATGTCTCTCTTCTTTACACTCTTTTACCTTCGTTTTGTGATTTTTAGTGCAAGTTTTCCGCCTCCTTGAGTTTATTGTTAAGCGTTTTATTCTTTTTGATGTTATTGTAAACGAGTGGTTTTCATGATTTCGTGTACTTGGTTCACAGTGGGTGAAGAGAACACAGCCGATTATTGCCCGCGGATTTTATGTCCTTGGCAAATTTTCTCTATTCGTTCTAATAGAGTTGTTTTCCGGGCACAGGATCACATATTTTTCTATGTATAGGATCGTGTCACATGCAGAGATAATTTTTCTTCTTCCTGATCCATTTGGATGCCTTTATTTATCTTTCCGGTGGATGGCTGTGGCCAGGACGCCCAGTACAGACTTCACAGAAGTGATAACAGCGGCATCCTTGGCTGGCCAAGAGCAGTGGGGTTTACACGAATTGATCACAACCAGTTACAGATTTATTTGTTCTCCTTCCGCTCCTGCCGCTTGACTAGCCTTTAAAAAAAGAAAACAACAACAGCAAAAACAGAGCCTCCTTGTCTTATTTTATTTTATTTCGAGATAGAGTCTGGCCCTGTTGCCAGGCTAGAAATGGAGCGGAATGGTGCGATCTCAGCTTGCTGCAACCTCCACCTCCCAGGTTCAAGCGATTCTTCTGCCTCAGCCTCCTGAGTAGCTGGGATTACAGGCACTTATTACCATGCCCAGCTAATTTTTGTATTTTTAGTAGAGACGGGGCTTTGCCATGTTGACCAGGCTTGTCTGGAACTCCTGACTTCAAGTAATCCGCCCACCTTGGCCTCCCAAAGTTCTGGGATTACAGGCATGAGCCACCATCTCTGGCCTGCTTTGATTTTAGAGGAAGAGTTTTCGTGTTCTCCTGAGTGTGATATTAATTGGAAGCTTTCCATGTATGGACGTTATTCTGTTGAGGCCATTTCCTTCTGTTCCTACAAGTGCCAGGCTTTTGCAAAACCATGAGCACATATCTCTAGAGATTTCCTTCATTATGATACTCAATGTGCAGAAGTGAAATTCTGTTAGGTTCAGAAATCCCTGATATTGGAAATTCTGAAGGCTCTAAGATCATCAGGACTGAGTCGGGGTGTCCTTGTTCACTAACAAATTTTCCAGCAATAGGAAATGATTTCCTGGTTTCATGTAAATCTTCCCCAGCCCAGGGATGAACACAGCTGTCCAGCCTGCCTTCCCTAGCACACTCAAGAGTGCACAGCAGGAGAAGGTGCTGTCGATGGAGTCACAGAAGGTGCTAGGGAAGGGTCACCCAGAAGCCACTGGGAGGAGCCATCATTCTGGTGTGAGGATGCCAGACACACAGCCAGGAGAGGGTCCCAAGGCAGATACTGCAGAGACAGCCAGGGGGCAGGCAGGGGGCAGTCTTGGGTGACCTGGGGTCAGAGGGGAGGTGCTGCCCTCTCTTCACAGACCCCCACCTGAACAGGTGCTCCACCTCCTGCAGGGGGTCAGGGCCATCCCTGGGGTGGTCACCTTGCACAGCTCACTGTGGGACCTGAGAGCTGGCTGGGATCTCTGAGGACAAAGCGTGACCCCAGGGCCCAGGCCACTCCCAGTCAGTCACCACCTCTGTTTGTCCACAGGGCCAGTGGTTCAGCCTTCCATCCAAGCCAGCAGCAAGCAACACAGTCACGGAACAGAAGGACCATGTGGTCCCGACCTGCCTCACAAGTGACACTGGAACCTCTATTCAGTGGACCTTCAGTGACCACAGTCTGCAGGTCACAGAGAACATGAGGCTGTCCAGGGAGGCAGAGGTTGCAAGGAGCTGAGATCTCACCGCTGCATTCCACAGCAGAGTGAGGCTCCATCTCAAAAAAGAAAGGAAAATGATGACTGATTCTACCTCTATAAAGCTCCCAAGAGGCAAAACCCATCTCTGGTGCTAGAGATCAGAATGATGGGAGGGGCATGGGAGTAGGCACGGGAGTGCCACCTGGTGCAGGCAACTGGTCTGTCTTGATCTGGACAGGGCTGTCATTGGCACACACACATGCAGACATTACTCACAGACATGCAGACATTACTGCTATGTCCATGTTACTTCACAAAAAAAAAAAGTATAAAATCTCTGTAGGTTAAATGAAAAACCAATATCCACAAAACAATCAAAGACAAGCTGTTCTCAAACTTACACAACACTTCCAGAGAATAGGAAAATAAACAATACTCATTCACTCATCTTTGTAGAAGTAGAACTTTCATGTCAAAAGCAGACCACGGCTGGCCTCAATGGCTCACGCCTGTAATCCCAGGACTCTGAGAGGCTAAGGCGGTGGATCACCTGAGGTCAGGAGTTCGAGACCAGCCTGGCCAACATGGTGAAACCCTGTCTCTACTGAAAATACAAAAATTAGCCGGGCATGGTGGCAGGCACCTGTAACCCCAGCTGCTTTGGAGGCTGAGGCAGGAGAATTGCTTGAACCCAGGAGGCAGAGGTTGCAGTGAGCTGAGATCAAGTCACTGCCCTCCAGCCTGGGAGACAGAGCAGACTCCATCTCAAAAACAAACAAATACAACCAACAAACAAAAACACCAGACCAGGACACGATGAGGAAGTAGAATTGCAGTCCCTACTTTGGAGCACGGAGAAAAGACCCTAAACGAACTATGACCGAAAGGAGCAGGGTTTACCACAGTAGAGTGTGTTCCCCAGAAATGCAAGGTGAGTTTAACACCCAGAAAAGAACAATTGCCCTTGCTACATCAACAGATTGGCTAGAAAGAATTATAATGAGCGGAACAGAAGTGAAATGGACTTGCACGAGATTCCGCATTATTCCGTCATGATGGAGACATGATGAACAGAGGTCCCTCTCTTCAGGCCCCGAGGGAAGCCTGCACCCCTGTGGCTGCCACATCCCTCCTGATTCTTCCAGCTGAGGACCCTCTTTGAAATCCCTGGGAGGACTCATCCCCACTGGGAAAGGCCCCATCTGGAAGGTTCCACAACAGCCCAGCCATGTCCCTCGAGCACCGACTGAGTGACAGGACCCTAGGGACCCTGGCGCATGGTCATGTCCTGAGTGGCCACGCAGAGCAGGGACCTCTGGACCCTGAGGGTGTAGCCCCCCCTGCATGAACCCATCCCTTCCCCAAAGACTTGGGCCCCAGGGTGGCTCCTGGTCTCCAGTCCACACCACCAAAATCTCCAGAGTGAGG
Source organism: Saguinus oedipus (assembly GCA_031835075.1). Classification (NCBI taxonomy): domain Eukaryota; kingdom Metazoa; phylum Chordata; class Mammalia; order Primates; family Cebidae; genus Saguinus; species Saguinus oedipus. The sequence continues at coordinate 45,121,602 of CM063187.1, read as the reverse complement.
CTCCTCCCTGGGGTCTCTGATGCCTGTCCAGGAGGTCCCTCCTGAGCAAATCTAGAGTGTGGAGGGCTGGGGTTGTGGCAGTAAAAGCAGCCACATTTGTCTCAGGATGGAAACGGAGGGCATGAGCTCTAGAAAGGGTGAGGGCGCCCTCTAGGGGGCGCCTCCTGCTAAGGAGCAAAAAGAGGCCAGGAGAGTGGAGAGATCAGGGCTGGCTTTGGATTAAGAGTGAGTTCAGGTGGAGGGGACTGAGGGGAAAGGAGGAGGCTGAGGTGGGGGAGTGGTCAGGAGAGATGGGAGGAGCAGGTGAGGGGATGCTTCAGGGAAGCTGTGGGAGGCACAGCAGGGCTCTGGCTCCTCAGCACTGACATTCGGGGCGGTCAAGCTGGTGGGGTTCTGTGAGCTGTGGGGTGCTCAGCACCATCTGGGGGCTCTATCCCACTTCTACTCGGTGCCAGCAGGACTCCCTCCCCCAGCTCTGACAACCAACAACAATATCCCAGACTTTGCCCAATGCTCCCTGGAGGGTAAAATTACCCCTTGCAGAATCCATCCCAAAATAGACCTAGTAACCGGGTAGTGCTGGAGTCTCACTGTTGGCCCTGTGAGCTGACAGCATCCTGATACCCCTGCCCTGGGCCCTCTCTGAACCTCAGGGGCCTAAACCTTCCCTTATTATGGGGAAAGAAAGGTTCTGTGTGTCCTCAAAATTCACCCGTCCACCTCTCACACCTGTTCACCTCTCAAACCTGTTGTCCATTCTTGGGTTTAATCCTTAAATTACTGACCTCTGTTCCTGCCCTCATCCATCCCAACATGTGGTGGTCCCACGTGTGACAACCTCCACGTCTGGACCCAGATGAGATGGGAGGCGTCAGTGTACAACCATCATGTGAAATCGTAAGTGTTTTTTTGTTTAACTATTTACAAACACTGGGGAGCATGAGGCACACCTGGAGATCATAGACACAGGTCAGGGAGCCCAGCAGGGAAGACAGGAAGGACCTGTAGGCCAATGGCTTTTTTGGGTCCAGGATGTTATCTGACAGGTTTCCAGCAGAAGGCTTTAAGGCGGTGGGTGTAAAGCAGCAGTCACTGGGGCCAGGAGATCACGCTGGGACAGAGAGGTGGTCACTGTACATTGGAGGGCAAATGTCAGAACTGTCAATTGAAAGGCAGCAGCTGGAGAGGGGAGCTCAGCACACTGAGCAGGAGAGATGCCGCTAAGATTTTATCTCTGGCCACCAACTGCAGCCATTTAAACCAGGTACCGTATTAAAACACAGTCATGGCCTGTACGCAGTGGCTCATGCCTGTAATCTCAGCACTTTGGGAGGCTGAGGCGGGAGGATCACTTGAGGTCAGGAGTTCAAGACCAGCTTGGCCAACATGGCAAAACCCCTTCTCTACTAAAATAGAAAAATTAGCCAGGCATTTTGGTGCGCACCTGTAGTATCAGCTACTTGGGAGCCTGAGGCAGGAGAATCGCTTGAACCCTGGAAGTGGAGGTTGCAGTGAGCCAAGATTGCACCATTGCACCCCAGCCTGAGCGACAGAGTGAGATACTGTCCTGAAAAGAAAAACGAAAACAAAAAACTGTCATGCGACCAAGCCCTGCTTCTGATAGGAGACAGGTAAATTTACATCTTAAAATATGGACACCAAGGCAACCTGAAGTTATGAGCACTTGCGACACCCAGGGACACAGCAGGGTGCGCTGCCGTGCCCCAGGGTCAGGGGCCTGGATTCTGGCCCCTGGGAGTGAGAAATGAAGATGACTTCTCCCCCTCTGCTCCCCTGACACTGATCTTCCGGACCTGCACCTCTCTCTTCTGCTCCCAAAGCCCTGCCCAACGCTCAGCCGCAGACACCACTGCCCTCAGGGTGCACACAGTGCAGCCTACTGTACACACGGAAGGTGACAAAAATCTGCATTTGGGACATTTTTGATTGTGAAAGAGAGACAGTGAACTTGAAGCCACAGAGACTGGGACTCGTGGGGGCTGGAACTCAATGGAGCTGTTACATATGTGTGGCCTCGTGTGGAATCTGCAGACCCATGTGGAATAAAACACACAGCCTGGCCTGGGGTCCTTCCTGTTCACACTTCCCTCTCTGTCCACCAGAGGGCGGCAGAGAAGAAAACCTAGGGGGGCAAAGTAGGACTGAAGCTGAAAAGGGTTCAGCAGCTGCCCATTCCAGATGAGGACCCCAAGGTGGGCCAGGCAGGCAGCAATCAGCAAAAACTAGGAGAGGCATCAGGGGTTGACTCCCGGTCCTGTGTCTGTTCACAACCCAACAAAGCTACTCAATTCATACTGTGCAGGTGCCCACGCAGAGCAGGTGGCCTCACAGTCTGTGAGCCCTCAGATGGCCATGCATCTCCTTGTGACACACACACCTTCTGTGGGCTTTCAAGGACTTGGGTGGGCTGAGAGGTGGGAAATGCCAACTCTGATTGAAAGATGCAGCCCCAGGCTGTAGATGTCCAATGACAAAAGGACCCTCACTCTACTCAATGTCACAAGAAATGACACAGGACCCTATGAGTGTGAAATACAGAACCCAGCGAGTGCCAGCGCAGTGACCCCGTCACCCTGCATGTCACCTGTGAGTATCTTCTGTTCCTCTGTGACCCAGGCTGCCAGCCCAAATCCATAAGGCCAGAGGCCAGGACTCTCAGTCCCTCTCAGGGTCTTCCTCAGCCCTAGACACTCAGGCTGGCCATGACTTCCTGCCCCAGGCCAACCTGGGCAGTCCCAGCCTTGACCAAGAATAGGCGGAAAGGGGGTGCTCCTGTCCTGTGAGGCTCAGGGTCCACATCTTCTGATGAGAGAAACGGGTAATGTCTCAGACTTGGCCTCAGTTAACACAGCAGGTTTTGGCTGGGACTTCAAGATTGTGACTTGGCTCAGAGGGACACTGTGTCCCTTCCACAGACGAGGAGCTTCCCCTTTCCTCTGATGATATAACCTGTGGCTTTATTCTCTTTGCTGCAGATGGCCCGGACACCCCCACCATTTCCCCCTCAGACTCCTGCTGTCGTCCAGGGACAAACCTCAGTCTCTCCTGCCACACGGCCTCTAACCCACCTGCACAGTATTTTTGGATGATTTATTGGAGGATCTATCGACAAACGCAAGAGATCTGTATCCCCCAGATCACTGCAAAGGATAGCGGGCTCTATGGCTGTTTTGCTCAGAACCTAGCCACTTGCAAGAGAAGTTCCGTATTCAAGACGATCACAGTCCCCGGTAAGTGGATCCCAGCATCCCTGGCAACAGGTGGCTTTCAGAGAAGAGTCAGGAAAACGTGTTCATTCCCAGCCTGTGTCCCATGGGCACAAGCAAATCCCAAATTCTCCTTCTGAACCTCCCAATTCATCTCTGTTACAGACTCTCTCCTTGTTTTTCTGATTTCTCGTCCCTGAGCTTGTGTCTGGCCTGAGCAATGCAGGGAAGGAGCATCCTCAGCCCCGAGCCCTGTGTAGTGGAAGAGGCTTCACAGAAGGACAAGGAGAGTCCTTGAGATCAAGTTGCTTCTCTCTGTCACCAACACATGCCTTTCTGTCACCTCTTTGTTTTCTTTTACCTACTCCATGAGCTACAAGGAACATCTGAGGCTTTGAAACAAGCTCACACTTTCCCCCTAAATGAGAGGAGGAAGCCCCTTGGATGAGGGAGGAGCAGCTGAGACTCTGCTCCCTGCTCTTCCTTGGCCTCGCCTGGTGACTGGCCCCACCTGACTCCACCTGGGGTGGGACCAGCATGTGTGGAGAAGGAGCCCAGGTGGTTTTTCTTGAATTTGAACAAAATCAAGCTGCTGGTTGAAGCCAAACATCCCCCAGGTCAGGGTGCAGGGCAATGGAGAGAGAGGGAGCTTCAGGGCAGATTCCTGAGCTGTGTCCTGGCTCTAACGTCACCAGCTGTATGAGGCTGTTGACACAGCACGTGGGACACAGCAGGGAGGACAGTGAGTGATGCACACTTGGAGAAATAGGGAGATTCACCCGTGGGGACTCTGCATGGCAGGAAACAGTGCCAAAAATGTGTATTTATAGAGAGGGTAAGACTACCAGACACTATATGTATATATGTAAAGTCACATATATATGCATATGTATATACACACATATATATAAAAGACTTATCATTAACTTATTTCTAAGTGTGCAATTTAGTGTTGTGTAACCAGCATGCTATTTCCAGAACTTTTTCATCGGACCATACTAAACCTCCGTACCCACCAAACAAACAATAACACTCACTCCTTCTCCCCCTAACCCCTGGGAATCACCATTCTACTTTACTTCTGTATCTTGACTCTTGTAACTATCTTATGTAAATGGAATTCTATAATCATTGTTCTTTGCATCTGGCTTATTTCACTGAGCATCATGTCTTCAAGATTCCTCCACTGTGCCCCATGTATTAGAACTTTATCCTTGCTAAGTTTAGGTTACATTCCATCGCACAGCTATGCCTCATTTGTCTGTTTACTTATCTTTTAATGGACTTTTCAATTGTTTCCACGTGTTGGTTCTTGTGAGCAGTAATGCTGTGAACGTCAGTGTTCAAATTACTTACTGTTCTTTTGGGGACATGGCCAGAAGTGGAATTGCTGGATCAAATGGTAATTCTTTGTTTAATTTCTTTGAGAACCAGTCATACCATTTTCTTTTCTTTTTTTTTTTTTTTGTGAATCAATGAGAGCTTGTAAGGTTGCTGAGGTTGGTTGGCCTTGAACTCTTGGCCTCGCCTTCGCAAGCGCCACGACATCCGGCCGGAGCCACTTTGGGCCCCCAGTGATACCATTTTCCACAGAGGCTATGACATTTCACATTTCCGTCAGCATCCAGTAGAGCTCCAATTTCTCCACCTACTTGAAAACGCTTGTTGTTCTGTGTTGTTGTTTTTACATCAAAGCCATCCTGAGGTGTGTGCGATGGTTTATTACTGCGGTTTTGATTTGCATATCTCTAAGTATTAGTGTCATTGAGCATCTTTGCCTGTGCTTATACTCGATGGAGAAAGACAGAAGCTTTTCTCTGTATGGTCAGGAGCAATACAAAGAATACGTGCTTTTGCCACTTCTATTCAATGTAGTATTGGAATTCCTAGCCAAAGAAATTAGGCAAGAAGAAAAGACTTTCAAATTGGAGAGAAGAAGTAAAATAATCTCTGTTCACAGATAACTTGAGCTTACATGTAGAAAGCACTAAAGATAAAAAACATGTTGGAATTAATAAATAAATTCAGTGAGGTTGCAGGATACAAAATCAACGTGCAAACATCAGTTGTATTTCTATGCACTAACAATGAACAATCTGAAAGGAAATTAAGAATTTGAATTCACATTAACATCAAAAAGAATAAAATATTTTGGAATAAGTTTAACCAAAAAGGTCAAAGGATTATACCTGAAAATTACAAAACATTGATGAACGAAATTAAAGACAACATTTCATTTGCATGGACCAGCAGACTGAACATTGTGTACATGGTGAATTTCTCCTGCCTCTGGGGGTAGAGGCCTGTGCTGGTTGGTCAGTGGAGGCTGTGGGCCCCATGGTCACCAGGGACAGATCCTAGCCATTCGCTTGCTCCCTGGGTTCTGGTGGCTGAGCTTGGGTTGAGGCCTATTTTCTCCCTGACCATCTTGAGTCCTCTGTCCTCTGCCCCGCTGACTGTCCTGGGGTCACCCATTTTATTTACGGCTGGTGGAACAGGGAGTGGGGAGCTGCCCAGAATCCCCGCAGGACATAGCTCTTTGAAACCCCAAAGAGGGAGCCTGGGACAGAGCAGAGGCTGAGTTGGAGATTCATTCCCACTTACTTTGCAGCCAGGATGGGCTCAGTCTTCCCGGTGCTGGCATCCCCTGGGTCCTACTGAGAATTTGGATGTGGCCAGGCCTCTCTGTCTAGAAGAGAAGCAGTCAGTGGCTAGAGAGCCTGTCTGGAGGCATTTTGGTCACACCTGAGAGAGCAGATGAAGGTGGGCCATGTTCTGGGAGCAAAGGGAGCTCATACCCCTCATCCCACCTCCCCCTGTGCACAAAGGACAGCTGTGTCTTTCCTTCTGACTTTAAAAGGGACAGCAAAATGCAGGTGGCCACATCCCAAATGATGCCTGTGCCTGATCTTTACACATGCTCTGAGCCTTCTGGGGTCCAAAGTGCGGGTCAGAGGGTGCCTGGCTGATTCCTGGGGGCATATGGCCCCTCAGGCAGTGCTGCTGTATAGCACTGGGCTGGGCCTGGGATGCTCCAGAGAACAGGACAGATGGAGCAGTGGCGAGCATTTAGGGAGCAGTCACAGAAAGAGGTGGTGAGGATGGAAGGAGGTCACGAGGGTCAGTGCCCAGTGTGGCGCCGAGCGCACCAGCGCTGTCCTGGAAAATGATACCCTTTTGGTTGAGGCCCAGGAAATGGAGTTTTGGGGGCAGGACCTGCCTTTTGAGGGAACAGCCTCTGGTGGGCGGCCGCAGGGCTGCAGGAAGGAGCTGGCAGAGTCCGTGTGGTGAGCTTGGAGTACCATGAGGATGTGGGCCGTGGTGACCCTGGTAAGGGTGGACCCTGCTGGGATGTGGGCCCTGCTGAGAGAGGTCAGCAGCTGTTGGGGAGGCTGCGGGCTTAGAGACACTCTGCCGCCATCTAGTGGTCAGGGAGGGAAGTTTCCACGGCAGTGGCCCCAGGCTAGGCTGTGAGTTTGTTGAGATGTAGTTTTGCTCTTGTTGCATAGGCTGCAGTGCAATGGCGTGATCTCGGCTTACCGCAACCTCCACCTCCCAGATTCAAGCAATTCTCCTGCCTCAGCCTCCCGAGTAGCTGGGATTATAGGTGCATGCCACCACACCCAGCTTATTTTGTATTTTTAGTAGAGAAGGGTTTCTCCATGTTGGTATGGCTGGTCTCTAACTCCTGACCTCAGGTGAGCCACCGCCTCCCAAAGTTCTGGGATTACAGGTGTGAGCCACTGTGCTCAGCCTAGGCTGAGTTTTATTCCACCTGGATCTGCACATTTCACAGCAAGTTATGCACATATGTCACATCTCCAACACGTTTCAGTCCCGTGAGTCCCAGTCTGTGAGTTGCAAGTTCACTGTCCTCCCTCATTCACAATCAGATGTCCCATGCACAGATTTTTGTCACCTATGAGTTTGTGTTTATGTGTTTGGCTGCTCTGTGTATTTACCAGGGGCAGTGATGTCTGGGGCTGAGAACAGGGCAGGGTTTGTAAGCAGAAGAGGGAAGTGCAGAGAGGGAAGATCAATGTCAGGGGTGGGGCACAGGTGGAGCAGGGACAAGTCATCTTTATTTTTCACTCCCAGGGGACCAGAACCCAAGACTGACTTTGGGCACAGCACTACACCCTGTTAGTGTCCCTGGATGTCACGGGTGCTCCTAATTTGATCTTGCCTTAGCATCTGTATTTTCAAGTGTAAGTTTCATGCCTCATATCAGAGGCAGGTCTTGGTCACTTTGATAATTTCCAATGCTGTACCCAGTCAAAATGGCTCTGGTTGGTGGCCAGAGATATAATCTTAGAAGCATCTCTTCTGTGCAGTGTGTTGGGCTCTCCTCTCCAGCTGCTTCCTTTAAACTGAGAGTTTTGTCATTTCCCCTCAAATTTAAAGTGATCACCTCTCAGTCACAGCGTGATCTCCTGACTGCTGTGTTTCCTTGCTTTTAACAAATCCATTAAAATTTCCTGCTGGAAACCTGTCAGAGAACACCCTGAACCCAGTAATGCCATTGGCCTACTATTCCCTTCTCTCTTCCCTGCCTGGGCTCCCTGACCTCTGTGTCTGTGGTCTCCAGGTGTTCCGTGTGCCCCCCAGTGCCTGTGAATAGTAAAAACACTTATACTTTCTCACTGTGATTATATCAATGTGGCCTCACAGTATTTGATTATTCAATAGTGTTTGCTAATACATGACTGAGCTCAGTCTTCACAAATGTTCCACGTGAATCTGAAGAGAACACCTGTGGTGCAGAGTGTTTGCCTATCCTGTGCCATTGCTATTGCCTTTTGAATGTGCGGTTCAAATGCATATTTTTGCAGGGATGAGGCATGTTTGCTAGAGTATGGATGAAGTCTTTAAAATGATTTATTGTGGACAACATGGACATTCAGAGTGTTAGGTGGATAACTGGTAAGCATCTTAAACAGAACAAGGCCAGGAGCAGGGGCTCATGCCTGTAATCCAGCACTTTGGGAGGCCGAGGCAGGCAGATCACAAGGTCAGGAGTTCGAGACCAGGCTGACCAACATGGTGAAACCCCGTCTCTACTAAAAATACAAAAATTAGCTGGGTATGGTGGCAGGTGCCTGTAATCCCAGCTACTCAGGAGGCTGAAGCAGGAGAATCGCTTAAAACCAGGAGGGAGAGGTTGCAGTGAGCTGAGATTGCACCACTGCACTCCAGCCTGGGTAAAAGAGAGAGACTCCATCTCAAAAAAAAAAAAAAAAAAAGAAAGAAAGAAAGGAAAAAGAAAAAAATGTATTTCCAGATGTGTTACAAATGAATGAAAATTAAATAGCAAATTGAGGCCACTAAAGCTCCTTCAGGTGGGGAAGGACTTTCTTACTGTGTAGCCAAGGAAGGAAAGAGTTATACACATGCACCTTTGAAAAAAAGTCTTCAGGTCAAAAAATTCTGTGTAAGAAAAGCAGATAATATCTGAATATATTTGCAATTAAAATAAACAGAGAATATGCTACCTTATAAAGAACACATAAAATTAATAATACCAAAGCATAGCAGAAAAGGGGGTAAATATATGAAAGGAGTTCAGAAAAAAAATCTAATGCTTATTTTCACCTGATATTGGAATTCCTAGCCTAAAGAAATAAGAAATGCAAGATAAATCACAGTTAAATGGAAAAGTAGAAACAGAACTGTTATTATTTTCAGAGGATAACCTTGTTCATATAGAAGAATCCAAGAGCGTCTAAATGGAAAAACTTAAAAATAATAAGAGAGATTAGGTAGTTGAATATTATGAGTATACTAAAATATATTAATTTATCATCAGCAACAACAAACAACTAGATTGTGTAATTAAAAAGAATATAACAGTGTGAGATAATATAAAATATTTAGGAACCAATCCAACCAAAGACCAAATGCACACAGTCTTTTCAGACAAAATTATAACAATCAAGGGACATTAAAGAAGGTCTAAATACTCCATGGAGAACTATACCATATTCATGGATCAGAAAAAATAAATATTCTCAAGCTGTGAATTCTGTCCAAGTTGATATTGATTAAATATAAGTAGTTTCACCGCATTGATCACAAATCTCTGAAACTGTAAGCTTAGAAAATTTTTCTTCTTTTTTTTTCTCTCAACTTTTATTTTAGTTAAGAGGATACGTGTGCAGGTGGGTTTCATGGGCATGTTGTGTGATGCTGAGGTTTGGCGTGTGAATAATCCTCTCACCCAGGCATTGTGGATAGTACTGAAGAGTTGGTCTTTCATTTATTCTCCCTTTCTTTCCTCCCTTCCCCAGTAGCTTCTAGCTTCTCCTGTTGCCGTTTTTATGTCCCTGAATATGCAGTGTTTAGCTCCCACTTATAAAGTTACGGCTTATGGTTTTCTCTTCCTGTGTTAATGTGCTTAGGATAATGGCCTCCATCTGCAGCCATGTTATGCAAACGACATGACTTTTTCTTTTTATATGGCTGCCTAGTGTTCCATGGTATATAGGTATGAATGCTGTTATCTATCCCACTCTTGATGGACACCTAGGTTGATTTAATGGCTCTGAGACACACAAACAAAATTCACCCTCCTATACACAGTAGAAATGGAGGTTGATGTCATGGAACACCAAATATTAAAATACAATCCTGTGGCCTCAAATGTTCCCAAATCCACGTGTTTGAAAACACAACATTTGGAAGTAAGTGAGATGATAGTACCCTCTCCTACTTTTCTGGGACGCATAAAAATGTATACAAATCTTGTGGAGTAAACTTTCTAAATGCATGACAAAATATAAAATATATTTCTCTTTGGCTCCCAAAATTCAGTGGAAGTAATTTATCACGGTTATAGTCATAAAAATGATACCTAATCATAGTTATTCATGATACCGATAATTTAACAGCAAAAGACTGAGAACACCTAGACTTTCACCAGCATAATGCCAATTAAACAGGTTAACTCATATCTACACAGTGGAATATAATGCAGCTGTATAAAAAGTAGAGAATCTTTTGGGTATTCAGATGGAAATACCTCCATGTTCTGTTCCTATTCCAGCATGTAAACAACATACAACGAGATGCATTTTTCAAACTAAATCTTGCCTTAAAAATGTTATCCTGGCTGGGCGAGGTGGCTCACACCTGTAATCCCAGCACTTTGGGAGGCTGAGGTGGCCAGATCAAGAGATCAGGAGATTGAGACCATCCTGGCCAACATGGTAAAACACCATCTCTATTAAAAAATAAAAATAAAAAGATTAGCTGGGCGTGGTGGCACATGCCTGTAACTCTAGCTACTTGGGAGGCTGAGACAGGAGAATCACTTGAACCCAGGAGGCAGAGGTTACAGTGAGCTGAGATCATGCCACTGCACTCCAGCCTGGTGGCAGACTGAGACTCCATCTCAAAAAAAAATTAATAAATAAAAAAATGTCATCTTTATTTATTTTTTAATTTCAGAGACAGGCTGTTGCTCACCCACCCAGGCTGAGGTGCAGTGGTGTGATCAGAACTCATTGAGGCCTTGAATTTCTAGGCTTAAGTGATTCTCCCATTTCAGCCTCCTGAGTAGCTGGGACCACAGTTTGTGCCATCATGCCCAGCTAATTTTGTATATTCGTGTATGTGTTTGTAGAGATGAGGTTTCATTATGCTGCCCAGGCTGGTCTTGACCTTTTGGGCTCAAGTGATCCACAAGCCTTGGTCACCCAAAATGCTGGGATTACAGGCTTGAGCCACTGCACCCGGCCCCGCCTTCTGCTTTTATTGGACAGCAGTCTGCTCACTCATCACTTTCCCAATCGGTGGATTTTTAATAACTTCCCATTTTCCTACCATGTGTCCATGCCAATGTCTAGATGTATATATTTGTGTTTAGAACTGGATGTTCATTTTAAAAGTGAAGGCTAAGGAATGGCATCCTAGCTGATTTTCTAGGATTCTAATCTTCACTGTCTAAGCTGTGTGTTTCCAACCCTGGATACTGGTTAGTCATCTGTAGGGCGTAAATCCTACTGATGCCTGTGCCTTCCCCCAAGAGTGTCTGATTTGATTGGTGCATGGTGTGGCCCAGGCACTGGTTGTTTAAGAATGTTTCCAAGGAAAATGGTCACTTTATGAGCCCAGTGCTCAAAATTAACATTCCCAGTAATCAGAGAGATTGAAATCTTTACGGGACGCTAATATGGTGGATGGAGAAGGTGCAGGGGTTTTATAGATGAGCTGCTGAGGGGTGGTGTCTGATTTGCAAAGGGCATAAAAGACTGGTTAGACAAGTTGTGTCATTTGCACAGGGCAGAAATTTCTGGTAGCAACCATTCTGATCCCGTGTTATGCAGGTGGCTTCCCTACCTGAGCTGGGCCATATTGCCCATTTCTCTGTCACGGTACACATGGTAACAAAATATGGAAAATAAAGCCTTCATGTTGGACACGCCTGGCCCCCAGGGAGCCCTTTTCTATTGGCACAGCTGCTGCCATTCCCCTGCGCAAGCTTCTAGCTTCCTTATTTATGTTTGAGCTTGATTTTTCAGGCTGCTCTTTGTTAGAAAAAAAATAATAATTTCTGGAGCTGCTTTTTGTTAGAAGGGAAGCTCTGCCAAAGACCCTGTTGCCCTCACTATCTGCCTAAATATATTTTTTCTACTTCTTGTATCAAAGCTCTGGTTCAATAAAACCTCAATGGATGCAGACATTTGCCTCAGTCACTCACTTTGGTTAACAATATGGCAGCCATGAAGGGATCCTCTGAATGGAGTTCAGCCCCTTTGACATGCAGTGAGTGATTCTCCTGTTCATGCTCAGTGCCAACAATAGAGCTTTAGCTCTGACCGACTGTGTGACTTTCTGAGGATTGGGTTCTACTAACTCTCAAGGTCGCTGCCCTCCCCACTTGTTTGTTTGAGATCTGAGTTTTGTTTTACCACAGAACTCCTCTACTTACGGAGTTTTCTCACTTCCTACAAGAAGGAGAGTTTCTGCTTCTGTGACAGTGGAGAGCAGACTTCATCTTGGTCCCCTCTCAGGTAACGAGCTGGTTTGGGGTTTTGTTTTAGAACTAGGTAGTTACAGGTGAAGGTTTATTGTTTCTTGACTCTGACCTCTCCTTATGCTTCGAGTGCCCAAAAGGATGTAAATTGTGCAATGGCTGTTTGTGTTTTTGGTTTTCATCACTGTTCCTCTGGATTCGACCAACTCTTTGGCGTGTCTAGCGCCCCAAACACCTTCCAACTTGGTCACATCCAACAGGAGTTCTAAATGATGGTGAATCAGGCCTCTACAGTGGCTAAAACACCTGCCACTGCTGAACATCAAACTCCACCTCTGGAAACACCTGCCAGTTTAACCCAAAACGTATTTCTTTGAAAATGTTTATATGACTGTCAGAGGGTCAGCAAACAAAAGTGAACCTGCAAAGCTGCCTTTTGTGGGGAAATTTACATCATAGAGACTCTTTATTAATGCAGGCAGGTCTTCCCTTATCTGAATCTGGGAAAAATTAACTGACTCTTTGGTTTTGATATTTGTGTGACTTTGAGTTGCTGAGGTACTCTTTTACCTTTTTGAAGATGCCTCTCACATCCTTGGCTGAGTCATAATCTAGGTTAAGCCTTATTAGTTTCAGTTGGGAGGATATTTCTGGTTAAAAAAAAAAATTCAAAATCCCGTAATATCGGCAGTCTGTCCTAGCTAAAATCTGATCATAAGATGTCTGCGAATGTTACAGTAGGTAGCTCCTCCGACATGAGCAGGGCAGGAAACAGCTTTCCACCCCATACACTAGGAATGTCAGCTGACTATCAAGTGACGGTGAGGTGGTTGTTAACTGCCTCTCAACAGTAATGATTGGTCACAGCAGTGCCAGATAAAGGCGTTCTTTCAATAGATAGAAAACACCTGAAGCAGGTAATTAGCAGTTTGCTGATAAATTCACAGAAGCTGGGAGCGTGGGCTCAGGCACGTAAATTAAGAGGCTAAAAGGTGAGGGCAGGAAACCTCAAGTGCACGCGTACAATTCCAGTAAACACGGGGCACCTGCTCGCCTCCCGAGGGCTGGCGGGCCACTGTGCATGCCGACAGCCCACTTCCAAGAAAAAAATCTGGGGAGAAGAGATGCAGACCCCAGAATTCTGCCAGCATACAATAACGTAAGTAAAGACAAACCACGCACTTGATCTATCGTCACCTGCTCGCTCCTCTTTTAAGTGTACTATTTTTTTAAATTCTTGCTCTAAAGCTTTTTAATGAACCTTCACTCCTACTCTAAAACTTGCTTCAGTCTCTTCTGCCTCATGTCTCTTAGTGAAATTCTTTCTTCTGAAGAGGCAAGAATTGAGGTTGCTGCAGACTTGGACAGACTGCTGCTGTTAACAGACTTTTGTGCTGTTTCTTAGCTATGTCTGGGTGCCAAGAGAAACCGTTTGTAAAAGAGCTCTATGATGGACAGTCAGCTAAGTGAAAAACTGATATTCAAGCCTTGTGTTTATTTCACGTGAAATATATATTCATGTAGACTACATATTAAGTATATATGCAGAATATATTCATATTATAGATGTATTCAGGAGACCTCGGAAATCTCAGGGTGTCCTGTTCCCAGATGAAGTGGTGAATGAGCTTTAATTACGGAGTTGGGGTATACTGGGCGCATAACTCATCTGCCTCAGTTTTTTTAATTTGTGAAAATAAGGATGCTGACACTCAGGAATTTTACTGAGAACTGTAACTATTAATGTAGCGTCTGGTGCATAGTGATGACTCAGCATGAGCTATTATAATTATGGGAATAGACAAAGGTGCCACCCTGGGCATCCAAAATGGGAGGAATGTTCTAGCCAGAGTCCTGGAAGGCCAGCTGCAGATGAAGATGGTTACGGGAGAATCTTAGCTTCTAGAAGTAAAAGGACTGGGGAGAAGTAACTCATGCACAACATTCTGTGAAAATACGTTCACCCAACAGCTGGACTATCCAGAGTGGGTGTGGCTTCTGTCACAATTATTGTCTCCTGAGAGCCCAAGGATGTGTCCTAGAGTCAGATCACTTTGATGTGAGCCATGCCTAGAAATGCACTTCAGCGCCGCTTTGCACATACTGTTCATCTCACCAAGGAAAAGAATTTTTCTTTGTAGAGAAATCCACTCTTGTGGTCCAGGCCATTATTCATGTCTCTGTATTGTTCTAATTTATAAGGTGTCAAGATAAAGACTAAAGAAGTGTGAAATAAGGAAGAACATGTCTGAATTAACAGGGAAGAACTGGGACTGGTGTGTGTAAATAAGAGGAAGCATGTATAAATCTTGTGTGAATACATAAGGAACGTCTTGTTTGAAATAGACCTCTTCATATAAATGATATCCACTGCCTTGAGTGGATAGCAGACTGCGTCATTGCTGGAAGAACATTCCCGCAGAGTCATGAGAGACTGAGTACTGTGGCTTCTTTACTAAATTTCAGGCTAGACTGAGTAAAATACTGAAGAGAAATGAGTCAAAGAAGAAGGCAGGTGAGGATGAGAGAAATGGAAAGCTGAAGCTGGGGTAGTTGGGAGCTTTGGAGATGGTGGAGCTGATGGCACAGTTGGAGGGGGCTCTGAATAAAGGAAACTAGAAGAACTGGGGCACATAGCAGCCACCTCCAACAGCTCCTCAAAACCTTGGTCTTCTGACCTAGGGGAACTGCTCTTCAAAGACCTGCCTGTATGATTGTTAAGAGAGCTGAGTCACTCCAGGCATGGTGGCTCATGCCTGTAATCCCAGCACTTTGGGAGGCTGAGGCAGGCAATCACCTTAGGTCAGGAGTTTGAGACCAGCCTGCAATATGGCGAAACTCCATCTCTACTAAAAATACAAAAATTATCTGGGTGTAGTGGTGTGCACTTGTAGTCCCAGCTACTTGGGAGTCTGAGGCAGGAAAATTGCTTGAACTTGGTGGTGGAGGTTGCAAGGAGCTGAAATGGCACCACTGCACTCTAACCTGGGGACAGAGCAAGACTCCATCTAAAAAAAAAATAGAGGGCTGAGTCAATTGTGCAATGTTTGCAAAGGTCTGGGTTGTCTCACAGGGCAAAGAAAGCCTGTACATAGGGGGTCTCAGACCATTTGACCTCCTGTCTACAGAAAAGATCTAATTGTTGGATAAGATTAAAATCAAGGCTCCATTCAGCTGGCCAGATATGTTCATTCTCAAGATGGTAAGAAGGTCATGCCCTTGTGCAAAAGATAATGAGTCACTTATTTTATAGAATTTTGGGGTCAAAAGAGTACAAAATGCAATTCAGAGGAGTACAGGCTGAGGATGCCTTGCTACCCATCCCTGAAAAGAGACAAGAGAAGAGGTGTCCCTCAATATCCTCCT
Source organism: Saguinus oedipus (assembly GCA_031835075.1). Lineage (NCBI taxonomy): Eukaryota > Metazoa > Chordata > Mammalia > Primates > Cebidae > Saguinus > Saguinus oedipus. Next base: position 45,106,035 of record CM063187.1, on the reverse strand, counting down.
CCTTTTTGGTTTGACCAAAGGTGGAGGGGAAAACAGTGGGGCGTTCCCCCAACAGTTCACCCTCCTTGTTCCCTGGGTCCTGGCACAGTGTGTGCCACCCCATGGTTGCAGGCATGACCCTCAAACATGGTACCAGAGGACCTAATCAGTGGGGATAGTCATGCTTACCCATGTGACCTTAGTCCTCTGCCCGGTGATTGCCTTTTGACCTCTTAGACCTGTGTGACCTGCATGGATCCTTGACAGATGTGTCTCAGGAAAGATTATGTAACAGTTGCATTTGAGCAAGGTGGCTTAAGGAGGGAGTATACTGGGCTGAGCTATATACTTTGGTATTATGGACCAGACTAGAGAATTTATTCTTAGGTGGTGGTTCTGGTTAACTGCCAAACATAAAATCTCCTTTCTTTTTTTTTTTTTTTTTGAGGCAGAGTTTCGCTGCTGTTACCCAGGCTGGAGTGCAATGGCACGATCTCGGCTCACTGCAACCTCCGCCTCCTGGGTTCAGGCAATTCTCCTGCCTCAGCCTCCCGAGTAGCCGGGATTACAGGCATGCACCACTGTGCCCAGCTAATTTTTGTATTTTTAGTAGAGATGGGGTTTCACCATGTTGACCAGGATGGTCTCGATCTCTTGACCTCGTGATCCACCAGCCTCGGCCTCCCAAAGTGCTGGGATTACAGGCTTGAGCCACAGCGCCCGGCCCAAAATCTCCTTTCTATTTAGATACCATTCTAGTTGTAGGCAGAATAGATGCCTCAAAAGAACATAAGTGTTGAATGGTGGCTTTCCTGCTAATGGATACTGTATTGAATTTAAAAATTGGTTTTAGAGTTCATTTTTTTCTTTTCTGTTGAAAGTAGAGTTCTCCCCATCACAGAGTGGGCCCAAGGTTTGGTCTCTAGTGGAGGGTTGTAAAAGGGAGAAGAACTGGAAAGCCAGAGGCTTTTATCAAAGGACAGACTAGGTTCCCCACTAAGAAAATTACCATTTCACTAGGTGGCACTGTAAGCCTTGAAATACCAGGCAGTAGCTTTTCCTTCTTGTGATCTCTAAATAAAGGACAGTCGGGGAAGTCTGACATGTGGCATTCTGTCACCACAGCATACCTGCTAGCAGGAGAAAGTTAATTCACCGCATAGAGGGACTGTCTTATTGGGTTCCAATAAGACACAGTTCTCATGGAGGACAGGATGGGCTGTGGCTGCAGACAGACCTCATGTGACTCTGATCTGCCCCTCCTGATTGTGGGACCCTGGTTCGGTGACTGTGTCTCCCTGTGCCTAAGTCCCCTCTCCAAAAATCAGCTAAATGGCAAATGCTTTGTAGCTTTTCATTTTTTCTCCAAATGAACTTTATGTAGTGTCACCTGATCTAATGCTTGGCACAGAGGTGTTCACAAAAACAGTATTTATTATTTGCCTCCACGAGAGGGCACGCCTGGGCCTGATTCCTGTTGGTCAGGTAGCTGCCAGAAACATCTTCTCTCTTCGGTTTCTGTCCCTGGTGACACTGAACGTTTTATGGAGTCTCCTAAACTTCCACGGGCAGTTGGCTGGTGGCCTAGGAAACTTGCCCACCTGTTCTGTCCACTCTGATTCTCAGGTGAAGGACAAGGCTCTGTTGTTGCCTACAGGAGACTGTGGTGGCTGAGCCTCAGCTGGTGAGCAGCTCCAGGAGCCACAGCTCTAGGACAGTTGGTAAATACTTGCTCTTAGTCAACCCTGCCCAGGCACAGGTTTTCCAGGGTCGATTGGAGTCAGGATCCCAGAACAGGGTCCTGGGGTTGAAGCTTTTAGGAGTGAGCCTCTTTGTGAGGATCCCAGGGGGCCCTCAGGCCAGGCCCTGACTCAGTCTTCCTGGGTCTTTTTCAGAGTCAGGTCCATCGGGAGGGCATGGGTGCTTGACTGAGACTGATCTTCTGACATGTGGCATGCTTTCACCACAGTATGACTATCACCTCTATCAGACTGTCCTTTGCTCATCAGTGACTATCTGCAGTCTGGATGCAGGAGATAAATTCTGATCATTTCTTTGCTTCCCCTGTGTGTGTCCTGCACTAAATGCCCATCCCATAATGAGACCTAATGTCGAGGGGGACACAGGCACAGTCCAGGCCTAACAATCCTGTGTATGTGAAGTAGAGCTGACCCCGACACCCAGAGGTTATGGGAAATCACTCACAGTATACACTAATATGCCCAGTTGCTTCTTCAGTCCTAAGATCTAGCTTTATGACTTGCAGGGTGTAGAATCCTGTGTCATCCTGGATGTCGGTGTACACGGAATTGTCCAGTTACTTCTTCACTTGGAAGATACAGCTCGATGACTTGTAGTGTGTAGGATCCTGAGGGTCCAGGTGACATCCCAGATCCACAGGGATGCATTGTAGCATACTGTCTCTACCACTGTATGCAGGCTCCAGGATCATTTTTTGAGTGTATAATATATATTTAATAATTCGACGATTTTGGCCCATCCTTTCCCCTTTGTACCAGTTGTGGCCAGTAAGATGCTGGGGCAGATTTTGGGCGAGTAGAAGAACCTCCTTTCCCTCTGCAGCATCGGACAGCACGGTATCAACAGTGACTTGGGTAGTGGTGCGCAGGTTCCAGAAGTTTAAAAGTGAGGCTAGAACAAGGAGAGAGGCATCAGTCAATATTGGGACCTATGTATTGGGGTGGGAATATTGGGCCCCGTGTCCCGAGAAGGTCTCTTCACCCCTCAACCTTGAAATGTGTGTGTGTGTCCTACTGGGTCAAGCAGCATGACCCCCATTCCTTCAACACCTCTGACCCAGGCATTTCCCTGTGTGGAATCTTCTTCCAAAGGGGTCTGCATGGCTCCCTCCTCACTGCCCTCAGAACCTGCTCACATCAGGGTGTCCTTGGGAGACCCCTTTTCTGACACCTCCTCTAGGGACCTTGGGTCCTCCTTTTTTACTTTTCTTTGCTCTGCTTCATACAGGGCTCTTGTCAACACCTAACCTCACATTTCAGATCTCTTGGGTGTCTGTCTGTCTCTCCCCGTGAGAGCCTGAGCTCTGTGAAAGCAGGGACTTGTTTATTCTTGGTTGCACGCAAGATCCTAGGATAGGCTGCAGATTCTCGTAAATGAGTTCATGAGAGCTCTTACGGTTCTCTAAATCCTGGGGTTTATTTTCCAGTTTCTGAGATTGGTGGCTGAGGACAATGCTTCATGCCCTGGTTATTGTTCTATTAGAAGCATTATCTGATATAGTTATTATTATCATTTTTTCAAAATGTAGTAGCCAGTGATGATTAACCAGGAAAAGAGAACAATTGAGATTTTCCTACCCCTTCACCAATTCCAGTTCAATATGATTTTTTTGTTTTGAATACTGTCCACCTCTGATGTCCTTTCCCCTATGCAGGGTATGACAGTAGTCCTTTTACCTTGCAGAGTCCCATCCTCCCAGGACACCCCAGCTAGTCACTGTGCTTCCTGTTTGTGTTCTCTCCCAGGAAGTTCTATCCTCACCTGTGAGCCGGAGCCCCTGCAAGGGGATGGGCCATTGTCACAGACATGGGGCTCCGTGGTCTCTGCTTTCCTGCTTGTTCCTGCTTGTTCCTCCCCAGAGTGGCCTGGGATCCAGAAACTTTCTGAGTGCAGCTGTCAGCTCTGCTGTCATTCTTTCTTCTGCAGTGAGCCTCCTCCCAGGGCAGAAGCACTTCTCAGGCTAATGGATAGGGTCTGTGCCAAGGATACCTCTCTGTCCCTTCTCCTCTCAGTCTTGTTTCCTTGTCCCTCCTTTTCCCTCTGCCTTCTGTCTGTATTTCAGGCCCCTGGGAATGGCTGAGGCCTTGGTCTCCTTCAGTAGTGATTTACTCAACTTCTGCACACACTATGCACAGACACACACACACACACACACACACACACACAAGAAACACAAAAATGCATACTCTGTAGGTTGGGCAAGCACAGCCCTGGGTCCTCAGAGTCCTGCCATCTTCATGGCTCCAAGTCAAAGAGTAAAATTGAACACCCTTCCCTCTCCTATCCCCATCTGGCTCCCCACTTCGGAGCAGTCTGGACTACACCAAGACCCTGTCACAGGGATACATGCTGACACGCTTTGACCCTGCTGAGTGCTGGCTGGTGAGAAAGATCCTTCCTCTCTCTCTGTGTCAAGCTTGGCTACAGCTTCCAAGGATGGACATTCAGTTACCTGGGTGTCCTAGATAAAATGGCTTTTCCTTGAGGTGTGCAGGGCAAATCTCCCGTGTCTTCTGGAAAGGGAGGCCTGTGCTGATTGGTCAGTGGGGGCTGTGGGTCCTAAGCTTCAAGGGACCTTCTCCACCACCGTCTTATTCTCTGGGGCCTGACAGCTGAGCTGGGGCTTAGGTCCGTGTGTGTTCCGTCTGACCACCTTGGGTGTCCTCTGTCCTTTGCCTAGTTGACTGTCCCACCTTCCTCATGGCTGGTGCAGAGATGGGGAGCTGCTCAGGGGCCATGTAGAACATGGCTGCTAAAGACCCAGGAAAGGGAGCCTGGGAGAGGGCAGGGGCTCTCTCCTTGGAAGAGCTGCAAACATAAAGTTCCCCAGCATGTAGCAGGGTCTTTCCTCTTCATTTTTATAGACGAGTGGTTCTGAAAGGTGGTGTGGGTGGTGTGAAGACTCTTATCAAAATTAAATTTTTCTATGAGACTTCATTAAATATTTGTACCTGGTAATCACTAAAATGACCTGGAATTAAACTGAGTGCTTTAAGGAATTCAGGTGTGATTTGTTTTTCTGGGAAGACAACTAAGTAAGTGATTTATAAACAGAGGAGCGTTTATAAAAGAACACAAAAATCTCAGGATTGTCGAACTCTTTACACCAAAGAGATAGCCCAGCCTGTAGACTCATGCAAGGCCGCCTCTTCTCCCCAAATGAACAACTGTTACTTTGCGACCTTGTGCGAATGCATTGTACATTTGTCAGAACCCCACAGAAAGGCAAAAAGCGTCAGGCGTGCCTGGATGACTGTCCTCACAAAATGGTTTTTGCTGAACTCAAAGCTTTTCAAGATGTACATCCTCCCATAAAACAAGGTCACGTCAATTGTAACCTTCAGTGTGCAATCCAGGTCTAGCTCCTAACGCTAAATCCCGTTAGGTCTCACACGGATAATGCTTTATTTTCCAAGTACCAAAGAAAGACAGGATGAGACCAATCATTTTTTCTCCTACTTGTCTCTTTCTATAAGAGGATGTTTACATGTCAGGCCTCCTGAAAACCTCTTCAAAGACAAGTCATGGAGATATTTTATGACTCATGTTTTGCCAGAATGCACTCTCAAGCTCCATAAAACTCAATGGACTCAGACACCTCAGTCACTCGTGTTGTTTTACATTTTGGGGAACCAAATAGGGGCCCTCTGAGTGGGGCTGAGCCTTCTGACCTGCAGTGATTCTCCCGTTGGTGCTCGGTACCAACTCTAGAGCTTTAACTGATGGTGTGCCTTTCTCGAGGTCCCTGCTCTCCCCAGTTGTTTGATACCTGAGTTTTGTTTTGCCATGGAACTCCTTTATTGAAGGAGCTTTGCTCTCTTTCATAAAAAAGTGAGATTTCTGTTCCTGTGACAATCAAGAGCAGCCTTCAGCTTGGTCTCACGTAAGGAGCTGGTGTGGGGTTTTGTTTCAGAATTTGGTAGCTGCAGGTTAAGGTTTACCTTACTGGCTCTAACCTCTCATTAGGCCGAGAGTGTTCAGCAGTGTGTAATTAGTATAATGGCTGTGTGTGTTTTCGGTTTTCATCGTTCTTCCTTTGGTGTCCTGATGCCTTTCAACTTAGTCAAATCCAACCGGAGCTCTAGAGTATAGTCAATCAGGACTCTAAATGGGCTGAAACCCCTTCAATGGCAGAACATCAAATTCCACCCCTAGAAACACCTGCAAGTTGAAGGAAACAAAAATATTTTAACACAAAATATACTTGTTTGACAAATTTTGAGACGGCTGTCAGAAAGCCTTTTGTGGAAAAAAATTACATCATAGAGACTATTTATGCAGGCAGGTCTTCCCTAATCTGGATCTGATTAGGGCAGGATCAACTGGAAACAATTAGCTGAATCTGATACTTTAAAGATGCAAAGTAATTACTTAGCATTGATTTTTCTCTGTGGGCTTCTACATGCCAGGTTTTAACTATACGAGACCAGGTTGGCTAGTGAAACTTCCGTTCTCTCTCCCGTAACCTGTCTTGCCACTTAAACCTGATGTACCACCATAACCGGTCTGTGGGCAAGCTGGTATGCTGGAAAATCATCAGCCAGCAAAAGGGCAAGAATTCATTACATTCAAGACTCCTACCTTCTCTCTGTGCAGTCTTTTCAACTGAATGGTAAAAAATCAGTTTTCTCCACAAAATTTTGACTAATGGGAGAATATTCGTGCTTGAGTAGTCTCGGTTTAGTGACCCTGGTGTATTTTTAGTAATTTGGGGATATGAAATTCATATTTAATTTTTCACTTCCAGAAATAATTTTTCCTTGTATTTTCCTCCTATGTTGTTAATAAAGGAGCATACTGGATGAATTTTCCTCTTATCTTATGTCTTTGAAGGCTTGATTAGTGACAAAGTGAGAGCACTCTCTTTTGGTCTGCATCATACGGTGGAGTTGGTTGGTTGGCGTCACATAAAATGACCAGCCTTCAAGTAGCTGGGAACTCAAGATGTTTTGTTTTGTTTGTTCCAAATATATCGAGCTCCCAGGAGGTTTTGTCATAATAAGTTCCATCCGTAAGGGGCTTTGGTCATCCCAACTGTTGTTGCCTGGATAGGACTGTGGCAACAAGAGTCTTCTGCTTTCCTAGCCTATTCCTGGGAGTCAATATTTTATTTCACTGGGGCCAGGGAGGAGAGGATCTTTGGGACTGCATCTTCACTGAAGAGGCTGTTGAATTGAGTCACTTAGAATCCACTGGAAATTCTAATTGTCCATGGCCAGAAGTCAGATCCATTAAATTGGACTTCTAAGTTAAAAAAATATATATATATTTTAGAGATCTGTTATTTCAAACGTCGATGGGAGGATCAAATTTCAAAGAAAGACACACTATAGTGGCAGAGCTAGCTGGCTCAAGCCTGTAATCCCAGCACTTTGGGAGGCCGAGGCGGGTGGATCACAAGGTCAAGAGATCGAGACCATCCTGGTCAACATGGTAAAACCCCATCTCTACTAAAAATACAAAAAAAAAAAAAAATTAGCTGGGCATGGTGGTGCGTGCCTGTAATCCCAGCTACTCAGGAGGCTGAGGCAGGAGAATCGCCTGAACCCAAGAGGCGGAGGTTGAGGTGAGCCAAGATTGCGCCATTGCACTCCAGCCTGGGTAACAAGGGCGAAACTCTGTCTCAAAAAAATTCTTGACTAAATTACAGAGTCAAAATCTGACCTAAAACAAAGTTAACTTTCTTTGTAAGCTCAAACTTCTTGCTTTAGATTCCCTGAGGGCATATGAGTAAAAGCCCCTCTTACCTTATGGTTGAATAGTTAAAATTCCATGCTTTGCTTTCACTGCTATGGCCTAATTTTAATTTTTGGGTCAGGGAAACAGCCCTTTTGTTCTAATATTTGTTTGATTTTTGAGTTTTTGTGGCACTCATGCACCTCTTTCGGGATGTCTCATATATCCTTGGATAAGCCATAGTCTTGGTTAAGGTTTATTAGTTTAAATTTGGAGGATGATTCTGATAAAGAAAAAATTAAAAATCCATAAACATCAGCTGTTTGTCCTAGCTAAACTCTGATAATAAGTCTGAATGTGTTGCATCAGGGGAGCTCACGAGACTTAAGCAGGGCAGGAGAGAGCTTCCCATCCCCATATACCAGGAATGTCGAGTGAACATCAGGTGACGATAAGGTGGTGGTTATTTGTCTATCTAAAATAATGATTGGTCACAGCCAGTTCCAGAGAAAGGCAGTCTTCCAGCAGATAAGAAACACCAGAAATAGGTGATAAATAGGTGATAAGCAGCTTCCTGATAAATTCTCAGAAGTTGTGTGACCGAGCTCAAGCGTGTGCATTAAGAGACAAAATGGTAGTTTTAATGGTAATACGACCTCTCAGGAGCATTTGAGGTGTAAGGAAAAAAGGCATCAAGTGAACATGTGTGTGACTCTGGTGAACACACTGCTTCTGCTCCCCACCCCCAAGTGTTAGCAGGCCACTGTGTATTCCAACAGCCCACTCCAAGGGAGGATGAAGGGAACAAGAGATTCTGACCCCAGAATTGTGCCAGCTTACAAAATCCTAAGTCAGAGATGGAATCACACACTTGATCTCTTGTCACCTGCTTGGCGCTCTTTTAAGTGTTCTTTAATTCTTTCTCTGGAGCTTTTTAATAAACTTTCAATCCTGCTCTAAAACTTGCCTCAATCTCTTCTTCTGCCTAATGTCTCTTACTCAAATTCTTTCTTTTGAAGAGGCGAGAATTGAGGTTGCTGCAGACTTGTACAGATTCGCTGCTAACATACTTTGGTGCCATGTGTCAGATATGTTTGGTTGCTAAAAGAAAAATGTTTATGTAATCCCAGCACTTTGGGAGGCCGAGGCGGGTGGATCACGAGGTCAAGAGATCGAGACCATCCTGGTCAACATGGTGAAACCCTGCCTCTACTAAAAATACAAAAAATTAGCTGGGCATGGTGGCGCGTGCCTGTAATCCCAGCTACTCAGGAGGCTGAGGCAGGAGAATTGCCTGAACCCAGGAGGTGGAGGTTGCGGTGAGCCGAGATCGCGCCATTGCACTCCAGCCTGGGTAACAAGAGCGAAACTCTGTCTCAAAAAAAAAAAAAATGTTTAAAAAGAGGTCTCTGATGAAAAGTCAGCTTAATTAAGAACTTACATTCAAGTCATATCTTTATTATATATTAAATATATATTAATGTAGAATATATTCATTTTAAATATATATGACATGTATTTATATTCTATATATATTTATATTCATATATATTTATATTCTATATTATTCAGAAAGCACTTGAACATACATTCAAAAAGTTTCCGCTCTTCTCTTTTGTATCTTTAAAAGTTTTTTTCCAGAAGACTGAAATCTTTCAGAATGACATGCTTGGTCTCTCTTTCGTTTTTTAGAAATCTCTTTTTGTTTATTTCTCTCTGTTCCTCCTTCCTCTTGCTACCCTTGGTGACACATGAGGGGACATAAATAATTTCTAAAAGCCTGGGGCTTTAAACAGAAAAGATGCCACAGACACCCCTATTTGGGAGGAACCACACTTTTTAATCATGGAACCCCAAGAATTTTAAGTGAATGGATTCCTGTCAGATCTAAAACTCTTCTCTCTTTTTTATTGTGTTACCTGACTTCTTCGGCTTTTGGGGGACATCAGAGATTAGTTTGTACTATGAAAATACCTGACCATGTATGTGTGATGGCTGCTGGGTCAGTGGTAAGAGCTATGGCTTGGAGGACACTAACAGTGGTTACAATAAATGATTATTTCAGATACTCATTTCTTTGAATGTGTAGATGAAAAACACATGACTCAAACTGTGGTGGTGGGGAGGAGGCAGAGTCAGGAAGGACCTCACCTTGAGGCAGCCCATGGGAACTCTGCAGGTTCAGGTCAGTAGTGATAACTTTCCCCTTCACATTGTGTTTGTATCACTGACCCTTTGCCTGCCATCCGGGACCTGACATTGAGGCAGCCCATGGGAACTCTGCAGGTTCAGCCCCATGGAGCTCTGCTGCAGTTATCTCATGAACGAAGGAGGACAAACGTGGAACTGAAGACAAAGACAAAGTTTCTCTTTGAAAGAAGGGGTCAGGGGGCTCTTTGCTTCTAGTGAACAAAGGCCCTGAGCTTTTACAGCCCTTCATATTTATTTTATATTTAATTTAATTTTATTTATTTTGAGACAGACTCTTGCACTGTTGCCCAGGCTGGAGTGTAGTGGCATGATCTCAGCTCACAGCAACCCCCGCCTCCTGGATTCAAGCAATTCTTCTGTCTCAGACTCTGAAGCAGCTGAGATTACAGGCACCTGCCACCATGCTCAGCTAATTTTTTTTTTGTATTTTTAATAGAAATGGGGTTTTATTATGTTGGCCAGGCTTGTTTCAAACTCTTGATCTCATGATCTACGCACCTCTGCCTCCCAAAGTGCTGGGATTACAGGCGTGAGCCTTCACATTTATTATGTAAAGTGAATAGGGAGGAGGGGGTGATTGTTGCTCAGCTACTTGATTTATCACAGGGACTGCTTTGCTGTTCAACAGGTCCCAGATGTTCAGGTAGATGACCTCCAGGAGTACAGATGAACTCAAGGAGCACAGGACCTGGGACGTGACTGCCCTCAACATTCCTTCTGGTGGCAGACGCAGTTTGTCAGTTTCCCAACATCCTGCTTTTGTGAGGATGGTTTGCTGTTTACTCATGTAGCCTCCAGAGGTATATTGAGTTGGTCCCATCCACATTCTTGGGGTCTCCAGCATCTCCCCTTTTCATTCTTTGTATTAATTGAATAAAGGTAATTCTAGGCTGGGCAACTTTCATTTACTGGTTGGTGGTCCACCTGATCCTGCAGACTACGAACAGAAAACAGAGATATAATAGCATTCGTATAATGATAAAAGAAACATTGAGATTATGTTTAAGATAAGTCCCAGGGTTAAGGCTCTTCAAGCACCGCTGGAATTCTGTCCAGGAATCTAAAGGAGGAGTTTGCTTATTCAAGTCAAGAATTTTGTTTTGTAAATCACTGAAATCAAACGTAACATTGGAGTAAGAGCTCCTTGTTATGAGCCTTTATGAGGTTTCACGGATATTCACTGCTATTGTGTTCCAATCTGGTTACACAAATGTGAGTAGGGTTAAAATGACGGCGCAATTGCTGCTGCGACTGCAAACTTTGTAGTTGTTCTCCTGGCTGCTTCTGTTTGTAATTTGGCATTAAGATTTTTTCTGGAGCATCCATGCATGGTCGGCTGTACATGTCCAATTTTCTACATGTCGGACTCTTTGAATTGAACTTTGTAGTGCTACTGAGGACACTGTGACAGAAGTTATTACTGTGGCCAGGGAGACGATAACAAAAATTATCATGTATAAGGCTCTAGGAGCATGCTGAGGGAGCTGGGTAGGAAGTTTCACAAAAGGTAAAGCAGGGGTAGCAGCCCATGGTTCAGACAAATTGACAGGAATCCGTAATCTGGAATACGACTTAGAATTATTAGGGTGGATGTGTTGTGTTTGTCTAATACTATGATTAAGGCAATGATACAGTTGACAAGAGACCGAAGGCAGTTGGGTGATGATTACCTGGAGTTGACCCTTCTTAGCTGCTAGAAAAACCTAAGGATTGAAAACACTGTAAATGGAGTGGTAATGTTTCTAACAAAAGGTGATACTGAAACCGTGTTGAACAGAATTACTATTATTGGATAGTGTTCCGACCCAAATGCTACCATTCATAAATGGGAGTCCTGCTTTCCAAATCGACTCCTGAATTGGGCCCCTCTTCCCTAGATAATGCCACTGAGGTAAGGGTGGGCTAAAGCTGGTGCCATGCAAAGCAAGTTGTGTGGCAGATTGGGATGAATCCCAGTTTGGTGTAAAGAAGAGGTGCTGAAGGTCCAGTGCCAACGACGTTTATGCCAAGAGGTTTAATTTACATCTTTCCCATCTAAATGGCCACAAGGACCCCAGTCAGTAATGTCTGCTATTAACATGGATTGTTGTCTGGCCAGGGGACCAAGACACTGGGTCCAAGGAGGGGGGTGAGAATTTTCAAAGGGAGTCCCTGTCGCATAATCAGTACAATTTGGGCGATGGGACCGGGAGCAATTAGTAAACACACTAGTAATATGAATAGAGCTGAGGCCTAATAGATACAAAGTTTTCCCCTGGCGACTTAACCATGCCTGAGATTGGACTGCACGACAGCTATGGTTGAGCGATGTATCTATGGTGATCCACAAAGGGACTCCTTCTAAAGGGGCAGTGTAATTGATGCTATTGTTCTGGGAGTTTAATTGTTCTGTGCCTCGGGAGTCAGCAGTCCTGGAGTCCACACTCCCTGATCATGAGATATTTTAGGAGAAATGTCACTCCAGAGTACCGGTCCCACTCCTGGGGGATTGGGAGCATATGCCATACGTTTTTGCCTCCACACAGGGGAAACACACAGCACAGAACACTACAGCCTGCACTGCCAGGAACCTGGAGTCAGGGGTTTTTGTTCCAGCAATTTCTCAGCTTCCTGCGTGGTTTTCTTAATCTGTCCCCATGTTATGGGTTTGGTTATCATTGTGACTCTGGTTGGCCCTCGTTCTGTTTTCACATTCAGATCCATTTGCTCATGGCTCGTGCTGGAGGGACTGCGCCCATGGTTGGCCACCACGATCCCTCCAGTCTCCTGTTCCATGGACACACACACGTGGACGGCACCCACACCGTTTGCCCATCTCCTGTAAAAACACAAGCATACCCTCGTCCCCATGTCAGCAAATCCACCGGGCCTTTTCATCGTCCTTCTTCCGGGGATTTCCATAACACTTCTGGATAAACTTGCCTCTTTTCCCCTAACACTTGCCAGTGTCCTTCTGCTGGAGTCTTACTATCCATACCAGGATCAAAAAATGTAATGCAAACAAGGCTAATGTAATTTTGTTTGAATTGGTAGTTGGTCTCCTATTCCCCCTTTTTGTTTTCTCAACATTCGTTGTAGTGTTTGATGTGCCTGCTCAATAATCCCTTGTTGTTGGGGATTGTATGGAATTCCTGTTTTTTGTTTGATTGCCCACAATTGTAAAAAGTTTTGAAAAGCATGACTGACATAAGCAGGTTCATTGTCAGTTTTGAATTGTTTAGGGACCCCCATGTGGGCAAATGATGACAGTGTCGTCGGACATGGCCAGCTGTTTCTCCTGTTTGACATGTGGCATGTAACATATGAGAGTAGGTATCTGCAGTTACATGAACATAGCTGAGCTTTCCGAAGGCTGCTACATGTGCAGCATCCGTCTGCCAAGTTTCATCTTGAGCTAAGCCTCATGGGTTACATCCTTCCTTGGGTGTAACACCAGGGATATGTTGGCAGGTGGGACAGGCTTCCACACTGCCTCGAGCCTGGTTGCGATAGATGAAACATGTGGGTGAAGGCAGAGGTGTTTTGATGTAGTAATACATGGGAAGCTTGGGCCTGCTGAAATACACAACCAATTCGCTTGTCTGCTTTCTCCTTGCCTAGAGATGGTGGCCCAGGATGTTGTGTGTGTGATCAGATATGAGAAATAAGAAAAGGAGCAGCATGAGAACGAATAACTTGTTGAAGTCTTAGGAATAAGTTAAGCAGTTCTGGCTCTAGGGTGCTTTTAATAGTGGCAGTCTCAGTCTGACTGGCTACAGTTACAACATAGGCCAAATCACAGACAATATTGATAGGGGATAAGCTGTGAGCTGCAGAACCTGAATAACTGCCAATGATTCTCAACATTGGGCTGAAACTCCGGGGGTCTTGATTGAGTATGTTTAGGTCTGTAAATACCTGCACAGCCTTTAGAAGAGCTGCCAGTAAAGTAAGTCTGTCTACCTGGAATAGGCTTGTGATGAGTAATCACAGATGAGTAATCATAGGGAGGATGAAGGGTGGACTTTGTAAAATTGCAGAATCTCATCTGATGGATAATGGTTACCTCTGACTCCTACAAAATCCGCAAGAGTGATTTGCCATGCAGTCGACATTTCCCAGGCCACAGCCTGCTGTTGGGAATCCAAGGGAACAGTAACTGTATCAGGGTCATACCTGTAAGCATTTTTGATGTATGTCTGCCCATTGTTTTAAGTCATGTGATTAAAGAAAGATAGGCCAGGCACAGTGGCTCCTGCTTATAATCCCAGCACTTTGGGAGGCTGAGGCGGGTAGATCACCTGAGGTCAGGAGTTCATAGTCCAGCCTGTCCAATAGGGTGAAACCCTGTTTCTACTAAAAAGTACAAAAATTAGGTGGGTGTGGTGGTGTACACCTGTAGTCCCAGCTACTCAGGGACTGAGGCAGGAGAAACGCTTGAACCTGGGAGGCGGAGGTTGCGCTGAACCAAGATTGTGCCACTGCACTCCAGCCTGGGCAATAGAGTGAGACTCTGTCTCAAAAAAAAAAAAAAAAAAAGATAAAAAGATAAACTTGCAAAGATTTTACTGTCTGATTGGATAGACAAAGCCATTCTGTTACCGTTATAGTTTTGTCTATGAACTGTCCTACAAGTCCTGCTGGAGAATGGGGAGTGGGAAGAATAAACCAAAGCAGAGGCTTTTGTGGGTGGAGTCGGGAGACATGTTCCTGAAGCATTTGTTTTAGAAGCTGCAACTCAGCTTCTGCCTCCTCAGTAAGTTGTCAGGCAGAATCTAGAAGAATCTCCTTGGAGTGTTTGATAGAGGTGTTTGAGTTGATAACTAGCAATACCTAGTATCGGTTGCAGCCAATTAATATCCCCCAATTGTAGGGCATGATGGGAGCCAGATGTAAGGCTGATGGCCCCACAGGGTCGTGGGGTGAGCCTTATGCTGTGCTGAGGCGCAGGATCCGAGAAATAAAGAGACAGGACACAGAAGTACAAGAAAAACGCAGCTGGGCTCGGGGGGCCACGCCACCTATAAGCAGAGTCAGACAAGGCCCCGAATGTCCAGAAGCGTGAGTATTTATTGTGTATAGGTTAGGGGGCAGGGCAGTGAGTGAAATCATCTTTAACGATACTGATAGGGTCATGAGCAATAAAACATGGGGTCCACCCACATTAGGTCACCTAGGCCAGGAGGTGGACAGTGCACAGCAAGGGGCCCGTTCCCACAAAGGCAAGGGCCATGTGCAGTAAGGGGTCCACCCCCATTAGGTCACCAAGGTATGAAGGTGGGCCGTGCTCAGTGTGCAATACTCTATCTATGGTCAAACTACTTCTAAGAAGATTTATAGGAGGATGCTTTGAGTCACATAGCAGTGACAGAGCTGTGGGGGTTACTGCCACCTTCTGGCAACTTCCAATGGGTTCTATGGGAAGATGCTTTTCAAGCAGCACAGTAGCAAGAGCTGATAAAGTTCACAGTCACCAAGGTGGATTGCCGTTCTGAGGGCAGCCTTCCACAAGAACTGGAGCAAGGTCCTACAAGTCCTTTATCAGGAGGAGTGGCTCTCGCCTTAAGCCTGCCATACAGCAGGTATCTTTACGATACTGAACGCTGCCACCTGGGCCATGGATTCTTGTCCTGGCATAACTGTTTTTCCCTTAAATCATGCTCTGCATGTTGTCTGCTCTTAGGCATTCCTCCGATTATAAGCTGCTTATTCCTTAATTCATGCTCTGTACTGTGTCCACTCTAGACGTTCCTCCGATATGAACTAAGATATAATTATAGGTATATATGTAGGGAAATATTCTTTAGGCACTCATACTATCAACTATTATATGATTATGTATAGAGGATTATATAAAGGGATTCGTCAAGCCCTATTTCTATAAACTAATATATGATTATATAAAGGATTATATAACAGGAAATAGCTGAGTGGTAACACTATAAAGTGAGATATTCCTGAAGCCCTAACTGTGCCAGGGTTCTGCTTAGCTCTCATTCCTCAGTGCCTATAGTGGGGGTTACCCACACCAATAATTGCTGGATATCATTCAGAGTTTGTAATCTGTCTCTGCGAAGACCTACCTTTTGAGGCCAAACACTTCCTTCTGTTGCAATAGTTCCTAAGTACTGATACAGGGAGGTTGTTTACACCTTTTCAGGAGCCATTTTGAGGTTCCATTTTTGTCAAGGCTCATTTTATTTCTCTAAATAGCTGGTATAGTACTTGATTTGTCGGAGTGGCCAAAAGAATATCATCCATGTGATGAATGATGTAGCCGGTGGGAAATATGCTCCGAGGCTCCTCCAGTGCTTTTCTTAGAAAATGCTGGCCTAACGTAGGACTGTTGAGCATGCCTTGGGGTAAAAGTTTCCACTGATAGTGAGAGACAGTCTCTCTTTGATTAATAGGAGACACAGAGAATGCAAATGGAGGCTTGTCCTTCTCATGCGATGGTGTAGTAAAACAGCAACCTTTGAGATGTGTGACCACGGGAGGCTAATCTCTTGGAATGGCTGTTGGGGATGGTGAACCTTGCTGCAATGCACCCATTGGTTTCTTCTGTGCATTACGAGGTCTTAAGTCATGTAGCAGTCGCCATTTTCCTGATTTTTTTCAGAATCACAAATACTGGTGAATTCCAAGGGCTAACTGACTCTTCTAGGTGTCCTGCATTAAATGGTTCTTTTACTAGCTGATGAAGCTGAGTCAGTGTTTCCTGTGATTGGGGCCATTGGTCCACCTATATAGGTTTATCAGTCAGCCACTCTAATTGCAAAGCAGTGGGTGGAGAAGAAGAATCAGTGACCCCCATTAGAAATCCTGAAAGGCCAGCCCTTTGCCATTTGTTTGGCCAGTTATAGATACTGGATCAGGGCTTCCCTGCAGGGACTTTGCTAAGCCTTTTCCACTCTGATATCCCTTTTTCAACATTTTAAATCCTGGGTTATCAATTTTCTCATTTGTAAGCCTCATATCCCATGCTGTAAGTCTCAGCCCCATAAAGTAACAGCTATATATGCAACGTAAGTTTGAGAAGCACGTGATTGCCCATCTGGACCGAGGCAGGGTAAAATTTCAGTACTCTGCAAACACTTTGAGCCATTCTGATTCCAACTAAGGATGTAGACGTTAATTTCAAGGGCCAAGGTGGGGCCAGTTGTTTTTAGATATTACTGATACATCCGCTCCTGTGTCCATAAGCCCATAGAACTTCTTTCCTTTAATTTGCAGTACACAGGTGGGCTGATTAGAAGCTATGGGTTGGGATAGTACACTTCCCGTGTAGATGTACTCCCAAATCTTTGGTTTTCTTGTCTCTCCTTTCGTGGAGAAGGGTGTGACTTGCAGGGAATAAGCAATAGCGGAGCAATATATTCCCCCGGTTCAAAAACCCAGGATCCTGTGACATTGCAATTATGTGAATTTCTCCTTCATAGTCAGAGTCAACAACCTGGGGACAACAGTAATGCCTTGTAAGTTAACACGGCTTTTACCCAAGGTTAATCCCCTATATCCTGTTGGCAAAGGACCCCAAATGCTGGTGGGAATTTTGGTGGGTTTGTCTCCTCCCACTAACGTGGCTCGTTCTCTAACTGGGAGATCTCATCCTGCACTTCCAGGTGTTAGTGGGGAGAGGGAATCAACGTTCCTCTAGCGACCCACCCCTGAAGTGGGGTTGTGGTCTGGATGGGGAGTGCTGTCATTGTTTGAGGGGCCTGGATCCAGGCCCCCGCCCCCATTTTCCGGCAGGAGAGTGCCGTTCTGATGAAATTTTGGGCGGCATTGATTAGCCCAGTGGTTTTCTTTATTACAGCAAGGGCAAATTCCTGGTGTGTTTTCCAGTTGCTGGGTAGGGGTATCGAGTTACAAAATTCCTTTTGCCCATTAGTCTGACAACATTCCTTTTTTAAAATTTTTTAAATTATACTTTCAGTTCTGGGATGCATGTGCAGAACATGCAGGTTTGTTACATAGGTATACACGTGCCTTGCTGGTTTGCAGGGGGTGGGGAGGAATAGCATTAGGAGAAATACCTAATTTAGATGACGTTTCTTTTTTAAATGCCCAGTTTCTTCACAGTTGTAACATTTTCCCAGTTTAGGGCTTGATCCTTGGCCTTTTTAAAGATTTCTTCTTTTTTTTTGGCTGAGCACAGGGGACTTTATTGATGGTACACGACAAGGTGGGGCTCCCTAGGCCCCTCCCTCTTCAAGGGGTCTGCATGGAAACTGAGGAGGGGCAATTCGGTGTGGTGTGAGGGACTCAGTGTGGCAGGGACTCCCCAGCAGTGAGGGCCTCTCTTCCTCTCATGCTCTCGCTGGGGCTGGTGGTCCAGGGGTCTTACTCCTTGGAGGCCATGTGGGACATGAGGTCCACCACCCTGTTGCTGTAGCCAAATTCATTGTCATACCAGGAAATGAGCTTGACGAAGTGGTCATTGAGGGCAATGCCAGCCCCAGCATCGAAGGTGGAAGAATGGGTGTCGCTGTTGAAGTCAGAGGAGACAAACTGGTGCTCAGTGTAGCCCAGGATGCCCTTCAGGGGGCCCTTCGACGCCTGCTTCACCACCTTCTTGATGTCATCATATTTGGCAGGCTTTTCCAGGCGGCAGGTCAGGTCCACCACTGACACATTGGCAGTGGGGACACGGAAGGCCATGCCAGTGAGCTTCCCGTTCAGCTCAGGGATGACCTTGCCCACGGCCTTGGCAGCACCAGTAGAGGCAGGGATGATGTTCTGGAGAGCCCCACGGCCATCACGCCACAGTTTCCCGGAGGGGCCATCCATGGTCTTCTGGGTGGCAGTGATGGCGTGGACCGTGGTCATGAGTCCTTCCACGATACCGAAGTTGTCATGGATGACCTTGGCCAGGGGTGCTAAGCAGTTGGTGGTGCAGGAGGCATTGCTGACGATCTTGAGGCTGTTGTCATACTTCTCATGGTTCACGCCCATCACGAACATGGGGGCATCAGCAGAGGAGGCAGATATGATGACCCTTTTGGCTCCCCCTGCAAGTGAGCCCCAGCTTTCTCCATGGTGGTGAAGACGCCAGTGGACTCCACCACATACTCAGCGCCAGCACCGCCCCACTTGATTTTGGAGGGATCTCGCTCCTGGAAGATGGTGATGGGATTTCCATTGATGACAAGCTTCCCGTTCTCAGCCTTGACAGTGCCATGGAATTTGCCATGGGTGGAATCATACTGAAACATGTAGACCATGTAGTTGAGGTCAATGAAGGGATCATTGATGGCGACGACATCCACTTTACCAGAGTTAAAAGCAGCCCTGGTGACCAGGCGCCCAATACGACCAAATCCGTTGACTCCGACCTTCACCTTCCCCATGGTGTCTCAGGGATGTGGCTGGCGATGGGAGACAAGATGCGGCTGTCTGTCGAAAAGGAGGAGCAGAGAGCCGAAAGATTTCTTTACTACTACACTAGCCATGACTTGAGCCAACACCATAGAACCATGGGACTCAGTTCCTGCATCCTGGCAGGCTTTGAGAAACTTTGCCAAGTTTTGTGTGCATTTTACCCGTGCCAATGCGTGTTTATAATCTGCATATGCATTTTCAAAGGCTAGAGACAGTGTAAGCATTTCTACCGCAGTGGTATGAGGAGTCTGGTGCCCCACTGCCTCCTGTAGTCGTGTGACAACATTGCATAGTGTTCCTGCCATCCTTGCACAACATGTAGGAAAGATTGCACTGAGGCCCCTTCCTCAGGGACGTTGGCCCAGGCACATTTGGCAGCTAAGGCTCACTGATGGTAAGCAGCATCTGGGAGTGCCAATTGCTGCCCCAAATCTGCATAAGGACCACTGCCCAATAGTATATCCTCTGTAATGTTTCCATGTCCAGCGGCACGATTCTGTCTAGTGTGGTCTGCACACATTTCTTGCCAATTTAGATTCCATGTCAAATATGCACTAGCAGACAAGCAAGTACGAGATAAATGCTTTATATCAAAGGGTGGGAGGCACATAGCACAGAATACAGATTCTAGCAATCCTAAAATAAATGGGCTCCATACTCCATTATTAACCACGTGAGCTTTTAATTCTTCTAATAGCTTAAATTCTAGTGGAGTGTGTTCATGAACTAGTCGTTGTGGATTGCTTGGATCGGGCCTTACGGTGGTAGGAAATGCACAAGGTCCCGAGGGCTCCCCAGCTATAGCTGCAGCGCCCAGAACTTTTTGTATTGGAGTCTCTGTTTCTGCTACTAAAGGAAGTGGCACAGACCCGTTCTCCTCCTCTCTCCTGTTTGTGACTTTCAGTGGATGCTGTTGGTGAGACAGAGGCTGTTTCAATTTTTGAGAGTCAGAGCCTGACTCCTGCTGTCCAACTGCATAAGAAGGAGATAATGGCAGAAGGACAGTGAGGACCAAACTCCAAGCAGAGAAAACAGAGGGATCTACTTTAAGACCTTTTTGTTGAGCCCGTTTCAAATCTTCTCCTACCCAGTCCCAATTTTCCACATCGAGGGTGCCTGTTTGCAGAAACCATGGGTCATGTGTAGTGTGTAATTACTTCTTGTAGAAGCTTAGTGTGTGAAAACTGACCTGAGCACCAGATTGTTTAAGTAAAACCTAAAGCAACTGCATATAATGTTGCTCCTCAGTAGACAAATTCTGCCCCATGTTACCCTGATTCAGAAACTATTATATCCGCTGAAGGCAATATAAAATTCCCAGAGTTCCTTTTCCATCTGATGAGTTTCACTACCCTCGCTACCTCTGCTGCAGCAGACCTTCTTCATTCAGGTCCCTGTTCGGACACCACTTGCTGTAGTTATCTCATGAATGAAGGGGGACAAACGCAGAATTGAAGACAAAGACGAAAGGTTCTGTTTGAAAGAAGGGGTCAGTGTGCTCTTTGCCTCTAGTGAACGAAGGCCCTGAGCTTTTACAGCTCTTCATGTTTATTAAGTAAAGTGAATAGGGAAGAGGGGGTGATTGTCGCTCAGCTACTTGATTTATCACAGGGACAGCTTTGCTTGTTCAACAGGTCCCAGATGTTCAGGAAGATAATAACCCGAAGGAGCACAGATGACCTCAAGGAGCACGGGACCTGGGACGTGATTCCCCTCAACATTCCTTCTGGTGGCAGATGCAGTTTCAGTTTCCCGACATCCTGCTTTCGTGCGGACAGTTTGCTGTCAGCTCATATAGCCTCCAGAGGTATATTGAGTTGGTCACGTCCCACATTCTTGACGTCTCCAGCAGAGCTTTTATCGTGGGACCCCTGTTGCTGCTGGGGACAGGAGCTACCAGCTAATTTGATGGAGAAACTGAAGAGTTTCATTTAAAACAGTGGGTCAGATGATGTATTCCTGGGCTTGAGCTGCTGTAGCAAACACTGTAGCCTGGGTGATTTAATAATAGAAATAGATTTCTCAGAGTTCTGAAGGTTGGGAAGTTTAAGGTCAAGGTTCCAGCTGATTCAGTCCTGGTGAGGCCCCCCTTGCAGATGCCTCCTTTCTTGCTGTATCTGCACACGTTGGAGTTTGGGAAGGGTTGGAAAGACAGAGGAAGAGAGAAAGACCATTTTCTTGTGTCTTTCTTTTTTTAGAAGGGCATGGATTCCATCATGAAGCCCACATTTTTAAGACCTAGTCTTACTATACTTATCTCCCAAAGGTTCCCCTTCAAATTTCATCACATGAAGGATGAGGGTTGCACCAATTTTGGGGAGACACATTCTGTCCTGAGCAGGGGAGGTGGGAGCTGCTTCCCTTCCTGATCATGGGGACTGGTCTTCTCTGGTGAGATGGCTTCACACTCACAGTTTTACCCCAGGCTGCAGCCCCACAGAGCCTGTGTCCTTCTGTCCTCTCCTGCCCATTCCTGGGTTTACCTTCACGTGTCACCTTCTTCCTGTGGCCCCACCTCCTCCCATTCCAGGCAGCTGCCCCTAGGTCACTGCCCCATTCACCATGTCTCCCCTCTCTGGTGTCTGCCATTTCTTCTGAGCCCTGAGCCCTGAGCCCTGAGCGCTGGGAGGGAGGAGGAAAAGTGGAGCTAGGATGAGTGCTGTCCAAGTTGCTACTTTCTCTGGACAGCTTGACAGTGAGAAACCTTGATGTGTGACCAAGGAGGCCGCTGTTGGAAAAAGCTGTTTCTCAGGGGTTCCTAAATCACAGTAGGGGTGGGTGGGGCTGGGCACTTAAGAGTGGGCTGTACCCACTCTGGAACCCTGCTGTGTGTTAGGAACCAACTCCTTCAACTCTATGTTTCTGTCTGTAGCTGCTTCTCTGGTGTGATCCCGGAGCTGCTACTAGAGTCCTCCTCGCAATGCCTGGTGGTCAGAGCTGTGTGTGGATACCTAATGGGGATTATTCATGTGCTCACACAGAGTATCCAGAGGACAGGCTTCCTGACCTCTCCTTCCTCAACCCCAAAACAAGATCTGGATCGTTGCCTGGGTCAGATAAAGTTAGAATCCATGGGGAGAGTGTGTATCCTGGCAGTGCTGAGGTCTGTGCCCCGACTTAACTCTCAGTCCCTTTGTGAATACATTTATATTGTGCATCTGCAGTTGGCTGTGCTGTCTTGTGTTCCTAAATCCTTGAATCTCTCTGTGCATAAGGCCGTGAAGAAAGTGCATATAAGTATAGGAGGGCTATCTGATCACAGCGAGGGCGAGTTTGTTTTACACAGTAGCGTTTCTTCATCAAAGGCTATTCAAAAAATTGTGGGAGAGGGTATATATACACACTTACACATTTATATATGTAAGCTGTAAATATATTTTTATACATTTAATATATATTTATAAATATGTCAATGAATGTACACACAGTTATATAATGCACCATTTTGACCACTTTCAAAGGTGCAATCAAATGGAATTAATTACATTCACCATGTTAAATAACCATCACTACTATTTTTGTTGTAGAAAATTCTCATCAATCCTAGCAGAAATTCTGTCTTTTAAATAAATTCTCCCTGTTCTTTCTACCCTAGACCTTGATGATCTCTAGTCTACTCTCTCTCTCTCTCTCTCTGAATTTGTTTATTCTCGATGTTTCCTATGAATACAATCATACACATCTATGTCACTTTGTTTCTGGCATACTTCACTGAGCATAATGTTTCTGAAGTTCACTCATGTTCCAGCAGGTGTCAGAGCTTCATTCCACTTTATGGCTGATTAGCATTCTGTTGAATGTATCACAATGTTTTTGTTTCTATTCATCTGTTGATGGACACTTAAGTTGTTTCCATATTTTATCTATTGTGAATAATGCTGCAATCAGCATCCCCATTTGAGTACCTGTTTGAGTCCCTGGATTCATTTCTCTGTGTGTATACCTGGGAATGTATGTTGCTTCCTATGAGAATTCTGTGATTAGCTTCTTGAGGACCAGTAAAACTATTTCTCATAGCAGCCATTCCTTTTTATATTCCCATCAGCGATGCGTGAGCATTTCAAATTCTACATAAGGCTTCCACTTGTTACTTAACATTTTTAAAAAATGACAGCCACAGTGGTGTGATGTGGTATCTCATTGTGGCTCTGACTTTGCATTTCCCTAATAACTAATGATGTTGAGTGTCTTTTCATGTCCTTATAAACAATTTGTATATCTTCTTTGAGGAAATGTCTATTTGAGTCCTTGGCCCATTTATAAATTGGTGGTTTTTCATTTTTATATTGAGTTATGGCTATTCTTTATATATTCTGGACATAAACCCCTTACATATGTGATTTGCAAATTATTTCTCCCATTCTGTGTCTGGTCTTTTTCTTGATAATTTGCCTTGATGCACAGAATTCTTACATCTTGATAAAGCCCAGTGTATCTATTTTTCTTTGCGTCTCATGCTTTTGTGTCATATCTAAGAATCCACTGCACATTTGAGGTCATCAAGATTTACCCCTATGTCTGTTTCTAAGATTTTGATTTTTGGTTGTAGCTCTTATATTTAACTCACTGATCTGGTTTTAGAAAATTGCTTGATATGGTGGGAAGTAAAGTTTCCTAAGTTCATTGTTTTTAATGTGTTTGTTGAGATTTTCCTGCAGCATTATTTGAAAAGATTATTCTTCATTCACGGAATTATCTTGACACCCTTGTCAAAGAGCAATTGACCATGAGTGTGAGGGTTTATTTCTGGACCTTGAATTGTATCCCATTGATCCCTATGTGTATTCTTACACCAGCAGCACACTGTTTTCATAATTGTATTGTTTTAGACGATTTCAAATAAGAATGAAAGTTCCTAAATTTGTCCTGGCAAGATTGTTTTGGCTATTCAAAGAGGCTTTTATGAAAAGTGGTGGTTCACAATCGGTGAAGCCTTTTCTGTTTCTTTTCTGGGAAGTGGAATTTGGTTGTATAGAGACCTTTCTAGGGACTTAATCTAAATAGATAAATAATCCCCACTTCCTTTGCTGAGGCGCTGTGTTACCATGTGCATTGCCTCCTGGGAAAGAATTGAGAGACCCTGGAACCACTTGACCACGTGGGGAGGGACAGTGAGCTCCATAATGAGGGGCACAGAGGACATTGTTTTGGAACACAATGTTGTTGGGGGAGCCGTATGTATTTCTGCTTCATTTTTTTGTACAGCTCTCATCTCTGTTGGACATAGTAGATGTTAAAATCTTTGTTAAGTCTCTGAGGTCTGGGTCTTAGCTGACCTGTCAGCTGGAGCTTGAGGCGGTGCCTGGCAGAGCAGTGACCCCCATGGGGAGGAGGATATCTCAGCAGGGCAAAAGCATCCGGGACCCAGAGAAACCAGGAAGGTCTGACCCTTAGAAGCTAGGGTGTAGCATGTGGGTGTCCTCAGAAGCAAATGGACCACTCTGGTACCCATTGCAGTAGATTGGAACAAGATGAGAGGCCTTGGGTATCCCACCTCCTCTCTCAGCTCCCCAGCTAAAGATTTGGGCCCTGGGCTGGTGCCGCTTTACAGCAGGAGCAAGGTAGACAAGAATGGGCTGAGTCCATGTCATTTTCTCAGGCGTTGTCACTGCAGAGGGAGAATTTTGTTCAGCCTGGCAACATGGCAACATGGGAGGGACCACCCCATTCTTTTAAAATTATTTTTAGAATAACAGTATCAGTAAATATCATGCATGTTTTATTCTTCTAAAATCATCACTAATGTCATATTTTACAATGCATCTCTTAGGTGAATGGTGAGAACCATCTACACAATGTACATTTTCAGGTGACTCTCCTATAATTTCAGCTTTCATATGTTCCTCTAAAAACCATCTTTTCTCTAAACACACAAGCAATATCTCTGTGTTCATCTCTACTGTGTTAAAAGAAAAACTTTGGCCAAATTAAATTTAAAGGAATTTAATTGAGCAATGACTGACTCACGAATCAGGCAGCCCCTGAATCACAGCAGATTCAGTGACTAGAAGGGCCTCATGGTCAGAACAAATTTATAGACAAGAAAAGTAAAGTGATGTGCAGACGTCGGAATTGAGGTACAGAAACAGCTGGATTAGTTACAGCTCAGTGTTTGTCTTATCTGAACACAGTTTGGACAATCAGCAGTGTATAACTTGTTGAAGTATGGCTGCTGAGATTGGCCGAGAGTTAGCCATTGCTACAGGTGCATACACCTAAGTAGGTGTTTAATCTTGTCTATCTATTAAATTAGGTTGAGTTCATCTACAAGGACTCCCATAGAGAAGTACAGAGTCCTTCTCAGGCCATATTTAGTTTGCTTTAACAGTTCATCCCATTGGGTTGTTTTCTCCATTTTGAGAGATTGACCCCAACTTTAGTCCTTGACATCACTGTCACCATCTTAAATGTACTTAATTGGTCTTGAAGCCCACTGGGAAAACAGTAGAGCAGTGTGTTTTTCAAAGGTAGGAAGAAGGGCTAAGTAGAAGCTGCCTCCTTATGCTGGAACGTTCTGTTTACAGGAGAAAAACAAAACCTGGTCTGTTCTGGTCTAATATCCATGTGTTTGTTTAAAGTCTTACTTTGATGATGTGGTGTTTAGCGTGAGCAACTCCATTTTGTTAGGTTTGCTCTATCAGGGTTTAATGCATGAGCTCAGTCCAATACAATGGCCTCCCATAATTTTCTTTTTACATTTTCTCCTTTTGGGTCAGGTTCTCACTTAGGCGAGAGTGTGACCAAAATGTACGGTCTGAGGCCCACTCTCAGTTACCATCACTTTGGGTTTCTGGTCTCAATATATCATTCATAGGTTTTGGTGTCCTCATGATTGCACGTTCCTTTCAGCTTGTGTCATTCTGGTTGAAGAGGAACCATTTGACATTCTAGAGATGACTGCATGTAAACACTTAACAGCTTTGAGAAAACACAGCGCACCAGGGAGACTATTACCGTGACTGTCAGGAGGATAATACCAAGAGTTTAGAGTCTGCTTTTTGTCCAGGGTCCCCATAAACCAAATCACTTAAACTTAAAGACATCAAAGAACAGGCTGGGTAAAGAGCTTACTCACTTAACTAAGCAACCTTTTTGTTAATCTTCTACAACTAAATCTCTGTAATACCTGATGTTTTCTCCATAGGCCACAAGTGCCAGCAGCTGCACAGATACTTTTCTGTTTACCCAATTCCCTTATTTAGCATAACTTTCACTGAGAATTTAAAACCTGTTGTGTAACCACAGCCTTTACAGTAGAATCTGCTATAGAGCCTATTATGAAAGACACATTTCTAATCATTGCTTAATTTATTTCAAACCACATAAAAAGCTCATGACAAATAATGCCCTTCCATTACAGAAAAGTGAAGGCCTCCTGGCAATGTTTCAAACTCATAATGTAGGTTAAGAGGAGTGAATTAATGTTCTGAATCTGACTGGGCATGAGGCAATGTACATACCATTTAAGTTTCTCACCTACATTGGGCCTTCATGTTTTACCTATCAAAACATCAAGTTATCTATGTATAAGGCTGGCTGCAAAATCCTTCACAAATAAAGTGTACCTCGTAAGTGCACACAACAGATGTGTTTTTCATTTCTGTTGTTCATAGAGGCCCCAAAAAGAAAAAAATATTCAAAGATAACAGTCTCATGATGGTAGAAGTCTTGATCCGTGATCTTGGAAAAACTTTTCACATCAAGGATGCCAGCTTCTTCTGGGGAGAGACTTCCCTGGGTGTGCATTTCCAAGTGTGTGGAGGGGCCCTTCACAGTTGTCATATTATGAACCCAAAGTTCAAGGTTCCAGCGTTTTGTTACAATCCGGATGGCAAGGACAGTCTTTCTCTGATGTTCTTAAAAGATCCAATCCTTAGGTTCTAGATTGTGCAAAAGTTGATTATATTTAGTGAACCATAGAAAACTTTCTTTACCTGGTGAAAATACACTGTAACATAATAACTTAGTGTGGAACATGAGCCCCCTTGCATGGGAGAACTTTTATACAACCAGAGTGGGAAAAAATGCACTGAAAATAACAATTGAATGAAATCTCATTTTAAAATGTTTAAATGGAGCACCAGGTGACCAGGAGTACCTGAAGCTTTGATTGTTTTCTCAGGAATATGGGGCCAAACATTGGTTATAAACTCTTTAAGCAATTTATGTCACCACACCAATATATTCCATTTAATATTTTTCATTTCCATCATGAGTTATGGAATTCAGAGTTTGTAATGATAAAAGCTTTAAGGACTTAGGAAGGACAAGGTGGCCATCCTGGTTCTCCATGAGTCCATGCCTAGTTAATATGAGACTTATATCCTCTTGAATCCCAGTCTTTCTTCAAATTAAGTGCATAGCACTGATAACTGATGGGTTATCATAGGTAATTTGACTTAGACCATGGAGGTTACTCAAATTGTATATCTAATTTTAGTATTAGCTGATGTAGCATGAGTGCTGATTGGTAAGGTAGATGAATCATAGGAAGTTGAAGCTGTCCTTTTGTGCTGAGTCAGCTCCTCAGTGAAGGGTCACAAGATCAGATGACCCAGTTTATCAGTCTGGGTGGTGCAAGCCGATCCATCAGGTGGCGGATCCACAACATATCTCAAACACTGATGTTAGAAGCAGTTTAGGGAGGGTCAGAATCTTGTAGCCTCGAACTGCATGACTCTTAAACCACAATTTCTAATCTTGTGGCTAATTTGTTAGTCCTACAAAGGCAGTCTAGTCCCCAGGCAAGAAGGAGGTTTGTTTTGTGAAAGGACTGTTATTGTCTTTGTCTTAAACTATACAAAAGAAATGTGTGTTGTGGGTGAAGTTTATGAAAGTTACCTGTGTTAGCATGTATGTTTATTGGAGTACTGTTCACAACAGCAAAGACTTGGAACCAACCCAAATGCCCATCAATGATAGACTGGATAAAGAAAAGGTGGCACATGTACACCATGGAATACTCTGCAGCCATAAAAATGGTTGAGTTCATGTCCTTTGCAGGGGCATGGATGAAACTGGAAACCATAAATCTCAGCAGAGTGACACAAAAACAGAAAAGCAAACACCACATACTCATCCTTGTAAGTGGGTGTTGAAGAATGAGAACACATGGATACAGGGAGGGGAACATCACACACTGGGGCCTGGTGGGTGGGGAGCTAGGGGAGGAATAGCAGGAGGTGTGGGGATGGGAAGGGATAGCATTAGGAGAAATACCTACTGTAGATGACAGGGCAATGGATGCAGCAAACCACCACCATGGCATGTGTATACGTGTGTAACCTGCATGATCTGCACATGTACCCCAGAACTTAAAGTATAATACATTTTTAAAAAGAAGGTTATTTGTGTTAGGCAGAACAATGGCCTCCTAAAAGTGTCCACATTCTAACCCCTGACACATGCATCTACTTTTGTTAGTGAAAAGCCTTTGCAGTGGTAGTGAAGTTAAGTATCTTGAGGTTATTCTGGATGATCTGGGGTGGCCCAGTGAAATCAGAAGGGCCCTTGCAAGTAAAAGTGAGAGGCAGGAGGGTCAGGTTGAGAAAGATGCAGCCTGAGAGACTCCACTGGCCATCACTGGCTGTGAACATGCATCATAAAGTGAAGTTCCAAGTAACATAGTTATACATCTAATTGACTTTTATTTGTGAGGCATTGTTTCAGGCAGCTCCCCCTGGGCAATACAATACCAGAACGGTGGGTGAATTTCTAATGACAGCATTATCCTGCCAAGTGAAGGAGGCAGGCATAAGCAAGAACAAATTAAGAGGGGTGAAAGTTTCATCATGAAGAGGAGTCTTGTTCTGACATCTTTGAAAAAGCTGTCCACAGTGTGAAGTTGTCAACTCTTGTCCTGGTCTGCAGTTTCAGGCTCTCTCGTCATGGTGCGTCGAACATTTCAGTGAAGTCTCTAAATGGCTCACACCTCAGGCACGAGGGTTATCTCTTGAAATTTACATTGAGTTGTCCACCTCCAGCTTATAGGGCTTCAGGAACAGAGCAGCTCTTGTTAGTAATTCCGTGGGAAAGCATCGGATTGAAGTAGCTAGAAGAATCCACGGTCCAGTTCAGTCTACAGGTGGATAATAAAAACTTAATGAGCAGAGCTGCAATCTCATTACAGGTGCACTATAGTCTTTCAACATATTTTTTTCTCTCTATAGGTGTCTCTATTTTAACCAAAGATAATTCCCAGTAGGACAAATTTGTTTGCAAAGTAAGTTGAGTCTTATCAAACTTGGCCTGATTCTTCAAATGAGTGCAGCAAGAGTAGCAATGCACCATGGAGGCTCTTTTTAAGTTTGCTTTGCTAGTAGTTTTTATAAGGAATCTCACATTAAACTTAAAACAAAACAAAAAACCTTTTGAGACTGTAAAAGAAAACCAAGGCTGACTTCGGAATTTGCCTGCAGTACCTGTGGATTCATTCTGTGTATATTCTCAAATATAACATCCCAGCCAAAACCTTGATAATATAACCAGTTGTTTCAAATGTGTCCTGTTACAGAAAGGGCAGATTCTTACTGAACTTGTGCGAATAACTGTATTACCATAAACATATAAATACTTATGAGTAGTTCCCATTTCTGGGGCAGTCAGGTAAGGAGCAAAAGTAAATATTTCTATTTTTGTTCACAAAAGTGTTCTTTACCGAATGGCTGTAAGCTATAGATTGCTTAAAAGAGAAAAAAGTTATAAATCTGGAAAACAGAACATTTAAAGAATCAGCAAATTTCCAAATTAAAAATTGTAAAAATATTATTCTCATTATTATTATTTAGTCCAATGAAACTGATTTTTTTCCTGCTTATTCTTGGTTGACAATTTCTTGAAAGTATCCGCCTGTTTATTAAAATTCTAAAAGTTCTTAGAATGTCCAGAGGTCTGATCTTAAACTTATCAGAAACTTATATTCAAGAGTACTTGTCAGAGTCTTTCTTTTTGAAGAAGAAGCAACTTTTGACTGTAGCTAATTGCAGATGCTTTGAGAAAAAATCAAAACAGTTGTCTGTGAATGACCAAGATTGAAAATGACTATGGTTAGAAACCTGATTAGAGTCCATTATGGTAAAGACATGGCTCACACAGAAACTTAGTTACTACTGTGGCATATGACATTATGACTGATAATAGATTTCTATGACTCATAATTTTGGAACACTCAGTAACACACCCATAAATATAAATTAGAGATAGTTTAGCATCACGTATTACTTACCATTTGACAATGCTTTCCATATAATTTAACATATCGAATGAGATGGCTTTCCCATTTAGCTTCTGTTTCTCAAAGGGATTACTTAGTTTTTGTGTAGCCCATTAATGAATACGGCCAAGAAAGTATAGGTTTATGTATGTTGAAAGTTCCCTAGGTAATTCCAATACTCTTAGCTAAAAATCACTGATTGAGGTCTAAATTCTACCTATTAGAACAGGGGTTCTCTATTCTAGTTACATGTTAGTAGCATCTCAGAAGACTTAAAAATTACCAATGCCTGGGTCCCACTCTAAATCTGTTTGATTTAATGGTCATTAAATCACAATTTATGGATGGGGCTAGAGCATCCACTTCTAAAAATGTTTCCCCGTGATTCCCAATGTGTAGCTATATTTCAGAATTCTTTCTTTCTTTCCTTTTTTTTTTGAAATGGAGTCTTGCTTGCTCTGTCGCCCATGCTGGAGTGCAGTGGCACAATCTCAGTTCACTGCAACCTCTGCGTCCCGGGCTCATGCGATTCTCCTGCCTCAGCCTCCCCAGTAGCTGGGATTATAGGCACCCAGCACTACACCCAGCTAATTTTTATATTTTTTAGTAGAGATGGGGTTTCACCATGTTGCCCAGGCTGGTCTCGAACATCTGACACTAGATGATCTGCCTGCCTCAGCCTCCCAAAGTGCTGGGATTCCAGGCGTGAGCCACCACACCTGGCCTCATTTCTTTGTGTTATGGTATTATGATTATTTTCAGGTCTTCTGTCTTAGGCTTTATGTTTTCCTGGGGTAGGGACCTTGCCTTCTTCATTTCTGTATCTTTCATAAACACATGAATTGGTCATCAGGGAAAAAGTCTCTATCACATGTAGGTTGTGTCCTGAATCTCGGGTTCACACATTAATGGTAGAGTCTTTGTTCTCCATGAGGTCAGAGTTTACTTGTGATGAGGGTGTGAGTAAACCTGAAGGGCAGATGGTGCAGTGGGGATCACCCTGATTTTAGACATAGCATTGAAACTAAGAATTCTATGTATATGTGGGGTGGAGGGGCAAGGATGTGTAGGAAGACAGTTCTAATTAGGATGGAAAACTTATACTAGGGAATAAAGGTAAAGGAAGTGAGAAGGATTAGTAAAAAGAAGAAATGTGAACATATCAAATAGGCTAGAGTAGAACCCTGAGGATTCTGGATTAGGTGAATTAACTAGATTTCAGGAAGGTAATGAGGCAGTCATATGCAAGGAAGATTTCGAAGACTGGAGACAAGAAGTCCATCAGTACTTCAAGCAACTGTGGAGGTTTATGGAAAGGGAGAGAATGACACAAGCGAGAGATGTTTGAAAAGGACCAAGAAGGTTTTACAAAGTATTGAATCTGGGAAACAAATAAGAAGAGGCCGGGGATAATTATGTCTAAGAGAAACTGGGGATACAGAGAGCATGGACACCAAGGAGGAAGAGACCTGCAGGAATTAGTGCTGAGAAACAGTTTAGTGGGAGGAGGAGATCCAGTCCCAGATAGAGGCAAAGAAGTTCTTTCCCTCTCGCAAGCATGGCAGTCAGTCCTGTAGGAAACAAGACAAGAGGGAAGGCCGTCGGATCTGCCAGTCTTTCTGAAATACAGAAACTAAACCAGGGCTGCTGTATCAGAACTACCCTGGCCAGCACTCCCATCATAATGCCAACAGTGGCCCAGCTGAGAAGCCAAGAGAACTTCATTCTGAAGCATCTGTCATGGAAAGAAAAGAAGAAGGCTGGGCGCAGTGGCTCACGCCTGTAATCCCAGAACTTTGAGAGGCCGAGGCAGGTGGATCACGAGGCCAGGAGTTCAAGTTCAAGGTCATTGCATTTTCCTACACCATTAGAATATTCCACCTTTTTGTGGTTGCATCTTTTTCTCATGTCTCAGTTATGGCCTGGCCAAGATGGTGAAAGCCCATCTCTACTAAAAATACAAAAATTAGCTGGGCGTGGTGGCGCGCACCTGTAGTCCCAGCTACTCAGGAAGCTGAGTAAGAGGAATAGCTTGAACCTGGGAGGTGAAAGTTGTAGTGAGCCAAGATCACACCACTGCACTGCAGCCTGGGGGACAGAGCAAGACTCCATCTCAACAACAACAACAACAAAAAGAAAAATATGAAGGTGATGTTATTTTACAGTCGGATGCCCCAGGAACCAGCATGTAGCATGAGATAGTCTCTAATTGTTCCTTCAAGGAATTCATAATTCTTGTGGAAAGGTTGCTGGGCGAGGATTAGCCAACTATATTCCTGCAGTTTCAGTTTTTAAAAATTCCTCTCACCATGTTTCTAGATTGGCAGTGAGTCTCCTGTCAACTCCACACTGGCCATGCTGTACTCAGATATTTTTGAAGGCTTTGGGACATCAGGAAGAGTAATTGCTTTTTTCTACACCATTAGAATAGTTCACCTTTCTGTGGTTGCATCTTTATAGTACAGTCTCATGTCTCTGTTATGGCAGCCATGAATAAGACCCTGTTTGGTCTTCTGTCAATCATATCACTTGATTGACAGAAGGCCCAGATCAGTGCATTCCAAATTAACCACTTTGTTTGTACAGAGACTTTGCCTCCCACAGGCTCCCAGCAGAAGTATGAAAGCAAGACTAGTTTTCTGAGACTCCGTTTTACTCTCATGGGTGACTGGTTGGGGGGACTCCCCATCAGTCTTGCAGTAACTCTCTTACAACTACATTGGTACCTGCAACTTTTCTTTTTCTCCTTCACAGAAATCAGCTCTGCATCCTGGTCTGAGGGCTCTGTCAGGCTACTTTTATAGCATAAAAAAAAAGTAGCCCCACTTTCCCTCACATGTGTCTTCCCTAATAAATTGTCTTGCATATCTAATCCAATCTTGGATGCATCTCAGTGGCTATAAACTAACAGACCAGGTTTGATCCTTTGCACTTCGGTTTTTTCTCTCTTCCACATGTAGTCAGTGACCATGTCGTAGTGTTTTCAGTGTTACCTCTTTATATATATATGTCTGTGTGTGTTTGTGTTCATGTGTGTATTTACATAAAATACCTTTTCCATACACACACACACACACACACACACGTACACACAGATACACATGCACGCAGACACATACAATACCTTTCACATCTGTTTATTTATTTCTGTTGCAACCATTTACTTTTAGACCTCACCAGTCAACTCAGGCTGATGATTAATGTTATGTTAGCTAGTGTTGAGGGGCCCCTCCTATGTGCTGGGCCCTGTACTAAATTCTTTACCTGTCTCTTATTTGATTCATGCAATAATTCTGTTGGGTAGACATTATTTTCATTTTACAGATAAAAAGATGGAGGCTTAGGAAAAAGCTTTCCTGATGTCACAAGGCTAATGAGAAGTGGATCTGAGATTTGATTCTAGGACTGCCTGACTTCAAGGCTAATGATAATGGTAGTAATACAGCAGCTGACATGTATGAAACATTTCCTGTGCATGGCATTTTGCTGAAGGTTTTACTGATAATTACATTAAACCTTTAAAAGAATAGTATGGCCGGGCGCGGTGGCTCAAGTCTGTGATCCCAGCACTTTGGGAGGCCGAGGCAGGTGGATCACGAGGTCAAGAGATCGAGACCATCCCAGTCAACATGGTGAAACCCCGTCTCTACTAAAAATACAAAAAATTAGCTGGGCATGGTGGAGTGTGCCTGTAATCCCAGCTACTCAGGAGGCTGAGGCAGGAGAATTGCCTGAATCCGGGAGTCGGAGGTTGCGGTGAGCCAAGATCGCGCCATTGCACTCCAGCTTGGGTAACAAGAGCGAAACTCCATCTCAAAAAAATATTTAATAATAATAATAGTATAAGACAAGCACTCTTACTGCAATTTTCAGTTGAGGAATCAGAGGCTCAGAGAGGTTAAGAATCTTGTGCAAGAAATTCATAACCGTAAACTCTTACATTAAGAAATAAAATAAGATCTCAAATCAACAACCTAATTTACAGCCTCAGGATATAGAAGAACAACCTAAACCCAACACAGTGAATGGAGGAAATAGTAAGTATTACAGTGGATATAAATAAAATGAAGAATAGAAAAACAGTGGAAAAATCAATGAAACCAAAAGTCAGTTCTTCACAATGAGATCAACAAAACTGACAATCATTAACTCGACTGACTCAGAAAGAAAGGAAGAAACATGGAATGAAAGTGAGCCTGGGCATGGTGGCTCACGTTTTAATCCCAGCTCTTTGAGATGCCAAAGCAAAAAGATGGGTTGGGGCCAGGAGTTTGAAACCAGCCTGGACAACATAGGAAGACCCTGTCCCTACAAAACATTTCTATAAAAAAATTAGCCAGGCATGATGGCACACTAGGTACTTGGGAGGCTGAAGGAGGAGTATTTCTTGAGCTCAGAAGGTTGAGATTGCAGTAAGACATGATTATGCCACTGCACTCCAGCCTCGGCTGGCCTACACAGTGAGACCTTGACCTTGTCTCTTTGTCTTAAAAAAAAAAAGAGAAAAGAAAATAGAGACATTAGCAATTCAAAAGCAATAAAATTGTAAAAGTACTATGCATAATTCGGTGTCAATAAATTGGATAACCTAGGTAAAATGGATCAATTCCTAGAAACACATGAAAATCTGAACACACCAGGCCGGGCGCAGTGGCTCACGCCTGTAATCCCAGCACTTTGGGAGGCCGAGGCGGGTGGATCACGAGGTCGAGATTGAGACCATCCCGGTCAACATGGTGAAACCCCGTCTCTACTAAAAATACAAAAAAATTAGCTGGGCATGGTGGCGTGCACCTGTATTCCCAGGTACATGGTAGGCTGAGGCAGGAGAATTGCCTGAACCCAGGAGGTGGAGGTTGCAGTGAGCCGAGATCACGCCATTGCACTCCAGCCTGGGTAACAAGAGTGAAACTGTCTCAAAAAAAAAAAAAAAAAAATCTGAACAGACCTGTAATTAGTAATAAAATTGAACCAATAAAACCATTTGACAAAATTCAATATTAAGTTATAATAAAAACATTCTGACTATGAATGGAAGGAAACCACCTCGACATAATGAAGGCAATACGTGAAAAGCCCAGTGTTAACGTAGTCCATGGAGAAAGACGGACAGTTTTCCCCATGTGACCCAGAACAAGACACAGGTGCATGAAATGCTTTCATCACTTCTATTTAACATGGTATTGGAAGTCCTAGCCAGAGAAATTAGTCAAGGAAAAAAAAAGATACATTTGAAAGAAAAAGTAAAATAATATCTGTTCACAGATAACATGAACTTACATGTAAAAAACACTAAAGATGAAAACACTGTTAGGATAAATTCAGTAAAGTTGCAGCATACAAAAATCAGGCAAACATCAGTTGTGTTTCTATACACTAACAATTAATCTGAAGGGAAAGTAAGAAAACTTTTCGATTCATGTTAACATCAAAAAGAATAAATATTTTAGAATAAGTTTAACCGAGAAGTTGAAAGAATTGTACACCAAAATCTACAAAATAGTGCTGAAAGAAATCACAGATGACATCAATAAATGGAAAGATGTTTCATTTTCCTGGATGGGAAGACTCGATATTGCTAGGAGGACAACACTACCCAAGCGAGCTGCAGGTCCAATGCAATTCCTATCAGAATCCCAGTGACGTTTTTTGCAGAAATAGAAAAATCTGTCCTAAGATTCATATTGACTCTCAAGACTATAAATAGACAATCTTGAAAAAAAAAAATGAAGCTAGAGGACTCACACTTCCTGATTTCAACATTTACTACAAAGCCACAGTAGTGAATACAGTGTGGGACTGGTGTAAAGGAGGACATAGAAATTAACAGAATAGAATAGAGAGCCCACAAAGAAATGCTTGCATATATGGCCGAATGATTTTGGCAAGATTCCAAGGCCATTCCATGGGGAAAGGATAGTCTTTTTAACAAAAGATATTGGGAGAGCTGGATATCCATGGATAGAAATGAGCTGAACCTTTACCTAGCACCATATCTAAAAATTATCCCACAATGGATCAAAGAATGAAAGGGAAGAGCAAAAACTATAAAACTGCTGGAATAAAATATAGGGAAAAAACTTCATGACATTAGATTCCACAGTGGTTTCTTGGTTATAACAGCAAAAACAGAGGCAAGAAAGTAGGTAAATTGGACTTCATGAAAATTAAAAACTTTTATATATAAAAAATTATTGAGAAAGTGAAAAGGCAACCCATTAAATGGGAAAAATTATTTGCAAGTTATGTATCTGATAAGGGATCCATTTCCAGACTATAGAAATAACTACATATCAACAGCAAAAAATCCCAAAACCCAATGAAATATGAACAAAGGACTAAGAGATTTCTCCAGGGAGGATATACAAATGGCCAACAAGCACACACACAGATGCTCAACATCACTAATACTTAGAGATAAGTGAACCTAAACCACAATGATCCTGCATGCCACACACATCAGGATGGCTTTGATTCAAAAAAAAAAGCAGGCAAGAATATCAAACAAGTATTTTCAAGGAAGTGGAAAAATTGGAACTCTAGTGCATTGCTGTTGAGAATGTGACGTGTTATAACCTCTGGAAAATGGAATGGCTGTTTCCCAAAACAAAGAATTACCATTTGATCCAGCAATTCCACTCTGGACAAACACTCTAAAAATTAAAAAAAATGTGAACGGATATTTGTACACTGATATTCACAGCAGCATTACTCACAATAGTCAACAGGTGGAAAGAACTGAAAAGTCCATTGAAACATAAGTGAATAGGAAAATGAGGTATATCCATGCAATGGAATGTTATTCAATCTTAAGCAATACAATTCTGATACACGGTGCAAAGTGGATGAACCCTTTGTGTATATATATAGTATATGGTATATATAGCCTATATAATATATATAGACTATATATATAATGTATATAGACTATATATAGTATATATTTAGAGTATATTGGAGTATATTGTATATATATATTACATATATATGTAATATATATAGACACATATATACTATATACCCTATATGGTATATAGTATATATGTGTCTATATAGACATACATGTAGACTTATATACTTATATATATAGACTTTATATATACTTATATATAGACTATTTATGTATATATAAGGTCTATATATATGTATCTCTTCCCTACCACGCAGAGTCCCCATGGGTAAATCTCCGTATGTCTCCAAGTGTACGTCACTCACTGTCCTCTGCTGTGTCCCATGTGCTGTGCCCACAGCCTCATACAGCCACTGATGTCAGAGCCAGGACACAGCTCAGGAGTCTTCCCTGAGGCTTCCTCTCTGCTTATTTTCCTGCAGCCTGACCCAGGGGACACTTGGCTTCAACTGACAACTCGATTTAGCCACATTCAGAACAGGCCACCAGGGCTCTTTCTCCGAACACACTGGTCCCACCCCAGGTGCAGTCAGGCAGGGCCAGTCACAGAGGAGCCTGGCGCAGAGCAGGGAGCAGAGTCTGAGCTGCTCCTCCCTCACCCAAGGGGCTTCCTCCTCTCATTTGGAGGAAAAGTATGAGCTTGTTTCAAAGCCTCAGATGTTTCTTGAAGCTCATGCAGTAGGTAAAAGAAAACAAAGACGTGACAGAAAGGGATGTGTTGGTGACAGCGAGAAGCAACTGATCTTGAGGACTCTCCTTGTCCCTCTGTGAAGCCTCTTCCACCACTTAGGGCTCAGGGCTGACAAAGCCCCCTCCCTACTTTGCTCAGGCCGGACACAAGGTCAGTCATGAGAAATCAGAAAAACAAGGAAAACAGTGTCTGTAGAGACGAATTGGGAGGGTTCAGGAGGAGAATTTTGGATTTGCCTGTGCCTACGGGACACAGGCTGGGAATAAACATGTTTTCCTGACTTTCTCTGAAAGCCAGATAGACTCCATCTAAAAACCTATTGCCAATGATGCTGGGATTCACTTACCAACTTTGATTTCCTTGAATGCCAAGTTTCTCTTGCCAGTGGCTGAGTTATGAACAAAACAACCATAGAGTCCGCTGTTCTTTGTAGTGATTCGTGGGACATGGACCTCTTGTCCTTTCAGCAGAAGCATCCCATTAACCATCCAACGATACTCTGCCGGCGGGTTAGAGTCTGCGAAGCAGTAGAGGTGGAGGTTTCTTCCTCGATGGTAAACGGTTTTTGAAGGAGAAATTCTGGGGAAGTCTGGGCCATCTGGAGGAAAAGAATAAAGCCACAGGTAATGTCCTCCAAGGGAAGGGGATGGTCCTGGCTAGTTAAAGGGATACAGTGTTCCTTTGAGCCAAGACATACCCTGAAGTCCCAGCCAAACCTCCTCTGTGTTCACTGAGCCGAAGCCTGAAGTATTCACCTGTTTGTCCCATCACAAGCTGTGGACCCAAGTCTCCCATGACAAGAGCATCCCTCCCCCTATATTCTTGGTCAAGACTGTGCCCACCCAGGTTTTCACAGGGCAGGAAGTCATGGCCAGCTCGGGTGTCCAGAAGTAAAGGTGTCGTACTTGAACCTGAGAGAGACTGAGAGTCCTGGCCTCTGGCTGTTTGGATTTGAGCTGGTGGCCTGGCCCACAGAGGAACAAAAGATACTCACAGAGGACATTTAGGGTGACTGGGTCACTGCGGATGGGACCCATTGAGGTCTGTATTCCACACTCATAGGATCCTGTGTCATTTCTTGTGACTTTGTTTAGAGTGAGGGTCCTGTTGTCATCAGACCATTGCATCCTGGGACTGAACGGGAGGCTCTGACCATTTACCCACCACAGGTAGATGGCATTTCTAACTGCAGGTACACAGGTTAAGGTTACCTCATCGACATGTTCCACGGCGGTGAATTTGTTGCTGGTGATGTAGGCTTGGGGCAGATCCGCTGTGGAGACAACAGAGAAGATTGCCCTGTGTGGCAACTTTAATTCCTCCACAGGCATCTTTCAATCGAAGTTGCATCTCCCACCTCAGCCCACCCAAGTCCTTGAAAGCCAATGGCTGGAAAAGTGTCACAAGACAGATGTACGATGATCTAAGGGCTCCAAGACAGTGAGGCCACCTGCTCTGCCTTAGGGAAGCACAGGCTTTCTCACGTGTGAATTGAGCAGCAGTGTTGGGTCATGAACAGACATGTGAGTGGGAGTCACAGCCCCTGGTGCCCCTCCCAGTCCTTCCCTACTCAGCTGACTGGCTGGCCCACCTTGGGTTCCTTACCTGGAATGTGTGACTGCTGGGTCCCTTCCAAATTCCATCCTACTTTGCCCCCTTAGATGTGTTTTCTCTGCAGCTTCCCTTTCCAAGGACATTCTAAACATGAGTAATAATGGGAGTTCCTATTGTTCTGAAACCCTGAAGGTTCTGAGCAGCCTGGCCTAGGACTGGATGTTTCAGCAGAAATAACCCAGGGGAGATGAGAGTCAAGCCTGGAGGTCAGTTCAGCCATCAGGCAGGGGAGGCACAAGATGGGGCCGTTTTCCCCAGATGTTTCATAGTGACTGACTTGAGCCAGTGACCTCTAAAGATAGAGCAGAGTCCAAGGAATGACCTAGAAAGAGTGCAGGGGACAGGCGAGAGCTGGTGGCTTTGGAGCAGAACCATGTTCCCTGTCCCGGGTTGTTGAAGTTTCCCCTCCTTCTGCAGAGGGCAGGTGAGGACCATGGAAATCCTTCTAGCAGTACACGTGGACATTTGCAAATGCAGGGCTGACTGGTAGAAATGGGGAGCATGAACTGCTGGAAATCTGGACCATGTGTGTTTGATGGATATGAGACAGAAATTTGGAAAGAAGTTTTGCAAATATTTTCTTTCATTGGACATTCTACTCTCTGATTCCATGGGTTTGACTACTCTAGGGACCTCATGTAAGTGGTTTCCAGAGTGAATCAGAGGAGAGACTGCCAGTTGCCAGGAGCTGGTAGTGGGGAGAATAAGGAGTTGTTGATGGGTGTACAGTTTCAGTTATGGGAGATGGGGAGGTTCTAGAGATCTGCTGTACAGCTTGATGCCTATAGTTCACACAGATTGAGTATTTCCTATGCATAAGACTTAGGATGAAAAGGGTTTTTGTATTTCTGACATTTTTTGATTCTGAAATATTTGCCATACACTTACTGGTTTAGCATCCCATATCTGAAAGATTCAATATCCAAAGTGCCCCAGTTAGCATTTCTTTTCAGCATCAGATTAGTAGGCAAAAGTGGAAGGTGACAAGTCAGACATATTCCTGCCTTCTTTTCCTCACCACATTTCTAGCCTGGTGATTAGTCTTTGGTGAATTCCATGCTGGCCATGCTGCACTCGTGTGTTTTTGAAAGCTTTGAGATGTGAGAAGGGCTGGTTGTTATTTTCTGTGTCATCAGAACTTTCCGCCTTACCATGGTTGCTTCTTTTTCTGTGTCTTTGTTGTGGCAGTCATTAATAAGAGCCTGTCAGGTCAGATTTAGGACAGATTTTTCTAATTCTGCAGAAAATGTTACTGGGATTCTGGTTGGGGTTGGGTTGAAGCTGCACCTCACTGTGGTTAGTACTGCCTTCATAACAGTATTGAGTCTTCAAGTCCATACAAATGAAATGTCTTTCCACTTATTGATGTCATCTTTAATTTCTTTCAGAAATGTTTTGTAGTTCTCAGAGTAGAATCCTTTGACCTTTCAGGTTAAAGTTATTTCACAATATTTTGTTGTTTTTGATGTTAATGTCAATTGAAATTCTTTTCTTAATTTCCTTTCAGATTGTTCATTGTCAGTGTATAGTCTAAATAATCATCTAGAAAGAGTGAAGTGGATGGACAAAAGCTGGTGGCTTTGGAGTAGAAACATTCCCTGTCATGGGTTTTTGATGTCCCCTCTCCCTTTGCAGAGGGCAGGTGGCTCTTTCCTGATACCCAGATAGACCTCACTGGGAAACACTGCCAGTGCTCTAGGGATCCACTTACCAGGGTCTATGATCCTCTTGATTATGAGATTTGTTCTGCCAGTGTCTGAGTTATGGGTGACACAGTTATAGACCCCTCTGTATGTTTTAGTGATTTTGGGGATAAAGAACACTTATGCTGATTGCTGGAACTTCCCATCAATCAGCCAAGAATGTTCTTCCAGTGGGTGAGAGTCTGTGAGGCAGGAGACCTCGGGGATTTCCCCCGAATGGTAATAGCTATATGAAGAACAAATGGTAGGGGCATCCAGGCCATCTGGAGCAAAGAGAATAAAGCCACAGGTGATATTGTCAGGGGGAAGGGGAAGCTCCTGGTCTGTGGAAGGGCCACAGTGACCCTGTGAACCAATCACAACATGGAAGTCCCAGGCAAGCCCCTGCTATGTTCACTGATCTGGAGCCCGAGACATTCACCTGTTTCTTTCCTCACAAGCTGTGGACCCTGAACCTCCCGTGACAGGAGCAGCCCCTTCCTTCCCATCGTTGATTAAGGCTAGGCCTACTCTGGTTTGCCCAGGGCAGAAAATTATGGCCAGCTTCGATGTCCAGGGGTAAAGGTCTCTGTACTTGGAGCTGAGAGGCCTGGCCCCTGGCCATGTGTACCTGGGATGGAAGCCTGGGCCCACAGAGGAACAGATACTCACGAAGGACTTTCAGGAAGACTGGATCACTGCGGCTGGCACTCACTGTGTTCTTCACTTCACATTCATAGAGTCCTGTATCCTTCTCCGTGACACTGAATAGAACGAGGGTTCTGTTGTCATTGGACAGCTGCAGCCTGCTACTGCTTGAGGGGTTCTCACCATTTATCCACCACAGGTAGCTTGCGTCCTGAATCTCAGGTTCACAGGTTAAGGTCACAGTGTCAGCCTTCCTGGGTTTTGAGTTGCTGCTGGCGATGGAGGGCTTGGGAGTCTCCACTGTGCAGATAACAGAGAGAAGATTACCTTGTGTGGCACCTTTGATTCCTCCAAAGGCATTTTTCAGTGAGAGTTGGCATCTCCCACCTCTCAGCCTACTGAAGTCCTTAAAAGCCCATGGCAGGTGTATGTGTGTTATAAGACAGATGCATGGCAATCTGAGGGCTCAGAGATAGTGAGGCTGCTGCTTTATGTGGGAGAAGTACAGACTTTCTCAGGTGTGAATGGAGCAGAGTGTTGGGTCATGGAAAGACACAGGACCAAGAGTCACAGCTCCTGGTGTGTCTCTGAGTCCCTCCCTCTCCAGCTGCCTGCCTGGCCCACCTTGTGGTCCTCACCTGGAACATGCAGCTGCTGGAATGTTTTCAGTTTCAGTTTTACTTTTCCCCCCGGTATGTTTTCTCTGCAGCTTCCCTTTCCAAGGACATCCTAGAGATGGGTGGTGATGGAACTTACCATTGTCCTTTGGATACGCTTTGGGTACTGGGCAGAGCAGCCTGGGACTGTGTACTTCAGCAGAAGTAACACAGGGGAGGCCAGGGGCAAGCCTGGAGGTCAGTTCAGCCATCAGGCAGTGGAGGCACAAGGTGGGGCAGTTTCCCCAGGTGTTTGGTAGTGACTGACTTGAGCCAGTGACTCTAACGATAGAGCAGAGTCCAAGGAATGATCTAGAAAGAGTGAAGGGGACAGGCAAGAGCTGGTAGCTTTGGAGCAAGACCATGTTCCCTGTTCTGGGTCCATGCTGTTATTTTTCCCCCATAGAGGGAAGGTGAGGACCATGTGGATCTTTCTAGAAATATATGTGGATGTTTGCAAATGCAGAACTGACTGGAGGAAAGGGGGAGCATGAACTGCCGAAAGCTGGACTTCATGGATCATATGTGTTTGACGGACATGAGACCAAAATTTGGGAAGAAGTGTTGCAGATACTTTGTCTCATTAGACATTCTACTCTGTGATTCCATGATTTTGACTACTCTATGGACCTCATGTCAGTGGATTCCAGAGTGAGTCAGAGACTAGAATGGTATTTGCCAGGAGCTGGGGTCAGGGGAATAGGGCATTGTTCGATGGGTGTGCAGTTTCAGTTATGCAGGATGAGGAGGTTCTAGAGATCTGCTGTACAGCTTCATGCCTATGGTTTATACGAATAAAGCATTCCTTATGCAGAAAGCCTAAAACCAGAAGTGTTTTGGATTTCTAACTTGGTTTGATTTTGTAATGTTTGCCGTGTACTTAATGGTTTAGCATCCAAAATCTGAAAAAGGTTAAATCCAAAATGCTCTGGTGAGCACTTCTTTTTTGCATCACAGAAGTGGTCAGAAGTGTTGTATTTTGGGGCATTTCAGATTTTGGATGCTCAATTTGTAATACTGTAAAAAGTTGTCAGGAGTTCAGACCTCATGTTACGTTCTGACTCTAGTAACCAAAAATATTTGGTGGCAACATGAAAATTTTTTCGTAAGTGGAAATTTTTACTGATGGTCCAAACATCTAAGATCAATTGCTGGCAGTAGTATTTCTCTTGATACTAAAATAAGGTTTAGGAGTGTTGTGAATTCCAGCAGGATCACACTATGCTCAATGGAAGAAGCTGAAGGTGACTTGAAAGGAGCCACTCCCTAAGTAGAGAGTCCCAGTGAAAGGACAGAACTGGTGAGAGCGAGCCTGGGGTGTGTCAATTACATAAAGGGAGGAATGATGCCAAATTAAGAGAAGCGATGTGTGTTGTTAGTAAATATAGAAAGAGCTCCTCTTCTAATTTCTGTGCAGAGTCAGGGAAAATGGGGAGGAGCCCAAAACAGGTATGTGAAATGCTTTCTTCATTTTCTCTTAACCTCAGGAAACACAACTAGAGTTTAAGTTCATGTTAATTAGGAAGAGTCTAAGTGACATGCCAGTGGCTCGTGTGTCTCTCCACATGAAGAACCCCAAGTTATGAAAATGGCATCATGAGGAAACAGGTGTATGTGGAACAGACAGTGAAACCATCAGATAGCACCCACCTGGCCACCTCAACTGGTCCCCCAAACCACCAGTATTCCCATTACATGTATGTTACAGACTTGGTAGTGGACCCACAACTATACACTTTAAACATTGCTATTTTCAATACAAAATATTAATCATGTAGTTGAATATGTTGTTCTGCCTTTTTTCCCACCCTTTTTGAACTTTCCGGTTTCAGTTTTGGACGTTCCTATTGACACATCCTCCAGCTAGGGATTCTTTCCTCAGCTGTGTCCAGTCTATCAGTAAGCCCATCAAAGGCATTGTTCATTTCTGTAACAGTATTTTTTATCTCTAGCATTTTTGTTGATTCTTTCTTAGAATATTCATCTCTCTGCTTACATCATTCATCTGTTCCTGCTTGGTGTCTACTTTTTAAATTATAACGCTTAACCACATTTCTTTTGAATTCTCAGTCTGGGCTGTGTGTGGTGCCTCACGCCTGTAATCCCAGCACTTTGGGAGGCTGAGGCAGGCAGATCACCTGAGGTTGGGAGTTTGAGACCAAGTTGACCAACATGGAGAAACCCCATCTCTACTAAAAATACAAAATTAGCCAGGCATGGTAATGGGAACCTGCAATCCCAGCTACTCGGGAGGCTGAGGCAGGAGAATTGCTTGAAC
This sequence comes from Saguinus oedipus, assembly GCA_031835075.1. Classification (NCBI taxonomy): domain Eukaryota; kingdom Metazoa; phylum Chordata; class Mammalia; order Primates; family Cebidae; genus Saguinus; species Saguinus oedipus. Next base: position 45,061,357 of record CM063187.1, on the reverse strand, counting down.
CTGGGAGGGAGAGGTTGCAGTGAGCCAAGATCGTGCCACTGCACTCCAGCGTGCACAATGAGAGCAAAAACTCCATCTCAGAAACAAAAAGTTCCCAGTCTGATAATTTCAACACATCTGTCACATCAGTGTTTTGTTCTGATCCTTGCTCTGTCTTTCAAATTGTGCGCATATATATATATATATATATATATATATATATATACACACACACACACACACACACACACACATATATATGTATATTTGGCCATAGTCTGTCTTGTATGTTTTGTTGAAAGTCAGACATGTTTGACTGACTGGGTACTGGGTAAAGGGACTTGAGGGAGCAGGCGTTCAGTGATGTGGTGGTGAGTGTGGAGAGGGAAGGGTTCTGTGGTCCTGGATGAGGTCTGTGTCCTGGGCTGTGAGTGTCACAAGTGCCCCTCGGCTGTGATCATCACAAGGGGCACTTGTGACATTCACAGCCCAGGACACAAAAACCCGAAGGCTCTCAGGTTTTCCCTCATTTTAGGTGAGACATAATGGCTAGAGGAATTTGCAGTTGGATATTTTCTCTCGTACAGGCCATTTAGGCTCTGACAAAACCCTAGCTGATTAGGCTGTGGTAAAATAGTTTCTCTTAAAGACAGGTCTTATTAAGAATAGAATTCACTGGCATATCTTCAAGTTGTTCCTTTACCCTCCCCCCACAGAAAGGATGAGGAGATTTCTACTGAATATTCACTGCAAAAACCTGGTAGAGCTCCAGAAGCTAAGAGTCACAAAAAGTGCCTGTGTTGTCAAAAGTGGTCCATCCCCTCGAGTGTTTCCCTCTGGGTCTTGTCTGCACTGATTCTTTGGCAACTCACCAGTTACAGTTCAGGTTCTCTGTCCCCAGTACTGGTTCCCACTGGGGTTTCTCTGCCTGGGTTTCTGGTCAGATGAGGTTGCTGATCTGTCTTTGCCTGTCACTCTCTCCAATATGTGGGTCAGTTGGCACTGAGACCTCACATCTCTGAGGGATTTTGAAGAGTTGTTGATTTTTGAGTTTGTTCAGCTTTTTACTTGCTGTTAGATCTGAATGACAAATCTCCAGCTTGTTATATGCCTGACAGGAAACCAGAAGCCTCTAGGAAGTGACTGGAGGATGTGAGTTCCACAGCAGGTTGAGGATGGAATCACAAGTGACATGGGTGAAATAAGCCCATGGGGTTTGGGGACTGCAGGTTTGTCCAGCCTGTGACACCCTAGTGAGTCAGTGCAAAGATTACAACAGTGAGCAAACTCGATGGCCGACTCCATCCGGTGTCTAGCCTCAGGCTGGCTGTCTTCACTCATTCCTGGGCATAGGCCAGGCTAACCATGGGCAGAATTTAGTTTATGGTTTAACTTTGAAGGAAGAGTGATAATAGTTCCTCCGTGAAACTAATTTCCTTATTGCCCATGGACTGCCTTTGTAAAACTAATGAAAGATCATGAGATTAAGATTATAGGAGCAGCCTGAATTCTGTTAAAATGTAGGCACAGTCTGTAATCCCTTACTGTTCCAATGTCATTAGGCCAGAGTTTACAAAATGTGTGACTAATTGCTCCTGTAGATAACATCACTATTGTAGAACCTGAGATTGGTCTTTTTGAGGTTTTTCTCAGATTTTGCATTCTGGCAACCAGCTGACATCATCCGTACCCACGACTAATGGCTCATCCATTCATGTGGTACCCATCTAGAGGCGGGTTCCACAAAGACAGATCATTTCCCCCCAACTGCATGATTTCATTATTTCATTCTCAATCAATTAGCAGTACTTATTTTTTAGTCCTGTGTCCTTGAAACTCCTTGAAAACCTTTTTTTTTTTTTTCTGAGACAGAGTGTTGCTCTGTCACCCAGGCTGGAGTACAGTGGCACAATCTCAGCTCACTGCAACCTCCGCCTCCTGGATTCAAGTGATTCTCCTGCCTCAGTCTCCTGAATATCTGGAACTACAGGCATGTGCCACTACGCCCTCCTAATTTTTTTGTATTTTTTGTAGAGACAGGGTTTCACCTTGTTAGCCTGTATGGTCTCGATCTCCTGACCTCGTGATCTGCCTGCCTCGGCCTCCCAAAGTGCTGGAATTACAGGCATGAGCCCCCATGCCCAGCCAACTCCTTGAAAATCTCTAACTCTTGATCCAATGGGGAGGCTGATTTGAGAAGTAATAAACCTCTGTCCTCCTGTTTGGCAGATTTGAAGTAATTAAAATCTTCCTTTACTGCAAATCACTATCTCTATAAATTGGTATTGTTTGTGCAGGAGGCCAGAAGAACTTGTCTGGCAGTTACAGGAGTGGATGGAGGTACTGCCCATCCCTGTCCCATGGTCTTTTCCGCAGGTCGGCCTCACACAGGGAAAGAGCCCTGGATGGGGACACAGTGAAAGCTCATTCTCTTAGTGACCTGGGGACATTGGCTCAAGATATCCTGGCAGGAGCGGCAACTCCAGCTGATTTCTGTGCTTTTCCTAATTCCTGGGAGGTGGGCCAGGGCACACTGAGTGGGAAGGGAACAGAATTGTCAGCCTAGTTAGAGGGAAAGTCTGGAGAAGTCCTAAGGTGGAGGAAACTGTGCAGGACACGCCTTGCCAGTTAGAATGAAGGGGGAGGAAGATGAGGGACACGGAGGAGCAGAGAGAGCCAGAGACACCCACGGCAGTGAGCAGAGGGGGCTACAGTGACCTCAGAGACCCGAGGGACCAGGTGCCCCCAGTGCCACAGTCTAGGACCAGGGAGCCCTGAAAACCTTCCAGTAGCCAAAGAGCTTCAAAGTCACATGAGGTGGGGTAGCTTTAGGGGCAAGAGGTAGAGGGGGGGATGAAACATGGGCATCAGCCTCTGAAGGACAAGGAACAGGTGTGGCTAGAAAGTCTTAGGATTCTGCATCCAGGATCCAGTCTCTAAACGGGTTACGGATCATTCATTCCTTCATTCAATTCCTTCTTTCTTTCTTTTTTTGAGACAGAGTCTTGCTCTGTCACCAGGCTCCAGGCTGGAGTGCAGTGGCTCCATTTCAGCTCACTGCAACCTCTGCCTCCTGGGTTCAAGGAATTGTCCTGCCACAGCCTACTGAGTAGCTGGGACTACAGGCGTGTGCCACCACGCCCAGCTAATTTTTGTATTTTTAGTAGAGACCGGGTTTCATCATGTTGGCCAAGATGGTCTTGATCTTTTGACCTCATGATCTGCCCACCTCAGCCTCCCAAAGTGCTGGGATTACAGGCGTGAGCCACCGCGCCCAGCCAATTCCTTCATTTTTGATGTGAGAACTCCTGAGTATGTGTCTCTCGCTGGGCCTGTGCTGGTGCAGGGTGTGAGTGCAGAAATAAAACAAAGGCCTCTCCTGTATCCTCTCACGAGAATTACTTCGCCACTTTGGAAAACGTAGGATTTTAGATTCAGTGATGGAGGTCTTAACCTCCATCTAAGGGGGAGGCCTGGACAGTTTTTGCCCTGACTGTGACAGTTGAGCCAGGCGATTTAGTTCTGGAGTACAAACTGAGCGGCTGTCCGTTTGCTCTCACTTCTCTGAGGTTTGGATGCCTAAGAAGGGATTTGAGCCAGTAAATGACTGTGGGGTCCTTAGACCCCAGTAAGCCCTCACTTCTGGTGGAGAGGATGGGCCTGTGGCTGCAGACAGACGTCACGGGACTCTGACCTGCCCTTGGTGTTTGTGTGACTCTGGTTCCGTGGCTGTGCCTTCCTGTGCCTCAGTTTTGTCTCCATCAAAGTCTGTGGCTTTTCATGCTATCTGTAAATCCACTTTAAATTACTCACCTGACCTAACGCTTGGCACAGCATTTATAAATAATAATATATTTATAAATAAATAATAAACAGCATTTATTATTACTTGCCTCCATGAGAGAGTACCTTTAGGTCAGATCCCTGTGGACAAGCTGCTGCCAGGTACCTCTTTTGTCTTCTGTTTCTGCTTCTGCTTCTGGGGACACTGGACTTTCTATGGAGTGTCCTAAACCTCCCAAGGTAGTTGGTCGATGGCCCACAAAGCTTGTCTTTCTGTCCTCTCTACTCTGAGTATCAGGTGAAGAAGGTTCTGTCCTTGCCCAGATGAGGCTCTGAGGGCTGAGCCCTGGCTGGTGAGCAGCTCCAGGAGCCACAGTCCTCAGACAGCTGGTAAATCCTTGCTCGCAGTAAGCCCTGCCCAGGAAGCTATGACCCAGCCCTCGCACAGGCTCCTCAGCTTTATCTGGAGTAAGGCTTTTGGGATAGGGGTCTGGGGTTGGGGCTTCTAGGGCTGAGCTTCTCTGAGAGTATCCCAGGGGACCCCTCAGGCCAAGCCCTACTCCATTCTCCAGGGTCTTCCTCAGGGTCAGGTTTATGGAGAGGGCATGAGGTGCTTGGCTGAGACTGATCTGCTGAGTCCCCGCTGTCAGACTGTCCTTCCTCTGCAGTGAATGTCTGCAGGGTCTGGATGCAGGAAAAGAATTCTGATCTGTCGAAGTTTGTCTCCCCTGTGTGTGTCCTGTTCTAAATGCCCAAACCCCAACATGGGACGTAATGCAGAGAGGGACACAGTCCAGGTCTGCCAATCCTGTGTGTGCAAAGTAGAAGTGACTACCCTGCAACCCGACACCACCCGGGGATCATGTGGAATCACTCACGGTGTAAGGTGAAATGTCCAGTTTCTCCTTTTTTCCTATCACCTTGTGTGGTGACTTGTAGGGTGTAGAGTCCTGCGTCATTCTGGGTGACGTTCTCGATCAGCAGGGATGCATTGGGATATATTGTTTCTCGTCCAGTGTGTGCAGGCCCAAATATAGTTATCTGAGTGTCTATTAAATAAGCTGTAATGTAATGGTTGATGTCCTTAATTTTCCCTCGGTACCAGCTGTAGCCAGTAGGATTCTGGGGCAAATTGTGGACAAGCAGAAGAACATCCTTCCCCTCTGAAACAACGTGTGGCTGGGCTTCAATCATGACTTGGGCAGTGGTGGGTGGGTTCCAGAAGTTTAAAAGTGATGCTAGGAGGTAGAGAGAACATCTGTCAATATGGAGACCTATATATTGGGGTGAAAAGATGGGGCTCTGGGTCCTGAGAAGGTCTCTTCAATCCTCAGCCTTGAAGAGACACAAACATACACCGTGTGTGTGTGTGTGTGTGTGTGTGTGTGTGTGTGTGTGTGTGTGTGTCCTGTGTCCTGCTGTCCTACTGGCTCAAGGTCAGCAACATGACCCCCATACCTTCAACACTTCTGACCTTGGCCTTTTTGCTGTTTGGAATCCTCTTCCGTAAGGGCTGCCTGGCTTCCTCCCCACCGCCCTCAGATCGTGCTCACATCAGGGCACCCTTAGAAGCCTTCTTTCGTGACACCTCCTCCGGAGACCCTGGGTCTTCCCTTTCTGACCTTTCCCTGCTCTGTTCCCTCCAGGGAGTCTTGTCAACACCTGACCTCACGTTCTAGATCTCTGTGTGTGTTTGTCTTCCTCCCCATGAGCGTGAGCTCCATGAGGACAGACGCTTTGTGGTCTTGGTTGCACCCTAGTACCTGGGAAAGACTGCAGACTCCTGTAGATGTGAGAATTCCCAGGGCCCTCCACATCCTGGTGGTGTTTTTTTCCTCTTCCAACTGTGGAGGTTTTTGGCTGAGGACACTGTTTCATGCCCTACTTATGTTTTTATTTTAAGTGTCATCTGATATAGTTATTATTTTACAAAATGTAGTGGCCAGTGATAATTAACCAGGAAAACAGAACACTTGAGATTTTCCTGCCTCTTACCAATTCCAGTTCACTGAGATTTTCCTGTTTTGACCTCTGTCCCTTTCTGGTGTATTTTCCCCCTATCTAGGCCCCAACAGAGCCTTCTGTCTTTTGTAGAGCCCCCTCCTCCCCAGGAGACCCCAGCCAGTTACTGCACTTCCTCCTCCTGTCCTCTCCCAGGAAGTTCTCTCCTCACCTGTGAGCAGGAACCCCTGCCAGGTGATGCACTGTGTGCAGGGAGGTGCTGAGGGGAACACCATGGTCTCTGCTGCCTGCGTGTCCTCCTCTGTGGAGATGAGCCTGGGATCCAGACACTTTCAGATCACGGCTGCCAGCTCTGCTGTCCTTCCTCCTTCTGCTGAGCCTCTTCCCAGGGCAGGAGCACTTCTTAGTCTCATGGGCGGGGTCTGTACCCAGGACACCTCTCATCCCCTCCCCTCAGTCCTGCCTCCTTTTCCCTCCTTCTCTTTTTCCTTTTCTCTGTGTTTCCGGCCCCTGGGAACTGCTCTGCCTCCTTCAGCAGTGATTTCCTCACCCACCTCTACACACACGATGTGCAGACAGACAGACACACACACACACACACACACACACACTCTCTCTCTCTCTCTCTCTCTCTCTCTCTCTCTCTCTATAGGTTGGGCAAGCACAGTCCTGAGCCTCAGCCTCCTGCTGTCCCTATGGCTCAGGTTCGGGATGCACATTCACACCCTTTGCCCTCTCTCATCCCCATCTGGGTCTTCCCTTCAGTGCAGGGGCCAGGTCCCTGTCACAGGGACGCCCGACTGTGCTGTGGGTCAGCTGAGTGTTGGCTGGTGAGAGGGACCCTTCCTTTCTATGATTGCGTCTAACTTGGCTGCAGCTTCCAAGGATGGACATTCAGGACCTGGGTGTCCCAGAGGAAACTGTCCTTCCTGGAGGTGTGCAGGGTAAATCTCTCATGCCTCTTGGGAGGACAGGCCTGTGCTGGTTGCTCATAGTCCCATGGTCACAGGGACAGTTCTCAGTCATTCTCTTGCTCCCTGGGGTCTGGCAGCTGAGCTGGGGCTCAGGGTTTTTCATGTTCTTCCTGACCATCTTGGGTGTCCTCTCTTCTCTGCCCGGCTGATTGTGCTGTGGTCCCCGCACCTTTCCCGGGGTGGTGCAGCAGGATGTTGGGGTTGACTCAGGCTGGCTGGCAAAATCTTAGGGAAAGTTAGAAGAATAGAGTCTCAAACCTTTTGGAAGGCCTAAAGGTTTCGATGGAGCAGGCTGAAGGCAGCCAGTTCGTGACGTTAGAATTTTAAGTCATACGGTAAAACACAGAGCAATCAAATTTCCCCAGCTAAGTGTTTACCCCACGTCCCTTTGTCTCCACTCGGATGTTTGATCATGTAACCTTTCTGCAGGATGACCCTCTCAGGGGAGGTCAAAGGGGAATTACCCGTTAATAGTGTTTACTCTGAGCCCCAGAACCTAAGGTTTTATCATTCATAAAACCGCTGTTTTAACCATGTTAATTATCCACAAGCATGTTGACTTAGAACCTCTGTTCTGAAATGTATCCTGAATACATGAGGATGGAGAGGGAGTCTTGCTCAGTTGGCTGCAGCTGCCGTCTGAAAGCAGCCGATGACCATCCCTATCTAGCCCACTGGAATCACTGTAATGGGTGTGAGAGTGCATTTATTCATCCGCTGCTGAGTCAAGGTCTGCAGGACAGACCTCTGCAGGTGGTGGTGACCCCGACATGATGGAGGCCTCAGCAGGAAGCGGGGAGTTACCCAGGAATCCTGTAGGACATGGCTCGTTAACACTCGGGAGGGAAAGCCTGGGACAGAGCAGGGGCTCAGAACTGGAGAGATTCATCCTGACTTACTGCGTGGCCATGATGGGCTCAGCCCTCCATGTGCTGACATACTCAGGGGTCTGTTCTGAGGGTTATGATCTGGTCAAGCTGCTCTCTCTAGGGGAAGAAAAGACAGTGGCCAGAAGGCCTGTCTGGAGGGACATTGCTCACACCTGAGACAGCAAGTGGGGATGGGTTGTTTCTAGGAGCAAAGAGAACTAATACCCTCTGTTTTCCCCCCATGCACACAGGAGAGGTCAGTTTTCCCTCCTGACTTCACGAGGGACAGCCAGGGTAGGCGGCCACATCCCAGATGGTGCCCGTGCGTGATCGTCACACACACTCTGTGCCTCCTGGGGTGCAGCGGGCAGGTCACAGGGTGTCTGGCTGATTCCCAGGGACTCTGGGCCCCCAGGCAGCCACTGTTCTGTGTCAGTGCTAGGCTTGGCCTGGGATGCCCCAGAGAACAGGACAGATGGAGCGTGGGTGGGCACTTAGAGAGCAGTGACAGAAAGAGTTGATGAGGATGGAAGGAGTTGATGAAGGGAAAGTGCCCAGTGTGGCTTCATGTGCACCAGCGCTGCCCTGGAAAATGTCCTCTTGGCTGAGAGCCAAGAAGGAAGGAATATGGGGGAAGGAGCTGTTTGTGGAGGGAGCAGCCGTCAGGCTGTAGGGAGGAGCTGACAGAGTCCCTGTGGGGATCTCAGAGGGCAAAGAGGATGTGGGAGGATGTGAGCCAAGGTGACCCTGGGGGACCATGCGGGTGGACCATGCGGGTGGACCATGCGGGGCTATGGGCCCTGAGAGAAGTCAGCAACCCTCAGGGAGGTCAAAGCCAGGAGGGACTCTTCCGCCCTCTGCTGGACAGGGAGGGAAGTGTGGACGGCAGCATTCCCAGGCCAGCCTGCGTGTTTTATTCCACGTGGATCTGCACGTTCCACGTGAGATCACACATATGTCATGTGACAGCTCCATCACCTTCCAGCCTCTGAGTCTCAGTCTCTGTAGCTGTAAGTTTACTGTTCTCCCTCTGTCACAATCAACCAAGTGTCCCAAACACAGATTTTTGTCACCTGTGAGTTTGTGTTTGTGTGCAGTAGGCAGCACTGTGGGCAGTGCCCCCACTACCCTGGGGGCAGTGACATCTGGGGCTGAAACTGCACATGGGTTTAGGAGAAGAGGGAGCATCAGGGCAGGAAGATCAATGTCAGGGGAGCAGGGACAAGTCATTTTCATTTCTCATTCCCAGAGGCCAGAACCCAGGCTCCTACTCCAGGGCACAGCACCACACCCTGCTGGTGTCCGTGGGTATCTTGAGTGCTCATAATGTCATATTGCCTTAGCATTTATTTTTTAAGGTGTGGGTTCACTTGCCTCACATCAGAGGCAGGGCTTGTTCACCATGGCTGTTTCTAATACTGTACCTGGTTCAAGTGGCTCCAGTTGGTGGCCAGAGATAAAATCTTAGAGGCATCTCTCATGCTTGGTATGCTGGGCTCCCCTCTCTCCAGCGCTTTCTTTACACTGACAGTTCTGACATTTGTCCTCAAATTTAAAGTGACCACCTCGGTGCACACCTGTAATCCCAGCTACCCTGGGGGCTGAGGCAGGAGAATTGCTTCAACCCGTGAGATGGAAGTTGTGGTGAGTTGAGATTGTGCCATTGCACTCCAGCCTGGGCAACAAGAGCAAAACTCTGTCTCAAAAAATCATAACAAGAATAATAAATAAATGAAGTGAGCACCTCTCAGTCACAGTGTGATCTCCTGGTCCTAGTGTTTGCTTGCTTTAAACACATCCATTAATGCTCCCTGCTGGAAACCTGTCAGATAGCACCCTGGACTTAATAAAGCCATTGGCTATAGGTCCCTTCTCTCCTCCCTGCCTGGGCTCACTGACCTCTGTGTCTGTGGTCTCCAGGTGTGCTGAGTGCTCCCTAGTGTCTGTAAGTAGTAAAAACACTTACACTTTCACATTGTGGTTGTATCACCGTGTGGGGACTCAGTCAGGATGGTGGCACAAATATTAAGGGAGATAAATTAGGGAAAGTCACAGAACAGTCTCGAGCTCTTTTGAAAGGCCAAAGGGTTTTTTTCTGTAGTTCTTGGCTGAATGCAGCCTTGTCCCCTTACATAAATTAGAGTAGAAACAGAGGAATGTGGGGAGTTTACCTGACTGACTTGTTTACTCATGTGGTCCTACACAATTAACCTTTGATCATTCCAGGTGGCTCTCTCGGTGGGGGAGGTCGATCAGGGATATTACTCACTAATGTTTGCTTTGGGCATTGGAAGTTATCCTTTAATCTTTAACCTCTGGTGGTGTTGACTCGGTTTTTGTCATTTAATATGTGCTGAATAAAGACTGGCATGGCCAGTATGTCAGCGCTGCTATCTCTTTATAGCACTCTCCTCTGTGTGGCCATGGACACTAAAACTGGCAAAGCATAATATCTGTGTGTCAGTGTACTTTATTCATCCGTCATTGTGTCAGGGTCTGCAGGACAGACCCCCGCAGGTGGCAACCCCGACAGTGGCGCCCCATGTCACCATCGCTGCAAAGAGAGCATGCTGGACCCCATGAAATGAAGATTAAGAGGACTGCATGGTCAAGTTAGTAAATCAGTGAGTTAGTAAGTCATTGGTACCTGCTGGGGATTACCAAGATCAGGGTAGGGGGATTGTTCAGGCTGAGGTTTCATCATTGGACAACAGTTACCAGCTCAACAGAAACAGAATATAGAAGTACTGAAACAACTGCTCAAGGCTAGGGGACCCTCAGTTTCGCAGGCTCAATTAAGGGACTTAACACAAACTGTTGTTTCCCACAGCCCATGGTTCCTGGCAGAAAATATGCTAGACGTAAAGCTCTGGGAACAGGTGGGGAGAAATCTTAGCATCATGCACAAGGGGAACGGTCTCAGCAACATTATCACTGGGCCAAAATAACAAAGAGGAAATGGGGGTTCTGTCTGAGACCCCTACTCCAATAGATAGGCAACAGTATTAGAAAGGGCACAGTGGGTCACGCCTGTAATCCCAGCACTTTGGGAGTCTAAGGTGGGCAGATAACCACAGGTCAGGAGTTTGAGACCAGCCTGACCAACATGCAGAAACCCTGTCTCTACTAAAAATACAAATAGCCGGGCATGGCACATGCTTGTAATCCCAGCTACTTGGGAGGCTGAGTCAGTAGAATTGGTTGAACCCGGGAGGTGTAAGTTGCAGTGAGCCAAAATCATGCCATTGCACTCCAGCCTGGGCAACAGGAGCGAAACTTGGTCTCAAAAACTAAGAAAGAAAGAAAGGGAGTTCTTAGCCTGCCCAGTAATACAAGATTGACAAGGCAATCAGGTGCATAAAAGGGTAAGAAAAAGTATTAAAGACCAAAGCCAGCCAAGCCAGAGGTAGGCAGAAGGAAAGCCTTGACAGCAAGGAAGCTCACAAACCCAGAGCTGGCAAATGCTCCCGGGAACTCAGCCTGCAGGGGGCGATGGTGACAGACAGCTAGGCTCAAAGTGCAGGAGTTAACCTGCTGGGGAGGGGCGCACAAAAATGTTTGCCCAGCAGGCAGCAGCCCCCTGGGCAGACAAAAATGGCGCAGACAAAAAGTGGCAAGCCCAGTGCAGCCGCCCGGGACAGCGCAGCTGCTCTCTGGGTCCGCAGGTGGCCCACAGCGGAAATTTATACAGGGATGGCTGCATATCAGGGCCAAGTCCATGTCATCTTCTTAGGCATTGTTACCGCAGATGGAGGATTCTGTTCAGAGATACAGCCTGGACACGTGAGAGGGCACCCACCCCATTCCTATAAAATTATTTTAAGAAAACAGTATTAGCAAATGTGGTACATGTTTTATTCTGCTAGAATCTCTATTACTGTCATGTTTTACAATGTATCTTTTAGGAAATGGTGAGAGCCATCCACACAATATGCATTTAAAATGGACTCCACTATAATTTCAGCTTTCATGACTTTAAAAAAAATATATTTTATTGCATTTTAGGTTTTGGGGTACATGTGAAGAACATGCAAGATTGTTGCATAGGTACACACACGGCAGTGTGGTTTATTGCCTTCCTCCACATCACCTATATCTGGCATTTCTCCCCACGTTATCCCTCCCCAACTCCCCACTCCCCTCGGTCCTTCCCCTAGTTGCCCCCCACAGACCCCAGTGTGTGATGCTCCCCTCCGTGTCCATGTGTTCTCATTGTTGAACACCCGCCTATGAGTGAGAACATGCGGTGTTTGATTTTCTGTTCTTGTGTCAGTTTGCTGAGAATGATGGTTTCCAGGTTTATCCATGTGACTACAAAGGACACAAACTCATTGTTTTTTTATGGCTGCATAGTATTCTCTGGTGTATATGTGCCACATTTTCCCTGCCCAGTCTATCATCGATGGGCATTTGGGTTGATTCCAAGTCTTTGCTATTGTAAACAGTGCTGCAATGAACATTTGTGTGCATGTGTCCTTATAGTAGACCCGGCTCTACCTCTAACAATGGAGATTACAAATGGACATGAAATTTGGGTGGAAGAGATTCAAACCATATCAACAGGTTACTAAGAGTTAATAATGTAATTAATGTATGTGATTAAAACTCCTAGATATCAGAGAAACAACTTTACATGCAAAGTATAAGAAAATTAGAATGTGTTTTTGGTTAAAAAAAACAAAAGGCCTGGCGTGGTGGCTCACGCCTGTAATCCCAGCACTTTGGGAGGCCGAGGCAGGTGGATCACGAGGTCAAGAGATCGAGACCATCCTGGTCAACATGGTGAAACCCCGTCTCTACTAAAAATACAAAAAAATTATCTGGGCATGGTGGCACGTGCCTGTAGTCCCAGCTACTCAGGAGGCTGAGGCAGGAGAATTGCCTGAACCCAGGAGGCGGAGGTTGCGGTGAGCCGAGATCACGCCATTGCACTCCAGCCTGGGTAACAAGAGCGAAACTCCGTCTCAAAAAAAAAAAAAGGTACCAGGAGGCATGGAAATATATTTGTTAAAGGGAGAGTAACGTTTTCAAATTTAGAGGCTTTTAATGATTGTTTCTGAATCGAAATAATAAAGAAATGATGAGGCCAGGCACAGTGATTCACACCTGTCATTTCAGCACTTTGAAAAGCCAAAATGAGAGGACCACTTGAGCCTAGGGGTTTGAGACCAGGCTGAGAAACACAGACCACATTTCCACAAAAAATTTTAAAAAGCTAGGAGTGGTGGCACAACTGTAGAGCTACACAGGAGGCTGAGGTAGGAGGATCACTTGAGCCTGCGTGGTTGAGGCTGCAGTGAGCTGTGATTGTGCCACTGCACTCCATCTTGGGTGACAGAGTGAGACCCTGTCTCAAAAATGAAAGTTAGTGAAATAATAATGGCTAAAAATGAATATAGAAAGTTGCCAAAAGAAAAGAAAAATAAATTCTAAAAGCTTAAATAAAATATCATGAAAATTTTACCTTGTGGTTCAAACTGATTAAGATTAAATGGATTTGCTTAAAAGGTTTTATTAAAATTAACTTTGGCATTAATAATACACTAAAGCAAAGGTAACATTTGTTTGTTTTTTTTTTTAACAAGAGTGGTATGTAGTATTAGTAGAAAATAATAAAATATTTTTGTTTATTTTTTGAAAAAAAATAGGAAAGAGAGGTTCAGGTGGCTCATGGTTTCTTTATTAGGTGTTATGATTGGGAAACTGAGTCTCAAAAGTTTTTTCAAAAAAATTAAGTTTTTACTTTTTAAAATTGTGGAATGATCATTTTGGCTAAGTGAATGACTATTATTTTACAGTTACCTATGATACTATTTTAATCAAGTGTCTTAAACCTTTGATATATGGTATTTCTAAAGTCAAAATTTCAAATTTTGAAATAAGTATTTTTGATTTTACCCTAATTATTTGAATATTAGGGCCTTTGAATGGCCCAAAAAGACACATTACACTCTTTTGGTAGGTTAAGCATAGTATAATATAAAATTGTTTTTACCTTTCTTTGGATTATATTTGTGTAAATATAAATATGTTACTAATATGTGTCCAAAATTTTATAAAATTTCCAAAATTCTGATATGTCTTAGTATATGTTATTAATAATAATTGATTGTTTGGTGAAAATCTTGTATGTCACATAAATCTAATTTCAATTGCAATTGAATCTTTAACCATGGATATTATTAGAGTTATTTTTTTAATCTACAGACAACTATGGTTTCATTTTGATTCTCACAAAACAGTTTAAGTACAGTGTAAAATTAGTTTCTGCTTTAAGGAAATCTGTGGAGTAGACTCTTAAAAGACTCTCAAGTAATTCTTAATATTGGATTTTGGCCAGGTTCAGTGGCTTATACTTGTAATCCCAGCACTTTGGGAGGCCAACACGGGTGGATCACTTAAGATCAGCAGGTCAAAACCAGCCTGGTCAACACGGTGAAACCTCATCTCTACTAAAAATACAAAAAAAGTCACCAAGAGCAGTGGCACATGCCTGTTGTCCCAGCTACTCAGGAGGCTGAGACAGGAGAATTGCTCGAACCCAGGAATTGGAGGTTGCAGTGAGCCAAGACTGTGCCACTGCACTCCAGCCTAGGTGACAGAGGAGACTGTCTCAAATACATAAAATAAAATAAATAAATATATAAAAATGGTTTTAAATAACTTTGGATATCATACCATTGGAACAAACAACAACAACCACCACCACCAAACCAAACAACAACAACAAAAAAACAGGACTCTAGCTAAAAAACAAATGTATTCATAAGGATTGCTACCCAACATCAAGCACAACAAGAGTTACTTACATGGAGCTAAACTGTTAAAGGACTAAAATAATTTTTCATGATATTTAAAAAGATGTTTGACTTTTTATGTTTCATTCTTCAGAGTCAAAAAAGCTTATTTTTGGAAACTTCTTAGCTTACAACATATTGGGCAATTTTGTGAGCAAAATTGGAAAGATTTGTCTTTCTCTATACCCAATTTCTCTAAAAATAAGAAACCATTAGTGGGTATTCTTAATTTATGTCACTATAGTTATTTTCAGTTTCATAAGGATCTATTTTCTTTTATAACAGGACACAATTGGAGATACTGCTTATTTTGCCAGGGCTTTGACTGGAATGGTATATTTTCAGATATGCCCAGAATGATTTGAGGATTGATACTGGCTTAATAGAGCCAATAAAAAGTCCCTTGGAAAGACTGCTCAGAAATGTCCATGCATTTTATTTAAAAGTTCATGATCTGTGGTAAGTAAAGAATGTGACTTGCTGATAGGCCCAGAAACCCAATGTTATCTTGAGACCTCATGAAAAGAGGAATTCACTCTCTTTATACAGGTGTCCACAGGCCAGTGCCTTGGCTTTCATAGCCCTGAGAGGCTTTTGCAGATCTAATCTAAGATTTCTTATGAACAAACTTCCAGCAAAGCCAATTTTAAAAGATTCTCTATGTCAATCACTTTTCTTGCTGCAGTTTATGCAAATCATCGGGCCAAGTATAATACAAAACTTATTTTGCAAACACAGTGGGCCTGCTTCTACTTGTCTTTTATAAGAATGGGAGACGAGAGAGAAAAAATTGTGTTTCAGAAAAAACCACTGTAAAACAGTTATTCTATTCTAGGCTTGTTCATTGTTTATGAGTTTCATTATTTGCCTACAGTTTGGACATAATCCTAAATTCTTTTCTGGCTACAAGCATCAAAACTAATGGTTTCAGATTTTTTTTTTATTTTGGAGTATTAAAATTGTGCTTTTCTTAAAGCCCTGCAAACTGAGACTAGATAACTTACATAAACTTTTGGAGAAATCATAGCAACTTATATATAACAACCTCTGTGCCTGCTGATGTATGGACTACATAACAGGTGTTTACGAACACCATTTTATGAACACTGGATTCAGAGTATAACTTAGAGAAACCTGTCAGATTGCCACTGCAATTGGAAGATGCTTCTGAGACTCTAGAAAGATGAATCTATAGACCTCTCCAGACATTAAAGGTGAGTCAACATGCTTTATGGAACATATAATTATGTTGCATCAGTACACTCTCCTTTTGTTGCTTCAATCTGGCTTGGTTTTATCTGATGTGACTTCACCCCTTTTCCCCTGGGATATGACTTCCTAGAAATGAGCCTCCCTAGTGACAGAGGATCAGGTGAAACATACAGCCACAAAGTCATGTCTTCTATAATACTTACTCTGAAATCTTCTGTAGAATTCCAGCACTTTGAGAGGCCAAGGCAGAAGGATTGCTTGAATCCAGAATTGCAAGACCAGCCTGAGCAACAAAGTGAGACCACATCTCTACAAAAAAATAAAATAAATTATCCAAGTGCAGTGTGGCATGCCTGTAGTCTCAGGTGTTTGGGAGGTTGAGGTGGGAGGACCGCTTCAGTCCAAAAGTTCAAGGCTGAAGTTAGCTGTGATCATGCTATTATACTTAGCCTGGATGACAGAACAAGAAAACTGTGTCAGAAAGAGAGAGAAAGAAAGAGAGAAAGAGAATGGGGTAAGCAGCAAAAGGTCTCAGGCATCTTTAGAAAACTGCCCAAACAAATTTTCCTTCGCTGGCCTCAAAACCTTTCAAGATGTATATTGTTGCATAAAAGAAGGACATGTCAATTGTAAATGTAGGTGTGCAATCAAAACTTAGCTTCTAAAACTAAAACCTTTTAAGTTTCATTCAGATATTTGTCTTCTGAAGCATAGAACAAAGACCCTATATTTCTGACCTGCCTTTTCCCTTATAAGGAAATATATAAATACTGAGCCCCTGAATCCTCTTCAGAGAGAACACGAGCCACAGAGGTTTTCTGTGACTTATGTTTTCCCAGAGTGCAACCTTGAGCTCTGGCTCAATAAATGTCAGTTGGTCAAGATCCTTGCCTCAGTCACTCATTTTGGATAACCACCATAGATCCTGCATAACCATCCTTTTTTTTTTTTTGGCCAAGGAGATGTGTACCTTGGTGACTCACTCACTTGATGAGCCAACCACTGTTCTCTTTTTCCTTCCTTTTCCACCCCCACCACTCAGCGCTGTGTGCTCCGGTCTGACCCTAGCTCCCAGGTTGTTAGCATTGGTCTAAGAAAGCCAGACCAGGAGGGTCAGGTTGAAAAGAAAGTCAGAGGTCAACAGTCATGGAAAGAGGCAGATGGGGCTGTCATTGCTCAAAGCCCGTCCACACTGCACTTTATGACTTTTTCTGGATTTGGAATCTCCTTCTCTTTGTGACCATCTAGAAAGTAACCCTCCTCCTACCTTCTTCTCATGACAACTTTTGTCCCTAGTGCACCCATTTATGGCCAAATAATGACCATACCTATAGTTGACAATTGAGTAAAAATGACTTTTTTTTGTGAGACTCTTGATCTGGCCCTGCTTTATCCCAAAAGAGGTTTATAAAAGCCAGCTTTTGGCTGGGCACAGTGGCTCACACCTGTAATCCCAGTGGCAGGTGGATCACAAAGTCAGGAGATTGAGACCATCCTGGCCAACATGGTGAAACCTCATCTGTACTCAAAATACAAAGATTAGCTGGGCGTGGTGGCTACTCAGGAGGCTCAGGCAGGAGAATTGTTTGAACCAGGGAGTCAGAGGTTGTAGTGAGCCAAGATTGTGCCACTGCACTCCAGCCTGGAGACAAAGCAAGACACCATCTCAAAAAAAAAACAAACAAAAAAAAAGCCAGCTTTTATGCCTGCCTGTGCAGTTATGAGTGTGGGATCAGGAGCAGATATATAAGTAAAGGGTGAGACAGAAAACAAAATGCTGGCCATTTGTCAGATTGCGAACATAGAGAGGGCAAAAAATCATCCGGAAGCAGAGGTCCATTAGGAGGCCTTGGCAATTTTAAGGTGTCCTCTTTTCAAACGGAGTGATGGATGAGGCTGAATTACGGAGTTGGATTGTACTGGGTACTTCAGTTGTCTGCCTCCTTTTTTTTTTTTTAATCTGTAAATATGAGAATGGTGACACTCAAGACTTTTTGTGGGGCCTGTAGCTAGCTGGAAAGCTCTTAGGGATTGTGCCTGGTGCATAGTGAGTGCTGCATCAGTGTGAGATATTATAATTATGGGAATAGGCAAAAGTGCCACCCTGGGCATCCTGGGTAGGGAGGTACTTTTCTTTCCTTTTTTTTTTTTATTGTACCTTAGGTTCTGGGGTACATGTGCAGATCATGCAGGATCATTGCATAGGTACACATATGGCAATGTGGTTTGCTGCCTCCATCCCCCCATCACCCACATCTGGCATTTCTCCCCATGTTATCCCTCCCCAAACTCCCCATCCCCGTGATGTCTCTCCCTTGGCCCCCCACAACAGACCCCAGTGTATGATGCTCCCCTGGGTAGGAAGGTATTTTTCAGCAAGGGCCCTGGTAGGTCTACTGGAGATGAAGCTGGTTGGGGGTAAGCTTAATTTCCAGGAGTGAAATGATTGGGATGCACGACATTCTGTGACAATACCTTTACTTCACAGCTAGAATGCACTGAGTAGGTGTGGCTTCTGTGACAACTATAGTCTCCTGGGTATCTAACAATGTGTCCTAGAGTCAGATGGCTTTGATGTAAGCCAAGCCTAGAAATGGGCTTTAGAGCGGCCTTGCATATAGCATTCATCCCACCAAACTAAAGCATTCATCATCTTCTTAAAGGAAAGCATTCATTTTGCTAATGGAATCCCCTCTTGTGGCTCAGGCCATTATTTTCATCCGTGTACTACCCTAATTTGTAAGGTGTTAACAGAAAGAATGAAGAAGGGTGAAATAAGAAAGTGTGTGTATGAATTAACAGGGCAGAATTGTGTGTAAATTAAGAGGAAGCATGTGAAGGCCGGGCGCAGTGGCTCATGCCTGTAATCCCAGCACTTTGGGAGGCCGAGGCAGGTGGATCACGAGGTCAAGAGATCGAGACCATCCTGGTCAACATGGTGAAACCCTGTCTCTACTAAAAATACAAAAAATTAGCTGGGCATGGTGGCGTGCACCTGTAATCCCAGGTACATGGTAGGCTGAGGCAGGAGAATTGCCTGAACCCAGGAGGTAGAGGTTGCAGTGAGCCGAGATCGCGCCATTGCACTCCAGCCTGGGTAATAAGAGCGAAACTCTGTCTCAAAAAAAAAAAAGGAAGCATGTGTAAATTTTATGTGAACATCAAAAGGACTTTTTTTAAACAGACCTCTTCTATAAATAATATCCACTGCCTTGGGTGGATAGCTAGACTCCATCACAAGAACATTCTAGCAGAGTCATGAGAGAATGGGGAGGGTAACTTTTTGGCTAAATGGCAGGTAAGACTGAGTAAGGTTCTGAAGATAAAGGAGTCAAAGGAGAAGATGGGTGATGCCAGAGACATGGGATGGTGAAAGGGAAGGTCTGAAGGGAATGTTTACCAAGGGCTCCTCAGGTACCAGGCTCAGTGACTAAGGTCTTACACATTTTAACTTAATCATCCGCTGTCATTTTCTGATGCGGTAAGAGTCACCCTTGTGCTGCAGATGAGAAGAGAGGCTGAGGGAGGTCAAACAGTGGTCCCGGGTCATCCAGCCACTTCGGAGTAGACCTAGTATGTTTCACCTTGATGTTTGCACACAGACAGGAAGGGGAGACGCAGAAGGAAGGGAAGCAAGGTTTTGTCATGGGTGACACTTAAGAACGTTACCTGTGTAAGGCAGAATAATGGCCTCCTAAAATATCTAAATCCTAACTCCTGGAACTCGTGCATTCTTTTCTGAAAAACCCCTGTGCAGAGGTGATTAAGGTAAGGATCTTGAGATGGGAGGGTATTCTGCATTACCTGGGTGGGGACAGTGAATGAGGAGGTTCTTGTAAGTGAAAAAGGAAGGAAGGAGGGAGGATCAGAATGAGACTGATGCAGCCCGATAGACTCCACTGGCCATTGCTTGCTGTGAGCCTGCATCAAAAGACAAAATTACAACTAATGCAGTTAAATATTTTATTTGTAATTCATGGTTGGAGACCCCTTTCACTCTACAAATACAGCGATAGCGCCCCTGGGCAATGCGATACCAGAACAGTGGGCTTTGTCGAATAAGAACCAGTTAACAAAGCCTTAGAAATAAATTAATTGGTTAACTTTAGGGTACTTCTGGCCCCTTTTCTGTAAATGTTAAAGCAGAGGTGACTTTTTTTTATTATGTTGTCTCAGGTAGACTAAAATATCCTGGTTTTTTTCAGGAAAAAAAAAAAGATCTGTTTTGGGATCTACCTGCTTCTTTAAAATTTCAGTTGGATATGGTGAAACCCCATCTCTACTAAAAAATACTGAAATTAGCTGGGTGTGGTGGCACACCATGTAGCCTGTTGCCCCAGCTACTGGGGAGGCTGAGGCAGGAGAATTGCTTGAACCCAGGAGGCAGAGGTTGCAGTAAGCCAAGATCACGCCACTGCACTCCAGCCTGGTGACAGCGAGACTCCATCTCAAAAATAAAAAAGTAAAAATTTCAGATGGAGTATGTCACATTTAGCACGAGTGGAACTATTTTGGAGTCTCTATGCTGCTCTCAAGGTGTGAGAGAAATTTAAAGTGTTAGCATTACTCATTAACCACCATTTCAGGCTGCCATTGTTCATAGGTTATGATGTCTTTCCGATCACTCATTTCTTTGAGTTTTTGTAATTTCAGCCAAAGAGAGACCCTTTGGTGTTTTATGATGGCTGCACATGAACATTTGAAAACCTTTGTAAAATGTATCACACCAGGGAGGCTACTACTAGTATGACCATCAGAGAAAAATACCAAAAGCTTGGAGTATGCCCCTTAGTCGAGATACAAACCGACAAAAGTGGAATCGATCAAAGCAAGAGCCAGGAGAGTCCGTCCGTCTTAACCAAGTAGCATGTTTGTTAAATTTGCAACTGAGTCTATAATACTCGATATATTTATTTACATGCAACAATCAGTGCCAGAAACTGCGCAGGCTCCTTTCTGTTCGGGTCGTAAGGAGTAACTGCGTTATGTATCATTGGATGGCTGGGTTAAATTAAAACAAGGACTGACCGCAGGTGGGTCTGGAAGCGTGACCCTAAAAGGAACAACAGTACATTGGAACAAACAGTCGTGTTGAAGATGGTGCTCATGTCAGCCACTGAGCGGACTAACAGATCTCTATGTAAAAATTTTAGGTTGAGGCCGGGCACGGTGGCTCACGCCTATAATCCCAGCACTTTGGGTGGCCGAGGTGGGCAGATCACAAGGTCAGGAGTTTGAGACCAGCCTGGCCAACATAGTGAAACCCCCGTTTCTATTAAAAATACCAAAATTGGCCAGCTGAGATTACTGGTGGCAGGTGCCTGTAATCCCAGCTACTCAGGAGGTGGAGGCAGGAGGTTGAACCTGGGAGGTGGAGGTTGCAGTGAGCTGAGATCGTGCCACTGCACTCCAGCCTAGGCGACATTGGCGAGACTCCATCTCAAAAAAAAAAAAAAACCTTCAGGTTGACATGCTATATCTGACACTCCGTTAAGCTTCACCCATTTTTCAATGGGTTGCTTTTTTCTTGTAAATCTGTTTTAGTTCTTTGCAGATTCTGGATATTAGCCCTTTGTCAGATGGGTAGATTGCAAAATTTTTTTTCCCATTCTGTTGGTTGCTGGTTTGCTTTAGTGATAGTTTGTTTTGCTGTACAAAAGCTCTGAATTTTAATTAGTTCCCATTTGTCTATTTTTGCTTTTGTTGCCATTGCTTTTGGTGTTTTAGTCATGAAGTCCTTGCCTGCGCCTATGTCCTGGATGGTTTTGCCTCCGTTTCCTTCTACTGTTTTTACAGTGTTAGGTCTTATGTTTAAATCTCTAATCCATCTGGAGTTAATTTTAGTGTAAGGTGTCAGAAAGGGGTCCTGGGAATTGCTGAGACCTTTGCCTCTTTAGCAGTGATTCTCTCACCCAACCTCTACACATACTATGCACATACACACACGCACAGACACACACATACACACACAAAGAAACACAAACAGACACAATCATAAACATACACTGTAGGTTGGGCAAGCATGGCTCTGGAGCCTCTGTCCTGTCATGCCCATGGCTTTAGGTTAGGGTGCACAGTCGGTCCCCCTGTTCTCTCCCAGCTTCATCTGACCCTTCCCTTCACAGCGGGAGGCTGGGCTGCCCCAGGACTCTGTCACAGGGATGCATCCCCACCATGCTTTGGGTGAGTTGAGTTATGGCTGGTGAGAGGGACCCTCTCTGTATCTCATTGTGTCGAGCTTGGCTACAGCTTCGTGGGATGGATATTCGATGACCCAGTAGTCCAAAAGGGTATTTTCCTTTCTGGAGATGTGAAGGGTGAGTTTCTCTTGCCTCTGGAGGTGTGCAGAGTGAATTTCTCCTGCCTCTGGGGGTAGAGGCCTGTGCTGGTTGGTCAGTGGAGACTGTGGGCCCCATGGTCACCAGGGACAGATCTCAGCCATTATTTTGCTCCCCGAGTTCTGCTGGCTGAGCTTGGGCTGAGGCCTGTCCTTTTGCTCCGTGAACATCTTGAGAGTCCTCTGTCCTCTGCCCCGCTGACTGTCCTGGGGTCACCCTATTTTATTTACGGCTGGTGGAACAGCGAGTGGGGAGCTGCCCAGAATCCCCACAGGACACAGCTCTTTGAAACCCCAAAGAGGGAGCCTGGGACAGAGCAGAGGCTGAGTTGGAGATTCATTCCCACTTACTTTGCAGCTAGGATGGGCTCAGTCTTCCCTGTGCTGGCATCCCCTGGGTCCTACTGAGAATTTGGATGTGGCCAGGCCTCTCTGTCCAGAAGAGAAGCAGTCAGTGGCTAGAGAGCCTGTCTGGAGGCATTTTGGTCACACCTGAGAGAGCAGATGAAGGTGGGCCATGTTCTGGGAGCAAAGGGAGCTCATACCCCTCATCCCTCCTCACCCTGTGCACAAAGGAGAGCTGTGTCTTTCCTTCTGACTTTACAAGGGACAGCAAAACGCAGGTGGCCACATCCCAAATGATGCCTGTGCCTGATCTTTACACATGCTCTGAGCCTTCCGGGGTCCAAAGTGCGGGTCAGAGGGTGCCTGGCTGATTCCTGGGGGCATATGGCCCCTCAGGCAGTGCTGCTGTATAGCACTGGGCTGGGCCTGGGATGCTCCAGAGAGCAGGACGGATGGAGCAGTGGCGAGCATTTAGGGAGCAGTCACAGAAAGAGGTGGTGAGGATGGAAGGAGGTCACGAGGGTCAGTGCCCAGTGTGGCGCCGAGCGCACCAACGCTGTCCTGGAAAATGATACCCTTTTGGTTGAGGCTCAGAAAACGGCATTTTGGGGGCAGGACCTGCCTTTTGAGGGAACAGCCTCTGGTGGGCGGCCGCAGGGCTGCAGGAAGGAGCTGGCAGAGTCCGTGTGGTGAGCTTGGAGTACCAGGAGGATGTGGGCCGTGGTGACCCTGGTAAGGGTGGACCCTGCTGGGATGTGGGCCCTGCTGAGAGAGGTCAGCAGCTGCTGGGGGAGGCTGCGGGCTTAGAGACACTCTGCCGCCATCTAGTGGTTACGGAGGGAAGTTTCCACGGCAGTGGCCCCAGGCTAGGCTGTGAGGTGTTTTTTGTTAGTTCGTTTTAGATGGAGTTTCGATCTTGTTGCCCAGGCTGGAGTGCAGTGGCACGAACTCCGCTCACTGCAACCTCCACCTCCCAGGTTCTAGCGATTCTCCTGCCTCAGCCTCCTGAGTAGCTGGGATTACAGGCACACAGTACCACACCCTGCTAATTTTGTATTTTTAGTAGAGTCGGGTTTTCTCCATGTTGATCAGGCTAGTCTCAAACTCCTGACCTCAGGTGATCCACCCACCTTGGCCTCCCAAAGTGCTGGGATTACAGGTGTGAGCCACCACACCCAGCCTAGGCTGTGAGTTTTATTCCACCTGGATCTGCACATTTCACAGCAAGTTATGCACATATGTCACATCTCCATCACGTTTCAGTCCCGTGAGTCCGTCTCTGTGGCTGAAAGTTCACTGTCCTCCCTCGTTCACAATCAAATATCTCAAGCACAGATTTTTGTCACCTTCTGTGAGTTTGTGTTTATGTGTTTGGCTGCACTCTGTATTCACTGGGGGCAGTGATGTCTGGGGCTGAGAACAGGGCAGGGTTTGTAAGCAGAAGAGGGAAGCCTAGAGCAGGAAGATCATTGTCAGGGGAGCACAAGCGAAGCAGGGACAAGTCATCTTTATTTCTGACTCCCAGGGGACCAGAACCCAAGACTGACTGTGGGCACAGCACTACACCCTGTTGGTGTCCCTGGATGTCATGGGTGCTCCTAATTTTATCTTGCCTTAGCATCTGTATTTTCAAGTGTAAGTTTCATGCCTCATATCAGAGGCAGGTCTTGGTCACTTTGATAATTTCCAATACTATACCCAGTCAAAATGGCTCTGGTTGGTGGCCAGAGATATAATCTTAGAAGCATCTCTTCTGTGCAGTGTGTTGGGCTCTCCTCTCCAGCTGCTTCCTTTAAACTGAGAGTTTTGTCATTTCCCCTCAAATTTAAAGTGATCACCTCTCAGTCACAGCGTGATCTCCTGACTGCTGTGTTTCCTTGCTTTTAACAAATCCATTAAAATTTCCTGCTGGAAACCTGTCAGAGAACACCCTGAACCCAGTAATGCCATTGGCCTACTATTCCCTTCTCTCTTCCCTGCCTGGGCTCCCTGACCTCTGTGTCTGTGGTCTCCAGGTGTTCCGTGTGCCCCCCAGTGCCTGTGAGTAGTAAAAACACTTATACTTTCTCACTGTGATTATATCAATGTGGCCTCACAGTATTTGATTATTCAATAGTGTTTGCTAATATATGACTGAGCTCAGTCTTCACAAATGTTCCACGTGAATCTGAAGAGAACACCTGTGGTGCAGAGTGTTTGCCTATCCTGTGCCATTGCTATTGCCTTTTGAATGTGCAGTTCAAATGCATATTTTTGCAGGGATGAGGCATGTTTGCTAGAGTACGGATGAAGTCTTTAAAAGGATTTATTTTGGACAACATGGACATTCAGAGTGTTAGGTGGATAACTGGTAAGCATCCTAAACAGAACGAAATATTTCCAGACATGGTAAAAATGAATGAAAATCAAATATCAATTTGAAGCCACTGAAGCTCCTTTAGGTGGGGAAGGACTTTCTTATTGTGTAGCCAAGGAAGGAAAGAGTTATATACCTGAACTTTGAAAAAATGTCTTTGGGTAAAAAAATTCTGTGTAAGAAAAGCAAATAATATCTGAATATATAATAAACAGATTATGTGTATAAAGAACACATAAAATTAATAATACCAAAGCATAGCAGAAAAGAGGGTAAATATATGAAAGGAGTTCAGATAAAAACCTAAAGCTTATTTTTTTTAATGATCATGACTTTTATTTAACCTGATATTGGAGTTTCTAGCTGAACGAAATAGGAAATGCAAGATAAATCACAGGTAAAATGATTGAAAAAGTAGAAAAAAACTGTTTTCAGAGGATAACATTGTTTATATAGAAGAATCCAAAAGAGTCTTATGGAAAAAAAATAAAAATAGGAGAGATTAGGTTGTTGAATAGTATAAGAATACACTAAAATATATTAATTAATCAACAGCAACAACAACTAGATTGTGTAATTAAAAGGAATATAATAGTGTGAGAGAATATGAAATATTTAGGAGCCAATCCAACCAAAGACCAAAATGCACACGATCTTTTCAGACAAAATTGTAACAATCAAGAGATATTAAAGAAGTTCTAAATAAATGAAGAGCTATACCATATTCATGGATCAGAAAAAATAAATATTCTAAATATGTGGATTCTGTCCAAGTTGATATATTGATTAAATAGAAGTAGTTTCATCGCAATGATCACAAATGTCTAAGACTGTAAACTTAGAAAACTTTTCTTTTTTTTCCTCAATTTTTATTTTAGGTACAGAGGGTACATGTGTACGTGTGTTTTATGGGCATATTGTGTGATGCTGAGGTTTGGAGTATGAATAATCCTCTCATCCAGGCATTGTGCATAGTACTGAAGAATTAGTCTTTCATTTATTCTCCCTTTCTTTCCTCCCTTCCCCCCGTAGCTCCTGGCTTCTCCTATTGTCATTTCTGTGACCCTGAATATGCAGTGTTTAGCTCCCACTTTTAAAGTTAGGGCTTATGGTTTTCTCTTCCTGTGTTAATGTGCTTAGGATAATGGCCTCTAGCTGCATCCATATTGCTGCAAATAACATGATGTTTTCTTTCAATATGACTGTCTAGTATTCCATGGTGTATTGGTATGGATTCTGTCATCTAATCCACTGTTGATGGACACCTAGGTTGGTTTAATGGCTCTGAGACATATGAACAAAACTCATCTTCCTATACATAGTAGACATGGAAGTTGACGTTGTAGGACACCAAACATTAAAATACAGTCCTGCGGCCTCAAATGTTCCCAAATTCACTTGTTTGATAACACAATGTGTGGAAGCAACTGAGGTGATAGTACCCTCCCCTACTTTTCTGGGAAACATAAAAATTTGTACAAACAATGTGGAGCAAACTTTCTAAATGCGTGTCAAAATATAAAATATATGTGACTTCCAAAATTCAATGAAAAGAATTTATTACAGTTACAGTCATAAAAAACGACACCCAATCATAGTTATTCATGATAGTGATAGTTTAATAGCAAAAGACTGAGAACACCTAGACTTTCACCAGGATAATGCCAATTAAACAGGTTAACTTATATCTACACAGTGGAATATAATGCAGCTGTATAAAAAGTAGAGAATCTTTTGGGTATTCAGATGGAAATACCTCCATGTTCTGTTCCAACTGCAGCATGTAAACAGCATAAAACAAGATGCATATTTCAAACTAAATTTTACCTTTAAAATGTTATCTTTATTTATTTTTAATTTCAGAGACAGAGTCTTGCTTTCCTACCCAGACTGAGGTGTAGTGGTGTGATTAGAACTCACTGTGGCCTTGATGTTCCAGGCTTAAGTGACTCTCCTATGTCAGCCCCCGCAGTAGCTTGGACCACAGTATGTGCCACCATGCCCAGCTAATTTTATATATGTGTGTGTGTGTGTGTGTGTGTGTGTGTGTGTGTGTGTGTGTGTGTGTGTAGAGCTGATGTTTCACTACGTTGCCCAGGCTGGCCTTGAACTCCTGGGCTCAAGTGATCCACCAGCTTTAGTCTCCCAAAATGCTTGGATTATAGGCTTGAGGACTGCATCTGGCCCTGAATTGTTTTTATCGGACGGCAGTCCCAATCAGCAGATTTTAAACCTTCCCATTTCCCTACCATGTGTCCATGCCAATGTCCAGATGTATATATTTGTGTTTAGAACTGGATGTTCATTTAAAAAGTGAAGGTTAAGGAATGGCATCCTGATTTTCTAGAGTTCTAATCTTCACTGTCTAAGCTGTGTGTTTCCAACCCTGGATACTGGTTAGAGTCATCTGTAGGGCATAAAACCTGTGAATGCCTCTGCCTTTCCCCAAGAGTGTCTGATTTGACTGGTGCATGGTATGGCCGAGGCACTGGTTGTTTAAGAATGTTTCCAAGGAAAATGTTCATTTTATGGTGGAGGAACTTTAGCCCAGTGCTCCCAGTAATCATAGGTATTGACATCTTACGGGATGCTAATATGGTGGATGGAGAAGGTGCAGGGGTTTTATAGATGAGCTGCTGAGGGGTGGTGTCTGATTTGCAAAGGGCATAAAAGACTGGTTAGACAAGTTGTGTCATTTGCACAGGGCAGAAATTTCTGGTAGCAACCATTCTGATCCCGTATTATGCAGGTGGCTTCCCTACCTGAGCTGGGCCATATTGCCCATTTCTCTGTCACGGTACACATGGTAACAAAATATGGAAAATAAAGCCTTCATGTTGGACACGCCTGGCCCCCAGGGAGCCCTTTTCTATTGGCACAGCTGCTGCCATTCCCCTGCGCAAGCTTCTAGCTTCCTTATTTATGTTTGAGCTTGATTTTTCAGGCTGCTCTTTGTTAGAGAAAAAAAAAAAATTTCTGGGGCTGCTTTTTGTTAGAAGGGAAGCTCTGCCAAAGACCCTGTTGCCCTCACTATCTGCCTAAATATATTTTTTCCTACTTCTTGTATCAAAGCTCTGGTTCAATAAAACCTTAATGGATGCAGACATTTGCCTCAGTCACTCACTTTGGTTAACAATATGGCAGCCATGAAGGGATCCTCTGAATGGAGTTCAGCCCCTTTGACATGCAGTGAGTGATTCTCCTGTTCATGCTCAGTGCCAACAATAGAGCTTTAGCTCTGACCGACTGTGTGACTTTCTGAGGATTGGGTTCTACTAACTCTCAAGGTCGCTGCCCTCCCCACTTGTTTGTTTGAGATCTGAGTTTTGTTTTACCACAGAACTCCTCTACTTACGGCGTTTTCTCACTTCCTACAAGAAGGAGAGTTTCTGCTTCTGTGACAGTAGAGAGCAGACTTCATCTTGGTCCCCTCTCAGGTAACGAGCTGGTTTGGGGTTTTGTTTTAGAACTAGGTAGTTACAGGTGAAGGTTTATTGTTTCTTGACTCTGACCTCTCCTTATGCTTCGAGTGCCCAAAAGGATGTAAATTGTGCAATGGCTGTTTGCGTTTTTGGTTTTCATCACTGTTCTTCTGGATTCGACCAACTCTTTGGCGTGTCTAGTGCCCCAAACACCTTCCAACTTGGTCACATCCAACAGGAGCTCTAAATGATGGTGAATCAGGCCTCTACAGTGGCTAAAACACCTGCCACTGCTGAACATCAAATTCCACCTCTAGAAACACCTGCCAGTTTAACCCAAAATGTATTTCTTTGAAAATGTTTATATGACTGTCAGAGGGTCAGCAAACAAAAGTGAACCTGCAAAGCTGCCTTTTGTGGGGGAAATTTACATCATAGAGACTCTTTATTAATGCAGGCAGGTCTTCCCTTATCTGAATCTGGGAAAAATTAACTGACTCTTTGGTTTTGATATTTGTGTGACTTTGAGTTGCTGAGGTACTCTTTCACCTTTTTGAAGATGCCTCTCACATCCTTGGCTGAGTCATAATCTAGGTTAAGCCTTATTAGTTTCAGTTGGGAGGATACTTCTGGTAAAAAAAATTCAAAATCCCGTAATATCGGCAGTCTGTCCTAGCTAAAATCTGATCATAAGACGTCTGCGAGTGTTACAGTAGGTAGCTCCTCCGACATGAGCAGGGCAGGAAACAGCTTTCCACCCCATACACTAGGAATGTCAGCTGACTATCAAGTGACGGTGAGGTGGTTGTTAACTGCCTCTCAACAGTAATAATTGGTCACAGCAGTGCCAGATAAAGGCGTTCTTTCAATAGATAGAAAACACCTGAAGCAGGTAATTAGCAGTTTGCTGATAAATTCACAGAAGCTGGGAGCGTGGGCTCAGGCACGTAAATTAAGAGGCTAAAAGGTGAGGGCAGGAAACCTCAAGTGCGCACGCGTACAATTCCAGTAAACACGGGGCACCTGCTCGCCTCCCGAGGGCTGGCGGGCCACTGTGCATGCTGACAGCCCACTTCCAAGAAAAAAATCCGGGGAGAAGAGATGCAGACCCCAGAATTCTGCCAGCATACAATAGCGTAAGTAAAGTCAAACCACGCACTTGATCTATCGTCACCTGCTCGCTCCTCTTTTAAGTGTACTATTTTTTTTAACTCTTGCTCTAAAGCTTTTTAATGAACCTTCACTCGTGCTCTAAAACTTGCTTCAGTCTCTTCTGCCTCATGTCTCTTAGTGAAATTCTTTCTTCTGAAGAGGCGAAAATTGAGGTTGCTGCAGATTTGTCCAAACACTTTGGTGCTGTTTCCAGATTTGTA
Source organism: Saguinus oedipus (assembly GCA_031835075.1). Classification (NCBI taxonomy): domain Eukaryota; kingdom Metazoa; phylum Chordata; class Mammalia; order Primates; family Cebidae; genus Saguinus; species Saguinus oedipus. The sequence goes on along the minus strand of CM063187.1, from coordinate 45,031,948 downwards.
TGGCGGCCAAGAGAAACGTGTTTTAAAAGAGCTCTATGATGAAAAGTCAGCTTAATGAAAAACTAATATTCAAGCCTTGCATTTATGTTATGGAATATATATATTCAGGTAGAATACATATTAATATTAAATATATATGCAGAATATATGTTCCTATTATATATGAATTCAGAAAATCTGAATATGTTCAAGGTCTTTCTGCTTTTCTTTCATATCTTTAAAAGATTTTCTTTTCAGTTGACTGAAATCTTTGGAAATCATGTGCTTAGTGTCACTTATTTTTCTTTCTTAAGAATTCTTTTTCTGTTTATTTCTTTGTCCCTTTTTTCTTTTGCTACTGTTGATGCCCCATGAAGGGACCTAAAATCTAACAGCCTAGGTCCCCTTTAAGAAAGCAGAAATGATAACACAGGTGCCGCCATATGGGAGGAACCAGTTTTTGTTTTTAAACCCCAGAGAGTGATAAGTGAACAAATTCCCCTCCGTGGTAAAACTCTGCTCTTTGCTCTGGTGTTACCTGACCTCTTTGGCTTTTGGGGACATCAGACATTACTTTCTACTGTAAAAATACTTGATATTCTGTGTTGGCTCCTGGGGCAGTGGCATGAGCTCTGGTTTTGGAGGTGACTAACAGTAGTTACAATAAGTGATTATTACTTCAAAGGCCATTTATTTCTTTGTGTGTTTAGACAAGAAAGACATGATTTAAAGAATTCTAAAAGTAGAAATTTGTGAAATTCTAAAAGTAGAGGCGGCAAAAATCTGGAATGCGGATGTTATTCAGGAGACCTCAGTAATCTCAGGGTGTCCTGTTCCCAGATGAAGTGGTGAATGAGCTTTAATTACGGAGTTGGGGTATACTGGGTGCATAACTCATCTGCCTCAGTTTTTTTAATTTGTGAAAATAAGGATGCTGACACTCAGGAATTTTGCTGAGAACTGTAACTATTAATGTAGCGTCTGGTGCATAGTGATGACTCAGCATGAGCTATTATAATTATGGGAATAGACAAAGGTGCCACCCTGGGCATCCAAAATGGGAGGAATATTCTAGCCAGAGTCCTGGAAGGCCAGCTGCAGATGAAGACGGTTAAGGGGGAATCTTAGCTTCTAGAAGTAAAAGGACTGGGGAGAAGTAACTCATGCACAACATTCTGTGAAAATACGTTCACCCAACAGCTGGACTATCCAGAGTGGGTGTGGCTTCTGTCACAATTATTGTCTCCTGAGAGCCCAAGGATGTGTCCTAGAGTCAGATCACTTTGATGTGAGCCATGCCTAGAAATGCACTTCAGCGCCGCTTTGCACATACTGTTCATCTCACCAAGGAAAAGAATTCGTCTTTGTAGAGAAATCCACCCTTGTGGTCCAGGCCATTATTCATGTCTCTGTATTGTTCTAATTTATAAGGTGTCAAGATAAAGACTAAAGACGTGTGAAATAAGGAAGAACATGTCTGAATTAACAGGGAAGAACTGGGACTGGTGTGTGTAAATAAGAGGAAGCATGTATAAATCTTGTGTGAATACATAAGGAACGTCTTGTTTGAAATAGACCTCTTCATATAAATGATATCCACTGCCTTGAGTGGATAGCAGACTGCATCATTGCTGGAAGAACATTCCTGCAGAGTCATGAGAGACTGAGTACTGTGGCTTCTTTACTAAATTTCAGGCTAGACTGAGTAAAATACTGAAGAGAAATGAGTCAAAGAAGACAGGTGAGGACGAGAGAAATGGAAAGGTGAAAAGAAAGAACTGAGAGGAATGTTTACCAAGGGCTCATTAGGAACCAGGTTCTGTGACTAACACCTTAAACGTTTAAATTTACTCATTCACGGTCATTTTCTGAGGCAGTAAGAGTCACTTTCGTGCTGTAGATAAGAAAAGAGGCTGAGGGAGGTCAAATGAGTGGTTCAGGGTTATCGAGCCACTTCACGGTACAGCTGGTGTGTTTCACATCAAAGTTTGATCGCAGACAAAATGTGAGACTCAGAAGAAAGGCAAAGCAAGTTTTTGATTTGCGTGACATTTATTACAGTTACCTGTTTTAGGCAGAATAATGGCTAAAAAACTGGGATTTTTAAGGTGGATCTGAAGTGGCCTAGTAGCCTTAGCTCGACCTATTCTTCTTTGAGTTGTCTACACTTATGGATTAATATTTGCTTCTATTAAGGGAAGACAAAAGAGTTTTTCCTGGGGCCATGAGGATGCTGGTTTCCATGTGAGCTAAAATGTCTCTACCTTCCTGGTGTGGTTGCTCATGCCTGTAATCCTAGCACTTTGGGAGGCCGGGACAGGTGGATCACGAGGTCAGGAGTTCAAGACCAGCCTGGCCCAGATGGTGAAACCCCGTCACTACTAAAAATACAAAAATTAGCTGGGTGCAGTGGTAGGTGCCTGTAATCCCGCTTAGGAAGAGAATTGCTTGACCCTGGGAGGCAGAGGTTGCAGTGAGCTGAGATGGCTCCACTAAGGCTGGGTGACAGAGCGACACTCTGGCTCAAAAATAAAAAAGTCTGTACCCAATAAAAAAAAAGTGGGGATTTCAGGCATGATTTTAAAAGGCATGTGTAAATAATAAGTCTCCTTAATCAGGTTAGAGTCTTTCCTGAGATACACACCACAGTTGTTCTATGGGAAGAATGAGGGCCGGATTGGAGAAGAAAACAGACTGGCTTCAGTATCCAGGAGGATGTCCACCATCCTCCCTCCAGTTTTCAAAATCACCCGAGGCTCCTGAGCAGTAGTGGCAGCCTGAGCCACTGGAGCTGGGGGTTTGAGCCCTGGGACCCATCAGTCCTGCTGGATCATCTGTGAGACCAGTTCTGGACCCAGTGACTTTTGTCTCCAGGGGCAGTTCAGTCTCCATTGTCTCCACCACAGGCTGGACAGGGTCCAGGTGGCTTTTTCTTGTTGCCTGGGCAATTCTTCTTAAAGTGCCCTGGCTTGCCACACCGGTAACAACTAGTGGATGCTCCTCAGGGACCCTGGACTCTGAAGGCTTGCAAAACCACCACTAGAACCTCAGTCATTCTCTTGTGCTTTCTCTCTTTCTCCTGGGTCCCCTCTCAGTCCCTCTTGTGAAAGACCATGGTGGCCACCTTCAGGAGGTTTTCCAAGGTGCTGTCTGGTCCTATAGCCTGTATCTTCCTTCTAATATCAGGAGATGCCTGTGTAATAAACTTGTACTTCAGGATGAGCTGTCCCTCAACTGAATCAGGGGACAAGGAGGTGTGTTTAATTAAAGCTTCTTTTGGCCTTTCCAAAAAGGCAGGGAGATTTTCATTTAGTTTTCTGGCTTAAGAAGGACATTTAGGGTAATTAAGAGGTTTGGTTCTGGTTCTTTGCAAGCCTTTTAAAATGCACATGTAAAGCATTTTCTGTTTATCTATGGGGTCACAGGGATTCCACTCAGAATTATTAGGAGGTACAGCCTCTCTCCATATTGAGAATAGTTGTCCTCTTATTTACTTACCTTCCCTGTCTCCCTTTCATTCTGGTCTACTGTAGGAGACATAGTTCATCTCCAAACTATTGTGCTGCTTTCAGAGCTGCCTGCTTTTCAGCTACAATGAGGGTTTGGCTTAGAAGCAGCATAACCGCCCTTCATGTGACATCAAACACTTGTGTTAAATTTTGGAATTTATCAAATTCCAAATATCAAATTTATGCCGATAGGAATACATCTGTATTCCTATCGGCATCATCAAAAAATCAGCCTGAGTTTCCCTTTATTTGCCTAAGGTCCTATAATGAGATGGAAATATGTACCCTAGTGTTGCCCCTTCCATCTGGCATTTCTTGTAGGGGTAAAGGTGAAGTTGAGGCAGTCAGGAGTTTTGGAGATGGTGGAACTGATGGCAGAGTTGGAGGAATGTAGGGCACGTTGGGAGCCAGATGTAAGGCTGAGTGCCCCACAGGGTCGTGGGGTGAGCCTTATGCTGTGCTGAGGCGCAGGATCCAAGAAATAAAGAGACAGGACACAGTACAAAGAAAATGCAGCTGGGCTTGGAGGGCCACACCACCTATGAGCGGAGTCAGGCGAGGCCCCGAATGTCCAGAAGCATGAGTATTTATTGTGTATAGGTTAGGGGGCAGGGCAGTGAGTGAAATCATCTTTAAGGATAGTGATAGGGTCATGAGCAATAAAACATGGGGTCCACCTCCATTAGGTCACCTAGGCCAGGAGGTGGAAAGTGCGCAGCAAGGGGCCCGTTCCCACGAAGGCAAGGGCCATGTGCAGTAAGGGGTCCACCCCCATTAGGTCACCGAGGCTTGAAGGTGGGCCGTGCGCAGTGAAGAAGGTGCAGTGTGCAATACTTCTATCTATGGTCAAACTACTTCTAAGATTTATAGGAGGATGCTTTAAGTCACATAGCAGTGACAGAGCTGTCAGGGTTACCGCCACCTTCTGGCAACTTCCAATGGGTTCTATGGGAAGATGCTTTTCAAGCAACACAGTAGCAAGAGCTGATAAAGTTCACAGTCACCAAGGTGGATTGCCGTTCTGAGGGCAGCCTTCCACAAGAACTGGAGCAAGGTCCTACAACTCCTTTATCAGGAGGAGTGGCTCTCGCCCCAAGCCTGCCATACAGCGGGTATCTTTATGATATTGAACGCTGCTGCCTGGGCCATGGCTTCTTGTCCTGGTATAACTGTTTGGCCCTTAATTCATGCTCTTCACTGTGTCTGCTCTAGGCATTCCTCCGATTATAAGCTGCTTATTCCTTAATTTATGCTCTGTACTGTGTCCACTCTAGGCATTCCTCCGATTCTGAACTAAGATATAGGTATATATGTAGGGAAATATTCCTTATGCACCCATATTATCAACTATTATATGATTATATATAGAGGATTATATAAAGGGATTCATCAAGCCCTATTTCTATAAACTATGATTATATAAAGGATTATATAAAAGGAAATAGCTCAGTAGTAACACTATAAAGGGAGATGTTCCTCAAGCCCTAACTGTGCCAGGGTTCTGCTTAGCTCTCATTCCTCAGTGCCTATATGGGGGGTTACCCACAGAGGGGACCTTGAATAAAGGAAACTAGAAGGAATGGAGCACATAGATGCCACTTCCAATAGCTTCTCAAAAACTTGGTCTTCTGACATACGGGAACTTCTCTTCAAAGACCTGCCTGATATGATTGTTAAGAGGGCTGAGTCAGGCCAGGCACATTGGTTCACGCCTGTAATCCCAGCACTTTGGGAGGCTGAGGTGGGCAGATCACCTTAGGTCAGGAGTTTGAGACCAGCCTGGCCAATATGGTGAAACTCCATCTCTACTAAAAATACAAAAATTATCTGGATGTGGTGGTGTGCACCTGTAGTCCCTGCTACTTGGGAGGCTGACACAGGAGAATCTCTTGAACCTGGGTGGCACCACTGCACTCTAAGCTGGTGACAGAGCGAGACTCCATCTCAAAATAAAAAAACTGAGTTAATTGTGCAATGCTTGCAAAGGTCTGGGTTGTCTCACAGGGCAAAGAAAGCCTGTACATAGAGGATCTCAGACCATTTGACCTCCTGTCTACAGAAAAGATCTAATTGTTGGATAAGATTAAAGTCAAGGCTTCCTTGAGCTGTGCAGGTCTGTTCACTCTCAAAATGGTAAGAAGGTCATGCCCTTGTGCAAAAGATAATGTCATTCATTTTTTAAAATTTGGGGTCAAAGGAGTACAAAAAGCAATCCAGAGGAGTACAGGCTGAAGATGGCTTGCTACCCATCTTAGAAAAGAGACAAAAGAAGAGGTGTTCCTGTGTCCTTGTTCTTTTTGGTTTGACCAAGGGGGGAGGGGAAAACAGTGGGGGCGTTCCCCCAACCATTCTCCCTCCTTGTTCCCTGGTCCTGGCACAGTGTGTGCCACCCCATGGTTGCAGGCATGACCCTCAAACATGGTACCAGAGGACCTAATCAGTGGGGATAGTCATGCTTACCCATGTGACCTTAGTCCTCTGCCTGGTGATTGCCCTTTGACCTCTTAGAACTGTGTGACCTGCATGGATCCTTGATGAATGTGTCTCAGAAAAGATTACGTAGCAGTTGCATTTGAGCAAGGCACCCTACTGGAGGGAGTATACTGGGATGAGTCATATACTTTGCTATTATGGACCAGACTAGAGAATTTATTCTTAGGTGGTGGTTCTGGTTAACTTCCAAACATAAAATCCCCTTTCTATTTAGATGCCATTCTAGTTGTAGGCACAATAGTTGTCTCAAAAGATGTGTGTTAAATGGTGGTTTTCCTGTATTGAATTTAAAAATTGGTTTTGGAGTTCATTTTTTTCTTTTCTGTTGAAAGTAGAGCTCTCCCCATCACAGAGTGGGCATAAGGTTTGGTCTCTAGCAGAGGGTTGTAAAAGGGAGAAGAACTGGAAAGCTAGAGGCTTTTGGCAAAGGACAGACTAGGTTTCCCACTAAGAGGACTACCATTTCACTAGGTGGCACTGTAAGCCTTGAAATACCAGGCAGTAACTTTTCCTTCTTGTGATCTCTAAATAAAGGACAGACAGGGAAGTCTGACATGTGGCATGCTGTTACCACAGCATACCTGCTAGCAGGAGAAAATGAATTCACCTCATAGAGAGACTATCCTTATTGGGTTCTTACTGGGACCCAGTAAGAACACAGTTCTTACGTAGGAGAGGGTGGGCTGTGGCTGCAGACAGTCCTCATGTGACTCTGATCTGCCCCTTGTGTTTGCACGACCCTGGTTCGTGGTGTCTTCCCATGCCTCAGTTCCCTCTCCATAAATAAGCTAAATGGCAAATGTACTGTGGCTTTTCATTTGTGTCTCAATGTAATTTAAATTATTTACTGTCACCTGATCTAATGCTTGGCACAGAGAAGGTGTTCCCAAAACGAGCATTATTTATTATTTGCCTCCATGAGAGGGCACCTGTGGGCCTGATCCCTGATGGTCAAGTTGCTGCCAGAAACATCATCTCTCTTTGGTTTCTTCCCCTGGAAACACTGAACTTTTTGTGGAGTCTCCTAAACTTCCAAGGGCAGTTGGCTAGTGGCCCAGGAAACTTGCCCACCTGTCCTGTCCACTTTGATTCTCAGGTGAAGGACAAGTTTAGGCTTTGGGGGCTGAGCCTCAGCTGGTGAGCAGCTCCAGGAGCCACAGCTCTAGGACAGCTGGTAAATACTTGCTCTTAGTCAACCTTGCCTAGGAGGTCCAATCCAGCCCTGACACAGGATTTCCAGAGTCACTTGGAGTCAGGATCCTGGGGACAGGGTCCTGGGGTTGAGGCTTCCAGGAGTGAGCTGCTTTGTGAGGATTCCAGGGGGCTCTCAGGCCAGGCCCTGACTAAGTCCTCCAGGGTCTTTTTCAGCGTCATGTCCATGGGGAGGGCACGAGGTATTTGGCTGACACTGATCTTCTCCTGCTGAGTCTCCCTCATTAGAATGTCTTTTCTCATGAGTGTCTGCAAGGTCTGGATATAGGAAGGGCATTCTGATCTTTTGATGTTTGCCTCCCCTGTGTGTGTCCTGTACTAACTGCCAATCCCATAATAAGATATAATGTAGAGGGGGACACAGGCACAGTCCAGGCCTAATGATCCTGTGTGTGTGTGATGTAGAACTGACCCCTGACACCCAGAGGTTATGAGGAATCACTCGTCGTATACACAAAATCGTCCAATTACTTATTCACTCGGAAGATACAGCTCGATGACTTGTAGGATGTAGGTGAGTCATTCCGGGTGACATCCCAGATCTCACTTGAGCCTGGGAAACACAGATCACATTTATATAAAATTTTAAAAGCTAGGAGTGGTGGCACACCTGTAGAGCTACATGGGAGGCTGAGGGAGGGGGATCACTTGAGCCTGGGTGGTTGAGGCTGCAGTGAGCTGTGATTGTGCCACTGCACTCCATTCTAGGTGTCAGAGTGAGACCCTTTCATTTCTCAAAAATGAAAGTTACTAAAAGAATAATGCCTAAAACTGAAGGAATATAGAAAGCTGGTGAAAGAAAGAGAATGGAAAAACTCTTAAAAGCTTAAATAAAATCTCCTGACAATTTGACCTTGTGATTAAAACTAAGATTAGATGGATTTGCTTATAAGGTTTTGTTAAAATTAGCTTTAGCATTAAGAATACACAAAGGAAAAGTAAAAAATTTTTGAACAAGATTTGTATGTAGTATTAATAGAAAATAGTAAAATTTTTTGTTTATATTTTGAGAAAAAAATCGGAAAAAGGTTCAGTACCCCTCATGGTTTTTTTATTAGGTCTTAGCAGAAAACTGAGTCTCTTCCTAAAAAAAAATTTTCAAAGATTGTTTTTTTTCTTAAAATTTTGAAATGCTTATTTTGGAAAATGAATATTATTTTGCAGTGACCTCAGATCCCATTGTGAACAAGTGTCATAAACTTTTGATATTTGACAAAATTTCTAATGTCAATATTTCAAATTTTGAAATCAGTCTTTTTGATCTCACACTAACTTTTTTAATATTAGGGTCCCTGGAAGTTCAAGAAAGACACATTATACTCATTTGGTATGTTAAGCATAGTCAAATACAAAATAGTGTTTACCTTTCTTTGGTTTATATTTGTATAAATATGTTATTAGCATGTGTTTAAAATTTTACAAAATTTCTAAAATTCTGACTTGTCTTAGTATATGTTGATAATAATTGTGTTGTCAAATGTCTGTCTGCCACAGAAATAATCTAATTTCCTTTGCAATTAAACCTTTAAGCATGGGTATTCTTAGACTTTTTGTTTTTTGTCTACTGACAGTTATTGTTTCATTTTGATTCTTCTCATGAAACTGTTTAAGTACAGTGTAAAATTGGTATCTGCTTTAAGGAAATTTGTTAGAATAGACTCTTAAAAGTACTCTTAGATTTTTTGTTTCTTTTGCCAAGGAAATGTGTATCTTGGCGAGTCACTCGCTTCATGATTCGACAGATGTTTTCCTTTTTTTCCTTTTTCACCCCCACCACTCAGTGCTGTGTGCTCTGGTCTGACCAAGTTGTTAGTTTTGGTGTAAGAAAGAGGACCAGGAGGGGCAGGCTGAGAAAGTCAGAGACCAACAGTCATGGATAGAAGCAGATGGGGCTGTCATTGCTCAAAGCCATCCACTCCGAGTGCATTTTATGATTTTTTTTCTGGATTTGGAATCTCCTCCTCCGTGTGACCATCTAGAAACTCACCCTCCTATGTTGAACAATGAGAACACATGAACATGGGGAGGGGAGCATCACACACTGGGGTCTGTTGTGGAGGAGGGCTAGGGGAGAGACAGTGGGGTATGGGGAGGTGGAGGAGGGATAACACAGGGAGAAATGCCAGATATAGGTGATGGGGGGACAGAGGCAGCAAATCACCTTGCCCTGTATGTACTTATGCAACAATCCTGCATGATCTGCAGATGTACCCCAGAACCTACAGTACAATGATAAAAGAAACTTGGGCCGGGTGCGGTGGCTCACTCCTGTAATCCCAGCACTTTGGGAGGCCAAGGCGGGTGGATCACGAGGTCAAGAGATCCAGACCATCCTAGTCAACATGGTGAAACCCTGTCTCTACTAAAAATACAAAAAATCAGCTGAGTATGGTGGCGCATACCTGTAATCCCAGCTACTCAGCAGGCTGAGGCAGAAGAATTGCCTGAACTCAGGAGGCAGAGGTTGGGGTGAGCCGAGATGGCGCCATTGCACTCCAGCCTGGGTAACAAGAGCAAAACTCTGTCTCAAAATAATAATAATAATAATAATAATAAACTCACCCTCCTACTTTCTTCTCATGACAATTTCTGTTCCTAATGCACCCCTTTAAGGCCAAAGAATGGCCATCCAAATAGTTGATGATTGAGTGAAAATGAATTTTTCTGAGACTCTTAACCCTGCCCTGCTTTATCCCAAAGAGACAGGTTTACAAAAGCCAGCTTTTATGCCAACCTGTGCAGTTGTGAGTGTGGTGTTCGGGAGCAGGGACATAAGTGAAGGGTGAGACAGAAAACAAAATGCTGGCTGTTTGCCAAATTGTGAAAGTAGAGGAGGCAAAAATCATCTGGAAGCTGGATGTCATTCAGGAGACCTTAAATTTTAGGATGTCCTTTTTTTCAGATGAAGTGTTGGATGAGGCGAAATTATGGAGTCGAGTTACACTGGGTACATCACCTGTCTGCCTCCATTTTTTTTTTCTGTAAAATTGGTGACGGTGACAGTCAAATGTTTTTGTGAGGACTGTAGCTGGCTGGAAAGGTCTTGGGGGTAGTGCATGGTGCAAAGTGAGTGCTGCATCTGTGTGAGATATTATAATTATGGGAATAGTCAAAGGTGTCACCCTGAGCATCCTGGGTGGGGAGATACTTTTTCAGCCAGAGTCCTGGCAGGCTTGCTGGAAAGAAAGATGGTGAAAGGGGAAGGTTAATTTCCAGGAGTGAAATGATTGTGGAGGAGTAACCAGGAACAACATTCTGTGAAAATACCTTCACTTAACAGCTGGAATACACAGAGTCGGTGTGGCTTCTGTGACAAATATCACCTGGATGTCAGGTGAGTGTGAGAAAAAGCATTAGCGTTAATCTCAGTAGCCACTGTTTTGGGCTTTCATTATTCATAGGTTATAATCTTTGTAATCAATTTTTTTGAGGTGGAGGGTGGGACAATCAGTGTCAGGGGATGACAGGGGGAGCAGGGACAAGTCATCTTCATTTCTCTCTCCCAGGAGACCAGAACCCAGAATCCTGAGTTTAGGGCGGAGCACCACATCCTTCTGACGTCCCTGAGGATCATGAGTGCTCATCATTTCATGTCACCTCTGCATCCACTTACTAAAGTATAAGTTTAGCTGCCTCATATCAGAGGCAGGGCTTGGTCACAATGACAGTTTCCAATAACATACCCCGTCCAGATGGCTGCAGTTGGTGGCCAGAGATAAAATCTTAGCGGTATCTCTCCTGTTTGGTGTGCTCAGCTCCCTTCTCTCCAGCTGTTTCCTTTGAACTGACAGTTCTGACATTTGCCCTCAAATTTAAAGTGACCCCCTCTCAGTCACAGCGTGATCTCCTGGCCCCAGCGTTTAACTGCCTTAATCCCACCCATCGAAGCCCCCTACTGGAAATCTGTCAGATAACACCCTGGACCCACTAAAGCCACTGGTCTGCAGGTCTCTTCTCTCTTCCCTGCCTCGGCTTTCTGACCTCTGTGTCTGTCGTGTCCAGAGGTACCGTGTGCTCTTCTGTGTCTGCTAGGTCAGTAGTGATAACTTTCCCCTTCACATTGTGTTTGTATCACTGACCCTTTGCCTGCCATCCGGGACCTGACATTGAGGCAGCCCATGGGAACTCTGCAGGTTCAGCCCCATGGAGCTCTGCTGCAGTTATCTCATGAACGAAGGAGGACAAACGTGGAATTGAAGACAAAGACAAAGGTTCTGTTTGAAAGAAGGGGTCAGGGGGCTTTTTGCTTCTAGTGAACAAAGGCCCTGAGCTTTTACAGCCCTTCATATTTATTTTATTTATTTTAAGACAGTCTTGCACTGTTGCCCAGGCTAGAGTGTAGTGGCATGATCTCAGCCCACAGCAACCCCCGCCTCCCAGATTCAAGCAATTCCCCTGCCTCAGATTCCGAAGCAGCTGAGATTACAGGCACCTGCCATGCTCAGCTATTTTTTTTTTTTTGTATTTTTAATAGAGATGGGGTTTTATTATGTTGGGCAGGCTTGTTTCAAACTCTTGATCTCATGATCTACCCACCTCTGCCTCCCAAAGTGCTGGCATTGCCCTCAAATTTAAAGTGACCACCTCTCAGTCACAGCATGATCTCATGATAAATGGCATGAGCCTTCACATTTATTATGTAAAGTGAATAGGGAGGAGGGGGTGATTGTTGCTCAGCTACTTGATTTATCACAGGGACTGCTTTGCTGTTCAACAGGTCCCAGATGTTCAGGTAGATGACCTCCAGGAGTACACATGACCTCAAGGAGCACGGGACCTGGGACGTGACTGCCCTCAACATTCCTTCTGGTGGCAGACGCAGTTTGTCAGTTTCCCGACATCCTGCTTTCGTGAGGATGGTTTGCTGTTTACTCATGTAGCCTCCAGAGGTATATTGAGTTGGTCCCATCCACATTCTTGGGGTCTCCAGCATCTCCCCTTTCATTCTTTGTATTAATTGAATAAAGGTAATTCTAGTCTGGGCAGCTTTCAATTACTGGTTGGTGATCCACCTGATCCTGCAGACTACGAACAGAAAACAGAGGCATAATAGCATTATTCCTATAAACATTGAGATTATATTTAAGATAAGTCCCCGGGTTAAGGCTCTCCAAGCCCTGCTGGAATTCTGTCCAGGATTCTAAAGGAGGAGTTTGCTTATTCGAGTCAAGAATTTTGTTTTGTAAATCACTGAAATAGAAAGTAACATCAGAGGTAAGAGCTCCTTGTTATGAGCCTTTACGAGGTTCCACGGACATTCACTTTGATTGTACTCCAAATTGGTTACACAAATGTGAGTAGGGTTAAAATGACAGCACAATTGCTACTGCAATTGCAATTTTTAATTGAATTTTAGGTTGGGGGGTACATGTGAAGAGCATGTAAGGCTGTTGCATAGGTACACACATAGCAGTGTGGTTTGCTGCCTTCCTCCCCATCACCTATATTTGGCATTTATCCCTATGTTATACCTCCCCAACTCCCACCACAGACCCCAGTGTGTGATGCTCCCCTCCCTGTGTCCATGTGTTCTCATTGTTCAACAGTCACCTATGAGTGAGAATATGTGGTGTTTGATTTCCTGTTCTTTTGTCTAAGAATGATGGTTTTCAGGTTCATCCACGTCCCTATACAAAGGACACGAACTCATCTTTTTTTATGGCTTTATAGTATAGTATTCCATGGTGTATATGTGCCACATTTTCCCTGTCCAGTCTATCATCGATGGGCATTTGGGTTGGTTCCAAGTCTTTGCTATTGTAAACAGTGCTGCAGTGAACATTCATGTGCATGTGTTCCTTATAGAACGATTTATAGTCCTTTGGATATATACCCAGTAATGGGATTGCTGGGTCAAATGGAATTTCTATTTTTAGGTCCTTGAGGAATCACCACACTGTCTTCCACAATGGTTGAACTAATTTACACTCCACCAACAGTGTAAAAGTGTTCCTATTTCTCCACATCCTCTCCACCATCTGTTGCCTCCAGATTTTTTAATGATCGCCATTCTAACTGGCATGAGGTGGTATCTCAATGCAGTTTTGATTTGCATTTCTCTAATGACCAGTGATGATGAGCATTTTTTCATATGTTTGTTGGCCTCATATATGTGTTTTGTAAAGTGTCTCTTCATATCCTTTGCCCACTTTTGAACGGGCTTGATTTTTTTCTTGTAAATCTGTTTTAATTCTTTGTAGATTCTGGATATCAGACCTTTGTCAGATGGGTAGATTGCAAAAAATTTTTCCCATTCTGTTGGTTGCCGATTCACTCTAATGACGGTTTCTTTTGCTGTGCAGAAGCTGTGGATTTTGATTAGGTCCCATTTGTCTATTTTGGCTTTTGTTGCCATTGCTTTTGGTGTTTTAGTCATGAAGTCCTTGCCTATGTCTATGTCCTGAATGGTTTTGCCTAGGTTTTATTCTAGGGTTTTTATGGTGTTAGGTCTCATGTTTAAGTCTTTAATCCATCTGGAGTTAATTTTAGTGTAAGGTGTCAGGAGGGGTCCAGTTTCTGCTTTCTGCACATAGCTAGCCAGTTTTCCCAACACATTTATTAAACAGGGAATCTTTTCCCCATTGCCTGTTTTTGTCAGGTTTGTCAAAGATCAGATGGTTGTAAATGTGTGGCATTGCCTCCGAGACCTCTGTTCTGTTCCATTGGTCTATAACTCTGTTTTGGTACCAGTACCATGCTGTTTTGATTACTGTAGCCTTGTTGTATAGTTTGAAGTCAGGTAGTGTGATGCCTCCAGCTTTGTTCTTTTTGCTTAGAATTGACTTGGCTATGTAGGCTCTCTTTTGGTTCCATATGAAGATTAAGGTGTTTTTTTTCCAGTTGTGTGAAGAAGGTCATTGGTAGCTTGATGGGGATAGCGTTGAATCTGTAAATTACTTTGGGCAGTATGCCCATTTTCACGATATTGATTCTTCCTAACCATAAGCATGGAATGTTTCTCCATCTGTTTGTGTCCTCTCTTATTTTGTTGAGCAGTGGTTTGTAGTTCTTGAAGAGGTCCATTACATTTTTTGTGAGTTGTATTCCTAGGTATTTTATTTTCTTTGTAGCAATTGTGAATGGCAGTTCATTCTTGATTTGGTTCTCTTTAAGTCTGTTATTGGTGCATAGGAATGCTTGTGATTTTTGCACATTGATTATGTATCCTGAGACTTTGCTGAATTTGCTTATCAGTTTCAGGAGATTTTGGGGCAGAGACGATGAGGTCTTCTAAATATACAATCATGTCATCTGCAAATAGAGACAGTTTGACTTCCTCCTTTACTAACTTTGAATACCCTTTATTTCTTTTTCCTGCCTGATTGCTCTGGCTAGAACTTCCAATACTATATTCAATAGAAGTAGTGAGAGAGGGCATCCTTGTCTAGTGCCAGATTTCAAAGGGAATGCTTCCAGTTTTTGCCCATTCAGTATGATATTGGCTGTGGATTTGTTGTAAATAGCTTTTATTATTTTGAGATACGTTCCATCAATACCTAGTTTATTGAAAGTTTTTAGCATAAAGGGCTGTTGCAGAGAAGGCCTTTGACAAAATTCATCTATTGAGATAATCATGTGGTTTTTGTCTTTGGTTCTGCTTATGTGGTGAATTACGTTTATAGACTTGCGTATGTTGAACCAACCTTGCATCCCCAGGATGAAGTATACTTGATCATGGTGGATAAGCTTTTCCATGTGCTGTTGCAATCTGTTTGCCAGTATCTTATTAAAGATTTTTGCATCTATTTTCATCGTGGATATTGGCCTGAATTTTTCTTTTCTTGCTGAGTCTCTGCCGGGTTTTGGTATTAGGACGATGTAGGTCTCATAAAATGATTTGGGAAGGATACCCTCTTTTTGGATTGTTTGGAATAATTTCAGAAGGAGTGGTACCAGTTCCTCTTTGTATGTCTGGTAGAATTCGGCTGGGAACCCATCTGGACCTGGACCTTTTTTGGGTGGTAGGCTCTTAATTCCTGCTTCAACTTATTATTGGTCTGTTAAAGGTTTCAACTTATTCCTGGTTTCGGCTTGTTAGGCTTGGGAGGATGTAAGCGTCCAGGAATTTATCCAAGCTTAAGAGAAGCCAGGAGAAGTATAATAAAGGCTGAAGTTGAGGCAGCAATTAATAGCTTCCCAACCAAGCGCAGGTCCAGATCAGTTCATAGCCGAATTCTACCAGACATACAAAGAGGAGCTGGTACTATTCCTTCTGAAACTATTCCAAACAATCCAAAAAGAGGGTATCCTTCCCAAATCATTTTATGAGACCTACATCGTCCTGATACCAAAACCCGGCAGAGATTCAGCAAGAAAAAGAAAAATTCAGGCCAATATCCACAATGAACATAGATGCAAAAATCTTCAATGAGATACTGGCAAAGAGATTGCAACAGCACATTGAAAAGCTTATCCACCATGATCAAGTAGGCTTCATCCCGGGGATGCAAGGCTGGTTCAAAATATGCAAGTCTATAAATGTAACTCCACACATAAACAGAACCAAGGACAAAAACCACATGATTATCTCAACAGATGCAGAGAAGGCCTTTGACAAAATTCAACAGCCCTTTATGCTAAAAAACTCTCAATAAACTAGGTATTGATGGAATGTATCTCAAAATAATAAAAGCTATTTACAACAAACCCACAGCCAATATCACACTGAATGAACAAAAACTGGAAACATTCCCTTTGAAATCTGGCACTAGACAAGGATGCCCTCTTTTACCACTCCTATTGAAT
The DNA here is from genome assembly GCA_031835075.1 of Saguinus oedipus. Classification (NCBI taxonomy): domain Eukaryota; kingdom Metazoa; phylum Chordata; class Mammalia; order Primates; family Cebidae; genus Saguinus; species Saguinus oedipus. Next base: position 45,016,010 of record CM063187.1, on the reverse strand, counting down.
ATAGTATTGGAAGTTCTAGCCAGAGCAATCAGGCAAGAAAAAGAAATAAAGGGTATTCAAAATTAGTAAAGGAGGAAGTCAAACTGTCTCTATTTGCAGATGACATGATTGTATATTTAGAAGACCCCCATCATCTTCTCAAATTGATAAGCAACTTCAGCAGTCTCAGGATACAAAATTAATGTACAAAGAATCACAAGCATTCCTATACACCAATAACAGATTTAAAGAGGGCCAAATCAAGAATGAACTGCCATTCACAATTGCTACAAAGAGAATAAAATACCTAGGAATACAACAAACAAAGAACGTAAAGGACCTCTTCAAGGAGAACTACAAACCACTGCTCAACAAAATAAGAGAGGACACAAACAGATGGAGAAACATTCCATGCTTATGGTTAGGAAGAATCAATATCATGAAAATGGCCATACTGCCCAAAGTAATTTATAGATTCAATGCTATCCCCATCAAGCTACCAATGACCTTCACAGAATTGGAAAATATCACCTTAAACTACCTATGGAGCCAAAAGAGAGACTGTATAGCCAAGTCAATTCTAAGCAAAAGGAACAAAGCTGGAGGCATCACACTACCTGACTTCAAACTATACAACAAGGCTACAGTAATCAAAACAGCATGGTACTGGTACCAAAACAGAGATACAGATCAATGGAACAGAACAGAGGCCTCGGAGGCAATGCCACACATCTACAACCATCTGACCTTTGACAAACCTGACAAAAACAAGCAATGGGGAAAGGATTCCCTGTTTAATAAATGGTGTTGGGAAAACCGGCTAGCCATGTGCAGAAAGCAGAAACTGGACCCCTTCCTGACACCTTACACTAAAATTAACTCCAGATGGATTAAAGACTTAAACATGAGACCTAACACCATAAAAACCCTAGAATAAAACCTAGGCAAAACCATTCAGGATGTAGACATAGGCAAGGATTTCATGGCTAAAACGCCAAAAGCAATGGCAACAAAAGCCAAAATAGACAAATGGGATGTAATTAAACTCCAGAGCTTCTGTACAGCAAAGGAAGCAGTCATTAGAGTGAACTGGTAACCAATGGAATGGGAAAAAAATTTTGCAGTCTCCCCATCTGACAAAGGACTAATGTCAGATCCAGAATCTACAAAGAACTAAAACAGATTTACAAGAATAAAACAAACCCATTCAAAAAACACTTTTCAAAAGACGACATAAATGAGGCCAACAAACATATGAAAAAATGCTCATCATCAGTGGTTATCAGAGAAATGCAAATCAAAACCACATTGAGATACCATCTCACACCAGTTAGAATGGCAATCATTAAAAAATCTTGAGACAACAGATGTTGGAGAAGATGTGGAGAAATAGGAACCCTTTTATACTATTGGTGGGAGTATAAATTCGTTCAACCATTGTGGAAGACAGTGTGGCAATTCCTCAAGAATCTAGAAATAGAAATATCATTTGACCCAGCAATGCCATTACTGGGTATAAACCCAAAGGATTATAAATTGTTCTAATATAAAGACAAATGCACACGTATGTTCATTGTGACACTGTTTACAATAGCAAAGACTTGAAACCAACCCAAATTTCCATCATCAATAGACTGGATAAAGAAAATGTTGTACACATACACCATGGAATACTATGCAGCCATAACAAATGAGTTCTTGTCCCTCACAGGGACATGGATGAATCTGAAAACCATCATTCTCAGAAAACTGACACAAGAACAGAAAACCAAACACTGCATGTTATCACTCATAGGTGGACATTAGAACACATGAACACAGGGAGGGGAGCATTACACACTGCAGTCAGCAGTGGGGAGCTAGAGGAGGGATAATGAGGGGAGAAATACCAGATACATGTGATCGAGGGATGAAGGCAGCAAACCACCTTGCCATATATGTACCTATGTAACAATCCTGCATGATCTGCACATGTACCCCAGAACCTAAAGTACAATTAAAAAAAAAAGAAAACACTATTGATAAAAAACCTGTTGAAAATAATAAATTCAGTAAGGTTGCAAGATACAAAATCAACATGCAAACATCAGTTGCATTTCTATGCACTAACAATGAACAATCTGAAAGGAAATTTAGAATTTCAATTCATATTAATATCAAAAAGAATAAAATATTTTGGAATAACTTTAATCAAAAAAGAGCAAAGGATTCTACCCTGAAACCTACAAAATATTGCTGAAAGAAAGATGACATCAATAAATGGAAAGACAGTACTACCCAAAGTGAGCTGCAGATTCAATCCAACCCCTACCAGAATCCCAGTAACATTTTCTGCAGAATTAGGCTCTTATTATAAGACTGCCACAACAAAGACACTGAGAAAAAGAAGCAAACATAATAAGGTGGAAAGTTCTGATGACATAGAAAATAACCATCACCCTTCTCATATCTCAAAGCATTAAAAAATATGAGTGCAGCATGGCCAGTATGGAATTCACCAATCACCAGGCTAGAAACACAGTGAGGGAAAAAAAGCGGGGGTGGGGGAGGAGGAAGAATATATTTGGCGCATCACCTTCCACTTTTGCCTACTAATCTGATGCTGAAAAGAAATGCTCACTGGGGCACTTTGGATCTTGAATCTTTCAGATATGGGATGCTAAACCAGTAAGTGTGTGGCAAATATTTCAGAATCAAAAAATGTCAGAAATACAAAAACCCTTTTCATCCTAAGTCTTAGGCATAAGAAATAATCTGTGTGAACTATAGGCATCAAGCTGTACAGCAGATCTCTAGAACCTCCCCATCTCCCATAACAAACTGTACACCCATGAACAACTCCTTATTCTCCCCACTACCAGCTCCTGGCAACCGGCAGTGTCTCCTCTGATTCACTCTGGAATCCACTTACATGAGGTCCCTAGAGTAGTCAAACCCATGGAATCAGAGTAGAATGTCCAGTGAAAGAAAATATTTGTAAAACTTCTTTCCAAATTTCTGTCTCATATCCATCAAACACACATGGTCTGTGAGGACCAGATTTCCAGCAGTTCATGCTCCCCATTTCCACCAGTCAGCCCTGCATTTGCAAATGTCCACATGTACTGCTAGAAGGATTTCCATGGTCCTCACCTGCCCTCTGCAGAAGGAGGGGAAACTTCAACAACCTGGGACAGGGAACATGGTTCTGCTCCAAAGCCACCAGCTCTCGCCTGTCCCCTGCACTCTTTCTAGGTCATTCCGTGCACTCTGCTCTATCTTTAGAGGTCACTGGCTCAAGTCAGTCACTATGAAACATCTGGGGAAAACTGCCCCATCTTGTGCCTCCCCTGCCTGATGGCTGAACTGACCTCCAGGCTTGACTCTGGTCTCCCCTGGGTTATTTCTGCTGAAACATCCAGTCCTAGGACATCCTTCAGGGTTTCAGAACAATGGGAACTCCCATTATTACTCATCTTTAGAATGTCCTTGGAAAGGGAAGCTGCAGAGAAAATACATCTAAGGGGGCAAAGTAGGATGGAATTTGGAAGGGACCCAGCAGTCACACATTCCAGGTAAGGAACCCAAGGTGGGCCAGCCAGTCAGCTGAGTAGGGAAGGACTGTGAGGGGCACCAGGGGCTGTGACTCCCACTCACATGTCTGTTCATGACCCAACACTGCTGCTCAATTCACACGTGAGAAAGCCTGTGCTTCCCTAAGACAGAGCAGGTGGCCTCACTGTCTTGGAGCCCTTAGATCATTTTACATCTGTCTTGTGACACACATTCCAGCCATTGGCTTTCAAGGACTTGGGTGGGCTGAGGTGGGAGATGCAACTCTGATTAAAAGATGCCTGTGGAGGAATCAAATATGCCACACAAGGCAATCTTCTCTCTGTTATCTCTTTAATACTTTCTCTTATCCTTTTATGTACCTGATCAATTTGTCAATCCTGTATTAATGGGCAGGCTAAGAACTCCCTTTTTTTGTTTTATTTGTTTTGTTTCGTGTTTGTTTTGGAGACAAAGTTTCACTCGTGTTGCCCAGGCCGGAGTGCAATGGCATGGTTTTGGCTCAATGCAACCTCCGCCTCCCAGATTCAACCAATTCTACTGACTCAGCCTCCTGAGTAGCTGGGATTACAAGCATGTGCCACCACGCCCAGCTATTTGTATTTTTAGTAGATATGGGGTTTCTGCATGTTGGTCAGGCTGGTCTCAAACTCCCGACCTGTGGTTATCTGCCCACCTTAGCCTCCCAAAGTGCTGGGATTACAGGCGTGAGCCACTGTGCCCTTTCTAATGCTGCTTGCTTATCTATTGGAGTAGGGGTCTCAGACAGAACCCCCATTTCCTCTTTGTTATTTTGGCCCAGTGATAATGTTACTGGGACCGTTCCCCTTGTGCATGATGCTAAGATTTCTCCCCACCTGTTCCCAGAGCTTTACGTCTAGCATATTTTCTGCCAGGAACCATGGGCTGTGGGAAACAACAGTTTGTGTTAAGTCCCTTAATTGAGCCTGCGAAACTGAGGCTCCCCTAGCCTTGAGCAGTTGTTTCAATACTTCTATATTCTGTTTCTGTTGAGCTGGTAACTGTTGTCCAATGATGAAACCTCAGCCTGAACAATCCCCCACCCCAATCTTGGTAATCCCCAGCAGGTACCAATGACATACTAACTCACTGTTTTACTGACTTGACTGTGCAGTCCTCTTAATCTTCATTTCATGGGGTCCAGCATGCTCTCTTTGCAGCGATGGTGACATGGGGCGCCACTGTCGGGGTCGCCACCTGCAGGGGTCTGTCCTGCAGACCCTGACACAATGATGAATGAATAAAGTACACTGACACACAGATATTATGCTTTACCAGATTGACTGAGTGTCGGTGGCCACACAGGAGAGTGCTGTAAAGAGACAGCAGTGCTGACACACTAGCCTCACCAGTCTTCATTGAGCACACATTAAATGACAAAAACTGAGTCAACACCACCAGAGGTTAAAGATTAAAGATAAGTTCCGATGCCCAAAGCAAACACCATTAGTGGATAATATCCCTGATCGACCTCCCCCACTGAGAGAGCCACCTGGAATGATCAAAGGTTAATTGTATAGGACCACATGAGTAAACAAGTTAGTCAGGTAAACTCCCCACATTCCTCTGTTTCTACTCTAATTTATGTAAGGGGACAAGGATGCATTCAGCCAAGAACTACAGAAAAAAACCCTTTGGCCTTTCAAAAGGGTTTGAGACTATTCTGTGACTTTCCCTAATTTATCTCCCTTAATATTTTTGCCACCACCCTGACAGTCCCCACACAGTGATACAACCACAATGTGAAAGTGTAAGTGTTTTTACTACTTACAGACACTGGGGAGCACTCAGCACACCTGGAAACCACAGACACAGAGGTCAGTGAGCCCAGGCAGGGAGGAGAGAAGGGACCTATAGCCAATGGCTTTATTAAGTCCAGGGTGCTATCTGACAGGTTTCCAGCAGGGAGCATTAATGGATGTGTTTAAAGCAAGCAAACACTAGGACCAGGAGATCACACTGTGACTGAGAGGTGCTCACTTCATTTATTTATTTTATTATTCTTGCTATTATTTTTTTGAGATGGAGTTTTGCTCTTGTTGCCCAGGCTGGAGTGCAATGGCACAATCTCAACTCACCACAACTTCCATCTCACGGGTTGAAGCAATTCTCCTGCCTCAGCCCCCAGGGTAGCTGGGATTACAGGCGTGCACCGAGGTGGTCACTTTAAATTTGAGGACAAATGTCAGAACTGTCAGTGTAAAGAAAGCAGCTGGAGAGAGGGGAGCCCAGCATACCAAGCATGAGAGATACCTCTAAGATTTTATCTCTGGCCACCAACTGGAGCCACTTGAACCAGGTACAGTATTAGAAACAGCCATGGTGACCAAGCCCTGCCTCTGATGTGAGGCAAGTAAACCTACACCTTAAAAAATAAATGCTAAGGCAATACGACATTATGAGCACTCAAGATACCCACGGACACCAGCAGGGTGTGGTGCTGTGCCCTGGAGTAGGAGCCTGGGTTCTGGCCTCTGGGAATGAGAAATGAAAATGACTTGTCCCTGCTCCCCTGACATTGATCTTCCTGCCCTGATGCTCCCTCTTCTGCTCCTAAACCCATGTGCAGTTTCAGCCCCAGATGTCACTGCCCCCAGGGTAGTGGGGGCACTGCCCACAGTGCTGCCTACTGCACACAAACACAAACTCACAGGTGACAAAAATCTGCGTTTGGGACACTTGGTTGATTGTGACAGAGGGAGAACAGTAAACTTACAACTACGGAGACTGAGACTCAGGCTGGAAGGTGATGGAGCTGTCACATGACATATGTGTGATCTCACGTGGAACGTGCAGATCCACGTGGAATAAAACACGCAGGCTGGCCTGGGAATGCTGCCGTCCACATTTCCCTCCCTGTCCAGCAGAGGGCGGAAGAGTCCCTCCTGGCTTTGACCTCCCTGAGGGTTGCTGACTTCTCTCAGGGCCCATAGCCCCGCATGGTCCACCCGCATGGTCCCCCAGGGTCACCTTGGCTCACATCCTCCCACATCCTCTTTGCCCTCTGAGATCCCCACAGGGACTCTGTCAGCTCCTCCCTACAGCCTGACGGCTGCTCCCTCCACAAACAGCTCCTTCCCCCATATTCCTTCCTTCTTGGCTCTCAGCCAAGAGGACATTTTCCAGGGCAGCGCTGGTGCACATGAAGCCACACTGGGCACTTTCCCTTCATCAACTCCTTCCATCCTCATCAACTCTTTCTGTCACTGCTCTCTAAGTGCCCACCCACGCTCCATCTGTCCTGTTCTCTGGGGCATCCCAGGCCAAGCCTAGCACTGACACAGAACAGTGGCTGCCTGGGGGCCCACAGAGTCCCTGGGAATCAGCCAGACACCCTGGGACCTGCCCGCTGCACCCCAGGAGGCACAGAGTGTGTGTGACGATCACGCACGGGCACCATCTGGGATGTGGCCGCCTACCCTGGCTGTCCCTCGTGAAGTCAGGAGGGAAAACTGACCTCTCCTGTGTGCATAGGGGGAAAACAGAGGGTATTAGTTCTCTTTGCTCCTAGAAACAACCCATCCCCACTTGCTGTCTCAGGTGTGAGCAATGTCCCTCCAGACAGGCCTTCTGGCCACTGCCTTTTCTTCCCCTAGAGAGAGCAGCTTGACCAGATCATAACCCTCAGAACAGACCCCTGAGTATGTCAGCACATGGAGGGCTGAGCCCATCATGGCCACGCAGTAAGTCAGGATGAATCTCTCCAGTTCTGAGCCCCTGCTCTGTCCCAGGCTTTCCCTCCCGAGTGTTAACGAGCCATGTCCTACAGGATTCCTGGGTAACTCCCCGCTTCCTGCTGAGGCCTCCATCATGTCGGGGTCACCACCACCTGTAGAGGTCTGTCCTGCAGACCTTGACTCAGCAGCGGATGAATAAATGCACTCTCACACCCATTACAGTGATTCCAGTGGGCTAGATAGGGATGGTCATCGGCTGCTTTCAGACGGCAGCTGCAGCCAACTGAGCAAGACTCCCTCTCCATCCTCATGTATTCAGGATACATTTCAGAACAGAGGTTCTAAGTCAACATGCTTGTGGATAATTAACATGGTTAAAACAGCGGTTTTATGAATGATAAAACCTTAGGTTCTGGGGCTCAGAGTAAACACTATTAACGGGTAATTCCCCTTTGACCTCCCCTGAGAGGGTCATCCTGCAGAAAGGTTACATGATCAAACAAATCCGAGTGGAGACAAAGGGACGTGGGGTAAACACTTAGCTGGGGAAATTTGATTGCTCTGTGTTTTACCGTATGACTTAAAATTCTAATGTCACGAACTGGCTGCCTTCAGCCTGCTCCATCGAAACCTTTAGGCCTTCCAAAAGGTTTGAGACTCTATTCTTCTAACTTTCCCTAAGATTTTGCCAGCCAGCCTGAGTCAACCCCAACATCCTGCTGCACCACCCCGGGAAAGGTGCGGGGACCACAGCACAATCAGCCGGGCAGAGAAGAGAGGACACCCAAGATGGTCAGGAAGAACATGAAAAACCCTGAGCCCCAGCTCAGCTGCCAGACCCCAGGGAGCAAGAGAATGACTGAGAACTGTCCCTGTGACCATGGGACTATGAGCAACCAGCACAGGCCTGTCCTCCCAAGAGGCATGAGAGATTTACCCTGCACACCTCCAGGAAGGACAGTTTCCTCTGGGACACCCAGGTCCTGAATGTCCATCCTTGGAAGCTGCAGCCAAGTTAGACGCAATCATAGAAAGGAAGGGTCCCTCTCACCAGCCAACACTCAGCTGACCCACAGCACAGTCGGGCGTCCCTGTGACAGGGACCTGGCCCCTGCACTGAAGGGAAGACCCAGATGGGGATGAGAGAGGGCAAAGGGTGTGAATGTGCATCCCGACCCTGAGCCATAGGGACAGCAGGAGGCTGAGGCTCAGGACTGTGCTTGCCCAACCTATAGAGAGAGAGAGAGAGAGAGAGAGAGAGAGAGAGTGTGTGTGTGTGTGTGTGTGTGTGTGTGTGTGTGTGTGTGTGTGTCTGTCTGCACATCGTGTGTGTAGAGGTGGGTGAGGAAATCACTGCTGAAGGAGGCAGAGCAGTTCCCAGGGGCCGGAAACACAGAGAAAAGGAAAAAGAGAAGGAGGGAAAAGGAGGCAGGACTGAGGGGAGGGGATGAGAGGTGTCCTGGGTACAGACCCCGCCCATGAGACTAAGAAGTGCTCCTGCCCTGGGAAGAGGCTCAGTGCAGAAGGAGGAAGGACAGCAGAGCTGGCAGCCGTGATCTGAAAGTGTCTGGATCCCAGGCTCATCTCCACAGAGGAGGACACGCAGGCAGCAGAGACCATGGTGTTCCCCTCAGCACCTCCCTGCACACAGTGCATCACCTGGCAGGGGTTCCTGCTCACAGGTGAGGAGAGAACTTCCTGGGAGAGGACAGGAGGAGGAAGTGCAGTAACTGGCTGGGGTCTCCTGGGGAGGAGGGGGCTCTACAAAAGACAGAAGGCTCTGTTGGGGCCTAGATAGGGGGAAAATACACCAGAAAGGGACAGAGGTCAAAACAGGAAAATCTCAGTGAACTGGAATTGGTAAGAGGCAGGAAAATCTCAAGTGTTCTGTTTTCCTGGTTAATTATCACTGGCCACTACATTTTGTAAAATAATAACTATATCAGATGACACTTAAAATAAAAACATAAGTAGGGCATGAAACAGTGTCCTCAGCCAAAAACCTCCACAGTTGAAAAAGGAAAAAAACACCACCAGGATGTGGAGGGCCCTGGGAATTCTCACATCTACAGGAGTCTGCAGTCTTTCCCAGGTACTAGGGTGCAACCAAGACCACAAAGCGTCTGTCCTCATGGAGCTCACGCTCATGGGGAGGAAGACAAACACATACAGAGATCTAGAACGTGAGGTCAGGTGTTGACAAGACTTCCTGGAGGGAACAGAGCAGGGAAAGGTCAGAAAGGGAAGACCCAGGGTCTCCGGAGGAGGTGTCACGAAAGAAGGCTTCTAAGGGTGCCCTGATGTGAGCACGATCTGAGGGCGGTGGGGAGGAAGCCAGGCAGCCCTTACGGAAGAGGATTCCAAACAGCAAAAAGGCCAAGGTCAGAAGTGTTGAAGGTATGGGGGTCATGTTGCTGACCTTGAGCCAGTAGGACAGCAGGACACACATGGACACATGGACACACACACACACGGTGTATGTTTGTGTCTCTTCAAGGCTGAGGATTGAAGAGACCTTCTCAGGACCCAGAGCCCCATCTTTTTACCCCAATATATAGGTCTCCATATTGACAGATGTTCTCTCTACCTCCTAGCATCACTTTTAAACTTCTGGAACCCACCCACCACTGCCCAAGTCATGATTGAAGCCCAGCCACACGTTGTTTCAGAGGGGAAGGATGTTCTTCTGCTTGTCCACAATTTGCCCCAGAATCTTACTGGCTACAGCTGGTACCGAGGGAATATCATGGACATCAACCATTACATTACAGCATTTTTAATAGAACGTCACATAACTATATTTGGGCCTGCACACACTGGACGAGAAACAATATATCCCAATGCATCCCTGCTGATCGAGAAAGTCACCCAGAATGACGCAGGACTCTATACCCTACAAGTCGCCACGCAAGGTGATAGGAACAAAGGAGAAACTGGACATTTCACCTTACACCGTGAGTGATTCCACATGATCCCCGGGTGGTGTCGGGTTGCAGGGTAGTCACTTCTACTTTGCACACACAGGATTGGCAGACCTGGACTGTCTGTGTCCCTCTCTGCATTATGTCCCATGTTGGGGTTTGGGCATTTAGCACAGGACACACACAGGGGAGACAAACTTCGACAGATCAGAATTCTTTTCCTGCATCCAGACCCTGCAGACATTCACTGCAGAGGAAGCACAGTCTGACAGCGAGGACTCAGCAGATCAGTCTCAGCCAAGCACCTCATGCCCTCTCCATAAACCTGACCCTGAGGAAGACCCTGGAGAATGGAGTAGGGCTTGGCCTGAGGGGTCCCCTGGGATACTCTCAGAGAAGCTCAGCCCTAGAAGCCCCAACCCCAGACCCCTATCCCAAAAGCCTTACTCCAGATAAAGCTGAGGAGCCTGTGTGAGGGCTGGGTCGTGGCTTCCTGGGCAGGGCTTACTGCGAGCAAGGATTTACCAGCTGTCTGAGGACTGTGGCTCCTGGAGCTGCTCACCAGCCAGGGCTCAGCCCTCAGAGCCTCATCTGGGCAAGGACAGAACCTTCTTCACCTGATACTCAGAGTAGAGAGGACAGAAAGACAAGCTTTGTGGGCCATCGACCAACTACCTTGGGAGGTTTAGGACACTCCATAGAAAGTCCAGTGTCCCCAGAAGCAGAAACAGAAGACAAAAGAGGTACCTGGCAGCAGCTTGTCCACAGGGATCTGACCTAAAGGTACTCTCCCATGGAGGCAAGTCATACTAAATGCTGTTTATTATTTATTTATAAATATATTATTGTTTATAAATGCTGTGCCAAGCGTTAGGTCAGGTGAGTAATTTAAAGCGGATTTACAGATAGCATGAAAAGCCACAGACTTTGATGGAGACAAAACTGAGGCACAGGAAGGCACAGCCACGGAACCAGAGTCACACAAACACCAAGGGCAGGTCAGAGTCCCGTGACATCTGTCTGCAGCCACAGGCCCATCCTCTCCACCAGAAGTGAGGGCTTACTGGGGTCTAAGGACCCTACAGTCATTTACTGGCTCAAATCCCTTCTTCTTAGGCATCCAAACCTCAGAGAAGTGAGAGCAAACGGACAGCCGCTCAGTTTGTACTCCAGAACTAAATCGCCTGGCTCAACTGTCACAGTCAGGGCAAAAACTGTCCAGGCCTCCCCCTTAGATCTTAACCTCCATCACACACACACAACTAAAATCCTGAATCTAAAATCCTCTGTTTTCCAAAGTGGTGAAGTCATTCTCGTGAGAGGATACAGGAGAGGCCTTTGTTTTATTTCCGCACTCACACCCTGCACCAGCACAGGCCCAGAGAGAGACACATACTCAGGAGTTGTCACATCAAAAATGAAGGAATTGAATGAAGGAATGAATGATCCGTAACCCGTTTAGAGACTGGATCCTGGATGCAGAATCCTAAAACGTTCTAGCCACACCTGTTCCTTGTCCTTCAGAGGCTGATGCCCATGTTTCATCCCCGCCTCTACCTCTTGCCCCTAAAGCTACCCCACCTCATGTGACTTTGAAGCTCTTTGGCTACTGGAAGGTTTTCAGGGCTTCCTGGTCCTAGACTGTGGCACTGGGGGTACCTGGTCCCTCGGGTCTCTGAGGTCACTGTAGCCCCCTCTGCTCACTGCCGTGGGTGTCTCTGGCTCTCTCTGCTCCTCCGTGTCCCTCATCTTCCTCCCCCTTCATTCTAACTGGCAAGGCGTGTCCTGCACAGTTTCCTCCACCTTAGGACTTCTCCAGACTTTCCCTCTAACTAGGCTGACGATTCTGTTCCCTTCCCACTCAGTGTGCCCTGGCCCACCTCCCAGGAATTAGGAAAAGCACAGAAATCAGCTGGAGTTGCCGCTCCTGCCAGATATCTCGAGCCAATGTCCCCAGGTCACTAAGAGAATGAGTTTTCACTGTGTCCCCATCCAGGGCTCTTTCCCTGTGTGAGGCCGACCTGCGGAAAAGACCATGGGACAGGGATGGGCAGTACCTCCATCCACTCCTGTAACTGCCAGACAAGTTCTTCTGGCCTCCTGCACAAACAATACCAATTTATAGAGATAGTGATTTGCAGTAAAGGAAGATTTTAATTACTCCAAATCTGCCAAACAGGAGGACAGAGGTTTATTACTTCTCAAATCAGCCTCCCCAGTGGATCAAGAGTTAGAGAATTTCAAGGAGTTGGCTGGGCATGGTGGCTCATGCCTGTAATTCCAGCACTTTGGGAGGCTGAGGCGGGTGGATGACAAGGTCAGGAGATCGAGACAATCCTGGATAACTCGGTGAAACCCTGTCTCTACAAAAAAATTAGCCAGGCATGGTGGCACATGGCTTTAGTCCCAGACACTCGGGAGGATGAGGCAGGAGAATCACTTGAATCCGGGAGGCAGAGGTTGAAGTGAGCTTAGATTGCGCCACTGTACTCCAGCCTGGGTGACAGAGTGAGACTCAGTCTCCAAAAAAAAAAAGATTTTCAAGGAGTTTCAGGGACACAGGACTAAAAAATAAGTACTGCTAATTGATTGAGAATGAAATCATGCAGTTGGGGGGAAATGATCTGTCTTTGTGGAACCCGCCTCTAGATGGGTACCACATGAATGGATGAGCCATTAGTCGTGGGTACGGATGATGTCAGCTGGTTGCCAGAATGCAAAATCTGAGAAAAACCTCAAAAGACCAATCTCAGGTTCTACAATAGTGATGTTATCTACAGGAGCAATTAGTCACACATTTTGTAAACTCCGGCCTAATGACATTGGAACAGTAAGGGATTACAGACTGTGCCTACATTTTAGCAGAATTCAGGCTGCTCCTATAATCTTAATCTCATGATCTTTCATTAGTTTTACAAAGGCAGTCCATGGGCAATAAGGGTATTAGTTTCACGGAGGAGCTATTATCACTCTTCCTTCAAAGTTAAACCATAAACTAAATTCCGCCCATGGTTAGCCCGGCCTATGCCCAGGAAGGAGTGAGGACAGCCAGCCTGAGGCTAGACACCGGATGGAGTCGGCCATCGAGTTTGCTCACTGTTGTAATCTTTGCACTGACTCACTAGGGTGTCACAGGCTGGACAAACCTGCAGTCCCCAAACCCCATGGGCTTATTTCACCCATGTCACTTGTGATTCCATCCTCAACCTGCTGTGGAACTCACATCCTCCAGTCACTTCCTAGAGGCTTCTGGTTTCCTGTCAGGCATATAACAAGCTGGAGATTTGTCATTCAGATCTAACAGCAAGTAAAAAGCTGAACAAACTCAAAAATCAACAACTCTTCAAAATCCCTCAGAGATGTGAGGTCTCAGTGCCAACTGACCCACATATTGGAGAGAGTGACAGGCAAAGACAGATCAGCAACCTCATCTGACCAGAAACCCAGGCACAGAAACCCCAGTGGGAACCAGTACTGGGGACAGAGAACCTGAACTGTAACTGGTGAGTTGCCAAAGAATCAGTGCAGACAAGACCCAGAGGGAAACACTCGAGGGGATGGACCACTTTTGACAACACAGGCACTATTTGTGACTCTTAGCTTCTGGAGCTCTACCAGGTTTTTGCAGTGAATATTCAGTAGAAATTTCCTCATCCTTTCTGTGGGGGGAGGGTAAAGGAACAACTTGAAGATATGCCAGTGAATTCTATTCTTAATAAGACCTGTCTTTAAGAGAAACTATTTTACCACAGCCTAATCAGCTAGGGTTTTGTCAGAGCCTAAATAGCCTGTACGAGAGAAAATATGCAACTGCAAATTCCTCTGGCCATTATGTCTCACCTAAAATGAGGGAAAACCTGAGAGCCTTCGGGTTTTTGTGTCCTGGGCTGTGAATATCACAAGTGCCCCTTGTGATGATCACAGCCGAGGGGCACTTGTGACATTCACAGCCCAGGACACAGACCTCATCCAGGACCACAGAACGCTTCCCTCTCCACACTCACTACCACATCACGGAACTCTCTCAACTCCCTTTACCCAGTACCCAGTCAGTCAAACATGTCTGACTTTCAACAAAACATACAAGACAGACTATGTCCAAAAAAAAAAAAACTTTATATATATATAAAACGACAGAGCAATGATCAGTACAAAACATAGATGTGACGGATGTGTTGAAATTATCAGACTGGGAATTTTTTTTTTTTTTTTTTTTTGAGATGGAGTTTTTGCTCTTGTTGCCCAGGTTGGAGTGCAGTGGCAAGATCTCACTCACTACAACCTCTCCCTCCCAGGTTCAAGAAATTCTCCTGCCTCAGCCTCCTGAGTAGCTGGGATTATAGGCTCCCGCCACCATGCCTGGCTAATTTCATATTTTTAGTAGAGATGCGTTTTTCCATGTTGGTCAAGTTGGTCTCAAACTCCCAACCTCAGGTGATCTGCCTGCCTCGGCCTCCCAAAGTGCTGGGATTACAGGTGTGAGCCACTGCACCCAGCCCACATTGGGAATTTAAAAGAAATGTGATTAAGGGTCATAATTTAAAAAGTAGACACCATGCAGGAACAGATGAATGATTCAAGCAGAGAGATGAATATTCTAAGAAAGAATCAACAGAAATCCTAGACATAAAAAATACTGTTACAGAAATGAAGAATGCCTTTGATGGGCTTACTGATAGACTGGACACAGCTGAGGAAAGAATCCCTAGCTGGAGGATGTGTCAATAGGAACGTCCAAAACTGAAACCGGAAAGTTCAAAAAGGGTGGAAAAAAAGGCAGAACAACATATTCAACTACATGATTAATATTTTGTATTGAAAATAGCAATGTTTAAAGTGTATAGTTGTGGGTCCACTACAAAGTCTGTAACATACATGTAATGGGAATACTGGTGGTTTGGGGGACCAGTTGAGGTGGCCAGGTGGGTGCTATCTGATGGTTTCACTGTCTGTTCCACATACACCTGTTTCCTCATGATGCCATTTTCATAACTTGGGGTTCTTCATGTGGAGAGACACACGAGCCACTGGCATGTCACTTAGACTCTTCCTAATTAACATGAACTTAAACTCTAGTTGTGTTTCCTGAGGTTAAGAGAAAATGAAGAAAGCATTTCACATACCTGTTTTGGGCTCCTCCCCATTTTCCCTGACTCTGCACAGAAATTAGAAGAGGAGCTCTTTCTATATTTACTAACAACACACATCGCTTCTCTTAATTTGGCATCATTCCTCCCTTTATGTAATTGACACACCCCAGGCTCGCTCTCACCAGTTCTGTCCTTTCACTGGGATTCTCTACTTAGGGAGTGGCTCCTTTCAAGTCACCTTCAGCTTCTTCCATTGAGCATAGTGTGATCCTGCTGGAATTCACAACACTCCTAAACCTTATTTTAGTATCAAGAGAAATACTACTGGCAGCAATTGATCTTAGATGTTTGGACCATCAGTAAAAATTTCCACTTACGAAAAAATTTTCATGTTGCCACCAAATATTTTTGGTTACTAGAGTCAGAACGTAACATGAGGTCTGAACTCCTGACAACTTTTTACAGTATTACAAATTGAGCATCCAAAATCTGAAATGCCCCAAAATACAACACTTCTGACCACTTCCGTGATGTGAAAAAGAAGTGCTCACCAGAGCATTTTGGATTTAACCTTTTTCAGATTTTGGATGCTAAACCATTAAGTACACGGCAAACATTACAAAATCAAACCAAGTTAGAAATCCAAAACACTTCTGGTTTTAGGCTTTCTGCATAAGGAATGCTTTATTCGTATAAACCATAGGCATGAAGCTGTACAGCAGATCTCTAGAACCTCCTCATCCTGCATAACTGAAACTGCACACCCATCGAACAATGCCCTATTCCCCTGACCCCAGCTCCTGGCAAATACCATTCTAGTCTCTGACTCACTCTGGAATCCACTGACATGAGGTCCATAGAGTAGTCAAAATCATGGAATCACAGAGTAGAATGTCTAATGAGACAAAGTATCTGCAACACTTCTTCCCAAATTTTGGTCTCATGTCCGTCAAACACATATGATCCATGAAGTCCAGCTTTCGGCAGTTCATGCTCCCCCTTTCCTCCAGTCAGTTCTGCATTTGCAAACATCCACATGTATTTCTAGAAAGATCCACATGGTCCTCACCTTCCCTCTATGGGGGAAAGATAACAGCATGGACCCAGAACAGGGAACATGGTCTTGCTCCAAAGCTACCAGCTCTTGCCTGTCCCCTTCACTCTTTCTAGATCATTCCTTGGACTCTGCTCTATCGTTAGAGTCACTGGCTCAAGTCAGTCACTACCAAACACCTGGGGAAACTGCCCCACCTTGTGCCTCCACTGCCTGATGGCTGAACTGACCTCCAGGCTTGCCCCTGGCCTCCCCTGTGTTACTTCTGCTGAAGTACACAGTCCCAGGCCGGGCTGCCCAGTACCCAAAGCGTATCCAAAGGACAATGGTAAGTTCCATCACCACCCATCTCTAGGATGTCCTTGGAAAGGGAAGCTGCAGAGAAAACATACCGGGGGGAAAAGTAAAACTGAAACTGAAAACATTCCAGCAGCTGCATGTTCCAGGTGAGGACCACAAGGTGGGCCAGGCAGGCAGCTGGAGAGGGAGGGACTCAGAGACACACCAGGAGCTGTGACTCTTGGTCCTGTGTCTTTCCATGACCCAACACTCTGCTCCATTCACACTTGAGAAAGTCTGTACTTCTCCCACATAAAGCAGCAGCCTCACTATCTCTGAGCCCTCAGATTGCCATGCATCTGTCTTATAACACACATACACCTGCCATGGGCTTTTTAGGACTTCAGTAGGCTGAGAGGTGGGAGATGCCAACTCTCACTGAAAAATGCCTTTGGAGGAATCAAAGGTGCCACACAGGGTAATCTTCTCTCTGTTATCTGCACAGTGGAGACTCCCAAGCCCTCCATCGCCAGCAGCAACTCAAAACCCAGGAAGGCTGACACTGTGAAATTAACCTGTGAACCTGAGATTAAGGTCGCAAACTACCTGTGGTGGATAAATGGTGAGAACCCCTCAAGCAGTAGCAGGCTGCAGCTGTCCAAAGACAACAGAACCCTCGTTCTATTCAGTGTCACGGAGAAGGATGCAGGACACTATGAATGTGAAGTGAAGAACCCAGTGAGTGCCAGACGCAGTGATCCAGTCATCCTGAAAGTCCTTCGTGAGTATCTGTTCCTCTGTGGGCCCAGGCTTCCATCCCAGGTACACATGGCCAGGGGCCAGGCCTCTCAGCTCCAAGTACAGAGACCTTTACCCCTGGACATCGAAGCTGGCCATAATTTTCTGCCCTGGGCAAACCAGAGTAGGCCTAGACTTAATCAACGATGGGAAGGAAGGAGCTGCTCCTGTCATGGGAGGCTCAGGGTCCACAGCCTGTGAGGAAAGAAACAGGTAAGTGTCTTGGGCTCCAGATCAGTGAACACAGCAGGGGCTTGCCTGGGACTTCCATGTTGTGATTGGTTCACAGGGTCACTGTGGCCCTTCCACAGACCAGGAGCTTCCCCTTCCCCCTGACAATATCACCTGTGGCTTTATTCTCTTTGCTCCAGATGGCCTGGATGCCCCTACCATTTCTTCTCAATATAGCTATTACCATTCAGGGGAAATCCCCGAGGTCTCCTGCCTCACAGACTTTCACCCACTGGAAGAACATTCTTGGCTGATTGATGGGAAGTTCCAGCAATCAGCACAAGTGTTCTTTATCCCCAAAATCACTAACATACAGAGGGATCTATAACTGTGTCACCCAAAACTCAGACACTGGCAGAACAAATCTCATAATCAAGAGGATCATAGACCCTGGTAAGTGGATCCCTAGAGCACTGGCAGTGTTTCCCAGTGAGGTCTATCTGGGTATCAGGAAAGAGCCACCTGCCCTCTGCAAAGGGAGAGGGGACATCAAAAACCCATGACAGGGAATGTTTCTACTCCAAAGCCACCAGCTTTTGTCCATCCACTTCACTCTTTCTAGATGATTATTTAGACTATACACTGACAATGAACAATCTGAAAGGAAATTAAGAAAAGAATTTCAATTGACATTAACATCAAAAACAACAAAATATTGTGAAATAACTTTAACCTGAAAGGTCAAAGGATTCTACTCTGAGAACTACAAAACATTTCTGAAAGAAATTAAAGATGACGTCAATAAGTGGAAAGACATTTCATTTGTATGGACTTGAAGACTCAATACTGTTATGAAGGCAGTACTAACCACAGTGAGGTGCAGCTTCAACCCAACCCCAACCAGAATCCCAGTAACATTTTCTGCAGAATTAGAAAAATCTGTCCTAAATCTGACCTGACAGGCTCTTATTAATGACTGCCACAACAAAGACACAGAAAAAGAAGCAACCATGGTAAGGCGGAAAGTTCTGATGACACAGAAAATAACAACCAGCCCTTCTCACATCTCAAAGCTTTCAAAAACACACGAGTGCAGCATGGCCAGCATGGAATTCACCAAAGACTAATCACCAGGCTAGAAATGTGGTGAGGAAAAGAAGGCAGGAATATGTCTGACTTGTCACCTTCCACTTTTGCCTACTAATCTGATGCTGAAAAGAAATGCTCACTGGGGCACTTTGAATCTTGAATCTTTCAGATATGGGATGCTAAACCAGTAAGTGTATGGCAAATATTTCAGAATCAAAAAATGTCAGAAATACAAAAACCTTTTCATCCTAAGTCTTATGCATAAGAAATAATCTGTGTGAACTATAGGCATCAAGCTGTACAGCAGATCTCTAGAACCTCCCCATCTCCCATAACTGAAACTGTACACCCATCAACAACTCCTTATTCTCCCTACTACCAGCTCCTGGCAACTGGCAGTATCTCCTCTGATTCACTCTGGAATCCACTTACATGAGGTCCCCAGAGTAGTCAAACCCATGGAATCAGAGAGTAGAATGTCCAATGAAAGAAAATATTTGCAAAACTTCTTCCCAAATTTCTGTCTCATATCCATCAAACACACATGGTCCGTGAGGACCAGATTTCCAGCAGTTCATGCTCCCCATTTACACCAGTCAGCCCTGCATTTGCAAATGTCCCCGTGTACTGCTAGAAGGATTTCCATGGTCCTCACCTGCCCTCTGCAGAAGGAGGGGAAACTTCAACAACCTGGGACAGGAAACATGGTTCTGCTCCAAAGGCACCAGCTCTCGCCTGTCCCCTGCACTCTTTCTAGGTCATTCCTTGGACTCTGCTCTATTTTTAGAGGTCACTGGCTCAAGTCAGTCACTATGAAACATCTGGGGAAAACTGCCCCATCTTGTGCCTCCCCTGCCTGATGGCTGAACTGACCTCCAGGCTTGACTCTGGTCTCCCCTGGGTTATTTCTGCTGAAACAGCCAGTCCCAGGACATCCTTCAGGGTTTCAGAACAATGGGAACTCCCATTATTACTTATCTCTAGAATGTCCTTGGCAAGGGAAGCCGCAGAGAAAACACATCTAAGGGGGCAAAGTAGGATGGAATTTGGAAGGGACCCAGCAGTCACACATTCCAGGTAAGGAACCCAAGGGGGGCCAGCCAGTCAGGGGCTGTGACTCCCACTCACATGTCTGTTCATGACCCAACACTGCTGCTCAATTCACACGTGAGAAAGCCTGTGCTTCCCTAAGGCAGAGCAGGTGGCCTCACTGTCTTGGAACCCTTAGATCGTCGTACATCTGTCTTGTGACACACATTCCAGCCATTGGCTTTCAAGGACTTGGGTGGGCCGAGGTGGGAGATGCAACTCTGATTGGAAGATGCCTGTGGAGGAATCAAAGATACCACACAGTGCAATCTTCTCTGTTGTCTTCACAGCGGAGCTGCCCAAAGTCTCCATCACCGGCAACAAATTCACCGCCGTGGAACATGAGGATGATGTAACCTTAACATGTGAACTTGAAATTAAAAACTCCACCTACCACTGGTTGGTAAATGGTCAGAGCCTCCCGATCAGTCCCAGGGTACAGCTGTCTCATGATTACAGGACCCTCACTATACACAGTGTCACAAGAAATGACACAGGAGCCTATGAATGTGAAGTACGGACCTCAATGGATCCCATCCGCAGTGACCCAGTCACCCTAACTGTCCTCTGTAAGTATCTTTTTTTCCTTTGTGGGCCAGGCCACCAGCTCAAATCCAAACAGCCAGAGGCCAGGACTCTCAGTCTCTCTCAGGTTCAAGTACGACACCTTTACTTCTGGACACCCGAGCTGGCCATGACTTCCTGCCCTGTGAAAACCTGGGTGGGCACAGTCTTGACCAAGAATATAGGGGGAGGGATGCACTTGTCATGGGAGACTTGGGTCCGCAGCTTGTGATGGGACAAACAGGTGAATACTTCAGGCTTCAGCTCAGTGAACACAGAGGAGGTTTGGCTGGGACTTCAGGGTATGTCTTGGCTCAGAGGAACACTGTATCCCTTTAACTAGCCAGGACCATCCCCTTCCCTTGGAGGACATTACCTGTGGCTTTATTCTTTTGCTCCAGATGGTCCAGACTCCACCATCATTACTCCTTCAGATACCCTTTACCATCGAGGAGGAAACCTCCACCTCTCCTGCTTCGCGGACTCTAACCCACCAGCACAGTATCTTTGGATGGTTAATGGGACATTTCTGCCGTCAGGACAAGAGGTCCATGTCTCCCAAATCACTACGAAGAATAGCGGGCTCTATGTTTGTTTTGCTCATAACTCAGCCACTGGCAAGAGACACTTTGCATTCAAGAAGATCAAAGTCATTGGTAAGTGAATCCCAGCATCATTGGCAATAGATTTTTAGATGGAGTCTATCTGGCTTTCAGAGAAAGTCAGGAAAACATGTTTATTCCCAGCCTGTGTCCCGTAGGCACAGGCAAATCCAAAATTCTCCTCCTGAACCCTCCCAATTCGTCTCTACAGACACTGTTTTCCTTGTTTTTCTGATTTCTCATGACTGACCTTGTGTCCGGCCTGAGCAAAGTAGGGAGGGGGCTTTGTCAGCCCTGAGCCTTAAGTGGTGGAAGAGGCTTCACAGAGGGACAAGGAGAGTCCTCAAGATCGGTTGCTTCTCGCTGTCACCAACACATCCCTTTCTGTCACGTCTTTGTTTTCTTTTACCTACTGCATGAGCTTCAAGAAACATCTGAGGCTTTGAAACAAGCTCATACTTTTCCCCCAAATGAGAGGAGGAAGCCCCTTGGATGAGGGAGGAGCAGCTCAGACTCTGCTCCCTGCTCTGCTCCAGGCTCCTCTGTGACTGGCCCTGCCTGACTGCACCTGGGGTGGGACCAGTGTGTGCGGAGAAAGAGTCCTGGTGGCCTGTTCTGAATGTGGCTAAATCGAGTTGTCAGTTGAAGCCAAGTGTCCCCTGGGTCAGGCTGCAGGAAAATAAGCAGAGAGGAAGCCTCAGGGAAGACTCCTGAGCTGTGTCCTGGCTCTGACATCAGTGGCTGTATGAGGCTGTGGGCACAGCACATGGGACATAGCAGAGGACAGTGAGTGACATACACTTGGAGACATACAGAGATTCACCCATGGGGACCGTGTGTGGCAGGAAAGAGATACATACATACATACATACATACATTTTATATATATATATATATATATATATATATATATATATAGAGAGAGAGAGAGAGAGAGAGAGAGAGAGAGAGAGAGACTGACTTTATATATACATAGTCTATATAAAGAATATAGTATATATATAAGTATATATAAATTTATATATATAAGCATATGTCTGTAAGCCTATATATATGTCTCTGTAGACATATATATATATATATATATATATATAATACTGTATACTATATATTGTATATATATAAGTACTGTACTATAAAGATGCAACCACAGAAAGGTGAACTATTCTAATGGTGTAGAAAAAAGCAATTACTCTTCCTGATGTCCCAAAGCCTTCAAAAATATCTGAGTACAGCATGGCCAGTGTGGAGTTGAAAGGAGACTCACTGCCAATCTAGAAACATGGTGAGAGGAATTTTTAAAAACTGAAACTGCAGGAATATAGTTGGCTAATCATCGCCCAGCAACCTTTCCACAAGAATTATGAATTCCTTGAAGGAACAATTAGAGACTATCTCATGCTACATGCTGGTTCCTGGGGCATCCGACTGTAAAATAACATCACCTTCATATTTTTCTTTTTGTTGTTGTTGTTGTTGAGATGGAGTCTTGCTCTGTCCCCCAGGCTGCAGTGCAGTGGTGTGATCTTGGCTCACTGCAACTTTCACCTCCCAGGTTCAAGCTATTCCTCTGACTCAGCCTCCTGAGTAGCTGGGACTACAGGTGCGCGCCACCATGCCCAGCTAATTTTTGTATTTTTAGTAGAGATGGGCTTTCACCATCTTGACCAGGCCATAACTGAGACATGAGGAAAAGATGCAACCACAAAAAGGTGGAATATTCTAATGGTGTAGAAAAATGCAATGACCTTGAACTTGAACTCCTGGCCTCGTGATCCACCTGCCTCGGCCTCTCAAAGTTCTGGGATTACAGGCGTGAGCCACTGCGCCCAGCCTTCTTCTTTTCTTTCCATGACAGATGCTTCAGAATGAAGTTCTCTTGGCTTCTCAGCTGGGCCACTGTTGGCATTATGATGGGAGTGCTGGCCAGGGTAGTTCTGATACAGCAGCCCTGGTTTAGTTTCTGTATTTCAGAAAGACTGGCAGATCCGACGGCCTTCCCTCTTGTCCTGTTTCCTACAGGACTGACTGCCATGCTTGCGAGAGGGAAAGAACTTCTTTGCCTCTATCTGGGACTGGATCTCCTCCTCCCACTAAACTGTTTCTCAGCACTAATTCCTGCAGGTCTCTTCCTCCTTGGTGTCCATGCTCTCTGTATCCCCAGTTTCTCTTAGACATAATTATCCCCGGCCTCTTCTTATTTGTTTCCCAGATTCAATACTTTGTAAAACCTTCTTGGTCCTTTTCAAACATCTCTCGCTTGTGTCATTCTCTCCCTTTCCATAAACCTCCACAGTTGCTTGAAGTACTGATGGACTTCTTGTCTCCAGTCTTCGAAATCTTCCTTGCATATGACTGCCTCATTACCTTCCTGAAATCTAGTTAATTCACCTAATCCAGAATCCTCAGGGTTCTACTCTAGCCTATTTGATATGTTCACATTTCTTCTTTTTACTAATCCTTCTCACTTCCTTTACCTTTATTCCCTAGTATAAGTTTTCCATCCTAATTAGAACTGTCTTCCTACACATCCTTGCCCCTCCACCCCACATATACATAGAATTCTTAGTTTCAATGCTATGTCTAAAATCAGGGTGATCCCCACTGCACCATCTGCCCTTCAGATTTACTCACACCCTCATCACAAGTAAACTCTGACCTCATGGAGAACAAAGACTCTACCATTAATGTGTGAACCCGAGATTCAGGACACAACCTACATGTGATAGAGACTTTTTCCCTGATGACCAATTCATGTGTTTATGAAAGATACAGAAATGAAGAAGGCAAGGTCCCTACCCCAGGAAAACATAAAGCCTAAGACAGAAGACCTGAAAATAATCATAATACCATAACACAAAGAAATGAGGCCAGGTGTGGTGGCTCACGCCTGGAATCCCAGCACTTTGGGAGGCTGAGGCAGGCAGATCATCTAGTGTCAGATGTTCGAGACCAGCCTGGGCAACATGGTGAAACCCCATCTCTACTAAAAAATATAAAAATTAGCTGGGTGTGGTGCTGGGTGCCTATAATCCCAGCTACTGGGGAGGCTGAGGCAGGAGAATCGCATGAGCCCGGGACGCAGAGGTTGCAGTGAACTGAGATTGTGCCACTGCACTCCAGCATGGGCGACAGAGCAAGCAAGACTCCATTTCAAAAAAAAAAGGAAAGAAAGAAAGAGAGAATTCTGAAATATAGCTACACATTGGGAATCACGGGGAAACATTTTTAGAAGTGGATGCTCTAGCCCCATCCATAAATTGTGATTTAATGACCATTAAATCAAACAGATTTAGAGTGGGACCCAGGCATTGGTAATTTTTAAGTCTTCTGAGATGCTACTAACATGTAACTAGAATAGAGAACCCCTGTTCTAATAGGTAGAATTTAGACCTCAATCAGTGATTTTTAGCTAAGAGTATTGGAATTACCTAGGGAACTTTCAACATACATAAACCTATACTTTCTTGGCCTTATTCATTAATGGGCTACACAAAAACTAAGTAATCTCTTTGAGAAACAGAAGCTAAATGGGAAAGCCATCTCATTCGATATGTTAAATTATATGGAAAGCATTGTCAAATGGTAAGTAATACGTGATGCTAAACTATCTCTAATTTATATTTATGGGTGTGTTACTGAGTGTTCCAAAATTATGAGTCATAGAAATCTATTATCAGTCATAATGTCATATGCCACAGTAGTAACTAAGTTTCTGTGTGAGCCATGTCTTTACCATAATGGACTCTAATCAGGTTTCTAACCATAGTCATTTTCAATCTTGGTCATTCACAGACAACTGTTTTGATTTTTTCTCAAAGCATCTGCAATTAGCTACAGTCAAAAGTTGCTTCTTCTTCAAAAAGAAAGACTCTGACAAGTACTCTTGAATATAAGTTTCTGATAAGTTTAAGATCAGACCTCTGGACATTCTAAGAACTTTTAGAATTTTAATAAACAGGCTGATACTTTCAAGAAATTGTCAACCAAGAATAAGCAGGAAAAAAATCAGTTTCATTGGACTAAATAATAATAATGAGAATAATATTTTTACAATTTTTAATTTGGAAATTTGCTGATTCTTTAAATGTTCTGTTTTCCAGATTTATAGCTTTTTTCTCTTTTAAGCAATCTATAGCTTACAGCCATTCGGTAAAGAACACTTTTGTGAACAAAAATAGAAATATTTACTTTTGCTCCTTACCTGACTGCCCCAGAAATGGGAACTACTCATAAGTATTTATATGTTTATGGTAATACAGTTATTCGCACAAGTTCAGTAAGAATCTGCCCTTTCTGTAACAGGACACATTTGAAACAACTGGTTATATTATCAAGGTTTTGGCTGGGATGTTATATTTGAGAATATACACAGAATGAATCCACAGGTACTGCAGGCAAATTCCGAAGTCAGCCTTGGTTTTCTTTTACAGTCTCAAAAGGTTTTTTGTTTTGTTTTGTTTTAAGTTTAATGTGAGATTCCTTATAAAAACTACTAGCAAAGCAAACTTAAAAAGAGCCTCCATGGTGCATTGCTACTCTTGCTGCACTCATTTGAAGAATCAGGCCAAGTTTGATAAGACTCAACTTACTTTGCAAACAAATTTGTCCTACTGGGAATTATCTTTGGTTAAAATAGAGACACCTATAGAGAGAAAAAAATATGTTGAAAAGAAAGACTATAGTGCACCTGTAATGAGATTGCAGCTCTGCTCATTAAGTTTTTATTATCCACCTGTAGACTGAACTGGACCGTGGATTCTTCTAGCTACTTCAATCTGATGCTTTCCCACGGAATTACTAACAAGAGCTGCTCTGTTCCTGAAGCCCTATAAGCTGGAGGTGGACAACTCAATGTAAATTTCAAGAGATAACCCTCGTGCCTGAGGTGTGAGCCATTTAGAGACTTCACTGAAATGTTCGACGCACCATGAAGAGAGAGCCTGAAACTGCAGACCAGGACAAGAGTTGACAACTTCACACTGTGGACAGCTTTTTCAAAGATGTCAGAACAAGACTCCTCTTCATGATGAAACTTTCACCCCTCTTAATTTGTTCTTGCTTATGCCTGCCTCCTTCACTTGGCAGGATAATGCTGTCATTAGAAATTCACCCACCGTTCTGGTATTGTATTGCCCAGGGGGAGCTGCCTGAAACAATGCCTCACAAATAAAAGTCAATTAGATGTATAACTAAATTAGTTGGAACTTTGCTTTATGATGCATGTTCACAGCCAGTGATGGCCAGTGGAGTCTCTCAGGCTGCATCTTTCTCAACCTGACCCTCCTGCCTCTCATTTTTACTTACAAGGGCCCTTCTGATTTCACTGGGCCACCCCAGATTATCCAGAATAACCTCAAGATACTTAACTTCACTACCACTGCAAAGTCTTTTCATCAACAAAAGTAGATGCATGTGTCAGGGGTTAGAATGTGGACACTTTTAGGAGGCCATTGTTCTAACACAAGTAACCTTCTTTTTTAAAATGTATTTATTATACTTTAAGTTCTGGGGTACATGTGCAGATCATGCAGGTTACACAGGTATACACATGCCATGGTGGTGGTTTGCTGCATTCATTGCCCTGTCATCTACATTAGGTATTATCTCCTAATGCTATCCCTCCCCATCCCCGCACCTCCTGCTATTCCTCCCCTAGCTCCCCACCTACCAGGCCCCAGTGTGTGATGTTTCCCTTCCTGGGTCCATGTGTTCTCATTGTTCAATACCCACTTATGAGTAAGAACAGGTGGTGTTTGATTTTCTGTTCTTGTGTCGATTTGTTGAGAATTATGGTTTCCAGTTTCATCCATGTCCCTGCAAAGGACATGAACTCAACCATTTTTATGGCTGCAGAGTATTCCATGGTGTACATGTGCCACCTTTTCTTTATCCAGTCTATCATTGATGGGCATTTGGGTTGGTTCCAAGTCTTTGCTGTTGTGAACAGTACTCCAATAAACATACATGCTAACACAGGTAACTTTCATAAACTTCACCCACAACACACATTTCTTTTGTATAGTTTAAGACAAAGACAATAACAGTCCTTTCACAAAACAAACCTCCTTCTTGCCTGGGGACTAGACTGCCTTTGTAGGACTAACAAATTAGCCACAAGATTAGAAATTGTGGTTTAAGAGTCATGCAGTTCGAGGCTACAAGATTCTGACCCTCCCTAAACTGCTCCTAACATCAGTGTTTGAGATATGTTGTGGATCCGCCACCTGATGGATCGGCTTGCACCACCCAGACTGATAAACTGGGTCATCTGATCTTGTGACCCTTCACTGAGGAGCTGACTCAGCACAAAAGGACAGCTTCAACTTCCTATGATTCATCTACCTTACCAATCAGCACTCATGCTACATCAGCTAATACTAAAATTAGATATACAATTTGAGTAACCTCCATGGTCTAAGTCCAATTACCTATGATAACCCATCAGTTATCAGTGCTATGCACTTAATTTGAAGAAAGACTGGGATTCAAGAGGATATAAGTCTCATATTAACTAGGCATGGACTCATGGAGAACCAGGATGGCCACCTTGTCCTTCCTAAGTCCTTAAAGCTTTTATCATTACAAACTCTGAATTCCATAACTCATGATGGAAATGAAAAATATTAAATGGAATATATTGGTGTGGTGACATAAATTGCTTAAAGAGTTTATAACCAATGTTTGGCCCCATATTCCTGAGAAAACAATCAAAGCTTCAGGTACTCCTGGTCACCTGGTGCTCCATTTAAACATTTTAAAATGAGATTTCATTCAATTGTTATTTTCAGTGCATTTTTTCCCACTCTGGTTGTATAAAAGTTCTCCCATGCAAGGGGGCTCATGTTCCACACTAAGTTATTATGTTACAGTGTATTTTCACCAGGTAAAGAAAGTTTTCTATGGTTCACTAAATATAATCAACTTTTGCACAATCTAGAACCTAAGGATTGGATCTTCTAAGAACATCAGAGAAAGACTGTCCTTGCCATCCGGATTGTAGCAAAACGCTGGAACCTTGAACTTTGGGTTCATAATATGACAACTGTGAAGGGCCCCTCCACACACTTGGAAATGCACACCCAGGGAAGTCTCTCCCCAGAAGAAGCTGGCATCCTTGATGTGAAAAGTTTTTCCAAGATCACGGATCAAGACTTCTACCATCATGAGACTGTTATCTTTGAATATTTTTTTCTTTTTGGGGCCTCTATGAACAACAGAAATGAAAAACACATCTGTTGTGTGCACTTACGAGGTACACTTTATTTGTGAAGGATTTTGCAGCCAGCCTTATACATAGATAACTTGATGTTTTGATAGGTAAAACATGAAGGCCCAATGTAGGTGAGAAACTTTAATGGTATGTACATTGCCTCATGCCCAGTCAGATTCAGAACATTAATTCACTCCTCTTAACCTACATTATGAGTTTGAAACATTGCCAGGAGGCCTTCACTTTTCTGTAATGGAAGGGCATTATTTGTCATGAGCTTTTTATGTGGTTTGAAATAAATTAAGCAATGATTAGAAATGTGTCTTTCATAATAGGCTCTATAGCAGATTCTACTGTAAAGGCTATGGTTACACAACAGGTTTTAAATTCTCAGTGAAAGTTATGCTAAATAAGGGAATTGGGTAAACAGAAAAGTATCTGTGCAGCTGCTGGCACTTGTGGCCTATGGAGAAAACATCAGGTATTACAGAGATTTAGTTGTAGAAGATTAACAAAAAAGTTGCTTAGTTAAGTGAGTAAGCTCTTTACCCAGCCTGTTCTTTGATGTCTTTAAGTTTAAGTGATTTGGTTTATGGGGACCCTGGACAAAAAGCAGACTCTAAACTCTTGGTATTATCCTCCTGACAGTCACGGTAATAGTCTCCCTGGTGCGCTGTGTTTTCTCAAAGCTGTTAAGTGTTTACATGCAGTCATCTCTAGAATGTCAAATGGTTCCTCTTCAACCAGAATGACACAAGCTGAAAGGAACGTGCAATCATGAGGACACCAAAACCTATGAATGATATATTGAGACCAGAAACCCAAAGTGATGGTAACTGAGAGTGGGCCTCAGACCGTACATTTTGGTCACACTCTCGCCTAAGTGAGAACCTGACCCAAAAGGAGAAAATGTAAAAAGAAAATTATGGGAGGCCATTGTATTGGACTGAGCTCATGCATTAAACCCTGATAGAGCAAACCTAACAAAATGGAGTTGCTCACGCTAAACACCACATCATCAAAGTAAGACTTTAAACAAACACATGGATATTAGACCAGAACAGACCAGGTTTTGTTTTTCTCCTGTAAACAGAATGTTCCAGCATAAGGAGGCAGCTTCTACTTAGCTCTTCTTCCTACCTTTGAAAAACACACTGTTCTACTGTTTTCCCAGTGGGCTTCAAGACCAATTAAGTACATTTAAGATGGTGACAGTGATGTCAAGGACTAAAGTTGGGGTCAATCTCTCAAAATGGAGAAAACAACCCAATGGGATGAATTGTTAAAGCAAACTAAATATGGCCTGAGAAGGACTCTGTACTTCTCTATGGGAGTCCTTGTAGATGAACTCAACCTAATTTAATAGATAGACAAGATTAAACACCTACTTAGGTGTATGCACCTGTAGCAACGGCTAACTCTCGGCCAATCTCAGCAGCCATACTTCAACAAGTTATACACTGCTGATTGTCCAAACTGTGTTCAGATAAGACAAACACTGAGCTGTAACTAATCCAGCTGTTTCTGTACCTCAATTCCGACGTCTGCACATCACTTTACTTTTTTTGTCTATAAATTTGTTCTGACCATGAGGCCCTTCTAGTCACTGAATCTGCTGTGATTCGGGGGCTGCCTGATTCATGAGTCATTCATTGCTCAATTAAACTCCTTTAAATTTAATTTGGCCAAAGTTTTTCTTTTAACACAGTAGAGATGAACACAGAGATATTGCTTGTGTGTTTAGAGAGAAGATGGTTTTTAGAGGAACATATGAAAGCTGAAATTATAGGAGAGTCACCTGAAAATGTACATTGTGTAGATGGTTCTCACCATTCACCTTAGAGATGCATTATAAAATATGACATTAGTGATGATTTTAGAAGAATAAAACACGCATGACATATACCGATACTGTTATTCTAAAAATAATTTTAGAAGAATGCGGTGGTCGCTCCCATGTTGCCAGGCTGGGCCTCTGAACAAAATTCTCCCTCTGCAGTGACAATACCTGAGAAAATGACACCGACTCAGGCTGATATGCAGCCATTCTTGTCTACCTTGCCCCTGCTGTAAAACAGCACCAGCCCAGGGCCCAAATCTTTAGCTGGGGAGCTGAGAGAGGACGTGGGATACCCAAGGCCTCTCATCTTGTTCCAGTCTACTGCAATGGAAACCAAAGTGGTCCATTTGCTTCTGAGGACACCCACATGCTACACCCTAGCTTCTAAGGGTCGGACCTTCCTGGTTTCTCTGGGTCCCGGATGCTTTTGCCCTGCTGAGATATCCTCCTCCCTGTGGGGGTCACTGCTCTGCCAGGCACCTCCTCAAGCTCCAGCTGACAGGTCAGCTAAGACCCAGACCTCAGAGACTTAACAAAGATTTTAACATCTACTATGTCCAACAGAGATGAGAGCTGTACAAAAAAATGAAGCAGAAATACATACGGCTCCCCCAACAACATTGTGTTCCAAAACAATGTCCTCTGTGCCCCTCATTATGGAGCTCACTGTCCCTCCCCACGTGGTCAAGTGGTTCCAGGGTCTCTCAATTCTTTCCCAGGAGGCAATGCACATGGTAACACAGCGCCTCAGCAAAGGAAGTGGGGATTATTTATCTATTTAGATTAAGTTCCTAGAAAGGTCTCTATACAACCAAATTCCACTTCCCAGAAAAGAAACAGAAAAGGCTTCACCGATTGTGAACCACCACTTTTCATAAAAGCCTCTTTGAATAGCCAAAACAATCTTGCCAGGACAAATTTAAGAACTTTCATTCTTATTTGAAATCGTCTAAAACAATACAATTATGAAAACAGTGTGCTGCTGGTGTAAGAATACACATAGGGATCA
Source organism: Saguinus oedipus (assembly GCA_031835075.1). Lineage (NCBI taxonomy): Eukaryota > Metazoa > Chordata > Mammalia > Primates > Cebidae > Saguinus > Saguinus oedipus. Next base: position 44,985,062 of record CM063187.1, on the reverse strand, counting down.
ATGGGATACAATTCAAGGTCCAGAAATAAACCCTCACACTCATGGTCAATTGCTCTTTGACAAGGGTGTCAAGATAATTCCGTGAATGAAGAATAATCTTTTCAAATAATGCTGCAGGAAAATCTCAACAAACACATTAAAAACAATGAACTTAGGAAACTTTACTTCCCACCATATCAAGCAATTTTCTAAAACCAGATCAGTGAGTTAAATATAAGAGCTACAACCAAAAATCAAAATCTTAGAAACAGACATAGGGGTAAATCTTGATGACCTCAAATGTGCAGTGGATTCTTAGATATGACACAAAAGCATGAGATGCAAGGAAAAATAGATACACTGGGCTTTATCAAGATGTAAGAATTCTGTGCATCAAGGCAAATTATCAAGAAAAAGACCAGACACAGAATGGGAGAAATAATTTGCAAATCACATATGTAAGGGGTTTATGTCCAGAATATATAAAGAATAGCCATAACTCAATATAAAAATGAAAAACCACCAATTTATAAATGGGCCAAGGACTCAAATAGACATTTCCTCAAAGAAGATATACAAATTGTTTATAAGGACATGAAAAGACACTCAACATCATTAGTTATTAGGGAAATGCAAAGTCAGAGCCACAATGAGATACCACATCACACCACTGTGGCTGTCATTTTTTAAAAATGTTAAGTAACAAGTGGAAGCCTTATGTAGAATTTGAAATGCTCACGCATCGCTGATGGGAATATAAAAAGGAATGGCTGCTATGAGAAATAGTTTTACTGGTCCTCAAGAAACTAATCACAGAATTCTCATAGGAACCAACATACATTCCCAGGTATACACACAGAGAAATGAATCCAGGGACTCAAACAGGTACTCAAATGGGGATGCTGATTGCAGCATTATTCACGATAGATAAAATATGGAAACAACTTAAGTGTCCATCAACACATGAATAGAAACAAAAACATTGTGATACATTCAACAGAATGCTAATCAGCCATAAAGCGGAATGAAGCTCTGACACCTGCTGGAACATGCGTGAACTTCAGAAACATTATGCTCAGTGAAGTATGCCAGAAACAAAGTGACATAGATGTGTATGATTGTATTCATAGGAAACATCGAGAATAAACAAATTCAGAGAGAGAGAGAGAGTAGACTAGAGATCATCAAGGTCTAGGGTAGAAAGAACAGAGAGAATTTATTTAAAAGACAGAATTTCTGCTAGGTGCTAGGAGCGATGAGAATTTTCTACAACAAAAATAGTGGTGGTGGTTATTTAACATGGTGAATGTAATTAATTCCATTTGATTGCACCTTTGAAAGTGGTCAAAATGGTGCATTATATAACTGTGTGTACATTCATTGACATATTTATAAATATATATTAAATATATAAAAATATATTTACAGCTTACATATATAAATGTGTAAGTGTGTATATATACCCTCTCCCACAATTTTTTGAATAGCCTTTGATGAAAAAACACTACTGTGTAAAACAAACTCGCCCTTGCTGTGATCAGATAGCCCTCCTATACTTATATGCACTTTCTTCACAACCTTATGCACAGAGAGATTCAAGGATTAAGGAACACAAGACAGCACAGCCAACTGCAGATGCACAATATAAATGTATTCACAAAGGGACTGAGAGTTAAGTCGGGGCACAGACCTCAGCACTGCCAGGATACACTCTCTCCCCATGGATTCTAACTTTATCTGACCCAGGCAACGATCCAGATCTTGTTTTGGGGTTGAGGAAGGAGAGGTCAGGAAGCCTGTCCTCTGGATACTCTGTGTGAGCACATGAATAATCCCCATTAGGTATCCACACACAGCTCTGACCACCAGGCATTGCGAGGAGGACTCTAGTAGCAGCTCCGGGATCACACCAGAGAAGCAGCTACAGACAGAAACATAGAGTTGAAGGAGTTGGTTCCTAACACACAGCAGGGTTCCAGAGTGGGTACAGCCCACTCTTAAGTGCCCAGCCCCACCCACCCCTACTGTGATTTAGGAACCCCTGAGAAACAGCTTTTTCCAACAGCGGCCTCCTTGGTCACACATCAAGGTTTCTCACTGTCAAGCTGTCCAGAGAAAGTAGCAACTTGGACAGCACTCATCCTAGCCCCACTTTTCCTCCTCCCTCCCAGGGCTCAGGGCTCAGGGCTCAGGGCTCAGAAGAAATGGCAGACACCAGAGAGGGGAGACATGGTGAATGGGGCAGTGACCTAGGGGCAGCTGCCTGGAATGGGAGGAAGTGGGGCCACAGGAAGAAGGTGACACGTTAAGGTAAACCCAGGAATGGGCAGGAGAGGACAGAAGGACACAGGCTCTGTGGGGCTGCAGCCTGGGGTAAAACTGTGAGTGTGAAGCCATCTCACCAGAGAAGACCAGTCCCCACGATCAGGAAGGGAAGCAGCTCCCACCTCCCCTGCTCAGGACAGAATGTGTCTCCCCAAAATTGGTGCAACCCTCATCCTTCATGTGATGAAATTTGAAGGGGAACCTTTGGGAGATAAGTATAGTAAGACTAGGTCTTAAAAATGTGGGCTTCATGATGGAATCCATGCCCTTCTAAAAAAAGAAAGACACAAGAAAATGGTCTTTCTCTCTTCCTCTGTCTTTCCAACCCTTCCCAAACTCCAACGTGTGCAGATACAGCAAGAAAGGAGGCATCTGCAAGGGGGGCCTCACCAGGACTGAATCAGCTGGAACCTTGACCTTAAACTTCCCAACCTTCAGAACTCTGAGAAATCTATTTCTATTATTAAATCACCCAGGCTACAGTGTTTGCTACAGCAGCTCAAGCCCAGGAATACATCATCTGACCCACTGTTTTAAATGAAACTCTTCAGTTTCTCCATCAAATTAGCTGGTAGCTCCTGTCCCCAGCAGCAACAGGGGTCCCACGATAAAAGCTCTGCTGGAGACGTCAAGAATGTGGGACGTGACCAACTCAATATACCTCTGGAGGCTATATGAGCTGACAGCAAACTGTCCGCACGAAAGCAGGATGTCGGGAAACTGAAACTGCATCTGCCACCAGAAGGAATGTTGAGGGGAATCACGTCCCAGGTCCCGTGCTCCTTGAGGTCATCTGTGCTCCTTCGGGTTATTATCTTCCTGAACATCTGGGACCTGTTGAACAAGCAAAGCTGTCCCTGTGATAAATCAAGTAGCTGAGCGACAATCACCCCCTCTTCCCTATTCACTTTACTTAATAAACATGAAGAGCTGTAAAAGCTCAGGGCCTTCGTTCACTAGAGGCAAAGAGCACACTGACCCCTTCTTTCAAACAGAACCTTTCGTCTTTGTCTTCAATTCTGCGTTTGTCCCCCTTCATTCATGAGATAACTACAGCAAGTGGTGTCCGAACAGGGACCTGAATGAAGAAGGTCTGCTGCAGCAGAGGTAGCGAGGGTAGTGAAACTCATCAGATGGAAAAGGAACTCTGGGAATTTTATATTGCCTTCAGCGGATATAATAGTTTCTGAATCAGGGTAACATGGGGCAGAATTTGTCTACTGAGGAGCAACATTATATGCAGTTGCTTTAGGTTTTACTTAAACAATCTGGTGCTCAGGTCAGTTTTCACACACTAAGCTTCTACAAGAAGTAATTACACACTACACATGACCCATGGTTTCTGCAAACAGGCACCCTCGATGTGGAAAATTGGGACTGGGTAGGAGAAGATTTGAAACGGGCTCAACAAAAAGGTCTTAAAGTAGATCCCTCTGTTTTCTCTGCTTGGAGTTTGGTCCTCACTGTCCTTCTGCCATTATCTCCTTCTTATGCAGTTGGACAGCAGGAGTCAGGCTCTGACTCTCAAAAATTGAAACAGCCTCTGTCTCACCAACAGCATCCACTGAAAGTCACAAACAGGAGAGAGGAGGAGAACGGGTCTGTGCCACTTCCTTTAGTAGCAGAAACAGAGACTCCAATACAAAAAGTTCTGGGCGCTGCAGCTATAGCTGGGGAGCCCTCGGGACCTTGTGCATTTCCTACCACCGTAAGGCCCGATCCAAGCAATCCACAACGACTAGTTCATGAACACACTCCACTAGAATTTAAGCTATTAGAAGAATTAAAAGCTCACGTGGTTAATAATGGAGTATGGAGCCCATTTATTTTAGGATTGCTAGAATCTGTATTCTGTGCTATGTGCCTCCCACCCTTTGATATAAAGCATTTATCTCGTACTTGCTTGTCTGCTAGTGCATATTTGACATGGAATCTAAATTGGCAAGAAATGTGTGCAGACCACACTAGACAGAATCGTGCCGCTGGACATGGAAACATTACAGAGGATATACTATTGGGCAGTGGTCCTTATGCAGATTTGGGGCAGCAATTGGCACTCCCAGATGCTGCTTACCATCAGTGAGCCTTAGCTGCCAAATGTGCCTGGGCCAACGTCCCTGAGGAAGGGGCCTCAGTGCAATCTTTCCTACATGTTGTGCAAGGATGGCAGGAACACTATGCAATGTTGTCACACGACTACAGGAGGCAGTGGGGCACCAGACTCCTCATACCACTGCGGTAGAAATGCTTACACTGTCTCTAGCCTTTGAAAATGCATATGCAGATTATAAACACGCATTGGCACGGGTAAAATGCACACAAAACTTGGCAAAGTTTCTCAAAGCCTGCCAGGATGCAGGAACTGAGTCCCATGGTTCTATGGTGTTGGCTCAAGTCATGGCTAGTGTAGTAGTAAAGAAATCTTTCGGCTCTCTGCTCCTCCTTTTCGACAGACAGCCGCATCTTGTCTCCCATCGCCAGCCACATCCCTGAGACACCATGGGGAAGGTGAAGGTCGGAGTCAACGGATTTGGTCGTATTGGGCGCCTGGTCACCAGGGCTGCTTTTAACTCTGGTAAAGTGGATGTCGTCGCCATCAATGATCCCTTCATTGACCTCAACTACATGGTCTACATGTTTCAGTATGATTCCACCCATGGCAAATTCCATGGCACTGTCAAGGCTGAGAACGGGAAGCTTGTCATCAATGGAAATCCCATCACCATCTTCCAGGAGCGAGATCCCTCCAAAATCAAGTGGGGCGGTGCTGGCGCTGAGTATGTGGTGGAGTCCACTGGCGTCTTCACCACCATGGAGAAAGCTGGGGCTCACTTGCAGGGGGGAGCCAAAAGGGTCATCATATCTGCCCCCTCTGCTGATGCCCCCATGTTCGTGATGGGCGTGAACCATGAGAAGTATGACAACAGCCTCAAGATCGTCAGCAATGCCTCCTGCACCACCAACTGCTTAGCGCCCCTGGCCAAGGTCATCCATGACAACTTCGGTATCATGGAAGGACTCATGACCACAGTCCACGCCATCACTGCCACCCAGAAGACCGTGGATGGCCCCTCCGGGAAACTGTGGCGCGATGGCTGTGGGGCTCTCCAGAACATCATCCCTGCCTCTACTGGTGCTGCCAAGGCCGTGGGCAAGGTCATCCCTGCGCTGAACGGGAAGCTCACTGGCATGGCCTTCCGTGTCCCCACTGCCAACGTGTCAGTGGTGGACCTGACCTGCCGCCTGGAAAAACCTGCCAAATATGATGACATCAAGAAGGTGGTGAAGCAGGCGTCGAAGGGCCCCCTCAAGGGCATCCTGGGCTACACCGAGCACCAGGTGGTGTCCTCTGACTTCAACAGTGACACCCGTTATTCCACCTTCGATGCTGGGGCTGGCATTGACCTCAACGACCACTTCGTCAAGCTCATTTCCTGGTATGACAATGAATTTGGCTACAGCAACAGGGTGGTGGACCTCATGTCCCACATGGCCTCCAAGGAGTAAGACCCCTGGACCACCAGCCCCAGCGAGAGCACGAGAGGAAGAGAGGCCCTCACTGCTGGGGAGTCCCTGCCACACTGAGTCCCTCACACCACACCGAATTGCCCCTCCTCAGTTTCCATACAGACCCCTTGAAGAGGGAGGGGGCTAGGGAGCCCCACCTTGTCGTGTACCATCAATAGAATCCCCTGTGCTCAGCCAAAAAAAAAAAAAAAAGAAAGAAATCTTTAAAAAGGCCAAGGATCAAGCCCTAAACTGGGAAAATGTTACAACTGTGAAGAAACTGGGCATTTTAAAAAGAAACGTCATCTAAATTAGGTATTTCTCCTAGTGCTATTCCTCCCCACCCCCTGCAAACCAGCAAGGCACATGTATACCTATGTAACAAACCTGCATGTTCTGCACATGCATCCCAGAACTGAAAGTATAATTTAAAAAATTTTAAAAATTAAAAAAAAGGAATGTTGTCAGACTAATGGGCAAAAGGAATTTTGTAACTCGATACCCCTACCCAGCAACTGGAAAACACACCAGGAATTTGCCCTTGCTGTAATAAAGGAAACCACTGGGCTAATCAATGCCGCCCAAAATTTCATCAGAACGGCACTCTCCTGCCGGAAAATGGGGGCGGGGGCCTGGATCCAGGCCCCTCAAACAATGACAGCACTCCCCATCCAGACCACAACCCCACTTCAGGGGTGGGTCGCTAGAGGAACGTTGATTCCCTCTCCCCACTAACACCTGGAAGTGCAGGATGAGATCTCCCAGTTAGAGAACGAGCCACGTTAGTGGGAGGAGACAAACCCACCAAAATTCCCACCAGCATTTGGGGTCCTTTGCCAACAGGATATAGGGGATTAACCTTGGGTAAAAGCCGTGTTAACTTACAAGGCATTACTGTTGTCCCCAGGTTGTTGACTCTGACTATGAAGGAGAAATTCACATAATTGCAATGTCACAGGAACCTGGGTTTTTGAACCGGGGGAATATATTGCTCCACTATTGCTTATTCCCTGCAAGTCACACCCTTCTCCACGAAAGGAGAGACAAGAAAACCAAAGATTTGGGAGTACAACTATACGGAAAGTGTACTATCCCAACCCATAGCTTCTAATCAGCCCACCTGTGTACTGCAAATTAAAGGAAAGAAGTTCTATGGGCTTATGGACACAGGAGTGGATGTATCAGTAATATCTAAAAACAATTGGCCCCACCTTGGCCCTTGAAATTAACGTCTACATCCTTAGTTGGAATCAGAATGGCTCAAAGTGTTTGCAGAGTACTGAAATTTTACCCTGCCTCGGTCCAGATGGGCAATCACGTGCTTCTCAAACTTACGTTGCATATATAGCTGTTAATTTATGAGGCTGAGACTTACAGCATGGGATATGAGGCTTACAAATGAGAAAACTGATAACCCAGGATTTAAAATGTTGAAAAAGGGATATCAGAGTAGAAAAGGCTTAGCAAAGTCCCTGCAGGGAAGCCCTGATCCAGTATCTATAACTGGCCAAACAAATGGCAAAGGGCTGGCCTTTCAGGATTTCTAACGGGGGTCACTGATTCTTCTTCTCCACCCACTGCTTTGCAGTGGCTGACTGATAAACCTATATAGGTGGATCAATGGCCCCAATCACAGGAAACACTGACTCAGCTTCATCAGCTAGTAAAAGAACCATTTAATGCAGGACACCTAGAAGAGTCAGTTAGCCCTTGGAATTCACCAGTATTTGTGATTCTGAAAAAAATCAGGAAAATGGCGACTGCTACATGACTTAAGACCTCGTAATGCACAGAAGAAACCAATGGGTGCATTGCAGCAAGGTTCACCATCCCCAACAGCCATTCCAAGAGATTAGCCTCCCGTGGTCACACATCTCAAAGGTTGCTGTTTTACTACACCATCGCATGAGAAGGACAAGCCTCCATTTGCATTCTCTGTGTCTCCTATTAATCAAAGAGAGACTGTCTCTCACTATCAGTGGAAACTTTTACCCCAAGGCATGCTCAACAGTCCTACGTTAGGCCAGCATTTTCTAAGAAAAGCACTGGAGGAGCCTCGGAGCATATTTCCCACCGGCTACATCATTCATCACATGGATGACATTCTTTTGGCCACTCCGACAAATCAAGTACTATACCAGCTATTTAGAGAAATAAAATGAGCCTTGACAAAAATGGAACCTCAAAATGGCTCCTGAAAAGGTGTAAACAACCTCCCTGTATCAGTACTTAGGAACTATTGCAACAGAAGGAAGTGTTTGGCCTCAAAAGGTAGGTCTTCGCAGAGACAGATTACAAACTCTGAATGATATCCAGCAATTATTGGTGTGGGTAACCCCCCCTATAGGCACTGAGGAATGAGAGCTAAGCAGAACCCTGGCACAGTTAGGGCTTCAGGAATATCTCATTTTATAGTGTTACCACTCAGCTATTTCCTGTTATATAATCCTTTATATAATCATATTAGTTTATAGAAATAGGGCTTGACGAATCCCTTTATATAATCCTCTATACATAATCATATAATAGTTGATAGTATGAGTGCCTAAAGAATATTTCCCTACATATATACCTATAATTATATCTTAGTTCATATCGGAGGAATGCCTAGAGTGGACACAGTACAGAGCATGAATTAAGGAATAAGCAGCTTATAATCGGAGGAATGCCTAAGAGCAGACAACATGCAGAGCATGATTTAAGGGAAAAACAGTTATGCCAGGACAAGAATCCATGGCCCAGGTGGCAGCGTTCAGTATCGTAAAGATACCTGCTGTATGGCAGGCTTAAGGCGAGAGCCACTCCTCCTGATAAAGGACTTGTAGGACCTTGCTCCAGTTCTTGTGGAAGGCTGCCCTCAGAACGGCAATCCACCTTGGTGACTGTGAACTTTATCAGCTCTTGCTACTGTGCTGCTTGAAAAGCATCTTCCCATAGAACCCATTGGAAGTTGCCAGAAGGTGGCAGTAACCCCCACAGCTCTGTCACTGCTATGTGACTCAAAGCATCCTCCTACAAATCTTCTTAGAAGTAGTTTGACCATAGATAGAGTATTGCACACTGAGCACGGCCCACCTTCATACCTTGGTGACCTAATGGGGGTGGACCCCTTACTGCACATGGCCCTTGCCTTCGTGGGAACGGGCCCCTTGCTGTGCACTGTCCACCTCCTGGCCTAGGTGACCTAATGTGGGTGGACCCCATGTTTTATTGCTCATGACCCTATCAGTATCGTTAAAGATGATTTCACTCACTGCCCTGCCCCCTAACCTATACACAATAAATACTCATGCTTCTGGACATTCGGGGCCTTGTCTGACTCTGCTTATAGGTGGCGTGGCCCCCCGAGCCCAGCTGCGTTTTTCTTGTACTTCTGTGTCCTGTCTCTTTATTTCTCGGATCCTGCGCCTCAGTACAGCATAAGGCTCACCCCACGACCCTGTGGGGCCATCAGCCTTACATCTGGCTCCCATCATGCCCTACAATTGGGGGATATTAATTGGCTGCAACCGATACTAGGTATTGCTAGTTATCAACTCAAACACCTCTATCAAACACTCCAAGGAGATTCTTCTAGATTCTGCCCGACAACTTACTGAGGAGGCAGAAGCTGAGTTGCAGCTTCTAAAACAAATGCTTCAGGAACATGTCTCCCGACTCCACCCACAAAAGCCTCTGTTTTGGTTTATTATTCCCACTTCCCATTCTCCAGCAGGACTTGTAGGACAGTTCATAGACAAAACTATAACGGTAACAGAATGGCTTTGTCTATCCAATCAGACAGTAAAATCTTTGCAAGTTTATCTTTTTATCTTTTTTTTTTTTTTTTTTTGAGACAGAGTCTCACTCTATTGCCCAGGCTGGAGTGCAGTGGCACAATCTTGGTTCAGCGCAACCTCCGCCTCCCAGGTTCAAGCGTTTCTCCTGCCTCAGTCCCTGAGTAGCTGGGACTACAGGTGTACACCACCACACCCACCTAATTTTTGTATTTTTTAGTAGAAACAGGGTTTCACCCTATTGGACAGGCTGGGCTATGAACTCCTTACCTCAGGTGATCTACCCGCCTCAGCCTCCCAAAGTGCTGGGATTATAAACATGAGCCACTGTGCCTGGCCTATCTTTCTTTAATCACATGACTTAAAACAATGGGCAGACATACATCAAAAATGCTTACAGGTATGACCCTGATACAGTTACTGTTCCCTTGGATTCCCAACAGCAGGCTGTGGCCTGGGAAATGTCAACTGCATGGCAAATCACTCTTGTGGATTTTGTAGGAGTCAGAGGTAACCATTATCCATCAGATGAGATTTTGCAATTTTACAAAGTCCACCCTTCATCCTCCCTGTGATTACTCATCTGTGATTACTCATCACAAGCCTATTCCAGGTAGACAGACTTAATTTACCGGCAGCTCTTCCAAAGGCTGTGCAGGTATTTACGGACCTAAACATACTCAATCAAGACCCCCGGAGTTTCAGCCCAACGTTGAGAATCATTGGCAGTTATTCAGGTTCTGCAGCTCACAGTTTATCCCCTATCAATATTGTCTGTGATTTGGCCTATGTTGTAACTGTAGCCAGTCAGACTGAGACTGCCACTATTAAAAGTACCCTAGAGCCAGAACTGCTTAACTTATTCCTAAGACTTCAACAAGTTATTCGTTTTCATGCTGCTCCTTTTCTTATTTCTCATATCTGATCACACACACAACATCCTGGGCCACCATCTCTAGGCAAGGAGAAAGCAGACAAGCGAATTGGTTGTGTATTTCAGCAGGCCCAAGCTTCCCATGTATTACTACATCAAAACACCTCTGCCTTCACCCACATGTTTCATCTATCTCGCAACCAGGCTCGAGGCAGTGTGGAAGCCTGTCCCACCTGCCAACATATCCCTGGTGTTACACCCAAGGAAGGATGTAACCCATGAGGCTTAGCTCAAGATGAAACTTGGCAGACGGATGCTGCACATGTAGCAGCCTTCGGAAAGCTCAGCTATGTTCATGTAACTGCAGATACCTACTCTCATATGTTACATGCCACATGTCAAACAGGAGAAACAGCTGGCCATGTCCGAGGACACTGTCTGTCATCATTTGCCCACATGGGGGTCCTTAAACAATTCAAAACTGACAATGAACCTGCTTATGTCAGTCATGCTTTTCAAAACTTTTTACAATTGTGGGCAATCAAACAAAAAACAGGAATTCCATACAATCCCCAACAACAAGGGATTATTGAGCAGGCACATCAAACACTACAACGAATGTTGAGAAAACAAAAAGGGGGAATAGGAGACCAACTACCAATTCAAACAAAATTACATTAGCCTTGTTTGCCTTACATTTTTTGATCCTGGTATGGATAGTAAGACTCCAGCAGAAGGACACTGGCAAGTGTTAGGGGAAAAGAGGCAAGTTTATCCAGAAGTGTTATGGAAATCCCCGGAAGAAGGACGATGAAAAAGCCCGGTGGATTTGCTGACATGGGGACGAGGGTATGCTTGTGTTTTTACAGGAGATGGGCAAACGGTGTGGGTGCCGTCCACGTGTGTGTGACCATGGAACAGGAGACTGGAGGGATCGTGGTGGCCAACCATGGGCGCAGTCCCTCCAGCACAAGCCATGAGCAAACGGATCTGAATGTGAAAACAGAATGAGGGCCAACCAGAGTCACAATGATAACCAAACCCATAACATGGGGACAGATTAAGAAAACCACGCAGGAAGCTGAGAAATTGCTGGAACAAAAACCCCTGACTCCAGGTTCCTGGCAGTGCAGGCTGTAGTGTTCTGTGCTGTGTTTTTCCCCCTGTGTGGAGGCAAAAACGTATGGCATATGCTCCCAATCCCCCAGGAGTGGGACCGGTACTCTGGAGTGACATTTCTCCTAAAATATCTCATGATCAGGGAGTGTGGACTCCAGGACTGCTGACTCCCCGAGGCACAGAACAATTAAACTCCCAGAACAATAGCATCAATTACACTGCCCCTTTAGAAGGATTCCCTTTGTGGATCACCATAGATACATCGCTCAACCATAGCTGTCCTGCAGTCCAATCTCAGGCATGGTTAAGTCGCCAGGGGAAAACTTTGTATCTATTAGGCCTCAGCTCTATTCATATTACTGGTGTGTTTACTAATTGCTTCCGGTCCCATAGCCCAAATTGTACTGATTATGCGACAGGGACTCCCTTTGAAAATTCTCACCCCACTCCTTGGACCCAGTGTCTTGGTCCCCTGGCCAGACAACAATCCATGTTAATAGCAGACATTACTGACTGGGGTCCTTGTGGCCATTTAGATGGGAAAGATGTAAATTAAACCTCTCGGCATAAACGTCATTGGCACTGGACCTTCAGCACCTCTTCTTTACACCAAACTGGGATTCATCCCAATCTGCCACACAACTTGCTTTGCATGGCACCGGCTTTAGCCCACCCTTACCTCAGTGGCATTATCTAGGGAAGAGGGGCCCAATTCAGGAGTCGATTTGGAAAACAGGACTCCCATTTATGAATGGTAGCATTTGGGTCGGAACACTATCCAATAATAGTAATTCTGTTCAACACGGTTTCAGTATCACCTTTTGTTAGAAACATTACCACTCCATTTACAGTGTTTTCAATCCTTAGGTTTTTCGAGCAGCTAAGAAGGGTCAACTCCAGGTAATCATCACCCAACTGCCTTCGGTCTCTTGTCAACTGTATCATTGCCTTAATCATAGTATTAGACAAACACAACACATCCACCCTAATAATTCTAAGTCGTATTCCGGATTATGGATTCCTGTCAATTTGTCTGAACCATGGGCTGCTACCCCTGCTTTACCTTTTGTGAAACTTCCTACCCAGCTCCCTCAGCATGCTCCTAGAGCCTTATACATGATAATTTTTGTTATCGTCTCCCTGGCCACAGTAATAACTTCTGTCATAGTGTCCTCAGTAGCACTACAAAGTTCAATTCAAAGAGTCTGACATGTAGAAAATTGGACATGTACAGCCGACCATGCATGGATGCTCCAGAAAAAATCTTAATGCCAAATTACAAACAGAAGCAGCCAGGAGAACAACTACAAAGTTTGCAGTCGCAGCAGCAATTGCGCCGTCATTTTAACCCTACTCACATTTGTGTAACCAGATTGGAACACAATAGCAGTGAATATCCGTGAAACCTCATAAAGGTTCATAACAAGGAGCTCTTACTCCAATGTTACGTTTGATTTCAGTGATTTACAAAACAAAATTCTTGACTTGAATAAGCAAACTCCTCCTTTAGATTCCTGGACAGAATTCCAGCAGTGCTTGAAGAGCCTTAACCCTGGGACTTATCTTAAACATAATCTCAATGTTTCTTTTATCATTATACGAATGCTATTATATCTCTGTTTTCTGTTCGTAGTCTGCAGGATCAGGTGGACCACCAACCAGTAAATGAAAGTTGCCCAGCCTAGAATTACCTTTATTCAATTAATACAAAGAATGAAAAGGGGAGATGCTGGAGACCCCAAGAATGTGGATGGGACCAACTCAATATACCTCTGGAGGCTACATGAGTAAACAGCAAACCATCCTCACAAAAGCAGGATGTTGGGAAACTGACAAACTGCGTCTGCCACCAGAAGGAATGTTGAGGGCAGTCACGTCCCAGGTCCTGTGCTCCTTGAGGTCATCTGTACTCCTGGAGGTCATCTACCTGAACATCTGGGACCTGTTGAACAGCAAAGCAGTCCCTGTGATAAATCAAGTAGCTGAGCAACAATCACCCCCTCCTCCCTATTCACTTTACATAATAAATGTGAAGGCTCACACCTGTAATCCCAGCACTTTGGGAGGCAGAGGCAGGTGGATCATGAGGTCAAGAGTTTGAAATGAGCCTGGCCAATATAATAAAACCCCATCTCTATTAAAAATACAAAAAAAAAAAAAATTAGCTGAGCATGATGGCAGGTGCCTGTAATCTCAGCTGCTTCAGAGTCTAAGACAGAAGAATTGCTTGAATCCGGGAGGCGGGGGTTGCAGTGAGCTGAGATCGTGCCACTACACTCCAGCCTGGGCAACAGTGCAAGACTCTGTCTCAAAATAAATAAAATAAAATATAAAATAAATATGAAGGGCTGTAAAAGCTCAGGGCCTTTGTTCACTAGAAGCAAAAAGCCCCCTGACCCCTTCTTTCAAACAGAACCTTTGTCTTTGTCTTCAATTCCACGTTTGTCCTCCTTCGTTCATGAGATAACTGCAGCAGAGCTCCATGGGGCTGAACCTGCAGAGTTCCCATGGGCTGCCTCAATGTCAGGTCCCGGATGGCAGGCAAAGGGTCAGTGATACAAACACAATGTGAAGGGGAAAGTTATCACTACTGACCTAGCAGACACTGAAGAGCACACGGTACCTCTGGACACGACAGACACAGAGGTCAGAAAGCCAAGGCAGGGAAGAGAGAAGAGACCTGCAGACCAGTGGCTTTAGTGGGTCCAGGGTGTTATCTGACAGATTTCCAGTAGGGGGCTTCGATGGGTGGGATTAAGGCAGTTAAACGCTGGGGCCAGGAGATCACGCTGTGACTGAGAGGAGGTCACTTTAAATTTGAGGGCAAATGTCAGAACTGTCAGTTCAAAGGAAACAGCTGGAGAGAAGGGAGCTGAGCACACCAAACAGGAGAGATACCGCTAAGATTTTATCTCTGGCCACCAACTGCAGCCATCTGGACGGGGTATGTTATTGGAAACTGTCATTGTGACCAAGCCCTGCCTCTGATATGAGGCAGCTAAACTTATACTTTAGTAAGTGGATGCAGAGGCGACATGAAATGATGAGCACTCATGATCCTCAGGGACGTCAGAAGGATGTGGTGCTCCGCCCTAAACTCAGGATTCTGGGTTCTGGTCTCCTGGGAGAGAGAAATGAAGATGACTTGTCCCTGCTGCCCCTGTCATCCCCTGACACTGAGCTTCCCACCTTGCACCTAAAAAAGAAATCTGTGATCAGGAAGACATTATAACCTATGAATAATGGAAGCCCAAAATAGTGGCCACTGAGAGTAATGCTAATGCTTTAATTTTCTCTCACACTCTCACCTGAGAGCATAGAGACTACAAAATAGTGCCATTCATAGTATATGTTACATATTCCAACCTGTATCCTAAAATACTATGTGCAAGGCAGCTCTGAAGCCCATTTCTAGGCTTAGCAAGCTAGTTGACTCTAGGATACGTCCTTAGACATTCAGGTGATATTTGTCACAGAAGCCACACCGACTCTGTGTATTCCAGCTGTTAAGTGAAGGTATTTTCACAGAATGTTGTTCCTGGTTACTCCACAATCATTTCACTCCTGGAAATTAACCTTCCCCTTTCACCATCTTTCTTTCCAGCAAGCCTGCCAGGACTCTGGCTGAAAAAGTATCTCCCCACCCAGGATGCTCAGGGTGACACCTTTGCCTATTCCCATAATTATAATATCTCACACAGATGCAGCACTCACTTTGCACCATGCACTACCCCCAAGACCTTTCCAGCCAGCTACAGTCCTCACAAAAACATTTGACTGTCACCGTCACCAATTTTACAGAAAAAAAAAAAATGGAGGCAGACAGGTGATGTACCCAGTGTAACTCGACTCCATAATTTCGCCTCATCCAACACTTCATCTGAAAAAAAGGACATCCTAAAATTTAAGGTCTCCTGAATGACATCCAGCTTCCAGATGATTTTTGCCTCCTCTACTTTCACAATTTGGCAAACAGCCAGCATTTTGTTTTCTGTCTCACCCTTCACTTATGTCCCTGCTCCCGAACACCACACTCACAACTACACAGGTTGGCATAAAAGCTGGCTTTTGTAAACCTCTGTCTCTTTTGGGATAAAGCAGGGCAGGGTTAAGAGTCTCAGAAAAATTCATTTTCACTCAGTCGTCAACTATTTGGATGCCCATTTCCTGGCCATAAAGGGGTGCACTAGGAACAGAAATTGTCATGAGAAGAAAGTGGGAGGGTGAGTTTCTTTTATTATTGTACTTTAGATTCTGGGGTACATCTGCAGATCATGCAGGATTGTTGCATAAGTACATACAGGGCAAGGTGGTTTGCTGCCTCTGTCCCCCCATCACCTATATCTGGCATTTCTCCCTGTGTTATTCCTCCTCCACCTCCCCATACCCCACTGTCTCTCCCCTAGCCCTCCTCCACAACAGACCCCAGTGTGTGATGCTCCCCTCCCCATGTTCATGTGTTCTCATTGTTCAACATAGGAGGGTGAGTTTCTAGATGGTCACACGGAGGAGGAGATTCCAAATCCAGAAAAAAATCATAAAATGCACTCAGAGTGGATGGCTTTGAGCAATGACAGCCCCATCTGCCTCTATCCATGACTGTTGGTCTCTTACTTTCTCAGCCTGCTCCTCCTGTTCCTCTTTCTTACACCAAAACTAACAACTTGGTCAGACCAGAGCACACAGCACTGAGTGGTGGGGGTGAAAAAGGAAAAAAAGGAAAACATCTGTCGAATCATGAAATGAGTGACTCACCAAGGTACACATTTCCTTGGCAAAACAAAACAAAACAAAATCTGAGAGTACTTTTAAGAGTCTATTCTAAGGCCAGGCACAGTGGCTCAAGCCTGTAATCCCAGCACTTTGGGAGGCCGAGGTGGGTGGATCATGAGGTCAAGAGATCGAGACCATCCTGGCCAACATGGTGAAACCCCGTCTCTACTAAAAATACAAAAATTAGCTGGGCGTGGTGGTGCGCACCTGTAGTCCCAGCTACTAGGGGGGCTGAGGCAGGAGAATTGCTTGAACCCGGGAGGCGGAGGTTGCAGTGAGCCGAGATTGTGCCACTGCACTCCAGCCTGGCGCCTGGTGACAAAGTGAGACTCTGTCTCAAAAAAAAAAAAAAAAAGAATCTATTCTAACAAATTTCCTTAAAGCAGATACCAATTTTACACTGTACTTAAACAGTTTCATGAGAAGAATCAAAATGAAACAATAACTGGCAGTAGACAAAAAACAAAAAGTGTAAGAATACCCATGCTTAAAGGTTCAACTGCAAAGGAAATTAGATTATTTCTGTGGCAGACAGACATTTGACAACACAATTATTATTAATAACATATACTAAGACATATCAGAATTTTAGAAATTTTGTAAAATTTTAAACACATGCTAATAATATATTTATACAAATATAAACCAAAGAAAGGTAAACACTATTTTGTATTTGACTATGCTTAACATACCAAATGAGTATAATGTGTCTTTTTTGAACTTCCAGGGACCCTAATATTCAAAAAGTTAGTGTGAGATCAAAAAGACTGATTTCAAAATTTGAAATATTGACATTAGAAATTTTGTCGAATATCAAAACTTTATGACACTTGTTCAGAATAGGGTCCCAGGTCACTGCAAAATAATAGTCATTCACTTAGCCAAAATAATCATTTCAAAATTTTAAGAAAAAACAAAAAACTTTATTCTTTGAAAAATGTTTTTTTAGGAAGAGACTCAGTTTTCTGATAAGACCTAATTAAAAAAAAAAAAAACATGAGGGGTACTGAACCTGTCTTTTCTCTTTCCTACTTTTTTCTCAAAATATAAACAAAAATATTTTACTATTTTGTATTAACTACAAATCTTGTTCAAAAGATTTTACATTTGCTTTGTGTATTATTAATGTTAGAGCTAATTTTAACAAAATACCTTATAAGCAAATCCATGTAATCTTAATCAGTTTTAATCACAAGGTCAAATTTTCATGAGATTTTATTTAAGCTTTTAAGAGTTTTTTTCCATTCTCTTTCACCAACTTTCTATATTCATTCAGGTTTAGCCATTATTCTTTTAGTAACTTTCATTTTTGAGATGAGTTTCACTCTGTCACCTAGAATGGAGTGCAGTGGCACAATCACAGCTCACTGCAGCCTCAACCACTCAGGCTCAAGTGATCCCCCTCCCTCAGCCTCCTGTGTAGCTCTACAGGTGTGCCACCACTCCTAGCTTTTAAAATTTTTTTATATAAATGTGATCTGTGTTTCCCAGGTTGGTCTCAAACCCCTAGGTTCAAGTGAGATCTGGGATGTCACCCAGAATGACTCAGAATCCTACATACTACAAGTCATCGAGCTGTATCTTCCGAGTGAATAAGTAATTGGATGATTTTGTGTATACGACGAGTGATTCCTCATAACCTCTGGGTGTCAGGGGTCAGTTCTACGTCACACACACACAGGATCATTAGGCCTGGACTGTGCCTGTGTCCCCCTCTACATTATATCTTATTATGGGATTGGCAGTTAGTACAGGACACACACAGGGGAGGCAAACATCAAAAGATCAGAATGCCCTTCCTATATCCAGACCCTGCAGACACTCAAGAGAAAAGACATTCTAATGAGGGGGTCTCAGTAGGAGAAGATCAGTCTCAGCCAAGCACACCATGCCCTCCCCATGGACCTGACTCTGAACAAGACCCAGGAGGACTGAGTCAGGGCCTGGCCTGAGGGCCCCCTGGGATCCTCACAAAGAAGCTCACTCCTGGAAGCCTCAACCCCAGGACCCTGTCCCCAGGATCCTGACTCCAAGTGACTCTGGAAACCCTGTGTCAGGGCTGGATTGGACCTCCTAGGCAAGGTTGACTAAGAGCAAGTATTTACCAGCTGTCCTAGAGCTGTGGCTCCTGGAGCTGCTCACCAGCTGAGGCTCAGCCCCCAAAGCCTAAACTTGTCCTTCACCTGAGAATCAAAGTGGACAGGACAGGTGGGCAAGTTTCCTAGCCAACTGCCCTTGAAAGTTTAGGAGACTCCACAAAAAGTTCAGTGTTTCCAGGGGAAGAAACCAAAGAGAGATGATGTTTCTGGCAGCAACTTGACCATCAGGGATCAGGCCCACAGGTGCCCTCTCATGGAGGCAAATAATAAATAATGCTCATTTTGGAAACACCTTCTCTGTGCCAAGCATTAGATCAGGTGACAGTAAATAATTTAAATTACATTCAGACACAAATGAAAAGCCA
Organism: Saguinus oedipus; assembly: GCA_031835075.1. Classification (NCBI taxonomy): domain Eukaryota; kingdom Metazoa; phylum Chordata; class Mammalia; order Primates; family Cebidae; genus Saguinus; species Saguinus oedipus. The sequence continues at coordinate 44,966,245 of CM063187.1, read as the reverse complement.
CAGTACATTTGCCATTTAGCTTATTTTATGGAGAGGGAACTGAGACAAGGGAAGACACAGTCACTGAACCAGGGTCATGAAAACACAAGGGGCAGATCAGTCACATGAGGACTGCCTGCAGCCACAGCCCATCCTCGCCTACATGAGAACTGTGTTCTTATTGGGTTCTAATAAGAACGCAATAAGGACAGTCCCTCTATGAGGTGAATTAATTTTCTCCTGCTAGCAGGTATGCTGTGGTAACAGCATGCCACATGTCAGACTTCCCTGTCTGTCCTTTATTTAGAGAGCATAAGAAGGAAAAGCTACTGCCTGGTATTTCAAGGCTTACAGTGCCACCTAGTGAAATGGTAATCCTCTTAATGGGAAACCTAGTCTGTCATTTGCCAAAAGCCTCTGGCTTTCCAGTTCTTCTCCCTTTTACAACCCTCTGCTAGAGACCAAACCTTATGCCCACTCTGTCATGGGGAGAACTCTACTTTCAACAGAAAAGAAAAAAATGAACTCCAAAACCAATTTTTAAATTCAATACAGTATCCAATAGCAGGAAAGCCACCATTCAACACTTATGTTCTTTTGAGGCATCTATTCTGCCTACAACTAGAATGGCATCTAAATAGAAAGGAGATTTTATGTTTGGCAGTTAACCAGAACCACCACCTAAGAATAAATTCTCTAGTCTGGTCCATAATACCAAAGTATATAGCTCAGCCCAGTATACTCCCTCCATTAAGGCACCTTGCTCAAATGTAACTGTTACATAATCTTTCCTGAGACACATCCATCAAGGATCCATGCAGGTCACACAGGTCTAAGAGGTCAAAGGGCAATCACCAGGTAGAGGACTAAGGTCACATGGGTAAGCATGACTATCTCCACTGATTAGGACCTTTGGTACCATGTTTCAGGGTCATGCCTGCAACCATGGGGTGGCACACACTGTGCCAGGATCTAGGGAACGAGGAGGGAGAACAGCTGGGGGAACACAGCTGTTTTCCCCTCCCCCCTTGGTCAAACCAAAAAGAACAAGGACACAGGAACACCTCTTCTCTTGTCTCTTTTCTAGGATGGGTAACAAGCCATCTTCAGCCTGTACTCCTCTGGATTGCTTTTTGTACTCCTTTGACCCCAAAATTCTAAAAAATGAATGACATTATCTTTTTCGCAAGGGCATGACCTTTTTACCATCTTGAGAATGAACAGACCTGCCCAGCTCAAGGAAGCCTTGACTTTAATCTTATCCAACAATTAGATCTTTTCTGTAGACAGGAGGTCAAATGGTCTGAGATCCTCTATGTACAGGCTTTCTTTGCCCTGTGAGACAACCCAGACCTTTGCAAGCATTGCACAATTGACTCAGCCTTTTTTTTTTTTTTTTGAGATGGAGTCTTGCTCTGTCACCAGGTTAGAGTGCTGTGGTGCTATATTGGCTCACCGCAACCTCCAACACTCAGATTCAAGAGATTCTCCTGACTCAGCCTCCCAAGTAGCTGGGACTACACGTGCACACCACTGCATCTAGATCATTTTTTTTTTTTTTTTTTAAGTAGAGATGGAGTTTCACCATATTGGCCAGGCTGGTCTCAAACTCCTGATCTCAGGTGATCTACCTGCCTCAGCCTCCCAAAGTGCTTGGATTACAGGCGTGAGCCAATGTGCCTGGCCTGACTCAGCCCTCTTAACAATCATATCAGGCTGGTCTTTGAAGAGCAGTTCCCCAGGTCAGAAGACCAAGTTTTTGAGAAGCTGTTGGAAGTGGCTCCTATGTGCCCCAGTTCTTCTAGTTTCCTTTATTCAGGGCCCCCTCCAACTGTGCCATCAGTTCCACCATCTCCAAAACTCCGGACTTCCCCAACTTCAACTTTACCCCTACAAGAAATGCCAGATGGAAGGGGCAACACTAGGGTACATATTTCCATCTCATTATAGGACCTTACGCAAATAAAGGGAGACTTGGGCTGATCTTTTGATGATGCCGATAGGAATACAGATGCCTTCCAAAATTTAACACAAGTGTTTGATGTCACATGAAGGGCGGTTATGCTGCTTCTAAGCCAAACCCTCATTGTAGCTGAAAAGCAGGCAGCTCTGAAAGCAGCACAATAGTTTGGAGATGAACTATGTCTCCTACAGTAGACCAGAATGAAAGGGAGACAGGGAAGGTAAGTAAATAAGAGGACAACTATTCTCAATATGGAGAGAGGCTGTACCTCCTAATAATTCTGAGTGGAATCCCTGTGACCCCATAGATAAACAGAAAATGCTTTACATGTGCATTTTAAAAGGCTTGCAAAGAACCAGAACCAAACCTCTTAATTACCCTAAATGTCCTTCTTAAGCCAGAAAACTAAATGAAAATCTCCCTGCCTTTTTGGAAAGGCCAAAAGAAGCTTTAATTAAACACACCTCCTTGTCCCCTGATTCAGTTGAGGGACAGCTCATCCTGAAGTACAAGTTTATTACACAGGCATCTCCTGATATTAGAAGGAAGATACAGGCTATAGGACCAGACAGCACCTTGGAAAACCTCCTGAAGGTGGCCACCATGGTCTTTCACAAGAGGGACTGAGAGGGGACCCAGGAGAAAGAGAGAAAGCACAAGAGAATGACTGAGGTTCTAGTGGTGGTTTTGCAAGCCTTCAGAGTCCAGGGTCCCTGAGGAGCATCCACTAGTTGTTACCGGTGTGGCAAGCCAGGGCACTTTAAGAAGAATTGCCCAGGCAACAAGAAAAAGCCACCTGGACCCTGTCCAGCCTGTGGTGGAGACAATGGAGACTGAACTGCCCCTGGAGACAAAAGTCACTGGGTCCAGAACTGGTCTCACAGATGATCCAGCAGGACTGATGGGTCCCAGGGCTCAAACCTCCAGCTCCAGTGGCTCAGGCTGCCACTACTGCTCAGGAGCCTCGGGTAATTTTGAAAACTGGAGGGAGGATGGTGGACATCCTCCTGGATACTGAAGCCAGTCTGTTCTCTTCTCCAATCCAGCCGTCATTCTTCCCACAGAACAACTGTGGTGTGTGTCTCAGGAAAGACCCTAACCTGATATTTTTCTCAATTAGTTGTAGTTGGGAGACTTATTATTTACATGTGCCTTTTAAAATCATGCCTGAAAGCCCCACATTTTTATTGGGTAGAGACTTTTTTTTGAGCTAGAGTCTCACTCTATCACCCACCCTAACTATAGTGGAGCCATCTCAGCTCACTGCAACCTCTGCCTCCCAGGTTCAAGCAATTCTCTGCCTAAACAGGATTACAGACACCCCACCACCACACCCAACTAATTTTTGTATTTTTAATAGAAACGGGGTTTCACCATCTGGGCCAGGCTGGTGAACAAACTTTGATGTGAAATACATCAGCTGTACCATGAAGTGGCTTGATAACCCTGAACCACTCATTTGACCTCCCTCAGCCTCTTTTCTTATCTACAGCACGAAAGTGACTCTTACTGCCTCAGAAAATGATCGTGAATTAGTAAATTTAAACGTTTAAGGTGTTAGTCACAGAACCTGGTTCCTAATGAGCCCTTGGTGAACATTCCTCTCAGTTCTTTCTTTTCACCTTTCCATTTCTCTCGTCCTCACCTGTCTTCTTTGACTCATTTCTCTTCAGTATTTTACTCAGTCTAGCCTGAAATTTAGTAAAGAAGCCACAGTACTCAGTCTCTCATGACTCTGCGGGAATGTTCTTCCAGCAATGACGCAGTCTGCTATCCACTCAAGGCAGTGGATATTATTTCCTGTCTCTATTAAAAATACAAAAATTAGCTGGGCATGGTGGCACGTGCCTGTAATCCCAGCTACTCAGGAGGCTGAGGCAGAATTGCTTGAACCCAGGAGGGGGAGATTGCAGGGAGCTGAGATTGCGCCACTGCACTCCAGTCTGACGCCTGGCGAAAGAGCGAGACTCTGTCTCAAAAAAAAAAAAAAGAAGGTCTTTATATATTCACAAGATTTATACATGCTTCCTCTTATTTACACACACCAGTCCCAGTTCTTCCCTGTTAATTCAGACATGTTCTTCCTTATTTCACACTTCTTTAGTCTTTATCTTAACACCTTATAAATTAGAACAATACAGAGACATGAATAATGGCCTGGACCACAAGGGTGGATTTCTCTACAAAGACTAATTCTTTTCCTTGGTGAGATGTACAGTATGTGCAAAGCGGCGCTGAAGTGCATTTCTAGGCATGGCTCACATCAAAGTGATCTGACTCTAGCACACATCCTTGGGCTCTCAGGAGACAATAATTGTGACAGAAGCCACACCCACTCTGGATAGTCCAGCTGTTGGGTGAACGTATTTTCACAGAATGTTGTGCATGAGTTACTTCTCCCCAGTCCTTTTACTTCTAGAAGCTAAGATTCCCCCTTAACCATCTTCATCTGCAGCTGGCCTTCCAGGACTCTGGCTAGAAAATTCCTCTCATTTTGGATGCCCAGGGTGGCACCTTTGTCTATTCCCATAATTATAATAGCTCATGCTGAGTCATCACTCACTATGCACCAGACGCTACATTAATAGTTACAGTTCTCAGTAAAATTCCTGAGTGTCAGCATCCTTATTTTCACAAATTAAAAAAAAACTGAGGCAGATGAGTTATGCGCCCAGTATACCCCAACTCCGTAATTAAAGCTCATTCACCACTTCATCTGGGAACAGGACACCCTGAGATTACTGAGGTCTCCTGAATAACATCCGCATTCCAGATTTTTGCCGCCTCTACTTTTAGAATTTCACAAATTCTACTTTTCACAAATTTCTACTTTTAGAATTCTTTAAATCATGTCTTTCTTGTCTAAATACACAAAGAAATAAATGGCCTTTGAAGTAATAATCACTTATTGTAACTACTCTTAGTCACCTCCAAAACCAGAGCTCGTGCCACTGCCCCAGGAGCCAACACAGACACAAGATCAAGGATTTTTACAGTAGAAAGTAATGTCTGATGCCCCCAAAAGCCAAAGAGGTCAGGTAACACCAGAGCAAAGAGCAGAGTTTTACCACGGAGGGGAATTTGTTCACTTATCACTCTCTGGGGTTTAAAAACAAAAACTGGTTCCTCCCATATGGCGGCACCTGTGTTATCATTTCTGCTTTCTTAAAGGGGACCTAGGCTGTTAGAAAGATTTTAGGTCCCTTCATGGGGCATCAACAGTAGCAAAAGAAAAAAGGGGCAAAGAAATAAACAGAAAAAGAATTCTTAAGAAAGAAAAATAAGTGACACTAAGCATATGATTTCCAAAGATTTCAGTCAACTGAAAAGAAAATCTTTTAAACATATGAAAGAAAAGCAGAAAGACCTTGAACATATATATTCAGATTTTCTGAATTCATATATAATAGGAACATATATTCTGCATATATATTTAATATTAATATGTATTCTACCATAATATATATATATATATATATATATTACATAACATAAATGCAAGGCTTGAATATCAGTTTTTCATTAAGCTGACTTTTCATCATAGAGCTCTTTCAAAACACGTTTCTCTTGGCCGCCATACAAATCTGGAAACAGCACCAAAGTGTTTGGACAAATCTGCAGCAACCTCAATTTTTGCCTCTTCAGAAGAAAGAATTTCACTAAGAGACATGAGGCAGAAGAGACAGGCAAGTTTTAGAGTAGGAGTGAAGGTTTATTAAAAAGCTTTAGAGCAAGAGTTAAAAAAATAGTACACTTAAAAGAGGAGCGAGCAGGTGACGATAGATCAAGTGCGTGGTTTGACTTTACTTACGTTATTGTATGCTGGCAGAATTCTGGGGTCTGCATCTCTTCTCCCCAGATTTTTTTCTTGGAAGTGGGCTGTCGGCATGCACAGTGGCCCGCCAGCCCTCGGGAGGCGAGCAGGTGCCCCGTGTTTACTGGAATTGTACGCATGCGCACTTGAGGTTTCCTGCCTTCACCTTTTAGCCTCTTAATTTACGTGCCTGAGCCCAGCTCCCAGCTTCTGTGAATTTATCAGCAAACTGCTAATTACCTGCTTCAGGTGTTTTCTATCTATTGAAAGAACGCCTTTATCTGGCACTGCTGTGACCAATCATTACTGTTGAGAGGCAGTTAACAACCACCTCACCGTCACTTGATAGTCAGCTGACATTCCTAGTGTATGGGGTGGAAAGCTGTTTCCTGCCCTGCTCATGTCGGAGGAGCTACCTACTGTAACACTCGCAGACGTCTTATGATCAGATTTTAGCTAGGACAGACTGCCAATATTACGGGATTTTGAATTTTTTTTACCAGAAGTATCCTCCCAACTGAAACTAATAAGGCTTAACCTAGATTATGACTCAGCCAAGGATGTGAGAGGCATCTTCAAAAAGGTAAAAGAGTACCTCAGCAACTCAAAGTCACACAAATATCAAAACCAAAGAGTCAGTTAATTTTTCCCAGATTCAGATAAGGGAAGACCTGCCTGCATTAATAAAGAGTCTCTATGATGTAAATTTCCCCACAAAAGGCAGCTTTGCAGGTTCACTTTTGTTTGCTGACCCTCTGACAGTCATATAAACATTTTCAAAGAAATACGTTTTGGGTTAAACTGGCAGGTGTTTCCAGAGGTGGAATTTGATGTTCAGCAGTGGCAGGTGTTTTAGCCACTGTAGAGGCCTGATTCACCATCATTTAGAACTCCTGTTGGATGTGACCAAGTTGGAAGGTGTTTGGGGCGCTAGACACACCAAAGAGTTGGTCGAATCCAGAAGAACAGTGATGAAAACCAAAAACACAAACAGCCATTGCACAATTTACATCCTTTTGGACACTCGAAGCATAAGGAGAGGTCAGAGTCAAGAAACAATAAACCTTCACCTGTAACTACCTAGTTCTAAAACAAAACCCCAAACCAGCTCGTTACATGAGAGGGGACCAAGATGAAGTCTGCTCTCCACTGTCACAGAAGCAGAAACTCTCCTTCTTGTAGGAAGTGAGAAGACTCCGTAAGTAGAGGAGTTCTGTGGTAAAACAAAACTCAGATCTCAAACAAACAAGTGGGGAGAGCACGGACCTTGAGAGTTAGTAGAACCCAATCCTCAGAAAGTCACACAGTCGGTCAGAGCTAAAGCTCTATTGTTGGCACTGAGCATGAACAGGAGAATCGCTGCATGTCAAAGGGGCTGAACTCCATTCAGAGGATCCCTTCATGGCTGCCATATTGTTAACCAAAGTGAGTGACTGAGGCAAGTGTCTGCATCCGTTAAGGTTTTATTGAACCAGAGCTTTCATACAAGTAGAAAAAAACATATTTAGGCAGATAGTGAGGGCAACGGGGTCTTTGGCAGAGCTTCCCTTCTAACAAAAAGCAGCCCTAGAAATTATTATTTTTTTTTCCTAACAAAGAGCAGCCTGAAAAATCAAGCTTCAAACATAAATAAGGAAACTAGAAGCTTGTACAGGGGAATGGCAAGATCTGTGCCAGCAGAAAAGGGCTCCCTAGGGGCCAGGCATATCCAAATTGCAAAAATTTTTTCCCATTCTGTTGGTTGCCAGTCCGCTCTAGTGGTGGTTGCAATCTACCCATCTGACAAAGGGCTAATTTCCAGAATCTACAAAGAACTAAAACAGATTTACAAGAAAAAAAACCCATTCAAAAGTGGGCAAAGGATATGAACAGACACTTTCAAAAGAAGACATATATGAGGCCAACAAACATATGAAAAAATGCTCATCATCACTGGTCATTAGAGAAATGCAAATCAAAACCACCTTGAGATACCATCTCATGCCAGTTAGAATGGCGATCATTAAAAAATCTGGAGACAACAGATGCTGGAGAGGATGTGGAGAAATAGGAACACTCTTACACAGTTGGTGGGAGTGTAAATTAGTTCAATCACTGTGGAAGACAGTGATTCCTCAAAGACCTAGAAATAGAAATTCCATTTGACCCAACAATCCCATTACTGGGCATATACCCAAAGAACTATAAATCGTTCTACTGTAAAGACACATGCACACGTATGTTCACTGCAGCCCTGTGTACAATAGCAAAGACCTGGAACAAACCCAAATGCCCATCAATGATAGACTGGACAAAGAAAATCTGGTACATATACACCATGGAATACTATGCAGCCATAAAAAATGATTACTTTGTGTCCTTTGTAGGGATTTGGATGAATCTGGAAATCATCATTCTCAGCAAACTGACAGAAGAACAGAAAACCAAACACCACATGTTCTCACTCATAGGTGGGTATTGAACAATGAGAACACGTGGACTCAGGGAGAGGAGCACCACACACTGGGGGCAGTTGGAGGGATAGGGGAGGGACAGAAGAGGGTGGGGAGGGTGGGGAGGGATAACATGGGGAGAAATGCCAGATATAGTATGCACCTAAAGTAAAAAAAAAAAAGCCAGAGATTTTTTTTTAAAAAGGGAAAGAGGGACAAAAGGCAAGACTGAGAGGGGAGGAAACTGAAAAGTGTCCTGGGCCTAACTCCACCCATGAGCCTGAGAAGTGCTCCTGCCCTGGGAAGAGGCTCAGTGCAGAAGGAGAAAGAACAGCACAGCTGACAGCCATGCTCAGAAAGTTTCTGGATCCCAGGCTCAACTCCACAGAGGAAGACACGCAGGCAGCAGAGACCATGGTGCCCCCATCAGCCTCTCCCTGCAGATGGAGCATCCCCTGGTGGGGCTTCCTGCTCACAGGTAAGGAGAGAACTTCCTTGAAGAGGACATGAGGAGAAAACAGAGACTAGCAGGGGTCTTGTGGGGAGGATGGGGCTCTGAGAGGGGACTTAGGGCTTCTACTGCAGCCTTAATAGGAAAAAGGATATCAGAAGGGACAGGGGTCAAAACAGGAAAATCACATTGAACTGAAATTCCCAAGAAGCAGAAAAATCTCAAGTGTTCTGTATTCCTGGTAAATTATCACTGGCCACTACATTTTGAAAAGTGGTAGAAATAACAATTTAAGATGACACTTCCAAAATAAAACATAAGCAGGGCATAAACATTGTCCTCATCCACCAACTCAGAAATTGGCAAATATACCCCAGGCCGTAGAGGTCCCTGAGAACACTCAGGAACTCATCCACAGGAGTCTGCAGCCTGTCCCAGGAACTGGGGTGCAACCAAGATCACACAAGCTTCTGTCCTCTTGAGCTCATACTCTCATGGGGAGGGAGAAAGATGCACAGAAGATGTAGAACATGAGGTCAGGTGTTGACCAGCCCTGGGGTGAACAGAGCAGGGAAAGGTCAGAAAGGGAAGACCCAGGGACTCCAGAGGGAATGTCAGGGAAGAGTCCTTCAGTGATGCCTTGATGTGAGCAGGATCTGAGGGTGGTGGGAGGGAGCCATGCAGACTCCTGGGGAAGAGGATTCCACACAGGAAAATGCCAAGGTCAGAGGTCAGAAAGTGGGGGTCTTGCTGCTGATCTTGATGAAGTAAGACTCTGACTCTCTCTCTTTCTCTCTCTCTCTCTCTTTCCAAGGCTGATGGGTGAAGAGAATTTCTAATGACCCAGGGCCCCATCTTTCCACCCCAATACATAGGTTCCAATATTGACCAATGCTCTTTTCCTCTTCTATCCTCATTTTTAACCTTCTGGAACCCACCCACCACAGCCTACATCATTATTGAAACCATGTCATTAGGTGTCCTAGAGGGAGAGGAGGCTCTTCTACGTGCCCACAATCTGCCCCAGAATCTTCTTGGCCACAACTGGTACAAAGAGGGAAACTGATGACAGCAATCAAATGGTAGGATAAGCAGTGTACTCTCAAAAACTTATCCCAGGACCTGCATACAGTTATCGAGAGGAAATGTTTAAAAATGATCCCTGGTGATCCAAAAAGTCACCCGGGAGGACATAGGATTCTATACCCTGCAAGTCATAAAGCAAGATCTTAGGACCAAAGAAGCAACTGGGTATATTTACGTACACCGTGAGTGATTCCTCATGACCTCTGGGGTTCGGGGGTCCATTTTACTTCACACACACAGGATTGTCAGACGTGGGCTGTGCCTGTGTACCCCTCCACATTATGTCCCATTTTAGGGTTTGGACATTCAATGTAGGACACACATGGAGAGACAAACTTTAAGAAATCAGAGTTCCTTTCCTGCACCAAGACCTTGCAGACAGTCACTGCTGAGAAGGGACAGTCTGATGAGAGAGTCTCAGAAGGTGGAGATCAGTCTCAGCCAAGTACCTGTGCCAGGGCTGGTTTGTGGCCCCATGGGCAGGACTGACTGGGAGCAAGTATTTACCAGCTGTTTGAGGGTTTTGGCTCCTGGATCTACTCTCCAGCCTGGGTTCAGTCCCCAGAGCCACATCCAGGCAAGAACTGAGACTTCTCTTTTACCTAAGACTCAGAGTGAAGAGAACAAATGGACAAGCTTCTTAGGTCATCAGCCAACTGCCCTGGGAGGGTTAGGAGACTCCATGGAATGTTCAGTGTCTCCAGAGGCAGAAACTGGAGAGAAAAGATGATCTTGGCAGCAAGCTGTCAACCAGGGATCAGGACTAGAGGTGCTTTTTTATGGAGGCAAATAATAAATAAACAGTGTTTGTGTGAACACCTCCTCTGTGCCAAGCATTAGGTCAGGTAAGTGAATAATTTAAGTTTCATTCACAGACAACACAAAAAGCACAACCTATTTGCCATGTAGCTTATTTGATTGATTGAGAGGAAACGGAGGCACAGGGAGACACAGTAACTGAACCAGGATCACCCAATCATTAGGGGTAGATCAGAGTCACATGAGGTCAGTCTGCACCCGTAGCCCCATTCTCTTCTTCATGAGAAGGGGGGGCTTGCTGGGTTCCAAGGACCCTGCAGTCATCCATTAGCTCAAATTCTTTCTTTTTAGGCATCTAAACCTCAGAGAGGTGACACCAAATAGACAACTGATCAGCTATTCATATGGAAACACCTCCATATTCTGTTCTAATTATAGCATGTAAACAACATAGATCAAGATTCCGTTTTTGTACTAGATCTGACCTTAAAAACATTACTTTTATTGTTGTTGTTGTTGTTGTTGTTGTTGTTTCCAGAGACAGGTCTAACTCTCCCACCCAAGTTGAAGTGCAGTGGTGGGATCATAGATGACTGCAGCCTCAACCTCCTGGGCTCAAGCAATCCTCTTGCCTCAGTCTCATGAGTACCTCAAATCACAGGCATGTGCCACCATGCCCAGCTAATGCTTGTTTGTTTGTTGTATAGATATTGGGTTTCCCCAGGTTGCCCAAGCTGGTCTCAAACTCCTTGGCTCAAGTGATACAACTACTTAGCCCTCCAAAATGCAGGGAATACAAGCATTAGCCATCACACCTGATTCTACGTTCTCTTTTTTATTGGACAGCAGTCTACACACTCATCACTTTCCCAATCAGGTGATTTCTAAATTTTTCTCTATTCCTCTATCATGTGTCCAGGCCAAAATCCAGATATGTATACTTTAGTCTAGACTTGGATGTTCTTTTAAAAAGAGAAGCCTTAGGAATAGCTTCCTAGCTGACTTTCAAGATTGTAATCTTCACTGTGTAAGCCATAGGTTTTCAACCCTGAATATTGGTTAGAGTCACTTGTAGGGCATCTAAAGCCTACCAATAGGCACTCCTGTGCCTTTCCTCAAGAGTATCTGATTTAATTGGTGTGTGCTGTGGCCCAGGTATTTGTTGTTTAAAAATGCTTTCCAGAAAATGGTCACTGTACAGTGAATGAACTTTAGCCCAGTGCTCAAAGCTAGTGTTCTCAGTAATCAGAGATATTGACATCTTAGGACCTCCTAATATGATGGGTGGAGAAGGTGTGGCATCACCTATGTGGTATTTTTGCTCAAAGTGCATAACCTGAGTTTAATCATGAGAAAAAAATAGAAGAGCAAAATTGATCTACAAAATGACTCACCAAAACTCTTCAAAAAATGTGAACGTCTTAAAAGCAAAAGAAATCCTGAGGAACTTTCTCTGATTAAAGGAGACTGAGAGGACGGAAAAATGAGAATGCTACCTGTTTTTCAGCTGCAGTTAGGGTTTGGCTTAGGAGCAGCATAAAATCCCTCCATAAGAGATCAAACACCGGAGTTAAATTTTGGAAAGCTTCTATATACCCATCGGGGTAATCAGAAAATTGGTCTAAGTCTCCCTTTATTTGCGTAAGCTCCTGCAATAAGAGGTGAACCTGAACCCCACTGCTATCACCTCCACTGAGCATTTCCTGTAGGGGTAAGAGTGAGGCTAGGGAGTGGAGAGTCTTGGAGATGGTAGGTCTGGATGAGCTGATGGCATGAATGGAGGAGGCCACAGATAAGGGAAACAAGAAGGCCAGGACACTCAATAGCTTCCTCAGATGATGCCCCCAGATGATTGCCTTTCCAGTTTTGGGGAATCATTCCTTTTGGGCCTGCCTGATATGACTGCTAAAAGAGCTGAGTCAATTGTGCAATGATTGCAAAGGTCTGGGTGGTCTCACAGGGCAAAGAAAGCCTGTTCTTTGTTAAAAAAGAAATGATTTGGGGGCTGCTTTTTTGTTAAAAGGGAAATTCTGTTCCCCTTACTATCTGCCTAAATAATTTCTTTCTAAATCCTGTATCAAAATTATATAGAATATATATTCAATATGAATAGATATGGCTTGAAAATCAGTTTTTAATTAAGCTAGCTTTTAATCATAAAGCTCTTTTTAGAAATCCTTTTGTTAGCAGCCAAATGTATCAAAGACATGGTACCAAAATATGTCAATGGCAGTTAATTTGTATGGGTCAGCAGCAACCTCAATTTTTGCCTCTTCAGAAGAAAGAATTTGACTGAGAGGCATAAGGCAGGATAGACTGAGGCGAGTTTAACAGCAGGAGCAAACGTTTCTTGAAAACCTTTAGAAGTAAAGAACACTTGAATGAAAACCAAGTAGGTGACTTGAGACATCCAGTGCATGGTTTGACCTTTGACTTAGGCTTTTGCATTTTGGCATACTTCCAGGGTCTGCATCTCTTCTCCCCTGATACTTCCCTCAAGGTGGGCTGTCCACATGTTCAGTGGCCTGCCAGCACTTGGGAAGAGAGCAAACACAAGGGGAGTTGTATACGTCCTCACTTGAGATTTTCTTCCTTTACCAATCAAATGTCCCTGGGAGGCCACATAGCAGTTAAACTCCACCATTTTGCCTCTTAATGCGCACACCTGAGCCCACACAACAGGCTCTCCAAGCTAACCCTAACTTGTGAGATCTTACTGGGAAGCTGCTGATTACCAGTTTCAGATGTTTCCTAACTGCTGGGAGACTGCCTTTCCCTGAAGCTGGCTGTGACCTGTTATTATTTAGAGAGACAGTTAACAACCTCCTGACCATCACCTGACGGTCACGTGACATTTCTGCCCTCTCCTACCCTGCTCATGTCTGACTAGCTACCTAACTTTAACACTTTCAGATTTCTTATGATCAGGATTTAGCTAGGACAAACAGCTGCGATTTCTGGCTTTTGAATCTCTTTTATCAAAAGTACTTTTCCAACTGAAATAAGCCTTAATAAAGATTATGACTAAGCCGAGGATGTACAAGGCATCTCCAAAGAGGTAAATTAGTACCTCAAAAACTGGAAAAATAAAACAAATATCAAAATAAAAGGGGCCTAGTTTCCTGACCACAAATTCAATCCAGGCTGCAGCAGTGAAAGCTTAAAATGTTAAGTAACAAGTGACAGCCTTATAGAGAATTCAGAATCCTTATACACTGCTGGTGAGAATATAAAAAAAGTACAGCAACTATGCGAAACAGTTGTGCTCTTCCTCAAAAAACTAATCATAGACTTCCCTTATGAAACAACATTCTTTCCTAGGTATATACCCAAAAAATTGAATCCAGGGACTCAAAGAGATACTTGAATGGGAATGTTGATTACAGCATTATTCACAATAGATAAAATATGGAAACAACTCAAGTCCATCAACACATGAATAAATCAACAAATATGGTGATACAACAGCAAGTTAATCAGCCATAAAGAGGAACGAAGCTCTAACACACACTGGAACATGCATGGACCTTGGAAACATTACGCTAAGTGAAATATGCCAGAAACGAATGACATATGTGTATGATTCCATTTATATGAAACCCCAAGAACAGGCAAATTCATAGAGGCAGAGAGTAGACTAGAGATAATCAAGGTTTAGGGTGGAAGAAATAGGGAGTTATTGTTTAAAAGGACAGAGTTTCAGTTTGGAATGATAAAAATTTTCTAGGAAAAATAGTGATGGTTATTTAATACAGTGAATGTGGTTAATTCCATTTGATTGCACGTTTTAAAGTGGTTAAAATGATGCATTATACATAAACAAATGTGTATATTTACAGATATATTTATAAATACATATTTATCTTAAACATATAAATATATATCGGTGTGCATATGTACACTCCACCACAATTTTTTGAAAAGGCTTTGGTGAAGAAGAACCCTGTAAAATATATCCATAGCCCTCATATACTTACATGCAGACCCTTCATGACCTTATCCACAGAGATACTTGAGGATTTAGAGACATGAGATGGCCCAGCCAGCTGCAGATGCACAACATAAATATATTTGCAAAGAGACTGAAAGTCAAGCTGGAGGCACAAACCTCAGCACTGCCAGGACACACATCCTCCCCCATGGATTCTGACTTTATCTTACTCAGCCCACTATCCAGATCTTGTTGTGGAGTTGGGGCAAGGTAGGTCATAAAGCCTGACCCCAGGACACTCTGTGTGAGCACATAAGCCACACACACCCCCATTAGATCTCCACACACCACTGTAAGGAGGACTAACATAGGCTCAGCGATCACACCAGAGAATCAGCTACAGAGAAAAACATGGGCTGGAGGAGCTGGTCACTGAAGCAGAGCAGGGTCCCTGCAGTTCATGGGTCCAGCCCACTCCAGAGTGCCCACCACTCTCACCCCCACCATGATGCAAGGACCCCTGAAAAACTGCTTTTTCCAAGGCATCCTTGCTAACACATCAGGGTGCCTCCCCATCCCAGTTTCACCCATCCTGGGCTCAGAAAAAATGGCAGAGGGCAGTGAGGCCAGAGATGGTGACGGGGGCAGTGACCTAGGGGCAGCTGCTTGGATTGGGAGCAGGTGACGACACAGGGAGAGGGTGGCACAGGAAGAAAATCCCAGGAATGGGCAGAAGAAGTAAGACTCCGTGGGGCTACAGCCCGGTGCGGGACTACAGCCTAGTGTGGCACTGAGTGTGAAGCCATCTCAGCAAAGAAAGCCAGATCTCATGAATGGGAAAGGAAGCAGCTCCCACCTTCCCTACTGGAAACTCAATGTGTCCCCACAAAATTGTGGAAGCCTTTATCCTTAATGTGATGGAATTTGGAGAAGGGGGTCTTTGGGAGGTAATTAGAGTAAGACTCTGTCATAAGGTGGAAGCTTCATGATAAAATTAATACGCTTGTAAAAAGAGGAAGGCACAGGAGAATGTTTTCTCTCCTCTGTCTCTCCAACCCTCCCAAGCCCCCACATCGGCAGATACAGCAAGAAAGCAGGCATCTGCAAGGGGTCCCACACCAGGACTACATCAGCTGGAACCTTGACCTTGGACATCCCAGTCTCCAGAACTGTGAGAAATAGAGCTCTAGGCTGGGCATTGTGGCTCACACCTGTAATCTCAGCACTTAGGGAGGCTGAGGAGGGCAGATCACGAGGTGACGAGTTTGAGACTAGCCTGGCTAACATGGTGAAACCCTGTCTCTACTAAAAATACAAAAATTCACTGGGCATGGTGGTGCACACCTGTAATCCCAGCTACTCAGGAAGCTGAGGCAGGGGAATCACTTGAACCCAGGAGGCAGAAGTTGCACTGAGCTGAGATGGTGCCATTGCACTCCAGCCTGGGAAACGAGAGCAAAACTCCATCTCAAAAAAAAAAAAAAATAGATTTATACTGTTTAAGTCACCCAGGCTACGGTGTTTGTTATAGCAGCCCAAGACCAGGAATACATCATCTGACCCACTGTTTCAAATAAAACTCTTCAGTTTCTTCATAAAGTTAGCTGGCAGCTCCTGTCCCCAGCTGCACCAGAGGCCCCAAGAAAAGAGCACCAGCAGGGGCTCCACCTGCCCGGGTCCCATGGGGCAGCCTCAGTTTCAGGCCCTAGATGGCAGGTGAGGCTCTAGTGACACAACCACAGTGTAAAAATTTAAGTGTTTTTACTACTTACAGACACTGGGGAGCAAGCAGCACATCTGGAGACCACAGTCACAGAGGTGAGGGAGCCCAGGCAGGGAAAAGAAAAGGGACCTAGGCTGGGTGTGGTGGCTCATGCCTGTAATCCCAGCACTTTTGGAGGCTGAGGTGGGAGGATCAGGAGGTCAAGAGATCAAGACCATCCTGGCCAACATGGTGAAACCCCATCTCTACTAAAAATACAAAAATTAGCTGGGCATGGTGGCAGGTGCCTGTAGTCCCAGCTACTTGGGAGGCTGAGTCAAGAGAATCGTTTGAACCTGAGAGGCAGAGATTGCAGTGAGCCGAGATCGTGCCACTGCACTCCAGCTGAGAGAGGAGAGAGGAGAGAGGGAGGAGGGAGGAGGGAGGAGGGAGGAGGGAGGAGGGAAGGGAGGGAGGGAGAGAGGGAGGGAGGGAGGGAGAGAGGGAGGGAGGGAGGGAGGGAGGGAGGGAAAGAGAGAGAGAGAAGGAACAAAGAGAAAGAAAGATAAAGAAAGAAAAGGGACCTGTAGGTCTATGGCTTTATTGGGGCCAGGATGTTATCTGACAGGTTTCCAGCCAAGAGATTGACTGGATTCGTTTAAAGCAAGCACTGGGGCCAGGAGATCACACTGTGAATCAGAGGTGGTCACCTTAAATTTGAGAAAAAAAATGTCAGAATTTTCAGTTTAAAAGAACCAGCTGGAGGGCCAGGTGCGGTGGCTCATGCTTGTAATCCCAGCACTTTGGGAGGCCAAGGCAGGCAGATCACGAGGTCAGGAGTTTGAGACCATCCTGGAAAACATGGTGAAACCCTGTCTCTACTAAAAGTACAAAAATCAGCTGGGTGTGGTGGCGTCTGCCTGTAATCTCAGCTACTCAGGAAGCTGAGGCAGGAGAATGACTTGAACCAGGGAGTCGGAGGTTGCAATGAGCTGAGATCGCATCACTGCACTCCAGCCTGGCGACAGAGCAAGACTCCCTTAAAAAAAAAAAAAAAAAACAGCTGGAAAGAGGGGAGCCCAGCATATTAAGCAGGAGAGATGCCTCTAAGATTTTATCTCTGGCCACCAACTGGAGATGCGTGGATCTAGTACAGTTTTGAAAACTGTCATGGTGACCAAGCCCTGCCTCTGATATAAGGCACTTAAACTTACAACTTAAAATAATCCAAGGCAACATAAAATTATGAGCACCTGCAACACCCAGGGACACCATCAGGGTGGGGTGCTGTGCCCCAGAGTCAGGATCTTGGTCCCCTGGGAGTGAGAAATAAAGATGACTTGCCCCTGCTCCCCCTCTGCTCCCCTGACACTGATCTTCCCATGCTGCACCTCCCTCTTCTGCTCCCAAATCCCTGCCCAGTGCTCTGCCGCAGACATCACTGTTCCCAGGGCTTACACAGTGCAGCCTACTGCACATAAACACAAACTCACAGGTGACAGAAGTCTGTGTCTGAGACATCTGGTTATGAAAGAGGAAGTACAGTGAATTTGCAGCCACAGAGAGTGGGACTCACTAGGCTGCATCCTAATGAAGCTGTAACATAACATGTGAGACCATGTGTGAAATGTGCAAATCCATGTGGAATAAAACAGGCAGCCTGGCCTAGAACTGCTGCCATTTATTATTATTATTATTATTATTATTATTATTATTATTCAGCAGTCTAGGATTTATTTCACTAGTCCTCGAGGATTCATTAAATGATCTGCAAGAGAACCAAATGTCCCCACATAGCAGGTGCTGTGCTCTGCTCTCTGACCACTTCTCTTTGAGCTGAGGCAGCCTGCTTGGAGCATGGACCCCAGCATGGCTTAGCTACTCTTAAGATACAAAGTGGAGGAAATAAATATCTAGGTAGACTAGGGAAGGCAGGAAAGAAGGCTGGCACCTTGGGCCTTACACTAGTGGGCACCCTGTGGTTGTGGGTGGGTGAGATGGAGAAGGGCACAGGGGTGGGGTGGGTTGTGGTTGGATACCATGACCAGAGCTCTGGGTGCCAAGCAGATCCCATGTTGATTCAAGGGCATAAAGACCTGCTCTGAAGCATGTGAACAACGGCAGGAGGCCTGCGCTCCAGGATGGCACTCTCCCAACGTACCCTCCTGTGCCAGCGACAGAAAACCAGGGAAAGACACCAAGCATCGTCACAGCCAAATGATGGGGGCAAGAGATTGGCAGAATTGGGGGTGGTTGACTACCACTTGCTTCTAGAATCAAGGAGGAGCTGACCTAAATTGAGCTGCTCTTCCACGGAGTCAGTATTCTGAGGCTGAACCCCACCTGATGGATGGATGGCTGGTTGCAGTGAAGTCAGAACAGAAACCAGGGTGCTAAGAGCCATTGGGGCCGTGTCTGGCTTCCTAACCAAGTAAGTGGGCCGGGTCAATAGCAGAGCTGTGCTCTTCCAAAGCTGTCACCCATGAACCAGGACCCAGAGGTGGAACCTCCGAGGTGCCATGGCCCAGGCTGGTAAAGGACCCACCTGTGTGCAGGGCCAGGCCCCTCAACTGCACTGGAGCAGAGGGGAAAAGGAAAGGCATCCCAGACACAGAAATCTACACCCGGACTCTGGGGCAGCTTTAGGCCAAAAGCCCACAGAGCAGAAAGGAGAGTGGGCACTTGGGAAATTTGTGCTTAAATTATCGGCCACCTTCTTGTCTTTAAATGGAACCTACAGGCTTGAACAGTTCAAGTCGTTTGTGAAGGTCTGTAGCTGGCCATGAGAAGGTGTTAGCCTACCCTGAAGGCCAGCTTTTGACCTTGCTGTGGGAATCGCGGCAAATGCCTCACAGGCAGATTCCCTTCCACTCCACCAGAGGGCAGCAGAGTCCGCACCGGCTTGTAGCCTTCCCAGGGGCTGCTGACCTCTCTCAGCGGAACCCACAGCCCAACAGGGTCCACCCTCACCCTCCAAGCTCCCCACATATACTCTGTCAGCTCCTCCCTGCAGCCACTCCCTCTGCAGGCAGCTCCTGCCCCAAACACCCACTCCTTCCCTGGGCTCGGCTAAAAAGGCTCCAGGGCAGTGCCGGTACACGCGAGGCCACACTGAGCACTTTCCTGTCGTGACCTCCTTCTATCCTCATCAACTCTTTCTGTGACTGCTCCCTAAATGCCCACCCCTGCTCCCTCTGTCCTGTTCTCTAGGGCATGACAGGCTAGGCCCAGAGCTGACACAGAACCACAGACACCTGAGGGCCCACAGTGCCTCTGGGGAATCAGCCGGGCACCCTGTGACCTTCCCTCTGCACCCCAGAAGTCTCAGAGAGCATGAGACAGTCATACCCAGGCACCATCTGGGATGTGGCCACCTGCCCCCTGCTGTCCTTCATGAAGTCAGGAGGGAGGACAGAGTTCTCTCATGTGCACAACATGAGGGGCAAGAGATGAGCTCCATTTGTTCCCAGAAAATGTCCCACTCCTACCTGCCCTCTCAGGTGTGAACAACGTCCCCCACCCCAGACAGGCTCTCCGGCCACTACCCATCCTTCCTCTACACAGAGGGGCTTGACCAGGTCCAAACCCTTAGGACAGACCCCAGAGGATGTCAGCATGGGGAGGACTGAGCCCATCCTGGCTGCAGGGTAAGCTGGAATGAGTCTCTCTCCAGCTCTGAGCCCCTGCTCTGTCCCAGGCTCCCTCTCCTGGATCTGAGGGAGCCGTGTCCTGTGGGGCCCCTGGTCAACTCCTCACTCCCTGCTGCACCCCCCATGGGGAAGGTGCGGTAACCACAGGACAGTCAGCCAGGCAAAAACAGAGGACACCCAAGATGGTCAGAGAGAACATGGAAGGCCTGAGCCCCCGCTCAGCTGCCAGGGAGCAAGAAAATGGCTGAGACCTGTCCCTGGTGACCACAAGGCCCACAGTCCCCACTGACCAAGAACAGCCCTCTCTCTCAGGAGCATAAGAGATTGTTTGCCCTGCACAGAGCAGAAAGGACAGTCTCCTCTGGGATACCCAGGGCATTGAATGTCCATCCTTGGAAGCTGCAACCAAACTTGACACAATGAGAGAGAGGGAGGATCCCTCTCCCCAGTGAGCATTCAGCTCCCCAAAGGTCAGCAGTGGTGTCCCTTTGACAGTGGAGAAGCCCCAACCTCCTGATCTGAAGGGAAGAGCCAGATGGGAATGGGAGAGGACAGGGGGAGCAACTGTGCGCCCCAACCTGGGGACATGGGCTGCAGGATGCTGAGGGCCCAAGGCTGTGCTCACCCAACCTACAGTTGGGTGCGTGCGTGACTGTGTGTCTGGGTGTGTCTCTTTGTGTGTGTGTGTGTGTGTGTGTGTGTGTGTGTGTGTGTGTGTGTGTGTGTGTAGTGTGTATAGAGCCTGGGTGAGAGAATCACTGCTGAAGAAGGAAGAACCTCCCAGGGGCCTGAAACACAGACAGAAAATAAAAAGGAGGGACAAGGAGGCAGGACCGAGAGGGGAGGGGACAGAGAGGTGTGTCCTGAGCACAGACCCCACCCATGAGCCTGAGAAGTGCTCCTGCCCTGGGAAGAGGCTCAGTGCAGAAGGAGGAAGGACAGCACAGCTGATAGTTGTGATCTGAAAGCGTCTGGATCCCAGGCTCATCTCCACAGAGGAGGACACACAGGCAGCAGAGACCATGGTGCCTCCCTCAGCCCCTCCCTGCAGATGGCACGTCCCCTCACAGGGCCTCCTGCTCACAGGTGAGGAGTGAACTTCCTGGGAGAGGACAGGAAGAGGAAGCGCAGTGACTGGCTGGGGTCTCCTGGGGAGGACGGGGCTCTGAGTGGGGCTGAGGCCTTCTACTGGAGCCTTAATAGAAGAGAGGACACCAGAGGCAGATGGGAGTCAAAGCAGGAAAATCACATTGAACTGGAATTGGCAAGAGGCAGGAACATCTCAAGTGTTCCATATTCCTGGTTAATCATCACTGGCCACTACATTTTGAAAAATGATAATAATAACTATATGAGATGACACTTCACATAAAAACATAACCAGGGCATGAAACATTGTCCTCAGCCAACAATGTCAGACATTGGCAAATAAAACCCAGGAAGCAGAGGGCCCTGGGAAGGCTCATGAACTCATCCACAGGAGTCTGCAGCCTGTCCCAGGCACTGGGGTGCAGCCAAGATCACACAAACCCTGCCCTCACAGAGCTTACACTCTCCTGGGGAGAAAGACAGACACACAAAGAGATCTAGAATGTGAGGTCAGGTGTTGACAAGAGCCCTGGAGGGAGGGAACACAGCGGGGAAAGGTTAGAAAGGGAAGACCCAAGGTCTCTAGAGGAGGTGTCAAGGAAGGGGTCTCCTAAGGATGCCCTGATATTAGCAGGCTCTGAGGGCATTGTGGAGGGAGCCACGCAGACCCCTGAGGAAGAGGATTCCACAAAGGGAAATGCCAGGTTCAGAGGTGTTGAAGAAAAGGGGACTGTGCTGCTGCTGACTTTGACTCAGTAGGGGACACACACACACACACACACACACACACACACACACACACACACACAAACACATACACTCCAAAGCTCACTATCTTCCACCCCAATACATAGGCTGCAATATTGACTGATGCTTTCTCCCCCTCCTAGCCACACTTTTCACCTTCTGGAACCCGCCCACCACTGCCCAGCTCAGTATTGAAGCTGTGCCACCCAATGCTGCAGAAGGGAAGGAGGTTCTTCTGCTCGTCCACAATCTGCCCCAGGAACCTCTTGGCTACAACTGGTACAAAGGGGAAACGGTGGATGCCAAACGGCGAATTATAGGATATGTAGTGAGACCTCAAATAACTACCACAGGGCCCGCATACAGCGGTCGAGAGGCACTATACCCCAACGCATCCCTACTGATGCAGAACGTTACCAGAAATGACACAGGATTCTACACCCTACAAGTCGTAAAGCTAGATCTTGTGAATGAAGAAGTAACGGGCCAGTTCAGCGTACACTGTGAGTGATTCCTCTTATCCTCTGGGTGTTGGGGGTCAGTTCCACTTCACACACACAGGATTGTCAGGCCTAGTCTGAGCCTGTGTCCTCCTCTGCATTATGTCCCATTTAGGGTTTGGGCATTTAGTACAGGACACACACAGGGGAGACAAACTTCCACAGATCAGAATTCCTTTCCTGCATCCAGACCCTGCAGATACTCACGGCAGAGGGAAGACAGTCTGATGACAGGGACTCATCAGGAGATCAGTCTCAGCCAAGCACGCCATGCCCTCCCCTTGGACCTGACCCTGAGAAAGCCCCTAAAGAACTGGGTCAGGGCCTGACCTCAGGGACCCCCTGGGATCCTCACAGAGAAGCTCGGTCCTGGAAGCCCCTGCTCCAGACCCCCTATCCCAGGATCCTGACTCCAGGTGACCCTGGGGAACCTGTGGCAGAGCTGGGTGGCGGCCTTCTGGGCAGGGCCATCTGGGAACAAAGAATTACCAGCTACCCAAGGGCTGTGGTTCCTGGAGCTGCTCACCAGCCAGGGCTCAGACCCCAGAGCCTCATCTGGGCAAGGACAGCGTCTTGTCCTTCACCTGAGACTCAGTGAAAAGGACAGATGGGCAAGCTTCTTAGGCCATCGGCCAACTGCCCTAGGAGGTTTAGGAGAATCCATAGAAAGTTCAGTGTCCCCAGGGGGCAGAAATAGAAGAAAGATGTTCCCAACAGCAACTTGTCCAGCAGGGATCATGCCAAGGGGACCCTCTCATGGAGGCAAATAATAGCTTGTGTGAACACCTCCTCTATGACTTCAGGTCAGGTGACTATGAATAATTTAATGCTAATTTTAAGAGAAGCTTTTTTTTTTTTAAGATGGAGTCTCCCTCTGTCATCAGGCTGCTGTGCCAATGGCACAATCTCAGCCCACTGCAACCTCCACCTCCCAGGTTCAAGCGATTCTCCTGCCTCAGCCTCCCGAGTAGCTGGGACTACAGGTGTATGCCACCACGCCCAGCTAATTTTTGTATTTTCAGTAGAGACAGGGTTTCACTATATTGGCCAGGATGGCCTTGATCTCTTGACATCATGATTCACCTGCCTAGGCCTCCCAAAGTGCTGGGATTACAGGAGTGAGCCACAGCGCCTGGCCAACAGAAGCTTATTACTGAGAAGAAACAGAGGCACAGAAAGACACAATCACTGAACCAGGGTCACACAAACACGAGGGCCAGATCAGAGTCCCATCAGGTCCCTCTCCAGCCACAGCCCCATCCTCTCTTCCACAAGAAGTGGGGACTTATTTGGTTCCATGGACCCCACGGTCACCCATTGGCTCAAATCCTTTCTTCCTGGGCATCCAACCCTCAGAAGAGTGAAAGCAAATAAACAACTGATTAGTTCGTACTCCAGAACTAAATCACTTACCCCAACTGTCAGAGCCAGCGCAAGGAATGTCCTGGCTCCCTCTATGATCTTAACCCCCTCACTAAACCTGAGATCCTGTTTCCTGCTGTGTTGGTGTCACTCCCACGGGAGGACAAAAGAGAGGACTTTGCTTTCTCTCCCCACTCACACCCTGTATCAGGACAGGCCAACAGCTGACACACACTCACTAGTTCTCTCATTAAGAGGAGAGGGAATGAATGAAAGAATGAATGATCCATAACCTATTTAGGAACTAGATCCTGGACAGCCAGGTGGGGTTTACTGCCTGTTGCACACACGTGTGTCCTCATGATGGCGCCATTGTGATAAGATGGAGTCCTTCAGGTGGGGAGATGGCACAAGCCACCGGCATCTCACTTAGACTGTCCAATTCACAAAAACCTAATTAAACTCTACTTGTGTCTCCTGAGGTCAAGAGAAAAATGAAGAAAGCATTGCATATGCCTGTTCTGGGTTCCTCCCAGTTTTGCCTAACTCCATAGGAATTAGGGGCAGGAAGCTTTCTAAATTTACCAATGTAATACACATCCTAATTTGAAATCGTTCCTCCCTTTATGTAACTGACACACCTAAGACTTCCTCTCTGACTATCCTGTCCTCCTAACAGGACTCACGTGCCTCCCTCTACCTGGGAGTTGCTAATTTCAAACGAACTTCAGGATCTTCCTTTGAGCATAATGTGATCCCGCTGGAATTCACAGGACACCTAAACTTTTTATTTTATTATCAAGAGAAATGCTCCTTCCACCGATTAATTTTAGATCTGTGGACAATTAATAGCAATTTCTACTTATGGAAAAAAATTAATGTTTCCTCCAATTTTGTTTTTTACTACAGTCAGAACATAACATAATAGCTAAACTCCTGACACATTTTAAAAAGCAAATTAGTTACACATTGACCATCAAAAATCCAAAATCCGGGCAGGGCGTGGTAGCTCACACCTAGCACTTTGGGAGGCTGAGGCAGATGTATTGCCTGAGCTCAGGAGTTTGAAACCAGCCTCGGCAACACGGTGAAACCCCATCTCTACTAAAAATACAAAAAAATTAGTCAGGCATGGTAGTGTGCGCCACTATTCCCACCTACTCAGGACACTGAGGCAGGAAAATTGTTTGAACCAGGGAGGCAGAGGTCGCAGTGAGCCAAGATCTTGCCACTGCACTCCAGCCTGGGTGACAGAGTGAGACTGCATCTCAAAAAAAAATCCAAAATCTGAAATGTTCCAAAATTCCACACTTTTTTGCCACTAATGTGATGCTCAAAAAAATGCTCACTGGAGCATTTTGAATTTTGAATTTTCAGACGTGAGATGCTAAACCGGTAAGTATACTGCAAATATTCAAAAATTTTAAAAAGTTAGAATTTCAAAACACTTTTGGTGCTATGCCTTATGCATAAGAAATAGTCTGTGAGAACTATAGGCATGAAGCTGTACAGCAGATCTCTAGAACCTCCTCATCCTGTGTAAATCAAACTTCACACCCATTGAACAACTCCTCATTCTCCCACACCCATCCCATAGCAACTACCATTCTAATACCTGATTCCATGAGTTTGACTACTCTAGGAACCTCATATAAGTGAAATCATACAGTATTTGTCCTATGAGTGACTTATTTCACTTTGCATAATGTCCAATGGGAGACGATATTTGCAAAACTTCTTCCCAAATTTCTGTCTCATAACTCTCAAACACACATGGTCCGTGAGGACCAGATTTCCAGCAGTTCATGCTCCCTCTTTCCATCAGTCAGTTTGCATTTACAAATGTCCACTTGTATTTTTTTTTTTTTTTTTTGAGACGGAGTTTTGCTGTTGTTACCCAGGCTGGAGTGCAATGGCACGATTTCGGCTCACCGCAACCTCCACCTTCTGGGTTCAAGCAATTAACCTGCCTCAGCCTCCCAAGTAGCTGGGACTACAGGCCCTCACCACCATGCCCAGCTAATTTTTGTATTTTTAGTAGAGACGGGGTTTCACCATGTTGATCAGGATGGTCTCGATCTCTTGACCTCGTGATCCACCCGCCTCGGCCTCCCAAAGTGCTGGGATTATAGGCGTGAGCCACCGTGTTATGGAAGGATCCAGAGCTCCTCACCTGACCTCTGCAGGAAAAGAAAGGACATTAAAAACCAAGGAAAGGAAACATGGTTCTGCTCCAAAGCCACCTGCTCTTATGCCTGTCCCCTTCACTCTTTCTAGATCATTCCTTGGACTGCTCTATCTTTAGAGGTCACTGGCTCTAGCAAGTCATCATGAAACACCTAGGAAACCTGCCTCACCTTGTAGCTCCACTTCCTAATGACCGAGCCAACCTCCAGGCTTGCCCCTGGCCTCCCTCTCCTGTGTTATTTCTGTTGAAACACCCAGTCCCAGGTCAGACTGCCCAGTATCTTTGGGAATTAAGGATAATGGCAAATCTCATCATCTCCCAGCTCTAGAATGTTCTTGGAAAGAAAACCCTCAAAAATACACCTCGAGGGGCAAAGTAGGACTGTGAAGCTGGAAGGGACTCAGCACCTATATGTTCTAGGTGAGGACCCCAAGGTGGGCCAGGCAGACAGCCAGTCAGGGAGGGACCAGAAGAGGCACTAGGACTAACAACCCAGTACTGCTGCTCAATTCACACTTGAGAAAGTCTGTGCTTCTTCCACACAGAGAAGGCAGCCTAATGGTCTCTAAGCCATTATTGTCGTGCATCTGTCTTGTGACACACACACCAGCGGTGGGCTTTTAAGGACTCGAGTGGGCCGAGAGGTGGGAGATGCCAACTCTGATTGAAATATGCCTGTGGAGGAATCACAGGTTGCACACAGGGCAATCTTCTCTCTGTTACCTGCACAGCGGAGCTGTCCAAGCCCTACATCAACAGCAACAACTCCAGCCCTGTGGAGAACAAGGATGCGGTGGCCTTAACCTGTGAACCTGAGACTCAGGACACAACCTACCTGTGGTGGGTAAATGGTCAGAGCCTCCTGGTGAGTCCCAGGCGGCAGCTGTCCAGTGACAACAGGACCCTCACTCTACTCAGCGTCACAAGGAATGACACAGGTCCCTATGAGTGTGAAATACAGAACCCAGTGAGTGCAAACTTCAGTGACCCAGTCACCCTGAATGTCCTCTGTGAGTATCTTCTGTTCCTCTGTGGCCCTGGCTTCCATCCCAAATCCACACAGTCAGACGCGAGGCCTCTCAGTCCCTATCGGGTCCAAAGATGCAGATCCTCACCTCTAGACACCCAGGTGGTCATGACTTCCTGCCCCAGGCAAACATGGGTAGCCACAGCCTTGACAAAGAATAAGAGGGGAGAGGGTGCTCCTGTCACAGGAGACTTGGGGTCCACATCTTCTGATGGGAGAAACGGGTAATTGTCTCAGACTCCATCTCAGCAGACACAGTGGGAGTTTGGTTGAGACTTCAGAGTTGTGACTTATCTCAGATGGACACTATGGCCCTTCCACAGACCAGGAGCTTCCCTTCCCTCTGATGACATCATCTGTGACTTTATTCTCTTTGCTCCAGATGGCCCAGATGCCCCCATCATTTCCCCTTCAGACACCTATTACTACCCAGGAGGAAATCTCAGCCTCTCCTGCCATGCAGCCTCTAATCCAGCCTCACAGTATTCTTGGTCGGTAAATGGCACATTCCAGCAACACAAACAAAAGCTCTTTATCCCCAACATTACTGTGAAGAACAGCGGATCCTATGCCTGCCACGCCATGAACCCAGCCACTGGCCACAACAGGACCACAGTCAAGATGATCACAGTGTCTGGTATGTGGATCCCTGGAGCACTGGCAGTGTTTACTGGTAGAGTCTATCTGGCTTTCAGAGAAGAGCCAGAAAAAAAGTTTTATTCCCAGCCTCTGTCCAACAGCACAAACAAATCCCAAATTTTTCTCCTACACCCTCCAAATTCATTTCTACAGAATCTCTTCTGCCTATTTTTTCTGATTTCTCATGGCTGACCTTGGGGCTGACCTGAGAAATGTGGAATGGGGACTTAGCCCCAGACCCCTATGTAGTGGAAGGGGCTTCACAAAGCAGGAAGAAGGAGGGTCCTCAAGGTCAAGCTGTTTTTCTTTGTCACCAACATGTGGCACCCCTATGTTTCTATTACCCCTTTGTTTTCTTTTACCTACTCCATTAGCTGCAAGAAACATCCAAGGCTTTGAAACAAGCCCACAACGTTCCCCAAACAAGAGGAGGAAGTCCCTTGGATGGGGGAGGAGCAGCTCAGACTGCTCCCTTCTCCGCTCCCAGCACCCCCAGTGACAGGCCCTGCCCTGACTCAACCTGGGGTGGGACCTGGCTGTATGGAGAAGGTGTCCAGGTAGCCTGTCCCAAATCTGGCTAAATCAAGATGCCAGTTGAAGCCAAGCCTCCCCCTGGTCAGGCTGCAGGAAAATGGGAAGACAGGGAGCCTCCGGGAAGACTCCTGAGCTGTGTCCTGGCTCTGAAGTCGCCGGCTGTATGAGGCTGTGGGCACAGCACAGAGGACAGTGAGTGATGCACACTTGGAGACATAGGGAGATTCACCCACGGGGGCTCTGCATGGGAGGGAAGGGGCAGTGCCAGTGCACATTTATAGAAAGGGTAAGACTACCAGCCACTATATATATCTTTTTTCTTTTTTACATAAGACTTACCATGAACTATTTCTATCCGTGAAATTTGCTGTTGTGTAACCATTACCACTATCCATTTCCATAACTTTTTCATCTCACCCTATTAAACCTCTGCACCCAATAAACAGTATTACTTTTTCTCCCGCTAACCCCTCGTAACCTCCATTCTACTTACTTTCTGTCTCCATGTAATTGACTATTCTAACAACCTTATATAAATGGAATTATATAATAGTTGTGCCTTTGTGTCTGGCTTATTTCACTTAGCATAAGGTCTTCAAAGTTCATCCATATCGCACCATGTGTCAGAATTTTATTCCTTGTTAAGGTTGAGTAACATTCCATTGTATGGATATACCTCATTTTCCTATCCACTTACCTTTCAATGGACTTCAGTTGTTTCCACCTTTTGGCTATTGTGTGGCTAATGCTACTGTGAACATTCGTGCACAAATATCTGTTTAAATTCCTTCCAATTCTCTTGCATATATGTCCAGAAGTGGAATTGCTGGCTCAAACATTAATTCTTTAATTTTTTGAGAAACTGCCACACCATTTTCCACAGTGGCTATAACATTTCACAATCCCATCAGCAATGCACTAGAGCTCCAATTTTTCCACCTCCTTAAAAACACTTATTGTTTGTGTGCGTGTGTGTCTTTTTTTTAATCAAAGCCATCCTGATGTCTTTGGGTATTCTATCATTGGGGTTGTTTTTTACATATCTCTAAGCATTTGTGATGTTGAGCATCTTTGCATGTACTTATTGGCCATTTGTGTATCTTCCTTGGAGAAATCTCTATTTTGGTCCTTTGTCCTTTTTTAATTGGGTTTTTGGATTTTTGCTGTTCTTGATTTGTAGTAGTTCTTCACATATTCTGAAAATTAATCCTTTATCATACGTGATTTGCAAATATTTTTCCCACTTCATGGGTTGCCCTTTCACTTCCTCGATAATATTCTTTGATACATAAAAGTTACTAATTTTCATGAAGTCCAACCTATCCATTCTTTTTGTTGCCTATGTTTTTGCTGTTATAACCAAGAAACCACTGTGAAATCCAATGTCATGGAGTTTTTTCTCTTGTTTTCTCCTAAGAGTTTTATAGTTTTTTACTCTTACATTTGGTCTTTGATCTACTGTGGGTTAATTTTTTGTATATGGTGTCAGGTAAAGGTTCGACTCATCCTTCTGCATGGATATCCAGATTTCCCAAAGTCATCTGTTGAAAAGACTGCACTTTCTCCATGGAATGGTCTTGGCATCCTTATCAAAAAGCATTTGGCCATATATGCAAGCATTCCTTTCTGGGCTTTCTTTTCTATTCCACTGGTTTCTATGTCTTCCTTTATGCAAGTACCACACTGTATTGATTATTGTGGCTTTGTAGTAAATGCTGAAATCAGGATTCAGCATTTTTTCAAGACTATTTTTTTCACACTTGTTTGGCTATTTTGAGTCCTGAAATTCCATATGAACATTAGGATAGATTTTTCTATTTCTGCAAAAAATGTCATTGGCATTCTGATAGAAATTGTGTTGAATCTGTAGCTCACTCTGGGTAGTATTGTCCTCATAACAATACTGAGTCTTCCAATCCATAAAAACAAAACATCTTCCCATTTATTGAGGTCATCTTTAATTTTCTTCAGCAATGTTTTCTAGTTTTCAGAACATAATCTTTTCACCTTGGTTAATATTTTATTCTTTTGATGTTAATGTGAAAATTTTTTTCTTAATTTCTTTTCAGATTGTTCATTGTCAGTATAAAGAAATGCAACTGATGCTTGCGTGTTGATTTTGTATCCTGCAACATTACTGAATTTATTAATAAATTCTAACAAGTTTTTTTCATTTTTAAAGTTTTCTACATACAAGTTCAAGTTATCTGTGAACAGACAGATAATTTTACTTCTTTCCAATTTGAAAGTCTTTTTCTTCTTGCCTAATTTCTCTGGCTAGGTTTTCTAATACTATTTAAACAGATGTGGCAAAAGCAGGCATCCTTTTCTTGTTCCTGATCATAGCGGGAAAGCTTTCAGTCTTTCTCTATTGAGTATGATGTCAGCCTTAGGCTTCTCAAATATTGCCTTTATTATATTGAGATGGTTTCCTTCTATTCATACTTATAATGTTTTTATTAAGAAAGAATGTTGAGGCTGGGCGCGGTGGCTCATGCCTGTAATCCCAGTACTTTGGGAGGCCGAGGCGGGTGGATCACGAGGTCAAGAGATCGAGACCATCGTGGTCAACATGGTGAAACCCCGTCTCTACTAAAAATACAAAAAATTAGCTGGGCATGGTGGCACATGTCTGTAATCCCAGCTACTCAGGAGGCTGAGGCAGGAGAATTGCCTGAACCCAGGAGCCGGAGGTTGCGGTGAGCCGAGATTGAGCCATTGCACTCCAGCCTGGGTAACAAGAGCGAAACTCTGTCTCAAAAAAAAAAAAGAATGTTGAATTTTACCAAATGCAATTTTTATTCAATCTTTCTACTAATTATACATCTATTCAGATTTTTGTGTCTTTCTAGGGATTTGTCCATTTTCATCTTATCCGATTTATTGGCATACAATTATTCATAGTACTTTTGTAAACATTATTTCTCTAGAATTGATATAATGTCTCCATTTTCTTTTTTTTTCTTTTTTTTTTTTTTTTTTAGAGAAAAAAACAGGGTCCCACTCTTTAGGCCAGCCCAGGGTGGAGTGCAATGGTGCAATCACAACTCACTGCAGCCTCAAACTCCTAGGCTCAAGCGATCCTCCCATCTCAGCTTCCCAGGTAGCTGAAACTACAGGTGCACACCACCATGCCTGGCTGATTTCCTTTTTTAATTTTGTAATGACAGAATCTCCCTATGTTGGCTGGTTTCAAACGCTAAACCTCAAGCAATCCTCTGGATTTGGCTTCCCAAAGTGCTGGGATTAAAAGTGTAAGCCACCATGCGTGACTCCATTTTCATTTCTGATTTTAGTAATTTCAATCTTCTCTCTTTTTTTCTTAGTCAATCTAGTTAACGATTGTCAATTTTGTTGATCTTATTTTGAAGAACCAACTTTTGGTTTCACTGATTTCTCTATTGTTTTTCCATTCTCCATTTTATTTATATCCACTCTAATCCTTATTACTTCCTTCATTCACTGTGTTTGGGTTTAGTTTATTTTTCTCCTATATTGTGAAGTTGTAAATTAGGTTGTTGAATTAAGATCTTTCTTCTTTTTTAATGTAAGAGTTTGCAGTTATAAATTTATTGCACAACATTCTTAACTCCTCTGACCCTCTGATTCCTCAACTGAAAATTGCAGTAACAATGTTTGCTTCATAGCATTGTTTTAAAGGTTTAATGTAATCATCAATGAAACCTTCAGCAAAATGCCACATACAGAGGAAATGTTTCACAAATGTTAGCTGCTGTATTACTACAGTTTTTTCACCACTCTAAGCCTTTGTCTTCTCATCTGTAAAATGAAAATAATGTCTACCTGACAAGGTTCTTGAATAAATCAAATGAGACACAGGTGAAGTATTCAGCACAGGGCCTGGCCCATAGGAGGTGCCCCTCAACAGTAGCTAACACAGCGTTAATCATCAGCCTGAGTTGCCTGGTGAGGGCCAAAAGTAAATGGTTCCAATAGAAATAAAGAAACAGATGCAAAAGGGTGTGTGTGTGTGTAAAAAGTATTTTATGTAAATACACACACAAAAAAAGGCAACACAGAAAACATTAGGACATGATAATTGGCTACATGTGAAAGAGAATAAAAAGCTAAATGCAAAGAATCAAACCTAGTATGTTAATTTTCACCCACTGAGATGCAACCAAGATGGGATGAGACATGCAAGATAATTTATTAGGAAAAACATCTGTGAGGGAAAGTGGGGCAAGTGTGGGAGATGCCTGGGAGATCCCTCAGACCACGATGCAGATCTGATCCCTGTGAAGGAGAAAGAGAAAAGAAGATTTCGATAGCAGTGCAGTTCCTTTGCTTTTTTTTGGAGACAGTCTCACTGTTGCCCAGGGTGGAGTACAGTGGTGTGATCTCGTCTTAATGGAAACTTCACCTCCCAGGTTTAAGTGATTCTCCTGCCTCCGCCTCCTGAGTAACTGGGATTACAGGTGCCTGCGACCATGCCCAGCTAATTTTTTGTATTTTTAGTACAAACAGAGTTCCACTGTGTTAGCCAGGGTGGTCTCAATCTCCTCAACTCGTGATCCGCCCACCTCAGCCTCCCAAAGTGCTAGGATTACAGGTGTGAGCCACCGTGCCCAGGCAAATAGTGGTACAGTTCCAACTGAGTTTCAGCAAGGCTGATGGGTGTCCTCCAACTAGTAACCCATTAGAGTTAAACAGAGTCTCATAATACTAGGCTTGCTTTCATACCCCTGCTGGAAGCCCCTGAGAAGAGAGGTCTCTGTGCAAAGGTGGTGGTCAATTTGGAATGCATCGACACGGACCTTCTGTCCATCCACTCCCTGCCAAGAGATCTGCCACAACTAAGACACTGAGAAAAAGATGCAACCATGAAAAGTGGAAAGTTCTAATGACAGAAAATATCACAGTCTTTCTCACACCCCAAAGCCTTCAAACATATCTGAGTAAAGACAGGTCAGGATGAAATTGACAGAAGACTGATCATCAACCTAAAAACATGGTGAGAGGGGAAAAAAAACTGCAAGAATATAGTTGGCTAATCACTTCCCAGCAACCTTCCCACAAAAATAATATATTCCTTGAAAAAAACAAGTAAAGACTACTTCATGATAAGAGCTGGTTACTGGGGCACCACACTGTAAATAACGTCACCTTCATTCCTTCTCTTTTCTTTCCATGACAGATGCTTCGGTACCGGATAGTTCTCCTGTCCTCTCAGCTGGGGCCACTGTCAGCGTCATGATTGGAGTGCTGGCCAGGGTGGCTCTGATATAGCAGCCCTGGTGTGGTTTCTGCATTTCAGGAAGACTGGCAGGTATGATGGCCTTTCCTCTTGTCCTGTTTCCTGCAAGGCTGACCGCCATGCTTAGGAGAGAGAACTGTATCCTGGGATTGAACCTCATCCTCCTCCCAAAAAACTCCTGCTTCTCATCACTAACTCCTGCAGGTCTCTTCCTCCCTGGTCTACATGCTCCATGTGCCCCACTGTCTCTTAGATGTGACCATTCCCAGCCTCTACTCATTTGTTTCCCAGATTCAATACACTGTGAAAGTCTTTTGATCCTTTCTTAAGATCTATCACTTGTGTCATTCTCTCCATTCCCATAAACCTCAACAACTGCTTGAAGTCCTGCTTGACTTCCTGTCTGCAGTCTTTGAAATTTTCCTTGCATATGGCTGCCTCATTACCTTCCTAAAATCTAGTTCACTCACCTGCTCAAGAATCTTCAGGGGTCTATTCTGGCCTATTTGATAAGTTCACATTTCTTCTCTTTACTAATCCTTCTTAATTCCTTTACCTCTACTCCCTAGTATGATTCCTCCAAGCTAATAAGATCTGACTCTCTACACATCCCTGCCCCTCTGCCCACATGCACATCGAATTCTTAGTTTCAATGCTAAGCCTAAAAACAGGGTGCTCTCCCATCCATTCTCTGAACTGTGGAGTTACCCACGCCCTTCATCACTGGCAACCACTGACCTTGTGGAGAACAAGGACTCTAGCATTAATGTGTGAACCTGAGACACAGGACACAACCTATGTGTGGTTGATACAGAAATAAAGAAGGCAAGGTCCCTATCCCAGAGAACATATGGCCTAAGGCAGGAGATAATATTTGAAAAATAATCATAATACCAAAATAGAAAAAAGTGACCGCCATAAGAAATCAAACACATCCGATGGGAAATATAGCTGCACATTGGAAATCACTGATAAACATTTTTTTAAATGATGCTTAAGCCTCATCTATAAATTCTGACCTAATGTCTGGAGTGGGACCCAGGTGCTGGTAATTTTTAAGGCTTCCCAGATGCTACTCAAATGTAATTAGGATGGAGAACTCCTGTTCTAATAGGTAGAATGTGAGGCTAAAACAATGTTTCTTTAGCTGGGAGTATTCAAATTTCCTAGAAACCTTTTTCAACATATACAAGCCTATACTGTTGGCCCCATTCATTAATAGGCTCCATCAAGAACTCAATAATCCAGCTGAGAAACAGAAGCTAAGTGGAAAAGACTTATTTGATATGTTAAATTCCATGGAAAGCATTGTCAATTGATAAGTGATGCTAAACCTTTTCTAAGTTATACTTATGGGTATGTTACTGACATGGGTGTTCTAAAAATATTTGAGATTCCTAGAAAAAGAGTAAGTTATCAGTCATAATGTCATATGCCACAGAAGTAACTTAATTTCTATGTGAGCTGTGCCTTTATCATAATAAGCTCTCATCAGAATTTTAACCATAGTCATTTTCAATCTTTGTCATTCACAGACAATTGTTTCTATTCTTCCTCAAAGCATCTGCAATCAGCTACTATCCAAAATTGCTTCTTCTTCAAGGAGGTTTATGGAAAAGACTCTGACAAGTACTCTTGAATACAAGTTTCTGTTAACTTTAAGATCATACCACTGGACTGTCTAAGAACTTGCAAACAGGCTGATGCCTTCATGAAATTGCCAATCAAAACAAAAGAGAAAAAATCAATTTCATGGAACTAAATAATAATGAGGATAATGTTTTTTAAATTTTGTATTTGAAAATTTGCTAATTCTTTAAATGTTTTCTTTTTCGGATTTATTAATTTATTTTATTTATTTATTTTTTTTTAAGCTGGAGTCTTGCTTTGTCGCCCAGGCTGGAGTGCAGTGGCACGACCTCAGCTCACTGCAACCTCCACCGCTTGGGTCCTAACAATTATCCTGCCTCGGCCTCTCAAGTAGCTGCAATTACAGGCGCCTACCACAATGCCCAGCTAATTTTTGTAATTTTAGTAGAGACGAGGTTTCACCATGTTGGCCAGCCTGGTCTCAAACTCCTGACCTCAAGTGATCCACCTACCTCGGCCTCCCAAAATGCTGGGATTACAGGCATGAGCGACCATGACCAGCCAAATTTCTTTATTTTTTACTATAAATAAATTGTTTTTATTTATAGTTTACAGCAAATATTTGGTAAAGTATACTTTTGTGAACAAAAATTATAACATTTACTTTTGTGAACAAAAGTTATAACATTTACTTTTGCTCCCTACCTGACTGCCACAGAACTGGGCAACTATTCATGAGTATTCACATGTTTATGGTAATTCAGTTATTTTCACAAGTTCAGTAAGAATCTGCTGTCTTTATAATGGGATATATTTTTAAACATTGGTTATATTACCAAGGCTTTAATTGGGATGTTATATTTGAGAATATCCATAGAATGACAGATTAACCAAGTGTTAATCTATTGTGTCAACCCCAAATTTTTACATAAGAGAGCCTATAGTCCACCCACTGACTAACATTAGCAGCATCTTTAACACAACTGTTTGTCCAAACGTATCATGGTCCCTCTTAGAGTTACACTTCTAGACTCGCTTGTTCTCACTCCGGGTTTTAGTTTAACCCAGGCATGCAATGCTAGATAATAAAATTGCTCCCTACTGGCTGAACATAGAAGAGTCTGTGACGTTTATGATGCTTTTCATTGTACATCGATAAATATATTGGGTATTAAAGAGTCTCAGTTGCAAAAATTAACAAATACGCTACTTGGTTAAAATGGCTACACTCAACTAGTTCATTCTTTGATCTATTCTATTTTAGTTGGTTCGCATCTTGCCAAAGGTGCATACTCCAAACTCTTCATATTGTCTTCCTGATAATCATCCTAGTAGTCTCCCTGGTATGCTGTAATCTCTAAAAGTTTTAAATGTTTGCGTGCTGCCATCCATCTATTATCAAATGGTCTCACTTTGGCTGGAATTACATAAACTCGAAGATATGTGTGATCAGGAGGATATCATAACCTATAATAACAGAAGCCAAAATTTATGATAACTGAGAATCATGCTAATGCTTTAGGTTTTGGTCATATTCTCACATAAATGAGACCCTAAAAACTCCAAATTAGAGCCACTTGTGCTAAATGCTACGTACTCCAGCTGGAATTTTAAGGAAGCAGATCTCAAAACAGACCAGTTTTTTCTGAAAACAGAAGAGTCCAGTCTCCCTGAGTCAATATAAGGAAGTCCCCTCTCCTTTAACATTTACCCCAAAAAAAGTAACCTGAAGTACCCTGATGTTATCCAATCAATTTATTCCTATGGCTTTGTTTACTGGCTCCAATTTGACAAAACCCACTGTTCTGTTATTGTATTGCCCACAGGGAGCTATCATCGTATTGGTAGAATGGTAGGTGCCCCAAATTCTGAATCACAAATAAAAGCCAATTAGATCTATATTTACATTAGTTGGAATTTTGTCTTTTGATGCATGTTCACATTAGTGGAGCCAGTGAGCTATAAAAATGAAGAAGTATCTGCTACATGCTGGGGACCTTTATGTTTGCACCTCATCCAACGCTCACAATGACCCTTTAAGCAGGCACTATTATCCCTCTATTCCAAGACATCAGTTAACTTGTCACTTATCTCACCTGATAAAAGGTGGAACCAGGACTCAGACACACGTATTTATGAATCTAAAACTCATGCTTCCAGCAAAAGACACCATCAACAGAGTAAACAGACAACCTACAGAATGGGAGAATGTATTTTCAAACTATGCATTCGACAAAAATGTAATACCCAGCATCTATAGGGAACTTAAACAAACTTATAAGAAAAAACAACCCCATTAAAAAGTGGGCAAAGGACATAAGCAGACACTTCTCTTTTTTTTCCTTTTTTTTTTTTTTTTTTGATATGGAATCTCGCTCTGTCACAGGCTGGAGTGTACTGGCGTGATCTCAGCTCACTGCAACCTCTGCCTCCCAGGTTCAAGCAATTCTCCTGCCTCAGCCTCCCGAGTAGCTGGGATTACAGGTGACCACCACTACACCTGGCTTTTTTTTTTTTTTTTCCACTTTAAGTAAAGATAGGGTTCCACCATGTTGGCCAGGCTGGTTTTGAACTCCTGACCTCCACCTGCCTCAGCCTCCCAAAGTGCTAGGATTACAGGTGTGAGCCATTGCACCCAGCCAACAGACACTTTTCAAAAGAAGACATACATAGGAAATAAAGCTCGCTATCACTGATCATTAGAGAAATGCAAATCAGAACTACAATGAGATACTATCACCATCTCACACCAGTCAGAATGGCTAACATCAAAAAAATAACATTCTGGCAAGGTTGTGGAGAAAAGCGGATGCTTATACACTGCTGGTGGAAGTGTCAGTTCAATCATTGTGGCAATTTCTCTAAGAGCTAAAATCAGAACTACCATTTGACCCAGCAATCTCATTACAGGGTATAAACCCATAGGAATATAAATCATTCTACCATAAAGACACATGCACATGAGTGTTCACTGCAGCACTGTTCACAATAGAGATGACATGGCATCAACTGAAATGCCCATCAATGGAAAACTGCATTTTTAGAATATGGTACATATACACCACAGAATACTATGCAGCCATAAAAAATAATGTGGTCATCTCTTTTCCAGGAACATGGGTGGAGCTAGAGGACATTATCCTTAGCAAGCTAACACAGAAACAGAAAACCAAATACTGCATGTTCTCACTTGTAACTGGGAGCTAAATGATGAGAACATATGGACAAAAAAGAGGGGGAAACAGACACTGGGGCCTACGAGAGGGCAGAAAGTGGGCAGAGAGTGGGCGTTAGAAGAGGAACAGAAAAAATAACTACTGGTACTAGGCTTAGTACCTGGGTAATGAAATAATTTGTACATCAAACCTCTGCAACACAGGTTTACCTACATAACAAAGCTGCACATGTACCCTGAACCTAAAATAAAAGTTTTTTAAACCACAATAAAATTCAAACATCAACAATTTAATCTCTAATCCTCTCCAATCAAAATTTTAAGTTTTTTTTGTATTTTTTTTATTATTATGCTTTAAGTTCTGGGGTGCATGTGCAGATCTTGCAAGGATTGTTACATAGGTATACCCATGCCATGATGGTTTGCTGCCTCCATCCCTCCGTCACCTACATTAGGTATTTCTCCTAATGTTATCCCTCCCCAACCAAAATAGGAACGCTTTTACACTGTTGGTGGGAATGTAAATTACTGCAACCATTGTGGAAGACAGTGTGGTGATTCCTCAAGGATCTAGAAATAGAAATACCATTTGACCCAGCAATTCCATTACTGAGTATATATCCAAAGGATTATAAATCATTCTATTATAAAGATTTTTTTTAAAAGAAAAACTTTTAGCCCAGGCGCGGTGGCTCACACCTGTAATCCCAGCACTTTGGGAGGCTGAGGCAGGCAAATCATGAGCTCAGGAGATCAAGACCATTTGGCCAACATGGTGAAACCCCATCTCTACTAAAAATATAAAAAATCAGCTGGGCATGGTGCTTCGTACCTATAATCCCAGTTACTCAGAAGGCTGAGGCAGGAGAATCACTTGAACCAGGGAGTCAGAAGCTGGCAATAAGCCGAGATCGCGCTACTACACTTCAGCCTGGGTGACAGAGCAAGATTCAGTCTAAAAAAAAAAAAGAAAGAAAGAAAGAAAAGGTTTTAATTAGCAGAATACATTGATTTTTTTTCTCTAAAACATGATAATAATTAAATAAAACTCGTGTTTCACTCCACACCATTGTACCTACAAGAATTCAAAGAAAGGAAAGATGACTGATTCTAACAGAAATAACCATACAGGCTTCAGTGAAGAGGGTCTGAAATGGCCGTAGGACAAAGAACAACTCAGACGACTGAGAAGACAGACAAGGGTATGATATGAACAAGGAAAAGAACTGGAAAATGTTTGGAAATGAGAAAGTAAAATGTGGGTCAAGGGAGTAGACTAGGGCCAGGCTATGAGGGCTCTGAATGGCACCCTAAGGAACGGGAACTTCATCCTACAGATAAGAGAAGCCACTGGAAAGCTTTGAGAAGGTCACAAACATGACAAACAGCATTTCCAGGAAGATTACACTGACATTAGGCAAGGTAACTTGGGAAATGGTCTTCAGCTCTGGCAACTTAATAGAAATATCTAGATTTCTTCTCCTTTTTTTTTTCAAACTTTTATTTTGAAATTATTTCAGACTTTCAAAAATGTTCCAAAACTAGTCAGAGTCCCCATATACTTTTCACTCAACTTCCCCAAATATTGTTTTAGATAACCACAGTGCCAACATTAAAATCAATAAGTTATTGCTGACATCGTACAATGAATCAATCTACAGACCATATTCAAATCCTCTTTATCTTCCCCCTAACGTCCTCTTT
The DNA here is from genome assembly GCA_031835075.1 of Saguinus oedipus. NCBI lineage: Eukaryota > Metazoa > Chordata > Mammalia > Primates > Cebidae > Saguinus > Saguinus oedipus. The sequence goes on along the minus strand of CM063187.1, from coordinate 44,926,705 downwards.
CTGGATGGACCAGGGTCCAGTGTCAGATCACACACTGCATCTCATTGTTCTGTCCTCTCAGTCTCCTTTAATCTGCGACAGTTCCATAGAATTTCTTTTGCATGTATGACCTTAAAATGTTGAAAAATGTTGGTGAGTTAGTTTATAGAATTAGCCTCAGTTTAAATTTTTCTAATTTCTTCTCAGCTTAGGCACTTTGGGCAAGAAAACCAAAGATGTGGTTTTGTGCCTTCTCCATCCATTACACTAGGATACCATAAGATGTTGATAACTCTAATTAATGGGACATTAACTTTGAGCCCTGGGCTAACATTCCTCCACAATAAAGTGAGCATTTTCCTTGGAAGCATTATTTTTTTTGAGATGGAGTTTCACTCTGGTTGCCCAGGCTGCAATGCAATGGTGTAATCTCAGCTCACTGCAACCTCTACCTCCCTGGTTCAAATGATTATCCTGCCTCAGCCTCCTAAGTAGCTAGGATTACAGGCACATGCCACCACACCCAGATAATTTTTGTATTTTTAGTAGAGACAGGGTTTCACCATGCTACTCAGGCTAGTCTCGAACTCCCAACCTCGTGATCTACCTACCTCGGCCTCCCAAAGTGCTGGGATTACAGGCATGAGCCACTGTGCCCAGCCAGAAGCAGTCTTAACCAACCAATGCTTGGGCCACACCATGCACCAATTGAATCAGACACACTTGGGAAAGGCACAGGCATTAGCAAATTTTAAATGCCCTACAAGTGATTCTAACCAGTATCCAGGGATGGAAACCTAAAGTTTAGAAAATGAAGATTAGAATCCTGAAAATCAGCTAGGAAGCCGTTCCTTGGGCTTCTCTTTTTACAAAGAACATCCAATTGTAGACACAAATAAATACCTATGGACTTGGCATAGACCCCTGGTAGGAAAATGGGAAGGTTAAAGGTCCCCTCATTGGGAACATGGTGAGTGAGTAGACTGCTGTCTAATAAAAAGAGAAGGCAGGGCCAGGTGTAGTGGCTCACACTTGTGATCCCAGCATTTGAGGAGGCCAAAAACAACTAGATCACTTGAGCTCAGGAGTTCGAGATCAGCCTGGGCAATATGGTAAAACCTCATCTCAACAAAAACAGACAAATAAACAAAACAAAAAAATAGCTTGGCATGATGGGATGTGCTTGTGGTCCCGGCTAATCAGGAGACTGACCTGGGAGGACTGCTTGAGTCCAAGAGGTGGAGGTTAAAGTGAGCTATATACGTACTCCACTACCCTCCAGCCTGGATGTCAGAGTGACAATCTGTGTCAAAAGAGAAAGAGGGCAGAGGAGGGAGAGAGGGTGCACAAGACACTAAGTAAAGTGACCAGCCCTCCTGCTGGCCTATTTTCTGTCCAGATATCAGAAACCCTGGCTTCAGTAATAGTGCACACCCATGTATTTTATTATCTTAAGCCTGACTGAGCTCCTAATTGCCACTGACAGGGACAGAATTACAAATCATGTGATACAAATACGTAACCACATATGCAAAGATGCACATTTCCACATAGAGTTGAATAAACAGTTCATAGAACCCAGATTGAAAGTACATGACCTCCCGTAAACAAACCCGTCCTCCCCATTTGGTCCTTTGTCCGTTATCTCTTCTGAATCTGTTGTAAATTTGATGAAATGGGAAAGTATAGACATCATCTGCCACCAAGCTGTTTAAGTTAGAAAATACTGTGCTCAACTTCCTTAGAGTTATTATCTTAGAGTTTCCATAAAGGGACAGTGTCAATCACCTCCTCAGAGGGGCCATCTGATAACATGCAAAACAAAACCCCAATTTCACCAAAACCCAGAGGCAGGAAGGACCCTGACAAGAGCAATCACAGGCCTAAGGTATTCACAGGCCAGGGTCTGGTGCCGCTGGTGCAGGAGGAATTGCTGCTGGAAATAGCTGAAAAAAAGAGACGGCAGCTCTAACACTCAGGAGGTAGTAAGAAAAGAACTCACTCAATTAACCTTCAATTCTCACATAACCAGTACCCTTCCAGCCTCCCTATAGGGTCTCACTGAGAGGACTGGCACATGATTAAATGCCAATACATGAGGGAAACAATTTATAGACGCAACGGATCAACTGGGTCAGAAATAGTCACAAAAAGAGACAGGATTCAGGTTAGGCCCTGAATGGTTCAGCCTCAGGAAAGCAGAGACATGGAGAAACCTAAGCCAGGGAACCAGCTGTCAGGCACCACTGTAGATCCTAGTTTTGAAGAGGGTCCCAGGAATGAGAGTGGGCTTGCAGATGTTTTTATTTGCTCTCTCAACCAGCACATGAAATTGTTTCAGAGGAGGATGCTCATCCTCAGAAAGTGGAAGTAACTTCCCAAGGTTGGTGGTGGATGTGGGATTAGAAAGTTGGTGAGTCTGACACCAGCGCCCATGCCGCCACCACTACCATTGAGAGACCTGAATGAAGTAAGTGTAGGGAACAGGAAGGAGCAGGGAGAGCCAGAGCAGAGTCAGTTTACAAACAGGGAAGTTAGGTAAGCTTCGTAAAGCTGTCTTCAGCCTTAAATCACGTGGAGTGAGAATTCATCTCCAAATGACCCTCAAGCCTTGCTACTCAAAGTGTGGTCCACCGACCAGCAGCAATGACAACATCCAAAAGCTCCTTAGAAATTGAGTCTCAGGCCCCACTAGAAGAATCAGACTCTGTATATAATCAATATCTTCGGGTGATCCATGAATATATTAAGGTTGTTAAGCAGTTCTCTCCGGTGTCTTCCAGTTCTAAAATGCAACGATTTCACACTCATCTCAACTGTATCACCTCGCAAGAGAAAAAGGATAATAAAGTTCCCCTTTCACCTCATTCGTGACCTTTTCTTAATCCTAAAAGCTTCTTAGGCTTGTCGGCATTCAGGTAGAGGTTTTAGAAAACACCAGAGGTGACCGGGTGTGGTAGCTCATGCCTGTAATTCCAGCACTTTGAGAGGCCGAGGAGGGTGGATCACAAGGTCAGGAGAACAAGACCATCGTGGCTAACACGGTGAAATCCCGTCTCTACTAAAAATACAAAAAATTAGCCGGCGTGGTGGCACGCGCCTGTAGTCTCAGCTACTTGGGAGGCTGAGGCAGGAGAATCGCTTGAACCCGGGAGGCGGAGGTTGTAGTGAGTTAAGATCAGCCACTGCACTCTAGTTTCGGCGACAAGGGAGACTTCGTCTCAAAAAAAAAGAAAAAAAAGAAAAGAAAGAAAACACCAGAGAGGCAGCACTGCCACCTTGTGGCCACCATCAGTAATGTATCTAACTCTTAGAGGTAAAGGAGACGATAGGGCAGGCAGGGGCAAGAACAGAGGTACTTGGTAAAGCCCAAGTCACAGACTGGATATGACAATCACAACTGCCCACAATGACTGAAAGTAACTGTCACAGAGAGCTCAGCCTGCATCACTGAGCAATGTCCAATTGCAAAGGGCAGTTTTTATAATAGTTAATATGTGATATCAGTGGGAAACCACATTCCAAGCCCAGCTCTGCCCTTGTAACCTTAGAAATCACTCTACCAGGTATTTTCAGACACCCAGCCTTGGCTTGAATTCTGCCAGCAAACTTGTAATTTTCCAATGAAACTTCCTTCACTGTGACAGTTCTTTTTCATCTTGAGTCAAAATGTGTCTGATACATGCTCACCAATCCTCATCCTCCTCTGCACAGGCTGAAATAAGTTTAACACCTTTTCATACAACCAACCTGCAAATATGGGTAAACTCTCCCCATGCGCCACCCACCCCACCTTCCCTCAGCCATTTGCCATGTGGGGTCACCTGAAGCCCCACACTCTGATCACTTTCCCAGGGCTGAGTGAAGTGCAGCAGCCACAGCAGACACCCCTCCGAATCCTAGGGGTGTTCCCCAGAGCAGCAGAGCCACAGGACCTCCGTCCCCATCCTGGCACCTTGTCCCTCTCTAGCAGCTAAATGCCACACCAGCTGACGTGGGGACGCTGACTTTTCCTGCTTGTGCTGCTGCTCAGTCATCCCACACCTGTGCAGGTGTCTACTTTTTACTCCGTTTTATTTTGTAAGAAATATTTATCGGAGTCTGCTGTGTACTGTCACTGGTGAGACAAAGGTGAATCACACCTGGTCCCTGCCTCTCAGAGCTCCAGGCTACAGACAGAACCCACCCAAAGCCAGACCATTATTCAGTGAGAAACCCCATGACAGAACATCACACAGGATTTTCTGACCCATCTCACCAATCCCCTGTGAAATACCTTCCACTCTTGGTTTTTTCTGGGATCAGTTTTCCCCATTTCAAGCTCAAAGTAAAAAGAGAATGTCAATGTCCCGATGGTCCTTTGTGCAGTCACAGCTGGACCCGACATGTCCTCCTGGCTAATCCAGGTGCTCGGGGCTCCAACTTCACTCTGAATGTTCTCGCTCCCGTCGGAGCTCACCGCTGTCTGCACCTGTAGCAGCCAGGTGGCTAGACAGTAACAGAAATTCCAGCAAGTCAGAAAACTTGCTTTACTCCCGTAACTTTGAGGCTAGTGACTGTGTGACATTGAACTAATCCTATAACTTCCCTGCACTTTAATTTCCAAGTCTATAAAGTAGAGCAGGTGGATTCGGTCACCCTAGGTCCAGGTGCATAGTGAGAGCTCCTCAGAGACAGCAGCACACCTGATCTTCTCAGCATCCACCATCTAGCAAATACCAGGCACAGGCCAGGTGCTCAAAGGCTCACTGAACGTATGTGTGGATAAATGACTACATGAGATCCATGTGAATCATGGACAAAGTCAAGGTAGAATAAGGAAACAGGTAATCCATGCAGGACGGGGTTTTCTCCTAACTTCCCCTTACCTCCTTCCTCAGGGAGGGAGGGCCTCTGTACATCAGAGAGACCCTTGACACAAGTAATGTTCTCAAGATGCGTTGTAAGAAGTTGTCATCTTAACAAGAAAAAAGTCCATTTGTCTTGGGGTGTTTTAATCAATGGACCTGAGGGAACCGAAGCCCCCTCCAATGGGACACAGGATGCGACACCCACGCCAAGTGCATGGAGGGAAAATGAGATGGAGTGAACTGACAGGGAGCAGGACCTGGGAGAACAGAGGGGTAAAGACTGTGGGACCCGGAGGAAGGTCTGAGGAGGAGCTCCCGGCCCCTGCAGTGGCCTCGGTGTGGACTGATGAGAACTCAGCAGCATAAGTAAAGCATCCCCACCAGGCTCCATGCGTACGTGGTATCACTTTTCAGTAAGATTTTCATTTTGCTCAGGGGCTGCACTTTCGCATATTTTCTAACACATCAGGCCCAGCTGACAGGTTACAAAACCATGATTCCATTCAACAATCATTATAGAATACTCCCAAAGTGCCAGGCCCTGTGTATGTTCAGGAAATGCAAAAATGAACACAAACAGCCCTGTCCTCAAAGATCCCCATGCAAAGAGCTCCAGGGGTGCCTCTCCTACAACATGCCCCTGCTCTGCACAGCCCTCCTTGCTGCCCTCCACCAACCCAAATCCTCCCCCACCCTGTGAGACCAGCTTGAGTTCGACCCAACCCAGAGTCCCTCTCAGTCCCCTGCACTCCTGCCACTTTGAGAGATGACTGCACTTATATCTCTAGGCTTTATGAACTGGATGTCATCTCCCTCATTAGACTTGAGCCTCCTGAAGGCAGAGATTACTTTTAGAATTTTCCAGAAAGAAGTCACATAAGTGGTTTGCATCAGACCAAGCTTAGGCCCAGCCTGAGCCTTCAACTCACACAGGTTCCACTGCCTGGCACAGTCCCTGGCCCTGTAGGTGCTTTATAAACCCTGCAGGAGCAAAGTCCACAAACAACTCTGTGACAAGGCAACAGGCCGGGATAATTTGAAAACGCAGAGAGAAGAACGAACAAAAATCAAAGGGCTTTGACTCATGGCCTGCCTCTTCCCTCCTCTCAGGGAAACAAAATCATGCCACCTGTTCTCACTCCTGCCTCATTTCCTAAAGTCTGTGAAATAGATGTCAAGTTCAGTAAGTGCTGATATTCCAGGTCCTTTCCTATAAAAATCAAAGGGCTTTGACTCATGGCCTGCCTCTTCCCTCCTCTCAGGGAAACAAAATCACGCCACCTGTTCTCACTCCTGCCTCATTTCCTAAAGTCTGTGAAATAGATGTCAAGTTCAGTAAGTGCTGATATTCCAGGTCCTTTCCTATAAAAATCAAAGGGCTTTGACTCATGGCCTGCCTCTTCCCTCCTCTCAGGGAAACAAAATCACGCCACCTGTTCTCACTCCTGCCTCATTTCCTAAAGTCTATGAAACAGATGTCAAGTTCAGTAAGTGCTGATATTCCAGGTCCTTTCCTATTCCATATGATCCTTGCCCACAAATAACAATTACTGTGGTGTTAGCCAAATAGTGATTTTCTATTTCCATCACTCTTTCTACACTTATTAACTGGAATTCTGCTACAAGAAAAAGCTATTTATGCTCCCTCATTTATTTATTTATTCAATTATTTATTTGTTTATTCAATTATTTATTTATATTAGCATGGGCTCATGGGTATTTATGAACTGGAATCCATTGCTATCATTATTTATTATGTTGTTCATACTGTCTGAAAATTGACCATTGAGAGCTCCTTGGAAATCTGTGAATTTTCGGCACATCCCCATCATTTTCCATGTAGTTCCTTACTTTCTGGCCCCACAAGAAGCTCCAGGCTCCTCTACACTTTCCTGACACAGCCCTGGAATCAGCTCTTTTTCCCGGGAGCCCTGGTTCCTTTCACGGGAGAATGTTTGCAGACCATGGGAACTGATATGCTGTTGTGCCCTCTAGTGGTCAGATCTGGGAAATACACACCCACAGTAGTTTACTGTTACCCATATTTTGCAGATTAGGTAAATGAGGCACAGAAAAGTTAGGCGACTTGACCAAAATCACAGAGCAAACATGTAGTAAAACTGACATGAAAATAATGACAGATGCACCACAACTCCTAACAAGTGAAAGTAACTTCTTCACACATACACATCAGCAGAAAGCCACAGCCCAATAGTCCAGCATAGACACTTCCTTTGGAAAATAACTCAACAGCAACAACCATGATAATAACCAACATGTACTCAATATCTGCCTGGGCACTGGGCTCCCACAGCCGCTCATTTATTCCTAACAACTCTGCAAGGTGGATTTTACCATCCTCCTTTTACAAATCAGGGAATCAAGGCAGCCAAGTGACTTGTCCAAGTCAACACAGTTAAGTGACAGAGCCAGCAGCTGACCCCAGGTTTATCTGGATACAAAGTCCATGCTTATGCCACTGTGTCAGCATTTCTCAAAACTGATTTTAGGTGAAAGTCAAATAAGCTGTTTTATAATTTTAATACTTATGTGTTTATCTTAATGCATGCTAGAAAAACATTTAAGCACACATCAAATCTGTAATTTCATGGACCATATTGCATAAAACAAGGATGTTTTGTCTCAAACTCCTGGCCTCATGCCATCCTCCCACCTCAGCCTCTCGAGTAGCTGGGATCACAGGTGTGAGCCATCGTGCCCTGCTCGAACAAGGATGTTTTGTAAACTACATTTATTTAGAAAAAAGTAGTATTAAACAAATAATAATAAATGTAGTACCTCCCACCATGTGCCTCCCACAACATGTGGGGATTATGGGAATTACAATCCAAGATAAGATTTGGGTGGGGACACAGTGAAACTACGTCACCACCCATTCTAATCCACATAAGATGCAATGAGGGAGGAATATGTGTTGCATGTGCCTGAACATTAGGGTTGTAGGCACATCTGCTGCCACTCCCTCCAGGGCTGATTGCTGCACCCAGGATGTGGTCTCTAGGCTGAAAGCCTGCTCCTGCCTCATGATGCATCTTCCTCCCTCTGACACTCAGGCCAGTGTCTCTGCCTACAAAAAGTGGAAATTTTTCATGATTAATTTGTGACCCTCTTGCCTGACCCTGGAACCACACACACCACCCAGCCTGGAGCACCCTCTGCACACAGCATCCTGCTTCTCCAGCCCCACCTGAGCCCCTGGGAAGCTGAGGCGACCCAAGCCCTGAGGCTCCACTACCAGCTCCTCCAAGCCAAGCCTTATCACCCCATCTTGCTCATTCCTGCCCACATCACATCCACAGAGAAGACTCTGGTCCTAGAGACCAGCCCTGCCCTTACAGGGACTGAGGTCCTGCCAATCCAGTGTCCCTGCTGGGCACACACAGCACTCAGGATGCCTAGTGTAAGGGTCACTGTGGGCTCAGGAGTTGGGGGATTCTCTAACTTGCATGAGTCAGAGTCCTCCCCACGTCCTACATCTGCGCAGTCACCAGGGTCCTCTCTGCCTTGTCCTCACCCTCAATGTCTCAGTGACTCACTCAGTGTCCTGGATCACCCTTGTCATGTCTCCTGGACACAGCCACAGCTCCTGACAGGAAGAGTTGAGACTCTGTCTCTCCAGGAGTCACTGCAACTCTGACCACTTGAACCTGCTCAGCCTCATCTGACCCTCCCCTCACCAGGGGCCTTGTGCTCTGGATCCCTGGATACCTGGGTCCTTGTCAGGTAAACATCATAACAGTAACAACCACCAGAATCCTGAAACTCTCACCCAAGGCATATATCTGATGAAAGTTACCAGGTAACACACCTGTGGCTCCACACACCTAAGGCTTCACCGTAAAGAGGCATCCTCATTCCTCTCTTCCCATCCCTAGGGACAGTAAGCACCATAGGCTGCGTCGGACCACCAGCCCCTTCCCCCAGACACAGCCTCAGATCTATACTAACCCTCTACATGGAGAGGCTTTGGATAACAGTAGATACTAGGAAATCCCACTGACCCAGATGTCACCCACAGCCCCACCCCTCCTCATATCTGTGACAGAGATGGACACACGTAACACACTTCTGCTCACCACCCAGCCCCCAAGGTCAATCACAGTCTGCTTCTCCCTTGACCCACTATTCCTCACTTCTTCCCTTCCCCGCTGCAGCCTGGTGGCCTCCCTGCTGTTCTTGGTCCATGAAGGCAGGTTCCAACCTCTATATTATTCCCTCCCCTCCCCTCCCCTCTTCTCTCCTTCCCTTCCCAGGAGCCCACATCTGCCTGTCCACCTGCCTTACAGCCAGAGTCGTCAGCCACCTGCTCCCTTCCATCTTCCCTGACCCCGTACATGGAGATGACAGCCCCTCCTAGAATACACACTGATCACTGTCGGCCTTCAGTGGTAATCACAGGTTCTGCAGGGGTCACCTGTGCTCAGGTGTGTCACCTGTGGAACCAGAACTCTTGGAAGGACCAGCAGGGGGAGCTGCTCAGGACATCGAAGGACCAGCAGGGGGAGCTGCTCAGGACATCGAAGGACCAGCAGGGGGAGCTGCTCAGGACATCTCAGGGCTCCTGGCACCAGAGGCACCACAGGCACATACACAATCGTACCGCTTAGTGAAAGAATAAGTGGTGGATGACTAATTGTAAGTGAAGAGGGTGTGGGCAGCGGTAGACACAGGAACACATGCACTTTCCACTCCAATAATTATTCCAAGAAAGGTGGGGAAATTAAAGATAGGCATCTTCATATATTTCTGAAGGGACTGCAGTACATACAATGACATTACGTTGGCCCATGTGGGTTTTTTTGTTTTGTTTGGCAGGTGGGGGAGAGGTTGAGATGGAGTCTTGCTCTGTTGCCCTGGCAGGAGTACAGTGGCATGATCAGAGCTCACTGCAGTCTTGAACTGCTAGCCTCAGGAAACCTCCTGCCTTGGCCTCCCAACACTGAAATTGCAGGCTTGAGCTGAGCCACCATGCCCAGCCCTGGCCTCCTTGTATTTAGTGTGCATACACTTTAACAACCATCCCACTCCTGAGAGCCTCACTGAACAGTGAGCTCTGAGAAGGCAGGACTGCGCCTGCCCCCTCTCTGTTAAAGCCCTTGACCTGCCCACAGCCTGGCACAGGGTACTTTATAAGAGTTGAATGGATGAGTTCCTGGATTAACACTCCACATGCAGAAAAGATATGTGTATGAGTATAGTCACTGCAGAATGTCTTGTCAATATGAAGAGTGGGACACAGTGTCAAATCCGGCAATAGATGGGTGGATAAAGCATCACAGTGTAGCCTCCCAATAAAATAAATAAGGGGAAACCAATTTAAAAACAAAACTGGGGTAAAGAACATGAATAGACACTTTTCAAAAGCTTGAACAGGGGCCGGGTGCAATGGCTCATGCCTGTAATCCCAGCACTTTAGGAGGCCGAGGCAGATGGATCACAAGGTCAGTAGTTTTGAGGCCAGCCTGGCCAACATGCTGAAACCCCATCTCTACTAAAAATACAAAAAAAAAAAAAAATTAGTCAGGCATGGTGGCATGTGCCTATAATCCCAGCTACTATGGAGGCTGAGGCAGGAAAATCACTTGAACCCAGGAGGCAGAGGTTGTGATGAGTGGAGATCACGCCATTGCACCCCAGCCTGGGCAACAGAGCAAGACTCCGTCTCAGAAAAAAAAAAGTTGAATATATACATGTGGCCAACAAGCATATGAAAAAATGTTCAACATCAATAATTATTAGAGAAATGCAAATCAAAACCACAGTTAGATACCATTTCGCACCAGTCAGAGTGGCTTATTAAAAAGTCAAAAAATAACACATGCTGCCAAGGTTGCAAAGGAAAAGGAATGCGCCAGGCATGGTGGCTCACACCTGTAATCCCAGCAATTTGGGAAGCCAAGGAGGGCAGATCACTTCAGAACAGAAGTTCAAGACCAGCCTGGCCAACAGGATGAAACCTCAACTCTACTAAAAATACAAAATTAGCCGGGTGTGGTGGTGCATACCTGTAGTCCCAGCTACTTGGGAGGCTGAGGCATGAGAATCACTTGAACCCGGGAGGTGGAGGTTGCAGAGAGCTAAGACTGTGCCACTGCACTCCAGCATGAGCAACAGAGCAAGACACTGTCTAAAAAAGAAAGAAGAGGCCAGGTGCGGTGGCTCATGCCTGTAACCCCAGCACTTTGGGAGGCCAAGGTGGGTGGATCACGAGGTCAGGAGTTCAAGAGCAGCCTGACCAACATGGTGAAACCCCATCTCTACTAAAAATACAAAAAATGAACTGGGTGTGGTGGTGTATGCCTGTAATCCCAGCTACTCAGGAGACTGAGACAGGAGAATTGCTTGAACCTGGGAGGCAGAGGTTGCAGTAAGCTGAGATCCTGGGTGACAGAACGAAACTCTGAGATGAAAGAAAGGAAGAAGGAAGAAAAAGAAGGAAGGAAGGAGGGAGAGAAGAAGGGAGGGGAGAAGGAAGGAAGGAAGGAAGGAAGGAAGGAAGGAAGGAAGAAAGGAAGGAAGGAAGGAAGGAAGGAAGGAGGGAGGGAAGGAAGGAAGGAAGAAAGGAAGGGCGAGTAGAGAGAGAGAAAAGGGAATGTTTATACACTGTCGGTGAGAGTGTAAATTAGTTCAGCCATTGTGGAAAGCAGCGTGGCAATTCCTCAAAGAGCTAAAAATAGAACTACCATTTGACCCCACAACCTATTACTGGGTATATACCCAGAGGAATATAAATCATTCTGCCATAAAGATACATGCACACGAATGTTCACTGCAGAACTATTCACAATAGCAAAGACATGGAATCAACCTAAGTGTCCATCAATGGTAAACTGGATAAAGGAAATCTGGTACATATACACCGTGGAATATTACACAACTATAAAAAAGAATGAGGTCATTTCCTTTGCAGGAACATGGATGGAGCTGGAGGCCATTATCCTTAGAAACTAATACAGGAACAGAAAATTCAATACTGCATGTTCTCACTTTTAAGTGGGAGCTAAATGATGAGAACCCATGGGCACAAAGAGAACAAAAGACACTGGGGCCTCCTTGAGGGTGGAGGGTGGGAGGAGGGAGAAGATCAGACGAAACACCTATGGGTACGAGGCTTAATACCTGAGTGACAAAATCATCTGTACACTAGACCCCTGTGACATGCAGTTTATGTATATAATAAACCTGTACGTGTACCCCTGAACCTAAAATAAAATTTCTAAAACAGAGAAAGAAACACAGTTGGAGAAAATCCACATGTATTGAGAAAGGAAGTGTCCACCTTATGTGCTTCACTATAAAACAAAAACATTACCAAGCCATAATGTAATTGATTAATGTTTGGCTGTATAAACAATGATTGAGACAAATGAGAAAGTATTATTGAAAGATTCACACCAATTGCAAACATCAGTTACATCCTGGAAATAGAATCGGGGTGGGGTGTGGTTAGGGATCTGACACATTATTTTACACATGCTTATATTGCTAGAATTTACAATAAGTGTGGTTTCCTGTGTGATCTTTTGTTTTTGAGACAGACTCTCGCTCTGTCATCCAGGCTGGAGTGCAATGGGGTGATCTCGGCTCACTGCAACCTCTGCCTGCTGGGTTCAAGTGATTCTCCTGCCTCAGCCTCCCAAGTAGCTAAGATTACAGGCATGCACCACCACGCCTGGCTAATTTTTGTATTTTTAGTAGAGATAGGGTTTCACCATGTTGGCCAGGCTGGTCTTGAATTCCTGGCCTCAAGTGATCCACCCCCTCAGCCTCCAAAACTGCTGGGATTACAGGCATGAGCCACCACATCTGGCCTCCTATGTGATTTTCAAAATAACAGATGAAACTATTCAAAAAGACTGAGGAGGTGTGTGACATCCTCGGGCCCCGGAGCCCTGGCCTCCTCCAGCCCCCACACTGTTGAGTCGCCTCTGAGACAGCCCTTTGAGGTCTCCTCATCTCACCACTCAGGTAGAGAGGCACCAAGACTCCCAGGAGGGGGTCCTTGCTGCAGCTCCCACAGCAGACAGGGATAAAGTGGGGTTCTGTCCAGCTTGACACACACACTGAGTGAGTATACACACTGTAAGCTTGTCCTGGATAGTGAGACAGTCCCTGCTATACAAGGATTCACCATTCAGTGGACACTGGGAGCAAACAGATGAGACCAAACCGCCCTGCAGGTCCTAAGACAGGTACAGCACAGAGCCCTGGGGAACACTGGTCCCATCCAGCCCAGAGTCTCCCCCTCACCTCAAGCCTCTCCCTCTCCCAGCTCCTGACCCAGGAGGAGCTACATAATGTGGGAGATTCAGTACAACCTGAATATGCAGTATCCTTCCTCAAGACATGATTAAGAGTTTCAACACAGCCACAGAAGGGCATTATATGAAGTGCAGGACCCTTCTAAGCACAGGGCCCCATGTGATGGCACAGGTCACATGCCAAGAAGTTGTCTCCATCCTGCCCTCCTGCCTCAGGTCTAGATGCCCACACTTGGGAGTACCTCGGGGACTCAGAAGACGAAAGTTCACAGAGCTCAAGAAGAGACACGGCCCTACAGCTCTGTTAACTCGTCTGCAGACCCTCAGGGCAGACAGCCCTTTAGGTGATGCGACAGGGATGGGCCTGGTCTCCTCCCTGACGGAGAATACTGCAGGTCAAGGCCCCTAGAGTGCTGAGGTGACCCAGCCCTGCACTGACTATCCTGCAGGGGGAGGTCATTGTCCATCTCTGCCCAGGACTCTGCAGGTGGAGCACAAGTTAGAACCTGGGTCAATGCCTGGTTCTGGATGCAACAGGTGAGTCTAAGCCCTGAGACCATCAAGATGTGGTTATTGTGCCTCTGTCCTGATGAAACCATCTGTGGCTCCCAACATCTATGGGACAGAACCCCCACCCCCCTGCAGGTGTCCCTTGATACTGCCTCATGCCATCCTGCCCTGGGTAATAACTACGCCCTGCATGCCCATGACAGTGGTCAGATTTTAGAAGGAACTATAAGAAACATGCACTGAGGCCGGACACAGTGGCTCATGCCTGTAATCCCAGCACTTTGGGAGTCTGAGGAGTTCGAGACCAGCCTGAGCAACATGGTGAAACCCTATCTCTACTAAAAATACAAAAATTAGCCAGGTGTGGTGTCACACGCCTGTAATCCCAGCTACTCGGGAGGCTGAGGCAGAAGAATTGCTGGAACCCAGGAGATGGAGACTGCAGTGAGCCAAGATCACACCACTGCACTCAGCCTGGGTGACGGAGTGAGACTCCATCTCAAAAAAGGAAAAAAAGAAAAAAGAAAAAAAAAATGTGGTACCCTGAAATAAGAAAGTGGGCAAGATTTTGAACATCTGAATTTCGTGTAACCTTGTTTTAAACACCAGAGAAGAGCTAGAATCAAGGAATATTGTGGGGAAAAAATTATGGAACATGACATAGTGTTGAAATTTTGTCCACATTAAAAACAAAGGATTTTTTTTTTTGACAAAACCAGCTTGGCGTGACTTTTTCTTCTACAATTTCCTCACTATCCACCAGAGGGCAGCAAAGCCACCCCAGCCTCCGGCCTCTCCCGGGGGTTGCTGACCTCCCCTCAGCAGGGCCCACAGGGCCCAGCTGAACGGTCTCTTTTCAGGTACATTTATTTCGTGTCTCTGCAGTTGTCTGGTCAGTCTCATGTCTAAATCATTGGATCTCTGCGCAGAATGTCATGAGGGGTCTGCATATGAGTTTGAGGACTATGTATATGGTGGAGATTTTTTCACCAAAGATTTATTTAAAATTGTAATAAAATATACATATCAAAAAAAATGTATTATTCTAACCATTTTACACTGTACAGTTAAATGGAATTTACTACAGAGCCAGGCATGGTGGAGTCCTCTTGTAGCCCCAGCTACTCAGGAGGCTGAGGAGGGAGGATTGCTTGAGGCCAGGAGTTTGAGTCCAGTCTGGGCAACACAGTGAGACCCTGTCTCTAAATACATAAATGGAATTAACTATATTCACAAGGTTACATCACCATCACCACTAATTTTTCCAGATATTTCATCACCCAAACAGAAACTCTGTATCCATTAAATAATAGTTCCCAGGGTGAAGAGCAAGAGGGTAGAATAGATGCCTACACCATTTGTCCCCTCCCCCCTCCCCCCACTGGAACACCACATTTTAACAAGTATCTGCACACAGGAAACCACTGTCACAAAAATCAAAAACCAGGGGAGCAATCACAGTACCTGGTTTTAACTTCCTATCGCTGAAAGAGGCATTGGGCCGGGTTCAGTGGCTCATGTCTGTAATCCCAGCACTTTGGGAGGCCAAGGCAGGTGGATCATCTGAGGTCAGGAGTGTGAGGCCAGCCTCGGCTACATGCCGAGACCCCATCTCTACTAAAAATATGAAAATTAGCCAGGGATGGTGGCACACGCCCATAATCCCAGCTATTCAAGAGGCATGAGAATCGCTTGAACCCAGGAGGCGGAGGCTGCAGTGAGCTGAGATTGTGCCACTGCATTCCAGCCTGGGCAACACAGCAAGGCTCTGTCTTACAAAAACAAAAAAGGTACTGAAGAGGGCAAGAGAGATGACACGCCACCCCTCACCCATCACCCACCACCCAACAGCAGCCCTGCCGTGTGGAGAGAGAATCTGTGCACTTTGGGAAGGGATAGCACTGTGACTGGAGACCTTACATTGAATTCATTGATGCCCTGTCACAGCAAAGAATAAAGCCATGCTGGGCTCAGCCAGTGCCCACACACAGAGACAGTATTTGGACCAGCCCTAGCCAGAGAGGAATCACCAGCCCAGCAGTTGGAACTTCAGTTTTTCAGCAAGCCTCCCCGTGGTGGGCTGATGTGCTCTGGAGTCCTAGGTAAACTTGAAAGGCAACTCCTAGTTAGGCTGGGCTTAAAGCAAGTGGACTAGCGTGGTATGTTGACCAAGGAAGGCACCAGCTGGCATGGCTAAGAGAGTGCCTTCACCATCCCTCCCCCAACCCAATGCAGCTAGAGACAACGAAAGTGACTCCCTCCTTCTGATTAAGGAGAGAAGAGCGAAGAGTAAAGAGGACTTTGTTTTACATCTTGGACCCAAGCTCAGCCACAAGAGAATAGACAGGGAACTGGGCACAGTCATGAAGCCCCTATTCTAAGCCCTAGCTCCCAGACACACCGTGAGCCAAAAGGGAACCCACTGCCTTGAAGGGCAGGACCCAATCCTGGCAGAACTCATCACCTGCAGACTAAAGAGCCCCTGGGCCCTGGATAACCAGCAGTGATAGCCAGGCAGTATGCAGTGGCTTCATGAGACATGCTGGCTTCCGGGGTGACCCAGCACATTCCCAGCTGTGGTACCCTTGGGGAGAGACTCCTGCTTGAGAAGAGTAGAGGAAAAAGTAAAGGCGACTTTGTCTTGCGCCTCAGGTACCAGCTCAGCCACAGTGGGATAGAACAACAAGCAGTCTCTTAAGGTCCCTGAGTCCAGGCCTATGTTCCTAGAGAGCATTTCTGGACCTTCCCTGGGCCAGAGGACAGCCCACTGCCCTGAAGAGTGAGTCCCAGGCCCGGCACCATTCGCCGCACGCTGATGCAAGAGCCCCTGGGCTTTAAGTGAACGTCAGCAGAGGACCGGTGGGATGCCCTGTGTAACAGTGGTGCTGGTGGCCACAGGGAGAGGTTCCTGTGGAGAAAGGGGAAGGAAGAGCAGGAAGGACTTTGCACTGTTGTTTGAGTGCCACATTAGCCACAGTTGTTTTGTTTGGTTGGTTTTTGACATGAAGGCTCACTCTTGTCACCCAGGCTGGAGTGCAATGGTATGATCTCAGCTCACTGCAACCTCTGCCTCCTGGGTTCAAGCGATTCTCCTCCCTCACCTTCCTGAGTAGCTGGTATTACAGGTACCTGCCACCATGCCCAGCTAATCAGCCACAGGTTTTTACTCCAATCCCTGGCTCCCAGACAGCATTGGTAGACACACCTGTGGCTTGGGAGAACTCACCACCCTGAAGGGAAGGGCCTTGGGCAAGATCCAGTGTGGTGCTTAGGTCTGACCGAGCACAATTCCAGTGGTGGTGGCCACAGGGGTGCCTGCATCACCACACTCCCAGTTCCAGGTGGCTCAGAGAGATTCCATTTGTTTGAGACAAAATAAGGGAAAAGAACAAGGGTCTCTACCTGGTAATCCAGGCAATTCTTCCAGAACTCATCCAAGATCACCAAGGCAATACCTCTGTAAGTCTGAAAAAACTCAGCATTCTTGGGCTTGAGACCCAAGTGCCTTCAAATACTTGGAAAGCCTTCCCAAGAAGGACAGGCACAAACAAGCCCAGACTGCGACAGGAAGACTACAATAAATACCTAACTCTTCAGAGTCCAGACACCAACAAACACCTATAAGCATCAACACCATCTAAGAAAACACGACCTCACCAAACAAACTAAATAAGACACCAGGAACCAATCCTGGAGAAACAGAGATATGTGACCTTTCAGGCAGAGTATTCAAAATAATTGTTTTGAGGAAACTTAAAGAAATTCAAGATAACACAGAGAAGTAATTCAGAATCCTATCAGATAAATTTAACAAACAGGCTAATCCTAACACTTTGGGAGACAGAGGCCAGAGGACCACTTCAACTCAGGAATTTGAGACCAGCCTGGGCAACTTAGTGAGACCCTGTCTCTATAAAATAAATAAATTAAAAATGTTAATAAAGAGATTAAAATAATTTAAAAGAACCAAGCAGAAATTCTAGAGTTGAAAATGCAATTGAGGTGTTGAAGAATGCAACAGAGTCTCTAATAGCAGGATTGATCAAGCTGAAGAAAGAATTTGTGAGCTTGAAGACAGGCTATTTGAAAACACAGAGGAGACAAAAGAAAACAAGCAGTGAGGTATACCTACGAGATCTAGAAAACAGGCTCAAAAGGGCAAATCTAAGAGTTATTGGCCTTAAAGAGGAGGCAGAGAAAAAGATAGGAATATGAAGTTTATTCAAAGGAATAATATAAGAGAGATGTATTATCTTTCTCCCAACCCTAGAGAAAGATATCAACCTTCAAGTACAAGAAGGTTACACCAAGAAGGAACAGCAAGCAGATTTAAAACAAAGAAGACTGCATCAAGGTATTTAACAATCAAACTCCCCAAGGTCAAGGTATCCTGAAAGCATCAAGAGAAAAGAAATAACATACAATGGAGCTCCAATACATCTGGCAGCAGACTATTCAGTGGAAACTTTACAGGCTGGGAGAGAGTGTATGGCATATTTAAAGTGCTGAAGGAAAAAAAACTTTTACCCTAGAATAGTATATCAGGCAAAAGTATCCTTCAAACATGAAGGAGAAATAAAGACCTTCCCAGAAAAACCAAAGATGAAGGATTTCATCAACACCAGACCTGTCCTATAAGAAATGCTAAAGGGAATTCTCTAATCGGAAAGAAAAGGATGTTAATGATGAAGAAGAAATCACCTAAAGGTACAAAACTCACTGGTAACAGTAAGCACACAGAATAGTATAAACTGTAATTGTGGTGTGTAAACTTCTCTTATGTAGAAAGACGAAATGATGAGCCAATCAAAAATAATAACTATGACAACTTTTCAAGGCATAGAAAGTTTAACAAGACATAAAGAGAAACAATAAAACATTAAAAAGTAGGGTGACGAAGTTGAAGTGTGGAGTTTTTATAAGTTTTCTTTTTGCATGTTTCTTTATGCAATCAATGTTAAGTTGCCATCACTTTAAAACAGTGGTTTTAAGATAGTATTTGCAAGCCTCATAGTAACCACAAATCAAAAACCGTACAACCAACAGATATATGAAAAATAAAAAGCTAGAAATTAAAGCATACCACCAGAGAAAATCACCTTCACTAAAAAGAAAAGAGAGAAGGAAAGAAGAAAGAGAAGACTGCAATAAATAAAAACAGAAAAACAAATAACAATATGGCAGGAGTAAGTCCCTATTTATCAATAATAACATTGAATGTAAATAGACTAAACTCTCCAAAAAAAAAGACATAGAGTGGCTGAATGGATGAAAACAAGACCTAATGATCTGTTGCCTAAAAGAAACATACTTCACCCATATAGATACATATGGACTGAAATTAAAAGGATGGAAAAAGATATTCCATGCCAATGGAAACCAAAAAAAGAGTAGGAGTAGCTATACTTACGTCAGACAAAATAAATTTAAAAACAAAAACTGGGCCAGGCATGGTGGTCAGGCCTGTAATCCCAGCACTTTGGGAAGCCAAGGCAGGTGGATCACGAGGTCAGGAGATCGAGGCCATCCTGGCTAATGTGGTGAAACCCCATCTCTACTAAAAATATAAAAATTAGCTGGGTGTGGTGACATGTGCCTGTAATCTCAGCTACTCAGGAGGCTAAGGCAGAAGAATTGCTTAAACCAGGGAGTTGGAGGTTGCAGTGAGCCGATATCACACCACTGCACTCCAGCCTGGTGACAGAGTGGAACTCCGTCTCAAAAAAAAAAAAAGACAAAAGCTGTAAGAAGAGACAAAGGAGGTCATTATACACTGATAAAGGGGTCAATTCAGCAAAAGATATAACAGTTGTAAATATATATGCACCCAAAACTGGAGCACCCAGATATATAAATCAAATATTATTAGAGCTAAAGAGAGAGGTAGACCCTAATACCATAATAGCTAGAGACTTCAACACCCCACTTTCAGCATTTGACAGATTTCCCAGACAGAAAATCAACAAACATCACACTTAATCTGAACTATAGAACAAATGGACCTAACAGATATTTACAGAACATTTCATCCAATGGCTGCAAAATACACATTCTTCTCCTCAGTACATTGATCATTATCAAGAATAAGCTACATATTAGGTCACAAAACAAGTCTAAAAATATTCAAAAACTTGAAGTAATATCAAGATTCTTCCCTGACTACAATGGAATAAAACTAGGAATCAATAACGAGATATTTTGGAAACTACACAAACACACGGAAATTAAACAATATGCTCTAAATGGCCAGTGATTCAATAAAGAAATTAAGAAGGAATTGAAAATTTTCCCAAAACAGACTGTGGGCGGTGGCTAATTCCTATAATCCCAGCACTTTGGGAGGCCAAGCCAGGCAGATTACCTGAGGTTGGGAGCTCGAGACCAGCCTAACCAACATGGAAAACCCCGTCTCTACTAAAAATACAAAAATCAGCCGGGCATGGTGGTGCGTGCCTATAATCCAAGCTACTCGGGAGGCTGAGGCAGGAGAATCACTTGAACCTGGGAAGCAGAAGTTTCAGTGAGCTGAGATCGTGCCATTGCACTCCAGTCTGGGCAACAAGAGCAAAACTCCAACTCAAAAAAAAAAAAGAAACAAAAATTTCTCAAAACACATGATAATGAAAATACAACATACCAAAACCTGTGGGATACAACAAAGGCAGTACTAAGAGGGAAGTATATAGCTGTAAGTGCCTACATCAAAAAAAGAAAGAAAAAAACTTCAAATAATAACCTAAAACCTAACAGTGCATTTAAAGGAATTGAAAGGCTAACAACCAGAATATACAAGAAGCTCGAACAACTCTATGGGAAAAAAAATCTAATAATCCAATTAAAAGTAGGGAAAAATATCTGAATAGACTTTCTCAAAAGAAGACATCTGAAAGACAGGCATATGAAAAGGTGCTCAACATCACTGATCATCAGAGAAATGCAAATAAAAACCACAATGAGATATCATCTTGCCCCAGTTAAAACAGTTTTTATTTAAAAGACAGGCAAAAACAAATGCTAGCAAGGACATGGAGAAAAGGGAACCCTTACTGTTGGTGGGAACGTAAATTAGTGCAACGACTATGAAGAAGAGTTTGAAGATTCCTCAAAAAACTAAACAGAACTACCATACAATCCAGCAATCCTAATGCTGGGTATATACCCAAAAGAAAGAAAATCAGTATATCAAAGAGATATCTGCACTCTCATGTTTGTTGCAGAGCTGTTCACAACAGCCAATATTTGGAAGTAACCTAAGTGTCCATCAACAGATGAATGAATGAAGACAAGGTGGTACTTATACAAACAAAGTATTATTCAGCCATAAAAAAAAGAATGAGATTCTGTCATTTGCAACAAGATGGATGGAGCTAAAGGTCATCATGTTAAGTGAAATAAGCAAGGCACAAGAAGACAAACATTATATGTTCTCACTTATTTGTGAGATCTAAAAATCAAAACAATTACATTTAGAAGACCCCATTGTCTCAGCCCAAAATCTCCTTAAGATGATAAGCAACTTCAGCAAAGTCTCAAGGTAAAAAATCAACGTGCAAAAATCACAAGCATTCCTACACACCAATAACAGACACACAGAGAGCCAAATCATGAGCGAACTCCCATTCACAGTTACTACAAAGAGAATAAAATACCTAAGAACACAACTAACAAAGGACATGAAGGACCTCTTCAAGGAGAACTACAAACCACTGCTCAAGGAAATGAGAGAGGACATAAACAGATGGAAAAACATTCCACGCTCATGGTTAGGAAGAATCAATGTCATGAAAATGGCCATACTGCCCAAATTAACTTATAGATTCAATGCTATCCCCATCAAGCTACCACTGACCGTCTTCAGATAACTGGGAAAAACCACCTTAAACTTCACATGGAACGAAAAGAGAGCCCACATAGCCAAGACCATCCTAAGCAAAAAGAACAAAGCTGGAGGCATCACACTACCTGACTTCAGACTATACTACAAGGCTACAGTAATCAAAATAGCATGGTACTGGTACCAAAACAGAGATATAGACCAATGGAACAGAACAAAGGCCTCGGAAGTAACGTCACACATCTACAACAATCTGATCTTTGACAAACATGACAAAAACAAGCAATGGAGAAAGGATTCCCTATTTAACAAATGGTGCTGGGAAAATTGGCTAGCCATGTGCAAAAAGCTGAAACTGGACTCCTTCCTTACACCTTATACAAAAATTAACTCAGATGGATTAAAGATTTAAACATAAGACCTAACACCATAAAAACCCTAGAAGAAAACCTAGGCAATACCATTCAGGACAAGGGCATAGGCAGGTACTTCATGACTAAAACACCAAAAGCAATCGCAACAAAAGCCAAAATAGACAAATGGGATCTAATTAAACTTAAGAGCTCTGTACGGCAAAATAAACAAACATTAAAGTGAACTGGCAACCAACAGAATGGAAAAAAGTTTTTGCAAGCTACCCATCTGACCAAGGGCTAATATCCAGAAGCTACCAAGAACTAAAACAAATTTACAAAAAAAAATAAATAAATAAAAAAGTGGGTGAAGGATATGAACAGACACTTTTCAAAAGAAGATATTTATGTGGCCAACAACATATGAAAAAATGCTCATCATCACTGGTCATTAGAGAAATGCAAATCAAAACCACATTAAGATACCATCTCACGCCAGTTAGAATGGTGATCATTAAAAAATCTGGAGACAACAGATGCTGGAGAGGATGTGGAGAAACAGGAATGCTTTTACACTGTTGGGAGTGTAAATTAGTGCAACCATTGTGGAAAACAGTGTGGCAATTCCTCAAGGATCTAGAAACTGGAATATCATTTGACCCAGCAATCCTATTACTGGGTATATACCCAAAGGATTATAAATCATTCTGTTATGAAGACGCATGCACACGTTATGTTCATTGCAGCGCTGCTTACAATAGCAAAGACCTGGAACCAACCCAAATGCCCATCAATGATAGACTGGATAAAGAAACTGTGGAATATATACACCATGGAATACAATGCAGACATAGAAAAGGATAAGTTCATGTTCTTTGCAGGGACATGGATGACGCTGGAAACCATCATTCTCAGCAAACTGACACAAGAACAGAAAACCAAACACTGCATGTTCTCACTCATAAATGGGTATTTAACAATGAGAACACATAGACACAGGGAGGGGAACATTACACACTGGGGTCTGTTGAGGGGTGAGGGGCTAGGGGAGGAATAGCAGGGGGTGAGGAGATTGGCGAGGAGTAACGTTAGGAGAAATACCTAATGTAGGTGACAGGGGGATGGAGGCAGCAAACCACCATGGCAGGTGTATACCTATGTGACAATCCTGCAAGATCTGCACACATACCCCAGAACTTAAAGTATAATTTTTAAAAATTCAAAAAAAAAAATCAAAACAATTGAACTCCTAGAAATAAAGAAGAGAAGGATGGTTACCAGAAACTAGAAGGGTAGTGGTGGGATAGGGGAAAGACGGGGATGGTTAATGGGTATAAAAAAAAAATAGAAAGAATGAGTAAGACCTACTATTCAATAACACAACAACGGGAGTATATTCAACAATAATTGTACATTTTGAAGTAACTAAAAGAATATAATTAGATTGTTTGTAACAAAAAGGATAAATACTTGAGGGGATAGATACCCAGTTTTCCATGATGTGATTATTTTAGAGTGCATGCCTGTGCTAAAACGTCTCATGTACCCCATAAATATCTATACCTACTATATGCCCACAAACACTATTTTTAAATGTTTTTTAAAAAATAATTCCCCATTGCTCCCTGCCCCAGATCTTGATAATCTCTACTTTCTGTCTCTGAATTTAGCTATTCTTGATTTTTCATATAAATGGCATCATACACATATGTCAGTTTGTTTCTGGCTTATTTCACTTAGCATAATGTTTCCAAGGTCCATCCATGTTGCAGCGTATGTCAGAGCTTCACTCCATTTTCAGGCTGATTAACATTCTAGTGTATGTATCAACTATCACCATATTTATTTATCCATTCATGTGTTCTTTTTTTTCTTTTTTTCTTTTTCTTTTTTTTTTTTGAGATGGAGTCTCGCTCTGTCGCCCAGGCTGGAGTGCAGTGGCAAGATCTCAGCTCACTGCACCCTCCACCTCTTGGGTTCAAGCAATTCTCCTGCCTCAGCCTCCCAAGTAGCTGGGACTACAGGTGTGTGCCACCATGCCCAGCTAATCTTTGTATGTTTAATAGAGACGGGGTTTCACCATGTTGGCCAGGCTGGCCTTGAACTCCTGACCTCAGGTGATCCACCCATCTTGGCCTCCCAAAGTGCTGAGAGTACAGGCGTGAGCCACTGCACCCAGCCAATATCCTCATTTTATTTGCTGAGTTGCTATGTTACGGTGTGAGTTGCCTGCCATGAATGAGTCAAGAGACACTTGAAGCACTTGCCTGCATGACAACGTGGACCACCTTCTCTCTCCCCCTGGGTCCTGTGCCCTCAGGCCCTCTTCACCCAGGCTCTGGTGACCCCATCTAGTGGCCTCCACAAATGAATTCCTCCCCAACCTGGCCCACCAGCCTTTCTTCCAGCAAGTGGCTCACCTGCAACCTCCTCCACACACCTGAGCCAGCGGTTCTGAGTCCTTCTCTGAGGTCCCCAAGGAAGGGTGATCATCTCATGTAGGTTCAATCAGATTAGGTAGCACATTCTCACAAACAAGCTGGTCTGTGCACTAAAGCAAAAGCCACAGCTCCTGAGCATGTTTTGCCATTGCCAAGTGTTGTTTGCCATGAGATGAGAGGTAAAAAAACATGTCACAGCATGATTTAGCTCTAAAGGACTTTTTAATTGTATTTTTTTAGGTGACACATAATAATTGTACCTATTTATGGGTCCATAGCAATGTAATACATACAAGGTATAGTGATCAGGTCAGGATAATTAGCATATCCATCATCTCAAACATTTAGCATTTCTTTGTGTTGGGAAAATTCAATATCTTCTTTCTAGGTACTTGGAACTATATATTATCGTTAACTATAGTCAGGCCAGGTGTGGTGGGTCACACCTCTAATCTCAGCACTTTGGAAGGCCAAGGCAGGAGGATTGCTTGAGCCTAGGACTTCAAGACCAGCCTGAGCAACGTAATGAGACCAGTCTCCAAAAAAAAAAAAAAAAAAATCAAAACATTTGGTTGTCATGGTGGCTCATGCCTGTAATCCTAGCACTTTGAGAGGCCTAGATGGGAAGACCACTTTAGCTCAGGAGTTCAAGGCCAGCCTGGGAAACATATTGATACCCTGTCTCTTTAAAAAAAAAATGAAAAAAACAAAATGAAAAATTAGCCAGGCGTAATGGCATGCATCTTTATAATTCCAGCTACATGGGAGACTGAGGCAGGAAGATCACTCAACCCAGGAGGCTGAGGCTGCAGTGTACTCCAGCCTAGGCAACAGGGCAAGACCCTGTCTCAAAAAAAATAAATAAATAAACTCTATAGTCATCCTACAGTGCTATAGAACATTAGAACTTATTCCTCCTCCTATCTAGCTGTAATTTTATATCCTTTAACAAATCTTTCCTGTCTCTCCATTTCTCTACCCTTCCCAGCCTCTGGTATCCTCTGTTCTACTTTTTCCTTCAATGAAATCAACTGTTTTCACGTTCCACATACTAGTAGGAACATGTGGTGCTTAACTTTCTGTTCCTAGCCTATTTAACTTAACATTCTCCAGTTCCATTCACATTGCCACACGACAGGATTTCATTCTCAAGCCCCCAGAGACACCTCACTGGGCCATTTTTTTTTTTCAGATCTCCCTGGGCTGCACTGTATGGAGTAGGGCAGCCTGTGGATCCGCAGTGAACAGGACCTGGGGTGACTTGACCTTGAAGCCTGGAGGTCAGAGCCCACCTCTGTCCAGAGGTCAGGGCCAGCCCACATCATGTGGACCCTGGTCAGCATCCCTGGGGCAGCCACTGACAAGGCCGCAGGTCTCGTCTTGCTCTCCAGGGGGAGACATTGCACACAGACAACACTCAGGAAATAGATTACCCTGGTTGTGAACCTGGCTTTGCTAAGGAGGTGAAGGTAGAGACCACCCTCCATCCCTTGCTCCAAAAGACCCTTCTGGGCCCTCCCACGTACTTGCTCTGTCCCTTCCTGGGTCCTCTGAGGACCCTGTTCCACAAGAGGACCCTGTGTAGCTCCCCATTCCCTCCTGACACCACCCATGGGGAAGGTGCAGTGACCACAGGACAGTCAGCCTCACAGAGAACAGAATCCACCTGGGACAGTCAGGAAGAACATGGACAGGCCCTGAGCCTCAGCTCAGCCAACAGACATGCAGACGGAGGGTGCCCCTGAAGCCTTCCCCAAGGACGGCAGAGCCCAGAGACACCTACCTCCCTCCTCCACAATCCTCTCTTCCCAAGACACCTCCCTCCACACCCAGGAGCTGCAGCTCTTCCTGAGACCCCTGGGCCTGGGTCTCTGTCCTTGGGTCTGAGGCCTGCCTGGTGAAACTACAGAGAGAGGGCTGGTCCCTCCCCAGTCATCCCCCAATAAGCCCCTTTCTATTCCCCAGAGCCACCTCTGTCACCTTCCTACTGGGTATCTTCCTACCTTCCCAGAGCACTGGAGAACATGAGGAGACCTGGAAACTCACTGTCTCAAAGGAAATAACTACCACATTTGGATATGCCAGGGTTCTCTGTGTGCTGCTGAAGAGACCCAAAGCCAGGACACAATAGCAGTCAGTCCTGGAGACGGGGGAGTCCTCCTCCCCTCATGGGGACAGAGGTCCCATCAGCCTTGATTCTCAAAGTATGGTCTGGGAAACCAAAATGTAAACAGAAGGGAAAGAGAAAGTAAGGACAAGAGGCAGGAATGAGAGGAGAGGAAACAGTTTCCTCGGCACAAACCCCGCCCCAGCACACATGACCAGACAAAGCTCTGGGTCCCAGGGAGGAGGCTCAGCACAGAGGGTGGAAAAGCAGCAGAGCTGACAGTCAGAGCAGCCGTGCTCAAAGCGTTCCTGGAGCCCAGGCTCTTCTACACAGGTGAAGACAGAGCAGGCAGCAGACACCATGGGGCACCTGTCAGCCAGTCTTCACAGAGTGTGTGTCCCCTGGCAGGGGTTTCTGCTCACAGGTGAGGAGAGGACTCCCTGGGAATGGGGTGGGAGGAGGGAGCACAGAGAAGAGCTGGGGTCTCCTGGGGAGGATTGGGCTCTAAGAGGGGAGAGAGGGCTTCCCTTGGAGCCAAATAGGAGAGAGGACATGAAAGAGGGATAGAGATCATAAAAGGAAAGTCTCTGTGATCTGAAACTGTTAGTGAAGAAACGATCTCCCATTTTTTTACCTTTTCCAAGTGAATCATCAATGAGCAATACATTTTTTCAAAAGCTGATGACAATAATCACAATTTAAGTCAGTGTGACAATTAAGGGAAAAAAATTAAAAGAGGCATTAAACAGAGCCCTGAGTTACCAACCTCAGATATTGGCAAATAAACCCCAGGACGTGGAGGGCTCTGGGAATGCTCATGAGCTGATCCACAGGAGTCCACAGCCTGTCCCAGGCACAGCGGTGCAACCAAGATCACACAACTCCCTGACCTCACGGAGCTCACACTTTCACAGGGAGGAAGACAGACACACAAAAAGATCTAGAATATAAGGTCAGGTGTTGACAAGAGCCCTGGAGGGAACAGAGCTGGAAAAGGTCAGAAAGGGAAGACCCAGGGTCTCTAGAGGAGGTGTCAGGGAAGGGGTCTCCCAAGAATCCCCTGATGTGAGCAGGATCTGAGGGCGGTGGGGAGGGAGCCGTGCAGACCCCTGGGGAAGAGCATTCCAGAGAAATGACAAGGTCAGAGGCACTAAGGGAATGGGAGTCACTGCTGACCTTGACCCAGTAGGACACACACACACACACATACACACCCTAAGGTGGAGGGATGAAGAGACCTGCTCAGGACCCAGGGCCCCATCCTTCCACCCCAATGCACAGGTCCTAATATTGACTGATGCTCTCTCCTGTCTCCTAGCCTCACTTCTAACCTTCTGGAACCTGCCCACCAGTGCCCAGCTCACTATTGAATCCATGCCATCCAATGCTGCAGAGGGGAAGGAGGTTCTTCTACTCACCCACAATGTACCCCAGAATACGACTGGCTTCAACTGGTACAAAGGGGAAAGAGTGGACGGCACCGTTCGAATTATAGGATATGTAATAGCAACTCAACAAACTACCCCAGGGCCCGCACACAGCAGCCGAGAGACAATATACCCCAATGCCTCCCTGCTGATCCAGAACATCATCCTGAATGACACAGGATTCTACACTCTGCAAGTCATAAAGGGAGATCTTGTGAATGAAGAAGCAACTGTCCAGTTCCGTGTATACCGTGAGTATTTCCCCATGACCTCTGGGTGTTGCAGTCAGTTCTGCTTCCCACACACGGGATCCTCAGAGCTGGGCTGTGCCTGTGTCCCCCTCTGCATTACATCTCATGTTAAGGTTTGAGCATTTAGTGCAGGACACACACTATGGGACAGATATCAAAATATAGAATTTCTTACCCTGGAATCCTGATCCTGCAGACATTTGCTTCAGGGGAAGGACGGTCTGATGTAGGTAACTTATCAAGGGAAGATCAGTCTCAATCTAGCCCTGCTGGGACCTTCCTGGTGAACATGTCCCCTAGAAAGACCCAGTAGGACTGTCAGGATCTGGCCTGAGGGGCCTTCTGGGATCCTCACAGAGAAACTCAGCCCTGGGAATCCCCTGCTCCAAAAAGCTATCCCAAGGTTCCCGACTCCTGGTGACCCTGAGGAGCCTGTGCCAGGGCTAGGCTGTGGCCTCCTGGGCAGGGCTAATACAAATACAAATACTGGCTAATACCAGTCTCTACTAAAAATACAAAAAAAAAATAGCCAGGCATCGTGGCACCTGCCTGTAGTCCCAGCTACTCAGGAGGCTGAGGCAGGAGAATCACTTGAACCTGGGAGGCGGAGGTTGCAGTGAGCCAAGATTGCGCCACTGCACTCCAACCTGGGTGGCAGAGCAAGACTCTCTCAAAAAAATTAAAAAAAAAAATAGATGCTGTTTATTTGGGCAACTCCCCTATGCAGAGCTGAGGTCAAATAATTACAAATATTTTAAGGTTAACTCACAGGCCACAAGATAAGCCAAAATCATTTACCATTTATACTATTTTATGGGGGAAAACTGAGCCACATGGTAATACAATCACTATATCAAGATCACACAGACCCATAATTGGCAGATCAGAGTTACAGGAGATTTGTCTTCAAGCATAGCCTCAACCTCTCCTCTACTCAAAGCCTTATTTGGCATCTGTGAACCCCAATACCAGAGTTGGTTCAGTTCCTTCCTTCTTAGGCAGTACAGAGGGGAGATCCCGGTCTGGGGAGAAAGAGCAAATGGAAAATTAACCAAGTTTTATTCTGGAACCTATTCAACAATTAGAGTCAGTGTCAGAAATGTTCAGGCCTGGGCTGGGCGTGGTAGCTCACACCTGTAATCCCAGCACTTTGGGAGGCTTAGGTGAGCAGATCACTTGATGTTAGGAGTTTAAGACCAGCCTGGCCAACACGGTGAAACCCCATCTCCGCTAAAAATACAAAAATCAGCATGGTGGCACACACCTGTAATCCCAGCTACTTGGGAGACTGAGGCAGGAGAATTGCTTAAACTCAGGAGGTGGAGGTTGCAGTGAGCCGAGATCGTGCCACTGCACTCCAGCCTGGGTGACAGAGAAAGACTCCATCTCAAAAAAAAAAAAAGAAAGAAAGAAAGAAATATTCAGGCCTATCCCCTCAAGACCCACACCCCTGCTCCCTGGACTGGAAATCCTGTGTTTCCTGATGCATTGGTATCACTCCCACAGGAGGATAAATGAAAGAACTTTGCTTTCTCTCTCCACTCACACCCTGCACCAGCCAGGGTCCAACATGAGACATACACTTAGTAGTTCCCTTATGAATGAATGACTGAATAAATGAATGATCCATAACCTCTTTAGAGACCGGATCTGGTTGCAGAATCCTAGGAGGTTCTTGCCATACCTCTCCTCATCCCTCCAGGGACTGAACCCATGTTCCATCGCCTGACCATCTGCCCCTAAAGCCACCCCAAGAACCACATCTCATGTGACTCTGGGGCTGCTCGGCTGTGGGAAGGTTTTCAGGACTCCCGGCTCCTGGCTGCCGGGGTCTCTGAGGTCACCGTAGCCCCCACTGCTCACTGTCATGGGCATCTCTGACTCTCTGCTCCTCCATGTCCTCATTTTCCTCTCCCATTATTCTTCCACCCTTAGGCCTTCCCCAGACACTCCCTCTAACAAGGCTGACTGTCCTGTTCCCTTTCCACTCACACTGTGGCCAGGCCAACCTCCCAGGCAATAGGAAAGCCAGAAAAATCAGCCAGAGCAGCTACTACCCCTGCCAGGCTCCATCATGAGCCAATGTCCCCAGGTCACCAGGAGAATGAGCTTCCACTGTGTCCCCATCCAGGGCTCTTTCCCTCAGTGAGGCCGACATGTGGAACAGGCCACAGGACAGGGATGAGTGACTCCTCCATCCACTCTCTACACTGACTCACCAGGGGGTCAGAGGTAGAATGACAGGTCTGTAGTCCCCAAAGCCCATGGGCTCATTTCACCCATTTGACTCACAACTCCATCCCCGTCCTGCTGTGGGCTCACATCCTCCAGTGGTTCCTGGGACCTTCCCCAGGTGGAGCTAGCCAGGCAGGTGCTGTCTGATGGGTTTGCTGCCCATTCCACGTACATCTGTGCCCTCACAAAGACACTACCGTCATAAGGTGGGGTCCCTTGGACAGGAAGATGCACCAGCCACTGTCATCTCACTTAGACTCTGCCCAATTTGGACAAATTTGGTCAAACTCTAATTGTGTTTCCTGAGGTTGAGAGAAAAGGAAGAAAACATTTCACATGAATGTTTTGGGCTCCTCTTCTTTTCACCTGAATCTTCACAGGAATTTGTAACACAGAACTTTCTAAATTTACTAACATAACATACATATGTTCTTCATTTGGCTTCTCCTCATATGGCTTCATTTCTCTCTTTATGTAACTGAGACTCTTCAGATGTCCCTTCTGACAAGTTCTGTCTTCCTAACAGGACCTGTGAGTCCCCTCTACCCAGGAGTCACTGATTTCAAACTGACTTCAGCATTTTTCTTTGATCATAACATGATCCTATTGGACTTTAGAGCTTGGTTTAAGTTTATCATGTTCTCTAGAGAAATATTCCTCTTAGTAGTGGGTCTTAGATCCAGAGTATTAATAACCATTTTCACATATGGAAGAGTTTAACTTCTCAAATTTATATCCCGGATCTACCAAACACACACGGTCCACGAGGGTCTGATTTTCAGCAAGCTCATGCTCCTTCCATTCCACCAGTTGGTTATTCTGCATTTGCAAAAGCCCCACATAATTCAGAAAACACCCACAGCATCCTCACCTGCCCTCTTCAGGGGGAGAAGGGACAGTAAAGACCAAAGACAAGGAACATAGTTATGCCATTAAATCCAGGCAGCTCCTGTCACCTCACTCTTTTCTAGATCATTCCTTGGACTCTATCTTTAGGGATCACTGGCTCAAGTCAGTCATCATCAGACACCTGGGAAAAACTGCCCCACCTTGTGGTTCCACTGCCTGACAACTGAACTGACCTCCAGGCTTGCCCCAGTGTCCCCTATGGTTGGTTGGTTGGTTTATTTGTTTGAGATGGAGTCTTACTCTATCGTCCAGTCTGGAGTGCAGTGGAGTAATCTTGGCTCACTACAACCTCCGCCTCCTGGGTTCAAGCAATTGTCTTGCCTTGGCCTCCCGAGTAGCTGGGACTACAGGCACACACCACCATACCCAGCTAATTTTTACACTTTGAGTTGAGATGTGGTTTCACCATGTTGACCAGGATGGTCTCAAATCTCTTGACCTCATGATCCGCCTGCCTCAGCCTCCCAAAGTGCTAGGATTACAGGCATGAGCCACCGCGCCCAGCCTGTCCCCTGTGTTATTTCTGCTGAAACATACAGTCCCAGACCAGGCTGCACAGTATCCTCAGGGTTTAAGGACAATGGGAAGTCCCATCATCACCCATCTCTAGGATGTCCTTAGACAGGGAAGCCACAGAGAAAACATACCTAATGGGGCAAAGTAGGACTGTGGAGGTGGAAGAGACCCAGCACTTGCACGTTCCAGGTGAGGTCCACAGTTGTCAGTCAGTCAGGGAAGAACCAGAAGTGCCGGGGGCTATTACTCCCAGTTCTGTGTCTGTCCACGACCCAGCACTGCCGTTCAGTTCACACTTGAGAAAGTCTGTGCTTCTCTCACACAGAGCAGGAGCCCTCACAGTCTCTGAGCCCTCAGATGGTCATACATCTGTCTTATGACACACACACTTGCCATGGGCTTTTAAGGACTTCAGTTGGCTGAGAGGTGGGGAGATGCCAACTCTGAAAAATGCCTGGTTGGGAGCAGTGGCTTACGCCTGTAATTCCAGCACTTTGGGAGGCCAAGGCAGATGTATTGCCTGAGCTCAGGAGTTTGAGACCAGCCTGGGCAACATGGTCTCTACTAAAATACAAAAAATACAAAAAACCCCGTCTCTACTAAAACACAAAAAATTAGCCAGGCATGGTGGCATGTGCCTGTAGTCCCAGCTACTTGGGAGGCTAAGGCAGGAGAATCTCTTGACCCAGGAGGCGGATGTTGCAGTGAGCCAAGATAGCGCCACTGCACTCCAGCCCGGGTGACAGAGTGAGACTCCTTCTCCAAAAAAAGAAAGAAAGGAAGAAAGAAAGATGCCTGTGGAGGAATCACAGGTGCCACACAGGGCAATCTTCTCTCTGTTATCTGCACAGCGGAGCTGTCCAAGCCCTACATCAACAGCAACAACTCCAACCCCGTGGAGGACGAGGATGTTGTGGCCTTAACCTGTGAACCTGAGGCTCAGGACACAACCTACCTGTGGTGGGTGAACAATCAGAGCCTCCCAGTCAGTTCCAGGCTGTTGCTCTCCAATGACAACAGGACCCTTACTCTACTCAACGTCACAAGGAATGACACAGGACCCTATGAGTGTGAAATACAGAACCCAGTGAGTGTGAACCGCAGTGACCCAGTCACCCTGAATGTCACCTGTGAGTATCTTCTGTTCCTCTGTGACCCAGGCTGCCAGCCCAAATCCACAAGGCCAGAGGCCAGGCCTCTCAGTCCCTCTCAGGTCCAAGGACACAGACCCTTAACCCTGGACACACAGGCTGGCCATGACTTCCTGCCCAAGCAAACCTGGGCAGCCCCAGCCTGAACCAAGAATAGGTGGGGAGGGGCTGCTCCTGTCCTGGGAGGCTCAGGGTCCATAGCCTGTGACGGGAGAAACAGCTGAATGTCTCAGTGGACACAGTGGAAGTTTGGTTGGGACTTCAGGATTGTGACTTGGTAGAGAGAAACACTGTGGCCCTTCTCCAAACCAGGAGCTTCCCCTTCCCTCTGATGACATCACCTGTGGCTTTATTCTCTTTGCTCCAGATGGCCCGGACACCCCCACCATTTCCCCTTCAAAAACCTCTTACTATCCAGGGGCAAATCTCAGCCTCTTCTGCGATGCAGCCTCTAACCCACCTGCAGAGTACTCTTGGCTTATCAATGGAACATCACTCCAGAATAGCACACAAGAGCTCTTTATCTCCAACATCACTGTGGATGATAGTGGATCCTATGCCTGCGTCGCCCTTAACCCAGTCACTGGCCGAAACAGGACCACAGTCAAGACAATCATAGTCTCTAGTAAGTGCTCCCTGGAGCATCAACACTAAGCTCTGGAGTATAAGCTCTCTGGTTTTCAAATAGGATGAGAGAAGACATTTTCTTTCCTAGCCTGTATCCAATGGGCACAAGCAAGTCCAAATTCTCCCTGAACCCTCCCAATTCACCTCTGCAGACTCTCTTCCCTTTGTTTTTCTGATTTCTCACAGCTGACCTAAGGTCCAACCTAGAATGTGGGGATGGGGTTTTCTCAGCCCCAGAAAGCCCCAGGTCGTGGGAGGGGCTTCACAGAGTGGGAAGTAGAAAAGATCATCAAGATCAAGTTGCTTCTGTCACTAACATGTCCCTTTCTGTAACTTCTTGACCTTCTTTTACCTACTCCATGTGATACAAGGAATATGTGAGGTTTCGAAATAGGCTCGTATTAGTTTTCCCTAAATGAGAGAAGGAAATGCCCTTCATCAGGGATGAGCAGCTCAGACACTGCTCCCTGCTCTGCTCTCGGCTTGCCTGGTAACTGGCTCTGCCCTGACTCCATCTGGGGTAGGACGCGGGTGTGTGGAGAAGTTATCCAGGTGGCCTGTTGTGAATCTGGCTAAATCAAGATGGCAGTTAATGGCTGGGCATGGTGGCTCACAATATTTTGGGAGGCCAAGGTGGGAGGATCACCTGAGGTTAGGAGTTTGAGACCAGCCTGACCAACATCCAGCATGGCAAAACTCCATCTCTACTAAAAATACAAAAAAAAAAAAAACTAGCTGGGCGTGGTCGCCCATGCCTGTAATCCCAGCCACTCGGGAAGCTGAAGCACAGGAATCGCTGGAACCGGGGAGGCAGAGGTTGCAGAGAGCCAAGACTGCACCACTGCACTCCAGCCTGGGCAACAGAGAAAGACTCTGTCTCAAAAAAAAAAAAAAAAACTATGGCAGTCAACACCAAAGCTTCCCCTGAGTCATGCTGCAAGGAAATGGGAAGAGAGGGAGCCTCAGGGTCCCTGAGCTTGCCGTGGCTCTGAAGTCATCAGCTATATGAGGCTGTGGGCACAGCACATGTGGTAGCACAGAGTACAGCGAGTGACACACATTTGGAAAAATCAGGAGATTCAGCCACAGGGGTTCTGCATGGGAGAAAATGGGCAGTCCCAAACAGTGTGTATTTGTAGAGAAGGTAAGAATATCAATCTTCTGTTAACACTGTGACTACTCTCTAGGAATCTCCTTCACCGTGATATTCTATCCACAGACCAGGAAGTACAACTTCTCTTTAGAGTGAGAAATCCTTTGGATTGGAACTTGTCCAGATATTAAGGTCATGAAGACTGACTGGGACATCTTCGTTCCCTAAAAAGTTATTTAATGAAAAAAAAAACCTACTTTCCCTTTTGTATGTAAAGGTTATAGTCATAGGAAGGATGCCCGATCACAGAAAGCTCTAGGAAAGAGTCACACAAAAGTCAGTGGGAAAAACATTCTACCTGATGATGAGGTTGCTGGACCCATGGGCTGAGAAGAGGATTCCAAGTGGGGATACAGAGATATGCAGGGGGTCACTCTGAGATGATCTGGAGTCAGAAGGGAGGTGCAGCCCTCTCCTGATAGATCATCGCCTGAACAAAGATACTTGACCTTCCGCAGAGGGTCAGGGCCATCCCCTGGTTGGTCACCTTTGCACAGCTCACTGTGTGACCTGAAAACTGGCTAAGATCTCAGGGAAAGGAGCGTAGACCCCAAGCCCATTCTCAGTAGATTCTCTCCTCTATTTGTCCACAGAACTAAATCAAGTGGCACAGCCTGAAGTTCAAGCCACCAGCACCACAGTCACAGAAGACAAGGACTCTGTGAACCTGACCTGCTCCACAAATGACACTGAAATCTCCATCACGTGGTTCTTTAATAACCAGAATATCTTATCCTCAGAGAGGATAAAGCTATTCCAGGACAACAGAACCCTCAGAATAGACCCTGTCAAGAGAGAGGATGCTGGGCAGTATTATTGTGAGGTCTCCAACGCAATCAGTGTCAACCAAAGTGACCCTATAAGGCTAACCGTGAAATGTAAGTGACTCCTCGCCCCTTCCTATATGTCCCTGGAGGATTACTCTGCCAATGGTGGGCAAAAATAGATAAAACTTGGCCGGGCACAGTGGCTCGTGCCAGTAATCCCAGCACTTTGGGAGACCAAGGTGGGCAAATCACGAGGTCAGGAGTTAGAGACCAGCCTGGCCAACATGGTAAAAACCCATCTCTACTAAAAACACAAAAATCAGCCAGCCATGGTAGTGAGTGCCTGTTATCCCAGCTACTTGGGAGGCTGAGACAGGAGAATTGCTTGAACCCAGGAGACTGAGGCTGCCGTGAGCCAAGATCCCGCCACTGCACTCCAGCCTGGGTGAAAGAGCAAAACTGTGTCTCAAAAAAAAAAAAAAAAAAAAAAGATAAAACTCACAGGGGCAGAATATCAATTAAGAGACCAACATAGTAAACAGAATTGCAAAGTGTTAAGAGCTCAGCCTCTGAATCAAATATACATAGTTGTTTTTTTGTTTTTTGTTTTTTTTTTGGTTGGTTGGTTTTTTTTGTTTTGTTTTTTTGAGACAGGATCTCACTCTGTCACTCAGGCTGGAGTGCTATGGCATGATCAAAGCTCACTCCAGCCTTGATCCCCTGGGCTCAAGCAATCCTGCCACCTCTGTCTCCAGAGTAGCTGGGACTGCAGGCGTGCACCACCATGCCTGGCTAATTTTTTTCAACTATTTTCTCTACGAAGGGGTTTCGCTGTATTACCCAGACTGGTCTCAATCTCCTGGTCTCAGCCTCAGCCTTCCAAAGTGCTAGGATTACAGGAATGAGCCACTGTTCCCAGCCTGTATTTAACTATTCTAAGTACCTCTCATACAAATGGAAGCATGTAGTATCTGTCCCTTTGTGTCTGGCTTACTTCATTTAGCATAAAGTCTTCAAGGTCCATCCATGACATAGAATGCACCAGAATTTCATTCCTTTTGGAGACGGAATAATATTACACTGTGTAGATAGATATATCACATTTTGTTTATCCATTCATCCATCTATGAACAGTTAGATTGCTTCCACCTTTTGGCTATTATGAATAATGCTATTACAAACAAGGGTATACAAACAGCTGTTAAAACTGCTTTCAATTCGTTTGAATAGATACTCGGAAGTGGAATTGCTGGATCAAATGGTAATCCTGTTTAATTTTGAAGAACCATCATACCACTTTCCACAGTGGCTATACCATTACACATTCCCACCAACAATGCACTAGAGTTCCAATTTCTCTACATCCTCAAAAACATTTGTTTTTTGGTTTTGTTTTGTTTTTTACAATAGCCATCCTAATGGTTGTAGGCTGGTATATCACTGGAGTTTTAATTTGCATTTCCCTAATGATTAGCAATATTTAGCATCCTTTCATGTGCTTATTGGCCATTTATCTTCTTTGGAGAAATGTTTATTCAAGTCCTTTGCCCATGTTTTAATTGGGTTGTTGGGGATTTTTTGTTGTTGTTGTTGAGTTGCAGTAGTTCTTTATATATTTTGGATAGTAATCCCTTATCATACATATGATTCTCAAATATTTTCTCCCATTCTGTAAGTCTTTTTACTTTTGTGATAATGTGCTTTGATGCACAAAAAATTTTCATAAAGTCCAATTTCTCTATCTCTTCTTTTGTTGCCTATGCTTTTGGTGTCATAGCCAAGAAATCATTGCCAAATCTAACGTTACAAAGTTTTCACTCTATCTTCCAAGAGCTTTATAGTTTTAGCTCTTACATTTAGGTCTTCGATGTATTTTGAACTAATTTTTATATATGGTATTATGTAAAGGTTCAATTTCATTCTTTCGCATGGATATCCTCAATGCCATTTGTTGAAAAGATTAGCCTTTTCCCATTGAATGATCTTGGCACCCTTGTCAAAAACCATTTGGCTATATATACAAACGTTTCTTTCTGGGCTCTGTATTTTATTCCACTGGTTTATATTTCTTTATGCCAGTATCATATTGTTTTGATTACTGTAACTTTTTGTTTGTTTGTTTTTTGTTATTGTTGTTGCTGTTGTTTGGGGATTTGGGGTTTTTGTTTGTTTGTTTTTTCACTTTTCTTTGTAGGGATGGGGTTTCACCATGTTGCCTAGGCTGGTCTGCAACTCCT
Organism: Saguinus oedipus; assembly: GCA_031835075.1. Lineage (NCBI taxonomy): Eukaryota > Metazoa > Chordata > Mammalia > Primates > Cebidae > Saguinus > Saguinus oedipus. The sequence continues at coordinate 44,889,076 of CM063187.1, read as the reverse complement.
GAGCTCAAGCAATCCGCCCACCTCTGCCTCCCAAAGTACTAAGATTACAAGCGCATTGATCACCAGAGCTTTATAGAAAATTTTGAAACCAGGAAGTGTGAGCCCTCCAACTTTGTTCTATTTCAAGACTGCTTTGGCTATTCATGGTCCCTTCAGAGTCTATGTAAATTTTAGAATGAATTTTTCTATTTCTGCAAAAAAAATATTACTGGGATTTTGATAGGGATTGCACTGAATCTGTAGATCACTGGGTAGCACTGACACTGAAATCTCTTAACAATATTAAGTCTTCTAATCCATGAAAATGGGATGTCCTTTCCATTTATTACGTCTTATTTAATTTTTTTGGCAATTTTTTTTCTTAATTTTCCTCTGAATTGTTCATTGTTAGTACACAAAAATACAACTGATTTTTGCCTGTTGATTTTGTATCCTGCCACTTTGCTGAATTTATTGTCTTGTCTAACAGCTTTTGTGGAATCTTTAGGGTTTTCTTTTTTTTTTTTTTGAGACATAGTTTCACTCTTGTTACCCAGGCTGGAGTGCAATGGCATGATCTCAGCTCACCGCAACCTCCGCCTCCTGGGTTCAGGCAATTCTCCTGCCTCAGCCTCCTGAGTAGCTGGGATTACAGGCACGCGCCACCATGCCCAGCTAATTTTTTTGTGTGTTTTTAGTAGAGATGGGGTTTCACCATGTTGACCAGGATGGTCTTGATCTCTTGACCTCATGATCCACCTGCCTCGGCCTCCCAAAGTGCTGGGATTACAGGCTTGAGCCACCACGCCCAGCCCATCTTTAGGGTTTTCTACATATGAGTTAGCGTATTCTACAAACAGATATAATTTTACTTCTTTCCAATCTAGATGGGTTTTTTTCTTGCCTAATTGTTCTGGCTAGGAATTCTAATACTATGTTGAATAGAAGTGGCAAAAGCAGGCATCCTTGTCTTGTTCTTGATCTTAAAGGAAAAGTTTTCAGTCTTTCACCATTGACTGTGATGATAGCTGGGGGCCTTTCACATGTAGCATTTATTATGTTGAGAATTTCCTTCTGTTCCTAGTTACAGTGTTTTTTTTAGCATGAAAGAATGTTGAATTTTTTTTTTTTTTTTTTTTTTTTGACAGAGTCTTACTCTATCACCCAGGCTGCAGTACAGTGGACAATCTTGGCTCACTGCAACCTCCGCCTCCCGGGTTCAAGCAATTCTCCTGCCTCAGCCTCCTCAGTAGCTGGGATTATAGGCGCCCACCACCACGCCAGCTAATTTTTTGTATTTTTAATAGAGACGGGTTTCACCATGTTAGCCAGCATCATCTCGATTTCCGGACCTCATGATCCGCCCGCCTCGGCCTCCCCAAGTGCTGGGATTACAGGCATTAGCCACCACACCCGGCCCAAGAATGTTGAATTTTGTCAAATGCTTTTACCGATTCATTTTCATTACTGGTTATAGGTCTATTCAGATTTTCTATTTATTTATGATTCTATCATGGCAGGTTTTGTGTTTCTAGGAATTTGTTCATTTCATCCAGGTTATCCAATTTGTTGGCATACAATTACTCATAGTACTCTTATAATCCTTATTATTTCTATAGAATTAGTAGTCATATTTTCACTTTCATTTCTAATTTTAGTAATTTGAATCTTCTTTCTTTCTTAGTCAGTCTATTTAAAAGTTGTCAATTATAGTGGTCTTTTTTAAAGAAAAACTTTTTTTTGTTTCAGACAGGCTCTTACTCTGTCATCAAGGCTGATCATGGCTCACCACAGCCTTAACCTGCCAGGTTCAAGCTATTCTCCTGCCTCAGCCTCCTGGGTAGCTGAAACCACAGACACATGCCACCACCCCCAGCTAATTTTTGTAATTTTTTTGTAGAGACAGGGTTTTATCATCTTGCCCAGCTGGTCTGAAATTCCTGAGCTCAAGTGATTCATCTGCCTTGGCCTTCCAAATTGCTGGGATTACAATCATGTGCTACTGTACCTGGCCTACAGTTATAAATTTCTTTCTTGCACAAGATTCTTAACTACTCTGAGCCTCGGATTCCTCAACCAAAAATTACACTGAGAATGCCTGCTTCATAGTATTTCAGGGGTTTTGGGTTTTTGCTTTGTTTTTGAGACAGGGTCTCACTCTGTCACCCAAACTGGAGTGCAGTGGTGCAAACACAGCTCACTGCAGCTTCAACCTCCTAGGCTCAAGCAATCCCCCCACCTTAGCTACCTAAGTAGTACATGCTACCACATCTGGCTAATTTATTTTTATTTTTGCTTTCAGAGAGACAGAATCTCACCATATTATCCAGCCTAGATTCCAACTCCTAGGATCAAGCAATCCTCTCATCTCAGTCTCCCAAAGTGCTGGGATTACAGGTGTGAGCCACCACACCTGGCCCCATAGTATTGTTTTAAAAATTTAATTGTAATAATAAACCTTCGGCAAAATGCCACACAACCACACACAGAGGGAGCTAAATGTTAGCTGCTATTACCACTACTATTATCATTAGCCTTCAAATCAGGTAGTCCTAGAGTCAAATCTCAGATCCACCTCTCACTAGCCATCTGACTTTAGGTAAGGTTTTTACCACTCTAAGCTTCCATTTTTTTCATGTTTAAAATGGAAATAATGTCTACCTGATAGCACTATTTTACGGATCAAATGAGATACATATAAAGCATTTAGCAGTACAGGGACTGGCACATAGGAAATACCCTACAAAAGTAGCCAATATAGCATTAATCACCAGCCTGAGTTGACTGGTGAGGGCTAAGCCCCAAATGGTTACAATAGATATAAAGAAGAAATAGGCTGGACACAGTGGCTCTCACCTGTAATCCCGACACTTGGGAGGCTGAGGCTGGGGATCGCTGGAGCCCAGGAGTCCAAGACCAGCCTGGGCAATATAGTGGAACCCTATCTCTACAAAAATTATTTTTGAAAATTAACCAGGTGGCTGGGCGCCATGGTTCATGCCTGTAATCCCAGCACTTTGGGAGGCTGAGGCAGACGGATCACCTGAGGTCGGGAGTTCGAGAAAAGCCTGACCAACATGGAGAAACCCCATCTCTACTAAAAATACAAAATTAGCCAGGTGTGGTGGTGCATGCCTGTAATCCCAGCTACTTGAGAGGCTAGGCAGGAGAATCACTTGAACCTGGGAGGCAGAGGTTGTGGTGAGCCGAGATTGCACCGTTGCACTCCAGCCTGGGCAACAAGAGTGAAACTCTGTCTCAAAAAAAAAAATTAGGCAGGTGTGGTGGCATGTGCCTGTAGTCCCAGCTACTGAGGAGACTGAGGTAGGAGGATCACTTGATCCCAAGAAGCTACAATGAGCCATGATTGTGCCACTGCACTCCAGCCTTGGTGACAAAGTGAGAACCTGCCTCAAAAAGAAAAGAAGAAATAGATGCAAAATATATTATTTATATATTATATAAATTTTTATATCTTCATGTATTTATTATAGATATTATTTATATATTTATTATACATAAATAATATAATAAATACATTAATAATAATAATATATACATATGGAGGAGAAGCATTATATAAGAAACCCACAAGTACATGATTATGATTAAATATGGGAAAGGGGAGAAAAAGGGAGTTAAAGCAAAGTCTCAAGCCTGGTACGTTATTTCCATCCACTGAGATACAGCAAAGATGGGATTAAACATATGAGATAATTTATTGGGGGAAATGCCTATTAGGGAAAGTGAGGCGAGAGTGAGAGGAACCTGAGAGAGCCCTCGGATCATGATGCAGATCTGATTCCTGTGGAGGAAAAAGACACAAAGGAAGTTTTAGATTGCAGTACAGTTCTAAGAGTTTCTGCAAGGTTGACAGGGAGTCCTCCAGCCATTCACATTTCAGAGTAAAACAGTCACACAGAACTGGGCTTGCTTTTATACCCTTGCTGGTAGCCTGTGGGAAGCGAGGCGTCTATGCAAAAGAGGTGCTGAATTCAGAATACACTGACTGCCACAACTGAGACACTGAGAAAAAGATGCAACCACAAAAAAAGGTGGAAAGCTCTAGTTACATACGAAATAGCAATCAGCCTTTCTCACATTTCAAAATCTTCAAAAATGAGCACAGAAAGGCTAGGATGGAATTGACAGAAGACTGATCAACCTAGAAACATGGTTGACAGAAAAACAAAAAAATTGCAAGGATATAATAAGCTAATCATCTTCCAGCAACCCTCCTACAACGAAACTGTATTCCTTGAAGGAACAATTAGAAACAACTTCATTCTGAGAATTGTTTCCAGCCCCCAATGTAAAATAATTTCACCTTCATTTCTTCTCCTCTTTTCTTTCCATGACAGATATGGAAAGTTCAGGCCTCTCAGGGGGGGCCATTGCTGGCATTGTGATTGGAGTACTGGCCGGGGTGGCTCTGATAGCAGGTCTGGTGGTTTATTTTCAGCATTCCAGGAAGACTGGCAGGTATGATGGCCTTTCCTCTTGTTCTGTTTCCTCCAAGGCTGACTGCCATGCTTGGGAGAGGAAAAGAACTTCTTTGCCTGTCTCTGGGCCTGGATCTCCTCCTCCCACTAAACTCCTGCTTCTGGGCACTAATTCCTGCAGGTCTCCTCTTCCCTGGTCTTCATGCTCCCTGTCTCCCATTGTCTCTTGGACATGGCTATTCCAATCCCCATCTAATCTAGAGGAAGAGACTCAATTATGTTCCTCTGTCCCCCAGTCACAGAAACCAAGGTCTAAGAAGGAATACAAATGAAAAAATAAAAGCAGCAGCAGGAGAAAGCAAGTCACGTGCTCTGTTGACCACAGTAGCAAGAGGAGGGAGAGAGAGGATAGGAAGAGAACCTAAGAGAAAGCAAAAACAACCACAGTCCTCTTGAACAATAAATAGGGGAAAAAAGTACCCCAGAAAACAAAATGGGAAAGGTCTTAAGGTTACAAGTAGGCAGAGAAGCAGCTGATAAAGAATGGAATGAAATGTGAACATCTAGCAAACAGGAAAAGAGGAAACACTAGAAGGGATTGTGGTTAGACTGAAGAACGAGGCCCTCAGAAGAAAGGCAGTATCAACATCAAGGACCCCAAGGAATGACCTGCTCACAGTGCCCTTCCTAACTCAGGGAACAAAAATCCTGTGCTTGGGAATAGCAGTCACAGTGTCTGATATTTATTTAGGGCAAGCGACCAACGTGATCTCACAGAGCACAAACTCTCAGACTCCAACCACAGTAAGTAAAGCTACTTACCCAGTGAGAACTGGTATGTTCCACCACGTGCCCTCCCCTGGCAGGGAATCCTGGATTCCCAAACCACTCCCTCCCTTCTGAATTTTCACGAAAGGATGTCTATTTTCCACCCCTAAGGTGGCATAGGTCTTCACACCCTTTCTAGCCACAAGAGTCCCCTAAACACATCTGAGGAGAGAAGCTCACTCTGCCTAGGCCAGTTAGGCCTGAGGAAGAACCCATGTTTCCAGGAGCCATTTCCTCAGCCTTACTCCTTCCGCCTCCTGCCTCTATTACGGATGTGGGCATTCTCCCTTGGTGAGACTTTCCTTATCTTGTGGGTGCTGTGGGTGCTGCAAGCCTCAATGCCCCTCCTTGCCATTAGAGCATGTTGCTGAGAAACACGTCTGGGCAAAAATCAAGGCCTTGTGAACTGGTAGAACTCTTCAGAAGTGGATTGTGGCCTCCTGTGGCTCTGTCCCTGCCCCTCCTCTGGTACTAATGTGCTGGGTCTGGACCAGACACTCTGAGGGAAGTAAATTCCTCAACTGATCATGGGCTACCTCCCTACCCTCCAACTGCCACCTCCTTCAGCTAGAATCACCTTAAGTCAGCTTTGCATTTCCTTGGATTGATAACTCTTCTTTTGCTTCTCCAGCTCAGGACCACTCTGACAACTCTCCTAACAAGGTAAGCACAGCCAGGTTTCCTGGGCTTATTTTCTCATGGAAGTGACTCTGCATAGAATTGGTTATTCCTGAAAACACAATGTAACATCAAGTTTACATTGTGCAGCAACAAAGATGTATTTGCAATCACTCCCATTCACAGTAACAATGTGCATTTTGGAATTATCTCCATCCTGTGTCTGAATACTGGATGTGACTCTTAGTAGCTCTGTGACCCTGGTCAAGTAACCTAATCTCTTTGATCCTCAGCTTTGTCATCTGTAAAATGGGCATTCTGCTTACTTCAAAGAGAAGTCGAAGGTATTAAACAAGATAACTTGCATAGAGCATCCAGCACACTGGCCTAAAAAAGGAAGGCACTGAATCATTCTCACTCACCTACCTGCAATCTGATCCTGCTCTTACTGTCAAAAGGATAATTTCCATTTTAATAGATCTGAGATCCTGTTTATTTTATAATAATTTTGTAGAATTTTCCATTTTACCTTTACAGTAGAGCAAACTGTAAAGTGCTAAATCATAATTATACTTTTACAATGTAAAAACTTTCACAAGTTGAACACACCAAGGTAAGCAGCACCCAAATCATGAAATACTACATGACCTGAAATACTACATGACCTCCCCTTAAAAAGAAACCCTTCCAGCGAGGCACAGTGGCTAACACTTTGGGAGGCCAAGGTGGGCAGATCACTTGAGGTCAGGAGTTCGAAACAAGCCTGGCCAACATGGTGAAACCTCGTCTCTACTAAAAATATAAAAAATTAGCCATGCGTGGTGGTGATGGACACCTGTAATCCCAGTTACTTCAAAGGCTGAGACAGGAGAATTGCTTGAACCTGGGAGGTATGGGGTGCAATGAGCCCAGATCATGCCATTGCACTCCAGCCTGGGTGACAGAAAGACACTCTGTCTCAAAAAAAGAAAAAGAAAAGAAAAAAAGAAACCCTTCCAGTCACTTCCCTCCAAAGAGTAACCACTATCCTGACTTCTAATGCTCCAGATTAGTTTTCCTTGGTTTTGTTCCTACATAAAGGAAAAATACAACATCCTTATATGTAGCTTCTTTCCATCAACACTGTTTTGTGAGATTTGTCCATATTGTTGTATGTATTTGTGGTCTGCTTGTTCTCATTGCTGCATTATCTTATTCCATTGCATATATACCATCATTTATCTCTTCTAATGATCATTCATCAGGAGGTCAGCAGGCAGAAAATGGGTAACAACAAAAGCCCTTCTCCAGAGCTAAAATTTCAAAATGGTAACAGCTTGTGGTGCTGAATCACACCAGGCAAAGTGAGGCCCTGCCCTGAGACACTGACTTAACTGATCATTACTTGTGCTTTTCAGATGAAGGAAGTTACTTACTCTTCCCTGAACTTCACAGCCCAGCAACCCAGACAACCAACGTCAGCCTCCTCATCCCCAACAACCACAGACATAATTTATTCAGAAGTAAAAAAGAAGTAATGCAACCTGTCCTGCTCACTGCATGCTGATGTATTCCAAGTCTCTTACCCTCATCACTAGGAGATTCCCTTCCCCTCTGGGAGTGGTAGGGAGGTTGGGGACAGAAAGAAGTTTCCCCGACTCTTCCTTCCTAATAGACACCTCCAGGCTGCCTGGTCTCAGTGTCTCAGCCCCTCCCTCAGTGTCGATAGATGAAAAGGTACATTGGGAGTCTGTAGGAAACCCAACCTTCTTGTCATTGAAATTTGGCAAAGCTGACTTTGGCAAAGAATGGCCAGAACTTCCCCTGCCTTCCCCTTTTCCAAACCTGGACTTGTTTTAAACTTACCTATTCAGAGCACTCATTCCTTCCCACCCCAGTCCTGTCCTATCACTGTAATTTGGGTTTGCCATAGCTTTGAGGTTACATCCTTTTCCATGAAGTTCATGTGCCGGAAAACGAGAGAGAGAGAAAGTAAAAGCAGTAATGGCTTCTCCTATTTCTCCAAAGCCCTGTGTGAACTCACCAAACACAAGAAAACCAAATCTGTAACAATAGTGAAATTCCACAGTTTTGTCCACTGTCAGGGATTCTACCTGCAGGATCAGGGTCTAAGCACCTTGTTGCTTAGCTAGAATGTCACCTAATCCTTCTGGCAAGCCTGTCTTCTGGGAATCCACTAGAAGCAACTAGGAAAACCACTTGCCAAACTCCAAGGCAATTCCTGATGGAAAATGCAAAAGCACAGATACGTTTTATTATCTTTATGGGCTTTATTCAAGGAAGTGCTGGGAGAGGGAGGGGTCATAGCTCTAGGAGGGAAGGAGCTTCTGATAAACACAATCTGCTAGGAACTTGGGAAAGGAATCTCTGCCCTTCAGAGATTATTTAAATTACTGTTAAAGAATACACAATTTGGGGTATTGGGGGTTTTCTCCTTTTCTCCGAGATATTCCACTATTTTAATTTTTATAACTGTTTATTTATGTGAAAAAGATTATTTTTACTTAGCTATGTAGGCCAATCTGATTGCCTTAGGTGAAAGAAGCCACCAAAATCCCTCAGGTCCCTTGGTCAGGAGCTTCTCAAGGTTTTTTGTCAGAGGCTCCAAATAGAAAATAAGAAAAGGTTTTCCTCATTCATAACTAGAACTAAATTTAACTCAGTTTCTAGGCACCTCAGACCAATCATCAACTCCCATTCTATTCCATGTTTGCACCTGTGCATTTTCTGTCTGCCTCCACTCACTTTCTCAGGAAACCTTGGACTCTGCTAAGGTGTATTTGGTCCTTGAGAAGTGTGAGCACCCTACAGGGACACTATCACTCATGCTGGTGACATTGTTTACAACTAGAAAGCTGCACTGGTGCTGATGCCCCTTGGGGGAACAGGGCTGTGAGGAGGAGGTTTATAACTTGGGCCTAGCCTTTTTTAACAGCCTTTGAAATTTATTTTCTCTTATGGGGTCTATAAATAAAAAGGAAGGATAAGAGGAAGACAGGCAAATGTACTTCTCGCCCAGTCTTCTACACAGATGAATGTCTCTGGAGCTAAGAGAAAGGTTTTAGGTTTTATTCTATATTGCCTACCTGATCTCATGTTAGGCCTAAGAGACTTTTTCAAAGAGGATTGGCTCAGAGTTCTCTATACTCAGGTACCTCTTTTGGGGTTTTCTAACCCTGACACAGACTGTGCATACTTTCCCTCATCCATGCTCTGCTGTTATTTAATTTTGCCTGGCTAAGACTATGTCTGAATTATATATAAAAATTGTTCTATGTTTATAATAAAAATAATATATCAGACATCAACATGCTGCCTCATGGTTGATACTACCTTAGATAATGTTTCTCTATAGGCAGGAAAAAAAAAATTATTCATGGGGGAGTCAGAGTAAAACTATTTCTAAGTCTACAGATATTTGTTTTATTTGACCAGAGAATTTGCTAAATTCATTTGCATACCTGCCAACAAAATGAGTATATCTAGGAGCAACAGACCACAGCTCCAACTTGGAAGCAGCTCCACTGGAAGGAAGTGCCTACCTTCCTCTGGGAGAGAAGATGATCTCATGAGTAAAAGGCCTCCCAGCCTCTTCATGAGGGGCCAATAACACTTCCCACTCAGGCAGTTCCAGTGAATCAGATGTAGCTATGCAGGGGTCTCCAAGGTTTATTCACACAGAAATCTCTCTAGACCTTCTGCCTCTTCCTGGTTCCTTTTTTCTGCCCTCTTGGAGGATCAGATCTCATCTAACCTAAATAGCCTTCATTTATTAATTCTGCTAAATATTAAGCTATAACCTCATTTCTTTCCCTTCCAAGCAATTGAAATGTATGTGCTGTCTTTCCCTTTCATCATCACCTAATTTTTCCTGGCCCTCTGCACTGCCTCCATACCCAAGATCACTGGAAACAACACAAAATCAGTATCCATATCTTGATGAATACAAAGGTATTTTTATAATACTCATACTTTTTCCTTTTATAGTATCTAAGATCACAGACAAATTTTCCCTTCTGGAGAGCTCTCCTCCCTCCATCTCCCGCTTATATACTGTACCCCCAAACCAGATGTAGTACTCAGACCCTTCCTGTCTCCCTTCATCCACCCTCTTTCATGGCTTAGTGATCTCTCTGGAGATGGCTCTTAATTTATATCTCTAGCCCCAACTACTTGTAGAACTCATGACACCCACATCCAAATACTGTCTGAAGTCACCCATTTAAACAAGCTCTTCCACACAGCTCACTCATTTCTCCCAGTGACACCCCCTAAGTATCCACAGCCCCTGCTCATTTGTTTCCAGGTTCAATACAATTGTGAAAGCCTCTTGTTCTTTTTTTAACAACTCTCAATTATGCTGTTCTCACCATTCCCATAAACCTAACTGACCCAGGCCCTCAACAACACTCAAAGTCTTGGTTGACTTCTTGTCTCCAGTCTCTCTGAAATCCTTCTTGCATATGGCTGCCTCATTACCTTCCTAAAAACGAGTCCACTCTCCTATTCAAAAATCTACAGTGGCTTACTCTGGCCTATTAGATAAGTTCAAACTTCTTCTAAAGAGAAGTGTCTTCCTTCCTTTATCGATACTTCCTTGTATAATTCCGCAATCCTAATTAGATCTGTCTCCCTATATATTCTTGCCTCTCCACCCCACACACATAGAATTCTTAGTTCCAATTCTACACCTAAAAGCATACCAAACAGGGTGACCTCCATCTACTGTCTGTACTGTGGAGTTACCTACAGCCTTCATCACAAGCAACCTTTGACCTCGTGGAGAACAAAGACTGTAACATTAACATGTGAACTTGAGACCCAGGACACAACCTATGTGTGGCTGAAAATCTCTTCCTGATGACCAATTCATGTGTTCACAAAAGATATGGAAATTAAAAATGCAATGTTCCTACCCCAAGGAATATAAAGCCCAAGACATGAGATAATCATAATACCAGAAGAGAAAGGTGTAAATGTCACAAAAAGTCAGAGAAATCTAATGGGATTATGGCTACACATTGGAATAACTGGGGAATTTTTTCAAAGAACAACTGATGCTCAGACTCCACCCACAAATTCCAATATAATTGGTCTGGAGAGGGACCCAGACCTTCCCACACAATACTAACCTACAGCCAGGATGGAGGTAATAGGTAAGACCTGGGGCTAAATCAATGGATTTTAGCAAAGGATACACATCAGAATCACCTAGGGAATCTTTTCAACATACATAGGTATATATACCAACCCTGGAAAAGCTGATACGATATGCCTGTAGTGAGACTTGGGCTTGTATATTCTGAAAAACTCTCAAATGATTCTCACATATATTCCCTGTTAGGAAACAGTGACCTGAAGCATAGGTAGTAATGAAATGATAAAAAGAGTTGGAAGAACATTCTATATGATGGGTATTTGATGAATAATCTATCCTGAAAAGCACAGAGAGGTACTCAAGAATAAATTGTTGGCAAATGGCTGAACTTTAAAAGACATGACAGGCCAGGTGCGGTGGCTCACCCCTGTAATCCCAGCAGTTTGCGAGGCCAAGGTAGGTGTAGCACCAGAGGTCGGGAGTTTGAGACCAGCCTAAGCAACATGGAGAAACCCCATCTCTACTAAAAATACAAAATTAACTGGGTGTGGTGGTAAATGCCTATAGTCCCAGTACTTGGGGGCTGCAGAAGGAGAATCGCTTGAACCTGGGAGGCAGAGGTCATGGTGAGCCAAAATCGCGCCATTGCACTCCAGACGGGGCAACAAGAGCAAAACTCTATCTCAAAGAAAAAAAAAAAACGACTTGACAATACCAAGTAAGGATGGAGAACAACTGGTACGCTCACACATTGGTAAAGGAAATAAAAAATGGCCCGCCCACTCTAGAAAGCAGTTGACAGCTTCTTATAAAGTTAAATATACACTTATACAATCCAGCAATCCTACTCATAGATATTTACCCAAGAGCAATGAAAATACATATCCGGCCAGGAGCAGTGGCTCACGCCTATAATCCCAGCACTTTGGGAGGCCAAGGTGGGTGGATCACGAGGTCAACATGGTGAAACCACATCTCTACTAAAAACACAAAAACTAGCTGGGCATGGTGGTGCACACCTGTTGTCCCAGCTACTCGGGAGGCTGAGGCAGGAGAATTGCTTGAACCTGGGAAGCAGAGGTTGCAGTGAGCCGAGATCGCACCGTTGCACTCCAGCCGGGGTAACAAGAGTGAAACTCTGACTCAAAAAAAAAAAAAAAAAATACATATCCACACAAAGAGTTATACATGAATGCTCATAGCAGTATTATTGATAATAGCCAAAAACTAGAAAACCAAATGTCTATCAGTAGATGAGTGGATAACAAATTGTGGAATATTCATGCAATAGTATACTAATCAGCAATCAAAGGGTGCAAACTACTGATAAAACAAAAATGAATGGGCCAGCGCCATGGCACATACCTGCAATTCTAGCACTTTAGGAGGCCAAGGTGGAAGAATCTGCTTGAGACCAGGAGTTCAAAGCTGCAGGGAGCTATAATCATACTACAGCACTGAAGCCTGCACAACAGAACGAGACCCTAAAAAAAAAAAAAAAGAATCTTGAAAACATTATGCTGTGCAAAAGAAGCCAGACACAAAGAAATGCATGCTATATAATGCCATTTTTCTTTTTCAGACGGGGTCTCACTCTGTCACCTAGGCCTAGTGCAGTGGCACGATCATGGTTCACTGCAGCCTTGACCTCCCAGGCTCAAATGATCCTCCCACCTCAGCCTCCCCAGTAGCTGGGACTACAGGTGCATGCCACCACCACACCCAGCTAATTTTACATTTTTTGTAGAGAGGAGGTCTCATTATGTTCCCCAGGCTTGTCTTGAACTCCTGGAGGCAAGTGATCTTCCCGCCTCTGCCCTCCCAAAGTGCTGGAATTACAGGCATAAGCCATCATGCCCAGCCTATGTGATGCCATTTAAATGAAGCTCAAGAACACGCAATTCGAATTAATCATGTTAAGAATTCGCCCTAGAGGGTGGGATTAACGGCAAAGGTGCTCAAGGGAGCTTTGGGGCTGATGGAAATATTCTACATCTCAATTCTAGTAGTGATTACATGGGTATACACATTTCCCAAAAATCAAATTGTACACTTGAGATCTATATACATTTCAATGTATTTTCATTTTAATTCAGTTTTAAAATATACACTAAGGAAAGGAGCCACTAATTCAATCTATCAGGTACAAAGCACCTGTATTCATGTTATTTTGCTATGCAATAAACCACCACAAATTTAGTGGCTTAAAACAACACTTACTCATTAGTTTACAGAATCCAGTTCCTTGAAGTCATAGTTTCAGTTCCCTATTGTCCTGTTGTCAGCCAGGAACTACTATTACCTCTAGAAGACCTTCTCAGGTCCTAGCACTGTGACCTCTTCCGTCTTAGCCACAGAGAACTTCCCTCAAGTCAAATCCCTCTCACACTTCTACTGTCTCTGATTTTCCCTTCTGAGAGCAGCCTGAGAAAACGCTCCAATTTTGTTTTTAAAAGGCTCGTGTGATTACATTAGGTCCACTCAGATCATTCCCCTTCTGATTAATTCAAAATCAACTTAGTTGTAACCCTAATTATGCCTTCAAAATCTTGTTTGCCACACAAGGTAACAATCATGGGTGTGATAGCTCATCATATTCATAGTTCCAGGTATTAGGAGCCGTCTTAGAATTCTGTGTACCAAGCACACATAAAGCAGTGGGTGCTCTCTGGAAGCTCCTTTACAATCTTGTTCCGAGGAAGTGGCAAAGAAGCCAAAAATGATGAATCCAACTATTTTTTTTGTTTTTGAGACAGTCTCACTCTGTCACCCAGGCTGGAGTACAGTGGCATGATCTCAGCCCAATGCAACCTCAGTATCCTGGGTTCGAGTGATTCTCTTGCCTCAGTATCCTGAGTAGCTGGGATTACAGGTGCGCACTACCATACTGGGCTAATTTTTGGGGGGTTGTTTTTTGTTTTTTTAGTAGAGATGGGGTTTCACCATGTTGGTCAGGTTAGTCTCAAACTCCTGGCCTCAAGTGATCCATCTGCCTACCTTGGCCTCCCAGAATACTGGAATTACAGGTGTGAGGCACTGCACCTGGCCCCCAACTTTTATTTTTTGAGATAGGATCTCACTGTGTTGCCCAGGCTGGAGTGTAGTGGCTCAACCATGGTTCATTGCAGACTTGACCTCCCAGGCTCAGGCAATTCACAGGCTCAGCCTCCTGAGTAGACGGGACCAAAAGTGCATACTACCACATGGGGCTAATATTTTATTTTTTGTAGAGACAGTCTTTTCTATGTTGCCCAGGCTGTTCTTGAAGTCCTGAACACAAGCAATCTTTCTGCTTCAGCCTAACGAAGTGCTGAAATTACAAGAGTGAGCCACAATTTAACATGCAATAAGATACTATATTACTCTGCTCGGGCTGCCATAGCAAAGTGCCTGAATGGCTTAAACAACAGAAACGTATTTCTCATAGGTTTGGAGGTGCCTTCTTGCCGTGTCCTCACATGGTCTCCTCTCTGTACCTACACCTCTGTGGTGTCTTTGTGTCCAAATTTCCTCTTCTTTAAGGACATCAGCCAAAATGAATTAGAGCCCAGCCTACAGACATTATTTTAACTTATTCACCTTTAAAGTTCCTATCTTCAAATACAGTCACATTCTGAGGCACTAGGGGTTAGGGTTTCAACAGAAGAATTTTCAGGAAACACAATTCAGTCCATGACAGAAACCAAGGACAAAAAACAGAAACAAGAAAGCTAGGACCTAGACAGGTGCAGTGGCTCATGCCTGTAATCCCAGCACTTTGGGAGGCCAAGACATGTGGATCACCTGAGGCCAGGAGTTCGAGACCAGCCTGGGCAACATGGTGAAACCCTGTCTCTACCAAAAATACAAAAAATTAGTTGGGCATGGTGGTGCACGCCTGTAATCCCAGGTACTCAGGAGGCTGAGGCACGAGAATCGCCTGAACTTGGAAGGAAGAGGTTGCAGCCAAGGTCATCCCACTGCACTACAACATGGGTGACAGTGTGAGACTCTGTCTCAAAGAAAAAAAAAGAAAGCAAGGACTCCCATGTCCCCCTAGCCTGTAAATGATTGAGTCAAGGATATACCCATTGCCCTCAAACTTTTGGCAATGTTCATAGGCACTGATAATAGCTAGCACCAAAGTTAACCCCTGAAAAACTAAGGTTATCAGAAATTGAAGGCATTCCAAGAGATCAACCAAATATCAGACAGGACTGTAGGACTGTTCTGGGGTTCAGGAATCTAGATTCCTGATTATTTGCTCAGCGAACATTTATTGAGGACTTACTATATGTTAAATACTAAGCTAGGTGTGAGAACATGACGGTTAAAAAATAAAGTCCTTCTGATTTGGACTCTAATTCAAACAATCCTACTACTTAAAAAAGAAGAGGGAGGGAAAGAACAAAGGAAGGAATGAAAGAAAGAACAAATAAATGAAAAAAGGAAGGAAGAACAAGTATAAGGTAATTACAGAAATTTGATCATTGGTTGGATATTTTACGATATTAAGGAGTAAATAATCTTTTAGTGTGATGATGTTTCTGATACGTTTATAATATTGTTTCTTAAAATGCCCTTGTATTTTAGGAGTAAGCTGAAATATCTACAGATGAAATGATTTGATATCTATGATTTTCTACAAAACAATTCATGGTTGGAAGGGGGAATATAGATGACATAAGATTGAACTGAAATGTTAAACACTGAAGCTGGGTGATGCGTACATGTAAATTCATTATACTATTGGCTCTACTTTTATAATTGTTTTCTAAGAATAAAAATTCCGTGCTCTCCAGAAGCTTATAATACAAGAAGTCAGACATTCCGACAAATAGAATACAATGACAAAGTGTTGGGTAAGCTCCAAGGGCAACGACAGCCCTGGGATCAGCAGAAGGAGTCAGAAAAGATACCAGAGAAGAGTCCCTCGACCAGAGGCTTTAAGGAAGAGCATCCCAGGACAAAGGACAGACAAGTGGGTACAAAGGTTCCTGCAGACGCGAAGCAGCAGAGCTTCCCCACACTCTGGATGACTTACTAACAGCCGTGTTAGTTTGAGCATAGGTTCTAGAACCAGACTACCTGTGCTGGAGTTCTGCTTCTGAGTCCCTGCTGTGAGACCTCAGGCAGGCTATGTGTAATGTCTCTGTGCCTCGGATTCTTTATCTATAAAACAAGGATTAGAGCAATATATGCTTCAAGGGGCTGATGTCAGGAGCTGATGAGTTATTTAATGTGTAAAATGCTTAGAAGACAGTTGGTAAACAATAAATACTAGCTATTAGCAATGGTAGCAGACTCCTAGCCCATAATACCACACATTCTGAAAATCTCCTCTAATTTGGTAATTTATCTCCTTTTTGTTAGACTGTAAACTTATAAAATAAGAACCGTGTTTTATTTATCTCTGTATCCCTAAAACTTAGCCTAAGACCATGCCCACAATAGGCCTTGATCAGGCAATTCTTTCAGGTAGCAGTGAAGGGACCACCAACAGCCTCTGTCTAACTCCCTCTTTATTTCTCCATGTTATACCCTCACAATTCCTGCAATTCTCTGGCTTCCTTTAGCTTCCTTCCTTGTGTCTAACTCCTCCTCTATTTTGCTCCAGAGATGTTCATTTATTAATCATGCCCTCTGGTCCATTCCCTAAATGGCCTCTGCTTTGCTTATTCTGCAATTAGTGAAGGGTGAGGGAGGCTGAATTCCTAGATCATATCTATTTGTGAAAAGTAGAATCCTCTAGAAAAGAGAAAAGCAGGTCAGATGGCCAAAATATAAAGCCTTCAAAGGTAGCCCCAGTTTGAGGAAATCCTGCAGACATATTTGTACCATCAGCTAAAATCTCACTGTAATGTCCTGGGGATTTAGAAACTGCTAGGGAGGAAGGGGTTATGATGAGCAAGGGAGTCCAGCTTTCTATACATTTTTGCAAACTTCAGTATTTCTTTTTCCTCTGCTAGTAAACATCCTCACTTACCCCCAGATCAGACTCAAGAGAGAAAGAAAATAGAAAGATCCATTTACATATCTGGAGCCTGGAAACTGAGAAGATATGAGACCACAGATGGCTACTGACTCTAAAGATGAAGTAGGAAAGTCAGATGCAGCTGTACAAAGTGCCCTCTGCCCTGAGCTGTGATGTGGGGCTGGAACATGATCCCAGTCTTCCCAAGAGTGGGGATTGCTGGTAGATCATTAACTAACTACCCACGAGCAGAAGGAAAAAGAGACCTCTGAAGTACCTCTCTCTACCCATTCTGCCTGTTTTCTCCGAGAAGACAATTCAAGGCCTTGTCCCCAGCCTCAGGTTTAAGGGTTCTTTAATGTGAAAAGGGTGGGGGAGAGGATCACAAAGCAGAAATGGGACACTGGAGAAAACAGGTTGAGCATGCTTTGTTTAAAGGTCAAAGTCTCGTGAAGCATGCCAATCTTCCTTCATTGCTTGGGCTCTGTATGATGTGAGCCTTGTCCCATACTTGGAGCACTATGTGAACCCAGAGTTTTCCTTGCTTGAGGCTAGAGAGAGAAAGAAAAAGGGGTAACTATGAACAGAAAGGCCAATAAACACAAGCAGAGTGGCAAATATCTGAAATCCTAAGTGTGATTATAAGGAACTGAAACTGGTTTTCTTGTAGGTCTCAGACTGGTTTTAAAAGTAACTTTACAAGGTAAGTGACCAAAATATTTTAAGTAATGATGACAGAATTTTTTTAATAGACACATATTTATTCCCAGGACGACTACTTTTAAGGTGCCCATATTTATCTGGATATGACACACGTGTTAACAGAATCCTATACCTATCACTCACATGAGTTTCATAACTTTATTGTCTTAACTTACATAGGACTGAGGAACAGTTTAATACTAGCAGGAGTTTAAATGGGCCAACTTCCCCCGTTGAAGCCTTCCTGGGTAACTCCATCAGCCCAGCCCTGTTTGGTCCAGGGGAGAGGGAGCAGGAGTGGAAATGGACAGAAACAAATGTGACATTCTCCCACTACCATTTAACCCAAGAAGGGCTTCATTATCTTTATTACCCTACACAGGAGAATTAGGCTTTTCTCATTCATTGCCTACTTCACATCAGAAAGAAAAACTTAATTAATGTAAATTATTCAAAAAAACAGCTGTAAAATTTGTCACTAAATTAACAAAGTAAACGGCAAGAGTTATCAGTGCTTCATGCATGTGTGAGTTTATTCTCTAAACCTCAGCAACCTCTCTCTTCTTAAGAATCGTAAGTCCTCTATACTGTCAGAGGCGTTCGAACCAGAGCAACTCCATATTGAACTGGGGATGGGTTAAATGAGGCTGAGACCTGCTGGGCTGCATTCCCAGAAGGTTAGGCATTCTTAGTTGCAGGATGAGCTATGAGGTCAACACAAGATAAAGGTCACAAAGCCCCTGCTGATAAAACAGGATTCAGTAAAGGAGCTGGTCAAAACCAAGACAGCAGTGAAATCGACCTCTGGTTTTCCTCACTGCTCTTTGTACATTAATTATAATGCATTAGCATGCTAGAATACAGCCGCCCCAGCACCATGACCGTTTATAAATGCCATGGCAATTACCCTATCTGGAAGTTACCCTACATGGTCTAAAGAAAAGAGGAACCCTTGGGTCTGGAAAACCCCTGCCCCTTCTCTGGAAAAACTCATGAATAATCCACCCTATATTTAGCATATGCTCAAGAAATAACCATTAAAATAGCCAACTAGCAGCACTCAGGGCTGCTCTGCCTATGGAGTAGCCATTCTTTTGTTTCTTTACTTGTCTAATCAAGTTTTGTTTCTTTCCTTGTCTAGTCTTTCATTTTATGGACTTGCTCTGAATTCTTTCTTGTGTAAGATCCAAGAACCCTCTCTTGGGGTCTGGATTGGGACCCCTTTTCTGTAACATCTCTCTGGGAATCATGAAGGGATAATACTGGAGAGAACCCCAATCCAAAGGAAAATTATCCATGCACCACCAACTGGCTGATTTTGGTTAAGTGCTGGGGTACTTTTGTCCCAGATAAAGGACAAAGTTGGGTTAAAGGCCCAGCCTGAAAGGGTTAGAATCCCTCCTAAGACATAGAGGGTTGTGCTTGCTTCAGCAACACATATACTAAAATTGTAAAGATACAAAGAAGATTAACTAAAAATTTTTATATTTTAAGAGAAGAGGAAGGAAGGAAGGAAGGAAGGAAGGAAGGAAGGAAGGAAGGAAGGAAGGAAGGAAGGAAGGAAGAGAGGGAGGGAGGGAGGGAGGGAGGGAGGAAAGAAGATGGAAGAGAGGAGGGAAGGAGAGGGAGGGAGGGAGAAAGGAAGGGAAGGAGGGAGGGAGGGGAGGAGAGGGAAAGGGAGGGAGGGAGGGAAGAAGATGGAAAGAAAGAAAGATGGAAGAGAGGAGGGAAAGAGAGGGAAGGAAGGAAGGAAGGAAGGAAGGAAGGAAGGAAGGAAGGAAGGAAGGAAGGCCGGCAGGCAGGCTAGGGCAAGGATACTTGTCTAAACTTGGGTTAAAGGCTCAACTTAGGAAGGTCAGAGTCCCTCCTAAGACATCGGGGTTAGAGGTCTCCCTTGGTAACATTACTCTTGGTTAAAAATGAATTTGGTACTATGGGATGCTAACCACTATTCTCTTTGGATTAATCTGCCTTGTACTCTTTGCTCAAGGCTATGAGTGACAGGATTAGGCATGTACAGGAACATGGGACACAGGGAGCTTTCTTCTCCCTAAAGGGGAAACTGGAGAGCCAATGAGACTACCAGAAAAGATCCCTTGGAGACTGACGATCAGCTGCCTGAACTTTTTTGATTCAGTGTCGCTGTAATGGGTGGGTCTTTCCCTGGCCCCCCTGAGCTCCTTGACTCCCCTGCCCTGATGCAGGCAATGCTTTTCTCCCTTCCCTTTCCTCTCTCTTTCTCTCTCTCTTTCTCTCTCTCTCTCTCTCTCTCTGCAAACCAGTTGAATGCATGGTAAAAATCACTTTTTATCTCCTCTGCAAAGTTTTCACTACTGGGAAAAAGATTTATGAAGCTAATCTTAGGCTGTAACAAATTCAGTGTAATTTGTGCTATGCATTTGTCTTTCTGTGCCGTTCTGTCCTAAAAAGGGATACCATAGGATAAAATGCAAACCAAGGACCCCTGTAAGCCCTCTGTTCAAGCCGGCCCAGAAAGCTAGTCAGTTACAAACAGCTGCAGGTAAATGAAACAAAACAAAACAAAAAAAACGGGATGAGGCTTCTTCTCCCCGGTCTTATGTCCTTGGGAGTCTGACATTGCAAGCATGGTACTTTCTCTTGGTCTCTGCCATCTGGAGGGCAGGAATTTGGGGGCTCATGTCATAGTTAGCCCTAAAAATTGTCTTGAGCAGTAAAAAGCCTTAGCAAGTTCAAAACTGGCTGCTCTAGGCTCCTTCTGGGAAGAATAAGAGAAACTGCCCAATGTTGTAGCTCAGTAGCTAACACTTTATCTTTTCACAATGGTAGCCTGGGTTCAATTTCCAGCCTAGGGAATGAGGCCTTTCTGGTGTACTTATGTGACCTTTGTCATTTATCAATTCTCTTTTCCTCCATGAACAATTTCTTTTTTATTTTTATTACTTTTTTTTTTTTTTTGCCCATGACATAGCCCTCAGGAGATCCTGAGAACATGTGCCCACTCCATGAACAACTTCTAGCTTCCTTTCTCAAATTTTCCTTTCTCTGTGCTACCTTTGGAGATTCTAGATCTTGTAAAAACTGCTTACCACCTCTTTGGAAACACCCTGTACACCCACAGTTAAGTCATAACCTTAGTTAAAACTTACTGGTTTCATCCGGGAAGTTACCTTTGGTAAAGTCCAAAAGTCAGAAATATTGGCTGTGTGCCTTAACTTGAGTCTGGTAATAAGAGATGTGGTTAAAAGCCAGCTTAATTAAAAGCAGATGTCCAAGCTATGCATACATTTTAAAGACCTTTATGTTTTTTTCTTGGATCTTACTTTTCTGGGGAAAAAAAAAAAAAAAAAAAAAAAACCTTGTTTTCTTCTCAGACAACTGAATTCCCTTTCTCCAGTTTTCTTTTCTTGCCACCTTCATGCCCACATAAGAGGACCTAAGATAATGTCTAACAACCTGGGACTCCTTGAGAAAAACTGATGAGGTGCCACAGACCCCATTTTGGGGAAAACCTCTCTTTTCTTCATGGAACCTCAGGAATTAAAAGCAGATAGATGCCTCCCAAAATCTAAGGCTCTGTTCTGTTTTGCATTGCATTATCTGACATTTTGACATTTTGGGGGCGGTTATCAGAAATGATTTTGCATTATGAGAGAGGTTTTAGCCTTAATGTGTAATAAGTAGGTAGGAAATATGCTTAAGGGATGGCTAATGGTAGTTATGGGGGGATACTCAGCTCTTTGCATGTTTGGATCAAAGAAGCATGTTCTCAGCCACCTAAAAGGTGTGGAAACATCCCTAACTCCCACTGAGAGATGAGTCTCCCATGGGAGATGGGCTGATGACCTCTTTTTTGGGATCTGGAATCCAGGATAAAAATGGGTCCCTTAATTTTGGGGGATCTGTTTTGCCTTCCAGCTGTGTCTGCTTATTAGGCCCTAGAAACTGCATGCTTCCCTGGCCTAGCTTTTTAAAAGGCTCCACCCTAAAGCCAGTCAGTAATTCACTTAACTTATATCCTTAGAGAAATCTCCATGTGTAAAAGTATGCTTTCCTTGACTCTTTTTTTTTTGAGACACAGCTTTGCTCTTGTCACCAAGGCTGGAGTACAATGGCACAATCTTGGCTCACTGCAACCTCCCTCCTGAGTTCAAGTGATTCTCCTGCCTCAGCTTCCTGAGTAGCTGGGATTACAGATGCACAATACCACGACCATATAATTTAGTAGAGACAGGGTTTCATCATGTTGTCCAGGCTAGTCACGAATCCCTGACCTCAGGTGATCCACCCACCTTGGCCTCCCAAAGTGTTGGAATTATAGGCATGAGCCACCATGCCCAGCCCTGGCTGTCTTAACTAAACTGTTATTCACACCATTTTTCCTTGGTTTGAATAAAATATAAATTCTCTATCTTGCTTCATCTTTAGAAATATAATTTAGCATTGCTTAGCTGACAATTAGGACAGGGAACAGAAGAAAATAGCAACAAGGTAGAAAGAGAAAAAAACAGTAGGGGAGAGAGGCATGAAGAAAGTTATCAATATGAAGATGTATTTTTGGTAAGGAAAGTTATAAAGAAAAAAAATGTTGACCAGGCACGGTGGCTCATGCCTGTAATCCCAACACTTTGGGAGGCTTAGGCAGGTGGATCACAAGGTCAGGAGTTCAAGACCAGACTGGCCAAGATGGTGAAACCCTGTCTCTACTAAAAATACAAAAATTAGCCAGGTGTGGTGGCAGGAACATGTAATCCCAGCTACTCAGGCGGCTGAGGCAAGAGAAGTGCCTGAATCCAGGAGGCGGAGGTTGCGGTGAGCCGAGATTGCACCATTGTACTCCAGCCTGGGTAATAAGAGCGAAACTCCATCTCAAAAAAAAAAAAAAAAAAAAAAAATCTGGATCAATATTTTAATTCTGGACATGCATTGGAATCAGCTAGTGACTCTGTATCAGTTTGGTTCCAACAATTGCCCAGTTCATGAACAGCTTTCTTATTTAGTTCACTTGGGATAATCTTACTTATTTTGATTTACTTTTCTGGAATATATTGCTGTCATACTCCATATAAAAATGCAAGATAAGCTTACTCAATGTTTTCTTAAATCGAGCACTTATTAAACTTTCAGATATCACCTGTTGTCAGAACTCAAAGTTTTGAAGGGCCCTCACCATACTGAGGCTTTCTAACTAAGCTCCTCTCTACCCTTGATATGAGACCCTAATAGGCAGGAAT
The DNA here is from genome assembly GCA_031835075.1 of Saguinus oedipus. Lineage (NCBI taxonomy): Eukaryota > Metazoa > Chordata > Mammalia > Primates > Cebidae > Saguinus > Saguinus oedipus. The sequence continues at coordinate 44,866,243 of CM063187.1, read as the reverse complement.
ATCACTGGCCCTGTTCAGCCTGAAAAAGTTACAGAAGATGGATCTTTGTTCCTCTTTAAACCCTCAGAATTAAAGATCCCCTTGTAAAAAGGAGGGGGAAAATATGTCAGAGGTATTCGAACCAGAGTAATTCCATCTTGAACAGGGTCTGGGTAAAATGAAGCTAAGACCTGCTGGGCTGCATTCCCAGATTAGGCATTCTTAGTTGCAGGATGAGATGAGAAGTTGAAACAAGTTACAAATCACAAAGACCCTGCTAATAAAACAGGAGGCAATAAAGAAGCCAGCCAAAACACACCAAAACCAAGATGACAATGAAACTGATTTCTGGTTGTCTTCATTGCTGTTATACACTAATTATAATGTGTTCCCATGCTAGAAGACACTCCCACCAGTGCCATGACAGTTGGCAAATACCAGGGCAATGTCTAGAAGTTACCCTAAATTGTCTAAAAGAACAAGGAGCCCTCAGTTTCAAGAAATCACCATACCTTTCCTGGAAAACTCATGAATAATCCATCCTGTATTTAGTATGTAATCAAGAAATAACCATAAAAATAGCCAACCAGCAACCCTCAGGGTTGCTCTGCCATGGAATAGCCATTATTTTGTTTCTTCTCTAATAAACTTGCTTTCACTTTACTCTATGGACTTACCCTGAATTATTTCCTGTGTAAGATCCAAGATCCCTCTCTTGGGGACTGGATCAGGACCTCTTCCTGATAATAATATGACCCAACAATTCCAGTCCTAGGTATATACCTAGAGAAATAAAAACATGTCTATACAAAAACTGGTACCCAAATGTCCATGGCTGGACTTGATGGCTCACCCCTGTAATCCCAGCACTTTGGGAGGCTGGATCGCTTGAGCTCAGGAGTTTGAGACTAGTCTGACCAACATGGTGAAACCCCACCTCTACTAAAAATACCAATATTAGCTGGGTATAGTGATGGACAACTGTAATCCCAGCTACTCAGGAGGCTGAGGCAGGAGAATCACTTGAACTGGGGAGGCAGAGGTTGCAGTGAGCTGAGCAAGACTCCATCTCTTAAGGAAAAAAAAAAATGTTCATAAGCAGCATTATTTGTAATAGCCAAAAGTGGAAACAACTCAAATGTCCACCAACTGATTCATGGATATACAAAATGTGGTATATACATACAATGGAAGATTATTTGACAATAAAAAGAAATGGGACTGGGCACAGTGGCTCATGCCTGTAATCCCAACACTTTGAGAGGCCAAGATGGGAGGACTGCTTGAGCCCAGTTGTTCGAGACCATCCTGGGTAACACAGTGAGACTTCATCTGTATAGGAAAAAAAATTTAAGTTAAAAATAAAAAAAAAGAAATAAAGTGCTGATACATGATACAACATGGATAAAGCTTGAAAATGTTATGCTAAGTGAAAGAAGTCAGTCACAAGACCACATATTATTCCATTTATATGAAATACTGAGAATAGGCAAATTCATAGAAATAAAAAGTAGATTAGGGTTCCCAGGGGCTGGAGAGAGGAGGCTGAAGGGTGGGGTGAAATAAGGAGTGATTATTAATGGGTATGGGGTTTCTTATTGGGGTAGGAAAATGTTCTGAAGACTGATTATGGTGATAGTTACACAACTCTGTGACTATGCTAAAAACCAGGCACTTGTTCTTCAAGTCATCCACAAGTCTCTTCCAAGCATACTTTCCTTTTTTTCCTGTTCTAAAGCCTTTTAAAAATAAACTTCCAATCCTGCTCTGAGGAAACAAAATCATTGAGGAATATTCTTTAAATGGGTGAGTGGTATGGCATATGAATTACATCTCAATAAAGCTGTTGTTTAAAAAAGAATTAAAGCATAGATAAAGGCTGTATCAGCTGGATGGAGTTTAGATTCTGTTGTAATAAAGTCATAAGTCCATTAAGACTCATAAGTCCATTAAGACCCATAGCCAACCCATGAAACTGCAATAATCTGAACCTTGGCTTTACTTTAAAAAAAAAACAAAAACTAACATTGAGGCCTTGGACCTCATTTTTGGTCATTCCCTACCAGCTCTGTACCACCTGTTTAATTGATTTCATGAGAAACATACCCAAAGTAATGATGTATATTTACTGAGCATTTATTATGTGGTAGTTACTTTTCTAGGACCCAGGATTCAACAGTGAGACACGTAGTCCCTGTATACAAGATACTTACACTACATTCACCAGGCAATCTTGAGAGGGCATGGTAAGTGCTACACAGGGGTAAGTACTGGGTACTTCAGAAGCATGACCTGGGGTTGGGGTATTAACATAGCATCACAACAGAAGAGATGTCTAAACCAAAGATAACTAAAGTTGATAAGAAAGAGACATAACGGGAGCATTCTAGGCAGACAGAATAAGTGCAAAGGCCTAGACGCAACAGAGAGAGAATGGTGCATTTAAGGAATTAAAAGTAGTGTTGTGTACCTGGAGTAGACGAATGGGGGTAAGGTACGGGCAGGATTGGCACAGATGAAGCTGGAAAAGACTGAGTTCTTTTAAACTTGAAATATGACAAAAAAAAAAGAAACTGGGGAGCCCCTATTGAAGAGATCAAAGTACATCCTGATGGCAAAAGAGAACCATTGAAATGGCTTTAATATTGGGGGAAAATGTGATTAGGATTTTGTTTCATGCACCCATTCCAGCCATATTGCAGAAAATGAATTAGAGGGGCATGGAATTCAACTGAAAACAAAAAGTGGAATCAGAGAAAAGGCTGTTGCAGTGATCTAGAAAAGGAAATGCCTGAATTACCAGTGTGAGTAAGGCTGGAAAAAGAAGTGGACAGCTTGAGAGATGTTTAGCAGGTAGTATTGTCAAGACTGAATGATTGACTAGATGGGTGGGGTGACAAAAGAGGAATCAAGGATGGTGACCAGATTTCTGATGTGGATCATTGTGGGGTACCATCTGCTGAAATTTTTCTTTTAATTTTTTGAGACAGGGTCTCACTCTGTCACCTAGGCTACAGTGCAGTCATGAGATCACAGCTCACTGCAGCCTCAACCTCCAGGGCTCAAGCAATCCCCCCACCTCAGCCTCCTGAGTAGCTGGTACTACAAGCACATGCCACCATGACGAGATAATTTTTTTAAGATATGGGGTCTCATTATGTTGCCCAGGTTGGTCACAAACTCCTGGACTCAAGTAATCCTCCTGCCTCAGCCTCCCAAAAGTGCTGGGATTACAGGTGTGAGCCGCTGCACCTGGCTAAAATTTTGTTTTAAAGAATCAGGTTTAAAGGCAAGATGAGTTCAGTTTTTGGACATGTTACATATTCAAAAGCAGATGCCCAATGAACTGTTGAGATATACAATTCAAGAGAGATGGAGGGCTGGGTACGGTAACTCATGGCTATAATTCCAGCACTTTGGGAGGCCAAAGCAGGCAGATCACTTGAAGTCGGGAGGTCAAGATCAGCCTGCCCAACATGGTAAAATGCCATCTCTACTAAAAATACAAAATCTAACCAGGTGTGGTGGTAGGCAACTATAATCTCAGCTACCTGGGAGGCTAAGGCAGAAGAATCGCTTGAATCCAGGAGGCAGAGGTTTCAGTGAGCCAAGATCATGCCACTGCACTCCAGCCTGGGTGGCAGACAGAGATTCTGTCTCAAACAATAAAAGAAAGAGGGTGGCAGGGGAGAGGGAGAGAGGGAGAGGGAGAGCGGGTAGGGGGAGAGAGAGAGAGAGAGAGAGAGAGAGAGGACATACAATGGCTCACACCTGTAACCCCAGCACTTTGAAAGGCTTAGGTGGCTGAATAGCTCAAAGCCAGGAGTTCAACATCAGTCTGTGCAACACAGCAAGAGTCCATCTCTACCAAAAAAAAAAAGTTTTTAATTAGCTGGGCACAGTGGCTCACACTTGTAATCCTGGCACTTTGGGATGCTAAGGTGAAGGATTGCTTGAGCCCAGGAGTTCAAAATTATAGTGAGCTATGATCACACCACTGTACTCTAGCCTGGGCTATAGAGTAAGACCCCATCTCTATGTAAAGACAGAGAGAAAGAGAGAGATGGGCCATTCATCAGGTATCATTTATAACTGAAGTCACAGAGGGAACATGCATAGAGAGAGAGAAAGACAGAGGACATAAGGACAGAACCCTAAGAACCACTGACATTTAAGGAATGGACACATCAGAGAATGTGGTAAGGACAACTCGAAAGGAACAGCAAGAGAGGCAGAAGAGAAGCCGATAGAGTGAGGGCCAGAGCAGCAGCTCCAAAGCAAAGCACTGGTGAACAGTGGTAAGTGTACTGTAACACCACGTAAAACAAGGGTGAGAACAGGTCACTCTATTTTTCAACAGTGTCATCATTGGTGACCGTGGTAAGAGTAGGTTTGGTTTCATAATGGCAATAAATCTACGCCAGGATGCTTAGGAGTAGATAGAGACAAGTAAATGGAGATAATAACTATAAACTCTTTTTAAGTGTTAGTTTAGGCCAGGCACAGTGGTTCACACCTAAAATTTCATCAGTCTGGGAGCCCGAGGCTGGCTGATCACCTGAGGTGAGAAACTCGAGACCAGCATGGCCAACATGGTGAAACCCCATCTCTACTAAAAATACAAAAATCAGCTGATCAGGGTGATATGTGCCTGTGATGCCAGCTACTTGGGAGGCTGAGGCAGAAGAATCTCTTGGACCTGGGAGGTGAGGTTATAGTGAGCTGGGATTGTGCCACTGCACTCCAGCCTGGGCAACAGAGCGAGGCTCCATCTCAAAAAAATAATAATAATAAATAAATAAATGTTAGTTTATAAAAAAAAAAAAGAAGAGAGTGATGCGGTAGAAGCCTGCAAGAGAAGTAGAGTTCAAAAAAGGAATATTTTAATATAAGACAGGTTTAAATATATTTAAATATTAAAATATTGAAATAGATGTAGGAGTTTTTAGTTTTCTATTATGATCATGCTCTTTCTTCTAACTACTTCCTTCCTTCTCACAGGAAATTCTTACTGAAATATCAGGCATTCAGCCTAGTCCTGTGGTTTGCCTCACAGAATGCCAGTCACTGAGTCAACAACTACAACCAGGAAGGAGGGTGTGAATCAGATGCTGCAGTGGGTGTGCACTGAAGGACAACAAGATATAAAGTCTCAAATCTGTCTCTCTGAGCGACTGAAATTGGGGAGTTTATATAGCAGGGAAGGTGGGAAAACAGGAATTAGGAAGAGGGAGGGAAGCAGTCATGATGGATGAGGAGTCTGTTATCTCAGTCTCTGGGTGTGAGAATCTGATGAGTTTCAGTTTCTTGCCTAAGGATACGTTTCCTGAGGAAGGAACTCAGATGAGACAAATGTAAGTTTAGAGTTTTAAGATGTGGAAGGACAATTTCTATGTTTATCAAAAAAAACTATAAATATTAGTCCTGTGGGACAACTGAACTGTCTTCAAACTCTGGAAGGGAAGGGCTAGCTAAAAATAAGATAGATGCTAAGAATTTTAAGCCAGACCAGCTTCACGACAGACTTGACTTACCAACATTTCAAACATAGTGGCTCCCATACCGCATTCAAATCTGCTCTCCTACAACCAGGTCTTTTCTCTGCTTGTGACAACATATAATGTAAAACTACTGGCTGGGCACGGTGGCTCACGCCTGTTATCCCAGCACTCTGGGAGGCCAAAGCAGGAGGATCACAAGGTCAGGAGATCAAGACCATCCTGGCCAACACGGTGAAACCCCATCTCTACTAAAAATACAAAAATTCGCTGGGTGTGGTGGCGTGTGCCTGTGATCCCAGCTACTTGGGAGGCTGAGGCAGGAGAGTCCCTTACACCAGGGAGTCAGAGGTTGCAGTGAGCTGAGATCACGCCACTGCACTCCAGCCTGGCAACACAGCGAGACTCGGTCTCAAAAACAATAAAATAAAACTATTGATTCTCTCTTCATCTTTTAAACAAACCATATTCTTCTAAAATAGGACTTTCTAAACTATAAATAGTTGCAAACTTATAAAAATCCACTGGAGACTGCAAATCGTTTCCTTCTCTCTTCTTATATTAGCAGTAGAATCTCCATTGCTACTTCTGTGGGAGTGCTTGTTAGTTAATGTTTTGGGAGAAACTGTGGTTTCAAAGATGGAAAAGGGAATAATCTGTCAAAGCAGTAAGCGCACCAGAATGCTAACCATAGGACTGACTCCAGGTAGGGTTGAGTAACTCCCGTAAAATTTTCATCCCACTTTATTAAATAAAGTATTAAATACTACATAGTATTTCATCCAATTCATTTAGCAAATGATTCTGAGAAGATTACAGTGCTTTCAGCCTTACATGAATCACTTGTACAAACTGCTTTTCCCAGACCACCTAGCTTCCATCTAACACACTGAGTTGGGAGCTTTAATGGGGTAGGGTTGGGAAAATGACTCAAAAGCAGGGGATATTTGGGCCATAAATGAGGAACAGGATAGGCCTGGACCCGATATTAAAGTTGAGGGTTAAAGGTAGCATCAAAGTCCTATATGGTTCAAATCTTAGGAGAGGGAGAAGAGTTCATAAAAAGGGTTCGAGAGATGAAAAGATATCAAAGGTAAGCATCATTTTTAAAGTGTGCCTTACGTTAATCCCATGCCAGGAATGGTAATAAAACTCTTTTCCCTTTCCTGGGATATTTCTAAAATTTAGAACCCAAGTGTAGTAGGGTTCTCCAGAGAAGCAGAACCAACGAGATGTGTGTGTTTGTATATGAAAAGGCCTTTATTATAAAGAATTGTCTCACACAGTTATGAAGGCTGACACATCCCAAGATCTTCAAGGTGAGCTGGAAAGCTAGAGACCCAAGAGAGCCAGTGGTATAGTTTCGCCCAAAGGCCCGCAAGACTTAAGACCCAAAATGAGCTGATGATTCAGTTTGGGTCTAGAAACAGAAAAAAAACAATATCCCAGTTTGAAAGTGGTCAGGCAGGAGGAATTCCTTTACTCAAGGGAGAATAAGTATTTTTGCTCTATTCGGGCCTTCAACTGATTGAATGAGGCTCACCCATGTTAGGGAAAGCAATCTACTTTATTCAATCTGTCAATTTAAATGTTAATCTCATATAAAATATCTTCACAGAAATATACAGAATAGGCTGGGAACAGTGGCTCACGCCTGTAATCCCAGCACTTTGGGAGGACAAGGCAGGTGGATCATGAGATCAGGAGTTTGAGACCAGCCTGGCCAACATGGTGAAACCCCATCTCTACTAAAGATACAAAAATTAGCCAGGCATGGAGGCATGAGTCTGTAATCCCAGCTACTCAAGAGCCTGAGGCAGAAGAATTGCTTGAACCTGGGAGGTGGAGGCTGCAATGAACTGAGATGGCACCACTGCACTCCAGCCTGGGTGACAGAGCAAGACTCATCTCAGAAAAAAGAAAAGAAATACCCAGAATAATATCTGACCAAATATTGGGGTATGTCATAGTCCAGCTAGGTTGACAAGTAAAAGTAACCGGAATATTAATATAGTAATATAGCTCAGCCACGTCGTCTATTCAGCATTTACAAAGACCTGTGCTAGACACTCTGGAATACTCATAGCTAAATTACATATGATTCCTTCCTTCTAGTGTGAGTAAGAATGACAACCCATATATAATCCTAGGTAGAGAGCATTAAGTACCACAAGGAGGTCTAAAAATCGAGATGACTGGGGTAGGGAGAGATTATTTTCTCCATAGGGTTTCATGAAAAGTATTTCAGCAGGGCACTGAAGGATGATAATAATGGCATAGAGGAGGAAACATTCCTAACAAAGAAAGGAAACGTAAAAAGACAAAGAATCAGGAAACCATGGCAAGTCATCTAGTTTAACTGCCATTTATTTATTTATATTTAGATGGGGTCTCACTCTGTTGCCCTGGCTGGAGTGTAGTGGTATGATCTCAGCTCATTGCAGCCTTGATCTCCTGGGCTCACAAGTGATCCTCCCACCTCAGCCTCTCAAGTAGCTGGAACTATAGGTGTACGCCACCAGGCCCAGGTAATTTTGTTTATTTTTTGTACAGACAAGGTCTCACTACATTGCTCATGTTGCTCTCAAACTCCTGAGCTCAAGTGATCCTCCTACCTTAGCCTCCCAATGTGCTGGGATTACAGGCATGGGTCACTGAACCTGCCAATTTTATTCCTTTTTTTTTTTCCAGAGACAAGGTCTCACTCTGTCACCTAGGCTGGAGAGCAGTGGCACAATCATGTCTCACTCAGCCTTGACCTCCTGGGCTCAAGTGATCCCCTCACCTCAGCCTCCCAAGTAGCTAGAACAATAGGTGCATGCCACCACACCTGGCTAATTTTTTAATGGGGATCTTGCTATGTTGCCCAGGCTGCCCTTGAACTCCTGGCCTCAAGCAATCTTCCTATCTTGGCCTTCCAAAGTGTTGGAATTACAGGTATCAGCCACTGGGCCAGCCAAATGTAGTTTAAAGTAGATGAGGAAGAACAAAAACCATTTGTATAACAGTAGGTAGCAAAAGGAATTCAGAACTTCCTAATCTCCCCAATAGGTCTTACTAAAACCCTCTGGCCCAGAATCTTTCTGAAACTGTTTCAGTTTAACTGCTAAATACTTCTGAGAAGTAACTTATTTCCATTCTGCTAATTCTTCCCTTTTCCTCCTTCTCAGGCCTTAGATATGCCCAGCACCCCTATTAGGCTCTAGATTTAAAAGATTTTGAGGGGGAATCTGAGCACCTAATCAACATTTACAGCATATTTCATGAAATATATTTCCTTTTTTTTTTTGAGACAGAGTTTTTTTTGCTCTTGTTGCCCAGGCCAGAGTGTAATGGCACAATCTCGGCTCACTGCAACCTCCGCTTCCTGGGTTCAAGTGATTCTCCTGCCTCAGCCTCCCAAGTAACTGGGATTACAGGCATGCGCCACCACATCCGGCTGATTTATTTTTTTTTAATACAGGATTTCACCATGTTGGTCAGGCTGGTCTCAAACTCCTGATCTCATGGGATCCACCCGCCTTGGCTTCCCAAAGTGCTGGGATTACAGGCATGAGCCACCATGCCTGGCCAAAATATATTTCAAATTCATGAAACAAATATCTATCATTGCCTAGTATGTATCATGTGTTGTGATAAGACCAGGAACTACAAAATGAATACAAATACGTTTCCTGCCCTAAAGGTACCCACTATCAATTCTGGAACAAAGACTTGACAAAATGGAAAATGCCTATGGAAACATCTTGAGACAAGTCAAACAAAGCATATCTTATGGCTGGGCAAGGTGGCCCACGCCTGTATTACTTAGGAAGCTGAGGCAAGAGAATTGCTTAAACCCGAGAGGTGGAGGCTGTAGTGAGCCAAGATAGCACCACTGCACTCCAACCTGGGCAACTAAGTGAGACTCTGCCGTGTGTGTGTGTGTGTGTGTGTGTGTGTGTGTGTGTGTGTGTGTGTCTTCCATGTCAGTTCTAACCAAGAAAGCAATTTTGCCTGGTTTGTGACCACAGAAAAAGGGTACTCACTTTACTTTCAAATAAGTGCCCAGTCACTATTAGCACAAGCCACAGTGGTGGAGCTAAGCAACACATGATGTAAAATGCCTTCTGTTTCCCTGGTGCTATGGCAAGTACTACAGGCAAGGTCCCTAACGATGGAAAGGAGCATACCAGAGAAGAAAGCAGCAATCACAGCTCATTCAACTTATCCTGCTTCTGGGGTTCATCTTACCTCAACTCATTGATTCAATCTGTCCTTCACTTTGACAGTCAAAGATATCACCCTAAAACACAAGTCTACTAATGTCAGTGATACTGCCTTTGGAAAAATTATAAAAGTGAAAACAAATATGGCAGTATCTAATCCGTGCTCCCCCATCTTGCCTTTCCCTTAATCATTACCATGCTTAAGCTAAACTAACTTTGGGAAACATTTAGTTAATAGTTTAAATGATAAGAAACCTTCCCCAAAACTCAACCAACTTTGTAAAGTTAATGAAAAGCCATCAGGGAAGGAGAGACAACTGAATTCTACTAAGCTGTAGACTGGTCACCAGATATGTCCTACACGTAACATCACTATTGTAGATTGGCCTTTTGGGATACCTTTTCAGGTTTTTTGCATGTCTGACACCCAGAGCTCCACCTGAACCCGACAACTCCACTCCTGTAGCCCCACCCAGAAGCAACTCAACTCATGAGAGCAGCTTCAAGACCCTATAATTTCATCTCCACCCAAACCAAACAGCAGCAAGCACCTATTGCACGGCCATTCCAACCCCTTCCCCCAAACTGCCTTTGAAAAATCTCTGACCTATGAACTGAAGATGAGATTGATTTGAATAACAATTCCATCTCCCATGTGATGTGGCCAGCCTTGTGTCAATTAAACTCTTTCCTCCCACCCCACCATAAACTCTTTCTTTACTGCAATGCTGTGGTCATTATTTGTGCATTACTGGGCACGAAGAACCCATTGGGTGGTTATATCAATATCTGCCTAAAATCTAGGTGTAGTTCTCCGTCATCTTGAGGATAAAATCCAAACTTCTTCACCAAGCATACCAGGCTCTTCATAATCTGGTCCCTGATTATTTCTAATCGCTGTCCCTGTGTACTCTCTATGATAACAGCTCAGCTACTTACAGTTCCCTGAACACAGATTCTCCCTCACATCACTGACTTTGCATGTATTGTTCCCTCTGCCTAGACAGCAGTTCTCTCAATTTCTACTCCTCTTTCTGAACTTAGCTCCTAAAAAAAAAAAAAAAAAGAAAGAAAAGAAATGGCTTCTCTGTTCTCAGCACTCTTTTCCCAGGATGAGTTAGGAAACCCTCCCCTGTGCTCCTATAACACTTGATTTGTCCTTTAATCATAAGGCCTGTCATTCTTTTTTTTTTTTAAGGCAGAGTTTCACTCCAGCCCAGGCTGGAGTGCAGTGGCACAGTTTCGGCTCACTGCAACTTCCACCTTCTGGATTCAAGTGATTCTTCTGCCTCACCCTCCCAAATGGCTGGGATTACAGGAGCTCTCATCATGAGGAAGGAGACTCCTTCCTCTTAAGCTTCTAAGACCACCTCCCCTTAGCCTTCTACATTGTATTTCAAAAGAAGTAAAAGTTGAAAATAGAAGGCGTGCGCTGACCAGACCTGGGGGTTAAGATTAACCCCCCACCCTTAATCACACTCCTACCTATAGATTACAGGCATAATATGGAGAAACGCCATCCAGAAATCATTGTTCTCACTCAATCTTGCTCAAACCCCCACCTAGTCATGTATCCCATGCCTATTTCATCAATCATGACCCTCTCACATGTACTTCCTAGAACTGTAAGCCTTTAAAAGGGCTAGGATTTTCTTTGTCAAGGAGCTCATTCTTGAGTCTCCCAGCCGAATAAAACTGCCACTTCCTTCCCAGTTCAGTGTTTGAGAGGATTGTTTGCGGGTGCTCCTGCTTCAATCACGCCTGGCTAATTTTTGTATTGTTAGTAGAGACAGGGTTTCACTATGTTGGCCAGGCTGGTCTTAATCTCCTGATCTCAGGTGATCCGCCCACTTCAGCCTCCCAAAGTGCTGAGATGCAGGTGTGAGACACCACGCCTGGCCAATGCCTGTCATTCAATTCTGTAACTGTTTGACTCGTCTCCCTTATAAGACTATGAGTTCCTTCAGGGTCACCATGTTTTTATTCCCATTAATACACTCAGTACCTAATATAGTGCTTAGTATCTAGTAGGCATTCAGCAAACTACATGCTTATTAAGGAATTCAATGAATGAATGAATAACACCAAACATTTACTGGATTCCATCTGTGAGGTACATGGTGTAGTCTTAAATGTAATCAATGCATTGAGTTTGTGAAAGGAAAATAAAATCTTGGGATCCCAAATTCACTACGCCAAAAGGAAAAGTTAAGCTTGGGAACTGAGTCATGCAGAAACTGCCTTTTCTTTGTTCCTAAACAGATAGCTATAATTTCACAGGCTTACATTATCTTATGTAAAATGTAGAACTATTGAACACTAGATAAATACATAATTGACTTCCCCTCCATTCCTTTCTTTTCACATGTAAAATGTGAATTCAGTGGGTGCTAATCAAAGCCTCTCAAGAATGAAACTGCTTGCCTCACTGCCTTCCCTCCCCTTTCTTTTTCTTTCCTCCTCCTCCTCCTGCCTGCTTTTTCCCCTTTAAATACTGAAGTCCTCAAAACCCTCTTTGGAAAAAACAAGGCCACAGATCATACTGCAACTTGTCTATTTTCCCCAGATGCATCCTCAATGTTGGCAAAATAAACCTCTAAATTGACTGAGATCTGTCTCAGACACTTTTTGGTTTATAGGTGTCTATAATGTAAATAGTATCTGGCCAGATACTAAAAAATTCAGTAACTCTGGATGTGGTGGCTCATGCCTGTAACTGTAACACTTTGGGAGGCCAAGGTGGGAAGATCACTTGAGCCCAAGAGTTAAAGACCAGCCTGAGCAACATGAGGAGACCATCTGTCTCTACAAAGAAGAAAGAAGAGGGAAGAGAGAAGAAGGAGGAGGAAGAGAAGGGAGAGGAGGGGTGGGGGGGAGGGGGACAAGGAGGAGGAGGAAAAGGAAAAAAAAGAGAAAAGGAAAGAAAAGAAAGAATAAGGAGGCCTCAATTTGAAGAAGAAGGAAAAAAAAAAAAACTCTGAGAAAGCACCTGCCTAATCTTCCCTCAGGAGACTCTGGTGAAAATCAAATGAGACAATACCTGTGAAACTATTTTGTAGATTGAAAAACTATACAAAACATTTAAGGAAAAGCAGTAATGTTATTTCTCTCCTTCTCAGATAATTTCAGAACAGGACTGACATAAACCTGAAGGCTACCAAATAATCACTCCTTTCCTGAAATATTTTATCAGTTTCTCCACTTCTCCAGGTGCCCTAAGTTAGGTGTCTCCTGAAATGTATGTTGCAGAACTCAAACCGTTAAGAGAGTTATAATGTCAAAGTACCCATAACATACAATAAAGGCCTTCCTCACCCACACACAGAGTCTCTTACAAGAGGCTTCTTCCCTAATATTTCACTGGCTTTCTAAATAATACCTCCACCCACAGTTTTTCCCCTTCATACCAATTCTGTATTTTATCATGAAAATAATCTTCCTAGCCAGGTGCAGTAGCTCACGCCTGTAATCTCAATACTTTGGGAGGCCCAGGTGGGAAGATCACAAGGTCAGGAGTTCGAGACAAGCCTGTCCAACATGGTGAAACCCCGTCTCTACTAAAAATATAAAAATTAGCCGGGTATGGTGGCATGCACCTGTAATCCCAGCTACTCAGGAGGCTGACGCATGAGAATTGCTGAACCCGGGAAGGCGGAGGTTTTGGAGAGCCAAGATTGCCCCACTGCACTCCAGTCTGGGTGACAGAGCAAGACTCCATCTCAAAAAAATAAATGAATATAAATAAAAATAAAATAATCTTCCTGTATCATAGAATCATAAACTCTCTTTTTTTTAATTTATAATTTTTTTTAAAAGGGGTTTCACCATGTTGGCCAGGCTGGTCTAGAACTCCTGACCTCAGGTGATCCAAATCATAAACTCTCTAGCCAGAGAAACTCCTCTACAGTCACATGATCCAAACTTCTTACTTTATAGATGAAGAATCTAAAGCCCAGAGAAATTAAAACAATAAGTGACCACATCAAGGTCATAAAATGAATGTCATTCCCCTCCTCAAAAACCTTCAGATAAATTCCAAACTCCTGAGCATGGCATTCAAAGCTCTTTACAACCTGACTTCAACCTACCTATTCGATCTCATCTCCCTCTAGTGTCTTCTACAAGCCCTTGGTTCCAATCTGTTTTCTTCCCTATCCTCTGAACTTATGCTACTTGGCCTCATTCTCATGTTTTTCTGGAGTGTCCCTCCACCTTCCTCTCCAGTCTTTGCATACCTGTAACATTTGCTTCTTCAGAAAGCCTTTCCTGGCCAGCTTAGCCCATAAGGCAGCTCTCCTACCTCTGAACTCCCAAAACCTTCACAGTCTACAACACTTGTTGGCTGACGCTACTGGGAAGTTTCCCATTCACAATAATTGCACCTCGGATAAACCTCACTGGCTAAAATACTATCATTGTGCAAAACTGGCCAGTATTATGTTACATGCTTTCCCAACATTGTGATTTACATAAATTTCTATCTTATTACTTCTCACCCCTCCTAGACTGCAACCTCCTCAAAGGCAAAGGATTACACTTTATATTTCTCCACAGCCCCCAACTGCACCTAACCTGTGACTGTGAACATTTACTGAGCACCTACTGTGTGTAAGTTGCTGTTCTAGGGGCTTTGTGTATGTTATTTCATTTGGTCCTCACAATTCGGACAGGCACAGTGGCTCGTGCCTATAATCCCAGAACTTTAGGTGGCTGAGGTGGGAGAACTGCTCGAGCCCAGGAGTTTCAGACTAGCCTGGGCAACATAGAGAGACCTCGTCTCTACAAAACATTTAAAAATTAGCCAGGCATGCTGTCACACACCTGTAGTCACAGCTACTTGGGAGGCTGAGATGAGAAAACTGCTTGAGCCCAGAAAGTTGAGGCTACAGTGAGCTGTGATCACACCACTGCACTCCAGCCTGGTTAACAGAATGAGATTCTGTCTCAAAAAAGATCCTCATAATTTTCTCACAAAGGAGAAAAGTGAGGCTCAGAAGACAGTAAACTGTCAAGATCACACCACTTAACTAAAAAGTAGTAGAGCTATAGTGAAATGCAGTTCCCTTGCCCTCCAAAAAAAACATTTAGCTAAAAGCCATGCTGCCTCTAAACCAATTGGTTAGTTCAATGGGACAGGTGTGCCGGAACTGCTCAGTGACTGACCAAGCCATTCACAAGCCCAGGCAGAGGGCCAAAGTATACATGACAAGGAATCAGAGCAGGCTTGGTGCTCCCTTCCTCTGAAGCCCAGATTTGGGTTTCCCCATGTCCCTGCAGGGTCTCCTTAGTTTCTTAGCACTGACTCTTCACCTTGTGCCAATTTAGGCAGAGACCCCACTTTGTTCCCCAGGTAGCTTATCCAGGAGCCCTGACCAAATGAGTAAGACAGCAGAATACAAAAAGCTAGATTCCTCTAAAGCAGTCAGAAAAGTGACTCTTGAGCAACTGGCTCACTGGAAGGGAGCTCCTTCCTATGGCCACCCAGCTCCTGTGTTTTCCTTTCGGGGCCTGTTAGGCAACTTTGGGATTAAAGAAACAAGACTTTTGCCAACAAACTCTGTCTAATATAGTTGGAGTGGAAAAAGCCCTGACATCTTGCAAACCCCAGTCAGCGAGAAGACCTGTGTCTCTCCTGACCTGCCCTGACCTAGGGCTATATCCTCCACATGCCCATGTGGAAACACAGCTTGGAAAATAGGCTTCTCTACCCTAGTGGCAACAGCTGCCATTTACTGAGTGCATACTGATTGCCAAGCTCTATACTTGGTGCTTTAAATGTTGTTGTTGTTGTTGTTTTTCCCTGAGATGAAGTCTCGCTCTGTCACCCACGCCAGAGTGCAGTGACATGATCTCAGCTCACTGCAACCTACACCTCCCGGATTCAAAAGTGATTCTCTGCCTCAGACTCCCCAGTAGCTTGGATTACAGGCACCTGCCACCATGCCTGGCTAATTTTTGTATTTTTAGTAGAGACAGGGTTTCACTTGGCCTGTGAAACCCATCTTGGCCAGACTGGTCTTGAACTCCTGACCTTGTGATCCACCTGCATTGGCCTCCCAAAGTGCTGCAATTATAGGCGTGAGCCACTGCATCTGGTCTGTTTTTTGTTTGTTTTTTTTTTCCCTCAATCCTTGTTCCAGTGCAGTAGTTAAGGACACAGGCTCAGAGATCGAGCTTCCATGTTCAGAATCCCAGCTCTACAACTTAAGAATTGTGTTAATGCAGGCATGCTGCTTAATTTCTCTATGCCTCAATTTTCTTACTTGAAAAATGGCAATTACAATAGTACCTAATTCCTAGAGATGTATGGGGATAAATTGTATTAATGAATATAAAGTGCTCAATACACTAGCTATTATTATAATTATTACATAGTATCATCTTCATTTTACAGATGTCGCAACTCAGTCCTAGAGAGCTTAAATCAATTGCCCAAAGTCACACAGATAATAGAGGACAAAGTGGATTTAAATCCATCTCCAGTCTGTCTGACTCCGGAGGCACCAAACACCCAGTGCTCGAAGTCTTTCTGTCTCTTTCTCAGGCTGAACTATACTTAGGGAGCTGTTGGGCTGGCGAAAAAGCTACAATAGGACCCGGGTTAGAATTATGTTTCCCAGAGTCATCCTGGAGAAGTGAAATATGTAGGGCCCAGAGCTGCCATTAGGAATACAGAGTTTGGGGCCAGGCATGGTGGTTCACACCTGCAATCCCAGCACTTTGGGAGGCCCAGGTGGGTGGATCACCTGAGGTCAGGAGTTTGAGACCAACCTGGCCAACATGGTAAAACCCTGTCTCTACTAAAAAATACAAAAAAAATTAGCTGGGTGTAGTGGTGGACACCTGTAATCCCAGCAACCCAGGCTGAGAATTACTTGAACCCAGGAAGCAGAGGTTGCTGTGAGTCAAGATTGCACCATTGCACTCCAATCTGGGCAACAGAACAAGAATCCGTCTCAAAAGAAAAAGAATGAAAAGAATGTGAGCTGGATGCAGTGGCTCATGCCTATAATCCCAGCACTATAGGAGGCTGAGGCAGGAGGATCACTTGAGCCCAGGAGCTCAAGACTAACCTGAGCAATATAGAAAGACCCCATCTCTAGAAAAAGAAGTGAAAAAATTAGCCGGGCAACGCCCGTGATCTCAGCTCCAGGAGGCTGAAGTGGGAGTGTGATATAGCTAGCCTAGAGTTAGAAGCTGTACACTGCCATTTTATACAGAGACAAAACTGTTTCTATTCTCCTCACAAGGACGGCTAACCTTGGTTTCTGTAAACTGCTAATTTACTTTGCAAAAAGGTAAAGCTGCATACTTCCCCTTATCTGTAACTGCCAGAATTGCTGGCCTTTGATCATCGGTAATGACCAGAAGAAGCACCCCCGAATAATTCCATTCTGGCGCCAAGTAACTCCCACCCAGACAATATGTAAGCAAATGGTTATCTTAAGTTCTGCAAATCTCTCCCCTAGCCCTCGGAATGTCTGAAGCTCATCACCCTCCTCTCCTACCCAGGAGGTGATTGACAGCTCACCTGAGATATCTGAAGGTTTTCATCTCTGCTCCTTACCCCCACTCCCAAAAGTGGTTTAGTGAGTATAAAAAGGTCTTGTCTCTCTTCTTTCGGGGCCACCGGTTGGAGAGACGTGAGTTCTCCGTGGTCGCTGGCAATAAACCCTGCAATTTGGCATACTTTTGTCTTGGTGTTGACTTTCTGTGCTCGGTCCGATACAACAGGAGGATCGCTTGACCCCAGGAGGTTGAGACTACGGTGAGATGTGTTTGCACCACTGCACTCCAGCCTGGATGACAGAGCAAGACCCTGCCTCAAAAAAAAAAAAAAAAAAGAATGTGGGATTGGAATATTTTCGCTCATCCTACCCCCAGTGATTTTACACAAGTGACATCAGGCTAAAATGATATCAAAGGCAGTGTTAAATAAGCAAAGAAGTCACAAAAGGGCATCATGAAGAATTAGAAGAATGGGAGAAAACAGGGAGGGAAGTCCCAGCTGCCACTGCCTTTGTGCCTCTGTGTGGTGGGAGAGACAGCAGCTTAATGTATGAGCAAAAAATTTGGCATCACTTGGTCTGAACATGTCTTTCATTTTTTTATTTTGAGACAGGCTCTGCTGTCACCCAGGCTGTAATACAGTGGTGCAATCATGGCTCACTGCAGCCTCGACGACCACCAAGGCTCAGGCGAACATCTTGCCTCAGCTTCTTAAGTAGCTGGGACTACAGTCATGTGTCACCACACTCAGCTAAATTTTTTTTTTTTTTTTTAATTTTTAGGCCAGGCACAGTGGCTCACACCTGTAATCCCAGCAATTTGGGAGGCCGAGGTTGACGGATCACCTGAGGTCAGGAGACCAGCCTAACCAACACGGTGAAACCCCATCTCTATATTAAAAAAATAAAATAAATAATAATAAAAATAAATTTTTTTTAGAAATGAGGTCTTTGCTATGTTGCCCAGACTGGTCTTGAACTCCTGGGCTCAAGGAGGCCTCCCACCTCGGCCTCCCAAAGGATTGGGATTACAGGCATGAGACACAGTGCCTGGCCTGAGCATTTCTTGTGCATCTTTCTCCCCAAAAGCCCCTCCCCACCTCTTGTTTTGAGATGGAGTCTCACTCTGTCGCCCACACTGGAGTGCAGTGGTATGACCTCAGCTCACTGCAACCTCCACCTCCTGGGTTCAAGTGATTCTCATGCCTCAGACTCCCAAGTGGCTAGGATTACAGGTGTGCACCACCATACCTGGCATATATATATATATATGTGTGTGTGTGTGTGTTTATTTTTTAGATGGCGTCTCATGTCTGTCACCCAGGCTGGAGTACAGTGGTGTCATCTCAGCTCATTACAACCTCCTCCTCCTGGGTTCAAGCAATTCTCCTGCCTCAGCCTTCCAAGTAGCTGTGATTACAGGTGCATGTCACCACACTCAGCTAATTTTTGTATTTTTAGCAGAGATGGAGTTTCACCATGTTGGCCAGGCTGGTCTCGAACTCCTGACCTCATATGATCTGCCCACCTTAGCCTCCCAAAGTATAAAGATTACAGGCATGAGTCACCATGCCCGGCCTTAATTTTTATACTTTTAGTAAAGACAGGGTTTCACCAAGTTGGCCAGGCTGGTCTCAAACTCTTGGCCTCAAGCAATCCTCCCACTTCAGCCTCCCAAAGTGCTGGCATTAAAGGCATGAGCCACCACACCTGGTCCTGCCCCCTTTAACTACTGCCCAGCATCCTGGTCTAAATGGAGGGAAGTCATTATAGTTCCTTACAGATGACTCTGCAAGGCTCAAATTGCCCTGCCATCTCGTTGCTAATGTTTGTAAGAATGGCTAAGAAATTCCATTTCTGGTACCCCAGGGAACATACACCCATTCTCCACCTCTGGGTGTGCTTGAGGCCATGCTGTTGTATCTTGGGGCCCTGAGGGGCAAGCTGAGGGATAATCACAGTTGCCACTCCCACCACATTCCCCATCACAGCCTTTCCTAAGGAGCCCAGTGTCCTGCCTTCCCATGGCCACTGTGTCCTACAAGGGAGATTCAGAGTGGCAAGAGGCTAGACTCACATCCTACTCTCCTCTGTCAGCTGCTACAGCGTCTGAGCTAGCCTGTCTGGTTCTGAGAGCTCCCAAGGGCTTGCAATAGAGAGAGTTGGGTACTGTGGAAATTAGCCCCAGAAGGCCGTGTTCAAGGAAAGACAAACCATTCGTTCCTGAGGAAAGGGATCAAATTTTATTTGTCTTTGAGAATTCAACAACTGGCCCTTGTTAGGTACGTGAAAAATATCAGGGAAATTGAGTTGTTTTTAGAGAGCAAAATACCTAAATGTTGGTTAGACAACAAGCCATAAATCTGACCAGTTTCCTACATGTCAACTTGTCACTAATCTTCCGGGAACAGGACGATACCTCTGTCACAGAAACTATCAAACTGTCTAGGTCCTACTCATAAATCCAAGGATGTAATGGCTAAACAGCCAACATCTGATTCCTGAGAATTGACCTTGGACTGTTCAGGAAGGTCTGAGAAATTTCAACCTCCACCTCCCAACCCCTCACATGATACGTACCCAGGAATAAAACAAGGCGGATTTCAGACTGGATTAAGAAAATTTCTAGGTCCAGGTACAGTGGCTCACACCTATAATCCCAGTACTTTGGGAAGCCAAAGCAGGCAGATCACCTGAGGTCGGGAGTTCAAGACCAGCCTGGCCCACATGATAAAACCCCATCTCTACTAAGAATACAAAAATTAGCTGGGTGTGGTGGTGCGTGCCTATAATCCCAGCTACCTGGGAGGTTGAGGCAAGAGAATCACTTGAACCCAGGAGGTGGCGGATGTGGTGAGCCAAGATCATGCCATTGCACCCCCGCCTGGGCAACAAGTGTGAAACTTTATCTAAAAAAAGAAAGAAAGAAAATTTCTAACATCTTATCCAGCCTTTGACAAGATCTCGTGCCTATAATCCCAGCTACTTGGGAGGCTGAGGCAGGAGAATCACTTGAACCCGGGAGGTGGAGGATGTGGTGAGCCAAGATCGTGCTATTACACTCCAGCCTACGCAACAAGTGTGAAACTTTGTCTAAAAAAAAAAAAAAAAAGAAAGAAAGAAAATTTCTAACATTTTATCCAGCCAGGACACTGCATAAAAAGCAAAAAAACATAAAGAGAGCAAGCCCAGCTCCTACATCACTTCCTCTCAGCATCAGCAGTCATTGATCCACACTCTGACCAGACACATGTAATACATTCAAAAAGCTTCACCTTAAACTCTTAAGTGACAGTGACATACAAGACATTATCACGGCACACAGATTCTCACATGTGTTACAGGAGCTCCCCAGACAATACTAACCAAACCGTAAGAATATAACCCCACCCACCCTTCACCATATCTGTATGAATAAATACTGGGACCTGGAGCATGCAGATGTGTCTCTCTGTGTCCAGTGTGTTCTGTCAGGTTCTATGGAAAAGGGGAAATATGAAACAGAGATAGATCCTAATGGCTACAAAAATAGTTTCCCGCTATTTGGTCAAAGAACCATAGGCAGGAAACAGTTAGGAAATCTACCAAAACAATCATAGCCTAATCTAGAGACTGAATATTAGAGAGGCAGGCAGAGCAGGAAGGGAAGTCATGCCATTATCAGAACATGACAATTCTGTTCAGTGGCAGGGAAGCTACCAACAGGGCCTCCTTCCCCAGACCCAAGGGAAGCTCCTGCCTCCAGAGATTCTCCTCACCACACCCACAGTGGGCCTCTTCAGCCCACAGAAACACAGAACTATTCAAGAAGAGACACAAATAAACTCACAACTTGTTCTTTTTGGGGGGAGGGAGGCACACGTGACAGAAAAAGCAGATGGTTTGACTCTGCCACACCTGTCCCAACCTCCCACTGCTAATCATAGAATCGGAACTTGAGAAAACAAAAGATTATCTCACTCAAATCCAACAGTTTACAGATAAGAAAACCCTGTCCAGAGTAAGCAAGTGACTTTCTTATGGTAACAAAGAAAGTTGGTAGCTGGCTGACGCAGAACAAGGTCTCCTCACTCCCAGCCAAGAGCCTTTCCCTCACTTCTGGATCTTCCTGAGGCTAGAGAGTGTGAACATCCCAAAAACTGAGCTGCACAAAACTCTCTGATGTCCTCACCCAAGGCAGTGGGTGTAACTGGATTGACCCTCCAAACTTGCTAGTGGATGAGGTGGAGGCAGAAAGATTAACGTTTCCTCTTGTTTGTCTGTATTGCTTAGCTCAGGGTCCTAGGGGAGATTAACCTTACATTTCAGAAAAGATGAGAACATGTGAAGACTGCAGCTGCAGTAACAGGATCCCCATTTCACACCCCAGGCTGCAATTCCACTGTCCCCCACCCACTGTTTTCAGCAGTCCCCACTCTTGAGCAGACTGCAGTGAAGCAACTAAACTTCACAACGCTCCACCTCCATGGCAGAGCATGGCAGGCCCAAGAGAAGTCACAACTACGACTGCTCCCCTCCCAGAGCTCATCACCCAACTGAGCACCCAATCACACAGCGGTTCTTAGCTGGGAAGTTCCCCAACGGGACAGAGAGAGAAGTGAAACCCATTTCAGGGGGAGAAAAACAAATGAAAGATGAAAGGCAAATGTAAGAGTTGCTGCCTCACCGTGCCCCCTCTGGCATAAAGGCCTGTGCATCCGCTCTTGGTCCTCCCGCCACACCCCTCCAAGAGCCCAGAGAAAGCAAAAGAGCATGGACCACATTATTGTTTTCGGTTGGTTGGCTGGTTGGTTTGTTCGAAGCAGAATCTTGTTCTGTCGCCCAGGCTGGAGTGTAGTAGCACAATCTCGGCTCACTGCAACCACCACCCTCTGGGTTCAAGCAATTCTCCTGCCTCAGCCTCCCAAGTAGCTGGGATTAAAGGCGTGCACTCCGAAGCCCAGCTAATTTGTGTGTGTGTGTGTGTGTGTGTGTGTGTGTGTGTGTGTGTGTGTTTTCAGACAGAGTCTTGCACTGTTGCCAAGCTGGAGTGCAGTGGTGCGGTGCTCACTGCAACTTCTGCCGGGTTCAAGTGATTCTCCTGCCTCAGCTTCCCGAGTAGCTGAGATCACAGGCACCTGCCACCATGACCGGCTAATTTTTGTATTTTTAGTAGAAACAGGGTTTCTTTTTTTTTTTTTTTTCTTCTAGAAATAGGGTTTCACCATGTTGGCCAGGCTGGTCTCAAACTCCTGACCTCAGGTGATCCGCCCACCTCAGCCTCCCAAAGTGCTGGGATTACAGGCGTGAGCCACCACGCCCGGAGAGAAACAGGGTTTCACCATGCTGGCCAGGCTGGTCTTGAACTCCAGACTTCAGGCAATCCACCCACCTCGGCCTCCAAAGTGCTGGGATTATAGACATGATCCATCACACCTGGCCTAGATCTCAGTTTTTAACAAACATCCTAGAAGATTCCAATACAGATGATTCAAGGACAACTCTATGAGAAGTCCTACCCTGTTGCTTTCCCCAGCATTCCTGGTGTCAATCTGGGAGTCAACCTGAAAGTTGACACTTCCTGTACCTGAGCTGTATTTTATCTATGTCTTCTTTTAAGGTAAAAGAAAACACACAAAAACAAACACAGGAAAGTATAAAATTTACTGAACTATACTTAACTGCTGAGTGACTAAGAGCACCGCCAGGCAGCCTGGCTTCACATTCTGGCTCCAGCATACAAGCTGCAAGGCCCTGGGCAAACGACTATACCTCACCTCCCTCATCTTTGTAAAATGGGGCCAATAAAAGCACCCACTGCATGTGCTGTTGTGAGGATCAACTGAAGTAACCTAAAGTGTCTAGCACACTGCCTGGTATGTACTGAGCACACAATATTTGTTGGCTACTCATTGTAGTGTTAGTACACAATATTAATTACACTAGCTGCATTAGATGTACTTATTGTAAGCATACAATGTTTGTTGGCTATTAGCATTTAATACTGTCATATAAACACATACAACTCATTACACCCAACAGATTAAATAGGCCAAGTAATTTTTAAGCAGTAGAGAGCCTTCCAGGGAGACTTCTAGATCTGGTAGCCTGGCTTTTGGCTTTCTTCCTTCTAAGCTACTTCTTCCCCTTTACCCTCCGAGTCTCACCCTTCCTGCTTCTGACCTATGGATGCAGTGTTCTCAGCAGAACTGTACATTTGCATTGTGCTTTTCATAGTTCATAAATGTTAACATGTTTTACAGCATGTGTTTCACCTGCCCGCTCTTTCCTATTATCTTTCTCCAAAAGTCCTTCCTTCACTCTCCTCTCTTCACCTCTCCATTCATTGATTCACAGTCCCCATTTTCCAAAAGACTTATTGGTAGTAAATATGTGACCCCTGGGATAAGAATATCTATTCAGCCAAAATCCTGCAAAATCACTCTGATCAGAGAAAAGGGAGGGAAAGAGTAGAAGACAGCCATGAGCTCAGGATGCAGGAGAGCAGGTGTGAAGCTCCCACAGAGGCAGAGACCCTCCAGCTCACTCCCTCTTTCCTCCTCATCCTCCACCACTCCCTGGCTCCAGCCCCAGATGTATTCTTCCCACTGCCCACACAGTAGTTCCACCTGGATGCCTTATAGGCATCTTATCTAACATCCAAAACTGGGTTTAGCATTTCAGTCCTTAACCAACCTAGCCCCACCCTTATCTTGGGGCTAATGACATCCAGTCCACCCAAAAGCCCAAACTAGACATAGCTCAGAGCCATCTTCAGGCCCCTCCTTGCCACCTTCTCCCCTCTGGTCACTCAAAAAGACATGCCAACTCTTCCCCAAATGGCTCAGGCCTGTCCCCCTGTTCTCCATGTCCTCTGATCCCTTACTGCAGATCTGAGTCTCTCATGTGGACTCTACATAGCCACACTTCTCTTAGAGTATGTGTCCTGAGACACAGGTCACTTCCCACTAAAAGCCCCCGGTAGTTCCCCAGTCACAAGAGTCCAGACTCCTTAAGCTGGTCGTCAAGACTTTCACAGTCTGATCTGCTACCAAACAGCACCAAAACAAGGCCAGGACAAAAACGTCTATCCTCTCCACTCTTGCCTAAAAGGCCAAAGGGCACATAAAGCCTGAAGGTTGGTCCCTCTCATAAGGACATTAGTCAAATTCATTTTACCTGAGCTTGGGTCCTTGGGCCCTGAAAGAATGATACAGATTTCAGTGAGGAAGAGGAAAGAAAATGCATGGTCAGAGCAGTCCAGCTGTACGGGTTTGAGTTCATCTCAAATCTTATTTTGCAGAAGGCTCAGCTAAGGCCTAGATAGACAAATTCTACTCATTCAAACTAAGAGCTCAGTCACCAACATTAAGACCCAGGTCCTGGCCCACAATTCTGCTGCTTCTGCCAACAGGCCTAGAAGACTCTCTCAAGAACACTGTCTTGGATTCCCACAGCTTTCCCCTCTCTGTGGATACAACTCAGGACCCCCTACACTGTCCCCACAAGCCTGCAGATTCTGAGATGACCTGGAAGGAACAGAACAGGAAGGTGTGAGCATTGGCACCAGTTCAGGGTAGAACTGTAAGGGCCAAACACAGGGCCTTTGATTATAGAAAAAAATAGGCCCATTGTCCAGGTGGGTGGAACCAAACCATAGCAACATCTAGGAAACCAGTTTCTTTGTGTCCAGAGATAAGGATTTAGCCCTAAAATGTTAGGGTGGAGACGGAGGAGGGGTGAAAAGGACACATACTTTAATAAAATAGATTAGCAAACTAATACAGGAACAGAAAACCAAATACTGTGTATTCTCACTTATAAGTGGGAGGTAAATAATGAGGACACATGGGCAGAAATAGGGGAACAACAGACACTGAGGCCTACCGGAGAGTGGAGAGAGGGAGAAGGGAGAGAGGAAAAAAAAAAAATGTCGGGTACTATGCTTAGCACCCAAATGACAAAATAATCTGTATATGAAACCTCTGAGTCACAAGGTTACCTATATAATAAACCTGCAGGCCAGGCATGGTAGCTCATGCCTGTAATCCCAGTACTTTAGGAGGCTGAGGTCAGGAGTTCCAGACCAGCCTGGCCAACATGGTGAAACCTTGTCTCCAATAAAAACACAAAAATTAGCTGGGCGCAGTGGCAGGCGCCTGTAATTCTCGCTACTCAGGAGGCTTAGATGCAAGAACTGCTTGAACCCGGGAGACAGAGGTTGCAGTGAGCTGAGATCACCCCACTGCACTCCAGCGACAGAGTGAGACTCTGTCTCAAAAACAAAACAAAACAAAGGCTGCACATGGAGCCCTAAACCTAAAATAAAAGTTTAAAATATTTTAAAAGAAAGAAAGAAGAAAAAATAGAGCCAATTATAAAAGTTCTTACACCTATGTTTGGTTTGGTTCCTCATATAATGCTTTATACAAGGTCCTCTGATTCCCCATGTCTAGGAGGGCTGGGGAAAGGTGTGGCTCCCTGGAGGGTAGAGGAAGAGATTTAGATGGCTCCATTATGAGGCCTTTAGTAGAGAAAGGAGCCACTCTATGTTTCCCCAATTGCTAGTAAAGAAAAACAAATAAACTCAGAGCTATATATCCACACCCTTCAACAAAGGAAACAAACATCCTATAAAGTACAGGTGACCCGTTGGGGGACTGGGGCCCTGCCCAGTCCAGTATTGTGAAGAAATAATAGGAGGAAAAAAGCAGGAAAGGCTGAGCCTTAAACAACAGATTTTAGGAACACATTCTCTCCTGCCACCAAGTCAGAAGCTACTTCATACTCATTCCAGGCTGCGGGAATGTCTCTGTTTACCCCATAAGATGTCACTGAACACATTTCTTGATTACGAAAGATTCATTCCTTTGAGTTTGATCCATGGAAATGATGGACTATTTAGATTGAAGGATAAGGCCCTTTCTTCCTGCCTTTGCAAAAACTGTACCCCTAACGTCACACCTGTCCTTGGCAAATTCATCCTTACACTCAACGATATACCCTCTCAGTGATCTTCCAGGGGCTTTCACAGGTACAGTGAAATACTTCTATTTATAATATTACAATGTTACTATCTTTAATTTCTTACCTTTGAAAATTAAGATATAAAGTATGAAAGAACAAATAACTGTCACTTGTATTCTATTTCCCACCCATAATCTAGACCTAATCATTGCTTAACATTTTGGCATATTTTTTTCCAGCCCCTTTTTTCTACAGTGTAGTAGACTGTAACCTCCTGGAATGTAAAAACTACCTACATTTTTCCCAGTTCTTACAGTTCTGGAGGTCAAAAGTCCAAAATGGATCTCTCTGGGCTAAAATCAAAGCATTGGCAGGATGGTGCTCCTTCTGGAGGTTTAAGGAGTGAATCCTCTTCTTTGCCTGACCTAGCTTCTCGAGGCGACCTGCATTCCTTTGCTGATGGCCCCCTTCTATCTTCAAAGCCAGCAGAGGCCAGTGGAGTCTTTCTCATGCCACATCATTTTCACCCTGACTCTCCTGCCTCCCTCTTTCACTTATAAGTATCCTTCTGATTACAATGTGCCCACTCAGATAATCCGGAAAAATTCCCCCATCTCAAGATTCTTAACTTCATCTTACCTGCAAAGTCTTTCTTTCAAATAAAGTAAAATGCACAGGTTCCGGGATTCGAATGTGGATATTTTTAGAAGGCCATTCTGCTGCCTAATACAAGTACCTTTTATAAACTTCACCCACAACAAAAATTTGCCTTGCCTTCCTTCTGTGTCTCACTTTTCTGTCTGAATCACAGGCCAGTGCACAAGCTTTGAGATGAAACACATGAGCTCTGCTATGAACTGGCTGAATGACCCTGGACCACTCACTTCACCTCCCAGAGCCTCTTCTCATCTGCAGCACAAAGATGACTCTTAATCCATCCAAGGATGACAATGTGACAAAGAAAGAGTAAATTAAGATGTGTAAGGCATTAAAACACAGATGCTGGTACCTGATGAGCCCTCAGTAAACATTTCTTTCAGTCTTTTCCTTTTGCCATCCCATTTCTCTCACCCTCACCCATCTTCTTGGTCTCCTTTCTTTTCAGTGACTTGCTCACTCTAAACTACCAACCATCTCAAAGAAGCCACACTACTCACTCCTTTGTGATTCTGCTGGAATGTTCTTGTGATGATCTAAAGACAGTCCACATTATTTATGAATAGAGAGGTCTGTTTAAAACAAGTCCTTTTTATGTTCACATACAATTTTTACATGCTTCCTCTTAACTTACACATACCAGTCCTGATTCTGCCCTGTGAATTAATATATGCATTTCCTTATTTCACTCTTCTTCACTCTTTTGAGAAGGAATTTCACTCTTGTTGTCCAGGCTGGAGTACAGTGGCATGATATTGGCTCACTGCAACCTCCACCTCCTGGGTTCAAGTGATTCTCCTGCCTCAGCTTCCTGAGTAGCTGGGATTACAAGCACACACCACCACACCCAGTTAAATTTTGTACTTTTTAGTACAGATAGGGTTTCGCCAAGTTGGCCAGGCTGGTCTCGAATTCCTGACCTCAGGTGATCCACCCACCTTGGTCTCCCAAAGTGCTGGGATTACAGGCGTGAACCTCCAGGCCTGGCCCAGTCTTTCTCTTTACATCTTATAAATAAGGATAGTACCAAGACAAACATCATGACCTGGGTTACAAGAAGGGATTCCTTCAGCAGAGGACACCACAAGATGTCCAAGGTCTCCTGAATGACATCCACCTTCCAGAATGATTTTTGTGCTCTCTACTCTCAGGATTTGACAAACAGCCAGCATTTTGTTTTCTGTCTCACCCTTCACTCACGCAGCTATTCCCTAACACCACACTCACAACTGCACGGCCCTGAATAAAAGCTGGCTTTTATGAACTTCAGTCTCTTTTGGCAAAAAGAAAGGCCAGGTTCCCAATTCTCATAAAAAATAATTTTTACTGCTCATGCCTGTAATCTCAGCACTTTGGGAGGCTGAGGCGGGTGGATCACAAGGTCAAGAGATCAAGACCATCCTGGCCAACATGGTGAAACCCCATCTCTACTAAAAATACAAAAATTAGCTGGGCATGGTGATGTGCGCCTGTAGTCCCAGCTACTCGGGAAGCTGAGACAGGAGAATCACTTGAACCCAGGAGGCAGGGGTTGCAGTGATCCAAGATTGCACCGCTGCACTCCAGCCTGGCGACTGAGTGAGACTCCATATCAAACAAACAAAAATATTTTACTGAATTGTTAACTATTTGTACAGCTATTCTCTAGCCATAAAAGGGGTGTCCTAGAGACAGAAAGTGTGATGAGAAGGAAGCAGGAGAAAGGTGTGTTCCCTGGAATGGTCACAAAGGGGAGAAGATTTCAAATCCAGAAGCAGTCATAAAACACACCCAGAGTGTGTGGCCTTTGACCAATGACGGCCCCACCTGCCTCTTTCCATGCCTGGTGGCCTCTGACTTCCTTCTCAGCTGCCCCTCCCAGCCCTGCTTTCTTAGACCAATTCAGTGGCCTGGGAGCTGGGGCCAGATCATAGCACACAGCACTGAGTGGTGGGGATGGAGGAGCTGAAGGGGAAGAAGAGTGTTTGACTCATGCGGACCTGACTCACCTAGGAACACATCACCTGGGCAGGGAATGGATTAGTGAAGGGCTAGGCAGGACTCATGGTTTAAGGAGTTGTACTAGGGAGTTGTACTTCCTCAATACTGTCTCACTGACAGCAACAGAGTGGGTGTGGAAAGCATCACAGCTTTTTCCCATTTAAAAACCCATTGCCCCTCCCTTCTCCCTCTACTGAATTACATTCCTCTGCCCATAGGTCACTTATTTACTCAGTGTTCCAAGGGGGAAAAAAAAATCTCGGTTGAATTTCTTAAAATCCCAAGCATTCAGTTCCATGAAAGCAATGACCAGGTGGCAAATATTTTTAAAAGGCTCTGCAGGAAATTTTGATAAGAGCCTTCGCACTACCCACATACTTTCTGGGGACCAGTGAGCTATAAAAAATGATGAGGAAAGAACCTGCTATGTGCTGTGCTGGGGACCTTTATGTTTGCTTCAGAGTTAATGGTCACAATGACCCTTTAAAGCAGGTACTACTATCCCTCTATTCCAAGATGTTAATAAACTTGTCCCTTATCTCATAACTGGTCAAAGGTAGAACTGGTCAAAGGATTCAGGGTCACATATTTCTGAATCTAAATCTCATGTTTCAATCCACAATGTTGTACCTACCATAATAATTCAAAGGAAGGATGATTGCTTCTAACAGAAATAACTATACAGACTTCAACGAAGAGAAAGGGTCTGAAATGGACCATAGGACAAGGAAGAGCTCAGGAGGCTGAATGGAAAGGAAAGGGTATTATATAGGAAGGAGTAAAAGAATTAGAGTAAGCTCAGGAATGAGAAAGTAAAATG
Source organism: Saguinus oedipus (assembly GCA_031835075.1). Classification (NCBI taxonomy): domain Eukaryota; kingdom Metazoa; phylum Chordata; class Mammalia; order Primates; family Cebidae; genus Saguinus; species Saguinus oedipus. Next base: position 44,836,647 of record CM063187.1, on the reverse strand, counting down.
TAGGTTAAGTCCTTCCATGTAGATAATGGAATAAATTGAAGCCATGCTATGGCCCTTTGAATGGTAGCCTAAGGAACGTTTCATCCTAGATGACAGCAATCACTGGAAAGCTTTGAGAAGGTCACAAACATACATATGTGGTACACATATGGTATTTCCAAGAAGATCACTCTTGACAGTATTATTATGCAAGAAAACTTAGGGAAGTGGTTCTCAGCTTTAGCAACTCATTAGAATTACCTGAAAGCTTTCTTTTCCTTTCTTTACTTTTACTTTTATCCGAAATAATTTCAGACTTTCAAAAATCTTCTACAAATAGTCAGAGTCCTCATATACTTTTCACTCAACCTCCCCAAATGTTAACATTTTAGATAACCACAGTATAATCATCAAAATCAACAAATGGGCCAGGGACGATGGCTCACGCCTGTAATCCCAGCACTTTGGGAGGCCGAGGCAGCCAGATCATGAGGTCAGGAGATGGAGACCATCTTGGCCAACATGGTGAAACCCCATCTCTGCTAAAATACAAAAAATTAGCCAGGTGTGGTGGTGTGCGCCTGTAGTCCCAGCTACTCAGGAGGCTGAGGCAAGGTAATCACTTGAACCCAGGAGGCAGAGGTTGCAGTGAGCCGAGATTACGCCACTGCACTCCAGTCTGGCAACAGAGCAAGACTCTGTCTCAAAAACCAAAAAAAAATTCAATAAATGATCGCTGACACTGTACAAGGGATGAATCTGTAGATCTTATTCAAATCCCCTTTATCTTCCCACTAATATTCTTTTTTTGGACCAGGATCCAATCTAGGATCACACATTGCATCTCATTGCTCTGTCCTCCCAGTCTCCTTTAATCTGGGACAGTTCCTCAGAATTTATTTTGCCTTCATGAGCTTCACATTTTTGAAGAGTATTAGTGAGTTATTTTGTAGAATGACCCTTTGTAAGGCCGGATGCCTTGCTGGGAGGCCGGACACACCCACCTCTGCACTCAGCACCTGACTCTGCCCCCAGCACCAGGTTCTGCACTCAGCACCTAGCTCTGCCGCATGGCTACCCTGGAAGACTCCGGCTAATGCAACCCTGGCCGCTCTCGCACCGGAAAACCCGCCCAACAACCCGCCAACCAATGGCGGTCTGCCCCAACCCAATCCCGCTCCCCTGGGGCCAATCAAAGCACCCAGCTGTTGCTCATTCCTCATAGTCATAAAAACTCCATACCCCAGGAAGTCAGCACAAATTCTCTGGCTCCCTTTCCCCAGACCATAGAACCTCGCCCAGGAGCTGAATAAATTGGCATTTAATTTTCTTATACTGGCCTCAGTTTCCTCCTTTTAAACTCAGCAATAACCCTTACAAGTGGTGCCAAAAACCCAGGAGGAGTTCAAGACCCCTCCTGGGGGAAACTGACTCCTCTACCAGAAGCCGAACCAGGGAGCCGCCACCCCTCCGATTGTCTGCAGCCATCACTCGGCAAGACTCCTATTGCCCATAACCCCATCCTCTGTTTGCTCTGAACCTTGGGGTACCCTGTCTGTAATCGTGGCCGCGTCAGGGACTCCTTTCCATCTCGAGCTGTGGGTCTTGTGGAGACGTCCCGGTGCCCCTGCTTGCCCATCCCAGAAGACAGGAATATCGTGGAGACGTCCCTATACTCCTGTCCTTCCCCGTAATCTCTGGTACTCAGGTGTTGAGGTCCGAGACGCCATTCCTCACTCCTGACTACTCTGCGACAGAGTGGACTATGGGTAATCGGGAGTGCCGCCTAGACCCCAAGTCGCCATTGGGATGTCTAGTCCAAAATTTACCCAAGCTGGGCCTCTCCATAAAAAAGAAAAGGCTGCTTTTCCTCTCCACCATGGCCTGGCCCCAGTATCCTCTGGACAACCAGTCCAAGTGGCCACCGGAGGGAACTTTCAATCTTGGCATTCTAACTGATTTAAACAATTTCTGTCAAAGAAATGGTAAATGGTCGGAGGTCTCTACGTTCAGGCCTTCTGGTATCTTCGCTCCCGCCCCACCCTTTGTTCCTCTTGCACCACCACTGAGGTGCTCCTGGCCAAAGAAACTCCGTCACCGCCCTTGGCCCCTCCACCATCCTCCTCCTTTTCCAACCCCGACCCACGCGAAGAACTCTCCTTTCCACCCGCCCGACCCACAAACCCTCCGCCATATGCAGAACCTCAACCCCCTCCAGCTCCTCCTCTTCCTAGTCCCAACCTAGCCTCTCCTGTTAGTGCTCACACCCGCTCATGCTGTGCTCCTAATGATGAAACCTCCCTCCTTTGCCCCCTTCGAGAGGTCACCGGAGCAGAAGGCGTTGTTCGCGTACATGTTCCCTTCTCCCTCTCCGATCTATAAGCCATTGAGAAATGCCTAGGGTCATTTTCCACCAATCCTACTGCTTACACCAAAGAATTCTGCTACCTCACCCAGGCTTACAACCTCACCTGGCATGATACCTATGTGATTCTGTCCTCCACCCTCACCCCAGATGAGTGTGACTGCATCCTTACAGCAGCCCGGGCGCATGCTGACCAGGTACATCTCACAGACAATCAAATGCCAGTAGGTGCAGCAGCGGTCCCTGAGGCCGACCCTAATTGGAACTATCAAACTGGTCAAGATGGCTGCCACCGCCGAGACCAAATGCTATAGTGCCTCCTAGTGGGCATGCAAAGTGCAGCCCAAAAGGTAGTTAATTATGATAAGTTAAGGGAAATAACACAGGGTCCTACTGAAAACCCTGCCACCTTCCTCGACCGATTAACTGATGCTATGATTACCCGACTGGACCCAGCCTCTTTACCGGGGTCTACAGTCCTAGCCATCCATTTCATCTCTCAGTCAGTGGCTGACATTAGAAAGAAACTTAAAAAGGCTGAGGAGGGCCCCCAAACTCCCATACAAGACCTGGTAAACATGGCATTTAAAGTTTTTAATGGCCGAGAGGAAAAGGCTGAGGCCACCCACCAGGGCCCATCTACAGAAAAAGGTAAGCCTCCAAACCCAAGCTCATGGCAGCCCTGAGGCCGGCAGCACACCAGGCGCCTGGTGGCGGGGATCCATCAAAACCCACCAAGAACTCCTGAGGTGTTCCGCTTGGGCCCTGTTTCAAGTGCGGTCAGGAGGGACACTGGGCACGTCAGTGTCCATGTCCCCGACCACCTACCAAGCCCTGCCCGGACTGCAAGCAGCTTGGACGCTGGCACAGTGATTGCCCGTCCCGGACTATAGGCCCACCCCCCGCACCTCTATGTGGAGGGCAGGCCAGTCCACAGGAAGCAATCCCATCGCTTGAACTTCTCGGCAGTTCAAGCTTGAACTGACGCAGCCCAGACTTGAAGACCCCCATCACCCTTGCCGAGCCCAGGGTAACACTGCAGGTAGCAGGTAAGTCCATTTCCTTCTTAGTGGACACAGGGGTTACCTATTCTGTATTGCCTTCCTACTCAGGACCTAGCATACCTTCCCAGGTTTCAGTCATAGGAATTGATGGAAAGCCTTCCTGTCCTAATCAAACCCATCCTTTAGCCTGTGTTCTCGAGGGACACCCCTTTTCCCACTCTTTTTTAATTATACCCTCATGCCCAGTCCCCCGTTTAGGACAAGACATTCTCCAGACTGTGGGGGCCACTCTCCAACTCACTGACCCCCCACACTCAAGCCCATCATCTGCCCACCTCCTACTGCCACTCCTGATGCCATGCCCTGTCTTAACTCCTCACCCCAACCCCCTATCCCTCCCGACATAGTTAATCCCCTGGTATGGGATACCTCCAAGCCTGTAGTGGCCAAACATCATCCCATGGTTAAGATACTTCTCAAAAATCCTACCCACTTTGTGGGGAAATAGGGTGAAGGCTGACTGAGGGATTCTCAATGAAGAGCAGGTGGAAATCCCGTAGATGAGAGGGCCCTAGGTGAGCAAGGGATTTGTGGGAGAGGAGATTGGTAAGCTGGTGAGGAGAGAACACTGAGATGGGCTGGCCCAGGGTAAGTTTTAGGGATTCCTTGGTAAGTTCTGTTGCTGCTTCACGTCCTCAGTTCCCCATCTCAAAGGCCCACCGTCAAGGCCTGAAGCCTATCATCACCTGCCTGCTAGCCCAGGAACTACTTATTCCCACCAGTTCCCCTTGTAATGCTTCTATCTTGCCGATCCGAAAGCTGTCCAGCGGCTACCGCCTGGTTCAGGACCTGTGCCTTATTAACGAGGCGGTGGTAGCCCTCCACCCTGTAGTCCCCAACCCATACACCCTATTATCAAACATTCCCTCCACCACCTCTCATTTTACAGTTCTTGACTTCAAGGATGCCTTCTTTACCATTCCACTTCACCCTGAGTCCTATTTTCTTTTTGCCTTCACCTGGACCGATCCTGACACCAACCTGTCACAACAGCTTACCTGGATGGTCCTGCCTCAGGGGTTCCAAGACAGCCCTCACATTTTTGGACAAGACTTGGCAGCCGACCTTGGCTCCTGCCCCCTTCAACCCAGTCTCCTTCTCCAGTATGTAGACGACCTGTTACTTTGTAGCCCCTCCCTCTCCCTATCCCAACAGCATACTGCCACTCTCCTTAACTTTCTCGGATCTCAGGGACACCAAGTGTCTCCCTCCAAAACACAGTTATCAGTCACCTCGGTGGTCTACTTGGGCATTTGTCTCACCCCCAAAACTAAAAGCCTAACAACAGATCACCGGAAGGCACTTCTTTCACTGCAGCCCCCAGAGACTGCCAACCATATTCTCTCCTTTTCAGGATTTGTAGGATTCTTCCACCACTGGATACCTAACTTTGCCTCTTTAGCTAAACCTCTGTACATGGTGGCTAAGGACACCCCTACGGGACCTCTCTCCCATCCTGAGGCTGTAAGACGGGCTTTTAAAACCCTCCAAACTGCTCTGTCCACCGCACCCCCACTTCATCTGCCGGACCTCAATCGCCCCTTTTATCTGTTCACTGATGAAAAACAGGGCAATGCTGTCAGGGTTCTAACCCAACCCCTGGGTCCTGTGTTCTTCTCTGTAGCCTACTTATCGAAGAAACTTGACCCCACGGTTGGGGGTGGCAGCCTTGCCTGTGGGCCCTGGGAGCAGCAACAGAACTTACCAAGGAATCCCCAAAACTTACCCTGGGCCAGCCCATCTCAGTGTTCTCTCCTCACCAGCTTACCAACCTCCTCTCCCACAAATCCCTTGCTCACCTAGGGCCCTCTCGTCTACAGGAGTTCCACCTGCTCTTCATTGAGAATCCCTCAGTCAGCCTTCACCCTATTTCCCCACTCAACCCAGCTACCCTGCTTCCTCTTCCATCCCTTCCCCCTTCCCCAGCCCACTCCTGCCCTGAACTAAAGGATGCACTTGCCAAACCTCGGGAGGGCCTATCCAACCTTCCCCTGCCTAATCCAGACCTTACTTTCTATGTGGATGGAAGTTCAGTAATAACAGCCGACGAGAGGCGAAAGGCAGCCTATGCGGTAGTCACAGATTCAGCCACCCTCGAGGCACGTTGCCTCCCTGACTGAACGACATCACAAAAGGCAGAGCTCATTGCCCTAACCCAAGCTCTCACACTAGCACAGGGAAAGCGAGCAAATATCTATACTGACTCAAAATATGCTTTTCTTATTACCCATTGCCACTCTGCCCTCTGGAGAGAGCGGGGATTCCTTACCACAAAAGGGTCCCCCATAATCAATGCTACACAGATCTCTAACCTCTTACAGGCCTTAATCATTGCCCAGGGACATTGCGGTCATACACTGCCGAGGACACCAAGCCCAGCCTGATGCCGTCTCCCAGGGCAATGCGTGGGCAGACACAGCAGCAAGATCTTTAACACCAAGTTGACCCCTACCCCTGTTCTCTTCCTTACCACGGCCACACAGCCTGTATACTCACCATCAGAAAAACAGGCCCTTATACCAAAGGGGGAACAGAATCTAATCAGGGTTGGAACTTCCTAAATTAAACAGAATCACGCTTCGCTGGGAACAGGCCCCTAAAATTATTGCTGAAATCCACCAATCCTTACACATAGGGCCTAAGGCGTTACACCGCTTTGTACGGCCCCTCTTTTTCTCACCAGGTCTGCAACAAACAACTGAGCAGGTACACAAGGCATGTGTTACTTGCTCTAAGGTCTCGCCTCAGGGAGGCTTAAGGCCACAGTTTCCTACTCACCAAATGCGTGACAATCTGCCAGCCCAAGACTAGCAAATTAACTTCACTCATATGCCCACTCACAAAAAGCTCCACTACCTACCAACTTTTGTAGATACCTTTTCAGGTTGGATTGAAGCCTTCCCCACCTCCCAGGAGACAGCAGACATGGTGGCCTCCCTTCTTACTCAGAAATTAGGCCGGGCGCAGTGGCTCAAGCCTGTAATCCCAGCACTTTGGGAGGCCGAGGCGGGTGGATCACGAGGTCAAGATATTGAGACCATCCTGGTCAACATGGTGAAACCCCGTCTCTACTAAAGATACAAAAAATTAGCTGGGCATGGTGGCGTGTGCCTGTAATCCCAGCTACTCAGGAGGCTGAGGCAGGAGAATTGCCTGAACCCAGGAGGCGGAGGTTGTGGTGAGCCGAGATCACGCCATTGCACTCCAGCCTGGGTAACGAGCGAAACTCCGTCTCAAAAAAAAAAAAAAAAAAAATCATCCCTCACTTCAGCCTACCTGCCACCATCCAGTCGGACAGTGGTCCAGCATGTATGGCCCAAGTAGTCCAGCTAGTTGCCAAGTCTCTCAACATCTCCTGGAAACTACACATCCCTTACCATCCTCAGTCGTCGGGTAAAGTTGAACAGGCCCACAGCATCCTCAAAGATCATTTGGCCAAACTTGCTATTGTGGTAAAACTCTCTTGGCCCACACTCCTAACTCTTGCCCTGGGCCTGGTCCGGGCCACCCCATGGGGGCCAACGGGCCTTAGCCCCTTCGAATTGCTGTACAGCCAGCCTTTCCTGGTTTCTCACAGCCTCCCTGTAAACTCCCCTCCAATGGCTTCCTACCTTCCCTTCCTCTCCCTCCTCCGCCACCTGTTAAGGGAACACGCAGACCGCTCCCTCCCTGCTGTTCCAGGACCAGAGGATTCCCACCCAGCAGCGCCTCTCCAACTGGGAGACAGCGTTCTCCTCCGAGAACTCAAACTAGGATCCTTGCAACCCAGGTGGTCGGGACCCCACATTGTTATCCTAACCACCCCCATAGCAGCCAAACTCCTGGCTCACACTCCATGGCACCATGTGTCCCGCCTCAAACTGGCCCCCCAAAATGATCAGTGGAAATCCAAACCCCTGGGCCCCACTCGCCTCCGCCTTACCCATGGCCATGACCCGTCACCCCCTAACCCTTCAGAGCCTCCTCCTGACAGTCCTTCTGATATCTCCTCTTGAAGCCAACTCATATGTTTGGTGCTTCTACATCCAGGAATCCTGGACTGAGGGCCCCACCACCGGGACCCATTATCTTGCACAGGCAAACTGCCAAACAGGCGGATGTCAGTCTATTGTCTCCATCCTCATCCCACACGGTGAAAACGTCGTACTCGGTCGCGATCATGGGTTTCACTTTCGGAACGGGCTGTATTTGCCATATGACCAAACCAAGGACTACTTCATTGGTGGAACACCACCTACGGGCGGTGCTGATACAGCTCTTGTGTTATTCACAGGCCACAGCCTCCAAGCCGTCCCAACCACATGCTCACTCGCTTCAGCAATGGTTCCTTAGCCCTCAACATCCATGACCCCTGGCACAGCCGCTGAGATGCACGAGTATCTGGTAAAGTCTATGAAGATTATACCTGAAGCCACCCTCAGGGAACATGGCTAATATTCCAGTCCTATACCCGCATCATCCCTGAAGCAATAGAACAGCTCAGTTCTGTAAGCCATACAGTCCTGCAAAATGAAGCCATCCTAACTAACCAATTCAAACCCTCAGATAACACCTCTCAACCTTTTATCTTGGTTTACTCTAGTACAGCAGGGAGCCAACATGTTAAATTTAACTAAAGCCATGAATATCACCAACTGCTTTTTATGTGCCTCTCTCAGCAACCCCCCCTTAGCTGCAGTTCCCTCAGGTCCGGGTTCAATCTGTCACAATCACCTACGGGACCCGGCACCATCTTAACAGATATCCCCTTGTTCCAAGTACACCCTCAAAATTTCTCTCTCTGCTATGAGACAGCCAGCAGCTCCAGTCCCAGCTGTAACAGCACAGTAAAGGTAAAATCCTCCCTCGACATGCCACCAGGAAGATATTTCTGGTGTAATGGAGCCTTAACTAAAGTTATTAATGTCTCCTTCCCTTTCCTTTGTGTGCCTGTCACCTTGGTCCCGCCGTTAGAGGTATATGGACAGGCCGAACTTCTATCCCTCCTTCCACCCTCCTCTAATCACCAAGACGGACAAGCAGTCTCCCTCCCAATGGTCTTTGGTCTCTCTCTAGAATCCTTTCTGGTGGCAGCTAGGCTGGGTAGCGGCGCTCTAGGCTACAGTGTCACCTCAGCCACTCAACTAAAGGACAAGCTTCGCATGGCTATTGAAGCGTCGGCCGCCTCCCTGGCCTCCCTCCAGCGACAAATCACATCACTGGCCCAGGTAACTCTCCAGAACCGACGGGACCTTGACCTGCTGACAGCAGAAAAGGGAGGTACCTGTCTGTTTCTTCAGGAGCAGCGCTGCTATTACATCAATGAAACAGGCCTCGTAGAAGAAAATGTCAACTCTATCACCCGGCAAGAAGCAGAATGTATCAGTCTCGCCTCTTCACTGCTGGCAATCCCCCATGCTAAGCTGGATAACCCCTATTATCACTCCCATCATCGTAGTTTGTCTTCTGTTAATGCTAGCACCTTTTCTCCTCAGGTTTTTACTGGCCCACATGAGAGAAATTTCCAGGGTGGCCATAAACCAGATGCTACTTCACCCCTACGTCGGACTCCGAGGCACCAGTCAACTGACCCTTCTCCCTCCGCCCCTATTCAGCAGGAAGTAGCCAGAAAGAAGCGGCGTCCTATATCATCAAAAGGGTCAGAATGTAAGGCTGGTTGCCTCGCCAGGAGGCCGGACACACCCACCTCTGCACTCAGCACCCGACTCCGCACCCGGCACCAGGCTCTGCACTCAGCACCTAGTTCTGCCGCATGGCTCCCCTGGAAGGCTCCAGTGGATGCAACCCTGGCCGGTTCTCACACCAGAAAACCCGCCCAACAACCCGCCAACCAATGGCGGCCCGCCCTGTCCCAATCCCGCTCCCCTGGAGCCAATCAGAGCACCCAGCTGTTGCTTGTTCCTCATAGCCATAAACGCCCCCCACCCCCGCCCCAGGAAGTCAGCGCAACTTCTCTGGCCCCCTTTCCCCAGACCATAAAACCTCGCCCAGGAGCTGAATAAATTGGCATTTAATTTTCTTATACTGGCCTCAGTTTCCTCATTTTAAACTCGGCAATAACCCTTACACCCTTGGCTTGGGCTAATCTAGTTATTTCTCATGATGAAACTCAAGTTATACACATTGGACAAGAATACCACAGAGGCAATGCTGCGCCTTCTCCACCCATCACATTAGGATGCCCTAAGATGTCAGTATCTCTGATTACTGGAGATGTTAACTTTGAGCCCTGGGCTAGAGTTCCTCCACTGTAAAATGGCCATATTCCTTGGAAGCATTCATAAACAACCTGTGTCTGAGCCACACCCTGCACCAATCAAATCAGACTCTCTTAGGGAAAGGTACAGGCACTGGTAGGTTTTAAATGCCCTACAAGCAACTCTCACCAGCATCCAGGGTTGGAAACCCACAGCTTAGACAGTGAAGATTAGAATCCTGGAAACCAGCTAGGAAGCTGTCCTTAGGCGTCTCTTTTTTAAAAGAACATCCAACGGGAACGATCCAAGATGGCTGACCGCTAACATATCAAGATTGTAGCTCCCAGTGAAAACGCAGAGAACGAGAGGACGCCAGACTTTCAGACAAATTTTGGTCGCTCATGGAGCAGAAGATTCCCAGTGGAGGAGCCGCGCGGGTCGCCAGCGCGACTCTTGTGGCCGGCACAGCGGTTTAGCCGGCACCTCGGCGGGGGAGCTCTTGGAGCAGAGTAAACGGGACTGGTTCCCCTTCTGACCGAGGTTTGGAGCTCCGGGAAGGCAGAGTCACCTATACGGACTCAAGAAGGAAGTCAGACTGGAGATTCCCGGGCAGAAAAGCACCATCAGTCCTAACGCCGCTGTTTTGGCCTGAGCAGTGGATTGCTCATATTTCGGCTCATATTTCGACGTCTGATATTCTTTCTTCTGCTTGAACAATTCGAGTGTTTAAACCTGTGCATATTTGTCCATATCAGACAAATTGGACGTCTACTCAGAGACCTAATTTGAAAGGTGGTAATTACAAGGACGACAGGTGGATAAACTTACAATGATGGGAAGAAACCAGCATAAAAAGGCTGAGAATACTCAAAATCAGAATGCCCCTCCCTCTACAGAGGATCACAGTTCCTCATCAACAAGGGAACAAGGCTTAATGGAGAACGAGCGCATCCCAATAACAGAATCAGGCTTCAGAACATGGATAATAAGAAACTTCTGTGAGTTCAAAGAACATGTTGTAGCCCAACGTAAAGAAACTAAGAACTTTGAAAAAAGGTTTGACAAAATCCTAATGAGAATAGACAATTTGGAGAGGAATATAAGTGATTTAATGAAACTGAAGAATACAATACAGGAACTCCGAGAAGTATGCACAGGTTTAAACACTCGAATTGTTCAAGCAGAAGAAAGAATATCAGACGTCGAAGTCCAACTTAATGAAATAAAACAAGAAGACAAGAATAGAGAAGAAAGGATAAAAAGGAATGAGCAAAGTCTCCAAGAAATGTGGGACTATGTGAAAAGACCAAATTTACGTTTGATAGGTGTACCTGAATGCGACGGAGAGAATGAATCCAAGCTGGAAAATATTCTTCAGGATATTATTCAGGAAAATTTTCCTAAACTAGCAAAGCAGGACAACATTCAACCCCAGGTACTACCGAGAACACCACAAAGATATTCCTCAAGAAGAGCAACCCCAAGGCACATAATTGTTAGATTCACCAGGGTTGAAATGAAGGAGAAAATACTAAGGGCAGCCAGAGAGAAAGGTCAGGTTACCCACAAAGGGAAGCCTATCAGACTTACAGCAGATCTCTCAGCAGAAACTCTACAAGCCAGAAGAGAGTGGGGGCCAATATTCAACATCCTTAAAGAACAGAACTTTCAGCCCAGCATTTCATATCCTGCCAAACTAAGCTTCACAACTGAAGGAAAAATAAAATCTTTTATGAACAAGCAAGTACTCAGAGATTTTATTACCACCAGGCCTGCTTTACAAGAGCTTCTGAAAGAAGCATTACACATAGAAAGAAACAACCAGTATTAGCCTTTCTAAAAATATACCAAAAAGTAAAGAGCATCAACATAAAGAAGAATTTACATCAACAAATGGATAAAACAGCCAGTTAACATCAAATGGCAGTAATCCTAAATTTAAATCTACTAAATCCCCCAATCAAAAGATACAGCCAAAACCCAACGGTATGCTACATCCAGATCCATTTCACATGCAAGGATACACAAAGACTCAAAACAAAGGGATGGAGAAAGATTTACCAACCAAATGGAAAGCAAAAATAAATAAATAAATAAAAAACAGGAGTTGCAATTCTCGTATCTGATAAAATAGATTTTAAAGCAACAAAGATATAGTGGTAAAAGGATCAGTGCAACAATAAGAGCTAATGATCCTAACACCCAGATACATAGAGACTTAGACTCAGTGAGACAGAAAATTAATAAGGATATCAAGGACTCGAACTCAGATCCAGAACAAGTAAACTTAATAAGTATTTGTAGAGCTCTCCACTTTAAACACACAAAATATACATTCTTGTCAATACCACATCACACCTACTCATAGGTTTAAATGAAATATTGATTGGCCATTATTAATACCCATTTCTTTTAGAATAAAGCAACATTTCTGTTCTCTCTCCCTCTTTTTCTTCCTCTCCTTCACTCCTTTTTTTTTCTTTCCTTCTCTCAAAAAAAAAAAAAAAAAAAAAAAAAAGAAATCAACTTGTAGACCTCTAGATCCAGGTCGGCAATGTCTCTCTCATTGCCTGATTTCCTTCCTTTTTTTCTCTCCCTCCCTCCCTCCCTCCCTCCCTTCCTTCTTTCCTCCAAAAAAAAAAAAAGAACATCCAGCTTTGGGAGGCTGAGGCGGGTGGATCACGAAGTCAAGAGATCGAGACCATCCTGGTCAAAAAGGTGAAACCCTGTCTCTACTGAAAATACAAAAATTAGTTGGGCATGGTGGCACATGCCTATAGTCCCAGCTACTCGGGAGGCTGAGGCAGGAGAATTGCTTGAACCCAGAAGGCAGAGGTTGTGGTGAGCCGAGATCGTGCCATTGCACTCCAGTCTGGGTAACAACTGCAAAACTCCGTCTCAAAAAAAAATAAAAATAGAAATAAAAATAAAAGAACATCTAGTTCCAGGCACAATAAATATATCTGAACATTGGCATGGACCCATCGTAAGGAAATGGGGAAGTTAAAAAACCCCTGATTGGGAAAGTGATGAGTGAGTAGGCTGCTGTCCAATAAAAAGAAGAAGGGAGGACACCAAGTAAAGTGTCCAGCGCTCCTGGCCCATTTTCTCTCCAGACTTCAGAGAAACCTTTGCTCCAGTGAAAGCATATATCATATCATTTTAATATCCTAAGCCTGACTGACATGATCTCCCAATTGCCACTGACAGAGAGGGCATTATGAATCCTGTAATATAAATATATAACCACACATGCAAAGATGCACACATCCAGGTGTGACTGAATGAACAGTTCACAGAATCCGGGTTGGAGGTACATTAACTCCCCTAAACAACCCTGTCCTCCTCACTTGTGTATTTTTGTCTTTGTTTTTGTTCTCTTGATCTATCACCCAGGCTGGAGTGCAGTAGCATGATCATAATTCACTGTAGCTCTGAGCTCTTGGGCTCAACCATCCTCACACCTCAGCCTCCAGAGTAGCAGGGACTACAGGTGCACACCACCACCCCCAGCTAATTTTTTTTTTTTTTTTGTAGAGATGGAGTCTCGCTGTACTGCCCAGGTTCCCACTTGGTCTTTTATCCTTAGTCTCTTCTGAAGTAAGAGAGTAAAGACTGTTGTAATTTTCATGAAACCGGAAAATGTAGATATATCTCCTGTAACCAGGCTGTTTAAGCAATAAGATATTGTGTTCAACTTCCTCAGTTATTATTTCGGCACTTCCATAAAGAGATATCATCACTCTCTCCCTTAGAGGGACCATTGATATCATGCAAAAGGAAACACCAATTTAATGAAAACCCAGAGGCAGGAAGGAAAGACCCTCACAAGAGCAACCCCTAAGGTATTCACATGCCTGCCAGGGTCTGGTGCTGCTGGTGCAGGAAGAACTGCTGCTGGCAATAGCTGGAAAAAAAAGAGAGAGAGAGAAGGCAGCTCTAACACTCAGGGAGTAGTCAGAAAAGAACTCACTCAATTAACCTTCAATTCTCACACAGTCAATACCCTTCCAGCCTCCCTATGGGGTTTCACTGAGAGGGCTGGCACATAATTAAATGCCAACACATGGGTGAAATGATGTACATAAGGGAGGGATCAACTGGGTCAGGAATGGCTGGGAAAGGTTTCATGGAACAGATGGGATTCATGTAAGTTCCTGAATGGTTCACCCTTCAGCAGAGACAAGGAGAAACATAAAGCCAGGGGAACCAGGTGTCAGGCATCACTGTAGATGCCAGCTTTGAAGAAGGTCTCAGGAATGAAAGTGGGTTTGCAGATGTTATTTTTCTTTTTTTTTTTATTTTCACATTTGGAGGTACATAGTAGTTGTATATATTTATGAGGTACAGATGTTTTTTTATTTACTCCTCTGAAACCACCATATGGGATTATTTCAGAGGAGGATCCTGATCCTCAAAAAGGGAAAGTAACTTCCCAAGGTTGGTGGTGGACGTGGGATTAGAAACTCGGTGAGTCTGACACCAGAGACCATATCACCACCACTACCGCTGAGAGAGACCAGAACAGATTAAACAGGAAGGAGCAGGGAGAGCTAGAGTAGAAAAAGACGGTTAAAAAACAGGGAAGTTAGGTAAGCTTGCTAAAGAGGGATGATTACGTCTTAGAGGCATGAACACTAAATACAGATGTCTGAACCTGATCTTGTGATTATGGAAGAGTCACTGAAGGCCAGGTGTGGTGGCTCACACCTGTAATACCAGCACTTTGGGAGGCTAACATGGGTAGATCACGAGGTCAAGAGATGGAGACCATCCTGGCCAACATGGTAAAACCCCATCTCTACTAAAAATAAAAAAAATAGCTGGGCGTAGTGGCACGTGCCTATAGTTCCAGGTACTCAGGAGGCTGAGGCAGGAGAACCACTTGAACCCGGGAGGCAGAGGTTGCAGCAAGGCAAGATCAAGCCACTGCACTCCAGCCTGGCGACAAAGCGAGACTCCATCTCGAAAAATAAAAAGTCACTGAAGGTTTTCAGTAAGGGCAGAACCAGTCAAAGTGACACCCTAAGCTAAGCCCAGAGTGGGTGATAAAAACGGGGTTCTGAGTTCCTAAGCTAAAGAGATGCCACCAGCAACAGTGAAGGGGCCACGTGATACATGGAGTGAGGACTGGACAAAGAGGCTGAAGCCCTGGGTTTAAATTCAAAAAGTCATGCAGTAAGGGCATGGCTATGGAGGCCAAGTTATAGTCTCTCTCTGCACTTTAGTCTCTCCTCATCCATAAATCAGATGCAGTGAGAATTCATCTCTAAATGATACTCAAACCTTGCTACTCAAAGTGTGGTCCCCCAAACAGCAGCAATGACATCGCCCAATGCTCCTTAGAAATGCAGAATCTTGTGAAAATGCCAATCATAAAAAAAAAAAAAAATGCAGAATCTGAGGTCCCACCAGAAGAATCAGAATCTGTATTTAAACAAGATCTTTGGGTGATCTGTGAACACATTAAAGTGTGTGAAGCATTTCTCCCAGATCTTTTTTTTTATTCATTTTTGGAGTTTTTTGAGACAGAGTCTCATTCTGTCTCCCAGGCTGGATGGAATGCAGTGACATGATCATAGCTTTTGCAGCCTGAACCTCCTGGGCTCAAGTGATCCTCCTGCCTCAGGCTCTCGAGTATTTGGGACCACAGGCATGTGTCACTGTGCCCGGCTAATTTTTTCTATTTTTTGTAGAGATGAGGTCTTGCCACATTGCCCAGGCTGGTCTAGAACTCCTGGTCTCAAATCATCCTCCTGCTTCAGTCTCCCAAAGTGTTGAGATTATAGGCATGAACCACTGCACATGGCACTTCGAGTTCTAAAATGCAATTATTTCGCATTCACCTCAAATTCTGTTACTTCACAGGAGAAAAAAAGAAAATACAGTTTACCTTTAGCCTCATTCATGCCCTTAATCCTAACAGCATCTTAGACTAGCCCACGTCCAAGCAGAAGTCTTAGGAAATACCAGTGAGGCAGTGCTGCCACCTTGTGACCATCATCAGTAAATGCACTTAACCCTTGTCACCAGTAAAGGAAGTAGGAGGGCTGGCAAGACCAAAGGGTAAGGGGCAAAGTCCGGGTCACAGAGGAGATAAAATCACAACCGCCCAACAAAGACAGGAAGTAACTGTCAGGGAGCTCAGCCTGCATCATAGAGCATGACTCATTGCAAAGGACAGTTGGTACAATATCTTAATATATGGTATCAGTGGGAAACCTGGTTTCAAGCCCAGCTCTGCCCTTGTAACCTTAGAAATCACTCTAATAGGTATTTTCAGACACCCAGCTCTGGCCTGAACCGCACCAGTAAACTTGTAATTTCCCAAGGAAAGTTACTTTACTGTGACAATTCTTTTCCATCCTGAGCCAAAATATATCTGATACACACCCACCGATCCTCGTCCTACTCTCCATAGGCTGAAATAAGTCCAACATTTTTTCATACAACCCACCTTCAAATATTGGGAAACAACCTCTATATGCCACCCGCCCATCTTCCCTCAGCCATTTCCCACCTGGGGTGACCTGAAGCCCCACACCCTCTGCTCACTTTCCCACAGGCGAGTGAAGTGCAGCAATCACAGCAGACACTCCAAATCCTAGGGGTGTCCCCAGAGCAGCAGAGCCACAGGACCCCCGTCCCTGTCCTGGCACCTCACTCCTCTCTAGAAGCCAAACGCCAAATCAGCTGATCTGCGGACGCTGACTTTTCCTGCTTGTGCCGCTGCTCAGTCATCCCACACCTGTGCAGGTGTCTACTTTTTACTCAGTTTTATTTTGTAAGACATATTTGTCTGCTGTGTACTGTTACCGGTGAGACAAAGGTGAATCACACCTGGTCCCTGCCTCGCAGAGCTCCAGGCTACAGACGGAACCCACTCAAAGCCAGACCATTACCATTCAGTGAGAAACACCATGACAGACATCAACACAAGGTTTTCTTTTTTTTTTTCTTTTTTTTTTGAGACGGAGTTTCGCTTTTGTTACCCAGGCTGGAGTGCAATGGCGCGATCTCGGCTCACCGCAACCTCCGCCTCCTGGGTTCAGGCAATTCTCCTGCCTCAGTCTCCCGAGTAGCTGGGATCACAGGCACGCGCCACCATGCCCAGCTAATTTTTTGTATTTTTAGCAGAGACGGGGTTTCACCGTGTTGACCAGGATGGTCTCGATCTGTTGACCTTGTGATCCACCCGCCTCGGCCTCCCAAAGTGCTGGGATTACAGGCTTGAGCCACCAGGCCTGGCCTAGGTTTTCTTTAAAAAAAAAAAAAAAATTGGGCTGGGCGCGGTGGCTCAAGCCTGTAAACCCAGCACTTTGGGAGGCCGAGGCGGGTGGATCACGAGGTCAAGAGATCGAGACCATCCTGGTCAACAAGGTGAAACCCCATCTCTGCTAAAAATACAAAAATTAGCTGGGCATGGTGGTGCGTGCCTGTAATCCCAGCTACTCAGGAGGCTGAGGCAGGAGAATTGCCTGAACCCAGAAGGCGGAGTTTGCAGTGAGCCGAGATTGCGTCATTGCACTCCAGCCTGGGTAACAGGAGAGAAACTCCGTCTCAAAAAAAAAAAAAAAAATTCTTTTAGTTAAGACAGGGTCTCACCACGTTGTCCACACTGGTCTCAAACTCCTGGGCTCAAGCCATCCTCCCAACTGAGCCTCCCAAAGTGCTGGGATTGCAGGCATGAGCCACTGCACCCACCCAATACAGGGTTTTCTGAGCCATCTCATCAATCCGCTGTGAAAAATTTTCCACTCTTGGTTTTCTGGGGTTAGTTTTTCTCATCTGAAGCTCAAAGTGAAAAAGAATGCAAATGTCCCTGATGGTCCTTCATGCAGTCACAGCTGGACCCGGCATGTCCTCCTGGCTAATCCAGGGTGCTCAGGGATCCGACTTCACTCTGAACATTCTCTCTCCCATCAGAGCTCACCAGGTAGCTGCACACTAGCCAGGTGGCTGCACACTAACAGAAAATCCAGCAAGTCAGGAAACTTGATTTACTCCCTTAACTTTGAGGCTAGTAACTGTGTCGCTGAACTAATCCTATAACTTCCCTGCACTTTAATTTCCAAGTCTATAAAGTAGAGCAGGTGGATTCGGTCACCCTAGGTCCAGGTGCATAGTGAGAGCTCCTCAGAGACAGCAGCACACCTGATCTTCTCAGCATCCACCATCTAGCAAATACCAGGCACAGGCCAGGTGCTCAAAGGCTCACTGAACGTATGTGTGGATAAATGACTACATGAGATCCATGTGAATCATGGACAAAGTCAACACATATTTTTGAACGTCTACCAAGTACACTGTAGAATAAGGTAATAAGTAACCCAGGCAGGACAGGGTTTTCTCCTAACTTCCCCTTACCTCCTTCCTCGGGGAGGGAAGACCTCTGTACAACAGAGAGACTCTTGACACAAATAAAGTTCTCAAGATGCATTGTAAGAAGTTGTCATGTTAACAAGAAAAAAGTCCATTTGTCTTGGGGTGTTTTAATCAATGGACCTGAGGGACCCAAAGCCCCCACCAATGGGACACAGGATGCGACACCCACGCCAAGTGCATGGAGGGAAAATGAGATGGAGTGAACTGACAGGGAGCAGGACCTGGGAGAATGGAGGGGTAAAGAGACTGTGGGACCCAGAGGAAGCTCTGAAGAGGAGCTCCCGGCCCCTGCGGTGGCCTTAGTGTGGACTTATGAGAACTCAGCAGCATAAGTAAAGTTGCCCCACCAAGCTCCATTTGTACACAGGATGGTTTTTCAGTAAAATGTTCTTTCTGCTGATGAGCTGCATTTTTGCACACTTTCTAATACATCAGGCCCAGTTAATGGGCTACAAAACCATCATCCCATTCAATAGTAATTTATAGAATACTCTCAAAGTGCCAGGCCCTGTGTAAGTTCAGGGAATACAAAAAAGAACACAAACAGCCCTGTCCTCAAAGATCCCCATGCAAAGAGCTCCAGGGGCGCCTCTCCTACAAAACGCCCTGCTCTGCACAGCCCTCCTCTCTGCCCTCCACCAACCCAAATCCTCCCCTACCCCGTGAGACCAGCTCAAGTTCCACCCGCTCAGTCCCCTGCCCTCCTGCCACTTTGAGAGATGACTGCACTCCTATTTCTAGGCTTTATGAATTGGATGTCAACTCCCTGGTTAGACTTGAGCCTCCTAAAGGCAGAGATCATTTTTAGAATTTTCCAGAAAGAAGCTACACCAGTGATTTGCATCAGAACAAGCCCAGGCCCAGCCTGTGTCTTCAACTTGAACACAGGCTCAGTCCTGGCAGTCCCTGGCCTCTGCAGTGTTTTATAAACCCTGCAGTAGCAAAGTCCACAATCAAGTCTGTGACAAGTCAACAGGAAAAGATAATTTGAAAACGTGAAGTAAAAAGAACGGTCAAACAAAACTCAAAGGGCTTTGACTCATGCCTTGCCTATTCCCTCCTCTCAGGGAAACAAAGTCACACCCCCTGCTCTCACTCCTGCCTGGAGGCTTCCAAGGAGGGCTCCCTTGCTAACCTTCCCTTCAGCCCCATGAAAATCACCCAGCATTCAAGCCCAGCCTCTCCTCTTCCTTTGAGCATATTTCCTAAAGTCTCAAATAAATAAGTTTAGTAGGTCCTGATATTCCATGACCCTTAATGTTTACTTCAAGTATTATTACCTTTCTTCTTTTGCCTGGGGCCATTTCCAAACAAGGGCTGGAGCCAGGCGCCCCAGCAGCTGGGCAAACACACTTCCAGGGCTCCTTCCCTCCTGTGGCTCCTGTTTCTCAAACCCTCTGGGACCTGCAGCTCTGGGGGTCTTCCCCCAACCCAGTTCCCTCTCCTTTACACTGGAACAACAAAGCCATGGCCACCTTCCCGATGGACACACAAGGAGGCCTCGTGTTACCCACTGCTTCAGTGGGGATGTTCTGGGCAGGGGGAGCGGCCTCTTGCCCCAGATCCTGCTCTGCTCCCACCTTATGTGGCTACAGAATTGGAGGGAATGTGAACAGAGCGAGGACAGGGCAACTTCCCGGGCAACAACACTACTATTCCCGGTATTCTGTCAAGGATGGGAACGGGAGCACAGAGGGGAAACAGACCTTGTCAACATCTCTTCTACCAACACTTAGCACCTGCTTTCCTGCCAAATACTCACATAGAGAGGGTCATTGAAAGATATAAGGAAATCCAAGTGAGAAAAAAAGACTTGAGGAAGAAATCATGAGGCATTGGGGTGTGGGAGGCGGGAAGGAGTACAGAAGAGAACGGGCACAGCTGCCAAGTTATCAGTCACCTTCTTATGTTCTTAAGAATGCTGCATTTATTTTGTTTGACCAGTTTCACCTCCCAGATTCCCATAAAGCACACGGTCTAATCTGTTACCTAACAGCAAGACAGCGTCACCGCACCTGTTCTTGCCCTCAAATGGGAACGCTGGCCTGGGACTAAAGCACAGACTGCCAGGCTGAATACCCTGGCCTGAGCCATCCCCAGAGATCAGGAGCCTCCAGCGGGGAACCTTCCATTATACTCTTCAAGCAACTTACAGCTGAACCAACAGTTGCAATGAAAGTTCTAATCTCTTCCCTCCTCCTGCTGCTGCCACTAATGCTGATGTCCATGGTCTCCAGCAGCCCGAATCCAGGTAAACAAGACTGTCTATGAAGGGAAAAATGGGGGGAGGAAATGTGGCAGAACAGGCCACAGATGCATCAAAATGCAGCCCCTTTTAGCTATGGGGGTTTGGGGTAAGTGAGCCTTTCTCAGTGACAGTTTCCTCCTTCACGAAAAACAGCAAACTTAAACCCAAATGATGTTGAGAGAGTTAAATGAGATATTTTCAGTACGTGAACGTAACTGCAACTGTAGCTAATCCCCCTCTCACACACACATATGTATGTATGTATGTATGTATATATGTATATACTAGCCCAACAAAGATTTGCTCCCATACCTTCTCCCCCAACCCTTTTCCAAAAGAGTAACATATATCTCATGGCTAACCTTAATGATGGTGATGGGAGGGTAGTACCTTTATAGAAGATCAGGAAGTCATTGCTTACATTCTTTACAGTGCACTGGACATGCCACCAACATGTCTTAATGATATTTAGTGGTAATGTAATAAACTAGAAAAAGCCTGTCACCAGTAGTGTCCATATTTGAAGCTTTATACACAGCAAGCCCTGCTGTAACAGCTCACATTTTCAGAAGCAGACCTTTGCTTAGGGGTTCCAAATCTGCTCCAGGTTTCACTATAAAGTGGCCCAGTCCTTCATAGAACAACCACACAGAAGAGAGCTGACCCCATGTGTATTTCCGCTTGGGAGCACCATCTTCCCAAGGGCCACTTAGAGGTGAAATGGCTTTGTTACATACTCAGCATCAACTTGGTCTTAAAATTAGGAAACATTCTCCCTTCTCCACCCCAATTTCCAACATTCCCTCCTGTGTAGAGAGGGCACTCTGGAAGCTGCTGAGCCCCACAGCCCTAGGGCCTAGACCACTATTCCGAAAGGGAGGACTTTTCCATCACTATGACACACACCCAGGCTAGAGTCCTCAGCCTGGACTCAAAGCTCTAGCCCCAACCTGCCTTTCCAGTGTACCTCTCTTGACTCATTAAAAAATACTTTCTCCGCCCAAACTAACCTTTCTGCCCTTCCCTGAACAGGCATTTTTTTTCCCCACCAGGTCAACTTTCTTTACACACTCAGCACAAAACCACATTCCCACAGCTTCCCTCAGTTCCTCCCATAGTCAGAGGTGCACTCTTCCTCCTGAGAGCCGACGTAGCCCTACCGGATGCTCTCTTCTTGCACTGATCATCTGCTGCCTTATATGGAAGGCCTTCATGTGCCTCTCCTGCCTCCACCCCCTGCCCTTCTAGGCTGCAGCCTCCTTGGCGGCACAGACTGGTGCCCTGTTTCCGTATCCCTCACGCTGTCCAGTTCAGCACTCAGGGAACATTAGCTAAGTGCAAGATGCATCCTCAGGTTTCTAAGTCAGACCAGGGCTTCACAGCAGCTCTACTGGCATTTGGGCTGAACAGTTCCTTGTGGTGGGGGCTGTTCTGTGCATTGTGAGATGTTCAGCTCATCCACGTGGCCTCTCTCCACTCGACACCAATACCAGCCTTCCCTCTCCCCCATCCAAACCCCTGTTATGGAAGCCAAAACTATCTCCCAACATTGCCAAATGTCCCTGGAAGGGGAACCACCCTTGGTCAACAACCACTACTCTACACCAATAGTTCTCTACATGGCCACACTTTTAAACTTACATAGACCTTTACACTCAGCCTGGAAGTCAGGGGGACCTATATCCAAATCCTGGCTCTGCCACTCACTCTGCAACCCTGGACAAGTCGCCTCACTTTTTTGAGTTTAATTTTATCATCTCAAAATGAAGAAAATACCATTTGTCACACACACTTGTTGTGAAGATTAAATGATCCGTGGCATGACCTAGAAAGGGTTTAATAAATGGACTGCGTGGAATTTCCAAGTCACTCCTAAACGAAGAGGGTGAAGAACTGGGGAAAGCTCGCTGCGCCGCCAGGGGGAGCCATCACAAACCACATAGGGTGGGTAGCGGCGGGGCTCAAACCTTGTTTCCCAGCCAAGCAGTTTTGCAATGTGGGCCTGAGTCTGAGCTACTTAGTGGCTAAAGGACATAATAGCTCCTCTATCCCCAAAATAATTCTCAAAATAAAATCTTATCTTATATTTTAATCACATACATGTTCAATATGCTTTTCCAGGGGAAAGGGAAATAGAAATAAGTGAGAATACACTGGGCACGGTGGCTCTCACCTGTAATCTCAGCACTCTGGGAGGCCGAGGCAGGTGCAGCACCTGAGGTCAGGAGTACAAAACCAGCCTGGCCAACAAGGTGAAACCCCGCCTCTATTAAAAATACAAAAAGTTAGCCAGAAGCCGGGCGTGGTGGCGCATGCCTGTAATCCCAGCTCCTCAGGAGGCTGAGGCAGGAAAATCACTTTAACCCGGGAGGTGGAGGTTTCCCTGAGCCGAGTTCACGCCATCGTACTCCAGCCTGGGCAACAAGAAGTGAAACTTTGTCTCAAAAAAAATTGAAAAAAATTAGCCGGGTGTGGTGGTGCATGCCTGTAATCCCAGCTACTCAGGAAGCTGACGCAGGAGAATTGCTTGAACCTGGAAGGCAGAGGTTGCGGTGAGCTGAGATTGCTCCACTGCACTCCAGCCTGGGCAAGGAGTGAAGCTCCATCTCAAAAAAAAAAATGAAATGAAAAGAAGTGAGAATATATGAGGATATTAGAAAATAAAGTATTTACAATAACAGATTATTCATTAATTATATCATTTAACTATAAAATTACTTATAGTATCAGACACATTAAGAACTCCTATATCACAAGCATTGTTCTAAGCACGTCACAGTATCTCATTTTGTCCTCACAGAAATCTAGTACCTTTCTTTTTTTTACTTTTCATTTTTCAGACTTTCAAAAATATCGTAAAAATAGAGTTCCAGGGCCGGGCGCAGTGGCTCAAGCCTGTAATCCCAGCACTTTGGGAGGCTGAGGCAGGTGGATCACGAGGTCAAGAGATTGAGACCATCCTGGTCAACATGGTGAAACCCCGTCTCTACTAAAAATACAAAAAGTTAGCTGGGCATGGTGGTGCGTGCCTGTAATCCCATCTACTAGGGAGGCTGAGGCAGGAGAATTGCCTGAACCCAGGAGGCGGAGGTTGCAGTGAGCCAAGATCACGCCATTGCACTCCAGCCTGGGTAACAAGAGCGAAACTCCATCTCAAAAAAAAAAAAAAAAAAAATAGAGTTCCAGTATATTCTTCATCCAATTGTCTTCAAACAATGTCTTATGTAACCATAATACGATTATCAAAACCAGGAGATTAGCACTGATATCACAATATTAACTAATCTACAAATACTCAAATCTTTCTAATCATCTCACTCATGTCCTTTTTCTGCTCCGACTCCAATCCAGGATCCCTCTGAATAGAATGTCACGTCTCCCAGGCCTCCTCCAACCTGGAATAGTTTCTTAGTCTTTCTCCCTCTTTCAGGACCGTGACACTTTTGAAAAGTTCTAGCCAGTTGTTTCATAGAATGCCCCTGAATTTGGGTTTGTCTGATATTTGCAGTTATGCATTTTGGGCAAGAATACTACAGAAGTGAGGTATCCTTCTCTGGATGTCCCAGGAACGGGCCCAGGATGTCGATATCTTTCATTACTGATGAGGTTCACTTTAAGCACTTGGTTCAAGTGATGTCTGCAAGTTAAAGTTACTATTCATCTCCTTGTAATTAATAAGTATCTTGTGGAGAGACACTTTGGAGATAAATAGCCTGTTTCTTCTCATCTTACCTTTTTTTCTTGTTATTCACCAGTTACATCATCATCATACTTTTAACATTAATTTCTAGAATATATGGATGATTGTTTCTTATAAATAATTATTACTGCAGTGTTGGCCAAATAGTGATTTTCCTTCCAGTTTTCCTTCTACATTTATTAACTGGAATTCTGCCATAAGAAAGAGTTCTTTCTTTTTTTGGCTCACTGCAACGTCCACCTTCTGGGCTCAAGTGATCCTCCTGCCTCAGTCTCCTGAGCAGCTGAGATTACAGGCACACACCACTATGCCCAGCTAATTTTTGTATTTTTAGTAAAAATGGTGTTTTGTCATGTTAGCCAGGCTGGTCTCTAATTCCTGGCCCCAAGTGATCCCCCTGCTTCAGCCTCCCAAAGTGCCAGGATTACAGGCACTGGCCACCATGCCCAGCCTCTTCTTCCTTATTTACTTATTTGTTCAGTTATTTATTTATATCAGCATGGACTCATGGGTATTTATGGGTTGGAATCCATTACTATCATTTTTTATTATCTTGCTCATATTGTCCCAAAATTGGCCATCGGAAGCTCCTTCCAGTTGGTTTCTGTGATCTTTACATACAACCCCATCATTTTTTGAGCAGTTCCTTACTTTCTGATTCAACAAGAAGCTTGAGTCTCCTCTTGTATTTTTCCGCCCCAGTTCTGGATCAGCTATTTCTCCTGGAAGCCCTAGTTCCTTTCATGGGAGGATGATGTTTACAGACCATGGGCACCGATACACCCATTGCTAGTAGGTGCTAGTGCTTTGAGGCCCTCTAGTGGTCAGAGCTGGGAAATAACACACAAGCACACTGGCATACAGTAGTCTCCACTTAGTTGCAGTTACGGTTACCTGCCAACTGTGGTCCAAAAATATCGTTATCTTGAGAAAGAGAGAGAGAACACATTCACATAACTTTTATTACAGTATATTTTAAAAACTGTTCTATCCTATTAGTTATTGTTAATCTCATACTGTGCCTAATTCATAAACTTTATCGTAAATATTTATGTATAAATATATATGTATAGGAAAAACACAATTCGGTACTACTTGAGACTTCAAGTATCTACTGGGGGTCTTGGAATGCATCCCCTGTGGATAAGGGAGGACTACTGTACCATTATTAACCACATCTTACAAATTAGGAAAATGAGGCACAGAAAAGCTACACAACTTGTCCAAAGTCACAAAGTACATATGTAGTGGATCTGGGAAATGAAAATAATGACAGATGCACCACAAATCCTAACAAGTGGAAGTAACTTATTTACACATACACATCAGCAGAAAGCCACAGCCCAATATTCCAGCATACACACTCTCTTTGGAAAATAACTAGAACTCCACAGTAATAACCATGATGGTAACCAACATGTACTCAATATCTGCCTGGGCACTGGACTCCCACAGCCACTCATTTATTCCTAACAACTCTGCAAGGTGGATTTTACCATCTTCCTTTTACAAATCAGGAATTCAAAGATTAAAGAAGCCAAGTGACTTGTCTAAGTCAACATAGTTAAGTGACAGAGCCAGTAGCTGACCCCAGGTCTATCTGGATATAAAGTCCATGCTTATGCCATTGTATCAGCATTTCCCAAAACTGATTTTAGGTGGAAAGTAAATAAGCTTGTTTTTACTTTAATAATTATGTGTTTATTTTAATACATGTTAGGAAAAAATCTAAGCATACATCAAACCTGTAATTTCAGTTAATATTGCATAGGATGAGGATGTTTTGCAAATTAAATTTATTTAAAGAAAAAGTATGGTGGGTCACAGTGGCTCACACCTCTAATCCCAGCACTTTGGGAGGCCAAGGCAGATCACGAGGTCGAGATCAAGACCAACCTGGCCAACCTGGTGAAAGCCCATCTCTACTACAAAATACAAAAATTAGCTGGGTGTGGTGGTGCATGCCTGTAGTCCCAGCTACTCGGGAGGCTGAGGCAGGAGAATTGCTTGAACCCAGGTGGCGGAGATTACAGTGAGCCAAGATCGTGCCACTGTACTCCAGCCTGGCACCTGGCAACAGAGCAAGACTCTGTCTCAAAAAAAGAGGCCAGGCACAGTGGCTCACGCCTGTAATCCCAACACTTTGGGAGGCCGAGGTGGGTGGATCACCTGAGGTCAGGAGTTTGAAACCAGCCTGACCAAAAAGATGAAACCCCATCTCTATTTAAAAAAAAGGAAAAGTATGAAGTGGCCAGGCACAGTAGTTCATGCCCATAATCCCAACACTTTGGGAGGCCAAGGCGGGCAGATCACTTGAGGTTAAGAGTTCAAGACCAGCTTGGCCAACATGGTGAAACCCCATCTCTATGAAAAATACAAAAATTAGCCAGGCATGGTGGCAGGTGCCTGTAATTCCAGCTACTCAGGAGGCTGAGGAAGAAGAATCGCTTGAACCCAGGAGGCAGAGGTTGCAGTGAGCTGAGATCATGCCACTGCTCTCCAGCCTGGGCAACAGAGCGAGATTCCATCTCAAAAAAAAAAAAAAAAAAAAAAGAAGCATGAAGTAAATAATAGTGAGGGTAGTATAAGCTATAGAAAAAAAATCACAAAGATGGTCTAAAACTGTCTGAGGTTTGAGAGACATAACGCTATAGCACCATGCAGCTTCATTTTCAGTTTCATCTATGAAACTAGGGTCATCTAGCACTGCAGAATAAAACAACAGACTAAGAATCTTGTACCTGCAGTTGGATGTGGTAGTGCTTAGGAGGCTGAGAAAGGAGGATCACTTGAGACCAGGAGTTTGAGGCCACACTGTGCTGTGGTAATGTCTGTGAACAGCTATTGCACTCTAGCCTGGGCAACATAGCAAGATCCTGTCACCAAAAATGTAATAAAATCCTAGACCTGGGTTTCAGCCTAGATATGTCACTAATACCTTTATAAACTTGGGCATTTCATTTGCTCTCTCTGGGCCTGTTTCCTCATCTTAAAAAAAAGAAAGAAAGAAAGAAAAGGGAGATAGTGATTTAATTGAATTAGTAGAACGATTTCTTAACTTTTGATCCAGTAATTCCACTTTGGGAACTCTCTCCCAAGAAAATAATCCAAAATTGGAAAACAGTTATAAGAACAAAGAAATTTACCAACATCTAAAAAATAAAACTTTCTAAATATTCGGCAATGGAAAAGCAGCTAAATAATTTAGAACACATAATTATTGAGAGTATTATGCATTCATTAAAAATGTGTTCGCTGGGCATGGTGGCTCACACCTATAATCCCAGCACTTTGGGAGGGTGAGGGAGGTGGATCATGAGGTCAGGAGTTCAAGACCAGCCTGGCCAACATGGTGAAACCCCATCTCTATTAAAAATACAAAAATTAGCTGGGTGTGGTGGCACAGGCCTGTAGTCCCAGCTACTAGGAGAGGCAGGAGAATCACTTGAACCCAGAAGGCGGAGGTTGCAGTGAGCTAAGATCGAGCCACTGCACTCCAGCCTGGCAACAGAAGGAGATTCCATCTCAAAAAAAAAAAAAAGTGTTATGAAGATGACACAGCAACATGCCTCTGAATGGAAAAAGAGCATATGTTTACATGCTATGGTTATCACTATATTAATAAAAAACGTATGCAGGTAACAAATCTGCCAAAATACGAATGGTTGGTAAGGATAATAACTTCTCTGTACTTTCAAAATTTTCTTTTCTGAGGAGAAAAAAAAATTCTCCAACAGTTAAATTACATTTAAACGGAAAAGAAAATTTTAGAATTAAGGAATTCAACTAAATAATCTCCAGGATTTCCTTCAGGCTCTAATATTCTGCGGTTTTTCTCTGGAACTAGAGTAGAGGACAGGCAAGAGTAAAAATGTTAGAAATGTTTAGATGGCAGGGGCTGTGCCTGCTTAAATTACTTTGACAACACTCAAAACAGCACATGAGAACATTTGAAAAGCAGCCATTGGAGAAATGACGCAACACCCTCCATCTGTGTGGCAGAAGTCTGGGAAGGAGGAGACCTGAATTGAGCCATATGATCTCTAAGGGTCCTCTCCAAACAACTTATTCAACCATTTTTTGAACAAACATTTACCAAATGCCTACCATGTGTCAGGAACCATGTAGCTGAATGACTACTGAACCAGTGCTTCAGAATCTAGTGGAGGAGAAAGATTTTATTTTAGTTGGCTAGGACTGCCGTAACATAATACCACAGACTGGGTGGCATAAACAAGAGAAATATATTCCTCACAGGTCTGCAGGCTGGATATCCGAAATCAGGGTGCCAGCACAGTTGGATTCTGCCAAGGGTCCTTTCCCAGGTTACAGACAGCTGACTTCTCATATTGTCAGAAGGTGGAAAGAGAATGAAAGAGCTCTCTAGGATCCCTTCTTTTTCTTTCACTTTTTTTTTTGAGACAGTCTCACTCTGTCGCTCAAGCTGGAGTGCAGATGCACGATCTCGGCTATCTGAAACCTCTGCCTCCCAGGTTCAAGCAATTCTGCCTCAGCCTCCCCACTAGCTGGGACTACAGGCAGCATGTGCAACCCCATCCAGTTAATTTTTGTATTTTCAGTTGAGATAGGGTTTCACCATGTTGGCCAGGCTGGTCTCAAACTCCTGACCTCAAATGATTCACCAGCCTCGGCCTCCCAGAGTGCTGGGACTACAGGCATGAGCCACCACGCCTTTTTTTTTTAAAGGGTCAAGGGTCCCTTTTAATTTTTTTTTTTTTTGTAGAGACAAGGCCTCGCTACATTACCCAGGCTATCTTGAACTACTGCCCTCAAGCGCTCCCCTGGCCTCAGCCTCCCAAAGCACATTATAGGTGAGAGCCACCACACCTGGCCTATGTCCATTCATAAGGGCTCTACCTTCATGACCTACATACCCCGCAAAGGGCTACCTCCTCACACTATCACACTGGGGATTAGGATTTCAACATATGAATTTGAGGGGGGCACACTTTCAGTCCATAAGAGCTGCCTTCATGCTGTGTCCTCACATGTTCCTCTGTGCACACGTATCCCCAGGGTCTTTTTGTGTGTACAAATCTCCTCTTCTTATAAAGATGCCAGCCAGACTGGAGAAGGGCCCACCATAACAGCACAGCCTCATTTTAATCACCTCTTTAAAGGCCCTATCTCCAAATACAGACATTCTGAGGTACTGGGGCTTAGGGATTCGACATGTGAATTTTGGGAGTCACAATTCAGTCCATAAAAGATTTCAAAAAACAGCATCACAGTGCAATAACAGAACTGCATTCAAATACAAGGGGAACTACATGAAGACATAATTCATTCTAACAGGAAATATCAGAAACTCCGATAAAGGAGGTGTCACCTGAGCCTAGTTCTTACTTGAGAATCTCTTTTTTTTTTTTTTTTTAAGATGGGATTTCACCATGATGGTCAGGCTGGTCTTGAACTCCTGACCTCAGGTGATCCACCCACCTCAGCCTTACAAAGTGCTAGGATTACAGGCATGAGCCACTGTGCCTGAGAATCTCAAGTCTATAAACCATCATCCTTGATTGTCATTGGAATGTGTGTGTGTGTGTGTGTGTGTGTGTGTGTGTGTGTGTGTGTGTAGTGTGTGTATACACATATATATGATATACATATATATATGTGTATATATATGTATATACGTGTATATATATACACATATATATACACATATATACGCATAAATATACACATATACACATAAATATACACATATATACATATATACACATATACACATAAATATACACATATATATATATATATATATACACATATATATACACACATATATATATACACATATATATATATATTTTTTTTTTTTTTTGAGACAGAGTCTTGCTCTGTTGTCAGGCTGGAGTGCAGTGGCATGATCTCGGCTCACTGCAACCTCCACCTCCTGGGTTCAAGCGATTCTCCTGCCTCAGCCTCCTGGGTAGCTGGGACTACAGGCTCATGCCACCATGCCCGGCTAATTTTTTGCATTTTAAGCAGAGATGGGATTTCACTGTGTTAGTCAAGATGGTCTCGATTCCCTGACCTTGTGGTCTGCCCGCTTTGGCCTCCCAAAGTGCAGGGATTTTAGGCATGAGCCACCGCACCCAGCCTGCCATAGGAATATTTTAAGTATCAAAAATTGTAGGTAAGATAAAATCAGAGACAGGCGCTGTGGCTCATGCCTTTAATCCCAGCTCTTAGGAAGGCAGAGGTGGGAGGATAGCTTGAGCCCGGGAGTTCGAGACCTGCCTAGGCAATATAGCAAGACCCTGTTCTCCACACACACAAAAGAGACCAAAAAAAAGTGTAAGATAGAATCAGAAAATAAAACAAACTCAGAGGCCAAAAGAAGAATGTATTTATTCCAGAGGAACAAAGGTAAATACCATAGTTTAATAGTTGAACTGGGACTCTGGATTCAAATACAGCAACTTGGGCTGGGTGTGGTGGCTCATGCCTATAATCACAGCACTTTGGGGAGGCCGAGACGGGTGAATTGCTTAAGCCCAGGAGTTCGAGACCAGCCTGGGCAACATGGCAAAACCCTGTCTTTACAAAAAATACAAAAAATTAGCCAGGAGTGATGGTGCACACCTGAAGCTTCAGCTACCCAGAAGACTGAGGTGGGAGAACTGTCTAAGCCTAGGAGGTCCAGGCTGCAGTGAACCATGATTGCACCACTGCACTCCAGTTTGGGTAACAGAGTGAGACCCTGTCTCAAAAAAAAAAAAAAATACAGCAACTTGGAGATCAAATGAAGATCTTAGTTTATGGAATAATCTCCTTCTTGCTCTCACTCTTTTAAGTCATGAGGATTTTAATGTAGGGGGAGAGTGAGGGCGAGGTTTTGACAAACCCTTACCTTTTATCCTCTCTTCCATCTAGAAGCCATTCTTTCTCCACCTACCTTCAGCTAAGCTTTTCTCTAGGCCAGATTTTTTTTAGTCATTAATTTTTTTTTTTTTTTTTTTTTTTTTTTTTTGAGACGGAGTTTCGCTCTTGTTACCCAGGCTGGAGTGCGATGGCCAATCTCGGCTCACCGCAACCTCCGCCTCCCGGGTTCAGGCAATTCTCCTGCCTCAGCCTCCTGAGTAGCTGGGATTACAAGCACGTGCCACCATGCCCAGCTAATTTTTTGTATCTTTAGTAGAGACGGGGTTTCACCATTTGACCAGGATGGTCTCAATCTCTTGACCTCATGATCCACCCACCTTGGCCTCCCAAAGTGCTGGGATTACAGGCTTGAGCCACTGCGCCCGGCCTGAGGCCAGATTTTTAACCTCAATTCCTTATCCATTAAAAGACCCCTCAGCCAGGTGCGGTGGCTCAGGCCTGTAATCCCCACACTTTGGGAGGCCGAGGCAGGTGGATCACGAGGATAAGAGATCGAGACCATGCTGGCCAACATGGTGAAACCCCATCCCTACTTAAAAAAAAAAAAAAAGACCCCTCAGCTGGACACAATGGCTCTCACCTGTAATCTGTAATCCTAGCACTTTGGGAGGCCAAAGCAGAAGGATCACCGGAGCCCTAGAGTTCAAGACCAGCCTAGGCAACCCCATATCAAAAATATAAATTAAAATAAAATATTTGTCTCAAAGACACCTAGATTCCTGAAGTAAAAATGGAAAAACAGTACTGTGTTGACCTAGGTAGCACAATGCTAGGAGGACCATTTCTGTTGGCCCCTTCCCTTTCCAGTGTCTGGATGTGACCTGTTTGCCTTCCAACAGGGGTCGCCAGAGGCCATAGGGACCAAGGCCAGGCTTCTAGGAGGTGGCTGCAGGAAGGCGGCCAAGAATGTGAGTGCAAAGGTCAGTAACTCAGCATCAACAATAGCGATGGCATCACCATGACCCCAGCTCTCTCCCTGGGGCCCCTCTGAGACCAGTGCAGATGTTATCTCAGCTGACCTCACCCATTCCCCTCTCCACCAGCCTGCCACATGCAGCACCCGTGCCTGCTTTCTTCCTGACTGTCAGGCAAGAACTGGACTCCTCCAAGGTCTAGGGGAAAGCCAGCCAAATGTCAGGCTGCCCCCTGCCCCTTATCCTTTTCCTAAAGAACCCAGGGCTACCGTCCAAACGGCTTTTTGTTTTTTCCTGGCCTTCCAAAAGCTTCCTGAATCCTATTCTCAGCCTTGTTTTACTCAGAGGCAAGGCTGAAAGCGGAGTGGCAAAATGGCTTGCCCGAGGGAAAGCAGCCACTGGAAGGCAGACACCCAGGCCTTGCTCCTAATTATTTGGATTCATGATATTCTGATACACCCTCTAAACCTGCCACCAAACCCTTGGCCAAACAGGTCAGGAAAAACAACTTGGAAATACTGGCTTCAAATAGCTCGATGTCCCCAGTATTCTGTATTGACCCCTCTTCCCACCCCACCGCAGTAGAAATGCAAGGCACAGAAGATACCAAGTAAAGCTCTGTCCTACTCCCTCCTATCAAATATATTAGCTCTCCCATCTAAGCAGCAATGCTGTTGTTTCAGACTGGTTCCTGAGAGGCCCTAGAAGAAAACTCATGACAGCGTCTGGGCTGCCAAAGAAACAGTGTCCCTGTGATCATTTCAAGGGCAATGTGAAGAAAATAAGTAAGTTTCCAGAGAATGATTTTCCTTATACCAGAGTCACTCTGTGGAATTACCAGGGATGAAGCATGGGTTGAGAATAGAAAAAAGAGGTGAAATTAAGACCAGGATAAGTACACAACTCAGCCCTTTCTACTCAGTGTCAACTTGCCAGGAAATAGGAAGAGCAGGATACAAATAGGAAAAGCAGGATACAATTCTCCTGATACTAGAAAGGTTTAACCAAATTCTTAGATTTTAAAACCTCACTGTTGACCAAAGTGGGGGTGGATGGGGCTGCTGAAGACCTGGTCATTAGTCTCTGATGATTATACCAGTATCAGCATCAAACAGAACTGAACTCCTCCCTGGTTCAAGATCAGCCTAACCAACATGGCCAAACTCCATCTCTACTAAAAAATGAAGAAATGAGCCAGATATGGTGGCATACACCTGTAATCCCAGGGAGGCTGAGGCAAGAGAATCACTTGAACCTGGGAGGTGGAGGTCGCGATGAGCCGAGATCGCACCACTGCACTTCGGCCTGGGCAACAAAGCAATATTCTGTCTCAAAAAAAAAAGTGAGATATCACTGTATAATCATCAGAATGGCCAAAAGTTTTAAGTCTGTGACAAAAGTCAATACACATCAAAAACATGTAAAGTCTAATAAGACGAAGCACTGGCATAGTACAGCAAAAAAAACTCTCATATGCTGTTAATGGGAGTGTAAAATTGCTGGCAGTGATTTACTAAAGTTTAAGCTAGGTGTAGTCCTGTGACTAAGCAATTCTACTCTTCTGCTCTCTGGTATATACTCAAAGGGTATATACGCTTCAGTCTACCAGAGACATGTACAAGAATTTCATTGCAGCATTGCTCATAACTGCCTCAAACTCAAAACTGACCAAACATCCATCAATGGTAGAATTAATAAATAAACCATGGTACTTAGAACATCATATATCCATGAGAATGAACAAACGGAATAAAATTAATTATTGTTACAAACATAATATTGAGTAAAAGAAAATTAAGACATGAGTGAATCACTATAGTATGATTTTATGTACTGTCTTAGTCTGCTTAGTTTGCAGAATAACATAAGAAAATACCACAGATGGAGTGATTTTACAAAATAGAAATTTATCTCTCACAGTTCTGGAGGTTGGGACGTCCAAGATCAAGGTACCAATAGATTGTCTGGTGAGGGCCTGCTTCTCTATACACAGCAGCCTTCTCACTCTAACCTCACATGGCAGAAGCAGCAAACTCCTTCAGCACCCTTTATAAGGGCACTAATCCCACTGATGAGACCTCTGCCTTCATGACCGAATCACCTCCCAAAGGCCTCACCTCCTAATACCATCACCTTGAGGGTTAGGATTTAAACATATAAATCTAGGAGAGGCTAGGAGCAGTGGCTCACACCTATAATCCCAATATTTTGGAAGGCCAAGGCAGGCGGATCACCTGAGGTCAGGAGTTCAGGACCAGCCTGGCCAACATGGAGAAACCCCATGTTGACTTAAAATACAAAAAAATTAGCTGGGCAGGATGGTGCACATCTGTAATCCCAGCTACTCGGGAGGCTGAGGTAGGAGAATCACTTGAACCCAGGAGACAGAGGTTGCAGTGAGCCACTGCACTCCAGCCCAGACAACAGAGTGAGACTGTGTCTCAAAAAAAAAAAACATTGGGAGAGACATAAACATTCAGACCATAATGTATACATAAAGTTCAAAAATGAGCAAAAGTAAACTAAACTATTTAGGAATGTATATACATAGGTAGTAAATAATAAAGAAAATAAAGTAAGTTATTACTATAAAAGCAAGTCAGGATTACCTCTGTGAGGAGGAGAGGAAGGACAGTGATCAGAAAAGGACGGATGCTGGCAGTATTCGATTTTTTTTTTCTTTGGAGTTTCACTCTTGTTGCCCAGGCTGGAGTGCAATGGCATGATCTAGGCTCATCACAAACTCTACCTCCTGGGTTCAAGCAATTATCCTGCTTCAGCCTCCCGAGTAACTGGGATTACAGGCATGTGCCACCATGCCCAGCTAATTTTGTATTTTTAGTAGAGACGGAGTTTCTCCATGTTGGTCAGGCTTGTCTCAAACTCCAGACCTCAGGTGATCCGCCCACCTCATCCTCCCAAAGTGCTGGGATTACAGGTGTGAGCCACTGCGCCCGGCCGTAATATTCTATTTCTAACTCTAGGTAGTAGTTTCACGAATATCTGCTTTATAACTATTTGTTGTTAATAGAAACTTATATTGCATGTATAAGCTTCTATGAACTTCTATAGAAATATAATACTTTGCAATAATAGATTTGGATTTTTTTAGGGGTGGTGGTTTGAGACAAGGTCTTGCTCTGTCACCCAGGCTGGAACGAAGTGGCACAATCACAGCTCACCTCCTGGGCTCAAACGTTCCTCCCACCTCAGCCTCCCTAGCAGATGGGATCATAGGTACACCACAGGTACACAGGTACACAGGCCACCATGCCCGGCCAGTTTTTGCATTTTTTGTAGATACAGGGTTTCTCCATGTTGCTCAGGCTGGTCTTGAACTCCTGGGCTCAAGCCTCCCAAAGTGCTGAGATTACAGCCATAAGCCACCGTGCCTGGCCAGACTGTTAAAGGTGCACACTAAGGCAATACATAGAGTATAATATCATTTTTGTTTTTAAAAATAAACCATTATATTTATATACCAGAAGGTATGGAAAAATACGTAGCAAACATATTAACAGTGGTTAGCCCTGGAAAGCGTGTTGCAGAGGCTGGGGTGGGAGGAGTCCTTTTACTTTTTACTGGATTTTTAAAATTTTTTCCACTGGATAAGTCTTATTTTTATAATTTTTAAAACTCTCATAAAAATTAAATGTTAAGTCCAGGCACAGTGGTTCATGCCTGTAATCCTAGCACTTTGGGAGGCCAAGGCAGATGGGTCAGGAGTTCCAGATCACCCTGACCAACTTGCTGAAACCCTGTCTCTACTAAAAATACAAAAATTAGCTAGGCATGGTGGCATATGCCTGTAATCCCAGCTACTTGGGAGGCTGAGGCAGGAGAATCACTTGAACCCAGGAGGCGGAGGTTGCAGTGAGCTGAGATCGCACCACTGTACCCCAGCCTAGGTAACAGAGTGAGACTTCATCTAAAAAAATTAATTAATTAATTAAATGTTGAAAATGTTTTTAACACTAGCCTCTCCCTTCTATATGCATCGTAGGACACCGAGGGCACCACAGGAGGCCAAACAAGCATTCCAGAGCCTGCCAGCAATTTCTCAAACAATGTCAGCTAACAAGCTTTGCTCTGCCTTTGTAGGAGCTCTGAGCGCCTACTCTCCCAATTAAACATTCTCAGTCAAGAAGACAGTGAGCACACCTAGAGGACACCTTTCTTCTCCCACCTCATTCTCCCACTGCATCCACCCCCTAAATCATTCCGCGGCTCTCAGAAAGCATGTTTCTCAAGATCATTTTGATTATTGCTCTCCCTAGTGCCTATTCTCTCATCATTCTTATCCTGCGCCCTCCCCCTACCCAGGCTTGGTCTTAATTATCTGAAAGACAATTCCAGGAAACTGTAGCTTCCTAGCTGGTCTCATTTAATCTTAACTACAATCAGGAAAGTAGCAAACAGACATCAATAAATATTTTTAAAAAACATAATAGATCAAAATTGTTTCCTTCAAATGGGGTCTGCCAATTCACATCCAAAGGACCCATTTTACCCTATTCACTGCAGACTGAATCCAGATTCTACACATACTTCTCTCCACTGGCCTACTTGTTCATCTGTCACTCATTCTAACAAATCTTTCTGAGATAAGAGCTAGATGGGATAAAGAAAAAAAAAGTATACCAATGAACCAGACATGGTCTTATTAAAGATAATATAGGTTTAAAAAAAAACCTGGCACAGTTTCTTAGCACTTAGGCAGCCCTTGGTATTTATGACTACTCTCATCACCATTACCACAGTCATCATCAGTCATCATCATCAGTGGTCACTGTATTCTGTGAGTTTCCAATCCAGTAAAGAACCATAGTTTAAGGCTAGAGAGATGGCATAGAGGATCTCAAATGTCATTCAGAGGGGCTTCAAGCTATAAAAATGGGAGGGCATTGACATTCGCCTTTAGCACGGGACTTAAATGATCAGAGTGACAATATAAGGAAATTAAACTGGCAACCTGGCTGGGTGTGGTAGCTCACACCTGTAATCACAGCACTTTGGGTTGGGGGGGGCGTGAATCACGTAAGGTCAGGAGTTCAAGACCAGCCGGGCCAACACAGCAAAACCCAGTATCTACTAAAAATACAAAAATTAGCCTGGCATGGCAGTGCATGCCTGTAGTCCCAGCTACTCCGAAGGCTGAGGCAGGAGAATGGCTTGAACCCAGGAGGTAGAGGCTGCAGTGATCAAAACTGGCACCACTGCACTCCAGCCTAGGCAACAGAGCCAGACTCTGTCTCAAAAATAAATAAATAAATAAACTGGCAACCATTTGTAGGAATGAACAAAGAGGGAAATAATTATGACAACTACAAAGACTGCCTCCTGAATGACGCTTTCCTCAAACATCAAAAGGAGAGAGAAAAAAGGAATACTCATTCAACATCTGGCTTCTATCATCCCAGATGACCCAGAGGACTAAATTGGGATGCTTGCCTTATGAGAAGAAACATTTTAACTGAGTGGTGAATGGGGTGGGGCCCTATTTATGACACAAGAGAGCTAGCCCCTCCCTTCTTGTAAGAGAGTGCTAGGCACATAGGCTCCTCCTATTCCTAATCCTCCCTCAAAAGAGGCAACAGAGTTCATTACTTAGTGGGGGCCAGCTGTGATCGGCCCACTGCCTGCTGCCTTAAAAAGGAAAACCAGTGATGCCAGGATGAAGTGGAACCCAAAGGGAAGTGCCATCATGAGGAATCAATGAGAGATCTGTGAAGAGAGATCTCACCTGGGTGAGAGCCCAGAAGGATGAAACCTCGGAGATCAACCTCTCCGGTGAGGGAAATAACAATGGAGCCAGGTTCTCAGTCAGTATCTAGGCCAGACTGGGAACCTGAGCCACACCAGACGCCTATAACCCTGCCAGAGCCTGGGCCAGAAGAAACACCCACAGCCCAGCCAGAATCAAAGACTCCGCAGGGATCCAATACTCAACAGGAGCCTGCTTCAAAGCAAAGACCCCTCACGCAGCAGGAGCCCCCTGCCCAACATGATGCTGAATCCCAGAAGGAACCTAGAGCCCAAGAAATATCTGCTTTGCGAGAAGAATTTCTTGCCCCACAAAAGCCTGCACCACAGCAATCACCTCACATAAAAAGCATGCCCCTCACTCAACAGGAAGCTGCTTCCCAGCAGGGACCTGGGCCAGGAAAAGAATCTACAACTCAGCAGGAGCCAGCATTGAGAGAAAAACATGTAGCCCAGCCACGGCCCTGGCCAGGAAACCCACCTCCAACTCAACAAGAAGCTGAATCAATACCTGCGGCCCAGGCTAAACCTGGAGCCAAAAGGAAACCACCTGCCCCCACTGAATCTACATCCCAAGAGACATCTGAACAGTCAGACCCTACAACCCAGCGAACAACTCCAGTCCAGGGAGTCAAATCCAAGCAAGGATCTTTGACGGAGCCAGGATTTCTAAAAAAACTGCAGGAACTGTCCATACAGCGATCAGCCCTGGAGTGGAAGGCATATTTTGAGTGCGTCACAGATTCTGGGTCAGAATCAAATATGGGGTCATCTTCAGACACAGATTCTTCAGCCATGACGGCTGGAATGGTGGCCCCAGGAGTGAAGCTAGCCTTGAAAAGAGAATCCAGTTATAAAGCGATGTCAGGATATGGTGGGACATCGCCACATGAGAAAAGCAGTGCTCAGAATCACAGACACTACCAGGACACAGGTGAGTCTGAACCTGAAGGAACTGAAGCCTCTCAGGGACATTCATTTACTTAAGAAATACTAAAAACTTACAGTGTATCAAGTTAGCTCCGGTCATCCTTCAACAATCCTGAGATAAAGATCAACCCTGCCATTATTTAAAAAAAAAAAAAGTCCACACACAGTGGCTCGAGCCTCCAATCCCAGCACTTTGGGAGGCTGAGGCGGTGGATCATGAGGTCAAGAGTTCAAGACCAGCCTGGCCAAGATGATGAAACCCTTTCTCTACCAAAAATATAAAAATTATCTGGACATGGTGGCAGGCACTTGTAATCCCAGCGACTTGGGAGGCTGAGGCAGAGAATTGCTTGAACTTGGGAGTAGGAGGTGGCAGTGAGCCAAGATTGCACCACTGCACTCCAGCCTGGGCAACAGAAAAAAAAAAAAAAGAAGAAGAAGAAGAGGAAAAAATAAAATAAAACGAAGTCTCACTGTGTTGCCCAGGCTGGAATGCAGTCACAGCTCACTGCAGCCTCGAACTCCTGGGCTCAAGCCATCCTCCCACCTCAGCCTCCCGAGTAGCTGGGACTACAGGTGCACCACCATGTCCGGCTAATTTTTACATTTTTTGTACAGATGTGATCTCACCTATGTTGCCCAGGCTGGTCTCAAACTCCTGGCCTCAAGCAATCCTCCCACCTCAGCCTCCCAAAGTGCTGAGATTACAGGCATGAGCCACCCCGCACCCAGCCAACATCCTCATTCTGCAAATGAGGACACTGAGGCAGAAAAAGAAGTAAAGGATCTTTCACAGGGCCATGGAATTAGGAAGTGGCAAAGTCAGTATCTGAAGCTGGGGTCTCTGGATCCGAATGCCTCCCTAAGAGGATTTGGGGAAAATCAAATCCCAGAGTGGGAAAGCACTCTGGGCTAGGGACCAGGAGACCAGGAAAGCGGCCCTCTTGCCAGGATTCATTCATCCATCCACAGAAACTGACCAGGCACCAGCTCTGGGGCAGACACGGGCTAAGTCCCAGCAATACAATGCGAGACAGGGACCTTACCCTTTGGTGTTTCCATGCAGGCTAGGCAGAACTTCGGGGCATCAACCATCTCTCAGTTTACCAGGTCTGTCCTCTGCTGCCAGGAAGACACCTGCTCCCTGCCAGGCTGCCTCCATAGGGGACTCAGTTCAGCCAGGCGGAACAGCCTTGCGGGTTGTGTTCTCAGCAAGCAGGAGCTTGGAGGGAGGTGCGGGAGCCACCAAGGTCTCAGGCAAGGTCAGGGACTGACGGCAGGAAAGTTGGGGGAGCAGCATCAGAGGGTGATGGACTCAAGACTCTGGGCTCGCAGGCGCTCCCTCCCCTCCTCCGCCTCTTCCTGGGGCCCAGTGCCGCCCGCTGCCTGCTTCACAGGAGCCCCAGGAAGCTCCAATCTTCCTTCTCTAGGCTCAAAACCCCTGCCATGGAGAAGGGGGGGAATGCCAGCTTTATCCATGGAACTGGAGGTTACTTGTTGAAGTCGCCCGAGGTAGGGGGAAAAAAGCAAAGCAGCCCTAATCCTGAAGCTGCGGGCATCTGTGAGACCCTGGTCCAGGGCAGGCAGTGGCGGTCAGTCCATCCCGTGTCTCCCAGAGCTGAGGAGAAGAGGGTAACTCGTTTCTCAGAGCCGGGGCTGGTGGTATGCTTTGAGAAGGATGGAGGAGAGGCTGCAGGCAGGACAGGGATTGAGGACCTGGAAAGCTGTTTCTCCAGGCCTCCAGAGCACAGTCGCAAGGGACGCCCTCCCCACACCGCCACGGCGGGGGAGGCCGCCTCTCAGGGGGTCCAGAAGCAGCTAGTTGTGTGCGTGTGCGCGAGCCTCGAGCCTCCTGTTTCCCGCCTTTTCTTAGGCAAGCGTGGTTGCAGCTACTTCCTCTCGTGGGCCGGCCCGCGGCTTGAAACTAGTGCGCAGGCGCCGAGCATTCTCCCCGCCACCCGAACACACACACGCCCCCTCTCCCTCGCCATTCTCCGGAGCTGGGATGACGGGGGCGGAGACAGAGGGAGAAAGGTCCCCGAGGAAAAGCGCAACGGGAGGTCCTGGAGACTGGAGAGGGAAGGCGAGGCTCCCTCCTCCAGAGGCTCTCGGGCACAGCCACGCCTCCAACGCTCGCGCCCCGCCTCGTCTTTGAATTGGCAGAGGACCTGGCCCGCCCCCATCCCAGGCCCAGGCTCGGAGGAGCCCCGCTTTCCCCATTCAGCAGGCGGGTAGGACCGCTTTCTAGGGGAGCCCTCCCTGGGAAGGTGAGTGGGCTGGCGAGGCTGAGTCTGCACGTGGGATGTTTCCCAGCACGTGAGAAGACTGGGACTTCCCTCCTGGGGTGCTCCCCGCGGGGCTCCGCACTAGTCCTCCCTGAAGGACGCTTTTCGCCGCCTCCGAGGCTGCATTTTTGTTGGCCGGTAGCCCTTTAATGCGCGGCAGGGGAGGAGCCAGGTCTTAAATTCTGGCGGTTGGGGCGGAGCACGGCAGCGGAGGGAGACCAGGATTGGTTAGGGGGCGGAGCCCACAGAAGAGCAAGCCCGGGATTGGGTGATTGGGGGGGCCCACCGCAGTGTGTAGCGAGGATTGGCCCTCCGGACAGGGCCTAGCGGCTGGAATTGGCCCCCGCGCGAGGACCGCGGGGAATTGATGGAGTCGGCTGGGGGAACGCAAGCAGCCGAGGCCGCCCCGGCCTCGAAGAATGCCAAAGAGGGCTCGAGGAGCCGCGGTCGCCGGCGGTGGCGAAAAGGCAAGGCCAAAGGTGAGCGCGCGGAGACCGGCAGCAGCCCGGAAGGAACCTCGTACATCCTGCGGGACAATGGGGACAGCGTGGACTGGCCCACTGCCGCGAGGAGTGCGGGGATCCTCAGACTGGCCCATTGCCGCTTGCGGGGGCGACGGGATGATCTATTGTGAGAAGGGGGTGATGTGAGCGCCGAGAGGCCCACCCTGGCACGGGGACTAGCTGACGCCCAGATCGGCTTGGGAGCAGAGTCCGGAATGCGAGCCTCGTGGACCAGGGTTCCCGCTCAGGTTCCGCATTCGCTGTGTTATCAAGGGCAACGGCTGCCCTCAGTGTTTCCCACCTGGGGAATGGTTCGAGCGCCGATGTTCAGGGCTCCATCGCTTTTGAGCGGATAAGGGGGAAGGGGGTCAGCAGCTGTTACTCAAAGAGGAAGTCTAGAGGTGAGGCAAGGAGAGGTAGGAGAAAGGGGTACCTGTAGTGGAGAGTGCAGCGGGGCCAGTAAACCTCATCGCAGTCCCGACCTCCCACCTGGCAAGTCAGTCTATCCATCCATCCATGTCATCCACCTGCTTCAGCCGGCTCCACTGGGGCCTGGCCCTGACCCCTACCCCTTCCAAGACAAAGGGCCGTGGCTTGCCTTTAGACCTCCGCACCTGCCTCAGGAAAAAGAAGGGAAGGCTTGATTTCTCTAGATGTCACGTTATTTTCAGATCTCAAAGGGCTGAAGAAAGGCTGACAAACCATTAGAAATCCTGCAAGCCTCAGGCAGGGGCAGGTCCTCAGTTATGAGCATTTGGCAGTCAGCATGAGGACCTGTGGGAAGTTCTCCTGCAGGAAAGAAACTAACACTACCCCTAAGCCCCAGGGACCCCAAATTCATTGTTTCCCCTGCGGTAAAACACATCATTAGCTCAGAGTTGACCTGGAGTTGGCTCCAGAAACACACAGGCTCAGACAGGCTCAGAGGGCAGACAGACTGGAGCCCAAGGGCACTTGCTGTTACGACACTGAGCCTCACAAGCAGTATGGCATACCCAGAGGCAGTATAGACAGTGGTTAAGAAATGTGAGCTTCAGAGACCTGGTTCCTCAGGCTAGGAGCAGTGGTGTGCTGGGCAGAATTCTCCCTCTTTCCCTGCCTCAGCTTTCTGAGCTCTAAAATGGGTATGATGATAGGAGTGCCTCCTTTTGGGAGGTTTGAATGAGTGTAGAGTGTATGACACAGGCACCCAGCAAACCCTCCTGAGAAGTGAGGTTGTTATTACTGTTATTTCCTAGACAGTGAGCATCCTAAAAGCAGGGCTGTATCTGCCTTGTTTACCGTATATTTACAGAGCCCAGTATGTCAGGCACATAGGCACTCAAATATTTCTTGGATTAATAAGTGAAGGAATGTGTGAACTGTAACAGAGATATTAATAATCATGCTTCCCTTAGGGTTGTCATGAGGAGTCAGAATCCAGTTGAGTATGGCTCCCTGCAAAATAAGCCATTCACAAAGGCTCGTGACTGCAAACTCCAAGATTTACCTGTCATTTCCTGAGGCCTGCCCTGGTGCCTGGCCTTAGACGAATTAATCAGAACTTGCTCCTGCCTCAAGGGCATCGGGGCTGACTGGAGCAATCCTCGTCATCAGTTTCATCTTGCCAGTAACTGGATGAGGCTAGTGTCCTTGATCACCCCATTTCTCAGATGACGACACTGGGGCTCTGAGGGACCAAGGCCGCCTGGGCTTCCTTACTTGCCCAGTGAGGGCAAAGAGATGGCTGCCCCAGTCTCCTCGGGGCAGGGAGTTTGTGGGCCCACAACTGCTGTAGACCCAAACTTGATTCTGGGCCCAAGAGGTTCCATTCACACAGATTTGTTCAGCAGACATTCACCGAACATTGAGCTGTGCCAGGCCTGGGCTCTCGGTAGCAAGAAGGACAGATTCACAGTTGAGCTGGGGACACAGATATTACTCAGATAAGACTATGACTGTAAACTGTGATAAATACAACAGAGAAAAATATCCTGAGAAGACAGAATTGGGAGGCTTCCCAAGGAGGCAATATTGGACCCAAGGGTGGGCAGGCATTAAGTGCTGTGCAGGGGGCAAGCAGGGGGAGGGCAGGGGAACAGAGAGGACAGGATAGAGAAAGACCTGAGGCTTGAGGAAGCAGTGCGTTACAGTGCAGAGGGAGCTCAGCCAAGGCCAAGACAAAGAGGAAGACAAAACAGGGCAGGCAGGTTAAGAGAGGATGGTGGCTGGCTGGGTACAGTGGCTCACACCTGTAATCCTGGCACTTTGGAAGGGCACGGTGGGAGGATCGCTTGAGTCCAGGAGTTTGAGGCCAGCCTGGGCAACATAGCGAGACCCCCTCTCTACTAAAAATACAAAAATTAGCTGGGCATGTTGGGATGCACCTGTAGTCCCAGCTACATGGGAGGCTGAGATGGGAGGATCAATTGAGCCTAGGAGGTCAAGACTGCAGTGACTTGTGATCAACCACTGTACTCCAGCCTGAGCAACAGTGAGACTGTCTCAAAAAGAGGGGGCCAGGTGCAGTTGCTCACGCCTATAATCCCAGCACTTTGGGAGGCCAAGGCAGGTGGATCATGAGGTCAGGAGTTCAAAATCAGCCTGGCCAACATGCTGAAAACCCTGTCTCTACTAAAAATACAAAAATTAGCTGGGCATGGTGGCACGTGTCTGTAATCCCAGATACTCGGGAAGAGGCAGAGAATTGCATGAACCCGGGAGGCAGAGGTTGTAGTGAACCAAGATCACACCACTGCACTCCAGCCTGGGTGACAGAGCAAGACTCTGTCTCAAAAAAAAAAAATAGAGAAAGAGAAAGGAGGATGGTACCTGGTTTGGGAGGCCATGTCCAGGACTAGGATGTTGAAGGGTTGGAAGTGTGTGAACAGATTTATGTTTTAGAAAGATACTCTGGCTGCTATGTGGACAACAGATCAAAGAGAACAAAATCAGAGATGTCACAGTTACCCAGATAATGATGCTACATCCTGGACCAGGGAGGAAGCAGTGGAGGTGGGGACAAGGGCTGGGTTGCAGAGGCCCCTAATAGGCAGGGTGGGCAGGACTAGGGATGGATTGCATGGGAGTTGGGGGGTGGGGAGGTAGCCGGGATGACACTCTGGGTTCCAGCTTGAGCAAATGGGGAGAGATTTGTTCTAAACACACACACAGAGACCAGGACATGCACAAGCAAGTATATCCATTCATAGATATACAGATGCGCCCACACAAGCTTACAGGCCAAGAGAAACAGACACAGATACACTCACAGGCTAAGAAACACGCATAGCCCATGACGCTTGCATACAAACATTCATAC
Organism: Saguinus oedipus; assembly: GCA_031835075.1. Classification (NCBI taxonomy): domain Eukaryota; kingdom Metazoa; phylum Chordata; class Mammalia; order Primates; family Cebidae; genus Saguinus; species Saguinus oedipus. The sequence goes on along the minus strand of CM063187.1, from coordinate 44,792,104 downwards.
CTTCAGACATACCAAGAACATGCACAGGCTGAGAAAAAGTCCTGACAGGGCTGGGCTCAGTGACTCACGCCTGTAATCCCAGGACTTTGGGAGGCCAAGGTGGTCAGATCACCTGAGGTCAGGAGTTCGTCACTAGCCTGACCAACATGGAGAAACCCCGTCTCTACTAAAAATACAAAATTAGCCGGATATGGTGGTGCATGCTTGTAATCCTAGCTACTCGGGAGGCTGAGGCAGGAGAATCACTTGAACCCGGGAGGTGGAGGTTTCAGTGAGCCAAGATCACTCCATTGCACTCCAGCCTGGACAAAAAGAGCAAAACTCTATCTCAAAAAAAAAGAAAAAAAAAAGTGCCGACGGACACAGGACAGGACGCTAGCCATGACACATACTTGCAGAGGTGCAAACGAACACATGAACCCCAGACACACTCACACCTGACCAGAAAGCACAGACAGACAGCAAGAGGGAGCAGCATACAGAAACACAGCAGAGAGCAGCAGTACTGCCCTGGAGCTGCCCCATGCTGCCCATGTCACCCCAAGCAGTCATGTCAGTTTTCTGTGCCTCAATTTTGTCGTCTGCCAAAAGGGATGATAATGGTCCCTCCCTCATGGGTTGACATGAGTCACTTCACATAAAACACATAAATCTCATTACCTCCTTTGAGAATGAAAAAAAAAGAAATCCCAGCACTTTGGGAGACCAAAGTGGGAGCGTTGCATGAGTACAGGAGTTTGAGACCAGTCTAGGCAACATAGCCAGACCTGATCTCTATTTTTAAATTAAACACACACACAGAGAGAGAGAGAGAGAGAGAGAGAGACCAGGCACGCAGAGGCTGTTGGTGCAACATTTGCTCTTTTATGCAGACATTCTCGGGGATCCAGCCACTCACTTGTCCCTGCCTGCATCTGATTCCAGGCTTCCCTGCTTCAGAAGGCTTTGCTTCCTCCCAAGGCCCCAGACCTGGCCCTTTCTCCATCCCCCTTCCATCCCCCACACAACTTTCTTCCCCACCGCCCTTCTTACCTCTGCTCCATCCTCAGGAGTCAGATCCAAGCTGTCCAGAAACTCTTTTGGGCAAAGAAAGGGCCTAGGGGGGATATTCAGTCAGTGGGACACCCCCCGCTACCAAGAGCCAAATCCCCTCGGCCCTACCTCTGCCCCAGTCCTCACCCACGGCCCCAATAGTCCTGCCCCTGCCCCAGTGCCCTCTGCCAGGGATTACTGGCAAGTTTCTGGCAACCTCAACATCCCTTCCTGCCAGCTCCACCCAGCCCAGCCCTCAGGGAGCTGCCTGGAACAGGACAAAGGGCAGAGCTCTGGAGTCCCCAGGGCCTGGGTCCAGCCCCTTCCCAACTCCTTTTTATAGTCACTTGTTCTGTCGGAAATGTCCCCCTCCTCATCTTTTATTTTTGTTTTTTTTTTTTTTTTTTTTTTGAGACGTAGTTTGGCTCTTGTTACCCAGGCTGGAGTACAATGGTGTGATCTCGGCTCATGGCAACCTCCGCCTCCTGGGTTCAGGCAATTCTCCTGCCTCAGCCTCCTGAGTAGCTGGGATTACAGGCATGCGCCACCATGCCCAGCTAATTTTTTGTATTTTTAGTAGAGACGGGGTTTCACCATGTTAACCAGGATGGTCTCGATCTCTTGACCTCGTGATCCACCCGCCTCGGCCTCCCAAAGTGCTGAGATTACAGGCTTGAGCCCTTGTACCCGGCCCTGGTTTGTTTGTTTTTTTTTTGAGACAGAGTTTCTCTTTGTTGCCCAGGCTGGAATGCAGTGGCATGATCTTGGCTTGCTGCAATCTCTGCCCCCAGATTCAAGCAGTTCTCCTGCCTCAGCCCCCCCAGTAGCTGAGATTACAGACACGTGCCACCACGCCTGGCTAAGTTTTGTATTTTTAGTAGAGACAGTTTTGCCATGTTGGCCCAGCTGTTCTCAAACTCCTGACCTCAGGTGATCCACTGGCCTCAGCCTCCCAAACTGTTGGGATTATAGGTGTGCGCTCATCTTAAAAGATCCCTACCCATGGATCCCTACCCGCATGGATGCCGCCACTTTACCAAGGGGCAGCAGTGCACCAGGTGCTGCCCAAGGGTTGAATAAAACAAGCAAAACTTCCTGCCCCTTGGAGGAAGGAGCTTATAATCTAGTGCGGGAGACAGTGGGCGAACAATATAAATACAGGCATGCCTTGGAGACATGCCTGTTCCAGACCATGTTCAGTTCCAGACCACCTGATAAAGCAAGTCACACAAATTTCTTGGTTTCCCAGTGCATAGAAAAGTTCTGTTTACACTATACTATAATCTATTCAGTGTATGATAGCATATATCTAAAAATACCATGTATATATCTTAATTTTTTTCTGTAGAGACGAGTCTCTCTATGTTGCCCAGGCTGGTCTCGAACTCCTAGCCTCAAGTAAGCCTCCTGCCTCAACCTCCCAAAGTGCTGGGATTACAGGCATGAGTTACCATACCTGGCCCCATACGGTGCTAATGATCATCTGAGCCTTCAGCAAAGCCTCATCTTTTTGCTGGTGGAGGGCCAGTGGTGATGGCTGTTGACTCATCAGGGTGGTGGTTGTGGAAGGTGGCTCTGGCAATTTCTTAAAATAAGGTAACAATGAAGTTTTCTGCATCGATAAACTCTTCTTTCACAAAACAGTTCTCCATAGCATGTGATGCTATTTGATACCATTTTGCCCAGAGTAGAACTTTCAAAATTGGGGTCAGACCAGGCATGGTAGCTCACGCCTGTAATCCCAGCACTTTGGGAGGCTGAGGTGGGTAAATCACCTGAGGTCAGGAGTTGGAGACCAGCCTGGCCAACAGGGTGAAACCCCGTCTCTACTAAAAATATAAAAATTAGCTGGGCATGGTGGCAGGCATTTGCAATTCCAGCTACTTGGGAAGCTGAGGCAGGAGAATCACTTGAACCAGGGAGGCGGAGGTTTCAGTGAGCTGAGATTGCGCCATCGCACTTCAGCCTAGGCAACAAGAGCAAAACTCATCTTGAAAAAAGAAAAATTGGGGTCAGCTCTCTCAAAGCCTGCTGGTGCTTTATCAACCAAGTCCATGCCATAGTCTAAATCCTTCATTGCCATTGTTCCTGGATATCAAATGTGTTTCTTTTTTTTAATTTTTTTTTTATTTTTTGTGGCAGGGGTGATCTCACTATGTTACCCAGGCTGATTTCAAACTGGCCTCAAGCAGTCTTCCTGCCTTGGCCTCCCAAAGTGCTGGGATTACAAATATAAGCCACTGCACTCAGCCTACAAAGTGTATCTCTATTTTTTATTATTTAATAAGACTTAGAGCTGGGCATGGTGGCACATGCTTGCAATCCCAGCTATTCAAGAGGCTGAGGCAGGAGGATCACTTGAGGTCCGGTGTTCAGGATCAGCCTAGGCACCACAGCCCTATCTCTCTTTTTTTTTTTTTTTTTTGAGACAGAGTTTCGCTCTTGTTACCCAGGCTGGAGCGCAATGGCACGATCTCGGCTCACTGCAACCTCTGCTTCCCGGGTTCAGGCAATTCTCCTGCCTCAGCCTCCTGAGTAGCTGGGATTACAGGCACGCACCACCATGCCCAGCTAATTTTTTTTGTATTTTTAGTAGAGACGGGGTTTCACCATGTTGACCAGGATGGTCTCGACCTCTTGACCTCATGATCCACCCGCCTCGGCCTCCCAAAGTGCTGGGATTACAGGCGTGAGCCACCGCACCCGGCCAGCCCTATCTCTTTAAAAAATGCAGAAAAATAGCCAGATGCAGTGGCTCTCACCTGTAATCCCAGCTACTCAAGAGGCCAAGGCAGGCAGGAGGATCTCTTGAGGCCTGGAGTTCAAGACTAGCCTAGGCAACACAGCAAGACTCTGTCTCTAAAAACCTGAAAAAACAATTAACTAGGCATAGTGGTGCCCATCTGTAGTCCCCACTATTCAGGAGGCAGAAGTGAAAGAATCACTTGAGCCCAGAAGTTCAAGGCTGCAGTGAGGTATGATTGCGCCACTGCACTCCAGCTCAGGTGACACAGCAGGAATCTATCTCTAAAACTAAAAATTTAAAAAAAAAAAAAAAAATAGTAAGACTTAAAAGTTGAAATTACTCCTTGGCCTGTGGGCTACAGAACAGATGATGTGTTAGCAGGCATAAAACAACATTAGCTGGGCACGGTGGCTCATACCTGTAATCCCAGCACTTTGGGAGATCGAGGCAGGCGGATCACCTGAGGTCGGGAGTTTGAGACCAGCCCAACCAACATGGAGAAACCTGTCTCCACTAAAAATCCAAAATTAGGCCGGGCGCAGTGGCTCACACCTGTAATCCCAGCACTTTGGGAGGCCAAGGCGGGCGGATCACAAGGTCAGGAGATCGAGACCATCCTGGCAACATGGTGAAACCCTGTGTCTACTAAAAATATAAAAATTAGCTGGACATGGTGGCGTGTGCCTGTAATCCCAGCTACTCAGGAGGCTGAGGCAGGAGAATTGCTTGAACCCAGGAGGCAGAGGTTGCAGTGAGCTGAGATTGCGCCATTGCACTCCAGCCTGGCACCTGGCGACAGAGCGAGACTCTGTCTCAAAAAAAAAAAAAAATTACAAAATTAGCCGGGTGTAGTGGCACATGCCTATAATCCCAGCTACTCGCGAGGCTAAGGCAGGAGAATTGCTTGAACCCGGGAGGTGGAGGTTGTGGTGAGCCGAGATTGCACCATTGCATTTCAGCCTGGGCAACAAGAGCAAAACTCCATCTCAAAAAAAAAAAAAGGAAAATTATATTAATCTACTTGTATGTCTCCACCAGGGCTCTTGGGTAACCACGTGCATTGTCCTTGAGAAATACTTTATTTTTTTCTGTGCAGTATGTCTCAACATTGGGCTTGAAATACTCAATAAACCATGTTATAAACAGACGTCTTGCCATCCAGGCTTTTTAAGAGCACAGGCAGAGTAGATCTGGGGTAATCCTGAGGGCCCTAGGATTTCTAGAATGATAAATGAGCACTGGCTTCAACTGAGTCACCAGTTCCATTAGCCCCTGGCAAGGGGTCAGCCTGGCCTTGAAGCTTTGGAGCCAGGCACTGACCTCCACTCCATCTGTGAAAGTCCTAGATGGCATCTTCTTCCAATACATGGTGGTTTCATCGACATTGAAAATATGTAGCCGTCTTCATCAACGATCTTAACTAGATCTTCTGGGTAACTTGCTGCATCTCCTTCATCAGCACTTACTGCGTCACCTTACACATTTATGTTACAGAGACAGCTTCTTTCCTTAAACTTCACGAATCCACCTCTGCTAGCTTCCAACCTTTTTTTCTGCAGCTTCCTCACTTCTCTCACCCGTCATGGAATTGAAGAGGGACAGGGCCTTGCTTGGGATTAGGTTTTGGCTTAAGGACATATTGTGGCTGGTTTGACCTTCTATCCAGACCACTCAAACTTTTTCCATATCAGCAATAAGGCTGATCCACTTTCTTATCATTCATGTGTTCCCTGGAGTTGCACTTTCATTACTTTCAAGAACTTTTCCTTCCTATGCATTCACAACTTGGCTAACTGGCAAAAAAGGCCTAATTTTTAGCCTGTTTCAGCATTGGACATGCCTTGCTCACTGAACTTAATCCCTTCTAGTTTTTAATTTAAAATGAGAGACACAAGACTCTTCCTTGACTTGAACACTTCGAGGTCATTGTAGGGTTGTTCATTGGCCTGATTTCTATTTTGTTTTATTTTTTATTTTATTTTATTTTAAGATGGAGTTTTGCTTTTGTTGCCCAAACCGGAGTGCAGTGACATGATCTCGGCTCACTGCAACCTCTACCTCCCAGGTTCAAGTGATTCTCCTGTCTCAGCCTCTCGAGTAGCTGGGATTACAGGCACCTGCCACCGCAGCCAGCTAATTTTTGTATTTTTAGTAGAGATGGGGTTTCACCATGTTAGTCAGGATGATCTCAATCTCCTGACCTTGTGATCCGCCAGCCTCAGCCTCCCAAAGTGCTGGGATTATAGGCTTGAGCCATGCACAGCCTATTTTATTTTTCATTGCATTTATTTGAGACAGAGTCTCGCTCTATAGACCAGGCTGGAGTGCAGTGGTACAATCTTGGCTTACTACTATCTCCACCTCTGGGTTCAAGCAATTCTCCTGCCTCAGCCTCCCAAGTAGCTGGGATCACAGGCACAAGCCACCATGCCAGCTAATTTTTTATTTTCAGTAGAGATGGGGTTTCACCATGCTGGCCAGGCTGGTCTCAAACTCCAGACCTCAAATGATCCATCTGCCTCGGCCTCCCAAAGTGCTCGGATTACAGGCATGAGCCACCACACCCAGCCTCAATTTTGTATGTCTCAGGGAATATGGAGGCTCGAGGAGAAGAGATATGAGGGAAACAGCTGGTCAGTGGAGCAGTCAGAACACACACGACATTTATCGGTTCACCCTCTTACATGGACATGGTTGGTAGTGCTCCCAGTTACAATAGTAACACCAGAGATCATTGATCAAACATCATCATAACAGATACAATAATAATGGAAAAGTGTGAAATACTGTGAAAACTACCAAAATATGACAGAGACAGGAAGTAAGCACCGGCTGTGGGAAAATGATGCAGACAGACTTGCTCGACGCAGGCTTGCCACAAACCTTCAACTGTAAAAAATCCAGTATGTTTGAAGCACAGTAAAGTGAGGTATTCCTGTAGTAAACTGTATAGTACACTAGGCGGTGACAAGTGCTGCAGAGAAAAATCACCCAATACACGTTCAGGGAGGTCAAGTGAAACCATGTGCAGAATACAATGGCCATGGGTGCCGCTTATAAATCCTTATAAATCCTGCCTCACAGCCAGGCTTGGCGGCTCACGCCTGTAATCCCAGCACTTTGGGAGGCCGAGGTGGGTGGATCACAAGGTCAGGAGTTCAAGCCTGGCCATGTCTACTAAAAAATACAAAAATTAGCTGGCGTGGTGGCAGGCGCCTGTAATCCTAGCTACTCGGGAGGCTGAGGCAGGAGAATCACTTGAACCCGGGAGGGGGAGGTTGCAGTGAGCCAAGGTCGTGCCACTGCACTCCAGCCTGGCAACAGAGCAAGACTCCATCTCAAAAAAAAAACTTCCTGTCTCCCACCCTGAGCCAGCAGAACGGCCAAGTGCAGTTTCCAGGTGAGGAAACCAGACTCATCCAGGGTCAACAGCTTGGGTTATCATCCCATTTTCACAGCTGCAAGCCTAACACTGCCTCCTAAGGCCTCTGTCTGTCCATCTGTCCACCAGCCTTGGGGAGGGCCAGTCCTCTCCCGAGCTAACCAGCCCCTCTGCCCGCACTCTGCCTCGTCATGCCTTCCTTCCTGTGTCAGATATCCACGGAGCACCTGCTATGTGCCAGGTACCCTGGCAGGCCGCAGGGCCACCTCAGGAATCACAGTCCCAGACAGAAGATTCACCTCCAGCCAAGCAAATGACCCTGAGACCTCAGGACCTCAGTTGCACAGGCCCCTTCCAAGGCCCTAATCTTGTATTTATTATTCTGTATTCTTCTTTCTAAAGGGCCACACCCCTGCACCTTCTAAGTTTCGCAGCTCCATAAAACCTAGTTCTGTCCTGGGGGAGATGAACAAGTATGTAAACAAATTATAAAGTGTAATCTCAGCACTTTGGGAGGCTGAGGTGGGCAGATCACCTGAGTTCAGGAGTTCGAGACCAGCCTGAATAACATGGAGAAACCCCGTCTCCACTAAAAATACAAAATTAGCCAGACGTGGTGGTTTGTGCCTATAGTCCCAGCTACTTAGGCTGAGGCAGGAGAATTACTTGAACCTGGGAGACAGAGGTTGCGGTGAGCCAAGATCACACCATTGCACTCCAGCCTGGGCAACAACAGCGAAACTCTGTCTCAAAAAATAAATATGGTGTCAAATGGCAGAATGGAACAGAACTAAGTATCATGGCAGAAAATAATGAGGGGGTGCATATCTTGGGGGGGGAACAACTGGGGAGTACCTCTTTGAGGTGACAAGCTGAGGCCAGACAAGGAGTGTGTGGAATGACATGGGTGAAGCATCTCTCGAGCCTCTCTTTCCCTACGCCTGAAGTGGGGATGCCAGTCACAGCAGGGTGGGCTGAGAGGGGTAAGTGGCAGATCCGGGGTGCCCAGTGAGGTCACACCACGCAGTAGGACCAGCCGCTCAGGCCCCTAGCTGAGCCTGGCACTGCCCTTAATCAGCTTTTGTCCTCCCAGGAGGGACAGGCAGGGCTGGCTACCTCCTCTCTCCCCCCCAACAGCTGGGACCAGCTGTGCCAGGGCCAGAGGAGGAGGGAGCTGAGATCACTGGGCCTTTGGCTCCCTGAGCCTTCTCTGGGGAGAGACAGGGCAGCCTGGCTGGGTGAGAGGGGACAACTTGTTCAGGGCAGGGGCTGGGACTCCTGGGTCCTAAAGGATGAAGGAGCTGGGGGCCTGGATTCCTGGGTCTGAGGGAGGAGGGAGCTGTGGGTGTGGACTCCTGGGTTCTAAGACAGAGGAGCCTGTAACAGGATTTCCAGTTGAGCTGAGTCTAGGAGCAGGTAGGGGGCAGGGCAGGGAGCTGGGCTCTCTACTCTGTTTACAGCACGTGGTCCTCACTGATCTTTCTGGGTGGGAGGTGGCTTGCATGGCTACACCCTGGGCAGGCCAGCCCCGCCCCTGGGTTTATTGCTCCAGGCTGCTACTGGCACAAGCCACAGACCAGCAGTCCCAGCCCAGGGGAACTCAGAAGATGCCTGGGAGGGGTGAGTCTGCAGCCAGCTAAGAGACAGGAATGGCCACTGCCAGGCCCCAGGACCTAGAAGGGAAAGGAAATACCTTCTTCTAGGGGAACAGGCAAGGTGCTGGGCTTTGGGAGGGAAGTCCTTGAAGCAGATGGTAGCATTCCACCCAGGGCAGCTTGTTCAGGACCTGGGTGACAGGGCATCCAAGAAACAGGGCAGCCTGAATGCCTGGAAAGGGTCTCAAAGGGAAGAGCATTGTGGACCAGGAAGTGTGCAGAGTCAGATGTAATCCAAGGTAATTTTTTTGTTTGTTTGTTTTTGACACAGTCTCGCTCTCTCATCCAGGCTGGAGTGCAGTGGTGCGATCTCGGCTCACTGCAACCTCCATCTCCTGGATTCAAGCAGTTCTCCTGCCTCAGCCTCCTGAGCAGCTAGGATTACAGGCCCGCACCACCATGCCTGGCTAATTTCTCTATTTTTAGTAGAGACGAGGTTTCACCATGTTGGTCAGGCTGGTCTCAAACTCCTGACCTTGTGATCCGCCCGCCTTGGCTTCCCAAAGTGCTGGGATTATAGGTGTGAGCCACCACACCCGGCTAGGGCAAGTTTTTGAGATGTGGCTACCAGAGTCCTAGCGGGGAGCCCCCCATAAGAGTGGCTGTGGACGCGGGGAGCTGGGTTTACAAAAGCTCTGCCACTTTTAGTGCAACCTTTACCTCCTCACTTAAAACTGAGCCCCAGTTTCCTGTCCTGGAAAATGGGGATGCTGACAGTAATAGAGATTTGAACCTAGGTGGCGTGGGTCCCAGAGGGTTATCGCACTAAAGCAGCAAACGCTCAGAAAGCTCTCAGCATGGGACCTGCGCGGATATCCTCAAGGTCAATAGCAGCGATGAGTGTCGCTGTTCCAGGCAGGGGAGCAGGGCCAGCCGTGCAACCCAGAAACAGTGACAAGCCTGAAGGCCAGGGGACCCTGCTGGGGAAGAAGCAAGACTGAGTTTTGGGGATCTCATAGAGAAACAGGGAGGAAACTAGGATTTGGAGGGGATTCTAAAGCCAGACTTGAAGGACAAGGAACAATCTAGAACTGTGAACTCCTGGGTTCAGGGAGAGAGTTGGGCTTGGAGACCAGGCTCCAGAGAGACGGGAAGGGATGGGCTGGGGCTGAACTCTCCCAAATGTTGTTAGAGGGGAGCGGCCTTTGGGTAGCACTTGGGGCCTGAGAAGGAAAGATGGGACGGGAGACCTGGACTCCTGGGTCCTGAGAGTGGGTAGCAACTGGAGGTCTAGATGTCTTGGAATTTAGGAGAAGGAGTGTTGGGCCCCAGGAGAGTTCATGGAGACAGGTGCCTGGACTCTGGGGTCCCTGGAAGGAAGGAAGAAGGACCAGCAGCCTCCTGGATCATAGGAGAGACAAATGAGTTAGGGAACGAGTCGTGTGGGCTTAGGAGAATGCTGGGATTCCCGGGTCTGAGGGATAAGAGGAGGCTGAGGCAGCAAGTTTCTGAGTACCAAATAGGTGACAACAGGGACTCCTGGGTCCTGAAGAGGAAGGGTTGGGGCCTGATCTCCTGGGTCTGAGGGAGGAGGAAGCTGAGGGGCAGAATTCCTGGCTCCCGAGGAGGGAGGAAGACACTGTGACTGGGGCCCCAAATTTCTGATTCCTAGAGATAAGGGGGTGACCTCTTGTGTCTAACAGAGAGGGACCCTGGGGTCCTGGGCCCCTGGGACTGAAGGAAGAAAGAGCTGGGGTCTGACAGAGGAGTGGGTAGCTAGGGCACAGAGTCCTGGGCCCCCGCTGAGCAAGGTTTGATCCAGCCCCACCTAACAGGCCTCCCACCTGCCCACAGCCTCGAAGCTCATCCACAACATGGACTTGCGCACAATGACACAGTCGCTGGTGACGCTGGCGGAGGACAACATAGCCTTCTTCTCCAGCCAGGGCCCTGGGGAAACGGCCCGGCGGCTATCAGGCGTCTTTGAGGGTGTGCGGGAACAGGCGCTGGGGCTGGAGCCAGCCCTGGGCCGCCTGCTCGGCGTGGCACACCTCTTTGACCTGGACCCAGAGACACCAGCCAACGGGTACCGCAGCCTAGTGCACACGGCCCGCTGCTGCCTGGCGCACCTCCTGCACAAATCCCGCTATGTGGCTTCCAACCGCCGCAGCATCTTCTTCCGCACCAGCCACAACCTGGCCGAGCTGGAGGCCTACCTGGCCGCCCTCACCCAGCTCCGCGCTCTGGTTTACTACGCCCAGCGCCTGCTGGTTACCAATCAGCCCGGGGGGCTCTTCTTCGAGGGTGACGAGGGGCTCACTGCCGACTTCCTGCGGGAGTATGTCACGCTGCATAAGGGCTGCTTCTATGGCCGCTGCCTGGGCTTCCAGGTGAGCCCCCTGCCCCATGCCCCTCTGGGCCCACGATGAAGGCACCCGGTGGCCCCTGGCCTGGCCTAGAGTGTGGTAAAGTAACCACAGTGGTCAGCATTATTGGATCCAGGAAACAGCAGGTACAGAAAGGGGAAGCTGGCTGGAACTCAGACGGAGCTGCACCAGGGGTCTCAGCCTACTCATGGTCCCTGTGCAAAGTCTGCTGAGTAGTAAGGAATCTACTGCAGAGCTTTTTTCACCAGCATATCCTCTGCTCTCTATTGCCCTGCACTCAGGAGATGCATTCACTCTGTTACCTGTCTGGCCTCTGCAGTCACTTGAGTTTCAGACCCCTCAGGGAGGGATCTGCAGCTGTGTGACCCCGTAGTCCTTCCGGCCCTCTGGGCCTCCCCGCACCTCAGCCCCCCACTCCCACGCCACCTGTCCAGGTTTCCCTGTAGGCCAGCCTGTCCTCAGCAACCCAGCCCAGGCGTTCCTGGAGACCTCCCCTCACCAGGGCTGAACCAAGCCCAACTGGGCCAGCCAGCCCCTCCCTGTGTCCCAGCCGTGACCCTAGAGTCACGAGAAAGAGCTCCTGGGGCTGCCTGAACCAGCATCCCAGCCACAATAGCCAGGCACTCAGGTGCCCTCTGGCCTACTGGGCACCCAGCCAGGGGCAGGGCCCAGCTCTGCTTTGGTGCAAGGCAGTCTCCCCTCTAAAATGTTAGCCCCAGAGAGGCCTCCCCTGTCGTGGCCACTGCTCCAGCCCAGTGTCTAGCATGCAGCAGGACCTCGGCCAGTGTAGAGGGAGCAGAAGAACCCACCAGTCCCTTGCCTTAGCCTCCTGTGGCTCCATTTCCTCTGATCCTGTGTCCCCATCATCTTGTCTTTTTTTTTCTTTTTGTATTTTGTTTAGTAGAGATGGGGTTTCACCATGTTGGCCAGGCTGGTCTCAAACTCCTGACCTCATGATCTGCCCGCCTCGGCCTCCCAAAGTGCTGGGTTTACAGGCATGAGTCCCACCGCGCCTGACCCCACTCTTTCCTTAACTGCCTGTCTGTTCTCTCAGACGCTGTCTCCCGCTCCTCATGTGGTGGCCAGCTGGCCTCAGTCTCCCTCTCCAGCTTTCTGCCTCAGGTCCCTGTGCCTGGTGGGCTGCCTCTGACCACCTCCCTGTTCCCCCTGTCTTCTGGCTGCCCCCTGTCTCACCCATCCTCTCTCTGACTCTCGGGAAGTCCCCGCAGCATCTTACTCCCTAGGTCACAGCCTACCAGTAGCTCCATCCCGCACTGAGAATGAAATCCAAATTCCTCTGCCCAGGCCCTATGTGAGCCCCGTTTGCCACTCCAGTGTCACCGACTGGCCCTGCTCACTCTGCTCCCTCCCTGGTTTTTGCTACCCACAGCAAGCACCAAGCATGTCACCTCTAAGCTTTCATACTCTGTGCCCGCTGCAGGGGACACCCTCCCCTCGCTTCAGGCAGATCCCTCCTCCGGAGTCATCGCTCTCGTCCGTTCCACCTGCTGCCTTTTCGTTTCAAACCATTCGTCATTTCTTGTTGTGATACTGCTTCTGGCTTTGCCTATCTGCTGATCATTTGTTTTCCCTTTGAGAACGTAGGTCTGTGAGCCAGGCGAGAGCTATGCCCAGCACACAGTAGGAGCCTGTGAAACGTTTACTGAATGAATGCGCCTCCCCCACATGTCCCTGCACCTGGATCCTGCCCTGTCCCCCTCCCTCTCCTGAGCGGTGGGTGACGCAGCCGCGTCTCTCCACAGTTCACGCCTGCCATCCGGCCATTCCTGCAGACCATCTCCATCGGGCTGGTGTCCTTCGGGGAGCACTACAAACGCAACGAGACAGGCCTCAGTGAGTCCTGGCTGGGTCCTGACTACAGCCTCCCTTCCTGGCCCTCCTCTCCACCCCTGCTCGAGCAGCCTGACCCACTGGGATTCCCTTACCCCGGTTCCAACCCCCAGGTGTGGCCGCCAGCTCCCTCTTCACCAGTGGCCGCTTTGCCATTGACCCTGAGCTGCGTGGGGCTGAGTTTGAGCGGATCACACAGAACCTGGACGTGCACTTCTGGAAAGCCTTCTGGAATATCACCGAGATGGAGGTGCTATCGGTGAGGGCCCGTTACAGATGGGGACGCTCGGATGGGGCCATCTGAGGCCACAGTAGGTCTCCGAGGGGCTCCAGGTTCAGGGATAGCACACAAGGGGAAAGACTGGGGACCAGAGGGAGGGGTGAAGGGCCCCCTTGCAGGCAGCTTCTCGCCAGCACCCCTTCTGGACCCTCCCTCCAGTCTCTGGCCAACATGGCATCAGCCACTGTGAGGGTAAGCCGCCTGCTCAGCCTGCCACCTGAAGCCTTTGAGATGCCGCTGACTGCCGACCCCACGCTCACGGTCACCATCTCACCCCCACTGGCCCACACGGGCCCCGGGCCCGTCCTGATCAGGCTTATCTCCTATGACCTGCGTGAAGGACAGGTAGGTAGGGTTCCAGCCTCAGCCAGGGAGAGGGACAGAGCTGAGGAGCATGGGCAGACCCTCCTCGGCATCCCCATGGAGGGGGCAGCCCTGGCCAGCCCTCCCTAGCCTCACACACTGCCTCCCTCCTCATCCCCAGGACAGTGAGGAGCTCAGCAGCCTGGTGAAGTCCAATGGCCAACGGAGCCTGGAGCTGTGGCCGCGCCCCCAGCAGGCACCCCGCTCGAGGTCCCTGGTAGTTCACTTCCACGGCGGTGGCTTTGTGGCCCAGACCTCCAAATCCCACGAGCCCTACCTCAAGAGCTGGGCCCAGGAGCTGGGTGCCCCCATCATCTCCATCGACTACTCCCTGGCCCCTGAGGCCCCCTTCCCCCGTGCGCTGGAGGAGTGCTTCTTTGCCTACTGCTGGGCTGTCAAGCACTGTGCCCTCCTTGGTGAGCCTCAGGCCCCCAGGGCCACCTGCACCTGCTCCCAGCCCAGCCTGCTGCAAGCTCCTCCAACCTCAGCCTCACACCCTCTACCTTCCTCTCCCACACCTCCCAGCTCCTGCCACCTGCTTACCCAGGTCCTGCCTAATCTTCCACCTCAGCCACTTTATCCTCTGTCCCTCACCACGGCACCCAAGGCTGGCTCTCCACCTCCTCCACCTCCACTTCCTACCCACCATCCTGTCTCCTCGGGCCTCTACCATCCCCCTCTGATAGCTCCAAGCCCTGCTTTCCTGCCATGCCAGCCTCCCATCCCACACTCCAGCGTCTCTGACCTCCCTCTTCAAAGATAAACATCTCGGGAGGACGCTAAGGCACAGAGCGGCATGTGGCAGTGCCCCAGGGCACAAAGCCTGCAACCCAGCCCCTCTGTGCTGAGCCTGAACCCTGACCTTCCATTCCACCCTCTGAGGACCCCCTGCTCCAACAGGCCTGAGCTCCCCTTCCCCACCACCTGCCCTCCCTACTCCAAACCTCCAGCACCCCTAGGCTTTCCCAGAGCTTCCCTGGGCCTCTCCAGGTCCTGAGTCATCCTGACCCTCTGCCTACCACATGAACCCAAATCTGTGCCTCAGTCTGCCAGTCTCCAGAACTGCAGACTGCTAGACCTTGGAGTGCCCCACACCCCACCTTGCAGAGCCCAGTTATCCCAGCTTGAGTTCCTCCCTGCCCTCCCTCCCCAGTCCCCTGCCCCTGCCAGGCTGTGACCAACCACCCCTCTCCCAAACCAGGCTCAACAGGAGAACGAATATGCCTTGCAGGGGACAGTGCAGGAGGGAACCTCTGCTTCACTGTGGCCCTTCGGGCAGCAGCCTATGGGGTGCGGGTGCCAGATGGCATCATGGCAGCCTACCCAGCCACAATGCTGCAGCCTGCTGCGTCTCCCTCCCGCCTGCTGAGCCTCATGGACCCTCTGCTGCCCCTCAGCGTGCTCTCCAAGTGTGTCAGTGCCTATACTGGTGAGGCCCATATCCTCAGCAAGAAAGGGGACTGCATGGATGTCTGGGTCCTGCAGGGATGGGCTGGGATCCCGGACGCCTGTGACTGAGGAAGGAGAGGCCAGGCAGAGGAATCTACCATTCCTTGTCCCTTTTTGTGTATGTGTGTGAGAGAAGGTCTCGTGTCACTCAGGCTGAGTGCAGTAACTTGAACACACCTCACTGCAGCCTCGACCTCCCAGGCTGAAGCGATCCTCCTGCCTCGGCCTCCCAAGTAGCTGGGACTACACGTATGCACCACCATGTCCATGCCCAGCTAATTTTTGTGTTTTTCGCTATGTTGCCCAGGCTGGTCTTGAACTCCTGGGCTCAAGCGATCCTCTCATCTTGGCCTCCCAAAGTGCTGGGATTACAGGCGTGAGCTACTGCACCCAGCCGCCTTATCCCTTTTGAAGCAATCAGATGTTCTTGGGTCCCTGGGGCCACAGATGCCTGAAGTTCTGTACGTTAAGACTGGGCCCAGCGGAAAGGCAGGGGAGGCTGCTCTTCCTGGCAGGCCTGGGCTGTCAGCGAGCTGGGCCCCATGAGGTGGGCAGGAGTGTGGAGGAGGGCGGGCCTCTTGCCTCGCCAGGGACTGACGGGTTCTCGCCCAGGCTGCCCCAGCTCCTCTTCTCAGCTTTCAGGGCTGGGCAGCCCCCTCCTTAGGGGGTTAGCGAGGACCCTCCAGACAGGCCCAGGAACCATGGGGACTGCAGTGGGTTGGTGGCACCAAAGGCAGCCCTGACCGCCCCCCCCTCCAAGGAGGGGTCCCACAGCTGGGGTGTGTACAGAGGCACATGGCCTCCTGCCATGGGGCTGTGCCAGATTTATGGCTGGCAGAGGCAGCCAGTGGGCGGGGAATTCTGCTGCTCCCTCACCTGCCTGGCTCACTGGCCTCTTGAATTTTCTTCCCTCTGAAATCCTATTGAAGAACTTCTGGAAGCTTTGCCATTTTTACTTATTAAAATACAAGCCTTTTTATACACAAACACACACACACACACACACACACACAAAGAGAGAACAACTCAGCTCCCCGCATATATTCTGCAGGTGCAAAGACAGAGGACCACTCCAACTCAGACCAGAAAGCCCTAGGCATGATGGGGCTGGTGCGGCGGGACACAGCCATGCTCCTCCGGGACTTCCGCCTGGGGGCCTCCTCATGGCTCAACTCCTTCCTGGAGTTGAGTGGGCGCAAGTCCCAAAAACTGTCAGAGCCCACAGCGGGTGAGTGACTCCCTCCCATCACATGCCCCACCAGGGTGGCCAGGAGGGACAGCCTAGCACAGCAAAAGTCACAGCGAAGAGGCTGGGCATGGTGGCTCACACCTGTAATCCCAGCACTTTGGGAGGCTGAGGTGGGCAGATCACTTGAGGTCAGGTGTTCAAGACCAGCCTGGCCAACGTGGCAAAACCCTCTCTACTAAAAACACAAAAAAATTAGCTGGGTGTGGTGGCGCACGCCTGTAATCCTAGCACTTTGGGAGGCCAAAGTGGGCAGATCACTTGAGGTCAGGAGATTGAGACCAGCCTGGCTCACATGGCAAAACTCCATCTCTACAAAAAATACAAAACTTATTAGCTGGGCGTGGTGGCAGGCACCTCTAATCCCAGCTACTCAGGAGGCTGAGGCAGGAGAATCACTTGAACCTGGAAGGTGGAGGTTTCGGTAAGCCAAGATTGTGCCATTGCCCTCCAGCCTGGTCAACAAGAACGAGACTCTGTCTCAAATAAGAACAAAACTTAGTGGAGTATGGTGGCATACACCTGCAGTCCCAGCTACCAGGGAGGCTGAAGCACGAGAATCGCTTGAACCTGGGTGGCAGAGGTTTCAGTAAGCCAAGATTGAGTCTGTACTCCAGCCTGAGCAACAGAACGATACCCTGTCTCAAAAAAAAAAAAAGAGCACACTTACTGGGCTGTGGTGAGGGCTGCCTCCAGCCATTTGGGTCAAGTGGCCAGCACAATATGTGGTACCCAGTAGGTGCTATTAGAAGATGCCAACACCCCTGGTGTGCCCATTCTGTTCCATTGACCCTCTGGGCACAGAGCACTTAAGTAGGTACTCATATTGTTTTGCTCCTCACCTTTGTGGATTTATAGACAAGTAAGAGCACACGTAGTGGCTCACGCCTGCAATCCCAGCACTTTGAGAGGCCAAGGCCGGTTAATCACAAAGTCAGGAGTTCGAGACCAGCCTCGCCAACATGGTGAAACCCCATCTCTATTAAAAATATAAAAATTAGGGCCGGACGCGGTAGTCACACCTATAATCCCAGCACTTTGGGAGGCCAAGGCGGGTGAATAACGAGGTCAAGAGATCGAGACCATCCTTGTCAACAAGGTGAAACCCCGTCTCTACTAAAAATACAAAAATTAGCTGGGCATGGTGGTGCGTGCCTGTAGTCCCAGCTACTCGGGAGGCTGAGGCAGGAGAACTGCTTGAACCCAGGAGGCAGAGGCTGCAGTGAGCCGAGATCGTGCCATTGCACTCCAGCCTGGGTAACAACAGCGAAACTGTCTCAAAATAATTAATTAATTAAAATTAAAATACAAAAATTAGCTGGGTATGGTGGCACACATGTAATCCCAGCTACTCGGGAGGCTACTGCAGGAGAATTGCTTAAACCTGGGAGGCGGAGGTTGCAGTGAGCCAAGATCACGCCACTGCACTCCAGCCTGGGCAACAGAACAAGATTCTATCTCAAAAAAAGAAAAATGTAAAAACTGAAAATGTAGGATCCTGGCCCTTGGGGTAGGCAGTGTGGGTCTGATAAAATGAACAGAACTGAGGCCAGGCTGGGCATCCCAGGTGAGCTGGAAGTGTATCTCTAGCATTGTTTGGGCACTTGCTTGTCTGGTCACTTGAAGGGATAAAACTGAAGAACACAAAGGAAATTTGGGGAGGCAGATCCATGTGGCTGCAGGTGCCAGACCCCTGGGAATGTGATATACCCTGGAGACTTGTTAGCTCCCTGTGAATGGAGCCTCCCTTTACCACTGGGCCTGCTCACTATTCAAATCTTTTAGATGCATTTAAACCCTGTAGCAAGTGTAATCCCAGAACTTTGGGAGACCCAGGCCAGCAGATCACTTGAGGCCAGGAATTGGAGACCAGCCTGGCCAACATGGCGAAATCCCGTCTCTACTAAAAATACAAAAATTAGCTGGGCGTGGTGGCATATGCCTATAGTCCCAGCTATTCGGGAGGCTGAGGCAGGAGAACTGCCTGAACCCAGGAGGCGGAGGTTGCAATGAGCCATGTTCTCAGCACTGCACTCCAGCCTGGGTGACAAGAGTGAGACTTTGTCTCAAAAAAAAAAAAGTTCAGGCTCAGTGGTTCACACCTGTAATCCCAGCACTTTGGGAGGCCAAGGTGGGCGATCACCTGAGGTCAGGAGTTTGAGACCAGCCTGGCCAACATGGAGAAACCCTAAAAAGACAAAATTAGCCAGGCGTGGTGGTGCACGCCTGTGATCCCAGCTACTCAGAAGGGTGAGGCAGGAGAATTACTTGAACCCAGGAAATGGAGGTTGCAGTGAGCCGAGTTCATGCCATTGCACTCTAGCCTGGGCAACAAGAGCAAAACTCCATCTCAAAAAAAAAAAAAAAAAAAAACTGCTTTATTATGATCCCCCAGTGGGTAGCAGTACCTAATCCCACATCTTATCCCACTGAGTCCTGCCACCTATGAACTAAGGACTAGTTTCATTTCCTTGATCTAGAAGAAAAAATAGGTTCCTAGAGGTAAACTGCACCTGACCTTCCCAGTCACACACCCATCCTTCACTAGGACACACAGCCACACTGCCAAGACCCCACCATGATCACCTGGGCATCCACCTATCCCCTAGGCATGAGTCTGGGGAAACAGCCTTTCACAGCCCTCCACAGGTGACTGCCCTTCCTGTGGCCTTCCCTGCCAGCCACACACACCCCCAAACTAACAGAGCCAGGCCTATCTGCTCCCCTCTCTCAGAGCCGATGCGACGAAGTGTGTCTGAAGCAGCGCTGGCCCAACCCCAGGGCCCACTGGGCACGGATTCCCTCAAGAACCTGACCCTGAGGGACTTGAGCTTGAGGGGAAACTCCGAGACGTCAGACACCCCCGAGATGTCGCTGTCAGCTGAGACACTTGGCCCCTCCACGCCCTCCGATGTCGACTTCTTATTACCGCCTGAGGATGCAGGGGAAGAGGCTGAGGCCAAAAATGAGCTGAGCCCCATGGACAGAGGCCTGGGGGTCAGTGCCACCTTTCCCCAGGGTTTCCACCCTCGGCGCTCCAGCCAGGGTCCCACACAGATGCCCCTCTACTCCTCACCCATAGTCAAGAATCCCTTCATGTCGCCGCTGCTGGCACCCGACAGCATGCTCAAGAGCCTGCCACCTGTGCACATCGTGGTGAGCACCAGAGGGTCAGTGCAGGTGCATTTACAGAGAAGCAGGGCACCCAGGGAGGATGGGGCGGGCACAGGCGCACCTGAGAAAGCTCCAAAGGGGGGAGAAAGGGACAGGTGTGTCCCCAGGAGAGAACAATGCCAAGAACAAACGGGAGGAAGGAGGACAGGAGTCAGGGCTGCCCCCCCCCCCCGCCGTTTTGTTTTTGCAATTTTGAGCACCAAGAGGCAGGATGGGTGGGGCAGCCCCTTGGGCTTGGAAAATCAAGAGAAAAAAAGGTGGGTTTGGAGGGGCTGGAAAGGGAGAGGCTCACAGAGGCCAGAGAGCGCAGTTAAAAGTCATTCTCCCTTCCTTCCCACAATTCCCCCCACCCCCACCATTCTCTCCTCAACTCCTCACCCCCATGTCTCCTGCCTCTGTCCATCCCTGTCTGTATCCCTATTTCCCACCCCCATTGTTCATCAAACCCCTCCTCGCTCTACCCGACCCCGGTCTGTCGGTCCCCCACCCCCTCCCCATGTCTATCCCTGTCTCGCCCCATAGGCGTGTGCGCTGGACCCCATGCTGGACGACTCGGTCATGTTCGCACGGCGACTGCGCAACTTGGACCGGCCGGTGACGCTGCACGTGGTGGAGGACCTGCCACATGGCTTCCTGACCCTGGCGTCGCTGTGCCGCGAGACGCGACAGGCCGCGGAGCTGTGTGTAGAGCGCATCCGCCTCGTCCTCACTCCACCCGCTGCGCGGGGAGACGAGGGCTGCGGGGGGCAACACTAAAAGCCTGTTTCCATCTGCACTGGCCTCCGTGATGAATGCGTTCCAGGCCAGGTGGGAGGGGGCGCAGGCTGTGCCTTACTTAAGTCGGGGGTGACAAGGGGGCGGGGTGGGGACCCAAAAGCTGAGACCTCCTGGGGGAAGGGGATGCGCACACACACCAGTTACCAAGACGGCTGGACCTGCACGCCACCGCTGCCTTCTACTGCTGCTGATGCGACCACTGCACGGGCGGGCACTGGCCCTCCCTTGCAGGTCGGTTTGTTTGTTCATTTGTTGTAAATAAAAGTATTTAGCTTGGCCTCTCTCAAATAGGGTGGGGTGTTTGCCCACCAGGGGGCAGCATCGGACTCAAGTGGCTGGAAACCAAGAAACCTGGAATGAGGGGTGTAGGGGCCTGGATTCTTGGGACCAGAAGGGAGCAGACTCCCTGCTAAACCAGATCCACCTCCGCGCAGAATTCATCCAGGTACACTGCCAGGAAATGCTGGATCCTCAACTCCTCCCCTTAAAGACCTTAGGTTAGCTGGACTCGCCCTGGTCCCAGGGAGACCAGGCTCAGCATCCACCAGGGGGAAATAATAATCTCTTGGGTCTCAAAGGCTCCAGTGACCCAAACACCCTGCAGAAGTGAAGCAAAGTTAGCAGGAAACCAGAAACAAACTGACGAAATACTGGAAATGCAGCTGGACATGGAGGTTCACACCTGTAATCCCAGCACTTTAGGAGGCAAGACGAGGATGGTTTGTCCAGTTGGAGACCAACCTGGGCAACATAGCAAGACCCCCATCTCTACAAAAAAAAAAAACAAAAACTAGCCAGGCATAGTGGCACACTCCTGCGGTCCCAACTACTCAGGAGGGTGAAGCAGGAGGATCACTTAAGCCCAGGAGTTCAAGGTTGCAGTGAGCTATGACTGCACCACAAACTCCAACTTGGACAACAGAGTGAGACCCTGTTTCCAAAAACACACACAAAAACTGGAAATGCAAGTTCTGTCCAACTGTGACAGCTCTTGGACCAACTCTCTGCCCTCTTGTAGGCCCTGAGTTTGGAGCTGAGATGATTTATACCCAGGACATGCCTTCAAAGGGCTTCTGATGCTGGATTCAGAGAGGGTGGAGGAACAGACATAGGCTGTCACAATCCCCAGGGGTTCCACCTGTGGTAGTCAGGGAGGGCTTCACAGAGGTGGTAATCTGAGGTTGACATTAAAGAATGAACAAAAGTCTGCTAGGAAGGAAGAACATGCCAGGTTATGACAGCAAGCTGGCAGTGATCAATGCTGCCACCTGGCTAGAAAAAGCTTCTCCCAGACCAGAAGTTCAGGTGCAAAGTGGGGAGGGATATGAGGGACCTGAATAGCCTGGAGTACTATTTGGACTAAACTGGAGGGAAGTGGGGAGCCACAGGAATGCCGTGAGCAGGGTCAGCTCAGGGCACTGAAAGACCCTGCTGGAACACTGAGGGATGGACAGAAAAGGGCAAAAGTGGAGCCCTGCAGGCCGAGGAGGCCTGAGCTGGGGCAGGAGCTATGAGGGTAGAGTGTAGGTGGAGCATCCCAGAGCCATAAAAGGTGGGAAGAGGGAGGCTGAGGCAGGTGGATCACAAGTTCAAGAGATCGAGACCATCCTGGCCAACAAGGTGAAAACCCATCTCTAAAAAATTAGCCAGGCGTGGTGGCACGCACTTGTAGTCCCAACTACTCAGGAGGCTGAGGCAGGAGAATTGCTTGAACCCTTGAGGCGGAGGTTGCAGTGAGCTGAGATTGTACCACTGCACTCCAGCCTGGGTGACAGAGTGAGACTACATCTCCAAAAAAAAAAAAAAAAAGTGGGAAGAACAGCACTTACTGATGAGGTCACAGGATAGCAAGGAAACAGAGATGACACACAGGTCTGGCCAGGGGAGCAGGTGAACAGTGAAGCTGTCTCTTCACTGAGAGGAGGCTCAGGCTCAGGTGCGTGTGGGGGGCAGGGCCTCCTGAGACCATTCTGGACATGGTGAGCTGGAAGGTCTCAGTAAGACAACCCAGGAGGCAGCAGGGGTCAGAAGTGCAGTCTGGGGCATGGTGCAGTGGCTCACGCCTATAATCCCAGCACTCTGGGAGGCCGAGGTGGGTGGATCACCTGAGGTCAGGAGTTCAAGACCAGCCTGACCAACATGGTGAAACCCTGTCTCTACTAAAAATATAAAAATAAGCCAGGTGTGGTGGTGCACACCTGTAATCCCAGCTACTTGGAGGCCGGGGCAAGAGAATTGCTTGAACCTGGGAGGCGGAGAGTTGCAGTGGGCCAGGACTGCATGAGTGCACTCCAGCCTGGGCAATAAAGTAAGACTGTCTCAAAAAAAAAAAAAAAGTGCAGTCTAGGTGGAGCCAAGGGACTGGAACCTTTCCAGGAAGCCTGGGCAGGTGGGACAAGTAAGAGGAGGGCCAGGACAGAGACAGCCCTGAGGATCACGTCCCAGTAAAGGGGTAGGTGGGATGGGCAGTGGAAGGCAAGGCTGGAGGGCTCTTAAGGAACAACCAGAGAGGAAGGAAGCTGCCCAGGAAGGAGGATGCAGGGCAAAGGGAGTTTCAGGGAGTGGACCATGTCAAATGAGGATTGAAATGTTATCCTCAGGTCTCAGCAGTAAGCAGGTGACCTCAGTGACGCTGTCCAGCACCACTGTAGGGCTCTTGCAGTTGGGAAGCCAGACATAGTGGGTTGAAGAGGGAGTAGAAGGTAAGGAATTGAGCCCGTGGGCGCCACAAGGGAGCTTGATACAGGGCACATGTGTTTAGAGATGACATGTTTGAATGCTGGCGGGGTGGGACAGACTGTAAGATGCAGAAACAAGAAAGCCATTTCCTGAGAGGATGAGAAGCAAGGGATCCTCAGCTCAGAGGTCACGTTCACCCAACAAGTGACTTCTGAGTCAGGGCCTGTGCTGGGGCAGGGAGCTGTATAGCCCAGAACTCTTCCTGAAGGTCTAGATCCACTGGCCTGAATGACAGCTTCCCGAATCCAACTCATAGAATGAGTTGCTCACCTCTGTCTTTTTTTTTTTTTGAGACGGAGTTTCGCTCTTGTTACCCAGGCTGGAGTGCAATGGCGCAATCTCGGCTCACCGCAACCTCCACCTCCTGGGTTCAGGCAATTCTCCTGCCTCAGCCTCCTGAGTAGCTGGGATTACAGGCACGCGCCACCATGCCCAGCTAATTTTTTGTATTTTTAGTAGAGATGGGGTTTCACCATGTTGACCAGGATGGTCTCGATCTCTTGACCTCGTGATCCACCCGCCCCAGCCTCCCAAAGTGCTGGGATTGCAGGCTTGAGCCACCGCGCCCGGCCACCTCTGTCTTTTAAAAGAGTCACTACCCTTAGCCGGGCGCAGTGGCTCAAGCCTGTAATTCCAGCACTTTGAGAGGCCAAGACGGGTGGATCACGAGGTCAAGAGATCGAGACCATCCTGGTCAACATGGTGAAACCCCGTCTCTACTAAAAATACAAAAGATTAGCTGGGCATGGTGGCGCGTGCCTGTAATCCCAGCTACTCAGGAGGCTGAGGCAGAATTGCCTGAACCTAGGAGGCGGAGGTTGCAGTGAGCCGAGATCACGCCATTGCACTCCAGCCTGGGTAACAAGAGCGAAACTCCGTCTCAAAAAAAAAGAGTCACTACACATCAACCTGCTCCTTTCCTGTCCCCACCTCAGGGATAGCTACACCATCCTCCAGGCCAGAGCTCTGGGTCTCATCCCGGATGCTCCCTTGTCCCATAGCCCATCAGTTCCCACTTTCTGTTCTCTCTGCCTCCTGAATCTTTTTTTTTTTTTTTTTTTTTTTTTTGAGACAGGGTCTCACTCCTGTGTGGGTTGGAGTGTGGTGGCACGATCTTGGCTCACTGCAGCCTCCACTTCCCAGGCTCAAGTGATCTTCCTGCCTCAGTCTCCTCAGTAGCTGGAACCATAGGCACACACCACCACAGCCAGCTAATTTTTTCATAGAGATGAAGCTGTCACTATGTTACCCAGGCTGGTGTCAAAGTCCTGGGCTCAAGTGATCCTCCTATGTCGACTTCCCAAAGTGCTGAGATTACAGGCATGAGCCTCTGCACCCAGCCTTGCCTCCTGAATCTCTATCTTATCCCCTCAGCCTCTTCCCTGATCCAGGCTCCACTCTCACCTCCCTGAATCCCTGCCAGAGCCGCCTCCTGGGCCACTGGCTTCCAGTTCCATTCCTCTAGTTGTGGTCCAACTATGACCTTGTCCTCCACTACTCTCAACCCTTCCATGGCTCTCCACTACCCCATCACCCTCAGGACGAACTCCAAGCTCCTCAGCCTGGACTCTGCCCATCTCTTCGGCCTCCTCCAGCCTTACAGTTCCCCTACTGGCCACACAGACTTGACTGGCCTTCCCCTTGGGCACCTGCACACAATACTGCTCCTGGATTCCTCCCTGCCTTTGGTCACGCAAACACCCTCCCCACACCCTCTTGTCCATTTTGCCTGGCACCTCCTACCCCTCCAAGATCCAGCTCCAATGGTCCCTCCCCTGGAAACCCTTTGCGAACCACACCAAACTAAAAACAGTCTCCCGGGCGCCCCATCGCCTCTGCACACCCCTGCCCGTCAATGTCTGTCCTCCCATTTGACCCGGGCTCCTTGAGGGAACGGCCCAGGCCTGACTCATCTTGGTACCAGCATCGCCCAGCACGAGGCTTGGCACACCAGAAGCCTCCAGAAATGTTTGTCTAAGTAATAGGTGGGATAGTGTATGAGTGAGTGGCTAGACCAGGGAATCTGTGAATGAGGGAGTTAAGGAGGGAAGGAAGAGCTGAACGGATGAAGGAGCAGGAAGGCAGGAGCAGACGAGAATCAGGCTTAAGCTGGGAGGAATGGATAAATAAATAACTGAGATCCCCCTTCCCGGACTCAGTTTCTCCAGTGAAGCAAGATGGGTTCGCCGGGGCTGAGTTCCCCCTTCTGCCTCGAGCCTCACCATGCCTCACGGTTTCCCACCCGAGCTCTGTCCAGAATCCCAATACTAGGCGTGCTGGGAAGGGCTTACCCGGCCGGACCCGCAGAACTGGTTCCACGCGAGGCCGCTCGGGCCTCTGCAGTGTACACCGGGATTCCGATGCGTCAGGTTCCGGGTCTATGTTCTATTGGCCGACTGACGGGGCCTGGCAGAGACTGGCGTCTTAGACAGCCTATCGCTGTTCAAGTTGGGCTGTGGTCCAGCCTACTAGGGAAAGGGTCCTGAGTGGCCCAGGGAAGTAGAAGGCTGAGTGCCATTGGCTGGAAGGCAGTGACTGACGTCACGGATAGCTTATCGCAGCTAGACTTCGAAGGAGCGCCTCGCGTGTCGGACCCGCCTCCGGAGGGACTGAATCGGGGTGGGAGCACCGGGC
Organism: Saguinus oedipus; assembly: GCA_031835075.1. NCBI lineage: Eukaryota > Metazoa > Chordata > Mammalia > Primates > Cebidae > Saguinus > Saguinus oedipus. The sequence continues at coordinate 44,766,449 of CM063187.1, read as the reverse complement.
AACTGTCGCAGAATAGCCGTCAATGGGGTTTCTGGCTCCACATACCTGAGCTGTTTGCTGACCTGATTCTTGGGACTTGAGGAAGGTTGGGGATCTAAGAGTTCAGACTCCTTGATCTCGAAGGAGGAGAAGGCTGGAACGCGAGGAAGGAAGGACTGGGGGCCCAGACCCCTGGGTCAGAGGGAAGAGGGGGCTGGGAACCTGAAGGGTTGGTGTCTAGGAGCGGGAACTCCGAGATCTTGAGTCACTCGCCCGCGCACGGATGACAGGTTTGGGGTTCAGGATTTTAGGAGGCTATTTGTGGGAAGGGAGCCAGGCCTTACCCCCAGGCAAGTGTTTTGGGTAGTGAGGTGGAGCTTGGTCTATAGAGAAGGAGAGGGAAGAGGCTTAGGGGAAGCTTTGGCCTGGATATGCCCTTTCCTTATCCCGAAAAGGGAAGTCAGGGGCAGGTGATGTCTGCAAAAGGAAGCCAGAGCTAGAGGTGACTAGAGACTCACGTGAGACCAAGAGAAAAACAGAGATACCAAAAGGGAGATAAAAAGAATAAAACAGTAATAATCATAGAGCTCTCTTGTACGGAGTTTACTGTGGCCTGGTTCTGTGCTAAGCATTTTACATAATTATCTCATGTCTTCCTCATCACAGCGCTGAGAGATTGGATTATTATTATTATTATCCCCATTTTACAAGTGAGAAAATTGAGGCCCAGTGAGGGAGAATCAAGATACAGATGTAACGATACAAGAGAGACACAAAACACAGATGGAGATAAAGAGTTACAGGCCCAGAGAGAAAAAAAGAAAAGGCAGGCAACAAGAAAAGGAAAGGGGCTGAGAGCTGGGACTCCTGGGTCTGGGGGACTGGAGAGGCGGGGACTCGGACTCCTGGGTCCTGGGGAAGGCAGGGCCAAGGATGGGGTCTCCCAGGCATTTTCTCCCGTAAATCCACCATGCTAAGCTTGTTCAACCCTTCTGGCTGAGGGTGTGAGCCTGGTTTTGGTGGAAAATAATGATTAGGAGGCACAGATACATCATTAGCCTATTAGGAGGTGATAAGAAAATGAATCATGGGGGTGCCCTTAGCCTGGAAAGGACCTTTCCCTCTTGGCCTCTGTTCTTTGATCTAGACAGATCTGGCCTTCTCCATCCCTCCTCATCTCTGCATCTCCGTCACTCAGAACTGTCACTGAGGGTCAGGCACACTGGCTCACGCCTGTAATCCCAGCACTTTGGGAGGCCAAGGCAGAAGGATCACGAGGTCAGGAGTTCAAGACCAGCCTGGCCAAGAAGGTGAAACCCCCTCTCAACTAAAAATACAAAAATTAACCAAGCACAGTGGCAAGCACCTCTAGTCCCAGCTACTCAGGAGGTTGATACAGGAGAACCGCTTGAACCCAGGGAGCAGAGGTTGCAATGAGCCGAGATCATGCCACTGCACTCCAGCTTGGGTAGCAGAGTGAGACTGTCTCAAAAAAAAAATTTTTTTTTAACTGTCACTGAAGCCCACTGTGGAGGCAGAGGGCCACCCTGGGGCAGCAACAGCGTTCCTGGTAGGTGTTCATCTCTCTGGGTCTCCGCTTTCCCCCAGGCCCTGAACCAACCAGAGGTCCTGGCACATTGCAGGAAATGCTCACGGAATGAATGGACAGACATCCCCATCTCTGTGCAGCTCTTCTTCTGTCCCCATCCAGCCATTGTTTTTCTGTGTCACCATCACGTTTCTCAGCCTCACCCTGGCCTCATTGTTCTCCTCCCACCTTCCCTTTCAACCTTGAGTTTCTCCCCGAGCCACTGGGCCCACTATCCCCATTAGAGAGAAACTGAGGCTTATTTTGGAAGGATCTCTCTCCCAGGGGTCACCTATGGGACATTATGTAGGGGAGTGGCCTCACAGCTGAGAGAAGGGTTCTCAAGACTCCAATTACAGACACACTCCCAGCACCTCAGAGTCAGAAACACAAAATCACACCAAATGCGTGCCTTCACAATTTGTGTTAGATTTGATCTTGCATTTGCACCCACACTATCAAAGAATCACACACACACACACACAGCAATATTGCCTACAAGCACAAACACAAACATAGGCAAACAATCACAGACTCACCTGTGATGACAGCACACAAGAAATATCCTATTCACATGCAAAATAGACACCCCAGCGATGCAATTACATGCCCAGTCAGTGAGAGGCCACGCATCCACCTCCTACTAGAAAGACCATGAGCAAAGACGGGGGTTATTTCCCTAGTCGTTGCTCATTGTCTTTCTAGTAGGAACTAGAAGAACTCAGCAGTATCCCTAGCAACTAGAACACATCAGCAGTAGCAGCAACAACACAAAATATTTCCTATGTGACAGACACAATTCCAAGTACTTTTCTTCTTTTGTTTTGATATGGAGTTTCACTCTTGTCACCCAGGCTGGAGTGCAATGGCACGATCTTGGTTCACTGCAACCTCTGCCTCCCAGGTTCAAGTGATTCTCCTCCCTCAGCCTCCCAAGTAGCTGGGATTACAGGCACACGCCACCATGCCCAGCTAATTTTTGTATTTTTAGTAGAGATGGTGTTTCACCACATTGGCCAGGCTGGTCTTGAACTCCTGACCTCAGGTGATCCACCCACCTCAGCCTCCCAAAGTGTTGGGAGTACAGGCGTGAGCCACCACACCCAGACTTTTTTTAATTTTTATTGTTTTTTGAGGCAGAGTCTCACTCTGTCGCCCAAGATGGAGTGCAGTGGTGCCATCTCAGCTCACTGCAACCTCCACCTCCCGGATTCAAGTGATTCCCCCACCTCAGCCTCACGAGTAGCTGGGATTACAGGTGCCCGCTACCACACCCAGCTAACTTTGGTATTTTTAGTAGACATGGAGTTTCACCATGTTGGCCAGGCTGGTTATGAACTCCTGACCTCAAGTGAGCTGCCCACCTTAGCCTCTCAAACTGCTGGGATTACAGGCGTGAGCCACCACACCCAGCACACTTTTTATTTAATCCTCTAAACAACCTTATTTGTAACAACCCATCTTATAGGTGGGAAAATTGAGGTCCAAACAAGTTTAGTGACTTGCCCAAGGATAGGCAGCCAGAATTTGGTGTGTTTTTCTTGAGATGGAGTCTCACTCTTGTCACTCAGGCTGGAGTGCAATGGCTCAGTCTTGGCTCACTGCAACATCCACCTCCTGGATTCAAGCAATTATCCTGTCTCAACCTCCAGAATAGCTGGGACTACAGGCATACACCACCACACCTGGCTAATTTTTTTGTGTCTTTTTTTTTTAGTAGAGATGGGGTTTCACCATATTCACCAGGCTGGTCTTGAACTCCTAACCTTAAGCGATCTTCCTGCCTCGGCCTCCCAAAGTGCTTGGATTACAGATGTCAGCCACTGTGCCCAGCCAGCAGTCAGAATTTGAACCCAGGCAGGGCACAGTGGCTCATACTTTTAATCCCAACACTTTCAGAGGCCAAAGCAGGAGGATTGCTTGGGCCAAGAAGTTTGAGACCAGCCTGGGCAACATTGCAAGACTCTGTCTCTACAAAAAAAAATTAAAAATTAGCTGGCATGGGCCAGGTGCCATGGCTCACACCTGTAATCCTGGCACTTTGGGAGGCCGAGGCAGGCGGATCACAAGGTCAGGAGTTCAAGACCAGCTTGACCGATATGGTGAAATCCCATCTCTACTAAAAAATATATATATATATACAAATATTAGTCAGGTGTGGTGGTGCACGCCTGTAGCCCCAGCTACTTGGGAGGCTTGAGGCAGAAGAATCACTTGAACCTGGGAGGTGGAGGTTGCAGTAAGCCAAGATCACACCACTTCACCACTGCACTCCAGCCTGGGAGACGGAGCAAGACTTTGTCTTAAAAAAAAAAAAAAAAAAGTTGGCATGGTGGCACATACCTGTGGTCCCAGCTACTCAGGAGGCCGAGGTAGGAGGATCACTTGAGCCGGGGAGGTCAAGGCTGCAGTGAGTTCCCCCACTCCCTGCACTCCTGCCTGGGCAACAGAGACTTTGTCTCAACAAAAAAAGAATTTGGAGCCAAGCGCTGTGGCTCACACTTGTAATCCCAGCATTTTGAGAGGCTGAGTCGGGTATATTACCTGAGGTCTGGAGCTTGAGACCAGCCTGGCCAACATAGTGAAACCCCGTCTCTACTAAAAATACAAAATTAGCCAGGTATGGTGGTGGTGGAGGCCTGTAATCCCAGCCATTAGAAAGGTTGAAACAGGAGATCACTTGAATCCAGGAGGCAGAGGTTGCAGTGAGCTGAGATCATGCCATTGCACTCCATCCTGGGCAACAAAAGCAAAACTTCATTTCAAAAAAAAAAAAAAAAAAATTGAACCCAGGCTTTCTGGCTCCAGAGTCCATCACATAAGGCTACCATTTAATAAATAATTGCTGCCTTAATCCAATCAGAATGATAGAATCACAATAACTGAGAACACACCCAAACACCAGTGTAGACTCACAGGAGGGCAATACAGACACACAAATAGAACAGACTCTCTCACATCACACCGCAGACCATAGAAAAAGAACAAAGAGACACATCATGACAGTTGGGGATTGTCATGACAATTGGTCACAACCACACACAACACACCCAGACCGGAACACAGGGGCACACCCAGAGCTCCCAGAGTCCCTCCTGTTCCGCTCCCAGCCCCACTGGGCTGGCCCTCAAGGAAACAGCAGGTTGAGGATGGGAAGGGGGCCACCCCACTTGTCCGCTCAGCCCAACCGGTTTCCCCAGGGCCACAGATGGCACAACCCACCTTGTGAAACACATATTGGGCAACTGGACTCAGACCTGGTCTGGATGCCTGGGTTCTGGGGAAAAAGGGGCTGGGAGCCTGAACTCCTGTATTTCCGAGGAAGGAGGGGGCTGGGTGCCCCATTCCTTCTAAGGGGGAGGAGGAGGATTGGGACCTGGACTCTCAGATCCTAAGGAGGGAAGGCTGGGGAAGACTCCCAGGTTCTGAGAAAAGAGGGAGCTGGAGTTCTGGATTCCTCTGTCTTTGATTACAGGGTTCCAGATTTAGCAAATAAAAATATAGGAAGCCCAATCTAATTTGAATTTCAGATAAATAACAAATACTTTTTTAGTATAAACATGTTCCAAATACTACATAAAACATACACTAAAAAAAAAGTGTTTGTTGCTTATCTGAATTTCAGATTTTACAGGATCCTGTTTTGTTTTTTTGTTTTTTTTGAGATGGTGTCTCGCTCTGCTGCCCAGGCTGGAGTGCAGTGGCACGATCTCAGCTCACTGCAACCTCTGCCTCCTGGGTTCAAGCAATTCTCCTGCCTCAGCCTCCAGAGTAGCCAGGAATACAGGTGTGCACCACCACGCCCAGCTAATTTTTGTACTTTTCATAGAGACGGGGTTTCATCATGTTGGCCAGGATGGTCTCGATCTCCTGACCTCGTGATCTGCCCACCTTGGCTTCCCAAAGTGCTGGGATTAGAATCCTGTATTTTATGTGGCAACCCTGTTCGAGGGGGATGTATGCTGATGCCTGATGACTGGGCCACCATCACTCCTCAGCCCCCAAGGAGCTCCTCCTCCTGCTCACAGCCCTCCTCGAACCCAAACAGGCCACCTCACAGCTTCCCCAGTCCCAATTTCCTCACCTGCATGAATGGCTAGATCTAACTGGGGCCCCCAGGCTGTGTCAGGAGTGACAGAGGAAACTTGAGGACAACTCAGAGTATCATCCTGGAAGCCCTAGGGTCCTTGGAGATGACTGACCTTGAGTCACCTGCACCCTTATTCTGGACGGCAGGGGGAATGGGGCCTTGTGGCTGCCTCCATGGGGCAGATCTGGAGAGGAAGAGAGATGGGAAGCCAGATTCAGAAGAGATTTTGACATAGGAGACAGAGACCCGGGGATAAGGGCACAGAGACACAGAGCCTGGGAGGAAAGAGACCCAGAGATGGAGAGACAGAGATTTGTAAACAGATTTGCATAGATGAAGAAAGAAAGGGAGATTCCCAGCTGCAGAGGGGAAGATGCCAGGTGAGAGATGAAGATTCAGAGATGGGAAACAGGGATGGTAGGAGAGAAGTGGGGAGAACGGCTGGGCACGGTGACTCACGTGCTTTGGGAAGCTGAGGCAGGTTGATCAAGAAGTCAGGAGTTCGAGACTAGCCTGACCAACATGGTGAAACCCTGTCTCTACTAAAAATACCAAAAATTAGCCAGACCTGGTGGGGGGCACTTGTAATCCCAGCTACTTAGAAGGCTGAGGTAGGAGAATCACTTGAACCTGGGAGGCAGAGGTTGCAGTGAGCCAAGAGAGTGACCAGGTGACATTGTGAGGCTCCATCTCAAAAAAAAAAAAAAAAAATGAAGTGGGGAGATGTCACCCAGACATTCAGGCTCCAGGACCAATGACTGACATACACAGGCAAGACAGCGAGCGCTGCCAGCAGTTCTGGGGACAAGGACACCCAACCATCTGGGTGGTGCTGGGAGCCCAAGGCTTGGGTCCTAATATGTTGGAAGCAGGGAGGGGACACCTGGGATCCCAGGCTAGCAGGGCAATCCACCTGCCATCACCCCATGCTCAGTGGGGTGACACCACCTTCTCTGCAGGTGACACCCCAATTTTCTAGTACTCCTACATTTTTGGGGTGACACCCGTGCTAGGTACCCCACCCAGCTTTAACACTGCTTCCCTGACTGAGTCACTTCCCAACCCTGTCAGGCCTGTTGAGGGGAGACTTTGGTGGCTCAGGCATCCAGGCCCCCAGCTCCTCCCCTGCTCAGGAGCCCAGCTGTGTGGAATCCTAGGACCCCTATCCTACTGAGGGGTGTGCAGCCTGGCCTCATTAGATGCAGGAGTCCGGGGCCCCAGCCTCTCCACCCTCAGACCCAGGGCTCCAAGCCCCCAGTCCTTTGCTCCATCAGGACCCAGGAGTCCTGGGTCACATTCACGTCCTTCAGGAACTGTGGCTTTTCAGTTCCCAGCCTCCTCCCTGCCCAATTTGGAGCTGGGGTGAGGTATGTTTATTTACTTTGGTTCTAACATGAGTCATCCCTCAAAACACACTGCCCCCCATGTGTCTTCTGGCTTGAATGGGGAGGACATTGTCCCCCTCTCCCAGGAAAGTAGGGACATCACTGAAAGAGATGAGAGAGACCCTGAAAGGAGAGTCCCACACAGCACTCTCTCCCATGCCACCCCGCCTTTCTCTCTCCCCACCTAGCACTTCTCCCCATTTCCCTGCCCTCTAAGCCTGTTCAGTGATCCCCCCACCTCCCACCTACCCCTCCACTTTTCCACCTCCATCTCTCTTCTGTCTCCCAGCTCCCCTTTTCTTCTGTCACTGAGGCTGGAGTGCAGTGGCGAGAACACAGCTCACTGCAGCCTCAACCTTCTGGACTCAAGCGATCCTCCTGCCTCAGCCTCTCAAGTAGCTGGGACTACAGGTGCATGCCACCATGCCCAGTTAATTTTATTTGTATTTATTGTAGAGATGGGGTCTCCCTTGAGCCCAAGCTGGTCTCCAACTCCTGGGCTCAAACGATCCTCCCGGCTCAGCCTTCCAGAGTGTTGAGATTACAGGTGACAGCCACCACGCCTCATGCATCTCCCCTCTTTTATTTCTTCTCACGTTTGCATCCCTCTGTTTCTTAGCATCTTTCCACCTCTCTGAATCTCCTTCTCTCTCTCCCTTCTGTCTAGAGGGACTTCCCTGCCTGCCCTTCTCACACTGTTTCTGTCTCTCCCTCACTTTTGGTCTCTGCACATTGACCCCGCTGTGCCTCCCCCCGACCTTCTCTCCCCTCAATCCTGGGAGCTGAGGCAGGAAGGGAAGTGGAGGGAAGGAAGTGAAGAGGAAGGTAATCCCAGTGCAGGGAGAGGGTCGACCTGACCTGAAGGGCTGGGCTCCATGAGCATCTCAGTCAGAGCCCCGCCCAGGGCTGCCTGGCGGCCCATATAAGTGGCTCTGGGCTGAGAAGGAGAAGTCAGTGCCCGTGTCTCCACACTTCTGTCTCCATCACTGCCATCGCAATCTGCAGGTAGGAGCACCCCCTCCAGAGCCCTCTTCTTTGAAGTTGGGCACCTCTGCTCTGTTCTTCCTCCTCTTGATCCCACTCATATCTGTGTCTCCCTATCTCTGTCTGTCTCTCAGGACATCTCTGTCCTTCCCAATGCCCCAGAATCCCTCCTTCTTAACTGTGGTGGCCTGGGCTGAATTTGGAAGTCCTGGGGTCTGGCATCTCCTCTGTGAACCCCCTTGGCCTGGGCCGTCAGATGTGGGGCACTCCTCCTCATCTCTGAGCCTCAGTGTTCACCTGTGAGATGAGCTTTTGGAGGAGTCGAAATGCTGGGTATATGTGGGCATGACTGGTGGCAGCTCTATGGGCACCTGGCTCTGGTCTTTCTCCCCTTGTCTCTGACTCTGTCCATCTCCATTTCTTGGTCTCTCTCAAGCTCTATCTCGGGTATGGGGAGGGTCCTCTGGGATCTGTCGGGCAGCTGGAAAGAGACGGGCGAGTTTCTCGCCCCCACCCTATCCATCCCCTATTCCATGTCTCTCCTGGCCAGCAGGCTGACTTGGCCTCTTTCTCCTCAGCTCCCCTCCCCCTGAGAACCCAGCCCCCAGAACCCCAGTCCCTTGCCCCCCTGCCTCCCCAGTATCCAGCGTCCCTTGGACAGACTCCGCCACTGTCGCCGCGGCCACTTCTGCCATCCCCAACGCCACCTCCTCAGGGCCAGCAAGATGCAGTTTGAGATGCACGACAACGTGAAAGGCAAAGGTGGGATCGCTGGGTGGACCGGCAACCCTCTCAGTACTGGAACCCGGCCACCTCCCTCCCCTGGGCACCCTTGCTTCGAAGACAGACGGCGCTGGCTTCCACCCCAGAGGTCCCAGAAATGCTGCAACCCAGAACCCAGGCCCAGACGTGGAGAAGGCGGCACTGCCAGGCCCCGCCCAGATGTGGTTCCCACCCTTCCTCAGATGTGCAGGAGCCCCCCACCCCCAGCCTAACCAGACGTGCAGGAGCCAGCATCAACAGGGACAGACTGGGGCTGCTGGTGCCCAGATGTGGCAAAAGGGAAGGGGGAGGCACATTTGTGTCCTTCAGTGGGCGGCCTGGTGGCCCCGCCCAGACTGCCCGGCAGAGGGAAGGGTGGCAGTAGAGTTCCGGGACCTAGGAGGTGCTGCAAGGCTGCCAGGCTGCCAGCTGACCCCCCTCCCACCTCTGCAGCCATGTCCTACCCTGTGACCAGCCAACCCCAGTGCGCCACCACCAGCTGCTACCAGACCCAGCTCAGTGACTGGCACACAGGTCTCACGGACTGCTGCAACGACATGCCTGTCTGTGAGTGCCTGCCTGCTCCCTCTCCAGGGCCCAGGGGGGCGGGGCCTGGGGGAAGCGGGAGACGGAAACTTACCTCCCACCTCCTCCCACCTCCTGCTAACCTCACTCCCACCTCCATTCCTTGGACTCGGAATTCCCACTCAGTAACGCTCACCCTTTCCTCAGACCCCCAGCACTCCTTAGATTACTGACCTCACGCCTTCCAATACTCAACTTCTGGGGCCCTCAACCTCCCCCTTGCATGCTCAGCTTTCCTCCCTGTTACCCCCAACTCCCTCTTCAAACCTTAACTCCCGGCCCAGCGCGGTGGCTCGTGCCTGTAATCCCAGCACTTTGGGAGGCCGAGACAGGAGGATCTCTTGAGGCCAGGAGCTTGAGACCAGCCTGGGCAACATAAGACCCCCATCTCTGCAAAAATAAAAAAAATTAGCCTGGGATGGTGGCACACACCAGTAGTCCCAGGTACTCGGGAGGCTGTGGCGGGAGGATTGCTTGAGCCCAGGAGGTCGAGGCTGCAGTGAGCCGTGATCACATCACTGCACTCCAGCCTGGGTGACGGCAAGGCTTCAATTTCTTAAAAAAAGAAGAAAAGAAAAACCCTATCTTCCAATCTCTAAGACACCCTCTCCTCCGCCCTCTAATTCCCTCTGGGCTCTCTCCTTTGCTTCCCTCAACCCTGAGCTCCCTCTGGGACCTCTCCTTGGCTGGGACTCTTAACGTCCCTCCGCCGCAAGTCAGCCGCGCCCCTCCCCGGGGCGGAGCCGTCGGGAGGCCCCGGCTGGCCCCGCCCCTGACCGCCAGCGCCCGGCTTAGGTCTGTGCGGCACTTTCGCTCCTCTGTGCCTCGCCTGCCGCATCTCCGACGATTTCGGCGAGTGCTGCTGCGCGCCCTACCTGCCCGGAGGCCTGCACTCCATCCGCACCGGCATGCGCGAGCGCTATCACATCCAGGTGCGCGCCAGGCCGGGGACCCGCGGGAGGAGGGGGCTGGGGACTAGCCTCCAGGGACCCGCGGCAGGGCTCCTGACTGCTCTCTCCCACCCTCTAGGGCTCTGTCGGACACGACTGGGCAGCCCTCACCTTTTGTCTGCCCTGCGCGCTCTGCCAGATGGCGCGGGAGCTGAAGATCCGAGAGTAAAGAAGTTCCCCGTGTTCCCAGTCCTTTTCCACCAGTCTCTCCTGGCCTTCCGTGGCCGCTCCTGGGAGACCTGCCCCACTGCCCCCGTCTTGCTGCCAGAAATACACCCACAATAAAAACCCGAAAACCAACTCCGGCCATATCCATTTTTGTCCCAGGGTAGGAATCTGGGTGGAGAGAAAGGTTTGGTGAGAGAGGTGGGGACACAACAGATGCCTACGTGAGACCCCGACAGGCAGTGTGTGACCTTGGCAATTTATCCCTCCCAAACCCCAGGCGCGCTCACTCGTACAAAGTAAAACGTCTAATCCTTTAGCTGCAGGCTCCCTACCCGAAGCTGCCTGCATTCTGAAAATAAGCAAAACCAGAAAGTCAATCTTGGGAGGGTGGGGGCACTGAAGTTCAAAGGAAAAACACAGGAGAGTGCCCTTGCCTGCTCCATACCTATGGGCTTTTGGCCTACACACAATTCGAACAGGCTTGGGGATCTTTTATCTCCAAAGCAGGGAACTTCCAAGCCTAAGGTTCTCTGGAACTAAAACTTTTTTTTTTTTTTTTTTTTTTTTGAGATAAGAGTTTCACTCTTGTTGCCCAGGCTGGAGTGCAATGGTGTGATCTCGGCTCACCACCACCTCCACCTCCCGGGTTCAAGTGAGTATCATGCTTCAGCCTCCCAAGGAGCTGGGATTACAGGCATGCACCACCATGCCCGCTAATTTTTTATTTTTAGTAGAGACAGGGTTTCACTATGTTGGTCAGGCTGGTCTCAAACTGCCTACCTCAGGTGATCTGCTTGCCTCGGCCTCCCAAAGTGCTGGGATTACAGGAGTGAGCCACTGCACAGGTCTTAATATTTCTATTTTTAGTAGAAAAGAGGTTTCACCATCTTGGTCAGGCTGGTCTCAAACTCCTGGCCTCAAGCAATCCACCTATCTTGACCTACCAAAGTGCTGGGATTGCAGGGGTGAGCCACCACATCTGGCCAAAATCATTGTTAATACTATAATATGTATAATGTAACTATTCTAATATTAATAAATTGCTGTTATTACTTGCTGTTCTCTCTCGATGAGTGACATCTTCCCTCAGAATATCTTTTTTTTTTAAATTATTATTATTTTAAGACAGGGTTTCACCATATTGGCCAGGATGGTCTTGATCTGACCTCGTGATCCGCCCGCCTCAGCCCCCCAAAGTGCTGGGATTACAGGCATGAGCCGCCATGCCTGGCTTTTTTTTTTTTTTTTTTTTTTTTAAGTCCTCAGGATATCTTAAGAGCCATCTCAAAAAATAAAAAAAAATAAAAAAATAAAAAAAGAGCCATCTCAAATTTGATATGTACAAAACCTAACTGCTGATCTACCCCAACCCCCAAACCGACTCTGCCTACTCTTTGCCATTCCAGGAAACAGCAAACTCTACCTGTTACGTTGCTCAGCCACTTTCTCTCTCACCCAGTGTCCAATCTGTCAACAAATTCTGCTGGTTCCACTTTCAGAATATATCCAGAATTCACCACTTCTCCCGCTCTGCTATCCCAACCTTGTTCCGACCACTCTCCTCTTCAGTGTGGACACAGGGGCTTCCTGACTGGCCTTCCTACCCCCTCCTACCTCTTTAGCCTCCTCCTCCCAGAGGAATCCTGTGCACACCTAAGTCAGAGCCCATTCCTTCCAGGCTCAGAATCTTCCCATGGCACCAGCCCTGAACGAGTGGAAGCTCGAGTCCTCACATGGTTCAGGGACAGCAGGATGTGGCTCTTGTTCCCTCTGTGACCTTGTCTCTCTGTCTCCCCTTATTTCCTCTCTGCTCCAACCACATGAGTCTTGTTTCTCTGAAATGTCAGGCACACTCCAACATCAGGGCTTTTGCACTGGCTGTTCCCTCGGCCTGGAATGCTCTTCCCTCAGATTTCCCTCTGGCTCACTCCCTCATTTCTGTTCATGTGTCATCTTGAGAGCCCTTCCCATCCCACCTTATGTTAAATAGCAAGTGCCAGGCCGGGCTCACACCTATAATTCCAGCACTTTGGAAGGCCAAGGTGGGTGGATCACCTGAGGTCAGAAGTTCGCAACCAGCCTGGCCAACATAATGAAACCCAGTCTCTACTAAAAATACAAAAATTAGCCAAGTGTGGTGGCAGGTGCCTGTAATCCCAGCTACTTGGGATACTGAGGCAGGAGAATTGTTTGAACCCAGGAGGTGGAGGTTGCAGTGAGCTGAGACCACGTCATTGCACTCAAGCCTGGGCAACAAGAGTGAAACTCTGTCTCAAAAAAAAAAAAAAAAAAAAAAAGCAAGTGCCAACCCCCTGCTCATTCACTGCCTTTTCTTCTCAATTTCCAGCATGTTGCATCATTTACTTATTATTGGGCAGTACGCTGGCTTATCAGCTCCATGAGGGCAGAGACCTTGTTCACTGCTCTGTCCCCAGCTCTCTGCACAATGCAGGGCCCATTGTAGGTAATCAGAAGACATTGGCTTAGAAAAGGGAAGCCACTTCGAAGGTAATGTGTGGGACAACAAAGTCAGGCTTGTGTCACAGTCTGGCTCATCTCAATTAGCCCTGAGTTCCTAGGCAACAGAGCTTTCAAATGGGCAAAATGGAAAACCAAGCTGGCACCTCCCAGCTATGACGCTGGGAACATCAAGACTCACACCAAGCACCCAGCACAGTGCCTGGAGGGCTGTAGGCACTCACTAAAATATCTCCTCCATCCCTGAAGTCCCCAGAGGGTTGGGAGCCACACAGGCATCCAGCCTTCCATGCCCTGACTCTCCCCGACCTCAGCACTATTGCACTCAGGTGTGTGCAGGGAGAAGCAACAGCTGAGGGCTGACGTGGAGGGAGGAACATGTACCATGGGCCATTTGTCAGTCAGAGGGAGCGTGGCTATGCATCCCAGGGAAAAGGCCCAGTCATGATGCAGATTGTCTGCTTAGGAGGGCGAAGTCACAGGATGACTATTAGGAGAGACCTCACCTGAGCAGTCTGTGCATAACAGAGGAGTCGAAGAACCTTAGCTCCTTTCTGCTCATGCAGTAGAAACTCCACAGCCTCGGGACTCCCTCTAAGGGCAGCACATCTAGCGCTCCTTAGCTCTCTAGTTGGTAAATTCTGCCTTATCCCCAGCAGAAATTTTTTTTTTTTTTTTTTTTTTTTGAGACAGTCTTGCTCTTGCTGCCCAGGCTGGAGTGCAGTAGCATGATCTCAGCTCACTGCAATCTCTGCCTCCCAGGTTCAAGTGATTCTCCTGCCTCAGTCTCCCAAGTAGCAGGGACTATAGGCACATGCCATCATGCCCAGATAATTGTCTTTTAGTAGAGACAGGATTTCGACATGTTGGCCAGGCTGGTCTCGAACTCCTGACCTCAGATGATCCACCTGCCTCGGCCTCCCAAAGTGCTAGGATAATAGGCATGAGCCACCTCACCCAGCTGAGAAATCAACTCTTTTGGACCCTGCCCCAGTGCCTGCTCTGTGCTGGGACAGCTTTAAGCTCCATCAACCTAAGTTAAGGGGTCCTTCCTCAGGAGGCAGAAGAGCATGCTGGTCAGGCACCTGAGAGTCAACTGACAGCTGTCATGCAACAACAAACCCATGTCTATGACCTTCTGTTTTCTCATCTGCAAATGGGGATTACAGGGTACCTACCTCATATAGTTGTTGGAAAGGCCAAATGAAACCACAGCAGTAACATGTTAAGCAAACAGTCCAGGACGTGCTGCTCAGTTCATGTAAGTGCAAGTTCACGGTCACATCCTGGAGGGTAGATGCTACTGTCAGTTCATAAAGGCAAAACTCATGTGAGGTCCAAGTAAGCCCTGAAAATCCCTTAAATTGCCCACAAAGTATGAAAATACCATGGGCCAGGGACAATGGCTCGCACCTGTAATCCCAGCACTTTGGGAGGCTGAGGCGGGCGGATAATGAGGTCAAGAGTTCAAGATCAGCCTGACCAACATGGTGAAACCCTGTCTCTACTAAAAATACAAAAATTAGCAGGACACAGTGGCTCATGCCTATAATTCCAGAACTTTGGGAGCCAAGGCAGGCGGCTCACTTCAGGTCACAAGTTTGAGACCAGCCTGGCCAACATGTTAAAACCCTGTCTCAAGATATTAACAAATTAGCCGGGCGTGGGGGAAGGGTAACTGTAATCCCAGCTACTCGGGAGGTTGAGGCATGAGAATCACTTGAACCCAGGATATGAAGGTGCCACTGCCCTCTAGCCTGAGTGACAGAGACTGTCCCCCCTCAAAAAGCAAAAACAAAACAAAACAAAAAAAGCCATAGCTGGGACCAAGGCAGCCTGTTTTCCCTCCTGAGCCAAACTGGGGTCACCCTGCAGATCTATAGGGGAGGGTCAAAGGCCTCACTGCCCACGTCTCCCCTCAGCACATCCCTCTGGGAAACAAGAGCTGTTTATTGGTATTTACTGCACTCGGTCATGGCAGACCCTTTATCCAGGAACAAAGCCACCTCAGCTTGGAGGTGGCCCCATCACAAGGGCAATTATCCCAGTTATCCAGCATTCGGGGCTGGATCAGAGCCAAGATCCATCCCTCCTGCGACATGTGCAGATGCGCTCAGACACCTGGGTCTTCCCCACTTTTTGTTAATTTGCTCTCCTCTTCTTCGGATGTGGCCCCTGCTGCCTCTGACATGCACGCATTAGCAGGGCCTCTCACACTGAGGCTCCACAGGAGGGGAAGATGCGGGGTCCAGTTTCTCCAGGAGCTGGTGATGGACATCTTGAGAAAGGAAAGTCCCAAGTTCAAGACAGCTCATGTCGAAGGGAGGGAGGTCCTCCAGAGGTAAAGGACAGGAGTCCAAGGAGGTGGCTTGGTTGTGGGGCAGCCCCTCAGGAGAGCCCAGAAATCTTCCAGACAGCACTGTCTGGAACAGGGCTGTGTGTTGAGTTCTGGCATTTCCATCCCCAACCTCAGTGTCCCCATGCCCAACTGGAGTGGCATCTCAGGCAGAGGTTTTTGTCCCCTCTGAGGCCCTCTCTTAACAGGCCTCTGTTCTAGCTTCGCTGGGTAACCCTGGTCCCTGGTCAGGTAATAGCACCACCATTGAGCTTTGACCCTGCAGCCTAGGGGTCCTGCTCATCTCCAAGCTGTCTCATGGTGCCATCTGTCTCTTCCCAGCTGCTTCCCTCGCCAGCGCTACCAATACCCCACTCAATTTCTGCTGTTGAAATACTCCCAGTGTTTCGGTATCCTAGTAGGACCTGACTGAAGAGATGTCTGAAGGGCATCTCACGTCAAGAACCAGACTCTGATCTTCCTCACAAGCCCCATCTTCCCCATTCAATCAAAAACCCCCTCATCCACCCACAGTTCAGGCCACAAAGCTAGGGGTCATCATGGACTTGTCTCCTCCCTTGCCCTGACATCCACACCATCATCCCATTCTTCCACACACATCCAGTGTCTGAGCCCCACTCCCTCATTGCCACCACCCTGCTCTGGCCCACCATGCCCCTGCTGTCCCTCTTGGCCCTCCAATCCATTCTTCACAGCACACCTGAGTAACCTCTTAAATTCTCAAATAGGTACACAGGATCCTGTCACTCCCCTTCATCAAACCGCCCAACAGCTTCCAGTTGCTCTGAGAATAAAATCCCAAATCCTACGTGGGGCCCACAAGGCTCTGGGTGGTCCAGCCCCTGCCTGTCCCCAGCCTTGTCTCCTCACAGTTGGTCTGGGTCACACTTGCCAGTTTTCTGGTCCTTCCAATAAAACAAGCCTGCTCCCACCGGGCGCGATGGCTCAAGCCTGTAATCCCAGCACTTGGGAGGCCGAGGCAGGTGGATCATGAGGTCAAGAGATCGAGACCATCCTGGTCAACATGGTGAAACCCGTCTCTACTAAAAATATAAAACATTAGCTGGGCATGGTGGCGCGTGCCTGTAATCCCAGCTATTCAGGAGGCTGAGGCAGGAGAATTGCCTGAACCCAGGAGGCGGAGGTTGCAGTGAGCTGAGATCACGCCATTGCACGCCAGCCTGGGTAACAAGAGCGAAACTCTGTCTAAAAAAAAAAATGCCTGCTCCCACCTCAGGGCCTCTGTCTTCACTTCCCGAAGCTCTTCCCATGGCTGGTTCTTTTTAGGCATTCTCAGTCTAGCCTCTCTGAATGCTCTGCTGACTTTACCCCATCATCCCTCACTGCCATGTCTTCTGGAGGCCTCACAGTACTTCTCCCTCTCTGAAACAATCTTACTGATGTGTGCACATGTGCATGTGTATGTGTGTGCATGTGTGGGGTGTGTGCATGTGCTGATTGTCTCCCTTCTCTAGAATCTAGGTCCCATGAGATCAGGGAACCTCATCTCTAGGTTCCTGCTTTGCCCCATGCCCATGACAGTGTCTGACACAGAGTAGGTACTCAATAAATAGCTGCTAAATGCAGAACAAAGGAGTGACTGGGCACTCCTGGGGGAAGGGAGCCAGTGGTCTCTAAGGAGATGGTGTCCAGGGTCCCCCAGGTGGAGGGGCCCAAGTTCAGGGTGGCCCTGTCAGGTGACCCAGCTGCTGTGGATGAGGACCCTGGGCTGGTCAGAGGGACATGCTGGTGAGGTTGTCCTGGCTCAACAGTCCCTTCCGGCCCACGCCTGCCCCGTGCCCACTGCCCCCCACCCCCCCGCCACCCCCACAGTACTCGTGCAGCCTGTGCCGCAGTGTGACGAGGGCTGACCCCAGGCAGGCGCCGTTGGGTGCATGGGGCCCACCAGGCAGCTGGAGCAGCAGCGTGGCCACGCCGGCCATGCCGTCTTCTGTGGGCTCGAGGGTGATGGGCCCAGCTCGCAGCCCAGCAGTGGTGGCAGGGATGGCTGGCGGGCAGCAGCCCCCTCCCATGGGTCCCCAGGGCCCACCAGCCCCTGTCAGCAGCAGGGGTGCCAGGAAGGGCTCAGAGCGGCGGAAGGCAGGCGGTGGGAGCCCAGCTGGCTTCCAGGCAGGAGCCGGGGCAGCAGGGTCAGGTGGGAAGCAGACGGTGACCTTGGCGAAGGGGCGGCTGGCCATCTTGGTCATCTCCTGCAAGTGCCGGCGCTGCTCCTGCCGCTGGTCCAGGGCCTGCTTGGCCTTCCAGAGGAGCACACAGAGTGAGAGGAAGAGGAAGAAGCAGGAGAAGAAGACGGAGAAGAAGACAAACAGGTCGATGTGGGCCTGGTCCTGCCGGAAGAAGAGCAGGCCCTGCGAGTCAGCTGAGCCGTTGGCGCCGGGCCCACTCGGATCTCCCACGCCCAGCAGTAGCAGGTAGAAGCGGCTCGACTTGAGGGCATGGTGCTCGTGCGGGTAGGTGATGACCAGCCGGTCCCGCACACTGCGGACCACCAGCACTGCCGAAGGCTCTGTCACTGTCACGTAGGTAATCAGGCCCCGTGGCCACACCTCCCGCACCCGTGGCTCTGCTGGGGCACCTGGCCCACCGCTGGCCCCTGCTCCTGCTCCTCCTGGATCCCCAGCCCCCCGGGGCCCACCATCTGCTGGGGGCGGGGGTGGTGGGGGTGGGGGTGGCTGGATGTGTACAGTATGGACGCCGGTGTCAGGGGCCACACGGACCACGAAGGTGTCATAGGAGGTGGAGACATAGAGGTCCACAGCGCCGAAGGTCACGTCCAGCGTCAGGCGGATGTCCACATTGGTGAACTTGGGCTGCACACCAAAAAGGACAGTGCGGCCGGGGCCTAGTGCCCGGCGTTTGGGCTCGTGGAAGCAGTTGGTCTGGGACGTGGGGTCCAGGCAGCACTCCTGTTCCACTGAGATGAGGCGATAGCACTGCTGACCGCCCAGCGGGCTCCCGTGGAACGATTCCCGGCACTTGGCGCACTGCGGGAAGGGTGAGAGGCGGTGGCCAATCAGGGCTGAGCACAGTGCCAGCCTGTCCCTCAAGCAGCAGTGGTGAATATTTTATACCCATTGCTAAGTAGCCATTGCCCTGAGCCTCACCCCCACTGCCCCAGTCACTTCCCTGTGACCCCCTGGAACTTCTCTGCCACAGTGTAGACACTGCCAGGACCTGACACTCCAGCACTGCTGCCCCTGGTGTCACCCTAGTGACCTGAGCACCCTGATACTGAGGCTTCTGGCACTCTGAGGCACAGCAATAAAGAGCACTGCTGCATTCTGACTCTACCTCCTGGCTAGCTGTGTGGCCTTGAACCAGCGACTTAACCTCCCTGAGCCTGAACACACAGACTTAACCCATGAGCTCTGCACAAAGGGAGCAACCACAGCATGCTCACAGGACCGCTGAGATCATGTGCATGGCACTTGGCGCAGGGCCAGCCAGCCTTGCCCGCCTGCCTGGCTACTTCCAGACCGTGCCAGGCACCTTCCCACCCCAGGGCCTTTGCAGTGGCAGACCATCTGCCTGCATGGTTCTCCTCTCACCTGTCAGCTTGTCAGGTACTCTCACCTCCTTCAGGTCTTTGCTCAAGAGCCTCCTTCTCACCCAGGCCTTCCTTGGCCACTGTGTCTACCACTCCACTTCCCAACAGCCCCAGCCCTTCTTTCTTTCTTTCTTTCTTTTTTTTTTTGAGACGGAGTTTTGCTCTTGTTACCCAGGCTGGAGTGCAATGGCGCGATCTCGGCTCACCGCAACCTCCGCCTCCTGGGTTCAGGCAATTCTCCTGCCTCAGCCTCCTGAGTAGCTGGGATTACAGGCATGCACCACCATGCCCAGCTAATTTTTTGTATTTTTAGTTGAGACGGGGTTTCACCATGTTGACCAGGATGGTCTCGACCTCTTGACCTCGTGATCCACCCGCCTCAGCCTCCCAAAGTGCTGGGATTACAGGCGTGAGCCACCGCGCCCCGCCCCCCAGCCCTTCTTTCTGCTTAACTTTCCTTTGTGCTTATCACAAAGCACAAAGGAGCATCTGACTGGTTTGTTCGTATCTGGACGCCTCCGTGAGAACGCAAACTCCTAAGGACAGAACGCTTGCCTGCTTTGCTCCCTGCTGTGTCCCCAGCAACCCACACAGGGCTTGGCATATACTAGGTGCTCAGTGACTGTGCTGAATGAAGGTGTGGCTGGATAACCGCCATGATTCCTATGGCTTAGTGGAAACCACTCAAGTTCTGAGATCAGACCAGGGTCACTCCAGGCTCCAAGCCTAACTGACTGCTTGACCTGTGGCAAGACTTTTTTTTTTTTTTTTGGGATGGAGTCTCTCTCTGTTGCCCAGGCTGGGTGCTGTGGTACGATCTCAGCTCACTAAAACATCCACCTCCTGGGTTCAAGTGATTCTCCTGCCTCAGCCTCCCGAATAGCTAGGATTACAGGTACACAGCATCACGCCCAACTAATTTTTGTATTTTTAGTAGAGATGGTGTTTCCCCATGTTGGCCAGGCTGGTCTCAAACTCCTGACCTCAGGTGATGCACCTGCCTCAGCCTCTCAAAGTGCTAGGATTGCAGGTGTGAGCTACTGCACCCAGCTAGGACATTTAATGTCTCTGAATCTGTCTTCCTCTTAAGTCTGTACCCTACTGAGGACCCATCACAGTCTTATGAAGCCTTTTGTATCTATGCTGTCACCACTGTCTCCACAGCACCACATCCAGCTCTGTGGCAGGCGCTCCTCACATTCTAGCTATTACTGCAATCACTATTAGAACCAAGAGAAAACAGGCGCAGTGGCTCATGCCTGTAATCCCAGTGCTTTGGAAGGCTGAGGCAGGAGTGCCGCCTGAGCCCAGGAGTTCAAGACCAGTCTGGGCAATGCAGTAAGATCCCCATCTTAAAATTTTTTTTTTTTTAATTAGCCAGCCACGGTGGTGTGTGCCTGTAGTTACAGTTACTCAGGAGGCTGAGGTGGGAGGATCACTTGAGCTCAGGAGTTCAAGGCTGCAGTGAATTATGATTGTGCCTGGATGACAGAGTAAGCCCTATATCAAAAAAAAAAAAAAAAAAAAAAAAAAACTGGACCAGGCATGATGGCTCAGGCCTGTAATCCCAACACTTTGAGAAGCCCAGGTGAGTGGATTGCTTGAGCTCAGGAGTTCGAGACTAGCCTGGGCAACATGGTCAAGCCCCACCTCAACCAAAATATTTATAAAAATTAGCCAGGCATGATGATTCATACTTATAGCCCCAGCTACTCAGGAGGATGACTGAAACCCAGGAGGCGGAGGTTGCAGTGAGCTGATATCGCACCACTGCACTTCAGCCTGGGTGAAAGAGCCAGACCCTGTCTCAAAAAAATACATAAAAAAGAACCAAGAAAAACTGCTACTTCTGAACAGCCAACAGACCTGGTAGAGGAGGAGGTCTGATTTAATCTGAGACTCCCTGGTAAAAGCCAACAGACCCTTTCCTTAACAAGAAAGCAGAAACTCTAGGCCAGGTGTGGTGGCTCACACCTGTAATCCTAGCACTTTGGGAGGCCAAGGCAAGCTGAGTGCCTGAGCTCAGAAGTTTGAGACTAGCCTGCGCAACATGGTGAAACCCCGTCTCTACTACAATACAGAAAAATTAACTGGGCATGGTGGCATGCGCCTGTAGTCCCAGCTACTCAGGAAGCTGAGGTAGGAGGATCACGTGAACCCAGGAGGTAGAGGCTGCCACGAGCGAAGATCACACCACTGCACTCCAGCCTGGGTGACAGAGCAAGACTGTTTCCAAAAAAAATTAAATTAAATTAAAAACTAAAAAAAGAAAGCAGAAATTCTGGCCCAGGACAGAATCGTCAAGGGCTTGTAAAACTGTTGCCATTTGGGGTGGAGTTGCATCTTTGCAGCTATTATGTTTCTGTAGATGGGTAAGGGAGACTAAGAGCAAAGGACTTTCTCTTCCCTGTGAGACTGGACAGAGAAGGTGGGTGGGTGAGTGGGGTGGTGGGAGCTGTACTCCAAGGATGGGGCCTGGGACATCATGCAGGCAAGCCTGGAACACGGCAGCCAGACAGGTGGCCAATGCAGGGGCTCCAGGAGCCTCCTTGCAGAAGAAAAAGGGACGTGCACTCAAGGGGAATTTGAATCTGGGTATGAAATGATATAAGAACTCTGCTAGTCTCAGCTCATCAGAGGGGTCTGCCAATTGGGGAAAATCTGCCTGAGGATGAAGCCAGTGCAGAGGAAAGCAGAGTCAAGATGCAGAGAGGCTCCTGATAGCACTGTGTGAGCACCTGGATCCAGCCAGTCCTGAAGGTAGACCCCAGATCCTCAGTTCTTTTTTTTCCCCCTTTGGAATCGCTAGATTCAGAAGACCCTCAGTTGTAAGAGTAAATATATTTTCTTTTCTCTTTTTTTTTTTTTTGAGACAGAGTCCTGCAGCCTCGACCTCCTAGGCACAAGCAATCCTCCCATTTCCACCTCCCAAGTAGCTGGAACCACAGATGTGTGCCACCATGCCAGGCTAATTTTTAAATTTTTTTCAGAGATGGGGTCTCACTATGTGGCCTAAGCTGGTCTTGAACTCCTGGGCTCAAGTGATCCTCCCACCTCAACCTCCCAAGGTTCTGGGATTAAAGACATGAGTAACCATGCCCAGCCTATTTTATTTTTCGGTTGAGCTACCATGAGGTAGATTTCCTGGCATGTGCCACCTCTAGCTGTGACTATCTGAAATGGAGACTGTCTACCCACCAGTCTGAGAGCCCCCAGAGGCTCAGATCTGGGTCCTCAGTATCACTGCCCAGGGCCTGTAACTGCGTGGGGCTGAGGAGCAGTCTGTCAAGCTGGCCTTGATCCCAAAACCACTGACTGGGAGTCATATTGTCAGTCCTGCACGAGCCTGGCTACCTCACCCAGCCCTGACCCCCACAGGGCCAGGCCCATCACTCGCTTCTGCAGCCGCACCTGGTACTTGTAGCAGTCTCTACGGTCACTGGGGGAGCTGCCCTGGCACGTGCCCGTCTCTGTGTTGTTCTGACATGGACAGCCCGTCCCATCCTGCTCGTTACATGTGTCTGCGTGGCCGTTACACTGGCATCTGGGGAAGAAGTTGAGGTTATGGAGCCCCCATGGCCTGCAGGGACCCAGGATGGACACCGCATATGTGAGCTCAACTGTGTGCAACAGGCCAGAGGAGGAAACTGAGGCTCACAGAGGTCAAGCTGTTTGCCCGAGGCCACAAAGCAGTTAAATTGCCATTGGGATTGGAACCTGAGCTGCACAGACTCCAGCACTCACTGAACACTCAGAAGGAAGGAGACGGAAAGGGGAGGCTGCTCCAAGGCCTCTGGCCTCAGCCGCCCCATCTTTCTCCATCGGGCTGCTCTGTGGCCTGCACTTCAGCACTAATCTTGGAGGTAGGGGTCGGCATCACATTCCAGCTCCTTCCTCACCATGACCCCAGCCTGGGCGCTCCCTGAGGATGTGATCTCCTCCTGACTGAGGACACGGGACTAAGGAGGGGGTCTGGTTCCAGAGCTACTCCCAGTGCGAAGGGCGGGCTCCTCGGCCCCTTTCCTCTTACTTGGTGCACTTCCCGTCCAGGAGGAAGTAGCCGTGCAGGCAGCTCTCGCATTTATCCCCGTAGCTGTTATTCTGGCAGCTCACACACACAGCCTCATCTTCGCTAGGACCCTCTGTCACCCAGTTTTCAATCTAGTCAAGCAAGGACAGTGTGATCACAGAAAGGCATGGACCAGCCCCCTCCTCCCTTAGACTCAGGAGTCCAGGCTCCCACCCGCCTCCTCCCTCAGACTCAGGAGTCCAGGCTCCCACCCTCCTCCTCCCTTAGCCTCAGGAGTCCAGGCTCCCACCCCCTCTTCCCTTAGACTCAGGAGTCCAGGCTCCCATCCGCTCCTCCCTTAGACTCAGGAGTCCAGGCTCCCACCTGCCTCCTCCCTTAGACTCAGGAGTCCAGGCTCCCACCTGCCTCCTCCCTTAGACTCAGGAGTCCAGGCTCCCACCCCCTCCTCCCTTAGACTCAGGAGTCCAGGCTCCCACCTGCCTCCTCCCTTAGACTCAGGAGTCCAGGCTCCCACCCCCTCCTCCCTTAGACTCAGGAGTCCAGGCTCCCACCTGCCTCCTCCCTCAGATTCAGGAGTCCAGGCTCCCACCCTCCTCCTCCCTTAGACTCAGGAGTCCAGGCCGCCACCTGCTCCTCCCTCAGACCCAGGAGTTCAGGCCCCCACCCCCCTCCACCCTCAGACCCAGGAGTACAGGCTCCAACCCCCTCCTCCCTCAGACCCA
This sequence comes from Saguinus oedipus, assembly GCA_031835075.1. Classification (NCBI taxonomy): domain Eukaryota; kingdom Metazoa; phylum Chordata; class Mammalia; order Primates; family Cebidae; genus Saguinus; species Saguinus oedipus. The sequence continues at coordinate 44,742,804 of CM063187.1, read as the reverse complement.
GGAGTCCAGGCCCCCACCCCCTCCTCCCTCATACCCAGGAGTCCAGGCTCTGACCCCCTCCTCCCTTAGCCTCAGGAGTCCAGGCTCCCACCCCCTCCTCCCTTAGACTCAGGAGTCCAGGCTCCCATCCGCTCCTCCCTCAGACCAAGGAGTCCAGGCTCCCGCCTGCCTCCTCCCTCAGACCCAGGAGTCCAGGCTCCCACCTCCTCCTCCCTCAGACCCAGGAGTCCAGGCTCCCACCTTCTCCTCCCTCAGACCCAGGAGTCCAGGCCCCCACCCCCTCCTCCCTCAGATCCAGGAGTCCAGGCTCCAACCCCCTCCTCCCTCAGACCCAGGAGTCCAGGCTCCAACCCCCTCCTCCCTTAGCCTCAGGAGTCCAGGCTCCCACCCCACTCCTCCCTTAGACCCAGGAGTCCAGGCTCCCGCCTCCTCCTCCCTCAGACCCAGGAGTTCAGGCTCCCACATCCTCCTCCCTCAGATGCAGGAGTGCAGGCTCCCACTCGCCTCCTCCCTCAGCCCCAGGAGGTCCAGGCCCCAGCCCTTCTTCCCTCAGCCCCAGGAGTCCAGGCCCTCACCCCCTCCTCCCTCTGACCCAGGAGTCTGGGCTCCTACCCCGCTCCTCCCTCAGACCCAGGAGTCCAAGTTCCCACCTGCCTCCTCCCTCAGACCCAGGAGTCCAGGCTCACACCCACTCCTCCCTCAGACCCAGGAGTCTAAGCCCCCAGCCCCTCCTCCCTCAGACCCAGGAATCTAGGCCCCCAGCCCCTTCTTCCTCAGACTGAGGGGTCTAGGCCCCAGTCCCTCCTGCCTCAGGCCCAGGAGCCCCCAGCCCCTCCTCCCTCAGACCCAGGCATAGCCCCACTCTCTTTCACCTCCTCTGGGTCCAATGAGTACTTCTCTGGCTCCCTCTTGGCCATTTCGAGCTCCTTCCTGGAAACGCAGACATGGCTATTTCCACGACAGAAGGCGTGGCAGGGCCGGCAGGTCCCGCCTCCCACAGCTGAACCCACGAACAGTGGGAGGCACTGCTCACAGTGGCTGCCCTGAGAAACGAGGACAGGGTGGTCAGAGCGACTAGAGAGTCACCAGGGCGTGAGGGGCACATGGGGCAGGTTCTGAGAGCCCATGGGAGGGCAGCACGGGCTTGGGTACTTGGTTTGGACAATCCCAGGCTGCCTGAGATTTAGCCTCTGCCTTCCCTGGCACACCTGCAGCCCAAAGTCCTGAGTTCAAAACCCTTCCCTCCATCATCTCAAAGCCTCCTCCACAGGCCTGTCCTGGCCTGGCACCCCTCCATCCACTATTCCAGGCCAGACCCTCTGGGATACAAACTCAGGCAGTGTCCCCCAAGTCTCCACACATCTCCCTGGGACAGGGCTCTGGCTTATCTGTCCCTGGCTTATCAGGGCTCAGAATGAGATGCAAGCTGCCTAAGCGGCAAGGGCCTGGGCGGCCCACCTTGGTGTGGTTGCGGCAGAGCAGGCAGTGGTCACGCGCCCCGACACCAGCACATTCACTGTGGCGGTTGCAGCGACATTCCGTGGAGCAGTTGCGGCCGACAAAGCCGAAGTGGCAGCGGCAGTGGTCGGGCTCCACGCAGGAGCCATTCACGCAGCCCTGGGCACACACTGGGCGGCACAGCCCTGTCACGCTGCAGGGGGCAAAGTGGGGTCAGGGCAGGTGGCCACCCTCCTCATGGCACCATGGCCAGTACCCCACCCACTACCCCACCCTCTTCTCAACTGGCTGCTCATCCCTGGTCTGTTCCGTCGCCAACTCCTCTTCAGGATCTAGCCCACCACCCCCTCCAGGTGTAGCCTACAACCCTCTCTCCTCTTTTGAGGGTACCCTATTTTCTTTTTTATTTTTTTGTAGAGATGGGGGCCTCCCTATAGGCTGGTCTTGAACTCCCTGGCCTTAAGTGATCCACCTGCCTCGGCCTCCCAAGGTGCTGGGATTACAGGCATGAGCCACCGTGCCCAGCCATTGGGGTACCCTATTAAACTCATTCTTCCCTGCTCAGTCTCACCACCCTTACCCTCCCAGGATCAATCCCACTGCCTTCATGCCTTAGGCTTCCTTTTCTTCCATCTTGCTTTGCTCTAGGCTTCACCGTTACTGTTCCCCACACTCCCCACCCCAGCCTATCTGACCCCCCACTGCCTGCAGCCTCACTTGTCCATGGTGTAGCCCGTCTTGCAGCTGCACTCATAGCCGTGGGGCTGGTCGTGGCAATTCTGTGTCTCGTTGCAGTCATGGTGCCCGTTTGCACACTCGTCCTCGGGGGGGCAGGACAGGAAGGCCCAGGAGGCCTCCGGACGCCCACATGTCAGCCCTAGCACCAAGAATACAGTATTTTGCCTGGAGAGGGCCCTGTACCACCTGCCCCAGCCGCCTACACTCTCCCTTCTGCTTCCTCTGAGCCCCGCCTCTGGGTCTGGCCCAGCACCCCCAAGTTCACTGCATCAGACCCCAGCCAAGGGCCAGCCCCTCTCCCTCCACCCCCAAAGCCCTCTCACCATCACGGGGGCCGCTGAGTCCACCCTCCATGCAGCGGCCGCCCCCATCCTGGCCCCACCAGGCACACCAGCCACAATGGGGGCGCCGCAGGCACAAGGCACACTGGGTTGCCTGAGCACAGCCCAGGGAGCAGCTCTCAGGTCCCCGGAGCAGCCGCCCACAGCCTCCGGCCATACATCGCAGGGGCAGGTACGAGGGGCTCAGACACTGTATTGGGGGGAATGGGGATGCAGGGAAGAGAGAGGTGGGGAAACAAGGTTAAATAAACACATTCCTGATATCTTCCCAGACCACACCCTCTTTGAGGTCTTGTCCCTGGCAGCAGACAGGTGGAGCAAAGTGGACACTAGCTGGGGTCATGACGTTTTCCCTCTTAAGCATTTGTAACTACACAGCAAGGCTGGAAGTCAGGCTGGGAAGGGATGGTGAAACTGGAAGGTGGCCTGGGCACAGTGGCTCACACTTGTAATCCCAATACTTTGGGAGGCTACAGCAGGAGGATCACTTGAGCCCAAGAGTTCTAGACCAGCCTGGGCAGCATAGTGAGACACCAACTCTACAAAAAATAAAAAATTAGCTAGGCGTAGTGGTGAATACCTGTAGACCCAACTACCTGGGGGCTGAGGTGGAAGGATTTTTTTGAGCCTGGGAGGTTGAAGCTGCAATGAGTCATGACTGCATCACCGCACTCTAGCCTGGACAACACAGTAAGACCCTGTCTCAAAAAAAGAAAATAACCAGGTGCGGTGGCTCATGCCTATAATCCCAGCACTTTGGGAGGCAGAGGCGGGCGGATCACCTGAGGTCGGGAGTTCAAGACCAGCCTGACCAATACAGAGAAACACCATCTCTACTAAAAATACAAAATTAGCCGGGCGTGGTGGCGCATGCCTGTAATCCCAGCTACTCGGGAAGCTGAGGCAGGAGAATGGCTTGAACTTGGGAGATGAAGGTTGCGGTGAGCTGAGATTGCGCCACTGCACTCCAGCCTGGGCAACAAGAGTGAGAATCCATCTCAATAAAAAATAAAAATAAAACCAAAAAAGAACATAAACTGGAAGCAGTGAAGGGATTGTTTAGATAAGCAAATGGTGATCAAATAAAGAGAACATAGACAGACAGGAAAAGAGCAGGCTGCAGAAAGAGACAGAGAACCACATGCCCCCCAAAGACAGATGGAATGGCAGCTTTCCAGGCTCTGTCTCCAGTGTCTCGTGAGGCCCTGCTGTACTTTCTACCTTGGGTTCCAACAGGTACCACTGTATTGGTGGAGGGAGCTCCCCTTCACTGCCTCGAGAAGGGCGCTTGTTTCTTCCAGGTAAAAGAACAATGGCAACGATCCGGAGACAGAAAATAGTATCAAACCACAGTTGCTTAGAAAAAACACGGCTGCTGAGGCAAAAAGGCTTCTCCCACCCCAAACTGAGAAGCTGAAAAGTCCTTGGTTATGGGCTAGGTAGCAACTCACAAGCCAGGTTTATAATGTCAGGACCCAAAAAATGTACATAATGAGGTTCAGGCTCTTGGGAAGCCCCAAGCCCCTCTGTGTATGAGGCATTTTATTTATTGCTTGGGCCATAAGTGAAGTCTAAGAGGAAAGAAATGAATCTGGGCCAGCTGCCTGAAAGCACTTAGGAAAAAGCAAAACCACCATGAAATCCTGAAATAGAAAACCCTGACTGCTGTGGCTGGAGCTCTGAGCTCACTGAGGGGCCTGCAAAGAGCTGAGCCTTGCTGAACTGCCAGAGGCATATTCTCTGCTGGGCTGGGCTTCCAGATCTAAATTTAGGGCACCCGTTGGCAGATGGTGGGACAATCTGGGATGGGTAGAGAACCCTGAATCCTCAGTCCTGGACAGCACTTTTTGCTGTGATCTCCCCAGTGACTAAATGCAACGATGCTCAACACCACACAGTGCATTTCCTGAGTTTGTGGAAAAGGTGTATGAACGTAAGTTCTGAGAGCAAGACTAGCTCATCTGCTGACACTCCCCCCAGCCTAGCAAAACACCCAGCACAAAGAAGGTGCTCAATGAAAAATTCGCTGAAGAGAGGGAGGGAGAATGGAAGGAAGGAGGCAGGCCAGGGAAGGGGTACCTCTGCTGTGTACCCCAGACTCCCAGGCTAAAGCCATTAAAAAGAACAATGCAGATGGTTAGAATCAGGCAGCCCTTGAGCCAAATCATAACAGGTCTCACCTGTACACCTATTATGTTTGATTTGTGTGGTGGAATCTAAGTCAACACTTCCTTTTTTTTTTTTTTTTTGAGATGGAGTCACTCCAGGGTGGAGTGCAGTGGCACGATCTTGGCTTACTGCAACCTCCGCCTCCCAGTTCAAGCAATTCTCCTGTCTCAGCCTCCTGAGTAGCTGGGACTACAGGCACCCACCACCACACCCAGCTAATTTTTTTTGTTGTTGTTGTAGTTTTAGTAGAGATAGGTTTCACCATATTGGCCAGGCTGGTCTCAAACTCCTGACCTTGTGATCTGCCTGACTTGGCCAAATCTCAAAGTGCCTGAATCTCAAAGTGCTGGGATTATAGGCATGAGCCACTGTGCCCGACCAATGTTTTTGTTTTTGTTTTTTGTAGAGATGAGGGTCTATGTTGCCCAGGCAGGTCTTGAACTCCTGGCCCCAAGCAATCAATCTGTCTCGGTCTCTTGGTTGCTTGAAGTGTTGAGATTATAGGTCTGAGCCACCACACCCAGCTAAGCCATCACTTTGAAGCTAGGAGGTTTCATAGAAGTTCTGGCAAAAGTCCCTTCTTACATTCACATACACCATCAACTCTGTGCTCATCTGGTCCAGGGGGCAGGCTGTGCTCTCCAATTCACTGGCCCCACCTCATCCCCTTGTCCCCCCTAGCCACTCCCCCATTTCCTTAGCTGCCCCAGTTCTTCAGGCATCTGAGAACCTGGCAGGCACTGAGAGGCTGGGGGAACAGCACATGCTAACAGGGCTCTGGATGTGCCTTCTGGTCCCTAGAACTCTCACAAAGATAAATGATGGAAATTTCAATAGTATCTGGAGAGGACTTTACTACCAGTAGAACCCAAGGCTTGGGAATGAGAGGCTTGTGCTTACTACAGACCAAAATCACAAGGGCTTCTGCTCCTCCAGCCACACTGACAGCCCCAATGGGGAATCCTTCAGCCACCTCTTGGTGTGTCCCATACAGTGAAGACTGGGAATCCTCCGAGTGGCAGGACTTGGGTCAGCCAGATTGGCCCTCCCACCACAGCTCATTACAATAACAATGCTCATAATCATTAGCCATTTTTTTAGTCCTTACTGAATGGCAGGCATTGCTCTATGCTCTAAGTAAATTCTCCTCCATTTAACTGGTAAAACCTCCCAGGGCACAGGATCTAGTGAAATGATGCCCATTTTAGCAAACTCTTACTGAGGTCTCAGGGAGGGCAAGTCACTCATCCAAAGTCAAACAGCCAGGAAGTGGCAAAGCTGGAGTCAAACCCAAACCCCACTGACTTCTCAGCCCAAGCTTTTGATCACAAGGCAAACTACCTCCAGGTGAGAGCTAACATGCCACTCCCAGGCAGGGATCCTGGCACTGGATGCCAAGGTCTGTGGGGTTCTTGGTCTTCCACACCGCGCCCTCCTGGTCTCGAATTTCCAGGAAGTGCTGTTGATTTCTTTAGTCCACCTCTCAAGATGACAAGTGTCCCACATCCCTGCACGATTGCCTACTAGTGTCTGGGTGGTGGCTGGACTGATCACTTAGTTCATGGGCTGTGGGATGGTGAGTAGTTTTGCCTCGAATGGGTATTGCACAATCGAGGTATGAATGAGGAGGGGACTATGGCTGAGTGACACTGCTTCCACATATGACAGTGGGAGGTGAATGTGTCTCATCTCTCACCAGGAGGCAGTGGGGTGGGGTGCAAATAGCTTTGCCTGCCACCACAACAGCTTCATCATGTCAGGTGGAAGCATCTTTGGAATAGACTTTCTGGAAACAAGAGAGCATGTGCCAGGCAGTCCAAGGGGCGGATTGTCACAGACAGGCACAGGCCACACCCACCTTCAGGAATCATCTCTCCGCCCCACAGCCCAGAGGAGGCCTGGATCTCACCTGCCATGTTTGAAACACATGCTCCTAGCCCTCCCTGTCCACATCCAACTACACCAAGGCTGGACATGAAGCTGGTGCACTAAGTCAGAGTCTCTCCTGGAGAACGTGAGCTAACCCACAGACACACAGATGACCATGGTCTCTGGAATTAGAAGGCATCTAGACTGCAGGTCAAGACCACCATCTGAGGCCATGTGTGTTGACAATCAGGCCAAGAGAAACCAGACAATGGAGAAATGTGAAGAACAGCTGAGGTGACAGGTCATGTGGCCAGAAAGTGACAGAGCAGCAACACTTCCTGCTCTCAGAGTCCATCAAATACCCCCACTTCCTTACAACAAAACCAGCTCAAGGGAGTGTCTGTTTCTTACAACCAAAAGTTCCATAAGTAAAGAAAGAGAGAGAGGAGGGAAGCAGAAAAGGTTTGGGAGGCTGAAGGGAGAAGTATTAAGAGTCATGGACATGAACCTATGGATTTTACCTATTGGTAAAATTAAAAATACAAAATTAAGTTAAAAATGTTTAAAAGTAATGGAAAGGATGGGGAGACCATGATACCATGGACAAGAGTTGGAGAGGCAGAGGCTGGGGGCTGGGAAAGTGGCACACACAGAAGCTTGGCTGGAGAACGCAGCAGGGACCCTAAAGAAGCGACGAGGGAGGAAAGAGATGACGGCAGGAGAAGGAAGCAGGGCTGTGCAGCCAGAGCCAGGAGATGGAAGGGGGAGGCAGAAAAGGACACGGTGGGAGAAAGGGCCCTGCCAGGGCAGAGAGGAGGAGACCTGCATGGGCCCTCGCCTGGCACGGGTCCTGGCCAGGTGCGGTACCTGCTGTAGGCTGCTGCTCCAGACACAGTGCTGCCAGCCCCCATCGGCTCCCTTAGAGTCCAGGCAGGAGGTGCAGTTGGGCAGGAGGTGACAAGGTGTGGGGCAGGGTAGTGGGGGTGATGATTCCACTGGCATGGGGGACACATTCAGCAGAGAGTGGCTGAAGCATGTCCAGTCATAGGTGGGCTGCACTGAGAGGATGCGGCGGGTCTCCCCTGGGTGGGGGCACCCAGATTAGGACCTCAGACCCAGATCAGACGCCCAGACCCTCCTCCCTCAGACCCAGAAGCCCAGGCCCCCACCCCTCATCCCTCAGACCCAGCAGCCTAGGCCTCCAGCCCCTCCTCCCTCAGACCCAGGTGTCCAGGCCCCCAGCCCCTCCTCTATCAGATCCAGGAATCCAGGCCCCAGCCCCTCATCCTTCAGACCCAGGAGTCCAGGCCCCCAGCCCCTCCTACCTCAGACCCAGGAATCCAGGCCCCCCACCCCTCCTCCCTCAGACCCAGGAGCCCAGGCCCAGCCCCAGCCCCTCCTCCCTCAGACTCAGCAACCCAGGATCCCCGCCCCTCCTCCCTCAGACACAGCCCCGAGCCCCTCCTCCCTCAGACCCAGAAGTCCAGGCTCCCCACCCCTTCTCCCTCAGACCTAGGAGATCAGGTGCCCAGCCCCTCCTCCCTGAGACCTAGGGGTCCAGGTCCCGAGACCCCTCTCAGGAAGCGGGTTACTGCTCACCTGTCCTCTTGAACTGCCGAGTCCACATGCACTTGCCCTCGCGCGTGCACTGCTCACAGTCGGCAGCCCCGCACGCAGCCTCGGAGCAGTTCCCTGCCCAGAAGACCTCTCGCTGGTTGATCCGACAGTCGTTCTCAGAGGTGCAGGACCCATTGCGTCCAATGCAAGCACCCTCGGGGCAGTTGGTACACCACTTACAGCGGGGGGCAGATGCCTGGTGGGGGAAGTTGGGCTGGATGGGACCCTCAGCACCCCTCCTGAGTCAGCTGAGGGCTCGGTTGTTCCTTAAACCCTGGGGTGGGTGGAACAGCTGACCAGAGTGCAGACCACCCTGCCCTCTACCTGCTGTTCCCAGTCCCCGCCTCCCCCACCACTCACTTCTCCATCTCCAGGTTGCAGGGTCCGAGGATGGCGGGCCAGACACTCACTGCAGGTCCGGAGGCGTCGACATTCCTCCGGGGAGCGAGGCATTGGGGAGCAGGGGGAGCCCCCGCAGCCCAGCCTAAAGGACATGAGGCCTGGCTCACTCACAACCATCCTGACCCCATCCTTCTGCCTCCAGACACTGTCCTGTTGGGTAGCTACGGCCCCCGACCCTGTGTCCCAACATGGACACAGCACAGGCCTCCTGAGCCTGGTTCTCCCCACCCGCACTTGGTAACAGATGATCCCACATCCACCTGTCACCCAGGCCAGAGACACTGGACCACACCCCAGGTCCTGCAGCCCATGCAGCCACCGAAGCCTTCTGCCTCCTGGATTTCTCTGACCATCCCCTCTTCCCCAGCCCTGCAGCCCCTTGCCCAACTCAACCTGGTCCCCACCTGCAGCTTCTCACCACTCTGCCCCTCACAACAGCTTCAGGGATCTCACTACCCAGGACCGTACCTGCCCTCAGCAGCTTGGGCCTTCCGTGGCTGCCTATCCCACACAGTGGGGATCCATATCCCTTATCCCAAATCCCAAGAGGCACATACGTTTCAGACTACCCTGGATTTTAGAAAAGCAGTGGGTGTGCCCACTGTTATACATACCTCCAGTGGGGTCTGGGGGGAGGAGCACCCCTTAATCAAACCATTAACATTCCTGTGGTAACTGACAACACACCCATCAGACTAATAAGGCCCATTAGTAGCCTCAAGTCAGTGAGGGTGATGGGCAGCCAGGCGAGTCTGCTAAGCCTAGGAAAGCACTTTCAGCATCCAGGGATGTCTGCATTCCCAGAACCGCAGCTGAAGTGTCTTGTGGAGCTGGACGGAGCCAGTGCCTCTGCCAGGCACGGGAAGCCCTTTCTGAGCTGATCCCTTCCAGCTTCCAGTCTGTCTCACTTATGAATCGCTGACAGTCTAAACTCTGATCCCTTCCAGCTTCCAGTCTCAGTCTCACTTATGAATCGCTGATGGTCTAAACTCTACCGTTCTTTTAGGGCCCAGTTCAGACCCAGCTCCACCAGCAAGCATTCTTACATGAGACCCCAGTCCCAAGCAGGGCTCCCCACCCAGATCTCCCCTGGCCACCCTGCCTGCAGTGATTCACCCCCTTTCCTGAACCACATGGTACACTCCCGTGGCCTAGCACAGGACCCCCTTTGGAAGGCTCCAGTCCCCACTGCCTGCCTTGGTCGCCATGGTTACCTGTGTGCCTGATCCCCAGACAAGCAGGCCCCGTGGCACCAGGTGCAGGCCCCAGACTGGTTACAAGCTTCAGGTGAAGACAGCAGGCGGCAGGGGTCAGAAGGCAGGGTCAGCGCCAGCAGGCGGCCCAGGGCCACTCCTCCAAAACCCCCAGAGATGTACAGGCGGCTCCCGACTGCCGCCACAGCATGGGCCACGGACTCCTCCACTGGGGGCCCCACAGAGGCTGGGCCTGAGGAAATATGGGGTATTCAGATAGACAGAGAGCAGGAGACTCTGGGAAGAGACCCACACCATGATGTCAGTCAGAGAGGGAGAGAGGAGAAAGACAGGGTCAAAGGAGAGCAGAAGCAAGGCCGGGTTCGGTGGCTCATGCCACCCCAACACTTTGGGAGGCTGAGGCAGGAGGAGTCCTTGAGCACAGGAGTTCAAGACCAGCCTGGGCAACACAGAAAGACCCTGTCTTGGCCGGGCGCAGTGGCTGACACCTGTAATCCCAGCACTTTGGGAGGCTAAGGCGGGTGGATCATGAGGTCAAGAGAGCGAGACCATCCTGGTCAACATGGTGAAACCCCGTCTTTACTAAAAATACAAAAAATTAGCTGGGCGTGGTGGCGCGTGCCTGTAATCCCAGCTACTCAGGAGGCTGAGGCAGGAGAATTGCCTGAACCCAGGAGGTGGAGGTTGTGGTGAGCCGAGATGGCGCCATTGCACTCCAGCCTGGGTAACAAGAGCGAAACTCCGCCTCAAAAAAAAAAATTATCCAAGCATGGTGGCATGCCTGTAGTCCCTGCTACTCAGGAGGCTGAGGAGGAAGGATTGCTTACTTAAGCCTGGGAGGCAGAGGCTACAGTGAGCCAAGATAGCCTCACTGCACTCTCCCCTGGGCAATAAAGCAAGACCCTGTCTCTAACCAAATAAAAAGAGACAAAGAATCAGAGAGAGAAGCAAAAAGAAAAGAAATCAGACCCAGAAATACACTCACAACCGTCACTCACATTGAAATAAAAAGGCAAATGACAGGCACACTTCTAACCTATGATCAGCAAAGACAGGTTGGAAGCACCCCCATGTCTAATAGGGTTGTGGAAGAGAAGGGGATCATGGCTGGTTTTTTTCTTCCTATTTTACAAAGTACATACAGTGAACATTGTTACTTTTATAGTCAGAATAAAAAACTTCTCCAAGAAACAAAAGGGAGGGAATCTCCTGGTGTTTAGACAATACAGAGGGGTGGGAGTTCTGCCAGTGGGTCTGCAGGGGCCCAGTGACACCTTAGGAGTGGGAGTCCCAGGACAGGGATGGGGCTCCTCCTGGATGTCCCTCAGCCTCCTGGAAGCCACAATGGGGACTTACGGGTGAGGTCGGGCAGAATCCAGGCATTGCAGTTGACCTGGTAGAGCAGAACGTCGCTGCTGAACTCATCGGGGTCCGAGCGTCCCCCAAGAACTACCATGGTGTCCCCTAACAGGGCGGAGGCGTGGAAAAGCCGGGGACGGGGCTGTTGGGGACACAGGGGACAGGATGGCCTGTCAGAACTGACCTCTGCTCCCTCCCAGCCCTCCTGCCACCCCTGCCCTTCCCTACCTGTCCCCACCAGCCCAGCCAATTCTAATCCTCCTCAAATCTCACCTCCTTCCTCCAGGAAACCTCCTATACCCCCAAGAGCAGCCCACAAAGCCATCTCACTCCTGAGTTCCCGGAAGCCCCATGACCCAGGATACTCCCCAGGAACTTGACCCAGACCCCTTGAAATGAGACACCCACATTCTTCACACGATCTCGCTAGTGACAGTGGGAATGTCCTGGGGGTGAGGCTCCTCGAGTCTCTTGCTTCTAGCCCCCCACTGCCCCCAAGGTGAGCTTGAAACATGTGGACTGAAACCACCAGTGTCTCTAACCAGTGCAGACAGGGGTCCCTGCCCTCCCACACCCGTTCTCCTCGGCCTTAAAGGCAGAAAGAGTGTCGAGCCTCGGTCCTGTTTTGTATGAGTGGAAAAAACCAGGAAGGGGAAGGGGCCTGTCACGGGCACACCAAGAGTCAGGGCAGAGCTGGGCAGAGCTCATGCCTCTGACCTCCTGGCCTCGGGTTCTCTCCCAAAGCAGGGATGGAAGCAGGGGAGATGTGGGGGTGTCAGCTTAATTAGGAGACATAGAAAGGAGGGGAAGCAAGAATTTGGGATGGAGCCAGTCCCTGGGGCATTGGGAAAGAGGGGCCCTCCCTCCTGTCCCCTACATCCATGGGTCTGGACCTCTTTTCCTGACCTTTGCCCCCTGAGAAGGGGCCAGCAGGCTCCAGGTGCGGTCAGGACAGTGCAGGGAGTAGAGCTCGGGGGATGGGGCCGCCAGCTCCACATGGAAACGGAAGCCCCCAAACACATAGAGGGAGTCAGTGGCCTCGTGGTAGACGGCAGAGTGACCATAGAGACCTGGGGAGGGTCAGGGTGACAGGCTGGCAGAGGGGCTGATGACAGCACTGACTCCGCCAACCTCCCGGCCCGCCTATTCAGTGACCACTCCCTTCCCCAGCTGAGGCTGGAGCCCTGGGGGTCCCTCTCCACTCATCCCTCTCACTTGGGTTCGAACCGACAATCATTGGAGACTCTGGGAAAGGGAAGGGAGTCCTCAACTGGCAGGAAGCTCTGCCAGGTTCTTGGGAGGGAGACAGGGTGTCCAGAATGTCTTGACGGGGACAGTGATCAAAGAAAGGAGGAGAAATCAAGGAAGGAGAACCTCTGAGGAACAGTGAGCTCAGAGCCTGGGGGCAGGGGACGGTGGCCACATGTGGCCACATGTGGCCAGGAGTGGGCAGTTTATTATGCAGTATGGGAGGGACAGATAGAGCACCTGAACATTCAAGAGAGTGCCCTGAGAATCTGGATGGGGACGGGAAAGAGAGGGAGACAGGTGACCACAGAGCACAGGAGTGGACGGAGAGCCCACAGGAAGCCTGGATGGCTGGGAGGTCCACAGGGGCTATGCCCTCCTGGTCCCAAGCCCCACCTGTTGGGGGTGTCCCACTCTGGGCTCCTGACACCCAGGTGCCGCTTGCTAGCTGGTACTCGAGGAGCTGCTGGTTGAAGCCATTTTCTGGGGAGTAACCACCCACCAGGAGCAGTGACAGGCCTCGGCGGGCAGTAAGGGTATGACCAGCAACGGCTGGCAGCTCCACAGTCTGGGGGGCCTGAGGGATGGAAGGCCAAAGTCACCAACAGGGCTAGAGATCAGGGGTCGCCTTGTGGGTAGAAGCAAGCCTCAGCGCCCCTCAGTCCTCCCTGAAGTGCTAAGGAGGGAGTGAACCCCTCAGGGCCAGTCGGACCTGCCACTGGGTAAAGCTGTGTCCCAGCCTGGGACTGGCTCGGGACAACAATGTGACCCAGGATGGCCGATGAAATTCAAGTCCAAGGCTTCTGTTTCTTCTGGGGATAAAGCTGGCAGGAGCTGCCATGGCTGTCTCTGTCAGGGCCCAGCGCTGGGGCTGGGGAGAGATGCTCACCTTCTCCTGCCGCCATTGCAGGGTAGTGAGGTTGAGGACCCAGAAATCACGGGTGACGCCCCCAGCGGTGAGTCCCCCCAGCAGGTACATGGCACCACGGCCTGCAGGCACATAGGCGGCTGCGTGGAAGGAGCGGGGCGATGGGCCTGGGCCCCCATCCTCGGCTCCTGCCAGCATCTGTGTCCACCGCCGCTCACTCACTGAGTACCTGGGGCCAGGGTGCAAAAAAGCAACCTTACTACAGTCATCCCAGCATCCTTCAAGGTGACCCTGCCTGATAGATGTCCCCACATCCCTTGGGGTGGCCTTCCTATGATAGTCCTCTCACCATCCCCTGGGGTAGCACCACCCAAATAAGTACGCTGGTCCCAGGTATCCCCAGGTAAGCCTCCTGTGACAAGAGTCTCAGCGTCCCTCAGGTTGTCCTTCACCTTAGAGGCATTCCTGCACTCCTCTGAGGTGACTCTTAGCATCCCAAGGTGACCTTCTCTCATTCACATATCCCACCTGCCCAGGGCAGTCCTCACCTGTACAGGTTTCCCAGCAGCCCCTGGGGCAGGCCCAAGCCCCCAAACATCCACAAGGTAGCATCAGGTCCCTCCACCATGCTGTGGCCCAGGCGATGCAGGAAGCGGCTGGCAGTGTCCTGGGGGTGGGTAGGAACATCAGGGATCAGGCTAGGGTCAGGGCAAAGAGCCATGCCTGGGTATAGGGTATAAGGATGGTCCCAGGAGTGGAGGTGGGAGAACAACCTGGGGGTGACCATCCCTAGACAGCGGGTGCACGCAACTCACGGCTGAGAGGCGGCTGTCCATGAGGGTTTCCCAAACCAGCTGCCCGCCATCTAGCTTGGTGGCGCAGTCGGGGCCCCCGAAGCCCTCAGCACAGATGCACACACCCAGGCTCTGTGGACAACAAGGGACTCAGGGGGGAACCATGATCACCAGCCCTGTCCCACCAGGCTTGCCCTGTCCCACCTGTACCTGGTTACAAGTTCCTGCCCCAGTGTAGGCATTGCAGTTTTCAGGACACAGAGCCATGCGGCAGTGTGGGCCAGCCCAGCCCTGGGGACATCGGCAGAGCCCTGCACCTGCAGCCCCATCCTGGGGCACACACTCCTGAGGGACAGGGCAGCTTCCGGGGCCTCCTGACCCACAGCGGGCAGAGCCCACTGAAGCATTGAAGCCCCAGGACGAGGAGCCATTGGCTTCCCAGTGCAGCACAAGCAGCCCTGCAGGGAGAGAGGCCAGAGGCTAGCAGCAAAACCACATCCCACCCCATCCACCCCCAGGTGCTGAGAAGACCCAGTGTGACTGGGCAGGGAAGGAAGGCACCATATCATTCATAATCACCGCCAGGATGAACCATTCATCACGCCGTCCCTCAGTCAACCCATCAAGATTGATCTTAAAGCCTAAATCTCACACCGACTGCTAGCTACCATTTGAGCTGCTGTCCAAGCCCGAGTCCTGTCCCGCCTGTACACCAGCACCTATCCCCTACTGGTCCTCCTGGCTGCCTATACTACCCACTCATGGCGGCCCAGTGACCCTCGAAATCTGAACTGGGCCCTGTCACCATTAAGCTCCAAACCTTCCACAACTCCTACTGCTCTTACATAAGACCAGATCTCTTTGGAAAAGTTAGTGATCTAAAGGTAGGCAGGACAGGAATTATTGGATATGTTATTGTATATAAAATATGCTTCAGTAAAATTATATATATATAGGCCAGGCACAGTGGCTTATGCCTGTAATCCCAGCACTTTGGGAGGCCAAGGGGGGGTGAATCACTTGAGGTCAGGAGTTCAAGACCAACCTGTCCAGCATGGTGAAACCCCATCTCTACCAAAAATACAAAAATTAGCCAGGCATGGTGGCATGCGCCTGTAATCCTAGCTACTTGGGAGGCCGAGTCAGGAGAATTGCAGGAAGCAGAGGTTGCAGTGAGCCAAGATCACGCTGCTGCACTCCAGCCTGGGTTATGGAGTGAGCGATGTGGGGTCCTCATACGAGCCACTTTCTATGTGTCTCAGAAACATGCTCATTCAGCCCTTCTCTCTGTAGATGTAGCCCAGCCAGCATAATCCTATTTTCCACTCAATTGAGGAGGCCGAGGTCCAGTAGGTGAAGGACTATGTCACCCCACAAACAGTGGCAGAGCTGGGTCCTGAGCCTGCTTCAGGTGGTGAGTTCAGGGGCAATGGATACATAGCCCAGGACTAAGAGGTCCCACTTCCCCTAGCCCCCGTACCAGATAGGGCCTGAACAGTGAGGGGCCTGTCCCGCCGCTGGCCACAGAAGGCAGCTATGAGGCTGCGGTCCGACTGGACAACACCAGTGTCCAGGAAGCGTGGAAATCCATCAAAAGCTAGGACGTAGCTCAGCTAGAGGGGTGCAGAATCAAGGATTAGGAGACAATGAGAATGAGAACAAGGTCGTGTGGGGTCTGGGAGAAGGAGGGGTTCAAGAAGGGAGGGCAATCTGAGACTGGTAAAGGGGATGTTTGAACCTCCAGGGCAGACTGTCAAACTGTGGCATGGAGGCCACCACTCCCCTTCCTGTGTCCAAAGCCGACATGGTTAATCTATCAGGCACTCCTGCATTGAGCCCCTTTCTCAACATGCAGCTCCTGGCAGGCACTACCAATCAATCACAGTTGGTACACAAGATGTAATAATTTACAATTCCTGGTCTGGGGACAGGGAGATTGAGGATCTGGAGAATGAGAGATGGGAGGTGAGGAAATAGGAAGCTATTTGGGAAATGGGAGGGTTTGTCTGTGGGCCTAGGCACAAAGTGCTGGGGATCCGAGGAGGAGTTTGGGTTTTGAAGGATTGAAAAAAAAAGCAACACTGGGGTGAGGGTCTGGGGATGCAGGTCTGGGTCAGGGGACATGGTTTTAGCTCATGGGCCTCAACCCTTGTCTCCTCAGTGCTTACCGTGCAGGGGGTGCTGCTGTCAGGGGAGAAGGTGAGGGTGAGTGGGGGACAGAGGGTCCCGGGAGCACAGGGCTGTAGCTCCTCAGTGGCCGAGACAACCCACACACAGTAGGACAGGCCAGGCCCGGCTCTCGAAGCCCCACCACCTGGAGGCAGCAGCCCTCCGACCCGGCGAGAGCCCAGTGCCACCGAGGACACATTGGTGAGGAGAGCACGACCCCCACACTCCCGGAAGCAGGAACCACCAGCCCTGGGAGATGGAGTGAGCCAGCGTCAGACCAGTCCTGCCCCTCCCCAATATGTCCCCAAACCCACCCTACCAAGCCCCGCTGGCTCACCGGGGATCCCCATAATAGCCTGGGGAGCAGAGCTGGCAGTGAGCACCCTCAGTGTGGTCCTGGCAGAAGCAGAGCCCGCTGAGATTGTCGCAGTGGCCACGGCGTGGGTCCCCATGCCCGTTGCACTGGCAGGGCCGGCAGCCCCTTGTGCCTGTGGCATTGCCAAAGCTGCCAGGCCGGCACCGTTCGCAGTGCTCCCCCCACGTCCAGTCTGTGGAGGCCCCAGCAGGTGGGACAGAGTCAAGTCAAGGGTGAGAATAGGCCCAGGCCTACTGGCTCAGCTGAACCCTGACCCCACCCGGCTGCTTCAAAGGGGAGAAACCAAGGCCCACCCAGATCAGAGGAAACAGCAAGTCCCAAGATGGGGATCTGAGGCCCAGCCAGAGCAATGGGTGGCACTGAAACCTGTGAGTCAGGGACAGGAGTGGGGCAGGGGACCCAGAGCTGCACAAGGGGACACCAAGGCTCCCTCCGAGAAGAGCATGCTGGAGCCCCATGAAGGGAGGAGGCTCCTTGAGGCCAGGCTGGGGCCAGGGATGAGGGCCACTCACCCTGGCACTCGTCGCAGAAGCCAGGGCCCCGCTTGCGGCAGTGGCTATGGAAGCTGCAGCCACAGTCCCGGGAGCAGCGGGGGGCTGGGGGACCCGGGGCAGGTGTGGGCGGGGGCAAGTCTGATGTCCAGCCCAGGTCACACACGCAGGTGAAGTCCGGGGGGCCGCTGCACACACCATGACCACAGTCCTCCAAGCACCTGAGGGAGCCGTGTTGGGGGTAGGGAAAGCGCCAGGCAGGCCCAGAGCCCCTAAAGCACCCCATCATCTCCACCCACCGTGACACCATCAAAGCCTCTGCCTGTTTCCATGGTTTTGGGCTATGTGGGTGACCCTGTCTCCAAGGTAACTCCATGCATCACCACGCCTGTCTCTATAGCAACCACATAGCACCACTGTGAAAACCTCTTCAACTAAGTCCTCCTCCACCTCTATGGCAACGCTGAAGACTATGGCCCACAGCCTATGGGTGCCCCGTTTCCACGGTAACCAGGGTTACACTGGGGACCCTGTCACTCTAACAAGGGCCTAGTCTCTGCAAGGTAAAATCCCTGACTAACGGGATGCTGCTTTCACAGGAAGGGACCCAGTGCCATGATGGCTTCCTCCCCCCACCTCCATGTGCCCCAGCCTGGGGTGACATCTCCATGGCAACCCCCGCCTGACTCACGTGCGGTTGCAGTGTGTGATGCCATCACCCTGGTAGCCCCGCTGGCAGTGACACTCATAGCTGAGGGGTGTGTTGAGGCAGGTTGCCCTTGGGTGGCACCGGGCCAGTCCCAGGCGACACTCATCCACGTCAGGACAGCGGGCGTATGCCCAGCGGGCAGGGAGGGCCAGGGGCAGCCCCAGGCCCTCCCCCACCCACAGGGAGCAGTTACCCCCACTGAGGGGTCCCGAGAAGTCCCCCTGTAGGCACCTGGGGTGGGAGAGTGAAGAAGTGGGGGACAACACAGAAACAGGAGCCATACATGGAAACAATGACAGGGAGAGAAGAGGCCAATTGGAGAGAGAGAGACGAAAATATAAATTTGGAAAGAGACAGAAACCAGAAGTCGCAGACAAAAACAATTTTGGAAGACAGAAGACAGACATAGATGGAGATTCAGTGAAAGGGAAAGCAGAGAGACAGAAACAAAGAGAAAGAAAACCAATTGCAGAGACCCGGAAAAGAAGGAAAAATGGAGAAAAGAGTGGGAGGGTAAAATAAACAGAAAAACAGTATGTAAAAGGAAAGGTGGCCATGGATAGGGTTAGGGCAAGAGGGCAGAGAAGCAAAGAGGCCATTAGAATGACCAGTCATGGAGGACACAGCTGGGCACCCTTCCCGCCTCCCCACTCACCCCAGCTCACCGTCCCAGTGTGGGGTTATCCTCATTGCCGCACCAGCCACACTCGTGGCTCTGCAGACACTCATGGCAGGTCAGGAAGCCATCACAGCTCCGGCACCGTGGCTCCGAGTGCACGCTGCAGGATGGCAGGGGTTGGGGGTCAGAGCCCCAGCCCCTTGCTGGCAGGGACCTTTCTCTGTTATCCCTGCCCCAGGGACCATACCTGTCATCCCAGCCTCGACAGCCCCCGTGTGGGTACCGGGCCAGGTAGGCGGCAAATAGAAAGCAGGTGTGGGTGGACTGGCACCAGGCACACTGGCTCGAGTTGGCCAGGCAGTCCTCACAGGTCAGACGCCTGGGTCGGGGAGCCGGGGAGGGGGAGTCGGGTCATTCTACAGCCAGCCATGTCCCTGGGCACATCCACCCACCCACTCCCTGGACCCAGCCGGGCTCACTGGCTGCAGAGCGGGGGACACTCCTCTGGATTCTTCAGGGCACCCCGACCCCGGCCCCTCCGGCTACAGGCTGCATCCCCTTTGCGGCTGGTGCTCTGATGCCACTCACAGAAGGGGTCCTGGGGGACAATTGGGCAGAGAAGTCAGAACCCCACTCAGCCCTCTCCTTTGGGCTCCCAGCGCCAATCCCACCCCCGGCCCACCCTGCAGACTGTCCCTACAAGACCATCTCCCTTCCCAGCTGCCTGCATCTCTGGACCCCTCCCTTCAGCCACAGACACCCATGGGTCTGCTTGCCCAGCACCCACTCTCTCCTTTGGGCAATAGTGCCCCTTCTGTGTGGTCCGGGTGGGACTGATTCAATCCTCAAGATCCAGAGTTGGGCCAAGGGGCCTTATTCCCTCCCCTCAACTCTAGTCACTGGTCCAGGAGCCTGCACAAGGCCCAACCACAGCCACTGACATGTAATTCTGGGATTTCTGTTGAGCTCCTGGATGGTGGTAGGGCAGGTGGGGAGAAACAGGAAGCCTCACTGTGTTTGAAACTGAGCAGGGACTGAGAGTCTGGAGCCTTACTGGCTAGCTTGCCACTCACAAGGAAACAAACCCTGCCAGGGAACAAGAGGACATGGGGTGTCGAGGGCTGCCTGATATCACATGGAGCTGGCAGGCCTGAAGGCCTACTCCTGGGCTCTGATGCCTGCACTGAGAAACTCCGCTATTGGAAATGGACAGAGTTGCATTCTCTGGCCCCTGCAACAGCTAGAGTCCTGACTCCCAGGTGCCTCTCTCTCTAGCTCCATCTCACCCTCCCCAACAGGCTCTGCAGATCAAGGACAAAAGCCCTTGCTGTTTCCCCCACACGCCCGACTAGGGGTTCCCTTGGCTGCCTGTTGCCTGCTCTGGCTACCTCCACCTTGTGACCTTCGCTGGTGGCCGCACAGGCACCTGGGTACAGGCGTGGCAGTCCCGATGCTCCTCGCAGAGTGGGCAGAGGGTAGGCACCAGCACCAGCAGGGACCCACCAGCCCCGTCGTCCTCGCAATGGGCCCCACCCTGGCGCAGGTGGCAGGTGGCACTGTTCAGGCACCAGCCACAGCCCTGGTCCGCCAAGCAGCCAAGGCAGGAGGAATAGGAGGTGCAGGCTGATGAGCGGTATGGCTCCAGGAAGAAGAAGGAGATCTCCTGGGGAAGGGGCCACAGGAAGGGCAGCAGTCAAGGTCTGGGGTAGGGGTAAGAGTCTGGTGCTAACTGAAAGTAGGGTTTGGAGCCCAGGTTGAGCACTGAGGCACCCAGGAAGTTAGGATTTAGGAAATAGGTAAAGAGGTTCAAGGTCTGGAGGAATCTGGAGATTATTAGAGGTCAAAGTATAGAGGGCAGAGGTCAGGGTCAAGGGTGAGGAATCAGAAGATGCAGATGGGGGTCAAAACACAGGATCAGGTCAGGTCTATGGGCAGAGATCAGGGACCACAGGGTTCATGGGGAGGTCAAGAGTTCAAAGGCCAAGAGGTTAGGCATCCAAGGTCAGAATCTAGGGAGTTCCAAGTTTGTTGCCTGGGGTCAGAAAGCTCAGCAGATCTGAAGCTGGGGCCTGCGGCTAGGATCAGAGGTGGGTCCTGGGTACTTACGCTGCCTCCTGGCACACCAGTCCGATCCCACAACAGAGTGAGCTCGCTGTGCCCAGGGCCTGCTGAGCCATTGAGCTGGCCCCGGATCTCTACTGCATACTTGTGGTCTCGCCCAGGCAGGGGGAAGAGGCGAGCAGACCCAGGGCGCTGCAGCCGCCGAGTCTCCTTCTCTTGATGGGCCACCCAGCGCCCCACTTCCTCCTGGGGTAGGGGTGAGTGACAGGCAGGGGCCTGAGAACCCTTCTCATTCCTTCTTCAGACTCCTGATACCTCCAAACTCACCTGGTACCCCACCCCCTCCTAAGAAGAGGAGGGCCTCAGAGCTCCTTAGATCCTGAGAACCTCCAAGGTGAGCCCCCCAGGGACTCCCCTCCTCCTCAGGTGGTTTTTCTTTTTTTTTTTGAGACAGGGTCTCACTCCCACCCAGACAGGAGTGCAGTGACACGATCATGGCTCACTGCAGCCTCAACCTGCCAGGTTCAAGTGATCCTCCTAACAGCCTCCCAAATAGCTGGGACTACAGGTACATGCCACTATGCCCAGCTAATTTTTGTGTTTTTTGGAAAGATGACGTCTTGCCATGTTTCCCAGGCTGATCTCAAACTCCTGGGCTCAGGCAATCCGCCTGCCCCTACCTCCCAAAGTGCTGGGATTACAGTGTGTGCCTCCATGTCCCACCTTCAGGGGCCTTTCAAGTCTGACTCAAACCTTCCTCACCTGCTTCAAAGTTTCCCTCAAATTCTGCTCACAATTGAAAACGCCAGCACCCTCCCTCCTCTACTAAAGATCCATCTCTGGCTGGGCTTGGTGGCTCACGCCTGCAATCTCAGCACTTTGGGAGGCTGAAGCAGGCAGATCATCTGAGGTCAGGAGTTCCAGACCAGCCTGGCCAACGTGGTGAAACCCCATCTCTACTTAAAATGCATAAAAATTATCCAGGAGTGCTAGTGCACGTCTTAATCCCAGCTACTCGGGAGACTGAGGCAACAGAATTGTTTGAAGCTGGGAGGTGGAGGTTGCAGTGAATTGAGATCACATCACTGCACTCCAGCCTGGACAACAGAGTGAGACTTTGTCTAAAAAAAAAAAAAAAAATTCCATCCCCTGTCTCTGATTTCTCCCCAATCCTCCCCCAGAACTTTCAAATCACCACAGATGCCCTATACCACATCCCTAGCCCCCATTTTTCCCATTAACTCCCCCTTCAATGTCCCAGGCAGCCTCACCATATTCTCTGTGTCAGGGCCACGGGCCATCCGGGCCAGGACGTGAAGGCGTTGGGCCCGGGCCCACACAGCCACGTCCTCAGCCCCCGGCCCACCTGGTCCTCCCGGCAGCATTGGGTAAATGAAGCCACGGTAGACCAGGGACACATCCGTCTCTGTGCTGGGTGTCAGGGTGATGGTCGTGCTACGGACGATCGAGACCTGTGCCACCAGGGATGGGTGTATGCATGAGTCCCTTTCTGCACTGCCCCCAAGTCCCCACACTCCCCAGGCGACATAAGAGCCAGAAAAGACTGGTCAGCCCAAACTTCTTCCCCATTTTACCACGAGAGACTGAGGCCAAGGGACAAGGGTTAGGTGACTTGCCAAAGGTCACTCTGGGAGAAGAGGCAAGAAGACCAAATTCAGACAATAGACAAGAGGGTCCCTGAGCCACCTTTACCCCTGGTCTCTCCCCATTTCCATCTCACATCAAAACTCCAGGACTGTACACTTCAGTGTTCTTTTCCCCCAATTCCTCAACTTTCCAGCTAAGCACTTCAAAGCCTAGATCCAATATTTAAAGTGGCAAAGTACAAGATATATTTTCCTGGTGTGTGATTTTGTAACAGCAGAAGACTAAAACAGTCCAAGTGTTCACCAGTGGAGGCTATTTAAATAAACTACAAATGTAAATGGAATATTATACAACTGTTAAAAAAAAGATTGAAGGCCGGGCGCAGCTAGCACTTTGGGAGGCCAAGGTGTGCAGATCACTTGAGGTCAGGAGTTCAAGACCAGCCTGGCCAACATGGCGAAACCCCACCTCTACTAAAAATACAAAAATTAGGCTGGGTGCGGAAACTTATGCCTTACTGCACTCTAGCCTGGGCAACAAGAGTGAGACTCCATCTAAAAAAAAATACGTGTGTGTGTGTGTGTGTGTGTGTGTGTATGCGTACATACGTATATGTGTATATATATATGTATATATATACAAAAAAAAAATTAGCCAGGCATGGTGGCATGTGCCTGTAATCCCAGCTTACTCAGGATACTGAGGTGGGAGGTTTGCTTGAGCCCAAGAGGCAAGGTTGCAGTGAGCCGAAATCGCTTGCCACTGTACTCCAGCTTGGGCGATAGAGAGAGACTGCATCTCAAAAAAAAAAGAATCAAAGTGTTTCTTACGTTCTGTTATGAGAAGCTTGCCAAGAAGTAAAAATGGAAGCAGTTGTATAGTGTACATAGTATACTACTTTTGTGCAAAAGAAAAATGATAAAATGTCATGCTTACTTGCATTTGAATAGGTAGATTCTGGAATGAGATCAAAGAAACCCAAATGGATCTTCCAGGGAGGTATAGTGGCCTTAAGTTGGGGCCATGCTGGAGCTAGATAGTTCTGGACCACTTAAGGGGTGGGGAATAGGGTAAATCAGAGACTGTCCACTTAATGACATTTTTTTATCTTTTTTTTTTTTTTGAGACAGAGTTTCGCTCCTGGAGTGCAATGGCACGATCTCTGCTCACCACAACCTCTACCTCCTGGGTTCAAGCAATTCTCCTGCTTCAGCCTCCTGAGTAGCTGGGATTACAGGCACGTGCCACCATGCCCAGCTAATTTTTTGTATTTTTTTTTTTTAGTAGAGACGGGGTTTCACCATGTTGACCAGGATGGTCTCGATCTCTTGACCTTGTGATCCACCTGCCTCGGCCTCCCAAAGTGCTGGGATTACAGGCTTGAGCCACCGCGCCCGGCCTATCTTTTTTTTTTTTAATTATTAAAATGGAGCCTCACTACCTGTCACCCAGGCTGGAGTGCAGTGGCATGATCTCGGTTCACTGCAACCTCTGCCTTCCAAGCTCAAGAGATTCTCCTGCCTCAGCTTCCAGAGTAGTTGGGACTATAGGCTCATACCACCACACGTGGCTAATTTTTGTATTTTTAGTAGAGACGGGGTTTTGCCATGTTGGCCAGACTGGTCTTGAACTCTGGATCTCAAGTAATCCCCCGCCTCTGCCTCCCAAAGTGCTGGGATTATAGGCACCCGCCAAAATGCCCAGCTAAGTTTTGTATTTTTAGTACAGATGCGGTTTTACCATGTTACCCAGGCTGGTGGTCTCAAATTCCTGACCTCAAGGGATCTGCCCACCTCGGCCTCCCAAAATGCTAGAATTACAGGCGTGAGCCACCATGCCCAGCCCCAATGACTTTTGATATTATTGTGATTTTTGAACCATGTGAATATATGAGTATTTTAAAAATCAATAAAGAGCCACTGTGGAAAACACTTTGGACATTCCTCAATAAGATGAATAAAAATTACCATATAACCCAGCAATTCTGCTCCTAGGCATATAGCACAAGAATTGAAAACAGATGTTCAAACAAAAACACGTATACAAGTGCTGATAGCAGCACTATTCACAACAGCCACAAGATGGAAACAGCCCAAATGTCAATTGGCTAACAAATGGATAAACAAAATGTGATACATCTATACAATGCAATATACTCAATCATAAATGAAGTTATAACATGAGTGAGCCTTGAATGAAGGTATAACATGGATGGGCCAGGCGCGGTGGCTCACGCCTGTAATCCCAGCACTTTGGGAGGCCGAGGCGGGTGGATCACAAGGTCAAGATATCCAGACCATCCTGGTCGACATGGTGAAACCCCGTCTCTACTAATGATACAAAAAATTAGCTGGGCATGGTGGCGCGTGCCTGTAATCCCAGCTACTCAGGAGGCTGAGGCAGGAGAATTGCCTGAACCCAGGAGGCGGACGTTGCGGTGAGCCGAGATCGCGCCATTGCACTCCAGCCTGGGTAACAAGAGCGAAACTCCGTCTCAAAAAAAAAAAAAAACATGGATGAGCCTTGAAAACACTATGCTGAGTGAAAGAAGCCAGACACAGGCCAGGCGAGTGCCTCACACCTATAATCCCAGCACTATGGGAGGCCAAAGTGGACGGATCACCTGAGGTCAGGAGTTTGAGAAGAGCCTGACCAGCATGGAGAAACCCCATCTCTACTAAAAATACAGTATTAACTGGGCGTGGTAGCACATGCCTGTAATCCCAACTATTCAGGAGGCTGAGGCAAGAGAATCACTTCAACCCAGGAGGCGGAGGTCACAGTGAGCCGAGATTGCACCACTGCACTTGAGCCTGGGCAACAAGATCGAAACTACATCTCAAAGAAAAAAAAGAAGCCAGACACAAAAGACTCCATAGTACAGGCCTCCATGTACATGAAGTGTCCAAAACTGGCAAATCCAAAAATGGAAAACAGGTAAGTGGCTTCCAGGGACTAGGGGGAGAGAGGAATAGAGAGTGACTGTTCCACTCAGTGAGTCCAGTCCAGGTCTGAGAGGCCTCCTCCAACATCCCCTCGCCTCCCTGCAGTACCACTTCCACTCAGGGTTGTCCCCTGGGGTGATAAAAATGTTCTTTAACAAGACAGTGGTGATGGTTGCACAATATTGTAAATGTGCTAAATGTCACTGATGATAAATTTTATGTCTACTTTACCACAATGCAAGAATTTTTCTTTTTTTTTTGAGACAGTTTCGCTGTTGTTACCCAGACTGGAGGGCAATGGCACAATCTTGGCTCACTGCAACCTCTGCCTCCTGGGTTCAAGCAATTCTCCTGCCTCAGCCTCCCGAGTAGCTGGGACTACAGGCGCGCACCACCATGCCCAGGTAATTTTTGTATTTTTAGTAGAGACAGGGTTTCACCTTGTTGACCAAGATGGCCTCAATCTCTTGACCTCATGATCCACCTGCCTCGGCCTCCCAAAGTGCTGGGATTATAGGCGTGAGCCACCGTGCCCAGCCAAGAATCATTTTTAAATGCAGCAGCTCATGCTTGTAATTCTAGCATTTTGGGAGGCCAAGGCAGGCAGATCATTTAAGGTCAGGAGTTCAAGACCGGCTTGACCAACATGATGAAACCCCGTCTCTCCTAAAATACAAACATTAGGCAGGCACAGTGGCAGGTGTCTGTAATCTTAGCTACTTGGGAGGCTGAGGCAGCAGAACAGCTTGAACCCAGGAGGCGGAGGTTGCAGTGAGCCAAGACTGCACCACTGCCCTCCAGCCTGGGTGACGGAGCAAGGCTCCCTCCCTCTCAAAAACAAAAAATAAATAAATAAATAATAAAGTCCGTAAGAAAAATCAGACCTTGAATGTAAAGACTTTTGGAGTAAACACAAAAGGGATAAAGATGCATCTGAGACAAAACAAACCCTAGGACCAGGATCACCAACACCCCACCCAGGGCTATACCTCCTACCCACCTTGTCGGGCTGGGAGGTGTTGGGTGGCTGCTGGAAGGTGAGCAGGTGCAGGCCAGGCAGGAAGCTCTGGGTGACACAGGCCTCCAGGGATGTGACGAAGACAGGCGCA
The DNA here is from genome assembly GCA_031835075.1 of Saguinus oedipus. NCBI lineage: Eukaryota > Metazoa > Chordata > Mammalia > Primates > Cebidae > Saguinus > Saguinus oedipus. The sequence goes on along the minus strand of CM063187.1, from coordinate 44,716,640 downwards.
GGCCCCCACCAGCCCACAGTGCCTGAGATCTGCTCCCCTCGGCAGCGGGCCTGCTCTGAGAGGACGGGGGTGGGGGCTGGTGGGTCAGTGTGGAGTGCTCTGCCCCCCAACCCAGCACATTGCTGTGGACACTCACCAGGCCGAGGGAGGCAGCTCTCATTGTGCACGCACCAGCCCAGGGTGCCGGGTCCCCTCGGAGGAGCTATGGGGCTGCTGAAGGCCAGGCAGGCCTGGCAGTCGCCCAGGAGGCGACCCAGACCCAGGCAGCTGGCGGCTGGACACTGCGAGGAGGAGAGGGGACAGGGCTCACTGTCCACTGGAGCTCAAGAGATCTGGGAAGGAAGGGCTATGGATACAGGGTTCTGCAATGGAAAGGGCCAAAAAACTGGAGAACGGGAAATTAAAAGTTGGAGTGTGGGAGACTGAAAGGATGGGGGATGTGGGGATGGGGTCACAGGCTCAAAAGAGTCAGGCTGGGTGGGACAGGCAAAGGTTCAGGGCTCCACAGTCAGGAGTCAGGAGTCGCAGTCAGACTTCGGCATGAAAACAAGTCTCCCAATTGAGGGAAAGTACTTGTCTACCTGGTTAGGCAGAGGGACACACTGAGGGCAGTTCTCTGTGCTAGGGAACAGAGGGTCTAGGGCAGTCACTCACAGCCCCCAAGGGGGTCCCAGGAGGGGGTGCAGCTTGGCAGGCTCCCTGGCACCAACTGCATTCCGGGTCCCGGGAGCAGACGCTGTGGTCTGTGTACATGGAGCAATAGTCCAAGTGGTACTGCAGGGAGGCAAGGGGACGTTGGAGGACGCCTCTCAGACCTGGGCTGGGAGTGCTTTAGCTATCCCAGAGGACCCTGAGTGCTCGGCACACCCACCCATTCCTCCCCCAGGCCCAGGGACCTCTAGCTCCTCTTTTCTTGGCCCCAGGGATCTCCTTCCCTCCTCTCATAGCCCTAGGGACCCTCTATTCCTCCCGGGGATCCCCTCCCACCTTTCCCATCACCTGTGGACCCCCACTTCTCCTGGGGATCCCCTCCCACCTTTCCCATCACCCCAGCTACCCTTTCCCTGTCATCCCAGTGCTCACATCAGGGGCAGGTGCCTGGAACACAAAGGGGGGCACCTTGTAGGCCATCAAGTCCCCACGGGGCCGGCCGCTGTAGCCCCCAGCCACCAACAGGACACTGCCACCAAGCACCGCAGCTACATGTGAGTACCGACCACTGGGAGGTGCTGCTCGGCCTAGGGGAATAGAGACCTCAGTAACATTATTAGACCCCCAGCCCCTCCACCACCTTCATGGCTGCCGATTCTCCTGGGCTGCAGCCCAGCCTTCTATTCTGGAGCCCAGCTTTCTATTCTGGTGGCTGCTTCAACCTCACCTGCCCAAGGACACCCTCCCAGCCCACCTGGCCCTGAACAAGCTGAGCTCCCTCACCCCTGCCCAAATAATCTTTCTGACTTTTTTTTTTCTTTTTTTGAGACACAGTCTCACTCTGTTGCCAGGCTGGAGTGCAGTGGTGCAATCTCAGCTCACTGCAACCTCTGCCTCCTGGGTTCCAGTGATTCTCCTGCCTCAGCCTCCCAAGGTAGCTGGGACTACAGGTGCATGCCACCATGCCCTGCTAATTTTTGTATTTTTAGTAGAGATGGGTTTCACCATGTTGGCCAGTATGGTCTCGATCTCTTGACCTCATGATCCGCCCACCTCAGCCTCCCAGAGTGCTGAGATTAAAGGCGGGAGCCACCGCTCCCGGCCCTTTCTGATCAAATCCTGGGTCTACCACTTACTTGAGTTCAAATTGTGGATCATCTACTGACTAGCTGTGTGACCCTGGTCAGGAGACTGAACTGAGTCTTGGTTTCCTCCTCTATAAGAAGAACCATCATCTTGTCCTCACGGAGCTGGGAAGACTGAAGAATCTGCTGAGCCCCCAGCAGGCTGCCTCACTCTCCCGTTCTTGTCTGTCTAGCACCAGCCTCTCTTCTGGTTACAGCACCTGATTTTCCTCTGGTAAACCAACCTTTCCCTCTCCCAGTCCATGAGACAGGTGGAGCTATCCCTGGTTCTGGCAGAGGGGTGGCCTTACCCCAGGCCCGTCAGTAGCATCGACTGACTCAGGGAGAGCCATTCTCAGAGCAAAGACACTCTTTTCTCTCTGGGCATTTTATGGCAGAAGATAATCCACGAGCTGCCTGTGACCATCTATGCTCGGCAAGAGACTGAAGTGAACCCAGCTGAAAAGTGGAGTGAGAAATAGCTGATGCCATTTTGTGAGCACCTAGAACCAGCCCAGCCTGAAGACAGCACCTACAGTTTTTCACTCAAGAGAGCCAGGAATTCTCCTTTTCACTTAAGCCAGATGGGTTGGGTTTTTGTCAGTTACAGCCAAGAATCCTGACTGACAGGTAAGTGGTCAGTGAATGGCGACTTCCCTACCCTCTTATTGACCTGTATGCACTCTAAGTGTATGGGACTTGGCCCAGGGAATCACAAACTGCGAAGCAGGAAAAGGCCTCCAGAAACATCACACTCCTGACTCTACCCAGTGAAGGGAACCAAGGGCTAGGCAGATGAGACCTAGAACGAGGGCCTCAGACACCAGGCCTGGGCTTTATTTCTGATAGTCACACAGGGTTCCTCTGGGGCCTTTCCTCCTTCCCATCCCTTAAATGCTAAGGTTTCTTCCTTATACTTGTCCTCTCCTCTCTCTCCTTTTCAGGGAGGAGGAGTAAACAGATAGGCTTCTGGGAAGCCCACAGTCCCAGAAGTGATAAATCCAGCTTGTGGCTATAAGCATCTTCTGAAAACAGGGCTTGTGGCTTTCTTCTATTTCAAAGCAATGTCTGATCTAGTGAGAATAAAAGGTTTCTCCATATCTCCTCCCTGGTGAGCCCTCTGGCCCTGAGACAGGACCCTAGCTGCTATTAGAAAGACAATATGGCTGGGCGTGGTAATTCACATCTGTATTCCCAGCACTTTGGGAGGCAAAGTCTCAGGAAGCTCGCTTGAGGCCAGGAGTTCAATGCCAGCCTGGACAACACAGCAAGACCCTATCTCTACAAAAAAAAATTTTTTTTTAATTAGGCAGGCGTGGTGGTGTGTGTCTATGGTCTCAGCTACTGGGGAGGCTGAGATGGAAGGATGACTTGAACCTAGGAACTCAGCCTTGGCAACACAGTGAGACCTCATCTCTAGAAAAAACAATTTATTTTTTTATTTTTTATTCTGAGATAGTCTTGCTCTGTTACCCAGGCTGGAGTGGAGAGCAGTGGTGTGATCTCGGCTCACTGCAACCTCCACCTCCCAGGTTCAAGTGATTCTCCTGCCTCAGCCTCCTGAGTAGCTGGGACCGCAGGCATCTGCCACCATGCTGGCTAATTTTTGTATTTTCAGCGGAAATGGGATTTTGCCATATTGGCCAGGCTGGTCTCAAACTACTGACCTCAGGTGATCTACCTGCCTAAGCCTCCCAAAGTGCTGGGATTACAGGCATGAGCCACCGAACCCGGCCAAAAAAAATTTTTTTTTTTTTAATTAGCCAGAAAGGATAGCATGGGCCTGTGGTCCCAACTACTTGGGACGCGGAGGAGGGAGGATTGCTTGAACCAGGAAGTCAAGGCGACGGTGAGCTATGATTGCACCACTGCATTCCAGCTTGAGCAACAGAACAAGACTCTGTCTCTAAAATAGCAACAATAGGCCAGGAGTGGTGGCTCACACCTGTAATCCCAGCACTTTGGGAGGCCCAGGCAGGTGGATCACCTGAGGTCAGGAGTTCAAGAACAGCCTGGGCAACATGGCAAAACTTCATCTTTACCAAAAATACAAAAATTAGCCAGGAGTGATGGTGCACATCTATAATCCCAGTTACTCAGGAGGCTGAGGCAGGAGAATCACTTGAACACGGGAGACAGAGGTTGCAGTCAGTGGAGATTACGCTACTACACTCCAGCCTGGACAACAGAGCAAGACTCTATCTCAAGTAAAATAAAATAAAATGAAATAGGGCTGGGCGTGGTGGCTCACGCCTGTAATCCCAGCACTTTGGGAGGTTGAGGCAGGTAAATCACGAGGTCAGGAGATCGAGGCCATCCTGTCATGGTAAAACCCTGTCTCTACTAAAATACAAAAAATTAGTCAGGCATGGTGGCGTGCGCCTATAGTCCCAGCTACTCAGGAGGCTGAGGCAGGGGAATCACTTGAACCCAGGAGACAGAGTTTGCAGTAAGCCAAGATCGTGCCACTGCATTCCAGCCTGGCGACAGAGCAAAAAAATAAATAAATAAAATAAAATAGTAACAACAATAATAATAATGCCTGGCTGGATGCCGGCTCACGCTTGTAACCCTAGCACTTTGGTAGGCCAAGGCAAGCGGATCACAGGTCAGGTGTTCAAGACCAGCCTGGCCAACAGTGAAACCCCGTCTCTACTAAAAAAAATATAAAAAGTAGGCTGGGCGGAGTGGCTCACACCTGTAATCCCAGCACTTTGGGAGGCTGAGGCGGGCGGATCATGAGGTCAAGAGATGGAGACCATCCTGGCCAACATAGTGAAACCCTGTCTCTAATAAAATAAAAAAATTAGCTGAGCGTGGTGGCATGCACCTGTAGTCCCAGCTACTTCGGAGGCTAAGGCCGAAGAATTGCTTGAACCCAGGAGGCAGAGGTTGCAGTGAGCTAAGATTGTGCCACTGCACTCCAGCCTGGTGGCAGAGTGAGATTCTGTCTCAAAAAAAAAAAAAAATTAGTTCGACATGGTAGCACACACCTGTAATCCCAGCTACGCGGGAGGTTGAAGCAGGAGAATCACTTGAACCCAGGAGGCAGAGGTTGCAGTGAGCCAAGATTGTGCTGCTGTACTCCAGTCTGGTGACAGAGTGAGACTCCATCTCAAAATAATAATAATAATAACACCGGTAATCCCAGCAATTTGGGAGGCTGAGGCAGGTGGATCACTTGAGGCCAGGAGTTTGGGACCATCTGACCAACATGGCAAAAAACCCATTTCTACTAAAAATACAAAAATTAGCCTGGCGTGGTGGCACATACCTGCAGTCCCAGCTACTCAGGAGGCTGAAGCATGAGAACTGCTTGAATCTGGGAGGCAGAGGTTGGAGTGAGCCAAGATGGAGCCACTGCACTCCAGTGTGGGCAACAGAGTGAGACTCTGTCTCAAAAGTAAATAATAAAAATTTTAAAAAAGAAAGACAATGTGTGGTGCCCTTCACTGGGCATTGTTCTTCAAGGATCATCTCAACTTATTCTTACAGCTGCCCAATGGCATAAGTGTTATCATAATTTTCACTTCACAGATGAGGAAACTGAGGCACAGAGCTTAAGTGATGGTTTTATACAGATGGCTGTTTGGGGCCGGCTTTAGCTCAGCGGTTACTTCGACAATGCTTTCTATGGTGGAAAACAGATGGTTGTCTGGATAGCCATGCCGGCTCTGTCACTTATCCACTGTGATCTTGAAAACGTTGCTGCTAAAGATACTATCAACAGAGTAAACAAACAACCCGGGCAACTCATCCTGTAATCCCAGCACTTCGGAAAGCTGAGCAGGTGGACTGCCTGAGGTCAAGAGTTCCAGACCAGTCTAGCCAACATGGTGAAACCCTGTCTTTACTGAAAATACAAAAATATTAGCTAGGCATGGTGGTGGGCACCTATAATCCCAGCTACTTGGGAGGCTAAGGCAGGGGAATTGCTTGAACCAGGGAGGTGGAGGTTGTAGTGAGCCAAGATAGGGCCACTGCACTCCAGCCTGGGTGACAGAGAGAGACTTATCTCAAAAACAAAACAAAAACAACCTACAGAATGTGAGAAAATATTTGCAAACTATGCATCCAACAAAACTCTAATATCCAGAATTGATACGGAACTTAAATAAGCTAACAAGCAAAAAATAACCCCATTAAAAAGTAGACAAAGGACATAAACAGACATTTTTCAAAAGAAGACATACATGTGGCCAATAAGCATGTGAAGAAATGCTCAATATCACTAATCGTGACAGAAATGCAAATCAAAACAACAATGAAATGCCATCTCAAACCAGTCAGAATGGCTATTATCAAAAAGTCAAAAAATACCACATGCAAGTGAGGTTGCAGAGAAAAGGGAATGCTTACATACTGCTGGTGGGAACGTAAATTAGTTCAGGCATTATGGAAAGCAGTTTGAAGATTTCTCAAAGAACTTAAAACAGATTTACCATTTGACCCAGCAATCCCATTACAGGACACATACCCAAAGGAATATAAATTGTTCTAACATAAAGACACATGTACATGTATGTTCACTGCAGCACTATTCACAATAGCAAAGACATGGAATCAACCTAAATATCCATAATGATAGACTGAATGAAGAAAATGGAGGCCGGGCATGGTGGCTTATGCCTGTAATCCCAGCACTTTGGCAGGCTGAGACGGGTGGATTATCTGAGGTCAGGAGTTCAAGATCAGCCTAGCCAACAGAGTGAAACCCCATCACTACTAAAAAATAAAAATTAGCCAGGCATGTTGGTGGGCGCCTATAATCCCAGCTACTCAGGAGGCTGAGGCAGAAGAATCACTTGAACCCGGGAGGCAGAGGTTGCAGTGAGCCGAGATCATGTCATTGCACTCCAGCCTGGGTGACAAGAGCAAAACTCTATCTCAAAAAAAAAAGAAAGAAAGAAAGAAAGAAAAGAAAATGTGGTACATATACATCATGTATAGAATATTATGTGGCCATAAAAAAGAATGAGACAATGCCCTCTGCATCAACATGGATGTAGCTAGAGGCCATTACCCTAAGTAAACTAATACAGGAACAGAAAAGAAGCACTGCATGTTCTCAGAAGTGGGAGCCAAACATTGCGTGCACATGGACACAAAGAAGAGAACAACAGACACTTGAAGGGCCTACTTGAGAGCTGGAGAAGGGAGAGGATCAAAAAACTACCTACTGGGGACAGACAGTGGCTCAGCCTGTAATCCCAGCACTTTGGGAGGCTAAAGCAGGTGGATCACCTGAGGTCAGGAGCTAGAGACCACCCTGGCCAACGTGGCAAAACCCCAACTCTACTAAAAATACAAAACAATTAGCCAGGCATGGTGGTATATTCCTGTACTCCCAGCTACTTGGGAGGCTGAGGTGGGAGGATCACTTGAACCTAGGAAGTGGAGGTTGCAGTGAGCCAAGATTGTGCCACTGCACTCCAGTCTGGGTAACAGAGTAAAACTCCATCTCGAAAAAAAAAAAAAAAAATGTACCTGTTGGGTACTAGGCTTAATATATGGGTGATGAAATAATCAGTACACCAAATCCCCATGACACACAATTTACCTATATAATAAAACTGTACATGTACCTCTGAACCTACAATGAAAGTTAAAAAGGCCGGGCGCAGTGGCTCACACCTGTCATCCCAGCACTTTGGGAGGCTAAGGTGGGCAGATCACTTGAGGTTAGGAGTTTGAGACCAGCCTGGCCAAAGTGATGAAACCATGTCTCTACCAAAAAAGAAAAAAAAATTAGCTAGGCATGGTGAGGTGTGCCTATAATCCCAGCTACTCAGGACGCTGAGGCAGGAGAATCGCTTGAACTCGTGAGGCGAAGGTTGCAGTGAGCTGAGATGGTGCTACTGTACTCTAGCCTGGGTGATGGAGCAAGACTCCATTGAAAGGAAAGAAAGAAAAGGGAGGGGAGGGGAGGGGAGGGGAGAAGGAGGGAGAGTGGGAAGGAAGGGAAGGAAGGAAGGAAAGAAGAAAGAAGGAAAAGTTGCTGCTGCTTAGCCTCTTAGGCATTGCCTGGGGCAGCTGGAACTGGCAAAACCTGGATTGGAACCCACACTGGATGCTGCCACAAGGGCCTCCCATCTCCATGGTGATGATGTCCTAGTCCCATCTCCATCCCAGGCTTGCCTCCTGAGGCTGGCACCAACTGGCCTGGATGTCAGGCTCACCCTCACAGGACTGAGGTGGCTTGAGTCCAGAATCACTGTGAAGGGAGGCAGGACCCTCAGGAGCCCCTAGTGAAGAACAGGGGCCACTCACCCTCAGGGGTTCCTGGGGGGGCAAGCTCAGCCCCTGACACCCATTGATGGCAGCCAAGGTGGTAGAAGAAGATGCCGTCTTCATAGCACTTTTCCTCCTGGTAATGGGTGTGCACATTGCCCCCTGGGAGAGGAGGAAAGGGGCATATCTGGCAAGCCTGGGGGAGGTGGGGACTCCTATGCAGGGAGCCTCAGCTTAGGGTTGGCTCAGGCTCTCAGCAGGTAGGCAGGCATGATTGGGGAGCTTCCTCACCATAGACCACCATGTAGTTGCCCAGAACACTGGCTGTGTGGAAGGCTCGCTCCCTTGGGCCCTGAAGCCCATCCCGCCCCTTCAGGGTTGTCCACAAGCGCCGATCCACATGGAAAAGCTCAGTGGAGTTCACTCGCACAGAGAACCTACCGAAGGAGGAGCAGGACAGGGGCTCAGGGTGGGAAGGTTCTCTCCCTCCTCCAAGCTCTTAGGAGCTGTGTGATCACCCAGGCATGAGACTGGCCATGACTGGCTCAATGTCCCCTCCAAACTAGAAGTTCCCTGTGGGCAGGACCCTGACTCATCTCTGGGTACCCACATAAGCTAGCAGGGTCTAGACACCAAGCAGGGCTCTGTTTAATAGATACATGGGTGGGAGTGTATGGGAGGCAATTCACCAAGAGCTTGAATAAAATATCAGACAATATGTGAGTGGGTGAGTGAATGAGTGAGTGAATAAAGAAAGAAGAATATATGAAGAAAGGAGTGTTGCAGAGACCACAAGAGTCTGGTAGTGGGCAAAGACCTCTAAAAACTAAAGGCCTATGCTGTTGAACTGGGCCTGGCCTGTGGGGCACAGGTTACAGGACAGGTCACTTACCGGGCAGTGGAGGGCCGGTGTCCACCATGAACCAGCAGGGCACGGGACGGGGCGTGGAATACCATGGAGTGACCAGTGGCAGCAGGGGGCCGTCCACCTGCTGGAATCACCTGCTCCCAATAGCCCCCGCTGGTGCTGTCGAGGCGAAAACGGAAGAGGCCAGAGGAGAAAAGGTCGTGCTGGGTGCGGCCTCCAGACACATACAGCCAGATGTCGTCCACTAGAGCAGCCGCATGACCTGCCAGGCCTGGGGGCCCCAAGGAGCTGGAGGCAGGTGGTGCCAGGAGCTCCCAGCGGCCCCCACCTAATGGACTGAAGGCCCACACGTCGTTGGTGAGTGAGCCGTCAGCCAGCTCACCACCCATCAGCACCAGGGAGCCGGCCCAGGCCACGGCCACGTGGGAGTGACGGGCAGCCTGTGAGGAAGAGACAAGAGACAGAGATAGAGACACAGCAAGAGAGCCAGAGCCAGGCTTAGACAGAGATATGCAGAGCCAGAGAAACATGCAGAGAAGGTGAGATAAAGACAGAGACAAAGAGAAAGGCAGAGATCGGTAGAGAGAGAAAAGACAGACCCATAGAAACAGAGAAATATAGTAAGTGAGGGAAGACACAGGGAGACAGAGTTAGAAGGACAAATAGCAGAGAGAAGCAGACCCAGAGAGATGGAGACCCAGAAACCGAGAACACAGAAGCCCAGAAGTCAGACAGACTAAAATAGACTAGATGAGAGACAGGAGACATGTGGAAAAATAAGATGCACAAAAGCAGATAAAGAAAGAGGAGGAGGAAAAAAAACAGAGAGAAAAGGCAGAAATAGGGAACAGCAGGTTTCTATAGCAAGCTGTGGGAACTAGGGGAGCACTGAGTGACAGAGAATCAGTCTGGGGGTCCCTGGCTGGGCCTGCTTGAGTAGACAGGCTCCTCCAGGGGAGGGGTCCATACCGGGGCAGGATTCAGGTCCCAGGACTCCCAGGTGTTGGCAGAGAAGTTGTATAGGACGAGGTCACCCAGGGCGTTGTTGAGGTCCTGGCCTACGGAGCGGTGGATAATCTCAAGCCCTGGCCACAAGCTGCCAGGCCTCCAGACCCCTGATACTCATCCCATCTGCTCACCTCCGAAAACTGCCAGCAGCCCCGGCGGGGACAGGAAGGCACCCGCTGCCCCGATACGGGCAGAGAAGGCAGGGTCCCCAGCACTCACGTTGTGCCACCAGCCAGCCCCCTGGTTCTCCCGCAAGTGCAGGTCACAGGCACGTCCCAAGAAGCCAGGCTCACAATGGCATGGTCCCAGGGGCTGGGGGGAAGGAGACATAAAGGCAGAGATAAGAGAAGGAGAGAGAAGGACGGAGAGACAAAAGTGACACAAAGAGAAAAAGCCAGAATGAGACAGGGCACAAAGGGAGAGAGAAAGAGACAGAAAGGAGGAAGAGTATGTAAAAGGAAAGAGACAGAGAGAAAGGGAGACAGAGAGACACAGGAAGAGGAGAAAGGCAAACCGTCAGACAGAGAAATGAGACAAAGAGACACAACAGAAGGAAGCAGACAGATGGAAAAAAAGAAGACCACAGAAAAAGGAAAAGGCACACAGAGAAAAAGGAGAACAGACAGAAAGATGGCAGGTTGGAGAAGACAGTGAGGTTGATGTTCAGCCTAAAGAGCTCAGATATGAGGAGGCCAAGGTGGGGAGGGCTCAAAGCGTGATCCAGATTGAAAGTTGGATGCGCACAGCTTAGGCAGAAGGTCAGTAGTGTGAGGTTGGAAGTCATGGCAGGGGGTCCAAGGCCACAAAGAGTGGCTGGGTGGGAGGACAGAGTTGGACCTGGCTGGAGGAAGGAGGGTGGTGTTCACAGGTGAGAGTGGGGTATAGATGAGGGTGGAATAGGCTACGCAGGGGAGGGCCTGCAGGTGAAGGTGGGGTAGAGCTGGAGTAATGGGTAGGAGCAAGCTCTGGAAGGAGAGGGATATGAGTATCATGGGAAAGGGTTGGGTGGTAAGGGGAGTCTCATGCAGGGGCAAGGTCAGACCTAGGAGATGGGCATGAAGGGTGTGCTCACAGATCAGGGCCCCAGGGGAAACAGGGCTGGGGACCGGCTCACCGAGGCGCAGGTGCCATGGCTGCCACAGTAGGCTGAACACTCCTGCAGGCCACAGTCAGGACCCCCCCAGCCCGGCTCGCAAGCACACACACCCGGCGGCTGGCACTGTCCGTGGCTCTGGCAGCCACCCGGGCACAGGGAGAAGCGGAATGAGGCATTAAAGCCCAGCAGGTTGTAGTTGGCATCGCTGAAGAGGTGCAACAGCATCTGCAGGCACAAGGTGGACTGGGTAAGGTGGGCAGGGCCGGTGGACTGGCCTGGGAGGGTGGTCCACTCCTGTTTCTGTCCACCCTGGGAAACCCAGGGCCCCATCTCCTTCCTTTGTCTCTCTCCACCTTCCCTTGTCCCTGTGTCCTACTCTCAGATGCCCTCTTACTATCTGTGCCTCCCCGCCTCTTCCCTTTCCCTTAGTGTATCTACCCCACAGCCCTGTCCCCCACTAACCTTGCCTGAGGAAGCCTCAATGGGCAGAGGCCGGGTGCTCCCGCTCAGACTGGCAAGCAGTGGCCCTCGGGGGGAGTCACCATCATACACGAACAGGTAGTCATACGTGCACTCCGTGTCCAGGAAAAGGAAGTCCAGCAAGATCCGGTATTGGGGGCTTGGGGCTGGGAAGTGAGCACAGAGGTTCTAAAGTGGACCTCCTTGGCCAGGCGAGGTGGCTCATGCCTGTAACCCCAGCACTTTGGGAGGCCGAGGTGGGTGGATCACGAGGTCAGGTAATTGAGACCATCCTGGCCAACATGGTGAAACCCCATCTCTACTAAAAATACAAAAAAAATTAGCTGAGCATGTTGGCGCATGCCTGTACTCCCAGCTACTCAGGAGGCTGAGGCAGGAGAATTGCTTGAACCCAGGAGGCAGAGATTGCAGTGAGCCGAGATCGCACCACTGTACTACAGCCTGGGCGGCAGTGCAAGACTCCGTCTCCAAAAAAAAAAAAAGTGGACCTTCTCCCCACACCTCCCTGCAGCCTCCCACAAACACCAAACCCTGCTCCAGGTGATGCTGGGGGCTCGAGGATGAGTCAGACCTGGGCCCCGCCTTGGAGGGTCTCCCAGTCTCAAAGCCTAGAATGGTCGAGGGCTGTGACAAACAGATAGACAGGAGCCCAGAGAAAGAATCACAATATTCCTGACCTCTAGAAAGGTCTCCTGAGATCAGAATGAACACCCCCACCATTCAGATGGGAAAATAAAGTGCAGAGAGAAAACCCCATCCCAGTGGCTACACAGAGCAGAAGCCTCACTCTTTCTGTCTCTGCCTAAGCTTCAGACATGTCCAGGCTGGAGGGTCAAGGTCATAATCCCAGTGAGAAGAGCACCTCCGTGACAGTCCCCTGGCCCAGGCTGAACAGAGCTCCAAGAGAAGAGTCCAGTTTCTTCCCCTTGAACAGAGGCCTAACCTTGGAGCTGCACAGTTCCCCTCTGTCCACATCCAGAGTCTCACATCTGTTTACTGTGATGGCTAGAAGCACAAACTCTGGAACCAGACTGCCTGGGCTTATGTCTTGGCTCTGCCACCAAATAGCTACTAGCTGTGTGATCTTGGGCAAGTAACTCACCCCCTCTGGATCAGTCTCCTCATCTGTAAAATGGGATATAGTGGTACTGTAGTAGATTCAAACTTCTAGGCCACTCCTGCCATTGAAAGGTAATTCCCTGCCCCTTGTATCTGGGAAGAGCCTTAGTGACTTGCTTGACCAATAAAAAACAGCAGAGACCAGGCACAGTGGCTCACACCTGTAATCTCAGCACTTTGGGAGGCCAAGGTGGGTGGATCACCTGAGGTCAGAAGTTTGAGACCAGCCTGGCCAACATGGTGAAATCCTGTCTCTACTAAAAATACAAAAATTAGCCAGGCATGGTGGCACATGCCTGTAATCCCAGCTACTCAGGAGGCTGAGGCAGGAGAATCACTTGAACCTGAAAGCTGGAGGTTGTGGTAAGCTGAGATCACGCTACTACACTCCAGCCTGGGCAACAGAGCAAATTCCATCTCAAAAAAACAAACAAACAAAAAAAAACCCGCAGAAATGACATTCTGAAACTTTCAAGGCTATATCATAAGAGGCCTTGTACTTTTCACCTGGGCCTCATAGAATGCTCTTTCTCAGAACACAGCTGTCATGCTATGAAAAGCCAAAGCCGGCCAGGCGCAGTGGCTCAAACTTGTAATCCCGGCACTTCGGGAGGCCGAGGCGGGTGGATCACGAGGTCAAGAGATCGAGACCATCCTGGTCAACAAGGTGAAACCCCATCTCTACTAAAAATACAAAAATTAGCTGTGCATGGTGGTGCACGCCTGTAGTCCCAGCTACTTGGGAGACTGAGGCAGGAGAATTGCTTGAACCCAGAAGGCAGAGGTTGCGGTGAGCTGAGATCGTGCCATTGCATTCTAGTCTGGGTAACAACAGCAAAACTCCATCTCAAAAAAAAAAAAAAAAGAAAAGCCAAAGCCACAAGAGGAGGCCACACACAGGCGTTCTGGCTGACAGTCCCAACTCAGCTTCCAGCTGATAGCTGGCTTCAATTGCCAGTCCTGAAAGAACCTTCCCGGACGTCTAGTACAGGTGAACATTCAGCGGACTGCAGCCCCAGCTGACATCTGACTGCAACTTCATGAGGAGCAGTAATGCACATGAAATGCTGACAGTGGAGCCAGGCGCGGTGGCTCATGCCTGTAATCCCAGCACTTTTGAGAGCCCGAGAGAAGCAGATTACCTGAGGTCAGGAGTTCCAGACCAACCTGGTCAACATGGCAAAACCCTGTCTCTACTAAAAAAATTGGCCAGGCATGGTAGTGTGTGCCTGTAGTCCCAGCTAATCAGGAGGTTGAGGCAAAAGAATTGCTTGAACCCAGGAGCGGGAGACTGCAATGAGCCAAGATCACACCACTGCACTCCAGTCTGGGCAACAGAGAGAAACTCTGTCTCAAAAAAAAAAAAAAAAAAAGAGGCTGGGCTAGGTGAGGTGGCTCATGTCTGTAATCCCAGCACTTTGGGAGGCCTGGGTAGGTGGATCACCTGAGGTCAGGAGTTTGAGATCAGCCTGACCAACATGGAGAAACCCCATCTCTACTAAAAATACGAAATTAGCTGGGTGTGGTGGCGCATGCCTGTAATCCCAGCTACTCAGGAGGCTGAGGCAGGAGAATTGCTTCAACCCGGGAGGCGGAGGTTGTGGTGAGCTGAGATTGTGCCATTGCACTCTAGTCTGATCAACAAGAGCGAAACTCTGTCTCAAAAAACAACAAAAAAAGAGGCTGGACACTGTGGCTCACATCTGTAATCCCAGCGCTTTGGGAGGCCGAGGGGGGAAGATTGTTTGAGGTCAGGAGTTTGAGACCAGCCTGGCCAACATGGTGAAACGCCGTATCTGCTAAAAATACCAAAAAATTAGCTGGATGTGGTGATGCATGCTTGTAATCCCAGCTACTTGGAAGGCTGAGACAGGAGAATCCTTGAACCCGGGAGGCAGAGGTTGCAATGAGCTCTGATCACGCCATTGCCTCCAGCCTGGGCAACAGAGCAAAACTCCCCCCCCGCTAAAAAAGGAAATGCTGACAACAGGGCCTGCACATCCTGGTGAGTGCCACTTCCCCTAACACTGTCACTGTCTTGTTCTCTGCCAGTCCTGGTTCTGGGAGCCTCTCTCATTCTACATCCCATATGAGGCTGCTGAGCAGGCAGCTGAGGGAAGTCCTCTGGGTGATGGAAATTAGGAGGCCTGGGCTCTGGCTCTGGCTCTGGCTCTGCCCATGACTGGCTAGAGGACCCTGGGCCAGCCCTTTCCCCCTTAACCCTCAGTGTGCCTATCTGGATCCTGGAAACACTCAGCTACCACTCTCAATGGTTGAGTGATCCTGGGCCAGTTCCATGGGCTCTCTGAGCCTTAGTTTCCTTGACTGTAAAATGGGGATAATTCCCCCCACCCATGAAGGCTGCGGTGAACATTCAACAATGTGATGACTCCAGCCTGCCAGCTCAGAGCCAGGGTGTTCAACATTGTGCCCTTGACTGCCCAGCCTCAACCTCTCTCACCAGAACCATTGATCCAGCCTCCTTCTTGCCCTGACGTGAGTCCCTGAGAGATCTTCCCAACTCATCTAGCCTTGTTGCTCCCTTTCTTCAAAGCCCTACATGGCTCCCTACCACCCTAGGAGAAAGTCCAGCTCCCTAAACTGCTATTTGGAGCCTCGCTTTGTCTCAAATCATCTCACTGCTTTCTTATAGCTCTAATGGGAGCTGGGCCTTTGTACAAGCTTCTCCCTCTGTCTGCAACATATTCTCCCTTCCTGCCACCAGCACTCTTCCTCCAGGATGCCTCCTAGCTGGGTTAGGGGCCCCTCTACAGGGTCCTCACATCCTATTATAACCTTCACTCCTCTGGGCCAGGAACATCTATGTCCTGCTCTGTCTCCCTGCAGGGCAGGGCCTGGACGTGGGCCTAATTCCCTCTGCAGCACTGCCCAGACCTGGGCTTGGCACTGAGCAAAGGCTCAGGAAATGCTGGATGACGGAATGAAGAAATACACAAAAGAGAGAATACCAAAGCTGGAAGCTCTCCCTCAGACTCTGACCAGAGCCCCCATGAACATCACACACAGATCCCACCCATGCTCTGGGGAACGAAGAAGGACCATTCAGCAGGGCCACACAACCAAACCTCCCAGAATCTTACCAGCTTCAACCAAACTATAAAGCTCTGTTCCTGGAATCACAAGTACATCTTTGTTAAGTGCCTGCCAGAGGCCGGCTCACCATCTGCCTCCCCAAGTTCTTCCCTAAGTTGAAGGTCTCCTGTTTCCACCCAACCCCTGTATCATCCCAAACCCCTCCTGCTCAAAAACAGGATGCCCCTTATTCATGAGGATGTTATAATGACTAGGACTGAGCTGGGCATCATGGCTCACATTTATGATCCCAGGACAGATCACTTGAGGCCAGGAGTTCGAGACCATCCTGGCCAATATGGAGAAAGCCCATCTCTACTAAAAATATAAAAATTAGCCAGGCATGGTGGCACATGCCTGTAATCCCAGCTACTTGAGAAACCAAGCAAGGCACGAGAATCACTTGAACCTGGTAAGCAGAAGTTGCACTGAACCAAGATTGCTCCAATGCATTCCAACCTGGGCAACAGAACAAGACTCTGTCTCAAAAAAAAAGAAAAAATCTAGGACTAAAGTGTGAACATAATACAAAAGTTAGTGGGTTGGTTGTTTATATTTTCTTTTTCCTAAAACAGGGTCTCGCTCTGCTGCCCAGGCTGAAGTGCAGTAGTGCAATCCGCTCACTGCAACCTCAGCCTCCCAGGCTCAAGGGATCTGCCCATTTCAGACTCCCCAGTAGCTAGGAGTACAGGCACATGCCCAGCTAATCTTTTATAATTTTTTTGTAGAGACAACATCTCACCATGTTATCTAGGCTAGTCTTTAACTCCTGGGCTCAAGCAATCCTTCTGCCTCAGATTCCCAAAGTGCTGGGATAACGGGCGTGTGCCACTGCACCCGGCTGGTTATTTTTTTTTACTTTTTTTTTTTGAGACAGAGTCTCACTCTGTCACCTAGGATAGAGTGCAGTGGCACAGTCTCAGCTTGCAGCAACCTCCGCCTCCCGGGTTCAAGCAATTCTCCTGCCTCAGCCTCCTGAGTAGCTGAGATTACAGGTGCGCACCATCACGCCAGGCTAATTTTTGTATTTTTAGTAGTGATGGGGTTTCACCTTGTTGGACAGGCCGGTCTCAAACTCCTGACCTCATGATCCACCTGCCCTGGCCTCCCAAAGTGTTGGGATTATAAGAGTGAGCCACTGCACCTGGCCGTGGTTGTTTATTTTGTAATATAAGGAGGAAGATGTTGGTTCTTATAAGTAAGAGGTGACAAGCATTGGTAAGAACAGAAGATCATCAAGAGGGGGTCTGGAGGTCTCCTAGACTCCTTCCTTACCCCAAAATCCACCCAGTTGGTCCCCAAGTCTCATTGGTGAAACTCTACAAACATTTATCGTACTCTCTACACCTCTCCACCCCTCTAAGCCCCTGCCGCAGTTAGGAACTCACCCTCTCTTGCCAGATCAGCTCACCAAGTCTCCAGCCTGAGGGCAATGCCCTACTTCTGCTCAAAACCTTCCATGGCTCCCCATTAACCCCAAGGGGAAGGCCAGGCTGCTCCGAGTGACATTCAAGGCCCCTCTTCCCCTGCTTCTGGCTCTCATTACTTCCCAATCCCAGTCAAAAGTGCCATCAGACCAGACAAGCAGATAGGGATCCTGAGACACCCAGCTACCCTCATGTCTTCATAGAGGCTGTTTGTTCCCTTTTTCCACTCAATAAACTCCTATGCATGCTTCAGAACCCTGTTACAGTGGCTCCTCCTCTGTGACCTCCAGCACAGTCCTCTTTCTTCCCTAGGTACATCCACCCAACCCCTACACGTCCCTTTTCAGCCCTGAACACTGTCCCAGTGAACACACTGGGGGCTGAATATCTGTGACCAGCTCCACCATTCTCAACCAGTGGGAATGAGACTCATTTTTTTATTTGAGATGGAGTCTCACTCTGTTACCCAAGCTGTAGTGCAGTGGTGCAACTCAGCTAACTGCAACCTCCGCCTCCAGGTTCAAGGAATTCTCCTGCCTCAGGCTCCTGAGTAGCTGGGATCACAGGCATGTGCCACTATGCCAAGTTAATTTTTGCATTTTTAGCAGAGGCAGTGTTTCTCCATGTTGACCAGGCTGGTCTCCAACTCCTAATGTCAGTTGATCCACATGCCTTAGCCTTCCAAAGTGCTAGGATTACAGGCATGAGCCACTGTTCCCGCCTAACCAGTCTGAGACTCTTTAAGGCCAGAGAGTAATTTTTTTTCTGAGTTTCACTCCGTCACCAGGCGCCAGGCTGGAGTGCAATGGTGCGATCTCAGCTCACTGCAACCTCCACCTCCCAGATATAAGCAATTCTCCTGCCTGAGCCTCCCGAGTCGCTGGGACTATAGGCGCGTGCCATCACGCCCAGCTAATTTTTTTGTTTGTTTGTTTGTTTGTTTTTGTTTTTTTTTTTTGAGACAGAGTTTCACTCTCGTTACCCAGGCTGGAGTGCAATGGCGCAATCTCGGCTCACCGCAGTCTCCGCCTCCTGGGTTCAGGCAATTCTCCTGCCTCAGCCTCCTGAGTAGCTGGGATTACAGGCATGCGCCACCATGCCCAGCTAATTTTTTTTGTATTTTTAGTAGAGACAGGGTTTCACTATATTGGCCAGGATGGTCTTGATCTCTTGACTTCGTCATCCACCCACCTCGGCCTTCCAAAGTGCTGGGATTACAGGCATGAGCCACCGTGCCCAGCCATAATTTTTTTTTTTGAGACAGAATCTTGCTCTGTAACCCAGGCTGGAGTACAGTGGCATGATCTCAGCTGTACTCCAGGTTCAAGCAATTCTCCTGCCTCAACCTCCTGAGTAGTAGGACTATAGGTACATGTCAGCACACCTGACTAATTTTTTGTATTTTTAGTAGAGACAGGATTTCATCATGTTAGCCAGGATGGTCTTGATCTCCTGACCTCAGGTGATGCGCCTGCCTTGGCCTCTCAAAGTGCTGGGATTACAGGCGTAAGCCACCGCACTCAGCCCAGAGAGCAATTTATATCCAGCACGACTTTGTCTCACACACACACACACACACTCTCTCTCTCTCTCTCTCTCTCTCTCTCTCTCTCTCTCTCTCTTCCTACTCTGTTCTCATCCCACTAGCTTGACAGGTAGACATGCTCACACGGAGAAACATGCCTTCATCCATAGCCCACACAGCAGCCAGAGAGATCTTCTAACACATAAATCAGATCACTTCCTCTTACTGATCAAAACTCTTCCATGGTTCCCCAGAGACCCCAGACAAAGACGAAGCTCCACAGGCTGCCAAGGGAGGCCCTGCATGACCCAGGCCCTTTCATGCCTCTGGCCTTTGCTCAGGACCTCCCTGTCTGAAAGCCAGCTTCTATATCCACTACTCTGTGAGGCCTTACAGGACTTCTCCAGGGACTGCCTTTCAACTTCTCTTCCACCCGTCTATTGCCCTCAGGATACAGCTCAAAATCACAAACCCCTACAAATGCTGGCTCCTCCCACCCTGCAGCCTCTGGCTCATTGGTCATCTTGTATTCTGTCTTTACATTTTTGTTTTTGTTTTTAACATGGAGTCTTGCTCTGCTGCCCAGACTGGAGTGTAGTGAGACAATATCAGTTCAGTGAAACCTTCAGGTTCAAGCGATTCTTGTGCCTCAGCCTCCTGAGAAGCCGGAACTACAGAGATGTGCCATCACGCCCATACAATTTTTGTATTTTTAGTAGAGACGGGGTTTCATGACATTGTCCAGGCTGGTCTCGAACTCCTGACTTCAGGTGATCCACTGACCTCGGCCTCCCAAAGTGCTAGGACTACAGGCGTGAGCCACCATGCCTGCCAGTATTCTATGTTCTAACACATTGGATTTCTAGTTCTTCAGAAGCAAGCATCACTATCCCACTTCCCATCTTTGCACGGCCATTCTTGTCTGGAATGCCCTTCTGCTCCCTCCTACAGATACCTCTAATCTCAGCTATACCTTGGGTTAAGTCACATGTCTTCACAGAGAAGGCGCCACTGAGGTAGGGTTCTGAAGCATTCATAGGAGTTTATTGGGTAGAAAAGGAAAACAAACAGCCTGGGAGTGGGTTTGTCTCTCCCACTGACTGGGAGCCCATAAGGGTAGGGCTGGGGCTTTTCCTCCCACTCCTGACAGATTCCTATTGGTCCTTTAGGTCTCAGCTCAGACCTTTCCTCCTCCAGGAAGCCTCTCTCTGTCCTCCCCTGCCCCAGATCAGGCACTTTCTCTGGGCTCTCCCAGGCCTGTGGGATTCCTCCTTCACAGACCATTCTTGGCTCTCACTATTAAAGTGTTTGTCTCCCCAGCTGGACTCCAAGACCTAAGTCACCAGGGATTGTTGGAGCTGTCTCAGTCTGGGCTCTGTCCAATGGGAAACATAATGTCTGGCATATGAATGACTGAAGAAAAATGCTTTTATTGAAGTATTTTACAAATAACAACAATAATAATCCTAATGCCATTTATTGAACAGTTACTATATGCCACACATCAGGCACGTTAAATACGTTTTTATTTCATTCCAACAACCCTATGAGGTGAGAGTACTGTTGTCATCCCATTTTGTGGGAGAAGGAAGCTGAACCTCAGAGAAAGGAAGCCACCTGCTCAGTCTCAAAGCTAATAACAATAAGAAGCCAGGCACAATGGCTCACGCCTACAATCCAAACACTTTGGGAGGCTGAGGTGGGAGGATCATTTGAGCCCAGCAGTTCAAGACTAGACTGGGCAACATGGTGAGACTGTCTCTACAAACTCAGTTACTCAGGAGGCTGAGGTGGGAGGATCACTTGAGCCCAAGAGGTCGAGGCTGCAGTATGTAAATTGTGTTAGTACCATTGCACTCCAGCCTGGGTGACAGTGAGATCCTAATCTCAAAAGAAAAGAAAAAGAAGTAGTTGAACCAAATTCAATGCCAGGTTGGACTCAGAGACTCAGTTCTTAACAATTACTCAGAAGACTCAGCACTGATGCTCCTGGCTTGTAATTGTCCATCTGGGTGTACGTGCATCTTCCGATGCCCCTTGCAGTCCCCTGCCAGGGCCCCAAGGGACAGCGATGCCACCCCGGCCAAGGCCTCTAAGTCACCAGACTTGGAGGCTCTCCAGGGCATGCCCCAGGTTGGCTGCAACCCTGGATGTCAGGCATTTTAGAGCAAAAGGCCTGGACGAGAACAGAGCTCTGGGAATGTGGTGAGTGGATGAAGGCATACATGAATAAACCAGCAGCGAATTAGTGAGTGACCCACGCGGCCCCACTCACCCTCGATGAGCCACTCGCAGTTGCCATTGACGCTGTAGTTGCCCGCACCATCCGTCACGAAGCCTGGCGCCTCCCGCAGCACCTGCCGCTGCCCCTTGCAGTCCCCCGCCCAGGCCCCAAGGGACAGCGACCCCAGCACAGCCAAGGCCAAAGCCAGTGCCGTGGCCACAGCCTTGCCCAGGGCCATCGCCGCCTCCTGCACTGACCCTTAGAGCGGGGATGGGCCGTAAAAACCTGGAGAGGACCCTCTACCCGGCGTAAGGCCCTGCAAATGCGACCTCTATAGGCATAGCATGGCCTTGTAGATCGAAGAGGTCCAGGAGACGCAGTCCAGGCAAAGGGAATGGCCGCTGTTGATAGTCTCTGGAAGCCGAGGGCTGGGCCCTACAGAGCGATGGAAGGCCCTGTATATGAAGTCATTATGGACGGAGCCGACCGCTAGGGACGATGGGGGTCCCTATAGACACGGGCCCCCATAGGGGGTCGACCCCATAAACAGTGTCCAGCAGTTACAGACTCAGGCCGCTGCAGGCCAAATGGACCTTACAGACGGGTGGGTCCCCAGGGGGCGAAGAGCTCTACGGCCCGGCAGGAGCCTACATAGAGGCTGCAGGCCGGGACCAGGCAAGGCTCGGATGGTCCAG
Source organism: Saguinus oedipus (assembly GCA_031835075.1). Taxonomy (NCBI): domain Eukaryota; kingdom Metazoa; phylum Chordata; class Mammalia; order Primates; family Cebidae; genus Saguinus; species Saguinus oedipus. The sequence goes on along the minus strand of CM063187.1, from coordinate 44,695,099 downwards.
TAGAGACTCCTCCAGCCGGGGGCGGGGCGCGAGCGGATGCCGGGGGCGGAGCCGGTCTTCAGGGGCTCGGGCCTGGACCCCATAGACGCAGTCCCTTTGCTCACCCACCCGCGCCTCCCTCCCGGGCCGGATGGGCCAGATCAAAGAGACGACGGGACGCTTGGGCCAGAGCGGCCGCGGGAAGACCCGCTGTACGAGCGCGTGGGGGCGGGAGCCGAGCAGCAGCTGTGGGAGGGAAGGCAGAGAGGAGGCGAGAAGTTACAGAGCGGCGGGTCAGAGTGGCCCTAGGAGGACTGCGGAGAGTCCAACCCCAAAACCCTCCGTAAAGGGAGACTTCCGGGGAAATTCCCCGCCCAATTTGTTCCGAGCCGCATGCGCAGCAGCGACCTCCTGGGCCTGCCTGGGGAGAATCACACATGCGCAGTGCTAAGATCGTAACCCAAACTCTGGGTGTCTGCAGTTGAGCAAGGCATGGGCCACTGGAGGGCGCATCTACCTCTGAGTGAGGAAAGGAAGGCAAAAATAAAGGAGCGGGGCAAGAACACCCTGCTCTATCATCTTCAATGTTCCCAGATTCTGGGATAACATAAAGATCAGGTTATACGGGCCCCTACCTCCGGTCCCAAATTCCCATTTCACAGATGGACACACTGAGGTCCCGAGCCTGACATGGTTCTGGCTCAGCCCTGCTGCTGATCACCATCAAGATGTAAAAAAAACATGTTATAAATAAAAACTCAATGAATCCTTTTTATTTTGGCAAGAAGGGGGAAAATGTCTTTCTGCCACAGACCCGAGGGAAGGCCTCCGGAATGGAGACAGGGGCGGACGGAGCACGGGTCCGAGGTAACAGATCCAAGGGAGAGTCTCAGGGTCGAGACCAGCATCGCAATATCCATCCCGGGGTCGCAGAGTCCTGGAGAGTCACAGGCAGGGTCCCGGCGGTCACCACGGGTGTTCCGGAGTCCAGCGGGGTCAGAAGTCTCGAAGGGGGTCAGGGGGCCGGAGGTCACGGAACAGCGGGAGCCCAGAATCCGGCGCCGCTCGGGGCAGGGGCTGAGGGAGTGGACGGGAGAGCGGCTCCCGCGGGACTGTTTGGCACCAGAGGGGAGGGGGGCGGGACGCAGCGCACCCAACCCGGGCGCAGGAGGTGGAAAGGGTCGGGAAGGCCCGGGATGGCCAAGCTCTGGGGCCGGGATAAAGCAGGGGTCCGGAGCCCGGCCGGGGCCCGGTGCGCGGCCCATGGGGCAGGGGCAGGAAGGGGTGCTCAGACCGGGGGTGCGGTGCCCCCGGCCGTGTGCATGCTGAAGTATTCGGTGAAGCCGGTGTGCGGCGCCGCCGTCTGAGGCACGAGAGGCTGGTAGGGCGGCGTCGGGCCGTCCCAGCCCGGGTCGGCAGCCTTGGGGAACCGAGCGGGAGGGGGCGGGGAGGCTGCGCCCGGCTCAGCCATGGTCACCACGCGGCCCCTCGGGGCCACTGCCGCCGCTACCGCCGTCTCCTCCACCTGCTTCCCGGCCTGGGAGGGGGGTCAGGGTCAGAGGCCGTCCAGGACCCTCGGGGGGCAGATGCGGCCCCGAAGGCCCGTCCCCCTCCCCTCGAGAACCCTTCCACCCAGGTGTGGACGCACGTGTCAGTCAGGGAAGGACTGGGTGGCGGGGCGCCTGGGCAACGGGGCCAGGTACTCAAAGGGCGGCGTCGGGGCGCGCGGGGCGAACTCCGGCGGCGGCCGGGGAGCTGGGGGAGAGCCGCGGAAGGCGGGCGGTGGGGGCAAGACACAGGGCATCTGCAGGGGCGTGCGCAACAGCGCCAGGACCCAGTCGGGCAGGGTGGGCGCAGGCGCCGGGGGACGGTCGCGACGCGGTGTTGGGTCGCGGGGTGTGCGAAAGGCAGGGGGCGGGCTCAGGCGCCGGGGCGCTGGGAGCGGCGGTGGGGCCGGGAGCGGGGTCAGGTACTCCAGGGGCGGCGCCAGCAGCTCCTCGGGCGCTGGGGCCGCGGGGCTTACGGAGGAGGCGGGCGGGGGAATGGAGAAGAGCTCCGTGAAGTTGGGCACCGAGTCGCTGATGAACGTCACATTCCCATAGACGTGCTGCGGGAAGGCCTTGTCCGCCGACTGGCTCCCTCCGGGTCCGGGGACTCCCGCTGATGCGATCTGCGACGTGCGCACGTGGTACGGGAAGTTCTTGTTGGCCGCTGATGGGCGGGTCATGATCTGAGTCCAGGGCCAGGAGCAGGTGTGAGAGGCACTGTCAGGCCCGAAGCTGTCCCCATAAACTTGGGGTCCAAAGGATTCCCTTTCAGTTGACATCCCCCGAACTTCCCTGAAGCCATTCAGACTGGATTAGGCGCCTCCCCTGGGCTCTGGACCCTGACCTTTTCCCTTCAACACAACTCTGCCAGTGCTTCCTCCATCAGAGCACTGATCACTGAGCTATCACTATCAGCGATTGGTTAGGGTCAGTGTCCTGCACTGCATGATAGCCACTGGCCGCATGCGGCTTAAATTTAATCAAAATAAATTTAAATTTTGGTTTGTCAGTCACACTCCCCACTACACACTCATTACACACTACCCACCTTCAAGTGCTCAACAGCTGCATATGATTAGTAGTTTCCATATTGGAAAGTGCAGATAATAGAATATTTTCATAAATACAGAAAGTTCAATTGGACAGCAACTAATAGATTCTAGAATGCCTCGATGAGGCAGGAACCAGACTTTTCTGTTCCCTACTGAGTCCCCGGTACCTTCTACAACTATGCCTGGCACATATTAGCCTTCAATAAATATTGGTGGGCCAGGCAAGGTAGCCCATGCCTGTAATCTCAGCAATTTGGGAGGCTGAGGACGGTGGATCACAAGGTCAGGAGTTCCAGACCAGCCTGGCTCACACAGTGAAACCCCATCTCTACTAAAAATACAAAAATTGGCTGGGTACAGTGGCCTGTAATCCCAGCACTTTGGGAGGCCGAGATGGGCAGATCATGATGTCAGGAGATCAAGACCATCCTGGCTCACACAGTGAAACCCCATCTCTACTAAAAATACAAAAAATTACCCGAGGGTGGTAGCAGGCACCTGAAGTCCCAGCTACTCCAGAGGCTGAGACACAAGAATCACTTGAACCCAGGAGGTGGAGGTTGCCGTGAGCTGAGATCACACCACTGCACTCCAGCCTGAGCAACAGAGCAAGACTCCGTATCAAAAAAAAAAAAATACAAAAATTAACCGGGTGTGGTGGCTCATGTCTATAATCCCAACACTGTGGGAGGCCGAGGTGGGTGGATCACCTGAGGTCAGGAATTTGAGATCAGCATGGCCAACATGGTGAAACCCTGTCTCTACTAAAAATACAAAAATTAGCCAGGTGTGGTGGTGCACTTGTAATCCTAGCTACTCGGGAGGCTGAGGCAGAAGAATTGCTTGAACCCAGGAGGTACAGGTTGCAGTGAGCCAAGATCACGCCATGCACTCCAGCCTGGGTAACAGAGCAAGATTCCATCTCAGGAAAAAATAAATAAATAAATATTAGTGGAATGTAGGGATGTCTGGGTACCAGTTAGTCTGACAGGCCATTCGGGTAGGGACTGGGTGTGACTCCACTGCCACACTCTGGAAGCCTAACACAGCTCCTCTAAGGTCGTGCTGAAAAAATGAACAGGGAGCTGAAAGCAATGAGCAGTGGGATACCCAGGTGGAGCTGTGCTGAGCTAATGCCAACATCCTTAGGAAGGAAGCTGGCTGAGATAAAGCAGGAAGGGCGCTGCGCTTGCCATTTTGAGCCTGCATGCCACCTCTGGGATCCGTAGCTCACTGAGTGTGGGATCTGGGGCATGTTGATTAAACTCCCTGAGCCTCGCTGGGGGAAAAGGGATTCTAGCGCCTACTTGTAAAAATGAGAGGGTGGAAATGAAAACCACTGATGCAGAGCCAGCACATGGCGGGTTCTCAGTGTTTCTCCTCTTCCTGCCCCTTTCTGACTTCCTGCAGAGCTTCAGGATGGACTGGTCTAGGAAGGTGAGGGAGTCCATACCTAAGTCCGGCTCTGAGGTAAAGGATGAGGACCTGTCCCCTCCCTTGGTGGTTGGGCCCACTCCCTACACAGGTACATTGCAGATCCCTGGAGTCAGAAGCTGAGACACTCAGTCATGCCTATTTCCATTTCTGGACCCCCCTCATTTCAGACCTTGTGGTCTGCTGGAGAAGGATGGGGTTCAAAGTATTTGCCTGCCACCAAAGGCCACAGAGCCATGGCACGTCACTTCTCCTCTCTGAGCCTTAGCTTCCCCACTCTATGTAGTGGGAACAATGTCAATTATTTATCCTCTCCTGAAGCTGCTCTAACAATTAAACAAGAAGGCAGGAATAAATGCATACGGATGTTCCTAGAATGAAACAGACTGGTTCAAGACAGGTGCCCAGGGAACAGTTGATGAATAAATTAATGAATATTAGAACTGTCACCAATAAAGTCAGATAGGATGTGAACCAGGGCAAAGAACAGATATGGTGCTGGGCCCTCCTGATGCCTAGCTCTTAACTACACTGTTCAGACCCATAAGCCCAAAAGCTTCACCCTGTGCCACCCCAGCTGCTTCTTCCTGAACAATGGCCTGTGATGGCAGAATGTGGGGTGGGCAGAGGAGAGTGAAGTAGAGATCAAGGCAGGTGAGGAAGATAGTGGGGATACAGAAGGGAAATGGAAGAATCTGGGGACACCAGGTCAGGAATGGAAATGGGGAGGGAGGGCAAAGAGAGAGGATGGGTTGAGGAAAGAGGCCAGGACACAAGGCGGGAGAGAGGAACAGAAGAAAATGGACATGGGCCAGGTGCGGTGGCTCATGCCTGTCATCGCAGCACTTTGGAAGGCCGAGGCAGGTGGATCACCTGAGGTCAGGAGTTTAAGACCTGCCTAACCAACATGGTGAAACCCTGTCTCTAATAAAAATAGAAAAAAAATAGCTGCATGTGGTGGCGGGCACCAGTAATCCGAGCTACTCAGGAGGCTGAGGCAGGAGAATTGCTTGAACCCTGGAGGAAGAAGTTGCAAGGAGCTGAGTTTCTTGCACTCCAGCCTGGGTGACAGAGCAAGACTCCATCTCAAAAAAAAAGAAGATTATGGACTCTGAGGGACACAGTAGAGAGGCTGCAGGAACTCAGCAGGCTCTCCATACAGGGAGAATGACTAAAGGGAAAATGGATCCAGATCTCGAAACAGGAGGTCCAGCACTTCAGGTGTAGGAGCCTCAGGCATCTTCTGCCCTCCGATCCTCCCCTCTACCCCCCAGATGCCCATCCTCACCAGGAACACGCCATGGGCATACAAGTGGATCCCCAGCTGGATGCCATTGACAATCTTCTCCCGGGCCCACTTGGGGATGCCGAAATTGGCAATCAGGGCCATGACAGGAACTGCAAAGAACCTGAAGGGGAATGTTGGGTCAGCAGAGACACTGCTTCTGTCCTCCACTCCACCCTATGGCCCCACCTCCCCAGCCATGTACACACACAGACCCCAGGCTGGTCCCAAACTGGAGGGAAGCCAGTGTGACCTTCAGAAGCCAGAGAGCAAAAGGGGCAGGACTGGATTGGGGAATTCTGAGGGGCAAGGACGAGGTTGAATTTAACTAAGTTCCACATCACCCCAGATCCTAGCATCTAATAAGAAATCAATAGATATTTGATGAATGAATGAACAAATGATAATAACAAGTAAGGACTTATTGCATGCCAGGCCTGTTTCTAAGTATTTGATGTAGATAAACTCATTTAACTCTCACAGTGACTCTATGAGGCAGATGAAATTTCCATCCCCATTAATAGGTAAGGAAACTGAGGCAGAGAGACGTTAATGGGCTTGTCTGAGGTCACATCATCTATAAGCTTTAGAGCTGGGATCTGAATCCAGGCATTCTGGCTCAGAATCTGCCAGCATTATTACTATGTTACGGTGAACAATAATAATTACAATAGTTTTGGGTGTTTCTTTAAAAAAACAGAGTCTCACTCTCTTGCCCAGGCTGGAGTGAAGTGGCACAATCTCAGCTCAATGAAACCTCGGCCTCCCAGGTTCAAGTGATTCTCCTGCCACTCCCGAGATTACAGGCATGCACCACCTCGCCTGGCTAATTTTCTTGTATTTTTAGTAGAGACAGAGTTTCACCATGTTGGCCAAGCTGGTCTTGAACTCCTGATCTCAAGTGATCCACCTGCCTCCCAAAGTGTTGGGATTATAGGTTAAACCACCGCAACCAGCCTACAATCGTTTTTACTGAACATTTACTATGTGCCAGATACTCGGCCCTCATATAGTGGCCTATGCTTGCTCAAGATATCCCTTTGAGGAGATCCTGTTTTGTTTTTGTTTGAGACGGAGTCTGGCTCTGTTGCCAGGCTGGAGGGCAGAGGCACAATTTCGGCTCACTGCAACCTCCGCCTCCTGTGTTCAAGCAATTCTTCCGCCTCAGCCTCCCAAGTAGCTGGGACCACAGGTGTGTGCCACCACACCCAGCTAATTTTTGTATTTTTAGTAGACAGGGTTTCACCATGTTGGTCAGGATGGTCTCGATCTCTTGACCTTGTGATCCGCTCGCCTCGGCCTCCCAAAGTGCTGGGATTACAAGAGTGAGCTACCATGCCCAGCTGATCCTGTTGTTTTATGGGTAAACCTGATGCACTTCTTGGCCAGGCGCAGTGGCTCATGCCTATAATCCCAGCACTTTGGGAGGCCGAGGCGGCTGGATCACGAGGTCAAGTGATCGAGACCATCCTGGTCAACATGGTGAAACCCCATCTCTACTAAAAAAAAAAAATACAAAAATTATCTGGGCATGGTGGCGCGCACCTGTAGTCCCAGCTACTCAGGAGGCTGAGGCAGGAGAATTGCTTGAACCCAGGAGGCGGAGGTTGCGGTGAGCTGAGATTGCGCCCTTGCACTCCAGCCTGGGTAACAAGAGCAAAACTCCGTCTCAAAAAAAAAAAAAGAAAAAACCTGATGCACTTCTTATGAAAGTAATTTTTCACGTGAGTGACAGATTCTGAGTGACAGCTGCCTGAGTTACAAGCCTACCTTCTTCACTATGGAGGGTCTGAGATAGGGAGCAGTCACTTCTGGGGAACCCCGGGAGGTAGACAGGGACAGGCTGGGGCCCACCAATTCTCACCAGAGCGTATAGGCAGCAAAGAAGGGCACATAAAAGGGCTGCTTCTCGGGAAAGTGGCGCAGCGAGATGAGCACAGCATAGCAGAACCACACGTAGGCCGCAACCTGCAGTCCGATGAGCCCGTAGCCAGCCGGCGACTCATACGTGTACAGTACCTGACCCGGGTCAAAGAACTGGACCCGCGGGAGAGGGTCCATCACAGCCTGGCCTCCTACCCCCTATTAGGGTCCCTGGACCCCACCCCTGGGCACTTGGGAACAGAGGTACTCGGTCAGAACAGAAGCAACAGGAGAGCCAGGCATGGAGACAGAAGCATATTGAGGTAGAGAGAGAGGGTGAAAAAGACAGGAAAAGAATAAATCAGCTACTGTGTGCCCAACATGGGGCTAAATACCTCCTATGTGTGAGTGTTTCCATCAGCATGTACCCAACGAGATAGGTCTTATTATTGCTCCATTTCACGGAAGAGGAAACTGAGGCTAAGAGGTAAGTCCTTTGACCAAAGCCATACAGATGATAGAAAGCCTTAGAGGGGCCCCACGGGGTAGTTAAGATCATACCAATTTTCCAAGAAGAAAATGGGCCCAGAGATGGGGTCGGCACCCAAGGTTAGCTAGGAAGTGGGGGAGCCAGTGTGAAATCCAGGTCTGGGTGACTCCTGAACTCTTAGCCACGATATTGAGCGCAAATGTGATAGATGGTGAGAGACAGAGGGAGGAGGAAGAAAGCTACTGTGGGATGGTGAAGAGAGGAGGAATCACTTCGACAGATGGGAAAGCAGAAAATCAAAGAGTGGGAGAGAGAGCGAGCCAGTGGGAGCTACGTGGGCAAGGGCAAGCAGACAGGTCAAGGGGGAGGTGGTGCCAAAAGCAGGGGAAGGCGGGGCCTGGCCAGGGGCTGGTGGGACTCACTTCCGCCTCGTAGATGAGCAGCACCACATGAGTGAGCGTGTACAGGGTCATGTAGACAGACAACTTCACGGAACCCGCGTGGCTGATGCGGCCCCTGGCGGCAGGCCGTGGGGGGAGACAGCAGGGGTGGGGGCTGTCAGGGAGGAGGATGTGCCCACCCCCTCCAACCCTGTCCCTGCCCTGCTCCCCCACCAGCTGCCCCACGAGCACACCCTGCCCGGGCACCGTGTCACTGTGAATCCCTTCCCCAGGAGGATGAGCATCAGCAGGAAGATGAGGAAGCTGGAGGAGAAGAGCAGCTTGGCTGGGAGAAGGGAGGAGGGGACGGCTCAGAGCCAAGCTCAGACCTGACGCCTGACCTGAGTCCCGGGCTCCACCCTCTCCCCACCCGGCTTCATTCTCACCCAAGATCTTCACACTCTCGTTGCCAATGCCATCGGTGGCATACTGACCCCAGTAGATGCAGAAAAACAGGAGGCTCAGGACTGGGGGGAGGATGGGCAGAGAGGAAAGGATAGAAAGTAGCTCTGGGGCATCACTGTCCTCTAGCACCACCATCCAGGTGGTCTGAACCCCACCTCCTCCTTCAAGACTCCAGACCTTCTACCCCACTCACCTGCTAGGAGACTCTGGAGAAGAACCCCAACCCTCCTTCCTCAGACCCAGCGGTCCAGGCCCCCAGCCCTTCCTCCCTCACACCCAGGAGTTGACTTCTATACCCCATCAAGGACCCAGGGGTTCAGGTCCCACCCCCTCCTCCCCCAGGAACCAGGGGTCCAGGCCTCAGCCCCTCCTCCCCAAGGAACCAAGGTTCCAGGCCCCCAGCCCCTTCTTCCTTGGACCCAGGAGTCCAGACCCCCAGGCATTCCTCTTAGGTCCAAGTGTCTGGCCCCAAGTCCCTCCTCTTCCAGAACGCAAAAGTTGGAACACTGAACCTCACCCTCTACTCCTGCTGCAGCCATGAACATTTTATAAGTTGTGTGGAGCAACTGACGACCTTTCAGCAAATCTAGGAAGCAGGATAGGGAAAGGTTGTCCATAGGCAGAAAAGGAGAGCAGCTCACCTCCCCACCCTGCTCCCTTCTATCTCCTCCCCCACACCTCATGTGCCAGACTCACATCCAAAGTAACAAGAGAGGAAGAAGATGAGGATGAAGATGAGGAGGAAGGTCACATCTGTCTCCAGAATCCCTGCCAATTTGGTAGGAGAAGTAAGGTTCATTCAGATGGCTGTCCCCTCAGTGGGCACCCAGCTCTGGTGGGCCAAGGAGAGCCTGGCTTTTGGGTCCCCAGGTGCTCACCAAACTCATCAGCTGAGAAGTGTCGTGTCCAGAAGGACTTGCCATTGGTGAGGACCATCTCATACTCCAGCTGCAGTCCATCTCCCTGTGGGAAGTAGGGAGGCCTAAGGGGGGCCCTGGGCAGGTTGGGGTTGGCAAGAAGGCAAAGAGAAGGTGGCCCAGGTGGCCACCCCAGCCCCTTACCCCACACTTGCTGAGTGCAATATACCACCACCTTTCACGCACTGAGCGGAAGCTGCGGCCACTGGAACAGCTCAGGTAGCGGGTTCCCTCCTCTGACACCACCTGGGGACAAGCAAGAAAGCTGAAGTATGTCCTCGATGCCCCCAAGTCCTCAACCTTCAGCACCTGCCCACTCCCGCCGGCTGGGCCCTCACCTGACAGCCGGACCAGGCATACTGTGTGGTGAGGTTGATGACCTGGTTGTTCTCTGGCCTGATCACTGACTCCTTGGCCAGGCAGTCCTGGGGAAGGCAGGGACAGGGTCACTACTCGGCCAGCCATGACCTTCTCCCCTCTCCCTCTACGTCTTCTTCACAGCCCTCACCTTGTCCCCTGACTTGTATACAGCTGGCCACTGGGATGGGTCATCAAAATAGAGGAGGATGTTCTGACAGCACTTGGCCTGCAGACCAGAGAAGTTGGGCGCCGGGAGCTGGGGCAGTCTGTGCCTTTGGAGGCCAAGGGAGTACCCAGCCTCGGCACAGTGAGTGTTGAGGGAGACTCACCTCAGGGTAGCGGAAACGGAAGTCCAGTCGGCCGTAATCCGAGAGGAAACAAAATCTTGTCAGGAACACCCAGTCCTGAAAAGGGGCCCAGTCCGACCCTCTGCTGAGTCCTTCAAGAACTGTCTACTCCATACATTCCCAACTTTTCTTCCCTACCACTCAGGGACCTGGCTTCCCAAGTATTAGGAGACCAGGTCACCTCCAAAAGCCTTCTCTGATCCTGTCACTGTGGGTCCAGGATTCCTGCCGCCCTGATTTTCTCCCTCCATTGCCCCCTCAAGTTTCCTTCCCTCCTCTCAAACACTCCTCCCCACATTTCCCGGGAGCCCCCAGAAAGACCCTGGGGGCCAGATGCCCATCCTGGCCACCTCGTGTCCTGGCCACCATCTGACCCCATTCCCCCAATATCCACACTCCCCCGCATCCCACCCCTTGCTCCCAAAGACCATCCCGTGCAGGGGAATCTTCCAAACGGCCCCCTCCCGGTCCTGAGCGGGAGTGTGGCGGTGAGCTCGTTGAGCTCGGGGCTCTCTGTTGAGTGAAAAGTGCTGTCCCTTCAGCACCACCTCTGCGCCACCACCTTCCCAAACTCTAACTCTCCCAACCCGCTCTCCCTCCCTGCTCAGCTCTGACCTCAACGTCCCTCCTACAACCCCCAGGTCTGGCCGTGACCCCACGGGTCCCTCAGCCTCGACTCTGGCCCAGTCCCACATCGCCCTCGGCCCCATTTCTCCAAAGCTCCGGGGTCCGCCAGGAGCGGCGGCAGGGGGCGGGGTGGTACCTGCTCCCTTCGCCTCCCTTGCGTCCCCCGAGGGCGGGCGGGCGGCAGGGGAGGGCTAGGCGTGCTCACCTCCTTGGAGCTAAGGTTGCCCCGCACGTACTTGGCCCGGGCGCGGGGGGGCAGTGACAACAGCAGGAGCAGCAGCGGCGGAAGCAGGCGGCGCAGCGCGGGCGCGCGCGGGGGCTCCATTCCGCCAGCTCCAGCCCCGGCTCCTCTCCGGCTCCCGCTCCGGCCCGGCGACGGAGGCGAGAGCGCGCGGGCCGGCCAGCGCGCGCCCCCGATTAAAGGGGCCGCTGGGTGCCGCGCTCCCCGCCCCCTTCTCTAGGAGGACCCAACCTGGCTCCCACCTTCTCCGCGTGAGAGGGGGACGCTCATCCTCTGTCACGCCTCCCCAGCCCTCCCCTCCTGGAGTCTCGTAGATACCTATGGTTCCCCATGTCCTAAATAGAACTCACGTCTTCCAAAGCCAAGCCTCCTCCAGAACACTAGACCTATGCTCTGTCCTGGCCTCCTCTCATTGTAGTCCCCAAACTATAATTCTTTTCTTTTTTTTTTTTTTTTGAGGCGGAGTCTCTCTGTCGCCCAGGTTGGAGTGCAGGCGAGATCTCGGCTTCCTGCAAACTCTGCCTCCCGGGTTCAAGCGATTCTCCTGCCTCAGCCTCCGAAGGAGCTGGAACTTCAGGCATGCACCACCACGCCCAGCTAATTTTTGTATTTTTAGTAAAGACAGGTTTTCACCATGTTGGCCAAGATGGTCTCGATCTCTTCACCTGGTGATCCGCATGCCTGGGCCTCCCAAAGTGCTGGGATTACAGGCGTTAGCCACCACGCCCAGCCAGTTTTGTTTTGTTTTGTTTTGCTTTTGAGATGGAGTCTTAACTCTGTCACCCTGGCTAGAGTGCAGTGGCGCAATCTCGGTCCACTGCAACCTCTGCCTCTCAGGTTCAAGCGCTTATCCTGCCTCAGCCTCCTGAGTAGCTGGGATTACAGGCGTCCATCACCACAGCTGGCTAATTTTTTTTGTATTTTTAGGACAGATGGGGTTTCACCATGTTGGCCAGGCTGGTCTCGAACTCCTGACCTCAGGTGATCCACCTGCCTCAGCCTCCCAAAGTGCTAGGATTACAGGTGTGAGCTACCATGCCCGGCCAACTATTTCACTGCTCATCCCCACCTCTACTGCAGCCACCCCCAGCTGTGTCCATCCTGGAGTTGCCAGCGTTCTAGATCTGACGTACCCTGCAAAGTGCTCACAGAGGCACAGAGAGGGCAAGCCACTCGTTCTGAGTTATACCACATGGTGGTGGTGGAGCCCTCACTATAACCACTGTATCCGTCCTCTGCCTGACCATGACCTGTCACTGCTTACCATGCTGTGAAACTGGGTTGCTGTGAGACACAGAGGTGGTAGTGTGAGATATCCAAACATATGTTTCAAATCCAAGTTGAAATGACTTACTTGGGTTCATTCAAACCCCAGCCTGTTCCCTACTTTGTCACTTGTCCACCGTAAGACCTGGGTCCAGTCATTCAGCCCTGTGATCTCCCAGTCCAGTCCCCTCTATGTGGGTATCAACCCTGTGGTTTCTCAGTGGACAACAGCAAGCCCTAGAAAGACTTTTCAGAGTAGAGGCCACGCCCTTCCCCTTGATTTCCCTGATCAGACTCCAACAAACATCTCTAGCTTCATCCCTCTCCACTGCAGAAAACTGGGGGCTGCTCAAAATACCATTTTAAGAAAAAATTCTGAGCCAAGGGGCCGAGCTGGAAATATAAGTGAAACATTTTTAATGTAGAGCGTGGATCCCACAGAGGAGGCCTGTGCAACTTGGCCAGTGGTTGCCAGGAAGGATTGTAGTTCTGCTGCCAGATTCTTTTTTTCTTTCTAAGAGAAGCCAGAAATGCAATTAAAAAAAAAAAAAACAGCAAACTGCCTGATTTATAACAGTAGGCGATTGATTCAAACATTTAAAACATATCGTGGGTGAAAGGAAAAAAGCCTGTGGGCCAGATTCAGCCCTGATCTGCCACTCCTGCCCTGAGCCTGCACATACACTGTTCCCTGTGCTCACAGGCCAGGAGGTGCTCAAGGGCAGGCCCAGACGTGGCTTACTCTAGGTCCCAGCATGGCCTAGGGATTTGCTGAGTGAAAATGGCCCTACATCTGCTATGTGCCCTCCTCCAGGACTTGCACATGCTGTTCCCCTTGGCTGAAATGTTCTTTTCCTCAAGTGGCAAGTTTCCACCAACCTTGAAAAATACAGGGTTGGCAAAACACGGTAGCTCATGCCTGTAATTGCAGCACTTTGGGAGGCCAAGGTGGGAGGATCACTTGAGATCAGGAATTCCAGGCCAGCCTGGCCAACATGGTGAAACCCCATCTCTACTAAAAATACAAAAATCAGCAGGGTATGGTGGCGCACACCTGTAATCTTAGCTCCTCCAGAGGCTAAGGCAGGAGAATCGTTTGAACCTGGGAAGCGGAGGCTGCAGTGAGCCAAGATTGTGCCACTGTACTCCAAAAAAGGGCGGTCAGATCACAAGGTCAGGAGTTCAAGATTAGCCTGATGAACATGGTGAAACCCTATATCTACTAAATATAAAAAATTAGGCCGGGCGCGGTGGCTCAAACCTGTAATCCCAGCACTTTTGAGGCCGAGGCAGGTGGATCACGAGGTCAAGATATCGAGACCATCCTGGTCAACATGGTGAAACCCCGTCTCTACTAAAGATACAAAAAATTAGCTGGGCATGGTGGCGCGTGCCTGTAATCCCAGCTACTCGGGAGGCTGAAGCAGGAGAATTTCCTGAACCCAGGAGGCGGAGGTTGCGGTGAGCCGAGATCGCGCCATTGCACTCCAGCCTGGGTAACAAGAGCAAAACTCAGTCTCAAAAAAAAAAAAAAAATATATATATATATATATATAAAATTAGCCGAGTGTGGTGGCGTGCACCTGTAATCCCAGCTACTGAGGAGGCTGAGGAAGAAGAAACTCTAGAATCCTGAATCCAGGAGGTGGAGGTTGCAGTGAGCTGAGATCATGCCCACTGCACTCCAGCCTGGGTGACAGAGCAAGACTGTCTCAAAAAAAAAAAAATATATATATATATAAAGAAAGAAAAGAATGGTCAGGCACAGCAGCTCATGTTTGTAATCCCAGCACTTTGGGAGGCCGAGGCAGGCGGATTACGAGGTCAGAAGTTCAAAATCAGCCTGGCCAATACAGTGAAACCCCATCTCTACCAAAACGCAAAAATTATCTGGGCGTGGTGGTGAGTGCCTGTAATCCCAGCTACTCAGGAGATTGAGGCAGGAGAATTGCTTGAACCTGGGAGGCAGAGGTTGCAGTGAGCCAAGATTGCGTGCGCCACTGCACTCCAGCCTGGGCGACAGAGCTACACTCTGCCAAAAAAGAAAAAGAAAAAAGGAAAGGGAGGGGAGGGGAGGGAAAAGGGAAGGAAGTCCATGTCAGCTCTTCTATGAAGAATTTCCTCCTCACTAGGGCAGTCATTACTCTCTCCTTGGACTGACCCAGCCCCTGCATCTCTCGCTCTCCTAGACACAACCATTGGAGCTGAGGTTGTGTATGCCCACCACCAAACTGGGAGCCTCATGAGGACAAGGCCTTGGTCTCACTCATTCTGGGGCCCCAGGATCACCAGAACTCAAGGTCAGGTACAGGGTTAGCCACAGTTTACCTATGTGTTGGACTAACTGAAGTCCCAAGTTTTCCCCATCACACTGGCTCCTCAAGCCCTATGAAGGTAACAAGTGACAGTACCTTCACTTCCACCTTGGACCCAGAACTCAGAGCTAAGGAAAGCTGCTCTCCTGGGTCAGTGACTCACTGAAAATCAAGAGGACCATAGAATTACTTTATTGAGGTCACTGGGAGTACAAGATATCTGTCCTTAGCCCTAGCCTCAACCCCTCCTCAATACAGTCTCATAGGTGGAAAAGACCAGGCTTCCGGACTGCTCCGGGCCACTACCCAGGAGAGACTGGGCAGCGGGGCAGGGGGGCTGGGGCTCCAGTCCAGGACAGAGGTCCGGGGCAACAGGGGTGATGAAGGCTGAGGCATGGGCTGAGGGGTTCCAATCCCCCAGGGCCGAGGAGGGGGTGGCGTGGCTACCAGCCAGATGCTTTTTAGCAAGTCAAATGCAGTTGGGGGACCCAAGGCTGCCCCAGATGGTGAAGACAGTGAGGGCAAGGGGGGTGGCCAGGGACCTCTTGACAGTGCCAGGCTCCCCCTATGCACAGTGGGCATGCTGGAGGAGTGGGGCATGGGGAAGGTAAACTCTTTTGTCCCTTGTTGCTTCCTTTGCCTCTCTTCCTCTGGGACTTGATCAGGGATATTGATCCAGAAGGGTGTCATCCTTCTTTCAGAGCCCCCAGGCTTGGCCCCTGGTATAAAGGAAAGAAGCATAGAGGCCAGGTAAGCTAGAGCAGACAAAGGAAAGGGGAGTGCAGGGGAAAGAGGGAGGCTCACCTGGCAAGGGTGGCTGGCAGCCCCGGAGCACCAGGGCAAGGTCAGGCACACAACCATGGCAGGCCTGCAAGGTGTGCACGATGGCATCCCTGGCATCCTGAACCAGGTTCCTCCGGGGAAAGGCCTGTGGCAAACTCAGCTGGCACTGCAGCTCTGCCAGCAGTTGCCCCATGTCAGGCAACTCTGGGGAACTGGGTGGGCCTGGGCCTGAACCTCCAGGAACCTGGTTCTCTTTGTCCCTGGACTGTGAGGTTGGCTGCTGGGCCCTCCCTGGGCTTGGGGAGGGCTTGGCAGAGAGTGTGGGGCTGCCCGGTGCCAGGGTTCCACTGCTAAGCAGCCTTCCAACATCTAGGGATTTCACCTCATGGTTGAAGAGACCCCGGTGCTCCCGGCTCAGCCGGCCCTGGGTTATGACCACGAGCTTGGAGGCAGTAGGGTCCACAGGTGGATCCTGAATGGCCACAGGAGGATCATGATGGGCTAATGGTCGGCGGCTGCCCAGCAGGGCCTTGTTACGTTCCCGCCTAGTCTTCCGACGGCGGACACGACCAGGTTTCTCAGGCCGCTGGAAAGGCTGGAAGACTGGTCCCTGGGTATCCATGGTGTCCTGAAAGATACAGATAGGGTGAGTAGCAACGTGAATAGGGAGGGCCGGGAGCAGTTGCTCGTGCCTGTAATAACAAGACTTGAGCAGGCCAAGATGGGCGAATCACTTCAGGTCAGGAGTTCAAGACCAGCCTAGCCAACATGGCAAAACCTGTCTTTACTAAAAACACAAAAATTGGCTGGGCATGGAGGGGCACACCTGTAATCCCAGCTTCTCAGGAGGCTGAGGCAGGAGTATCACTTGAATCACTTGAACCTAGGAGGCAGAGGTTGCAGTGAATCAAGACTACACCACTGCACTCCAGTCTGGGCAACTGAGAGAGACTCCATCTCAAAAAACAAAAACAAGTGACTAGGGAGAAGAGATGGTTTGGGGTGAGGTGGAAATACTATATAGAGTGAGAAGATGAGGGCAGGAATGGTGGCTAACATCTGTAATCCTAGCACTTTGGGAGGCCAGTGTGGGAGTATCACTTGAGGCCAGGAGTTCAAGACCAACCTGAGCTGCAAAGCAAGACCCTCATCTCTACAAAATAAAATTAGCTGGGTGTAGTGGCTCACATCTGTAATCCCAGCACTTTGAGAGGCCAAGGCGAGTGAATCACTTGAGGCCAGGAGTTCGAGACCAGCCTGGCCAACATGGTGAAACCCCATCTCTACTAAAAATACAAAAATTAGCTGGGTTTGGTGGTGTGTACCTGTAATCCCAGCTACTCGGAAGGCTGAGGCAGGAGAATCGCTTGAACCCAGGAGACAGAGGTTGCAGTGAGCCGAGATCGTGCCACTGCACTCCAACCTGGACGACAGAGTAAGACTCTTGTCTCAAAAAAAAAGAAAGGAAAATTAGCTGGATACAGTGGCCCACACCTGTAGTCCCAGCTATTAGGGAGGCTGAGGTGAAAGGATTGTTTGAGCCCAGGAGTTGGAGGTTACACTGAGCTATGATTGCACCACTGTGCTCCAGCCTGGGCAATAGTTAGACCTTGTCCCTTAAAAGAGAGAAAGGATGATAAGAGAAAAGAAATGAGCAGAGAGAGACTGGGAAAGCTTTGGTCAGATAGGGAATCACAGGGGTGGGATGGAGACAAAGGAGTCACAGTTAATGGGAAGATAAGCCAGGGAATACAAAAAAGTTATTGGGAACAGGGACATGGTAAAATAGTTAAAAGATGGAGGGTGGGGGCCCGGCGCAATGGCTCACGCCTGTAATCCCAGCACTTTGGGAGGCCAAGGCGGGTGGATCACGAGGTCAAGAGATCGAGACCATCTTGGTCAACATGGTGAAACTCCATCTCTACTAAAAATACAAAAAATTAGCTGGGCATGGTGGTGCGTGCCTGTAATCCCAGCTACTCAGGAGGCTGAGGCAGGAGAATTGCCTCAACCCAGGAGGCAGAGGTTGTGGTGAGCCGAGATCCCGCTATTGCACTCCAGCCTGTGTAACAAGAGCGAAACTCCGTCTCAAAAAAAAAAAAAAAGTTTGAGACCAGCCTGCCCAACATGGTGAAACCCCGCCTCTACTAAAAATACAAAAATTAGCCGGGCGTGGTGGTGAATGCCTGTAATCCCACCTACTCAGAAGGCTGAGGCAGGAGAATCACTTGAACCTGGAGGCAGAGGTTTCGTGAGCCAAGATCGCGCCACTGTACTCCATCCCAGTCTAGGGGACAGAACGAGACTCTGTCTTTAAAAAAAGAAAAGATGGAGGGTGGGGAAGGAGTCATGAAACTGGAGGGATTTGGCGGACCAGAAAATGATTCTGGACGGAGAAATCCAGGGATAGAAGAGGTACACGGGAATGCAGAAAGTAGAAAGAGATGGCAGAGAAAGAAAAGCAGAAGAGGGAGAGCAGCAAGAGAAGTTTGGAAAGCCTGAGAAAACCTCAAGAGAACAGAAGGGGAGACAGGCCCGATCAGAGAGACAGGGCCTTATAACAAAGGAAGTGTCTAGGGTAGTAGAGGAAGCATAGTGGGCGCGACGGTAGTGTGGGGGATGGGGGGGCAGAATGAAGGGAGTGCGGTCTGGTTGGTGGAAGCAGGGTAGGGGAAGGGCACCTCTCCTGCCCCAACGAACCCCGGTTCTTCCCACTCCACGTAGCCGTAGGGCGCAATGGCTTCTTTTCTGCCGTGACCCCAGCTCTCGAAGCCACCTGGCGCTGTTCCGGGCCTCGGGCACCCCACACGCATGCGCGTGCCGTTTCCATACCCTTTGGCTTCGTGGCTCTGAGAAGACGGAAGCCCAGAGGCGCGTGCTAGAGAAGTGCCAGTTATAGCCCCGCCCCTCTCAGCCTCGCTTTCATAATCTCCCTTTCTTGATATTAGCACCTCCCATCCACCAATTGGCTGTGAGGTTCACTAGGTCTGCCCCCTTCTTGAATACTGATTGGTTCAGATAGCTATTGGCGGTCTTTTGAGGGCTAGTTGTGACCAGGCGCGCCAAGCAGAAGGGTCCTGGTAGCACGCATAGCTATCCCCCAGGCAGCCACAGACATAATCCCTAGAAAATTTATACAGTTGGCCGGATGTGGTGGCTCACTCCTGTAATCCCAGCACTTTGGGAGGCAGAGGCGGGAGGCTCGCTTGAGTCCAAGAGTTCAAGACCACTCTGGACAACATAGAAGACCCTGACAACAAAAAATTAATTAGTAGGCCAGGTGCAGTGGCTCACGCCTGTAACCCCAGCACTTTGGGAGGCTGAGACAGGCGGATCACGAGGTCAGGAGTTTAAGACCAGCCTGACCAGTATGGTGAAACCCTGTCTCTACTAAAATTAACCGGGCATGGTGGTGCGCACCTGTAGTCCCAGCTACTCGGGAAGCTGAGCCAGGAGAACCGCTTAGATCCAGGAAGATTGCAGTGAGCCAAGATTGCGCCATTGCACTCCAGCCTGGGTGACAAAGCATGACTCTGTCTCAGAAAATAAATAAATAAATAAGCTGGGCGCAATAGTTCGTGCCTGTGGTGCCAGCTACTTGGGAGGCTGTGGCAGGAGGATCACTTAAGCCTAGGAAGTTGAGGCAGCAGTGAGCCGTGATCACGCCCCTGCACTCCAGCCTGAGGGAGAGGGCAAGATCCTGTCTGAGGAAAAAAAAAAATAGGCTGGGCCAAATGGCTCACGACTATAATCCTAGTGACTCAGGAGGGTGAGGCAGGAGAATTGCTTGAATCTGGGAGGTGGAGGTCGCAGTGAGCCTGGATTTCACCACTGCACTCCAGCCTGGGCGACAAAGTAAGACTCCATCTAAAAAAAAAAAATTAGTATACTGTTGTGATTCATAGCTAGGCTTGATTTAAATGCCCAAAATGTCACAGTTGGGCTGTGTGACCTTGAAAATATTTGTAACTGGTCAGACTTAGTTTTCTGACCTATAAAAATGAGATTGGGCCGGGTGCAGTGGCTCATGCCTATGATCCCAGCACTTTGGGAGGCCGAGGCGGGCAGATCACGAGGTCAAGAGATCGAGACCAACATCTCTACTAAAAATGTAGAATTTTTAGTAAAGAAACCCCATCTCTACTAAAAATACAAAAATTAGCTGGGCATGGTGGTGCGCGCCTGTAGTCCCAGCTACTCGGGAGGCTGATGCTGGAGAATTGCTTGAGCCTTCTGGAAGGCAGAGGTTTCGGTGAGCCAAGATCGTGCCATTGCACTCCAGTCTGGGTAACAACAGCGAAACTCCCGTCTCAAAAAAAATAAGTAAGTAGGCCGGGCTCGGTGGCTCAAGCCTGTAATCCCAGCACTTTGGGAGGCCGAGCCGGGTGGATCACGAGGTCAACAGATGGAGACCATCCTGGTCAACATGGTGAAACCCCGTCTCTACTAAAAAAAAAAAATACAAAAAATTAGCTGGGCATGGTGGCACGTGCCTGTAATCCCAGCTACTCAGGGGGCTGAGGCAGGAGAATTGCCTGAACCCCGGAGGAGGAGACTGCAGTGAGCCGAGATCGCGCCATTGCACTCCAGCCTGGGTAACAAGAGTGAAACTCCATCTCAAATTAAAAAATTAATTAATTAATTAATTAAAAATAAAAATAAAAATGAGATTGGTAATAATACTGCCTTCCTCATTTGGTTGCTAGAAGGATAAAATAAAACAATATGTCTAACTTGAAATGAGTCTGGTGAATGAAGAATGCCTGGAAGCTTTGTTTCTCACTAAGCTTTGCTTCAGGAACTACTCGAACTTACCTATCTACACTTGTCCCCTTAGACTTTATTTTTAAAATTTCTTTTCTCTGCACTTTGGGAGGCCGAGGGGGGTGGATCACAAGGTCAAGAGATCGAGACCATCCTGGTCAACATGATGAAACCCCGTCTCTACTAAAAATACAAAAAATTAGCTGGGCATGGTGGTGCGTGCCTGTAGTCCCAGCTACTCAGGAGGCTGAGGCAAGAGAATTGCATGAACCAAGGAGGCAGAGGTTGCAGTGAGCCAAGATCGCGCCATTGCACTCCAGCCTGTGTAACAAGAGTGAAACTCCGTCTCAAAAAAAAAAAAAAAATTATATTCTCTCTTGTTATACCACTAACGTGAAGGCATAATTATGACTTTTTTCTTTCCCTTTCTTTTTTTTTTTTTTTTTTCCAATCAACGAGAGTTTGTGGCCGGGCGCGGTGGCTCAAGCCTGTAATCCCAGGCCGAGGCGGGTGGATCACGAGGTCAAGAGATCAAGACCATCCTGGTCAACATGGTGAAACCCCGTCTCTACTAAAGATACAAAAAATTAGCTGGGCATGGTGGTGCGTGCCTGTAATCCCAGCTACTTGGGAGGCTGAGGCAGGAGAATTCCCTGAACCCAGGAGGCGGAGGTTGTCGTGAGCCGAGATCGTGCCATTGCACTCCAGCCTGGGTAACAAGAGCGAAACTCCGTCTCAAAATAAATAAATAAATAAAAGAGAGCTTGTAAGTTTGCTGAGGTTGGTTGGCCTTGAACTCTTTGCCTCGCCTTCGCAAGCGCCATGACATCCGGCCGGAGCCACTTTGGGCTCCTCTTTTTTCTTTTTTTTGAGACAGTTTCGCTCTTGTTACCCAGGCTGTAGTGCAATGGCGCGATCTCGGCTCACTGCAACCTCAGCCTCCTGGGTTCAGGCAATTCTCCTGCCTCAGCCTCCTGAGTGGCAGGGATTACAGGCACGCGCCACCATGCCCAGCTAATTTTTTGTATTTTTAGTAGAGACAGCGTTTCACCATGTTGACCAGGATGGTCTCGATCTCTTGACCTCGTGATCCACCCGGCTCGGCCTCCCAAAGTGCTGGGATTATAGGCGTGAGCCACCGCGCCCGGCCTCTTTTTTCTTTTTTTGAGATGAAGACTCAACCTGTCACCTAGGCTGGAGTGCAGTGGCACAATCTCGGCTAACTGCAACCTCCACCTCTGGGGTTTAAGTGATTCTCCTGCCTCAGCCTCCCAGGTAGCTGGGACTACAAGTGCAGACCACCATGCCCGGCTAATTTTTGTATTTTTAAATAGAGATGGGGTTTCACTATGTTGGTCAGGCTGGTCTTGTAATATAGCTGGCCTAGAGTTAGAACCTGTACAATGTCATTTTGTAAAGAACAAAACTGTTTCCATTCTCCTCACCGTGACTGCTAACCTTGGTTTCTGTAAACTGCTAGATTATTTGCAGGATGCAAATTGAGGTAAAGCTGCATGCCTTCCCTCATCTGTGAATGCCAGAGTCGCTGGCCTTTGTTTACCAGAGTAAGCTCCCCCAGACAATTCCATCCTGGCGCCAAGTAAATAAAAATCTATGGATCCCACCCCCACCCAGACGATGTGTAAACGAATGTTAATCTCAGCATCTGTGAACCCCTTAAATAACAATCAGAATGTTAAATAGTCCCCTGGCCCTCGAAAAATTCGGAACCCCCTCACCCTCATCTCCGCCCAGAAGGTGATTTGAATCCATTGGCCCCCGGAATGTATGAAGCCCCTCACCCCCAAGGTGATTTTATGGGTATAAAAGGTCTTGCCACCCTCTTTTACGGGGCCACGGGTTGGAGAGACGTGAGTCCTCCGTGGTCGCCGGCATTAAACCCTGCAATTTGGCATACTTTTGTCTTGGTGTTGATTTTCTGTGCTTGGTTCGATACAACAGTCTTGAACTCCTAACCTCAAGTGATCTGCCCATCTCAGCCTCCCTAAGTGCTGGGATTGCTGGAGTTAGCCACTGCACCTAGCCGATTATGACTTCTTTTTTGGAGACAGAGACTACTCTGTCACCCAACCTGGAGTGCAGTGACACAGTCATGGCCCAATGCTGCCTTATCTCCCAGGCTCAAGCAATCCTCCCGCCTCAGCTTCCCGAGTAACTGGGACTACAGGCTCTTGCCTGACTTTTGTTTTGTTTTGTTTTTTGAGACAGGGTCTCACCGTTACCCAGGCTGGTCTCAAACTCCTAGGCTCAAGTGATCCTCCCACCTCAGGCTCCCCAGTAGCTGGGACTGCAGGCATGCATCCCTGCACCTGGCTCCCTCAGACTTTATTTATTTTTGTAATTAAGACAGAGTCTCGCGGTGTCACCCAGGCTGGGCTGCAGTGGCTAGATCTCGACTCATTGCAACCTCTGCCTACTGGACTCAAGCGATTCTCCTGCCTCAGCCTCCCAAGTAGCTGGGACAACACGCTTGTGCCACCACACCCAGCAGTTTTTTTTTTTTTTTTTTTCCCGAGACGGAGTTTCGCTCTTGTTACCCAGGCAGGAGTGCAATGGCGCGATCTCGGCTCACCGCAACCTCCGCCTCCTGGGTTCAGGCAATTCTCCTGCCTCAGCCTCCTGAGTAGCTGGGATTACAGGCACGCGCCACCGTGCCCAGCTAATTTTTTGTATCTTAAGTAGAGACGGGGTTTCACCATGTTGACCAGGATGGTCTTGATATCTTGACCTCGTGATCCACCTGCCTCGGCCTCCCAAAGTGCTGGGATTACAGGCTTGAGCCACCGCGCCCGGCCTTTTTTTTTTTTTTTTTTTTTGGATTTTTAGTAGAGACAGGGTTTTGCCCTGTTGGCCAGGCTGATTGACCTCAAGTGATCTACCCGTGTTGGCCTCCCAAAGTGTTGGGATTACAGGCATGAGCCACCTCGCCGGGGAGGCTCAGACTTTAAAATCAAGCTATTCCATGATATTCCCCAGGCCCTAATAAGAAAGTGGTTACCTGTGTCTTTTCTTTCTACTTGTTCAATCTTCATTATCTTTCAGAGCCAGCAGACATACTGTTATATTGGACCGGGTTTATTGCCCGCGACCACGGAGGACTCATGTCTCTCCAACCCGTGGCCCCGTAAAAGAGGGTGACAAGACCTTTTATACCCGTAAAATCACCCTGGGGGTGAGGGGAGAGGAGGGGGTGAGGGGCTTCAGACATTCCGAGGGCCAGTGGACTATTTGACATTCTGATTGTCATTTAAGGGGTTCACAGATGCTAAGATTAGCATTCGTTTACACATCATCTGGGTAGGGGTGGGATCCATAGATTTTTATTTACTTGGCTCCAGGATGGAATTATCTGGGGGTGCTTACTCTGGTAAACAAAGGCCAGCAATTCTGGCAGTTACAGATAAGAGAAAGTATGCAGCTTTACCTCAAGTTGCATCCTGCAAATAATCTAGCCGTTTACAGAAGCTAAGGTTAGCAGTCATTGTGAGGAGAATAGAAACAGTTTTGTCGATTTATAAAATGGCATTGTACAGGTTCTAACTCTAGGCTAGCTATATCACAATACTACTCCTAGGAAACCCATAGTCCTTAGAGTCCTTCTCTTCTTCCTCCCCAGAAGTCCCTGTCTCTCCCTCAAACACAACTTTGACACCCCCACAACTCTGTGTGTGGATCTGTCTCCCTGAACACACTGGGAGGAGGCCAGGAGCTGACCCACTCATTTACTATTCATTCAGCAAGTGCTTGTGGAACCACTGTGTGCTCATCCCGTCCCAGAAAAGTGAATTGAAACAGAACATAAACACAATGAGTAAGACTCAGCTGGGCGCGGTGGCTCACGCCTGTAATCCCAGCACTTTGGGAGGCCGAGCCGGGTGGATCACGAGGTCAAGAGATCGAGACCATCCTGGTCAACATGGTGAAACGCTGTCTCTACTAAAAATACAAAAAATTAGCTGGGCATGGTGGCGCGTGCCTGTAATCCCAGCCACTCAGGAGGCTGAGGCAGGAGAATTGCCTGAACCCAGGAGGCTGAGGTTGCGGTGAGCCGAGATCGCACCATTGCACTCCAGCCTGGGTAACAAGAGCGAAACTCCATCTTAAAAAAAAAAAAAAAAAAAAAAAAGAGTAAGACTCATCTCTCTGTCTCAGTATCAATCCACCTTGAAGGAATGAATAATGAGAAGGTCCCACCTGGAGTGAGGCTACAAGAACATGACCAGGATATTTAGCTGGGAGACCCCCGACTTGGTCCCAGAGAAGAGGGAGATCTGAGAAGACACCGAAGTCTGAGATTAATTTGGGGCGGCGTAGGGGAAGAGGCGCGACCCCAGATGGCCTTGGCTGTGGATGCAGGTTTCAGAGCACAGACACACCCGGTCGGCCTGTGAGTTTAGAGAGGGGAGTAGAGACTGCAGATCTGCAAGATGATCTGCGGGAAGGGCGCCAGACTGGACCTGAGCCCTGCAGGCGTCTCTAATTTCCTTTCTCCTTCTGCATCTTCTACCCTCCATGCAGGTCCTATGGTGTCTTGAATGCAAAGATTTCGTAGTTTATATTTTATTCCGCGCGCGCGCGCACACACACACGGTGTTTTGAGTAGAGGTCTTGTGATGTTTTGAATGCGAAGATAAGTACTTGCAGATTTCAACACACCACACACACACACACACACACACACACACACACAGTGTTGTGAGTTGGGGAAGCCCACGGGGAGACAGGCTCAGTAAAGACCTAGCGCTGCCTTAGGATGGCTCCTTAGAACGGAGCTTCGAATTGTCACATTTTGCCATCTTCCTTTTCTGTCCCCCGCACCAGTAGAAAATGGGAGCGTCCCCTCCTAGCCAGCTGCATTCGAGCCACCCCTTCAAGGGAATCCAAGAATGGACTCGTCCACTCGCTCCCCTCACCCCACCACGTGAATGGGCCACCCGTCCGTCCCCCCGGCAACAGTAGGTGGTCCCTTCCGCACATTTCACTCTCTACAGCAAATGGTATCTTCCCATTTGCTAGAAAGACGGCTAGGTTTTCCCCGCCCACTCTCGACTCTTCAGGTAGCTCGCTCCTCCCCGTGACCGGTAGGTGGTTTCTCCCTCCTCCCCGCTCTGGGAGCTGGAAGGTCTCGCCTCTCTCTCCCACCAGCCCGTGCCGGGTGCGCGGCCCGGGAATCAGCGGCCCGAGCGGGAAACGCCGGACGAGCCCACTGCGCGGCCGTCGTGGGGGAAACGAGGATTCCCGATTCCGCCTCCCTTCTGAGTGAAGGTTTCCGTCCCTGGAGAGGAGGCGGCGCCCTGTATCGGCCTTCGTCCTTCGCGGGTGTGCGAGCGTTGGGACGGTCCTTTGTTGCCTCGTAGGGTAGGAGGGGCGTGGCGGAGCCAGCTTGGTCCGGAACACTCCCGGGTCGACCCCACTCGCTCATCCTGCAGGAGCTGCGGCGCCAAGATGAGCGGAGAGAACCCAGCCAGCAAGCCCACGCCGGTGCAGGACGTGCAGGGCGACGGGCGCTGGATGTCCCTGGTGAGCGTTCTCACTTGGCATATTGAGGAGTCCCGGGGGCGGGGATCACTCAAGAGAACGGCTGGTTCCTGCCACTCTCACTACCTGATTGGGAAACTGAGGGCAGTTGGGGCGGTGCTGCCTAAGGGCAGGGCGGGGCGGTCCCTGGAGCGAGCGAGCCACCGACTCCCTCTCGCGCGCTCCCGCAGCACCATCGCTTCGTCGCTGACAGCAAAGATAAGGAACCCGAAGTCGTCTTCATCGGGGACTCCTTGGTCCAGCTAATGCACCAGTGCGAGGTGAGGCCCATCTCTCTCCCCCTGCCCTATCCGGCCCTGTGCCCATGCTGATACATCTGGATCAGAACCCAGGGCAGGTGGGGTAGGTATTATGGGGGTACCCGGATTGACCTGAGGTAGCCTGAGGCTCCGAGAGTCTTGGTGAGAAGGTAATGTATGCCTTGGTTTTATCAGACTGGATTTGTGTATAATGTACTAAAACCTAAAATGAGGCCTTCCTGCCATAGTCTTGCCTAAAGTGAGGCTCTTTCTTGTTTGCTTTAAGTAGTGCACAGCCCTCTTGGGATTACACAAAGCTATAGTCACTTTACAGGAAGTGAAGGTCAATTCTAATGGCACTTCACAAAGAGAGCTCAATCATAGTAATATCTTTCCACTAAGCATGTACAACTGTAATAGCTTTCCTCAAAATAAGTTTCAGCTGCAGTGCCATTGGTTCAATGCATGACTCAGACTGGATTTTCATAAAGTTAGTCTTGCTTCTATGGGGCTTGGTTTGTTTTTTTTGTTTGTTGGTTGGTTGGTTTTTGAGACAGGGTCTTGCTTTGTTACCTATTTATTTTTTGAGACAGAGTTTCGCTCTTGTCGCCCAGGCTGGCATGCAATGGTATGATCTCTGTTCACTGCAAACTCTACCTCCTGGGTTCAACTGATCCTCCCACCTCAGCTTCCCAAGTAGCTGGGACTACAGGTGCACAACTCTACATACCCAGCTAATTTTTGTAGAGACGGGGTTTTGCCATGTTGCCCAGTTTGGTCTTGAACTCCTGGGCTCAAGCACAACTCTAGGCCAGGTGTGGTCACTCATGCCTGTAATCCCAGCACTTTGGAAGGCAAAGGCAGGTAGGTCACCTGAGGTCAGGAATTCGAGACCAGCCTGGCCAACATGGCAAAACCACGTCTTTACTAAAAATACTAAATTAGCTGGGCATAATGGCACATGATTATAGTCCCAGCTACTCGGGAGGCTGAGGCAGGAGAATCACTTGAGGCTGGGAGGCGGAGGTTGAAGTATGCCAAGATCGCGTCACTGCCCTTCAGCCTGGGCAACAGAGACTCTTGTCTCAAAAAATAAAATGAAATAAAAAATAAATAAATAAAAATAAAGTGATAGTGAGAAACTCAATTAATTTTTTTTTTGAGATGGAGTCTCAGCCTGTCACCCAGGCTGGAGTGCAGTGGCACCATCTCCGCTCAGTGCAACCTCCGCCTCCTGGGTTCAAGTGCTTTCTCCTGCCTCAGCCTTCAGAGAAGCTGGGACTACAGGCACCCGCCACCACACCCAGCTAATTTTTTTGTATTTTTAGTAAAGACAAGGTTTTACTGTGTTAGCCAGGATGATCTCTATCTCCTTGCCTCGTGATCTACCTGCCTCAGCCTCCCAAAGTGCTGGGATTATAGGGGTGAGCCACCGCGCCCGGCCTTAATCAATTTCTATAAAGTGAGGTTCAGCCATGCTGGAGTATATGCTCCAGGTGAAATTTTATAAGACTGCTTCCATGAAGTAAGATTCTTCCATATGGCGTTTGGTTAACACTTGGACAGAGGGTGACTGTCCGTGCGGACAGTGCCCCTTGCCCATACCACTTCTTACCCACAGATCTGGCGGGAGCTCTTTTCTCCTCTGCATGCACTTAACTTTGGCATCGGTGGTGACAGCACACAGCATGTACTGTGGCGGCTGGAGAATGGGGAGCTGGAACACATCCGGCCCAAGGTGAGCAGGGCTTGGGTGGGGCTCTAAAGCGTCTTTTGCCTGCCCCCTCACCGCCGCTTCATGTCTTTCTTTCCACAGATTGTGGTGGTCTGGGTGGGCACCAACAACCATGGACACACAGCAGAGCAGGTGACTGGTGGCATCAAGGCCATTGTGCAGCTGGTGAATGAGCGGCAGCCGCAGGCCCGGGTCGTGGTGCTGGTGAGTGGCTGGGAGGGTGGGAAAGGAAGAATGGCAGTGGTCTGGGACCCCCTCAGATATAGCCACAGTTGGCACAGTTCTAGGCAAGTTGGCATAGAGTAGTGGCTTTCAGGCAGAATCTCACGTTGGAGCTTGCTACACCCTTCAGAGTGGCTGTGGTTGAGAATGTGCTAAGAGAGCAATTAGCCTTTTTTTTTTTTTGAGACAGAGTCTTGCTCTGTCTCCAGGCTGGAGTGCAGTGGCACAGTCTCGGCTCACTGCAACCTTTGCGTTCTGGGTTTAAGCGATTCTTCTTCCTCAGCCTTCCAAGTAGCTGGTACTACAGGTGCATGCCCCGCCCAGCTCCAGTTACCGTCTTTTTGCCCAGGGATGCCTTGAGACTTTGGGGGGTCTCAAAAATGGTTGGGCATGGTGGCTTATGCCTGTAATCCCAGCACTTTGGGAGGCCAAGACGGGTGGGTCACAAGGTCAGGAGATCAAGACCATCTTGAGCAACATGGTAAAACCCCTCTAAAATACTAAATACAAAATACTAAAATACAAAAAATTACCTGGGTGTGATGCTTTGTGCCTGTAGTCCCAGCTACTCGGGAGGCTGAGGCAGAATTGCTTGAATGGGAGGCAGAGATTGCAATGAACCAAGATCATGCCAATGTACTCCAGCTTGGCGACAGAGCCAGACCCTATCTCAAAAAAAAAAAGGTTAGTTGGGCATGCTGGTATTCACCTGAAATCCCAGCTACTTGGGAGGCTAAGGCAGGAGAATTGCTTGAACACAGGAGGCAAGGTTGCAGTGAACCAAGGTCACACCACTGCACTCCAGCCTGAGCAACAGACAGAGACTCCATCTCAAAAAAAAGACAAACCCATAAATGGTTGGGAACCCATAAATGGTTGGGCATGGTGGCTCATGCCTATACTCCCAGCACTTTGAGAGGCTAAGGTGGGAGGATTGCTTGAGCCCAGGAGTTCTGGACCAGCCTGGGATACAGCAAGACATTGTCTCTACTAAAAATTGTTAAAAATCAGCTGGGCAGGCGGGGCATGGTGGCTCAAGCCTGTAATCCCAGCACTTTGGGAGGCTAAAGCGGGTGGATTATGAGGTCAGGAGTTCAAGACCAGTCTGGCCAAGATGTTGAAACCCCATCTCTACTAGAAATACAAAAATTAGCCAGGCGTGGTGGCAGGCGCCTGTAATCACAGCACTTTGGGATGCCAAGGCGGGCAGATCACCTGAGGTCGGGAGTTCGAGATCAACCTGGCCAACATGGAAAAATCCTGTCTCTACTAAAGATACAAAGTAAGCCAGGTGTGGTGGCGCATGCCTGTAATCCCAGCTCCTTGGGAGGCCAAGGCAGGAGAATCACTTGAACCCGGGAGGCGGAGGTTGCAGTGAGCTGAGACAGAGCCATTGCACTCCAGCCTGGGCAGCAAGAGTGAAACTGTTTCAAAAAAAAAATTGGCCGGGCGCAGTGGCTCACGCCTGTAATCCCAGCACTTTGGGAGGCCAAGGCAGGTGGATCACGAGGTCAAGAGATCGAGACCATCCTGGTCAACATGGTGAAACCCCATCTCTACTAAAAACACAAAAAATTATCTGGGCATGGTGGCGTGTGCCTGTAATCTCTGCTACTCAGGAGGCTGAGGTGGGAGAATTGCCTGAACCCAGGAGGCAGAGGTTGCAGTGAGCCGAGATCGCGCCATTGCATTCCAGCCTGGGTAACAAGAGCGAAACTCCGTCTCAAAAAAAAAAAAAAAAATTAGCTGGGCATGATGGTTCGAAAAACCTGTAATCCAGGTACTTCAGAGGATGAAGGGGGAGGATCATACTTGAGCCCAGGAATTCAGTGTTATAGTGAATTGTGATTATGCCATCGCACTCCAGCCTGGGTGACAGAGTGAGACCCTGTCTCACCAGAAACAAAAGAAAAATCCTCCAAAAACCTCTTTGAGTATACCAAAAGTTGTCAGGCATTCCTGGGGTAAATTTAGGCTCCATCACTTGTAGGTAGCTAGGACACTACCTCCTCTGAAAGAGGGGATTGACCCCTTGCCACGAGCCATAATGTTGATATTTTATTTTTTATTTTTTTTGAGACTGTTTTGCTCTGTTGCCCAGACGAGAGTGTAGTGGTGTGATCTTGGCTCACTGCAACCTCCTCCTGGATTCAAGTGATTCTCTTGCCTCAGCCTCCCAAGTAGCAGGGACTGCAGGTACACTCCATCGCTCCCGGCTAATCTTTGTAGTTTTAGTAGAGTTGGGAGTTTACCATGTAGGCCAGGCTGGTCTCAAACTCCTGACCTCATGTGATCCACCTGCCTCAGCCTCTCAAAGTGCTGGGATTACAGGCATGAGCTACCGTACCTGGCCTATTTATTTATTTATTTGAGACAGGATCTGGCTCTGTTACCCAGGCTGGAGTGCAGTGGCATGATCTCAGCTCATTACAACCTCTGCTTCAAAGGCTCAAGTGATCTCCCACCTCAGCCTCCCAAGTAGCTATGACTACAGGTACACGCTATCATGTCCAGCTAATTTTTGTATATTTTTGTTACGGATGGGATTTCACCATGTTGCCCAGGTTGGTCTAGAACTCCTGGGCTCAAGTGATCCATCCAGCTCTGCCTCCTATCATGCTGGGATTACAGGTGGAAGCCACTGTACCCAGCCAGTATCAACGTTTTTCTAAGTGATACTTGGAAAGAGGCTAAACCCAGAAGTCTCTTGCTGAATTGGGGCTAGGATATGATATTTAGGAACTACCCTTCCATCCTACCACCCACTTGCCTATCCCTAGCGTTTGCTGCAGCTAGAAACTTCATAGACGGGGGTAGAGGACAGGTTGGCACAGAAAGCAGGATACCCAAATGCTCATTTCCTTACTACTCCTGGTGTTCCTGTTTAGGGCCTGCTTCCACGAGGCCAGCATCCCAATCCACTTCGGGAGAAGAACCAGCGGGTGAATGAGCTGGTACGGGCAGCACTGGCTGGCCACCCTCGGGCCCACTTCTTAGATGCCGACCCTGGCTTTGTGCACTCAGATGGTACCATCAGCCACCATGACATGTATGATTACCTGCATCTCAGCCGCCTGGGCTACACACCTGTCTGCCGGACCCTGCACTCCCTGCTTCTGCGTCTGCTGGCCCAAGACCAGGGCCAAGGTGCTCCCCTGCCAGAGCCCACACCCTAAGCATCCTGCTGCCTTCCCACATTAAACTCTCCTTCCTCCGTCTGCCGCTTCCTGCTTTATGGTCGAGCCTGTCTGGGTACCACCACTAGTCCTTACCCTGATCTGTGACCCTGCGGTACTGCAAGGTGTTGTTTTTTAAGACAGGGTCTCTGTCACCCAGGCTGGAGTACAGTGGTGAGACCATGGCCCACTGCAGCCTCAACCTCTTAGGCTCAAGCAATCCACCCTCCTCAGCCTCCTGAATACCTGGGACTACAGGTGTGTGCCACTGCATCCGGCTAGTTTTATTTTTTTGGAGAGATGGCATTTTGCCCTGTTGCCCAAGCTGGTCTGACTCCTGAGCTGAAGCAATCCACCCACCTCGGCCTCCCAGAGTGCTAGGATTACAGACATGAGCCACTGTACCTGGCTGTGGTTCTATTTCTGCCCAGGGCAGGCGTCACTGATACATTAAGACGCTGTTCTTGTGGTTAGGTTAATTTTCACAATAGAGTGTTTCAGGCAGGTGCTACCAATCAGTCAACACTAGGCAAGACCAGCTTGCCAGCACTACCCTACAGGACCAAGGTCAACCAAGAATTCTGAGAACATAGTGACCCAGTACAGTGAAGCCCACCCTACCCTGCCCCTCCTCCATCTCTGCATACACTGTTGCCCCAACTGGAAATTCCTGGTGCTCCAGCTGCAGCTTAGACGCCACTTCTGCAGAGGTATCCTGACCCTCCCACCCTTAGTTGTCATCCCTCCACACAGTGTATGTGTCATCTCAGGTGGGCACTGTGTCCACATGCTGAGTGGGAGGGGTGTCAGCCAGGGGAGGCTACAAGCTATTGCAGTGCTGACCCAGGCAACATGGGGGCAGCAAGGGTCACATGGAGGACCCTTGTCTCCTCCCACCCACTGCCACCCCTGGACTAGGACTTTTTGGGGCCTGTTTCCTGAATACAAATGACACCAGAGACAGTGAGGGTAAACCATCTGGTGGCATCTTGCCTCAGGCCTTCCCCAAGCTCATGCAGTCCAATGGCTGAGAACAGGGCCCAAAAGCATTGAGGCTCCCTGAGCACACGGGCTCCTTAACTGGGAGGAGAGGCTGCCTGGTCCACAAGTCAGGGACCTGGCCCATGGGGTCCCTCTGAGGTTGGAGGCAGTGCTCCTCGTATTGCTCCCCCGACCTCATGGAAAGTCTACAGCTCCATGACAACTAAGGACAGGACCAGTATAACCAACAGCCCTCCCTGTTAAGAGCCCAAAGCCACACAGGTGTGTTAAACAGCTTTAATCTCGCTCATCGCGGCTTCTCGGCACAGTAAGAAATATTGCACATGATCAACATGTTTTGTTCTGGGAAAGGGGGCAAAGGCAGGGGGAATCACCTTCTTAGAAAGTACAACCCAAGTTGGGAGGGCAGAGGGGGTGAGGAGAAAACCCTCCCCATGCCTGTGGCAAAGTGCAGGAGCCCCCACCCCCAAACTAACCTGAGTCCAGCCCCTCTGGGGAAAAAAGGGGTGCATGAACTCCCCCCTATTCCACAGGCGCCTCCCTGTGGTCCAAGGCCTACACCACCCTCCAGCTTGCAGCCCTCACAGGAGCCATTTTGCATAAAGTGAAAAGCTCTGAAGGTCACACACTCCAGGTTATGTACAGGGGCTCAGAGGAGGGAGACTGCCCCTTTGGCCCCCTCAGCTGCCCCCCAGCACCGGGAGGGAGCTGTGGGGGAAGGGGGTATATACAAGAGGAGCAGGCCTCATTCCGCCCCAAACCGGAGAGGACGAAATGGCTTTACCTGGGAGGAGATAACCATCCTGCCCCCCATGCCTGCCCCCACATACTGTCCATGTCCTGAGGGCGTACTGTGAGTCCTGGGATCCTCTCAGGGGTCCCTCACCTGCCTGTGGCAGCTGTGGAGGGACCTGGGGGTGGGGGGGAGGGCTGCGGAGCCCCCTCCCAGCCAGGCTGGCCAGGCCCCGACTCTGGTGGCGGAGGCAGTGGCGGGGCAACCTGGGCCGTGCCAGAGTCCGAGCTGGGCGAGGTGGGGTCAGGGCCCCCAGCGGGGCTGGGAGTGGGGGCAGGGGCAGCAGCGGTGCCAGTGGGGGGTGGTCCAGGGAGGGGGGCCTCAGCTCCGGGGGGCTGCTCCGTGGGAGTGGCTGCCTGCATGATCTTCTGGCGCACCTCACGGATCTTCAACTGCAGACAAACCTTGGAGGGAAAGATGTCTGCATAGCGGGCCTGGAAGGCGGCTGTGGCCTGGGCTGGAGGCAGAAAAACGATGGGGAGCGCAGGGTGAGATGTGCAGACAGGTCCCACCCAAGTGACCTCATGACTCTAAGACACGCTCACCTGATGGGAAGAAGCCATGGTCCTGGAAGAGCTGCATGACCAGGGCCCGGCGCTGGTCCAGAGTGCGCCGCAAGGAGGAGTACGGCACCTTCTCATACTCCAGCTCCCCCAGCACGTCCTCAGCTTCTGTACCTGCGCAGGCACAGGCAGCATGGCAAGGCTACAGCAGTCTTGTCACCGTCTGAGTGCCCACCCGAGCCCTCACTGCATTCTATTTCACAGAGGAGTTAGAGAGGGGTCCTGCCGACAGTCACAGGGCAACTCGGGGGCCTGCCGGACTCCAGAACCCTGACCTGCTGTCCTGCCCCTGACACCTACCCCACCGCTCCCTCTAACTGCCTCCCAGAGACCCACTCTTGCATGCTCCGGGCCCCCCACAGCTCTGCCCACCACGGCACCTGTACGGTCAAAGGTGAAGATGTCCCCCTCGCACTTGGCACTCTTGGGGGTGTTGGGCTCTGAGCTGCAGCTGGAGCGTCTCCTCATCTTGCGCTTGGGTGAGGTGGGGTCCTCAGGTGCTGAATCTAGGTCTGGCAAAAACAGAAACAGGCTCAGTGCAGGTGGCCCCAGTCTGCCCTCCACCTACGGACCGTGGATGCCCAACGCTCGCCTACCCGTGGAATTCTTCCTCTTCTTGCGGTAAGAGCCCAGGATGGCCCGGGGTGAGGTGGCCAGAGACTGCAGGGTAGGGGAGGGCAGCACCTCCTCAGGCCGAAACTCAGGCAGCTCTGCAAAGCGCTCTTCAAAGTCCACTTCTGACAGGACCCTGCTGGAGGGCTAGCAGGGTCACCTCCCCCGCCTCAGCCTGCAGCTGCTCCCACTCCCACCACCCCACACACCCCACCAAGGCCCCAGCCCATGCTCACTTGTCCACAGAGTCAAAGGTCTTCTTCAGGGGTGGGGGCCGCACCTTCACCTTCTTGCCAGTACTAGCCGCCTCCTTGCGCTCAGGGGTGTCCCCGGCCGCCCGCCCACCACTGCCTTCGCTGCTGCCACCAGGAGCTACAGCTGGAGCTGGAGCTGGAGCTGGGCTGGGAGGGGTGGGAGGCTCCCCACGACTCTCCAGGCCCTGCCCAGGGACGCGCCAATCTGAAGATGAGCTGGGGAATTTGCTGGCCTGGGGTGGAGATGGGTAGGGAAATGGAGAACACAGGGCTCAGACTCTGGGGCAAAGGCCAGAAACAAAGAGTTGAATCTGAAACTGACCGGCAGACCCCTTGAGAAGGCCCAGTCACACAGCCTTGGGAAGGCCAAGACAGGGTCTCGGATCAGAGGGGAGCCAATACAGGCAGGCAGAAGGGACAGAGGGTACCCTTTAACCTCAGAAACACATAGTCATGGAGGAAAGAGAAGTGGGACAAAAAACCAAAGACACCCGTGGAGGAGCACAGCTGAGTGCCAGTGGGGACCCCACAGCCTACAGGTGCTCACCATGGTTTCAGGACCCTTGGCGCTGGTCCGCTCCTCAGCAGGCAGGGGCGGTGGGGGGCTGCTCCGGGCCATGGGAGTCCAGGTCTCTGGCGGGGGTGGAGGGGCTGGTGGTGTGGGCTGCCCCTCAAGCTCAGACTCTGGGGCAGTTGGCTCTCGGACTGGGCCAGGCTCCAGAGGCTGCCGGGGTGCAGGGCCAGGCCGTCCAGAGGCACCTGCCTCAAAGGACCCCACAGGAATGCTGGCAATGGCCGCCTTCACTTTCTGGGGGGCCTTCGGGCTAGGCCGCTGGGCCTTGGGGGCCACTAAGCTGTAGGTCATGGAACCTGCTAGTGGGGAGAAAAGTGTTTGCTGAGCCAGTCCTGACTGGAACCCATCTGCTGGGCCCCCAACTCACCCTGCTGTTAGTTGATCTGACACCTACCTGTGGCACTCGGGAAAGGGCTAGTTGGGGCTGGGGTGGCAGTGGCAGGGGCTGGCGGGCCCTTGGGCAGAATGGTGGCTGCAGGTGGAGTTGTGCTGGTGGCCACAGTGTAGACCAGGCTTGGGGGGGCCTGGGATGGCTGGGCCAGGGGTGCTGAGGAGGTGGGTGCAGGGCTGCCAGAGTAAAACGCCGTGATGACAGGACCTCCGGGGGCTGCACAGGCAGGTGGCAGCTGGGGACTGGGCACAGGCGACACACCCACCTGACCGGGAGCCAGCAGTGGGGCTTGGCCTGCTGAGACAGAAAAGGAGAAGCAGGGGACCAAGTTAGGGCCCAGATTGCCTCAGCCCCACCCTGGGTCCCCAGCACTGCCTGCCACGCCGCCCCTCACCTGAGAGCAGGGGCTGCACGAAGGCGGGGCCGCTGGGCCCCAACGAGGTGAAGCCTAGAGCTACAGAGCTC
This sequence comes from Saguinus oedipus, assembly GCA_031835075.1. Lineage (NCBI taxonomy): Eukaryota > Metazoa > Chordata > Mammalia > Primates > Cebidae > Saguinus > Saguinus oedipus. The sequence continues at coordinate 44,659,399 of CM063187.1, read as the reverse complement.
GTGGGCCCGTACGAGGTGACTGTTCCAGCCTGGCTGGATGCAGGGCTGGTACCCAGGGGCAGCGCGTGCCCGCCCGCTGACTGCACATAGGTGATTCTGCCGCAGGGAGAGGAAACGGGGAGGAGTGAGGTAAGCCAGCCCAGCCCCACCCCTTCCCTGGCCTCTGAGTGAGGGCTCAGTTGCAATTACCTGGTAGAAGAGGGCAGCAGGACCTTCTGGGGCTGTGAGGTGGGTCCAGGGAGTGTGGCTGGGCTCAGGGGCGGCACCAGGCCGCTGGGTGTGCTCACAGGCACTGGGGTCAGCTGGATGATCTGTGGGGAAGGGCACCCATATACCAGACTGAGCTGTGGCCCCAGACTGGGGAGGGGAGGACCAAGACCTAAAGGGAGGCTCTAAGCAAAAGCAGGGAACACAGAACTTGGGATAAAAACAGGATGGACAAGATGACAGTGAGAGATGAGGACAGAGGAGTAGGGTACAGACACTGAGGACTCGAGAGTCAGGATACAGAGACATCATGGAAGATGGCAAGACAGAGAACCAGAGACAGACACTAAAGGAGAAAAGACTGAAAGAAAGACAAGACAAAGAAACGGTGGGGTACAGGGACTAATACCCAACAGAAGGCAGAGAGAGAGGCAGGCCCTCACCTTGCTGGGTGGCTGGGCGCCATTCTGCACAGGTACTGAGAAGGGCGGGCTCACCAGGGGCAGCGGCTGGCCGGCCCCTCCACCCCGCACTGACATGCTAGGGGTGGCCAGGGGCACTAGGACCTTCCCGGGAAGCAGCTGGGCTGAGCCACCTGGGGGCGGGGCCTGAACGGGAGAAACTGACTGGGCTGGAAGTTAAGAGGCAAGAAAGGAAAAGATTACAAAGGAGCCAAATGAGACCATGGCCCCTCTCCTAGTGCTGCCCAGCCCAGGTCTCACCTTTGGGGGGTGGGGCGGAGGGTACAGACTGCAGGATGGGAATGCCAGGAGTGGGTGCAGTGGCGGCCAGGACTTTGCCGTTGGTGGAAGTGCCCGGTGGGAGGGTGAAACGGATGCTGGTAGTGGGTGCAGGGCCGCTGGGAGCCGCTGCCTTGGTCCCAGGGGCTGGTGCTGGGGCAGGTGCCACCTGAAGCTGCTGGGGCATCGTGGGCAGGATGTACTGCACCTGGGTGATCCCCCCAGCCTTGCTCAGGGCACCTGGTTGCAGAATGCCCAGGGGTACTGGCCCATTGGGGCCACTCCCAGCACCTGCTCCTGAGCCTGCAGAGGTCCCACCGCCAGGGGCCCCCTGGGCAATAAACTGGACAGCAGGGGGCACAGGGGCCCCATACCCCGAGGTGCCCACCAGCAGGTTTGTGACAGTGGCAGGCGCCTTCCCCACAGTGCCCAGCAGGGGTCCAGCCACCAAGTGTGGGGCTGGTGAGGTGGCTGTTGCCGACTTCTTGTCCGAATACACTAAGCTGACACCCAGCGGAGAGCCCCCAGGCACCCGAGACCCAGTGCCCATTTCAGTCCTGGCACCTGCTGTGTCATTTGGAGATGCCTCAGACCGGCCAGAGGTGGGGAAGGGCTTAGAGGCGATGGGCACAGGAGTGCTGCTGACAGGCCGCACCACATTGGTGACCATGGTGGCGGCAGGACGGGACAGGGGAGCTGCTGGGGCCCCGTAGGCCAGTGATGGGGTGGGGGTGGAGGGCACTCTGGCTCCGCCACCCTCTTGCTCCTCCTTGTTTGGGGGCAGCACCAGTGTCTGCAGGATGCTTCCTCCTCCGCTGGGAGGGGCCGCGATGACAGAGGGGCCTGCTGGCTCCAGGCCGCCCACACTTTCAGGTCTCTTGCGCCGGAAGGTGGCAGGATCGGTTGGGAGGAACCGGGTGGCCTTGGAAGGTGTGGCTGGGCCCGCAGCCCCAGGGGGCGGGGGCCGCAGGGGGCCTGCTGTGCTGCCCTGACCAGACTCCTGGGCCTTGAAGGTTCCTGAGCCCAGAGAGAAGGAGGTGGCTGCCGAGGCTGAGGAAGAAGCAGGCGAGGACGCAGAGGAGGAAGACGGGGTAGAACCATAGCCTTTGCCAAAAGCTGCAGGAGGATCCGGGGGCCCTGGGGGCTCAGGGTCCATCGAGGGGCGGCAATGGGTAAAGGAGGAACGGATCACAGGTGAAAACACCTTCCGACCAAAGCCCTGAGCGAAGGAAAAGACACCCCAGGTCAGGACATGCCAGCACCTAGACAGCAGCCCCTTAGCTATGTCCATCCAGCCTGTCAGCAGGCCAGCCTAGGGCTGCACTCCTGCCAGCTAAAGACCTCAATTCATCCTGGCTATGACCCAACTCCCCATGGGGCAAGCAGCTTGCCCTCTCTGGACCTTAATCTCCCCCCTCAAATACCCGGGAGAAACAGACTTTCCCATGGCCTAGGAGGGAGTGTGATGGGACAGCACCGTGACCCAAGTCCTCACCTTGTTGCCTTCTGGGTCCTCCCCAGAGCTGTCCCCACTCTCGCTGTCGGTCACCTGCTCCTTGCACTTGAGATCAATGTCAGTGGTGCTGAAGCCATCGTCAGCTGAGAGAGTGGAGGGAACAGTATGGGCAGGGGACTAGATGTAAGGGAACCCAGGAGGCCAGTCTGGAGCCTCGATCTCAGCTCTGCCCCAAGCAGGAAGGGACTGCTGTCCAGGAAGGCTACTCCTCAGCACAGGAGCGTATGAGCCCACAGGAAAGAGCCCCTAACTGCACCTGAAGATCTGGTCATGCCCATATCCTCCAGGTTTCCTGCAGGGCCGGGGGTTTCCTGAGGGCAGAGCTGGGTTTACTCAGAAGGGCCTGAACTGGCCACACGCAACCATACACCAAGTGGTAAAGAAACCAAAGGGGCCTAGGGGCCTGGATCCAAGTTCTGCCCACCCTCTGAGTCTTGGCCTGCTGGGTCCTGGGCAAGATTCTGGACCCTGCAATGCTCACCAATGACATCATCATCCCCTTCCTCCTCACAGATGACCATGCGCTCCTCATCACTCGTCATGTCCTCACTGGCCGCACGCTGGGAACGAGAAGCTCGAGTGGGCAGCAGTGGGGGCCGTCCAGTGGCTGCCAAAGCACCTCCCTCACCGGGGGCTGCAAAGGGGCCTGAAGCTCCATACTGGGTAGAAGAAGGCTTTGGACCAGAGTATGATGCAGGGCCAGACACCATCTGCAGGCAGGCAGAAGGAAAGGTTCAGCTGGGCTGCTGCCTTGGCCAGCCTCCCTGCCCGCCCCCCAGGGCGCCTGCACCCAGACCTGCGTCAGTTCCTGTAGTGCCTGACTGTCTACTTCTCCACCGTCCAGGCTGTGTACCCCACTGTGGGAGAAGGCTCGGGGCCGGGCTGAGCCAGGTCCCCCAACTGTGTGCAGCCGTTCCGCCCCACAGGAGCTACTCCCTGGAGCCTTGGGGTCCGAGCTCAGGAGTGTCTGGGCCGCAACAGATAGAAGCTCAGAGGACACTGTAAAGTGGAGGGGGGCGCTATGATAGTCAGGAAGCCTCTCATCAGCACCAAGGCCCAACAACCAACAGACATTTCTAGGTACTGGGCAGAAGCAGGTTGGAATTTCTGGGCCACTTGGTGACAAAACCACCACCCACCAGCCCAGCATCTCCTTCCTGCTGGTTCCTGCCCTCTGGGGTTGCGGCAGGCCCATTCCTTGCAGGGCAGCCCTCCTCAAAGTAAGGAGGCCTAGAGAGAGGTTCATGTGGTGCTGGCTAGGCAACTGCTGGCCTGTCTGAGCCTCGGCTCCCTCATCTCAGAGAGGAAGTAACTAGCGTCCCCACCCTCCCAGAACTGCAGTTCCATAGGAACTATCCACCTATGCTCATAGAATTGCCATATCCATGGGCTCACTCCAAAACTGCGCCCCAGAACACTGTCAGGCACACCAGACACCCGCGATAAGTAAGTGGAAGCAGCCCATCGGGGTGTTTGGGAGCTGCAGTGGTTCCAACCATGAAGTTGGGAGCCAGCCAAGCTGGGGTTTACATTCTGGCTCTGTCGCTTGCTTAAGCTTTAAGCAAGTCACTTTGCCCCTCTGAACCTGTTTCCTCATCTGGAAGTAGAACATGGTTTTGCAGACTACAGCTTATATTCCCTGTGGCGCCTGGCACATAGTAAACGCTCAACAAAAAACAGCTAATAATGAAATTGCTGTCTGAGACTCATATCTGCCTGGATCTCCCTGGCTCCTTCACATAAATCAACTGCTGGTTCCTTTACGGGTAAGGGTCGCTAAATAAAAGCGACTGAGCAGAGAGGAGCTGCTGGGGCAAGGAATGAACAAGCAAGGGGGTAGCTGGCAGCTCTCAGGGAGGGAGGTGGGCAGGGTGAGAGACCCAAGGGGCTGACTAACCCCCAGGGGCAGCGGCAGTGCCCGTCTCCGACATGCTCCGCTCCCGCGTCTCCTTGTGCCCTCCTGCCAGCCCCAGGCTCGTGGGCTTGGCCTCCGAGCTGGACTTCTTTCGGTCCTTGTTGCACCACTTCCAATCTGGGTGGGCCTTGAAGTGGGCCTCCTTCACCTGGCAGGAGAGGGCAGGGCGACCCTTCACTCACCCACCCCACCAGAAGAAGCTGGGAGGAGCCAAGAGGTGGCAGCGTTACCTGGAAGGCCAGGTCGTGGTACTTCTGCTTCTCCTTGGGCCCCAGGGCATACCACCACTCGCCCAGGATCTTGCTGACGGTCCGGTTGTCCTGGTTGGGATGACGCTGGTGGACCAGGGCCCGGTGCCGCTTGCTGAAGATCATGAAGGCGTTCATGGGCCGCCGGATGTGGTCCTTCTCTCGCTGCATTAAACACAGCCCAGAGCGGAACAGTTAGGACCAGGGAGATAGTTGTGGGTGGCCACAGGTGAGCGGGACAGGTAGGGATGAAGTACCTTGTTGGGGCTGCGTCCATCCTTCTCAGAAGATGAGTCTCGTTCCTTGGGTAGGGCACTGAGGGACTGGGTCCGACGTTTTCCGGGCGGAAGAGGCAACTGGATCTCAGGAGACATGATGGAGAGGAAGCTGTGGCAGGGCAGCAGGGACAGTGAGGGCCATGTCTCTGGCCATCCCACCCCAAAGTCCCAGGCCTCAGGGAACTCACGCATCATCATGGTCACTCTCTGTCTCACTGTCCAGCCGGGACTCTCCTGGGGGGCCGGGGACCTCCTCCTCTGTGGTGGGAGGTAGACCCTTACCAGGTTCCACCACCCCCAAAGGATGTGGGGGTCCAGGCCCTGGGCTCTCAGGGCACGTGGCTCCAGGGGGCCGCCCAGGGTCAGCACTCCCTGTCCCACCTGGTGGCCGCTCATGAGCAATAGCTGCAGACTCAGCAGGTTCTGGGGACAGAGAGGTAGATCAGAGGGCTCCTGGGCAACCTGGACCCCATGCCCATGCCTGTCTCCAGGCTCCCCAGCCCTTACCTTTGCTCTGGTTGGAGGCCACTGGGTGGCTGGCAGGTTGCTGCGCCTCACTCGGCTGCACGGAGGGGTCAGGTTGGCTGGGTGCCAGGAAGGGGACTAAGGAGTGCCAGGGGAACACGGCCACAGAGCGAGGTTCCACATTCGTCCACACTGTGGAAAAAAGCCAGGTGAGCTGTGCAGCAGAAAAGCCTGGCCCCAGCCCCGACTCAAGCTCTTCCCCACCCTAGATGAGGTGGCCCCACCCCTTTGTCTGCCCCCACCCCACACCAGAGCCTCTTGGACTCGTCCATGTAACGTCACTCAGGAAAAACTCCTCCCTGAAAGGTTTCTAGATTTATAAAAAAGAAAACAGAAGCAGGGAAGGGAAATAGTACTCACGCCCCACTCCTCCCCCCACCAATCTCTACCAGCCCTGCCACCAGGGACCAGGCCAGAGGAACGATTTGCTCCTGCCACAAACCAGGTCATGCTCGGCTGCCATCCCACACTCCCAAGGCCCCAGACCTCTACGGGCTGGGACCCCCCCCACCCCCATCATGCCACATTCCCAGCAGCCCAGTCACCACCCGACACAGCCTCTCACCTTGATCTCACACTCCCTTTCCCTTTCCTGAGGCATATGGCCCCATGTCCCCTCCCCTCCAACTCTCAGTCCACTACCCACAGGCTGTGGGCGCTCTTACAACTGTGGTGTGGGAAAGGTCCCTCTCCTTGCCTTCCTCCCCGACCACAAACACAGAGTGCCAGACCTGGCCTTCCTGGCTGGGCACAGGTGGCTCCAGCAGCTCTCCCCTTTCCCCCCACAAAGAGAATGCACCATCCACAAATCGGCCTCCCAGCCTCCCTCCCCATCAGCCCCTCGGCTTATCTGTAGTCCAGTGTCCAGCCCTCTTCCCAAAACAAGGGAGGGTGTGGTAAACTCCTTGGAAGAAAAAACATAGACAATGGGCCACAGGAGAGAACTGTTACAAGTCTCTAACCAGAGAGGGCACAAGTGCCAGGTGTTTCCTTGAGGATATGCACAAGAAGATGCTTCCTCACCAGGAGGCTGGTCCCAGGGGTCCAATCTTCAGTCCCAAGAGGTGAGTGGTGGAAGAGCAATCCCTGGGCTGGGACTCACCCCTGGCTGGACTTTTGGGGCGGGTCTAGAATATGAGTGGGCTTCCCCTCGAACTGCCTGGCTCCCTGGGGAAGTGGAACCAGCAGAGAAGAGAGGCCCCTGCTCGGGGAAGACGAAGAAGGGAGGAGGGAACCGCCCTAGCCCTGCTCTCCATCATTTCAGGCCTCCCCTTGATCCAGATCAACCTGACCTGAGGTGACCTCCCCATGCCTACAGAAGCCTGGACGGGGGGAGCTCTGTGAGAGGCACTGGCCTCCAGACCTGATTCTGTGAGGGGCTGACAAAGGAAAAAGTAGAGCTCAGGAAACAAGGGACTAGAATCACGAAGACAGCACTGGAAAGCACTCAAGACTCTACAATGACCCTATCCCTTAACCCAGGGGTTCTAGGGGCCCAAAAACCCACTGGGCCCCCCAACCCCATATAAAAGCCTCCAGGGACTTAAGACATGTTCCTCTCTTTGCAAAGATCTTTCCCATCAGGGCCTCCTTTTTTCTGGGGGGTGGGGAAAAGGGACCCAGCAGACAATGGAGGGCAGTCCTTTGGTCCTGCTCCCCTCTGAACCCCTCCCCAGTGCACAACCCTCCAGGTTCTTAAGTGTCTTCGATCTCTGCAAAGTACACCTCACACACTGCAGCCCGTCACTCTGATCTAAGCAAACAGCGTCCAGCTCGCTTCCTGAGCCCTGTCCTTAGCCCCAATACCCAATCCAAGCCTCCTCCCCTTGGACCAGCCGGTCTCGTGCTGTTCCTATTCTATCCGATGCTCCAGAGCCGGTTACTCTGCACCCCGCACTTTTCTATTACAGCAGACCCGTGCCATCCCATCACTTCAGCATCACAGCTGTCCCCAGGTACGCCCCACTCCGCAACACTCCCACCTGCCGTCACTAACCACTCGGCCCAGCCGAGCTCTGTAACTTTCCCCGTCATCCCTATACTCTGCCTCTACTGTTCTCTCCCGTACTATGCCCCCATCACCGTTACTCCGAACTTAGCACCCCGACACCTTGACCCCTGCAGTCCCAGGGCCCAGGCGCTACTGACCGAACATGCCGAGGCCACGGGAGGCCGCGCTGGACGCGGGCATCAGGGGCCTGTGGGCCGAATACATGGTCCGGTGCAGGGGGGGCCAGGCAGGGGCTCGCACCTCCTCAGCGGCCGACGCCGCTCCACCCGTAGCCCGTTCCTCGGCCGTCGCCGCTTGGGCCCGGGGGGAGCGGGAGGCCGTCGCCGCATGCCCCCCCCGCCGCCCCCCTCCGGCCGCCCCACACGGGGGTCTCCGCCGGGCGCGCCTGCGCACAGCGCCCACTTGCCTCCCGCCGCCGAGGGGGCGGGGGAGGTCAGCGCGCACCGGCCCCGCCCCGCCCCCCGGCGCGCGCGGGGGCCGTCACGGGGCGCGCGGCACGGGGGCCATCGGCGCCGCCCCCTCCCTCTCCCTCCTCCCTCGCGGAGTCCGGCGGGCGGGGCAGGCGGGGCGGGGCGCGGCGCGCGTGCGCGGGGGCGGCCCCCTCCCTTCCCCGCTCGCTGGCTCGCTCGCTCGCTCCCTCCCTCCCTCGCAGCTCCGGCGGGTAACGGCTCTGGCCCCGCGCGCCCCGGCTGCCGGCGCCGCCGCCCCGCCTTTCCGGGCCCCGGGCCCGAGGCTCAGCGCCGGGTCGACCTCCGGCCCCGGGCGAGCAGACGGACCAGCGTGCGTGCGTCCGTGCGCTCCGAGCGAGCCCCGCGCCGAACCACCGCCGCCTCCCCGCCCCGCCACTACTACGCGCTCCCCTCCCCCCGCCGCGCCTCCCCCCGCCCCTTCCCCGCTTCCCCCGCGGCCTTCCGCGCAAGCCCGGCCCCCCGCGCGTGAGCCCATTGGCTGCCGCCGCCGCGCGCGGGTCAGGCCCCGCCGCGCCCGCCCCCATTGGCCGCCCCGGGGGAACGTCAGTCATATGCAAATAAGGGCGGGGCGGGGCGGGCTCCGGTTGGCCCCGAGCCGGCCGGGGGCGGGGCTGCGATAGGAGGGTGGTTGGAAGGGCGCACTGCAGTAAAGGCACCGAGCCAGGGGGGCGGTTCGGGGCGCTGCGCTGCGGAGGTCCCGGGGTTTTGCGTGGTACCGTGGAAGTCCAGTCTGCGCGAGGAACACGCTCACGCGCGGTTTGGCCCGCCTCCCGCACGCCCACCTGGGCGCGCCTGGCCCCGCTAGGCAGACAAACTGCGCGTAGGGCTGGGCAAGGCATCCCTGAGCCCTCACCTACTCACACTCACACTCCTCACAGACATACAGACACACTTTCGTGCCACACCCATTATCTCCTACACACCCCACGGGCACATATGGCCTCTGTCTTACACCCACACTTACACACGAAGTAACACCGCACACACCTCACACAGATGTACAACCTCACACGCTCACGGTCCATCGCTCCCCACCCACCATCGTGCACACTCACCCATCCTGTTCACATCACCCATCTCATCCATGCCCTGTCACACATGCCTCGACAACCCGCATCCTCATCACACCCCCACCAGCCCACAGGAATCATGCAAACAGACATGTCAAGCAGGAGGAACTCAGCATAGCCCTGCTTGTCCACTACACACAGTCCACACCCCTCCCACACAACCACACACTCCTCTGTCACATACACACAGCCTTCCTAACACTTACAATGCGCTTTCTATACCCAGTGCACACTCAGTTTTCACAAACACTATCATACCGACTCCACCCTCTATATAAACCTACCCTAATAGGCACTACCTGCTTCAGTACCCAGGCCCATCAGGTATACAGAACCCAGTGACCGTCGCCATCATTCAGCCACCACCCTGACACTCGTCTGCCACTCTGGACCCTCTTCCTAGTAGCATAAGGCAGGGGACCACAGAGCACACCATGTCTGGCCTCACCACACTACTCTGCCAGGCACCCCCTAAGTCCCCCCTCCTCCTTCCAGAAAAAAAGGGCCAGGAAGAAAGGAAACTAACACTTACTGGGGCTGCTGTGTGCTGGGAGCTTGTATGTATATTATCTGGTTCACTGAATCCTCACAGCCACCTGGGAGGTATGCTTTAGTACACCCATTGTTCAGGTGAGAAAATGAGCCTCAGAGACTGAATAAATTGTGGCAAGATCATGCAGTCAGGATGTACCAGCCCAGAGCCCCAACTCAAGTGTGCTGTTTCCATTACTCAAGGCCTAACCTCAAGGTGGACCCAGGGAGGGAACTACAAACAGAGGCCAATGATACAGAGCCACGTGAACCACAGAAAGGTGAGGGGGCTCACACAAAGACACAAGCAAGGATGTGGGGCCCATCAGGCAGAGACACAGAGGCCTCAGATCACCCAAGAGGGGCCCTGGGCCATACCCAGTAAAGGCACAGGACTGGGGTCACACTTGGGCAGGTAAAGGTTGCACAGGCTCAGATGGACCAAGACTGGGCTCTTCCACAGGTTGGATGGTCGACAGGAGCAGACAACCCCTTTCCCTAACCTGCCCCATCCACTGACAGAGCTGAAGAAATGGAGAGGGAGCAAAAACTGGGTAACCTGAGTGGGCATCAGGGGAAGGGAAGGTCTGTAGCCCTCTGACCTCCAGAGACTACAGGGCCAGACACTTGGCTGTGAGCCTGGAGGGGCTACCAGAGGGACTATTAGGTGACTGCCCCCTCCTTCCTATGCAGCCCCAGACTCAGACCCTCCATTACCTCACTGCCCCAGGGACTGCAATGTGAGGCAGGAATTGAGGCTGAAATCAATGTGGCCCGCTATCTCCCCACCACTGCCCCCTCCTCTCCCCACCGGTGAGTGAGTCACCTACTGGCAAGTTAACCCCTTCCCTTCTGCACTACAGCCCAAGGACAGAACTCAGAGGAGCTCTGCCCCCCAGATCCCCCACTTCTGTTGGGCGAGAAAAAGAGCCAGGCATGGCACAGCAGGGAAAGAGGGCCCCACACATCTGGGAGGGTTGCACATCTGGTAAAAGACACAGTGCCCACGGAGGAGAGATGGGAAGAGGCCCCTTTCGGGGCAGCGTACAACCAAGTGGGGACCTACCCTGGCAGGGAGGGGCGGGAATCTGGGCGGGAAGGGCCCCCCTGCCCTGGGCACTGGGCCAGCCCTATACTTAGCTTCTATTGTTCAGGATGGAGGAACCCTGGGTGGGGGTGGATTAGGAGCAAAGAGGAGGGAGCAGGTCCAGTCCCTAGACAGCTCCCTCTCTCTTGCCATCCCCAACCCTAACTGGGGCCTCCCTAGTTGGCAAAAACTGGGGTAGTCTCCCCAAACCAGGGACCTAGCCCCATGTGAGAGGGGGTGCAATATCATCCTTCGCTCAAGGTACTGAACAGGACTGTGATGGCAGCCACCCCCTGCACCAAACCCTAACCAACTCCACAAAAGGACTCCCCCTAAACAGCTCCCATTGTGCCACCACACCCAGGCCGAGGGACAGGGAACCTAGACGAAGACATCAACAGTCACTGGGGTGGGTGGTACAGGCTGAGGCCTGCCCAGAGGCCTGGGGCGAGCAGCCAGGGATGCTGACAGACTGAGGGACAGGCAGACGCACTCTAAACTCGCAGGCTCCATTTATTGAGCCCGTGAGGCACCGCACCCCTGCCGGCAGCCTGCGGCTCCCCACCCTGCTCTCCAGGGCCGGGTCCCCGCCTCAGCTCACCACCCCGGTGTCCCCAGCTCCCCTCACCCGCTTTCCACATACACACCCACCCACCCACCCCGGGCGGCGTCGGCGACGGCCAGGGTTGCCTAGGGAACGAGCCCAGGATTGGGCTGGCACGGCTCCGCAGGGATGGGGGGCTAAAAATAGCGCTGGGGTGAGTCAGTGTGAGTGGGGCTGGGGTAGGCAGGGGGACCAGGAGGAAAAGAGAGACATGGGAGAGAGTGTGGGGGATGGTCCCCGGAGATTGGAAGATGGGTGGGATGCGGGGGTGGAGGGGTGAGAGACGTGGGTTTGGGGACGGGAAAGGGGTGTACAGGCGCTGGGGCTGGGAGGGTTGGTCGCCGCGGGCTGAGGGAGGCGCCAAGGCTCGGGCAGAGGAGGGGGCGCCGCCCCGCGTTGCCCTCCCCTCCTCGCGCTCACGAGATTTTCCACTCGCCGCCTGGCCCCCAGCCAACCCCCGGCAGGCCCCACAAAGCCGCTTTGTGCATGGAGGGTGGGCGGGTGCCCGGCCGCCCTGACACCCACGAGGGCCGCGGCAGGGCGCCGGCCAGCTGGCACCCGAGCTGTCTACAGTGGGAGGGAGAGTCCCCCACCCAGCCCGAGGACGCGGCCGCGCAGGGGTTAATCGCTCAGGGGCGGGGAAAGCAGGCTTCGGCCAATCAGTGGTAGGCAGGCGAGACAACAGCCAATGGGAAGGACAGAGGCCCGGCGCAGGAGGCCTACCTCTAGGGGCGCGCGGGAACCCGCACCCCTAGGTGCCAGCGGGGGCTGGGCGCGGCCCTCGCTGGGTGCCCCTGAGCGTCTACACAGCCCCAGAGCACCCGGTCTCCCCGACTACTTTGCAAGAAACAGGCTGAGTGGGATTAGCATCTTGCAGCCGGGAACTGGCACAGCCGGGATTTGAACCCAAATCTATCTGGCTTCACAATCAGCTTTTCCGCCGAAATAGGGTGACGGGAGTTCCCTGCCCGGGCCCTCGTGGGGAGCGGGAACAGGGGATAGGGTGGGGGTGGAGGAGGCGACGCGGCGGGCTAGAGTCCAGCCGCCTGCGGTGCAGCCGCTGCCGCCGGTGGTAATGGGAGCCAGACGCCGTCGCCGCCGCTAATGCGCCTCCCTCCCGGCCACTAATGGAGCCATTAATACCCGGGCGCCGGGGGCTCAGGAACGCACCCCAACCACCCACTCTGCCGCGCATGCGCGCGCCTGCTGCCCCGCCACCGCCCGCCACCAGGAGGCAGCCTGACACCTCGCAGCGTTTCTGGAGCTGGGGGCTGCCAAGCTGGGGGAGTTGGGGTCTCTTCTACAAAGTCACTGCTGCAACTTCACAAGCTCTTCCTCCTCTCCTCCTCTTCCCCAAGCCATCTTCTTCCCAGCCGAGGCTTCCTGTCTCTCCAGGGCGGTCTCCAGGGTTCCCTGACACCTAGATGCAACCTTTTCCCTGCTCTAAATGCCTTCTTGGCTCTTTACTGGCCCGAGCAGAGAGCCAGCTTCTCAGCCTGACATTCAGACTGGGCCTGTCGTCCATGGCACACTTCTGCTAAGCCTGGACTCTGGTGTCAGCTCCAGCCTCAACTAGCCACTTGGAGTTTATGCACTTTCACTCCTGGTCTTTGCTCAGGCAACTACTTAGCAGGAATTGCCTTTTCCTTTCTTTGACTACTCTGTAATCTACTCATTCCTCACACTTCAGCTCAAATGTCACCTCCAATGAGAAACCTACCTGAACCTCCCTTATCAGCCGCCCATGAACCACTGAGTTGTCCCTGCCACCTGGCTTCCCCAAACTCAGTACCTCCTTGTGCTCATCCTTGCCTGTGCCTGCATCCACATATGCCTTCCCCACCCACTTACCCCAGACAGCTCAGCCCTGGGCCTGGCAGAGGGATGAGGAGGGAGCTGGCTTCTGTTGGGGGAGATGGGGTTCACTGTTTGAGACAAAATGGAAATTATGGTGGGCAGTACCTGGATCTGGGGAGTCAGGAGACCCAGGCTCAACCCCCTTGGCCCTTTTTTCCCCACCTGCCCAAGCATAGTTGGTGGGTACTTCCTGGTCTCTGAGGCCCTACCTATTGGGGTGCACTATATCTGGGATTCCTTTCAATGAAGCTGGCACCAAATATGTCTCCTGAAAGGCAACGGGTAGCAGGGGGAGGTAGGGTGATCTGGGTCATGCCCTCTAGCAGGTGAGTGGGCACAGAAGCTTCTTTCCTGCCGCCCCCCACTGCCGGATCTCCTAGTTTGGTACATACAGCCCCCGGCTTCCTGCCTGTCTTGGGAACAGGTGCTTGGACAGTGGAATGGGTCTGCAGGATGGATCTCAACAATTCTCAGCAGATTTCAGGGACAGTAGTAGGCAATTAATTTGTCAAGGAGCATGAGGGGGCTCCCTGGCCTGGACAACCTCCCAATCCTCCCCAAGAAAGCAGCAGGAGACCTGGTGCTTGGCAGCTGCCCACTATCTTAACAGAACAGAACACCGGGCCAGGTGTGGTGGCTCACACCTGTAATCACAGCACTTTGAGAGGCCGAGGCAGGTGGATCACAAGGTCAGGAGTTCAAGACCAGCCTGGCCAAGATGGTGAAACCGTCTCTACTAAAAACACAAAAATGAGCCGGACGTGGTGGCAGGCGCCTGTAATCCCAGCTACTCAGGAGGCTGAGGCAGGAGAATCACTGGAACCCGGGGGGCAGAGGTTGCAGTGAGCCGAGATCACGCCACTGCTCTCCAGCCTGGGCGACAGAGACTCCATCTCAAAAAAAAAAAAAACAGAACACCTGATATGCACAGGGTAGGGCTGAGAGGCTAGTATGGGGGCAGCTAGTCTGTCTAAAGACTGGGAGTGGGAGAGCCAGAGAGAGGCCAAGGCTGGCCCAGAGACACAGGATGCCAAGACTGGCAGCCAAAACAAAAAGAGGGTGGGCTGAAAGCTGAGGCAAGGACTGAAGTCCAGAGAGGAACAAACCCAGGAAGGCATAGAGAGCCATCAGACTCAAAGAGAGTCTGACAGACAGAGGTCCAGAGAGAGACACACATATAGACCTAGAAATAGAGACCAGAGAGAGACATAGGAAGCCAAGGATAAGACAGACAGTAGAGCCAGACCGCCAGACAGGCCCAGGAGAAGGAGCAACCCCTGTCAACAAGGGGAAGCCAGGCAGGAAGCTGGGAGCTGGGAGGGAGGCCATACCAGGAATGGGGCTGAGACATCTGGCCTCCTGGACTGGGGCTGCAGGCCCTGGGGCGGAATCCTCTCCTGGGGAGCAGGCGGGAAGAGTCACAGGGAGGTGGCAATGGCAGCTGGCTGGCCATGCCATGCACAGAATGCAGAGAATGCCGGCCGCCTGCCCCAGCAAGTCCCCCAGCGGAAGCAAATGCCTGGCGGGGGGCAGGAGCAGGCAGGCTGCCCTGGGCCGCCCCCTCACACCTGCTGCCCTGTGATGGAGGGTCAGGCCCTGGCACAGACCAGCAGAAGGGACCAGGCCTGCAACCTGACTATACCACTGGACACAGTCTGCCCTATCTGGGCCTCTTGGGGAGAAGGCCCCAAGCTGCCTACCTCCCAAGGGTTTAGGGAGGCCTCTGGGAGAAGAATGAAATGGCTGGCTGTTCAGGGACCTGAAGGTATCCTGGATACCTCAGCATGGGTGCTGTTACGGAGGCACTCCTCAGAACTGCCAGGATACACACTGGACAAGTCCTGACGACCAGGTGGCCCCCAGCAAGGGGCCTCCCTTCTCTGATCCTCAGTCTACCCCTTAACAGGCCTGGCAATCTGCTTCACAGCATCAGGTGGAGTTGATGAAATGGTCCCAAGCCCGGGGTAAGGCACACAGTCTCCACTCAGTACAGTGGGTATTACTGTTATCATCATTATTGAAAGTACTTGCCGGCCACAGTGGCTCACATCTGTAATCCCAGCACTTTGGGAGGCCAAGGCGGGTGGATCATGAGGTCAGGAGTTCAAGACCAGCCTGGCCAACATGGTGAAATCCTGTCTGTACTAAAAAGACAAAAATTAGCTGGGACTGGTGGTGTGTGCCTGTAATTCCAACTACTCAGGAGGCTGAGGCAGTAGAATCATTTGAACCTGGGAAGTGGAGGTTGCAGTGAGCCAAGACAGTGCCACTGCACTCCAGCCTGGGCAGCAGAGCCAGCTTCTGTCTCAAAAAAAAAAAAAAGTACTTAAGGGCCTGGGAGCTGGAGCCAGAGAGCCTGAGTTCAAATCCTGGCTTTTGGCGACTGGGTGCAGTGACTCACACCTGTAATCCCAGCACTTTGGAAGGCCAAGGCAGGTGAATCACCTGAGGTCAGGCGTTCAAGACCAGCCTGGCCAACATGGTGAAACCTCATCTCTACTAAAAATACAAAAATTAGCATGGTGGCTCATTCCTGTAATCCCAGCTACTCAGGAGGCTGAGGTGGGAGAGTCGCTTGAACCCAGGAGGTGGAGGTTGCAGTGAGCTGAGATCGCGCCACTACACTCCAGCCTGAGTGAGAGAGCCAGACACTGTCTCAAAATCCTGGCTCTCTCTCTTCCTAGCTGGGGTACCCTGGGCAAGTCACTTAACCTCTCAGGCTACAGTTTCCTCCTCTGTCCAATGGAACTAATTGTGGTACCAGCCTGGGGCATCATGAGGATTCAGGGAGGAAAGGCTCAGCAGGACTCACTGAAGTGTGCCAGGCACATGCATCACCAGTGCTGCTCGCTGCCACTTTTGGTAGTGAGAGCTCCACAGTCCGGAAGTTGGGAGATGGCTCAAGGCCCTCATCCTGCCCCTCACTGGCTGACTGACCTCAATCAAGACTCTCCCTTTGTCAGGGCCGCACTCTTCCTCATCTGGAAAATGGTAGCCAGAGCCCTGCTGGGCCTGCCCTGGTAAACCTCAGCATCCCCTGCACCAGTGGCATCCTTCCCCACACAGCAGGAGTGGTCACATGAGACCATGCTGTGGGGCCATGTCAGGGGCTGTGGGCACATGGAGGGGTGAAGGGTAGGGGAGTGGTTAGAGACCCTCTGCTTCAGTTTCTTCATTGGCCTAAGGACAGAAATCCCTGCTGTGAAATTTTGCTCATATCGCCTATAACAACAAATGTAAAACACGTTGGTGGCAGGGTGAAACATGAAACTCACAACCTCAGTTCTGTGTATGAGCATGAGGGGCAGGCATAGCCCATGTCTCTGTGCCCTGTCCTTAGGGACTGGCCTGGGCTGGAGCCCCATAAGGGCAGGGCCAGGCCAGTGCTCCTTCCTGAAAGGGCTCCTGCCCCAGCCCAAGCCACAGCGGCTCCTACACATTCACACCCAGCCTCCTTCCTCCCTGGTCTCCCTGCCTCTGGTCTCAGAGACTCAACCTACCTTCCGAGGTGCAGCAGTGGTTGAATCTGCTCAGCCCTAGTACCCTCAGGATATAGTTCATACTGATCTTATGTAAAGGTCCTCTCTGTTGGGAGGCCAAGACAGGTGGAGATCACCTGAAGTTGGGAGTTTGAGACCAGCCTGACCAGCCTGACCAACATGGTGAAACCCCATCTCTTAAAAAAATAAATAAATAAAAAATAAGGAAGATCCCCTCTCTGATCTGACCCTTGCTCACCGATCTGGCCACATATCCCTAACACTCACCCACATCTAGAGCCTTTGACTTTGCAGATTCAACATCTTACAAATATCTGCTTTTGCCTTAAGGTCTTTGCACAAACTCTTTGCTCTGCCTGAAGGTCCTTGCTGGGCTCACATCTGTACACCCTTCAGGTTTCTGGCCTTTCTTCCAAGAAGGCTTCCCTGACTTCTCAGGCTGGACAGGCATCTTCTCTGGGCTCTGACAGCCTCCTGGGCTTCATCCACACCATCCCTGACCACCCCAGACTGTTACTGTCTAGGGAGGGGTCTGTCTCTTCCAGAGGCTATGAGCCCTGTGAAAGTAGGGCTGTGTCCTCAGCACCATCCAGCACAAGACCAGGCACAGCACAGTGCCAGGCCCTGAATCAACATTAGATTAATAAACAAATAAGGCCAGGTGCAGTGGCTCACACCTATAATCCCAGCACTTTGGGAGGCCAAGACAGGAAGACTGCTTGAGCCCAGGAGCTGGAGACAAGCCTGGGCAATGTAGTGAGACCCCATCTCTATAAAAATAAACACATACATACATAAATAAGTAAATAAGAAAGAAATATTACGAAGGAGCTTCTGACAGATCTGTCACCCTCTGTGTGGTGCTACTACAAGACCCAGCCTGCACTTGGTCTCTAGCTGTCCAGCACCACCTCAGAAATGCCACTCTTCCACCCCCACTGTCAGCTCTCCAGCCACCCTGACCTTCTCTTTTCCCCTCCTAGGCTGTGCTCCTTCCAGCCTCAAAGCCGTCCCTTCGCCCTCCTCCCAGGAGGCGCTTCTGCCCCACGGTTGCTGGTCCCTGCTCATCCTTCAACTCCTAGCATACATGCCCTGTCCTCGGCAGCCAGGCTAGATTCACACCTGGAGGAATGCCCAGCACACCCCGGCTCCCCTCCATGGCACTGACCAGGCCTGTGATATTTACTGGACACAGTGATCAAGATGAGGGCTCCAGTCCTGGTCCTGCCACCTCCTGGGAAGGACCTGTGAGAGCCTCCGTCTCCCCATCTGTAATCCAGCACTATGGCCACGTGGGCACGGGCCAGCCTGTCTGAGTTTGAGGGCTGTCCAGGATTTACTAGCCATGTAACCCTGGGCAAGTTATGACTCTGGCCTTAGTTCCCTTAAACAAGCATCATCATAGCACCTTCCTGTCAGGGTGGTTGCAAAGACAAAATGAGCTAAGATTTGAAAAGGGTTTAGATCAGGGGGTATGTGGTAAGCACGATATGAGGTGGATGTGAACATTTGGCAAGCTCACCTACACGCAGTGCTTACCATGGTGATGCCCTCGCCCAGTCCCCCAAGATGTGGAAGAGGTTGCCACAATTACCATTCTCTGTTATCCCCTCAGCTCCATGGAGACCTGCCTCCGTCTGCGCTCCATAAAGGTCTGCTGACTGGCAGACCTCTCAAGACCACCTTCTCTGACAAGAGGCCTCTGCAAACGGTGCCTTGAGCCTTAAAGGTCCAATCTCTTTCCTGACACGTGAATTCCCCCACTGCAACATCTGTGCAGAGAGGAGGATGGCCTCCCCTCGAAGCCCTCCCAAGGTGAGGAGCTCACCTCTCGAGAGCTCAGCTTGCAAGAGGCTCTATTTGAGGCGAGCCTTGCACAGCCCATCCACTGCTACCTCTTACCTGTTCCCGGCCGGCCCATGATGACTTCCTTCTTGGGGGCAGGGTGGCTGGTATAGCTGCTGGGCACCAAGACGGGCAACAGGGCAGCAGGTGAGGGGTGGAAGGCCACGGGTTGGAAGGGTGAAGAAGCCAGGCCAAAGGTGGGCATCGGCTGGGCCACGGCAGTCGGTGCAGCTGGAGGCACGGTGATGGGCACGGGGGCTGGCAGAGGTGGGGGCAGGCCTGGCTTCCCACTGGCCAGTCCAGGGGGCACCGGGGTTTCCCGGCAGCCCCGCCCAGGTCCCCCAGCCCGCACATCACCAGCAGTGCCCACCTCTCCAGGGAATTTGGAGGGCAGTGGCACATCTGGGTTGCGGACAATGACAGGTGAGTCCCGCTGCACGGCAGGCACCCTGCGCACAGAGGGCCCTGGATCCGAGGTCAGGCCTGCAGGCGGGGGCAACAGCAGCAATGGTGAGGGCTGGCGGGAGCGAGAGAAGGGCACGGCAGGGGACACGGCCCGGAAGCCAGCCGGCGTGGAGGGTGTAGGTGTGTGAGACACCGAGTCCACACCAGAGTCTAAGCTGTCACTCTTGGGGAAGTCTGGGGCGGCTCCTCCACCCGCTGTGCCAGGGGCCCCCAAGGCCCCTGGATGTGGCAACAGCTCTGTCTTCCGTCGCCCAGGGCTGATGGGCACGGTGAAGGTCAGGTTGGTCTGGAAGGTGGGTAGGATGCCAGAGGAGTGACGCTCTCGGGGGGCAGGTGGTGGCGGGTGGGGGCCCAGGTCTGGTGGCGTCAGTACGCCTGCCTTAGGGGTGCTGGCGCTCAGGTGGCGACTGCGGACTGCAGTGCGCTGGATGACTGGTGAAGCGTTGATGGGGCTGAAGTTGGCGGGGCGGAAGCCAAAGAGTGGCGAGGGTGAGGGCGACGGGGCTGGCGAGAAGGGCGACTGAGTGGAGACGGGCGAGAAGGAGGGCGTGCCTGAGCGCGAGCTGCCCAGTGACACCAGCATCACGGCTGCCTCACACTCGTCGAACTCAAAGCGTGACAAGTCAGCAGGGGCCACCAGGCGTGGCCGCGAGTCTCCACGAGCCGCCACACTGCTGGCCTCACTGTCCCTCGACGTCTCATCGCCCCAGTCAAACTCCGTGCTGCCCTCACGGGCTGCCACGGCCGCTGGCCGGCCCGCCCCCCCAGGCCCGCTGTCTGCCAGGCCCTCCATCTCTTTGGTTCGCATGGACAGGTGGCGCGAGCAGTAGCCTCGCCGCTGTGACTCCTTCATGCAACCATCTCTCGAGCACAGCCGGCGCCACTGCTTGCCGTTGAACTTCTTTCGGATTCCGCTGGGTGTGCAGACCACATCGCCTTTTTTATACTTCTGCTGGGCAGCTGTCAGTGGCGTGCGGGCCCGGGCTGCTGGCGCAGTCCCCTTCTCCAGGGAGGCCACGCTGCTGCTGCGGCTGCCACCCTGGCTCCCCTCCTGGCAGGGTGAGGGCTGCTCGCCAGGTCGGCCGGGGCCCACAAAGGCTGGAGACTTGGGTGGCGGCGACAGGAGCTGGGGTGGGGGCAGTGGGAGCAGGGCTGGAGGGTGCTTCTCCTCGCCCTCCTCACAGTGAGTACCCAGGTTGCCACCAAAGCTGATCTTAGAGACTTCAGCATCCTCGGGCTGTTTGGGGTCCAGGGCAGCAGGGCAGGGTGGCAGGGTGGTCCCAGGCTCCGCCTGGTCTTCCTCAGGGCCTGTGGGGGGTTTCCTCAGCAGGGCCTCAGGTTCCCAGGGGGGCCGAAGCAGGCGCAGGCTGGAGCGGGCCACCCACACGGCCTCCTCGGGCTCATGGTGCAGTGGCTGTGGGGGCTGTGGGAGGCTGCCTGGCGGGCCTGGCTGGGAGTTGGGGCCAGGGCTGAGACGGACCTTGTAGGCAGCTGGCTTGGTGGCCACCTCCACCACCACACCTTCCCGGTAGGCAGCCACGCCAGGCTCCACACAGGTACAGACAGCTGTGCCCACCACCAGGGCACCTGGTGGTGGTGTGGCATCCAAAACCACATCCACACCACTGCCTGGCACCCCCTCGTAGAATGTCAGGGCTCGGTCACCAGGGAACTGCACGCCCAGGTCCTGGCTTCGGCGCACCTGGCGCACCACAGCTGGCAGGAAGAGGCCATCACCACGCCGGGCCAGCACCCGCTGAGAACGCAGCTGCCGCAGGTCATAGCCACCACTGGTGCTGCTGGGGGGCCAGGGGCCTGGACCACAAGCCTCAGCTGGCTCATCCTCCAGGTCTGCTGAGTGCTCACTGGCTGTGTCCGTGGAGGAGGAGCGGGTGGAAGTGGGTGGCCGTGGAGGCACCCCCAGCCCACTGGCCTCCTCAGGGGTCCGCACCCGCTCTTCAGGAGCCCCGGCCACCCCACTACTGCCAGCTCCGTGCTCCTCCACATACTTCTTCTTGGGCGCTCGAGACTTGAACGTGGCTGTCTTGCGGCTGAGTGAGGGCTCCCAGCGGCCTGCCTCCCCATCCCCCTTGGAGTCCTCAGCTGGGCCTGGAGCTGGGTCACCAGGGTGCAGTTCCAACAGGGGACCTTCAGCCCCAGGGCCCTGCTCAGCCTCTTCCTCCTCCCCCTCCTCAGCCTCTTCAGTCCCGGGCTGTGGCTGTGGCTGTGGCTGCTGTGCCTCGTCGTCCTCCTCCTCTGGCTTGTCACCTTCCCCAGCCCCTCGCCGCCTCAGAGCCTTGGCCCTGGTGGCTGGAGGGGACTTGCTGCCACTGCTAGCGCCTGAAAGGCCAGTGCATGTCTTCTTCATTGGCTTCATTTCTGTCCACCTACAGGGTGGGAGAGCAGACAGGGATTATGGGGAGCAACTCAGGACCCCCCCAGAGCCAGTGTATCCTAAGACTTCCCACTTGCTGAGTCTGCTGTCTCCATCCCACCATCCCCAAGGCCTCCTCTCTGGCCACCCTCAACTCATGTGATTCCCAAGTCAGCACCAGGCACAGGCGAGCACCCGAGTCCCCTGAGTATACACACTCTAGCTCCTTGGGGAACACTCACAGACACCTGCTGTCTCTGCAGAGGACACACAGCACATGCTCCAAACATCCCAAGGGGACACCAGAAGCACTAACAGTTCACACCTATGGAGCACTCCCTGCATCCTGAACTCTGTGCTAAGCTTGCCTTTATTAACCCGTTTCATCCTCATAGCAGCGATAAAAGCAGGTGCTACTATCAGCCTCATTTCACACCTGAGGAAACTGAGGCACAGAGAGATGAGGCAACTTGTCCAAGACCATCCAGGTGGGAACAACAGGGCTAGGGTCTGAACCCAGGCTCGCTGGCTCCAGAGTCCGTGCTCCTGGCCATTTCAGTGTGCTACCTGTCACATGATCCAGAGGGCACATTTACTCACACTGTCACCATGCAGAGGGTACATGCACTCAGACACACACATGCACAAGCACCAAGTCACAGAAAGGGAGGTGATTGAGCTGTGATATGAGCCTCTCTCCACCCCCCCAACCCTCCCTCCGCCCCTCTAGGTGGCCTGGCATGGCCAGGCATTGTGGGAAGAAGTGGGCAGCTGAGAGTCCTGAGGAATGGCTACCCACTCTGCTCTGCACCCCAGGGCTGCCAGGTACGGCCATCTCCCCAGATCCCGGCAGGGAGCAGGCAGGGGCATGTCTGGGGCAAGAGCTTATACCCAGCACTGCCATGGGGCCGTGCAGGAGCACACGCACGCGCACAAACACACACAAACACACACACGCACAGAGGCACGCACACGTCATCACACAGTGGGACACAGAGCTACACCCCACGGTTTCTCTGTCCCACTGGAGCCTGCTCCTCCCCCCACAACACCCAGCGTGATACCCGCAAACCCAGCCCCCGCCTCTTCTGGCCTGCATGCATCCCTGCCCTGGCTGGGCTGGCTCTGGCAGGGTGGCTGAGTCGGCTAGCCCCCCGCAGACCCCCAAATATGCCCTCCAACTCCAAGTGGGGATAAGTGAGATAAGGTCAAAGAAAGCAGGACAAGCCCAACAGGCCAACCTCACCCACTTCCTGAACAGTCATTACTGCCCGCCCCCTTTCGAGCTGCCCTGAGAAAAGAAAAGGGGAAAAAAACTTTACTCTGAAGTGACTAAGAGAACCTGAGAGGCCAAAACAGAGGCCTCTAGGAGGGTTAAGGGGCCCAGGACCATAAGCCAAACACAATAAGAGGCACCCCGACTCAGTCTTCTGGCTACCAGGGGACCCCCTGACCTCATGCTCTCCCGCTAGGGGCTGCTCCTCCTGTGGACCCTGAAATCCCAAGCCTGCCCCTTTTTGGGCCAATCCTAGGGTCCTCACAGGCAGAGTCTGGAGGGCCTGGGGCTGGCACCCAAGTGCCCAGAAGTTGGGCAGCCACCACCACCTACTCCCCACTGACCCACTGGGCCACCATCTTGGGGACTGAGATCTGGCCCAGTTTTTCCCAAAAACAAACCTTTGCATACCCCACCCAGGGCCTACAACCATACTGCCTGGGCCCCCTAGACCTTGCTGCCTGGTCCAGCCTCTCTACACCCCAGAGCTGCTTTCTTTCCCGTGGGGCCTACTCTCTTCCTGTCCACCCTGTCTGAATAACTCCCACCCAAGCCCCCGGGGCCCTCACCTTCCTCAGATCTAAGTAGTAACCCCTGGAGCCCAGGCCAGCCCGGGCCCTGGCTCTTTGGGGTCTCATACTCTTTGCTCTCATTAGCCCTCCTGGCACCAGCTTCTCTGCCACTCTCTCATCCTGTCACCACCTCTACCTCTGCTTCACTGCTTGCATGCCCTAGGCCCCCTCCTGTCACCCCCTCCTTGTCACCCCCATTTATCTCTGTCACCTATTCCTCCCAGTCACTCTCCTGTCAGCCATCTCCGGACCTGTCACCTTCTCTCCCCATCACCTCTCCTTGTCACACTCTCCAACTCTATCCCCTCCCTCTGCCTGTCACCCTAATCTAGTCCTGTCACCCCTCCATTCCTGTTACCTTTCTTTGCCCAACACCCCCTCCCCCAGTTACCCCTTTTCTGTCAAACCCCCAGCACTTCCTCCACTCCCTCCTCCCTTCCCACCATTCCGCCCACCTCTTTCCCCCTGTACCCCCTCCCCGTCCCTGCCACCTGTCCCCTCTCGGCCCCCAGCCCCCCGGACCCCCGCTTCCTGTGTCAGCCCTGGCCCCGCCCCTCACCTTGGGCTCGGCGGGGTTTCGGGGCGGGGGGCCGTGGCCCCGGCTCGGTCCGGTCCGGTCCCTCCCCGCCCCCCCTCCGGCTCTCCCTCTCGATTCTCCCTTTTTTTTTTACTCCAACACACAAAATGGTGAATGGACCTGCAACAGCTGGAGCAGCCAGCCAATCAGCGGTCACAACCCCGCTGACCGGCGCCAGTCTAGACCAACAGATATACGCATCCTGGTCGGCTCCGCCTCTCGACGACGAGCGACGCTCGAAGCGACCAATCGTGCCCATCCGGCAGCGCTAGGGGGCGGGGCAAAAGTCCAAGACCGGCCTCCCTCCGGGACCGACACAACCCTGAGCCTACGACCGCCTGATCTGCCTAGGGCCCTACCCTACAACAACTGAAGGACACAAGCCGTGCCCAATTGAAAGCCGTCTTAGTTCCGAATGACAAATACAGTACCCAGTCGTCATGCAGCCTAGGCCGGAACCCAGCCTCTGTGAGGGACAGTAGCCAATGAACTAAAAGAAGGAGGGGCTAATGGACAGCTTGTCCAATTAGCGGAGGTAGAAGGCGTGGCCCAAACGTTTGTTGACCGGCTGGTCGCAATTCCTGCTGGGAATCGTAGTCTTCTCACGTCTCCGGCCCATAGCCGACAGTGCAAGGCAGACTACAACTCCCATGTGACAGAGTGCCTGAAACACCAAAGAAACCCGGCGAAAAGAAAAAGTCGAAAAGGGCAGTTCATCGTGAGTCTCACTGGACACCAGGAGTATCTTAAACCCAGGGCCCCGACTCACCCGTATTACTGGCTCTGGCGTCGCCGGTAGCTCCTCTCGGTGGCAGCGGTAGCGGTACGAGGGGGAGGTGCAAGGAGCAGCCAACCGCCACCCGCGAGCCCCGCATCCAATCAGCTGCGGCCGGGGCGGTGCAATGACCTCACCGGTTCTACTCTCTTACCCCTCCCCCACGTGGTTGTTGCTGCCGGTCGCCGGAGTAGGGAAGTTTGGGTTGGGGGAGGGGAAGATAACC
Source organism: Saguinus oedipus (assembly GCA_031835075.1). Taxonomy (NCBI): domain Eukaryota; kingdom Metazoa; phylum Chordata; class Mammalia; order Primates; family Cebidae; genus Saguinus; species Saguinus oedipus. Next base: position 44,634,730 of record CM063187.1, on the reverse strand, counting down.
AGTGATGTCACCTTTCCTCTTCTTGATTGGCTGTCGGGTGGCCGGGACTACGACCAATTGACGGTCTCGAAAAGTCTGGCGCGGCCCCGCGGAAAGCCCTGTTGCCACCGGGAGGGGAGAGAACGCGCGCTTGTGGGGTGTCGCGCGCTGCAGTATAGGCAACGCGCTGGGTCTGGGGCCCTGGGGGCCGGGGGACAGGTCACCTCCCCCAAGAGTTTGACATTTAGGACAGCAAAATTTGACAGCCCACTAGGCATTGGGGCAGGGGACCGAGATGAGAAAATGCAACGCTTCTTGGGGTTTCCGCACGGAATTCCGTGGAGAGCTACACTTTGTGGGTGTACGCCCCTAACGGAGGGATATTTTTAAAGATCTTGGGGGTAGAGGGGGTGTCACACTGGACTGGAGGAGGACAGGGAGATGCCCCTGTTTGTAGTAGATGCCTCCTGCCCAGATAACGGGTTTACAACCAGGTGTGAACCTGTCTGCAGTGCCTCTATGCTCTCCACCTTGTTTTTGCCCTAGTCCGAGGCTACTGGAAAACCACATGGGTGCGCTGGCCGCAGGGAGGGTTCTTTTGCCTGTGACAGGTTCAAGTTCCACACTGGATTCACACCATTTGTGAGGGAAGTGCATCCAGTCTATTGCAGGTCATACTGTCCACGAAACACTCACACTACGTGTAAAAGAATGTGCTTGGACATAGAGCTAGTTCATAGCATAGAAGAAATATCAGTTGTCCAGTGGGGTTCATGGAATATGAAGGATATTCAAATTATCTATGAGAATGTCTCACTGTTCACAAATTGTTTTGAGATTGGGGAAAATTCACTGTCCACAAGGAGTTCACATTCAGAAGGAAACTTATAACCTCACTATTATATTATTATTATTATTATTATTATTATTATTGAGACAGTCTTGCTGTGTGGCCCAAGCTGGAGGTTGCAGTGAGCTGAGCGCGATCTCACTTGGCTTACTGCAATCTCTGCCTCCTGGTTTCAAGTGATTCTCCTGCTTCACCCTCCCGAGTAGCTGGGATTACAGGCATTCACCACCACCACCACACCCGGCATTTTTTGTATTTTTAGTAGAGACGGAGTTTCACCATGTTGGCTAGGCTGGTCTCGAACTCCTGATCTCATGATCTGCCTGCCTCAGCCTCCCAAAGTGTGGGATTACAGGCATGAGCCACTGTACCCAATCCTGTTAAATTATTTATACCATCTTAAACTATCATACTACTAGTATTACTATAATATAATTTTATTTATTTTTATTTTATTATTATTTTTCAGACAGGGTCTCACTCTGTTGCCCAGGCTGGACTGCAGTGGCTGGATCATAGCTCACTGCAAACTTGAATGCCTGGCCTCAAACCATCCTCTGCCTCAGCCTCCTGAGGTGCTGGGACCACAGGCATGCACCCCTATGCCCTGCTAATTTTTGTGTGTGTGTAGAGATGGGGTCTTACTATGTTGTCCAGACTGGTCTCCAACTTCTAGCCTCAAACCGTCCTTCCATCTTGGCCTTCCAAAGTGCTGAGATTACAGGCATGAGCCACTGCCTCTAGCCTTTAATGTAATCCTAAACGACAATTCATACTTTCATATTGGGTGAACCGGGAGTTGAGGGGAGTTTGACAAAGCAGTTTATATTGTGCACATTGGGTAGATGCTGAATCTGGGGGAAATTTACACTCAAGAGAGTGCACACTGCCTCTGTAGGTAGCCCCATGGGGGGTGGTTCATGCTGTCACAAAAGGGGTTCACAGCAGCCACAGAAAGTTCTCCAGGCATTGAGGTGTGCCCTGCCTGTATTGACTTTGTCATGGATACAAAGGAGATTACCCTGTCTGTGAGGAGGCTCCTACGGGGCAGGAGTTCACATTGCCCATGGGAGCTTACATTGTGTTTGGGGGAGATTTTCATTGATTAGGGTTGGGTGTCCTGTTCCACAGTCAGTTTGCATCAGGGGTGAGGGAGAATTAGACTTTTAGCAGAGGGGTGTGTACTCTGCATGAGGGAATTCACTTGGCCTAGGGAGCCTGCTGCAGTGAAATGAGGTCTCAACTGTCAGTTCAGGATGTTCTCTGGCTGTGGTGAATTTATAATGTCCACGCAGGGATCCCTGCTGCTTACATGAGTTATACCATGCTGGGAGACCAAGAAGGCAGATCCCTTCAGGTCAGGAGTTCAAGACCAGCCTGGCCAGCATGGTAAAACGCTGTCTCTACCAAAAATACCACGGGAGGCTGAGGCAGGAGAATCGCTTAAGCCAGGAGGCAGAGGTTGCGGTGAGCTGAGAGCGTGCCATTGTACTCCAGCCTAGGCGACAGAGCAAGACTCTGTCTCCAAAATATAAAAACACAAATACAAAAATTAGCCAGGCATGGTGGCACCCATCTGTAATCCCAGCTCCTCAGAAGGCTGAGGCAAGAGAATATCTTGAACCCTGGAGGTGGAGGTTGCAGTGAAGCAAGATTGCACCAGTGCTCCAGCCTGGTCAACGGAGTGAGACTGAGACTCAAAAAAAAAAAAAAAAAAAAAAGAGTTGGCTGGGCGTGGTGGCTCACACCTATAATCCCAGCACTTTGGGAGGCCGAGGCAGGAGGATCATGAGGTCAAGAGATAAAGACCATCCTGGTCAACAAGGTGAAACCCCGTCTCCACTAAAAATACAAAAATTAGCTGGGCATGGTGGTGCGCGCCTGTAGTCCCAGCTACTCGGGAGGCTGAGGCAGGAGAATTGCTTGAACCCAGAAGGCGGAGGTTGTGGTGAGCTGAGATGGTGCCATTACACTCCAGTCTGGGTAACAACAGCGAAACTCTGTCTCAAAAAAAAAAGAGTTATATCATGCATGATGAATGCATGAAGGAAACCTGTCAATGGGAATTCATATTGTCCAAGGCCTGTTTCCCCTGTCATTGAGGAAAAGTACGCACAGGGAGTTGCACCCTACCCCTGGGGGAATTACATAAACCGTAGTTAACTTAGTTACACATTTCATTAAAATTACACTGTCATGCGGGGTAATGTCGGGGTGATGTTGCAGGAAGCAAGATAGCACAGGTTTAGCCAGACTGCCTAGGGTGAGATTCTAGCTCGGCTTCTTCCCAGCTGTGTGACCTTGGGAAAGTTACTTAATCCCTCTGTGTTTTGATTTCCACCCTTGTATAAGGGGATAATAAAATAAACTTAGCTGGGTGCGGTGGCTTACACCCGTGCTTTGGGAGGCCAAGGGGAGTGGATCATGAGGTCAGGAGATCGAGACCATCCTGGCCAACATGGTGAAACCCTGTCTCTACTAAAAATACAAAAATTATTTTTGTATTTTTAGTAGAGACAGGGCGTGGTAGCTTGCACCTGTAGTCCCGGCTACTAGGGTGGCTGAAGCAGGAGAATTGCTTGAACCCAGGAAGTGGAGGTTGCAGTGAGCCGAGATCATGCCACTGCACTCAAGCCTGGTGACAGAGCAGACTCCATCTCAAAAAATAAAATAAACTTAAGGTTAAGCAGTAGAACTTTAAAAACAAAAATGCTGGGAGTAGTGGCGCAGGACTCTAGCCCTAGCTATACTTAGGAGGCTGAGGCAGGAGAATCGAGGGAGCCAGGATTTCGAGGCCACAATGTGCTATGATATATTGTCACCATAGCCACTGCACTGGACCTGGGCAATGTACCAATGTCCGTCTTGAAGAAAAAGGAAAAACACCCCTCAGACCCCTAAGGGATGGGTTGTTATGAAGATATAATGAATTCCCTTATGCAAAGTGTTTATTTATCTTATTTTTATTTTTTAATTTATTTTTATTTATTTAGTTTTTGAGATGGAGTTTCGCTCTTGTTTCCCAGGCTGGAGTGCAGTGGCATGATCTCAGCTCACTGCAACCTCTGCCTCCCGGGTTCAAGTGATTCTCCTGCCTCAGTCTCCTGAGCAGTTGGGATTACAGGCACACGCCACCATACCTGCCTAATTTTTGTATTTTTAGTAGAGATTAGGGCTTCGCCATATTGGCCAGGTTGGTCTCAAACTCCTGGTCTCTCAGGATATCCACCTGCCTTGGCCTCTCAAAGTGCTGGGATTACAGGTGTGAGCCACTGCACCTGGCCTACTTTTTTCTTTCTTTCTTTCTTTCTTTTCAAGACATGGCCAGGCAAGGTGGCTCGAGTTGGGAGGCTGAGGCGGGCAGATCACTGAAGTCAGAAGTTCTGAGATCTGCCTGACCAACATGGCAAAACCCCATCTCTACTTAAAAAATACAAGCCAGATGAGGTGGCTCACGCCTGTAATTCAATCACTTTGGGATGCCAAGGCAAGTGGATCATTTGAGGTCGGGAGTTCAAGACCAGCCTGACCAACATGGAGAAACCCCATCTCTACTAAATATACAGAAAATTAGCCAGGGCCGGGCATAGTGGCTCACACCTGTAATCCCAGCACTTTGGGAGCCTGAGGTGGGTGAATCACAAGGTCAGGAGTTCAGAATCACCTGTGGTTGGGAAATTGAGACCAGCCTGACCAACATGCTGAAACCCCATCTCTACTAAAAATACAAAATTAGCCGTGTGCATGCCTGTAATCCCAGCTACTCGGGAGGCTGAGGCAGAATAGCTTGAACCCAGGAGGCAGAGGTTGCAGTGAGCCGAGATTGTGCCATTACACTTCAGCCTGGGCAACAAGAGTGAAACTTCATCTCAAAAAAAAGAAAAAAATTAGCTGGATGTGATGGCACATGTCTGTAATCCCAACTGCTGAGGAGGCTAAGGTAAGAGAATGGCTTGAACCTGGGAGGCAGAGGTTGCATTGAGCCGAGATCGCACCATTGCTCTCCATCTTGGGCAACAAGAGCAAAACTCCATCTCAAAAAACAAACAAACAAACAACAACAACAACCACAAAAATTAGCCAGGTATAGTGGCAAGTCCTGTAATCCCAGCTACTCAGGAGGCTGAGGCACAAGAATCTCTTGAACCCGGGAGGTGGAGTGGAGGTTGCAGTGATCCAAGATCACGCCACCGCACTCCAGCGTGGGCGACAGAGCAAGACTCCATCTCAAAACAAATAAATAAAAATAAAAATAAGCCAGGCGCGGTGGCTCAAGCCTGTAATCCCAGCACTTTGGGAGGCCGAGGCGGGTGGATCATGAGGTCAAGAGATCGAGACTATCCTGGTCAAAATGGTGAAACCCCGTCTCTACTAAAGATACAAAAAATTAGCTGGGCATGGTGGCGCATGCCTGTAATCCCAGCTACTCAGGAGGCTGAGGCAGGAGAATTGCCTGAACCCAGGAGGCGGAGGTTGCGGTGAGCCGAGATCGTGCCATTGCACTCCAGCCTGGGTAACAAAAGCGAAACTCCGTCTCAAAAAATAAAAATAAAAATAAAAATAATAAAAAATAAAAATAAAATAATTTTTTGAGACAGGATCCTACTCAGTTGCCCAGGCTAAAGTGCAATAGCACAATCATAGCTCCCTGCAGCCTCGACCTCCCAGGCTCAAGCAATCCTCCTGCCTGGGCCTCCTGAGTAGCTGGGACTATAAGCATGCATCACTGTGCTGGGCTAATTTTTTGTTTTTTAAATCTTTTGTAGAGACAGGGTCTTGCTATGTTGCCTAGGCTGGGGCAAAACACTTAGAATAGTACAAGCAAAATAAGTCCTCAAAAATGCTAGCTATTGGCAAGGTGTGGTGGCTCATGCCTCTATTCCCAACACTTTGGGAGGCTGAAGCCGGAGGATCAATTGAATCCAGGAGTTCAAGACCAGGCTGGGTAACATAGTGAGACCTCATCTCTACAAATAAATTTTTAGCCAGGTGTGGTGGCTCACACCTGTAATCCCAGCACTTTGGGAGGCCGAGGCAGGTGGATCACGAGGTCAAGAGATTGAGACCATCCTGTTCAATATGGTTAAACCCCTTCTCTACTAAACATACAAAAATTAGCTGGGCGTGGTGGCATGTGCCTGTAGTCCCAGCTACTCGGGAGACTGGGGCAGGAGAATTGCTTGAACCCTGGAGGCAGAGGTTGTAGTGAGCTAAGATGGCGCCACTGCACTCCAGCCTGGTGCCTGGTGACAGAGCAAGACTCTGTCTCAAAAAAAAAAAAAAATTTTTTTTTTAAACAATCTGGGTATGGTGGCACTTGCTTATAGTCCCAGCTACTTCAGAGGCTGAGGCAGGAGGATCACCTGAGCCTTGGGAGGTCAAGGCTGCAGTGAGCCATGATGGTGCCACTGTACTCCAGCCTAGGCAACAGAGCACAGGACCTTGTCTCAAAAAAAAAAAAAGTTTATGCTGTCACAATCTTATTGGTAACATTTTCCATACTTTGTGTGTGTTCTAGTGGTGGTGGTACTTTTTGGAAGGATTCCAGGAGTCAGCATATCTGTGTGTCATTTATTCATTCATCTGGAGGCATTATGTCTAGTGGGGATAATTTGAGAATCTACCTCATGAAACTAAGGTGAGGATGAAATGAGAAGTTTAACCTAGGGCCTTGCATATAGTAAGTGCTCAATAAACTGGCATTTTAAAAATAATTTCTATGTGCCCTGTCCTGGATTGGACCCTGGGAAGTTCCTGTTTTTCAGAAATTCACCATTTCTTCACCTTTACTCGGGACTATCTCAGCTCACTGCAACCTCAGCCTCCCAGGTTCAAGTGATTCTCCTGCCTCAGCCTCCTTAGTAGCTGGGACTACAGGCACACACCACCATGCCCAGCTAATTTTTTTTATTTTTAGTAGAAACATGGTTTCACCATGTTGGACAGGATAGTTTTGATCTCTTGACCTGTGATCCAACTGACTTGGTTTCCCAAAGTGCTGGGATTACAGGCATAAGGCACCGCATCTGGCTGTGTGTGTGTGTGTGTGTGTGTGTGTGTGTTTGAGACAGAGTTTCGCTCTTGTTACTCAGGCTGGAGTGTAATGGCGTGATCTTGGCTCACTGCAACCTCCGCCTCCTGGATTCAGGCAATTCTCCTCCCTCAGCCTCCTGAGCAGCTGGGACTACAGGCACGCGCCACCATGCTCAGCTAATTTTTTGCATTTTTAGTAGAGACGGGGTTTCACCATGTTGACCAGGATGGTCTCAATCTCCTGACCTTGTGATCCACTCGCCTCGGCCTCCCAAAGTGCTGGGATTACAGGCATGAGCCACCACGCCCGGCTCGTGTTTTGTTTTTTTTTAATAAGACAGAGTCTCGCCCTGTTGGCCAGGCTGGATGTGGCGCAGTGGTTCGATCTTGACTCACTGCAGCCTCTACCTCCTGAGTTCAAGTGATTCTCCTGTTTCAGCCTCCTGAGTAGCTGGGACTACAGGTGCCCACCGCCACGCCTGGCTAATTTTTGTATTTCTAGTAGAGACGGGATGGGGTTTCACCATGTTGGCCAGGCTGGTCTTGAACTCCTGACCCCAGGTGATCTGCCCACATCGGCCTCCCAAAGTTCTGGGATTACAGGCATCAGCCACCCTGCCCAGCCGAGTCATAGCGTTTTAATGTCTGTGGGTGCAGAAGAGCTACTGGGTAAATTTTTTTTTTGTTTTTTCTTTTTTTCTATTTCTTTTTTCTTTTTTTTTGAGATGGAGAAAAATGAGCAAAAATAAACTAAATTAGGAATATATATACATAAACTATATTAGGAATATATATACATAGGTGGTAAATAATAAAGAAAAGAAGGTAAATTATTACTATAAAAGTAAGTTAGTGAGCCAGGTGCGGTGGCTCACGCCTATAATCCCAGCACTTTGGGAGGCCAAGGCGGGTGGATCATGAGGTCAAGAGATCGAGACCATCCTGGTCAACATGATGAAACCCCGTCTCTACTAAAAATACAAAAACTAGCTGGGCATGATGGTGCATGCCTGAAGTCCCAGCTACTCAGGAGGCTGAGGCAGGAGAATTGCTTGAACCCAGGAGGCAGAGGTTGCGGTGAGCCGAGATCATGCCATTGCACTCCAGCCTGGGTAACGAGCGAAACTCCATCTCAAAAAAATAATAATTAAAAAAAATTAAAAGTAAGTTAGGATTACCTCCGTTGTGAAGGGGAGAGGAAGGGTAGTGATCAGAGAAGGAGGGGTGCTGCTGGCAATATTCTATTTCTTTCTTTTCTTTTCTTTTTTGAGATGGAGTTTTGCTCTTGTTGTCCAGGCAGAGTGTCATGGTGCAATCTCAGCTCTCCACAACATCTGCCTCTGGGGTTCAGGCGATTCTCCTGCCTCAGCCTCCCGAGTAGCTGGGATACAAGCATGTGCCACCACACTGGCTAATTTTGTATTTTTAGTAGAGACTGAGTTTCTCCATGTTGGTCAGGCTGGTCTCAAACTCCAGACCTCAGTTAGTCTGCCGGACTTGGTCTCCCAAAGTGCTAGGATTACAGGTGTGAGCCACCACATTCAGCTTTTTCTTTCTTTCTTTTTTTTTAAAGACAGGGTTTCACCATGTTGGCCAAGCTGGTCTTGAACTCCTGACCTCAGGTGATCTGCCCACCTCGGCCTCCCAAAGTGCTGAGATTACAGGCATGAGCCATCACGCCCGGCTTTCATTTCTTCTTTGAAGGCAGGGTTTCACTCTGTTGCCCAGGTTGGAGTGCAGTGTCATGATCTCAGCTGACTGCTGCCTTGGTCTCCTGAGCCCAATCGATCCTCCCACCTCAGCCTCCCAAGTAGCTGGGACTAGAGGCACACAGCACCATGCCTGGCTGAGTCCCATTTTTATCACAGATGGTCTCCCTATGTCACCCTGGCTTGTCTTGAGCTCCTGCACTCAAGCGATACATCTGCCTCAGCCTCCTGAGTAGCTTGGCCTCCCATAGTGCTGGGATTACAGGCGTGAACCACCCCGCCCAGCCAGAACACAGAGTTTCTACCTGTCTATGGAAGAATTATGTCATCCACGATCTAATGAAACTGACATATCAGGCCAGATGTGGTAGCTCATGCCTGTAATCCCAGCACTTTGGGAGGCTAACACAGGCAGATTACTTGAGGTCAGGAGTTTGAGGTCAGCCTGGGCAACATGATGAAACACAGTCTCCACTAAAAATACAAACAACAACAACAACAACAAAAACACACAAAAAAAACCAAGAGTGGTGGCTTACTCCTGTAATCCCAGCACTTTGGGAGGCCAAGGTGGGTGGATAACCTGCAGTCAGGAGTTCAAGACTAACCTGACCAAGACGGTGAAGTCTCATCTCTACTAAAAATACAAAAATTAGCTGGGCGTGGTGGCAGGCACCACTGTAATCCCAGCTACTCGAGAGGATGAGGCAGGAGAATTGCTTGAACCTTGGAGGCAGAGGTTGCAGTGAGCCAAGATCGTGCCATTGCACTCCAGCCTGGGCAACAAGAGTGAAACTCTGTCTCTTTTTTTTTTCTTTTTTGAGATGGAGTCTCACTCTGTGGCCCAGGCTGGAGTGCAGTGGCACCATCTCGGCTCACTGCAACCTCTGCTGCCCAGGTTCAACCGATTCTCCTGCCTCAGCCTCCCAAGTAGCTGAGACTACAGGCACCTGCCACCATGCCTGGCTAATTTTTGCATTTTTAGTAGAGATGGGGTTTCACCATTTTGGCCAGGCTGGTCTTAAACGCCTGACCTTGTGATCCACCAACCTCAGCCTCCTCAAGTGCTGGGATTACAGGCGTGAGCCACCACGCCAGGCCGAAATGCTGTCTCAAATAACAAAACAAAACAAAAAAACAGCCAGGCACAGTGGCTTATGCTTGTAATCCCAGCACTTTGGGAGGCTGAGGCAGGTGGATCACCTGAGGTCTGGAGTTCGAGACTAGCCTAACATGGAGAAACCCCATCTCTACTAAAAATACAAAATTAGCCGGGCATAGTGGCGCATGCCTGTAATTCCAGCTACCTGGGAGGCTGAGGCAGGAAAATCACTTGAACCCAGGAGGTGGAAGTTTCAGTGAGCCGAGATCACGCCATTGCACTCCAGCCTGGGCAACAAGAGTGAGGCTCCATCTCAAACAAAACAATTCAAAACAAAAAATGAAAAGACAAAAACTGACATACCAATCCAACATTGGGGGCTACTGTACCCACTGGTGAGTGGACATTGTTTATAGTCTACACTGTACCCATGGGTGGTCCACCCAGGTAGGTGGCATTGCCCATGTGGGAGCACAGTGTCCATGAGTTATGCTGCATGAGCTCATGTTGAATATAAGGCTACATTGTTCCCTTGAAGAGTCACACTGCTTATGAAAGTGAACCTGTTTACGCGGTTGTCTACACTGTGCATAGGGGGTTTACCCAGGTTATGGGAGTTGACCTCATTGATAGAGGAATTCACACAATGTTAAAGAAATTATACTGTGGCCGGGCGTGATGGCTCATACCTGTAGTCCCAGCACTTTGAGAGGCCAAGGCGAGTGGATCACAAGGTCAGGAGTTCAAGACCAGCCTGGCCAAGATGGTGAAATCCTGTCTCTGCTAAAAAAATACAAAAATTAGCCAGGCACGGTGGCGAGCACCTGTAATCCCAGCTACTCAGGAGGCTGAGGCAGAAGAATTACTTGAATCCAGGAAGAGACGATTGCAGTGAGCCGAGATTGCGCCACTGCACTCTAGCCTGGGCAACAGAGCAAGACTCCATCTCAAAAAAACAACAAAAAAAGAAATTATACTGCTGGCTGGGCTTGGTAGCTCATGCCTGTAATCCCAGCACTTTGGGAGACCAAGGCAGGTGGATCACCAGAGGTCAGGAGTTTGAGACTAGCCTAGCCAACATGCCAAAACCCCGTCTCTAATAAAAACACAAAAATCGGCCAGGCATGGTGGCTCATGCCTGTAATCCAAGCACTTTGGAGGCCAAGGTGGGTGGATCACCTGAGGTCGGAAGTTCAAGACCAGCCTGACCAACATGGTGAAACCCTGTCTTTGAAAACAACAACAACAACAATAATAATAATAATACAAAAATAGCTGGACACAGTGGCGCACACGCCTGTAGTCCCAGCTACTGGGGAGGCTCAGGCAGAAGAATCGCTTGAACTCAGGATGTGGGGGTTGCAATGAGCTGAGATGGCGCCACTGCACTCCAGCCTGGGCGACAGAGAGAGACTGTCTCAAAAATTTTTTTTAATTTAATTAAAAAAAAAAAGAAATTGGCCGGGCGCGGTGGCTCACGCCTATAATCCCAGCACCTGGGAGGCCGAGGCAGGTGGATCACGAGGTCAAGAGATCAAGACCATCCTGGTCAACATGGTGAAACCCCGTCTCTCCTAAAAATACAAAAAATTAGCTGGGCATGGTGGCACGTGCCTGTAATCCCAGTTACTCAGGAGGCTGAGGCAGGAGAAATGCCTGAACCCCAGAGGTGGAGGTTGCGGTGAGCCAAGATCATGCCATTGCACTCCAGCATGGGTAACAAGAGTGAAACTCCGTCTCAATAAAAAAAAAAAAAGAAAGAAAGAAATTATATTGCCTCTATAACACAGGCACATTGTATGGGGGCACAAATTGGTTTTTTGTTTGTTTATTTTGAGTCAGAGTCTTGCTTTTTATAAAAATTAGAGATGGGGTTTCACCATCTTGGCCAGGCTGGTCTTGAACTCCTGACCTCAAGTGATCCATTCACCTTGGCCTCCCAAAGTTCTTGGATTATAGGCATTAGCCACCGTACCCAGCCTTTTTTATATTTTTAGTAGAGATGGGGTTTCACCATATTGACCAGGATGGACTCAAACTCTTGACCTCAGGTGATACACCCGGCTAGGCCTCCCAAAGTGCTGGGATTACAGGCATAAGCCACCGCGCCCAGCCAATACTATAAACCTATTCTATGACACTCACTGGTCTAGGAACTCTTGATAAGGCATAGACTGTATGCAGCTATGCCTGGTGGCTCATGCCTGTAGTCCCAGCACTTTGGGAGGCCAAGACAGGTGGATCACTTGAGGTCAGGAGTTTGAGACCAACCTCACCTGTAATTCCGGCTACTCAGGAGACTGAGGCAGGAGAATCTCTTGAATCCAAGAGGCGGAGGTTACAGTCAGCAGAGATCGCACCATTGCTCTCCAGCCTGGGCAACAAAACCAAAACTGTCTCAAAAAAGTAAATAAAAATAAACAGATAAATAGAACATAAAATAGGCTGGGTGCAGTGCCTCACACATGTAATCCCAGCACGTTGTGAGGCTGAGGCAGGAGGATCGCTTGAGTCCAGGAGTTTGAGACCAGCCTGAACAACATGACAAGGCTCTGTTTCCAAAAAAAACACAAAAAATTAGCCAGAAGTGGTGGCATATGCCTTGGTCGCAGTTACTTGGTTGGCTGAGGTAGGAAGATGGCTTGAGCCTGGCAGGCGGAGGTTGCAGTGACCTGAGACAGTGTCTCTGCACTCCAGCCTGGGCTACAGAGCCAACCCCTGTGTCAAACACACAAACAAAAAAAACAGAGTAGCCCATTCTAGAGTAGTCAAAGGTACAGCTGCTGGAAATTTCCTTCAGATTGGATTTTGGATGAGAGAAAGGGGGTAAGCATGACTCCAAGGTATTCAGCCTGAGCAGCCAGCAAAATGGAACTGCAATTTCCTGAGATGGGGAAACCTCGGGGGGCAGCAGTTGGGGGCAGTTCAGGAAAACTTTTTTTTTTTTTTTTTTTTTTGAGACGGAGTTTCGCTCTTGTTACCCAGGCTGGAGTGCAATGGCGCGATCTCGGCTCACCGCAAACTCCGCCTCCTGGGTTCAGGCAATTCTCCTGCCTCAGCCTCCTGAGTAGCTGGGACTACAGGCACGCGCCACCATGCCCAGCTAATTTTTGTATTTTTAGTAGAGACGGGGTTTCACCTTGTTGACCAGGATGGTCTCAATCTCTTGACCTCGTGATCCACCTGCCTCGGCCTCCCAAAGTGCTGGGATTATAGGCATGAGCCACCGCGCCCGGCCTGGAAAACCATTTTTGATTTGGCAAGCTTGAGAAATCCCAATGGAGACACTAGTGAGGTAGTTGGATATGTGAGATTGGAGTTCAGAGGAAAGTCTCGAGCTAGAGATAGAAATGTGGGTGGAGGCTGGGTGCAGTGGCTCATCCTATAATTCTAACTCTATTGGGAGGCTGAAGTGGGATCATCACTTGAGCCCAGGAGTTCACGACCAGACTGGGCAACATAGTAAGACCTTCATCTCTTTAAAAAGATTAAAAAATTAGCCAGGCATGGTGGTGCACACTTGTAGTCTCAGCTACTCAGGAGGCTGAAGTGGGATGATCACCTGAGCCCGAATATGTCAAGGCTGCTGTGAGCTGTGATGGAGCCACTTCACTCCAGCCGGACATAGAGTGAGACCATGTCAAGAAAGAAAGAAAGAAAACGGGCTGGGTGCCGTGGCTCAAGCCTGTAATACCAGCACTTTGGGAGGCCAAGGCAGGTGGATCACGAGGTCAAGAGATCGATACCATCCTGGTCAACATGGTGAAACCCCGTCTCTACTAAAAATACAAAAAATTAGCTGGGCATGGTGGCGTGTGCCTGTAATCCCAGTTACTCAGGAGGCTGAGGCAGGAGAATTGCCTGAACCCAGGAGGCGGAGGTTGCGGTGAGCTGAAATCGCGCCATTGCACTCCAGCCTGGGTAACAAGAGCAAAACTCCGTCTCAAAAAACAAAAAAAGAAAGAAAGAAAACGAAGAAAGAAAGGAAGGGAGGGAGGGAAGGGAGGAAGGAAGAAAAGAAAGGAGAAAGAGAGGGAGAGAAAAAGGGAGAGAGAAGGAGATAAGAGAGAAATAAATAAATGTGGGTGTAATCAGCATAGAGATGGTATAACTACCACGGGACTGGCGGAGGTTATCAAGGGAACAAGTATAGACAGAGGAGAAAAGAGGATTCTGAGCCCTGGTGCCTTCAGCATCTCAGGTCAGGGAAATGAGAAAGAGTGGTACTCTAAGTGGGTGACATTCTGCTTAGGGGTGGTCACACCGTTTATAGTGGCTATGCCATACGAGATGAGTCATACTATTCATTTAAAAATTTTTGTTTTGTTTTGATACAGAACACTACAACAGGGTTTTGCAGTTGGGGAGAGATTGGACTCAACCTCCTGCATCAAACTGTTTTTTCTTAAGGAACAGTGTTTTGGCCGGGCGCGGTGGCTCAAGCCTGTAATCCCAGGACTTTGGGAGGCCGAGGCAGGTGGATCACGAGGTCAAGAGATCGAGACCATGCTGGTCAACATGGTGAAACCCCGTCTCTACTAAAAATACAAAAAAAAAAATTAGCTGGGCATGGTGGCGCGTGCCTGTAATCCCAGCTGCTCAGGAGGCCGAGGCAGGAGAATTGCCTGAACCCAGGAGGCGGAGACTGCGGTGAGCTAAGATCGCGCCATTGCACTCCAGCCTGGGTAACGAGAGTGAAACTCCGTCTCAAAAAAAAAAAGAAACAGTGTTTTTAGCCAGGCGTGGTAGTAGGTACCTGTAATCTCAGCTACTTAGGAGGTTAATGCAGGAGAATTGCTTGAACCTGGGAGGTGGAGGTTGCAGTGAGCCAAGATCTCCACCATTGCACTCCAGCCTGGGCAACAAGAGTAAAACTCTGTATCAAAAAAAAAAAAAAAAAAAAAAAAGAGGCTAGGCACTGTGGCTCATGCCTATAATCCCAGCACTTTGGGAGGCCAAGGAGGGTGGATCACCTGAGGTCAGGAGTTCAAGATCAGCCCATCCAGCATGGTGAAACCCCATCTCTACTAAAAAATACAAAAAATTTTAGCTCGGCATGGTGGCATGTACCTGTAATCCCATTTACTTGGGAGGCTGAGGCAGGAGAGTCACTTGAACCAGATCTCTCTGCTCACTGCAACCTCTGCCTCCAGAGTTCAAGTGATTCTCTTGCCTCAGCCTCCCACGTAGCTGGGATTACAGGCAGCCGACACCACGCCCAGCTAATTGTTGAACTTTTAGTAGGGTTTCACCAATGAGGTTTCACCATGTTGGCCAGGCTGGTCTTGAACTCCTGACCTCAGGTGATCTGCCCACCTCAGCCTCCCAAAGTGTTGGGATTACAGGCACGTGCCACCTTGCCTGGCCAGTGTGTCACCATCTGTACCATCTCCGGAGGTGGGTATCAGTGCTGATGAAGCAATTGAATTATCCAGGAGGGTCCACATTCCTGTGGTAGAGTCACATAGAACCCTGAAAGGTTACAATATCCATGGACTTGTTTGCACAAACCACCAAAGTTATGAGGCTCAGGGGACATTTTCACCAGGGACTTCCATTCTCTGCGCTTCCTTCAGATTCTCCCATGAGGTATGCCGAGCATCCATGATTGTGTTTCATAGAAGCTGAGTTTGAGCCATCCATCCAGGTTAGAGCAGGATTATGACATTAACAGACAATTTCACACTGTCAGTACTGAATGCTTATTTTTATTTTTTAGAGAAAAAGTCCCAGGCCAGATGCAATGGCTCACGCTTCTCATCCCAGCACTTTGGGAGGCCAAGGCGGGCAGATCGTGAGGTCAGGAGATTGAGACTATCCTGGCTAACATGGTGAAACCCCGTCTCTGCTAAAAATACAAAAAATCAGCCCAGCATGGTGGCAGGCACCTGTAGTCCCAGCTACTCAGGAGGCTGAGGCAGGAGAATGGCCTAAACCTGGGAGGTGGAGGTTGCAGTGAGCTGAAATCACACCACTGCACTCCAGCCTGGGTGACAGAGTGAGACTCCATCTCAAAAAAAAGAAGAAAGAAAGAAAGAGTCCCTTAATGCCGAGGTGATGGGTTGATAGGTGTAGCAAACCACCATGGCACATATTTACTTATGTAACAAACCTGCACATCCTGCACATGTATTCCAGAACTTAAAAAAAAAAGAGACGGGGTCTCAGTGGTTTAGCCTGTAATCCCAGCACCTTGGCAGGCCGAAGTGAGTGGATCACCCCAGGTCAGGAGTTCAAGAAACCCCATGGTGAAACCCCATCTTTACAAAAAATATAAAAATTAGCCAGGTGTGGTGGCATATGCCTGTAATCCCAGCTACTGGGGAAGCTAAGGCAGGAGAATCACTTTAATTTGGGAGGCAGAGGTAGTGGTGAACCGGATTGCACCACTGCACTGCAGCATGGGTGACAGAGTGAGACCTTATCTCAAAAAAAAAAAAAAAGTAAAGAAAAGAAAACACCATCCCGGGCTGCCCTTTGGATACCACAGACACAGATCTGCCAATAAGAACCATCCCCTTAGCTGGGCTCCGTGGCTCATGCCTGTAATCCCAGCACTTTGGGAGGCTGAGGTGGGCGGATCACTTGAGATCGGGAGTTTGAGATCAGCCTGACCAACATAGAGAAACCTTGTCTCTAATAAAAACACAAAATTATCCGAGTATGGTCACACATGCCTGTAAACCCAGCTACTTGGGAGGCTGAGGCAGGAGAATCACCTGAACCTGGGGGGTGGAGGTTGCAATGATGAGCTGAGATCGCACCACTGTGCTCCAGCCTGGGCAACACGAGTGAAACTCTGTTTCAAAAAAAAAAACAAAGAAAAGGAAAAAGGACCACTCCCTCGGTCCATTTGCGGTGGCTCACCCCTGTAATCCCAGCACTTTGGGAAGCTGAGGCGAGTGGATCACAGGGTCAGGAGATAAGAGACCAGCCTGGCCAACACAGTGAAACCCCGTCTCTACTAAATATACAAAAAATTAGCCAGGCATGGTGGTAGGCACCTGCAGTCCCAGCTACTTGGGAGACTGAGGCAGGGAATCGCTTGAACCCGGAGGCAGAGATTGCAGTGAGCCAAGAGCCTGCAACTGCACTCAAGCCTGGGTGACAGGGCAAGACTCCATCTTGAATAAATAAATAAATATTTTGTAGAGACAGAGTCTCACTGTGTTGTTGCCCAGGCTGGTCTCAATCTCCTGGCCTCATGCAATTCTCCTGCCTTGGCCTCCCAAAGTGCTGTGATTACAGGTGTCAAACATACTGCAGCCAGCCTGTTTATTGTTGTTTACTCTGACTGTTGTTACAGTTGGAGTCTGGAGGGTGGAGTGCTCTTGTTATCCACGGGGCATAATGGGGCATAGAGTTCACTCTGCTAATAATTATTAACGGTATTTATTGCATACTTACTTCACATCTCCTTCTCTCTCTCGATGGGGTCTCACCCTGTCACCCAGGCTGGAGTGTAATGGTGCAGTCTCGGCTCACTGCAACCTCTGCCTCCTGGGTTCATACG
Organism: Saguinus oedipus; assembly: GCA_031835075.1. Classification (NCBI taxonomy): domain Eukaryota; kingdom Metazoa; phylum Chordata; class Mammalia; order Primates; family Cebidae; genus Saguinus; species Saguinus oedipus. Next base: position 44,617,544 of record CM063187.1, on the reverse strand, counting down.
ATTCTTCTGCCTCAGCCTCCCAAGTGGCTGGGATTACACGTGCCCACCACCATGCCCAGCTAAGTTTTGTATTTTTAGTAGAGAGGGGATTTCACCATGCTGGCTGGCCTAGTCCTGAACTCCTGACCTCATGATCCGCCCACGTTGGCCTCCCAAAGTGCTGGAATTACAGGTGTGCGTCACCATGCCTGGCCACATCTCTGTTTTTCACAGTAACTTGCTCATGTAGGATCTATTGACACCTCCATTTTACAGATGAGGAAACTGAGGTTCAAAGAGGTGATCTCGGCCAGGCAGGGTGACTCTTTTAATTCCGGCACTCTGGGAGGCCAAGTTGGGAGGATTGCTTGAGCCCAGGAGTTTGAGACTATCCTGGTCAACATAAGGAGGCCCCAATTCCTCAAAAAATAAAAATAAATTAGCTGGGTTGGCTGGGCATAGTGGCTCACACCTGTAATCCCAGCATCTTGGGTGGCTGAGGCAGGTGGATCACCTGAGGTTGGGAGTTTCAGACCAGCCTGGCCACATGGTGAAACTCTGACTCTACTAAAAATACAAAAACTCGCCAGGCAAGGTGGTGGGTACCTATAATCCCAGCTACTCAGGAGGCTGAGACAGGAGAATTGCTTTAACTGGGGAGGCAGAGGTTACAGTGAGCCAAGATTGTGCCACTGCACTCCAGTTTGGGTGACAAGAGCAAAATTCCATCTCAAAAAAAAAAAAAATTAGCTGGGCATGGTTGCATGTGCCTGTAATACCAGCTGCTCAGGAGGCTGAAGTGGGAGGATTACTTGAGGCAGGGAGTTTGAGGCTTTGGTGAGCCATGACTGTGCCACTTCAATCCAGCCTGGGCAACACAGACCCCCATCTTAAAAAAAAAAAAAGAAGTGAACATTCACTTGACCTATCAGAGACAAGAAGTAGCAAGGGTTGGGTGTAACTCGGATCTCTGTCTTACTGGTGGGAGGGTAGGGATCACTAAGTCTGTTACTGATGTATTATTATTATTATTATTATTATTATTATATATTTTTAGACAGCGTTTTGTTCTGTTGCCCAGGCTGGAGTGCAGTGGTGCCATCTCAGCCCACTGCAACCTCTGCCTTCCCGGTTCAAGTGATTCTCCTGTCTCAGCCTCTGGAGTAGCTGAGATTACAGGTGCTAGACCACGCCTGGCTAATTTTTACATTTTTACTACAGAGGAGGTTTCACCATGTTGGCTAGCCTAGTCTTGAACTCCTGACTTCAAGTTATCTCCCACCTCAGCCTCCCAAAGTAGTAGGATTACAGGCGTGAGCCACTGTATGGGGCCCTGATGTATTATCTTTGAAAATTTGGCTGGGCATGGTGGCTTATGTCTGTAATCCCCGCATTTTGGGAGGTCAAAGCGGGAGGATCATGAAGCCAGGAGTTCGAGAACAGCCTGACCAACATGGTGAAAGCCTATCTCTACTAAAAATACAAAAATTAGCTGGGCGTGCGCCTGTAATCCCAGCTACTCAGGAGAGTGAGGCAGGAGAATTGCTTGAACCTGGGAGGCAGAGGTCGCAGTGAGCCTAGGCCACTGCACTCCAGCCTGGTGACAGAGCAAGACTCCATCTTAAACAAAACAAAACAAATCCCAAAAAACTGCTTTTTTTTTTTTTTTTTTGAGGGGTTAGTAAAAGAAGTAATAAACATAATGGTAAATGTAGTGGTTTGGAATTGAATAGATTTGGGTTCGAATCTTAGTTCCAGTACTTTCTGGCTGTAAGATTTATTGGACTGATTTCCCCTTAGAGAGCCTCACTTTCTAAATCCGTAAATGGGGATAACAACAGCAACTCCTCCTCGTTGAGATTTTGTGAGGATTAAATGAGAAGATGCCCCTGACAATGCTTGGCTCGGCGCCTGGCACATCATGAACACTTGGAATTCGGGAGCTGTTATTCGAACAATGATGATGATTATTACTGCTGGACCACACCGCTCCCAGAGGGTTACAATATCCGTTGGGGAGCTGCACTGTCCGTAGGCAAGGTTACATAATTCTCTGGGGAGGGGGGGAGCTTCCCTGGAGCCCTTGGTCTCACCAGGGAGGAGGAGGCCTGAGACTTCTTTTTGAGGCACTGGTGAGGCGCCTGTCTAAGGCGGACTAGGTACCCCGCAAGGGAGCAGGCGAGGAGGCTGGGATTGAAACCCTAGTTACTGGGAGCCTGAGCTCCGCAGGCCTTCCCTATCTGTGACTTGTCTGTGTCTCCCCGCCCATTTTCTGGATTTGTCGCCCCCCCCACCCCCGCCCCTCAGACCCGCCCGCCACCCATACGCCCCTCCTTTGGAACCTCAGAGTCTTTTTTGAGACCCTGTTTCCAGGCTGTGCTTGTGAATATTGCTTCTATTTGGCCTCTACCGTGCTGCCGGCTCCCAGGCTCCATCAGATCTGCACAGCGATTTCCTGTTTCCCAGAGCCTCAGGCTTCATCCTTCCCTCCCGACTGAGGCAGAGAACGGAGACTTAACGCTTCCGTACGCGCTGGCTTTCGATCTTAAGCCCTGTCTTCCTCTTTCCTGGCGACCCTCAGTGCCCTTTGGGAGCACATTTGTTCAGACTTTGGTCGCCCCCTCATATCCTGGCCCCGCCTCCGGAACCCCCGGTCCTAGTGGTGGAGGTGGGGGGGACCTCCGGCGCCAGCTCTGTCCCCGGGACAGCTGCAGCCTGGGCACGGTGGCGGTGGGGGCTTCCAAATGCATTCTCTGGTCACTTCCTCCTCAGCTGGACTGGGGCTATCAGGAAGGCCAAGACCCCATCCCCACAGAAGCGGAGGGCACAGCCGCCTCCCCATTTCCGTGGCTGGGAAATGCATCCCACCCATTCCACCCCACCCCTGGACAGCTGCCCCCATTCAGGCTCAGGGTTGGGGGGCTGGGTAAAACTAAGCTGGGAAATGCTGTCCTCCAAGGGCCTGACCCCGCCCCTCTGCAGGGAAGATTCTGCCCCCTCCCCACAAAAGTTTCTGAATCCCATTTCCTCGGAAGGGCCCCCCGTTTTTCCATGCAAGCGCCCAAAAGAAACTCTGGAGCCCGCAGTGGGCAGGAGAGGAGGAGGGGCAGCAGGTAGCGAGTGCCGAGGACTTAAGTTATCTGCAGACTTGGAGCCTCGGACTAGGGTCACGACCTGCGGGACCCCATCCCACCCCCGCCCCCTCCTTCCTCCCTCCCCCGCTGCGCGGCCCCTTTAAGCCCAGAGCCGGCAGGTCCTCAGTGGCTGAGCGCCGGAGAGCGTGTGTGTGAGTGCGCGGGGAGGGGGCGGGCGCAGTGTCTCCATGGCGACGCGGCGGTGACGTCGCCGGCCGGGGGGCGTGGGCGTCCCGGCCCCGGAGTGCGATATTAACCCGGGAGGCGGCGGCGGGGAGGGGAGAGGCTCTGAGAGGCGAGGCCGGGTGAGGCGGCGAGGGCGGCCCGACGGGCGCGGGACGGGACGGGGCAGCGCGGGCGCCGGGAGCCGCGGCCCGGAGTCGGGGCCCTTCGCCCCGGGCCCCCAAGCATGAAGACCCCGGCGGACACAGGTGGGGGCGGGGGCAGCACGTGTGGGGGAGACTTGTTGCCCCGGGAAACCGAACGGAGAAACTTTGGGGGGGCCGAGGGGTTCAGGGGAGCCCGAGTGATCCCCAGTTCTGGGGGACCCCTCAAACACTCGAGACCTGTTGCTTCTCGTGGCGCGAGCGGGGTTGCTGCCTGGGACCCCCGATTCCTGGCTCTGGGCAGAGTGGTGTGGGTGCTGCGGCTCTTGGTCCTATATCCCTACCGGGACCCCGCAGGCTGGGCTCTCTCCCACTCCCGGGATCACGGGGGTGGCGGGGTCCTTCCCCTCCGCTCTTGTCACGTTGCACTCTGGGGGCCGGGACGTATGCGGGCGGCGGGGGGGGCTCGTCCACTGGGCCCGCTATCCCTGGTTCTGCGCTTCGCGGTCCGGCTGGTGACCTTCACCGCAGCGCGTGCCCCGCACCAGGTTAGCGGAGGATACGGGATGGCCTCTAGGAGGAGGGCGTGAGTGGGGAGCCCAGGACTCGGGGTCCGGGCTGCGCCGCCCCTCCCCCGCCCGCCTCTGTCGGCTCCTCGCTCCCCCGCCCTCTCCGAGTCGCAAAGTTCCAAAGCGCAGCCCGAACGTTCGAAAAAGGAACTTTTTGTTTCCGACCTTAGAACGCGCGGCTTTAAGGTGGCTCCGGGGAGACCTGGGTACCCTCCTTCCGCACCACCGGGGCTCCGGGGTTGTGGAGGGTGGGAAAGGTGGGGGGAGACGCAGAGGCTCCCTCCTTATCCCCCCTCCCGGATCCAGCTCTTCTCTTTCAGCGGGCCGTCTCTTCCCTCCGCTCCTCTCTTCCCCGCCAACTTGCTCCTCCTTAAGGGGCCAAGGTTCCCCTCCCCCTCGGTCGGCGGACGGGGGGCAGCGGGATTAACCCCCCTCCCACTCGGACTTTTCCCCCTCCCCTCCCCCGCCGCCCCCGGGCTCGCGCGGGCTGGACTTTGCGCCCAAGCGCGCAGGGGGAGGGGTCCCAGCCGCCCCCTGCCCGTCTAGCCCGTCGGAATCCGGCCCGGGGCGGGGACGGGGGAGGGGGAAGGGGGCCGGGCGCCGCTGTTCAAACTTGTTTCCTTCCCCCGCGGTGGCGGCGGCTCGGGCTCCAGTGTGCGGGTGTCGGCCCCGACCGGCCCACCCCACCCCACCCCACCCCACCCCACCCCACCCCACCCCATCCCATCCCATCTCCATCCCCCTGCTCGGCGGGTGGGGGCGGCTTAATCTTAAAGGGCTCGGAGCTGCGCTTCGGCCCCGGCGCCAGGGGATTGGGACCGAGGAGGGGCCCTGGAGGTGGGGCCGGGGTGCGGAGTGCTGTAGGGTCAGTCACGTGCGTCCCACAGACTCCCCCAGCTTCCACTCGCTCCTGGGCCACTGGGCCCTGGGGGCAGCAGGAGCCTCCCCTGGTCGGAAGAGGAGGCCGAGGCGCCCAGACCACCCCGCCTCATCTTCCCTCCCTGCTACCGGCCTTGGCCTGATGGGACCCGCTGGTCGCTTCCCCAACCCCGTCTGAGGGCCGAGCAGTGTGTGGGTTCTCCGGCGGCGGGGACAAGAGGGGTGGGAGGTCTGGAATGGCCTCCAATCGGTGCATCTTTCCGTCTGCCTCCTGGCCTGCCGCTCCGCACCCCTCCATCCGATCCTCCATCCCGGCCCCTCTCTCCTCTGCCGTGGCTGTTTCCCACTTCCTGTTTTCTTCCCGGCTCTGGCGCCACAGAGGGCTGCCTGGAGTGGGGGAGGTAGTGGGGCCCCCCAGGAGGCCGGCGTGTTCTTCCTCTACCATCACTCCTCCCTTCCGACCCTCATGGTCCCTTAAAAAAAGTTTGGGCTGTCACGTGAGGTTGGGGGGGTGCCCAGGAGTTTTGTCCCCCCAGGCTTGCAGTCTGTCTGGGAGAATCCCTATCCCGCCTCTGTGGGACCCAGGTGTGCTTCTGGGATCTCGCCATCCCAGACCTTCCTGTCTGTCTGCTGCCACTCTGCACCCTGTCTCGCAGTCTTCTGAACCTCTCTATGTGTCTGCTCTCTCCCTGCTTCACTGGTCCCCATATTCCTGAGGTCCCACACCCGCAAGCTTCCTCTGTGCAGGTCTGGTGTTTCCCTGTTTTAAGCACGTGGACGCATACACAACACACTCACACATGCTCCCCTTGCCCGTGCCTGGCTCCTGGCTCCAAGGCCTGGGGAACAGAGCCCCATTGAGACACCCTGACGTCACCCCCTCTTCATTTTCCCCACCAAAGCCAGTAACAGGCCCTCATGTATGCTGTGTCCGATTAGGAAAGCCATCCTTGGGGTGGGCCTGGGAGTGGGGAAGGGTCCCTGCCAGGAGTGGGAGCCAGGGTCCAGACCCTGGAGGAGGGGTTGCTCAGGGAAGGGGTTTAACAAGGGGGCCTGGGACAGCTCCCAGAATGCGGCTTGACGCCTTTCCAGAGCCCCCCCACCTCCTTTCCGAGTTCCCTTTGTGTTGCATGTAGTCTCTCTCACTCCCTCTCTTCTGCAAAGTTTATTTTTAGCCTCCTGCTCCCCCGCTCCCAGGACTGTCGCTGCACACACGTTGCCTGGTTACCGGGACACGGAGGCTGGGGCGGGTGGGCTGGGAAGGGTGGCTTTAATTTTGGGGGGAGGGTGGAAGTCAGTACATCCCCCACCCCCAGACTGATGTCTCAGGGGCTTCAGCCCCCCTTCTGGTTCTAGAGCCAGATTGGAGCTGAGATGGAAGTAAGTGTGGAGCTTGGTGCCCTGAGAGGGGCCGGGAGCTTTGCGGAGGGGATGTGAGGGTCCATGGAGCTGACGGCTTGGTCACCTGGCTTCTAAAAGACCCTGGGCCTTGCAGGAGACCTTGTGATCTGAATTCTCTAGAAGGGTGAGGATAATGGGGTGAACACCTAGATTCCCAAGAGAGCGATGGGGCTCTGGAGTCCCTGAAAGGGGTTGTTAAAGGCTGTCACTTTTAAATGAACAGGGGCTGTTGGTGCTGGTCTGTGAACAGCGGGAGGTCATACCCCGTAGAAGATGGAAGGCTGGAATATCTCAATGGGGCAGGGACTCCATGGGGTATGCGATACTGCAGCCCAGTCTGGCCAGGATTTGGGGCCTGGGTCCCTGTGGGGGACGGTGAGCTCTGGATTTGGAGGGGGTGGTCCCTGTGGGAGCAGGAACTACTGACTCCCTGAGTTCCCAAGGGGAATGATCCCCTGTTGGATTCCAGACTGGGGTGGAGTCTTTGAGGGTGGCTGTGTTGCCTGGAGGCCTGGTTGATACCTGCTGACCCCTGTAGCCTGACTGGATTTGGGAGCCGTCCATCTCTAGCCGCCACCTTGGCCTTCTCTCTCTAGTGGCACCAGGGCCCCTACCCTGCGTCCCCCCTCCTTCCCTTCCTCCCCTTTCCCTCCTCCCACCCCTCCATTACCGGCTGCCTGGTGCTGAATTATTGATGGCCCCTGATTACCCGGGGGTTTGGGAAATGACAACAACCGCAACCCCCCCAACCCCCCACCCCAGGCTGCCCACCCCCTCCAGAGACCAGCCAGCCCACCACCAACCTCTACCCAAGGTTAATGCTGGGGGCGGGCAGGCAGGCAGGTGGGCAGGGAAGGAGCTGAGGATGAGAAGACAGAAGTGGGAAGAGGATGACAGCTCCAGAGTGCCTGCTCAAGCTCCAGGCCTGGGCTGGGCCCTCCAGCCAGGTGGGGCCTGGATGCCTGGGTCTGGGGAGGGCAGTGTAACTCAGAGGGTCCAGGGCTTGGGGGGGGGTGCCTCTCAGACAGTCTGGGTTTCACTCTCCAGGGAAGACAGAAGCCTCTGTGTGTGCAAGCGCTGACCTCATCGGCAACCAGTCACCCCACCCCTCCTGGTCCTTTTAAGAAAAAAAAAAAAAAAAAAAAAATCTTCCTCTCAGTCCTGGGGTGGGAGTAGGGGCTCTGTTGGATCTTTGGGGGAAGACAGTGCATGTTTCTAAGGAGGAGAGCAGAGGAGCTGGGGTGGTGCATTTGTCTCTGGATGGGAGTGGGGGTAAGTTGGGGGGCTGTACCCCAACCCAGCTGGCCACGTGTGCCCCTTCCTGCCCTTCCCCCACTGGCAGCCCTGCCCGACAGCCTGGCTTGGTGCCTGGCCCCCTGGCACTGGCCCCGGGACCCACCGCCGACGGTTTCCTGTTTCTCCCGGTGTCGCTGGAGTAGGCTCCAGCTTCCCCTCCCCCTAGCTCCTGTCTAGCCCCTCACATGCAGACAGACAGACACACACTGTCTTCTCTTAAATCAGGTCTTGACTTGGCTGAGGCAAGACAGATTTCCCCATGTTGAAGGTGGGGCAGAGGTGGACTCCGGGATGGGACTCAGAGCCCTGGACTTGGCATCCTGACCCCAAGCCACTCCCTGCCTCCTGTCCCCAGGGTTTGCCTTCCCGGATTGGGCCTACAAGCCAGAGTCGTCCCCTGGCTCGAGGCAGATCCAGCTGTGGCACTTTATCCTGGAGCTGCTTCGGAAGGAGGAGTACCAGGGCGTCATTGCCTGGCAGGGGGACTACGGGGAATTCGTCATCAAAGACCCTGATGAGGTGGCCCGGCTGTGGGGTGTCCGCAAGTGCAAGCCCCAGATGAATTACGACAAGCTGAGCCGGGCCCTGCGGTGAGGACGGGCTGGGGACCCCTGAGCACATGTGGACGGCCCCCACTGGTTGCATACCCCCTGGCTCAAGGGAACAGGCATTGGGTCTGACCCCTGGCTTTGCCAAATCCTAGCTGTGAAACTTGGGCCACTCCCAGCTCCTCCCTGAGCCCCTTGGTAACACAGAGGTATCCTGAGAAGAATACAGTCATGAATGGATCTAGTTCTGCCTTAGACCTGAGGAGAGAGCTGGTACCTACCCTCTGGGCACTTGATTTCTCTTCCGTGGCCCATGTTCCTCGGTGGCCCTTTGGGATCCACACACCTAAATGCGTGTCAAGGTGTGGAGGCTAGACCTGGATCCCGTGTACCTGACCCTCCCATTGGCATCTCTACCCACAGCTATTACTATAACAAGCGCATTCTGCACAAGACCAAGGGGAAACGGTTCACCTACAAGTTCAATTTCAACAAACTGGTGCTGGTTAATTACCCTTTCATTGATGTGGGGTTGGCTGGTGAGTACCGGGGATGGTTGGTGTGGAGAGGGTCTGTGTGCCCCTCCAGGCTAGGCCAGGGGCCTTGACACGTCTCCTTTCCCCTGCCAGGGGGTGCGGTGCCCCAGAGTGCCCCGCCAGTGCCGTCGGGCGGTAGCCACTTCCGCTTCCCTCCCTCAACGCCCTCTGAGGTGCTGTCCCCCACTGAGGACCCCCGCTCACCACCTGCCTGCTCTTCATCCTCATCATCCCTCTTCTCGGCTGTGGTGGCTCGCCGCCTGGGCCGAGGCTCAGTCAGTGACTGTAGTGATGGTACATCAGAGCTGGAGGAACCGCTGGGAGAGGATCCCCGGGCCCGACCACCCGGCCCTCCGGATCTGGGTGCCTTCCGAGGGCCCCCACTGGCCCGCCTGCCCCATGACCCTGGTGTCTTCCGCGTCTACCCCCGGCCTCGGGGTGGCCCTGAACCCCTCAGCCCCTTCCCTGTGTCTCCTCTGGCCGGGCCTGGCTCCCTGCTGCCCCCTCAGCTCTCCCCGGCTCTGCCTATGACGCCCACCCACCTGGCCTATACTCCCTCGCCCACGCTGAGCCCTATGTACCCCAGTGGTGGCGGGGGGCCCAGCGGCTCAGGGGGAGGCTCTCACTTCTCCTTCAGCCCTGAGGACATGAAACGGTACCTGCAGGCCCACACCCAAAGCGTCTACAACTACCACCTCAGCCCCCGCGCCTTTCTGCACTACCCTGGGCTGGTGGTGCCCCAGCCGCAGCGCCCTGACAAGTGCCCACTGCCGCCCATGGCGCCCGAAACCCCACCGGTCCCCTCCTCGGCCTCGTCATCCTCCTCCTCTTCTTCTTCTCCATTCAAGTTTAAGCTCCAGCCGCCCCCACTCGGACGCCGACAGCGGGCAGCTGGGGAGAAGGCCCCAGCCAGTGCTGACAAGAGCAGTGGTGGCGCAGGCGGGCTGGCCCCACCGCCCCCGCCACCTCAGATCAAGGTGGAGCCCATCTCGGAAGGCGAGTCGGAGGAGGTGGAGGTGACTGACATTAGTGATGAGGATGAGGAAGATGGGGAGGTGTTCAAGACGCCCCGTGCCCCACCTGCACCCCCAAAGCCCGAACCCGGCGAGGCACCCGGGGCAGCCCAGTGCATGCCTCTCAAGCTGCGCTTTAAGCGGCGCTGGAGTGAAGACTGTCGCCTGGAAGGGGGTGGAGGCCCCACTGGGGTCTTTGAGGATGAGGGCGAGGACAAGAAGGTGCGTGGGGAGGGGCCCGGGGAGGCCGGGGGGCCCCTCACCCCAAGGCGAGTGAGCTCTGACCTCCAGCATGCCACGGCCCAGCTCTCCCTGGAGCACCGAGACTCCTGAGGGCTGTGGGCAGGGGACCCACGTGCCCCCCACCCCCCATGCTTCTTTTGCTGCCTTAAGCCCCCTGTGCCCTGGAGGTGAGGGCAGCTCTCTTGTCTCTTCCCTGCCTCCTCCCATCCCCCTCCCCACATTTTGTATAAAACTTTAATTTCTTTTTTTTAAATGGTGGGGGTGGGTGGGTGCCCAGAGCTAGGGGCTGTTCCCTGTCTCTGTGGGTTTCTAAGCTCTGGGCAAAGCGGTGGTAGCGGGGAGGGAGGGGGAAGTTAGGGGGGCCACCTCCATTCTGGGGAATTTATATTTGAATTGAGGCTCTGGCCTTAAGACCCAGGAACTTTTTTATTACAATCGCTTAGGAAGTAAAGCCTTGTTTCCCTCCCTGTTCTCTGCCTCTTGTACCTTTCCCCCCTGCCCCATCCCTAGCCCTCCTCAGCCCCATCCCTGCCTGCCCTGCCCCTCCAGGGGCCATGAGTGCCTAGGTTTCTCATACCCAACAAGGTCACAGCAGGGGTGGGAGGGACAGTTTGATGATGAACCAAAAATTCCATGTGTTTGGGGGAGGGGGGTGGAGGGCGGCGAGGGGTACCGCCCATGGGCCACAAATCTTAAGTGCCTGCTATCCCTCTCCCACTCCACCCCTGCACCCATCCAGCCCCTTCACCCCAGCTGCTCCTAGGACTGGCCCATGGGCAGGCGGGTGGGGGGATGGGAAGGGGGTCCCTGAAACCAAACTGGAAGCCCCCTCTGCCTCCCAGCTGGGGCCTCTGGGGTGGGGTGGGGGGCTGCGGTCAAGCCTTATTCTGTATTGGGAAACTGAGGGTGGGGGGAGTAGAGGGGCCGCTGGAGAATGTATTCAAAACAATAAAACTTTGGACCTTTGGATGCAGTGATCAATGTCCTAGGTGCTAGGTGCAGTGTCTCCGGGCCACAGCCTTTGCTTGATTCTGAAGGAGGGGCCCCAGCCTGGCTGCTAGTGAGTCTGTGGCTGGATTGGTATAGAGGGCCTAACCCTAATCTGAATGGGCCAAATCCAGGCCTGGGAAACCATCTCCTGACCTCAGAGGCACAGAAGCCCCAGAGCTTGACGATAGTGGTCTTGAGCATGCACTGGCTTCATCTGATTGCTCCTCTGTTCCGTGGGGATCTTCTCCTTGGAAGCTTACCGTTCTTTGTAATGACCCTGATGCCCTTGTTTTTCGACTGGCTGGATGCCTTCCCTCTTGTAGCTGAGAATTCTTCCCGAACCCCAGGTCCCCAGTGAAGACCAGGACCTCCCTTTGGCACTGCCCCTAGTACCCTGCCCACACCCCTCATGTTGCTCTGAGTTCTGCTGGGAGTTCTTTGGAGACCAGCCTGCAGTGTCTCTTGAAATGCAGACCTTGCAAGGTAACTTAGTGATCTGGTCCAGCCAGGGGAACACCCCCAGCCAACATGAAGTGAAGGGTCGACTTACTGTGTGTCCAGTACTTAGGAGCTGCAGTGCTGTTCTCAGTATCCAGTAAGGTAGGGGCGACCAGTGCTGCTAAGTGACTTGCCCAAGGCCCTATGGCTGAGCCAGGACTTTAAAGCCCATGTTCTTTCAACAACTCCTGACTTTTCCTTCCTAACACCAAGATAGTTGGATCCAGATCAAGCTTTCAGGATCAGAGGATCTGAGATGAGCTCATAAAGCTATGGAAGCTGAGATTGAAGAGCTTGAATCAGGAATGAAAGAATTAGAATAATCCAGGTTGAAAGTGTCCTTAGAGACAAGCCAGTCTATTCTGCAGGTGAGGTGCCTGAGAGGCCCAGAAAGGGGAAGGGGTTTCCCTGAGGCCACAGAGCTGCTACGAGATGGACTGGCAATTGAGAGCTTGTTGGACTGGCTTCGCCATGAAACTCCACCCTGTGCAACCCTGAGGGGGAAGGAACGTTGACTGGCAACTGCTACCCACTTGCATCTCATTTCATGCCAGCCAGGGTGGGTGGTCCCAGATGATGTCGGTTGGCAGGGAAGAGAGGATACAGGGCTAGATACTGGTAGGAAACCGAGGCTCCTGAGGCGGCCTGCGGCAAACTGCTCCCTCTCCTGGGTGATGTAAGTCATACTCTGGGGTGGGGGCCCCTGGTTTATTTCTGGAAGCTGGGATGAGACAAGTCTCCTGGCAACATAGATGCAGCTGAGTTGGTGGTGGTGGGATGATGAAGGGGATGTTGTCACTCAGGGGAGGAGAGGACCCTGACTACTGGCCTCATCCCCTGATCCCGTTGCCTTTAAAGCACCTCTAACTAACATGGAATCATAGATGCTTAGCTCCCTAACTGCTGTCCAGGTCAGACCACAGCCCTACCGGACTAGTTGCCCCAGATTCTGGCTGTGTAGGATGTCACAGGTGGCATTTGGCCTTGAAAACTCCAGCGGCTCCTCTAACCTTTAATTGCCCACCTAAATCCATTAGTGGGCTTGAAATGTTTCTGCAAGAAGACACCCTTGGTCCTGTCCATATCCTCTGAGATCCTTGCTTCCAAGTAGAAAGCCCTTTACAGATGCTCTCAAAGCACTTTACAGATTAATCTCATCAGAGACCTCCCTGCTTTGTACATGTAGCCCCAGTATATCCACAGACTCTCAAAGCCCCTTCGCGATGCTTCCTAACCATTTCTCACCCCTTCAGGTCACTCAGAGATCCCCTTGATGACCAGTAATTTCTGTCTCCCATAGACCTTTTTTTTTTTCCAGACACAGTCTCACTCCATTGCCCAGGCTGGAGTGCAGTGGTGCAATCTCAGCTCACTGCAGTCTCAGCCTCCCGGGTTCAAGTAATTCTTGTGCACCACCACGCCTGTCTAACTTTTTTGTGTGTAGAGATACGGTTTCTCCGTGTTGGCTAGGCTGGTCTCGAACTCCTGACCTCAAGTGATCCACCTGCCTTGACCTCACAAAGTGCTGGGATTACAGGCGTGAGCCACCGCCCCGGGCCACCCACAGATTTTTTAACAGACACCCTCAGGCTTCACCCAGTAATTATCCTCAGGTCACTAAGCTCATCGAAGACCCCTTCACAGCTCTAGGACTCCTCTTAGCCCTGCCCTTCCAGACACCATATGCCTCTCTCAGACGTTTACAACCCTTCCTAGCATTCCTCTATGAACATTCTCACCCTCTACAAACATCCTGATCGATCTCAGACCGTCACCCTCAAACTCCCACGGATCCCAATCCCCTCGTGGCGGTTGCCCACGCTCAGCCCACGGCGCATGCCCCACGGGTTCTGGCAGTTAAGTAACCGCCGCTATCCCGCCCCATTTCGCCGCCCTTGTGAGCCTTGTTGGTCGGGTGTCGGAATCCCTAGGCCAAAGGGCTTGACTCAAATTTTTACTTTTTGACTCAGCGCTGCCATCAGAGGGCAGTAGGCCCCATTTGGCTGTGAAACTACAACTCCCAGAGATGCCCGCGCCGAGGTGCGCAATGTGCAGCCGCCTGCTTTGTGAAGGGAGCGGAAGTGTGTCCGCACTTTGCCTTCCTGGGCAATGTAGTCTCAACAGGCTTTGGCGCTACCGTCCCCCGCGATTGTGTCCGCCGGGAATTGCAGTCAAGAAAAAACTCCTAACCAACATGGTGAAACCCCGTCTTTAAAAAAAAAAAAAAAAAAAAAGAAAGAAAGAAAGAAAGAAAAAAAAAAACTGAGAGAACAGGACTTTCTTTTCTTCTGGCTTCAGAAGGGACAGGACAGTTAGTAGGAATACAAGCTCGGATTAACGTGAAGTCCAGAGACTCCATTTCCCGCCATTCCAGGAGGCGGGAGGGGCTGAGAACGCTTTCATTCTAGTTTTAAGTATTTCTCCCGGAGAAAGGGACACATACATAGGAACTCTTGTTTCCCAGCGCCCTTTGGGGGCTACTCACCTTCGAGTATTAATCAATAAATAGGACGACTCACTGAGTACGCAAAAACTGAGGCTACTCTTTGCAGCCGGCTTGTTTTTGGCTTTTTGGGATCCTGTAATTTAGGAAGCACAGGACCCAAAACACAGAGTGGGAGGTCCGGTGCCGTGGCGCAAGCCAGACATGCCAGCACGTTGGGAGGCTGAGGCAAAATCGCTTGAGCTCAAGAGTTGGAGACCAGCCTGGGCAACATGTCGAAGCCCTCCCCGCAACTCCCACCCGCAAAAAACAAACCAAACGAAAGCAAATTAGCCGGGCGTGGTGGTGCACGCCTGTAGTCCCACCTACATGGGAGGCTTGGGCGGGGGAATTGCTTGAGCCTGCAAGTTCGAGGCTGCAGTGACCTATCATCGCACCACTCCCCTCCAGCCTGGACAACGTAGCGAGACCTTGTCTCAAACAAAGCAAAAACGGAATGGGGGTTCAAGACAGAAATTCTTTTTTTTTTTGAGACGGGTCTTGCTCTTGTCGCCCAGGCTGGAGTGCAGTGGCGCGATCTCGGCTCACTGCAACCTCCGCCTCCCAGGTTCAAGCGATTCTCCTGCCTCTGCCTCCTCAGTAGCTGGGATTATAGGCACCCGCCGCCACACCTGGCTAATTTTTGTACTTTTAGTAGAGACGGGGTTTTGCCATGTTGGCCAGGCTGGTCTCGAACTCCTGACCTCAGGTGATCCGCCCATTCTGGCCTCCCAAAGTGGTGGGATTACAGGCGTGAGCCATCGCGCCAGGCCCAGAAATTATATTTCAATCTTTTTAATGCTCCAATCAGCTTTCTGGTGCTAACCACATTGCTAGGAAACGCTAGACTGCATCCGACGACTCGTATTCTGAGAAACCGCAGCAAACTTTCTTTCCTGAATCCTTTGCAGAGTTGTGGAGGTGGGCAAGAGAGGGGACATTTTTTCTTTCCTGATCTATGATCACCTGGAACTTAAAGGTGCTTGGCTCCATTTTCCAGCAGTCCTTGATCGACCTCAGCTCTTTCGTAAAGAAGGACCTGGGGCGAGGAAGAAGGCACTGAAACACTTTTAAGTCTCTCCAGGGAACTGCTGCAGCCTCTAAACTTTTGCTCACACGCACCCAATGGTGGCCATTGGACTCCGCTTCCCGGCAAGCCTCTGCAGACTGGCCTTACAAAAGGTCAGGTCTGGACTATTCCCCAGCATACTTGGAACTCTTAGGCGATCCCGCCCCGTCAGTCAATGGGGAGGATGCCTGGAACTCCATTTCCCAGAACACACCAGGGCTCTCTGTGGCTCTTGCTCTGAAAGCCTTGGTGTTGACTACACTTCCCGGCAGGGACTGCGGCCTAGCGTACCTGGGAAGGGGAGCGCGAAACCTCCATTTCCTCGCCGATCTCCGGAACTGCAGTAGCCACTTGGGGCTTAGAAACCAACTGGGACTCCATTTCCCGGCGTGCTCTAAAAATCTTTTTACACCTGCAATGCGGTGAGGGCGTGGCGACGACTCCATTTCCCGGCTTGCTTCACGGCCGGAGAGCCGCAGGTTCACGCGCCCCGACTCAATTTCCCAGAGCGCACCGGGCTCTGGGACGCATACACAACCAATGGACTGAGTGAGTGGACTCCGTTTCCCAGCGGCATCAGGCTCTCTGCTTCCCAAAGTCCTTCAGGGCTCCCCGTCATACAGTCGGCTGACAGATTACCCTGGACTCCATTTCCCGACCTACAGCGCGACCCGTCATTCCCGTGGTACTTTGAGGCGTTTGTGGACTTCATTTCCCGGCGTGCCACGCGGCTCTCTGTGCGGGCCGAGGGCGGTGAGGGCGGTGAGGGCGGTGACGGCGGCGCGGACGACAGCCGGACTGCATCTCCCGGCGTGCCCCGCGGCGGGCGCTGGGCCGGAGCCGGAGCCCAAGCCCGAGCGGCGCGGCCTGGAAGAGGCCAGAGCCCGGGGGAGGCGGCGGCAGCAGCGGCGGCTGGGGTAGCCCAGGCAGCCCGAGCCCCGCGGCCTGGGCCTGTGCTCGGCGCCATGAGCGGCGGCGGGCCTTCGGGAGGCGGCCCTGGGGGCTCGGGCAGGGCGCGGACCAGCTCGTTTGCGGAGCCAGGCGGCGGAGGCGGCGGCGGCGGCGGCGGCCCAGGAGGCTCGGCCTCCGGCCCAGGCGGCACCGGCGGCGGGAAGACGTCTGTCGGGGCCATGGGTGGGGGCGTCGGGGCATCGAGCTCCGGGGGTGGACCCGGCGGCAGCGGCGGAGGAGGCAGCGGAGGCCCCGGCGCAGGCACTAGCTTCCCGCCGCCCGGGGTGAAGCTGGGCCGTGAGTACTAGCGGCGCCCTTGTAGGTGGTGATCAGGGTTCCTAAAGCTGCTCAGACATCCGTCAGGTTCTTTCATATGCTTAGATAGGAGCTCGAGGTCATCGTGCCTCCCTAAACCGAAGATCTGAGCCCTCTCCCTCCCAGAAAAAGGGGTCTTGGGGTTACCATCTCTTGGATATCAGAATTACTCTGGGATCAGAATTATTAACACTTAAAGAAACGAGTTACAAGTCCCTGTTCTTCCATTATTGAGGTCTTGGGCCCTTGAGCCTTAAGAACAGGTGTCTTACGTTGCTATTCATTAGAAAACTGGATCAGAGGTCACAGTCGCTTGCAAATGGGGAGCTAGAGTTATTGTCTCCTAAGAGAACAAGAATAAGACCATACCCTGAAAAAGAGGGATCTGCATTCGCTGTCCTTCAGAAGATGGGAATTTGGAGTGAATGTCACTTAAAATCGGGGCTTTGAGGTTACTGTGTTGTGTCCCCAAAAAACAGGGCCAGGGCTTTCCAAACCTGGTACTCAGATCATCTTCCCTATTAAAATCAAGACCTGGCATCATTACCCACCCTAAATATGTTGAGCTGTACCCCAGTGGTGAGAATTAATAGGTACTGCTTCTTCGATATAAAGACATTGGGAGTCAGCATATCCTTCAAACCAAGTCCATAGTCCATGTTTTAAAATACATGACTTGGTTTGTCTTCTTTAACAAAAATGGAATGAAGCAGGGTAGTTCACAGTTTACTATAGAATATGGATCTAAGGTTATACTTCTTTAATAACTGTTCTAGGGTATGGTGTCATTGGCTCTGAAAAAAAAAAATAGTGATGTAGGGTTATCTCCCTCTGAAAGAACATGTCTCTGGCCCCTCAAAATGGATTTGGTGGCTGGGCGTGGTGGCTCACGCCTGTTATCTCAGCACTTTGGGAGGCCAAGGCAGACGGATCACCTGAGGTCAGGAGTTCAAGACCAGCCTGGTCAATATGGTGAAACCCCGTCTCTACTAAAAATACAAAAATAAGCCGGGCGTGGTGGCAGGCGCCTGTAATCCCAGCTACTTGGGAGGCCGAGGCAGGAGAATTGCTTGAACCCAGGGCGTAGAGGTTGCAGTGAGCTGAGATCGCACCATTGCATTCCAGCCTAGGCAACAAGAGCAAAACTCTGTCTCAAAAAAAAAAAAAAGAAAAAAGGATTTGGTTCATTAGTTATTCAAAGACCCCTAAGAATGGCACCAAGGTTTGCTACTATCTGAATAATGGGAATTGAGAATTGTAGCTTTCCTTCAAAGGACTGAGGCTGGACTAGCCCCTTGATAATAGAAGTCAGGTTTATCATTCTCATAAGTGCTTGTCCATTAGGGACCACCCACATACAGGGAGGGGTCTGGGACTCTGGACCACACAGATGAAGAGGTCAGGTCAGTGTTTTTTCTAATCTCAAAGAACCAAAAAGTGAGGGTCAAGGCACTGGTACGTATACCAGGAGAGGACATTCATTTCTGTCACCAAGAACCAGTGAAGTTAACAGCTCTACAGGGGAGGACTTAAGAGGTCAGTATCCTCTAGGCTGTGAGAAAGACTAGTGCTTTCCTAAAGTAGGAGTAACTCAGGGTTTCTGCTCCCTTAAGTGGACAAGGTTGGGTCAAGCTTTCTCCAAATAGGAGGGGCAGAGGGCAGAAGATCAGAGTGGATGGAGTCAACATCTGGTGTCTCCCAGTACCAAGATGGACCAGTGATCTGTTGCTTCCTAGAAGTAGAAATTTGGGGTTGAGAACCCTTGAAGCAGAGAGGTTTAGGTATCAATATCCTCCCATGTGGAGGAGAGGCAGGATTTAAGTTTCCCAGAAAGGAAGAGGGGAAAAGTCACTGGGAAGGTCCAGCATCCACCTCTCCTCAAAGAGGAGGAAGGGACAAAGAGGGCCCCAGCAAGCTTCCTGCAGAGATTTCCCTTCCTCCCACAGCCCCAGGATGGGGCGATGCGCAGACAGGATGGGTCAGTGGATCGCGTATCCCCTTTGTTCCCCAGGTGACAGCGGGAAGGTGACTACAGTGGTAGCCACTCTAGGCCAAGGCCCAGAGCGCTCCCAAGAGGTGGCTTACACAGACATCAAAGTGATTGGCAATGGCTCATTTGGGGTCGTGTACCAGGCACGGCTGGCAGAGACCAGGGAACTGGTTGCCATCAAGAAGGTTCTCCAGGACAAGAGGTTCAAGGTAGCTTGGGCGGGATGGGGATGGGGAGGTTTGGGAACTGGGCATGACTGGTGGGAGAACCCTAGCCAGACAGCTGAAGGCCTGGGATTCAGAGCCGTGGTCCAGAAGGGAAAGGGGGCAAAGAGGAAATGAGACCTGTGGAAGATGGGAAATGTGGATCCCAGGAGAGCCCAGAGCTGACTCTTATTGGGCATTTGCTCAGTGTAAATGCTTTATAGGCAGGTTCTTATCTAATTTATATAAAGATTCTCTGAGGGTAGGTACTATTGTTATACCCATTTTAAGTATAAGATAACCTTCAGCAGGAAAACTGAAACTCAGATAAGAGAATTGCCTGAGGTCATAGAGTTCTGCCCCAGTCACGGCTACAATCTGGTTTCCAAGCCCTCTACCTTAACCTTTTGCTTACACTTTTTCCCAGAGGAAAAAGGCACCTGGCAGGGCTAGGCGGATGGTTCTGAAGGTCACGCTCTGGCCAGGTGGTTGGCCGGTGCAGGATGGAATGGGGGTGCCCTGTGAGCTAGCAGAGGCCCAGGGAACTAAGAGGAGATGGAAGAAGTGGAAATTGAGGAATAATTGGTGTTTAAGGGCCTGGCATTTGGAGCTTAGGCTATCTGGATGTGGGAGAACTGAGCCTAGACTGGAAGGGAACCAGACCAGGGCCTGGGTTTGGCAGGGAGGGCTCTTGGGCAGGAGGAGCTCCAGGGTGTCATAATTTGATTGGAGTTGGGTTCCAGAATTGAGAGGGATGTGGGGGCAGGGAGTTCCTAGGCCCCACAAAGGAATAGAGAATGGGCAAGAATGCTGAGACTACCTTCTGGGAAGAGGTGGAGGTGTGGAGTCTGGGACTCAGGATCCTAGCTAGAGTTCAAAGACCCAGATGATTCCAGGGGACCAGGGTCAGCTGGATGGCCACCACCTGTCTCTTGTTGCCTGTGGCAGGTAAGGTGGCAAGCCTCATGTGCCCACAGCTGATTTTTTTTTTTTTTTTTTTGAGATGGAATCTCTGTCGCCCAGGTTGGAGTACAATGGCATGATCTCAGGTCACTGCAGCTTCTGCTTCCTGGGTTAAAGTGATTCTCGTGCCTTACCCACCTGAGTAGCTGGGATTACAGGTGTGGGTTACCACACCTGGCTAATTTTTTTGTATTTTTATTAGAGACAAGGTTTTGCCACATTGGCCAGGCTGGTCTCAAACTCCTGACCTCAAGTGATCCACCCTGTCGACCTCCCAAAGTGCTGGGATTGCAGGTGTGAGCCACCGTGCCTGGCCCTGATTTTTCAAGAGAAATAAAAAAGTGGATTTAGATGTGAAATCTTTTTTTTTTTTTTTGAGACAGAGTTTCGCTCTTGTTGTCCAGGCTGGAGTGCAATGGTGCGATTTCAGCTCACTGCAACCTCTGCCTCCCAGGTTCAAGCGATTTTCCTGCCTCAGCCTCCTGAGTAGCTGCGATTACAGGCATGCACTATCACGCCTGACTAATTTTGTATTTTTAGTAGAGATGGGATTTCTCCATGCTGGTCAGGGTGGTCTCGAACTCCTGACCTGAGGTGATCTGCCCGCCTCAGTCTTCCAAAGTGCTGGGATTATAGGTGTGAACCACTGCACCAGGCTTCATATTTTTGTTTTTTTAAAGACAGTCTTGCTCTGTTGCCTGGGCTGGAGTGCAGTGGTGTTATCTCGGCTCACTGCAACCTCCACCTCCTGGGTTCAGGCAATTCTCCCGCCTCAGCCTCCTGAGTAGCTGGGATTACAGGCACGCGCCACCGTGCCCAGCTAATTCTTTTGTATTTTTAGTAGAGATGGGGTTTTGCCATGTTGACAAGGCTGGTCTTGAACTCCTGGCCTCAAGTGATCCCCTGCCTTGGCCTCCCAAAGTGGGGGGATTACAAGTGTGAGCCACCATGCCCAGCTGTTTTTTTTTTTTTTTTTTTTCTTTTTAAAGCTGGGTGCAAGGATTATACACCTATAATCCTTGAATTATGAGAGGTCAAAGCAGGAGGATTGCTTGAGGCTAGGAGTTCAAAACCAATCTGGCCAGTATAGCCAGGTTCTTTTTTTTTTTTTTTTGAGATGCTCAGGCTGAGTACAATGGCGTGATCTTAGTTCACTGCAACCTACGCCTCCCGGGTTCAAGTGATTCTCTTGCTTCAGCCTCCAAGTAGCTGGGATCACAGGTGCGCACCATCATGCCTGGCTAATTTTGTAATTTTTTTTTTTTTTTTTTGAGACGGGGTTTCACCATGTTGACCAGGATGGTCTCGATCTCTTGACCTCTGATCTACCCGCCTCGGCCTCTCAAAGTGCTGGGATTACAGACTTGAGCCACTGCGCCCGGCCTTAATTTTGTATTTTTAATAGAGACGGGGTTTCTTTATGTTGGTCAGGCTGGTCTCAAACTCCTGACCTCAGGTGATCTGCCTGCTTCGGCCTCCCAAAGTGCTAGGATTACAGGTGTGAGCCACGGTGCCCGGCCCCAGCCAGTTTCTTTTTTTAAATAAACAAAGAGGCTAAGGCAGGAGAATGGCTTGAACCCGGGAGGTGGAGGTTGCAGCGTGCCACTGCACTCCATCCTGGTGACAGAGCGAAACTCCATCTCAAAAAATAAATAAATTTTATATTATCCTTTTTCTTTCTTTTGGAGAAAAAAAAATCAGAAGAAAGGTGTCATTTGATTATTACATGTCAGCAATAAATTGAATTTTTTTTAAGTGGGCTGAAGAAAACACTTCTGTGGCCTGCGTTTAACCCATAGGCCTCCATCTCATGTAGGAAGGGAATAGGCTGGAGAGAAGGAATTGAGGGATACTCTGGGGGACCTTGGAGCTGGGACACAGGAAGTAGCTGCCTGGCTCTGTTGTGGGGAGTGAGTAGAGAGGGGGAGCCAAGAGAGTTTGTCGTATTTTGAGACTCTCTTCCTTTACCCCCAAGAACCGAGAGCTGCAGATCATGCGTAAGCTGGACCACTGCAATATTGTGAGGCTGAGATACTTTTTCTACTCCAGTGGGGAGAAGGTGAGACCTCAAGATGGTGGTGGGGTGCTCCACCTCGACTCTAGCCATTTTCCTGCCTGTCTGCTTTTCCCATGAGTGCCAGTCCCTCCCCCACTGCTCCCCGCACATTTTCCTTCCCCCTTCCTCACTCTTCTCACAGTGCCTCACACCTCTCCTTTGCTCCCTGCAGAAAGACGAGCTTTACCTAAATCTGGTGCTGGAATATGTGCCCGAGACAGTATACCGGGTGGCCCGTCACTTCACCAAGGCCAAGTTGACCATCCCTATCCTCTATGTCAAGGTAGGCCGGCAGGCGGGCTGCTGGGACCCAGGCCCATAAAGCCAGGGGCTCTGGAGCCTCCCACCTTTTATGGGATCCCTCATCTGCATAGTTTATGTTGGCCTTTGGAGGTCCTGTGTTCCCTGCTGTTATTCCCATAACCCCCAGAGATGGAGCTTGCCTAATACAGGGGAGGGCCAAGGCAGGCAAGGCCTGACTGAATCAGGAAGGCAGACTGACCTGGGGCTGCGCAGGCTGCCAGGCACTTGCCCAGGTCCATATGGGGAGTCCAGTGGCACCAGAGATTTTGGGGTTAGCTCAGGATAAGGGAGTGGTGGGGACTAGGAATGCACAGGGACAGCTGCCAAGGCCAGAGTTCGGGCCTTCAGAGCTTTGTCAGGAGTAGGTGGGAAGGAGTTAGGGTTGGAGGAAGGTTAGCATCCACAGAGCCAGGAACTGATCTCTGTCCATCGTCTGTGCAGGCTTATTCCCCAGTGCCTGGCACTGTGCCCTGGGTGTTACAGACCTTCAGGAGGTATTTGAATGAATGAATGAATGATTGCAGCCCAGGGATGATATGGCGAACAGAGGCTGGAGCAGCCTGCTGCATTGGAAGAGGGTGGGTGGATTTGTTTGCTGGAAGTCACTTGGGGCCCAGCTGCTGCTCCTGCTGGCTTTATGTACCCAAGCCTGGGTAAGCCGATGTGGGCTTTACCAGTGGTTGTGGCTGCTGGACCTCACCTCCCGGAGGTGAGCCCTCTGGTTTGGGGAATCTGTCCTGTGACTGCCCGCATAGGGCCCAGTGCTGAGCAATTCCAGAGGCACTGTTGACTGAGACCCAGCCCTTGCCCTTGAAGAGCTCTTAGTTTGGTACGGTAGACAGGCATCGTCACAGAAAATTCAGTGAACTACTGCTGCCATACCAGAAGGAGCACAGGGAATTCTGGAAATGGAGGAAGCACCCAGCCTGGTTTGTGGGTGAGAAGGATCACAGAAGGCTTCCTGGAGGAGACTGACCAGGGCAAGGAAGGGGCATCTTTGGCTGAGGGGGACTGGAATAAAGGGAAGGGGGCGTAGGAAGCAGTCCTGTTATTAGGAGCCATGCCCTGGTCTACCTAGGCCCAGGGGGATGCAGCAGTGACTGAAACTCAAAATCCTGCTCTCATTCCCCTTCTGTTCTAGTCAGTGGGAGGGAGAATGGCAGGAAAATGGAGCTGAAGAGGGGGCAGGCTCAGGGGTGGTTTTGATTGTCGGATTAAGGAGCCAGTGGTTTTGGTGAGGGGAAAGCTGAGTGCCTGGCTCCCTAGCCTGTTTTAAGATAACCTCCTGACATGGCTTTCTTATTCATCAAGCTTCTGCCAAGGGTTGTGATTAAAGCAGTGGTTCTCAGAGTGTGGTCCAGGGACCAGCATCAGTGCTGGAGGGCTTGTTGCAAATGGCTCATCCAGAACTCACTGACAGAAACTGAGTGTGGGGCCCAGCAGACCCTGATTTTTTTTTCTTTCTTTTTTTTTTGAGACAGAGTTTCGCTCTTGTTACCCAGGCTGGAGTACAGTGGCGCGATCTCAGCTCACCGCAACCTCCGCCTCCTGGGTTCAGGCCATTCTCCTGCCTCAGCCTCCTGAGTAGCTGGGATTACAGGCACATGCCACCATGCCCAGCTAATTTTTTGTATTTTTAGTAGAGACGGGGTTTCACCATGTTGACCAGGATGGTATCGATCTCTTGACCTTGTGATCCACCCGCCTCGGCCTCTCAAAGTGCTGGGATTACAGGCTTGAGCCACCGCGCCCGGCCCGTTTTTTTGTTTGTTTGTTTAGACAGGGTCTCACTCTGTTGACCAGGCTGGAGTGCAGTGGCTCGATCATGGCTGACTGCAATCTCTGCCTCCCAAGTTCAAGTGATTCTACCTCAGCCTCCCGAGTAGCTGGGATTTCAAGCGTGTGCCACCACGCCTGGCTAATTTTTGTATTTTTAGTAGATACAGGGTTTCACCATGTTGGCCAAGCTGGTCTTGGACTCCCGACCTCTACTAATCCACCTATCTTGGTCTGGGATTACAGGCATGAGCCACCGCCCCTGGTCAGCAGTCCCTGTTTTAACAAGTCCTCCAAGTAATTGTGGTGCACACTAAGATAACCAAGGGTTTCAAACAGGGGTTTCCCCAAAGCTGTGAGGGCAACAGGGAGAGTGGGCCTGGAAGGGCTCTTCAGGCCACGCTGGTGGGGTAGTAATGCTGTGTGGGGAGAGCTGGGCTGAAGTTCTGCTGTCCTGTGCCTGCCCCAGGTGTACATGTACCAGCTCTTCCGCAGCTTGGCCTACATCCACTCCCAGGGTGTATGTCACCGTGACATCAAGCCCCAGAACCTGCTGGTGGACCCTGATACTGCTGTCCTCAAGCTCTGCGATTTTGGCAGGTGGGCCTGGGGCATATTGAGTGGCTGAAGAGACTGGGGAGGATCCCAGCCCTTGCCTCGTGTTTACTCCTGCCTCTCTCTTCCCACAGTGCAAAGCAGTTGGTCCGAGGGGAGCCCAATGTCTCCTACATCTGTTCTCGCTACTACCGGGCCCCAGAGCTCATCTTTGGAGCCACTGATTACACCTCGTCCATTGGTCAGAGCTATGGGAGGGTGGCGGGGGGTAGTGACAATCTTGGAAGCTTTGGAGTTTGTAAGAGTCTCACTCTGTTGTCCAGTCTGGAGTACAATGGTGCAATCTCGGCTCACTGTAACCTCTGCCTTCCGAGTTCAAGCAATTCTCCTGCCTCAGCCTCTCAAGTAGCTGGGATTACAGTCACCTGCCACCACGCCTGGCTAAGTTTTTGTATGTTTAGTAGAGATGGGGTTTCACTATGTTAGCCAGGCTGGTCTTGAACTCCTGACCTCGTGATCCACCCGTCTCGATCTCCCAAAGTGCTGAGATTACAAGTGTGAGCCACCGTGCCCAGCCCTATTTTGTTCTCTGTGTGCTCTATGCCAGGCTTGCTGATAAAAGTTTAAGTCCTCACAAACTTAGGAGGCTGATGCTGTCAGATACTTGTTTTACAGATGAGCAACCAAAGGCTTAGAGCTGTGAGGCTGCCTGCCAGCAATGGCACCGCTGGGACTGGGCAGGGCTGGGATTTGAAAGCTGACCTGACTCCAGAGTCCATACCAGTTCTGGAACCTCCCTGCCAACCCTCTGTTCTCAGCTGGGGGGAAGGGCTGCTGGAGACCTTGGGGGGATTGGGAAGCAAGGCTTTGCCACCATGAAGGTGCAACTTGCTCCCAGGGCCTCTGTGTCCTTCCCTGTTTGTGGGGACCACTGCCATTTTTCATGCATGAGGGGAAGGCTGAGATGAGGGAATAAGCAAGAGTTTGAAAGGGAACATTCTGCGCAGCGTGAGGAACTGTGTAGTCCTTAGGTATGAATTCACGTTGTGGGGGTCAAGGTACAAGCAGGGAGGGGTGAAGCTGCCAGGTTGTAGCTCTTCGCATGGGAAGGACAGAAGTTGGAACAAGAGGAAGGCAGTCCAAGATTTAAGGCTGTACCTTCCTGAGGCCCAACACGGGTGCCTGTTGGCAGGTTTTGGCCTAGTTTGGTCTGTCATCTAAGGCTAGCTGCAGAGAAAAAGCTCATTGGGATCCTTAGCAGAGAAAGGCACTGAGGGCTGGAAACACGTCTAGACTAGAGAGTGCAGCAAAGGCTTGCAGACCTTCAGGGTCAAGGTCAGGCCCATGTTTCTAGGCTTCACGTGACCTTGGGCCAGGTACTCTGTCTTTGAGAAAACGGGGCTCCTGACACTCTCAGGATGGCCATGAGGAATAGAAGTACTGAGAGGTTGGTGGCCCTACTCGCCTAGCCCTGACGCTCCCCTCATTTCCCCTCAGATGTTTGGTCAGCTGGCTGTGTATTGGCGGAGCTCCTCCTGGGCCAGCCCATCTTCCCTGGGGACAGTGGGGTGGACCAGCTGGTGGAGATCATCAAGGTGAGGGGTGGGGCTGGGGTAGGCAGGGGGTGGGGCTGAGGGGTGGGGCCCTTGTCTCAGACCCCTCCCTCTTTTTACAGGTGCTGGGAACACCAACCCGGGAACAAATCCGAGAGATGAACCCCAACTACACGGAGTTCAAGTTCCCTCAGATTAAAGCTCACCCCTGGACAAAGGTGGGCAGGGCTTGGGGCTTAGGGCAGCATGGCTGAGAGCCATTCCCACTTGGAGGTCAAGTGTTCTGTGGACCTGGCCTCAGAATCATGGCTTAGGAGGATTTGAAGAGTTATCCAGGGATCAGTAACTTTCATGCAATTTCAAAGTTTATGGCATCTTAAAAGTCGAGAACTCACAAGTAAATTCAAGATTCTAATTATTATGGAGGGGAAAAAGCTCACAGCAGGGCTCATACAGTCCGGACCTGGGCTGGCTGCTCACCGGATACAAACTACTCTCCTTAGTGGTTGGGCCTCGGTTTCTCCATTTGGAAGGTGGAGTGGGAAGTAGCCAGTCATACTTTCCACAGGCACTGTGGCAGTGAGATAACAGGAGTATGGTAGTGACCAGGGCATCTCACCCTCATGACCCCTGCACCCATTCCCCAGGTGTTTAAATCTCGAACGCCGCCGGAGGCCATCGCGCTTTGCTCCAGCTTGCTGGAGTACACCCCGTCCTCAAGGCTCTCCCCACTAGAGGCCTGCGCCCACAGCTTCTTTGATGAACTACGATGTCTGGGAACCCAGCTCCCTAACAACCGCCCACTTCCCCCTCTCTTCAACTTCAGTGCTGGTGGTGAGGGCATAGCCTGGGATCTGGGGAGCAGGGCGGGGGCAAAGATTGTGAAGTGAAGAGCTTGGTGTTGAAGCAGGAGTGGGGACCTAAGGGTAGGGTACAAGGCAGGCGGGGGCTCAGGAATGATGACCCCTGGATTCAGGGGTAATCGAACCTGTTTCAAGTTATGCTCTACTGTGATCTGCTGCATGCTAGGCTTTTTCTGGTTTTTCACTGAGAGAGGCCTGTGGCTGAAAGTGTCCACAAACAACTGGCCTTGCCAATAGCTGGGTTCCCATTTGGTGCCCATCATCACCCTGCTGTAGGCTACCCTGACTGGCATGTCAATTGCTCTTTATAGAACTCTCCATCCAACCGTCTCTCAACGCCATTCTCATCCCTCCTCACTTGAGGTCCCCAGCGGGCACTACCACCCTCACCCAGTCCTCACAAGGTAAGTGGGGGCTATCTGCTGGGGGTTAAAGCATATCTCCGTCTGGGGAGTGTGAAGCTGTTCTCTCAGTCCTGGGTTTCCTGAATATATTTTTAAATCGTTGAAATCTTGATGGCATACAAAGCACATCTTAAAACATGTGAATGACCATCTTTAAAGGGCATTCTTGTGCACATTTGTGTTTAAATGCCAGTAGGAAAGCCAGAGAAATAATGTTTGGCCTGAACAAACAGAACATTGAATTTGTTGCCCAGGTATTTTTTTTTTTTTTTTTGGAGATAGAGTTTCCCTCTTGTTGCCCAGGCTGGATTGCAGTGGCTCTATCTCGGCTAACTGCAATCTCTGCCTCCTGGGCTCAGGTGATTTTCCTGCCTCAGCTTCTAAGTAGCTGAAATTACAGGTGCACGCCAACACGACTGGCTGATTTTTGTATCTTTACTAGAGATGAGGTTTCACCATGTTGGCCAGACTGGTCTTGAACTCCTGACCTTAGGTGATCTTCCCACCTTAGCCTCCCAAAGTGCTGGGATTACAGGTGTGAGCCACCACTCCTGGCCATGTTGCTCAGGTTTAAAAATAGGGGCAATTTTATGTAAAAATTCAGATTTTCTGTTTCTCTCGGGGAAGAGAAAAATCAGATTGAGTAGCAGTGGGCCCACCCATCCTCCTGACAGTAGACAGTGGGGGCTGGATTCCAGCTGCCCGCCCCCCCCGGCCTTTTTTGAGATGGGTCCAGCCTCAGCTGGAGCACAGTGGCACAGCCTTGGCTCACTGCAACTTCCTTCTCCTGGGCTCAAGTGATTCTCCTGCCTTAGCGTCCTGAGGAGATGGTATTACAGGCGCACACCACCCTGCCCAGCTAATTTTTGTATTTTTAATAAGAGATGGGGTTGCACCTTGTTGGCTGTGCTGGTTTTGAACTCCTGACCTCAAGTGATCTGCCCACCTCAGCCTCCCAAAGTGCTGGGATTACAGGTGTGAGCCACCATTCCCGACCCAGCTGCCCCCTTATATGGAGCCTGGCACTCTGGTGTATAACTCAGTTACCATCCTGGCCCTTTGGCACTTAAGTTTGAAACCCTTGACCTAAAGTGACAGCTTTAAACTTTTAATGCAGCATCTATAACAAGAGAATTCCTATTCTTGGGTTGGGGGAAGGGGTGTCTGAAAGGCAAAGGCTAATTCTCTGCTCCTTCCCTCCCTCCCTCCCTCCCTCCCTCCCTCCCTCTAGCTTTAACTGAGACTTCAACCAGCTCAGACTGGCAGTCGACCGATGCCACACCTGCCCTCACTAACTCGTCCTGAGAGCCCCACCAACCACCCTTCCACTTCCATCTGGGAGCCCCAAGAGGGGCTGGGAAGGGGGGCCATAGCCCATCAAGCTCCTGCCCTGGCTGGGCCCCTAGACTAGAGGGCAGAGGTAAATGAGTCCCTGTCCCCACCTCCAGTCCCTCCCTCACCAGCCTCACTCCTGTGGTGGGCTTTTTAAGAGGATTTTAACTGGTTGTGGGGAGGGAAAGAAGGACAGGGTGTTGGGGGGATGAGGACCTCCTTACTCCCTTGGCCCCCTCCCCTCCCCCAGGTCTCCACCTCCTCCAAACCCCCTCCCCTCCTGTTTCCCTTGTAAATAGAACCAGCCCAGCCCCTGTCTCCTCTTCCCTTCCCTGGCCCCTGGGTGTAAATAGATTGTTATAATTTTTTTCTTAAAGAAAACGTCGATTCGCACCGTCCAACCTGGCCCCGCCCCCTCCTACAGCTGTAACTCCCCTCCTGTCCTCTGCCCCCAAGGTCTTCTCCCTCCTCACCCCACCCTGGAGGGCCAGGGGAGTGGAGAGAGCTCCTGATGTCTTAGTTTCCACAGTAAGGTTTGCCTGTGTACAGACCTCCGTTCAATAAATTATTGGCATGAAAACTTGCTTTCTGTCTGGCTGCCTATTTCCACTGAGGTGGTGGGGGCTCCCAGGTGGACTGTTCCAGGACAGGAGTGAGCTGCATCTCAGATAGAAGGGCTGTCTGAAGGCCTCGCACTGTGGCTTTTTCAGCATGTGTGGTGATGAGCTTTGTCTGGCTTATCTGCTCTAGAGGCCTGGGAGGAGCCTGCCCCATGACCCAGCATAAATTATCTGCTTCTGCTTAGGGTGGGAGGGATTAACCTCCCAGAAACGGTGAGTGAATTGGGGATCAGAGAAGCAAAGGCCATGGAGCTTGAGAGACAGTCAGGACTTGAACAATGGACTGTCTGTCTTAGCCCAAGCTGCCTGCCGCTCTAGGGTCTAGGGAGACATGAGGTGATGAGGAGTTACTTAGGCCAAAACTCAGCCTGCTTGTAGACTCTTTTGTTGGGTGGCCATGGCTGGAGGCAGAACCCTAGAAGATTCCAAGCCTTCATTTCCAAGTCTTAAACAGGGCACCTACCTGGTCCACCTCTTAAGGGTGTTGGGAAGTGACAACTCTGGAAAGGTTGGGGCAGAGAGCTTGACTTTTACCCACAGTTAACACATGCTGGGGCCAGATGGTGAGGCATGGGTGGAAGGAAATGTTATCTTCTCTACATGGCACCAGCAGTGAGTGTGGCCAGGATGCCCCAGAGGTGGAAGGGGGCCTGGGGAGGAGCACTGGGTATGCCCCCCACTGGATTCCACTGGTGAACAAAAAGGGAGTTTCAAATGTTCCAGATGGAGTGTAGCGACTATTTGGGTGGAGTGTGGGCTCTCCAGTCTGCTTGCCCCACTCGAGGGGCATCTTTACACTACCTGGGATAGGACAGACCTTGTCCCTTCCTTGCTCAACACTACCTGGAGTTTACCTGGTTTGTAGAATGAATGAATATATAGAACAAGCAGACTGACAAGGGGGAGGATGGCCATTCTGGGCGAGGGGCAGAACTTGGGATCCTGGGACCCCTTCCTCCCTGCTACTCACACTTGGGTCAGCCATGATGTCACTAATATGTCTCTCACCCTCCTACCACCCCATGACCGCTTCTCAGGTCTCTGGGCCTGTCTTCTGCTGGACCATCTTTAGCCTCCCACTCATCCCACTTTGCGCCCAGAGCCAGCACCCAGTTACAACCCTCCCCCAACCCTGAACTACTCAGCCCAGCTTTGAAGGTGTTCCTAAGTCTAGGCATCCCTCCTGGACAATTCCATCCCAGGCTGTCTGCCTCCCCTGCCTGAGCACCCTGGGCTGCAGGGGCCTGGGAGGAGCTTTTCATGAATCACATGCATCCACTTGGGAGACACAGACTATTATGGGCACAATGGCTCACACCTGTAATCCCAGCACTTTGGGAGGCTGAGGTGGGCAGATCACCTGAGGTCAGGAGTTCGAGACCAGCCTGGTGAAACATGGTGAAACCCATTTCTACTAAAAATACAAAAATTAGCTGCGCGGGGTGGTAAGTGTCTGTAATCCTAGCTACTAGGGAGGCTGAAACAGGAGAATTGCTTGAATGTGGGAGGTAGAGGTTGCAGTGAGCTGAGATTGGGCCACTGTGGTCCAGACTGGGCAACAGAGCGAGACTCCATCTCAAAAAAAGGAAAAATAAATAAATAAAATAAAGGGAGGGAAAGAGTATTATCCTAGGTAACCTCTGAACAAGGTGGGAATCTTCCTGCTCCCAAGACCTTTGATCTTTCAAGGCCCCCTCAAATTCCAACCGCTCTAACACTGGTTTACCCCTGCACAGGTCTCAGGTCTTAATCACTCAGTATAGTATGGGTTACAAATGTGGGCCTAAGGGGCCTCCTGGACTCAAATCTGTCTCTGCTTAGTTGTGAAACCTTGGGCAAATCTCTGTCCTTAGTTTTGTTTCCTTTTTTTTTTTTCCCTAAGTGACAGGGTCTTGTACTGTTGCCCAGGCTGGAGTGCAGTGGCATGATCACAGCTTACTGCAGCCTCAATCTCCCCATACCAAGCATTCTTGCTTCTGCCTCAACCTCCAGAGTAGCTGGCAAAACTGGTGTGCACCACTATGCTCAGCCGATCTTTTTTATTTTTAATGGAGACAAAGTCTCACTATCTTGCCCAGGCTAGTCTTGCACTCTTGAGCTCAAGCGATCCTCCTGCCTCAGCTTCCCAAAGCACCGGGATTACAGGCATGAGCCACCATACCCGGCCAGTTTAAAAAATCTATACAACAGGGATATCTACATCACAGGCCTGTTGGGATCATAGTACACGTACAGTGCTGAGTGTGGTGCTTGCCTTGGCTAGGCAGTCAGATGGATAACGGGATGGTCTCCAAATACACTAAGAGGTCATCCTTTTGCAGTGCTGTCTGCCTGGAATGTTGTTTCTCTCTTTCACTAGCAGATTCCTACTTTTCCTTCAGGGACTACCTCCTCTAGGAAGTCCCTGACTTCTCATCTCCCACCATGGAGGTCTGTTTCCTGAGATCCCACTGTCCCTGTGCATCCCCATCACAGCCCTGAGAAGCCTTACGCCTGACTCATCTCTTTCTCCAGCATCAACCAATATGCGAAGAGGGATGCCCTAGGACACACAGGCCGAATGAATCAATGAGACACTCTCAGAGAGCAAGCCATCTGTACTTGTGTGTTTATCCTACCAGACCATGCACGCCTCCTGCGGGCAGAGCCTGTGCTGGCTTGCTCCTGGGTCTCCAGCATCACTCAGTCTGGAGCTGAGGACCTGGGTACCTACAGATTTCCTTCCACACTGTCAAAATTCAGATGAAGGAAGCCCAGAGAAATCAAATACCCTCCTCCACCAGGCAGAGCCAAGTCCTGGGTGCCTAAAATCCAGGGACGGCCAGGGCTGGGGATACAAGCAGAGGATCTGAAGAGGTATATGGGAGTGCCCAGCAGAGACCTGGCACATGCTTGGTGCTCAGTGAAGGTTACCTGATGTTGCTGGGCACCAGGGTGATGCAGTGCAAAGGGCCTTGGCCAACCCGCTTTGCAGTGTAGCTGGGTGACCTGGTACAGATCACATCGCATCTCAGAGCTTCAGTTTCCCCTCAGGCAGAGAAAGATGACAAGCCTGGAAGGGTTGTTCTGGGGAGTCAGTGTGTAAAAGAAGCCAAGGTGGATCCTGGCACATGGTGGGTACTAGATCAGCTTGCCAGAGGGTGGTCCTCTCTCCCCCGAGGTACCCATACTAGCTGTTGCAACCAAACCCTTTTGTTGGTTTTTCAGCTATGTCACAAGAAGGTCGTGTCCAACTGCAATAGCCCACCTGATTCACTGGTCCCCAGGGCAGCCTGGCACAGCTGCAGCGTGTCCTCAAGCGCCAGTGGCTGGGATGTTTCAATGATGGCAATGGTCTCCCCCAGCTCTGTGCACATGATAGTCTGTTGAGGCTCGGGGGGTGGGTGTGGGGCAGGAGGTGGTGATCTGGGAGGCTGTAGTGTCAAAGTCCGAGCTCGGGCATGGACCCGCTGATGCAGTCGCAGGCCTGCCATGGCGCGGAACCAGCGGCCACAGGTCCCACAGTAGTAGGGGCTCTTGTTGTACAGACCAGTGATGGGGAGGCGTGGGGCGCGGGCGAAGGCGACTGGCCTCAGGTGTAGCCGCCGGTGCTGCTGCAGGTTGGAGCTCTGCGTGAAGCGCTTGCCACAGTCCAGGCATTGGTAGGGACGTGCACCCGTGTGGGTCAGCTGGTGGCGGCTAAGGTTGGCCAAAGAAGCAAAGGTCTTGCCACATGAGTGGCACTGGAAGGGCCTCTCGCCCGTGTGCGTCCGCAGATGGTTGCGCACGTGTATCAGCTTCTTGAAGCCCTTGCCACAAACCCCACAGCGGTGGCGCCGTTCAGGGGGCCCGTGTACCGCACGCCGGTGCCGGGAGAGCCGGGAAGCCGAGGCAAAGGACTTGGAGCACTGTGGGCACGGCAGCTGGGCAGGCGGGGCAGGCGGGGGAGGAGGGGTGGGCTCCGCTGGAGCTGGGGCAGCTGCTGCTCCTGAGGGAGGTGTCCCGCTTTTGCCAGCATGCGTGCGCCGGTGGTAGAGGAATTTGGTCATGTTGCTGAACGTCTTGCCGCAGCGACAGCGATGCAATGGGTTGGCAGTGTGGGCCCGCCGGTGGGCTACCAATGTGAGTTCTGTGCCAAAGCCTCGGCCACAGTCTACACAGAGGTAGCGGGCTTCCCCGCGGTGCAGCCGCAAGTGCTGCTCAAGTGAGGCTGCTTTCTTGAAGACCTTGGAGCAGGTTGTACACTCGTGTGTGCCACCAATGTGGGCCCGCCCATGAGCCTGCAGCCGGTTGGCAGAGCTGAAGCTGCGCTGACACTGGCTGCAGTGGAAGGGGTGGGCTGCCAAGGCCAGGCTGTGAGACCTCCGCCGGTGCTGGCGAGCATCTGCAGAGGGCCGGTGCTGGGGACAGTCCCCACAGCCCTGAGCCTGGCCAGCTGTGGACTCATCACCTCCCACAGCATCATCACCGACCTCTGCCATGGCCTCCTCATCCTCTGTCTCTTCATCTTCTTCATCCTCCTCATCCTCCTCTTCCTCCTCCAGCCCATTTCGCTCCTCTTTCTCCAGGGAGTCAAAGTGGGTGCCCTGATGCTCCAAGAACTCCTCAGGGGTGGCACAGAGGGTAGAGCACTCAGGACACTCATAAGGCTCCATCTTGACTTGGGGTGGGGGAGAAGGTGGAGGCAGTGGTGTTGGGGGAGGCAAAGGAGGTGGCACTGGTGGCTCGGCTACCGTGGCAGAAAGGTGCTGGGCCCTTCGATGAGCTACCCACAGCTCGGGCGAGGGGAACAGCTCCTGGCAGTCCCAGCACTGGTATTGGATCTGGTTTGCAGACTCCCGGAGGTGGGCATCCTGGTGGGCCAGAAGCTCACCAGGGGAGAGGATGAGCTGGCTGCATTCACCACACTGGAAGGGCCCCTCAGTGCCCGGCACCAGCTCTGGCTCCAGGCCAGCATTCTGTGTGGTCAGTGCCTCTTCCTCTGAGACAGTAAGCATGTGCTGCTCCTGGTGTGAGAGGACTTCCTCCAGTGTGTTGTAGAGGCTGCCACACTCAGAGCACATGAACTGGTGGTGCTGGAAGAAGAGGGATGAGGCAAGAGCCTCCCCAGGTGTCATCTCAGTCACCTCTGTTGACATCTCCATCATCTCTCCTGACATAGGTGCTGACATCTCCACTGTCCCTGGTGACATCTGTGTTGGCATCTCGGCTACCTCAGCCACCACCTCTGCCATTGTGGGGAAGGCAGTGCCTGGGGAAAGAGGGGCAGGAGCCAGTGAGACAGCAGAAACCTGAGGGGAGGTGTTCTCTTCCCCATTCCGCCACTCACCAGCCTCTATCACTCAGGAAGTCTTAATCCAATGTTTCTGCCTCAGTCTTGAGTGATCCCATGTCTCTGAAGCCTACAGAAACCCCACGGCAGCCTGCAGGAAAGAAATAACACTCAGCTCAGTCTCTCTTTTTTTTTCTGAGACAGAGACTCGCTCTGTCACCCAAGCTAGAGTGCAGTGGCACAATCTTGCTCAATGCAACCTCCCACTCCTGGGTTTAAGTGATTCTCATATCTCAGCTGGGACTACAGGTGTGTGCTACCACAGCTGGGTAATTTTTGTATTTTCTTTTTAGTAGAGATGGGATTTCACCATGTTGGCTAGGCTGGTCTTGAACTCAGGTGATCCACCTGCCTTGGATTCCCAAAGTGCTGGGATTACAGGCGTGAGCTACCACCCGGGTCAATAGCCCAGCCTCTTTACTGAGAGGGCCAGGTACTCCCTTTCTGAGAACACCACAGCCTTTGCCTGCTGTGTAGTTTCTTCTTTGTGCAACACTTTTCCTCTGCCTCTTACATATACACATACAGATACACCAAAGTGTTTTAAAACACAGGCCCTGGAACCAGACTGCCCTTGGCTTGAATTTGAACTCCACCACTTACTGTCTCTGAGATTGTCTTACTTATCTGTAAAACAGGGCTAAAAGTAGTAGTGACACAAAATCCCTGGTACTGGTAAAGGTCAGCTGTAACCCTGTGTAGTTCTCTAGACAGACTGTTTTTGGACCCTAAATCTGTGATATTGCTATTCCCTCTGCCAAGAAAGTTATCTCCTCTTCTTGTTTGACAAACTCCTACTCAGCATCTTTTGTGAAGCCTTCTCTGACATCTCTACATCCTCAGGGTTCCTAAGCCACCTCTAACATGGCAAATATGAGTTTGGGATGGCATCTCACTGTTCCTCATTGGACTGAGAGTTTGTGGGTCTGATTCATTGTGGAGGCTCCAGTCAAAAACAAAACCTCTGAACAGGAACAGGAATTTTAGCTTTCAAACTTCCCTATATATGCTGAATCTTCCCTTCTACCTATGTGGGCTCAACCCCACCCAGGCCCCTTCACACTGCAGAGACTCAGAGTAAACTCAGCAAATGACTACCTCCCTTCCAGGCCTAGCAGCTAATCTTAGGAATTCACACACACCTTCTTTTACCTCTTCTTCATGTCATCTATTAGTGCCAGTGGACAGGTGGAGTGTAGCTTACAGCCTTGCATATAGAAGTTGCTCATACTAAGCACCCAGAGGGTAGGAGTTTAGCCTGTATATCACTGAGTTATGCCCAGTGCCAAGAACAATGCCTAGCACACAGTAGATATTAAGTGACTGAGAAATGCTCCCAGGCCAGGCATGGTGGCTCACATCTATAATCCTAGTTCTTTGGGAGGATGAGGTGGTTGGATCACTTGAGCCCAGGAGGTCGAGGCTGCAGTGAGTCACAATCACACGACCACTGCACTCCAGCCAGGGCGACAGAGCAAGACCCTGTCTTAAAAAAAAAAAGGCTCCCTTGGAAAGTGAGACCTTGAGAAGTTTTTATTTATTTATTTATTTTGAGATGGAGTTTCGCTCTTGTTGCCCAGGCTGGAGTGCAACGGAGCAATCTCAGCTCACTACAACCTCTGCGTCCCAGGTTCAAGCGAGTCTCCTGTCTCCGCCTCCCGAGTTAGGATAACAGGCATGAGCCACCTCATCCGGCTAATTTTGTATTTTTTAGTACAGACGGGGTTTCTCCATAGTTGGTCAGGCTGGTCTCAAACTCCCGACCTCAGGTGATCTGCCCGCCTCAGCCTCCCAAAGTGCTGGGATTACAGGCGTGAGCTACTGACCCCAGCCCAGCCTTTTTTTCCTTTTTGAGATAGGGTCTCACTCTGTTGCCCAGGCTGCAGCGCAATGGTGCAAGCTTGGCTCACTGCAGCCTCTACCTTCTGGACTCAGGTGATCCTCCTGCCTTAGCCTCTTGAGTAACTGGGACCGGAGGTAGTAGTAACTGGCAGAAGTTTATTTTTATTTATTTTATTTTACTTTTTTTTTTTTTTTGAGACGGAGTTTCGCTCTTGTTACCCAGGCTGGAGTGCAATGGCGTGATCTCAGCTCACTGCAACCTCCGCCTCCTGGGTTCAGGCAATTCTCCTGCCTCAGCCTCCTGAGTAGCTGGGATTACAGGCACGCGCCACCGTGCCCAGTTGATTTTTTGTATCTTTAGTAGAGACGGGGTTTCACCATGTTGACCAGGATGGTCTCGATCTCTTGACCTCGTGATCCACCCGCCTCGGCCTCCCAAAGTGCTGGGATTACAGGCTTGAGCCACCGCGCCCGGCCTTATTTTACTTTTTTTGAGATGGAGTCTTACTCTGCTGCCCCGGCTGGAGTTCTGCCTCCTGGGTTCAAGAAATTTTCCCACCTCAGTCTCCTGAGTAGCTGGAACTAGAGGCATTCACCACCACACCTAGCTAATTTTAATATTTTTAGTAGAGATGGGGTTTCACCATGTTGCCCAGGCTGGCCTTAAACTCCTGACCTCAAAAGATCCAACCGCCGTGGCCTCCCAAAGTGCTGGGATTAAAGGAGTAAGCCACCGCACCCTGTCCCTGGCTAATTTTTAAATTATTTGTAGACAGAAGCTCTCCCTATGTTGCTTACACTAGTCTTTTTTTTTTTTTTTTTTAGGATGCGATTTCCCTCACTGCAACCTCCACCTCCCTGGTTCAAGTGACTCTCCTGCCTCAGCCTCTTGAGTAGCTGGGACTACAGGCACGTGCCACCACGCCCAGCTAATTTTTGTATTTTTTTAGTAGAGACGGGGTTTTCACCGTGTTGGCCAGGATGGTCTCGATCTCTTTTTTTTTCTGCTGTGGTCCAGATAGGTCTCGATCTCTTGACCTCATGATCTGTCCTAAAGTGCTGGGATTACAGGCGTGGGCCCTTGTGACCAGCCCCCAGGCTGGTGGCGTGGGCCCTCGCGACCAGCCACTAGGCTGGTCTTGAACTTCTGGGCTCAAGCAATACTTCCACCTAGGCCTCCCAAAGCGCTGGAATTACACGTGTGAGCCACCGTGCCTGGCCGACCCTAAGTTGAACTGTCCCTGTGCACAGTCCATTTCTACCATTTCTACCATTATACCAGACCAACTCTCCCATTAGACTGTGAATTCCCAAAATACACAGCCCAGTACAGGGCCCTGCTCACAGTTAATGCCCAATGAATACTCCTTGAGTAAATTATTCACTAGAGGACCAGGAGCTAAACTTTCCCTACCTACTATTCCAATCCCCTTCCTAATTTTTCAGTTGCCAGGCCCCTGCACAAGACAGCCATTCCATAAAGGATCTTCCTGGAAGCAGGCAAACAGGGACCCGAGAGTTCCATTTTTCGTTGATTACACAGCTCCACTTCCAACAGAAAACTCCGCTAGGGCGAGGCCCAGTGCCTACTGCAAAGCTTGCACAAAGCAGGTACCCAATAAATGTCTACGAAGTGGCCCGGGAGACTTGAAATTTGCCCTTTTCTACGATTCTTTTTCCTACTTTTGAATTGCGAACTACTAGGGGAAGGAATGGGGATTTTTCACACAGTAGCTAACATGAAGTCTTTCCAGGAAGGAACCCAGTAGGGGCCAGGGAATTCAACTTTCCCGCTTCACAACGCTTTTTCTCCTACCAGACTCATCTCTTCGGCAGGGTGAGCGCTCCCAGCAGTAGGTGGTTGGCAAGTTCCAGCGTAGGCTCCCACACACTAAAGGAACCCCAGGGCACACAGGAAGGAACGGTCTCCTTCCAGCCCGCGCCGCTCCCTCTCTAGCGCAGGCCCCAAGGCTCTTAGACACCCTCAGACCCCTTAGTTTGCCTTCCGCCCTCTCCGTCCGCCCAGCTTTCTCTTCCCCGTCCCGCCCCGCGGCGCCCTCACCCGTTTCTCTTATCTCCTGCAGTCCCTGACGCTCTTGACACAGACCCTCGGCTCCAGGCGAGTGGGACCCCTCACTATCAACACCTCCCATTGGGCGGTGCCCTTATCTGTGGAGACCAATCAGAGCCCGCAGCGTAGGGCACGCGACCTTGCGCCTGCGTATTGCCACTCAGGTGGGGCTCCGGAGTTATCCACGCACACAACTGCGCCCTGTGGGCGGGGCTCAGGGCGTGGAGACGCGCCTGCGCAATTCTCCGGGTCGCTCCGGAGCTAAGCGTCTGAAAGTTCAATACAGAGACGTGGACAACCCTTGGTGAGCGTTGGGCCCATGAAGTGAACTGGGTGGCGGGAGACCTTGACAGAGGTGTCATTTCAAAGCTGAAAAGACTGAGCATTTCTGAGAATACAGCTTTGGAGCCCGACACACTTGGAAATTCTCCTCTCCGGGCCTCAGTTTTATCGGTGTGAAGTGAGCTTGAGTCACAGGCACTTTAAAGGGGATTGGATGATATCACACATGCACAGCGCTCATACACCGTAGGTGCCCACTACAACTCACCTAGCAAGACAGATTCCTCCACAGTTTGTTAAATTGCTTTCCTATCCTTCCTACTCTTCGTTTGATTTAATGATAGTCACTTGCCGGGTGCCCCTTGTGAGTTTAGCCCAGGACTATGCTTCCGTAGCTTACCATTGCCATCCATTTGTTTCACAAGTAGGAAAACTGAGACCCAGAGAGGGGAAGGGATTTTTTGGGGGGTTTGTTTGTTGAGACAGAATCTCGCCCTGTCGCCCAGGCTGGAGTGCAATGGCGCGATCTCTGCTCACTGCAACCTCCACCTCCCTGGTTTAAGCGATTCTCTTGCCTCCGCCTCCGAAGTAGTTGGGATTACAGGCGCGTGCCACCACGCCGGGCTAAGTAGAGACAGGGTTTCGTCTTGTTGGCCAGGCTGGTCTAGAACTCCTGGCCTCGTGTGATCTGCCCACCCGGCCTCCCAAAGTGCTGAGATTACAGACGTGAGCCTTCCAAGTCTTTTGAATTCACTGCTGCAGCGCAAGCAGAGTCAGTACTGGGCAAGTGCTAGGCAGGACCCAGGTCTCCCGACTCCCAAGAGGAGTTAATTCTGGGCGTGGGAACCGGTCCCGGGAGGGTACTGGTCTCAAGCAAGTGCAGGCCCTGACGTTGAATCACCTAAGCGGAGAGCGGGGCGGCCATCACACCCAAGACCCCACAGTGAGGGGACACAGATACACCACAGCCTAGATGCTGATTGCTCGGAAGACCCTCTGTATTTGTTGCAAGTTAGGGAACGGATATCTTGGCTACCCCGTTAGACAGAGATTGGAAGGGGTTACAGAGGGGCCGTTTTTGGCTCTGGGTGGAGACGTCTGACTGTGATGGGGATCGTGACGGACGCCATCGAGATGCCCACAGTCGGAAAGGAAGGTTCTGTTGCGGCTTGGAAGGAGGTATCGGTCCTGGAGGTAAGATAAGGGAGTTCTGGTCTCTATCAGGGGAAGAGACTTACAGATTGGGATGGGAGGGGATTTCCAGTTGGGATCATGAGACAGCATAGTTGAGATGTAGATTCCTTCTTGTCACTAGAAGTGAGGGACAATCTAATGGAGGGGTGCCCAGGACCAGATCATATAAGGCCTGGGAGTTAATGGGAGCCGAGAATGTAGTGCTTGTGTTCGTCTGTCACGGGCAACTAGGGCCAGTGGTGATGTGGCTGTCTAGGTTGTGATCAGAAGGCGGCTGTAGTTCATGAGATGAATAGTTCCAACTACTCGTGACGTGGTGCTACAGGGTCCTGGTGGCTTGAGTCACGGGTAGTAGGTATGTACTTGGAATCGCGTATCAGATACAGCGCTCGAAGCTGCGCGCTCTCGCTCTGCGCAAGCGCAGCACCAGTGAGCCCAGACGCCTCTATTGGGGGAGGGGCTTGGAGACCCTGTTCTGCGCATGCGCCTACGGGGCG
Organism: Saguinus oedipus; assembly: GCA_031835075.1. Classification (NCBI taxonomy): domain Eukaryota; kingdom Metazoa; phylum Chordata; class Mammalia; order Primates; family Cebidae; genus Saguinus; species Saguinus oedipus. The sequence continues at coordinate 44,577,500 of CM063187.1, read as the reverse complement.
TGGCGGTCGCACCTGCGCGAGTTGGGGGAAGGAGGAGGGGCGAGGTGACGCAGGCGTAATAATAGAGAAGGTGCCAGAAAGATCCAAAACAAGTGGCTGCGGCCGTCGCCCAGGAGTCAGCGGACGCCAGAATCTGGTGAGGATCCAGAGAGGCCTAATGGTGACTGGTGGCGGGTAGATAGAACCACCTGGGCGCTGGGGAGCCGGTGGACCGCCCTTGCAGGGCGAGGGTGTCGGGTTCGGACGGTACCACCTGTGTGGAGCAAAGGGGCTTCCTGGGTCGCTCCTCCGTGTAGGGGGCAGAGGATCACTTTCGGGCGGTACCACTTGCGTAGAGCCAGGGGGACTCATCGGACGGTACCACTGGACGGAGCCAAGCGGCTCGTCTGGGCAGTCTTATCCAGAGTCAGGGGCAGTCGGCAGAGCCCCAGGGTGGGCCCCGAGGCTTGTTTGGGCCGCACCGTTTGGTCGGGGCCGGAGGAGAGCTTGGAACGTACCACGGTGAGGGGGCAGAAGCCGAGCGGGCTCTGGCGTCCCGATCTGTTCCTAGGGACCTCTGGCGGGACCATTCCCTCCCGGGGAGGGGGAGGCCGAGGCGGTTGGGGGTGCGGGAGCGGCACTGCCCGGCGCGACGGGGCGGGGGAGACGCGCTGGCGGTGTGGGATTCGGGCCTCCGCGTCGCTGACCACTGCCCCCTCCTCGCTGTGTGGGTTCTAGGCCGGGTTCTGAGCTTGTTCCGCCTCCCTCCCCCGGGAATGGCTCTATCCGGGTCGACCCCAGCCCCGAGCTGGGAGGAGGATGAGTGCCTGGACTACTACGGGATGCTGTCGCTTCACCGTATGTTCGAGGTGGTGGGCGGGCAACTGACCGAGTGCGAGCTGGAGCTCCTGGCTTTTCTGCTGGACGAGGTCCCTGGCGCCGCCGGCGGGTTAGCCCGGGCCCGCAGCGGCCTAGAGCTCCTGCTGGAGCTGGAGCGCCGCGGGCAGTGCGACGAGAGCAACCTGCGGCTGCTGGGGCAACTCCTGCGCGTGCTGGCCCGCCACGACCTGCTGCCGCACCTGGCGCGCAAGCGGCGCCGGCCAGGTACGGTTGAATGGGAGGGTTTCACACTTCCTGGGGGAGAGGGCCTGGCTCCCGCTGGGTCTTCCTGGTGCTCTGATACGGACAGTGCCATATCAGGCAGCTTATGTCCCATTCCACTCCCTCTCTTCCCATAATATCAGTGAGAAACACAAGAGGGAGGAAGCCTGGCTTTGGGAGGGGTGAGCTAGTGGAATTTGGCCACATCAGTGATGATGATTATGGCTCCTGTTTATGGAGGGCTTGTTTCTTGCCAGGCACAGCTGTAAGCCCTTCACGTAAACTAGTACTGTATAGCCTCCCAGTAATCCCACAAGGAAGTCTTGTTACTGTCTTCACCGTAACTGGGAAAATACCAAGTTCAGAGAAGTTAAGCAGTTTGCATATATAATAACAATCTTGTTTGCTGGGCCTAGGGAATACAGGATGATGGGGCTGACAAAGTGTTTGTTCCATGAAGTTTAAGTTTAGTGGGACAATCAGACAATAAGGCAGAGAACTTACTTTTAGCTGCTGTTGTAGGAAGACCAAAAGTAATGGAATAGAGAGAGTTGGGAGGGCAGCAAGGTGAAGGGAGGCTTTGACCTGAGGTTGCCCTGCCAGCCATGCATAGGCCCTAGGGGAGAAAATCCCAGGGAGCGTCCAAGGCCTGAGGTGGGAATGAGTTTGGCATCAGCAGAGGCCTGTGTGGCAGGAGCAGAGGGGACGGATAGAGGCAGGTGAGAAGTTATGTCATGAAGGGGCTTGCAGAGAACATAGCTAGTAAGTGTGGGAGCCAGGATTCACACCCAGCCAGCTTGTTCGCAGAGTTGATGTCCTTAATCCTTGTGAAAGAAGTGCCCCTGAAAGATAGCAGTCTTGAGAAGCTGCCATTTGCCCTGTGCATGGATAGACTGTCAAGCCCTTGGCTGAGTTACTAAAGATGCAGTGGCTTGTTTGGGTAGGGGAGATTATGGCCTTCCCTGGCCTAAAGTAAGCCCACAGGATTTAGGTAAGCAGGAGAAAGACAGCTGTAGGGAATAGCTGACAGTGTTTTTGGATATGTATGTTTCAAGATCAGGCTCTAGAAGAATGGATTTGGGAACCTGCACAGAGGCTGCTTACTCCTTGGGGAGATCTGGGGGCAGTTGATTCGAAGGCCAAGGGCCATTGCAGGGATCCTGTCCATGACAGAATAATGTTGACAGTGTGAGCTGCTGTAGACATGGGTTAGATTGCCGCAAGTGGTGATGCGTTCTCTGTTTCAGGAAACAACCTCTGCTGGAGGTGTTTGAGAGTGAGTGGGTATATTGGGCTTTGACCTCTGGGGAACTTAGGCACCCTGTGGTGCAGGCATTCTTCCAGGGGTGGGAATTAGGGCTAGGACGCTGACTGCTTCTTCCCATTCTATTCCTCCAGTGTCTCCAGAACGCTATAGCTATGGCACCTCCAGCTCTTCAAAGAGGACAGAGGGTAGCTGCCGTCGCCGTCGGCAGTCAAGCAGTTCTGCAAATTCTCAGCAAGGTCAATGGGAGACAGGTAAGCCCAGCTGGGTAGGTGTGATGGCAGCACTCCTCTTTTCCTTATGAACTGTGCCCATCAAGGAAGGGGCCTGAGGGGTTATTCTGTTTTATTTTCACTGTCCGTGTGTGTGTGTGTGTGTGTGTGTGTGTTTTCATTGCTACAGAAACTCTGTTCTGAAGCAACATACAGAATTTGTTGCGCATGGTTTCATGTTCCATTTAAACGGTGTCACATTGTGGGTATTACTCTGTACTTGGCTGTCTTTGCCAGACATGTTTCTGAGATTTATGCGTGCTGAGTATCTCTAATTGGTTTCTTTTAATTGCCATGCCCCAATTAACTTACTCTCCTCACTGCCTCAGTTTTTTTTTTTTTTTTTGGTCTGGTTTTTCCAAGATAGGGGCTTGGTCTGACAGTGAAGAAATCGTAGCTGTCTGCAGTTTCGGACTCGTGAGCTAAAGCTATCCTCCCACCTCTACCTCTCAAGTAGCTGGAACTACAAGTGCATGTCACCATGCCTAAGTTTTTCATCCTTTATAGAGTTAGGGTCTCCCTGTTATTGACCAGGTTGGTCTTAAACTCCTGGCCTCAAGCGATCCTCCCATCTCAGCTTCCCCAAGTGCTGGATTACAGACATAAGTCATCATGCCTAGCCACCCTTTGTTTGTTTTGAGGCAGAGTCTTACTCTGTCAGACTGGGGTGGTGTGGTGTGATCTCGGCTATATGCAACCTCCACCTCCCTGGTTCAAGCAATTTTTCTGCCTCAGCCTCCAAGTAGCTAGAACTACAGGTGCATGCCACTGTGCCCAGTTAATTTTTTTGTATTTTTAGTGAAGACGGGGTTTCACCATGTTGACCAGGCTGGTCTCAAACTCCTGGCCTCAAGAGACCCACCTACCTCGGCCTCTCAAAGCACTGGGATTACAGGCATGAGCCACTGTGCCCTGCCTGCCTCTCGTTTTTTTTTTTTTTTATTATGTGAAATTTCAAACATAGAAGTTGAAAGATTAGTACAGTAAATATCTACCTAGTTTCAGCAGTTGTTAAGATTTTGCCACTTTTGCTTTATGTGTTTATGTAATTCTGGTTTTTTGGTTGAACCCTTTGCAAATAAATTACAGACATCAGGATGCTTTACCCCTAAATTAGGCATCCATGGAGAATAGGGATATTCTCCTATACCATTTTAAGACCATTATCATACCTAAGAAAATAAACATGAATTCTCTGATATTCTAATAGTTTATTTTAAAATATCCCCAGATTGTGGGACTGTTCAGAATCTGTTCATAGTTGAGTTGGTATGTATTTAGTTGTTTTGTCTCCTTAGTATCCTGCCATAGCACAGAAACTCCCTCTACATCCTATACCTTTTTTTTCCCCCCTGTAACATTGGTTTATTAACCCTAGCAGGCTGGTTGTTTTGTAGAATGTCCTGATTGTTTCTCTGTCTGTTTATTTCGTGATGGAGTCATTTAACTTGTCTCTCTTTCCTTTACGTTTCTTGTTAAATGGGAATTGTGTCTGAGACCTGGTTAGATTCAGTTTATATGTTTTTGACAGGAATACTCTTTGGTTGCTGCCATCTAGTTCATATCGAGTATATCCCAGGCATGTAAGGCCTGGCTTTTCCCGTGTGGGAAAGTTTGATCACTTGATTAAGGGGATAGCTGCCCTGTTTGTCCATTGTGAAGGGACATTTAGTTCTTATGGCTAGTAAACAGTCTATGGAGTGGTACTTTGGCACGTCCTATTTCCTAGTAGCCTTTTACTCAGTGAATTTTGCATCTGTGAGCTCTGCCTGAACCAGTTATCATATTGGTATTTGCAAAATAGTGATTTTTCTAATTTTTTTTCCTTCTCTGTTAGCTGCAATTCTTTCAAGAGATATTCCCCTAGTGTCCCTTTGAGTTTGAGTATCACTACAGACTCACACACTATTTATTAACTTGTTACAGTCATTCATTCTTCCTAAGTTCCAGTTGACTAGCCTCTTGTGTCTTCTTCATGTGTTTGTATCATTCTTTGGGTGCTTCCTGCTTTGTGGGACTGCAAGATGTCCTGGGCTCATTTTGAACTTTCCATTCCCCACTTTAGAATCAGCTGTTTTTCAAGGTAGCTGTGGTATTTAGAGACCAAAACCTGGGTGCTGAGTGTGTATAATGTTTCTAGGTTATTTCAGTGAACAATGCTAGAGACTTTACTTTTCAAAAAGTTTCTTTTAGTATTTTAAATTTAAAATTAACATTATAGCCATGTGTGGTGGCTCATGCCTGTAATCCTAGTGCTTTGGGAGGCTGAGGCAGGAGGATTGCCTGAGGCCAGGGGTTTGAGATCAGCCTGGGCAATATAGTGAGACCCTGTCTCTAAAAAGATTAAAAAAACCTGGCTGACTGCAGCGGCTCACACCTGTAGTCCCAGCACTTTGAGAGGCTGAGGCGGGTGGACTGCTTCAGCCCAGGAGTTTGAGGCCAGCATGGCAAAACCCTGTGTCTATAAAAAATACAAAAAATTAGCCTGGCATGGTGTGTGTTGTCCCAGCTACTCAGGAGGCTGAGGTAGGAGGATTGCTTGAGTTGAGGAGGTGGAGGTTGCAGTGAGCTGAGATCACGTCATTGCCCTCCAGTTTGGATGACAGAGCAAGAACCTGTCTCAGAAAAAATAAAGCTGGATGTAGTGGCATGCCACTGGACTTCAGCTTGGGCATGAAGACCCCAACTCTAAACAAACAAACAAAAACATTACACTTTTTTTTTTGAGACGGAGTCTCGCTCTGTCACCCAGGCTGGAGTGCAATGGCCTAATCTTGGCTCACTTCATCTTCTGCCTTGCAGGTTCAAGCAATTCTCCTGCCTCAGCCTCCTGAGTAGCTGGTATCTGGGATTACAGGCGCCTGCCACCATGCCCGACTGATTTTTGTAGTTTGAGTAGAGATGGGATTTTGCCATGTTGGCCAGGCTGGTCTGGAACTTCTGACCTCAGGTGATCCACCCGTCTTGGCCTCCCAAAGTGCTGGGCATGAGCCACCGTGTCTGGCCAGACTTTTTTTTTGAGTGCAGTAGCGCGATCTCGGCTCACTACAACCTCCGTCTCCCAGGTTCACGCGATCCTCCTGCCTCAGTCTCCTGAGTAGCTGGGACTACAGGTATATACCACCATCCCCAGTTAACTTTGTATTTTTAGTAGGGATGGGGTTTCACCTTGTTGGCCAGGTTGGTCTTGAACTCATGACCTCAGGTAACCTGCATGCCTTGGCCTCGCAAAATGCTAGGATTATAGGCGTGCGCCACCACTCCCAGCCAGACTTTTTAATTTTTATTTATTTTTGAGACAGTTTTGCTCTTGTTGCCTAGGCTGGAGTGTAGTGGCACAGTCTTGGCTCACTGCAACCTCAATGATTCTTCTGCCTCAGCCTCTTGAGTAGCTGGGATTACTACTCAGGAGGCTGTAATTAAAGTGCCACCATGCCCAACTAATTTTGTATTTTTAGTAGAGGCAGGCTTTCTCCATGTTGGACAGGCTGGTCTTGAACTCCCAACCTCAGGTGGTCTGCCCACCATGGCCTCCCAAAGTGCTGGGATTACAGGCAGTAGTCACTGTGCCAGACCCCAGCCAGACTTTTTTATACTGAAAGTTTATGCTCTTAATAACATTGAGATGTGGATTTGCTTAATTTATTTTACAACAATAATGAAATAGCATCAAAATAACAAAGTCAGTACAACTACTTACTGTATCTAGTAATTGAAACATAGATTTTATTTGTGGTTCTTGTTCTCTGAGCATATCCCATTGAGGTTTTACAGTCAGAATTTTCTTCAAGTTACTTGAAATAATTCTTTTATCTGAGTATTCATGTTACCAATTTTGTATACAGTCAGGCTCATTTGTTTCTTTTTTCTGAGGGTTTTTTTTTTTTTGTTTCCCAGGCTGGAGTCCAGTGGTGCAATCTCTGCTTACTGCAGCCTAGACCTCCTGGGCTGCTCAAGTAGTCATCCCACCTCAACCTCCTGAGTAACTGGGACTACAGACACGTGCCACCACAGCTGGTTGATTTTCTTTTTTTCTAATTTTAAATTTGTCTTTTTTTTTTTTAAGATAGGGTTTCACCATGTTGGTCAGGCTGGTCTTGAACTCCTGACCTCAGGTGATCTGTCCGCCTTGGCCTCCAGAGTGCTTGGATTACAGGTGTGAACCACCATGCCCGGCCTAAATTTTTCTTTTTTGAAAGGCAGTCTCGCTGTGTCATCAGACTGGAGTGCAGTGGTGCAATCTCAGCTCACTGCAACCTCTGCCTCCTGGGTTCAAGCAATTCTTATGCTTCAGTCTTCCAAAATAGCTGGGACTACAGGCACCCGCCACCACGCCCAGCTAATTTTTGTATTTTTAGTAGAGACGGGGTTTCATCATGTTGACCAGGGTGGTCTCAATCTCTTGACCTCATGATTTGCCTGCCTCGGCCTCCCAACGTGCTGGGATTACAGGCGTGAGCCACTGTGCCTGGCCTTTTTTTTGGAAAAAAAAAAATAGAGACAGGGTTTTTCCATGTTGCCCAGTTTCCAGCTTCGTCTTGAACTCCTGGGCTGCAGGCTGGGATTACAAACATGAGCCACAGCATCTGGCCAGGTTCATTTTCTTTTTTGTGTTTTTTATTTTTATTTTATTTTTATTTTTTGAGATGGTCTCATGCTGTCGCTCAGGCTGGAGTGCAGTGATACAATCTTGGCTCACTGCAGCCTCTGCCTCCTGGGTTCAAGTGATTTTCCTGCCTCAGCTTCCCGAGTAGCTGGGATTATAGGCAGGCGCCACCACGCCTAGCTGATTTTTGTATTTTTAGCAGAGATGAAGTTTCACCATGTTGGCCAGGCTGGTCTCGAACTCCTGATCTCAAGTGATCCAGCTGTCTCCAAAGTGCTAGAATTATAGGCGGGAACCACTGTGTGCCCAGCCTCTTTGTGTTAATTTCATGGTTTATTTCCTTATAACTTTTTAAATGTGTAAATCAGTTACATGAGTCAAAAGACAAAACTGAAGTGTGGGTCCAGGCTAGGTGCCTCACATCTGTAATCCCAGAACTTTGGGAGGCCAAGAGCTGAGTGGTGGATCAGCTGAGGTCAGGAGTTCAAGACCAGCCTGGCCAAAATGGTGATCACCCCTTTCTCTACTAAAAATACAAAAAATTAGCTGGGTGTCTTGGTGGTAATCCTTGCTACTCGGGAGCCTGAGGCAGGAGAATTGCTTGAACCTGGGAGGCAGGAGTTGCAGTGAGCTGAGATCACGCCATTGTACTCCAGCCTGGGCAAAGAGCAAAAGTCCATCCGTCTCAAAAACAAACAAACAAACAAACAAAAAAAAAAACCAAGTATGAAAATATGGTGTTTTTAGACATGTCATTTCTACTGTTGGGCTCCCCCCATCCCGAATTCATTCATTTCTAGTCTATTCTTTCAGTATTTCATTTTGCACATATATATCATCTTACCTTGCCTCCTTTTTTGTTCAAAGTATAGCACACTGTAGATACTTATTTTATATCTTGCTTTATTTTGCTAAACAGTCTATCCTGGAGATCACTCTATATTCCTGTTTCTTCTTGCCCTATATGTTGTTCTCTGATTTTATAACGATTAACAGTACCCCGGTGGGGGTTGTTGTGTTTGTCTCCTGGTGTAAGTGTACAGGGATTTCTCTAAGGTTACACCTGGAGTGGGCCTGCTGTAGCAGGTGGGGTGTCCTCATCTGCCGTTCTAGTTGGTGCTAGGTATGGTACTCTTCATCTTTCAGACAGGGCCACTGAGGAAGGGAGGCAGTGGGGCTCACTCAGGGGCTTAGTACTGAGACCATCTTGAATTCCTTTTCAGGCATCTCTCTGGGCACTCTAGCTGTCATCTTAGTCCTCAGCTTGCCCCATTTTTTTCTCCTCAGGCTCCCCCCCAACCAAGCGGCAGCGGCGGAGTCGGGGTCGGCCTAGTGGTGGTGCCAGACGGCGGCGGAGAGGGGCCCCAGCAGCACCCCAGCAGCAGCCGGAGCCTGCCAGACCTTCCTCCGAAGGCAAAGTGACCTGTGGTAGGTGCCTGGGAGTCTTGGCAATACATGTAGAATCCCCAGGGCAGGCTATGGAGGCAGAGGGTGGGAGAAATGAGCATTTGTCTGGGGCATATGACACACCCAGCAGATGGGTGGCAGCCCTCGTTCACCACAGTGGAATTCTTGTTCTTTCTCTTGCCATCTTGTCTGTCTATATCCTGCCCATTCTTGTAGTGTCAGATCTTGTGCCACCTCCTTCAAGAAGCCTTTCCTGACAACCCCCTGCCCTAGTTTCATTTGTGTGTTCAGCAAACATCTGCAGGGGTTTCCTTATTTAGACATTTCTTGTGTAGTGGCAGTGTATCAAGAGGGGAAAAACAATGATCCTAGGTCAGCCTACCTGATTTACATCCTGGTCTTGGCCCTTAAATAAATTGTCTGATTTCGGGCTAGTAATTGAACCTCTCCACCTGTTCGCTTGCTCCTTCCTTCCTTCCTTCCTTCCTTCCTTCCTTCCTTCCTTCCTTCCTTCCTTCCTTCCTTCCCTCCCTCCCTCCCTCCCTCCCTCCCTCCCTCCCTCCCTCCCTCCCTCCCTCCCTCCCTCCCTCCCTCCCTCCCTCCCTCCCTCCCTCCCTCCCTCCCTCCCTCCCTCCCTCCCTCCCTCCCTCCCTCCCTCCCTCCCTCCCTCCCTTCCCGTCCTTCCCGTCCTTCCTTCCCGTCCTTCCTTCCCTTCCTTCCCTTCCTTCCTGTCCTTCCTTCCCCCCGCCCCTTTTTTGTTGTGACACCATCTCCTTCTGTTGCTCAGGCTGGAGTGCAGTGGGACAATATTGGCTCACTGAAACCTCCGCCTCCCGAGTTTTACCCATTCTCCTACCTCAGCCTCCCAAGTAGCTGAGATTACTGGTGCCTACCACCATGCCAGGCTAATTTTTGTATTTTCTATTTTTTTTTTTTTTTTTTTTTTTTTGAGACGGAGTCTTGCTCTGTCACCTAGGCTGGAGTGCAATGGTACGATCTCGGCTCACTATCACCTCCATCTCCTGGGTTCAAGCAATTCTTCTGCCTCAGCCTCCTTAGCTGGGATTACAGGTGTTACGGGGATTACACACCTGGCTAATTTCTGTATTTTTAGAAGAGATGGGGTTTCACCATGTTGGCCAGGCTGGTCTCAAATTCCTGACTTCAGGTGATCCACCTGCCTTGGCCTTCCAAAGTTCTGGGATTATAGGCATGAGCCATTGTGCCTAGCCATCCACCTCAGTTTCCACATCTGTAAAATGAGGCTGATAATTGTGCCTCCCTGCTTGGATTGTTGTGGGAAAACAAATTCAGCCATGGTATGCCTGGAGCAGCACCCAGCCCAGGCACCTGCTATGCAGTGGTTAGTTGTTCTCACTGTTGCTGCACAGTATGCCTGCGGCAGGAGTGCTGCAGCGAGGTTCCCTGCTCTTGTGAAGCTGACCTATTAGGTCACCAGTGAAACTGAAGATCAGTTTAGACAGTGATAAGGGCCGCAAAGAGAGGGTGGGACCAGGTGAAGGAGCCAGGCAGTGGCCCGAGCAGCTGGGCCTGGCGGGCCCCGACAGGGGTGAGAGTTTGGATATTATTCCATGCATCAGGCACCGTCAATGGGTTTTAAGCAGGAGGGTGGTATGATGTGATACCTCTTCAAGGAACTCTAACTCCATCTGGAAAATGAGTTAATAAGGGAGTTAGGGTTTGCAAAGTGTTCAGGAGGCACTGGGCATCTAGTAGGTGCTCTGCTAGGCATGTGTTAAGTAGATTAAATTATGTGGAAGCAGGGAAATCGCATGAAGAGGCTGTGAGGTCCATGGAGAAGTACTGGGCAGAGGTCTGGCCTCCAGGTCGTGTTGAAGAGGGTGAGGAGAAGTGACCTAGGAAATAAGGGCACTGGCCATAGGGCTGACTGTAGACACTGTGCATTGGGTGGGTTGGGGCTCTGCTGTGGAGACTACTTAGGTTTTGCCCTAGAGAAATTCCACTTGGTCCTGTGGGGAGGACAGAGTCTCAACTATAGTACTCCTTTCTCTAGTTGGCAAGCTTTGGAACACAGAAGGGATCAGATATGGTCTTTGAGCTCTCAGACTGCAGGGAAGACAGATGAGGGAAGTGGCAGCCAGGCTGTGTGACAGGTGCCACAGGTATTGTGAGTGCAGGGGCTCTGGGGTGTGCAGGGAGTCTCCTGGCCAGCCCCAGTTTCCTTGTGGAGGTGCCATGTTCAGAACAAGCTCAAGGAAGCTGGAAGAGGAGCTGGGAAGCCTGGCAGAGTGAACCATGTGTGCAGTGTCCCCAGCTGGATGTGGTCAGGGCTGAGTCTGTCTGGTGCAGAGGCTTTGTGGGTGGGAGCAGGAGGCAAGTCTTGAAGGTTTGGATTTTATTCCAGGGGACAGGGAAGCAGGGGAGCCAAGGAAGTGTTTATTTGTTAATTCCTTCATCGAATTTTTATTAGCGAGCATCATCTCTATGCCAGGCACTGTTCTAGGCATGGAGGGCACAGAATTGGACCAGGTGAAGAAAGTCCTCAGCCTCTAGGAGTTTACGTAGTAGTGGGCGAGACAGGTAACTTGAAAGTAGGCCAGTGTAGCAGATGGCGTCAGCTAGTGACGTGCTCTAATGAAACATGAGGCCAGGGGTGGTGCCGAGCACCTCCGCTCAATTAGGGCTGAGGCTGCTTGGGGGGAGAGGAGGCACGAGGGGAGTGGCAGGTGCTTATGGTGAAAGGGTTCAGTGGAGGAGGCCAGTGTGGAAGCTGGAGGTCAGGAGTCCCAGGTTGGAGCTGGTGAGATGCTGGTGTGTCCCGCTTGGCCTAGAGTTGCTTTCTGCTGCCCTCTGCAGAGCTTTCTCCAGCCTACAAAGCATGCACACCTGCCCCCTCCTAGTGCCCATCATGACCCTCCAGGGAGTGGGCATTATGCCCGCTTCATAAATGAGGCAGCAGATACCTGTGCTGGGTGCTGTTAGAAAGAACCAACCTAGAGAGACAGCCCTGAGTCCTCAGGCAGCTATGTGGGCTTGCAGAGCAGGGTTTGAGGGGATGGCTGCCTGGTGGTGACTCTCCCCCGAATCAGCCAGTAATTTCCAGAGCCACCAGGCTGGCTGGGCAGGTGAGAGAGTCATTGCCTCAAGGAAGACAAACAGGCCAAGGGAGGCTTTGGGTCTCTTTCTGGAGGCGAGGAGGTTATTAACCAGGGTGTGGCTGGGTCTTGATGGGAGATGGGTGATCAGTTCTGACTGCTGACTCACCAGGCAGGGTGGGGCTGTAGTGAGGCTCTCCCCATCTGGGCCCCTGTTTTTCCCTCTGAAAAATGGGATGACTTACTTTAAGAGAGGCTGAATGCCAACAGTGGAAGGAGGACTGATTGAAGAAGAGGCCTGCCATTCTTGCCCCCTCCTCAGTACTCTCATCCAGCTGCCTTCCAGAGGGATAAAACTAGACAAACTCCCGAGTGCCTGAGACAGTGAGGAAGGACAGCTTGGGGGTCCTGGGCTTAGATCCAGGACATCTGAACGACCATGTCCCTCTCAGGGTTTGTGATGGGCACTATTCACCTGGCCCTGAATTCTCAAGACAGCCATTGAGGTGGGGTGACATCTTGCAAAGGAAGAGGCATGCTCAGGGAAAGGCAGTCACAAGTCTGAGTGGCAGGTGGCAGAGCTTGGCTGAAACTTGGATTTCCATATGGATTTATAGAGTGCTTATTTTATACGAGGTCAGCAGGATGGGAAGCCCTGCTTCCCTCATTGAGCTTGTGTTCTGGCGAGAGAAAGCCGAGAGAGAGATTTCCAATGTCAGGGGAATGGTGTTCCTGATGGAAAGGACAGCAGGAGCACAGGCCCAAGTGGGATGTGCCAGGGCTCAAGGGCAGCGTGGAGGATGGCAAGGAAACTGGCAGGAATGGAGGAGTAGGGTGGAGACCCCTAGGAGGTGAGGGCAGGAGAGGGAACCAGGGCAGATCTTGCAGGGCCTGGGCTTTGCATTTTTTTAAATTATGGAAAGCAGTTGGAGGATTTGAATGACAGGATCAGCTTTGGTTCTCCCCTGTCATTTTTTTTTTTTAATTGTGAGACAGAATCTCACTCTGTTGCCCAGGAAGGAGCACAGTGGTGTGATCTCGGTTCACTGCAACCTCTGCTTCCCAGGTCAAGTGATTCTCTAGCCTCAGCCTCCTGAGTAGCTGAGACTACAAGTGTGACCCGCTATGCCTGGCTAATTTCTGTTTTTTTGTAGAGAAAGGGTCTCACCATGTGGCCATGTTGTCCAGGCTGGTCTCAAACTCCTGAGCTCAAAGAGAATCCACCTGCCTCGGCCTTCCAGAGTGCTGGGATTACAGGCATGAGCTGCTGCCTGGCCCCTGGAATTTTTTCTGTGGAAAACATACCAAAGTGAATAGACTAGCTTCAGCCATTGTCAACTCATGGCTAATCTCATATTAGGATCATTAGGAATTTTGGAGTCATTCTAGTTGCCCTATAATCTTATCTGTAGATGTTTGAAAATAGTTTTTTTTTTTTAAAAGAGTTGGAGTTTTGCTCTTGTTGCCCAGGCTGGAGTGCAATGGCACTGTCTTGGCTCACTGCAGCCTCCACTCGCTGGGTTCAAGCGATTCTCCAGTTTCAGCCTCCTGAGTAGCTGGAATTACAGGCATCTGTCACCATGCCTGGCTAATTTTGTATTTTTAGTAGAGATGGGGTTTCTCCATGTTGGTCAGGCTGGTCTCTTAATTCCTGACCTCAGGTGATCCTTCTGCCTCAGCTTTTCGAAGTTCTGGGATTACAGGCGTGAGCCACTGTGCCCGGCCTTTTTTTTTTTTTTTTTTTTTTTTTGAGATAAGAGTCTCTCTGTGTCGCCCAGGCTGGAGTGTAGTAGAGAGATCTCGGTTCACTACAACCTCCACCTCCCAGGTTCAAGCGATTCTCATGCCTCAGCCTCCTGAGTAGTTGGGATTACAGCCACCATACTTGGCTAATTTTTTTTTTTTTTTTTTTTTTTTTTTTGAGATGGAATTTTGCTCTTCTTGCCCAGGCTGGAATGCAGTGGTGTGATCTTGGCTCACTGCAACCTCCACCTCTCAGATTCAAGTGATTCTCCTGCCTCAGCCTCCTGAGTAGCTGGGATTACAGGCACATGCCACCACGCCCAGCTAATTTTTTGTATTTTTAATAGAGATGAGGTTTCACTGTTAGCTAGGGTGGTCTCAAACTTCTGACCTCAGGCGATCCATCCGCTTTTGCCTCCCAAAGTGTTGGGATTACAGGCATGAGCCATTGCACCTGACCACTTGGCTAATTTTATAGTAGAGAAGGGATTTTACCATGTTGGCCAGGCTGGTCTTGAACTCCTGGCCTCAAGTGATCCTCTGCCTTGAGCTCCCAAAGTCCTGGGATTACAGGTGTGAGCCACTGTGCCTGGCCAAAAATAAAAATAGGGTGTAACACCAAAAAAGATTCATAACTCCCTACTATCAAACATCTGATCAGTGCTCAGATTTTCCGCTGTTTCATTAACATAGTTTCTCTGAAGTCTCTCCTTTTCCCCTGCCATCTCTGTTTCTCTGCTTTGCATTGTATTTTTTGAAAGCAGTTGTCCTGTAGCATTTCCTGAACACTGGGTTTTGCTGATTGTATCCTGCAGTAGGGTTGATTCAGTATATTCTGCCCTGTCTTTTGTATTTCCTGAAGATTGGTAATGGGATCTAGAGAGACTTGATCAGATTGTGGTTTGATGTTTTCTTTTCCTCAAGCTCACTTCTGAGGGCGTGTTATGACCGTCTATCAGGAAGCAGGCGATGTCTGCATATCCTTCTCTGGAGTTTGAGGCAGCTTCTCATCATTGCCTCAATTCAGTAGTTCAGTAGGAGTTGAAGACCTTTCCGTTTGACATGACGATGCTGGCTGTGTTGTGGAAAGGAGACAAGTGAGGCAAGCATGGAGGCAAGATGTTGGGAGGGGTCCCACCATTGTCCAGAGAGGGCTGGTGCTGGTCCTGGTGTGGTGGCAGGAGTGGGGGTGGGGTCTCTCCACTGCAGCACACTGGCTGCCTCTTTCCAGCAAGGCTGGAAGCATCCTCCAGTGCTGTGGGAGCTCAGGTCCTCTTTTTCCCCAGCCCTTCTATGTTGGTTCATTTTTGTGTTGCTATAAAGAAAAGAGGTTTACTTGGCTCACGGTTCTGCAGGCTGTACAAGAAGCGTGGCGCCAGCATCTGCTTCTGTTGAAGACCTCAGGGAACTTCCACTCATAGTGGAAGGCCAAGGGGAGCGGAGCAGTCATGGTGAGAGGTGGAGGTGGGGGAGCTACCACACTCTTAACAACCAGCTCTCATGGGAAATACCAGAGCAAGAACTCACTCATTACCAAGAGATTCATGAGGGACCCAGCCCCATGATCCAACACCTCCCTCCAGGTCCCACCTGCAATATGGAGGTCACATTTCAT
Organism: Saguinus oedipus; assembly: GCA_031835075.1. Lineage (NCBI taxonomy): Eukaryota > Metazoa > Chordata > Mammalia > Primates > Cebidae > Saguinus > Saguinus oedipus. The sequence goes on along the minus strand of CM063187.1, from coordinate 44,562,436 downwards.
CTTTTTTTCATTTTTTAAAATTTTTTTGAAAAATTTTTTAACGCTTCATGAATTTGTATGTCATCCTTGTGCAGGGGCCATGCTGATCTTCTCTGTATTCTTCCAATTTTAGTATATATGCTGCCAAAGCAAGCACTGGAGGTCACATTCCAACATGAGATTTGGAGGGAAAACACATCCAAACCCTATCACCACCCAACTAGGAGCTCTTGGAGGGAAGACTTGAGTGAGGTTCATCTCTGGGCTCCCAGACGCACCCAGCCCAGAGCCTGCTCCCTCAGACTTCGCCCTGGTCTGCCACTGGGAAGCCCATTTCACTTGAAGTTCCATCTGCCCCAGAAGAGAGAGTGGTCATGTGGGGGTGGGGGACAAGAGGGTGCTGGACCCACCTGAGTGCAGGAAGCAGGAGCAGCTCTCCTCTCTAGGAAGGCATGGCACCTGTCCCCCACCCTCCCAGGGACAGGGAACTTTTACCCACCTGGTCCAACGCACATGGCGCTGGGTGCTCTTCCTATGTCACCCCTCAGGGCCACCCCTGGACAGTGCTTCCACTTATCTCCATGTCTGCTGTTCCCATCCTGGACAGCCACTTACGGCCCTTCCCCACCTGCTGTCCTGGCCCTGTTCCTACCCACCTGCCACTTCACAGCACAGCCGGAGTTGCCCCTGAGTTGGCAGGTCCTGGCCTCCTGGCCTCTGCATGCCTGGCCTTCCTGGCCCTCCCCTCTTTTCTTTCGTTCAGCCCCGAATCCTCACAGTAGCTCCATGCAGGCAGGTGGTAGGGGGAGACTTGTTTTACACAGCAGGCCACCGAGGTGCAGAGAAGTGTGGTCACCTCCAGAGGTCCTAGAATCTTGAGTCTGCTGGTGATTGGGATCAGCCTCCGTGACCCAGCTACCCTTTCTCCCCTAGTGCCCTTCTCCCCTCCATGTTCCTGCCATGCTGGCCCCTCAGCCTGTGCAGGCCTGAAGTTCATTTTCTCTCTAGACTTCCATGAATGCTCATCTCTCATGGGAATGCCATCCTTTTCTTCTTTCCTGTTTTCCTTTCTAAGTAAACCTACTTGTCCTCTGCATTTTACTTCAAATGTCATTTCCTAGAGAGATCCTCTCTGATCCTTTCAATCTAAACTATAATTTGCCCTCTCTAGTTTCTCTGCTGGTCCTCAGGATGTCTTTTAGTTGCGTATTGATGTGTATGGTTCTGTGTGAGGTAGCAAACAGGATTGGGGTAGTTAAGAGCTCGGGCGCTGGAGCTAGACACTTCAGGTAAAATTCCAGCTCTGCAATTTCCTATTTGGTGGCCTTAGGCAGGTGACTCAATCTTTGTGCCTCAATTTCCCCATCTGCAGAAAATGGATAATAACAGCATCACCTCATAAGGTTGTGGGGATGATTAAAAGGGTCAGCAGATGTAAAGTATGTAGCACCCATGCCAGCTTGTAATAAAAGCTATAAGCAGGTGTCACCTGTTGTGATTATTTTGGGGAGGGGTAAAGCACGTGATTGGATGCTAATAAGAGTGGAGCAGAGGCTCGCTGCCTCCTCTTGCCTGGTGGCGCCTCCCTATCTTTTCCCTTTGCACCACGATCATGTTACCAGCTCAGAGGTGGGAGTGTGGTCTGCCGAAGGATTTGCTCATTTGTAAAAGGGGCTGAGTGCTCTGAGGAGTAGGTGGGCTGAGAGAGGAAAGCCCTTGAACAGGGCCTGGCTGGCGAAGAGTGCTTCCTTCCTGGGTTACATGTCTCCCTGTCCCACTTGAGGCAGGGCCCTCTTGTCACCCTAGCATGCCTGGCATTCATGAAGTATCTGTTCAATAAGAGACTGAACAGGGACACAGAGATTGCCCTGGCCTTGTCCCTGCCTCCTGTCTACTCTGTTGTGGTGGAGGCTCTGGGTGAATAGAGAATTTACACCAGAGATCCATGCTGGGGAGAAGGATGAGCTGAGAGAGGATTCAACAGGACAGGATGTGGGGGTCCCATGAGCTGAGCCTTGGTGTGTGTTCTGGATGGAGGAGGTGGACAGGTCATTGTGAGTAAGGCTCTTGGTGGGAACATTTTCTTGTGATTGGAGTGTAGGGTATGGGAGGACATGGCAGGAATTGGAGGAGTGCAAGGAGGAGGGTTGTCTGAAGAACCCACGAGAGAGAGGTGAAGGCCTGGGTGAGGGCCATGGGGGTAGGGAGGTGGGTGTTGAAATTACAGTTCCTGTTTCTGGGTGCTTTCTGTGTTGTAGGGCTGTGAGTCAAGCATTTTATGAGTTGCCTCATTTAATCCTTGTGACCTCAATGTGCAGCAGGGACCTCTTTGTTTTTCAGATGGGGAAACAGGCTCAGAGAGGTGAGGTCACATGCCCAAGGCCCCACAGCTAGAGAGTGGCAGAGCTGGGACTCACCTCAAGGTCTGGGACTCCGCCACCTCACCCTGCCTCTATGGCTGACCACCCCTGTGTGGCCCGAAACAGGCGCTGCTCCTCCTAGCCCCCTGCTCTCCCACCCACATCGATCGAGGTATGGCCAGCTGCTTACTAGAGTCAAGGACGCAGTCAAGGATCTGGTCCTCTGGATAGAGACAGCTGTGCCTGAGTGCCGTGGGAGGGCCTGGGGACTGAGGCTGGGCAGGTTTCCCTGGGCCTTGAATGGAGAGGATGGGGTTCCCCTAGAGCCAGAAAGAGGAAGGGTTTGGGGTGGGAGGAGGAAGTAGGCAGGGGTGTGAAGTTGTCTTGGGGAGCAGGAGCCCTTCCTTCTTTCTGCTCTGTGGCTGATATGGTCTTGTCAAAGTTGAAGGGAGCCACAGCATGAGACATTTCTTCTGAGAGCCTCGTTTCCTCATCTGTCAATTGGGCTTTAGGTGGCCCCTGCCCCACTGGGCTGATTCTACTACATCCCCAAGGGTCAGGCAATTGGCTTATCAAGAGGAGTTGGTGGCTGCTATTCCAGGAGCACCCCTTAGGCGCTGCATGCAGTGCTAGCTTGCTGCTATCCATTGCTCTCTCTTTAATCCTCTTAACAGCTCCTCACAGCAGGAGTTGTCCCCTGGTTTAGGCAGGAACCCATGCTCAGAGAGGTTGTGACTTGTCACAGGTCATACCGCTGAGGGCTCCTGTGTGGGAATCCACTTCATGATTAAGGAGCCTGTTCTCAGGGACATAGAAAGTTAAATGACCTCAGTCAAACACTGCCATTGCCTGGCTGTGTGACCTTTGATGAGTTACTTCACTTCTCTTGGTCTCCATTTCTTCATCTGTAATTTGGGGGTGATAATAAGACCTGCCCCACAGGGTCGTTTATAGGTTTAACGCATTTCTGTGATTCAAGCACTTGATGTAGCACCTGGCAGATAGTTGGCACTCTGTAAGTGTTGGCTGCTGCTGTTTACAGCTCACAGCTGATCCTGAGGACAGCCTCATTGGGTGTGTTGAGAGGGGTTACTGTCAATAGCCCAGGTGATGGGTGGGAATTCAGAAATCCTAGAAGAGAGGTGGTATGCCCAAGTTCATGATTACAGGGATAGCCTCAGAAGACCAGTGTCCTGCCCCTTGTGCACAGCTGCCACTTCATTTGGGCAGATGTGGGGAGAGTTGTGACAAACCAGTTCAAACTGGCTTCAGCAAAAAGGGGAGTTTGAGTGTAGCTGAAAATCGAGCTACGATGCTGGGCTCATGTAATGACCTTAGGAATCTTTTTCTCTCTGCGGCTGGCCCTGTGTAGGCTTCCTTCTCTCCTCTTGGCGCAGTGGCCCCCAGCAGCTCTGGGCTTCCAACCCACCATCTTAGCAGCTCTGTGGCAAGAGAGCACTTAACTCCCAGCAGAGCCAGCACAGGTCCAGCTGCAAGCCTCCCAGGCCTGGTCAGGACCCTGCAGTGCTGGCTCAGGTGGATGGAAGGGATAGGGATGCCGTTGGCCCTCTGTAAATCTCATTGTTTGGGGCGGGGTGTGAGGCTGGTTGCCTAAAGGCAAGTCCATTCGCTTATGCATTAGTTCTTCACAAGTACATATTGAGCACCTACTATGTGCCACAACACAAGTGAACACAACAGACAAAAACCCCTTCCTTCCTATTATCTGTCTCCCCACTCTGGGAGCAGTCCCAGTGTAGAGAGACAGATGATGAGCAGATAGTAACAGAGGAGGTTAGAAGGTGAGAAGTGCCTTGGGCAGAAATGGACCTGGCATGCTGCAGATGGGGCTGGGTGGGTGGTTACAGTTGTAAATAGGTTGGCCTAGGTGGGTCTTGTTGGTAAGGGGGCTTTTGAGGAAAGACCTGCAGGAAGAGAGGAAGCAAGTGCTGTGCAGATCTAGGGAAAGAGCATCCCTGGCAGAGGAGAGGCAATGCCGAGGTGGAGCCTTCCTGCTTGTTGGAGCAGTGAGGAGGTAGTGGGGCTGGAGAGGAGCCCTGCTGCAGGCCCTGCAGGGATGTACTTGGTCAGGGAACTCCACAGAGCTGGAGAGGCTGTGTCAGGACTAGGGTGTGGTTACCGGAGGTGGGTGCAGGGAAGAGGCTGGAGGGAGGAAGGGTAGCGTTCCTGTGAGCTGTGTGTCTAGTGTTCGCCCCCTCCCTGACAAATCCCTCCGTCCCCTGCAGACATCCGGCTTCGGGTTCGAGCTGAGTACTGCGAGCATGGGCCAGCCTTGGAGCAGGGCGTGGCATCCCGGCGGCCCCAGGCACTGGCGCGGCAGTTGGACGTGTTTGGGCAGGCCACCGCAGTGCTGCGCTCAAGGGACCTGGGCTCCGTGGTGTGCGACATCAAGTTCTCAGAGCTCTCCTATCTGGACGCCTTCTGGGGTGACTACCTGAGTGGTGCCCTCCTGCAGGCCCTGCGGGGCGTGTTCCTGACTGAGGCCCTGAGAGAGGCTGTAGGCCGGGAGGCTGTCCGCCTGCTGGTCAGTGTCGATGAGGCTGACTATGAGGCTGGCCGGCGCCGCCTGTTGCTGATGGAGGAGGAGGCGGGGCGGCGCCCAACAGAGGCCTCCTGATCCAGGATTGGCAGGACTGATCCCACCTCTGAGTCTCCAGGCCACCTTTTCCTGGGAGGACGACCATCTCTACCCCTAGAGGACTGTCAATCCGGCATCTTCAAGGACTGTGACAGGACCAGGACAGCAGGCCCCTTGACAGCCTCTTCCACAGGATGTGGGCTCTGAGGCCTAAACCATTTCTAGCCGAGTTTCCTTCCCAAACTCCTCCTACCCCTGGGTATGCTTCCTTAGCCTCTGGAGGCAGGGGCTGGGCCTGGGCCTGGGCCTGTATCTCCAAAGGGAGGGGGCACAGCCACACATTCACCAAAGGCCCCTGCACATTTCATCTCTGGTCTTGGGTTGTCTGCACACTCACAGGTGCATACACTCATTCATGCTCACACTGCCCCCTCTGAGGTCTTCCCTGGGCCCCTGCCCTGCTTCCCAGCACACACTTCTTTGGCCTAAGGGCTTCTCTCTCAGGACCTCTAATTTGACCATACCCTGGGCTTCAGCCACACTAGTGGGTACTGGAGCTGGGTGCACATGGGGCCTGCTCACCTTGCTCACACATCTCCAGCCAGCCAGGGCCCTGCCTAGCTTCTATATACAGACCTGACTGTCCTCACCTTCCACCTGCTGCCCAGAGCTGGACACAGACTTGCACTTGGACTCTCACCTGGAGCGTCACTTGGGAGTGTTGTGGCAGAGGCCTACTGTTGCACATGGGGCCAAGATCAGAAAACGGCTGCTGCCTTGGGAAGGGAATACAAAGGCTTTGGGGGTGATGGAAAAGACCTTTTACAAATGTTACCAATTAAACTGCCCTAGAAGGGGCATAGGTGGGCGGCATCAGGATCTCTAGGACTCTTTATTTTTAATTTGTTTTTTCAGAGTTGAGGGTCTTGATATGTTGCCCAGGCTAGCCTCAAACTCCTGAGCTCAAGCGATCCTCCCACCTCAACCTCCCAAGTAGCTGGGACTACAGGTGCCCATCTTTTGACCTCTGGGCTGGGGGAAAGAGTGTTCCTAGCCCAGTGTTAGGGGCTGGAGTATGGTTAGGATACTGGACCATCTGCCAACTGATAACCACAAGATTATCCCGCCCTCTGGGCCTCAGTCTCCTCATCTGGCAAAAGAAGAAATACAATACTGCCTCGGAGTCAGAAACTCTTCTAACCATGTTCACATGTGCTTTGTTCCTGTGTGTCCTTGGAGGCTCCCAGAATTTTTAATTTTTAATTTGTGTGAGGTAGGCTAGGTATACCCAAGTCTGATGGAGGCCCTAAGCTTTGGAAATTGAAAAGATAGGCAGCCCGGGGTTCTCTGCCTGGAATTTCTCTCCATGTGGCTCCCCACTGGTCACACCTTCTGGATATTCACCTTCTCTTCACCTGGGTCTGTTCTTTGTGAGGCCAAGCACCACTTCTTGCTGTTCTGTGGCTTCTGCTGGGGTTGTGGCCTCTTGTCCTTCCCCCACGCCTCGCAGGGGCTCAGAAAGTCACATTTCATAATACCCTGTGTTTTCCTTCCTGAGGGGGAAGGGACTCGGATGGGGAGTAAGGGGTAGGGTGGCAGGGATTTCCAAGACTGCCTTTCCTGTGAGGAGGGGTGCCCCTGCCCACACCTTGGAGCCTGTCCTGGATCTTTGACCCATCTTGATGTGTGGGTGTGGGGGAGTGGCAGAGTCCAGGTGTGAGTCCTGTCCAGGAGCCAAGGCCTGGTCCAGCAACCTGCTGTGTGATCCAAGGTTCTGCCTTCACCCTCTCTGGGAGGAAGCTGAGTTCCACTGGGCACCTACTCAAGATCTGTTAGCAACTAGCCACCCTGTGTGGGATTTTAACCCCATGTTTGATGTGAAATGGGCTGAGAGAGGGCAGGTGATTTACCTGAGGAGTGGGAGCACTGAAATGGGGAGAGTACCTTAGTGATAGCAGTTAGGTGGGGAGTGAGGGGATTCTACTCCCTTGCCCTGACCCTTTTCATTTCATGACCTGAACCTCAAGAGTTTGAGGCTCTCCTCTAGGTGGGGTTACCTGTGCTTGGGCTCCCAGCTGCTGGGCTAAATTCTAGGGCCCGCTATTCACTTGAGCCCCTAGCCCCTGGCTTGTCTTCTGACCTCCTCATTTGAATACGGGTCCCACCTCAAAGCTAGGCATATTTCAGGCTCCGCCCCCTGCTTCTGTTCCACGTTATTGGCCCCACCCCATTCTCCGGGTTCCCTCACCTGTAACCCTGTTCAGCCCCCAGACCTGCCTCTCCCCAATACGTACCTGTCAGGAGGCCCAACCTCGAGGCTGAAGGGACTTGCGCAGGCGCAGTGCATTTGGCGGGAACCGTGTGGCAGCGGCTTGTGCCTCCAGAGCCTCCCTGAGCGCATGCGCGTTGGAGCTCGCTTGAGCGGGTCAGAGCGCGCGCCCGACGCCGTGGTTGAGGGACAGACCCTCGGGGCCCAGAAGTGGGTCAGATCGGAGAAGACAACCCAGGGAGCTTCGGGGGTGGATAAACAGGATCCTGTAGGGACAGGGCGTGTGGCCATGGGAGATTGGGGCCTGTGGGAGCCTGGAGAGAGGCCGGCCGCGGCCCACGGAGGAGCAGAACCAGGGGCTGGCCTGTGTGGGCTGAGCAGGAGTTCAGCAGTGACGGGCATTCCGGGCAGGGGACAACCTTTGCTGCAATTTCTTGGCCCTTGTGAAGGCCTCGGGACCTGCCTGAATGGGATGTAGTCGGACGGAGTCAGGTAAGTGGGGACGTGCCTCCACCAGCCCCTCGAGGGTCAGCAGCCATCGCCTCCATGTTCTTCTGCCGGGGGAGCAGGAGCAGGTGGGGACACAGACCCGGGCCCGGACAGTTACCACACGAGGAGGCCACGTGAGACCCGCCCAGCGTGCCCAGGCTGGCGGCAAATGACCCACAGGGCCCTGAGGGGACCCCGGCCTGAGCGCTGGCTCTGGAGGGCATCAGCTCAGAGGCGGACACGGCGGTGGGAACCCAGAGGACGCTGAGGGCGCCAGGAAGCTCCCCGTGCATTCCACGACCAGTCGCTGCTGCCGCCCACACACTTTTACCTGTAAAATACCCTTCCGAGAAGCGCATGGCAGAAACGAACAGTTCTTATTATTGTGAGATCGCACCCCTCCCTCCCTGTGTCACCCATGCCAAGAAATACATTAGCAGAGACGCTGGAGGACATCGGGGAGCCGCCTGCCCACCTTCCTGTCATCCGCTCCTCCCTCCCTCCCTCCTTTCCCTCTCTTTCTCCCTCCTCCTCTTCCTCCTCCTTTTCCCTCTCTTCCTCCCTCCCTCCTCCCTCTATTCCTCCCTCCCTCTCTTCTTCCCTCCCTTCCTCCCGGCTTTCTCCCTCTCTCGCTTTTACCCTACCTTCCTCCCGCCTTCCTTCCTTCCCTCTCTTCTTTCCTCCCTCCCTTCTTTCCCTCCCTCTTTTCCTCCCTGTCCTCCCTTCTTCCCTTCCTCCCTCCCTCTTTTCTTTCCCTCTCCCTACCTTCCTTCCCTCACTCCCTTCTCCCCTTCCCTCCCCTCTACTCCTTCCCCTTCCCTTCTTTTCTTCTTTCTACCTTCCCTCTCTCTCGTCCTCACTTTCTTCCTCCCTTCCTTCTTTCCTTCCCTCTTTCCTCCCTCCTTCCTTTCTTCCTCCTCTTTCCTCTCTTCCTCCCTTCTCCCTCCCTCCCTTTCTTCCTTCCACCCACCCTCCCTCTCTCCCCTCCTTTCTTCCATCTACCTTCCCTCACTCCCTTTTTTCCTTCCTTCCTTCCTTTCTTCCTCCCTCCCTCCTTTCCTTCCTCCCTTCCCTCCTTCCTTCTCCCTCCCTTCCTCTCTTCTTTCCTCCCTGCTTTCTTTTCTTCCTTTCACCCACTCTCCCTCCCTCCTTCCCTCTCTTCTTCCCTTTCTCCCTCCCTTCCTGCCTTCCACCTTCCTTCCCTCCTTCCCTTCCTTTCTTTCTTCCTCCCTTCATCCCTTCCTTCTCTCTCTCCCTTTCTTCCTCCCTCCATCCCTTCTTTTCCTCCCTCCTTCCTTCCTCCCTCCCTCTTTCTTCCTTCCTTATTTCCTTTCTCCCTCCCTCTCTCCTTTCCTCCTCCCACCTCTTTCTTCTTCCTTCCCTCTCTTTCTTCCTTTTACCCACCCTCCTCTCCTTTCATCTACCTACCCTTCCTTCTTTCCTTCTTTCCTCTCTCCCTCCCTTTCTTCCTCCCTCTCTTCACCCACCCTCCCTCCCTTCCTTTCTTTTGTCTACTTTCCCGCTTTTCCTTTCTTCCTCCCTTTCTTCCTTCCACCTTCCCTCCCTTCCTTCCACCCACCCTTCCTTTCTTCCTCCCATCTTCCCTCCTTTCCTCCCTCCCTTCCTTCTTTCCTTCCTTCCCTTCCTTCCACCTTCCCTCTCTCTTCCTTCCACCTACCCTCTCTTCCTTCCACCTTCCCTCTCCCTTCTCCCTCCCTTCCTTCCCCGTCTCTCCCCCCCTTCCCCTCCCTTCCCCTCCCTCTCCATCCCCCTCCCCCCTCCTTCCCTTCCTTCCTTCCTTCCTTCCGTTTCTCTTTTTCTTTTCCTTCTTTCAACAAGGTCTTGCTCTGTCACCCAGAATGAGTGCAGGGGCACGATCACAATTCATTGTAACCTTGAACTCTTGGACTCAAGCAATCTCCTTCAGCTTCTCAAGTAGCTGGGACTACAGGCATGCACCACCACACTTTGCTCATTTTTTTTTTTTTTGTAGAGACAGGGTCTCACTATGTTGCACAGGCTGGTCTTGAACCCCTGGGCTCAAGCAATCCGCCTTGGCCCCCTAAAGTGCTGGGATTACAGGCGTGAGCCACCGCCTTGCTTTTCTTCAGTATTCTAGTTTTTCATCACTTAGCATTAGAGTTAATTTTATCTCTTCTTGAACATAATATAAATGAAATCATGCCATATGTTTGCAGTTGTGTCTGGTTTCATCTGCCCATCATTGTGTACATGAGATTCTTCTATGTTCTGCTTGTCTGTACTTTACTCGTTTTTATTGCTGTATCATGGTATTCCACTGTATGAATATACACAATGAGTTCATGCACTGAACTGTTGATGGACATTTGGGTTGTTTTCAGTTTGGGGCTGTTATGAATAATGCTGCTATGAATATTCTTGTGCATGGTTTTTGGTGACCAATGCTTGTGTTTCTATAGGGATATATCTGGAGGCAGAATTGCTGGACTTGGGTATGGGTATACACGGGTTTGGTATGTGCTGTTTATACTGTTTCCTGTAACTGCTATAACAAATAATTATAAACGTGCTGGCTTAACACAATATTAATGTATTCTCTCACAGTTCAGGAAGCCAGAAATCTCAAACCAGTTTCACTAGGCTAAAATCAAGGTGTCAGCAGGGCTGCATTCCCTCCTGAGACTTAGGGAAGAATGTATTCCTTGCCTATCCCAGCTTCTGGTGGCCACCACCATCCCTTGGCTTGTAGCAGCATCACTTCAGTCTCTGCTTCTGTGTTGCCTTCTCCTCTTCTGTCTGTGTCAAATCTTCCTCTGTCTCCCTCTTAGAAGGATATATATGATTACATTAAGGGCACACCCAAATAATCCAGAATAATCTCTTCAGTTCACAATCTTAATTACATCCACAAAGTTCTTCTTTTTGCCATTTAAGGTAACATTCACAGGTTCCAGAGCTTCAGTCTGGACATCTATTGTGGGACATTTTTCTGCCCACTGTACTCCCAAACTATTTTTCTGAAGTGACAATACCAGTTTACTCTCCCAGCAGCATGAATGAGAGCTCCCTTTGCTTCACCTTGTCACCAGTACTAGGTGTTGCCAGATGCTTTAATTTTGCTGATCTGATGGATGTGTAGTTGTTTATTATTGTGGTTTCCTTTTCTTCCTGATGATTAAATTCTGCTCTTTCTTGAATGAGGAGTAGGAGGTCATTGAGTGTAGAGTGAGTGAGGGTATTCCAGGTAGATGGAATAGCATGTATGTAGGTCTTAGGAAGTGTTTGCTGAAATTGAATGAGGTTTAAAAGAAGCATTAGCTTACTTAAAGAGTATTATTATTATTATTATTTTTGAGATGGAGTTTTGCTCTTGTTGTCCAGGCTGGAGAGTAATGGCATGATCTTGGCTCACTGCAGCCTCCACCTCCCAGGTTCAAGCGATTCTCCTCCCTCAACCTCTTGAGTAGCTGGGATTCCAGGCATGCGCCACCATACCTGGCTAATTTTATATTTTTAGTAGAAATGGGGTTTCTCCGTGTTGGTCAGGCTGGTCTTGAACTCCCGACCTCAGGTGATCTGCCCGCCTCAGCCTCCCAAAGTGCTGGGATTACAGGTGTGAGCAACCGTGCCTGGCCTAGAATTATTGTCTTATCACCAAGGGTAAGTAAGATGCAGAGGTAGACTTTTCTCTTTCCCTCAAACATCAAGTCATTCAGCAAACATTTACCAACTTAAGCACCTGTCCTAGGTGCTAACTCACCTAACAAGATGAGTTAGATTCATTCCCTCCCTTGATAAACTCTCTCTTAGTAGGGGACATGATCACGGGGGAAATCCCAAAGGGATATAAGAGGGACTGTGGCAATCAGCTGAGGAAGATACCAATTCTGACCTGGCTTCACAGAACCCAGATTTCCTTGAGGCTTAATGCCCTCAGTTTCTACTACCCTCTGTCCCACTTCTCTATTGATATCTGTTGACTGTCTGGCCACTTCACCTCGTTCCTGAAGACTAGCACTTGCTCACAGACTTCCTCTCAACCCCAACCTATGCTGTCCTGCTGGGATACTTAATTGCCCCTCATAATCCATCCTTGTAATTATCTAGCCTCACAGTCTCTTTCCACTTCATCTCTGGTGACCTTCATCCCACTTTAGTCATCCACTCCCATGACCACACCTTGAATTTAGTCATTACTGGGAAGTGTAACATACATAGTGAACATTTACAGAGCACTTATACCACATACCGGACCCTTTGCTAAATGTTTTACCTGTGTTTACCCCTGACACAAACCTACATGGCCAGTGTTAGTATCCTCATTTTACAGATGAGGATATACACTCAGGAAGGTGAAGTTACTTGCCTGGCTGACACATTTAGTAAAATGGTAGAGTTGGGATTCTAACACAAGACTTTATGAGTTTCAAATAAAAAAATCCCTGATTTTAACTGTAACCCAATACTGTCTTCCATGTTCAGCATCCAGCATCCTGCTCTCTGATCCCAGCACCTGCCTTTCAGGTCTGACAGCCCCTCACTGACATCACACCTGTGGCATCAACTCAAAGAGAGCTTCATTCCCTTGATCCCTCTGTTTTCTGCCAGTCTGCCAGACCCCTCCTGGCTTCTCTCCCTTCCTTGCCCAGCCAGAGTCTCATATTGGACCATCTGAGCTCTTTCACTAGCTCTCTAATAGTCAAGGTCCCAGCAGGAAACAAAAGGCACCACAGCTGGGATTTTGAAGATAATTTAATGAAGGGACTATTTGCAGAGGTGTGGACAGGGTTGAGGTAACCAACAAGGGAGGTGAAGGCAGCAGGAAGCTGTGACCACCCTTAGGTCTGAAGGGGTGAGGAAAGGAAATGGTATTGCTGGAGTGTTGTGAGAGTCATGGAATATGCCTGAGAGGAGCTGGAGTTGTGGAGGGCATAGCTACTGCCAGAGTCAAGGTACTGAGACAGAGCTGGGAGTGGAGAAGAAGTATCCAGAATGCTTTCTTTTTCTGTTCTCTGATGCCCTGCCTGTGCTTCTCTTAGGGAGGAACCTAATTAGAAGTAAAGAGCAAGTGAGGGGGGTCAGATGATGCCATCCGTATGGGTAGAGAAGGACGGAAGGTGGACCTGGAGGGCAGATGGAAAATGACCAGCATATGCTATCAATTCCCTACAACCCTACAACCCTAGCCTATTTTTTTTTAAGGCAGAATCTCGCTCTGTTGCCCAGCTGGAGTGTGGAGTGCAGTGATATGATCTCGGCTCACCTCAACCTCCACCTCTTGGGTTCAAGCAATTCTTATGGCTCAGCCTCCCAAGTAGCTGGGATCACAGGTGTGTGCCACCACACCTGCCTAATTTTTGTATTTTTAGTAAAAATGGGGTTTTACCATCTTGGCCAGGCTGGTCTCCAATTCCTGACCTCAAGTAATCAGCCTGCCTTGGCCTCCCAAAGTGCTGGGATTATAGGTGTGAGCCACCACACCTAGCCCCTTGTACCCCCAGCCTTCTGCCTCATCTGCCAGCATATCCCTAACTGTGGTCCAGGTGGTAGATCTTGGCTTAGGGAAAAATGGTGACAGAGTACCACATTTTTAGCCACTTCTTTAGCCCCCTCTCTCACTTACTCTTCTCCCTTGAGTATCCCTACAACCCTACCCTTTCAGTCTCAACAAATAACATTCAGGCAAATGGACCATGATTTCCTTCAGCTTGCTATCAAACATATATATATATATATGATTTTCCTTAAAAAAATGAAACAACCCAGGCCGGGCGCGGTGGCTCAAGCCTGTAATCCCGGCACTTTGGGAGGCGGAGGTGGGTGGATCACGAGGTCAAGGGATCGAGACCATCCTGGTCAACATGGTGAAACCTTGTCTCTACTAAAAATGCAAAAAATTAGCTGGGCATGGTGGCATGTGCCTGTAATCCCAGCTACTCAGGAGGCTGTGGCAGGAGAATTGCCTGAACCTGGGAGGCAGAGGTTGTGGTGAGCCGAGATCGCGCCATTGCACTCCAGCCTGGGTAACGAGAGCGAAACTCCATCTCAAAAAAAAAAAAAAGAGGGGCCCAAAGTGGCTCCGGCCGGATGTCGTGGCGCTTGCGAAGGCGAGGCCAAGAGTTCAAGGCCAACCAACCTCAGCAACCTTACAAGCTCTCATTGATTGGCAAAAAAAAAAAAAAAAAAAAAAAAAAAGAAACAACCCTTCATGTAGCCACACCCATATTTATTTCACTTCTCCAGGCTCTGTTCTGGTCCCCGCCTCTACCTGTGTATTGCTCATCCCAGCATGACTTCCAGACTCTTACTCCATCATTCTTCCCTCTTCCCTCTTCTCCTATTCAACCTATAGATACATCCACATTTCTACTACCTTAGACACTAATTAAAAGAAAAAAACTCATCAGGTGTGGTGGCTCATGCCTGTAATCCCATCACTTTGGGAGGCTGAGGCAGGAGGATTGCTTGAGCCAGGAGTTTGAGACCAGAATAGGCAACATAGTGATACCCCACTCTGTGCTAAAAATAAAAAAAAAATTAACCTCTGTTGTGGTCCCAGCTACTCAGGAGGCTAAGGGAGGAGGATTGCTGGAGCCTGGGAGATTGAGGCTATAGTGAGCTATGATCCCACCGCTGCACTCCAGCCTGGGTGACAGAGTGAGACCCTGTTTCGAAAACAAACAAAACAAACTGCCCCCAACTCAAAAAAACCTCTGTCTTCCTCTAGGCTATGCTCCCCTCATGCTTGTCCTTTGTTGCCCTCCTCATCTCATCTCAAATTCTTGAAAGGACAAGTATGAGTCAGGGTTCTTTGGCTGCAACAACAGAGACCAACTCTTGCAAACTTAAGCAAGAAAGATATTTATTAGAAGGAGATAAAGGTGGCACCCACAACAGAGAGAGAGACCAAAGAAGCAGGCTTCAGAAAAGACTGGAACCAGGGCAGTATCAGGGATTGAAGTAGCAGAAAGGACAGGGAGTTTCCTCAGGGTCCTGGGTGCAGCATGAATAAGCTCCAGCCAGATTAGGGCCTCATGTCACATAAGCTCATGATTCAGATTCCAGGGAGAGTTTTTGACTGGTGCATCTTGAGGCATGTGGCCTTCCATGACTCCCTTGGCCTTTAGACAGCTGAATGCCCTGACAGTCTCACGGAAACATATCCAGTGGGATATGGTGGTAACTCAGAAAAGTGAGGGAGCTACTACAGAGGATGGCAAAATGGATGCTGGGCAGGCAGAAACAATGGTGTCCACTCCTTCACCAGTCCCGGCCTTTACCTCTCATTTGAATCTCAACTCACTGAAACCATTCACATTGAGCTTGTTAAGGACTTTGTCTTGCCAGATTCAAGGACATTTTCCATCTTTATCTAAAACTTTAACTCCATCGACCAGTACCTCTCTCTTAGAAATCTTTCTTCCCTTGGCTTCTGCATATTAAGTCAACCCCAAACCAATCCTCCCTCCCTCCCTCCCTCCCTCCCTCCCTCCCTCACTCCCTCCTTTCCTCTCTTTGTCTCTTTCCCTTTCTTCCTTCCTTTTTCCCTCTTTCCATCTTTCTTCCATTTTCTTTTTCTTTCTTTCATCTGTCTCTTCCTCCCTTCCCTCGTTCCTTCTTTCCTCCCTTCCTTCCCTTTATTTCTTTCCTTTTTTTTTTCTTTTCGAGACAGGGTCTCACTCTGTCACCCAGGCTGGAGTGCAGTGGCACAATCTCGGCTCACTGCAACCTCCGCCTCCTAGGTTCCAACGACTCTCTCACCTCAGCCTCCTGTGTAGCTGGGACTAGATGCACGATAACACACCCAGCTAATTTTTGTATTTTTTGTAGAGATGGGATTTCACCATGTTGGCCAGGCTGGTCTTGAACTCCTGATCTGCCCACCTTGGCCTCCCAAAGTGTTAGGATTACAGGTGTGAACCACTGTGCCCGTCTTCTTTTTTCCTTTTGACAGGATTTTGCTCTGTCACCCAGACTGGAGTGCAGGGGTGCAATCATGCCACACTGCAGCCTTCAACTCCTGGGCTCGTGTGTTCCTCTCACCTCAGTCTCCCAATAGCTGGGATAATAGGTGTGTGCAGCTACGCCTGGCTAGACTTTTAAATCTATTTTTTGTATGGACAGGCTCTCACCGTGTTGCCCAGGTTAGTCTCAAACTCCTGGCCTCAAGTGATACTTCTGGCTCCACTGGGCATGGTGGCCCTGTAATCCAGGATTACAAGTGTAGCCAGCCACCTGGCCTAACATTTATTATCTCATTGCTTCTGTGATTCAGAAATCTTTGAATGGCCCAGATGAGGGGCTGTGGTCACTTCTGAAGGCGAGGTTGTGGAGATGGGTGGGTAATTTGCGACATGGTTTCCCCTAGGCTGACTGATCCAACAGAGAGTGGAAGGGTGGAGGGAGGAAGAAGAGAAGGGAAAGAGAGAGACACACACACATATACATTAACACATATGTGCCATATGGAATCCATAGACTTAAAAAATTTTTTTCTCTGTTTTTAAATTTGGAAAAAAGAAGACTTTTTCATCTCTTTTTTTTTTTTTTTTTTTTTGAGACGGGGTCTCACTCTGTCACCCATGTTGGAGTGCAGTGGCACCATTTCAGCTCACTGCAGTTTCTGCCTCCCAGGCTTAAGTGATCCTCATACCTCAGCCTTCTGAGTAGTGGGGACCACAGGCATGTACCACCACGCCTGGTTAATTTTTTGTATATTTGGTAGAGATAAGGTTTCACCATGTTTCCCAGGCTTGTTTGGAACTCCTGAGCTCAGGCGATCTGCCTGCCTTGGCCTCCCAAAGTGCTGGAATTATAAACATGAGCCACTGTGCCAGGCCATAGTCTTTTATAACCTAATCTCAGAAGTAATATCCCATCACTTTTGCCACGTTCTATTCATGAGAAGTGAGTCACTTTTGAAATGAAATACAGAATGATTTTAAAAAATAAGTGAGTCAAAAGGTTCAGCCCACATTCAAGCAGTGGGCACCACACAAGGGCACAAGTACCAGGAGGCAGGGGTCAATGGGGCCTCTTAGGGGCTGCCTACCACAGCTTCCATAATGAAGCAGGCTCACAGTTCTGTTCTCTTCTCCCTGACAGCTTCTTCTCTTGTTCATTGGTGGACTCTAGTTCTCTGACTACCTTTTTTTTCCCCCGTTTTTGAGATGGAGTCTCTGTCGTCCGGGCTGGAGTGCAGTGGTGTGATCTCAATTCACTGCAACCTTCATCTCCTGGGTTGAAACAATTCTCCCTGCCTCAGCCTCCCAAATAGCTGGGATTACAGGTGCTCACCACCACGCCCAGCTAATTTTTGTAGTTTTAGCAGAGATGGGGTTTCGCCATGTTGGCCAGGCTGATCTCAAACTCCTGACCTCAGGTGATCTGCCCGCCTCAGCCTCCGTGAGCCACCGTGCTTGGCCTGTGTTTTTGTTGTTGTTGTTTTTGTTTTTGTTTTGAGACAGTCTTGCTCTGTCGCCCAGGCTGGAGTGCAATGGTGCAGTCTCAGCTCACTGTGGCCTCTGCTTCCTGGGTTCAAGTAATTCTCCTATTTCAGGCTCCCGAGCAAGTAGGATTACAGGTATCTTCCACCATGCCTGACTAATTTTTTATATTTTTAGTAGAGACAGGGTCTCATCATGTTGGCCGGGGTAGTCTTGAACTCTTGTCCTCAGGTGATCCACCTGCCTCGGCCTTTCAATGTGCTGAGATTATAGGCATGAGCCACCATGCCTGGCCTCTGCCTACCTTTGAAATATGGTGCTTCTCCTAGGCTCTTTCCTGGGCTTAGAGCTCTTTACATTCAGTGTATTCTTCCTGAGAGACATTATCGACTCTAGTGATTTCAGCTATCAGTTGTATGCTAATGACATCCAGATCTTCAGCCCAGACCTCTCTCCATGACACTGCACACAACTGTATTCTAATATAGATTGAAGAACTGATATAACTCTTTGCTGGATCCAGGGCATGTCCCATAGGCACCTTAGATAAAAGAGGTTCAAAAAAGAACTTCGTTGAGTAAATCCTGTGTCGCCTACTGTTTTCTCCTGTCTCAATAAACGGTACCTCCATCCATCCAGGCATCCAAGTGAGAAACGTGGGCATCATCCTTGACACCACCCTCTCCCTCACCCTCATATCCAAACATAAAACCCTGCTGACTTGACTTACCTCTGGGTTTTAAAACCTGTTGCCTCCTTCAAGACCCTGATACAAGTGTCGATACTGGCCATTAGCATCTCTTGCCTAGGCTATTGCAATAGCTTCCTGGTTTTTCCTGTCTTCGTTCTTATCCCCTCAAATTCATCTTCTCAAAATTACAAAGCTGCTCTTGATGAAAACTCATCAGAAGCTTCCCATGCCCTCCTAGATCAAAAGATACTTAATGACTGGGCCTCATCTAGCCTCTCCAGCAGCATTTTTCTCTTATGGTTTATGCTTTAGCAATCCCAACTAATAACTCCCTCCCTCCACATAACCTACTCTTCCTCACCTGGGTACTTTTATTCGTGTTTCTCTCCATTTTTAATGACCTCTTTAGAAGGACTGTTTCCCCTTTAAAATTTGAGAACATGCCGGTGTAGTAGTACACATCTACAGTCCCAGCTACTGGGACAGCCAAGGCAGGAGGATAATGTGAGCCCAGGAGTTCAAGGTTGCAGTGAGTCATGATAGTGCCACTGCACTCCGGCCTGGGCAACAGAGTAAGACATCTCAAAAATAAGTAAAACTCAATTTTCCCAGTCTAGTTTTGTGCGCTAGCACACTATAGTGTTGTGATTTATATATGCATTTGTGTCTCCTACTGGACCATGAGCTTTCTTGATGGCAAGAATTGTGTCCTATTCCCCTTCACATCCCCAGTAACTTCTGTGGAGATCATACAAGTATAGGTACTCAAACTGTGTGTATTGAATGGATGAATGGATGAACTGGAGGTTTACATTAACATACAATTTATAAGTTGGTTCTTGAAGTCAAATATAAGTGAGAGAAGAGTGAGAAAGGCATTCTAGTTATAGAGAACTGCGTCTACAAAGGCCAGGAGATTAGGGGAGGTGGATTCAAGGAAGTGGTGATGGTTTGGTGTGGTTGGAGTATAGGATGCATAGTGATGCTCCCTGGAGAGGGAAGTGAGCCAGATACTGTGAAGGGTCTGAAAACCTGACTAAGGAGTTTGGCTTTTGTCCTGTTGGCAACAGGGAGTAAGAATTTGAAGCAAGGGAATGCTTTGATCAGAGCCATATTGTAGAAAGATTACCCCAGTAGCCACTGTGGAGGATGGACTACAAAGGAGGCCAGACGGAAGACTGGGAGGCCAAATAGGAAGGAGATTCATGGGCCAAGCAGGAGATGTGGAGGCCTGAACTAGGATACAGGGAACAGGGAAGGGAAGAGATGGATTTGAGAAATATTCAGTTGAACTCTGTGAAATTCCTGTTTTATAAGAAAAAGCTGGGTGATATTGTCAATTTCATATGGTTTATTTTAATATTAATGAAGTAAATTAACTGGGTGGGATTTCAAGTCTGATTGGAATGTGAATATGAGGAAGAGGAAGGTGTCAAGGACAGGGACCATTTTTCTGAACTTGAATGCCAGATTGGATGGAGTGCCACCATGGGGAGCAGGAACCAAGGTCTGGGGGCATGGTAGGGAAGATTACATGTTTAGATTGGACATGTTGATTTTGAGATATTTTTGGAATCTCTAGGAAGTGGCTGAGTATCCTGATCTGAAGCTTAGGAGAGAGGGCTAAACTGGAGACAAATTTAGGGATTACCAGCATAGAGAAAGCAGTTGTGGGAGTGGATGATTCACTCTGGGAGAGCAGCCCAAGCAGAGCTGGAGAATCAAGAGAGTGAGGTTCTGAGATGCCAAGAGGATTTTGAAAAAATATTTGTGGCTGCATGCTGCAGAGGAGAGTCAGATAGGACTGGAAAGTGTTTGTTGGATTTAGCAAGGAGGAGACTGTCAGGGACAGGGGTTTGTCTTGGGGGGCAGTAGTAGGAGTGGTTTGGACTGGCCTCTGGAAGGGCAGGCTGGGCCTGGCCTTGGAGGTGTCCCTTCATCCTTAGTAATGCATCACTTCAGCCACCAGGGGGCAGTGGCCACATGGAATTCAGGTTGGAGGGATTCACTGGGTCCCACAAGCTGTCAGAGATGTGGGTAGGATTGGGGTACAGGTCCAGAGCAGAGGCTGTTTCCTAATGGAGAGGGATGTCCCCATGTGAAAAGAGCAAGGAAGAAGTTCTTGGAAGGGCTGTGGGAAGGAGACCTTTCTGTGGGGCAGACAGGAGGCCGATTAGAAATCTCCAGTCCTGGCCCAGTGCAGTGGCTCATGACTGTAATTCAGCACTTTGGGAGATGAAGGCTACTAGATCACCAGGCCGTGCAACACAGCAAAAATCTGTCTCTACCAAAAAACACACAAATTAGCAGGGTGTGGTGGCATATGCCTGTGGTCCCAGCTACTCGGGAGGCTGAGGCAGGAGAAGGTGGAGGCTGCAGTGAGTTGCGATTGTGCCACTGCACTCCAGCCTGGATGACAGAGGGAGACCTTGTCTCCAAAAACAACAACAATAAAAATCCCTAGTTGGGTCTCGTAGTTTCCCTCTCTCTGGGCGTTTTCAGGCCAGGTGGGTTTTATTTAACACGATACTTCCAGTACCCATGGGTTTGTATTTTGAACCTTGATTTTCTTTGCTCTCACTTCTTGATAATCTTACTTTGCATTCTGTGTTCAAAACATAGTGAACTTTTTCAGTTCTCAGTTGCCTCCATGTGAAAGTTCTTCTTCCAGGGAACGCGTCCTCCATCCTGCCTCCCCTTTATTCTTCAGGTTTTTATTTTATTTATTTATTTATTTTGAGATGGAGTTTTGTTCTTGATGCCCAGGCTGGAGTGCAACAGTGCAACCTTGGCTCACCGCAACCCCGCCTCCTGGGTTCAAGCGATTCTCCAGCTTCAGCCTTCTGTGTAGCTGGGATCAAAGGCGTGTGCCACAATGCCTGGCTAATTTTGTATTTTTAGTAGAGATGGGGTTTCTTCATGTTGGTCAGGCTGGTCTTGAACTCCTGACCTTGGGTGATACACTCGCCTCAGCCTCCCAAAGTGCTGGGATTACAGGTGTGAGCCACCTCACCTGGCCTATTCTTCAGGTCTTATCTCAGGCATCACCTCTTCTCAGAAGCCTTCCCTCACTGCCCCATCTACCTCCTCTTGGCTCCCATAGAGCTCCATCTTGAGTTTTGAATATTCTGGCTTGTAATTATTTATTTATTTACAGTCAGCTTTATTGTGATATAATTTGCATACAGTAAAATTCACTAATTTTAAGAATTTTAAGTGTACAGTTTGATGAGTTTACACACACACACACCTGCACACACGAGTTGTGTAACTACCACTACAATCATGTTACAAAACATTCCCATTACCCCAAAAAGTTCCTTCTGGTACCTTTGCTGTCAGTCCCCTACTTCTACTCCCGCCCTTTTCAACCATTCATCTCCTTTTCTGTCACAGTAGTTTTGCTGTCTAGAATTTCATGTAAATGGAATCCTACAGTGTGTGGTCTTCTGCATCTCTGACTTTGCTTTTGAGCTGCATTTGTGTTGCTGTGTGTGTCAGTAACTGTATTTATTGCTCAGTGCGCGCCCCCCCCCCCCCACCGCCAACTTCAGATGAGGGTCTCCATGAGGGCAGAATTGGGTCTTATTTACATTTGTTTCTTCAGCTCACAGTGTAGTGCTAGCCTGTGATAGTACTCAGTACGTGCGTCTTAAATGAAATCAAACTGAATGGTTGGGGAGAGTCAGCCTTGGAGAGCTTCTGAACCCGGGTGTGCGTAAGGCAGGACCTATCTGCAAGATGCCTCATGGCCTTCACATCCCACTCCAGCTGCTCCTCCATTTATCCTAGCTGGTTCTGCTCAGCAGACCCTCACTCCTCTGACCTCTGACCTGCTTACCTTTACCTGGACTTCAATTCCCTGCTCGTGGTCTCAGGGCCCTGCTCCATTGCCTTCTCCAGCCTCCTCCCGATTTTTGGAAGTCTTCACACCACTGAGCCCTGGCTTCCCTGAGCCTGCCAGTCTCTCCACTCCTCCTCCTGCCTGTTCCAGGACCCTACCCACTTCAGATGTCTCAGTCCAGCTCTGCATACCTCTCTCTCTCTCTCTGCCTCTGTATCCCTCTCTCTGGGTCCCTTCTAGGATGATGGAGACAGCTGTTTGCCCCATCCTAGGGAACTAGGTTATGATTCCTCTTCTTGTCTGTCTTTTGCTTCCCCATCATTCTCGGACTCAACACCTTCCCATAGGAGGCCACTGGGGCAACCTCTAAATTTCATTCAGACCAGAAAAGCTTCTCTTTCCCTTGGCCCTTTATCTCCTTCTGTCATCTCCTTTCTCCTTTTCCCAGTCCCCTTCACTCTTCCTGATACCCTCACTCCTCTCTGCTCACCATTCACTTCCCTTCCTCTTTCTCCTAGCCTCCTGTCTTCTCTCCCACCCATTCTCCTCCTGTCCTTGCTCTTCTGCTTCCTCACCCACCCCATCTCCCTCTGCCGGTGTCCTCAGGGCCTCCTCCCTTCTTTCCAAACGTCCAGTTCCAGTTCCAGGTCTCTCGTTCTCTCTCTGTCCTTTTTTTTTTTTTTTTTTTTGAGACAGAGTCTCGTTCTATTGCCCAGGCTGGAGTGCAGTGGTGCAATCTCGGCTCACTGCAACCTCCGCCTCCTGGGTTCAAGTGATTCTTGTGCCTCAAGCTCCTGAATAACAGCTCTCTTCTTTTTGCCCCTTCTCCTTGCACCACTTTTTTTCTTCTCCCCAGTTTCTTCCCTTCCTGATTTATGTGCCTTCATTTTCCCTATCTTATACCCTTTATCCTCAGAAGTTATAAGGGAGCCCCAAGACTTATAACCAAGACACCAAGATGTGCACACACACACAGCCACAGACGCATGAATAAATGTTGCATTAATGAGCACATGCATCTATTGAAAGGTATGTTCAAGGCCAAGTGTGTTGGCTCACACCTATGATTCCAGCACTTTGGGAGGCCTAGGTGGGCAGATCACCAGGTCAGAAGTTTGAGGCCAGCTTGACCAACATGGTGAAACTCTGTTTCTACTAAAAATACAAAAATTAGCTAGGCATGCTGGTGAGCACCTGTAATCCCAGCTACTCAGGAGGCTGAGGCAGAGAATTGCTTAAACCTAGGAGGCGGAGGTTGCAGTGGGCTGAGAGCATACCACTGCACTCTAGCCTGGGTGACAGAGAAAGGCTCTGTCTCAAAAAAAAAATAAAATAAAATAAAAATAAATAAATAAAGCTATGTTCAGACACATACACACAATTAAGGGTATGCATAGCTTGCAATGTTTTGCACTTAGTATACATCAGGTATTATTATTTGTATACATGTTTCTGAAAGATGAACAGGCAGGATGAGGAGGGAATAAGAGCTGAGCTCACAGGTTCTCTTGCACAGTAAAAGCCATATGCATGCACACCTGTACCCGGAGATGGCCCTCACTCAGACATGCACACATATTCCTCAGAAGAATCTGGTATTTCTGGAACTGGGCTATTTCAGAAGCAGAGAGAGCACACGTGTTTTTGCTGTGTTGTGTGCAGTGTGCAGTGTACATCTTTGCATGTGCCTGGAGTTGTATACATGTGCTGCATCAGCCTTCATGGAATCATGACTCAGGGCTGGGTGGAGCCCTACAAATCAGTTAGGACAACCTGCATGTGGGGATTGCTTGACTGTCCTGTTGGATCTGACTTTTGTCAGTCCGTGAGGGATGTCAGCTTCTGCTTCATATAGATATTCTGGATAATTAAGAGGTACCAATCATGCATAGGCTGTGGACCACAGACTCTTAACATACTGGCAAATAAGCATATGATATAGAATTAGCACATATCAAACCCAGTTTTTTGTATCCTTAAAATTGGTGCTTAGCCTGGACAACATATGGAGACTTCATATCTGCTGCAAATAAAAAAGGCTGAGTGTGGTGGTGCATGCCTAGGGGTCTACTTGGGAGACACAGGCAGGAGAGGATCACTTGAGTGCAGGAGTTTGAGGCTGCAGTGAGCCATGATTGCACTGCTGCACTCCAGCCTGGGTGACAGAGGGAGACCCTGTCTCAAACAAACAAACAAAAACAATTGGTGCTTAGTGTATACTCATTGTATGCACAGTTATCATGTACTTGGTCATTCTTAGAAAGAATGACCCCTGCCGACCCATGTGCTGGTCCTTGTAGGTGCCTGAGGCAGGGAACAGGACATCTTTTGTCTCTGCCCTGTCCCTGCTTCCTTTCTGATAAGTACACAGGGTATCCATAGCTCCTCTTGGGTCTGTTGTGCACATACGGACTGAGGGGCCTGAGAGTCTGCTGGGTAGATTCATTGCAGGGTCCAGTATTCCTTTTTGCTCTTTCCAGAATGAATAGTGTGTGAGTTGTCATTACACACACCTTTTTTTGAGTTCTCTCCTCACTAGTGGGACCCCATGTGCCTTTATATGCAAACTGAATGGGTGTTTCTTATGTTCAGTTTTGTTATGTGCCTTCTCTGAGTCACCAGAACCCGCTCATGGGCATCTCTTATGTTCACAGTAGCTAAGTGTATTAGGTTGGTGTGCCTGCTTTGTAGGCATGGGGGATAGGGTACTTCCTGCATTCATTTGTGTTGTGCACACACATATGGGTCCTGGGGAGGCTGCTTGGTAGGTGGCTATGGGGTAGTTCCATGTCCATTATGTTCATGCCCTGTAGGCCCATGTACCTAGTTTGTGTGCAGGTGGATTGGGCATTTCCTGTTTTTATTTGTGTTGTAAACACAGTGCGGATCCCAGGAGTCTCTCTGTATGGGAGTATTGTCGTCCCATGTCCATTATGCACTTGCTGTATAAGACCCATACCTACTTTGTATGGACACAGGGTAGTATTCCTTGCATTTATTTGTGTTTTGCACACAGTGTGGGTCCCAGGAGGCTGCTCCATACAGGGAGTAGTAGGTAGTTCCGTGTCTATTATGCACACGCTGCACAGGTTCTGGATACTTACTTTGTATGCCCACAGGGTAGGTGTTTTCTATATTTATTTATGTTACACATTTCCAATGTAGGTCTCGGGAGCATTCTCCATACATGTGGGCAGTTGGTGATTCTCGTGTTTCACTCACACACATGAGGGTCCTGCGTGCCCACTCAGTACACACGGGGCAGCCTTGCTGGTAACAAAGCGAAGGGCGGCTGCAGCTGCTAAGCCAAGACTGCGCAGCGAGTGCCTGCGTCCTCCTCCTCCCCTCTTTCCCTCCCTGCCTTCCCCCTCCTTTTCCCTCCCTCTCACACCCGCTCCCAGGTCTGGGTACCACTTGCAACCCCATTCTCCTCTCTGCACCACTATGCCCCTGCCAACAGGAGGCGGGAGCCATGCACCCTCCCAGGACCCTGCTCCCATCTTCCCCTAGTTGCAGCCTCTTTACCCTTGGCCTTCCTTTCCTTCCTCCCTGTCCCCAAGCCATAATGTGCCTGGCACAGGGGAGGTTCTCGGTGACTGGTGACCGGGCACTGCCTCATCTGTTTCCTCCCTTCCCCTCCCTCCCCTACTCCTCTCCTTTCTGCTATTCTTCTCTCCCCTATGTGCCCTTTCTCCCTTGATGCTTCCCTGGACCCTCTTGTCACCTTCCTACTTTCTGCTCTCACCCCAGACTGCCCCTTCCTCCTTTACCTGGGCTCTGTCTCTGCACCCATCCCCAACCTCGTCTACTGGATATCATTCTCTATATCTGACTCTGCATTTGTCTCTTCTTGTCTCTGCCTCACAACTCTCTATGGATCTCTGTCCAACAGAAAGCCTCTTTCTGTCTGTCTCCATCTCACTGTGTCTCTCTGTGTGTCTCCTGAGGTTTCTCTGTTCCTGTCACATTTTTGCAGTCTCTGTCCATGTCTCCACATTTCTCTGTCTCACTTTGACTCTCTGGGTCTCGAGGTCTTTCCTTTCTTTCTCTTACCATCTCTGTATTTCTTTTAGTCTCTTTTTATGTCTTGATCTCTGTGTCTCTGTACATTTCTTTCTGTCTCTGTTTCTTAGGTTCTCTCTCAGAATCCCTATGTATATATCTCTGTGTTTCTGTCTACATCTACTTGTTTGACTCTGTCTCCTTGTTTGACACTCTCTGTTTGCCTTTTTCTCTGTCTCAGTCTCATTCTCTGTATCTTTTTGGTCTCTGTCAGTGTCTGTCTTTCTGGCTTTGCATCTCTCTTTTTCTGTCTCTCTTTCTCTGTCTCTTTCAGTGGCTCCTTCTTAATCTCTGTTTCTGCAGGTCTATCTCTCTTACCTCTGTGTGTGTCTGCCTCTGTCTCTATGTCTTCCTCTCTCTGTATCTCTGCAACACTGCCTTGCATCTTCATCTGTCTCTCTTAGCATGTAGCTTTCTCTTATCTTTGATTTGTGCATATCTATCTCTCTTATTTCTGTGTCTCTCTCTTTGTGAATTAGTCTCTTTCTCTCCCCATATATATATATTTTTCACTATCTCCCTGTATCTATGTGTCTACTTTTCTGTGGCTGTCGTTCTGACTCTGCATCTCTCTGCATGGACCTTTCTCCTTATCTCTTTGTCCCTGGGTGTCTCTGTGGTTCTTGGTGACCCTTTGTGTCCCCATCTGCTCCCCACTCCCTCTTCTCCTCCTCTCTGTCCCTGTGTCTCTATGTTTCTGTGTGTCTCTGGACATTTCTCTGCCTCTAGGAATCTCTCTGCCTCCATGTCCCCTATACTTCCTGCCCTCTCCCTTTTCCTTTTCCTCTTTGTCTCTGGGTGTCTCTTTGAGTCTCTGGCTTTTAGGGCCTCTCCCTGCCTTTGAGTTCCCTGTGCTCCCCACCCTTCTGTCTCTTTCTCTCTGTGTGTTCCTGTGTCTATTAGTTTCTAAGTGCCTCTATGTCTCTCTGTGTCTCTGAGCTTCTCACTGTCTCTATGAGTCTTTCTCTGCCTCTACATCTTCTGTGCTCCCTGCCCTGTCCTCTCTTTTTTCTCTCTGTCTCTGGGTGTCTCTGTGTCTGAGTATCTCTGGGTGTCAGTGTGTCTCTGGACCTCAGGGTCTCCCCCTCTTTGCTCCCTGTCCCTCTCCATTTCCCCTCTGTCTCTTACTGTGTCTTCGTATGTCTCTGTGTCTCCGAGTATCTCTGTGGGTCTCTGTGGCTCTCAAGGATTCTCCTGGTCTCGGTGTCCTCTTCTAGTCCTACCCTTCTATGTCTGTGTCTCTGTTTCTGCATCTCTCTGCATCTCTCTATCTCTGTGTCTCTCTGTGTCTCTGTGGGTCTCGGGCCTCTCCCTGCCTCCGTGTCCCCTGCGCTCCCCGCCCTCTCCCTCTCCCTCTCTCCCCCCTCGCTCTCACACTCGCGCTCTCTCTCTGAGCATCCTTGGGCCCGGGGTTGCCATGGGGACAAGGTGGGAGCCGGGGATGGCGCGCGCCTGGGCTCGCGCCGGCAGCTCAGGCGAGGAGCAGCGGCCAGAGCAGCGCCAGCAGCAGGCAGCGAGCGGGCGCGGGAGCGGGAGCGGGAGCGGGGGTAGCGTTGGCGGCGGCGGCTCCTCCTCGGCCATCCCCTCGGAGCCGTGCAGCTGACGCGCATGGCGAAGACAGCGGCGCCTACCGATGGGAGCAGCGGTAAGGCAAGGCGGTGCGGCGCAGCCGGGCGGGCGGGCGGGCGGGCGGCGGGCAGCCTCCTCCTCTCCCCAGCTCGCCTGCGCGCCCGCCCGCCTGCCCTCCCTTCTTCCCTCTCCCCTCGCAGCCCCTGCCCGCCCGCCCGCCCCGCGCCGCGCTCGCCCTTCCATTTAAAAATCTTTAAAACTTTGCATATTAATATCTGCGCTTTGCATAATCTGACCCGCGCTTTATTGATTGCAAGAAGCTTAATGCAGCTGGCTCGGCCTATTGCAGAGAGCTCTCCGGGCGGGAGCCGGGCGGGCGCCGCTTGCTCCGCACCGCGCTCCGGCTGCCCGCTGCCGCCGCGGCCCCGGCCCTCTCGCCTCCCTCTCGGCGCCCGGTGCCGGGGCTTTGCCCCCTGGCTGGGTATTTTTATTATTTGGGGATGGGGGGGTCAGTTTGCTCTCGGTGGCAGTGAGGGAACCAAAGGAGAGGTGTACATGGGGGTAGGGGGGAGGGATGGGAAGAAATGGGGACGGAGAGGAGGTGAAGAGGGAGAGGAAAAGGGAGAAGGGGCAAGAAGGATGGGGAAAGGAGAGGCGTAGAGGGGGAGGCAGTATAGAGAGGCGAGGCAGTGGGCTGAGGACGGAGCTGAAAGGACGGAGGAGCGGAGGAGCGGGAGCCGAAGCGGAGGAGAAAGGAGGGAAGCAGGAGCGCAGACTAGAGAAAGAGCCTGACGGCCGCGGAGCTGGGAAAGGGAGGCAGGCAGTGGGCGCTTCACCGCTGCTGCCCCCAGGCCAAAAAATAAAGAAAAGAAAAAGAAAAAAAAAAAGCCAATAAAACGATGAAATAAAACACATCGCATCCGGGGCCACTGAACACAAAAAGGAGCGAGGACAGAGAAGAGAAGCGAGGTGGCATCTGCTCCCGGCTGGCTGCGGCGTTTCGGAGAGGCTCCCCGGGCTGGGCGGGACCCCCATTTTGACCCTGCATTTGAGGAAGGGGCGACTGTGGAGAAAATGAGGCGAGAGGGGGTCAGGGCTGGTGGCGGTTCCGCCTGTTGTTTTTTTTTTCTCTCTCTCTCCTTTTCTGGGGGTGTGGGGGCCGGTTTAGTGTGATGATGGTGAGGATATTGGTCGGTGATGCTGCCTGAAGCTCCGAAGCAAGCAGGGTGCATGGGGGGAGAGGTAAGGGGGCACAGGGAACGAGAAAGGGCTGGGGGTGGGAATGCAGGGTGAGAGAAAGGAACGGGGTGCCTTGGACAGCAGAAAAGGTGAGAAATAGAAAAAAGCAGCCGGGATGGGGCACCTAGAGGCGGTGGCATCTCAGGCAGAAGGAGAGGTAGAAAACAGCTCCAGGGCCCCAGAGTGATGTTGGGGAGCTGCGGTGCACCCCTCAGCTCTCTGGACAAAGTCTGCAACTTGGGGAACCCCTTCGACTGCCTGCTGCCTCTCTGCTGTCTTTTCATTCCCTTTTCATGTCCTTTCTCGGCTCCTTTATTTCCGTCTCCTTAACTGGCTTTTCTTTCTTCCTGTTTTCCAGTTTCTCTCTCTCTTCCTCCTCTCAATAAAAGCACTTTCTCCTTCTCCCTACCCCTTAGTTTTTCTTTTTCTATCTCTTATCTCTACCTCCTTCCCTTCTTTTTTCTCCCTTTTTTCCCTCCCCCTTTTCCCCCTTTCTTTTATTCTTCCTTTTCCTGCCACTCATTTCCCCTGTTGCTGGCCCTTTCTACCCCCCCGCCCCCAGTTTCATTTATTCATCACTCTGCTGCTCTGGCCTTGAACAAGGTGCCAGGGAAAGGGACTCCATGCAAAGACAGGAATCCCCAACTTCGTACAGGAGCTTAACCTCTGTTCGGAAACCCCATGAAATTCTACCCTCTCTTTTCCCCTGGGTGGGGGCTTGGGTCTTTCCCCTGGGGTTCTAGTGCCACCCCTTACTTCCTTGAGGCCTCCTAGAGAAGTCCTGCTGGATGCTCACTGGGGCTTTGGGAGGGGGAGGGGAAGATCTTAAGTGAGGGCTCATGGCTGTGGACTCAGCCCCACTGAGAAGGGTGTGGACAGAAAAGAAAATGACATGGATTCCTAGTGGGAAGTGAAAAGGGGAGGAAATTAGGGCGGAGGTCCATCTAAGAGAGTCCTTAGAGGTTTTGAGTCCAGGTAAAAGATCCTGATAGAAATCCTTTGGCCTGATGACCACTCCCCACATTTTGCCTCCTTCCTGGGGCTTGTGGAGTTGGGGAGTAGGTCCTGGATTTAGAGAAAGACCCAATCAGCCCCTTCACTCAGTAGCTTCTAGTCTCTTGCCATCTTGTCAGGTGGATTTGTTCCTCCACCCCCCAGGATATTAGTGGAGGGTACAGAGTCAGTGCGCAGTAGGGGGCTGGTGTGTAGAGTCAGACCATGCGGTAGCATGCATGTGTACAAGGCCTGCATGCATGGCGAGATGTGTTCAGGAAGGACTATGTGTGTTGGGCCTAGAAGCCTTGGCAGAGTGAGGAGCCAAAGGTGTAGAATCATGACATGCATTTTCAGTGTGGAGTCGGATACCGGGGGTCCCCATTATGGGTGACATGTGCATGAGGGAGTCAGTGCGTATTTGTACTGATCTCTCCCTTGTCTTGATGTTTTTGTACCATCGATATGTGTGCACTCTTTGGGTCTGTGCATGGAAGCCATCCATGCGTGTGCAGATCCGTGTGCCGAGTGTGGCTTCAGCAGAGGACACGTGACACTTTGTATGTGCAGCGTGTTTGGAGTAGAGGCTCTCTGTGTGGGTACTAGGTCTGAACGTAGTGTGTGCGCACAAAGGTGCACATTAAAGAAAGTCACATATGTGAAAGTATCATTTCTGCGTGGAGATACTGTTATTGCTTGGGGTCTCTGTGTGTCCTGGGTAAGAGGGAGGGTGGGTTTGTGAAGCAGTGTCTGGGTAGAGTGGTGAGAGATGTGAGAGTGCACAGAGGTCGCAGGTGTATGACTGAGTTTGACAGCATGCTTGTACAGCAACCTTGAAGCTGGGTTCAAGAAAACAAAACAAGAAAAGATCCTCTCTCTCCGTAATCAACCAGCCCATGAAAACCTTCCCTGGACCTTCTGTAGTAACAAAGCGTCCCATGTCAGGGGGTGACAGGCAGGCCAGGAGTAAAGCCGATCAGGGCCACAGGCAACATCTCCAGTTGCTGATAATGCAATTCCACATCTACTTCCTGATTTATGGGTAATGCTGGACAGAGGCCCATCTTTGTCTTCGGAGAGGTCCAGACCCCCATTTCCCTGAGGCTGCTTGTGAACCCTGTGGCAGGTTGCAATGCCATCTTTGGGGATCATGGTTGCCCTCACTTCCCTCTGCCAGTCTTTGCAGGGAAAATGGAAGGTGTCTGTGTCAGGGCCGTGGTCGGGAAAGAACTCAGCCACATGCTGTACACACACATGCCTGTACCCATGCTGTGTGTATATTAGAGGTTGTTAGCCTACGTCCTAGACAGCATGCTGGCCAGGTTTTTTTTTTTTTTTCCAGCAAGTCCATCAATGGCCACTCCAGCCATTCTGGTTAATATACACTCCCTTCTTGTACGCAGGGCCCATAGCCCAGAACTTCTTCCTCCGCCATGTGACAGCCAAGCAAGGGGCCCAACCTTAGCACCCCATTAGATAGAGCTTTTCCTAGCCCTGGTGCATAATCATAATGTGTAGAGGCATGGCTTACAATGAGGGGAGCAGGGGCAGATGGCCATACCAGGGGCTACTTGGACATTGATGGGGGCAAGGGAGAAGTTTTCATCTCTGGCATGTGCTGGTTAATTTTTAAGATATTTTAGGATAGAAATGGTTGAGAAACCCAAGTATGAAGAATTGTTAGAAGACAGAGTAGGTGTGAGGTCTCCTCAGACTGTTATCTATTCCTCCTTCTGAATATATGTCACTAATTTTTCCCTTGGGCTCAATACCTCCTGATCTAATAATAATAATGGCAATGATGTCCCTTACACCCACCTCACTCTTACAGCAGCCCCGAAGGTGCCCCTTTCACAGATGAGGATTCTGAGGCCCACATTATTTGCTCAGCCCATCAGCAACCATGCTGACGCTAGAACCAAGGTCCTCCTCATACCGACCTTTGTCCTTATTGGTCTGCCCTCTCCTATTAGCTGTCCCAGCACCATTTCCTTTCACTGGCTCTGCCTTTCCCCCCACTTTCTCCCTGCCCCCTGAGATATCCATCCACAGACCTGTCTCCCAGAACCTGTTGGGTGGATGGATGCCTTATGTGGCTGAGTGAGGGCTTTAAGGACCTGGGTCTCGCTTTATATCCTGAAAGGAGATCCAGCAAATGAGCATGGTCAAGTTTGTTCTGTCAGTGATGGTTTGGGGATGGGCCTGTTCAAAGACAGGGGTTTGCATGAGCTTATGGTCTCCCCTACCCATTCTGGTAAGCCCTGTGTCACCTTTTCAAATCTACATGATGGCCTCGGGAAGCAGATGCACTTTCCCTCTCTCAGTCACCAACCCAACTTCATTAGATCCTCAGGACAGGGAGCTTTCTCAGGTCTGACACTTTCGGAAGGAGGCTGAAGGTGGTGGCTCCATATACCAGGTCCCTGCACTCAATAGGTATCTATTAAGTAGTGTGAATCACTTAACAAATAAAGTCCAAGAGTTCCCTGAGGTAGTTGGGCAATGGTGGTATGATGACTCCTTACTTGGAAATGATTGCTATGCACTGACCTTGGGCTGACACAGACCTGGACTCTGAAACAGAACCAACCCCAGCCTTAGACAGGTGAGCACAAAGGGAGTTTCCAGGTCATTAGGAATCTGGGGAATGAGGATGGCTTGGGTTTAGACAGAAAGGTAGGTCTTTGAGGATGCTCAGGCATTGAGAAAAGTGGGGTGGTGGGAGGGCATAAAGATGGCCAAGGGAAGTAGGGAGGAAGCAGCCCAGGCTGGAGATGAAGCTCTAAGAGTAGAGGTTGGCACAGTGTTGCAAATCCCTGTCTGTGGAGGCTCAGCTGCTGCTCTGGGAAGTTTGAACTTGATCTGGCTGGCAGCGGGGAGCTATCATGCCTGCAATCACACACACATACACATGTACACGTGCATCTTGTGACAGTGTGCTTTGGACAATACGGACTTGTATGTGAGCATGAGTGTGCTTGTGCCACACACACAAGGACCTTTATTCTGGCATCCATTCAGGGTCTCCCTCACAGAAACCAACAAGGTGGGGGGCGGGCTACATTAGTCCTCACTCTCAGGATCCTATAATGTACAGGGCTGTGGTCCACACATGCAAGCATAAGAGCAGGCTGGGGACCCTCCCCCACCCGGGGTGCAGACTCATGTGGCATTCACAGACTTAATCCACCGCAGTGAGGGCAGGGAGGCAGCATCTGTCACTTTCACAAACACAAGCAGTGGAGTCTGAGAGAGCCACATTCCACTTGCTGACAACTGCTTGAGAAACAGCCGCCTGTACTGCACTGCCCCCCATGCCCAAAACAGAGACGGCCCCTCATGACCCCCCCATACCAAGCCCAGGCCAATACACCAAGTCACTCCTACATTAAAGTGCACACACATGCACACACACATACACGAAGCACAGCCCCTGACATTCTGTCTCCCCATATGCACAACCATATACTCAGGCATTCTGACTTTAAGCACAGCTACTGACTTCCTAACCCTTTATTCACACACAGAAACACAAACACAGACACACACTCGTTTTGACTTAAAGCACAGCTATAGCCATCCCACCACCCATACACATATACCTACAAGCAGACTTCCACACATACTCAAACACACAGCCTCACAATCCACCAGAACCACTGTGGCCAGCAGTCATTGAAGAATGACAGCCTGAGCAGTGTGCTGAGGGGAGGGTCGCCCTGAGGCATGGGCCGAGGGTCATAGAACAGGGTACATCAGAATCCCTTGAGGAAAAGGTCAGGCCGACCCCAAAAGGGTTCCATTGGTCCGGACGGTTCTGCCAGGTAAGGGAGATTCAACAAATGCAGGCCAGAGGCAGGAGTCGGCTAATGGCCGAGGCCGCCGATGGCCGAGATGGCTGGTCAGCGAGGAGGGGAGGCTCGACAATTGATGTGACTCAGAGCTGGACAAATGATGGCGCATTTGGCTGAAACTGGCTGGGGGGCCCAAGACTAGAGACCAGGCAGCCATTCTTACCTCTGCAGGGAAAGGGCCAGATCAGGCTCTGTTGCAGCAGGGTGGGTTTTCCAGCCTGGCTCCACCATGTATCCTGCCTGCCATGTGTATCTTGGGGTCTTTGTATATGTGCATGTTTGTGTGCATGTGTGTTCATATATTTATCTGCAGTTGTCAGTGTGTGCCTACCTCCGTAGAACTTTGTGTCTTTGGGACTTTTGGTGTGCATCTATGTGTGCGCCTTTGTGTTTGTGTTTACTTGTGTATATATGTGTACATACCCACCCACAAAGTGTTCAGGGACATTTCTTGTTAGACTGTGCATTTTTGTGTCCGTGTGTGTGTGTGTTTGTGTCTATTGAATGTGTAGACATCTTTCTTATTGTGAGACACTATGCACTCTTGAGCATTTGTGTGTATATATGTGTGTGTGTGTATATATATTATTATTATTATTATTATTTGCGTTAAGGTGAAGGTTAGGGTAGGGAAGACATGATGGGTCTGGCTCTGCACTCTACGACATCCATGCATCTGGTGCCCCACAAGGCCATCTTTGTGCATCTATTTGAGCCTCTGTCTAGGTGTTGGCGGGCATGGGCTTATGTGTTTGCCTGTTTCAGAGTTTGAATTATCTGTGTGTCCACAGCAGCATCTCCCTATGAGCATGGCTGTGGGTGGAGTGGGCCAGACTACGATGAGAGGGGCATCTCCCTGAATCTCATCAGACCTCTGGAGGGGGTCACATAACCCATGCTGAGCCTGGCTGGGATCCAGCAGCACGGCACAGTGCAGACCACCCCTCCTCCTCCTTTTCCCCCCATGACCTTTGAGCACAGCAGCCCCAAATACATATTTATCAGAGGGGCTGTGGGGACAAGCCCCTCCCCCACCACTCCCCTCAGGGCCCAGCCTGCCTGGCTGTGGAGAAATTAACCTTGTGACACAGGAGCTTGCTGACACCCCGGCCCCCTCCCCATCTTCGAGGCACATATGAGCAAGGGTGTGTGTGTGTGTGTGTGTGTGTGTGTGTGTGTGTGAGAGAGAGAGAGAGAGAGAGAGAAAAGGTACTCATCCAGCCTGGGAAGGCAGCAGCAGATAGGGGAAGAAAGACACACAGGTACACATGCACACATGTTTGTATCACCCCTGATACACACACACACACACACACACACTCACCCTCACCAAACTAAAGAGGCCACATAAATCTTGAACACATACACAGGCAAATACTGAAATACATGTGCATGAAGACAAATGCCATGATCCTGCAAGAGACATACACACAGATTCTGAAACACATGATAGCCATGTGCACCCCTGGGTGCTGAGACCCAGGTACCCATACTTTAGGTCAGAGATTCTCTAAGAAAACTCGTAGATACTAAACCCTGCAGATACACATAGACATTTGTGTATTTGTCCACAGAGTTGCCAAAATGAACACACCAGGTTGGGAAATAAGGATAAACACATATTCAGACACAGGTATGAAAACCCAGATGTCGGTGCAGGCATGTAGGTGCTGAGACCTCTCAGGTCAAGACAGACACCAACACACCGTACTCCTTGTGTAGAGATTTGTTTTTCAATAGAAAATGTACAAATAGAAATAATAAAACATAGCAGCATCCTAGCCTACATGCCTGTGGGTGCACACAGGCCACGTTCCAAGATCCTACAGGGAGGCCACACATGGTGACTGAAAGGGCTATGCCCTGAGTTATAGCACACAAACACCCCCCAGGCTAGCTTCATCCCCCTTAAAGCGAAACTAAATAGGTAGATGTTCAAGTTTAAAAATGTGAATAGAATTAATTAACTCATCACAAAGGTACTGCGCCCCTATAGAAGTCAGGCCCTGTCTTAGAAGCTGAGGAAATAGTGGTTTACGAGACAGACCTGGGCCTTGCTCTCTAAGAGCTCCAAGCCAACAGGACTGGCACTGATCAGACCTCAGTGTATAGTTAGTTATAAATAGAGATAGCATCTGGGAAGGAGAGGAAAAAGGGGCTACAGGAGGGCATCATGGGAGATACTGGTTTAGATTGGTGGGCCAGGTGTAACACCTCTGAGGAAGTGACATTTAAGTTTGGCATCAGACACAATGCACAGATTCTAAATGTGTACACGTATCTCTCCTGAAACTCACAGAAGCCACGGAGGCATAAATAATGTAGCACTCAGATGCCCCTACCCTCACCTCACTATGCCATACTTGTCCCACTAGAAAACTCCTTTGGCATGCCCCTAGGTGGGAAATGGTTTCCGTCCACCTGGGGCCCAGGTTCTGGGGACTGGATGAGGTGCACAAAGCGTTCTGGGGCAGTGCTGAGTGGGGAGCCCAGGAGGATTCACCAAGGAGGAGACATGGAGAGGGTGATTAGGTACAGAGAAAAGAGACAGAAGACTTTCTTTTTTTTTTGAGATGGAGTTTCGCTCTTGTTACCCAGGCTGGAATGCAATGGCAAAATCTCTGTTCACTGCAACCTCCACCTCCTGGGTTCAGGCAATTCTCTTGCCTCAGCCTCTTGAGTAGCTGGGATTACAAGCACGCGCCACCATGCCCAGCTAATTTTTTGTATTTTTAGTAGAGACGGGGCTTCACCATGTTGACCAGGGTGGTCTCGATCTCTTGACCTCGTGATCCACCTGCCTCGGCTTCCCAAATTGCAGGGATTACAGGCGTGAGCCACCATGCCCGGCCCAACAGAAGACTTTCTAAATGGAGGTGTTAGCCTGGGCAAGCGCACGGACATATGAACAAGCATAGACTGTTGCCAACAATCATGTAAGGTCCAGGGTCACAGGACCTTCAGGAGGACTGAGAGGAGACTTTACATGATTGGGAAGGGCTGTGAGGCTTAGGATTTATTCTGGGCATACCACATAACCACAAAGTGGTTTTGAGAAGGGACTGGATAGGGCGTGTGAGCCAGATACTAAGTCTGATCTCTCTGAGTCTTGTGTGTGGGTAGGACAGGATGGGTAGCCCCTGGGGGAAGGAATCCAGTGAGCAGGCCACCAGTCACAAGGCCTTCTGTTCTATCTGTCCAGTCTGGGAGCCCTGGACAAGGCCTGGCAAGGGAGGTGCTACAGACTACCTTTGCCTTGCTCCCAGCCCCATATCTTGGCCACTGCTACGACTTGCCCCCAAATAGAGATTTGCTAGGGGATAGGGGTCAGGGGCTGTAGTTCCCCTTAGTTCCTATTGACATTCTACTGATTTCTGAGCCTCCTGTGGCCAGGCCTGAGCTGCATGCTCAGTCACACAGTTGAGTCAGATCTTTCCATGTTCCAGAGGAGTCTTCAGTCTGGGGAGGTTGACCCTGACAAAGCCCTGTCAAGGGACTCCAAGGGCTTACTGAGGGCTTCTTGGGCTTGTTCTTGGAGAATGAATGGGTCAGAAGGCTCCATGGGGTATATGGGCAATGGGTGAGGATGGAGCCTGGTTTGTGAAGGTGAGACCAACCCTCACCTGCCACAGAGAGAGCCTGTTATTTTCCCCATCACACTTAAAACATCTTTCTTGGCCTACAAGCCCTGTATGAGCTAGCGCCTGTCTGTCTATTCAACGTTTACTCCCTCCCTCCTGGCTCGGGAAGCTCAAGCCATTCCAGCCTTCTTGCTGTTCCTTAAAGCTTTTTCCTCACCCAGGGCCTTTGCACTTGCTGTTTCCTCTGCCAGGAAAGCTCTCAAAACCTACCTTCTCTGACAGGCCTTTCCTTTATGTTTAAAATAGCTGCTTTTTTTGAGCGGGGGGGCAGAGTCTTGCTCTGGTGCGGTGGTACGATCTCAGCTCACTGCAACCTCTGCATCCTGGGTTCAAGCGATTCTCATGCCTCAGCCTCTGGAGTAGCTGGGACTACAGGCATGGGCCACTACGACTGGCTAATTTTTTATTTTTGTAGAGATGGGGTTTCACCATATTGGCCAGACTGGTCTTGAACTCCTGACTTCAGGTGATCTGCCCGCCTCAACCTCCCA
Source organism: Saguinus oedipus (assembly GCA_031835075.1). Taxonomy (NCBI): domain Eukaryota; kingdom Metazoa; phylum Chordata; class Mammalia; order Primates; family Cebidae; genus Saguinus; species Saguinus oedipus. Next base: position 44,524,928 of record CM063187.1, on the reverse strand, counting down.
AAGTGCTGGGATTACAGGTGTGAGCCACTGTGCCCGGTCAATAGCAGCATCTTGTAAGGCACTCTGTCCCTGCTTTATTTTCCTTCTTAGCTCTTAAATATATTTTCTTGTCTATGGTATCTCTTCCTCCACTAGAAGGTGGATTCCACGATGGCAGGGACTTTGTCTTGTTCATAGTTGTATCCGTAGTGTGTAGCACAGTGCCTATAACATGATAAGTGCTCATTGGGTGTTCTTTTAAATGAACTGAAGCCAGATTCCCTGTCACCTACTTGCTCAATATAATGGTGGAGGTAGATGTCTGCTGTGTCAGATAAGGGTAGCGGAGCTCAACTTCAGGGGGGCTGCACCTACCAGTGCTGGAGGGGTACATTGACAAGTGAGTTCACCTCTTACCTGACCCTCAAAGCACCATCATCATCCTGGGCCTATATGCTCCCATCCTACACCCTCATCTCCCTCACAACACTCCCCTCACTCCAACCAACTCCTGCTTACTCCCATTGTCAGATCTGCTCACCCCCCAACACAGGCTGCTGCCCTTCCCCTCCTTCACCTCCAGCATACACTCTGATGGCCTCCGCCCCCAGACACAAAGGAGGGAAGACCACAAACTGTGGAGTCAGACACACCCGGCTTTGAGTCACATCACTCCTTTTTAAGCCTCGAGTTTCCTTGTCGGCAAAATGAGGTTTTTGTGGGGATGAAGAGCAGTGGCACGTGTGATGATGACGCTAATAATAGCTGCTATTTATTGAATACCTGCCAGGTGTTAGGCATTGTGCGAGGTGCTTTGAACTTTTTTTGTTGTTCATTTTAAAAAATGGAGAAAAAAAAACTCTGAGCGTGGTATGTCCCCAGAGCATGAGACCTGGTGCCCAGTGCTGTGAATGACAAAAATGAACAGAACCCATCTGCACAGAGCTTACTATTCCAGTGTGTGCGCACACATACCCGAAGTGTCACACCAGTCAGGTGATTGGGGCTTATGCTTCTGTATGTGATGCTTTTCTGTAGAAGCCCAAAGAGATAGTTTGGGGGCCACTGAAGCAGCAACTCTCAGAGATAAGGGGCCATCCCCAGCCATCCTTAATTCCCCTTTACCAACCTAATGGGAGCTTTCATTGTTTATATCTGGATTGCAGGGCCCAGCATGAGATCTGGCTTAGAATCGGCCTCAGGGAATGCTTACTGAATGAATGAATGAATGAACGAAGGAATATATTTAGCTGAGTGTCTTCATTGCATTTATTCATTTGCTCAGATTACCAAGACATACATTCTCCCTTCCCCACCTACTACCTTCACTTACTATTCACAGCATTTGTGGCTGCTGATGGTAATACTATTTATTTCTCCCACTCATTGCCCATTTTTTGTGTGTCAGGCCTTTTGCTAAGTTCCCTAGAAGCATGGGATTGTTGGCTTCTTGCATCAGCAAAATGAGGCAGCTATTATTATTATCTTCATGCTATCTTTGTGCAAACTAAAGCTCAGAGAGGTGAAGTGACTTACCTAGGGCCACACAGTGCGGCAGTGGCTGGCCTAGTGTTTACCCACTGTGCTTTTCCGCCCCACAGAAGTGCACATTCTCTCAGTGGTCTGCATGCACACTAGTTCTTGCAGTTTTCCCCCTCCCAGTAGTTGGATGGCACTGTGTAGGATGCAGGACTCCAAAGGCCCATCTTCTGGTCCCGGCAGTGTCATGACCAGTTGAGTAGCTCTGGGAAAATTCCTTCCCTCCCTCTGGGTCTTGGTTTTCCCTCCAGCAGTTTCCTTCTGTCTGTAAGCCCTCAGCCAGTTTCCTGAAGAGGGGACAGGGAACTGTATTCGGCTTGGTGCTACCCCACCCACTCTATTGAGAGCAGAAGCCAGAGGAGCGAGCTCTTCTCTATTCAGCAGACTTCAAATTCATTCACATTCTTGAAGGCACTGAACTCTGCTGGGTTTGGACAGAAGGGAGGACGTAAGACAAGCCTGGCTGGGAAAGGGAGAGGGGAGCAGAGAAACAGCACTCATTGTGCTTCCACTGAGCACCTAGCCACCGTCTGCCAATTACAGACAAATGGTGTGACGCATGTTCATTGTAGAAATAACAGAAAACACAGAAATTCAGTGAGATGAGAAGAAAATGACTGTTAATAATCTAGTTAAGCGAACAGCAAAAAAGACATTACCTTTTCAGTGTCTATCTTTTCTGGAGTGCAGTGGAGAGATCTTGGCTCACTGCAAACTCTACCTCCCAGGTGCAAGCGACCCTCCCACTTCAGCCTCCTGAATAGCTGAGACTATAAGTATGTGGCACCACCACACCCAGCTAATTTTTGTATTTTTTTGTAGAGAGAGTCTTGCTATGTTGCCCAGGCTGGTCTTGAACTCCTGGGCTCAAGGGATTCGCCCACCTCGGCCTCCCAAAGTGCTGGGATTACAGATGTGAACCATTGAGCCTGGACTGTCTGTCCTAGATAGCTTTTTGTCCCCAAAGGGGACTATGCCTATGAATTTATCCAAAGAACTTATTAAAATTTAGATACCTGGGACCCAAACTCAGATTTTTAAAATTTTTTTGACGTGGAGTCTCACAGTGTCACCTGAGCTGAAGTATGATGGTGTGATCTTGGCTCACTGCAACCTCCGCCTCCCAGGTTCAGGCGATTCTCCTGCCTCAGCCTCCACCTGCCAACACACCGGGTTAATTTTTTGTATTTTTAGTTGGCTATGCTGGTCTCAAACTCCTGACCTTGTGGTCTGCCTGCCTCGGCCTCACAAAGTGCTGGGATTACAGGCGTGAGCCACCACACCTAACTTTATTATTATTATTATTATTATTTTTGAGACGGAGTTTCGCTCCTGTTACCCAGGCTGGAGTGCAATGGCGCGATCTCGGCTCACCGCAACCTCCTCCTCCTGGGTTCAGGCAATTCTCCTGCCTCAGCCTCCTGAGTAGCTGGGATTACAGGCACGCGCCACCGTGCCCAGCTAATTTTTTGTATCTTTAGTGGAGACGGGGTTTCACCATGTTGACCAGGATGGTCTCGATCTCTTGACCTCGTGATCCACCCGCCTCGGCCTCAAAGTGCTGGGATTACAGGCTTGAGCCACCGCGCCTGGCCCTTTTTTTTTTTTTTTGAGGCAGAGTGTCACTCTGTTGTCTAGGCTAGAGTGCTAGAGTGTGGTGGTGCAGTCTCAGCTCACTACAACTTCTGCCTCCCAGGTTCAAGAGATTCTCCTGCTTCAGCCTCCTGAGTAGCTAGGATTACAGGTGCCTGCCACCACACCTGGCTAATTTTTGTATTTTTAGTAGAGATAGGGTTTCACCATGTTGACCAGACTGGTCCAAACTCAGAATTCTGATTTCTGTTCCAAATTTATTTATTTTTGGTGAGGGGAAGCATCTGAATGTGTATTTTGTAAAAACGGGATGATATGCTACATACTTGTTTATAACTTGCCTATTCTTCTTCCTAACAACAGATTATGAACATAGTTCCCTTGTCAATGATTTTATTTCATGGTATGAGCTGAGAGGAGTGTTAAAAAAAAAAGAATGTATTTTGGGCATGTTTTCTAGTACTCTACCATCCTTCTTTGTGTGAGTGCTGTACCATCATTTATTATACCAGTCCCCACTCATAGGACTTCTAGGTTGTTTTCTGTTTCTCCTGTTATAATTATCCCCTGTTAATAGATGAAGACATTGAGGCTCGGATGTGAAGCTTCTCATATATGTGAAAAGCTAAGGCATGGTCAGAGGGGAGCTGGGGATGACTTGGGTGCTGGCAACAGTCCCTGGCCTCCCTCAGGGAGGGACTGAGGGACTGGGTAGAGGAAGCCCCCAAGATATAAGACCTGTGACATGTCAGAGGGGAGGCAGGGGCCCTTGAGGAGGAGACCACCCTTTTCCAGGCCCTAGAACCAGGTGTGATTCCGGCCTAAGCCCTGCCGCCCTCAGGCTTCCCTCATCCCTTCCATTGCCCCCCTCCCTGAGCCCATTCACTGCCTGCTCCATCCTTGCCAGCTTATCAATAGGTTAAGTGGTCAGGTCAGCAATATTGACCATTTGATTAGGACCTTGTCAGATCAATCCCTGACTCATCTTGTGGGCCTCCTCCCCTGCCCACACACTCCTTCCTGTTCTTCTGCGCCAGGGAGCAGGTGGCCATAGAAGCCTCTGCCCTCCCCACACAGCACCCCAAAATGAGGAACCCCATGGCCCTTTGTGGGCCATTCCTGGTCCTCTGTCTAGGTGCCCAGTTCCAGTACCTTCTCCTTGCATCCAACTATCTTGCTCATAGTCATTAGATCTTGTTTGCTGTATGTCCCCTGCCCCATGGAGTCTAGTCAGTTAGAGCTGCCCACACTTGGCTGTATAACCTTGAGCAAGTAACTGTACCTCTCTGAGCCTCCATTTTCCACAGCAGTGTCGTGGGATGACACTCGCCAAACAAATGTGAGATGCTGAGAGATCACACCTGCAGAGCAATGGCCCACCCCTGGTGCATGACCAGCAATCAGGAAATGCCAGTACTGATGCGTCTGTGAGTGCCATGTTTCTGTCCATCTGTCTGTCGGTGGGGGTGTATGTGGGCATTCTGTGTCTGTGGGGCCAAGTGTCACCATCATTCTTAGGTCTGTCCCAATCCCTAGCTTGGGGCCATTCCCTGTGCTGGGCAATGCTTCAGACCCTCAAAGGAGCCAGACCCTGCCCTGCCCTCAAGGAGCTCATAGTCTGCCATGTATGTGGAAAACTGACCCCAGGACACAGCAAACCATTATGTACACCAGCTGCAAGGAGACTTGAGGGGCCAGGACCAAACCCTGAGCTTGCTTTCCCTCTGTGAACAGTGGAATCTACCCTTTATATGGCACAGCTGCAGGAAATGTAGGCTTTGAGGTTGGACATATCAGTTTCAAATCCTGGCTGTCACATCAGTTTCCATTCCTGTGCCTGGTAACTGTAGGCCGGCTGCTGCCCTTCTGTGTTCCTCTGAGTCCCTATCTGTACAATGGGAGAAGATAACTTTTAAATAGTTTCTAGTCTTAAGACACTGCTGGGAATAGAGCTCCCAGATCCCATGGACTGTCTCTTTACTTGGAGATGTTGTCTGCTTGGGAGGGGGGTCCTCTCCCCTCTGTTGGAGGGCATATTAGGGTTTTGGAACCTGGGAGGTGGGATGAGAATTGGAGGTAGATATGCCAGCCACAGCCCCAGGTAGCAGAGGGCGGGGAGACTGAAGTGTGGGCCCTGCTGGAGGGAAGCCCAGGATAGGGGCGCTGCCTGGGGGAAGACCCCAGCCCTAAGGCGCTGTCTGACTCTGCCCCCCCCACCCAGGCCTGGGGATTCCCTTGCCCTCCCCACCATCACTTACACCAATATTGACGGTTAATGCCGTGTTGCCACCGTGTTCAACACTCAGCGCGGCTAATTGTTTTGACTGGGAATCGGCAAGGCGATTAAACGCCATCGATTTTGCCCTGCGCGCTGCATCGATTTTTAAATTTCCTATTGATCCTGGCCCTAAATCTCCTTAACCAAGACCTCACCGTGGAGATGACAGCCGCTGATTAGCTCCAGGGCGGGGGTTGGGGGGAAGAAGCCCCTGAAGGGGGAGCAACCCCAGCTCCTCCCTCCCCCCAGGAACTAGGGGTTCTGGTCCCTTACTGCTCCTGAAGATTAAGGCCCAGAGAGAGAAAGGACAGATGGAGGAGGAAGTGGGGAGACCCCTGGCCCTTTTTACCTCCCTTTTTCTTCTCATTTGGGCATTTCCCTGGTCTCTCTGCCCCGGCTTCCTTCATTTCTCTCTGTCCGTGTCTCCCTATCTCTTCTCTTTCTCTGTTTTCCTCTTTCTCAGTCCATCTTTTTCTTTCTTCGCTTCCTCTTCTTGAACTCTGGTGCCTCCCTTAATTCCTCACTCTTCCTTCCTGCAGGGTTGTGGAGAGGCTCAGCAAACCCTCTTTGTGGATGGGCCTCCCGACCTCTTGCCTACCTCTCTGTTCTCTCCATCTTGGACACAGCAGGTAGAAGGACCTTTCCAAAGGCAAACGGACTGTATCCCCCTCCCTCTCCAACGAAGCTCTGGCTGATTGGACCAGGCACTTGAGGCCCTGCAGGGAGCAGCCCCTGCAATCTGGAAGCCTCGTCCTTCCTCACTTCTCTCAGTGAACCCCGGACAGGCAAAGGCCTGGCATTCTTTTTCCTTGCACCTGTTTCTTTCTCTGACTAAAGTTTGTCTTCCAGGTTCAGCTTGGGTGTTGTTTCCTCCTTAAGTCTTCTGTGATCTCACCCAGGATGCCTGCAGCACCCTCTGCTTACCCCAGAGTGTTGGCATTGGCTCTTCCTTTTGTCTCCCCAACTTGCTTGTGAGCCCCATAATAGAGCAGAGACCTTGTCTAATTCGTCTCTGTCCCCTGCCACCCTTGATTCAGAGCCAGAGAAACCACAATATTTGTTAATGAACTAAATGCATAAATGAATGGACAAATGTACAAGTCAGAAATACCATTATGAGTTTTATTTTTATCTCCCACAGCACATAGGTACCTATTAACAAGTAACCCTTTCAAATTTCTTTCTCATTTGATCCTCCTAGCAGTCCTTTGAGATAAACAGTTTAATCAGTTAATTCCTCTATTTACCTATCCATCACTTAGTCATCATTATGCACTAATTGAGCATCTCAAATTTGCCAGGCCCTCTGCCAAACACAAAAGCTGCAAGATGAGGTCCCTGGACTTTAAGAAGCTTCCAGTCTGATGGGAAAATGGATGTTCCACAATGGCAGGCACCAGTATGCCCATTTATGAGATGGGGACACTGAGGCTCAGAGGCCAGAAATGACCACTGCAGACAACAAGTGGCTGACTGGACCTGAGTCCCAGGCACCTGACTCCACAGTTCGACAACTGCAGCTCCTGATGATGTGACAGGAAGAGGATTCCTCCACTGGAGGAGTGCATCATCCTGCATGAGGGTGAGATGAATTCTCTGGGATGTTGACTGCAGTCTCCTTTCTCTCCAGGTTCTCGACTGGACCGGGTTGGTGGCCTGAATGTATTAGCTTCGCTGCGTCTGCCCAAGAGGTAAGAACCGTGGCCTCTAGAGTTTTGCTTAATGATGCACTAGGGATCCTGTTTTCTCACAGAAGTCCCTGCTTTCCCATCCTTGTCTCTGGCTAACCCAGGGGATTGCTTCCTCTCTCCACTCTGGCCACTCAGAGATTAGAATCTGACCGCTTTGTTTTCACCCTCCATGGATCCTGTGGCTTTTGTGCCAAACAAGGGGTTCTTGGTGTTTGTGACTGTGGGTGTTTCTGCTGGTGTTAGGACTCAGTAGGAGTGAGATAGGGGTAACTTGGTGGCTCAGATCACAGCTTTGGGGTCAAGCACACCTATGTTTAATCTCTTTTCCTGACTTCGAGGGACTTGGGAAAGTTGGAGCCTCCATTTCCTTATCTGTAAATGGGAATACTAATAGAATCCACCTTAAGTGCCATCCTGAGAGCAAAAGGAGATAGAGGAAGAAGAGCCAGGTGACTGAATGATCCTGGACATGGCTCAGTTTCTCCATCTCTCAAAGGAGGGTAATTAATAGCATTTACCATGCAGAGGTGGTGTGAGGATGAAAGTACTTATTTCTTAAAGTTGTGTAGCTGGAGGAAATGGTAGCTTGAAATATGGCTGGAAGCATTCCCCTGAACAAAGAAGGTTTTATGAATCCCCTCCTTAAAGCCCACTGAGACTCTCAAGTAGAAGTGGTAGTTATCCTGTTGCTCACCTGTGGGAAGCAGGGGCTCTGGCCATTTGCCCTGATGTTTGCTCCAGTTGGCTTGATGAGGCCCTGCAATGAACATCTAGGGAGCAGGGTGGACAAGAGTTCTGGGGTGCAACGCCCTTCTACTGCCACCCCTATTCCCACCATCGAAGCTAAACGCAAAGGCCTCAGGACCCCAGGGAGGCCTCTGGGTGCCCTCGTAGGACTCCTACCCAGGTGTCCTTTGCTATACTAGGAATCACAGACTCATGGAAGCTGTAGCCCAGGATTTGCAACCTGGTATTGTAGGGACTGTGATGGACTGGAAAATACATGGGTTGGGGAGCTGCTTTTTAGCTCCACTGACTGTTCTCATGCACAGATGCAACCCTGACTTACCAGTTTTTGATTTTTCAAGAGAAGCGAGAAACCCAGACTTGTGTGTGACATCTTCCAATCTTTAAATGTTGGTGACTAATGCAAAACTTCCAAAATCTCCTTGTGTTCCAAACCTCGTTTCAGGCAACCTTTGGCCCATAGATGTCTAGTTTTGCAACAGTATAGAGCTTCTCCCAGGAAAACACATACCTACGTTTACCCAGTTGTGCTACACTTTGGGATGATCACAGATCCCGTGAAGTTCATTCATGGACCCCTGTTATCACTGCTGAGGAACATGAGAATATTCATTCCAGGACATGTCATTTCTCTAGCATGCTTTTCTCCAGGGAACTGGAGTTGCAGCTTTTCCAGGAATCCTCACACGTAATCATAATAGGGCTTGTACATTCCATTGAGGAAACTGACATTTATTAGGGGCCACTTTTGTGTGAGGGCCTGTTCTGGGCACTTTGCTTTTTTTTTTTTTTTTTTTTCTTCCTGAGACAGAGTCTTGCTCTGTCACCCAGGCTGGAGTGCAATGTTGCACTCTTGGCTCACTGCAATCTCCACCTCCCGGGTTCAAGTAATTCTCCTGCCTCAGCCTTCCAAGTAGCTGGAATTACAGATGTGTGCCACCATGCCTGGCTAATTTTTGTATTTTTAAGTAGAGACAGGGTTTCACTATGTTGGTCAGGCCGGTCTCTAACCCCTGACCTCGTGATCTGCCCGCCTCAGCCTAACAAAGTGCTGGGATTACAGGCATGAGCCACTGTGCCTGGCTGGCACTTTGCTTTTAATCCTCACTGCAACCCTGTGAAGTGAGTGTTGGCAACTGTTAAAAGAGAAAGAAACTGAGGCACAGAGCATGAAGGCAACTTTCCTGTAGTCACCCAACATGTAAGCAATAGAGTCAGAATTTGGACCTGGGTTTGCCTGAACTTAAAGCTCTCATTATTGTACCTCACCAGAACCCACCATAGATTTTGGTATCTCCACAGAGTGGCAAAGTTTTGCACTTTGGGAATGAATTTGATTTTGGAGACCACTTGAAGTTTGATTTAGCAGTAGATCTGATGAATTTAGCAATGAAGGATTTGGATAATACTGGGGTCACTTGATTTTTCAATAGAAACTAGAGACAATTATACACTAGAGAGATGCTTGTTTGTTTGTTTGTTTGTTTGTTTTTGAGACTGAGTTTTGCTCTTGTTACCCAGGCTGGTGTGCAATGGCACCATCTCGGCTCACTGCAACCTCCGCCTCCTGGGTTCAGGCAATTCTCCTGCCTCAGCCTCCTGAGTAGCTGGGATTACAGGCACACACTACCATGCCCAGCTAATTTTTTGTATTTTTAATAGAGACGGGGTTTCACCATGTTGACCAGGATGGTCTCGATCTTTTGACCTCGTGATCCACCCGCCTCGGCCTCCCAAAGTGCTGGGATTACAGGCTTGAGCCACCGCGCCCGACCGAGAGATGCTTTATTGATGGAGTTTGTTAACTGGCCTTGAAGGCTGTTGCCAGAATATCAGAAGGTTGAAGAAAAAGTTCAGCCTCCTGAGGAGACATATTTGAAGGAAGCCATAGTCTTTTAGGTGTATAGGTTTTTTTTTGTTTGTTTTTTTTAAGATGGAGTTTCACTGTTGTTACCCAGACTGGAGTGCAATGGCACGATCTCGGCTTACCGAGAACCTCCGCCTTCTGGGTTCAAGCAAGTCTCCTGCCTCAGCCCTCTGAGTAGCTGGGACTATAGGCGCGCACCACAATGCCCGGCTAATTTTTGTATTTTTAGTAGAGACGGGGTTTCACCTTCTTGACCCGGATGGTCTTGATCTCTTGACCTCGTGATCCACTCGCCTTGGCCTCCCAAAGTGCTGGGATTATAGGCGTGAGCCACTGCACCCGGCCAAGTGTATAGTTTTGTTGTGAAACAACAACTACAATAAACACCTGCTCTGTCTTTCCTTTATAGTCACACTTGGAAGGTGAGTGTTCCCTCAAACATGTCTGGAGGCCTCTTCAATGCTCTGCTTGGGAGCCGGAGCCCCAGGATGAGTGAGAAAACCCCCTCCCAGCTGTCGGGTGGTGGTAGCCTCTGCTGCCCATGCTCCCATGTGACTCCCCCTCCTTTTCTCCCTCTCCTCTTCCGGCCCTTCTTCCAAATCTCCTCCTACCCATGCCAGGGCCTTCTTTCTACTCTGCATTGAGTTCACTTCTTTACCTCCTCAGCTATCCATCTAAGGATCCCCAACTCTGAGGGCCTTTCCTGACCCCTCGACTGGATGATGCCCCCTTTTCCCTCCTGAGCACTATCACCATATCAGATTATATTCTATATGGTTAGTGTCTGCCCCCAGAAGCCTCATGGCAAGGGGACCTCTCTGTTTGTCTAACATGTCTGTCTACACGCAGTCCCTGGCACAGTGTAAGTGCTCAGCAAGCATGAGTTGAATGAATAAATAAGTGAGCAAACAGACACATAAACCCAGATCCATCCATTTATTCCTTCAGCCAACATTTTCTGGGATTCCTTCTGTGCTAGGCCTTGTACCAACATCTGGAGATGCAGAGAGGTGGGAGATCTGTGTGGCCTTTGAGGGGCTTTCAGGCTGGTGGGGGCTTGGGCACAGATACCATCAACTTGAACCAGGGGCTATAGGGTGCTGGGTTAGGGAAGAGACAGACTTACCGGCCTAGGGGGAACCTCAGGAATTCTTTGGGGGTAAGGGGAGAACTCCTGAAAGGTAAGGAGAAGCCGAGGGCTAAGTTACATTTCAGGTGGATGGGAAGGGTTGTGGGCTAACTGGACTCTTATTCACTATTGGGGACCATGGATGCTGAAAAATCAGAGTCCTCACAGCCAGCTACAGTCCCCTGGGTATCTGGTGCCTTCCAAGTGCCAGGGCAGGAGCAGGGCCATGGTACCACTTCGTCTTTCTTTCCCATCTGATCTTCCATCCTTCCGCAAAAAGACACGATGGCCTTCGATGTGGAGTGGTCCTGGGATCTCAGAGGTAACTTAGACATAAGCAGCAGGGATGTGCCCCAGGGTGCTCACACACTCCAAGAGAGTCCTGAATGTTTCAGAAGCAGAAGCTTCAGTCTAGGTGAAAGGCTTCCATCCTGGGTCTGTGAGGTGACATGGAAGGAATAGAACCCAGGGCTGCATGAGGAGGATGTTTAGCCGCTGGGGATGTTGTCTCATGGGCAAGAGTAGAGGTGTGATGGAGGGCTGCCCTGGGATCAGAGGCTCAGCCCTTCAGGGCAGTCAGGTTCCACAGACAAGCTGGAGAAGCCAGGGGGTGACTTCAGGGACTTGTCCACATGCCCCACGCCTAGTCTGCCTCCTGAATTGCACCTGGAGGGCTTTGGCTAGAGGAATAGGGTATGTGCTGTTCCATATGTGGCTTGAAGGATGGGCTGGGACAGAGCTTCAGTGTAGAGGCAGCTCTTGGATACTGGTGGCTATGGCTGTGGGGCGGGACCCAGTAGGGTGGTCTGTAAATTGCAGCTGTGTGATCTGGGCAGTGGGCAGAGCCACTCTCGCTGAATGTGGAGTCCAGATGTGAGGGGCTGTTTACCATTGTGGTTTGCTGGGAGGTGGCAAGAGATTGCTTGATCCTTTTGGCTGCCTGTGCTCTGTCACTGGGTGGGTGGAGATAGCTGTGGACTGGGAATATTTGTCAGCCATGGGGTGGGGATTACAAATGTGTAGAAGGTAAAAATGGCTTGAACTCTGAGCTAGTTTGGGGACCAGTGGGTCCCTGGAATCCCTGACAGTCCCATAGAAAATGAAGGTCAAATACCAACCATCCTAGTAAGCATGGAGCTCCAGGTGCCAAGAGCAGGCACTTGGCTCTGATTTCAAATAGAGAGACATTCCGCAGGGCTCTTCAAAGCACTGGTCAGGACTGGTAGGCAGAGAGAAGGCCTCAGAGAATGACCCTGGATGTTTTCAGCTGTGCTTGTTAGAAATCTCAATGCGCATCCCACTCCCACTCCATAGTGGTTGTGCTCACGATGCCCTGCTGGGTCTCCACTCCTGGCTTTCCTTCCTTTCCTCTTGCTCTCCTTTTGGCACCAGCCCCAGCATCCTCTTTCTTCCTTTTCCTGGTCTTCATTATGTGTCTTGGCCTCTCCATTCCTCCCTGGTCACCTCCTTTTTCTCTGAGCTGGATCTCTGTATTTAGTGTTGCCTGTGGGTTGAGTCTTAGCTTTTGTCTCCAGAGAGAGCCACACTGAGATCTGGAGATCGGGGAGATCCAGAGATCAGGCCTGTTGTGGGTGCGAGGCCAGGGAAGGAAAGAGAGGAGGAAAAAAGGTGCTTTAGAGAAAAACAAGAAAGGAGGTATTTACCTGCTCCTGGCCACTCCAGGACAGCTTCTGAGGTCCCTTACACAGTGATACACCCTTGCTTTTCTTGAACTCTCAAGTAATCCTCCTGCCTCAGCCTCCTGTGTAGCTGGGCCTACAGGTACAGGCTAAGACCACTGTGCCCACCCTTAGTTTTCTTGGGCATGAGGTGGATAGGGGCTGGAGGGATGTCTAAGAAAGGGAAATCTAGAATATACCAGATGGGAGTAGGGGGAGAGGGAGACCCAGAGAGCACCCATCTCCAGACAGAAACACAGAGGGGAATGGAGCAACTGGAGAGGCGCCAAGAGGAAGAGGGAGCAACGGAAAAGTCAGAGGCAGGAAAGCAGAGTAAGGGACTCAGAGACAGAAAGGAACAGAGAGAAAGAGAGAGTGTGTGCTTTGGAGCTGAACTCATGAGAGTGCATCAGAGAGAGATGAAGGCGGCCAGAGTGAAGGCAGGGGACAATGAGAAAGAAAAAAGTGCAAGGCAGCTGCAGCCGAGGCAGGTGGGCAGGACGGTGGGGCAGGAAGTAAGGACCTCACACCTGACCCCCACCCCCCAAGCTGGCCATGCCTGGCAGAGTATGAGGAACTTGACCAAGGCCCTGGTGTGTGTGGACTGTGTGTGAAGGGTGAGGTGGCAGCGTGTGGTAAGGAGGGATGCACTGCTCCTCCTGTACCTGTGATCAGGTCCCAGTTGGCTCTGGCTGGTCCCTGAAGCTACTTGAGATCATCCCTGTCCATTCATCCTGTCCCCTCCCCACTGTGGCTCACAGGGGCCCAGAGGAACTGGAAAAGGCTTTAGCATCCCTGACTTCTGGCCTGGGGAATGGGGAGAAGTGTGTATGTATGTGTGTGTGTGTGTGTGTGTGTGTGTGCACGTGCACACGCACATGCACATGCAGGAGGTGGGGGTAGAGAGAGATCACTTTGGACATGGTCCCCCTTCAGCTTCTCTCTAGCTTTGCTATCTCAGAGTCTCTAGTGCATTACCAACTCCCCTCCACCACTATCTGCCGTCTGTCTTTTATCTCTCTGGTCTCCTTTCTGTCTCTCACTCTCACTCAGCCTTTCTGTTCCTCTCTGTGCATTGCCCTTTCTAGTTCTCCCTACCTCTGGCTCCCGTTCTCTCTTTATCTGTGTCTTCTCCCTGTGTGACTCCATCACTGGGTTTTCTGCTCTGTTGTGTGCTCTTTCTCTGTTTCTCTCTCTGTCTCTCTGGTCTCTGTCTCTGTCTCTCTCTGTTGTGCTCTCTGCATTTGCCCTTCCTCTACTCTTTTTCTCTGCCTTTGCCTCCTGGTTTTGGTGTCTGTGTCCCTTCTAGTCTCTTTCATCTTCTGTCTCTGCTTCTCTGTGCGCCTCTCTGTGTGTCCCTCTGTCTCTCACTCTGCCGATCTCTTTCTCTTCTCATGTCTCAGGGTCTCTGCCTGTCCATCCCTGCCTCTGTGTGTGTCTCTCTCGCTCCCCCTCTCCGCCCCCCCTTTTTTCCTGTTTCCAACACCCACACTCACATCCTACCTCTGGAGTAATTGCTTTTGTCTGGGTTGGACTGGACTTGTGGTGGGGGGAGGGTGGGGGGAGCGGGTGGCGCTGGGGGGGTTGGGAGGGACGGAGGTCGCTTGGTGGAGTTGAGGTGGCATCCACCAAGCAGGGGTATTGAGGAACAGAAGTACAGCCTGCCCAAGGTGCGGGGGGAGGTGGGGACCTGGGCCATCCATCCTGGCAGGGGTCTGGGGTCTCTGGCAGGGAAGTGAAAGAAGGCAGACAGGCCCGAACATTTGGGATTTGGAGATGATGTAGTGATAAAACGGACTAGCCTGTGTCTCTGTGGCAGCCCTGCCGCCTCACCACCCTCCCCCGCTCAGAGACTCAGGGTTGTAGCCTCTACACACACACCGTGCCGTGTACACAGAGTCACCATGACACACACAGGGACACACCTAAAGCCTCTAGCCCACTTGTGGAAACACACTCGGCCATCGGCACACAGGGACACACAGCAACACATAGACATACAGAGAAACCACATGGACTCTCCAACACTCATGAGGAGAAAGCGTTTCCAGTACACCCGGAGACCATGGCGCAGATCCCTGAAGCACACACAGCTGCCCACAGGCACGGGCACGGATCCACATGGGACCTATGGAGGCTCACGTGCAGCAACATCGGTGCTCAGCTACGTTCTGGCAGGGGCACACACACACCAACACACACAGACTTCCCAGAGGACATGAGAACACATAGCCACCCCATTACCTGGGGACAGAGGGGATCCCTGAGGTGCTCCTGGAATACATCCCCAAGGGACAGACAGAGACTTAGGGATACTGAGATTCAGGGAGACACTTGTGTAAGTGCATACAAGCCACCCTGTGCTCCTGGGACACATCCATGAACTCATGGTCACACACAGACATGACTCAGGGGCCAAGACGCTTGGGTGTGTGCAGTCTCAGAGTCCCGCAGCAGAGCCTGAGGACACATGCACACCTTACATACATGGCAGCTTGCACATCACAGACCTCTCCATGGAACCTCCAGTTCGAAGCCTCACAAGCCTCCCACTCCCACCACACATGTGCAGGCCAGACCCTGGGGTGAGGCCAAGGCAGCTGGTGGGGGCAACCGGCAGCTCTGAGGGTGGGTGCAGGCTGGCCTGAGGGGTTGCCCCACTGTTCTTTGCATCCATTCACTGTAGCCTACCCCAGCACCCTCCAGACCTTCCCCTGCTTCAGGGGCTCCGGACAGTGTTTCCCTGGACCCCCAGGTCCCCCCTGCCCACCTCCCAGAGCTCTGTCCATCACATACCTTCAAAGGGCCCCATCTCCCTGAGCTGCTCCCAACTGAGGGGATGCCTGCTTTCTCCCAGGTGGCCTGTCCCTCAATTTATCCCAACCCCCTTACTTGCAAGTGTGCCCCCATCCCCATCTGCTTCCCTGCCCACTCCCATACTCACCCCCTCTCCTGGCTGTCCAAGCTCTCAGCCCTAAGCTCTCCCGCTGTAGGGAAGTGATGGGGGGGTGCCTGGCCCCTCAGAGGCCTGGGTAAGGGGTACATGATGGTAGGGGACCTGGGTGCAGCTCCTGGAAAAGGAAGCAAGGCAAGCAAGGGAGAGAGAGAGAGAGGGAGAGGCAGGCAGCCAGCCAGTCGGCTTTATATCCCTGCCGTATTGATCCACCATGTCACAGCCTCGGTCGATAGCCAGCTGAGAAAGAGAGAGGGAGAGGGAGAGAAGGGAGGGGAGATTTAGGGGAGGGCAGCCAGGACCCCTGTAGTCCTCTGCCCATCTGGGTCCTTCTTGGTAGGCTGTGGGGTCATGTGTGAGCCTATCCCAACCCCGCAAAAGAGGCCTGCATTATCCTCCCCCTCTTCTTGGCTGCGGCCCTCTCTCCAAGAGCCACCTCAGCCTTCATAGGAGAATTTAAAGCATAGAAGATCTGCCTATTTCTTTGGAGCCTCCTTATCCCTGTGGGCATGGAGGCTCACAGCTGTTCATTGCCTCAGCTACCTTTTATCCCCTGTTGTCAGACTGGGTAGATGGGAGGCCCTGAGGCAATGTCATGGGTAGCTTGTGACCGACCAGAGTGTGAATCTGCCTCCTTCACTGTGGCCATGGGCAAAAGGGGAAAACTGTCTGAAGGCCTCTTCCCCAGCCACTGCTAGTCAGGTACCCAGGAGCACCCTGTCTCTGTCAGTTTCCTGACCTTTCCAACAGATGTTAAGTTTCTTCCCACAGCTGTGCCAGGCCAGTGCTAGAGGTCACATTTAGACTCTTTTTATTCTGGCTCCTTCCCTTCCCCACTTGTCTAAGAGAAGAGAACTCTTAGCCTCACTTTTTCCTCAGCCTCCTCTTTCCTCTCCATAGAACCTTCTACCATCTGCCCCCACCAAACCTCCCCTGACCTGGGTGGGGAAGGCAGGAAAGGAAGAAGTCTTCCCTTAGTAGGAAGAGAAGTGAGGGGAGAGTCTCTGGGACAGTGTTGAGAACCCTGGGCCTGGGCTGTCTCCCCTCTCTGAGCCTCAGTTTCCCCCTACTCCCATCCAACCGTGCCCAAGCTGGAAGGTCTGTATGGCTCTGGGATCTGTAGGGATTGGTGCAGATAGGGGGCAGGGCCATCTGGAGGGTGAGAGCAGGGCCAGAGGGGTGCCTGCTGCCCCTCCCTCAGCCAGGACTGCCCGGGTCCCAGGTGCATCCCCCCAGCCCCCAGCTCCCCAGGGCTCCAGTTCTTTGTCTGTCCAGATCCTCTTCTCCTCCCAGCCCAGCCTCTGAGAGGTTGAGGAATCACCTTAGCCTTGACCCGGGGGGAGGGCAGAGGAGGGGCAGGCGGCCCCCACCCCCACCTCCTGCCCATGGCCATCCCCACAGCCCCTCTCCTCCCCGCTTCCCTAAGTACCAGGCCATCCCGCCAGCATCAGGCCAATGCTCCCTTTGTTAGGAAGGGGGAGGGGAAAGAGACCAGCTGAGAGGATGCGGCCTGACCCCCGACCTCTCACCCTCCCTCCTCCCATCTGGGTCCCCAGGGGCTCAGAGTCCCCTTGACGGACAGTTCTGACCATCAGCCAAATGGCTCCAGGAGTGAGCAGGGGGCCAGGTAGGGGGGAGGGGAGGAAGGCCTGACCAGGGCCCTCAGCCCACCATGGATGTGTGTGTGGGTGCTCTGAGGTTGGAAGGAGGCCCGTAGGAGGGCTGGCAGGGGGAGGTGGTCACCCACAGAAGACAGGCTCTAGGAGGAGCCTTGTTGGATAGGGGGATATGGAGGCAAAGTGGGGCTCATCCCAGAGCCAGCAGATCTGGGCACCCTGTGGATAGGGGCCTGGCCCAGGCAGACGCCCCCACCCCACCCCCACCCCGCCTGCGGCATTGGGAGTACAGTGAGTTTTAAAAAAAAAATTAAAAAAAAAAAAAAAACGGGAGCAGGAGAAGCTGGGGGAAAAAATATATAAGAAAAAATATAATAAGAACTAAGCGGTGGCTGCAGGAGAGAGAAAGGGCAGGAGGCGGGGAGGGGGGTGCAGGGGGGAGGGCGGCTCGGGCCCTGGTCGCTGCGAAGGCCGGCCGCCGGCCTCTGCGCTGAGCCCTCCGCGTCCCCCCTGCCGGCCCCCTCCAGCCCCGATCGATCCAGTTTCTTGGCAATAAAGCATTTTTATTGTCAGCTGCCCTGAATGCCAAATGTGAGCCTGGTCCTGCTCCCCCCCAACCTGCTTCCTCACTACCCCTCCCCCAGCCTTCTCCACCCCCTCCCCTGCCATTCCCCCCACCGCAGAATCAGCATCGTCCATCACCAAGACCCCCTCCTCTTCCTCCTCATCCATGTCAGCCGCATTGCCCACACATCTTCAATAATCCACCAAGCCCTCCACCCCCCATCTAGGCCTCTGTGCTCCCTTCCCTAACCCCAAACCTGCAGAGGAGCAGAAAGGTGGGCTCGGGATGGGTGGTCTTGGGGGGCAGAGGGTTGGGCAGGAGGAGGTTCAGGAGGGTGTTGGGGTGGCCAGGTAGGGAGATGATGGTCACAGGTTGAGGGAGGTATTAGCCAAAGTCAGGATAGCCAAAGTCTGTTCCTCAGTAGCCAGCAGGGGACAAGAACAGGTGGGGTGTCTGTGGGCACCAGGCACTGGAAAGGGCAGACAGACCCCAGTCCCTCTGCCCCTGGTTGCAGCACCTCAGCTCTTAGTCCCTCAGGGCCTGTCCCTGCCCCTTCCACACTGAACTTGGCCCTTTTCTCTGGGAGGCAGCTGGGTTCAGGTGAAGAGAGGGCTTGGAGCTGGACACCTTCCCATGCGTCAGTCTCAGCTCTCTGCCCAGAGCAGCCCCTTCAGGAATGGGGATGACACCACACACCCTGTCGGACTGCTGGTGCGAGGGGCAGAGGAGAGGGTATTGGGAAGCAATTTACAGAAGGCCCTGGTGGCCCCACCTCAGCTTGCTCTTCCGCCTCCCTCCCTCCCTCTTTCTTTTCTCTCGTTTTCTTTGTCTCTCTTTCTGCTGTTCTCTCTCTCTGCCTCTTTATCTGCATCCTCCTGTCTCTGTCTCTGTTTGACTCTGACCCTCTTTCCTTTATTGCTGCCCTTCCCTCTAGGGATAAACCTCCATATACTTCTCTGTTCCACCTTTATAGTCCCCAGTTACTCTTTCCCCACACCCCTCTTTTCTCTACCCTGCTGCATGCTTTTCACTCCATCTTTTTCTACCCTGCCTGTGCCCCACATCCCTTGTCTCAGCCCCATCTCTCTTGGTTCATCCCCCCTCACACAGCTATAGAAAGGAGCGGAGGCTTGGGTCCTTGGAACATCAGCAGAACATGCAGAAAAAGGTTCTTAAGCCCCTCTTCTCTCTCTTAGTAGTGTTAGTGTCTAGGTGAATGTACACTCACAGAGATAGAGCTGGGAACTGAGGGGTGAGGCCCGTCTGTCTGCCACAGACATGTTGTATGCCTTTGCTCAAGTCACTTGCCGGCCCCGAGCCTTGGTTTCCCATGAAAAGTGAGCTGCTCCAAGGGTGTTTACAGCCTCCTCTGTGGATTATGTTGCCTTGAAAGCCCAAGTTCCTCTGTCTCCTAAGGAGGGAGTTTGGGGCAGGATCTTCATGCTGGGGAACATGATTGCCCCTCCTCTCACCTTCTTGTGGTGGCTTGGGAAGGTGAAGCTGCAGATATGGGCGGGTCTAGTGTGCTAAGACTTTTACTCTTGGTCTGGGCAGGAGAGAGGCCTGACCAGAATCATGCTTTAAGGAATATGGGGTGTGGATTCAAGATGCCTGGCTCCATGTCCATTGTCAGCTCCCCAGAGCAGGGTCCATGACATCACTGGTCCCTGAATCATTGCCTGCCACACAGACAGGGTTCAAGAGACATTTGTGGAGCGAGTGAGGAAGAACCTGTGCAACAGTACAGGCAAGGGTGGGGAGAGGGGAGGAGCAAGTCCTGGATGGGAGGCATAGGCGGAGGAGAAGAGGGATTCAGACAACTTTGGGTTGGATTAAGGGGAAGTTGACAGATGGGAGCACTTGGATGAGGAGGAGGATCTCAGGATGACCATGGGTGTCCTTTTCAAGCCTTCATCCTACACCTAGGACCAGTTACCTACACCAACAAGCTCTACATTAGTGCAGCTTTCACAGTTCCCCACCTGTGGCCTCACAGTTACTGGTTTGCAGAGGGGAGTGAGGATCTCTGTGTTAGAGAGATTCTTCTGATGTGGGAAGACGCCATTTGTGTTTCAAAGGTGTGTACAGATCCTTTATTTACCTACATGCCATATGCTTGCTTATACCTGAAACAGTGCTTATTTTTCACCAGTTATGAATTTTTGATATTACCTTTAGACAAAAGTTTTCCAATTAGCACAAGGCCTTCCTAATAGAAGACAGAAAGGTCCCTCTGGGCTGTTTGGGAAAGACCAGGGTATGACCACAAGAACCAGGTGTCAGCTGGGGCAGGGCTGGGTCCTGGGATGGAGATGAGGTTGGCAGGATCGGCTGAGGAGTATGGAATTCAGGCCAAGGCCAGAAAACCTGGAAAAAGGTGAGGGCTTTGGGGGTGAAGGATGAAGAGGGGGCAAGAGATCAGGGGATGCTTCTCCTGCAAAGACCATTTCACACCTCCCTGGCTGCCTGAGGAAGGGCCCTCTGGACAAGGGCTATTCTTTAGAGTTCGGAACACGTCCAGGTTTCCCACTGCCTGCCTTGAGAAGGGATCCAGGCACAGATTTGGGAGTCCCTTTCCATCTGGCTCCAGCAGCCCCTCCTGTGAGTCCTCTTGGACTGACTGCTAGCCTCTTACCATCCTTCACTCATGCCGTTCTCTCACTGGAAGTGGAACCATTCTGGCAGCTGCTTATGTACTGCCTTCTGTGTGCTAGGCTCTCAGCCTGTGCTCCTGCTGACCTCTGACCACCCTAGGCTGTAGGCATTTTTATTATTCCTACTTTGCCAATAGGGACATTGAGGCTCAGAGTAGGGAATTGACTTGCCTAAGATCTCTAGCCAGTGAGAGGCAGAGCCAGGACTGTGATTCTGGCTGGCCCTTTGAATTAGTTCCATTAATAAATGTTTATCAAGAGCCCACTGCTAGGGATCAAGCTCTGTTGGAGATGCTCAGGAGCCTTGCCTGCCTCTGTATAAGGGGTACCCCAGGAAGGGGGCTTCTCGTGTCTGAGCCTTATTTCCTCCTCTGGGTCATAATTACTACCTCATAGGGGTCAGGGAAAGAGAACATACAAAATGCAGTGTCACCTGACAAATGGCGATGCCCTTCCCTCTTGCTCCTCTCCTCTCTGAATCCTGCCCATCCATTGTTAGCAATGGCAACAATAAAATACCACATTAACTGATATTTATAAGGTCAATTCAGGATTTATTAAAATAAAATTCATAGTATCTTACAGGTGGTATGGTCTGGCAGTGTCACTTAACTATAACGTAGAAAATACGCATGTTGTTTTAATTTCATCCCCTCAGGAATGTGACACATGGGCCAAGTGACACAAAGGTCATAGCTAGTCCTGCAGCTGGGACCTAACTACCTATTTATGTGACACCTTTTTAGCTATCCTCAGTTGCTTTTGCAGAGATGCAAGAGGCCCAGGACCTCACGGACTTTGGAGGAAGAGCAACATGCATGTGATCAGTGTAACAGCAAGGTCTGGGGCAAGGGGAGTTAGGCTCTGGAATCGGCTTGCCCATGACTGACTCTGGGCAAGTCTTTGCCCTCTCTGATTCACCTTGGGGTGCTCCTCTGAAAAGGGTAGATAATAACAGCCTATGCTTTAGTGGATGGTTGGGAACATGCCAAAAGATGATACAGACAATGCATGTAGCACATGCCTGCACCAAGTAGGTGCCATGTAGCTGCTTAGTTACTTAGTAGAGTAGTGGGATGGTCTAGGGGCCTGGGGCATCAAGGTTTGAGAGCTCCCCAGGAGCATGGCCAAGCTGAGCTGCCCTGTGTCCCCAGCTCCTGGCTCAGGATCTGGCACAGTGGGTCCTTCCTGAAGGTGTGGAACTGAATCGTGTGGAAGAGGCTCTTGCCCATGCTGAGCAACAGTGAGCATCAGGGGAGAACAGGAGAGCTGAGTGGAGGGCCTGGCCTTTGCCTTCTTCTCCCACCTTGTGAGGACAGGTGGGCGTTCCCATTCACTCCCTTTTGCAGGGTGTGGAGGTCATTACCCCTTTGTCAGCTTCTTCAATAAATCAATACCAAGCACCTCCTGGGCTGCAGGTCTGGAGACACATTGGTTAACAGGACAGACTACAAGCTAGTATGATTATTATTATGTTCTAATCTGAATGTTTAATGTGGGTTCACATTAACTCATTATTAAAAATAAGTAAAACAACAAGTGAATGGATAGAGAAAGAGGGCTCCGTCCAGCCTAGTGATGGTAATACACCATGAACCAAGGATTATGATTAATCCAATTTTGTGCACCTGGGATCCTTCTAAAAGACAGGATGAGACATAATGGGACACACATGCTCCCTGTGCTAGCATAAACATTCAGGTTGGGGGAAAAGAGGTAATAAACAAGCACGTGACATGTGGAAGCTTGAAGGTGAGACAGCAAAAAGTGCTAGAAGAAAATGCAGTCTGGTAGAGGACATAGTGATGAGAAGGGCCATGTGAGGTAGGATGATCAAAGGTCTCTGTGGAGGGGGTGTTTAAGTGTAATTCTGGAATCAGTAAGGGGATGAGCCATGGGAACATTATGGGAACACCTCCTGCGTCAGGCAGGAGGAAGGACAAGAGCAAAGGTCCTGAGGCAAGAAGAAGTGCGGGTGTGGATTGCAGGAACAGAAAGGCAGCCAGCTTGGAGGAAGTGAGTGAAGGGGATGGGGAAAGAGGAGTTGAGGCGGGCAGAGGCTGTTCGGAATGAGGCATCTTGAAGCTGGCTTGCTTCGCTGGCCTTCTCTGTGGCCAGCTTTGGGTCGTTAGTACCCTGGACAGCGGCCTTGGCCCCTCTGAGCGCTGCTGCTATGGGCGTTCCCTGTTGATATTAAGTCTGTTTTGGGGATATTAAGTCTGTTTCTGGGCAGTGAAATGGGGGTGGGGAAACAGATGATATGGCAGTCAGCATGACTCGGCCCCTGCCCACAGGAAGCGCACAGTCATTGGACAAGATGTTAATGTACAGTTTAATGAATATTTTCTTTTTTTTTTTTTTTGAGACGGAGTCTTGCTCTGTTGCCCAGGCTGGAGTGCAGTGGCGCAACCTTGGCTCACTGCAACCTCTGCCTTACAGGTTCAAGCCTCAGCCTCCTGAGTAGCTGGGATTACAAGCATGCACCACCACACCCAGCTAAGTTTTTATATTTTTAGCAGAAACAGGATTTTACCATGTTGGCCAGGCTGTCTCAAACTCCTGGCCTCAAGTGATCGACCCTCAGCCTCCCAAAGTGCTGGAATTACAGGTGTGAGCCACAGCACCTGGTAGTTTAATGACTCTTAATGGAGCAAACGTATGTGCACTTAGCACTTGGGTGGAGACGTCAAAGGCACCCATAAGCTCCACTTCTGTGTGTCCCTTCTCAAACATACTCCTTTCTCCCTGCTGGAGGTAACTACAATTCTCACTTTTGTGATAATCATTTGTTTGATTTTCTGCAGCATATCATTTAGTATGTTCTAATTTTAATTTAAAAAATGAGTATAGGCGAGGCGCAGTGGCTCATGCCTGTAATCCCAGCATGTAGGGAGGCTGAGGAGGGAAGATCGCTTAAGCCCAGGAGTTCAAGACCATCCCCTGCAACGTGATGAAATCCTGTCTCTACCAAAAGATACAAAAATTAGCCGGTGTGGTAGTGTGTGCCTGTGGTCTCAGCTACACAGGAGGCTGAGTTGGGAGCATTGCTTGCTGGGATGTGGAATTTGCAGTTAGCTGAGATTGTACCACTGCACTCCAGCCTGCTTGACAGAATGAGATGACTCTGGCAAAAAAAAAAAAAAAAAAAAAAAAAAACTGACCCCCCCTTTAAAAAAACAAGTATATATCTTTATAAAAACTAAAAGTCATTACAGAAGAGGTTATAATTAATTACCTTCCAGACTATTTCTTCTACATTTGCTTAATACTTGTGCACCCATAGAAAATATTGTTTTAAAAATAGATAAAAAATGAAAAGAATAATAACAAAAAAATAGATGTATGTGTTTTACATCAATGCTATCAAATTGTATAAATTGTTCTGCAACTTGCTTTTTCACTCAACAGTGTCTTGGAGAACTTTTCATGTCCTTGTTTCATTCTCTTTCATAACTGCATAGTATTCATGAGTATGAATGTATTATAATTTACTTAGCCACTGTCCTGTTGGTGGCATCTAGACTGTTTCTTATTTTTCTCAACCTCAAATCTTGATGTAGTTAGTGAACATGTTTGTTCTTAGGGCATGGTGGCAAGTATTATATTTAAGATTAATTAAGTTCCTGGCCATGCCTGGTGGCTTCTGCCTGTAATCCCAGCACTTTGGGAGGCCAAGGCAGGCAGATGATTTGAGGGCAGGAGTTTGAGACCAGCCTGGCCAACATGGTGAAATCCCATCTCTACTAAAACAAAACAAAACAAAACAAAAACTTAGCCAAGCATGGTGGCACAGGCCTGTAATCCCAGCTACTTGAGAGGCTGAGGCAGGAGAATTGCTTGAACCCGGGAGGCAGAGGTTACAGTGAGCCAAGATCATACCACTGTACTTCCAGGTTCAAGCCTCAGCCTCCTGAGTAGCTGGGATTACAAGCATGCACCACCACACCCAGCTTGGGTGTCAAAGTGAGACTCTGTCTCAAAAAGAAAAAAAGATTAATTAAGTTCCTGTCAGCCAATGTTACTGCCCCCATTTCATAGATGAGGAGCCTGAGGCTTAAAGAGGGAAGTCACCTGCCCAGGGTCACACAGCAAATGAATGGAGGAACCAGATTCCAAACCCTTTTCTGACTGACTCCCAAGCTAGTCATTATGTGTACTTGTATAGATGGTTAACCATCTGCAGGGCAGTTGTCCTTACCCAATAAACATTCCTGGAGCCCTGCCTAAATGCAGGTCCAGTGCTGGGCTCTGAGTCTACAAGAACATGTCAAACTGAGCCCTGTCCTCAAGAAGCTCACAGTCTGTAGGGACAGCCTCATTGGGAAGTGACTCAGTGCAGTACAATTAGTGCTAAAGTCCAGGGATACTGCCTGGAGCTGTGGCAAGACTGATGTCAGGGAAGGCTTCCAGAGAGAGGAGATTTGAGCAGAGGCTGGTGGGTACAGAATCTATGGCAGACAAATGCATGTGTGAGGGATGGGATACATAGGGGAGTCCAAGTTATTGAACAGAGGAGAAAGGTGAGCTCTGAGGGTGAGACAGCTGAGGAGGTTGGGAGGCACCATATCCATTTGGGTTTGGAGAGCCAGCCTTGGATTTTGTTCTGTGGACCATGGGTGCCTGGAAGGATTTATTCATTCAATAAATAAGGTCCAAGCATTAATTCTGTGCCAAGCACTGTTAAAGCATCAAGAATACCACAGTGAACAAGACAGAAAAGGACACCTATCTTCAGAGAGCTTACATTTTAGAGGGTGAAACAGACAGTAAAGTGAATAGGCAGCAATTGAATGCCAGAGTGCTCTGAAGGAAATAAAACTGGGAATGGAGTGGAGCGTGACTAGGGACGGTTTCTCTGAGGAGTGGCCTTTGAGCAGAGTCTTGAAGAATGAGAGGAAGGGGAGGAGGGTGGGGAACAGCATTCAAGGGGGCTGGCAAGGTTGAAGGCCCGATGTTGGGAACAAAATTGGCTTCCTCTTCTTCCAGTGTGGCTGGGGCGTGGTACTCATCTGGCCAGAGGAGAAGTCCTTTAGGGCCCTAGAGGCCATGGTAAGGGGACTGGGTTTGTCCTGGGGGGCAGCAGGGCTGGAGGGCTCTGGGTCAAGACCATGGGCTCTTGCTTTTCAGCCTTTGGACAGCTCCCTGCGCTGGGAGCTGGGGCGATAGCAGAGGCTTCTGAACCTGCACAGTTGGTGCTGGGTGAGTTGGAGCTAGAGCAGAACAGGAAGTGCACATGTGGGCTGTGGAAAGCCTAGGGTCAGCAACAGGGGGCTGGGGGCTTCTGGGCCAAAGGTGGAGCCTCACTGGGGAAGGCCCAGAGCCAGGCACCTGCTCCTACAGCTCATTTGGAGAAACTGGTGAGCACATGGCAGTGGATGACAAGGGACCCTGTTCCTGGGAGATCTGCAATCTGAGTGAGACTTGCACCAGCCAGGCTGAGGAGCAGCGAGCTCAATACTACAGCTGAAACACAAGCTTTGGGGTCAGCAAGCTTCTGGGTTCATCCCAGCCTAATTGTGTGACTGTGGGCCTCAGCTTCCTAATCTTTAAAGTAGGGGTAATAATGGTCTCTCCCTCAGAAGATCAGTGAGGAGTCAGTGGGTTGCTGAGTATACCCAGCCAGGGTCTCCTTAGAGTAGGTTGGCTATGCTTTACCTCCCTATTTGTCAGTGGTCAGTTGAGCCATCAGTTCATCTCACTCGTTCTTGTTTCTTTCAAGCTATAGAATATTAGAGCTCTGGCCTGGCACAGTGACTAATGCCTGTAATTTCGCACTTTGGCAGCCTGAGGCGGGTGGATCACTTGAGGTCAGGAGTTTGAGACCAGCCTGGCCAACATGGTGAAACCCTGTCTCTACTAAAAATACAAAAATTAGCTGGGCCTGGTGGTGCATGCTTGTAGTTCTAGTTACTCGGGAGGCTGAGGCAGGAGAATAGCTTGAACCTAGGAGGTGGAGGTTGCAGTGAATAAAAATAAAATAAAAGACTATTAGAGCTGAAAGAAGTCTTAGAGTGCTTCTCCAGCCCATCTCAGACTTATATCTGGGAAACTGAGGTCCAGGAAGTTCAGGGGACTGGCTCTAGGTCGCTAGAGGATGAATTTCAGAATAGGGACTGGTTGGTCTTCTTTTGTTTGTTTTTGAGAGACAGAGTCTTGCTCTGTTGCCCAGGCTAGAATGGAGTGGTGTGATGTCAGGTCACTGCAACCTCTGTCTCTTGGGTTCAAGTGATTCTTTCCTGCCTCAGTTTCCCAAGTAGCTAGGACTACAGGCATATGCCACTATGCCCAGCTAATTTTTGTATTTTTTTGGTAGGATTTCACTATATGTGGGTCAGGCTGGTCTGGAACTCCTGACCTCAGATGATTCACTCGCTTCGACCTCCTAAAGTGCTGGGATTACAGATGTAAGCCACTGGGCCTGGCCAGTTGGTCTTCTTTCATTTTCTTTGATTCACATTGCAGTGCTTCTTTTCTTACATGAGGCAAACTGGGAATTCTGGTGGATGTGGAACATTGGTGGTAGGGGGGAGGGTATGTTGAGGAATGTTTGTGTCCATGTGAGTTTGTTAAGCATCTGCTGGCTTCCTGGTCCACAGATCTTGCTGCTTGGAAGATGCTGCTTCCTGACTTTCCCCCTGGGACTGACCCAAGTGCCTTCCCGTCTCACTCTTTCAGTGATGACCTTGGATCCACCCAACCACCCTGGCCCAGCACTCAGTTCCTATCTCCTGCTCCTGTAGACTCCAGCTTGAATGTGTATCCTCATCCTGATCCTCATGGCTCCATTCTCCCCTGCCACCTTGGACCACTGTCCTAGCCTCCCCACAATCTTCCTTTCTCCAAATTCCACCCTACCAGCCTGTCCCCACATTCATCCCCAGTAGAACTTCCTTACACAGAATCCTTCTGCTCAGAAGCCTTCCACTTGCACTTCAAATCCAGCCTCAAAGGAACTTGAGGACAAACTTGGGGAAGCCAAGGACAAACTTGGGGAACCAAGGACAAGTCCCAAGTTTGTCCCCACCTTGGGACCTT
Source organism: Saguinus oedipus (assembly GCA_031835075.1). Taxonomy (NCBI): domain Eukaryota; kingdom Metazoa; phylum Chordata; class Mammalia; order Primates; family Cebidae; genus Saguinus; species Saguinus oedipus. Next base: position 44,497,603 of record CM063187.1, on the reverse strand, counting down.
CAACCTTGCCAACACCCTTGAATGCTGTTCTCCACCTCCTGCCCTTCCTCTCATCCTTCAGGACCTCAGGTCCTACCCTGATCTTTCTTACTTGAGCTTAAGCTCTTCTACCTGCCCCAATCTTCTGTGGCAGGAAAGATACTTTAACGTACCTGGACCTCATTCTCAACTTCTCCATGACTCCCACATTTAGCCAATCACCAATTCTTACTTCCTGTCACCATCACCTGATGGTGAACGGAACTCATCAGCTTTCTCACACCCCCATCCTCTGGTTCCTCACTGTGGCCTCCAAAGCAGCCAGGGTTGTCACAAAAATGTTCATAGAACCATGCCACTCTCCTGCTTGAAACCTTCTCAGAGGTGTCCCGTTGTTCAAGTCCCAGATTATTACTGTGGCCTGCAAGGCCCCATGTGACCTGGCCCTGGCTGCTTCACCACCTCACACCTTGTCTTCTATCATCTCTTCTTTGTTCACTCGGCTCCGGCTTTATAGGCCTCCTATCTGATCCTGGAATTGCCACACCATTTTCTGCCATGGAGCCATCGCCACCTCTGTTCCCATTGCCTGGAATATCTTCCTCCGCATTCTTTGCCTCAAGAATACTGTGTCCAATTGCTATGTAAATGTGACTTCCTTGGGACACTTTTTGCAACAACACTTTTCTGTACCCTGTGTTTACATCAGGTATCTTCCTTCCACTTTAAGAGTCAGGGTCTCTCTGTTGCCCAGGCTGGAGTGCAGTGGCATGATTGTAGATCACTGTTGCCTCGACCTCAAGCAATCTTCCCACCTCAGCCTCTCAAGTAGCTGGGACTATAGATGCACACCACCACACCCTGCTAAGTTAAAACAATTTTATTTTGTAGAGATGGGATCTTGATATGTTGTCCAGACTGGTCTCAAACTCCTGGCCTCAAGCAATTCTCCTACCTCCGCCTCTCAAAGCACCAGGATTAAAGGTGTGAGCCACCATGCCCAGCCTCTCCTCTACCTATTCTTTTTTTTTTTTTGAGACGGAGTCTTGCTCTGTCGCCAGGCTGGAGTGCTGGAGTGCAGTGGCGCGATCTCCGCTCTGCAACCACCACTTCCTGGGTTTAAGCTATTCTCCTGCCTCAGCCTCCTGAGTAACTGGGACTATAGGCATGTGCCACCGTGGCCAGCTAATTTTTGTATTTTTAGTAGAGACAGGGTTTCACCATGTTGGCCACGATGGTCTTGATCTCTTGACCTTGTGATCTGCCCACCTCAGCCTCCCAGAGTGCTGGGATTACAGGGGTGAGCCACCACGCCTGGCTCAATCCTCTACCTATTCTTGAAATAACTTTTCCTAACTTAGAATTACATATTTATTTGACAGCTTTTTATTTTGTATTTGATTTTTATTTTTTTGAGACAGAGTCTCACTCTGTCTCCAGGCTGGAGTGCAGTGGTGCGATCTCGGCTCACTGCACCCTCTCCCTCCCAGGTTCAAGTGATTTTCTGGCCTCAGCCTCCCAGGTATCTGGGACTACAGGCATGCCACCATGCTTAGCTAATTTTTATATTTTTAATAGAGACAGGGTTTCACCATGTGGGCCAGGATGGTCTCAATCTCTTGACCTTGATTGAGATTCGCCCGCCTTGGCCTCCCAAAGTGCTAGGATTACAGGTCTGAGCCACCATGCCTGGCCAATTTTTTTTTTTTAAGAGATTCGGCCTTGCTCTGTCACCCAGGCTGGAGTGCAGTGGTGCTATCATAGCTCACTGCAGCCTTGAACTCCTGGGCTTAAGTGATTCTCCTGCCTTAGACTCCAGAGGAGCTGGGATTACAGGGGCATATCACCACGCCCAGATAGCTGATTAACTTTTAAAAATTGTTTCTCTGGCCAGGTGTGGTGGCTCAAGCCTGTAATCCAGCACTTTGGGAGGCCAAGGCGGGTGGATCTCGAGGTCAAGAGATGGAGACCATCCTGGCCAATGTGTTGAAACCCTGTCTCTACTAAAAATACAAAAATTAGCTGGGCATGGTGGCGTGCACCTGTAGTCCCAGCTACTTGGGAGGCTGAGGCAGGAGAATTGCTTGAACCCGGGAGGTGAAGGTTGCAGTGAGCCGAGAACGCGCCACTGCACTCCAGTCTGGCACCTGGCAACAGAGCGAGACTGTCTCAAAAAAAAAAAATTGTTTGTCCCCCAAAGACTATAAACTCTATGGGGTGCTTTAAACTACTGCATTCTGTGAGCTTAGCAATGGCTTGGCACATAATAACATTTATTGGATACTTACTGAGGGATATATTATCAAGTTGTTTTTTTTTTTTTGAGACAGAGGTTTACTCTTGTCACCCTTGCTGGAGTGCAATGGCATGATCTTGGTTCATTGCAACCTCTGCCTCCCGGGTTCACGTGATTCTCCTGCCTCAGCTTCCTGAGTAGCTTAGATTGCAGGTGCCCTCCGCCAGGCTAATTTTTGTATTTTTAGTAGAGATGGGGTTTCACCATGTTGTCAAGGTATTTTTATCCACTTCAGTCTTCCTCTCAGACTGTTAACACTCCTTGAGGTCATATTTTAGATCTAGCTCACCTCTGGGTCCTCAGCTCCCGGCACAGGGCTTGGCACTGAATGTTTGAATTGAAGGAAATGGGGAAGGGTTGGCCCACCTTCAGCCAGGAGCTGATGGGATCAGGAGTCCAGTGCATTGCTGAATATCAAGAAACAGACTTGAAGGCTGTGGGCATTGGGTTGTGAGCTGCAGAGGGATTCCAGCGTTGCTGACTGGGCAAGGAGTGGCTGGCTGTTGCTGTTGTCTCCTGAAGGACAGGTAGCATTTCACCCCTCCAAGAAGGAGCTCCAGGGCTCAGTATAGAGAGAGCAAGCTGTCAGGGGGACAGACCTGGGCTTAAACTAACCTGACTTGACTACTCATGCTGTGTGACTTGGAGCAGGTGACTTCACCTTTTTGAGGCTCAATTTGTTAGTAAAATGAGGATAACAGACCTTATCTCCTCAGACTGTCATGAAGACTTAGAAATAATATATTGGTTCAAATAACACAGAGTAGGCCGGGTGTGGTGGCTCATGCCTGTAATCTTAGGACTTTGGGAGGCCAAGGTGGGTGGAGGGCTTTGAGCCCAGGAGTTCCGAGACCAGCCTGGGCAACATGGCAAAACCATGTCTCTACTAAAAATACAAAACTACCTGGATGTGTTGGTGCATGGCTGTGGTCCCAGCTACCTGGGAGGCTGAGATGGAAGGATGGCTTGAGCCTGGGAGGCAGAGGTTGCAGTGAGCCAAGATAGTGCCACTGATAATGAAGACAAAGAAGAAGAGGAAGAAATATTTTAAGTCCCTGAGTACTGGATACTCCTAAACAGAACTTGACTTTGACTTAGGGCTGCTGGAGAAGCAAAGGGGGCACTTTGGGTCTAGTGGGCAAAGCAGGTGTGTAAACAGGAAATAGACTTGAGGTAGGGTGTGGTGACTCACGTCTGTAATCCCAGCACTTTGGGAGGGTAAGGTGGGCGGATCACTTGAGCTCAGGAGTTCAAGACCCATTTGACCAACATGGTGAAACCCCATCTCTCCTAAAAATACAAAAATTAGCTTGGCATGGGAGGTGTGTACCTGTAATCCCAGCTACTCAGAAGCCTGACACATGAGACTTGCTTGAACCCAGGAAGTGGAGGTTGCAGTGAGCCGAGATCCTGCCATTACACTCCAGCCTGGGTGACAGAGTGAGACTATCTCACACACACAAAAAAGCCTTTAAAAAAGCCTTTAAAAATACAGCTTAATTGAATTTTTTTTAAAAGGGGGAAATAGGCTTTAGCCCAGAAGCCAAGAAAGTAGGCAAGTGTGGCAAGCAGTGTCTAGGGTGGGCCAGGACTGGGGCTGGCATGGTTTGAGGGTATCTGAGGCCCACCGGGGAACCGGATGGCCCTGCAGCAGAAGCAGACACATCCCTTTGTCTATGTGTTTGTTTGTCACCCCTATCATCCTGTTTTCCTGCCTGTTTGGGTCCCTAAGCTAGCTTTCCCTAACCACCCTAGAAGCTGCCCCTGGCCTGGGTGCTACTAGAGCTCCGTGTGCTTATATGCAGCAAGGAGGCTGGGCAGAGGAAGGTGGATATCAATGAGTCTTGGGCCCAAGTTCATTTCCTGGCCCAGCCATGGACTCAGAGTGTGGCCCAAGGCTTGGTCTCCCTGTGTCCTGCCAGGCTGGGGGTCTGAGGGGCCTCTCTCAGCTCCCACATGCCACAGCCTTACAGATGAAGGCAGTGCCTATGGAGAAAGAACCCTTGGGTCCCCTCACAGAGCAGGAATGATGCTGGGGGCTGAGTAGAGAGATCACCAAAGCAGCAGGCATTTGGAGAGAGGTTGGGGAACTGAGCCACAGAGAGGGTCCCCAGGGGTGGCCAAGAGGAAGAGGCTTTGGCTGGGGGGCCCTGAGGGGTGAAGAATCTTGCTCCGCTGTCCCCGGTGGGCTGACTGCTCCCCCCAACCACTCCCTGCTGGGCCCCCGGGGGACCTCGCTCTAATAATGTATTTGATCGACTCGCCGGCCGCGTACAAGCGATTATTGTCTTGTCGGGAGTCAAACGTATCGATCCAGCGAGAAATATGAGCGGAGCAATGGGGCCCGCGTGTCAGTTACCAGCCCCGCTGGCCCTGGGGAGCCCCCTACGTCTCCTTTAATTACCGCTCAGCCCTGAGCCCAGCCTGGCCTTCCCTGTGCCGCCTCCCTGCCAGCTCCCTGCACCTCAAGTGGCCCCCACTGCTCCCCAGCTCCCATACCCTACCTGCTGTGCTCACCATGATTCGAGGCCTCTTCTGTGGCAATGAGGCCACCATCTCCCACTGCCTGAACCTCCCCATTCTAGCTGCCAGGCTGTACCCACCCAGTGTGCTCCAAACTCTGCCCCTCTGTCCTCTCTTGGGCAGGCCCATCCTCTTTCAAGATCCCCTCACCAGGCCCAGCTCTGGTCTGAGGCACTAAGAATGAAACTAGCATGGGAGGCAAGAAGGATGGGGTGGTTTCATCTTTCAGGGAATGTATACAGCCTTCCCCAGCTCCAGGACTGAACTGCAGACCTGGCCGCACTGGAAGTGGGTAGTCCTTCTCTGCTGGCTCACCCTAAGGGGCTGGAATGGGGTAATGTCCAAAAGCATGCTCCTGACAAGATGCTGAATCTGTCCAGGGTGGAGCATAGGAGTGGCTGGTGAGGTTTTGCCCCCCCAGTATCCTATGAGCCCCATTTCCAAGTACCCCCAAAACAAATCCTAATTGAAAACAAAGCTTACTGTGGAAATACAGCTTCGACACAAGGCTCCAGGACCCACTGCCACCAGGCTGCTGTTGGGAAGACCCTCACGTATAGAAATCCTGTGGCCAGTTGCTGTGTGGATCTCCTCTGTGAAATGGTCTTTAACAATATGGGATGTTGTGGAGTGTAGATGCCTGGAAACTGTCCCCTCTCACGTGCAGATATGAGAACTGCTGGTCCTTCCTGTTGTGCCCACCTATCTGCTTGGGTGTGTCTGGGTGCACAGGGCATGTGTGCCGTCAGGGAAGGGCACTCCTGTAGTTCTACCTGTGGTATGCCTGTGTGTGAGTGGCCAGGAAGCGTGCCTGGGCACATATGTGTAGAAATGCCTTTATGTCTTGGGTCCATGTGAGGAAGTAGAGGGGGTATCAGTATATGGGAGTAACCATCGTCAGCAGGGAGGGCTGGTTTTGGGGTCTGTGCACAAAGATGTGTTCATGCACGCCTGTGTGTGCACACGTGTGTGATGTGCTGGGGTCCATGTGTAGAAGTAGTTGTGTGTGTGTGGGTGAGTTCTGGCATCTGTGCCTGCACCTGTGGTTTGGGGGGGCACTCCAGGCATGGGATGCAGCGTGTCCTGCTGGGCCCAGGTAGGCAGATAAGGTGTCTGGAGATGCCAGGCAGCCCAGCAGCCTTGGACCCCGGGTACCAAGAAGAGGAAGAGGGCAGTGGACTCGGGCGCGCCTTTGTCTGAGCTGCGGTGCGCCAGGAGTCCTGCGCCTTTGTGTGACCCTGGCAGGTGTGCACGCGGGGGCGTTGAGGGGGTTGGGGAGGGGAGCAGAGGGAGGGTCTCCCTTCTCCGCAGCCGGCTCCGCCCTCCGGCCCATTGGCTGGGCGCTGCCGCCCTCTGGCGGGCGCGAAGGCGCTGAACTGGGAGTGAGGCAGCGCGAAGAGCCAGCCGGCAGCCGGGAGACCTGGTGCTCCCCTCCGCCAGAGCCGCCTCCGGCGCCCGCTATAGACCAGCGACTTCTTGTAGCTCCAGGCCAAGGCCCCAACCCACCGTCCCCACTGCCACTGCCCACGGTCACCACTTCCTCCCAATGGTGACACCCAACAGCTCACTTGCAGATAGGCACAGAACTTGCTTGATTTTCCCTGCAGCGGCGTGCTTTTAAGCTTCAACCCTTCTTGACTCTGGGCCCTTGAGAAAGCTACTGCTCACCTCTCTGAACCTCAGTGTATTCATCTGTAAAATGAGGCAAATAACAGTGACCACCACATTCGAGATGGCACCTGTCAAGAGCGAGGCACAGGGTCAGGCATCGGCAAAGTCCTTTCTCCAATAAGCTGCAGGCTAGCGTTTTATTGTTGTTACTGTTGTGGGCCCACCTTCTCTCCCAGATCCCCTTGCCTTGTTCCAGATTTGTTTACCTCCATGAAGCGGTAGAAGCGGGAAGGTGGGGGCAACTGTTGCAGGCACCTCCTGGATCGAAGTGGTAGGAGTGGGCTCTTCTAGCCTGCTTATCCTCTGCCCTACTAGCCCCCACACCCCCAACACACACACATGATTTGGGGTGGGCCAGGCTGCCAGGGCAGGTCTGTGGGCCAGGGTATTTTCCCTTCTGAAGGGGGCGGACCAGCCCTGTGGTTTCCTCCCTGAGTGACTTCCGGCAGGGAGGGCTCAGCCCCCAGAGAGGGTGGGGAGATGACACAGTTGTTACCCCAGCCCTGGCGGGGCGGGCAGCATGGTTCACTCCAGCATGGGGGCTCCAGGTAAGGGGGCTGGTGTCTGCGCCATTGCTCAGAGGACAGGCAGCACGTTTTGCTCTGCGGGCCCTCCCTGCCCCTCCTCCTCAGCTGTCTCCATTGTCCTTCTCCTCTGTACTCTAGCAACTCCCTCTCTCCCATGCTGGGTACCCCCCAACTCCCACAGGTCCTCTTTACCCTCCCCTTTCACATCAGGCACTGGAACGTCCAGCCTCTTCTCCTCTATTGCCCTGTTCCAAGGAGTCTGGGGACAGGAGGGAGGGAGCTGGGTGTTAATAGCTGGACCTCATGTGGAGAACCAGTGGGGTTGGTGACGAGGGTGATCCTTGGATAAGGACTGCAAAGGGGTTGAAATGCTAAGTTGCTGGACTTGGGGGGTGTCATTCCCTGTTGAGTGGGTGTGTGCACATCTGGTACGGGTGTGTGTGTGTGTGTACAGTAGTTCTGAGTGCTCTGAGTGGGACTGCTGTGTGCTTGTGAGTGTAGGGGGCTGTTGTGTTTGCACTGTGGGGTAGCCTTGGTGATGATCCCCTGGCTCACTTCTTCACTTTATTCACCTCAGATGTCACCTCCTCAGGGTGGCCTTCCCTGACCTCCCCATCTAAACTGGCACTGATCCTGTCACTCTCAGTCCCCTCACCCTGCTTTATCTTTTCCCCTTACCCTGCTTTATCTTTTCTTCAGGGCACTTGTCACTGCTGGGAATTTCATTATGTGTTTGTTTGTGTGCTTATTAAATGCCCCCTCCACCAAATGTCAATTGATTGAGTGAACGTTGTGCACCAGGCACCGTCTAAGGTGATGTATAGCTGTTGGCTCATTTAGTAGAATGTGTACATGTCTGTCTGGTGATGGCTATCACTCAGCAGTGTTGATGGGAGCCTTAAATGAGATAATACATGTACCATGCTTAGCACAGTGCCTGGAACATGGCAGGCACTCAGTCCTTCATGCCTGTTTCATTTGTGGCTATGCAGGCATGACCATGGGCACGAGTCTCAGTTTGGTGGTGTGTGCTGTCCCATATGCACCATTGTGTGCGGGCATCCCTGTGTCCTCCACCAACATGTATCTATTGAGCAGTTCTGTGCTAGGTGTTGGAAATACAGTGGAAGGGGCAGCTCAGGTCTGTCCTCCTGGAGCTCCCAGTTTGTTGGAGAAGACAGACCTGTCATCAATGACAGCACAGATGGGTCAGGGCTGGGATAGGGGAGGCCCAGGCAGAGGGGTCAGGGCCAGGGTCCATACCTATGGACTGGGTTCAGAGGTCAACCCTGGCCATCTTCCAGGATGAGGTGACTCTGGGTATGTGTGTGTGAGTATGTGTGAACATGTGCATGTCTAGGTGTGTACCTCTGGCTGGACTGATGTAACAGTGTGAGAACGTGTGTAAGTACATGTGTGCGTACACATATCTGAGTCTGTAAGTGACTGACTGGGTCTAGTATGTAGGGGTGTGTGTGTCTGTGTTCAACTCTGGGTGTGTGAGTTTGTATATGTCTGTGTGTGTCTGGTTGGCTGTGTGTCACTCAGTGTGAGAGTGTGTGTAAATGCATGTGTGTATACATGTCTCTGTGTGTGTTTTGCATATATGCCCATGGCATCATGTCTGGGCATGTGTCTCATTTGCAAACGTGTTCACATTCCTGTCTGGAATCTGCACATCTGTTACTTGTGGTGTGTTGGCTGGGGCCTTGCCTGCCTATGGCCGTGGGGTGTGTACTGTTGCAGCTCTTGTCTGCTGTCAGCGCAGCTGTGGAGCCACCTCTCTTGTTGTGTCTGCTGCTTGTATCTCCATCCGTCCCTCCTGACAGCTCAGAAGTGCTCACTCCCTTGAGGCCACCCAGGGACAGCTGTGGGGTGGGGAGGGGTGAGGTGCTGCTTCTGGGGAGGATGGAGACTCAGCCAGCTGGACCCACAGAGGTTCCCAGCAGCACCAACCTGCCCACAGGGGCTCCCAGCCTATAGCCTTGATTGAGGCAGGCTGTGGAGGCAGGGGACCCAGGGGACAGGACAAGTGGGGCCAAGAGGGGTGAGGGGCAGTCCTTGGGCCCTCTATATTTAGCCCCATTTTCGGTAAGTGCTAACGAGAAGCTGGCCTAAGTCTGCTAAAACTGGCTGGGGGGTGGAAATGCAGAGGAGAAGTGAAAGTCCGGGGAGGGAGGAGTGGGAGGGTGGAGAGGACCCAGAGTCCCAGGCCTGGGGCAGTCGGGCAAGCGAGTGTGAGCTCAGGGCTGGGCAGTGCCTGGGAAGGGGCCTAACCTGAGGAAGGTGGGATTCAATGGGCAACGTGGCTCCAAGGGGCCTGGTAGGGCTTTGCATTGCTTTTCTCTTCCAGTTCTCCTAAAAAATTACGTATTACCTAGATGAGGGTGGGAATGGCTGTAAATAACCAACCATTTTTTTGTGTGTGAGTAAGGCTTTGAGAGGGAGCTTCTGAAGGTGCCAGGGGATGGAGTACATTAGAATCACCTAGAGGCGTCCAAGCACAGTGGCTCATGCCTGTATTCCCAGCACTTTGGGAGGCCAAGGTGGGTGGATCACTTGAGGTCAGGAGTTTGAGACCAGCCTGGCTAACATGGCAAAATCCTGTCTCTACTAAAAATACAAAAATTAGCTGGGCATAGTGGCGCACACCTGTTGTCAGAGCTACTCGGAGGCTGAGGCAGGAGAATTGCTTGAACCTAGGAGGCAGAGGTTGCGGTGAGCCAAAATCATGCCATTGCACTCCAGCCTGGGTGGTGGGTGACAGAGTGAGACTCTGTCTCCTAAAAAAAAGAAAAAATGAATCACCTGGAGGGGCTTTTAAATATCTAGATGCCCAGGTCACACCCTGTACCATTGAAATTAGAGAGTCTAGGGTTGGGACAGGCTAGTATTTCTTTAGAGTTGAGTGACAGTCAATGGGCATCCCTGCCTGGGCTGAGGTTGAGGCTGAGCCATTTGACAGACCCTCCAAGTCCATGGTTGCTAGTGCCCTGGAATCCCTGTTAAGGTGTCATTTGGCTTTTAGTCCACAGTGGAAATGGAACTCCCTGTTCATTCCTGGTGGAAATGATCTAACCCTTCTCTCAGATTGAGCTCTGATAGGGGAGGTGGAAAGAAAAGGGGCAAAGGGCAACAGTTGGCCATTTTGCAGTGGCCCAACCAGGTGTGGGGCAGGGATTATGCAGGGATATGTAACCGTGGTTGAAAGAATTTAGGGAGAATAAGGGTAAGAGGATGGAGAAAGTTTTCCCTTAAACCACTCTTGTCTTTCCAGCCACTGTCCCTGCAGAGGAAATCTTACCTTAAAGATTTAAGTTAAGGTTTCTTGATGATGTTAGAGTGGGTGACAGTAGAGATAGCAGTTTGTTTTAGACAGGACTGGGCCCTGGTCAGTTTGGGGATTCTTGAATGCATTCATTCATTCATTCATTCATTCATTCCAAAGACATACTCCTAGGCCTGTGCAGCAATGACTCCAGCCTGGGCTTCTGAGGTGCCCACAGTTGGGGTGGAGGTCTCTACCCAGGATGGTCAGGATGTGATGGAGAACAGTACAGGGGCAGGGAAGCCCAGAGGTGAGAGACACTGGCCATCTGGGGAATCAGGGAGTACTTCACAGAGGAGGTGACATATGAGCTGAATCTTAAAGAGGAGCAAGAGTTTGCTAGTAGAGAAGGAAAGGGTCACCCAAATGGGAGAGGAGCAGAGGCAAAGGCCTGGGGGAGGTCAGGGCCCTGGGGCCACTGCCATCCACTGACCCACATATCTTCTACTAGGCAGTGTTTGGGAACCTGAGATCAGACCTGCTCTTGAAAAATTCCCAGTCTGATAGGGGAGACATACTGGGGCCCAGGTAACTACAGTTGCCTCATTAAGACAGTGACAAGGGACTGTGTTTGCGTTCTCCCCTGGTCTCTTAACTTAAAAAAAAAAAAAAAAAGACAGTGACAAGGGAAGGTGCTAGGGTAGGGGGAGCTGGAGAGAGACCTGGCTGGGAGCTGGGGGGCATCAAGTGGTGGTTTCATAGAAAACAGAGCTTATGGCTGGGCGTGGTGGCTCACACCTGTAATCCCAGCACTTTGGGAGGCTAAAGTAGGCAGATCACAAGTCAGGAGATCAAGACATCCTGGCTAACACAGTGAAACCCTGTCTCTACTAAAAATATAAAAAAGTAGCCGGGAGTGGTGGCACGTACCTGTAATCCCAGCTACTCAGGAGGCTGAGGCAGGAGAACTGGTTGAACCTGGGAGGAGGAGGTTGCAGTGAGCCAAGATTGCACCACTGTACTCTAGCCTGGGCGACAGAGTGAGACTCTATATCAAAAATAAAAAAAAAAAAAGAAAGAAAACAGAGCTTATGCTGAGTCCTGAAGGATGTGTAGGGGGTCACCAGGTGGACAGATTGGGGAACAATGTTCCAGGCAGAGGGAACAGCCCATGCCAAACCCTCAGGAAATATTTTAAATGTCAGAGTGCAGGTATGGTGGCTCATGCCTGTAATCCCAGAACTTTGGGAGGCCAAGGCAGGAGAATCATTTGAGCCCAGGAGTTTGAGACCAGCCTGGACAACATAAGGAGACCCCATCTCTACAAAAAAAAAAAAAAATTTTTTTTAATTAGCTGGATATGGTGGTGCACACTTGTAGTCCCAGCTACTCAGGAGACTGGAGTGGGAGGATAGCTTGACCCCAGGAGGACGAGGCTGCAGTGAGCCGTGATTGTGCCACTGTAGTCCAGCCTGGCCAACAGAGCAAGACTCTGTTCCAAAATATAAGTATAATAAAATAAATAGCAGGCCGGGCGCTGTGGCTCAAGCCTGTAATCCCAGCACTTTGGGAGGCCGAGGCGGGTGGATCACGAGGTCAAGATATCGAGACCATCCTGGTCAACATGGTGAAACCCCGTCTCTACTAAAGATACAAAAAATTAGCTGGGCATGGTGGCGCATGCCTGTAATCCCAGCTACTCAGTAGGCTGAGGCAGGAGAATTGCCTGAACCCAGGAGGCGGAGGTTGCAGTGAGCTGAGATCACGCCATTGCACTCCAGCCTGGGTAACAAGAGTGAAACTCCGTCTCAAATAAATAAATAAATAAATAAATAAATAAATAAATAAATAGCAGAGAGACAGTAGGACATGGGTGGGAAGTAGTAGGAAACAGAGACTGCTGCAGAGAGGGACATTCAGCAGTTACAATCCATTCTGGGCTAGTGATGCTAGGAACCCAGCGATTAGTCAGACCAGGCCTGTCCCCTTGGTCTTGTGGGGAAGGAACCTGGGCACAGCTGGAAGCTCAGGGATGGGACAGCAGGAGGGCAAGGGCTTTGAGATGCTGTCTTATTTTGCTAGGGCTTCCACAGAGAAGTGCCACAGACTAGGTCGCTGAAATAAGAGAAATTCATTCTCACAATTATGGAGGCTGGAAGTTGGAGACGAGGATGTTGGCAGGGTTGGCCTCTTCCAAGGCCTCTCTCCTTGGCTTGTGGTCAGCTGGTCTTCTCCTGGGTCTTCATATGGTCTTCCCTCTGTTCCCATCTGTGACCTAATTCCCATTTCCTATAAGGATATCAGTCAGATTGTAGTAGGGTCCACCCTAATTACCTTACTTGACCTTAATTAAGTATTTAAAGACCCTATCTCCAAATACAATTACATTCTGAGGGACCAGGAGTTAGGGCTTCAGTGTATGAATTTTGGGAGATGCAACTTGGCCCAGAGCAGAGGCTAAGGATGAGTGTGGACTTTCTGGGCTGGCAGTGGGGTCCGAGGCTGCCTTGATCTGTGGGTTGGAGAGGGATGTCCAGCTAGGTGGGGAGTGTAGAACCTACACAGTCTGCTGTCTGTCAAGCAGAACCCCCAGGCAGGGGGAGATGCTCAATGTGGTTGAAGAGTAGTGTGCATTAGCTGCAAGAGAAGAGCAGTGGAGGGTGGTGGGCCAGCCCCTGGAGGCCAGGCCCAGTAGCCTGGATGTTTCTCCAGGAGGTAGAGAGGAGTCAGGAAAGGATTGCCTTTAGGCAATGTGGAGCTTGGCTAGAGGGAAGGAGTCCAGAGGAGGCTGCAGTTCCAGTTTTAGGGATGCTAGGAAAGGTGGGATTTAGGACCAGGTTAGACTTAGTGGTTGCCTGAAGTAGGGCTAAGGTGTGGATGAATTAAAGTTAGGATCAGGCAGGATTCCTGCCTTTACTGCTCCAGAGTCAGGACAGTCTTTATCTCTTGTATCAGTAGCCATTTAATGCCCCATCCCTAGGGCCAAGAAATAGGACCTGAGCTCTGGTAGTGTCCTGGGCACCCTACCAGATAAAGCAGTCTGTATCTTTATTTATTTATTTATTTATTTGAGACAGAGTCTGGCTCTGTCATCCAAGCTGGAGTGCAGTGGTGCAGTCAGGGCTCACTGCAGCCTCAACCTCCTGGGCTCATGTGATCCTTTCAACTCAGCCTCCTGAGTAGCTGGGACTACAGGTGCACACCACTACGCTCGGCTAACTTTTTTTATTTTTTGGAGAGACGGGGGTTTCACTATGTTGCCCAGGCTAGTCTCAAACTCCTGGCCTCAAATGATCCACCTGCCTTGGTGCAGTGTGCATCTTAATGGGACTGTGTGCTGGCTTTTTGCTTTTTAGCTTTTAAATGTTTTCTTGCTTGTTAAAATGTAAGTGTAAAAGTGCTCAAATTTTAAGTGTCCAGCTTGATGAATTTTTGCATATATATAGACTCTGTAACCACCAAACCAGATTCTTTTTCACCTCCTGCAGGCTTCCTCACACCCTTTCCTGGTCAGTACCCCCAGGGTGCTCACTCTGACCTTGATCATCTGTTATCACCTTCCCTGTTTTTTAATTTCCTGTAATTAGAATCATAAATTATGTCTGCCTTTATGTTTGGCGTCTTTCATTCACCCTCATGTCTCTACGCTTCGGCCATGTGTACAAAGCAGAAGTTTGTTCTTTTTCTTTTTTTCTTTTTCTTTTTTTTTTTTTTTTTTGAGACAGAGTCTCACAACTCTGTTGCCCAGGCTGGAGTGCAGTGGCACAATCTTGGCTCACTCCAACCTCCACCTCTTGGGTTCAAGCGATTCTCCTGCCACAGCCTCCTGAGTAGCTGGGATTACAGGTGCCTGCCACTACACCCAGCTAATCTTTTGTATTTTTAGTAGAGACAGGGTTTCACCATGTTGGCCAGGCTGGTTTTGAACTCCTGACCTTGTGATTCACCAGCCTCAGCCTCCCAAAGTGCTAGGATCACAGACATGAGCCATCTCGCCCAGCCAAGTTTGTTCTTTTTCATTGCTGTGATGTGTTTCATTGTATGGACGTACCACATTTTGTTTATCCGTTCACCTGTTGATGGCCCCTTGGGCTGTTTCCAGTTTGGGGCCATTATGAAAAGGCTGTGGAAGTGTTTCTGCCCGTTTCCTTTGATGGGCAGGACATGTGTTTCTCTTGGGCAGATGCCCAGGAGTGGACATGCTGCATCTTAGGGAGAGGATATCTTTTCAGCTTTTCTGAATGGTGCTTGTATCAATTTATACTCCTACCAGCAATGCATAACCTGTCTTTTTAATTAGGACTTTAAAACTCAAGCTGCATTTCACACTGAATAATCCTCAATTGCAAAATTCCTAGACTTTTTTTTTTTTTTGCTGTTACTGAGTTTTTCCTATTTCCTATCCCTCACTTTAGCTCCCCTTCCCCCCCTTTTTTTTTTTTTGAGGTAAGGTCTTGCTCTGTCACCCAGGCTGGAGTGCAGTGGTGCAATCACAGGTCACTGGAGCCTTGACATCCTGGGTTCAAGTGATTTTCCTGCCTCAGCCTCCCCAATAGCTGGGACTACAGGTGTGTGCCACTGTGCCCAGCTAATTTTTGTATTTTTAGTAGACATAGGGTCTCCATGTTGCCCAGGCTGGTCTTGAACTCCCAGGCTCAAGAGATCTGGCTGCCTCAGTCTCCCAAAGTGCTGGGATTTTAGGCGTGAACCACTGTGCCTAACGTAGCTGCTTTCTTTAAGTATCTTGGTGCAGAACACACTAGAGTTGGACAGCTCCTTTAGTAGGGGTGGGGTCGTGGTTTAAGTAGGGATTTTGGAGTGAGTTATGGGAAAAGTTTAGATCAGGGACAGGGTCTCAGGACAGTTGAGAGTCAAAGTTAGATGAAAGACTTGAGCCATCTGGGTACAACTTGGGATTCAAGGTGAGTAAGTGGACTAAGGATGGGTTGGGTTGAAGCCCAGATTTGTCTTGGGGTCTAGGACCAGGAAGGGTTGGATTTGGTTTCAGGATGAGCTTGGGTTGGGGGACTGTTGAAGATGAGATAGCTGGAAGTCAGGACTCGGGGTCATTAGATTACAGTGGCTCAGATTAGAAGCAGGAGCACTGGAGGCATGAAGACCAGAGATCCAATCAGGCCATGTCTGCTGTCTTGCTTTTGGGGAGGTGACATCCCTTCTTGGAGCCTCAGTTTCCTCCTCTGTAAATTGGGGTAATATTAGCACTAACCGCTAATGTGAGCTGTGAGTCATATCTACTTCTGTTCTTGGCACTGGTGAGCACTCGCCTTTCTGTGAAAAGTATCGGAGAGCTTTGAGGACAGGCATTTGTCTCTGTGGGTTTATGTCCCCTGGTAGTAGCCAGCTTGCTGCCTGCTACCCTCCCTTGGCCACCTCCTTTCATTTCCTGGGCCTAGGGAGCTATAGAATGGGGTTATGTTACAGGAGTGGACTTGAGGCTGCAGCTGGGGTTTAAGCCTGAAGTCCCAGGTCAGGTTTAGATTGGAGGACAAGCTCAGGGGTGGAGCTGGATGGAACTGAGGTTACAGAGGATCAGGGTGGGGCTGCTAGGCCTGGGTGCTAAACGAAAGAAGGAAGGCCTGGTGGGAGTGAGATGTGGACGGGGAAAGTGGTGGGCTGGGGAGAGGGCCAGAGGGCGGCTGAATCACACTCAGAGATCTGACAACTGCCTCTTTTGGGAACGCTGCAGTCCCATCACATCTCCGAGGCCCCTCTCAGAGTGGAAAACATGTCTCACCCGAAACCTGGTAGGGCAGGACGGGAGTCTGGGTGGCTCGCCTGAGGAGGAGGCCCAAGGCTGCTCTCGCTCCTTTTGGACGTCACCAGCCTCCTCCTGGGCAGCTGATACCTTCTCATGACCACCTTCCACCTCCTGCCCTACCCTGTGCTGCACTGTGATTGACACCCCTGTGCCACTTTCTGGAGGGGTAAAAGGATAAGGCAAGATCCCCCAACGCCTGAGGGCTGTGTCTTGTCCTGCCAGAGGAGGTTAGAGGCCTGGAATGGAGGACATGTCTCTCAGGAAGAGACACTTCCAAGGTGGTTGGGGGTAAGGGGGAATCTGGGGGAAAGGCGTGGGTGATGTGGTGGAACAGGGTCCCGAGAGCCCTACTGGCTTCCCCTCCTTCATTCCACTTCCATTCCTCCTCTGTCCCCAGAAATAAGAATGTCTAAGCCCCTGGAGGCCGAGAAGCAAGGTCTGGACTCCCCATCAGAGCACACAGGTGGGTGGGCAGGGAGCAGGGGGGCAGGAATCACCATGGGCAGGGGAAGTGGGGCAGATGGGAAGAGGGCTGGGAGGGGACAGGTGTGGTGGGGGTGCCTGTTGACAACACATCCTTTCCCTCTCTTTGCAGACACTGAAAGAAATGGACCAGACACTAATCATCAGGTCAGGAGGGAGTGGATAAGTGGGAGGGGGTGGGAAGAAATGGGGAGAGGGGTACAGAGGGGGCTCTGTGCCACCTGGACCAGGAGGGCAGGGAGGGGGTGGTCAGAAGCTGCTCCACTGCACTATTCCATCCCCCTGCCCTTACTTTCTCTTTGCAGAACCCCCAGAATAAGACCTCCCCATTCTCTGTGTCCCCAACTGGCCCCAGCACAAAGGTAAGCAACTGTCAGAACAGCCAGGGAAGCAGGCAGCACTGGGGAGAAGGACCTCAGAAGGCCTGCCTCGGTCCAAGGCCTGAGAGAGCACTGAGCCTTGGTACCTTGGTAATGAGGTTCCTCCCTCCCCTTCTCACTCTTGGGCTCCCACCCCAGGTCTGTGACTCACCCAGGCTCCTTCCCCTTCCCTAGGGGGTGGGGGTGGCCAGGGAAATCCCCCCCAGAGCCCCAGGGTGATGAACAACAGGAAGCCAAAGGCCCGCCCCCATCCCAACTTCCCTGACCCAACAGGGGCCTGCACCATCCCCTGTCCCCCAATACACACATTTATCTGCCAGCTGAGGTGGGTGGGGGTGGGAGTTTGGCACCAGTTGAGAATAGCTTTAGGGATGCAGGAGGAGAGGATGTCAGGGAGGCCGGAAGCAGCAAGGCAGTGCAAATTCCACATCCAGATGGGGCCCTCTGCCTGGCATTCTGGGCTTCTTGGGGTTGGGCCCAAGTCTTTACCCTTCAGCCTGGTCAGGGATACCAGGCAGGTCCAGAGGCTTGAATGTAGCACTGGAGGTAGAGGCAGAGAAGGTGTGAGCAGGACTCCAGACTCTGACCAGCAGTGGCTGAGGGATGGGGTAGGAAGCTGGGAACTGCTCCCCACCCTGCTACAGCTTTGCTCTGTGACCATGGGAAAGTCACTTCCCCTCTCTGGGCTTCTCAGTTTCCTCTTCTCTATCATTGGTCGGGGGGAGGGGACAGTCAGATGGGATGGCCTTTGTGGTTGCCTCCATGTCTCGTGTACCCCCATGCCACTGTGGTAGGAGAGGACAAAAGTGCTTTGCAAGCAGATGTCCTGCTTCTGTGCTGCCTGCTTTAACCGGGGTCCAGGGGAGACAGGCTCTTGATCTTGACCTCTGTGACCCTCTGATGGCAGGTTTGGCTCTTGCCTTAGCCCTCAGAGCAGAGCATGTATCCGTTGCCCCCATTTGTCCTCATTTGAATCAGATATTTGCAGTCTGTCTCAGATGGGCAGCAGGCTTCCTTCTTTTGGGGATGCCAGTGGGACCAAAGGAATTAAGGTTTCTCCCTCCCCTTCCTGGCCTCGGGCTCAGTCCACAACTCACCCTGTTTCTCTGGCCTTTGCCTCTCAACTTCTGTCCATCTCTTCTGTCAGTCTTTCCCTGACAGAATCAACTGAAGTGATTCATGTGCTCCTGTCACAGTCTCAGGCATGAGACCACAGTGTACAACTATTTATATAATAATTTTGTTAATTGGCTCAATTTTTAAAAAACACCTTATATGGAAAATATGAAGTGAATACAGAAATAGAGAGAAGGGTGTAATGAAAATAAACCCCCTAGATACCCATCAGTCAGCTTCAACAATTACCAACTCATGAAATGGCTTGCTTTTTGACAGCTTAAATAAATGTTTTTTAAATGGAAATTTCACAAATGGAAAACCAGAATCACTTGTCACGGAAATAAATACGATGATTATTAAAATTTACACAGAGTCTCTTGTGTGCTGAAGGGTCTAAACTTCAGAGGCCTGCTCTCTTCTTATTAAAAGAGGAGATTAGGACTGGGGGCGGTGGCTCACGCCTGTAATCCCAACACACTTTGGGAGGCTGAGGCAGGTGGATCACCTGAGGTCAGGAGCCTGCCTGGTCAACAGCCTGACCAACATGGTGAAACCTTGTTTCTTCTAAAAATACAAAAATTAGCTGGGCATGATACCTGTAATCCCATCTACTCAGGAGGCTGAGGCAGGAGAATTGCATGCACCTAGAAGGCAGAGTTTGCAGTGTGTTGAGATTGTGCCACTGTACTCCAGCCTGGGCAATAGAGTGAGACCATCTCAAAAAAAAAAAAAAAAAAAAAAGAGATTAGGCCAGGTGCAGTGTCTTAAGCCTGTAATCCTAGCACTCTGGGAGGCCAAGGTGGGTGGATCGATTGAGCCCAGGAGTTCAAGACCAGCCTGGGCAATGTAGTGAGACCCTGTCTCTACAAAAAATACAAAAATTAGCTGGGTGTGCATGCCTGTAGTCCCAGGTACTTGGGGAACTGAGGCAGGAGGATCACTTGAGTCTGGGAAATCAAGGCTGCAGTGAGCCCTGACGGTGCCACTGCACTCCAGCTTGGGTGACAGAGTGAGACCCTGTCTCAAAAAAATAAAATTAAATTAAAATAAAAGTGGAGATTAGCTAGTATTGGAGAGATGTTAAAGATACCCAAGCACCAAACAGAGACTGTAAGACAGTCAGGAACAGTGAAAAACCACTGAAAAGGGAATAGTGTGCTCACCATGGCATTCAACATTAGTTTTTAAAAAACTTTTTTTTTTTTTCCAAGACAGAGTCTCGCTCTGTCACCCAGGCTGGAGTATAATGGCGTGATCTTGGCTCACTGCACCCTCCACCTCCTGGGCTCAAGCAATTCTCCTGCCTCAGCCTCCTGAGTAGCTGGGACTACAGGTGTCTACCACCATGCCCAGCTAATTTATATTTTTAGTAGAGATGAGGTTTCACCATGTTGGTCAGTCTGGTCTCGAACCCCTAACCTTAAGTGATCTGTTTGCCTCAGCCTCCCAAAGTGCTGGGATTACAGGCATGAGCTATGGCGTCCTTGGCTGCACTCTAGCCTGGGTGACAGAGTAAGACTCTGTCTCAAAAAAAAAAAAAAAAAAAAAAAAAAATATATATATATATATATATATATATATGTATGTATGTATGTATATACAACACATGTTAAAAACAGACACAGGTCTTCAATGTATGACCTGTGAACTTTCAGAAACTGAGAACACTCATGTCACCAGCATCAGATCAAGAAGCAGAGCATGACCAGCCTTCCAGAGGCCCTTAATGCCCCTGCCAGGGACAACCACTACCCTGAATTTTCATACTCAGTGTCATTTCATGCTGCATCTCTGCAGCACTTTTTTTTTTTTTAAACTTCTCCCTCTCTCTTTTCTTTTTCTTTCTTTCTTTTCTTTTTTTTTTTTTTTTTTTTTTTTTGGTAGAGACAGCATCTCACTCTGTTGCCCAGGCTAGTCTCAAATTCCTAGCCTCAAGCAATCCTCCTGTCTTAGCCTCCCAAAGTTCTGGGATTATAGGCATGAGCCACCACACCTGGCCTCTATAGCTCTTAAACTTTCTAATACTTATGTTCCATAATTTGGGACACGGCACTCACTGTCTACTATTTGGCCTTTCCTTGACCTCTGTTTGTCTCTGTCCATGTTCCAAATGTTACCCCCACTGCCAATACGCTGTATCATTTTGCATAAGTTGCTTTCCCTCTCTGGAATTCCTTTAAAAAATGGTGTTGGGATATTAGGCTGAAGGATGATCCCACTGACCACTCTAGGCCTGAGGGTGTGTGATCCATCAGGCCATGCCTTCTCCCACCACTGTGTATGCTTCATCCAACAGGCCTTTCAGCAACAACTGCTGCTGTCTGGCTTTTCACCTAGGAGCAGAGGAGGCCAAGGTGGCTCTACAGTGGTCTGTTCTGTGTGTATGGTGCAAGATGTGTCCATATCGTCTTCAGAGAGACACAGAGAGGCTTGGCAGAGCTCAGGGGTGGAGGCTGAAGCCTGGCAGTTCCTGGGCCACATCTGGCTTGTCCACAGTGCAGGACAAATATTGTGCCTTGCTTATTCTGCCAGTATTTTTGTTCTAGATTTTGAAAAGATTGGCCAGCAGGAGCTGAGTAGGAGCTGAATAGGACTTCTACTCAGGCAGCGCTCTCTCCAGTCCACCTCCATCCAGCCCTGCTCCTATCACACATTTGTGCCCATTTCCGTAAGCATCTGACTTTGTAGCCCAGGTTCCAAGGTAGTGGTTTTTCTTAGTACCTGAAAACCTTTCCTTCCAACCAAGTATTACTTCATTGGACAAATAAGAGATGCACCTGGCTAGGTGCAGTGGCTTATGCCTGTAATCCTAGCATTTTGGGAGGCCAAGGCAGGAGGATCGCTTGAGTCCAGGAGTTCAAGGCCAGCCTGGGCAACATAGTGATACCCTGTCTCTACAGAAAATTTAAAAAATTAGCCAGGTGTGGTGGTGGGCACCTGTAGTCCCTGATACCCAGAGGCTGAGGTGGGAGGACTGCCTGATCCTGAGAGGTAGAAGCTTCAGTGAGCTGTGATCATGCCACTGCGCTCCAGCCTAGGCAACAGAGAGAGAGAGAGAGAGAGAGAGAGAGGAAGAGGGAGAGGGAGAGGGGGAGGGAGAGGGGTACCTTTGTGTGATACAGATGAAGAGTGTGGGATCCAGAATCCCTTTATTTGACCTCCCAGATGCCCAGTGGAACTATTTTCCTTTTTTTTTTTTTTTTTTTTTTTTTTTTTTTTTTTTTTTTGCCAATCATTGAGAGCTTGTAAGGTTGCTGAGGTTGGTTGGCCTTGAACTCTTGGCCTCGCCTTCGCAAGCGCCACGACATCCGGCCGGAGCCACTTTGGGCCCCTATTTTCCTTTTTTTTAAGAGACGGGGTTTCACCATTTTGGCCAGGCTGGTTTTGAACTCCTGACCTCAAGTGATCCACCCAACTCGGCCTCCCAAAGTGCTAAGCTTACAGGTGTGAACCACCATGCCTGGCCACTATTTTACATTTAACAGACAGGGAAACTGACTCTCAGGAGGGGGAAAGCACTCTGCAAAGGAGACTTCTCCTGTAGGGAGTTTGGGTGCAGGTGTTGTGTTAGCATTGTCTGATTGATGAGGAAACTGAAGCCAGAGGAGTGGTTTGAATCTCCCAATGGTCAGTGCAGGACCATGAGCTGCAGCCTCATGTTCACACCCCAGTCTGTTCCTCCTGTGCCAGTCTGGTTGCCATTGCCACACTCGTGCCCTCTTTTTGGTTCACAGGTGGGCATTCTCTCTGGCCTCCACTTAACATTCTGGGGTCCCGGACCCTGCCTCTCTCCCCCCCAGATCAAGGCTGAAGACCCCAGTGGTGATTCAGCCCCAGCAGCACCTCTGCCCCACCAGCCGGCCCAGCCTCATCTGCCCCAGGCCCAACTCATGTTGACGGGCAGCCAGCTAGCTGGGGTAAGTACTCAGGGAAGGATGGGGACAAGGGCACAAACCAGCCACCCCTCATCTGTTACAGGGCTAGTGGATAAACTGTTCCACCAAGGCCATGGCCACTCTCGCATGCCTGCCTCCGTCCTCCAGGAGGTCTTGTCCCCTCACTTGCTTGGCTTAGGCACTAATCCCTCTCTGCCTTCTCTGCTCCTCTCTAACCCCCTGCTCCGGCTCCTGCTGACCCCGCTGCCCCACAGCTCACGGCGCTGATGCCAGCCCAGCAGCAGCTCCTCCTGCAGCAAGCCCAGGCCCAGCTCCTGGCCGCCGCCGTGCAGCAGTCCAGTGCCGCGGCGGCTGCTAACGCCGCTGCCGCCGCTGCCTCCGCCTCTTCCTCCACTTCCTCCTCCTCCTCTTCTGCCTCCTCCTCGACCTCACAGCCCCCAGTCTCCTCTGGGGGGGGTGACCTGCCGCCACCACAGCCTGCCAGCCAGCCCTCTGGGACCCCACAGCTCACCTTGTCCCAACCCATCCAGCTCACAGCACAGGTAAGGGCAGCCACTGGGGACCAGGCTCCCTGCAGTGAAGGACATGCAGAAGCAGTGAGTGTGCAGGAAGGAGCTGACTGGTTCACATGGACCGTTCTGACCACTAGCCACACGCCAGTTCCTAGCAACCCTGGAAAGCCTTGGGAGATGTTGCTGTCCCATCTTACAGAGGGGTAGAGTGAGGCTCCCAGGGAGGAATATCCCACATAATAATCCTCCCTCTGGTGGCGTTATCAAGGGTAGTGCTTCCTATGCATCTTGCTGGGAGTTCACAGCTTCCTGGGAGATTGAGATTGTTGTCCTCAACTTACAGGTAAGGAGACCAGGAGTCACCTCTGAATGGTACCATGTGGATACAAAACAAAAGGTTGAGAATAAGAATGAGTGCCCTACCTTCATTGGGCCCCCTGGCTCATCCAACAAGATGCTCTTTCAAAAAGGGGCCCATGATCTATGAGTTAAGAAGTTCTGCATCCTCTCCCTCTGGAGCTTGCTGGTCCATAGTTCATCATGAATTAGTGGCTGTCTCAGATTCCTAGGGCTACCATAACAAAATGCCACAAACTGGGTGGCTTAAGACAACAGAAACAGATTGTCTCGGACCACAGGTCCAAACTCAAGGTGTCGGCAGGGCCATGTTCTCTTTGAAGGCTCCCAGGGAGAATCCCTCTTTGCCTCCCTGGGTTCCAATGGTGCTGTCAATTCTTGGTGTTCGATGGCTTAGTAGATGGCTCACTCCGATCTCTGCCTCCTCCATTGTTACATTGTCATCTTCTCTCTGTGTGCATCTGTCTCTGTATTCAGATTTTTCTTTCTTTTAGGGACACTGGTCATTAGATTAGGACCCACCCTGATGACCTCATTTTAACTTGATTACAGCTGCAACCCTATTTCCAAATAAGGTCACATTTACAGGTACCAGGAGTGAGGACTTCCACATATCTTTTGGGGGACACAATTTAACCTGTAACAGTGGCCAGTAGAGTTTCCTTAAGGACATTGAGGGGAGCAGAGTAGGAGCTGAGTAGGCTTCCTCTTCCAAAGGGCAGCTGTCTCCCAGCCCACTCCCATCCACCTCTTCCTATGTCACCCATTCATGTTGTCTGTCTGGTTTTCATAAGCATTAGAGTTGTGGCAAAGTTTCAGGGCAGTGAAGGTCCTGGGAAGCCCTACAGCAAAGCTACCTGTTTAACTTGCCTTAGCCTAGCATTTCCTTTAGTGACTGCTCTATAAAAAGCTGTTCTCTCACTCCATCCACCCACTTCCACAGAACCCTAGATAGCAGCTGCTGTCCACGCAGGGAGCTGTCCAGCCCTGGTGAGGCTGTTCCCTTGATACTGTTCACTCCCCGAGATGGGCCCATTTCATTATTGACCAATGCTCCCATTTGGGACTTTCCTTAACACTGAATTGATATCTGAATTGATACCTCCTTAGAGCTTCCTTACACTGGGCCTGATTCTGTGAAGACACTGTAAACTGGACCTACTGCTCTTAGGTCCAGTGATGGCTCTTGCAAATGTAGCCTTTTTTTTTTTTTTTTTGAGACGAGGTCTTGCTTTGTTGCCCAGGCTGGAGTGCAGTGGCATGATTATGGCAGCCTCAGCCTTTTTGGGCTCAAATGATCCTACCACCTCAGCCTTCCGAGTAGCTTGGACTACAAGTGCATGCTACCACATCCAGCTAATTTTTCATATATACATATTTTTTGTAGAGATGGGGCTTTGCCATATTGCTCAGGCCAATCTTGAACTCCTGAGCTCAAGCGATCTGCCTGCTTTGGCCTCTCAAAGTGCTGAGATTATAGGCATGAGCCACAGTACCTGGCCCAGACATTGCCTTTCAATACCTGGCTCTCCACAGTAACAGTAACTTAAGTCTGTTGGGTGCTGCCTTTGTTCCAGGCACCTGCCAGTGATGGCCTCTCTGCACCCATGAATTCTCCCCACAGCCGAGGCTCCGAGGGGCAAGTGACCTGCCCCAAATCATGCTGTGAGCAGGAGTGGCAGAGCGGCCTGGAAGTCCAGGGCTCTAACTACATAATCTGTGGCTGCTGCTTTTAGCTGTTCTTCACGGAACATGGTTTCTAGTCCCTCCCACTCTGGTCACCAAAGACTCCAGCAGCAGGTGTTGTTCCATTTGCCTCGTAGCATAGACAGCCCTTTACTGAGCAACGCCAAGGGCTTGGGGGCTCCTCACTGGGGCTGGGCTCTTTCGCATCTCAGTAGCCCTCCTCTTATTCTCTTTTCCCTGGAAGTCTGTTCTGTTCCTTTACCTGGACAGTTCCTCTTCATCTAAGCCCCAGCCCAGGAGTCCACACCTCTAGGAAGTCACGATGACTTCCCTCCCTCCAGCTGTGCTTGAATATACCTGAGGAAATATCAGTTGAAGGAACAAAGACTAGAGGATAGAAGGCGGAACAGGGCAGCCTAGCGCAGACCCAGCCAGGCTACCACCTCTGTGAGCAGCAGACATTCCTGTCTATGCACTCCTACAGCCACCTCCCCAGCTCCCCAGGGACCCAGCAGCAGCAGGCTGAGCCTCTACCACCTGCTGTCCAGCCCAGGCCCTGATTGTTAAGGTCTCCTTAAAACCCTCTCTGCCACGTCCTTTCCTTTCACTCCTCCCTCCCCAGCTTCCCTCAGCTCTGATCTTTCCTTTTTTGTCCTAAACAAGTGCAAAGCTGGGTCAAGTTTGCTTTTTGGGAATTCTTTCTCACAAACTGAGTTGCCCTTTGACATGATTTCTACAACAACACCTCCTGTGGGAACCATGCTGGACCCAGGCTGCAGAGGGACCAGCTCTTCCTGACTTACCTGCCCACTGCTCTAGCCCTCCCCAGCTCCTCAGCTTGGATGGCTCTCCCCAGCCCACATCTCATGCCCTTCACTCCCCAGTCCACTTCTTGTGCCTGGTCAGCTCTGTTCCTGCAGTCATTTCACAAACATTTCCTGGCCTCCTATGTGTTGGGCCATGGCAGGAAGCTGAAGACTTAGGAATGAGTCAGAGCCATCCTTGCCCCTGAGGGGCTCCCTTTCCTGAAGTGGAACAAGCACATCAGTGAGCTAATAAGAAATGTTTCACTTGGAAGATACTAAGAAGCCCAGGAAAGACATCAAAAACACTCATAAATGCTATCCCTTTAAAATTGTATAAAATACCAAGGAAAAGTCCCCCTTCCATCCCTCTGATGTCAGCTTCCAAAGAAATGCCAGTTAAACCGTTTGGCAGGATCCTTCCCTGAAATCTTTTAGCTTGTACAGATGAAGGGGCAATTATAATACAGTTTTACAATTTGTCCATTGCTCAGTGTGATACCTTCTACTGAGGGGGAGGATGTTTACTAAATCAATGAGGGATGTTTTGCAGCAGATTTTCAATCAAGGGTAGGGAAGATATCTCTCCAGGGAAGTATTTTAGAATGTGTGGGGTAGGGGTAGGCATTGGTGGAAAACTTACATTAACAGTTAAAACATCATTTTGTATTGGAGAGAAGAGGGGGAAATCGGTATTTTCCTAATAGGACCATGGCAAAAAGCTTGACAAAATCTTTTAGGCTGCTAGGACCTAGCGAATGAAAGTTTCCCAAAAAAACCTACTGAGTGTGATGGGAATGTGGGAAAAGAAATGGATGTGTGTCTGAGGGAATCAGGACCCACATCTGTCCAGGATTTCAGAAAGACTCAGGGGCATGGGGAGGAGCTTGCTGGGAAAGGGCTTCCAGGCCGTGGGAATGGCAAGTGCAAAGTGAGAAAGCAAGGCCGGCTGTGGAGGCACAAATAGGGAAGGATGAGCTGGGAGGGAGGAGCCAAGGCGCAAGGCCAGGTAGCTGAACAAGACTCAGGAGTATTTGGCTGAGATAACTGAAAAGGCCTGGCCTAGGCCCACCCCATGGGTCTGTCTCCCTGTTTCATTCCAGGGCAGGCAAAATGGCTGTCAGCATTTCCAGACTTGTAGCTACCCTACCCAGGGAGATAAAATGCATCCCCTGGGCCAGGTGCGGTGACTCACGCCTGTAATCCCAGCACTCTGGGAGGCAGAGGTGGGCAGATCACTTGAGATCAGGAGTTTAAGACAAGTCTGACCAACATGGGGAAACCATGACTCTACTAAAAATACAAAAATTAGCCAGGCATGGTAGCAGGCACGTGTAATCCTAGCTACTCAGGTGGCTGAGGCAAGAGAATTGCTTGAAACCAGGAGGTGGAAGTTGCAGTGAACCAAGATTGTGCCACTGCACTCTAGCCTGGGCAACAGAGTGAGACTCTGTCTCAAAAACAAACAAATAAAAACATGTCCCCTGGCTAGGTTTGAGTCCTTGCCCTCAACCCCAGAGAAGGCAAGGTCAGCCCTGCCTGGTCCTCATAATTTCAGGGTGGGAAAGTGTAACCCCCAAAGAGATGGGTTCTGTTGCTTGAAGAAGTTGGAGGGGCAGTGGGTACCAGGCCCATCAAAGCTGCCCACCTGGAGGTGTTTGGTCAGTGCATACACAGGGCCTTGGAATCCAGGAGCCTGGCCCAGGCATGCCAGTCACTCCCACTGGTTCCTTGGTTGGGATCTGCTGTTGCCCATCTGTCTTGGAATTTTAGCATAAGGTAGCATGTGATGTGATATGAAGTCCATATGTAGGCATTTTTTCTCCCTGTCAAATGGTTCTCCATTTGTGGTGTTCTGCCCCAGTCTCTACAACTTCTTGGGCTCCATGTCACAGGACCAACTGCTGGGGGTCCAGAGAAGACACTAGAAATGGCCACCTCCTCCACCCCACTTCTATCTTTAGAGCTTCCCCTAGTGGAGTGACTGTATTAATCATAGAATGGACTGCAGGGGATAGAATTAGAAACGAGAACCCAGTAGGAAGTCCTTGAAGGCATACAAATGGGACGTGAGGGTGGCTTGAGCCAGGAGGGTGAGGATGGGGGTTCTGGTTGCTATTTTGTATTGATTGTATAGGTCAAGGATGACTCCTAGGATTTTGGCTTCAGCAGCTGGGTGGTGATGACATGGTTTCCTGAGTTGGGGAAGACGGGAGGAACAGGATGTTTTGGAAGGCTGTGGTGGGGAGCCAGCAGTTTCATTTTGGACATGTTAGGGTTTGAAGAGTCTATTAATCATCCACATGGGGACACCAAGTAAACAGATACATATTTGAGGCTGAAGCTCAGCAAAGTGTCTGGGAAGGAGCTGGAAGTTGTTAGTTGTCAGGAAGAGAATGAACTTAGCCAGGCACGGTGGCTCAGGTCTATAATTCCAACACTTTAGGAGGCCAAAGCAGGAGGATGGCTTGAGGCCAGTTCAAGACCAGCCTGGGCAACATAGCGAGACCCCATCTCTACAAAAAAAGAAACAATTAACCAGGTGTGGTGATGCATACCCATAGTCCCACACTACTTGAGAGGCTGAGGCAGGAGGATCGCTTGAGCATGGGAGGTCAAGGTGGCAGTGAGCTATGATTGCATCATGGCACTCCAGCCTGGGTGACAGAGTGAGACCCTGTCTCCAAAAAAAGAAAGAAAAAAAGAAAGGAAAGGAAGGAGGATGGCTTGACAGATGGAAGGAAGGACTCAGCCAGATTGGGTTCCCACCCTTAAGAGCTCACAGTCAAGTGTGGTGACATGAGGTGGGCAATGGTAGAAAATGCTCCTTTGAGGGGTATGTTGTCATTTCCAAAATGATTTCTAGATAATATTACTCAGGCCTTAGAACAACCCAGTGGAGAATTAGACATTATTATCCCCATTTTACAGATAAGAAAACTGAAGCCCTGAGAGAGAAATGACTGAGTCATAATGACTACCATTTATGAAGGACAAATTAAGTGAACAGGAATCAGGCTAAACATTCTATGCATATTGTCTCATTTAATTTAACAGCTTTAACAGCTCCATGAAGTAAGACTTATATTGTGGTGTCGTCTAAGGAAACTGAGACTTAAAGAGGGTAAGGAACTGCCTGAGGGGTGTGAGGGAAAGTCAGGTTTCTGGGCTCCAAAGCCCAGATCTCTCTATGACACCTTACATCATCATCTTATACAGTTAAAGAGGCTGAGGCCCAGAGGGAAAGTGGCTTCCTCCAGGCACACAGCAAGAAGCAGGTGAGAGGGCCAAGGCTCAAACCCCCAAGTTTCTAAGCTGGAAGGGACTCTTGCACCCCACTAGTCTAACTTCCCCTGGGTTAGGTGTTTTCTTGTCACTGTTATTGCCAGGTGGGAATTTTCACTCAGGTGTCTTCCATGGCAGGCGCCCACTGCCTTCCCAGGCAGTGTCCTACCACCAAACAGACTGACACTACTTGGAGTATCAGAAAACCTGACCTCATTTTAATTTTAAGTTTTATTTAATTTATGTAGGTATTTATTTATTTTTGGAGTCTTGCTCTATTGCCCAACCTGAGGTGCAGTGGCACCATCATAACTCGCTGCAAGCTCGACCTCCTGGCTGAAGCAGTCCTCCCACCTCAGGCTCCCAAGTAGCCGAGACTACAGTCATGCACCATAATACCTGGATAAGTAAAAAGACACATTTTTTGGTGGAGACAGGGTTTCACAATGTTGCCCAGGCTGGTTTTGACCTTCTCGCCTCAAGTGATCCTCCTACCTCAGCCTCCCAAAGTGCAGAGATTATAGGCATGAGTCATTGCATCTGGCTGAGTATTATTTTATGTTTAATTGACAAATAATCATTGTGTATGTTTATGGGGAACAATATGATGTTTTGATACACGTATACATTGTGGAATGATCAAAGCAGGCTAATTAGCATATTTATCGCCTCAAATATTTGTCATTTCTTCGTGGTGAAATCATTTTGAAGTACTCTCCTTGCCAGACACAGTGGCTCACTGTAATCCCAGCTACTCGGGAGTCTGAAGCAGGAGGATGGCCTGAGCCCAGGAGTTCAAGGCTGCAGTGAGCTATAATCATGCACTGCACTCCAGCCTGGGTGACGGAACAAGACCCTGTCTCTTAAAAAACAAAAACAAGACCGGGTGCAGTGGCTCATACCTGTAATCCCAGCACTTTGGAAGACCAAGGCGGGTTGATCACAAGGTCAAGAGATCAAGACCATCCTGGCCAACATGGTGAAACCCCGTGTCTACTAAAATATACAAAAATTAGCTGGGCATGGTGGCGTGTGCCTATAGTCCCAGCTACTCGGGAAGCTGAGGCAGGAGAATTGCTTGAACCCAGGAGGCAGAGGTTACAGTGAGCCAGGATCATGCCACTGTACTCCAGTCAAAACAAACAAAAAAACTCTCTCTTTGATGTTTTGAAATATACAGTACATTATTAACAGTAGTCACTGTGCAATAGAACACCAGAATGTATTCCTGTTATCTCACTGAAACTCTGTGCTTGTTGACCATCTTCCTTTTCCCCATCCATCCTCCCCTCCTCATTTTGAACACAATCTATCACGATATAGTTTACATAGTTCCCAGACCCAACTGTCTTGTTCTCCTCTACTCTAGACTTAACTTGTCTTAGAGAGGGGAGGTCCAGAACCGGTCACAATTTGCCGTATCAGGGATGGCAAAGGAATGTCAACTTCTTTGCCATCCCTGATATGTCATGGTGGCTGCCAGAGCTTGTGTGGAGGCCCCTAATGGGGGTGCAAGAGGCCATGGGGGATGGGCCATCTGCCCTGTGCACTGGAGTGAGGTGCAGCATCTGGGTCATTGCAGCCGCCACCAGCTCTGGGGCCCAGCGTCCTCAAGTTCATTGTCATGGCTTTCTCTTCCCCCACCAGGTGGAACTGAGCCCAGATGGGAAAGTGGGCAGTTCACCCATGTATCCTATAATCCACATATCAATCTTTCTGCCCCCAGTCATGGCCAAAGTCCCAGCTATGGCAGAGTACTGCCAATCTGTCTTGAGGTTTCACCTCATTCATTCATTGTAAATGTATTGATCACCTATGAGGCTCCTGCATTAGGAGGGTGATCAAAATACAGCAATGAGCAAAAATCGTTACCATCCCTTCTTAACTTTCATGGGCATGCTAGCTCTCTGTGCTAGGCTTCCTCAGAGCTCAGGGACAGAGTAGCTGATCCACGAAATATGGTGGCCAGGGTCTTTTCTCTGACCTGTCTCCACTTACTGTAACTTCTCCACTGTCTGACTTGGACGTAATACGCCCCCAAGTGGCTTCAGATGGCCATGCTACCTCTAGATTATGGAGAAATGGCACCTCCTACCGGCTTATCCCAGTTCTGAGCCAGCTTACTGTTCTGTTCACCCAGAATCTTATCTTGTCTCCTTTCTTTCTTTTTTTTTTTTCTGTTTTGGTTTGAGATAGGGTCTTGCTGTGTCACCCAGGCTGGAGTACAGTGGCATGACCATGGCTCACTGTAGCCTCGACCTCCCAGGCTCAGGCCATCCTCCTGCCTCAGTCTCCCAAGTAGCTGGGACTATAGGCACATTCCACCATGCCTGGATTTTTTGTAGAGACCCCGTCATGTTGCCTTGGCTGGTCTCGAATTCCTGGGCTCAAGCAATTCACCTCACTCAGCCTCCCAAAGTGCTGGGACTACAGGTGTGAGCTACCAGGCCCCACCATCTTTCTCCCCTTCTTTCATTCCTTTAGTCAGCAAATATTTAGTGAACATCACCATGCCCAAGAGCCTTTCTGGGTGAGGATATAGTGGGGAATGAGGTAAACACATCTGTACCCTCATGGAGCTGACACCCGTTGTAGCCGGGGAGACAGGCAGGAAGCAGATAATTGCTATGAAGGAAAGAAAAGAGTGCAGTAGAGAGTGTTGAAAGAAAAGGAAGACTTCATCAGAGTGTGGACAGAGAAGGCCTCTCCAAATGGGGGGGGGGGGCATTTAATGGAGACTTGAATAATGAGGAGGGACTAGCTCTGTGCAAATCTAGAAAGGGTATAGCAAAGGTACTGAGGTGGGGACTTATTTGTGGGTTCAGTAACAGGAAGGAGACCAGTGGGGCTGGATCAGAGTTAGGGAGTGAGAGTCATGTGAGGCAAGGAAGGAGAGGCAAGATGGCTTAGCGCTGGATCGTCCCACAAATGTGATGAAAGTCAGTGGAGGCTGTGTGGCTTGATTTATGTTTTAGAACAGGGACTTTGAGTCCGCAGACCACCCCTAGAAGAGTCTATGCGTAGAAGTCAGAGTCCACAAACTCGGATGAGAAAAGAATTACATCTCAGTTTTTACTATCTTCTGACCAAACCGTAGCACATCCCTCTATCATGAATATAGACAACAGACCACAGTAGTATTAGCAGTACTCAGACTTTGTCACCAAGAGAATGCAGATTTGCAGATTCTCTTAGAGTTGTTGCAGATCTCTCAAAATACTGTTTTTACTCATCATTGCTTTGAAATTACAGTAGTCATCAGATCTACTGCTGGATCTTGTTACTTAATGTGCTAAGAAAGAAAACTATAGGCCGGGCGCGGTGGCTCAAGCCTGTAATCCCAGCACTTTGGGAGGCCGAGGCGGGTGGATCACGAGGTCAAGATATCGAGACCATCCTGGTCAACATGGTGAAACCCCGTCTCTACTAAAGATACAAAAAATTAGCTGGGCACGGTGGCGCGTGCCTGTAATCCCAGCTACTCAGGAGGCTGAGGCAGGAGAATTGCCAGAACCCAGGAGGCGGAGGTTGCAGTGAGCCGAGAACCCGCCATTGCACTCCAGCCTGGGTAACAAGAGCGAAACTCCGTCTCAAAAAAAAAAAAAAAAAAAGGAAAGAAAACTATAAATTATTATACAACAACTCAAAAAATGTTTGATGACTATATTTTCTTTTAATTTTAATTAATTTATTTATTTATTGGAGACAGAGCCTCACTCTGTTGCTCAAGCTGGAGTGCAGTGGCACGATCTCAGCTCACTGCAACCTCTGCCTCCTGGGTTCAAGTGATTCTCCTTCCTCAGCCTCCTGAGTAGCTGCAACTACAGGCACCCACGACCACACTATTTTTTTCTGTATTTTTGGTAGAGACAGGGTTTTACCATGTTGGCCAGGCTAGTCTCAAACTCCTGGCCTCAAGTGATCTACCTGTCTTGGCCCCCCAAAGTGCTGGGATTACAGAAATGAGCCTCCACACCCTGCCAAATTTTAATTAACTTTTATTTTATTTTACTTTGTTTTTTGGAGATGGGTATCTCCCTTTGTTGCCTAGACTGCAGTGCCATGGTGTGATCATATCTCACTGCCACCTCAAACTCCTGGGTTCAAGGGATCCTCCTACCTCAGCATCCCAAGTAGCTGGGACCACAGGAATGCCTAACTAACTTTTCTTCTTCTTGTAGAGACAGGGTCTTGCCATCTTACCCAGGCTGGTCTCAAACTCCTCAGCTCAAAAGATTCTCCCATCTCAGCCTCCCAAAGTGCTGAGATTACAGGCATGAGCCACTGTGCCCAGCCAGTTTTTTTATTTTAGATTCAGAGATATATGTGCAGGTATGTTACAAAGCTTATATTGCATGATGCTGAGGTTTGGGGCATAATTGTTCCCATCACCCTGATAGTACCCAGTAGGAAGAGATGTAGAGGGAACTGGGAGGACTTGCAGATGGATTGGGTGGATGGGGAGAGGAAGGGAAGGTGGGATCAAGGCTGACCCCTGAGTCTTTGGTCTGAGAAACTGGACAGAAATGTGGTTAAATATTTCTCACCAGACTTTCTCACCATGAGACCTTCTGCAAACTGGGATGTACTTTCCCCATTATTTCCTCTCTCTGCTGATTCAGAATGAAACCTATAGATACCTCTCTAGGCTTCTGGAGGAAAGGGGAATTTTCACTGAGAGTCATGCTAGGGAGGAACAAGAGTTAACAGATACTTTAATCAACAAGTTACAGGTTATAGGAAATCAGAAAAATGCTGATAATAAGACTTGATTTCTGGTCTTATTCATTAGATTCAATTCAGTGGGCATTTAATGGGGGCTTACCAGGCTCCAATATGGGTTAGGGATACAAGAAGAATAAGACATGCCTCTGGCCTGCTAGAGTTTCAGTCTAGCAGAGGAAAAATACTCATCGTCTTGGGAGACGTGCAGCACAGGGCAGGTGGGTCCCATTTTGTGGGGCTGAAAGATTATGCAACTTGGAGTCCCTTTGAAAGAAAAAGACAACGTTTGAAACCAAAATTAGGTATGGGACCTTAAAAAGCATTCACTAAATGGGGGCCCTGAAACATATGTGTTGCCCGCTTCGCAGTTGATCCACATCTGGAGGGAGGTGACCACGGAGGTGTTATTGGGCTGGGGTAGCTGGGAAAGGGAAGGCACAGTGGACATGGTTTCACAGGATAGAGTGCTAGGACTTCAGAATCCCTTAAGTTGGATTCTGAGATGATGAGCAGCAAGAGAAAGGTCAGGAGCACAGGAGTACCCAGTCTACTGCCATACACAGAAAAAGTAGAGACACCCCTAGGGGTTCAGGAAATGGCTTTGAGCTGTCAAATGGTTGGAAAAGCAGGGATGTTGATCAGCAGTGACTTTGGGTGGGTGGGGGTAGAACACTGGGATATTTTATTTACTCAGACCAGGTACGTGTTTCAAATCCCAGAGGTATGGATGGATTTGTAATGTGGCCTTCTGGTTTAGTTTTCCAGGCATCAACTATGCATACCCAAGGAAATATCGAGATATACTTTTTTTTTTTTTTACACAAAAATAGTAGCATCATCTTACCCTCTGTTCTGCCTCTTGAGCTTTCCACTCAACAGGGCATCCTGCAGATTGTTCCATATCAGGATACAAAGTGACTTATCATTCTTATTGACGACTGCATAGTATTCCACTGTAGAGCTCTATTCTCATTCATTCAACCTGTCCTCTCTTGCTGCATGCTCAGCTACCTTCTACTCTTTTGCTACAATGCCACTTGCTGCTGGGAGTAGGCTTCTAGAGAGGTTATTTTGCACAAGTGTGAGAATAGATAAATTTCTAGCAGTGGAATGGCAGAGTTGAAGGCTGTGTGCAATTGTAACTTTGATAGACATTGCCAAATCACCTTCTCACCAGCATGTACAAGAATGTGTGTGTGTTTTCCCACACTCTCCAATGTAATATTACACACTATTTTATCTTTGGTGATCTGAGAGGTAAAAATGATTATCTCAGTGCAACTGCAGTTGTGTTTATCTTATTGCAAGTGAATCTCAGTGTATTTCTATCCAGAGTTGTTCACATTTGTTTCACTGAACACTCTCCAGACTTGTCAGCCACATTACTACCGGGTTATCAGTTTTTTTCTTATGGATTTGTAATCATTATTTTTCTTCTTCTTTTTTTAATTATAGACTTACTTTCAAAATCACTGTATATTAAATAAGTGAACTCCTTCTGTTGAATTGCTTATATATTTTCCCAGTTTGTTCACTTCCTGGCAAATCAAATTGTAATAGCATTGGGAAGAATTGAGGGGCATGTGCCAATACCCACAACTTCCCAGAAGGAAAAAATTGTAAGTAACATATTACAGGTTTCAGCTCTACATAAAATTTGCCAAGTAAATGATGAAGCATCAGTCTTGGTTTATTAATGTATCTATATGGAACACCTGCTGGGTGCCAGGTGCTGTTCTAGGTGCTCAGGATACAGCAGTGACTGAAACAGTCAAGATCACCCTCTCATGGTCCCGACGTTCCAGTGAGAGGGGCAGGCCATGAATGGGTAAACAGGAAGAGCAATGCCTAGAGATGGTGATAAGCCTTGTGAGGGAGATGAAATTGGCTGATAAAGGGAAGCCAGGAGGCAGGCTGATAAACACTGGATGGT
Source organism: Saguinus oedipus (assembly GCA_031835075.1). Lineage (NCBI taxonomy): Eukaryota > Metazoa > Chordata > Mammalia > Primates > Cebidae > Saguinus > Saguinus oedipus. The sequence goes on along the minus strand of CM063187.1, from coordinate 44,462,381 downwards.
CAAAGAGGGCACCTCTGAGAGGGTGACTTTGTGTTAGGACCCAGGCATAACTGTCAGAAGTAGAACTGCCCAGTAGAAGAAACAGCACGTGTAAAGGCTCTGAGGCAGGGAACAAGCTTGGTGCATTTAAGAAAAAGAAAACAGAAAAAGGGCTGAATGGCTGGAGCACAGCCAGGGTGGGAGAGGGCGGTGGGAGATGAGCAGGAAGATGAACATAGGCCTCAGTATAAATGGACCTGTAGGAAGGTGAAGGGTTTTGTTTGCATTGTTGAGAGCTATGAGAAGCTATTGGACTGTGTCTGTAAGGCGGTTTTGCTTTTTCTTTTGGAAATGTTTAAATGTAAAAGTAGAGAGAATGATGTCAAGAACCCCACATACTCTTCACCAAGCTCAATAGATACCAACATTTTGCCAGTCCTACTGGCAAATAGGATTTCATCTAAACTCTTCATTTTTCATGGGGGGAGGATTGGATTTTTTTCCTCTCCCTCTTTCCCTACCTCATCCTGCTTTTTCCCCTTTATTTTACTTTATTTTTTACTCACTGCTATGCAAACAAGGATTTTTTTTTTTTGAGATGGGGGGGGGGGGTCTCCCTATGTTGCTGGTATTGAACTCTTGGCCTCAAGCAGTCCTCTTGCCTCAACCACCCATGGTGCTGGGATTATAGGCACACACCACTGTGTCTGGCCCTGTCTTAAAACATATTTTTTGCACCTCCCCCACCCAACTCTTAAAACATATTTTTATTAAAATATAATAAATATATAAAAGTGCACAAATCATAGGTATATGGCTATGAGCACTCCCATGGAACTAGCACTCAGATCTAGAAACAATGTGGCCTGCCCCCAGAAGCTTCCTGGTGTCCCTTTTCAGTCTTTTCTCCCCAAACGTCAACCATTAGAATCGTACAGGTTGTTCTCTGTCAAGACTAGCTCTCTCACTGATTATGTTTGGGAAGTCTATGTTGTAGCATGTAACTGTGACTTGTGGACTGCTCATTCTCATTGCTGTGGCTTCCATTGAAGCAGTTTCTTTACCTATTCTACTGTTGAGGGCACTTGAGCTATCTTCAAGTCCTGCATATTTCAAATGGTCCACGTGAACATTGTGGTACATGTCTTGTGGTAAACACGTACACATTTATGATGGGTTATAAGCAGGAGTGGAGTTGCTGGGTTATAAGGGAGGTGTATATTCAGCTTTCTTAGATAGCACCTGTATTACTTTGCTAGGGCTGCCAAAACAAAGAACCACAAATTGGGTGACTTGAGAGGAATGTATTGCCTCACAGTTCTGGAGGCTGGAAGTCAGAAATCACGGTGTCAGCAGTGAGGGAAGAATCTGTCCCTTCTGAGGGCCGTGATGGAGAGATCTGTTCCAGGCCTCTCTCCTTGGCTTGTTGGTTACTGTCTTTTCCCTGTGTCTCTCCACATCATCTTCCCTTTGTCCCTGTCTATGTCCAAATTTCCTTTTTTTATTAAGACACCAGTCATATAGGATTAGAGCCCACCCTAATTACCTCATTTTAACTTGATCATCTGACAAAGACCCTATCTCCAAATATGGTTAATCTCTGAGGTTCTGGGGGTTAGGATTCCAACTTATCTTTTTTTGGGGGGGTGGCAGGAATTGTGGGGGGAGACATAGTGCAACCTATAACAGTGCTGAGGAGCTTCCCAAAGTGGTTTTACTAATTTATACTATTTGCTGGAGTATTTTAAAGCTAATTCCAGACATGATTATCATTTGCCTTGGGAATGTTTTTAAAGGAGGAAATACCTGGTCTGGTTTACAATTTTATTTATTTGTTATTTTTTGAGATGGAGTTTTGCTCATGTTGCCCAGGCTGGAGTGCAATGGTGTAGTCTCAGCTCACTGCAACCTCTGCTTCCCAGGTTCAAGTAACTCTCTGCCTCAGCCTCCCAAGTAGCTGAGACTACAGGCCTGTGCCATGAAGCTGGGCTAATTTTTTATTTTTAATAGAGACAGGGTTTCTCCATGTTGGTCTCAAACTCCTGACCTCAGATGATCCGCCTGCTTCAGCCTTCTAAAGTGCTGAGATTACAAGCCTGAGCCACCGCGTCTGGCCTATTTTTTATTTATTTTTTTGAGACAGAGTCTCACTCTGTCACCCAGGTTGGAGTGCAGGGATGTCATCTCAGCTCACTGCAACCTCTGCCTCCCGGGTTCAAGCAATTCTCCTGCCTCAGCCTTCAGAGTGGCTGGGACTACAGCCATGCACCACTACACGCAGCTAATTTTGTATTTTTAGTAGAGACGAGGTTTCACCATGTTGGCCAGGCTGGTCTTAAACTCCTGGCCTCAGGTTATCTGCCCGCCTTGGCCTCTTAAAGTGCAGGGATTACAGGCATGAGTCACCGCACCCAGCCTGGCTAATATTTTTAAGTGATTCTATTTGTTCTGTGGAAATGTTAAGATAAGGGAAACACTTCATCAAGAAAGAAAAGGTAAATAAAGAGTGAGCCCTCTCAGGACTGCCTATTTGGGACCCTCTGGTACCCCACAGCAGAGAGAAACCTCTGGGTACCCTTTCGCTCAGGGATGCTGTTCAGAGACTGGGTGGCATCCCTCACTGCCCAGTGCCAGATTGCCATGTGGAGCAGCTTCCTGATTTTAGTCCCTCAGGGTTCAGGTAATGCAGAGAGGATGGAACCTGACTGGGACTCAGGCTGTCTTTCTGTCCATCCCCCTCCCTGCCAGGACATACAGCAGCTCCTCCAGCTCCAGCAGCTGGTGCTTGTGCCAGGCCACCACCTCCAGCCACCTGCTCAGTTCCTGCTGCCGCAGGCCCAGCAGAGCCAGCCAGGTAAGGCTCCTACCCCAGATAGCCTCCCTGACACCTCCATAGAACTTTCTCACTTTCCCCTCCCCTCACCCTGTGCATTTCCCCTTGTCTCTCCAGGCCTGCTACCGACACCAAATCTATTCCAGCTACCTCAGCAAACCCAGGGAGCTCTTCTGACCTCCCAGCCCCGGGCCGGGCTTCCCACACAGGTGAGACTGTCCACTGACTGGACCAGGCCAGGCCAGCAGCAAGCCTGATGAAAGCTGGGTAAACAAGGGTGGGGGGTGAGAGTAGCCTCTCCAGTTGACCCAGCCACACTCTGCCAGTGATTTGCTATGAGACCTCAGGCAAGCCTGTCACCCTGTCTGGGTCAGCCTCTTCCTCTATAGAATGAGGGGAGCTGACCCAGATGAGTGGTTCTTAACCCTTTCAGATATATGCGCTTCTTTGAGAATATGATGAAAGATTTAGATCTGATCCCTATTCCCCCAAAATGCTCATGTGCAAAAACACGCAAAATTGCAGGGGGTTGTGAGCCTTTAGGTTACAAATGCCTTGGGCCTTTTCTAGCACTGCAATGGAGGGTTCTCTGAACAAGGGATTCGTTAGGTTATATTTCACATCCACTTCCCAGAGTGGAGACTGAAAACAAGGCCCACAGGTGTGTTTTATTTGGCCATTGTCAACTAAATTCCCAGAAAGCACCAGATTTCCAGCTCCTCTTGATAAACCAAAAGATCTGGCAAGACTGTACCCGTGTCTATGTGGTGGCTTGGTGCAGTGAGCAGTTTCTCTGGCCACTGGCAGGAGCAAAGGCCCCTTAGAGGGGGTCAGCTCTCTAGGCCACCTTGGCGCCTGGACCCCAAGGCCTTTCAGTTTGCTGCCTGAGTTCTAGACTTTAATAATAATTTTCACTACCTTTTATGAATTTCAAAGTTTTTTCTACCTATTTTTTATAGAGCTTTAAAAAAATATATGTGAACTATTTAAGAAGGACTGACTGAAAAGATTAGAGACTAATACAGGTCTTAGCTGCAGTTCTGAAATCCCAAACGCTCTGAAAGTCAAGTTGTTCTTGCACCATTGGAATGAGAACTCATTTGGCTGCAAAATCTGTTCTGCCATGACATAAGGCAGTATATGACTTTTCTTTGTCCCCCTTGGTGTGGCATTTTTGCTACTGCAAAACTGTTAACTAATGTATCTGATTATGGAGTAGCATCCTTGATTCTGGTGTGGGTGGGAGGCAGGCCACATTATCTATGATATATATCCTATATAGGTTTTCTTTCTTTCTTTTTTTCTTTCTTTCTATTTCTTGAGATGGAGTCTCGCTATGTTACCCAGGTTGTAGTCCAGTGACTTAATCTCGGCTCACTGCAGCCTCCACCTTATGGGTTCAAGTGATTCTCCTGCCTTAGCCTCCTATGACATTGGGATTACAGGCATGTGCCACCACATGTTTTGTATTTTTAGCAGAGATGGGGTTTCACCATGTTGGCCAGGCTGAGGTCTCAAACTCCTGACTTCAGGTGATCCACCTGCCTCAGCCTCCTAAAGTGCTGGGATTACAGGCATGAGCCACCACTCCTGGCTACCTATGTAGGATTTCTGAAAACTGAAACAAGCACAGTGGTGCATGCCTATAGTCTCAGCTACATGTGAACCTGAGGCAAGAGGATCACTTGAGCCCAGGAGTTTGAGGCCAGCCTGGGCAACAGAGAGAGACCTGTTCTGTAAAACAACAAAAACAACAAAACCTGAGAGGGGTGAGAGTGGGTGGATGATGAGAAATTACTTAATGGGTACAATGTACACTGTTTGGGTGATGGATATACTAAAAGCCCAGGCTTCATCACTACATGATACATTTGCGTAAAAAAATTGCATTTGTACCCCTTAACTTTTTTTTTGTTTTTTGTTTTTTGTTTTTGTTTGAGACAGGGTCTCACTCTGTCACCCAGGCTGGAGTGCAGTGGTACAATCACAGCTTACTGCAACCTCAGCCTCCTGGGCTCAAGTGAAGCAGTCCCCAGCCCTCCTAAGTAGCTAGTATTACAGGCATGCCCCACATGCTCAGCTAATTTTTAAAATTTTTGTAGAGTTAGGGTTTTGCTATGTTCCCAGGATGGTCTCAAATTCCTATGCTCAGGCAATCCTCCCACCTTGGCTTCCAAAAGTACTGGGATTACAGGCACGAGCCACTGCAACTGGCTTAAGGCTGGCCTTAAATTTATACAATTTTAAAAAGAAAAGAAAAGGCCGGGCGCAGTGGCTTACACCTGTAATCCCAGCACTTTGGGAGGCTGAGGTGGGCGGATCACCTGAGGTCAAGAGTTTGAGACCAGCCTGACCAACATGGATAAACCCTGTCTCTACTAAAAATACAAAATTAGCTGGGCATGGTGGCAATGCCTGTAATCCCAGCTACTTAGGAGGCTGAGGCAGAAGAATTGCTTGAACCCAGGAGGCAGAGGTTGCGGTGAGCCGAGATCACGCCATTGCACCCCAGCTTGGGCAACAAGAGTGAAACTCCATCTAAAAAAACAAAACAAAAAGCAAAAACAAAACAGAAAAAGTCCTAAACATCTGGCCCCAGCATTTTGGAGAATAATGGATCAAGGACCTGGGTGACAAGACATCCCTACAACCACCACCTGCCTCAGATCTCTTATTTTTAGGGCAAGGAAGCATCCCAGATAGAGCTGTTGCTTTTCTGTAAATCTCCCTAATTACCCTCTCAGTCCATTTTTTTTTAATTTTCAGTTTATTTGCAGTTTACTCATTTCTTAGGACTTAATTTCTTAAGAGCAGTTTTAGATTCACAGCAAAACTGAGTAGAAGATAGAGAGATATCCCATGTATCTCTCTACATAGGCACAGCTTCCTGCATTATCTACATCCCTAACCAGAGTGGGACAAGTGTAACAAATGATGAACCTACAATGACACATCACTATTACCCAAAGTTCATAGTTGGCATTAGGGTTCACTCTTGGTGTTGTACAGTCCATGGATTTGCACGACCTACACTTTTTTTTTTTTTTTTTTGAGACGGAGTTTCGCTCTTGTTACCCAGGCTGGAGTGCAATGACGCGATCTCGGCTCACTACAACCTCCGCCTCCTGGGTTCAGGCAATTCTCCTGCCTCAGCCTCCTGAGTAGCTGGGATTACAGGCACACCCCACCATGCCCAGCTAATTTTTTGTATTTTTAGTAGAGATGGTGTTTCACCATGTTGACCAGGATGGTCTCGATCTCTTGACCTCATGATCCACCCGCCTCAGCCTCCCAAAGTGCTGGGATTACAGGCTTGAGCCACCATGCCCGGCCAACCTACTCATTTTTAACCTCATTCTCTCAACAGCCTCATTGGGTAGACAGAGCAGTAGTGATTGTTCCCATCCTGCACAGGGGGAAAGTGAGGCCTGGGCTAAGCAGTGATTTGGTGGCAGGGCCAGTCCTTGATTCCCTGGTTGAGATGACCGTGAACCACTGCCTTCAGCTCCAGGGAAAGAGCCCTGGCACAAAAAGCTGGTGGCTCCTTCTGGGAGTTCCCAGGCGTGAAGGGACAATGCAGAATCCCAAGCAATGAGGAAACCCATGTAGGGCAGCAGAGTCGGACCTTTAAAGGGATTGACAGTGTATGTGGAAGAAGGTGGAGGGAAGTCTGCAGGCGGAGGATGGAATGCGGGGGTGAGGAGGGAGGGAGGGGGACTGTGCACCCATCTCTGAGCCCTGTCCTGGTCCTCCACCCTGCATCCCACCCACCTGCCAACCACCCCACCAGGCCGTGACCCGCCCTACGCTGCCCGACCCGCACCTCTCGCATCCGCAGCCCCCCAAATGCTTAGAGCCACCATCCCACCCCGAGGAGCCCAGTGATCTGGAGGAGCTGGAGCAGTTCGCCCGCACCTTCAAGCAACGCCGCATCAAGCTGGGCTTCACACAGGTCTGGAGCCACCTTGCAGGCTGGACAGTGGGTGTGGGGGGGGTGGCTAGTTGATGGATGCCGCGAGGAGCGTGGCGAGTCAGTGGGCACAGTGGGCCCAGTGCCAAAAGGCCCTGCCCTGACCTCCGCCCCTTACCTGCCCCACTGGCTTAGGGTGATGTGGGCCTGGCCATGGGCAAGCTCTACGGCAATGACTTTAGCCAGACGACCATTTCCCGCTTTGAGGCCCTCAACCTGAGCTTCAAGAACATGTGCAAACTCAAGCCCCTCTTGGAGAAGTGGCTCAACGACGCAGGTGGGACTAGGCTGGGGCTCTTGTGTGGGGGGTGGGCAGCAGCTGGTGGCCATGGGAGGCACCCTCTCATGCTCACATATCTCCCGGGGCACAGAGACTATGTCTGTGGACTCAAGCCTGCCCAGCCCCAACCAACTGAGCAGCCCCAGTCTGGGTTTCGATGGGCTGCCCGGCCGTAGACGCAAGAAGAGGACCAGCATTGAGACAAATGTCCGCTTCGCCTTAGAGAAGAGTTTTCTAGCGGTGAGGCCCCCCCGTCCTGGGTGGCCCTCACCTGAGGGGTGGTGGGCAGTGGGCCCCAGGCTAATGAGCCCTCTGCCTGTAGAACCAGAAGCCTACCTCAGAGGAGATCCTGCTGATCGCCGAGCAGCTGCACATGGAGAAGGAAGTGATCCGCGTCTGGTTCTGCAACCGGCGCCAGAAGGAGAAACGCATCAACCCCTGCAGTGCGGCCCCCATGCTGCCCAGCCCAGGGAAGCCGGCCAGCTACAGCCCCCATATGGTACTAAGAGCCCGTCTGGGGGTGGGAGACCACAGAGCTCCACAGGCACCTCTGTGAGGCCCACCCTACCTGGTTGTCCAAAGAACCTAGAACAGAGGCAAAGAGAGCCACTCTTGGGGACAGGCCATCATGTAGACAGGCACAGTCACACAAGGACGCAGTTTCCAGGGAACTATGGTCTTATATGGGGGAATATAAGCACCCCTAGACACACACCTACATAGCTAGACACAGAGTTATCACAGTGCCATAGCCACACAGGGAGGGATATATGTCCAGGGATGTGGTCCAGGTTGAAACACAGTCTTACAACCACACAGAGGCAGGGAGAGGCACTTATTTGTCATTCAGGGACACTGTTACACCCATGGGTGTCCTCTCAGGTCCACAGCTGCACACAGGCCCATTTGGTGTCAGACACAGCTGGGACATCCTTTATCCCATCCCTTTATTTCCATTCCTGGAAAGGGCTGTGATGCTTCAGAGAGGAGCCCCCGCCCCCAGTGGTATGAAGGAGGCACTGTCTGAACTGAGTTCTAAAGGACAAGGGAGAGTTAGCCAGCCACGAGAAGGCGAAGGGCCTTCCAGGACAAGTGTGCACTAAGGCCTAGAAGCCAGGGTGTGCCCAGCCCAATCTGAGGAACTCCAGTGCAAATTTAGTATGGTTGGTGCTGTAGTTCATATGAATGAGGTTGGGGAAGGGGTGGGGCATGTACCCCAAGTTTTACAGTGAAGAGCTGGAACTTGAACCATGGGTAGTGTGGAGGTAAGGAGGGGTTTTGAGCTGGGGAAGGATAGGGTTACATTTGTGAGGTTTTTGGGGCTGATGTAAAGGTGAGACTGGAGGTGTAGTGGCCAAGAAGGAAGCTGGTGAATGGTCCCAGAAAATCAAGTAATATGACATCTCAACACCCTGATGCAAAGATATGCATCCATTTAGCCTCATACTTTAGACCTGCTCTTTCCTTGCCTGGGTCACTTTGAACAGTCTCTCCTGCATCACTTGCCAACCCCACTGGTAAAAGAGTGGTGTTTGCTCGTCCTGGGAAAAGAGTTTTAGTTTTGCGGAACCAACAGTAGCAAGAGCATGTACAGCAGCCACTCTTCCGGTGCAGTCACTTCAGACAGGACACAGCCCTGCAGAGACTAGTCAGACAGGGTGGTGTCAGAAGAGAGGTGGGGAGTGCTTTCAATGGAGAATTAGCCCTTCCTGCTTGTGGTTCAGGATCAGCTAGGGCAAGTGTGAAGAAGGCACATGGAATAATACAAACACAGCATTGTGCCAAAGCCCCCTGCCCCTCTCCTGACACAGAGGAGTGGGGTCCTGCAGGAAGCATCACGGGGGCTGCTTGCAGACAGTGGCCTAACCATATCTCCTTTCCTCTCTCCCCAGGTCACACCCCAAGGGGGTGCGGGGACCTTACCATTGTCCCAAGCTTCCAGCGGTCTGAGCACAACAGGTCAGGGAGGGCAGAAGGTGGTGAGGGGGGACTGGGAGGATGAGGCACAGGCTGGAGCCTGAGGTTCCCAAGTGGCTCTGGGTATCAAGACTGGGCCAGGGGAGTGTGGGTGGGGGAATGGGAGAGACAGTGGAAAGAGGGCAGGACTCACCCCTCCTCTGCAGGAGCAACTCAGCTTTAATCTGCTTCACAATTTCATTTGAGAAAAGCATGAGCATGGTAAAAGGTGAGGCACTTGGGTTTTGTGCCTGGCCTCTGTTATTCATAAGCTATGTGAACTCAAGAGCTTACTTTACCTTTCTGAGCCTTAGTTTTTATAAAATTATTATGAATGTGTAATACATACAAAAGATATAAATACATGCATGCAAGAGTGTATGTATGTGTGTATACGTATACACACACACATGTGCATACATACATACTCTTGTACCCAGAGTTCTCCTTCCTCTTCCTGGGACACAGCAGGTTTATATATATGGTTATACCCTATACATACACACATATATATAAGTAATATAAAATTGGCCGGGTGCGATGGCTCATGCCTATAATCCCAGCACTTTGGGAGGCCAAGGCAGGTGGATCACCTGAGGTCACGAGTTCAAGACTAGCCTGGCCAACATGGGAAACCCTGTCTCTACTGAAAATACAAAAATTAGCCAGTGTGGTGCCTTGTGTCTGTAGTCCCAGCTACTCAGGAAGATGAGGCAGGCGAATTGCTTGAACCTGGGAGGAGGATGTTACAGTAGGCTGAGATCATACCACTGCACTCTAGCCTAGGCAACAGAGTGAGATTTCATCTAAAATATATATTTAGCATAACAAACAACATATTGCCCTTCCCCAAGCCAGAAAATAGTAAGTGGAGATTTATAAAGTAGTAAGTGCTTGCCTGGCACTGTACTGAGCTTTTTCTAAACTGCATTGACTGACTTAATTCTCAAATTCATTTTATGAGATAGGTTCTTTTATCCCCATTTTCCAGATAAGGGATCTGAAGGTCAGAGAGGTTAAGGCAATCCTCCAGGGGTAACCCTAGGACAACAGAGAACCAGGCGTTTCTACCCCAGCAGTCTGGCTGAATCTGGGCCCTCAGCCTCTGCCAGGTTGCCCATCCCTCAGCTGTGGCAACATGCCTGATACCCCTTGCCCCTCCCCAGCCCCTAGAGAGCCATAGGGCTTTGTCTCCTGGGCACCCCCGTTTCTAGTCAGTATAAAAGTGGTTCAGGGCGGGGAGTGCAGAGTGCCAGGGCTCAGCAGGAAGCAGCTGTTCTGACTTCCATTGTTAAAATGGGGGTCGCCATGGCAGAGGCACCGGGAAATGGCTTTGGGAAGAGAGAGCAGGGAGGTCTAAGGCTGTTTCGACTGAGGATATGCTTCGTGAGCTGTGCGGGAGGACAAATAGGAATTAAACCCAGGTTCCTCAGTGGGCAATTAGTGGAAGCTGAAGACCTCATCTCTTTGTCTCTTTCTGGCAGTTACTACCTTATCCTCAGCTGTGGGGACGCTCCACCCCAGCCGGACAGCTGGAGGGGGTGGGGGTGGGGGCGGGGCTGTGCCCCCCCTCAATTCCATCCCCTCTGTCACTCCTCCACCCCCGGCCACAACCAACAGCACAAACCCCAGCCCTCAAGGCAGCCACTCAGCTATCGGCTTGTCGGGCCTGAACCCCAGCACGGGGTAAGTGGGTGCAGGTGGGAGGCTGTGGGGAGAAGCAGGGTCACTGCTACTTCTGGGGTGGGGAGCTGCACCCCAGTTATGTTGTCAGGTCCCTGCCCCTGCTAATGCCTCTGCTTTGCCTCTTGCAGAAGCACAATGGTGGGGTTGAGCTCCGGGCTGAGTCCAGCCCTCATGAGCAACAACCCTTTGGCCACTATCCAAGGTGCGTGCTGCCTCATGTCACTCCCGTTGTCACCAGCCCTATCCTCTGGGGCCTCGAGCCCTGCCATTGCTGCTCCAGCCATGCCATCACGCCCCTGCTCACTGCATTGCTCGCCTCTTCATACCCATCTCACCTTTGGGGAAGGTGTGAGGGGTGCTGATGGGGGTCAGTGGGACCGATGAGGAGATGGGGGGCACTCTGGGCAAGATGCTGGAAGGCAAAGATCTCCCCTGGCCCGGCGTGCCCCCAGCCCAGCCTCTCTCTCTCCCCACCAGCCCTGGCCTCTGGTGGAACCCTGCCCCTTACCAGCCTTGATGGCAGCGGGAACCTGGTGCTGGGGGCAGCCGGCGCCGCCCCGGGGAGCCCCGGCCTGGTGACCTCGCCGCTCTTCTTGAACCACGCTGGGCTGCCCCTGCTCAGCACCCCACCTGGCGTGGGCCTGGTCTCAGCAGCGGCTGCAGCCGTGGCAGCCTCCATCTCCAGCAAGTCTCCTGGCCTCTCCTCCTCATCATCTTCATCCTCATCCTCCTCCTCCTCCACTTGCAGCGAGGCAGCAGCACAGACCCCTGGAGGCCCAGGGGGGCCCGAGGCAGGGTCCAAACCTGAGTGAGGGCCAGCCATGCCTCCCCTCCCAATCCTCTGACCCCCACCTTGGTCTCTTGCCTGGGAAGAAGGCAAGGAGGCCAGTGGTGGGGACACAGAGGGTCCTCGGAGCAGGAGTGACAAGGGAGGAAAGACCAAAAAAACCAACCAACCAAAAAAAAAAAAAAAAAAAAGGAAAGAAACTAACCAACCAACAAAAGAGAAAACCAAAAATAATCACAACAGAAACCAGCTGCCCCAAAGGAACCAGAGGTGAAAAACAAAGAAAAAAACAAACAAAACAAAACCAAAAAAACCCCACAAAATCAAACAAACCAAAAAACCAGTCTCGAGCCAGACCTCAGTGTGCTCACACCCTCACTGCTACGACACCAAATAAGAACCCCAGCCAGGGGCGGAGAAGCCTCCAGCAGGTCAGACCTCATTGCCACCAAGCCCTGGCTGTGGGGCCAACCCCCAACCCTGCCTCCCCCAGTGGGGGCTACAGAAGGAAAAAGAGAAGATGCCAGCTTCCTAGTCCTGGCCCCCAGCCCTGGGCCAGCGAAGACAGGGCACAGTCTGGGCAGATGGGCTGGGGCTCAGCACCACCCGCCAAATGTTCTTTTCCGAAAGGTGAAAGAGAAAGGGCCTGAACAACTTTACACCAAATATTCAGTAGCTTCATCCAAAGGATGTACAGAATTTTTAGCGTTGTGCTCAACAGAATGTGTCCCTCCCATGTGTCCCCTTCTCCCCTGGCCCCCAACTCTCCCCATTTGGGCAGGGGGTCTTGCTTTAACCTCCTCCCTCCCCCCAGCCAGGGGAGAGTTCAAGGGAAGGCCTGGGGATCTTCCTCCCTCTTTTCCCCTTTGAAGGGTGAGCTAGGCCATTTTGCCAAGTTCTAGCTCTCACAAGTTCCTCCTCAACCCTGTCACCCTCCTCTGTTCTGGAATCAACCCCCTCCCCAGCCGATGGGAAGGTAGAAGTTTCAGGCAAGAGGGGATGAAGGCATTCAGTTGAGGGCATTCAGTTGTCTTTTTCCATCCTGTCTGTCAGTTTCCCTAAAAAAGAAAATTCATATTCCAGTGCCTATCCGTGGGATCCTTCACGTTCTTTGACATTAACCAGAAACCAAAAAGAGAACTCGCCTCGCTTTTCCCATCCCGTGCCCCTCTGGTACTGGCGAATGCCTCTCCCTCCCCACACATGCACACACGCACACACCCCAGTGGTGGGGTTCCTCGAGATGGCATCCCCATCAGGGTCCATGTGTGGGGACAGTGCCACAGCCTGTGGTCCCTATCTGAAAAGGCACGGTGGTGGCCACTACTCCCATAAAACCTCCACGAGTCTTGGCTGGACCCTGTGTTTGCCCAGCCCCAGACACATCTCCACTGATGACGGACAGAGGAGAGACGCCACTGGGAGCCACCCTGCCCTCCTGCTATTGTGGAGGCCAACGAAGTTTTGAACCAAAAAAACAAAACAAAACAAACAATAAATTTAAACTAGAAAAAAAGAATTTATATATATCTAAAAGGGAAAGAAGATGAGGACTCTTCAAGAATAAGATAGAGCCGTGAAGCGGAGCCAAGCCCCTGCACCGGTGGTCCAGGCCCTTGGTCCCCAATGCGGACAGAAGGATGGATGCTTCTTTCTCTTTACAAATACCTCATGGATGTCGTCTTTGGGAAAGCCGGAGGGGGCGGCTGGGGCAAGCCTGTCCCTCGGCCAGGGCAGATGGAAGCGGGTGGGTGGGGCTGAGAGGGTGTCAGGGACAGGGATGAAGAGCCCTAAACTACCCCCCGCAATCAACTGAAAAAGCTTTAAAAAAAGAAAAGAAAAAAGGAGCAAGCAAAAAGAACGGACAAAGGAAAACTAACAACTTTCGGGTGGTTTGATTCCTCCTTTGATTTCTTTTTCGGTTCTCTTCTGTCTTTTCTTCTTCTCTCCTTCCTCTCTCCTCTCTTTCCCTTTGCTCTCCTCTCTCCTCTCTCAGTCTTGTTCTTTCTGTGTCTCTCCTCAAACCAAAGTGTTGCAGTGAAGGACGCGAGCCATTGAAATCAGGGTGGGGCCTGGCAGCGCAGTGTGGCCCCCGCCCCTCACTGGGCAGGAGCAGAGGGAGGGGAGAGCCCTGAGACTGCAGGGCCACAGCCTGGGCAGGTTCCACTTTCTCCTGGACACTCTTGAGGAGAGGCAGATGGAGCCCCAGGCCTCAGCGTTCTTTTTTTCTCTTGTCTCCCTTCTCCCACCCGGGAAATGAAACTGTTGGGCTGGGCCATGGAGGCAGCAGAGACTCGGCCATTGCAGGGGCCTCCGGGTGCCTTGTCCTGGCAGTGGTGGAGTAGTCGCCCCCCACCCCTGGCACGATGGGGCCTGGCACCTCGTTGACCCATCCTCGCCGGAATGTAAGCATCTCCGATGAATGACTCCCTGCCCTTACCCTACCTCTGAGTTTGTCCATGTTTATTTCCTGAAGAGAGAAGGGGCTGGCAAGAGGGCTTGGGCCCCAGCCCAAGGGTGGAGAGGGGGCCAAGGGCTCCTGACCAAATAGGAAGAACATGTGAGCAGAGCAAAATGAAAGGAATTACAACCAAAACCCCCTCCAAGAAGACAGGCAGCATGGAAGGCATGGTGGAGATGACTCAAACAAAAACTATGATTCTAGACCAAAAAGGAAAGAAAATCCAGGACTCAACCACCACCCACTTCATCCTGCTTCCTCCCCATCAAGTCCCACCACTTGGGACCTCTCCACACCCCAGTGTTGGGGAGTGGGGCAAAGAGAAGAGGAGGAGCAGGGGGCAGGGATGGGGCAGAAGCCCTGACATTGGTGGAGGGACCCCTGTGCAGTCGGGGTGCTGGGGACCCTCCCCATCCAATCCTCACAACTGGGAAAAGAAAAACAAGAAAAAAGAAAATTCCTGGGAGGGGGAAAAATAACCAAATCCCAAGCTTTAACTACAGCTGTGAAACCAAATATTGGGAAGGGGGTAGGAGGGAGGGAGGGGCAGGTGAGCCCCAGGTCTCCCCCTGGGCCCCCCTCCCCCGAGGACTCGAGATAAGGCACCAAATACCTCATAGAACTTTAATGTTAAAAAAAGGAAACCAAATATCGTTGGCTGGGGGCCAGCCAGGGCAAGGGGCTGGGGGGCTGGAGGGAGCCAGGGTTGGGAAGGTGATGGGGGAATTCATGCCCCCCACCCCCATCTGTCCCTTCCACTCGGGTCCCCCGTCTCGACTCCGGGAAACAAAACTATCTCATCGTTTTTATTTTGCGGTCTGTACAGAGCCTGTGTCCGTGTGTCTGTGTGTGAGCGAGAGAGTTGGAGGGCTGGGGAGCTTTATGTGGGGGATGGGGAGGGAAACCCCAGGCTAGGCTCTGAGCTAGGTTAGATGTCCAAGTTTGGGGGCTGAGGGCCTGGGCTAGAAAGAGGAGAAATGAGTGGATTGGAGTAGTGGGGAGCCCTCTGAATTTCTCTTCTCCCCAACCCTGACCTCCTACTTAAGGGAGGGACAGAGACTGGGTCTACCTTAGTGGTGGGCCTTTTCATTGTGCCAAAAAAAAATTGATGCCAGTAACTAAACCACCTCTCTCTGTTCTCTTCTGGGGGGTGGGGGGAGTGTGGGGGGGGCAGGTAGGGATGGGGAACCCAAGCCCCAGTACGAGTTGGGGCTGTGATCAGGAGGAGGGGAAGGATATGAGTTTTCCACCCATCTCCTCCCTGGAGAAGGCCGTGACGGGCTCTCCAAGCCCTGGGGAGATTTGGCAAGGAACTAGCCAAGTCAGGGTGAACTCTTGACCTGACTAGTTTTTCTAACCCACCCGAATCCCAGGGTGCTTCTCTTCCTCTAGCCCAGGGTAGGGGGACTTGAATGAGAGAGAGAGTGAGACAGACAGCAAGATTGAGACACGCGGGCCCCCACTGGTCTCTGAGTGGGAAAGGCAAGTGCGAGAGATAAAGGCCTCCAAGAGAAAAAAGAAACAAACCAAAGATTTAACCATTAAAAAAAAACCCACAGACAACTCCGCTACCTTTTTATACGTTGGGAAAAAAAGTGAAAAAAAATTAAAAATAAAAATTAAAAATACACAAAAACTCCAAGCCGCAGGTCCTTCATGCGGTTTAAACTTTGACCTCAGCAGTCTCCAAAGCAAGACGACGATGACAAAGGCGGAAACAAAGAAAAAATAATGTATATTTTTAAGTATTTGTCCTTGAATTGTTAGCTCCTTGTTAAACAAACAAGAAAAGGAGAGAAAAATCCAGAGAGAAGTATTGCTGGGAAGGAGACTACTATTTACTATGTCTGTGACCTCTTCCCTCTGCCTCCCTCCCCTTCCTTTTTCCTGTCTTCTATCCTTGCTGCCCCTCCCCCAACCTATCCCCCAAACCCAGGGGCTCAGTATTTATTTATTTATATAATTGCAGGGTGACTGGGGGTCTCTCTCGACAACTCGTAGAGGGCCTTTGGATCATGGTGGGGTGGGGAAAAGGCAAGAAGTCTTTGGGAAGAGCAGGGGCCTGAACTTTGATCAGTTCCTTTCTGGCCTCTTGTCCCACTGCTGCCACCATCACCTTCCAAATCCAGGGCTGCACTAGGGTAAGGTGACCACCCTGCCTTGTAAAGACCCGATTGGCTCAGCCCATGTTGGTGTGGGTGTCTCACCTCCCAGAATAACCAGGTCAGACAGAATGGGGGTGAGTGGAGTTGGAGGGGGTGGCAAGTACAAGGCAAGGGTGCCCAAAAAGCGGCATCCAGAAATCAGCTCTGGAGTAGACTTGCCTTTCCTCCATCCTCACCAAGTTTGCCTCCCTTTCAGTTCCGTCTGACCCCTGTGTTGGTAGCCCCTTCCTTTCCTTCCTGTACCCACTCCCTGTCTCTTCTCGTGGTAGCGGGTTAGCGTTTCAGTGTTCTTAACTCCAATCTGCTTGTTCATTGTACAATGTGCTTCTTTTAAGGCCCCATTTTTGTAACTTGAGTGTGTCATTCATCTGAACAAAAAACATCAAAAAATAAAAAATTAAAAACTGTACAGAGAGAAATGATGCCTGCTCTCCCTTGGTCTCCTCTCTGTCCTGGGAAGGGTGGTAAAGAAATCCAGGTATGGGGTTGGAGATCTGTATGCTGGGTTTTACTTCTGAATGCTCATAGTCTGGGCAACATAGTGAGAACTCTTCTCTTAAAAAAAACCCAAAAACTCAGCGGGGCATGGTGGTGCGTGCCTGTAGTGTCTAGTCCTAGCTACTTGGGAGACTGAGGTGGGAGGATCGCTTGAGCCTGGGATGTCGAGGCTGCAATGAATGGTGATTGTGCCACTGCATTCCAGTCTGCGTGACAGAGAGAGACCTTGTCTCAAAAAAAAAAAAAAAAAAAGCAAATTTTTGAGGCCGGGCATGGTGGCTCACGCCTGTAATCCCAGCACTTTGGGAGGCCAAGGCAGGTGGATCACAAGGTCAAGAGATCGAGACCATCCTGATGAACATGGTGAAACCCCGTCTCTACTAAAAATACAAAAAATTAGCTGGGCATGGCGGCACACGCCTGTAATCCCAGCTACTCAGGAGGCTGAGGCAGGAGAATTGCCTGAACCCAGGAGGCGGAGGTTGCAGTGAGCCGAGATCGCGCCATTGCACTCCAATCTGGGTAACAAGAGCGAAACACCATCGCAAAAAAAAAAAAAAAAAAAAAAAAAAAAAGGGCCGGGCGCGGTGGCTCACGCCTGTAATCCCAGCACTTTGGGAGGCCAAGGCGGGTGGATCACGAGGTCAAGAGATCGAGACCATCCTGGTCAACATGGTGAAACCCCGTCTCTACTAAAAATACAAAAAATTAGCTGGGCATGGTGGCACGTGCCTGTAATCCCAGCTACTCGGGAGGCTGAGGCAGGAGAATTGCCTGAACCCAGGAGGCGGAGGTTGCGGTGAGCCGAGATCGTGCCATTGCACTCCAGCCTGGATAACAAGAGCGAAACTCCGTCTAAAAAAAAAAAAAAAAAAAAAATTAAAAATTAAATTTTAAAAAAGAGTGAATGTTTGGAAGTAAAGCCTGCACAAATGTTCTCACCAATCAAAGAACCAAGTCTTTAAATCCAGGATGAATTCACATTTCTGAATTCAAATCTCAGTGCTGCCATTTTATAAATATATGACCTTCATATATTTAGGGACAGTATCTACCTCACAAGGTTGTAGGATGATGGTCTAAGTAAAGTGCTTAGGACGGAGCTCCAGCACACTGTCTTCAATAAATGACTACTATGAGAAAGCCAGGAAACCAGCAAGTATCTACCCATCTCCATCCCCGGATGCTTTGCCAGAGGACGAAAGAGACTGTTTAAAACCAGAGTTTCAATTAACACATTAAAAAGTTTCAGCCTCACAGATAGTCAAATTAACAGAAGAGTTATATGTCATTTTTTCACATCACTAAAAAAAAAGCACGCACACACACACACACACACACACACACACCCGAGGCCATGTGCAGTGGCTCATGCCTGTAATCCTAGCATTTAGGAGGCCAATGCAGGAAGAACCCTTGAGCCCAGGAGTTCGACACCAGCCTGGGCAACACAGTGAGACCCCATCTCTACGAAAATTGAGCAAAATTAACTGGGCATGATGGTGTGCATCTATGGCCCCAGCTACTTGGGAGGCTGAGGTGGGAGGATCTCTTGAGCCTGGGAGGTGAAGGCTGCAGTGAGCTATGATAGCACCACTGCACTCCAGCCTGGGTGAAAGAGCGAGACCCTGTCTCAAACCAACCAACCAGAGGTGATTTTGAAGTATTCTGGTGGTTCAATGTATACACCAACCCTCTTCCTTTTTAGAGCAATAGTAACTCTTTCTCAAATTATTGTACCCATCTTGGCAGTACAACAGCTTCTGCAGGCCATCAGGCCATGGACTGACCCTTAGACCTTAATGCTGAAAATTAGAAGTGGTATTAATGAAAATTTGCTGCAAGGCTGGGCGCAGTGGCTCATGCCTGTAATCCCAGCACTTTGGGAGGCCAAGATGGGCGGATCACTTGAGGCCAGGAGTTGAAGACTAGCCTGGCCAACATGGTGAAGTCCCGTCTCTACTAAAAATATGAAAATTAGCCAGGCGTGGTGGTGCGCACCTGTAATCCCAGCTACTCAGGCAGCTGAGGCCCAAGAATCATGAACCTGGGAGGTAGAGGTTGCAGTGAGCCAAGATCATGCCACACAGCACTCCAGCCTCGGTGAGAGAGTGAGACTCTTGTCTCAGGAAAAACAAAAACAAAAAAAAAACTGTTGAGTTTCCTCAACACTGTTCCATCCTCTAATGTATGCTTGGTACACAGGTGCTGGGATCCTGCAAATTCGATAGTATTGGGAATCGAGGCACAGGAAAAGGGAATAGAGTAAGAGAGATGTTTCATATTTAGTAAGACAAAAAGTGTTAGCATTGCAATGTTTTGGCAAGACTGAAAGAAAGCAAAGCACCTCAACTCTCAAAACAAGTCAGCAGGGGTGGAGCATCAGAATAGTACATTGAAGATGATCATTTGGTCCAGGCCTATCTTCAGGGTGACACAGTCAGAACCACACAGAACTCAAGACCCCATCTCTACAAAATAAATTAGCCAGATGCGGTGATGCTCGCCTGTGGATCCAGCTACTTGGAGGATGAGGCAGGAGGATCGCTTGAACCCAGGAGGCTGAGGATGCAGTGAGCTGTGATCGTACCATTGGATTCCAGCCTGGGTAACAGTATGACTAAAAAATAGAAATCAAAACAAAACAAAACAGGCTGGGTGTCATGGTTCACGTCTCTAATCCCAGCACTTTGAAAGGCTGAGATGGGAGGATCCCTTGAGGCCAGGAGTTTGAGACCAGCCTGGTCTACATAGCAAGACCCCAAACATGGGCCAGGTGTAGTGGCTCATGCCTGTAATCCCAGCACTTTGGGAGGCTGAGGTGGGCAGAACACGAGGTCAGGAGTTCGAAGTCAGCCTGGCCAATATGGTGAAACCCATCTTGTCATTTGGCAAATGACATCTTATGTCATTTCTTTTACAACAACAATTATTAGGATTTATTTTGTTTTAAGCTGGGCGTGGTGGCTCATGCCTGTAATCCCAGCACTTTGGGATGCTGAGGCTGGTGGATCACCTGAGGCCAGACTGACCAACAAGGTGAAACCCTGTCTCTGCTAAAAATACAAAACTTAGCTGGGTGTGGTGGCAGGTTCCAGTAATCCCAGCTACTCAGGAGCCTGAGGCAGAAGAATCACTTGAACCCAGGGTGGGAAGTTTGTAGTGAGCCAAGATTGTGTCACCGCATTCCAGCTTGGGCAACAGAGCAAGACTCTCCCTCAAAAAAAAAAAAAAAAAAAAGAGCAAGCCGGGCGTGGTGGCTTATGCCTGTAATCCCAGCACTTTGGGAGGCCGAGGCGGGTGGATCACGAGGTAAAGAGATTGAGACCATCCTGGTCAACATGGTGAAACACCATTTCTACTAAAAATACAAAAAATTAGCTAGGCGTGGTGGCACGTGCCTATAATCCCAGCTACTCAGGAGGCTGAGGCAGGAGAATTGCTTGAACCCAGGAGGCGGAGGTTTCGGTGAGCCGAGATCAGGCCATTGCACTCCAGCCTGGGTAAGAAGAGCGAAACTCCGTCTCAAAAAAAAAAAAAAAAAAAAAGAGAGAAAAATAAAACCTGGCTGGGCGTGGTGGTTCACGCCTGTAATCCAAGCACTTTGGAGGCTAAGGTGGGCGGATCACCTGAGGTCGGGAGTACAAGACCAGTCTGACCAACATGGTGAAACCCTGTCTTTTTATAAAAAAATATAAAAAAAGAAAAAAAACCTAACACAGGAATAGAAAACCAAACACCGAATGTTCTCACTTCTACATGGGAGTTGAACAATGAGTACACATGGACTCAAGGAAGGGAACATCACACACGGGGGCCTGTCAGAGGGTCGGGGGCTAGGGGAGGGATAGCATTAGGAGGAATACCTAATTGAAGTATATTGAAGGTTGAAGTATATATAAACAGGATTCGGAGCTCCAGCACACTGTCTTTTATTTGTCATTTATTAAAGAGTGTGCTGGAGCTCTGTCCTAAGCATTCAAAACATATATAAAAATGTATGTTTATATATGTCTACAAAGAGTGAAACAAACTTCTATTAAAAAATACCTATCTTTACATATATATGTCTATCAATATTTACCATATTGTTTTATATACATATAACAGGTAAGATATATGCATACACACATGCACATAACCTATTGGTTATGTATTTTTTGTATAAACAGAACCCTAATACATTAACCTTTTAAATCTTATGTCATTTCTTTTACAAGAACAATTCTTAGAATTTATTTTGTTTTAGGCTGGGCATGGTGGCTCATACCTGTAATCCCAGCACTTTGGAAGGCTGAGGCTAGTGGATCGCCTGACGTCAGGAGTTCAAGACCAGCCTGATGAACATGGTGAAACCGTCTCTACTAAAAATACAAAAATTAGGTAGGTGTGGCGGCAGGCACCAGTAATCCCAGCTACTTAGGGAGCCTGAGGGAGGAGAATCTCTTGACCCTGGGAAGCACAGGTTGCAGTGAGCCAAGATTGCCCCGCTGCACTCCAGCCTGGGCAATAGAGTGAGACTGTGTCTCAAAAAAATAATTTTTTTTTAACCATAGCTACACTATCATAAATTATTATTTTTATTATTATTATTTTTTTGAGATGGAGTTTCGCTCTTGTTACCCAGGCTGGAGTGCAATGGCGCGATCTCGGCTCACCACAACCTCCGCCTCCTGGGTTCAGGCAATTCTCCTGCCTCCGCCTCCTGAGTAGCTGGGAATACAGGCACGCGCCACCATGCCCAGCTAATTTTTTGCATTTTTAGTAGAGACGGGGTTTCACCATGTTGACCAGGATGGTCTCGATCTCTTGACCTTGTGATCCACCCGCCTCGGCCTCCCAAAGTGCTGGGATTACAGGCTTGAGCCACCGTGCTCGGTCTATCATAAATTATTTCAGTGCTTATTTATATTCTCAAATTTTCCCAAATTTTAAATTTAATCTCTTTATTTGGACACCTAATTTTCTTCCATTATTCACATGTGCATCTTAGCAGTTCCAATTCTTTGGTCACAATATTTTTTTCCTTAAACATTTATAGATGTGTTACCACAATCTTCCCACGTGATATGGTATAGAGGTGACTGCTAAGGCTAGCAAGCTTTATGTTCCTTTCCTTTATTTTTTTTTCCACTCTATTTTTCTTATACTATGAAGATGATGTAATGAAGCAATCACCATCCTTGATATTAATCTTTTTAATAAAATGTAACTATTTTAAAAAATAAACCCAAGGCCGGGTGCAGTGGCTCACGCCTGTGGTCCCAGCACTTTGGGAGGCTGAGGCAGGCAGATCACCTGAGGTCGGGAGTTTGAGAACAGCCTGACCAACATGGTGAAACCCCATCTCTTTAAAATAAAATAAAATAAACCCAAAAACTTTGGGCACCAGGGAACCAGTGTTCTTGTTGCCTTGACTACTTGACTTGCCCAACTAAAAACAAGCAATGCAAGCCCGTTTCATCAGAATTGGTGTGTATATAATGCAGGTTCCTGGGTATCACCCCACACATGCTTGCTGGATCTAAGTCTCAAGGGGAATTTCCTAACACACACCAGCATTTGGGAACCTTTGCCTGTCCAACTGGAACACCAGCATCCAACAAGTAATAAGTGGTATCTTTTTTAGGACCATGGCTCAACTGATGACCGTGGAAGTTTCACCAGGATGATGATGAACAAAGAACCCCCTAAACTTGTTCACAAATGTGTTTGCACAAACTCTTCTCAGGGTAGGAGTCAAACTGAAGCTGCAAAAGAGAATAACGGAGGAAGGATGACCAGACACCATCACAGAACCATTCTTTCCTGCTGAGAGCCTCTTTATCTTGTAGCTAGCAAGCATCCTCAGGTTTTTCTCCTTCATTCCATCCCTTTTCTTGATTCAGCCTGATCTTTATGGTTTTGCATGGATGACTACTCAAATTGTTCTGAACACTTATTTCATGACTTTCATGATGTTACAGCTTTTGAGGGGGAGGTCTGGGAATGACTTTACCTGGGGACTGGGGGACCTGGCATGCTGGGCCAAGATGACTCTAGTCCTTTCTGCAGGGTATGCAGTTGTTAAAAGATGGTGGCCATGATCTGTACACCCAGGTGGGAAGCAACTGCTTAAAAAGATTTGCTCTTCATAGGAGCTGTTAGGACATCAAGTGGTTTTTTTTTTTTAATGATTAAAAGCACAATGTAGTAAAATAGTAGAGTTAGGAGACCTGACTTCTAGCCTTCTCATCTGAGCAACAGGCTGAACTAGACTTTCAAATGATGCCCTAGAGTCCTAGCGCTCAGGGTGTTAAGGGCCTGAAGGGAGTAGAATAGGGATGACCAGGTGCTGTGGCTCACACCTGTAATCTCAGCACTTTGGGTGGAGCCTTTGAGTCTAGAAGTTGGAGACTAGCCTGAGCAACATGGTGAGACTGTCTTTACAATAAACACAAAAATTAACTGGGCATGTGCCTGTAGTCCTAGCTGAGGTGGGAGGATCAGGAGCTGGGAAGGGCGAGGCTGCAGTGAACCATGTTCGTGACATTAGCTGGACATGGTGGTGCATGCCTGTAATCCCAGGTGAGGCTGAGGCAAGAGAATTGCTTGAAGCCAGGAGGCAGAGGTTGCAGTGAGCTGAGAACCTGCCATTGCACTCCAGCCTAGGCAAGAGTGAGACTCAAGTTTTCAGGCCAGGTGTGGTGGCTCACGCCTGTAACCTTAGCACTTTGGGAGACTGAGGTGGGCAGATCACCTGAAGTCAGGAGTTTGAGGCTAGCCTGGCCAACATGGCGAAACCCCACCTCTACTAAAAATACAAAAATTAGCTGGGCGTGGTAGCTGTAATCCCAGCTACTTGGAAGGCTGAGGCAGGAGAATCACTTGAACCCAGGAGGTGATGGTTTCAGTGAGCCAAGATCACTCCATTGCACTCTATCCTGGGTGACACAGCAACTCTCTCAAAAAAAGAAAAGCTCTGGCCAGGCGCAGTGGCTCATGCCTATAATCCCAGTACTTTGGGAGGCTGAGGCAGGTGGATCACAAGGTCAAGAGATCAAGACCATCTGGTCAACAAGGTGAAACCCTGTCTCTACTAAAAATAGAAAGATTAGCTGGGCATGGTGGTGTGCGCCTGTAGTCCCAGCTACTTGGGAGGCTGAGGCAGGAGAATTGCTTGAACCCAGGAGGCGGAGGTTGTGGTGAGCCGAGATCGTGCCATTGCACTCCAGTCTGGGTAACAACAGCGAAACTTCGTCTCAAAAAAAAAAAAAAAAGAAAAGTTCTTTCCAACAGAAGCATCTGGAATAATCTTTGAGGAAAGGGGGTCTGAGGCAAGGCTAGCACAGCAGCCTAGCATCCCACCAGTCACACACTTCCATCTTGTTTCCACCACCCTCCCCAAAGTATGTAGAAGGCAGCAGAGTGGACAGAAAAGCATATGGATGATTAAACCAAATGAAATCAGGCTTAAATTCTGACCTGGGCAAGTCTTCTCAATGCTTTTGACTGCGGATTCCTTTCCTGCAAAATGTTCTCACATAATCAGCGAGAATATTACTCCAAGTTATATAGTACTTGAGACTGACGTTCCAACATTGGCCAGCCAGCCAACAATCCCTCTCCCACATTAAAAATCTGTTGGCTGAGCCAAAGTCCAACTCCAGGGGTATTCAAGTCACCATCCCTCATGAAGCCTCCTATGCCCAGACATGTATTATTCAGAATCTCCTTTAACTCCACAGCCTGACATCATGCCTACCTGCATCTGCCCTTGGGGATCACTGAGAAAATCAGACGGCCTTGGGACAAGGCCCACATCAGGCCAGGAGTCGGGAACAGGGTGTAAGAATATATTTCTCTAAAAAAGTTCCTGCCACCAGCAGAAAACACCCTTGAGCTTTTCCACAGGGAAATGGGACATCTAGTGGTAAGAGAGCCATGCTACCTCCATCTAGCAGTAAAGTGAAGGCCCTGCTCTGAGAGCCATGCCCATGAACACGTCATTCTCTTCAGCCCAGCAAATGTTTACTGAGCTCCTACTACGCGCCAGACCCACTTTTGGGTGTTGGTGACGCAACCATGAGCAGTGAGACCTAGTACCTGGCCTCATGCCTCCTAAATTCCACTCTATACACTGCTGGCAACTCAGTCTTTATTGACAGTTTCATTTTTGGGGTAACCAGTGCTAAGAGGTGGAAGGTTGGGGGCACCTTTGTGTGTGTTAAGGACCCCAGAGCACGCCCTCAGGAGAGAATTTAGAACTTACATGGTGGTGGGATGGGAAGAGGAAGGGACACAGTATGTACAGAGGCTTAAGGGGATGCTGGAGGGCCTTCAGCAACAGGGCATGGAGGTGCTGAAGAGGAAGTCAGGCAGAGTCAGCCACTGATCTGGACCCCCTCAGCCTCGGCCAGAGGGTAAATCTCAATGGCTTCCACCAGGGGCAGTGCCTCCACGGCAGTCTCCATCACAGCCAAGCCAACAGCAGCCTCTGCCTCTGCCAGCTGCTGCCGCACAGCTGCCTGATGCTGCTGCTGATGGGTCTTGCGGTGCTTCCAGAGGTTGGAGAATGAGCGGTAGCTCTTGCCACAATCAGGGCAGGAGTAGGGTCGTTCACCTGTGTGGATGCGGCGATGTTCTGCCAGGCGCATAGAGATGGCAAAGGCCTTGCCACACACTTCACAGGCAAAAGGCCGCTCACCTGTGTGCAGGCGCCGGTGGTCTTTCAGGTGGGTACTCTGACGGAACGCTTTGCCACAGTCTGGACACGGGTATGGCCGCTCACCTGTGTGGATGCGCCGGTGCACTTGCAGTGACGTCTCTGTGCTGAACAGCTTCTTGCACTCGCTGCACTCTAGACCCCGGCGGCGGGCAGGGGCCGCAGGGGATGCCGCAGCAGTGCCTCCGAGGGCTGCTGGAGAGGCGACTGGTGCACGAGTGGCACGTGGGGCTCGAGGGGCAGGGGGCTCCTTAGCCAGAACCTCTCCAGGTCCAGCAGCCGCATGGGCTGCCTCATGTGCCTGCAGCCGAGCAGCTGAGCCCACTTTCTTGCCACAGGTGCCACACTCAAAGCGCCGTGGGGCCTGGGCAGCAGCAGCTGCACAACGGTGCTCCCGGAGCCTCAGTGAGGAGGGGAAGGCAGCCCCACAGGATGGGCAGCGGTGGGGCTGGCGCCCAGCATGGACTACAAGCTGGTGCACCTCCAGCAGCCGGCGCAGTAAGAAGGAGCGGGGGCACTCGCGACACTTATAGGGATATTCACCTGTGTGATGGTAGCGGTGCATGAGCAGGCGGTAAGGGCGGTGAAAACGCACCCCACATTCCTGGCAGCGGTAGGGGAAGTGCTGGGCATGCACCAAGCGGTGCTGCCTCAGCGTGGAGCTTTGTGTGAAAGCCTTGCCACAGTCCCCACACCGGTAGGGCCGCTCTCCTGTGTGTGTGAGCCGGTGGCGGGCCAGGTTGGCAGGCGAGTTGAAGGGCTTGGAGCAGTCAGGGCAAGGGAAGGGACGCTCCCCTGTGTGCGTACGCAGGTGATTACGCACATGAGACTTCTTCTTGAACATCTTGCCACAGATGCTGCATTTATGGCGCCGCTCCAGCCGATGCACAAAACGTTGGTGTCGGGTCAGCTGCAAGGCCTTTCCAAATTCACGGCTGCACAGGAGGCAGCGGTAGGTGCCTGGGGCAGTGGGCTCTGCTGAGGTCTCCTCAGACACAGGTGGCTCAGGGGCCTCTGGCTCTCCAGTCTCTGCTGGAGCTGGCTCAGAAAAACCAATGACAGGCTCTTCTGGTGGGACTGGTGTTGTGGGCAGAGGGACACCCCCTACCCCATGAGTACGCCGGTGATAAAGGAACTTGGTAAGGTTGACGAAAGTCTTTCCACATGGACACGAATGCAGAGGATTCGGGGTGTGGGCTCGCCGGTGGGCCAGGAGGAGGGCTTCTGTGCCAAAGGCCAGGCCACAGTCTACACACAGGAAGTGTGACTCGCTGCTGTGGTCTCCAAGGTGCTGGTCCAGACTGGAAGGGCTAGGGAAGACACGACTGCACAGGGGGCACTTAAAGACACCCTCCCGGTGACTCCGCAGGTGCTGCTGTAGCTGGTGGGGTGAGAGAAAAAGCTGGTCACAGGCTGAGCAGAAGAGCTCCTGTGTGGCTGCCCCGCCTGCTTCTCCACTGTTGTTCCTCCGGGCCCTGCGTCCCCGGCGATCCCGCCCAATGGCTTCGCCATTGCGCAGCTCATAACTGTGGTCAGAAGCTGGCAAGGGGTCAGGCTGAGACACAGGCACCTCTGCAGGTGATGAGGCCTGCATCTCCTGCTGTAGGGCAGGCTCCTGAGACTCGGGGACAGGAGCAGGAAAGTGAGTGGCCTGGTGCTCCAGGAAATCCGCTGGCAGCTGGAAGAGCTGGGAGCACTCAGAGCACTTGTAGAGGAGCAGCTCCACCTCAGTCACCACCTCAGTGGTGGTGGCAGCGGCAGATGGGACAGCCGCCCCTTCCCCACCCTCTTCTGCCTTGCGGTATGAGTGCTCCACAGCCACACGGGCCTGGCCCATGGGAGGCCCTAGAACAACTGGGGACCCCAGGACAACAGGGGCAGGAGCCTTGGTGGGCGTGGCCCGGAGGTGTGTCTGCCGGTGGTTCAGCCAGAGCTCCTGGCTGGCAAAAAGAGCCTTGCAATCCACACACTCGTAGTGGATGGTGCTGGAGCTCAGGGGTGGTGCCTTGGGTGGTGGCTCAGCTGGCAGTGCCTCCTGGGGTGCCATCATCTTCAGGTGCAGCTCCTGGTGCTCCAGGAGCTGGCTGGGTGACATCAGCAGTTGACCACACTCCAGGCACTGGTACTGGCTCTCCTGCACAAGGGTCTGATAAAGGCCTGTGCCTGAAGCTGCCTCTGTGGCCACAGTAACTCCAGGGTCAGCCACGCCCACCAGCTCAAAGTGCTGCTGGGGCACGTGGGAGTTTTGGTGCATGAGCACCTCTTCCAGGGATCCATAAAGCTGGTTGCACTCAGAGCAGACATAGCGGTGCTCAATGTACAGGACTGTCTCTTCTGACTCCTCAGTCATGGCGGCAGCAAGGCCCTGAGCTGGAAGAAGGGACAGTGGGGACAAACCAGTTAGGTCACTGATTCCTCAGCTCTTCCCTTTATTACTCTCCACTCCCAATACCTTAGATCTATTTCTCCCTAACTTCTTCCTTTGATTTTTAAAATTCTGCCTCCCTCTCTCCTAATAATCCTTCCTCCCTTCAACCTAATAAACACCAAACACAAAATCTTCCAGGCAATCCCTTCCCCAGGAATCTACCCACAGTCTCACCTCTGAATCAACTTGCATCAAATCCCACCCACCAGATCCTTGTTACCCTTCCAGTCCCCTCATCTCCCACACCTCTCAGTGGGCCCCACAGCTCGGCCCAGCACACTGGAACCTCCACTTAAACCTCCTTCCACTGACTCCTTTTCTTAGCAACTCACGTCATCCCATTCCTCTCCAAGGCTCCTAAACGAAAACTCATATAGGCCTTTCCCACCTGTTTCTCCCAGCAACACCCCTCCCATGGGCTCCACTCCTTCTCCCAGGTTCTCAGACTTCTTTTTATACCCAGACCACTCAAACTGCCCAATGCCCCACCACTCCACTTTCAGCACTGTAAACGGTGCCAACCCTCCCCTTTACACGCAACCCCCGCTACCCACTAACTCTTCCTTGGGTGCCCGGATTCCTCACATCAGACTATCCCTTCCTAGCAATCAAATTTTCTCACACTGCCCTAACCCATCTCCACACCCAGACTTTGCCCACCTTAACCACTTCATGATACCCAGCCTTGTTTAATTACTTAACCTACTCTACAAATCAAGGCCTTCTCCTACAACCCAAACCCCCTATCCAGAATACCCAGACATATTTTCACAAACGCCTACTCCTCACATCAGACTTAGAACCTACCCCCACCCTAACTCCTGTCTCCAGGATATCTATCCATTCTTTACATTCATCACCTCTTCTTTGTACCAAGACCAAACTGCCAATTCTAATCCCCTCTGGGATACCCAGATCCCCTGTTCCCATTGATTTAAACCCTTCCTGTTCATACACAGCCACGCATTCAGGGACACCCAAACCCTCACTTCATATCAACCTATCAACCTCCTGCCAAGAGGCCCACCTTAATCCATCCAAGGAATATCCAGATCCTCTTTCACATTATTAACCTAATCTTTTTTTTTTTTTGATGGAGTCTCGCTGTTGTTACCCAGACTGGAGTGCAATGGCACGATCTCGGCTCACCGCAGCCTCCGCCTCCTGGGTTCAGGAAATTCTCCTGCCTCAGCCCCCTGAGTAGCTGGGACTACAGGCACACACCACCATGCCCAGCTAATTTTTGTATTTTTAGTAGAGACAGGGTGTCACCATGTTGACCAGGATGGTCTCGATCTCTTGACCTCATGATCCACCCGCCTCGGCTTCCCAAAGTGCTGGGATTATAGGCGTGAGCCACCTCGCCCGGCCTTACCCTAATCTTTTTTAATTTGCTAAAAGACCTAACTCAACCTCACCCATTCTGGGGATGCTCAGACCCTCCTCCTCCTAGCAACATAACTCCTTTTCTTTTTCTTTCTTTTTTTTTTTTTTGAGACGGAGTTTCACTCGTTACCCAGGCTGGAGTGCAATGGTGCGATCTCGGCTCACCACAACCTCTGCCTCCTGGGTTCAGGCAATTCTCCTGCCTCAGTCTCCCGAGTAGCTGGGATTACAGGCACGCGCCACCATGCCCAGCTAATTTTTGTATTTTATTAGAGACGGGGTTTCACCAGGTTGACCAGGATGGTCTCGATCTCTTGACCTCGTGATCCACCCGCCTCGGCCTCCCAAAGTGCTGGGATTACAGGCTTGAGCCACCGCGCCCATACACTCCTTTTCTTTTCGTAAAGATCCACAGGCACTCTAACCCATTCCAGGGATAACGAGACCATCCTTCACAATGGCTTAAGTTCCTTTTACACTCACCCCTCTCGGTGCCCAAATTCCCTTTAGGGATACCCGAACCTCCTATTCTCATGCAGAACCCTTATCACCACCCTAATCCAGCACACCCGTTTTCCTCACACTCAAACCCTTCTCACCAGCCTACTACTCTAGGGGTACTCAGACCCCCAACGTCTTAGCAACCTAACATCTCGGTCTCATTCCAGGAATTCCCAGAAACCTCTCACTTTAGCACACAGATCTCTGCCACTTTACTTCCTCTCCTTCCAATAACCAAATCCCATCTTCACCTTTGCCTAATTACCTGGACTTACAAAAGACTACCTTCCCTAGCTCATTCCAGGGACACCCAGACACCCTTTTAACATACACATAACCCTTCTTTGTACAGAGACCCCTCTCCACGCATTCCAAGGGTACCCAACCTCCCGATGGTAAATACATCCCGTATATCCAATGTACCCACATTGGTTTAAGGTTTCTTCACATTAATTTAACCTTATTCGTCACAGCTGGACTCCTCCTTAGCTCTAAAGCGCTCCCTTGGGGTATCTATTTCCTAATACCTTTTCACACCAAGACCCCTCTCACCGCCCCAATTCTTTCCAGGAAGAACTATTTCCCCCCTTGGTTAACTTAATTATCTTTCTCACACGCTAAGCCCCTCACCGGACACCCCAGTACCTTCTAACCGGCCCAGTCCCTTCGTCCTGGACTTAACACGACACCAAGTCCTTTACCCCAAACCCTGGGGAGCCGCGGAGCCCTCCTGGGGCAGCTCTGAGGCCTCCCCTTCCTGCCCAGGTGTCCCGCCAAGTCCCCAGCCCGAGCCCCGCCCCTCCTCACTCAGCCCCGCATGCGACTCCACTCCCCTTCCCCACCCGCCGCCCGGGCCCGGCCCCCGCCCGGCCGCCCGCGCGCCCGGTCGGCAGTTGGTGCCGCTCCGCCCTAACTGCCCGGGCGCGCGCTCCCTCAGGCCCTCAGTGCGCAGGCGGACTGGCGAGAGGAGGCCGCGGCGGCAGGGAGGGCAGCCCGGCCAGCCTCCGCGCGCCCGCTCGCACTCACCTGCCTCCGCCGTCTCGCCAGCTCCGGCCCCGGCGCGGGCCACGGGTCCCCTTGCACGGCCACCCTAGCGCTGCGCCTGCTCTAGCTCTCGTCGTCGCCTCTCGCCTGCTCCGCAGCCTCGCTCTCGCCCCCAGCTACCCTCGGCAACGCCCCTCCCACCTTCTTCCTCGGCCGCCGTGCGGACGGCCGGACGCAACCAATCATCGTCCGCTCCGGCCCTACCGTTCGGCCAATCGACGTTTATGTCTCTGGGGCTTGAGCCAATAGTGAAGAGCGTCGAGATTCCCCTGCAGCGCCCAACCAGTCCTTTAGCGACGTTCCCTCACTGGTCGGCCCTCGGGTGGATAGTATCCGCCCCTTTAATCCTCCCTAGAAGATGCTCCTCCTCTTCCTCGACTCCGCCTCCGACGGCTCCAGAAGGGAGCTATGAGCGAAGGGCGGCGTGATGACGTCAGGCGCGCGGGGCGCCGCCGTAGGCGCCATCTTGGGGATGCCGTGAGGGAGTCAGCGTTGGGGTCAGGGAGAGGGAAGAGGAGAGGCTGCGAAATTGAGGCGCGCGGCACCCTGGGGGTTGGAGCGGCGTATTGGAGGCACGGGAGCCTCTGTGGTTCCCCCAAGAGTCAGAGGGAGAAAGTGAAACCACTCAGCGCGATGGGAAGAGGGCAAACTGCAGCACCAGTCACATGGAGGGAGAAAAGGAAACCAAGATTCCAGACTCACTTTATTGAAAGGAGGGTAATGAAGGCCATAGGAAGAAACAGGGAAAAGACCGAGGGGACTTTTGGGAGGTGGAGAGAGGAGAAATGTCAGAGGGGAAGCAAGGAGAGCGGGGATATAGAGAAAAAGGAGCAGCAGGGACAGGCAATTTCATTGGAAGAAACGGAACGTGGCGGGTAGAGAACCTGAAGGACAATCGGGGTGAGAGCCTGAAGGAAGTGAGCAGGTAGCGCCTCCTTCCGGGGTGACTCTGACCCTTACAGTTCCCATGTCTCCAAGGGCTCTGGCTATTCCTATTCACCTTGTTCCTGTGACGCTCGGTCTTAGGAGGGAGTTGCTCCAGTAAAAAGTTTCCAGGCAGGGCGCGGTGGCTCACGCTTGTAATCCCAGCACTTTGGGAGGCTGAGGCGGGTGGATCACTTGAGATCAGGTGTTCAAGACCCGCCTGGCCAACATGGTGAAACCACCGTCTTTATTAAAAATACTAAAAATTAGCTGGGCATGGGCTTGTACTTGTAATCCCAGGAACTCGGGAGGCTGAGGCTCGAGATTTGATTGCACCCAGGAGGCCGAGGTTGCAGTGAGCCGAAATCGCGCCAGTACGCTCAAGCCTGGGCGACGGAGCGAGACTCCATCTAAAAGAAAAAAAAAGATTTCCAGACCTACTCCCTGAACCCAAGCACAGAGGAGTTTCAATTTCTCGGATGAGGAAACTGAGTCTCAGTATTGGGTTATTTATTTACCTACCTGATGCCATTCGTCAGTTTTGCTGTGGCCATTTGGTCTCCAGATGTCCTGTCTTTCTCGTGGATTAAATTCCCTAACACCAGGCCTGTATAGTTAAAACAGATTCCCGCATATGAATCCGGGTTCTAGGAGAAGTTAACTGTCCTGTGTCTAAGTTTGTCATCTGTGAAATGGGGCTAATAGCCCATGTCATGGTGGTTTTGAGGCACAGAGTAAAAGATATTTTAGCTGGGCGCAGTGGCTCACGCCTGTAATCCCAACACTTTGGGAGGCCGAGGCAGGATCACCTGTGGTCAGGAGTTCGAGACCAGCCAGCCAACATGGTGAAACCCTGTCTCTACTCAAAAGACAAAAATTAACCGGATAAGGTGGCATGTGCCTGTAATCCCTGCCACTTGGGAGGATGAGCCAGGCGAATCACTTGAACCCTGGAGGCAGAGGTTGCAGTGAGCTGAGATCAGGCCATTGCACTCTAGCCTGGGGTACAAGAGCTGGAGTGCTTTTTTATCTCTGAAAAAAAAAAAAGAGATCTGGATATCTAAAATTTATTTATTTATTGGAGACGGTCTCACTCTGTTGTCCACCACACAGGCTGGAGTGCGATGGCACGAGCTCAGCTCACTGCAACCTCTGCCACCTAGGTTCAAGCAATTCTGCCTCGGCCTCCCAAGTAGCTGGGACTACAGTTGCACACCACCGTGTGTGGCCAATTTTTGTATTTTTAGTGGAGGCAGGGTTTTGCCATGGTGGCCAGACTGGTCTGGAACTCTTGACCTCAGGTGATCCACCCCACTCAGCCTCCCAAAGTGTTGGGATTACAGGTGTGAGCCACCACCCCTAGCCCCTAATTTTTATTTTTATTTTATTTATTTATTTGTTTTTGAGACGGAGTTTCACTCGTTACCCAGGCTGGAATGCAATGGCACGATCTCGGCTTACTGCAACCTCCCTCCTGGGTTCAGGCAATTCAGCCTCCTGAGTAGCTGGAATTACAGGCATATGCCACCATGCCCAGCTAATTTTTTTATCTTTAGTAGAGACGGGGTTTCACCATGTTAACCAGGATGGTCTCAATCTCTTGACCTCGTGATCCACCCACCTTGGCCTCCCGAAGTGCTGGGATTACAGGCGTGAGCCACCACGCCCGGCCTGTTGTTTTTAAGACAGTCTGGCTCTGTCACCCAGGCTGGAGTACAGTGGCCTGATCTCAGCTGACTGCAACCTCTGCCTCCACCTCCCGAATAACTGGGATTACAGACTCCCACCACCATGCCCGGCTAATTTTTGGTATTTTTAGTAGAGATGGGGTTTCACCATCTTGACCAGGCTGGTCTTGAACTCCTGACCTCATTACCCACCCGCCTCGGCCTCCCAAAGTGCTGGAATTCTAGGTGTGATCCACTGCCACCACGACTGCATTTTTTTTTTTCCTTAGAGATAGGGTCCCACCATGTTGCCCAGTCTGGTCTTGGAACTCTGGGCTCAAGCCATCCTGTCTTGGCCTCTTAAAATGGTGGGATTACATGTATGAGCCACTATGCCTGGCCAGTTATTTTTATTAGTATCTCCGGAAACCTAATAATAATAACTAATATCTCTTGAGTGTATTATGACCTGCTAGGTATTATGCTCAGTGCTTACATGCATTATTCAGTTTAATCCTCTCAACTATGCTATGAGGGAGAAACTGTCATGCTGAGTTTACAAAACATCGAGGCCTAGAGAAGTAACTAGTCGTAGTTCCCACAGTTAGGAAGAGTCAGGATTCCAACCCAGGAGTTGACATCAAGGTCTACACTCTTGGTCCCCTGGCTCACCTGCCTGGCAGGTGGGAAGTTCAAGTGGTTGCATGTTGAAGGCATGAATGCAAGAAGTAAAGAGTTGGTGGAAATTAGTGAGCTAAAGCTAGGCCCAGCCTGCTCTGAAGCAGTCTGGGTTTGCCTTAGAGCAAAATCACCTGGGGTAGGTACCAGAGTAGTGGAAGCCTTGCTCAGTCTTTGACAGACTGTGTGATGTTGGGCAGATTCTTGCTCCTGCTGAAACCTTCTTTTCCCCACTTGAAATTCTGAGGATCAGGCCAGGTGCGGCGGCTCAGCCTGTAATCCCAACACTTTGAGAGACCAAGGTGGGCAGATCACCTGAGGTCGGGAGTTAGAGACCAGCCTAACCAACATGGAGA
This sequence comes from Saguinus oedipus, assembly GCA_031835075.1. Lineage (NCBI taxonomy): Eukaryota > Metazoa > Chordata > Mammalia > Primates > Cebidae > Saguinus > Saguinus oedipus. Next base: position 44,428,078 of record CM063187.1, on the reverse strand, counting down.
AACCCTGTCTCTACTAAACATACAAAATTAGCCGGGAGTGGTGATCCATGCCTGTAATTCCAGCTACTTGAGAGGCTGAGATAGGAGAATCACTTGAACCCTGAAGATGGAGGTTGCAGTGAGCCAAGATTGCGCCATTGCACTCCAGCCTGGGCAGCAAGAGTGAAACACTGTCTCAAAAAAGAAAATCTGAATATCTGGGTGATTTCTCAGGCCTTTTGCTTCGACTTCCCAGCTTGATTTGGGTTGCGTAGGTCTGTCATTCCACAACATATAGGAATAAACTGAGGCCTGGACTGGTCCTTCTGGAGGTGATAGCACAAGACTGGCTAGGATTTCAGGGACAGGTTGAATTTTGAGTGGGTGGTGGTTTTTTTATTTTTTTTGGAGATGAGTCTCTCTCTGTCTCCCAGGCCCGACCCCAGGTGGTCCACCTGCCTCGGCCTCGTAAGTGCTGGGTTTACAGGCATGAACCACTGCTCTAGTTGAGAGGATGGTGTTCTGTGTTGAGGTCCTGCATAAGCAAAGTCTTAGAGGCGAGTGTGAGTCTGGGCTTTCAAGCCTGACTGGAGCTGAGTGTGGGTGTTTGTGGGGGTGGGTGTAGATGTTGACCAAGTGGGATAAGGAGGTGTGTGCAAAGTTGGCAGTCCTTCAGCATCAGATACATGTGTCAGATGTGTGTCCAGGATGCCCCACATGCCAGCTTGTAGAGGGCTTCCCGTGCTAGGCTGACATGTGGTCCAGGAGTTACCATGTGCCAGCTGTGTGTTCGAGGCATGTGGTCACATGTGCTGTGGGCCACACGTGAGTGTGTCAGTGTCTCCTCCCCATCACGAGCATCGGGGGTGGTGGTGAGTCACGGGCTCAGCCTTCAGCACCAACTGTCATGTTTCTTCCCCTCAAATTTCACCCCCCACCCAACCATGTACCACCCACCCCCACTCCAAGATCTGTGTCGCTTCTCTCTTCCATCCCCCTGCCCTGCTTGGCTCCTGAAATGCTGCAGAGTGTTCCCTGGGAAGGAGTCTCCCACTTCTCTTGGCTCTGCCCTCCAGCTTTCTGTCCTTGTCCCATCCACCTTACCCACTGCCTTTCCGCTCCTGCCACTAGAGAATGAGGGTCCCTTCTCTCCACCCACTCATCTCTGAGGGTCCCAAGGATTTCTCTATGCAGGACAGAGAATTCTCATATTCACCACCCATCCCTCACCTCTATAGGAGCTATTTCTATTGGGGGAGGCTTCCCTCAAATCTCCAGGCTGGCAGCTCCTGCCTCAGTGGCTCTCATGTCTATGAGCCACATCCTTGTCTTTGTGGTCCCCTTGTGGCTGTAGGCCTCCCTTGTTTCTGTGACCTTCTTCAGCTCTCCTTGGCTCTCTCCCTGCCCCTGTGGACTGTTCCCCATATCCGAGGAGTGCTTTCTGTTTCTGGGGGCCTCTCTCTAGTGTCGCTGGCTTCTCCCGTGTTTTCTTTCACGTGAGGTCTCTGTGTCCACACACTGCCCTGGTCTCCAAGGTCCTTTTGCTTGTCTCTCTGGGCTGCTCCCTCGTCTCCATGGAGCTTTCTTTCTTATCCCAGGGCTTTTCCTGTCCTTGCTTTTGTGGGGTTTGTGGGCCTTGGCCCACTTCTCTGGACAGTCTTGATGGCTGTCTCTCTTCATTTCTCTTCATCTCTGTAGCCCTCTCCCTCCATCTCAGTGGCCTTCTCCCCAGGTCTCCTTGCCTCTCATCTCTGTAGGCTCCTGTGCCCAGGGCTGCCTGGGCAGGGTGGCGGCATGGGGTGGTAGAGGGGGTGGCCAGGGGGTGGGCCCTCCATCTAATGCAGCTGCTGCTTCTCATCAACATTCTCCTTGCGGGGGGGGGGGGGGGCCGGGGGGGGGGCGCCCCAACCAATAAGGGCTTCACCTCCTCTGACTCCCCTCCCTCCTCGCTCTCCGCCTGCCTCCCTTCCTTCCTCCTCCCCACCCTCCTCCCTGCTTCCCTCCCTCCCTCTTCTCTCTCCCCCCGCCCCCCCTGTGATCCAGGACCTAGCTTGGGCGGCAGGCCGGCAGGCAGGCAGGCAGGCGGCGGCGGCCTCAGAGGAGACACTGAGCAGTGGCAGCAGCCAGCGGCAGGGAGGCAGGCCCAGCCGGGGACTGGAGCCGGCGGAAGCTTCTCACAGGGGACCAGGAGTCTATGGCCAGGCCCTCCCACTGAGGCCCAGTGCCGGGAGCCCCTGGGACACCCCACCCTCCTCCGCCTTTCTCTTCCACCTGCTCCTCTGTATCCTCCTTTCCCTCCTCCTCTCCCTCCTCCTTATCTCTCCACCTCATTTGCCCCCTTCTCGGCCTCTCCGGGTCTCCCAGCTCTCCATCCTCTCTCGCCCCCGACTCCGGGGCTCTTCCCCGCCCCCAGCATGCTTTTCTGTGGGGGCTGAGGACTTGAGGACTCGGGGGGCCCTTGCCTCAACCAGGGCAGGGCCCAGGCTCCAGGGGGGAGGGGGGAAGGGGGCGGCCCCCTCCCCCAGCAGGCCCTCCCCTCCCCCACTTCTCCTGATGGCCGGCTTCCTTTTCTCCACCCAATCCTCGCCCCCTGTGGCCCCCCAAGGCCGGCCCGGCTAGGGGAGGGGGCGGGGGCCCTTTCCCGGGCCGGCTTCCCCCTCCCCCGGCTTTGCCTGTGCCCCCCTTCCGTTTTCACCTTCCTCTCCTCCTTTCCTCCCTCCTTCCCCTCCATTTGCTCCTTCCCCCTTTCCTGTCTCCCCTTCTCTCCTCCATTTTCTCCTTTCCCCTTCTTCCCCTCCCTGGCCCGCCCTCTCCTTTTCCACCTGTCCTTCCTCCTTGCTCCTGTGGAGCCACCGTTTTGGATTAGTTGGGGGCCACCGCCAGCGGCGGGGGAGGGGGCCCTGTGGACTGCCCTCTCCCCCCGCCCAGCCCCACTGCCACCCAGCGCCGGAGCACCTCCTGCTGTTGGTTCTCGGGCCTCGAGGGAGCCCAGCCCTGTGTCCCACCAGGATCCGTGAGTGTCTGCAGGGCAGGGATTTGGCTGGGTTCTGGGTCCTGGAAGGCTGGGCTTGGTGCCGCCTTGTGGGTTGAGGGGGCCCACATTCTCCCCTTTCTCCGGACTGACAAGTACCATCCCCCACTAGGGGCCTGCTCTGCACCCTCCATCTCCTCAGCCTCCATTCACCTCGACCTCTTCTTCTCGCCCCTTCTTTTGGGTACACAGCTCACTGCCACCCCTGGCCCCCCAGCTTTCTTGGGTCCTAGGCGGCTGACTGCTCTTACTCAGGCTGTCACTTGCCCGACCCCTGGCACGTCCATGCCCCTGCTGTCTCCAAGCCTCCGTCCTGGTCCCAGACTAGGTCTTTGCGTTCCTCTGATCCTCATCCTCTGCCTGCTGTGGGCCCTGGTCCTGTCCCCATTCCATCCAGTCTCTGTCTCCTGGAGATGTCTTTCCGTTTTTGAGCCCCCATTTCCTGTGTCTCTTGGGCCCAGTCTCTGACTCTGCCCAACTTCTCTCTTCTTTGCTATTACCCCAGGCTGCTCTTGACATGTCTCTGTATCCCTCTTTCTGTCCTAACTCCTTGCCCCTGGCTTCCCTCTTTCAGAGGCCCCCCTTAGCAGGTCTCCTTCTACTTGTCTCTTTCCATTCTCTGCCTCTGTTCACCTCTTCTCCTCCCTTTCTCTGCCTCTGGGCTGGGAGACTGTCTTCCCTCTCTTACTTTCCACCTCTTTCCTCCAGATCCAGTCTGGGTGCCTGGCTCCTCCATCCCATCCTCCTTAGCTGCTGCCCCACCTTTCCGTGGTCCATGGTGACTTTTCCTGGCTGGTCTGGCTCTTCCCACTCCCTTCCTCTCTCCCACTTCTGCGTTACCTCGTGTGGCCTTTCTGCTCCCATTCCTCTCCCTGTCTGGGGGCTTTTGGGCCCTGGGATCGCCTGCTCCCTCACAGGGCATTCCTGAGTGTCTTGGGGGGCTGTGCCTCTGTGTGGGCCTGGCCCCTCCTATAGGTGCTTGCCCTGTCCCTGCCTGTGCCCCTCTAGGGAACTCACTCCACCTCCCTGACTCCTGGCCAAGGGCTGTGCCCCAAGGGAAGGGATTCTTGAGTTTCTGTGGAGTAGGATTACTGTGGGCCCTGGCTCAGTTTCCCTCCCTGACTCCCCCTTTCTCTCTCCCAGGTGCTTTTCCCCCTTGCCCCTTCCTTTTCTATGGGCTTGCTGTGCAACTCTGACATACTGTTTCTCTCTTTCCAACTGGCCGTCTTTGCAGAGTTTGGCCGTTTCTCTCCTCCTCCCAAGTCTTGTGCCTGCTGCTATTTCTTTATCTTCCTTTACCTTCTCCCTCACCCCATGTGCCTTTGCTGGCCCTCCTTGCCTCTCACCTTCGCTGATGTCTCTCCTTTGCCCACTTGTCTGTCTCTATCCATGGGGGGGCCCTATTGCTCAGCTCTCTGCTGGGTTTTGACTTTTATCTGTCTTTGCCCTGCCTCTGGGTCTGTGAGTCCTGGGCCGCCTGACACCCTGACTATCCCTTTTGGTGTCTTGCTTCTAGGCTGTGTCTGTGTCTTGCTCTCTCACTTAGCCTCAGTTCCTACCTCTTGGGATGTCTTTCTATGTGTATTTCTGTGTCCACCTGCTGCCCTTTCAACCCTGTCCTATATATAGTCTTTCTCTGTTTGCTCCCACCTTTGCCTGCCACCTGTGGGTCTCTGTCCTTCTGCCCCATCTCTCCCTCGGTCTTTCTTTTTTTTTTTTTTTTTTGAGAGTGAGTTTCACTCTTGTTACCCAGACTGGAGTGCAATGGCGCGATCTTGGCTCACCGCAACATCCGCCACCTGGGTTCAGGCAATTCTCCTGCCTCAGCCTCCTGAGTAGCTGGGATTACAGGCATGCGCCACCATGCCCAGCTAATTTTTTGTATTTTTTAGTTAGAGACGGGGTTTCACCTTGTTGACCAGGTTGGTCTCCATCTCTTGACCTCGTGATCCACCCGCCTTGGCCTCCCAAAGTGCTGGGATTACAGGCTTGAGCCACCGTGCCCAGCCATCTCCCTCGGTCTTTCTGTCCTCTGCTCCCTTTTTGCCCCAGGAGTCCCTGGTGTCTTAGCATGACCCACTCCACTCCTGCCTCTCTCCTAGCCCCGCCCTTCACACTCCTCCCACCATGAGCGCTCCTTCCGGGTCTCCCAGCATCCCTTGCGCCTCCATCCTTGACAAGCCTTCACCTTAATCCACATTATAGTTTGCAGTCCCCAGCTTGTCCAGCATGCTCTCCTACTCTGCACCCTGTCTTTCTCAGAGATCCAGAGAGTGGTGACTTGCTCAGTATCACTCAGTGAGTTGGGGGCAGAGCTGGGACTGATCCCCAGCCTGGGTTTTCCAGGCCACTTGAGATGGTCAGAAGGACTTGTGCTTCTGTCCTTCCCTCGAAGTTCTCATTCCACAGTTTCACCAGCTCAAGCTCTCCTTTCATGGGCATTGAGTGGGGTCCAAGGTCCAGGCCCACCTCACAGCATTCTGGGCCCCCACAGTAATCCTACTCCATAAAAACTCAAGAATCCCTTCCCTTGGGGCATAGCCCTTGGCCAGGGGGAGTAGAGCTGTGCATCTGGCCAAACTCCTTGCCCAGTGGTTGCCTTGCAGAAGGCCGGGTGCCTGGAAGAATCCCTGACTCCCTGGGGGTGGAGAGCTGTTAGGAGCAAAGATGCACCATCTCCCCCTTTGCTTCTGCTCCCCATCAGAGTTGGGGGGCAGTGGTTTCGCACCCACTTCTGGCAGGCAGCCCACTCCCTGCTTTACTCCTCCATTCCAGCCTTTCCTGCTTGTATCAGAGTCAGTTCGTATCTTTTCTCCATCCTCTGTCTCACTCTTCCTGTGTCTTGCCTATGCCTTGGTTCCTCCTCTCCAGCCTGCCCCTCTCTCTTCCTCTCCCTGCTCTGTCCTTGCTTCTATCTTGCCTCCCCATCCTCCTGTCTCTTCCCTCTTTCTCTCTCCTAGTCCTCTCCCTAGCTTCCTGTATCTCTCCTTCTCTGTTTGTCTCCATTTCTATCCCCACATTCTTGTTGTCTTGCTGTCTTTTCTTCCCTTGTGTTTCTATTTTGTCCTTTCTCTTTTTCTGTCTTTCCCCTCTCTAAGTCTCTCTTTCACTTTCTGTCTCTGTTTCTTCCCTTCTCTCTCTTTGCTCTTTTTTTTTTTTTTTTTTTTTTTTTAGCACTTTTAGTGCTCTGGGTTCATTCATCTGTGGGGCTCTGTGTGTACCTACCTCTCTCTCTGTCTCTCTGTCTCTCTGTCTCTCTCTCTCTCTCTCTCTCTCTCTCTCTTTCTCACTGTCTCTCTTTTTCTCCATCTCTCCATTTTTCCTAAAGTTTTCTAACTCCAGATACTCTCTCCTCCAGACCTCAGATATCCAGGCCTCTTTCCCCATGGGATTGTGGGAACTGGGGACGTCAGGAAAGTGGCAAGTGAGGCCTGGGATGGGGTTGCCTAGCAACCACCGCATCCTCTCCAGCCAGTTTCTGTTGCCTAGTAACAGCTGCCTGCCCAGAGACAGGGGCGGGACTGGGTGGGGGGTGGCACTTCCTGGTTTCCTATTAGGGTGGGTCTGGTCCCGGGAATTTACTCCCATCTGAGATCCTCACATGCCTCCCTCCTGCTTTGGTAGCTGTGCCCATCCTCCCTCTTGCAGCCTGTCCCACTCAGCGCCTGAGCACTGTGACCTTCGCTCTGGTAGTGTCCCTCTGAGCTGAGCTTCCATTCTCCCAATGCCTTCAGTATTGTCAGCTTCTAAACAGAGCAGAGCTCTGCAGAGCTGTGAACTGCTCACCCACAATGTCCCCAAGGCTTCGGTGACCACTCCATCCAGCAGGCCTCCAAAGGGTTCCATCCCCCACATAGCAGTCTCGCCCTGGGCTGTGGGGTCTCCCTGCAGGTGGCGAGTGGGGGCCGCGGCAGCTGCGTCCCCATGAGGAGGGGAGGAAGATGCCGGCTGAGCTGCTGCTGCTGCTGATTGTTGCCTTCGCCAGCCCCAGCTGCCAGGTGCTCTCATCACTGCGCATGGGTGAGGCCCTCCCGCACTCTGCCCTTGCATCCCGTCAGGCCCTGGGGCTCCTCTGGGGACCCAGGCATGCCAGTCCCTCAAGAGAGTTGGGTCTCAGCTCTCTTCAGCATCAACAGGTCCCAGCCTCTAGTTCCTCCTTCCCCTGGGACCCAGGAGTCCAGACCCCTAGCTTCCACCAACCTCAGATCTAGGTGTCTAGACTCCTGGTCCCTGCACCCACCTCACCCTAGAGCCCAGGAGTCCAAGACCCAAGCCCCCTCCTTCCTCAGGACCCAGGAGTCTGGTCCCCAACCCCCATGTCCCCTCAGCTGCAATCCTGGATGATCAGACAGTGTGTGGCCGTGGTGAGCGTCTGGCCTTGGCCCTGGCCCGGGAGCAGATCAACGGGATCATCGAGGTCCCAGCCAAGGCCCGAGTGGAAGTAGACATCTTTGAGCTGCAGCGGGACAGCCAGTACGAGACCACGGACACCAGTGAGCGGGGCCATGGGGGCGTGGGGGTGAGGCAGGGCAGGCTGGTGGCCCTCAGTCCATCTCTCTGCCCCCAGCCTCTAGCCTGGCCTTGTCCTCTTCTAGCTCCATCTTCCCCCTTCCTTTGTGTCTGTCTCTGCCTTCTTCCCAGACATGGCTGCTGGGTTGGAGAGGAGGGAGAGCATAAGCCCCAGTTCTGCTCCGGGGGAGCACAGGGCGGCATTGGAAAGATAAGCCCTCCCATCCCAGCTGGCTGGGGATGCTTGTTAGTCCTCAGAGCTTAATAACAAGCCCAGACATCGAGAGCAGGAGCCTCAGGTGAGGATCAGCAAAGGCATTCTGGAGAAGGCTAGTCTGAAGCTGGGCTCTGAAAGGTGAACAGGATGTAGAAAGAGTGGCATGGCTCCAAGCACAGCTGGCCACATGACGGGGGTGTGGAAGTGTCTATGGAATACTGATGGGCTGAATGTTCAAAGGTGTCACTTGAACAGATGTGAAGGAGTTAGACCTTTAGGAGATGCTGCCATAAAGCATGTTTTAGATAGGTTTCTTTCCTGCAGGCCTTATCAAAGGCTTTATGATGTTCGTGCACATTTCAAATTACCAAGAGGGAGAATGGGGTATGGCATTTTACAGACTTTTTTGGCTGGTGTGGCACACAGTACAGTTTGGGAGAAGCTGGGATGGAGGGTGAGGAGGAAGATGGCATTCCAGGCATGTGTCTAGAGTCTGGAGATGGGGTGGGGATCAGGGTGGAAGCAGAGGGAAGTGTTTGGAGCCAAGGAATGGGTGTGCAGTTGAGCCCATCCTGAATCCATCTGGACATATTTGGAAAGATTGTGAGATGTCAGGGCTAAGTATGACAGGGCAGTAGGAAGTGAGGCTGTGCAGATCGTCAGGATGGCTCAAGGAGGCTACAGTGCCAGGGTGGAAGTTGCCGCCTTCACCCACAGGCACTGGGAAGCCATTGATAAGTCTGTACCTGGGAGCAAGGCTTCTGTTAAGAGAATCTGGAGTCTGGATTTGGGTAATGAGTGAGGATTCTGGTATATGCCTGAATTGAGAGTCCTAAACTAGGGCAGGGGCCAAAGGGTTAAAGAGAAGGGGACAGATGTGAGATAATTTGAGGACAAAGAAGAGAGGATGTAGTGACTAATTGGCTGTCAGAAGAGAGATCGAAAACAAGGACCTTTTTTGGGCATCTGGTCTGTGTGAATGGTGGAGCCCTCACCAGTGTGGAAGGTCCAGAAGGAGCCAGTTTGGAGGAAATGAGGTGTTCAGTTATGCCTTTAGTTAGATGTGGCAGAAACCCAGCTCAGCCTGGTATAAGGAAGAAAGAGAACTTATTAGCTCACAGTCACTAAAATACCTAAGGACAAATTTCAGGCATGACTGAATCCAGGTGTTCAAATGATATCCTATGCTTGTTTCAGGCATGGCTGGATCCAGGCATTCAAATGATGTCCTGGGAGTCTTTCCGTGTCTTTACCTCTGGGGCCTGCTCTCCTCTGAGTTGGCTTCATTTTCAGAAATGGTCTCTCAATTGGTGGCAAGATGGCCCCAGCAGCACCAAGCTTACATCTCACAAGTTTAGCAAACCCAGTGATAATTGTAGCAAAAGACCTGGGAAAGGAGCTCCATGTTCTGATTTGAGCCCATGTGCATCTCTGAACCAGTTGCCATGGCTCAGAGAATGGGGTTCTATGACTCCCCAAGGCCTGCATCAGGTGCCAGTCAATCCTGGGAACCCTAGACTGAAGGGTGGGGAATAGTTCCCCCAGGAGAAGTTAAGATTCTGCCATGAGAACAGGCACTGAACAGGCAAAACAGCGCTATCTTCCTCCGAGTTTTGAGACATACATGTGTCTAGGAGGAAGGAAGCAGAAGAAAGAGGAGGAAGTAAGTGCGGCAGGAGAGTGGTGTTTGGAGTGTGGGGAGGATCCAGGGGACCTGGGCTGCAGGGTTAGGGGAGAAGTTGGTGAGTGCACCATAGACTGTGGCACGGCTGAAAAGGTTGAGAACAACACGGCAGCTGAGGGACTAGGCACAGGCTTTGCAGGCAGAGGAGGCCCCTGGTGTCTCTTTTCTCTTTATCCCTTCCTTTGATCTCCCTTGGCCTGACCTCTCCCTCTGTTGCTTTGTCCTCATCTCTCTCTGTCTCATGCCCCCTCATGTTCACTTGTTGGGTGGGGTCAGAGACTAGACCTCTGGGTCCCAGATGGCAGAAGAGGATCAGGCAGTTGCCAGTGTCTGATCCTCTCTTGGGCCATGGTGGTTCCCTGGGGGATGAGGAAGTAGAGGAGGCAGGGAGTCCCTGACTCTGTGGTCTCTTCCCCGTCCCTTGCAGTGTGTCAGATCCTGCCCAAAGGGGTCGTGTCTGTCCTGGGGCCCTCCTCCAGCCCAGCATCTGCCTCCACTGTGAGCCATATCTGTGGGGAGAAGGAGGTGAGGTGGGGAGTGTGGGCAGGGCTGTGGCGGGAAGCGGTTCCCTGCGGGGCAAGGGCTGGACGGAGGAGCAGGATGGAGGCCAAAATTTCCTCTCTGTCCAGATCCCCCACATCAAGGTGGGTCCCGAGGAGACACCCCGCCTTCAGTACCTTCGCTTCGCATCTGTCAGCCTGTACCCCAGTAATGAGGACGTCAGCTTGGCGGTCTCCCGAATCCTCAAGTCCTTCAACTACCCCTCGGCCAGCCTCATCTGTGCCAAGGCTGAGTGTAAGGGAGGAGATCTGGATGTTTTCTTTTCTGTTCCTTCCCAAGAGATCTGATGTCCCACCCAGTCGTTCACTGGTCCCTAGTTAGAACCCTAGGGCACCCAGGCACCAGGCTCTTCTCCATCTTCAGAAACTGAGGCCTCTGGTTCCACAGACCCCTTCTCTCCCCGGAGAGACCCATTTAATCCCCAGATGGTGACTAAGCACTTGCCATGTCAAAGTCCTCTGCTAGGCCCTGAGCGTGATCCCTGGGTGCTTGGAACTCTGGTTCTAGTGGAGGTCATAGGTCGTTGAGCTGTTGTGATACAGAGAGGTACCTGTGCTGCCAGGAGGCAGGTGGAGTATCTGGTATTACATAGGAGGGATCCTATTCCATCTGGGAGATTCGGAGCCTGTGTCTATGAGAAAGTGATATCCAAGCTGAACCTGAAGGGTATGGGAAGAAAAAGGAAACAGGTTCTAAGCAGAGAATGTGGAAGGGGCAGAGGTGGAGAGCCCAGGGAGCACGGCCCCCTCAAAAGGCTTGTGGATGCTCCCAGTGGCTAAAATGTGGGAACAACGAAGTAAGAGATGATGGGAGCCATAGGAGGTCCCCACACAGAGCAGGGTGAGGGCACAGGGTCAGATTTGTGTTGTAGGAAGAACCTTTTGGCTGCAGTGTAGAGAATAGACTGGAGATTGACAAGAGTGGCAAGGAGACCAGCGTAAGGCAGGGGAGAGGCAACACTGGTCTGGGCCCAGGTGGTGGCAGTGGGAATGAGCAGGCCAGGGTGATGTGAGAGGCAGTGAGGGAAAGAAGAGAGTGTGTCCAGGGATGGTGAGAGACCTCTGCTGAAGAGGAACACAATCCGTAAGGGGCACACATTGGGCGTGGTGTGACATTCACATGAGATGTCTGGTAGGCTGGTAGATTTGTGGTTGTGGAGCTTGAGGCAGGGAGGGACTATGCTCCATAGCCTCGAGAAGGAATTCCTCCTTCAAGAAGTATTTATTGGGCCAGGTGTGGTGGCTCACGCCTATAATCCCAGCACTTTGGGAGGCCAAGGTAGGAGGATGGCTTGAGGCCAGGAGTTCAAGACCAGCCTGGGCAACATGGCAAGACCCCATCTCTTAAGAAAAAGGTATCTATTGAGCACCTGCTGTGTGCCAGGCACTACTCTTTGTATTGGGGATCAGCCATGGGTGAAATTGTCCAAGTCCATTCTGATGAGAGGAGTTGGGCAAAAAACACCACAAACAAGTGCATTACGTGGTTAGAAGTAGTGAGTTCTATGGAAAACTAGAAACGACTTATGAAGAATGGTGTGGGAGTGGGTGCAATTTTAAATGAAATGGTGGGTGAGGGCCTCATTGAGAAAGTGACCTTGAAGTAGAGACCTGGACGAGGGGAAGGACAGAGCCGTTTGAGAATGTGAGAGAAGAGGGTTCCAGGACAGGAACAGCCAAGTGAGGGAGCAAGACGGTGGTGTGTATAGAACAGCGACAGGTGATGTGGCTCAAGCCCAAAGAGTGAATGATGGGGAGAGGCGGGGCTGCAGGCCGGGTGGTTAAAAATATATATATATTTATTGAATAGCTGCTGTGTGCCAGGCTCGGCTCTTGGTATTAGGCTACTAGGGATCAGTCTCTAGTGTCTCAATGAGGGCCCTCCCCACCATTTCATTAAAGTTCCACCCCATGCCCACTCTGGAATCCTAGTCTTCATACCTCACTTTTGCTTTAACACAGAACCCACTACTTCTAACCACGTAATGTACTTATTTACAGTGTTTATTGCCCAACTCCTCTCCTCAACCTGTACCTGGTTTACTTCACTCATGGCTGACCCCTGATACCAAGAGCAGAACCTGGCACAGAGCACCTACTCAACAAGTACTTTTTTTTTTTTTAAGAGATGGCATATTGGTCAGGCTAGTCTTGAACTCCTGCAATCTGGGCAGTAACAAGGAAGGTGGGCAGGTTGTGTGGGGCTTTGGAGGCTATGGGGACTTTGCCCTTTAGGGCTCTGAACTGACAAGCCATGAAAGGATTTGAGGCGAGAAGGAACATATCTGACCTGCATCATTGTGGTTGCTGTGTAGGGAACAGACTCAAGGGCGGGCTTGGGGATTGCAGCAGACAGGAGTTGGTGGTGGCTCAGGGCAGAGTGGTGACAGTGGCACACGGCGAGGGGATCTGATGTGTTTGGAAGATAGGGCCTTGATGGATTGGATGTGAAAGAAAGGAAGCCAAGGTTTTGGCCTGAGCAACTGGCACAATGGAGATGCTGTTCACCAACATGGGGAAGCCCTAGTGGTTGAGCAAGGAGAGTAAGCATGAGATGCACATTAGACACCCCAATGAGGGGTCAGGAAGGTGGCAGAGACAGGAATCTGAAGTTCTAGGAAGAGGTTTAGGTTGGTATTTTAATTGGGGAGGGCCCAGGCTTCATGTCTCTGAGAGCATTACCCCATGGGACCCAGCTGCCCCATGTCCTTGGCACGCCTTCCAGTCCCCTGCCCAGCTGCCACATGTTGAGGAGGAGGGAGTGTCTACACCATGCCTGGGTGCCCGGAAGCACTCTAACCCAAGGCCCCACCCCTCCCTCAGGCCTGCTGCGATTGGAGGAACTGGTACGTGGCTTCCTCATCTCCAAGGAGACGCTGTCAGTGAGGATGCTGGATGACAGCCGAGACCCCACGCCGCTGCTCAAGGAGATCCGTGATGACAAGGTGTCCACCATCATCATCGACGCCAACGCCTCCATCTCCCACCTCATCCTCCGAAAGGTGAGCCTCCTACCTCTGATTTCCCAAAGGGCTGGGCCCAGAAACTTGGGGTGACTGATTAAGTCACCAAATGCCCGTGGGTCTCAGGGATCAAAAGGATGTTTCAAGACCTTCTTCTTCCATGAAGATGATAATTGTAAAGTTTGTCTCTCAGCCTGGTGGATGCTTCCTGGTTGTGTGGTCCTGGGCAGTCACCCCTTCTCTCTGAATAGTTCCTACTCAGTGGATTGTGAGGGTTAATGAGTGAGTGGCAGGTAAAGAATGTAGGGCAGTGCCTGGTCCAGAGTCAGAGCTGGCTACCTCATAGCTCTGAAGGATTTTTTATTGAGCTCTTTTTTCTTTTTGAAACAGAGTCTCGCTCTGTCACCCAGGCTGGAGTACAGTGGCATGATATTGGCTCACTGCAGTCTTTACCTCCTGGGTTTAAGAGATTCTCCACCTCAGCTTCCCAAGTAGGCCCCTGCCACCACACCCAGGTAATTTTTTTATTTTTATTTTTTAGTAGAGACAGGGTTTCACCATGTTGGCCCTGTCTTGAACTCCTGACCTCAAGTGATCCACCCACCTCAGCCTCCCAAAGTGCTGGCATTACAAGCATGAGCCACTGCACCTGGCTTTTTTCTTTGTTTTGAGACAGGCTCTTACTCTGTTACTCAGGCTGGAGCGCAGTGGTGTGATCCTGGCTCACTGCAGCCTCAAACTCCTTGGCTCAAGGAATCCTCCTGCCTCTGCCTCCCAAGTAGCTGGGACTACAGGCTTGTGCCACTACACCTGGCTAAATTATTTTTATAATTTTTTATAGAGTCTGGGTCTTGCTATGTTGCCCAGGCTGGGCTCAAACTCCTAGGCTTGAGTGATCCTCCTGCCTCAGCCTCCTATAATGCTGGGGTTACAAACGTGTGCTACTGCACCTGGCCTGCATATATTCTTTAATTTGTCTTTCACCCCACCTCACAGGACAGATGTCATGATGAAGAATCTGGGGATCGGGGGGAAAGGACTGGCTTGAGGGCATGTGGGAGAGACCAGAGCACCAGGACCTTCCCCGTGGGCCTGGCACATTCTATCTACCAATGATCCATACTCACCAGTCACTCATTTGCTTCCCTGCTCTTTTATTTGTTTAATTTTATTATTAATTTTTTGAAACAGAGTCTTGCTCTGTCACCCAGGCTGGAGGGCAGTGGTGCAATCTCAGCTCACTGCAACCTCTGCCTCCCAGATTCAAACGATTCTCCTCCCTCAGCCTCCCAAGTAGCTGGGACTACAGGTGTGTGCCACCACGCTCAGCTAATTTTTCTATTTTTTTAGTAGAGACAGGGTTTCACCATGTCGTCCAGGCTGGTCTTGAACTCCTGACCTCAAGTGATCCACCTGCCTCAGCCTCTCAAACCTGTTCTTTTAAGAATTATTTTTATTTAATATTTATTTATTTATTAGAGACGAGGTCTCACTGTATTGCTCAAATTGGTCTTGAACTCCTGGCTTCAAGTGATCCTCCTGCCTCAGCCTCCCAAAGTTCTGGGGTTATAGGCGTGAGGTACTGCACCCAGCTCTACTACACTGATCTTAATTTTTCTTCATAATCAAATTTGTATTATTTATTTTCTCTACTTTTTTTTTTTTAATTAAAGCCATATGTCAGCTGGGTGTGATGGCTTACGCCTGTAATTTCAGCATTTCAGGAGGCTGAGGTGAGCGGATCATGAGGTCAGGAGATCAAGACCATCCTGGCTAACACGGTGAAACCCCGTCTCTACTAAAAATACAGAAAATTAGCCAGGCATGGTGGCACATGCCTGTAGTCCCCGCTACTTGGGAGTCTGAGGCAGGAGAATCACTTGAACCCAGGAGGTGGAGGTTGCAGTGAGCCCAGATCGCGCCACTGCACTCCAGTTTGGGCGACAGAGCAAGACTCTATCTCAAAAAAGAATAAACTGTATGTCACTGCTGACATAGCCCACAGGAAGTGTGAACAGAATCCACTGGGCTCTTGAGACAGGCTGGCTTAGGGAAGAGGTTACAGGTTTGGGAGGTAGATAGGCCTGGGCTGGGATCCCGGCCACTACCATGACAGCAGTGTGAACAGTTGTCTCTTCCCTCTCCAAGCCTGCCCTTCCCTGACACCCATGTGATGAGAGCCCAACCCCTGCCACCCAGGAAATGCAAACTGGTGCCCTTTAGTGTTATGATTCTCTTAGGGAGACCGACTTGGGTGCTTCTGGCAGGGAGTTTTTCCAGCTTTGTTTACCTTGAAGACTATGAGAAAAGGGGCTCAAGAATGAATCTTGATATTCAAACTGGCTGCTATTATTGCAAAGCACTTTTAAAGATTGCAGAAGATCGATTTTATGACTTTATGACTGGGCTGAGCCCTACTCATTAGCAGCCCAACCATGGCTTTTGGAGAGTGTGGGGGGTTAAAATTAAGGCTCTCTTCTCTGCTGGGCCTGGTGGCTCACATCTGTAATCCCAACACTGTGGGAGGCCAAGGTAGGAGGATTGCTTGAGGCCAGGAGCTTGAGACCAGCCTGAGCAACATAGCAAGACTTAATCTCTACAAAAAAAAATTTTTTTTTTTTGAGACGGAGTTTCGCTCTTGTTACCCAGACTGGAGTGCAATGGCGCGATCTCGGCTCACCGCAACCTCTGCCTCCCGGGTTCAGGCAATTCTCCTGCCTCAGCCTCTCGAGTAGCTGGGATTACGGGCACGCGCCACCGTGCCCAGCTAATTTTTGTATTTTTAGTACAGACGGGGTTTCACCTTGTTGACCAGGATGGTCTCGATCTCTTGACCTCGTGATCCACCCACCTCGGCCTCCCAAAGGGCTGGGATTACAGGCATGAGCCACCGCATCCAGCCCCACAATTTTTTTTAAATTAGCTTGGCATCGTGGTGCATGCCTATGATTCCAGGTACTCAGGAGCTGAGATGGGAGGATCACCTGAGCCTGAGAGGTCAAGGCTGCATTGAGCTACGATCCCACCACTGCACTCCAGCCTGGGTGACAGAGCAAGACCTTGTCTTTAAAACAAACAACTGGCTGGGCGCGGTGGCTCAAGCCTGTAATCCCAGCACTTTGGGAGGCCGAGGTGGGTGGATCACGAGGTCAAGAGATGGAGACCATCCTGGTCAACATGGTGAAACCCCGTTTCTACTAAAAATACAAAAAATTAGCTGGGCATGGTGGCGCGTGCCTGTAATCCCATCTACTCAGGAGAATTGCCTGAACTCAGGAGGCAGAGGTTGTGGTGAGCCGAGATCGCGCCATTGCACTCCAGCCTGGGTAACAAGAGCGAAACTCCGTCTCAAAAAAAAAACAAAAAAACTAAAAAGGTAATTTCCCTCCCTGTCCTGTTTCTGAGGCTTCTCCTTGCCTATCTCCAGAAGGACATCTTCTAAGTGCCTTCATGAGAGGTGGGGAACTTGGGGGTCTTACTCTCTCCTCTAGCAAAATCTCTGTCACACCTGGGACAGCAGTCAGCATGGTGGGACATCAGGGACTAAGGCCTCCCTCTGCCCCCACTTGTCTCCTCCCTGTCTGTCTGAGCATTTCTTACTTTACTGTGTTTCTCACGGGGTGTCTTTTCGCCAGGCCTGTCTCTAAATCTCTCTTCCTCTCTTGGATCCTCCCCATCTCTGCCTGTGGGTCTCTGTCTCTCACTCTGCCTCTTTGCCTCCCTGTGTTTTCCAGGCCTCAGAATTGGGAATGACCTCAGCGTTTTACAAGTACATCCTCACCACCATGGTGTGTACACCCTCTGGCCCCTCTCTGCCCCCATTTCCCTCCCACTGCAGCTGTCCCACTCAGGGCTCAGCCACAGGCCTTACCACCTCTTCCTCGTCCCAGGACTTCCCTATCCTGCATCTGGACGGTATCGTGGAGGACTCCTCCAACATCCTGGGCTTCTCCATGTTCAACACATCCCACCCCTTCTACCCTGAGTTTGTCCGCAGCCTCAACATGTCCTGGAGGGAGAACTGTGAAGCCAGCACATACCCGGGCCCTGCGGTGAGCACACAGATACCCAGTCACACCCAGAGACACTCTGTACGTAGATACTTCTGGGGACCCCTTTCAGATCTCACTCAGATCATGCTCAGAACCCTCAGGCCCTCCTTAAGGCCTCGTGATGTGGCCCTGTGATGGGTTGGGCCCATGCCTTCCTTCTCTCCCTCTACCTCTCACACCACTCTGTCCACACCAGCTCCTCCAGGTGCCTCTAGTGCCCCAAGCACAGGTGCACCTTAGGGCCTTTGCACACCCTCTTCCCCCTGCTTCCTGTGCACTTGCCCAGAGAAGCGATGTCTTGCTCCCCATCACTAGGACATTGCTCCAGTGTCCCCTTAGGTATGAGATTTTCCTTCCTCCTCCTGTTAAAAAAAATGGTAAACTTGGCCAGGCACGCTGGCTCACACCTGTAATCCCAGAACTTTGGGAAGCCGAGGTGGGCAGATCATCTGAGATCAGGAGTTTGAGACCAGCCTGGCCAACATGGTGAAACCCCATCTCTACAAAAGTACAAAAATTAGCTGGGCATGATGGCGAGTGCCTATAATCCCAGCTACTCAGGAGGCTGAGGCAGAAGAATCACTTGAACTTGGGAGGCGGAGGTTGCAGTGAGCTGAGATTGTGCCATCGCATTCCAGCCTGGGCAAGAGAGCGAGACTCTGTTTAAAGTAAATTGGCCAGGTGTGGTGGTTTACACTTTTAATCCCAGCACTTTGGGAGGCTGAGGTGGGAGGATCACTTCAGGCCAGGAGTTTGAGACCAGCCTGACCAAAATGGTGAAACTACTAAAAATACAAAAACTAGCTGGGCATGGTGGCACATGCCTATAGTATCAGCTACTCAGGTGGCTGAGGCACAAGAATTGCTTGAGCTTGGGAGGTAGAAGAGGTTGCAGTGAGCCAAGATTGTGCCACTGTATTCCAGCCCATGCGACAGAGCAAGACTGTCTCAAAAAAAAAAAAAGGTAAACTACCTACTTTTTCACCCCTTCCTGCCTTCTCTTTTTCCATAGCAATTATATTTACTTATTTCATCATGATATGGCTTGCTGTATGTTAGACTTACATAGAGATACGCATTTGAGGACTGTAAGTTCCATGAGGGCAGGGGGTTCTGTCTATTTTGCTCACCATTGTATTCCCAGCACTTAAAACAGTCTATAGTTCATAACAGGTATCCGATAATAGATGTTGAATAAATGCCAGCATACAAAAGATGCATATTTATGTATATTTGTTCATAGACATCTACTAAGATACGAAGACACCAAAATACTCATACATGCAGAGTACACGTGGACACCAAGCTGTCTAGTCAGTTGGGTCCACACAGGGACATCACACCCCAATACAGAGGCACGTTTGTGTATACTCCTGTGCACATCTGCCCAACGCAGATACTCAGAACTTCAAACTAACACAGCTAGGACACACACACACAAGCACACACAGACACCATGGTTGTGTCACAGCTTGGTGGCCAGAGTGTATGGGATGCTCTCTGTGTGCCAGGTGCTGTTCTGAGTGCTTTACAGGCATTATGTTACCAGATCACCACAACGCATGAAGATAGAGATTACTGTTATCTCCATTTTACAGAGAAGGAAACTGAGGTTCAGGGAGGAATGGGGACTCAGCCCTATCACAGAATGAGGAAATAGCAGAGCCAGGCCTCTAGCTCTGAGCCACCTGCCTCGAAGGCCCAGGACCAACCATTTCATGCTCCTGCCTCTCTGACACCACACCCACCCTGCTTATAGATGAATGGGCGCTGTGATCCAGCCCCACTCACGTAAACATGCCGCAGAGACACTCAGACGGGGACTATGGCCATCTTCCCCGGCCTGCATCACCCAGATTCCCAGACACACCTGCCCGTGCAGGTGACACAGCTGGCCATGCAGGGACCCTCTGAGAGACACATGGCCACATGCAGTCTAGAAGACCTTCTACCACCAAGACACGGGAGGCATATACACCTTCCCCACTGTCATTTCAACTTCCTGAGAAAGACACCAGAGCCACTTCCTCCTGACCTACCTAGTTTCCCATTCCTGGAGAGAGGGAAATTATTCAAGGTCTTGAGGGTGGTAGCTCGGGGGCTCCCCTGGCTAAGCAGCCTATCCATCCCACCTCTGCCTCTGTCCCACCCCAGCTGTCAGCTGCCCTGATGTTTGATGCCGTGCATGTGGTGGTGAGTGCCGTCCGAGAGTTGAACCGCAGCCAGGAGATTGGCGTGAAGCCTCTGGCCTGTACGTCAGCCAACATTTGGCCCCACGGGACCAGCCTCATGAACTACCTGCGCATGGTGAGCCCAAGCAGGAGTGGGCAGAGGAGGCAGGGCATGGCCACCTCAGGTGTGAACACTCACTGTGTCCACCCTGCGGCCCTCTGCCCTCCCTGCTCCTCACACCTTACCTGCTGCCTTTCCTGTCCACTCCCGGCTGTTGCTGCCTGTCTGGATTGTTCTCTCTCTCTCCTTCTGAGACTTGCCCTCTTCATGCCTTTTGTCCCATCTCCCCTTGCTTCCTTGCATGTTATCTTGCTCTTTTGGCTGTGGTCTTCCTCTTCTCTCTCTTGTCCCCTCCACCCCTATCTGTCTGTGCCTTTCTCTGTGGATGTCTCATCCCTGCTGGGCCTTCCCTGCCCATCTCTGGACCCCTGCACCTTCCCTCTGCCCTGCCTCCCTGCCCTGCCAGGTAGAGTATGATGGGCTGACCGGGCGAGTCGAGTTCAACAGCAAAGGACAGAGAACCAACTATACCCTGCGTATCCTAGAGAAGTCCCGGCAGGGCCACCGTGAGGTGAGCAGACCCAAGGCAACACCAGAACCCTGCCGGGGTGAGGGTGGGGGCAGGCCCAGAGGCTGCCATGACCTCAGATAGGGCCTGAACTGACAACACCCTCTCTGCCTCCTAGATTGGGATGTGGTACTCTAACCGCACCCTAGCCATGAACGCCACCACCCTGGACATCAACCTGTCACAGACACTGGCCAACAAGACCCTGGTGGTCACAACAATCCTGGTGAGTGGCTCTAGATGGGGGTCTGGGGGTGGTAAGTGAAGGGGCCTGAATGCTGGGCCTTCCCTGACGCTGCCCTGAGCCCAGTCCTAGCTCCCCACATGAGGTGAAGGGATGCATTGGCTGGCACAGCACACAGGCCAGTGGGGGCTGGGATCCCTACACCCAACAACTCCAGGTTATGAACAAGGCATCACCATTCTAAATGCTGCCAGAGCAGAGGAGGATGCAGACTGCCTTCAGGGCCAAGTTTAACCCAGCTCTTTGCACAGTATCTGGCCGTGGTTGGTCCTGATGAATCATGATTGCCAGAACAGTTGTTTTGCCACTCTTGCCAATCAAGTGTGTTAATACATGCCAACTCAGTGTCCATCTTGAAAATGTGGAAACTGAGGCTCAGAGAGGGGAGGTGATTTGCCCAGGTTCACACAGCAAGTACCCAGCACATCCAGGACAGGAAGCCGTATCTCTAATCCTTCAGAGCCTGAGTCTTGACCTCTGTGCTCTGAACCTCCAGACCTCTCACCAAACACCAGCCAGGGGTATTGTCCTGTAGCCCTGGGGATGCCACTCCTGCATTTCACCAAATCAGAGGCGGAGGAGCCTTTGTGTGCCAAGTATTTATTGAGCACCTGTTCTTCACCAGGCACTGTGCTAGGCCCTTTCCAAGCATCATTCTTCAGACCTCATGGCTACCGTTGTGAGCTTGGTCTTATTTCCTCCTTTTGAGGCTAAGGAAGCACGTCACATGGTGAGTCCCTAGTGGAGCTGAGTGTCAGGCTCAGAGCTGGTGCCCTGCTGCTTCCCGCCAGGTACAATGGGCTTCCAATGCCTTAGGAGGTCAGGGAGAGGGTAATGCACATCGCCTGGTGAGCAGGAGGCTTCCCCAAACACCTGGCCTGGAGGCTGGACATGCCAGGCAGCCACGCTCTTCAGAGCAGCCAAATCTGCAGCCTGTCAGAATTCGTTATTACTGAGGGAGCTGCTCAGTAACTGATCTGTGCCAGCTATTAGCTGTGGATGCTGATATTCAGAGAGAGTTACCAGAGAACTCTACAGGATGTCAGAGGCCCCTAAAGCAGTAAGTTGCGGAGTGGTTCCCTAGGGAACTTCTGATCTAAAATGGACCTTGAATCTCCGGAGGAGGGCCAGTGAGCCTGTTGTGGAGGGACAGATGCCCTGCAGACAGGAAACCAGACACCTCCTAACAGCCTCACCAAGGGGTCCTGGGGGCTTGGCTAGGAGCACTTGGCCCCTTTGTGCTGTGGGGTATGGTCAGTTTCTGAAGCCTCCTGGAGGCAGAAGAGTTGGGGGGCTTGGTGGGGAACAGGGCACAGAGGTCAGGGAGAGGAGGTCAGGAGAGCTGAACCATGATGCTGAGAGCTTCGAGTGTCTTCTTCACTCTCCTCCCTACTTCTTCTCAAGGCCTGGGAGCCCATATTGTTCTTCCCTTCCTGATGTTTACTCTTCTCTTGATAGGTTGATTCACTTATTCATTCCATAAATATTTACCAAGCTGCATGGTGCTGGCCCTTACATTCTAGAAGCACAGAAATGAGTCAGGTGCTCTCGGGTGGCACTGGGAGGTGGTCCCAGTCTGATGAAGGAGGCACACCTGGACATAGTCATTCCCACAGTGAGGGACTCCCAAAGAAAGGAGGGACTGAGTCAGTTTTAGGAAGCCAGAGGAAGGCTTCCTGGCAGAGGCGGTGTTAGATGGAGTTGCATAGGAGTTGGGTGTGTAGAAAATATCCCAGGCAGCAGGAGCAAAAGTAGGGGCAGGAGCTGGGGTTTTAGGAGGCATTTGTCAGATTGAACAGGGAGGCAACAGCCTCTGTGTACACATCCAGACAAGTCCCGTTCATTCACTGGTATTGCCTTACATGGGTTTCTGGGCAAGACCTGTGTCAGGCTCTTGGGGATTCACATGTGACTCAAACTGGGTGCCTAGGGCAAGATGTGGTTAGGACTTGTCTTGCTTACTGCTCTGTTCCCAGGGCCTAGAGCCATGCCCAACACCCAGCAAGCACAGAGGAGTGTGGTGAGCCATGGGACTGAAGCAGCATAGGGGCTGTAAGGCAGCAGGTGGCGAAGAGCTTTGAAGGACTCAGTTGTCCTATGCTTTACCATGGATAGAGAGTGTTGAGCAGAAAGGGGTGGAGTCAGATCTGGAGCCAGGAAAGCTCCTTCTTGGCCCGTGAAAGATGCTGCTAGGGATTAGAGGTGGTCTAAGTGTGGGAGTGAGGGGCTCTGGTGATGGAGTGCAGGCTGGCGCTGCCCCTGGGGCAGGCTCTGTGGTCTGGTGCTGGGATAGGGTGGGCTGGTGCTGAGATGGAGAGAGGCCCCATGGGGAAGCTAGGGGTCCATAAGTCCTATAGAGTTGAGGCTGTGCAGGGCCCTGCCCTCCTCAGCCCCTGGCCTTGCCCCAGTCTTGGAGAATTTCTCGGGGTACCCAGGCAGCCCTGAGGATTCCCTTCATTGAGCTGTGATGCCTCACCCTGCCCTTTGGTGACTAGTGTGGTAGTAAAAGTAGTCCCTCTGCTGTGGACAGAGGGACCTGAGTCCCATTCCTCCATTCTTACTAGTTCAAGTCACTTAACTATCCAGTCTCCATAGCTTTATCTGTAAAATAGATCTGCGTCTCACCTTGAGGGGCTGTGAGAGGATCACATGAGTTAAGAAAGCCTTTGCAGTGCCCAAGGTATGCATGAGAGCTCCCTCCCTCCCTCTCCTGAGCTTGTATCCTTGGTACAAATAGTAGTCGTAGTGGTTCATGGCTTTGAGTGCTGTGCCAAGCCCTGTGCTCCTGTGACTCAATCTTCACAGCAGCCCTGATTTTCAGATGAAGGCATGGGAGGGTTAAAGGATGTGCCTGAGGCCACCTGGTTAGAAGGCAGCAGAGTCTACACGCCTGTCTTTTGCACCACATTGCCTCCATTTCTTCTTTCTGAGCCCTCAGTACTGTGTTCTGCACCTAGCACTGCCATCCACACACACTGTGACCTTAGCAGGTCTCCTCTCTAGCCTCAGTTTCCTCCTTTAAAGTGAGGGGATTAAAGTATTCCTAGCAGGCTGGGCATGGTAACTCACATCTGTAATCCCAGCACTTTGGGAGGCTGAGACGGGAGAATCACTTGGGCCCATGAGTTTGAGACCAGCCTGGGCAACATGGCGAAACCCCATCTCTGCTAAAAATACAAAAATCAGCTGGGCATGTTGGTGTGCACCTGTAATCCGAGCTACTTGGGATGCAGGAGGGTTGCTTTTGAACCCAAAAGGTTGAGGCTGAAGTGAGCCCAGATCACACCACTGCCAGGGCAACAGAGTGAGAGCCTGTCTAAAAATTTAAAAAATAATAATAAATAAATAAGTAAATAAAATATTCATAGCAGAGTGAGGAGGTTGGACTAGATCAGGGTTGTTTACACTCCAGGAAATCCTGGATATGGATTTGGATCCCAGGTTCATGAAAGCGTCCAAGCAATCAGCTTGTGAGAATTGTTCTAGAACTACTCTAATTTTTTGCTTTTACTTTCCAGAGATTCTTGTTGAAATGTAACACATACAGAAACGTGCATAAATTGCATAACTTCTCACTGAAGTTTCAAAAACTGAACACACCTGTGTAACCAACCAGCTGTCCCCAACCCAAAGCCTCCCCATGCCCTTCCAATCACTAACCCACCAAAGCCTCCCCATGCCCTTCCAATCACTAACCCCCATCTCAGCTTCCATCACCATAAATCGACTTTGCCCACCTTTGAACCTCATATAAATGACATCATACTGTATGTTCTCTCTTGAGGCTGGCTTTCGCCAACATTATGAGATTCATCTGTGTCATTGCAAGGAGTGTAGTCTCACTATTGTACGTTGAATGTACTGCAATTTACTGATTCATCAAATCTAGATGGAAGTTTGTTTCCGGCTTTTTTCCTGTTAGGAATAGTATTGCTAGGAAGGTTCTCTCCATGCAGTAGAACATGTATTTGTGTTTCTGTTGGGGTGTTTCAGGGAGTTACTGGGTCACAGGGTGTTGGTCCCAGCTTTAGCAGGTTTTGCAAAAGTGTTTGGTTGAACCACTTTCACTTTCATTCCCAGCAGCAGCAAATGGATGAGGTTTCCACTTGCTCCTTGTTTTTGTCAGTGGTGAGTGTATTAAGTTACCAACCATATATGGTGGTTTTTATTTGCATTTCCCTAATGATCAGGGAGGTAGACTACCTTTTTGTGTTTATTGGCTATTTGGTTTCTGTTTGTTTTTGTTTTTTGCCAGAGGGTCTTGCTCTGTTACCCAGGCTAGAGTGCAGTGATCCAGTCACAGCTCAGTGCAGCTTCTACTTCGGGCTCAAGCACTTCTCCCGTCTCAGCCTCCTGAGTACCTGGGACCACAGGCATGCACCACTACACCCACCTAATTAAAAAAAATTTTTTTTCTTTTAATAGATAGGGTTTCACTATGTTCCCCAGGCTGGTCTTGGACTCTTGGGCTCAAGGGATCCACCTACCTTGGCCTTCTAAAGTGCTGGGATTACAGGCATGAGCCACCACACCTGGCCCTTTATTGGCTATTTGGAAATCCTCATTTGCAGGGTTCCTATTCATGTCTTTTTCCATTTAAAAATATTGGGATTTATGACCTTTTTATTGATTTGTGAGTTATTTATACATTCTTGGGTACAAGTCATACTTATATTACAAATGTCTTCTCCCCCTTTGTGGCTTACCTTTTCATTCTCAGTAGTATCTTTTGGATAAAAGCATTTGATTTTTAATTTTACTAAAGTTCACTCTATCAGCTTTTTTCCTTTATGGTTAATCGTTTAAGAATTTAAGAATTCTATGCATACCCCTGTATCATGAAGATATTCTATTTGTTTTCTGAAAACTTAATAATTTTGCCTTTTACATTTGGGTCTGCCATCCTCCTGAAATTGATTTTTATGTAGCATGTGAGGTAGGGGAGTCAGAATACTTTCTCTTCTCTTCTCCTTTTCTCCCCTCCCCTCCCCTCTCCTCTCAGGCTCGCTCTGTTAGCCAGGCAGGAGTGTAGTGCCCTATGATCTTGGCTCACTGCAACCTCTGCCTCCTGGTTTCAAATGATTCTCCTGTCTCAGCCTCCCAAGTAGCTCGGATTACAGGCACCCACCACCACGCCTGGCTCATTTTTGTATTTTAGAAATGGGAGTTTCACCATATTAGTCAGGAGTTCAAGTGAACTCACCTCAGCCTCCCAAACTGCTGGGATAACAGGTATGAGCCACTGTGCCCAGCCAGAATACTTTTTTTCCATATGGGTATTTAATTCAGCAGCACCATTTATTTTAACAATCGTTCTTCCCCCTTCACGACAGTTTCACCTTTGTCACAAATCAATATCCATTTATTTGTGGGTTTCTAAACACTCCATTCTATTGTCTATTTGTCTATCTTTGTTCTAGTACTGCAGTATTGTCTATTTGTCTATCTTTGTTCTAATTACCACAGCTTTAAATTAAGTGTTAATATTTGACAGGGTAAACCCTCAGTTTTGCTTTTCTTATTAAGGATTACTTTGGTTCTTCTTGACTCTGCATTTCTTTTTATCTTTTATAAGTTATTTTGAGATGGGGTCTTACTATGTTGCCCAGGCTGGTCTTGAACTCCTGGGCTCAAGTAATCCTCCCTTGTTGACCTCTCAAAGTTCTGGGACTATAGATGTGAGCCACCAAGCCCAGCCAACCATGCATTTCCATACACACTTAAATATCATACTTCACATTAAAAAATATATATTACATTGGGGAAGGGGGCTGGGCGTGGTGGCTCATGCCTGTAATCCCAGCGCTTTGGGAGATCGGGGTGGGCAAATCACTTGAGCTCAGGAGTTCAAGACCAGCCTGGGCAACATGATGAAACCCTGTCTCTACAAAAAATAGGAAAATTAGCCATGCTTAGTGGCACGGACCTGTGGTCCCAGCTACTTCAGAGGCTGAGGTGGGAGAATCACTTGAGCCCAAGAGCCAGAGGTTCTAGTGAGCCAAGATTGTGCCTGGGTGACAGAGTGAGACCCTGTCTCAAAAATAAATAAATAAATAAATAAATAAATAAAATTGGGGAAGGGACAAAAGTTAATACAAACCTATGTAAAATAGAATTCAAAGAATACAAGGTGGGTGAGGAGTGAAAAATCAGTTTCCTTCCCTCCCTGGGTCTCTCATTTTCTTTTTTCAGAGGCCATCGTCAGTCCAGCAATGTCTATGCATATACAAGCACATCCCTGCTTTTTCTTTAACGAAGAGTAGCGTATTGTACACGTTGTTCTGTAGCTTGTTTTTTTCCTCCTAATATATCTTGTAGACCTTGCTATTTTAGTGGTTGCCTGGGATTCTTTTATGACATCGATAATCTTTTTAACTTGGCCCAAATTAGGTTGTTTCAGTCTTTGTTCTCACTACAGGCAATGCTGCACTGACTTTCTTGGACCTGTATTTTTGATGCACAGCCATTTGTAGGATAAATTCTTAGAAATAGACTTAGCAGTATCTCATTGTCTGGCTGCATTGTTGGTCTTCTGCATAAGATTCTCTTTGAAGTCTGAAGACCCTGGCTTTGAGGCTCTTTGAGGACCCTTCTGTTCTGAAAGTCTGTGGCTCTAAGTTGAGTCTTAGATTATGGTTATCTAATTTTGAGTTCTATTCACAGACCCCAGTCTCTTTTTGTCTCTCTAAGCTCAGATCCCATTCCTGAGACCCTGAACCCAACTTCCTCAGTCTCGAATTTAGAGACCAACTTGGCATAGTGAAAGGAACAGGGTTCGGAGTGCACAGGGATTAGGTTGTGAAGCCCAGCTCTGCCCCATCTCCCTTCCCACTGCCCTGCTTTAGCTGGGTGGCCTTGGGCTAGATGCTTTGCCTCTCTGAGCCTCTGTTCTCTTCCCTGTATGTCAAGGGGGCTGTATGGGAGCCAGACACTTGTCTCTAGGAGTTGTGATTTCTGATTCTCCAGCTTTGATACCCAGCCTGGGTCCCTCACCTCTGTCTGGATTCTCTCATATTCACTATCTGATTCTGTCCACTTGAGCTCAGTCTAGCATGGGGCTTAAGAGTGGAGCTTTGGAATCAGACCAACTTGTCCTTCTCAGCCACTTACTACTTCACTTCTCTGGACCTCAGCATCCTCATCTCTAAAGCAGAAGTAATAATAACACCCTCCCACGCTGACAGAATTGCTGTCACATAGCAAGCCCACAAGAAATGTTGGCTGCTGCTGCTATTATTAGTATTATCTCACATTCTTGTTCCCAGTTCCACAATTTTGGATCTGGAAAGGCAGCTTGATAGAGAATCACTGACTGCCCTCCATCCCATTGCCCTACAGCTATAGGGCTCTGTGGGGTCCTGGAGTCCACAGCCTATGACCTGGCCACATAGTAGGAGATTCTATCACTGTGTGACAAACCACCTAGAACCCAGAAACTGAAACAATAGCAGTTGCTAATTTTGCATGATTCTGTGGGTCAACTCAGTGGTTCTTTGGATGGTCTTACCTGGGCACACTGTGGCAGCATTCACCTGGTGTCCAGACTGGACTAAAAAGTGCAGAATGTCTGTGGATGCTGGCTGTTGGCTGGCACGCCTTGGTTTACTCACCCTCCAGCAGGCCAGCCTGGGCTTCCTTAAATGGGGGCTGCTCTGGCTCTGAAATTCACACAGCATCACTTCTGCCATGTCCAGTTGGCCAAAGTAAATCCTAAGGCCAGTCCAGACCGAGGAATCTGGACCCAGCAAGAAATGGACCCCATCAGCAGCACAGTATTGTGGCCACATCTGTCATGGAGCTCAGTAATTATGTGTTGAATGAATGAGAGGTGATGGAGGTCACTTGACCACTTTGAGCCTCGGTGTCCACATGTGTAAAAGGAGTTACTCATGCCCATTTCAGTGTAAGGTCGCTGTGAGGAATTAAAGTGATGTCATTGAGAGAACCCACAGCACAGGTTCTCAATACACAATAACCATAGCGGATATTTTATGTTACTTTTTTTTTGAAAGAGTCTTGCTCTATCACCCAGGCTGGCCTGCAGTGGTGCAATTTCAGCTCATTGCATCCTGAGCCTCTGGGGCTCAACCTCAGCCTCTCAAGTAGCTGAGACTATAGGTGTAAGACACCACACCCAACTAATTTTTTTTTTTTATAGAGATGGGGTTTTGCCATGTCGCCTAGGCTGATCTTGAACTCCTGGGCTCAAGCCATCCACCTGCTTTGGCCTCCCAAAGTGTTAGAATTACAGGCTTGAGCTACCACGCCTGGCTCCTTGTAGATACTTTAACCAAAGCTCTTTCCTGGCTCTTCCCTAAGTCCTAAGTTCTTTTGTTCATTAGTCCAAAGTGACATTGTAGAAACAGCCATTTAGATAATAACTGTGTCCAGATAAGTTTCCCATTTGTTACCATCTTCACATTCCTCGTCTTTCTAGTGCTTGGACCATTCTTTCTGCTTTTGTGTTTCTTTGGCACAATGGGGTCAGTAAAGTTTGCTCAGACCCATCAGATACAAGCGTCATTGTGGCAGACTGACTGTAGGTCAGAGATTGCAAACTAGCAAGTGTGTTTGTTTTGGCCTGCAGAACATTTAATAATAATTGGTATTAGAATTTGAATTGGTTGCTGTATTAGTTCGTTTTCAAACTGCTGTAAAGAACTGCCTGAGACTG
Source organism: Saguinus oedipus (assembly GCA_031835075.1). Lineage (NCBI taxonomy): Eukaryota > Metazoa > Chordata > Mammalia > Primates > Cebidae > Saguinus > Saguinus oedipus. The sequence goes on along the minus strand of CM063187.1, from coordinate 44,399,365 downwards.
GGTAATTTATAAAGGAAAGAGATTTAATTGACTCACAGGTTCAGCATGGCTGGGGAGGCCTCAGGAAATTTACAATCATCGCAGAAGAAGAAGGGGAAGCAAGGCACTTGCTTCACAAGGCGGCAGGAAGGTGAAGTGCTGAGTGAAGGAGGAAGAGCCTCTTATAAAACTGTCATATCTCATGAGAACTCGCTATCCCAAGAAGAGCATGGGGGAAACTGCCCTCATGATTCAGTTACTTCCACTTGATCTCTCCCTTGATGTGCAGATTATGGGGATTACAATTCAGGGTGAGACATGGGTGGGGACACAAAGCCTAACCATATCAGTTGCTAACATTTATTTTATTTTAGAGACAGAGTCTTGCTCAGTTGCCCAGGCTGGAGTGCGGTGGTACAGTCATAGCTCACTGTAGCCTCGAACTCAGGGGCTCAAGCAATCCTCCCACTCCAATGTCCCAAAGCACTGGGATTTCAGGCATGAGAGTTGCTAACATTTATAATCAGAAGATTTTACAAAACAATCTTAGGTTTCCAAATTCTCTTAAAATTACACCATCTGGGCTGGGCACAGTGGCTCACGCCTGTAATCCCAGCACTTTGGGAGGCCAAGGAGGGTGGATCACTTGAGACCAGGAGTTCAATACCAGCCTGGTCAACATGACGAAACCCCATCTCTACTAAAAATTAAAAAAAATAAAGCCAGGCATGGTGGCAGGTGCCTGTAATCTAAGCTACTTGGGAGGCTAAGGCAGAGGAATCACTTAAACCCAGGAGGCAGAGGTTGCAGTGAGCCGAGATCACACACTACACTCCAGCCTGGGCAAGAGAACAAAACTCCATCTCAAAAAAAAAAAAGAAAAAAATTTGCACCATCTGTCATCTTTGGCCTGCCTCCCTCATGGGGCATTGGGCTGGAGCTAAACCCTGGTGAGGGATACCCTCTTTGACCCATTGGTGGTTCATGAAGTTGGTTGGGTGAGTCATTACCAGCCATGTGAAAAGATGAAGTGTAGCAGAATAGAAAATATCAGAGTGTATTGCCCATAGTCACTAGGGCAAGGACTCTTCTGTGGAATGAAGTCTAGTTATGTGTGTTCATGTGTGGGTTGCAGAGTAAAATGTATTTTTTACTGTGGGTTGTAATAAGAAATCTGAAAGCCCCTAATCCACGTTGGCACAAGCTCTATCCAGTCTGACTCACTCTGAAGTTACCTCCTCCTTCGTAGGCATTTGAGCTTGGGACCAATGAGTGTCAGGTTGGCTGCTGGAGATTAAAATGGCTCCCTGCAATCTGCTAGGGGCTGGCAGCACCCATGTGCTTTTTCCCTGGCTTTCAGGTCTGTTCCTCACTGAGAATTTGTAAGTGAGAAATGCGTACTATGAATAAATCATCCCTGCTCAGCCAGCAGATTCCTGCTCTACCTTCCTGGTCCGAGCTCCAGGATCCCTGGCCCAGCCCCCAGACAACCAGTCTCTGACCTCTGCTCTCTTCTGCCCACCCAGGAGAACCCATACGTCATGCGCCGGCCCAACTTCCAGGCCCTGTCGGGGAACGAGCGCTTCGAGGGCTTCTGTGTGGACATGCTGCGGGAGCTGGCTGAGCTGCTGCGCTTCCGCTACCGCCTGCGGTTGGTGGAGGACGGGCTGTACGGGGCACCTGAGCCCAATGGCTCCTGGACAGGCATGGTTGGCGAGCTCATCAACCGGGTACAGCTGGGCTGGGGCTGGGGCTGGGGCTGGGGCTGGGGCTGGGGAGGGGGCATAGACCTGGTGAGTGAGGGAGGGCAGACAGCCAGTCGAGTCTCAGGAGCAGCCTGGCTGGTAGCAGAAGAGGAGGAGCCACGAAGGGCTCCTTACACCACCTCACTGATGTTGCGCTGTGTGCCTGTGCCTGGTGTGTGCCATGGGACAGGATGGGGGAGGAGAGGTGGTGCATGCATCACCCCTGTGTCCTGCTTTGCCAGATGCCCCTTTCATGCCACCTTGGATTAGTCGGTGTGCAAAGATTTGTTAAGTTAATGAAAGACATGGAGTGGGGAGCAGGAAAATGCCTGAGGTGGCCAAAGGCTTCTTGCAGGAGGCAGGCTGAGAGCAGGGCATACACCTCACCTGTGTGCCATGCCCAGCACCTGCCAGGGAGTCTGGCATGTCCTGAATCTGGAGGGCTGCATATAGAACTCACACATGCACTCATTCAGCGGGTGTTTATTGATCACCTACTATGTGCCTTGCCTCTTGCTGGGCTTGGGATTCCACTGTGAGCACAGTGGATCTGGACTGTGGCCCCAAGAGCTCAGAGTCTCTTTGGGGTGCAAGACAGCACATGACCACAGCACAGAGCCATCCGGGCTGTGATGGGGGAGCTCAGAGTTGGGGGCCCAGAGGAAGTTCCTGACCCAGTCAGGCATCCCAGGAAGACTTCCCAAAAGAGATGATACCCAAACTGAATCCCAGAGGGCATGAAGGAATCAGCAAGGTGAAGGGGGTGTGGGAGAAGGGAAGTATATTTGGAGCAGGGGAAATAGCATCTGCAAAGATGGGGTGATACGAGGGAGTGGGGTGCACTGGAGGAGCCAGTGAGGCCTCAGCATGGGCAGGATTTGGTTGCAGGTGAAGAGGGTTGGAAGGCAGGGCCATGGGAGGTGGCAGACAAGGATGCAGTGGAAAGGATCTTTGGGCATCAGACCATCCTGGATTTGAATCCTTAGGTGTCATTTCTTTTCTCTGAACCTCAGTTTTCCCCTTCTTAAGATGGGGATAATAATACCTTACAGGTTTATAGTGAGGGTTACAAGAAATAGGGACAAGTACCTCACACATTGCTTGGCAGACTGGGGAACTGAAATGTAGTTTCTCTTTTTATTCCAAGCGGGAGATACTATGGGCAGAATTGCCCAGAGGCAGGACTGTGCCCTGGGAAACAAGTAGGTCCTCAGTTAGGACACACCCAGAGCTGGTGTGCAGAGCAGCCAGGGCGGCCTTAATATTAGACTTGACTAAGCTCATCAGAGATTTTCACTCTCCTCTCTCATGTCAGAATTTACAGCATCCAACCCCCTGAACATCACCAGGGAAGACATGAGAAGGCCACTTTGCTTGACAAGGACATTTATCACTTAGGGCACTGACTTTCAAAAGTTATTTTGACAGCAGAACTTTTTTTTCAATTGAAATCTCCTTCAGAACCTTGGGCAAGAGCAGAGCTGCTCTGGTGGAGGCAGAGATGCGGGGGGCCTCCCACCCCACCCGACCCTATAGGCAAGCCCCGAGGTGCTGCCCCATAAAGCTGCCAACTGATTTGAAAACTTCTGCCCCAGGGTGAATTTTAAGGTCAGGTCAAATTTTATTATTATTATTATTATTTATTTATTTATTTTTGAGTCAGAGTCTCTTCTGTTGCCCAGGCTAGAGTGCAGTGGCACGATCTCTGCCCACAGCAACCTCTGCCTCCCTTTAACCTCCGCCTCCTGGGTTTAAGTGATTCTTCTGTCTTGGCCTTCTGAGTAGCTGGGATTACAGGTGCACCACCATGCCTGGCTGATTTTGCATTTTTTGGATCAATAGGGTTTCGTCATGTTGGCCAGGCTGGTCTTGAACCCCTGGCCTCAAGTGATCTGCCTGCCTCACCTCCCAAAGTGCTAGGATCACAGGTATGAGTCACTGCACCCGGCCCAGGGTGAATTTTAAAGCCCGAAGCCCAAAGAGGCCCCTGGTGAGACAGGAGATGAGGAGTCACAGAGCTGACAGCTCTGTGCTCACCTGAGAGCACAGGCTTCTCCTGACCTGTTTCCACAGCCTGGTCTTTAGTCGTGGGCTCAGAAATTTTCTTTAATCTGGTATCCTAGAAATAAGCAGGCTCCAAGGGAGTAGCCTTGCACCTGAAGTCACTGTAAAGTGATTGCTCTTTTTTCACCAACAGAGAAGTCTGGAACAGTCCTTATTTTACAGTTGTCTGACCTTTGTGTCTCAGGGCCTACTCAGTAGGGTCAGGTGAGAGGATCTGGGACCTGGGGCCAGCAAAGTATAGCAGCTGGGAGTGTCTGTGGTTGGCTATGATTGTCGATTGTCGTCCTGAGTCCTGTTTGAATCTTAGCTCTGCTGTGTACTGGATGTGTGGCCTTGGACAAGAGCTTAATGTTTCTTTAGGTTATAGTTTGTTCAACTGTAAAACTGGGGAATAACAGCCCTATAGCACACAGGGTTGCTGTGAAGAACAATGTGTAATGAAGAACTTAGAACAGGGCCTGGTGCGTAACAGGTGCTGTATGCGTGTGTCCTTTGTTTTTCCCTTCAAGACTGGGTCTCAGTCTATCACCCAGGCTGGAGCATTAGTAGTGTGATCATGGCTTACTACAGCCTCAACCTCCTGGACTCAAGTGATCCTCCCACTTCAGCCTCCCATATAGCTGGGACTATAGGCATATGCCACCATGCCCAGCTGATTTTTGTGTTTTTTTGTAGAGATGGGGTCTGGCCATGTTGCCCAAGCTGGTCTTGAACTCCTGGGCTTAAGCAATCTTCCCACCTCAGCCTCCCAAAGTGCTGTGATTACACTATTTTTATTATTTTATTATTTTTATTGTTATTATTCATACCAGCATGGCCAGCACATACATAGATTTGTGTATTCATCATTTTCCATTCAGCCAGTATTTGTTGAGTGCCTACTGTATACCAAACCCTGTGCTGTACCCTGGGGATACCGCGGTAAACAAGCCCGATGTGCTCTTACTAAGCTGGCTAAAGGGCTTGGGCCTCAGCAGAAGGCCCATGGGATGCCCTTGAAGGTTTTTGTTTTTGTTTTTGAGACGGAGTCTCACTTTGCTGCCCAGGCATGTTGGAGTGCTATGGTGTGATCTCGGCTCACTGCAACCTCTCTCTCCCGGGTTCAAATGATTCTCCTGCCTCAGCCTCCTGAGTAGCGGGGACCACAGCCATGCACCACCACACCCAGCATTTTTGTATTTTTAGTAGAGATGGGGTTTTGATATGTTAGCCAGGATGGTCTCGAATTCCTGAACTCAGGTGATCCGCCTGCCTCGGCCTTCCAGAGTGCTGGGATTACAGGTATGAGCCACCAAGCCCAGCCGCCCTTGAAGGGTTTTGATCTGGCTCAAGTGAATTGGCTCTGGTGTTGGGGAAAGAAGTGGTAACAGGAAGACCAGTGAGGAGATAAGGAGTGAGCTGGTGGGCCTCAGGTGGGAGAACATCAGAACTAGAGACTAGGGGAAGGGCTAAAGAGAACCAGGGCTTGGTGACTGCCTGGGGTGGGAGATGCAGGAGAGGACACAAGGGAGAGCATTCCTCCTGTATCTGGCTTGGGCAGCTGGGTGATGGCGATGACAGTTACCAGGAGAACACTGGAGGGGGAGCTGGCTGGAGCTTGAAGGGTAGGCGGGGCTTAGCCTTGCCCCACTGTGGGATAGCTGGGTGAGCCAAGCTGCACAGGAATAGTCACCACCATCATCACAACAGTAGCAGCTGTCATTTGTTGATTTTATACCATGTGCAAGGAGCTTTTCAAGTGTTACTTAACATAATTCTCATAACAGTCCTTCATGGCCCGAGGATCACTGCCCAGTGTAGGATCTGGACTCCCTGAAGCACAGGGCTACAGCCAGGTGTGTCTGACTTAAGGCCTGTGCCCTTTTCAGCCCTCCAGCTGGGAATTTGGGAAACCAGGAGTACATTGACGGAGTGGCACGCTGTGCTGGGTCCTGTCTGAGACTTCTGACTTGTCTCCATCCTTGACTTCTTGTGGCCACCCAATGAGGAAAGGACTGGTATTAGCCCATTTTCTCAAATACACAGTGAGGCACCAAGCTTTCATGTCCATGCCACATGGCTAGTGACCAGGAGAACCAAGGTGGGCATCCCACAGGGAGGCCCAGAGCTAGTGAGTGACTTCTAGATGGGAGACAGCCTGGGGCACCAGCATCCCTCCAGGCACCCCCAGGCCAGGCACAGGGCTCCTTGGCCAGTCTTGAATTATGACTCATTTATTCCACCCAGTGGCCATGGCTGGCATTGGCCTTCTCCCTGCCATCACTGCCATGGTGTGAATTCAGCTCCCATCCCTCTTGTCAGCCTCCTCATTGGCCTCTTGGCTTCGAGTCTCTCCACTCCCCAGCTTGTCCTTCAGTAGAACCTTTCTACAGTGTGAACTGTCACTTGTATGCTTTAACTGAAGCACCTGAGGCCCTCAGGATAAAGCTTAGCCTTCAAGGGCAAAGAAGATATCTTAGGTCAGGGTCACAGGAAGCTAACTCTGAGACAGAGATGTACAGACAGGAGGTGTGATGATGTCCCCCTGGAAACCCGCCCTGTATGGGAGGGAAGGAAGCAGACCTGGGCAGAGGAGTTGAGCTGTGCTGCAGTCACAACTGGGCCTTAGCCGTCCCGCAGGCAGCTCTGGAGCTGGGCTAGCCATCAAGGACCGCCCCCTGTGGCACCTGGGCATAGGCTGCTCTTGGTGAGAGTCAGGACTTTGCGGGAGGGGATGACGCTCTTCCATTAACAGAGCTGAGAGCCATTAGCCACCTACACCCTGAGTAGCTGAGCAATGAGTGCCCCTTTCCTGAAACGGAGTCTGGGTGGCCACCATGGTATCCAGCATAGCAGTGCACTGGTTAGGAGCCAGAAGCCAGCTTCAGGTCCCCAGTGCTCCCACATGACCCCTGGCAAGCCACTTATCTCTCTGAACCTCAGTCACTTCTCTTGAAATGGGGCTAATGTTACTTCCCTCACTTCGGTTTTTTTTTTTTTTTTGAGGTGGAGTCTCACTCTGTCTCCCAGGCTGGAGGACAATGGTGTGATCTCGGCTCACTGCAACCTCTGCCTCTGGGTTCAAGTGATTCTTCTTCCTAAGCCTCCCGAGTAGCTGGGATTATAGGCATACACCACAATGCCCAGCTATTTTTATATTTTTAGTAGAGATGGGGTTTCACCATGTTGGCCAGGCTGGTCTCTAACTCCTGATCTCAAGTGATCTGCTCGCCTTGGCCTCCCAAAGTGCTGGGATTACAGGCATGAGCCACCACACCCAATCAGTAGGTTTTGAGGCAATTAAATAAGAGCGAATTTACACAGATCCTGGTACATGCCTAGCTCACAGGTGGTAACTACTGCCAGTCATTTTTCTTGTGGCAGTCTGTATGTCAGTGTGGTTAGAAGCATGGGCTTTGGAGTTGGCTGCTAGCCCTGGGTTCAAATCTGGACTTACTCCTTACTGGTTTTGTGACTTGCAGGCAGGTGGCTGCCCCCTCTGAGTCTCACTGTCCCCTCAAATGGGGAGTGGGACCCCTAACTTAAGGGGTATCACAGGGGACATATGAGATCAGCACAGATCATAGATGCTATCATGACCAAAATAATACCCACACACCTCACCTGTGGCCTCCACACCCTGGGGATGGGAGCCTTGTCTACTTAGCTGTGTCCCCAGCTCAGGGCCTGGCACACTGTAGGTTTCCAGTAAATTAGTGAGTATGTGATTAAATTAGTGAGTAACGGGCAATTGACTGACTCTGTCAAGAAGGCTTTTATAAATGTTGTCCCCAGTTCTCTTCATCTGATAGAAAATGCACACACATGCTGGGCGCAGTGGCTCATGCCTGTAATCCCAGTGCTTTAAGAGGCTGAGACGGGCAGATCACTTGAGGTTAGGAGTTCAAGGCCAGCCTGGCGAACATGGTGAAACTTGTCTCTATTAAAAATACAAAAATTAGCTAGGCATGGTGGTGGGCACCTATAATCCCAGCTGCTCAGGAGGCTGAGGCAGGGGCATCGCTTGAACCCAGGAGGCAGAGGTTGCAGTGAGACAAGATTGCGCCATTGTACCCCAGCCTGGGCAACAGAATGACTCCATCTCAAAAAAAAAAAAAAAAAAAAAAAGAATTAAAAAAATAAGATGCACACATACACACATACACCAGCAGTTTTTCTTCAGCTAAGCACGTGGTGGTGGATTTCAACTTTACTGCATACGTTTCTTATCCAACCCTATCTCCTGGGGGTTGCATCAAGTCCTCTAGATTACATTTTCAAGCGACATGTAGTATTTATCTTTCAATTCTAAAATGTTTACTCATTGTGAAAAACACACATCTAGGCATGGTGGCTCACACCTGTAGTTCTGGTGCTTTGGGAGGCTGAGGCAGGAGGGTCACTTGAGACCAGCCTGAGCAACATGGCGAAATGCTGTCTCTACAAAACATCTAAAAAATTAGTCGGGCATAGTGGCACACACCTGTAGTCCCAGCTACTTAGGAGGAGGCTTGAGATGAGAGCATTCCTTGAGCCCAGGAGTTCAAGGCTGCAATGAGCTATGATTGTGCCACTGCATTCCAACCTGTGTAACAGAGCAAGACCCCATTTCTGAAAACAAAACAAAACAAAACAAAAAATAGGTTGGTACAGAGAAGGAAGATATTACAGAATACCTGTTTTTGTGCTTATTTGTTATTTGGAAATTCTACAGGTATTGTGTTTCAGGTTATAAAACACTATACCAAGTATAATCCCATTTTGCACAAAAATATTGGGTATATATGCATAAAAAACTATAAGCAGGTCAGATGTAGTAGCTCATGCCGGTAATCCCAGCACTTTTGGGAGGCTGAAGTGGGAGGATTGCTTGAGCCCAGAAGTTCAAGACCAGCATCGGCAACATGGTGAAACCGTGTCTCTACAAAAATTGAAAAAAATTAGCCAAGTGTGGTGGTGGGCCGCCTGTAGTCCCAGCTACTCAGGAGGCTGAGGTAGGAGGATCACTTGAGCCTGGGAGGTTGAGGCTTCAGTGAGCCACAGTCGCACACTGTACTCCAGTCTGGGTGACGGAGTGAGACCCTGTTTTAAAAAAATAGGCTGGGCATGGTGGCACACGCATGTAATCCCAGCACTTTAGGAGGCCGAGGTGGGTGGATCACCCAAGGTCAGGAGTTCTAGACCAGCCTGGCCAACACGAAACCCTGTCTCTACTAAAAATACAAAAAAGTTAACTGGGTGTAGTGGTGTGCAGCTATAATACCAGCTACTCAGGAGGCTGAGGCAGGAGAATCGGTTGAACCCAGGAGAGGTTGCACTGAACAGATACCGTGCCACTGCACTCCAGCCTGGGCGACAAGATCGAGACTCCATCTCAAAAAATAAATAAATAAATAAATACATAAATCAAGTCCATCTCACTTAAAAATTTTTATATTATACTGTGTTTCTGATTATAAAACAGATTTGTACTAAGTATAATCCCATTTTGCACAACAATAGTAAGTATATATGCATCCCAAAAAAAACATTTTTGCAAACCATCAGAAATTTTCATAAGCAATTGAGAAGCAACTCCTTTATTTTCTGTTTATATACGTAATACTAAATGATAAAGCATCAGATGGTACCTATAGCAGAAACACTGGATATGCACGATGGTCTCATACCTCAGAGACCATATTCCACCAACTTATTTCCTACAAATTCATTAATACAGGTGTGTCTTTAAATTTCTTAATTTTTTTGAGACAGTCTTGCTCTGTTGCCCAGGCTGGAGTGCAGTGGCACGGTGTTGGCTCACTGCAACCTCTGCCTCCCAAGTAGCTGGGACTACAGGCGCCTGCCACCATGCCCAGCCAATTTTTTTTTGTTATTGTTTAGTAGAACTGGGGGCTTCAACATGTTGACCAGGCTTGTCTTGAACTCCTGACCTCAGAAGATCTGCCTGCCTTTCCCTCCCAAAGTGCTGGGATTACAGGTGTGAGCTGCTGTGCCTGGCCTACATTTCTTAAATTTTTATTTTTGCAAAAATGGTATCCTGCTACACTTACTGCTGTGTAGTTTGCTTTTTTTTACTTATAACTTGACCATCTTCCCATGTTAGTGCACATAGATCTGCCTCATCTTTAAAAACAGCTACATTCACTTATTGAATAAACTATTTATTGAGCAGCTATTCTGCACCCACTCTGTCCAGGCCACTAGGGGGCAGCAGTGTACCAAGCAGATGTGCTCCCTGTCCCCTCCCTCCCACCTCACCCCACCCCCCACCCCCACTGCTGATGTTCTAGTTGGGGAAACATCTAGATTGACAGGGGATATATTAATATCGTGTCAGGTGAAGCAAGGTAAGGAGATAAAAGTGTCTGGTGTGTGGATGCTGTTTTAGACAAGGTGGTTGGGTAGCGTTTGGAAAGAGATCTAAATGGAGTGGGGAAGACAGTCCTGAGAAGACCACCAGGGAGGGCTTCATGAGGACAGAAGTTTGTCTGTTTTCCTCACTTCTGCATCCCCAGTGCCTAGAACCATCTGACACTCAGCTGAAGCACAGTAAATACTTGCTGAGTGAAAGGATGGGTCTGGGGGAAGAGTGTTTTCTAAGTAGAGACCACATATGTATAAAGACTTGAGAGGAAAGGTGTGGTTGAGGGGAGGCAGTGAGAGGTAGAGAGATCTGAGAGTAGGGCCCACATCACAGGGCCTCACAGTCACTGCTAAGGAGTGCAGCTGTTATTTTTTATTTTTTGGAAGAGGGTCTGGCTCTGTCACCGAGGCTGGAGTGTAGTGGTGCCATCTTGGCTCACTGCAACCTCAACCTCCCAGGTTTAAGCAATTCTCCCACCTCAACTTCCCCAGTAGCTGGGATTACAGGCATGCTCTACCAAACCCAGCTAACTTTTGTATTTTTTGTAGAGATGGGGTTTTGCCATATTGACTAGGTTGGTCTTGAAAAAAATTAGCTCCTGGGCTCAAGCAATCTACCTGCCTCCACCTGCCAAAGTGCTGGGATTACAGGTGTGAGCCATCATGCCTGGCCTTGGCTATTATTTTTATTGTGCTGCAGAGCCACTGGAAAGTTTTAAGCAAAGAATGTGCCATGATATTTAATTTTATTTATTTTATTTTGAGACAGAGTCTAACTCTGTAGCCTAGACAAGTGCAGTGGCATGATCATGGCGTACTGCAACCTCCACCTCCTGGGTTCAAGCAATTCTTGTGCCTCAGCCACCCAAGTAGCTGGGATTACAGGCGTACACAACCATGCCCAGCTAATTTTTGTATTTTTAATACAGACAGTGTTTTGCCTTGTTGGACAGGCTGGTTTTGAACTCCTGGCCTCAAATGATCCACTTGCTTTAGCCTCCCAAAGTGCTGGGATTACAGGCACTGGCCACTGCGCCCAGCCTGATCAATTTTTTTTCTCCTTTTTATTGAGGTGAAATTTTTGTCACGTAAAATTAACCACCTTAAGGAGTGCAGTTCAGTGGCATTTAGTACAGTCATATGTTGTGCAATCACTACTGCTGTCTGGCTCCAAAACATCTTCATAACCCCACAGAAAACTCATACCATGAAGCAGTCACTTCTCATTCCCTCGCCGCTACTCCAACCCCTGGCAACCACCTGTCGTTCTGTCTCCATAGGTTTACCTATTGCAGATATTTCACATAAATGGAATCATCCAATATGTGGTCTTTGTGCATGGCTTCTTTCACTTGGCATGATGTTTCCAGCTTTTCAAAGTTCATCCACATCATGGCATAAACCAATACTGCATTCCTTTTTATGGCTGAGTAGTATTCCATTGTATGCATCGACCAGCAGGATCTAATTTTTAAATCATTTAAAAAAGATTACACTGGCTGCTGTCTTGAAACACACCTTAGTGGGACAAGAGTAGAAACAGAACGGTCCATTTAGGAGGCTGTTGGAGGGTGAATGAGAGAAGATGTTGCCTTGGTTTGAGTAGCAGCTGTGTCAGGCATGCTGCCAGTTTGGATGTGCATAAGAGGAAGAGAGGAATCGGGTTGACTATGGGGTTTGGTCAGGGCGGCTGGCGAATGGTGAGGCCAGTTTCCACTCTGAGGAGGACATGGGAGGAGTAGTTTGGTGGGGCCAGGACGAGTTTTCTCTGGGCACGGATCATTTGAGATGCCTGCTTGAAATTCAGGTGAAGACATACGGATTCCGTTGTGTGGTTCAGCATGAATTATTTACCATATCCCCTATTGATGGCTATTTGGATGGCTTCGAGTTTTGCTAGCATAGCCAGTGCCACCATAAACTTGGCCTGTGGATTGGTGGGAGTATTCCTGAGGGACACATTCCAAGAAGTGAAAGTGCTGGGTCAAAGGGTATGAATTTTTTCCAAGTGTATACTGCCAAATGGCTGTTCAAAAAGGCTTCACAAATTTATATTCCCACCAAAAGTGCATGAGAATGTGAAATTTCCCATACTCTTGCCAACAGTCGGTGTTATCAGTCTTTAAAATAAAATCTTTGCGCATCTGAAAGGCCAAATATAATATCTTATTGTTTTAACCTTAAACAGAATGTTACCTGGCTGCATCTAGTAATCCCATGTGGATGTACCATAATTTATTTAGCCATTTTTCATAACTAGTTGTTTCCAGGTGTTTTTATTGTTTGTGCTCTTGTAAATAGCCATTAACAAACAACTTTTCTTTTGATTTTTGAGAATACGTTCTCACTCAGTAGCCCAGGCTAGAGTGCTATGGTGCCATCCCAGTTCACTGCAGTCTCAACCTCCCCAGGCTCAGGTGATCCTCCCACCTCAGCCCAGTAGCTGGGACTACAGGTGCACGCCACCATGCCTGGCTAACTTCTTTGTATTTTTTGTAGAGATGGGTTTTCACTACATTGCCCAGGCTGATCTTGAGTTCCTGGGCCCAAGTGGTCCACCCATTTTGGCTTCCCAAAGCATTAGGATTACAGGCATGAGTCATTGCACCTGGCCAACAAGCATCTTTATGCACAAAACTTTGCCTGCATTGCAGCCTGTTTTCTTAGGATTGGTCCTCTGAATAGAATAACTGGGTGGAAGAAAAAGACCCTTTTTGTGGCTTTTGTGATATTTTGTTGAATTATTTTCCAGAAAGACTACAACAGTTTCTATACAGGCTCCTTCTTAGCATTGAGTGTTTTTATTGGCTTTTAGCTATTTAGACAACTCCCTGTCATTTTCATGGATGGCACATCATTTTGATTTTTCCTGCTTTGACTGGTAGACCACAGTGGGGCTTATGTGATCAAGTGATCGATGGAATTCTGAGCCCACGTTAACTCAGAAGGGGTCTGACAGGGCCATGGTCCCACCCTGTGTTTTCCCAGTTCCTGGTTGTCTAATTGGAATAGACACACGTGGTAGCTGGCAGAATCCCACATTGGCACACTGACCCATGAAGTCAGGGCCATTATGGTAGAAAGAGCCATGTGGAAGCTCCTAGAACTCCCTGTCTTTCCCAGAATAGTAATTCAAAAGCAATTCTCTATCCTTTGTGGAAATTGTGGAGATTAGTGTCATCATTAACAGCTTGAAAGAAGCAGGGGTAGTGATCCCATCCCCATTCAGCTGGCCCATTTGGCCTGTGCAGAAGGCAGATGGATTTTGGAAGAATGACTTTGGATTACTGTCAGCCTGATCAGGGGTGACTCCAATTGCAGTTGCTGTCCCAAATGAAGTTTCTCTAATGTAGCAAGTCAGCACAGCCCTTGGCGGCTGGTGTGAGCTACTAACATGGCAGATGCTTTTTTCTCCATACCAATTTCCAAGGACTACCAGAAGCCAAGGGTTCACATCTTCACAGTCTTTCTCAGTGTGACATCATCTTTCCCACTTTCTGTCCTGATTTAGGCTGCAAAGAACTTGAACTGTAAAGTCTACATGGCCTCACACTGATTCCCCACATTGACAGCATTATGCTGATCAGATCTGATGAGCAGGAAGTAGAGTAAATGTGGTTGGCATTAAATCCCCTATGGATGACAGTCTGGCAGGGTCCAGTCTGGATACAAAACAGCACTGGTTGCCAGGCACAGTGGCTCATGCCTGTAATCCCAGCACTTTGGAAGGCTGAAGCAGGAGGATTGCTTGAGCTCAGGAGTTCAAGACCAGCCTGGGCAACATAGGAGGACCTCATCTCTACTAAACATTAAAAAAAAAAAAAAAGTTAGCGGGGTATGGCACATGCCTATGGTCACAGCTACTCGGGAGGCTGAGGTGGGAGGATCACTTGAGCCTAGGAGGTCAAGACTGCAGTGAGATATGATCATACTGCTGCACTCCGGCTTGGGCAATAGAGCAAGACTTTGTCTCAAAAATGAAAACAAAACCCGGGCCGAATGTGGTGGCTCGCGCCTACCAGTACTTTGGGTTGCTGAGGTGGGTGGATCACCTGAGGTTAGGAGTTTGAGACCAGCCTGGGCGACATGTGAAACCCCTGTCTCTACTAAAAATAAAAAAATTAGCCAGACGTGGTGGCACGCACATGTAATCCCAGCTAGGGATTACAGGTAATCGTTAGAGTGAGGCAAAAGAATCATTTGAATCTAGGAGGCAGACATTGCAGTGAGCTGAGATTGCACCACTGCAATCCAGCCTGGGCAGCAGCAAGACTGTCTCAAAAAAAAAAAACCAAAACCAACACCCAGCACCAGTTACTTGAATAGAATCATATCAGTTATTTGAACAGAGAGCATTTAGTATAAAGAATTGTTAACTGGATTTAAAGTTGTTAACCAGCTAACTTAAAGGGTAAAAAGACTAAGAGGTTATGGCAGTAGCAACAGCAGGAAGCAGCTACCACACTTAGTCCTTAGGGGACAAGGGGATGAGTTTGAAAAGATGAAAACTTAGCAGCTCAGAGGAGGTACCCCACAGAGCTAAGACTCAGACCGCTGAGGAAGGGGTACTGTTTGATTGATGCTGTGACATTTGGTGGGCTTTTTGGATTTGAGTGTCAACTTATACCACGTTGGGATGTGCTACTTCAATCCATTTACTTTCCCAACACCCTGTAAGGCTTTTCATTTGGGGTGAGGTCCAGAGCCTCAAAGACTCTGCAGCTAGTCTAGGCTGTGTGTGAGCTGATTCGACCAGCACGTTCAGAGATTCATTCACAAAGTGTCGATGGCAAATAGGAATGCTATATGGAACCTTGAGCAGGCACCAGTGGCTAGCTCGTGGTGCAGACCTTTAGTGTTTTGAAGCAGACCTGTGCCCTCTTCTGCAGTAAGTATTCTCCTTTTGAGATACTGCTCCTTGCTGGGTGTAGCAGCTCACACCTTTAATACCAACACTTTGGGAGGATCACTTGATCCCAGAAGTTCAAGACTAGCCTGGGAAACATGGGGAGACCCTGTATCTAGAAAAACTAAAAAATTAGCTGAGCGTAGTGGTGCATGCCTGTGGTTCCAGTTACTTGGGAGGCTGAGGTGGGAGGGATTGCTTGAGTCTAGGAGGTTGAGACTACAGTGAGCTGTGATCACACCATTGCACTCCAGCCTGGGCGACAGTGAGACCCTGTCTCAAAAACAACAACAAAAAAGAGAAAAACTGTTCCTGGTTTGTTCCTGGGCCCTGCTAGACTCCTAGAGACCGAACACCTGCCCGTCTCCATGAGTGACCATACAGCCCAAGCTCCCATTGTGACCTAAGTGTTATAATTTCTGCATCAGCCAGTCCAGGAGACAAAAGCCATGCATGGCATTTGAAGGAAGATGATGATGATGATGACTGTTATTATTTTGAGGTGAAGTCTCACTTTGTCACCAGGTTGGAGTGCAGTGGCGAGATCTTGGCTCACTGCAACCTCTGCCTCATGGGTTCAAGCAATTCTCCTGCTTCAGCCTCCCACGTAGCTGGGACTACAGGCGCATGCCACCATACCCAGCTAATTTTTGTATTTTTAGTAGGGACAAGATTTTACCGTGTTGGCCAGGATGGTCTCTATCTCTTAGCCTCGTGATCTTGGCCTCCCAAAGTGCTTGGGATTACAGGCATGAGCCTCCACACCCAGCCGGGAATTATTTTCTCTATAAAGTTATTTACTGTACAATTGGAGGGTAAAGGAACTCCAAGTCAGAGAGCAGCCAGCATTGTTTTTGTTTTTTTTTTGAGGTAGGGTCTTGCTCTGTTGCCCAGGCTGGAGTGCAGTGTTATGATCACTGCTCACTGCAGCCTTAACCTCCTGGGCTCAAGGAATCCTCCCACCTCAGCCTCCTGAGTAGCTGGGACCATAGGCATGCACCACCACTCCCTTATGCTTTTTTTTTTTTTTTTGTGATGGAATCTTGCTGTGTCTCCTAGGCTGGAGTTAAGTGGTACTGTCTTGGCTCATTGCAACCTCTGCCTCTGGCGTTCAAGTGATCCTCCCATCTCAGCCTTCTGAGTAGCTGGGATTACAGGCATGTGCCATCATGCCTGGATAATTTTGTATTTTTAGTAGAGACAGGGTTTTGCCATGTTGGCCAGGCTGGTTTCAAACTTCTGACCTCAAGTGATCCACCCTCCTTGGCCTCCCAAAATGCTGAGATTACAGGTGTGAGCCACTCTGCCCGCCCTATGCCCAGCTAATTCTTTAATGTTTTTGTAAAGACGGAGTCTCACTGTGTTGCCCAGACTAGTCTTGATTCCTAGCCTCAAGCAATCCTCCTTCCTTGGCCTCTCAAAGTGCTGAGATTATAGACATGGGCCACTGTACCAGCCTAGCCAGCTTTTTCTGGCCAGAGTGTAAGTATTTTCAGCTTTAAGGCCCTACTGTCACAAATACTCAGCTCTTCTGTTGTATGGAAAGCAGTCATGTACAATACAGTGGGCGTGGCTGTGTTCCAGTAAAACTTTATTTACAAAGGCAGGCAGATGGACTGGACTTGGCCCAAGGGCCATAGCTTTCCCACCCCTTACTCTCAGGTGTCATGGAAGTATCATGGCAGGAAGTGGCCACATCCCTAGTTCTGAAGGAAGAAATAACTGAAACTTTTCGAAACTTAGAGGAAGGGCTCTGTGGAACTGAAAGTCAGACCCTGAGGAGTGGTGCTCGCAGCTGGTGTTGGGTTCTGGAGAGGGTCTGGATGAGACTGGTTTGTAGATGTTGGGAAGCTGCACACGAGATTCATCTGCTGCCAGGAGGAGGTACCGATGCTGCCAGGGGTTGTGGAAGGCAGCTGGGGTGGGAGAGGAGATAGGAAGGAGCAATCCCTTCTCCCTTTTCAATCTTTCAACCTCCCTCCTGTGCCCTCTATTGGCAGAGCCTGGGAGGGCGCAGTAGGCAAAGTAGGAATATGGTTTGCACAGAACAGGGTGTGCAGGGTGGGTTGGGAGCTGAGGGACTGTCACAAGTGCTTTGATTGGCTTTGGGGCATTTAGATGACCCCTCCATCATTGCAGGTAACTTGTCATTCAAATTCTTCCTGATTTCACTTCAGAGATTAAATAACTGTGAGGGGCCTGTCAGGGTAGGGGCTGGAGGATATATGTCAGGGTGGAAAAGTCAACTCTAATAAATAGGTCTTTTGCCATACATGGTGGCTCACGCCTGTAATCCCAGCACTTTGGGAAGCAGAGGTGGGAGGATTGCTTGAGCCAAGGAGCTTGAGACCAGCCTGGGCAGCATAGTGAGACCCCCATCTCTACAAAAAATAAAAAAATTAGCCAGGCATGGTGGCACACACCTGTAGTCCCAGCTACTCAAGAGGTTGAGGTAGGAGAATCACTTGAGTCCAAGAGTTTGAGGTTGCAGTGAGCCATTTTCACACCACTATACTCCAGCCTGGGTAGCTAGAGCGAGATCCTGTTTGAAAAACAAAAACAAGGCCGGGCGCGGTGGCTCAAGCCTATAATCCCAGCACTTTGGGAGGCCGAGGCGGGTGGATCACGAGGTCAAGAGATTGAGACCATCCTGGTCAACATGGTGAAACCCCGTCTCTACTACAAATACAAAAAATTAGCTGGGCACGGTGGTGGACACCTATAATCCCAGCTACTCAGGACGCTGAGGCCGGAGAATTGCCTGAACCCAGGAGGCGGAGGTTGCGATGAGCCGAGATCGCGCCATTGCACTCCAGCCTGGGTAACGAGAATGAAACTCCGTCTCAAAAAAAAAAAAAAAAAAAAGAAAAATAGCCTTTCTTCTAGAAATGAAAAGTGAGTAGAAGGAGGGAAGGGGATCCAAAGGCTCTGGGAGGAGCTTAGGAGGAACTTGGACCATTTAGGATCCTTCCATCCTACCTTCAGATGAAACCCAAATCTCACTGTCTTTCTCTACCACCATCGCTGCCACTCAGCCTGCCCCCAGCACCTCCATGGGTCATCTGCAGTGGGCTCCCTGCTTCCCACATCTACTCTTGCACCTGTGTTCTGATCATGTCACCCTCTGTTAACGCCTTCCTATATGACATCCTCATGCAATGTCCTCCATTGCCCAAGGTGCAGAATCCAGCCCCCTTACTGTGGCCCCCAAGGCCCTGCCAGGCTCTGGGCCCCACCCTGCTGCCCTCCCTGCCCTTCCTATTCTGCCCCAGTCTTGCTGGACACTGCAAGTCTCTTCTACCTCAGGGACTGAACCTGCTGATCCCTCAGCCTGGAACCCTCCCACTAGGTCTTCTGCTTTTTCTGTACTTCCTGCATGTTACTATTCAAGTAAGAACTCCCCCACCCTGCAACAGTGGGGAGTGGACTCAAAACAGCACCTCCCTCCAGACTCTCTTGCTGCCTGCTTGATTTTTCATCACAGCACTTGTCGCTACCTGACATGGTATGTTTCTATTCACTGCCGTATCTCCAAAGCTAGAATTGTGCTGGGCTAGTGGAGATTGCTCCACAAATATTTGTCAAGCAGGTAAATAAATGAAAGAATGAGCAAATGGAAAGGGCAGCATGGCTGCATTGTGGGACAGAGCAAAATGGCAGGGGCTGAGGCTGTGGGGATTGGCTGGTGCAGGACATTTTGGGGCCAGGTGTGAGGCACGGTCTCATAAGGGGAACAGGTGTGGAGCATGGTCTTATTGGGGTGATAGATGTGGTCAGGGCCTCATCAGGCCTGGTGAAGTATTTGGATGACAGTTTAAGAACAAGGCAGTGGGGTGCGGCAGCTCACGCCTGTAATCCCAGCACTTTGGGAGGCCAAGGCAGTTGGATCACCTGAGGTCAGGAGTTTGAGACCAGCCTGGGCAACATGGTGAAACTCTGTCTCTACTAAAATACAAAAATTAGCTGGGCATGGTGGTGTGCACCTATAATCCCAGCTATTCAGGAGGCTGAGGCAGGAGAATTGCTTGAGCCTCGGAGGTGGAGGTTGCAGTGAGCCAAGATTGCGCGACTGCACTCCAGGCTGGTGACAGAGTGAGACTCCATCTCCAATAATAATAATAATAATAATAATAATAATAATAATAATAAAAGTAGGGGCAGGAACAGTGGCTCGGGCCCGTGATCCCAGCACCTTGGGAGGCCGAAGCAGGTGGATCACCTGAGGTCAGGAGTTTGAGACCAGCCTGGTCAATATGGTGAAACCCCATCTGTACTAAAAGTAAAAAATTAGCCAGGTGTAGTGGTATGCGTCTGTAGTCCAGCTACTCAGGAGGCTGAGGCAGGAGAATCACTTAAATCTGGGAGGCAGAGGAGCGCCACTGCACTCCAGCCTGGGCTACAGAGCGAGACTTGTTCTCAAAAACAAAACACGACAAAACAAAACCAATAGTAGTAATAAGAAGAGCAAGGTGCTGTATCTCATGCCTGTAATTCCAGCAGTTTGGGAAGCCAAGGCAGGAGGATCACTTGAGCCTAGGAGTTCGAAACTAGCCTGGGCAACATAGCCAGACCCTGGTCTTTATAAGAAATAAACAAAATTAGGCCAGGCATGGTGGTTCATGCCTGTAATCCCAGCACTTTGGGAGGCCAAGGTGGGTGGATCACCTGAGGTCAGGAGTTCGAGACTAGCCTGGTCAATAAGGTGAAACCATGTCTATACTAAAAATACAAAAATTAGCCAAGCATGGTGTTATGTGCCTGTAATCCCAGCTACTTGGGAGGCTGAGGCAGGAAAATGGCTTGAACCTGGGAGGCAGAGATTGCAGTGAGCAGAGATTGCGCCACTGCACTCTAGTCTGGGTGACAGAGTGAGATTCTGTCTCAAAAATAAATAAATAAATAAAATTAGTCAGGCATAGTGACACACACCTGTAGTCTCAGCTACTCAGGAGGCTGAGGTAGGAGGATCATCTGAGGAGTTCAAGGCTGCAGTGATTTATGATTGCACCACTGCATTCCTGCCTGGGTAACAAAGCGAGACCCTATCTCTAAAAATAAAAATAAGAACAAGCAGAGTCATTGCAGAATTTATTTATTTATTTTTAGTTTTAGTAGAAATGGGATCTTGCTACATTACCCAGGCTGGTCTTGAACTTGGCTCAAGCAGTCCTACTGACTCGGCCTCCCAAAGTGCTGGGTTAATTGGCATGAACCACTGTGCCCCGCCCATTGCAGAATCTAAGCAGGGGAGTATTGTGACCAGACTGTCATATGTTGGGATCTCTGGGGCTGCAGGCTGTGTGTCCTGGGAGGCAGAGACCAGCTATTCAGTCAGAGATGGTGGCCTAGGCAGATGTGGGCAATGGCGGCAGAGGACAGTGACTCAGTTCCAGAGGTGTTTAGGGGTCAAAATCAGGGAGCTTGAGGATGGATGGATGCAGTGAAGGGTGGGGTAGAGGCAGAACCCCCATGCTTCTGCCTGGGATGGTACTGGATGGAAGACTGGATATGGAGCAGTGTCAGGGAGTGGGTGGAGGCCGCTGACACCGCCATATTGGCCAGAGGTTCGAAGACTCACTGACTCCTCTGATCAGTCAGCCATCATTTCTTAAATTCCCTGGGATCCAGGGAGGATTCACCTACCTGGGCCTGACTTCAGACACCCCCAGGCATGGAGGGACCAGGGCAGCAGACGGATCAAGCCCCTAAGAGGGGAGTGGTTCCAAATCCAGGGGTCAATTAGAGCAAGATACTTAGTCTCTGTGCCTCAGTTTCTTCATGTGTAGAATGGTGGGAATGGAGGTCCCTCTGCATTGGGTTGCTCTGGGGACCAAACAAGCTACTCTGGGGAAAACCCTGTGATGGTGGCTAAATGGGGCAAGTGCTGTGTGGGTGAGCATCTGACTGCATGAGGTTCCATTGTGGCACCAGGCAAGAAGAGGTCTCTGCGTCTGGGAGCATCTGGGAGGGCCCCAGATAAAGCAGCCACATTCCTGGGCTTCAGCAGAGGTGGATAGGACATGAGACACAGCAGATCCTGCTTTGAGCTGACCTCTGAGTGGTGCCAGAGACATATGACATGTCCAGCTGGCCCTGTCTCTGGAATGCCTTTTAGCAGCAGAGGCAGAGGAGAAACAGATATTTTCCAAATTGAGTGAGGGGTTGAGATCAAGTGGTGTCCAGGGAGTAGGTGTCCATGAAAGGCATCCTAGTGGAGCGAAGGCATGAGGGTCCCTGGAGGGATGGATGGGATCCAGCTCTAAAGGGTAGATAGGCACCTCAGGCATAGTCAGAAAGAAGCTGGCACAAAAGAGAGGGGTGGCGAGTAGCCCAGGAATGTGGTGGGGGAGGCA
Source organism: Saguinus oedipus (assembly GCA_031835075.1). Lineage (NCBI taxonomy): Eukaryota > Metazoa > Chordata > Mammalia > Primates > Cebidae > Saguinus > Saguinus oedipus. Next base: position 44,377,973 of record CM063187.1, on the reverse strand, counting down.
TTGGCTGCCCGGGATGCCATTCAGAAAGGCTATACTCGGTCAAATGAGAGCAGGATCTGTTGGGAACCTGTTCTTTGCAGGCTCTAGGCTGCCCCACTGAGCCAGACAGGCAAGGAACCTGTAATGGAATGAAGACAGCTCATTACTGAGCACCCAAGCAAGGCCATCTCCATTCGTGCTAAGAACAGGACGATGGAGCCAGGTGCAGTGGCTCACACCTATAATTCCAGCAATTTGGGATGTCAAGGTGGGCAGGTCACCTGAAGTCAAGGAGTTTGAGACCAGCCTGACAAATACAGGAATACAGTGAAACCCCATCTCTACAAAAAATACATAACTTAGCCAGGCATGGTGGCATGTACCTGTAATCCCAGCTACTTGAGAGGCTGAGGCAGGAGAATCACTTGAACCTGGGAGGCGGAAGTTGCAGTGACATGAGATTGAACCATTGCACTCTAGCCTGGGTGACAGAGCAAGACTCTGTCTCCACAAAAAAAAGTGGGGGGGCCATGGGGAATGTGAGAGAGGAACCTGGGGTGGGGGTAAGGTGGTCTGGAGGCTGCTTTGGGGAGGACTGAAGAGGTAGGTGTGATGAGAGCCTGGAATGGGGAAGAAGAGCTGGGGGGAGAACATGTGCAAAGGCCCTGAGGTGGGCATAAGCCTGCTGTGTTGAGGAAAGAACAAGTCATCATGGCTGGAGCAGAGCTGGCAAGACAGAGGATGTGAGGGGAGGCTGGCTGGGCAGCTGAGCCCCAGGTCACCAGGGCCTCTTGGCCGTGAGAGGATTTTTGTCTTGGGTGCTGAGGGAAGCCATAGCAGATTTTAAACAGGAGACTGCCCCCTTAGCTTATATGTGAGGAATTTATTGGGAGGTTATGAGTGGTAGCAGGGGGTGCCGGTGAGGTGACCAGTGCTGTGGTCAGGAGTGAAATACCAGTGACCTGGGCCTAGGTGGTGGAGGTATAAAGAAATGAACAGATCTGAGGAGTGTTTTGGGAGCAGAGCTGCTGTCCTTGCCTAGCCCAGCAAGAGGCAGGCATCTGGCCCAAGGGATGGCCCCAGGAGTGAGTGAAGAGGAAGCCAGTGTGGGAACAAAGGCCCTTAGGCTTTCAGGAGGAAGTGGAGTCTTGAGTGCTGGCCCCAGGACTGGAGCCCACCTGAAAGGCCATTGCTTGCTCCTCTCTGAAATGAGAATGTGGCCACCACGCATGGCCTTGCCAGAACAGATCCCCCAGTGGGTGCTTAAAATAATTGGAGTCCTACATTAGCTGTGATGATTCCCATGACGATTCATGTATTAGTCATGAAAGTGGCAAGTGTACAAGAAAGGGGATAGAAGCTCCCTACACTTGACACCCAGGAATTCCCAGAGAGATTCTCCGAATCTACATTCTGGGCCCCTGCCACACCGCCGCCTCTGGATGATGCTTTCAGGGCTGTGCTGTCTCGCTCTGCTCTGTGGCTATATTGAGGCTGGTGCCATCTCTCCCTTACCTGGCTTTAGCTGTTTAGCCTGTGCCATCTCCCTCTCTGTTTGGGGTCATCTTTGGGGTCTATATCCTCTCTCCCCAACCCTGGATTTCCCAGTGGGCCTCTCTGCTCTCCCTTTGACCTTGGGTTTTGTTTTCAGCCTGTGCCACTTCTCTCTACCTCGTGGTTACCTTTTGTGCCATCTCTCACTGACCTTGGGTTTGTATTTGGGTCCTGTGCCATCTGTTTCTGACTTCAGTCAAAGTTTTGGGCCTGGGTTGTCTCTCCTTCATCCAGGGTTGTGCTTTGGTACTGGTGTTATCTCCTGACCAGGATGCTGTTTTGGGCTTGTGCCCTGTCTCCCTGACTGTACAGTGGGCCAGGGCCTGGGTTATGTCTCCACTGGCTGTAGATGCTGACTTGCACCCTTCCTCCTCACCGGGGGTCATTTCTGGGCCCTGCATCCTCTCTTCCTGCTCTGTGTTCTATCCAGGCCTGTGTTATTTTGAGTACTGTCAGTCTCAGCCCCTTCAGGACCTTGGCTCTTTTATGGCCCTAGGGAGAAGTTGCTGCTTGAATTGGAGTTTGGGGAACCCTTCCATCCCCACCCAGCCCTTGATGTTGGGGCACAGTTGAGGCCTGGGGACAGAGTCAGGGTGCCTGGAGACGTGAGATGATGAGGATGGACATGTGATGAGGGTCTGATTTCAGGCCCAAGGTGGGCTCCTGGAGTCAGTCCAGGCTCCTTGCCCCTTCCCCTCCCTACTTCTCTCTCTCTCGCCTCCCTCAGTCGCTCACTCTCCATGCATTTCTCTTTAACTGTCCACTTCTGTCTTCCCCTCTGCCCTCCTCCACCCCTGCCCGGCTTCCCCTCCAGCAGAAGGCAGACCTGGCTGTGGCCGCCTTCACCATCACAGCCGAGCGAGAGAAGGTCATCGACTTTTCCAAGCCCTTCATGACCCTGGGGATCAGCATCCTCTACCGAGTGCACATGGTATGGTTCTGCTTGAGACTGTGGGCTGATGGCCTGGCATGGAGGCTCAGGGCAGGGGGCTATGAGTGGGAGTCAGACGCCCCCAGGACCTCAGATGGGCCGGTCAGGTTCCCAGGTCCCTGGTGGGGCAAGGGCTGGGTGTGAGGCTCAGGCCAGGGGTAGCTCTGGGTCTCACTCCCTCTCCCTGTAGGGCCGCAAACCCGGCTACTTCTCCTTCCTGGACCCCTTCTCCCCTGCCGTGTGGCTCTTCATGCTTCTTGCCTATCTGGCTGTTAGCTGTGTCCTGTTTCTGGCCGCCAGGTAAGTCTACTGCCTACTGGGAAGGAAGGGGCTGGAGGAGGCACAAGCCAGGGCCTTTGGGACCAACCTGCACCGTCTCTCTCGGAACCATCCTTGGCCTTCTCTTCAGGGCCTCAGATTCCCTATGCCCTCCTTTCTTGATTTTGTGCCCTGTGTCTGGGTCTCATTCTTCCTCTTGTGGCTCTGACTTGGGCTTTGTGGTTCTGTGTCTGGGTCTCTCCCCTTCCTGCTCTTCCTGCCTCTTTCCTCTTTTGCCTCCTCCCTTCTCTATTTCTCTCTGTGCATCTCTGTGTCTCCCTCTGCCTCTTCTGTCTCTATCTCTGTGCATCTCTCTCTGCCTCTTCTCTGTGTGTCTTTGTCCGTCTTGCTCCTTTTTTCCATCTCTTCCCCTTTGATCACTGTAACTTCACCTTTTTCCTTTGCTTCTCTCCTTTTCCCCCTTCCTGGGCCCTGGGCCCCATCCGCCACTTCATGTCTCTCCACAGGCTGAGCCCCTATGAGTGGTATAACCCGCACCCGTGCCTGCGGGCGCGCCCCCACATCCTGGAGAACCAGTACACACTGGGCAACAGCCTGTGGTTTCCCGTGGGGGGCTTCATGCAGCAGGGCTCGGAGATCATGCCCCGGGCACTGTCCACGCGCTGTGTCAGCGGAGTCTGGTGAGAAGCTTTCTATCTGCCTCTGCTTGGGGCGGGGGAGGGACCCTTCTGAGGCCTGGAATGGGTTGGGGCATCGCCTGGCAGATTTGATTCCCCATTTTCCCCTGCGGAGCTGTGTGACTCAGAATGGTGTTGGGGAGCCAGTGAGCTTGGCCAGGCCGCACCCATCCCCTGCCTCAGTGTCCTTCCCTGAAAGATGGGGAGAAAGATGCCCACATCTCAGGGTTTTAAGGATTCATTGAGGCTGCTAAGGAAGAGTGCTCTGTGAGCCCAACAGCCTTGTGTAAACAGGAGGGGTACGATCATAACAGGATCGGTGTCGCTGTCTTGGACATTGCCCTGGTCATCATAGGGACATAGAATCGCTGAGCCAGGACAGCCTTCACTGCCTAGATGTTTTCTCAAAGTCCCACATATGTTTTCTCAAAGTCCCTAGATGTTTTCACAAAGTCTCAAAGACCCAGTATCTCAGACAGAACTTCTTTGCCCCTGTCCCAAGCTCCAAGAAACTACATGTCAGAGAGCAGACACCCACAGCTTACGGTGTCTGGACAACAGTTTTGTTATTGTTGTTATTTTGAGACAGAGTCTCCCTCTGTCACCCAAGCTAGAGTGCAGTGGCACTATCTCAGCTCACTGTAGCCTCCACCTCCCAGGCTCAAGCAGTTCCCCTACCTCAGACTCCTGAGTAGCTTGGATTACAGGCATATGCCACCACTCCTGGCTAGATGTATTTTTAGTAGAGACGGGGTTTCACCATGTTGGCCAGGCTGACCTCAAACTCCTGACTTCAAGTGATCTGCCCACCTTGGCCTCCCAAAGTGCTGGGATCACAGGTTTGAGCCACCATGCCCAGCCGTGGCCTACAGTTTTAAGAAACTGGAAATTAGATGCCAACACTTTGAGCAAATTCAGTCACAAATTTAGATTTCTTGCTTTCCTTGAAAATCTGGGAGATCTGGCAGCGTTTGGCTGGCATTCCTGCCTGGTGTCACAATCTGCTCCCATCCACCCCCGTTCCCACTGCCCACTGCAGTCGCCTGCTGGCCTGGCCTCCGTAAGCATCCACGTTTGGTACCCTGGGCTTTAAATAGCAGCTGGACTTGGTTGCTGTTCCTGCAAATCTTCTCACCTCCTGTTCCTCAGGAGAACCACAGAAAGCCAAGGAGAATGCTTTAAACGGAATATCCTCCCTGTTTACAGATTAGGAGACTGAGACCCAGAGAGAAGGAGTGGTTTGCCAAAGACTGTGTGTCAACTAGAGGCAGGGCTGGGCCAGGGCTGGAACCAGACTCCTTTCCCAATGCCAGGGGGTCCTTAGCACTGCCCAAGCCCAGTGCAGCCCTCAAGGCCCTTGGGAGCCTCTCTAGGGCAACCCCAGGTATCTGGCCTTCTTGAGGAACACTTCTTCCTCACCTCCCCACCACAGAATTCACTCACCCATGGTCATTCTTTTACAGGAAAGGGGTCTCCATCCAGACCCCAATAGAGGGGTCTCGGATCTTGCATAAGAATTCAGGGCAAGTCCATAAAGTGATAGCGTGTTTATTAAGAAAGTAAAGGAATAAAAGAATGGCTACTCTGGCCATGCGTGGTGGTTCATGCCTGTAATGCCAACATTTTGGGAGGCCGACGGGGGTGAATCACCTGATGTCAGGAGTTCAAGACCAGCCTGGCCAAGATGGCAAAACCCCATCTCTACTAAGAAATACAAAAATCAGCTGGGTGCAATGGCAGGGGCCTGTAATCCCAGTTACTTAGAAGGCTGAGGCAGGAGAATTGCTTGAACCCGGGAGGCAGAGGTTGCAGTGAGCCGATATTGTGCCATTATGCCATTACACTCCATCCTGGGAAACAGCAAGCATCCGTCTCAAAAAAAAAAAAAAAAAAAAAAAAAAGAATAGCTACTCCAGTTGTCACTTGAATTTGGGAGGGGGAGGTTGCAATGAGCTGAGATCTCACCACTGTACTTCAGACTGGGCAACAGAACGAGACTCTGTCTCAATAAATAAATAAGTAAGTAAGTAAGTAAGTAAAAGAATGGCTACTACATAGACAGAGCAGCCCTGAGGGCTGCTGTTTGCCCATTTTTATGGTTATTTCTTGATGGTATGCTAAACAAGGGGTGGATTATTCATGCCTCCCACTTTTGGACCACATAGGGTGACTTCCTGACATTGCCATGGCATTTGTAAGCTGTTATGGCACTAACGGGAGTATACCAGTGAGGGCAACCTGAGGTCACTCTTGTGGCCATCTCAGTTTGGGTGGGTTTTAGCCAGCTTCTTTACTGCAACTCATTTTGTCAGCAGGGTCTTTGTGACCTGTATCTTGTGCCAACCTCCTGTCTCATCCTGTGACTTAGGATACCTTAACCATCTAGGAATGCAGCTCAGTAGGCGTCAGCCTCATTTTACCCAGCTCCTATTCAAGATGGATTTGCCCTGGTTCACACGCCTCTAAAAATTCCACAGATAGCTGTTGAGTATCCGTGTGCCAGGCACTCAGGTGAAATCAGCCCTATCCCTGCCCTGGAGAGGCAGAGGAGCCAAGAATAAACAACAAATAAATCAACACTGGACATCCTATTTTATTCAAAGAATAGGTCCCAAAGATATTATCTAATTTGTACCTTTTTCAATTCAGGACTAACCTTAATAGGTGGCAGGTTTTCCCCTTCTCTTAACTAAGTGGAACTAGCTGCAGTATGGCAGGCATTAGCAATTCACCTGGTCCACTGGCTTGGACACTTGTGAGTTTTGATGGGGTTTTTTTTAATGGTTTTGGATGGGCATCATTTCAAATTATATCCCTGTAGAGGATTGATTGAGCCCGGGATGTTGAGATTACAGTGTGCTGTGATCACTCCAGCCTGGGTGACAGAACGAAGCGGTTTCAAGGAAAAAAAAAAAAAAATCACACAAAAAAAACAAAAAATCCAATGAAAGCCCTATTGGTTTCATATTGCCACTGCAAAAAATTACCACAAATTTAGTGGCTTAAAACAATACACATTTATTCTCCTATAGTTCTGGAGGTTGGAAGTCTGAAATAGATCTCAGTGGGCTAAGATCAAGTTCTTGGCAGGGCTGGTTCCTTCTGGAGGCTCTAGGGAAGAATTTGTTTCTTTGCCTTTTCCAGAGTTTAGAAGCCACTTGTATTCCTTTGTTCATGGCCCCTTCCTCCATCTTCAGAACCAGCAGTGTAGGATCCACAAATCTCTCTCTCTAACTTCCTTCTTCCACTCATAAGGACCCTTATTTCCTTTGGGCCTTCTGGATAATCCAGAGTAATCCCCCCATATCCAGATCCTTAACTTAATCACAGTGACCAAGTCACTTTTTGGAAGTAAGGTCACATCTTCACATGTTCTGGGGATTAGGATAGAGACGTCTTTGGTAGTGGTAGGCAGGGCCTATTCTGCCTGCCACACAGTCCAAGTGAGATGTACTAAATTTTCCATATAATGATGTTGCAGATGCACATAAAATGTTCTATTGAGGAGCTAACCAGGATATAGTAATAGAACAGTAGAGTATGGGGGTGGTCAGAGAAGGGCCTCTGAAGAGGTGAACTGGGTTGAGTCCTAAAGGCAAAAACAGAGTTGTCCATGCCAAGGAGAGGGAGGAGCATTTTAAACAGAGGGAGAGAGCCAGGTATGTGAGGTACTGAGAGGGTGCCCAGGAGACCTGCCGTGACAAATCTGGTCATGTCCCCACAGTAAGGTGGGGGCAGACTAGTGCAGGCCACTGCTTTTGCCACCTGGCCAGTGGCCCTCTTCCTGAGGGTAACACTCTCCAGCCAGCTGTTTTCTGCCCCTTCCCATCACTGTCACCCAGACAGCCCCTACTCATGTCCCCTCCCTCATCAGAGCCTTTGGCCCTGGGGCCCACTCTCTTCTGCACCCAAAGTCCTCCCACACATTCACTCATTCAGCAGATGTTTGTAAATCTTCAGATGTGATGCAGCACCATGACTCAGCAGGCCAGTCCCTGCCCTTGTGGGACTCACTGTCCAGTGGGGGAGGTGGGGTTTGGTGCCATCACCTTTGGGGACTTGGCTGGTAGCTGACCTGCAGCAGCTCGGCCCCTTTTCTCCAGTGCCCCCTCAGCCCACAGCCTCCTGCAGCTGAACCTGAGGGCTTGTCACTATTCAGGACAGCTCTGCCTTGGGAGTCAACATGTTTTTTTTCCTTTTTTTTGAGACAAAGTCTTACTCTGTCGCCTAGGCTAGAGTGTCGTGGCACAATCTCGGCTCACTGCAACCTCCACCTCCTGGTTTCAAGCAATTCTGCCTCAGCCTCCCCAGTAGCTGGGATTACAGGTGTGCACCATCTTGCCTGGCTGATTTTTGTATTTTTAGTAGAGATGGGGTATTGCCATGTTGGCCAGGATGATCTCGAACTTCTAACCTCAAGTGATCCACCAACCTCGGTCGGCCTCCCAAAGTGCTGGGATTACAGGTGTGAGCCACGGCACCTGGCTGGGAGTCAATATTTCTAAGGTTTGACTCTGACCATAGTCCCTGTCCTTCCTGACTCTCCTTTGGTCACTTGGTGTGGTGAGTCCTCTGATATCGCTCTTTCCATTCTCTGAGCCTTCCTGCTTTTACTCGTCCATCTCCAGGTGGCTCCTAGGCCGTCTTTGCAGCCATTGTCCTCAACTTTTCCTCAAGTCCTTCTTTCTCCATGCCTTCCTGGCCAGAAAACCCTAAAACCTCAGATCTAGCCAGTAGCTTAGCTGTGCCCCCTTAAGCCCAGCTGTACCAGGGGCACATGCAACCCCTTATCCATAGCTCTAGTCCCTGTCTTACCTCCAGGCAGCATTTACCCGGTTGGTCACCCTTCCAGAAATTCCTTGCTTCTAGGCTCTGTGTCCTGGTTTCCTCCAACCGTTCTCGTTCTGTTTCATTTGCTGTGGGTTCCTTCTGCCCTTGCCACCCCTTATATGGGGCTTCTTGTTCACACCAGTGAGTTTTCAGTGCTTGCAGATCCAGTACCCTCTTTTTATAACAAATATTTTTTAATATGTCCTTTTCCACCCTGAGCTGAAATTCAAGGGTAATATATCTTCCTACACACATAATTCGTAAAAAATCAACATAATACCCTAATTGCAATATGAAGGAGAAAAAGCAGGGAAATGACTTCTAATGAAATAATATGGCAATACACAAATGCCTGGGTGTGGTTACACTGGAAGATAGACTGCGACAGCGCTTGCTTAGAATGAGTAAGTGGTATGATGAGAAGACCATTTAACAGAATTGTGCTGCCACTTGATATCTGACACATTGAAATAGTTGACGAATCAGTATGTTTGTGCAAATACAAGTCACTGAACGTGATGATCTGCTAATGCAGCTGCCACAGGGGTCTTGACTTGGGTCTCAAGTGCGAGCGGAGTTGCTGTCAGAGAGATGATTTCCCCCGTGGCTGAGCAGCTCTCAGCAAAGTTCCAAACAAAACAACATCCAGTAGTTCCTCAATTCAAACAAGAGGTGCATTTCTGGAGATTTTGGTTTATATTATAGTAATGCAAAAAAATACTTGGGTTTTTAATGTACCAAGGAGTTAGGCTCAGATAATCACAGAACAGGTATTCCCCATTATTCAGACCAGGCCTCGAATTTTTGGGCTGTTCTACTCTGACCACTGGTGACCTATACTTTACCAAACACCTCCCAGGGTGCCCACCCCACCCCCCCGCCCCGCCAGAGACCACTGTTTCATACACACTGTCAGGGGCCATCTCACCTGCTGCTGGACTTGTTGTATGAATACTAACACTTCCAAAGTCATCTCTAGGCCCCTCCCTGTGTCCAGCCCGCTGGGACTGCTCCTCTTGGGAGCCTAACAGACATCTCCAAACTCACCTTGTGCAAAACAGAGCTCATGTCCTTACTCCCAAATTTGACTCGCAGTCTTTGTTCACTCTGCTGCCTTAGTGAGTGCCTGCATCACCACCACTGGTCACCCGCTGTGTTCTCAGGGGCTAGAGGGTGCCCGGTGTGTACCAGGCACTGAGTAATTTTTGTTGTTGTTGTGTTGTCTTTTTTTTTTTTCTTTTTTGAGATGGAGTTTTGTTCTTGTTGCCCAGGCTAGAGTGCAGTGGCACAGTGTCGGCTCACTGTAATCTCCACCTTCTAGATTCAAGTGATTCTCTTGCCTCAGCCTCCCGAGGACCTGGAATTACAGGTGCCACCCACCACACCTGGCTAATTTTTTGTATTTTTAGTAGAGATGGGGTTTCATCACGTTGGCCAGGCTGGTTTTAAACTCCTGACCTCAGATGATCTACCCGTCTCAGCCTCCCAAAGTGCTGGGATTATAGGTGTGAGGCACCATACCCGGCCAAGTAATTTTGTTTTGCATGGATAACAGCATTGACCTACAAGGTGGATTAGGGGAGACTTGGTTTCTGAAAAGGTTGAGCCAGACCTTGGGTCTTTGTGTCTTGGGGTTTTGGTTTTATTTTTCAGGAGGCTGTATAATTCATCTCTCTATCAAGCCCTTACTTCATCCCCATCCCAGTGCCTAGCATAGCACTTTACACGTGTGTTCTGCAGAGGACAGCTACTGTTTTCAATATTATGTGCTGGGAATGTGAGGGTGGGAGGTCTGGGAGGCCCTTTCAGCATCTCTTCTGCCTTCAGGCCCCATAGATATATATGGTCTGCCCGGACCCTGGCCATTCTTACTTGCCAGGAGGGAGGACAGAGGGTAGGTAAGACAAGCGGTGGCTCTGGGGTCCCACAGCCAGGATGGTGGGAACCTTTTCTCCCGGGTTGGTCATGCATCACCAAGACAGTGAGAGCAGACACTTGCATAGCACTTGCTGTGTGCCAGATTTGCTCAGTCACTCTTCATGAAACCCAGTGAGGAAGGGCCTATGATTGAACTAACCTCACAGGTGAGGAAACTGCAGCACAATTCCAAGGTCACACAGCAAGGCAGTGATGGAGACAGGATTTGGGGATTTTCCAGAGATCTTTCCATTATTGATTTCTAATTTAGCTCTATGATGGTCAGAGAACATCAAGGACTTTAATCCTTTTAAATTTATTGAGACTTGCTATAGAGCTCAGCATACAGTCTGTCCTAGTAAATATTCTATGTGGACTTGCATTGAATGTGTTTCTGTTTCTGCTGTTGGTGGGTACAGTGTTCTATAAGGGTCATTTGGGGCCAGTACATTGATCATGTTATTGAAGTCTTCTCTATCCTTACTTGTTACATCAATTATTGAGAGAAGTTTTGAAATCTCACCCTGTAATAGCAGGAAATTTGTCTGTTTCTCTTCTATTCTATCCGTTTTTGCCTCATGCATTTTAAAGCTTTGTAATTGGGCACATAAATGTTTAAGATTGTTAAATCCTCTAGATGAATTGACCCCTGTATCATTATGTAATGTCTCTCCTTATTCCTGGTAACACTCCTTCTGAAGTTAACTTTATTTGATACTAATATAGGCACTCTACCTTTCTGATATGTAATGTTTGCATAGTATATCTTTTCCCAGTTCTTTTACTCTCAACCCATCTAGGTTATTATATTTAAAGTGTTTTCCTTTTCTTTTCTTTTAAATAGAGATAGGCTGATGGGAGCCTCTTCTCCTGGGTCAGTCCTGGGTCACCAAGACAATAAGAGCAAACACTTGCATAGCTCTCATTGTCTTGTTTTGTCGCCCAGGCAGGTCTCGAATTCCTGGGCTCAAGTGAGCCTCCCACCTTGGCCTCCCAAAGTACTGAGATTACAGCTATGAGCCACCACACCTGACCATCAAGTGTGTTTCTTTTTTTCTTTTCCTTATTATTATTATTTTTTTTTTTGAGACATGTTCTCGGGGAGTGCAGTGGTGTGATCTCAGCTCACTGTAACCTCCACCTCCTGGGTTCAAGCGATTATCCTGCCTCAGCCTCCCAAGTAGCTGGGACTACAGGCACATGCCACCACACCCAGCTAATTTTTATATTTTTAGTAGAGGCAGGGTTTCACCATGTTGACCAGGCTGGTCTCAAACTCCTGACCTCAAGTGATCCATCCGCTTCTACCTCCCAAAATGCTGGGATTACAGGCATGAACCACTGTGCCCAGCCCCAAGTGTGTTTCTTATAAATAGTATATACTTAGGCCTTGGAGCAAAGTTTGGCCAACATTTTCTGTATTGGGCCAAATTGTAAGTATTTTTTAAACATTTTATATAGTAGTTGTACATATTTTGGGGAATATAGGTGATTTTTTTTTTTTTTTTTTTTGAGATGAGGTCTTGCTCTGTCACTCAAGCTAGAGTGCAGTGGTGCAGTCACGGGTCAGTGCAGGCTTAATCTCCCAGGCTCAAGTGATCCTCCCACTTTAGTCTCCTGCATATCTGCGCCACCACACCTGGCTAATTTTTTTTATTTTTGGTAGAGATAAAGTCTCTCTATGTTGCTCAGGCTGGTCTCAAACTTTTGGGCTCAAGAAGTCCTCCAACCTCAGCATCCTGAAGTGCTGGGATCAGGGTAATTGGGAAATCCAATCACCTCAAACATTTATATTTTCTCTAAGTAAAGATGTTTTAAAATCTTTGTCTTTATTCTTTTTTTTTTTTTTTTTTGTGACAGAGACTTGCTCTGTTGCTGAAGCTGGAGTGCAGTGGCATGATCTTTGCTCACTTTTTATTATTTTCTTCTTTTTTTTGTAGCGGTCTCACTTTGTTGCCCAGGCTGGTCTTAAACTCCTGGCCTCAAGCAGTCTTCCTCCTTTGGCTTCCCAAAGTGCTTGGATTACAGGCATAAGCCACTGCACTGGCCCTAAGTAAATATTTTGGACTTTATTGGCCATATGGTCTTTGTTGCAGCTACTCAATTCTTCTGCTGTAGTGTGAAAGCCATTGTAGATGATACATTAAATGAATGAGTGTGGCTGTGTTCCAATAAAACTTTATTTATGGATTCTGACACTGAAATTTGAATTTTATATAAGTCATGTGTCATACAATATATATATTTTTTTTATTTTGAGGCACGATCTCATTCTCTTGCCCAGGCTGGAGTACAGTGGTACAATCTTGGCTCACTGCAGCCTGGACCTCTCAGGTTCAAGCAATTCTCCCGCCTCAGCCTTCTGAGTATCTGGAACCACAAGCACATCCCACCATGCCTGGCTAACTTTTTGCAGAGATAGGGTTTCGCCATGTTGCCCAGGGTGGGCAACAGAGTGAGATCTTGCCTAAAAAAAAAAAAATTATGACACATGACTTATACAAAATTCAAATTTCAGTGTCAAAATCCATAAATAAAGTTTTATTGGAACACAGCCACACTCATTCATTTAATGTATCATCTACAATGGCTTTCATACTACAATAGAAGAATTGAGTATCTGCAACAAAGACTCAACTATTCAATTCTTCTATTGTAGTATGAAAGCCATTGTGGATGGAGGTGGAGGTTGCAGTGAGCCAAGATCACACTACTGCACTCCAACCTGGGCGACAGAGCAAGACTCCATCTCCAAAAAACAACAACAAAAAATGTAAAAACCATTCTTAGCTTATGGGGCTGTACAAAATAGACAGCAGGCCAGATTTGGTCTGTGGGCCATAGTTTGCCAACCCCGGTTCAAACTATTTACCCTTAATGTAATTACTGATATGGTTAGGTTTAAATCTGCCAACTGCTATTTGTCCCATCTATTCTTTGTTCCCCTTTTCCTCTTTTTCTACCTTTTTGGGGGTTTGCTGGGACTTTTTGTTTGTTTGTTTGAGACAGGGTCTGACTCTGTTACTCAGGCCGGAGTGCATTGGCACAAACACGACTGCTACGCTCAAGTGATCCTCCTGCCTCAGCCTTCTATGTAGCTCGGACTATATGTGCACTCTACCATGCCCAGCTAATTTTCTTATTTTTTGTAGAGACAGGATCTCACTTCATTGCCTAGGCTGGTCTCAAACTCCTGAGCTCAAGTGATTTGCCCACCTTGGCCTCCCAAAGTGCTAGAATTACAGTGTGAGACACGGTGCCTGTCCTGTTGGGATTTTTAAGATTCTCTTTATCTTCACTCTTGACTTGTTAACTATACTTCTTTGTTTTATTTTTCTTAGTGGTTTTCTGGGTTTACAATATGTATCTTTAATTTATTACAAAATACTTTCAAGTAACATTATACCATTTCACATAAGATATAATCATACCCTGACAACATGATATGTTCCTCTAACCCTCCCATCCTTTGAGCTCTTATATCTATTACTTCTGCATATCTTATGAACCCCACAATACATTAGGGGTGTGTGTGTGTGCGCGCGTACACGCGCATTTGCTTTAAAACAGCAGATGCAGCCGGGTGTGGTGGCTCATGCCTATAATCCCAGCACTTTGGGAAGCCAAGAAAGACTGCATGAGCTCAGAACTTCGAGACCAGCCTGGGCAACATGGCAAGACCCTGTCTCTACAGAAAATACGAAAATTAGGCATGGTGGCACATGCCTGTGGTCTCAGCTACGTGGGAGGCTGAGGTAGGAGGATCGCTTGGGTCCAGGAGGTCGACGTGTCAGTGGGCTATGTTCACACCACTCCACCCCAGAGCGAGACCCTGTCTCAAAAAAAACAAAACGAACAAATGCTTTGTAAGAAAATTTGAAAATGAGGAATATTGCTTTTGATTTTATAGGTTCATGGGCAAAAATAATGAAAAAGAAAATGAGGAATATATCTTTTATATTTACCCACATATCTACCATTTGAAGAGGGTGCCCTTTACCCCTTCTCAAACATCCACGTTTCTCTGTGGTGTTGTGCTTCTTTTACCTGCAGAACTTCCTTTAATATTTCTTGCTGTGCAAGTCTGCTGGCAATTAATTCTCCCTGCTTTGGTTTTGTCTGAAAATGTGTTAGTGTGTCTTCTTTGAGGGATATTTTTTTGCCTGCTGTGGAATTCTAGGTTGACAGTTTTGTTTTGATTTTTCTTTCAGCATGTTGCGTCATCTTTGGGCTTGCACACTCTCTGACAAGAAGTCTACTGGCACTGTTATCTTTGATTCTCTGAATGTAATATGTTTCTCCCCTTCCAGCTGCTTTTAAGATGTTTCTCTTTATTGCTGGTTTTCAGCAATTGACTATAATGCGTCTTGATGCATTTTATAAATATGTACCTGGGGTTTTTGGAGCTTAGATCTGCAAGTTTATGGTTTTCATCAAATTTGAAAAGTTTTAGGCCATTACTTCATGAAATATTTTTTGTTATTCCTTTCTCTTCTCTTTCTGAAACTCCGGTCACATAGGTAAAGCCACTTATTCCTCAGGCCACTGAGGCTCTGTGCTTATTTCCAGTCACTTTTTCCTTTCCATGATTTATTTTGGATAGATTCTATTGCAGTCTCCAAATTCTGTTGTTTTTTTTTTTATAAAAAGTCTCGCTCTGTTGCCCAGGCTGGAGTGCAGTGGCAGGATCCCGGCTCACTGCAACCTTCACCTCCCAGGTTCAGGCAATTCTCCTGCCTCAGCCTCCTGAGTAGCTAGGATCACAGGCATGTGCTGCCACACTTGGCTAATTTTTGTATTTCTACTGAAGATGGGTTTTGACCTTGTTGGCCAGGCTGGTCACGAACTCCTAAACTCAGGTTATCTTCCTGCCTCGGCCTATCAGAGTGCTGGGATTACAGGCATAAGCCACGGCACCAGGTCTTTTTTTTTTTTTTAAGATAAGGTCTCAGTCATCCAGACTAGAGTGCAGTGACCATCAGGCTCACTGCAGACTTAAACTCCTGGCCTCAAGTGATCCTCCCACCTCAGCCTCCCAAGTTGCTGGGACTATAGGCAGGCACCACCACACACATCTAATTTTTTTATTATTTTATTTTTTGTAGAGACAGATTCTGGCTATATTGACCAGGCTTATAAGTCCCAGCATCAAATGAGTCTCCTGCCTCAGCCTCCCAGTGTGTTGGGATTACAGGTGTGAGCCACTGTGCCTGGCCCAAACTGCCCGATCTTTTCTGCTGCCAGTGTCTAATCTGTGTAATCCCTTTCAGTAAATTTTTTCTTTCAGATGTGTGTATATCATTCTCTAAAAGTTCTGTTCACTCCTTTTTTATGTCTTCTGTTCCTTTCATTATGTTCATGTTTTTCCTTATACTCTGGAGCGTTCAGAATATATTTATAATAACTGTTTTGGGCTGGGCAAGGTGGCTCATGCCTGTAATCTCAGCAATTTGGGAGGCTAAGGCGGCCAGATTACCTGAGGTCAGGAGTTTGAGACCAGCCTGACCAACATGGAGAAACCCTGTCTCTACTAATAATACAAAAATTAGCAGGGTGTGGTAGTGCATGCCTGTAATCCCAGCTACTCAGGAGGCTGAGACATGAGAATCACTTGAACCTGGGAGGCAGAGATTGCAGTGAGCCGAGGTCACACCATGCACTCCAGCCTGCACAACAAGAGCAAAACTCCATCTCAAAAAAAAAAAAAAATAGCTGTTTTATTGTCCTTGTCTGCTAATATTTTCCTGCACCTTTGTTTACCTGGTCCTTTTTTTTTTTTTTTTTTTTTTTTTAGACAGTCTTGCTTTGTCACCCAGGCCAGAGTACAGTGGTGTGATCTCAGTTCACTGCAATTTCCACCTTCTGTATTCCAGCAATTCTCATGCATCAGCCTCCCAAGTAGCTGGAATCACAGGCATATACTGCATGCCCGGCTAATTTTTGTATTTTTAGTAGAGATAGGATATCGTCATATTGGCCAGGTTATCCTTGAACTCCTGGCCTCAAGCAATCCACCTACCTTGGCCTCCCAAAATGCCATAATTACAGGTGTGAGCCACCATGCCCAGCCTGGTTTTTTTTTTTTTTTTTTTTTTTTGAGATGGAGTCTCACTCTGTCACCAGGCTGGAGTGCAGTGGCACTATTTCAGCTCACTGCAGTCTCAGGTCACAGCAACCTCCGCCTCATGGGTTCAAGTGATTCTCCTGCCTCAGCCTCCAGAGTAGTTGAGAAGACAGGCATGCACCACCATGCCCAGCTAATTTTTGTATTTTTAGTAGAGATGGGGTTTCATATGTTGGCCAGGATGGTCTTGATCTCTTCACCTTGTGATACACCCACCTCGGCCTCCCAAAGTACTGGGATTACAGGCGTAAGCCACTGTGCCCAGCCAACCAGCCTGGTTTTCTTTAAAAAATTAACATAATAGGCCGGGCGCAGTGGCTCATGGCAGTAATCCCAGCACTTTGAGAGGCCGAGGCCTGCAGATCACCTGAGGCCAGGAGATCAAAAACCAACCTGCCAACATGGTGAAACCCCGTCTCTACTAAAAATACAAACATTAACCAGGCCTGCTGGCAGGTGCCTGTAATCCCAGGAGGTGGAGGTTGCAGTGAGCCAAGATTGTGCCACTGCACTATAGCCTGCACAACAGAGCAAGACTCCCGTCTCAAAAAAAAAAAAAATTACATGGCAGACGTTGTGAATTTTACATTGTTTACATTGCTGAATATATTTCTTTAAAGAGTGTTAGAGACTTTTTCTGGAAGGCAGTTAAGTTACTTGCAAATTACTTTGATCCTTGCAGGCCTGTTTTCAAACTCTTTTAAGGCTGGTTTATCATTGCCTTTATTCTAGGGCTGATTTAATCCTATTTCTAGTATGTTACACTTTTGGGTCTCTACTGAATATCTCATGTATTCAATGAAATCTTTCTACTCTGGCTGGAGGGAGCTCAGAAGATGCTCAGCCCTGTATGAACCCTAAGAATTGTTGTCTCCTTGAAAGTTGCTCTTGTTCAGCCCCACAGAGTTTCGCCTCATGCATGCACAGGTTGATATTCAGCCAAAGACTCAAGGGAACCACCAGTTCCTGAACCCTCTCTCTCTGTGCAGCTCTCTCTTCTCAGGTATTCTGTCCCCCAAATTCCAGCCATCTTGGCCTCCCTGATCTCCAGTCTCCATCTCTGCAACTCAGCAGGATAGCTGGGCCGTTTGGGCTTCCCTTCCTATAAATTAAATCCAGCTGAACAGCCTAGACAATGAAAAGACTCACTTTGTTTCTCTTTTCAGGGATCACAGTCCCATGATGTCTGTTGTCCTATGTCTTTAAAAGTTTTCTGGCTGGGTGCAGTGGCTCACACCTGTAATCTCAATACTTTGGGAGGCTGAGGCAGATGGATCACCTGAGGTCAGGAATTTGAGATCAGCCTGACCGATATGACAAAACCCCGTCTCTGCTAAAAATATAAAAATTAGTCAGGCGTGATGGCAGATGCATCCCCAGCTACTTGGGATTCTGA
Source organism: Saguinus oedipus (assembly GCA_031835075.1). Taxonomy (NCBI): domain Eukaryota; kingdom Metazoa; phylum Chordata; class Mammalia; order Primates; family Cebidae; genus Saguinus; species Saguinus oedipus. The sequence goes on along the minus strand of CM063187.1, from coordinate 44,360,286 downwards.
GGCAGGAGAATCATTTAAACCTAGAAGGTGGAGGTTGCAGTGAGCTGAGATTGTACCACTGCACTCCAGCCTGGGCAGAAAGAACAAAACTCTATCTCTAAAAAAATTTTTTTTCTGTATTCTATCCAGCTCTTTAGCTGTTTATGGTGGGAGGGTATTTCCAGACCATCTTACTCTTTTATATCTGGAAGTAGAATTCTCTGGATGCAATATTTACAACCAGGAAGTCTGGCTTCAGAATCCATACTCCCTGCTTCTGAACCCAGCAGTCACTGAGCCTTCCCAGATGCTGGGGTCACTTGGAGGGGGGCACCACCAATAGGGGGCATGGTCACAGGGGTAGGGCAGTAGGGGTGGCTCCAGCCCGTGGCTTACCCCTCCCACCCCTCAGGTGGGCCTTCACCTTGATCATCATCTCCTCCTACACGGCCAACCTGGCCGCCTTCCTCACCGTGCAGCGCATGGAGGTGCCTGTGGAGTCAGCTGATGACCTGGCAGATCAGACCAACATCGAGTACGGCACCATCCACGCTGGCTCCACCATGACCTTCTTCCAGGTGGGGCCACCAGAACCCTTCAGGTGTGGTGTTGGGATTCCTGCCATGAATAGCAGCTCAGGATGGGCTGGGCAGGGCCTCTTGGGTCAGAGGGACTGATTGTCAGTGACAGCCTGGGAGGCTGGGGAGTAGAAGCCATGTTTGTGCTCTCATGGGGATGGTGGCTGGCTGGCTGGGGAACTGAGGAATGAGGGCAGGGAGGCATATGTGGGATCAAATGTCAATGTCATGTGGGCCAAATGGGATCAAGGAGGCTGCTGGAAGGGTCGGGCCCAGGAATATGGGCTGGCGGAGAGAAGGGAAGGCTCTTGAAGGTAAAAAGTGCTTGATCCTTTGTATTTTGGGGTGGTGGGAAGGAAGAGGAAAGCAAGCTTGTTAGGGAGGTTCCTAGTGGTCTAAAGGAGGCCTGAGCTGGGTAGGGGCCACTGGCTGGAGGGTTAAAGGGGAGGAGGTGGAGCGTTCCCAGGTGGTTGGTGGGCACGGTGCCTTTGGGGATGACTTGGACATGGCCTGGACAATTTGTCTGTTTCATCTCTCCTCTGCCTTTGACTCTTTCTGTCTTCCTTTGATCACCTCACGCTCTCCTGGGTTGAGGGAGACTTTCCTGGAGAACGGGATGGGAAGGGCTTGGGGAAAGGAAGCTGTTGGAAAGACCATCCCCTGTCTTCCCCTTGTGCTCCCCCTGCCAAGAATTCACGGTACCAAACGTACCAGCGCATGTGGAACTACATGCAGTCAAAGCAGCCCAGCGTGTTTGTCAAGAGCACAGAAGAGGGCATCGCCCGTGTCCTCAACTCCCGCTACGCCTTCCTGCTCGAGTCCACCATGAATGAGTACCACCGGCGCCTCAACTGCAACCTCACCCAGATCGGGGGCCTCCTCGACACCAAGGGCTACGGCATCGGCATGCCACTGGGTACGGCGCAGGGCAGTGTAAAACATGGTGGGGCCCTAGGCATCCGAAACCACCTGTGAGCAGGCCAGGACCAGGCCAGGCCCTCCCTGAGGCAGGCTGGGTGTGTTGCATGTGGCCTCCTGGCTATATGGGCTTGGGCAGGCAACATCCCCATCTTGAGTCTGTACCCCCAACCTGCAAAACCAGGCCTAGCAACAGTCCAGCCCTCACAGAGCTGTTGGGAGAGTTCAGTACATGTGGGTGGTGGGGCTTGCTGTCTTCCCACAAGGACCCCTTGAGGGTGAGGACCTGGTCTTTTTTTTTGGAGACGGAGTCTTGCACTGTTAGCCAGGCTGTAGTACAGTGGCGTGATCTCGTCTCACTGCAATCTCTGCCTCCTGGGTTGAAGCAATTCTCCTGCCTCAGCTTCCTGAGTAACTGGGACTACAGGTGTGTGCCACCACACCCAGCTAATTTATTTATTTATTTTTTTAGTAGAGATGAGGTTTCACCATGTTGGCCAGGATGGTCTTGATCTCCTGACCTGATGATCTGCCCACCTTGGCCTCCCAAAGTGCTGGGATTATAGGCGTGAGCCACTGCACCCGGCGGGGACCTGGTCTTATTTGCTTCCTATTTCCTGCACAAAACCTATAGCGTGGCTCAGAGCTAGTGCTTGGAAAATGCTTGTAGGATGGATGGGAGGATCTGGTAGGGAGACTCGGTTGTACCTATTTATATTTCAGGACTGTTTTTTTTTTTTGGAGACGGACTTTTGCTCTGTCCCCCAGGGTGGAGTGCAGTGGTGCAGTCTCAGCTCACTGCAACCTCTGCCTCCTGGATTCAAGCAATTCTGCCTCAGCCTCCTGAGTAGCTGGGATTACAGGTGCCCACCACCATGGCCGGCTAATTTTTATGTTTTTAGTAGAGACAGGGTTTTACCATATTGGCCAGGCTGGTCTTGTGAATTCCTGACCTCAGGTGGTCTGCCTGCTCAGCCTCCCAAAGTGCTGGGATTGTAGGTGTGAACCACCACGCCCAACCCAGGACATGTTTTTCCAGGACTCAGTGCTGGAACTCATGACCAATTTGTCTCCAAATCTTGGTATTTTGGCTTTTAAAATCATCTGTGTACTGATGACACCTGTATTAATTATCTACCACCACACAGCAAATTGCCCCTTATCTTAGCAGCTTTTAGGTGAGTTGGTGACAGGGAAGCAGTGTAGCTTGGTGCTTGGAGGACAGGCCCGACACACTGACCTGGATTCAAATCCCAGTTCCAGCCGGCCACTGTGGTTTATGCCTATAATTCCAGTGCTTTGGGGAGGCCAAGTTGGAAGGATCACTTGAGCCTAAGAGTTTGAGACCACCTTGGGCCACATAGCAATACCCTGTCTCTACAAAAAATTTAAAAATTGACCAGGTATGGTATGCACCTGTAGTCTCAGCTACAGGCTGAGGTAGGAAGATTGCTTGAGCCCAGGAAATGGAGGTGGCAATGAATGATGATCATGCCACTATGTGCCAGCCTGGGTAACCAAGTGAGACTCTGTCTCAAAAAAAAAAAAGGAAAGAAATCCCAGTTTCCTCTCTGACTCAGTGCACAACCTTAGGCAAGTGTATCACTTTCCTCATTCAGAAACACTTGCCTCAGGTGAGAATACCTGCCTCACAGGATCATCATGAGACCTGAATAAACCCAGTGTCTGGCACATGGTTGGTGCCTGATAGATATGAATCATCTGCACCTGCCCACGTCTCTGGTTCTGTGGTGGATGGTCAGGAAGTATCTTAGCGAATGAAGAAATAAGTCCAGAATAGGGTGTGTGGGGTATTGGGGCTCAAGGATGGCTTAAGGGCAGGACCTGAGGATGGGGAGAGGTGGTCCAGGGAGAGGTGTAGATGGCAATTCGTCTGCTGCCCTACCACATGCCAAGTCCCACACTGGATGCTGGATATCCTGGTGGGGCTGCAGACAACAGATGATGAACACATAGCCATATAATACAGTGTTAGGTGGTAACAGCTGCTCCAAAGTAAGTTAAAGGGAAGACACTGATAGGGAGTGGGGCGCTTGGTGCCATTTTAAATAAAGTCATCAGAATCAACTTCCTGAGGAGCCAGCATGTGGGCACAGACCTGAATGAAGTGCGGGAAGGGATATTCCGGGCAGAGGCAAAGGTCCTAAGATGGGATTGTAAGTGATGGATTCAGGGAGCAGCTAGGAGGCTGGTGGGGCTGGAGCTGAGAGAGTTGTGGGGGTGAGGGTCTGACCTTACAACAGGAAGCCATGAAGGGTCCTGAGCACAGGAAAGGCATGATCTCTGACTCTTCCTAACACTGTCTCTCTGGCTGCTGTGTTGAGAGGGGATTGGGTTGGGAGTGAGGAGAGGCCACAGGGAAGATCCCAGGCATGTGTGGAGGCCGGGGAAGGCCATAGTGAGGGTACAGTTTGGGGCTTTGGGTGGGCAGGGCTGTGGGGCCCCGATGGCCGGTCCAGCCCTCATGTGCCCGCCCAGGCTCCCCGTTCCGGGATGAGATCACACTGGCCATCCTGCAGCTTCAGGAGAACAACCGGCTGGAGATCCTGAAGCGCAAGTGGTGGGAGGGGGGCCGGTGCCCCAAGGAGGAGGACCATCGAGCTAAAGGTCAGCCCCCATGAGTGGTGTCCCCTTCCCACAATCCCAGCCCCCTTCCCACACAATCCCGACTCTGTGACTCCCCACCTCCCTTCACCCCCCAGGTTTGGGCATGGAGAACATTGGTGGCATTTTTGTTGTGCTCATCTGTGGCCTCATCATTGCTGTCTTTGTGGCGGTCATGGAATTCATATGGTCCACACGGAGGTCAGCAGAGTCCGAAGAGGTGAGGAGGCTGGCGGCGGGGTGGGCAGGAACAGGGAGCCCCAAGGGCTGAGGTTCATGAATATCATGGCATTGGGAGTCATACCTGGAGGGTAGTGGGGATCATGAGAAGGGGGTGGAGGAATGCAGGAGGTGAGGAAGTAAGAGAGCTGACAGGGGGCCAGAGAATCAGCACATGAGGAAGAACAGGAGGGAAAGTGGGCACAGGAAGTGATGAGGATGCAGGGAGAGGAAGTGAGGGGCAGGATATGGGGAGCCACAGAGGCGGGAAAGCAAGAAGAAATAAGAGGAGAAACAAGGCCGGGCACAGTGGCTCACGCCTGTAATCCCAGCACTTTGGGAGGCCAAGACGGGCGGATCACCCGAGGTCAGGAGTTCAAGACCAGCCTGGCCAACATGGCAAAACCCCATCTCTACTAAAAATACAAAAATTAGGCAGGCATGGAGACACATGCCTGTAATCCCAGCTACTTGAGTGACTGAGGTGGGAGGATCGCTTGAACCTGGGAGGTGGAGGTTGAAGTGAGCCAAGATCGTGCCACTGCACTCCAGCCTTGGTGACAGAGGGAGACTCCATCTCAAAAAAAAAAAAAAAGAAACAGGTGAGGAGACAGCAGTTCATGCAACTAGAAGAGGACACAGCTCTGGACTGGTCTCACATTGTATTCAGGAGGGCTGCTTCCATGTCCCTGGGGGTCACCCAGCCACACCCCTGAGTTTCCAGACCCATTCATGCTCTTGCACCCCTGGACTGCTGGTTTCCCACTTCCCCTCTCCCTGCCAGTCTCCAGCCCCTCCTCACATCTAGTGGCTGACCTTGCATCTACTCCCCAGATCCTGGCTCTGCATCCAGCTGCCTGCCCGTGTTCTCCACTTGGCCCGAGGTCTCCTCTGAAGGAGCTGTCCATGCTGCTAAGCAAGGGCACCCTCCACCTGTGTCCAGGTTGCCTTCCCAAGGACATCCCTCCAGCAAGTCTCTCCTTTCCTCCTGCAGCATCAGTTGTCTTCTCTTTATTGGATTCAGGCCACCAACATACAAATGTGCTGTCATTTCTCCAGTCTTAAAGAAACCCTCTCCTGACCTCACTTTTCCTCTCAGCCACTGCCCCCTTTCTCCTCTTCCCTTTACAGCCTTGGTGGAGGGGGTCCCCCTGATGCTTCCAGTTTCTTCTTCCCTCCCATTTCCTCTTGCCCCTCCTCCAGTCTGGCTTCTGTCCCTACCACTCATCCAAAGCCACTCTTGTCACCAGCAACTTCCACACCTGAAATCCCCGGTCTCAGGCCTCATCTGTATGAGGTAGCAATGGGCTTTGGCATAGCCAGTCACTCTCAGTCCTCAAAGCCCATCTCCCACCTCTCTGACCACTCCTTCCCAGGCTCCCTTACTGGGTTCCTCTTTCTCTCCAGCCTCTGTTTATTGTGGGGCTCCAGGGCTTGGTCCTTAAGACTGCTTCTCTTCTCAGTCTTTCTTACTCCTTCCATGATCCCACCAGCCAAATGGCTCTTAAGACCCCCTATGTGCTGGTGACTCTTGTGTTACTTATCTATTGCTATCATAACAAATAACAGCTTTTAAAAGCTGACTTCCATTGGTTCACAGTTTCTATGGGTCCAGAGCCTGGGAGCAGCTTGCCTGAATGGTTCTGGCTGCTGTGGGTCTCTGGTGAGGTCATAGTCATGTTGTTCTCCAGACTGCTGTGGTCTGAAGGCTCAACAGGGGCTGGAGGGTTCCCTTCCAAGATTGCTCACTGTCTCAAATGTCCCACGGGATTTTAGTTATGGAGGTGATTGAGTGACAACATGGAGAGACCAATTCCATTGAAAGATGATTTTTGGCCAAGTGTACTATAGGAAGCTGAGTTGGACAGATCGCTTGAGGCAAGGAGTTCACGACCAGCAACAGGGTAAAACCCTGTCTCTACTAAAAATACAAAAATTGGCCAGGCATGGTGATGTACACCTGTAGTCCTAGCTACTTGGGAGGCTGAGGCAGGAGAATCACTTGAACCCGGGAGGTAGAGGTTGCAGTGAGCCAAGATTGTGCCACTGCCCTCCAGCCTGGGTAACAGAGTGAGACTATCTCAAAAAGAAAAAAAAAAGAAAAGAAAAATGATCTTTATTCCTTAACATTTCCCAGGAGAAGGGGGCATAGGGGAAGCACTAGAAGCAGGGGCCAGCAGCCCACAGCCTTTATTGGGGTTTCCTCGGGAAAGGCAATGCAGGGCAGAGGATATAGCTTATGATTGACCAGTTTGAATAATGTCAGTGGACTCTGGGCTATAGGGGCTGTCCCCAGTCATCTGGTACCTGACCCTGGGTTGATTTAGGGCAGGAAGAATATTGGCTTGGTATGTGAGAGTTAGGTAAAGGGAGAGGTTGGGAGTATAGACTACTCCCCAGACTCGGGATTGGTTGGTTTGCACATGAAAGGTGGCTGAGCCCTCTGCTATCTCTAAGTCTTGGCTAGTTCTGGGAGGGGTAGTCTCTCCCCAGCCTGCAAGATGTTTAAGGTGTCAGTATATCCTAAGACACAGAAAATAAAAAAACATGATGAATATACTCACATAGCAATTGGCAGGAGGCCTCAATTCCTCAAACAAGGACCTCTCCAAGGCCTGCTTGAGTGTCCTCACATCATGGCAACTGAGGTCCCCCATGGCGAGTGATCAAAGAGAGCAAGGTGGAAGCCAGAATGTGCAGTGGCCAAGTCTTACTCTGTTGGTCATGCAGACCAGCTCTGATAGTTTCAGAAGGAATTACACAGGGGCATGGACAATGGGAGGTGGGGACTTGAAGGCTGCCTGCCTTAACCCACAAATGTGTGTCTCCCCTGGTATCTCTACTTGGCTGTCTGATAGGTGTGCACGTGATGTGATGTGTCCAACATTGGTCATCTGCCCACCCATGAGGCAGTTTAGTCCTTCCAGTTGCTGAGGCCAAAATGCTGAATGGAGTTTTCCTTCACCATTCCCTCTCTTCCATGCCCCATGTCTGATCTCTTAGCAGATCCTATTGGCGCCACCTTCAGAATATGTCCAGAATCCAGCCCCTTCTCAGGCTGCTCTGGTCCAGCCACCCCCATCTCCTGCCTGGGTTATTGTAGCCTCCTCCATGGGTCTCCTGTTCTTGCCCTTGGCCTCCCTACAGTCTGTTCTCAACACAGCTCCAGAGTGATCCCGTGGAAACACAGCAGTCCTCTACCTAAAGCTCTCCAATGACTCTCATCTGACTCTTCCATTCTGATTTTCAGAATGAAAGCCAAAAATCCTTCCAGTGGCTTATGTGCCTTAGCAGAGCTGGCCGCCACTGCTCCTTTGACCTCATCTTTCTGTCTTCTTCCCTGTGCACACCTTCCAGCCACACTGAGCTGCTTGCAGTGCCTCAGACATGCCAAGCCGCTCCCGCCTGGGCACTTCGGCCCTGCCCTGTTGTCTGTCCAGCATGCTGTCCTCCCAGGTCTCCACGTGGCTCACCCTGTCTTTATTTAAGTAAGAATCCTTCTCTCAGTGAGGTCTTCCTTGACTTCCTGTCTCAGAATTCATCCTCACTTCCCACCCATACTGCTTAGGCCTCTTCCCGATTTTAATTACCTCCAAAGCACTCATCACACCTAACACACTATATACATGTGTGTTATCTTCTGTGTGCACATTTGAGCATAATCTCCACGAGGGGTGGGACTTATGTCTGTTTTGTTCTCTGCAGTATCCTCAGTGCTAAGAACAGAACCAGGCACACAGCAGGCGTCGGGTAAATATGCCGTGCAATAATGAACGAATGGATGAGGGGCAGAGGATGGGAAATCAGTAAGAGGGAAGAAACTGAAGAAAATTTAGAGAGAGTGAAAACACCAGAGGAGCCTAGATGGAAGGTGAAGGGCAGATTCAGGAACAAATACAGAGAAGAATGGAGACATTGGAGATAAGTGGGGAGAGAGGAAGGGAGAGGTGGAAAGGGGAAGCAGAAAACACGGGGGTGATAGAAGAGAAGTGGGAAGGTAATCGAGGACAGAAGGAAGAAAGACTCGGGCGAGGAAAGGAGGAGTGGGGTGTGGAGAGGAGCTAGGGGAGGCGGGAGGCGGACTGTGCCGGGACGGTGACCGCCCGCGCCGCCCCAGGTGTCGGTGTGCCAGGAGATGCTGCAGGAGCTGCGCCACGCCGTGTCTTGCCGCAAGACGTCGCGTTCCCGCCGGCGCCGGCGCCCGGGCGGCCCGAGCCGGGCCCTGCTGTCGCTGCGCGCGGTCCGCGAGATGCGCCTCAGCAACGGCAAGCTCTACTCGGCCGGCGCAGGCGGGGATGCGGGCGGCGCGCACGGGGGCCCGCAGCGCCTCCTGGATGACCCGGGACCCCCCAGTGGAGCCCGGCCCGCCGCCCCCACCCCCTGCACCCACGTGCGTGTCTGCCAGGAGTGCCGGCGCATCCAGGCGCTGCGGGCCTCGGGGACCGGCGCGCCCCCGCGTGGCCTGGGCGCCCCCACTGAGGCCACTAGCCCACCCCGGACGCGGCCTGGTCCCGCCGGCCCCCGGGAGCTGGCGGAGCACGAGTGACCACGGGCGGGGCCCTGCGGGCGCCCAGACTGACCGCAGGGACCGGGCCCGCCCCAGGCCCTGGCCGTCCCGGCTCCTGCAGCGGTTGCGGTACAGGACTTGTGCACCGGCGCCCCAGACGCCGCGATTTTGCCTTGGGTTCCCGGTGAAGTCCGAGGTCCGGCTCTGGAGCCCGCCTGCGTCCCCCAGTGGACTCGTGAGAGGGTGCCGCAGGCGAGAAGGGCGCAGGAACCGAGGACTCCAGGGGTTAGGGACTTCTGGGACCACTCCGGGAAGCGGAAAGCAGTCCACGGGGAGGACCCCATCCTGGGACTGCTCAGGCTCCCCAAGACTTGTCGCAGCCTCCCACGCTTCTGGAGGTGGGGAGGGCCTCTGGATAGATGGGTGTCCCCTGGTGCCCCTCCACTCTTCTCTTCCTCTCTTTTTTTGGGGGGAGAAACCTCAGAATTTCTATGAGACCCCCCCAGGGAGGGGGTCAGTTGGGCCCCCGTCCCTCCCCTTGCCACATCTCAGACCCTGTTGGAATAAAAAAAAAAGAACAAAACCCCAGAACTGGGGATACCGGCTCTCATTTCCTGGGGGTGTGAGGGCATCGGAGGCTTGGGTCCCCGGGGGCACCTGCTGAGAACTAGAGTGAGCCTCCATAGTCACTTCCATGCTCTCCACCCTCGGCCCTGCCCACAGCCTGCAGGCCAGCCCAGGTCCCAACAGTTGGCCCCTCTCTGCTGACCTTCTCTCAGGACAGAGGGTGGCTGCGACAGAGACCCTGAGACAGATGGAGAGATGCAGGGATCTGGAGATGCGGAGACACCGGAAGCGGAGACACAGAAAGAAAGCAGATGGGGCTGGAGGAGGGGAGGGCCAGTGAGCTGTTGAGTGTGGCCGTGCTTGGGGTGGCGAGCGTGTGCCTGAGTGTGCCTTGGCCAGGGTGATTCAGTGTTATGATGATGTGTGGGCGCATCCGCGAGGCCATCTTGAACTGTCAAGACTGTGACCCCATGTTTCTATTGAAAATATACCTTCCCAGCCCCAGGAGAAAGCAAGGAAGCCCGGTAGCGGGGGGAGTGGGAGGGCAGACGGGTGGGAGAGGCTGGAGGGTTGATGGCGCAGGAGAAGGGTGGGTCCGCCTTCTGTCCCCGCCTTCCCTCGCCCCGCTGGAGGTTTCTGTGGAAACTGCAGCTGAGAAAGGACGAGTGAAGGTCACACAGCAAGAGCCGAAACGAGGCCGAGCAGAAAGGGAGAGATGGAGGGATGGCGAGAGACAGAGATGGGGAGAGACAACGAAGGGGGCATAGTGGGCGGGAGAGGGATGGGGAGAGAGCTAGGGGCACAGAGCAGGTGAGACAGGGACAGAGGCTGGGTGAGGTGAGAGAAGACTGGAGAAAGTAGAGGGCTGGGACCAGAGGTGAGGCAGAAGGGTAAGAGACAGCCAGAATTGGGGTGAGAGACAGGAAACCATAAAAAACTAAATGGAGCCTGGAGGGGGCTAGAACGGAGGGGAAAGCCGGACTGGGAGGGTCCCAGAGAGGGCGAGGCTGGGCGGGTCCTGGGCTGCGGCCCGGGCCTTGGGAGCTGTCCGTTCAGCACCCAGCTGGCCAGCCTGAGCCCAGCGCGCCCGACTTCCCTCCAGGGCCCGTCTGCCCTGGACAGTCCTGGCAGGCCTGCCACACCCCTGTAGGCCCCTACCCCAGGAGGCTTCTTGCGGCACGCAGCACCCATCCCGTCGCCACCTGGCCCCTTCTGCGTCTTAGACCCTGGCTGCCTGCGGCCATTCGGACAGGTGGGGCGAGCACCAGCCTCTCTGTTGCCCCGCATCTGTCTCCACATCTCTTTTACACACCCCAGTCAATGTCTCTGCCCTGGGGCCGGACTCTGTCTGTCGAGGTGACTGGAATGCGATTGCAGACATTTCTGGTTTCTCCCCCTTCTCTGTCCTAATGCCTCGAGGCGGATCCCCTCTGGGGTCTCTCCCCATTTCTGAGTCCCCCATCCCCCACCAAGTTTCTGCTCAGTCTCCCCCCTGGCCTTTATCTCTGAGTCTTCTTGGTTTGCCAAACCTGTCTCTGCCTGGCTCTCCATGTCCCCGTGTCTCTGTCACCTTCACTGAGCTCTTCCGTTGCACTGTTTCTGTGTTCTCATCTCTATGTCTGCCAATCTCTCTTTTTCAGTCTGTCTGTATCTGCCTCTCTGGTTCTGGGCTGCCTGTTTCTCCTGCGTCTCTCCTTCCACCTCTCACACCTAGCTCCCCTATCCCCCTTTATCCCTGTGACCTTCCCAGGTCTTTCCTCCTCACCGCCCCCCCACTTCTGCAGAACCTTGCTGGGAACACGATGCATAGTCATCAGTCTCATCGGGCTCATGCCTGAGGAGGGAGTGCATGAGGGGGGACGTGAGCTTGTGTCTGAGGTGGGATGGGAAGGGCTCGAGGCCTCCCCCGGCCCAGCTGGAGAGCAAGAGCAGACAGAGCTTAGAATCTCCTGGAATCCAGGCCTCCCCCAACTCCCCAGGCTTCTCCATCTCCCCAATCCCATTCTCCATGGTCCAGGCCCATGCCTCTAGGCCAAGGTGTCAAGAGAGGGAAGGGATGATATATTGATAGCCTCTCCCTCCCCCAGGAAGGGGCAGAGTTGAGGGGGCATCTGGGGGTGAGGCACCTGGGTTAAAAGATATGGCTCCTCCCCCTTTCCCAGTCTCCATAGCAACAGCCCAGTCTGCAGGCCCAACCTCCTTTGCTGCAGAAGCAGCCTCCCTGTTACCATGGCAACAAAGGACAGCGGGAAAGATGGAGGGGGGTCAGAGGACAGGATTGGGATGGGGCTCTGGGTGCTGGGGAAAGCCTCCATCCACTTTCTGGTCCTGTCTCTGTCCTCTCTCTGTGCTGTGGCTCTGAATCTCTCTCTGTTTCCGTGACTTTCTCTGGCCCGAAGCCTTTCACACATTTCCCTGCACCAGGTCCTCGACCTTCATCCACCCACCCTCATACACCACTCCCTGTCCCTTGCCTGTGTCCCTCACGTCTCTTCTCCTATAGATGGGGAGGATACACACATTCTGAGAAAGCTACAAGGTCAAATGCTCGCTCTCTCTCTCTCTCCCTTCCCTTTCTATCATCCCCAGAGAGAGTCTGTGGTGTTCCTCATAGAACAAGGTGGCATTGGAGGGGTGTAGAGGCCTCAACTTCTTGGGCTCCAGTGGGGTGGCTGATGGGGTGTTGTGTCGGTGGCAGGCCTGAGGTATGGGTGCTGGCTGTGTGTCTGTGTGTGTACATATACTGTGGGTTGTGGGTGAGAGCGTTGGGGTATGTTTGGAGGTGCAACAAAGATGGCTGTGTAGTGCCACAATAACGTGATGTATGTGTGGGAGGTGTGTGGGTGTTGCATGACTTGTGTTTGAATTATTGTACTTTGTGTGTGTGCACCTTTTTGTCTGTCACTCACAGTTAGCAAAGGCAATTTTGCACTGTGGGCCATTGCTCATGCCCAGACACACTGGGGAGCAATATGTGTGACGAATGTGACATTGTGGGATCATGCAATGATGTCCACAAAGGCTGATGTGTGTCTGGAGGCAGTGTGAGACCTGTGCCTGTATGATGGTGCTGAGTGCACATGTGTGCTGGTTTACAGTTGCATGGTGTAGGTTTCTATGAGATGTTGGGAGGTCAGGTGTGGTAGTGTGTGGTGTGTGAATCTGTGATGTTCTAGAGTCCGTGTGAGTCTGCACAGCACTTGGTGGCTGTGATTGTGATTCTCTTGTGGTGTGATGGGTGTGTGTATGTGTGCCATATATATGTTTCACCCCTACATGTTTGAGACTCTGGGTTTGTGTGATGGGGTATTGTTTTGTGTGTGAGGCTACGTGCTGGTGTGTGATGGAATGTAAGTTCGACCCTGTGGTGTGTGCATGTCCCCAGCATCTGGACTATCAGGTTGCTGGTCCTGTGCAACTGTGACACTGGGCATTTTCTGGGTTTCCTGGGGCTCTCCTCCACCGTGTTGTGTCTCCCGTGTACCCTGTGTGGTTGTGTCTCATTGGATAGCTCATGTGTAGTGAGGGCACCCACAGTGAGGAAATCTCAGGCTTCCTCCCCCCAGCACCCCTCCTCAAATGCAGGGCCTTCCTAGCTCTCTTGTGTCCCCCTCCAATTTCCCCTCCTGCAGGGCCCTCTTCCTGAACATACCCCCCTCCACCGTCTTCAGGGGCTCTGGTGCCACACTGCAGCGATTCACCGAGCTTTCCTCCCATCCCATGTCACTACTCCCCTCCCTCAGTGCACCCTTCTCGCTGATGGCACACCTTCACAATGAGGATATTTCCGAGGTTCTCCTTCCCTCAGCGCCCCTCCTTGAAGGCCCCACCCCATATTGAGGGGATCTCCGGGTCCTCTATTGCGGGGGTCTCCGGGAATCCCCCCGCCCCTGCAGCGCTCTCCCTTCGTGGCCGCGCGGCCACTTTGCGGAGCCCAGGGGAGAGGACAGCTGCAGTACCAGGGGCGGGGCCGCGGGCCGTCCGTCAGCGCAGCGGCGCCCCTGATTGGCCAGCTCCGCCCCCTCCCGCGGACGCGGGCATATGAGGAGGCGGAGGCGGCGGCCGCCGCAGCCTCTGTGCGGTGGGACCGACGGACGGACGGACGCGCACACCGACAGAGGCGCGGGCGCTGCAGAGGTTCCCCAGCCCGAGCCCGCCCTGATCCCGCCCCGAGGTCCCCGACGCGCCCGCCCGGCCCTCTCCCTGCGGAGCCGCCAAGATGGGGGTAGGTGCTGGGCCGTTTGGGCGCCGCTTCTGTGTGACATTATGGGGCCGGTGACATTGGGTGTGCGAGGGGGCAGGGGCTCCTGATCCCCTGTGCACCGGGCTAGGCCTGCCACACACTAGGTGCCGGCTGACCTGGCCAATCCGTGTGGTCTTGGGGCTGCTGCGAATGTGTGCACGGGGCCGCTGGGGGCGGTGAGGGGCCTGTTGGCATGGCTTTGTGTGCGGGGGTCCCCGGGGTCGAGGGCCAGCCCTCAGCATTTTCGCCTGACCTTATGGTGTTGCATGTGCACGGTTGCATTTGTGTATGGGAGCTGCTGGCTCGGTCAGGCCCTGGCAGCAAGTGTGTGGCCCCCGTGGTGTCTGAAAGTCTGCCATCACGTCTGGGTGTGTCTGAGAGCTCCTGTTAGTGCATCTGGGGTTATTGAAGTCCCCCCCACCCCCTCCCCGGCTTCCCTGGCAGGGTGCGGATAGGTCCGGGCTATGGGATGGACATCAGATGACCTCTCTTTCTCCTTCCAGGCCTGGATGGGGGGGGGCTCTGCAGTGTGTGTGTGTGTGTGTGTGTGTGTGTATGTGTGTATGCAGGCTCCGCAGTGTCGCAGCCTGGGGCTGCAGTGTGTGTGTGTGCAGCCCCTACTGTAGGGGAGCAGGCATGGGAGGCTGGAAGGAGGAGAGGAACAGGAGAGCCACGGTGGGGAGACTGAGCGCACGGCTGAGGGTGTGCATGTGCAAATGTGTAGTGGGGAGCGTACATACCTGTCTGTGTCCTTGCCTCTGTGTCCGTGTGTCCTTGTCTGTCTGTAAGTCTCTCCAGCAGATGCCGCCTCCCTCCCTGGGTGACCACCTGACCCTTGCTGCAGCCCTGGATTCCTCCCTGTGTGTCTGGGGTGGGGCTGGGCAGGGGGGAATCAAGGGAGGAGAGGGTGGGGTAGGAGGGGGTAGGTGTGATGCAGAGGGCAGGAGAGGCCAGTGGAAGGGGGGTATGAGGGCTGGGGAGAAAGATGGCGGATAAAGGCTGATGGGCCCAGGGATGGAGGTGGGGGGATGGGGCTGCAGATCTGTGGGGTGGGGTGGGGGGGCCAGGGGGACTGGGAAGGAGAATTGGGTTGGGACAGGACTAGGGGAGAGAAGGGAGAAAGGAGTAGTCAGTGATGGCTGTCAGGTAAGTGGAATGGAGGAAGGGAAGCTGCGGATGGACTGGGAGAGAAGACTGATGCTCAAAGCCCTAGAGAAGGAAGTAGGAGGGTGGGTCTTAGGAAAAGGAGTGGGGATGAGAGGTGAAATGAAGGTAGCTTAGACATGGGAGTGAAAGACAGAGACACATGGAAAGACAGAGAGATGCTCTGAAAAAGACACAAAAAGAGACATGGACATAAAGACAAAGAGACAGAGACAAGCAGAGAGACATGGCTGAGACACATAGAGGGACATTGAGAGAGAAAATGAGAACTGAGGCTCAGAAGAAGAGACACAAAGACAGATATTTCCTATCCAGCAGCAATCACAGTCAGCCTGAGGGATAGGAAGAGGAGGCAGAGGGCAAAGGAGGAGGTCAAGGGAGGGTTGCCCAGAGATGTGGGCCAGGTCCTCTGCCAGGGGGAGGGGAGGCTGGCCCAGGCGCAGAGGCTGTGGGAGCTGGCACCAGATCAGGGAGAGGCGGACAGCATGGAAAATGGCAAGGAGCTGCAGAGGCGGCCACAGCGAGACAGGCATGGCCCCCACCCTCGGAGGTGCTCCTGCCCTGCAGTGTGCCCATCTGGGCCTCCTGCCTTGATTGGGAAAGCCTCAGCTCTGCACTCCAACAGATGGGAGCCTGCCCTCAAGGGGGTCTGATCATGGCAAGGGCGAGCAGAAACCAAGGCCAGGGACAGGATAAGCCAGAAATGCAGGCCCTCAGTCCCTCCTCCCTCAGACCAGGAGTCCAGGCCCAGCCCCTCCTCCCTCAGACCAGGAGTCCAGGCATAACTCCTCCTCCCTCAGACCAGGTGTCCAGGTCCAGCCCCTCCTCTCTCAGACCAGGAATGCAGCCACAGCCCCTCCTCCCTCAGACCAGGAGTCCAGGCACAGCCCCTCCTCCCTCAGACCAGGAGTCCAGGCACAGCCTCTCTTCTCTCAGACCAGGTGTCCTGCCTCAGCCCCTCCTCCCTCAGACCAGGAGTCCAGGCACAGCCCCTCCTCCCTCAGACCAGGTGTCCAGGCCCCCAGACCCTCCTTCCTCAGACCCAGGGGTCCAGGTCCTCAGCCTTTCTCAGGATCGAAGAGTCGGGCCCCACCCTTAGCTTTTATGGGCTACCCACCCCCGCCACCACAAGCATCAGCTCCCAGCCTTTGGGAAGGTTTTCTGTGGGCAGCTGGGCAGCTGGTTTTCTCCCTCTCTTTCCGGAACCCCATCTCTGCCCTCTCCTGACTTCCTGCACAGGACTCAACCCCACGCCTTTGTAGCTCCACATCTCTCTGTCTCTCCATGTCTCTCTGTCCCTGGGTTTACCCCATTGAGCAAGGCTGAAACCACCCCTGGCTCTGTAGGGGAGTATGAAAGATGGTCTCCCTGTCCCCTAAGCCTCTGTGCCTCCACGTCTGAGACGCAGTGCTGCTGCAGGGCTGGCGCAGGGCCAAGCCTCCCTCCCACCCCCTGCACCCCTTCTTGTGGCTCCCAGATCTCCAGGCTGCTGCCCCTCCCTACATACCCCACCCTCCAACTCAGCCTCTGGGTCTGGGGGCAGACAGCAGGGAGCTCAGGCCCTCTACAAGGTCACGAGGAGATTAGCGCTGAGCCGCACTGAGCCTCGGATCCCAGCTTGGCCCTGGGCCTGCAGGGCCTGTCAGCGGCCCTGGTGGCACCCAGCCTCGCCCCACCCCTCCCACCAGCCTCCAACACTGCCCTCCCTATCGCCCATGCTCCCAAACTGGGACTTCAGGCACTCATACCACGTGCAGCTCAAGCCGGGACTGGGCTTCTGCCTCTTGCTCTCCTGCTCTGTCCTCCAGGGACCTGGCCAGGACCACCCTCTGTTAAGCATGCTCCATGGCCCCACACATGGAAGATCCCAGAGAGAGACAGAGACAGAGACAGAGAAGGTCTCAGAGGGAGACAGTGAGAGAGATAGAGACAGGAACATAGACAGACAGAGATAGAGAAGCAGATCCCAGAGACAGAGATAGATCTCAGAGAGACAGAAATAGAGAATAAGATCCCAGAGAGAAAGTTAGAGAAAGAGGCAGAGATACAGAGGAAGATCCCAGAGAGAGACAGAGAGAGAGGAAAGTCCTACAGAAAGAGACAGATGTACTCATGTATACATTCATATACATATGCATACACATATATATATATAGAAAGAGAGGAAGATCCCAGAGAGAGACAGAAGAGAGAGAGGAAGGTCCTACAGAAAGAGACAGATGTATTCATGTATACATTCATATACATATGCATACACATATATATACAGAGAGAGAGAGGAAGATCCCAGAGAGAGAGAGGAAAGTCCGACAGAGAGAGAGGAAAGTCCTACAGAAAGAGATGTATTCATGTATACATTCATATACATATACATACACATATATATACAGAGAGAGAGAGGAAATCCCCAGAGAGACAGAGAGAGAGGAAAGTCCTACAGAAAGAGACAGATATATTCATGTATACATTCATATGCATATACATACACATATATATACAGAGAGAGAGAGGAAGAGCCCAGAGAGAGACAGTGAAAGAGAGAGGAAGGTCCTACAGAAAGAGACCGACAGATATATCTATATCTATATCTATATCTATATCTATATCTATATCTGTCTATATCTATATCTATATCTGTATATGGGGGGAGGAGAAGGTCCCAGAGAAGAAAGACATTGGGAATGAGGTACTGAGGAAACCCCAGAGACAGTGGAAGAGAGATAGATAGGGAGGAAAAGTCCAGGATGAGACAGTGAGAGAAAGAGAATGAGAGGAAGGAGGGGACAGAAGATTCGAGAGACAGAAAGGAAAATTCGAAAGAGAGACAGAGAACGATATAAAGAAGAGAGCTTAGTGATAGTGAGAAAGAGATTCAGAGATAGAGAGGATATCCCAGAGAGAGACAGTGGGAGAAAGAGGTGGGCAGATCCCAGGGAGAGACAGGAGAGAGACAGACGGCGGTGGCGGTACAGGCAGGGTGCGGGGAGAGAGAGAGAGGTTGAAACAGGAATAGAGACAGCAGGGAGAGATGTGAGCACCCCAGGGAAGGAGACAGCTTGAGAGATGAAGATGGAGACAAAATGACAGAGAGAGACAGACTGAAAGATGGAAAAAAGACAGAAAGTACTGATCCTTCAGACGCCAACTCAGAGGGAAGTAAGAACCCAGAGAGACAGAAACTCCCCAGACCCGGGGAGAGGCGGCCAAGGGACAAAGGCAGACATCATGCAAGGCAGAGAGACAGAAAGAAGCAGGGATCGGAGAGAGACCCAGAGGCGGGGATCAGGATAGAGAATGACAGAGACAACATAAAGAGATCAGAGTGATGGAGAGAGAGCTATCAAGGGAGAGAAAGAGCCTTGCAGAGACAGAGATACAGAGATGGAGAGATAGAGACAGGAGACAGAGAGATGAAGTAGCAATAATTCAAAGAGGCACAAATGGAGGCCTGGAGAGAGAGACAGAGGAGAAAGAGATAGACACAGATGGAGACACAGCAAAAGACAGATACATAGGAAGGCTGGACAGGGCCAGGAAGAGGGAAGAAGAGACAGAAGCACAGAGTTAAAAAGCCACTTCGAGGCCGGGCGCGGTGGCTCACGCCTATAATCCCAGCACTTCGGGAGGCCGAGGCAGGTGAATCATGAGGTCAAGAGATCGAGACCATCCTGGTCAACAAGGTGAAACCCCGTCTCTACTAAAAATACAAAAATTAGCTGGGCATGGTGGTGCGTGCCTGTAGTCCCAGCTACTCGGGAAGCTGAGGCAGGAGAATTGCTTGAACCCAGGAGGCAGAGGTTGCGGTGAGCCGAGATCGTGCCATTGCACTCCAGTCTGCGTAACAACAGCGAAACTCCATCTCAAAAAAAAAAAAAAAAAAAGCCACACAGAGGCCAGACGCGGTGGCTCTCACCTGTAATCCCAACATTTTGGGAGGCTAAAGCAGGAAGATTGCTTGAGTCTAGGAGTTAAGAGACAAGCCTGGGTAACATAGTGAGACCTCATCTCTAGGAAAAAAACTAAAAAATTAGCCAGGCATGGTGGCACACACATGTGGTCCCAGCTACACGGGAGGCTGAGGCAGGAGGATCACCTGAGCTTGGGAGGTCGAGGCTGCAGTGAACTGTCATTGCTGCACTCCAGCCTGGGCAACGGAGCTAGACACTGTTTCAAAAAACAAAAACAAAGTCACATAGAACACAGAACACACGGGGAGAGAGCCACAAAGATGGGCACAGAAACACAGGCAGAAGCCAGACAGGGACCTGCAGGGACAGAGACTCAGAGATACCTGGAACCAGAGACAGGGAAGCCAATCGGACCAGACGAGACTCACAAGGCTCGAAGTCACCAAGAGGTGCCGGGAGAGACAGGGAGATCCCGAGAGGCAGACAAACCCCCACCCAGAGATGCAGGGGCATAGGCCAGGAGGACAGCCAGGGCATGGAGGGCCGGTGTCCCCCTGGAACCCCTTCTCGCCCGCAGTCTGGTGGCTCTGACAGCTATCGTATCGCCACCTCGCAGGACAAGAAAGATGACAAGGGCTCACCCAAGAAGAATAAGGGCAAGGAGCGCCGGGACCTGGATGACCTAAAGAAGGAGGTGGCTATGGTAAGCCCTGCCCTCTACCCACACACCCTCCAGAGAGCCCCGCCAGTTCCTGGCTGGCCTAGGCACTCACCATCTCCCCCAAATTCCTGTTCCTCAGACAGAGCACAAGATGTCAGTGGAAGAAGTCTGCCGGAAATACAACACAGACTGTGTGCAGGTGAGGCTGGGCTGCAGGCTGGGAACCTGGGAACTAGGGAGGACGGGCTGGGGCCTGGGACCCCTAGGTCTGAGGGAGGAGGGGCTGGGGACTGGGACCCCTGGGTCTGAGGGAGGAGGGGCTGGGGACCGGGACCCCTGGGTCTGAGGGAGGAGGGACTGGGGGCCTGGACTCCTGGGTCTGAGGGAGGAGGGGTGGGGCCTGGACTCCTGGGTCTGAGGGAGGAGGGGCTGGGGGCCTGGACTCCTGGGTCTGAGGGAGGAGGGGCTAGGGCTGATGTCTGAAGTTCTGGGGATGTGGTGAAGGCCTGGGTGCCAGGGTTGCCCAAGGAAGGTTCTGTGTGAGTCCTCTGTCTGTACCCCAGGGTTTGACCCACAGCAAAGCACAGGAGATCCTGGCCCGGGACGGGCCTAACGCGCTCACGCCGCCGCCTACTACCCCAGAGTGGGTCAAGTTTTGCCGCCAGCTCTTCGGGGGCTTCTCCATCCTGCTGTGGATAGGGGCCATCCTCTGCTTCCTGGCCTACGGTATCCAGGCGGGCACCGAGGATGACCCCTCTGGTGACAACGTGAGTGCCTGGACCCTGCCCTGTGCACAGCCCCACACATTGATTTCCAGACACCACCCCCACCTCCTCCCATCCCTCCAGCCTCTTCACAGCCACGCTCCTCCTTTCTCCCATCTAACTCACACTCACCCAGCAAGAGAACCAGATCGAATACAAGGCAAACTGAGGCTCAGAAAAGCCAGGGAACTTGTCCATGGCCCCACAGCAGGACATGTGAGCTGGGGCTCTATCCCAAGGCTGTGTGACATCAGCGGCCTTGAGAACAGACACCAGCAGGTGATCACAGCTTGACAGATACCCAGAGTGAGTGTCACACAGAGACCCAGGCATGCCCTGCAGCTGAGACGTCGGGGCCTGTCCCTACAACACGGGGACACATTCGAGATGCAGTTTCAGATCCCATGTGCGTCACACAGACCCACACACCGGCCACACACAGATCTTGCCTGCGTAGGCGTGCATGCTCACACACACATGCACGTGGAGGGTCAACACGGACATCCACACCAGGATGTGGATTCAAACACAGCCACCTTGGGCGTGGTGGCTCCCACCTGTAATCCCAGCACTTTGGGAGGCGGGGGCAGGTGGATCACAAGGTCAGGAGATCAAGACCATCCTGGTCAACATGGCGAAACCCCATCTCTACTAAAATACAAAAAACTAGCCAGGCGTGGTGGCACATGCCTGTAATCCTAGCTACTTGGGAGGCTGAGGCAGGGGAATCACTTGAACCTGGGAGGCAGAATATTGCAGTGAGCCGAGATCGCACCACTGCACTCCAGCCAGGTGACAGAGACTCCGTCTCAAAAACAAAACAAAACATGGCCACCTAATTCAGAAACACAGACACACACTCAGACATACGCTGACAGAGAAACTCACATACACACTACACATTGACACACATACACAAAGAGCAATACAGGCACAACCTGGTGACAGACAGACATGAGAGTCAGGCATAGACAGTGTCCTCAGATATTCAAACCTAAACAGGCAGAGAGCCCAAAGTCTCAGACTTCAGCTCGCATAGAGAGGCAGAGCTGGAGACACAGAGACAGAGATCCACATACACAGAACCAAACAAGCCGCTTTGCAGACTGAAAGTCAGGCAGGCCCCAGTCAGACAGACACGGACAGATAGCTGCGTACCCAGACTCTTCAGCACATGCAGGAGGACAGACACAAAATAGATGGACAAGTCAGGCGTGGTGGCTCACACCTGCATCCCAGCACCTTGGGAGGCCAAGGCAGGAGTTCCCAAAGCCTGAGTAACATACCCAGACAGACTCAGTCTCTAAAAAAATACCAAAATATAGCCAGGCCTGGTGGCGCATACCTGTAGTCTGAGCTACTCCAGAGGCTAAGGTGGGAGGATTGCTTGAACCTGAGAGGTTGAGGCTGCAGTAAGCTGAGATTGTGCACTGTACTCTAGCCTGGGCAGCAGAGTGAGACCCTGTCTCAAAAAAAAAAAAATTCAACAGACCCTTAGATTCAGACACACCCATTACAGAAAGAGGGACTCGGCGGGGCACAGTGGCTCATGCCTGTAATCTCAGCACTTTGGGAGGCTGAGCCAGGTGAATTACCTGAGGTTGGGAGTTCAAGACCAGCCTCAAAAAAAAAAAAATTCAACAGACCCTTAGATTCAGACACACCCATTACAGAAAGAGGGACTCGGCGGGGCACAGTGGCTCATGCCTGTAATCTCAGCACTTTGGGAGGCTGAGCCAGGTGAATTACCTGAGGTTGGGAGTTCAAGACCAGCCTGACCAACATGGTGAAACCCTGTCTCTACTAAAAATACAAAATCAGCCAGGTGTGGTGGCACATGCCTGTAATCCCAGCTACTTGGGAGTCTGAGGCAGGAGAATTCCTTGAACCTGGGAGGCAGAGGTTGCAGTGAGCCGAGATCACGCCATTGAACTCCAGCGTTTAAGAGTGAAACTCCATCTCAAAAAGAAAAAAAGAGAGAGAGAGAGAGGAAGGGAAGGAAGAAAAGGGGACTCAAGATGGGAGAGACTCAGACACACAGACTCCTGATAACCAACCTAGGGTCAGGCACACAAATACAGACCTCCATTGACACAAAGTTCCCTTTCCAGACTCCAGGAGGGCAGGGACTGGTGGGGAGGGCCTTGGGTGGCCCCTGATCAGTGTCCCCCATCTCCCCACAGCTGTACCTGGGTATCGTGCTGGCGGCCGTGGTGATCATCACCGGCTGCTTCTCCTACTACCAGGAGGCCAAGAGCTCCAAGATCATGGAGTCCTTCAAGAACATGGTGCCCCAGGTGAGGGGTGCCCAGCAATGGGCCAGATGGGGCTGTATGGATGGGCTGGGGGACAGGTCTGATGACCCCCAGGCAGAGGGAGTCTGGGAGGTGACACTGCTCCATCCCATCCCAGCAAGCCCTGGTGATCCGGGAAGGTGAGAAGATGCAGGTGAACGCTGAGGAGGTGGTAGTTGGGGACCTAGTGGAGATCAAGGGCGGAGACCGAGTGCCAGCTGACCTTCGGATCATCTCAGCCCACGGCTGCAAGGTAGGCCTGGGCCCGGGGCCTGCCTCTACCCTCCCTCATGCTGCCCAGGAGTCCAGGCCCAGCCCCTCCTCCCTCAGTCCCAGGAGTCCAGGCCCCCAGCCCCTCCTCCCTCAGACCCAAGAGTCCAGGCCCAGCCCCTCCTCCCTCAGTCCCAGGAGTCCAGGCCCAGCCCCTCCTCCCTCAGACCCAAAAGTCCAGGCCCCCAGCTCCTCCTCCCTCAGACCCAGGAGTCCAGGCCCAGCCCCTCCTCCCTCAGACCCAGGGGTCCAGGCCCAGGCCCTCCTCCCTCAGACCCAGGGGTCCAGGCCCCCAGCCCCTCCTCCCTCAGACCCAGGGGTCCAGGCCCCCAGCCCCTCCTCCCTCAGACCCAGGGGTCCAGGCCCCCAGCCCCTCCTCCCTCAGACCCAGGGGTCCAGGCCCCCAGCCCCTCCTCCCTCAGACCCAGGGGTCCAGGCCCCCAGCCCCTCCTCCCTCAGACCCAGGGGTCCAGGCCCCCAGCCCTTCCTCCCTCAGACCCAGGGGTCCAGGCCCCCAGCCCTTCCTCCCTCAGACCCAGGGGTCCAGGCCCCCAGCCCTTCCTCCCTCAGACCCAGGGGTCCAGGACCCCAGCCCTTCCTCCCTCAGACCCAGGGGTCCAGGCCCCCAGCCCTTCCTCCCTCAGTCCCAGGTCCTCCCTCAGACCCAAGAGTCCAGGCCCCCAGCCCCTCCTCCCTCAAACCCAAGAGTCCAGGCTCAGCTCCTCCCTCAGACCCAGGGGTCCAGGCCCAGCCCCTCCTCCCTCAGACCCAGGGGTCCAGGGCCAGCCCCTCCTCCCTCAGACCCAGGAGTCCAGGCCCCCAGCCCTTCCTCCCTCAGACCCAGGAGTCCAGGCCCCCAGCTCTTCCTCCCTCAGACCCAGGAGTCCAGGCCCCCAGCCCTTCCTCCCTCAGACCCAGGAGTCCAGGCCCCCAGCCCCTCCTCCCTCAGACCCAGGGGTCCAGGCCCAGCCCCTCCTCCCTCAGACCCAGGGGTCCAGGCCCAGCCCCTCCTCCCTCAGACCTAGGGGTCCAGGCCCCCAGCCCCTCCTCCCTCAGACCCAGGGGTCCAGGCCCCCAGCCCCTCCTCCCTCAGACTCAGGGTTCCAGGCCCAGCCCCTCCTCCCTCAGACCTAGTAGTCTAGGCCCCCAGCCCTTCCTCCCTCAGACCCAGGAGTCCAGGCCCCCAGCCCCTCCTCCCTCAGACCCAGGAGTCCAGGCCCAGCCCCTCCTCCCTCAGACCCAAGAGTTTAGACCCCAGGCCCTTCCTCCCTCAGACCCAGGAGTTTAGGCCTGGGTCCCCTCCTTATCCAGCAGTCAAAAGTCCAGGCCCAGCCCTCACCCTTCAAGATCTTTAGGGACCGTAGACCTTGGCCAGCAGCCCTATGTCCTCCCCACCTTCAAGATCCCAGCCCCTGGCCTCCCACACACCATGTGCCCACTTGGCACCCAGGCTTCTAGCTGTGATCTCTAAGCACACAGGCTTCAGCCCCATGCCCCCGTGCAAATGCCCTCCTGTCCCAGGCCCTGGAATGAGCCCTCTCTCTGCTGCGCCTGCCTCCAGGTGGACAACTCCTCCCTGACTGGAGAATCGGAGCCCCAGACCCGCTCTCCCGACTGCACACATGACAACCCCTTGGAGACTCGGAACATCACCTTCTTTTCCACCAATTGTGTGGAAGGTGAGGCGGGTGCAAAGAAGAAACGCAGCTGGGGCAGACAGAGGGACATGTCTCAGGGGGTCAGGGCCTTCTAACCTCCCTGAGCCACCTTCCTCAGCCTAACCCCTCTGGCCTGCAGGCACAGCTCGAGGCGTGGTGGTGGCCACGGGCGACCGCACCGTCATGGGCCGCATCGCCACCCTGGCATCAGGGCTGGAGGTGGGCAAGACGCCCATCGCCATCGAGATTGAGCACTTCATCCAGCTCATCACCGGCGTGGCTGTCTTCCTGGGCGTCTCCTTCTTCATCCTCTCCCTCATTCTTGGGTACACCTGGCTGGAGGCTGTCATCTTCCTCATTGGCATCATTGTGGCCAATGTCCCAGAGGGTCTGCTGGCCACTGTCACGGTAAGGCCAGGCTCCTGGGTCTGGGCAGGGAGTGGCCAGAGGCCTGGGCTCTTGAGTCTAAGGGACAAGGGGGTGGGGGCCTGGACTGCTGAGTCTGAGGGAGGAGGGGCTGGGGGGCTGAACTCTTGGGTCTGAAGGAGGAGGGGCTGGGGGCCTGGGCACCTGAGTCTGAGGGAAGAGGGGCCGAGGGCCTGGACTGCTGAGTCTGATGGAGGAGGGGCTGGGGGCCTAGGCTCCTGAGTTTGAGGGAGGAGGGGCTGGGGTCCTAGATCACAGTGTTTTTGTGAAAGACAACTTGGGCACTGAGGGCTGAACCTCCTAGATCCTGAGTGAGAAGGGGCCTGACTCAGATGGCCTCATTAACAAAGCAAACAAAGAAGAAACAAGCAAACATCTTGAGAAACCCTGGTGAGTCATAAAGAGCCAGCAATCCTACTGCTTGTTAAGTTCACTCACAAAATGAAGAATGGCTCACTCATGATGAAAAGTCTGAAGAATACATCAAGTTAAAAAACAAAAAACGAGACCAGGCACAGTGGCTCATGCTTGTAATCCCAACACTTTGGGAGGCCAAGGCGGGAGGATCACCTGAGGTCAGGAGTTTAAGACCAGCCTGGCCAACATAGTGAAATCCTGTCTCTACTGAAAACACAAAATTAGCCAGGGGTGATGGCACATGCCTGTAATCCCAGCGGGAGGCTGAGGCAAGAGAATCACTTGAACCTGGGAGGCAGAGGTTGCAGTGAGCCAAGATCGTGCCATTGCACTCCAGCCTGGGCAATGTGAGGGAAACTCTGTCTCAAAAAATAAATAGGTGAGGCTCGGAGGCTCACACCTGTAATCCCAGCACTTTGGGAGGCTGAGACGGGTGGATCACCTGAGGTCGGGAGTTCAAGACCAGCCTGACCAACATAGTGAAACACTGTCTCAAAAAAAAAGGATAAATAAATAAATAAAAATAAAATGAATGAATAAAATAAAATCATGGGCCACGCACAGTGGCTTACGCTTGTAATCCCAACAGTTTGGGAGGCTGATGCAGGAGGACTGATTGAGTTCAGGAGTTTGAGACCAGCCTGGACAACATAGTGAGACCACTATCTCTACAAAAAACTTTAAAGGCTGGCTCGTGCCTGTAGTCCCAGCACTTTGGGAAGCCGAGGCGGGTGGAATCACCTGAGGTCAGGAGTTCGAGACCAGCTTGGCCAACATGGTGAAAACCGTGTCTCTACTAATAATACAAAAATTAGCCAGGCTTGGTGGTGAGCCCCTGTAATCCCAGCTACTCAGGATGCTGAGGCAGGAAAATAGCTTGAACCTGGGAGGTGGAGGTTGCAATGAGCCAAGATCGCACCGCTGCACTCTAGCCTGGGTGACAAGAGCATAAGACTCCATCTAAAAAAAAAAAAAATTAAAAATTAGCTGGCCTGGTGGTATGTGCCTACAATCCCAACTACTTGGGAGGCTGGCCTGAGAGGTTGAGGCAGTACCACTGCGCCCCAGGCTGTGTGACAGAGGGACACTCCATCTCAAGAAAATAGTAATAATAATAAAAACAATAACTTTTTTTAAAGTTTTCCTCTGGCTGCTTTGCTGCCAGCTTCACCCCAGAAGTCCGTTCTCTGTGAGGTCCCCCTGATAGCTGTGAGCATATTGACTAAATACTGTCTTCAAGGTACATGGCAGGGACTATCCTGGAAATACTATTCTCCTCCTTCATTCTTTTACTTAATGTTTTATACGAAGTGTTCCATATTAGGGCCTGGCAGGGTGGCTCATGCCTGCAATCCAGCACTTTAGGAAATCGAGATGGGTGGATCACTTGAGGTCAGGAGTTCAAGACCAGCCTGGCCAACATGGTGAAATCCTGTCTCTACTAAAAATACAAAAATTAGCTGGGCATGGTGGTGGGCACCTGTAATTTTAGCTACTTGGGAGGCTGAGGCAAGAGAATCGCTTGAATCCGGGAGGCGGAGGTTGCAGTAAGCTGAGGTCGTGCCACTGCACTCTAGCCTGGCGCCTGGTGACGGAGTGAGACTATATCTCAAAAAAAAAAAAAGAAAGAAAGAAAAAAAAAGTTTGCCATATTTTCCGTATTAGCATGTTGAAAGCTACCCTATGTCAAATGGATTTTTACTCACATGTACAATGGATTGCACATATTGTGAACTTAGTCTGACGATTTTGGGCAAACTGAACACAGTCACGTCAGCTCAAGACCTTATTTAGCCCCTGCCCTGCCAACCCAAGGGAAGTCCCTAATCTGGCTGCTAACAGCATTGTTAACTTTGCCTGTTTTCAAACTTTGTGTTAATGGAATAATTCAGTATGAACTCATTTCTGGTTCTTTTTGGCTAAACACGTTTTTGACCTTCACCTGTGCAGGTTCGGGTAGCAGTAATGTTTTTATCAATTCATACTATTCCGTCATCCACAATTTATCTTTTCTGCTGTTAGACAGCTGAGTCGTTTGCAGTTTGGGATTTTTCTTTTTTTGAGTCAGAGTCTCACTCCAGTGCCCAGGCTGGAGTGCATTGTTGTGATCTCGGATCACTGCAACCTCTGCCTCCTAGGTTCAAGGGATTCTCATGCCTCAGCCTCCCAAGTAGCTGAGATTACAGGTGTGCATCACCACGTCTAGCTAATTTTTGTACTTTTACTAGAGTTTGGGTTTCACTATGTTAGGCTGGTCTCAAACTCCTGATACCAAGTGATGCACCCACCTTGGCCTCCCAAAGTGCTAGGATTACAGGCATGAGCCACGGCACCTGGCCTGGACAGTTTTTAAGACAGGGTCTTGCTCTGTCACTCAGGCTGGAGTGCAGTGGTGCCATCATAGTTCACTGCAGACTTGAACTCCTGGGCTCCAGCGATCCTCCTGCCTGAGCTTCCCAAGTAGCTAAGACTATAGGTGCATGCCACCATGCCTGACTGATTTAAAAAAAAAAATCTGTAGAGATGAGGTCTCACTGTGTTGCCCAGGCATGTCTCAAACTCCTTGGCTCATGCTATCCTTGTGCCTTGGCCTTTTAGAGTGTTGGGATTACAGGCATGATCCATGACACCTAGCCATTTTGCACATTTTTTTTTTTTTGAGACTGATTGTTGCTATCATTGCCCAGGCTAGAGTGCAATGGCACGATCTCAGCTCACTGCAACCTCCGCCTCCTGGGTTCAAGTGATTCTCCTGCCTCAGCCTCCCAAGTAGCTGGGATTATAGGCATGCACCATCACGCCCGGCTAATTTTGCATTTTTAGTAGAGATGGGTTTTCTCCATGTTGGTCAGGCTGGTCTCAAACTCCCAACCTCATGTGATCTGCCTGCCTCAGCCTCCCAAAGTGCTGGGATGACAGGCGTGAGCCACCGCACTCAGCCATTTTACACTATTATGCATGTGGCTGCTATGAACAGTCTCGTCTCTGCCCTGTTTCTGTTGGTCTGAACATGGAGGTGGCATTTCTGGGTGCTGCCTCATTCTTTTCTAGGCCCTCTGGATTCTCCGGGGGCTGGGCAGCTGGGCTGTGGCCCTCATGTCACTCATCCAACCCTGCCGCTGGGCTTCTCCCTGTAACTCACATGCCCTTGCTCATCCTCCAGGTGTGTCTGACGCTGACCGCCAAGCGTATGGCCCGGAAGAACTGCCTGGTGAAGAACCTGGAGGCTGTGGAAACTCTGGGGTCCACATCCACCATCTGCTCAGACAAGACGGGGACCCTCACTCAGAACCGCATGACAGTCGCCCACATGTGGTTTGACAACCAGATCCACGAGGCTGACACCACTGAGGACCAGTCAGGTGAGTGCAGGCCCTGGGTGGGGACCATGAGGGGCTGGCTCCAGGAGCCCCTTGCCCTCACATGTGCCTTCCCCAGGGACCTCATTTGACAAGAGCTCACACACCTGGGTGGCCCTGTCTCACATCGCTGGGCTCTGTAATCGCGCTGTCTTCAAGGGCGGTCAGGACAACATTCCTGTGCTCAAGGTGGGTTCAGCTGCCGGCCTAACCTCTGCCCTACCTGAGTCCTCCCCTCCATTGCCCCGCCTCTGACGACCCTCTCTCCCTGCAGAGGGATGTGGCTGGGGATGCCTCTGAGTCTGCCCTGCTCAAGTGCATTGAGCTGTCCTCTGGCTCCGTGAAGCTGATGCGTGAGCGCAACAAGAAAGTGGCTGAGATTCCCTTCAATTCCACCAACAAATACCAGGTACTCTGGGCTTTCCGGGAGAGACAGCCTAGCCTTCAGGTTTCCTATGATGCCTATAAAGAGATGTCATAGAGCCTCGATTTTCCCATCTGTAAAACAGGAATGATAATACTCATCTGGTGGGGAGAGGAACAGGGAGAACTTGAGAGTGGGAGCCAGATTCCTGTTGGAGTGAGAGGCTGAGGAGTAAAGATCTTCCCGCAGGCTGGGCACGGTGGCTCACACCTCTAACCCTAGCACTTTGGGAGACTGAGGCAGAGTACCGCCTGGGCAAGATGGTGAAACTCCATCTGTACAATTTTTTTTAATTAGCCAGGTATGGGCTGGGCGCAGTGGCTCACACCTGTCATACCAGCACTTTGGGAGGCCGAGGCAGGTGGATCACCTGAGGTCAGGAGTTCCAGACCAGCCTGATCAACATGGAGAAACCCCATCTCTACTAAAAATACAAAATTAGGCGGGCATGATGGTGCATGCCTGTAATCCTAGCTACTCGGTAGGCTGAGGCAGAAGAATCGCTTGAACCCAGGAGGCGAAGGTTGTGGGGAGCCGAGATCGTGCCATTGCACTCCAGCCTAGGCAACAAGAGAGAAACTCTGTCTCAGACAAACAAACAAAGCCAGGTGGAATGGTATGTGCCTGTTGTCTATTTGGGAAGCTGAGGCAGGAGGATTGCCTGAGCCGGAGAGGTTGAGGCTACAGAGAGCCTAGATCACGCACTGCACTCCAGCCTGGGTGACAGGGAGAGACCCTGTCTCAAAAAAAAAAAAAAAAAAAATCTGCCTATAGCAGAGAGTGGGAACCAGCAGGAGACCTCTTGGGGCAGAGCAGCAACTTTCAATCAATTCAGCAATTTTTTTTTTTTGAGACAGTCTCACTCTCGCCCAGGCTGGAATGCAGTGGTGCGATCTCGGCTCACTGCAATATCTGCCTCCCAGGTTCAAGTGATTCTTGTGCCTCAGCCTCCCGAGTAGCTGAATTAGAGGCATGCACCACCACGCCCAGCTAGTTTTTGTATTTTTAGTATTGATGGGATTTCACCATGTTGGCCAGGCTGGTCTTGAACTCCTGATCTCAAGTGATACACCCATCTCAGCCTCCCAAAGTGCTAGGATGATAAGCATCAGCCACCATGCCCAGCCCATTCAGCAAACATTTTTTGAGCAGCCACCATGTTAGGCTCAGTTTTGGCTACTGAGTATACACACGCAGTAGTTAGTGAAACCAAGTCCCCCCTCTCTGGGACTTACGCTCTGGTTCCAGAAGACAGACAATAACAAAGGCAGGAGGAGGTAATCGTAGTGGTTGTGGTGCTGAGGGCGGGATCCCTGCAGGTGTCTGGGGGAAGAGCGTTGGGGCAGCAGGCACAGCCAGTGCAAAGGCCCAGAGGCGAGAGTGTACTGAAGCATCTGATCACCAGCCAGCCAGCCAGTGCAGAAGGGCCAGGAGCCAGGGAGCGTGCTGGGAGCAGTGGGTGCTGGCCAGATCCTGTCGGGCCACAGGCATGGAGAGGACTTGGCTGTGACTCTGAGGAGCACACAAGCCTCCAGGGGGCTCTGAGCCAGAGAGACAGGAGTTGACTCAGAGCTTTTAAAATCACTTTATTAAGATGTAATTAACATATCATAGATCGTCCATCTAAGTGTGTAATAGTTTTAGTATATTCTGAGATATAGGCAGCCGTCCACATAGTCAATTTTAGAGCGTTTTCATCACCTCCAAAAAGAAAACCCCGAATCACTCAGCTGTCACACACCCCCTCCTCCCCCACACTCCCAGACCTAAGCAACCACTAACCTACTTTCTGTCTGTATGGATTTGCCTACTCCGGACATTTTGTAAAAATGGAAGCATACGGCTGGGCCTGGTGGCTCACACCTCTAAACCCAGCACTTTGGAAGACCAAGGCAGGAGGATAGCTTGAACTCAGGAGATTGAGACCCACGTGGGCAACATCGGGAGAGCAGGTCTCTACAAAAAATTACCCACACGTGGTGGTGTGCACCTATGGTCCCAACTACATGGGAGACTAAGTGGGAGGATCGAATGAGCCTGGGAGGTCGAGGCTGCAGTGACCTGTGATCTCGCCACTGTTCTCCAGCCGGAATGATAAACCAAGACTCTGTCTTTTCTTTCTTTCTTTTTTTTTTGAGATACAGTTTCATTCTTTTTGCCCAGGCTGGAGTACAGTGATGCCATCTCAGCTCACCACAACCTCCGCCTCCCAGGTTCAAGTGATTCTCCTGCCTCAGCCTCCCGAGTAGCTGGGATTAAAAGCGTGTACCACCATGCCCTGCTAATTTTGTATTTTTATCAGAGACGGGGTTTCTCCTTTTTGGTCAGGCTAGTCTCAAACTCCTGACCTCAGGTGATCCGCCCGACTTAGCCTCCCAAAGTGCTGGGATTACAGGTGTGAGCCACCACACCTGGCCAGGACTCAAAAAAAGGGCAGGGGGGTTGAGAGAGGCAGGTGCAGTGGCTCATGCCAGTTATGCCAGCACTTTGAGAGGCTGAGGCAGGCAGATCACTTGAGGCCAGGAGTTCGAGACCAGCCTGGCCAACATGGTGAAATCCTGTCTCTACTAAAAATAAAAAAGTTAGTTGGGTGTGGTGATGGTGCCTATAATCCCAGCTGCTCGGGGGGCTGAGACAGGAGAATCACTTGAACCTGGGAAGCAGAGGTTGCAGTGAGCCAAGATTGTGCCACTGCACTCCAGCCTGGGTGACATAGACTTTTTTTTTTTTGAGACTCCATCTCAAAAAAAAAAAAAATCCGTGAGATAGAAGTGGACAGGAATGAGCAGAAGTCTCTGAGAGAGAGTCTCTCCTCTGGGGGAGCCCTAGTGTGGGTCTATCCTGGAATCCATGGCTTTGGACTGGGTACAGGATGGTGCAGGGAGCTTCCCAGTGTCTGCGTGGCTCAGGCACGCCACCCTCTGCTCGGTCCCCAGCTCTCCATCCATGAGACCGAGGACCCCAACGACAACCGATACCTGCTGGTGATGAAGGGTGCCCCTGAACGCATCCTGGACCGCTGCTCCACCATCCTGCTGCAGGGCAAGGAGCAGCCTCTGGACGAGGAGATGAAGGAGGCCTTCCAGAACGCCTACCTTGAGCTTGGAGGCCTGGGCGAGCGCGTGCTTGGTGCGGGGCTGCTGGAGCACGTGCTGGGCTGGCTGTGGGGTCCCTAGAGGGCAAGGAGCGTTGAATGGACTGTAAATGAATGCATGAATGAATGAATGGATGGATGAGAAGGCAAGGCATCCTAGGAAATGAGTGGTGACTGACTGTCTTGCTAATGGGAAGATGGAATGTGGGCGATGCAGACATCTAGGGGCATGGGGCGGAGGCCTGGAGGTCCCAAGGCTGGGACCCTCACGTGCAATCCCTTCCCTGCCACCAGGTTTCTGCCATTACTACCTGCCTGAGGAGCAGTTCCCCAAGGGCTTTGCCTTCGACTGCGATGACGTGAACTTCACCACAGACAATCTCTGCTTCGTGGGCCTCATGTCCATGATCGACCCGCCCCGGGCAGCCGTCCCTGACGCAGTGGGCAAGTGTCGCAGCGCAGGCATCAAGGTGTGGCTTGGGGTGGCTGGGGGAGGCCAGGCCAGGCACAGGGCAGCAGGGAGGCCATGCCTAAAACCAATGCCTGCAGGTCATCATGGTCACTGGCGATCACCCCATCACGGCCAAGGCAATTGCCAAGGGCGTCGGCATCATCTCTGAGGGCAACGAGACCGTGGAGGATATTGCTGCCCGGCTCAACATTCCCGTCAGCCAGGTCAACCCCCGGTGAGCCACCTGTCCCGGCCAGGGCACTGGACATCCCTCTCAGGTGTTGCCACAGAGGGACTGCCTCCCCCCCAACCTCTCTCTAAACTGCCTGTCCCATGCTTTCTGGGACTCCTCCGTGGACCAGGCCCTGGGTCCTGGCCCTCCCTCCCTCCAGTATGGGGACACTGCAGTCAGAGAGGTAGCCAGGCATCCCAGCTTTTTTGCTTTTTGTTTTTTTTTTTTTGATATGGAGTCTCGCTCTGTCACCCAGGCTGGAGTGCAGTGGCAAGATCTCAGCTCACTGCCACCTCTCCGTCCCAGGTTCAAGCAGTTTTCCTACTTCAGCCTCCTGAGTAGCTAGGATTACAGGCACTGGCCACCATGCCCAGCTAATTTTTTTTTGTATTTTTAGTAGAGATGGGGTTTCACCATGTTGGCCAGGCTGCTCTTGAACTCCTGACCTCAAGTGATCCACCTGCCTCAGCCTCCCAAAGTGTTGGGATTACAGGCGTGAGCCAGTGCACCTGGCCTGTATCCCAGCTTTTATTGCTCATGAGCTGTGTGACATTGGGCAAGTCCTTTAGCATCCATGAACCTCAGTTTCTCCACCTCTAAAATGGGCTACTGATAATTCCTATCTCAGAGGATTCAGTGGAACCCAGTACTTCTCTGTGTCTGTCTCTCTTTTTGCCTGTCTGTCTTTATATCTCTGTTTTCTGTTTTGTTTTTCTGACTTCTCCAGTTTTCCCATCCTCACGCCTATCTCCGACTCTGCCTCCCTTCTGTTTGTTCACATATCTCCGTTCCTCTAAATCCACTGCCCCTTGGCCAGGCGTGTTGGCTTATGCCTGTAATCCCAGCATTTTGGGAGGCCAAGGTGGGTGGATCACTTAAGGTTGGGAGTTCAAGACCAGCCTGGCCAACACCAAACTCCATCTCCACTAAAAAATTTAAAAAAAAAATAGCCAGGCGTGGTGGCAGGTGCCTGTAATCCCAGCTACTAGGGAGGCTGAGACAGGAGAATTGCTTGAACCCAGGAAGCAGAGGTTGCAGTGAGCTGAGATTGTGTCACTGCCCTCCAGCCTGGGTGACAGAGCAAGACTCCATCTCAAAAATAAAGAGGCTGGGCGAGGTGGCTCACGCCTGTAATCCCAGCGCTTTGGGAGGCCGAGACAGGTGGATCACCTGAGGTCAGGAGTTCAAGACTCCTGGCCAACATGATGAAACCCTATCTCTACTAAAAATACAAAAATTAGCCTAGCCTGGTGGTGCTAGCCTGTAGTCTCAGCTACTTGGGAGGCGGAAGCAGGAGAATTGCTTCAACCCAGGAGGTTGCAGTGAGCTGAAATCTCACCACTGCACTCGAGCCTGGGCGACAAAGCAAGACTCTGTCTTGGAAAAAAATATAAATAAATAAATAGTAAATCAGTAACTGACCACCACCCCGAAGCCCTTCCTCAGGCATTCCCACAAGCCCTGCTGCAGTAGCCCCCTTCTCCCCTGCTTTCCCTGAGGCCCCTTACCCCAGCCCCTGGTCCTCTGGCTCTCCTGACTGTGGGGCTGGCCCGTCTGTCTCTCCGTCCCTCAGGGGTCACTTCACCACTTCTCACGCACCCCAACCTCAGCTATCACCCTCTCTGCTCTTCCCAGGGATGCCAAGGCCTGTGTGATCCACGGTACCGACCTCAAGGACTTCACCTCTGAGCAAATCGATGAGATCCTGCAGAATCACACTGAGATCGTCTTCGCCCGCACGTCCCCCCAGCAGAAGCTCATCATCGTGGAAGGCTGTCAGAGACAGGTGGGCTGCACTCCCGCAGAGGAGGGGAGGGGGCCTTCACTCCTGGTCCTCACTGACAGCCAGGGCCTCCTGGGGCTGAGGGAGGAGGGGCTGGGGCCTGGACTCTTGGGTCAGAGGGAGGAGGGGCTGGGGGTCTGGACCCCTGGGTCTGAGGGAGGAGGGACTGAGGCCTGGACCTTTGGGTCTGAGGGAGGAGGGGCTGAGGCCTGGACCCTTAGGTTGGAGGGAGGAGAGGCTGGGGACCTGGACTCCTGGTTCTGAGGGAGGAGGGACTGGGGACTTGAACCCCGGGTCTGAGGGAGGAGGGGCTGGGGCCTGGACTCCTGGCACTGAGGGAGAAAGGGCTGGGGCCTAGACTCCTGGGACTGAGGGAGGAGGGGCTGGGGACCTGGACTCCTGGGTCTGAGGGAGGAGGGGCTGAGGCCTGGACCCCTGGGTCTGAGGGAAGAGGGACTGAGGCCTGGACTCTTAGATCGGAGGGAGGAGAGGCTGGGGACCTGGACTCCTGGTTCTGAGGGAGGAGGGACTGGGGACTTGGACTCCTGGGTCTGAGGGAGAGGGGCTGGGGCTTGGACTCCTGGGACTGAGGGAGGAGGGGCTGGGGCCTGGACTCCTGGCACTGAGGGAGAAGGGGCTGGGGACGTGGACTCTTGGGTCTGAGGGAGGAGGGGCTGGGGCCTGGACCCTTGGGTTTGAGGGAGGAAGGGCTGGGGCCTGGATCCCTGGGTCTGAAAGAGGAAGGGCTGGGGGCCTGAACTCCTAGGTCTGAAGGAGGAGGGGTCTGGGGTCTTGGGCTTCCGGATCTGAGGGAGGAGGCTCTTGGGCCTGGTTCTGGGAGTCGTCCTTACCCTCTCTCCCTCCAGGGTGCAATCGTGGCTGTGACTGGGGATGGTGTGAACGACTCCCCAGCTCTGAAGAAGGCCGACATTGGGGTGGCCATGGGCATCGCTGGCTCTGATGTCTCCAAGCAGGCGGCTGACATGATCCTACTGGATGACAACTTTGCCTCCATCGTCACAGGGGTGGAAGAGGGTGAGTTGACCAGGGGTAGCCCTGGAGAACAGGGTCACTCCCGGAGGCCTGAGACTGGTGAGGGGAACTGGCCAGGGCTGCAGGAGGATGTGTGGGAGAGACCAGAGCCCCCTGCTGGCCCTGGTGGAGCTTGAGGCTGTCCTTTTCTGTCTTCCTCCCCTGTGGGGTGGGGAGCTCCCCTGGGCAGGACTGAGTTGACACATTGCTGGGTCCCCGCATCATCCAGCACAGGCCCCATCTGGTAGGTAAAGCCAACTTGAAGACTTTTAAAAACATTCTCAGGCAGGGCTCAGTGGCTCATGCCTATAATCCCAGCACTTTGGGATGTTGAGGCAGGTGGATCAAGAGGTTGGGAGATCGAGACCATCCCGACCAACATGGTGAAACCCCATCTCAACTAAAATACAAAAAACTAGTTGGGCATCGTGTCAGGCACCCATAATCTCAGCTACTCAGGAGACTGAGGCAGGGGTTCAATGCAGAATCACTTGTACCCAGGAGGTAGAGGTTGCAGTGAGCAGAGATCATGCTGCTGCACTCCAGCCTGGCAACAGAGCAAGATTTTGCCTCAAATATATATATGCTCAAGCCCAACCAGGGAGAAGCCAAGAACCCTGGGGGAGGCCTCAGGGGACCCCTCTGCCAGCCTGGGCTAGGGGTTGAGGGAGCTTTCTAGAGTGGACAGGGATGGCTGAGCCCAGTCAGGGGTCATGCTGGGACATCCACATAGAGCAGTGCCAAGGAGTCACAGACAGAGGAACCAGTACGCAGGCAAGGCGGTGTGAGGACTGGGGTTTGAGGCTGCTGTTGCTGAGGCGGGGGCACCGGGGGCCTGGGCTGCAGAGCCAACAGGCACCACCTCCTGACGGGCCACAGAAGGACTGGTTAACATTCAGATTTATTCTGATCATCAAAGCAATTCATGATAATTATAGATAAATGCAGAAAAGCATTCAGGAAAAAATTGGAGTCACCCATAACCTCACCATCCAGAAATAATCATGGTTCGTGCCTTGGTGCATTTTCATCCAGTTTCTCTCTCTTATTTGAAATGTCACTGGTGTAGGCCGGGTGCAGTGGCCCACACCTGTAATCCCAGCACTTTGGGAGGCCGAGGCGGGTGGATCACGAGGTCAAGAGATCGAGACCATCCTGGTCAGCATGGTGAAACCCCGTCTCTACTAAAAATACAAAAAATTAGCTGGGTGTGGTGGCGCGTGCCTGTAATCCCAGCTACTCAGGAGGCTGAGGCAGGAGAATTGCCTGAACCCAGGAGGCGGAAGTTGCGGTGAGCCGAGATCGCGCCATTGCACTCCAGCCTGGGTAACAAGAGCTAAACTTGGTCTCAGAAAAAAAAAAAAAAAAAGAAACGTCACTGGTGTAAAAAGTAGTTCATAGTAAAAGAGAATTCAAACAGCAAAGCTGAGCCCAGAGTAACAGATTAAATGTCCGTAGCCCTTGTCTCCTATGTCCCAGAGGAAACCATGGTTAACGCTTTCTTATCCTCCCAAGAGACATCTTTTTTTGGGGGTGGGAGTGGGGATAGGGTTGGCCAAGATGGAGTGCAGTGGCACGATCTCCGCTCACTACAGCCTCCACCTCCTGGGCTTAATTGATCTTCCTGCCTCAGGCCCCTAAGTAGCTGAGACTATAGGTATGCACCACCACACCTGGCTGATTTTTAATATTTTGTAGAGATGGGGTTTTGCCATGTTACCCAGGCTGGTCTTTTTTTTTTTTTTTTTTTTTGAGATGGAGTCTCGCCCTGTCACCCAGGCTGGAGTGCAATGGCACTATGTTGGTTCACTGCAACCTCTGTCTCCCAGGTTCAAGCGATTCTCCTGCCTCAGATTCCTGAGTAGCTGGGATTACAGGTGCGTGCCACCATGCCCAGCTAATTTTTTTGTATCTTTAGTAGAGATGGGGTTTCACTGTGTTGGCCAGGCTGGTCTCAATCTCCTGACCTCGTGATCCACCCACTTTGGCCTCCCAAATTGCTGGGATTACAAGTGTGAGCCACTGCACCCAGCCAAGTTTTGTATTTTTAGTAGAGATGGGGTTTCACCATGTTGGCCAGGCTGGTCTTGATCTCCTGAACTGAAGTGATCCCCTGACCCTGGCCTCCCAGTTTGCTGGGATTACAGGCATGAGACCTCTACACATACACAGTGCACACACTGTCTCAGATACAGGCGTCGGTTCCTTCCCAATCTGATGCATCATGCTGGAAGCTTGGGAGGCAGCTGTGAGCAGAGCAGACACCATCCGTGTTCTCATGGGGCAGGAGAGACAGGCTTAAACAAGTTAACAGATACATAATTACAAATTGTGACATATGCCTGGAAGAAAACAGGCCACCGTGATAGATAATAATGAGAGTCCTGCCAGATGGGGTGGATAGGGAAGGCCTCTCTGAAGGGAGGGAAGAAATGTCTAACTTCCATCAGGGCCTGGGCACGGGGTTCACGCCTGCAATCCCAGCACTTTGGGAGACCAAGGTGGGAGGATAGCTTGAGCCCGGGAGTCCAAGACCTGCCTGTACAACAAATTAAGACCTCATCTCTATAAAAACATTAAAAAATTACAGCTGGGCGTGGCAGCTAACACCTGTAATCCCAGCACTTTGAGAGGCCAATGTGGGAGAATTGCCTGAGGTCAGGAGATTAAGGTCATCCTGCCCAACATAGTGAAACCCCATCTCTACTAAAAATACGAAACTTAGCCAGGTATGGTGGCGGGCATCTGTTTATTGCAATGTAGCATGCGTATAGTGAGTTGGGCATATTATATCTCAATGAAATATTCAACCAGACAGGGTGTATAAATTTTTATACCTGTACCACCCATGCAATCACCAGACCCGTCAAGATAGAGAACTGTTCCAGCCCCCATTCGGGTGTCATCTGCCCCCGTTCCAGTCTATATCCCTACGCCTAGAAATAACCACTATCCTGAGTCTGCCCAGAGATGGGTACTGAGCCTGTTCCGGATGGAGTCGTATGGTATGAATGCTTTTGTGTCTGGCTTGTGTCACTCAGCACGGGATCCGAGGTTCGGCTGCGGAGCTGTGTGTCCATAGCTCACCCCTTTTTGCTGTGTGGTATTTGACTGCATGATGTACTGTGGTTTATTCACCCCTCACCTGTTGATGGAAGTGGGGTTGGCTCTGGCTTTTGGGTATGATGAGTGATGCTACAGTGAACATTCTCGAACTTGCTTTTCGGTGAACATAAACAATCTTCCTCTCTTTTGGATATAAAACCTAGAAGTTAGCCGGGTGTGGTGGCTCTCGCCTGTAATCCCAGCACTTTGGGAGGCTGAGGCAGGTGGATCATGAGGTCAAGAGTTCTAGACTAGCCTGGTCAACATGGTGAAACCCTGTCTCTACTAAAAATACAAATATTAGCTGGGTGTGGTAGTGCGTGCCTGTAGTCTCAACTACATGGGAGGCTGAGGGAAGAGGATCACTTGAGCCTGGGAGTCGAGGCTGCAGTGAGTCCTGATCGTGTCACTGCACTGCAGCCTGGGCAACAGAGTGAGACCCTGTCTCAAAAAAGAAAACAAATGGTGGGTAGGCTGAGGGGCCGGAGAGTAGAAAAGGACACTGAGCTGGGGGAGGAGGGGCAGAGGGAGTAGGCCTCCCTAGCATGGGCACCCACTCTGAGCCCATTTGTGCCCCAGGCCGCCTGATCTTTGACAACCTGAAGAAGTCCATCGCCTACACCCTGACCAGCAACATCCCGGAGATCACACCGTTCCTGCTGTTCATCATGGCCAACATCCCGCTGCCCCTGGGCACCATCACTATCCTCTGCATCGACCTGGGCACTGACATGGTGAGCCCTGGAGGCCATCCCTGGGCCCTGGGAGGGCAGAGTCCTCCCAGCCCCCCAGCTCACCTGGCCTCCCCTGCCCAGGTCCCTGCCATCTCACTGGCCTACGAGGCTGCTGAAAGCGACATCATGAAGCGACAGCCCAGGAACCCACGGACGGACAAGCTGGTCAATGAGAGACTCATCAGCATGGCCTATGGGCAGATCGGTGAGGCACCGGGGATTCCACCTCCTTATGGCCCAGTGTTGGGCCTAGAGCAGTGCCTGGGTCACTGTTGGTGCTTGGGACCCTGGCATTGACTCAGGGGAGCAGACATGGACAGGACCAGCCAGTGAGCTGAGGGTGGGGCCTGCACCAGTCCTTCTCCACCTCCTCCTCTCTGCTGCTGGTGTGTACAGAGCCCCAGAGGTGTGGAGCAGCCACCCTCAGGGGCTGTCCCAGCAAGCAAAGGCTTCATGGCAGTGGTCCCAGGACTGGGGAGGTCATTCCTGCAAAGGGGGCTCAAGCTGGGGCTCCTCCAAGAATTCATGATGTTTAGGTGGCCTGGGTCAGGTGGGAGAGGGGCTCCAGGTTATGCCTCTGGGAGATCCCCCTCTCCAAAGCCCCTGTCCCAGGTGGCTCACCCACCTCAGGGCCTCACCACCAAGTAAGACCTCAGGTCGCCCTCTGGGAACCAGTGTTCAGATAATAGGGCTCCTCAAGGGGGCCTCTGGGACCCTCGGAGGTACCATGGACTGGCTACTGGCCCCAACCTGAGCCTCTCCTCTGCTCCCTCTCTCCTCCCAGGAATGATCCAGGCTCTTGGTGGCTTCTTCTCTTACTTTGTGATCCTGGCAGAAAATGGCTTCTTGCCTGGCAACCTGGTGGGCATCCGGCTGAACTGGGATGACCGCACCGTCAATGACCTGGAGGACAGTTACGGGCAGCAGTGGGTGAGTGGAGCAGCGTGCCGTGTCCCTGCCCACCATAGATATCCGGGCCGAGCTGTCCCAGCCACGCACAGCCACTTCCTACAATGGCCCCTCAGTCTCCCATGGCAGCATCAAGGCCTTTACTGGCCACACAGGGCTTCCTGGGCACCCTTGGTCCAGCCCGTCTGGAGCCTCCTTCCCGAGCTCTCTGCCCTGCCAGGCCTTCTTCCCCACCTTTTTCTGTCCCTTCAAAGCCCGGCTGCTGTCTATCTGCTTCAGGAGGCCCACAGGGTCCTCTTCTTCCTCCCTGGCCCCTGGTGGATGATGAGATCACCATTAACCTTTCTCCTGCCATGTACATCTCCTGACTCCTCCCTCGGGACTATGAGCCCTCAGAAGGAAGCCACATCTGAGGCCCTGGGACCCCAAGCAGGGTAGGGTGGGGCAAGGAGCACCAGAAACATCGTCGGGATGGTGGCTGGGGCTGCAGTGCCACTGACTGACAGGCTGTGGTCCGGCCACCGCTCCTACAGACATACGAGCAGAGGAAGGTGGTGGAGTTCACCTGCCACACAGCCTTCTTCGTGAGCATTGTGGTCGTCCAGTGGGCCGATCTGATCATCTGCAAGACCCGGAGGAACTCAGTCTTCCAGCAGGGCATGAAGTGAGGGCAGGGGGCACATGGTGGCTGTCCAGCCATCTGTCCTGTCCGAGTGTCTGTCTGTGTCCCTCCTCCTGTGTCCTTGCTTTTTTGTTATTTTGTTTCATTGAGGCAGAGTCTCACTCTGTCGCCCAGGCTGGAGTTTAGTGGTGCAATCATAGCTCACTGCAGCCTCAACCTCCTGGGCCCAAGCGATCCTCCCACCTCAGCCTCCTGAGTAGCTGACATTACAGATGAGCAACACAATATAAGACTAATATTTATTTACTTAGATGCAGTCTTGCTCTGTCACCCAGCCTGGAGTGCAGTGGCGCCATCTTGGCTCACTGCAACCTCCTCCTCCTGGGTTCAAGGGTTTCTTGTGCCTCAGCCTCCTGAGTAGCTGGGATTACAGGTGTGCACCACCACGTCTGGCTAATTTTTTGTATGTTTAGTAGAGATGAGGTTTTGCCATGTTGCCCAAGCTGGTCTCGAACTCCTGAGCACAGGCAATGTGCCCACCTCGGCCTCCCAAAGTGCTGGGATTATGGGCATGAGCCACCGTGCTTGGCCTAATTTTTATTTTTTGTAGAGACCAGGTCTCCTTACGTTGCCCAGGTTGGTCTCACACTCCTGGCCTCAAGTGATCCTCCCATCTCGGCCTCCCAAAGTGCTAGGATTACAGGTGTGTGCCACCATGCCCGGCCCATTTTGGATTTTGCCACTGCACTGATTTTCTCTCAAGGGGTCCCATGTGTCCTGGCTTCTCTCAGCCTGCGTGTGTGTCTGTGGTGGAGGTGCCCTTGGCCTTTTCTTTTTGTACCACTACCTCTCTATGTCTGTCCCTGTCTCTGTCTGTCCCCGTGTCTGTCCCTGTCTGTCTCTGTGTCACCATCGCTGTACCTCTATCTGCATCTCCCCATCTCTGTCTCTCTTTCTATGTCTCTGCATCTCTGTCTCTGTGTCTGTGCAGCCATCTCTGGGTGCCTGCGCTGTGCCTCTCCCTGTCTCTGCGGGGTGAGGGGTGCAGGGTGGGTGCTTTCTGTGCCCATCCCTCCTCTTCTGTGCCTCCAGGAACAAGATCCTGATCTTTGGGCTGTTTGAGGAGACAGCCCTGGCTGCCTTCCTGTCCTACTGCCCTGGCATGGACGTGGCCCTGCGCATGTACCCTCTCAAGTGAGTGCCCCACCGCCCCCAGCCCTGCCCAAGCCAGCGTCTGCCATGGACCCTTCCCTTCGGCTCTGCCTGGACCTCAGGCCCCACCTCCCCTGGTGTTCTCACTGCAATCCCCCATTCTGATGCCCCCCAGCCTCCCTGATGGGCAGCTCTCACTGTGGGTCACTCCAAAGACCCCAGGCCCAGCCCTGCCCAGGGCACCCCTGACCTGTGAGCACGAAGGATCCTGGGAGACTGCCCTGCAGCATCCCCTCCTGTCCCCTGGGGCTCTGCCTCTCCTTAGGGCCCCACACTTATGCCCTCCTGCTCTCCCCTCCGCAGGCCCAGCTGGTGGTTCTGTGCCTTCCCCTACAGTTTCCTCATCTTCGTCTATGATGAAATCCGCAAACTCATCCTGCGCAGGAACCCCGGGGGTGAGGGGACTCAGCGAGGCAGCCGATGGGGGCGGGGGGCAGCAGGGTCCGTTTACCCTGCTGGATGGCTCTGCCACCCGGTTCCCACTCTTCTCTCTCTCCTGTCTCTGCGGGCTTCCTCTCTGTCTTCCTCCAGGTCTCTGTCTGTGTGGGTTCCTTGTCTCTCTCCTCTCTCTGCGGGCTTCCTGTCTGTCTTCCTCCAGGTCTCTGTCTGTGTGGGTTCCTTGTCTCTCTCCATCTCTGTCCCTCTCTCTGCTGTGAGGCTGGCCTTGCCGGTCTCTCTCCATCTCTTACTGTTTCTTTCTTTCCTTCTTTGTCTCTCCAGGTTGGGTGGAGAAAGAAACCTACTACTGACCTCAACCCACCACATCGCCCATCTCTTCCCCACCCCCAAGCCCAGGACAGCCCCTGCCAGTCCCCCCTATTTTGTATTCTGGGGGGAGGGGCCCTCTCTCCCCATGGCCCCACCAGGGCCCCCACCCCCTCTACTATCTCCTGCCGCCCCCACTCTGGCTGGCTTCTTTCCCCTGCCCCTGGCCTCTCTCCTCTCTCTTTTCTTCGTCAGTTTCTCTCCCTCTCCTCACCCCTCCATCCCTTCCTCCAGCCCCAGCCACCTCCCTGGGCTCTTTTTTACTCCCCCTCAGCCCCCCGACTGATGCCATCTCTGGTTCTGGACAATTATCAAATATATCACTGGGGAGAGAGAAGTGGTGTGTGTGTTGTGCCTGCTTTCTTAGTGGGGGCTGCGGCTGGGACACCATCCCCTCTGCTGGGGTGCACTGCCAGGTGATTCTCAAAACCCCAGGAACTTAGCCCGGCACTGGCTTAGAAGTCACGGAATCTCAGAGCCATCTAATCACTAAGTTTTCAACTCCATGAAAGTCAGAGCAGCTTGAATTCGCCAGGCGATGGGATTGTGGAACCAGAACAGAGGAGAGGGAGGGAAGCAGACGTGGGGTGGTAACAGGGAACCTCTCGTATAGGAGTAGGACCCAGGGAACACAATGACGATGATGATGGTGACGACAGTGATTCACGGAGTGCCCGCTGTGTGCTCTGCCTACTTCTAAGTACTCTGTACAAGGAGTGCATTAAACGTACACAGAGAGGGGAAGTGATTTGCCCAAGGTCACACAGCTAGGAAGAGACAAATCTGAGATTTGAGATTTGAACTAAAGCTGTACGAAGTTCTAGGTCACTATGCTATTCTCTCTTTTTATTGAAATAAACTGTGCACACACCTTAAGGGTACAGCTCAATGATTTTTAAAAGTGCATCTGCAGGCCGGGTGCAGTGGCTCCCACCTGTAATCCCAGGACTTTGGGAGGCCAAGGTGGGCAGGTCACATGAGGTGAG
The DNA here is from genome assembly GCA_031835075.1 of Saguinus oedipus. Lineage (NCBI taxonomy): Eukaryota > Metazoa > Chordata > Mammalia > Primates > Cebidae > Saguinus > Saguinus oedipus. The sequence goes on along the minus strand of CM063187.1, from coordinate 44,316,380 downwards.
GAGTTTGAGACCAGCCTGGCCAACATGTCGAAACCCAGTCTCTACTGATAATTTAAAAACTAGCCGGGCGCAGTGGCTCACACCTGTAATCCTAGCACTTTGGGAGGCCGAGGTGGGTGGATCACCTGAGGTCAGGAGTTCAAGACCAGCCTGGCCAACATGGTGAAACCCTATATTTGAAAAGAAAAGAAAAAAGAAAGAAAAATTCAAAAACTAGGGCCAGGCGCGGTGGCTCACGCCTATAATCCCAGCATTTTGGGAGGCTGAGACAGGTGGATCACGAGGTCAAGAGATTGAGACTATCCTGGTCAACAAGGTGAAACCCCATCTCTACTAAAAATACAAAAATTAGCGGGGCATGGTGGCACGTGCTTGTAGTCCCAGCTACTCGGGAGGCTGAGGCAGGAGAATTGCTTGAACCCAGGAGGCAAAGGTTGCGGTGCGCCGAGATCGCGCCATTGTACTCCAGCCTGGGTAACAAGAGCAAAACTTGTTCTCAAAAAAAAAAAAAAAAATTCAAAAACTAGCCGGGCGTGGTGGCACACACCTGTTATCTCAGCTACTCGGGAGGCTGAGGCAGGAGAATTGCTTGAACCTGGGATGCAAAGGTTGCAGTGATCCAGGATCATGCCACTGCACTCCAGCCTGGGCGACAGAGTGAAACTCTGTCTCAAAAAACATTTGCATTCGCAAAGCCACCACCCAGATCAAGGCACAGAACCTTCCCTCCACCCAGAAAGTTCACTGGAGCCCCTCCAGTCGCCTCCCCTCCAGAGGTGAGCGCTGATCTGGTCTCCATCACCACACATCAGATGTGCCTGTTCTTCAGCTTCAGACAAATGAAATCTTACAGGATGTCATCTCTGTGTCTCGTTCCTTGTTCTCAGCATTATGTCTTTAGGAGTCATCCATGTTGTCACCTGAATCTGTGGCGCATTCCTTTTCACTGCTATATAGTATTCCATCGTGGGACTATAACACAATTTGTCTATGCTCCCAGAGAGGGACTTTGGGGTTTCCAGTTTGGGGCTATTACTGTTGGTGCTGCTAGGGGCAGGAACATTCTAGTCATGTCTTTTTGTTGTTGTTTTTCTGAGATGGAGTCTTACTTTGTTGCAGGCTGAAGTGTGGTGGCACCATCTTGGCTCACTGCAGCCTTCGCCTCCTTGGTTCAAGTGATTCTCCTGCCTCAGCCTCCTGAGTAGCTGGGATAACAGGCTTGAACCAGCATGCCTGGCTAATTTTTGAATTTTTAGTAGAGACTGGGTTTTGCCATGTTGGCCAGGCTAGTCTCAAACTCCTGACCTCAAGTGATCTGCCCACCAACATAGTGAAACACCATTCTCTACTAAAAATACAAAAACTAGCTGGGCATGGTGGCACCAGCCTGTAACCCCAGCTACTTAGGGGGCTGAGGCAGGAAAATCACTGTGGGAGGTAAGAGGTTGCAGTGAGCCAAGGTCATGCCACTGCACTTCAGCCTGGGCGACAGAGTGAGACTCCATCTTAAAAAATAAAAATAATAATAATAATAAAAAAGCCAGGCGCAGTGGCTCATGCCTGTAACCCCAGCACTTTGGGAGGCTGAGGCAAGTGCAGATCACCTGAGGTCAGAAGTTCGAGACCAGCCTGACTAACATGGAGAAACCCCATCTCTACTAAAAATACAAAATTACCTGGGTGTGGTGGCACAAGCCTGTAATCCCAGCTACTGGGGAGGCTGAGGCAGGAGAATCAATTGAACCTGGGAGGCGTAGATTGCAGTGAGCTGAGATTGTGCCACTGCACTCCAGCCTGGTGACAGCAAAACTCCGTCTCAAAAAAAAAAAAGGGATCCACCTGCCTCAACCTCCCAAAGTGCTCAGATTACAGGCACGAGCCACCGCGCCCATCCCTCTAGCTGTGTCTTTTAATGACACATGACCACTCGCTGGGGACGCACGTGCCTGGGAGTGAAATTGCTGGATCATGGAATAGACTATGTTTAGCTTTCATGGGCGTTGCCAGACTTTTCAAAGTTCAAGTGCCATTTTTCTTCTAACAGTGTAAGGAAGCCGCAGCTGTTCCACATCCTCCCACCACTGGGAATTGTCAGTCCTTTTCATTTTTGCCACTCTAGTGGGGCAGCCAGATCATTTCTCTCTAGGCAGCCTTCCTAACACGGCCCAGAGAAGCACGTCAGAGGAAGGGCTGGGGCTGAGGCTGGGCCTGAGCCTGCCTACCTCCCAGGGCCAGTGTCTGGGTGGCCAGGATGCTGAGAGCAAGTGTGAGTGGGTGAGTGTGTAAGTGCATGTACATACCCACCACACAAGACAAGGGCTGAGGGAGAAGCTCCCGAATCTGAGCGGGGAAAGGCAGTTGGAGGGCAAGGGCCACGTGGTAGGGGCTACATGAGCCCGGGCCTCTCCTGGGGACCCCACAAATACTGCTTTATTTATCTGGTATAAGAGATGGTCCCATAGACAGGTGGGGAGACTGAGGCCCAGAGACAGGAGAGCCTTCCTTGAGGTCACACAGCAGGGATGGTGACCCAGGTTCCAGCTGAATGTGCTAAGGTCTTCCTGCTCTCCCAGCACCACTTCCTTGGGGATCTCAGGAGAGAGGGAGGAGGCTTTATGCTGGAGGAACTCTTTTTTTTTTTTGAGACAAGGTCATGCTCTGTCACCCAGGCTGGAGTGCAGTGGCAGTCTCAGCTCACTGCAACCTCTGCCTCCTAGGTTCAAGCAATTCTCCTGCTTCAGCCTCCTGAGTAGTAGCTGGGAATACAGGTGCATGCCACCACACCCCGCTAATTTTTTGTATTTTTAGTAGAGACAGGGTTTCAGTGTTAGCCAGGATGGTCTCGATCTCCTGACCTCGTGATCCACCTGCCTGGCCTCCCAAAATGCTGGGATTACAGGGGTGTTGAGATTACAGGCATGAGCCACCATGCCTGGCCTGGGACCCACAATCTTCTTGGGTGCCCCCTCATCTCTCACCACCCTCCTAGTTCAGGGCCCATCTGCCAAAGGCCCCTTCTCTCAGGGACCACATCTCCCACCATCTCACTTGATGCCTCTGCCTCAGAGCCTCCCTCTCCCACACTGCCCCTGTGTCCAGGACCCATCTCCTAGAATTCCCTTATTCAAAGTTCCCCCCACCCTCCTACTCCTAGGACCCTTCCTGCAATGTCCACTGTCCTCCTCCCCATCTCTTACCATGGACTGCACTGTTCAACACCTTCAGGCCTCTGCTCCATGTCCTCTGCTCAGAACAAAGACCAGTGGGTTTTCAAATGAAATTGCTTTCATTCGGTTCCTATAAGGAAACCCAACAGCTCTCATAACAGAAGTCAATCCTGGATCTCCCACGGACGGCCATGGAAGAGGCGGCTGGAGCCAGGTGGGGTGGCTCACACCTGTAATCTCAGCACTTTGGGAGGCCAAGGTGGGTGGAGGGTGGATCACTCCTCCCAGGAGTTCAAGACCAGCCTGGCCAAGATGGTGAAACCCCATCTCTACTAAAAATGCAAAAAATTAGCTGAGCATGGTGGTGGGTGACTGTAATCCCAGCTACTGGGGAGGCTGAGGCAGAGAACTGCTTGAACCTGGGAGGCGGAGGTTGCAGTGAGCCAAGATAGTGCCACTGCACTCCAGCCTGGGCAATAGAGCAAGACTCCATCTCAATTAAAAAAAAAAAAAAGGCAGCTGGAGCTCTGTCTCAGTTCTATTCCCCAAGCTTAGTCTTTCCATGGAGGCTCTTCCACGAGGAACCTCTGTGGCTCCGGCCCTTTGAACTCAGATGCCACCCCCCACTCCTCTCGGGGCTAACTGTGCAAGTGCAGTCCTCCTTTGTTTTCTGTGTTTTGAGACAGGATCTCACTCTGTCACCCAGGCTGGAGTGCAGTGGCACGATCTCAGCTCACTGCAACCTCCACCTCCTGGGTTCGAGTGATCCTCCTGCCTCAGCCTCCCAAGTAGCTGGGACTACAAGCTCGTGCCACCACACCCAGCTGATTTTTTATTTTTAGTAGAAATGGGGTTTCACCATATTGGCCAGGCTGGTCTTGAACTTCTGACCTCAAGTGATCTGCTTGTTTGGGCCTCCCAAAGTGTTGGGATTACAGGCATCAGCCACGGCACCAGACCCCGAAGTCCTCCTTAGATTTCCAAGTTTGAATCCTAGTTAGAAAACATGATTCCACTAAAAGCCTGGGGGTGATGAAGAGGAAAAAAACAGTTAAGTAGCCAATCTGATCTTCAAAGTGTAACTCTTCCATCTTCAGTGTGGGACCCTTGCAAGAGGGCTTCCCTGCCTATTGACCCACCAGCACCTTGGACAACAGGGCCATCATTTCCCCTGCCCCCACCTCCTGGGAATGCCTTCCAGCAGGCTTCAAAGCACAAACCCTAAAGTGCTGTAGATCTTGGAAGACAAGAGCTGGGCCTAAAAGAGTCACTTGGGGCTGGGCATGGTGGCTCATACCTGTAATCCCAACACTTTGGAAGGCCAAGGCAGGAGGATCACTTGAGTCCAGGAATTTGAGACCCACAGGGGCAACACAGAAAAACCCCTTATCTACTTAAATAAATAATTTTTTAATAAAGACAGGGTTTCACCATGTTGGTCAGGCTGGTCTTGAACTTCTGACCTCAGGTGATCCACCTGTCTTGGCTTCCAAAGTGCTTGGATTACAGGCGTGAGCCACCACGCCCAGCCAATAATTTTTTTTAAAAAAAGTTCACCTGGGGGCCGGGCGCGGTGGCTCAAGCCTGTAATCCCAGCACTTTGGGAGGCCGAGGCAGGTGGATCACGAGGTCAAGAGATCGAGACCATCCTGGTCAACATGATGAAACCCCGTCTCTACTAAAAAATACAAAAATTAGCTGGGCATGGTGGTGCACACCTGTAGTCCCAGCTACTCGGGAGGCTGAGGCAGGAGAATTGCTTGAACCCAGGAGGCGGAAGTTGCCGTGAGGTGAGATCGCGTCATTGCACTCCAGCCTGGGTAACAAGAGCGAAACTCCGTCTCAAAAAAAAAAAAAAAAAAAAAAAGTTCACCTGGATAGCCCATGTAGATAATTCTCCTTCCAGCCCCACCCAGCTGCTTTGGAAAATTAGAATCTCAGTCTGCTTAAGGGAGCCCAGGCTTCCCTATACGTGAACACACATTTCTTGAGGCCCTATTCTGATGCACCTCCATTAGAATTCCAGCCCTGTTTTCCTACAATTCCACTCAAGGCAGGGGCAGGCCACAGAGGAATCTGTTTAAAGACTGAGAAAGAACCATGGCTAGGGGAACCAGGGAAAAGAAAGGCCCATGACTCGGACACTAGCCATCTTTGGGGACATCCAAAAGGCCAGCAGCCCCTAACATGTTCCTATTAAATTTCAGGAGGCTGAACTCTAGAAATTATAATCATAACATCTGGGATAATATAGTGGCAATAACAATGACTATCATTTATTGAACAATTATAAAGTCTCTTTAAAAGTTAGTCTTTCAAGCACTTCACATGGATTTAACGGAATCATCATAACCCTGTGAGCTGGTACCATTAGGATCCCCACTGTCCAGATGAAGACACTGAAGTTCAGGGAGGTGACTAGGTCACAGCCACACAGCCTGGATTTTCTCCTGAGTCTGACTCCAGAATCACAACTCTTTTAGGTATAGCACCTCCCACTTTTAAAACTTCTCAACACTTTCTCTTTCCCAACTTCACTTCCTCCTGTCCAAAGGTGTGTGGTGGCGGCGGGGGTGGTGGGGACGATGGGGGGTGTCCCTAGCCCCAACTCATTCATCTTTGGGACTCCACGAGGTGGGGTAGGGGCCAACCTCAGATAACCTTCCAGCAACCATAGCCCCCTCACTAGCCTCAATCTCTTGAGGAAGGAATCAATTCCCACAAATTATCTAAATCTTTCTACTCAATATGTGGTCCATGGACTAGCCGCATCAGCATCACCTGGGAACTCAGAAATGCCAATTATGGGTTCCACCCTAGACTTGCTGAATGAGAACATCTGGGCTGGGGCTCAGAATTCTGTGTTTTAGCAAGGCCTCCAGGTGTTTTTTTATGTCCTCTAGAGTCAGAACGACAGCTCTGCACGGTCTCCATTGTGCCATCCCCGGGAGAGTACACACGCCCGCTTCTGCCATTAGAGCTCCCTTAACGCCCTCGCTCCTGACAGCGCACCTGTGCCCTCCCAAAACTACAACTCCCACAATGCCCAGAGGCGCGCGCCGTCACTTTCTGGGATTGTATCTTCCAAAGTGTCCTGTGAGTCAGGCCGCCATCATAGCGCCCACCCTCCCAGGCACCGTCAGGACTACAACTCCCACAGTGCCTGGCGACAGAATTACCGTCCCCAGCTGCTCCCGAGCGGCGCCACGTCGGCTCCGCAGGGTGGGACCGGACTCAGGAGGTGCCGGCAGGGTCTGCAGGGTACCGGGCTAGTTACCGCAGCTCTACCCCTCACGACGCAGACATGGCAGCCCCGAAGGACCAGCAGAAGGATGCCGAGGCAGAAGGGCTGAGCGCCACGTGAGCGAGCCGGCTCTAGCCCCTTGGACCCGACACCCGGAGTCCCGGCCCCGGCCCTGGCCCTCTCCTCCCTTGAGTGCCCGGAGTCCCAGCCCCGAGACGCCAAGTCTTGGTCCCGTCTCCTCTTCTGGGACCCTGGAGTCTGAGCCCTTAGCCCCCTTTCCCTCTATGGGCCAGGAGTCTGGGGTTCCGGGAGGGAGTCCAGGCTTAGCCCTCTTATTGCGCGGGGATCTGGGCCTCCATCCCGGTCCACCACTGACCCGTCCCCGCCCCGTGCAGGACCCTGCTGCCGAAGCTGATCCCCTCTGGTGCAGGACGGGAGTGGCTGGAGCGGCGCCGGGCGACCATCCGGCCCTGGGGGACCTTCGTGGACCAGCAGCGCTTCTCACGGCCCCGCAACCTGGGCGAGCTGTGCCAGCGCCTCGTACGCAACGTGGAGTACTACCAGAGCAACTATGTGTTCGTGTTCTTGGGCCTTATCCTGTACTGCGTGTGAGTGCCTTCCGGGCCCCACACCTGCACCCTCCCTCCCCGGCTAGACCCCTCCTTTCCTGGCTCAGGCCCCGCCCCCACCGCCCCGTTCTTCCTCTCACCGGCCAGGCCCCGCCCCCACCGCCCAGGCCCTTCCTCTCACCGGCCAGGCCCCGCCCCCAAGGATTGGCTCTGCTAGACTTACCTTGTCACCAAAGGGCCGGGTCACTACTCTACCATCACCCTGGCCAAGATGCGGGGTGACTAAATGTCACCTGGCTCTCCCTGGTCTCCAGGATGTAGCTTGCCGCACACCGGTGGAGAAGGCCAGGGCTCCCTGGCTGGCCTAGCCCCAGCTGCCTGACTGCTGCCTCCCTGCACTCCTCCTCCAGGGTGACATCCCCTATGTTGCTGGTGGCTCTGGCTGTCTTTTTCGGCGCCTGTTACATTCTCTATCTGCGCACCCTGCAGTCCAAGCTTGTGCTCTTTGGTGAGAAATCCCCTGCGCATATGAATCCTTGGCCCCTCACATCCTGGTCTCTTGGAATTACAGACCTCAGAGCCCAAACCCAAGTCCTTCAAAACCCAAGTCGGCCCAAGCCTAGATGTAGACTAGGTCCCCCAAACCTGATCCCTTAACATCTCAAAACAGATGCTCCCACCGAGTCTCGGCCCCCTAAATTGCATTTCCTCAAACCCAGATTCCACCTGTCTGCTGTGCCTTAAACCTACTTCTCTTCAAATTATGTGACTCCTTCCCTCTTCCTCCTCCCTTCGCTGCTCTTTGCGGCAAGCATCAGCTGCAGGTGCCCACACTGGACACCAGGTGGCAATCTTACACTGGTCTAGATTTGTTACCGTCCCTTTTCTGGCTTTCTGGGATGTGACCAGAAAGACCTTGGGACTTAGAGAGGAAAACTGAGGAGTATGTTTCATGTGGATCCCAGACTAGTACCAAGGACCACTGGGAAAACAAAATGCCAGGGAAAATCCCCCCAGGGGAAAATCAAGGTTTGGAGTGCGGTTAGGCAGTTGGGATGGGATGGTCAGGTAGACCTGTGGCAAGTTGTGTGCATGACAGGCTGGGGCAGAGGAGGGTGGGTGGAGGGAGGACCTGAAGCACAGTCAGGACTTGGCTTCAGCTGATCGCTGTCACCAGAGCATGCAGATCCCATTTCCCAGACCTCTGTGAGAAGCCTGAAGTTGGTATTTTTATGTGAAATCATTCACTTTGCCAGCCACAAATCACATTCTTGTAAAACATCAAAAAACACATTCACCAGTCAGATTTGGCCCTCAGGCCACCAGTTTGAGACACCTGGTCTGTGTGAGGGTTACAGCAGGAGAGCAGAGTAGTCTGGGGAGCAGGAAGCTGGGATATCCCAGGAGCTTTCTAGAGGATGTGGACCAGAGGGCAGAGGGTGGGGCTGAGGCAGGATGGTGTGCTGTGTTCTGGAGGGGAGTTGGGACAGCAGGGGAACAGGGTGACCCCAGGACTGGAGGGCCTTGGCAGAGGAGTTTGGATTCAATCCCAAGGTCCTGGAGCTTGTATAGATTGTGTACTATTGTTGTAGTAGCAGGGGTTACTCTGGGAGAGGGCATGGAGGGTGGGAACAGCGCCCCAATGCCATCTGCCCCCAGGCCGAGAGGTGAGCCCAGCCCATCAGTACGCTCTGGCTGGAGGCATATCCTTCCCCTTCTTCTGGCTGGCTGGTGCCGGCTCAGCTGTCTTCTGGGTGCTGGGTGAGTACAGGGTCTGAGCAGCTGGGGTGGATGGTGGGGCCAGGCACAGGAGCATGGCCCTGAGCTGCCGGCTTTCCTGCAGGAGCCACCCTGGTAGTCATCGGCTCCCATGCTGCCTTCCACCAGATTGAGGCTATGGACGGGGAGGAGCTGCAGATGGAACCCGTGTGAGGTGCTGCTGGGACCTGCTGGCCTCCCCGGCCAGCCACCCCACCCCTACCCATCCCTGTCCTGCACAGGTCTGCTGCTGCTTGGGCCCACAGCGCTGCCCCATCACAAGCCCAGGGAGGGAATCTGCCTTTGAAAATAAAGCTGTTACAGGTGTCATTCAGCAAATACTCCCCCAGCATCTTCTGTGGGTCTCTGTGGATGGAGCTGGGAATAGTGTAGAGACCATTGTTGGCATGGAGCCTGGGGTGTGGGCAAGACGATCAACAAGGTAAACAGGTAAAATATTATGGGATGTCCAATGGTGGTGAATGCTGAGGAGGAGAAAAGAGTTGAGAAAGACAGTGTGCTGGGGGTCCCCGAGACCACCCCCAGGTTTGATGGTTCTTTAGGACTTGGGGCTGAGTGTGCAGTTGCACTCATAGCTCTGATTTACCCTCATCAAAGGATATGGAGCTGTCAGCGAAAGGAAAAGGCGCGTGTGGTGAACTCGGGAAACCTGGCATGCACTTGCAGAGGCCACACCTAATTCCTCCAGCAGTGTATCATGGCGACATGTGTGAAATGTCAGCCAGGGACATTCTGATCAGAGCCTCAGCAACCTTTGCTTCATGGGGGCAGTTTCATGGACCTTCTTTCTGACACGTACCAAAATCCAGTCTCCCAGAAAGGCCGGTGCTTGGCACAAACAGCCTAGATAGACACAGTCAGCCACTCTTATCAGGAAATGAGAAGAACCCTCCTGCCACCCAAGTTCCCAGCCAAGCACCAATTGTGCACCCAGGCCTGTCTAAGAGCAGCAGTCTGCGGTGGAGCCTGCCATGTTGACTCTTTCTACACAGAGAAAGTTCTGGAGTGAGTTGCGGGTTAAAGAGGGTGGCTAGAAAAGGCCTCCCTGACATGACATTCATCAAAGACCTAAATTGAGATGAGAGCAGGAGTAGCCCAGATCCTTTGGAGGAAGAATGATGGGGGCAGAGGAAGCCACAGGGGCGGGCATAAGCTGGGAGATAGATGGCAGCAGCCAGGAGGCGCAAAGGCAGCCAGGAGGCAGGTGTGGCTGGGGCAGATGAGCAAGAGGGATGGTGGCGGGGGGTGGGGAGGCCAGGGAGCCTTGCGGGCCATGGTGAGTGCTTTGGGTTTTACTCCACGTGAGATGAAAGAGATGCAGTTTGCTTTTGTGAGGGAGTTTTGTTTTGTTTCCCAGCCTGGTCTCTAGTTCCTGGGCTCAAGCAATCCTCCCCCTGCAACTTCCCAAAATGCTGGGACTACTGGTATGACCCACTGTGTCCAGCCCAGTTTGCCTCTTGCCTTTTCTTTTTTGAGACAGGGTCTTGCTCTATGGGCCAGCCTGGCGTGCAGTGGCACGATCACCGCTCACTGCAGCATCCGCCTCTCTGGCTCAAGTGATCCTCCCACCTCAGCCTCCTGAGCAGCTGAGATCACAGGTGCACGCCACCACACCCACTAATTGTTTTTTAACTTTTCATTAGACAGGGTCTCACTGTGTTGCCTGGGCTGGTCTCAAACTCCTGGGCTAAAGCCATCCTCCTGCCTCAGCCTCTCAAAGCACTGGGATTACAGGCATGAGCCACCGCGCCTGGTCCAGTGTGCCTTTCATTGTGAGGTGGAGGCTGCCATGTGGGAACACTCACAAGAGAAAAACTCACTTGGGAGGGAACGTGCCAGGCAGATGAAGACAACAAGGGAGGTGGCCAGAGGGCCTGAGGAGTGACTTTATTTTTAATTTTTATTTATTTAGAGACAGAGTTTCACTATTGTTGCCCAGGCTGGAGTGCAGTGGTGCAATCTCGGCTCACTACAACCTCCACCTCTTGGGTTCTAGCGATTCTCCTGCCTCAGCCTCCCTAGTGGCAGGTGCCTGCCACCACACCCAGCTAATTATTTGTATTTTTAGTAGAGACGGAGTTTCACTCTGTTGGACAGGCTTGTCTCGAACTCCTGACCTTTAGGCCTCAGGCTCCCAAAGTGCTGGGATTACAGGCATGAGCCACTGCACTCAGTTTGTTTATTTTTTTGAGACAGAGTCTCTGTTGCCCAGGCTGGAGTACAATGGTACAATCTCGGCTCATTGCAACCTTCACGTCCCAGATTCAATTGATTCTCCTGCCTCAGCCTCCTAGGCTGAGGGATTACAGGTTGGGATTACAGGTTCCCATCAACACACCTGGCTAATTTTTGTATTTTTAGTAGAGACAGGATTTCACCATATTGGCCAGGATGGTCTCGATCTCCCAACCTTGTGATCTGCCTGCCTCAGCCTTAATTTAAAAAATATGATTAAGGCTGGGCACTGTGGCTCGTGCCTGTGTAATCCTAACACTTACTTTGGGAGGCCAAGGTGGGAGGATTGCTTGAGCCGGAGTTTGAGACCAGCCTGGATAATATAGCGAGGAAAAAAAAAATTAACTGGGCATGGCAGTGCGGGCATGTAGTCCCAGCCACTTGGGAGGCTGAGGTGGGAGGATCACTTGATCCCAGGAGTTCAGTGCTGCAGTGAGCCATGCCTGTACCACTGCACTCCAGCCTGGGCAACACAGAGAAACCCCGTCTCTAAAAATAATAATTAAAAAAAGGGGCAGCAGTGGCTCCTGCCTGTAATCCCAGCACTTTGGGAAGCCAAGGTGGGTGGACTGCATGAGCTCACAACTTTGAGACCAGTGTGGGCGACATGGCAAGACCCTGTCACTACAAAAAATACAAAAATTAGCCAGGTGTGATGGCGCATGCCTGTGGTCCCAGCTACTTGGGAGGCCAAGGTGAGAGGATTGTTTGAGCCCAGAAGGTCAAGGCTGCAGTGGGCCAAGATTGCAGCGCCACTGCACTCCAGCCTGGGTGACAGAGTGAGACCCTGTCTCAAAAGAAGCCGGGGTGGGGGAGAGGGGTGTGTGTGTGGATTGGGGCCAGGCACGGTGGCTCACACCTGTAATCCCAGCACTTTGGGAGGCCGAGGCGCGTGGATCATGAGGTCAAGAGATCGAGACCATCCTGGTCAACATGGTGAAACCCCATCTCTACTAAAAATACAAAAATTAGCTGGGCATGGTGGTGCGCGCCTGTAGTCCCAGCTACTTGGAAGGCTGAGGCAGGAGAATTGCCTGAACCCAGGAGGCGGAGGTTGCGGTCGGCCTAGATAGCGCCATTGCACTCCAGCCTGGTTAACAAGAGCAAAAGTCCGCCTCAAAAAAAAAGAAAAAAGAGGCCGGGCGCGGTGTCTCAAGCCTGTAATCCCAGCACTTTGGGAGGCCGAAGCGGGTGGATCACGAGGTCAAGAGATTGAGACCATCCTGGTCAACATGGTGAAACCCCGTCTCTACTAAATGTACAAAAAATTAGCTGGGCATGGTGGCGCGTGCCTGTAATCCCAGCTACTCAGGAGGCTGAGGCAGGAGAATTGACTGAACCTCGGAGGCGGAGATTGCGGTGAGCCGAGATTGCACCATTGCACTCCAGCCTGGGTAAGAAGAGTGAAACTCCGTCTCAAAAAAAAAAAAAAGAAAGAAAAAAGAAAGAAGCCAGGGTGGGGGAGAGGGGTGTGTGTGGATTAAATGGAAAACTGCAAGTTAGCCCGGACATAATGGCTCATGTCTGTAATCCCAGCAGTTTGGGAGGCCAAGGTGGGTGGATAACTTGAGGTCAGGAGTTTGAGACCAGCCTGACAATCATGGCAAAACTCCATCTCTACTAAAAATACAAAAATTAGCTGGCCGTAGTGGTGCATGCCTGTAATCCCAGCTACCCAGGAGGCTGAGGCATGAGAGTTGCTTGAACCTGGGGGCAGAGGTTGCAATGAGCCAAGATTACACCACTGCACTGCAGCCTGGGTGACAGAGCGAGACTCCATCTCAAAAAAAAAAAAAAAAAAAAAAGATAAAGAAAATTGCAAGTGACCTCTCTGGCTTGTATTCTGTTTCTATTGGACACACTGGCTTAGATGCTGGGGAAATGGCAGTGCTGGAAACAGACAAGGCCCTGCCATCTGCGAACTCACATTCAGTAGGAGACATGCAGGAAACACACATAGAACCACCAACAAGGGGCTGGGCATGGTGGCTCATGCCTGTAATCCCCGCACTTTGGGAGGCCGAGGCAGGCAGATCACCTGAGGTCAGGAGTTTGAGAACAGCCTGACCAACATGGTGAAACCCCATCTCTACTAAAAATAAAAGATTAGCTGGGCATGGTGGTGGGTCCCTGTAATCCCAGCTCCTCGGTAGGTTAAGGCAGGAGAAACGCTGCTTGAATCCGGGAGGTGGAGGTCGCAGTGAGCTGAGATCGCACCACTACACTCCAGCCTGCGCGACACAGTGAGGCTCCGTCTCAAAACAACAACGACAACAACAATCAGGACACTCAGGGAGGAGGGGGTAAACGCTCCAGAGCCAAACAAAGGAGACCACTTGAGACTGGAGAGCTGCTCAGTGGGCAGGGCCTTGCTGAGGATTGAGGGGCTGCTTGGCCCTTGGAGTAGGTCTTGGGGAAGAGTGTTGGAGCCAGAGGGAACAGCAGATGCAGAGGCCGTGAGGTCAGATCTGCTAGATGACAGGGCGGAGCTCCTGGCCAGCCCCAGATACCATGTTGGGGAAAACAATTGGGGACCAGATCACGCAGGACCTGTGGGCCACGGTAAGGTCTTTGGATTTTGCCTTAACATGTGAAACCATGGAAGGACGTTGAACAGGGAAGAGGCAGGGTTAAGTGCGAATGTTAGAAATATCCCTCTGGAGGCCGGGCATGGTGGCTCGCACCTGTAATCCCAGCACTTTGGGAGGCAGATTGAGCACTTTGATAGGGCAACATACTGAAACTCTGTCTCAATAAAAAATAAAAATGGCTGGCACGGAAGGATCGCTCGAGCCCAGGAGTTTGAGATGAGCCTGGATAACATGGCAAAATTCCATCTCTACTAAAAATACAAAAATTAACTGGGCACAGTGGCACACACTTGTGGTCCCAGCTACTTGGGAGGGTGAGCTAGGAGAATCACCTGAGCACCACTGCACTCCAGCCTGGGCAACCAGAGAGAAAGAAAGGAAAATAAAAGAAAAAAAAAGAAAGGAAGGAAAGGGGAAGGGAAAGGTGAAGGGAAGGGAAAAAGGAAAGGAAGAAAGAAGGAAGGAAGAAATTTTCCTTGGAGGTTGTGTGAGAGATGGGCTAGAGGGAGTGAGACCAGGGAGGATGATCCTGGGGAAGATCCTAGCACGGAAGTGGTGTGGAGAGGCGGGACAGGGAAGAGATTCAGGAGGTTGAATGACAGGTCTTGGTGGCTGACCTGCGTGGGAGCTGAGTGGGAGGAAGCAGGAAGACTCTCAGGCTTCAGGCTTCCCACAGGATGGGAAGACCAGGGGGCCTGAGTGTCTGGGTCCACACCAGAGTGCACTTCCAGAATATGCCACCAGAGGGCAGACAAATGCTTCCACCAAGGAGAGAGCCAGACATGGACACATCCTAGGGGACCAGGCACGGTGGGGACATGGAGTGCTCCCGCCGAAGTCAGGTCACCTGGTCCTACTCAGAGGCCAGGGTTCCAATCCCAATTTTGGAGTAGCAGAGGGCGTTTGTTGACCTCAATATCAGTATGCCAGCGAGACTGAGTGTCTGTGCCCATGTTGGTGGGTGGATGCTAGGTTCAGTCTACATCGCTGGGCTTGCAGTGAATATGGTTGAGATGTCTTGCTTGGAGGCTACTGATGTCAAGGACCCAAGCACCCAGTTCTGAAATCACTGAGGCAGTGGGCTGGAGCTTCGGGTCAGGGGGAGGTTGATACTCAGGCCAAAGGCCTATTTCTGAAGGCAACTGGCTACAGGTCTCAATTCTGGTGTTGAGTTATTGAAATGCTAAGACCAGAAACTTCCATCTGGGTTGATCAAAACTAGGCTCCCGGGGCCGGATGTGGCAGTTCATGCCTGTAATTCCAGCACTTTGGAAGGCCAAGATGAGAAGATCGCTGGAGCCCAGGAATTCAAGACCAGCCTGGGGAGCATAGTGAGACTCCATTTGAAAAAAAAAAAAAAAAAAAAGACCAGGTGCGGTGGCTCATGCCTGTAATCCCAGCACTTTGGGAGGCCGAGGCGGGTGGATGACCTGAGGTCAGAAGTTTGAGACCAGCCCGGCCAACGTGGTGATACTCTGTCTCAAAAAAAGAAAAACACCAAAAACGCTGGGTGCGGTGGCTCATGCCTGTAATTCCAGCACTTTGGGAGGCCAAGGCGCGCAGATCATGAGGTCAAGAGATCGAGACCATTCTGGCCAACATGGTGAAACCCCATCTCTATTAAAAATACAAAAATTAGCTTGGCGTGGTGCCTGTAGTCCCAGCTACTCTGGGAGGCTGAGGCAGAAGAATTGTCTGAACCCAGGAGGCGGAGGTTGCGGTGAGCCAAGATCGTGCCACTGCACTCCAGCCTGGGTAACAAGAGTGAAACTCCATCTCAAAAAAAACAAAAAAACAAAAAAACAAAAATTAGCTTGGCGTGGTGGCCCGTGCCTGTAGTCCCAGCTACTCTGGGAGGCTGAGGCAGGAGAATTGCTTGAACCCAGGAGGTAGATGTTGCAGTGAGCAAAGGTCATGTCACTGTACTCCAGCCTAGTTACAGAGCCAGACTTCGTCTCAAAAATAAATAAATAAAAATAGAAATAAATTAAATAAATAAATTATTTAAAAACCAAGGCCAGGTGCAGTGGCTCACGCCTGTAATCCCAGCACTTCAGGAGGCCAAGAGGGGTGGATCACCTTAGGTTGAAAGTTCAAGACCGGTGTGACCAACATGGAGAAACCCCGTCTCTACTAAAAATACAAAATTAGCCAGTGTGGTGGCCTGTAATCCCAGCTACTCAGGAGGCTGAGGCAGGAGAATCACTTGAACCCGGGAGGCGGAGGTTGCGGTGAGCCGAGATCGTGCCATTGCACTCCAGTCTGGGTAACAACAGCGAAACTCCGTCTCAAAAAAAAAAAAAAAAAAAAAAAAACTAGGGTCCCATTTCTCTGGTTTGGTTTGGGGTAGGAGAAATTGGAGGACTTGGTGTCTCATCAAGGGGACAGAGACCAAGGATCTTGTGTCTAATTTGGTAACAGTCTGGGATCCAGCTGGCTGGTTGGAGGTGACAGATTGGGAATTTGGTTGTCTTGTTTGGTTATAGCCTGGGCTCCAATTTCTGATTTGGGGTAACAGTAATTGGAGATCTGTTTGGGAGGCTGAGGTGGGCGGACTGCCTGAAGCCAGGAGTTTGAAAGCAGATTGGCTAATAAAATGAAGTCCCGTCTCTACAAAAAATAAAAAATTAGCTGGGCATTGTGGTACATGCCTGTGGCTCCAGCTACTGGGGAGGCTGAGATGGGAGGATCGCTTGAGTCCAAAGGTCTGAGGCTATAGTGAGCTAGGATAATGACACTGCACTCCAACCTGGGAGTCCCTGTCTTTAAAAAGGAAAAATGCAGTGGGTTCAGTTCTCAGTTTTTTTTAAGATGGATTCTTGCTCTGTCTCCCAGGCTGGATTTCAGTGGCATGATCCCGGCTCACTGCAACCTCCACCTCCCATGTTCAAGGGATTCTCCTGCCTTAGTCTCCTGAGTAGCTGGGATTACACGTGTGCGCCACCACACCCAGCTAATTTTTTGTACTTTTAGTAGAGATGGGGTTTCACTGTGTTGGTCAGGCTGGTCTCGAACTCCTGACCTCAGGTGATCCTCCCACTTCAGCCTCCCAAAGTGCTAGGTTTACAGATGTGAGCCACTGTGCCCAGCCCAATTCTCAAACTTTAAGTGACAGATTAGCGACTTCTGTCTGGTTGAGGTGACAGGAACCAGAGTTGTTGGAGGTGGCAGAGACTGATGTTCTTGTCTAAGTCGGGGTGATGGGGGCTGAGATTCTGAGGTCTGTTTGGGGTGAAAGACTGAGTTCTGATTGTCTCCCAACACTGGGAGTCCTGACACCTCCTTAGGGTATTGGATGCGGGATCTCGGCTCTTTTGAGGTGACACTGGGTTGAGGCTGAAATTTAGGGTTTGGGGTACCAGACTGAGGGTTTGACGACCACTTTAGAGCAGCAGGAACTGGGGATCTGGTGAACTCCACTGGGGTGTCTGAGACTCGAGGTCTGGTTACCTCACTTTGGTGCCGGAGGCCACCAGTCCAATTGTCTGGTTTGGGGTTACAGAGACCAAAGGACTGGCCATCTAATTTGGGGTGATGACCAAAGCCCTGGGGGTCAGGGCCTTGGTTTGGGCTGGAATACCTGGGGCAACCAGTCAGCTAGTTTGAGGCTGCAGCCACTCGGGGTCTGTTTGCCTAGCTGGGGTAACAGCTGGGATCTGGTTGGATAGTATGGGGTGCTGAGATCGGGGGTCCAGATGTCCAGTTTGGGACAACAGAAGTGGGAGTTAGCCTGGGCAACATAGTGAGACCCTGTCTTAATAAAAAATAAAAATGGCTGAGCGTGGTGGCTCACGCCTGTAATCCCAGCACTTTGGGAGGCTGAGGCGGGCAGATCACGAGGTCAGGAGTTGGAGACCAGCCTGACCAACATGGTGAAATCCCATCTCTACTAAAAATACAAAAATTAGGCGGGCACGGTGGCACATGCCTGTAATCCCAGCTACTTGGGAGGCTGAGGCAGGAGAATTGCTTGAATCTGGGAGGCAGAGGTTGCAGTGAGCCGAGATCACGCCACTGTACTCCAGCCTGGGCAATAGAGTGAGACTCCGTCTCAAAAAATAAATAAATAAATAAATAAAAATAAATCAGCTGGTCATGGTGGTGTGGGCCTGAAGTCCCAGCTACTCAGGAAGCTGAGGTGGGAGGATCACATGAGCCCAGAAGGTCCAGGCCACGGTGAGTTATGATCGCACCACCGCACTCCAGCCTGGGTGAAACTATGAGTATTGAAAAAGAAAAAAAAAAGCAGAAATGGAGGCTTCTTTACCTAGATTGGGGTGACGGAAACAGGGGGCTCTGGTTTCCAATTTTGTGGGATAAAGACTGGGATCCCAGGACCTAGCTTGGGGCACAAAGACTGGGAAGTTGAATTTGGGGTGACAGGGACTAGGAGGTTAGCTGCCTAGTTTGTAATGACAGAGATTAGGAATCGGCTGTCCAGGGTGGGATGAAATGACAGGGGTACCAAGGTCTAGTTTAGGGTGACGCAGAATGGAAGTTAGCTTGCCTCGTTTGGCGTGAGTGGGACGGTTTAGGAGACAGACTGGATGGAGTCTGGTCCACCGGATGGAGATTAATGGGACTGTTGGCCCAGATCTCTGGTCTGAGCTCACATTTTATGCACCGTGTTGCTCAATGTGGGGCGACAGAGCCTAGACGTACAGTTGTCCTGTTTGGGTGGCAGCATCTGGAGGTCAGTTGTCCAGGACTGTGAAACAGAGACTGGGTCCCAGGGCGATGTATTCAGGGTAACAGAGATGGAGGGTTTGGTTTCATAGTTTTGTTTGTGGGGACAAAACAGAGACCGGGGGGGACATGTGAGCTCATAGACTCTGGAGGTCCAGTTGCCTAGTTCTGTGGGACAGAGATTAGGGTCCCTGGGTATATCTGGGGTGACAGAGACTGGGGTCTGGTTGTCTTGTGATAATGGCCATTTTAATGCATGTGAGGTAATTTTTGTTTTTTGAGATTGAGTTTTGCTCTTGTTGCCCAAGCTGGAGTACAGTGGTGTGATCTCTGCTTACTGCAATCTCTGCCTCCCGGGTTCAAGCAATTCTCCTGCCTCGGCCTCCTGAGTAGCTGGGATTACAGGCACACACCACCACACCCAGCTAATCTGTTGTATTTTTAGTAGAGAGGGGGTTTCTCCCAGTTGGCCAGGCTGGTCTCAAAGTCCTGACCTCAGGTGATCCACCCGCCTTGGCCTCCCAAAGTGCAGGGATTACAGGCGTGAGCCACCTCGCCCAGGCAGAGGTAATTTTATTTTGAGTATTATTAGAATTATTTTGGAGACAGAGTCTTGCTCTGTCGCCCAGGCTGTAGTACAGTGGCGTGATCTCTGCTCACTGCAACCTCCAACTCCCGGGTCCAAGCCGTTCTACTGCCTCAGCCTCCTGAGCAGCGGATAACAGGCCACCGTGCCCAGCCTATTTTATTTTATTTTAGGGACAGGGTCTTACTCTGTTGCCCAAGCTGGAGTGAGGTGGCGCAATCATGGCTCGCTGCAGCCTTGACCTCCCTGGGGTCAGGTCCCACCTAGGCCTCCTGGAGCTACAGGCGTGTGCCACCATGCCCAGCTAATTTGGTAGAGACAAGGTCCCACCATGTTGCCCAGGCTGCTCTCAAATTCCTGGGCTCATCAGCTAATTTGTGGTGACAGTTAAGGTCTTGTCTGTCTTGATGTGCCAGATTCATCCATGTCATGTATGGGGTGACAGAGACTACTGGTCTTGTTTTCTAGTTTGGGGTGACAGTGTCTGGGGTCCTTTTGTCCAGTTTGGGCTGACAGTGATTGGGGTTCAGTTGTCCATTTGAGGGAGGCCGAGACTGGGATCAGTGGTCTAGTTTGTGGTGATGAGACCAGAAGTCAAGTCCCTGCACTGGAGTAACACAGATGGGGATAGTTTCCCAGTTCTGGGGGCAGAGGCTGCCTGGCTTGGGGGACAGAGACTGGGGGCGCAGTTGTGCAGCTGGAGGGATGAGGCTGAAGAGCACCTGTTTTGGTTAGGGTGACAGGAGCTGTCATTTCAGTCCTCTAGCTTGGGGTGCAGAGTCCAGAGTGCTGGTGTCTGAGTGTTCCTGGGACAACTGAGTCAAGGGTTTCCTGAACCCAGGTGTGGGGTCTCTGAGTGAGTGTGGCCAGCAGTGTGGAGCTTTGTGTCCAGGTCGCTGAAGCTGGGAGTGTGGGCATTTGGAATGAAGGTGTCAAGAGGTCAGAGCCCAGGACCCAAGGCCTACTGGAAGGGTGCATCATGGCTATGACATGAAGGGCCAGTGTTTTCACAGCACGTCCATACCTGTGGGTGGCAGTGATAGAGAACCCTAGTTGGGGGAAGATGGAAACTGGGGCTCTAATGCCTGGCCTAGGGGTCATTGTGGGCACAGGTAACCTTGGGGTTTCTGGCTCTGGAGACTCAGCTGCCCTTTTTTTGGACACAGGAGGATCCTGTGGGTCTAAAGCCTAGTCTGAGCTGGGTGGAGTGGCTCACACCTATAATCCCAACACTTTGGGAGGCTGAGGCAGGTGGATCGCCTGAGGTCACTAGTTCAAGAACAGCCTGGCCAACATGGTGAAACCCCATCTCTACTAAAAATACAAAACTTAGGCATGGTGGCAGGCGCCTGTAATCCCAGCTACCTGGGAGGCTGAGGCAGGAGAATCACTTGAACCCGGGAGGCGGAAGTTGGAGTGAACTGAGATTATGCCACTGCACTCCAGCCTGGTGACAGAGCAAGACCCTATCTCCAAAAAAAAAAAAAGAAAGGAGAAAGAAAGAAAAGAAATTAGGCCGGGCGCGGTGGCTCAAGCCTGTAGTCCCAGCACTTTGGGAGGCCAAGGCAGGTGGATCACGAGGTCAAGAGATTGAGACCATCCTGGTCAAAATGGTGAAACCCCGTCTCTACTAAAGATACAAAAAATTAGCTGGGCATGGTGGCGCATGCCTGTAATTCCAGCTACTCAGGAGGCTGAGGCAGGAGAATTGCCTGAACCCAGGAGGCGGAGGTTGCGGTGAGCCGAGATCGCGCCATTGCACGCCAGCCTGGGTAACAAGAGCGAAACTCCGTCTCAAAAAAAAAAAAAAAAAAAAAAAGACTAGCTGAGCGAGGCCCAGGCATGGTGGCTAATGCCTGTAATCCCAGCACTTTGGGAGGCCGAGATGGGCAGATCACTTAAGATCACAAGTTCGAGACCAGCCTGACCAACATGGAGAAACCCCATCTCTACTAAAAATACAAAATTAGTCGGGTGTGGTGGTGCATGCCTGTAATCTCAGCTATTCAAGAGGCTGAGGCAGGAGAATTGCTTGAACCCGGAAGGCGGAGGTTGCGGTGAGCCAAGATCACACCATTGCACTCCAGCCTGGGCAACAAGAGCAAAACTCCATCTTAAAAAACAAACAACAACAACAAAAAAACCAACTAGCTGGGCATGGTGGCACATACCTGTAGTCCAAGCTAGTCCCACCAAGATGAGAGGATCTCGAGTCTAGGAGGTTGAGACCAACCTCGGCAACATAGTGAGACCCCGTCTCTACAACAACAACAAAAAATTAGCTGGTCACGGTGGCAACTGCCCGCAGTCTGCAGTTCCAGCTACTTGGGAGGTTGAGGGAGGACCTCTTGAGCCCAGGAGTTTGAGGCTGCACGAATTCATGACTGTACCACTACACTACAGCCTGGGTGACAGAGCAAGAGCATATCTCCAAAAAAACACCTCATTTGGGGGCAAATGGTTGCTTGTGGTGGTGAAGATGTATTGTTTATGGGTGACTAAAACTGAGGACTCAGATTCTCACTTTGATAAGACAGATGCTGGGGCTCAAGATCCTGAATTTGGGGTGCCTAGAGTTCCTCCTGCTCAGTTCTGGGTGCATGTGAGCCCTTGTTCCTGTTTGGGCATCCCTAACGCCGTGTGGCTTCATCACTGAGGCTGGGGATGGGGGCTACTGACACCCACATAAGTGATGACGGGTTGGGGTGTCAACTCTCTAGATTAGAAGTGACTTCCTGCGGCATTTCACCTGTTAGGTTTGAGGCCAGTCAGTTCACAAACTCAGGTGTCAAGTCTAGGGTGACTGGTTTTGAGGTTTAGCGGTGACCACATGGGCAGTCCACATGTTGATCTGGGGGTCCTACTGATCACCTTAGGGCTGACTGAGGTTTGGAGCTCACTTGCCTAGTGTTGGGGTCACTGAGTCTGGGTGCCCCAGGCCCTGATTTTGGGGTCGTCTGAGACTGAGAGGCTATATGCAAAGTGTGTGGGTGACTGGCTGTGGAGCTCAAATGCCTATTTTGAGAGTGACTCACTGTGGTTTTGCTGACAGGAGGCCCTAAAGGTTAAATTAGGGGTGAATGAAACTGTGGGCCTGTATTCTTTTTTCTTGGAGATGGAGTCTCACTCTGTTGCCCAGGTTGGAATGCAGTGGCGCCATCTTGGCTCACTGCAACCTCTGCCTCCCAGATTCAAGCGATTCTCCTGTCTCAGCCTCCCGAGTAGCTGGGATATCAGGCGCACGCCACCACACCCGGCTAATTTTTTGTATTTTAGTAGAGACGCGGTTTCACCATGTCGTCCAGGCTGCTCTCGAACTCCTGAGCTCAGGCAATCCACCCGCCTCGGCCTCCCAAAGTACTGGGATGATAGGTATGAGCCACCGTGCCTGGCCTGTATTCTAATTTGGGAACTGATTAAGGCTGGGGCCCTAAATCCAAAATAGAGGTGACTTGCCATGGTGTTCAGTTAGAGGGTTCTGAGGCCGGGGGGCTTCGGAGCCCAAATTTGTGGCTCAAATTCCAAAAACCCTTAGTTTGTGGGTAGCTGTGGCAAAACATTCAGATGTCTAGTTTAGGGGTATGTAATGCTGGCTGCCCAGATGCTGAGGTTGGGATGACCATCTGAGAGCCCAAACACCAATTTGGAGTGACAGTTGGGGTCCAGATGTCCCTTGGCAGGTCCAGTGCCACACTGGGGTTGTCATCAGATGCCTCCTGGGGGTGTCACAGAAGCCCATCTTTGGGGGGTTAAGAGAAGGCAACCAGATGTCTGGTTTGAGGGCTACTAGTTGTGAGTTCCTAACATTTATGTACAATTTGGGGGTCACTGACTCGCAAGACCTAGTTGCCAGGGTTTGCAGGTTGTTGTTGGTGGTGGTTTTTTTTTTTTTTTTTTTTTTGAGACAGAGTCTCGCTCTGTTGCCCAGGCTGGAGTGCTGTGGTGCAATCTTGGCTCACTGCAACCTCCGCCTCCCGGGTTCAAATGATTCTCCTGCCTCAGCCTCCTGAGTAGCTGGGATTACAGGTGCGAGCCACCATGCCTGGCAAATTTTTTTATTTTTAATAGAGATGGAGTTTCACCATGTTGGTCAGGCTGGTCTCAAACTGCTGATCTCAAGTTCAGCCTGCCTCAGTCTCCCAAAGTGCTGGGCTTACAGGCATGAACCACCTCGCCCGGCTGGGTTTGTGGCTCTTTGTACCTAGTTTGGGGTGATGGAATTTGGGGTGGTGTTCCTTAGTGTGGGAATGTCTGAGGCTAATCACTCAGATTAGCCTGGTTCGGGGTAGACTGACACAGAGACTCAGATCCTGGGGGAGCCTCAATGCCTAGTTTAGGAGTGGCTTAAATTGGGGATCTTTTTTTTTTTTTTTTTTTTTGATATGGGGTCTCACGATTGCCCAGACCTGAGTACAGTGATATCATCACAGCTCACTATAGGCTTGATCTCCCAGGCTCAAGTGATCCTCCCATCAGCCTCCCGAGTAGCTGGGACTAAGGCATGCTGCCTGGCTAATTTTATTTTTTGTAGAGGTGAGGTCTTGGTACGCTACTCAGGCTGGCCTCCAACTCCTGGCTCAAAGGATCCTCCTGCCTCAGCCTCCCACAGTGTTGAGATTCCAGGCGTAAACCACCACATCCAGCTTCCTGTGTCTTATCAGGTCCCTGGTCCTGTGTCTTATCAGGTCCCTGAGCAGGGCCCACCTGGGCAACCCCAAATAATCCCATCTCAAGAGCCTTCATTTAATTGCATCTGCACAGACTCTTCTATAAGGTCACATTAGCAGGTTCTGGGGTTAGGATGTGGACATACCTTTTTTGGGGGCCACGATTCAACCTACTATGAGGGTGTTTGAGGCAGGCACCCTAAATCCCACGTTTGGGTCTCTCTTGATTGTGGGCTTCCCGCTGTTTGGATGAGGAAGACTGACCTTGAGGGTCAGCTCCACACACCTGATTTGGGGGTTCTTGACTTGCCTGCTTCTGAGGGTAACAGCCTATGGGGTGCTAATGATCAGTGCAGAGTAACTGAAGTTGGAGTTTGGAGACAATAGGGATGGTTTGGAGATCTGAGCTTCAGTGTCACAGAGTCCTCCTAACTTTGCAGGTATCTGAGGTTGGGATGCTAGATGCTGAGTTTGTGGGGTAACTTACAGGGGTTCCTAACTTATGAGTGGGGGTGAAAGCTCAGATGTGTATCGTAAGGGCAGGTGATGCTGGAATTCAAGGTGCCAAGTTGGGGGGCTACGAAAGCTGGTTGTTGACCAGGTATGGTGGCTCGTGCCTGCAGTCCCAGTTACTTGAGAGGCTGAGGCAGGAGGATCACTTGAACCTGGGAGGTTGAGGCTACAGTAAGCTGAAATCATGCCACTCCAGCTCCAGGCTGGGCAATAGAGCAAGGCCCTGTCTTAAAAAAAAAAAAAAGTTGGTTGTCCACATGCATCTGTTAGGCTGACCAATGATTGGGTCTGGACGCAAGGTTTGGGGGTGATGCTAGAGTCACATGACTAGTGTTAAGGTAACTTGCTGGGGTGTTTCTGAGGTTCCTTGGTTTAGTGGAAACAGTCTGGGGAGCCAATGTCTAGTCTGGGGGAGTCTTAGGTTGGGTGGGGTCCAGACTCTCATTTTGACTTGAGTCTGAGGATCCAGTTGTCAGGCTTGGGGTTGCCCAGTTTAGGGGTGTCTGACTTTCAGTCCCATTTTCTAGTTTGTATGTGTTGAGCATGGACTCACATGCTGAGTGGGGTGACAGCAGCTGGGGCCTATTTCTCTAGATCATGGGTGGTTCATCTTGGGGTCCTGATGAGGTTCAATGAGGAAAGCTTAGTTTAGGTGTGCCAAATTTGGGGCCCCAACGTCTAATTTGGGGGTGACAGTATGAGGAATAAATGCCTAGTTTAGGGGGGCTTATGGAGTTACCCATGCTTATTTTGGGGTAACTGAGCTAGGGTCCATTTCCCTTATTCTCTTGAGTGTTTTGGGTTGGAGGACTTGTTTGGGGGTGAATGGAACTGGGGCCCAGAATTCTCATTTTAGGGTGCCTGGGGCTAGGCTGGGTTACCACCTTCTGTTTGTGAGTCCAAGTAGCCACTCACGCGGCCTGGGGTGATTCAGGCCCATGTCTAGATCTGATCCCAGGGGTCTCCGGTCCATTGGGGTGCTTTGGAGGGAGGGGAGGGGTTCGCAGGCCTGGTCTGTGGGTATTTAGATGCCTCCTTTAGGAGAATCTCAGACTAGGGTCCTGTGGTCCTAGGGATCTAGTCCCGGCGCTGGGGGAGCCAATCCTGGTGCTGTCCCCCAAGGCTGGGCCCCTCCTGGGGGCGTTCGGGGGGACGGTCAATTTGTGGGTGACCGTCCATTTGTGGGTGACCGACTTGGGGGAATAGGTGTTCCTGTTGGGGACTGAGCGGGGCCAGGCGCGGTGGGGGTGGGTGGCTGCTGTGCGGAGCCGGCTGCGCCCCAGGGGCTGGCTGCAGCGGGGGTTCCCGCGGGAAGCGGAGCGCGGCGGGGCGGCCGGCGGCGGGAGGGCGAGCGCCGGAGTGACAGGAGAGGAAGAAAAATGGGCCGAGAAATCAGAGTGGACGCGCGGGGGGCGCGAGTCCGGGAGCGGGCGGCGGCGGTGGCGAGGGGCGGG
This sequence comes from Saguinus oedipus, assembly GCA_031835075.1. Taxonomy (NCBI): domain Eukaryota; kingdom Metazoa; phylum Chordata; class Mammalia; order Primates; family Cebidae; genus Saguinus; species Saguinus oedipus. The sequence continues at coordinate 44,290,889 of CM063187.1, read as the reverse complement.
GGCCGCACTCTCTGCCTCGGGGGATGCGGCCCGCTCGCCTTCCCGGACCCCCGCCCTTGGAGGCCGGGGCCAGCGATCCGACCCCCTCCCCTAATTCCCACCCTGCACCCTCTCCCTGCGGCTCCTGCCTCATTCCAGTGCCCACCACTCCCATCTTCCAGGTCCCCGCTCGCGTCCCCGACGGACACCCCCGCGTTCTCCGTTCCTTTTCGGACTTCCATTCACTTTCTCGCGCTCCGAGCCCTCCCCGCCGCGTTCTCCAGCACACCCCGCCTGCGTTCTAGCTGAGCCGCCCACGTTCTAAACTGGCTCTGCGCCCGAACCTCCTTTCCCTCCACGCCCTGGGCCCCGGCCCCTTTCCTAACTCTGCCCAAGTCTTCCAGTGGCCTCTGTCTTCAGCATCCACCGGGAGGCCCCCAAGTACCCTCCAAAGGTCTGAGGCGGAAATGGGGCGCGCGGCGGCGGGGGAGGGGCGCGGCGGGGGGGCGGGGCGGGGCGGGGGCGGTGGCCAATGGAGCGGGAAGTAGGACAAATGAGGCCCGGCCCGCGCGGCCGACAGGCCCCTCCATCTTCCCATTAGCGCCTAATGGCCCCCCCGCCGCCGCCTGATGAAGATTTATCGGCCCCGGAACCCCCGCCCCTCCGCCCCCGGGCTCCCTCCCCGCGCCCGCCAGGCCTCGCCCCGCCCCCGCCCTCGCGGACACCTGATGAAGCCGTCACCGCGGGAAAAGGGGGCGCCCGAGACGTCTCTCGGCCGAGTCCAGACGAGACAGTCGCACAGAGACGCCGAGGGGAGGCGAGGAGAAAGTTCCGGGCCTGCGGAGTCAGGGTCCCCGGGAGGGAGTGGAGGGGAGGGTTTGAGCTGCCGCCAAGGGAGCCCCCAAACTGAATCCTACCCTAGTGCTGGGCCCAGGAGTCCGGCGTGGGTGGGAGGGGGCGGCTGCCCTGGAGGACCAGGCAGGGTTTTCACGCATCCAAGGGAGGCTAGAGGTGGGGGCCCGCAAGCCGGGGCTGCGACATAAGTGGATTCCGGACCAAGCTGGGACCAGGAGCGGGTGGGGGCCTGGACTTCTGGGTCTGAGGGAGGAGGGAGGGGCTGGAGGCCAGGACTCCTGGGTCTGAGGGAAGAGGCAGCGGGGGATGGGGGGGTCTGGACTCCTGGAGCTGAGGGAGGAGGCCGCCGGGGGCCTGGACTGCTGGGCCTGAGGGAGGAGGCCGCCGGGGGGCCTGGACTGCTGGGCCTGAGGGAGGAGGCCGCCGGGGGGCCTGGACTGCTGGGCCTGAGGGAGGAGGCCGCCGGGGGGCCTGGACTGCTGGGCCTGAGGGAGGAGGCCGCCGGGGGAGGGGGGGGCCTGGACTGCTGGGCCTGAGGGAGGAGATTGCTGGGGACCTGGATTGCTAGGCCTAATGGAGGATGGACTGGGAGCCAGGATTCCTGGGTCCTCTGGGGAAGCTGTGGTTTGAGACTCCTGGGTCTCGGGGAGGAGTGGCTGGGGCCTGTAATCCAGGGCCTGGGGAAAGAGGAGGCTGCGAGCCTCCACTCACGGGCCCCAGGCCGGGAGCTTGACTCTGGGGGGGCTGGGTTGGGAGGCCCTGATTGATTTCTGTTTACCGGCTGTCCCCGCAGGCGGAAGAGCGAATCGCGCCCCATCCATCAACAGGCTCGCAGCCTCCCTAATAAAAACATTTTACTCCTAAATGATCTCGAACTAATTAACTCAAAGTGTTAATTAAAGTTTGCGCAGACAGCATTGTCATCAGGGAGGGCGGTGGATCCATCTTCCTGAGAAAGAGACAGGGTTGGGGGGGGCTCCCATCCCCCTCACTGCTGAGCCCCGTCCACTGCTCCGCCCTGTGGCCTCCAGACTCCCCTCCAGGGCTCTTCACCTCTGTCCCCACTCCCAAGCTCCTCTCTGAGCTCTTCACTGCTCTGTCTCTCTCATCTCTCACTGTCAGCCTGTCTCTGAGTTTGTGTCGCTGCCTCTTGACGTCTGGCCAGAACACTGTGTCCCCAGGGTTCCCACCTCCCATTCGTGGTGCCTTTATGTGTGTGCGTGTGTGTTGGGGTTGTGTGGACACACATGTATGTCAGGAGATGCATGGCAGTTTGTGCACGTGTGTTTGAACCCAGAGTGTGTGTGAGGGTTTGCATGGGCACAGGCATGTATGTTCCCAGAGCTATGTGTGTCTGAACCTGTGGTCCATGTGGACGGGCAGGCCGTGGGACCCGACCAGGTATCCCTGAGCCAGTGTTTTAGAACCTCTGGGGGCCCCTTGCTGGGCAGGGCAGGCAGGAGCAGGGGGCTGCAGGTGCACTGGGTGGGCAGGGACACTGGGCCCCTTTCCCCTTCCCCCTCTCCCACAGCCCACTGCCAGCAGGGCCAGGGAGCCAGGGCCAGGACAGGCCACCAGGCCATGGGCACTGGTGGGGTGGCTGGCTGGGCGGCTCTGGTGTGAGCTCATACATCAGGGCTGACAGGCTCCGAAAGCCCCGGAATTAAAACCTAAATCGAATATTGATCACCCGCTCCGGCCGTGGCGCCCACAACGGCCCCCCCAGCTCCCTCGCGCTTGCTCCCTGCTCCCTGGTTCTCAGGCGTTGCCGCTGTCCTGTCTCTCTGTCTTTCTCCTCCTCTCTCCCTGGCTTCTCTGCACCCTGGCCTTCCTCTAGTGGCCCCAGCGGGTGCCCCCTCAGCCAGAGACAGAGATGGAGGCTGAAAGAGGCACAGAGACATTCGGATGTGCTAAACAGACTCAAACGCAGAAATAATTCCACATAGACCTGCAGACAGACATGGCCCCTGTTACCCACAGACTTACACACCGGAGTTACGCACAGCCACACTCCAAGAGTCACCCCAACACAGACACACACCACACAAAAATGCTGCCCGCAGGAAGCACACGGAGAAAGTACCAGACACAGACAGGCAGACAGACACCCACACCCACAGGCTCACGGAGTTACCATCACACACAGGGTCACTGAGGCCTCAGTGTAGCGACACAGGGACAATCACAAAGCAAGTTACTCGGATGTGGGCAGAGCGAGACAGAAGAGCCACAATCATGTATGCAGGCAGACACACAGACACGCTGAGCTCCTGAGTGGCAGGGAACACACTCCCGTCTGCCCGTTTGCACTTATCCTGACACAGCGGCCACCACCCCCACTCTTGGATCCAGAACCCAGAAAGGCCTACTGCCAAGGGAGGAGGATCCCAGACCTCATCCCCCAATTCTGAGCAGTTCCTAACATGTACCAAAGGTCAGGGCTGGTCCAGAAAGGTAGCTGGAGAGATGGACCCCACAGAAGGCATGGAGGGCTCCCCGTCCAGAGAGGGGCAGGGACAGGGCCAAGGTCATGCTGTCTGGGGAAGGCCCAGGGATGCAGGGCTCTCGTCTCTGAGACCACCTGTAGAACTGAGGCCAGAGAGTGGGAAGAACTTCCCCAGACCACTAGGGTGGGGACCCCCCAGAGTGGGCAGGGGTGCTGCCCCACCCCCACCCCATCCCCACCCTGAGGCTTCCCAGCTGGGGTGGGCAGCATCCGAGGCAGGCGGTGGCGGCTGGCTAGGAGAAGATGAATCTTTCATGAGTGATTTGCGGCCGCCTCTTCTCGTCCCGTGTTGTTTAATGTTTCAATTTGGGCGAAAGCAAAACATTCAATCAGGCGGATTAAGTGCGTAATGCGTCTCATCGCTCAATCTGTCGCCTCCGCCGGGCAGCCCGCCGGGTGGGGGGGAGGACTGGGAGGGGGTGGCGGGCAGAGACCCAGGCCAAGGGAGCCCATTCCCCAGCAACCCTCCTAAGCGTTGCCACAGGGAGCCCCTCAGCCTGGAACCCCCACCTGGCACCTGTCTGCCCCCACATACCACTCTCTGCTTCATCTCCTTCATCTCAGGATGTCCACTTGCCTTCGGGGCCCTGATTTCTCTCTGTGTCCACCTGTCTCTGTCCACCTCTTTCTTTTGGGTGTGTCCACCGTTCTCTCCTCTTGTCTGTCTCTCCATGAGTGCCTGCCTTTGTCCCTGTCCACCTGTCCTCCTGCTGCCTGCTCTCTGGGTTCTCTTTCCTCCTTTAGACCTAGCCCCCATCCCTCAGTTCCTGTCCATCTGTCCACATGGCTCCCGTCCTGTCTCTTGTACTGTCTCTACCCAGGTCTTGCCAGCCCAGCCTCTGCCTATCCAAGAGTCTCTCTGCTGCCCTCACCCCCTGCCTGCTGTCTGTTGCAGACCCCCTCTGTCCTCGGTCTTTCCCTGATCCCCTCCAGTTCTAGCCCTAAAATCACGCCCCGGTCTCTCTCTTCTCCACCAAGGTTTGAGTCTTCAGTCCTCTGTCGGCCAGACACTGGCCCACTTCTCTATTCATTTCTGTCACTGTCTGTGTTTGCCTGTCTGTCCATCCATCTCCATCCTTCTCTCTTCCCTCCTCTCTCTCCCCCTTTCCCCTGTCTCTGCTCCCCCTTGGGTCAGTGCCTCTGGCTTCCCTTGACCTGTCAGTTCCCGGTCCCTGGTCTGGCCTAATATCCATATCCACTAGGGGGCAGCAGGTACAGGCTTTTCTGGAGGGGAGGCTAGTGATGGCGCAGGGGCTTCCCAGCCAGCCCTTTTACTTGTCTGAGGACCATCCTGCCCATTGCATGTCCAGGCCCAAGCCCCTCCTCCCTCAGACCCAGGAGTCCAGGTCCCTACCCCTCCTCCCTCAGACCCAGGAGTCCAGGCCCCCAGTCCCTTCTCCCTCAGACCCAGGAGTCCAGGCCCCCAGCCCCTCCTCCCTCAGACCCAGGAGTCCAGGTCCCTACCCCTCCTCCCTCAGACCCAGGAGTCCAGGCCCCCAGTCCCTCCTCCCTCAGACCCAGGAGTCCAGGTCCCTACCCCTCCTCCCTCAGACCCAGGAGTCCAGGCCCCCAGTCCCTCCTCCCTCAGACCCAGGAGTCCAGGTCCCTACCCCTCCTCCCTCAGACCCAGGAGTCCAGGCCCCCAGTCCCTCCTCCCTCAGACCCAGGAGTCCAGGTCCCTACCCCTCCTCCCTCAGACCCAGGAGTCCAGGCCCCCAGTCCCTCCTCCCTCAGACCCAGGAGTCCAGGTCCCTACCCCTCCTCCCTCAGACCCAGGAGTCTAGGCCCCCAGTCCCTCCTCCCTCAGACCCAGGAGTCCAGGCCCCCAGTCCCTCCTCCCTCAGACCCAGGAGTCCAGGCCCCCAGTCCCTCCTCCCTCAGACCCAGGAGTCCAGGCCCCCAGCCCCTCCTCCCTCAGACCCAGGAGTCCAGGCCCCCAGCCCCTCCTCCCTCAGACCCAGGAGTACAGGTCCCCAACCCCTCCTCCCTCAGACCCAGGAGTCCAGGATCTGAGACCCTCTTCCTTCAGACCCAGGATTACAGGTCCCCAGCCCCTCCTCCCTCAGACCCAGGAGTCCAGGATCTGAGACCCTCCTCCCTCAGACCCAGGGGTCCAGGTCTGGGGCTGCCATCTCCCTCAGAACACAGGGGTCCTATCCTCTACCCGCCTTCTCTCTCCTCCTCCCAGGCAGCCTGTGACCTGCTCCAGGATAAATGGAGATTTCAGCTGGGGACTGACAAACACTAACCAGAAATGTTGTCACCATCACCTGCTGCTGAGACCCATGGGGCTGGGAGACCAGGGACCCATAGCATGTGCAGGCACATGAACAGGGACACACACAGATGTGTGTGTCTGTGTGTGTCTCCAGGAAATACAAACATAATGGAATATGGGATTCAGTCAACACGCAAGGACACACACAGACACCAACACAGACACACATGCATCCAGAACTCAGGGACACGCACACGCACGCACACGCCAAGCATCTGCCCATTCAGGGCAACTGCCTTTGGGGACAGCATAGGTAGGGCAGGAGGGTCCCCCAAACTCCCATCTCCAGATCTGCCCTCAGCCCAACCCCTCAGCCTCTGCCCTTCTCCTGGCACCCTTGCCCCTTCCTCTCTACTTCCGGAAGCCTCTCAGCCTCTGGGTCCCTCTCCTACCCTCTGCCCCCCCACCCCTCCTCTCTGCCTCTCCTCTCCCAGGTTCACTTTTCTCTGTTGCTTATGCTCCCCATACCCCTCAATCCTCTCTCCCCAATTCCCTGAGTTCCTGTTTCTTGGCCTCTCACTTCTGTGGGTCTGTCTGTCGTCTGTCATCAGTTCTCCTGCCCCCTCCTCCCTCTGTCTTTTTCTCGGAATTGTCTTTGTCCATTTCCTTGGTCCTCCATAGCCAGTTAGTAGTAACATCTGGGGTTTTCTCTCTGAGCCACTCTCAGTTTGTCTCTCCGGCGCCCTTTCCTAGGGTGTCTCTGTTCCGAGTCTCTCTGAATATCTCTGTCAGTCCCTGTCTCTCTGTAACTCAAGGCTTTGCAGTCTCCAAGTTTCTGTGTCTCTGCATCTCTCTTCTGTCTCCCATCTCTCTGTCTCTTCCTCTCTGTCTCTGTCTCTCTGTCCATCCATCTCTCTCTCCCGGCCCCTCCCTCCCTCCCCCTCTCTCCCTCTCTGTCTCACTCTTCGCCTCTCTCTTTTCTCTCTCAAGTGTTTTCAATTTTATTCTGAGTGGAATTAACTACCCCTGATGTCAAATTGCCGCCGAAATCGATAATAATATCTTTACAAAAGAGGATATTCTTCTCTCGGAGAACGGCCTCTGAAAAATGGAAAATTTAGTCGAAATTGATTCATTACTTGACACTTTATAGAACGGCTGCGTATTGATCGCACCTGTCATGTCCCATCTCCCCTAATCGAAGCTGAAGGCCGGCTCCGATGCCTGCTATTTTTCATAATTCCACCGCAGCCGACAGCTCCACAAACACCACCGCTAGCTCAGCCTCCGCCTCCCTGAGCCGGCTGCCACCGCGCGCCCTCGGCCTGGCCCTGGCCCCGCCGGCCGCGCTGCACGGCCATCCCTCCGTCCATCTGCCCACCAATTCTGTAGACGCCCTCTGTCCGTCCTCCCCTCCCTCCTGGCCACTCTCCCTTGCTGGCTATCTGTCCCTCCTGCCCCAGCCCCAAGTCTGTCTGTCTGTCCTTTTCCAGCCTCCACATCTGTCCCCAGTCTTCCAACACCCTCGCTCATCCTTTCCCTCACCCTTGTCTGTCTGTCTGAATACCTGCCCCCCCAGGCACAGGCCCTGGCTGGCTGCCTCTCCCTGCTCTCTGGGCTCCCATCTGTCCTGTGTCTGTCCGTCTGCCCTCCCTGCACCTTGTTTGCCCAGGCCTTCATCCTTCCACCTCCCAGCCCCTCTTGGTCCATCCTCTCCCACCCAGTATAGGGGGTGGGGTGGGGGAGCAGTGGCTATGCTGTCTGTTTGCACCCCTCTTCCAGATGACTGGACTCCCCCATTCATTCCCTCTGCTCTCCCCAACATCCACGGAGGTGTAGCTTGGCTCAGTTCCAGCCCCAGCTCTCCTGGGACTCCCCGCCCTTCTCCCCAGCCCCTCTCTGCCCGGCTTCTCCCTGCCTCCCTCCCTGCTCTCTTTAACGTCCTCTCTCAGCCTCCGTCCTCCCCTCTCCCTCCCTCCCTCCCTCCTTCCTAGGCCAGGCTTTGCCCTCAGCAGGAACCCAGAGAGGAATCAGGCACAGGCCTTGCCCACAGGGAGCCTTGAGCCCTGGGGATCGGGGGCTTCGGGTGGTCATACTGAGTGGAGGACACAGTGGTAGGGTGGGCCCTGGTCTGGGAGGACGCAGAGCCAGGTAGGCAGGGCGCTTGTCTGCAAGATCCTAGTCTAATCTGTGTGTGGGGGGGGATGGGGGGCAGGGCAGCCTGGTGGTTAAGAACGCAGACCCGGTGGCCAGGCTACCTGGCTCCAGGTCCCCTTCCAACAATAACTAGCCATGACAGTCAGCAAGTGATTCTGTGCCTCAGTTTCCTCATCAGTAAAGTGGGGGTGACGCTTAGAACAGCACTTACCTCTTGGAGTTGTGCCGTGAGAATTGCTTGAGTTAATCTGTGTATAGAGTTTAGGCCAGTGACCTGCACCAGGCAAATACCATTAAATAGTCATCGTCGTGCCTATTGTCATGCTGGGACTGGGCCCCATTCAACCTCCCCAACCCGAGTCTCCCTACTTCCCCTTTTCTCTTGTGGTTCCGGGAGGGCTGCAGTTGTGGGGAGGGGGTTAGGGAGATGGAATCTTGGAATGGGGGGCTCCTGGTTTCACCCTCTGTCACCTTTAGTGCTTTTAGCTGCACCAGGAGGCATCTTTGCTAAAAGCAATCTCGAGAGAGCCAACAGCCCTCACGGAGGGGTCCTCTTGCTCTCGGGGGTTTCTTTCTTTCTTTCTTTTTTTTTTTTTTTGAGACGGAGTTTCGCTCTTGTTACCCAGGCTGGAGTGCAATGGCGCGATCTCGGCTCACCGCAACCTCCGCCTCCTGGGTTCAGGCAATTCTCCTGCCTCAGCCTCCTGAGTAGCTGGGATTACAAGCATGCACCACCATGCCCAGCTAATTTTTTTTATTTTTAGTAGAGATGGGGTTTCACCATGTTGACCAGGATGGTCTCGATCTCTTGACCTCGTGATCCACCCGCCTCGACCTCCCAAAGTGCTGGGATTACAGGCTTGAGCCACCGCGCCCAGCCTCGCTCTTGGGGGTTTCAAGAGTCAATCGGATATTACAGACCCCGGAGGTCTGCTCTCTCCTTCATGGGTAATAAATTCAGTCCACTGGGTGTTACAGGCTGGTGAGGGTATTCTCCTTCTCCCTCTCTCTCTGTCTCCCCCTCTCCTAGAGGGCATTAAACACCCTGAGGGCGTCCTCTCTCAGTGGGGTATTAACTACAGTCTTCTGCTGCTGCAGCCTCCCTGGGGATGTTAAGTACAGCTTAATGATCCCCCTCCTGTGAGACGCTTCCTTCAGCCAAGTAGGCAGCGTTGGCAACACTGCTAACTAGGCAGCATGTGCCCCCGCCGGCCGCGGGAATGCTGCACAGTGAGGGCTCTTTCACTGAGCACCTACTACGTGCCTTACGAGGCGCTGCGCACACTGATGTCTCCTCAGGAATCATCCTGAACCCTAGGGCTCGGAGAGGCAGCATAAATCACTCCAAAATGCACAGCCCCAAAAGGTGTTCCAGAAAACAAGACGGTGTCTTCTGGGGGTGGGGGACACTGAGAGTGTTCTGAACAGTCAGATGGGTGCAGTTCCCTTTCCCATGGGTGTGATGCACAGGACAACGGGTCCTGGCTGCCCCACCCCCAGAGCATAAGAGCTCTCCTTAGAAGTCCTCCCCACCCGCTGATTGGCCACTGCAAACCCCTCAAAGGTGTTACATTACATTACAGTCCGGGTGTTTCAGACCCCTGGGGACATTTTCCAGTCTCCCAGAGGGGCGTGGCTGACAGGTAAAGTCTTAAAGTCCTCTTGACTGATGGTCTTTGCTATCTTTAGGGTGTCACTCACATTCCAAAGAGGTTCTATTTTCCAATAGGGTGTCATGGATGGCGTAATAAACTGTATCTCTCTGGAGAGTGTTCTATCTTACTGAAGGGTGTTATCTACAGTCAATTGAGCTCTTTCTGCTTAGAAGGTGTTCTGTCCCTCTTCTCTGGGGTTTAATGGTCATGAGATGCATTCCAGTGGGTATATTCAAAGCCTTGATGGTGTCCTAGCTCTCTTCAAGGGCATAGCCAATAAGTCACATCTACCGAGAGGGCGTCATCTTTTTCCCAAAGAGTGTCCTGTGTGGGAGGAGTCCACCCCACAGAGGGTATTCCGGAACCTCCTCCTTGGCATTCAAAGCCAGGTACCGGGCAGGTAGAGGGGTTTTCTGTAGCATAATGGGTGTTACAGACAGATTCAGAGAGACACAGACACACAGACACAGACCTGCCATCTACACATGGGGCACAAATACGTGCACTGTAATACCGGAAGTGGGAACACACAACCCGCACACGGAGACATGCAGGCACGCACAGAAACACAGGCACAAACACTGTCTAGCTGGTGAGTGGACCAAATAAGCGGTGGACAGTTCTGGGCTGTCATTGACACCCAGAGGACCATGGCTCTGGGGGACAGGGTCATAAATGTCACCCAGTGAAGCCTGCTGACTCCTTGAGAGAATGTTCCCTACAGTCCAACTGCAGAAAACGTCCAGACAAGTGAAGGAATTCTGGTTTTCTGGCAAAATTCTTAATATTTTTAACGGGATTACTTGGAAGCAGCAAATTCAAGCAAATGTGTGTATATTTGGTACTTGGTGCGGTACCAGCCGTGCTCCATGCGCCCTGCGGTTTAATCCTCCTATTCACTTCAGGAGGGAGGCCATTATTGTCCCATTTTGCAGATGGGGAAACTGAGGCTCGGGGATGTTTAGTGACTTGCCTGAGTAGTGAGAGGTAGTGAGGCTGAACCCTGTCAGGCAGGGCTGAAGTTCTCTTCTAGCCTCTCAGCACTTCGGTCTTAGTGCTGGGCACTGGTGGGGTTGGTGAGATTTCACACCGACCCCTCTCCTGGCTACTGTATATCCACCTGGGAACTGTGGTCTTGCCCTGAGACCTACTTTCCCCTCCGGGGGCAGGAGCCTCCAGGGGCGCCTGGGTGAGAGCTGCCTTTCCCCAGAGAAGGTGGTGTGGGGCTTGGCAGGGTGCAGCCTGACCTGGGAATGGGAGAGAAAAGTGGGGGAGGAAAGTGGAAGCGGAGAAAGGGTAGGGTGAGGGGCAAGGGGCAAGGGAGGGGACAGGAGGGTTGACAGTGAGGGTAAGGGTCAGGTTGGGCCTGGAGGTCCCGTGAGGGGATCTGTGAATCTGACCCGCCCTGAGGCTGTCCATATTGACTAGTTACTTCAATGGGAGCAGATCCGGCTGGGTGGGGCCCTTCCTGTCACTGCAGGTGTATGAGTGTGCGCCTGTGACCTTGTGGGCGTGTGAAGGGGAGTGTCAGTGTGCCAGCCCTGGGTTCTGTCTCTGACTATCCAGGTGTCAGTGAGGGCTTGTGTGTCCAGGCTGTGTTGAGGGTGGAGTGTGGCTAAGTGTGTCTTGTATGCTTGTGTGTCTGTGTGTCCAGTCTGTGGGTCAGTGGATCAGGAGTGGCTATGGGTTGGGGAAGGTGTGGTGTGCAGGCTGTTTGTGTATATGTTTCTCTGTGTGTGCTTGAATGTGTCCGTGTACGGGTTGTGTGTTTCCACTTCCTGAATTAAGATACATGGCGGGTCTGTGTATGCGCGTCTGGGTCTGTCTCTCTGTAGGGCTGTGTGTCCCTGAGCGCAGTGTCCGCCTTACTGTATCCCTGTGTCCCTCTCCGTGTGTCTACTGGCCAGGCTGTGTGTGTGCAGGTCCATGTTCCAGTCCGGGTCCAGGTCTGCGTGTCCAGCAGGGGTCCTGGCCGCGTCGTCCCCACCTCCACCTGGCGCCTGTCCGTTTGTCCGCGCGTCCTCCCGGGGAGGAGTGGGGCGGAGGGGAAGGGATGGGGAGAGGAGGGGGTCTCTCCACCCACCCCCACTCCCTCAGTCCCGGGATCGAACCTTATTTAGAGTCGCGATTCGACATCTGTTTTCAAATTTGATCAGCTCTGAACTTTATTTTCCGAGTTTGAGGAAAATTATATTCCATCGATCGCGCCCCCGCCCCCTCCCCCGCGCCGCCGCCGCTGCCGCCGCCTCCATATATCTGCGCGCCGAACGCGGCCGGGTGGCCGCGAGGGCGGGAGGCGAGCGGCGCGCAGAGGAGGAGCGGAGGGAGGAGGAGGAGGAGGAGGAAGAGGAGGAAGAGGAGGAGGCGCAGAAGGCAGGGCCGCCCCACGCCCCCAGCCGGCCCGGCGGTCCCTGGCGCGCGCCCGGCCGCGCTCGCCTCGCTGCGCTCTCGCCCGAAGCTCCGGCCCCAGCTCTCCGCATCTCCGCTCTTTGCGCGTCTGTCTCGCTGTCTCTCTCCCTCTCTGCACCTCCCCCGTCTCTGTTCGCCTCCCCGTCTCTGTTAGTCCCCCCTTCTCTCTCTTCTTGGCTGTCTGTCTCTGAGTCTCTCGCGTCCCGGTGTCTCCCTCTCCGCGTCCTTTGGGTCTCTGCCTCCCCGGGGCTCCAGGCATTCCCCCCACCCCGCCCCTCGCCCCGGTGCCCCCTCCCCAGGACGCCGCGGGGGCCATGGCTGCGGGATCCGAACTTTAAACACTTCTCCCCGGACCAGAGCAGATGCGCAAAGCCCAGAAAGTGAGTGAGCGCCGCGGGCCGGCGCACGGGTGGGAGGGGAAGGAGGGGGGAGGGGGAGGAGAGGGGGCGGGGATTCCTGCCCGAGGCGAGGGCGGGCGCGGGCGCCGCGGTGGTCCCGGGAGACCTGCGGAGAGGGGCCCTCCGAGCCCGAGGAGGTGCTGGCGAATGGGGTCTTCCGCCCCTGCAGTGGGGGGCGGGTGGGGCTGCGCCCAACTCTGGGAAGGTGGGAGGCGGGTAGCGCTGCGGGTGCGGCCTCGGGACAGAGGTGAGATATTTGGGGGCGGAGAGGGAGAGCGAGCGAGAGCCTCGGAGACTGGGTTTGCGAGACTGGACTGAAAATTTGGGAACGGGGGTTGGTGTCCGACCTGTAGATGGGTTTGAATGTTTGGGACTGAGGAGTCTGGATATTGGGGCTAGATTCTGAGTGGGGTTTAGAGGTCAGGGCTGAGGGCTTGAATATTTGGAACCTAGGGGCTCAGAGCCAAGAAACTGGATACTTGGGGCGGAAAATCTAGGTATCTGAGGTTGGGAGCTGACTGGGGCTGGGAGTCAGGACTGGAGATGTGGCTATCTGGGACCGGAGTCACACAGGAGTTTGGACCTGGGGCCCGGAGGCAGAAATCTGGATTTGGAGTTGGGAGTTCAAGGCTGAGGGTCTGCTAATTTGGATCTGGATATCTGGGGTCTGGATATTTGGATTGAGAGGGGTCACAGGGTCTGTGGGAAGGACATTTGGGCCAATTCTGGGGTCTGCACACTTTGGGGCAGGGAGTACAGGCCTGGCCCTGACCTTTGTGGGGCCAGGAGCCCTCTGGGACCCCCTTTCTGTCTGTCATTCCACCACTGTGGCAGGGCCCTGTTGGGCCACTTTTGCTGTCTCCCCTGGCTGGGTCTCTTCTCACTGTCTCTCTGTCTCTGTCTCTCACAGCATCTCTGTGTCCACCTCTAACTCTCCCAGGATCCGTCTATCTCTGTCTCTCAAAGCATCTTTCTCTTCCTCTTTGGGTCCAACTCTTAGACTCTCTCTCTCCAAATCTCTGTGCTTATCTCTCCCTGTGTGTCTTTCTCTCTCTCTCTACGCCTCTCTCTGTCTCTTACTATCTCTCCATCTCTGTCTCTCCCAGCATCTCTGTCTCTGTCTCCCCCTCGCTGGTTTCCGCTCAGATTAAGCCGGGGACCTAATTCCAGGCCCAGGATCGAATTTTCTGGCAACAAAGGGAAATAGCGAATCGATCGGTCGCTCCGGAGATTAAGAGACAAGCGGCGCGCGGATCTATCACGGCTAAACGGCCCCCCCGCCCGCTCCCCCCGCCCGGCTGGCCCGCCGAGGCCCAGACGCGCTCCGCATTGCCAAGCAGCCTCAGGAGCCCTGGCTGCCCGGCAGGGCAAGCCTCACCCAGCCAGAGCTAACTGTGTGCCCCGTGGAGGGCCAGAGCCATGGGAGGGACCCAAGAGCCAGAAGTGGCTCCCCGAGGGAGGGGAGCGAGAGAAACCCCCGAGGCGGCAGACCATTTGGCAGTCACATAGCACGCACCTGTGGCCTCAGGTAACTAACCTTTAACTCACACCTGTCTATCAACACACCTGTCACATCCGTGTTCCCCCTTCAGCTCCCCACATCTGGACTTCCAGGTACCATCTATCTCCTCACACCTGCCTGCACGCACCACCTGCCTGCATACCTGTTCCCTTCTATTGCCCTGGAGGTAACACCTATTTCCTCCTACCTGCCCCTCCAGGTAACACTTGTCCCCTCAAACTTGCCCTTAAGATGTCTGATCTCTTGGGGGACATATGTCCCCTCTTACCTGCCCCTCCAGGTAACACCGTTCTCTAAAATCTGCCCTTCCCACTGGAATGCCTGCCATTGATCTTATTTCGTGCCACACTGGCCTCTTCCTACCTGTATATGAACCATCCCATCTGTCCCGTAAAGCTCTATAAACTCATCTGTTTTTCATACATTCATATTGCTTCCCCTCTTCCTCCTCTCAGGCAGTACTGATTCACTGCACGTGCTCACACTCACACTTCGTCCTTTGCACACAAGCACTCACACCTGCAACCTGCTGACCTGTGTCTTCAGGTAAGACCTGCCCCCACCAGTCCCCAGCCTCCTGGCCTTCCCCCATCCTTCTCGGTGACACTGCTGCACCTCCTCATCCATCCCACACCTGCCCTTCCAGAAGAGCTGGCCACACATGGGTCACCTAAGAGCATGCCTGCCGCCCACACCCCTCTTCCTGTACCTGATTCCCTCCCTGACTTCCAACAGTTCCCCCATATCTGTCTTTCCTACTTGTCATTTTGGGTTACTCATCGCAGACAGTAGAAGCACCTTCCCCATCTGAGTCCTAACCCCAAGCACCACCTGATCACCAGGCCACACGCTGGTGCCCTCCTCAGAGCCTTCCCTGCTATCACGCCTTCCTCCAAGCCCTTGTCCCCGAGCTTCCCTGTTTCCCTGTCTCACCTGCCCACTGCCTGCTCACCTGTGTCTCACTCCTTCTCTCGATGTCTCTGCCTCTCTTGGACTCTCTCTCTCTCACTCTACACAACACCGCTTTACACATACACACGTTTGGGGCAGGGAATCTGTCCTTGGCCACAGGTATCTGCCTTACCTGCACACCAGTTTTTCCACGCCTGCCCCTCCGGTACTGCCTATCAATTTCTCTTCTTTCCCCACATACCTAATTCCCCATGCTTCCCCCTCTGATTTTTGCTACAGAAGGTGACATCAGTGCCCCAGCCATTCCTCACCTGCTTATCCCAGGAATCCTCTGCCCTGGAAACACATTCAGTCATTTCTTCAGCAAACAGGTACCGAGGCCTCCACACCCCACACGCCTACCCCCACTTCATCTCTCTTTGCTTCACATCTCTTCAACTGGGTCTAGGGGAGACCTTCGCCTGGGCACAGCCCTGTCCCACAGACATGCACTCGGTTCCTCATGCTCCAGCCTCCTCTCTCCTTTTACTCCCCCCAGACATCCCTGTGACCAGAGTCCCTTCGCACCTTCTGCAAGCATGTGAATGCCCGGTACACCCCTCACTGCCTCATTCACCTTGGCTACCTGTCCCTGCAACCTGTCACCACCAAACCTTCAGATCTCTCACACCTGTCCCCAGCCTGCTTCTCTCCAGAAACTCTGGTTTCCTAGCACATGTCTTTGATGAGCTCTCTCCTGGGTAAGCACCTTCCTCCGTGTGCATGATAACACCTGTACCAAGTGTTAGACACACGTGGTGGTGCCTGTTCCCAGCTACCCGACACCTGCTCCCTGCACCACACAGCCTCTTGCAAGTCCGAGGTTCTCTGACTTCAGTGAGCATCAGAAACACCTGGTCCAGGTATCACTTTCTGAGTAGCAGCTGCTTGTAACATGTGCCCCACCTGTTTCACCACAAACACCTGCTCTCCCCATATATACTGATGGCGAGGATGAGGGTGAGGGTGAGGGTGAGGGTGATGGCGGTGGTAGCTCCTGATTACTAAGTCCACCATTTGTCTCTGTGACAGACAGTAAGTTCTTCACACCCATTGTCTCATTTGTCCTCATAGGACCCTCATGAGGCACGTACTTGCCTCTTGTCCCCATTTTACAGAGAAGGAAACTGAGTCCAGAGAGCTTCTTGGAGGTCCCATAAACGGGTAGATGTTAAGAGATTTGAGTCAAATCAAGGCTATCTGACTTCAGAGACTACCCTCCTAGCCATCCGGGTGTCCTTGCCTCCCACATCTGCCCCTCAGGTGACCTCCTCTCTCCAAATACATCTGTCTACCTAGTGACTTTTGGTGACACTTGCTTTATTACTTCCCAACCCATCTCCCCTGCACTCCAGCCTCACTTTCTCACCCTCCATTGACTCCTGGGGCCAAGGCTGTCATCCCACATGCTCACCCCCACCTCCCCCACAAGCTGTGTAGGGCCAGCACAGGCCCCTCCCAGCACAGCTGCTCCCAGCACACCCCTACCTCCCCAGACACACCCCCAGCACAGCCCCTCCCAGCACACCCCTGCCTCCCCAGACATACCCCCAGCATAGGCCCTCCCAGCACACCCTACCTCCAGACACACCCCCAGCACAGCCCCTCCCAGCACACCCCTACCTCCAGACACACCCTCAGCACAGCCCCTCCCAGCACACCCCTACCTCCAGACACACCCCCAGCACAGCCCCTCCCAGCACACTCCTACCTCCAGACACACCCCCAGCACAGCCCCTCCCAGCACACCCCTACCTTGACACACCCCCAGCACAGCCCCTCCCAGCACACGCCTACCTCGACACACCCCCAGCACAGCCCCTCCCAGCACACCCCTACCTCGACACACCCCCAGCAGAGCCCCTCCCAGCACACCCCTACCTCGACACACCCCCAGCACAGCCCCTCCCAGCACACCCCTACCTCCAGACACACCCCGAGCACAGCCCCTCCCAGCATACCCCTACCTCGACACACCCCCAGCAGAGCCCCTCCCAGCACACCCCTACCTTGACACCCCCAGCACAGCCCCTCCCAGCACACCCCTACCTCCAGACACACCCCCAGCACAGCCCCTCCCAGCACACGCCTACCTCCAGACACACCCCCAGCACAGCCCCTCCCAGCACACCCCTGCCTCCCAAACCCCCCTCCCTGCATGCTGGCCTTTCCTTTCTACCCACCCTCATTTCCTTTCCTTTCTCCATTTCCACCTTTGCCACCACCTGCCCATATCTCCTTGCCCCTGTCCGTCTCTGCCTGTCTGACTCTGAGTCTCAGTCTCTGCATCTGTCTCTCTTCGCTTCTGGCCTCCACCCCTGCCCCACCCTGTCTGTTTGTCTTCGCCTGTCTCCCAGTCTCTCTTTGTTCTCTGTGTTTCTCTACTTGTCTTTGTCTGCGTCTCTCTCCATACAGTCTTTACAGCTCTCTGACTCTCTCAATTTCTCCATATCCTGGACTCTGTGTCTGTCTCGTCCCTCCTTTTCTGTCTCCGGCCCTTGCTCTGTCCTCTGACAGTACAAATATTGGAGGCTTCAAGTCATACCGACCTGCATTCAAGTCCAGGCTCACCTCACCACTGTGGGACTTTGGCCAAGTTACTTTTCCTGTCAGAGCCTCAGTTTCCACATCTGTGAAATGGGCATCCATCATGGCAGTTCCTGCCTCACAGGTTTTGGTGAGGATAGGGTGCTGAGGGAAGCAAAAGGCCTGGGTCAGAGGGGGTGTCCACCCAGCCCCCTCCTGCCTCTTCCCTAGGCTGCCCCTCACCCTCCCTTCACCTGGCTGTCAGTGGGAGTGAGTGCGTGAAGTGGGGAGAATAAAGGGAGAGGAGGGCAGAGGCATCCCCGCCAGCCCAGGCCTGGGCATGGGACCTGGTGTGGGGCTGGGGACAGGGATCGATCCGCCTCGGCGGCAGTGCGCGGGCCAGGATTGCATCTTGTCACAATAATTTATTGCTCTCATCCCGTCTGATCGATGGCGCTGAATTAGCACCGCGCCTGATGCCCCTGGAGCCCTAAGCACCCCCATCCAGCCCGGCTGGACCCCAGCCCTAGTGGGATCCCCAGTGGGCCGGCACCCAGCTCCAGCCCAGCCTGCCCAGGCCCCGCCCCTCATCCCAGCCCTCAGGCCGGCCCCAAGCCTCTGGTCCACAGTTCTCTGCCATCCTGGGTCTTTGACCCCATTTGTCTGTTCCTCCTTTTCTCTGACCCTGGGTCACCCACTTCTCCCCATTTCCATCCTCACTTCCATGTCATCTGACTCCCTGTCCCCATGTGCTCCGGTGTCTCCTGCCCCTCCAGCTCTCTGCTCCATCCCTGTCTCCTCAGCCCTCTGACCCTGTCTCTTTGCCCTCCACATCTCTGTCCCTTGATCTGCTTTCTGCCCCTTTGATCTGCTATTCGGTCTCTCTGATTCCTGCTGAGTGCAGTTTAATCTAGATTCCACTTCAGCATCATTTCCTCAGAACACTCTTAGTGCCAAGCGCCACGCTCCGTGGGGACGCCCGAGCCCTGGCTGTTGGTGGCTGCCGTCTATAAGGGCTCTCTGGATCTCTGGGCTCCCTGAGTAGCTGGTGCTGGTGTGCACCACACCCCACTTCAGCTCTCTGCCCCCACCCCTTCAGCATCACCAAGTAACAGTCATTTCCCTACTGTCTGTCACTCTGATAGAGGGGTGGGGCCAAAGGTCTAGCCTAGGAAGTGGGGCTTGGTGTGGAGTGAGGCTGGGGACGGCTGTAGAATTAAGGCAAGAGTGGGGAAGAGGCAGGAGTTGGGGATGGGGCCAGGAGGAGGTAGATAGGGAACAGGATGGAGCTGGGGTCTCAGTGGAGCGGGGCCTGGCAGAGGTAAGGAGAAGGAGGGGTAGGGTGGCCAGGGGACACCAACCCCTTAGGACTGAAGAAGGGTGAGTTGAGGCAGAGGATGAGAAATCCACACGTTAGATGTGCCCGCCGCACACCTGAGCCTTCCACTCCCACCTCCAGGGCCGCACTCCCCAGCATCCCTCTCCTGCCTCTGCCCTAATCCCTCAATTTTCCGCATCTCTGCCCCCTCCTCTCCTTCCTCTGGCACAGCCCTCCCTCACTCTCCCTTGACCTCCAGCTTTCTAATCTACTTTGTCTCGGCCTCTCTGGTTCGCTCCTTCTGCCTCGTTTCCCCACCTCAGATCTCCCCCTGCCCGTCTCTCTCTCTGCATCTCTCTCTTCTCTCTGCGTGTGCATGTGGCTCCCAGGCTCGCTTCCTCTTGCTGTTTCTACGGGCTTGTCCCTGTACTTTGTGTGTCTCTTTCTGTCTCTGGGCCTCCCCCTCTAGGGTTCCCACCTATCCCCCTCCATCTCTCTCCCTGTCTTGCTCCCCCTTCCTCTCTGTTCTCCATGGTATCACTCTCCCGAGGTCTCTCTCCCTCCCTGTTATGTCTCCCCAATTCTGTGCCCCCCACCCGAGTCTCCAGCTCCTCCATCTCTCTGGGTCTCTGAGGGGAGGAGGGGTCCACTGGCAGGGTCCGGGAGCAGCCTGAGCTCCCTCTGCCTCACTCGGCAGCGCCTCCGCCCTACCTCTCCCCTCCCCCAGAGCTGTTTGGTAGGCGGGGTGCGTGGCACTGCGGCTCCCACCTCCCCGGGGACGCTCCCTCGCCACCCCCCAACTGATACCATTTGGAGTGTTGTCCGCAGCCCCAGGGACGTTGTGCAGAGACTGAGACTGAGGGAGAGAGAGATGCAGAGAGACACACAGAGGAGACAGAGAGGGAGAGACAGATGGAGGAGGGTGTGGGTCTCTAACCCTGCCTACACCCACAGGCCTCTCTGTCTCTGGCCTGGAGCCTCCTCACCTCTCAAGCAAGAGAGGGTCACAGACACAGACATACCTTCCCCAGCCTGGGGAGCCAGTGCTCCGTCTGTCTGCCATTCTGTCCCTCTGTGCATCCTGTGCAGTGCAGTCGAGGCAGAAGACCGTGTGTGTGTGTGTGTGTGTGTGTGTGTGTGTATGCATGCACATGTGTGACTGTGTGGCTTGTGTCACAGCATATGTGAATGTGACCTGTGTAGACATGTGTGCTCCTGGGCACAGGTGGCTAAGTGTGGGAGCTGAGTGAGCCACATGCGTCATGTCTGTGAGCATGTCATGTCTGTGTGACGTGTATATGGTGCTCAGCTGTCTCTGGTGTGATTGTCCCAAGTTCTAGAGTTGTGCTGTGTCTGCGGTTCCCTCATGGTGTGGGCTATGCAGGGAGGGCCCCCAGGACCTGGGACAGCTCTGAGGGGCAAGATGAGGAGGC
Source organism: Saguinus oedipus (assembly GCA_031835075.1). Lineage (NCBI taxonomy): Eukaryota > Metazoa > Chordata > Mammalia > Primates > Cebidae > Saguinus > Saguinus oedipus. Next base: position 44,270,962 of record CM063187.1, on the reverse strand, counting down.
TCAGTGCCAGATAAACAGGGTGGAAGGACCGAGTGTGTTCAACCCCGAGAGGACCCCCAGCGGCTGGGCTGGTGAGTGTGGGTGTGAGGGAGGGATGCAGCTGAGGAAGAGCCCCCAAAATCTGTGTGTCAGAGACCAGCTGTGTGTTTGTGTGGTGCTGTGTTGGTGTTAAGGGGTTACGGTTGTGTCTCTGAGCCTATGGGCTTGTGCCTGAGTCTGGGTTCAGATATGCGTGTGTGTGTGTATGCACATGTGCGCATACGTGGTAATTTGCAGGGCTGAATGCACCAGCTTGAGTGTTGGTTCATAACACCTGAGCGAGTGGTACTGTGTGTCCAGCCCTAAAGAGCCCTGATGACCGACTGTGTATGTTTGATTGTGTATGTTTGTGTGGTTGTATGTTTATGTGTGACTGTTGGATAGCGCATGTGTCTGCAACTTGTGTGAACTTGTGCCCAAGTCTGTGTGTGAGACTGTGGTTCTTTGATGCTGTGTGAACACCAAATTGTGTGTGGTGTCACTGAGTGTGCTTCTGTGTGTTTTCTGTGGGTCTCTGTGTTAGGGGTGACTGGTTTTGTGTGTCCATGGGTGATTACACTGTGTGGTATTGAGAGAAGTAGTAAGCTATGAGTGGTTGTGTGAGTGTAGTATGTAGCATATGGGTGATGTGTGTGGTGTGTCGTGTGGTGTCTGAGTGTGGTATATGTGTTATGTGTGTGGCATGTGGTGTGATGTATGTGTATGCAGTGTGTGTTGTGTATGTGGTGTGATGTGTATGTATGTGTAGGGTGTGGTGTGCATGTGGTGTATGGTGAGTAGTGTATGGGGTGTGTATAATGTGTGCGGTGGGTATGTGTATGTGTGTAATGGGTAGTGTATGTGGTGTGTGTGTGTGGTGTGGTGGATATGCAGTGTGTGTATATCTGTGATGGGTAGTGTATGTAGTGTGTGGTGTGAGGGATAGTGATGTGGTGTGTGTGGTGTGTATGCAGTGTGTGGTGTATGTATGGTGTATGCATGGTGTGTGTGGTATGTATGTGTGGTGTGTGTAATGGGAAGGGTATGTGGAATGTGTCACTGGTGGATATGTGGTATGTGATATGTCTGATGGGTACTGTATGTAGTGTGTGTGGCATGAGGGGTAGTGATGTGTGTATGAGTGTATATGTGGTATGTGGTGTGTGTGTCGTGTGTGGTGCATGTGTGGTATGTGTGGGGTATGTGTCATGTGTGGTGCATGTGTGGGGTGTGTGATATGTGTATGTGGTATGTGTAGTGTGTGTGTTTGTGGTGTATACTGTGTATGTGGTATGTGTGATTAGGGGTGTGTGTGGTGTGTTTGTGGAGGGGTGTATATATGGTGTGTATGTGGTGTGTGTATGTGGTATGTGTGGTATATATGTGGTGTATACGTGTGGGGTGTGTGTACACCCCAGGCACAAAGGCACCCCTAACCAAGGTCAGGCCAGAGCATTGGTTGATGTGGGCAGGGTGGGAATAGGGGTGGCATCCAGGATGAGGGGGTCACATCCATGCAGGAAACCTCACATCACCCCTGAACCCCTCCTCTCCAGGACAGGCACAGGGTCTTCTGTCAAGGGCCAGCCTCTGAGCCTGCTCTGTGTACCATGGACACCTAATCTGGACAGACAGATGTGTAAGCACACACAGTGTGTGACCGCAGGGAACCAGCTTTGTGCACCCAGATGGGACAGGGTGTCGGAGGCTCATTTGTATGGCGACAGATGGGTGGGCTGGCAGCAGGCCCCTGGCTGGGGATGTTCATGGTGTGTGTGTGCCTACTGGTGGGTGTCACTGTGGGTCTGTACTGTGTGCACAGATGTGTCCTCCATGGGCGTGTGACATAAGGAGGGATGCATCCCCAGATTGTGCCTGAATGTGTGGCCATGGGTAGGTGCAGCTGGTGTGTGTGTGTGTGTGTGTGTGTGTGTGTGTGTGTGTGTGCGCGCACATTGGGGCATGGTGTGTGCATGCAGGGGTGGCAGTGGGAGAAGGGTCTTGGGCCGCGTCTCTCTCCTCTTTAGACAGAGCCCCGGAGAAGATATGAAATTTAAAAAAAAAATCAATTTTCATTCCACTTGTGCAGATTGTGTTAACGGGAGGTGGGGATGGGGGGGCCTGGGTGAGGGATGAAGGGGCTGGTGGGGGGGTGCGAGGCCCGAGGCGACTCCCGAGGCGGCCAGTGCAGCTTAGAGAAATCAAAACAACTGGTTAAACCCCAGCCCGGGGGGCCGGGGTGATGGGGGGTTAGGAGACAGAGGCAGAGAGAGATGACAGAGAGCCCAGAGATGGAGATGTACAGAGACAGACAGAGACACCCAGAGACAGAGATGGGGGAAACAGAGACACTCAGAGATGGAGATAGAGAGGCAGGCTGAGATGAGCAGCAAAGACCCTCAGTGATAGAGACAGACAGAGAGAAAGAGAGAGTGACACCCAAAGGGGCTGAGAGAGACCGAGAGACCTGTGTCTTGAGAGACAGACACAGAAGCAGGTCTGAGATAAGGGCACGTGTCACATACCCACACACAGGCACCCATGCAGACACACGCTTGGGAATTCCACAGACGATGGACAGGCAGGCAGACGGGGACAGGTGGCAGCCAGCAGGAGTGGCAGGGGCTTGGGTGGGGGGTCACTTCTGAGTGCCCACCCCTACCCCAACTGGGCTTTGAGTGTGTCTGGGTATACCTCTGCAGGGGCCGCTGTGTGTCCGTCGTATGTTTGGGACCATGATCTTGGGGGGTGTGTGTGTGTGATTGTGACTGTGTCTGTGAATGAGTGTGGCCGTGTGCGTTGGCTGTCTGGGTCGGTGCTGGTGTGTGTACCTCTACGGCTCCATGCCTGACCAAGTGCATATGTACTCACTCAAGGGTTGGTGGTGCTTGTCTGTGTGACTGTGTGTCTTTCTGTGTGTTGCTGTCTGTGTGTCACTGTGTGCTCAGGGATCTGAGTTTCTGTATTTGATTGCGAGGCTCGGCATGTGATTATGTGTCTGCGTAGCATGTCTAGGATTTGTGATTACATGTCTTTGTTTCTGTGTGAGATTGAATTGGTGTGTGTCTTGTATCTGTAAAATTGTGTGTCTGTTTCTGTGCATCTGTGACTTTTCTGATGTGTGTGTGTGACTGTGTGACAGTGTTGGAGTGGACTGTACTGACACATGCATCTGTATGATGTGGGTTGTGTGTGGCAGTAGTGGTGTGTGTCACTGTTGCTGTGTGTCTGTGATGTGTTGTGTGGGATGGTGGTGTGCGTGGGGTGCTGGTGTGTACATCTGTGCAATGTGTGCTGTGTGGGATGTGGTGGTGTGCGTGCCTGGGCTGGTGTGTGGGTCTGGGTGGTTGTGCTTGGCAGGGAGAGAAGGGAGGAGGGCCCTTGCCTGCCCAGCGCCTCTGCACACTGCTTCGCTCACATGCGCACACACATTCGGTGCCATGGCTGCGGGCGGTAGGGATGGGGGGCGAAGGGGGGGTGGAGGAAGCAAAATAAAATTAAAAATTAAAGCTTGCCTGGAGTCCCCATCCGCACCGCGCCGGCCGGCGGGGAGGGGCGGGGGTTGTGGTTGCTCCCCCTCCACAGCCACTGGGGCTGGGGCTGTTTGTCCATCTGTCCGGCTGTCCTGCCAGGTCCTGCTTGGCCCTGCAGCCCCAGGCCCCGCAGGCTGCGCTCCCTCCATCGGTCGATCAGCGATCAATGGGGCCAGGGGGGCGCCAGGGGCAGGGCGAGATCAAAGGGACCCCAAGAGACAGACACCGGATGGAAACAGAGACAGAGACAGGGAGATGGAGACATGGAGACAGAGACACAGAGACAGGGAGACCCAGAGACATGGAGACAGAAACACAGAGGCAGGGAGACATGGAGAGAGACAGATGAGGAGACACAGATGGGGACATGGGGACCGGGCAGGGATGTGAGAAGGAGGTGGAGACAGAGACAGGGGTGTGGAGACCCTAGACATCAAAACAGAGCCATGCAGAGACCCAGAGATGTGGGGACACAGAGACATGGGGACTCAGAGATGGGAAGGACAGGGCGGCAGAGGTGGTGGGCATGGGCCGGGGGTCCAGGTCCCTGTGGGGCCTGACACAGGACCAGGGCTGGGCACAGAGATGGGGAGAAGTGGCCACAGAGACTACGAGATGGCAGAGACGCAAGTGAGACATGGCGGGGGGAGCGTGGGAGCAGGGCCCGGAGCGCCGATCCCACGGCTCCTCGTTATAACGTGTCCGGAGGAGGCGGCGGGGAGTTGAAAGCGTAGGGAAGAGAAATCAAAACCAACACGGAAATGAGAGGGGCCAATAGGGGGTGGGGGTGGGGGGAGGAAGGAGGGGGACCCTGAGAGGCAGAAAGAGCGGGAGGTGGGAGAGCGATGGGTGGGGGAGAGGTGTGGAGGAGCGGGGCTGCTGGAGAAACGCGGGACAGGACAGGGTGGGGGCAGAGACGAGAGAGGGAGGGAGAGACAGAGACAGAGATGGTGGAGGAGAAGGGAGAGACAGAGAGATGGTACAAGGGGAGGGAGAGAGAGATGGTGGAAAGGGAGGGAGAGACAGACAGACAGTGGAAAGGGAGGGGGAGATGGATCGCATGGGGAGACAAGAGATGGGGAGAAAGTCAGAGGGAGACAGAGATGGACACACTGGAAAGGAAGAGACAGAAAAGAGGCAGGGGTGGGAAACAGAGAAACACAGAAGAGACTGAGTGGTGGAGGGAGAGATGGAGAGAGGGGGAGAGGGCAGTGAGGTGGAGAGAGAGAACCCCCAGGTGGAGGAGAGAGACAGAAATGGAAGCGAGATGGTGGGGAGACAGGGAAGGGAGAAGAGACCAAGTGAAGGGGAGAGACAGAAATGGAGAGGGAGAGATATCGAGAGACAGGGGGCAGATGGAGAAAGAAGGGGAGACAGGTGTGGGAACAGAGGGGGCCTGGGACTGGGGAGGCTCCAGGAGGCAGATGGGAGGTGGGGGCATCTGGGGCTGGGGCCTCTGTGGGGGGACCTGGCGAGTCTGAGGCAACTTGGGGTATCTGAAAAGTCTTGTCCAGTGTCCAGGGGGTAGGGGGCGCGGACAGGGGAACACAGTGTGGGCTGCCGGGGTCTGAGGGGTGTTGGGGGGGGCATGGGAGCAGTGGGTGTCAGAGGAGTGGGTAGAGAGCATCTGGGGGGTCTCCAGGAAGAAGGTGCTCCAGAGGTGGGGTCTGAGGGTGGCAGTGAGGGGCCGAAGTGCCAGACGGGAGGGGTCTTGGGAGCGCGAGGGCAGCGTGTGTCTGCAGTGGGGTGTGAGAAGGAGCAGATTCCGTGGGTGTGGGTGTGGAGGGGAGGCGCCGTCTGAGGGGAAAGGTTCAGGGAGGCTGGAATGAGGAGGGGATGGAGTATCTTAGGGGCGTAAGGTATCTAGGGAGAGGGAGTGACTGAGGGAGAGGGTCTGACGGGGGGAGGCAGATGTGAGGCAAAGGGGTGTTTGAGGAAGGAGGTAGATCCAAGTGGCAGGGGTCTTCAGGGCGAGCAGCAGGTCTGGGGTCTGTGGAGGCCTCCTGCAGGGCATTGGGGGCTGCCCTGTGGGGTAGGAGACTGGAGGAGGGGGTGCCAGGCCTGCCCCTCCAGCCTGTCAGGGGCCGCAGCGGGTTACGGCTGTGCCTGGGCTAGAACAGCCTGTCTGGGGGTCCTCCGGGAAGGGCGGGCGTGGGGGCAAGTTTCGGAGCAAGGTAAATCTGGGGCAGATAGAGAAAGACAGAGGGAGACCCAGAGATGCAGGGACCCACCGGCCGGGAGGTCAGGCGGGAGACCGGAATGGGAGACGGCAGCAGAGATGGTGTGGGGCGGGGATGGGGGTGGGGGGGGAGAGCCAGCGAGTGTGAGAGCGTGAGCGAGTGGCGGGGAGCGGGGAGGGAGGCTGGGAGCAGCATGGTTAGTGATGGAGGCATTGAGTGAGGAGGAGGCTGCGGGAGGAGAGGCTGGGAGGGAAGGAATGGGACGGGAGCTGGCGGCCTGGGACACAGCGGAGCCCGCGGGAGGGAGAGGGCAGGAGGGATTGCAGGGGAGCGCGGAGGGCTAGGGGTGGGGACCTGGGAGAGGGGGGGTCCCGGGCAGCACACTGCTGGCTGACCTGTGTCTGTCTCTCCTGCCTACCCCGTCCCCGTGTGTCCCTCCCGGCCTCTGCAGGGCCGGCTCCGCCATGGACTGTAGCTGCGTCTCCGACCTTCTCTTCGCCCCGCCCACCCTGCCGGCTCTCTGGACCCCCGGTAACTGGCCCGGACCTCCCCGACCCCTTCCCCCAGCCCTCAGGCCTCCCCAGTGAGCCGCACCCCGCTTCTCTCTGTGTCTCCACGTGTCTCACTCTAGTCTGTGAGTCCTCCTCTCTTGGTCTTGGTCAGAATCTCCCAAATCAAACCCCTTCCTGAGAAACTTGGCTAAAAACTTCACAGCCGGATTCCCCTGCCACCTGCCTGCTGGGACATGTGGGTCTTCTGGAGGGTGGGCGAGGTGCAGAGGTGACTGAGGGGTGAGGACTGAGGGGCATCCCTGCCACGCATGTCTCAGCCTAATCCCAAGCAGGACCTGCAGGGAGAGTAAGCAGGGACTGGGCTGGAGGGGCATTAGGCCAGGCATGGATGGACAGATGGACAGACGGCAGTGCCCGGTCAGAGGGACGTGCAGGCATAACCTGGCCAGCCGGAGCCCTGGGAGAAAGGACAGCTTGCTCAGAGTGGAGGGTTGGAGCTTGGGGGTGGACAGTGAGGCTGGCTTGGATATTCATTCGAGCTTAAGTAAGTCACCGCGCCGGTGTGCGGGTGTGCAGCAGGAGGGGTGTGTGTGTGTGAGAGACTTTTTGCTTGGTTATTTGGGGTCTCATTTCAGTGTGTCCCTGTGTCACACTTCAGTGTTTCTAGAAGGGGTCACACTGGGAGAATGTGTCTGAGCAGCCTTTGTGTGAGCTTGTGTATTTGTTTGTACCTGCACATCTGAGGCTACCTGAGTGTTTGGGATGGGGGTGTCTGCCAGCTCATGGAGCCTGCCTCTGCCGGAGTGGGGTGAGGAACCTTTGCCTGTCTCTCGCAGTCGGTCTCGTGGTGTGTTGCGTTCCCAGTGGATGTCTTGGTGCATTTGGGGTTGTGTGGGGGAGGCGTTTCTGTGCTTCTGTGTTGGGGGCTGTGTCTGGTTTTCAGCGCAGGGTCCATGTGTGCATGAGTGAATTCTTGGGGTTTGTCATGTGTATCTGCCCACTGGGTTTGGGGGTCCTCTCCCTAGCTGTGCCTGTGCCTCGGTATGACACATTGAGGGTGTGCACTGGAGGACAGGTGGTGTATCTGGGTGGGGTGTCCCGTTGTCACCTTGGGGTCCTGCAGGTGTGTCTGTGATACAGCTGCCTCCCCAGTAGGACGTGTTCTGGGTGTGGAATGGGTCAGAGCTGGAGTCTGGATCCAGCCCTGTCACTGGAGGTGAGAAAGACCCAAAAAGGAATTGAGATAAAAATTCTCCCTCAAGGAGGAAACTGCCTGGAGCTCCCTGGCTTTCAGGCCAGGAGGCATGAGCACCCACTTTTATATACGTGGCAGCCTGGGCAGGACCCTTGCATCTCCTTGCCTTCCACCTCTGAAGTTGTAAGCCAGAGAGGGCAAGGACCTGCCAGTAATCACACAGCAAGTGGACACAGCGATGCTGGTGGTCTCCCCTGCCCTGGCCCACACCATCCTCCCTTCCTGCACTGCCACCAGCTTTTTATGGACTCACTGCCTTCTGTTTTCATGCCTGGGTCTGGGGTCTCTGAGGAGTGGGTAGGGAGCAGAGGAGGTAGCATAGGAGTACAGAAGTTGGACCCATGGCCTGGGGCCTTCTGCATGGGGGCGGTGATTTCACGGTGCCCAGTTCCTAAGGGTATGTGGACAGTGGAGTACCCTGCTCTGTATGCGAGACGTCATGCTGAGTGAGCCATGGGTGTCAGGGCTGACGTGTGGGTGCCTCTGTGTGTGGGTTTGGGAAGTTGCTCTGCTGACACGCTGTCACCCTGCGTGTGACTGTTGGGCTGTGTCTGGGGACATGGGCATTTTGTGGTGTGTTCACTGCTTCCATCGTACAATGTGTTCTTTGGGCCTTTGTGGTCCTGTGTGTGTCGCGCAGTTGTTATCAGATCCGTCCTGAGATGTGTAATTGTGTGCTGTGACGGGTGTGCACCCTGGGGTTGTTGAGATGATATGACCTTGAGTCTTGGGCAGCCTGTGTCTGCCATGCCAGCCTTGGCGGCCCCCAGCACATGTGGCACTCTGCTGTGCCTGTGACCCAGTATGGCAGTGTGTCATGTCTTCCGTGGGTATTGGTGAGTATAAGCACATGTACACACACCCTGTTCTGGACTGCTCTTGGATGGACATGGGCATGGATATGGGATTGGGGGGACACAGGGACAGGAAAGGTACAAAAACACGGGCAGGTGCATGCACACAGCCCCAGCCTGGATATGCCAGGGTTTATCAGTGGGGGGCTCTGAGGAATGCCAAAAGGTGGAGCAGGGGAGAGGGAATGGGGAACAGAGACAGCAGGAACTGGTGGCACTGTAGGGTGCAGGAGAGACCAGAGACCTTCTGGGGCTGGCTGGGGGCAGCGGGAGGACTAATGCTGTGGAGGGAGCACCCCTTCCATTCCTCCCCACTGTCATGGGAGCAGGAAGCCGGTCCCTCCCAACTCCACCCCTGATACTGAGACTGGGGGAGCTGGGCCAAGGTAGGGGACCAGACTGGTACCAACCTAGGGTCCCTGGATGACTGGGTTCTAGCCCTATTTGGATGATTTGGGGACCAGACACCAGGGGAGGAGGTTTGGAGAGTGGAAACCAGGTCCCCAAAGATGCCTGAGGCTGGAGGAGAACCAGATGTCTCCCAGGTTACTGAGTCCAGCAGGACCCAGAGCCCTGGACTTGGCATCCTGACCACAGGTGACTACCTGCCTCCCATCCCCAGGGTTTGCCTTCCCGGATTGGGCCTATAAGCCGGAGTCATCCCCTGGCTCGAGGCAGATCCAGCTGTGGCACTTTATCCTGGAGCTGCTGCAGAAGGAGGAGTACCAGGGTGTTATTGCCTGGCAGGGAGACTATGGAGAATTCGTCATCAAGGACCCCGATGAGGTGGCCCGACTGTGGGGCATTCGCAAATGCAAGCCCCACATGAATTATGACAAGCTGAGCCGGGCCCTGCGGTGAGGAAAGGCTGGGGGCTGGATGCCACCTTACTCCCTTCTCCCTATTGCCCCTCTGGTGCCCCCTCTGCATCCTGGGGCAGTTTCTTGCTGGATCCTACTAAAGCACAGGGCTGTGCATGAGTAACCACCATAGCTACTCGTGAGTGGGAGGGAGGTGAAAGGAAGGACCCCTAAACCTGGGCTTGTGAGTGGAAGGGAGGTGGGAGGAAGAATCCCTAAACCTGGGCTTTGGAGTCTTGCAAGGCAGGGTCCCCGCTCCTGCCTCATCCCTTCCTTGCCGTGTGAGAAGGTTAAGGGACTTCTGTGAGCCTCAGTTTCCCCAAGTTCTAGTGCTCTGTGCACCATGCCTGGGACTGCACGCATTAAGAAACCCAGACTCCACCCCAGGGCTCCCCCTGGGCCTCCCCAGCACCACCCACTCTCCCCACAGTTACTACTATAACAAGCGGATTCTCCACAAGACCAAAGGGAAGAGGTTCACCTACAAGTTCAACTTCAGCAAAGTCGTGCTTGTCAATTACCCGCTGCTGGACGTGGCGGCAGCTGCCACCGGCTCCCCACTCTTGCTGACCCCCAGTCCCTTCGGTGGGGCCCCAGGGCCAGATGCTTCTCCCCTCACCCCCGAGGTGAGTCTGGGTACTGGGGTCCTGGAACCAAGGCATTTGGTGCCCACTCTGGGGAGGGGACCCTCTGAACAGGGCCGCTTCTCCCGCTCCCTGTCTAGACCCTGCAGACCCTGTTCTCTGCCCCACGCCTGGTAGAGCCAGGGGCCCGGACACCCCTGTTCACCTCCGAGACGGATAAACTGCGTTTGGACAGCCCTTTCCCGTTCCTGGGCTCTGGTAAGAGCCTGGAGGTTCTGGGGTGCTTGGGGCACGGTGGGAGAAGCTGCAGGCTTAAGGGAAAAGGATAAGAAAAGATGAGAGAAGGAATGGGAAGGGGGCCCAGGGCTAGGCTGTAGGATGCATGTGTGCAGGGTGTGTGTGTGTGTGTGTGTGTGTGTGTGTGTGTGTGTGTGTAAAAGCCAGAAAAGGATGTGAGGTGAGGGAGGGGAAATGAGGGGGGAACAAGGGCTTTCAGGGGTGCCTAAGGAATGGGAAGACAAGGCGGGGACTGGGAGGAGATGGAGTTGGGGGAAGCCATGAGGGGGTGAGATGCCATGTGGGAGGGATTCGGGGAGATGGGGTGGGATATGGCAGGGAGGTGTCCCCCTTTACTGGTCCCCAGGCAGGCAGACCCCCCCAGCCTGACCTACCCTGTGCCCTTCAGGTGCCACCGGCTATTCCAAGCCCCCTGGCCTGCTGGGTCCTTATGGCCGCGCTTTCCCTGAGTACCCCTGGAACTTTAACCCGTACCTTACAGGCCCTTTCCCCAAGCTGCCTCCCTCTCTCTACCCGCCGCATTTCTATCCCAACCCTCTGGCCAGTTCCCTGGGCCACCTGCCCTCAGCAGGGGCAGGCGGAGGCCCCACAGCCACGCCCCTGCTGGCCTCGACAGGGGAGGGCCTGGGCCCTGAGCGCCCCTCAGGCCTGGCAGCGGCCCCCCGCTTGGCACTGCCAGGGGCTGGGGGTCCAGAGGCTGCCCTTGGTGGGAAGGAGGACAGCGACTCGGAGCTGGAGATCACCGATGTCAGCGGCTGCAGCTCTGACAGTGAGGGCGATGAGGGCCTCCCAGTGCCCACCAAGGCAAAGGCGGGCAAAGGGGGGACCGGCAGCTGAGCTGGCAGGGGGTGATGGATTCCGCTGAGGCAGGGACCAGGGCGGCTGACCGTCTGCCCTTGATGCCCGGCCCCAGCATAAGGGCCTCACTTCCCCTCCACACAGAGAGGGAATGTGATGGCCTCCAGCCTCCTCCCCAGGCTCCAGTTTGAGGGGGGTCCCTGCCTGGCCCCACTTCTAAAGTGCAATATGGCGCCCAGCCTGCCCTGCCCACCCACCCGTGCTGTACTCCACGTATTTGTGTGGCCGTGTCTCCAACCCCCTGTGCTGGCCCTAGTCTGACAACCCCCCCCCACCCCTGCCTAGGCCCCCCTGGGGACAGGGAGCTCAGAGCAATAACCCCGCCCCTAGCCCCTACCCAGGAGGGGCTCCCTCCCCACCAGCTCCCCACGATCCCAACAGTCCCCTCCAGAGAGTTTACCACAGAAATAAAAGAACAGAGAGAGAGACTTGGGGTGCTCAGTGCTGAGCGTGAGGGGTCAGGGTGGGAGCTGGAGGGTGGTGTCAGGGAGATGCCTCATACCCAGTATGTGCGCGGAATGCCTGGGGAGTAACTGTTCAAAGAAATGAATGAACAACTGGCGAGAGGCACACAGGCACAGACCCAGGAAGTCGACGCCGGACAGTCACGGAGAGTTCCAAACGCCATGCTAGGCCCCATCCCGCCCTTACACACATAGATCTCTTCTTAGATAATATATATTAAAAAATAAACCTCCAATTCAGGGTATAAAAACAGAGCAAAGGCACTTGGGGGTGGGGGGTGGGGGGTGGAGGGTGGCCTCCACAGGCAATACTGAGATGGCCCGGGTCACCATGGTGCCCCTGGAATGAAGCCCTGAGTCTCCCAGGCAGAGGGCAGGAGGGAGGGATGGCCAAGGCCCATTCTGGGCCAATAACCCCAGCTGGGCCCCTCCCAGGCGTGGCCTGAAGCTCCCTCTCCTCAGGCCCTCGGGGTGTGAGATGCTGCCGCAGCTGTGTGGGTGGGGTGGTCCCTCATGTCCTCTCCCCAGTTCCTTTCCTTCTTGAAAAAGGCCTGGGGAATGTAGGAGAAGAGGGGAAACAGGGAGAGATGGAGAGAGAAACGGGGAGAGCGGAGAGAAAGGGAGGTGGGTAGAGGCAGGCGGGCACAGAGACAGAGGAGCAGAGATGATCAGAAACAGACACAGATGAGAGACATGAGTTAGAGTGGGGAGACTCAGGAAAGACAAAGAAAGATGGACAGAAGGGGCTGTAAGGATGCCAGCTCTGGAGGGGGCTCCTTCCAGGACAGTGCCCCGGCCCCCAGGTCCCCCACTCACCTTCCTGGGCAGGGACCTCAAGTGCAGCCAGGCTGGGGAACAGAGTTCCCCCCAAGCTGAGACAGGAGGGGTCGCAGGCGGCAAAATTCCTCCTCCAACTCCTGTTGGGGTAGGGGTCATGGATGGGGGGTCCCCCTCCTTCCCCAGCCCACTCAGGGTACTCCTGGCTGGCCCTGCCTTACCTCCAGCTGCTTCATGGTCTCCTCCAAGCTGAGCAGGTTCTCCTGGATTTCCTGGGTCCGTGCTGGGCTCAGGGGGCCACCCCCTGGGACCCCATGCCCATCTGGAGGAGGCCCTGCCCCACTCTCTTCCTCCACAGGAAACAGAAGCTGCTTCAGGGACAGCACTGGCCAGGGGCAAGGGGGTGGAGTTAGGAGGCGGGGGGCAGGACTGGGAGCTGGAATGGGGGATGCCAAAGGGGTTGTATAGGGGCTGGAGGTGAGGGCGGGTGCCAGGGAAGCCTGAGCAGATGAGGTTAGGGGTCATGGTGGTGAAGAAGGCTGGGTTTAGGGTTGGGACATGGCAGAAAGGTATGTGTTCAGGGAGAAGCTGAATACAGAGGCAAGGAAGGGATAGTGGCTGCAGAAGAGGGGCTTGGGCACCCAGGACAGGCTGGGTGGGTTAGGAGCATTTGCTTTCTGGCAGTTGGGCATAAGGAAATTTTTGACAGGGAGAGCCTTGTTCTAGTTGGAACAGGGGCACTGTTTGGGCTTGTGGCCACCTGGAGGGGCAGGGCCAGACTACCTTTCCGAAGGGCCGTGGCAGCGAGCTGGCCCTCGGGGCCTGGTCTGCAGAAGGGCAGGAGGTCGCTGAGGATTCTCTCTGTCCGGGCTGGGTTGGGGAACAGGGAGGGAGCTCAGATCCTGCCAGGCCTCCTGTGGATGCCTCTCTCCACCAGGGAGCCCCAACCCAGCCCCTCCTGCAGCATCCCTCTGGTCTCACCATCAGCCTGAGACGCCTCTCGGCCACCATTGCCGTTCTCAGAGCTGCTCAGGAGGGGTTCTCGGGTGCTGAGGGGAAGAAGTGCTGGGTGACCCCACACCCCTGGCCCCAGGGGGCTGCAGGGGCAGGGAGACAGAGAGCTGGAGGTGGGGAGGCAAGGAGGTCTGGAGACACAGACAGAAGTTGAGGCTGGGAGACAGGGAGACAGAGAGGCCCAGACAACAGAAGACACAGGGGCCTGAAGACAGGAGACAGATGGGGCAGTGGTGGGGTCGACATACACACACACAGAGACACACACACACACCCCATACGCACACGTGTGCAGATACACACCATGCATGCACACACACAGTCATATGCTCGCATACAGGCACACGTGCACACACACGGAGATGGCTGGGGCTTGCATTCTGGAGTTGTGTAGGGAAGCCAGCCCTGCCTTCCAGCCCCCTCCCTGAACCTCCAGCTCCCTCCATGGCCCTACTCACCTGCTCGGGCTGGGCCGGGGCTTAGGGCGAGAGGCAGGGGCAGGGACTTTCAGGGATCCGGCGGTCTCAGTGATGAGGGCACACCAGCTAGGGAGAGGCCAAACCCCTAGGCAGTCAGAGCCCCCAGACCCTATCCCAGGGCCTCCCCACAGCCCTCCTGTTCCCAGGAACACAGAGGCCTGAGCCTCCTCAACCCACACTCGGAACTCAGACCCCACTCACTTCCTCCGCTCTGACACAGTCTGTGCCACCAGCTCGTAGATCTGGGCCTCCTGGTCCCAGGTAAAAATGACGTAGAAGGCTTTGTGATCTGCAGGGAGAGGGGGAGATTGGCCCTAGGAGCCCAGGTCCCCCCAGTGCATGCCCCTCCTTGAGCACAGGCTGGAGAAGTCACCCACGAAGGCTGTGCCCTCAGTGCTCCCAAAGCTCAACTCACCCCTCACTGTCCACTAATATCCAGGGCCCTATGAGTCCTCCTCCTGAGCCTCCCCACTCACACCTCCTTATGGAATCAGCCAAGTCCCCTGGTCTACCTATGAAACCCTTCCAGCCACTCCCACCCTCTAGCTGCTTCCAGTGTTTCTGGCCTGATACAACTTCCCAGCACTGGGTTTACAAATCCCTCCTCCCTGGGCTCCTGGCCTTTCCTCTCATTTGCACAAGACACACCTCTATGCAAACACCTGCAGCACTTCCCACCTCACTTATAAAACCGGCTAGGCCTGGCCCCGCCCTGCCCACCTCCACCCACTTCTCAACCTCTCTGCCAGAATGCCAGCTCCCTGGCTCTCTAGAGGGTTCTGCTCCCCACTGCACAGGCAGCTCTGCCTGAAAAAAACACCCTCTGTCCTGGGTCACGCAGTGGCTATGCTCACCGGTGGCCACCTCACGGGTCATGGCGGAGGTGAGCCGCAGCACGGGCCGCAGCATGGTCTTGCCATCGGGTGTGGGTGTCAGCGTCCGGCTGTGGGACTTGAGCAGCAGCCGCTCGTCCTGGCGCTGGAGCAGCAGCAGCAGATCGTCCAGCAGCAGCACGTGCACCTCTATGGGGCAGGCAGTGTTCACATGGAGCCCCGAGACACCCTCCTCACCCCAGCTCACTGCCCCCATACCCTGCACCAGGCAGCTGCCCTGGCACTCACCCACAGCCTTGTCCTTTGTCACCCGCCACGTCAGTGGGCCCTCGTGGACCAATTTCTTCTTGGTGATGTCCAGGTTCTGGGGCAGGAGGGAGTGATGGTTCATGCAGGTTGGCAGGAGGTAATTGGGGTTGGTGGACAGGGGATGGGCAGGGCGGTGGACAGGGGAAGGGCAGGGCAGTGGCCGGGGATGACCACAGGCTGGGGATCATGGGATTGGCATGAGGTGGGGGCCAGAGCTCTTGTTCCCTGGGTGTATTATGGGATGGGCAGGACAGGCTGGGGGCTGCATCACAGACTCCCCTGGGCCAAGGAGAGTAGCAGGGTCGGGGAGGCAGGAGGGTCAGGTCGCACCTTGAACTCGCTCAGCATGGGGTCGCTGCTCTGCCGAAGGTGGGACAAGTCCAGGCGCCGCTGATAGTCCTTGAGCCTCTGGGGCAGAGACAGGCGTGTTATGGGGACAAGCTATGTGCTGGGGGCTGACCTGCAGTGACCCACACTGGTAAGGCGAGAGCCAAGAGCAACTTCCGATGGGGGCAAGCTGAGGGTGGTGCCCAACCTCCAATGACCTTGAGAGGGAGGTACTGAGGGCCAAGCCAAGCCCCAGACACACGGCGACTCTTGTGAGAGACAGGCCAAGGGGTCAGGTATGGCTTCTGGATAGGCTGAGGTAGGGGCTGGCTCACGCTCCCACTCCCACACTGCCTACTGTCCCGGGCGTGGGGCCAGCCCAGGCTCACCAGCAGGTCCTCCATGTCACGCACGGCTTGGTTGACATGGTGTAGAATTTCCCGGCAGCACTCGGCAGCCAGCTCCACTTTCTCCCGTTCTGTGGACTCTTCTGCAGGCAAGAAAGGAGCAGGTCTGGTGAACCCCTGCCATAGAGGCTCCAGGTTCCGCAGCCAAGGTTAGAGAAAGGAGAGCTGGCGGGGCATAGTGGCTCACGCCTGTAATCCCAGCATTTTGGGAGGCTGAGGCGGGAGGATCACTGGAGACCAGGAGTTCAAGACAAGCCTGGATAACATGGCGAGACCCCATCTCTATAAAAAAGTATTTAAAAAATTAGCTGGGCATGGTGGTGTGCCCCTGGGGTCCCAGCTACTCAGGAAGCTGAGGAGGGAGGACAGCTAGAGCATGGGTGATTGAGGCTGCAAGGAGCTGTGATGTTATCACTGATGAAGATGAGAAAAAAAATTTTTACAAAGAGGAGAGCCAAGGCCCAGAGAGCCTGGCCTGCGGTACCTGTGTTCTGCCCAATGCTCTGCAGGAGCAGGGGGTACTTGGTCAGCCGCTGCATCTCCGTGGGGATCATGTCCTTCAGCTGCAGGCGGCGGCACCTCGGGCGGCTCTCGGCTTCCTGCGGGGAAACAGCTGCTAGTGCTGCAACGGCCCAGGCTTCCAGTGCACCCCAGGGTGCAGGCACTGAGGAGTCTGAGTCTCTAGGCCCCTCCTCCCTGGGAACCTGGAGGCCAGACCCCACCTCACCTGCACGAAGGCACAGAACCGAGGCTCCTTGCGTTGCTTGGCTTTGAGCTGCTCTAAGGCAAATGACTGGCGGCTGCAGAAGCGGGAGGAGATTTTCTGGAACCAGGAGCCCTCAGCACCATCAAACTACAGTGAGATTCAGGCCAGGCAGGCGTCTCAGTGGGGATGGACAAGAACAGGGCCTGAAGTACGACAGGCGTGAAGCCCAGACCCTGGGACTGGAGTAGGGTAGGCTCAGGACCCGCCCCAGGCCTGGATTCCAGGTGTCTGGCTGGGAGGAGGGAGGCCTGGGCATCTCACCCGGGCCAGCAGCACATCTCCGACCTCCTCGATGAGGTAGCCACTCTCCTGCCTCCGCTTCATCAGGCGATCGAGGAACAGGGCTGTGGGGCAGGAGGAAAGGGGCACTCCGTCAGGGCCTGGAAGGTGCTTTGTGGGACCTGCTGTGGCGTGGTGCGGGTAGGCCTCAGGTGTGTCTGTATCTGATCCTCGGGGCCGGGTGGTGCATCTGCCCCCACCCCATGTGAGCTCTGGGATTCCCAGGCAGGTTGAACCCAGGGCTAGAATGGAGCTGCCCGTGAGGCAGTGGGGTGCACAGAGGGACCCCGGCCCTGCACTCACAATGCACCTCGATGAGCTCGTCCAGGCTGGGGAAGATGTTCTGTAGCTCCTCCAAGGGGAAGAAGCCGCCCTCTGCCATGGGCTGGTAGAAGAGGTCGTGCAGCACCCGCAGCATGCGCACGTGGGCCGCCTCTGTCACCAGCAATTCTGTGGGGCCACCAAAGCAGGGAACGCGTTGGGGAGAGTGCAGACTAGGGCGCATGACCTCAGGGGCAGGCTGGAGGAGTGACGTGGAGAGGGGAGGAAAGCCTCCTGGAAGTTGGTGGGAAAAAACTCTCTCCAGCTAGTCATGGTGGTTCACACTTATAATCCCAGCACTTTGGGAGGTCGAGACAGGAGAATCACCTGAACCCAGGAGTCTAAGATCAGCCTGGGCAACATTGTAAAACCCTGTTTCTACCAAAAATTAAAAAAAAAAAAATTGGTCAGGCACGGTGGCTCACGCTTATAATCTCAGCTACTCAGGAGGCTGAGGCAGGAGAATTGCTTGAACCTGGGAGGCGGAGGTTGCAGTGAGCCAAGATTGCACCATTGCACCCCAGCCTTGGCAACAAGAGCAAAACTCCATCTCAAAAGAAAAAAAAAAAAAAAAAAAATTAGCCTGGGCATGGTGGTGTGTGCCTGTAGTCCCAGCTACTCGGGAGGCTGAAGTGGGAAGATCCCTTGAGCCCAGGAGGTCGAGGCTGCAGTGAGCTATAATTGCATTACTGCACCCCAGCCTAGATGACAGAGTGAGACCTTGTCTGAAAATAAATAAAAGGTCCTGGCCTGGTGGCTGGCACCTATAATCCCAGCACTTTGGGAGGCTGAGGTGGGTGGATCGGAAGGTCAGGAGTTCAAGACTAGCCTGGCCAATATGGTGAAACCCCATCTCTACTAAAAAATAGAAAAATTAGCTGGGTGTGGTGGTGTGCACCTATAGTCCCAACTACTCGGGAGGCTGAGGAAGGAGAATCTCTTGAACCCGGGACACGGAGGTTGCAGTAAGCCAAGATCATGCCACTCCACTCCAGCCTGGGTGACAGAGCAAGACTACATCTCCAAAACAAAGCAAACAAACAAATAAAAACAACTTCTTAAACGTTTGCCTTCTTAAATAGCCACTGAGGGGCCGGCACGGTGGCTCATGTCTGTAATCCGAGCACTTTGGGAGGCCAAGGTGGGCGGATCACGAGGTCAAGAGATCAAGACCATCCTGGCCAACATGGTGAAAACCTATCTCTACTAAAAATACAAATATCAGCTTGGTGTGGTGGCAGGCGCCTATAGTCCCAGCTACTTGGGAAACTGAGGCAGAAGAAGTGCTTGAATCCGGGAGGCAGAGGTTGCAGTGAGCTGAGATGGTGCCACTGCACTCCAGCTTGGCAACAGTGAGACTCCATCTCCAAAAAAAAAGAGCCACTGAGGATTCCTCAACCCACTGCCTTTCCCTTTTTGCTGTGGCAACCAGCCAGAGTGACCAAGGGTCTTTTTGCCAGCCTGGGCTTTCAGTGGTAAAACTGGGAATGTCCCAAGCAAATGGGGACAAGTTGGTCATCCCACTCGCCAGCAGGCTTGCAGCTGTGTTTAGTGTCTAACGATCAGGCCACATTACACAGTGACTGACAGATTCAGATCCAGGGATCCCCCCAAACCCTGGAGGGCATATGTGTGAGTTTCAGGGGCCCCAGAAGTCCCCTGAGACTAAGTGCAAGATTTTGTGTGTTATGCATATTCTTTCTGGAGCGATATGCTGTCCAACGTGATAGCCACCAGCCACATGCAACTCTTTATATTTTCATTAATTAAAATGAAATGAAAATTTAAAAATTCAGTCTACAGTTGTATTTAGTGTTTTTGTTGTTGTTTTTTTATTTGAGATAAGAGTCTTGCTCTGTTACCCCACACTGCAATGCAATGGCGTGATCTTGGCTCACTCCAACCTCTCCCTCCTGAGTTCAAGCAATTCTCCTGCCTCAGCCTCCCAAGTAGCTGAGACTATAGACATGCACCACCATGCCCTGCTAATTTTTATTATTTTTTTAGTAGAGATGGGGTTTTACCACATTGGCCAGGCTGGACTTGAACTCCTGACCTCAACTGATCCACCCTCCTCGGCCTCCCAAAGTGCTGGGATTACAGGCATGAGCCACCGAGCCTCGCTTTTTTTTTTTTTTCGAGACAGAGTCTTGCTCTGTAGCCCAGACTGGAGTGCGGTGGCATGTTCTGGGCTCATTGCAACCTCCATGTCCTGCTTCCTGGGTTCAAGCAATTCTCCTGTCTCAGTCTCCCAAGTACCGGGAATTACAGGCATGCGCCACCATGCCTGGCTAATTTTTGTATGTTTAGTAGAGATGGGGTTTCACCGTATTGTCCAGGCTGGTCTTGAACTGACCTCAAGTGATCTGCCCACCTAAGCTTCCCAAAGGGCTGGGATTATAGGCGTGAGCCACTGCCTCTGGCCTAGTGCATTTCAAGTGCTCACCAGCCCTAGGTGGCTGGCAGTACCCAAGGTGAGCAGTACAAACAAAGCACATTTCCATTCCGGAAAGTCCTGTTGGGTAGGATATGGCTCATGATTTTTTGTTTTTGTAAATATCATGTCCTTAGAAGGATCTGTGACCCAAAAAGTACTCATCTACTCCCCTAAAATTTTTGAATAAGTACCTCTTTTACTATGAAGTAATCTGTGAATAAGCTTTCAATCAAGTCCAAAGGCTTTCTCTTTTTGCCACCAACCTCCCTAGCCACTACAGAATGAGAAAGCACAGGAAAAAAAGAAAAAGAAAAAAATGGCCAAGCACAGTGGCTCACGCCTGTAATCCCAGCATTTTGGGAGGCCAAGGCGGGTGGATCATGAGGGTCAGGAGTTCAAGACCATCCTAGCCAACAGGGGGAAACCTCATCTCTACTAAAGATACAAAAATTTAGTCAGGAGTGGTAGTGTACGCCTGTAATCCTAGCTTCTCAGGAGGCTGAGGCAGGAGAATCACTCAAACCTGGGAGGTGGAGGTTGCAGTGAGCCAAGATCGCACCATTGCACTGTCTCAAAAAAAAGACAAAGACAAAATTGATATTCTCATCATCTCTCCACCCAGAAGCAAGCACTGCTAATATACTGATCATTCCCCCAAACTTTCCCCTATGGGGATCTTTTCTTCCCTAAGCAATTAAGATCATACTGGTAACAACAATCATTAAAATGCTCTTCTTTGGGCCGGGCGCGGTGGCTCACACCTGTAATCCCAGCACTTTGGGAGGCCGAGGCGGGTGGATCACGAGGTCAAGAGATCGAGACCATCCTGGTCAACACGGTGAAACCCCGTCCCTACTAAAAATACAAAAAATTAGCTGGGCATGGTGGCGCATGCCTGTAGTCCCAGCTACTTGAGAGGCTGAGGCAGAAGAATTGCCTGAACCCAGGAGGCGGAGGTTGTGGTGAGCTGAGATCGCACCATTGCACTCCAGCCTGGGTAACAAGAGCGAAACTCCGTCTCAAAAAAAAACTAATTAATTAAAAAAATAAATAAAATGCTCTTCTTTGACTGGGCCTGGTAGCTCACACCTGTAATCCCAGGACTTTGGGAGGCTGAGGTAGGAGATTCACTTGAGCCCAAGAGTTTGAGACCAGCCTGGCCAACATGGCGAAACCCCATCTATGCAAAGAATACAAAAATTAGCGGGGCATGGTGGTGCAGGCCTGTGTTCTCAGATACTTGGGAGGCTAAGGTGGGAGGATCACTTTAGCCTGGGAGGGTAAGGCTACAGCAAGCCATGCGTATGCCACTGCACTCCAGCTTGGGAGACAGACTGAGATCCTGCCTCGAATAAAAATAAAAATATAAAATAAAATAAAATGCTCCTCCTCTGTGCTAAACACATCACATAAATCATCGCATCTTCATGACAATATTTCAGGTAGGAACTATTAGTGCCCACATTTCACAAGTAAAGAAACAAAGGCTTGCACCAGAAGTTTCACCATGTTGGCCAGGATGGTCTCGATCTCATGATCCACCCGCCTCGGCCTCCCAAAGTGCTGGGATTACAGGCGCGAGCCACCGTGCCCGGCAATGCAATGTTCTTAACGTCAGCACTGTCTCGCACTACTAGAAATTCTTTGGAAATGTCCATTCCACAGCGGCACTCACATTTCATTAAATGCTCTCTGCTAGAACAATCTGAACTTGGAACAAGAGGGAATCTGAAGCTGTCTTCAAGCTCTCCCTATAGTAAACAACACCAAGATGCACTTCTCTCTGCGCCTGTCTCTGCCTTTGCCAGAGCTGGACTATGTCCTTGGCCACAGTGAGGCGGATGGGATGGCACTCACCGCTGATGACCTCCTGCCGCTTCACCTGGCTCTTGGGCAGCCTGTGCAGGGTGTCTGGGGGGATGAGTTCCCGCCAGCCAGGAGGCTCTTCTGGTTCAAGCTCCAGTCCCGACCGTCCTGGCTCCCCGTCATCTCCAGGCTCAGGGCTGTGGACAGAGGTCTTGCTAGGGCCCCAGCTTGGGCCATCCCAGGAAGCAGACTTCAACTTCGTAAGAGTGTTCAACCCCGGTCAGTGGCCTTGGCATTTGATGCCCCAAGGGTAGCCCGTGTGACAGACCAGATCTCTAGATCTGACCAGACTAGAGTCCCCAGATTTCTAGAAACATTCTACTCCCTCCTCCTCCAACGTCTGTGACCACAGTTGGCCTC
This sequence comes from Saguinus oedipus, assembly GCA_031835075.1. Classification (NCBI taxonomy): domain Eukaryota; kingdom Metazoa; phylum Chordata; class Mammalia; order Primates; family Cebidae; genus Saguinus; species Saguinus oedipus. Next base: position 44,249,372 of record CM063187.1, on the reverse strand, counting down.
AATGGCCTTAACCTTCAACGCCCATTCCTCAGTGACTCTGACAACAGTCCCTCCCTGATTCTCCAGGCTGCCTTAGTGGATGGGGGAAGGGAGAGGGCTGACATACGTGGCTCGTCGGGCAGGGCCAAGCACTGCCGTTGCGGAACTGGGGTCCATGTCCACGTCGCTCCGGGAGCGGCCCCCACCCCGGCCCTTAGCCCCGAGGCTGCCCCGGGAAGGCCGGCGGCGGTCACTCACCCGCAGGCTCTCTGAGCGCCCCAGACGCCCTGATAGCCTGGACCCCGAGGCCAAAGATAGAGTCAGGCAGAGACCAGGGGTAGAGACAAGGAGAGACCAAGACAAGGACAGAGACGAGGAGGAACCAGGACAGAGACAGAGACGGGGAGAGACCAGGAGAGGGACAGACACGGGGAGAGACCAGGAGAGGGACAGAGACAGGAGAGACCAGGACAGGGACAGAGATGGGGAGAGACCAGGACAGGGATCAAACATGCAACAGAAGAGAAAGGAAAGAGAATCAGAGGAGTGGTGGGATTTTAGGGGTGCTGGGGTAGTTGGGGGCTGGCTAGGGGAGGGATATTGAAATTTTATGGGGAAGGATGGGGAGCCCAGGGTAGAGCATAGGACTGACCCCTCCCTTCCCTGAGGCAGGGGGATGGAAACAGAGGGGTGTTTATGGGGTGGGGAGGATATCCATACTTAACTCTTCAACTGGGAGGGTGATGTCCCCACCCACCCCTCACAGGGGGTGAAGGGGAGGGATTGGCCATGGGGAGAAGGGAAGGGCTGGGAGAAATGGGGGAGGGGCTAGCCCTTCCCCCACCCAGGGCCCAGGCACCCACCTCTTCCATCTTCTGGGGAGAGAGGGGCATAGGGTCAGAGGTGGACCCAGATGGAACCCGACCCACCTCCCCACACCTACCAAAGGGTCCCCAAAGCAGCGGCACAAGGACGGGCAGGGGGCAGAACCTGCCCCCCAGCTGTAAGGGGGACAGGGCCCCCGGGGCACAGAGCACAGAGGGGTGGGGGGTTGAGGGTCGGGCACCAGGAGGCTAAAGCGAGGCGGGTGGTAGTGGAGGGGGGCTTGAAAGAGAAGGGAACGGCTGGGCCCAGTGGCTCTGCCTGTAATCTGCCTGTAATCTGCCTGTAAGCCCAGCACTTTGGGAGGCTGAGGTGGGCAGATCACCTGAGGTCAGGAGCTCAAGACCAGCCTAGCCAACATGGTGAAACCCCACCTCTACTAAAAATAAAAAAATTAGCCAGGCATAGTGGCACATGCCTGTAATCTAGCTACTTGGGAGGCTGAGGCAGGAGAATTGCTTGAACTTGGGAAGCAGAGGTTGCAGTAAGCCGAGATTGCCCCACTGCACTCCAGCCTGGGCAACAGAGCAGGACTCCGTCTCAAAATAAATAAATAAATAAATAAAAGAGAAGAGGAAGAAGGGCTAAAAAAAATGAAAAGTGGCAGAGACTGGAGGGGGTTGGAAAGTGGGAAAAGAAAACCCAGGTGAGAGAGGGGGGAATAAAGGCGATGGAAGGAGAGGAAGAGAGGATGGGAGGAGGAGAAAGATTAGTGAAAAAAGAAAGGAGAGGAAGCAGGAGGGGAAAAAGGAAGGAAGAAGGAAAGGGGGCAATAAGGAAGCAGGAGGGAGATGAGGAAAGGAAAGAAGGGAGAGGAACAGCAAGAGCCAGAGAGCAGGGGAGGAGCAGGGAGAGCAAGAAGCTGGCACAGCAGGTGCAGATGGCAGTGGCGACCCACACCCACCCCCCAGCGCTCAGTAACCTCCCCCCCACCACCCGTGCACCCCAGCCTGGGCACCTCTCTGTTTCAGCCCCCTCATCGGTACTCTCCAGGGGCGCTGGGGGCTCCAGGCTTATTGGGCCCTGCGGAGATGAGTCCCCCAGCTCCAGGGGGGCCTCAGCACCTGTTGGGTAGAGGGAGCAGGGCTGGCTCGAAGGCCTTGGAGACCACGAGACCCACACTCTGTGGCCTAGAAAGGCGGGGGTCAAGCTACCCAGTGCCAGGCAGACACCAAGTGGCTGCTCTGCACTTCAGCAAGGAACAGACAGACGTTAAGACCTCTGAGAACATAGCCGTGGGCCATGGGGGGCAGGGTGTGAGGATGCCATAGAGGTGGGTACACCCGTGCACTCCCACCCAACCAGACTGCAGCCCCCTGAGGTCAGGAGGGCACTGGATTCCATGCTGTCTCCATGTCCATTCATCCTCCCCACCCTCTGGTACCCCTTTAGAGACTAGCAAGTGGAGACTAAGAAATGGGCGTCATTTCCAAGACATAAATAAATATAAGGAAGCAGTAGAGCCAAGGTGTGAGCCTGGGCCTGGCCACACAGATACCCAAGGGCCTGAGGCCACAGAGGTCTAAGGACAGTGAGGGAGGAAGTTAATGGGGTTGCCGGGCTCCCCACCTAGGGGGCCAGAAATGCAGCTCAGAGAGTGGACTGCTCATGTACTCAGGGAAGGTTCTGGAAAATGAAGGGCTGATGGAAAATGTAGTCCAACGGGGTGGGAAACACAGCACCAGGAGCAAGGTCAGAGCCTGGGAGGAAAGCTATAGAAAGGGCAAACTGAGGGAAGGGAAGGTTATGAATGCCAGCGGTGACCAGGAGCAGGGAGGGGCAGAGCAAAGGGGAGGTATCGCTGGGGAATGGCTTCTATCTGAGGATGCCAAGTGCTCCCACCAGGATCCCCCGGCCTCACGGAGCCCTGGCCCAGGAAACTCTCACCTGGTTCCCGGTCTGGGCTGTCCAGGGACAGAGGGTGCAGAGAGACTCCAGGGGTGTCCTGCCCAGGAGCCCCGACATTCCGGTCTCGAGAGGACACCCCCAGGCCTCCCTTCCGGTCTGTAGCACCTGGCTTCTCGGCTGCGGAGACAGTGAAGGAGAAAGAGGGAGATGAGAGAACAACTACTCAAATCCACCCACCGGGGATGCAAGAGGCTGTGCTCGCCCTTCCACCCTTGACTAGGAGCCCCCATCCCTTCCTTCTTCGAAACCAGGAGGCCCCCATTCCTTCCTCCTTTGGACCCAGGAGGCACCTAGGAATCCAGGCCCCCAGCCTCTCCTCCCTCAGACCCAGGGGTCCAGGCCCCAGCCCCTCCTCCCTCAGACCCAGGGGTCGGCCCAGCCCCTCCTCCCTCAGTCCCAGGGGTCAGCCCAGCCCCTCCTCCCTCAGTCCCGGGGGTCTGCCCAGCCCCTCCTTCCTCGGTCCCAGAGATCTGCCCAGCCCTTCCTCCCTCAGTCCCAGGGGTCTGCCCAGCCCCTCCTCCCTCAGACCCAGGGGTTGGCCCAGCCTTTTCTCCCTCAGACCCAGGAGTCCAGGTCTCTAGCCCCATGCCCTGCAGGTCCCCAGGAGTCCAGGTCCCCAGCCCCTCAGGATGGATGCTCTGGCTACAGGTCCATTACCATCAACCTCCACTTTGAGGTGTCGAAAATCTGGAACTGAAACGACAGAGAGTGAGACAGTGAGTGAGAGCAGCTAGGGAAGACAGGGGAGGGCAGAGGCCCGGGATGCCTTACCCTGGGGCTCTCCCCGATTCCATCGGGCGGCATCCAGGATGCTGCTCAGCCCCTTCTTGGTCTTGGCAGGCTCGTCCGACCGCCGGTTCCCCATCACCTGAGAGGGCAGGGAGGAAGGCTGAGCATCTCTGAGATGACAATAAAGCAGGATTTGATTCAAGGTATCCAGAGTCATGAGGCTCCCAGGGCCTCTCTGGAGGGCAAAGGTCAGGATGGGACACTGAGGGAAGTACCTTTTTCCGGAAGAAGTTTCTCCCCGACTTCTTGTCCCCACTCTTGGTCCGCACCCCAAGGTGACGCATGTACAGGCCAATGGCATTGACCACGGCAGCACTGTAGGAGGAGACATCGAGGGCTCAATACACACACACACACACACACACACACACACACACACACACACACCCCACACCACAGACACACCCCCCACACACACACCCCACCCCCCACACCCCCCACACACACCCCACACCCCCCACACATACACCACACACACACACCACACACACACACCACACACACACACCACACACCCCACACACACCCCACACCCAACCACACACACACCACACACACACCCCACACACCCACACCACACACCACACACCACACACACACCCCCCACACACCAGACACACCACACACACTACACACACACACCACACAAACCACACACACCACACATACCACACACACAGCACACACACACATACCACACACACACCACACGGCCCCTAGAGGCAGAGACCCGCCCTTCCCATCCTGACCTCACAACTACTTCCTGTGAGACTGAGGAGAGACAAGAGGGTTCAAAAGGACAGGGGCCAGGGCTGTTACCCAATGCCCAGGACCCAGGCATCCAGGCCCCCAGCCTCCTCCTCTCTCAGACCCAGGAGTCCAGGGCCCCAGGCTCCTCCTCCCTCAGACCCAGGAATCCAGACCCCCAGCCCCCTCCTCCCTCAGACCCAGGTGTCCAGGGCCCCAGCCTCCTCCTCCCTCAGACCCAGGAGTCTAGGCCACCAGCCCCCTCCTCCTTCCTCAGACCCAGGAATCCACGCTGCCAGCCCCTCCTCCCTCAGACCCAGGCGTCCAGGCCCTCAGCCTCCTCCTTCCTCAGACCCAGGCGTCCAGGCCCCCAGCCTCCTCCTCCCTCAGACCCAGGAGTCCAGGCTGCCAGCCCCCTCACGCCTCTCCCTGCCACCCTCTCTGCCTCCCTCACCTCTTTTCTTCATCGGTAGAGATGGTAGGTCTGCAGGAGAAAGAGAAATGTTTGTGACACATTTGCTAGGCCTGGGGTCCCCATCCACCCAGGACAAATCTCAGGGTTGCTGTCCTGGGATAGGCAGGCAGAGGCGAGACAGACAGGGGACACGGCAGAAGGGATCAGGAAGAACTGTCACAAGAGGGAGGAAGGTCTCTCATCCAGGAAGACGGGATCCAAGTGCCAGATCATGGAAAAGATCCAGATATGGCAAGGGAAGCCCAAAGCTGGAAAGGGAAGAAGACTTGGATCCAAGATGAGTTAAAATGACAGGGCAGAAGAGCCCCAATGCCAAGAAATGAACCCTGAAGCAGAAGAGGAAACCCTCAAACGGGATGGAACATGCCAGGCAGCAGGGGTGCCCTGGAGCTGGAGAGGGGTGACGCTCCCACCAGGGCTGGCCCACTCACTGCATCTCCTCCAGGTGCATGAGCAGCCGCTCCGCCACATGCCGCTCCCGGGCCTCAAAGCTGGCTCGGTCCCGCCCAACCCAGGCCTCCAGCTGGGTCAGCTCCTGCTCCCAGGGCGTCATGCCCATGAGCCGCTTAGAGCGGAAGTCCTCCAGCTGCCGGCTCACAGCTGCCTGCTGGCTTTGTACCACCTCCTGCATGAACCGCCGCTGGACATCCTCAGAGATGAGGTCAGGCCGAGTGCGGTCTGCAGGGACACACAAGGGGCTGACGGTCCAGCTCCCTGGTGGCTTGGATCACAGTCCCCACCCACCCTTGTACTCCCATAGCCAGGCTTCCTGAGACTGCTCCCAAGAAGGAATGAACAAATCTCAGCTGTCCAAGCAGAGCATGGGAGTGTGGCCTCTCCCCCTTGGCCTCCTGGGAGGTGTGGTCCCTGCTGGACACCTCTCCCTCATCCCATCCTTCTCCTTACCAAGTTCAAAGGCGACGTTGGGAGGGACTGGCACCCGCAGAACCTGCTTGAGAGAGAGACTTGAGTTAAGAGGAGGACTTGGTGTGCTGAGAGGCAGCCCAGGAGGACTGCCAGTAACCCCGGTCTGAGGCAGGGTGCTGGGGAAGTCTGGGCTCAGCAGCTGCCCTCAGGGCAGAGGTTGGGGGCCTGCATGGTGACTGCAGGCCCCAACAAGGATTGCGGGGTGGGGGCTGCTGGAAGGTCTCTCACCGCTGTCTTCTCCAGGAAGCTGTGGTAGAAGTCCAGGAAGGCCTTCTTGGCCTCCTTGGGGCCCAGTGAGCCCAGCATGTCAGCATGCAGACAGCAGAGCTGGGAGAGACACACAGCATGACTCTGTGCCCTCCAACCCCTCCTCAAACCATACTCTCCCTTTGAAAAGGGCCTTCCCAGCCTCCTGGCTACCCCATGGGTGTGGGACTCAATTGCCACCTCCTCTGGGAAGCACTCCCTGACCTCCACCCGTACCACCAGGCCCTGGGTTCCCATGCAGGCTCGCTGGGGCCGCCATGAGCATTTTCTAATTTTCGGTTCTGTGCTATGGTCCTTTCTGGTTCTTCATCATTGTTACCTCCTGGCAATGACAACTGCTACTAGTACTGCTACTGTCTCTACTGAGGGGTCAGTGTATACCAGATGCTGCTCTAAATCCTCTATATGCATTAACTTGTTCAATCATAGAAACCATCATTATCCTCATTTTACAGATGAGAAAATGGAGCTCAAGAAGCGTATTCAAAGTCACACAGCTAGGCTGGGTGTGGTGGCTCACACCTGTAATCCTAGAACTTTGGGAGGACAAGGCGGGCAGATCACACGAGGTCAGGAGTTTGTGACCAGCCTGGCCAACATGGAGAAACCCCACTCAATTAAAACTACAAAAAAAAAATTAGCCAGGCATGATAGCGGGCATCTGTAATCCTAGCTACTTGGGAGGCTGAGGCAGGAAGAACTGCTTGAACCCAGGAGGTGGAGGGTGCAGTGAGTCAAGACTGCACCACTGCACTACAGCCTGGGCAACAGAGTGAGACTCTGTCTCAAAAACAACCAACCAACAGCAAACCCCTAAAGTCACACAGCTAGTAAGTGGCAAAATCAGGAGGATTCAAATCCAGGAAACCTGTCTCCACCACACTCCACTGCCGAGAAAGACTGAGCAGCTTAAGGGTCTGTGTGTGCTGGGGGCAGGAGTTGTAGGTTGATCCCTGTCCCAGACGGTGCCCAGCGTATACTGAGGGCTTGGTAAAGAACAGGTAGACATACTTTGGGAGGCCGAGGCAGGTGGATCACAAGGTCAAGAGATCAAGACCATCCTGGTCAACATGGTGAAACCCCGTCTCTACTAAAAATACAAAAAAATTAGCTGGGCATGGTGGCGCGTGCCTGTAATCCCAGCTACTCAGGAGGCTGAGGCAGGAGAATTGCCTGAGCCCAGGAGGTGGAGGTTGTGGCGAGCCGAGATCACGCCATTGCACTCCATCCTGGGTGACAGAATGACACCCTGTCTCAAAAAAAAAAAAAAAAAAACAGGTAGACAAGTGGGGCTCACTCCGTCATTCGTTAAGCATCTCCTCAGTGCCAGCCTTGTGCTGGGTGACAGTGGGGGCTCCAAGCTGTCCTGGTTCCTGGAGGCTCTCATCTGGGAAGTGAACTCACTCCAATGGGAGTGGAACTTTTTCTCCTTTGTTTTTGAGGTGGAGTCTTGCTGTCACCCAGGCTGGAGTGCAGGCAGTGGTGTGATCTCGGCTCACTGCAACCTCCTCATGGGTTCAAGCAATTCTCCTGCATCAGCCTCTGGAGTAGCTGGGATTACAGGTGCACACCACCATGTCTAGCTAATTTTCTTTCTCTCTCTCTTTTTTTCTGCCTAGGCCGGAGTGCAGTGGTGTGATCTTGGCTCATTGCAACCTCTGCCTCCTAAGTTCAAGTGATTCTCCTGCTTCAGCTTCCTGAGCAGCTGGGATTACAGCTGTGCACCACTATGCCCAGCTAATTTTTGTATTTTTAGTAGAGACAGGGTTTTGCCATGTAGGCCAGGCTGGTCTTGAACTCCTGATCTCAAGTGATCTGTCCGCCTTGGCCTCCCAAAGTGTTGGGATTACAGGCGCGTGAGCCACTATGCCTGGCCTTTTTTTTTTTTCAAAACAGGGCCTCACTCTGTCACCCAGGCTGGAGTGCAGTGGTGCAATCATTGCAGTCTTGACCTCCCTGGCTCAAGCCATCCTCCTGCCTCAGCTTCCCAAAGGGTTTGGACTAGTCATGAGCCACCAGGCCCAGTCTTCTTTCTCCACTTTAAACAGTTTTAACACATCTATATCCACTCTCCATAGCCCTTATAGATAGCAAAATTCTAAGAGAGGCCAACATGAAGCAGCCCAGGGGACCACAGCTATCTCCAATTGGCTCCCCACAAGATGATAAGGTGAGGGAGCTGTGTCAGGAAAAACCTCAAAATGCCCAGGGCTAGGCCAGGTGCAGTGACTCACACCTGTAATCCCAGCACTTTGGGAGGCCAAGGTGGGCAGATCACTTGAGATCAGGAGTTTGAGACTGGCCTGGCCAACATGGTGAAACCCTGTCTCTACTAAAAATAAAAATTACCGGGTGTGGTGGTGCACGCCTGTAGTCCCAGCAACTCGGGAGGCTGAGGCAGGAGAATCACTTGAACCCAGGAGGCAGAGGTTGCAGTGACTCAAGATTGCACCACTGCATTATAGCCTGGGTGACAGAGTGAGACTCTGTCTCGGAAAAAAAAAAAAAAAAAAGCCCAGAGGCTGCCAGGGTCACCTCCAACAAGTCCCTGACCCTCCCTAGGCCTCAGTTTCCACATCTGTAACAGAATATGGCAATCAGCATGATCCCTGGGCTGACGTCCAGGATCTGGTTGTAGAAACCCAAGGCTTGAATGGGAGACCCCCTTGCTCAGAGGGTCAGAGTCTTCATGCACATGGCTGTTGGGGAGCCACTCCTCTGGAAGAGAATGCAGATGGGGAGAGACTGCAAGTTCTGACGCTTTGGCGTCAGGAAAACCAGCCTCTGGTCTTGTAGCTGACGATCTTTCTGTATGCCTCAGGTGCTTCTCACTCTATCAGTTTCTTTTCTGGAGGGGCCCACTAAGCATGTCCACATGGCACAGTGCCTTGGCCTGTCCCCAGCTCCTGTGCTGTGCTGTGCTGGGCTGCACTGGGCCTCCTTAGGATGAGACCTTTGTCTACAGATCCCCTGCCAGCCAGCACTGTGGCTTCTCCCTTTCTAAATCACCTGCTGGGTTTTCTAGACTCTGCGGGTATTTCTGGATGGCACAGTTGTCCATCCTCATCTCCCAGGTATCTTCTGCCTCATCCAGAGGCTTCTGGATCCACAATCCTGCGGTCTCCCTTGTGAGCTGCATGTGGTGGTTTTCTTGTTTCCAGAACAGGGCCTGCTGTGCCCTCCAGACCTGGGATGACTAACAGCTTTCTCCCAAGCACCAACTCTAAATGCCTGTGTGCTGGCATCTGCCAAGAAGGCTTTAGAGAGAAGGACTCAGTCCCCCAGAGTCCATGGAAGGGCGCTGCAACAGGCTGATAGGGAGCACTGTCACAGGCACGGGAGGGGGACAGGATGTAGTTTCTGCCAGGCTGCTGGGCTCTCTGTGGCTCTGGGGGGTCCTGCCGTGTGTACCCTGCTCACTGCACACTGAGAGCTATCCTGGGCACCTATAACCCTGGGGTTGAGGTCACGTGGTGTGCTTTCTGGCTCTTGTCTAAGGCATTCTCTAGATCTGGCACTCTGATTTCTAGATCTGCTTTTCCAGACGCCCCTCCCACCCCACTCCCGGCACTAGCTCGCTGGTTTATATTGCCGAAAGCTATGCCTGTCTCAGGCCCATCCCTCCCTATGCCCACCCAGCCCTGCCCTCACCAGGGGTCCTGGCTCAAACTGCAGGGCCACGTGCTGTAGGAGGGCCATGAGGTGGGCCGGGCGCCGCTTCACTTGCTCCAGGCTCTGGAACTGGCTGTTTTGCTCTTCTGAGTTCTGGGGGTACAGGCGTGGGCGAGTACAATAAGGAGAAGAGGAGGGGCCCTGGGTTTGACCCTACCCATTCCTGGCACTTCACAAGGGATCCAAGCCAGGGTCAGCTCCTGGGAAGTGGGGAGTGGTGACGGGGTCCACAAAATAATTGACAGCAAGGGCAGATGGTCAGGGAGAATGGATGAGATTTAATATCATATTGGTGGACGATGAGGACAGAAATTAGGAGAAGAAATTGGAGTCCATGCTGGGGGAGGAGGGCACAATGATAAGAACTGGGGTTAAGAGTAAGAAGGGTGGGCGTCTATGTTGCCATGTGGGCTCCGAGTATGGGGTTGGGGAGGTGGGGAAGGAGGTACCAGCGAGATGAGAGGATGACAGATGGACCGTGGGAAGAGGCCAAGGGGATGGCATCTGCAGGTGGGAGGGGACCCAGGGCGAAGCGTGGAGCCTGGGACCGAGCTTTTCCACCCTATCCCACTCACCGCCTCCAGCTCGTTCTCAAAATCCTCATCCTCAGCCCCAATGATGCTGACGGGCACCCCGGGCCGTAGGGGGCTTGGGGCCTGTGGAAGGAGAGGGCGGCTTCAGTCCACAGGACTCCCCACCCACAACCCAAGTCCCCTCACCTCTTGCTCTGTCCACTCACCGCCCCTCGGGCGACGTCTTCCATTTCCCTGGGCTCTGCAGGCCTGGGGGAAGAGGAGGGGCTGCGGTTAGGAGGGTGGGAGGAGGTGGCCCAGGGCGGTTACTCACAGATTCCTGGCCCAGGTGTGAAGGTGAGTAAACAGCCTCCCCCATCCCAGCCTCCACAGCTCAATGGAGCCTCTGTGTGGCCACAAAGAGCCCTTCAGAGGCCGGCCAAGGGGCGGGAGCCCAAGGACGCCTGGGGGGCGGGTGTTGGAGGCTCAGGAGCCTGGGTCCATGGGAAGGCTGAGTCTGAAAGCCTGCAATTTAGGGTCCCTAATGGAAGAGGGGCTGGGGACCTGGACTCCCAGGTCAGAGGGACCAGGAGCCTGGGGGCTAATTCCTGAGGGCAGGGCTAGAGGCAAGCGGGGATGGGAGGGCTAGAGGAGAGGTGGGAAGAAGTGGGGTGTGGGGGTCTCCTCCGGTCTGTGACAGGCCTGGGGCAGGATGTTGCCTTGGAACCCACCAGCCCCACTTCCTGTGACAGGAAGTCACAATGGCAAACCCCCAACCCCTAACTCTCCATATAAGAAAACAAAACTAAAACCCTTCTCCCTCAGGGACTGGGAGTCCCCAAACCCAGAAGTTCTTCTTTCCCCCAGAGACCTTGTCTCTTCCCAGCTTCCAGTCCCAGAAAACAAGTGAAGGGGCCTCAGCCAGCCCATCTCCGAGGTGTGTCTGTCTCCTCCACCCTACGCGTGCCTTAGTCTGTCCGCAGCCGGCTCTCCCTGGCGTCTGTCCCTTGACTCTGGCTCATGTCTTGCTCTCTTCACCCTGTTTCCTGATTTTTCTTTCCATTCCTCCAGAACTGTCTCCTTTACCCAACCATTCCTTGCCTTCCCTCCCTCCATCTCTCCCTCTCAGCAGCGATACCCACTTCCTGCTTCTGTAGCTGTGTCTCTCCAGTCCCTGTCTGTGCCTCTGTCCTCCCACCTCTGTTTTCTGCAGCCACCATCCTCACACCTCTCGGAGTCACCATCTCATGGGCTGTCTCTCATCTCTCTCCATCCCTTTTTCTCCCCCCATGTCTCGCTGTCCTTCCCATCTTTGTCTCCTTGAGTTTCCACTTCTCTCTGAGTCTTTCCACCGACATCTTCTGTGTCCTTAATTAGTCTGACTAATGCCACGGAGCCCGTGTCAGGCGGGAAGGAGCTGTGGAAAGAGGGGTGGGGTGGACCAGTGGGGGGGGGGGGCTCCCACAGCCCAAAGCTATTTATAACCGTAGCTGCCAAAGCCCCACCCTTCTCCCATTTACTGGGCCTCCTCCCTAGCTCCCCAGTAAATGGTGGCAAGGATTTTGATGATTAAACAATGTTGCTTTCTGGAGTGTCCAAATGCCACTCTGTGGGTCCACCCAAGCAAGCATCATTTTTATCTTTCCCACAAAGTATATCTGTCCAATATCTAAACTTGGGCAATTCAATATTGAAGCACTGTTAAATTTGCAGTTAAAGATTGAAGCACTGTTAAATTTGTAGTTCACTTTACTACATTTGCAAACTGGCCAGGCGAGGTGGTTCATGCCTGTAACCCCAGCACTTTGGGCGGCCTAGGTGGGAGGATTGCTCGGGCTCAGGAGTTTGAGACCAGCCTGAGCAACATAGTGAGACCCTGTCTAACTATGAAATACCGCAGACGTGAAGGGTGCATGCTCATCCCACTCAGAGGCAGAAAGGTTCAACTGAGGCAGAGAGGTACAAAAAGGGCAAAGGAAGGGATACTCATTATCTCTGCAAATGCTTGGTGCCAGGTCTGGAATGTGCTCTTGACAAGTCATTATCTTATTCCTCACCACGATGATAATGAAATGAGAGCTAACACATAAGAGACACTGAGTATGCGCCAGACACATCATCACCGCTTTATAGGTAATAACTCATTTAATCCTCTCAATGACTCCAAGAGATCATTATTACTTATCTCCATTTAACAAAGAAGGAAACTGAGGCACAGCCCATAAGAGACAGAACCAGGACTTAGACCTAGGCAGTAGGGCTACAGAGTTTATGCATTTAAAACAAACTGCATTTGGGTGGGTGCAGTGGCTCCCAGCACTTTGGGAGACCGAGGCAGGTGGATCACTTGAGCTCAGGAGTTTGAGACCAGCCTGGCCAACATGGTGAAACCCCAACTCTACAAAAAATGGCCAGGTGTGGTTGCTCATGCCCATAGTCCCAGCTAATTGGGAGGCTAAGATTCGAGGATCACTTAAGCCCAGGAAGCAGAGGTTGCAGTGAGCCAAGATTGCACCATTGCCCTCAGACTGGGCAACAGAGTGTAACCTTGTCTTAAAATAGGGGGGGTGGCTCATGCCTGTAATCCCAGCACTTTGGGAGGCTGAGGCAGGTGGACCACGAGGTCAAGAGATTGAGACCATGCTGGCCAACACAGTGAAACTCCATCTCTACTAAAAATACAAAAATTAGCTGGGTATGGTGGCGCGTGCCTGTAGTCTCAGCTACTCCGGCAGCTGAGGCAGAAGAATCGCTTGAAACTGGGAGGCAGAGGTTACAATGAGCCAAGATCGCACCACTGCACTCCAGCCTGGTGACAGAAGCGAGACTCCATCTCAAGTAAATTATTAATAAAATAAAACAAAACAAAACAAAACAGAGAGCATTGCTTCAGAGCCTGGGGAGCCCCTACCCTACCCTTCAGAAACTAAAATCTGAACCAAAGCTCTGAGACAATCACATCGTCTTATGATACCTGGAAAAGTCAAGGGTATGTGGTCACTATGGCCTAGGCAGGAGTGCAAGCTGGATACGGCTGCTCCACAGAGGCCTGGGGCTTGGAGATAATGGAGGTGAGGAGTGTTGGCTGTTTGGAGAGAGGGTTGGGGGGGTTCCCACAAAGGCTGGAGAATTATAGGTGAAAGTGTCAGAGAATGGATGGATCTATAGACAACTGACAAGGGCTGGGGTATCCAGCAGAGGGAGCACCACGTGCCTGGGGAGCTGGAGGGTTAGGGCTGGTTCGGAAGGTCCATGGGGTTGGGGGCTACATGGTACCTGATTTCTATAGAGGGCTCATGGTCTATAAGGTACTGAGCAGGTGACTCAGGATCTCCAAGAACTTCTGGGCGCCTTAAAGAACCTAAAAGGAGTCCTTGGAGTGTGTACTCCCCAGATTTTCTTTGACACACAGTGGGTCTAAAGGATCCAGGGCTCATACAGGGTCATGATTCTATATGGACAGCTGCCAGCCTGTGGAACCTCTGGAGACTTAAAAGGGGCTCAGAATTCCATAGGGGTGCATGGTGGGTCCCGAGACCGATGGTCTACAGAGCCCCGGGTTCTAGGGGATGCTACTTAATGAGGACCCCCCTCTGTGAGAAGCCAGGTCTCCATGGAGAGCTAGCAGGAACCTGGAGGGTCTGTAAGACTTTACACAGAAAGTGGCGGGTCTACAGGAGCCCCAAATCTTACGTGGATGTGGCGGGTCTTACGCGGGCCCTAAATCCTTACGGGGGACGTGGCGGTGTGCACGGCCAGGGATGCCAGGAAGGACGTGTAGAGTCAGGATCTGACGCCCGCCGATGACCGCGTCCCTCACCTGCTCTAGGTGGAAAGAGACGGCACCGCCACCGGAACCGAAGCCTCTGCTCGCCGGCTCCGCGCTCTCCCCACCCCCGACGCCGAGTCGCTCTAGCCGCCCCGAGTCCACCTTTGCGCCCAGCTCCACTTCTCCTGCCAGCCGCTCTAGCCGTGTTCCTGCTCTGCACCGGCCCCGGCGACTCTACTCCTCCCGGCGGCCGCTCTAGCGCTGCACTGCGCCACGCAGGCTAGATAGGGCCGCTCTGGCCTGTATTGGAGGGCCGGCGTTTCCATATCTCGACTGCCCCCGTCAATCCCTGGGTCCCGCCCCGCGCCCGAAGGTACAGATGAGTCCAACCCCGCCCGAGTTCGATCGGTGCTCTCTGAGTCACTCCGGCGCTGACCACTCAGACCGCGGAGTGGGGCTCCCTGTCCTATTAGTCTCCCCACTTCGGGGACCCGCTGAATTTCCAACGCTCGTACATCATCAATTCCCTCCGAACCCCCAGATCTCCCTTCCTTTGGAACTGTAAAAGCGAAAGTCTTGAGTTCCAGCACACCCTTCCCTCTGACATGCAGTGGCGTCATCTGCAAAAAGTAATGACTTTGCAGGCCTCAGTTTTCCCATCTGTATAATGGGAGAAGGTCTCCAGCTCTCTCCGCTACTCCCGTCTCCACGGTATAATTAAAGACCTAGAAAAGAGCTTTCTGAAAACTCTTTCAAATGCACTCTGGAACTTTCAGCTCCACAGCGGCCCTCCTCGCTGTTGTGATTGCTGTTTTTCTTTTTTGGGTGTCCCTAAAGCATGCGGCGGTTGGAGGATGGCACGTTGTGGAAAGCAGGTGCAAGTTCAAATCCAAACTGCACACTGTCTCGCGATGTGCGTTCCCTGGGACGAGTCGGTTTGGCTCCCGGGCCTCGGTTTCCCTACCCGTACAATGGGAGTGATCGTCAGTCCTCCACTAAGCAGGTGGGAGGCCTTGGCTCCGGCCTCGCACCGTTCGTCCCCACCTACTGGGCACTCCGCAAGTGTGAGTTCTCCCCACTCTGCTCCCTTTGACAGATGGAAAACTGAGGCCCGAGGAGGAGTGGCCGCTGGGTCCGCGGGGCCCCTCCGCTGCCGGCAGCGCCCGAGCCCCTTCCTCCTCCTCCCCACTTCCCCCAGCAGCCGAGGGGAGGAGGCCGGGCGGGGCCGGGGACCGAGTACCTGGTGTCCGCGCAGAGGTGACCGGCGGGGCGCCCGAGGTCGGGCTCGGCGATCCCGGGCCCTGGGTCCCGGCTCCCGCTTCCTGGCTCTGGCGGGGCAGGAAGTCGGGGCGTTTTTCCGGAGGCCCCCGCCCCGCCGCCCCTCCCCGCTTCCTGCCAGCGCCCCGCGCCCGCCCGGCACCTCCACTTCCTTCCCCTTCTTGCCGCCTGCCCGCCCCTCCTTTCCCCGCTGCGCCTGGGTCCCCGCAGGCACCGGCCCCACCCTGGCCGCACCCGGCCTCTCCCTGGCTTTGTCCATCCGTCCGTCCGTCCGCCGGGCGCGGGCTCCGTGGGGCTCGCATCTCCCGGCTGGGGTCACCTCCCCGCAGGGCCTGTGGACAAGCCCTGCTCCCCGTGCGCCCCAGCCCGAACCACGGCCTCCCGGGCTTTCCGCGTCTATGGTTCTCTTGGTCTTATGCTCTTCCTTCGCCTCCGTGGGTGTGCTCCCGTCTGAGACTGCGTTCCCTTCTCTGTCCCTCTGTCTTTCTCTACTGGGATCCATCCCTCCTCGGCCTCCACCTCTCCTCCCCGTCCATCACTTTCGCCCCGAGAGCCCTTCTCTACCCTCTCGGGTCTCTCTGTATCTTTCTGCATCTCCAGCTCAGTCTCTGTCATTTCCCCAGCTGTTGCTGCGCCTGGGCCTCTTCGTGCCCATTTTCGGTTGCCCCTCCTACCTTCTGACTCTTCGTTGCCTTCTCGCTCTGTCTCTGCCCCTCTTTATCTCCACCTTCCTGTCTCTCTCAGATTCCCAGGGGCTCGTCATCTCTTCCTGTACTTGCTCATCTCCTTCACTATCACTGGGTTTCGGCCTCTCTCCTCTCCCTTTCTCAGGAAATGCGTGGCTCTGTGCCTCTCTGTCATTGCCCCTGGATCTCCCTGCTCTCCCCAGGTTAGGGCCACAGACCCTCCAGAATGCCCCTGTAAGTCAACCCATCGGGAAAATGCTGTAGTCTGAATTTTGTGCCAGCCCCACAAAATAGTCCCTGTGTTTCCAAGGCTTAAATATGCATAAAGTGGCTCATGCTCGTAATCCCAGCACTTTGGGCGGCCGAAGCAGGTGGATCACCTGAGGTCAGGAGTTTGAGAACAGCCTGGCCAACATGGTGAAACCCCATCTCTACTAAAACTACAAAAATTAGCCAGAGGTGGGGCAGGTGTGGCGCATGCCTGTCATCTCAGCTGCTCAGAGGCTGATGCATGAGAATTGCTTGAACCTGAGAGGTGGAGGTTGAAGTGGGCCGAGATTGCGCCACTGCATTCCAGCCTGGGCGGCAGAGTGAGACTGTCTCAAAAAAAAAAAAAAAAAAAAGCGGGGCCGCGCCGCGTGCGGTGGCTCATGCCTGTAATCCCAGCACTTTGGGAGGCCGAGGCGGGTGGATCACGAGGTCAAAAGATCGAGACCATCCTGGTCAACATGGTGAAACCCCGTCTCTACTAAAAATACAAAAAATTGGCTGGGCATGGTGGCGCATGCCTGTAATCCCAGCTATTCAGGAGGCAGAGGCAAAATTGCCTGAACCCAGGAGGCGGAGGTTGCGGTGAGCCGAGATGGTGCCGCCTGGGTAACAAGAGCGAAACTCCGTCTCAAAAAAAAAAAAAAAAAGCATAATTAATTTGGTAGACACACCTACATTGATCCTCTCTCCTTCTTGCTTAAAGTCATGACCCTAGGGTGAGACCCTGCAGATAGGGCCAAACCAGTCCTTCGGTTGGGTTGGGGACCTCCCAAAGAGGTGTCCTATTTCTCCCAGGGGGGCAGCCCAGACTGGCTACCTGGTCCCAGGTGTGGGTAGTGGGCAGGGGGTGGCTTGGGCTGGGACTCCTGGGTCTAAGGGAAGTGTAGGAGAGGCGGTTCCCGTAAGATCCACGACTCCTGCCAAGGTCTGCTATTGGGAAGAATTTATTATCACTAAGTGGCCCTGACAGATCTGGGAGGAGGGGGTGACACTAACGAGGCTGCTACAATCAGCTTCCGTAGAGGCAGCGATTAAGGGCTCATTACCCGCTGGGGTGGTGGGAGCCTGGGAAAGGCAGCAGGGGGAGGACTGGGTTAGGGGGTGGGGGGTGGGGCAGCCTAGAGGGAAGAAGAGTGGGATACCCCCGGGGAGAGTCCTAGGGGGCCTGGCCTGGAGAAGAGTGAGGTTACCTCCCCGCCCCCAACTGGGGGAAGATGACTAAGGAATCCCCCAGGAGGGCTGAAGGGAGAATGTCCCAGGGAAGTGAGGAGAAACCCTGGAGCTGGATGCACTGCAGGCGGCGGCAGCCTGGCAGGGGAGGGGTGTCATGGCTTCTCCAGCTGGACATCTCCTACGTGGAGGCTGCCCACATCCTGGTAGGTGCCCTGGAGGCCCCGGGAGATGTCCTCATACATGGAGCAGTCATCGAGGTTCAGGCCCTGGGGTGGAAACGAGGCAGTGAACATCAGCACCCTGGCACCTGGGGTCCCTGTCCCCAACCATTCCTAGAGGGAACCCCATGCTGTTCTTTCTGGGTCCCTCCCCCCAACCACTAACACACCTGCCCCTACCCTGTCCCCACCCTTCACTCACTTCATAAAGGTTTTCGTCTTCATATTCATCCCCAGCATCCAAGCCAAGCTTCTCATTGTGCCATCGTTTCTGTAGGGGTGGGTAGAGTGGGTGCCTCAGTGAGCAGGGGGAGGTGAATATCTTTCGGACCCTCCTGGATGCCAGGAGGTGCCTTTTCAGAAAGGGTAAGAGATGTGCCCAAGGCCACATACTGGTTACGTGGCAGTTATCTCTGAGTCTAACTGTTCTTTCTTTGCCTTTCTTTCTTTCTTTTTCTTTTTCTTTTTTTGAGACGGAGTTTCGCTCTTGTTACCCAGGCTGGAGTGCAATGGCGCGATCTCGGCTCACCGCAACCTCCACCTCCTGGGTTCAGGCAATTCTCCTGCCTCAGCCTCCTGAGTAGCTGGGATGACAGGCACGTGCCACCATGCCCAGCTAATTTTTTGTATCTTTAGTAGAGACGGGGTTTCACCATGTTGACCAGATGGTCTCAATCTCTTGACCTTGTGATCCACCCGCCTTGGCCTCCCAAAGTGCTGGGATTACAGGCTTGAGTCACCGCGCCCGGCCTCTTTTTCTTTCTCTCTCTTTCTTTCTTCTTCTTCGCTCTCTTTTTTTTTAAACAGAGTCTCCCTCTGTCGCCCAGTCTGGAGTGCTGTGGCACTATCATATTTCACTGCAGTCTTGAACTCCTGGGTTCAAGCAATCCTCCCACCTTAGCCTCCTGAGTAGCCGAGACCATAGGTGCATGCCGCCATTAAAAAACTTTTTGTAGAGATAGGATCTTACCATGTTGCCCAGGCTGGTCTCAAACTTGTGGCCTCAAGCGATCCTCTTGCCTCTGTTCTCTAGACCCTCCACTCCCTTACCATTCTCCATGAGTAACACCAATAACAGTTGCAGTTGCTGAGGGGTCTACAGAGAGGCTGGTACAGATCAGAGATTCTGGGAGGACCCCTATGCCCCACCTTCCCTGGTCTTGGCTACACCTGGAGGGTAACTACACTCCTGGGTGAGGGCAGGAGGAGAGTGAAGACACTCTTAGGGGGAAGAATGAGACTCTTTTCAGCGGGAGGTGGATGTGAGGACAGCCCTGAAGGGGAAACTAAATTGAAGACACCCCCTGGGCCCAGCGCCATTTCGAGTCCCTTTTTTTTTTTTTTTTGAGATGGCGTATTGTTCTTGTCGTCCAGGCTGGAGTGTAATAGCATAATCTCAGCTTACTGCAATCTCTGCCTCCTGTGTTCAAGCAATTCTCCTGCCTCAGCCTCTGGAGTAGCTGGGATTACAAGCACCCGCCACCACACCTGGTTATTTTTTAATTTTTTTTAGTAGAGATGGGGTTTCACCATATTGGTCAGGCTAGTCTTGAACCCCTGACCACAAGTGATCCTTCCGCCTTGGCCTCCCAGTGATTACAGGTGTGAGCCGCTATGTCCAGCCAAAGTCCCTTCTTTATATTCATTCATTTAACTTCCACAGCTCCTGTGCGATGGGTGCTTTCTTCTCCCGTTTTGGATGGAGAACTTTAGGCTCTAGAGGGCCACCTGGGCATTGGGAGTCCCTCAGCCCAGACCCTTACCCGCCAACTTGGGGATCCTGGCAGACTCACCCTGAACAGCAGCAGCGTTCCAGGCACCACTGCGCAGAACAGGAGGATAATCCCCTCAGCTGTGATGATGCGGTTCTTGGTGCCCTCCCCCATGTCCAGGAAGGGCCTGGGGGGCGGATCTGCAAGGAGGTAGTACAGCTTAGAGCCCTGGCACACCTGCCCAACCTCTGCAAGGCCCCAGGCCCCCCGGAATCCCCACTCTGCAGAGGAGATCATCAGTCCCTCGTCCAAGCCAGTTTGAAACCCACAATGAAGGTATTGGGTGTATCCCCTCCACACTTCAAAGATACACTGAGTGTCCCCAGTGGGAGAGCGGGGGTAGGGGTCAGGGCCAGGCCACTCACGGCGCACACGGAGGTAGGTGCCGCAGGACTGCTGGTATGGCTTGTTGCCCTCCTGGACACGGCACATGTATATGCCTCCATGGCTCTTGTTCACATTCTGGATGGTCAGCGTACCATTGACACCCTGGCCCAGGCCCACGAACACCGGGGGCCAGGTGTAGTTGCCTTGGAGGATACGCCACCAGGTGACGTTGGTGTTACTGCCATTGTGAAGGCACTGTAAGTGGGCCTCTTCCCCCAGGCTCGCCATCAACGATGTTGGGCCCTTGTGCACCCACAGGGCCTGGCACCCAGGGCCTGCGGAGAGGCAGGGTGGGTGGGTCAGGGACTGGGCATGGCGACACAGGCCCGCAGCCCTGGCCCTTACAGCTCCAGCACTCCTGGGTGGGGTGGGGAGGAGGGTGAGGACTCTCCTGGGTGGGGAGGGAGAGGGAGAGCCCCTGAGAGGGGCTGATGCATCTTGGGGAGAGGCGGATGCAGGAGAATGAAGATGTCCCTGGGAAAGGAGAGAGGACACAGGTGGTTGGGGTGGGTGAGGACATCCTGGGGGAGGAGAATGAGACTCTCTGGGATGGTGAGACCCCTGGGAGGCCCTTGTCACCTCTGCAGCGCCATCTCCTGTCCCCCTCCTGCATACCCACTGTGTGCTCTGGTCTGAGAACTCACTGGCTTTTGGATGTTTGTTCTAGGAACTGGAGGACCGCTGTCCAGATAGCTCTTTCCAGAAGCAGTGCAGGCATCTCCTCCTCCCACAGCCATCCCAGTCCATTTTCCCACCCCAGCCTCAGCCAGGCTCTGCACCTGGTGCTTTTTCTTGGTAATCCTCACAGAACCCTAGCAGTAGGTTCTTTCCTTAACCCCACTTTACAGGAGGGATGACTGAGGCCCAGGGAGGGCAGGTGAGTTGCCAGCATCACCAGGCAATCAGGAGTGGCACTGGGTTCAAACTCCTGGCTCCCTGGCCTCCTCCTGCCTGGGCTAAGGAGCCTATCTGTGGCCTGCCCTGGCCTGTGACCCTGTGCCCGTCCCTCATTCTCTGTAACTTGCATGTGTCAACTTCAGGGTCAGGGGTAAGTTCAGTCCTTGGGCTGGGCTGGTGGTGAGCAAAGGCCCTCAGTAGGGTGAAGGCTGCAGGTGTCTGAGTCGGGGTGGCTCAGGCTGGCTGCAGCGTCCAATCTGGGCTCCTCTGGGAAGCCCCAGATCTCAGCCAGGCCGCCCACATGGCCGGCCTCTTCTTCTGGAAGCAGTCAGAGGAGGGAGGTGGGGAAAAGAGAAGGAAGAAGAAGTGGGGAGAGGGGCCAAGCACCTTCATTGGCATGGGCTTAAGACTCAGGTGGGAACTCCACTTTCCCTGAGAAACCTCTGAGCTCCTGGGGTAGCATGGCCACGCGCTGGCCTTGGGTGGGCAAGGGGGGGTCCATGAGGCATCGGATCCCCCAGTGCTGAGAAGGGGCTCCCAACACAGGGAGGCGCCTGAGGTTTAAGGCAGAGAAAGCTTTTTCTCCGCTTGTCAGACACTGAACACTGCTAGCCCCGAGTCCCCTTCCTGCCCCCAGCCCTGGTGCTCAGTCAAGAGCAGCTTTAGTTCCTTCTTTTACAGGAGGTGGGGGAGGTGACGCTTGCTCCTGCCTCCCTCCGTGGGGCTCTGGATGCCCCTTTTCCTTCGCTGGGCTCTCTCCAGCCACACTGGGCCCTGTCCAGCCGCATCTTTGCCCAGCTTGGAACAGACCCGATTTCTACAGGTGTCTTCCCTGGCTCTGTGCTCTCTGCCTCCTATTCCCCTCTCCTGAGCTCCCTTCCCTCTGCCTGTGCCCTCTCTGCAGCCTCCACGGCTTCCCCCTCCTCCCCCCAGTTCCTGCCCATTGGCCACATACCCAGGTAGGCAGCAGACAGCAGGAAGAGGAGGAAGATGGAGGCAGGCAGAGCTTGGAGGACTCCGAGACCCCCAGGCATCTTCTCCCCGTGGATGCGTTAGTTTGAGCTGCAGCAGTCCCGGGGTACCAGCTCCCTACCCCAAACCCCACCCTATTTCCTGCCCAGCCCCCTGGAGATGGGCTCCAGTGGTCCTCGCTGCTGGGTCCTTTGCTTGTTGGGCCTGGGGACAGCCCCTGCCGGGTATGCTTCAGGCCGTGAGTAGAGAGGAACTGCTCCCTGCACCTGCGGTGGCCACAATTCCCCTGAGAGGTGGCTGCCTGGGTGGGGGTAGAGGCTGGTTCAAGGGCTGGGTCATCACTGCTGAGCCTTTAGAAGGAAGCCTAGGGAGCCTGAGTCCTGGGCACGTGCTGTGGGCAGGTGAGGGTTCTGAGCTTGGCCTCTGCCCCTGCCTGACCTTGGGCAAACCTTGTTCCTTCCCTGACGCCATTTCCTTGCTTCTTGGGATTAGAAACAATGACTTGGCCGGGCGCGGTGGCTCACGCCTGTAATCCCAGCACTTTGGGAGGCCGAGGCGGGTGGATCACGAGGTCAAGAGATCGAGACCATCCTGGTCAACATGGTGAAACCCCGTCTCTACTAAAGATACAAAAAATTAGCTGGGTGTGGTGGCGCGTGCCTGTAATCCCAGCTACTCAGGAGGCTGAGGCGGGAGAATTGCCCGAACCCAGGAGGTGGAGGTTGCGGTGAGCCGAGATCGCGCCATTGCACTCCAGCCTGGGTAACAAGAGCGAAACTCCGTCTCAAAAAAAAAAAAAAAGAAAAAAGAAACAATGACTTAAGGCTGGGTGCGGTGGCTCACGCCTGTAATCCCAGCACTTTGGGAGGCTGAGGCAGGCTGATCATGAGGTCAGGAGTTCAAGACCAGCCTGAACAATATGGTGAAACTCCCATCTCTACCAAAAAACACAAAGATTAGCTGGGCATGGTGGGTGCCTGTAATCCCAGCTACTCAGGAGGCTGAGGCAGGAGAATCACTTGAACTTGGGAGGCTGAGGTTGCAGTGAGCTGAGATGGCGCCATTGCACTCCAGCCTGGGTAACAGAGCAAGACTCCTCTCAAAAAGAAAAAAAAAAGAAACAAGGACTTAAAGGGGTTGCTAGGTACACAGAAATGGCACATAATAGGTGCTCAATAAATGCTAGTCACTATAAATGCTCATGAAGAATCAGTAAGGCAGGCTGCCCCATGGCTGACTACCCATGTGACGAGGTGGGCAGTTTGATCCTTCCAGCCTTGGCATTTTTTGTCTCTGAGATGGGGATCAAAATGTCTCCCTGTCTCATTATGTAATATGACGTGGTGTTCGTTCCTGGCATTCAAGGAGTTAGAACCATGATCAGCTCTTTACTGGAATTCTTTTTTTTTGAGACAGAGTCTCGCTCTGTCACCAGGCTGGAGAGCAGTGGTGCGATCTCTGCTTATAGAAACCTCCGCCTCCTGGGTTCAAGCGATTCTCCTGCCTCAGTCTCCTGAGTAGCTGGGACCACAGGCCCGCACCACCACACCCAGCTAATTTTTGTATTTTTAGTAGAGACAGGGTTTCACCATGTTGGCCAGGATGGTCTTGATCTTTTGACCTTGTGATCTGCCCACCTCGGCCTCCCAAAGTGCTGGGATTACAGGCGTGAGCCACTGTGCGTGGCAGAATTCTTTTTTTTTTTTTTATGTTAGAAAAACAGGCTGCGCGCAGTGGCTCATGCCTGTAATCCCAGCACTTTGGAAGGTCGAGGCGGGAGAACCACCTGAGGTCAGGAGTTAAGAGACCAGCCTGGCCAACATGGTGAAACCCCATCTCTAGTAAAAATATAAAAATTAGCTGGGTGTAGTGGTGCATGTCTGTAGTCCCAGCTACTCAGGAGGCTGAGGCAGGAGAATTGCTTGAACCAAGGAGGTGGAGGTTGTGGTGAGCTGAGATCACACCATTGCACTCCAGCCTGGGTGACAAGAGTGAAAGTCCATCTCAATAATAATAACAATATGTATTTCTTCTTCTTTAGAGAGATGGGATCTTGCTACATTGCCCAGGCTGGTCTTGAACTCCTGGCCTCAGGGAATACTCCTGCCTTGGCTTCCCAAAGTGCTGGGATTATAGGCATGAGCCACCACACTCAGCCGGAAGTTGTTTTATATTGATCTGCCCTGACGGGGCAGGGTAGGTCATTCCCGTTTTACAGAGGGGAAACCGCTGCCCAGATAGGGGATGTTGTCACTTGCTGGTGTCATACAGTCTGCAGGTGGTGGACAGAGATTCAAGGTTGATTCTGTGTTGCTCCCAGTTTCCTTTGAGCATGTCTGGAGGAGGGAAATGAGGTCTGAGTGGGGAGGGCAGAGTTGCTGAGATATCTGCGAGCAGTTAGGGGACCCTCCTACACACATACAAGGGGATAAAGTAAATTCATTGGCCGGGCGCGGTGGCTCACACCTATAATCCCAGCACTTTGGGAGGCTGAGGCGGGTAGATCACTAGGTCGAGATCGAGACCATCCTGGTCAACAAGGTGAAACCCCGTCTCTACTAAAAATACAAAAATTAGCTGGGCATGGTGGTGCGTGCCTGTAGTCCCAGCTACTCGGGAGGCTGAGGCAGGAGAATTGCTTGAACCCAGGAGGCGGAGGTTGTGGTGAGCCAAGATCGCGCCATTGCACTCCAGCCTGGGTAACAAGAGCGAAACTCCATCTCAAAAAAAAAAAAAAAGTAAATTCATCGTAGGGAGATTTTTGGTAGCAGACATTGAGAAGCAAATGAAAAGTCCATCCATGGGAGAATGGGCACATCCACTACAGCGAAGTCAGCCAACAGAATGCTATAGAATAGAGGAAGGTGTCAAGGCTGTCTCAGAAACAGCACAAACATCAGAAAAAAATACCATAGCATGATAGAGTTGACTTGTTTTCACAGGGCAGAACAACCCCGTGTGCTGCTTAGAGACACACATTTGTAGCAGAGCTGTAGACCTGTGCAGAAAAGTGACAAACGCCCAGTTCCTGGGAGGGGTTACCTCTTGGGGAAGCCAGAGTTTGGTCTGGGGAGGGGCACACAGACACACAGAGAGCTCATCTTGCCTTGGTTTTATTTCCTGTGTTACTTTTTTTTTTTTTTTTTTTGAGACACAGTCTTGCTCTGTCACCCAGGCTGGAGTGCAGTGGTGTGATCTTGGCTCACTGCAACCACTGCCTCTCAGGTTCAAGCGATTCTCCTGACTCAGCCTCCCAAGTAGCTGGGACTACAGGCATGTGCCACCATGCCCAGCTAATTCTTACATTTTTAGTAGAGACGGGTTTCACCACGTTGGCCAGGCTGGTCTCAAACTCCTGACCTCGGGTAATCCCCCTGCCTCAGTCTTCCAAAGTGCTGGGATTACAGGCGTGAGCCACTGCACCCAGCCACATTTTTTTTTTTGAGAGGGAGTTTTGCTGTCGTTACCCAGGCTGGAGTGCAATGGCACGATCTCGGCTCACCACAACCTCTGCCACCTGGGTTCAGGCAATTCTCCTGCCTTAGCCTCCTGAGTAGCTGGGATTACAGGCACGTGCCACCATGCCCAGCTAATTTTTTGTATTTTTAGTAGAGGCAGGGTTTCACCATGTTGACCAGGATGGTCTCGATCTTTTGACCTCGTGATGTACCCGCCTCGGCCTCCCAAAGTGCTGGGATTATCGGCATGAGCCACTGCGCCCAGCCTATTATTATTTTTTAGATGGAGTTTTACTCTTGTTATCCAGGCTGATGTGCAATGGCACAATCTTGGCTCACCACAACCTCTGCCTCCCAGATTTGTGATTCTTCTGCTTTAGCCTCCTGAATTGCTGGGATTACAGGCATGTACCACCATGCCTGGCTAATTCTGTATTTTTGGTAGAGATGGGGTTTCTACATGTTGGTCAGGCTGGTCTCGAACTCCCAACTTCAGGTGATCTGCCCACCTTGGCCTCCCAAAATACTGGGATTACAAGTGTGAGCCACCATGCCTGGCCTTTGTTGTATTTTTAATAGACAGGGTTTCACCATGTTGGCCAGGCTGCTCTTGAAATTTTTTTTTTGAGACAGTTTCACTCTTGTTGCCCAGGCTGGAGTGCAGTGGCGCAATCTGTGCTCACTGTGACCTCCGCCTCCTGCATTTAAGTGGTTCTTCTGCTTCAGCCTCCCAAGTAGCTGGGATTACAGGCATACACCACCAGGCCTGGCTAATTTTATTTTTAGTAGAGATGGGGTTTCACCATGTTGATCAGGCTGGTCTCAAACTCCTGACCTCAGGTGATCCAACCCACCTCGGCCTCCCAAAGTTCTGGGATTACAGGCATGAGCCACCACACCTAGTCAAGGTCTCAAACTCTTGACCTCAAGTGATCATCCACTTCCCACAGTGCAAATTTTTTTTTTTTTGCCAATCAGAGCTTGTAAGGTTGCTGAGGTTGGTTGGCCTTGAACTCTTGGCCTCGCCTTCGCAAGCGCCATGACATCCGGCCGGAGCCACTTTGGGCCCGCAAAATTTTTTTAAAAGTGCAATTGCCACCCATGCAGAAGAGCCTGGGCCTCAAGAGTCCAGGATTCTTTTACATCTGTTTTGTCAACTGACTGGTCATCCAAACCTGTTTCTTCTCATATAACATGGGTACAAACCCACTTATAAGACTGTAAGAATATTCTGGCCAGGTGTGGTGGCTCACACCTGAAATCTAAGCACTTTGGGAGGCCGAGGCAGGTGGATCACCTGTGGTCAAGAGTTCAAGACCAGCCTGGCCAACATGGTGAAACCTGGTATTCTGCAGTGCACTTGGCACAGTATCTGGAACACAGTTCTCTAGCTCTGGGGACCAGGATCCCAGGTGTTCTGTTGGGGTCAGTAGCTCCTCTGCACTTCAATTCTTCCTTAAGACCCCCCTCCCAGGAATAAGCTTGGCTCCAGACCTGGAAGCCCTGACTTCAGTGGAGGAGCCCGTTTCTAGGCCCTCTACCGCCCCCCAGTGGCTGGAGCGGCACAGCTGCAGGACCGCAGAACTACTCCAGACACCTCCACCTTCCCACCTACCTGCTGCTGTGCAAACCAGATGCTTGGCATTTTCTCATGTTGTCAGCTCTGGGAAATGTTTTAACCTTAATGGCCAAAAGAGGAAACCAAGGCCCAGAATGGGGAGTGACTGGCCTGCAGCCAGAGTGCAACCCTTTGGGCCTCTCTTCTGAAGTAGAGCCCTGGAGTGGCTAGGCCCAAGGCTGCAGCCAGGTGGCTTGGGTTCAAATGACTGTAGCTGGGGGACATCGGGCAAGTTACCCAACCTACGGCTTACTTTCCCTACTTCCAAAATGCTTTTCGGCACCTACTTCACAGGGTTGCTGAGTGTAAACAATGATGCCTTAAAAATTTTTATTGTTCCTTTTTTTGAAATGGACACCGGCTCTGCTCAGGCTGTGGTGCAGTGATCTCAGCTCAGTGAAACTTCCACCTCCTGGATTCAAGTGATTCTCCTGCCTTAGCCTCTCGAGTAGTTGGGATTTTTAATTTTCATTTTTATTTTTGAGATGGAGTTTCACTCTTGTTGCCCAGGCTGGAGTGTAATGGTGCAATAGTGGCTCACTGCAACCTCCACTTCCCGTGTTCAAGCAATTCTCCTGCCTCAGCCTCCTCAGTAGCTGGGATTACAGGAACCCACCATTACACCCAGCCAATTTTTCCTATTTTTGATAGGGACAGGGTTTCACCACGTTGGCCAGGCTGTTCTTGGAAATCCTGACCTCAGGTGATTCACCTTAGCCTCCCAAAGTGCTGGGATTACAGGCATGAGCCACCGTGCCTGGCCACAAAGATGCATTTGGAAAGTGCCTGGCACAGTGCAGTTCTGGCACACAGTAGGTTCTAAGTGTGTTTTAAATACAAATCCTTCAGCACTGACAATCAAGCTGGGATGGACGGCAGCTTCATTCTCCCCTGGTGTGGGACCTGATGGCTTTGATACTTCCTATTTTCAACACTTATGCCTTAGATTTGGGGACTGCTAACTGGCTGTCCACCAGCAGAGCTACTCAGAGCCAAGGCTCTCCATGACACGTTGCCCAATCAGGAGTTAGCATGGTCACACATGAGGTGAAGGCTCAGGTGAGGAAGGTGCACATGGCCACATGGGATTAGGAAGAGTTGGGATTTAAACTCAAAGTAGTTTAAACTTCAAAACCCAGGCTTGGCCCTTTCCAGGAAATGGGTCAGATCTCAGGAATAACTTGGACGGGGGAATACTGGGAGCAACATCAGGTCACAGCAGGTCCCAAGAGCTTCTTTCCCATTTCTCCCACTGGGCAGTGTTGGGATCTCCTCTCCTGATCAGGTGCCCAATCATGGGTGGAGACCGCATCCCACTTTGCTGTGTAAGCCAGTCGCTGTGGGGGACTGCTGAGGTCATGCAGCCCCCGTGTGGCCACCCTGGGAGCTGCACTTCTGCACAGGAACCTATCAGGCTCTGCTTCCACCGACCGGCTCCCTGCCACTGCCACACTCAGCAGGCCCACTCAGATGCAGAGTGAAGGCTCAAGGACCATCCAGAACGTGCAGGTCCAGGAGTGTTAGCGTGCAGGCAGCACAGGCCGCTTTGTGGTGGAGGTTCCCTGGTGGCCTGTGTTCCACCTTCCAGGAAGAAGTATGAACCGTGGACTCTCTTGCTTTCCTCCAGCAGAAGCCACCTCTGCAGCCCACGTCCAGCTGAGCGCACAGCTTACTGCCCTCTATAGCTCACAGCCATCCTTTCTTACTTTCTGAGAATTGCAAAGACAGGATGTGGGGGAGTGAGCCACAAGGGCCCCTAGGCCCCTCCTCCAAACCCAGATAGGAACTGTTTGACTGGGGAGGCCATACTGGCTGCCAGGTACACAGCCACCTAGGCACCCTCACTCAAGGGAAGGGAGGAAGCACTTATTCCTCATGCCCCCAAAGAGCAATCAATCAAGAGACCCAGACCAGACCAGGCGCAGTGGCTCACACCTGTAATCCCAGCACTTTGGAAGGCTGAGGCAGGAAAATCGCTTGAACCTGGAAGGCAGGTTGCAGTAACCACTGCACTCCAGCCTGGGTGACAGAGCAGACTCTAAAGAGACCCAGACCAGGATTACGAATGAGGCAATTTATTAACCCAGCATGGTTTGTTCTAATGCTTCTTGTTGGCAGCTGCCACCTGTGGGAAAAGATGGAAGAGTAAGGTCAGTCAAGGGGGCCTCTGCTGTGTGGTCTTAAATGAAATGCATCCATCTCATCTAATTCTCACTGTATTTCCCCATTTCACAGGTGTGGAAGGGAGAAGGGAGTGGTGGAGTGGAGTCCCACTGCCATGTGGGAAAGCAACATCCAACCACCAGCAATGACTTGTCTGCCAAGCCCCTCTGCCTGGAAGAGCTTTCTCCTTCCATTCTTTGGTGACACTTGACTAAGTGCCTAAATACTCCAAGCCTCCTAGGAGGCCTGAGTCAATGCTGCAGAACTGAGTTCATGCCAGGCCCTGGGAGCTCCTGCTGTACTCCTCACTACCATGCTTGACATGGCCAAGGGTAGACTCTGGCCACAGGGAGGCCAAGACAGGGAGACTGTGGCACCAGAGGTGTGGCCACTCTGCCCCAGGTATCAGCCCGCCAGGATCTGAATGGAGGCCTGGGTCCTGAACCAGCCCTGTCCCTTATCTCCACCTCTCCCAAGCCACCCATGTGATGCTCAGTAAGCATGAGGACTTCAGGGAACATTGCAGGCCGACCTGGGAAGAGGGAGTCGTCTGTGGATGCAGCTATGTGCTCTGCAGAGGCTCACTGGCACCTGGGCTGCAGTTCCCTCCAAATTTCTAAGCAGCACCAGCAGGAAAAGTCAATCAGAACTGTCCTTTCTCCTGTCCCTGGGCAGCCCTCCTGACCCCACCACCACCTTGAGCTGTGCCCTCCTGACCCCACCACCACCTTGAGCTGTGCCCTCCAGAAGGAAATAATTCTGGCCCTGCCCCAACGCAGGCCTCACCTGTCCGGCGATTCTGTCCAGATCTCTCTGTCCCTGAGGTGTCAGTTTGCGGCCCCTGTGGGGAAGGAACGGTCATGCAGGCCCCAGTGAGCACAGGTCATGTTCTCAGCCCCTTCCCTTCTGGTTTTGAGCTAGGCTTCTCAAGAAGGCACCTGGCTGTGGGACCACCTGCCGCCAGCCAAGTCTCAGTGAGGGCCCTAGTCAGGTGCATTCTAACGAGCTGGGGGCAGCAGTGGGAGCCCGTCTGGGAGCTGATGGGGTGTCGTTTGTGCAAGCATTAGATCAAAAGCCCCGAAAAATCAATTGGTAAAAGCTAACGAGCAGGCTAATGAAAGCGGACAGTCGCTAAATTACCTTCCTGGCGCCTGGGCTAGTCAGCCAGAGGTCAGGGTGAGGCCCCTTTCTGTTCGCTTTTCTGCAGAATCCCCTCCTGCCTGCCTCTGAGGAGAGGCCTGAGGGGCTGGGCAGACTATGCCGGACCACTTGCTGGGGAAATGGGTTGTGGGCACTGATGGCCCTGCCCCAAGGCTTCTCCATCAATCCAGCCCTGCCCACCCTGCTTACCCATCTTGGTCCTTTTCCACCATTTTCAGCCCCTCCAGGGCTTGGAGGACCCGGCGGGCCACGCTCTTGGAGCCTCGGCTGAAGTGGCTGGGCATGACGCCATTTCTCTGACGTCCCCCATAGATCTTGGTCATGGAGCCAACCCCAGCGCCACCCCGGAGGTACAGGTGCCGCGCTGTGGAAGCTGGGGATAGTGTGAGAGGGCTGTTTAGGGTCTTCATCAAGGTCTCATGTAAACAATTCCGTGTGTTAACAGCCAATTCTCACCATTTTATAAGGGAAACTGAAAATACACACTAACACCTGGAAACTGACAGCTCCCTCTCTTTGCCCCCAACCCCAGTTAGCTCTTCCTCACCAAGCAGCCCTGCACCCTGGGTGGGCACTCCCACCTCTGCAGGGCCAACTTCTTTAGTGGTTACTATCTCAGCAGCACTGCTGTTGAATTGAACCTGAGGTATGTACAGGTGGGGCCTAGCTGTGACCATCTCCATTGCCACTCTCTGGGCAACCAGAGTCCGGAGAGAGAGCTCAAGATAACAAGGACAGGGCAGACACTGTGCAGTGGATGCCCCCATCTTGGAATGTGTACCAGCCCCTCTGTGGACACAGGGGTTCTTCTCCCTAGACTGACTTGGGCAAGTCCCTGGTCCACCCCAGCCAGCCTCCTTGCCTGCAAGGAAAGCTCCCACCTCCCCGGAAACACTCGCACAGTTCCACTAACTGGAGCACACATCAGCCAGGCCCCATGCCAAGGGCTTTTCTGTCTCTCCACTGTACCTCACCTTAGGGCCGGGAGGTTACTGTGAGGACTCAATGTGTGTGAAGTGCTATTCTCCTTTACAGAGAGTGAAACGGAGATACCAGAGGGTACTCAATGGCTCCATGTCACATGGCTCTGGAGGCACTGCCCTGTCCTGCCACTGTGATCCATGATGCAGGAAGTACCCAGAGTTGAGCCATCACATGGTTCCACCTGGCTCTGGAGCAGATTCTGATTTGTCCCTGGGACCCAGAGACCAGCAAACTGACTTATTTCCTCTAGTTCTAAAGATCAAGTGGGGGAATTTGGGGATTCTTCCATAGTTGCCAAGTGCCAGGCAGCAGTGTTTAGTGTGTGTGGGGTGGTGGGCTGCTCCTGGCCTCCCGCTCCCTGCCCAGAAATGGTTCTTGCACACCACTTGTTCCCAGCCCCCTTCCGCCCTGAGATCAGGTACAGATGCAGCCAGCCCTCCATAGCCACAGACTCAACCAACAGTGGATCAAAAATATTCAGAGGAAAAAAAATCCACACAATTAAAAGCAGTGTGACAATTACTGTATTCGTTTTCCCCCCTCACTTAAGACAGGGCTTGATTCTGTCACCCAGGTTGGAGGGCAGTGGTGTGATCACAGTTCACTGCAGCCTGGAACTCTTAGACTTGAGCAATTTTCTTGCCTCAGCCTCCCAAGTAGCTGGGACTGCTTTATGTCTGGCCTGTATTAATCTAGAAGTAATCTGGAGATGATTTACTATATATAGGATCCAGCCAGGCATGGTGGTTCATACTTGTAATCCCACCACTTTGGGAGGTTGAGGTGGGTGGGTGAATCACCTAAGGTCAGGAGTTTGAGACCAGCCTGACTAACATGGCAAAACCCCATCTCTACTAAACACACAAAAAATTTAGCCAGGTGTGGTGTTGCACACCTGTAATCCCAGCTACTTGGGAGTATGAGGCAGAAGAATGGCTTGAACCTGGGAGGCAGAGGTTGCAGTTAGCCAAGATCATGCCACTGCACTCCAGCCTGGGCAACAGAGTGAGACTGTCTTAAAAAAAAAAATACTACTACATGGGACGATCTGCATAGGCTATATGCAAATATTACTTTTTTTTTTTTTTGAGACAAGGCCTCATTCTGTCACCCAGGCTGGAGTGCAGTGGCGTGGTAACAACTCACTGCAGTTTTGACCTTCTGAACAGCTGGGACTATAGGTGCACACCACCACACCCAGCTAATTTTTGAAGAGACCCATTTTGCCATCTTGCCCAGATGGTCTTGAACTCCTGGGCTCAAGTGATTCACCCATCTTGGCCTCCCAAAGTGCTGGGATGACAGGTGTGTGTCACTGTGCCAGCCCCGATGTTATAGCATTTTATATTAAGAGTGAACATCTATGGACTTAGGTATTGGGGTTCATCCTGGAACCAATCCCTGGCTGATACCATATAACCATGGTCTGCAGGGGCTAAGAGCACAGCCCTGCTGTTGTCTCACTACCTCTGCCATCTGCTCACTTCTATCCCCACCTCACCCCGTGCCCTACCCCCTTAGCCCACTGCCAGGTTATAAGTACCCACAACCAGGACCACTTGGTATAAGCCACCCACCCCAATCTTTCTGCCAGGAGAGTGACATCACTGGAAACCTCCGACCTTTCAGACCAGCTCAAATGTCCAGCAGCTGCTGCCGTCCCTCCAGGCCCTGTACCTGGCTGTGCTCTGCATGGAGACCTGCTCTCCCACTTGAACTACAGTACCCAGGACTAGAGAAAGCAGGGTAGCTTTTCCTGTTATCTTGCTTCTCTCTCTCTTTTATTTTGGAGTGAAGCAGTAGTTATCTTGCTTTTTAAGAGTAAGGCACGTACTCTTAAGCAGAGACGCCCACAGAGGCTGTGTACCAGAGATGGGCACTCAACCTCAGTCTTGTTGGGTTGCGACTAGCACCCAAAGCTCAGGCCAGTCTTGGTGTGGACGTAGCCAAGCTCTGAGCGGTCAGATTGACAGCGGCTTGAATTCCAACACTGTTCCTCCTCAAGAGGGACACAGGACACACCTATCTATCCTCCAGGTGGTTCATGCTATGGTACTGGAGACACACAGTGACTGACAAAGAACAAGCTCTCAATAAAGCCTATTAGGTTCTTTAATGGAGGCTTAAAATGTTTCTTGCGGCTGTATAAAAACCTTTCGGCAAGGAGAACCACCTTGGTCAGATATTATAAGCTCCTCCCCTGCCATCCTGACCCACTAGAAGGGAGAGGATTATTAACTTTGCAAATTGGAAATGCAAGAGCTGAAATACCGCATTCTATTAAAACACTGACCTTTTTCCTCACCCCCTGGAGACCCAGGTTCCAGTCCCACCTCTTGAATCGGGAGTTGCACGAATCCAGGCCACCCTAGCTGGTACTTAGAGCCAAATGCAAGCAAGGTGCTGTCACAAATTGTTTCTTCTGCAGTTCCTGCAGACTAGAAGCCTTTTGCTCCTCTGCTGTGTGAATTCTTGGGATGGCAACCCACTCCTCTCAGGAACCCCTTGTCCAGGAATCACCCTCTACCTGAAACTGCAAAGGAGGAGGCCACCCCTCTTCACTCTACTGTGAGTTCATGGTCAAGGGAGAGCTGCTGTGTGTTCCTGCTAGACCAAGAGGGGCTTCTCTCTGCACTTGAGCACAGGGCAGACCAGCCAAGGCATGGTTTCTCAGGAGTCATCACAGCTCAGCTAAGTTCAGACTGGTGGTCGCATCCTGACCTACTGAGTCAAAGACAGGGAAGAACTCTCCCAGTACACTCTGACCCTTCTCTGCCAAACTTATAAGAAACTACTTCTTTGACCTTGATTAATCCTTTTAACTCACTTCTGTGACAACCTTCCAGGATCTCATTCTTTCTACTATCTTTTTAATTTTCTAACCTTATACGAAAGTTAACTCAATAATTCTTTTTTTTTTTTTGAGACGGAGTTTCGCTGTTGTTACCCAGGCTGCAGTGCAATGGCGCGATCTTGGCTCACCGCAACCCCCGCCTCCTGGCTTCAGGCAATTCTCCTGCCTCAGCCTCCTGAGTAGCTGGCATTACAGGCACGCGCCACCATGCCCAGCTAATTTCTGTATTTTTAGTAGAGATGGAGTTTCACCATGTTAACCAGGATGGTCTCGATCTCTTGACCTTGCGATCCACCCGCCTCGGCCTCCCAAAATGCTGGGATTACAGGCGTGAGCCACCACACCTGGCCAAGAATTCTTTCTACTATCACAGCACAAGTGGGTGCCCAGCGCTATGCAGGAGCCAAAGATGGACTGGCTTTCAATCAACAAGAAATGTTTTCAGACACTCCAATTCAGCAGCTGCTCGCAGACACCCGCCAAAACACCAAACTGGACTCCCACATCTCTATCTTCAGCAGGTCCTTCAGAGAATCAAGACAGCAAGAGGCTTGTCCAGCCAGGCACAGTGGCTCAAGCCTATAAGCCCAGCTACTTGGGAGGCTGAGGCAAGAGAATTGCTTAAAACTGGAAAATGGGAGGTTGCAGTGAGCCAAGATGACGCCATGGTACTCCGGCCAGGGTGATAAGAGCGAAACTCCATCTCAAAAAAAGAGGCCTACCTGGGTGCAGTAGCTCACGCCTGTCATCCCAGCACCTTGGGAGGCTGAGGTGGGCGGATCATCTGAGGTTGGGGGGTTCAAGACCAGCCTGACCAACACGGAGAAACGCCATTTCTACTAACCATACAAAATTAGCCAGGCGAGGTGGCGCATGCCTGTAATCCCAGCTCTACTTGAGAGGCTGAGGTAGAAGAATCACTTGAACCTGAGAGGTTGCAGTGAGCTGAGACCACCCCTTCATAAAGACCCATGGTGACCATCTCTTGAACGTCCAGTGAGAGCAAGTCTTGAGTTCTTCCTCCACCTTGCCCCTTACACCACTGCCTTGGGACTTCTTACTCCTACAGCTCCACTCTTCCCAAACCACCCCCTAGGAGGGCCCCATCTTCTGCCATGGACCTCCTTCTCCCCAAACCCCAAGATTAAGACCTGTCCACCACACACTGGTTCCTACATGCCTCCACATTTTCCTGCTCAGCAGGGCCACAGCCTCAGCACACTTTAGCTTCAAATATAAGGGGGCAAAACAGCCCAGACTCTATGAGACTTTCAGCTAGTCCC
Organism: Saguinus oedipus; assembly: GCA_031835075.1. Lineage (NCBI taxonomy): Eukaryota > Metazoa > Chordata > Mammalia > Primates > Cebidae > Saguinus > Saguinus oedipus. Next base: position 44,214,271 of record CM063187.1, on the reverse strand, counting down.
TTCACCTGTCTGCGCGTCAGCTTCCTCTTTGATAAAATAGATTACTCCCATGACTAGTGTCAGCTGACCGCCAAACTGGGTGGAATATATCAAAACTCTAAAATAGAGACTGGTCAACTCTGCCTATAATCCTAGTGCTTTGGGAGGCTGAGGTGGGAGGACTGCTTGAGCTTGGGAGCTCAACATAGTAAGACTCCATCTCTACAAATAAAAAAAGTTAGCGAGGCATGGTGACTGGTGGGCACCTGTAGTCACTTAGGAGGGTGGGATGGGAGGATCACTTCAGCCCAGGAGTTCGAGGCTGCAGTGAGCTATAATTGTGCCACTGCACTCCAACCTGGGTGAGAGAGCTAGACCTGCCACAACTACAACTCTGCACCTGTGTATGTAGATATGTGGGTGTGGCTGTATCCCAACAAAAATATACACAACAGGCCTCTAGTCTACACACAACCATCCTGTGTACTAGGGCAGGTGGACAAGTGAGGTGAAAAAGGGACCTTTGTGGTACTTCCTATGATGAAGGCCAGCAGGTGGGCAGAAGATACACATTCTGCCTGAGGTTTCCAGGAAGGGACATGGCGGGCTGAAAGGGGCCGCAGCAAGTCTACCATGACCATCAGGTGCGATTAGTTTTGTTATCCAAGGGCTTAATCCCATCTCTTGTTAATCCCTCCCCATATTAAAACACAAAACCACACATGAACAAAAGACACACAGTCCTAATTTTGGGGTATCTGATAGCACAGCATGTGTCTTCACCCCAGCAAATGAGAAAGACTATTAGATGATTTTTCCGAATCCTAGATCCAAAGGATTAGGAAAATAGATATGCCAATCCTAGATATGCCATCAACCCTACCCACCATAGCAAGTTCATCTTTCAGTCCTCAGAGGCTGCAGCTGAGTTACGCTGGTCCTCTGTGCCCACTCCAAGGCCCCATGGCCATTCGAGGCACAAGTGTACCACAAATCTACAGAATGCCCTGACCTACTGACCCTTGAGGCACTGTCAAAGCAAGATGAGGGATAGGTGGAGAGGACACGTCTCTTTCAGAGCTTGTCACTGCTGTGCACCCAGGGAAGTCAGCTTCTCTTCATCAGCCCCACATTCTGTCTAACAAGAATGGTGAGTGGGTGATATGCCATCAACCCTATCCAACATAGCAAGTTCACCTTTCAGTCCTCAGAGGCCGCAGCTGAGTTACGCTGGTCCTCTGTGCCCACTCCAAAGCCCAATAGTGGGCCCCATGGCCATTTGAGGCACAAGTGTACCACAAATCTACAAAATGCGTCTTATTCCGAAGGGCCAAGCAACCTGTACCAAGGTCAACTCTTTTCAGGGTCATTCTGAAGTTTTGCTGATTTCCAAACCCCGCTTCCCACCTACTTCCTATCTGGAGACAAGTCGTAGTCAGGATGGAACCCCCACTTCATGAAATATAAGGTTTAAGTTTAGAGAGGCCAAGGCCCCATAGCAAAGGTCCACTCTGAGGCCGTCACCTTGACACAACACAGCACTGCCACCACCCACCATGTTAGGTCTTCCTGAGGGTGAAGATTTAGTGAGCACTGAAATGTCAAGACACATGAGAACTAACACTAGTTAGGGGCTGCACATACATCACTGTACTAATTATTACTGAACATAAATTATTACTGTAAGATCAAGAGACGGGGCCGGCACAAGGTCACAGGTGCCCGTAAGGTCAGGAAATCAAGATTTAAAGCAAGGACTAACTTGTTCACACCTCCAACCAGTTACTTAGAAACAACCTGTTAGAGACATGGAGAAGACTAACGACCTGAGCAATTATAAAAGGCAGCTAACTTTATAAGTACTTTGCAACAGACATGTTCTAAATACTGACTTAAATTCATTCAATCCTTACAATTCTCTCGGTACTGGCACAGTAATTAGCCCCATTTTGGGGATGAGAAAATGGAGGCGCAGGCAGGTTAAGTAATTTGCCAGAGTTGACACAGGCAGATGTAAAAGATGGATTCAAACCCAGGGAGTCTGACTCCATGTATGTAGGAAGGATTAAACCACCTATAAGCAAAATATGAACATTCATCTGTCTCTGGTTTCCCTTGAAGCTCAAAGCCACAAGCCCTCTCACAAGGCTCTTAGAATTGCATAAAAACTCGGAGTATCAAGTTATTGAATGTCCTATCACACAAAGCATGTGGTGACACAACCCAACCTTTCTCTCCCTCTTGGGCAGGGGCCAGGAAAGAGCTCAGAGGAGATAGGTAAGTATGGTTTGTGCCAGGGGTCACCCAGCTCCCCACTCCCAAGTTCCTCACCAGCTCGCGTGTAGAACCAGTTCTCATCGTAGGGAGCAAGCTCTTTGTGCTTGGCCAGCTTGACGGTGTCCACCCATTCAGGGACTTTCAGCTTCCCGGACCTAAGACCAAAACAGTGAGAAAACCACGATTCAGTAATCTCCACAAACTACCCCACACCCCAAATGCCCTCCCTTCAACACAGCCATGGGTTACAAGGTGCCCGATGTGCCCAGAGTACAAAGAGAAGCTGGAACCGCAACCAAGCCAGGCCTAGTGCCGAAGGGAGCCACAGAAGCCCCAAACAAGTCTCCCCTGCCAGCACCGGCAAACATTGGGCCCAGACGGGCAGACCAACGCGACAGCCTCCACCCGTTTTGAACCTCAGTCCCCAAACTCACTTTTTGAGAAAGGCTGCCAAAGCTCTGACGAACTCCTGCTGGTTCACGTCTTTTACAGTAACTCCAGGCATCTGCGGGAGAAGGTCACGCATGTGAACACAGGCCTGGCGGAGACGACCGCCACGGGCCCGGACCCCACCCCACTCCTTTCGCTCCAAGGTATATTAAACCAGGGTACCCCGTTACTTCCCAAGGCCCCTTCAATGACTGGCCCCGGCTCCTGCGGGTCCGAAGTAGCTCACTGACGCCCACGGACTCTCTGGGTCGCACGAACACAGCCCGGCTCCCGCGTGTGAAGATCCTGCTCAACCCCATTCCTCAGCCCCTGGCTCCGGACGCCCCACGCACACCCGCCGCTGCTCCCCCGGGCCCACGCTCAGCTCCCGGACGGCGCTGACCGGGCATGTTCGGGCCTGCCGCTCGCACGTGGCCACGGCTCCAGGGGGCGGGACGGGCCCGCGCCGGGCGCCTAGGGGCCCTTAGGCACGCACTCTGAGGCTGCGGCGTCCGGCCGTGACACCCCACGCACGGTCCGATTCGGAGCACCCGCTTACCGTGCGGCCTCCGCGCTGCCAGCCAGGGGAAAGGGAGCGACGGGGTTTCCCGGGCGCACAAGTTGGGCTTCGAGTCTCGCGAGAGTCCTGAAAGCTCGCGAGAGCGGGGGTAAAGGCGGAGGGTCCGCCTCTCTCAGGGCGAACGTGGCTTCGTCCCCGCCTAGAGGGGAGGTTATGTATTGAGGGGTGGAGAGGTAAAGGGGAGGGCTGAGGGGTCGGGCGTGGAGGTCGGGTTTTCTTCCCGCTTTTTCTTCTCCCGGAGTGTAATACAGGATAAGAGCTCCTGTCCCGAGATGGGGGAACTTGGTTTCGTTTGCGTCGTTCGTGGCTGGAAGGAACAGTGGTGGAGAAGACTATGATGGCGAAAATACAGGGCAGGTTGGGTGGGCAGCTGGCGCCCTCAGGGTGGAAGTGGGTGTTCCTTGGCAGGAAGTGGGAGTAGTAAGGGCGGAACTGTGACGAGGAACCTAGGGGAAGGGCGAGGAAGAAATGTGGCTACCATCTTCCGTCCTTCACCGCAAGGAGTCGCGAGAGCGGGAGACAGAAGCCCCACCCTTCTTAGGGCGGAAGTTGCTTCAGCACCACCCGGGCGAGCGAAAGGGGAGTGAGGCACTGAGGGAGGAGATAAGGGTGGGACAAAGCGGCAGAGGCGGGACCTTCGGAGGAGTTAGTTTGGTTCTGCCTTCTAGTGTCGGAGTCTGTTGGCTCAGCTGTAAGGTTTACTTTGCCCATTTAGATTTACCTGCCCTGCTGACCTGTGTAGCTTTAGGCAGTCCATTTGTCCTCTCAGGGCTAGTCTTACCATTGGAAAAAAAAAAAACAACGAAAACACTGAGATCCCCATTTGCCCATTTAAAGTGGCTGCTCTGGTTCATGGCGCGTCACGTGCTCTAACAACAAATATTTTTTGAGTGCCTGCTCTGTGCCAGGCCCAGGTAAACATTGTTTGGACATTTATCATGTGGCTGGCCCTGTAGTGTTACATGCATGATCTCATTTAATCCTTACAAGGCTCAGCAACGAAAGAACATGTGGTCCAATAAAATTATGTTAACTTGTTTCAAAAAGGAAACGCTGAAATGCGTGTAGCTCTTTTCTTACGTTGGAACGACTTTGAGAATTTAAAACATCAGAGCAAATAATATTATATTTTTTCCTCACACTGATACCGTGACTACAAAATGTGTTAATTATTAAGCCAATACCCGTATCTGTTAGAAAAATTAAAACCATGCTTCTAGGATAAGATTATGTATGTATGTATTTATTTATTTTTTGAGACGGAGTTTCGCTGTTGTTACCCAGACTGGAGTGCAATGGCACGATCTCGGCTCACCGCAACCTCCGCCTTCTGGGTTCAAGCAATTCTCCTGCCTCAGCATCCCGAGTAGCTGGGACTACAGGCGCGCACCACCATGCCCAGCTAATTTTTGTATTTTTAGTAGAGACAGGGTTTCACCTTGTTGACCAGGATGGTCTCGATCTCTTGACCTTGTGATCCACCCGCCTTGGCCTCCCAAAGTGCTGGGATTACAGGCTTGAGCCACCGCACCCGGCCCCAAAAATCATGTATTTAAATCAGGGTTTTATATTCAGGTAGAATGTTGTTGAAACATACTGTTTCTAAAACTTGAGAAAATATTTTCATTATCTCAATTATTTTTATAGAACCAACACATGTATTTGCATATGTATTCAATTCAAAGTGGGTAATATATGCATGTCTAACTGGAAATTTCCATGTACTTGGGTAATTTATGTTGGCTTTTTATAATTTAATTAATTATTGTTATTATTATTTGAGATAGAGTTCTTTTGCCCAGGCTGGAGTGCAATGATGTGATCTCGGTTCACTGCAACCTCCACCTCCTGGGTTCAAGTGATTCTCCTGCCTCAGGCTCCCGAGTAGCTGGGATTATGGGTACCTGCCACCACACCTGGCTAATTTTTGTATTTATAGTAGAGATGAGGTTTCACCATATTGGCCAGGCTGGTCTTGAACTCCTGACCTCAGATGATCCACTTGCATCGACCTCCCAAAGTGCTGGGATTACAGGCATGAACCACTGTGCCCAGCCCCCACTTTTAATAATTTCTAGTGTCAGTTCTGAATCATTTACACATAATTCATTTGAGTCAATTCACTAAATTTAATTTTTTTTAAAGCTCTCCAGAGGAACTCTGGAGTGCCTGGCCAAAGGAAGAGATAGGGTGAATATAGGATATTGGGAAGAGTGAGGCTTAGGTAAAATTTATATAAAGCAGACTTTTGATGGACATAAGGCAAAGCAGGCACATATTTATGTAATGAAGCTAACATCATGCCTGGGCTAGGAGCAGACCCAGGATTCTATTTCCTGGGACATAAGAAAGTTTAGATAAATGTTCTATGTTGTCTCTAAAACCCACTTCTCTGAAGCTTCACCTGAGTTGGAGATTATGACTGCTTCTCTGTGTCAAAGTGACTTAGACTTTCCAGGTAAGAATGAGATGTCCCATTCTCACTATTGTATTGATTTTAAAGAGCAAAATTCTGACAGTCTGATTTTAGAGAACACAGTTTCTCAGCATTGTGTGCCTGGTGTTAATTTTTGTACATGTTAGTTTTTACAGGTTCATAATTGACAACTTTGTGAGGTGGCTATAGACCAGTCAACTCAGGCTTAGAGTCAAGTCATTTGTCCAAGGTTACATAAGGCTAAAGCCTGAGCTGGGATTTGAAGCCACAACTGAAGATGCTCAAGCTCTTTCAATAACCTCTTTAAACACAGTTCTAAAAATGGGTTGGGGCTGCAGTACCTACAAACAGTGGGATATTATTCAATGAGCTATCAAGCCATGAAAAGCCGTGGTGGATTCGGGAGGCCTAGGTGGATGGATTACTTGAGGTCAGGAGTTAGAGATCAGCCTGACCAACATGGAGAAACCCCGTCTCTCCTAAAAATGCAGAAATCAGCCGAGCGTGGTGGCACACGCCTGTGGCTCCCCTCAACCACAGGGAAGACTGCTGCGCTTGAACAGGCAACAACTTAGGAGCGTGAGCAATTCTTAAATCTGCTCTTTTCCCTAAGATGTACATCTGCAGAAGCTCTGGCCCTCTCTCTCAGGCACTAATGGGGCACACTAATGATTTGAAAGACAAAGTTGGCCTGGCCAGTGGTGTAAAAAGCCTTGCCAGGCCGGGCACTGAAGGGGAGGTGGGCTGCAGAGAAATGAGAAGGGCCTGTGAAGAGGGGCCTGCTCTCCACTCCTTCCCCCAATCTCCATCACTCCCTCTTTTCCTCCGCTTTTCATGCTGTCCTTTAACCCCAAATTATACTTTCTTTTTTATCCTTCTTAGCTGTGTGACCTTGGCATACAGGGGACCCTTGGTCAGCTCGGAGTAGCAGAGTCTCAGCCATGGTGCATGCTGCAGTGCTTCCTTTCTCTGTGATTTTGTGTCCTTGGTCATCTGTCACTAGGAAAGCATGGCACACCATCTTCGGCAGGTCTATTAAGGAGCAATCATATATCTAAGTAATAGCTAAGGGGAGGGAAGAAGGGTATAAAGCCGACTTTAGTCTCTTGATGTCTCACAGTACCTGCTGAGAAGCGCAGCAGATTTTACTACTCTGTAATCTGTTAGGGAGGGGAAGAAACCCATCTTCTCAAAACCCCAAACAAGAAAGAACAAGTTGTAATCGAATGTCATCACCATCAATCATCTTGAGTAAAGGGGTGTAGGTAACATCAGGAAAAAGAATCAGTAATTCTGGCCGGGCACGGTGGCTCAAGCCTGTAATCCCAGCACTTTGGGAGGCCGAGGCGGGTGGATCACAAGGTCAAGATATCGAGACCATCCTGGTCAACATGGTGAAACCCCGTCTCTACTAAAGATACAAAAAATTAGCTGGGCACGGTGGCGCGTGCCTGTAATCCCAGCTACTCAGGAGGCTGAGACAGGAGAATTGCATGAACCCAGGAGGCGGAGGTTGCGGTGAGCCAAGATCGCGCCATTGCACTCCAGCCTGGGTAACAAGAGCGAAACTACGTCTCAAAAAAAAAAAAAAAAAAGAATCAGTAATTCTTATAGGTGCATGACTGTAATTCCAGCTACTCGGGAGACTGAGATCAAGCACATCCTTTGAGCCCTTCTAAAGGTGGGAATGGGAAGAGGGGTCCCAGTCTTCACATCTTTGGAAGAGCTCAACAAGTTTTCATATGTATGGAATGGTTCAAGGAGAAGGACTTGACACTAGAGGACTAAGAAACAAATGCAAGTAAGGACTTATTGTTAATGGTATCATGTATAGCTTACAGGGTTGCTGTGAGGATATGGGAGTCAAAAGAGTGGGCACTCAGTAAATGGTAATGTGTTTCTTAACCTTTTATGGATCCTTCGAAACTTAGGCCAGGTGCGGGGTGGCTAACACCTATAATCCCAGCACTTTGGGAGGCCAAGGTGGGTGGATCACTTTGAGGTCAGGAGTTCAAGACTAGCCTGGCCAACATGGTGAAAACCTGTCTCTACTAAAAATACATAAATTAGCTGGGTTTGGTGGCGCGCACCTGTAATTCCAGCTTCTAGGAGGCTGAGGTGAGAGAATCACTTGAGCCCAGGGGGCAGAGGTTGCAGTGAGCTGAGATCTTGCCATTGCACTTTAGTCTGGGAGATAGAGCAAAACTCTGTCTCAAACCCCAAAAACAAACAAACGAAACTTAGACACATGAACCTCCCTAGTTGAGGAAACACCTCTTAGTGATGAAGACTAACTTGATTTTTCCTATTCTGGTTAGCCTCAATTTCCTCATGTGGAAAGTGTCATGTTAGATTAGTATCAAATTGGTATTCCATTGGCCAAAGCTAGCCTGAAGATACGTTTTATTCGGCATGTCTAGAATGTAAAGAAGAAAACGGAGCCAACATTTGAAAATTAAGATGTTTGGGCTGGGCGATGTGCTCACCCCTGTAATCCCAGCACTTTGGGAGGCTGAGGCAGGCGGATCACAAAGTCAAGAGATCGAGACCATCCTGGCCAACATGGTGAAACCCTGTCTCTACTAAAAATATAAAAATTAGCTGGGCATGGTGGCATATGCCTGTGATCCCAGCTACTTGAGAGGCTGCGGCAGGAGAATCACTTGAACCAGGGAGGTGGGAGGCTGCAGTGAGCCAAGACTGCACCACTGCATTCCACCTGGCAACAGAGCAAGACTCTGTCTCAAAAAGAAAAGAAAAGAAAAGAAAAGAAAAGAAAAGAAAAGAAGTTTTGCATAGAAATCTAGTTTTCCAGTTTTTCTTGAAAAAATCAGAAGATGCAGCAACACTGAGTCCACGTTCCTGCCTGGCAGTAATCTGCTAGGGCCACGAGGAGGCTGCTCCTTAGGTACGGCACACATTCTCAGTTTGCCAGGGTCCATCTGGCCTTCTTTACTCATTTATTTAATCTGCTCAGTCCTGTATGCATTTCAATTTGTAGCCCCTCTAGACAGCAAAAAACTGTCTATGCCTGGCACAGAGTGGGCAATTAATCAGTGAACCCCCTTGTATTTCCCTATATGATTTTTTTATTTGGCCAAAGGAAAAAAAAAATCCAAGTTTGTGTTTATCTATGGTAGGTACTAGAAAACTGATTTTCACTTTGAGAAGTGAACTCAACAAGTCCTTTCTGTCGGTCAGGATAGACTAGGTTAGACTGTGGTAACAAACAATCCCCAGATCTCAGTGGCTTACAACAACAAAGGTTTATTTCTTGTTTACTCACACAAACCTAGACACAAAATGAAAGCACTCTCCTGTTTTCACAGGCATGGAGACAGACATGAATGCATAGGTATGTATGGAATCATGGGATCCTGGGATATAAACTCATGCAAACACATTTATAGATATTGGTCAGCTTAAAGAGCACAACTGTCCCTTTACTGGGGATTTAAACACGTCCCACGACCCAAGAAGGGTACAAGAATATCAAGAATATCCACCTTCAGCCAAGGAAATGCCCACAATACAAAAGGAACTGAAAGCTAATGAAGCACCTGAAAGCTCATAAAAAAGGCCCGAAGCTTGTACTACATTAAATTCTATGCATAAATCCCTAAGTAAAATACTAAATACACAGTGCCAGCAGGCTATCACCTCCCTGCTACAGCAAGGCAGCCTCCATCTCCAGGTTTCTAGCTCAGGAGGGAGATAGACCCCAGACGGCCAATATGTAGAGCAACAGAAGGGGCTGGGCCGGGTCGAAGAGCAGGGCCAACAGGCTGGAATCCTCTTCCTCCAGCAGGAGCTATAGGCAGGAAGGAAGGGGCAGGATCAGACCACATCCTTTTTTCCTCCTAGCAATCCCCTCTTTTTACTGCATCCAATTCAGGCCTCATCATTGTTCTCCTGGATTGTTTCACAGACCTCCTTGCTGATTTTCCCACCTCTGGTCTTGCCTCCTCCAAACCCTCCATCAAAACCATCTGCTTGTCCTTCTAAAGCTCATGGTCTCTGAATTTGTCCTTGCTTAGTTCAGAAACGTTCCCTAGCTCCCCTTCATGTGCTGATCTAGACACCTAAGCCCAGCAGGGTCTCCAGCATCAGAAGCCTCTCCAGCCTCCTTTCCCTCTGCTCTAGCAGTTCCTCCAGGCCAGTTTGTCCAATCCACTATTTTGAGAGGAGACTTCGCAGCTTTCCTTGTCTGTTTCCCTAGGTTGTTCTCATTCTTCAATCCTCCAGTCTTCTCCAGAGGATTCTCTGTCACTAAGTCTTGTGAAGGCATCCAAGTTCCCCAACTAGAACAGAAGCTCCTTGAAGGCACTTATCAGACCTCCTCCCAGGCCAGACCCACTCCAGACTTCAGCAGGCAGCCTGGGTCCAGAGACACAGCGTTGGGTTCTCTGCCACTGTCTCACTATGTGCCTTTGGGCAAGTCTCTGCCTTTCTCAGGGCCCCACTTTCCTTGACATCAAGAAATTTGCTGTCGAGTTCAAAACTGATAAAATTGATTCACTGAACAACTCTCAGCTGCAATCTCAGGGGCCAGTCTGAGGAGCTTGGGGGCCTGGGCCTGGGGACGTTCAACCTGCCGACCCCCTCATCTCCTTGGTTAGTCCCTGTGTACTTCAGTGACCTCCATTTTCCAACCATCCCTATCCCATCCTCTCGTTTCATGGAACACATTACCTGGTGGGACACAGGGGTGAAGCAGGGAGATCCAGGCAGGGTTCGGGGGCACAAAAGGGGTCACAAGAGGAACCTGGGATGAATCTTTCAGCCCCACAAGGGCTTCAGCTGCCTCTTGCTGCAGCTGCCGCTCTGAGGGGGCAGATAACCGAGCCAGGCAAGAGGCTCCAGAGGCCTGCAAGGGAAAGGAAGAGAAGCAGACTGGGAACCCCCACTTCTGCCCACCCTCGAAGTGCTCCTCAGCCCCTGGTTCCTTCACAGTCTCCTGCTTTTCCCTTCCCCAGGCTCAGTCTCCTCCCAGCATCCTAGATCCTACTTCTTTCCCAGGACCTGTGGCTGTAGCAGAAGAGGGTCTGTGGTGCCACAGGGCCGGAGTATCAGAGTTGAGTGTCTAGAAACAAGGAGAGAAGATGCCAGGGTGGTTAAACACATGAACAGACATGTACACAATGAAAGAGGGGCAGGATTTTGCCATATTTTGATCTGGGAATCTAAGAGCCTGCTGGGCCATTAAGCTGTGTGGCTAAGTCCCCATCCCCTGTCTTGACTTATTTTATTTTCAGTAAAGTAAAAATCCCTGCCAACTCTTTCCTCCCAGGGCTACTGTGAGGATTATGGGAAATCACCCGTGCTTTCTTTTTTTTTTTTGACACAGGGTCTTGCTCTGTCACCCAGGCTGGAGTGCAGTGGCGGTGTGATCATAGCTCACCATAAGCTCGAACTCCTCAGCCTATGCCATCTTCCCACCTCAGCCTATGCCATCTTCCCACCTCAGCCTCCTGAGTAGCCAGGAAAACAGGTGTGCCCCACCATTCTGGGCTAAGTTTTAATTTTTCTGTAGAGATAGGGTCTCACTCTGTTGCTCAGGTGGTCTCAAACTCTTGGCCTCAAGTGATCCTCCCACCTCAGCCTCCCAGAGGGTTGGGATTACAGGTGTAATCAGCCCTGCCTGATGTCAGTTTTTAAAAAACACCTAGCTTGGATTACTGTTCCTGCCCTACCAGAGTCTGGGTCCCCTTTCGCAGTTCCCTAATTCCCATAGAACTTGAAGGAGAGCTTGGCTCAGCTTTGGGGAGCTTTCCCTAATGGCCTCTGGCCCCTTTCCAGGGTCTCTGAGGCTCTCACCATCACTGCCCCCCATATTAGATTACCCCATCAAATCTGTTTAAGCAGATAAAATAGCTACTATTAAAGAGTCTGTGCTATGTCTAGTCCATACATTATTGCTAATTCTTACAACAACCAGAGAGGTAAGTAATAGTGTCTCCAATTTACTGATAGAAAAACAGGCTCAGAGAGGTAAAGCTAATTGCCCAAAACATCATAGCTAGGAAATGGCAGTACTAGGAGAGCTCTGCCTTGCCTATTAGTCTGAGACCTTTTCTTCTTCATTATCCACTGTGGTGTCCAGCACAGGCTTAGGCTCATGATACACATCCTTTTCTCCCTACTCACGTGAGGGGCTGGCTAGGGGGCCCTTGGGGTTCTCCAGAAAGAGGAGCTGTCAGTACTGGGTGAGATCCTGGGCAGGTGGTGAAGGGCCCATGAGTGGGCAGCTGAAGGGAGGTGCCAGGGTCAAAGCCTAATGAGAATAAGAGAATGCAGAGTGTATAGGGGTCAAAGTCACAGTTTCTTTCCTCCCTCTCCCCACCTGCGCCCTCTTCCTCCTCCTTTCCCAATATATGGCAGATTGACACTAAAATATCTGTGGAATTATCATCGTACCAGGAAAGAGAGGCAGAGAGACAGCCGGATCTTGGTACAGCAAGCGGCATACCACTGGTGATGGCATGGAGAGGCCTGGAGGTAGCCAGTGTCCAGGGACCCAGGGGCCAGGAGGCACTGGAGTCCAGGAAAAGGGCAAGGCTTCCAAGGGACGGCTGAGTAGCAGAGGCCCACAGGAGTTCTCCTGCAGGGGCAGAGGGCACAGGACTGGAGTTGGGTACTAGGCTGCAGAAGGAGTGGGCTTATTCTGGGATGCGGGCAGAACCCCAAAACTTTGGAGCTGGGAGGGCGTTAAAGTCCCATCCCCTCATTTTGCCTAGAGAAGAGCAGTGATTTGACCAGATTATATGGCAAACCAGGGGTGGGACTAGAACCCAGGTGTTGAGGGCACAGAAGAAAGGGTCTGGGTAGGAACTAGGATGGGGGGCACTTTCTCAGGTCCCAGCCTCTCCTTACCTTCCCAGGGGGTGTCAGTGCCAGTGGGACTGCCCCACAGGGTGTCTGAGGCTGGGGTGTTATGTTCTCTTTTCCAGCTGTGAAGGACCGGGGAGAGCTCTAGTGAGCCCTTTCTCCTGACCCCTATCCTACCCCACCCCAGACAGTTCTCATCTCCCACTCCAGCTCATTTTTGACCCACAGAATTTGCTGCATTCTCCCAACACTGAGACAGCCGAGGCCAAGGGAGTAGAAACCCTTAGTTCAAGGTCGCACACCAATTCAGCAGCAGGGCTGGGCCTCTTTTTCCCACATCTGCTTGCTATACTAAAACCCCTGCCCCATCACTGGTCAAAGACACTCACAGGGGACCTTTCTGATGCGGCTGGAAGTTCTGGAAGAGGCTTCCCCTCTCCTCATCAGGCACTTCTTCAGCTGGGCCTCCTGCTGCCTACGCAAGGCCACTTGGGCAGCCATGACCCTGCGACGCTCCCTAAAAGTGGGGAGTTGTGAGTCAAAGTGGTGACTCTTTGGACGAGGCCCAATCTCCTCCCCACCCAGACATCATACTCACAGGATGAGTATACATTTGTGACACTCGCAAGCCTGGAAGAGGCAGAGACGCTTGTGGCCCTTGAGGTGGGCGGTAACGCCGTGGTTGCGGCAGCGGGCGCAGGTTGGAGAGCGACTGATGGCTCTTCTGGGGATCAGCTCTGTGCCCTGGGGGTCTCTGGTCTCATCCTGGAGGGCAGAGTCTGAGGGGCAGTGGTGGGCAGCAGGCATGTCACTGGGTTCCATGGATCTAGGGGCAGGAGTGGAGGGTCAGCATGACCAAGTGGGCCGGCCCCTAACAACCGTCCTGTCCTGGGGACCACATCTGCAGGATTCCATTTTGCCCCTCTTTAGACCTCTCTTCCCCAATCCTGCCTTTTTCCCTGGCTTCCTCCACTCTTTACCCCATGACCCTTCTCAGGTATCTTCCTTCCTAAGAAACCCCTCTCCTCTTCCTCTTCAGTGTTCTTTCTTTCTTTCTTTTTTGGAGATGGAGTCTTGCTCTGTCTCCCAGGCTGGAGTGCAGTGGCGTGATCTTGGCCCTTCACAAGCACCCGTTCAACAATGCTCACCCTACCCTCATGCATTTATCCAGTGCCTACTGATACTTTAATGCCCCTTTCAATTATTAGTTCAATTTCAATTCTTAGGCTCATCTACGCCCTGCAAGGCAACTGCCTCCTTCCATTCCTTCAGTATTATTTTGTTCTTGTACCCCTTGAAATCAGAACCCTCTCTTGCACCCCCAATAATTACATTATTCTCATGGATTCCCTGCTCCACTTTCTTTTTATTGACAGGGTCTCGCTGTCACCCAGGCTGGAGTATAGTGGCATGATCACGACTCATTGCAGCCTCCACCTCCTGAGCTCAAGCAATCTTTCCACTGCAGCCTCCTGAGTAACTGGGACCACAGGCTGGAGCCACTGTGCTCAGCTTCCCTGTCCCACTTTCTTTTTCTTTTTCTTTTGTCCCTTCCTCCCTCCCTCCTTCCCTTCCTCCTTCCTTTCTTCCTGCACTTTCTTTCTCTCTCTCTCTCTTGCTTTCTTTTTATTGACATGGAGTCTTGCTCTTCAGCCCAGGCAGGAGTGCAGTGGCGTGATCCTGGCTCACTGCAACCTCTGCCTCCTGGGTTCAAGTGATTCTCCTGCCTCAGCCTTTCGAGGAGCTGGGATTACAGGCACCTGCCACCAAGCCCAGCTAATTTTTGTATTTTTAGTAGAGACAGGGTTTTACTATGTTGGCCAGGCTGGTCTCAAACTCCTGACCTCAAGGGACCTGCCCGCCTCGGCCTCTCAAAGTGCTGGGATCACAAGTGTGAGCCACCGTGCCCGCCACCTGCCCCACTTTCAAGTTATTTTCCTTCACTCCTTCCTACACTCCTTCATTCCACAAGTGGTTACTGAGCCCCTGCCATGTGCTAAGCCCTGATCTGGGCCAAAAGCCCTCTCCTCGGGGCACTAATGTCTCTCTTGCGTCCATATGTTGTTCAGGATTTTGTGTAAACCCGTGCAGTCTCTGTGCCCAGTGCTTCCTGCTCCTGTGCCCACTCCCCACAATTAATTTCATGCATTCTCCCTTCCCTCCTTCCTGTGCCCCAGGGGAGCAGGCGGGGCACGGGGAACACACCAAGGGGCCCGCGAGGCAGGGAAGGGGATAGGAGGCGCGAGGGGCGCGAGGGGGAGGTGAGGGGATGCTCTGGGGTAGGGAGTCTAGGGAAGAAGGAGGACGGAAAGGGAGGAGGGGCCGTGTTTGCGCAGCCAGTTCACGGTTACCACCGCCTGAAGTGGAGTCAGAATCAGTCAAGAAGATGCGTAAGGACACCGCGGAAAAGTGGCCAGAGGAACGGCCAAGCTCGCGCTGCTTTTCCCGCGCTGTCTCATGAGGACCAATGAGCTTCAAGCCTCGTCTCTCTCTGCCGAGGCGGGCGACCAATGCAGTTTGAGATCCTGCACTGATGTCCTGCCCCCTTTCTTTCTGCTAGCGTCTAGGCGCGCGAGTCTGTCAGTCCAGCCAACAGCGCTTCGAGATGAGTCTCGTGCCACTCCTGCCCCTCCCTCCGCGTGTCCTGCCTGCCCAGACTGCCTTTCCCCTTTGGAGGCAAGTGGCCAATGGGGCGTCGAGTGCTGCCTCCTGGACCGAGGCTGGGCCCGCCCCCCAGGAACGGTCCGCCTGGCCCCGCCCCCGGGGCGTTGACCAAGCGCGGTCTGCGCACGCGCAGCCTCGCTTCTGGCCTGCCTTTGCCTTCTACCTAGACTTCGCCGTTGCTGCGTGGACGCCCGCGATTTCTATTGCATCTCTCCTGGTGCCACAGCTCCCGAGCTACCCTTCTTTTATGCGTTCTCCCTAAGCCCTGTGATTTCCCTGTTTGCTTACTGGGCCCTTCCTCCTCAGATTGCACCCGTTTCCCTGTGTCTCTTTCTGTCGTCCTATGGGTTGTGATTTTCCCAATCTCTGATTTTTCCCTTTCTCTCGGACCCTCTTTCTCCCCGTGCTTCATTCCCTGACAGCTTGGCCCCTTCCCCACTTCTTCGCTACCCGGGACACCTCCAGTTTTTCTGGATTTCCGGGTGGCTCCACCCTCCTCTTTAATCTCCCCCAAGATTTCACCCGTCTGGGGGCGGCTCTGGGTAATCGTGGCCTTCTCTGGGTATCTCCGTGAGCTTCATCTCGCGCCATCCCCCCATCTTCTCTGCCGTGGCCCTTTTTCTCTGTGCGTCTCGCTCTGTGTCCTTTTCTCTTCCCCCCTCTGAGATTGACTCCTTTTCCCTGAGAGCCCCGCCTTTGTGTACCACTCCTCATTTTCCTATGCCTCCCTCTCTCTGCTGGTCGTCTGTTTCCCTGCAAGGTTCCATTCCATCCATTTGTTTGTCTTTTGTAGGGGTGGCATCCCTCTGACTGCCCCATCCTTTTTTTTCCCCCCTTGAGAATTGAGGATTTCATTTCAGTCTTTTCTGGTTGCGTCTCCACTTGCACTCAGCTTGTTGGGTCCTGTCGTTCTGCATCTCAGGCTGACATGTGCCATCTTCTCTGATTGGCCTAATCCCCCCTCTCCCCCCCCACCCCGTGAGATCCTTTGTCAAACTTCGTTTCTCTTTCCTGTGTCCCATCTTTTCTGCGGGTCTTAGCACCTTTGTTGGCCACAGATTTCTGGGTTACAGAGCATGTGTGTCTGGGAATTGCAGACAGAAGAGGGTGGCCAACGTGACCTCTAGCTGGACTGCTGTGCAGGGGACCTGTCCTAGATAAAATTGGAAAGGTCGGGTGGCATTGATCTGGGGTGAAGTCAGGTCGGGGGAGGCTTGAAGGCTTAAAGAGGTTGAATTTGATCCTTCAGGCAGTGGAGACAGAGTGAGGAAGTGTGTGTTGGAGGGAGGGATGGTGGTGGAGGAACAGGGTAACCAACATTTATAAAGAGCTTAGCCTTTGCCTAACACGGTAATAATTTTATTGATCTTCACAATGACCTTATGAGATGTATTATACTCCATTTTATAAATGAGGTAGTGGGCTCAGAGTTCAACATATTGGACAGCTGGTAAGTGAAGGCGTAAAGATTCCAACCTGGGTCTCCGAGGCCAAGGTCTATGATCTTTATAGCTCCTCCCACACTGTTATAGTTATTTCCACCAATTCCCCACTTTCATTCCCTAACCTTCTCATAGGCAGTTCTCATTCTAAGGTGGTTAATATGTATCTTTTGGTGGCTTGTGTGTGTGTCTTCTCCCAGGATATGTGTAGTGTTTTCTATTTAAGTTTTTTCTTTTTTTTTTTTTTTAGCGATGGGTTTTTGCCATGTTGACCAGGCTGGTCTGGTCTGGAACTCCTGGCCTCAAATGATCTGCCTGCCTCAGGCTTCCAAAGTGCTGGGATTATAGGCGTGAGCCACCATGCCTGACCTGTGTTTGAGTTTTTAATTTATGCAAGTGATATTATACTATTTACTATTTAAAATAATTGGCACTGTGCTTTTATGATCTATCCATGTACACATCCTGTCATCGTGTGTGTAGTGTGTGTGTATATATATATATATTTTTTTTTTTTTGGAGATGGAGTTTCACTCTTACTGCCCAGGCTGGTCTGTAATGGTGCAATCTTGGTTCACTGCAACCTCTGCCACCTGGTTTCAAATTATTCTTCTTCTGTCTCAGACTCCTGAGTAGCTGGGATTTCAGGCACCCACCACCACACTTGGCTAATTTTTTGTATTTTTAGTAGAGACGAGGTTTTGCCATTTTGACCAGGCTGGCCTCGAACTCCTGATCTCAGGTGTTCTGCCCTCCTTGGCCTCTCGAAGTACTGGGATTACAAACGTGAGCCACTGCACCCTGCCTCACATCCTGTGTACATCTAATCAGCTGCTTCCTACTCCTGTGTGATATTCCATAGTGAACATCCCCAGCATGTTTTGCGTTCACTTGGTCTCAGAGAGGGAAGCTCCCATTGTCTCAGCTTAACCATCACCACAGTAATGCTGCATTTGCTGGACACAGCAGCTCATGCCTGTAATCCCAGCACTTTGGAAGGCCGAGGCAGGCGGATCACTTGTGCTCAGGAGTTTGAGACCAGCCTGGGCAGTATTTCAAGACCTATCTTTACAAAAAATACAAAAACTTAGCTGGATATGCTGGTTCATGCCTGTGGTTCCAGTCACTCGGGAGGCTGAGGCAGGAGGATCACTTGAGCCCTGGAGTTTGAGGTTGCCATGAGCTGTGATCATGCCACCAGCAAAAACAGAAACAAAACAAATGAACAAAAAACCCATCTGATGTCTGTTACTTCCTGTTTTTCATTCTGTATTTTATTGCACGTTCTCTTTTTTAGAGACAAAGTCTTACTCTGTTACTCAGGTTGGAGTGCAGTGGCGTGATCATGGCTTATTGTAACCTTGAACTCCTAGGCTCAAGTGATCCTCTGATATTAGACTCCTGAGTAGCTGGGGTTACAGACACCCCCACACTTGGCTAATTTTTAAACTTTTTTTTTTTTCTTTTTTGTACAGACAGGGTGTTGCCCAGGCTGGTCTCAAACTGCTGACCTTGAGCGATCCTCTTGGCTCAGCCTCCCAAAGCACTGGGATTACAAGCATGAGCCACTGTGCCAGCCTGCCTCTACTGCCTTTACTCCCTTCATCAGATTTGCCAGAGAACTAACTCCATCTTTTCAAAGAATGGATCTTTTTTTGTAATAATGTTTGTTGTTGTTTACTGTTGCATTGATTTCTGCTCTCATCCTTATTTCCATTCTTTTTTTGGGGTAGGGGAGATTTGCTTTGTTGCTCCTTATACAACTTCTTGAACTAATTCTTGAACATACCTATTTTTTAATGCTTCGTATTTCCTGATGCATGTATTTAAAAATATAAATTTACTTCTACATACTGCTTTAGCTGTATCTCAAATTTTGATTTGATTTAAAGAACCTTTTAATTTTGAAATGATTATTTGCTCACAGGAAGTTGCAAGAGTGGTACATAGAGTCCTTTGAATCCTTCCTCCAGCTTCCCCATGGGGGCATCTTATATCACCATAGTATATGAGCAGGAAGTTAACATTTTTACAATACTGTTTGTACGGTCATGGCTCACTGCAACCTCTATCTCTGGGACTCAAGCAGTCCTCCCACCTCAGCCTCCCAAGTAGTTGGGACCACAGTTGCATGCCACCATGCCTGACCAATTTTTGTATTTTTTGTCATGATGCCTGGGCTGGTGTATAATACTATTACCTAGACTTCAGAACTTACTCAGTTTTCAGTAGATTTTACATGCACTTATGTGTATGTCTGTGTCTGTGTGTGAATGTGTGTGTTATGTAGTATGTTTATTATTATTCAGTTCTAAATGCTTTTCTTTTTCCTTGAGATGGAATCTCTCTCTGCTGCCTAGGCTGGAGTGCAGTGGTGCGATATCGGTTCACTGCAACCTCCACCTCCTGGGTTCAAGTGATTCGTTCCCTAGCCTCCCAAGTAGCTGGGACTACAGGCTCGTGCCACTATTTTTAGTAGAGATGGGTTTTACCATGTTGGCCAAGCTTGTCTCGAACTCCTGACCTCAGGTGATCCACCTG
The DNA here is from genome assembly GCA_031835075.1 of Saguinus oedipus. NCBI lineage: Eukaryota > Metazoa > Chordata > Mammalia > Primates > Cebidae > Saguinus > Saguinus oedipus. Next base: position 44,195,094 of record CM063187.1, on the reverse strand, counting down.
CCTTAGCCTCCCAAAGTGATGGGATTACAGGCATGAACCACCACTCCCAATCTTTAAATACTTTTAAATCTCCTTATTGAACCGAGGGTTATTTAGTGATATGTTAGCTTACACACACACACACACACACACACACACACACACACACACACACACAAATGAGTTTTAAGCATCCATTTGCTGTTCTGATCTCATTGCCTCTGGCTGGAGAACAGCCTGCATATCAGTGATCCTCTGGATAAGCCAGGATTCTCTGCTCAGTACCTTGTCTAACGGGAAGACCTAAGTGAGAGAGTGAGAGTCCTGCTTTGAGAAGCTAATGTGGTGGGTGGTGGAGGTTAAGCTGGAGGGCAGATAGTGGAGATGGGAAGACCTGTGACCCAGAAGGTCTGAGGGAACCTATGTCCCAGAAACTGACACAATCAACTTTCTGTTCCAGAAACAGTGACCCAGAGGCAGGTGGACAAAGAATTTGGGAACTGACGGGAACTGGGCTTGGGATCCAGACTGCAACTGGTTCCAGACTAACCTCTAGCACTCAGGACCCAGACCCAGGACCATGGGACCCCAGCATTTGAGACCCGTGCAGCTGTTCTGGCTCCTAGGGGCCATAGCTACTCTGCCTCGTATGTCCTGTGGGGCTGGATGCTATAAGACCCAGAAAGGTGGGAGGCTGGATTCATGTCACTAGTAGAAGGAGGGCTGGGTATGTAGGTTTCATGGGGGACAGAATCTGTGGGGTCTGAACTCTTGGTTGGCAGTTCAAGGGCTCAGAAGGTGATGTGAGGGCTGATGACTGGGAGAGCATTTTCTTTTTAGGGGCTGGAGCTCTTTTGTGCTATGAAGCAACATCGTCAAGGTTCAGAGCTGTTGCTTTCTATAACTGGAAGTGGCTTCTGATGAGGAACATGGTGTGTAAGCTGAAAGAGGGCTGTGAAGAGACACTAGTGTTCATCGAGACAGGTGAAGCAGGCTGGGTTTGATCCATTTTCTTTTGCTTGCTCTTCTGACCCCCAGCTCTACTCCCAGCACCCAGGGACTCTAGATTGGAAATCCAGATAGTTACCTCATATATATATATATATATGTGTGTGTATATATATATGTGTGTGTGTATATATATGTGTGTGTATATATATGTGTGTGTGTATATATATATGTATATATATACATATATATGTGTGTGTGTATATATACACACATACATATATTTAAAAAATGTTTTTGAGATGGGGGGGCTCACTATGTTGCCCAGGCTGGTCTTGAACTCCTGAGCCCAAGTGAACCACCCGCCTTGGCCTCCCAAAGTGCTAGAAATACAGGCGTGAGACACCATGCCTGGCCATCATTAAATGTTTTGGATGTCAGGACACTAGCAGGAGAGTGGTGTGTGCTGGATAAGTGGGTAGAATGGAGGTGGGTAGATCCCTGGAGGAGGGGCATAAGGGAGAGAGGAGCTGTGTGTGGGGGTCCTACAGGGGAAGAATGAGGAGATTCGGATGGAGACCCCAGGATCTGAGTCCTATGCAGCTGCATTGAGTGGACACAGGGTTTGGGGAGGGAGGCAAAGATGGTGACAGGCAGGGTGGGTGCTGAAAGAGCTGGGGGAAGGGGCACTCTGGGTGAGGCCAGTGACACTGATCAGAGCTCTCTCATCCTCTGCTCCTTAGGGACCTCAAGGGGAGTCGTGGGTTTTAAAGGCTGCAGCCCATCTCCGTCTTACCCTGCACAAGTCTCCTACCTTGTCTCCCCACCCGGAGTGTCCATTGCCTCCTACAGTCGCGTCTGCCGGTCTTATCTCTGCAACAACCTCACCAATTTGGAGCCTTTTGTGAAACTCAAGGCCAGTGCTCCTAAGTCTGTCACATCTGCATCCCATAGTTGCCCCACCTGTGTGGGTGAGCACTTGAAGGATTGCCTCCCTAATTTTGTCACCACCAGTTCTTGCCCCTTGGCTGCCTCTACGTGTTACAGTTCCACCTTAAAACTTCAGGCAGGTGAGAGGAGAGGGATTTTGTTTATCAAATGCCTACTCTGTGCCAGCCACTGTCCAGCGCCTTCACATCTCAGAGAGGCTGGTGGGATCCCGAGATGGGATTGGGGTTGCAAGGGACTGGACACATGAATTCCAAAGAGGACGGGGAAGGTGCCTGGTGGCTGAGTCTCTGATGGGAAAGCAGGTGTTCTGGTTTGTGAGGGACATCTGGGAAGAGGGGAGGGCTTTTTTTTTTTTTTTTTTTTGAGACAGAGTCTTGCTTTGTTGCCCAGGCTGGAGTGCAGTGATGCGATCTCAGCTCAGTGCAACCTCTCCTCCCGGGTTCAAGTGATTCTCATACCTCAGCCTCCCAAGTAGCTGGGATTATAGGCATGTACCACCATGCCTGTCTAATTTTTGTATTTTTAATGGAGATGGGGTTTTGCCATGTTGGCCAGGCTGGTCTCGAACTCCTGGCCTAAAGCCCTCAAGTGATCCACCTGCCTCAGCCTCCCAAAGTGCTGGGATTACAGATGTGAGCCACTGCGCCTGGCTGAAGGCAGGGCTCTTGAGTCTTGAAAGTGTTTCTGACTTCTCCCTCTCTTCCTTACAGGGTTTCTCAATACCACCTTCCTCCTTATGGGCTGTGCTCGTGAATATAACCAGCTCTTAGCAGATTTTCATCATATTGGGAGCATCAAAGTGACTGAGGTCCTCAACATCTTAGAGAAGTCTCAGATTGTTGGTTCAGGGTCCTCCAGGCAAAGTCCTGCTTGGGGTGTCCTCTTAGGCCTCCTGTTTGTCTTCAGGGACTGACCATCTAACTGCACCAGACAAACACCCAGACCCTTTCACATAACAAATAAAATAGCAGAGTTCTCTTTTGGCTTTGTCCTGTGGTCCATGAAAGTGCAGAGGCGAGGAAGGTGTGAGGGGGGCCAAGCATGTCCAGGGAAGTGGAGACCCAGGGGAAGAGGATCCTGGCAAAGTGCAAGGTGACAGTGTCCTGCTCAGCAGCTTTGGGAGCTGAGATACTCCTTTTCTCCTTCCCCTTCCTCTGGAGGCTTCAGCTCTAGCCTGGGTTCAGCTACTGATCAGGGTCTGATTTCTGAGACCCTGGCCAAATCTTCCTTTTTCTGGGCCTCAGTTTCTAAAAGGAAGGGTCTTAGGAGTTAGAGCATAGTCTCCTCAGGGCAATTTATTTTTTTCCTTTTTTTGAGATGGGGGGGGTCTCACTATGCTACCCATTTTGGTCTCAAACCTTGGCCTCAAGTGATCCTCCTGCCTCAGCCTCCCTAATAGCTGGGATTTCATATGGGAGCTACTGTGTTTGGCCACCAGGGTGATTATTACTCGGGATTACTTACTGAGTATCTACTATGTATGTTGGCTACTGTGCGAGCACCTGTGCTAGTGTTTTACACACTGGGTATCATTTAATCCTCACAAGACCTCAGTGAGGCAACTTTTTTCTCAATTTTGCAAAGAAGAAACTGGCTTTAGGAGATGAAACCTGCTCAAACTGGCATCTTCCTTACCTCCTCTGCAGATTTCTGTCCCAGTTGAGGGAATTTCATTGAGAGATTTGGAGACCTGAGCTTATTTTATCTGCTCAGTAGTTTTTTTTTTTTTTTTTTTTTTTTTGGTAAGTTGGCAAATAAGGAAGACGGAGGAACGAGCCCATGGTTTTAGTTTTGGTTTTGTGTTTTTGAGAGGGTCTCGCTCTGTTGTCTGGGTTGGAGTGCAGTGGCACGATCACGTCTCACTGTAGCCTTTTGACTTCCCTTGTGCAGCCCAGAAATTTTATCAGTGATTTCTGCAGAGCTTTCAAGATTGCTCATCTCAATCTTATACAAACTCTTCCATAGGGAAGAAAAAGAAGGAATATTTCCCCACCTCATTCTATGAGGTTAGTATGGACTTGACGTTGAAACCAGAACAAAAAAAGAGTACAAAAGATGAAATTATCAGGCCAATCACATTCATGAACAGAAGTGCATAAAAACTCTAAACAAGGCGTTAGCAAATCAAAGGATTTGTTTTGTTCCGGGATTTTGTTTGTTCTGGGAAAAGCAAAGGTGATTTACACTAGAAATTTGTAAGTGGAAGGGGGCATGAGGAAGCTTCCAGGGTGCTAGGAGGGTTTTGTTTAGTGATCTAGCTACTATTTACATGAGTGTGTTCAATTTTTGAAAAGGCATCAAAACAATACATTTATAATTTATGCACTTTTCTATAAGTAATGTATCAATTTTTAAAGTATTTTAAAGTATATATTACTACCATATTAAGAGAATAAAGGGAAAACTCATGACTATCTCAATAGATGCAGAATAATCAGGTAATAATATTTCCTGGGCTGGGTGTGATGGCTAATGTCTGTAATTCCAGCATTTGGGGAGGCTGAGGCAGGAGAATTGCTTGAGGCCAGAAGTTTGATAACAGTCTGGGCAACATAGCAAGACCCTGTCTCTACAAAAAAATTCCAAAAAAAAACCCACCTAATAACATTTGCCATCCATTTTTAAAATATATTATAGTAGGATAGAAGAGAACTTCTTCACTCTGCTAAAGCATGTCTATACCCCAAGCCCAAAAAAGCAAGCAAGCAAACAACAATAAAAATCATTGTTGGCTGGGCGTGGCGGCTCCCATCTGTAATCCCCACACTTTGGGAGGCCAAGGCAGGAAGATCACGAGGTCAGGAGTTCAAGACCAGCCTGGCCATCATGGTGAAACCCTGTCTCTTAAAAATACAAAAATTAGCCAGGCATGGTGGCATGTGCCTGTAATCCCAGCTACTCGGGAGGCTGAGGAAGGAGAATTGCTTGAATCAGGACCTGGGAGGTGGAGGTTGCAGTGAGCTGAGGTCTTGCCACTGCACTCTCGCCTGGGCTACAGAGTGAGACTCTGTCTCAAAAAAAAAAATTCATTGTTAATAGGAAAATGGCAGCATTCCATTGAAAATCAAGAATAATCCAAGAGGGCCAGGCATAATGGTTCACGCTTGTAATCCCAACACTTTGGGGGGCTGAGGTGAGTGGATTATTTAAGGTCAGAAGTTCAAGACATGCCTGTCCAACATGACAAAACCCCATCTCCACTATACACACACACACACACACACACACACAAACACACACACATACACACGTATACTCAATACTAATAGTAATAAAAAAGTAAAATATAATAAAAAGTAATATATAAATACTAATATATATTAGTATCATACTAATATATGAGCATATATATACACATAATTTGTCATGATAACAATTTGTCACGCTAATATATATACGCTAATATGCACATATATATAAATGTATATATATGTGTGTGCAACATATATGTGTATATATACTCTTATAAGTGTGTGTGTGTATATATATATATATACACTAATGATAAATTTTGTTATATCTATATGATCTCTTTCACCCACTGAGTTAAATATCAGAAATTATATAATTTTGTTTGTAAACATGTGAGACTCACCCTTTCAATTAAAAAAAAATCTATTGCATGATGCCCTTCCCCACAATCTGCCAAACTCCAAGTGTACAGAAAATTTCCCCCTGACCCATGGTTTCTGTACTGAAAAAAGTGAGATGGAGATGGACAAATAGCCTCCCACTATCTTGGGTTTCCTGACAGGAAACTGTCCCTATCTCAATCCACAGGAAGCATAGAGAGTGCTTGGAGAGAGAAATATCCCTGTGGACAGGCAGAGACAGGGGTCAGGAGTCTGCAGTACCATCTCCAGTTCTGGAAACTCTGCTCTGCAAAATGGCTAAAGGAGACACCAAACATGAGTGGCTTTTCAGCAGCACCATGCTATAGCAGGTTCCTTCTGCAGCTCCCCTGAGCATGAACCCCTTATCCAGCCTTCCCACACTACCAGGGTATCCCCTTTGGGACTTCTTTCATTTGGGAGGGGCAACACTGATTTTCTTTTTCTTTTTTGAGACAGTCTTGTTATGTTGCCTAGGCTGGTCTTGAACTTTTGGGATTAGTGATCCTCCCACTTCACCCTCCTGAGTAGTTGGGATTACAGGTGTGGGCCACCATGCCTGGCTCTGATTGTTTACTAGAACCAAGGCAAACCAGGGGTTAAGGCACCATTAATTGCCAAAAAGGAGGGAGCAACCTAGTGGGAAAACAAGATTAAAAAACCAACAGGTAAATTAGAAAGAATCTCTAAGCAACTACATCTAATGAAAACCAAAACAAGCCAGCCAGACAGGACTGGAATAAATAATTCTCTAGTGCAAAGACATAGATGTACATTCATAAGAAACAACAGCAAACAGGGAATCATGACCTCCCCAAATGGACAAAGCAGGGAGTCAGTGACTGACCTTAAAGAGACTGCAATATATGAGCTCTCTGACCAAGAATTCAAGAGCAGTTTCAAGGAAACTCAGTGATTTAACAAACATATTGAAATAAAACAAACAAAAATCTTGGAACTGGCTGGGCATGGTGGCTCACACTGTAATCCTAGCACTTTGGGAGGCTGAGGCAGGTGGATTGCTTGAGCTCAGGAGTTTGAGACCAGCCTGGGCAACATGGCAAAACCCTGTCTTTACAAAACACCAAAAAATTAGCCAGGCATGGTAGTGTGTGCCTGTGGTCCCAGGTACTTGGGAGGCTGATGGGGGAGGATTACTTGAGTCCAGGATGTCAAGGTTGCAGTGAGCCATGATCATGCCACTGCACTACAACCTAAGCAACAGAGTGAGACATTGTCTCAAAAAACAAAACAAAACAAAAAACAAAAAAGAAATCTTGGAACTGAGAAATACATTTGCTGAACTGAAACATTGATTGAAGTCTCTCAACAGCAGAATAGATGAAGCAGAGAAAAGAATCAGTAAGCTCAAACACAGGCTTTTCGAAAATACACAGAGGATGGCTGGGCGCGGTGACTCTCACCTGTAATCCCAGCACTTTGGGAGACCGAGGTGGGCGGATCATGAGGTCAAGAGATCAAGACTATCCTCGTGAAAACGTCTCTACTAAAAATACAAAAATTAGCTGGACATGGTGGTGTCCACCTATCGTCCTTGCTACTTGGGAGGCTGAGGCAGGAGAATCGCTTGAACCTGGGAGGAGGAGGTTTCAGTGAGCTGATATCGTGCCATTGCACTTTGGCCTGGTGACAGAGCAAGATTCCATCTCAAAAAGAAAGAAAGAAAAAAAAATGAAAAAGAATGATGATCACCTACAGTAAGATATAGAAAACTACCTCAAAAGACCAAATCTGGGTGGGTGCAGTGGCACATGGCTGTATTCCAGAAATTTGGGAGGCTGAGGCGTGTAGATCACTTGAGGTCAGGACTTCGAGACAAGCCTGGCCAACATGGTGAAACCCTGTCTCTACTAAAAATACAAAAAATTTAGTTGCAGTGAGCAGAGGTCACGCCACTGCACTGCAGCCTCGGTGACAGAGTGGGACTCTGTCTCAAAAAAAACCGAATTTAAAAATTATTGGTGCCTAAGAGGGAGTTGGGGAAGAGCAAGGGATAGAAAGCTTATTCAAAGAGATAAAACAGAAAACTTTCAAAACTAGAAAAAGGTAAATATCCAGATACAAGAAGGTCAGAGAACACCAAACAGATTTGACACAAATCTGACTACCCTAAGGCATTTAATAAACTTGCAGAGTTCAAGGACAAAGAGAATCCTAAAAGCAGCAAGAGAAAATAAGCAAATAATATATAAAGGAGTTCCAATTTGTTCAGTAACAGACTTTTTTTTTTTTTTTTTGTGATGGAGTTTCGCTCTTGTTACCCAGGCTGGAGTGCAATGGCGTGATCTCGGCTCACTGCAACCTCCGCCTCCTGGGTTCAGGCAATTCTCCTGCCTCAGCCTCCTGAGTAGCTGAGGTTACAGGCACGCGCCACCATGCCCAGCTAATTTTTTGTATTTTTAGTAGAGATGGGGTTTCATCATGTCGACCAGTATGGTCTTGATCTCTTGACCTTGTTCGTGATCCACCCGTCTGGGCCTCCCAAAGTGCCAGGATTACAGGCGTGAGCCACCGTGCCCGGCCCTGTTCTACTTTTTACTTCTGTGAGATCAACTTTTTTTAAGCGTCTACGTATGAATCAGAACATGTGGTGTTTAACTTTCTGTTCATGGCTTATTTTACTTAACATAATGTCCTCCAGTTCTACTATGTTGCTGCAAATGACAGGATTTCATTTTATTTTTTTATGGCTGAATGTATTCCATGGTTTATATATACCACATTTTCTTTTTCTTTTCTTTTTTTTTTTTTGAGATGGTGTTTCGCTCTGCAGCCCAGGCTGGATGCAGTGGCTCAATCTTGGCTCACTGTCACCTCCGCCTCCCGGGTCCCAGTTCAAGCAATTCTCCTACCTCAGCCTCCCAAGTAGCTGGGATTACAGGCATGAGTCACCATGCCCAGCTACTTTTTGTACTTTTTAGTAGAGACAAGGTTTCACCATGTTGGCCAGTCTGGTCTTGAACTCCTGACTTTGTGATCCACCTGCCTCGGCCTCCCAAAGCGCTAGGATTACAGGTGTGAGCCACTGCACCTGGCCACATACCACATTTTCTTTATCCACTTATCTGTTGTTGGATACCTAGGTTGATTTTATATATATATATATTTTGAGATGAAATTTCATTCTTGTTGCCCAGGCTGGAGTGGAATGGCGCGATCTTGGCTCACTGCAACCTCTGCCTCCTGGATTCGATTGATTCTCCCGCCTTAGTCTCCCGAGTAGCTGGGATTACAGACATGCACCACCACGCCCAGCTAATTTTGTATTTTTAATAGAGATGGGGTTTCTCCATGTTGGTCAGGCGAACTCCCGACCTCAGGTGATCTGCCTGCCTGTGCTGTCTCCCAAAGTGCTTGGATTACAGGCGTGAGCCACCACGCCTGGCCTGATTTTATATCTTAGCTATTGTGAATAGCGCTGTAATAAACATGACAGTGTAGATGTCTCCTCAGTATAATTTCCTTTCTTTTGGATAAATGCCCAGTACTGGGATTACTAGATCATAAGAAACTGTACTTACATCAGATAAAAAAGACTACAAGCCAAAGACTATCAAAAGAGAGAAAGAAGGTCACTATATAATGATAAAGGGGGCCAATGTAGTGAGAGGATATAAAAATTATAAACATTTATACACTCAACACTGGAGCACCAAAGTATGTAAAGCAAACATTAATAGCTCTAAAGAGAGATAGACTGCAATACAATAGTAGTTGGGACTTTAACATCACCATCTCAGTAATGGACAGATCATCCAGACAGAAAATCAACAAAGAAACACTGGAGTTAAACTACACATTAGACCAAACAGGCCTAACTGATATTTACAGAACATTTCACCCAGCTGCTGCAGAATACATATTCTTTCCATCAGCCATGGAACATTCTCCAGAGTAGACTAAACTTAGACCACAAACCAAGTCTCAATAAGTTAAAAAAAAGTAGAAATCATATTAAGTCTTGTTGTTTTTTTTTTTAAAGAGATATGTTCTTACTCTATTGCTCAGGCTGGAGTGCAGTGGTGAGATCATAGTTCACTGCAGCCTCCAGCTCCTGGGCTGAAATGACCCTCCCCCACCAGCCCCCTAGGTAGCTGGGATTATAGGCGTGCCCCACCAGGCCTAGCTATTTTTTTTTTTTTACTTTTGTGGAGATGGGATCTCACTATGTTTTACAGGCTGGTCTTGAACTCCTGGCCTCAAGTGATGTTCCCATCTTGGCTTCCCAAAGTATTTTAACAGGCGTGAGCAAACATGTCTGGCTTAAGCATATTTTTTGACCACGAGGGCATAAAACTAGAAATTAATAATTAGAGAAATCCCAGAAAACACACCAGCACATGGAAATTAAACAACATACTACTGAGCCACCAATGGGTAAATGAAGAAATTAATAAGGAAATAAAAACATTTCTTGAAACAAATGGGAATGGAAATACAACAGGCCCAAATGTATAGGATACAGTGAAAGCAGTACTAACGGGGGAGTTTATAGCAGTGAACACCTATATCGAAAGAGTGGAAAAATTTTAAATAGACAGCCTATGATGTATCTCAATGAACTAGAAAAGCGAGAACAAACCAAACTCAAAATTGGTAGAAGGAAATGAATAATGAAGATCCGAGCAGAAACAAATGAAATTGAGACTAAAAAATACAGAATATTGGCCGGGAGTGGTGGCTCATGCCTGTAATCCCAGCACTTTGGGATGCTGAGGCGAGCGGATCACTTGAGGTCAGGAGTTTGAGTCCAGCCTGGCCAACATGATGAAACCCCATTTTTACTTAAAATACCAAAAAATTAGCTGGGCATGGTGGCACGCGCCTGTAATCCCAGCTACTCAGGAAGCTGAGGCAGGAGAATCGCTTGAACCCGGGAGGTGGAGGTTGCAGTCAGCCAAGATCACGCCACTGCACTCCCGCCTGGGCGACAAAGCAAGACTCCATCTAAAAAAACCAATAAAATAAAATAGAAAAATGATGGGGATGTATGGAAAATATCACAAATGCCAACCAGAAGAAGCTCCCAATGGCTAATTTGGGGACAATATCAGAAACATAATCAATAATGATAGTAATGTTTTCCAACCAATAAACACCCATGAGTCCGTGCTGATATTTATAAATAAGCAAATACGTAAGTAAATGAGGAAGAAGAAATAGCTCTTTCTTATAGCAGCATTCCAGTTAACCAATGTAGAAGTAATGTTGGAGATAGAAAATCACTGGATAACACCACAGTAAGAACTATTTATAGGCTAGAACCATCCCTGGATTCTAGAAATTAATTGGTAAAAGTATACTGAGAACAAACAGGCTATTTGCGTATTTCCAAAGTATCTCTCCACAAGATACTTACTAATTACAATGAGACAAATAGTAACTTCACAGTAGAGAAACCTGCGGACAGCACCTGAACCAAGTGCTTAAAGTGAACCTCATCAGTGATGAGAGATGTGAACATCCTGGGTCTCTGGCTGGCATGTCCTGAGAAGGATATGTTACTTCTGTGCTGATCTTGCCCCAAATGCATAACCGGAAACATCCCAAGGAAACATGTGAGATAAACCCAAATTGAGGGGCACTCTGCAAAACATCTGACCAGACCTCAACAGTGTCGAGGTCCTGAGAGGAAAGAGTGAGAAACTCCCCCAGGTTGGATGCAACCTAGGAGATGTGATAATGTTATTTAGTATGGGATCCTGGGTTGGATTCTGGAGCAGACGGATATGACTGCAACGATTAGTAAAATTTTGATATTTCTTTCTTGATTTTTTTTGAGATGGAGTCTTGCTCTGTCATGCAGAGCTCACTGCAACCTCTGCCTCCTGGGTTCAAGAGACTCTACTGCCTCAGCCTCCCAAGTAGCTGGGATTACAGGTGTGCGCCACCACGCCTGGCTAATTTTTGTATTTTTAGTAGAGGCGGGGTTTCACCATGTTGGCCAGGCTGATCTCGAATTCCTGACGTCAGGTGATCCACCTGCCTGGGCCTCCCAAAGTGCCGGGATTACAGGCGTTAAGCCACCATGCCCGGCCCAAAATTATATATATATATATATATAAATATAAAATTTATTTAATATAAAAAACATGTAAAATATGATTTATTTCATAATATCCTCATATAGTCTCACCCATTTTTTTTCTTTCGCCCCCGTGAAAAGCATATTGAGCATGTATGTGGTGAAGAGATAAAATAAGATTCTATTTTATTTTCAGAATTATTTTGGGGGATGAGGAGGAGGGTCATTTCCTCCAGCCACTAAGTAGCTCAGACTCAGGCCCCCAATTGCAAACTTTGCTTAGCGCGGCCGCCACCCACCCGACGTGGTTTATGGCGGCGCCCCCTAGCGGTGGCAGCGAGCTTTCTTTAGTTCCTCACCCTCGTACTTAAGGAGCGACTTTAGAAATTCCACTCAGTCCATTTGTTAAACCCTTTCTAGGTCACACCGTGTATCATTTAATCTTCACAGTAAGTGTGTGTGAGAAGTGGTATTTATTCATCTTAAGATGACAAAACAGGCTAAAAAACGTGAAGCGAATTGTCCAGGGTTGCAAAGGGAGTGGCAGAGCCAGGATTTGATCTAGGTCCCCCTGATGTCCAGGCCGAGGGTAAATGTTTAGGCGAGTCTAAATGGGTGGACAGGTGGAGAACTACTGGTGTAGAGCAGTGGTTGTTGACTGAGGGTGGTTCCCCCTGCCCAGGATACATTTGGCGATGTCTGAAGTTAGTTTTGGCTTCCATACCTGGGTGGGGACAGGAGAGGGAAGGCTGGTATTGGTGTCGAGTGGAGAGAGGACACGCGGATGAGCTGAACATCTCACAATGCACAGAACAGCCCCCACCACAAGGAACTGTTCAGCCCAAATGCCAGTAGAGCTGCTGTGAAGCCCTGGTCTGACTTAGAAACCTGAGGATGCATCTTGCACTTAGCTAATGTTCCCTGAGTGCTGAACTGGACAGCGTGAGGGATAGGGAAACAGGGCACCAGTCTGTGCCGCCAAGGAGGCTGCAGCCTAGAAGGGCAGGGGGTGGAGGCAGGAGAGGCACATGAAGGCCTTCCATATAAGGCAGCAGATGATCAGTGCAAGAAGAGAGCATCCGGTAGGGCTACGTCGGCTCTCAGGAGGAAGAGTGCACCTCTGACTATGGGAGGAACTGAGGGAAGCTGTGGGAATGTGGTTTTGAGCTGGGTGTGTAAAGAAAGTTGAGCTGGTGGGAAAACACAAGCCCTGTTCAGGGAAGGGCAAACAGTTTAATTTGGGTGGAGAGAGAGAGTAATTTTTAGTGAGTGGAGGGGGTTGCACTGGAAAGGCAGGTTGGGGCTAGAGCTTTGAGTCCAGGCTGAGGACTGTAGCCTGGGTGTGTGTCATAGTGATGGAAAAGTCCTCCCTTTCGGAATAGTGGTCTAGGCCCTAGGGCTGTGGGGCTCAGCAGCTTCCAGAGTGCCCTCTCTACACAGGATGGAATGTTGGAAATTGGGGTGGAGAAGGGAGAATGTTTCCTGATTTTAGGACCAAGTTGATGCTGAGTATGTAACAAAGCTGTTTCACCTCCAAATGGCCCTTGGGGAGTTAGTGCTCCCAAGAGGAAATATACATGGAGTGCGCGAGCACGTGCTCTCTCTCTTTTGTTTTTGAGATGGAGTCTTGCTCTGTCGCCCAGGATGAAATGCAGTGGTATGCGATCTTGGCTCACTACAACCTCTCCCTCCTGGGTTCAAGCGATTCTCCTGACTCAGCCTCCCAAGTAGCTGGGACTACAGGCATGTGCCACCATGCCTGGCTAATTCTTTTTGTATTTTTAGTAGAGATGGTGTTTCACCATGTTGGTCAGGCTGGTCTCAAACTCCTGACCTCAAATGAACTGCCTGTGTTGGTCTCCCAAAATGCTGGGATTCCAGGTGTGAGCCACTGTGCCTGGCGAGGTGAGCTGTCTTCTAGGTGGTTTCTCTGCAAAGGGCTGAGGCACTTTCAGAAACCCTTAACCAAAGGTCTGCTTCCCGAAGGACACGGTGTTGCAGCAGGCCTTGGTGTGGCTGAAATTTCAAATATGGACATTACCTGGTGATAGGATTTTCTTCAGTTTATTACATTACCATTAAATAGCATTGAAATCTGTGCATACTTGGTACCCTCTAAAGAATACAAGTGGGCTGGGTACAGTGGCTCATGCCTGTAATCCCAGCACTTTGGGAGGCCAAGGCAGGCAGATCATGAGGTCAGGAGTTCAAGACCAGCCTGACCAGCATAGTGAAATCCCGTTTCTACTAAAAATACAAAAAGTAGCCAGTTGTGGTGGCATGCGCCTGTAATCCCAGCTACTCAGGAGGCTGAGGCAGGAGAATTGCTTGAACCTGGGAGGCAGAGGTTGCAGTGAGCCAAGATCACGGCACTGCACTCCAGCCTGGGTAAGAGATTGAGACTGTATCTCAAAAAAAAAAAAAGAAGAAGAATACAAGCAAACTTTGAGATCTGCCTGAGCAACACAGAGAGACCCTGTCTCTACAGAAAAAAAAAAAAATTAGCCAGGCATGGCGGTGTACACTTCTAATTATACTTACTTGGGAAACTGAGGCAGGAAGACTGCTTGAGTTCAGGAGTTCAAGGCTGTAATGAGCTACAATGGCACCACTGTATTTTTGCCTGGGTGACGGACTGAGATCTTGTCTTTACAAAAAGGCAATAGAAGCAAAGAGTTCCTTATCTTTTTTTTTCTTTTTTTTGAGAAGGTGTTTCACTCTTATTGCCCAGGCTGGAATTCAATGATGCAATCTCAGCTCACCAAAACCTCTGCCTCTCAGGTTCAAGCGATTCTCCTGCCTCAGCCTCCCGAGTAGCTGGGGTTACAGGCACGCACCACCACGCCTGGCTAAAGTTTTGTATTTTTAGTAGAGATGGGGTTTCTCCATGTTGGTCAGGCTGGATTTGAACTCCTGACCTCAGATGATCTGCCCACCTGGGTCTCCTGAAGTGCTGGGATTACATGTGTGAGCCACCACACCGGCTGAGTTCCTTACTGTTTATGAATGTACAGTTGCCTTTAACATCCCTCCACAACTGCCACCAAATTTGGCCCTGGGGAAGTGCATTACTCTACTGGGAAAAGCTTGGGGGAGAAGGCAAGGAAGCAAATCTTAGTTGAACCAGCATGTACATATATATATTTGACAGCTGTAGTTTCAGACACTTTTTTTTTGGGGGGGGGACAGAGTTTCGCTCTTGTTACCCAGGCTGGAGTGCAATGGCGTGATCTCGGCTCACCGCAACCTCCGCCTCCCAGGTTCAAGTGATACTCCTGCCTCAGCCTCCCGAGTAGCTGGGATTACAGGCATGCACCACCATGCCAAGCTAATTTTGTATTTTTAGTAGAGACGGGGTTTCTCCATGTTGGTCAGACTGATCTCAAACTCCTGACCTCAGGTGATCTGCCCACCTGTGTCTCCCAAACTGCTGGGATTATAGGCATGAGCCGCCACACCCAGCCAGAAACGCAGCATTCTTAAGAACATAAGAAGGTGACTGATAACTTGGCAGCTGTGCCTGTTCTCTCCTGTACTCCTTCCCGCCTCCCACACCCCAGTGCCTCGTGATTTCTTCCTCAAGTCTTTTTTTCTCATTTGGATTTCCTTATACCTTTCTTTTCTTTTCTTTGTTTTAGAGACTTTTTTTAGAGTCTTGCTCTGTCACTCATGTTGGAGTGTCCTGGCACCATCTCAGCTCGCTGTAATCTCCGCCTTCTGGGTTCAGGCAATTCTCCTGCCTCAGCCTCCCGAGTAGCTGGAATTACAGGTGCGCACCACCACACCCAGCTAATTTTTGTAGTTTTAGTAGACATGAGGTTTCACCATGTTGGCCAGGCTGGTCTTGAACTCCTGACCTCATGATCCACCCACCTTGGCCTCCCAAAGTGCTAGGATTATAGGCGTGAGCCACTGCACCTGGCCCCCCCTTATACCTTTCAATGACCCACTCTAGCTGAGTATTTGGCAGGAAAGCGGGTGCTAAGTGTTGTTAGAAGAGACGTTGACAATGTCTGTTTCTCCTCTGTGCTCCCGTTCCCATCCTTGGCAAAATATTGACAACAGTAGTGTCGTTGCCTGGGTAGTTGCCTTGTTCTGGGTCTGTTCATAATTCCTTCCCATTGCCTAGCTTTGTTGTTCCAGTGTAAAGGAGAGGGAACTGGGTTGGGGAAAGACTCCCAGAGCTGCAGGTCCCAGAGGGTTTGAGAAACAGGAGCCACAGGAGGGAAGGAGCCCTGGAAGTGTGTTTGCCCAGCTGCTGGGGCGCCTGGCTCCAGCCCTTGTTTGGAAATGGCCCCAGGCAAAAGAAGAAAGGTAATAATACTTGAAGTAAACATTAAGGGTCATGGAATATCAGGACTTACTAAACTTGACATTTATTTGAGACTTTAGGAAATATGCTCAAAGGAAGAGGAGAGGCTGGGCTTGAATGCTGGGTGATTTTCATGGGGCTGAAGGGAAGGTTAGCAAGGGAGCCCTCCTTAGAAGCCTCCAGGCAGGAGTGAGAGCTGAGGTTGTGACTTTGTTTCCCTGAGAGGAGGGAAGAGGCAAGGCATGAGTTCAAAGCCCTTTGAGTTTTGTTTGACCGTTCTTCTCTCTGTGTGTTTCAACTTATCCCAGCCTGTTGACTGACACAGAGTTGATTATAAACGTTGCTACTGCAGGGTTTATAAAGCACTGCAGGGGTCAGGGACTGTGCCAGGACTGAGACTGTGTTCAAGTTGAAGACACAGGCTGGGCCTGGGCTTGTTCTGATGCAAATCACTGGTGTAGCTTCTTTCTGGAAAATTCTAAAAATGGTCTCTGCCTTTAGGAGGCTCAAGTCTAACCAGGGAGTTGACATGCAGTTCATAAAGCCTGGAGATATGAGTGCAGTCATCTCTCAGTGGCAGGAGAGCAGGGGACTGAGCGGGTGGAACTTGAGCTGGTCTCATGGGGTAGGGGAGGATTTGGGTTGGTGGA
Organism: Saguinus oedipus; assembly: GCA_031835075.1. NCBI lineage: Eukaryota > Metazoa > Chordata > Mammalia > Primates > Cebidae > Saguinus > Saguinus oedipus. The sequence goes on along the minus strand of CM063187.1, from coordinate 44,178,597 downwards.
GGGCAGAGAGGAGGGCTGTGCAGAGCAGGGGCGTTTTGTAGGAGAGGCGCCCCTGGAGCTCTTTGCATGGGGATCTTTGAGGACAGGGCTGTTTGTGTTCATTTTTGCATTTCCTGAACATACACAGGGCCTGGCACTTTGGGAGTATTCTATAATGATTGTTGAATGGAATCATGGTTTTGTAACCTGTCAGCTGGGCCTGATGTGTTAGAAAATATGCAAAAGTGCAGCCCATGAGCAAAAAGAAAATCTTACTGAAAAGTGATCCCATATACGCATGGAGCCTGGTGGGGATGCTTTACTTATGCTGCTGAGTTCTCATCAGTCCACACCGAGGCCACTGCAGGGGCCGGGAGCTCCTCCTCAGACCTTCCTCCGGGTCCCACAGTCTTTACCCCTCCATTCTCCCAGGTCCTGCTCCCTGTCAGTTCACTCCATCTCATTTTCCCTCCATGCACTTGGCGTGGGTGTCGCATCCTGTGTCCCATTGGAGGGGGCTTCGGGTCCCTCAGGTCCATTGATTAAAACACCCCAAGACAAATGGACTTTTTTCTTGTTAAGATGACAACTTCTTACAACGCACCTTTAGAACATTACTTGTGTCAAGAGTCTCTCTGTTGTACAGAGGCCCTCCCTCCCCCAGGAAGGAGGTAAGGGGAAGTTAGGAAAAACCCCCGTCCTGCCTGGGTTACTTATTACCTTATTCTACAGTGTACTTGGTAGACGTTCAAAAATATGTGTTGACTTTGTCCATGATTCACATGGATCTCATGTAGTCATTTATCCACACATACGTTCAGTGAGCCTTTGAGCACCTGGCCTGTGCCTGGTATTTGCTAGATGGTGGATGCTGAGAAGATCAGGTGTGCTGCTGTCTCTGAGGAGCTCTCACTATGCACCTGGACCTAGGGTGACCGAATCCACCTGCTCTACTTTATAGACTTGGAAATTAAAGTGCAGGGAAGTTATAGGATTAGTTCAATGTCACACAGTCACTAGCCTCCCTTTGCTTTATGGGAGTAAATCAAGTTTTCTGACTTGCTGGACTTTCTGTTACTGTGCAGCCACCTGGCTGCTGCAGGTGCAGACAGCGGTGAGCTCCGACGGGAGCAAGAACGTTTAGAGTGAAGTTGGAGCCCCGAGCACCTGGATTAGCCCGGAGGACATGGCGGGTCCAGCTGTGACCACACAAAGGACCATTGGAGTTATTTGCATTCTTTTTCACTTTGAGCTTGAAATGAGGAAACTCCGGAAAACCAAGAGTGGAACATTTTTCACAGGGGGTTGGCGAGATGGGTCAGAAAATGCTTTTCTGATGTTCTGTCACGGGTTTTCTCACTGAATGGTCTGGCTTTGAGTGGGTTCCGTCTGTAGCCTGGAACTCTGAGAGGCAGGGACCAGGTGTGATTTACCTTTGTCTCACCAGTGACAGTACACAGCAGACTCCAATAAATATTTCTTACGAAATGAAACTGAGTAAAAAGTAGACACCTGCACAGGTGTGGGATGACTGAGCAGCGGCACAAGCAGGAAAAGTCAGCGTCCCCAGGTCAGCTGGTGTGGCATTTAGCTGCTAGATAGGGATGAGGTGCCAGGACGGGGATGGGGGTCCTGTGGCTCTGCTGCTCTGGGGAACACCCCTAGGATTTGGAGTGTCTGCTGTGGTTGCTGCACTGTACTCGCCTGTGGGAAAGTGACTGGGGTGTGTGGGTGTGGGGCCTCAGGTGACCCCACATGAGGAACGGCCAAGGGAATTTGGGATGGGCGGCACATGGGTTTTTTAAAAAACAATATTTGAAGGTGGGTTGTACAAAGAAGTGTTATCAGACTTATTTCAGCCTATGGAGAGTAGGACAAGCATTGGTGAGTAAGACGCAGACATATTTTGTCTCAGGATGAAAAAGAACTGTCACATTAGAGTATGTTTCCTTGGGAAATTACCAGTTTCCTGGTGGAGTTCAGGCTGAGGCTGATGTTGAAAATACCCATTACAGTGGCGAGGCGCGGTGGCTCACACCTGTAATCCCTGCATTTTGGGAGGCTGAGGCGGGAGGATCACTTGAGGTCAGGAGTTAAAGACCAGCCTGGCCAACATGGTGAAAAGAATAAAAATACAAAAATTAGCTGGACGTGGTGGCGGGCACCTGTAATTCAAGCTACTGGGGAGGCTGAGGCAGGAGGATCGCTTAACCCAGGAGGCGGAAGTTTCAGTGAGCCGAGATCGCACCACTGCACTCCAGCCCAGGCGACAGAGCGAGACTCCGTCTCAAACAAAAACAAAAAAGGAAATACCCATTACACTCGGCTCAGAACCGTTTCTCACATATTAAGTGTTACAAGAACTGATCACATATTGTTACAGGAACTGTTTTTTGCAATAGGCTATTGCTCTGTGATGCAGGCTGCGCTCTCTCTGACATTTACTTCCAGTCTTTATGGGTGGCTATGATTCTCTTATCTCATCTGTGACTTGGACTTCACCGCCTACACCCCTGCCGGCTCCAGCCCGATCCCCTCCCCTCTGGAGAGACCGGTTAAGAGTTAAGTGCATTTACTGATGACGGTCGCAAGGTGGCAGCACGGCCTTTCGGGTCTTTTCTAAATCCTCTGAATGTGGGCGTTTAAGAGGCTGTTTTAAGAAAAGGTCACCAACGAGGCGAAAAGTAAATGCTATTTTCCTTCTTTCTGCTGTGAGATAACAGAATTCAGATGAGTGTGAAATCATTGAATTTTAGAACTGGAAGACACTTCAGAGAAGTGCTTCATGGTCTTTAATGTGCTCACAGATCCCCCCAAAGAGCTTGTTTAAATACAGATCCTGGTGGAGTCTGAGATTCTGCAATTCATTCTTTTGTTTCTTTAAAAAAAATTTTTTTTTATTTTTAATTATTATTTTTTTCTTTCTTTTTTTTTGTTTTTGAGATGGAGTCTGGCTCTGTTACACAGGCTGGAGTGCAGTGCTGCGATCTCGGCTCACCGCAACCTCCGCCTCCTGGGTTCAAGCAATTCTCCTGCCTCAGCCTCCTGACTAGCTGGGATTACAGGCGCCCGCCACCATGCCCAGATAATTTTTGTATTTTTTGTAGAGACGGGGTTTCACCATGTTGGCCAGGATGGTCTCGATCTCTTGACCTCATGATCCGCCTGCCTCGGCCTCCCGAAGTGCTGGAATTACAAGCGCGAGCCACCGCGCCCAGCCGAGATTCTGCATTTCTAAGGAGCTTTTGGATATACCGTTGCTGCAGCACACTTTGAGTAGCAAGACTTGAGAGTCATTTAGAAATTAATTCTCACTCCGTGTGATTTATAGATGGAGAGAGACCGAACTGCAGAGAGAGACTGTAACTTGCCCCTCCTCCTAGCCATGCCCTTGTTGCGTGACTTTTTGCATTTAAACTCGGGGCTTCTGTTTCTCTGTCCAGTTCTGGCTCCAGCATCTCACGGCCGCGTCACTGTTGCTGGCGGCTTCTCTTTAGCTTAGGAACCCGGAAGCCCATTTTCACCTCCGTCTTTGGTCTTGGCTCAAGATTTCACTTTGGTTCTGCCCTTACTTGAAACCTCCACTGGCTTTTCTGTAATCAGAAGATGAAGTTCAAACATCTGTGTCTAGAGCCCATGCCTCTGCAACATGTGATCCCCCTTTAGCAAGCTTACCTAACTCCCCTGTTTTACAATTGCGTCTTTCTGCTGTAGGACTCCCTGCTCCTTCCCTTTCCCTACCGTACCCTGTTCAGGTCTCTGTCGGTGGTAGCGGGGGTGGCATGGGCTCTGGTGAAGGCTCACTGAGGTTCTAATCCCACATCCACCAACAACCTGGGCAAGTTACTTCACCTTTCTGAGGATGAGCTCCTCCTGTGAAATATCCCCATATGGTGTTTGAGAAGGGTAAGTAATAACATCTGCAAACCCACTCTTCCTCCTGGGACCCTCTTCAAAACTAGCTCTACGGTGGGGCGTGTGTGCGTATTTGTGCATCTGTAGTGGTGCAAAGTGTGCATCTTTGCATCATTGGATGTGTCCATCACATGATTCATAATTTCCTTCCAGTCAGTGGCAATTAGGAGCTCATGTCAGGCATAGGACCGTACATTTATATGGCAAGTGTTTACACTACAATAAAGGTCTCTCTGAGGTCTGAGGAGAAAATTGGCCAGGAGGGCTGGATGCTTTCCTTAGGTCCCCTTGGCTTCTGTTTCTCCTTGTCTCTGCTTTCCTAAGGCTGACTCTTTCAGGGCCTAACCCAAATTTTTCCTGTTTTGTGAAATCTTCAACCATTCCTGTCCCAGTTGATCCCACCCTTCTGTAAATTATTTCACCCACGTACTGGAATTTAATTCTGTGCTAGTCCTCCCAGTGAGACCCCATAGAGAGGCTGGAAGGGTATTGACTGTGTGAAAATTGAAGGTTGAGTGAGTTCTTTTGTTACAACTCCCTGAGTGTTAGAGCTGCCTTCTATTTTTTTTTTTTTTGAGACAAGGTGTCACTCTCTTGCCTAATCTGGAGTGCAGTGGCGTGATCTGGGCTTACTGCAACCTCTGCCTCCTGGGTTCAAGCGATTCTCCTGCCTCAGCCTCCTGAGTAGCTGGGATTACAGGGGCCTGCCACAATGTCTGGGTAATTTGTATATTTCTCATAGAGATGGGGTTTCACCACATTGGCCAGGTTGGTCTTGAACTCCTGACCTCAGGTGATCCACCTGCCTCCACCTCCCAAAGTGCTGGGATTATAGGCATGAGCCACCGTGGCCAGCCCTGCCATCTCTTTTTTTTCCCAGCTATTGCCAGCAGCAGTTCCTCCTGCACCAGCAGCACCAGACCCTGGCAGGCGTGCGGAGACCTTAGGGATTGCTCTTGTCACGGTCCTTCCTGCCTCTGGGTTTTGGTTACATCGACCTTCTTTTTGCATGTTATTAGATGGTTCCTCTGAGGAGGGGACTGTTGATATCTCTTTATGAAAACATCAGGGCAATAACTCTGAGGAAGCTGAGCACAGTGTCCTCTTGCTTAAAAAGCCGGGTGACAGGAGATGTGTACACTTCCTATTTTGTGAAATTTACAACAGTCTGTTCTCTCACTTCAAAAGAGATTAAGGACGAAGGACCAAGTGGGGAGGACAGGGTGGTTTAGGGGAGGTCATGTACCTGTGATGTGGATTCTGTGAATTTTTCATTCAATTATACCCGGAAATGTGCATCTTTGCATATGTGGTCATATATTTTTATGACATAATTAATAATTCCGTTTCTGTCAGTGGTAATCAGGAACTCACAATCAGGCTTATGGTAGTCAGATTATGTGGTGTGTGCTTTCACTACAATACAGGTTTCTCTGCGGTCTGGAGAGAAAGCAGTCCAGAGCGCTGGACACTTTACTTGGTGTCCTGCCTCTTTGTCTCTTTTCTATTTTTATTTTTTTGAGACATGGTCTTTCTCTGTCAGCCAGGCTGGAGCACAGTGGCACAGTCAGGACTCACTGCAGGCTCAACCTCCTGGGTTCGAGTGATCGTCCCACCCCAGCCTCCCAAGTAGCTGGGAGTACAATCACGTACTACCACACTTGGCCATGGTAGAGGTAGAGATAGGGTTTCACTGTGTTGCCCAGGCTGGTCTTGAACACCTGAGCTCAAGTTATCTGCCTGCCTTGACCTCCCAAGTGCTGGCATTATGGGCATGAGTCCTGCACCCAGCCCTGCCTTCTTTTTTATTGGACAGCAGTCTACTCACCCATCTTTTCCCCAGTTAGGAGATTTTCAGCCTTTCCATTCCTCTACCATGGGTCCATGCCAAATATTGTGTCTGGAACTGGATATTAGGCCCAAGGAATGGCTTCCTAGTTGATTTCCAGGATTCTAATCTTCACTGTGTAAACTGTAGGTTTCCTACCCTGGATGCTGGTTAGAGTCAGCTGTAGGGCTTTTAAAACCTACAAATGCCTGTGTCTTCCCCCAAAAGAGTCTGATCTAATTGGTTCATCATGTGGCCTGAGTATTGGTCACTTACAAATACTTCCAAAGAAAATAGCCATTTTACAGTGGAGGAACTCTAGCCCCGGGCTCAGAGTTTACATCTCCAGTAATCAGAGATACCGACATCTTTTTTTTTTTTGAGATGGAGTTTCACTCTTGTTACCCAGGCTGGAGTGCAATGGCGCAATCTTCGCTCACCGCAACCTCCGCCTCCTGGGTTCAAGTGATTCTCCTGCCTCAGCCTCCCGAGTAGCTGGGACTACAGGCGCGTACCACCATGCCCAGCTAATTTTTGTATTTTTAGTAGAGACAGGGTTTCACCTTGTTGACCAGGATGGTCTCAATCTCTTGACCTCGTGATCCACCCACCTCGGCCTCCCAAAGTGCTGGGATTACAGGCGTGAGCCACTGCGCCCGGCCAATATCGACATCTTAGGGCATCCTAATATGACGGATGGAGAAGGAGGGGCATCGCCTCTGTGGTATTCTTGTCCGATGTTTGTAACTTGAGTTTCATCATGAGAAACAACTAGAAAAGCCCAAGCTGAGGGTCATTCTACAAAATAACTCACCAACACTCTTAAAAAATGTGAAGGACATGAAGGCAAAAGAAATTCTGAGGAACTGTCCCAGATTAAGGGAGACTGAGAGGACAGAGCAATGAGATGCGATGTGTGATCTTGGATTGGATCCTGGGCCAGAAACAGGACATTAGTGGGAAGATGAAGGAGGTCTGAATATGGTCTGCAGATTCATTCATTGTACAATGTAAGTGATCATTTATTGATTTTTAATGATTGCACTGAGATTATCTAAAATAATATTTGGGTAAATTATATGGGAACTCTGACTATTTTTGGAACATTTTTGAAAGTGTGAAATTGTTTCAAATTGAAAAGTTTGAAAAAAGAAGAAAGCTTCCAGATAATTCTGTTAAGTTGCCAGAGTTCAGAACCACTTCTCTAAGTTACTTTGCTTAATACTGTTGTGACCGAGTGCCCCTATTTTTCTAGAGGTGGCTTAATTTTTTTTATTGTTTTAACAGAAATAATTGTTTCATCTCTCATAGCCCCACATTGTTGCTGACCAATGTTAGCATCCTGATTTGGTTCAGGACCATCCTAGTGGCAAAGGCTGCTTGTAACATGGGCCCTGCTTGCAGGGATAGGCATACCCCTCTGTTGTGGAGCTTCCTGATGTTACAACCTGTATATAAAAACACAAGGCGGCCAGGTGCGGTGGTTCATGCCTATAATCCCAGCACTTTCGGAGGCCGAGGCGGGTGGATCACAAGGTCAAGAGATCGAGACCATCCTGGTCAACAAGGTGAAACCCCGTCTCTACTAAAAATACAAAAATTAGCTGGGTATGGTGGTGCGTACCTGTAGTCCCAGCTACTCAGGAGGCTGAGGCAGGAGAATTGCTTGAACCCAGAAGGCGGAGGTTGCGGTGAGCCGAGATCGTGCCATTGCACTCCAGTCTGGGTAACAACAGCGAAACTCTGTCTCAAAAAACAAAACAAAACAAAACAAAAACAAAAACAAACAAAACAAAACAAAACAAAAAAACAAGGCATGCTTTCCCAGAGACCTTCTAGACCTCACACCATAATGCTCCAGCCAATATAATGTACAAGTCTGTCTACTCATAAATACTTTTAACTCCAGGTAGATCAGTTTCATTCTGATGCCTGATGACTATGTCCCCTTTTGGCAAAAAGTAGGTAGAGCAAATATGGCACCCAGATGCCATGAAGGTAAAATAAAACTTGGCAGTGGGAAATTGTAACTGAGTACCCCCATCTCCCTCCCTCCCTCCCTCCCTCCCTCCCTCTTTTCCTCCCTTCCTCCTTTCCTTTCTTCCTCTCTCTCTCTCTCTCTCTCTCTTGCTTTCTTGCTTGATGGAGTCTTGCTCTGTCACCAGACTGGAGTGCAGTGGCATGATTTTGGGTCACTGCAACCTCTGCCTCCTGGGTTCAACCAATTCTCCTGCCCCAGCCTCCCAAGTAGCTGGGATTATAGGCGTGCACCACCATGCCCAGCTAGTTTTTGTATTTTTAGTAGAGACAGGGTTTCACCATGTTGGGCAGGATGGTCTCGATCTCTTGATCTCATGATCCACCTGCCTTGGCCTTCCAAAGTGCTGGGATTATGGGCATGAGCCACTGCAGGCAGCCAGTATCCCCATTTTTCTAGAGGCGGTTTAATTACTTTTTTCCTCCCTCTCTTTTCTCATTTTCCTGGCTACTCGTTTCCTACTTAGCCCTTCAGAAATGTGTATATATAACCTTCCACCTCCCCCATCACCACACATTCCCTACAAGGCAAGTTCCTCTGGCTCTGTGCTCCATGATTACTCTCTCAAGAGTTGACAGTTAATTAGCAGAACAAAGAATACCTGCCATGGAACTTTCACCTCCAGAGAGCTGCCTCAGAGCTTCCATCCTGGGTCACCTCAGGACATACACCCACTAGGAAGACATGTCAGAAGCACGCCCAACTTGGCCATTTTTACAACTTACTTCTGTCTGGGAAGGCATCATCTCAACTGCCTGGTCGATGGCTGCCCAGTAGTGGGGGTACCCTTGTTCTTTCTCATTTTCTCCTTTACCTTATAAAAAATGCCTGCTTTTTGCTCCAAAGTTGAAACAGCACATTAAAAAACAGAATGCACCGGGCGTAGTGGCTACGCCTGTAATCTCAGTACTTTGGCAAGCTGAGGCGGATGGATCACAAGGTCAGGAGTTTGAGACCAGCCTGGCCAAGATGGTGAAACCCTGTCTCTACTAAACATACAAAAATTAGCTGGGCGTGGTGGTGGGCACCTGTAATCCCGCTACTCCAGAGGCTGGGGCAGGAGAATCACTTGAACCAGGGAGGCGGAGTTTGCAGTGAGAAGAGATTTCGCCACTGCACTCCAGCCTGGGTGACAGAGCAAGACTCCATCTCAAAAAAAAAAAAAAAAAAAAAAGAGCAGAATGCTCTGTGTCCCTTCCCCCAACCTAGTTTTAGAATAAATTCACTGTTTTTGTAACGGATCTCACTCATATTAATGAGACTCTACACGCAGCATGCGACTAACCTGGTTTTTGTTACACTGGTTTTTGGTTACACTGTCAGAGTGATCTTCCTGGAAACACTATTTGCCGTGTTTCTGACCTTCTCAAAGTTTTCCAGTGACTCCTGTCATCCACAGAATGAGGTTCCACTTCCTTAGGCTGCCACTCACACAGCCCCTGTCTCACCCTCGTTCTCCATAGAAAGACCTGACCCACGCGTTCTGTTTCCATGTCTGCACTTGCTCTAATTCTTTCCCTCCTTCCCACAACGCCCTCGCCGACCTTCTCAGCCCCCTGACTCGTTCTTTGTCCTAAGGCCTGTTCAGACCCCGTCTCTTTGCCGAAGAGATATGTATGGTGATTTCTGTTAGGAGCAGTCATCCTTTCTTTGAATTCATATAGGCTCAGTGGCGTGGAGATAAACGTGACCTTTAGACTCAGAAATATGTGAGTCTGAATCCTGGTTTCACCTTTGACCGATTCTGAGATAAAGGACGAGTTAATTGACGTCTTGGGATAGAGGGATAATAGTTCCTACTTAAAGCGTCATTGGGGGCATTAGATAAGAAAACATCAAGGGTCCTTCCTCATTCCTTTTGCAGCTCGGTGATCCCCAAAGGTATTGTGGGTTGTGCAGAAGCTCTTATCAACATTTTCTCGAGAGCCTCTAAAAAATATTTGTGCCTGGTCATCATTAAAATGAGAGACATTCTTGAACTGGACCGAATGCTTGGGACTTTAAGGACTTCAAGTGAGATTTTTTTTTTTTCCCCCTGAAAAACAACTCAGTAAATACATGATCTATGGACAGAGGAATGTAACCCAACAGAGGGAGAAGGAAGGTTCAATGGGTTTCCAAACAGGAAAAAGCTGTGATGCTGTCCACACCTATCCCTTTGACCTCAGCTGAACAGCATCGAGGAAGTACAACTCTTTTTTTTGAGATTGCGTCTTACTCTGTCATCCAGGCTGGAGTGCAATGGCGTGATCTCGGCTCACTGCAACCTCCACCTCCTGGGTTCAAGCAATTCTCCTGCCTCAGCCTCCTGAGCAGCTGGGACTACAGACACCTGCCACCATGCCGGGCTAACATTTGCATTTTTAGTAGAGACGGGGTTTCAGCATATTGACCAGGCTGGTCTGAAACTCCTGACCTTGTGGTCAGCCCACCTCAGCCTCCCAGAGTGCTGGGATTACAAGCATGAACCACTGCACTCAGCCCCATGACTCTTAAAATTACGTAAAGGAAAATAAACTTTTCTTTTTGTCCCAGGACTGTCAAACTCATTACACCAAAGGGATAGGCCGTGTGGAGGCTGAGTCATGTGACTCCACCGTCTTTTCTCCAGATGAACAAGCGTTATTCCACAACCTGTGTACATTAGCCAGACCCCCACAGGAAGGCAAAAAGGCCTCAGACATCTCTGGATGACTATGCTCTCAAATTGTTCTTTGCTGGCCTTGAAACTTTTCGAGATGTATATCCTCCCATAAAACAAGGACAAAGCAATTGTAACTTCAGGTGCGCAAACTAAATCTAGCTTCTAAAACGAAAGCCTATTAGATTTCGCAGTGATAAGGTTTGTATTTCCAAGCACAGAAGAAAGACCAGGTGAGACCAATTATTCTTCCCTCTGCTTGTCTCTTCCTAGTCCCTTCTCCACCTTAAGCAGATGTATAAATATCAGGCCTCCTGAAAACCCTTCAAAGACAAGACAAGCTGTGGAGGGTTTCTATGACTTATGGTTTTCCAGGGTGTGCCCTCAAGCTCTGGCTTAATAAACCCCAATGGACTCAGACACTTGCCTCAGTCACTCATTTTGGTTACCATCTCGGTGTCCATGAAGGTACGGCCTGAGTGGAGCTCAGCCCCTTCGGCCTGCAGTGATTCTCCCGTTCATGCTCAGTGCCAGCTACAGACCTTGAGCTTTGATGACTGTGTGACTTTCCAAAGACTGGACTCTATTCCCTCTCAAGGTCCTTGCTCTCCCCAGTTGATTGAGATCTGAGTTTTGTTTCGCCATGGAACTCCTTTACTCTTGGAGTTTAGCTCACTTCCTGTAAGGAAGGTGAGTTTCCTTCTCCCGTGACAATGGAGAGCAGCCTTCAGCTTGGTCTCCTCTCAGGTAAGGAGCTGGGTTGGGGTTTTGTTTTAGAATTTGGTAGCTGCAGGTGAAGGTTTATTGCTAATTGGCTCTAACCTCTCTTTACGCTTAGAGTGTTCAACAGTGTGTAATTTGTGCGATCATTCGTTGTATTTTTCATTTTTGTCATTCTTCCTTTGGGTTTGACCAACTCTTGGCCCCACGTGGCATCCAGAACACCTTCCAACTTGGTCAAATCCAGCAGGATTTCTGCGTTATGGTGAACCGTCCTCAAAACCGGCTAAAACCCCAGCAACTGCAAAACCCAAGTTCCACCTCTAGAAACACCTGTCAGTTGAAGGAAATAAGAATATTTAACCCAAAATATATATTTTTTAACGTATTTTGAGATGTCTGTCAGAGGGCCAGCAAGCAGAGGTGGCCCTGCAAAGCCGTCTTTCATGAGAAAATTGGCATCCGTAGAGAATCCCCATTAATACAGCCAGGCTTTCTCTTGTCTGGATCTGGGAAAAATGAACAGAGCCTGATACCTTAAAGATCTGAAGTATTTACCATCTATCCTCTCTGAGGGCTGCCACCTGTGAGGTTTCATTTACATAACAAGACCATCTTTGTTAGGCAAGCCTCCTCCTTTCTCCCTCCCATAACCTGTCTTGCTACTAAAACCTGATGTAAGACCATAACCTGTTTTTGGCCATGAAGGAATCCAGGAAGATGATCAGGTAGGAAAAGAGTAAACATTTATTTCCAGTGAGGCTCTTGGCTTCTCTTTCTCTGTGCAATCTGGTCAAGCAGACAATAAAAATCAACATTTCCTCTGGAAAATTTTGGTTAATGAGAGAAAATCTGTGTATGACTAGTCTTGATGTAGTGACTCTGCTGGACTTTTGGGTACATTTCTGTGTATCAGTGTTTATATTGTTTAGTCCCTTTCCTTCCAGAAATAGTTTTTCCTGTGTGTCTTTCTTTCTTTATGTGTTGTTCATCAAGGGGAGTACCAGAATAAGTTCCTTCTCATTCTGTGTTATGTCCTTGAGGGCTTGATCTGTGACCAAGTGGGGGTACTTGCTCTTGGTCCCTACCATCTAAAAAGGTGTGATGATTGAGTCCCATCAGGTGATCAGCCTGAAAATGACTAGGAACCCAAGATTCTTTTGTTTTGTTTTGCTTTGTTTGTTCCAAATCTGTCAAGCTCCCAGGAGGATCTGTCATAAGAGTCCCATCTTTAAGGGGTTTTTGTTGTCCCAGCCCTTGTTGCCTGGTTAGTGCTATGGCAACAAGAGTCTTTTGCTATCTATTTTATTCCTGGGAGTGAATCTTTTATTTTGTTCGGGGGACAGATCTTTGGATTTCTACTTCGCTGAAGAAACTTCTGGATTGAGTTATTATTAGGATCAGTACACCATAGGAAATTCTAATTGTCGGTGGCCATTGATGGATTCTTTAAATTGGACTGCTATATTAAAAAAAGATTTTAGAAAATCTCTCATTGGGACTTTAATTGGTGTCTTGGGATAGAGGGATAATGGTGGATGGGAAGGTAAAATTAAAAAAAAAAAGACACATTATAGGCTAGGTTAAAACATTCTCTTGACTAAATCACAGAGCAAAAACTGCCCTAAAACGAAGTTAAAAATCCTTTGTAATCTCAAACTGCTAGCTGGAGATCTCCTGAGAGAATAACAATAAAAGCCACTCCAGCTTGTGTTCTAGGAGTTAAAATTCCATGCTTCCACTGCTGTGGCCTGGGCTGAATTCTGGGTCAGGGGACTGGCCCATTTTATTTTGTTAGTTGTGTAATTTTTGGCTTTTTGGGGTGTAGTCATTCATCTCTGTGGAGATACCCTGGGTAAGACTTACTAGTTTTAGTTGGAAGAGAATCTTTGGTAAAAAAATTCAAAAATTAGAAATATCAATTGTTTGTCCCAACTAAAGTCTGATAACAAGGAATCAAAAAAAGTTCTATGGTTAAAAGTCAGCTTAGGCCGGGCGCGGTGGCTCAAGCCTGTAATCCCAGCACTTTGGGAGGCCGAGGCAGGTGGATCACGAGGTCAAGAGATCGAGACCCTCCTGGTCAACAAGGTGAAACCCTGTCTCTACTAAAAACACAAAAATTAGCTGGGCATGGTGATGTGTGCCTGTAGTCCCAGCTACTCGGGAGGCTGAGGCAGGAGAATTGCTTGAACCCAGGAGGCGGAGGTTGAGGTGAGCTGAGATCGTGCCATTGCACTCCAGTCTGGGTAACAACAGTGAAACTCCATCTCGGAAACAAAAAAAAAAGTCAGCTTAATTAAAAAACTGATACTCAAGGCTTTCCCACTTTTTCTCTTTTTAACTGAAATATTTTGGCCAGGCATGGTGGCTCATGCCTGTAATACCAGCACTTTGGGAGGCTGAGGCGGGCGGATCACCTGATGTCAGGAGTTTGAGACCATCTTGACCAACACAGAGAAACCCTGTCTCTACTAAAAATACAAGATTAGCCGGGTGTAGTGGTGGATGCCTTTAATCCCAGCTACCCGGGAGGCTGAGGCAGGAGAATTGCTTAGAATTGCTTGAACCTGGGAGGCGGAGGTTGTGGTGAGCCCAGATTGTGCCATTGTACTCCAGCCTGGGCAGCAAGAGCGAAACTCCATACTGGAAAAATAAACAAAAAAAGAAATATTTTGAATCATGTGTTTGGTCTCTCTGTTTGCTTTTTTTCTTAAGGATTGTTCTTCCACTGACTTCTATGTGTCCCTGTGTCCTGTTGCTACCCTCGATGCCATGTGAGTAGACCTAAAAAATTCCTAAGAGCCTGAGAGCTCTCCGGGAAAACAGTGAGCAGATTCCTCTCAGGTCTAACGCTCTGCTCTTTTCTGTTGTGTTACCTGCTGCCTTCGGCTTCTGGGAGCATCAGAGATTCCTTCATCTGTAAAAATTCTTGACCCTGTGTGTGTGATGGCTGCTGGGTCAGGGGTGAGAGCTGCAGTTTTGATGACTGACAATGGTTACAATAAACCATTATTGCTTCAGAGCGCTACTCATTTCTTTGCATGTTTAGATAAGAAATATGTGGTTTGAACAATTAGAAAAATGCCTTTTTGTCTGGGAGCGGTGGCTCACGCCTGTAATCCCAGCACTTTGGGAGGCCGAGGCGGGCGGATCATGAGGTCAGGAGATCGAGACGTCCTGGCCAACATGGTGAAACTCCATCTCTACTAAAATACAAAAAAATTAGCTGGTGCAGTGGTGCAGGCCTGTCATCCCAGCTACTTGGGAGGCTGAGGCAGGGGAATTGCTTGAACCCAGGAGGCAGAGATTGCAGTGAGCCGAGATCCTGCCACTGCATTCCAGCCTGGCTGCAGAATAAATCTCCATCTAAAAAAAAAAAAAAAAAAAAAGCCTTTGTAGCAAAATACACTGTGTAAGTGTTGCACACTATGGTCCCGTGGCGTCTTCCTATTTTTGGGGACCTGGGATTCAGTGGAATCCTCAGTGTTTAAAGGTCTAAATGCTCTGCTTTCCAACTACGCCTGCTTTTCCCATATTTAAATTATTAGGCCCCACAAACTGCAAATATTTTGTTGTCCTTCTTCCTTTTTTTTTTTTTAAGATGGGGTTTCACCATGATGGCCAGGCTGGTCTTGAACTCCTTACCTCAGGTGATCCACCCACCTCGGCCTCCCAAAGTGCTAGGATTACAGGCATGAGCCAGGCATGTGCCCGGTATGTTGTCCTTCCTTAATGGGTCACATCCTGAGCTCAGTGGTCCAGCTGGAAAGCACACACTAAATTAAAAGTGACTTATCTAAATAAAATAGGTCTCCTTACAAAATCCAAAGGTAAGTTTCTATCATTTTGTCTTATCTTGGTATCTATTTTTTATGAATTAACACAAGTGGCATCTATTTTTAATCTTCCTCTAACACACCTACATTTTTTGAGAAAGCTTAAATTCTCCCTCAATGCCTTGAGATTTAAATTTGTTACCCATTTTTTCTTAAAACTTGGAAAGGGCTTCTCCAAAGGTGCAACTTTAATCCAATTGCCCTTTTTAAATTAGTGAGTTTTACCAGTCCCATGGCTAAAGTTCTAAAATCAAAACTCTGAAGTCTTTGTATATATATATATATATATATATATATATATATATATTTTTTTTTTTTTTTCGAGATGGAGTCTCGCTCTGTCAGCCAGGCTGGCATGACCTAATGAACTTCATGCCCTTCTCCATGAGACACAATGTCCTAAGAAAGAACCCTCCTAGTAATGTAGGATCAGATGAAACATGAGCCAAAAACTCATGTTTTCTATCTTTTTTTTTTTGAGATGGAGTCTCGCTCTGTTACCCAGGATGGGGTGTAGTGGCGCCACCTTGGTTCACTGCAACCTTCGCCTCCTGGGTTCAAGCAGTTCTCTGCCTCAGCCTGCGGAGTAGCTGGGAGTATAGGTGCCTGACACATGCTTGGCTAATTTTTGTATTCCTAGTAGAGATGAGTTTTCACCATCTTGGCAAGGCTGGTTTGAACTCCAGACCTTGTGATCCACCCACCTCGGCCTCCCAAAGTGCTGGGATTACAGGCATGAGCCACTGTGCCTGGCAAAACTCATGTTTTCTACAATGCTTTCTGTGAAAGATTTTGGGGAGTACTTTTGACCAGGCATGGGGGCTCATACCTGTAATCCTAGAACTTTGGTATGTCAAGAAGGGTTGACTATTTGAGCTCAGGAGTTCAAGACCAGCCTGGGCAACATGGTGAACCCCAGTCTCCATAAAAAAATATAAAAAAAATTTAGCCAGGTGTGGTAGCATGTGCCTGTAGTCCCAACTACTTGGGAGGTGGAGGTGGGAGGATCGCTTGAGGCTTGGAAGTGGAGTTTACAGTGAGCTGATATTGTGCCACTGCACTCCAGCTGCCTGGGTGACAGAGCAAGACTCCATCTCAAAAAAAAAAAAAAAAAGCAGGGGGTAAATGTAAAGGGGAAAAATTTCAGAACTCCCAAACTCTTTATGCTAGAGGGAAGATCAACCTGGAGACGGAATCATGCAACACCATCATCATTTCCCAAAATGAACAGCTGTTACTACACAACCCTGTGTCACAGCATTGTACCTTAGCCAGACCCCCATGGGAAAGTGAAAAGGTCTCAGGCTGACTGACCTCACAAATGGTTCTTTGTTGACCTCAAAACCTTTTAAGATGTATATTCTCCCATAAAACAAGAACCTGTTGATTGTAACCAGTTTTGCAATCTTAGTACCTAAGACTAAAGCCTGTTATATTTAGACTGATAATGCTTATCTTCAGAAAAAGGCAAGATTTATTTTTTTATTGCCTACATCACTCCTTCTTATCTGCCTTCCCTGCTTTAAGGAAATGTATAAATACTTGGTCTCAACAGGGTGCAGTGGCTCACGCCTGTAATCCCAGCATTTAGGAGGCCTAGGTGGGTGAATCACTTGAGGCGAGGAGTTTGAGACCAGCCTGGCAAATATGGTGAAACCTTGTCTCTACTAAAAATACAAAAATTAGCTGGGTGTGGTGGCACGTGCCTGTAATCCCAGATACTCGGGAGGCTGAGGCAGGAAAGTTGCTTGAACCCGGGAGTCGGAGGTTGCAGTGAGCCAAGATTGGGCCACTGCATTCCAGCCTGGGCGACAGAGCTAGACTCAATCTCAAAAAAAAAAAAAAAAAAAAAGAAATAAAACCCCCAAAACAAATAAACATAAAACCCCAATACCAACCCAAATACCTGGCCTCCTGAAAACCTCTTCAGAGAGAACACAAGCCACAGAGGTTTTCTAGGACTCATGTTTACCCAGGGCACGCCCTCAAGCTCAGGCTTAATAACTCTCAATTGATTCAGATCCTTGCCTTAGTCACTCATTATGAGTAACCACCATAAGCCCTACACAGGTCTTCAGTAATCCACTCCCTGCCCAGGTGTTGTGTACCTAGGTGAGTCAGGTCCCCAGGAGTCCGACACTCCTCTCCCGCTTCAGCTCCTCCACCACCACTCAGTGCTGTGGGCTGTGGTCTGGCCCCAGCTCCCAGGCTGTTAGTATTAGCCTAAGAAAGCAAGGCCAGGAGGAACAGGCTGAGAAGGAAGTCGGAGGCCACCAGGCATGGAAAGAGGCAGGTGGGGCCGTCATTGCTCAAAGGCCACACACTCTGGGTGTGTTTTATGACTGCTTCTGGGTTTGGAATCTTCTCCCCTTTGTGACCATTCCAGGGAACACACCTTTCTCCTGCTTCCTTCTCAGTACACTTTCTGTCTCTAGTGGACTTCATTTGTGGCCAGGAAATGGCTGTGCAAATAGTTGACAATCGACTAAAAATGACTTTTTATGTGACTGGGAACCTGGCCCTGTTTTCTTCCAAAAGAGACTGAAGTTCGTAAAAGCCAGCTTTTATTCAGGGCCGTGCAGTTGTGAGTGTGGTGTTAGGGAATAGCTGCGTGAGTGAAGGGTGGGACAGAAAACAAAATGCTGGCTGTTTGCCAAATCCTGAGAGTAGAGAGCACAAAAATCATTCTGGAAGGTGGATGTCATTCAGGAGACCTTGGACATCTTCAGGTGCCCTGTGTCCAGATGAGTGGGGGATGAGGTTAAATTATGGAGTTGGGTGACAATGGGTACACTACTTCACTTCTGTGTCTCAGTTTTTTTTTTTGAGATGGAGTGTCGCTCTGTCTCCCAGGCTGGAATGCGGCGTGGTGCAATCTCGGCTCACTTTAACCTCTACCTCCTGGGCTCCAGCAATTCTGTGCCTCAGACTCCCGCCTGGCTAATTTTTTTGTATTTTTAGTAGAAATGGGGTTTCACCATGTTAGTCAAGATGATCTTGATTTCTCAACCTTGTGATCCGCCCGCCTCGCCTACCGAAGTGCTGGGATTATAGGCGTGAGCCACTGTGCCCAGCCCACTCAGGATTTTTCGTGAGGACTGGAGACACCTGGAAAGCCCTTAGGATGGTTCCTGGTGGGTAGTGAGTGCTGCATCAGTGTGAGCTATTATAATTACGGAAACAGGCAAAGGAGCCACCGTAGCCATCCAGGTGGGAGGTATTTTCCAGCCAGAGTCCTGGCAGGCCAGCTGGAGATGAAGATGGTTAAGGAGAAAGTTTAACTTCCAGGAGTGGAAGGACTGGGGAGGAGTAACTCATGTACAACATTCTGTGAAAATACATTTATCCAACAGCAGGAATACCCAGAGTGAATGTGGCTTCTGTGGCAATTATTGTCTCCTGGTGGGGGGTGGGGAGCATCTAAGACTGTGTTGTAGGCTCAAATAATTTTTATTTATTTTTTATATATTAAATTTTTTTTTTTTTTAATAAAGATGGGGTTTCACCATGTTGATCAGGCTGGTCTTGAACTCCCGACCTCAGGTGATCCTCCTGCCTTGGCCTCCAAAGTGCTTGGATTACAGGCGTGAGCCACCATGCCTGGCCTGGCTCAAATAATTTTTCTAAAAGCCAAGCCTGAAAACAGGTTTCAGGGGTGCCTTGAAAATTAGCATACCTTTTGACCAAAAAAAAACACACATTGATCTTTTTAATGGAAAGCATTGGTTTTGCTGAAGAAAATCCCGCTTGTGGCTTAAATCATTACTTTTGTCTCTGTGCTATCCTACTTTATAAAGAGAAAGACTAAAGAAGAGTGAATAAGGACGCGCACAGATAAATTAACAGGACAGAATTGGGACTGGTATGTGTAAGTTTAGGGGACGTATGTATACTTTTTTTTTTGGGACAGAGTTTTGCTCTTTTGCTCTTTGTTGCCCAGGCTGGAGTTCAGTGGTATGATCTCGGCTCACTGCAACCTCCACTTCCCAGGTTCAAGTGATTCTCCTGCCTCAGCCTCCTGAGTAGCTGGGATTACAGGTGCCTGTCACCATGCCTGGCTAATTTTTGTATTTTTAGTAGAGACAGGGTTTCTCCATGTTGGCCAGCCTGGTCTTGAACTCCTGACCTCAGGTGATCCACCTGCCTTGGCCTCCCAAAGTGCTGGGATTACAGGCATGAGCCACTGTGCCCGGCTGTATGTATACATTTTATGTGAACATAGAAAGGACCTCTTGTTTTAAACAGATCTCTTCATATAAATAATGTGGGCTTTCTTGAGTGGATAGTAGACTCCATCGCAAGGACAGTCCAGCAGAATCATGACAGAATGGGTAGTTGGCTTCTTTGCTAACTGAGTAGACAGTGTAAGTTGCTGAGGAGAAAGAAGATGAAGGAGCAGATGGGTGAGGGTGAAAGGAAAGGTCTGAAAGCAATGTCTACCACGGGGTCATCAGGTACCAGTCTCTGTGTCTAAGGCCTTACACATCTCAAGTTTCTCTTTCACTGTCATTTTCTGATGCAGTCAGAGTCATCCTTGTGCTGCAGATGAGAAAAGCCTGTGGGAGGTGAAGTGAGTGGTCCAGGGTCATCCAGCCATTCATAGCAGAGCTGGTGTGTTTCACCTCAAAGTTTGTGCTCTTGTTTGTGATTCAGACAAAAAAGTGAGACAAAGAAGGAACGCAAAGCAAATTTTTGTTGTGGGTGCCTCATACGGGCACCTTTTGTCAACTTCACCCACAACAAAAAATTGCTTTGCCTTCCTTCTGGAATTACAGATGTGAGCCACTGTGTCCGGCCAGCATGAGGGTTTTCCCTTGAAATTTACATTGAGTTGTCCACCTCCAGCTTACAGAGCTTCAGGAACAGAGCAGACCTTGTTCTTAGTGATTCCATGGGATAGAATGGGATTGGAGGACATTGGAAACAGATATTTGGTGCTGCAGAGAAAAATCAGCACTGAGACAAAGGTTCTCTCAGCAAGGCAATCTTTACTTTCTGTAGGAAGGGTGCTCCCGTTAGCCATCTTGCTGGGAGAGTACAACAAACAAAGGAAAAACAGACATATTTACCCTTTACGTATTTGGGGTCATCTTTACTGCTGTGTCTGATCTCTGCTGGTGGGAGCCAGACCTCACATTCTAAACTAAATTTGATTAGCTCACAACTTAAAACTTTTCTCAACAGGCAAAAGCAATGGAGAACAAAAAGGAAGTCTAAATAAGGCAGGGGCATAGGCTGTGAGCTGGAACATGCCTGTGAGCACGTCCAGCACAGATATCTTGGTTAAAGCACAAGGACATAGAATGTACTATGTGCCTATGAGCATGTCTAACAGCTACATACAATGGGGCTTAACAAAGAGTTATGAGCAAAAAGCAAAAACGCCTTTTTTTTTTTTTAAGACGGGGATTCACCACGTTGGTCAGGCTGGTCTTGAACTCCCGACCTCAGGTGATCCGCCCGCCTTGGCCTCCAAAGTGCTCAGATTACAGGCGTGAGCCACCACCCCTGGCCTGGAAAAAGGCTTTGAAGAAAGTGTTTAAAACAAACTATTATTTCTAACACTTATGAGTCATTCTTTAACAAGGAAGGAAACTTTGAAGAGAAACTTTTTTATTTCCCACAGAGGAGCTAGAAGAATTCAGGGTCCAGTCTACAGGTGAATAACGAAAACTAAAAAGCAATAAGCGGAGCTGTGATGTCATAACAGGTGCACTGTAGCTTTTTTCAGCATAATTTTTCTCTCCACAGGCATCTGTTTCTACCAAAGATAATCCCGGTAAGACATATTTGTTTTCTGAATAAGTTTAGTCTCACCAAAGTTTAGACTCACTTAAAGAAGTCTCACGTTCTTCTTTAAGTGCATCGAGAGTAGCAGTTGACCACATAGAGTCTTAAGTTTGCTTTTCTGGAAGTTTTTATAAGGAATCTCAGATTAAACTTTTAGAAACCTCTAGATATGAGGAAGCCAAGCCAACGCCGACTTCAGACTTTGCTTCAGTGCCTATGGGTTCATCTATGTATATTCTCAAATATAACATCCCAGTCAAAGCATGGGTAATATAACCAATATTTCAAGTGTATCCTTGTTATGAAGGGAGCAGATTTTTATTGAGCAAATAACTTATTATTTTATCATATTAATTAATGATTTTATCAATAATCATTAATGAAATTAATTAGAATATTAATAGCAAATAATTGTTAAATAATTATTAGAATGATATTATTATAATTATTATCACAAGTTGCAAAAATAAATATTATAAGTAAGTAATAATTATTTTATGATAATAATATTAACAACTATATTTATTGTGGAAATAACTACATTATTATAAAGATATAAATATTCATGAATAGTTTCCGAATTCTGGAGCAGTTAGGTAGGGAGAAAATGTAAATGTTTCAATTTTTGTTCACCAAAGTATACTTTACTAAATTACTGTAAACTGTAGATGGCTTAAAAAAAAATTTTTTTTTCCTGAAATCTGGGAAACAAACCACTTAAAGAATCCTCAATATTTCAAATAAAAAAGTCTTAAAAATATAATTTTCATTATTATCATTGAGTCCCATGAAATTAATTATTTTCTCTGCTTCTTGTTGGCAGTTTCATGAAGCTATCGGTTTGTTAAAATTTTGGAAATTCTTAAATGGTCCAATTGTACGATTTTAATGCTATTAGAAAATTGTATTCAAGAGTACATGTCAGAGTCTTTTCTGTAAATATCCTCGATGAAGAAGCAGTTTTGGATGGTGGCTGATTGCAAATGCTTTAAGGAAGAATCAAACCAACTGTCTGTGAATGACAAAGAGATTGAAAATGAGTCTGGTCACAAACCTGGGTAGAGTTCATTACGACAAGAATGCAACTCACATAGATATTCAGCTCCTTCTGTGGCATGTGGTGTTATTATGGCTGACAGCCTGTTAGATTTCTGGGAATCTCACGTAATTTTTGGAATACTCACATCAGTAATATACCCATAAATGTAACTTAGAGAAGGTTCGGCATCACTTATCATTTGACAATGCTTCCCATATAATTTAACGTATCAGATAAGATGTCTTTTCCACTCAGTGGCTGTTTCTCAGTTAGATTACTGAGTTCTTGGTAGAGTCCATTAATGAATAAGGCCAACAAAGTGTAGGACTACACATGTTGAAAAAGCTCTGGGCTGGGCGCGGTGGCGCACGCCTGTAATCCCAGCACTTTGGGAAGCCGAGATGGGTGGATCACGAGGTCAGGAGTTCAAGACTAGCGTGGCCAAGATGGAGAAACCCATCTCTTAAAAAGAAAAAACAGAAAGAAAAAAGAAAAAGCTCCAGAGGCAGTTCTAATACTCCTAGCTAAAAACCATGGGTTTAGCCCCCAGTCCTACCTATTAGAACAGGGGTTCTCCATCCTGGCTACACACTAGTAGCATCTGGGGAGGCTTAAAAATTACCAATGCCTGAGTCCCCAGACCAGTAAATCAGAATTTATGGTTGAGGCTTGAGCATCAGTTTTTTAAAATGTTTCTGAGTGATTCCAATGTGTAGCTATATTTCCCATCAGATTTCTCTGATTTCTTGTGGCACTCACTCCTTTCTAGTTGGGTATTATGATTATTTTTAGGTCTTATCTTCTGTTCTATGCTTTATGTTCCCTGGGGGTAGGGAACGTGCCTTCTTCATTTCCATATCTGTTATGCACACATGAATTGATTATCAGTAAAGGGTTCTCAGCACGTGCAGAATGTGTCCTGAGTCCAGCGTTCACATGTTAATGCTACACAGTCTTTGTTCTCCATGAGATAAGAGGTTGCTTGTGATGTGTGGGGGAGTCCACAGTGCAGGTGGTGGAGGGGAAATCACCCTGTTTTTAGGTGTAACATTGAAACTAAGAATTCTATGTGCATCTGTTTTCATACTACTATAAAAAAAAGAAAAAAAGAGGAATTCTATGTACATGGAGGTAAAGGGGCAGGATGTGTAGAGTCAGGTCTAACTAAGATAAAGGAATTATACTGGGAAGTAGAGGTACAGGAAGTAGAAAGGATTAGTAAAGAGAAGAAATTCGAACTTGTCTGATAGACCGCAGTAGCCCCTGTGGCTTCTTGAGTAGGCGAGTGAACTAGATGTTAGGAAGGTAATGAGGCAGTCATATGCAAGAAAGATTTCAGACACTGGCAACCAGGGGTCAAGGAGGACTTTGAGCAGTTGCTGAGGTTTATGGGAACGGAGAGAAGGACCCAAGTGAGAGATGTTACTAAAGCACCAAGAGGCATTGACAATGTACTGAATCTGGGAAACAAATGAGCAGAGGCTGGGGATCATTATGTCTAATAGACAGTGGGGTACAGGGAGCATGAAGAGTAGGGAAGAAGAGATCAGCAGGAATTCGTGTGAGAAGCAGGAGTTTAGGAGTAGAAGGAGGAGATCCAGTCCCAGATGTAAGTGAAAAAGTTTTCCCCTCTCCCGAGCATGGTGGTCAGCCCTGCAGGAAACAGGTCAAGAGGAAAGGCCACCATACCTGCCAGTCTTCCTGAAATACTGAAAATACACCAGGGCTGCTATATCAGAACCACGCTGGCCAGCACTCCAATCAGGATGCTAACAGTTGTCCCAGCTGAGACAACAGAACTACCTGGTACTGAAAAAAAAAAGAGAGAAGGAATGAAGGTGATGTTATTTTACAGTGGGGTGCCCCAAGAACCAGCTCTCAACATGAAGTAGTATTGACTTGTTTCTTCAAGGAATACACTAGTTTTGTGGAAAGGTTGCAATTTTTTTCTCTCTTACTAGGTTTCTAGGTTGGTGATCAGTCTTCTGTCAATTTCATACTGGTCCTTCTGCACTCAGGTATTTCTGAAGGCTTTGAAATTTGAGAAAGACGAATTGCTATTTTTGCTTTTCATTAGAACTTTCTATCTTGTCATAGTTGCATCTTTTTCTGTGTCTTAATTGTGTCAGCCACGAATAAGAGCCTGTTGGGTCTCTATGGCAGGGATTTGATTGACAGAAGGCCCAGGCTAGTGCATTCTGAATTTACCATGTTCTTTGCACAGAGAACGCACTTCTCATGGGCTCCCACCAGGGGAATGAAAGCAAGCCCAGCTCTGTGAGACCCTGCTTCACTCTCATGGGTGAGGGGTTCCAGGACTCCCCATCGGTCTTGTGGAAACTCAGAATGGCACTGCTATCTAAAAGTTCCCTCCTTCTCTTTCTCCTTCTCAGGAATCAGATCTTCAGGAATCATGGTCTTCGGGTTCTCTCAGGCTCCTCTCACTGCTACTCCACCTTCTTTCACGACTGTTTTCCCCAGTGAATTGTCTTGCACCTCTAGTCCCATCTTGGCTGCATCTCAGTGGGTGAAAGCTAACATACCAGGCTTGATTCTGTGCACTTTGTTCCCTCTCTCCCATGTTGAGCCAGTAGCCATGTCCTGGTGGGTTTCCATTTGGTGCTTATTCCTTACCAGTCAACCCAGGCTGATGATTAACGCTGTGTTAGCTACTGTTGAGGGGCACCTCCTATGTGCCAGACCCTGTGCTGAATACTTTACCTGTGACTCATTTGATTTATACAAGAACCCTCTTGGGTAGACATAATTTCCATTTTACAGATGAAAAGACAGAGGCTTAGAGTGTTGAGAAAACTTACGCAAAGTCATATGGTTAGTGACTGGTAGATTTGGGATTTGGCTGTAGAACTACCTGACTTCAAGGGTAACGGTAATGGTATTTATAATAATAGCTAATATGTATGAAGCTTTTCTTTGTGTGTGGCACTTTGCTGAAGTCTTAATCAAATATTACAAGAAATCTTGAAAACAATACTATGAAACAGGCGCTGTTATTTCAATTTTCATTTTTTCCATCCATTTCCTAGTGATGAGAATTATTGCAATTTTCAGTTGAAGAATTGAAGGCTCAGAGAAGTTAAAAATCTTGTATAAGAAGGCTGGGTGCGGTGGCTCACGCCGGTAATCCCAGCACTTTGGGAGGCCAAGGCGGGTGGACCACGAGGTCAAGAGATCGAGACCATCCTGGTCAACATGGTGAAAACCCCTCTCTACTAAAAATACAAAAAATTAGCTGGGCATGGTGGTGCATGCCTGTCATCCCAGCTACTCAGGAGGCTGAGGCAGGAGAATTGCCTGAACCCAGGAGGCGGAGGTTGCGGTGAGCTGAGATTTCACCATTGCACTCCAGCCTGGGTAACAAGAGTGAAACTCCATCTCAAAAAGAAAAAAAAAAAAAAATCTTGTATAAGAAATTGATAGTGGTAAATATATTAAAATAAAGAGAGACCTCAAATCAACAACCTAACTTTACAGATTCAGGATATAGAAAAAGAACAAACTCAACCCAAAGACAGTGAATGAAGGAAACAATAATTGGAGTAGAAATAAACAAAATGGAAGCTAGAAAAACAATAAAGGGAATCAAGGAAACCAAGAGTTGGTTCTTCAGAACAGATCAACAAAATTGACATTTACTAGACTGACTACGAGAAAAAGAGAAGATTCAAATTACTAAAATCATAAATGAAAATGGGGGCATGGTGGCTCACACCTTTAATTCCAGCACCCTTGCTCGAGGTCAGAAGGTCAAGGCCAGCCTATGCGACATAGGGAGATACAGTCTCTACAATTTTTTTTTTTAAACTAGCCAGGCATGTTGGCACATGCCTATAGTCCCAGCTCCTCAGGAGGCTGAGGTAGGAGGATCACTTGAGCCCAGGGGGTTGACCCAGCTCCTCAGGAGGCTGAGGTAGGAGGATCATTTGAGTCCAGGGGGTTGAGCCTGCAGGTAAGCTATGATCAAACCACTGGCCTCCAGCCTGGGTTGGGCTACAGAGTGAGACCTACTCTCAAAAAAAAAAAAAAAAAAAAGAGAGAGAGAGAGAGAGAGAGAAAATGATAACATTGCTACCAATTCTACGGAAATAATAATGATTACAAGAGTGTGATGAATAATTGATTGGCTAAATAATGTTATTACTTATAGGTCTATTCAGATTTTTTGTGTGTTCCCAGGAATTTGTCCATTTCATTTAGGTTATCCAATTTGTTGCATACTCACAGGGACTCTGCATGGAAGGGCATGGGCATTGCCAAAAAGTGTAGCCCATCCCAGGCTGGAGGGCAGTGCTTTGATCAGAGCTTACCTGCAGGCTCGACCGCCTGGGCTCAAATGATTCTCCTGGCTCTGGCCAGGAGTTTGATGGGAACAGAGTTTCATTTTGGGAGGAAGAAAAGAGTTCTGTGGGTGGACGGTGGTGATGGTGGCCAGCGGTAACGTGTTTAATACCATGGACCTGCACTCACGGAAAGGTTAAAATGGTAAGTCCTATTTAGATATAAAGTGGCTGGTAGTCTTACCCTCTCTATAAATACACACTTTTTGACACTGCCTATTCCCTTCCATGCAGAGTCCCTGTGAGTGAATCTCCCAATTTCTCCAACTGTGCATTGCTCACTGTCCTCTGTGCTGTGTCCCATGTTCTGTGCCCACAGCCTCATACAGCTGGTGACTTCAGAGCCAGGACAAGCTCAGGAGTCTGCCCTGAGGCTCCACATCTTTCCATTTTCCTGCAGCCTGACCCAGGGGAGGCTTTGGTGTTGATTTGCAGCTTGATTTTGCCTGATTCAGGACAGACCCCCTGGGTACCTTCTCGGTATGCCCTGTCCCACCTTAGGTGGCTTCAGGGCAGGGTCAGTCACTGGGAGAGCTGGGAGCAGAGATGGGGCAGAGTCTGAGCTGCTATTCCATCATCCAAGGGGCTTCCTCCTCTCTTTTAAGGAAAAAGTGTGAGCTCATTTCAAAGCCTCTTGTCCCTTGTAGCTTATGAAGTAGGTAAAAGAACACAAAGAGGTGACAGAAAGGGAATTGTTGGTGACAGAGAGAAACGACTTGCCCCCGAGGACCCTTCCTCCTTCTTCCTCTGTGAAGCCCCTTTTACTACACAGCGCTCAGGGCTGAGGGAACCCTCTCCTCGCATTTCAGGATGGCCCAAAGTCAGACATGAGAAATCAAAAAAATGAGGGGAAGAGAGTCTGTAGAGGTGAACTGGGAGTGTTCGGGGGGAGAATTTGGGATTTGCTGTGCCCCTTAAATACAGATTGGGAAAGACAATTTCTTCCTGGCTCTTCTCTGAAAACCAGACGCCACCTGAAAACATGATGCCAAAGCTTCATGGATCCACTTACCAGAGACTGTGATGATCCTGCCTGTGGTGCTGTTGTGGCCAGTGGCCGAGTTGTGGGCATAGCACGTATAGGATCCGCTGCGATCCACAGTGACGTTGGGGATAAAGAGCGCTTGTGTGGATTGCTGGAACCTCCCATTGATAAACCAAGAGTACTGTGCAGCTGGGCTAGAGGCTGCATGGCAGGAGAGGTTCAGATTTTCCCCTGGATGGTAATTGGAGTTTGAGGGGGAAATAGTGGGGACATCTGGACCATCTGGAGGAAAGAGAATAAAGCCACAGGTGATGTCATCAGAGGGAAGCAGACATTCCTGGTCTGTGGAAGGGCCACAGTGTCCCCCTGAGTCATATCACAACCCTGAAGTCTCAACCAAATCCCCGCTAGTCCCCTTGGCCAAAGTCTGAGACATTCACCTGTTTGTCCCGTTAGAAAATGTGAACTCTGAGCCTCCCAGGACAGGAGCAGCCCCTCCCCTCCTATTATTGGTCAAGGCTTGGGCTGCTCAGGTTTGCCTGGGGCAGGAAGTCATGGCCAGCCTGGGTGAGGATCTGAGAGGGACTGAGAGGCCTGGCCTCTGGCCGTGTAGATTTGAGCTGGCAGCCTGGGTCACAGAGGAACAGAAGGTACTTACAGCGGACATCCAGGGTGACTGGGTCACTGCGGTTTGCACTCACTGGGTTCTGTATTTCACACTCATATGTTCCTGCGTCATTCCTTGTGACGCTGAGTAAAGTGAGGGTCCTGTTGTCACTGGACAGCTGCAGCCTGGGACTCACTGGGAGCCTCTGATTGTTCACCCACCACAGGTAGGTGGATTCCTGAGTCTCAGGTTCACAGGTTAAGGCCACAGCATCCTCATCCTCCACGGGGTTGGAGTTGTTGCTGGTGATGAAGGGCTTGGGCAGCTCCGCTGTGCAGAAAACAGAGAAGATTGCCCTGTGTGGCACCTGTGATTCCTCCACGGGCGTCTTTCTTTTCTTTCTTTTTTATTTTTTGAGACGGAGTTTCGCTCTTGTTACCCAGGCTGGAGTGCAATGGCGCGATCTCGGCTCACCACAACCTCCACCTCCTGGGTTCAGGCAATTCTCCTGCCTCAGCCTCCCGAGTAGCTGGGATTACAGGCACGCGCCAACATGCCCAGCTAATTTTTTGTATTTTTAGTAGAGATGGGGTTTTACCATGTTGACCAGAATGGTCTCCATCTCTTGACCTCGTGATCCACCTGCCTCAGCCTCCCAAAGTGCTGGGATTACAGGCTTGAGCCACCGCGCCCGGCTTGCATCTTTCAATCAGAATTGACAACTCCCACCTCTCAGCCCACTTGAGTCCTTAAAAACCTATGGCAGGTGTATGTGTCTCAAGACAGATGCACGAGGATCTGAGGCTCAGATTGTGTGAGACCACCTGCCCTTTGTGGGAGAAGCACAGGCTTCTTCAAGAGTGAACTGAGCAGCAGCATTGGGTCATGGACAGACACAGGACCCGGGGTCACAGCCCCTGGTGCTTCTCTTGGTTACTCCCTGACCAGCTGACTGCCTGGCTTCCCTTGGGGTCCTCACCTGAAACATTCAGGTGCTGGGTCTTTTCAAGCTTCAGTCCTACTTTGTACCCCCCTAGTGGTGTTTTCTGTGTGGCTTCCTTTTCCAAGAACGTTCTAGTGATGGGTGATGATGGGACTTCTTATTGTCCTTAAATCCCGAGGAAAAAACTGTGCAGCCTGGCCTGGGACTGGATGTTTCAGCAGAAATAGCAAAGGGGACACCAGGGGCCAGCCTGGAGGTCAGTTCAGTCATCAGGCAGTGGAACCCCACGTTTTTCCCAGGTGTTTAATAATGACTGACTTGAGCCAGTGACCCCGAAAGATAGAGCAGAATTCAGAGAATGATCTAGAAGAGAGTGAGGGAGACAGGCAGGAGCTGCCTGAATTTAACAGCAGAACTGTGTTCCTTGTCTTTGGCCTTTCATGTTTCTTCTACTTCTGCAGAGGGCAGCTGAGGATGCTGTGGATCTTTCTAGAAATACATGTGGACGTTTGCAAATGCAGAACTGAGTGGTGGAAAGAGGGAGCATGAACTGCTGGAAATCTGACCCTCAAAGATCCTGTGCGTTTGACAGGTATGAGAGACATGTGGGAAGAAGTTTTGCAAATATTTTCTCCCATTGGACATTATCCCAAATGAAATAAGTCACTCACAGGACAGATACCATAGGATTCCACTTATGTGAGGTCCCTAGAGTAGTCACACTCATGGAATCAGAGCAGAATGGTGGTGGCCAGGGGTTGGGAGAGGCAGAATGGGGAGATGGTCCAGTAGGTCTGCACTTTCAGTTATGTAGGATGAGGAGGTTCTAGAGATTTGCTGTTCAGCTTGGTGCTCTAGTTCATACAGATTGAGTATCACTTATGCATAAGGCTTGGTGAGGGAAGAGACTCCTTTTTCCTGTCTCTTGTCTCAATGGAGGAGGAAGTAAAAGTTGAGACATAGCAGGCATGAGGTGAGTAGCAAAGTCTGGAGGTTAAAGATTAACCGCCTCACCCTTAGCCCACTCCTATCTATAGATCACAGGTGTAATATGGAGAAGCACCCTCATCCTAGCACTTGGGGAGGCCAAAGCAGGTGGATCATGAGGTCAAGAGATCTAGACCATCCTGGCCAACATGGCGAAATCCCGTCTCCACTAAAAATATGAAAATTAGCTGGGTGTGCTGGAGTGTGCTTGTAGTCCCAGCTACTTGGGAGGCTGAGGCAGGAGAATTGCTTGAACCCAGGAGGGGAGATTACAGTGAACCAAGATCACACCACTGCACTCCAGTCAGGAGACAGAGTGAGACTCTGTCTCAAAAAAAAAAAAAAAAAAAAAGATGTTTAGACCTTAGACCTCATGTTAGGTTCTGAATATAGTAAGAAAATAAAAGAAATTTGGGGGGAACATTTTTTTCCATAAGTGGAGATTGTTATTAATGACGTAAAGATTGAAGATCAATTGCTGGAGGTAGTAGTATTTTTCTTGATTGCATACTAAGGTTTCGGTGTGCTGTGAATTCCAACAGGATCACACTGTCCTCAAATGAAGATGCTGAAGTTGGTTTGAAATTAGCAACTTCTGACCGGACGCGGTGGCTCACGCCTATAATCCCAGCAGTTTGGGAGGCCAAGGCGGGTAGATCACGAGGTCAAGAGATTGAGACCATCCTGGTCAACAAGGTGAAACCCTGTCTCTACTAAAAATACAAAAATTAGCTGGGCATGGTGGTGCGCTCCTGTAGTCCCAGCTACTCGGGAGGCTGAGGCAGGAGAATTGCTTGAACCCAGGAGGCGGAGGTTGCAGTGAGCCGAGATCGTGCCATTGCACTCCAGTCTGGGTAACAACAGCGAAACTTTGTCTCAAAAAAAAAAAAAAAAAAAAAAAAAAAAAGAAATTAGCAACTCCCTGAGTAGGGAGAGGCCTATGAGTCCTTTTAGGGGAGTAGAACCAACCAGAGAGGAAGTCTTAGGTGTGTCAATTGCATAAACGGAGGAATGATGCCAAATTAGCAGAAGCAGTGTGTGTTATGTTTAGCAAATTTAGAAAGTGCTCCCTGCCCCTAATTCCTGTGCACAGTTATGCAAATAGGGGAGGAGCCCAAAACAAGCATGTGAAATGCTCTCGTCCTCTCCTCTCAACCTCAGAAAACACAACTAGAGTTTAAGCTTGTCTGACCTGGGCAGAGTCTGTGTGAGATTCCAGTGACTGGTGCCCTTCTCGGTCTAGTGAACCCCACCTTATGGCAATGGCATCATCGTGAGGATGCAGGTGCATGTGGCATGGGCAGGAAACTCATCAGACAGCACCTGCCTGGCCAGCTCCAGCTGGGGAAGGTCCCGGGAATGACTGGAGGATGTGAGACTCACACCAAGATGAGGACGGGAGTCAAATGGGTGAAATGAGCCCATGGGCTTTGGGGACTGCAGACCTGTCCTTCTGCCTCTGACCCCCTGGTGAGTCAGTGTAGAGAGTGGATGGAGGAGTCGATTGTCCCTGTCCCATGGCCTGTTCCATATGTCGGCCTCACTGGGGGAAAGAGCCCTGGGCAGGGACACAATGGAAGCTCGTTCTCCTGGTGACCTGGGACATTGGCTTATGATGGAGCCTGGCAGGGGCAGCTGCTAAGGCTGATTTCTGTGCCTTCCCTATTGCCTGGGAGGTGGATCAGGACACAGTGTGAGTGGGAAGGGGACAGGACAGTCGGCCTTGTTAGAGGGAGTGTCTGGGGAAGGTCTAAGGGTGGGAGGAAGCTGTGCAGGGCAGGGCATCCCAGCTAGAATGAAGGGGGAGGAAGATGAGGGACACGGAGGAGCAGAGAGAGCCAGAGATATTTACAGCAGTAAGCGGTGGGAACTACAGTGACCGCAGAGATCCCATGGACCAGGAGCCCCTTCACTGCCTTAGACCAGGAGCAGGGAGACCTGAAAACCCTCCAATGACCAAGGAACCCCACAGTCACATGAGATGGGGTAGCTTTGGGGACAAGGGTTCAGAGGGATGGAACATGGATCCCAGCCCCTGAGCGACAAGAAACAGGCGTGGCCAACCAGGCTCAGTGGCTCACACCTGTAATCCCAGTACTTTGGCAGGCCGAGGTGAGAGGATCACCTGTCAGGAGTTCGAGACCAGTTAGGTCAACATGGAGAAACCCCATCTCTACTAAAATACAAAAATCAGCTGTGTGTGGGGGCATGCACCTGTAATCCCAGCTACTCAGAGGCTGAGGCAGGATCGCTTGAGCTGGAAGGTGGAGGTTGCAGTGAGCTGAGATTGCACCACTGCATTCCAGCCTGGGCAACAGAGTATGACTCTGTCTCCAAAAACAAAAACAAAACAAACAAACAAACAAAAAACAGGTGCAGCCAGAACCTCCTAGGATTCTGCATCCAAGAACTGGTCTCCAAGAGGTTATGGATCCTTCATTCCTTCCTTCCTCCTTTCTTCCCTTCCTCATGAGAGAAGTCCTAAGTGAGCGTGTGTCTCCCTTTGGGTCTCTGCGGGTGCAGGGTGTGAATAGGGAAAGAAGGCAAAGTCCTCTCCTTTTTCCTTCCATGGGAGTGACACTGACACATCAGGAAACAGGATTTCAAGTGCATTGAGGGGGTTGTGGATTGAGGGGAGAGGCCTGGACAATCTCAGCACTGACTCTGTTATTTGAGGCAGTTGATTTAGTTCTAGAGTAAACTGACTAATTCTCTATCTACTTCTCACTCTCCAGACCAGAATCACCCTCTCTGAACTGTGGATGCCCAGGACGAAAGGAAGCAAACCCATGATGGGTCTCCGTCTGCAGATGCCTAAGAACAAAGAGCCCCCACCCCCGGGGGAGAAGAGGGGGCTCTGGCTGCAGACACACCTCACATGTCTCTAATCTGCCACCTATGGCCTGTGGACCCTTGTTAGTGACTGTCTCCCTGCCCCTCAATTTCCTTTCAGTAAGTAGGATAAGTGCTATTTGACTGTGAGGTTGTTTGTGAATTAACCTCAAAATATTTATAATTACTTGATCTCAGCTCTGCACAGAGGAGCTGTCCAAGTGAAGAGCATCTATGATTATTTGCCTTCAAGAGAGAGGGCCCTGGGCTTGATCCCTGGTGGACAAGGGGCTGCTGGGAGCATCCTCTCTTCTCTGTTCCTCCCTCTGGGGACTCTGAACTTCCCAGGGAGTCACCTGTGTCCCCCAGGGCAGTGGGCTCATGCCCTAGTAATCTTGTCTGTCTGTCCTTCCTGCATTGAGCCTCAAGTGAAGGAAGAGGTCCTGTCCTTGACTGGATGAGGCTGTGGGTTCTGAGCCCCGGCTGGTGGCCAACTCCAGGAGCCATGGCCCTTGTGCAGTCACATCCTTGTTCCCAGTCAGCCCTGCCCAGGAGGCTACCACACAGCCCTGGCACAGGCTCCCCAGAATCACCTGGAATCAGGAACCAGGGACAAAGCTTTGCACAGGGGCTCAGCTCTAGGAAGAGTAGAGCTTCTCAGTGAGGATCCCAGGGGGCCCCTCAGGCCAGCCCTCACCAGGTTCTCCAGGGTCTTCTCAGGGTCAGGTCCATGGGGAGACCATGGGGTGCTTGACTGAGACGGACCTCCCCCTGCTGAGTCCCCCTATCAGACTGTCCTTCCTCTGCTTTGAGTGTCTGCAGGATCTGGATGCAGGAAGGGGATTCTGATCTGCTGAAGTTCATCTCCCCTGTGTGTGTCCTGCACTAAATGCCCAAACCCTAACACAGGATGTAATGCAGACGGGGGACACAGGGGACACGGGCAAAGCCCAGCCCTGAGAATCCCGTGTGTGGGAAGCACAACTGACTGCAACAGCCAGAGGTCATGGGGAAATACTCACGGTATACACGGAACTGGACAGTTGCTTCTTCATTCACAAGATCTTCCTTTATGACTTGCAGGGTGTAGAATCCTGTGTCATTCAGGGTGACGTTCTGGATCAGCAGGGAGACATTGGGGTATACTGTCTCTCGGCCGCTGTATTCGGGCCCTGGGATAGTTTGTGGAATTGCTATTACATATCCCATAATTCGACGGGTGCTGGCCACTCTTTCCCCTTTGTACCAGTTGAAGCCAGTCGTATTCTGGGGTACATTGTGGGTGAGTAGAAGAACCTCCTTCCCCTCTGCAGCATTGGATGGCATGGATTCAATAGTGAGCTGGGCACTGGTGGGCAGGTTCCAGAAGGTTAGAAGTGAGGCTAGGAGACAGGAGAGAGCATCAGTCAATATTAGGACCTGTGCATTGGGGTGGAAGGATGGGGCCCTGGGTCCTGAGCAGGTCTCTTCAACCCTCCACCTTGGGGTGTGTGTGTGTGTGTCCTACTGGGTCAAAGTCAGCAGTGTCACCTCCATTCCTTCAGCGCCTCTGGCCCTGGCATTTCCCTGTGTGGAATCCTCTTCCCCAGGGGTGACTCCCATTCCCTTAGTGCCTCTGGCCTTGTCATTTCTCTGGAATGCTCTTCTTCAGGGGTCTGCACGGCTCCCTCCCCACCGCCCTCAGATCCTGCTCACATCAGGGCATCTTAGGGAGACCCCCTCCCCTGACACCTCCTCCGGAGACCCTGGGTCTTCCTTTTCTGACCTTTCCCTGCTCTGTTCCCTCCAGGGCTCTTGTCAACACCTGACCTCACATTCTAGATCTCTTTGCGTGTGTGTTTTCCTCTCCATGACAGCATGAGCTCCGTGAGGGCAGAGACTGGCCTGGTGCTTGCTGTATGTCACTGACTAAAACTGATTGCAAATAGTGGTGAATAAGTTAATGAGTGTACCTGGTGGTTATTTTTCAACTTTGGATTGGTGGGTAAGGGCATCGTTTAGTGCCCTGCTTCTATTTTTATTTGGATTGTCGCCCTGATGTAGCTCTTATTCCTATCATTTTTCAGATTGTAGTGACCAATGATGATTAACTTGAAAAACATTTTGAATTGATTTTCCTCCTTTTCTTTCAATCCCAGCTCAATGTGACTTTCCTGTTGTGACCCCTGTCTCTTTCTGGTGTTCTGTCTGCTCAGCCTTCAACAGAAGGCCTCTGTCCCCTCCCAGAGCCCTGTCCTCCCCAGGAGACCCCAGCCAGTCTCAACGCTCCCTCCTCCTCCTCCCCTCACCTGTGAGCAGGAGTTCCTTCCAGGGGACATGCATTCTGCAGGGAGAGGCTGAGAGAGGCCCCATGGTCTCTGCTGTCTACTCTGTCCTCCTCTGTGTAGGGGAGCTTGGGCTCCAGGAACGCTCTAGTCAGGGCTGCTGTGACTGTCGGCTCTGCTGTCCTTCCTCCTCTGTGCTGAGCCTCCTCCCGGGACAGGAGCGGTTTCCAGGGTCACATGGGTCATGGGTGTGGTCTCTGCTCAGGAGTCCTCTGTCCCCTCCCCTCTCATTTCTGCCTCTTTTGTCCCTCCTCCTCTTTCCCTTCTGTCTGTATTCAGCTCCCCAGAAGAGTCTCTGAGAATTAAGGCTTATTTGGACCCCTGTCCCATAACAGGACCACCCACCCTCCCCAGTACTGACCTCTGCTGTGTCTGGTCTTGGGTCTGTCAGCACCAGGCAGAGTCCCTGTCATCCTCAAAACTGGTGTCATTTTCTCTGTGACAGGGAAACCCTTCTATGTGTCCAGGATGTTTCCAGTGTTCTCACAAAGGTTGGATTTCCTCCCAGAAAGGAGGTCACAGAGATGTTTGGGGTCCTAGAAATGGACACATTTTCCAAGAATCTTACTTGTTCTTTCTGCAGCGCTGTGTGACCCCAATTTCCTGGGAGCGGCTGAGAAGGAAGCTGTGTGGTGCTGTGGTATTATATCATCCAGACCTCAGACCGACGTTATGATTTTCTCTATAGCTTGTACCACCTTTACACTTTTTAAAATAATTAAATTCAGTTTACAAAACATCCTTGTCTTAGCAGGGCTCAGTGGCTCACACCTGTGATTCCAGCTTCTCAAGAGGCTGAGGAGAGGATTGCTTGAGGCCAGCAGTTGAAGACAAAATATTTTCATCTTAGGCAATATTGTTCATGAAATTACAGATTTGATGTGTGCCTGTTTTTCCTATCACGCATTAAAATATGCAGTTAAAGTTAAACAAAATATATTTATGTTTCACCTAAAATCAGGTTTGGGAAACGCTGATACAGTGGCATAAGCATGGACTTCATATCCAGATAGATCTGGGGTCAGCTACTGGCTCTGTCACTTAACTGTGTTGACTTAGACAAGTCACCTGGCTTCTTTGAGCGTTGAATCCCTGATTTGTAAAATGAGAACGGTAAAACCCGCCTTGCAGACTTGTCAGGAATGAGTGAGCTGCTGGGGGAGCCCAGTGCAAGTGAGTGTTGAGTATATGGTGGTTATCATCATAGTTATTGCTATAGAATTCTGGTTATTTTCCAGAGAGAGTGTCTATGCTGGAATATTGGGCTTGTGGCTTTCTTCTAACATGCTGTGAGAAGGAATTACTTTCGCTTCTGCTGAGGGTGGAGGCTCACGTCCGTAATCCCAACACTGTGGGAGGCTGTTGCGGGTGGATCACGAGCTGAAGAGATCGAGACCATCCTGGTCAACATAGTGAAACCCCATCTCTACTAAAACTGCAAAAAATTAGCTGGGCGTGGTGGCACGTGCCTGTAATCCCAGCTACTCAGGAGGCTGAGGCAGGAGAATTGCTTGAACCCAGGAGGCGGAGGTTGCGGTGAGCCAAGATCGTGCCATTGCACTCCAGCCTGGGTAACAAGAGCGAAACTCCGTCTCAAAAAAAAAAAAAAAAAAAAAAAAAAAAAATGTTAAATTTGTTTGTTAGGATTTGTGGTGCATCCGTCATTGTTTTCATTTCCCAGTTTCACTGCCTATTTTCTCTGTGATGTTGGTCAAGTTGCCTAAGTTTTCTCCTGCCTCATTTACCTAATTTGTGAAATGTAACAATACACTGGTGTGCGTGTGTGTTACTTCTCAGCTCCGGCCACTAGAGAGCATAGAAGCATTGGCACCTACTAGCAATAGGATATGGTCTGCAAACACCATTTTCCCATGAAAGTAACCAGAGCTCCCTGGAGAAACAGCTGATTCAGAGCTGGGTCAGGAAAGCCCAAGAGGAGCCTGGAGCATCTTGTGGGGCCAGAAGTAAGGAACTGCTTGAAAAATGATGGAGTTGTGTCAAAAGGCACAGAAACCAACTAGAAGGAGCTCACAATGGCCGATTTTTGGACAGTATCAGTGACATAATAAATAATGCTAGCTACCGGGGTGTTGGTTTATGCTTTGGCACTTTGGCGGGCTGAGGTGAGAGGATCACTTGAGATCAGGAGTTGGAGACCAGCCTGGCCAACACGGCGAAATCACGTCTCTACTAAAAACAAAAATTAGCTGGGCTTGTGGTTGGGACCAACAGTCCCAGCTACTTGGGAGGCTGAGGCGGGAGAGTTGCTTGAACCCAGGATGCGGAGTTTGCAGTGAGCCAAGATCACATCACTGCACTCTAGCTTAGGCAACAGAGCAAGATACCATCTCAAAAAAAGGTGGGGGGGGGGCATATAAAATAAGATTAGATTTTATTCTCAGAATTATTTTGGGAATGGAGGAGCTATTATTTCCTCCAGCCACTAAGTAGCTCAGACTCAGGCCCCCACTGCAAACTTTGCTTGGCTGGGAAACAAGGCTCGAGCCCGGCGCCACCCACCCCACGTGGTTTGTGTGGCGCCCCCTTGGCGGCACAGCGAGCTTTCCTCAGTTCCTCGCTCTGGTGCTTCAGGAGCAACTTTAGAAATTCCACTCAGTCCATTTATTAAACCCTTTCTAGGTCACACTGCAGACCATCTAATCTTCACAGTAAGTGTGTGTGAGAAGTGGTATTTATTCATCTTAAGATGATAAAACAGGCTAAAAAAAGTGAAACAACTTGTCCAGGGTTGCAAAGTGAGGGGCAGAGCCAGGATTTGATCTAGGTCCCCCTGATGTCCGGGCTGACTGTAAATGCCCAGGTGAGTCTAAATGCATGGCCAGGTGGAGAACAACTGGTGTAAAGCAGTGGTTGTCACCTGCTGGTGGCTTCCCCCAAGGAGACATTTGGCAATGTCTAGAAATATTTTTTGCTTTTATGAAGGAAGAGGGTGTACGGGAGAGAGGCTGCTCTTGGCATCGAGTGGAGAGAGGCCACATGGATGCTGCTGAACGTCTCACAATGCACAAAACAGCCCCCACCTCAAAGAAGTGTTCAGCCCAAATGCCAGTAGAGCTGCTATGAAGCCCTGGTCTGACTTAGAAACCTGAGGATGCATCTTGCACTTACTAATGTTCGCTGAGTGCTGAACTGGACAGAGTGAGGGATGTCCTGATGTGTGATGTTCCCATTGGAAGCTCCTGACCTTTGGGGATGGCTCAGGCTGGCAGTCTGCAGTATAGTCCCAGGCCAGTGTTCCTATTTGAGGTCAAGAACAGCATGAGGTGACGCTGTCCTGCTGTTAGGCAACAGATTAGACCATGTGCTTTATGGGAATCTGAGAGATGAAACTGGTCAAACAAAAGAAATGCAGCATTCTTAAGAACATAAGAAGGTGGGCCGGGTGCGGTGGTTCATGCCTGTAATCCCAACACTTTGGGAGGCCGAGGTGGGTGGATCACGAGGTCAAGAGATCGAGACCATTCTGGCCAACATGGTGAAACTGTGTCTCTACTGAAAAAAAGAATTAGCTAGATGTGATGGTGAGTGCCTGGAGTCCCAGCTACTTGGGAGGCTGAGGCAGGAGCATTGCTTGAACCCGGGAGGTGGAGGTTGCAGTGAGCTGAGCTTGTGCCACTGCACTCCAGCCCGGCGCCTGGCAACAGAGCAAGACTCTGTCTCAAAAAAAAAAAAAAAAACATAAGAAGGTGACTGATAACTTGGAAGCTGTGCCCGTTCTCTCCTGTACTCCTTCCCGCCTCCCACACCCCAGTGCCTCATGATTTCTTCCTCAAGTCTTTTTTCTCATTTTAATTTTCTTGTACCTTTCGATGACCCTCTCTATGTGAGTATTTGGCAGGAAAGCGGGTGCTAAGTGTTGGTAGAAGAGATGTTGACAAGGTCTGTTTCCCCTCTGTGCTCCCGTTCCCATCCTTGACAGAATACCGGGAATAGTAGTGTTGTTGCCCGGGAAGTTGCCCTGTCCTCGCTCTGTTCACATTCCCTCCAATTCTGTAGCCACATAAGGTGGGAGCAAAGTAGGATCTGGGGCAAGAGGCCGCTCCCCCTGCCCAGAACATCCCCACTGAAGCAGTGGGTAACACGAGGCCTCCTTGTGTGTCCATCGGGAAGGTGGCCATGGCTTTGTTGTTCCAGTGTAAAGGAGAGGGAACTGGGTTGGGGGAAGACCCCCAGAGCTGCAGGTCCCAGAGGGTTTGAGAAACAGGAGCCACAGGAGGGAAGGAGCCCTGGAAGTGTGTTTGCCCAGCTGCTGGGGCGCCTGGCTCCAGCCCTTGTTTGGAAATGGCCCCAGGCAAAAGAAGAAAGGTAATAATACTTGAAGTAAACATTAAGGGTCATGGAATATCAGAACTTACTAAACTTGACATTTATTTGAGACTTTAGGAAATATGCTCAAAGGAAGAGGAGAGGCTGGGCTTGAATGCTGGGTGATTTTCATGGGGCTGAAGGAAGGTTAGCAAGGGAGCCCTCCTTGGAAGCCTCCAGGCAGGAGTGAGAGCAGGGGGTGTGACTTTGTTTCCCTGAGAGGAGGGAAGAGGCAAGGCATGAGTCAAAGCTCTTTGAGTTTTGTTTGACCGTTCTTTTTTCTTCACGTTTTCAAATTATCTTTTCCTGTTGACTTGTCACAGACTTGATTGTGGACTTTGCTACTGCAGGGTTTATAAAACACTGCAGAGGCCAGGGACTGCCAGGACTGAGACTGTGTTCAAGTTGAAGACACAGGCTGGGCCTGGGCTTGTTCTGATGCAAATCACTGGTGTAGCTTCTTTCTGGAAAATTCTAAAAATGATCTCTGCCTTTAGGAGGCTCAAGTCTAACCAGGGAGTTGACATCCAATTCATAAAGCCTAGAAATAGGAGTGCAGTCATCTCTCAAAGTGGCAGGAGAGCAGGGGACTGAGCGGGTGGAACTTGAGCTGGTCTCACGGGGTAGGGGAAGATTTGGGTTGGTGGAGGGCAGAGAGGAGGGCTGTGCAGAGCAGGGGCATGTTATAGGAGAGGCGCCCCTGGAGCTCACTGGATGGGGGTCTTTGAACACAGGGGCTGTTTGTGTTTATTTTATTTTATTATTTTGAGACAGAGTCTCACCCTGTAGGCCAGGCTGGAGTGCAGTGGCACGATCTTGGCTCACTGCAACCTCTAATTCCTGTGTCCCAGTTCAATCAATTCTCCTGCCTCAGCCTCCCGAGTAGCTGGGACTACAGGCACGCGCCACCATGCCCAGCTAATTTTTATATTCTTAGTAGAGACAGGGTTTCGCCGTGTTGGCCAGGCTGGTCTTGAACTCCTGACCTCATGATCTGCCCGCCTCAGCCAGCCTCCCAAAGTGCTGGGATTACAGGTGTGAGTCACCACGCCTAGCCTGTGTTCATTTTTGCATTTCCTGAACGTACACAGGGCCTGGCACTTTGGGAGTATTCTATAATGATTGTTGAATGGGATGACAGTTTTGTAACCTGTCAGTTGGGCCTGATGTGTTAGAAAATATGCGAAAGTGCAGCCCATGAGCAGAAAGAAAATCTTACTGAAAAGTGATCCCACGTACGCAGAGCCTGGTGGGGATGCTTTACTTATGCTGCTGAGTTCTCATCAGTCCACACCGAGGCCACTGCAGGGGCCGGGAGCTCCTCCTCAGACCTTCCTCCGGGTCCCACAGTCTTTACCCCTCCGTTCTCCCAGGTCCTGCTCCCTGTCAGTTCACTCCATCTCATTTTCCCTCCATGCACTTGGTGTGGGTGTCGCATCCTGTGTCCCATTGGAGGGGGCTTCGGGTCCCTCAGGTCCATTGATTAAAACACCTCCATGTTGTCAAGAGTCTCTGTTGTACAGAGGCCCTCCCTCCCCCGGGAAGGAGGTAAGGGGAAGTTAGGAGAAAACCCCGTCCTGCCTGGGTTACTTATTTCCTTATTCTACAGTGTACTTGGTAAACGTTCAAAAACATGTGTTGACTTTGTCCATG
Source organism: Saguinus oedipus (assembly GCA_031835075.1). Classification (NCBI taxonomy): domain Eukaryota; kingdom Metazoa; phylum Chordata; class Mammalia; order Primates; family Cebidae; genus Saguinus; species Saguinus oedipus. Next base: position 44,137,796 of record CM063187.1, on the reverse strand, counting down.
ATTCACATGGATCTCATGTAGTCATTTATCCACACATACGTTCAGTGAGCCTTTGAGCACCTGGCCTGTGCCTGGTATTTGCTAGATGGTGGATGCTGAGAAGATCAGGTGTGCTGCTGTCTCTGAGGAGCTCTCACTATGCACCTGGACCTAGGGTGACCGAATCCACCTGCTCTACTTTATAGACTTGGAAATTAAAGTGCAGGGAAGTTATAGGATTAGTTCAATGTCACACAGTCACTAGCCTCAAAGTTATGGGAGTAAAGCAAGTTTTCTGACTTGCTGGACTTTCTGTTACTGTGCAGCCACCTGGCTGCTGCAGGTGCGGACAGCGGCGAGCTCCAACGGGAGCGAGAACGTTCAGAGTGAAGGTGGAGCCCGGAGCACCCTGGATTAGCCAGGAGGACATGCCAGGTCCAGCTGTGACTGCATGAAGGACCACTGGGGACGTTTGCATTCTCTTTTTCACTTTGAGCTTGAAATTAGGAAATCTGACCCCAAAAACCAACAGCAGATTTTTCCCAGGGGGTTGGTGAGATGGGTCAGAAAAGCCTGTGTGATGTTCTGTCACTGCGTTTCTCACTGAATAATGGTCCGTCTTTGAGTGGGTTCCGTCTGTAGCCTGGAGCTCTGCGAGACAGGGACCAGGTGTGATTCACCTTTGTCTCACCAGTGACAGTACACAGCAGACTCCAATAAATATTTCTTACAAAATAAAACGGAGTAAAAAGTAGACACCTGCACAGGTGTGAGATGACTCAGCAGCAGCACAAGCAGAAAAAGTCAGCGTCCCCAGGTCAGCTGGTGTGGCATTTAGCTGCTAGAGAGGGGTGAGGTGCCAGGACGGGGACAGAGGTCCTGTGGCTCTGCTGCTCTGGGGACACCCCTAGGTATCGGAGTATCTGCTGTGATTGCTGCACTTCATTTGCCGATGGGAAAGTGAGCAGAGGGTGTGGGGCTTCAGGTGACCCCGCGTAGGAAACTGACTAGGAAAGGTGGTATGGGCGGCATGTGATTTTTTTTTTTTAGACGGAGTCTTGCTCTGTCGCCCAGGCTGGAGTGCAATGGCACAATCTCATCTCACTCCGTCAACACCCGGGTTCAAGCAGTTCCCCTGCCTCAGCCTCCTGAGGAGCTGGGATTACAGGCATGTGTCACCACATCCAGCTATTTTTTTTTTTTTTCAGTAGAGACCGGGTTTCAATGTGTTGGTCAGGATGGACTTGAACTCCTGACCTTGTGATCTGCCCGCCTTAGCCTCCCAAAGTGCTGGGATTACAGGGGTGAGTCACCATGCCAGGCCGGTTTTTTAAAAAACGAATATTTGAAGATTGGTTGTATGAAAAGGTGTCGGACTTATTCCAGCCTACAGAGAGTAGGATAAGGATTGCTGAGTCTGAAACAGACCCATTTTGGCTCACGATGAAAAAGAACTGTCACAGTAGAGCAAGTTTCTTTGGCAAATTACAAGTTTACTGGTGGAGTTCAGGGTGAGGCTGATGCTGAAAATACACGTTCGATTAAGTTTTAAGGTTACCAGGGCAGAGCTTGGCTTGTAACGTTTTCCTACTGATATCGGATTAAGTATTATAAAAAACTGTCCTTTCCAATGGGACAGTACTTTATGATGCAGGCTGAGCTCTCTCTGACTTCCGGTCTTTGTGGGTGGTTATAACACTCTGATCTCATCTGTGACTTGGGTTCATCCTCCTACACCCTCCATGCTCCATCCCCATCCGGTCCTTGACCGGTGAGACCCTTTAAAAATTAAGTGCATTTACTGATGACGGTCGCAAGGTGGCGGCACTGCCGCTCTGGTGTTTTCTAAAACCTCTACCCGGATGTGGGCAAGTCTAAGAGGCTGCTGGGATTAGGAAAAGGTCACGAATGAGGTAAAAGGTAAATGATATTTTCCTTCTTTCTCCTGAGAGGTGACAAAGTTCAGATGAGTGTGAAATAATTGCATTTTAGAACTGGAAGACATTTCAGAGAACTGCTTCGCCATCTTTAATGTGCTCACTGGTCCCCCAAAGTTCTTGTTAAAATACAGATTCAGATCCTTTTGGTGGAGTCTGAGATTCTGCATTTCTAAGGAGCTTTTGGAAGTGTCGTTGCTGCTGGTTGCCGCGCCACACTTTGAGTAGCAAGACTTGAGGGTCATTTAGAAATTCTCACTCCGTGTGATTTATAGTTGGAGAGAGACCGAACTGCAGAGAGAGACTGTGACTTGCCCCTCCTAGCCATGCCCTTGCTGCGTGACTTTTTGCATTTAAACTCGGGGCTTCCGCTTCTCCGTCCAGTTCTCTCTCCAGCATCTCACGGCCACATCACTGTTGCTGGCAGCTTCTCTTTAGCTTAGGAACCCGGAAGCCCATTTTCACCTCCCTCTTTGGTCTTGGCTCAAGATTTCACTTTGGTTCTACCCTTACTCGAAACCTCCACTGGCTTTTCTGTAATCAGAAGATGAAGTTCAAACATCTGTGTCTAGAGCCCATGCCTCTGCAACATGTGATCCCCCTTTAGCAAGCTTACCTAACTCCCCTGTTTTACAATTGCGTCTTTCTGCTGTAGGACTCCCTGCTCCTTCCCGTTCCCTACCGTACCCTGTTCAGGTCTCTGTCGGTGGTAGCGGGGGTGGCATGGGCTCTGGTGAAGGCTCACTGAAGTTCTAATCCCACATCCACCAACAACCTGGGCAAGTTACTTCACCTTTCTGAGGATGAGCTCCTCCTGTGAAATATCCCCAAATGGTGTTTGAGAAGGGTAAGTAATAACATCTGCAAACCCACTCTTCCTCCTGGGACCCTCTTCAAAACTGGCTCTACGGTGGGGCATGTGTGCATATTTGTGCATCTATAGTGCTACAAAGTGTGCATCTTTGCTTGAGTCATTGGATATGTCCATCACATGATTCATAATTTCCTTCTAGTCAGTGGCAATTAGGAGCTCATGTCAGGCACAGGATAATAAATTTATATGGCAAGTGTTTTAACTACAATAAAGGCCTCTCTGAGGTCTGAAGAGAAAGTCAGCCAGGAGGGCTGGATGGTTTTCTTAGACTTACGTTTCTCTTTGCCTCTGCTTTTTTTTTTTTTTTAATTTTGCTTTATTTTTTATTTTATTATTTTTTCTTTTTTCTGTCAGCAGCACCTTTAGGATGCTTGATTTATTTTACTTGTTTATTTTTATTGTACTTTAAGTCTTGGGGTACATGTGCGGAACGTGCAGGTTTTCAGATAGGTCACATGCCATGGTGGTTTGTCTCTGCTTTCTTAAGGCTGAGTCGTTCAAGGCCTATCCCAAATCCTTTCTGTTGTGTGAAATCTTCAACCATTTCTGACCCAGTTGAGTCCACCCTTTTATAAATTATTTCACCCATGTGTTGGCATTTAATTATGTGCCATTCATCGCAGTGAGATCCCACAGGAGGCTGGAAGGGTACTGGTTGTGTGAGGATTGAAGGTTAATTGAGTGAGTTCTTTTCTTACTACCCCCAAGTGTTAGAGCTGCCGTCTCTTTTTTTCAGCTATTGCCAGCAGCAATTCCTCCTGCACCAGCGGCACCAGACCCTGGCAGGCCTGTAAATACCTTAGGCCTGTGATTGCTCTTGTCAGGTCCTTCCTGCCTCTGGGTTTTGGTGAAATTGGCATTTCCTTTTTTTTTTTTTTTTTAAGGACTTTTTATTATTTTATTTTATTTTTAAAAATAAAGATGGGCTTTCACCATGATAACCAGGCTGGTTCTGAACTCCTGACCTCAGGTGATCCGCCCACCTCAGCCTCCCAAAGTGCTAGGATTACAGGCGTGAGCCACCATGCCTGGCCACAAATAAGACATTTTATTTGCCACTATTAGAAGTCTGAACTTTAGGGGCCCAAAGTGGCTCCGGCCGGATGTCGTGGCGCTTGCGAAGGTGAGGCCAAGAGTTCAAGGCCAACCAACTTCAGCAACCTTACAAGCTCTCATTGATTGGCAAAAAAAAAAAAAAAAAAGAAGTGTGAACTTTAAACAGATTCTTGGACTGGTGGTTCATATCCATCAACTCGTTCAACTTTAGCACCTGTCTCATCCCCAGTGGCTTTTCCAGAACTACTGCCTTCACCATGAAGCTCCATGAGTTTTCCCAATTCAAACTTGGGCTTCTTCAGCATTTTTGCTTTTCTAACGAAGACATCATGGAGAGGATAAATAGATTGGCAAGCCTTTTCTATGTCTTTTCCGATACTGTCTGGAATCAATTTATTGACCACTTCTTTCAAGTCACTTGTCTGCACCTCTCGGGTCATGATTTCCATCATCTTCTTCCAGATTTGGCGGACCTATTGGTGCTGAGCATAAGAGTCTTCCGTATCTGATTGTGGCGTTTTTTAGTAAAACCAACACAGAACAGACGAAGCAAGTAACCATCGGTAGTCTTGACATCAACATGAGCTTCAATCATTGTCTGCCATTTTTTGACCGTGGAACACATTTGTCACGGGTAAGATCCATGCCATGGAAGTTAGTCAGGCAGTTTTTACCCTGAACATCTTCAGTAATCAGCTTGAATTTCCTAAATGCAACTTCATCATTCTGCAAATCAGCAAGACTAACTTCAAACACTCGACCCTTGAGGCCATCAGATGCAATTTTGGTTCCTTGGGTCCTGGTGACTAGCGTCTTTCCAATATTTCTTATATTGAACATAGCGGGTGCTTTCACATCATACCAATCTTCCTTAGAAAATGGATCAACCACTTTCTTCTTGGCTCCCTTTTTGCCGCCTTTCGTAAGGCGCTTGTTCTTGCCAACCGCCATGGTGCTGTTCAGAGAGCCAAAAGTGGCATTTCCTTTTGCATGTTATTAGATGGTCCCTCTGAGGAGAGGATTAATGATATTCCTTATGGAGAACCCAAGAAAATAACTCTAAGGAAGCTGAGCAGTGTCCTCTTGCTTAAACAGCTGGGTGACAGCAGATGTGTACACTTTCCTATTTTGTGAAATTTACGACAGTTTTTGTTCTCTCACTTTAGAAGAGATTAGGGACAAAGGACCAAGTGGGGAGGACAGGATTGTTTAGGGGAGGTCACGTACCTCTGATGTGGATTTGGTGAATTTTTCATTCAGCTGTACCTGGAACTGTGCATCTTTGCATATGTGGTCATCTATTTCCATCACATGATTTATGATTTCCTTCTTGTCAGTGGCAACTAGAAGTTTCCATCAGGCTTATGATAGTAAAATTATGTGGTGTGTGCTTTCACTACAATACAGGTTTCTCTGAGGTCTGGAGAGAAAATAGTCCAGAAGGGTTGGACACTTTACTTGGTGCTTTGCCTTCTCTCTCTCTTTTCTTTTTTGAGACAGGGTCTTGCTCTATTGCCCAGGCTGGAGCACAGTGGTGCAGTCAGGGCTCACTGCAGCCTCAAACTCCTGGACTCAAGCAATCTTCCCACCCCAGCCTCCCAAGTAAGTGAGAGTGCAGGAAAGTACTACCATACTTGGTGAATTTATTTATTTATTTTAGAGATAGGGTTTCACCATGTTGTCCAGGGTGGTCTTGAACACCTGAGCTCAAGTTATTTGCCTGCCTTGACCTCCCAAAGTGCTGAGATTACAGTCGTGAGCCACTGCACCCGGCCCTGCCTTTTCTTTTTATTGGACAGCAGTCTACTCACCCATCATTTTCCCAGTTAGGAGATTTTTGGCCTTCCCATTCCCCTACCATGGGTCCATGCCAAATATTGTGTCTGGAACTGGATATTAGGCCCAAGGAATGGCTTCCTAGCTGATTTCCAGGATTTTAATCTTCACTGTGTATGATGTGCGTTCCCACTCCTGGATGCTGGTTAGAGTCACCTGTAGGGCATTTAAAAACCTACCAATGCCTGTGCCTTTTCCCAAGAGAGTCTGATTTGATTGGTCCATAGTGTGGCCTGGGTATTGGTCACTTAAAAATGCTTCCAAAGAAAATAGCCATTTTACTGTGTGGGAACTCTAGCCCAGGGCTCAAAGTTAACATCTCCAGTAATCAGAAATACAGACATCTCAGGGCATCCTAATATGATGGATGGAGAAGGTGCGGCATCGCCTCTGTGGGTATTCTTACCTAAAGGGCATAACCCGAGTTTAATCAGGAGAAAATATTAGAAAAGCCCAAACTGAGGGCCATGGTACAAAATAACTCCAACACTCTCCAAAATGCAAAGGTCATGAAGGCAAAAGAAATTCTGAGGAACTGTCCCAGATTAAGGGAGACTGAGAGGACAGAGCAATGAGATGCAATGTGTGATCTTGGATTGGATCCTGGGCCAGAAAGGACATCACTGGGAAGATAGAAGACATTTGCGAATCATTTACTGTACAATGTCAGTGATCATTTATTGATTTTAATGTTGGCACTGTGATTATCTGAAACAATATTTCGGGAAGTTGAGTGAAAAGTACATGGAGACTCTGACTATTTTTGGAACATTTTTGAAAGTCTGAAATTATTTCAAAATAGAAGTTAAGAAAAGAAAAAACAAGTTGAAGGCTTCCACATAATCATATTAAGTTGCCAGAGTTCAGAACCACTTCTCTAAGGTATCTTGCCTAATACTGTTGTAACCGAGTACCCCTATTTTTCTAGAGGTGGCTTACTTTTAAATTTTATTTTAATAGAAATAATTATTGTCTTTCTTATAGTCCCACATTGTTGCTAGACCAATGGCTAGTGTCCTGATTCAGGACCATCCTAGTGGCAAAAGCTGCTTGTAACATGGGCCCTGCGTGCAGGGATAGGAATATTCCTCGTTTCGGAGCTTCCTGCTTTTATATCCTCTCTATAAAAATATAAGGCAGGCCTTCCCAGAGATTTTCTAGACATAATGCTCCAATGTATATAATCTATATTAATCTAGACATAATGCTCCAATGTATATAATCTATAAGCTGGGTACTCATACATTTTTTTTTTTTGAGATGTAGTCTCACTCTGTCACCCAGGCTGGAGAGCAGTGGTGTGATCTTGGCTCACTGCAATCTCTGCCTCCTGGGTTCAAGCAATTCTTTGCCTCAGCCTCCCAAGTAGCTGGAATTACAGGCACCCGCCACCACGCCAGGCTAATTTTTATATTTTTAGTAGAGATGGGGTTTCATCATCTTGGCCAGGCTGGCCTTGAACTCCTGACCTCATGATCCACCCACCTCAGCCTCCCAAAGTGCTAGGATTATAGGCGTAAGCCACCACGCCCGGCCACTCATAAATATTTTTAACTCCAAGTAAATTGGTTCCATTCTGCTGTCCAAGGACTATGCCCCCTTTCAGCAAAAAGTAGGCAGAACATATGTGGCACCCATATCCCATAAAGATAAAACAAAACTTGGCACTGGAAAATTGTATCAGTACCTCCATTTTTCTTTTCTTTTCTTTTTTTTTTTTTTTTTTGAGATGGAGTTTTGCTTTTGTTACCAAGGCTGGAGTGCAATGGCACGATCTCAGCTCACTGCAACCTCCGCCTCCTGGGTTCAGGCAATTCTTCTGCCTCAGCCTCCTGAGTAGCTGGGATTACAGGCACGCGCCACCATGCCCAGCTAATTTTTTATATCTTTAGTAGAGACGGGGTTTCACCATGTTGACCAGGATGGTCTCAATCTCTTGACCTCGTGATCCACCTGCCTCGGCCTCCCAAAGTGCTGGGATTACAGGCTCGAGCCACCGCACCCGGCCACCTCCATTTTTCTAGAGATGGTTTATTTTTCCCCCATCTCTTTTCTTATTTTTTCCAGCACCCCGTTTCCTACTTAGCCTTTCAGAAATGCATATATAACCTTTTACCTCCCTCATCACCGGACGCTCCCTAAGGGGCAAGTTCTTCTAGATTTGTGCTCCTTGATGGGTCCGTCCTCAACAGTGGACAGTTTATTAGCAGACCATAGAATACGTGTCACAGAGCTTTCACCTTTAAGGGATTGCCTCAGAACGTCCATCCTGCGTCACCTGGGAACTCACACACCTTCAGGGGGCGTGTTAGAAGCATACCCACTTGGCCATTTTTTTTGTTTTTTTTTTTTTGAGATGGAGTCTCTATCGCCCAGGCTGGAGTGCAGTGAGACGATCTCGGCTCACTGCAACCTCCGACTCCCTGGTTCAAGGGATTCTCCTGCCTCAGTCTCCTGAGCAACTGGGATTACAGGCACACGCCACCACATCCGGCTTTTTTTGTATTTTTAGTAGAGACGGGGTTAGCCGGGTTGGTCTTGATCTCCTGACCTTGTGATGGGCCCGCCTCAGCCTCCCAAAGTGCTGGGCTTACAGGCATGAGCCACCGTGCCTGGCCGGCCATTTTTATAACTTCTGTCCAGGAAGGTGCCAACTCAGTTGCCCAGGAGATAACTTCCTGGTAACGGGGACTGGGCAGTTATCTATGTCTCATTTCTTCTCTTGCTCATTGCTTGCTCATTCTTGTTCATTTCCTCTCTTACCTTATAAAATACCTGCTTTTTGCTCCAAAGGTGAAGCAGCACATTTAAAGGCAGAGTGCTTTATGCCTCTTCCTCCAAGCTGGCTTTGGAATAAAGTTACTTTTTTTTTTTTTTGCTATCAGACCTTGCTTTTGTTAATGGGACTCTCCATGCAGCTTGCAACTAACCTGCTTTTTGGTTACACTGTCAGAGTGATCTTCCTGGAAACACTGTTTATAGTGTTTCTGACCTTCTCAAAGCTTTCTCCTGTCTGCCACTCAAAACCCCCACAACAAAGCCGCAGTCTACTCCCTTGGTCTATGTGGGAAGTAGAAAGCTTCCTTTTTAAAGTTTCTTCTCCTGTTAAAGAATAAATATACTAGTAATTCTTTGTTAAGCCCTATCCTATGTAGCTGTTAGACATGCCATGCTTACAAACATGTAGTACATTCTATGTCCTTGTACTTTAACCAAAATATCTGTGCTGGACGTGCTCACAGGCATGTCCCAGCTCTCCATTGCTTTTACGTGTATAGAAAAGTTTTAAGTTATTAGCCAATCAGGTTTTAGTTTAGATGGTGAGCTCTGGCTCCAACCAATGGAGATCAGACACAGCAGTAAGGACGACCCCAAATGCATAAAGAATAAATTTGTCTGTTTTTCTTTGTTTGTTGTACTCTCATGGCACAATGGCTGGCAGGAGTACCCTTCCTACAGTTCAGGAAGTAAAAATTGTGTTGTTGAAAGATCCTTTGTCTCAGTGCTAATTTTTCTTTGTGGCACGGAGCGTCTATTTCCAACAGTCTATGTAGAAAGACTTGACCCACATTTTATATTTTTATGTCTGAACTGATTCTAATTCTTTCACTACTTTCCACAATACCCTCAACTGTTTTCTCAGCCTCCTAAGCTGTTCTTTGTTCTAAGGCCCATTTCAGACTCCAACTCTTCATTGAAGCCTGTATGGTTCAGTTAGAAGCAGTCATCCTTTGAATTCATATAGGCTCAAAGGTTCTGCAGTAAAACATAATCTTTAGGATCAGAAATGTTCAGAGTCTGAATCCTGGTTCCACCTTTGACCAATTCTGAAATAAAGGAAAAGTTAATTGGTGTCTTGGGATAGAGGGATAATAGTGCCTACTTCTGTATTCCTAGCACTTCGGGAGGCTGAGGTGGGCGGATTACGATGTCAAGAGATCAAGACCATCCTGGCCAACATGGTGAAACCCTGTCTCTACTAAAAATACAAAAATTAGCTGGGTGTGGTGGCATGCACCTGTAGTCCCAGCTACTCGGGAGGCTGAGGCAGGAGAATTGCTTGAACTTGGGAGGTGGAGGTTGCAGTGAGCCGAGATTACACCACGGCTCTCCAGCCTGGCGCCTGGCAACGGAACAAGACTCTGTCTCAAAAAAAAAAAAAAAAAAAATAGTGCCTACTTAAAGTGTCATTGGGGGCATTAGATAGGGTGGAAATATAAAGGTTGACAGTGTATAAAAACATAAGCAGTATTAGACAAGAAAACTGAAAAATAGCTCAGTGCTCCCCAAAGGTATTGTGGGTTGTGCAGAAGCTCTTATCAAAATTTTCTGGAGAGCCTTTAAAAAATATTTCTGCCTGGTCATCACTAAAATGAGAGATACTCTTGAACTGGACTGAATGCTTGGGACTTTAAGGAGTTCAACTGAAATGTTTTCCCCCTGGAACACAGCTCAGTAAATTTGTGATCTATGGACAGAGGAGTGTAATCCTATATGGGGAGAAGGGAGGGACAATGGGTTTCTAAATGGGAGAAAGCTGTGATGCCATCCACACCCATCCCTTTGCTCTCACCCGATGGCATCAAGGAAGTACAACTCCTAAAATTATGTAAAGGAAAAGAAAAATCTCAGGGCTGTCAAACTCATTACACCAAAGGGAAAATTCACTCTGGAGTCACGTAATGCCATTATCTTTTTTCTCTAGATCAAGGCATTGCACATTAGCACCACAGGCAGGTGCAAAGTCCTCAGGTATCTCGAGATGACTGCCTTCACAAATTGTTCTTTGCTGGCCTTGAAACCTTTTTTTTTCTTTAATAACTAAAGGACATTTATTTATTTTTATCAAGACTTTATCTTGAGGACGTGGCTCAACTGCATTTCGACCCCCACCCCATCTTGAAGAGGAGTCAGTATAGTGAATGTTACAAAGTGGCAATGAACAGCTAGCTGAAGGACTGGAACCAAAATTAACTGACAAAGTACAACTTTCATCTAAATCATCATAAAAATGTTTAAGTAAAAAAAAAAAAAAAAGAGGGGCAATGGGGGTTTCTGATTGAACAAATCCTCACATTTCATCTAATACAGTCAATCTTGGCTAGAGTATAACAAAGTAGAAACAGGATTACTATGAAACAAAACTTCCACTACAGCACGCTGTACACACCTGTGTTCCAAGCCCACCCCCATCCCCCGTACTGTTTCCAACACAATTATTTCCCAGCCTGTTGGGCCCGCCGACAAAGGAGCATGTAGATCTTCTCTTTAATCCAGTCTTTGTTATAAGCTGGTATGTCTGGGTATCAGCCCGGTAAAGCAGGCAGCTGAGGTCTGCCAGATCATCAATGAAATCAAACAATTGACTGATGTCGTATGTGATAGAAGGACTGTTGGGATTCATTCTTTTCAGATGTTCTTCATACATTTCACAAACACCTTCCATGCATTCAGTCACAGATTCATAGTCTGCATAAGTTCTGCCTTCTGGCCTCTTGGTAGGCTGTACCAGCAAAATAGTGTGAGACGTTGCGCCAAAGTCTCTTCGCTGCAGACACCGCCGCCACTACATGAGCTTAGCCACAACGCCTGGCCTTGAAGCCTTTTCAGATGTATATCCTTCCACAAAACAAGGACATGCCAATTGTAAATTTAGGTTTGCAATCTAAGATTTCACACTGATAATGCTTATCTTTCCAAGTAAAGAAGACTAGAGGAGACCAATCATTCCTCCCTCTGCTTCGTCTTCCTACCTGCCTTTCCCACTTGAAGGAGCTGTATAAATACCAGGCCTCCTGAAAACCTCTGCAAAGACAACACAAGCCATAGAGAGAATTTCATTTTTTTTTTCTTTTTTTTGAGATGAATTTTGCTCTTGTTGCCCAGGCTGGAGTGCAATGGTGCGATCTCGGCTCACTGCAACCTCTGCCTCCCAGGTTCAAGTGATTCTTCTGCCTCAGCCTCCCAAGTAGCTGGGATTACAGGCCACCATGCCTGGCTAATTTTGTATTTTTAGTAGAGTTGGGGTTTCTCCATGTTGGTCAGGCTGGTCTTGAACTCCCAACCTTAGGTGATCTGCCCGTTTCAGCCTCCCAAAGTGCTTGGATTACAGGCGTGAGCCACCCCTACCTGGTCTGCCATCGAGGATTTCTGACCTTGTGATCTGCCTGCCTCTCCCTCCCAAAGGGCTGGGATTACAGGTGTGAACCACTGCGCCCCGATTTTTTGTTTGAGATCCGAGTTTGGTTTTGCCATGAACTCCTCTACTCATGGAGCTTTGCTCACCTCCTGTGAGGAAGGTGAGTTTCCTTGTCCTGTGACAATGGAGAGCAGCCTTCAGCTTGGTCCCCTCTCAGAGAAGGAGCTGCCTTAGGGTTTTGTCTTAAACTGTGGTAACTGCAGGGGAAGGTTTATTGCCACTTGGCTTTAACCTCTCCTCATGCTTACAGGGCAACAGTGTGTGACTTGTGTCATCACTTTTTGTATTTTTTATTTTTGTCATTCTTTCTTTGAGCTTGTCCAACTCTTGGCCCGGTCTAGTGTCCAAAACACCTTCCAACTTGGTCAAATCCAGCAGGAGCTCTAGAAGGTGGCGAACTGGCTTCATAATCGGCTAAAACCCCTGCAACTGCAGAACATCAAGTTCTCCCTCTAGGAATCACTTGACATTTGAAGAAAATACCCAAAAATATATTGATTTGACATAATTTGGGATGTCAGCAAAACCGGTCCTGCAAAGGTGTCTTTCATGGGAAAACTGGCATCTGTAGAGAATTTTCATTAATGTAGCCAGGATTTCTGTTGTCTGGATCTGGAAATATTTAACTGAGCCTGATACCTTAAAGATCCAAAAGAAATATTTACCATCTGTTCTCTCCGAGGGCTGCTACCTGTGAGGTTTCATCTATATAACAAGACCATCTTTGTTAGCCAAGCCTCCTGCTTTCTTCCTTCCATAACCTGTCCTGCTACTTAAACCTGATTTACCACCGTAACCTGTTTTTGGCCATGCAGGAATCCAAGAAAATGATCAACCACCAAAAGGGTAGGAATTTATTATCAGCAAGGCTCCTGGTTTCTCTCTCTCTGTGCAGTCTGTTCAGGCAGATGGGAAAAGCTAGTTTCCTCTGCAAAATTTTGGTTAATGGGAGGAGAAGATTTGTGTATGACTAGCCCTGGTGTAGTGATTCTGGTGTAGTATTTGGTACATTTTTTTCATATGAATATTTATATTGTTTTTTTTTTTTTTTTTTTTTTTTTTTTTTTTTTTTTTTTTTTTGCCAATCATTGAGAGCTTGTAAGATTGCTGGGGTTGGTTGGCCTTGAACTCTTGGCCTCGCCTTTGCAAGCGCCACGACATCCGGCCGGAGCCACTTTGGGCCCGAATATTTATATTGTTTAATCCCTTTCCTTCCAGAAAGTCTTTTCCTCTGTCTCTTTCCTTCTGTTTTGTTCATAAACAAATAAAATTCCCTCTCATCTTGTTTTATGTCCTTGACGGCTTGATTTGTGGCCAAGTGGGAGGACTTGCTCTTGGACCCCACCATCTGGAAGGTGTGATTTTTGAGTCACATCAGGTGATCAGCCTGAAAATGACTGGGACCTGAGATTTTTTGTTTTTATTTTATTTTTTTTATTTATTATTATTTTTTGAGACAGAGTTTCACTCTTGTTACCCAGGCTGGAGTGCAATGGCGTGATCTCGGCTCACCGCAACCTCCTCCTCCTGGGTTCAGGCAATTCTTCTGCCTTAGCCTCCTGAGTAGCTGGGATTACAGGCACGCACCACCATGCTCAGCTAATTTTTTTTTTGTATTTTTAGTGGAGACGGGGTTTCACCATGTTGACCAGGATGGTCTTGATCTGTTGACCTCGTGATCCACCTGCCTCAGCTTCCCAAAGTGTTATTTTTATTTTTATTTTTTTGGTTTGTTTGTTCCAAATGAGTTGAGCTCCCAGGAGATTTTGTCATAAGAGTCCCATCCATAAGGGGTTTTTGTTGCCCCAACCCTTGTTGCCTGGTTAGTGCTATGGAAACAAGAGTCTTCTGCAGTCCTGTTCTATTTCTGGGAGTGAGCATTTTATTTTGTTGGGGGGACAGATCTTTGGGTTTGCTTCATCCCTGAAGAAACGACTGGATTGAGTCATTATTGGGATCAATACACCACTGGAAATTCTAATCACCAGTGGCCAGAAGATGGATCCTTTAAATTGGATTCCTACATTAAAAGAAGATTTTGGAGATCTTTTATTTCAAGTAGTTGATGGAAAGTTAAAATTAAAAGAAAAAGACACATCATAGTGCTATGACTAGCTTTAAAAATTCTCTTGAGTAAATTACAAAAATTTGACCTGGCTGGGCACGGTGGCTCACGCCTATAATCCCAGCACTTTGGGAGGCCCAGGCGGGTGGATCACGAGGTCAAGAGATCAAGACCATCCTGGTCAACAAGGTAAAACCCCGTCTCTACTAAAAATACAAAAATTAGCTAGGCGTGGTGGTGCGCACCTGTAGTCCCAGCTACTTGGGAGGCTGAGGCAGGAGAATTGCTTGAACCCAGAAGACGGAGGTTGCGGTGAGCCGAGATTGCGTCATTGCACTCCAGCCTGGGTAACAACAGCGAAACTCCGTCTCAAAATAAATAAATAAATAGATAAATAAATAAATAAATAAAGTCATAAAACTGTTGCTTCTATTATATATTATATATTTAATATGGAAAATACATAAAAGCAATGATTATATATACAAATTAAGCGACAGTTATATATATTACATACTTATATAATAACTTGCTTACTTCCTATGTTTTTCTTATTTTCAGACACCCTGAAAATAAGGTGTCCAAGAATTAACAGTGTAATTAATGTAGGTATTTAAGACTGCTGGATTTAAGAGAAACAACTCTATAGCAAAGTGTATAAGGAAAGTTAGGATGTGTTTTTGGTCAAATAAAATTTATAAGAAGTGATAAAAATATAATATTTGTTAAAGGAAGAGTTATATTGTGTAGTTTAGGGATTTTTAAAGGATTATTTTAAATTGAAGGAATAAAAAAATGATGGATAGGCTGGGTGCGGTGGCTCACACCTGTAATCCCAGCACTTTGGGAGGCCGAGGCGGGTGGATCACGAGGTCAAGAGATTGAGACCATCCTGGTCAACATGGTGAAACCCCGTCTCTACTAAAAATACAAAAATTAGCTGGGCATGGTGGTGCGTGCCTGTAATCCCAGCTACTCAGGAGGCTGAGGCAGGAGAATTGCCTGAACCCAGGAGGCGGAGGTTGTGGCGAGCCGAGATCGCGCCATTGCACTCCAGCCTGGGTGACAGAATGAAACCCTGTCTCAAAAAAAAAAATAAAATAAAGATTTTTCCCTCTTAAAATTTTTCAATTATCACTTTGGCTAAATTAATGGCTATTATTTTACGGTGACCTGTGACCAATTTTGAACAAGTGTCTTAAACCTTCCATATTTGACAAACTTTGCAAAATCAACATTTCAGGTCAATTATGAGACTAAAACTTATTTTCAAATAACTTGGGTCCTACTATAATTTGCCTTTGGTAAAAATGAGGAAGTGGAGAGAGGAAACATTATGTTTCAGAAGAAACTACAGTACAGCTGATAGTAAATTCTGGTGTCGCTGGTTGTTTTCGAGTTTTGTTATTTTCTTACAGTTTGGATTGAATCCTGAATTCTTTCCTTGCTGCAGGTCTTAAAACTAACATTTTCCAATTTTTCTTCCATTTTTCTGACTTGGAATCATTAGAAGTTAAAAGGATGCTTTTTCCTAAAGCCCTGCAACCTGAAGCTAGACAATTTAAGTGAACTTCAGGAGAAATTACAGCTTATAGATCAACAACCCTCGTGCCTGCTGCTTTGTGGACTGCTCAAAAGGTTCACTTGAACACCTAATCCACACTGCAATCCAGATAAATCTGCCACTGCAATCTGAACGTTCTTCAGAGCCTCTGGAGAAACTAGTCGATAGAGTGCTCCAGATATTCTAATCCAGCCAACCTAAAACAGAAACAGTTACGGTGATGCTTGCTCAAAGAATTGCTTTAACTGAAGAGGCAGCTGTGTAGCCTGATCAGGGTTCCAGTTTCTTTCCCTTTGTTCTAGTAACATGGCTTTGGCCCTTCGCTGCTGCAACTTCACCCCCCCTCCATGACACATAACTTCCTAGGAATGAGCCTTCCTAGTGATATGTAGGATCAGATGAAAACAGAACCACAAACTTATATCTTCCATAATGCTTTCTCTGAAAGATTTTGTCCTCAAAATCTGTTCAAAATTGGTCACAGGTCACTGTAAAATAATAGTCATTAATTTAGCGGAAGTGATAATTGAAAAATTTTAAGAGGGAAAAATCTTTTTTTGTCCTCAAAATCTTTCAGAGGGTTGGCTAGGTGCAGCGGCTCATGCCTGTAATCCTAGCACTTTGGGAGGATGTGGTGGGTGGATCACTTGAGCTGAGGAGTTCAAGACCAACCTGGGCAACATGGAGAAATGCCATCTCTACAAAAAATACACCCACAAAAAAGTTAGTCGGGTGGTGTGGCATGGGCCTGTAGTCCCAGCTATTACTTGGGAGACTGAGGTAGGAGGATTGCTTGAGCCTGGGAAGTGGAAGTTGCAGTGAGCCATGATTGCACTACTGCACTCCAGCCTGAGTGACAGAGTGAGACTCTGTCAAAAAAAAAAAAAAAAAAAAAAATAGCAAGTAAATGTAAAGGGGAAAAAAGACTTCGGGACCCTCTTTATGTCAACAGGAAAGTTAAGCTTTGAGACTGAGTCATGCTACACCACTATCATTTCCCCAGGTGGATCCCTGTTACGACAAAACCTTGTGTCAAAGGCTGGTGCTTTAGCCAGACCTCCATAGGAAGGCAAAAGGCCTTAGGTATTTCTGGATGACTACCCTCATAAATTGTTCTTGCTGGCCTTAAAACTCTTAAGATGCATATCCTCCCATATAACAAGGTGCCGGTTGTAACTTCAGTTCTGAAATCTAAGCCTAGCTCCTAAGGCTTTAGTTTTAGTCCTTAGGGTTTCAGGCTGATAATGCTTATCTTTCCAGATACAGAACAGAGACAAGATCAATCATTCTTCCGCCTGACCACCTCTTCCTATCTGCCTTCCCACCTTTACCGCCTCTGAAAACCTCTTTAGAGAGAACACAAGCCACAGAGGTTTTCTGTGACCTTTGTTTTCCCAGGGCGTGCCCTCAAGGTCTGCCTCAATAAAAATTAATTTAGACACTTGCCTCAGTCACTCATTTTGAATAACCACCATGAGTTCTGCACAGCCCTTCACTAAACCATTTCCTGCCCAGGTGATGTGTACCTAGGTGAGTCAGGTCCTCCCACCCCACCACTCAAGTGCTGTGTGCTCTGGTCTGGCCCCAGCTCCCAAGCTGTTAGTATCGGTTTAAGAAAGCAAGGCCAGGTGGGAGAGGCTGAGAAGGAAGTCAGAGGCTACCAGGCATGCAAAGAGACAGGTGGGGCTGCCACTGCTCAAAAGCCACACACACTGGGTGTGTTTTATGACTGTTTTCTGGATTTGAAGTCTTCTCCCCTTTGTGACTGTTCCAGGAACTCAGGCTTTTCCTGCTTGCTTCTCATTACACACTTACTGTTCCTCATGTACTTCATTTATGGCCAGAAAATGGCTGTGCAAATAGTTGACAATTGAGTAAAAATATCTTTTTATGAGGACAGGGAACCTGGCCCTATTTTTTCCCCGAAGAGATTGGGGTTCATAAAAGCCAGCTTTTATGCAGGTGTGGGCAGTTGTAAGTGTTGGTGAGACAGAAAACAAAATGCTGGCTGTTTGTCAAACCCTGAGGGTAGAGGGGACAAAAATCATTCTGGAAGGTGGATGTCATTCAGGAGACCTTGGACATCTCAGGGTGCCCTCTGCCCAGATAAAGTGGAGGAAGAGGTTAAATTATGGAGTTGGGTAACACTGGGTACATTACTTCACATCTCTGTCTCAGTTTTCTTTAATCTGTAAAAACTGAGATGATAGCACTCAGGATTTTTTGTGAGGGCTGGAGAGACCTGGAAAGCTCTTAGGGTAGTGCCTGGTGCACAGTGAGTGCTGCATCAGTGTGAGCTCTTATAATTATGGGAATAGGCAAAGGTGCCATCCTGGGCATGCAGGGTGGGGAGGTATTTTCCAGCCAGAGTCCTGGCAGGCCAGCTGGAGATGATGATGGTAAAGGGGGAGGCTTACCCTCTAGGACTGGAAGGATTGGGGAGCAGTAATTCATGCACAACGTTCTGTGAAAACGCCTGTACCCAGCACCAGGCATATACAGAGTGGGTGTGGCTTCTGTCAGTTATTACCTCCTGGGGTCTAGAATACGTCCTAGAGTCAAATGATTTTTCTGAAAGCCAAGCAAGCCTAGAAACAGGTTTGAGGGGGTGCCTTGCAAATTAGCATTCATTATGCCAAAAGAAAGCATTTATCTTTTTTTTTTTTTTTTTTTGAGATGGAGTTTTACTCTTGTTGCCCGGGCTGGAGTGCAATGGCACAATCTCTGTTCACCGCAAGGGCAATTCTCGTGCTTCAGCCTCCCAAGTATCTGGGATTACAGGCATGTACCACTATGCCTAGCTAATTTTTGATTAGTAGAGATGGGGTTTCTCCTTGTTGGTCAGGCTGGTCTTGAACTCCTGACCTCAGGTGATCCGCCTGCCTCGGCCTCCCAAACCCAGAGTGCTGGGATTATAGGCGTGAGCCACCACGCCCGGCCAAGCATTCATCTTTTTAAAGGAATCCCTTCTTTTGGCCCAGGTCATTATTTTCGTCTCGGTACTATCCAAATTTATAAGGTTTAAAGAGAAAGATGGAAGAAGAGTGAAATAAGAAAGTGCGTGTATGAATTGACAGGGCAGAATTGGGACTGATATGTGTAAATGAAGAGAAAACATGTATAGGTTTTATGTGGACATAAAAAGGACTTGTTTTAACCAGACCTCTCCGTGTAAATAATGTGGGCTGTCTTACATGGATAACAGACTTCATCACAAGAACATTCCAGCAGAGTCATCAGAGAATGGGAAGTGTGGCTTCTTTGCTAACTGGCAGCTTAGACGGAGTAAGTTGCTGAAGAGAAAGGACATGAAGGAGCAGATGGGTGAGGGTGAGAGAAATAGGATGGTGAAAGAAAAGGACTGAAGGGAATGTTTACCGAGGGCTCATCAGGTACCAGGCTCTGTGTCCAAAGCCTTACACGTCTTAATTTACTCTTTCAGTGTCATTTTCTGATGCAGTCAGAGTCACCCTAATACTGCAGATTAGAAGAGGCTGAGGGAGGTGAAGTGAGTGGTCCAGGGTCATCCAGCCATTTGTAGCAGAGCTGGTGTGTTTCACCTTAAACTTTGTACACAGACAGAAATCTTAGGGTGTCCTCTTCCCAGATAAAGTGCAGGATGAGATTAAATTATGGAGTTGGGCGACACTGGGTACATTACTAAAGGAATGTTCCTGCTAAAGGAATCCCCTCTTTTGGCCCAGGTCATTATTTTTGTCTCTGTATTATCCGAATTTATAAGCTGTAAAGAGAAAGACTGAAGAAGAGTGAAAAAGAAAGTTCGTGTGTAAGTTAACAGGGCAGAACTGGGACTGGTGTGTGTAAATTAAGATAAAACATGTACAGGTTTTATGTGAACATAAAAGGACTTGTTTATTTATACATGCACTTTCTTATTTCTGTGAGACACAGAAGGAAGGCAAAGCAAATTTTTGTCGTGGGTGAAGTTTATAAAAGGTACCTGTGTTGGGCAGAATAATGGCCTCCTGAAAATGTCCATGGATGAAGCTGGAAACCATCATTCTCAGCAAACAGATACAAGAACAGAAAATCAAACACCGCATGTTCTCGCTCATAAGTGGGAGTTGAACAATGAGAACATATGGACACAGGGAGGGGAGCATCACACACCGGGACCTGTCTGGCGGTGGGGGGGTTAGGGGAGGGATATCAGGGGGTGGAGGGATTGGGGAGGGATAGCATTAGGAGAAATACCTAATGTAGTTGACAGGGCGATGGATGTAGCAAGCCACCACGGCACCTGTATAGCTATGTAACAAACCTGCACGTTCTGCGCATGTACCCCAGAACTTAAAGTATAATTTAAAAAAACAAAAAACCCAAATAAATAAGTTTTAAAAAAATCCACATCCTAATCCCTGGAGCCAGTGCATGTTAACTTTATTTTGCAAAAAAGACTTTGCAGGTAAGATGAAGTTAAGAATCTTGAGATGAGAGGTTTTTCTGGATAATGTGGGTGGGCTCAGTGTAATCAGAAGGGTCCTTGTAAGTGAAAGAGGAAGGCAGGAGCCTCAGGGTGAGAATGACGAAGTCTGAGCGACTCCAGTGGCCATCACTGGCTGTAAATACGCATCATAAAACAAAGTTACAACACATTCGGTTATCATCGAATTAGCTTTTATTTGGGATTTATAATTTAAGGCAGCTTCCCCTTTAAAAATACAGTGATAGCTTCCCCTGAGCAATACAGTAACAGAAGAGTCAGTTTGTCAAATTTGAACAAGAAAATAGAGCAATGGAAATAAATAGATTGGTTAACATCAGGTTAATTCATGTTATTTTTTATAAAAATCAAAGCAAAGGGACTTCCTTCTTATGTTAACTCAAGAGGATTGGAATCTCCTTTTTTTTTTTTTTTTAATTGGTCTGTTTTGGGATCTATCTGCTTTCTTAAAATTTCAGTTGGAGTACGCAGCATTTAGCATCAGTGGCCCTATTCTGGAGTCTCTATGCTCTCACTTAGGTGAGAGTATGACCAAAACTGAAAGCACTGACATTGTTCCCAGCTACCATCATTTTGGGCTTCCATCATTCATAGGTTATGATGTCCTCCTGATCCCGCGTTCCTTTGAGTTTTGTCATTCCAGCCAAAGAGATACCATTTGACATTGGAGGGATAGCTGCATGGAAGCGTTTAAAGCTTTTAGAGAATACGGCACACCAGGGAGACTACTATTGTAACTATCAGGAGGATAACACAAGAGTTTGGAGTATGCACCTTAGGCAAGATGCAAACCACCTAAAATGGAATAGATCAAAGAATGAGCCGGATGAGTCTACCCATTTTAACCAAGCAGCATGTTTGTTAATTTCTGCAGCTGAGTCTCTGTATTTATCTATGTTCAACAGAAAGCATCAGAAACAGCACAGGCTCCTTCCTGTTCAGCTAGTAGGAAGTAATTCCATTACCTAGCATCTCATGGCTGGGTTACGTTGAAACAGGGAGTGAGAACAAGTGAGTTTAAAAATGTAACTCTAAAAGGGACCACGGTACATTTGAACGAAGAGTTGTGTTAAGATGCTGCTAATGGCAGCCATTGAGTGGACTAAAGGATCTCTTATGTAAAAATTTGGGGGTGGCATGATAGACCTGACACTCTGTTAAGCTGCCTTCAGAAGCTACTTCCTATGAAATTCTAATTACAGTATTATCCTGCCAAGGGAAAGAGGCAGGCATGAGCAAAGACAAATTAAGCAGGGTAGGAGCCTCATCATGACAGGAAGTCTTGTTCTGATGTCTTGGGAAAAGCTGTCCACGGTGTGAAGTTGTCAACTTCTCGTCCTGGTTTGCAGTTTCAGTGTCTGTAGTTATGGCGTTAAACACATTGGTGAACTCTGAGTGGCCCACACCTTAGGCACGAGTGTTTTCCCATGAAATTTACGTTGAGTTGTCCATCTCTAGCTTACAGAGCTTCAGGAACAGAGCAGATTTTGTTCTTAGCGAATCCATGGGAGAAAATGGGATTGAAGACACTGGAAGAATTCAGGGTCCACTCTGGTCTACAGGTGGGTAATAGAAACTCAGTAACAATGTACAAAGGACAGTCTCATAACAGGTGTACTCTATAGTTTTTCTTTTCAAGAAAATTTCTCTCCATAGGCATCTCTCTTTCTACCAAAGATAATCCCGATAAGGCAAATCTGTTTTCAGAATAAGTTTAGTCTCATCAAACTTGGCCTCGTTCTTTTCATATAACTGCAGCAAGAGTGGAGACTCACCACAGAGACTTTTTAAAGGTTTGGTTTGCTGAAAGTTTTTATAAGGAATCTCAGAGTAAACTTAGAAACCTCTTGACACTAGGAAGCCGAAGTAAGGCTGACTCCAGACTTTGTCTGCAGTACTTAGGGGTTTATTCTCTGTATATCCTCAAATATGACATTCTAGTCAACAGAATGGCAATATGACCAATGTTTTCAAATGCATTGTGTTATAAAAAATCAGATTTTTATTGAACTTGTGCAATAATTATATTACCACACCATATAAACAGTCATGAATAGTTTCCCAAGTCTGGAGCAGTCACGTAGGGAGAAAATGTAAATGTCTCCATTTTTGTTCATGGAAGTATACTTTGTCAAATTGCTGTAAGCTATGGATACCTTAAAAAAACTTTCCTGAAATATGGGAAACAAGACATTTCGAGAATCAGCAAAATTTCAAATAAAAAATCATAAAAAGATTGTCCTCATTAGTTCATTTGGTCCCGTAAAATCAATTATTTTCTTGGCTTGATCTCCGTGGACAGTTTCATGAAGCTATCAGTTTGTTCATTAAAGTTTTGGAAATTCTCAGACAGTCCAATGATATGATCTCTATGTTATCAGAAACTTGTATTCCAGAGTACAGGCCAGAGTCTTTTCTATAAATATCCCTGACAAAGAAGCAATTTTAATCTGTAGCTGGTTGCAGTTGCTTTAAGGAAGAATCACAACTGTCTGTGAATCAAAAAGATTTAAAATGAGCATGGTTAAAAATCTGATGAGAGTTTATTTAATAAGAAAACAACTTGCATAGAAATTTAGTTACTTCTGTGGCGTATGACATTATGGCTGATAACCTATTAGATTCCTAGAATTTCTTACATAATTTTTGGAATACTCACATCAATAGCATACCCATAACTGTAACTTAGAGATTTAGCATCACTTATCATTTGACAATGCTTCCCATATAGTTTAACAAGGTGGCCTTTCCATTTAACTTCTGTTTCTCAACTAGATTACTGAGTTATTGGGGAAGCCCATTAATGAACAGGGCCAGCAAAGTATAGGCTTATGTATGTTGAAAAACTCCATACGCACTTCTAATACTCCTCATTGAAAATCGTGGGTTCAGCCCTAAGTCCTGCCTGTTAGAACAGGGATTCTCCATCCTGGCTACACATTAGTAGTATCTGGAGAGGCTTAAAAATTACCAGTGGGTCCCACTCCAGGCTGGTAGATCAGAATTGATGGGTGGGGCTTAAGCATCCATTTTATAAAATGTTTCTGAGTGATTCCAATGTGTAGTTGTATTTCCCATCAGATTTCGCTGATTTCTTGCGGCACTCACTCCTCTCCATTTTGGTATTGTGATTATTTTTCAGGTTTTGTCTACTGTCATAGAACTTGTGTTTCCTAAGGGAAGGACCTTGCCTTCTTCATTTCTGTATCTCTTATGAACACATAAATTGGCCATCAGGAAAAGGTTCTCAGCCACAGGTAAGCTGTGTACTGAGCTTAAGATTCACATGTTAATGCTATGGGCTTTGTTCTCCATGAGGTCAGAAGCTGATTGTGATGAAGGGTGTGGGTAAATCCACAGTGCAGATGGTGGAGGTCACCCTGTCTGACGTGTTTTTAGGTGTAACATTGGAACTAAGAATTCTATGTACATATGGGGTGGAGAGGCAGGGATGTGTAGGGAGACAGATCTGATTAGGATGATGGAATTATACAAGGGAGTGGTGGTAAAGGAAGTGAGAAGGATTAGTAAAGAGAAGAAATTTGAACTTATCTGATAGACCACAGTAGTCCTTTGTGGCTTCTTGAGTAGGTGAGTGAATGAGATTTTAGGAAGGTAATGAGGCAGTCATATGCAAGAAAGATTTCAGACACTGGCAACAAGGGGTCAAGCAGGACTTTAAGCAGTTGTTAAGGTTTATGGGAATGGAGAGAAGGACCCAAGTCAGAGACGTTAAAAAAGGATAGACAGTGGGGTACAAGGAGCATGAAGAGTAGGGAAGAACAGACATGCAGGAATTAGTGTGAGAAGCAGGAGTTTAGGGGTAGGAGGAGGAGATCCAGTCCCAGATGCGGGTGAAGAAGTCCTTTCCCTCTCCCGAGCATGGTGGTCAGCACTGTGGGAAACAGGACAAGAGGAAAGGCCACCATACCTGCCAGTCTTCCTGAAATGCAGAAACTACACCAGGGCTGCTATCAGAGCCACCCCAGCCAGCACTCCAGTCATGATGTTGACAGTGGTCCCAGCTGAGACAACAGAACCACCTGGTACTGAAAAAAAAAAGAGAAGGAGTGAAGGATGTTCTTTTACCATGGGGTGGCCCCGGTGCCAGCTCTTGGCATGAAGTAGTCTCTACTCGTTCCTTCAAGGAATGCATTCGTTTTGCAGGAAGGTTCACATTCTTTCTCTCACTGTGTTTCTAGTTGGTGATTAGTCTTCTGTCAATTCCATCCTGACCTTTCCGCACTCAGATATTTCCGAAGACTTTGAAATTTTAGAAAGACCGATTGCTATTTTTGCGTCTCATTAGAACTTTCTATCTTCTCATGGTTGCATCTTTTTCTCAGTGTCTCAGTTGAGGGAGGCATAAGTACGAGTCTGTGGGGTCTCTATGACAGGGACTTGATTGACACAAGGCCCCGGCTGGAGCCTTCTGTGTTTACTAAGTCCTTTGTACACAGAACTCGCCTCTCATGGGCTCCCAGCAGGGGAATGAAATCTCAGTTCTGGGAGACTCTGCTTCTCTCTTATGTGTGAGGACTCCCCATCAGCCTTGTGGAAACTCTGAGAATCGCATCACCGTCTAAAACTCTCTCCTCTCTCTCCTTCTCAGGAATCAGATCTGCGTCGTGGTCTGAGGGCTGTCTCAGACCCCTCCCACTCCTACTCTGCTTTTCCTCATGGTTGTTTTCCCCAATAAATTATCTTGCACCTGTAGCCCCATCTCGGCTGCATCTCAGTGGATAAAAACTAAAATACCAGGCTTGATTCTTTGCACTTAACTTCTTTTTCCTCTCTCCCATTTTTAGCCAGTAGCCATGTCCTGGTGGGTTTTCCTTTGGGGCTCAGCTCTCACCCGTCAACTCGGGCTGACGGTTAATGCCATGTTAGCTACTGGACATGCTTTTCTGGTGTCTCATTTGATCCACACAATAACCCTGTTGGGTAGACATGATTTCCATTTTACAGATGAAGTGACAGAGGCTTAGAGTGGTGAAGAAACCTACCCAAAGTCATGGTTAGTGCGAAGTAGATCTAGGACCTGACGCTAGGACTGCCTGACTTCAACCTAATGATAACAGTAGTAACAATAGCACTAGCCTTTGTGCAGTTTTCCTCTGTGGGTGGCATTTTGCTGAAGGCCTAATCAAATATTACATTAAATCTTTAAAACAATACTATGAAACAGGCACTCTCGTTGCAATTTCATTCCCTTCATTTCCTGGTGATGAGAATTATTACGATTTTCAGTTGAAGAATTGAAGGCTCAGAGAAGTTAAGAATCTTGTGCGAGAAATTTAAAATGGTAAATACATTAAAAATAAAGAGAGGCCTCAAATCAACAACCTAGCTTTACCACTTCAGGATACAGAAAAAGAACAACCTCAAACCACAGATAGTGCATGAAGGAAATAATAAGGATTAGAGTTTAAATAAAATGAAAAATAGAAAAACAAGAGAAGGAATCAATGAAACCAAACGTTGGTTCTTCAAAAAGATCGACAAAATCGACAGTCATTTACTAGATTGACCAAGAAAAAAGAGGAGATTCAGATTACTAAAATCAGAAATGAAAATGGAGGTGTGGTGGCTCACACCTTTAATCCCAGCACCTTGGGAGACTCAAGTAGGAGGATTGCTTGAGGTCCGGAGGTCGAGACCAGCCTAGGCAACATAGGGAGACACAATCTCTACAAAATTTCCTTAAAAAACGATCCAAGCATGATGGCACATGTCTGCATTCCCAGCTTCTCAAGAGGCTGAGGTAGGAGGATCACTGAAGCCTGGGAGGTCGAGGCTGCAGTAAGCTATATGATGGCACCACTGCACTCTAGCTTGGACTGGGCTACAGAGTGAGACCCTATCTATTAAAAAAAGGAAAAGAAAATGGAGACATTGCTACCAATTCTACAAATTCTACAGAAATATTAAAGATTACAAGAGTGCTATGAATAATTGTGGAATAACCTAGATGAAATGGACGAATTCTTGGAAACTTTTAACAGATCCATAATTAGATAGAACCAATAAAAGCATCTGACAAAATAGAACATTCTTTCATAATGAAAACTTTCCATGAATGGAAGGAAACCGCCTTAATATAATAAAGGCAACATGTGAAAAGCCCAAAACTAACACGATACTCAAGGGAGAAAGACTGAAAGCTCTCCCTGTAAGACCAGGTCAAGCATGCCCGCTTTTGCCACTTTTATTCAGCATAGTATTAGAAGCCCTAGCCAGAGAAACTGGAAAGAAAGATGAAGACATCCAAATTGGAAAGAAGAAGTAAAATGATCTCTGTTCTCAGATATCGTGAACTGATATGTAGAAAACCCTAAAGACTAAAAAAACCTGTTAGAATCAATAAATAAGTTGAGGACCGTTGTAGGATAGAAAGTCAACACGCAATCATCAGTTGTGCTTCTACACGTTAACAACGAACAATCTGAAAGAAATTAGGAAAAAATTCCCAATTCACATTAACATAAAATAGTATAAAATATTTACAAATCAGTTTAAAAGGAGGTGAAAAGATACCTTGAGCTGGAAGAAATTAAAGATGACGTGAATAAATGGAAAGACGTTTTGTTCTCACGGACGGGAAGACTCAGTGTTAGGAGCACAGCACTACCCACGGTGAGCTGCAGGGGCAGTGCAGTTCCCACCAGAGTCCAGTGACAGTTTTGGCAGAAATAGGAAACCTCTCCTAAAATTCATATGGCATCTCAGGACTCTAAATAGCCAAACAACCTGGAAGATAAAGAATGAAGCTGGAGGACTCACGCTTCCTGACTTCAGCGTTCACTATAAAGCCACAGCAATCGATACACAGTGTGGTACTGGCCTAAAGGAAGATACTGAAGCCAATGACACAGAATAGAGAGCCCAGAAAGAAATGCTTGAATATACGGCCAAATGCTCTTTGGTAAGAGCGCCACGACCATTTAGTGGGGAAAGGACAGTCTTTTCAACAAATGCTATGGGGAAAGCTGGATCTTTACCCGACACTGTATATGAAATTAACCTAAAACGGATCAAAGACGTAAACATAAGAGTGAAAAGTATAAAACCCTGAGAAGAAAACATAGGAAAAAAGTTTTATGACATTGAATTTCATACTGATTTCTTGCTTGTAACAACAAAAGCATGAGCAACAAAAGAAAAAATGGATAAGCTGGACTTCATGAAAATTTAAAACTTTATTGTATCAAAGAACATTATGGAGAAAGTGAAAACGCAACCCATGAAATAAGAAAAATATTTGCAAATCATATATATGATATGATTATGATATATGATAGGGGATTAATATATATGATAGGGGATTAATTTCCAGAATATATTAAGAACTACTGTAAATGAACAACCACAAAATCCAAAAACCCAATTAAAAGAATGGACAAAGGACTAAAATAGAGATTTCTCCACGAAAGATACACAAATCGCCAACAAGCATATACAAAGATGCTCAATACCACGAAGACTTAGGGATATGCAAATCAAAACCGCAGTGAGACTCCACCCCCCCACACACATTAGGATGGCTTTGTTAAACAAAGAACACAGAGCAATATGTGCTTTCAAGGAGGTGGAAAAACTGGAACTCTAGTGCATTGCTGATAGAAATGCGAACTCTTAGCTACTGTGGAAAATGGTACGGTGGTTCCTCAAAAAATAAAAAAATTAACAATTGATCCACCAATTCCATTTTCTGGACACACACCCAAAAGAATTGAAGGCAGCAATTTGGACAGATATTTGCAACTGATGTTCACAGCAGCATTAGCCACACAATAGCCAAAAGGTGGAAACAACTGAAAAGTCCATTGGAAGATGAGTGGATGGAAATGAGGGATATCTACACAACGGAAGGTTACTTCATCTTAACCAGGAATGAAATTGTGGTACATGGTGCAAAATGGATGAATCTTAAAGACATTCTGCTAAGTGAAATAAGCCAGACACAGAAGGACAACTGTGATCTAATTCCATTTATATAAGATAGAATAGTCGGTTACCTGGAGACAGAAAGTAGAATGGAAGTTCCCAGGAGTTAGGGGGAGAAGGAGGGAGAGTTACTGTTTATTGGGCACAGAGGCTTAGTATGGTAAGATGAAATAGTTCTGGAAATGAATACTGTGATGGTTACACGAGAGTCTAAATATACTTGACTTCTTTTTCTTTTTCTTTTTTGAGACGGAGTCTCAGTTGTCACCCAGGCTGAAGTGCAGTGGTGCCATCTCAGGTCACTGCAACCTCCGCCTCCCAGGTTCAAGTGATTCTCCTGCCTTAGCCTCCTGAGTAGCTGGGATTACAGGCGCCCACCACCATGCCCAATTAATTATTTTTATTTTGTATTTTTAGTAGAGACAGGGTTTCACCATGTTGCTCAGGCTGGTCTCAAACTCCTGACCTCAGGTTATCCATCTGTCTCAGCCTCCGAAAGTGCTGGGATTACAGGTGTGAGCCATCACACACAGCAATATACTTGATTTATATTTATGCTGTCACTTAACTGTACACTTAGAAATGGTTAATGTTAAGTTTTATGACAGATACAGTGGCTGGGAGTCTTCCCCTCTCTCTAAACCCACACTTTTTGGCACAGCCTCCCATGCAGAGCCACCATGGCTGAATCTCCCCATTTCTCCAAGTATGCGTCGCTCGCTGTCCTCTGTGCTGTGTCCTATGTGCTGTGCCCACAGCCTCATTCAGGCAGTGACTTCAGGGCCAGGACACAGCTCAGGAGTCTGTCCGAGGCTCCCTCTCTTCCCATTTCCCTGAAACCTTACCCGAGGGAGGCTCTGCTGTGGAATGGCAGCTCGATTTAGCCAGATTCAGAACAGGCCACCTGGACACCTTCTCTACATGCCCCAGTCCCACCCCAAGTGGAGTCAGGGCAGAACCAGTCACTGGGAGAGCTGGTGCAGAGCAGGGAGCAGAGTCTGAGCTGCTCCTCCCTTATCCAAGGGGCTTCCTCCTCTCGTTTGGGGGAAAAGTGTGAGCTTGTTTCAAAGCCTCCTTGTTCCTTGTAGCTCATTAAGTAGGTAAAACAACACGAAGAGGTGACAGAAGGGTTTCTGCACCACATAGTTTCACCTGCACTAATGAAGCCCCTTTCACTATAGGGGGCCTGTTAGGGCTGAGAGAGCCCTGTCCCCGCTTTCCAGGCTGGACCTGAGGTCAGCCATGAGGTATTAGAGAAGCAAGGGGAGGAGAGAATTTGCCGAGATGGAATGAGAGGGCTCAGGATAGGATTTGGGATTTGCTTGTGCCCAATTCTTGGCTCTTTTGTGAGACCCAGACAGACTCCACCCCAAAGCATGATGCTGATGCTCCAGAGAGCCACTTACCAGAGACTGAGATGTTCTTGACTGCGGAATTATTGCGGCCAGTCGCTGAGTTAGAGACAAAACAGGTGTAGGCCCCATTATGATTTGAAGTGATTTGGGGGATGAAGAGCACTTGTGTGTGTGACTGCAACGTCTCATTGATATACCAGGAATACGTCGGGGGTGGGTTAGAGGTCGAGTGGCAGGAGAGGTTGAGGTTTGCTCCTGAACGGTAAGATGAGTCTGGAGGGGAAATGATGGGGGTGTCCGGGCCATCTGGAGCAAAGAGAACAAAGCCACAGGTGATGTCATCAGAAGAAAGGGG
Organism: Saguinus oedipus; assembly: GCA_031835075.1. NCBI lineage: Eukaryota > Metazoa > Chordata > Mammalia > Primates > Cebidae > Saguinus > Saguinus oedipus. Next base: position 44,108,164 of record CM063187.1, on the reverse strand, counting down.
AAGCTCCTGATTGTAGAAGGACCACAGTATCCCTCTGAGTCTTGTCCCAATCCTGTGTTAAAAAGGCCAAACCATAACCCTCAAGTCCACTGAGTCTGGGTCTGAGACATTCAGCTGTTTCTCCTATCACAGGCTGTGGATCCTGAGCCTCCCAGGGCAGAAGCAGCCCCTCCCCTCCCATTCTTGGTCCAGGCTGAGCCTGCCCAAGTTTTCCTGGGGCAGGAAGTTATGGCCAGCCTGGGTGTCCAGGGGTGAGGATCTGCATCTTTGGATTTGAGGGGGACTGAGAGTCCTGGCCTCTGGCCTTGTGGATTTGGGCTGGCAGTCGGGGCCACAGAGGAACAGAAGATACTCACAGGTGACATTCAGGGTGACTGGGTCACTGCGGTTTGCACTCACTGGGTTCTGTATTTCACACTCATATGTTCCTGCGTCATTCCTTGTGACACTGAGTAGAGTGAGGGTCCTGTTGTCACTGGACAGCTGCCGCCTGGGACTCACCAGGAGGCTCTGACCATTTACCCACCATAGGTAGGTTGTGTCCTGAGTCTCAGGTTCACAGGTTAAGGCCACAGCATCCTTGTTCTCCACAGGGCTGGAGTTGTTGCTGGTGATGAAGGGCTTGGACAGCTCCGCTGTGCAGGTAACAGAGAGAAGATTGCCCTGTGTGGCACCTGTGATTCCTCCATGGGCATCTTTCAATCAGAATTGGCATCTCCCACCCCTCTGCCCACTGAATCCTTAAAAGCCCGTAGCAGGTGTGTGTATCATAAGACAGATGCACCATGATCTGAGGCTCAGAGACCGTGAGGCCACCTGCTTTGTGGGAGAAGCACAGACTTTCTCAAGTGTGAATTGAGCAGCAGCATTGGGTTCTGGGCAGACACAGGACTGGAGGTCACAGTCGCCAGCACTTCTGGTCCTTCCCTGACTGGCTGACTGCCTGGCCCATTGGGGTCCTCACCTGGAATTTGAAAGAGCTGAGTTTCTTCCAGCTGCACTGTCCTGTACCACCCATCCAAGGTGTGTTTTCTCTGAGGCTTTGCTATTTAAGGACATCCTAGAGATGGGTGATGATGGGGATGGGTGCTTGAGCAGAAATAGCACAGGAGGCCAAGCAAGTCTAAAGGTGACAAGTCAGTGATCAGACTGTGGGCCATGGGTGGGGCAGCTCTGCCTAGGAGTTTGATGGGAACACAGTTTCATTTTGGGAGGAAGAAAAGAGTTCTGTGGGAGGATGATGGTGATGGCAGCAGAACAAGGGGAATATATTTAACACCTCTGAACTGCACGTGTAGAAAGGTTAAGATGGTAAGTCTTATGTCAGATGTGTACTGTTACCCTCTGTATAAATACACAATTTTTGACACTGCCCCTTCTCCACCATGCAGAGCCCCTGTGAGCGAATCTCCCGATTTCTCCAAGTGTGTATCACTCACTGTCCTCTGTGCTGTATCTCATGCCCTGTGCCCACAGCCTCATACAGCTGGTGACGTCAGAGCCAGGGCACAGCTCAGGAGTCTGCCCTGAGGCTCCCTCTTTTTCCATTTTCCTGCAGCCTGACTGGGACCAAAGGAGGCTTCGATGTTGATTGGCAGCTTGGTTTAGCCGAATTCGGGACAGGCCACCCAGGCTCCTTCTCCACACATCCAGGTCCCACCCCAGGTGGAGTCAGGGCAGGGCCAGTCACTGGGGTAGCCGGTGCAGAGCAGGGAGCAGAGTCTGAGCTGCTCCTCCCTCATCCAAGGGGCTTCTTCCTCTCATTTGGGGAAAAAAGTGTGAGCTTGTTTCAAAGCCTCATCCAAATCACAGACAGCCTGGATGTCCAGGGGTGAGGGTCTGTGTGCTTGAACCTGAGAGAGACTGAGAGACCCTGCCTCTGGCCGTGTGAATTTGGGCTGGCAGCCTGGGCCAGAGAGGAACAGAGATACTCACAGAGGACATTCGCGGTGACTGGGTCACTGGGGCACTCACTGGGCAGCTCACAGAGTGGGCAAAAGAACACAAAGGGGTGACAGGAGACATATTGGTGACAGAGGCAACTTAACTTTGAGATCCCTTGCTCCTTCACACTCTGTGAAGCTTCTTCCACTACACAGGGCTCTGGGGTTGAGGGAGCCTCCTCCCCACATTCCAGGCTGGACCCCGGGTCAGCCACGAGAAATCAGAACAAAGGGAAGAGAGTGTAAAGACAAATTGAGGAGGTTCGGGGGAGAATTTGGGATTCGCTTGTGCCCACTGGATACAGGCTGGGATAGAAACTTTCTTCCTGGCTCTTCTCTGAAAACCAGATAGACCACCTCGAAACGTGATGTCTGTGCTTCATGGATCCACTTACCAGAGACTGTGATGATCCTGCCTGTGGTGCTGTTGTGGCCAGTGGCCGAGTTGTGGGCATAGCACGTATAGGATCCGCTGCGATCCACAGTGACGTTGGGGATAAAGAGCACTTGTGTGGATTGCTGGAATATCCCATTGATAAACCAAGAGTACTGTGCAGGTGGGTTAGAGGCTGCGTGGCAGGAGAGGGTCAGATTTTCCCCTGGTCTGTAAGATGTGTCTAGAGGTGAAATGGTGAGGGCATCCGGGCCATCTGGAGCAAGGAGAATAAAGTCACAAGCGGTGTCATCAGAGGGAAGGGGAAGCTCCTGCTCTGTGGAAGGACCTGCTCTGTGGAAGGACCTCTGAGCTGAGTCACAACCTAATGTCCCAACCAAACTCCTTTTGTATCACCTGAGCCTGAGTCTGAGACATTCACCTGTTTCTCCCATCTCACACTGTGGACCCTGAGCCTCCCAGGACAGGAGCAACTCCTCCCCTCCTATTCTTGGTCAAAGCTTGGCCTGCCCAGGTTTTCCTGGGGCAGAGAGTCACAGACAGCCTGGATGTCCAGGGGTGAGAGTCTGTGTGCTTGAACCTGAGAGAGACTGAGAGACTGAGAGACCCTGCCTCCATTCGTGTGGATTTGGGCTGGCAACCTGGGCCAGAGACGAACAGAGATACTCACAGAGGACATTCGGAGTGACTGGGTCACTGCGGTAGGCACTCGCTGGGTTCTGGATTTCACATTCATAGGGTCCTGTGTCATTTCTTGTGATGCTGAATAGAGTGAGGGTCCTGTTGTCACTGGACAGCTGCAGCCTGGGGCTGACAGGGAGGCTCTGACCATTTATCCACCACAGGTAGGTTGTGTTCTGAGTCTCAGGTTCACAGGTTAAGGCCACAGCATCCTTGTTCTCCACGGGGTTGGAGTTGTTGCTGGTGATATAGGGCTTGGGCAGCTCCGCTGTGCAGGTAACAGAGAGAAGCTTGCCCTGTGTGGCACCTGTGATTCCTCCACAGGCACCTTTCAATCAGAGTTGGCATCTCCCACCTCTCAGCCCACCCAAGTCCTTGAAAGCCAATGGCTGGTAGTGTGTCACAAGACAGATGTATGATGATCTGAGAGCTCAGAGACAGTGAGGCTGCCTGCTCTGTGTGAGAAAAGCACAGACTTTCTCAAGTGTGAATTGAGCAGCAGCATTGGGCTATGAACAAACACAGGACTGGGGGGGGTCACCACCCCTGGCGCCTCTCCTGGTCTCTCCCTGACCAGCTGACTCCCTGGCCCACCTTGGGGTCCTCACCTGGAATGTGCAGGTGCTGGGTCCCTTCCATCTTTGGTCCTACTTTGTTACCCTAGGTGTGTTTTTTACGTGGTTTCCCTTTGCAAAGGCATCCTAGAAATGGATAATGATGGGACTTCCCATTGTCCTTAAACCCTGTAGATACTGTGCAGCCTGGCCTGGGATTGGATGTTTCAGCAGAAATAACCCAGGGGACACAGGGGCCAGCCTGGAGGTCAGTTCAGTCATCAGGCAGTGGAGGCACAAGGTGGGGCAGTTTTCCCCAGGTATTGGATGATGACTGACTTGAGCCAGTGACCCCTAAAGATAGAGCAGAGTTTTGGGAATGATCTAGAAGAGAGTGAGGGGACAGGCAGGGCTGCCCGGGTTTAACAGCAGAACAATGTTCTTTGTCTTTGATTTTTAATGTCCCTTCTCCCCTTGCAGAGGGGAGATGAGGATGCTGTGGATCTTTCTGGAAATACATGTGGATGTTTGCAAATGCAGAACTGACTGGCAGAAAAAGGGGAGCATGAACTGCTGGGAATCTGGCTCTTAAGGACCATGTGTGTTTGATTTATAAGACAGAACTTAGAGAAGAAGTTTTGCAAACATTTTCTCCCATTGGACATTCTGCGAAATGAAAGAAGCCACTCACAGGGCAGACACTGTAGGATTCTAGTTATACGGGGTGCCTAGAATAGTTGCACTCCTGTAACCAGAGTAGAACGGTGGTTGTCAGGGGCTGGGAGTAGGGGGATGGGGAGTCGTTCAGTGGGTCTGCAGTTTCAGTTAGCAGAACGAGAAGGTTCTAGAGACCTGCTGTTCAGCTTGGTGCCTATACTTCATTGCAGATTGAGTGTCTCTTATGCATAAGGCTTAGGACTAAAAGTGTTTTGGATTTCAGACTGTTTTTTATATTTTGAATATTTGCTGTATACTTAGCAGTTTAGCATCCCAAATCTGAAAATACAAAATCCAAAGTGCTCCAGTGAGCATTTCTTTTGAACATCATGTCAGTGGTCAAAGAAATGTTGGAGTTTGGAGCATTTCAGATTTTGGATTTTTGGATCTGGAATACTCAACCTGTAATACTATAATTTGCCTTTTAAAATGTTTCAGGAGTGGCCGAGTGTGGTGGCTCACATCTATAATCCCAACGCTTTGGGAGGCCGAGGTGGGCAGATCACCTGATGTCAGGAGTTCAAGACCAGCCTGATCAACATGGAGAAACCCCGTCTCTACTAAAAATATAAAATTAGCTGGGCATAGTGGCACATGCCTGTAATCCCAGCTACTTGGGAGGCTGAGGCAGGAGAATCGCTTGAATCCAGGAAGTGGAGGTTGTGGTGAGCCGAGATCATGCCTTTGCACTCCAGCCTGGGCAAGAGGGAAACTCTGTCCTCAAAAAAAAAAAAAAAAAAAAAAAAAGTGTCAGGAGTTTCGATCTCATGTTATGTTCTGACTATAGTTTAAAAAAAGAAAGAAATCTGGGGGAAACATTAAATTTTTTTCCTTAAGTGGAAATTGTTACTAATGGCCTAAAGGTCTAAGATCAATTGCCAGAAGTAGCAATTTTCTTGATCGTATACTAAGGTTTGAGTCTGCAGTGAGTTCTAGTGGGATCACATTATGCTCAAAGGAAAATGCAGAAGGTTTGAAATCAGTGGCTCCCTGAGTAGACAGAGCGGTGTGAGTCCTGTCAGGAGGACAGAACCGGTCAGAGAGGAGGTCTTAGGTGTGTCAATTGCATAAATAGAGGAATGATGCCGAATTAGCAGAAGCGGTCTGTGTTATGTTAGTGAATTTAGAAAGCGCTCCCTGCCCCTAATTCCTGTGCAGAGTTAGGCAAATAGGGGAGGAGCCCAAAACAGGCATGTGAAATGCTCTCGTCCTCTCCTCTCAACCTCAAAAAACACAACTAGAGTTTAAGATCTTAGACCTTTAGGCCATTAGTAACAATTTCCCCTTATGGAAAAAAATTTAACTGGGCAGAGTCTGAGGGAGACACCGGTGACTGGTGCACTTCTCAGTCCCAGGGACCCCACCTTATGACAGTAGCATCATCATGGGGACACAGGTGTATGCGGAATGGGCAGCAAACCCATTAGACAGCACCTGCCTGGCCAGCTTCACCTGGGGGAGGTCCCGGGATCCACTGGAGGATGTGAGCCCCACACCAGGATTAAGATGGAGTAGGTAGTGAAATGGGTGAAATGAGCATGTGGGCTTTAGGGACTGCAGACCTGTCCTTCTGTCTCTGACCCTCTCGTGAGTCAGCGTAGAGAGCGGATGGAGGAGTCGCTCATCCCTGTCCTGTGGCCTGTTCCAGGTGTTGGTTTCATGGAGGGAAAGAGCCTTGAGCAGGGACACAGTGGAAGCTCATTTTCCTGGTGACCTGTTGACATTGGCTTTTGGTAGAGCCTGGCAGGGTTGGCTGCTCTGGGCTGATTTCTGTGGTTTTCCTATTGCTTCGGAGGTGGGCCAGGCCACAGCATGAGTGGGAAGGAAACAGGACAGCCATTCTTGTTCAAGAAAGTGTCTGGGGAAGACCTAAATGTGGAGGAGGATGTTCAGGGAGGAGCATCCTAGCTGGAATGAGGAGGGAGGAAGATGAGGAACACGGAGGAACAGGAGAGAGTCAGAAACACCCATGGCAGTGAGCTGTGCAGGGTAGAGTGACTTCAGAGACCCCAGGGACCAGGAGTCCCTCGGCTGTCCCAGCCAGGACTAGGGAGCCTTGAAAATGCTCCCATGGCCAAGGAACCCCAGAGTCATATGAGATAGGGTGACTTTCGGGACGGGGGTTGGTCAGAGGAATGGAATGTGGATCTCAGCCCCTGACGGACAGGGAACAGGTGTGGCCAGAACCTCCTAGAATTCTGCATCCAGGATCCAGTCTCTATAGAGGGTATGGGTCATTCATTCATCCATCCATCCATTCATTCATTAACTTCTTCATGAGAGAGCTACTGAACAAACATGTCTCACTTTGAGCCTGTGTTGGTGCAGAGTGTGAGTGTGGAGGGAAAGCGAAATCCTTTCCTTTATCCCCCATGGGGATGATACTGACACATTGAGAAATATAGGATTTCAGGTGCAGTGAGGGGGTTGTGGATTGAGGGGAGAGGCCTGGACAATCCCGGCATTGACCTTGTCAGTTAAGGTGATTTAGTTCTAGAGTAAACTGACTAATTATCTACTTCTCACTCTTCAGACCAGAATCTCCCTCTCTGAGCTGTGGATACCCAAGACCAAAGGAAGCAAACCCATGATGGGTCTCGGTCTGCAGATGCCTAATAACAAACAGCCCCCCACCCCCGAAGGAGGAGAAGAGGGGGCTCTGGCTGCAGACAGACCTCACATGTCTCTAATCTGCCACCTATGGCCTGTGGACCCTTGTTAGTGACTGTCTCCCTGCCCCTCAATTTCCTTTCAGTAAGTAGGATAAGTGCTATTTGGCTGTGAGGTTGTTTGTGAATTAACCTCAAAATATTTCCAATTACTTGATCTCAGTTCAGCACAGAGGAGCTGCCCAAATGAACAGCATTTATGTTTATTTGCCTCCAAGAGAGAGGGCCCTGGGTCTGATCCCTGGTGGACAAGGGGCCACCGGGAGCATCTTCTCCCCTCTCTTCCTCCTCCTGGGGACTCTGAACTTCCCATGGAGTCACCTGTGTCCCCAGGGCAGTGGGCTCATGCCCTAGTAATCTTGTCGGTCTGTCCTCTCCACATTGAGTCTCGAGTAAAGCAGGACAAGGCTCTGTCCTTGCCCACATGAGACTCTGGGGACAGGGACAGCTGTGGCCAGAAACTGACTCTGCATCCAGCATCCAGCTCCAGGAGCCATGGCCCTTGGACAGCTGGCAGGTCTTTGTTCCCAGTTGGCCATGCCCAGGAGGCCACAACACAGCCCTGGCACAGGCTCCCCTGGGTCACTTGGAATCGGGAGCCCTGGGGCTGAGCTTCTCTGTGAAGATCCCAGGGGGCCCCTCAGGCCAGCCCTGACCAGGTTCTCCAGGGTCTTCTCAGGGTCAGGTCCATGGGGAGACCATGGGGTGCTTGGCTGAGACGGACCTCCCCCTGCTGAGTCCCCCTATCAGACTGTCCTTCTTCTGCTTTCAGTGTCTGCAGGATCTGGATGCAGGAAGGGGATTCTGATCTGCTGAAGTTCATCTCCCCTGTGTGTGTCCTGCACTAAATGCCCAAACCCTAACACAGGATGTAATGCAGAGGGGGGACACAGGGAACACGGGCACAGCCCAGCCCTGAGAATCCCGTGTGTGGGAAGCACAACTGACTGCAACACCCAGAGGTCATGGGGAAATACTCACGGTATACACGGAACTGGAAAGTTGCTTCTTCATTCACAAAGTCTTCCTTTATGACTTGTAGGGTGTAGAATCCTGTGTCATTCAGGGTGACGTTCTGGATCAGCAGGGAGACATTGGGGTATACTGTCTCTCGGCCGCTGTATTCGGGCCCTGGGATAGTTTGTGGAATTGCTATTACATATCCCATAATTCGACGGGTGCTGGCCACTCTTTCCCCTTTGTACCAGTTGAAGCCAGCCGTATTCTGGGGTACATTGTGGGTGAGTAGAAGAACCTCCTTCCCCTCTGCAACATTGGATGGCATGGATTCAATAGTGAGCTGGGCACTGGTGGGCAGGTTCCAGAAGGTTAGAAGTGAGGCTAGGAGACAGGAGAGAGCATCAGTCAATATTAGGACCTGTGCATTGGGGTGGAAGGATGGGGCCCTGGGTCCTGAGCAGGTCTCTTCGTCCCTCCACCTTAGGGTGTGTATGTGTGTGTGTGTCCTACTGGGTCAAAGTCAGCAGTGTGACCCCCATTTCCTAGCACCTCTGACCTTGGCATTTCCCTGTGTGGAATCCTTTTCCCCAGGGTCTGCACGGCTCCCTCCCCACCGCCGTCAGATCCTGCTCACATCAGGGCATTTTAGGGAGACCCCTTCCCTGACACCTCCTCCGGAGACCCTGGGTCTTCCCTTCTGACCTTTCCCAGCTCTGTTCCCTCCAGGGCTCCTGTCAACACCTGACCTCACACTCTAGATCTCTTTGCCTGTCTGTCTTCCTCCCCATGCGAGCATGAGCTCTGTGAGGACAGGGATTTGTGTGATCCTGGTTTCACCCCCGTGCCTGGGACCATCTGCAAACTCCTGTGGATGAGCTCGTGAGCCTTCCCAGGGCCCTCCACGGCCTGAGGTTTATTTGCCAATGTCTGTGGTAGGCGGGTGAGGACAGTGTTTCATGCCCGGATTATGCTGCTGCTTTTCTTTCTTTTTTTTGTCTAAAGAGACGGGGTTTCTATGTTGCCTAGGCTGGAGTGCAGTGGCTATTCACAGGCACAATCCCACTAGTGATCAGCACAGGAGTTCTGACCTGCTCCATTTCCAACCTGGGCCGGTTCACCCCTCCTTAGGCAACCTGGTGGTCCCCTGCTCCCGGGAGGTCACCGTGTTGATGCGGACACCCAACCGGCATAGCACACTATAGCCCAGAACTCCTGGGCTCAAGAGATCCTCCTGCCTCAGCCTCCCGAGTATCTGGGACTACAGGAGCGCATGACTGCGCCTGGCTATGCTTTCATTTAAAGTGTCATCTGATGCAATTATTATGAGTTTAAAACATGTAGTGGCCAGTGATGATTAACTAGGAAAATCAAACACTTGAGGTTTTCCTGCCCCTTTCCAATTCCAGCTCAATGTGATTTTTCTGGTGTGATTCCTGTCCCTCTCTGATGTCCTCTTCCCTATTCAGGCTCCAACAAAAGCCCTCTGTCCCTCTCAGAACCCTGTCCTCCCCAGGAGACCCCAGCCAATCTCTGTGCTCCCTCCTCCCACCCTCCTCCAGGTTGTCCTCCCCTCACCTATGAGCAGGAGCTTCTGCCAGGGGATGCGCCATCTGTGGGAAGGGGCTGAGGGGGGCCTCATGGTCTCTGCTGCCTGCTCTGTCCTCTATGGAGAAGAGCTCGGTTTCCAGGAACACTCTTGTCAGGGCTGCTGTGACTGTCAGTCTGCTGTCTGTCCTTTCTCTGCCCTGAGTCTACTTCTAGGGCAGGAGCACTTCTTAGGATCACGTGGGCCATGGGTGTGGTCTCTATTCAGGAGTCCTCTGTCCCCTCCCCTCTCATTTCTGCCTCTTTTGTCCCTCCTTTTTTTTCCCTTCTATTTTTGGTTCCCCAGACAAAGCTTTGAATAGCAGGGTGGATGGACCCCATCTCCTGGGAGGACAACCTGCCTTCCCCAGTGCTGACCTCTACTGTGTTCTGGCCTTGGGTCTGTCACACAGGGGGGATTATTTTCCTCCATGACAGAGAAACCCAGCTGGGCCCCGGGTCTCCCCACGCTCTCCAGTGCTCTGGGAAGGTGGGATGATGCCTGGCAGGAAGGTGACAGAGGTGGCTCTGGGGAATAGAGAAAGGCTCACTGGGTGGTGGCTGGGGAGGGACCAGCCCTCTGTCTCCAGTGTCACCAGCCTGGCCTCTGACCCAGGGATGGAGACCCAGCCCCTGAGACCCTCTCAGGAGGCCCCAGCTCCTGCATGTGGAGGGGGAAGTGTCCTATGTGTCCTGGAAAGAGAGGACAGTGGTGGAGGGAGGTGGGAGGCTCTGGGCTCTGCTGTCTTTGGGGAAGGCTCCAGGGGGACTCTCCCTCTCTGTGTCTGTTGACTGAGCTGTGGCTCAGGGCCTGTCCATATTCTTCTTGACCATCCTGGGTGGTCTCTGTCCTCTGTGAGGCTGACTGTCCTGTGTTTACCCCCTACCCGCCCATGGTGGTACCAGGAGGGAGTCAGAAGTTCCACAGGGACCCCTGGCAGAGCAGGGTCCTCAAAGGACCCAGAAAGGGATAGAGCAGGTACGTGGGAGAGATCAGAAGGGTCCGTTGGCGCAAGGGATGGAAAGCAGGCTCCATCTCCACCTCCTTAACAAAGCCAGGTTCTGTTTCCTGAGGTTGTCTGTGTGCTGTGTCGCCCCCTGGAGGGCAAGCGGAGACCTGGAGCCTTGTCAGGAGCTGCTCCAGGGATGCTGACCAAGAGTCCACATGGTGTGAGCAGGCCCTGAACCCTGGATTAATTAGGCTGCAGGGTCAGGGTGGTCCAGGTTCTATTCCCACAAGTCTCTGCCTTCCCTCCTGAAGCTCCGAGGGTTCAGGACCCGTCTCTGGGGCAGCCGCGGGCACTTGCTGACCTCCCCCCGTGCTGGCGCCAGTGCCCCTTTGTCCACATGGAACAGGCTCTGACCGGGGGCAAAACGGAGGTGATATGCTTCTTTTTAGAGATCTCCCACACATTTAGCTAGTATTTATTGAGCATCTGTTCCGTGTCAGGCACTGGGCTGGGCCCTGGGATTCCATAGAGCAGGATAGACGTGGCCACTGCACTCACGGAGATTCCCTGTAACAGGGAGACAGGCGCTCAGTAAACTTCGTTGGACTGAGGAGTTAATGGTAATGAGAAGGGCTGTGAGGTGACAGCACTGGGGGAGTTGGAGCTTGTGAGAGACCGAGCTGTCCTGGAAAATGTCCTTTTGGCTGAGCCTGGGGAAGGAGAGGGTGTCAGGGGCAGGAGTTGCCTTCAAAGGGAGAGGCCCCAATTCGGCGGCCGCTGGGCTGCAGGGAGGAGCTGACAGGGTCCCTGTGGGGACCTTGGAAGGCGAGGAGAATGTGGGCCAAGTTGACCCGGGTGAGAGTGGACCCTGCTGGGCTATGGGCCCAGATGAGGGAGGTCAGCAGCCCCTGGGAGGTTTCAGGCTGGGAGGAACTCTGCCGCCCTCTGGTGGACAGGGAGGGAAGTGAGGACGGCAGCCTTGAATGCGGGTCCTGCACGTTATGCCAAAGTGCCACCGGGTTCCAGCTCGGTGAGTCCCAGTCTCTGTGGCTCAAAGTACACTGTCCTCCCTCTTTCTCAATCAGATGTCCCCAAATGCAGATTTTTTGTAGCCTTTTGTGAGTTTGTTTTTGTCTGCAGGAGGCTGCACTGTGCAGACCCCGGCAGGGGCAGGGGGCAGTGAGCGCTGGGCGGGGGTCTGGGAGTAGAAGAGCGTATTAGTCTGTCCTTGCATTGCTATAAAGAAATACCCGAGACTGGGTAATTTATAAAGAAAAGATATTTAATTTGCTCATCGTTCTGCAGTTGTACAGGAAGCATAGCAGCTTCTGCTCCTGGGCATGCCTCAGGAAACTTGCAATAATTCTGGATGGTGAAGGGGAAACTGGCACATCTTACATGGCAGAGCATGAGTAAGAGAGAGAGGGGAGAGGCGCTCCCAGTTTTAAACAACCATATCACACAAGACCTCTTTCACAGAAACAGTATCAAAGCAGAAAATCTGTCGGGCACAGTGGCTCACACCTTTAATCCCAGCACTTTGGGAGGGTGAGACAGGTGGATCACGAGGTCAGGAGTTCGAGACCAGCCTGGCCAATATGGTGAAACCCTGTCTCTACTAAAAATAAAATTTAAACAAAATTAGCTGGTTGTGGTGGGGAGTGCCTGTAGTCCCAGCTGCTCAGGAGGCTGAGGCAGAATTGCTTGAACCTGGGATGTGGAGGTTGTAGTGAGCTGAGATCGTGCCACTGCACTCTAGGCTAAGTGACAGAGCAAGACTGCGTCAAAAAAAAAAAAAAAAAAAAGGCAGAAAATCTACTCACATAATCGAATCACCTCCCACAAGGCCCCACCTCCAACACTGGGGTTTACAATTTGACGTGAGACTTGGGCGGGGACATAGATCTGAATCATATTAGAGAGGGAGAGGCATGAGGGGAAGGTAAATGTCAGGGGAACAGAGGAGCAGGGACAAGACAACCTCGCTTCTCACTCCCTGGGGACCAGAACAGGGACCCCGACTCTGGGGACGCAGCACCACACACTCTCGGTGTCCCTGTATCAGGGGAGGTGGGAGCTGCTTCCTTGTTCATGGGGCCTGGCCTCACCTGCTTAGATAGCTTCACACTCACAGTCCCACCCTGGACTACAACCCCACAGAGCCTGTGTCTTCCTTTCCTCTCCTGCCCATTCCTGGGTTTTCCTTCCATCACCATCTTCTTCCTGTGGCTTCACCTGCTCCCGTTCCAGGCAGCTGCCCCTGGATCTTTGCCCTGTTACCGTCTGTGGACTTACTGGCCTCTGCCATTTGTTCTGAGCTCTGAGCCCTGTGAGGGAGGAAGGGTGAAGCTGGGGTTGGTGCTGTCCAAGGTGCTGCTCTCTCTGGACAGCTTGAGTGAGGGATGCTGATGTGTCGCCAAGGAGGAGGCCCCAGGAGGGATCTGTGTTGGGGTGCCTGGGTCATGGGGAGGGGGCACCTATGCCAGGGTGAGCTGTGAACTGCAGGGACCCTGTTCTGTGTCATTCATCAGCTCTTCCAGCTCCGTGTTCCTCTCTGTAGCTGATTCTCTGGTGTGATCGCTGAGTCTGTCCTACAGGCCCCCTCACAATGCCTGGCGGTCAGAGCTGTGTGTGGAGACCTAGTAGGGAGGTCTCCTGTGCTCACCCAGAGTACCCCGGGGACAGGCTTCATGATCTCCCTTGTGCCAACCCCACAACAAGATCTGGACAGGGGGCTGGGTCAGATAAAGTCAGATCCATGAGAAGAATGTGTGTCCTGGCAGTGCTGAGGTCTGTACCCCCAGCTTAACTCTCAGTATCTTTGCAGATAATTTAAGTTGTGCATCTGCAGTTGGCTGGGAAGTCCCATGTCCTTAAATCCTTGGTTATTTCTGTACAGAAGGTCATGAGGGCCTGCACATGGATATAACAAGGACTGTCTGATTAGGATGGGTATATTTTACGTGGTGGGCTTTCCCTCTCCAAGTGTTTTATAGATGTGTTCAAATGTATAAGAAAATATGCAACATTAATCATGTTAAGTGTACGATTCAATGCCATTAATTACATTCACAATATTCTACATCCTCACCGCTATATTTTTCCAGAAAATTTTCATATCTCACATAGATTTTTATACTATTAATCAATAACTCCCCACTTTCCCTTGCCCTGGCCCTTGGTAGCCACTGATGCTATCTCTCTCTCTCTCCGTCTCTCTCTCTCTTTGAGACTTTTTGCATTTTTTTCTTTATGCTTTTTTCCTATTTATGCTCAAATTCATATACTTTTAGATCTTTCCTTAAATAAGAATATGTCCCCCTAAGTAAATGTAATCAGTGACTGGACACTGTTGGTGTCTCACTCCCAGCCCCTGTGTGGTGACAGAGCCCTGCTTCCCCAGCCCATGCCAGAATTAACTCAAAGTGGATCAAATACCAAAATGTAATTGAAAAGTGTATTCAACTCTTAGAAGAACAGATAGATAAGGGTAACATTTCATGACCTTTGATAAGGTCCAGTGCCCACGTCATTGGGGAGGGGCTGGGTTCAGGCACAGGAGCTGAAGAGTCCAGATGCCCCTGCCCTGTGTGGGTGCTGGGGACATGGCCGTGTGCCTGTGTCCCTAAAGGTTCTGTCACTCAGGATCTGTGTCCGAGGGTCTTGGCTGGGCTGCTGTGGAATCTTCCACAGGGGTCTTTCCCAGTGGGGGATGTGTCCTCCCAGGGATTTCAAGGATTCTCAGCTGGAAGAATCAGGAGGGATGTGGCAGCCACTAGGGTGCAGGTTTCCCTCAGGGACAGAGGGCACCAGTGGCCTCCAGGCTAATCCATCACCCCCAGAGTCAGGCCCCTGGGCATGAGGGGCATGTGATCCTCCCGACCCCACCTCCACAGGACCCCGTTGCTGGGTGGTCTGTGGGAACGTGGCCTCCCCTCCATGTAGTGCAGGAGAGGGACCCTAGAGGCCCTTTTGTGTGGAGTGAGATGAGGGAGGATGCACGTTAGGGCAGGAATCGTGTCCCTGGAGGCAGGAGCTGTGAGAAAATGGGCAGAGGGGAGGTGCACAGCTCGCCCAGTGCTGCAGGCTACATCGGGGTGGGAGTGTTTCCTTGGCGCTCTAAGCCTTGTCCCTTAAACGTTCCAGAACTTCCCACCTCAGCGCTTCTTTCTCACTGAGGCTCCTCAGGTCTGTACTGTCCTTGAGCTCCCAGCTGAGCCTCCTGACCCATCTGACACCCTGAGTCCTGTGTCACCCTCTGTCCCCATCCTCCTGCGAAGCTCTATGGGACGCCCAGCTCTCCGGACACCCCAGTCTTCAGGATGGAGGTCCAGTCCTGCCTTCCCGTCAGTTATGGGGCCAGCTCTAGGCTCCCTTGTCCTGATCATCAGTCACCCCAGGAGGGGCAGCAGCTGAGCCAAGGGGAGGAGCAGGGACAGGTGTCAGCCACTCTCTGCACCTGCATGTAAGAGCCGGGCGTGGGAGGACCCCAGGAATGACTGAACGTCTGATTTAGAAGGTGCTAGCTTGTGCTTAGGGCATTTGAGATTTAACAGGAAAAGTAGGGTTATTTCCCATTTTGTAGGCACAGTAGTTTAAGCTTGGAATCACAGGTTCCCCTTGGATGTCACTAAAAATCTCAGTCCCACCCATTGGGGCATGAAATCTGGAATCCACACCCTGGCCCAGGGTGGGCACAGGGGCTCCTGTGTCTGTGCAGCTTCTGCAGGAAGATGTGCTTTTTGATGGCAACAGTGCTCTTGTCTCCCTGGAGGGCAGTGCCCAGCTTCCTGCAGCCCCCTCCCTGCAGGCCCCACCCTCTCTAGTTTCCCCCCTGCCTTGCCCCATCTCAGCCCTCACGGGGTCTCTGAGCTGATGGGTCCCAGGGTACTGTGTGGGTCATTCATGCTGTTCGCTCTGCCCCGATGCCTGCCTGGTGTAATGTCTGCATTCCTGTGTCCAGGATCCTGCAAGTTCTCTGGGTGTGTGTATGTGTGTTTGTGTGTGTGGTAGGCTTACACACAGGTGAGATCTCAGAGTGAGAGCATTTGATGCATTTAACAAACATTTATTTAAATGCAGGGGTCATGGAGCAGGGCGTCTACTTATGATAGACGATGGTTTGTGCTGTAGGTTGGACCACTCTTTCATGGCCTCTCTTCACACTGACCCTGGGTTCCATCTCTAAAGGGGATACTCCCACGTGGGTCCTGGGCTTGGCCATGTGACTTACCGAGGGTAATGCATGCAGGGGAGGGGTCTGGGTCAGTCCCAGTCACACCGTGGGGGCCTGGCATGGTGTCCTCACTCCCTCCTGATCTGCCACAAGAACAGTGTCCCCTGGTGACCCCTTCATCTCGGGTGCATTCAGGAATCCTGCCATGTGTCACACCCCTGCTGTCCTGTCAGAGTCACCCTAGGAAAGGCCTAGAGTGGTGGCTTCTCCCATGTGAGCTCTGAGGTCAGAGCCCGGAGCCTGGTTGCCCCCATCCAGGGAGCCGCCTCCCCTTAGGCCTTGGTGTCCTCAGGAATCTCTGACCCCAGCAGCTCTGCTCTCCAGCCCCCATGGCTCTGGCCTCATGTGTGGGCATCAAAGGCTCTGCTCTGCCATCATGCTGTCTCCGTGGGGTGGCCACGGGAAAGCCTCTGCGGGAGGGTGAGGGCCCTGGGTTGGAGCCTGTGTGGCCATCGCAGGCAGGCTTGCCCGGGGCTGATGAAAGGGAGGATGCAGTGATTCACTGGGAAGCCGGGTGCGTTCTGGAGCTGTGAGGACATGTTTACCAGGTGATGGAGGTCCCTCTTTTTATTATTTGTCATTGGTGTCTGCACTGTCTCCATCATGATGGAATGATGTGGAATTTCAGAAAAGGCCATTTGCTTCTGTTCTGCTAATTATAATGTTTTTCTAGCTAGTCTGTCAATGTAGCAAAGGCAATGGTTAATTTTCAGGTGTTAAAATCACCTTGAATACCTGGGGAATAAACTCAACACAGTAAATCCCGGCTCCTTTTGGTCATATTTTATTTGTGGATTTTCCCTCTCTGTTCCCAAGTAAGGCCTGCGATCTTACTTCCTCATTGTGTCCTGGTCTGCTTTCCACATGAAGGTTTTATTGCCACGAAAATGAGTTAATGAGTAGTCTTCCCTTCCTGTTCTCTGGGAGAGTTGTGTAAATTTAATAAGAGCTGGTGTTTGCTTTGTGCATTTTTTTTGTTGTTTAACCCAAAAAGATTTTATAATTCTTTTTATTTTTATTTATTTATTTATTTATTTATTTTTTGCCAATCATTGAGAGCTTGTAAGGTTGCTGAGGTTGGTTGGCCTTGAACTCTTGGCCTCGCCTTCGCAAGCGCCACGACATCCGGCCGGAGCCACTTTGGGCCCCAATTCTTTTTTTTTTTTTTGGTGGGGGGAATGGAGTCTCACTCTGTTGCCCAAGCTGGAGTGCAGTGCCGTGATCTTGGCTCACTGCAATGTCTGCCTCCAGGGTTCAAGCAATTCTCCAGCCTCAGCCTTGTAGGTAGCTGGGATTACAGGCACCCACCACCACACCTGACACACTTTTGTATTTTTAGTAGAGATAGGGTTTTACCATGTTGGCCAGGCTGGTCTCAAACTCCTGACCTCAAGTTATCTGCCTGCCTCAGCCTTCCAAAGTGCTGGGATGACAGGCGTGCACGACTGAGCCTGGCTGATTTTATACTTCTTTTGTGAAGAAAAATGAACATAGCAGAAATGTCTGCATTCCCATGAGCTCGTGAAAGCCCAGCCCAGATTAAGATATGGTACATTGCCTGCACCAAGTGACACTCCGATGCCCTCCAGCCATTGCAGGGCACAGGTCACCTCCATTCTGATCTCTAGCTCCACAGTTGGGTTTTCCTCTTGGAAACTTTACAGAGGCGAAATCAGTAATCATTTTCCCTTTCTTTCGCTCGCGCTCTCTCTCTCTCTCTCTCTCTCCCTCCCTCCCTTCCTCCCCTCCTCCCTCCCTCCCTTCCTCCCTTCCTCCCTCCCTTCCTTTCTTCCTTTCTCTCTCTTTCTCTCTCCTGTTTGTTGAGATTGAGTTTCACTCTTGTTGCCCAGGATGAAGTGCAATGGCATGATCTCTGCTCACTGCAATCTCCGCCTCCCGGGTTCAAGTAATTCTGCTGCCTCAGCCTCCCAAGTAGCTAGGATTACAGGCATGCGCCACCACACCTGGCTAACTTTGTATTTTCAGTAGAGATGGGGTTTCTCCATGTTGGTCAGGCTAGTTTCGAACTCCCTACCCTCAGGTGATCCACCCTTCTCAGCCTCCCGAAGTGTTGGGATTACAGGCCTGAGCCACCGCACCTGGCCTAGTGATCATTTCCTATTCTCCGCTGGCTCCTTTCTTTCAGCTCTGTGTGTGGGATCACCCATGCTGTGTGCGGCAGCAATCCGTTCCTTTCTCACGTTCTACAATATCCCTCAGTTTGAATGCACTACAGTTTTATCCTGTAGTCTGAAAGGCACATCAGGAAACATCCCTGGCCTGCAGGATGGGGCCAAATGTTGCACATTTGGACTGTGACACTTTGGATTCTTCTGAACGGTGCTGGAATTTTACAGATTCTCCTGCCTGATAGATGAACACATCTAAGTTCCCACAAGCAGCATCTCCATGTCAGTTGCTCCAACACTTGGTGTCAATCTTTTGAGTTTTAGGCTTTCTCATGTGGGTGGCTTAAGATTTGATGATGAGATTTGAGACACCCATTTGTTGGTTGATACTGGGAAGGAGGAGGAGGTCAGAGGAGGGACAAGACCTTCTTTTACCTCTGGACAGAAGGATCTTTGCTCTGCCTCACGGAGCAGAGACCCTCAAGGTCCTCAGTTTTCAAGGACAGGTATCTGCTGCCCCCATCTGCCCCGGGCACAGCCCTGAGGCCTGCTCTCCTAGGAAGAAAGAATTGGCCTCCCCTGGGTACAGGCTGTCCCCACCTGTGCTGCATCTGCAGGGCCTGGGGCTGGGGCTTTGCTGTGGCTTCAGGGTGACTGGGACAGATGCAGAAGTGACCACCCAGGGCCGATCCTCTCAGTGGCAAAGGGAGGAGTGAGGGCCCTGTCCTCACCGCCCCATCCTGGAGGCCAGGGATGTTTCCTGATGTGCTCTTCAGACTCAGATGAGGGTGTCCCCAGAGACTCAGATTCTTCCAACACCTCTCAGGGAACAGGTCCAGGCCAGGGCTGTCCAGGGCATCTGGAGAAAGACCGAGAGTGGCCGGAGCAGGGAGGTTAGGAGATGGGCAAAGCCAGTAATATCTGGCTGGGCAAAAGCACCCCTTCTTGGGCAGTGTCCCCAGGTTATGACCATGGGAGGGAACTCAGCAGAGACCAGGGAATCCCATGTGTCCACTCCCACAGCCTCCCCTGTTTCTATCACCCTCCCTGCTGGGGCAGCTTCTCCTTGCCTTCCTCTTCCCATCTGGGCTCCTATGCCTCCTCAGCCCAGGTCCTGCCTGCTGCCAGCCTTCTCTCTCAGGTGCCCCCAGCACATGCCATGACCCCTCCCAGCAACACAAGTTCCTGCCTTCACGTGGACTCCCCAGAGCCCACCAAGCAGATGTGGTTGGATTCTGGATGCTCTTCAGGGAATCCTGAGGAACAGAGGGAGAGCCCAGCCCAGGAGGGCCCTGCATGCCTGTTTACTAGTCACCTGCCTGGTGGGGACACTGGGGTGCTCCTATCCTGGGGATACCATGGATAGCTGAACCCCAGCCAGCTGAACCCTGGCCAGCTGGTTCTATGGGGCATGGAATCTCCCCCATACTCAGAGTGGTGACACCGAGGAAGGAAGTCACATGCTCCCCCTCTCATTTATGAGACCTGGCCTTACTTGCTGAGATGGCTTCACACTCACAATCCCAGCCTGGGCTGCAGCCCCACAGAGCCTGTGTCCTCCTCTCCTGCCCATTTCTGGGTTTCCCTTCCTGCATCACCTTCTCCCTGTGTCCCCACCTGCTCCTGCTCTAGGCATCTGCCCCTGGGTCACTGCCCTGTCACCATCTCTGGGCTCACTGGCCTCTGCCATTTGTTCTTAGCCCTGAACTCTGTGAGGGAGGAAGGGTGAAGCTGAGGTGGGCACTGTCCAAGGGTCTGTTCTTCTGGACTGCTTGACAGTGAGGGATCCTGAGGTGTCACCAGAGAGGAGGTGTGTGTTAGGAGTGCCCAGATCATAGGGGGCAGGAAAGGCTCACGGACAAGGGAGAAATCCCTGATGGGGGAGAATCAGGGTCCTATTTTGGGAAGGATGAGAACAGAGAGGTCATTGTCATGTGACTGAAACTGGCCTGTTTGGGAAATTGGGCTATTACCTCTCCTGACGGCTCTAAGGTTAGGTAGTACCTCAATTTCCCTTTGGTGACCTGGAACTTTGGGGAAGGACTGAGTTGTGCTGTTGGTCTGGTCCATTGGGGCCTGGAGCAGGAGCTCAGCCACTGCCACGGCCTCCTCTGACTGCTGTTTGGCAAAGCTGTCAGGCGGGGCTGATGGCGCTGTCCTGGGGAGGCCCTTTTAGTAGCAAGGCTGGTGCACCCTGTCCCCTGGGAGAATGACCCGCCCTCCTCACTGCTGACCTCTGCCGTCTCATCAGGTCTGTCAGCTTCACACACAGAGCCCTGGGTATTCAAGCCTTGGGTTTTATTTTCTTCATGATGCAGAAACCCAGCTGGCGGGTCTCCTCATGCTCTTTAGTGCTAGGGAAGGTGGGATGATGCCCAACAGGAAGGTGACGGAGGTGGATCTAGGGGCTAGACAGGGGCTCACTGTTGATTGAATCCATCCATGAGGGGGATTTGCAGGCTCAGGATCTGAGGGGTGTTCCTGGGCGTAGTCACACAGTGGAGAGTGGAAGAGCATGGACAGGCTGGGCGGGGTCAGCACCCACCATAGCTGATGCAGAAACTGCAGTCCCTGAGGTGTGGGACAGAGAACCAGGGCCTGCCAGGACAGCATGTCCTGGAATGTCCTTTACATCTCTTGCCAAATGGTGGAGAGAGAGGACAAGGCCATTGTCCCATTTCAGCATGTCCAGGCCTGAGCAGAGGGTCTGGCCATGGCAGGGACACTGAGATCAGGGAGAATCCAAGACACATGTGGTCCCCCAGTGTCCTGCATGTGCAGCCAGCCCTGGGCTCTCCCTCTGTTCCTCGGGATTCCCCTGCTTTCCCTCAGGGGCCTCGACCCTTCCTCTCAGGCTAACCCCGGTGGTCTGACTGCTTTCCTGGGTCCTCTGTCTCTTTCCTGGGCCAACATTCCCTGGTTCAGCGGCGGATGGTTTCCCTGTCTGGCCAGGACAGATGTGACTTCTTCAAGTCTCCTCAGCTTCTCTCTCCTGGACCCTTTTTACCCTAGAAGCAATGGGTCCTGGGTTATCAGGGCATGGGGTGGATGCATCCAGGACAGGGACTGGGGTGCTGTGTCTAGGTTGAGAGGCTGAGCTCAGGATGCAGAGCTGGTCATTGCTGAGGGGAAGTGACTAAAGGTAGATGCAGGGAAGTAAGTCCTAGACGATCAGAGACAAGAGCCTTCCAGGCTGGGCCTGGATAACCCTTCCTCCTTGTTCCCTGATGTCCTCTCTCCCCTGCCCAGGCCTCACTGGCCCAGCCCCAGGGCAGCCATTCCCATCTATGAGGTCAGTGTGCGTGATGAATGTTCTGGTCCTGCAGGATCCAGGAAGACCCATGATCTTCCCCACCTGCTGTCCTCACACAGCTCCAAGGATGAAGGCCGTGCATAGCTCCTAGCCTGTGTCCGTCTGTGAAGGCACAGCAGATGTGCTCATCTGATAACAGAAAGGTGAGCAATCAGAAAGGAGCATCCATGGGTGCTATAGATAATGGGTGTGGTTTCACTTAACCCCCAGTGTCCTGAGCCTTCCTGCCCTCTTCACCGAGGCCCTGGTGGCATTGTCTGTCACTGGCCTCTACAAATAAACTTGCCTGTCCCCAAATTCGGAATCCTCGTTGCTCAGTCTTGATAACCAAGGAGTGGGAAGAAGGCAGATGCCAAATGAATTCTCCTGGATTGGGAGCATGAGCTCCCTTCTCCTTCAACGCACTGCTACAGTCACTGGCATTTGAAAAAGCCACCATGTTAAAACTTTCTGTTACCAAAGAGTTCACAGAGAGTCTCTGCCACTGAAAGCACCCAGAAGGAAAGCCAAATGACCCTACTCAACATGCAATATAATAGTATCTTCAAGAAAAAAAAATTCCATCAAAGCAAAAGTAAACTCAAAAATAAAAAGAACTGGCCGGGTGCGGTGGCTCAAGCCTGTAATCCCAGCACTTTGGGAGGCCGAGGCGGGTGGATCACGAGGTCAACAGATCGAGACCATCCTGGTCAACATGGTGAAACCCCGTCTCTACTAAAAATACAAAAAAAATAGCTGGGCACAGTGGCGCGTGCCTGTAATCCCAGCTACTCAGGAGGCTGAGGCAGGAGAATGGCCTGAACCCAGGAGGCGGAGGTTGCAGTGAGCCGAGATCGCGCCATTGCATTCCAGCCTGAATAATGAGAGCGAAACCCCGTCTAAAAAAAAAAAAAAAGAAAGAATTGACAATTTCTACAAATGAGAAGGAACCAGTGTAACAATTCTTAAAAAAACAGGATGTTATAATAACACTTCAAAAAGATCACACTATCCAGCAATAGGTTCTAATGAAAATGAAATCTTTAAGATACCAGATAAAGAATTCAAAGTATTGATTTTCAAGAAGCTCAATAAGATCCAAGATAAATATGAAAACTAATACAAAGAAATCAGAAAATCAATTCAGGATATGAATGAGAAATTTACCAGAGAGATAGATATTAAACAAACAAACACCTGGAATTTCTGGAAATTAAAAAAAAATCATTGAAGGAATTACAAAATACAGTTGAAAGCTTTAACAACAGACCAGACCTAGCAGAAGAAAGAATCTCAGAACTTGAAGACAGTTCTTTAGAATTAATCTGTTAAGACAAAAATAAAGAAACAGAATTAAAAAGTGAACAGAGCTTTTGATAGGCATGGGACCAAGTAAAACATCCAAACCTATGAATTACAGGTATTTCTGAGGGAGAAGAAAAACATAAAGTTTGGTCAACCTATTTGAGGAAATTATTGAGGAAAACTTAGCTAGTCTAGTAAGACATCCAGGCATTCAGGTAGAAAAGGCTTAAAGAACACCAGGCAGGTAGATTGCAAGAAGGACCTCACCACAACTATAGTTATTAGACTGTCTAAGGTCAAAGTGAAGGAAAAAATTTGAAAATCAGCAGGAGAAAAGTGTTTAATCACCTGTAAAGGAAACCCCATCAGACTAGCAGTAGACTTCTCAGCAGAATTCCTACAAGCCAGAAGGGATTGAGAATCCATTTTCAAAGTACATAAAGAAAAAACAGTAATAAACATCAACTTTGAATGTTTTTTATCCTGCAAGAATAAACTTCAAAATGGAGAAATAAAGTCTTTCCCAGAAGCAAATGTTGAGGGAATCTGTCACCACTAAACTGGTCCTATAAGAAATGCTCAAAGGAGTTCTAAACATGGAAATGAAAAGTCCACTAAAAAAAACTACAAAGTAACTAGCTGAAAATTGTCATTATGACAGGAAGAAAACCTCACCTGTCAATGTGAACCTTGAATGTAAATGGATTACAGGCTCCACTTAAAAGATACAGATTGGTGAAACAGATTAAATAAACATGATCCAAGCATATGCTGCTTGCAAGAAACTCTACTTATTCATAAAGATCCTAACAGACTGAAGGTAAAGGGGTAGAAATAAATATTCCATGCAAATGGAAACCAAAAGTGAGCAGAAGTAGCTACGTTTGTATCTGTCTCTGAAGAGGGATGTGGGGAGACCTGAGGAGTGACAGGGGCCCCGGACACTGAAACCTGATGTCTCTGCTAAAAAACTCTGGGTGGGTCTGTAAGGACCCACCATCTACCTTCATACAAGGAGACCCAGGAATTCTGCTGAAGGAGATGAGGGAGAATTCCCCAGAGAGAGAGGGGAGAGGAGGAGGCACAGAGCCCCGGCCCCACCCCTGGATTCTGATTTCATCAGGCTCTGATCCCTTGTTCTTTGGGATCAGGTGGAGACTTATCCACCCAAACACTCTGGCTCTTGCGAGATACATGGACATGAATCCTCCCTTCTACCCATAACACACGTTCCAGCCCGCCCTCAGGTATGAATACTGTGCAGATCCCCCAAAGTGCGCATGGAACGTGGCCTGACATAAGACCGCAAATCCGATTTTGATGATTCATTGGAGGTAGACTAGAGAAGCGCTTGCGTGAGAGATTTGTAGAATTTAAAGTGTGAAACAAACATATGATCAATGCTTAATGATCATGCTGAATTAAACCTATCCTGATTTTTTCGTTTACATTTTCCTGAGTGTCCACCAGAGGGCGGCAGAGTCCCTCCTGGCCTGGAGCTTCCCCAGGGGCTGCTGACTTCCCTCAGCGGGACCCACAGCCCCCCAGGGTCCACCCTCACCACTCCACCCACCTCCTCCTCGCCCTCCAAGCTCCCCACACAGACTCTGTCAGCTCCTCCCTGCAGCCCAGTTGCCGCCCAGCTAAAGCCACTCCTGCAGGCAGCTCCTGCCCCTGCATCCCCCTCCTTCCTGGGCTCAGCTGAAAGGACATCGCCCCGGGGCAGCTCCCTGTGATCCTCAGAGCCAAATCACAGCCCTTCTGTAATCATCATTAGCTCCTCAATCCCACGACATTCACGGAGCACCTGTTTCAGGGAAACTCCGTGAGTGTAGGGCCTACTTCTGTCCTGCTCTGTGTGGAATCCCGGGACCTAGCCCAGTGTCTGACATACAACACATCCTCAATGAATACTGGCTAAATGCGTGGCGGCCACACAACAGAAGCACGTCACTTCCAGGTGACCGCCGCAGTCAGGGCCTCTTCTGTGTGGACACAGGAGCACTGGCATCATCCCAGCAGAAACCCCATGCCCAGCTGGCTTTCTCTGTCACAAGGGAAGTAATCCCCCTGGTGTGACAGACCTAAGGCCAGAACACAGCATAGGTCAGCGCAGGGAAAGGCAGGTTGTCCTCCCAGGGGACAGGGGTCCATCAGCCTTGCTTCTCAAAGCTTTGTCTGGGGAACTGAGTATAGACAGAAGGGGAAGAGGAGGAGGGACAAAAGAGGCAGAAATGAGAGGGGAGGGGACAGAGGACTCCTGAGCAGAGACCCCACCCCTGGACCATGTGATCTTGGAAAGTGCTCCTGCCCTGGGAGGAGGCTCAGCACAGAGGAGGAAGGACAGCAGAGCCGAGAGTCACAGCAGCCCTGACTAGAGCGTTCCCCTACACTGAGGACAAGCAGGCAGCAGAGACCATGGGCCCCGCCTCAGCCTGTCCCCGCAGAACGAGCGTCACCTGGCAGGGGCTCTTGCTCACAGGTGAGGGGAGGACTCCCTGGGACTGGGTGGGAAGAGGGCCAGAGATACTGGTTGGGATCTCCTTGGGAGGACGGGGCTCTGAGAGGGGACAAAGGGACTTCTGTTGCAGCTTGAATGTGGGAGAGGACACGAGAGAGGAACAGGAAACCAGAACAGGAAAATCACATTGAACTAGAATTAGAAAAGGTCAAGAAAATCTCACATGTTCTTTTTTCCTGGCTAATGATCACTAGCTGCTACATTTTGAAACATGATAATAGTAACTATATCATATGACATTTCTTTCTTTTTTTTTTTTTTTTTGAGACAGTTTCCGCTCTTGTTACCCAGGCTGGAGTGCAATGGTGCCATCTCGGCTCACCGCAACCTCCGCCTCCTGGGTTCACGCAATTCTCCTGCCTCAGCCTCCTGAGTAGCTGGGATTACAGGCGCCACCATGCCCAGCTAATTTTTTGTATCTTTAGTAGAGACGGGGTTTCACCATGTTGACCAGGATGGTCTCGATCTCTTGACCTCGTGATCCACCCACTTCGGCCTCCCAAAGTGCTGGGATTACAGGCTTGAGCCACCGCGCCCGGCCTTTTTTTTTTTTTTTTTTTAATGACATTTCAAATAAAAACATAACCAGGGCATAAGATATTATCCCTAGCCACCAACTTCAAACATTGGCAAATAAACCCCAGGCTGTGGAGGGCCCTGGGAACTCTCATGAGCTCATCCACAGGAGTCTGCAGACGATCAGGCACTGGGGTGCAACCAGGATCACACAAGTCCCTGTCCTCACGGAGCTCACGCTCTCATGGGGAGGAAGGCAGACATGCAAAGAGATCTAGAAGGTGAGGTCAGGTGTTGGCAAGAGCCCTGGAGGGAACAGAACCGGAAAAGGTCAGAAGGGAAGACCCAGGGTCTCCAAAGGAGGTGTTAGGGAAGGGGTCTCCCTAAGATGCCCTGATGTGAGCAGGTGCAGACCCCTGGGGAAGAGGATTCCAAAGAGGGAAATGCGAAGGTCAGAGGTGCTGAAGTAATGGGAGGGGCACACTGCTGACGTTGATCCGGTAGGACACACACACACACACACACACACACACACACACACACACACACACACACTCAAGATGGGGGTGGGTAGAGAAACCTGCTCGGGACCCAGGGCCCCATCTTTCCACCCCAGTGCACAGGTCCCAATATTGACTGATGCTCTCTCCCCTTCCTAGCCTCACTTCTAACCTTCTGGAACCCGCGCACCGCTGCCCAGCCCAGTATTGAAGCTGTGCCACCCATTGCTGGGGAGGGGAGGGAGGTTCTTCTGCTTGTCCATAACGTGTCCCAAGATGTTTTTGGCTACAACTGGTACAAAGGCGAAAGGGTGGACACCAACTTTCGGATTATAGGATATGTAATAGGGACTCAAGTATCTACCCCAGGGCCCGCATACAGCGGCCGAGAGACACTGTTCCCCAATGCATCCCTGCTGATCCAGAGCGTCACCCCCAATGACACAGGAAGCTACACCCTACACGTCATAGACAAAAATCTTACGAGTGAAGAAGTACTCGGCCAATTCGACGTGCAGGGTGAGTGATTCCTTCGTGACTTCTGGGTGTTGGGGTCAGGACTACTCCGCACACATGGGCTTGTCAGGCCTGGGTTGTGCCTGTGTCCCCGTCTACATTTTGTCCTGTGTTGGGGTTTGGCACTTAGTGCAGGACACACACAGCGGAGACAAACTTCCACAGATCAGAATCCCTTTCCTGCATCCAGACCCTGCAGACACTCGCAGCAGAGGAAGGACAGTCTGATGATGGGGACTCAGCAGGGAAGGTTGGTCTCAGCCAGGATTCTGTGCCCTTCCCATGAAAAAGACCCTGGAGAACTGGGTCAGGGCCCGGCCTAAGGGATCCCCTGGAATCCTCACAGAGAAGCTCAGCCCTGGAAGCACCAGCCTCAGACCCCTGTCCCAGGGCTCCCGACTCCAGGCGACCCTGAGGAACCTGTGCCAGGGCTCCCGACTCCAGGCGACCCTGAGGAACCTGTGCCAGGGCTCCCGACTCCAGGCGACCCTGAGGAACCTGTGCCAGGGCTCCCGACTCCAGGTGACCCTGAGGAACCTGTGCCAGGGCTGGGTTGTGGCCTCCTGGCTGAACTGACTGGGAGCAAGGATTTGAGCTGTTTGAGGACCATGGCTTAGGGAGCTGGTCACCAGCCAGGGCCCAGCCCCTAGAGCCTCATCTGGGCAAGCACAGAGCCTCATTCTTCACCTGAGACTCAGCCCCAGGAGAGGACAGAGGGACAGGGTTACTGGGACCTCAGCCCCCTGGATGAGGAACTTAAGAGAGATCCTGGGAGGGGGTTCAGTGTCTTCTGGGGCCGAAAGAGAGGAAGAATGATTCTGCTGTAAGCTCCTTGTACACCAGGAATCAGGCCCAAATAACCCACTCCTGGAGGCAAACAGTCAGATGCTGCTCTTCTACACAGGGCTCTAGGCCAGTCATTGTGATTATCTTTAGGTGAATCCACAGACAACAAAGCAAGCCAGAGACTCCACACCCTGCACAACCCAGGACCCCACGTGAGACACACACTTGCTCAGCAGTTCTCATGAAGGAGGCAGGGAATGAATGAAGGAATGAATGATCCTCAGTCTCTTCAGAGACTGGAAGCTGATGCAGGATCCTAGGAGGTCCTGGCCTCACCTGTTCCCTGTCCCTCCAAGGGGCTGAGATACCCCTGTTCCACCCCTCTTATCCCCTGTCTCTAGAGCCACCCCAGTGGGAGACTGAGGCAGGAGGGTGTATTGAGCCCAGGAGTTCAAGACCAGCCTGGGCAACATAGCAAGATACCCGGCTCTTGAGAAAAGGAAGCCACCAGGTGTTGAGTCTCATGAGTGTGTAAATGCTTCGCTATGGGGTGGGGACAAACCACTCCTCTATCTGCTCTCTACACTGACTCACCAGGGGCCCAGAGGCAGGACAGATATGCAGTCCCCAGCCCATGGGTGTATTTCACCCATTTTACAGCAACTCCATCCTCGTCTTGCTGTGGGCTCAGGTCCTCCAGTCATGCCGTGGGTGTCCCTGGCTCTCTCTGCTCCTCCATGTCCCTCATCTTCCTCCCACTTTGTTCTAGCTGGGATGCCCTGCCCTGCACAGCTTCCTCCACCCTTAGGCCTTCCCCAGACACTCCCTCTAACAAGGCTGACTGTCCCGTCCCCTTCACACTCACACTGTGGCCAGGCCCACCTCCCAGGCAATAGGAAAGGCACAGAAATCAGCTGGAGCAGCTGCTCCTGCCGGGCTCCATCATGAGCCCATGTCCCAGGTCACCAGGAGAACGAGCTTCTACTGTGTCCCCATCCAGGGCTCTTTCCCTCAGTGAGGCCGACACGTGGAACAGGCCACAGGACAGGGATGAGTGACTCCTCCATCCACTCTCTACACTGACTCACCAGGGGGTCAGAGGCAGAAGGACAAGTCTGCAGTCCCCAAAACCCAAGGGCTCATTTCACCCATTTGACTCACAACTCCATCCCCTCCCTGGTGTGGGGCTCAGATCCTCCAGTCATTCCCAGGACCTCCTCCACATGCAGCTGGCCAGGCAGGTGCTGTCTGATGGGTTTGCTGCCCATTCCACATACACCTGCGTCCTCACGATGATGCCATTGTCATAAGGTGGGGTCCCTTGGACAGGGAGATGCACCAGCCACTGGCGTCTTGCTTAGACTCTACCTAGTTTGGATGGATTTGATCAAACTCTAGTTGTGTTTCCTTAAGTGGAGAGAAAATGAAGAAAGCATTTCTCATGCCTGTGCTGGGCTTTCTCCCATTTTGCTGACTGCACAGGAGCTAGCAACAGGGAGCTCTTTATAAATTTTCTTTTTTTTCTTTTTCTGAGACAGTTTCGATTTTGTTGCCCAGCCTGGAGTACAATGATGTGATCTCAGCTCACTGCAACCTCCGCCTCCTGGGTTCAGGCAATTCTCCTGCCTCAGCCTCCTGAGTAGCTGGGATTACAGGCACGTGCCACCATGCCCAGCTAATTTTTTGTATTTTTAGTAGAGACGGGGTTTCACCATGTTGGTCAGGCTGGTCTTGAACTTCTGACCTTAGGTGATCTACCCGCCCCGGCCTCCCAAAGTGCTGGGATTACAGGCTTGAGCCACCACGCCTGGCTGGAAATTTCCCAACATAACACACGTCTCTTCTCCTAATTTGCCTTCATTCTTCTTGTTATGTAACTGAGCATGCTCAGATTTTCTGCCAGCCCCTGCCTGTCTCACTCACCCTTTCTGTGTCTTCTTTCGGACTCTGCTGTACTTTCCTGGTGATCACTAGCTCTTATTAGTCACCATCAAACACCTGGGCAGAGCTGCCCCACCTGGGGGTCCTGCAGTCTGAGTACTAACCTCGCCTCTAGACTTTTTCCTGGTCTCCTCTGCTGTGTCTGCTCGAACACCTGTTGTTATCATCACCTGTCTCTAGGATATCCTTGAAAAAAAAAAAAAAAAAACTCAGAAAACACCCCTCGGCTGGGTGGCGTAGGGACTGTTCAGCTGGAAGGAACTCAGCTCCTGCACATTCCAGGTGAGGACCTCAAAGGGCCAGGCAGGTAGACATCAGGAAAGGACCAGGAGAGGCATCAGAGGCTGTGACTCATGGTCCTGGATCTGTCCATGACCCAACACTGCTGCACAATTCACACTTGGGAAAGTCTGTGCTTCTCTAAGACAAAGCGGGCAGCCTCAGGGTCTCTGAGCCCTCAGGTCATTGTGTACCTGTCTTGTGACACACACACCTTCTGTGGGCTTTTAAGGACTTGGGTGAGCTTAGAGGTGGGAGACGCCAATTCTGATTGAAAGACGCCCGTGGAGGAATCACAGGTTGCACACAGGGCAAGCTTCTCTCTGTTTTCTGCACAGCGGCGCCGCCCAAGCCCTTCATCACCGGCAACAACTTCAGCCCCGTGGAGAACGAGGATGTTGTGGCTTTAACCTGTGAGCCTGAGACTCAGAACACAACCTACCTGTGGCGGGTGAACAATCAGAACCTCCCGGTCAGTTCCAGGCTGGTGCTCTCCAGTGACAACAGGACCCTCATTCTAATCAGTGTCACAAGGAATGACACAGGACCCTATGAATGTGAAATACAGAACACACTGAGTGCCAGCCGCAGCGACCCAGTCACCCTGAATGTCCGCTGTGAGTATCTTCTCTTCCTCTGTGGCCCAGGCTGCCAGCCCAAATCCACCCAGCCTGAGGTCAGGACTCTCAGCCCCTCTTAGGTCCAAGTACACCGACCCTTAATCCTGGACACCAGGCTGGCCATGACTTCCTGCCCCAGGCAAATCTGGGCAACGCCAGCCTGGACCAGGAATATGAGAGAGGAGCTGCTCCCGTCCTGGGAGGCTCAGGGTCCATAGCCTGTTATGGGAGAAACAGGTGAATGTCTCAGGCTCCAGCTCAGTGAACACAGCCGGGGTTTGTTTGGGACTTCAGGGCGGTGACTTGGGTAAGAGGGACACTGTGGCCCTTCCACAGACCAGGAGCTTCCGCTTCCCTCACCTATGGCTTTATTCTCTTTGCTCCAGGTGGCTTGGTCACCCCCACCATTTCTACCCCAGGCACATATTACAAGTTAGGAGCACACATCAGGCTCTTCAGCCATGTGGCTTCTAACCTGCCCGCACGGTATTTTTGGCTGTGATGGAAAGCTTCTGCAGCACATGCAGGAGCTCTTCATCCCCGAAGCACTGCAAAGAATAGCGTGTCCTGTACCTGCCAGGCCTATGAATTGGCCACTGGCCGCAAAAGGACCGAAGTCGAGATGATTACAGTCCATGATACATGGGTCCCTGGACCGTCGGCATTGTATTTTGAGGTGGAGTCTCTCTGGTGTTAAGGCAGAGTTGAAAAAATTTTCTTTTCCAGCCTGTGTCCCATGGGCACAAGCAGATCTCAAATTCTGCCCTGAACCCTCTCACTCTGTCCCTGCAGACCCTCCTCCTCTTGCTTCAGTAATTTCTCATGGATGATTATGGATCCAGCCTGGAATGTGGGGAGGGGGCTCCCTCAGCCCCAAAGCCCCATGCAGTGGAAGGGGCTTCACAGAGGGGAAAGCAGGAAGGGTCCTTAGGGTGCTTAAATGGTCTTTTGCTCATCAATACGTCCCTTTTTGTCACCTCTTTGTTTTTTGTTTTTGATTTAACCTACTCTGTGAGCTGCAAGGAACAAGGAGGCTTTGAAACAAGCTCACACTTTTTCCCCAAACGACAGGAGGAAGCCCCTTGGATAAGGGAGGAGCAGCTCAGACTCTGCTCCCTGCTCTGCACCAGCTCTCCCAGTGACTGGTTCTGCCCTGACTCCACTTGGGGTGGGACTGGGGCGTGTAGAGAAGGTGTCCAGGTGGCCTGTTCTGAATCTGGCTAAATCGAGCTGCCATTCCAAGCAGAGCCTCCCCCGGGTAAGGTTTCAGGGAAATGGGAAGAGAGGGAGCCTCAGACAGACTCCTGAGCTGTGTCCTGGCCCTGAAGTCACTGCCTGAATGAGGCTGTGGGCACAGCACATAGGACACAGCACAGAGGACAGCGAGCGACGCATACTTGGAGAAATGGGGAGATTCAGCCATGGTGGCTCTGCATGGGAGGCTGTGCCAAAAAGTGTGGGTTTAGAGAGAGGGGAAGACTCCCAGCCACTGTATCTGTCTATCATAAAACTTAACATTAACCATTTCTTTTTCTTTTTTTTTGAGACGGAGTCTTACTCTGTCACCAGGCTGGAGTGCAGTGGTGCAATCTGGGCTCACTGCAACCTCCGCCTGGATTCAAGCAATTTTTCCGCCTCAGCCTCCTGAGTAGCTGGGACCACAGGTGCGTGCCACCACGCCCAGCTAATTTTTGTATTTTTAGTAGAGATGGGGTTTCACCATGGCCAGGATGGTCTCGATCTCTTGACCTTGTGATCCGCCCGCCTCGGCCTCCCAAAGTGCTGGGATTACAGGCATGAGCCACCGTGCCAGGCCAACATTAACCATTTCTAAGTGTACAGTTAAGTGACAGCATAAATATAAATCAAGTATATTGCTGTGTGTGATGGCTCACGCCTGTCATCCCAGCACTTTCGGAGGCTGAGACAGATGGATAACCTGAGGTCAGGAGTTTGAGACCAGCCTGAGCAACATGGTGAAACCCTGTCTCTACTAAAAATACAAAATAAAAATAATTAATTGGGCATGGTGGTGGGCGCCTGTAATCCCAGCTACTCAGGAGGCTAAGGCAGGAGAATCACTTGAACCTGGGAGGCGGAGGTTGCAGTGACCTGAGATGGCACCACTGCACTTCAGCCTGGGTGACAACTGAGACTCCGTCTCAAAAAAGAAAAAGAAAAAGAAGTCAAGTATATTTAGACTCTCGTGTAACCATCACAGTATTCATTTCCAGAACTATTTCATCTTACCATACTAAGCCTCTGTGCCCAATAAACAGTAACTCTCCCTCCTTCTCCCCCTAACTCCTGGGAACTTCCATTCTACTTTCTGTCTCCAGGTAACCGACTATTCTATCTTATATAAATGGAATTAGATCACGGTTGTCCTTCTGTGTCTGGCTTATTTCACTTAGCAGAATGTCTTCAAGATTCATCCATTTTGCACCATGTACCACAATTTCATCCCTGGTTAAGATGAAGTAAGCTTCCGTTGTGTAGATATCCCTCATTTCCATCCACTCATCTTCCAATGGACTTTTCAGTTGTTTCCACCTTTTGGCTATTGTGAGTAATGCTGCTGTGAACATCAGTGTTCAAATCGCTGCCTTCAGTTCTTTTGGGTGTAGGTCCAGAAAATGGAATTGGTGGATCAATTGTTAATTTTTTTATTTTTTGAGGAACCACCATACCATTTTCCACAGTAGCTAAGATTTCGAATTTCTATCAGCAATGCACTAGAGTTCCAGTTTTTCCACCTCCTTGAAAGCACGTATTGCTCCGTGTTCTTTTTCTATCAAAGCCATCCTAATGTGTGGGGGGTAGAGTCTCACTGCGGTTTTGATTTGCGTATCCCTAAGTCTTCGTGGTGTTGAGCATCTTTGCATATACTTGTTGGTGATTTGTGTATCTTTCGTGGAGAAATCTCTATTTTAGTCCTTTGTCCATTCTTTTAATTGGGTTTTTGGATTTTTGTGGTTGTTCATTTACAGTAGTTCTTAATATATTCTGGAAATTAATCCCCTATCATATATATGATTTGCAAATATTTTTCTTATTTCATGGGTTGCGTTTTCACTTTCTCCATAATGTTCTTTGATACAATAAAGTTTTTAATTTTCATGAAGTCCAGCTTATCCATTTTTTCTTTTGTTGCTCATGCTTTTGTTGTTACAAGCAAGAAATCAGTATGAAATTCAATGTCATAAAACTTTTTTCCTATGTTTTCTTCTCAGGGTTTTATACTTTTCACTCTTATGTTTACGTCTTTGATCCGTTTTAGGTTAATTTCACATACAGTGTCGGGTAAAGATCCAGCTTTCCCCACAGCATTTGTTGAAAAGACTGTCCTTTCCCCACTAAATGGTCGTGGCGCTCTTACCAAAGAGCATTTGGCCGTATATTCAAGCATTTCTTTCTGGGCTCTCTATTCTGTGTCATTGGCTCCAGTATCTTCCTTTAGGCCAGTACCACACTGTGTATCGATTGCTGTGGCTTTATAGTGAACGCTGAAGTCCGGAAGCGTGAGTCCTCCAGCTTCATTCTTTATCTTCCAGGTTGTTTGGCTATTTAGAGTCCTGAGATGCCATATGAATTTTAGGAGAGGTTTCCTATTTCTGCCAAAACTGTCACTGGACTCTGGTGGGAACTGCACTGCCCCTGCAGCTCACCGTGGGTAGTGCTGTGCTCCTAACACTGAGTCTTCCCGTCCGTGAGAACAAAACGTCTTTCCATTTATTCACGTCATCTTTAATTTCTTCCAGCTCAAGGTATCTTTTCACCTCCTTTTAAACTGATTTGTAAATATTTTATACTATTTTATGTTAATGTGAATTGGGAATTTTTTCCTAATTTCTTTCAGATTGTTCGTTGTTAACGTGTAGAAGCACAACTGATGATTGCGTGTTGACTTTCTATCCTACAACGGTCCTCAACTTATTTATTGATTCTAACAGGTTTTTTTAGTCTTTAGGGTTTTCTACATATCAGTTCACGATATCTGAGAACAGAGATCATTTTACTTCTTCTTTCCAATTTGGATGTCTTCATCTTTCTTTCCAGTTTCTCTGGCTAGGGCTTCTAATACTATGCTGAATAAAAGTGGCAAAAACGGGCATGTTTGACCTGGTCTTACAGGGAGAGCTTTCAGTCTTTCTCCCTTGAGTATCGTGTTAGTTTTGGGCTTTTCACATGTTGCCTTTATTATATTAAGGCGGTTTCCTTCCATTCATGGAAAGTTTTCATTATGAAAGAATGTTCTATTTTGTCAGATGCTTTTATTGGTTCTATCTAATTATGGATCTGTTAAAAGTTTCCAAGAATTCATCTAGGTTATTCAACAATTATTCATAGCACTCTTGTAATCTTTAATATTTCTGTAGAATTTGTAGAATTGGTAACAATGTCTCCATTTTCTTTTCCTTTTTTTAATAGATAGGGTCTCACTCTGTAGCCCAGTCCAAGCTAGAGTGCAGTGGTGCCATCATATAGCTTACTGCAGCCTCGACCTCCCAGGCTTCAGTGATCCTCCTACCTCAGCCTCTTGAGAAGCTGGGAATGCAGACATGTGCCATCATGCCTGGATTGTTTTTTAAGGAAATTTTGTAGAGATGGTGTCTCCTTATGTTGCCTAGGCTGGTCTCGACCTCCTAACCTCAAGCAATCCTCCTACTTGAGTCTCCCAAGGTGCTGGGATTAAAGGTGTGAGCCACCACACCTCCATTTTCATTTCTGATTTTAGTAATCTGAATCTCCTCTTTTTTCTTGGTCAATCTAGTAAATGACTGTCGATTTTGTCGATCTTTTTCGAAGAACCAACATTTGGTTTCATTGATTCCTTCTCTTGTTTTTCTATTTTTCATTTTATTTAAACTCTAATCCTTATTATTTCCTTCATGCACTATCTGTGGTTTGAGGTTGTTCTTTTTCTGTATCCTGAAGTGGTAAAGCTAGGTTGTTGATTTGAGGCCTCTCTTTATTTTTAATGTATTTACCATTTTAAATTTCTCGCAAAAAATTCTTAACTTCTCTGAGCCTTCAATTCTTCAACTGAAAATCGTAATAATTCTCATCACCAGGAAATGAAGGGAATGAAATTGCAACGAGAGTGCCTGTTTCATAGTATTGTTTTAAAGATTTAATGTAATATTTGATTAGGCCTTCAGCAAAATGCCACCCACAGAGGAAAACTGCACAAAGGCTAGTGCTATTGTTACTACTGTTATCATTAGGTTGAAGTCAGGCAGTCCTAGCGTCAGGTCCTAGATCTACTTCGCACTAACCATGACTTTGGGTAGGTTTCTTCACCACTCTAAGCCTCTGTCACTTCATCTGTAAAATGGAAATCATGTCTACCCAACAGGGTTATTGTGTGGATCAAATGAGACACCAGAAAAGCATGTCCAGTAGCTAACATGGCATTAACCGTCAGCCCGAGTTGACGGGTGAGAGCTGAGCCCCAAAGGAAAACCCACCAGGACATGGCTACTGGCTAAAAATGGGAGAGAGGAAAAAAAAGTTAAGTGCAAAGAATCAAGCCTGGTATGTTAGTTTTTATCCACTGAGATGCAGCTGAGATGGGGCTACAGGTGCAAGATAATTTATTGGGGAAAACAACCATGAGGAAAAGCAGAGTAGGAGTGGGAGGGGTCTGAGACAGCCCTCAGACCACGACGCAGATCTGATTCCTGAGAAGGAGAGAGAGGAGAGAGTTTTAGACGGTGATGCGATTCTCAGAGTTTCCACAAGGCTGATGGGGAGTCCTCAC
Source organism: Saguinus oedipus (assembly GCA_031835075.1). NCBI lineage: Eukaryota > Metazoa > Chordata > Mammalia > Primates > Cebidae > Saguinus > Saguinus oedipus. The sequence continues at coordinate 44,072,307 of CM063187.1, read as the reverse complement.
ACATAAGAGAGAAGCAGAGTCTCCCAGAACTGAGATTTCATTCCCTGCTGGGAGCCCATGAGAGGCGAGTTCTGTGTACAAAGGACTTAGTAAACACAGAAGGCTCCAGCCTTGTGTCAATCAAGTCCCTGTCATAGAGACCCCACAGACTCGTACTTATGCCTCCCTCAACTGAGACACTGAGAAAAAGATGCAACCATGAAAAGACAGAAAATTCTAATGAGACGCAAAAATAGCAATCGGTCTTTCTAAAATTTCAAAGTCTTCGGAAATATCTGAGTGCAGAAAGGTCAGGATGGAATTGACAGAAGACTAATCACCAACTAGAAACACAGTGAGAGAAAGAATGTGAACCTTCCTGCAAAACGAATGCATTCCTTGAAGGAACGAGTAGAGACTACTTCATGCCAAGAGCTGGCACCGGGGCCACCCCATGGTAAAAGAACATCCTTCACTCCTTCTCTTTTTTTTTTCAGTACCAGGTGGTTCTGTTGTCTCAGCTGGGACCACTGTCAACATCATGACTGGAGTGCTGGCTGGGGTGGCTCTGATAGCAGCCCTGGTGTAGTTTCTGCATTTCAGGAAGACTGGCAGGTATGGTGGCCTTTCCTCTTGTCCTGTTTCCCGCAGTGCTGACCACCATGCTCGGGAGAGGGAAAGGACTTCTTCACCCGCATCTGGGACTAGATCTCCTCCTCCCCCTAAACTCCTGCTTCTCACACTAATTCCTGCATGTCTGTTCTTCCCTACTCTTCATGCTCCCTGTACCCCACTGTCTCTTAGGCATGACTACTCTCCGCCTCTGCTCATTTGTTTCCCCAGTTCAATACCTTGTAAAAGCCTCTTGGTCCTTTTTAAAACGTCTCTCACTTGTGTCATTCTCTCCATTCCCATAAACCTCAACAACTGCTTGAAGTCCTGCTTGACTTCCTGTCTGCAGTCTTTGAAATTTTCCTTGCATATGGCTGCCTCATTACCTTCCTAAAATCTAGTTCACTCACCTACTCAAGAAACTTCAGGGGCCTACTGTAGCCTGTTAGATAAGTTCACATTTCTTCTCTTCACTAATCCTTTTTACTTCCTTTACCTCTGCTCCTGAGTATAATTTCTCCATCCTGATTAGATCTGTCTTCCTATATATCCCTGCCCCTCCACCCCGTGTACACATAGAGTTCTTAGTTCCAATGTTATGCCTAAAAACAAGGTAACCTTCCTCCACCATCTGCACCGTGGAGTTACCCACACCCTTCATCACAAGCAACCTCTGCCCTTGTGGAGAACAAAGACTGTGGCATTAACATGTGAACCTGAGACTCAGACTCATGACTGAGAATCTTTTTCTGATAACCAGTTAGTGTGTTCATGAAAGATACAGAAAGGAAGGAGGCAAGGTCCCTACTCCAGGAACATAAAGCCTGGGACAGAAGATAAGCCAAAGGGCCAGGTGCACAGGCTCACAACTGTCATCTCAGTGCTTTGGGAAGCTGAGGTGGGAGGATCCTTTGAGCCCAGGAGTTCAAGGCTGCAGTGAGCTATGATTGTGCCTTTGCACTCCAACCTGGGCAACACAGCAAGACCCTGTCTCCAAAAAATAAGACATGAAAAATAATTGTAATACCAAAATAGAAAAAGATAAATTCTATATAAAAAAAAAGAAACCTAATGGGAAATATGAATACACATTGGAATCCCTGGGGAATTGTTTAAAAGAACAACTGATTCCCAGGCTCTACTCAAACATTTTGATGTAATGGTCTAGAGCGGGCCCAGGCATTGTTATTTCAGCCTCCCACGTGCTGCCGTGCACATCCAGGATGTGGAACCCCTGCTCTGATAAGTAGGACTTGGGCTTAAATCAATGGTTTTTAGCTACGGGTGTCTATCAAAATTACCTGGAGAACTGTTTCGACATACATAAGCTTATCCATTTTTGGCCACGTTTGTTAATGGGCTATTCCCTGAACTCAATAATCCAGCTGAGAAACAGAAGCTAAATGAAAATTCACCTTATTTGATATGTTAAATTATATGGAAAACACTGTCAAATGATAAGTGATGCCAGACCTTCTCTAAGCTGTATTTGCGGGTACATTACTGACGTGAATGTTTCAAAAATTACGTGAGATTTCTAGAAATCTAATATTTTATCACTCGCTGTGCTACATGCCACAGAAAGAACCAAATTTCCTTGTGAGTGGTGTCATTGTCATCAAATCTATCAAATCTGAAATCTCATCGGATTTTTACTTTTTTTTGAGACAGAGTTTCGCTCTTGTTACCCAGGATGGAGTGCAATGGCGCGATCTTGGCTCACCACAACCTCCACCTCCTGGGTTCAGGCAATTCTCCTGTCTCAGCCTCCTGAGTTGCCGGGATTACAGGCACGCGCCACCATGCCCAACTAATTTTTTTTTTTTGTATTTTTAGTAGAGACAGGTTTCACCATGTTGACCAGGATGGTCTGGATCTCTTGACCTCGTGATCCACCCGCCTTGGCCTCCCAAAGTGCTGGGATTACAGGCGTGAGCCCCCGCGCCTGGCCTCATCGGATTTCTAACCATAGCCGTTTTAAGTCTTTGTTATTCACAAATAGTTGCTTTGATTCTTCTCTAAAAGCATTTGGAAATAGTTACAGTCCAAGACTGCTTCTTTTTCAAGGAGATTTATGGATAGGACTCTGACAAGTTGTCTTGAATACAGGTTTCTGGTAACTTTAGAATCCTACCATTGGGCTGTCTAAGAATTCCCAAAATTTTAATGAAGAGAGAGCTTCATGAAACTGCCAAGTAAGATTGAGCAGAACAAAAAAGTAATTTCATGGGACTAAATGAACTAGTGAGGATAATGTTTTTACTTTCAATTTTTTGAGACAAAGTCTTCCTCTTGTCTCCCAGGCTGGAGAGCATTGGCGTGATCTCTGCTGACTGCAGCCTCCGCCTCCTGTATTCAAGCGATTCTCCTGCCTCAGCCTCTCGAGTAGCTGGGACTACAGGCATGTGCCACCACGCCCAGCTAATTTTTGTATTTTTAGTAGAGACAGTTTCACCATGTTGGCCAGGCTGTTCGAACTCCTGACCTCGGGTGATCTACCCGCCTCGGCCTCCCAAAGTGCTAGGATTACAGGCATGAGCCATTGCGCCTTGCCGAGGATAATGTTTCAATGAATTTTTAGTTGAAGTTTTGCTGATTCTTTAAATGTTTTGTTTTCCAGATTAAAGAAATGCTTTCTTTTAAGCTATCCATAGCTTGCATAAATTTGGGAAAGTATAACATGTGAACAAAAATTGAAACATTAATTTTTCTCCCTACATTTTTCATCCAGAATTGGGCAACTATTCATGGTTATTTACATTGTTATAGCAGTGGTTATTTGCATAAGTTCATTAAGAATCTGCTCTGTTTATAACAGGACACATTTAAAAATATTGGTTATATTACCAAGGCTTTGGCTGGGATGTCATATTTGGAAATACACATGGAATAAACCCATAGGTACTGCAGGCAAATGGTTTGGCTTCCTAGTGCTGAGAAGCTTTTAAAAGTTTATCTGAGCCGGCCGGGCGTGGTGGCTCAAGCCTGTAATCCCAGCACTTTGGGAGGCCGAGGCAGGTGGATCACAAGGTCAAGAGATCGAGACCATCCTGGTCAACATGGTAAAACCCCGTCTCTACTAAAAATACAAAAAATTAGCTGGGCATGGTGGTGCGCACCTGTAATCCCAGCTACTCAGGAGGCTGAGGCAGGAGAATTGCCTGGACCCAGGAGGCGGAGGTTGCGGTGAGCCGAGGTCAAGCCATTGCACTCCAGCCTGGGTAAGAAGAGCGAAACTCCGTCTCAAAAAAAAAAAAAAAAGTTTATCTGAGATTCCTCATCAAACCTTCCAGCAAAGCACACTTGAAAAGATCCTATGTGGTCAATTGCTATTCTTGCTGTACTTATATAAATAATCAGGCCAAGTCTGATGAGATTCTACCTATTTTGTAAACAAATTAGTCTTACTCTGATTAACTTTGGTACAAACAGGGAGAGACAGAGAAAAATTATGTTCAGAAGAAAAAACATGAAACAACAGTTATCAAATTGTAGCCCTGTATGCTGTTTTTAAGTTTTTATTGTCCACCTGTAGACTGGACTGGACCCTGAATTCTTCTCGTTCCTTCAATCCTATTTTCTCTTGTGGAATCACTAAGTACAAGACCTGCTCTCTTCCTGAAGCCCTATAAGCTGGAGGTGGACAACTCAACGTAAATTTCAAGGGAAAACCCTCATGCCTGAGATGTGGCTCACTCAGAGCTCACCAAAATGTTCAACACTGTAACAAGAGAGACTCAAACTACCAACCGGGACGAGAAGTTGAAGACTTCACGCTGCGGACAGCTTTTCCCAGGATGCCAGAACCAGACTCCCCACCATGATGAGGTTCTTACTCCGCTCCATCATTTCCTGCTCATGCCTGCCTCTTTAATTTGGCAGGATGATGCTGTAACTGGGATTTCACAGTCAGTGTCTTGTGCCTGTAATTGGACAGAGTGTTGGATCTGTCATGTCATCATGTCAAACCCAAATCTTTACATGACCTAAGGGATCCTTTATTCCATCCAATGGCTGGCTTTCACAACATCCCTAATGCAACTGTTTGCTCAAATGTACGGTGATCCCTTTTAGCGTTGGACCTTAGACTCACCTGTTCTCATTCCCGGTTTTAATTTGACCCAGCCGTGGGATGCTAGATAATAGATTTGCTCCCTGCTAGCTGAACAGGGAGGCGTTTGTGCAGTTGCTGACACTTCTTGTTGCACGTAGATAAATACAGCGGATTTTACAGAGGCTCAGTTGCAAAAATGAACAGACATGCTCCTTGGGTTCAAATGGGTAGGCTCCTCATGTGGCTCATTCTTTTTGGTTTTGTTCATGGGGACCCTGCCTATGGATCACACTCCAAACCCTTGGTGTTATCCCTCCTGATTGTGTGCTGTATTCTCTAAAAACTTTAAATGTTTGCATGCAGCCATCCATCAAATGTCAGATATTTTCTTTGTCTGAAATGACGAAAACTCAAAGAAATGTGTGACCTAGGTTATGTGTCATAACCTACGAATGAGGGAAGTCCAAAATGATGGTAATGACAGCAGCGTTAATGCCTTATATTTTGCCAAACTCTCATCTAGGTGAGAGCCTCGTGACTCCAGAATGGGGCTCCATTTGTAGGTGTTCAGTTTCACGGTAAATGCCACATACACTGAAACATTGAGGAAGCAGGTAGATCCCAGAACAAAGTTTTCCTGAAAACGGGGGAGTCCAGACCGTCTGAGTCAGCATAGTAGGAAAGTCCTTTCTGCTTTAACTCTTAGAAAAAAGTAATATGAAGTATTTTGAAATCAACCAATCAATTTATTTCTATTCTTCCGTTCCTGGATTCCCATTAACCCGCTGTTCTCCTATTGTATTGCCCAGTGGGAGCTATCACTATATTTTGTAGAATGGAAGCTGCCGTGATTTGTGAATCACAAATAAAAGCCAATTGGATCTATAACTGAGTTTGTTGTAATTTTGTCTTTTGATACGTGTTTGCAGCCAGCAATGGCCAGTGGAGTCTCTCAGCCTGCGTCATTCTCATCCTGACCCTCCTGCCTCCTGCTTTCCCTTACAAGGACCCTTCTGATTACACTGAGCCCACCCAGATTATCCAGAATAACCTCCTGTCTCAAGATCCTTAACTTCATCTCATTTGCAAAGTATTATTATTATTACTATTATTATTATTATTTTTTTGAGACAGAGTTTTGCTCTTATTACAGTCCAGGCTGGAGTGCAATGGCGTGATCTCGGCTCACCGCAACCTCCGCCTCCTGGGTTCAGGCAATTCTCCTGCCTCAGCCTCCTGAGTAGCTGGGATTACAGGCACACGCCACCATGCCCAGCTAATTTTTGTATCTTTAGTAGAGACGGGGTTTCACCATGTTGACCAGGATGGTCTCGATCTCTTGACCTTGTGATCCACCCACCTCGGCCTCCCAAAGTGCTGGGATTATAGGCGTGAGCCACTGCGCCCGGCCATTATTATTATTATTTTTGCCAAATAAATTAACATGCACAGGGTCCAGGGTTTAGGATGTGGATATTTTCAGGACGCCATTATTCTGCCTAATACAGGTATCTTTTGTCAACTTCACCCACAAGGAAAAATTGCTTTGCCTTCCTTCCGTGTCTCACTTTTCTGTCTCAATCACAGAGAAGAGCACAAACTTCAAGGTGAAACACACGAGCTCTGCTATGAACTGGCTGGATGACCTGGACCACTCACCTCACCCCCTTCAGCCTCTTCTCATCTGCAGCACAAGGGTCACTCTTACTGCATCTGAACATGACACTGAATGGGTACGTTAATATGTGGAAGGTGTTAGACACAGAGCCCGGTACCTGATGAGGCCTCAGTAAACCTTCCTTTCAGCCTTTTCCTTTCGCCATCCCACATTCTCTCACCCTCACCCGTCTTCTCCTTCATCTTCTTTCTCTTCAGTGACTTACTCAGTTTAACCTACTATTTAGCAAAGAAGCCACAATACCCATTGTCTCCTGACTCTGCTGGAATGTTCTTGTCATGTGGTCTTCTATCCACTCAAGGCAGGTTTTTGTGTTGTGTTTTGTTTTGTTTTGTTTTTTTGTTGGAGGCTTGCTCTGTTGCCAGGCTGGAGTGCAGTGGTACGATCTTGGCTCACTGCAACCTCCGCCTCAGCCTCTAGAGTAGCTGGGACTACAGGCGTGAGCCGCCCCTGTTGGCTATTCTTTTTTTGTTGTTGTTGTTAATTATGGTGGTAGATTTAAAGTAGGATTTAAACTTCGTGTTTTGTGCACTCTCCGTGTATATCACTCATGCAGCTGTTTTCATGTTTTTCGCTTCTTTATCCCCAGGTCTAGCTCTATCTGTTTCTCTCTTTTCACCCTGCATGCCATCCTATTTTTCCTTTTTGTTTTTACTTTTTTATATTTAGAAATATCATTTTTATCCCATAATAAAGATTATATTATGATTTTTTTTTTAAAAAAAAGGGAGAGAAGGAGAGGAAGAAAGAGGAAGAAAAAGAGGGAGAGAGAACAGGAATATTGCTTTATTCTATGAATGGGTATTAATAATGGCGATCAATATTTTGTCTATTTACAGTGGAGAATGTATATTTTGTGTATTTAAAGTGGAGAGCTCTATAAATACTTATTAAGTTTACTTGTTCCGGATCTGAGTTCAAGTTCTGGATATCCTTATTAATTTTCTGTCTCGTTGAGTCTAAATCTCTTTATGAGTCTTATGTATCTGGGTGTTAGGATCCTTAGCTCTTATTATTGCATTGATCCTTTTACCACTGTATCTTTGTTTCTTTGAAATCTGTTTTATCAAATGCGTGAATTGCAACTCCTGCTTTTTGTTTATTTATTTATTTTTGCTCTCCATTTGGTTGGTAAATCTTTCTCCAACCCTTTGTTTTCAGTCTTTGTGTATCTTTGGATATAAAATGGGTCTGGATGTAGTATACCGTTAGGTTTTGGCTGTATCTTTTGATTGGGGGATTTAGTCGATTTAAATTTAGGATTACTGCCATTTGATGTTAACTGGCTATTTCATCCATTCGTTGATGTAAATTCTTCTTTATGTTGATGCTCTTTACTTTTTGGTATATTTTTAGAAAGGCTAATACTGATTATTCCTTTCTGTGTGTAATACTTCTTTCAGAAGTTTTTGTAAAGCAGGCCTGGTGGTAATAAAATCTCTGAGTACTTGCTTGTTCATAAAAGATTTTATTTTTCCTTCAATTGTGAAGCTTAGTTTGGCAGGATATGAAACTCTGGGCCGAAAGTTCTGTTCTTTAAGGATGTTAAATATCGGCCCCCACTCTCTTCTGGCTTGTAGGGTTTCTGCTGAGAGATCTGCTGTAAGTCTAATAGGCTTCCCTTTGTGAGTAACCTGACCTTTCTCTCTGGCTGCCCTTAGTATTTTCTCCTTCGTTTAAACCATGGTGAATCTAACGATTATGTGCCTTGGGGTTGCTCTTCTTGAGGAATGTCTTTGTGGTGTTCTCTGTATTACCTGGGGTTGAATAGTGTCCTGCTTTACTAGATTGGGAAAATTCTCCTGGATAATATCCTGAAGAGTATTTTCCAGCTTGGATTCATTCTCTCCATCACATTCAGGTACACCTATCAAACGTAGATTAGGTCTTTTCACTAGTCCCATATTTCTTGGAGACTTTGCTCATTCCTTTTTATCCTTTTTTCTCTATTCTTGTCTTCTTGTTTTATTTCATTAAGTTGATCTTCGACCTCTGATATCCTTTCTTCTGCTTGATCAATTCGGCTATTCAAACTTGTGCATATTTCACTAAGTTCTCGTGTTGTATTTTTCAACTCTGTTAGTTCATTTATATTCCTCTCTATATTGTCCATTCTTTTTAGCATTTCGTCAAACCTTTTTTCAAAGTTCTTAGTTTCTTTACATTGGGTTAGAATAAGTTCTTTCAACTCCCAAAAGTTTCTTATCATCCACCTTTTGAAGCCTACTTCAGATAATGGAACACAGTCCTTTTCCATCAGGGCTTGTTTCGTTGCTGATGAGGAATTGCAATCCCCTGTAGAGGGAGAGGGGTTCTGATTTTGGGTATTCTCGGCCTTTTTAGGCTGTTTTTTTCACTTTATTATGAATTTATCCATCTGTTGTCTTTACAATTACCGCCTTTCCAATTAGGTTTCTGAGTGGACGTCCAATTTATTGATTCCCAGTGCTGGAATCCGAGCAACCCACTGCGCTGGCCAAAACAGCAGCGATAAGACTGATGGTGCTCTTCTGCCTGGGAATCTCTGGTCTGGCTTCCTTCTTGAGTCCGCAACAAGTGGCTCTGCCTTCCCAGAGCTCCAAACACCAGTCAGTAGGGGAACCAGTCCCGTTTACTCTGCACGAAATGCTGCCACGCCAAGGCGACGGCAAAACCGCTGCGCCGGCCACAAGAGTCGCGCTGGTGACCCGCAGGGCTCTTCCACTGGAAATCCTCTGGTCCGTGAGTGACGAAAATTCGTCTAAAAGTGTGGCGTCCTCTCATTTTCTGGGCTTTCACTGGGAGCTACAATCCCGAGCTGTTAGCGATCAGCCATCTTGGATCTATCTCAAGAAGGCTATTTTTTGTATTTTTAGTAGAGACAGGGTTCCACCATCTTGGCCAGGATGGTCTCCATCTCTTGACCTCGTGATCTGCCTGCCTTGGCCTCCCAGTGAATATTGTTTTCATGGAGAAGTCTGTTTAAAACAAGAAGTCCTTTTTATGTTTATATAAATGTATACATGCTTCCCCTAATATATGCACACTGGTCCCAATTCTGCTCTATTAATTCATACATGCACTTCCTTATGTCACTTCTTTTCCATCTTTCTCTTTACGATTTATAAATAAGGATAGTATAGAGGCAAAAAATACTGACTCAGACCATAAGATGGGATTTCTTTATTAAGATGAATGCTTTCCACTGGCAACAGAAATGCTATTCTCAAGGCTTCCTTGAAGCCCATTTCCAGGCCTGGCTTTCAGCAAAACCATTCGACCCTAAGGCACATTCCTGGACTCCTAGGAGACAATGATTGTGAGAGAAGCCACACCCACTCTGGCTATTCCTGCTGTTGGGTAAAGATATTTTCACAGAATGTTGTACATCATGAAGATTGCTCAAGATTCCAAATCCACAAACATATGAAGACGGCGAGTCCCTGGAATGGTCACAGAGGGGAGAAGATTCCCAATCCAGTAACAGCCAAGAAAACACACCCAGAGTGTGTGTCCTTTAAGCAATGACAGCCCCACCTGCCTCTTTCCATGCCTGTTGGCTTCTGACCTCCTTCTCAGGACTACACCCCAATCTTTCCACCGTGGAGGTTAAGCCCCCTTCACCATCTTCATCTCCAGCTCTGCCTGCATGGACCCTCATTGGAAAACACCGCCCCACTCTGGATGCCCTGGGTGGCCCCTTTGCCTATCTCCATAATTATAAGAGCTCACACTGAGGTAGCACTCGCTATGCAGCAGGCACTACCCTAAGGGGTTTTCAGGTAGCTACAGTCCCCACAAAAAGTCCTGAGTGTCACCATCCCTGTTTTTACAGATTTAAAAAACAAGGGCAGAGAAGTGAAGTAATGTAGTGAGCGTCATCCAACTCCATAATTTAACCTCGTTCTCCACAAATGAATGTGCAGAGGACACCCTGGGGGCTTCTGAGTTCTCCTGAATGACATCCACCTTCCAGAATAAGTTCTGTCCCCTCTACTTTCAGGGTTTGAAGAACAGCCAGCATTTTGTTTTCTGTCTCAATCTTCACTTACACCTGCTCCCTAACACCACGCTCACAACTGCACGGCCCTGCATAAAAGCTGGCTTCTGTGAAGCTCCAGTCTTCTGGAATAACACAGGGTGGGTCAGGTTCTCAGTCCTCACAAAAAGTAACTTTTACTGAATTGTCAACTGTTTACACAGCCAGTCCTCTGGCTATAAAAATGGTGCACTGAGGTTAGAAAACGTAATGAGAAGGAAGTAAGAGGAGGGCGAGTCCCTGGGATGGTCACAAAGGGCAGAAGATTCCAAATCCAGAAACAGTCATAAAACACACCCAGAGGGGGTGGCTTTGAGCAATGACAATGACAGCAATGGCAGTGACAATTCCTTGCATGCTTGGTGGCCTCTGACTTTCCTCTCAACTGCCCCTGCTGGCCTTGCTTTCTTAGGCCAATACTAATGGCCTAGGAGCTGGGGCCAGACCAGAGCACACAGTGGTGGGGGTGGGGGAGATGAAAAGGGAGAAGAGGCCGGGCGCGGTGGCTCACGCCTGTAATCCCAGCACTTTGGGAGGCCGAGGCGGGTGGATCACGAGGTCAAGAGATCGAGACCATCCTGGTCAACATGGTGAAACCCCGTCTCTACCAAAAATACAAAAATTAGCTGAGCACGGTGGCACGTGCCTGTAGTCCCAGCTACTCGGGAGGCTGAGGCAGGAGAATTGCCTGAACCCAGGAGGCGGAGGTTGTGGTGAGCCGAGATCACGCCATTGCACTCCAGCCTGGGTAACAAGAGCGAAACTCCATCTAAAAAAAAAAAAAGAAAAAAAGAAAAGGGAGAAGAGTGTCTGACTCATGGAAATCTGACTCACCTATGCACACATCACCTGGGCAGGGAGTGGATTAGTGAGATGCTGTGCAGGAGTCACAACTGAGAGCAAACAGGTGGATTCAAAAGGCGTCACGGCTTTTTCCTAAGAAGAGAGGGTGCTATATGAAACCATCGTCCCACCCTTCCTTCTCTGTTGGGTTATATTTTCCTATCCACTTGTTTACTGGGTTGTGCTCCAGGAAAAACAAATCTCGATTGAATTTTTTAAAGTCCCAAACATTCAGTTCAGTTCAAGAGCGTCTCTCATCTTAGTGATGACCAGCCACAAGAATTTTTAAAAGGCTCTGCAGAAAATTTTGATAAAAGCCTCTGCATCACCCGTTATATCTTTGGGAACCACTGAGCAATAAAAATGAAGAGGAAAAGAATCTGTTATGTGCTGGAGACCTTTATGTTTGCACCTCATCGAACGCTCACAATGATCCTTTAAGTAGGCACTGTCCCTCTGTCCCAAAACATCAATTAACTTGTCTTCTATCTCAGAATTGGTGAAAGGTGGAACAAGGATTCAGACCCACATATTTCTGAATCTAAAGCTGATGTTTCAGTCCATATCGTTTTACCTTCCAGAATTCAAAGAAAGAAAGGATGACTGCTTCTAACAGAAATAACCATATAGACTTCAATGAAGAGACAGGGACGGAGGTAAGTCTTAGGATGAAGAACAATGTAGGAGGTGAACAGGCAGCATACATGTTATATGAAGGAGTCAAATCATGGGAACATATTTGGACATGAGAAAGTCAAATGTGGATCAAGTCCTTCCATGTGGATCAAGGGAATATGTTGGGTTCATGTTCTGGGGGCTTTGAATGATGGCTTACAAAACTGGAATGTCATCCTATAGATGACAGGAGTGACTGGAAATCTTTGAGAAGGTAACATTACAAACAGCATTTCCAGGAAGATTACTTTGACAGTATTAGGTAAGATAGCTTAGGGAAGTGGTCTTCAACTCTGGGAACTCAGAATTATCTGGAAGCTTTTTTCCCCTCTCTTTTTTATAACTTTCATTTTGAAATAATTTTAGACTTCTAAAAATGTTTCAAAAATAGAGTCACCGTGTTCTTTTCATTCAAATATATTAACATTCCCAAATATTAACGTCATAGGTAACCAGAGCATAATCATCATCAATAAATGATCACTGACATCTCACAATGAATGAATCTGCAGACCCTATTCAAATCCTCTCCATCTTCCCAGTAATGTCCTGTTTCTGGACCAGGATCCAATCCAAGATCACACATTGCATCTCATTGCTCTGTCCTCTCAGTCTCCCTTAATCTGGGACAGTTTCTCAGAATTACTTTGCCTTCACGACCTTCACATTTTTGAAGAGTATTGGTGAGTTATTTTGTAGAATGACCCTCGGCTTCGGCTTACCTAACATTTTCTCATGATTAAATTCAGGTTACCCACTTTGGGCAAAATGCCACAGAGGTGATGCTGCACCTTCTCCATCCATCATATTATGATGCCCAGAATGTCCACATCTTCCATTACTGGGGATGTTAGCTTAGAGCACTGGGCTAAAATTCCTCCACTGTAAGTTGACTATTTTCCTTGGAAACATTTTTAAATGACTAAATCCCAAGCCACACCATGGAGCAATCAAATGAGATTCTCTTTGAGGAAAGTACAGACATTGATATGTTTCAAATTCCTACAGGTGACTCTAACCAGTAGTCAGGGTTGAAAACCAGCAACTTAGTGAAAATTAGAATCCTGAAAATCAGCTAGGCAACCATTCCTCGGGCCTCTCTTTTTAAAAAGAACATCACGTTCCAGGCACGAGTAATTATATCTGGACTTTCGTAATTATGTCTGAACCCATGGTAGGAGAATGGGAAGGTCAAAATCGATGGGTGAGTAGACTGCTGCTCAATAAAAAGAGAAGGCAGGACTCCAGGTAAAGAGGGCAGTCCTCTTGTCCTATTGTTTTCTTAAACCTCAGAGAAAACTTTGGTGCAGTGAAAGCACACACCATATAATTTTACTGTCCTAAGCTTTACATGAGCTCCTAATTGCCACTGATAGGGAGGGAATTATGAATCATGTGATGGAAATGTATGACTACACACGAGAAGATGCACGCTCCCAGGTGTGGTGGAATGGGCATCATAGAATCCAGGTCAGAGGGAGGTGACCTCCCCTAAACAGCCTTGTCCTCCCCACCTGGGCTTTTGTTCTTCATCTCTTCTGAAGTGAGAGAGTAAAGACGCTGGTGTCAATTTCCTGAAGTGGGAAAGTGAACACAATTCGTGTCACCAGGCTTTTGAAGGAAGAGGATGTTGCACTCAACTTCCTTAGTGTTATTATCTTGAAGTTTTCATAAAGAAATGTCAACATTCCCTCCCTTGGAGGGATATTTAGAAAAGCTCTAAAACCTATTTTCTCTGCTTTCACACCACAACAGCCATCAACACAGAAGAATTCTTTGATCAGATGTGGGCGTGGGGTTCCTCCCCACCACCAAATGAGCAATCAGTTCTGTGGTGGACACTGGCTGGGTGTCCTCCAATTATTTTGCCACAGTCGTATCTGCATTTCACAATATCACAAGAGGCAACCGAATAACATGAAAAAGGAAATACAAATGGAACCAAAATCCAGAGGTGGCAAGGACCGTGACAAGAGCAATCCCTAAGGAATTCACACGCCTGTCAGGGTCTGGTGCTGCTGGTGCAGAAGGGACTGCCACTAGCAACAGCTGAAAAAAAAAAAAAGAGAGGGGCCGGGCACGGTGGCTGACGCCTATAATCCCAGCACTTTGGGAGGCCGAGGCGGGTGGATCACGAGGTCAAGAGATCGAGACCATCCTGGTCAACATGGTGAAACCCCGTCTCTACTAAAAATACAAAAATTAGCTGGGCATGGGGGTGCGCGCCTGTAATCCCAGCTACTCAGGAGGCTGAGGCAGGAGAACTGCCTGAACCCAGGAGGTGGAGGTTGCGGTGAGCTGGGATGACACCATTGCACTCCAGCCTGGGTAACGAGCGAAATCTGTCACACACACAAAAAAAAGAAAAGTAAAAGAAAAAGAAAAATGAATGCAATGTCACAAGGTTAGAATTATCCTGGTGGTCTGAATATACATTACTTCGGGGAGTATGGCCATTTTCATGTTGATTCTTCCTATCCGTGAGCATGGAATGTTTTTCCATTTGTTTCTGCCCTCTTTTATTTCCTTCAGCAGTGGTTTGTAGTTCTTCTTGAAGAAGTCTCTCACATCCGTTGCTGGATTCCTAGGTATACAATTGCGAATGGGAGTTCACTCATGATTTGGCTCTCTGTTTGTCTATTATTGGTATAGAGGAATGTTTGTGATTTTTGTACATTGATTTTGTATCCTGAGACTGATGAATTTGCTTCTTAGCTTAAGGAGTTTTTAGGCTGAGATGACGAGGTTTTTGAAATATACAATTATGTCATCTGCAAACAGAGACATTTTGACTTCCTCGCTTCCTTTTTACATACGCTTTATTTCTTTCTCTTGCCCGATTGCTCTGACCAGAACCTCCAATACTATGTTGAATAGGAGTGGTGAGAGAGGGCATCCTTGTCGTCTGCTGGTTTTCAAAGGGAATGCTTACAGCTTTTGCCCATTCAGTATGATATTGGCTGTGGACTTGTCACAAATAGCTCTTATTGAGATACATTCCATCCATACCCAGTTTATTGAGTGTTCTTAGCCTGAAGGGGTGTTGAATTTTATTGAAGGCCTTTTCTGCATCTATTGAGATAATTGTGTGTTTCTTGTCTTTGGTTCTGTTTATGTGGTGGATTACATTTATAGATTTGCACATGTTGAACCAGCCTTGCATCCCAGGGATGAATCTGACTTAATCGTGGTGAATAAGCTTTTTGATGTGCAGCTGGATTCAGTTTGCCAGTATTTTATTGAGGATTTTTGCATCAATGTTCATCAGGGATATTGGCCTCAAATTTTCTTTTTTTGTTGTGTCTCTGCCAGGTTTTGGTACCAGGATGATCCTGGTCTCATAAAATGAGTTAGGGAAGAGTTCCTCTTTCTCTATTGTTTGGAATAATTTCAGAAGGAACGTTACCATCTCCTCTTTGTACCTCTGGTGGAATTCAGCTGTGAAGCTGTCTGGTCCTGGGGTTTTGTTGGTTGGAAGACCATTAATTAGAATTTCCGAACTCATTATTGGTCCATTCAGGGATTTGACTTCTTCCTGGTTTAGTCTTGGGAGAGTGTGTGTCTTCAGGAATTTATCGTTTTCTAGATTTTCTGGTTATTTGTATAGAGGTGTTTACAGTAATCTCTGATAGTTTGTATTTCTGTGGGATCAGTGGTGATGTCCCCTTTACCATTTTTTATTGTATCTATCTGATTCTTCTCTCTTTTCTTCTTTATTATTCTGGCTAGTGGTCTGTTTCTTTTGTTAATCTTTACAAAAGACCACTTCCTGGATTCATTGACTTTTTTGAAGGGTTTTTTGTGTCTCTATCTCCTTCAGTTCTGCTCTGATCCTAGTTATTTCTCATTTTCTGCTAGCTTTTGAATTTGTTTGCTCTTGCTTCCCTGGTTCTTTTAATTGTGATGTCAGGGTGTCAATTTTAGATCTTTCCAACTTTCCCATGTGGGCATTTGGTGCTATAAATTTCCCTCTAAAGGCTGCTTTAGCTGTGTCCCAGAGATTCTGGTACATTGTGTCTTTGTTCTTACTGGTTTTAAAGAACTTATTTATTTCTGCCTTCATTTCATTATTTATCCAGTAGTCATTCAGGATCAGGTTGCTCAGTTTCCATGTAGTTGTGCGGTTTTGAGTGAGTTTCTTAATCCTGAGTTCTAATTTAATTGAACTGTGGTCTGAGAGACTGCTTATTATAATTTTTGTTCTCGGCCGGGCACGGTGGCTCAAGCCTGTAATCCCAGCACTTTGGGAGGCCGAGGCAGGTGGATCACGAGGTCAAGAGATTGAGACCATCCTGGTCAACATGGTGAAACCCGGTCTCTACTAAAAATACAAAAAATTAGCTGGGCATGGTGGTGCGTGCCTGTAATCCCAGCTACTCAGGAGGCTGAGGCAGGAGAATTGCCTGAACCCAG
The DNA here is from genome assembly GCA_031835075.1 of Saguinus oedipus. Lineage (NCBI taxonomy): Eukaryota > Metazoa > Chordata > Mammalia > Primates > Cebidae > Saguinus > Saguinus oedipus. The sequence continues at coordinate 44,056,035 of CM063187.1, read as the reverse complement.
GATGCGGAGGTTGCAGTGAGCCGAGATCACGCCATTGCACTCCAGCCTGGGTAACAAGAGCGAAACTCTGTCTCAAAATAATAATAATAATAATAATAATAATAATAATAATTTTTGTTCTCTTGCAGTTGCTGAGGAATGTTTTACTTTCAATTATATAGTCAATTTTAGAATAAGTGCAACGTGGTGCTGAGAAAAATGTATATTCTGTTGATTTGGAGTGGAGAGGTCTGTCGATGTCTATTAGGTCTGCTTGGTCTAGAACTGAGTTCAAGTCCTGAATATCCTGGTTGATTTTCTGTTTTATTGATCTGTCTAATATTGACAGTGGGATTTTTAAAGTCTCCTACTATTACTGGGTGAGAGTCTCTTTGTAGCTCTCTAAGAACTCGCTTTATGAATCTGGGTGCTCCTGTATTGGGTGCATATTCATTTAGGATAGTTAGCCCTCTTGCTGCATTTATGCCTTTACCATTATGTAATGGATCTATGTTGGTTTAAAGTCTGTTTTATCAGAGGCTAGGATTGCAACCCCTGATTTTTTTTTCTTTTCATTTGCTTGGTAAATCTTCCTCCATCCCTTTATTTTAAGCCTATGTGTGTCTATGCATGTGAAATAGGTCTCCTGAATACAGCACACCGATGGTTCTTGAGTCTTTTTTTTTTTTTTTTTTTTTTGAGATGGAGTTTCGCTCTTGTTACCCAGGCTTGAGTGCAATGGCGTGATCTCGGCTCACCGCAACCTCCGCCTCCTGGGTTCAGACAATTCTCCTGCCTCAGCCTCCTGAGTAGCTGGGATTATAGGCACACGCCACCATGCCCAGCTAATTTTTTGTATTTTTAGTAGAGGCGGGGTTTCACCATGTTGACCAGGATGGTCTCCATCTCTTGACCTCGTGATCCACCCGCCTCGGCCTCCCAAAGGGTTCTTGAGTCTTTATCCAATTTGCCAGTCTGTGTCTTTTAATTGGAACATTCAGCCCATTAACATTTAAGGTTGATATCGTTATGTGTGAATTTGATCTCGTCCTATGATGCTTGCTGGTTATTTTGCCCATTAGTTGATGTAGTTTCTTCATAGTGTCAATGGTTTTTACATTTTGGGTTCTTTTTGCAATGGCTGATACCCGGTTTTTCCTTTTGCCATACTTAGTGCTTCGTTCAGGAGCTCTTGTAAGGCAGGCCTGGTGGTGACAAAAATCCCTGAGCATTAGCTTGTCTGTAAAGGATTTTATTTCTCCTTCACTTATGAAGCTTAGTTTTGCTGAATTTGAAATTCTGGGTTGAAAATCCTTTTCTTTAAGAATGTTGAATATTGGCCCCCACTCTTTTGGCTTGTAGGGTTTCTGCAGCGAGATCTGCTGTTAGTCTTATGGGCTTCCCTTTGTGGGTGACCCAACCTTTCTCTATGGCTGCTCTTAACATTTTTTCCTTCATTTCAACCTTGGTGAATCTGACAATTATGTGTCTTAAGATTGCTTTTCTTAAGGAGTATCTTGGTGCTGTAAATAACCGAGGGAATCTCCTGGTCTTCAGGTTGTAAAGACCATGGGAAAAGCATAGTATCTATCCCAAATAGCACCATCCCTCACAGCACGGTCTCTCACGGCTTCCCTTGGCTAGGGGAGGGAGTTCCCTGGCTCCCTGCACTACCCAGGTGAGTCGACAACCCACTCTGCTTCTGCTCACACTCCAGGGGTTGCACCCACTGTCTAACCAGTCCCAAGAAGATAAGCTGGGCACCTCAGTTGGAAATGCAGAAATCACCCACCTTCTGTGTTGGTCTTGCTGGGAGCCGCAGACTGGAGCTGATCCTGTTCAGCCATCTTGCCATACCCTCAATTAAAACTCTTTCATTGGTACCTTGCCCAGTCTCAGGTATGTCTTTATCAGCAGCATGAAAATGGACTAACACAGATGGAAATTGCATTGAATTTGTAGATTGCTTTTGGCAGTATGGTCATTTCCCCAATACTGATTCTGTCTATCCATGAGCATGGGATATATTTCCATCTGTTTGTGTCATCTATGATTTTTTTCAGCAGTGTTTTGTAATTTTCCTTGTAGATATATTTCACCTTCTTGGTTAGGTATATTCCCAAGTATTTTAGTTTTGCAGCTATTGTAAGAGGGGTTGAGTTCTTGATTCAGTTCTCAGCTTGGTCACTGTTGATGTATAGCACAACTGCTGATCTGTGTACATTAAAGAATTTATTAGTTTTAGAAGCTTTTTGAAGGAATAGTGAAGGTTTTCTAGGTATACAATTAAATCATCAGAAGCAGTGACAGTTTGATTTCCTCTTTACTGATTTGGATGAACTTTATTTTTTTCTCTTGTCTGATTGCTCTGGCTAGGGCTTCCAGTACTATGTTGAGTAGAAGCGATGAGAGTGGGCATCACTGTCTTCTTCCAGTTCTCAGAGGGAATGCTTTCAACTTTTTCCCATTTAGTATGATGCTGGCTGTGGGTCTGTCATAGATGGCTTTTATTCCATCGTGGTATTTCCTTGTATGCTGATTTTGCTGAGCGTTATAATGATAAAGCAATGCTGGATTTTGCCAAATGTTTTTTCTGCATCTATTGAGATGATCATGTGATTTTTGTTTTTAATTCTCTTTGTGTGATGCATCACATTTATTGACCTGTGAATGTTGAACCATCCTGCATCCCTGGTATGAAACCCCCCTGATCATGATGGATTATCTTTTTGATACACTGTTGGATTTGGTTAGCTATTATTTTGTTAAGAATTTTTACATCTATGTTCATCAAGAATATTGGTCTGTAGTGTTTTGGTTTTTTTGTTGTTGTTGTTATGTCCCTTCCTGGTTTTGGTATTGGGGTGATACTGGCTTCATAGAATAATTTAGGGAAGATAGGGAAGAATTCTCTATCTTGTGGAAAGTGTTAGTAGGATTTATATCAATTATTCTTTGAATGTCTCGTAGAATTCTGCTGTGAATCTGTCTGGTCCTGGACTTTTTTTGTTGGTAAGTTTTTTTCTATTACCCTTTCAATCTTGCTGCTTATTATTGGTCTGTTCAGGGTTTCTAATTCTTCCTGATTTAAGCTAGGAAGGCTGAATCTTTCCAGGAATTTATCCATCTCTTCTAGGTTTTCTAGTTTATGTACATAAGGGTGTTCATAGTAGCCTTGAACGATCTTTTGTATTTCTGTGCTGTCGGTTGTAATATCTTCTGTTCTATTTCGAATTGAGCTTATTTGGATCTTTTCTCTTTTCTTGGTTAATCTTGCTAATGATCTATCAATTTTATTTATCTTTTCAAAGGACCAGCTTTTTGTTTTTCTTTACCTTTTGTAATTTTTTGTTTCAATTTCATTTAGTTCTGCTCTGATCCTGGTTATTTCCTTTCTTCTGCTGGGTTTGAATATTGTTTGTTCTTGTTTCTCTAGTTCTTTGAGGTGTGACCTTAGATTGCCTATTTGTGCTTTTTCAAACTTTTTGGTGAAGGCATGTAAGGCTATAAACTTTCCTTTTAACAAAACCTTTACTGTATCTCAGAGGTTTCCATGGGTTGTATCACTGTTATCATTCAGTTCAAAGAATTTATAAATTTCCTTAGTGATTTTATTGTTGACCCAATAATCATTCACGGGCAGATTATTTAGCTTCCATCCATTTACATGGTTCTGAAGGTTCCTTTTGGGGCTGATTTCCAATTTTATTTCTCTATGATCTGAGAGAGTACTTGACATAATTTCAGTTTTTCTAAGTTTATTGAGACTTGTTTTGTGGCCTATCATATGGTCTATCTTGGAGAACATCCCATGTACTGGTGAATTGAATGCATATTCTCTGGTTGTTGGATGGGATGACTTTAGATAACCTGATGGCAATGTGATTAGATGATGATCTTTTTGCACTGAATTTCCCAGGTGTTCTCTGAGCTTCTTGTATTTGGATGTCTAGGTCTCTAGGAAGCCCAGATAAGTTTTTCTTATTTCCCCAAATATGTTTTCCAAACTTTTAGATTTCTTCTCTTCCTCAGGAATGCCAATTATTCTGAGGTTTGGCTGTGTACCATAATCCCAAATTTCTTTGAGGCTTTATTCATTTTTTTGAATTCTTTTTTCTTTGTTGGATTAGATTAATTTGAAAACCTTGTCCTTGAGATCAGAAGTTCTTTCTTCTGCTTGTTCAGTTTCATTCCTGAGTCTTTTCAGTACATCTTGCATTTCCCTAAATGTCATCCTTATTTCCTGAAGTTTTTACTGTTTTCCATTTATGCTATCTGTCTCACTGCTGATTTCTCCTCTCATATCTTACATCATTTTTTGGATTTCCTTGAATTGGACTTTAGCTTCCTCTGGTGTCTCCTTGATTAGCTTAATAATCTATGGTCTGAATTCTTTTTCAGGTAAATCAGGGATTTCTTCTTGGTATGAACCCATTTTGGGTGAGCTAGTGTGGTTTTTTGGGGGGCGGTGTTAAAGAACCTTGTTTTGTCATGTTACCAGAGTTGTTTTTCTGGTGTTTTTTTTCTTCCCTCATTTGGGTAGGTTATGCCAGAGGAAAGACGTGGCTCAAGCCTGCTGTTCAGATTCTTCAGTCCCATGGGGTGTTTCCTTGATGTGGTACTCTCCCCCTTTTTGGAGTGATGTGGCTTCCTAAGAGCTGAATTGTAGTGATCGTTATTTCTCTTCTGGATCTGGCCACCCAGCAGGACTACCAGGCTCCAGGGTGTCTGCACACAGTCCTATGACGTAAACCATCTTCAGGTCTCTCAGCCATGGATACCAGCACAGTATTTTGGCAGTCTCCTGGGTCCTGCAGGAGCGATCTGCTTCCTTCAGAGGGTCTGCAGGTTCTCTCAGCTTTCCTGGTGTATTCCGGCCATAGTTCTGGAGTAAAAGTTCGCAGTGTGATTCTCCACACACTGCTCTGTCCCTCTGAGCTGGAGCTGCAAACGAATCCTGCCTCCTGTCAACTATCTTCCCACAAATACCTTTTAGTGACAGATAATATATGTGGAAATTTTTTTATTCTGGCATGAAGACCCCAAGTGGAAAATATAAAAAATTAATATATAGGTGAGAATCTCTTCTTTCAGATTCAAATCCTGCTTGGCTCCTTACATGTACCTCTCCTAGTATATGAATGCATAATGCAGTGTGATCAGAACTGTGGTAGGAGACAGCTCCACACCTCTGAGACGGCTGCTGGGGGTGGGGGCAGCTGAAGAGCATGAAGCTGGAGCTGAAGCTCATGGCTCCTTAGTGGATGAGCCCATCAATGAATACACAGGTGCACCCCCCAACAAGCAAAATGTATTTGTTTGTTGCGCTTTCCGTTTGCCCCTCCTCTGTTAGTTTGAGCCACCTGTATCTCAATAGCCTGCATATCAAGGGCTCCTGCCTGCCAGGAAATTTTGTAACTCCCGTCTCAGCCTATCCTAACAGTGAAAAATTCCACCTATTTCTCCATAGACCCAAAAGAGGACTTCCAGAAGGTTCTGTTGGCAGAACCTTCTAGGGATATTGGTTTCTAGTTATGGAGTTTAGGGCAACAGAGACCTGATCAGGAACCTGTCTGCTACCTTTGAATTGATTGTCGAGAAGAAACTGCAAAAAGCGTTAGGGTTCAACAAAGATCCCTCAATTTGCTAGCCCGGGTAGTCCTAGAGAATCTGTTGGTGCTTGATTTCCTGTTGGCTGGACAAAGGGGAGTTTGTGCAATGTTAAACACTACTTGCTGCACTTATATAAACACCTCAGGAGAAGTTGAAATCTGGATTAAAAACAAATTCTCGGCTGGGCGTGGTGGCTCACTCCTGTAATCCCAGCACTTTGGGAGGCTGAGGTGGGTGGATCACCTGAGGTCAGGAGTTCGAAACCAGCCTGGCCAACATGGTGAAACCCCATCTCTTATTAAAAAAAGTAAAAAAATAAACAAAACAAATTCTCAAGAAATATCAAGGCTACAGTAGGCCTCTACCGGTGACTCCATGTCTGATTGGTCCTTGGTGTTATTTTTTGTTTTGTTTTATATTTCTTTGGTTCTTGGTGTCATTTATCCGGATGCCTCGAGGCTTCAGATCAGTTCCACAAGAACTCTTGAGACTTGGGCTTTCACTCTTTTTATTAGGGCTCGATTCTTATAGTCTGCTGTTCACTTAAGTACTGCGCTAGGGCTCTGGATGTGAATACTGGTATCCTTGTCATGCAAAACTTGGTCCCCAACAAGGCACTCATGAACATAGGAAGTCAACAACAAGACAGTGTCATTCCTCCGGTCCTGGAATAAATCCCAGCGATGTCCCCTGTCATCAGGAAGAAGTTAGAGTGGTTATCAACCCCCTCCCATCCCATTACCCGCTCACATCTCAGGAATGAAGAATGCTTAAGCCCGGGGGGACTGAAACCACCCTTGCAAATTATAATAGTGAGAGAAATCTAATGTAACTGGCTCAATCTTGCTCCTAACTTCACAAACTAAGCACCTTTGCTTATTCCTGTATGTAGGCCAGCCAGCTATAGAAGGAATTTATAGTTTAACACCCTTCTTTTTCAGGGACTGAAACCAACTTTGTAAAACAAAGGAAACGTTGGATTTATGGTATGGGCCTGAAGATACAGGCAGAGTTACACAGTAACCAGTCATTGTTCCCTCTAATTACCTACTGCTCAGGAGTCATGTTGCCAGTAGGCACAAGATTTATATGTTCCTTAACTGCTCCTATAGGTTATATTGCTATTGTGAAATGTAAGACTGGTGTTTGAGATGTTGTTCAGACTTTGCATTCTGGTGGACCAACTGACACCACCCAGACTGATGACCTATACTTAGAAACTGACTTGACTGGTCCTGTGAGCTCCACCCAGGAACTGACTCAGTGTACAAGACAATTTTGACACTTCTGTGATTTCATTTCCAGCCCAACCAACCAGCAGCATCCATTTCCTAGCCCTCTGCTGGCCAAAAAAATCCTTTAAAACCCTAATCAAATTCTTGGGGAGGCAGAGTTGAGAAACATCTCCCATCCTCTTTGCCTGAGCACCTTGCAAGTATTAAACTCTCTGCTGTAACACCTTCTGTCTCACTTTTTCTTTTGTTTAAAGAATTTTATCGAGCCGGGCGCGGTGATTCACGCCTATAATCCCAGCACTTTGGGAGGCTGAGGTGGGTGGATCACGAGGTCAAGAGATCGAGACCATCCTGGTCAACATGGTGAAACCCCGTCTCTACTAAAAATACAAAAATTAGCTGGGCATGGTGGTGCGTGCCTGTAATCCCAGCTGCTCGGGAGGCTGAGGCAGGAGAATTGCTTGAACCCAGGAGGCGGAGGATGTGTTGAGCCAAGATCGTGCCATTGCACTCCAGTCTGGGTAACAACAGTGAAACTCCGTCTCAAAAAAAAAAGAAAAAAAAGAATTTTATCTGCCACATTTCTGGAAAGCACGTGGTCTGATCTGTTACTTAACAGAAAGGCCAGCATCACCTCACCTGTTCTTGTCCTCAGATGGAAACACGGAGCTGGGGCTGAAGTGTAGACCACGAGGCTGAGTACCCTGGCTGGAGCCATCCCCAGAGATCAGGAGCCTCCAACCAGGAACCTTCATACACTCTTCAAGTGACTGACAGCTGCGCCAACAATCGCAATGAACATTCTAATCTCTTCCCTCCTTCTGTTGCTGCCACTAATGCTGATGTCCATAGTCTGTAGCAGCCCAAGTCCAGGGGAAAAAGATTAATTGCCAATAAAAGGGAAAAAGGGAGGAGGAAATGCGGCGAAGTGGGCCACACATACATCGAAATGTAGCCTCTTTCAGCTGTAGGGGTTTAGGGCAAGCCAGCCTTTCCCAGTGCCAGCTTCCTCCTTTACTGAAAGAAGTAAACTGTACTTACATGCTAACAGTGTTAAGAGAGTTAAATAAGATACCGCATGGGAAAGTGTCCACAACTGTAGCTGGCAAACACACACACACACACACACACACACACACACACACACACACACTAGCTCAACAGGATTTGCTCTCTTGCCTTCTCCTCTAACCCCTTTTCCAGAGAGTAACACATTTCTCTGGGGCCCAACATGGTGGCAGTGGTGAGAGGGTGTTGAAGGCAATGGAACCTTTATAGAAGATCAGGAAGTCACTGCTTACGTTCCTTACGTTGCACTGGACATGCCACCAACATGTCTTAATGCTATTAATGGTAATGTAATAAACTAGAAACAGCCTGTCAGCAGGTAGTGTCCATTTCGCAGCTTTGTCCACAGCAAGCCCTGCTGTGACACTCACCTTTTTGGTAGCAGGCTTTTGCTTTGGGGTGTCAAGTTTGCTCTGGGTTTTTACTATAAAGTGGCCCAGCCCTTCAGACAGCAACCACGTAGAAGAGAGCTGATCCCGTGTATATTTCCACCTGGGAGCACCATCTCCCCAAGGGCCAGTTTGAGGTGAAGTGGCTTTGTTACATACACAGCATGAAACTGGTCCTAAAATCAGGAGATGGTTACCCTTCTACGCTACAATTTCCAATGTCCCCTCCTTTGTAGCAACAGTGCTGGGGAAGCTGCTGAGCCCCATAACCTACGGCCTAGACCACCATTCTGAGAGGAAAGGCTTTTCCACCTCTATGAGAGACACCCAGGCTAAAGTCCTCAGCCTGGACTCCAAGCTCTAGCCCTAACCTGCTTTTCCAGCATGTCCCCGTCTACTCACTAAAAAGTACTTTCTCCACCCAAACTAGCCTTTCTGCCCTTCCCTAAACAGCCATTTTTTTCCCCCACCAGTTCAACTTTGTTTACACACCCAGCTCAAAACCACATTCCCACAGCTTCCCTCAGTTCCTCCCATAGTCAGAGGTGCACTCTTCCTCCTGAGAGCCGACGTAGCCCTACCGGATGCTCTCTTCTTGCACTGATCATCTGCTGCCTTATATGGAAGGCCTTCATGTGCCTCTCCTGCCTCCACCCCCTGCCCTTCTAGGCTGCAGCCTCCTTGGCGGCACAGACTGGTGCCCTGTTTCCGTATCCCTCACGCTGTCCAGTTCAGCACTCAGCGAACATTAGCTAAGTGCAAGATGCATCCTCAGGTTTCCAAGTCAGACCAGGGCTTCACAGCAGCTCTACTGGCATTTGGGCTGAACACATCCTTGTGGTGGGGGCTGTTCTGTGCATTGTGAGACGTTCAGCAGCATTCGCCTGCTGAACTCTCTACTCGACGCCAATACCAGCCTTCCCTCTCCCCCATCCAAAGCCCTGTTATGGAAGCCAAAACTAATCTCCTTGGGGGAAACCACCCCCAACTGACAACCCCCGCTCTACAGCAATTGTTCTTCACCTGGATACACATTTGGATTCACCTAGACATTTACCCTCAGCCCGGACGTCAGGGGGACCTAGATCCAAATTCTGGCTCTGCCACTCCCTTTGCAACCCTGGACAAGTTGCTTTACTTTTTTAAACCTCAGTTTTATCATCTTAAGATGAATAAATACTCCTCTCAGCCACTTTTGGAGGCTCAAGCTTGTAATCCCAGCACTTTGGGAGGCTGAAACAGGAGGAGCACTTGAAACCAGGAGCTCGAGACCAGCCTTGGGCGTATCAGTGCCCATGCTTTGCAAACGCCATTCTCTCCTGAAAGGAACCAGGGTTCCCTGGAGAAATAGCTGATTCAGGGCTGGGGCAAGAAAGCACAAAAAGAGCCTGCAGTCTTTTGTGAGGACAGAAAGTAAGCATCCACTGGAAAAATGACGGGAAGGTGTCGGAAGATTACAGATGTCAACGAGGAGCTTAGAATTGTCAATTTTGGAGGGAGTTGGGGAGGGATAACATGGGGAGAAATGCCAGCTATAGGTGATGGGGAGGAAGGCAGCAAACCACACTGCCATGTGTGTACCTATGCAACAGTCTTCCATGCTCTTCACATGTACCCCAAAACATAAAACCCAATAAAATAAAATTTAAAAATTATCGATTTGGGGACAACATGAGCAACATAATAAATAATGATAGCAATGGATTCCAACCTATAAATATCCACAAGTCCATGCTGATATAAAAATTTGAACAAAGAAATAAATAAGGAAGAAGAAATAGCTCTTTCTTATAGCAGAACTCCAATTAATTAATGTAGAAGGAAGGATGGAATTTAAAAAAAAATCACTATTTGGCTAACACCACAGTAGTAATTGTTTATAGGCAATAATCAAGAACCATCCATAGATCCTAAAAATTAGCGGGTAAGAGTATGGTGCTGCTTTAACTAGTACGTACCACGGAGGGCGGGGAGTGTTGCAGGTACAAACAGGCTACCTGCATATTCCCAAAATCTCTCTCCACAAGATACATATTAATTACAATAGGACAAATGGTAACTTCACAGTAGAGAAACCCGGCAGACACCACCTGAACCAAGTGCTTAAAGGGAACCTCATCAGTAACGAGAGATATGGACATCCTGGCCCTCTGGCTGGGACTTCATGAGAAGGACACATCAATTCTGTGCTGATCTTGCCCAAAATGCATAACCAGAAACACCCCAAGGAAATATGAGACAAACCCAAATTGAGGGGCACTCTGCAAAACATCTGACCAGACCTCAACAGTGTCAAGGTCTTGGTCCTTTTTTTTTTTTTTTTTTTTGAGAGAAAGTCTCATTCGTGTCACCTGGGCTGGAGTGCAGCGGCATGATCTGGGCTCAATGCCGAGATCAAGCAATTCTCCTGCCTCAGCCCCCCGAAGTAGCTGGGACTACAGGCACACGCCACCAGGCCTAGCTAATTTTTGTATTTTTAGTAGAGACGGGGGTTTCACCATGTTGGCCAGGCTGGTCTCAAACTCCTGACCTCAGGTGAGCCGCCCACTTTAGCCTCCACAGTGCCGGGATTACAGGTGTGAACCATCATGCCCGGCTGGTTTTCTTTTTCTTTTTTTTTTTGAGCTGGCCTCACTCTGCCACCCTGGTCGGAGTGCAGAGATGCCGGCACTGCATCTCCACCTCCCAGCCTCCAGTGATCCTCCCTCCTCAGCATCCTGAGTATCTGGTACTACAGGCTCACACACCACCAAGCCTGGCTGAACTTTTTTTGCATATTTTTGTGGAGATAGGGTTTGGCCACGTGGCCCAGGCTGGTTTCAAACTCCTGGGGTCAAGCAATCCACCTGCCTTGACCTCCCAAAGTGCTGAGATTGCAGGCGTGAGCCACCGTGCCCAGCCAAAGTTCACACTTCTTTTTTTTTTTTTTTTTTTTTGAGACGGAGTTTCGCTCTTGTTACCCAGGCTGGAGTGCAATGGCGTGATCTCGGCTCACCGCAACCACCACCTCCTGGGTTCAAGCAATTCTCCTGCCTCTGCCTCCTTAGTAGCTGGGATTACAGGCACACGCCACCATGCCCAGCTAATTTTTTGTTTTTTTAGTAGAGACGGGGTTTCACCATGTTGACCAGGATGGTCTCGATCTCTTGACCTTGTGATCCACCCGCCTCGGCCTCCCAAAGTGCTGGGATTACAGGCTTGAGCCACCGCGCCCGGCCAGTTCACACTTCTTATGATTCAGTCTTAGATGTCACCTTGGGTCGCTTTCCCCACACCTGTTAGTGTCAGAAGTCACAAACCCACCCATACTCAGGGGGCTGGCACACATACCCCACTCTCAACAGAAAGGGTGGGAACACCATCATTCTCCTGCTGATGGGCATCTGGGTAACCTCCTGTTTGAAGCTATTAAGATTGGGCCACTGTGACTATTCTAGTAGGTATCTTTGCTGAACGCCTGCACGTTTCTCTTTAGTATATGCTGGGTGGGGAACTGCTGGGTGGGGAACTGCTGGCTTCTAGGTGCTATATGTCAGTGTCACACACAGGGCTTTCCAAAGCGCTGGTACCGGTGCATACTCCGAGCAGCTGTGTGACTGCTCCAGCTGTCCCACAGTCTCATCAGATCTATTGCTGATATTTTCATTTTAGCTTGTTATATTTAATAGAAAAAATTGCCAGGCACGATGCCTCACGCCTGTAATCCCAGCACTTTGGGAAGCCAAGGTGGACAGATCATGAGGTCAGGAGTTCAAGACCAGGCTGACCAACACAGTGAAACTCCGTCTCTACTAAAAATACAAAAATTAGCTGGGTGTGGTGGTGTGCACCTGTAATCCCAGCTACTGGAAAGGCTGAGGCAGGAGAATTGCTTGAGCCCGGGAGGTGGAGGTTGCAGTGAGCCGAGAGCCTGGGTGACAGAGTGAGACTCCTTCTAAAAAAAAACGAAAAAGAAAAAAGAAAGAAGAAAGAAGAAGGAAAGAAAGAAAAAAAGAAAGAGAAAGAGAAAGAAAGAAAGAAAAGGAAAGAAAGAAAGAAAAGAAAGAAGAAAGAGTTACCATTGCCTCTGTGCCTCGTTCCTGCCTGTAGGAGTTTCTCATAGCTGTTGCTACAAGTGGCCCCAAATTTGTCACTTAAATTCACATAAATTGATGTCCTTATGGCTTTTGAGTCAGGCGTGTCAGCTCAAGGTGCTGGCAGGACTGTGCTGAGCTGGAGGTCTCGGGGGAGCATCTGTGCTGCTTCTTCACCTTCTAGAGGCTGCAGCAACCCTGGCTCCAGCCCCTTCCTGACATCACGCACCCCCGTGCTTCTGTTCCCACCACCTCACCTCCTCCTCTGTGTTTAGAACTCAGTCTCTCTCTTGCAAGCACACTTGGGATTCCATTGAGGGCCACCCACATAACCCAGGAGAATCTCCCCATCTCAAGATTCTTAACTTCATCCCATCTGCGAAGTCCTTTTGCCATAAGTTACCATTCGCAGGTTCCAGGGATTGTGACATGGGTTTCTTTAGCAGTGATTCTTCAGCCCATAACACCACCTGTCTCCTGCTCCCCAGAATTTGGAGTTTCTCCGCTAACAGGAGACCCCTGTGTGGGAATAGCCTGTCTCAACAACGCCGTCTCTAAGGATCTGCTTCCTCAAAGGACCTCACCGTCTGGTCCCACCCATCTCTGTCCAGTCCCTACCTTGCCTGGAGGGGCTGCAGCGGTGTGTGTTGGCTCCCCCTGGTGGACGCAGGGCATAACAGCATGTGGGAGCCCAATAGACACAAAGAAGCCCCACCATGAGCTGGCCGGGCGCAGTGGCTCATGCCAGTAATTCCAGCAATTTGGGAGGCCGAGGCGGGTGGATCACTTGAGGCCAGGAGTTTGAGACCAGCCTGGAGAAGATGGTGAAACCTCCTTTCTACTAGAAAAATACAAAAAAAATTAGCCAATGTGGCGCGCGCCTGTAATCCCGGCTACTAAGAAGGCTAAGGCAGGAGAATCGCTTCGACCCGGGAGGCAGAGGCTGCAGTGAGCCCAGATCGCGCCACTGCACTCCAGCCTAGGCAACAGAGTGAAACTGTCTTAAAACAAAGAAAAGAAACGAGGGAATTTGCTTCTGTTTGGACATCCGTCTTTTCCCGATCTCAGGTATTTGCACTCCTGGTTATGAAGCCTACAAACTCGGACCGAATACACCACGGGCTTTCCTGATTTCCAGCTTGCAAATGACAGATCCTGGCACTTCTCAGCTTCCATAATTACCCAAGCCAATTTATATATATACCTAATTTGGGTTCTCTAGAAAAACAGAGTAAATTAGGGCGCGGTGGCTCAAGCCTGTAATCCCAGCACTTTGGGAGGCCGAGGCGGGTGGATCACGAGGTCAAGAGATCGAGACCATCCTGGTCAACATGGTGAAACCCCGTCTCTACTAAAAATACAAAAAATTAACTGGGCATAGTGGCGTGTGCCTGTAATCCCAGCTACTCAGGAGGCTGAGGCAGGAGAATTGCCTGAACCCAGGAGGCGGAGGTTGCGGTGAGCTGAGATCGCGCCATTGCACTCCAGCCTGGGTAACAAGAGCGAAACTCCGTCCCCCGCAAAAAAAAAAAAAAAAAAGAAAAACAGAGTAAATTATATATATACCCAAATTATATATATGTATAAATTATATATACCCAAATTATATATATGTATATATATAATTTACTCTGTTTTTTATATATATGCATAATTTGGGTATATGTATAATTTATTATAAATAATATTATATATGTATTGTATATATTGTATTATATGTATATATGTATTATATATTATATGATATATGTATTATATATAATATATATTATTTATTAAATGTATATGTATAATAAATTATGTACCTAAATGATACAAATACTTTAATTATATGTATAATTATACATATAACTTAGGTATGTAATTTATTCTGTTTTATGTATAATTTTATATAAATAGATATAATCCGCTGAGGCAAATGTCGAGCATCTTTTCACATGCTCGCTGGCTTAATGACTTGTTTATCTTCTTTGGGGAAATATCTATTCAAGTTGTTTGCCCATTTTTAACTGAACTATTAATATTTGTCTTTATATGGATGAGTTGTAAAAGTTACTCATATATTTGAGATTCTAGAGCCTTGTTAGATATATGTTATTGCAACTATTTTCTCCTATTATGTAGGTTGTCTTTTTTTTCCTTTTTATTATTTTTTAAATTGAGATAGAGTCTCACTGTGTCTCCCAGGCTGGAGTGCAGTGGTGCAATCTTGGCTCCCTGCAGACTCGATCTCCTGGGCTCGAGCAGTCCTCCCACTTCAGCCTCCGGAGTAGCTGAGGTTGCAGGCACACGCCACCACACTCAGCTAATTTTGTATATTTTAGTAGAGCCAGGGTTTTGCCATGTTGCCCAGGCTGGTCTCAAACTCCTTGGCTCAAAGCGATCTGTCAGCCTTGGTCGCCTCTCTCTCTCTCTCTCTGTCTTTCTTTCTTTCTTTTTTTGAGACTGAGTCTCTCTGGAGTGCAGCGGTGCGATCTCTGCTCACCGTAGCTGTATCCTCCACCTCCCAGGTTCAAGTGATTCTCCTGCCTCAGCCTCGTGAGTTAGCTGGGATTATAGGTGAGCCCCACCACACCCAGCTAATTTTTGTATTAGCAGAGACAGGGTTTCGCCGTGTTGATCAGGCTGGTCCCAAACTCCTGACCTAGCCATCTGCCAGCCTCAGCCTCCCAAAGTGCCGGGATTACAGGCGTGAGCCACCACTCCTGGCCTGGCCATCTATTTTCAATAGTGTTTTTTTATGCACACAGGCTTGAAATTTTGGTAATGTTCAATTCATCTTTTTTTTTTTTTTTTTGGTACTTTCTACTGGAACACCACTCTTGAGCCCTCTAATCCAACCTCCACAGGCAGTCAGAGGGAGCTCTCTAAAAGTAACTACTGTTTCCCTGCTCCACCTGCTCAAAACAGCGTCCAATTAGTGATTTAGAACCTTGCTCCTCAAACCTCATTTGCAAAGGAAGCAGCTGCAACTCTGCTTACGCTCAGGCTCTGCCTTGGCTGGTCTGGCATGGCTCTGAGAGTCAGCGCGTCTGCCAAGTTCCGAGGCTGCTGGAGCAGCTTGCATTTCCCACCGATGATCCCAGCAGTGTTTGCTGTCCCACGTGCTCCCCCAGAACCTTGTACTCTCCCATGAAAAGGCGGAGTCCGTTGCCCCTTTCTTGGAACCCGATCAAGACTTTGCAGTGGCATCCGCAAATGGAATGTGCTGAGAGTGACCCTGCATGGCTTATGAGGCTGGTTCACACACGGCGATGTGGCTTCTGCCTGACTCCCTCTCAGGACACGTGCCTTTGGAACCCATCTTCTAAGCTCCTTGGGAGCCCAACGTAGCCCATGCAGAGAGACGACAGGAAGAGGAACAGAGGCCCTCCCGGGACCAGCATCAAACAGGAGAGCAAATGCGCCTTCAACGATTCTAGCTGAAGCCTTGGACAGCGTGGAGCAGAGATGAGGGATCTCTGCAGATTGCAGATTTATGAGCAAAACACATGTTGTCACTGTCTTTTGTTTGTTTGTTTTTTGTTTTGTTTTTTTCTGAGACGGAGTCTTGCTCTGTTGCCCAGGCTGGAGTGTAGTGGTGTGATCTCAGCTCACTGCAACTTCTGCCTCCTGTGTTCAAGCAATTCTCCTGCATCAGCCTCCCAAGTAGCTGGGACGACAGGCACGTGCCACCACACCTGGCCAATTTTTTGTATTTTTAGTAGAGATGGGGTTTCACCCTGTTAGCCAGGATGATCTCGATCTCCTGACTTCGTGATCTACCTGCCTTGGTCCCCCAAAGTGCTGGGATTACAGGCATGAGCCACCACACCCAGCCCTGTCACTGTTTTGAAACAATGTTTGGGGGCTGTTTGTTATGCAGCTGTGCAATGCTGTTACTGCTGAGTTCCAGGAAGGACTGAACCTGGAGTAGCAAGGGGCTGGACCACCAGATCATCCCATGGCTTCTGCATATGCTATTTTTCGACTTTTATATTCTTATTCTTTCTTTCTTTTTCTTTCTCTTCCTCCCCCTCTCCCCTCCCACCTTGGGTGATCCGCCCACCTTGGTCTCCCAAAGTGCTGGGATTACAGGCGTGAGCCACGGTGTCTAGCCCTATTCACTGGCTCTCCCCTCTCCTCCTACCCCCTCCCCCTCCCCCCCTCCCCGCTCCTCCCTCTTCCCTCTCCCCTCTCCCCCTTTCTTTCTTTTGAGACAGAGACTCACTCTGTTGCCCAGGCTGAAGTACAGTGGCACAATCTCAGCTGACTGCAACCTCCAATTCCTGGGTTCAAGCAATTCTTGTGCCTCAGCCTCCTGAGTAGCTTGGAACTACAGACGTGCCCCACCACACCCGGCTAATTTCTGTATTTTTAGTAGAGATGGGGTTTCGCCATGTTGGCCAGGCTGGTCTCAAATGCCTGACCTCAGGTGATCCGCCCACCTTGGTCTCCCAAAGTGCTGGGATTACAGGCGTGAGCCACGGTGTCTGGCCCTATTCACTATCTTTACTTGGCTCATTTTTCCTTAACGCCTCAGTTCTCCTCTAAGGTCACTTTCCTGACACTTCAGCATGTGCCTGTTGCCTTCTCTGGGTCCCGTCAGCCTCCTGTGGCTCCCCCATCTCAGCCCTGATTCCTCAGGTTATGCTTCCTCTGTCCTCACCCTGACCATCTGGACTGGCCCTGGGAAGGGATGGATATCTTCCCCCACTGGTCTGGGAGATGTAAAAGGGCAGGCCTGGTGCAGACTTGGTCACTGCTGGAAGGAGCTCAGTTAGCGTGGTGCTGAGGACAGTGCTGGTGGGGTTGGCCCCCTTCACCCAAACTCCCATTCTCTCCCACAGATTTCACCTCTGTGGCCCAGGCCATAGCTTAGGGCAACTCAACTTAAACATTGGGTCCAGGCCAGGCACAGTGGCTCCCAGTACTTTGGGAGGCTGAGGCAGGGGTATGGCTAGGTCAGGAGTTTGAGACCAGCCTGGTCAACATGGCAAAACCCTGTCTCTATTAAAAATACACAAATTAGCTGGGTGTGGTGGGGCTCACCTATAATCCCAGCTACTCATGAGGCTGAGGCAGGAGAATCGCTTAAACCTGGGAGGCGGAGGGTACAGCTACAGTGAGCCGAGATCACACCACTGCACTCCAGAGAGACTCAGTCTCAAAAAAAAAGGGAAAGTAGACAGCCAGGTGACCAAGGTTGACAGATTGTTTTCTTTGTTGTTGTTGTTGTTTTTGGGTTTTTTTTTTTTTTTTTTGAGACTGAGTTTTGCTCTTGTTGCCCAGGTTGGAGTGCAATGGTGCGATCTCGGCTCACGGCAACCTCCACCTCCTGGGTTCAAGCAATTCTCCTGCCTCAGCCTCCCGAGTAGCTGGGATTACAGGCATGCACCACTACACCCGGCTAATTTTGTATTTTTAGTACAGACGGGGTTTCTCCACGTTGGTCAGGCTGGTCTCGAACTCCTGACCTCAGGTGATCCACCCTCATCAGCAAACACCGTCACTTCCAACTAGAAAGTGCTTTGTGGCCAGGTGTGGTGGCTCATGCCTATAATCCAAGCACTTTGGAGGCCAAGGCGGGCGGATCACCTGAGGTCGGGAGTTCAAGACCAGCCTGACCAACATGGTAAAACCCTGTCTTAGTAAAATAAAAATATAAATAAATAAATAAATAAATAGGCCGGGCACGGTGGCTCAAGCCTGTAATCCCAGCACTTTGGGAGGCCGAGGCGGGTGGATCACGAGGTCAAGAGATCAAGACCATCCTGGTCAACATGGTGAAACCCCATCTCTACTAAAGATACAAAAAATTAGCTGGGCATGGTGGTGCGTGCCTGTAATCCCAGCTACTCGGGAGGCTGAGGCAGGAGAATTGCCTGAACCCAGGAGGCGGAGGTTGCCGTGAGCCAAGATTGTGCCATTGCACTCCAGCCTGGGTAACAAGAGCGAAACACCGTCTCAAAAAAATAAATAAATAAATAAAATAAATAAGTAAATAAATAAATAAATAAGGAAGTGCTTTGTAAACACAACGAGAACACATGGACACAGGGAGGGGAACAACACACAACAAAATTTAAAAACAGGTGAACATAATTTTAATAATATTTTTATTAATACCAATGTGCTCAAAATATTATTTCAACAAGTAATTACTCTAAAACTGATTGAGATGTCTTATGTTCTTTTCATCACACTAAGCCTTTAATAGTTGGTGTGTATTTTACACTCACAGCACATCTCAATTTGGAGTCTCCATGTTTCAAGCACTAAATAACCATGTGTGTCTGGTGGCTGCCATACTGGATGGCATTGATCTGAAATCGCATCTGTATGCATCTCCATCATATCTGCAGAGGCCCCCATCTCAGCTGCACACCTGAGGCTCATCTGCAAAAGCATCTGCAACTTCTCCACAACCTCCCACATCACCTGCAAACACACCCTCAAGTCATCTGCAAACGCACCCACAGCTCACAGGCCAATGCCTAAACCTCACTGCAGGCATCTTCAGAGAAAGCACTTCTCAAAGGAGTACACTTGATTCCGCATCTGATTTGACCTGCAAATCACCCTCCCCTTTGCATACATTTGCATCTCATCTGCATGTCAACCCAAATGCACTGGCAGAGCCTCAGATTGTCATCTCAAAGTCAGGCAGCTGTGGGGCTGGGCAGGCCTCCAGGTGTTCCTCCTCCTGCTTCCTCTGGGGCTCTTTATCCTCTTCCTCTTCCTCGCCGCTCTCCTCCTCCTCCTCCTCGTCCAACATGGTGACCAGTTCCTCCCGAAGTGCCCCCATCTCCAGCCCCAGGCGGCACAGCTGTCCCAGCAGCTGGACATCCATTTGGCGCAGGTTCCCCTACCGGTAGGAAGGGGATGTCACAGGGATGCCACCCCAGAGAGCAAGGGCGCGCTCCAGGACCTGGGTGAGAGCAGGGCCCAGCTCACATCCTGGCCACGGTGCCTGGACAGGGTCCTCACAGTGCCCCTGGACCCTAACTACCTTCCTGCTTCTCAGAGGGTGTCTTCATCTCTAACTCCGTCTCTCTCTTTGTCTCTGCATTTCATTCTCCCTGACTTCTCTCTCTCTCTCAGTAATATGTCTCCACCCTCTCTATCTCTGTCCCTGTCTCCCTTTGTCTCTGTCCCCATTTATTTTTTCTTTCCATGCCCCTGTCTCTCTGTTTTGCCATTTTTCTGCCCCTGCCTTTGGCGCTCTCTCTCTCTTGATCTCTCTCCTCCCCCCACCAACTGTCTCTCAGATTCAGTCTGAGTCTCTCTGTCTCTCAGTCCGCTTCCCCCCTCCATCCCTCTCTTTTGGAATCTCTCAGTCCCTCCCTCCATTCCTGTCCCTCCCTCTATTCCTGTCTCTGTGTCTGTATATGCCTCTCATGTCTCCGCTTCTGTCTCTCAGATTCTTTCAGTCTCTAGCCCTATTTTCATTCATTTCCATTCATTCTCATTCCCTCTCTTTCTCTTTCCCTTCCAAACCCCTCACTCACCAGCTCCTCCCAGACCCACAGCAGACTATCCCAGGCACCTCCAGCGTCTGCCCCTGCAGTTGTGATGGTCTGGTCAGGGATTTCCACTGGGGAGACCTCCCTCAGGGCCCAGGGCGGTGGGCCCAGCTCCGGAGCCACCAGTCCAGCCTGACTCAG
Source organism: Saguinus oedipus (assembly GCA_031835075.1). NCBI lineage: Eukaryota > Metazoa > Chordata > Mammalia > Primates > Cebidae > Saguinus > Saguinus oedipus. Next base: position 44,036,032 of record CM063187.1, on the reverse strand, counting down.
CTGCCTCCACAGCTCCATCGTCTCTGAGCTCTGGGTGCCAGGAGCAGGAAGTAGCAAGGTCCAGGGTGGCCCAGTCCCCCGGGGAGCTGTGTGCATAGTGGAGAGTAAAGGGCAGAGGGAGTGCGATGGGGGTTCCTGGCAAAGGCATCCCAAAGTCCACTCTTCAGAGAGAATCAGCTGGCCTTGTGCTTTTTTTTTTTCCTCCTTCTGAAGTCTAACTTCAACTCTGCTCACAGAGTTCAAACACAACCTCTTGCAGAGGTCAAACTCGACCCCTCCCTGCCTATCTCAGGCCTGACCCTTCAGGGACGCTGTGTTTGCAGATGCCTGGCACCCTCTGTCCTTCCACCTGGGCACTCGCCCCCTTTCCAGCCTCTCCTCAGCCTCCACTGGACCTCTGGCTCACCCTTAGTCCTTGCTTGCGCTCTCGGAGCAAGTCATTCCAGGGCTTTCGCACCAGTGTGCCTTCGGGGGCAGAAATGGCTCCCAGGGGCACCAACACAGCAATCTGTTAGCTGCAGTGCTTGTGTCTGGGCTGCTAGCCTAGGGCTGAGCAGCCAATTCCGCTGACCCTGGACTTGACTGTGGGTCTATTATCCCTGTTGGGGGTGGGGGCTTCTGTGGAAAAGTCTGGGAAGCATTGCGGGCCTCTCTCTCCCTCGAACCCTTCCTTCAGACCCGAGTTGCTTGTATATATACACACACAAAATGGCAGATCACAAGGTCAGGAGACTGGCCAACACGGTGAAACCCCTCTCTACTAAAATACAAAAAATTAACCAAGCATGGTGGCACGTGCCTGTAGTCCCAGCTGCTCGGGAGGCTGAAGCAGGGGAATTGCTTGAACCCGGGAGGTGGAGGTTAGAGTGTGCCAAGATCTTGCCACTGCACTCCAGCCTGGTGACAGAACAAGATTCCATCTCAAAAAAATAAATGAAAAGTAAATTATATATATGTATATATCTTGCTCTGTCGCCCAGGCTGGAGTGCAGTGGCGCAATCTTGGCTGTACAAAAAAATACTAATTTTTTTTGTATTTTGAATAGAGATGGTGTTTCATTATGTTGGTCATGCTGATCTCGAACTCCTGACCTCAGGGGATCTGCCCGCCTCAGCCTCTGAAAGTGCTGGGATTACAAGCATGAGCCACCATACCCAGTTTGAATTATTTCCTGAGTGGAGCCAAGAACCCTCCAAATTGGCTAAGCCCTAATTTGGGGACTCACCTACCCTGTGTCAGAGCTGCAGAGTTTGGGTGTGGAACTCAAGTGGGAGATCAGGACTGGGGCCAGACACTCGAAAGCCAGTGATATATACATGAAATTGGCTGGGCCTGGTGGCTCACACCTGTAATTCCAGCACTTTGGAAGGCTGAGGCAGGTGGATCACCTTAGGTCAGAAGTTCAAGACCAGCCTGGCTAACATAGTGAAACCCAGTCTCCACTAAAAATACAAAAATTAGCCAGGTGTGATGGTGCTCACTTGTAATCCCAGCTACTTGGGAGGCTGAGGCAGGGGAATCGCTTGAACCTGGGAGGCCGAGGTTGCAGTGAGCCAAGATCATGCTATTGCACTCCAGCCTGGGCAACAAGAGCGAAACTTTGTCTTAGAAAAAAAAAATCCAGAATTTGAGCACTTCTCACCATTTCCTCTGCCCATCCCCGTTCGTCTCTTGCCTAGACCATTACAGTAGCCTCTTGTACTGGTCCCCTGCATCTGCCCTTGCCCTCTAAGGTAAGCGTCCCCATTCCCCAGGCTGAGGACCAGTACCAGCCTGTGGGCTGTTAGGAACTGGGACACACAACAAGAGGTGGGCAGTGGGCAAGTGAGCATTACCACCTGAGCTCCACCTCCGGTTAGATCAGCGGTGGCGTTAGATTCTCACAGGAGGCAAACCCTATTGTGAACGGTGTGTAGGGAGGATCCAGGTGGCCTGCTCCTTATGAGAATCTAATGCCTGATTATCTCAGGTGGAACAGTTTCATCCTGAAACCATCCCTACCCGACCCCCACCCCGCGGTCTATGGAATAATTGTATTTCACAAAACGGGTCCCTGGTGACAAAAATGTTGGGGACCACTGCTCTCAGGTACATTCTCCACCTGGCAGAAATAATTTTTTTTTTTTTTTTTTTTGAGATGGAGTTTTGCTCTTGTTGCCCAGGCTGGAGTACAATGGTGAGATCTCAGCTCACCACAACCTCTGCCTCCCAGGTTCAAGCAATTCTCCTGCCTTAGCCACCCAAGTAGCTGGGATTATAGGCATGCATCACCACACCTAGCTAATTTTGTATTTTAGTAAAGATGGAGTTTCATGTCGGTCAGGCTGATCTCGAAAACTCCCCACCTCAGTTGATCCACCCTCCTTGGCTTCCCCAAAAGTGCTGGGATTACAGGCAGAAACAATCTTTGCAAAATGTAAATCTGATTTTAACATTCCCTTCTTCCTACTGTGAATAGAATAAAAACCCTAACAGGCCTGCAGCATCAGCTCCTGCCCACCTCTCAACCCAGTCCCCTATCTCTGTCTGCAAGCTGGTTCCCACCTCAAGGCTTCTCTGCTCTAGATGCTACCTCTCCCTGCAACACTTTTCCCCTGGATCTCTGAATGGCTCTTTCCTTATCATTCTCTTCCCCTTCAATGTCACCTCTTCAGAGAGGCCTTTGCTGATGGCCCTAAGCCCCAGTCACTTTTTAAAATCTGCTTCTTATCAAAACTACCTTGCTGATTCCTTTGTTTCTTATGCGTTCTCTCCCAGCCGGGAATGTTCACTCCCTGAAAGAGGGGCTGGTCTGTCCTGCTCACCATGGTAACCTCAGTGCCTAGAACATGCCTGCCATCACGTTGTAGGTACTTAGTAAATACTCTCGGAATTAATGAATGAATATTTCTATCCACAAGACTTCACTGTGGCTCTTCATGCTACGATCTAGCTTTGAACTCTAAACTGATGTCAAACTTCAGTACCGGTCTTGAGATCTCACCTCAGTCTCTAATCTTGAAGTCTAACCCCTTCATCCACTCTACCTTTCTCTTACGTGACCCTAATTAAAAAAAAATGATGTGGTCAGCTTTTCAGCCCTCTCATTCTGTTTTTTTGTTGTTGTTGTTGTTGTTGTTGTTTGTTTTGTTTGTTTGCTTGTTTGAGTTGGAGTTTCCCGCTTGTTGCCCAGGCTGGTATGCAATGGTGTGATCTCGGCTCCCCAAAACCTCTGCCTCCCAGGTTCAAGCGATTTTCCTGCCTCAGCCTCCCAAGTAGCTGGGATTATAGGCATGGGCCACCACGCCCAGCTAATTTTGTATTTTTAGTAGAGACGGGGTTTCTCTATGTTGGCCAGGCTGGCCTCGAATTACGGATCTCAGGTCATCCACCCGCCTCGGCCTCCCAAAGTGCTGGGATTACAGGCGTGAGCCACCATGCCCGGTCTTCATTCCCTGTTTTAAGCAGGTAGTGAGTGAAGCTGGAAGAACAAGAAAGCTCGGGGAGACAGCAATTGCAGTCAGAAAAAAAAAAGGTACTCAGTCGGGAAGGACACCTCATCTTCTCCTAGGGAAAGACTGCGGAGTTCTTTCTTTTTTTTAAAGACAGCGTTTCGCTGTGCCACCCAGGCTGGAGTGCAGTGGAGTGGTGCAATCACAGCTCACTGCAAACCTTGACCTCCCCAGCTCAAGCAATCCTCCCGCCTCAACCTCGTGCGTAGCTGGGACCACAGGCGTGCACCACCATGCCCGGATAACATTTCATTTTTTGTGGAGATAACGTTTCCCTATTTTTTGTGTGGAGATAAGGTCTCCCCTATGTTGCCCAGGCTGGTCTTGAACTCCTGACTTCAAGCGATGCTCTCGCCTCGGTCTCCACAAAGTGCTGGGCTCACAGGTGAGTGAGCCACCGCGCCCGACCCACCGGTGTCCCGTTTTAAAGCTCAGGAAGAGGGCACTGTGAGCAATCCCTAAACCCTATGAGTAAAAAGTGCGTGCACCTTTAAGAAGAGGGTTAGAAAACGCAAAGCTTGAGGAAGAGAAGTTCGCGCTGTACTAGGCAAGAGGTACGACCTGCCCCTTCCGGTTACGTAACCTTTGCAAGATGGCGGCGCCGTGGCCGGTAAATGAACCGAGTTCCTAGAGCCCCAAATTTGAAGTCTGTTCCGCAGCCTCCACCTTCAAGGCCAGTGTTGGCTGCCAAGAGAGCAAAGAGCCGTGAGGCAGCAGGCTCAGCCTACCGAGCCCCGTGCTGATAGTGCAGACCTGTGACTATTGGGGGTCGGGAAGGATCTCTGGGGGTCGCGGGCGGACCAGACGCTTTAGCGAGCCAGAGGAGGCAGGGACTTGGCTGAGAGAATCCAATGGGGATGAGGGAGTGGAAAGTTCGTGGGGGATTGAGGAATTTTTACAGAAAATTCAAAAGTATGATGATTGGGGGAACCAAGAGGTTAATTTGGGGCTTCCAAGGGAATAATCTGGGCGAAATTAAGAGGAGGATTTGGGATAGTCTTTTCAGAGGATTTAGAAATGGGTAAAATCAAGGAATGAATTTAGGGAAAAATAAAGAGGTTGGCAGCTTTAAATTTTTGACGAAAATAAGGGTTTGGGTAAAATTATCGAGAGAATTTGGAAAAAGAAAAAAGAGAACCTTTGAAGAGAAATTGGGGTCGATTAAGAGGAGACCTTGAAAGCGAAATTGAAGAGTTTGGGGGCTTCTTCCCAGAGGCCGCACTCCGCCACTTTCTGACCCTCCTCTTCAAAGCTCATGCATTTTTTACCCTTCACGGTTCAGTGGTGTCCAGTCTTTTGGCTTCCCTGGGCCATGTTGTCCGAAGAATAATAATTGTCTTGGGCCACACATAAAATACATTAAGCATAATTGATGAGCTAAAAAAAAAAATCACAAAAAAATTCTCATAATGTTTTAAGAAAGTTTGCACGCTTGTGTTGGGCTGCTTGAGGGCGGCAGGTTGGACAACCTTGGTTGGGTTTAGGATTGCTCAGAGTGCCCTCTCCATAAGGTTTGGAGAGAAGTTTTTAAGATTTTATTTTGGAGAATGAAATATGTCATTTGGGAAGACGCCGGGATGATTTCCCACAATTTGCCCCTTAATTGGGTAATTATGGTGCATAAGGTGCACCTGGGAACAAGGTGCATCAGAAAAATCGGTAAGAATCCCTAGCCTGCAAGACCCTGCGGAGACCCTGGCCCACCAGAACCCAGGTCCTGTCCTTGTCTGTAGGGCTGAGGGCCCCATAGGGTCGTGGGGTGAGCTTTATGCTGTGCTGAGGCGCAGGATCCGAGAAATAAAGAGGACACAAGTTCAAAGAAAACGCAGTTGGGCTCAGGGGGCCACGCCACCTATAAGCGGAGTCAGGCGAGGCCCCGAATGTCCAGAAGCGTGAGTATTGTGATAGGTTAGGGGCAAAGCAGTGAGTGAAGTCATCGTTAAGGATAGTGATAGGGTCGTGAGCAGTAAAACATTGGGTTCACCCACATTAGGTTACCTAGGCCAGGAGGGTGGACAGTGCTCAGCAAGGGGCCTGTTCCCATGAAGGCAAGGGCTATGTGCAGTAAGGGGTCCACCCCCATTAGGTCACTGAGGCTTGAAGGTGGACTGTGCGCAGTGAAGAGGGTGCAGTGTGCAATACTTCTATCTATGGTCAAACTACTTCTAAGAAGATTTATAGGAGGATGCTTTAAGTCATATAGCAGTGACGGAGCTGTCAGGGTTACCGCCACCTTCTGGCAGCTTCCAATGGGTTCTATGGGAAGATGCTTTTTAAACAGCACAGTAGCAAGAGCTGATAAAGTTCACAGACACCAAGGTGGATGGCCGTTCTGAGGGCAGCCTTCCACAAAAACTGGAGCAAGGTCCTATAACTCCTTTATCAGGAGGAGTGGCTCTCGCCTCAAGCCTGCCATACAACTGGTATCTTTACGATACTGAACGCTGCCACCTGGGCCATGGATTCTTGTCCTGGCATAACTTTTTCCCTTAAATCATGCTCTGCACTGTGTCTGCTCTTAGACATTCCTCTGATTATAAGCTGCTTATTCCTTAATTCATGCTCTGTACTGTGTCCACTCTAGGCATTTCTCCAATTATAAACTAAGATATAATTATAGGTATATATGTAAGGAAATATTCCTTAGGCACCCATACTATCAACTATTGTATGATTTTATATTGAGGATTATATAAAGGGATTCTTCAAGCCCTATTTCTATAAACTAATATATGATTATGTAAAGGATTATATAAAAGGAAATAGCTGAGTAGTAACACTATAAAGTGAGATATTCTTCAAGCCCTAACTGTGCCAGGGTTCTGCTTAGCTCTCATTCCTCGGTGCCTATATGGGGGGTTACCCACACTTGTCATTGCCAAGCAGCACTGTGGTGTCCAGTGCCAGCCTTGATGTCTCTTCAGCTCCATCTCCAGCCTGTACCATTCTCAAGGACTCTTAATTGGGTAATTAAGGGGCAAACTGTGGGAAAGTAAGAGGTCAAATAATGCAGGTTTTGAGAGAGAAGAGTTTGGGAGAAAGAGGAATAATTTAGGTAAATCAACAATATACAGCTAATCAAGGCAAGAATTTAGGGTTGACTAAGGGGAGGAGGAACTTGGAGAAAACATGGAGAAAGTTTTGGCATTTCAAAGTCAGTTTTGAAGTTCTGAAGAAAGAATTTAGGGTGAGTTGGGAAGCAGAGGGATTGAAGTTCAGGGATCAAGAACTGGGGATCTGGCTCTGTCTCTCCCAGGAAGCTCCAGGCTCAGCTCCTTTCCTCTCCTTATTCCCAGTCCCTGCGCCTAGTGGCCCCCATATGGAATAGAAGTACCAGGGGCATCCATCAGCTGAGTGGGGCAGTGGATCCAGAGAGCAGTCAGAAGAAGAGAAGGACAATGCTCCAGTACCTGTCCGACTATTTCTACGACGTGGAGTCGCTGAGGCGTTATTTTCTCCAAAATGAGATGGACAAGGTGCATCAGAAAAATCAGTAAGAATCCCTGGCCTGCAAGACCCTGCAGAGACCCTGGCCCACCAGAACCTAGGTACTGTCCTTGTCATTCCCAGGCAGCACTGTGGCATCCAGTGTCTCTTCCAGCTCCGTCTCCAGTCTGTACCGTTCTCAAGTACTCCAGCTCACATAGGCAGCTTGCCACCCACCAGCTCAACTCTGAGTATAACTGGCTTCTTAAACCCAACATGGCTAAAACCAAATCAAACATGTGCTCACTCCCAAGCCTTCCCATCACAGTAAACATTAGTGCTACCCACCCAGTTATTCATGCCAAACTCTAAGGAGTCATCCCTAATTCCTCCCTTTGCTTCCCTGCCCTCCACATTCATACCATCAATAAAATACTAGAATATCTCGAATTTGACCAGTTTTCGCTGCCTTCACCATTCATAGCCTGATCCAATCACTCGGTCATCTCCTAACTGGTTTTTTGCTCCCATACTTTTTTTTTTTTTCTTTTGAGACAGTCTTGCTCTGTGGCCCAGGCTGGAGTGCAGTGGTGCAATCTCGATTCACTGCAACCTCCAATTCCCAGGTTCAAGTGATTCTCCTGCCTCAGCCTCCTGAGTAGCTGGGATTATAGGCACATGCCACCACACCCAGCCAATTTTTGTATTTTTGGTAGAGACAGGGTTTCACCATGTTGGCCAGGCTTGTCTTGAACTCCTTACCTCAAGGGGTCCACCCACCTCAGCCTTTCAGAGTGCTGGGACTACAGGCATGAGCCACCATGCCCAGCCTCCCATACTTTTTTTTTTGAGACAGACTCTCAGTCTTTCCCCGAGGCAGGAGTGCAGTGTGGCAGAATCTTAGCTCACTCCAACCTCTGCCTATTACGTTCAAGCGATACTCATGCCTCAGCCTCCAGAGTAACTGGGATTACAGGACTGGCTAATTTTTGTATTTTTAGTAGAGATGGGTTTCACCATGTTGGACAAGCTGGCCTCGAACTCTTGACTTAAGGTGATCCGTCTGCCTTGGCCTCCCAAAGTGCTGGGATTACAGGCATGAGCCACTATGCCTGGCCTGTCTCGTAATCTACAAAATAGCTGAAGGAATCTTATCATCAGTTTAAAACCCTCCAATGAGAGCCAATCTTCAAGACTTAAATCATAACCCCTACTGAACTTTGAGACCCCCAGCCAGGATTCCACTGGCCCCCTGTCAGCATGACATCCCTATTTCTCTTTGTGTGTGCATGGGGGCGGGGGCAGGGTTTTGCTCTTGTTGCCTGGGCTAGAGTGCCATGGCGCAATCCCAGCTCACCACAACCTCTGCCTTAGCCTCCCAACTAGCTGGGATTACAGGCATACGCCACTGCGCCCGGCTAATTTTGTATTTTTACTAGAGATGGGGTTTCACTATGTTGTCCAGGCTGGTCTCAAACTCCTGACCTAAGGTGGTCCACCTGCCTAGGCCTCCCAAAGTGCTGGGATTACAGGGGTGAGCCACTGCTCCTGGCTGACATCCCTATTTCTTATTCAACCATCCTAATTTGAGGCTCTGAGCGTTTATACTCTGTTCCTTGTCACCACTCAAATCTCTGTTCAGATGTCATCGCCTCCCATTAATACCCAAACTCAATAGCCTCCACCGTCCCCACCCCTCCCAGTCAGCCCCTCTGCCTTATTTGGCCATGGAATTGACATGCTCTGCAATATGTTGTTATTCCCTGGGTTGCTGTCTGTTTCTCCCTGTATAATAGGTTGGATTACTGCAGTAATCTCCAGACTGGGCAGGGATGTTATCTGCCTTGGTCACCACTTTGCCCCCTCCCCAGTGCCCAGCACTTAGTTGGTGGGCAATAAATATGTACAGGCTGACTCTGTGTGCCTGGTTCTCTGGACTCTGCCCCTCTTAACAACATTGGGACATCATGAAGGTGTGGTGCTCCCGATGCCTCACCCTTCGCTGCTGTTTTCTCTGCAGCTCCTTCGCCCACCTGGAGGAGACACATGGTCCAAACAACGCAGGTGCCTTCTTCATCCTGAAGCAGGGAGGCGCAGTCAAGTATGACCGCTAAGGTGTTATAATGGGCTAGTCGGTGGTGGGGTATCTGCCTAGCATCCAGGCTTTGCAGTCACACAGGCTTCACTGTGTCCTCTGGTCTCTGCTGCCTCCTGGCTATGTGGCTTCGGACTTGTTCCTAAGCTTCAGTTTTGTCATGTGGAAAATGGGATGGTGATCTTTTCTAACCTACAAGGTTTGCTGTGAAGACTGGATGGCGCTGGGACACTGGCTTATGTCTGTAATCTTAGCACTTTCAGAGGCTGAGACTGAAAGATCACTTGAGCCCAGGAGTTTGAGACCAGCCTCAGCAACTTTGTGAGACCCTGTCTCAAAATAAATATATATATATATTTTTAGATGGAGTTTCACTCTTGTTGCCCAGCCTGGTGTGCAATGGTGCAATCTCGGCTCACTGCAACCTTCTGCCTCCCGGGTTCAAGCGATTTTACTGCCTCAGCTTCCTGAGTAGCTGGGATTACAGGGATGCACCACCACACCCAGCTAATTCTGTATTTTTAGTAGAGACAGGGTTTCTCCATGTTGGTCAGGCTGGTCTCAAACCCTTGACCTCAGGTGATCTGCCCACCTCAACCTCCCAAAATGTTGGGATTACAGGCATGAGCCACTGTGCCCAGCCTGGCAAAATTTTTTATATTAGCCAGGTATGTATACTAGTATGACGACTCACGTTGGAGTGAAGAAAAAAAAAATTAGCCAGAGATGGTGGCACATGCCTGTGGTCCCAGCTACTCAGGAGGCTAAGGCGGGAGGATTGCTTGATCCCAGGAGGCTACACTCAGCTATAGTCGCACCACTGAACTCTAGCCTGGGCAATAGAGCGAGACCTTGTCTCAAAAAATAACAATAGGCTGGGCATGGTGGCTTACACCTGTAATCCCAGCACTTTGGGAGGCCAAGTCCTCCCAGGTGGATCACCTGGGGTCAGGAGTTTGAGACCACCTGGCCAACGTGGTGAAACCCCGTCTCTACTAAAAATACAAAATTAGCTTAGCATGGTGGCACATGCCTGTAATCCCAGCTACTCAGGAGGCTGAGGCAGGAGAACCCTTTAGAACCTGGGAGGCGGAGGTTGCAGTGAGCTGAGATTGTGCCACTGCACTCCAGCTTGGTCGACAGAGCAAGACTCTGTCTCTAGAGAAAAAAATAATAATGGCTGGATGTGGTGGCTTTGGGAGGCCAAGGCAGGTGGAGCACTTCAGCCCAGTAGTTCAAGACCAGCCTGGCAACATAGTGAAACCCCATTTCTACCAAAAACACGAAATTACTTAGGCATGGTGGTGCATGCCTGTAGTCCCAACTACCCAGTCAAAGAGGGAGATTGAGTGTGATTTTGCAATATAAGAGGCCTAGCACTGCATATGTGCTCAAAAAAAATTTTTTTTTGAGACAGAGTATCACTCTGTCACACAGGCTGGAGTGCAGTGGCACGATCTCAGCTCACTGCAACCTCCACCTCCTGGGTTCAAGCGATTCTCCTGCCTCAGCCTCCCAAATACCTGGGATTACAGGTGCACACCACCACACCTGGCTAATTTTTTCTATTTTTGGTAGCGACAGGGTTTCACCATGTTGGCCAGCTGGTCTCCAACTCCTGACCTCAAATGATCCACTCACCTTGGCCTCCCAAAGCGCTGGGATTACAGGCATGAGCCACCACAGCCAGATGGAGTGTTTTTCCAAGATGGAATCACTTATGTCAAGGGTGATCTATACATATTATTTAGGGCTGGGAAGGTTCTGAAGAGGCTGGAGGCCTGGGGCAGGCGGGGGTGCCCTGCTGCCACTACCTCTCCCCCACTTTCCAGGTTTCGAGACAAGGAGTGGATCAGGCCAGATAAGTATGGCCATTTCTCTCAGGAATTCTGGAATTTCTCAGAGGTGCCTGTCGAAGCTGTGGATGCCAGTGACTGTGCCATCAACTATGAGGGCCTGGAAAACCTCCGTGAGTGGGATGGGGTGGAGATGGGACAGGCCTCTACATTTTCCCTTTGGTGATGGGCTCCAGAAAGGCCCCTGGTGCCATCCCGCCCTCTCCCCACCGCAGACCTCCTGAAGGAGCTCCAGTCCTTGTCGCTGCAGCGCTGCCCCCACATGGACGACTGGTGTCTCAGCCGCCTCCACCCACTGGCCGACTCGTTGCAGGAGCTCTCGCTGGCGGGTTGCCCCCGCATCTCCGAACGGGGCCTCGCCTGCCTCCACCACCTCCAGTGAGATCTCAGCTCAGCCTGGGCCCTGTACCAGGCATCTTTCCCACCAAACAGATGCAGGAGAGGAAGTGGGGAGGAGCAATGTTGGGCAGTTCTCATATCCCCCTGCCTCCACCACAAACCTAGAGTGTTTGTGGTAGATGGGCAGTCACAGTGAGTCTCTGGAAGAATTAAATGACTCCTGGTTTTTCTTTTTGTTTTAATGAAAACTCCATGTTATCAGTGCTATGGTAGAACAGCAGAAGCTAGAGTTGCATATTTGCAACTAACACAGTGGGTTTCAGGTGCCTGGACAGCTATAAAGATTGTATTTTAGGGCCGGGTGCAGTGGCTCACGCCTGTAATCCCAGCACTTTGGAAGGCCGAGGCAGGTGGATCACAAGGTCAGAAGTTCAAGACCAGTCTAGCCAAGATGGTGAAACCCTGCCTCTTCTAAAACTACAAAAATTAGCTGGGCATTATGGGCATAGGTGCCTATAATCCCAGCTACTCAAGAGGCTGAGGCAGAGAACTGCTTGAACCTGGGAAGTATAGGTTACAGTGAACAGAAATTACACCACCACATTCCATCCCGGGTGAGAATGAGACTCTGTCTCCAAAAAAAAAAAAAAAAAAAGGATTTTAGGAAGCTAGGGTTGAAATTGGGGCCAGTACCTCCCTATACACATACACTGTCCTTACACTGGCTTCCTGTCCTTCTCGCCCCCTTTCAGGAACCTCCGCAGGCTGGACATCTCCAACCTCCCTTCCGTGTCCAACCCAGGCCTCACTCAGATCTTGGTGGAGGAGATGCTGCCCAACTGCAAGGTTGTGGGGGTCAACTTAGCCGAGGGCCTGAAGTTGGGGCCAGAGGAGCAGCCTCAGGACACAGACAGGCCTGTCCCTGCCTAGCCTTCAGCCCTGTCCCCATTCAAGTGGCTTTTCAGCAGACTGCGTGGAATGTCTGGTAGCTCACCACACTTCTGGCTTCTCTTTGTCTTCACTCAACATGGGGGTTGGGGAGTGGCGCTGGCCGATCACAGGGAAAGAGTGTGTGAGGTGACAGTATTTCTTCCTGGCTGCCCTTGGCTGACGGTCATACCTCCTGTGCTCCTGTCACCCTGTCAGGCAGCCCTTTCCATGCCCCTCTTCTTCCCCTGCCTCTTAAGGCCTGGGGACTTCAAGGCTAAGGCTGTCGGCAGCTGCAGGGAGCCGCATTCACCTTGTCAGGAGACTTGTCAAATTGTCCTCATGTGAGTGCGTTGCCATTTCTTCCAGGGACCCTGACTGATACAGGGGCTGCTGCTAACACTTTACAGGGATGGTTCTCCCTGGTGGGGGGTGGGGGGGCCGCTCTGCTCACCGCAGGACGTGCAGCATCCTTGGCCCCACTCACTAAAGGCCAGCACAGCCCAGGCCCCATGGTATTGCTGGTTGTGGATTTACTGACCTTCAGTTCCACATTCAGCTTTTCTGGTCTGCTGTTTTTTGAAAGGGGATCTGGGCCTTTGCAGGATTTTCCCTTTGCCAGTGGCATAAGCTTTGTCAGTAGAGGGCGCCTAACAGGCATTACAGGAGGAAAGGCACTTCCTTCCTGGTTCCTGTTGGTTGTGCTCCTGTCTCTGGGTTCCGCAGTGCATGTGGCTTCCCCAGCACCCAGCTCCTGAGGTGTCAGGCGGTCAGCAGCTGCCCCAGCACCGTCCATCTCCCAGTAGTTGCGTAGGAGACACAGTGCCTCCACTGAGGCCCTGCTCTGGGAATGACTTTCCCCAGCACCCCAGATGGATTTCCAGTCAATTCAGAAGCATTTTACTAGTGAAGCCCTCATTATTCCAGTTCACTGTTAAAGCCAGTAACTCTCTATATTAAATGGTCCCTGTTCGAGTTATGTGGTTTTTCTCTCCTGAGTGCATCCAGATGGATAGAGAGTTGATACCTGGAGTATCCCAGGAGACAGACTTTTTTGTTTTTAATTGCATTTAGGTTTTGGGGTACATGTGAAGAACATGTAAGATTGTTGCATAGGTACACGCATGGCAGTGGGGTTTGCTGCCTTCCTCCCCATCACCTATATCTGGCATTTCTCCCCGTTATCCCTCCTCAACTCCCCATCCCCCACTGTCCCTCCTCCCCTATATCCCCCACAAAGACCCCAGCGTGTGATGCTCCCCTCCCTGTGTCCTCATTAACACCCACCTATGAGTGAGAACATGCGGTATTTGATTTTCTGTTGTGTCAGTTTGCTGAGAATGATGGTTTCCAAGTTCATCCTTGTCCCCTACAGAAGACACAAATTCATCATTTTTTACAGCTGCATAGTATTCCATGGTGTATATGTGCCACATTTTCCCTGTCCTGTCTATCATCGATGGGCATTTGGGTTGGTTCCAAGTCTTTGCTATTGTAAACAGTGCCGCAATGAACATTCGTATGCTTGTGTCCTTATAGCAAAACGATTTATAATCCTTTGGATATATACCCAGTAATGGGATTGCTGGGTCAAATGGAATTTCTATTTCTAGGTCTTTGAGGAATCACCACATTGTCTTCCACAATGGTTGAACTAATTTACACTCCACTAACAGTGTCAAAGTGTTCCTATTTCTCCACATCCTCTCCAGCATCTGTTGTCTCCAGATTTTTAAATGATCGCCATTCTAACTGGTGTGAGGTGGTATATCATGTGATTTTGATTTGCATTTCTCTAATGACCAGTGATGATGAGCATTTTTTCATAAGTTTGCCTCATATGTCTTTTGTAAAGTGTTCATATCCTTCACCCACTTTTGAATGGGCTTGTTTTTTTCTTGTAAATCTGTTTTAGTTCTTTGTAAATTCTGGATATTAGCTCTTTGTCAGATGGGTAGATAGCAAAAGTTTTTTCCCATTCTGTTGGTTGCCGATTCACTCTAATGATGGTTTCTTTTGCTATGCAGAAGCTGTGGAGTTTGTTTAGGTCCCTTTTGTCTATTTTGGCTTTTGTTGCCATTGCTTTTGGTGTTTTAGCCATGAACTCCTTGCCTATGCCTATGTCATGGATGGTTTTGCCTAGATTTTCTTCTAGGATTTTTATGGTGTTAGGTCTTATGTTTAAGTCTTTAATCCATCTGGAGTTAATTTTAGTGTAAGGTGTCAGAAAGGGGTCCAGTTTCTGCTTTCTGCACATGGCTAGCCAGTTTTCCCAACACCATTTATTAAACAGGGAATCCTTTCCCCATTGCTTGTTTTTGTGAGGTTTGTCAAAGATCAGATGGTTGTAGATGTGTGGTGTTGCCTCCGAGGCCTCTTTTCTGTTCTGTTGGTCTATATCTCTGTTTTGGTACCAGTACATACTGTTTTGATTACTGTAGCCTTGTAGTATTGTTTGAAGTCAGGTAGTGTGATGCCTCTAGCTTTGTTCTTTTTGCTTAGGATTGACTTGGCTATGCAGGCTCTCTTTTGGTTCCATATGAAGTTTAAGGTGGTTTTTTCCAGTTCTGTGAAGGTCATTGGTAGCTTGATGGGGATAGCATTGAATCTGTAAATTACTTTGGGCAGTATTGATTCTTCCTAACCAGGAGCATGGAATGTTTCTCTATGTTTGTGTCCTCTCTTACTTCATTGAGCAGTGGTTTGTAGTTCTCCTTGAAGAGGTTCTTTACATTCTTTGTTAGTTGTATTCCTAGTTATTTTATTCTCTTTGTAGCAATTGTGAATGGCAGTTCATTTTTGATTTGGCTCTCTTTAAGTCTGCTATTGGTATATAGGAATGCTTGTGGTTTGGGCCAGGAGCAGTGGCTCATGCCTATAATCCCAGCACTTTGGGAGGCCAAGGCGGGTGGATCACAAGGTCAAGAGATCGAGACCATCTGGTTAACAAGATGAAACCCCATCTCTACTAAAAATACAAAAATTAGCTGGGCATGGTGGTGTGCACCTGTAGTCCCAGCTACTCGGGAGGCTGAGGCAGGAGAATTGCTTGAACCCAGGAGGCGGAGGTTGTGGTGAGCCGAGATCGCACCATTGCACTCCAGTCTGGGTAACAACAGCGAAACTCCGTCTCAAAAAAAAAGGAATGCTTGTGGTTTTTGCACATTGATTTTGTATCCTGAGACTTTGCTGAAGTTGCTTATCAGTTTCAGGAAATTCTGGGCTGAGACTATGGGGTCTTCTAAATATACAATCATGTTGTCTGCAAATAGAGACAATTTGACTTCCTCCTTTCCTAATTGAATACCCTTTATTTTTCTTGCCTGATTGCTCTGGCTAGAACTTCTAATACTCTACTGAATAGGAGTGGTGAGAGAGGGCATCATTGTCTACTGCCAGATTTCAAAGGGAATGCTTCTAGTTTTTGCCCATTCAGTATGATATTGGCTGTGGGTTTGTCATAAATAGCTTGTATTTTGAGATACGTCACATCAATACCTAGTTTATTGAGGATTTTTAGCATAAAGAGCTGTTGAATTTTGTCAAAGGCCTTATCTGCATCTATTGAGATAATCATGTGGTTTTTGTCTTTGATTCTGTTTATGTGGTGAATTACGTTTATAGACTTGTGTATGTTGAACCAGCCTTGCATCCTCAGGATGAAGTCTACTTGATCATGCTGGATAAGCTTTTTGATGTGCTCTTGCAGTTGACTTGCCAGTACTTTATTGAAGATTTTTGCATTTATGTTCATCATGGATATTGGCCCAAAGTTTTCTTATTGAATCTCTGCTGGGTTTTGGTATCAGGATGATGCTGGTCTCATAAAATGATTTGGGAAGGATTCCCTCTTTTTTTATTGTTTGGAATAGTTTCAGAAGGAATGGTACCAGCTCCTCTTTGTATGTCTGGTAGAATTCGGCTGTGAACCCATCTGGACCTGGACTTTTTTTGGTTGGTAGGCTATTAATTGATGCCTCAACTTCAGCCCTTGTTATTAAGTCTATTCAGGGTTTTGACTTCTTCCTGGTTTAGGCTTGGGAGGATGCAGGTGTCCAGGAATTTATCCATTTCTTCCAGGTTTACTAGCTTTTTTTTTTTTTTAAAGATGGGGTTTCACCATAATGGCCAGGCTGGTCTTGAACTCCTGACCTCAGGTGATCCACCCACCTCAGCCTCCCAAAGAGCTAGGATTACAGGCTTGAGCCACTGCGCCTGGCTGGGTTTACTAGTTTGTGTGTAGAGTTGTTTGTAATAATCTCTGATGATGGTTTGTAATTCTGTGGAATCTGTGGTGATATCCCCTTTATTGTTTTTTATTGCATCTATTTTATTATTCTCTCTTGTCTTTTTTATTAATCTGGCTAGTGGTCTATTTTGTTGATCTTTTTGAAAAACCAACTCCTGGATTTATTGATTTTTTTTTTTTTTTTTTTTTTTTTGAAGGGTTTTTTATGTGTCTGGCTCCTTCAGTTCTGCTCTGATCTTGTCTTCTGCTAGGTTTTGAGTTTTTTTGATCTTACTCCTCTAGCTCTTTCAATTTGGATGACAGGGTGTCGATTTTAGATCTTCCTTTTCATGTGGGCATTTATTGCTAGGTATTTTCCTCTAGACACTGCTTTAAATGTGTCCCAGAGATTCTGGTATGTTGTGTCTTCGTTCTCGTTGGTTTCGAAGAACATCTTTATTTCTGCCTTCATTTCATCGTTTATGCAGTCAGCATTCAAGAGCCAGTTGTTCAGTTTCCATGAAGCTGTGCAGTTCTGAGTTAGTTTCTGAATTCTAACTTCTAACTTGATTGCACTGTGGTCTCAGAGACTGTTTGCTATGATTTCTGTCCTTTTGCATTTGCTGAGGAGTGATTTACTTCTGATTATGTGGTCAATTTTAGAGGTGTGATGTGGTGCTGAGAAGAATGTATATTCTGTGGATTTGGGGTGGAGAGGCCTGTAAATATCTATGAGGTTTGCTTGGTCCAGGTCTCAGTTCAAGTCCTGGATATCCTTGTTAATTTTCTGTCTCGTTGATCTGTCTAATATTGACAGTGGAGTGTTAAAGTCTCCCACTATTATTGTGTGGGAGTCTAAGTCTCTTTGTAAGTCATTAAAAACTTGCTTTATGTATCTGGGTGCTCCTATATTGGGTGCGTGTATATTTAGGATGGTTAGTTCTTGTTGCATTGATCCTTTTATGATTATGTAATGTCCTTCTTTGTCTCTTTTGATCTTTGTTGGCTTAAAGTCTATTTTATCAGAGACTAGGATTGCAACTTCTGCTTTTTATTTTGTTCTCCATTTGCTTGGTAAATCTTCCTCCATCCCTTTATTTTGAGCCTTTGTGTATCCTTGCATGGGTTTCCGGGATACAGCACACTGATGGGTTTTGGCTTTTTATCCATTTTGCCAGTCTATGTTTTGATTGGGGCATTTAGCCGTTTACCTTTAAAGTTTATATTGTTATGTGTGAATTTGATTCTGCCATTTTGATGCTAGCTGGCCGCTTCGCCCATTGGTTGATGCAGTTTCTTCATTGTGTCAATGCTCTTTTCAATTTGGTATGTTTTTGTAGTTGCTGGTACTGGTTGTTCCTTTCTATGTTTAAGTCTGCTGCAGCAGAACTCATAAACGCCTTTTTCTTCCCCCAGGTGCTCTGTCCTGGGAAGGTAGGGCTTTAAGTTTCTGTTGTGCTGCTGTCTTTTTTCAGGGCTGCCCTGCCTAGCGAGGAGTCAACCTGGTCACAGTTTGCCTACAGAGGCTTTGCTGAGCTGCTGTGAGCTCTGCCCAGCTGCCGTGTGAACTTCCCTGCAGTCCTGTTTATAGGGCTATAGTTAGAACTGTCTCAACAAATGGTGGCCCACCTCGGTAGTGGTGGACTGCCTCGGTAATGGTGGGCACCCCTCCCCCACAGAGCTGGACCATCCCGGGTTCAGCTGTGCTTGCTGTGAAACTCTCAATCCACAGCGTTTCAGATTGCTGTTTTTTGTGGGGGTGGGACCGTCTGAGCCTGATCACCTGGCTGCCTGCCTCAGACCCCTTTTTTTATTCAGTTGAATGGGGGACTCGAAACGGCGCCTGGGTTTGTGTGATTTCTTGTGCATAGACCCGCTGTGCCAGCTGAAACAGCCGCTAGAGACTCATGGCACTTTTTCGTGGGGGAATCTCCTGGCCTAGCTCCCTGTTGCAGTCTCCTTTTTTTCAGTTGAACGGGCAACTCTGTCTCCCAGGCATTCCACTCACGAGCTGAAAAGGCCCCTGGATTTGTGTGACATTTTGTGCAGAGACCTGCTGCGCTGGCTGAAACAGTCGCACTGGGGGCTCGTGGTGCTTTTTTGCCCGGGAATCTCCTGGCCTAGCTCTGTTTCATTCCCCTTTTTTTCAGTTGAATGGGTGACTGTCCCCCAGGCATTCCACGTGCCTGTTAAAAAGGCACCTGGATCTGTGTGATTTCCCGAGTGGTGACCCATTGTGCTGGCTCAAATACCCATGCTGGAGATTCATGGCAGTTTTTTGGCTGGGAATTTCCCAGCCTGGCTCCCTGTTTCGGTACCTTTTTTATCAGTTGAACAGACAGCTGTCTCCCAGGCGTTCCAATTGCCAGCTAAAACAGCGCCTGGTCCCGTGTATTTTGTGTGGGCACCTGCCGTGCCAGCCAAAACAGCCTCACTGGCAAACCATGGGGTTCCTCCGCCTGGAGTCCCTAGTCTGTGGGCAATAAAAATCCGTCTGGAAATGCACCATCCACTCACCCTCTGTGTTCTTGCTGGGAGCTACAATCAAGAGCTGCTCCTAATCAGCCATCTTGGAGGAAGATTCTCGAGACACACTCTTAAGATAGGATTCCAGGATTGGTTTGGTTGTGCCTTTGGACTTGGGCACAGCGCTGAGCTCTTGCTGATGGGAAACAGGCTGCCAGAGGCTCCTGGCATGCAGGTGGCATTACAGTGCCTATGGTTGACAGAGATGAAGGGCTAACTGAGGCAGGGCTCTGGCTGCTGGGCTCAACAGTTGTGGTAGTTGTGACACTTCTAAAGACCAGGGTATTAGATGGATTCTCCAGAGTGCCCACAGACAGTGATGAGCTTGGGTCTGCTAACTCAGCTCAAGTCACAGTCAGAACTAGACAGCTTCCATGACAGCCCCCTAATTTTTTTTTTTTTTTTTTTAGACGGAGACTCACTGTGTCACCCAGGCTGGAGTGCAGTGGTGAGCTCTCTGCTCGCTGCAACCTCCACCTCCCGGGTTCAAGTGATTCTCCTGCCTCAGCCTCCTGAGTAGCTGGGATTGCAGGCGCGCGCCACCATGCCAGGCAGATTTTTGTATTTTTAGTGGAGACAGGGTTTCACCATGTTTCCCATGCTGGTCTCAAACTCCTGGCCTCATGTGATCTGCCCACCTCAGCCTCCCAAAGTGCTGGGATTAAAGGTGTGAGCCACGCTGGGCCCAAAAGTTTTTACTTCTTTAGAATGGAGTCATCTAATTGCACCCAGAGTAAACAGGCGATTTTGAACCCCAAGTCACTCCAAGCAAGTGACTTACCAGTTTCTGAGGAACCTACCGGCCTTCTTTTGCTTAGAAACCTTGTGATGTGGCCAGGCGCAGTGGTTCATGCCTACAATCCCAGCACTTTGGGAGGCCAAGGCGGGTATATCATGAGATCAGGAGTTCAAAACCAGCCTGGCCAACATACTAAAATCCTGTCTCTACTAAAAATAGAAAAAATTAGCCGGACATGGTGGTGGGCACCTGTAATCCCAGCTACTCAGGAGGCTGAGGCAGGAGAATCACTTGAACCCAGGAGGTGGAGGTTGCAGCGAGCCGAGATAGTGCCACTGCTCACCAGCCTAAGCAACAGTGCAACACTCTCTCAAAAAAAGGAAACCTTGTAATGACCTCACCAGGGGCAGACACCTTGAAAGCAGTTGCCCATCCTTTTGTTTTTTTATTTTTGAGACAGAGGCCTGCTCTGTCTCCCAGGCTGGAGTGCAATGGTGCAGTCTCGGCTCACTTCAACCTCCACCTCCAAGGTTTAAGTGATTCTCCTGCCTTAGTCTCCCGAGTAGGTGGGACTACAGGCCCCTGCCACAGCACCCAGCTGATTTTTGTATTTTTTAGTAGAGACGGGTTTCGCCATGTTAGACAGGCTGGTCTCGAACTCCTGACCTCAGGTGATCCGCCTGCCTCGGCATTCTAAAATGCTGGGATTACAGGTGTGAGCCACCATGCCCAGCCTTTTTTCTTTTAGAGATAAGATCTGACTGTTGCCAAGGCTGATCTCAAACTCCTGGGCTCAAGTGATCCTCCCCTCTCGGCCTCCCAGAGTACTGGGATTACAGGAGTGAGCCACAGTGTCCCATCCCGTGTTTTTTTCTCTCATGGCCAGCTGGTACACAAATAACAGATGCACCCTATTCTTCTTAAGACTCACCACAAGCACCCCCTGCTGCCTCTAGACCCATAAATACCTAGAGTCAAATCAGCTTGCTCCTGGGGGACAGGTGCTGGCTAGTACTCAAGCGGGCGCAGCTTTTACACTGAGAATGGCAAGGCTTCACAAATATACAGAGTCAGAAGCTTGGGGAATGCATGCAGAAGCAGATTTTAAGGGTGTTACACCAATGAGGGTGGATGTAACATTAGCTCAGGCCAAACTTCCTGGTATGAGTGCACTTTCTAGAGCTTCTGGATTTCATGGTTACCTTGTGCAGCTGGACTTGGCTCTGGTAGCTTGCTTGGTTGCCTGACCGGAGCTTGGACCCAACAGTGGCCTAAAGGTAATGAGGCAGAGAGACCAGAACTGCCCTAGCATAAGATGGATGAGGGGAGTCCCAAGGTTTGGGAGACAGAAGTGCTGGATTGGAATAATCCTGTTCAACCTGCATGTCCAGCCTCCAACCATGTTCCCCAAGAAGGCGCCCCTTACCGGCCAATCCCATGATAGTTAAATCATCCTGTATGTTGAACTTGTCCTATTCCCATTCCTGTGTGATTTTGGTCTCCTCATTGGACCCCAACTGAGGCAAATGGCAAAGACAAAAGAACAGCACCCTCTGAGGCTTCTCAGTGCTTCCAGGAGGAGCAGCACCCCCTACCCCAGAAGCTAGATGAGCTTAGGGGGCCTGGAATCCCTCTCTGTCAGCCCTAGGGTGAGGTGGGCTTGCAGACTCCCTCAGGAAGTGCTCTGGCCCCTGCCCCCAGCCCCTAGCTGTCATTTCCCACTCCCGCTATTATTCCATTAATACTCACCACTTCTTCCCCACTCCCTTCCTCTAGCAGTTCCCAGGAGCTCCATTATTCAAACGGGGAGGAAATCAGGGCTGGACAGATCATCAGCTACTGCTGCTGGTAGACTGGGTTCCTGCCATAATGGGGAGTGGCCCGCCCCAAACCAGGGTGGGGTGAAGGGGTCAGTCCAGGCTTAGTGGGAGGCCCTTAGTCCCACCCCAAGTCCTGGGAGGTCTCCAGACAGCTGATGCAGCCCCAACAGCAGGGGCCTGAGGGCAGGGATGCAAACACTGGCAGACACCCTCTCCTGCCCCAGGGGGCCGGATGTGAGTGTTCCCGGAGTCACGGTGCCACTGGGGGAGGGTTGGGGCCCTGGGGCGAGGCTAGCTCCAGGGCTGCAGGTGGGGGGTAGGGTAGGAACAGATTTCCACCCTGCTGGGCAGCAGCCCAGGTGCTGAGAGGGATGGAAGAGGTGCAGGGGGTCAGCTCCAGGGGTTCCCTGCGTGCCCTCCTGCCTCTATTGCCCTTGGCGCTCTAATCCTTTCCTTGCTCGTCCTTCCTCCTGGCTCCCTCTCCACCTCTCCCCGGGTCTGGCCTTAGACTCCCTCCCCTCTGTCCTCTACCTGCCTCTCAACTTCACTTTCCCAGCGAGCTCCCCACAGGGGTTCTGCCACCCCTTATCTTTCTCGCCACCTCCATTTCCCTCCTCCCCTCCTGGCCACCTTCCCATTTTCCCTTCTCTGTCTCTCTCCCTCAGCTCTCTCCATCACCTGTCTCACCCCAGCTCCCCTCTCTCTGTTCCTGGCCATCTTCCGTCTCCACAATGTCTGTCTTTCCTCCTCACCAGCCCCCCTTCCCCCGACCTCAACCTGACTGGGCAGCAACAGCAAACATCCCTCTCTCTGGCGGGCCTGCCGATCGCTTCCCACTCAGCACATTCACTGCCGCCTCCTTGCCATGGGCACGGCTGGGTGCCAACTTCTCAGCCTCCCCTTCTCTGCTTCAGTGGGACCCTGCCTTGCCCGGGTCACTCTGACACTCCCCAGCCCAGGCCCAGCCCTCAGCCGCACCCTCCCTGACACTCCCTCCCTCCCCAGGCCCTGGCTCTCCCCTCCCAGGCCTCACTAGGCCCCCGTTTGCTTTCTGTGGCTGCCCCCTGCACCCTTCCCAGATGTCTCACCAGAAACCAGCCCTAACACGCCAAAGCCCCATCTCTGGTCGGCCTCCTGCCCTCCTCCTTTCCCCCTCCCCCCACCTCAGCCCCGCCCCGGCCCCTGGGGCCCTCCCTGCTCCCGCTGTGCTCAGCTCCCCTCCCCACTCCTCTGGACTGGCTGAGCAGGGCTGGGCCAGGCAGTCGACTACACAGGGCCAGGGCAGGCGATCTGAGAGAGAGGCCTGACCTGAGGCCGGGCACCCGAAGCTGGTGGGAGCCGGACCCAGAGGTAAAGAGGCGCGGGAATACTGGTTTCCCAGTCCCTGGGGTGGGGATGGTGCAGGAGGAAGGCGGGGTTTCTAACCCTGTCGAGCTTGTGCTCCTGATTTCCCGGTGAGGGCGATAAATGGAGGGAGAGGGAGGAGGCTGACGGCAGGGTCCCTGGGATGGAGACAGGGAAGAAGTAGACCCTTGGGCTCTTAGGAAGGTGGAAGGATTTGGACAGAGTGGGAAGAACAGGGTGCTGAATGGGATTGGAATGGGGATTCCTAGGTCTAGGAATAAGAACTGGGTCCCTGGGTCAAGGGAGCTGTTGAGGGTCTGGGACTGAGAGAAGCTGTTTTAGGGGTTGTTGAGGACTGTGGGAGACTGTGACTCTGGCTGGCTAGGGCCTCTCTGGAGGCCCATACCCCAAAGGCCTCCCCTGTGGCTCCCTTGTAGCTCCCGCGGCCACCCCTTCTCTGGGCTGGGTCATGCGCTGCCCCAAGTGTCTTCTCTGCCTGTCTGCACTGCTCACGCTCCTGGGCCTCAAAGTGTACATCGAGTGGACATCTGAGTCCCGGCTCAGCAAGGCCTACCCCAGCCCTCGGGGTACCCCGCCAGGCCCCACGCCAGCCAACCCTGAGCCCACCCTGCCTGCCAATCTCTCCGCCCGCCTGGGCCAGACTGGCCCACTGCCCTCCGCTTACTGGAACCAGCAGCAGTGGCGGCTGGGGTCCCTGCCCAGTGGGGACGGCACTGAGGTGGGGAGCTGCCAGGCTTGGGGGGCTGCCGCTGCTGCCGAGATCCCTGACTTCGCCTCCTACCCCAAGGACCTCCGCCGCTTCCTGCTGTCAGCAGCCTGCCGGAGCTTCCCACAGTGGCTGCCTGGAGGTGGCGGCGGCCAAGTGTCCAGCTGCTCTGATACCGATGTCCCCTACCTGCTGTTGGCCATCAAGTCAGAGCCAGGGCGCTTCGCAGAACGACAAGCTGTGAGGGAGACGTGGGGCAGTCCAGCTCCTGGGATCCGGCTTCTCTTCCTGCTGGGGTCTCCGGTGGGTGAGGCGGGGCCTGACCTGGACTCACTGGTGGCCTGGGAGAGCCGTCGCTACAGTGACCTGCTGCTCTGGGACTTCCTCGATGTCCCATTCAACCAGACACTCAAAGATCTGCTGCTGCTGGCCTGGCTGGGCCGCCACTGCCCCGCCGTGAGTTTCGTCCTGCAAGCTCAGGACGATGCCTTCGTGCACACCCCTGCGCTGCTGGCTCACCTTCGGGCCCTGCCACCCGCCTCGGCACAAAGCCTCTATCTGGGTGAGGTCTTTACCCAGGCCATGCCCCTCCGGAAGCCAGGAGGACTCTTCTACGTGCCCGGGTCCTTCTTCGAAGGTGGCTACCCAGCCTATGCAAGTGGGGGTGGCTACGTCATTGCCGGGCGCCTGGCACCCTGGCTGCTGCGGGCGGCAGCCCGTGTGGCACCCTTCCCCTTCGAGGACGTCTACACTGGCCTTTGCATCCGTGCCCTGGGCCTGGTGCCACAGGCCCACCCAGGCTTCCTCACAGCCTGGCCAGCAGACCGCACTGCGGACCACTGCGCTTTCCGCAACCTGCTGCTGGTACGGCCCCTGGGCCCCCAGGCCAGCATTCGGCTCTGGAAACAACTGCAGGCCCCACAGCTCCAGTGCTGACCCTCGCTGGGAGGTGGGGCACCGACCTGCTTGCTCTGCCCCTCCTTCCAGGTCTTGATGAGAGGGAGAAGGGCCTAGAATCTGGACAATTTCAGCCACTTCTCCCCCGCCAGGGGCCTGGGCAGGAACGATGGGGCGGCAAACTCTTTGTGCCTACTTTGTTTTTGAAAAATATGCACGCCCCACTCTGAGGCCTGGAGTTGTTTTGCATCTGCAGGGCCCTGCAGTGGCGGGGAGCAGAGCTTGGCCACACCCTGACCTTCACCCTGGATGCTCCCCCACACCCTTGCTGGGCAGGGCTAGCTCCGCTGGGCTCCCTGTCACTCTACTGGACAGCAGGCTTGCCGCATTCTGTGAGAGGGCAGGAGACCATCTCTGGAGGATCCCCCTGCCCCCATCCTGTCTGCTGGAGCTAACCTTCCAGCTTGCACAAACTTCCAGGAAAAGTAGATATCTCAAGGGCCTTGACCTCATTTAGCTAAGATGGAGAAGCTGGGGGTGGCCCCACATCACCCCCACACTCCAGGAAACAGACCAGAGGTGGTAGAGATCCAGACCCAGAGATACACTTTATTCGCGACCTCTGCTGGCCACTAGCACAGGTTCCACAGGCTGGCCTGCCATGTCCACCCCATGACCAGAGGGGCTTCTAGTCTAGGACATGCCCTCACCCAGCCCCTGGGAGAAGGCACTGCAACAACAGGTGAAGAGGGGGCTGACGGAGCCTCAGCAACTGCTGCAGATACTGTCCCCCAACAATGTAACAGCCTGGAGGGGCAGGGGTGGGGAGCGGCAGCCACCCAGGCCCCTGAGTATTAGAGGGAGCTGGCTGGGGAAGCTCCCCCTGCTCCCCTTAGAGTGGGGCTATCTCTCGGGATAGCTGAGGGCAGGTGGAGGTGGGCTGAGCAGGCCTCACTTATCGAAGTGCTCCAGTGGGTAGTGCTCCCCGTAGGTCTGCAGGTGGCGGGCCAGGGACTCCTGCTGCTTGCGGAGCTGGCTGGGCATCTCCTGATAAACGTCTGAGAAGAGCAGGTTGGGGTTGGGCTTGGGCTTCCGCTCAGCCTGCTCAAAGGCCTCCATCACCTGTGGGGACATGGGGCAGTGGGCAGGTGGCCGGCCTCCCACACGGCCCTGCCTCCTCCTGCGGGGCCTTGGCAAGGAGTTAACCGCTTCCAGCCTTTGCGTTCTCACCTGGACGGTGGACATGATCATCCTAGCAGAGGTGTAACACTCCCAAATCCCAGCAGGGATCACTGTGGATTCACTTAAGGCTTGCAGCAGCCCTAAGAGGTAGACAGCTGAGCAATGAGGAAACTGAGGCAGAGAAGGGCAGGGACTTGCCCACCATTACGTAGTTAGGGACAGAGCCAGGATGTCGAGTGCTGCCCTCACCAGTGGGCTGCACGGCCCCTGGCTCCTAATGACCAGGCCAGGGAGGGCGGCACACTGACTCTGGGCAAGGGTATGCAGACTGCACATGGGTCACCACCTACTCGTCAAGCCAGCTGTTTTTTTTTTTTTTAAGAGATAGTATCACTCTGTTGCCCAAGCTGGAGTACAGTGGTGCCATCGAGGATCACTGTAAGTTCTGCCTCCCAAGTTCAAGGGAATCTCGTGCCTCAGCCTCCTGAGCAGCTGGGACTAATTTTTTTTTTTTTATTAGAGACGAGGTTTCACCATGTTGGCCAGGCTGGTCTCAAACTCCTGACCTCAGGTGATCCACCTGCCTTGGCCTCCCAAAGTGCTAAGATTACAGGCGTGAGCCGCCACACGCAGCCCTAATTTTTGTATTTTTAGTAGAGATGGGGTTTCACCATGGTCTCAAACTCCCAACCTCAAGTGATCTGCCCGCCTCGGCCTCCCAAAGTGCTGGGATTACAGGCGTGAGCCACCACGCCTAGCCTCAAATCAGTTTCTGAAATGGGCACCACCAGCATCTTCCTTCAAGGACAAAGAAGTGGAGGACAATGTGCCAAAGACACAGAGCCAGGACACATGTGGCCCCAGCAGCCTGGCTCCACAGGCTACATCTGAGACATCATCAGGGTCATCCCTGAGCCCCCTAGTTCGGTGCCCTGCAAATCCCTGAGCTCTGCAGGCCACAGCGGCCCCCGGCACACCCTCCCAGCAGAGCGCCCTCACCTTCTTGCGGGACTGCTTCCTCCAGGCCTTCTCCTGCTCCTCATCCCACCAGCCTCGGCTCAGCAGGTAGTGCCGCAGCCGGGAGATGGGGTGGTCCTGCTTGTCCCAGTAATTGACCTCGTCCACCGAGCGGTATGCCGAACTGTCGTCACTGGTGCTGTGGTGCCCGATCCTGCCAAGGGAAAGGGGCCCCAGGTCAGTGTGGGGCTCCCTAGAGTGGGGTTCAGAAGGGAGGACGGGATGGACTAGGGAAGGAGGAATGGAAACAATAAAGGCAAGGGGAAGATGCAACACACGAGGTGATGAGGCCATGTTTTGGGGACGGTGATCGATAAGCGGAAGATGCTATGGTGGCTGCCAGCACTGTGGGGGTGCTGATGGGGGGCGGGGCAGTGGGCACCTGTAGGTCATGGCCTCGATGAGGAAGGGCTGGTTCTCTGCCACAGCCCGCCGTCGGGCCTCCTTTGTGGCGTTGTACACAGCAAACACATCATTGCCATCCACGCGGATTGACAGGATGCCATACCCGGGGCCTCGTGCCGCTGTGGGGACACAGAGAAGGTGGGTCAGGCCAGGGTTCAGATGAGGAACATGCATGGGGCTGAGGGGATGAGCAGGGAGAGGGCAGGAGAGAGCAAGGCAGAGGGCTCAGGACCTCGACTCCCATGGCCGACCAGGTGCCAAATGCCACAGGACACAGGACCAGAACCAGGAAGGATGGCAGGGGTAGCAGGAAGGTGGGGAAATGAAGGGAGGGAAGGAGATGATCCCGGCCGGGTGAGGATCAGCCAGCAGAGCCCATACCAATGCCATCGCCACGGTACTGCTCGGAGGTCGGTGTGGAGATGGCGTAGCCGTTGTTCCGGCAGAAGAAGATGATGGGGCACTCCAGTGTGGCAGCGAAGTTGAAGCCAGCGTGGGCATCCCCCTCACTGGCCGCCCCCTCGCCGAAGTAACAGATGACGACCCTGTTGGCGTTGGCCCGCTTGGCTGCATAGGCCGCCCCTACCGCTGCAGAGGATGAGAGGGTGGTGAGCCGGGGCAGACTCACACTCATTCACACTCACGTGACCCAGGCTCTGCGGCTCAGCCAGCAGGCACTAGGCTTCGAGGGGAAAGAAAACACCTGAGCTCCTGATGCCCCCCAGCATCTGCCCAGGTCTCCTTCCACTCGCTGAGAGCAGCTCCACCCTCCCAACCGCTCAGGCCAAAGACTCCAGCATCACCTCCAAGCCAAAGTTCCCCCCCATTCCCCTTCAGAACCTGATGTCCCTCACCTCTTCCTCTGCAGCAGCACCCTGCTCAGGCCCAAGTTACCGAGCAGCTGCCTTACTAGCCCACCACATGCTGCCCAATCCGTTACCCACAGGGCAGACTGCTGACTCCATGAACAGGTGAGCCAGGCCAAGGAGGAGCAGACTCCTTCCCACCCGGAGTAAAAGTCAACGTTCCTGCAAAAGGCAAAGGCCTTGAGGCCCCACCCAACCTGCACAATCTGCACCCCTCCCACCATCTCCTGGACTTTACTCCAACCACCCACACCTGCTCGCTCCACACCTGTCCCCTGGGCTCTTCCCTGCCCCTCAAACACACCAGGCACACACCTGCCTCAAGACACCACATGGCTCCTCCCTCATCTCCTCTGGTCCATACTTCAGTGTCACACTAGTGATGACCCCCACAGTCCACCACAGTCCACCACACGCTGCTGGCTTGGCGGTTCGCTGCAGGACCCCCCCATCACATACTCCAGGCGCTCCCTCTCCATCTTTGTTACTGTCTGTCTCCCCCACAATGGCAACACCAGGAGGGCTGAGGTTTGAGTTGCTTTTGTTCCCTGCACTTAAGAGTGGCACCGGCACAGGGCAAGAAATTTGTACATTTGAAGGGACTTAGCAGGGGCCCAGAGGGAAGGTTAGGACCAGGCCCCAGCCTTGTGGAAACCCTATTACCTTTAGCTCAAATGACCCTGCCTCTGAGAAAGCTTCCCTGCCCACCTCCCACCTAAGGCTCGAACTGCTTCTTGTTCCCCAACAGAATATTAAGCTAAGGGGTGCGGAGCCCTCTGCAGTGCCAGGCACAGTTCGGAGGCCTGGAGATACACAGACTCGTGCATCTCGGCTGCCCTAGGGCAGAGAAGCCAGAGCCCAGACCGACCCTCCATCAGGCTACAGGCCCCGGAGGGCAGGAAGGGGTTCTGATTCCTTAGTCTCCACACTTTGAGGGTGCAGACCTGGTACCCAGTGGGTTTGCTTTCTAAACAAACCCCTTATAAGAAAAGAGGCTTCAGGGCACCTCCAGTAAGCTTTGAGGAAGCTTGCTTGACTGAGGACTGAGGCAGACAAACGTCAGGGCCGAGAACCCAGGCTCTGGAGGCACATAGTCCATGACTTGAGTCCCTGCTCTTCTCCCTCTGTGCCATGTAACCGTTAGCGAGTGACTTCCCTCTTTCACTTCAATTTCCTTTTTTTTTTTTTTTTTTGAGACAGGGTCTCACTCTGGCTAGAGTGCAATAGCATGATCTCACCTCACTGCAGTCTCTGCCTCCCAAGTGCAAGTGATCCTCCTGCCTAGCTAGGATTACAGGTGCGCGCCACCACGCCCGGCTACTTTTTGTATTTTTAGTGCTTCAGCCTCCCGTAGCTAGGATTACAGGTGCGTGCCACGCCCGGCTAATTTTTGTATTTTTAGTGCTTCAGCTTCCCGAGTAGCTGGGATTACAGGTGTGCGCCACCACGCCTGGCTAATTTTTGTATTTTTAGTAGAGACAGGGCTTTGCAATATTGGCCAGGCTTTCTGCACTTTTCTTTTTTCTCACTCGCTTGCTCGCTCTCTCACACACACACAGGACATGGACCTCCTGCTCTGTAAAACACGAAAAAGAGCAAATAATAGCATCTGCTCCCAAGCCCACAATGAGGGGTGCTGTTATACAATGAACGTGCAGCATCGGCACAGTGGAACTTGGTGCCACTGCGCAAGGACTGGCACTCCGTGCAACACTCAGGAACATGTGGGCTATGTCTGTGAGCAGATAAACGCAGTGGGCATGTGTTTGAGAAATCCAGGGTGTGGTCACACAGGCCCCTGAATGTGGCGGGGATAGCACTAGAGCCCTCATCTAAAGGGTCCCAGACAAGACGTGCATTCAAAGTCTGGAGCACAGGCTGGTGCAGTGGTTCACACCTGTAATCCCAGCATTTTGAGAGGCCAAGGCGGGCAGATCACTTGAGCTCAGGAGTTCAAGACCAGCCTGGCCAATGTAGTAAAAGCTTGTCTCTACAAAAAATTACCCAGGAGGAGTGGCATATGCCCATAATCCCAGCTACTTAGGTGGCTAAGGCAGGAGAATCACTTGAGCCCAGGAGGTGGTTACAGTGAGCAGAGATTGCACCATTGTACTCCAACCTGACTGAAGAGAGTCAAACCCTGTCTCAGACAAAAAAAAAAAAAAAAAAAAATTGGGCTGGGTGCAGTGGTTCACGCCTGTAATCCTAGCACTTTGGGAGGCTGAGGCAGGTGAATCACCTGAGGTCAAGAGTTTCAGACCAGCCTGGCCAACATGGTGAAACCCTGCCTCAACGACAAATACAAAACTTAGCTGGGCATGGTGCATACCTGTAGTCTCAGCTAATCAGGAGACTAAGGCAGGAAAATCGCTTGAACCTGGGCGGCAGAGGTTGCAGTGAGCCAAGATCGCACCACTGCACTCCAGCCTGAGCGATGGAGCAAGAGTCTGTCTTAAAAAAAAAAAAAAAAAGAGGCCGGGTGCGGTGGCTCACGCCTGTAATCCTAGCACTTTGGGAGGCCGAGGTGGGTGGATCACCTGAGGTCAGGAGTTCAAGACCAGCTTGGCCATCATGGTGAAACCCCATCTTTATTAAAAAAACAAACAAAACAAAGAAAAGAAAGGCTGGGCGCAGTGGCTCATGCCTGTAATTCCAACACTTTGGGAGGCCGAGGCAGGTGATTTGAGGTTGTGAGTTTGAGACCAGCCTGGCCAACATGGTGAAACTCCGTCTCTATTAAAAATTAGCTGGGCATGGTGGTACATGCCTGTAATCCCAGCTACTCGGGAGGCTGAGGCAGGAGAATCACTTGAACCCAGGAGGCAGAGATTGCAGTGAGGCAAGATTATGCCACTGCGCTCCAGCCTGGGCATCAGAGCGAGACTCCATCTCAAAAAAAAAAAAAAAAAAAAAGAAAAGTCTGGAACATAAACCAGGGCTCTGGTGGTGGTACTAACCCAGAATTCTACCCAGAAGGGAGGCAGAAGGGCTGAGGCCTGGACAGCGGCATGACACTGGTCTGCATGTGTGCTAGGCCCAGGGCATGCTTCCTCACCCTGAGGGATCTGCGTGGCCAGTGGAGAGGAGATAGTGACGAAGTGACGCTCCTTGCACCCGTAGTGGACGGGCATCTGGCGCCCCTTGCCCAAGTCACTGATGTTGCCATAGCACTGGGCCATGAATAGTTCCAGGGGGTAGTCCCGATACATCAGCACACCTAGGAGGGGAGGAGGCAATGGTTAGCCAAATGGGCAGTGCAGGGGAGTCAGACCAGCCCTATGGGTGACCTGTGGCATGCCAGTAGGCAGACAGGAAAGCTCAGGCTTTGTCTTAAGAGGGAGACTGATGTTCAGATTGACTGACTATGCCCAGCAAGGCCAGACAATCTGGTTTTTCAAAAGAAAGCAGAAATCTAGCCTTTTTCTCTTAGTTAGACACTGTCTGGTTTTTAAGTGTTTTCAGCTAATTCAATTACCTTTTAAATATCATCATTATGTACCCAATAAAAGTACAGGCCACTAATTCACAACTAGGAAATAAATATTCTGCCGGATGAGATGGCTCACACCTGTAATCCCAGCACTTTGGGAGGCTGAGGAGGATGCATCACGAGGTCAGGAGATCGAGACCAGCCTGTCTAACATGGTGAAACCCCATCTCTACTAAAAATACAAAAAAACAGCTGGGTTTGGTGGCATGTGCCTGTAGTCTCAGCTACTCCGTAGGCTGAAGCAGGAGAACTGTTTGAACCTGGGAGGCAGAGGTTGCAGTAAGCTGAGATTGTGCCACTGCACTCCAGCCTGAGCGACAGAGTGAGACTCTGTCTCAAAAAATAAACTAAAATAAATATTCTGACCATAAATCATCACTATGGCCACATGTGGTGGCTCATGCCTGTAATCCTAGCACTTTCGGAAGCCGACAGAAGAGGATCGCTTGAGCCCAGGAGTTGGAGAACAGCCTGGGCAACATAGTGAGAACTTGTCTCTACAAAAAAAAAAAAAAAATCAAAGCATTAGCCAGGCATGGTGATGTGTGCCTGTGGTTCCAGCTACTTGGGAGGCTGAGGCAGAGGACTGCTTCAGCCCAAAAGTTCAAGGCTGTAGGGAGCTGAAACGTGCCACTGCACTCCAATCTGGGTTACAGAGCAAGACACTGTCTCAAAAAAAAAAAAAATCACAATTATGAACCAAATAACAGCACAGACCAGTAATTTACAACTTCCGGACCAGAGAAGAAGTACTCTAACCCATGTATGGCAGTAAAACCTTTTCTTCAGGCCGGGTGCAGTGTCTCACACTTGTAATCCCAGCACTTTGGGAGGCCGAGGTGAGTGGATCACCTGAGGTCAGGAGTTTGAGACCAGCCTGGCCAACATGGTGAAACCTCATCTCTACCGGAAAAAAACAAAACAAAACAAAACAAAAAACCCTTTCTTCAAACAAAACCTCTGGTGAACACCTACCTCTCCATCAAAGGGATCTGCTCCAGGTGAAGGTGACCCTGCCTCCTCAGTTAGAGAGGAGGGGGTTTGTGACTGCCCTCAGACAAGCTTTGACTGCCTGGGTAGAGGACAATCCTCACATTCACACGTTAGGGCGGTGGATCAATGCTCAAGCACTGAGACAGGGAGTGTTATTCAGAGCAGCTCTCTAGCACAGTGCTTTCCAAACCCTTTCTTCACTGCAGAACCCTGTCTTTAGATGCAAATGTTAAGGGATCACATTACACACAGCAGTTACCATTTGTTTTTTGGTTGTTGTTTTTTTTTTTTCTGAGACAGAGTCTGGCTCTGCCACCCAGGCTGGAGTGCAGTGGTGCCATCTCAGCTCACTGCAACCTCCACCTTCCAGGTTCAAGCAATTCTCGTGCCTCAGCCTCCCGAGTGGCTGGGACCACAGGTGTGCACCACTACACCCGGCTAATTTTGGTATTTTTAGTAGAGATGGGGTTTCACCACATTGGCCGGACTGGTCTTGAACTCCTGGGCTCAAGTGATCCACACAGCTTAGCCACCCGAAGTGCTGGGATCACAGGCATGAGCCACCGTGCCAGGCCAGCAGTT
The DNA here is from genome assembly GCA_031835075.1 of Saguinus oedipus. Taxonomy (NCBI): domain Eukaryota; kingdom Metazoa; phylum Chordata; class Mammalia; order Primates; family Cebidae; genus Saguinus; species Saguinus oedipus. Next base: position 44,003,081 of record CM063187.1, on the reverse strand, counting down.
ACCTTTCGTGCAAGGCATGTACCTCTTCCCTGAAGAACAGTCACTAATATGAAGATGACAGCGTGCAAAGCACCATCCTGCGCACTCTGCAGAGCAACAACCCTATGAAGCAGGAGGGCTCATCCTCCCATAACTGCTTCCACACCACACAACTATTAAGTGGCAGAATAGGGAGTTGAAATGATGCAAAATTTACACAGAATTCAAGATTCAGTCTGAGAAGGAAAGCGGGGAGTGCTTTAGCTATTTCCCAGCTAAAGGGGTGCACCATGAGACACCAACATAAACAGTTTAGTACTATTTGGACAATCGGCCCTGAAATGATGCACTTTTTTTTTTTTTTCCGAGATGGGGGAATCTTGCTATGTTGCCCTGGCTAGTCTCAAACTCCTAACTTCAAGCAATTCCCCGACCTGGGCCTCCCAAAGTGCTGGAATTACAGATGTGAGCCATGCACTTGGCCTAAATTATGCACTTGTTGACATCTTATTATTTTTAAAATGGGGAGTTTTGCTCTGTCGCACAGACTGGAGTGCAGTGGCACAATTTTGGCTCACTGCAACCTCCACCTCCTGGGTTCAGGCAATTCTCCTGCCTCAGCCTCCCGAGTAGCTGGGATTACAGGTGCGTGCCACCACACCCAGCTAATTTTTGTATTTTTAGTAGAGACGGGGTTTCACCATGTGGGTCAGGCTGGTCTCGAACTCCTGACCTCAACTGATCCACCCGCCACAGCCTCCCAAAGTGCTGCAATTATAGGCATGAGCCCCCATACCCAGCCCACGTTGACATTTTAGAGTTGAAGGTGTTTAGCATTACTTCAACATTCGCCTTTAACACAGGTTTTCTGGTATTTTCTGACACATACTTTTGAATGGACATGATACAAATCCATATAAAATGTGGCTGTGCTGCATATGTAACAGAAACAGGAGATGCTCTGGTTGAAGAGGGAGAGGGAGGCCTTGTAGAGGGTCAAAGTCGGTCCAAGGCGCTGAAACAATCTTGGAATCAGGCTTTCTTGGAATGTGGTACTGGGACCACCCATGTCAGAAGGACTGGGCAGGGGCAGGGGCAGGTGCTAAAAGTACAACCTTGCCAGGCACAGTGGCTCGTGCCTATAGTCTCGGCACTTTGGAAGGCTGAGGCAGGTGGATCACTTGAGCTCAGGAGTTTGAGACCAGCCTGAGCAAAATGGTGAAACCCCATCTCTACTAAAAATACACACAAAAAAATTAGCAGGGCATGGTGGCAGGCACCTGTACTCAGAAGGCTGAGGTGAGAGAATCACTTCATCCTAAGAGACAGAAGCTGCAGTGAGCCGAGAACACGACACTGCACTTCAACCTGGGTGACAGTGAGATCCCGTCCCAAAGAAAAAGAAAATGCAGACTCACCGGCTGATTTGCACCAGGACACTCCAAGTCCAGTGAGAACTGCTGATCTTGCTTGACACCTGCCACCTTTTTCTTTTTGTGATGGAGTGTCACTGTCACCCAGGCTGGAGTGCAATGGAGTGATCTTGGCTCACTGCAACCTCCGCCTCCCACATTCAAGCAATCCTCCCACTCAGCCTCCTGAGTAGCTGGGACTACAGGTGCACACCACCACACCTGGCTAATTTTTTCATTTTTTAGAGATGGGGGGAGGGTTTTGCCATGTTGCCCACACTGGTATTGAACTCCTGAGCTCAAGTAATCCTCCTGCCTCAGCCTTCCGAAGTGTTGAGATTACAGGCATGAGCCACCACACCTGGCACCTGCTGCCTCTTAACACTCCTTTTTACTGGGCGCCACTCCCTGCTGATGCCACCATTGATACTCCACATATAGCCCAGGGAGGACAGCCAAGGGCCGCAAACAGTGAGAGCTGCCTCTGGGTCAGACTCGGACTGAAAGGACTCCGCTCCACTTCACCTTTCTTGACTCAGGGTCTCATCTGGCTTTTAAAGTCGACAGTAATGCCTGCCTCTCCTGCCTTACATGGATGGGGAGGTGCCTCAATGAGGCAACAGCATCGGGGCCTGCCCTAACCTCACCCAGCAAGTCCTCGCTCTGCAGTGCAGTGAGGGGAAATGACAGCAGCTCCGAGGCTAAAGAGCGCTGACAAGAGTACCTCGGCTGGCCAGGCGCGGGGGCTCTGACTGTAATCCCCAGCACTTTGGGAGGCCAAGGCAAACGGATCACTTGAGATCAGGAGTCCAAGATCAGCCTGGCCAATGTGGTGAACCCCCATCTCTGCTAAAAATACAAAAATTAGCCCGGTATGGGGGCACATGCCTGTAATTCCAGCTACTCAAGAGGCTGAGGCAGGAAAATCACCTGAACCTGGGAGGGAGAGCCCAGATAGCACCAATGCACTCCAGCCTGGGCAACAGAGTGAGACTCCACCTCACACACACACACACACAAAAGAGAAGGAAAAAGAAGGAACAGCACTTGTGTCAAGAGCCCAGGAAAGCACTAGCTATCATGATGAAGACCACTCTTCTCATGTCACAGAAGACAGACAGCATTGCCAAGGAGAGGGGCCTGCCAAGGGAGGCCTAGAGTGGGTCTGACTCAATGCCTCCCCCTACACAAGTCCCATCTGCAGTGCCCAGACACTTCTCCCAACCCTCCATGCTGGACAGTCACTCCTGCAGAGGTGGCCAGGGCCCAGACAGCTGTGTGGAGAGCTCAGTGGCTCCTGTGATTCCCATGAGCCTTGCTCAGTCTTGCCTAGAGCCCTCACAAGAGATCCCCTTCAACAAAAACAAGTGCAGTGCTCAGCACGGCTGGTGAAGGCCCGGCTTGCTGCCCAGTGCCTGGAAATCTCATTTACCGCACAGATGCTGCTGAACCTCAGACAAATATTATAGGGTGTTTGCTCTCCCAGAGCATGTAGGGCTGGGGGCCTGGTCCAGCTTCAGGGAATAGACAGTCATGAGCAGACTGCAAGCCATGCTGGTTCACAGGGACTCTGGACAGTCACGTGGTCTGGCCCAGCTGAAGAGCTGTCCCAAGATGAGGCCCGATCATGAAATCAACCTCTGCCCCTGAGCACTCACTCTGTGCTAAGGGCATTGCCAAGACTCCCTTCAACAGCTGTCTTCAGAAGGGCTACCATCCCCCTTACCAATGAGGAAACAAAAGGCACAGGGCAGTTAAGCAACTTGCCCAGGCTGTGCAGCAAGACAAAGAGTTAAATTTGCCTACCCAGCCCAATCTGTGCTAGCTGACAGGCAGAGGGCAGTCCCCTTGCAGGGCTCGCACCAAGCGTCCCAGAACACCCCACTCACTGCTCTCTGGGCTCATGAGTTCGCTACCAGGCACTCATTCATGCTCAATAATTTTCCTCATTCTTGGTCTTTGACCCTTCCTTCCTTTCACTCATCCAGGCCAGTGGGGCCCTCTCATCTCACACCGCACTCAGGGCTGGCAGGTTCTTCCATCTGCTCCTGCTCCCTGAAGGATACAGTGCTTGAGGAGGGGCCAGGGGATCCCTGCACTGCGCAGACAGGGTCTCCAGCACAGGCCACACCCACAGCCAGCCTCGACCTCACTTCGTCCTCCCAGCGACCCTTGGATGCAGGTACCGTCATGATCCCTCTTTTGGAGATGAGAAAACTGAGGCTGAGAAAGGAAGTGACTTGCCTAAAACCTGACAGCTGGTAACAAAGGGTTAAGAGCACAGACCCTGAGCCCCTGCACTTCCCGGACTTCCGAGTGGGAAGACCACCCGCTCCAGAGTCTTGGAAAACTCTTCCTCCAGTGCCTTAGACCTTCCTGACACTGTGCTGCTACTGTAAGAGCACTCAGAAAAACTAAACTGTACACCTTGATGGGGACCATGAGGCCAAGCCACAGACAGACATACCTGCCTCCCGGTACTGGCCAAACACCAGGTCCGTGTTGTCCAGGGCGGCGGCACTCCCCACGTGTGTGCCCTCCTCGCCATAGTTGGTCATGTAGAAGGAGATCCGGCCCTGGGGGTGGAGGGGGGACCGGGGACCCACACTTGATTATGCTGGGCAATGACAGAGAGCCATCCAAACCCTGCCCAGCTTCTGACGCCTCCATGAATCCACAGTTTTCTTGAAGGCCAGTCCTGGGCCAGGCCACGCCGGGGTTCCTGCCTTTATGGAGACGCTGCCAGACTGCTTACAACTGCGAAAGGGATTGAGTTCCTGTGATAGGAGCCCAAAGGAAGCACCTGTTCCACCACGGAAGGGCAAGGATCAATGAGCAAAGGTGGGGGGCGTGGAGGGTTCCAGGCAGAGGGAATGATAGACCATGAGGCCAGAAGGGCTGGGAGGGGTGGGGAAAGATGAGGAGGGAGACAAAGGTGGCACCCAGATAACAAAGGAACAATACATTGATTTTACTCTGAGAATAGTGGTAACCGGCCGACAGGTCTTCTCAAGGGAGCGATGTGGTCAGACCTGGGTTTTAGACTCACTCTCAGGCCACAGTGAGGGAAATGGATGGAGCCATCAGGGCTGATGGCAGTGGGCCAGGAGAGAGAGGGCGGAGGCCCAGCTTGGGAGCAGAGGAGAGAGAGAGGAGCAGGTGGACGTGTCTGAGGAAGTTGAGTCGGCTGTGTTAGGGAGCAGCAGACCCTGTCAGCTGGCCACAGGGGTGCCCAGGCCAACTCCCTTCTCCCAAATCCCCCGACCTGAGCCTAGAAGACACACACTTAGGTTCCCAGACTCTTTTGCAGCCAGAGGTGGCCGTGGGACACAGTTTCACAGATTCAGAGATTTCAGCAGAAGTCTGCTTTTGCTTTCTGAACAGAAGAGACCACTGCTGCTGGTGCCAGCCCTACCCACCTCCGCCCTCCTTCCTGCCCTGCAGACAGGCATGAAGCCTGGACCTGCAGCAGCCATGCTGTGAACACAAGGCCACAAGCAGAACACGAATGTCAACTCGCCAAAAACATCAAAGCAGAGAGAGGACGTGGCTGGGTCCCAGAGTGTGCTGCTGAGCAGCTGAGCAGCTCCTAAGGAAGTATTTACAGCTGGGCGTGGTGGCTCATGCCTATAATCCCAGTACTTGGCCAGGCGCGGTGGCTCAAGCCTGTAATCCCAGCACTTTGGGAGGCCGAGGCGGGTGGATCACGAGGTCAAGAGATCGAGACCATCCTGGTCAACATGGTGAAACCCCATCTCTACTAAAGATACAAAAAATTAGCTGGGCATGGTGGCGCGTGCCTGTAGTCCCAGCTACTCGGGAGGCTGAGGCAGGAGAATTGCCTGAACCCAGGAGGCGGAGGTGGTGGTGAGCCGAGATCGCGCCATTGCACTCCAGCCTGGGTAACAAGAGCGAAACTCCGTCCCAAAAAAAAAAAAAAAAAGTCCCAGTACTTTGGGAGGCCAAGGCAGGCAGATCTCTTGAGGTCAGGAGTTTGAGACTAGTCTGGCCAACATGGTAAAATCACGTCTCTACTAAAAATACAAAAACTAGCCATGTGTGATGGTGCACACCTGTAATCCCAGCTACTCTGGAGCTAAGGCAGGAGAATTGCTTGAACCTGGGAGGTAGAGGTTGCAGTGAGCCGAGATCGTGCCACTGCACTCCAGCCTGGACCACAGAGCAAGACTCCGTCTCTAAAATAAATAAATAAATAAAAATAACAGAAAACAAAAGAAATATCTACAGACAGAGGGAATAAGAGAGGAGAAAGGGATAGCAAGGGGAAGGAAGAGACAGGGATGAGATGAGGTTTCCAGTGTGGGCGAGTGGATGGATGGTGGTGCCCTTCACTGAGAAATGAACTAAGTAAGGCAAAGGAGCAGGCCTGGGAGCAAGATGTCAAGGACAAGTTCAGACAGGCTGAGTTTGCTGTGGGGGATCCAGGGCGAGAAGCCAAGCAGGGCTCTGACAAGCTGTGTGGCTGGAGCTCTGGGCAGCCCTGGTGTACAGAAGGATGTGAGATCACCCAGGGCCATGTGTGAAGTGGAACAAAGGCAGCCTGGACAGCACCCTGAGGGACACCCCAGGACCGGTGCTGTCGTGGCTCTGCAGTGCCCTCCTCCATGTGTTCCCAGGCCTGGCTTTCCCGCTGCTGTGGGGGAAACTGATGAATATGTGCTTTCTTCTAAGTGGGGAGCCAATTAAAAGTTAATGCATGATCCAGTGCCAAGTGAGTGGGCAGCTCTGAGTGCCGAGGGCTTGGCGGGGCTGTCCAGGTTAGTGTGGGAAGGAGCCTGCGACCAGCCCCCTGAAGATCAGGACTCATGGCCTACTGGCAGAGGCTCCTGGTTGCCTTCCCAGTATCCTATTTCTCTCCTCTGTTAACAGAGGTCTCATTCTCCCACAGGCAGCAACTGCCTAAACTAAAAGATTATTAATACATTTCTCAGTCTCCCCAAAAGCTAGGAGTGGCCCATGAAATGTATACAGATGTTACTAGGTGGGACTACCCAGAAAGCTCCTTAAAGGTGGGGGTGTGGGATAACTGGGATGTGCCATGTCTGGCCTTCTACCTTCCCTCTACTTCCTGCCTAGAACGAGATGTAATGGAGGGAGCTTCAGCAACCATTTTGACTCATGAGGAGACCTCAGAGAAGGCAGAAGCCAATGCTATGAGTGGTGGATCTAAACAATGAGAGAAAACTGGGTGTCCAATGACATCATGGTGCCACCAGACTTGCCCCAGGCCGCCTGTTTCCAGATTCTTTGATTCTTTTTTTTGAGGCAAAGTCTCAAAACTGTCACCCAGGCTGGAATGCAGTGGCATGATCTTGATTCACTGCAACCTCTGCCTCTCATGCTTAAGTGATTTTCCCACCTCAGCCTCCTGAGCTGGGACTACAGTTGTGCGCCACCACACCCAGCTAATTTATTTATTTTTAATAGAGATGGGGTTGTGCTATGTCAGCCAGGCTGATCTCGAACTCCTGACCTCAGGTGATCCACCCACCTCAGCCTCCCAAAGTGCTGGGATTACTATGAGCCACAAGACCCTGCCCAGATTTCTTTTATTCAAAGAAGAAACTACTCACAGGTATAGGCTACTGCTTTTGTTTTTACTTGTTAAGGTTTTGTTTTTGTTTTTGTTTTTGAGTGGGCAGGAGGTCTGTAACTCACAGCTAAACACAGTCCAAACAGAAGCAGGCTGCACAGTGGCAAGTGAGGTGCCCTGACTGAGGGCTTCCTCTGTGTCAGCCAACGGGCACAAACCCTACTTGCTTGGTCTCAGAAAATTCCTACCCCTACCCGCCAGGGTGGTTCTATCATTAGTCTCATTCTTTAAAACAATGAAGAAACTGAGGGAAAGACAAGAAAAATCACCTGTCCAAAGTCACAGCTGTGACTGGACCCAAGTCCACTGGACCCCAAAGCCCCTGTGTGTGCAGCCCACGGAGGGGCAGGAGGGAGCCTCCGTGCACAGGGGTGGTGTGGCCTGGCACTGAGGCTGTGGAGACAGGAGCAAAGAGCACTAAGACCATGGGAGAACAGGCAGGCAGGGTGGCCAGGCAGGGCTGGACTTGCTCCTGTGGGTGCTGGATGCCCAGGGAATTTTCTGGGCAGGGTGAAGACACTACCCTAACTCAGCAAACCAATGCATAGGGTTCCTGTGAGTGAGAACGTCTGGGAGTGAGCTGCCTGCCTGAATCCACAGTGTCCCAGCAGGGTCACCTGGGTGCTTGACACAAATGCAAATTCCCAAGCCCGGGAGAGGTCCTGACCCCGCAAGAATGGTGGACATCCAAGGGCCTGCCTTGCTAAACATGCTTCCTGCTCTTCTCAGAGGAACCTCCCAGCCCCGCCCTCCATCTCTGTGGCCTGAGAGAGATAGACTTCACTCCTCTGCTTCCTCAGTTCCTGGGGGCGGGCACATAGCCTGGGCTTGGCCAATCAGTCACAGTTATTGGTTCATGACAGGGTCTCTGAGCAAAGCTTGGTCAATGAGTGCCAGCCGTGGGCCTTGTGCTAAACTGTCAAGGACGATTCTCATTCCACTACTAAGTGGAAAGGGCAGTAACCGCAAGATGGATACGGTCATCACAAATAACAAGACGCTCATATTAAGTGGTAGCTAAATGCCGGTTTGGCTGCTCCTACATATGCCACGATCAACCCTCACGGCAACCTCATGGGGTGGGTGCAGATAAAAAAAATGAAGCTCTGGCTGGGCGCAGTGGCACTTTGGGAGGCCAACATGGGAGGATCGCTTGAGTCCGAGTTCAAAACCAGCCTGGCAACAAGGCAAGACCCCATTTCTACAAAAAGTAAAAAACATTAGCCAGGGATGGTGGCCCATGCCTATAGCTTCAGCTGTTAGGGAGGCCAAAGCATGAGGATGGCTTGAGCCCAAGAGGTCAATGCTACAGCGAGCTACAATTGTGCCACTAGACAACAGCCTGGGTGACAGAGTGAGACCCTGTATAAAAAAATAAAATAATAAAGAAGAGAAAAGAAAAAAGAGGCCAGGCATGGTGGCTTACGCCTGTAATCCCAGTACTTTGGAAGGCTGAGGCAGGCAGATCACCTGAGGTCAGGAGTTTGAGACCAGCCTGGCCACCATGGTGAAACCCCGTCTCTACTAAAAATACAAAAATTACCAGGCGTGGTGGCAGGTGCCTGTAGTCCCAGCTACTCAAGAGGCTGAGGCAGAAGAACTGCCTCAACCCAGGAGGCAGAGGTTGCAGTGAGCCAAGATCATGCCACTGCACTCCAGCCTGGGTGACACAGCTAGACGCTGTCTCAAAAAAATAAATTAAATTAAATATAAAATAATTTTTTTTTTTTTTGAGACGGAGTTTCACTCTTGTTACCCAAGCTGGAGTGCAATGGCAAGATCTCGGCTCACTACAACCTCCGCCTTCTGGGTTCAAGCAATTCTCCTGCCTCAGCCTCCCGAGTAGCTGGGACTACAGGCATGTGCCACCATGCCCAGCTAATTTTTGTATTTTTAGTAGAGATGGTATTTCACCTTGTTGACCAGGATGGTCTCGATCTCTTGACCTCGTGATCCACCCGCCTTGGCCTCCCAAAGTGCTGGGATTATAGGCGTGAGCCACCGTGCCCAGCCAATAGAAATAAAATTTTTAAAATAAAGTAAAATAGGAAATGGAAGCACTGAGATTTTAAACAACTTTCCCAGGACCACAGAGCTAGAACGGGGCAGGACTAGGACTGTCTTACAGACTTGCTTCAGAGCCTTTACCTGCGTCCTTTCTCTCTGCCTCCTCTCCATGAGCCAGGAGCTGCCAGAGCCCACCACTGCTTGCAGAGGAAAAAAGCCAAGGCAAAAGAGAATAGAAAAGACACAGAGGAGAGAAGGTATAATGACATCTTTTGAGCCCCCTGGATCCAGGTGTGCCCAAAACCAGGACCCTCTGGATATGTGGTCATTTGAGTCAGTAACTTCCCTGTTTGTTGACCCTGGCTTGACTGGGTCTTTGTCCCCTGACACTAGGATGTATCAGGGGATCACAGCACATTTCACATGGGCCCAGGGTGGTCCCTGGAGCACTCTAGGAAGCACTGGCGACCCACCCTGTTCCTCAGGAGTGTGCGTTTCCAAGAGGAAGGGCTGTCAGGCCTTTGCCATGCCCTCTCCCGACACGGGCAAGCCCCAAGCAAGGCACACAGTAGGTGTTTTTAGTGATCAAATCCATCCTCTGCGCTAGGGCAGCACTGCTCTCACACTTTTCCCCCGAGCCCCAAGAAAACCCTCAGAACTCGATAGACCCCCGCAAAAAAAAAAAGAATCTCTCCTCCTTGGGAGCCATCCTTTGGCCCTCACAGAGGTAGAGGACCTCAGGTAATTCCAGCCCCCTGCCCCCAAGCCTGTCCCCACACACCTGCCGCTGAGACTCATAGAGGATGCGGTCCATGGTGTTAAGCAGTGTCATGCTCTTGTAGAACTTCAGCACCTTCTCCTTCGGCAGCTGCAGGTGGAGGCACAGACAGACGTGGGGCAGTTGGGACCAGAGAGCAGACAGGCAAGGGGCCTGGGCATAGGGGGCACGGGAAGGGAGGGAGGCCGCCTCTCACATGGGGGTCCTCGCTGGGGTTGATGATCTGGCCTTGCCGGTCCATGACGCGGTAGATGGGGATTCCAGAGATGACATTGGGCTGGATGAATTCGAGCTTATCTATAAACTCTGCCGAGGCCCCTGGGAACTGGGGCTTGTCATCCAGAGATGAGAACTGCTGCTCCTGTTGCCTGTGGGGGTGCTGGGGGAGAGAGCAGAAGAGAAGCCCACATCAGGAGCAGCACCCAGGTTTCCGCTGCCTTGACCACAGCAGCAGGCAGGCGGCGTGGTGGTTGAGTGCATGACCCCTGTGAACTCAGGGGCCTGACTCGCAGGGTCTGAGCCCCAACTCCACCACTCTCCCACAGCGATGCCTTGGGCAACTGACTACAATGTCTGTGTCTCAGTTTCCCCATCTGAAAAACCGGGATGAAAACAGCAACAGCTATCCCATAGGACTGCTGTAAGATGAAAGACTCAGTAAAGTGTCTGGCAAGTCAAGAACTGGTAGCTATTACTATTCTCATTATCATAGGCCCAAACACTTTAACCTAGCATTCAAGGGCTTCCCAGTCTGGCCACAGATGCCCCTCCTCTCTCTCTCCCTCTGTGACCACAGACACACATGCCCACTGCGGGATGGCCTCTAGGCATCCAGAAAGGCTATCTTCTGATCCCTCTATCATGCACCTGTGAAGCCACTCTGAACAGAGCTTAAGTCTTTGAGCTCCTAAGAGTCAGATCCCAGCACTTTGGGAGGCCAAGGCAGGTGGATCACGAGGTCAAGAGATCGAGACCATCCTGGTCAACATGGTGAAACCCCGTCTCTACGAAAAATACAAAAATTAGCTGGGCATGGTGGCACACGCCTGTAGTTCCAGCTACTCGGGAGGCTGAGGCAGGAGAATTGCTTGAACCCAGGAGACAGAGGTTGCAGTGAGCTGAGATCACACCATTGCACTCCAGCCTGGGTAACAAGAGCAAAACTCCGTCTCAAAAAAAAGAAAAAAAAGAGTCAGACTGCCTCGGTTCAAATCCCTTACTGGCTTTGGGAGGCCAAGGCAGGTGAATCACTTGAGGTCAGGAGTTCAAGATCAACGTGACAAAACCCTGTATCCACTAAAAATAGAAAAATTAGCTGTGTGTGGTGACATATGCCTGTAGTCCCAGCTACTCAGGAGGCTGAGGCAGGAGAATCACTTGAACCTGGGAAGCGGAGGTTGCAATGAGCCAAGATTGCACCACAGTACTCCAGCCTGGGTGACAGAGTGAGATTCCATCTCAAAAAAAAAAAAAATCCCTTACTGGATGATATGGCAAAGTAACTTCCCCTCTCCATGTGCCCTCTTCCTTGTCTATAAAAATGGAGAACCTCTCATGGAAATGTGAGGCCTAAACAAGATCACGTGGATAAAATATTCAGCAAAGTATCTGTAAGCCGTATAACAAACGCTCAAAACAATCATAGCTATCATCATTTCCCCTCTCATCTCTGCCTGCTTTACTAGACAGCCTCTTTCCCTATCGCTTGGCAAACTGCTACACGCTTCAGTGTGCACTACACTCCAGTCCCAGCTCCCTCTGCAAGCTGAGACTGACTCATTCAACAAATATTTCAGCACCTGCCATGCTCCCAGCCCAGTGCTGGGCTCTGAGGACCTAAGACAGGCAAGACATCTGCCCTTTGCTGCCTAGCAGGGAGAGCAGATGCTGAACACGTAACGATGATGGTGCTTCTTACCATCCTATAGCAGAAGGGAAGGAGGGTACGAATTCCCTGTGGAAGTGATGTTACAGCTGAGACCTGAGGTATAACCAGGAGGCAGGGAAAGCACATTCCAGGCAAGGGAAATGGAACATGTGAAAGACAAAAAGCAGCCAGGTGTGGCTCACACCTGTAACCCCAACATTTCAAGAGGCCGAGGTAGGCGGATCACGTGAGGCCAAAACCAGCCTGGCCAACATGGTGAAACCCCATGTCTACCAAAAATACAAAAAGCTGGGTGTGGTTGTGCACACCTGTAATCCCAGCCGCTCAAGAGGCTGAGGCAGGAGAATCACTTGACCTCGGGAGGCAGAGGTTGCAGTAAGCCCAGATCATGCCACCACACTCCAGCCTGGGCAAAAGATTGAGACCCTGACACACACACACACACACACACACACACACACACACACACACACACACACACACGGAGAGGAATAGCGTGTCCTTCACAGAAGACAGAAGGAGCTCAGGGCCAGGCAAGGTGGCTCACATCTATAATCCCAACATTTTGACCTCAAGGATTACTTGAGCCCAGGAGTTCAAGACCAGCCTGAGACCATATCTCTATAAAAAATTTTAAAAATTAGCCAGGCATGGTGGCATATACCTGTAGTGCTAGCTACTTGGGAGGCTGAAGTGGGAGGATCTCTTTGGCCCAGGAGGTAAAGGCTTCAGTGAGCCGTGATCACACCACTGCACTCCAGCACTCCAGCCTGGGCAACAGAGCGAGATGCTGTCTCAAAAAAATAAAATAAAATAAAGGAAGCTCAGAGGGGCTGGAGGAGTCCTGCAAGGATGTCACACCTCCTCAGATCAGATGAAGAATGACTGAGAAAGCCCAGGAGACCTGTAAGAAGCCTTAAGCTCAAAAGGTGTGAGCCCACTGGAACTCTCAGCTCTGGAACTAGGCAGCCCAGAACTGGCCAAGCTGTTGCAATAGCACCCCTTTATGAAGCATTTGCTGTAAGCCAGCTGAGTTTGGCCTGCACAGACCTACTGACTCAGGGAATTGATGAGGGGTATTCTCTGCCATTGCCCTTGAGTAGATGAGGAAACCGAGGCTTGGGGAGGTAAAATAACCTGCACCAGACCACAAATTTAAAAAAAAATTGGGTCAGGCACAGTGGCTTATGCATGTAATCCTTGAACTTTGGAAGGCCAAGGCAGGAGGACTGCACGAGCTCAGGGTTTGAGACAAGCCGGGGCAACAGTGCGAAACCCTGTCTCCACAAAAAATTACAATCATTAGCTGGGTGTGGTGACGCATGCCTGTGGTCCCAGCTACTTGGGAGGCTGAGGCAGGAGGACTGCTTGAACCTGGAAGGATGAGGCTATCAGGAGCTGAGGTCGTGCCACTGTACTCCAGCCTGGGGGACAAAGTGAGATCCTGTCTCAAAAAAAAAAAAAATTACATCAGGACTGGGCTTCCAAACTGGGCAGGGCTGAGACTCAGGCTCCTAGACTTCCATGCTCCTCACTCCACTGCCCCTGCAGCCTGACTTTCAACCATATGCGGCTTTTCTTCCCACTACTCCCCAAATTCTTCCACGGTAATTGTGGCTTCACTTCCCACAGGAGTTAAAGGGCAGGGTTTGCCACAAGCTGGAGCTCACACATGGGTGCTCAAATGCGTCGTCTTCATTTAACTGCAGTGAATAAGCCGTCCACAGTTCCAGCGGGGTAGCATGTTAAGTTGTGTGTGTGTTTATTTGCATTTGTGGTGGTGAGGAAATTGCACTCCCAACGGCAGGGCAGATTCAGGCCTGACAATGCACGATAGGCTTCCCCTTCCCTTGTGAGGAGGAAGCAGCTGGTCTCTTTCAGCACAGCTCTTCCCCCTCTGAGCAGCCAGCACAGCCAGACATTGACCAAGAAGATTCGTTTGTTTCGTTGTCTACCTCCCACACACACCACAATCCAGCCAGGAAGAGAGAGAAGGCATCCAGGTTGCCTTCACAGCAGGCACTCAAATGAGCTAACAAATGAATGGGCGGTTAAGTTCCCTGGCTCTGAGGTTCAACTTCCCTGGGTTCCAATTTCTCAGCTTGTGTGGCTCTCTGCTAAAACACTTCATCTCAGCCAGCCATGGTGGCTCATGCCTGTAATCCCAGCACTTTGGGAGGCTGAGGCAGGCAGATCACTTGAGGTCAGGAGTTCGAGACCAGCCTGACCAACATGGTGAAAGCCCGTCTCTACTAAAATACAAAAATTGGCTGGCCGTGGTGGCGCAAGGCTGTAATCTCAGCTACTTGAGAGGCTGAGGCAGGAGAATCGCTTGAACCCAGGAGAGGTGGAGGTTACAGTGAGCCGAGATCGCACCACTGCACTGCAGCCTAGGCAATAGAGTGAGACTGTCTCAAAACAGAAAAACACTTCATCTCTCTGAGTTTATCTGTAAGAAGGCTGCAGAATGCCATGTGAAAAGTTGCTAAGTTCACTTACACAAGGGGTTCAGCACTGACTTGGGATATATTATGTACTCAAAACTTGGTAAGAGACAGAAAAACAAAACCTAGGAAGGTGAGATGTGGGAGAAAGGGAAGTGTCCACACCTTATGAGGATGGGGAAAAGAGGGGCGGGGAAGGACTAACTGCATGTTAAAGTGGATTCTAAAACCAAACTGTGGCAATGTGGAGTGGTTCATGCCTGTAATCCCAGTACTTTGGGAGGCTAAGGCGGGAGAATCATTTGAGACCGGGAGTTCAAGACCAGCCTAGGCAACATGGCAAAAACCCCGCCTCTGAAAATGTTAAAACTTAGCCAGGAAGGATGGGCGTGGTAGCTCGTGCCTGTAATCCCCGAGCAACAGTACAAAACCTCATCTCCACAAAAAAAGAAAACAAGGCGGGCAGATCACCTGAGGTCAGGTGATCAACATGGTGGTCAACATGGTGAAACCCCATCTCTACTAAAAATACAAAAAACAGCCAGGCATGGTGGTGGGCACCTATAATCCCAGCTACTCGGGAGGCTGAGACAGGAGAATTGCTTGAACCCAAGAGGCAGAGGTTGCAGTGAGCCGAGATTGCACCACTGCACTCCAGCCTGGTGACAAGAGGGAGACTCCATCTCAAAAAACAAATTAGCTGGGAATGATGGCAGGTATCTGTAGTGACAGATACTGGAGCTAGGGGAGCCTAAGGTGAGAGGATGGCTTGAGCCTAGGAGGCCAAGGCTGCAGTGAGCCATGACTGTACCACTGGACTCCAGCCTGGGCAACAAAGTGATACCTTGTCTCAAAGAACAATGAAACCAAACTGTGGCCCCAGCAGATACTGCAGGGAGGGAGACTGAGGCACAGTGGAGACGGCATGCTGATTAAAGAGGACCAAAGGTTGGTCTTCAGATGGGCACTAAGAGGGGAGGCCAGAGTCTGAGAACAAACCAGACTGTCAGCCTCTGGAGGCTGCAAAGCTACCTTCAGGGCACCCTGGTGTGCTCCACATATTGGAGCTGGACCTCAGCTGTACCCTCCTCACGTCTTTCCTGGGCTGGTGGAGATGATGGTAGTCCCCAGCCCCAGGGTTGCTGCCCCAATTCAGTGAGCTATGCAAAGGGCTCCACACGGCGCCTGGTCCTGAGGAAATGCTCCATAACGGGAGTAGGTGGTCAAACTCCTGCAAAAGAAGGATGCGACTCCACCCATCTGTTCTTCTAGTTTTTGGCCGGGGATGGGGGAGTCTGTCCCAGTGGCCAGTGATTTACAATGGCAGAGGCTACACAGATTTACACAAAGCCTCACGCCGTGTCCTCTCCAACCATACAGGAAAAGCACCACCTGCCCACTCTGGATGGTCTGCTCTGCCCAGGAAGTGCTGGGGTGGCCCTGGTGGAGCCACCTGAAGTCACTGAGTCACCATGGCTAAGGGCATGGACCCTAACTGAGCAGACCACTGCCTCCTGATTGTGTGACTGAAACTCCCTGAGCCAAGTACAGTGGCAGACGCCCGTAATTCTAGTTACTCTGGAGGCTGAGGGGAGAGGATCACTTGAATCCAGGCGTTTGAGGCCAGCCTGGGAAACATAGTGAGACCTTGTCTCTACAAAAAAAAATTTAATTTTTTTTGAGACGGAGTTTTGCTGTTGTTACCCAGACAGGAGTGCAATGGCACGATCTCGGCTCACCGTAACCTCTACCTTCTGGGTTCCAGCAATTCTCCTGCCTCAGCCTCCCGAGTAGCTGGGACTACAGGTGCGCGCCACCATGCCCAGCTAATTTTTTTGTATTTTTTAGTAGAGATGGGGTTTCACCTTGTTGACTAGGATGGTCTCGATCTCTTGACCTCATGATCCACCCACCTGGGCCTCCCAAAGTGCTGGGATTATAGGCGTGAGCCACCGCGCCCGGCCTTCTACAAAAAATTTAAATAAACAAACAAATATAATTCAAGGCTACGTACAGTGGTTCATGCTTATAATACCAGCATTTTGGGAGGCCAAGGAGGGTAGATAGCTTGAGCCCAGGAGTTCAAGATGAGCTTGGGTAGCATGGCAAGATCCCCATCTCT
The DNA here is from genome assembly GCA_031835075.1 of Saguinus oedipus. Classification (NCBI taxonomy): domain Eukaryota; kingdom Metazoa; phylum Chordata; class Mammalia; order Primates; family Cebidae; genus Saguinus; species Saguinus oedipus. Next base: position 43,986,837 of record CM063187.1, on the reverse strand, counting down.
ATAAAAAATTAGCTGGGCATGGTGGTGCACACCTGTAGTCCCAACTAAAGGGACTGAGGTGGGAGGATCACTGGAGCCTAGGAGGTCGAGGCTGCAGTGAGCCAAGATGATGCCTCTGCACTCCAGCCTGGCAGACAAAGTGAGACCTATCTCAAGGAATAAAAAGAAAAATTTAAAAAAATAAAAACTCCCGGCCAGGTGCAGTGGCTCACACCTGAAACCCCAGCACTTTAGGAGGCCGAGGCCAGCAAATTGCCTGAGGTCAGGAATTCAAGACCAGCCTGGCTGACATGTGAAACCCTATCTCTACTAAAAATACAAAAAAATTAGCCAGGCATGAGGTGCGCGCCTGTAGTCCCAGCTACTCACGAGGCTGAGGCAGGAGAATTGCTTCAACCCGGGAGGTGGAGGTTGCAGTGACGCCAGATTGTGCCACTGCGCTCAAGCCTGGGCGACAGAGGGAGACTCCATCTCAAAAAATAAAATAAAAATAAAAAATAAAATAAAAACTCCGGTCCGGGCATAGTGGTTCATGCCTATAATCCCAGCACTTTGGGATGCCAAGGCAGGCAGATCATGAAGTCAGGAGTTCGGGACCAGCCTAACCAACATGGTGAAAACCCATCTCTACTAAAACTACAAAAATAAGCTGGGTGTGGTAGCCTATAATCCCAGCTACTCAGCAAGCTGAAGCAGGAGCATCACTTGAACCTGGGGGACCGAGGCTGCAGTAAGCCTAGACGGCACCACCGCACTCCAGCCTGGGCACTTAGAAGACCATAATGACCATCTCCATTCATCCCACAATACACACTGATATGGTCTGGCTGTGTCCCCAACTCAAATCTCATCTTGAATTATAGCTCCCATAAGTCATGGGAGGGACCCAATGGGAGGTAACTGAATCATGGCGGGGAGAGACTGTCTTTCCCGTGCTGTTCTCATGATGGTGAGTAAGTCTCACAAGATCTGATGGTTTTATGAAGGGCAGTTCCCCTGCAAGCACTCTGCCTGCCACCATGTGAGATGTGACTGCTTCTCACTCACCTTCCGCCATGATTGTGAGGCCTCCCCAGGATATGGAACTGTAGGTCCATTAAACCTCTTTTTCTGGCCGGGCACAGTGGCTCAAGCCTGTAATCCCAGCACTTTCGGAGGCCGAGGCAGGTGGATCACGAGGTCAAGAGATCGAGACCATCCTGGTCAACATGGTGAAACCCCGTCTCTACTAAAAATATAAAAAATTAGCTGGGCATGGTGGCGCGTGCCTGTAGTCCCAGCTACTCGGGAGGCTGAGGCAGGAGAATTGCCTGAACCCAGGAGGTGGAGGTTGCAGTGAGCCGAGATCGTGCCATTGCACTCCAGCCTGGGTAACAAGAGCGAAACTCCGTCTCAAAAAAAAAAAAAAAAACCCACCTCTTTTTCTTTATAAATTACCCAGTCTCAGGTGTGTTTTCATTAGCAGCCTGAGAACAGACTAATACACACACTGAGTACCTATCACTTGGAGATACTGCACAGGTATTGGAACCTCCAGATAGGCTGCCCCTGAAGACCTGGGTCACAAAAATAGTCACTGATAATTAGCACAGACCAAGCTCCAGGTGCTTCCTAACTTCCAACAGGTTAGGGACTCTACTCACTCCACTAACTAGGGTCAGAGAGGTGAGATGACTTAACCAAGCCCAGGCCTGGGCTGGTGGTGAGACACTGACTCTTGATTCCTTGACAATCTGAGTTTCCTTCTTCCTCCTTTCCCTGAGCACTAAAACATCTGCTATGGTAGCAGAGACAGGAAGGGAGGTGAAAACCAGGCAAATGCATCTGCAGGGCAGCAGGGCATTCAATGAAGGGAGTGAGTAGAGGGGCAAGAAGTCAGGAACAAGGGAAGCAGCCCCACCCCTCTTGCTAACCTGACCTTCACCTGTAAACCCAGTAATCTCTCCACAATCCTATCTGTCCTCAACCTTTCCCTGACTACATCTTCATCTCCATCTGGATAAAACTGCACCATCTAGTATGGCAGCCGCCAACCACTTGTGGCTATTTACTTTATTTTTAGAGGGTCTCACTCTGTTGCCCAGGCTGGAGTACAGTGGCACGATCTAGGTTCACTGCGACCTCCGCCTCCCAGGTTCAAGCGATTCTTCTGCCTTGGCCTCCTGAATAGCTGGGATTATGGTCGTGAGCCAACCCTGCCCCCAGCACACCTGTGGCCATTTAAACTTAAACTCATGAAAACTGAATAATATGGCCAAGTAAGGTGGCTCACACTTATCATCCCAGCACTTTGAACGTCTAAGGCAGGAAGATCGCTTGAGCCCAGGAGTTCAAGACCGGCCTGGACAACATGGCAAAAACCCATCTCTACAAAGATTTAAAAATTAGCCAGGTGCATCTGGGCACAGTGTCTCACACCTGTAATCCCAACACTTTGGGAGGGCGAGGCAGGCCGATCACCTGAGGTCAGGAGTTCAAGACCAGCCTGGGTCAACATAAAACCCCATTTCTACTAAAAATACAAAAATTAGCTGGGCGTAGTGGCACATGCCTGTAGTCCCAGCTACTTGAGAGGCCGAAGCAAGAGAATCACTTGAACCTGGGAGGTGGAGGCTGCAGTGAGTCGAGATTGTGCCAATGTACTCCAGCCTGGGCAACAAAGCGAGACTCCGTCTCAAAAAAAAAAAAAAAAAAAAATTAAATTAAAAAATTAAAAATTAGCCAGGTGTGGTAGCATGGGCCTATGGTCCCGGCTACTCAGGAGTCTGAGGTGGGAGGATTGCTTGAGCCCAGGAGGTTGAGGCTGCAGTGAGCCATGATCACACCACTACACTCACTCCAGTCTGGGTGACAGAGTGAAACCTGTCTGTCTCAAAGAAAGAAAGGAAAGGCTGGGCATAGTGGCTCATGCCTGTGGAAGCCAAGGCAGGTGGATCACTTAAGGCCAGAAGTTCAAGACCAGCCTGGACAACATGGCAAAACCCTGTCTACCAAAAATACAAAAATTAGCCAAGCGTGATAGTACATGCCTGTAATCCCAGCTACTAGGGAGGCTGAGGCAGGGGAACTGCTTGAACCTGGGGGGCAGAGGTTGCAGTAAGCCAAGATCGTGCCACTGCACTCCAGCCTGGGTGAGAGAACAAAACTCTGTCTCAAAAAAGAAAAAAGAAAGAGAGGTACAGAAAGTAGGAGAGAGAGAGAGAGAGAAAAGATAAAGGGGAGGAGAGGTAAGGGGAGGAAAGACAGGAGAGAGAAAGAACAGGTGGGCAAAATAAAGGGGAAAAAACAATAACTCTAAGATAATATAAATTTGAAGGTACATGAATAAATAAAAAGTAGGGACTTCTTCCCTCCCCACTCTCCACCAAAAATGAAGGTGGGAAAGCAAGAGGAAAGGTAATCAGGAGATTGAGCCAGGAGAGAAAGATGTAATCAACCATAAATGACCTTTCCCTAGCCTGCCCACCTCTCACCCCATTTGCCCGGCCAAAGGGCTCCTGGGACTGAGATCAGCTGTGGAGGATATGATTGTTCTCAAAACAGGAGAGCCCAAAGGCAGAAGACTGCCCTACCCACACCTGCTCCTGCAGCCCTTCTGCATTTACCTATTTCAAGTGACTCCTTCCTAGGTACCTACTATGCCCTACTCCTGGCCCATCCTCTTCACCCTTCTCCCATTTGTCCCCCTACCCAGAGCGTCTTCCTACAGATTCCATCTTCCTCTCCTTATGGACTGAGGATCAGAGGATCAGACTCATCCTCACAAAATCTTTCGAGATTTTTTTTCCCCAGGGCCTCACCCATCCTGGCCCTCCCAAGGTCACCCCCTTTCTTCTCCCCATCTCCAAGGTCAGTTTCTGCCCCTTCCCTCCATCCTCACTATCAACAATGACCAACATTCCTATTGCAGTTATGATGTGCCAGGTCCAGTCCTTAGCATTTGACACATTAATTTTTCACAGCCCTATGAGATGGCTACTGTTAGTATTTTACAGGAAGAAAATCAGGTCCATAGACCCAGAGAGGTGCAGTCTGTTGCCCAAGGCTACTCAAGTGGAAAGTGGCAGAGCAAGGACGTGAACCCATCCACTTAACCACTACTCTCCTATCTGTCAATTGCAGTTCAAAGCTCTTCTGCAAGCTACTGCCTCCCCCACCCCAAAGAGGGGCTTCTGATTACGTTATTTGCAGGGTAATCTTGCCCTTAGCAGCATCCACCTGAAGGGACTGTGACTCTTTTGTCAAGAAACAAAGCCTTCTCAAGCGTTTCTAAGAAATGTGGGCATAGTGTCCTGTCTGTACCTCTCTCCCTTCTTTTTCCCCCCTCATTAATTCAATAGATACTAATCATTTCCTCTGTAGGGTGTCCAGAACACACGAATTCCCTGTCTTGATATTCGAACAGAACTCAGGAATGAAACAAATCTTTTACACATTTCATTTTCAAATCAGAATTGTGGCAAAGGGGCAAAGAACTACAGGGCCCTATGCAGCCTGTGACAGGGACCTGCTCTCTTCTTTCTCCTTCTTGAAGAGGGATCTTTGCCCAGAAGAAAGTCTCTCCCTTACAAAGTCAGTTGCATTCTCCAAACCCTGAGAGAAAAAGGTCTCGCGGTCTTCCCCTGTCCCTCCAAGGAGCCCTGAATGGGGAGACAGCTGATAAGGAACTCCATCCTTCTCTTCAAGTCGTCTTTCTCCCTCAGGGCCCACAAAGAAGTTGCAATCAGGTTCTTTTCCTCTCCTAAGGAAGTGGCAGAGCTTCCCTTCGGTGTCTTCTCCAAGAGGTGCCCCACGTTTTCCCTTCTGGGACAGCCCTTCCTTCTTATCCTTCAGGGACCCCACACTCTGAAGATAGCCTTTACATCCCTATTCCCCTTTGGGAAAACGTCCTGGAGACCAGGTACTCACAGATACAGCCAGTCCCCGAGCCCCAGGCTGCCGCAGCAGCAGGAGGGCAGACTGGCCCAGGATTCGGCTTTGCCTCCAAACCCTCGCCGCAGCGATTGCTACCGCCATCTTTGCTAACAACCAGTCAGCGGTCCGGCCTCCTTGCAGGCTAGAATCCGGGCTCCCCCTTTATATGCCTGACACAAACTCTAGGACCATCTGAGACGGAAACCACCCTTTTCGCGTCCTGTGGTAGACAGAATGCACAGAGATTTGGAAAAGAAAATCTGTCTGTCCAAAGTTTTCTCCGATTGCCTCATTGTAGTTACTCCTGTAACAGGCAAAAAAAAGGGCAACCTGACCAAGGCCCCAGGGATTTAGGGGCCGGGTGTTCAGAGTAAAACAGGACCAGGCCAAGGCCCGCCTCCTGTTCTCAACTGCCCAATGGTGTTGCCAGAGTTAGGAGGTGGGTCAGGGCGGAGCCAAATTGTTGGTAAACTCTAAGCCACGTGCGGACGCCCTGGCTGACTGCCCAGCACAACGCGTGCGCACTGGTTACGCACCCTGTACGCTCGCGCGCTGTCGGGCGGAAGTGACAATAGCAGCCGCACGTGGGGTCTGGCGTGATGGAGGAGGAGATGCATACTGACGCCAAAATTCGCGCTGAAACTGGAACAGGGTCCAGCTCTCGGGGTCCCGGCTGCAGCCTCCGGCACTTTGCCTGCGAACAGAACCTGCTGTCGCGGCCAGATGGCTCTGCTTCTTTCCTACAAGGTAAGAACTTCACGCTGGTCTTTCTTTTAGAGAGAGACTACAGTGCAATTGAGTGTCCACCTCCCCACGTTACCAGCTGGTAAATGTCACTCCTGCACTGATGCAGGATTTCTTGTCCGGTTGAATACTACTACATACGCAGCGATACACACATCTCTCCCTCAAGACTAGAAAGGAGAAGATAGCTCCATCCTGGCAAATATCTCTGAGAACGAGAAGAGGGGCAGACCGTCCCCCCAAGAATTGATATTTCAGAATAGGGAAAATCACCTCACCAGGGCAAATATATCCCCCTTAACTAGATTCGTCCTCCGCCTCTCACACACACTCTCTAGGTCCATGAATCCCGGACTGACGCAAACCTATTTATTTGCAAATACTCTGGACTGTGACGGATCTTTCACCCACATAAATACTTCTCAAATTGAAGATAATGTCACTACCCTAGGTTGAAAAATATATCGCCACTGCCACCTCACTGCATCTCTCCACAGGAGTAAGTATCCCTAAGATTAGAGCAAGTCTTACCTATAGGGCAAATATCCCCTTCCCCTAGCTAAATAACACTCAAAACTAGATTAACTCTTAAGAACATTTTTCTTTAAAATTTGACATGGGAGGCCAGACGCAGTGGCTTCATGCCTGTAATCTCAGCACTTTGGGAGGCCAAGGCAGGTGGATCACCTGAGGTAGGGAGTTCAAGACCAGTCTGGCCTACATGCAAAACCCCATCTCCACTAAAAATATAAAAATTAGCTGGGTGTGGTGGTGGGTGCCTGTGATCCCAGCTACTCAGGAGGCTGAGAGCAGCTGCAGTAAGGGGGAGGATGGTTAGCTTTCAGGAAGGACTTCCTGTTAAAAGTTACTAATATCAGGGCCAGGTATGGTGGCTCACACCTGTAATCCCAGCACTTTGGGATTACAGGTGCCCAGGAGTTCAAGACCTGCCTGAGCAACATGGCAAAATCCCCTCTATACTAAAAATACTAAAATTAGGCCGGCACAGGGGCTCACACCTGTAATCCCAGCATTTTGGGAGGCCAAGGTGGGCAAATCACCTGAGGTCAGAAGTTCAAGACCAGACCAGCCCTGGCCAACATGGTGAAACCCCATCTCTATTAAAAATTAAAAAAAAAAAAGCCGGGCATGGTGGCATGTGCCTGTAGTTCCAGCTACTCAGGAGGCTGAGCGGGGGAGGATCGCTTGAGCCCAGAAGGTCGAGGCTGCAATCAACCATGATGGCACTACTGCACTCCAGCCTGGGCCAGGAGAGTGAGACCCTGCCTGAATGCCTTAATGGATGACTATTACTAATATCAGCTAAAGTCAGTTGCACACTCAGCATGAGCCCCACAATGTCTTAAGTGTTCTCTGTGAATTGAGTCCTTTGACCCTCACCAGATGCTAGAGGGGAGGGACTGCTATTGTCCCCATTTTACAAATGAGGATTCGCAGGCAGAAAAGTGAAGTGAGTGCTCCAAGAATCACTGCCAACAAATGGTGGGGGTGGCATGGGGAGCCCTGGCCATCAGGCTCAGTGCCACTAATGGGGCCCCAGAAGCCGCTGTGAGTGAGGCCTCCCCTGCTGTCTCCCCAGGTGACACCTCTGTCCTGGCGGGTGTGTACGGGCCGGCCGAGGTGAAGGTCAGCAAAGAGATCTTCAACAAGGCCACACTCGAAGTGATCCTGAGGCCGAAGATCGGGCTGCCTGGTAATGGGCACTGCTGAACCTCCCGAAGAGTGCCCAGTTTGTCAGAACCGCTCCCTGGCTCCTCCCTGCCAGCTGCCCCCAGTCTCCACTCCCCACTTTGGTCTCCCCTCAGCTGTTTCTTTAACTCTCTGTCCCTGTGTCTCATCTTCTGTTGCTTCTGTCTGCCTCTAATTTCTCCCTCTGTCTCTCTTTCTCCCTCTCTCTGCCTTCATCTCCCTTTCATTCCATTAACCCATTTTTCTTTTTCTTTTTTTTTTTTTTTTTCAGATGGTGTCCTGCTCTGTTGCCCAGGCTGGAGTGCAGTGGCGCGATGTCGGCTCACTGCAACCTCCGCCTCCTAGGTTCAAGCGATTCCCTTACCTCAGCCTCCTGAGTAGCTGGGATTACAGGCAACTGCCACCACCCCCAGCTAATTTTTTTGAATTTTTAGTAGAGGCAGAGTTTCACCGTGTTGGCTAGGGTGGTGTCAAACTCCTGACCTCAGGTGATCTGCTCGCCTCAGCCTCCCGAAGTACTGGGATTGCAGGTGTGAGCCACTGCACCTGGCCCTTTTTAATTTAATTTTTTTTTTTTGAGATGGAGTCTTGCTCTGTTGCCCAGACTGGAGTGCAGTGGTGCGATCTTGGCTCACTGCAACCTCCACCTCCTGGGTTCAAACTGTTCTGTTTTAGCCTCCCAAATAGCTGGGATTACAGGCATAAGCCACTACACCTGGCTAATTTTTGTATTTTTAGTAGAGACAGCGTTTCACCATGTTGGCCAGGCTAGTCTTGAACTCCTGACATCAGGTGATCCACCCGCCTCGGCCTCCCAAAGTGCTGGGATTACAGGCATGAGCCACGGAGCCCAGCTTTTTTTTTTGAGACGGAGTCACTCTTGTCACCCAGGCTGGAGTGTAAGTGTGATCTCGACCCACTGCAACCTCCACCTCCCAGGTTCAAGCCATTCTCCTATCTTAGCCTCTCGAGTAGCTGGGATTACAGGCACACACCACCACGCCCAGCTAATTTTTGTATTTTTAATAGAGACGGGATTTTGCCATGTTGGCCAGGCTGGTCTCAAACTCCTGACCTCAAGTGATCCGCCTGTCTCAGCCTCCCAAAGCGTTGGGATTATAGGCGTGAACCACTGTGCCTGGCTCATTAACCTATTTTTCACCCTTTTACCCTCATATCTCTCAGTCCCCACTGGCTGGGCCTGCTGGGGTGGGAGTGGGCGTGGGTAGCGTCACAGACATGGTACTCTCAGGTCTTCCTCCCCTGGATGGTTCCCTTGGTAGATGCTGGAGGTAGCAGGGGTCGGTGGATGGCAGGCCGGCCTTGCCTCCTTCCCACTGGAATCCTCCATCATCCCTGCAGGTACCTGCACCATTCTAGCCTGAGACTATGGGTCCTTTCCAGGGGGTTTGGGTGGAGCATACAGAGTAAGGTGAGCCAGATGGAGGGGAAGACGGTGACAGCCTGTCTTCAATTTCCTCAGGCGTTGCAGAGAAGAGCCGGGAGCGGCTGATCAGGAACACGTGCGAGGCGGTGGTGCTGGGCACATTGCACCCCCGCACCTCCATCACCGTGGTGCTGCAGGTTGTCAGCGATGCCGGCTCTGTATCCTTTCCCACAGGCTGCTGCCTCCAGGAAGTCTCCTGATTGCTTCTTTTCTGGTGGCCACATATGCCCTCTCTGCTAGCCAGAAAGCCTTCAAACATTTGACAGGCACCAGCTCACTGAAGGAGAGTAAGCATAGCCTGAGTGCTTACTTACGTGCCAGACCCTGTTCGCCGTGCCTTGTACCCATATCTCATTTAATACAGCATGTGAAACACATGCCCTTCTGATCCCTGTGCAAGTGGCAGAGCCAAGACTTAGACCCAGATCACCTAGTTCTAAGCCCAAGGACCCTGCCAGATGAATGTTCTTATCCTCGCATGTTTCACGTGACAAAACTGAGGCCCAGACAGGGAAGGGGCTTGCCCAAGGTCACATAGCTGGAAGGCAGCACAGGCAGGACTCAAGCCCAGGCCGGTCTGACTCCAGAGCCTGTGCCAATCACGTCTTTTGTTTTTTGTTTGTTTGTTTGAGCCGGGGTTTCAGTCTGTCGCCCAGACTGGAGCACAGTGGTGCAGTCTCAGCTTACTGCAACCTCCACCTCCCGGGCTCAAGCAATTCCCATGCTTTAACCTCCTGAGTAGCAGGAATTACGTGTGCCACCCTAATACCAGGCTAATTTTTGTATTTTTAGTAGAGAAGGGGTTTCACTGTGTTAGCCAGACTGGTCTCAAACACCTGACCTCAAGTGATCAGCCCGCCTTGGCCTCCCAGGGTGCTGGGATTACAGGCATGAGCTACCGTGCCCGGCCGGCAATCACTTGTACTTTGCACCTCAGTGGATTTCAGGCTGTCAGTGCTGGGGGCACCCTGAGCAGAGAGCAGCTGAGTCAGGAGCTTGGCCTCAAAAGATCACTGTGTCTGACGTGAGGGAGGTTGAGGTTGAGCACCAGAATTAGGCATTGTAGAAGGCTTTACTGGTACACGGCCCCGAACTGGACAGACGTTTTATGGAAGGGCAGAGAGAAGGTATTGTAACTCCATTTTACAGAAGGGGAAAGTGAAGCCCGGAGGAAGTGGTGGGGGATCAGCAGTAGAGCTGGAACTGATTGACTCTAAAGCTATGGCTTTTGTGTGGCCTGCTAGGCCTGGAGAAGAAACACAGGAGGAAACTGAGGCAGAGTCAGCTGACTCCCAGCCTATGCTCTCCTTCCATGCTGAGTTCCCTGCAGGCAGCAGTGAGAATGGCTCTTCCTCCACTGCCCTGCCAGCTCTGTCACTGGGGAGTGGCTGCCACCCACATTTCAGATCTGGCTCTGCCAGTGCCTCCCTCAAGTGACTTTGGAAGGTTTCTTCCCCTCTCTGACCCCCTTTGCCAAAACGTGTGGTACGTACTTCAGTACATACCTGTTGAATATTATGATATTCCCTACCTAACAGATGAGGAGCTTGAGACTCAAGGAGTAAGTCATTTCCTCAGGGTCACAAGCTGAGAGAGTAAAGCCAGGTCTGGAACTCAGGGTTACACAATCCCAGAACCACTTTTAACTACTCTGCCATACTATCCTTCTGTGACCGATTAGTGATGTTTGCCACAGGCATTGGCCTAGTGGAGGGAGGCATGGATCTGCTCTGCTGGCCAGACCTACAGTAGAAACTTCTTAGGCTGGGTGCTATGGCTCAAGCCTGTAATCCCAGGACTTTGGGAGGCCAAGGCGGGAGGATCACCTGAGGTTAGGAGTTTGAAACCAGCCTGGCCAACATGGTGAAACCCTGTCTCTACTAAAAATACAAAAATTAGTCGGGCATGGTGGTGGATGCCTATAATTCCAGCTACTCGGGAGGCCAAGACAGGAGAATCGCTTGAAACTGGGGGGCGGAGGTTGCAGTGAGCCAAGATCACGCCACTGTACTCCAGCCTGGGCGATGAGTGACTCAAAAAAAAAAAAAAGAAACTTAACCATTGCTCGTGGTGCTCAGCTCCTGGCCTGTTGTCTGAATGCTGCCTGTATGGCATTGGTGGATGCAGGTGTACCCATGCGGGCTCTCTTCTGTGGGGTCACCTGTGCCCTGGACTCTGATGGGACCCTTGTGCTGGATCCTACATCCAAGCAAGAAAAGGTAAGTGAAGACCAGGGTGGCTGAAAGGCAGAGGCCAGACAGCTCCCCCTCCCTCCCTCCAGGCCTCACTTCTCTGCAGACAGTTGGCTCATGCCACGTCAGTCCCACTTAGCAAGGGCTGCTCCAGTCATCATGGTTCATTTAGCAGCAAGTGACAGAAACCCAGCTCAAACTTTCTTAATTGGAAAGGAAATGTATGGCTGGGTGTGGTGGCTCACGCCTGTAATCCCAACACTTTTTTTTTTTAAACGCTAGTCAAGCGAAGCAGTGGGAGTGGAGAAGGAACAAAGAAGTCTGTAACTGGTTGTGATCAATTAGTTGTAAACACCACTGCACTCGGACCAGCCAATCCCAACACTTTGGGAGGCCGAGGCAGGTGGATCACCTGAGGTCGGGAGTTTGAGACCAGCCTGACCAACATGGAGAAACCCTGTCTCTACTAAAAATACAAAATTAGCTGGGCATGGTGGTGCTGCCTATAATCCCACCTACTCGGGAGGCTGAGGCAGGAGAATCACTTGAACCCGGGAGGCAGAGGTTATGGTGAGCTGAGATTACACCATTGCACTCCAGCCTGGGTGACAAGAGTGAAACTCAGCCTCAAAAAAAAAAAAAAAAGGTATGCCCAAGAACAGTGGCTCACACCTGTAATCTCAGCACTTTGGGAGGCTGAGGTGTACAGATCACCTGAGGCCAGGAGTTCAAGACCAGCCTGGACAACATGGTGAAACCCCGACTCTACTAAAAATACAAAAATTAGCCAGGCATGATGGTACACGCTTGTAGTCCCAGCTAGTGGGGAGGCAGTAGGATTGCTTGAGGTCAGCCTGACCAACATGGTGAAACTCTGTCTCTACTAAAAATATAAGAATTAGCCAGGCGTGGTGGTATGTTTCTGTAATCCCAGCTACTCAGGAGGCTGAGGCAGGAGAATCGCTTGAATCCAGAGGGCAGAGGTTGCAATGAGCTGAGATTGTGCTACTTTACTCCAGCCTAGGCAAGAGTGAAACTCCATCTCAAAAAAATAATGAAATAAAACCAGGACTTCAGACACCCATCAGGATGTCCTCACTTCACTTCTCGTCCCTGCTTTTCTCAGCTTCATTCTCTGTGGCTAGCATCTTTCCTGAGGCTGGGACTGACCCCGTACGCTCACAATTTCCATCTAAGAGGCTCAAAAGCAAACATCAGCTCAGGTTCAGTGTCCTGAGCTCAGGTTATTCTGTGTTGTCTGCCCAGTGCTCTAATGGTTTCCTCCAGTCAAGAAGGCAGAAACCATGTGGAGGGTTTCAGATGGAGGGAGTTGTTGTATTTTTTGGCAGTTGAGATGGAGTCTCGCTCTGTTACACAGGCTGGAGTGCAGTGGCGTGATCTTGGCTCACTGCACCCTCCACCTCCCTGGTTCAGGCGATTCTCCTGCCTCAGCCTCCTGAGTAGCTGGGACTACAGGCACGCACCACCACGCCCAGCTAATTTTTGTATTTTTAGCAGAGACGGGATGCTCTACCCTTCCAACCCCATAGAAGGGTGTCTGTCTCTCTTAACCTTGTGATCTGCCCGCCTCAGCCTCCCAAAGTGCCAAGATTATGGTCATTAGCCACTGTGCCTGGCCAAAGGACTGGCTGAGATTTTATCTGAAGGGAGGGTCCTAGGTCCCCCACTACCTTCTTCCCCTTGTCCCTAGGAGGCCCGGGCAGTCCTGACCTTCGCCCTGGACAACGTGGAACGGAAGCTGCTCATGTCCAGCACCAAGGGGCTCTTCTCGGACGCTGAGGTACCAGCATGGGGATGAGGGCAAAAGCCAGAGCCTTCCCTCCCACCGACATGCAGTCTTGTCCCAACTCTGCCCTGGATTCTGAGAGGCTTCAGGAGAGCCGCTTGCATTTCTGCTTGTAAAAAAGGGAGTTTTCAAACTTTGTGGTCCCAGAAACCTTTGTGGAAATGTTTAAGGGAAGACCAATTTATGGGACAGGCAAAAAGAGGTTGAGCTCAGTTTAAAGTCAGAAGATGGCCAGGCATGAGCCCGGTGGTACACACCTGTGATCCAAGCACTTTAGGAGGCTGAGGCAGGTGGCTCACGAGGTCAGGAGATTGAGACCATCCTGGCCAACGTGGTGAAACCCTGTCTCTACTAAAATTTAAAAAAAGAAACTTTAGCCGGGTGTGATGGCACACACTTGTAGTCCCAGTTACTCGGGAGGCTGAGGCAGGAGAATCGCTTGAACCGGGAAGGTGGAGGTTGCAATGAGCTGAGACTGCACCACTACACTCCATCCAGCCTGGCGACAGAGCAAGACTCCATCTCAAAAATAATAATAAATAAATAAGGCTGGGCGCAGTGGATCACGCCTACAATCCCAGCACTTTGGGAGGCCAAGGTGGGTGGATCACGAGGTCAGGAGATCCAGACCATCCTGGCTAACAGTGAAACCCTGTCTCTACTAAAAATACAAAAAATTAGCTGGGTGACACGCAGCTATAATCCCAGCTACTTGGGAGGCTAAGGCAGGAGAATCACTTGAACCCAGGAGGCAGAGGTTGCAGTGAGCCAAGATTGCGCCACTGCACTCCAGCCTGAGCAACAGAATGAGACTCCATCCTCAAAAAAATAAGAATAAAAAAATAAAGTCAGAAGATGAGGGCATGTGATGGTCTCCCAGCTCCTAGGTCAAGAGTGGTAAGCCACCAAAATTCCGGGTCTCAGGCTAAGGGACAGAAGCTTGGAAACTGCAAAAGCACGTCCAACCTGGACCTCATGAATCTAGGAATACATGGCAGGAAAGACTGGGAGTCTCTTGATTCCATGGCTCTTAGGTTTTTTGGGGTCAAGGGGCCCATAACTGTAAAATCCCAAGACCACTCCAATTCTGCACTTTCTCCAGTTCCCTAGCTCTGCAAAGCTGGGGCCTCTTCCAAGGTAGGAGGATGCCTGATTGGTCTGAGTCCTGTTGCTGTCAGAATCTTACCCCTGAAGCCCTCACCCTCTCTTTATTTCTCCTGATCTCTAAGAAACGGCTCATGAAGTGGGAGATAATCCCTCACCACCTGTCTCACTTGGGGGCGGGGGAGTGATGGGAGGTGAAGGGGGAGGTGGTGGGTTTGGGGGGCAAAGGGAGGCCGGTGGGGTCAGCAGAACCTCTTGCATCAGCCCCGTGGTGTTGTGTGTGTGTGTGTGTGCAGGGCTCAGCCCCCAGCACCAACCAGTCTCTCCCCCGCAGCTCCAGCAGTGCCTGGCCGCGGCCCAGGCGGCTTCGCAACACGTCTTCCGCTTCTACCGGGAATCGCTGCAGAGGCGTTACTCCAAGAGCTGAGACAAGCTGGGGCAGGGGGCCACTCCCTCTGCCTCCACCCACCCGCTACAGCCTGAAGCAAACCAGCAGCCCAGCCTTGCCTCTCTGTCCTATGGGCTCATAGGACAGTGAGCCTACAGCCATGTTACCACAGGAGCTCCTGCAGAGAGGCCTTGGCCCCTGACAGTCCCCAGGCCTGAGGCCACAGATCCCTGCCCAACAAGGAGTTCACATTTACGGAATGGACGAGTCAATAAATTAATTCATTTTAACACGTGTGGCACACCCATTGTCTGCAGGCCCTGCTAGTGAGATCCCAGAGGAGCAGGGAGGTAAGCTGGTTTTTGTCAGACGGCACCAAATCTATGAAAAAAATAAAACCAGCCGGGTGCGGTGGTTCACACCTGTAATCCCAGCACTTTGGGAGTTTGAGGCGGGAAGATCATAAGATCAGGAGTTTAAGACCAGGCTGGGTGCGGTGGCTCATGCCTGTAATCCCAGCACTTTGGGAGACCGAGGCAGGTGGATCATGAGGTCAAGAGATCGAGACCATCCTGGTCGACATGGTGAAACCCCGTCTCTACTAAAAATACAAAAAATTAGCTGGGCATGGTGGCGCATGCCTGTAATCCCAGCTACTCAGGAGGCTGAGGCAGGAGAATTGCCTGAACCCAGGAGGCGGAGGTTGCGGTGAGCCGAGATTGCGCCATTGCACTCCAGCCTGGGTAACGAGCGAAACTCCGTCTCAAAAAAAAAAAAGGAGTTCAAGGCCGGCCTGACCAACATAGTGAAACCCTGCCTACTAAAAATACAAAAATTAGCTAAGCGTGGTGGCAGGTGCCTGTAATCCCAGCTACTCTGGAGGCTGAGGCAGGAGAATGGTTTGAACCCAGGAGGTGGAGGTTGCAGTGAGCCAAGATCGTGCCACTGCACTCCAGCCTGCGTGACAGAGTGAGACTCCGTCCCAAAAACAACAACAAAACCCTCTTCCCCCTTCTCCAGCTCAGGTCTCAGGGAGCAAGCACCCTGGGATGCCCACCACATCTCATCACCCTGACCAGTTGGTCCCTTCTTGGTCTCAAGCACCCCAGCCCCTTCCATCCTCCCCGACACACACACGAATAGACTGATTTGGCTGCAAGGGTATCTGGTGTTTAATCTCACGTTGCTGCCGCCCGATGAACGGTGGCCAGGAAGGGGAGGGGTTCCAGTCAAGCTTGCTCCCATCTCTAGACGCTCCTGCCGCCACTGCAGCCTCATCCACCAAGATTCTCCACTCTGCCCACAGATTCGCTGGACTGCCGGCCTCATGGTTCACAGTGAGGGCTGTAGGGGCAACTAGGGCGGGTCTCGGGAGGCAAGGTAGGCGGCCAGGGTCACCAGGGCAGCCGCATATGTGCACACGCCCAGCCCGATGGCGAGGACCCCCAACAGGAAGGCACGGCGGGAGGCGGCCCCTGCCCCCTGGATGTCCCCCTTGGCCCAAGCCTTGTTGGTCTGTAGAGGCAGTGGGCAGCAGTGACCCAGGCATCCCCTCAGCCCCAGACCCTTCCCCTGGTCCCTCCCCCACCCAACATACCCATTCATTCATGCATATATGTATTCCAAAAGCAGGTATGTAGCACCTACTATAGGTGAGCCACTGGGGATGCTGAGTGACTAATAATACATTAAAATAGGGCCAGGCACGGTGGCTCAAGCCTGTAATCCCAGCACTTTGGGAGGCCAAGGCGGGTGGATCACGAGGTCAAGAGATCGAGACCATCCTGGTCAACAAGGTGAAACCCCGTCTCTACTAAAAATATAAAAAATTAGCTGGGCATGGTGGCGTGTGCCTATAATCCCAGCTATTTAGGAGGCTGAGGCAGGAGAATTGCCTGAACCCAGGAGGCGGAGCTTGCGGTGAGCTGAGATAGCGCCATTGCACTCCAGTCTGGGTAACAAGAGTGAAACTCCATCTCCAAAAAAAAAAAAAAAAAAACATTAAAATAGTATATGCCACTGTTCTAACACACTTGATTCTCACATTGACCCACAGGTAGCAATTATTCCCACTTCACAGATGAGAAAAGTGAGGTACAGGGAAGTTACATGACTTGCCCAAAATCTTACAGAGAGGTTGGGCACAGTGGTTCATGCCTGTAATCCCAGCACTTTGAGAGGCCGAAGTAGGAGGATCACTTGAGGTCAGGAGTTTGAGACCAAACTGGCCAACATGGTGAAACCCTATCTCTACTAGAACTACAAAAATTAGCTGGGTGTGGTGGCAGGCACCTATAATCCCATCTACTCAGGAGGCTGAGGCAGGAGAATCACATGAATCTGGGAGGCAGAGGTTGCAGTGAGCTGAGATTGCACCACTGCACTCCAGCCTGGGTAACAGAGCGAGACTCCATCTCAAAAAAAAAAAAAAAAAAAAAACCTTGCAGAGAGTGACAGACTCAGCATTTGAGTTCAGGTGGTTCTTAACTAACACTCTGGACTGTCTTTCAACGGAATTCCTGCCTTGTATACAGCTGTTTTTGTGGTGCATTTTTCTCTTTTATGCCCAGTCCCCTCCCAGTCCCACACACACACTGACCTTCTGGGCTAGACAGAAGGCAGCGATGCCCACAGGCCAGAAACAGCACAGCATGGAGAAGACAGCCAAGCCGAGGTGGTCGTGGGGAAGGAACGGTGAGAGACGGCCGCCCCCATCCGAGTCAGAGTCACTGTCACTAGATGACATATCCTACGGGCAGGAAAGCGCCCAGGTGGGCATCTCCATCCACCTTTCCTGCTCAGTGCTCTGCTCTCCATGGCCCCCAAGGCCAATACCTGCCCCCAGGACCTCCCCAGAGATACAAAGAGAAGAAAATACTCAGAGATGGGCTTGTGTTCGTTTGTTTGAGACACAATTTTGCTCTATCACCCAGGCTGGAGTGCAGTGGCTTGATCTCGGCTCACTGCAATCTCTGCCTCCCAGATTCAAGTGTTTCTCCTGCCGCAGTCTCCCAAGTAGCTGGGATTACAGGTGCCTGTCACCATGCCTGGCTAATTTTTATATTTTTATTTATTTATTTACTTATTTATTTAGAGATCGAGTTTTCCTCTGTTGGCCAGGCTGGAGTGCAATGGCGCAGTCTCGGCTCACTGCAACCTCCACCTTCCAGGTTCAGGCGATTCTCCTGCCTCAGCCTCCCGAGTAGCTGGGACTACAGGAGTGTGCCACCACGCCCAACTAATTTTTGTATTTTTAGTAGAGACAGGGTTTCACCATCTTGGCCAGGATGATCTCAATCTCTTGACCTGATCCACCCACCTCAGCCTCCCAAAGTGCTGGGATTACATGTGTGAGCCACTGCTCCCTGATTTATTTTTTTATTTTTATTTTTTTTTAGTAGAGATGGGGTTTTACTATGTTGGCCAGCCTGGTCTCAAACGCCTGACCTCAGGTGATCTACCCGCCTCGGCCTCCCAAAGTGCTGGGATTACAGGTGTGAGCCACCACACCTGGCCTAAGTTTTGGATTTTTAGTAGAGACTGGCTTTCACTACATTAGTCAGGCTGGTCTTGAACTCCTGACCTCAAGCAATCCACTCACCTTGGCCTCCCAAAGTGCTGCGATTACAGGCATGAGCCACCGCGCCCAGCCACACATGCTTTTCTTACCATGTGACTTTGATATCCTTCCCATCAAGGGATGAGTTCTGTGTCCCATCCCCTTGAATTTGAGCAGGCTTATGACTCACTTGTAATTAACAGAATGTGGTGAAAGTCATTTTACGTGACTCCCAAAGCGAAATCAGAAAAGGTGAAGCAGCCTCTGCTTTGCTGCAACGCTCAGTGCTGCAGGCTGAGGTATGTAAGTAGCCTGACTGCCCTGAAGCTGTTGTGTTGTAAGGAATCCCAAAACAGCTCACATGGAGAGACCACATGTAGAAGCCACTGCACTCCAGCCTGGGCAACAGAGCAAGACCCTGTCTCAGAGAGAGAGAGAGAGAGAGAGAGAGAGCAGGGTGGACAGAAGCCAGCGATGCATCCACTTTAAAGACAGAACTGTGGTGTCAGAGATCAGAGGAAAAACAGAGCCAAAAGCCCGGCAACAAAGATGAGAGACAAATCTGGAGAGAAAAAGCTAAAGAAACGGGAAGAGACGTAGAACAAGAAGCGTAACTGGAAATCTCAGAAGCCCAAACACACAGTTGGGAATCTGTGCAGCTGTCAGCCTGCCAGACGCTGGCCGTAGCCAGGCTCACCCCAGCCCCCTCCCGTGCCTTCCACCAAGGCCTGCTCTTCCTACCTCAACATCAGGAGATCCTGGTTCCCCCAGGCCAGCGCTCACAGAGGGAAGAGGCGGTGACAGGAACTGCAAACCCCTCAGGGACTCGACATAGGCTATCTCTCTTAAGGGGGACCCCAGCTCATGCCTGCCAGGCTTCTGGGCAGGGGTCTCACATCCTGTGCCCTCCAGCAGAGGCTGTTGAAGCTCACGAAGACTAGGGCTGTCCATGGCTTTGGGGAAACTTCAGGAGGGGTTTCCTAGGGGTATGGGGAAGAAAAAGTCAAGTTGTCAAGTTACAAAAGTCTCACTTCACTCAACCCCTGATCCCTTGCTTTAGAGACCCAGAGAGAAAAAACAGATTGGCCTCAGGTTACAAAGAGAACTCAGGGGTCTGGACATTCAATTCTGGGCATTTCTTTTTTTTCTTTTTGAGATAGAGTCTTGATCTGTCGCCCAGGCTGGAGTGCAGTGGCACGATCTCCGTTCACTGCAGCCTCCGCCTCCTCAGTTCAAGCGATTCTCCTGCCTCAGCCTCGCAAGTAGCTGGGACTACAGGTGCCTGCCACCATGGCCGGCTAATATTTTTGGATTTTTAGTAGAGAAGGGGTTTCACTATGTTAGCCAGGCTGGTCTCCAACTCCTGACTTCAGGGAATCCACCTGCCTTGGCCTCCCAGTGCTGGAATTACAGGTGTGAGTCACCGCACCCAGCCAATTTCTGGGCATTTCTCTCAGGCAAAGCCACATACCCATCACACCCTTATCCCAATAAGTTGACCTGTTGCACTATGCCTTACACATTCCCATGCCCCATGAACACTCCCATACCCATCCCAGGTTCATACACTGCGACCACCTATCCAGGTCCATGAACCCCTCCCAGGTACACACACAGCCATCTCCTACCCCCAGTGCTGCCTGGAACTTCATTCTAGCCTACATTCCCCTCCTCTGTCTCCTAGACCTGCACCTCAAGTCCCCTGCCACACAGCCCATCTAGGCAAGCCCAGCCTCCACCTCCACACACTCATCTCTCAAAGGACTCCTTGTATATTTGCCCCAAACATCAATTCTCCAAAAACACCCCTTTCAGGCCCCCAACCTTCTTCCACATTTATCTAAATTGACTCCTTGCACAATTCTAATCCCCATTGCATCACAAACCACAGACACGTGTGCACACGCACACATGCACAGGCTTCCCACCCATGCACCCAGCACTCTCCCCTATTCCCATGACTTCTCTTGCATGCCTGCCCCACTCATCAGGCCCAGGCGCCCCTCCCCTGCTCCACCCACACCCATGACTCCACACAACTCCCACACACACCAGCTCTCCAGAATCCTCCTTTGCACACCTCACCCCATAAACACCCTCAACCCAGCACACATATACACGTACACTCTCAACACAACCAGAGAGAATATTCTTCTCATCCTACGATCCCCCTGGGAGGCCCCCACGCCTCCTGCCCGCTCACTCCAAACCTTGATTTCCTCGCCGAAGCTTTTCCCTCTCATCCCGCAGCGCCAAAACCCAGGGTAGGGACTGTGGCCCCCTCACCTCCGCCCATCACTCACCGCTCACGATCACAGGCCAGGGCCTCCTGTACCCCCCCGCACCGACACCCGCCCGGCCCCTGACACCGGTGAGGTGGGCAAACAGCGCACCCAGAGTCTGGCTGCCCAAGGGGCGGGGACCCAGCGCTCTGCTCCTAGTGGGTCTCACAGCCCCGGGCCTGCTGCGCAAGGGGGGGAGGGGGCGGGGCGACAGCCTCCCAGGCTCCGCCCCTCCGTAGAGGCCGGCTAGGAGGCCCTGAAAGCCGACGTCAGCGTCCGGGAGCGGGTTCCCACGACTCCCCGGGGTCCGGGAGCAGGCGGGAAATCCCTGGAGAACGACAGCCCTTCTACGCAAGCCTAGGCCCAAGCGCTGCCGGAGAAGGGGGCACCCCGGATTCTCCAGGGCCTTCTTGGCTTGGTCCTGCCTCCCTTCACCTTTGCACAATAATAGCCAATAATAATAACAGCAACAAGGACCTTGCGCTCTAAGTGCTTTGCAAATAAACAACAAACACGTGTGTTCCTCAGCACAACCCTAAAAGGCACAATTGTTTATTGTCCTTTCACCCGGGAGGCCGAGGTTAGATCAATTGCCTAAGGGCACAGCACCAGTTCATTGAGGGCAGACTATGCCCAAGCTTAAGTTATCAACGCATTTATTCCTGCTCCCAGTAGCTCCGGGTTTTTTTCTTTTTTTTTTTTTTTTTTTGAGACAGTTTCGCTCTTGCTACCCAGGCTGGAGTGCAATGGCGCGATCTCGGCTCACCGCAACCTCCGATTCCTGGGCACAGGCAATTCCCCTGCCCCAGCCTCCCGAGCAGCTGGGATCACAGGCACACGCCACCATGCCCAGCCAATTTCCCGTATTTTTAGTAGAGACGGGGTTTCACCATGCCGACCAGGACGGTCTGATCTCCTGACCTCGTGATCCACCCGCCTTGGCCTCCCAAATTGCTGGGATACAGGCGTGAGCCAACGCGCCGGTCGTTGTTGTCACTGCTATTTTACTTTGGTTTTTTGAGAGGGAGTCTCACTCTGTCGCCCAGGCTGGAGTGCAGTGGTGTGATCTTGGCTCACCGCAACCTCCGTTTCCCCGCTTCAAGCGATTCTCCTGCCTCAGCCTCCCGAATAGCTAGAATTACAGGCACATGCCACCACGACCAGCTAATTTTTGTATTTTTAGTAGAGACAAAATTTTGCCATGTTGGCCAGGTTGGTCTCGAACTCCTGACCTCATGATCTGCCCACCTCGCCTCCCAAAGTGCTGGGATTATAGACGTGAGCCACCAGGCCAGGCCAGATTTTATTATTTTTTATTTTTTGAGACAGAGTTTTGCTGTTGTTACCCAGACTGGAGTGCAATGGCACGATCTCAGCTCACCACAACCTCCACCTTCTGGGTTCTAGCAATTCTCCTGCCTCAGCCTCCCGAGTAGCTGGGACTACAGGTGTGCACCACCATGCCCAGCTAATTTTTGTATTTTTAGTAGAGACAGGGTTTCATCTTGTTGACCAGGATGGTCTCAATCTCTTGACCTCATGATCCACCCACCTCGGCCTCCCAAAGTGCTGGGATTATAGGCATGAGCCACCGCGCCCGGCCTTTATTTTTTAAAAGACAAGGTCTTGCTCTGTTGCCCAGGCTGGAATGCAGTGGCATGATCCTCACTGCAGCCTCAGACTCCTGGGCTCAAAGCGATGGGATTACAGGTGTGAGCCACTGCACCTGGCCTATTTTGTTTTGGGGTGTTTTTTTGGGGGAGGGGGTTGCTGAGGGGTTGGCTTGTTTTTATTCCCTGTTTTGCAGATAAATAAACTGGGGCTCAGAGTGTATGCTCACTTGGCCACAGTAAACAGCTGGTACCAAGCCCAGCAGATTGTAACCCAGGGCTGTGTTCCTGCGGCCCTTGCTGAGTCAATGGGCAAGGAGGAAGCAGAGGTAGGTGCGGTGGGAGCTTCTAGGGAAAGAAGGCTCGGGAGTGGGGTCCAGTGGGGTTGATGCTCTGATTGTCATGTGGTACAAGTAATGTTCATGAGTCAGGCTTTGGAGCCACACAGACCACAGATCTGGGTTCCTTTCCAGGCTCTTTTTTTGGGAGGAGCGGGGCGGGGATGGAGTTTCATTCTTGTTACCCAGGCTGGAGTACAATGGCTCAATCTCAACTCACTGCAACCTCCACCTCCTGGGTTCAAGTGATTCTCCTTCCTCAGCCTCCCAAGTACCGAGGATTACGGGCATGCACCACCACGCCCGGCTAATTTTGTATTTTTAGTAGAGACGGGGTTTCTCCATGTTGGTCAGGCTGGTCTTGAACTCCTGACCTCAGGTGATCCACCCACCACAGCCTCCCAAAGTGCTGAGATTACAGGCATGAGCCACCACGCCGGGCCCCTTTCCAGGTTCTTTAAGGCACTGAGTGTGGGCCTCTAGACAATGCCTTCCCCTCTCTAAACACCAAATTCTTCACCTGCAAAATGAGGATAATGCTCCTCACCTCCACGTGATAACATAGGTGGAGTACTTGGAGTTGGTGCAACACCAAATATCCAACATTGGGAGCCTCTCTGAACCTATCTTCTTTCAGAAGCTGCCTAGGAAATAGAAAAATTAAAAATTAAAAAGGACAAATATCCAACATTCATCCAAAGGCTGGCAAAGAAAGCACTCTAAACACATTTGATGGTACTTATTAATATTATTATTTACATCCATCTCCTTCGGACTGATTACAAGACTCTCCTTATCTTGCAAGCCTCTACCACCTTCAGGGAGTCTCACATTGGCCTCCCTTCCCAGAAGCCCTCTGTCACACCAGATTGGAGGATTCCCCGGTCTTTGTGGGGCCGGAGTTCCCTTGCTCTAGGGCTCCAGGGCTCTGTGCCAAGAGTCCAGATGCTGGAGCTGGCACCAGCCCCACTCTCAGAGAGAACAGATGGCGTCTGCAAGTGCACTTGGCTCAGTTTCTGGCAGACGACAGTAGAAGGGAGACCCACGGGAGGGTAGACGAGAGTGTGAGGGGGCAGGACTGTTTTACCCAGGAGGGATGCCCTGTTATTCTCTATCTCAACCTTGCTCTAATTATTTTCATATTACTCTGAAACATACCACAGGCCAGGTGCGGTGGCTCACGCCTATAATCCCAGCACTTTGGGAGGCCAAGGAGGGAGGACTGTTTGAGCCTAGGACTTCAAAACCAGGCTAAGTGACATAGCAAGACCCCAGTCACCGAGGCTGGAGTGCAGTGACATGATCTCGGCTAACAGCAACCTCCACCTCCCAGGTTCAAGCCATTCTTCCGCCTCAGCCTCCCAAATAGTTGGGATTATAAGCGCCTGCCACCACAACTGGCTAAGTTTGTACTTTTAGTAGAGATGGGGTTTCACCATGTTCCCAGGCTGGTCTCGAACTCCTAACTTCAAGTGATCTGCCTGCCTTGGCCTCCCAAAGTGTTGGGATTATAGGCGTGAGCCACCGCACCAAAAACAATTAAAAAAAAAATTAAGGCCGTGAGCACTGGCTCACGCCTATAATCTCAGCACTTTGGGAGGCCGAGATGGGCGGATCACCTGAGGTCCGGGAATTCAAGACCAGCCTGACTTAACATGGAGAAACCCTGTCTTTACTAAAAATACAAAATTAGCAGGCCGGGTGCAGTGGCTCACCCCTGTAATCCCAGCACTTTGGGAGGCCGAGGTGGGCAGATCACGAGGTCAAGAGGTCCAAACCATCCTGGCCAACATAGTGAAACCCCATCTCTACTAAAATACAGAAATTAGCTGGGTGTGGTGGTGCTCGTCTGGAGTCCCAGCTACTTGGGAGGCTGAGGCAGGTGAATTGCTTGAACTGGGACGTGGAGGTTGCAGTGAGCTGAGATCGCACCACTACACTCCAGCCTGTCACCTGGCAACAGAGCAAGACTCTGTCTCAAAAAAAAAAAAAAAAAAAAAATACAAAATTAGCCAGGCATGGTGGTGCATGCCTGTAATCCCAGCTACTCAGGAGGCTGAGGTGTGAGAATCGCTTGAACCCGGGAGGCGGAGGTTGCAGTGAGCTCAGATCGTGTCATTACACTCCAGCGACAGAGTGAGATTGTGTCTCAAATTAAAAAAAAAGAACAAAGTATTTATTTATTCTCAAAGTATCTTCCCCCAGATTACTTATTGCAATAAAAAAAGATAGTATTAATGGGAAATACTGGCAGACATCACATAAACCAGATGATACAAGTTAATATCACCATTAACAGGACAAACTGACCTTATGTGCCTCTGATGTCAGGCAAAGAGGGAGACACATATCATTTCTTTGGTTTTGCTGCCAAAATGTATAACTTGATTCTAATAATAACAAAACATGAAACAAAGCCAAAATGAGGGACACTCTATAAAGGATGTAGCCTGGGCCATGGGCGGTGGTTCATGCCTGTAATTCCAGCACTTTGGGAGGCCAAGGCAGGCGGATCACAAGGTCAGCAGTTCGAGACCAGCCTGGCCAATGTGGTGAAACCCCGTCTCTACTAAAAGTACAAAAATTAGCTGGGCATGGTGGCACATGTCTGTAGTAGTGTCAGCTACTCAGGAGGCTGTGGCAGAAGAATCGCTTGAACTTAGGAGGCAGAGGTTGCTGTGAGCCAAGATCATGCCACCGCACTGCAGCCTAGGTGACAGAGCAAGATTCCGTCTCAAAAAAAAAAAAAATTAAATAAAGGAGGTGGCCTGTAACCTTCAAAACATCAATGTTATGAAAAAGCAAAGAAATATTAACAATAAAATAAAGTGCTGGCCAGCTACACTGGCTCATGCCTGTAAGCCCGGCACTTTGAGAGGCCAAAGCACGATGATCGCCTGAGCACAGAGTTCCAGACCAGCCTGGGCAACAAAGTAAGACTCCCATCTCTCCAAAACAATTTTCTTTTTTTATTTTGAGATGGAGTCCTGCTCTGTCACCATGCTGGAGTGCAGTGGCACGATCTGGGCTCACTGCAACCTCTGACTCCCTGGTTCAAGCAATTCGCAATGAGACAGGGTTTCACCATATTGGCCAGCATGGTCTCCATCTCCTGACCTCGTGATCCTCCTGCCTTGACCTCCCAAAGTGCTGGGATTACAGGTGTGAGCCAACTCGCCCAGTCAACTTTTTTTTTTTGAAAGGAAGTCTCACTTTGTCGCCCAGACTGGAGTGCAGTGGTGTGATGTTACCTTACTGCAAATTCTGCCTCCCAGGTTCAAGTGATTCTCCTGTCTCAGCCTCTGAGAAGCTTGGATTACAGGCATGAACAACCACAGTTGACTAATTTTTGTATTTTTAGTAGACAGGTTTTCACCATGTTACCAAGGCTGGTCTCGAACTCCTAGCCTCAAGTGATCCCCCCCGGCCCCCTGCCACCTCAGCCTCCCAAAGTGCTGTGATTACAGGTGTGAACCACTGAGCCCTCCTTGTCTCTCCAAAACTTAAAAAAAAAAAGTCGAGCACGGTGGCACACACCTGCAGTCCCAGCTACTTGGGAGGCTGAGGTGGGAGGATCACTTGAATCCAGGAGTTGCTATGATGGCCACTGTACTATAGTCTGAGTGGCAGAGCAAGGCTCTAAGTCAAGAAGACAGGGTTCAGGGAGGAAGAAATCCTGTTGCATGCTACAACCCGGATGCCCCCGAGGACACTAGGCTAAGTGAAATAATCTAGTCATAAGAGGACAAATACCGTAGGATTCCACTTACATGAGGTACTCAGAGTACTCACATTCGCAGAGATAGAAAATAGAGGATAGTGGGCCAGGCTCAGTGGTTCACACCTGTAATCCCAGCATTCTGGGAGGCCAAGGTGGGCGGATCACCTGAGGTCAGGAGTTCAAAACCAGTCTGGCAAACACGGCAAAACTCGGTCTCTACTAAAAATACAAAATTTAGCCCGGTGTGATAGCGCATGCCTGTAATATCAGCTACTCAGGAGGCTGAGGCACAAGAATTGCTTGAACCTGTGAGGGAGATGTTGCAGTGAGCTGAGATCTTACCACAACACTCCAGCCTGGATGACAGAGCAAGACCCTGTCTCAAAAAAATTAAAAACTGGCTGGGCGTGGTGGCTCACGCCTGTAATCCAAGCACTTTGGAGGCCAAGATGGGCGGATCACCTGAGGTCGGGTGTTCAAAACCAGCCTGACCAACATGGTGAAACCCTGTCTTAAAAAATAAATAAATAAAAATAAAAAACAGGCCAGGCACGGCAGCTCACGCGTGTAATCCCAGCACTTTGGGAGAGTGAGGTGGGCAGATCACCTGAGGTTAGGAGTTCAAGTATAGCCTGGCCAACATGGTGAAACCCCATCTCTACTAAAAATACAAAAATTAGCTGGGCGTGGTGGTGGGTGCCTGTAATTCCAGCTACTTGGGAGGCTGAGGCAGGAGAACTGCTTGGAGCCAGGAGGCGGAGGTTGCGGTGAGCCAGGATCACTTCGCTACACTCCAGCCTGGGCTACGAGTAAGACTTCATTTCAAAAAGATAAATAAAAAAAGAAAATAGGATGGCAATTACCAGGAGCTGGGGAAGAGGGGGAGAATAGGGGAGTTGTTTTGTTTCAAAAATGTGTTTAGTTTGTAAAAAAGTATGAAAATAGTTGTGGAGATTGATTGCACAACAATGTAAATGTACTTAACACTATTTTTTTTATTTTTGAGATGGAGTTTCGCTCTTGTTACCCAGGCTGGAGTGCAATGGCGCGATCTCAGCTCACCGCAACCTCCGCCTCCTGGGTTCAGGCAATTCTCCTGCCTCAGCCTCCTGAGTAGCTGGGATTACAGGCACGCGCCACCACGCCCAGCTAATTTTTTGTATTTTTAGTAGAAACGGGGTTTCACCATTTTGACCAGGATGGCCTCGTGATCCACCCGCCTCGGCCTCCCAAAGTGCTGGGATTACAGGCTTGAGCCACCACGCCCAACGATACAGTTTTAAATAGTTAAGATGGTAAATGTGTATTTTACCACAATTAAAAGTTGAGGTTTTTCGTTTGTTTTGAGACAGTCTCACTCTGTCATCCAGGCTGGAGTGCAGTGGCACAATCTCGGCTCATTGCAACCTCTGCCTCCTGGGTTCAAGCAATTCTCGTGCCTCAGCCTCCTGAGTAGCTGGGACTACAGGCGCTCACCACCATAAACAGCTGATTTTTTTCTTTTTTTACCACAATTGGGTAAATGTGTATTTTACCACAATTAAAAGTTAGGAGTGGTAAGGAAGGCTAAGGCAGGAGAATCTCTTAAACTCAGGAGGCAGAGGTTGCAGAGAGCAGAGATTGTACCATTACACTCCAGCCTGGGCAACAATAGTGAAAATTTGTCTCAAAACGACAACAGCAAACTAGCCGGGACCACTGGCTGTGCACCATACTTGGCTTAAAAGCATTTTGTTTTATGGAAAGGGTCTCATTCAGTTGCCCAGGCTGGAGTGCTGTGCCAGTTAGCTCACTGCAGCCTTGAACTCTCAGCCTAAGCAATCCTCCCACCTCAACCACCAGAGTAGCTGGGACCACAGGGGCCTGTCACCACATCCAGCTAATTTTTTGTATATTTTGTTCTGACAGCGTTTTGTCATGTTGCCCAAGCTGCTCTCAAACTCCTGGATTCAAGCAATCTGCCCACCTCAGTCTCACAAAGTGCTGGGATTACAGGTGTGAACCACTGTGCCCAGCTCCATATGCTATTGGTCAAAAGCAAATTACAAGAACTAACCACATTGAAGGGGAGGAGAATTAGGTTCCACATACTGAAAGTGGGCTGCCCAAGAATCTGTGGATATATTTTAAAACAGCTTCAGGCCGGGCACCATGGCTCACACCTGTAATCCCAGCACTTGGGGAGGGCGAGGCAGGTGGATCACCTGACATCAGGAGTTCAAGACTGGCCGGCCAACATGGTGAAACCCGTCTCTACTAAAAATACAAAAACTAGCCAGGTGTGGTAGCACATTCCTGTAATCCCAGCTACTTGGGAAGCTAAAGCAGGAGAATTGCTTGAACCCGGGAGGGAGACGTTGCAGTGAGCCAAGATCACACCACTGCACTCTGGCCCGGCCCACAGAGTGAGACTCTTTCTCAAAGAAACACAAAAAACAAACAAACAAAAAAGGTGACAGGTTATCGCTCTGTCACCCAGGCTAAAGTACCTCAGCATGATCACAGCTTACCGCAGTCTCAAACTCCTGGGCTCAAGCAATCCTCCTGCCTCATCCTCCTGAGTAGATACAACTAATAGGCATGCACCACCATGCCCTGCTATTTTTTTTTTTTAATTTAAAAATGTTTTTGCAGAGATGGAGGTCTCACTACATTGCCTAGGATGGTCTGGAACTTCTGGCCTTTGGGCCTCTCAATCCCATGCTGGGATTACAGGCATGATCCACCAGGTCTGGCCAACTTTTGATAATGTGAAGTTAGATCATTCAAACATTAAAGCTGTTGGAACTTTAAATTATTCTGAGCCTTGAGAGGAATGTTGCTATGTAGCCTGAGTCACGTAGCATGCAGTTACAACTTCTGCTTTTTCCTGTAACTGATTAAGAATGACCACGCAGTGCCAGAGATAAGATCATCTCAGAACATTGCTCCTAGCCCAGGCACTGTGGCCTCACACTTATAATCCCAGCACTTTGGGAGGCAAAGTGGGAGGATCACTTGAGCCCAGGAGTTTGAGACAAGCCTGGGCAACATAGTGAGACCACAATTCTATAGAAAAATATATTAATATATTAAAAAAATTAGCTGGGCATGGTGGCACATGCCTGTAGTCCCAGCTACTGGTGAGGCTGAGGTGGGAGGCTTGAGCCTGGGAGTTCGAGGCTGCAGTGAGCTGTGATTGTGCCACTGCAGTTCCGCCTGGATAACAGAGCAAGATCTTATCTCAAGAAAAAAGAAAGAAATAAAAAGAAAGAATGAATATTCCTCCTCCTCACAGAACGTGAACGCAATCTGCCTTGCAGCATAGCAAGCTGTTCTAATGAAACTGCTGTTAACATACACACTGGCCTTGTAGCCTGGAATAAATTCTATATTTAATCATATTTTCTTTTTTTTCCTTTTTGAGAGTGGGAGTCTTGCTCTGTCATCCAGGCTGGAGTGCAGTGGGGCAATCTCTGCTCACCGCAACCACCACCTCCCAGGTTCAAGTGATTCTCCTGCCTCAGCTTCCAAAGTAGCTGAGATTACAGGCGTGTGTCAGCACGCCCAGCTAGTTTTTATATTTTTTAGTAGAGACAGGCTTTCACTATATGTCGGCCAGGCTGGTCGGGAATTCCTGACCTCAGGGTATTCACCTGCCTCGGTCTCCCAAAGTGCTGGGATTACAGGCATGAACCAGTGAACCTGGCCTTAATCAGATTTTCTGAATCTCATTATTTATGGTGGACAATAATTTTTTTTCTTTTATTTAACATGGATACATGGGAGCCTTCGGAATGAAGACCCCAGCCAGGCCCGGTGGCTCGTGCCTATAATCCCAGCACTTTGGAAGGCCAAGGTGAGCGCATCACCTGAGGTCAGCAGTTTGAGACCAGCCTGGCCAACATGGTGAAACCCCATCTCTACTAAAAATACAAAAATCAGGTAGGAGGTACAAGCCAGGTTGTGCAGAGCCTTGGGATGCATGGTAAGACTTTGGCTTCTGCCCTGAGTGAAATGGGGACCTGACTTAGGTGTTCACAGGGTCCCAGCTGCATGCAGGATACAGACTAGGTGGGCTGGAGAAGGGGGTCCCAGAGACAAGGTTCCTGTCATAGTCCAGGTGAGAGATGAACTTGGACAGATCAAGGTACTGGGTGAGATAGAGGTGAGAAGAGAAGTGAGATTTAGGATGTATTTCTTTCATTCCTTTTTTTTTTTTGAGATGGAGTTTCGCTCTTGTTGCCCAGGCTGGAGTGTAATGGCTCGATCTCAGTTCAGCAAAAACTCCGCCTCTCAGCTTCAAGCAATTCTCCTGCCTCAGCCTCCTAGTAGCTGGGATTACAGGTGCACACCACCACGCCCAGCTAATTTTTGTATTTTCAGTAGAGATAGGGTTTTACCATTTTGGCCAGGCTTGTCTCGAACTCCTGACCTCATGATTCCGCCCACCTAGGCCCCGCAAAGTGCTGGGATTACAGGCGTGAGCCACCACGTCTGGCCAAGATCTTTTGTTTGTTTGTTTGTTTGTTTCCCCAGCTCCAGCTTAAAGGAAAGAAACATCATTTAAAAGTGAAATTTCAGCTGGGTGCAGTGGCTCATTCCAGCTTGGACAACAGAGCAAGACTCTGTCTCAAAAAAAATACAAAAAGTCGCTGGGGCCAAGAAAGGTATCTCATGCCCATAATCCCAGCACTTTGGGAGGCTGAGGCAGACAAATTTCGAGGCCAGGAGTTCAAGAGGAGCCTGGTCAACATGGTGAAACCCCATCTCTACTGAAAATACAAACATTAGCCAGGCATAGTGGTGGGCACCTGTAATCCCAGCTACTCAGGAGGCTGAGATAGAAGAATCGCAAGAACCTGGGAGGTAGAGGTTGCAGTGAGCCGAGATTACGCCATTGCACTCCAGCCTGGGTGACAGCGGGAGAGTCTGCCTCAAAAAAAAAAAAAAAAAATACCCAAACAACAACAACAACAACAAAAACAAAATTATAAGGAAGGGGCAACATTTCAATAGGATAACATTTATATTAAACAATTCAATGGACTATTTCACTAGCAGACATACGCGTTAATTTTTGTAGGGATGGGGTCTTGCTATATTTGAACTTCTGGCCTCAAGAGCTCTTCGTGCCTCAGCCTTCAAAAGGGCTGAGATTACAGGCATGAGCCACTGCGCCTAGCCAATGGTAGCTTTTAAATACTTGTATCTATTGGCCAGGCTGGGTGGCTCAGTCTGTAATCCCAACAGTTTGGGAGGGCGAACTGGGAGGACTGCTAGAGTCCAGGAGGTCAAGCCAAGACTGGGCAACACAGCAAGACTCCATCTGTTTTTTTTTTTTTTTTTTTTTTTTTTGAGACGGAGTCTCGCTCTGTACCCCAGGCTGGTGTGCAGTGGCACGATCTCGGCTCACTGCAACCTCCGCCTCCTGGGTCCCGGTTCAAGCAATTCTCCTGCCTCAGCCTCCCGACTAGCTGGGATTACAGGCCTGAGCCACTGTCCCCGGCAAGACTCCATCTCTTAAAAAAAAAAAAATAAAAAGAATTAGCTAGCCATGATTGCGCATGTCTGTGATCCCAGCTACTGGGAGGCTGAGGCAGGAGGACCCCTTGAACTCAGAAGTTAAGAGGCTGCAGTGAGCTGTGATCGAGCCACCGTACTCCAGCTTGGGTGACAGAGACCCTTCGATGGGACCTGATGACTGGCTGGATGCAGGAAATGATGGCATCCAGGCATAACATCTCCATTTCTTTATTGAAAAATCAATAGGAAAGAGGATTTTCTGCAAATAAGGGGATCTAAGTTCCTCATTTCTCCTCGCTACCCCAACCGCTCCTTGCTCAGAATCAAGCAGTAACAGTGAACTAGGTAGTAGTTCCGAGAAGGAGGTTGGATTTATCGGACCTTGAGAAGCCTAGAGGAACTCTTAAAACGGAAACGGAACTCACTTCCCAACCTCTCCACTCTCAGAATGAGGAGTGATTTTTTTGCTTTGTTTTCCAGTTACAAGGCAGGGGATGTACAAGAGGTCCTGGAAGGAATTCCCCCTTGGTCCTGGCTCAAGTCTCTGATTTGTGATCCCAGACCATAGAGAGCTCTTAGGTGGGTTGGAGCAAGGAGGGGTGGGCGGAGCACGAAGCGGTGAGGGATCAGCTTTTTTGGTAAAGACAATAGCTAGGAGAAACTACACTCAAACTTCCTCAGCCACACTCAAGATGGCAGCTTCCTCGCCACGCCCAAAATGGCGGAATCCTTTGCCTTGGCTGGAGAGATGTTATTTTCCCAAAACGGAGCGAGAAGCGGAAAATGTCCATCATAGCTTCAGCCACCCCCCCCGCCCCCCCACCAGCGGACGGCTAGCACCAATCAGTGGCGCACAGGGCGGGTACAAAGCCAGGGGAGGGGCCTGCTGTTGCCACAG
The DNA here is from genome assembly GCA_031835075.1 of Saguinus oedipus. Taxonomy (NCBI): domain Eukaryota; kingdom Metazoa; phylum Chordata; class Mammalia; order Primates; family Cebidae; genus Saguinus; species Saguinus oedipus. The sequence goes on along the minus strand of CM063187.1, from coordinate 43,954,618 downwards.
CAACAACCACGGAACCCAAGGCGAGCGGGACCGCAGAAGTATTGCGGCTTCCATCTCTCGCAGACAGGAAGGTCTTGGGAGAGGCGCGAGCCAAGCCTGGTCGGCGCCCGCGGAGAAAAGGACAAGTCAAACCCACGAACTACAAACCTCGTTACCGCATTCGCGTCTCCTAACCGTTAAGGGCGCCAAGGTAGGAATAACGCATGCGCGATGCCTAGAGGCGGGGCTAAGGCGGCCCCGAACGCATAACGCATGCGCTTTATGGAGCTGGGGGGGGGGGGTCGGGGGACTGACGTGACTCGGGAAGCGGGGATTTTGCGCTCGTGGGTGGGGCCTTCCGCGGAATTGAACCTAAAGAAGGTATTTTAGACCTCGCAGAATTAAATGTTGGCTCCCCAGATAAGGGTTCCCTCATTTTTTCCAGGCTTTCCTGCGTTGGCAGTTAGGATCTGTGGCCAAGACCTCAGCCCCAGGGGTTTGACGAAGGTAGCTTGGAATCCTAGTACTACCCTTTACCTGGTGAGGCTCAGTTCCCCGCTCCCTCGCCCCCTCCCCCATAGTCCCCCCCTGTGACTATATTTTTCCTCCCAGGGCCATGGCTGAGGTGCATGTGATCGGGCAGATCATGGGGGCCAGCGGTTTCTCGGAAAGTAGCCTCTTCTGCAAGTGGGGCATCCACACAGGTATCTCCCCCAGGCCTGGTTCATTTCCACACCAAGACCCCTAGCCTAGAGGTTGCACGCTCCTTCCTCGACCCCTTAATGCAGCCTCTTAACCTCATCTTCCATCAGCTCTTAGTAATCCAGTCCCAGCCCACACCCTGTCCACCTGAGTCTCAAACTCCTGTCTTTTTTTGGAGGGGAGTGGGGACAGACAGGCTCTTTCTCTGTCACCCAGGCTGGAGTAAGGTGGTGTGATCATAGCTCACTGCAGCTTCCAACTCTCAGGCTCTAGTGATCCTCCCACCTCGGCCTCCTGAGAAGCTGGAACTACAGGCATGCACCACCAAGTCTGGCTAATATTTTTATTTTTTGTACAGACAGGGTCTCACTATGTTGCCCAGGCTGGTCTTGAACTCCTAGGCCCAAGCAATCCACCCACCTCCGCCTCCCAAAGTGCTGGGATTACTGAGTCATCATGTCCCAGGAAAGTCGTTTTTTTCATGCTTCCCCAGCTGAGACCCTGTAGAGTCATGGTATAGTGTAATGGTTAGGGCCATGGGCTGCCAGATCTGGTTTTAAATACTGACTCCCCACCTATTAATTGGAAACCTTTGGACTTGATCTCTTTTAGCCTGAGTTTCCTTGTCTGAAGGTGAAGCTGATAGCAGCTAAGAAGCAGCACAGTTAAAAGCATAGACTGCCTGGGTTCAAAACCAGTTATTGCTTGTTAATGCAACCTTGGCCTAGGGGAGGTTGAAGTGGGCAGATCACTTGAGGTCAGGAGTTCAAGACCAACCCGGCCAACATGGTAAAACCCCATCTCTACTAAAAATACAGAAGAATTAGTTGGTCATGGTGGTGGGTGCCTGTAATTTCAGCTACTCAGGGGCTGAGGCAGGAGAATCGCTTGCACCTGGAAAGCAGAGGTTGCAGTGAGCCGAGATCGTGCCTCTGCACTCCAGCCTGGGCGATGGAGCGAGACTCTGTCAAAAATAAATAAATAAAAGAAATGAGTGCAGTTGGGCATGGTTACTCACCCCATCCCAGCACTTTGGGAGACTGAGTTAGAAGGATCAGTTGAGCTCAGGAGTTTGAGACCAGCCTGAGACCCCTGTCTCTACAAAAAATAAAAAAGTAGCAGGGCATGATGGTACGTGCCTGTGGTCCCAACTACTCGGGAGGTTGAGATGGGAGGATTGCTTGAGCCTGGGAGGTTGAGGCTGTAGTGAGCTGTGATTGTGCCACTGCACTCCAGCCTGGGTGACAGAGGAAGACTTTGTCTCCAAATTAAAAAAAAAAAGAGGCCAGACGCAGTGGCTCATGCCTGTAATCCCAGCACTTTGGGAGGCTGAGGCGGGCGGATCATGAGGTCAGGAGTTCGAAGTTCGAGACAGGGTGAGACTCTCTCAAAAAAAAAAAAAAAGGAACACTGTGATTACAAATAGTGGTAAGTGCTAGGATGAAAAAAATGATGTGACGGGACCTGTGTTTGGAGAAGAGGGACAGGGAGTACTCCTCTGTGGAAGTGGCATATGAGCTGAGCCCTGAAGGATGAAAACAAGCTAGGGATGGGGACACACAGGAGCAGAGCTTTCTAGGCAGAGGGAACAGCAAGTGCAAAGACCCTGAGGTGGGGAGACAGAAGTGGGACCAGTGAGGCCTGAGGGTGATGAGGGAGGGGGAGAGTGATGGGAGATGAACTCAGGGAGGGGAGCAAGAGCCAGGTCATTTAGGCCATGTTGGAGAGTCTGTAAACTGGGGGGTGAGGAGGGGATGAAGAATCCTATAGGGTCGATTAAATGAATGCATTGCCTAAAGTGCTTAGCATAACATATGCAATTTTGTAAGTATTCAGTGCATTTTTCTTTTTTTCCCACTCTTTTTTTTTTTGAGACAAGAGTTTTACTCTGTTGCCCAGACTGGAGTGCAATGGCATGATCTCAGCTCACTTCAACCTCTGCCTCCTGGGTTCAAGCGATTCTCCTGCCTCATCCTCCTGAGTAGCTGGGATTACAGTCACACGCCACCACACCCAGCTAATTTTTGTATTTCTGGTAGAGACGTGGTTTCACCATGTTGGTCAGGCTGGTTTCAAACTCCTGACCTCATGGTCCGCCTGCCTCGGGCTCCTAAAGTGCTGAGATTACAGGCATGAGCCAGCGTGCCCGGCCACTCAGTGCATTTTAACTATCATCACCCCATAGTAGCATCTAAATTGTTACATGTGTTTAGGATGTGCTTCTGGAGGGTATCCTTGGACTAGGCTTGTGAATGTGGGGTGAGAATAGTAAGATGATATTGAGGGCCGGGCGCGGTGGCTCACGCCTGTAATTCCAGCACTTTGGGAGGCCAAGGCAGGTGGATCACGAGGTCAAGAGATCGAGACCATCCTGGTCAACATGGTGAAACCCCATCTCTACTAAAAATACAAAAAATTAGCTGGGCATGGTGGCACGTGCCTGTAATCCCAGCTACTCGGGAGGCTGAGGCAGGAGAATTGCCTGAACCCAGGAGGCGGAGGTTGTGGTGAGCCGAGATCGCGCCATTGCACTCCAGCCTGGGTAACAAGAGCGAAACTCCGTCTCAAAAAAAAAAAAAAAAAAAAAAAGATGATATTGAAGCCTTATCCCACACTCACCATGCCCCTTGCAGTGTTCCAAGGGCTTTATATTAACTCACTTAATTGTCTCACCAAACTATGAGTGCTGTGGTTTCAATGTGTGTTCCCTCCAAAGTTCATGTTGAAACTTAATCCCCAATATGGCAGTATTAAGAGGTAGGGCCTTTAAGAGGTGATTTATCCCTTCAGAACCCCCATGAATGGATGAATCTATTCATGGATTAATGGGTTAATGGATTACTGCGTTATCATGGGAGAGGAATTGGTGGCTTTGTATAAAATGAGAAAGAGAAACCTGAGTGGCATGTTGGCACACTAGCCTTGGGAATCTTCGGAGAGTCCCCCCAGCAAGAAGGCTCTTACCAGATGGGACCCCTCCACCTCGGTCAGTCTCCCATAACTGTGAGATAGAAATTCCTTTTCTTTATAAATTACCCAGTTTTGGATATTATGTTACGAGTAACAGAAAACAGCTGGGCGCGGTGGCTCACGCCTGTAATCCCAGCACTTTGAGAGGCCAAGGAGGGCGGAACACGAGGTCAGGAGATCGAGACCATTCTGGCCAACAAAGTGAAACGCCATCTCTACTAAAAATGCAAAAATTAGCTGGGTGTGTGGTGTGTGCCTGTAGTCCCAGCTACTCGGGAGGCTGAGGCAGGAGAATCACTTGAACCTGGGAGGCGGAGCTTGTGCCACTGCACTCCAGCCTGGTGACAGAGCAAGATTCTGCCTCAAAAAAAAAAAAATGACAATGAGGAATGCATTATTACTCACCCATTTTACAGATGGGAAGACTAAGGCAGAGAAAGATAACTTGCCTAAGGTTGCACAGGCAGGAAGAAGTAATGCCAGGATTTGAACCCAGATATTTGGCTCCAGAGTCCATGCTTCGTAAGCCCTACGAGCAGATGCCACAGAGAAACACAGTCCTGTAGCCGCAGCAGCATCCGCTTCCCAGAGGCTGCCTCCCACCCCTCTGTGTCCTGGCTCTCATTGCAGGGGCAGCGTGGAAGCTCCTATCAGGTGTGCGGGAGGGCCAGACGCAGGTGGACACCCCCCAGATAGGGGAAATGGCCTACTGGTCCCACCCCATCGACCTGCACTTCGCCACCAAAGGTCTTCAAGGTGAGTACTACTCTTGGGCCTGGGGCCAGGCTGAGGGGAGTGGGCCAGTAGCATCTGAAGCCCCTGGGGCCTGTCCCTGCTCCGAATACCACATGGGTGCCTTTGGCAGCCAAGTCTGGCCCTGGAGAGGCTGAACTAAGGCTTTCCCAGGCCTGCTCAATAGTAGGTCCCAAGTTTGTAGGATTAGGGCTGAGGCCAGGTTGGAGGGGGAGATGGGAAGGTGGGGGTCAGGGTGGGAGGGGAGGTGGCATTCAAGTAAAGAGACGAACCAAGAGTCTCCAATACAGAGGAAGCTGGGAGGTGGGGTCTAAGAGCGGCAAGGGCTGGTTCTCTAGGAAGGAATCCTCAGCTTGAAAATGGAGCGCTGGCCGGGCGCGGTGGCTCACGCCTGTAATCCCAGCACTTTGGAAGGCCGAGGCAGGTGGATCACGAGGTCAAGAGATCAAGACCATCCTGGTCAACATGCTGAAACCCCGTCTCTACTAAAAATACAAAAAATTAGCTGGGCATGGCGGCACGTGCCTGTAATCCCAGCTACTCGGGAGGCTGAGGCAGGAGAATTGTTTGAACCCGGGAGGTGGAGGTTGCGGTGAGCCGAGATCATACCATTGCACTCCAGCCTGGGTAACAAGAGCGAAACTCCATCTCAAAAAAAAAAAAAAAGAAAGAAAGAAAATGGAGCACTGCTCAAAGGGGAAGTGAGTACTGGGGGAGGAGCTGCATCAGAAAACCTTTCCGGTTTTTTTTGGAGACAGAGTTTCACTCTTGTTTCCCAGGCTAGAGTGCAATGGTGTGATCTTGGCTCACTGCAGCCTCCACCTCCCAGGTTCAAGTGATTCTCCTGCCTCAGCCTCCTGAGTAGCTGGGATTACAGGTATGCACTACCATGCCTGGCTCATTTTTGTATTTTTAGTAGAGATGTTTCACCATGTTGGTCAGGCTGGTCTCGAACTCCTGACTTTGTGATCTGCCCACCTTGGCCTCCCAAAGTGCTGGGATTACAGGCATGAGCCACTGTGCCCAGCCCAGAAAACCTTTCTGGTAGAAAATGTGGGTTCCTGAAGGCAAGTTGATTCTGAGAAATAGCCTAGGTAAATGTTCCATATATTTCACCAATTTAAAGAATATTTAGGCCAGATGCAGTGGCTCACGCCTGTAAACTCAGCACTTTAAGGAGGCTGAGGTGGGTGGATCACGAGGTCAATAGATCGAGACTATCCTGGCCAACATGGTGAAACCCCATCTCTACTAAAAATATAAAAATTAGCCAGGCATGGTGACATGTGCCTATAATGCCAGCTACTACTCAGGAGGCTGAAGCAGGAGAATTGCTTGAACCTGGGAGGCAGAGGTTGCAGTGAGCCAAGATCACACCACTGCACTCCAGCCTGGGTGACAGAGCAAGACTCTGTCTCAAAAAAAAAAAAGGATGTTTACCTGGTGCCTGCCCTGTATCCAGCCTGCATTGGGTGATGCCAGAGCGACATTGGGAATCAAGACAGCACTCCCCAGCCCTGTCCTCACAGGGCTAACCATCCTATGGAGGGGGACAATCTTCTCTCCAGACGGTGGTACGCCAGAGTGTGCAGGACTAAGATAGGTGATTTGGAGAGGCTGTTGGAGCCCAGAGGAGGTGCCTGACTCTGTCAGGGAGGTCAGAGAGGGCTTCCTGGAGGAGGGGGCTTCTGAGCTTTGCTGTGAAGGGCCATTAGAGCTAATAAGGCAGAAAGATAGAAGGTTCTAGGCAGAGAGAGCTGCATGTGGAAGGCTCAAAGGGGAGAGTATGCCAAGGGCATCTAGTGAACCAAGGGAGAGCAGGACAGCAGGGGGAAAGGTAGCAGGGGACAAGCCATGCAGGGCCTTGAATGCCAGGCTGAGGAGCTGAAGCCATCTCCTGAAGGCACTTGGGAGCCAGAGCAGATGATAGACAAGTGAAATTTCACTTTCTTTCTTTTTTTTTTTTTTTTGCGACAGAGTCTCACTCTATTGCCCAGCTTGAGTACAGTGGCAAGATCTCAGCTCACTGCATCCTCTGCCTCCTGGGTTGAAACAATTTTCCTGCCTCAGCCTCCTGCATAGCTGGGACTACAGCTGTGTGCCACCTGGCTAATTTTTGCATTTTTTTTTTTTTTAGTAGATATGGGGTTTCACCATAGTGGTCAGGCTGGTCTCAAACTCCTGACCTCAGGTGATCTGCCTGCCTCGGCTTTCCAAAGTGCTGGGATTACAGGCATGAGCCACCGTGCCTGGCCAAGATTTCACTTTTTTTTTTTTTTGAGACAGAGTTTCACTGTTGTTACCCAGACTGGAGTGCAATGGCGCAATCTCAGCTCACTGCAACCTCCACCTCCTGGGTTCAAGCAATTCTCCTGCCTCAGCCTCCCGAGTAGCTGGGATTACAGGCACGCACTACCATGCCCAGCTAATTTTATTTTTAGTAGAGACGGGGTTTCATCTTGCTGATCAGGATGGTCTCGATCTCTTGACCTTGTGATCCACCCGCCTCGGCCTCCCAAAGTGCTGGGATTACAGGCGTGAGCCACCGCGCCCCACCCCAAGATTTCACTTTTTGTCTTTGAGATGCAGTTTCACTTTTGTTGCCCAGGCTGGAGTGCAGTGGCGTGCTCTCGGCTCACTGCAACCTCTACCTCTCGGGTTCAAGTAATTCTCCTGCCTTAGTCTCCCCAGTAGCTGGGATCACAGGCATGTGGCACCACTCCCAGCTAATTTTATATTTTTAGAAGAGTTGGGGTTTCTCCATGTTGGTCAGGCTGGTCTCAAACTCCCAACCTCAGGTGATCCACTTGCCTCAGCCTTTCAAAGTGCTGGGATTATAGGCATGAGCCACTGGGCCTGGCTGAAATTTTACCTTTTTAAAAAAAAAATTATTTATTTATTTATTTATAGAGTTGGGGTTTCACTATGTTGGCCAGGCTGCTCTCGAACTTTTGACCTCGTGATCTACCCACCTTGGCCTCCCAAAGTGCTGGGATTACAGGTGTGAGCCACTGCACCCGGCCTGAGATTTCACTTTCAAATGATCTTTCTGTCCTTTAAGCTGGAGCTGGGGAAAAAAAAAAAAATCTTTCTGGGTGCTGTGTGGGTGAGGTTGGAAGCTCTAACCTTTCAGCTCTTGGGGACCCCACTCCCCCAGTGGTGGCACCAGCCTTGCTTTCTCTTTACTCAAGCCTCCATCAGGAAATCTTACTGCCTCTCCTTTTGAAATACATCTTACATCCCACTTCTCACCTCTTTTCTTGCCCTGCACCTTGATCTGTCCAAGTTCATCTCTCACCTGGGCTATGACAGCAACCTTGCCTCTGGGGCCCCCTTCCCTAACCCCCTCATCCGCACCCCACATGCAGCTGGGACCCTGTGAACACCTGAGTCAGGTCCCATCTCTGCTCAGACCGTCCACTAGTCCCCCTTTCACTCAGGGTAAAAGCCAAAATCAGCCGGGTGTGGCGGCTAATGCCTTTAGTTCCAGCATTTTGGGAGGCTGGAGCCGGTGGATCACCAGAGGTCAGGAGATCCAGACCAGCCTGTGCAACATGGTGAAACCCTGTCTCAATAAAAAATAAATAAATAAAATTTAAAAAGAAGAAAAAAAAGCCAAAGTCTTACCATGCATCCCAAGGCTCTGAACAGCCTGGCTGGCACCTCCATCCCTTCTCCCCACCTTGTTCTGCTCTGGCCGTGTTGTCCCCACCAGCTGCATTCCACTGGGGCTCCAGCCATACCATCTCCACCACATACTCCCCCTTCAGGCCCTTGGCACTAGCTGTTGCCTCTGGCTGGGAGCACTCTTCCTCTAGATATCCACATGGCCCACTCCCTTCCTTCCTTTTTTTTTTTTTTTTTTTTTTTTGAGATGGAGTCTTGCCCAGGCTGGAGTGCAGTGGTGCGTGATCTTGGCTCACTGCAACCTCTGCCTCCCAGGTTCGAGTGATTCCCCGGCCTCAGCCTCCCGAGTAGCTGGGACTACAGGCACGCACCGCCATGTCTGATTGATATTTTTAATTTTTAGTAGAGACGAGGTTCATCATGTTGGTCAGGCTGGTCTTGAACTCCTGACCTCATGATCTACCCGCCTCGGTCTCCCAAAGTGCTGGGATTACAAGCATGAGCCACAACTCCCAGCCTGCATCCCTTCCTTCCTTTTAGCATTTGCTCAAATGTCACCTTTTTCGTGAAGCTTCCTTGATCCCCTCCTTGCTAAAACAGTATCCCCACCCTCGCCCTAACCAACTGTTTTTCTCTACAGCAATTGCCACCAACTGATTTATCCCTGTAATTTGCTTATTTACTACATTGGTTGTCTAGGATACCAGCTTCACAGGGGCGGGAATTTTTGTCTGCCGTCCATGTTCATGTCTGCCGTGTTCCCCACTAGCTAGAACAGGGCCTAGCACAGGGGAAGGGGCTCAGCATGACATGAGATGGGGGCTGGATCTCCAAGAGCTTTGACTACGAGACTGAGGAGCTGAACTGTGTTCTGAGGACACGGGCAGAGCTATGGAAGAAGAGAAAGATGCTTCCAGAGGCCAGGCGTGGTAGCTTATGCCTGTAATCCCAGCACTTTGGGAAGCCAAGGAGGGTGGACCATGCAGTCAAGAGATTGAGACCATCCTGGCCAACATGGTGAAACCCTGTCTCTACTAAAAATACAAAAATTAGCTGGGTGTGGGGGTGCACACTTGTAGTCCCAGCTACTTGGGAGGTTGAGACAGGAGAATCGCTTGAACCTGGGAGGTAGAGGTTGCAGTGAGCCAAGATCACACCATTGCACTTCAGCCTGGCGACAGAATGAGACTCTGTCTCAAAAAAAAAAAAAAAAAAGGAAGAAAAGAAAGATGCTTTCAGATGCCAGGTGGAAGGTAGATTAGAGAAGGGCAAGAAAGGCTGGGCACCATGGCTCACGCCTGTAATCCCAGCACTTTGGGAGGCCAAGGTGGGTGGATCACCTGAGGTCGGGAGTTTGAAACCAGCCTGACCAAGCATGGAGAAACCCCGGCTCTACTAAAAAAAAGAGAGAGAGAAAGGCAAGAAAGAAGGCAAGGCCCTGGGCCCAAAGAGAACAGGGCAGGGACTTGGGGAGGGAAGGCAGGAGGCGTCCCTGACCATGCCCACAATGGTGACCTGGGGACTGGAAGAGCAATGGGCTGCCCTAACATGGGGTCATGGAGGAGGTGACCACAGAGAGGAAAGTCAACAGAGGCCTGATGAGAAGGGCCTTGAATGTTGAAGAGGTTGGGCTTTATACCAAGGGCACTGGGGAGCTATGGAAGAATTTTGAGCAGGGGGAGTAACATCGATTTGGAAAGATCTGTTTGGCCTTTGTGTGAGGGTAGATGAGAGGGTGGGAGCCTAGAAAGGAGGCTGGGTTGGTAACCTTAGGACAGAAACCCAGAGAGGAAGGGACTGGCCCTGGGGTGCCCACTGGGCATAGAGGAGGAGGGAATCAGGAGCAGGAGGCTGGTCCCCACCCATCCCTTCTGTCCCCTCTCCCTCCTTCCCTACAGGCTGGCCCCGGCTCCATTTCCAGGTGTGGTCCCAGGACAGCTTTGGCCGCTGCCAGCTTGCAGGCTATGGATTTTGCCATGTGCCCAGCAGCCCAGGCACCCACCAGCTGGCCTGCCCCACATGGCGGCCCCTGGGCAGTTGGCGGGAGCAGCTGGCACGGGCTTTTGTGGGTGGGGGGCCGCAGCTGCTGCATGGGGACACCATCTACAGTGGTGCCGACCGCTATCGCCTGCACACAGCTGCTGGTGGCACCGTGCACCTGGAGATCAGCCTGCTGCTGCGCCACTTTGACCGCTATGGCGTTGAGTGCTGAAGGACCCTGCCTCCAATGCCACCACCACCTGCACCCCTGGATTCCCCGTGAGGGGCAGGATGGCACAGGGGTCAAGAGCATGGACTCTGGAGACCATCAGAGCTGACCCCAGCTAAGGCATAGCTCTGCTTCTGTCCTTTCGAGGACCTCTGGCTCACTCTGGACCCAGTTTCTGTATGTGTAAATTGGGGACAGTAAATGTGTAGGGTCGCAGGGTGTTGGGTCAAGAGGCTGCTTGGCACAAGGGAGGTGCTCAGTAAAGGAGAACAATTCTTACAGGTGTCTGCCTCCTGACTCCTCCATTTCTCTGGTGTCCTGTTCCTCCTCCCACTGACACCCTCCCCAGGCCCGCACCGTGACAGACCCTCTTCCCAAGCCTGTGCCCCAGCCTCACACTCTTCCCATTCTGGGTCGCCCTCCCCCGGTCATCTGCCCTGTGTCTCATCCCCCGGATTAAGCCTTATGCGCCTGGTCATCTTTCTCTGGTGACCCACACCGCCCGGCAAAGCCACAGCGCATCTGGATCACCTGCTTTGGTGGCGCTTGGCCGCCAGGAGGCAGCACCCTGTTTTTGGGGCGGAGCCGGGGTGCCCGCCCCCTTCCCCCCCAGGGCTGAAGGGACCCCCCTCGGAGCCCGCCCACGCGAGATGAGGACGGTGGCCCAGCCCCCCCATGCCCTCCCCCTGGGAGCCGCCCCCGCTCCCGCCCCGTGAGCTTCCTGGGTGGGGCCGGGCGGCTTCAAAACCCCCCGCCGACCCAGCGGGTCCCCGTGCCGCCACCGCCCTTCGCGCCCTGGGCCATCTCCCTCCCACCTCCCTCCGCGGATCAGCCAGACAGCGAGGGCCCCGGCCGGGGGCAGGGGGGACGCCCCGTCCGGGGCACCCCCCGGCTCTGAGCCGCCCGTGGGGCCGGCCTCGGCCCGGAGCGGAGGAAAGAATTGCCGAGGAGCAGCCCGAGGCCCCAGAGTCTGAGACCAGCCGCCGCCGCAGCCGCCCCCGCCACTGCGGGGAGGAGGGGGAGGAGGAGCGGGAGGAGGGACGAGCTGGTCGGGAGAAGAGGAAAAAAACTTTTGAGACTTTTCCGTTGCTGCTGGGAGCCAGAGGCACGGGGACCTCTTGGTGCGACGCTACCCCGTGAGGAGGCAGGACTTGGGGACCCTAGACCGCCTCCCCTCACCTCCGGGGACACTTGCTCCCTCCCTGCCCCCTACACGGCGTCCCTCAGGCGCCCCCATTCCGGACCAGCCCTCGGGAGCCGCCGACCGGGCCTCCAGCAAAGACTTTTCCCCAGACCTCGGGCGCACCCCCCTGCACGCCGCGTTCATCTCCGGCCTGTCTCCCGAGTCCCCGCGCATCCTACACCCTTTCTCCTCCAGGAGACGGATCTCTCTCCGACCTGCCACAGATCCCCTATTCAAGACCACCCACCTTCTGGTACCAGATCTCGCCCATCTAGGTTATTTACATAGCATACACCCCGGTCAGAGCCTCCCCTCCACCACTGCGCTCTGAGGACCTCAACTTTCCCTCGAGGCCCTCCTGCCTTTTCCCGGGAGACCCCCAGCCCCTGCGGGGGCCCCACCGCATCAGCCCTGTTCGCGCTCCCGACAGTGCCGGGGGGCGCCGCCTCCCCCATGCCGCCCTCCGGGTTGCGGCTGCTGCCGCTGCTGCTGCCGCTGCTGTGGCTACTGGTGCTGACGCTCGGCCTGCCGGCCGCGGGACTATCCACCTGCAAGACCATCGACATGGAGCTGGTGAAGCGGAAGCGCATCGAGGCCATCCGCGGCCAGATCCTGTCCAAGCTGCGGCTTGCCAGCCCCCCAAACCAGGCGGAGGTGCCGCCGGGCCCGCTGCCCGAGGCCGTGCTCGCCCTGTACAACAGCACCCGTGACCGGGTGGCCGGGGAGAGCGCCGAGTCAGAGCCGGAGCCGGAGGCCGACTACTATGCCAAGGAGGTCACCCGCGTGTTCATGGTGGAAACCCACCACGGTGAGCTCGGATGGGCAGGGGAGTCAGGAGGGGGGCCCCCAGGGGGCGCCGGAGTGCCGGGGTCACGGGGAGGAAGTGACTGGCAGAGGAAACTGGCTGGAGGAACAGGACCCCCGGGGCACCGGGAACGTGGGATGGTGGGAGGGGTGTGTCGAAAGAGAATGGCACTGAGCCGCCTACCCCCCAGGTACCTGGTCTTGGAGAGGAGGAGATAGCGAAGTGGACCGCTTCTGGAGGGCTACAGGAACATGCGGGATCGCGGGGAGGAGGGGGGAGTCCCCTAGAGGGAGAGAAGTAATAGGGAGAGGGTGGAAGAAGGCTCCCTTTTCCAGGACGTGTTGAATGAGGGGGTCCGTGGGGTGGGAGTTGCAGAGATGGGGGAGCCTGGTGTGGGTGAAGCGAAAACACCAGTATTTAGGAAAAGAGAGGCACTGGGGAAGTTGACCCGGAGCGCGGGGGTCCTGAGGTGGGAAGATTCAAGGACAGAAAAGCTAGATGAAGGCCACCCCAGGGGGTGCCAGGAAAGCGATAGTGGACCCCCTTCCAGAGGCTGCGAAGAACAGGTGGGATGCGGGGCTGCCGGAGAGTCGTAGAAAAAGAGGTTGGTGTGATAAATGTGGGGAGAAAGGAAGACGAGGTTATTGGAAGAGGCGAGCGGGACCCGGGAGGGCGCCCGGGATGCAGAGGTGTCCTCGGTGTTTCCCACTGGGACTTGAGGGACAGAGGGGGGAGCCCAGCGGAGGAATCGAGCTCACAGGAGACCTAGAATTCTGGGTCATGGGAAGGGCTTTACCGAGAGGGGAGACAAGCGTGGGAAAGGTGGTGTGAGCGGGGCGGAGGAGAGAATACCCAGCGCCATCTACGCCATCTACGCTGCGAACAGCCAGCCCCCAACTCGCCGCAGGATGAGGGGGGAATGGGCTGAGTAGAGCCCAGCCGCTGGGGAAGTGCTGGGTTGGGGGTGAGTCTACGATTTCGCGGTGAGAAAATCAAGCTGGGAGGGGTGAGAAAGCCCCACGTGGGTGCCACGCGCGGGGGGAGGAGCCTGCTCTTCCACTAAAGGGCAAGAGGACCCCGCTGTGCTAAACACTGGCAGTCTGGAGCCCAGAGTCAGTTCCTCTCGGGGTGGCTGGGGAAACCCCAGCGTCCGGCCGCCTCACCCTCCTCCCTTTCCTTTCCTTCCCATGCCCTCGGTGGGGGCGGGGATCGCGCGCAGAGCCCGGGGCGAGACGGGACAGGTCTGGTCCCGGCCCTCCTGGCTGTGGCGCCTCCTGCTCTCTTCACCCCAGCTACGGGCGGGGCTCCCGCTGAGACGGCCCCGTCAGCACCCACGCGAGGACCCAGGCATCCCGCGTGGTTCAGAGCCTGGGGGAAGGTCCCTCAGGTTTCACTGACTCTTGGGCGGTGAAGGCTTGCGGGTCCCCGGCCCATTCCTGCGCCAGTTTACTGCTCCAACCCAGTGACCACCACTCCGCACCCACGTCTTAGTCTCGCCGCCTCTTCACTTCATCTTTGTTATAGAGGTTCCTTTAACACTGACCCCTCCAATCCTGTTCTCCCCCACAAATGCCTGTGTGTCTCTTTTCCCCACGTGTCTCCCCATTTCGTCTCCGTTAGTCTCTGCCCACACCTGGGTCTCCTGGTTTGTTTCTCTCTTTTCTCTCCATGGTCTCTCCCCTCTCCTCTGTCGCAGCCACTCCCCACCTCTCCCTCTCTGCAGCACCCTCCAACCCTTGCTCTCCCTCCTCTCTCTCTCCTTCCCTATCTGTCTTCCCCAGCCAAGGCTCTGCCTTTCCTTTAGGGTTTGCTGAGTAACCTCTGGGCCAAGAATAGGGCTTATTGGGGCTGGGTGGGGAGGGAGCCTGGGGAGGAGGAGGGAAGGGGGCCCTAGGAAGGGGTTTCCTCTGCCTTTCTCGCCAGGCTCTTTTCTCACTGTTTTCACGGTCTCACTACAGGAGGCTGACAGCAGTTGTCCCAGTTAATCCAGGGGTTCATGGCTTGTTGCCTCAATCCCAACCCCAAACTTTTCCTAAACTAGAAAACACATTGGCTGGGTGCAGTGGCTCATGCCTGTAATCCCAGCACTTTGGGAGGCCAAGGCCAGTGGATCACCTGAGGTCAGGAGTTTGAGACCGGCCTGGCCAACAGTGAAACCCATCTCTACTAAAAATACAAAAATTAGCTGGGCAGAGTGCCAGGCACCTGTAATCCCAGCTACTCAGGAGACTGAGGCAGGAGAATCGCTTGAACCAGGAGGCAGAGGTTGCAGTGAGCCGAGATCATGCCACTGCACTCCAGCCTGAGCCACAGAGTGAGACTCCGTCTCAAAAAAAGAAGAAAGCAGAAAGCAGAAGAAAGGAAGAAGAAGAAGAAGAAAAAAACACCCTAATTCCTTTTCTCCCCACTGCAGCCATTTCTACCGAGAATGAACTTCGCTTTCCCTAACCAGCTGAGGAAGGGATTTAAGGGTGGAAAACTAATAATAAAAAGAAGTAGAAGAATCACTTAGCGGTTAAGAGCCCAGTCTCAAGCCTCTCAACATATTGGGAGGCTGAGGTGGGAGGAATTCCAGCCTGCAGTGAGCCATGGTTGTGCTACTGTACTTCAGCCTGGGGGACAGACTGAGACCCTGTCTTGGGTGGGGGGGAAGGGCACAGTCTCTGGAACCAGACAGCTTGAGTTCGAATCCTAGTCTGCAGCTTCCTAGCTATGTGGCCTTGGGGCAAATTAATCTCTGTGCTTCAGTTTCTCCATCTATTAAACGGGTATAATAATAGTATAAGATTGTGAGGTTTAGGCCGGGTGTGGTGGCTCACGCCTGTAATCCAAGCACTTTGGAGGCCAAGGCGGGCAGATCACCTGAGGTCAGGAGTTCAAGACCAGCCTGACCAACATGGTGAAACCCCATCTTAAAAAATAAATAAATAGGCCGGGCGCGGTGGCTCAAGCCTGTAATCCCAGCACTTTGGGAGGCTGGGGCGGGTGGATCACGAGGTCAAGAGATCAAGACCATCCTGGTCAACATGGTGAAACCCGTCTCTACTAAAAATACAAAAAATTAGCTGGGCATGGTGGCACGTGCCTGTAATCCCAGCTACTCAGGAGGCTGAGGCAGGAGAATTGCGTGAACCCAGGAGGCGGAGGTTGCGGTGAGCCGAGATCGTGCCATTGCACTCCAGCCTGGGTAACAAGAGCGAAACTCCCTCTCAAAAAATAAAAAAAGAAAGAAAAAGAATAACAGGAAACTGACATTCAGAAAGAGGGTGTGAACTGTCCAAGGTCACGCAGCTGAGGTGCTATCTGACTCCAAAGTCAGTGCCCTTGATCCTTACTCTGCATTTTAGGGGTGCTTGCAATTTGGGGCTCTCAGTCCCAGAAAGGCCTGAGCAAACAGAGTGGTTCACCTTGGTACCAGCCTTAGTCGAGACAGATGATGCTACTTGAGAGAGTAGTGTGGTTAGGACCCATTTTACAGAGGAGGAAAACCTGGGGGAGAAATCACTCCCCCAAGATCACACGGCTAAAAAGTATCAGAGTCATTTGGGCATCGTGGCTCACGCCTGTAATCCCAGCACTTTGGGAGGCTGAGGCAGGCAGATCACTTGAGGTCAGGAGTTCAAGACCAGCCTGGCCAACATGGTGAAACCCCATCTCTACTACAAATACAAAAATTAGCTGGGCGTGGTGGCAGGTGCCTGTAATTCCCACTACTCGGGAGGCTGAGGCAGGAGAATCTCTTGAACCTGGAAGGCAGAGGTTGCAGTCAGCCAAGATCGTGTCATTGCACTCCAGCCTGGGCAACAAAAGCTCAGTTTTTTTAAGACAATGTATACAGATCCAGAATTTGAGCACTTCTCACCATTTCCTCTGTCCATCCCCGTTCATCTCTTGCCTAGACCATTACAGTAGCCTCTTGTACTGGTACCCTGCATCCGCCCTTGCCCTCTAAGGCAAGGGTCCCCAATCCCCAGGCTGAGGACCAGTACCAGCCTGTGGCCTGTTAGGAACTGGGCCACACAGCAAGAGGTGGGCGTTGGGCAAGTGAGGATTACCACCTGAGCTCCACCTCCGGTTAGATCAGCAGTGGCATTAGATTCTCAAAGGAGACAAACCCTATGAGACTGACTCCACCCCAGAACTGTCAGCTCCAAAACTCCTAGACTTGGGACCACCAGCTCCCCTCACCTCTGCCAAACCCCTGATTGCCTCTCTGCATTTCTCCCTGCTAGGCATCTATGACAAGTTCAAGCACAGCACACACAGCATATATATGTTCTTCAACACATCAGAGCTCCGAGAAGCAGTACCTGAACCCCTGTTGCTCTCCCGGGCAGAGCTGCGTCTGCTGAGGCTCAAGTTAAAGGCGGAGCAGCACGTGGAGCTGTACCAGGTGAGGACATGAGCCTGAGGGAAGGTCTCCTGCTGGAGAGCGTGAGCTGTGACCAGCAGAGCAGCTGTGGGGCTGCTGGCTACAAGGTCTGCCTAGATGGTCCCTGAAGGATAGAGGAAATACAAACCGTGCAATCCGAGGACTCTTTATTTCTTCATTTCTTTCTTTCTTTTTTTTTTTTTTTGAGACGGAGCCTTGGTCTGTTGCCCAGGTTGTAGTGCAGTGGCACGATCTCCGGTCACTGCAACCTCCGCCTCCCAGGTTCAAGTGATTCTCCTGTCTCAGCCACCTGAGTAGCTGCGATTACAGGAATATACCACCATGCTGGGCTAATTTTTGTATTTTTAGTAGCGACGGAGTGTGTGTGTGTGCGTGTGACAAAGTCTTGCTCTGTTACCACACTGGAGCGCAGTGGCACAATCTTGGCTCACTGCAACCTCTGCCTCCTGTGTTCAAGCAATTCCCCAGCCTTGGCTTCCCAAGCAGCTGGGACTAGAGGCGTGCGCCACCACACCCAGCTAATTTTTTGTATTTTAGTAGAGATGTGGTTTCACCATGTTGGCCAGGCTGGTCTCGATCTCCTGACTTTAAGATCCACCTGCCTCGGCCTCCCCAAGTACTGGGATTACAGGCATGAGCCATCATGCCCAGCCAACTCTTGGGTTTATAGAACATTAGTCTTCTAAAGCTTCTCAGGCTCATTCAATGTGGAAATCTTGGGATATTATCAAACATTTGAATTACAAAATGACTTCTAAGTTACTGACTTATAATTCAGGGTGTCAAATTTGCAAAGCTGTATGCTCAGCAAACCCCAGAATGTTAGCAGCAGAATTTTATTTATTATTATTATTTTGAGATGTAGTCTCACTCTGTTACCCACGCTGGAATGCAGTGGTGTGATCTTGGCTCACTACAACCTCTGTCTTCCAGGCTCAAGCAATTCTCCTGCCTCAGCTTCCCAAATAGTGACTACAGGTGTGTGCCACCATACCCAGCTTATTTTTGTATTTTTAGTAGAGACGGGTTTTCACCATGTTGGCCAGGCTGGTCTCGAACTCCTGACCTCGTAATCAGCTCGCCTCGACCGCCCAAAATGCTGGGATTACAGGTGTGAGCCACCGCACCTGGCCCTCTATCTCAACTCTCACGAGTGCTGTGGGGGAGGATGGGTGCTGCAGGATGGTACAGTGTGGATGTCTGAGAGGGTAGGTGGTGCCTGGGAACTGTCTGGGAGCCAGTTTGGGGAGCAGATGGGATGAAGGGTTCAGTTAGTACATGTGGGGGCATGGCAGCATCTACCACTGTCTCTCTCCCACCTTCATCATCCTCTAGAAATACAGCAACAATTCCTGGCGATACCTCAGCAACCGGCTACTGGCTCCCAGCGACTCGACGGAGTGGTTGTCTTTTGATGTCACTGGAGTTGTACGACAGTGGCTGACCCAAGGAGGTGAGGCTCGCTCATGTGTCCCACCTGTTTCTCAATGGGGTGCACCCCATTGTTTGTCCTGGGGTCACTTTGCCTAGGACCCGTCCGTCCTGGTGTGAAGGGGCTGAGACCTGGCTCCCCTCTGTGTCGTGGAAACCTGAGTGACTGGCTAATCCATTTCCTGAGCATCTCTCTGCCCTGCCCTGTGATGGGCGATGCCAAGGACACAGCAATGACTAAAACAGCCCCATTGTTGCCCTCACAGAGGTCATGGTCCATTTGGTGGGTAGGTGGGGAATAGACTTGTAAGGCAGTGATGACCCAGAGTGGGTGGAGCTGGGATGAAGAGCCCAAAGGAGGTGCCTGACCCAGCCTGCAATCAGGGAGGGCTTCCTGGAGGAGGGGCTCCTGAGCTGATGTAGGGATGAGTAGAATGGTTAGGAAAAGGAAGGTTGTGAGAGTATTCTGGGGCTGGGCATGGTGGCTCACACCTGTAATCCTAGCACTTTGGACAAGGAGGATGGATCGCTGGAGATCAGAAGTTTGAGAGCAGCCTGGGCAATGTGGCAAAACCCGGTCTCTACAAAAATACAAAAATTAGCCATGCCTGCTGGTGTGCACCTGTAGTCCTGGCTGCTTGGGAGACTGAGGTAGAGAATCACTCAAGTCTGGGAGGTCGAGGCTGCAGTGAGCTGTAAGCGCACTACTGCAATCCAGCCTACATGACAGAGTGAGATCCCATCTCAAAAAAAAAAAAAGTATTCCAGGCAACGGGAACAGCCTGCGCAAAGGCCCGGAGGCCAGGGAGAGCCTAACTCATGTGATCTGTCCAGGAGATGACTGTCTCTGTCCTGTTCCTGGCAGGGTCCATGACGCCCATATCTCTCTCCCTCACCTCCCTCTCATTTATGCTTTTATTCAATAATTGCCCACAGGTTCCTGCAGTGTGCCTGGCCCTGTGCTGGGTGGCATGGGACCATAGTGGCAACCAAGACAGCCCTCAGTTCTGCCCTCATGGGGTCCGTAGTCACTTCTAGACATCTAAGAGATCTTGTCAATCTTTAGATCTTGTCAATGACGTGGTGGTCATTACTTGTTCACCACGCAGTAATGACCTAGAATGATCAAAGATGGGACAAGGAGGCATCCAGGAAGGGGACACCCTAAGTGCTGCTGGGAGCCCAGAAAAGGCACCTGGACCCACCTGGGGAGTCTAGGAGGGCTTACTGGGTGAGGGTGATTGTGTGGAGACTCACAGGATAAGTAATAGTTTGGCCACATGAAAAAGTAGGCATGGCCAGGCTCAGTGGGTCACACCCATAATCCCCGCACTTTGCTGGGGCTGAGGCAGGCGGATCGCCTGAAGTCAGGAGTTCGAGACCAGCCTGACCGACATGGTGAAACCCCATCTCTATTAAACATACAAAACTAGCCAGCATGGTGGCACATGCCTATAATCCCAGCTACTTGGGAGGCCGAGGCAGAATTGCTTGAACCCGGGAGGCAGAGGTTGCAGTGAGCTAAGATCGCACCATTGCACTCCAGCCTGGGCAACAAGAGCGAAACTCCGCCTGAAAAAAAAAATTAGGGATCAGGGAGCAGGAGGGCACCAGGAGGAGTGTTCTGGGCTATTCCACAGAGGCCTAGAAGGAGCTCATCTGTCTTGGTCAATGCTGAGTCCCAGGCACACAGCATAGGCTCTGGCACATTGTAGGAGCTTAGAAAGCATCATCCACTCATTCATTCAGGAGACTAATGCTGGCCAGGTATGCTGGCTCACACTCGTCATCGGGAGGCCAAGGTGGGAGGATTGTTTGAGCCCAGCCTAAGCAACATTGTGAGACCCCTGTCTCTGCAGAAAATTTAAAAATTAGCTGTGTAAGCCGGGTGCAGTGGCTCACGCCTGTAGTCTCAGCACTTTGGGAGGCCGAGGTGGGTGGATCACGAGGTCAAGAGATTGAGACCATCCTGGTCAACATGGTGAAACCCCGTCTCTACTAAAAATACAAAAAATTAGCTGGGCATGGTGGCGCGTGCCTGTAATCCCAGCTACTCAGGAGGCTGAGGCAGGAGAATTGCCTGAACCCAGGAGGCGGAGGTTGTGGTGAGCCAAGATCGCGCCATTGCACTCCAGCCTGGGTAACAAGAGCGAAACTCCATCTCAAAAAAAAAAAAAAAAAAAAAAAGCTGTGTAGGTCGGGTGCAGTGGCTAACGCCTATAATCGCAGCACTTTGGGAGGCTGAGGCTAGCAGATCACCTGAGGTCAGGAGTTCCAGACCAGTCTGGCTAACATGGTGAAACCTCATCTCTACTAAAAGCACAAAAAATTAGCTAGGCATGGTGTCGCGTGCCTGTAATCCCAGTTACTTGGGAGACTGAGGCAGGAGAACTGCTTGAACCTGGGAGGCAGAGGTTGTAGTGAGCCAAGATCGTGCCACTGCACTCCAGCCTGGGCAACAGAGCCAGACTCTGTCTCAAAAAAAATAAATAAATAAGTCTTGCATGGTGGCACATGCCTGGCTACTTGGGAGGCTGAGGTGGGAGGATTGCTTGGGCCTGGGAGGTTGAGGCTGCAAGACCTTGTCTCAAAAAAATAAATAAATGAAGCAAGAGAGCTGCAGAGAGGACAGAGTGGGGTGCGCAGGGGAGGCAGGAAGGAACCCCCTGGGGTTTGCTCCTTCCTTCCTCTTCCTCCAGGGGCTGGGTGAGCTACACCCACAGACTGGCTTCCCTTTCCCCACTGCTACAGGGGAAATTGAAGGCTTTCGCCTTAGCGCCCACTGCTCCTGTGACAGCCAAGATAACACACTGCAAGTGGACATCAACGGTAAGACCCGCTTCCCTGGCCATGCCCAGCTGTGATCTGTGTGCATGTGTGTGTCCTCATCTGCCCCGCGCCCCACCCGTCTGTCCCTCTGAGATGTGTGTATATGTCCCCTGTCCTCTGACTCCCACACCAAAGCAGGGTTCTCTACTGGCCGCCGAGGTGACCTGGCCACCATTCATGGCATGAACCGGCCTTTCCTGCTTCTCATGGCCACGCCGCTGGAGAGAGCCCAGCATCTGCAAAGCTCCCGGCATCGCAGAGCCCTGGACACCAACTACTGCTTCAGGTGAACCTTGCAGTCTTGGATAGAGGCCTTGCCTTCTAGGCTGCAGGCATGACTGCCATCTGCTGACCTGGTGCTCCAGGTTGGACACCTGGCTGATGCTGTGCTTGGGCTGAGCGTCTGTCTCCTAAAGGGAGGGCTAGAGCTGAAGCTTGAAGGGCTTAGGGGATGGGGTCTAGGGTGTAAGAACTGGGAGTCTTGTGCTGGGCTTTGGGAGGCTGTAATCCCAGCACTTTGGGAGGCCGAGACAGGTGGATCACTTGAGGTGGGGAGTTTGAGACCAGCCTGGACAACATGGTGAAACCCCGTCTCTACTAAAAATACAGAAATTAGCCGGGCATGGTGGCGGGCGCTTGTAATCCCAGTTACTTGGGAGGCTGAGGCAGGAGAATCACTTGAATCTGGGAGGCAGAGGTTTTAGTGAGCCGAGATCGCGCCACCACACTCCAGCCTGTGCGACAGAGTGGGACTGTCTCAAAAAACAAAAAACAAACAAATAGTGGGAGTCTTGGAATGTTGGGATCAGGTTGCTTTCTTGCTGGAGTGTTAGAATCACAGAATGTTAGGAAGCTGAACCCTGAGAATGTTGGAATAAAGTTGGAAGGTCACCATCTTTGATCCCTAACTTGTTAGCAGGTTGAGGGTCTAGAATGCTGTGATTCTAGAATGCTAGAATTTGGTGTTAATTACTGAAATGGAGAACGTTGGACTGAAGGAAAGATGAAACACAGGGATCCTAGAATTTGGGGATGCAGAATGAGAAGATGGCCCATGTGGAATTCCTACACCACTGGCCTAATGTGGATACCAGTGTTGGCAGACTGGAATCTTTGAATATTGGGCTCACATTGGTAGAATTCTGTTTTAAAATATTCATACCCACAAATGTAGGAGCTGGAGAATGCCAGAATATTGGTATTCCAGCATGCTGTGACTCAGTGCTGGAATGTTAGAATCTTAGCATGCTGGGAATTTATGAATAGAAAGTGGCAGCAGGCTGGGCGTGGTGGCTTATGCCTGTAATCCCAGCACTTTGGGAGGCCAAGGTGGATGGATCACCTGAGGTCAGGAGTTCAAGACCAACCTGGCCAACATGGTGAAATCCCATCTCTATTAAAAATACAGAAATTAGCTGGGCATGGTGGTGGGCACCTATAATCTTAGCTACTCAGCTGGAATTACAGCTACCCAGGTACTGAGCTGAGATTGTGCCATCTCAAAAAAAAAGAAAAAAGAAAAGTGTTAGCTTGAACCTCTTGAGTGATGGGCTCGGAAGTGTGGAATGTCGGGATGCAGTACTGGCATACTGGAATTCAGGAATGCCAAGATCCTCGAAGGCTGGAAAGTAGGAATCCTGGAAAGTTGAAAACACTGTCGGCATGTTAGAATCCTAAGATGCTGGAATACTAACCCTGCAATCGAAGAAAGCTGAAATGTTGGATTCCTAGAAAGTTGAAACGGAGAGCTAGAATGCTGAAAAACTGAAGTGATCATCTGACCTCATTCCTCCCCTGCTTAAAATACTTTGGTGGTGTCTTGGGCTTTGTCACCTGCTTTTCCTCTGCCGGAAAATCAGCCCTGCTCCCAGACTCCTTCACCATCAGATTTTAGCGCCATCAGCCCAGCAACCCTGTGAAGGAACAAACTGAGGTCTTGAGTGCCAACAGCAGCTGACATGACAAAGGAGCCAGCCAGCCATGTGAGCCTCCATGGGGATGGACACAATGTTGCCTAGGAAGTCTTGCCAAAAAGTCAAACCTGAAGGCTGGGTGCGGTGGCTCATGCCTGTAATCCCAGCACTTTGGGAGGCCGAGGCGGGCAGATCGCTTGAGCTCAGGAGTTCCAGGAGTTCCAAGCCAGCCTGTGCAACATGGTAAAAAACCCTGTCTCTCCACAAAAAATACCAAAAAACTAGCTGGACTGGGTGGTGTGTGCCTGTAGTCCTGGCTACCTGGGAGGCTGAGGCAGGAGTGCTCGAGCCCAGGAGGTTGTGGCTGCAGTGAGCTGGGATCACGCCATTGCACTTCAGGACAGAGCACGACCCTGTCTATGAAAACAAACAAACCCGATCAGGACTGTAGATCCCAACAGTTTTCTAGAAAGACAGGAACAGAGGAAATGTTAAACAACAGGGTTTCACCAGCCTCAGCCTCCCAAAATGCTGGGATTACAGGCATGAGCCACCGCTCCTGGCCTATGTCCTGTATTTTTGGTGTTTTTTTTTTTGTTTTTGAGGAGTTTCACTCTTGTCGCCCAGTCTGGAGTGCAATGGAGAAATCTCGGCTCACTGCAGCCTCTGCCTCCCGTGTTCAAGCGATTCTCCTGCCTCAGCCTCCTAAGTAGCTGGGATTACAGGCACACCCCACCACACCTGGCTAATTTTTGTATTTTTAGTAGAGATGGGGTTTCACCATGTTAGCCAGGCTGATCCTGAACTCCTAACCTCAGGTGATCTGATCACCTCGGCCTCACAAAGTGCTGGAATTATAGGCATGAGCCACCACTCCTGGCCTATATCCTGTATTTTAAAAATAAAATAGAGAAAAGAAAACGTACTTAAGACAATCATAAGGAAGAGGAAATATATTTTCCACCCATTGAGCAGAAGTGGCTTATCGCAAAGGTCTTCACGTTGAGTAGGCTGAGGAGGAGGAGGAAGAAGAAGGGTTGGTCTTGCTGTTTCGGGTGGCAGAGGCAGACGAAAAACTCGCCTGTAAGCGGTGTATTTTGTAAGTGGACCACATAGTTCATGCCCATGTTGTTTAAGGGTCAGTCTATATATAGTTAACCCTGAATATATATACAAAGAGAGAGAGGTGATTCTGTGGATTTTGAAAAAGTCCTAAGAGAGGCCAGGCATGGTGGTCCACGCCCATAATCCTAGCACTTTAGGAGGCTGAGGTGAGTGGATCACTTGGGGTCAGGAGTTCGAGACCAGGCTGGACAACATGGTGAAACCCTCTCTGGACTAAAAACACAAAAATGGGGCTGGGCATGGTGGCTCAAGCCTGTAATCCCAGGACTTTGGGAGGCTGAGGTGTGTGGATCACTTGAGGTCAGGAGTTTGGGACCAGCCTGGACAACATGGTGAAACCCTGCCTCTACTAAAAATACAAAAATTACCTGGGCGTGGTGGCGCGTGCCTGTAGTCCCCACTGTTTGGGAGGCTAAGGCAGGAAAATCGCATGAACCAGGGAGGTTGCAGTGAGCAGTGAGCCAAGTCTGCACCACTGCACTCCAGCCTGGATGACAGAGTGAGACCCTGTCTCAAAAAAAAAAAAAAAAAAAAAAGATAATACGGTATTAGTGGATGGGGTAGAGATGCAATGGAAATTGGCCGAGAGTTGATCATTGTTGAAGCTGCTTTTGTGTATGTTTGAAACTTTCCAGCTGGGTAGAGTGGCTCACGCCTGTAATCGCAGCACTTTGGAAGGCAGAGGTGGGTGGATCACTTAAAGTCAGGAGTTCAAGACCAGCCTGGCCAACATGGCGAAACCCCATCTCCACTAAAAATACAAAAAATTGTAGTTGGGTGTGGTGGGTGCACCTGTAATCCCAGTTACTCAGGATGCTGAGCCAGGAGAATTGCTTGAACTTGGGAGGTGGTTGCTGTGAGCCAAGGTTGCACCACTGCACTCCACCTGGGTGACAGAGCAAGACCCTGTCTCAAAAAAAAGTGTGTGTGTGTATGTATATATACATACACACACACACATATACATATATATATACCTGATTGAACCTTAGAAAGACTGGAAAAAAAAAAACTTTCATAGGAAAATGTGTTCTTAAAGCAGCTTGCACACAACCTCCTCCCTAACCCCTTTCTCCAATATCCAAGATGGATATGAGGCCTCTCGGGCTCCCCTGGGGCCCAAGTAGATCTTTGATTCAACAAACTGTCTCTGTTGGCTTTTTTTTTTTTGAGATGGAGTCTGGCTCTGTTACCCAGGCTGGAGTGAGTGCAATGGCGAGATCTTCGCTCACTGCGACCTCTGTCTCCAGGGCTCAAGTGATTCTCCTGCCTTAGGCTCCCAAGTAGCTGGGATTACAGGGTGCACCACTGTGCCCAGGTAATTTTTGTAATTTTAGTAGAGACAGGGTTTCACCTTGTTGGCCAGGATGGTCTTGATCTCCTGACCTTGTTATCCACCCGCATTGGGCTCCCAAAGTGCTGGGATTACAGGCACGAGCTACCGCGCACAATTTTTTGTAGAGGCGGGGTCTTTTTTTTTTGAGGCGGAGTTTCACTGTTGTTACCCAGGCTGGAGTGCAATGGCACGATCTCGGCTCACCGCAACCTCCGCCTTCTGGGTTCAAGCAATTCTCCTGCCTCAGCCTCCTGAGTAGCTGGGACTACAGGCGTGTGCCACCATGCCCAGCTAATTTTTGTATTTTTAGTAGAGACGGGGTTTCACCTTGTTGACCAGGATGGTCTTGATCTCTTGACCTTGTGATCCACCCGCCTCGGCCTCCCAAAGTGCTGGGATTACAGGCATGAGCCACTGCACCCGGCCAAGGTCTTGAGAGACTGGACAGAAAAGGCTTTGCGAAAACAAGGGCCTTGGGTATCCCAGGGCCCAGTGCGTGGTAGGCCCTGAATGTATCCTCAAAGAATGAGTCAGAGGATCACCTAAGTCAGAGGGCTTCTTCAGCATGGACGGTTGTTCCCAGCCCCGCACACAGTTTCTGCTTTCAGTGGCCTGGGGTGCTGCCTGAGACTCTGCATTTCCCACAGTCCCCAGGTGATGCTGCCACTGGTCATGTGAGCTCACTGGAGAGCTGCTGACTTGGATTAACAGTATCACAGCTGGGCGAGGTGGCCTGTAATCCCAGCACTTTGGGAGGCTGAGGCGGGCAGATCACGAAGTCAGGAGATCTAGACCATTCTGGCTAACACAGTGAAACCCCATCTCTACTAAAAATATGAAAAGTTAGCCAGGCATGGTGGCACAGACCTGTAGTCCCAGCTACTAGAGAGGCTGAAGCAGGAGAATCACTTGAACCCAGGAGGAGGAGGTTGTGCTGAGCCAAGATCGTGCCATTGTACTTCAGCATGGGCAACAAGAGTGAAATACCATCTCAAAAAAAAAAGTATCACAGACGTTCAAATCTGAGGACGTCAGAGTCCCAGCTAGGATTGAACTGGAAATTAAAGATGATTCTGGGCTGGGCATGGTGGCTTATGCCTGTAACCCTAGCACTTTGGGAGGTCAAGGCAGGCGGAACAACTGAGGTTGGGAGTTTGAGACCACCTTGACCAACATGGAGAAACCTCGTCCCTACTAAAAAAAATACAAAATTAGCCAGGTGTGGTGGCGCATGCCTGTAATTCCAGCTACTCAGGAGGCTGAGGCAGGAGAATTGCTTGAACCTAGGAGGGTGGAGGTTGCGATGAGCTGAAATCATGCCATTACACTCCAGCCTGGGCAACAAGAGTGAAACTCCATCTCAAAAAACAAAACAAAACAAAAAGATGATATGATTCTGGACCCTAGTTCTTCCCATTTTGTGTGTTTAGGACTTCCTGTGAGAAAGTGAAAACCAGAAACCTTTTCCCCAGAAATATATGCATATACACACATACACACATGTGCATATGATCTCAGGTGTTCAGAGCCATCCCCAAGCCTGTCCATGGTGCCCCCTTGGCCCTCAGGTTAACACCTTATTTGATCTGGTAGCTCCTACCTCTGAACAGATGAGGAAACTGAGGTCCAACCAAATTGGGTGGGACCAGGCTGAGCTCACAGGGATCTGTTTCCTGACTCCCTTCTCAGGCTTCCGTGGCTCTTGGAAAGGCTTTATCTTGCCTCCAAGGTATCCGGTGCCACTTGAAGCCGGGTTCAAGCGATTCTCTTGCCTCAGCCTCCCGAGTAGCTGGGACTACAGGCACGTGCCACCATGCCCAGCTAATTTTTGAATTTTTAGTATAGACAGGGTCCTCAAGTTTGCCTGCCTCAGCCTCCCAAAGTGCTGGGATAACAGGCGTGAACCCCCGTGCCCCGCTGGCCTCACCAATCTATGAGTGGGGGCTGCAGTGAGCCGAGATGGCACCACTGCACTCCAGCCTGGGTGACAGAGTGAGGCTCTGTCTCAAAAAAAAAGAAAAATAGTCACCCTCAACTTTTTCTTTTTTATTTTTCCTACTCTGATTTAAATTGCCTTATTATGGAAAATTTCAAATGTGTGCAAAAGAAATGAAGATAAGATAATGAACGTCTGTAAACTCATCCAGCTTCACTGATGATTTACCCCGTTTCAAATGCAGGCGTTTATATATTTTCTTGCATAACTGCAATACCATATTGCACTGCATGGAACTAACAGTCACTTGGATATTTTGGAAAGGATGGCTCAGAAAGGTATCTCTGAGGAGGTGATCGTCAGTCGTGTAACTGGTATTTATTGAGTACCTACTGCACTCCAGGCATAGCTTTAGGAGATAAGGCTCCTTGAATGAAGGCCATTTGAGCTAAGGTTTAAATGAATCGAAGGGGCCAGGCAAGGTGGCTCACGCCAGTAATCTCACCACTTTGAGAGGCCAAGGTGCGGATTCCTTGGGCCTGAGTTCAACACCAGCCTGGGCAACATAGTGAGCCCCTGTCTCTAAAAAGAATAAAAAATTAAAAAGAATAAATGAGCCGGGCACGTTGGCTCATGTCTGTAATCCCAGCACTTTGGGAGGCTGAGTTGGGAGGATCACAAGG
Source organism: Saguinus oedipus (assembly GCA_031835075.1). Taxonomy (NCBI): domain Eukaryota; kingdom Metazoa; phylum Chordata; class Mammalia; order Primates; family Cebidae; genus Saguinus; species Saguinus oedipus. The sequence goes on along the minus strand of CM063187.1, from coordinate 43,926,744 downwards.
TCAGGAGTTCAAGACCAGCCTGGTCAACATGGTGAAACCCCATCTCTACTAAAAATACAAAAAAATTAGCCAGGTGTGGTGGCAGTCACCTGTAATCCCAGCTACTTGGGAGGCTGAGGCAGGAGCATTGCTTGAACCCAGGAAGCAGAGGTCGCAGTGAGCCGAGATCGCGCCACTGCACTCCAGCCTGGGTGACAGAGCAGGACTCCGTCTCGAAAAAAAAAAAATTAGGAAAAGAAAGAATAAATGAAGTGAAGGAACAAGCTGGAGTGGTTATCTGTGGGATTAGCAAGCCAGGCAGAGGGAACAGCAGATGCAGGGCCCTGAGGTAAGACTGTTTGAGGAACAGACAGGACATCTGTGTGGCTGCAGTGGAATAGGCATGAGAGAGAGGGAGTGGAGATCAGCCAGATTCGGTAGCACCTTGTGGTACATGGTGAGGACTTGGGCATTTGCCATGAGATGGAGCCAGGTTCAGAGCAGAGGAGTGACATGACAATTTATAGCATGAACCTGGAGGGCAGAGATTTCTATTTTATTTATTTATTTATTTATTTATTTATTTATTTATTTATTTATTTATTCTGGGTACTCCTCCCAAATGTCTCTTTAAATCTAAATTTTTTTTTTTTTTTTTTTTTTTTTTTTGCCAATCAATGAGAGCTTGTAAGTTTGCTGAGGTTGGTTGGCCTTGAACTCTTGGCCTCGCCTTCGCAAGCGCCACGACATCCGGCCGGAGCCACTTTGGGCCCCGTAAATCTAAAAATTTTTAAAAATTATTTTAGAGACCAGGGTCTTGTGCTTTATTGTCCAGGCTGGCGTGCAGTGCTGTGACCATAGCGATCCTCCCACGTCATCCTCCCAAAGTACTGGGATTGAAGGTGGGAGCCACCACAACTAGCCTATTTCTATCTGTTTCATTTGCCCTCAATCCCCAGTAGATCCCAGCCTGGCACACAGTAGTAATTCAGTAAACATTTGTTACACTAATCGAGCAGATCACTATACATGGAGCTGTGTTATATTTTACGTTCCAGGGTGTGGGCATACCATCATTTATTTAGTTCCCGGTGGATGGTCGTCTGGCTTCTTACAGGCTTGTTTTAAGCACTGCATGAGATAATTATTTCATTTATTAATTTATTATTTATTATTTAATTTATTTATGTATTTTGAGACAGAGTCTTGCTCTCAGGCTGGAGTGTGGTGGCGCGATCCTGGCTCACTGCAACCGCTACCTCCACGGTTCAAGCAATTCCCCTGCCTCAGTCTCCCGAGTAGCTGGGATTACAGGCACATGCCACCACACCGGGCTAAATTTTTTTGTATTTTTAGTAGAGATGGAGTTTCACCATGTTGGCCAGACTGGTCTCGGACTCCTGACCTCAGGCAATCCACCCACCAGGAGGTTGGGGTCTAAAAGCCTGGGCTGTGCTCCCATAGGTGGCTGTCTCTTAGGGGGTCTAAGCAAGGCCACAACCTCAACTAGATTGAACCAGGAGTTTGGACCGGTTGCTCTTCGCCCCTAGCTGACCCTTGGCTCAGCCCAGAGAAAGAAAGTGCCCAGAGAAAGCCTCCCCAAGTGCTGAGATTATAGGCCTGACCCACTGCGCCCGCAGCATGAGATAATTATTACGATGCTCTTGGCACAGTACTCGACTAGAGGAAGTGCTTCATCTGTGTTAGTGATTATCATGACTATTACTATTATCACAGGGGGTGCAAGGGAGACCCAGATGGAGACAGGGTTGGGGGGGCAACCTAGGGTGACACACACACCTGGGGACAAGGGGCATGCAGCTCCTGGGGTGGCAGCCCCTCCATGCCCCTGACAACTGTCACTCCTGCCTGCAGCTCCACGGAGAAGAACTGCTGCGTGCGGCAGCTGTACATTGACTTCCGCAAGGACCTCGGCTGGAAGTGGATCCATGAGCCCAAGGGCTACCACGCCAACTTCTGCCTGGGCCCCTGCCCCTATATTTGGAGCCTGGACACACAGTACAGCAAGGTACGTCTGGCCTACGGGGATAGGAGATGTGCTGTGGGGAGCCAGGATAGAGGAAGAGGAGACAGAAAGAGAAGGAAAGTCAGAGAGATGAGTTGGCAGGATTGGGGGAAACAGACAGGGATGGGGTGGGGAGGAGAATGCATAAAGAGATGGGGAGAGAGGCATGAGATATGAAGACTCACAGAGCTGAAGTAACAGAGGGATGGGGTGAAGTGGAGAAGAGAGACAGGGAGATGGAAGGAAAAACACAGAGAGAAATGGAGAGACAGACTGAGAGAGGCAGACGGACACTGGCAGATACAGACACAGAGTTAGGGCAAGGAGAGACAAAGACAGGTACACAACAAGGCAAGAGGCGAACATGAGGGGGGCAGACTGAGAAAGAAAATCAGGGCAGGTGCCATGGCTCACGCCAGTAATACCAGCACTTTGGGATGTTGAAGCAGGAGGATCGCTTGAGCCCAGGAGTTCGAGACTGGCCTAGGCAATAGAGTGAGAGCCCATCTCTATCCCCCACCAAAAAAACAGCCAGGAGTGGTGGCGCTTGCATGTGGTCCAAGCCACTCCAGAGGCCGAGGCGGGAGGAAGGCTTGAGCCCAGGAGGCTGAGGCTGCAGTGAGCTGTGATCACACCACTGCACTCCAGCCTCGGTGGCAGAGAGAGACCTTGTCGAAAAAGAAAATCAGGGCCGAGCGCGGTGGCTCACGCCTGTAATCCCGGCACTTTGGGAGGCCGAGGCGGGTGGATCACAAGGTCAGGAGTCCGAGACCATCATGGCCAACGTAGTGAAACCAAAGCGTGGTGGTGCATGCCTGTAATCCCAGCTACTCGAGAAGCTGAGGCGGAGATCACGCCACTGCACTCCAGCCCGGGCAACAGTGTGGAACTCCGTCTCAAAAAAAAAAAAAAAAAAGAAAATCAGACAGGTGGGAGAGACAGAATAAGATAGGATGGAAGAAGATAAGAGAGACCGAATTGGAGATGGGAAGATGCGGACAGGCAAGAGGGGAGAGACAAAGTGGGAGAGGCTGGCGCAGTTGGAGGTGGGGAGGTGGGGGAGTGGTGGGCCGTCTTCCTCCCTCCACTAGCCCTGAGCCCTGACCCTGACCCCGTCCACCGCCCGCAGGTCCTGGCCCTGTACAACCAGCATAACCCGGGCGCCTCGGCGGCGCCGTGCTGTGTGCCGCAGGCGCTGGAGCCGCTGCCCATCGTGTACTACGTGGGCCGCAAACCCAAGGTGGAGCAGCTGTCCAACATGATCGTGCGCTCCTGCAAGTGCAGCTGAGGCCCCGCCCCGCCCCGCCCCGCCCCGGCAGGCCCGGCCCCGCCCCACCCCGCCCCCACTGTCTTGCCTATGGGGGCTGTATTTAAGGACATCCGTGCCCCAAGCCCACCTGGGGCTTCATTAAAGGTGGAGAGAGGACTTCGGATCTCTGTGTCATTGGGCGTCTGACTGGGGTCTCCCTCCCTGACGTTCCCCTACTCCCACCCCATCTCCCTCCCTGTCCACTTCCTCCTGCCTGTCTGCACCATTTGCCTCCCATCCAGGCACAGGGGACCAGTGGGGAACACTACTGATCCCTGCTGGTAGTTAGATCTATTTATTGAACACTGTTTTAATTGCCTTATATTAGTGAACTCATTCAATCACCATAGCAACACTGAGATGCAGAGACTCTGATAACACCCATTTTACAGCTGAGGAGGTCAGGCACGGTGGCTCACGCCTGTAATCCCAGCGCTTTGGGAGGCTAAGGTGTAGATCACCAGGTCAGGAGTTCAAGACCAGCCAGGCCAACATGGTGAAATCCTGTCTCTACTAAAAATATAAAAATTAACCAGGTGTGGTGCTGCACTCCTGTAATCCCAGCTACTTGGGAGGCTGAGGTAGGAGAATCACTTTAACCTGGGAGGCGGAGGTTGCAGTGAGCTGAGATCTCTACACTGCACTCCTCCATCTCAGAAACAAAAAAAGGTGAGGAAACTGAAGCCCAGAGAGGTTAAGAGGAGTTCCTGCCTACCAGGAATCTGCTTTAGTCGGGGATGCTGAGGAAGACAATAAAAGTTGTTCAGGCCAGGCGAGGTGGCTCACGGCAGTAATCCTAACACTTTGGGAGGCTGAGATGGGACGATTACTTGAATCCAGGGATTTCAGACCAGCCTGGGTAACAAAGTGAGACTCCATCTTTACAAAACATTTTTATTTTATTTTTTGAGATCAAGTTTTGCTCTTGTTGCCCAGGCTGGAGTGCAATGTCACGATCTTGGCTCACTGCAACCTCCACCTCCCAGCTTCAACGGATTCTTCTGCCTCAGCCTCCTGAGTAGCTGGGATTACAGGCGTGCACCACCATGCCCAGCTAATTTTTGTATTTTTAGTAGAGATGGGTTTCACCATGTTGGTCAGGCTGGTCTTGAACTCCCGACCTCAGATGATCCACCCTCCTCAGCCTCCCAAAGTGCTGGGATTACAGATGTGAGCCACTGTGCCTGGCCACAGAACTTTTTTTTTTAAATGTACACTTGTGGTCCCAGCTACTCTGGAGGCTAAGGTGGGAGGATCACTTGATCCTGGGAGGTCAAGGATCAGCGGCCATCAGTGGGTTTCCCTCTGCTGTCTCCATCTCTTCCCATCTGCTATGTGCCACTCCTGAATTCTCTCCTGTTTCCTCTTTCTCCTGCCTCTCGGTTTCCACTCTTTCTCCCAGGTTTCACTTCACCAAGCCCAGTGATTCTCCTCCTGGGAGGGAGGACAGTGTGACTGCTGTGATTCCTTTGCCTGTGGGCATGAGAGCTGTTGGCAGCACTGGGTCTGGGTGCCAGGGTCTTGGGGCCCTCCCAGCTCAGCCTAGGGGTAGAAATGTGGTGACTCCTCTAGACCCAGGTCCAGAAGCACAGAGGGGTGAGGCAGAGAGAGGAGTGGGAAACAGGAGGAGTTCACTATGCAAGGACATGCCAACAAGTGGATAGGTATAGAGATGCTGAGGCCTGGCCCCAAAAGGCAGTCACAAGCGTAGGACACAGTGACACGGCTGTAATCGCTATAGCCCTGGGAGGATGTGGCGCACGGACACATACAGACACATTCACGGGGGGGGGGAAACGCGGATGGTGCCCACATTCACCTCTCACAGTTGCCGTGAACACAGAGACTCCTGCAGGGCCCAGAACACGTGGGCTGTGTCATTTGGCGGCAGCTGCAGCCCACATACACACAGATACAAATAGAGAGAGTGCCAGCCCATCGCATGAACACCGCCCAGCCTGGGAGCCTCACTGGGACACAACACGAGTGGAGACTTCAACGGGGACCTGGCGCAACAAAGTAATACAAATATATTCCATAGGGTCATGGTCGCAACCACCTTACACCAGACACTGATTCAAACAGACAGTGTCATGCGCGCGCATACACATCGCGGCATCACAGCCCCAACAGGAAATGGATCCCCAGCAGCTGCCTCCTCTCCCACGGGGTCACAGTCACAAACAGCCCCAGGGTGCCTGTCCACGGTTGGACCCGTCACAATCCCACCAGACACACCCCACACGGAGGTTTGACGCGTCACAACCGCACAGACAGCAGGTTGGTCTTACCCACTCAGTCTGACATCCCACACCCTCTGCCACACACGCACAGCTCCAGCCTGGGGAGTCCCACAGGGCCCCACAGACTGCAGGCGACCCCGTCACGCCCAGATGCACTGTCACACCCAGGGTGCCAGACGGAGCAGACACACCCCCAGGGTGGCAGACGCAGCTCTCACACGCCCAGCCCCAGCTCGTGCCTCAGCCTGAGGACAAGTGCTGGCTGCGCATTTGCGGTGTGGTCGGCCTGTCTGCCCCGCCCTCGTGACACACCCCGCCCACCTGCCCAGGGCTGCCGGCTGAGCTGGCACAGCCCCGCAGGGCGGGGAGGGGAAAGTGTGGGCTCAGCACCTTCCCCGGCAGCGTGCGGGCTGCCCCTGCCCTGCCACCCTGGCACCCAAGTCCGCTGGGTGGCTCGGCCCCGTCGGAACAAGTCTGCCCTCTGCCTGTGGCCAACCACAGGGGCAGGGCAGCGGGTTCGGGGCGCCCTGCGCCCTGTTCCTGCCCCGCCCCCGCCTCTGCAGGCAGCTGGGGCCACAGAGGGAAGTCGTGGGGGGAGCCTGGGTTCCGGCTGGAGCCCCAGCTTCCTGTCCGGTTCGGTGGGGCAGGAAGCTGCTGGGGGAGGCCAACTCAGGCCTTCCTGCCCCCTCCCATGACAGGGCTGCGACCCGGGTCAGCAAAGGGGAGTGGGGAGGTGTGGGGGTCGGCGAGAGAAAGCCCCTTTCCCCTCATTCTCTGGACATGCAGAGTGTTTGGGGTTCCAGCGTGGATTTGTGTTAGGACCTTATTGTGTCTGTGTGATTGCGAGCTTTGCGGTTTGTCTCAAATGGGGTGTTCTGGGGGCCTGCCTGCTGTGTGGTACGGACTGCCTCACTTGTGTGTGTGTCCCCAGCACGTGTTAGCTCCGTGTGTTTGTGACTGTGCTGCATTTCTGGAGTGTGCGTTTGTATTTCTGCTGGGCAAGCTGTTGTATTTTCTGTGGGTTTCATGCTCTGGCACTGTTTGATTCTGCCAGTTGGCCATGTATCTGGGGCAAATCGTGGTCTGATACTTTTCTGAACATCTTCACTGTTATTCTGGGTATAAATTTGTACATTTTTTAGTGTAAGTTTGACTTGAAATGTGGGTGTTTTCTGCATGTTAATCGATCTGTGAGAATGTTTTTTTCCGAGTGTGTGTGTGTGATGGAGTCTTGCTCTGTTGCACAGGCTGGAGTGCAATGCACAATCTCGGCTCACTGCAACCTTTGTCTCCTGGGCTCAAACGATTCTCAGCTTCCCGAGCAGCTGGGATTACAGACACCCACCATCATGCCCGGCTAATATTTGTATTTTTAGTAGAGATGGGGTTTCACCATGTTGGCCAGCCTGTCTTGAACTCCTGACCTCGTGAGCTACCCACCTCGGCCTTCCAAAGTGCTGGGGCTACAGACGTGAGCCACCATGCCCAGCTGTGTGTGTTCTTACATGAGGCTGGTGAGTTGTGAGTTGTTTTCTGGGTTGCATTGTGATCGGTGTGTGTCGCTGGTATTCTGAGCAGTTTGCGTCTACGTGGTGTGTGTCCAGCATGCTTGCTGTGGTTCTTGGTGTATGTGTGTGTGAGGGAGGGCTGTACTTCCAGGTTGTGTGTGTCCGTCTCAGGGACTGGTGTTCCCAGCCTGTGGGTGCTGTGAGCAGGGACTGAGGTGGTGTCTGCATTCTGTGTTCCCACAGGAGAGCTGATGACTGCAGTGTGTGGAGTTGTGTGCATCTGTTGTGCATGACCATTGAGGGCATTTCACATTCTCGACAGGGGTGGATATGTCTTGCAAGCAGCTGCGAGTGTGGGTCTTGGGTCTGCATTGTGTGCTGGGTGCGTCCATGAAGCTGCCGGCATCATAAGTGACCAGTGCCTGTTGGCCTCCATACCCAGCACAGGCTGTTTCTGCAGCGCATCCCCTTACCAGCTGGTGCCACGCTGGCTCGGAGCTGGCTGTGGCAGCAGGCAGGGCAGGGCAGGGGCTGTGGTGGGCACTGGACCCATGCCCAGCTTCGGTATAAATATCCCAGGCTGCCGCTGTGTTTGCTGTGTTTACTCAGCCTCAGCCCTGGCCCAGGGGCGGCAGCAGCCCAGCAGGTCCTGGGGGCGGGGGTGACCAGGCCACAGCACAGACATTTCCTTCTGGACAGACAGGCCCCACAACCTTGCTGCCCCTTCCTGCGCTCTTTTTGGGTGGGCGAGAGGTGGTGCCCTCTCATTCTGGGTTTCCAGGGGCTGCCGGTGAGGCTCCAACCTGGTTGTCCCAGCTGGGCTTCCCAGAGTGTGGGAGACAGAGGAGATGGTGCCTGGGGTACGGGCCAAGACACACAGCAGGGAGGGGAAAGGGCAATGTGAGGGTAGAACAGAGCCCCCAGAGGGAGGCTCAGCAGAGAAAGGGACAGGGAAACGAGGTGGCAGGAGCCGAGAATGGCTGGGGACAAGGAGTGGAAAAGGTGGGGAGGAGAGGGAGGGAGGGAGGGAGGGACGGAGAAGCATGTGAAAAACAAGGGAGGAGAGGGGGAGACGGAAAGTAACAGGGAGACACTGACAACTAGAGAGGTGTGGAGACAGAAGAAGACAGCAGTGGCAGTGAGGGAGGAAGGCAGCGGGCAGGAAGGAAACGCAGAGAAGCAGGGAGAAGTTACTGTGGACAGAGGGACAGAGTGGCAGGAGCTGGAGGGGGAGTACAGGGAGGCAGCTTGCTCTGGCAGGACGCACAGGGCGGGGGTAGGTGGCGGGGTGCCGGCCAGGCCAGTGCGCCGGGCTAGGGCCAGGACTGGACAGGAGACACAGGGGTGGGGGCCGGATGCCCACCTAGGGGCTCTCTCCCAGCGGGGCCTGCCCTCCCTGACTCAGCCTTTCCGCCTACCCCAACCCCAGAACTGGGGGATGGAAGGTGCCTGTCCTGGGGGCCCACCACCCCCACACAGTGACCAGGGGGTGTGTCTCCCGCCATCCCTGCCCCACTCTGTCTCCACCTCTCTTCCTGTCTCCCCTTCTAATCCCTGTCGCTGGGACCGGCTCCACCTCTGTCTGTCAACTAGACGCTCCGGTCTTGCCCATCTGACTAAACCTAATTCTGACTCAATTTCTGTGTCTCTCATCACTTTTTAAAAATGGTCACAACAAATTTACGTTATAGCAAAGTATAGCATAAACAAATTTAATGACCAAATGACAGACTGGTCAAAAATGTGCCTGTCACCAAAGGCTGATACTTTTCCTGTGGCCCAGGCCCTCTGCTCTTACAAACAGGGCACAAATGCAGATACGTAAGAGACATACAGCTCTCATCTTGCACTCTTGGCTTTCCAAGAGGTGTGACCCTGAGGTCCTGGAGTCTGGCTGCTGGATTATCTTGGGCCTGGCAACCGCTTCCTCCTCTGGGTGACAGAGGAGTGATATCGGTAGTCCATAGCGCATAGCACAGCTGGGCCAAGTCAGTGATTCGGAGACTGTATCTCCACGTGATGACCCGATCTTGTCTGTTTGCAGGACAGTGCCCAGCACGGGGCGTTAGGCCTGCCGTCTGACCCTTCTCCAGCCTTCCTGTGTGAGGACGCCTGCATGTGCACTTGTCCCTCCAACGCTGTCCAACTCTGGATGGCCCCGACACCTGACCGGCCGGACAGCCCAGTGGTCTCTAGGACCTTTGTGGCCCTAGGCCTGGGTTCATGTGTCACATCTGTCTCTGAAGGCCGAGTGGCCTTGAGGAAGCACCTTTCCGGGCCTCCCCTGACCCATTTCACTGGCTCAGTTGACCGGGCTGTCACTTGGGCTTGGAGAGGACAGAAGCGCTCCATAGTGGAGGCTTTCGTTCTTTAGTAGTTGCTCTGTCTGAACATCTGTCTCCCTCCGTCCAGCTCTCACTTTCCCTGTCTGGCTCAAATTCTGGTTGACCCAGAGGGCACAGCTGAGGCTTGGAGGTCAGGAACCGTGGACTCCAGGAGGCAGTTTTGAGGGTCCTTCAGGCTCGCCATGGCAGGACGCCACCCTTCCATCACACAGGCATGAGGAGTCTCCAGGCCCTGTCTTGCTGACCCTTGGCCTGTGCACCCCCTCAACAGTGGCCAGGCCCTTCTGTGTGTGTGTCTGCTGGGGGAGCAGGAGCCGGCTGTGGGGGCATGGGAAGGCAGGACGCCTGGGTTCCCACAGGCCTGTGGCTGAGTCACCAGGCGGCCATCTGGCTCCCATTAGCTCAGGGCGGCAGGGGGCTCCATGGGGCGGGCCCTGCGGCCAGCTGGGGGCAGGGATGCTGGGGCAGGCTGCGTGTGGGATGACTCAGGACCCATGATAACAGCCTGTGCACATTTGGGGAGTGTAAACAGGAGAGGGAGAAGAAGGCGGAGGAAGGGAAAATTGTGGTTGGGCAGAGGGGGGCTGGTGGGGCTGAGGGGGTAGAGTCCCCCCTCCCTCTACACTCAAGCTGGCAGGCCCCGTGACCCCCAGCCTGGGTCCTTGGGAGGGATGAGAGCTGCCCCTCAGCCTCCCTTCCCCGGGGTCTCCTCCCTCCCCTGGGGCTGCATTACTCAGTGGTCAGCATACTGCCTAGCTGACAGCTGCCAGGTTTGAGGGAAGGGGAAAGAAGGGGCCCAGAGCCTGGAGCAGGGGATTGAAACCCAGAGATAAAGGCTGAGAGACAGATAGAGAGGGACAGTGACAGCAGATGCCTAGAGAGGTGGAAATGTACAAGCAGAAAGAACAAGAGGCCCAGAGTGAGGCAGAAGGAGAGATGGGAACCTAACAGAAGCGAGGAGGCTCTAAGTGTGAAACAGAGTGCAGACATAAACAGAGAGGGGGAGGCGGATGCACAGGAGGTGGCCGCGCCGGGGCCCAGGGGTCAGCACTGGAACCAAACCGGCCACTTCCAGACATGAAAGGTCCTGCCAGCTGGCCTCCAGCAAGGGGAGGACTTTCACCTTGGGCCCTGCGGTGGAGACAGAGCCTCAGGCAGAGAGAAAAGGGGAGACAGGGAGACAGCCAGCCAGAGCACTGGAAAAAGGGAGTGGGGGTAGGGAGAGACAGAAAGAAGCCCAGACAGGCAACGACAGGTAGGAGACGGGGCTGGAGAGAGGAGAAAGGTACGGAACCCCAGAAACGAGGGGGTAGGCTTGCCTGAGATGAGACTAGACCCAGCGAGATGGTGGTATGTATGGGTCAGTAGGTGCTGCCCTGATATCCCCCTAGAGAAAGGGTCACTGAGCTGGCCTGGAATCAGCTGCCTTGTTGGGGTCGAGGATGGGGCAGGCGGTGAGAAGGGTGGCGGCCTTCAGTCCCCATCCAGCTCTGGGCTGGGCGCGTCCTCAGGCTCCTCCTCATCAAAGTACCGCTCCTCCTCATCCCGAGCCACGATGTCCAGGTTGTCGAAGTCGGGGTTGTCGTCTACTGCGCTACAGGGGGAGGAGGCTGTCACAGACTGGGTCTTCCTGGGACCCTAGGATGCCCAGGTCAAGGGCCTGGGGCACTCTGATGTCAAAGGTCATGTGCTGGCAGCCGTCAGAGCTGACCCTCCGAGGGGGACGGTGGGCCTCTCAGGGTTTAAAACTAAAGGAAACAGTTTCCAAATCAGAGTTTGCACAAAAACTCCAGGCTGGGCATGATGGCTCATACCTGCAAGCTAGCATTATGGGAGGCCAAGGCAGGAGGATGGCTTGAGCCCAGCAGTTAGAGCCTTGGGCAACAGAGGGAGACCCTGTCTCTACAAAAAAATGGGAAAAGTAGCCAGGTATGGTGGCAAGCACCTGTAGTCCTAGCTTACTCAGGAGGCTGAGGCGGGAGGCTCACTTCAGGCCAGGAGGTCAAGGCTGCAGTGAGCTATGATCAAACTACAACATTCCAGCCTGGTTGACAAAGAAGACCCTATCTAAAAAAAAAAAAAAAAAACCCAAAACTCTAGTTTTTCTTAAAAAGTTGTAAAATGTGGCGACACAGGGGAGTACTTCCCAAGCAGGCAGTGGCTCTCCACAGAGAACCACGCGGTGGTGATTCTGCCCGCACGACATTCTGACATTCTGCCTTCACCACTGGGGCTTGCTACTGCCCTCCAGTGGACAGAGGCCGGGGACCAGCCAGACCCGACCACAGGCAGGACAGCTGCCCATGCCCTAGGGCAGCAAGCAAACCCAGTGGCAATCACTTGGGTGGCCAAGCCCAGCTTGATCTGGTCACTCAGAGCTCTCCTACCCATTGTGACTTCTGGCCCCTTCTGTCCCTTGGTGCTGCTGAAGGCTGGCACCTGCTGTGGCCTCTGCCAGGAACGCTCCTCCCCCTTCCCCCACTGACTTTCTGCAGGCCTTTGCTGTCCCCACCTCAGAGAGGCCTTCCCTGGCCACCCTGTCACTCCCCTCCCCATGCTTCACTTTTCCCCATGGCTCCGTCACCATGAAGGGCTAGAAAATTCTCCATCTTCCTAACTAGAGTGGTTCCTCTTTCCAGGCAGGGAAGCCTTTCTTTGGTTTTGGTCTCTGCCTTATTCCCAGAGCCTGTGGACGTCACAGATGCTCGGCACAAGCTGACTGAATGCACAGATGGGGGTCGTATCGAGGCCACTGCAGCCCAACAGCTGCCCTCCCGAGAGGACACACTGGTTCCCCAATTTCCTCCTGGGCCCCTGGCTTGGGAACAGCAGTAGGGCCTGCTGACTGAGCATCACTGTGGTCCAGGTCCTCTGCTCACTACTCTGCGTGCAGGAACCAGGGTTCTGAGCAGGTGGTCCTGGCTGGATGTGGAACAGCCAGATTCCATGCAAGAGCTGGGGATTCCAGAACTGGTGGAGGCTCCGGTGACTATGGCTGGGCCCCATGGCATTGGCAATCACAATTCCCACTTTCCTGATGAGCCTACCTCAGGACGGACGTGGGCTCTGCCTACGTGTGGTCACACATTACTTATCGAAGCTGGATGTGAAACCAAGGAGAGCCCTCTGCTGCCAGGCCTAGTGTTTGGGATCACAAGGCAAAGCTATCTTAAATTACAAAACCAATCTCTGACTGACACGTCACTCTCCTGGGTCCTTTTCAAAGCAGGTGGCCCACGTTTCTCAGCCCTGGAGTGCTACTGGAGAAATGAACAACTGGCAACTGTGGGGGCAGCCAGCACAGGCCCCTCCATGCCGGGCATGAACCCTGCCAGGGGTTACTTCCTGTAGCATGAGGAGGTCCAAGGTCCTGGGGAAGAGGTTGGGCTTCCTAGGGACACTTGGAGGGCGTTGGGGTAGTGACCTCTGCCACCTGCCAGAAGGGAAGTGTTTCAGGGTTTCATTGATACTGAGCTACATGTCATCCCTGCTCACCCTTGCCTTACAGGTGAGGAGACTTGAGGGTCTGACATGGACAGGGCTCATCCAAGGTCACCCAGCCTCCTCCTTTGGCTGTTCAATCCCACAGTCCACATCCTGGAACTGTTTCAGGGCCTTCCAGCTCCACGAAGGGAGGCCCCCACAGCTTGGCCAGGGCTCTGCATGTGGCCAGAGGCCATGGGATGCTGGGCTGGGGGATGGGGATGTGGGGGGGGCACAAGAGCACCTGTAGTCAAAGTCCCCGTCCTTGCCATCCAGGAAGCGCTGGTGCATCCGGCTGGTGAACTCTTCTCGCAGGATCAGCCTCTCCTCTGAGTCAGGGACCCAGGCCTCCGAGTCCTTGCCTGACCTCTGGTCTGCAGAGGGAGACCAGAGTGGGTGTGAATGAGGGTGCACTCGGGTAGGCACTGAACACAGTCCACAGAGAGCTGCTGCTCCTGTGCCCAGCCTTGTGCTGGGTGGCTCTGGGAACATAGCAGTGACAGAGATGGCCCTGGTCCTTGTCCTCCAGGGGCATGCAATCACATGACCATACGGTGCTCTGGAGACTGTATCCTCAGGTCAGGATGAGATCTGAAGGGTGGGAGGAGAGGCATTCCTGGCAAAGGGAATGGCCTGAGCGAAGACCTCTCGGCAAGGGATCATTTGGTGCCTTGGAGGAGTAGGGGTTAGGGATGCTACAGGTTTGGAAGGGCACACAGGGAGAGGGTCAGGCCAGGCAGGGGAGGGACACAATGTTGGCTTTTGCAGGCTGGGGGCCCAGTCTGCTGCCATGAAGTGGAGACAGGCAGGCCCAAGACTGAGGTGTCTGGAATCTGGGGCCTCCCTGCTACTGGCCCTCACCTTCCTCATCACTGTCCTCCTCCTCTTCCTCTTCCTCCAGGCAGGCCTCCTCCTCCTCTTGCTGTTGGAGTAGCCGCTGCTGCAGCTCCCGCTCCTCGTAGGATTGGAGCAGCAGGTTGGAGAGTGGGCAGGCGGGTCTGCCAGGGGACCCGGGCTTGGGGGGCTGGTGGGTTGGGGTGCGGGCACTGAGCTCCTCCTGGGTGAGATACTGCCCGATGTATTGCTCGTACAGCAGGGGGGCCCGGAACCGCATCTGCTCATCACTGAAGTACTCGCCCCCTGCAGGGGAGACAGGGTGGGCATGGGGAGAGTGACTGAGCACACCTGTCCTTGTGGGTGTGTATGTGATCACGCTTGTGGGATGATGTGTATACACAGTCCAAGTGTGTGCGTGCACACGTTCAGAAACACAAGAGCATATGCAGGCACCTGAGGTGGGTGTGAGTCCTCATGCAGGTGCCCGAGGCTGTGCGCATGAGCACCCATGCAGGTGCCTGAGGTCATGTGCACATGACTACTCATGCAGGCACCTGAGTACGTGCGTGGCCCAGCCTGAATCTTCCCCAAGTATTCATGCATCCAAGCATGTGTGTGCCTAGGTAGACCTGACTCCATCCTGGCATCTGAGGCTCTGAAGGTCTGGAGCTGGTGTAGAGCTGTGCCCAGGCACGATACACAAGCTCCTGCCTGTGGATGTGTGTATGGCCCGCATCCAGACTTCTCCATGAGGCCCAGCATATGCCCACAGGCACCTGTCTGTCTAGGTGTCAGCATGCAGGAATGCAGCAGGTTGTGTGCGCCTGTTTGTGAGGCCCTGGTCTGGCTGGCAGTGGATTCACCTGGACACACCTGCACTGTGGGGCGTGTCTATGCGTACATCCACGTCGCTCTGGCACGTGTGTGCAAGGGATCAGGTCAGGTGGGGTGTCTGCCCATGTGCGTATCCCTGGGAAAGCCAGGCCCTCCTGGTGGTAGAAGGCCCTAGATCTGACCTCTCCTGAGTGCACCCCCTTGGGTGGATCTGGCTTCCCCACTGTCCCCAAACCTGGGTTCTTTGCAGTCTGTGCCCTGGCTGCCTGTTCCTGCAGGAGCAACTCTGTCCCTCAGATAACAGTTAAACCTGTCCCAGTCCCTCCCCTCCACTGGTCTTAACCCCATCTTCAGAGCCTGGGGTCAAGAAACTGCCCAGACTCCTGGACTCTGCAGCACCGTAGGCTGTGACTGTCCGTCATGCTCAGCTTCCCCACTCCCACCAGCTCTCTCCCAGCTGTTTCCGGCATCCTCTAGCAGATTCAGTTTTTTGAGATGGAGCCTCATTCTGATCCCAGGCTGGAGTGTTGTGGCATCATCTTGGCTAACTGCAACATCCACCTCCCGGGTTCAAGTGATTATTCTCCTCCCTCCGCTTCCCGAGTAGCTGAGGTTACACCCGCCTGCCACAGTGTTTGGCTAATTTTCTTTGCATTTTTAGTAGAGGTGGGGTTTCACTATATTGGCCAGGCTGGTCTTGAACTCCTGATCTCAAGTGATCCACCTGCCTCGATCTCCCAAAGTGCTGGGATTACAGGAGTGAGCCAGTGTCCAGCCTCTGGCAGATGCAGTTTCTATCCCTCCTTCTCCCTAACTTGGATTATCACCCACCCCGGATCTGGGTCTCTCTCCATCTCTTCCTTTATCTCCATCCATCTTTCCTGCTTTTCTCAGTTTCTGTCACCTACCCCCACCTCATTCAATCATTCATCTTTTTTTTTTTTTTTGGTAACCTCTGCCTCCCAGATTCATGCGATTCTTCTGCCTCAGCCTCCTGAGTAGTTGAAATTACAGGTGCCTGCCACCATGCCTGGCTAATTTGTTTGCATTTTTAGTAGAGATGCAGTTTCACCATGTTGGCCAGGCTGCTCTGGAACTCCTGACCTCAAGTGATCCTCCCTCTTCAGCCTCCCAAAGTGCTGGGATTACAGGCTTGAGCCACCGCACCCAGCCCATCTTTCACTTTTTTTTTTCTTTTGAGATAAGTTCTGGCTCTATGGCCTAGGCTAGAGTTTAGTGGTGGGATCTCAGCTCACTAAAACTTCCACCTCCCAGGCTCAAGCAATTCTCCCACCTTAGCCTCCTGAGTAGTTAAGACTACAGGCGTGCACCACCATGCCTGGCTAATTTTTGTATTTTTTGCAAACACTGGATTTCACCATGTTGCCCAGGCTGGTCTTGTACTCCCAAGTTCAAGAAATCTGCCCACCTTGGCATCCCTAAGTGTTGGGATTACAGGCATGAGCCACTGTACCCAGCCTCTCACTTTCTCTAAGAACCTCTCTATAACTTGTGCCTTCTCCCTAACAATTTAACTTACTCTCTGCTTCACTCTCATCTTTTAACGTTGGTTCTGGTGTCGTGGTCACAAGGATGCTTTTATTTTTTTATTTTTTTATTTTTTTTTTCTTTTTTGAGACGGAGTTTCGCTCTTGTTACCCAGGCTGGAGTGCAATGGCGCGATCTCGGCTCACCGCAACCTCCGCCTCCTGGGTTCAAGCAATTCTCCTGCCTCAGCCTCCTGAGTAGCTGGGACTACAGGCACGCGCCACCGTGCCCAGCTAATTTTTTGTATTTTTAGTAGAGACGGGGTTTCACCATGTTGACCAGGATGGTCTCGATCTCTTGACCTCGTGATCCACCCGCCTCAGCCTCCCAAAGTGCTGGGATTACAGGCTTGAGCCACCGCGCCCGGCACAAGGATGCTTTTAATTATGTCATGGTCAAAAAGCTATGAATGATTTTTTTCCTTCATGCTTTTTAGAGGGTGTCTTGTTCAGAAGGCTTCTGTGTCCTCAAGGTCATGTACAAACTCCTTCTGGTTTCCTCTGATGCCTTTGTATATGGTGTGAGGTAGGGATGATCTCATGTTTTCTTCCTTAGGTATAACCAATTATCACAGCACTGTGTACTGTGTCCTCAGCTTACTGATCTGAAATGCTACTTCTGTCATCTACTAAATTATGATCTATTCTCACTGCCTGTCCCATTCTCTTCCCCTAGACTTGTCTATCTCTCCCCTTTACTTTGCATTTCTGTCTCAGTCTCTTCCTGTGTCCCTGTCTCTTTGTCTCAAAACTTCTCTCAGGATTTCTGTCTCTGTTTCTGTTCTTGCATTCTTTTTCCTAATTCCCTCTGCCTCAGTCTCCCCTCCTTCCCCATCTGTGCCCACTCTCACCCATCTGGCCCCCACACCTTGGATCAGCTCTCGTAGGGCAGCATAGCGCCGGTTACGGAGGCGGGTACGCAGGGTACGGGGCCGGGCAGTGCCCTGCTGGGCCACCTCAGCACAGTAGAAGTCTGCACGGTGGTCGCCACGCACGTGTCCAAAGCAGGCCAGGTGTTCCTCACGGAGGCCTGTGCGGAAGCGCTCCAGGAACACCAATGGCTTCTCATGATACAGCTGGGCCAGGATGGCTACTTTCTCATGCTCTGTCAGGTCAGGTTCACCCTGCTGCTGGCTGCACACAGGCAAGCGGCTGGCAGCCACAGCATGCAGCATGGCACTCACAGCTGCATTTTCAGCCGTGGAGGAGTCACTGTCCAGGGCCACTGGCGTTGCCTCAACTGCTTCCACTTTGTCCTGGGGTTTAGATGGGACTGGTGTCTGGCTCAGCTCACCCCAGTGTCCAGGTCTAGGCTCTGTGCAGCCTGAGGAAAGGAGAGATTTGTTAGTTCAGAGATGGGTGTGTGGGAAGGGACTGCGTGCTTAGTCACTCAGTTCACATTTACTGGGTACCTACTATATTCTGGGCACTGTTCTGGGCACTAGAGAAACCACAGTGAGCAAATGTTGACATTTTAGTAGGGGACACAATTAGCAACATAATTACTGAAAACAATATGTGTTCTGTGTTTCCCGGAGTTATGTGGAAAAATAAAGAGGTAAGGAGGAGGTAAGGAGGTGGAGGAGGCTGTAATTTTCTTTTCTTTTCAAGACAGGGTCTTGCTCTGTCACCCAGGCTGGACTGCAGTGGCGCAATCATATCTCACTGCAGCCTTGACCTCCTGGGCTTGAGAGATCCTCCCATCTCAGCCTCCCATGTAGCTAGGACAATCGATAGGCACATACCACGATGCCTGGCTAATTTTTAAATTTTTTGTAGAGACAGGATAATGACATGTTACTCAGGCTGGTCTCGAACTCCTGGGCTCCAGCAATCCTCCTGCCTTGGCCTCCCAAAGTGCTGGGGATTAAAGGCATAAGCCACTGTGACTGGCCTATTTTTATTTTTTTTAGAGACAGGGTCTCGCTTCATTGCTAGGCTGAAGTGCAATGGTGCAACCGTTATTCACTGTAACCTTAAACTCCTGGGCTCAAGGTTAGTGTATACCTAGTGTATACACTACCATACTTCAGTTAATCTTTAAATCTTTAAGTTTTTTTTTTTTTTAAAGTTTCAGTAGAGGCAAGGTTTCACTAGGTTGCCCAGGCTGATCTCAAACTCCTGAGCTCAGGCGATCCTCCCACCTTGGCCTTCCAAAGTGCTGGAATTACAGGCATGTGCCAATGGACCCCACTTAATTTTAATTTTTTTTGGTAGAGACAAGATCTTGCTGTGTGGCCCAGGCTGGTTTTGAACTCCTGGCCTCAAATGATCCTCTTGCCTCAGCCTTCAAAGTGCTGAGATTACAGTGTAAGCAACCATGCCTGGCTAAGGCTGCAATTTTAAGTGGAAGACTCAAGAAAGCTTTGCCAAAAAAGTGGCATTTGAGTAGAGGCCTGAGGTAGTGAGGGAGTAAGCCGTGAGATCTCTTGGAAAAGAGAATTTCAGGCAGAGGAAACAACTACTGCAAAGGCCCTGAGGCCTGACTTATTGATCCAGTCAATTCTTTTTTTTTTTTAAGATGGGCTTTCACCACATTGGCCAGGCTGGTCTTGAACTCCCGACCTCAGGTGATCCTCCCACCTTGGCCTCCAAAGTGCTTTGGTTACAGGCGTGAGCCACCACGCCCGACTGATCCAGTCAATTCTTTAAATCATCAATCCATTTGCTAATTTGCTTACTCATTCATTCACACTCTCAGGCATCCATGCGTCCACTCATCCACTCTTTAATAACTCTAAATCTCTGCGAGGCCCTATATCAGGCAATGCTGACAATCCATGGGATGAATCCAGTCCAGCTCCTGCCCTCAGGAGGTATGCAGTCTGATGTGGGATACAGTCAGGATCAAAGATAATACAGGCAAAGAAAACAGGAAAGCTGGCTGGGCATTGTGGCTCAGCTGGTACTTTGGGACACCAAGGTGAGCAGATCACTTGATGCCTCAAATTCGAAACCAGCCTGGCCAACACGGTGAAACTCTGTCTCTACTAAAAATACAAAAATCAGTGTAATCCCTGCTACTCGGGAGGGTGAGACACAAGCATCACTTCAACCCAGGAGGCGGAAGTCGCAGTGAGCTGAGATTAGCCACTGTCCTCCAGCCTGGGTGACAGAGCAAAGACTATCTCAAAAAAAAAAAAAGAAAAGAAAACAGGAAAGCTGAGCGCTTGGCAAACTGTGGTGAGAGCTGTTTCCCAAGAGTGGAGGGAGCAGGCCTGCAGCAAGTAGGAAATACGTGAAGACAGAGTATAGAGACAACTCCTTTAGGTGGCATGGCTGGGCTGGGGAGGAGAGAAGGGGTGACGTTACTTGTGTAGTGTGTATCAGGGAGGATTTCAATCATCAATGCAGCTGACGACTGAAATGGACAAGGGCAGGGGCTGTGGAGGAAGGAACAGGATCATGAGTGAGTGAATTAGAAAGATGTCAAGAGGCTGAGTGGAAGAACCAGGAGGCTGATATGCTGGGAGGTAAGGGAGGCATCCAGGCTGAGGTCCCAGGCTCTGGCCTTGGGAATGGTCTGCTGCTACACGGGCCTCCAGACTCCTCAGGAGAGAAGTGCTGGGCTGGAGACAGAGCTGTGGGTGTCATCAGAGTCAAGACAAGAGCCAGCCGGGCACAGTGGCTCACGCCTGTAATCCCAGCATTTTGGGAGGCCCAGGTGGGTGGGTCACGAGCTCAGGAGTTCAACACCAGCTTGGCTAACATAGTGAAACCCCGTCTCTACTAAAAATACAAAAATTAGCCAGGCATGGTGGCACACGCCTGAAGTCCCAGCAACTCGGGACTGAGGCAGGAGAATCGCTTGAACCCAGGAGGCAGAGGTTGTGGTGAGTCGAGAGTGAGCCACTGCACTCCAGCCTGGGCAACAGAGCAAGACTCTGTCTTAAAAAAAAAAAAAGGACAAAAGCCAAATCCAAGGAAAATGAGACAGGTACGGATCAGGGCGGGCAGGGGAGAGTGAGAGAGGGATGAGAAGAGAGTCCAGGAAAAAGCACTGCACAGATGTGGAGAGGAATGCCTCTGGAGCTAAAAACGGGCTGTCCAAAAGATAGCTACATCTTAATCCCTGGAACCCATTACTGTTACCTTAAACGGAAAAAAAAAAAAAAAAAAAGAGGTCGGTCGCAATGGCTCACCCCTGTAATCCTAGCACTTTGGGAGGCCAAGGTGGGTGGATCCCTTGAGGTCAGGAGCTCAAGACCAGCCTGGCCAACATGGCGAAACCCCATCTCTACCAAATATACAAAAAATTAGCCAAATGTCATGGTGCATGCCTGTAATCCCAGCTACTCAGGAGGCTGAGGCAGGAGAACTGCTTGAACCCTGGAGTTGGAGGCTGCAGTGAGCCAAGATTGCACCACTGCACTCCCTCCAGCCTGGGCAACAAAAGCAAAACTTCAAAAAAAAAAAAAAAACAAACGGTTCTCGCTGGGTGCAGTGGCTCATGCCTGTAATCCCTGCACTTTGGGAAGCCGAGGTGGGTGGATTGCAAGGTCAGGAGTTCAAGACCAGCCTGGTCAACATGGTGAAACCCCGTCTCTACTAAAAATACAAAAAATTAGCTGGGCACGGTGGTGCGTGCCTGTAATCCCAGCTACTCAGGAGGCTGAGGCAGGAGAATTGCGTGAACCCAGGAGGCGGAGGTTGCGGTGAGCCGAGATCGTGTCATTGCACTCCAGCCTGGGTAACGAGCAAAACTCCGTCTCAAAACAAACAAACAAACGGTTCTCTCCCAGTGGGGGAACACGATGCTGCAGATACCTGGATTTCAGCTCAGCAACACTGACTTCAGACCTCTGGCCTAGAGAACTATGAGAGAACAAAGTTCTGTTGCTTGAAGCCATGCAGTCTGTGATCCTTTGTTACAGCACCTCTGGGAAACAAAGTAAGAGGCTGAGAAGGAGCAGCCCAAGAGGCAAGAAATAAGGCACTGTGGTGTCACAGAAGCCAAAGGAAAGTGTGTAAGAAGGACGGGTCAACATCATTTAATTCTACTCCAGACTAGTAAGAAAAAACCTGAATGGGCGAGGTGTGGTGGCTCACACCTGTAATCCCAGCACTTTGGGAGGCTGAGGTGGGAAGATTTCTTGAGGTCAGAAGTTCAAGACCAGCCTGGCCAATGTGGTGCAACCCCCATCTCTACTAAAAACAAAAAAAAATTAGCCAGGCATGGTAGTGGGTGCCTGTAATCCCAGCTACTTCGAAAGCTGAGGCATGGGAATCACTTGAACCTGGGAGATTGCGCCACTGCACTCCAGTCTGGGCAACAGAGCGAGACTCTCTCTCAGAAAACAAAAACAGAAAAACAAAAAAACCTGAATGGGGTAACTGGATTGAACGACATGGGGGAAGTAAGTGGGGATCCTAATCAGAGCAGTTTCTTAGGGTGAAAGTCAGACAGTGGTAGGCAGGAGGTAAGGAAAAGTAGATAAGTATACATGACTCTCTGGAGGAGATAGATGGGGCCAAGAGATAGATTTTTTCTTTTTCTTTTTCTGAAACAGGGTCTCATTGTGTTGCCCAGGCTGGAATGTGATGGTGCAAACGCGGCTCACTGCAGACTCAACCTCCTGGGCTCAAGTGATATTCCCATCTCAGTTTCCTAAGTAGCTAGGACCACCGGAATGCACCACCACACCTGGCTTTTTTTTTGAGACGATTTCACCCTGTCACCCAGGCTGGAGTGCAGTGGTGCGATCTCTGCTCACTGCAATCCACCTCCCGGGTTCAAGTGATTCTGGTTGAAGTGATTCCAGCCTCAGCCTTCCAGGTAGCTGGGATTACAGGCACATGCCATGATGGCTAATTTTTGTATTTTTAGTAGAGATGGTTTCGCTGTTAGCTGGGCTGGTCTCCAACTCCTGAGCTCAGGTGATCTGCCTGCCTCAGCCTCCCAAAGTGCTGGGATTACAGGCATGAGCCACTGCACCAGGCCTTAATTTTTAAATTTTTTGTAGAGATGGAGTCTCGCTATGTTGCCAGTGCTGGTCTCAAACTCCTGGGCTCAGGTCTCTGTTGCAGAGACTGCAGTGCAGTGGTATAGCTCCCTGAAATGTGAAAGGGTTCAAGTTATACTCCCACCTTAGTCTCCCGAGTAGCTTGCCCTAGCTACTCCCTAGCGACCAAGCCTGGCTAATTTTTAAATTTTTCTAGATACCGGGTTTCTTTATGATGCCCACGCTGGTCTCAAAACTCCTGCATTCAAGCAACCCTTCTGCCTTGGCCTCTCAAAGTGTTGGGATTATAAGCGGGAGCCATTGCACCCGTCCTTAGATTTCTTTTTAGGTTAAATTTTTTATTTTTAGAAAATTTCAAACATACACAAAAGTAGAAAATACAACGACACCTCTCCCTCCACCTCCATATACACATCATCTCCATCTGGTTTCCACAATTACTAATTCTTGGCCAGTGGTGTTTGAGCCAGCCTTCCAACCACACCTCACCCCACATCGTATTATTTTGAGGGTTGGGGGGAAGCACAGAAACTGAGTAAAGACTTTGAAAGGAGACTGGCTGGATTTCGGACTTTGGGGATAAGGGGACTTACAAGGAAATGAGGGAATCGTTGGACTGGGGTAAGTCAAGTTTGCATCAGGCAGGTAGAATTTTAGCCTAGAGAGGTAGGAGGATTCGTCTGGGGCAAAGGAAGGCTCAGCTTGGCATAGGGAAGGAGGCAATTTGAAAAGAGCTGGCCCGAGACAATGCGGGAATTAGGCCGGGCAGAGAAGAGGTTTTTGTCAACTCCAGAGTTAGCCTCGTAAGGAAATGAGTTAGGGACATGGAAAGTGTTGGTCTGGAACCGGGAAGAGGTTAATTTCGGGGGGAAGGAATGGAGGAAATGGAGGTCAGCCTGCGACAAGGGAGAGGATAATCTGGGCAAAGTGGTGAAGAGGACCGGTAAGGAGGAGGGGGACGGGTGTCCCCCTAAAACGAGTCCTCCTTCGCGCTCCTAGAGGAATAATTTCCCAGAGACACCGCAGCCGCACCCAACTGCTGCCTCCGCGTGACTAAGATCTCACCCTCGTCGGGTTCCTTCGTCGCCGCCGCGGTCGCCACGGCCTCCATCCTGATTTTCTGGGACTTGTGAACCGCCCAGCTGGCCCCTCACAACAACTTTACGCCCACTCACGCAAGAGACACTTCCGCCTGAGAATGTTCCGGGTCCGGGTGCGCCGCTGCGCCCAGGTACCAAAGTTCCGGGACTAAGGCAGACGTTGCATTGCGCATGCGTGCCTCTTTGGGGCCCTGCCTCTCGCCTCCAGAAAGGAAAGAGGCTCCCGGGTGAGAGGCCCTTAAACGTCTGTACTCAGTAGGAACCAGAACCATTGTTCGTTTGTTCGCTGCTGTGACTCTGGCTTCAAGCGTGCTTAATTTTGGGATGGATGGTTAAAGGACTGTCCCCCGGAGCCTGGAGCTGTCATACTCTTGAGGGTGGGTTCGTGCTCTAGTTTAGACCTCCGCCTGTCCTTTTCCTTTCTCTACTCCTTCAGGAATCCAGGAATATTTACTAAGGCTTGACTTTTTTTTTTTTTGAGACAGGGACTCGCTCTGTTGCCCAGACGACTGCAGTGGCGCGATCATAGCTCACTGTAACCTCACGTTCCTGTGCTAAAGTGACCTTCCTGCCTCAGCCTTCGGAGTAGTTGGGACTACAGGAGTGCACCACGGCGCTTGGTTAATTTTTAAATTTTTGTAGCGCCAGGGGTTCCACGTTGTTGCCCAGGCTGTTGTAAGTCCTGACCTCAGGCAGTCCTCCCGCTTCAGCCTCTCAAAATTGCTGGGATTACAGGGTGAGAGCCACAAGACTGGCTAACCCTGGCACTGGCTGGCATGAGATGGGTGGTGAGGTAGAACTTCCCATTTTGTGTTCCCAGGACCTGGAGGAAATCTGCAGGTGCGAAACAATTGTGGTCCTGAGTTCCCTATGGGATGGGCAGGGGCTCTATTTAGGCATTACCGGCCGAGTAGACAGACATGCCACCAGTAACCACTCAGTGGCCAGACCAGGGCTTTTTTTTTTTTTTCGGGAGGTAGTTTTGCTCTTATTGCCCAGGCTGGAGTGCAATGGCGTGAACTCGGCTCACCACTGCCTCCCAGATTCAAGTGATTCTCCTGCCTCAGCCTCCTGAGTAGCTGGGATTACAGGAATGCACCACCATGCCCGGCTAATTTTGTATTTTTAGTAGAGACAGGATTTCTCCACGTTGGCCAGGCTGGTCTTGAATTCCCGACCTCAGGTGATCCGCCCACTTCAGCCTCCCAAAGTGCTGGGATTACAGGCTTGAGCCACTGTGTCTGGTCTGAACCTCATGATTTTTATGCAAAATTCCAGGTGCCACTATATTCTCCAATGCAGAGGTTCATGGCATTTGTGGGTTCCAAAAGGTATTTATGGCTCCTCAGAACAAAATAACCACTGATGTGATATTCAAAGAGGGAGCAGAAAGAGATGGAGCCAGCGAGGTTACCAGGTGCTAGGCCATGCGGGGCTTCATAAGCCATGGTAAGTAGCTTGGTCTCCTTTATTCTGAAGGGAGTGGGCAAGGGGATGAGATGTGAGGAAGTCCGTGGCTCAAAACAGAGGAAGAGCTTCCTCATTTGCATTCCCTTGAGGTCTGGGTATATGGAAGCCAAGGAGGTCCCCATTTACCACCCAATACCTAGGCATTACCAGGAGACACCAGCAGAGGGTGCTGTAGCACAGCACATGGACATGCAGAGAAGGGGACTTTCCAGACTAAGGGCCCTGCTCCCTCCTTTTAGGGTCCCTTTTAGCACCAACCTTGGTTCCTTCTCACATTCCGATGCCCTACCCAAGATTCTGAGACTGCTTCCCTCCCTTGTTTTTGCTGCCCATCTCCCCTTCACAAGGCTCTGAGCTCCCACCAGGGAAGGTTGGGGCTGAACTGGCTTCTCCTGTGGCCCAGCACTGTCCCTCACAAGGAGCCAGGAACACAGCACATACTGAGGGAATGAAGAAATAAGGTTGCTATGGATGAAGAACGATGGTCCATGCGGGTGCAATCTGGAGTATTCTCCTGGCTCACTCCTCCAGGAAGCCCTCCCTGCATACCACCCCAGCTGACCTCTTGGTGCTGGCAGGTCTGTGTTCCCTGGAGTGGCAGCTCTGTGAGAACTGGGTCCAGGACTACCAAAGAACACAGCAGGTGCCTCACACACTGGCTGAAACATGAAGCTCCCAGAATCCCCACAAATCTCCACCACAGAAGAGGCAGGAACAGTCCTATTTGCTGCAAACAGGCCAGGCCTGAGGTGGGTGGTCTGAAGATGCCCAGTGATGATCCCAAACAAACCAGCCCTGTTCTCTGCCCCATCAGTCCCACCCATCCCTCCACCAACAGGCCTGCTCCACACCCTTTACTCAAAAACCCCTGGAGGTATTTCATACTGTGAGAGATAGAGAACCAGAGAAGCACTTTAAAAATGAACTAGTGGATTTAAACCAGGGACCCTTGTTTAAGGGTGCATTTTTAGCACTAAAATCAGGGCCAGGCATATGAATCCCTCAGTAAGCTGGTTTAATGAATGAGTAAATAATTTCCCTTTGAAAAGGCCCCCCACGCCAATTGATGGCTAACTGCAGTAACACCTCAGGGTTTCAACCTTGCTTCCTTCCCACTAGGAAGTGTGATGTCATTTATTCAAAGAAAACAAAACAAAACCAAACAAAACAGGGCAAACACATTTCTTAATAAGTGCAGTTTGTTAAAATCCTGTTAAAACATGAGTCAAGGGGAAGTAAAAATAAAGGGTATCACTGTAGGAAAAGCTTTTGGGTCTGGCACCTGGGAGATGCCTGGAGAGGAGGCAGTGGGAGAAACTTCAAGTTCTGAAGGGAAGGAGCCCCCAACCTCCCCTTCTTCCCTCTCACCCACTGAATCCCGCCAGAAACTACCAAGACGCCTGGAATAAAAGGTTTCAAGTTCAATAGTCACACTCTCTCCAAATACAAAAAGCAGTTACAATTCAACTGAACACAGAAGCTTGTGTGCAAAGTTACGGGGAACTGGGATGTCGTATAAAAAGTCAGGTTCAAGATCATTCTGTGGTTTGGTTTTATATGTTTTGTTTTGTGGCTCTTCCTCAGTCACCTGAACTCAGGAAAGAAATACTTATCTTGATGAAATATCAATAGCCGACCCACAGTAAAAACAGACAAATTCTAAAAATTAAAAAAAAGCGCATAATTGCCAAAAAAATATGCCACTGCTTCCTCCCTCCCCATTTTGCTTTTTAAACATTTTTTTTTTTTTTTTTTAAGTTTTTGATTTTCTTTTTTTAATCCTGAAAAGTAGACAGTAAAAGAGCTCCTGGGAGAATTTACAACCAACTGTATGAGGGTCTGGGAAGCTGAGGGTGGAGCAGGGTTGGGAGAGTGAACAGGAAGGGCTTCTCCCCTCAGTCACTGTAGCCTCACTGTATGACCAAGGGAAGGTGGGGATTATTTAGTCAAAAAGGAAGAAGGTAGGAGGAACAGGAGGTGGAAGGTAGGGAAGGGGAGAAAATGAAAGGTCATTGTTGCCTGTTTGAATCCAGAGAAAACTGCCTGGCCCTGTGGAGGGGAAGAAGCCCCTCAGAGGGGAGGCAGTGGGCTGGCGGGAGGCAGCCCTGGGATGACCCCATCCCCAGCACCATGGGATCTGGTGGGGGCAGAGGAGGGGCCGAGGCAGGCGCTGGTGGAGGAAGCCGGCAGGGGCCTCCGGGAGCCTCTAGGTCACACTGGCTACTGTGTGCTTGTGCCACCCTGTGTGTTCCCAGAGTAGCTCCCGTAATCATAGTTCCCGTAGTACGGTGGCCACTGGCCCTGGTTCTGATAGTACTGGTTCCACTGCTGGGCATACTGCGGAGAGAAACCAAGAATACCAAGTTATCCTGCATCTACTTCACATGTAGCTTTCCCAGCAGCCCCGCCCTCACCTAGGACAGATAGGTGCTGTGACAACAGCTGAACACAGGTCCCCTGACAGAGACATCAAGGCACCTTGGGAAGACCTGATGCCACAGAGGTAGGCAGTTAGGGACTGAAGCCCAGCTCGCAGCTTGTCAACCCAGTGCCTTTCAAGTACAGCTAGATATCATATTCAAAAGATTTATTAACAGGTATAGATAGGGGCCTGGGCAGCAACTAGCAGCAGGATTTGGAGCCCCCCTGGCCATGGTGCTGAAAGAGGACTCTGAGGCCCCTGCTGTTTCCCAGAAGCTGCACTGTGGAGGTGGCTAGGGACACCAATTACCTAGCACCCAGTAGAGAAGTGTTGACCCAATGGAATGGCTGCACCAGAACACTAGGCCAAGGCCAGCAGGCTGTCTTTTTAGGAATAAACAGGGACTCCAGTCTGGGAATACACATCCAGGAGGGGCCCATGGAAGTCTCTTCAGCCAACTAGCCCCCAGTCTGGCACCTACCTGCTGATACTGGTTATAGCTGGGCTGAGGGTAGGTCTGTGCGGTGGGGGGTGGTGGTGGGGTATAGGGGGCTGGGTTGTAACCGCCGTAGCTCCCATAGTTGTAGGCAGGTGGTGGTGGAGGTGGAGGCGGTGGGGCTGTGTAGCCCTGGCTGTAACCTCCCTGGTTGTAGGGTGGCTGGCTGTAACTCGGCTGGAAAGTGGAGGGAAAAAAGCCAAAGCTCTGTGAAATAGAGGAAATCTGCAGATGTGAAATGCTGGGATGGAAAAAGGGCCTTTGTTAAGTGGTTGGCCCACAGGGGCCCTTCCCCTGCCTGGTGGACACTGTTTGTGGGCTGAGGAGGTGGTGAGCCACCTCCATGCCATAGCTGGACAGGGCAGGATCTGGACTCCAACCCCAGCTCTGACGCACCCGGGGAGCAAGGTACATGGCACTTCTTGAAATCCCAGTTTTCTTTTTTGTAAAAGGAGAATCACAATAGAACAACCCCTTTAGCTTGCCCTGAGTATCCAATAAGCTTGTGTGTATAAATCACTGGGCACTCAACAGGTGGTGGTAGTTGTTACTGGAAGATCTGCTGAGAAACAGTAGTGCTTCTCAAGTACAGGTTGGATCATTTACTCATTTAATCTCCATATCGAATCTGGGGGTAGGTTCCATAAGCCCCGTTATAAAGAGGCTCAAGAAGATGAAATTTCTGGGCCAAGGTCACACAGCGAAAAGGGCTTGACCCTAGGTCTGCCTAGTCCCAGAGCTATAGCGCCACCCATTCCTCATAACAAACCTTGGAAGTGAGTTCTACTAATGCCTTTATGAGGAAAATGAGACCCAGAGACAGGAAGCTGTTTGTCCAAGCTCATGGAAACAGGATGTTGTAGGGCTGGGGGTCTGGATCTGTGCCTGCCCAACTCTTGTTCTAGGAAATATTCTACTTAGACAGGCCTGGGAACCATCCATCTGTCTCCTGGCAACTGCTTCCAGGCCTGGCATGAGGAAACTGCTCGGGAAATGGCTGTGCAATAACTGAAGACCTCTCTGGTTTACAGGAGCCTGTGCGTACCAGAGCCAGGGCAGTGGCTTTCCAACAACTGGAACTGAGCCTGGAGCTGCTCAGGATAGAAGATCTCTGTGCAGAGGGCAAGTCTCAGCGACCTTAGGGCCCTGGTCATTACATCCAAAAGACGAAGAGGTCAGACCCTTTCACCCTGGGCAAGGGATGTGCTTTTCAATCAAGTGCTTTCTTGGGGATTCAGTGAGGTTAGTGACACAGCCAAGTCACTTGCTGGAGGATCAGTGCTTACAGCCCATCCCCCTGAGGGTGGTGGGAGAAGAGTAGGTTCTGGGAAGGTCTCCATTTACTTCTGGGTTTGGAGGGGATCTGGGAATGTCTAGGGTCCATCTGAGTCAAGATCACTGCCAGGGAAAAAGAAGGGCAGGCTAGAGGTAAGAGTGAAGGCCAGTAGCTGGGGCATGTCTTAACCTGCTCAGGTTCAAGAGCACACGTGAGATCCCTACATACACACACATACTCATTCTCTCACCTGTGGAGGGCTGTAGCTGCTGACAGTGGGGGTGCTGGTATTGGCGCTTGAGCCAGGGATGCTGCTGTTCTTATTATAGGTGGTGGCCCCTGGGGGGTTCCGAGCAGGGCTGTAGCTGGGTGGTGGCGGTGGCTGCTGTGGTGGTGGCTGTGGTGGCGGAGGCTGCTGTGGTGGTGGCTGTTGCTGGGGAGCCCGGTTGTAGCTGCCTCTGTTGTTGGAGTTGTTGTTATCCCGGTTGTTGTTACCCCAGCGGTTCTGGTTATAGCCACCACCTCCACTGCGGTTGAAACCTGTGTTGCAGAAATCCACATGAAAGCCACCATCATTCCCAACTTGCAACCCCAGAGAACTGGGCTGTCTTGGTGACTACTATGAGCCAGCATGGCCAGGAGCAGATCAATAACTCATGGTGAACAAACAAAAGCATGTCGTCTGGGATTCCCCAGACCCCTGGGCACACTCCCCTGTCCCAGCCCTTATGACAGGTTTGTCTCATCCACTGGACTGCGAGAATGGTGAGGCAGAGACCAGGGCAGTCTTGGGTTCTATGTCCCAGCATCTCAACAGCTGCTCAATATGCAGGAAGGAGATGCTGAAGTAGAGGAAGCAGGATGGGCACAGTGGCTTACACATGTAACCCCAGCATTTTGAAAGACCCAGGTGGCCAGATCACCTGAGATCAGGAGTTCAAGATGAGCCTCACCAAAACGGAGAACCCGTTTCTACTAAATATACCAAATTAGCCAGGCGTGGTGGCACATGCCTGTAATCCCAGCTACTTGGGAGGCTGAGGCAGAAGAATCACTTGAATCCAGGATACGGAGGTTGTGGTGAGCCCAGATTGTGCCATTGCATTCCAGCCTGAGGAACAAGAGCAACACTCTGTTCTGAAAAGAGAGGAGGCTAAGCACTGGGGACAGCTATGAACCAGTCACATCTAGTCCTTTCCAGACTTGGCCAAAGATGTAGACCCCATTTCCAATAGATTTTGATCTAGACCCTATTTCCAAGGAGGTCATGGGGGAAAGTTCACAAAAATGACAGCAATGTGACAGAGTGGGCACTATGACATGCAAATGGACAAAGGGCTTCATAAGCAATGCCTGGGGAGTGGGACGGTGGGAGCATTTCTGAGGCCTCTGCATCTGACTTGTTTCAGTTTTCTACCAGAGTTTAACTCACAGCTGGAGCTCAGAAAACTTTAGTTGCTGACTGACTGAGCAGTCAAAGCCCAACCCCAACCTGGGAACAGAAAGTGGGGAGTACTGTGTGTGAGATATCTCACCTCCTCGGTAATTGCCTCCTCCTCCGCTGCCTCCCCCTCGGTTCTGGAAGCCACCACGGTTGCCTCCAGGGGGTCCTCGGTTGTCATAGCGCTGGAAGCCACCGCCACCCCCGCGGCCCCGGAAGCCACCACCACCTCGGTTGTCAAAGCGCTTTTCAGGGGGTGGCCCAGCCTTACGGCCTTCCTCATTGTACTGCCTCACTAGCTTGTCCGCTTCCTCTCGCTGCAGCTCAATGAACAGAACCTCATCCAGGAAGTCCCCAACATCTGGCAATGTGAAGTTGGCTAGGAGGAAGAGTGCCCCAGAAGGAACAGGGAGAAGAGGTCAGTACCTTCTCAAGTCTGTTCCCCTCCACCCAGAAGAGTGGCCTTCCAGAAGGGAAAAAGTGAAGAAAACTGGAGTAGCGAATAAGAAAGAGGTAGACAGAAAGCTGGGTGTGGTGGCTCAAACCTGTAATCCCAGCACTTTGGGAAGCCGAGGTGGGTGGATCACCTGAGGTCGGGAGTTCAAGACCAGCCTGGCCAACATGGCGAAACGCCATCTCTACTAAAAATACAAAAATTAGCCGGGCGAGGTGGCACGCACCTATAGTCCCAGCTATTTGGGAGGCTGAGGCAGGATAATCACTTGAACCTAGGAGACAAGAGGCTGCAGTGAGCTCAGATCACGCCACTGCACCCAGCCTGGGTGACAGGGAGAGACTGTCTCCAAAAAAGAAAAAAGAAAAGAAAGAGGTAGACAGAGCCCCAACCCCTCAGCCTGCTGGGTGTCAGGGGCTAACGAAGACCCCTCTCTCCTCTTTTTTCTGAAGAGGTGACTAGGACCCACTTAGCCACAGTGCTCAGCTCCCTCAGGCCTCACTCCAGGGAACAGGTTAGGCAGATGGCATCACCATCCCCATTTCTACAGAGAAGCAAACTGAAGCTCCCAGTCAGCCCATCTGGGGCCAGAGGCAGGGTGAGCACGCAGGACTTTCAGCTTTAGCTCCCATAAGTCCTTTCCCTCGTGCTGCCCCACTCCCATCCAGCCTGAAAACCCTGACACAAGAAAGGGACAAAGCAGAAGCAAAGAAAGATTAAGATCAGAGAAGAAATCATTAGGACCCAGGGAAGGGCAAACTGAGTCAAGAGCTTCTTCTCTCCAGGACCCTGTGGTGATGTTCCTTTGGGAAGCACTCATTTCCTACCTTTCATTTCTAAGACCGCATGATCTGGGACATCCTTCCCTTCCTCGTCGGTTCTCTTTATTGTTCGGTCTTTTAGGTCCTCGTCAGTGGGACAAATGACAATAGCTTTGCGCTGGAAGCCTTCAAATGGTCTCATTTTTCGTCTCTGGGCTGACCCATAAACATTTGTCTAAGGGTAAGGTAACAGAAGAGGCAAGAGATGGTACATTAAGAGTTGGTTTTTTCCTCTGAGGGGTATTATGTAGGCCAGCGACTGAGAGAAGGATATCAGTGCTCCTTGTAAGCAGAGAAACTCAGGAAACAGCTCTTTTTTACTTTGAAGATTCTTGAGTCCCCCTCAGCAAATGAATTGCTTAGATAAGTGGCAGCAGACAGGCAGAGGACAAAGGATTTCTAATAGTTGGGGCTTTGCTTTTTAATCCTATTTGTTCTTGGTACTGTGCCTTACAATTTCTTTTCCCTATTCTAAAAGTTAATATATACTCGGTAAAAAATTCATAGTATAAGGCATAGTTTAGAGGAAAAACCTGCATTCCCTTAGTGCCAGCCCTTCTTCTCAGAGAGAATGAAGACTAAATTTCTTATGTGCACTTTTACAAATATTTAATTTTTTTTTTTTTTAGATGGGAGTCTCACTCTGTCACCCAGGCTGGAGTGCAATGGCACAATCTTGGCTCACTGCAACCTCCACTTCCCAGGTTCAAGCAATTCTACTGGCTCAGCCTTCCAAGTAGCTGGGACTACAGGCGCCCGCCACCATGCCCGGCTACTTTTTATATTTTTGGTAGAGATGGGGTTTCACCATATTGGCCAGGCTGGTCTCGAACTCTTGGCCCACCTCAGCCTCCCAAAGTACTGGGATTACAGGTGTGAGCCACCACGCCCAGCTATCTATGTGAATTTTTTACACAAAAAGAACTGTATTATGCACAT
The DNA here is from genome assembly GCA_031835075.1 of Saguinus oedipus. Taxonomy (NCBI): domain Eukaryota; kingdom Metazoa; phylum Chordata; class Mammalia; order Primates; family Cebidae; genus Saguinus; species Saguinus oedipus. Next base: position 43,894,251 of record CM063187.1, on the reverse strand, counting down.
CCTCCTGAGGCTCTTTTTCGTGTAACATGAAACTTTCTCTAAAGTTTTTCTCTGCATTATTCTTTTTTAATGGCTGTATAATACCTATAGCATAGCTATGCTACTAACTGACCAGCTCCTCTTGACAGTTTTGTAGTTTGTTTTCATCAACACTTTTATTCCCTGTCTTTCTCTGAAACATCAGTCTCACCCACAGGCTTCTAACCAGCAAGCTCAACAAGTCAGGAGCCTCTGCTTTTCACAGTGCAGTTTTGTTCCCAATGTTTCCTTCCCTTCCTCTCAGTGATGACAGGCGTGTCCTGAGCTGGTGCTGGCAGAGCAGTGCTCTAGCACCTACGTGGTTGAGAGCAGTAACAACATCAGCTTCCGTTTACTAAGCACCCTCCATGCCAGGCCCTTTGGGAATGGGGCCTACCTCTGTTGGACTCAGGGCTCCACTGCCTCAGCCTGCATACTTGAATTACCCGGACACTACTTAGAAAGTGAGCAGCCCAGACTTCATTTGAGACTTCCTGAGCCTGAACCTCTAGAAGTGAGACCCAGGCACCTGTACAGGTATCCTCCCTATGGAAACTCAGCAGAAATAAAGTCATGAGTTTTTAACTGCATTTAAACAACTTTTTAAGTGGCTCTGACAGGGACCCAAGAAAGAAGCCACATATGGGGAAAACAGTCTGAAAAGGGGCATATACAAATGGACCAAAAAATATATATATATATATATTCTGAAGATGCAGGCTGGCTGGGTGGAAAGAGTAGGGTCAAGTCCCGGTGTGGCTACTAACGCACCCTGGCCTCATCTGTAATACAGGGTTGAAAAGCCTCCCTCCTGGGCTGGCGAGGACTGAGTAAGAGAATGGCCATAAAGCAACTGACAAAGTGCAAGAAACTATTCAAGTAGGGGGACACAGGTGGCCTCCAGGGCGGGAGACACCTTGATGGGAAGCAGGCCGTGCACTGGGATGGCCCAGCCTCAGCTGCTCCTCTACAAAATCAAGCCCTGAAAAGGAAAAACGGCATGGATGTCTCTGGTTGCTGTTAAGACTGAATGAGTTGGTGTGAGTAAAAGCACTCATCTAAGCCCAGGCCCTGGCTCACAGCCATTACTCGACAACTGTAAGCTGTCACTGATGTGGTCATCACTCTGTGGATATTTATACTGTCACGTTGACTTGAAGCAGCCCAGACCAAAGAAAAGCTATAGTGATCTCCCAAGCAGAGGGAGAGTAAGACAGGGTGGAATGAACACAGGCTTTGGGGAAGAAACCTGGGCTTGAAATCCCTGCTGTGCCCTTTACTATTTGTGAGACTCTAGACAAAAGTCCCCTAAGTAGCCTGAGTCTCAAATTTCTTCATCTGAAAGACAAGGATCATCACCTTCCTCCCAGCTCTGGAGAGGATTTGCAGATGTGAAAATCTCTGGAAAGTGCCAAGGAGGTCGGCAGTGACAGAAGTCAACATCCAAGGTGGATCTGAAAACAAGGCCTATAGGACTGACTGTCCAGGAGAGGCATCCCCATGGAAAGTACCAAGGAAAATTTAAGCCTGAGGAAAAAACAAGACATAAGAGATCCTCTTTTAAGATCAAAGGAACAGGATGCTGGATGTGGATTAGCCAGGGGCCAGGGACTCAGCACAGATCTGCTGGAAGTTCTGGGCCGTAGGTGCAGCTGCTTAAACTAACCAGATCCTCTGGCCCTGACACATGTGCCAGGAAAAAATGTTCTTCCCTGTTCCCCGGAAAAAGTGCCTACCCTCATGAAGAAGGACGTCATAGGAGTGACAGGCACACACATACCGTTCTTGGGGTCTTGGGACACTGGCCCACAAAGAGCCCTTGGACCACAAATTGTTTGAAGAGGAATAGTGGAAAAGTTAAGAGGAAAAGTTACAGAGGAAAAGTTAAGTCTCCTCTCCCCACTACTCTTTTTTGACTCCATTCCTAAAAGCAAAGCAGAATGTGGCATCTGGACCCAGGAAGAAAGATTCTGACACAAAAGCCCAGAGTGGCCCCAGACTATTCTGCTTTTTTTGCCACTAAGTGATCCTGTTTTGATTCCTCTGAAGTGCGAGGGTATGGAGAGACATATCCTGGAGGTCTCCATGAGGTACAGCTGCCCCTCAATGTTGCGATGAGGGAAGAGGAGAGAAGCAAAGCTGCCAAGATGGCTCGTCCCTGTAGCTTCATGTGATGGGAGGAATGGAGGCGGAGCAGATTGTACTCATAAATAGCTGGCCTTTGTCCTTGTAAGTGGCTAGACTGGGAGGGACGGCTTCTCAGTCACTTTGGAACTGAGGTGCTGAGAATCCTCTCACCATCTAAGACTGCGCCTCCCTCCACTTACTTCTTGGCTTGGGGAAGGGAAGAAGAGTCTAAACCACACGGGCAGAAATGCAAATACTTGGCTTTCCTGGAGGAAAGGGAATTAACTGCTGGTGGCTGTTGCCACAGCAAACACAGTGAGGTCAGAGCCCCCGGGCCAGCCCAGCACTTCTGTGGTTGCTGGGGGCTGCTGGTGGCTGTTGCTATGAGACCAGCACAACAGCTAGGTCAGCTTTTCCAGCTGCATGGGTTCCCTCTGCCTAGCTCCTGCTTCCCCCAGTCCCACCCTGCTTGAAGATGTTGATTCTAAGAGAAAATGTGGCTGCCTGTGTTCCCTGGCCCCTGTGACATGAACTAAGGGACAAGAGTTGGGTTTTTCAGAGAAGTTCTATGGGAAGTTTTGGTGTGTAACAGTCTGAGGGAGGGAGGAGGGAACACAGGAGGTACTAGTGATGACTTGACAGCCCAGGCTCTCTCAAGCCCCCCTATCCCTGTCTACTCTCATTTGTCAGAGCTCATGAGGGTCACACTGGCAGCAGGAGAAACCCAGCTGGCTCTGAGGAGCAAAATGAAGGCTGATGAGTAAAGAATTTGCTTTGGGCTCAGAGTGAGGTGAATTCTAATCAAAGGAACCACATTTATAGGAAGAGAACTGGCTGGAGTTCAAGAATGGAATGGGCTTCAGCCTCTAGGGATGGTTGGGGATGAAGGAAAGAAACATCCCTTCTCCAACGCCTGCAAATAAGATATAAGATGCAGGTTACTGTGGGGCACTATTCTAGCCCTAGGTTTCCATTTCAGGCAAAAGTGTGGCACCTGCCGACCAGGATGCAAATGAGGACTAGAGCGACATGTTCTGACTGTGATATTAACCCATCTGGCCCTGATTCAGACCGATGCCTGCCCTGGCTCTAGGCTGTTAAGAGCCCTCTAAGGAAACTACTAGGCAGCAGTGTCCTATTCTGGGGTGGGTTTCGACAACACGGCTCCCCAGAAACCTCCAGAAGGGCAACTTGTTTGCCTCATAGCAGGCCAGTCAATTCCTGTTCTGTACTCTATTTTGAGGCCCTCTGGGACAAGGCCAGAAAGCATCTCATTCCAGAGGCTTCCTACCTCCAACAGAAGACCCTGAAGAGCCACCTGAGGCAATGTGGCCTTCTACTCCCCCTTTCTCTCTCCTCTGCAGCCTTTTACTAGCCAGGCAAATTTATCTACATTCCTCCAGATGAAAACATGACCATGACTCCCCACTCCCTTCCGGACAAAGCCCCAGCTCTTTTAATCATCCTCTGTGTCCTGACCCAGACATTCCACCTCCAGAAAGCTTCCCCAAATTCCCATCATGGCCCCAACCATTCTAGCCTATGGATGCTTGGGAAGTCAGCAGAGCTGATCTATCAGTACACTGGGTGTGTGGCTTAGCAGTCCTATAGTCCTCTGTAGAGGCCTCAGTTTCCTCTCTGGTCCACCTCTTTTCTATCTTTTTCTCCTCTGATGTTCCACAGCTGTGATGCCCAAATGATCTGAAGAGGCTACTCAGGTTATCAAAGAATGTAGGTCAAAGCCCCAGTATACCTGAGAGCATGTGCCCAATAACATACATCCCAGGGTTGGGGTTAGAGTCCAGGCCAGACAAAGGCAGAATCCTGGCTTACACAGGCCCACCTAGCTTCTGTAGTCAACCTCTCCTTCTCTCTCAAGGACGAGCATTTCTGAGGCCAACCTACATAACAGGAGGCCCAGAAGAGCCAAATGTGGGGAGTCTGACCACTCAGGAAAAACCAGTGAAGGCAAAACATGGTTCTGGGCTGAGGTTCAGGAACTGCAGAGACTTTGCCTGAAGTATGGGTTTCCCCTTTGGAAATTCCACCTAGCCCAGGAGACAGCTATGCATCATCAACTTACCCATCACTGCCAAAGCTGGTGGAGTAGAAGTGCCAGGATTGGCCAGGGGCCTGCTCTGAACCTTCTATACACAAACACCTAACTTCCCTCTCTTTCCCTCTCATAACCAGAGTTTTCTGGAACCCACTTTTGGGGTTTAGGCCAAAACAGGTGGAACCACTGACTTTATACTCCCTCCCTCAGCCTGAGTAGCCTATGGTTTCAGGCCCCGAGTCAATCCTCCAATCTATGGTTAACCAGAGAACCCTCCTCCCCAGCCTTCAGAGTTTAGGTTCTCTGTCTCACTGTTGGCCCAGATCACTTGGCCGGACCCACATGCCCCTTCAGCAAGAGGCTGGTAGCGCTGAAGACCACAGACATACCTGGTACAGCCCTAGACCCTGTCCCCAAACAAGCCAGTAGCAGCCAAGAAGGCTGACAGTAAGTCTTCAGAGTGCGCAGCTGACGTGGGCCTGGCTTCCAGAGAAAAGCCACTTCAGCATCCTGGACAGAGATGTTAGACAATCCACTCTAGACTATAATCATTCTCCCCTGGGGCCACATATTTGAAATGGGTTTCACAGCTGATATAACCAGCAAACCAAGAAAAAGACAGGCAGGGAACATTGACTGGGGTGTCCAAAAGAGGTATATATCCTCAGTGTTAAAATGGTATCACTGCTCTGCCTTTCCCAACAATGAGTCCAACTGGGGTCAATTCAGACTAAAATTCTAAAATGCCCTGACAAGAAGGATCAGGCAAAGTGAGGCCGACTGGGGGGAATAACCATGGAAGGATTTTAGACTACCCTGTGCTCCACTGTTTTGTGTAGGATCCTCATTCCTACGTGAAGGCAACTTGGTTCTAGGCAATTCCTTTCTAACAAGCCAACTACCATCCTGGCAAAGCCATTGTCACCACCTCCACTGTTATCAGGAACCCTCTGAATTCATGGTCACCAAGTACCCTGGCCTACCTGTATGTAAAGTACTTCAGGAAGGCAACAAGGACAGGGTGTTACTCAGTTTACATTATTTGCTCACTCACAGGTTCTTAAACTACAAATGCAAGGCTGAAGGGAACAGAGGCTTATTCAGATATCCAAATATAGAAAATAAGGAAACACCCTTTATTACTTGTGAAAGCCTTCAGGACAAATGTCAAGTATGACGTTGCACAGGCAATAACCATGTGGAACTCATTACTCTGAGACAGGAATCTGTAATCATTTTTGGGTCACTCATCCTTTTGAGAATGCTGAAAGATATGGACAAAAAGCTATGTAAGGTTTTTTTTTCTTCTTTTTGGTAAAAAGGATACACCTGCACCGGCATACAATATTTATGTTCAATTGCAAAGGTTTCAGGTCCCCTGATATTAACAACTCCACTATTAACTGAAATGTAGGTAGAAAATATGACTTAGGTATGTACCTGCCAGTCATACGTTATTTGTGAAGAGAATATGATGGAAGCAGTTAACAGCGTTTACCTTACAGCACTGCTGTTGGAATTAAAGGTACTCTACTTACTCTGCAGAGTATTTCACAATAATCACCAGCTACTAAGTGCCAGGTTCTGTGTTAGGTGTGCAGATGCTATAGTGATCCCCGTTTTACCAACAAAGACATGGAGATTCAGAGGATAAAGTCAGCTGCCCAGAGGCACATAGCTAGGGAGTGGCTGAGCTGGGATTCAAGCCCCAGTCTGTCAGGCTCAGAAATCCATACTCCTTCCATTTTGCCAAACAGTTCTCACCTGATATTCTTTGGGGCTGCTGATGAGTCTGAGTAAGTAGGCCTAGATCCTAGTGCAGATTCAGCTGTGTCTAGGACATGACATCATGTATGACATGGTCTGACCCCCCGACTAGCACAGCAGTCGATCAGCATTACGGGGAAGAAAGAAAGGGACCAGAGTGGGCTTCCCAGGCATGGCAGGGGTCCCCTCCCTTCTCCTGAGGACACAATGGTCATCAATAAGTACCTGATCTAGGATATAGTTGCGTTTCTTGCGGGCAGCAATCTGGATGAGGCGGTTGAGGCACTGGGTGGCCTGCTGGATGAGGACATCCCAGCGGCCAGCATAGTTCCGCTGCCGGCGTAGGCCCATCACCTGCAGGCAGGAAGTGGTGAGGGTAAGTGGTTTTAGTTGCAGGCAGCACTCGGTAGGTGGAAAATGAGTAAGGAGAGTCCAGTAACTGTCCTTACCCGCATCTTATCCATGATGGCATTGGTACCCAGGATGTTGTACTTCTTGGAAGGGTTGGAGGCTGCATGTTTGATGGCCCATGTGGTCTTGCCAGCAGCAGGCAGGCCCACCATCATCAGAATCTACAAGAATACAAGAACAAGACAGGGGAGGTGTTGCAGCATGGTGGTGTGGCACCACTTGGCTCGCTGGTGACTGTGAATGTGACTCTGAACCTCTGAACTGCGGCTGCCTCTGGAAAGTGGAAGCAATAACACCATCTACCTCACAGTACTGGTATCAGGATTCAAAAAGATAAGGCTTGTCAGACTCTGTGCACAGCACCTGGGACACGGTAAGCATTAAGTCAAGGGCTGGCCAGGCATGGTGGCTCATGCCTGTAATCCCAGGACTTCGGAAAAACAAAAACAAAAAAAACCAAATGCTGTCATCATTAGCATTGATAGACTTTTGTTTTTTTGAGACAGGGTCTTACTCTATTGCCCAGGCTGGAGTATAATGGCCCAAACATGGCTCACTGCAGCCTTGAACTCCCAGGCTCAAGCAATCCTCCTACATCAGCCTCCAGAGCAGCTAGAACTGCAGGCACGAGACATCATATCTGGCTAATCTTTTTTTTTTTTTTGGTAGAAATGGAGGTCTCCTTATGTTGCCCAGGCTGGTCTCAAACTCTTAAGACTCAATGGATCCTTCTCCCTCCTTGGCCTCCCAAAGTGCTGGAATTACAGGCGCTTGCCACCAAATCCAGCCCATTTACAGGATTATGTGGCCCCCCGACAATAGCCCAGGGAAGGCTGTGTACTGGGACTGGCCCATGGAGTGGGTACAAGAAGTGATACAACTTTCTTGAAGTATGAAATAGGAACAGAGCTGTACACACAAGGACATGAATTATATCGAATCAGTACATTTAGAATTTGGTAAACAGAGATGCATCTTAAATGCCTAACAAAAGGGGAATGGCTAGTTTTTGAGGCCATTAAGAATGATGTTCATTCCTTGAAGGATTTTTAAAAAAGAAAAAAATGATGTTCAAAGAGAGGTTTTCATGTGATGGGAAAAAGCTCGCAAAATAAAGTGAAGTGAAAAGGGCAGGGTATCATAATGCTCATACCATAAAATCTCAATGATAAAAGTCTGTGAGCATGAAACAGGCACTTAGCACATTAAAAAGAACAGATAACCTCCGAACCTCTGCAAGCAAACTTATTTGTAGATGATAGCATTAGGAGAATTAAATTTTTTTTTTTTTACTTCTTAATTTTCTAGAACAAGTATAAATAACTTACACATACAAGAAAAATATTGTTTTAAGAAAAAAGACACAAGCATAGCTCTTAGAATCAAATAATCCCAAAGGCTGTTTATCTTTTATGATATCTCTGGGTGAGAGGTGGAACTTACTCAGCCTCCTTCAAGAACACTCGGTGGGCCAGGCTCAGTGGCTAAAAAAGTTAGCCGGGCATGGTGGCATGTACCTGTGGTCCCAGCTACTCGAGAAGCTGAGGTGGGAGGATCACTTGAGCCTCGGAGGTCAAGGCTGCAGTAAGCCGTGATCGCACCACTGCACTCCAGCGGGGGTGACAGAGCGAGACCCTGTCTCTAAAGAAAAAAAAAGAACACTTGGTGGCAGAGAGCACTCCCCAAGAAGCACCTAGTGTCCTTTTCTGCTGGAAGAAAAGCCTCCTTTTCCCATATTCCGGCCTCACTTAAGAAGATGGAATGTTTCTGAGATTTAGGTATATTAACTTAGCCTCTCTGACTTCAACCTAGGTCACACCAACACCTCTCACTTCACACTCAGAGCAGCTTTTCAGCTCTGAGTGTAACCCTGAGGAGCTGGGACAAAGTGACCACTTGCTCGAAGGCTACTCACACAGCAAGTCTATGTGTGTCTCCCCTCTGTCTTGGCAGCAAGGTGGCCACCAATACATTCTGGCTCCACTCACCTCACATTCTGCCTTGCTCTTTGGTCCAACGGTGCCCCGAATCCGCTCACTAAGGGGAAGGTGCTGGATGAAGGTAAACCCCGGGAGGACAGAACAGTAGGGCTCTGCCCTCTGTCCGAAGTTGAACTCCACTGCGCAATTCTTCACCAGGACATGAGGATAGAGGGCCTGACCCCCCAAGGCTTCCTTTTGGATTCGGAAGGCAATGCCCATCCACTTTCCATTCTTGGTAAAGGAAAGTTCCACATCATTTCCACATTCAAAGTCCTAGGAGAAAAAGCCAAAGGAATATGATTGCCAACTTTCGCCGTAGGCACTGGGAGTCACATGTGGGTGAGAACAGATGCAGGGAGTAGAATATGGACAGCTTTCCAGATTTAATTGCATCCTTCCCCAGCATACAGGTAAGCTGGGCAGCATCAGTGAACATCTCAGAGAACGTCCAGCCCAAAGCCCTCCTGCCTAAGACCCCAAAGTTGGTGAATGTGAAGCAGGTAAGCAAGATTTTTTTTTTTCTTTTTTTTTGACACACGGTCTCACTCTGTCCCCCAGGCTGAGTACGGTGACACGGCTAGGGCTCACTCCAATAAGCAATCTTCAGACCTCAGTCTCCTGAGTAACTGGGACTACAGGCATGTTCCACAACACCTGGCTAATTTTTAATTTTTTTTGTATAGACAGGGTCTTGTTATGTTGCCCAGGCTGATATTGAACTCCTAGACTCAAGTGATCTTCCCACCTTGTTCTATCAAAATGTTGGAATTACAGGCTCCAGCTACTGCACCCAGCTTGAAGCAGGTAATTTTAAGAAGCTCCAAGCATTTGAGTCTTGTGCCTAGACTGAGATGAAGACGAAGGAAAAGGTGATCCTGTCCTGTCCTGAAAACTGACGAGAAGCGGGGTGTAGTGGCTCACGCCTATAATCTCATCACTTTGAGAGGCTGAGGCAGAAGGATCACTTGAGGCCAGGAGTTCAAGTACAGCCTGGGTAACAGAGAGAGGCCCCATCTCTTCAAAAACAAACAAAAGAAACCCCAAAGGGCATTCTATGAACATAACAGATGAGGGAAAGCCCCAGCAGGGCCTTTTTGAGCTGAGCTCAGCTTGTTGAACATGTTTCCTGAGTTCGTTCTTTCTGATATACATGCCTGGGTGATCTGGGACCAACGGAGCTTAGAGACCAGTGGGGAATGAGACAAGGACACTGTCATAATTCAGTAAGATGATCTACCTAGAAGCAAGTTTCTGAGATGGTTTCTCAGTTGTGTGTATAGAAGCCTAGCAGTGACGTAGAACATAAGGTCAGGTTGGCAGGGGCATAAAAGATGAGGGGAAGTAATTCAGGAACAGCTGAAAAGCCATGCAAGGACCACATTCATTTATTCTGTAACAACTACTTACTGAATTGCTAAAGTGAGTAATTAAGATCCTGTTTTAGAAGGTGGATGGACAGCTTCAGTTCTACCATTTACTAACTTGTGGCCTTGCTTAAGTTATTTCATCTTGTTTCTTTATCAAAAGAGGAGAGTAATACTATTATATACTGCCTATGTTTATTCTAAGTGTTAAATGGGATAGTACATTTAATACATAGTGAGCACACAGGAACGTGAGCTATCACTGCAAGATGCCAGGTACTGTGCTAGAAGTTAGAAGCTAGGACTGAAGTGATGGGGAGGGGACATGGCCTACCTCAGCATTTCAGGGACTCTGCAGGAATGTGGACTTGACGCTGGTGGCAGAGCAGAGTGTCTGACTCATTTTGAATAGGGAAGCAGACTGCTCAAAACTGTATTTTGGAAACATCGTTTTGGCTGCAGGATATGAAAAGCTTTTTTGCTTAGTGTTTTTTTCCTTTTTAAAATTTATATTTTTAAAACGTTTGTTAAATATTTTTCTAAATGCCTATCTCAGAGACAAAAAGGCCCAAAACTTGAGATTAGATAGCGACTGAAGCGAAACACAAGGTTCAGTTTCTGATATAAAAGTGTAAGTTCTTTCTCTATTCAGGAGACCACCTTGAGAACTGCCCTTCAAGAAGTGACTGAAGCACCCTCCCTTGAGGAGCTTCCTCATTTAACCTCCTCAGTGCTCACAGGGTGCAGCTCAGTATCAGAGTCCCTCCTGCCTGTTCATCTCTAAGCATGTACCCACACCAAGACCATGGGGAACAGATATGCAAACACTGGCTGGACTGAATCTTGCCTCGGTCCCTGCTATGTCTTCCTACCTGAGCAAAAGTGACCCTGGTCATCTTTGCTCTGACATGGAAACAAACACTGTGGAGGTTAGCCTGCCTTATGGCCACCAGCTTCGCTATAGGAACTTACCATAATGCACAGAAACTGGCACCCTCGGCCAACCAATCTGCCACCACCAGAGCCATCTGTCCAAGAGGCAAGTGTGGTTGTGTTGTTGTGTTGTTCCTTCCTGCTGAAACACTCCTGTGTCAGTCCCAGGCCTGCAGACCCAAACTCCTGAAGCCTGGCATTATTCAGAGCATGCCACTTTTATAGCCAGGTATCTCACACCTCTTTCGATTGCCCTAGACTCTTAAGTGTCATACTCCTTATAGTTTGCTGAAATGGGTTATCCTGTTCACTCCACTTGGAAGGCTGTTTTACCTTTTTTGTTTTGCAATCTGAAGACTTGAGATCTCTCACCCATGTCTTCTCCTCTTGTTCCATGAGACCAGTGATTTTTATACCCACTCCAACTCTTCACCCTGAGCCTTTTGAAAGCTGTGGTATCTTCTGAACAAATGAAACTATACAAGGAATCTTAAGAATGGATGCAGAGATGTTCTGGTTGAAGCAAGAGTCAAGGCCTAGGGTTCCACACCGCCACACACCCAAAGAACCTCATACTCTCAAAGAATAGACTTTGGTAAACACTGTCAAACAATGTTAAATTACTGCAACCTGTTTGGAGTGTAGTCTTGGTGGTAGCTATCAAAATTTAAAAATATACCTTTGACTCAGAATCTAACTTTCAAGAAGAAATACAAATACATTCCCACAAGAATGCAAAACTGTATGTGAAAAATGCTCATGCCAGCACAGCAAAATGTGCTCCAACGGGGAGGTAGGAGTGGCTACATTGCACATGGGATCCATATGTGGAGCTACAAAAAGATCTCCAGGTTACTCCAGTAAATGGAATATAGACAAGCAGCATTATCTGTTCCAGGAAACAACTTTCCGAGCCACTAACAGGAAGACTGGCTAAATTAAAGCAGGGTGCCCTGACCCCAGCATCGCAATATTAGTTAGCCATTAAACAACCACTAAATACAAAGTCCCAAAAGTAACAACATGTCCACTAATGGGGAGACCAGATTAGGGCATGTCCACTAAAGGGGGGAACTAGGTTACATCAATTATGGTACAGCCACACAATGACTATAGACAATACAAAAGTACAAAGAGGCTCTCTTGGTAGTGCTATAAAAAGATTCCCAAGACATATAAGTTAAGCAAAAAGAAAAGAGAGATGCGGCCGGGTGCGGTGGCTCAAGCCTGTAATCCCAGCACTTTGGGAGGCCGAGGCGGGTGGATCACGAGGTCAAGAGATCGAGACCATCCTGGTCAACATGGTGAAACCCCGTCTCTACTAAAGATACAAAAATTAGCTGGGCATGGTGGCGCGTGCCTGTAATCCCAGCTACTCAGGAGGCTGAGGCAGGAGAATTGCCTGAACTCAGGAGGCAGAGGTTGCGGTGAGCCGAGATCGCGCCATTGCACTCCAGCCTGGGTAACAAGAGCGAAACTCCGTCTCAAAAAAAAAAAAAGAAAAGAGAGACGCAGAATTACAGGTACAATATGCCACTTTTTGTGTAAAAGAATAATCACCTTTCTTTTTTTTTTTTTGAGACGGAGTTTCGCTCTTGTTACCCAGGCTGGAGTGCAATGGTGTGATCTCAGCTCCCGCAACCTCCGCCTCCTGGGTTCAGGCAATTCTCCTGCCTCAGCCTCCTGAGTAGCTGGGATTACAGGCACGCGCCACCATGCCCAGCTAATTTTTGCATTTTTAGTAGAGACGGAGTTTCACCATGTTACCAGGATGGTCTCGATCTCCTGACCTCGTGATCCACTCGCCTCAGCCTCCCAGAGTGCTGGGATTACAGGCTTGAGCCACTGCGCCCGGCCTCACCTTTCTTAATGAAAAAGGGATAAAGAAACCCCAAGTACTGAAGGGTTCACATGCTGAGGAGGGTAAAAACGGGTGGGGCTGCAGAAGGGTCTAAACAAGACTTTACCCTGTATACCCTTTTATATCCCTTGATTTTTTTTTCTAGAAATTCTCATCTGGAAAAAATCAATTAACAATGATTAACTATTAAAAAACACCTTTGGCCGGGCATGGTGGCTCACGAGGTCAAGAGTTCCAGATCAGCCTGGCCAACATGGTGAAACCCCGTCTCTACTAAAAACAAAAATTAGCCAGATGTGGTAGCCTGTGTCTATAGTCCCAGTTACTCAGGCAGCTGAGACTGGAGAATCATTTGAACCTGGGAGGTGGAGGTTGCAGTGAGCTGATATTGCACCACTGTACTCCAGGCTGGATGACAGAGCAAATCTCTGTCTCAAAAAAAAAGATATTGAGATCCTGAAATGGAAAGAAAGGTGGCTAAGAAACTGTTTCAGACTAAAGGAGAATAAAGACACATGGCAAGAGAAAGCAGTACGATCCTAGACCAAATCCTGAACTAGAAACTCAATTGGATGAAGAATATCATTGAGATGAGTGACAAAGTTTGAATGTAGAGTAAATAATAGCATTATATCAAATTTTAAATTTAATAACTACTGTCATTAACATCTTTACTCTTAAGAATCAGCTGTGGGTGGTGGCTCACGCCTATAATCCCAGCACTTTGGGAGGCCAAGGCGGGTGGATCATGATGTCAGGAGTTCGTGACCAGCCTCATCAACATGGTGAAACCCCATCTCTACTAAAAATTTTACAAAAATTAGCCAGGTGTGGTGGCGGGTGCCTATAATCCCAGCTACTCAGGAGGCTGAGTCAGGAGAATCACTTGAACCTGGGAGGCAGAGGTTGAAGTGAGCCGAGATCATGCCACTGCATTCCAGCCTGGGTGACAGAGACTCCATTTCAAAAAAAAACAAAAAAAGAAGACACACTAAGCCTGGCTCAGTGCTGTGCGCCTGTGGTTTCAGCTACTAGGCTGGGGTGGATGGCTTGATCCCAGTTCTGGGCTGTAGTGTGCTATGCCAATCGGCTGTCCACGGTAAGTTTGGCATTGACATGGTGACCTCCTGGGAATTAGGGACCATCAGGTTGCCTAAGGTGGAGTGAACCAGCCAAAGTAGGAAACAAAGCAAGTCAAAACACTCACGCTGACCAGAAGAGGGATCACCACCTGTGAAAATGCCGCAAGACCCTGTCTCATTTATTAAAAAAAAGAAAGAAATACACACCGAAGTAATGAAGACGTGACGTATGCAACCTCCTCTCAAATGGGTCAGATGAAAACACAGCTGATCCTTGAACAACACTACCTTCAGGCTACACAGGTTCACTCACATGCACACTTTTTTCATTCAATAAATATATTGAAAATATTTTTTGGACAGTTGCAACAATTTGAAAAAAACTCTCAGATCCCTATGACTAGAAATACAGGAAAAAAAATAAAGTTAGGTATGCCATGAGTGCATAAAAATTGCAGACACTAGTCTATGTGTTAATTGACTGTTATGATATCAGTAGGCTATTAGTTTAGTCTTTTTTTCCCCTCACCTCAGTCTCCTGAGTAGCTAGGACCACAGGCATGTGCCACCAAGCCCAGCTAATTTTTATTTCTATTTTTGGTAAAGACAGGGTCTCATGTTGCCCAGGCTGGTCTTGAACACCAGGGCTCAAGGGATTCGCCCACCTTGGCCTCCCAAAGTACTGGGATTACAGGTGTGAGCCACTGCACTCAGCCAGTAGTTTATTTTTGGGGAATAAAAAACTACGTGGATTTTTTGACTGTGTGGGGGTTGGTGCCCCTAACCCCTGCATTGCTCAAGGGTCAACCCATTGTTTAGGAACAAGTAAACCACTTTGACCCCTTCTGTACTAAACTCATGGGGTTCTTGGTGAGGAAGGGCATTCTCCAATATGAAAAGAACTTTAAAGGTCATCACATACTGGCAAAGTATTACCTAACTTCAGAAATAAAGCATCAATGGAACCAATCCAGAAAAAGGTTTCTCATTGTCCACACACCTTCTTGTCTAACTAAAAGACTGGTAACTGGTGTTGAGGATTCAGGGCTTGAGAGTTACCAGCTTGATAAGTAACAATAGTCCTGATCATAAATCTGACAGCATTTGCTGGGCAAGGATCACCCACCTATAATCCCAGAACTCTGGGAGGCTGAGGTGGGCAGATTGCATGAGCTCAGAAGTTCGAGACCAGCCTGGGAAACTCAGCTCTACAAAAACAGTCTCTACAAAAAAATACAAAAATTAGCTGGGTGTGCTGGCACACATGTGTAATCCCAGCCACTTGGGTTGCTGAGGCAGGAAAATAGCTTGAACCCAGGAGGCAGAGGCTAGAGTAAGCTGAGATCATACCACTGCACTCCACCTTAAAAATCTATTCAGGTGGCCAGACGAAGTGGCTCATGCCTATAATCCTGGCACTTTGAGAGGCCGAGGTGGGCAGATCACGAGGTCAGGAGATGGAGACCAGCCTGACCAACACAGTGAAACCCTGTCTCTACTAAAAATACAAAATATTAGCCAGGCGTGGTGACATACACCTGTTGTCCCAGCTACTAGGAAGGCTGAGGCAGGAGAATCACTTGCCAAGATCAGGGTCACTGCACTACAGCCTGGGCAACAGAGTGAGACTCCATCTTAAAACAAACAAACAAAAAAAACCACAAGAACTTTGAGAGATCACTTTTTACTGTGATACACAATTTACCAAAAAGAATTACTCACATGGAGATGTATGACACACACTGTTTTAAGTAGATTCTTGGAAATCTCAGTTTTTTTTTTTGAGACGGAGTTTCGCTCTTGTTACCCAGGCTGGAGTGCAATGGTGCGATCTCGGCTCACCGCAACCTCCGCCTCCCGGGTTCAGGCCATTCTCCTGCCTCAGCCTCCCGAGTAGCTGTGATTACAGGCACGCGCCACCATGCCCAGCTAATTTTTTGTATTTTTAGTAGAGATGGGGTTTCACCATGTTGACCAGGATGGTCTCGATCTCTTGACCTCGTGATCCACCTGCCTCGGCCTCCCAAAGTGCTGGGATTACAGGCTTGAGCCACCGTGCCCGGCGATTCTTGGAACAATTGAGCTCACCATAATTGCCACAGGAGGTGGCTTCAAAATTATTATAGTATGTGCTGGTTAATTTTATGCAGTTGGCCGGGCATAGTGTGGTTCATGCTTGTAATTCTAGTACTTTGGGGGCCGAGGGGTGGATCACCTGAGGTCAGGCGTTCGAGACCAGCCTGGCCAACATGGCAAAAACCCCATCTCCACTAAGAATACAAAAATTAGCTGGGCGTAGTGGCAGGCACCTATAATCCCAGCTACTCAGGAGGCTGAGGCAGAAGAATTGCTTGAACCGAGGAGGCAGAGGTTGCAGCGAGCCAAGATTGTGCCATTGCTTTCCAGCCTGGGCAACAAGAGCAAAACTCCCTCTTAAAAAACAGCAACAAAAAAACAAAAACTAGCAGGGCGTGGTGGTGCACAACTGTAATCTCAGCTATTCGGGTGGCTAAGGCATGAGAATCACTTGAACCCCAGAGGTGGAGGTTGCAGTGAGTCAAGATCGTGCCATTACACTCCAGCCTGAGTGACAGAGAATCTGTCTCAGAAAAAAAAAATGCAGTTGTGATTTAATACTGTACTATTATATTTGTTTACATTTCTCTCAACTGTGAATGGTACCATGTAGGGTCTGCAAGTGTTTGTGTGCATAAGTTTTGACAAATTTTAACTTTTTGTAACATATTTGTGGATATTTTATGATAGTAAAAGATAAGAGACTAGTATCTGTATCTATTTTACACATTCATGACATGATTAACTTTTTCTTTTTTTTTGAGATGAAGTTTCGCTGTTGTTACCCAGACTGGAGTGCAATGGCACGATCTTGGCTCACTGCAACCTCCGCCTCCTAGGTTCAAGCAATTCTCCCGCCTCCGCCTCCCGAGTAGCTGGGACTACAGGCACGCACCACAAAGCCCAGCTAATTTTTGTATTTTTTTTTTTTTGAAACAGAGTTTTGCTCTTGTTACCCAGGCTGGAGTGCAATGGCACGATCTCAGCTCACCTCAACCTCCGTCTCCTGGGTTCAGGCAATTCTCCTGCCTCAGCCTCCTGAGTAGCTGGGATTACTGGCACGCGCCACCATGCCCAGCTAATTTTTTGTATTTTTAGTAGAGACAGGGTTTCACCATGTTGACCAGGATGGTCTTGATCTCTTGACCTCGTGATCCACCCGCCTCGGCCTCCCAAAGTGCTGGGATTACAGGCGTGAGCCACTACGCCTGGCCGCTTAATTTTTTCTTAATCTTATTGATATTTCTAGGCTATATGATTTGTCTGTTTTTTTTTAATTGTTGCAAATCTCCAAAGAAGTTTCCAATATATTTATTGGAAAGAATCTGCATATAATTGAACCAGTACAATTTAAACATGTTATTCAAGAGTTAACTCTGTGTGTGTATGTACACCATAAACATGAAAATCGTAAAGCAAATGTGGTAAATGTTAGAATCTGGATAAGGCTCTATAAGAATTCTTTATTCTCAAGCTTTTCTCTGAGTCTGAATTTATCCCAAAGTTAAAAAAAGAAGAGGCTGGATGCAGTGGCTCACATCTGTAATCCCAGCACTTTGGGAAGCCGAGGCGGGCAGATCACCTGGGGTCAGGAGTTCAAGACCAGCCTGTCCAACATGGAGAAACCCCGTCCCTACTAAAAATACAAAATTAGCCAGGTGTGGTGGCGCATGCCTGTAATCCCAGCTACTCAGGAGGTTCAGGCAGGAGAATCGCTTAAACCCGGGAGGTGGAGGTTGCGGTGAGCTGAGATCATGCCATTGCACTCGAGCCTGGGTAACAAGAGCGATACTGTCTCAAAAAAACCAAGGAAGAGTACATGTGTACAAATATGAAGGAAGGCAAAAGAATAAGCCTCAGAGGATGCATCCATCTGGGTGGTCACTTCCTCTGAGGCCTCACAGCACATTTCACAAATAGAATTAAGTGGTATTTACTGAGCACTTACTGTGTGTCAGGCATTGCTGTAAGTGCTTTTAATGGATTAACTTAATGACTCCAACACAAAATTCTGAGGTAGGTGCAAAGATTCCCATTTAGAGGGAACTGAAAGACAGGGAGGGTAAATTGCCCAGGGCAGTGAGTGGAAGAAAGGACTGGGTCCAGGGAGTCCAGCCCAGAGTGGACAGCCATATTGCACAGCATGGTGACTGCTGGGCACTGCTCTCAAAGACTGAAGTATGGCAGCAGCTGTTCTGTTTTACATCATCTCTACTCTTCCAGAAGGCAGTGCATTGTAGGAAGCCTGGTTCAACCAATGTGAGGGAAAGAAGGGGAGAAGTTCTGGGATAAGATGATGCCAACGTGGGGCAAGAGCCAATACCACTGCCTTCAAGAGCAGACAGGCCATTTCCTAGCAATGAAAGATAAGAAATCCCTATGTTTGTTTAGAAAATGTCACTCTGGCACCTAGAAATGGAGGAAGGCTATGCACACCTTAAGTTCCCAGACCTCTTCAGGGTATCATCTGAAAACTTTGCACACAAGACCAAAGGAGGTAGAATGGCAGAATTTCGCACAAAACGACAGTAAACATTCCAGTCTGTCAAGCAGAGACAAAGAAGTATGGCGAGAGTGGCTGGATATGGGGCAGACAATGGATAGAGGTATCCTGAAAAAGAAGTCTGTAGCCCAACATCTGGTTCTGCCAACTCCCACAGGCTGCTAGCACTCACCGCAAAGCAGCCAATCACATCGTTCTCTGCAAACTTGTCTCCGTAGTTTTCAAACCGGCTATTGGTGGACTTCTTCCCAGTGCCTCCATAGCCATAGGAGAAAGGCTCTTCGCCTGACGGAAGAAATAGGCAAAGGCAGGTTAAACCTGCGATGGTCATAACAGCCTCAATGGCTGCCACATACTTTTATTTTTGAAGAAAAAAATCATTTCCTTTACTAGTTTTATTAATCAGATGCCTTTTTAAAATAGGGGTGGGGAAGGGTGAAAGGAAGCCCTTTATGATGTAGAACTTTGGAGGGCTTGATGGGCTTCGTTGTTCAGTCTGGGAGTATGAGCTCAACTGAATTACTCTACACGGAAGGGAGAATCTGAAAAGAAAGGGAGGAAAGGAAGATAGGAGCTGGGATGGAGGAGGATGGCTGTTTGCTGAGATGCAATCCTTCCTTGTGATGCCCATTATTCAGTCAAGTCTACTCATGGTAGACATCAGTGAAGGGGCTGGATTTTGCTTCTGGAGACCATAAGGACTGACCCCTGAGAAAGGTACTGAATTTCTTCAGGCTACAGAACTGGGTGCTTAAGTGATATGACTGAGGTCCCAAGAGATTCCTAGGCAGAACCCAAAGAGTATGCTACTAGAAAAGCAGGGGCCAACAAGCACAAATGCCAGGCTGGGTTCTGCTATGAACCAGCTGTGTGACCCTGGATATGGTGCTGACCCTGCTGGGCTGTTTCTCCATCCCTATCAACTGCCACAATCTACATCTCAAAATGGAGACAAAGATAGAATAAGATGACCTATGAGTCAAATAAAAAGTGCTAACACATATGGAAATGTAAACCGTATACTTTCTTTGTACTAACATATCTACCTTTTTGAGGAAGTACAAATGTATGGGGTACATGTGCAATTTTGTTACATGCACAGATTGCATAGCGGTCAAGTCAGGGCTTTTAGGGTATGCATTGCCTAAAAAATGTACATTGTACCCATTAACCAACTTCTCATCCTCCTCCCCCTTTCCACCCCATAATCCTGAGTCTCCATTATCTATTATTCCACTCTCCAAGTCCATGTGAACACATTTTTTAATGAACACTTACGAATGAGAATATACCTACTTTTAAAGATTAGCTTTAAGTGGTAAGACAATTATGCACCAGGATAATAGCTCAAGTGTTAAAATAAAAATTTGCAATAAATTTGAATGAGTTACAAAAGAGGACTTGGTAAATAGTGCAACTATAAAATTGAAAATTATAAGGCCAGGCGCGGTGGCTCAAGCCTGTAATCCCAGCACTTTGGGAGGCCGAGGCGGGTGGATCACGAGGTCAAGAGTTCGAGACCATCCTGGTCAACATGGTGAAACCCCATCTCTACTAAAAATACAAAAAATTAGCTGGGCACGGTGGCGTGTGCCTGTAATCCCAGCTACTCAGGAGGCTGAGGCAGGAGAATTGCCTGAACCCAGGAGGCGGAGGTTGCGGTGAGCCAAGATTGCGCCATTGCACTCCAGCCTGGGTAACAAGAGCGAAACTCCGTCTCAAAAAAAAAAAAAAAAAAAAAAAAAAAATTGAAAATTATACAGTAGTCGAGCTGTATTTGTTTACAAAAATGTGCCCATCATATATTAAAACAAGGCTATACAGAGTAGTCCTAGCGTGATCCAGTTTGAATATATATAAAAAAACAAATGTCTGGAAGACTACAGACAGAATGTTAACATTGGTTACCTCACAGGTTTAGAAAGGATTTTCATTTTTCGGTTTCTGTATGGCCTGAATTCCTATAAGCAATGTTTAGAATGTTTGTATGACCATAAACAGAAGGCAGAAGGTGTCGGCATTGGTCAGAATAATCAGTCACTTGGGACCACA
Source organism: Saguinus oedipus (assembly GCA_031835075.1). Taxonomy (NCBI): domain Eukaryota; kingdom Metazoa; phylum Chordata; class Mammalia; order Primates; family Cebidae; genus Saguinus; species Saguinus oedipus. Next base: position 43,874,019 of record CM063187.1, on the reverse strand, counting down.
AGGTCAATGAAGCCTGGGGACCCACAAAATTCAAAACCTACCAATAGGCAACCCCTTCCCCCTCCCAACTTGCCCTGGCCTCACTAGTCTCTGTTCCCTTTTTTACTCTAGGTTAGGCTCTGGACAGAAAATACAGACAGAATTTAATGGAGCTCGAGAACTTATTTGCTGCTTGGTTTGAGGGCAGGAGACGCTAATACTTTTTATAGAAAGGGAATAGATTCCCAAAGAGAATTTTGGACCCTTCTCCTAAAAGACAGAGGATAACAATTAATTCTTCACAGAAAAGTTGTTTCATGACCATAGTCCTCTCATTGAATACAGCATGACAGAGACAGTGGCATATACCTAATCCTTATACCTTTTCCACTTCAACCTAGTTCTATTCTAAGTCTGACGTTAGAAAGGGAAGCTCAGGAGCCTTGAGAATCCAAGGGTAGGGACAGTCACTCTATTCTCTGGACTGCTTAGCTGATCCCTCCTTACCTAGCTGGGTGCTGCAGGAGTCCAGGGACCATCCGATACGGACCACGTGGGGGTCAGGCTCTGTAGATGGAAGGTGCTTCACAGAGATTTCCTCATTAATCTGGAGAAAGAGGACAAAAGGGCTCAGGATTGATTTCTCTGGAGGCTGCATGTTATGAGGCAATATAGGATGGAAGTACATCAGGCATTAAAAAATAGCAATGGCTTTTCTCGCTGGAGAAGCAGCATTTAAGCAGCTCTCAAGAGCCTGTTGAACCAAAGCCAAGGCTTCTAAAATGATCCACAGAGTACAGGGCCACAGAGACAGCATTTTAAAATACAGTTATCTTTAAGTTTAGGAGACTCTCAAAACATCTGGTAGAAAGATAAACTGGTGCAATGTCTGTAGAGGGCAATCTAGCAGTCTCTATGAAAACTATAAATGGATGGGGATGGTAACTCACACCTGTAATCCCAACACTTTGGGAGGCTAAAACAGGAGGATGGCTTGAGGCCAGGAGTTAGAAACCAGCCTGGTCAACATAGCAAGTCCCCATCTATTAAAAAAAAAAATTTAAAACAAAAAACAAAATCCTGTAAATGCACCTGCTCTGTAACTCAGCATCCTACAGATACACTAGTATGTGTAGGAATAGGTATGTGTGAATGTGTTTGCAAATGCAACATTCTGTGCAGCATTGTTTATGTATAGCAACAGTTAAAAAGAGTGAAGCAGGCTGGGTACAGTGGCTCAGGCCTGTAATCCCAGCACTTTGGGAGGCCGAGGCGGGTGGATCACCTGAGGTCAGACGTTTGAGACCATCCTGGCCAACATGGTGAAACCCCGTCTCTACTAAAAATACAAAAAAGTAGCCAGGCATGGTGGCAGGCACCTGTAATCTCAGCTACTTGGGAGGCTGAGACAGGAGATCACTTGAAGCTGGGAGGCAGAGGTGGCAGTGAGCTGAGATTGTGCCACTGCACTCCAGGCCTGGGCAACAGGTGAAACTCTGTCTCAAAAAAAAAAAAAAAAAAAAAAAAAAAAAAAGCGCGAAGCAGTACATTGGGCTAATGTACTGCTATGGAAAAATGTCCAAGATACAGTATAAAAAAACAAAACGAAACAAAAAAAACTTTCTGACTTAATCTCCTATTAAGATACCGGACTGTCGAATATCCGTTATCTACCTGTGGCCTCATTGATCTTTCAGATACGCATTTTAACATCTCTGAAATCAGGATCCATCTTACAATAAATGTGGTAAGAAAGCACTGTGCAGGCCGGGCACAGTGGCTCATCCCTGTAATCCCAGAACTTTGGGAGGCCAAGGCAGGTGGATCGTCATCAGGTATTTGAGACCAGCCTGACCAACTGGGCGTGGTGGCGCATGCCTGTAATTCCAGCTACTCAGGAGACTTAAGCAGGAGAATTGCTTGAACCTGGGAGGCGGAGGTTGCAGTGAGCTGAGATCATGCCATTGCACTCCAGCATGGGCAACAAGAATGAAACTCCGTCTCAAAAAAAAAAAAAAAAAAAGAAAGAAAGAAAGAAAAGAAAAAGAAAAAAAAGAGAAAGCACTGTGTAGTTCAGTTGGCAGTATTTCTCTATGAGAGGTACATAAAATAATGTGCAACTTACATCAGTGGGGTTGTGGTCAATAAAATATAACCCTCTGTGTCTCAGCTTCTATCTCTGAAGACTGGGCTAACAGTACCTGTTTCCAGACAGTACTGTGAGGATTAATGGAGATAATCCATATAAAGAGCTTGGTACTGTATCTTGTGCATGCAAAGAGCTCTATACAGATCAGCTACCATCAGTAAGTGTGGACACACAGACCATATACAAGAAATTGTTACCAAAGAAGTTTCCCTCAGGGAGTAGGATGGGGACTGAGAGGACATAAGAATAATCTGCTTCTTTTTATACTGTACTTTTCTGTGCTGTCTAAACTTTTGTTAAACATGAGCATGTATTATTTTCATAAACATAACTTGATTACAGCAGAGGCCGGCCTAAGCTGGCAGTTCTTTGCTTTGCTCTCCCTCTGGCCTCCCTTTAATAAGTGATGTCTGAGTCCATGCTTTCTAGATCACTTTTCCTCCAAACAACATTTTTCCTCAGTTCTACAACACATCACTACTACACCAGTTGACTACGTAAGACCTGGGTCAAATCTCATCAAGGAAAAATCTGCTTGCTGAAGCAATGCATAGTTGGCCTGCTTTTCTGATACGATATTTAGGCAATGATATAGTTCTCTTGAGTTCATCACAGTTTTGTTTGCTTGGACGCAGTATTGCTCAATCCAATCTTTTGCAGTTGCAGCTCTGACCAAGGTGGTTGGTGTCAGGGTGTTACAATGGATGGACCTACTCTCTGTCCCTACCCCTTCTCTTGCTCCTACTCACCTTCATCTCAAAGCACACACGGCCCCTTCTGACTCCATAGCTGGCACGCGCTCCTGACCACAGGTATGCAAAGCCCTCAATTGTGAGTGGATAGCCACTACTCCGATCTCGGGCCACCTTGAAGTGGAGGTCGCAGTTATCTGTGAAGGAAAAAGCCCACAGTTGGCTTATGTTTTAAAAGCCCCAAGAAAGAAACAGGCAGAGGGAAGTCCCCCAAGTGCTGACCAGGAGCACACAAGCAAACACATCATGGGGCAGTTTCAAAAGGAACCAGCACACCACAACCTCTCTCCCTTTGAGTATAAAGGATGTGGAATACTGCAAATTGGCCTATATGTCTTCAAAGAGGAATTGGGGTTCTTTATCTGGTGGGATCCAAGGATGGGCTTTAGGGGGATCCTCAGAAATTGTAAACAAATGTCTCTGATGGGGAAGTGTATTTGCTAGGGAGAGGGTCCATATCCTAAGCAGTTTCAAATGAATTTTTTTATTATTGAGATAAGATCTCACTCTGTCACCCAAGCTGGAGTGCAGTGGTATGATCTCAGCTCACTGCAACCTCTCATCTCCTGTACTTAAGTCATCCTCCCACCTCAGCCTCCTGAGTGGCTAGGACTACAGGCATATGCCACCAGACCTGGCTGATTTTTATATTTTTCGTAGACAAGGTTTTGCCATGTTGCCCAGGCCCAAACTAGATTTTATAATACAGAAAGGTTAATACTCACCACCATCTACTCCCACCACTCCCCGTGTGTTAATTCTATCAATTTGGGAGCCAGACTTCTGTTTCCAATAGCTATCATCCAGGCATCTGACCCTGATCCACACCTGCCATCCAGACACCAATGCCCAGGAACCCCATAGGCTCCCAATTCCTCTCATGGGCCAAGGACTCTCCTACTGTTGTTCTTACTCTTCTCAACCTTCAAAGAGCTAGTCATGCCTCCAAAAAAGCCTTTCCTGACCATCCCTCCCAAGAGGCGCTCTCCTTTCTCTGAAGGCTGACCACCATGGTCTGTACATTTGCATTTCATCAGATGCTGCCTCATGAACCACTGCCACCCAACACTTCTCAAACAATGTTTAACTCTATTCTGGGTATATCTTGTCTTTGAGAGCTTGTGATATTAGTGATTGCATACATCTTTATCTCTTACTAAAGCATGCAGCCAGTGCTTTATAAACATGAGCTTCTGTAGAAATATATCAGTAAATTGTCGCTTATCTTCTGCTCTGTTGAGAAATGCAGTGTTCTCAGACCTGATTGGGCTTCTGGGTGTCTGTAAAAATTCAGATTTAGACTCTACCACTCAGACTCTGACTTAGGAGATCTGAGCGAAAGGACCTTTACAATCATTCCTTAAATGCTCAGATGCGCAGTGAAGGTGAAAGCCGCTTATCCAGTGGAAAGAAAACTGAACTGGAAGACGGACAGCAGGGCGGGCCAAGTTAGTGCCTCAGAGGACATAGTGGCATTGGTTTCAGCAGGAATGTGAGCAGCTGATGGAAACTGGGGAACTGGCTGTCAAAGAGTTAAGTTTCCCCAGTAGACTCAGATTCCCTTCCTGATTAGATGACTACCCCTGTGTGTAGAGGGTGGTTCAGGGTTTTCCAAATTGCTCCTGTATCTACTGAGGAGTCTCACTGAAAATCTTTTGAGGTTATTACGGGAGAATTACTCCTTCCTGAAGGGAAGCTCAGAGAAGTAGACTGACTTGCCCAGGGTCCCACTACTAGAGTTGGGAGTAGGTCTTCTGTCTCCAAACCAGTACTCTTGCTCCAGAGTTAAGCTGTGTATCATGTGGACTAACAATACCTTTGGACGGTGCCAGGCAGGGATTCTGGTGAGAGTCAAGACACAATTTCCCCATACTGACTGTAAGGCGGAATTAGATGGGCACTCCAAAGACTTACATGTGTCAATAGCAACAAGGGTATCATCAAAGTCATCTTCATCCTCTTCAGCAGGAGGCTGAGGAGAGCGGCCCCTGTATTAGAAACGGGTTAAATCACACAAGAACAATGGATGAGCACAAAGGCAAGAAAATGAATGTTCTGCTGTAATCTATGAATGCACTCCGGACTGCTTCCTGGATCTCAATTTCTTCCCAGAGGTGGGCAAAAGAACTCTGGAACCCCACATCCCTGCAATGAGAGCAATGACTGTCTACTCCTAGGGTGGAGACAGGGACTGGAGAGGGCACACTCTGCTGAAGGGGGCATCAGATTCATTTAGGGAACTTTTCCACTCTTTTCTCATACCGTGAAGATTCTGATCCACACCCTCTGCATGCTGACAACCACTTCCACACTGATCTCTGTTACTGTTTGGAGGCTGTGGTATCCCAAAGGGTGCTGGCCAGGAAGGGGAATGTGCAAGAGCCTAGATAAACCCCAGTAATTACATCTATCCACGTACCAGGCTTCTTAAAATCCTACATCTGAAAGAATTTGAGATGACCCATTTTTTTCAGTGTCCTAAATTGTGAACGATACTCATTTTCCTACCAAAACACTAAAAAAGGGACTGTTAAAATATTGCTGATTTCTGCTGTACAGGAATGAGGGAGAAGAGTAGAAAGGTAGAGTCTAACACTCAGGGTCCTGCCTGGACAGTCTGGGTGGTCCCAGTCCACTGCATGCACAGATGGGGAGCCCACGCCCATCTGGTTGCTGACTCTCCCAGCAGCAGACTTCCCTCTGGCCTTGCCAGGCCACGGCTAACATGGATGAGCTGTGCTCATCACATGCTAAGTCCATTCTAGGAAACTTTCCCTGCCTGCTCAGGATTAGAGCGAGTGTTCCTCCTCTGCTCTCCATCAGCAAGTAGGTTCTGGGCCTCTGCTCTGCAGTGGAAGAAACCCATGTGAGGTAGGCTCCATGTCCTAACTTGAGTCATAGCTAGATCCAGGCTCTATCTGAGAGCAACAAGCTACTTAGAAAGTGGACTCTGCCAGACAGGAAATAGAATGTGTCAGATGACTAGTCCAGATGCATACAGTGGCCATTCCTAGTTTCCATAATTGCAAAAGACTTCAGACAGGAGGTACAGGAAGGAGGGAGGGAAGGGAAAGACTTGGTCTGGAGGGAAAGGAGGGAAGGGCTTGTCAGGGCAAGGAAATAACTAGAGCAGAGGGTGCTCCCTCTTCTGAGCTCCTGAAATTCACCTGCATCCTTACTACTCACCTCAGAGGTTGTGGCTTGTGTATGTGTCTGAGTCCTCTTACTGGAACAACAGAAGGCAAAACCCACTGTCCACCTGTATGTTGCTAGTGTCCAGCCCAAGAGTGGGCACTTCATGACAACACTGTGAGAGCTGACTAAGTAAGTGGATGAATGGGAACAGAATGGGAAGAGGATGGGTGTTTGGGAGCAGTCTTAGGAAATAGATCTTTCTTTCCTCAAGGATATCAAGCAGCTGACTGCAGGGGCAGTAAGGCAAAGGACAGAAGAGGCAGGCTTGCCTCTCACACATTAAAGTCTACGATATTTAGAAGTTATACTGCAGTAAGAAGGGAGGAACTGTGGGAAGGGCCAAAAGTTTAGGAAAGCTGAATCTGGTAGTAAGTACAGGAAGGAATAGGAAGAAAGTGTGAATGCAGAGAGAATCTCTACTCAGCCCCTACAAGTTAGTGTACACGTCCCCAGCAAGTACAAGGCTATGGATATACAGACCTACCAGAGCAAGGGTGACTGCTGCCTCTTACACCCACCTCCTATCCTCTCGGTGCTCGAAGTACCCTCGCCCCCGGTTTTCTTCATAAGGCCTCTTTCGACTCTGGAATTGCTGCCTGTCTGGCTTGAGTTGAGAAGCTTCAGGTGGGAGGAAGCTGGTGGGTGCTCCTTGCTTCATCTCTGCCTTCATTTCTATAGTCAGGACAAATTCAGATGGTCAAGACACTCGCAAGCTCCCCAGCTATCACTTTTCTGGTCCCTTTTACCTTGGGAGATGTGAGCAGGATCCTCACTACAGTGATGAAGGCCTGGGCACAGGCAGCTTGCTGACTGAGTTCAACAGAAGCCTGCTGAGCCAGCCAAGAAGGTCATACTGGAGAACAGGGTTAGGATCTGAGATGCCATGACCCTACATTCTCCAATTTCTCCTCCCACAGAAACTCTCCACCTCAGTTCCTACAAAGCTTCTTCAGTCTGGCAACGGAAGGGGAGAGGGTGAATTCAACAGAGTACTGTGATCCTGCAGCTAACACTACAGGCTTTAGTTACCCTGCCAACAGAGCTCAGAATCACTCTGATCAAGCCATCCCATAGGTGCAATAACCTATTCAAGTCTATCACTAATAGGAAGTCAGTATGGGATGCTGTGCTGTGGATCATGGGTATATCCTAGTCTCAGGCAGACTCTAGGAATCAGTGCCTAACTAGGAGCAAACCACAGATGCGGGCTTCATTTCTCCCACAGCATGAATTCCTGATGCTGAGGCTCATTCACATCTACTCACTTCTACATTAAATCCCAGACTACCTTGGATCACTCCCTGGCTTAGGCATGTGGACCCCATCTCTCAGAAAAGGCTCCTGGTTCTCTAGGGCAGGGATGGTGCTCAGTCATCCTGAAGACAGCCTCCCTGGTTACCAGCAATAGGTTGGGCTCACACAGGGCTCCTGATAAATGTCTGTGGATAATGGCACAGAAAATATTCTCCTGGGCCTGAAAGATCCTACAAGTCTCACAGAGCCTGACACAAATCTGCAGTTTAACCTACATTTGTTAAAGTCCTGCACCACTCACAAGAAACGGCTGGGGATTTAACTTTGTGGATGAACCAGAATGGAATCAGACAAAATCAACTGGATACACTAAGAAAAGGCACTGGGGCCACAACACAGTAAAAGCAGCACAAAACTGGGAGTCAGTCTGGGCTCCATCAGTTCTCAACAGTGGGCCCCTGCTTTCCAAAACGTAAGGCACAAATGATAAGGAATGCTGCTTATCAACCTGAGAGGACTAGCCTGTGAGCAGGTTTCCCAGGTTCGAGCTCCAGCTCCGTCATTGGACAAGCCAATTCCCCAATCTACAAAGTGGGGAAGAGAGGCTGGGCCTGGTAGTTCACACTTGTAATCCCAGCACTTTGGGAGCCTGAGGCAGGTGGATCATGAGGTAAGGAGATCAAGACCATCCTGGCCAATATGGTGAAATCCTGTCTCTACTAAAAATACAAAAAAAAATTAGCTGAGCATAGTGGCACGCGCCTGTAGTCCCAGCTACTTGAGAGGCTGAGGCAGGAGAGTCGCTTGAACCTGGGAGGTAGGGGTTGCAGTGAGCCAAGATCACGCCACTGCACTCCAGCCTGACAGAGTAAGACTCCATCTCAAAAAGATAAAAATTTAAAAAATTAAAAACGGGGAGGAGAGAGTTGGCATCATGGGGAATTTTGTTCTATAATATATACTTAACGTGTTTGGGAAATCCCAAGTTTAAATAATACAACATAAGGTTTTTTATTTTTTATTAAAAAAATATTTCAGCAACACTAGCCCAAGAAGACACAAGGTTTTTACATTTAATTAAAAAAATTTTTTTTTTTGGAGAGTGTCTTACTATTGCCCAAGCTGAAATGCAGTGGCACCATCACAGCTCAATGGGGCCTCAACTTCCCAGCTCAAGCGATCCTCCCACCTCAGCATCAAGAGTAGCTGGGACTACAGGAATGTGTAACAATGCTCAGGTAATATTTTTATTTTTTATAGAGACAGAGTTATGTTGCCCAGGCTGGCCTTGAATTCCTGGATTCAAGCAATTTTCCCACCTCAGCCTCCTAAAGTGCTGGAATTACAGGCATTTAATTGCCACTGTATCCAGCCTATTTTTATTTTTGAGGCAGGGTCTTCCTGTCGCCTAGGCTGGAGTGCAGAGCACGATCATAGCTTACTGCAGCCTTGAACTCCTGGGCTCAAATGATCCTCCTGACTCAGCCTTCTGAGTAGCTGGGACTACAAGTATGCCACCACGCTCAGCCAATTTTTAATTTTTTCTAAAGATAACAGAGGTCCCACTATGTTGCCCAGGCTAGTCTTGGATTTCTAGACTCAAGTGATCCTCCTGCTCTGGCCTCGTAAAGTGCTAGGATTACAAGCATGAGACATCACACCCTGACCTAAATTTAATTTTAATTTTTTTTTTTTTTAAACAAGGTCTTACACTATCACCCAGGCTGGAGTGTAGTGGTGTGATCATAGCTCACTGTAGCCTCAAACTCCTAGGCTCAAGTGATCCTCCTACCTCTACCTCCCAAGTAGCTTTAACTACAGGTATGTGCATGTAGTTAGTAATAGCCACTCCTGGCTATTTTTTCAATTTTTTGTAGAGAAAGGGTCTCACTATGTTGCCCAGGCTGGTCTGAAACTCTTGGTTTCAAACTATCCTCCTGCCTTGGCCTCCCAAAGTGTTGGAATTACAGGTGTGAGCCAGTGCATCTGGCTTGAGGCCTGACGCAGGTGTGTTTTTTTTTTTTAATGCAGGACTTCTCAGAGCCTTTAATGCTCTAACGATCGCAGTACATTTCCAAGAGATGATACAGCACATGCTGCATTTTCCAGACACATTTGGCTGAGGAATCCTTTTCTGAGAAGTCCCTAATAATGTCCCCTGGAACAATAATCTTCAGAACATGGGAAATACCAGACTAGACTTCAAGGCTCTTTCTGGCTCCCCCACTGTAAGATTCTAAATAAGATTCAAATATTAGTCTGGAGGTCTCAACTCTCCAGGGTGCTGATACTATCATTTTTTTTTTTTTTTTGAGATAGAGTTTCACTCGTTTCCTAGGCTGAAATGCAGTGGCAGTCTTGGCTCACTGAAACCTCCACCTCCCAGGTTCAAGCAATTCTGCCTCAGTCTCCAAGTAGCTGGGATTACAGGCATCTGCTACCACACCCATCTAATTTTTTTTTTAAAAAGAGATGAGGTTTCGCTATTTTGTCCAGGCTGGAGTACAGTGGCTATTCACAGGCGCAATCCCACTACCGACCAGCACAGGAGTTTTGACCTGCTCCATTTTCAACCTGGAGGCCCCCTGCTCTTGGGAGGCACCATATTAATGCCGAACTTAGCATGGACACCCAACTGGCATAGCGCACTACAGCCCAGAACTCCTGGGCTCAATTGATCCTCCCACCTCAACCTCCCGAGTAACTGGGACTACAGGCATGCGCCACTGCACCTGGCTAATTTTTGTGTTTTAGTACAGGTAGGGTTTTACCACATTGGCCAGGCTTGTCTCAAACTCCAGACTTCAGGTAATCCTCCCACCTCGGCCTCCCAAAGTGCCAGGATTACAGGCATTAGCCACCACACCTGGCCAATACCATCATTTTTATATAGATACCTCCCCTCTCCCAACACTTGGAAATAGGACTGAGATTTTTCCTTTAAAAAAATCTTGCCAGAATGACAAAGTCTAGATGAATTGTCCAAGAAAAAAGATGCATAGTTCCTCTGGGAAGACACACTCTAAGCAGAGGGTAAAGGCTCCATATACATTCTGTTTCCATCCAAAGAGATGAACCATGTGCATTTTCCTACCTGGGCGGTAGGCCTGCTGCTGCTCCATTTCCAGTGGTCTCCTCTCGTAGCCTGACTCGTTTTCTTGTTTGATGACTTGGGTATCGTAGAATTGGTTCTGCCTGGAAATATTGTCCATGGCATCTTAAAACAAAATAAAAAATGGTCAATTAGAGGGGCAGTTCATGGAGATCCCAGGACCAAAGGGTCCAGAAGGCATCTGTGGGTCTAGGAGCTCAACTGAAGAGTGGTAAGAATAACAATATTAACTATTCATGGAGTACACACTATACTCCAGAGCCTGGGATACAGCTGAAGACAAGCCTGCCCCACTGAAGCCTTCAGTTTAGTGAGACAGACAAATCTTAAGCAAAAACACACACAAATTTAATGGTTGTGTTGAAGACTACAAAGTAGTTCCAGGAGCTAAGAAAGGGACCTGGAAGACCGGGCACGGTGGCTCACACCTGTAACGCCAGCACTTAGGGAGGCCGATGCGAGCGAATCACAAGGTCAGGAGTTCGAGACCAGCCTGGCCAATATGGTGAAACGCCATCTCTACTAAAAATACAAAAAATTAGTTGAGCATAGTGGCGGGCACCTGTAACCCCAGCTGAGGCAGGAGAATTGCTTGAACCCAGGAGGCAGGGCCCAGATTGCACCACTGCACTCCAGCTGGGGTGACAAAGTAAAACTCCATCTCAAAAAAAAAAAAAAAAAAAAAAAAGAAAGGGACCTGGAAAACAAAAGTTAAGCCTTGACTCAAAGGATACATAGGTGATGACTCAATGACGGCATGGAGAAAGTTGCTGGGGTTGGGATAACGTGTGTGAAAGCTCAGAGGCGGAACTAAAACCAGAAATTCCCTCAAGAACCTTGCAGTCAAACCCAGAAAGAACTTTAGAAACCCAGGATGGGCATCATACAGCTCTCCTCCCCAGGGGCTAGCTCTCTGTCAGAGCCCCAAGGGCCCTACTGGTGGCTATGCCGGAGCCATGAGGCAGAACCAAAGGGAAGGAGAGACTATTCTGCCCCTTGCTGACTGATTTATCCCTTCTCAGAGAATAAACACATCTGGGCACAAATGGGTGCAGCCCGAAGGGAGTAAAGTCACAGGTCACATGGTTTGCTACAGGTCTGTTCACCAAGCTTCAAGGAGGGCTTCAAAGAGGCATGAAGGGGGCTCAAAGGACTTTGTTGTAGCAGGTAGGGGAGAGAGGAAGAATCAGCATTATCTCCTTAATTGGAACATGGGGACCCTTTTAAACTATTCTGCTTCTTCCAAGCTCCAAGCGCAGTGCTCTTCTTCCAACAGTCTCTTCTCCCGAGCATCTCTCCTCTGCCCACAGAGGCAGCCTCTCCCGGAGAAGCTATGACACTAGGGTCCTTCTCCACTCTCTAAAACATCCCCCTTCTAATAAAAGGCAGGCCCAGTGCTAAGCCTCTCACACGTGTGATCTCATTCATAACACGCCCTCCCCAGGGGTTGGAGGGGCAGTATTTATTTATTAACTCCATTTTACCCACAAGGAAACCAGGCTCACAGAGATGAAGTGACTTGACAATACTGTTAAGCCAAATTTGAAACAAAGTCTGTTTGAGTCTAGGGACTATGCTTCAAAGCACCTAATTCACTTTCCTCTCAGACAGGACTCTCTGGCCAGACCTCCAGGTCACTACTACTGCACTACCCTTTCTTGCTAGGCATTCCTGCCAGTCCCTCCTGCTCTAGACACGCACACAGGGCCACTCCTTTCTTCACAAGTCTCTGCAGTGGGAAGTCCCCTTTCCAGCACCTGGATTCTGAATAATTCCTAAGCTACTGTCTACCCCAAATCCACACTTGGGTTATTTCCCTCCAGGAAACCTTACCTCTTATGAACAAGTATCCAATGCCAATCCCAAATCCTGTCTCTTCTGTTATCTCATTTTTCTTCTCATTCCCTTAGCCCCAAGTCCCAGGATGCCCTCTTTTCAGAAAAACTCTACAAACTCTATGCCAGAAACCCTTCTACTTACTCCTTAACTTCTCCAGTCCCCACATTTCCCAGTCCTTCTAGAAAGCTGCCCTGAGATCGGGCACAGTGGTTCACACCTGTAATCCCAGCACTTCATGAGGCCGAGGCGGGCAGATCACTTGAACCCAGGAGTTCATGACCAGCCTGGGTGTTTGGTGAGACCCCTAACTCGAAAAAGGAAGGAAGGAAGGAAGGAAGGGAGGGAGGGAGGGAGGGAGGGAGGGAGGGAGGGAGGAGAACAGGAAAGGGAAGGGGAAAAGAAAGAAAGAAAGAAAGCTGCTTTTTTCTTTCTTTTTTGGGACAGAGCCTTGCTCTGTCACCAGGCTGGAGGGCAGTGGTGCGATCTCGGCTCACTGCAACCTTCACCTTCTGGGTTCAAGCAATTCTCCTGCCTCAGTCTTCCAAACAGCTGATGACAGGCTGGCGCCACCACGCCCAGCTAATTTTTGCATTTTTAGTAGAGATGGAGTTTCACGATGTTGACCAGGATGGTCTGGATCTCTTGACTTCGTGATCTGCCTGCCTCGGCCTCCCAAAGTGCTGGGATTACAGGCGTGAGCCACTGTGCTCAACCAAGCTGCTTTTCTCTAACTGAAGATTCACTCCGTCCCATACCAGGGTTTCCTCTCCTCAGACAACCACAGATCTACCTGAACTCATTCCCAGAGTCCCACTTCCTGGTTGATGCAGAGGTTCCCTGCTGCTCCCTGAGGGCCCCCACTCCCTGGGTACACAAATAACTGCTTCTGGCAACCAACGAGATTTCTCTTGGAGATGCTCGGGTCCAGAAACACTCTGCGCACTCCACTCTGGGGCCTCCAGTGAAGTCAACAGGTCTCCTATCTCTTTGCTCCCTACAGCCTGCCCCTCCTCATACGCCAAGCCAGCTCCATACTCCTTCAGTGCTGGAAACAGGATCCTGTCTCCCGCCACATACTTTATCCACTTCGAATGTTACCAACTCATCTGCCCCCACTCCTCCCACCCCCAGCTACCCCCTGTTCGCCGAAAGCCCACAGTCAGCCCCAGGCCATTCAGCAGCAGCCTCGGAGTTATCTGTCCTCAGTCTTCCTAGCTCTAGACCCCCAGATCTTTTGTCCAGGGAAGCATCCTCTGGACCAGCCTCTGGACCTCTTCTAGCAGCCAACCAGAAAGTCCCCAGATCTCAAAGCACCACATGTCCAAGCTGTGCCTGCCTCAAGGGTGGCCTTCCAGCCGCGGAAGAGAGATGGGGTGCCCTCTGGTTCAATCTCCCGCATCCCCCTAAATGCTCACCAGCCAACCTCCAAAGCATTGAGTTCCTTCGATCCCCCCCAGCCACAGACACCAGCGCCTCCACCTCACCCACCCACCCCCGTAGCAACGTGGAGAACTCCCAGGATCGCATCCAGCGGCATACTCCAGGATCCTCCTTCCTCAAAACTCTTCCAGCCCCGCACACCTGGACGTTCTCTCCCCACCCTGGAAACACGGCTCCCCGCCCCCCAGCCCACAAGCTGGGCTAGCACGGCCGCCGAGCCCTCCGAGCTCCGAACCCCAGGATCCCCATTTTCGAGACCCTCACTAGCCCAAATAGAAAACATCTTGTTCTTCCGAGTCTCTCCGGCCCCAGAAACCAAGTTTCCGGTCTCCGATCCGAGCCCTACGGTACGGAAACCTCTCCGCCACCCCGGCCCCTAACCTCCGAAACCCAGAGCCCTTCCCCCAGTGTCCCCCCTGCACCGAGTGTCAGGATCCACCCTCCGGTCGCGCCGGGGCCCTTGTCCCCAGATCCTTTTCAGCGGCGGGTGGCGGGATCCCCCGATCCTCTAGTCGTCTCCCCGACCTCAGGCGCTGGACTCCCGCGTCCCACAAGCCCTTTCCTCGGCCCAGGCTCCGGGCTCCCCGGCCCCCGCCCCGCGCACTCTCACAATGTCCGTCCGGCCCCGAGTAGCCGCCGGGCTCCGCGTGCGGCTGCAGCCCGGGCGGCGGTGGCTGCGCGGTCCCCTCCAGCTCGGAGCCCCCCTCGGTCTCGACCTCCTCGTTGATGTGCCCGGGTCGCCCCGGTTCGTCGTCGGCCTCGAGCTCCCGCTCGTCGTCAGGCTCCTCGGCCTCCAACGCCGCCTGCAGCCGCTCAGCAAGCTCGGCCTTGAGGCCTCGAGTGTCCAGGCCGCGGCGCTGCAGCTCCTCGCGAAGTTCGTTCACCTTCAGACGGCGCACATCCATGGCCCGGGCCCCCGGGGTGGCCCCCGAGCCCGGCCCGGCCCCCCAGGGCTATGTCCCCCTTAAACCTTTCCTGTCAGAAGGCGAAGGGGGAAAGGGGGGGGCCCACTCCAATGGCGGCGGCGGCTCAAAATGGCCGCCGCCGCCACCTCCCCCCTCACCCGTGCCTCGTCCGATGTAACACGAGTGCCAATTGGTCAATGCTTGGGGCAACGGGCGCCGGCCCTAAGACCCAACCAATCAGATAGCGGTTTTCAAAAAACGGCAACGAGAAGGCCCAAGAGCTACCGGGAAGGAAGCGTTGGCCTACGTCGAAGCCGAGGCCGGAGCGGAGGGCGGGAAAAGGCAGGAGGCGGGGCGCGCGCTGATTGGATAGCTCTCCCGCGCCTGCTGTCGCAAGGCCCAATGAAAACAAGGGAGTAACAGTTTAGACCAATCGGCGGTGAGATCTCAGAAAGAGTGCCTCACGGCCCTTCCTGCGTATCGTTTCATCAAACTAAGTGTCTCTGTAACACACATTCCGATTGGTCTACATCTCCCGCCCCTTGAGGAGTCCGAGCGGGTAAAACCACAAGAACCAATGAAATGGAGGGTCGGCAGAAACCCCTCCTTCCTGTTGCCTTTAAGAAACCGGAAACAGATGAATTCACCGAGGGCCTGCCTCTTGCCGTTAGGGCGGTTTCAAAACAATCTACCCACCAATCGTAGTTATTGTCTTAGCTCCTAAAGCTGGCAGAGATGGCTCGTTTTAGGAAAAATTCACCAGATTGGCCGTGCTTTAGAGGATTGTCTCACAAATTTCGCTGTAGTAGGAGGTATATGGAATAGAGATTAAGTGAATATACAGTTCGTAATCTGGAAGGAACCCAGTCGTCTTTAGGAAAAGCAAAATTTTGACTTCAGGGAGTCCCGAAGGTTTGGGTATAGAGGCCAGACTAACAACGGAAGGCAAGTTGCCCTTCCCTTGGGTAGTCCGCGGCTGTCCTCCTCTATGGTCGGTACCTGACGTGGAACGGGCGCTCTGCATGCTACCATAGAGCCTTCCCCTCCCGAAAGACCTCCAGAAGTTCACCGACCGCTCTCCCGAATCCTCTAATCGGCTGTTCTCGTAAATCGGGCTATCTGGCGTCTGTACCGACAAGCTCAAACCCGCGGATCAGTCATTAAGGCTCACGCTCATAAATACAAACGCCAGAGAGCTTCCCAGTGCCTAACGCCGCACCACCTGTCGCCTCTAACTCAGAAAAAAAAAAAACGCGAGTAAGACGCAATCGGGGTACACGATGCAGACTCCTACTCCCTCCTGAGCCACACGTTAAGCCCGCAGAAGCCACACACCATCTCTACTTAGACAAAGGCACACCCCGCAGAGATAAACAAACAGGCATGCGTCACATCAGACGCATCCAGTTCTTTTTTTCCTCTTTCTTTCTTTCTTCCTTTTTTTTTTTTGAGATTGAGTCTGGCTCTTGTTGCCCAGGCTGGAGTACAGGGGCGCGATCTCGGCTCACTGCAACCTCCGCCTCCCGGGTGCAAGCGATTCTCCTGCCTCAGCCTTCCGAGTAGCTGGGATTACAGGTCCCCACCACCACGCCCAGCTAATTTCTGTATTTTTAGTAGAGACGAGGTTTCACCATGTTGGCCAGGCTGGTGTCGAACTCCTGATCTCAAGTGATCCGCTCGCCTCGGCCTCCCAAAGTGCTGGGATTACAGGCGTGAGCCACCGCGCCCGGCCCCAGTTCTGATCTGATTTGAGCAGGGCACCCAGCTGCAGTGTAGAGGTGCCCAGCACGGTCCGCAGAGGCAGGCGGCATCGAATGATAAAGATAATACAGGATAGCTGCACTACAAGCGAACACAACAGCAACCCAGACACACAGCACCTACTCAGCAGCGGGACAGACACTCACGTGGGCCCGGAGGTTCCAGTCCAGACACCCCGCCCCTCGCCCACGTCCGACTTCCTCTCTCTCTCTCTCCTCCCAGCTTCCCACAATGATTTGTTCTAAAAAAGTTTGTGGCCCGGATTGAACTGTCTCCCGTTCTCGAGAACCGCCACCGGAGGGCGTCCGGTGGCTGCCAAGGGTTCCTCCATTTGCTGCCGGCCACACCCGAAACGCCCGCCCGCGAGTTCGTGCTAGACACGGAGGGCTGGTCTTGGCTAGAGGCTCTTGTGGATCCTGTGCCTGTGTTTCTAAGTCAGTCTGAACGTTGGCGCTGGGAGTATCTGTTGTACTCTACATGTCTCGAGTATTTGTGTCACTTGACTCTGGGTCTGTGTCTCCTATTCGTTGCGGATGTCTGCCTGAGCGTTTGTAAATGTTTGTGTCTGTGTAATTCTGTATGTCTGTGTTACATGCGTCTGAATTTCAGTCTGTTTGTGACCAGGTTCTCCTGGGTGTGTCCATTAATTCACGTGTCTGTTACTTTGCGGGGAACAGGTGTGTGTGTGTGTGTATGTGTGTGATCCTGGATCTGTATGCCAGTTCCTCACTAAAGGTTTCCAAGAGTCTGCATCTCTTTGCTTGTGTGTCTTTTTTTTTCTATGTTTATGTTCATTTCTACCCTCTCTAGTGAGGAAAGAATTCCAAGACCCCACCAAACGCTTCCGTTTTTTGATGAGGGAACTGAATTGTCATGGAATAGGGCCACATCACAGCTAAAAGGAGACGAGGAGACAAAAGCTCATTGATATACAAAGTTTTATGTGACCTGAGCCCCTCTGGAGGCACCAGAGTCAATAGCCCTGTACTCAGAGGGTGAGGGATTGGCTCAGGGCGGGCACTGTGGCCCGAAAGGTGGGAGATCCCCCATCCCCTGTGGGAAAGGAGGCATCAGTAATGCATTGCACAGGCTTGAAGGGGGCACACCCCCACAGGAGGTGAAGAGGAAGCAATGGTGGCTAAGAAGGGGAGGGGCACCCCAAGACTACTACAGTATAGGGTTAGAACCTTGGAATTGCTCCTAATAGTCTAGACCTGTGGATCTTTAGAATCTTAGAAACTTAGAACATTTGAGTCTTAGAACTACAGTGCCTGGAACTATAAGATTTTAGAAATGTGGATTCCTGGACTCTTAGCCATGGTCCTAGAGAGGTGGAATGCAAGCATAGAACCTAAAGGTGTCCAACATTAGAAATGATTAGAACTTTCGTGTCTCCTTAGTCAAAGTGGAGTGTGAGAGTCTTAGAACTTAGATGCTTGGGATCCAGAATCTTGGACCAATGGAATCTAGAGTGCCTTGAAACAGAACAGACCATTAGAATCTTAAGAGTTTAATCATCTAGAATCTTAGACACAGAGAATCTAAGATCTTAGAGTAAGTCTTAGAATCTATCACATCTTAGAACATTAGACCTTGGAACTTTTAGACTCTTGGAACTTTTGAACTGCAGATTCTAGAGCCTTAGACCCTTAGGGTCCAGGATCTTATTCAAGAGAATCTATTATCATAAAGCCTCAGAAACTATAATTGATCATCATTAGAATCTTAGAACTTGAGAATATAAAATTTGGAAGGCTTATGACCTAGAGTCTTCTAGCCAGAGGTTCTAGATTTAGAGCCTTAGAACATAAAATTTTAGAATCATTGGCCTTAGAACCTCCGTGTCTAGAATTTTAGAATCTAGAATCTTACACTATAAGGACTCCGAACCCTAGAAAAATAAAAATCTAGAATCATGGAAACTTACATCCTAAAATCAGAATCTTAGAGCTTTAGAACCTAAAATCGTGGAGACTTGTCAAAAATGTTAGAACCAGGAAATGTAAAACCACAGAATCTTAGAGCCTTAGAATAGTGGATCTCAAGGTTGAGTGAGGTGGCTCATGCCTGTAATCCCAGCACTTTGGGAGGCCGAGGTGGGTGGATCACTTGAGGTCGGGAATTTTAGGTCAGCTTGGCCAACATGGTAAAACCCTGTCTCTACTAAGAATACAAAAATTATCCAGGTGTGGTGGAGCACACCTGTAATCCCAGCTACTTGGGAGGCTGAGGCAGGAGAATCACTTGAACCTGGTAGGTGGAGTTTGCAGTGAGGCGAAATTGCACCACTGCACTCTAGCCTGGGCAAAAAAGTGAGACTCCATCTCAAAAAGGAAAAAAAAGAATAGTAGGCCTTATAACCTTAGCACTTTAATGAATTAGAGACTTTGGAATTTCAGGTCCTTAGAGCCAAAGACTCGTAGCATCTTTGAAACCTAGAATCTTTGAATCTAGACTCTTTAAACCTTAGAATCTAGAGTCTTGGAATGTTAACACCTGGGAAGGTCTCAGATACTGCTATCCAAGCCCTTTCTTTTACAAATGGTAATGCTATGGCTTTTAAGGTGATGCCACTGCACAGAGAGGGGAAGGACCTGTCTGGGATGGAGGTGGGATAGGTAGGAAGATAGGGTTGCAGGTGGGGACAAGGCCTGGGGTGGGAAAGTCAGGGGGGGTGGAATTTCCCCCAGTGGCAGTGCCTAGCTTGGATCCTGAGAGGGAGTCCCAGGTGGAGGGTTGTCTCAGACGCCATCCTCCTGCCCTGGGGCTGCTGGGGAGCCCCTATCAGCAGGCTGAGGGGGGCTAGGGGCTGTGGAAGGGCAGAGGACATAGCGTCCAGCAGGATGGACCTCAGCTGCAGTGAGGCAGCTACAGGAATCCTTAGGGTCTGGCTGGCTCGGGGGGTCAGCTCCTCCAGCAGCTCCAGGGGGTTCAGGATAACCTCCACCCTCATCCATGTTGACATAGAGGATTTCGTCAGGCTCCTGGGCAGGCGGCAAGGCCTTCAGTGTGTTCTCCAGATCTTCCCGCAGCTCCGTAAAACTTGGCCGGTCCTGTGGATTCAGCTCCCAGCACTGCGACATCAGGGCATATCTACGGCAGCAAAATGAGGAGTGGGAAATTGAGCAGGGACTCAGAAGGGGAGCACTCTGGGAGCCTGGGGACATTTCAGGACACTCGGGGACTGGGGGCATTTTAGAGGGCTGGAGGGAGCCTCAGCAGTTTGAGGTCATCTATGGGGATTTGGAAATTCCCGAGTTTCTGAGTTGGGTCCTGGGAGACTCAGGAGCTGGGAAGGGTCTCAGGCAACCTGTCTGGGTATGGAGTAGTATTCTGATGAGGGTTTGCTAGAACAGACCTTTCCAGCTCCCCAGAACAGACTCGCATCAAAGCCTGGCTAAGCCACTTACAAGCTGTGCTGGTTTAAAATAGGTCCATACATTCTTTGACCCTCCTCCCTGCAAAAGACAGAGAATAAATCCCCTCCTTTTGAGCAAGGGCAGAACCTAGTGACTTGCTTCTGATTTGGCAGAAGTGATGGCGTGTGTGACTTCTGAGACTAGGTCATAAAAGGCATTGCAGCTTCCTTGCACTTTCTCATGGGCTGCCACATTGTGAGTAAGCTCAAACAGCGCCACAAAGGGGTCCACATGGTAATGAACTGAAGCCTCCTGCTGCAGCCATGTGAGTAAGCCACCTTGAAAGCAATCTTCTGGGCCAGGCGCGATGGCTCACGCCTGTAATCCCAGCACTTTGTGAGGCTGAGGTGGGTGGATCACAAGGTCAAGAGTTCGAGACCAGCCTGACCAATATGGTGAAACCCCGTCTCTACTAAAAATACAAAAAATTGGCTGGGCGTGGTGCAGGCACCTGTAATCCCAGCTGCTTGGGAGGCTGAGGCAGGAGAATTGCTTGAACCCGGGAGACAGAGGTTACAGTGAGCCAAGATCGTGCCACTGCACTCCAGCCTGGGCAACAGATCGAGAATCCATCACACACACAAAAAAAAGACAGCAATTTTCTGGTCCCAACCTTCAGATGACTATAGCCCTAATGACATCTTTGTAACTTCATTAGAGATCCTGAACCAAAATCACCCTGTTAAGCTGTTCCCAGTTTCCAACCTTCAGACACTGTGTGAGATAATGTTTGTTTTTTAAACTACTCGATTTGGGGATATAAATAACAAACACATCAGCTGTGCAAACTTTGACAAATAAACCCCTTCCCTGTAGGACTGTTTTCTCATCTGCAAAATGGGAATAATAATGATACCTATCTACATCATATGGCTGTGGTAAGGACCAAAGGATTTAATACATGCCAGATATCCAAAACAGTGCCTTCTAGTCAGTTCTATAAAAATGTTAGCTGTTCTACAGGAATTGGGTATGAAAAAAAATGTTAGCTGTTCAGCCCGGGCATGGTGGCTCATGCTTATAATCCTAGCACTTTGCGAGGCAGAGGCGGGTGGATCATGAGGTCAGGAGTTAAAGACCAGCCTGACCAACATGGGGAAACCCCACCTCTACTAAAACTGCCACAAAATTAGCCAGGCGTAGTGATGTGCACCTGTAATCCCAGCTACTCGGGAGGCTGAGGCAGGGAAATTGCTTGAACCAGGGAGGTGGAGGTTGCAGTCAGCTGAGATCACGTCACTGTACTCTAGCCTGGGTGACAGAGTGAGACTACATCTCAAAAAAAAAAGAAGCTGTTATTTTTACTCCTCTCAGCTCTTGGAGTACCCAAGGTTGACTGAGGAGTCCGAGGCCCCAGGCTGTCTCCTCCTGACCCAACCAGCATCCTCTCTTTACCCTCAAAGTGCTGGCTAAATATCATGGCCTTCTCTGTATGCTCCAATATTGCAAAGTTTGATAAGCACACCCTAAAGGATCCTGCAAGCATCTCAGAGGAGACCTGAGTCTAGAGAAGGTCGATAAAACAAACTGGAGGGTTTTGCAGAGAGTCCCGGGTGTTGAGGAGCATGTGGGGGAAGCGTGGTGTGCTCAGGAGTCTGGAATGAATTAGAAGTCTCTGAGAGGGCAGGTCCCAAAGGCAGGGCCACCAGGTAAGACTGTGCTGTTATTCACTGCCCAAGGGTACCTGGCTTGGGGATGGGGAGGCAGGGGGCTGATTCAACCTGCATTCCAGACACAGCCAAAGGAGGAAAAGGTAACTTGAGCCAATTTGCACCCCACTGGCTAGTGGTGGCCCTACTCAGAGCATTGGTGAGGGGCAATGGGTTGCTCAGCATTCTCAGGGATTCTGTCCTGGTTATAGAGAGTCCTGGGCCTGTGAGGGCCATGTGGGGGTAATCAGGGATTTGGAGTGAATTCTTGGTTGGGGGGAACCTAAGGGTCCTCACAGTCCATCCAGACAGTCCGCAGGCTGCTTCAGGCGATTTCCCTGACGCAGATAGTCATAAATCTCGCTGTTCTCCACTCCTGGATATGGGGTTTGGCCTCTTGTGGCAATCTCCCACATCGTCACCCCGAAGGACCACTGTGAGGGGCAGAGGGGAGGGAATTAGATGGTCTCCCCTGTACAGAATCACCCCCCTCCCATACACAGGTTCATGGGTACACCCACACTTATGTACACATGTTCACAACCATCCTCTGGGAGTGTCACAAGTATTCACAGAAACATACTTTGGCTGGGCGCAGTAGCTCACGCCTGTAATCCCAGCACTTTGGGAGGCTGAGGTGGGCAGATCGCCTGAGGTCAAGAGTTGGGAGACCAGCCTGGCCAACGTGGTGAAATCCCATCTCTACTAAAACAACAAAAATTAGCTGGGCATGGTGGTGAGCACCTGTAATCCCAGCTACTCGGGAGGCTGTGGCAGGAGAATCGCTTGGCCCGGGAGGCCGAGGTTGCAGTGAACAGAGATCATACAACTGCACTCCAGCCTGGGCAATAGAGCAAGACTCTGTCTAAAAATATGTATATGCACACACATACATATATAACACTTTGACACTGGTATACACATGAATAAGTAACTTTCATGGATACATATACATGCTCACCCTCATATGCATTTACACACTTCATGGACACATGAGCTCATGTGTCACTCTGCACGCCCGGGCTGTCCACATTCTGTGAGTGTGCACATGCACACAAAATCACTGCAGCTTCTCCTAACCCAAACTGTATACGTTGCCACTATGCACACATGGGTCTGTATCTATCCTGGGCATGCACACACCACTACTCAGAGATGCCCACCATACCCCAAGACATGCCCAGCCCACATGGACAACCCCTTGTGAAAGGAAGCCCACATGCCCCTGGGACCCTTGCATCCACAGCTGCTCGGGTATAGTGTGTGGTGGTAAGGCCATGCCCTCCCATGGTTCCCCAGTCTTGGCGGGGATGCATGTACCACATCGCTCTTGCTGGTGTAGACACGGTCAGCTAGACTCTCAATGGCAATCCACTTGACTGGCATCTTGGCGATACGTCCCTGGCGGTAGTAGTCCCCATTGTAGATCTTCTTGGAGAGCCCGAAGTCCGCCACACACACGGACATGTTCTCGTTCAGCCTGTTGGGATTGGGGAGAGGAACAGGGTCAGGCCATCGGCCACCTCCACCAGAAAGCCTGTCCTAGCTCTCAGATACATCTGCACCTCCTGCCCTTGCTGTCCTGGCTGGAGGTGGGGATTTGTCTCCCAAACCTTCACCCCAGGCTGACACCCTTTTTGGCCTCAGCCCACCTGCGCCCAGGTGAATTAAAAAAAAAAACAAAAAACAAAACAAAAAAACCTTCACCCCAGTCCAGATGGGTGGGATGCTTTAATTCTTGTCCCTCTGTCAAATGAGGATGGGACAAAGGGCTTCTACAGGCCTTCCTAACTTTGGCTCTTTGCTAGATTCTAAGGTCCTTCCTTGGGTTTGATTCCTTGATGAAAAATTGTTTTTTCTTGAAGTATACTGTACATACGGAAATGTGCAAAAATCCTAAGTGAGCAGCTCATTGAATTTTCACACACACACCCATGTAACCAGCACCCAGATCGAGAAACAGAACATGGCTGGACACAGTGGCTCACACCTATAATCCCAGCACTTTGGGAGGCCAGGGCAGGTGGATCACTTGAGGTCAGGAGTTCGAGACCAGCCTGGCCAACATGGTGAAACTCTGTCTCTACTAAGAGCACAAAAATTAGCCACATGTGGTGGCACACACCTGAAATCCCAGCTACTCAGGAGGCTGATGCAGGAGAATCAGTTGAACCCAGTAGGCGGAGATTGCAGTGAGTTGAGATCATGCCACTGTACTCTACTCTGGGCAACAGAGTGAGTGAGACTCCATATAAAAAAAAAAAAAAGGCCTGGCACAGTGGCTCAGTGGGCCCAAGCCTATAATTTCGGCACGTTGGGAGGCCAAGGCAGGAGGAGGAGGATCACTTGAGGCTAGGAGTTCAAGACCAGCCTGGAAAACAAAGCATGACCCTGTCTCTACAAAAAAAATGTAAAAATAGCTAGGCATGGTGGCACTTGTCTGTAGTTCCAGCTATTTAGGAGGCTGAGGCAGGAGGATAGCTTTGGCCAGGAGTTGGAGGCTGCAGTGAGCTATGATCGTGCCACTGCACCCCAGCCTAAAGGACAGAGTAAGACTCTGTCAGAACAAAACAAAAAAGAAAAGAAAAGAAAGAAAGGGGAAGAAAAAGAAAAGAAGGAAAGAAAGAAGGAAGAAGAGAAACCACCCACAGGACATTCATATGGTGGAATATCACAAAGCAAAGAAAAAGAGCAAACTACCCCTACACAGATTAATCTCAAAAACATCATGCTGAGCCATAGAAGCCAGACACAAAGCAATCCAAACTGCATGGTCCCATTTGTATGACTTTTCAGAAAAGGTGAGGCCGGGCGCGGTGGCTCAAGCCTGTAATCCCAGCACTTTGGGAGGGCGAGGCGGGTGGATCACGAGGTCAAGAGATCGAGACCATCCTGGTCAAAATGGTGAAACCCCGTCTCTACTAAAGATACAAAAATTTAGCTGGGCATGGTGGCACGTGCCTGTAATCCCAGCTACTCAGGAGGCTGAGGCAGGAGAATTGCCTGAACCCAGGAGGTGGAGGTTGCGGTGAGCCGAGATCGCGCCATTGCACTCCAGCCTGGGTAACAAGAGCAAAACTCCGTCTCAAAAAAAAAAAGAAAAGAAAAGAAAAAGAAAAGGTGAAACTAGTGCTGAGAAGTCAGGATAGTGGTTTCCACTTGGAGTTAGTGACTGGGAAGAGGAAGAGTCATGGAGGAGCCTGCTGGGGCTAAGAAATATTCTTTACTTGATCTAGTGGTTACATGGGTCTGTTCCCATGAAAATTCATTGAGCTGAGCTGCACATATATGATGTGTATATTTTAGTGTATGTAAAATATACATCAACTTTTTTGAGACGAGGTCTTGCTCTGTTGCCCAGGCAGTAGTGAAGTCATACCATCATGGCTCACTTCAGCCTCAACCTCCTGAGGTCAAAGCAATCCTCCCACCCTGGTCTCCCGAATAGCTGGGACCCCAGGCATACACCATCAGGCCCATCTAATTTATTTTTATTTTTTGTAGAGACAGGGTTCACTATGTTGCCCAGGCTGGTCTTGAACTCCTGGGTACTAGTGATCCTCCTGCCTCAGTCTCCCAAAGGGCTAGGATTATAGGTGTGAGCCACTGCACCTGGTGGGGACTAATATTCTAACTCTGTGGTTCCATTCCCTCCACGCTCTATCCTCCCTTTACCCTCTATTCTGGCTTTCAGGGGATTCCTTGTTCTTTTTTTCAGATGGGGTCTCGCTGTGTCACCCAAGCTAGTCTCGAGGCTCAAGCAATCCTCCCACCTCAGCCTCAGGAGTGGCTGGGACTACAGGTCACTATTTCTCTCTCTCTCTTTCTCTTTCTTTCTTTCTTTTTTTTTGACAGAGTCTCACTGTGTTGCCCAGGCTGGACTGCAGTGGTGCAATCAATCTCGGTTCACCGCAACCTCCACCTCCCAGGTTCAAGAAATTCTCATGCTGGGATTACAGGCACGTGCCACTACACCCAGCTGAATTTCGTATTTTTAATAGAGAAGGGCTTTTGCTAAGGCTGGTCTTGAACTCCTGGCCTCACGTGATCCTCCCCCCTCGGCCTCCCAAAGTGCTGGGATTACAGGTGTGAGCCACCACGCCCCATATGGCCTATTTTCTGTTTGTCCATTGATGGGGAGTTTGGTTTCCTTATCCAGTGTGACCACTTCCAAAGGGCAGCCCCAGGCAAGACATTCAGCATGGAGCAGGACAGAGATGAGGCTCACAGGTCCCCACCCCCATCAGTCACCTTGGCCCCTTTGCTCACCTCATACTGTGCACTGAGCCCACCTTCTTGTCTCTTCTCTCTCTGCATCCAAATACTCCTCCCAGACCTTAGTTCAGGACCCACCTCCTCCAGGAAGCCTTCCCAGATCCCCTTACTGACTTTCCTGGTCCTAAGTTCTGGCTTGCCTTAAGCGGGTGTCTAGCCCCACTTCCATTCTAAGAAGGAGGGAGGGAGCTCCCTCAGGGAGTGTGGGAGCATCGGAGGTGTCCCTGAAAGGCACTCACATGCAATTCCTGGCTGCCAGGTCCCGGTGTATGAATCTCTTGGTACTCAGATACTCCATGCCACTGGCGATATCTGTCATGAACTTCACCAGCATCTGAGTGGGCAGGTACTGGGGGCGAAGGCAGGTGGGAGGAGGGTCAGTAGAGGTCAGTAGAGTCCTTGGCGCTGATCCCTCCTCCCTCTGTCCCTCTGGGCATGCCTATCTCTGCCTGCAGTGGTTTCCCGTGGCTCTGACAATTCAACCCAACCCCGTTCCATGGCCTGAAAGGTCCTATAAACTTGCTCCAGCCTTCCTGTTTGACTTGATCGCCTATATTCTTGCCCTTGACAGACACTCCCACCAGACTCCTGTCTGGTCTTCAGATAAACCACGATTGTTCCCACCTCCGAGCCTTTGCCTCTGTTGTGCGTTTTATTGGGATTGCTTCCTGCCCAGATGGCCAGACATCTCCCCAGCCCCAAGTCCTTCAAGGTCACCTCCTCGGCAAGATCTTAGACATCCACCCCAACTGACTGCCTGGCCTCCTCCTCATCCACCCTACTGTATTTCCTTCCTAGCATTTAAGTCATCTTGCTTAGGTATTTATTAGCTTGTTTACTGTTCACGTGCCCTGCTGGAAGACACGCTGCAGGAGAGCAAGCTCCTGGTCACCATGGTCTTCCCAGGGTCTGAGCAGCACTGGGTGCCTGACTGATGCTCAGTTAATATTTATAGACTGGATGATTAAATGCCCCTCACCACTGGCTGGT
The DNA here is from genome assembly GCA_031835075.1 of Saguinus oedipus. Lineage (NCBI taxonomy): Eukaryota > Metazoa > Chordata > Mammalia > Primates > Cebidae > Saguinus > Saguinus oedipus. Next base: position 43,847,300 of record CM063187.1, on the reverse strand, counting down.
CCCCAAGCCGGGAATAGAGGAGGAAACTGTGTAGGTCTCCATGTTTCATGAAAGGTAAGATGACCACAGGTGCCGGAAAGCTCTCTCGTTCAGAACCCTGGAAACAGACGCCTGAGCCCCACCCCAGGCAGCCCTGTTACTCCTGCTGGGCAGAAGGTAAAGCCAAGCCCCCTCCCAGCCAGACTTCAGCCTCTCCTCACTCCCCATCCAATCTGGCTGCCATATTGTTTAGGGAGTAGTGGGGGTAGCAAGGACCGAGCTGCAGAGACGCCATTTCCAACAGAGTTCCCAGGGATGTTTCCAGAGCCCTCCTGGGGACCTCAGCTATTTCTGGGAATGGTCAGAGGTCACATTCCAAGCTGAGGGAAAATAGGAGGGGCGAGTTTGCTGACCCTGAAGGCGCCGGGAGCAGGAAGCATGGAAGTCTGATCTTCCCAGGGCCAGAGGAAGGAGTCTTCCCTCTACTATAGCCCCCATGGGGCCTGTAGACCCTTGAATCTGCCCCTCCCTCACCGATGAGCCTCATGACGTTGGGATGGTCGAATTCCTTCATACAGACGGCTTCACTCAGGAAATCCTCCAGCTCTGACCTCGTGCAGATGGCAACTAGACGGAGAGAGAAAGGTGGTTGAGAAGGAGGGAGGAATTCCTCCCTCCACCTCCTCTCTATCACCATCATCATCACTCATCTTCATCAAACATGCTTAGTAAGTACTAGGTGACAAACTCAGTACATGTATATTAACTCATTTAATCTCCTCCGGTGCTACTGTTATGGTTCCCATTTTATTTTATTGGTTGGTTTTTTTGAGACAGGGTCTTGCTCCATCACCCAGGCTGGATGCAATCATAGCGATCACAGCTCACTGCAGGCTCAAACTCCTAGGCTTGGGTTTCTGAGTAGCTGGGACCACAGGCACACACCACCATCCATATAATTTTTTTTTTTTTTTTGAGATGGAGTTTTGCACTCATCCTCCAGGCTGGAGTGCAATGGCACAATCTCGGCTCACTGTGACCTCTGCCTCCTTGGTTCAAGAGGTTCTCGTGCCTCAGCCTCCTGAGTGGCTGGGATTACAGGCATGCACCATCACGCCTGGCTAATATTTGTATTTTTAGTAGAGATGGGGTTTCACCACGTTGGCCAGGCTGGTCTTGAACTCCCCACTCAAAAGTTCTAGGCTATGGCTAACTTGCTGTTAACTTTTCTGCTTTCTTCCTTCTCAGAGGCGTAGGGAAGGGGCAGGGGGTCCCACACGTGTGCACACGACTCACTCTTCATCGTCTTCACAGCCACCTTGAGGACGGAGTCGTCCTGGTTGAGCTGGCCTTCCATCACGGCTCCAAACTCTCCTGTGAAGGGCCAGAGAGAGACACTGACCTTAGAGGGCCTGGGGGGACTGTTTTTCCTAGAGTTGGGTGGGTGAGTGGAAAGTGCAGGATCTCGGAAGTTCAGAAGGATGTGTTTATGGTGCTGGGGGGACTCACCTTCTCCCAGAGTCTTCCCCAGGGCCACCTTGTGCCGGTCCACCATCACATCCCGCAGCTTCTCCTTCAGCTCTTCACTGATGCCCAGGCTGTTCACTGCATGCAAGGTTGGGGTGGACAAAGCCATGGGGCAGGGCTGACATTCAGGTGACATTCATCCACCAGTAGGGATAGACCCATTGTTGAAACACTGACATACTGCTACATCGATTCAAAATTAGCTACTGCCCTGAGCACCCTGCCACTTCCACCCTAGCTCCTCCTCTGGACCCCCGGAGCCTTCCCTCAAAGGGAACTAAAGGGTTAAAGCCTGGTCACACTCTTGCTCCAGTGGGCTCCCTGATGGGTCGGAGCCCTGCGTGTACCAGTTGTTAAAAATATTTCTTTTGCCAGGCACAGTGGCTCACACCTGTAATCCCAGCACTGTGGGAGGCCGAGGCAGGTGGATCACGAAGTCAGAAGTTTGACACCAGCCTGGCTAATATGGTGGAACTCCATCTCTACTAAAAATACAAAAATTAGCCAGGCATGGTGGTGCACGCCTATACTCCCAGCTACTTGGGAGGCTGAGGCAGGAGAATCGCTTGAACCTAGGAGATGAAGTTTGCAGTGAGCCAAGATCATGCCACTGCACTCGGGTGACAGAACAAGACTCTGTCTGAAAAAAATAAAAATATTGTTTTGCCAGACACAGTGGCTTACACCTGCAATCCCAGCACTTTGGGAGGCCGAGGCCGGTGGATCACTGGAGTCCAGGAGTTCAAGACCAGCCTGGGCAAGATGGCGAATCCCCGTCTCTACAAAAAAATTACAAAAATTAACTGTGTGTGGTGGCATACACCTGTAGTCCCAGCTACTCAATAGGCTGAGCTTGGAGGATCACTTAAGCCTGGAGGTGGAGGTTGCAGTGAGCTGAGCTCGCACAACTGCATCCCAGTCTGGGTGATGGAGCAAGACCCCACATCTCAAATAAAACACAAAAAACAAAAATATTTCTTTCTTTTCTTCCCTTCTTTTCTTTTTGAGACAGAGTCTTGCTCTGTAGCCCAGGCTGGAGTGTACTGGCATGATCTCAGCTTACTGCAACCTCCGCCTCCTGGGTTCAAGCAATTCTCTTGCCTCAGCCTCCTGAGTAGCTGGCATTAAAGGTGTGTGCCACCACACCTGGCTAATTCTGTATTTTTACTAGAGGCAGATTTCACCATGTTGGTCAGGCTGGTCTTGAACTCCTGATTTGGTTATCCACCCGCCTGGGCCTCCCAAAGTGCTGGGATTACAGGCATGAGTCACCAAGCTCTGCCCTCCTAGAGGTAGCCATTTTCTTCATTTCTCTTACAATAGATTAGTTTTGAAATGTTATAAAAATGGAATCACGGGCCAGGCGGAGTGGCTCACGCCTATAATCCCAGCCCTTTGGGAGGCCAAGGCAGGTGGATCACGAAGTCAAGAGATCGAGACCATCCTGGTCAACAAGGTGAAACATCGTCTCTACTAAAAATACAAAAATTAGCTGGGCATGGTGGTGCGCGCTTGTAGTCCCAGCTACTCAGGAGGCTGAGGCAGGAGAATTGCCTGAACCCAGGAGGCGGAGGTTGCGTTGAGCTGAGATAGTACCATTGCACTCCAGCCTGGGTAACAAAAGTGAAACTCCATCTCAAAAAAACAAAACAAAACAAAAATAATAATAATAAAAATAAAAATGGAATCACATAGTATATTCTCTTTTGTGTCTGGCTCCTTTAGCTCAACATGATGTCTATGAAATAGTTACAATTTAGTTGTTGTTGGGTGTGATTGTAATTTATTCATTTTCACTGTTACATAGTAATCATTCTCAGACAAATTGACCCAGGACACATTTACATTGTTAGAATTAATGAGGACTGCTATGAAGAGCTTTTGTTTATGTGAGTTACATATATATATACATCAATATTTCTGTATTCAAAAATAAAACTGGCTGGGCACAGTGGTTGACACAGTGGTAATCCCAGCAATTTGGGAAGCCAAGGAAGGAGGACCACTTGAGGCCAGGAGTTTGAGACCGGCCTGGGCAACAGAGCCAGACCCCATCCATAAAAAATTTTTTTTTTCTTTTTGAAACCAAGTCTTGCTCAGTGGCCTAGGCTGGAGTGCAGTGACACAATCTCAGCTCACTGCAAACTCCACCTCCCAGGTTCAAGCGATTATATAGCCTCACTCTCCCGAGTAGCTGGGATTATAGGTGTGTGCCACCACACTCAGCAAATTTTTTTGTGTTTTTGTTAAGAAGAGATGGGGTTTTGCCATGTTGCCCATGCTGGTCTCAAACTCCTGGGCTCCTTCTCAAAATAAAACAAACAAACAAAAAAACTATCAGACTTAGTTAATTTTCTTTTCTTTTTTTTTTGAGACAGACTCTCACTCTTGCCCAGGCTGGAGTGCAGTGGTGCAATCTCAGCTCACTGCAACCTCTGCCTCCTGGATTTAATCGATTCTCCTTCCTCAGCCTCCCGAGCACCTGGGATTACAGGCATACACCACCACACATGGCTAATTTTTGTATTTATTTTTGTATTTTAGTAGAGACAAGGTTTCACCATGTTGTCCAGGCTGGTCTCAAACTCCTGACCTCAAGCAATCCACCTGCCTCGGCCTCCCAAAGTGGTGGGATTATAGGCGTGAGCCACCACACCTGTCCTGATAGATGTTTAAAATAAGAATATAGAAGGATAAGGTCCATCAGCTGTCAGAGTGATGGATGGCATCATCCTACATCAGGGAGCCTCTGGAAAACTGCACTGAATGCTCATGAGAGAATGAGAATGCAAAAGGGTAATAATATGAAAATAGATTTGACCTATGGACCCTCTGCAAAGCTCTCAGGGACCATAGGGGGCCAGGTTCACACTCTGAGAATGGCTGCTTTATGCCACTCAATTAAATCACTGGGACATTGTCACTTCTTGCTTCTCTTCTTAAATAAATGTCTTTCCCAGCCCTTTCCAAACATTCCCTGGGGCCCTGGGAGCCTTCTTGCTATGTGTTAGGAAGAGAACTAGTTCTTCCCTTTTGTTTCTGGATTTCAGTTTCCCTAACTGGAAAGATAAGATTTTTCTTTGTTGTTTGTTTTTTGAGATAGTCATGCTCTGTTGCCCAGGCTGGAGCACTGCAACCTCTGCCTCCCAGATTCAAGCGATTCTCCTGCCTCAGCCTCCTGGGTAGCAGGGATTACAGATGCATGCCACCACGTCCAGCTAATTTTTGTATTTTTAATAGAGACGGGGAATCTTGCCATGTTGGCCAGGCTGGTCTTGAACTCCTGACCTCAAGTGTCTGGCTGCCTGGACCTCCCAAAGTGCTGGGATTACAGGCATGAGCCACCACACCTGGCCAAAGAAGAGATGTGATTAGGCCTCTGTGATCCCTCCTTAGCTGAGAGCTTCCGTGACTCTCCAATCTTCTAGTAGAGAGTCTATAGTTCCAAGATTTTATGATTTCAAAAGTAGAAGGGTATAGAATATATGCATATGAGTTTTCAGGCTAAGATCGATTCTGTCTCTCCACCAATCTATAATTCCAAGAGTTAGTGGAGTGTGGCAGTTAAGAGTACAGAGTTCAGGCTGGGCACAGTGGCTCACGCCTGTAATCCCAGCACTTTGGGAGGCCGAGGCGGGTGGATCATGAGGTCAAGAGATCGAGACCATCCTGGTCAACATGGTGAAACCCTGTCTACTAAAAATACAAAAAAGAAATTAGCTGGGCATGGTGGCTGGCACGTGCCTGTAATCTCAGCTACTCAGGAGGCTGAGGCAAGAGAATTGCCTGAACCCAGAAGGCGGAGGTTGCGATGAGCCGAGATCACGCCATTGCACTCCAGCCTGGGTAACAAGAGCGAAACTCCGTCTCAAAAAAAAAAAAAAAAAAAAAAAAAAAGGGCTGGGCATGGTGGCTCACGCCTGTAATACCTGCACTTTGGGAGGCTGAGGTGGGTGGATCACTTGTGGTCAGAAATTCCAAACCAGTCTGGCCAACATGATGAAACACCATCTCTACTAAAAATATAGAAATTAGCCAGGTATGGTGGCACATGCCTGTAATCTCAGCTACTTAGGAGGCTGAGGCAGGACAGTTGCTTGAACCTGAGAGGCAGAGGTTTCAGTAAACCGAGATCCTGCCACTGTACTCCAGCCTAGGTGACAGAGCAAGACTCTGTCTTAAAAAAAAAATGCCTGAGTTCAAATTCCAGCTATCCAATTTACAAGCTGTGTGGCCTTGGGTTAGTGACTTAACCACTTTGTGCCACAGCTGCCTCTGTGAAGTGAAGGTGATAAGAACCCCACCTCCGGCTGGGTGCAGTGGTGCACATCTGTTATCCCAGCACTTTGGGAGGCCAACGCTGGTTGATTACTTGAAGCCAGGAGCCTGAGACCAGCCTGGCCAACATAGTAAAACCTGATCTCTACTAAAAAATACAGAAGTTAGTGGGACATGGTGGTGCACACCTGTGGTCCCAGCTACCTGGGAAGCTGAGGCATGAGAATTGCTTGAACCCAGGAAGTTACTAAAAATGCAAAAATTAGCCAGGCATGGTGCCACACACTTGTAATTCCAGCTACTCGGAAGGCCAAGGCATGAGAATTGCTTGAACCTAGGAGGTGGAGGTTGCAGTGAGCCGAGATTGTGCCATTGCACTCCAGCCTGGGCGACAGAGCCTCCCCACCTCCTTGGGTTGCTCTGAGGATTAAATGAGGCGATACATGCAGAATGCTTAGAAAAGAGCCTGCCATGTAGGTAGTGATAGGGTTGTCTGGCATCATTGCTACATCACCATCATCTTTTATTATTTATTTATTTATTTAGAAATGGGGTTTCACCATGTTAGCCAGGATGGTCAAGATCTCTTGACCTCATGATCCACCTGCCTCGGCCTCCCAAAGTGCTGGGATTACAGGCGTGAGCCATCACACTCAGACTTGGTATTTCTAAGATGTACTGTGTCTAAGATTCTATTCTTTGAAGATTCTTTGTGGTTCCACAATTCTGTTATTTCCAGGGTCTGTGGTTCTGACATTCTAGTATCCCAAGGCCTTCAGAAACTTTTGGCTCAGGCGTCTACAAAACCCAGCAGGCCAGACTCTCTACAGCCTTCAGCTCCAGGCCAGGGCAGTGGGGCACAGGGTTCACTTACAGGTGGCTTCAGTGGTCCGGCGACTGTACGACTTGCGCACGCGGTACCTGACGACCAGTTCACCTCTTTCCACTGTTGGCTCAAACACTTCTCTAGGGGGATGGGGAGAAGGTGAGGGCAGGGAGAAACCATCTGGAACCCCCTCCTCAACCAGCAGTTGAGCAAGTAGCATCCCAGCCTCAAGCCCTGCCTGCCCTCTCCCTTAGTATTTGCATGTCTTGGGGAGCTACCTTCTGCCTTCCATTCATTCCCCACAACCCTTGCCCTCATTCCTTTTTTTTTTTTTTGAAACAGAGTCTCACTCTGTCACCCAGGCTGGAATGCAGTGGTGCAATCTCAGCTCACTGCAACCTCTACCTCCTGGGTTCAAGCAATTCTCATGCCTCAGCTTCCCAAGTAGCTGGGACCACAGGTGTGCACCACCAAGTCCCACTAACTTTTGTATTTTTTAGTAGAGATGGGGTTTCGCCGTGTTGGTCGGGCTGGTGTCCAACTCCTGACCTCAAGTGATCCATCTGCTTCAGCCCCCAAAGTGTTGGGATTACAGGTGTGAGCCACCATGCCTGGCTTCCCTTGCCCTCATTCCGATTCTTGGTCATTGCTCCTCCTGCACCAGCCTCCTCACTGGCCTCCCTGCCTCCAGCCTCTCCATCCCAGTCCACACAGCCTCCCTTGTAGTTCCAACTCACCCGTAACGGGTCTCCTTCTTTCGCCGGTGGACAAGGAAGAGAGCCAAGATGAGGACACAGGCAGCGGCCACGATTGCTCCTAGCAGTACATACCACCAGGGCCGCGAGAGGGCAGGAGCTGGAGGTTCCTTCACTATCAGGGGGCACGAGGAACAGGTCATGGATGAGACCTTGGATCCAGCTCTCTGGGACCCAAAGGGGTGATGTGGGAGGGAGACAGAAGGCCTTGGCAACGAAGTGCACATACTCCATGAGGTGCATGATGGATGCATTCACATATCATAATGAGCTGGGCTGGACAGGGCATGCAATGGATATAATACAAGTGTGTGTTGAAGCAGAAGTGTGGGAAAGTTGTAGGATAGGTGAGTTAAGACTGGGACAGAGGCTGGGTGTGGTGGCCCATGCCTGTAATCCCAGCACTTTCGAAGCACTTTGGGAGGCTGAAGTGGATGGATGACTTAAGGGGAGGAGTTTAAAATAAATAGAATTTTTTAAAAAAGAAAAAAATGTAAACAACAACAACAACAACAAAAAGGCGAGGAGTTCAAGACAGCCTGGCCAACATGCTGAAGCCCTGTCTCATCTCTGCTTTAAAAAAAAATACAAAAATGGCCGGGCACGGTGGCTCATGCCTGTAATCCCAGCACTTTGGGAGGCTGAGGCAGGTGGATCACCTGAGGTCAGGAGTTCAAGACCACCCTGACCAATATGGCAAAACCCTATCTTTAAAAAATAATAAATAAATAAAAAAGAAAAAAAAAATACACAAATTAGCTGGGCGTAGTGGTGCACACCTGTAATCCCAGCTATTCAGAAGCTGAGGCAGGAGAATTGCTTGGATCTGGGAGATGGAGGTTGCAATCAGCCAAGATCGGGCCACTGCACTCCAGCCTGGGTGACAGAGTGAGACTCTGTCTCAAAATAAATAAATAAATAAAAAGAGGCCCTGTGCTGTGGCTCACACCTATAATCCCAGCACTTTGGGAGGCTGAGGCGGGTATATAATGAGGTCAAGAAATCAAGACAAACCTGGCCAACATGGTGAAACCCCATCTCTGTTAAAAATACAAAAATAAGCCAGGTTTGGTGGTGGGCGCCTGTAGTCCCAGCTACTCAGGAGGCTGAGGCAGGAGAATCGCTTGAACTCAGGAGGCAGAGGTTGCAGTGAGCCAAGATCGCACCACTGCACTCTAGCCTGGTGACAGAGCAAGACTCCGTCTCAAAAAAAAAGAAAAAGAAAGAGAGAGTGAGATGGATATTTGAGGAGTGTGCAGTGAGTGTGGAATGGGAGGGAGAGATGTGTGGAATGGGTTATGAGTGTGCCAGGAGGGCTAGATGAACATGAGATGGGTGTGGAGAAATCTCAAATAGCAGAGGTTAGCGTGAGAAATGTTATGCTTGTGCAAGGAGGGTGGACTAGAGTGTAGATAAACAGGTGAGTGGGGAAGAGGATCCGTGCAGTGTAGGATGGTGCATGAAGCCTGTGCCAGGAGGGTGAGGCTGGTGGAGGAAGGACTAAGGAAAATCTTTCGAGGAGCGTGCAATGACTACAAAAGGGGTTTCTTTCTTTCTTTCTTCTTTTTGTTTGTTTGTGACAGGGTCTCACTCTGTCGCCCAGGTCAGAGTGTAGTGGCCCAATTTCAGCTCACTGCAACCTCCGCCTCTCAGGATCAAGTGAATCTCCTGTCCCAGCTCCCAAGTAGCCAGGATTATAGGCATGCACCACCATGCCTGGCTAATTTTTGTATTCCTCTTTTTAGTAGAGACAGGGTTTCACCATGTCTCCTGAGTAGCTGAGACCATGGGTCTGTGCCACCCGGCTAATTTTTTTTTTTTTTTTTTTTGAGACAGAGTCTCGCTCTGTTACCCAGGCTGGAGTGCCATCTTGGCTCACTGTAGCCTCTGCCTCTTAGGTTCAAGCAATTCTTGTGCCTCAGCCTCCTGAGTAGTTGGGATTACAGGCTTGGGCCACCATGCCCAGCTAATTTTTATATTTTTAGTAGATACGGGGTTTCCCCATGTTGGCCAGGATGGTCTCAAACTCTTGACCTCAGGCAATCCACTTGCCTCAGGCCTCCCAAAGTGCTGGGATTACAGGCGTGAGCCACTGTACCTGGCCACAGGGTTTCCATGGAGCAAAGAATGAGGGTGAAATAAATATCCAAAGGGGCGTGGTAAGCATATACAGGGTCGATGGCTGCTGGAAGAGTTGGGGGTTTGTGAAGTGGGAAGAGTATTCATGAAGTCTTAGGTACAAGGAATGAGCAAGGAGTTCTATGGATGCAATTTCAGTGTGAGAGAAGTATGCGGTGAGCAAGCAAAACACGTGAGAAGGGCAGATGAGGAGTAAGGGATGCAAAGAGAGGGGGTGTGAAAAGGGCAGGGATGGAATGACGTGTGTAAGAAATGGAGGTGGTTGCCGGGTGCTCACACCTGTAATCCCAGCACTTTGGGAGGCCCAAACAGGCGGATCATGAGGTTAGGAGATCGAGACCAGCCTGGCCAACATGGCAAAACCCCATCTCTACTAAAAATACAAAAATTAACTGGGCATGGTGGTGCATGCCTGTAATCTCAGCTACTTTAGAGGCTGAGGCAGGAGAATCGCTTGAACTCAGGAGGCGGAGCTTGCAGAGAGCTGAAATCACACCACTGCACTCCAGCCTGGTGACAGAGCAAGACTCTGTCTCAAAGAAAAAGAAAAAAAGAAATGGAGATGCTTATGCGCTGAGTGTGCAAGGTGCGCATTCAGTGTGAGTGTGGAGAGAGCGAGATGGGTTGGGAGTAGTGAAGGGTGAGGGAATGATGACTTTGGAGCGTGGGGTGAGCATGCAAGAAGAACTGGGTGCAAGAAAGTTGTGGCAGCATTTTTCAGTGTTTGCAGCGTGGAAGGTGTGGAAGTACGTACAGGGTGTTCAGGGTTTGTGGATGAGAAGTCTGTGTGTCAGTGGGCCTTGGCAGTCATGTGGGAGGAATGGATTATAATGGGATGTATGTGAAAGGAGGGTGGAGTGAGTGTGGAAAGGGTATGTGAAGAAATGCAGGAAGGTATGTGAGGTGTATTTAAAGCTAGTGGGTTGAGTTACAAGAGTGGGCTGTAATAGTGCCCAGAGGGTACAAGAGGTGTAGGAGGAACGTTTGGGAATTGTTGGAGAAATATTTAAGAGGGATGGATGTGAGGATACCTCATCCATCTGTCCATTTGTCTGCCCATCCATCCATCCATCCACCTTTCTACCTATCCATTTATCCACTCACAAATCCATCCATCTATCCATCCATCCACCTGTTCATCCATCCATTTATTCATGCATCTACCCATCCACCCATCCATTTATCCACTCACCATCCAGTCTTTTAAATGTTCATCCACCTACCCACCCATCTATTAATCCATTGACCCACCCACCCAACCACTCTCCATCTATTAATCCATTGACCCACCCACCAAACTACCCTCCATAAATCCATCCATCTATCCACCCACCCATCTACCCATCCACCCATCCATTTATCCACTCACCATCCAGTCTTTTAACTGTTCATCCACCTACCCACCCATCTATTCATCCACTGAGCCACCTACCCATCCACCCTCCATATATCCATCCATCCATCCATCCATCCATCCATCCATCCATCCATCCATCCATTTGCTCATCTATCCACTCATCCATCTGTCATTCCCTGAATACCTACAATGTGCTATGCTAGGCCATTCTAGGGACCTCCATCAAATACCACACAAACTCAAGAAGTAGGTTAGAGTGATGAGTTTGAGAAACATGAAAGGGATGTGCAATGAGTATGAATGGTGACAGGGGCCCCACTAGGTGTGGTGGGTAGGGAGGGAGGAGAGGGGTTGTGGAAGCCCTTACCCAGCTGGTGGACTGGCTGTGCTTCCCCTGTGAGAAGAAAGGGCAGAGAGGAGACGTGCTCAGAGAGGACAAGACTGGCGTGGTACAGGTAAGTGAGTGAGGGCATGGCACGGGTAAGGGAGTGAGGGCATGGCATGGGTAAGGGAGTGAGGGCGTGGCATGGGTAAGGGAATGAGGGCTTGGTAAAGGTAAGAGAGTGAGGGCGTGAGGGTGTGGCATGGGTAGGTGAGGCCGTGGCACGGGTAAGTGAGTGAGGGCGTGGCATGGGTAGGTGAGTGAGGGCGTGGCACAGGTAAGGGAATGAGGGCCTCGGATGGGTAAAGGAGTGAGGCCATGGCATGGGTGAAGGAGTGAGGGTGGCTCTCAGTAAGGCTCAGGGCAGGAACAGTGCCTAGGTCGCAGTAACACTGTAAGGTACAGGGAGGAAGTCAGGGCTGTCGGAGAGACAAGGTTGAAGCGAGTTGGGCATGGCTTTGGACTTACCTGGGTGCCAGGCCTGCAGGGGTACTGGGAGGCTCCAGGGCCCATCCCCAGCAGCAGTGTAGGCTGCCACGCACACTGTCAGGTTGGCCACAGACCCGTCCCCCTGCAGCTCCAGGGTCACTTCTTGCCTTAGCCCTATGTCCATGAGCACCTAGGAGGTCCAGAAGTGGCATCAGGGTAGAACCTCAGCCCGCCAGCTATTAAGCCTCTTCTCTTGGCCTCAATGCCCATCTCTTTCTCAAAGCCCTCTCCCCACCCTCCAAACCCCCGCCCTTTCTCATCCTCCCCTTTATCTCTCATTCTCATCCTTTAACCTGCATCCCTCCACCCGCTTCCAGATTTCCTTTCCATCCTCTCTCCCTACCTCAGGCTATTGCTAGCCCCGATACGAGTGCCTTTGTGCAAATCGGGAAAAGGTACCCCTTCCCCAAGGTGCTATACAACTGTCTGCTGTAAAATCATTATGGTAAATATGAATGTGCTGAAATTCTTTTGCAGTGCTTCATAAGCAGACATTCCCCATGCCCTCCCCTTGACAGCCTTATTCTCCCAGAACGTGAATGCGAACCTGTCCCGAATGTGTCCCACTAGGTGTAGAGCAATTGTGTACTACCCAACCTGCACAACTGTCCATGTCTGCCCTGATATCTCCTCCTCCCTGTTTCCCTCCTCGCCCAGCCACTCCACTCCGATCCCACCAGCAGCACCCACCTCTGGGGTGTCCTGGCCTTGATACGCCAGCCGGTACCCTAACAGGGTACCCTGCAGGGGTGCCCGGGGCTCCTGCCATTGCACAAAGGCCTGGCTCCCATTCCGAGTTGCACTAATGTTCTCAGGGGGACCCAGGGGCACTGGAGGAAAGGGAAGAGGGGAAGTTGGCACCCCCACCTCTTCCTGACCCCCTCCCCTCTTCCCAGGAAGTGGGTGCAGGGTGCCAAGGGCACGCACGTGGGCAGTTCATGCAGGCCTCCCATAAGCGGAAGCGCAGGGGAGAGGAGGGCTGGGAAAGAGTTCATAAGGGGTCAGAGACTGGACGGGAAGGAGATCGAGGCCATGATGGGGAAAAGGGTGAGAGGGGACAATGGGGGTGGCACTGATGTAAGTGAGATCCAGTGGGGCAGTGGTGACATCTCACCCTCCAGCCCTTCTTACCTCCCTCTGGTGTCGCCACAGGAAGCCAGTGGGTCCAGGGTGAGGAGCCCTGGCTGCTGGTGCATGCCACGCGGATGTGGTAAGGGGTGTGAGGATGGAGGCTGCCCAGCCGAAGCTGGTGGGGGGGCACGGATGCTTGCAAGGTGAGGGGCTCCTCGGGGGGATCTGGTTCTCCTGCCTGGATGCCCACCCCATCATCTGACAGCACTGCCTGTGGAGAGGGAAGGGTGTGAAGACAGGATAATCACGCAATCACACGAGATGGTCACACAGCTCCCAATGGTGGTGGCCCCAGTGTGACGGCACAATGCTGCACGTGTGTGTGTGTGTGTGTGTGTGTGTGTGTGTGTGTGTGTGTGTGTTGCAGCACCTTGCTAGGACCACACTGGCACCTGGATTTGCAAAGCAAGGAGATTGTTTAGCTGCACCATGTGGTTCTGTCATCACTTCCAAAAGCCACCTCTGGCAAGACTAACCTCTCCGAGCCTCAGTTTTCTCCTTGGGCAAATTGAGCCTTAGAGGATCAGATGCCTTACAGGATTGTTTTAAGATTAAATGTAGTTATGCCCAAAGGATGCCACAGTGCAAGGCGGGTGGTGAGCACTGATAATAATGATGCATAGTGAGTGTGTTGATGGTAACAATGCAGACAGACCAGGCGCGGTGGCTCACGCCTGTAATCCCAGCACTTTGGGAGGCTGAGGTGGGTGAATCACTTGAGGTTAGGAGTTAGAGACCAGCCTGGCCAATGTGGTGAAACCCTGTCTCTTCCAAAAATACAAAAAATTAGCTGGCTGTGGTAGGGCTTGCCTGTAATCCCAGCTACTCAGGAGGCTGAGGTAGGAGAATCGCTTGAACCCAGGAGGCAGAGGTTACAGTGAGCCGAGATCACACCACTGCACTCCAGCCGGAGTGACAGAGAAAGATTCTGTCTCAAAAAAATAATAATAATGCAAATAATAAAAGCATGATACTGTGGGATCCCATTTATATGACATTATACTACAGGCAAAAGCAATGTTCTAGAAGCAGAAGGGTAGTCATCTCTGAGGCCTGAGGGAGCCTTCCTGAAGTCTGAAAGAGTCTGTGTCTTTATCTGAAGGGTGGTTACATGGTGAATATGTGTGTATAACAATCTCAAGGGTGTCCAATCTTTTGGCTTTCCTGCGCCATAGTAAAAGAAGAATAGTCTGGGGCCACACATAAAATACACTAACACTAACAATAGTTGTTGAGCTAAAAAGAAAAATCACAAACAAATTTCTTTTTTTTTTTTTTTTTTGAGATGGAGTCTCACTGTGTCACTCAGGCTGGAGTGTAGTAGTGACGTGATCTCAGCTCACAGCAACCTCTGCCTCCCGGGTTCAAGCGATTCTCCTGCCTCAGCCTCCTGAGCAGCCAGGACCACAGGTGTGCGCCACCACGCTCGGCTAAAATCTCATGTTTTAAGAAGGTTTCGGAATTTGTGTTGGGCCGAATTCAAAGCCATCCTGGGCCACATGTGTTAGACAAGCTTGATCGAGAGGTGCACTAAAGATTATGCATGTTACGAGTCTCATTTCGTCACCCGGGCTGGAGTGCAGTGGTGCGATCTTGGCTCACTGCAACCTCTGCCTCCCAGGTTCAGGCTATTCTCGTGCCTTGACCTCCCAAGTAGATGGGATTATGCGTGTGTGCCACCATGCCTGGCTAATGTTTTTGTTTGTTTTTTTGAGAGGAAGTCTTGTTCTGTCATCCAGGTCGGAATGCAGTGGCATGATTTCGGCTCACTGCAACCTCCAGCTCCCAGGTTCAAGCAATTCGCCTGTTTCAGCCTCCCAAGTAGCTGAGGCTACAGGCATGTGTCACCATGCTCAGCTTTTTTGTATTTTTAGTAGACACGAGGTTTCACCATGTTGGTCAGACAGTTCTCGAACTCATGACCTCAAGTGATCCGCCCGCCTTGGCCTCCCATCCTGTCCCCAGAGTCTTTGCTCTACTGGTGGTAAGAATATCAGTAATGGTAACAATACCTCTCATCTGTGCAGAGACAGTTTAGCCTAGTGCTGAGGAGCATGGATACTGGATCGGGGGCTCAAATCCAGGCTCTACCATTCCCTAGCTGTGTGTCTCAGTCTTCTCATCTGTAAAATTGGATGACAGTGGCTCCCTGCTTCACAGGTTGACTGAATTAGGGTATATCAGCATTTAGAAGACTGCTTGTGCATACTGAGTGTTTGCCACTTATTATTATTATTTTTTAGATGGATTCTCACTCTGTCACCCAGGCTGGAGTGCAGTGGTGTGATCTCCGTTCACTGAAACCTCCACCTCCTGGGTTCAAGCAATTCCCTGCCTCAGCCTCCTGAGTAGCTGGGATTACAGATACCTGCCACCATGCCCAGCTAATTTTTGTATTTTTAGTAGAGATGGGGTTTCACCATCTTGGCCAGGCTGGTCTTGAAATCCTGACCTTGTGATCCACCCACCTCAGCCTCCTAAAGTGCTGGGATTACAGGCATGAGCCACTGCACCTGGCCTGTTACTTATTATTTTATGCGCGTTTCCTGGTAACAAGTGTCAAGCTCTGCGTAACGGCACATGCCCTCACACCTATTCCGCCCCAGGAATGGCACACTCAGGATAGAGGGGCCACCGCTGCTGTATACACCTGTACAGCCTTGCCACATGGAACCACAAAACCCCCATAACCATACAACTCACAGCCACGCAGTGCAGCAGCCACCAGCTTCCCCTTCACCCTGGAGACCCCAGCCGCACGGCCACACAGTCTGTCAGGAAGGACTTTACTGCTACACAGTGTGGGCTGTAAAGCCAGATTCCTTGGATTTAAGTCCTGGGTTGGATGCTGTTTGCTGTGTGACCTAGAATGAGTGTCTTAACTTCTCTGAGTCTCAGTTTCTGTCTCTGGAAAATGAGCATCACAGTTCCTACTTGTCAGGGTATAAGGTTTAACGACATGATGTAAATAAACTGTTTTGCGCATTATAATTATCAACAGCTAACATTTGTTTTCCTTCCTTCCTTCCTTCCTCCCTTCCTTTCTCTCTTCCTCCCTCCCTTCCTTTTCTTCTTTCTTCCTCCTTTTCTTTCTTCTTTCTTTTAGGACTCTCTGTCACACAAGCTGGAGTGCAGTGGTACAATCACAACCCCACCTAATTTTTTAATTATTTAGAGAGACAGGGTTTCACCATGTTGACCAGGCAGGTCTCGAACTCCTGGGCTCAAGTGGTCCACCTGCTTTGACCTCCCAAAAGGCTAGTAATACAGGTGTGAGCCATGACACTCAGCATAGCTAACATTTCTTCAGTGCCAAATATGTACATAGTTCCCGGTCGAGCACATTCCTGGATGAATTCATTGACTTCGCACTACCACCTTATGGGGTCAATTTCCTTTCTCGACCCCATTTTACAGACAGGGAAGCCAAGGCCCAGAGAGGTTCAGCAACTTGCTCAAAGTCACACAGCCCCCATGATGGGAAATGACACCACCATGAGACCTGAGGAGGAGTGGGGGCAGATGGTGGATGTGAGGATGGAAGGGGGGTGAGGCTGTCCCCATGCTCCTCTCTGACCCACAGTGACAGACAGGAAGAGGAACCTCTACCAGGACTCCCCATGCCTGCTCCCACTTCTCTTTTCCCTGGGACGGCTGTGACCCTCCCACTGGAACTCTTCAGCCCTAGCCCATGTGCAGCAGGAAGTGAGACCTGGAGAGGGAAGAGGACACACTTCTGCTTTCCTGGGGACACTTGGTGGATGTGGTCAGGGGTGCAGCTGATGCCCGACCTGGCATTTGAGATCTCCCAAATCTAGCTGACCTCTGGGATTGAATCTCAGCTTTGGCTTTCTAGCCGCGGGGAGGGGAGGAGAGTGGGGAAAGGTCACTTCCCCCTCTGGGCCTCAATTCCTTACCTTGAAAACGGGAAGATTCATCGCCACTATTTTTTGTTTTCTTTTTTCTTCTGAGACAGTGCCCCACTCTTCCACCCAGGCTGGAGAGCAGTGCTTCATGCCTCACTGCAGTCTCGACTGTCTAGATACCGTTTCAAGTCGGTAAGTTGCATTCACTCATTGAATTTTTACACTAAGCATACCAGGTAGGCACTACCATTATGTCCATTTTGTAGATAAGAGAACTGAGGCCCAGAGAGATTCAGCCACCTTCCCAAGCTCACACAGCCAGCAGATGGTGGAGCCAGCATTCGAACCCAGGACATCTGGCTTAACTCTCAAGGCTCTATTGCTTCTCAGCAGTGGCCAAGAAGGGGTGGGTTCCCAGGGAGAGGATGGGGTGTGGGGGTGTGGGTGGAAGGAGGCCTGAGACTGAAGTGAGCCGAGTTTTGGGGTCTCACCTGCAGAGTGCAGTGGGTCACGGGGTAGACGCCGCTCAGGCCTGGGGTCCAAGCCACCTCCAGCTCCATTGGTTGGCGGGAGACCAGATGGAGGTCACGGGGCTGCTGGGGGAGCACTGTGGAGAAACCAGAGGGATTGACCCTAGGGAGTCTTTGCTCAAAGCTCTTTACCCTGCTCTCTGCCCCCACTCTGACCCCTGACCCAAGCCCCACCCTCTGACACCCAGCTCCCCAGCTCCCAACCCTGTCACCTGTGATGGTGGCCGTGCGGGATGTGGTGACCCCCTTGGCGTTATGGGCTTCGCAGGAGAAAGAGGATGTCTTGTTCAGTCCTAGGGAGTCATATGAGGGGAGGACCCAGGATCAGAGAGGGGAAGGAAGGGCTCCCTGGCCAACGTACACCACTATACAACATACATCAGTCCCCTTTTATCTAAGGCATCATTTTATTTTTGTTTATTTATTTATTTTTGAGACCGAGTTTCACTCGTATTGCCCAGGCTGGAGTGCAGTGGCACGATCTTGGCTCACTGCAGTCTCGATGTTCTGGGCTCAAGCGATCCTCCCATCTCATCCTCCTGAGTAGCTGGGACTACAGGCAGCCACCACCACACTTGGCTAATTTTGAAATTTTTTTGTAGAGAAGAGGGATCTTACTATGTGAGACAGGCCAAGGCTTCACTGTTAGAGGTTTCAGTTACTCTTGGTCCAAAAACAGTCGATGGAAAATTCCAGATACAACTCCTAAGTTTTAAATTGCCTGCCGTTCTGAGTACTGAGATGAAACCTCGTGCCATCCTGCTCTGGTCGGCCTGGGATGTGAATCCCCTTTGTTCAGCATCTCAGTGCTGTATCTGATTTCTATCTGCGAGTCGCAGCTATCAGATCGACTCTCCTGGTATTGCAGTGCTGGTGTTAGGGAACCTTTATTTTTCTAAATAATGGCATGGCCAGGTGGTGTGGCTCACGCCTATAATCGCAGCACTTTGGGAGGCCGAGGTGGGTGGATCACTTGAGTTAGGAGTTCAGGACAAGCCTGGGCAACATATTGAAACCCCCACCGCTACTAAAAATACAAAAGATCAGCTGGGCGTGGTGGCGGATGCCTGTAATCCCAGCTACTCAGGAGGCTGAGGCAGGATAATCGCTAGAATCTGAGCGGTGGAGGTTACAATGAGCAGAGGTCGCGCCACTGGCCTCCAGCCTGGGCGACAGAGCAAGGCTCTGTCTCAAAAAAAAAAAAAAAAAAAAAAAGGCCCCAAGGTGCAAAATAGTGATGCCTGCAATTCCGATAGGCCAAAGGGAAGTCTTAAGGTGCTTCCTTTTAAGTGAAAAAGTGAAAGTTCTCCACTTAGGAAAAGAAAGATAATCACCTGTACAGAAGTTGCTAAGATCTACAATAAGAAACAATGTATCCGAGAAACTATAAAGGAAAAAGAAAGTTATGCACAATATACAAAGGGTTTAAAATTATTCATATGATGGAGGATAAGGCGAACTACCTAACATAGATACACACAGAAACATAGACAACCCCCACTCCCTCCCCACACAATGTCTAGGAGGTAAGAAGGACCAATTTTTTCATGTTTTTTTTTGTTTGTTTGTTTTGTTTTTTGAGACAGGGTTTCACCATGTTGACCAGGCTGATCTCGAACTCCTACCTCAAGTGATCCACCCACCTTGGCCTCCCAGAGTGCTGGGATTACAGGTATAAGCCACTTGCCCGGCTTCATTTTGTTTTTTTATTTTATTTTTATTTATTTATTTATTTTTGAGACAGAGTTTCGCTGTTGTTACCCAGGCTGGAGTGCAATGGCACCATCTCAGCTCACCGCAACCTCCGCCTTCTGGGTTCGAGCAATTCTCCTGCCTCAGCCTCCCGAGTAACTGGGACTACAGGTGCGCACCACCATGCCCAGCTAATTTTTTGTATTTTTAGTAGAGACGGGGTTTCACCTTGTTGACCAGGATGGTCTCGATCTCTTGACCTCGTGATCCACCCGCCTCGGCCTCCCAAAGTGCTGTGATTATAGGCGTGAGCCACCGCGCCCGGCCCTCATTTTGTTTTTTGAGACAAGGTCTTACTTGGTCACCCAGGCTGGAGTGCAGTGGCACAATCACGGCTCACTGCAGCCTTGACCTCCAGGGCTCGAGAGATCCTCCTATCTCAACCTCCCGAGTAGCTGGGACTACAGGCAGTCACCACTCTTGGCTAATTTTTAAATTTTTTTGTAGAGAAGAAGGGAGTGTGTGTGTGGGGAGGGTCTCACTATGTTGCCCAAGCTGGTCTCAAACTCTTGGCCTCAAGCGATCCTCCTGCCTCGGCCTCCCAAAGTGCTCGGATTGCAGGCTGAGCCATCCCGTGCCCAGCCCCAGGACCAAGTCTTGCAAGTACGGCTGCAATTCTGCGTGTTGTTTACGCGTGTGCTTGTGCATCTGTGTCTGCGTTTCTGAGCTGGTATGTTTGTGGCCCTGCGTGTATCTGTGGATGGTGTGTACGTGCATGTGTTATCTGCGTGCCTGTCTCTTGTGTTTGCTCCGTGCGTATGTGCCTGTGTTCCCACCGCGTTCGCGGGGGAGGCTCTCCATCCGCCACACAAAGTTTACTTTTGTCTGTCAGCGGAGGGAGTGGAATGGGACAAAGTCTGCAGAGGCCGGAAGGGGGTGGGTAGGGGAGCTCCTCATCCAGAACTTCCTAGGTGGCCGTTCCCAGCCAAGGTCAGGTGCCCGCACCACAGCCCCCGCGCCCGCAGTCCCCGCGCCGGCAGGAGGAGAAACAGTACAGTCCCGGGCGGACGGCCCGAGAGGGGGTGGGGAGCCTGGGTCGGGTCCAGCCACCTGGCACGTGGGGCCCCGCCAGGGTCAGCGCGCGGGAGCTGGCACTGCCGGCCAGAGAAGCCCTGGGGCGGGAGGTGGGTTTTGGAGTCGGGTCCGTTCCGACCGCAGCATTCCCGCCCCCGCGTGAGTCACCGGGGGCACCTCCCCACCCCAGCGCTTCCGGCTGGCCTCCGGGGCTCAGAGCCAGAGCGGGGATCCCCCTTCCCAGGCCCCAACGCTGCACCTTGAGTGAAGGGGACAGCAGAGACTGGGACCCCTTCTCCTCCAGAGGGCTGTTGCTTTACTCCAGGAGGACAGGAGCAGGCCAACTCCAGATGTGCTTTCCAGATGTTCGGACCATCCCCCCACAGCCCCTGCTCTCCACCCCAGCTTTTCCAGGGAGAGAGGGATGGAAGGAGGAGGGGCACACCCTGAGTCACAGAGAGGGACAGACGCACACAAACGGACAGAATCCCTTCACACAGCACCCCCCCAACACACACTCACAATGAATCACATTTAAACACACAGGGGCTGTTATTAGCACAGATTCACAGAAAACGTTGCACTTGATAAGTTAGTGGCCCAAGATACTCAAGGGCTGATGTCACAAACACACAGTGACACAAAAACACCATGATTCACACATACACACACAGGGGCTGACATTGATGTACATTCATAAAGAGACACACGCAAACAAGCCAACATGGGAAAGACGCATAAACACACAATTGCACGTGTGCACATTAATTATGAACACCTAGCCACATAATATACATCTAGGCTGATGCCAACACACAGAAGCCTAAACACCCCTGTATAGTGAGAGACACACCAAGCAACAGCATACCTGGAGTCGAGGTGGACAGATACATACACACCAAGACACAATGAAGGGTCATGTTGACCTGCAGACACAGACACACCGATGAGAACCAACACACAGCCAAGCCTTCATCTGTGCCGTAAGATGAAGCTGGATTCACCCAGGTGGCTTCATGTTCACCAAGACACAGACTGATGCAAAAAACACAGTTGCAATGGGTGTAGTGGCTCACGCCTGTAATCCCAGCACTTTGGGAGGCTGAGGGGGGTGGATCACAAGGTCAGGAGATCCAGACTATCCTGGCCAACATGGTGAAACCCTGTCTCTACTAAAAATACAAAAAAAAAAAAAAAAAAAAAAGAAAGAAAGAAAGAAATAGCCTGTCTGGTGGTGTGTGCCTGTAGTCCCAGCTACAGCTACTTGGGAGGCTGAGGCAAGAGAATCGCTTGAACCCGGGAGATGGAGGTTGCAGTGAGACAAGATCCCACCACTGCACTCCAGCCTGGGCCATAGAGTGGGACTCTGTCTCAAAAAAAAAAAAAAAAGAAACACAAGTTATCCATGGACACATCCTGATTCTGCGAGGGAAGAGCAGCTCTCATCAGGACACAGGACACGCTCACACCCATAGCTGCACAGCTGTGGGCTGACACTACTGCCTCCATACAGAGAAGTGTAGACCATAGCCCCAAACCCACAACCCCTCCACACACACTCTACTTTTATACAGTGAGTCTCAGCTGTGAACACACAAACACAAAAAAGAGGGATAGGCACAGGCTGACACTGGTATACTCAGTCACGCAGACACTCACACATGGGCAGCCCCTGAGAAACGTACAGAGACATGCTATAGTGGCCGAGCGTGGTGGCTCACACCTGTAATCCCAGCACTTTGGGAGGCCAGGATGGGTGGATCAAAAGGTCAGGAGTTTGAAACCAACCTGGCCGACATGGTGAAACCCCATCTCTACTAAAAATATAAAAATTAGCCAGGTGTGGTGGCACATGCCTGTAATCCCAGCTACCTGGGAGGCTGAGGCAGGAGAGTGGCCTGAACCCAGGAGGCGGAGGTTGCAGTGAGCCGAGATAGCACCATTGCACTGCAGCCTGGGTGATAGAGCAAGAATCCGTCTCAAAAAAAAAAAAAAAAAAAAAGGCATGCTATGAAGACCCAAACACACACTGGGACAGAATCCAAGCTGAAGGAAATATACTTAGTGACACACACACACTCAGGACATCCACAGAAGTCCATCCTTGCCAAGGCACACCTCACACAAAGGTTGTGTTTCACAGACAGGCACAGCCCCTGGCACCTGTGTAGCCCTGATTTCTCTCCCTCCCCTCCCCTTCTCATGGGACCTGCCAGACTGACTCATGCCACAGCCCCATCCCTGGTCCCTACTGGGCCACTCACTCAAGCCACGGGCCTGAGTCAGCCCTCTGGGGCCAGCACGCCCACCAGGTCTTCCTTGCAACTCAGGGTCCCAGGAATGTTGGGAATGTGAACCCCTCCCTCCACCTTGGAGAGCCCCAGCCAGAAGCCCCCTCATTCCAGCAGAGAGAAGCAGCAGGTTGGGAGCACAGGAAGCTGATGCCCTGCAGGCTGCAGGCTCCTCCCTTTATGGAGCCTCTGCCATGTGCTCCTCTGTCTTTCCTCCTTCAGTAGGGAGAATCCCCAGAGTCCAGGGTTCCCCCAGTCATGCCTGTGAACATTGCATAGCCCTGAGCTTGGTCTCTGTGGTGCAGAAAGGTATGGTCATCCTGAAGGAGAGGGTTTCTGTCACTCAGACTTCCCTATCCTGTCTTTTGTTTTGTTGTTTTGAGATGCATTCCTGCTCTGGAGTGCAGTGGCGCAATCTCAGCTCACTGCAACCTCTGCCTCCTGGTGGTTCAAGCGATTCTCCTGCCTTAGCCTCCCAAGGAGGCGCCCATCGCCACGCCTGGCTAATTTTTGTATTTTTGGTAAAGACGGTGTTTTGCCATGTTGGTCAGGCTGGCCTTGAACTCCTGGCCTCAAGTGATCCACCTGCCTCAGCCTCCCAAAGTGCCGGATTACAGGCGTGAGCCACCACGCCCAGCCTCTCTGTCCTGTGTGTGTCCATCTTGGGTCACTGTGACCTATCACTTCCAGTGTATCTCATTCTGTCTCTCTGTCTCCCACTTTCTCCCTGATCTCTCTTCTTTGGATTCAGTCTCCCCAGGGGACCTGGGCTGGTCATCTTTGCTTTGACTCAGGCCAGGAAGGCTCATTAGGGCAGGAGGCGGGCCAGTTGTGGCAGGAGGTGGAGGAGAGGAGGGCACAGTTGATTCTGGTGTCCTGCTTGGGTCAAGGGCTGTCAAAGGGGCACCAGACCCACACACACTCGGGTCATGGAACAGCTCAGAGGAAACCCAGGATAAAGAATTCTATTCAGAGAGAGGCTGGGGTGAATGGAGGGAGAGAGAAGCAGAGACACACACACACACACAGAGACAGAAAGACACACAGACACCAAGAGACAGAAAGAGACAGAAAAAGACATATGGAGAGAAACAAGATAGGTAGAGACGGAGAGTCAGAGACAGACTCAGAGGGAGAAACACAGAAACAGACAGTGAGGGACAGAAGGGCAGCCAGACACTCGCACAGAGGCAGCTATGCTCCCGACTTCAGCCCTGGCCCGCCCTCTATGTGGAGCTGACCCCATCCCTGGACTCACCTGGAACATGCAGGCTGCGCTGGGGGCCGTGACCTGGAGCTGTGGCCAGGGGGACAGCATCCTGCAGCCAGAGTAGATCCACGGGCTCTGGGGGTCCCTGGGCTTGGCAGCTCAGGTTGAAGGGGGTGTTGGCAGCTACAGTCCTGTCCTCAGGCTCCTCCAGGAAGTAAGGGAGGCCTGGGGGGGTGGGCAGTGGTAGAGGCTGGAGTCCCTCTGAGCCCCTCAGATGTCTGACCCACCACTAGGATACCGTAAGCTTTGGGCAGCAAACTCACCCTGCAGGGTCATTGACCTGCCTGTATCTGATCCTCAAGGACACCTGAGCCTAATCCCAACATGTGTGACTCCAATATCTGATTCCCCCCAGGTCAGATCTTCCCCAAGATAGCTGAGCTCCTCATGTCTCTCTTCCAGAATGTCTGACAGCTCATCCTCATCTCATTCTACAGATGAGGACAATGAGGCCGCTGGGGTCGTGGGGAGAGGGGTCCATTGCGTGCCTCTGATGCCTTATCTGAAGCCCAGAATGGCCTCCTGTGACCTGATCACGTCTGATGCCCAGGACATCCGACTAACCCCAGGAAGTCTTTTCACCCAGAACATATAATCCCCCCAGCCTTGCTCCCATAACTTATATGGACTCCCAGCTTCCTGACCCCCCAAAATTCTGACATTCCTAGGCTGTATGTCACCTAGGGTCACCCTGAATCCTCCAGCACCCCTGACCCCCCAGGATTCCTGCCACACATCCTCTGACCCCTCGGGATCCCTGACCACAGAGCTCACCTTCCAGCCCTATGTAGCCAGGCTGGGACACGTAGGACTGATCTCCCACAGACACCAAACACTGGTACTGTCCTGTGTCTGAAAGCTGCAGGGAGTCGATTCTGACGGGCAAGAGAAGAGACAGAGAGGTTTGGGTCAGAGCTGGACACTGGGAGGGGGTCTGTCAGGATGGAAAGAGGGGTCCAGCCTGGAAGCTCATGAGAATGATGAAGTAGGTCCTATTATTATTATTATTTTTGAGACGGAGTTTGGCTCTTGTTGCTCAGGCTGGAGTGCAGTGGTGAGATCTCGGCTCACTGCAGCCTCCGCCTCCCAGATTCAAGTGATTCTCCTGCCTCAGCCTCCCAAGTAGCTGGGATTACAGGCATGCACCACTACGCTGGCCAATTTTGTATTTTTAGTAGAGACAAGGTATCTCCATGTTGGTCAGGCTGGTTTTGAACTCCTGACCTCAGGTGATCCAACTGCCTCGGCCTCCCAAAGCGCTGGGATTATAGGCATGAACCTCTGCGCTGGCCAGTAGGTCCTATTATTAACTCAATTTGCAGAAGAGGAAAGCGAAACCTTGAGGTTCCATCACATGCTGGAAACTGCACAGCTGACAGGGGGTTAAGCCGGGGTTCCCACCCAGGTGGGCTTTCTGCCCCTTGCGTGATGGGGGTGAGGGTGGGGCTCGGGGAGGCGGCCGCATACCTGAGCTGGCTGAACAAAATCCAGTCATCCTCCTCTTCTTCACCCAGGGGCACCTCGGTCTGGGTGACCTCTACCATCTCCAGGATCTGTCCGTCCCGAAGCCAGTGCACCTCGGGAGGTTCTCCCTTAATCCGAATTTGGAGCTGACACCGAAGGGTCCCTGTGAGTCCCCGGGCACCTGTGATATTCCCTGGGTGGCCCACGAAGGGGCTTTCTTCAGCCTGTGTGCCTGCAGGGGAAATGGGAAGAGTTAGCTTAGGAACTTCCCAGCTCCTTCCGGCCTTCAGTTCCGGCCTTCAGTTCCACCCGGTCCCTGCCTGCCCCTGCCCACCGCCAGCCAGGACCCCGCCAGGCCCTCAGGCCACATAGTTGCAGAGTGACCTCAGAGGGGGGTGGAGGGCGGAGGCTCTGAGAGTAGGATGGGAGCCTTCCCAGGGGACTGGGGTCCAGAGTCCATCCTGTCGGGGAAGGAGGCTCGAGATCTGGCAGCCTCCCACCCTGGACTGCCTGGCAGGGCCAGCCCCTGTCCCTTCGTCCTCTCTTAGGGTCTCTAGAGACTTCCATTGCTTTGTGCTGGTGGATGGGGGGGAAGACATGGGGGCAGGGAGAGGGAGATCAGGGTTGGGGGGAAGGAAAAGCCAGAGAAAGTCAGGCACGGGAGACAGAGGAGCAGAGATTCAGAGAGAGACAGAGATACAGGAGTCAGGCACAGAGAAAGTCAGGCACGGGAGACAGAGGAGCAGAGATACAGGGAGAGACAAAGAAAGATGAAGAAACAGCCCTCACGAGAGAAGACAAGAAGGGGGCAAACGGGGAGACAGTCACAGAGAGAGAGACTTAGAGAGCAGGGAGAAAGGCAGAGACTGTGAGAGAAACAGAGACCCAGAGAGAGCAGAGCTGGAGGCAGAGACAGAGAGACAAAGTGAGACACTCCCCCCACAGAGATGGAGCGGACTGGTGGGGCAGGGACAAGTTGTGGGGGGGATTTGGCAGGGACAAGGGTTTTCCCCCAGGGCTCCAGAGCCCTCCTTGAGATAGCAGAGCTGGAGGCTGAGACAGAGACAAAGTGAGACACTCCCCCCAGAGATGGAGCGGACTGGTGGGTCAGGGACAAGTTGTGGGGGGGATTTGGCAGGGACAAGGGTTTTTTCCCAGGGCTCCAGAGCCTTTCTCATCCCGCCGCCTGGCCCAACTCGGTGGCACTTCAGGAAGATTTCCTCTTTCCCCACACCCCCCAGCTCAGCTCCTCTCCCCTCGGCCCCCTTCTTAGGTCCAGCCCCTGCCCCTGCCCTCAGCTTCTCCTTGTCTGTCTGTCCTCTGAGTCCTCTCTTCTGTCCTCCCGGTCCTTCTGTTCCTCTCTCAGTCTTTCGCTCCCTTTGCTGCTCTTGGTGAGTCTCTTGAGTCTGTGTCTCCCTCTCTTGAAGTCCCTTTTCTGTTGTCCCCAAGAAATTCCCTAAGCCAGCCCAGGCCCCCCCAACACCTGCCAATGTCCCCCACCTCCTACCCCTGCCCCAGCCCCTCTGAGTGAGTCCCTCCCCCAAGGAGCCCCCCCATCACTCACCCCTGGGGGCCACGCACGCCCAGCCGTACAGCACCAAGCACCAGGCCAGCGGGACCCTGCCCATCCTGGTGCACTGCCACGCCACGGGTGCCAAACTTTCCTCAGAAGTTGCTGGGCTCCCTGCAGGGGAGGGGGCAGGGCCGGGCTGTCCCCAGCCCTCCCCCCAGCTCCGGGCTCCCCGGATTTGGCACTGCCTGCCTGGCACAGTGGCAGGGGGGCCCTCTCCCCCGGCTGGGCTCACAGCCGCCTTCCCAGCACCCCTGCCTCCTTCTCTCGCTCCTAGACTCCGGCAACCCTTTCTCCGCCCCCGGCTCCCCCTTTGCCTCCGCCCACCGGGGCCAGAGCCCAGGGGCCACCTGGACAGTCAGGGGTTAACTCAGAGAGGAGTGGATCAGCCCTTTCTTAAAGGGGCCAGGAAGGGAGCCGAGGAGGGGGAAGGGGACCCTAGTGGCTGCGTCCCAGTCCTGGGCCAGTGAGGCTGTGTGTCTCTCTATCCGGGCTCTGGGCGCTGTCCCTCTGGACTATGTGTCTGGTAAACATTCCTCCCGAACTCCACTCCCCTCTCAGCTCAGCCCGTGACGCCCCTCTCCCCGCCTCTACCCCCAGCTCAGCCCCAGCCAGGCCTCCTTGGCCCTCCACTCCCCCTCACTCTCACAGCTCTTCGGACAAGGACACACACACACACAGACACACAGACACACACACACACACACACACAGACTCACACACACTCTCTCTTAGACGTCATTGACATGCAGAGGCTTGGACAGGCAGAGACATGCAGAGGGACCCAGACACGCAGGGGCACGCTGCTGGGTCACAGACACACTTAGACAGGCCAGGAGCCCAATTCCTGGAGAAAACAGGAGAAACAGGAGGCCACGGATGCTGGGTGGGCATCCGTGGGGGACACTTACTTGGGGAGACGTAGATCTTCAGATGCACCAACACCCACGTGGACACATAAATGGAACACCAATATACGGGCGACAAGGAAGGGGACCCAAGTTGGAATCCCGGTGCTTCCACTAACTGTGGGCTACAGGCAAGGCACTGGCCTCCCGACCCTCAGCTTGTCCACCTGTAAAATGGGAAGAACAGAGTCGTCGGCTGGACATAGCAACTCACTCCTGTTTGAGAGGCCAAGGTGGGAGGATCGCTTGAGTCCAGAGGTTTGAGACCAGACTGGTCAATGCAGTGAGACCCCTAGCTCTACAAAAAGTTTAAAAATTGCCAGGCGCAGTGGCTCAGCCTGTAATCCCAGCACTTTGGGAGGCTGAGGGGGGTGGGTCATGAGGTCAGGAGTTCGAGACCAGCCTGAGCAACATGGTGAAACCCCTTCTCTACTAAAAATATATAAAAAAAATAGCCAGGCATGGTGGCAGGAGCCTGTAGTCCCAGCTACTCAGGAGGCTGAGGCAGGAGAATTGCTCGATCCCGGGAGGCAGAGGTTGCAGTGAGTCGAGGTGGCACCACCACAGTCCAGCCTGGCAACAGAGTGAGACTCTCAAAAACAAAAGTTTAAAAATTAATGGGGTGTCACGGCGTGTGCCTGTGGTCCCAGCTACTAAGGAGGCTGGAGCGGGAGGAACGCTTGAGTCCAAGAGGTCAAAGCTGCAGTGAGCCCTGACCAAGCCATGCTCTCTCCCTCTGGTGGGAGTGTGTGTCCTGGCATTGCAGACCTGGTGCCTTCGTATCGGCTCTGCTATACCTCCATTCCTGTGCCCTGTGTGTTTGGCATGTGGAGGGCTCTACATGCCTGGATGTCTGAGCAGGAGGAGGCTGGCGTCCATGCCTCTGCTTTTGGCCACTTCTGTTTGGGTACTGGTGTCCCTAGGGTGCATGATGGAGTCCTGTCTGGCCTCCTGACATCTCTTCTGCCTGCCCCTTCCCGGCGCTGCGGCCTGATCCTCCCTTCTGCCTCTGCTCTCTCTTTTCTCGCATTTAGCAACCAGAGGACTGTTTCTTTTTTGTTGTTTTTGTTTTGAGACAGAATTTCACTCTGTCGTCCAGGCTGGAGTGTAGTGGTGTGATCTCAGCTCACTGCAACCTATGCCTCCCGGGTTCAAGTAATTCTTCTGCCTCAGCCTCCCGAGTAGCTGGGACTACAGGTGTCCACCACCATGCCCGGCTAATTTTTGTATTTTTAGTAGAGATGGGGTTTCACCATGTTGTTCAAACTGGTCTCGAACTCCTGACTTTATGATCTGCCAACCTCGGACTCCCAAAGTATTGAGATTACAGGTGTGAGCCACCATGCCTGGCCGCTAATTTTTCTATGTTCTTCTTTTCATTTATTTTCTTTTTTTCCCCTCAGTTTTGTCTTCTATAATTTTTGTATGTTTAGTAGAGACAGGGATTCGTCATGTTGGCCAGGATGGTCTCCAACTCCTGACCTCAAGCGCTCCGCCTGTCTCAGCCTCCCAAAGTACTGGGAGCACAGGTGTGAGCCACTGTGTCCTACCTTTTTTTGAGACAGAGTTTTGCTCTTGTTGCCCAGGCTGGAGTGCAAATGAGCAATTTCCGCTCACTGCAACCTCCAGCTCCCGGGTTCAAGCAATTCTATTGCCTCAGCTTTCCTTTTTTTTTGAGACGGAGTTTCGCTCTTGTTACCCAGGCTGGAGTGCAATGGCAGGATCTCGGCTCACCGCAACCTCCGCCTCCTGGGTTCAGGCAATTCTCCTGCCTCAGCCTCCTGAGTAGCTGGGATTACAGGCACGCGCCACTATGCCCAGCTAATTTTTTGTATCTTTAGTAGAGACGGGGTTTCACCATGTTGACCAGGATGGCCTCGATCTCTTGACCTCGTGATCCACCCGCCTCGGCCTCCCAAAGTGCTGGGATTACAGGCTTGAGCCACCGCGCCCGGCCTCCTTTTTTTTTTTTTTTTAAAGAAAAGAAAAGGAGTGAGGGAGAGGAAGAAAGAGGAAGAAAAAGAGGGAGAGGGAACAGGAATGTAGCTTTATTCTAAAAATGGGTATTAATAATGGCTGATCAATATTTTATGTATTTAAGGTAGAGAATGTATATTTTGTGTATTTAAAATGGATAGCTCTATAAATATTTATTGAGTTTACTTGTTCCGGATCTGAGTTCAAGTTCTGGATATCCTTATTAATTTTCTGTCTCGTTGAGTCTAAATCTCTTTATGGGTCTTATGTATCTGGATGTTAGGATCGTTAGCTCTTATTGTTGCATTGATCCTTTTACCATTATATCTTTGTTGCTTTGAAATCTATTTTATCAGATGCGAGAATTGCAACTCCTGCTTTTTATTTATTTATTAATGTTTGCTCTCCATTTGGTTGGTAAATCTTTCTCCATCCCTTTGAGTCTTTGTGTATCCTTGCATGTGAAATGGGTCTGGATGTAGCATACCATTGGGTTTTGGCTGTATCTTTTGATTGGGGGATTTAGTCGATTTAAATTTAGGATTACTGCCATTTGATGTTAACTGGCTGTTTTATCCGTTCGTTGATGTAAATTCTTCTTTATGCTGATGCTCTTTACTTTTTGGTATATTTTTAGAAAGGCTAATACTGGTTGTTCCTTTCTGTGTGTAATGCTTCTTTCAGAAGCTCTTGTAAAGCAGGCCTGGTGGTAATAAAATCTCTGAGTACTTGCTTGTTCATAAAAGATTTTATTTTTCCTTCAATTGTGAAGCTTAGTTTGGCGGGATATGAAATTCTGGGCTGATAGTTCTGTTCTTTAAGGATGTTGAATATTGGCCCCCACTCTCTTCTGGCTTGTAGGGTTTCTGCTGAGAGATCTGCTGTAAGTCTAATAGGCTTCCCTTTGTGGGTAACCTAGGAAAGCCTCAGCTTTCCTAGTAGCTGGGATTACGGGCATGCACCACCACTCCCGGCTAATTTTGTATTTTTACTAGAGATAGAGTTTCGCTATGTTGGTCAGGCTGGTCTTGAACTCCTGACCTCAGGTAATCCACCTGCCTTTGCCTCCCAAAGTACTGGGATTGCAGGCATGAGGCACCTCGCCTGGCTCTGGCCTTTTTTTTCACAGACAGAGGTTTGCTCTGTCTCCCAGGCTGCAGCGCAGTGGTGCCGTCATAGTCCACTTCAGCCTCGGCCTCCTGGGCTCAAGCAATCCTTCCCCCTCAGCCTCCCAAGTATCTGGGACTACAGGCACTCACCATCATGCCTGGCTAATTTTTATATATTTTTGCAGAGACAGGGTCTCACTACATTGCCTGGGCTGGCTGGTCTCAAACTCCTGGAATTACAGGCATGTGTGACTGTGCCCAGGCACGTGTTTCACTTGAGTCTCATTTCAGTGATGGCCCTGGATCTATCCTGTCCCCCAAGTCTGAGCCCTGAAGTCCTCCTGGACACCCCAACGCTGCACTTAGTTACCAAGTTCCATGGAGGATTAAGTTTCACAAACCTCACTCCCACCTCTCCTGGTCCCTCCCCACAGTCTCACTCAGGTCCAGCCCTGTCCCGCTGGCCTGGGCCCCAGCTCTTACCACCTCCCAGGGCTACTGGTTTTTTTTTGAGATGGAGTCTTGCTCTGTCACCCAGGCTGGAATGCAGTGGCTCAATCACTGTTCACTGCTACCTCTGCCTCCCGGCTTCAAACAATCCTCCCGCCTCAGCCTCCTGAGTAGTTGAGATTACAGGCGTCCACCACCGTGCCAGGCTAATTTTTGAATTTTTAGTAGAGATGGGGTTTCACCATGTTGGACAGGCTGGTCGTGAACTCCTGGCCTCAAGTAATCTGCCCGCCTTGGTCTCCCAAAGTGCTGGGATTACAGGTGTGAGCCACCGCACCTGGCCATGGGCTTCTGGCTTCTGTTGCTCCTTTCAACCTATCTCCCACTCAACAGTCAGCAGGCTTCTTCCCGATCTCAAAGCAAACCCTTTCCCACCCCTGCCCCAGACCTTTCAGGAAAACCCTAAACTCCTCCTATGTGACCATC
Source organism: Saguinus oedipus (assembly GCA_031835075.1). Lineage (NCBI taxonomy): Eukaryota > Metazoa > Chordata > Mammalia > Primates > Cebidae > Saguinus > Saguinus oedipus. The sequence continues at coordinate 43,815,750 of CM063187.1, read as the reverse complement.
CCCTCGCCTCCCCAGGCTTCTCTCACTTTCTCACCAGAAGAGCCCCGCTCCGAGGCCTTGGAGTAACCTCCTGCAGCCCTTGTCCCAAGCTCTACCATCCCTTCTCCATCACATCACTGTCTGGCCCCTCCCAGTCCAATCTAGATCCCCATGTTCTTCACTCCCAGCACCCTGTCCTTTTCCTTGGCAACACTTTGCCTGGGTTGTCATTATGCATTTATTGGCATGATTGTGTGTCTCACGTCTGTCTCCTCCCACTGGCCTGTGGCCTCTGCAGGGGCAGGGACTGCGTATATCTTGGGCAGTGCTCCATCTTCATCACCCTGTAAAAGGCCTTCCACAAAGAGGACAATTCCTCACTGTGGCTTTTTTCTTGAGATGGAGTCTCACTCCGTTGTCCAAGCTAGGGTGCAGGGGTGGCATCTCAGCTGACTGCAAACTCCACTTCCTGGTTCAAGCACTCTGTTGTCCAGACTGAAATGCCATGGCGCCATCATAGCTTGCTGCACTCAAACTCCTGGGCTCAAGCGATCCTCCCACCTTGGCCTTCCCGAGTAGCCAAGACTGTATGTGCAAGCACATCTGGCTAATACAAAAAAAATGTTTTTGGCCAGGTGCAGTGGCTCACGCCTGTAATCCCAGCACTTTGGGGGACCGAGGCAGCTGGATCATGAGGTCAAGAGATCGAGACCATCCTGGTCAACGTGGCGAAACCCTGTCTCTACTAAAAATACAAAAATTAGCTGGGCGTGATGGTGGGCACCTATAATCCCAGCTACTTGGGAGGCTGAGACAGGGAGAATCACTTGAACCAGGAAGGCAGAGGTTGCAGTGAGCTGAGAACACACCATTGCACTCCAGCCTGGATGACAGAGTGAGACCCTGCCTCAAAAAAAAAAAAATTTTTTTTTTTTTTTTTTTTTTTGTAGACACGGCCTGGGAATATTGCCAGGCTGGTCTTAAACTCCTAGCCTCAAGCAATCATCCCACCTGGGCCTCCTAAAGTGTGGGATTATAGGTGTGACCCACTGCGCCCAGCCCCATTTTGTTTTTTCTTCTTCTTTAGGGGTGGGGGAGTGGTTCTCGCTGTCACCCAGGCTGGAGTGCAGTGGCACGATCCCAACTCACTGTAGCCCCCACCTCCCTGGTTCAAGTGATTCTCCTGCCTCAGCCTCCTGAGTAGATGGAACTACAGGTGCACACCACTATGCTCAGCTAATTTCTGTATTTTTAGTAGAGATGGGATTTTACCATGTTGGCCAGGCTGGTCTTGAACTCCTGACCTCAGGTGATCTGCCTGCCTTGGCCTCTCAAAGTGCTGGGATTACAGACATGAGCCACTGCACCCAGCCAATTGTGGCATTTTTGAAGGGTGCAAATATGTGCAAAGGTCTGCTCACTTGTTTAGATATGTCGGGTGGGGAGCCCTGCTCATCCTAGGGCTCAGTGGACCCAGCTGGTTGATGGCCTACTTGAATCTGTAAATTCATTCACTCATGAACTATATGAACTATTTGCTGAGCACCTACTATGTGCCTGCAATTTACTTTGAAATACATTTTTAAAAAATGAGACAGTACCAGGCACGGTTGCTCATGCCTGTAATCCCAGCATTTTGGGAGGCTGAGGTGGGTGGATCATCTGAGGTCAGAGTTCAAGACCAGCCTTGCCAACATTTGAAAAACCCATCTCGGGCGGGCGCAGTGGCTCATGCCTGTAATCCCAGCACTTTGGGAGGCTGGGATGGAAACTCTTGAGACCATGAGTTTGAGAGCAGCCTGGGCAATAAAGTGAGACCGTTTCTCTATAAAAAATAAAAATAAGAAATTTAGCCAGGCATGGTGGAACGCAACTTTAGTCCCAGCTGCTTGGGAAGCCGAGGTGGGAGGATTGCTTGTGCCCAGGAGTCTGAGACTGCAGTAAGCTATGATGGTGTCACTGCACTGCAGCTGGGGCAACAAAGCAAAACCCCATCTCAAAACATGAAATAGGCAGAAAAGGATATAGATAAAGTAAAAGCGGCAGAAAGTTGATGACTATTGAAATGAGGCTGGGTGATGGGCATCTGGAGGCTCATTGTATCATTCTACTTCTGTGTATGTTTGCAAACGTCTTTCCTAGATAAAAAATGTAGGCCGGGTGCAGTGGCTCACACCTGTAATCTCAGCACTTTAGGAGGCCAAGGCGGGTGGATCATGAGGTCAGGAGTTCAACACCAGCCTGACCAACATGGAGGAACCCTGTCTCTGTTAAAAATATAAAACTTAGCTGGGCATGGTGGCATGCACCTGTAATTCCAGCTAATCAGGAGGCTGAGGCAGGAGAATGGCTTGAACCTGGGAGGTGGAGGCTGCAGTGAGCCAACATCATCACGCCACTGCACTCCAGCCTGGGTGACAGGACAAGACTCTGTCTCAAAAAAAAAAAAGAAAAAGAAATTTACAAATGGCTTTCATTTCTTTGTGAAGGGGAGGATGAAGGAAGTGAGTGGGAGTGGGCTTAGGGTCTGTGTTGCAAGCTAGTTCTTGTGCCCAAGAGTCTCTAGGGTCTGGATCTAGTTGTCGTCAGGCTTTCACTGGCTGGGGGAGCCCCAAGGTCCACAGTCCTGCTTGGGTTACCCCCTCCTTGAGCACTTCCCACCACCAGACACCTTGGCCCTTTCTGGAAGTTAGGCCCGGCTCGGGGCCCCAGCCTGCCCCTCCTCCCAGCTCCACATCTGGTCGTGAAGTCAGCAGTCAGGGTAGGCGGTGACCGTGTTTTTCAGCTCCCACCCAGCCTCAGGGGAGGGGTGGACTCCCCCGTCCCCACCCCTTACTCACAGTGACTGACTCGGGTCACACACATGCAGTAGGCTAAAGGCCAGGAACAAACTTTAATTCCCAAGCCGGACCTTTAAGTCACAAGGATGTCAGATCCAGCTCTTTCCCTGACAGGGTGAATTGAAACCTGGCCCCTATTTGGTCTTCTAGCCCCTTCCACTGGGTCTAAAGGGGACTCTGACACCAAATAAGGACTGCAGATAAGTGAGTGAGCGTGTATGCGTGTGTGGAGGCACTGCAGTGGCTGCTGGCCACATGGTAGCATAAGCAGGTGTTGGGGGTTGGGCAGGTGTTCCTCTGGTCTGAGGGTCCTTGTGTGTCCAAGGTCTGTGCAAGATTGCAGACCCAGATGTGTTTGCATTTGGGAGAATCAGGGTGCTTAAAAAGGGGTGACTGAGGCCGGGTGGTGTGGCTCACACCTGTAATCCCAGCACTTTGGGAGACCGAGGCAGGCGGATCACTTGAGGTCAGGAGTTCGAGACCAGCCTGGTTAAATAGTGAAACCCCGTCTCTACTGAAAATACAAAAAGTAGCCATGTGTGGTGGTGGGGACCTATAATCCCAGCTACCGGGGAGGCTGAGGCAGGAGAACTGCTTGAACCTGGGAGGTGGAGGTTGCAGTGAGCCGAGATTGTGACACCACTCCAGCTTGGGCAACAGAGTGAGACTCCATCTCAAAAAAAAAAAGGTGGGGGTGACTGAAGGCTGCAGTTGCAGAGGTGGCTAGGGACTGTGCCTCGGTGGAAGTGGTGTGTCTCTTGTCACTAAGATACTCTGGGGAGCCAGGACAATGTCATACATGCGTAGCTGTGTGGACCAGTGGTTGGGGGTGTGTGGACATCAGTGGTCACAGGCCAGGAGCATGGTGCAGCTATGAGAGGGAGCATGTAGACAGTGATGGTCTCTCTGTGGTGTGACCCAGGAAGGGGCGCGCTGTTCTCTGTGCCAGCACCACAGACAGGGACACACTGAGAAATCTGGTGAATGGAGAGGGTGTGTGAGCTGTGGACACATGTGGCTGTTTCTGTGGCTCCTGAAGGTGACAGCCAGACTCCCACGTATGGGCTGCAGACCCAGGGGAGTTACATGGTGTCTGGGTCGGTGGGTTACCCGGCTACGCACTTGTGATTGTGAATGGACTGTATTTATGTCCATGAAAAGCTAACACAGCAGCTGCCTTGTAGCCCTTGTAGTTGTGTACAGGTGTGTGGTTGTGCATCTTAGCAGCATGAGCCAAGTGAGTGTGTGGGCGAGGGACAGTCTCTGGAAAACAGCTGCAGGTGTGTAAATGTGGCTGCCTGCAGTGTAGACTCTGGAGACATAACCCCATCCATGCTAGAGGGTTGCCTCCATCCTCCCATTCACAAGGAAACTCGAGGCTGGAGGCACCATCCTGGGCATCTACCACCTCCAAGTCGCCTTCCTTCATTTGGTCTATGTGGTAGGGTTAAGGTCAGCGGGATGGACTTGCAGCTGGAAGGCTGGGGGGATGTTGAAAAGGCCACTGATGGTGGGCTTGAGGCTCAGGGTGCCCGGTGGGCATGGGCTCTCCAGAGAGAAGGCTTGCAGGATGGATGTGAAGAAGAGGAAGAGCTCTGCCTTTGCCAGGCCCTCTCCAAGGCAGACACGCTTTCCTGGGGAGGAGGGGGAGAGAGGGAGAGAGAGAAGGAGGGAGAGAGGGGAGGAGGGAGAGAGGGAGAGAGAGGAGGAGGGAGAGAGGTGGAGAGAGGGGGAGAGAGGGGGGAGGGAAGGAGGGGGGCAGAGAGAGAGAGAGAGAGAGAAAGAGAGAGAGAGAACGCGAGAGAGGGGGGAGGGAGAGACAGAGAGAGAGAGAGAAAATGCTGAGCCAGCCCTCCTCATGCCCAGGCGCCAGGGAGAACAGCAGGTGGAGGGGTCAACAGTGAGCCCAGGGTGCAGAAGGGTGCCCCCAGCTGGCATAGGCGCCTGGAGTTCACCAGCGCCTGCTTGTTATACCCAGGGCAGCAGCAGATACCTAAGGAGAAGGGCAGGAACGCCTCATGCTTCCTGAACCGTCCGTCTGCATCCAGGAAACGGTCTGGGTTGAACTCCTCTGGCTGTTCGAAGATGTTGGGGTCATGGAGGATGGAGCCGAGGAGCGGGTAGACCTCCGTGCCCTGAGAGGAAATAAGAATCAAGCTACAGGCCGGGCGTGGTGGCTCACGTCTGTAATCCCAGCACTTTGGGATGCCGAGGCAGGCAGATCACAAGGTCAGGAGTTCGAGACCATCCTGGCTAACACGGTAACACACCATCTCTACTAAAAACACAAATTATTAGCTGGGTGTGGTGGCAGGCACCTGTAATCCCAGCTACTTGGGAGGCTGAGGGAGGAGAATCACTTGAATCCAGGAGGCAGAGATTGTAGTGAGCTGAGATCAGGACACTGCACTCAGAGCAATCTGACAGAGTGAGACTCTGTCTCAAATAAATAAATAAACAAACAAACAAACAAGCTACAAACCCCTTGTATTAGGTCCACCCCAGTCTATTAGGTCCTCAAGTGTGGCGCATAAGTCTGGGGTGCCAGGGACACTAGTTCACAAAACATAACAGCATCAACATTTGCTGACGGTTGAGTGGGGTGCAGTGGCTCGTGCCTGTAATCCCAGCTACGTGGGAGGCAGAGGTGAGAGAAGCCTGAACTAGGAGTTCAAGGCTGCAGTGAGTTATGCTTGTACTGCTTCAGTCCAGCCTGGGAGACAGAGAGACGCTGCCAAGAGAAAGAAAGAAGGAAAGAACAGAGGGAGAGAGAACAAGAGGGAGGGAGGAGAGAAAGAGAGAAGGAAAGAGAGAAAGAAGGGGGAGGGAGGGAGAAAGGGAAAGAAGAAAGAAAGAGAGAGAGAGAAAGAAAGAAAAAAGAGAGCAAAGCAAAGCAGACAGCAGCATAGCAAGGTTCTCCTGGAACCTCGCTGCTGTAAGTTTGATTCGGCAGTGAAGGTGGAGGAGGGCGCCGCATGCACTAAGCGCTGGGGTTTCTGGGGAAACATCGCCCCCTTTTGGTTCTGCATCAGAGCTTCTCCCCAGTGAAGGGCCCTGAGATTGAGAGAGAGAAAGAAAGGCAGAGGAGAGAATGTGTGTCTGTAGCAGGGGCTAAGGGTCAAGAGGGCTTCCCTTAGTCCTGGACTTGCTCCTCAGTTTTCAAACTGCTTCTCCATGTGTCACCTCATTTGATTGTCCCAACCAGCTTAGAAGGAGGCAGAATTAGGAGATCTGTGGGGCAGATGGGGCCCAGAGACAAAGGACAAGAAAACGCAAACTGAAAAGAAACAGAAAGAGTAAAAAGATGCAGAAATGGGGGCTGGGCGCGGTGGCTCACACCTGTAATCCCAGCACATTGGGAGGCTGAGGCCGGCGGATCACCTGAGCTCAGGAGTTCGAGACCAGCCTGACCAACGTGGTGAAACCTCGTCTCTACTAAAAATACAAAAATTAGCTGGATATGGTGGTGCATGCCTGTAATCCCAGCTACTCAGGAGGCTGAGGCAGGAGAATCGCTTGAATCCAGGAGGCAGAGGTTGCACGCTGTTACAATCCAGCCTGGGCAACAGAGCAAGACTTAGTCTCAAAAAAAAGAAACTGCAGAAAGGGAGGGGTTGTCCGAGACAGAAGGAGGAGAAAAATGCAGGAGTGTGGGGGTGGGGATGGAGGATGAAGAGAGAGAGAGAGAGAGGGAGAGAGGGAGAGAGGGAGAGAGGGAGGGAGGGAGGGAGGGAGGGAGGGAGGGAGGGGGGAGGGGCACTAAGGAAAAAAAAAGCCACTGACAGCAACCCACCCGGGCTCAGGCCCCGAGGCAGAGAACCATGGGCCAAGGCAGTACGCATACCCACCTGGGGCAGGGTGTACCCTCGGAAGCGGGTGGTTCGCATGAGGGTGCGGGGTATTCCCATGGGCACCAGCGCCAGCAGCCGCTGCGCCTCGTGCAGAACTGCGTCGGTGTAAGGGAGGCGGGTGCGGTCCCCTAGGCTGGGTGCCTGGCCAGCCCCCAGCTCCCGAGTCAGCTCCTCCTGTACCCGCTCTGCAAGCAAGAGGAGGGTGGGGGTCAGGCAGGGGTAGGGCGCAGGGGTCCTCCTCCTCTCGGAAGCCTGTCTGCTTGCTTAGCTGTGGTTTGGGGTGAGGCTGACAGGTGAGAAGGAGTGGTCTCCAGCCCTCAGTGAGCCCAGAGACCACCCATCTTGTGTGTTGGGTGTTCCATCAATCTTCTCTCTCTTTTCTCTCTCTTTTTTTTTTTCTCTCTCTCTTTTTTTACCTTTGAGATGGAGTCTCACTCTGTCACTCAGGCTGGAGTGCAATGGTGCCATCTTAGCCCACCCCAACCTCCGACTCCCAGGTTTAAGTGATTCTCCTGCCTCAGCCTCCTGAGTAGCTGGGATTACAGTAGGTGGGCATGCCCAGGACCACGCTCCACTAATTTTGTATTTTTTTTTAAAACGGAGTTTCGCTGTTGTTACCCAGACTGGAGTGCAATGGCACGATCTCGGCTCACCGCAACCTCCGCCTTCTGGGTTCAAGCAATTCTCCTGCCTCAGCCTCCCAAGTAGCTGGGACTACAGGTGCGCACCACCATGCCCAGCTAATTTTTGTATTTTTAGTAGAGACGGGGTTTCACCTTGTTGACCAGGATGGTCTCAATCTCTTGACCTCGTGATCTACCTGCCTCAGCCTCCCAAAGTGCTGGGATTATAGGCGTGAGCCACCGAACCCGGCCTAATTTTGTATTTTTTGGAGAGACAGGGTTTTTCCATGTTGGTCAAGCTGGTCTCAAATTCCTGACCTCACGTGATCCACACGCCTTTGCCTCTGGATTACAGGTGGGGGCCACCTGGCCCGGCCTGACCACACATCTTGCATATTGGGTGTTCCATCCATCTTCTCTCTCTTTTTTTTTTTTGAGATGGAGTTTCCCTCTTGTCTCCTAGGCTGGAGTACAATGGTGCAATCTCAGCTCATTGCAACCTCCGCCTCCCAGGTTCAAGTGATTCTCCTGCCTCTGCCTCCCGAGTACCTGGGATTGCAGGCATGCACCACCACACACAGCTAATTTTGTATTTTTTGTAGAGATGGGGTTTCTTCATGTTGGTCAGGCTGGTCTCGAAATCCTGACCACAGGTGATCTGCCTACCTCGGCCTCCCAAAGTGCTGGAATTACAGGCGTGAGCCACCGAGCCCAGCCTCTTTTTTTTTTTTTTTTTTTTGAGACAGCGTCTTATTCTGTTGCCCAGGCTGGAGTGCAGCGGTGCAATGATGGCTCACTGTAGTAGCCTCTACCAAACCTCCTGGGCTCAAGTGATCCACCTCAGCCTCCTGAGTAGCTATGACCACAGCCACACCCCAAATGCCCAGCTAATTTTTCTATTTTTGGTACAGACAGGGTCTCATTATGTTGGCCAGACTGATCTTGAACTCCCAGCCTCACATGAACCTCCCACCTTGGCCTCCCAAAGTGCTAGGATTACAGGCATGAGCGACAACGCCTGGCTCATGTATATTTTCTTTCTTTCTTTTTTTTTTTGAGACAGAGTCTTGCTCTGTCTCCCAGGCTGGAGGGCAGTGGCGTGATCTCGGCTCACTGCAACCTCCACCTCCCAAGTTCAAGCAATTCTCCTACCCCAGCTTCCAAAGTAGCTGGAATTACAGGTGCCTGCCACCACACGCGGTTAATTTTTTTTTTGTATTTTTAGTAGAGATACGGTTTCACTAAGTTGGCCAGGCTGGTCTTGAACTCCTGACTTTGTGATCTCCTACCTCAGCCTCCCAAAATGCTAGGATTATAGGCATGAGCCACCACACCTGGCCCTTGAGCCCTTTCTTTTTTTTCTTTTCTTGAAAGCTCTTTCTTTCTTCTTTTTCCTCTTTTTTTAGAGGCAGGGCCGCTGTCACCCAGGCTGGAGTGCAGTGGTGCAATCATAGCCCGCTGCAGCCTCAAACTTCTGGGCTCAAGCAATCCTCCCTCCTCAGCCTCCCACCTGTAGCTGGACTACAGGTACATGCTATCACAAACTGCTAATCTTTTTTCTTCTTTTTGGTGGAGATAAGGTTTCACTTTATTGCCCAGTGGTCTCGAACTCCTGGCCTCAAGTGACCTTCTTCCACCTCCGCCTCCCAAAGATTTTTCTAAAATGTCAATCTGGGCCAGGTGCAGTGGCTCATGCCTCTTATCCCAGCACTTTAGGAGGTTGAGGCCAGCAGATCACTTGAGGTCAGGAGTTCAAGATCAGCCTGGCCAACAGGGTGAAACCCTTCTCTACTAAACATACAAAAGTTAGCTGGGCATGGCAGTGCACGCCTATAATCCCAGCTACTCAGGAGTCTGAGGCAGGAGAATCGCTTGAACCCGGGAGACGGAGGTTGCAGTGAGCTGAGATTGAACCACTGCACTCCAGCCTGGGCGACAGATTGAGACTCTGTCCCCCCCCCCCCCCCACCCTGACAAAAAAATAAAAAATAAAATACCGGCCGGGTGCAGTGGCTCACGCCTGTAATCCCAGCACTTTGGGAGGCTGAGGAGGAAGGATCATGAAGTCAGGAGATCAAGACCATCCTGGCCAACACGGTGAAACCCCATCTCTACTAAAAATACAAAAATTAGCCATACATGGTGGCATGTGCCCGTAGTTCCAGCTTCCTGGGAGGCTGAGCCAGGAGAATTGCTTGAATCTGGGGGACGAATGTTGCAGTGAGCCGTGATTGTGCCACTGCACTCCAGCCTGGTGACAGAGCAAGACTCTGTCTCAATAAACAAACAAATAAAATAAAATACCAATTTGACCCTGTCCTCCCCTGCTCAAAGTCATTCGATTGCTCCCCATGGCTCAGGAGAAGGCACCTAACGTAACACTAAGGAGACAAAGCCTGCAGACATCTGCCTTGTCTTTCACTATGCCTCATACTGCAATCAGCAGCTCCTGAACTTCTGGCTCCTCGACACCCCAAATGCCATGCCCATTGATACCTCCAGGATCTAGCTCTGCCTGTCTGCTCCGCCCGCCCACTCTTCCCTCTAGAACCCACACTGCGTTTTGTTTTTTTTCTTTTTTGAGAGGAGTCTCGTTCTGTTGCCCAGGCTGGAGTGCAGTGGCGACATCTCTGCTCACTGCAATGCCCGCCTCCCAGGTTCCAACAATTCTCCTACCTCATCCTTCTGAGTAGCTGCGGTTACAGGCACGTGCCACCACCCCTGGCTAATTTTTTTTGTATTTTTAGTAGAGACGGCGTTTCACTATATTGGCCAGGCTGGTTTCAAACTCCTGACCTTGTGATTCACCCACCTTGGCCTCCCAAAGTGCTGGGATTACAGGCATGAGCCACCTCACCTGGCCCCATGCCATTGTTTTTTGAGACAGTGTCTCTTTCTGTCACCCCGTCTGGAGTGCAGTGGTGTGATGTCCGCTCACTGCAACCTCTACCTCCTGGGCTCAAGCAATTCTCATGTCTCAGCCTCCTGAGTAGCTGGGATTACAGCTACTTGGTTAACTTTTGTATTTTCAGTAGAGATGGGGTTTCACTATGTTGGCCAGGCTGGTCTTGAACTCCTGTTATGGAGTGATCAGCCCGCCTCAGCCTCCCAAAGTGCTGGGATTACAGGCGTGAGCCACCGCACCCAGCCCAGAACCCTTACTTCTATTCCCAAGGCCTGACAGGTGAAAAATGCTCTTACTTTGGACATGAGGGTATTTCATCAGGAGCAGAAGGGTATAGCCAACCGTGGCACTGACTGTCATTGTCCCAGCAAACAGCAAATAAATGACTGTCATCAGCATGTTCTTCTCGGTGAATTCTGTGTGTGAGTTTTGTTCCTCCTGAAAGAAACCAGGCAAAGGGGCTGAGAGAACACAGCCTGCGGGAAGTAAATGTCCAGAACAGCCACGCCTGGGGTCAGCACCATGAGTTAAAGTTTTGTCAGGGGGGTTGTTTATTTATGTATTTATTATTTATTTTTTGAGATGGAGTCTCTGTCGCCCAGGCTGGAGTTCAGTGGCATGATCTTGGTTCACTGCAACCTCTGCCTCCCGAGTTCAAGCAATTCTCCTGCCTCAGCCTCCCAAGTAGCTGGGACTACAGGTGTGCGCCAGCATACCTGGCTCATTTTTTTGTATTTTTAGTAGAGGCAGAGTTTCACCGTGTTTGCCAGGATGGTCTTGATCTCCTGATTCACCCTCCTTGGCCTCCCAAAGTGCTGGGATTACAGGTGTGAGCCACCTTGTCCAGCCATCAGGGAGTTTAGATAAATTTTGGGAAGGTTGGGAAGTAGACTCTTTTTTTTTTTTTTTTTTTGAGACAGTCTTGCTTTCTTGCCCAGGCTGGAGTGCAGTGGCACAATCTCGGCTCACTGCAACCTCTGCCTCCCAAGTTCAAGCAATTCTCCTGCCTCAGCCTCCTGAGTAGCTGGAATTACAGGTGCCTGCCACCATATCCACTTAATTTGTATATATTTAGTGGAAATGGGGTTTCACCATGTTGCCCAGGCTGGTCTCAAACTCCTGACCTCAGGGGATCCACCTGCCTCAGCCTCCCAAAGTGCTGGTATTACAGGCATGAGCCACCGCTCCCAGCCGGGAAGTAGACTCTGGATATTAGTTCTCTCTGGTTAAAATGTTTTTCAAAATGAAAGGGAATGACTACTAACAAAAACACAGAAAATTATAAGGGTTGGTGAAGATCTGGAGACTCTGAAATGCTTGTGCACCATTGGTGGGACTGTGAAATGATGCAGCCCTGTGGAAACTCTTACAGCTGTTCCTTCAGACATCAAAAATAGGGATGGGAGTGGTGGCTCACATCTGTAATCCTGGCCCTCTGGGAGGCTGAGGCGGGTGGATTGCTGGAGTTCAGGAGTTTGAGATTAGCCTGGGCAACACAGTGAGATCTTGTCTCTACTAAACACACAAAAAATCCGCCAGGTATGGTGGCATGTGCCTATAATTCCAGCTACTCAGGAGCCTGAGGCAAGAGGATCGCTTGAGCTCAGAAGATCAGGGCTGCAATGAGCTATGATTGTGCCATTGCACTGCAGCCTGGGCGACAGAATGAGACCCTGTCTCAAAACACAAACAAACAAACAAAAATTAGAATTATAGAATTACGGCCAGGCACAGTAGCTCACACCTGTAATCCCAGCATTACAAATCCCTTGGACTTTGGGAGTCCAAGGCAGGCAGATCATCGGAGGTTGGGAGTTCAAGACCAGCCTGACCAATGAAGAAACCTCATCTCTACTAAAAAAAAAAAATTAGTCAGGTGTGGTGGTGCATGCCTGTAATCCCAGCTACTTGGGAGGCTGAGGCAGGAGAATCACTTGAATCCGGGAGGTGGAAGTTGCAGTGAGCCAAGATGACGCCATTGCACTCCAGCCTGAGTGACAGAGACTCTGTCTCAAAAAATAAAAATAAAAAGAGAAATATTATTCTCATATAATTAATAAAATGGGCTTTATTAACATAACTTGATATTGCAAGGCTTCCTAATAAATGACCATAATTCACATAAAATTGTGAATTTACATAAGAGTGAAGGGAGGCTGCAGGGGGTGGGATGAAGTGATTCTGGGGATTGCTGGTATAGATCTTGGGCATGAGGCCTGAACTCAAGGGCTGAGGTGGGAGGGAGAAGAAAGAGGAGAGACAGAGAGCCCAGCACAAAGGCCCAGGTCGGGGGAGGGAGAGGCAGCGAGAGCAACGCCCTGAAAGAGACAGATGGTCACACAGAGAAGAGACATACACTGGGTGCGGTGGCTCTTGCCTGTAATCCCAGCACTTTGGGAGGCCAAGGAGGTCAGATCACAAGGTTGAGAGATCGAGACCATCCTGGCCAACACGATGAAACCCCGCCCCACTAAAAATACAAAAATTAGCTGGGCGTGGCGGTGCACGGCTGTAGTCCCAGTTATTCAGGAGGCTGAGGCAGGAGAATCGCTTGCACCCGGGAGGTGGAGGTTGCAGTGAGCTGAGATTGTGCCATTGCACTCAAACTTGGCAACAGGGTGAGACTCTGGTTCCAAAAAAGAAAAAGAGACATACACACCCACACAGAGACACTTGTACTCACAGAGACATGCAGAGAGAGAAAGAGGGACCCAGTCGAGGTCCCCAGGGACATCTGGTTGGGGAACCACCAAGCCACTACCTCCATTTGGAGAGGGGGTCCCTGCACCCTTCCCACACCTGTGCCATCTTCAGCAGGAAGGCATCAACAAGGTCACTTGCGGGGCTCGAAGCATCCAGGTTCGCCTGTTGCCGCTGCACCTGCTGGACTGTGAAGGTAGCCAAGGCATCCACGTGGTGGAGGAGCTGCCTCTGGGGGCCCGGCAGAGGCCACGGAAACCAGGAGAACATCTCACAGGTCTGCGGGGAGAAGGGCAGCTCGTTTTCATGGAACCTTGGCAGCAACCTTTAGGGAAGGTAGTTGGGGAGGGGTCCCACCCACTCACCTGACCCCCTGGGGAGCTGACTCCCAGCAGGGTACCACGAGCTGCCTGGACCATGGCCTGGAACTCCTTATCCTCATAGGAGAAGCGGAGACCAAAGAGGAGGGAGCAGACTACGTTGGAGGTAGCCTGGGCCAGCAGCAGGGAGGGATCGAATGGGCGCCCTGGGGGGAGTGGGGGCAGGGAGGTGGGCTTTGATGGAGCCAGGCAGAGGGAGCAGTTTGGGACTGAACCCAACCAGAGAGACAGGGAGGCAGAGAAAGACAGACGGATGGACAGCGCAGGGAGAGAGCTAAACAGGCGAAGAAGGGGACCGACAGATGGGAAAAAGAAAGAGACACACTTAGGGCCCTAGAAACAGAGGAAAGGAGTGAGAGAGAGAAGAGACAGGCCGGGCGCGGTGGCTCACGCCTGTAATCCCAGCACTTTGGGAGGCTGAGGCAGGCAGATCACAAGGTCAAGAGGTCGAGACCATTTTGGCCAACATGGTGAAACCCCGTCTCTACTAAAAATACAAAAATTAGCCAGGCATGGTGGCGGGCACCTGTAGTCCCAGCTACTTGGGAGGCTGAGACAGAAGAATTGCTTCAACCCAGAAGGTGGAGGTTGCAGTGAGCTGAGATCGCACCACTGCACTCCAACATGGGCAACAGAACAAGACTCCATCTCAAAAGAAAAAGAAAAGAGACAGAGAGATGGAGACCCAGGAAGAGTGGGATGACAGCACCAGAGACCCACAGAGAGATGTCGCAACAGCCTCGGAGAGACAGCAGGACAGAGACAGAGGGTGGAGTGACCAGAACAGAATCCCCAGCCCAGACCTAGAGCCCAAGGCTTCCCTTCCCACCCATTCCGGGACCTGAGTTGGGGCCACTGCCAGCCGCAGTGGGAGGGTCCTCCCTCTCACTTGGCTGGAGACCCTGGGGTGACCCCGCCATGCTGACCTTCTGTCCCCTGGAATGCCTCCACCAGACACGTGGCCTCCGCCTGAATCAGCTCCTCGCCTTCTCGCTTCCCCATGCCCAGGTCCCGCAGAGCAAGCATGGTAAACTTCCTCAGCTGTCTCCACCGCTCCCCGTTGGAGAAGAAAACCCCTGTGCAGAAGGCTAGACTCAAGGAGGGACCGACCCCTCTCCCCATTCCCTTTTTTTTTTTGAGATGAAGTCTTGCTCTGTCACCCAGGCTGGAGTGCAGTATCCTGATCTCGGCTCACTGTAACCTACGCCTTCTGGGTTCAAGCAGTTCTCCTGCCTCAGCCTCCCGAGTAGCTAGGACTACAGCTGCACTCCACCACACTGGGCTAATTTTTTTTTTTTTTTTTTGAGACAGAGTCTCGGGCTGGGCACGGTGGCTCACACCTATAATACCGGCACTTTGGGAGGCCGAGGTAGGTGGATCACGAGGTCAAGAGATCGAGACCATCCTGGTCAACAAGGTGAAACCCCGTCTCTACTAAAAATACAAAAATTAGCTGGGCATGGTGGTGCGTGCCTGTAGTCCCAGCTACTTGGGAGGCTGAGGCAGGAAAATTGCTTTAACCCAGAAGGCGGAGGTTGCGGTGAGCCGAGATCGTGCCATTGCACTCCAGTCTGGGTAACAACAGTGAAACTCCATCTCAAAAAAAAAAAAAAAAAAAAAGAGAATCTTGCTCTATTGCCCAGGCTGGAGTGCAATGGCACTATCTCGGCTCACTGCAACCTCTGCCTCCTGGGTTCAAGCAATTCTCATGCCTCAGCCTCCCGAGTAGCTGGGATTACAGGCAGCCATCATAACGCCTGGCTAATTTTTGTATTTTTGTAGAGACAGGGTTTCACCATGTTGGTCAGGCTGGTCTTGAACTCCTGACCTCAGGTGATCCGCCCACCTCAGCCTCCCAAAGTGCTGGGATTACAGGCATGAGCCACCATGCCTGGCCAATTCCCCCTTCTTTCTAGTGAAGTGTCCTGAGGGGGATTCTTGAGGCTCTGTCCTGAGTCCATTCCAGCCTAGCCCAGGGATGAGGACTCAGTAGGTGCTCAATAAATGCATAATCAAACTGGTTCTCCCATCCTTTGCCCTTGGGTCGGGGGGACATTCTCCTGAAAAGTAGGTAGCTGGGATGACTCAGGCTCCTTCTGTTTCGTAATTATTATAGAGACGAGGTCTTGCTCTGTTGCCCAGGCTGGAGTGCAGTGGCACAATCTTGGCTTACTGCAACCTCCGCCTCCTGGGTTTTAGCAATTCTCTTGCCTCAGGGTTCCAAATAGCTGGGATTACAGGCATACACTGTTGTCTAGGCTGGTCTCGAACTCCTGACCTGAGGTGATCCACCCGCTTTAGCCACCCAAAGTGCTAGGATTACAGGTATGATCCACTGCACCCAGCCTGTTCTGTAATTAACCAGGATGAATGAACAGTTCTTTCTTTCCTTCCATTCACTCATCCCATCATTTATGGAGTCCCACTGGGTCTTGTGACCTATGTAGTTTGGACGTTGAATAGAGAGGGAGGAGAATGGAACTGTACCGTTTTCCTCCTTTATCCAAGACATCTGGTCCAGACAGACCCTCCCTGTCCAGTGCCAGCCTGTTGTGGCCTCTCGGGCACTGCCCCTTGGGCATCTCCTGCCCTTGCCACACTGTGTTCCAAACTGTCCTCAGTATCTCTCCTCTCCCTGTTTCAACCCACCATCCATTCCCTGGCCAGAGCCCCCGGCCTCTCCCAATCACCCCTTCCTCCCTATCCCCTGGCCCAAGCCCTGGTCCAGACTGGTCCTCACCCTGGACTCCCAGCCTTCAGTTTTAGCCCCTTCAGGCAGAAACCACAGGATCCTCCCAACTCCGACTATAGCTGTTCCCTGCTTTAAATCAACTGCTCCCAGAAACATCAAGAGCCCAAACACTCTGGCGTGACTCACAGGCCCTGCGTGACTAGGGATTTCCCTGCTTCTCAGATTTGTTAGTTAACCCACTAAGATTGCGCTGTTCTTTCACTTCCTTAAAGGGGTTACGATCCCCTGTCTAGGACTATGATCCCACAGTTCCCTCTGCCCACATCACTCTCACCCCCTTCCATCCCATCCCTGGTGAACTAACTCATTCATCTTTCATGTCCCAGCTCAAATGTCATCTCCTCTGAGAAGCCTTCTCTGATTCCCTCTTCACCCTTGGAGAGGGTGAGCCTGTGTCCTGTGTTTGCTCTCAAAGCTGTGCCTCTCACTTTAGGATTCTATTCCCTCCCTCTATCGTCTTGCTGCAGTACAAGCCCGCCTCTCCCACTGTAGGAGAGGACACCACGTCTGTCAACTCTGTGTACCTGGTACATAGTACAGGACCAGTCACAAGATCACTTAAAAAAAAATTTTTGTAGAGGCAGGGTATGTTGCCCAGGCTTGTCTCAAACTCCTAGGATCAAGTCATCCTCCCGATTCAGCCCCTCAAAGTGCTGGGATTACAGGTGTGAGCCACCGTGCCCAGCTTCATTCATCAGCTGAATGGATGAATGCTTCTCTCAAAGTCACGCTTTTGTAGGCGTTGGCTCTTCTGCCTGGAACACCCTTCCCACTCATCTTAAGACTCTCAGCTCCGACAGCCTCTCTTCCAGGAGGACTTCCTGAATCTCCCTCACCAAACAAGCTGGGTCAGGCACCTCCTCTAAATCCCTAAGGTCCCAGGGCTTCCCTCATCCTGGCCTTGACCCCTCTTGCCCTGATCCCTCCCTATCCCACCCTGACCTTTCTCCCTCTGCTTCCCCATCTTGGCCTGACCACTCTGGGTTGTCACTGTGTGGTGAGTCTGCCTCCCCACTGGCCTAGCTGCTTCCCCAGAGCACCTAGGTGCTGTCTGAGTCCTGGCAGCGCCCAGCACGGGCCTTCTGCTCTCTGTTGTAACATAGAGAACCGTTTTTACCGTTGGAGGGCTTGCCCACCAATTCCCAGCACCTTGAAAGCTCTCCGGCATCTTTCTGAGCCCTCAGGGTTTTACCTGGATCACTGATGGTTATCACTGCCAGGACAAGCTGGTGAAAACCTGGTGATTAGTGAGTGTTCACTTTGGGCAAGGCTGTCCTCACTCAGTCACTCGATCCTACATGACGGGCACTGCTTTCTTTCTTTCTTTGGTTTTTTGTTTGTTTTCTGAGGTGGAGTCTCGCTCTGTTGCCCAGGCTGGAGTGCAGTGGTGTGATCTTGGCTCACTGCAACCTCTGCCTCCCAGATACAAGTAATTCTCCCGCCTCAGCCTCCTGAGTAGCTGGGATTACAGGTGCACACCACCATGCTTAGCTACTATATATATATATATATATATATATATTTTTTTTTTTTTTTTTTTTTTTTTTTTGAGACGGAGTTTCGCTCTCGTTACCCAGGCTGGAGTGCAATGGCTCGATCTCGGCTCATCGCAACCTCCACCTCCTGGGTTCAGGCAATTCTCCTGCCTCAGCCTCTCGAGCAGCTGGGACTACAGGTGCGCACCACCACGCCCAGCTAATTTTTGTATTTTTAGTAAGACAGGGTTTCACCATGTTGACCAGGATGGTCTCGATCTCTTGACCTTGTGATCCACCCGCTTCGGCCTCCCAAAGTGCTGGGATTATAGGCGTGAGCCACTGCACCCGGCCTACATTTTATATTTTTAATAAGAGACAGGGTTTCGCCATGTTGGCCAGGCTGGTCTGGAACTCCTGATCTCAAGTGACGCATCCACCTCCACCTCCCAAGTGTTGGGATTTCAGGCATGAGCCACTGCGCCCGGCCGATAGGCACTGTTATCACCCCATTTTGCAGATGAGGAAACAGAGGCACTGAGCCGTGTGCAAAGGTAGTAAGTGGGGGCAGGCTGTGCATAGAGGGCTTACCAGCCCTTGACTTACCATGGCCGTCAAAAGTCCGTTCCAGCATCGCTATGGTTCCTCGGCCGCTGAACTCCTCAGCCTGACCTCCCAGGGCTTCCCGCACAGCCTCCTGCCCAACCAGGACCACCACGGGCCGCCAGGGTCCCAGGTAGACGGTGAACACTGGTCCATACTTCTTACTCAGCTGGGGGCAAGGAGGAAGAAAGAGGAGGGTGCTGTGACCTCTTCCAGCCGAGGTGTCTCCCTCACAGCCCCTGTCATTGGAGGAGCCTCTGGGTCTAGCTTCAGCACCCTCTACCCAGAACCTGCCCCCATCCCAGCAGAAATTGCTCCCTCGGGAGGCTCAGTTCTCTTTTTGCACCAGGTTCCCGGGCCTCCTCCCCCAGTACATCCTTCAGTGGCATCCACCGACTTCCTGCCATTCCCTCCCTCGAACCCTCACCTCTGACACTGGGCAATCCAGAACCAATGTTGGTCTCCCCTAATTCCCTATGATCCCCCCACCACCCAAATATCCAGCCACCCCTTTCAGTCATCTCAAAACCGTCAAATTCTGGAGCAGACACTGCTGAGTTTCCGCCCCATCTCTCCCCCAAGGCCACACCCCTTTTTCTACCTCCTTGAAATCACCCAGAATCTTTTCGAATGGGGAACTTCAGGTATCTTCCCACTCCCACCTGCTATCCTATAAGGCTGGGGCTGCCTCTGCCTTCTTTCTTCTCTCCCCAGTCCCAGGAACTCCCAGCTGAGCTCCACCCATCCTCCCACCCTGCATTCATTCTCTGCAGACAGATCCCTTCAGTGGGATCCCCTCTTCGAGCCTGCAACCCTCCAGCCTCCTCTCTGTCTCCAGCTCCCCCCACAGAGAGTCTCCCCCTTTTCTTCTTTGTCCCCTCTTTAGCATACCCCACCTGTATGGCTGCAGCTACCTCTCGCTCTGGGACAAGCCGCCAGCCGCAGCAGCTTCTCCTTGGCTGGAGGACTCCTGTCTCTCGAAGCCTCGGTCCCAGTACATCACCTTCCCAGGATTCTGCAGGGAGAGGTCTCTGCCCCTCCTCGCCCTGGTCCCCCAACGCACGATCCTGTCTCCCGGGCACCCGTCCGCTTCTCAGCCCTGGATAACCTGCACCTGCCCCCACCCCAGGTCACCCGCAGCCCCTTTGCCTTGGGACCCCTGCCCCTCCCTCCTCCCTAGGACCCCCGAAAAGTCCCTCGCCCTGACACTCAGGTGTCTCTCCCAGGGACCCCCGCCCCTAGCCAGGACGCTCCCAGGGCCCCTCACCCGCATGAGCCCCGAGTACAGCGCCCCGGGCCGTAGCTGCAGGAGGTTCCCCAGCAGCGGCAGCGGCGTGGGCCCAGGGGGCAGGTGGCCTCGAGCCCGGGTCCCAGACAGTGCCAGCGTCAGCAGCAGGAGCAGCGCCAGGGCCAGCAGCAACGTCCAGGTGCCCGTCGCCTCCATCTCGGCAGGTCGGCTCCTTCTCCTCTCCCAGGCGCTCCGCGCGGCTGGGCCAGTTAGGGGCGGGAGCCGGGCGTCTCCCTCCCCAGCGAAGTCAGGCGCGGGGCGGGGCAGCCAGCCCATCCCCCTGCCTGCTGGGCCGGCTTATCTCCCCGCCGCCGGGTTTCTCCCGAACCCACGCCGCCGCCTGATGTCAATGACTCACGCTCCAACGATGTCTCCCAGGTCACCCAGGTTTACGCGGGACTCCGGTGGCGGAGACAGCGCCTTGGGCCCCCAGATAGGGAGTAAGCAAACAGTAAAACCTGGAAGCCAGAGACTTTGGCCGCCTGGAGGCTGCCACACCCTGCGCCCGGCGGTGACCCCGCACCGCCCTCCCAAGCTCCTGCCTCCCTCATTGTTCGGGTGTGGGTTCGTGTGTGCGTGCGCGTATGGGGTGTCTTTGAGTCAGATTTCTCCAGCATCTTACATCTTCACGAACCAGGAGGAGGGACTTGACCTGAAGTCCAAGGAGATAAATCGGTTGGCCCCAGGTCAACTTGGCTGAGTGGCAGAGTTAGGATTTCAACTTGCCAGTCACAATGATTGAGTCATTCATTCATTCACTTAGAGGCAGTTTGCAGGGCGGTTAGGACGGTGATGGCTGAAGCCAGACTGCTTGAATTCACAGCCCAGCTCCTCCGTGCCTCCGTTAACCTTGTAAAATGAGGCTAGTTTTCAGGATTAAATAGCACACCCGTGCAAACCATTTAAAGCAGACGCAGGTGCAGGTGGAACAAGCGCTAAATAGATGGTGGCAAATATTTCTGCCACTGTTATTGAGGTTTTACTGCAGAAAAGACCTTGTTCTAGACCCGAGGACGCAGCTGTAAGTGATGCAGAGAAGGGCTCTGACCTTCCTGAGCTCATAGCCACATGCAGATGAAACTGAACTGAAGACAATTTCAGGAAGTGAAAAGGCCTGTCGGGGGTGGGCTTCTTCAGAAAGGAGGCAGAATGTTATTGCAGGTTTGGTTCACTGCTGTATCCCCAGCATGTCGTGCAGTGCCTGACACACAGTAGGCGCTCAATAAATATTTGTTGCATCAAATATTGAACGTCGGTGATGAGATTCAGGAAGTCTGCGTGGCCCTCTTGCAGAGTCTAGGAAAAGACTTTGCATCTTATTTCTACGGCACACAGCAGCTGTCTGGAAGGGTTTTCACAAGGGCAGCTACTCTGTTTGCTTTGCATTTTCATTTCATATTTTATTATAAAAATATTCAAATTTCAAACAATGTGAACACCTGTATACCTATCAGATTCCACATTTTATTATCTTTTCCTTGTTACCTATCTATTCTTTGCATAGTTTTGTTTTTTGTTTGAGATGGAGTCTCTGTCGCCCAGAGTGGAGTGCCATGGTGCGTGATCACGGCTCACTGCAATCTCCAGCTCCTGGGTTCAAGCTATTCTCCTGCCTCAGCCTCTCAAGTAGCTGGGATTACAGGCGTGCATCACCACGCCTGGCTATTTTTCGTATTTTTAGTAGAGATGGGGTTTTACCATGCTGGCCAGGCTGGTCTCGAGCTCCTGACCTCAGGCTATCTGCCCCTCTCGGTCTCCCAAAGTGCTGGGATTATAGGCATGAGCCACAGCGCCCGGCCTGCAATCTTGCAAGTTTTATTCTAGTCCAGAGCCCTTTCTCTCAGAGCATAACCAGAGTGCTCCCTGGAGTCTGGGGAATCCTTGACTGCCATCTCCTCTAGCACTGATTCCAGTACTGATTCTAGCACTGATTCTAGTACTGATTCTAGCCTCTGACACTCCAGGGGTGTGCCCTGAAGCCAAAGAAGGAGGGGTGGGGAGGCTCACATGCTCTTGCTATGAAGTTCTCAGTTCCTCCTTTGCCTTGTTTTGGAAGATTTCTTTTTCTTTTTCTTTCTTTCTTTCTTTCTTTTCTTTTCTTTTTTTTTTTTTTTTTTTTTTTGACAGCATCTTGCTCTGTCCCTGGGCTGGAGTGCAGTGGTGCGATCTCGGCTCACTGCAACCTCTGTCTCCTAGGTTCAAGCATTTCTCCTGCCTCAGCCTCCAGAGTACCTGGGATTACAGGCGCCCGTCACTATGCTCGGCTGTTTTGTATTTTTAGTAGAGACGGGATTTCACCATGTTAGGCTGGTCTCGAACTCCTGATCTCAGGTGATCTGCCCACCTCGGCCTCCCAAAGTGCTGGGATTACAGGCATGAGCCACCATACCTGGTGTTTGTTTGTTTGTTTGTTTGAGACGGAGTCTTTCATTGTCGCCCAGGCTGCAGTGCAGTGGCGCAATCTTGGCTCACTGCAACCTCTGCCTCCTGGGTTCAAGAGATTCTCCCACCTCAGCCTCCTGAGTAGCTAGGTTTACAGGTGCCTACCACCACATCCAGCTAATTTTTTGTATTTTTAGTAGAGATGGGGTTTTACCATGTTGGCCAGGCTAGTCTAGAACTCCTGACCTCGTGATTTCCCTGCCTCAGCCTCTCAAAGTGCTGGGATTACAGGCGTGAGCCACTGTGCCCGATCCCTGTAATGTTTTTAGGAGGTCCCAAATCCAACCTTGAGCCTCTGCTGACTCTGTTCTACCCCCACGAGAACTAACAGGCATCTCAAACATCACGGATCCAAAAGAATTCCTGATTCCCCCACCTCCTGCAAAATGGGCTCTACCAGCTTCCCCCCCACCTGGGAATACTTTCTCTCATCTCCTTCCTTAAGATATCACTGGCTAGATGTGGTGGCCTGTGATAATACAAAATTAGCTGGGCGTGGTGGTGCGTGCCTGTAATCCCAGCTACTCAGGAGGCTGAGGCAGGAGAATCACTGGAACCCCGGAGATGGAGGTTGCAGCAAGCTAGGATCTCACCATTGCACTTCAGCCTGAGCAACAAGAGCAAAACTCCATTTCAGTTAAAAAAAAAAAAAAGAAGAAGAAGAAGGTATCACTTGCCAGTCTCGGTCGCTCACACCTGTAATCCTAGCACTTTGGGAGGCCAAGGCGAGTGGACTGCCTGAGCTCAGGAGTTCAAGACCAGCCTGGGCCACACAGTGAAACCCCATCTCTAAAAAATACAAAAACTTAGCTGGGTGTAGCAGCATGTGCCTGTAGTCCCAGCTACTCGGGAAGCTAAGGCAGAAGAATTGTTAGAACCCAAGAGGCAGATGTTGGCAGTGAGCCTGGATTGCACCACTGCACTCCAGCCTGGGCAACAGAGCAAGACTCCGTCTCTTAAAAAAAAAAAACTTATCACCATCTTTTCACTTGCTGATCACAACAAAATATAGGAGGAGGGAAAAATATTAGTTTCATTGGACAACACATCCTCTGGGTTATCAGATTCTGGTCTTGTTCACTGTATTTGCAGTCATATTTCCCCCAGTGCAGTAATCTTTTTGCATAAAGTCTCTCCTCGCCTGAGACCACATCTGTTTTTATTTTACAGGGTTAACCTTGATTTCTCCCTTTGACTTTAAACCCAATTTGCCAGCAAATCCTGCTGGCTCTACCTCTATATACATCCCCAATTTATCCATTTCCTCCTTTCCCCACCACCCTGACCCAGCTGACACCAGCCCTGATCCAAGTTACTGTCATTGCTTGCCTGGATTTTGCAGTAGCCTCCCCATTGAGCTACCAGCTTCCTGTCTCCTTCTCCTCCTCCTCCACAATTCACTCACTGGATGGCAGCCAGAAAGATCTTTTTAAATGCAAGGAGGAAACTAATCTAAGGCTGGTGTGGTGGCTCACACCTGTAATCCCAGCACTTTGGGGGGCCAAGGCTGGCAGATCACCAGAGGTTGGGAGTTTGAGACCAGCTTAATCAACATGAAGAAACCCCATCTCTACTAAAAATACAAAATTAGCCAGGTGTGGTGGTGCATGCCTGTAGTCCCAGCTACTCGGGAGGCTGAGGCAGGAGAATTGCTTAAATCTGGGAGGTGGAGGTTGCAGTGAGCCGAGATCAGGCCATTGCACTCCAGCCTGGGTGACACCAGCGAAACTCCGTCTCAAAACAGCAACAACACAACAAAAAACAACTAATCTACAGTGGGAGGGAAGAGGGATCAGTACAGACTCCAGGGAGCATCCTAGTTTTGTTCTTTTTTTTTTTTAAGACGGGGTTTCACCATGTTGGTCAGGCTGGTCTTGAACTCCCGACCTCAGGTGATCCACCTGCCTTGGCCTCCAAAGTGCTTGGATTACAGGCGTGAGCCACTATGCCCAGCCTTAGTTTCGTTCTTAAGATAAAGGTCTCTAGCCTAGAATAAAAATATCGAGACTGTTGACCAGGCACAGTGGCCAAGGCTGGTGGATCACCTGAGGTCAGGAGTTTGAGACCAGCCTGGCCAACATAGTAAAATCCCATCTCTACTGAAAATACAAAAATTAACCTGGCGCGGTAGTACATGCCTGTAGTTTCAGCTGCTCGGGTGGCTGAGGCAGGAGAATCACTTGAACCCGGGAGGTGGAGGTTGCAGTGAGCCAAGATTGTGCCACTACACTCCAGCCTGGGTGACAAAGCAAGACTCAGTGTCAAAAAAAAAAAAAAGACTGTAAAGATTGAGTCTAATGTTTGAAGATGACCAAGATTGCAACATTCTATAGATTAAAAAAACTTAAAAGTTCTTAAGAGTTTAAAGATTCTGCCTGGGTGTGTCGGTTCATGCCTGTAATCCCAGCACTCTGGGAGGCTCTAATTCCAGCTACTCAGGAGGCTGAGGCAGGAGAATCAAGTGAACCCGGGAGGCAGAGGTTGCAGTGAGTCAAGATTGTGCCACTGTTCTCCAGGCTAGATGACAGAGCAAGATTTAATAGAAGATGAATAAGAAGGAGGAGGAGGAGGAAGCAGCTTTTCAGACCCTGAATTCCAGCAACCAAAGTGAAGGCCACCACTACCGAGGAATAGGATCAGCACGAGAATATATCTTCTTCATCTCCCAGTCCCGTGACTTCACCCTGCATTCTTCAACCCATTGTCTCTTTTGGCGACCCTAGATGAAACCTCTTCTCTCCTGCAACCCAGAGTCTCCGTATGTTGATTTGCTGTGTGCATTGGGCAAAGAGCCTAGTACAGTTATAACTGGTTTGCAGCGGAGAAAGAGGTTTAATTGTAGGGTATGGTGGCGCGTGCCTGTTAATTCCAGCTACTCTGGGATAAGAAGATGGGAAGAAAACTCACATCCATACCCCCTAAGAGTTTGGGGCTAGGGTTTTCAAGGGTTTTGGAGTGGGCTGAAGGGTGGAGATTATTGATTAGTGCAGAGTGAAGTCATGGGACAGAGAGAGGAAGAAGTTATAATGTCTTTTTTTTTTTAGGATGGGGTTTCACCGTGTTGGTCAGGCTGGTCTTGAACTCCCGACCTCAGGTGATCCGCCCGCCTTGGCCTCCAAAATGCTTGGATTACAGGCGTGAGCCACCACGCCCGGCCAGAAGTTAGATTCTCATGTGGATCCCCATCCTCTGTAGGGAGTCTTCAAACTGGTTGCTGTGATTGGGTTCAAAAAACATCTGATGTGATTCTGAAACAAAACATCATGATTCTAAGGTCCGAGATACTGTCTGTAGGAACAAAGGGGTACAAATCTTTTTTTTTTTTTTTTTGAGATGGAGTTTCGCTCTTGTTACCCAGGCTGGAGTGCAATGGCGCGATCTCGGCTCACCGCAACCTCCGCCTCCTGGGTTCAGGCAATTCTCCTGTCTCAGCCTCCTGAGTAGCTGGGACTACAGGCACGCACCTCCATGCCCAGCTAATTTTTTGTGTTTTTAGTAGAGATGGGGTTTCACCACGTTGACCAGGATGGTCTCGATCTCTTGACCTCGTGATCCACCCGCCTCTGCCTCCCAAAGTGCTGGGATTACAGGCGTGAGCCACCGCGCCCAGCACAAATAATTTTTTTTTTAATTTGAGACAGAGTTTTGCTCTTGTTGCCCAGGCTGGAGTGCAATGGTGTGATCTCAGCTCACCGCAATCTCTGTCTCCCGGGTTAAAGTGATTCTCCTGCTTCAGCTTCCCAAGTATCTGGCATTATAGGCATGTGCCACCACACCTAGCTAATTCTGTTTTGTTTTTTGAAACTGACTTTTGCTCTTTTCACTTTTGCTCTTATGTTAGGCTGGAGTACAATAACATAAGCTTGGCTCACCACCACCACCGCCTCCTGGGTTCAAGCAATTCTCCTGTCTCAGCCTCCCAAGTAGCTGGGATTACAGGCATGTGCCACCACATCTGGCTAATTTTGTATTTTTAGTAGAGATGGGGTTTCTCCATGTTGGTCAGGCTGTTCTTGAACTCCCAACCTCAGGTGATCAGCCCATCTCAGCCTCCCAAAGTGCTGGGATTACAGATGTGAGCCATCACGCTCAGTTTACAAATGAATTTTTATAGTCTCAGGACCCTAAAGTCAGAACTCCTATGGATAGGAACAGAGGGCGTGCAAATAGTATCTAGAGCTAGTGGCTTTTAGTAACAAGGAAGTGGACTAAAGTGCAGCAATGATTAATGCTCAATTATCTTTCTTTTCTTTTCTTTCTTTTTTTTTTTTTTTTTTTGAGACAGGGTCTTTGTCACCCAGGCTGGATGGAGTTCAATGGCTTGCTCTCAGCTTACTGCAACCTCCGCCTCCTGGGTTCAAGCAATTCTCCTGCCTCAGCCTCCCAAGTATCTGTGATTATAGGTGCCCACCACCACATCTGACTTTTATTTTTGTATTTTTAGTAGAAATGGGGTTTCACCATGTTGCCCAGGCTGGTCTCAAACTCCTGACCTCAAGTGATCTGCCCTCCTCAGCCTTGCAAAGTGGTGGTATTACAGGCGAGCCACTGAGCCTGGCACACTTCTTTATTTTTCTTTAAGACGGGTTTTGTGGCCAAGCGTGCTGGCTCACACCTGTAATCCCAGCACTTTGGGATGCCAAGGCGGGCAGATCACCTGAGGTCAGGAGTTCGAGACCAGCCTGGCCAACACGGTGAAATCCTGTATTTACTAAAAATACAAAAATTTCCCTGGGGATGGTGGCACGTGTTTGTAGACCCAGCTACTCGGGAGACTAAGGCAGGAGAATTGCTTGAGCCCATAAGGCAGAGGTTGCAGTGAGCTGAGACTGTGCCACTGCACTCTAGCCTGGGTGACAGAGCAAAACTTCATCTCCAAAAAAAAAAAAAAACTTTCATCTGAGGGATGAAAGTCCTTTTAATTTACCAGGCCCAGAGAGACATTAAAATGAGACCGCAGTCACATCCTCCACCTTACTGTGAGCTATGTATTCACGTCTTTAAATGGCTTGCTATTGCCACAGATAGCTATAAATTAATCTAATAATGCCACACTGGACACTATAATCCACACCCTGTAGCTTAACAATGTATAGCCAATTAATAATCAATGACATTTTTGTAAACCAATAAGAATTCCTGACAAGCAACTTTTTTTTTGAGGCGGGGGGCGGGGAGCCCTTGAGTTTTTCTGAGTCAGGGTCTTACTCCATAGCCCAGACTGGAGTGCAGTGGCAGGTTCACAGCTCACTGCAGCCTCAACCTCCCGGGCCCAGGTGATCCTCCCTCCTGAGCCTCCTGAGTAGCTGGAACCACAGGTGTGCACCACCATGCCTGCCTAATTTTTGTACTTTCTTTTGTAGAGACGAGATTTCACCACGTTGCTCCATCTGGTCTCAAAATCATGGGCTCAAGCGATCCACTTGTATCAGCCCCACTTCCTGTCCTTTTTTTCGGCCTTTAAAAATCCACTTGTGGCTGGGCGTGGTGGCTCACACCTGTAATCCCAGCACTTTGGGAGGCGCTGAGGCAGGCGGATCACGAGGTCAAAAGTTCGAGATCATCCTGGCCAACATGGTGAAACCCCATCTCTACTAAAAATACAAAAATTAGCTGGGTGTGGTAATGTGTGCCTGTAGTCCCAGCTACTGGGGAGGCTGAGGCAGGAGAATTGCTTAAACCCAGGAGGCGGAGGTTTCGGTGAGCAATGGCACCATCTCTGTCTCAAAAAAAAAGAAAAAAAAAATCCACTTGTTCGCTGGGTGCAGTGGCTCACACCTGTCAATCCCAACACTTTGGGAGGTCGTGGTGGGCAGATCACCTGAGGTCAGAAGTTGGAGACCAACCTGGCGGACACGGTGAAACCATGTCTCTATTAAAAATACAAAAACTAGACAGGCATGGCGGCCACATCTGTAATCCCAGCTACTTGGGAGGCTGAGGCAAGAGAATCACTTCAACCTGGGAGGCGGAGGTTGCAGTGATCTGAGATCGTGCCATTGCACTCTAACCTGGAGAACAGACTGAGACTCCATCTCAAAAAAATATGTATATATTCCACTTGTAGGCTGAGGCGAGAGGATCATTTAATCCCACGAGTTCGAGGCTGTGGTGAGCTATGACCTTGCTGCTACACTCTAGCCTGGGTAACAGAGCGAGACCCTGTCTCAGAAAAAAAAAAAAAAAAAAATCCACCCCCTTGCCAGTACTGCTAAATCAGAGTGCATATTCAGGGCAACTTGAATCTATGCTTCTGAGTTGCAACCCTCAAGCTTGGCCCAAATGAACTCTCGACTTATATTAATTTTGCCTTGGCTTCTTTTTTTTTTTCAGAGTCTCCCTCTGTCGCCCAGCCTGGAGTGCCATAGCGCTATCTCAGTTCACTGCAACCTCCGCCTCCCGGGTTCAAGCAATTTTATAGTTTTAGTAGGGGCAGGGTTTCACCATTTTGGCCAGGTTGGTCTCGAACTCCTGACCTCAGGTGTCCCACCCACCTCGGCCTCCCAAGGTGCTGGGATTACACTGCACCTGGCCAAAATTTTATTTTATTTTTTTTGAGATGGAGTCTTGCTCTGTCGCCCAGGCTGGAGTGCAGTGGCATGATCTTGACTCACTGCAACCTCCACCTCCACCTCCAGGGTTCAAGTGATTCTCCGGCCTCAGTCTCCCGAGTAGCTGAGACTACAGGCACGCACCACCACACTGAGCTAATCTTTGTATTTTTAGTAGAGACGGGATTTCATCGTGTTGGCCAGGCTGCTCTCGAACTCCTGACCTCAAGTGATCCGCCTGCCTCTGCCTCTGTAAGTGTGCTAGGATTACAGGTGTGAGCCACCATGCCCAGCCTGGGAAAACATTCTTTTGCATACTTAAAAACCTTATGCACACAGGGCTCTGGATTGTCGATTTTAACTCCTGGGAGGTGTTTCAGAGAAGGCTTTGGCACCTGTCCGTCCATTTCATCTTCCATCTGATCAGATCTCCAGGTTGTTTCTCATCTTTTCCTCTTAGAATCAGTTCTGCATCTATCTCTAGGTTGAGAATTTCCTCATTTCAAATGTCTGAGTCATGGGGTCTGGTTTCTTCTGCGTCTAGCATTAGGCTTTGATCTGCCCCCTTCTGCGCTCCCCACATTCTGACTCTTTCCCCTCCCATCTCGGCCCCACCCATTCTCCTCTCAGAGTCCCAGGCCTCCGGGCTTGGCTCCATTCCACCCTCCCCTTTGCAGCCAGAGGATCTTGAAAACAGCGGGCATCTAAGATTCTTTGATGCTGATTGGTTTCCCCTCCTAGCCCAAAGTGGGGCGAGTGAACGGACAGGGCTTGTCTGTCTTCCCTAGGCCTGTGTGCCTGTGCCTCACACCGCCACGAGATCAGGAAAAAACAGTCATTCCACGGGATGAAATGTACCTGTCTCAACAACTGGCTTCTTGCTCACAGGTTGAGAGCTATTTGGCTGATGAAAATATGTGGATCAGCCGGTTAGTGGAGACGGGGGAGTGGAAAAGGGGTGGTGGGTAACTCTAGGAAAAGATAGGCAGGAACTGGAGCTTAACAGTTTAGCAGGGACAAAGCTTGTGGAGGCCCAAGCTTGAGGTCTGGGGGCTGGAACCTCTGTTTTGGAGACACAGGGGAACCAGAGTTACTGGAATTCAACTCTTTGCCCTGCCAACACCACTTCCTCTTTTTTTCTTTTCTTTTTTGACACAGAATCTTGCTCTGTCGCCCAGGCTGGAGTGCAGTGGTGCGATCTCGGCTCACTGCAACCTCCACCTCCTGGGTTCAAGCGATTCTCCTGTCTCAGCCTCCTGAGTAGCTGAGATTACAGGTGCCTGCCGCCAGGCCCAGCTAATTTTTTGTATTTTTAGTAGAGACAGGGTTTCACCATGTTGGCCAGGCTGGTCTCAAACTCCTGACCTTGTGAACCGCCCGCCTCAGCCTCCCAAAGCACTGGGATTACATGTGTGAGCCATCATGCCTGGCCAGTTTTTCTATTTTTAGTAGAGATGGGGTTTCACCATGTTGGCTAGGCTGGTCTTGAACTCTTGACCTCAGATGATCTGTCTGCCTCGGCCTCCCAAAGTGCTGGGATTACAAGCATGAGCCACCACACCCGGTCTCAAAGTAGACGGATGTAACCAGCGTTCCACCGACGTCCATGCCAAACCATGGGAATGACAGCCTGTTCTTTCTCCGAGTCTACCCTCCTCGGCAGCGGATTTCTTGGTAAGGGAGTCGTGCTGCGGGAGCACCCCACTGCATTTTTGAGGTGACTGGTCAAGTGGTCCAATCTCAGTTTTCCTCATCTGTAAAAGAGGCTTGTAACTGTACCTATCCTCCATTAATTCTCTGAGGGAGAGACTAACATATCATCTCCATCTTCAGATGAGGAAACTGAGGATCAAGGACCTTAGATCACCTACCCGGAGTCACACAGCCCCTAAGTGTCAGTGGCTCTGGGATGCTCCTTCTCTCCTTCTCCCGCTGCTCTCTTCCCCTGGGGGCATTGTTTTGCTCCACGCCTACCCTCCAGCACGCCCAGAAAAGAGTGGTCCCTTTGGGCTGTGATGATGAAGAAATGAATGAGTGCACTCTACTCTGAGGTCCACCTCTCCATCTCTCGATAGGACCCAAACAACTACCACATGCTCATCTGCCTCCACCCTGTACAGCCCTGACTTGCTGCACCAGGCACATATGCCCAGGGGCTGCCCCAGCCCTTTGGGCTTTTGGAGGGTGGGGTGGGGAGAGAGGAGGAGGATGGTCCAGAGACAGACTGAAAACCCTGGAGGTGAGGGATTCATGGAGAACCAGTGAGAGAGAGACGGACAATCATTCTTCCTCTCTTCCTCCTCCCCCTCCCCTTCCCCTCCCCTCTCCTTCCTCCTCTTCCCCCTCCTCCTCTTTCCCCTCCCCCTCCTCCTCTTCCCCCTCCTCCTCTTCCCCCTCCTCCTCTTCCCCCTCCTCCTCTTCCCCCTCCTCCTCTTCCCCCTCCTCCTCCTCTTCCCCCTCCTCCTCCTCCTCTTCTTCCCCCCACTCCTCCTCTTCTTCCTCCTCCTCCTCCCTCTCCTCCCTGCGTTCCAGTCTTGCTCTGGCTTGGGATGTGTGACCTTGGGCAGATGACTGAACTCCTCATCAGCAGGTCAGGGATGATAGGTGAGTACAGTCCTCAGAGGATTTTTTTTTTTGAGTCGGAGTTTCGCTCTTGTTACCCAGGCTGGAGTGCAATGGCACGATCTCGGCTCACCGCAACCTCCACCTCCTGGGTTCAGGCAATTCTCCTGCCTCAGCCTCCTGAGTAGCTGGGATTACAGGCACGCGCCACCGTGCCCAGCTAAGTTTTTGTATTTTTAGTAGAGACGGGGTTTCACCATGTTGACCAAGATGGTCTTGATCTCTTGACCTCGTGATCCACCCGCCTCGGCCTGCCAAAGTGCTGGGATTACAGGCTTGAGCCACTGCGCCCGGCCAGTCCTCAGAGGATTATGGGGAGCACATGATGAATACCTGCGCAGCGTTTAGGCGAATCCAGGCACACAGCCAATGTGTTCACAGCCCTCCTATTCTCCATGCTTGTTCTGTGCCAGGTGTGGCACCTAAATCTTACAACAGCCCTGAAGTCGGCACCTTTATGATCTCCACTTTATTATGCTTTTCATAGGAATTCAGTTACATAAGTAATAGATGATTATGGGTTGATTACAAATTTCAGCCAGGTGCAGTGGCTCAGGGGTTTGGGAGGACAAGATGGGAAGATCGCTTGAGCTCAGGAGTTCAAGACCAGCTTGGGCAACATAGCAAGGCCCCCATCTGTACAAAAACTTAAACAATTAGCTGGGTGTGGTGGGAGACGCCTGTAGTTCCAGCTCTATGGGAGGCCGAGGTGGGAGGATCGCTCGAGTTCGAGGCTGCCGTGAGCCATGATTGCGCCATGGCCTTCCAACCTGGGTGACAGAGTAAGGCCTTGTCTCCAAAAAAGAAAAGAGAAAAATAAAATTTCAAAGACTACAAACAAAAAATTCCCTTTCTCCCTTCAGCCCACTACTCCCTGGTTGCTGTCTATTTCAGTCCCACCCCCAGCTGTCCATCATAGGCCACTCCGGCCATGACTATTTTTCTCCTAAAGCTGGGATTACAAGCGTGAGCCACTGCGCCTGGCCCTTTTTGTGTCTTTTTTTTTTTTTTTTTTTTGAGACGCAGTTTTGCTCTTGTCTCCCAGGCTAGAATGCAATGGCACCATCTCGGCTCACTGCAACCTCCATCTCCCAGGTTCAAGCGATTCTCCTGCCTCAGCCTCCTGAGTAGCTGGGATGATGGGTGCCCCCCACCACTCCCGGCTAATTTTTGTATTTTTAGTAGAGATGGGTTTTCTCCATGTCGGCCAGGCTGGTCTCGAACTCCTGACCTCAGGTGATCCACCCGCCTCAGCCTCCCAAAGTGTTGGGATTACAGGTGTAAGCTACCTCACCTGTCATTTTTAAGAACACTTTTTCTCTCTGGGGGACATAAGGATACATTTCTAGATTATCTATTAAAGCTTTTATTGTTTAGCTTTTCACATTGAGATATATGATCCATCCGGAATTCATATTTGATGTGATGTCAGGTAGGTGGTGAACTTCCTTTTTCTCCGTAAAGGTATTTGATGGTCTGAATCTCATTATGGAAAAGACCACCCCTTCCCCTTGGTTCTGTAACACCGTCTCTGGCATCAGCGGAGAGCGGGTTCTTATTATATCCTGACTAATCTCTTCCATTGGTCTCTGTCATGTTTGGGTAGTTTTTTTTTTTTTTTTGAGCCGGAAGGTCTGGGTGTCATTTATTGATAGCAGTTTACACACATTTGTTTCCTTCCCAGCACAGGCACAGAGCCCTTGAGAAGGGCGGTCTCTGAATGGGGGAGCCAGGAACGCAGGTCGGACATGTCTTTGGCAGGCATGTTCGGCCCCAACAGGATGCAATCCTTCAAGTTGGAATTCCACTGGGTATTTGAGAGGGACCAAGGTGGGGCGTAGAGAGGAAGTCTTCGACAGGACTCATCTCGGTCCAGGTCTCTTCTCTCACTATCCAAGTCCATCCAAGTTATAGGACCCTAGGGGGCAAAAATCAGGCCTACCCACCTCAAGAGGGGCAGATTCTTCAATCTGTGCCCAGTTCACACACACCTGCTTCTGCTGGTCACAAAGTTAAAGAAAATCAGCCTTACGGTAAGAGACAGATGGCTTCCTCTCTGCCCCTCCCCAGCACCTCTCTTCAGCGGCATCTAAGCAGGAACTGCTGGGAAGATGGAGGCCTGCCTTCTCAGTTCAGCCACGTGCCCTTATCCGCAAATCTTGCAGCATCAGTGACAGGATGGAGGCTACCCGTGGACCCCGGCAGACACCTGTGCTCCCCAGTCCATCACGTACTGCCCTACCTGCATGCTGTCAAATGCTGGTGCCCAGGCCAGAGCTCCAGCAGGCCCCAAATTGGGACCTAAAGCCAGTTTGCATAGGCACTTGGCAATTTTTGGTAGGGAGGTGGATAAAAAAGTAGATGGATGTGAGAAGAATGAAAGT
This sequence comes from Saguinus oedipus, assembly GCA_031835075.1. Taxonomy (NCBI): domain Eukaryota; kingdom Metazoa; phylum Chordata; class Mammalia; order Primates; family Cebidae; genus Saguinus; species Saguinus oedipus. The sequence goes on along the minus strand of CM063187.1, from coordinate 43,782,355 downwards.
GTTTCATTTGATAGACTAATTAGACATCTGAAGTGATTTTACCTTTATTTACTTCACTTTAAGCCAATCATGAAATTTCACAGTGATTTCTGGGGTGGGGGCAGAAGGAAGACGGTGTCAAGAAGCACTGGGGCTGTGGCCCAGTCGGCCAGTGGAGGTGCAGGTAGGGTGGGCCCTCACTGGGGCAGCTGGAGGAGCACAGACTGCCCCGCCGGCAGGTAGGTGGTGTTCCGAGAGCGTGACAGCTGGTGTGCGATGTCCTCCACAGCTTCCAGCTTGTGCAGCTCGATCAGGCCGTCCCCTGCAGTGGCCAGTGAGTTGGTGATCAGCTCAGCTGCCTTGGAGTTGCCCTCAGCAGAGATGATGGCCGCCTTTTTCTGCTGCTCAGCCTTTTCCACCACAAATGTGGCTCTCTCTGTTTCCTGCTGAGCCACCTGTTTGGCTTCCACCGCTTCTGTGAACTCCTTCCCAAAGGTCAGATGTGTCGAGGACACATTGGCCAGGATGAGCCCAAAGGTGGCTGCTCGCTCCATAAGGCATTGCTCACCTGCCTGGAGACCAGCTCTCTCTGGGTGATTAGTTCTCCAGCATCAAAGCGAGCCACCACACTTGAAGATCTCGGTGGTGATGGACAGCAGCACACGCTCATCATAGCCTCATAGTCCTCTCCAATGGACTCATCATAGTCCTCTCCAATGCTGCTGAAGATGCGAGGAAAGGCTAGTGACAGGCCGGAAGAGGATGCGCAGTGTGATGTTGACGTTCTGTAAATCTTTGCTACCAGTGATGACTGGCACATTACGTGGCCGAGAACGGCAGTCAAAGATAATTGGTTTCTGTACCCATGGGATGAGAAAGTGAGTCCCTTCCCCTACCACAATGTCCTATACCCCACGGAATTGGTCAAAGATGACAGCTCTGTGCCCAGCATCCACATTATATAAGGCAGAGTTCACCACGCCTCCTGCAACAGCTAAGGCCAGGCCAAACTTGCCAATGGACTCAAACACTTTGGCAGCCATGTTTTTTTCTGCTGGACCCTCTCACGCCTGCTTCCACTCTAACCTCCACATGAATTCCCCGTTTTTTGTTTTTTTGAGACAGAGTTTCCTTTTGTTACCCAGGCTGGAGTGCAATGGCACGATCTCCGCTCACCGCAACCTCCGCCTCCTGGGTTCAGGCCATTCTCCTGCCTCAGGCTCCTGAGTAGCTGGAATTACAGGCACGCGCCACCATTCCCAGCTAATTTTTTGTATTTTTAGTAGAGACAGGGTTTCACCATGTTGACCAGGATGGTCTCGATCTCTTGACCTCGTGATCCACCTGGCTTGGCCTCCCAAATGCTGGGATTACAGGCTTGAGCCACCACGCCCGGCCTATGTTTGGGTAGTTCTACACTGTCCTAATTACCACAGCTCTTAGTAAGTTTGGTGTCAGGTAGAGTAAGTCTTCGTATTTAGTTTTTGCTTGTTTGTGTTTTCTTTTTTTTTTGAGACAGAGTCTTACTCTGTCACCCAGGCTGGAGTGCAATGGTATGGTCTTGGCTCACTGCAACCTCCACCTCCTGGGTTCAGGTGATTCTCCTGCCTCAGCCTCCCAAGTAGCTGGGACTATGGGTGTGCGCCACCACACTCAGCTAAGTTTTGTATTTTTAGTAGAGACGGGTTTCACTATGTTGGCCAGGCTGGTCCTGAACTCCTGACCTCATGATCCACCCACCTCGGCCTCCCAAAGTGCTGGAATTACAGGCGTGAGCCACCGTGCCTGGCCTGTTTGTTTTGTTTTGTTTTTAGAGACAAAACAAAGCATTCTGTCTCCCAGGCTGGAGCGTAGTGACATGATCATAGCTCACTGCAGCCTCCAACTTCTGGGCTCAAGGAATCCTCCTGCCTCAGCCTCCCAAAGTGTTGGGGTTACAGGTGTTAACCACCATGCTTGGTCACCATCTTGTTCTTCTTTAGGAATGTCTCCACTCTGCTTGATGTTTTGCCTTTCCATACATATTACAGAATGAGTTTATCAAGTTCCACAAAATTTGGGATCTTGATTTGGTTTATATTGAATCCATAGATCAATTTGGGGGGAACTGACATTTAAAATATTAAGTTGGTCAATTCAAGAGCTTGGAATATTTTTCATTTATTTAAGTCTTCTTCTTCTTTTTTTGAGACAGAATCTTGCTCTGTTACCCAGGCTGGAGTGCAATGGCGCGATCTTGGCTCACTGCAACCTCCGCCTCCTGGGTTCAGGCAATTCTCCCGCCTCAGCCTCCTGAGTAGCTGGGATTACAGGCACGCACCACCATGCCCAGCTAATTTTTTGTTTTTTTTTAGTAGAGACAGGGTTTCACCACGTTGACCAGGATGGTCTCGATCTCTTGACCTCATGATCCACCCGCCTCGGCCTCCCAAAGTGCTGGGATTACAGGCGTGAGCCACTGTGCACAGCCTTGTCTTCTTTAATTTATCTCAATATTGCCTTGTTTCTCTCTGTGGTATTTTTGCGTATTTTTTGTTAGATTTGTTTTGAAGAGTTTGGTGTTGGATAGTTTTAAGTGCTACTGAAAAATTTCAGCTGCTAATTGTTGCTTTCATCTAAAAATACAGGCCTGGCTAATTTTTTGTATTTTTAGTAAAGACGAGGTTTCACTATGTTTGGCCAGGCTGGTCTTGATCTTTTGACCTCGTGATCTGCCCACCCCAGCCTCCCAAAGTGCTGGGATGACAGGCGTGAGCCACCACACCCGGCCCCATCACCTTTGTTTTACAAAAGGGGGTCTAGGGCAGTCAGGAAGTGACTTGCACAAAGTCATCTGCGTAACAGGTGCAAGGTGAGAGGCGAAATGGGAGGCATGGGTGGGAACCTCTCCCTGTTGACATGCTGATACCTAGGACTTGGCACAATTTATTTTGAAGATAAAGAAATACCTAAGGTAACCAAGCTATGTGCTAGGTTGAATGAGTCCCTCAATCTCTTGGGAAGTTTCTCTAGGAGACAGGGGTATGGCTGAGATGACCTTGGGAAAGCCTGAACCAGAAGCTCCAGCACTTTGCATTCTCTTCCAGCGCCTGAAGGAGCCCAGGCTGGACAATGTCACAGGATCGGTAGACGTTCCAGGAAAGTAAAAGTTATGTCTGTGTTCTGAACACAGGTACAGACTGACTGCTGATCCAGGCCTTGGAATGAATCTTAACCCTGGACCAGGAATGGACCCTAGCTCCAGCCTCAGAGGGAGCAGGGAGAGCTGGGGCAAAAAGCCAGACAAAGGCAGTATATAGTATGATGGGGAAGTCTGATAAAAGCCACTGCAGGGGTACGGAAGGGAGGAGGCCGAGGCTGGAGAACATTTGGGTATGGGGCCTTCCTTTCATTCCATTTCAGAGAAACTGGATACTCTGATGTATTATTTTCCTTTCCTTTTCGTTTTGAGATGGAGTCTCACTCTGTTGCCCAGGCTGGAGTGCAGTGCTGTGATCTCAGCTCACTGCAACCTCTGCCTCCCAGGTTCAAGCAATTCCCCTGCCTCAGCATTCCGAGTAGCTGGGACTATAGGTGTGCACCACCGTGCCTGGCTAATTTTGTATTTTTAGTAGGGATGGTGTTTCTCCATGTTGGTCAGGCTGGTCTCAAACTCCTGACCTTCATGTGATCCACCTGCCTCAGCCTCCCAAAGTGCTGGGATTACAGGTGTGAGCCACGGTGCCTGGTCTAATTTTTGTAATTTTAGTAGAGACAGAGTCTCATCATATTGGTCAGGCTGGTCTTGAACTCCTGACCTCAGGTGATCCACCTGCCTTGGCCTCCCAAAGTGCTGGGATTATAGGTGTGAGCCACTGCACCCAGCCTTTTTTTTTTCCCCCTGAGATGGAGTCTTGCTCTGTCACCCAGACTGGAGTGCAATGGCACAATCTCGGCTCACTGCAGCTTCCACCTCCTGGATTCAAGCGATTCTCATGCCTCAGCTGCCCAAGTAGCTGGGACTACAGGCACACTTCAGCATGCCAGCTAATTTCTGTATTTTTAGTAGAGATGGAGTTTTGCCATGTTGGCCAGGCTGGTCTTGAACTCCTGACCTCAGGTGATCTGCCCACCTTGGCCTCCCAAAGTGCTGGGATTACAGGCATCAGCCATTGCGCCCAACCTGACTGTGACCTTTCTGCTCTCTTGTTAGAAGCATGCTTGTGACTACCTTGGGTCCACTGGCTAATCAAGAAAGACCCTTCCATCTCAAGGTCTTTAATCACTTCTGCAAAACCTTGTTTATCATATTGGGGAACATATTCACACAGGTTCTGGGCATTAGGGTGTGGACATCTTTGGGGCTGGCAAGGGGGTGGCATTATTCAGCCTACCGCCTGGATCTAGGAGATTTAGGGACCTCAGTCTTGTATAGAATTCCTCCAAGAACCGGACTCTGGGATACCTTTGGGGAGAACTCTCTTTAGTCATTTTCTTCCTCTCTCACAGTTGTTCTGTTTAGTTTATCACTTTTTCTTTCTTTCTTTTTTTTTTTTTTGAGATGGCGTCTCTCTCTTGTCACCCAGGCTGTAGTACAGTGGTGGGATCTCACCTGTGAATAGCCACTGCACTCCAGCCTGGGCAACGTAGCGAGACTCCATCTCTAAAAATTAAAATAAAAAAACAAACAAACAAAAAACAACCCTTACTAACAGTCATTGTCTTCTACTAATTGCCCTATATTTACCTTCCCACAATTGTCCGTCCCCAGAAGCTCAAAGCTCCAAAATTCTTTTCCTGTATCTTGTTATTCTTTTTTTTTTTTTTTTTGAGACGGAGTTTCGCTCTTGTTACCCAGGCTGGAGTGCAATGGCGCGATCTCAGCTCACCTCAACCTCTGCCTTCTGGGTTCAGGCAATTCTCCTGCCTAAGCCTCCTGAGTAGCTGGGATTACAGGCATGCGCCACCATGCCCAGCTAATTTTTTGTCGGGTTTCACCTTGTTGACCAGGATGGTTTCGATCTCTTGACCTCGTGATCCACCCGCCTCAGCCTCCCAAAATGCTGGGATTACAGGCTTGCGCCACCGCACCCGGCCTTATTCTTTTTTTTTTTAAGACAGAGTTTCGCTCTTGTTACCCAGGCTGGAGTGCAATGCCGCGATCTTGGCTCACGGCAACCTCCGCCTCCTGGGTTCAGGCAATTCTCCTGCCTCAGCCTTCTGAGTAGCTGGGATTATTGTTTTTGTTTTTTTTGAGACCGAGTCTAACTCTGTTGCGCAGGCTGGACTGCAGTGGCACGATCTTGGTTCACTGCAACCTCTGTGTCCTGGGTATAAGCGATTCTCCTGCCTCCGCCTCCCAAACGAATTTATTGTTCTTTATTAAGATGTTAGGTAAGCTTCAGTTCATTGGCAGAAGTAGGGCCACGTTGCAGTAAAGCCTTAACTCTGCCAGCATGTGTGCTTAAACCTTGAACATTCCAAAGAAAAACACTGGCCTTTGTCCAGAGCCTTAACACTCTAAGCCCTTGGAATATTCTGCCTTATAACTGTATCTGTATACATTTGGGCGTCGTCTATGCTGATGACATGACTCACGGTAAGTGTCTGTTTTTGTGTGCCTGTGGCTCTGGGCAACACTGTATTAGTCTGACCTCTGTGGGCTGGAGATTGAAGAGTTAAGTCACGTGGGTGCTCTATGTCTATGTAACTGACCTGCCATGAATACCTTGGACACCGAATCGTGGGTGAGCTTCCCTGGTTGAAAGTGCTCCATGCTTGTCATACCTTCTTGCGGGGGAATAAAGTCCTGTCCACACAACTCCACTGAAAGAGAGTTGGTGGAAACTCATGGGACCTCTCTCAGACTCCGCCCTGGGAGTCTTTTTCCTTCGCTGTTTTTTTTTGAGACAGAGTTTTGCTCTGTTGCCCAGGCTATAGTGCAGTGGCATCATCTGGGCTCACTGCAACCTCTGCTTCCCGGGTTCAAGAGAGATTCTCCTGCCTCAGCCTCCTGAGTAGCTGGGACTACAGCTGTGTACGACTGTACCCGGCTAATTTTTTATTTTATTTTTTGAGATGAAGTCTTGCTCTTGTCACCCAGGCTGGAGTGCAATGGTGAGATCTCGGCTCACTGCAATCTCTGCCTCCTGGGTTCAAGCCATTTTCCTGCCTCAGCCTGCTGAGTAGCTGGGATTACAGGCACCTGCCACCATGCCTGGCTAATTTTTTAATTTTTAGTAGAGATGGAGTTTTGCCATGTCGGCCAGACTGGTCTCCAACTCCTGACCTCAGGTGATCCACCTGCCTCAGCCTCCCAAAGTGCTCGGATTATAGGCATGAGCCACTGCACCTGGCTCCTTTGCTGATTTTTTTTTTTTTTTTTTTTTTTGCTTTGCTCATTTTTAATCTATTTTTTTTACTGTAATAAATGTGAGTATAAGTTTTCAGAGGGGAGTCCCTCTAGCAAATCATTCAACCTGAGGCTGTTCTTGGGGACCCCGGCACAGGCCAGGACCCAGTGTGACGGCTGCGAATCTTAGCCCCTGAACCCCTTTACTGCACCGTTTGATGGACTCGGACATCTTAGATTCATTGAGTCTTAGTATTGAGACTCGCTGGCATATTGGAGCTGAGACTCCCTCAGTGATGATTTTGAGGATCTGAGACCTAGAAATGGGAAGTTCCTTTGCACAGGGTCACCGAACAAGTCCTTGGCAGGAGAAGGATGAAGGATATGGCTCTGTTGACTTTTCTGAATCAGAGCATTTCTCAGACCCTGTTCTGCAGATAAATAAATGCCAGGGAAACCCCTGGAGTGCCAGGATCATGCTAGCTATGCATAGAAATTTAAAACAAAGATGTGCTGACATTTTGGAATAGGAGCACCTTAGAGCTGTGGTTATTGCAGACATAAACACCCCTAGTCCTAACCCTAACACCACACCACTTCACAGTCACAGGACATCTGTGCTCAGGAATCCCGTAGTGGCAGTCGACGGATATTTGCTAAGCCTCATTCCTCTCCTGCTGTAAACTCTTTCTATATTGCTGCATAATCCTCCTTAAAACCCCAACACAGTGGGTTTGGAATCTCCAGGACACAGGTGAAGAAAGTGAGTCTTTTTTTTTTCTGAGATGGAGTTTCGCTCTTGTTACCCTGGCTGGAGTGCAATGGCGTGATCTCGGCTCACCGCAACCCCCACCTCCTGGGTTCAGGCAATTCTCCTGCCTCAGCCTCCCGAACCCCCACCTCCTGGGTTCAGGCAATTCTCCTGCCTCAGCCTCCCGAGTAGCTGGGACTACAGGCACGTGCCACCATGCCCAGCTAATTTTTTGTATTTTTAGTAAGACGGGGTTTCACCATGTTGACCAGGATGGTCTCAATCTCTTGACCTCGTGATCCACCCGCCTCGGCCTCCCAAAGTGCTGGGATTACAGGCATGAGCCACCGTGCCCGGCCTAGAAACTGAGTCTTGGAGAAGGGAAGTCACTTGCCCAGGGTTCTTTTTTTTTTTTTTTTTTTTTTTTTGAGACTTCTCTGCCTCCAAGGGTGGAGTGAAGCAGCACTATCTCAGCTCACTATCTGCCTCCTGGGTTCAAGCAATTCTCTTGCCTCAGGCCCCCAAGTAGCTGAGATTACAGGCACCTGCCACCGCACCTGGCTAATTTTTGTATATTTAGTAGAGACCGGGTTTCACTATGTTGGCCAGACTGGTCTCGAACTCTTAGCCTCAGGTGATCTGCCTACCTCAACCTCGGAAAGCACTGAGATTACAGGCATGAGCCACCTCGCCTGGCCCCAGGGTTCTTTGTGAAACTTAACGTGGCCCGGGGAGAACTTGATTTCTTCCGAACCTGTTCACCTCCCAGTTATCTTGGTAAATGGTGCTACCACACCCTGATTGCTGGAGTTAGAGATCTAGGAGTCAGCCGGGAGCGGTGGCTCACGCCTGTAATCCTAGCACTTTGGGAGGCCGAGGTGGGTGGATCACCTGAGGTCAGGAGTTCAAGATCGAGACCTAGGAGTCATTCTTTTTATTTTATTTGAGTCTAACCTTTTTTTTTTTTTTTTTTGAGACAGAGTCTCACTTTTGTCACCGAGGCTGGAGTACAGTGGTGCAAACTCAGCTCACTGCAACATCTGCCTCCCAGGTTCAAGTAATTCTTGTGCTTCAGCCTCCCAAGTAGCTAGGACTACAGGCACGTGCCACCATGCCTGGCTAATTTTTGTATTTTTAGTAGAGATGGGGTTTTGTCACGTTGGCCAGGTTGGTCTTGAACTCCTGGGCTCATGCCATCCTCCCACCTTGGCCTCCAAAAGTGCTGGGATTACAGGCGTGAGCCACCATGCCCAGCCTGTTTCTAATTTTATTATGAAAGTGACATTCAGATATCTACAAAAGTAGGAAGAAGAATGCCATAAACTCCTATCACCTAGTTTCCCCAATTATCAGCATTTTCCTCAGCTTATTTTATGTATTCCTACTTTCCTAAGCATTTTAAATAATCCCAGATATTTGCCCCATAAATATCTCAGTATGCAATCCTTAATGATAAGGATTTTAGCATTACCGGCCAGGCACAGTGGCTCATGCCTGTAATCCCAGCACTTTGGGAGACCCAGGCAGGTGGATCACCTGAGGTCAGGAGTTCAAGGCTATCCTGGCCAACATGGTGAAACCCCTGTCTCTACTAAAAATACAAAAATTAGCTGGGTGTGGTGGTGCATGCCTGTAATCCCAGCTGCTTGGGAGGCTGAGGCAGGAAAATTGCTAGAACCCAGGAGGCAGAGGTTGCAGTGAGCAGAGATTGCTCCACTGCACTCCAGCCTGGGCAACAGAGTAAGATTCTGTCTCAAAAAAAAAAAAAAAAAAAAAAAGAGATTTAGCATTACCATCATGCCATTATTCCAGCTAGCAAAAATAACAATCTTTAATTTCTTCTAATAGTCCATATTTATACTTCTCCAATAATCTTAGAAAAGTCATTTTTGGTTATTTTGTTCAAAACAGAATGCAAAAAAGCCCCGAGATTGCATTTGGTTGTTATATTCCCAAAGTCACTAAAAAAAAAAAAAAAAAAAAAAAAAAATTATCAAGGTAGAGTTGACATAAAACAAATACCTCATATTTATTTATTTATTAAGATTCTCACAAAAAAAAGCCCAGGTCCAGCTGGATTCACAGCCGAATTCTACCAGACGTACAAAGTGGAGCTGGTACCACTCCTTCTGAAACTATTCCAAATAATTCAAAAAGGGAATCCTTCCCAAATCATTTTATGAGACCAACATCATCCTGATACCAAGACCCGGCAGAGACTCAACAAGAAAAGAAAACTTCAGGCCAATATCCATGATGAACATAGATGCAAAAATCTTCAATAAATTACTGGCAAGCTGATTGTAACAGCACATCAAAAAGCTTATTCACCATGATCAAGTAGGATTCATCCGGGGGATGCAAGGCTGGTTCAACATACGCAAGTCTATAAACGTAATTCACCACATAAACAGAACCAAAGACAAAAACCACATGATTATCTCAATAGATGCAGAGAAGGCCTTTGACAAAATTCAGCAGCCCTTTATGCTAAAAACCCTCAATAAACTCGGTATTGATGGAATGTATCTCAAAATAATAAAAGCTATTTACAACAAACCCACAGCCAATATCATACTTAATGGGCAAAAACTGGAAGCATTCCCTTTGAAATCCGGCACTAGACAAGGATGCCCTCCCTCTCTCACCACTCCTATTCAACATAGTACTGGAAGTTCTAGCCAGAGCAGTCAGGCAAGAAAAAGAAATAAAGGGTATTCAAATAGAAAAGGAGGAAGCCAAATTGTCTCTCTTTGCAGACGACATGATTCTATATTTAGAAGACCCCATTGTCTTAGCCCAAAATCTCCTGAAACTGATAAGCAACTTCAACAAAGTCTCAGGATACAAAATCAATGTGCAAAAATCACAAGCATTTCTATACACCAATAACAGACTTAAAGAGAGCCAAATCAAGAATGAAGTGCCATTCACAATTGCTACAAAGAGAATAAAATACCTAGGAATACAACTAACAAAGAACGTAAAGGACCTCTTCAAGGACAACTACAAACCACTGCTCAACGAAATAAGAGAGGACACAAACAGATGGAGAAACATTCCATGTTCATGGTTAGGAAGAATCAATATCGTGAAAATGGCCATACTGCCCAAAGTAATTTACAGATTCAACACTATCCCCATCAAGGTACCAATGACCTTCTTCACAGAACTGGAAAAAACCACCTTAAACTTCATATGGAACCAAAAGAGAGCCCCCATAGCCAAGTCAATTCTAAGTAAAAAGAACACAGCGGGAGGCATCACATTACCGGACTTCAAACTATACTACAAGCCTACAGTAATCAAAACAGCATGGTACTGGTACCAAAACAGAGATATAGACCAATGGAACAGAACAGAGGCCTCAGAGGCAACACAACATATCTACAACCATCCGATCTTTGACAAACCTGACAAAAACAAGCAATGGGGAAAGGATTCCCCATTTGTTTAATAAATGGTGTTGGAAAAACGGGCTAGCCATGTGCAGAAACTGGATCCTTCCTGACACCTTACACTAAAATTAATTCCAGATGGATTAAAGACTTAAACATAAGACCTAACACCATAAAAATCCTAGAAGAAAACCTAGGCAAAACCATTCAGGACATAGGAGTAGGCAAGGACTTCATGATCAAAACAGCAAAAGCATTGGCAACAAAAGCCAAAATAGACAAATGGGACCTAACCAAACTCCACAGCTTCTGCATGGCAAAAGAAACAGTCATTAGAGTGAATCGGCAAACAACAGAATGGGAAAAAATTTTTGCAGTTTATCCCTCTGACAAAGGGCTGATATCCAGAATTTACAAAGAACTAAAACAGATATACAAGAAAAAAACAAACAAGCCCATTCAAAAGTGGGCAAAGGATATGAACAGTCACTTTACAAAAGAAGACGTACAGGAGACCAACAAACATATGAAAAAATGCTCATCATCACTGGTCATTAGAGAAATGCAAATCAAAACTACATTGAGATACTATCTCACGCCAGTTAGAATGGCGATCATAAAAAATCTGGAGACAACAGATGCTGGAGAGGATGTGGAGAAATAGGAACACTTTTACACTGCTGGTGGGAGTGTAAATTAGTTCAACCAATTTGGAAGACAGTGTGGTGATTCCTCAAGGACCTAGAAATAGAAATTCCATTTGACCCAGCAATCCCATTACTGGGTATATATCCAAAGGATTATAAATCGTTTTACTGTAAGGACACATGCACACGAATGTTTATTGCAGCACTGTTTACAATAGCAAAGACCTGGAACCAACCCAAATGCCCATCGATGATAGACTGGACAGGGAAAATGTGGCACATATACACCATGGAATATTATGCAGCCATCAAAAATGATGAGTTCATGTCCTTTGTAAGGACACGGATGAACCTGGAGACCATCATTCTCAGCAAACTGACACAGAACAGAAAATGAAATACCACATGTTCTCACTCATAGGTGGGGGTTGAACAATGAGAACACATGGACACTGGGAGGGGAGCACTGCACACTGGGGTCTGTTGTGGGGAATAGGGGAGGGACAGCGGGGGGTGGGGAGTTGGGGAGAGATAGCATGGGGAGAAATGCCAGATATAGGTGAAGAGGAGAAAGGCAGCAAATCACACTGCCAAGTGTGTACCTATGCAACTATCTTGCATGTTCTTCACATGTACCCCAAAACCTAAAATGCAATAAAAAAAAAATTCTCCCACCTCAGCCTCCCAAGTAGCTGGGACTACAGGCATGTACCACTGTGCCTGGCTAGTTTTTTTTTTTTTTTTTTTAGAGACAGGGTTTTGCCATGTTGCCCAGGCTGGTCTCAAACTTCTAGACTCAAGCAGTCCTCCCCTTGGCCTCCCAAAGTACTGGGATTACAGGTGTGAGCCACCACACCCATCCACTGCTCATATTTAAATAAGCATTTCCATTATTTCCCCAAAATATCCTTGCATTTCTTGTAATCTCTCCCACTTATACTCCCATCCCTATTTTTCAAGCAACCACTGATCTGTTCTCTATTGCTATAGATTAGTTTGTACTTTCTTGAGTCTTATATAAATGGAATCATACAGTATGTTCCCCTTTTGGGGGAGGAGTCTGTCTTCTTTCACCCAATATAATTATTCTGAGATTTAGTCATGTTGCTGTATATACCAATAGTGCATTCCTTTTTATCTCTGAGCAGTATTCCATTACATGGATGTACTATAATTTGGTTTTGTTTGTTTTGAGATAGAGTCTCACTCTGATGCCCAGGCTGGAGCAGAGTGGCATAATCTCAGCTCACTGCAACCTCCACCTCCCAGGTTCAAGCGATTCTCCTGCCCCACCCAGCCTCCTGAGCAGCTGGGATTACAGGCATGCACCACCACACCCTGCTAATTTTCTGTATTTTTAGTAAAGTCAGGGGTTTCACCATGTTTGCCAGGCTGGTCTCGAACTCCTGACCTCAGGTGACCCACCTGCCTTGGCCTTCCAAACTGTTGGGATTATACCACGTGAGCCACCATGCCCGGCCACCACAATTTGTTTATCCATTCACCTACTGATGAATATTTGGGGTGTTTCCAATTTTTGGTTATTATAAATGCAGCTTCTATGAACACTTGTATACATGTTTTTGTTGTCGTTGTTTCAGACAGCGTCTTGCTCTCTCACCCCAGCAGGAGTGCAGCGGTGCAATGACAGCTCACTGCAGCCTTGACTTCCCAGGCTCAAGTGATCCTCCTACCTCAGCTTCCTCAGTAGCTGGGACTACAGGTGGGCGCCACCATGCCTGGCTAATTTTTAAATTATTTGTAGAGATGAGGGTTTCACCATGTTCCCCAGGCTGGTCTCTTGAGCTCAAGTGATTCACCCACCTCGTCTTCTCAAAGTGTTGGGATTACAGGCATGAGCCACCTTGCCCTGCGACAAGTTTTTATATGAACACATATTTTCATTTTTCTTGAGTAAATATCTAGGAGGGAAGGGGCTGGATCATAAAGGTATGTTTAAATTTTTAAGCAACTGCCATACTGTTTTCCAAAAACATTTGTACCATTGTACATTCCCACTAGCAATGCATGAGAGTTCCAGTTTCTCCCTCTCTTGGCCAACACTTGATATGATCAATCATTTGGATAGCTGTGTGGTGGTATCTCCTTGAGGCTTACATTTGACTTTCCCTAATTACTTATGATATTGAGCATTTTTACATGTGCTTTTTGTCATCTGTGTGTCTTTTTGGTGAAGTGTCAAATCTTTAATTTCCTATCTTTTGTCCTGGAATGTGCCATTCCAATTGAAATCAGGGAACCCATTCCAATGGCTGAAATGAGACTTCTGAATTTTTTAGCTCTATGCCAGCCATTACAGGGCTTTTCAAAGATGCTAGTGCTTTCAATGCCAGTGTAATTCTCAATGTCATTGTGAAAGGCACGTTTCCTTAGGAGATACTCAGTCTTTGTTTGTTTGCTGCATTGCCCAGGCTGGAGTGCAGTGATGCAATCTTGGCTCACTGCAATCTCCGTCTGCCAGGTTCAAGTGGTTCTCCTGCCTCAGCCTCCTGAGTAGCTGGAATGAAAGGCATGCACCGGCATGCCTAGCTGATTTTTGTATTTTTAGTAGAGACGGGGTTTCACCATGTTGGCCAGGCTGGTCTCAAACTCCTGACCTCACGTGATCTGTCCACCTCAGCCTCCCAAGTGCTGAGATTACAGGCATGAGACCCCACACCTGGCCTCAGTCTTTGGATTTCTTCCTCTACGTTAAACCAACAAATCTATAGCATCAACAACTTCATTGAGTTTAGTCCAACAGAGCAACTAATCAGAACAACTTCTAGAAACTTGATCTAGCAAGAGATCTAGGATCTCTGTAAGTGTTTCCATACCAATACACACAGCCTTACAAAGCACTATGTGACAAATTATCTCATTTAGCATGTGCAGAATCCTTTCCCACTTATAATCATTTAATGTGTGCTGAATAAATGCCGGTGAGGCCAGCTAGTCAGGGTCAGTGGCCTGGCCCCCTGGCTCACTCTTTCACTGAATATGGGTGTCTGAGTATGCTATTCATCTGTCATGCAGCCGTGGCGGTAGCAGCATGTTAGGTGGGCCCATCTCCTCCCTGAGAGGAGCACTCAGGTGCTGAACACTTTGGTACTCAAGTGCCAAAGGCGGTGGATGGAGCAGGGTGAGCCTAGCCGCCCTGTATGACATGCTCCAGCACTACAGGGGTGGATCTGGGCCGGGTGGGTCTGTCCTCAGGTCCCTCAATGGTTTGTGGGCACTGACTGAGGCAGGCAGGAGTGGGTGATCCCAGGTCCTCAGCAGATGCTCAGTGGGGCCTCCTAAGGAAGAGTTGCTTTCAGTGACTGTGGAGCATTGCTTCACCAACAGGGGGCAGTCATAAACCTCTTAGCAGTTTTCAAGTCATTGGTTTTCAATTAATTTACAGTTAATACAATACATTGTTATTACTACAGTCACCATTTATATAATAGATGTCCTGTACTTATTCCTCCTGACATTTTGTATCCTTTGATGAGCATCTCCTAACCCTCTCCACCAACTCCTGGTAACCCCTATTCTAATCTTCTGCAAGTTAAACTTTTTTTACACTCCACATATGAGTGAGATCATGAACTATATGTCTTTCTGTGCCTGACTTATTTCACTTAATGTAACATCCTCCAGGTTCACCCTTGGTGTTGCAAAGGACAGGATTTTCTTCTTTCTTAAGGCAGAATAGTGTGTGTGTGTGTGTGTGTGTGTGTGTGTGTGTACACGTGCATGCATACTACATTTTATTTATCCATTTATTCATCTGTTGATGGACACTTGGGCTGATCGCATATCTTGGCTGTGTGAATATGCTACAATAAACATGGCATGCAGACAGCTCACAGAGGAACTTTATAGTAACTAAACATTCTTTAAAAAGAAGAAAGATCTCAAATCAACGATATTAGCTTCCACTTGAAAAAAAACAGAAGGAAAATAACCCCCAAAGGTGATAAAAGAAACAAAATGATACAAATAACAGAAGAAATCAATTAAATATAAAACAAATAAACGACAGGGAAAATCAATGAAACCAGAAGCTTATTCTCCGTGAAGATTAATAACATTGATAGAGAAAAAATAGAAAAGAAATACTTTACCAATGTCAGGAAAGAGAGTTGAAATTATTATAGATTCTATAAATATTTAAATAATAATAAGGAAATATGAAAACTATAGCAAAAAATTTTGCAACTTAGATGATTTGGATGAATTCCTCAAAACACACAAACCACAAAAGCTCACTAAGGGAGAAATAGATAACCTGAACAGCCATATAGTGATTTTTTTTTTAAATTGAACTTGTAGTTTAAAACTTTTCTACAAAGAAAACTCTAGGCCCATATGACTTTACTAGTGAGTTCTATCAAACAGTTATGAAAGAAGTATTATCTATTCTATACAAACTCAGAAAATTAACAGGAAGCAATATTTTCCATCTCATTCTATGGGGCCAGTATCACACTGATCTCAAAACCAAAGACATTACAAAAAAGAAAACTACAGACCAACACCATTATGATCATATATGCAAAAATACTAAACAAAATTTTGGCAAATTACATTTAACAACGTAAAACAAGTGTACTACATCATGGGATAAACACAATGGAAGTGGGTTTAACCAGGAATGCAAGGTTGGTTTAATGTTTGGTAATCAATGTTTGATAATCAAGGTAGCTCAGCATATTAACAAGCATATATATATATATATATTCATTATAACAGAGACTTGAAAAACATTTGATAAAAATCCAACACTCATTCCTGATTAAAAATTATCAGCAAGTTAGAAATAAATATAATTTCTCCCCCTGACTAAAGGCATCTACAAAAAAAAAAAAAAATCTGCAGCCAACATCAAACTTAAAGGTGAAAGACTTAATGGTTTTCCTCTAAAATTGTGAGCAAGTAAAAAATGGCTGTTCTTACCATTCTGATTCAAAATTGCACTGGAGGGTTTATCTATTATTCCATTCTCTATGTCTATGTGTACACATTATTTTGCACCCACTTATGAATAGGATGTGTGATACGGACTTTCTGTGCCTGGCTTGTTTCACTTAAGATGATGATCTCCAGTTGTATTCATGTTGCTATAAAAGACATGATTTTGGCCGGGCGCGGTGGCTCACGCCTGTAATCCAAGCACTTTGGAGGCCAAGACGGGCAGATCACCTGAGGTCAGGAGTTCAAGGCCAGCCTGACCAACATGGTGAAACCTGATCTTAAAAAAATTTAAAAAATAAAGATAAATTTTAAAAAAGACATGATTTTATTTCTTTTTGTGGCTAAATAATATTCAATGGTGTATATATACCACATTTTATCTAACCATTCATCTGTTGATTCCCTATCTTTGCTATTGTAAATAGTATTTGGACCACATTTCAAGTACTTAATTAGTGGCCACATGCAGCAAGTGACTACCATATTGGACAATGTAGCCCTAACCCAATGTATGATCTTGGGGAAGACTCTCAAACTGTCACAGCTTCACTGTCTCTGTCTATGAAATGGGGATGGCAACAATACCTCCCTAAAAGGGTAAAAAGACTGAGTAACTGTGTGTTAAGCACTTTATGCCTCCCCCATAGGTGCTTCCCCCTGGGGCTGGAATGAGGAACCAATCTTAGTGTAGATGACACAGCACAACAGGACCCATGTCCTTGGGTCAGAAAAGTCCATGCTGGCATCTCTCCAGGGTCAGAAAAGTACAGCTTCCACCTCTTAACAATCAGCACTGTTTATCCACTCCTCCTGGGTCAAATAAACTTCTGGGATCAGAGTCCTGGATCCAGCAAAGGTTTTGCTTAACATTGCAAGAAAGATGTGGCTTCATGGTCAAAAGTCAGGCATAGGATGAGACAGGCAGACATGGACACATTCACTGTCAAAGTTTGCAAATAGGGACTGACCCTGCCAGAGGCTATGTGGGTGCAAGCTCACAGTGAAGATAGAGTGGGAGTCCAGCAGACATCAATCAAACTGGACCCAGTTTCTGCACACCTGGAGCTCAAGAGTCTCCATGGGAAAAACAGAGGCACAAAGTTAGACAGAGAGAGAGCCAGAGACACTTCCTGCATGGTGAAGATAGTCAGAGGCAGGGAAGAAACTCCTCAGCACTAGTTAGAATAATCAGAAACCAAGAGGCCCCGATTGTTGCACCTGCCAGGTCTCAGTTTCTGTCTCCCTCCAACTGACCACCTTTTCCTCTGAGACTTGCCAGTTCTGCAACTCTTGCCCCTCCTTCTGTTTCTCCCGTCACTTCCACATGTGGCTGTGACATAAGGGGAAGATGAAGGAGGGAACACTGGACATAAACCCTGAGCATCTTCGGGCTTCCAAAGAGGGAGGCTAGGAGATACACCAACACACAAGCACAAATAGGCCAGCACACACAGATACACACAATTGGTTTACATATTGCTAGGTTACAGTTTGCTATGCTACAAAGACAGTGGGCCAGATTGGATTGAATTGCACGATTCCTTCTTTTGGTCAGCTTCTCAATTTTTTTGTTTTTATTTATTTGTTTTTTTTGAGACGGAGTTCCACTCTGTCACCCAGGCTGGAGTGCAATGGTGCAATCTTGACTCTCTGCAACCTCTGACACCTGGGTTTAAGCAATTCTCTTGCCTCAGCCTCCTGAGTAGCTGCGATTACAGACAACCACCAAAATGCCCAGCTAATTTTTTTTTTTTTTTTTTTGTATTTTTAGTAGAGATGGGGTATCTCCATGTTGGCCAGGCTGGTCTCAAACTCCTGACCTCAGGTGATCCACCTGCCTTGGCCTCCCAAAGTGCTGGGATTGCAGGCGTAAGCTGGGCTCTGCCCAATTTTCTTTTTTGAGATGGGGTCTTGGTCTGTCACCAAGGCTGGAGTGCAGTGGCACAATCTCAGCTCATTGCAGCTTTTGCCTCCCAGGTTCAAGTGATTCTTCTGCCTCAGCCTCCTGAGTAGCTAGGATTACAGGTGCCTGCTACCACACCCAGCTAATTTTTGTATTTTTAGTAGAGACAGGGTTTTGCCATGTTGGCCAGGCTGGTCTTGAACTCCTGACCTCAAGTGATCTGCCTGCCTCAGCCTCCCAAAGTGCTGGGATTATAGGCATGAACCATTGCACCCAGCCAGCCTCTCAATTTTGAACATACACTACCACCACATCCACAACACGCAAATGTAAATGCACTTTCATAAATGAAACTGTATACATACAAGGAAGCTCCCATACATGCAAGGACATACACAGAAGCACCCCCAGATTCAACCACAGAAACACACACGAGCACATCTGCATAAATACAAACACCCCTTTACATATGAAAATCACAGAAGCACATACATGGATGGAAGCAGGCATGGACAAAGGCATGCAAGCGTACACAGACAAAGCTAAGTAAAAAAGTGCATGCTCACCCATGTTTACAAAAATACACATACACATACCCACACAGCCACACGCTTACATGCTCAAGTGGACTTTGGTATCTGCCACTGTATCCCTGCCAACATCTAGAGTGGGCAAAGGGATAGGGATCAGGTCACTGGGTTGCCCAAGCAGGAAGTCTGGGTTTCCTAATACCTTTTTTTCTAAGCTAAGCTAATGCCCCTGCACAATGGTGAGAAAGGAGGCGGGGAATGGATGAAGTTTCATAACTGAATGGAGAGGCAGGTTCAAGATAAAAGGCCCAGCTGGAGGCTGCAGCGGGGCGTAGGGCAGTCAGACCAGGACCATGGAGCTCAGTGTCTTCCTCTTCCTTGCACTCCTCACAGGCCTTTTGCTTCTCCTGGTCCAGCGTCACCCTAAGGCCCATGGCCGCCTCCCACCAGGCCCCCGCCCTCTGCCCCTTTTGGGGAACCTTCTGCAGATGGACAGAAGAGGCCTACTCAAATCCTTTCTGAAAGTAAGACACTGATGAATGGGGTCTGAGGGTGGACTGCTTCTTGCCTGGGTACGTGGGGATCCTTCACCAGAGTGAGGCAGCCTTCCAGAGTCAGGGGTGGCACGGGGATGGTTGGTGAGTATGGAGTTGGGCGACGCATGATGGGTGGTGTTATCAGGAGAAAAACATCAGTGAAATTAAATTTAGTGAAGTGTATTTGAGCAAAGAAGTGACTCAAGAATTGGACAGCACCCTAAACCAGTAAAAAGGGACCACACTGGCCCAATCAGAAACAGACACCATTAACCGTTAACCCTTAGTTGCTGGGTCCTGGGAAGGAGAAAGGGCAGCGTTGGGAGGAGGTAGATGTTGGGGAGGGCTATTACCAATCTGCTATGTAAGTGTTTTGATAGTTTTACCACTGAGGGGTATGCTGACTAACAGCAACCCGGGCGTGGATGTGATTGGCAGTTCCGAGAGAAATACGGGGATGTCTTCACGGTACACCTGGGACCGAGGCCCGTGGTCATGCTGTGCGGAGTGGATGCCATACGGGAGGCCCTGGTGGATCAGGCTGAGGTCTTCTCTGGCCGGGGCAAAATCGCCATGGTTGACTCAGTCTTCCAGGGATACGGTGAGGGCCTCAAAGGCGCTGGGAGAGGGTGGGTGGGAGGTGCATCAGGGAAGGGATGATACAGGGGGAAGAAGGACTCAGAGCCTTCTTCCAACTTCTTCTGCAACCCACACCTCCCCCACACCCCAGGCGTGGTCTTTGCCAATGGGGACCGCTGGAAGGTGCTTCGGCGATTCTCTCTGACCACCATGAGGGACTTTGGGATGGGAAAGCGGAGTGTGGAGGAGCGGATCGAGGAGGAGGCTCAGTGTCTGGTGCAGGAGCTTCGGAAATCTGAGGGTGAGTCCTTGGGGATGAATAGGAAAGACGACGATGAAAAGCTGAGAGATGCAGGTGCACGGAAATAAAGACAGCGAGGTATTCGTGGACAGAGACAGATGAAACAGAGGGATAGGGACAGAGAGGGAGAGAGATGGGAATAGAGAGGGACGGGGGCAGGTAGGAGAGAAACACGGAGAGCCAGGGAAAGAGAGAGATGCCAAGTGTATAGTCTCCATGAATAACTCAAAGAGGCTGGATGTGATGGCTCTCGCCTGTAATCCCAGTGCTTTGGGAAGTTAAGAAGGGAGGATTGCTTGAGGCCAAGAGTTGGAAAACAGCCTGGGAAACATAATGAGATCCTGTCTCTATAAAAAATAGAAAATAAATGAGCCAGGTATGGTGGTGTGAGCCTGTAGTCCCAGCTACTCAGGACGCTAAGGCGGGACTACAGGATCACTTGAGCTGGGTAGTTCAAGGCTGCAGTGAGCTGTGATTGTGCCACTGCACTTCAGCCTGGACAACAGAGCAAGATCCTGTCAAAAACAAACAAACAAAACAAAAAACAGACCAGGCGCAGTGTCTCACACCTATAATCCTAGCACTTTGGGAGGCCAAGGTGGGCAGATTAGGAGGTCAGGAGTTTGAGACCACACCTGACCAACATTGCGAAACCCTGTCTCTACTAAAAATACAAAAATCGGCTGGGCATGGTGGTACATGCCTGTAATTCCAGCTACTCAGGAGGCTGAGACAAGAGAATTGCTTGAACCTGGGAAATGGAAGTTGCAGTGAGCTAAGATGGCACAACTCCACTCCAGCCTGGGTGACAGAGTGAGACTCCATCTCAAGAGAAAGAGAGAGAGAGAGAGAGAGAGAGAGAGAGAAAGAAAGAAAGAGACAGACACATGCACACATTCGGAGGAAGACAGACAGAGACAGAGAGAGAAACAAGAGAAAAACTAAGGCAAAGAGAAATTGAAGGGGAGAAAATTAGAGAGACAGACAAGGCTCAGGCAAAGGTCTGCAGAGGAATGAGAGAAGACAGGAAGTGAGACTCAGAGACAGATGCTGCACCAGCCTGATGTTCTTGGCACTCACAGACCGCCCTCCCTCCAGCCAGGGCCAGGCCTGAGCCTAGTGTACACAGGTATCAATTAACAATCACGGAACAATTCCCGGAAGACTGGAGAAACCTAGAAGTGGAGAGAAGAGACAAAGAGAGAAGAATCGCTAGGGGTAGAAAAAGGTTTTTTATTTGTTTTAAATTAGAGATGGGGTCTCTTTTTATTTATTTATTTATTTTTAAATAAAGATGAGGTTTCACCATGATGGCCAGGCTGGTCTTGAACTCCTGACCTTGGGTGATCCACCCACCTCGGCCTCCCAAAGTGCTAGGATTGCAGGCGTGAGCCACCGTGCCTGGCCGAGACGGGGTCTCTACTGCCCAGGCTGGCATGCAGCAGCACCATCATAGCTCACTGCAGCCTCAAACTCCTGGGCCCAAGTGATCCTCCCATTTCAGCCTCCTGGACACCTTCACTGGGACTGCAGGCATGTGACACCATGTCTGGCTACAGTTTAAATTTTCTGTAGAGACGGGGTCTCCTTATGTTGCCAACGCTGGTCTTGAATTCCTTATCCTTTTGCCTCAAGCTCTCAGTGTGCTGAGATTAAAGGCATGAGCCACTGTGCCCATTAGGGGCTTTTTTTTCCTTTTTGTCTGAGACGGAGTTTCACTCAGTTGCCCAGTTGCCCCGGCTGAAGTGCAGTGACGCCATCTCGGCTCACTGCAACCTCCGCCTCCTGGGTTCAAGCAACTCTCCTGCCTCAGCCTCCCAAGTAGCTGGGATTACAGGCTCCCACCACCACGCCTGCTACTTTTTTGTATTTTTAGTAGAGATGGGGTTTCACCATGTTGGACAGGCTGGTCTCAAACTCCTGACCTCAGGTGATCCACCCGCCTCAGCCTCCCAAAGTGCTGGGATTACAGGTGTGAGCCACTGTGTCCGGCAGGGCTTTTTAATTTGTACAAGCAATTGATTGAACACCTACTCTGCCCAGCCCATACACCTGGGACTTAACTGTATTCACTCATAGAGTCAGAGGTGGGGCCTGAGAGGAGGTGCTGAGTGAGAACCAGCTGCACGGACTCTATGGCTGAGTTGCCTGGGTCTAAATCCTGGCCTCAGTAATGAGCAGCTGTGCAACCTCGGCCAAATTACTCAACCTCTGTCTGCCTGTCTATACAACAGAGCTAATAACTGAATTGCAGCTGCCTCACAATGTTGTAGTGAGTTCAGTGAAATTGTAAGTGCTGGCACATAAGGCATGCTCGTGAGTCTCAGCTGTTACGGTTATTCTCATGTTTATCATTACTGAGTGATGGCAGACAGTCACACAGAGACAGATGACGCCCAGATGTTCCCCAGGCCCTTCAGTCTGTGTCCTTGACCCACTGCTGCTTCCTAGGAGCCCTTGTGGACCCCACCTTCTTCTTCCATTCCATCACCGCCAACATCATCTGCTCCATTGTCTTTGGAAAACGCTTTGACTACCAAGACAAAGAGTTCCTGAAGCTGCTGCACTTGTTCTACGAGTCTTTTTCACTCGTCAGCTCTTTATTCAGCCAGGTCAGAGACAGGGAGAGGGAGGGTGGGGGCGAGGTGAACATCCAGGGCACGCGATAAAAGGATGACCTGTCTTGGGGGCCCAAAAATGCAGCTTATAGCTGGAAGAAAGGCAGAGACCACGTGGAGAGGCAGGGACATGGAGACCTGGAGGGAGGGGAGATGGTGAGACAGAGATAGAGACACTGACAGAGGGAATGGGGCATGATAGGGAGGCAGACATGGAGTCAGAGACTGAGAGAAGGAAGTTGAGCAAAAACAAGACAAAGAAGGGCAGAGATAAAGGGATCCTGAGAGACAGAGCTGATGAGAATGAGTGTGAAAGACAGAGGGAGAGAGAGAGAATGCATCAGCCTTTGGGCTTGGTCCTTACTCTGCTCCTGGATGTCGGTTTGTTTTGTTTTGTTTTGTTTGAGACGGAGTCTCACTCTCTCATCCAGGTTGGAGGGCAGCAGCGCCATCTCGGGTCACTGCAACCTCCGCCTCCTAGGTTCAAGTGATTCACCTGCCTCAGCCTCCTCAGTAGCTGGGACTACAGGCATGTGCCACCACACCCACTTGGCTAATTTTTGTATTTTTAGTAAAGAGGGTGTGTGGCCATGTTGACCAGGCTGGTCTTGAACTCCTAACCTCAAGTGATCTGCCAGCCCCAGCCTCCCAAAGTGCTGGAATTACAGGCATGAGCCACTGTGCCCAGCCTGCTCCTGGTTCTTCTGTATTCTTGCTTCTCAGTCTTTGGCAAAGCTCCTCACCTGAAGAAATTGAAGGATACATGACAATAAGGGACAACATTTCTTCATTTTCTGCCATTTCTCTCTTTTTTTTTTAACTTTGCCTAGATTATAAAGGTAATCTTCTGCTCTTTTAAAACAAAATAATAAAATGTCTCCTTGTGGATTAACCTGGAAATGTGCCTGTTACATATTAAGAATCTCAAGCTGCAGAACATGCATAGCTGTAGTTTTTTTTTATTTTTATTTTTTTGAGACAGTATTTTGCTCTGTCACCCAGGCTGGAGTGCAGTGGCGCAATCTCGGCTCAGTGCAACCTCCGCCTCCCAGGTTCAAGCGATTCTTGTGTCTCAGCCTCCCAAGTAGCTGGGATTACAGGCGAGAACTGCCATACCCGGCTAACTTTTTTTGTAGTTTTAGTAGAGGTGGGGTCTCACCATGTCGGCCAGGCTGGTCAACATAGCCACAGTTCTTAAGCAGGGGTGTGTGTGGGATTGCCACAGATACGGATTTTCAGGAGCCCCCTTTCCGGATGATCTGATCTGGAGAGTCTGGGATGGGACCCAAGGTGAGTACTTGTAACAAGCCTGACCAATAATTCTAATGTTCTCCTCCCATTGAGAACCACAGAGAAAAGTCTGGAAGGAGACCCACCAGACAGTTAACAGTGGTTATCTCTAGAAGGAGAGATTAAGAAGGAATTTTACATCTCACTATATGTGTTTGCATTTTGGCAATTATTTGCAGTAAATTAGGCATTTCGTTCTCCATCAAAGTAAA
The DNA here is from genome assembly GCA_031835075.1 of Saguinus oedipus. Classification (NCBI taxonomy): domain Eukaryota; kingdom Metazoa; phylum Chordata; class Mammalia; order Primates; family Cebidae; genus Saguinus; species Saguinus oedipus. Next base: position 43,758,318 of record CM063187.1, on the reverse strand, counting down.
AGAGATATACTCCAAAATACATAGTACTAAAGTGTCAGCAGGCTTATCCTGTGTAAGAATCATTTTCTCAATGTCTGACACAGCAAGGGGGATGAGGAGAGGAGGGAAGAGGGAGAGAGAAGTATGAGAAAGACAAATGGACTGGGGTAGACAGTGAGTGGCACAGAAAGAGAGACAGAGAAAGGAGAGGGGCAGGGAGATGGGAGGCCACAAGAAAGACAGAAGGATGAGGGAGGAAGCTGCAAAGAGGCACATGTGAGAATAACAGATAGAAGGAGACACAGAGTCGGTGAATGAGGGGGTCAGACAGAGGGGAGCAGGGGAGGGGGGCTCCTACAGAGATACTGGGGTCCAGGAGGGGCCCTCTCCCTGTGACCTGCTAGCTCAGCCCTAGGCAAACCTCACTGCCCATTCTTTCTTGCAGCTGTTCGAGCTCTTCTCTGATTTCTTGAAATACCTTCCTGGGGCGCACAGGCAAATACGTAAAAACCTGCAGGAAATCAGTGCTTTCATTGGCCACAGTGTGGAGAAGCACCGTGAAGCCCTGGACCCCAGCTCCCCCCAGGACCTCATCGACACCTACCTGCTCCACATGGAAAAGGTGGGGTCTGGGAGAGGGAAAAGGGAGGGGAGGAAAGTGGAGGGAGGGCAAGATGGAGAGGTGAAAAGATGGATAGGAAAGGAGTAGAGAAGGGGAAGAGGGAGAGGGAAGAAGAAAGACTAGGGAGGGGAGAATAGGGAAAGGGAGGAGAGGAGACACAGAAGGAAAGAAAGATGAGGTGTAAGAAAAGAGAAAGCAGGGAGAAGAAAGTAACATGGAGAGAGAAGGAAGGGGGAGAGAGAGAAGACAGGCTGAGGAAGGAACTCAGGGCAAGGGACAGAAATCAGCAACAGGAGAAAAGACTCAGAGGCAGAAAGAGACGGGGAGCCAAAAAGAGAGAAACACATCAAAGAGATGTGGAGAGAGCTAGAAACAGAGCCAGGCAGAGTCAAGAGAGGCTGAGAGAGATGAGACAGAGGCATGCGGCTGGATGTGTAGAGGACAGAAAAAAGCAAACGGGGCCAGTGTCAGAGACCTTTAGGCAGATGGACGGCAGCCAGGGAGACTGGCGTGTGCACAGCAAGGTTACAGCCTCCCCTGATCCTCCCTACTGTTGACACAGGAGAAATCCAACCCACACAGTGAATTCAACCACCAGAATCTCATCTTCAACACGCTCTCGCTCTTCTTTGCTGGCACCGAGACCACCAGTACCACTCTCCGCTACGGCTTCCTGCTCATGCTCAAATACCCTCATGTCGCAGGTGGGCCAGGAACAGCCAATCGAGGGCATCTTCTGACCCCATTCTGAGCTGTAGAAATGGGGCTATGGGTACCACCTGGATGAGAGAGGGGATGCTGGCTTCCTATTCCGGGAGCACTGCAGGCTTTGGACTAGCTCGGAACCAAGCCAATTCTGTTGGTGGATGCATGCGCGCATGAAGAATGTGTCCATGCGTTCTCCCACTGATTTCTTCCATCACTTAAGGAATTTTTGTTCTAAGATTTTTTTAATTGTACGAATTTAGGAGGTACATATGCAGTTTTGTTACGTGCATAGGCTTCACAGTGGTCAAGTTAGGGCTGTTGGGATATTTATCGCCCGTACAGCATACGTTGTACCCGTTAAGTAATTGCTCATCATTCACCCCACCTGCTGCTGCTTCACTCTTTTGAGTCTCCACTACCTGTCATTCTCTCTACGTTCATGTATACACGTTTTGTAGCACTCGCATATGAATGAGAACATGCAATATTTGACTTTCTGTGCCATCACTTAAAAATGGATTAATTTGGCGGGGCGCGGTGGCTCAGGCTTGTAATCCCAGCACTTTGGGAGGCCGAGGCGGGTGGATCACGAGGTCAAGAGATTGAGACCATCCTGGTCAACATGGTGAAACCCCATCTCTACGAAAAATACAAAAAATTAGCTGGACATGGTGGCGCGTGCCTGTAATCCCAGCTACTCAGGAGGCTAAGGCAGGAGAATTGCCTGAATCCAGGAGGCAGAGGTTGCGGTGAGCCGAGATCGCGCCATTGCACTCCAGCCTGGGTAAGAAGAGCGAAACTCCGTCTCAAAAAAAAAAAAAAGGATTCATTTATCCACATATCTTTTCATCGATTTATTCTTTAATTCATTAATTCACCTGTATACTCACTGATTCTTTCGTTTATCATTCATCCAAGGGTGTATACTGTCATCCGTTTATTTGGATTACTTGATCCACGAGTTGATCCTTTGAAACAGTGACAAATACATGGACTATTTGTCATTGATTCGTTGACGCATTCATCCCTCCTTCTATGAAGTAGATTTCACCCTTGTCCTTCCATCAGTCAGTCTTTCAATTCCCCTTAATCCGTCCATGCATTCCTTCATTTATTACAATAATTCACTCACTTGTTCAACTCTGATTCATCGTTCAATCCAGCCATTCGTGTATTCCTTTATTTACTCGTACTTCACGAATTTACTTATTCACCTGTTCTTCCATGACTCTAGCCATTCATGTGGTTATTCATTAATTGGGTTCATTGATTTCCTTGTCTATGAACTATTCATTAGTGATTAATCAATCCATCTATTAATTGATAAGTAAATATACACATCCATGTATTGGTTTGTTCATTTATTCCTCAATCTTTCCACCCATGAATTGATCTATTGATTGACTGATTGATGTAATTATCTATCCAGTTTTTTATGGATTCATTCATTATTCTATTACACTATTATATTCCTGAGGACCATGTATAGTGCCTCACCTAAAACAACACACAGTAAATATTTATTCATTTTCTACTCATCTTAGGGAGTTTTGAGAGGTTTGTAGCCTGGAGTTCTCAATCTGAAACTCCATGTAAAATTGTGCTGTGTGTGCATGCGTGTGTGTGTGCGTGTGTGCGTGTGTGTACTGGTGCATGTGTGAAATGGATCCATAATATTCATTAGATTTCAAGCCATGAAAATTCTCCTTGCTTCTTCTCTCCTCCCTTCACCTCATGCTGATTACTTTGTGGGGTATCAAGGATCTAACGTTTTACTATAGGTTTTTCATTGGTCAGTAGAAAGTAGCGTCCCTGCTGTAATGTCTCTCTCTCTTTTTTTTTAATTTTTCTTTCTTTTTTTTTTAATTTTTATTGCATTATAGGTTTTGGGGTATCTTTCTTTTTTTTTAAGACAGTCTTGCTCTGTCACCCAGCCTGAAGTGCAGTGGCACAATCTTGGCTCACAGCAACCTCCACCTCCTGGGTTCAAGCAATTCTCCTGCCTCAGCCTCCTGAGTAGCTAGGACTACAGGCGTGCCCTACCACACCTGGCTGTGTTTTTGTATTTTTAGTAGAGTTGGGGTTCCACTATGTTGACCAGGCCGGTCTCAAACTCCTGATCTCAAGCAACCCACTCTCCTCGGTCTCCCAAAGTGCTTGGATTACAGGCATGAGCCACCACGCCTGGCCTGAAATCTCTCTTTAAAATGGGGTTCATTTGTCTTCTTTTCTGCGCAGAGAGAGTCTACAAGGAGATTGAACAGGTGATTGGCCCACATCGCCCTCCAGCATTAGATGACCGAGCCAAAATGCCGTACACAGACGCAGTCATCCATGAGATTCAGAGAATTGCTGACCTTCTCCCCATGGGTTTGCCCCACATTGTCACACAACACACAAGCTTCCGAGGGTACACCATCCCCAAGGTAAGACTGGCTGGACCCCCGCATCTCTCCTGTGTTGGCATTCTGGATTCTCTTAATGCCCAAACCCGACCTTTTGTTGGTTTCTCAACTGAGTCCCTTTGTTTCTGATTTTTTTTCTTTTTTTTTTTTTTGTGGTGTGTGTGGAGGGTGGGCAGGGAATGGGAATATCTTTTGATCTTGTGACCCTCCCTCAGGGCACGGAAGTATTTCCCATCCTAAGCACTGCTCTCCACGACCCACACTACTTTGAAAAACCAGACACCTTCAATCCTGACCACTTTCTGGATATCAATGGGGCACTGAAGAAGAATGAAGCTTTTATCCCCTTCTCCTTAGGTAAGCAGGACCCACAGTTTCTTTCCCAGACACCAGAGGGCAGGTCCTATCCTCAACTTGAGAAAAACAATGATAGGACCTTATTTATTGAGCACTTAATATATTCCAGTTGCTTCACCTGCCTCACCCCATTCCATCTTCACTACAACCCTGGAAAGGGGCTTGAGAAAGGAGATTACATTTCCAAAGGCACATCTTGGTAAGCAGGACCTTGGGCAAGTATTTTAACATCGCTAAACCTCAGTGAATTCACTTTCTACCGAGAACCAGCTCGGTCGGGAGACCCACCCAGGTGGGCTGAGGGTATCGAGAGGCAGACACCCAGATAGCACAACAGAGTGGATCTATCTGGGGACCAGCATCCTGAGAGCCTGTGGGGCTGACAGCTCTCCAGACTGAAGGCGCCAAGCAGAGCTTCATCCACGCATTTATTTGCTCTTTGACAGGTGATTCTTATTAATACACAGGTGTTCTATGTATACACATAACTCAGGAATATACCAGGTAGGCAGCTGTTACTCACCTACCATTAATTACAAACTAAAAGTAACTTCCATAAGGGAGCCATGGGGCAGGGTAAACTTAATGTTTCTCAACAATTTTCTTTTAAAAAAATAATTGTTGAACACCGCCCTGAGCCCAGTGCTCTACTGGGGGCTGAAGATAACGCATCAAACAAATCACACAGAGACACGGTTCCTGCTCCAGGAAATGTATAGTCTAGAAGGGAAGATGGGCATTCATCAAAAAATAATACAATGATCACCTCATGAAATGAACAAATGCCTGTAACATGCTTAGAACTGCCCAATACAAACAGCATGCTCACAAGCGCAATTACTATCATTATATATAATTGTGATAAGTGCTCTAAAGGGAGCTTGGGAGCACAAAAGAGGAAATACTAGCTGATCTTGTGGTGGGTCAGTAAGAAAAAGCTTCGCAGAAGAACTAGCTTCCAAGATGAGATGTTCGTGAGTGTCAATCAACCACTGCAAGGAGTGTTCCAGACAAAGGCAACAGCAAGGGCAAAGGTGGAAACATGATGATACTGTTAAGAAACCACAGGACGTCCAGTGAGCCTTGGGCATGGATTGCAGAAGGAAATAAGATAAAGGGCTCAGCTGGAGAGAAACTTCAAGGCTGTGGGAGGAGTTTGGATTCGTGCTCTAGCACTGGGAAGGTGGAGAAGGTCTTGACATGCTTTGACTTGGCTGGTTAAGAGAAAAACTTTTGAGGCTGGGCACGGTGGCTCACGCCTGTATTCGCAGCACTTTGGGAGGCCCAGGCGGGTGGATCACAAGGTCAAGAGATCGAGACCATCCTGGCCAATATGGTGAAACCCCCTCTCTACTAAAAATACAAAAATTAGCCGGGCGTGGTGGCACGCGCCTGTGGTCCCAGCTACTCGGGAGGCTGAGGCGGAAGAATTGCCTGAACCCAGAAGGCGGAGGTTGCAGTGAGCCGGGATTGTGCCAGTGCACTCCCGCCTGGCGACAGAGCAAGACTCCGTCTCAAAAAAAAAAAAAAAAAAAAAAAGAACAAGAGAAACAGAGTAAGAGCTAGGAAAAAGAGAGTGATATAAGAAGAAAGGAAGAAAGAATGAATAAGACAAATAAGGTGTCGGCCCGGCGCGGTGGCTCACACCTATAATCCCAGCACTTTGGGAGGCCGAGGTGGGTGGATCAGGAGGTCAGGAGATCGAGACCATCCTTGTCAACAAGGTGAAACAGCGTCTCTACTAAAAAATACAAAAAATTAGCTGGGCATGGTGGCGCGCGCCTGTAGTCCCAGAGACTCAGGAGGCTGAGGCAGGAGAATTGCTTGAACCCAGGAGGCGGAGGTTGCGGTGAGCCGAGATCGTGCCATTGCACTCCAGCCTGGGTAACAAGAGCGAAACTCCGTCTCAAAAAAAAAAACAAAAACAAACAAAAAGACAAATAAGGTGTCTTTAGAGGGAGATGAAAAGAAAGAGAGAGCCAGAGAGACTGGGGAGGAATCAGATTCAAACAGAGATAGGAAGTTAAGCAAGATGGAAGAAAGTCAAAAAAAAAGGAGAAGAGAAGAAGAGAAACCGTGTCTGACAGGTATAAACAGAGACAAAGATAGGGGTAGGGTTGCCAGGGCAGAAAGAAAGGTGTACCCCAAGCCAGAAGGGTACTGCAGCCAAAGAAATTCCAAAAGGTGTCCAGACAGACCGCCCCAGAGATGTGGGGGGCATGACGGGAGGGAGGTAAGCATCAAGCCGTTCTGGAAAAAGTTAGGTCACACAAATAGTGACAGAAGAACCAGCCCAGAGACCCGCCCATTTCTAAGCTCATGTCACCCACCTTCTGGATGTGCCAAAGGGATGTGGACCCTTTTCCAGACACCTTCACGTAGACACACTTGTCCAACAGCTTGGCAGGTGTAGGGAATGCCTGAAAAACTCACCCTTGACATGGCCTGTCCAAGGTTTGCATATTAAGAAACACTGATTTGCATACTAAGAAATGCTGAAGTAAAGGGAAAGGCTCCCTTTGTCTCTGTCTCAGGTTTTTCCAGCTCCCTTTGTTCTCATTTTACTCCGAGACTGTGGTTTAGAACCTACCGGGGGTTCCTCGTACCTCTGAGAATCAGTGGAAGCCATAGACCCTCCCCTCTCATTGCGTTGGTCCCATTCACAGTTTATATACAATTTGGTTTTGTTTTCCCCTGAGATCTTGAAGCCTGTGGATCTCAGGATCAGACCACAAGACAGCCCAGAGAGACACACACTTGGACACATGGCCAGAAACACCCCACACATACCCCCAGAAACAAACACAGGCGATAACCAAACCTAAGGATCCTTAGTACAAGCCAAGTGCTATTCTAAGAATTTTTACAAACCTCTCCTTTAATCTCACCAGAGCCCTTTGAGAGAGGCACCATTCTCCCCATGTGAGAAGTGAAGAACACTAAAACTGTCATAAATATGCTCACACACATGTAGAGGAACACACACACACACACACACAACCAGAAGTGGCCATTATACTCTGTGTGTGTGTGTGGGGGGTGTCACCAAGCCCTTTGGAATGCTAACAGAAGCTAAAACTCTCTCCTAGAAAAATGAACATGATGCCAGGCATGGTGGCTCACACCTATAATCCCAGCACTTTGGGAGGCCAAGGCAGGTGGATCACCTCAGGTTAGGAGTTCAAGACCAGCCTGGTCAACATGGTGAAACCCCTTCTCTACTAAAAATACAAGAAATGAGCCAGGCATGGTGGCAGCTTCCTGTAATCCCAGCTACTTAGGAAGCCGAGGCATGAGAATTTTTTGAATCCCCCAGGAGGTGGAGGTTGCAGTGAGCCAAGATTGTGCCATTGTGCTCCAGCCTGGGTGACAGAGAGAGACTCTGTTGAGAGAGAGAGAGAGAGAGAGAGAGAGAGAGAGAGAGAGAGAGAGAGAGAGAGAATGAACATGGTACATCCACTCAAAGGTTTACACCCAGTTTCAGAGCAGCCTCTGAAAGTCCACCTGAATTGTAGGTTAAAGTCCAGTCTACGTGCAAATCTGTTGCAATGGACATAGGTGTCTGTGCTTAGAGACACGGCAGGGTAAAAGATGTGCACCCGCCCTGTGCCCACGCTGGTGACCTTCTGTGCCCACAGGGAAGCGCATTTGTCTTGGTGAAGGCATCGCCCGCACCGAATTGTTCCTCTTCTTCACCACCATCCTCCAGAACTTCTCCGTGGCCAGCCCCGTGGCTCCTGAAGACATCGACCTGACACCCCAGGAGAATGGTGTGGGCAGACTACCCCCAGCATACCAGATCCGCTTCCTGCCCCGCTGAAGGGGCTAAGGAGAGGGGGTCAAGAGATTCCCGGTCATCCAGTTGTTCCCACCTCTGCAGACAATGACAATTCCTCCAAAACTTCTGACTCCCCCCCGCAACTTTCTGTTTCTGAGAGACCTGCTGCAAGCCAGCTTCCTTCCCCTCCATGGCACCAGTTGTCTGAGGTCACATTGCAAGTGAGTAGAGGAGTGAGACTATTGAATATTATACAAAATTATATATATATATATATATATATATATATATAATTTTTTTTTTTTTTGAGACGGAGTCTTCATCTATTGCCCAGGCTGGAGTGCAGTGGGGCTGGCTCACTGCAACCACCGCCCCCTGGGTTCAAGCAATTCTCCTGCCTCAGCCTCCCAAGTAGCTGGGATCACAGGCGTCCGCCACCACACCTGGATAAACTTTTTATTTTTAGGTCGTCTTGAACTCCTGACCTCAGGTGATCCTCCTAGTTCCAAATGTTTTCATTGTCTCCCCTACAAGACCCAAACCTCTCAAGCTGTCACTCCCCATTCCTCATTCTCCTTTTCATCCCAGCCCCAGCCAATCTGGTTTCTGTCCCTCTGGACTCATCGATTCTGAATATTTCCTTTAAACAGAAACAAAGCCTTGCTCTGTCTCCCAAGCTGCAGTGGAGTGGTGTGATTTTGGTTCACTGCAACCTTCACCTTCCAGGTTCAAGCAATTCTCCTGCCTCAGCCTCCCAAGTAGCTGGGATTACAGGCATGTGACACCACACCTGATTACCTTTCTTGTATTTTTAGTAGAGACATGTTGGCCAGGCTGCTCTTGAGCTCCTGGGCTCAGGTGATCCACCTGCTCAGCCTCCCAAAGTGCTGGGATTAGAGGCGTGATATGTGATCTACGCCTGGTTGCTTTCCCATGGAACGCTAGTTTTGAGGTTCGTGTCTGTCTTAGACCACAGTCACACACTGCCTAGTCCTCCCTCATCCTCATTCTCAGCTGTCTCTTCCTACTACTTCCCTCTATCAAAAAGCCTCCTTGGCCCAGGTTCCCTGAGCCGTGGGATTCTGCACTGGTGCTTTGGATTCCCTGATATGTTCCTTCAAATCCCCTGATAATGAAATAAACATCGCTAAAGCCTGACCTCCCCACGTCAAGAGGTGATCTGTGCCATTTTGTGTGTGACCTTTTATTGTCAGTTCTCCTGGGGATTTTTCTGGAAGGAATGTTGGTCAGAACGCCTCCCTCACCTCAATGTCAACTCTGTGAAGGGCCAAACCATTGCCTTGCTCATCACTGTACTTAACACAGCATGTGGCATGTGACAGGTTTTCAAAATATTTACTGAGGACTGACTGAATGAATGAATGAGTGGCTAAATCAGCCACCCCCTACCCCCCGCAGCCCACCCAAAATGGAACTAGGCCTCCTCCATCAGACTGTCTCCTCCATATCCCACTTTCTTCTGAGGCCCAGAATAAATTCTTGTCCCCAAAGTGCTCAGGATGCCTCCGATTCTGCCTGTCAGTTACTCTGGACCCCTTGTGCCGCAGCGCCACCTTTCGATAAAGTTTAGCACTATCCTTGCAGTGGAACCGCTCTAAATCCAGCCTCCAGGCTGGGTGCAGTGGCTCATGCCTGTAATCCCAGCACTTTGGGAGGCTGAGACAGGTGGATCGCCTGAGGTCAGGGGTTCAAGACCAACCTGACCAACATGGCGAAACCCTGTCTCAACTAAAAGAAAAATACAAAAATTAGCTGGGTGTGGTAGCATGAACGTGTAGTCCCTGCTACTTGGGAGGCTGAGACAGGAGAATCACTTGAATGCAGAAGGCACAGGTTGTAGTCAGCCAAGATGGCACCACTGCACTCCAGCCTGGGTGACACAGTGAGACTCGGTCTCAAAATAAATAAATAAATCCAGCCTCCACACTTTCCGCTAGCTGCAACCACCACCCTTCCCTGAGGGAGGCGCTGCAAGCTTAATATCTGTATCACAGAGGTACATCAGCCAGCCTGTGGCCAATGGGAAGCTGACTCTGGGACTCAGCCCTGAGACGCTAACCTGTTGGCATCTGCAGCACCTGCCAGCTTTGGGCTCCTTGTAGCCTCTGAAGAGTTAGCAGGGGGCTCTGCCAGTGCAAATGCATGGCACACCTTCCCTCACCAACCACAAATAATGCACAGAACAACATGTCTTTTAAGAGCAATGGCAGAAGGTAAGGTGGGTGGAGTGAGGACCACGGTGCCCTCAGCCTTCTCACTCCTCACTGTCCCCAGTGGTCTCTCGCTACTCTGGGTCTGGGGCCATCCCACCTCCCAGGGCTCCCTCTCTCCTAGGCCCTGGTCTCTGCCCTTTCTGGGGGAGGACTTCACAAATAAACCACAGGACTTGCTCAAGTCTCTCCAGGTGGTGGGATGGGGGAGGAGGTGGGATGGAAAAGGAGCTCACAGACAGCCAGGCAGCTGGGGTCCAACTTTGGGTGGGACTCCACAGACCAGCTTGGGAATTCCTTTCTGCCTTTTATATTAACTACAGAAGCTTCTGGAATATTATAAGGTGAAATGGAGAGGAGGCAGACTGGAGGGAGAAAGTCTGATAGGCTTGAGGCTTTGAGTGGTGGTCCTGGGGTGGAGCAAGACAAGAAAAGTGCTGAAGACTGGGGTTTCAGGAGTCTGTGCAATTGTTTTCATTTTTCAAAATCTTTGCGGCTACATAGTAGGTATGTATATATTGTACCGTTTATTGATCTGTGCATGTCCATCCATCCTTGCTTCCCTGGGATAAATTCCGTGTGATCATGGTATATTATCTTCCTGATGTGTTGTTGGATTTGATTTGCCAGCATTTTGTTGAGCAGTTTTGCATTTATGTTTTCAGGGATGTTGACTTGCCATTTTCTTTTTTGATGGTGTGGTTTCCTTGTCTGGTTTTGGGATCGGGGCAATACTAGCCTCATGGAATGTTTAAATTTCTCTCCTCTTCGATTTTTGTGGCATAGTTTGAGAATAATTGATGTTAGTTCTTCTCTATCAGTTTGGTAGAATTCAGCAGTAAAGCCATCCAGTCCTGGGCTTCTCCTTGGTGACAGCCTTTTTTTTTTTAAATTACGGATTCAATTGTGTCACTTTTATTGTTCGGGTCTTCTGTGTCTTCCCGGTTCCATCTGGGCAGGTCGTATATATCTTGGAACTGATCAGCTGCTCTAGGTTTATGTTAGTGTTCATCACAGTGTTAATGATTCTTTGTACTGCTCCGATATCAGGGGTAATGCCTCCTCTTTTGTATCTATTTTTATTGATTTGGATCTTCTCTCTTTCTCTCCTGGTTAGGCTGGCTTGCAGTTTATTGATTTTGTTTTTTCAGCTTCTTGTTTGGTTGACCCTTTGTAGTTACAAGGTTTTAAAATCACCTATTATGTCTGTGCTCAAGGATGCAGAAGTGATACTGAGGTGCAAGAAGTGTTGAGCCTATCCTCTGACCCTGAAGTGCATTTGAGGTGGCAGAATGAGAGCCCTTCACTGGAGAGGATGTTAGGGAAGGCTGTGCTCCTGAGAGAAAAATCTATTCTGAATAAGATTCAGAGATCGAGGTAATGTTTAGACCAATGGCTCATTGATTAAGCAAATATTAAGAGAACATCTGCTATGTGCCAGGCACACAGCTGGAGCTGGAGATAAGTCAAAAAAAGCAGTGCAGCCTCTGATCCCATGGAGCTCAATATTCTGGATGTGTCCTGAAACTTATGTCAAAGAGCACTCTGTCCAGAACATATTTTGAGAAGGGGACATGGATGTAAGAAGGACCTAAATAGCATCTTAAATGATTATATTTGTTATTTTATTTTTTTTGAGATGGAGTTTCGCTGTTGTTACCCAAACTGGAGGGCAATGGCACGATCTCGGCTCACCGCAACCTCTGCCTCCTGGGTTCAAGCAATCCTCCTGCCTCAGCCTCCCAAGTAGCTGGGACTACAGGTGCGCATCACCATGCCAAGTTAATTTTTGTATTTTTAGTAGAGACAGGGTTTCACCTTATTGACCAGGATGGTCTTGATCTCTTGACCTCGTGATCCACTCGCCTCGGCCTCCCAAAGTGCTGGGATTACAGGCTTGAGCCACCGCGCCCGGCCTATATTTGTTATTATAGTTAATAATTATTACAATGCTATGTGTCAAGACCTATACTGAATAATCTGCAAGCATTACTTTATTTAGTTTTTCTAAGAGCTCTGTAAGGTAGGTTATATTATTATCTGCAGTTTACAAATGAAGCAACGGAGGTCAGCAATTAGGTCACTACTGAACAAAGACTGGACTCTAGGCTTCTTTGTTTGCAAGACTACATGTCAACCACTGCACAATGTTGTCGTTTACCAGGCAGGGTGTTAGAAATACCAAGAGGTACAAGAAGAGGCTTCTCTGAGTAAAATCAGTTCACAGAAAGCTTGATAAGCTAATGACAGATTCACCTAACTTTAATCCTTAAATAAATTGCACACTTATTTTTTTTTTAAGACAGGGTAGCTTTGGGCTTTCTCAAAGAGTTTGGCCTTATTTATTTATTTATGAGATGGAGTCTCGCTCTGTCGCCCTGGCTGGAGTGCAGTGGCACGATCTCAGCTAACTGAAACCTCCGCCTCTGTGTTCAAGCGATTCTCCTGCCTCAGCCCCCTGAGTAGCTGGGATTATAGGGACCTGCCACTACGCCCGGCTAATTTTTGTAATTTTAGTAGAGACAGGGTTTCACCACATTGGCCAGGCTGGTCTCGAACTCCTGACCTCAGGTGATCTGCCCAGCTCGGCTTCCCAAAGTGCTGGGATTACAGGTGTGAGCCACCGCGCCTGGCCAAGTTTGGCCTCTTTTTTTATACTTTGTCTGTATTTGAGAATTCCAACAATTCTAAGAAGATTTCAAATGAGTCAGCCTCAGTTTTAAGGTAAGTCACAGAGCGAGGACCTTAAAATCTTGAGAAAGTATGCCCCAGTTAGCTGCCACTCCCTGTAATCGAGGGATTAGCAAGGTCAATAATTTATCCCTTCCTGTCTTTACTCCTTTTTCTGCTAAACCCAAGGATGTAGAGAAAAAGATATCAGGTGCTGACAGAGAAACACTGGAAATACAGTCATGCATTACATAATGATATTCTGGTCAATGACGAACCACATATATAACGGTGGTCTTTTAAGAGTATAATGGAGCTGGGCCGGGCACGGTGGCTCACGCCTGTAATCCCAGCACTTTGGGAGGCCGAGGCGGGTGGATTATGAGGTCAAGAGATCAAGACCGTCCTGTTCAACATGGTGAAACCCCATCTCTACTAAAAATACAAAAATTTTGCTGGGCACGGTGGCACACGCCTGTAGTCCCAGCTACTCGGGAGGCTGAGGCAGGAGAATTGCCTGAACTCAGGAGGCGGAGGTTGCGGTGAGCCGAGATTGCACCATTGCACTCCAGCCTGGGTAACAAGAGCGAAACTCCGTCTCAAAAAAAAAAAAAAAAAAAAAAAGAGTATAATGGAGCTGAAAAACTCCTACCACCTAGTGAGGTCATAGCTGTTTAACGTCATAGTACAATGCATTACCCATGTATTTGTGGTGCTGCTGCTGTAAACAAACCTATTGCATTCCCAGTCATAAAACTACATGTACCATTACGTATGGTACATAATATTTGATGCTGATAATAAATGACTATATTACATGTTTGTATATTGACTATGCTATAGTTTTTATCATCACTGCAGAGTGTACTTCTTCAACTCTTTTTTTTTTGAGATGGAGTTGCTATTTCCAGGCTGGAGTGCAGTGGCACGATCTCGGCTCACTGCAACCTCTGCCTCCCGGGTGCAAGTGATTCTCCTGCCTCAGCCTCAAGTAGCTGGGACTACAGGTGTGCACCACCATGCCTAGCTAATTTTTTGTATTTTATTAGACATGGGGTTTCACCATGTTGGCCAGGATGGTCTCGATCTCCTGACCTCATGATCCTCCCACCTTGGCCTCCCAAAGTACTGGGATTACAGGTCACTATCCCTGATAAACATAGATACCAAAATTCACAACAAAATGCCAGCAACCTGAGTACAGCAGCACATTAAAAAGTTAATTCATCATGATCAAGTAGGCTTTATTCCTGGAATGGGGATTGGTTCCACATATGCAAATCAATAGTGTGATTTGCATAAACAGAATTAAAAAACAAAACCATGGCTGGGCACGGTGGCTCAAGCCTGTAATCCCAGCACTTTGGGAGGCGAAGACGGGTGGATCATGAGGTCAAGAGATAGAGACCATCCTGGTCAATATGGTGAAACCCCGTCTCTACTAAAAATACAAAAAATTAGCTGGGCATGGTGGCGCACACCTGTAATCCCAGCTATTCGGGAGGCTGAGGCAGGAGAATTGCCTGAACCCAAGAGGCGGAGGTTGCAGTGAGCCGAGATCGCACCATTGCACTCCAGCCTGGGTAACAAGAGCGAAACTCCGTCACAAAAAAACAAACCAAAAAACAGAACCATACGATCATCTCAATAATCATAAACAGTATTAAGAAACAAAACCATATGATCATCTCAATGGATGCAGAAAAGCTTTTGATAGAATCTAACATCCCTTTATCATAAAAACTCTCAACAAACTAGGCATCAAATAATCATACCCTAAAATGATAAGAGCCATTATAACTCAATCATGACAGTTTCAGGTGAGAAAGAAAAGAAATAAAACGATAAGAGCCATGTATAACAAACCCACAGTCAACATCATACTCAATGAGTAAAAGCTGGAAGCACTCCCCCTTGAGAACTGGAACAAGAAAGAGATGCCATATTAGGCCATTTCTCATTGCTATAAATACTGAGTAATTTATAAAAAAGAAAGGTTTAATTTGCTCACAGTTCTATAGGCTACACAGGAAGCATGATGCTGGCATCTGCTCAGATTCTGGGGAGACCTCAGGAAACTTATAATCATGGTGGGAGGTGAAGGGGGAGCAGGCACATCACAGGATCAGAGCAGGAGCAAGAGAGGGAGGGGTGAGATGCCACACATTTTTAAACAACCACATCTCATGAAACTCACTCACTATTATGAGAATACCACCAAGGAGATGGTTTTTTTTTGGTTTTTTTTTGTTTTTTTGTTTTAAGGAAAAGAGAGGAAGAAAAAGAGGGAGAGAGAACAGGAATATTGCTTTATTCTATGAATGGGTATTAATAATGGCCGATCATTATTTTGTGTATTTAAAGTGGAGAATGTGTATTTTATGTATCTAAAGTGGAGAGCTCTACAAGTGCTTATTAAGTTTACTTGTTACTGATCTGAGTTCAGATTCTGGATATCCTTATTAATTTTCTGTCTCGTTGAGTCTAAATCTCTTTATGGGTCTTATGTATCTGGGTGTTAGGATGCATTGATCCTTATACCACTCTATCTTTGTTGGTTTGAAATCTGTTTTATCAAATGCATGAATTGCAACTCCTTTTTGTTTATTTATTTGTTTTTGTTCTCCATTTGGTTGGTAAATCTGTCTCCAACCCTTTGTTTTGAGTCTTTGTGTATCTTTGGATATGAAATGGGTCTGGATGTAGTATACCGTTAGGTTTTGGCTGTATCTTTTGATAGGAGATGGTTCTGAACCATTTATGAGAAATACACTCCCACAATTCAGTCACCTTCCACCAGGCCCCACCTCCAACACTGGGTGTTACAACTCAACATGAGATTTGAGTGGGGACGCTTACCCAAACTACTTCAGATACCTACTTTCAGCACTTTTACTCAATGCAGTACTGGAAATCCTAACCAGAGCAATCAGGGAAGAGAAATACATAAAAGGTATCCAAATAAGAAATCAAGTCAAATTATCTCTCTTCACAGATGATATGAGTCTACACCTAGGAAACACTACAGACTCTGCCAAAAGACTCCTAAACTTGATAAACAACATCAGTAAAGTTTCAGGATATAAAAATCAATGTACAAATGGCATACACAAAATGCCTAGATCTCAAATATACAATGTTACTGGTGTATAGAAATGCTGTGATTTCCTATATATCACTTTACATTGGTATGTAGAAAATCATAGCATTTCTCTTTTTTTTTTTTAAGGAAATAAAGGCAACAGCTGGAAATCATAGCATTTCTACACACCAGTAACATTCAAGCTGAGAGCCAAATCAAGAATGCAATCTTCTTCATAATGGCCACTACAAAACATAAAATACCCAGGAATACATCTAACCAGAGAGGTGAAAGAGCTCTACAAGGAGAACTACAAAACACTGCTGAAAGAAATCACAGATGACAGAAACTAATGGAAAACCTTTCACGTTCACGTATTGGAATAATCAATATTTTTTACATGGCCACACTTCCCAAAGCAATCTACAGATTCAGTGCTATTTCCATCAAATTACCAACATCATTTTTCACAGGATTAGAAAAAATCAATTCTAAAATTCATAGGGAACCAGAGAAGAGCCTGAATAGTCAAATCAATCTGAAGCAAAAAGAACAAAGCCAGAGGCATTACACTATCAGATTTCAAATTATACTACAAGACTACAGTAACCAAAACAGCATGATACTGTTACAAAAACACACAGATCAGGCCAGGTGCGGTGGCTCACGCCTATAATCCCAGCACTTTGGGAGGCCGAGGTGGGTGGATCACAAGGTCAAGAGATAGAGACCATCCTGGTCAACATGGTGAAACCCCATCTCTACTAAAAATACAAAAATTGGCTGGGCATGGTGGTGTGTGCCTGTAGTCCCAGCTACTCGGGAGGCTGAGGCAGGAGAATTGCTTGAACCCAGAAGGCTGAGGTTGTGGTGAGCCAAGATCGCGCCATTGCAATCCAGCCTGGGTAACAAGAGTGAAACTCCATCTCAAAAAAAAAAAACCAAAAAAAACACAGACCAATGGAACAGAAGAGAGAACCCAGAAATAACGTTGCACACCTACAGCCATCTGATCTTTGACAAAGTCAACAAAACAAACAATGGGGAAAGTTCTTCCTATTCAATAACTGGTGCTGGGATAACTGGCTGTCCAAATGCAGAAGAATAAAACTGGATCCCTACCTATTATCACACACACAAATTAAATCAAGATGGAGCAAAGACTTAAAAGTAAGATTTACCACTGCAAAAATCCTAGGAGAAAACCAAGGAAGGACTCTCCTAGATATCAGCTTTAGCAAAGAATTTACGACTAAGTCCTCAAAAGTAATTACAACAACACAAAAATTGACAAGTGGGACTTAATTAAAGAGCTTCTGCATAGCAAAAGAAACTCTCAACAGAGTAAACAGATAACTACAGAATGGGAGAAAATATTCTCAAACTATGCATCCGACCAAAGTCTAATATCCGAAATCTACAAAGGACTTAAACAATTTAACAAGCCAAAAACATATAATCTCATTAAAAAGTGGGCAAAGGTACTCACTTTGGCAGCACATATACTAAAAAGTGGCAAAAGGACATGAATAGACACACTTCTTAAAAGGAGACATATAGGTGGCCAACAAACACATAAATGTTTAAGATGGCAAATTTAATGGTATGTTTGTTATCACAATCAAAGAAGATTTAAAAGAAGAAAAGGAATGATGACAGTATTACAGCAAATAGGGAATGTATTTAAAAAGATAGAAGCCATTCAAAGAACTAAATGGGAATGTGGAGTTGAAAAGAACAACTGAAATGAGAAATTTTCCAGAGAGAATTTATCTAGAGAGAATTCTCAACAGTAGGTTTCTTTCTGCTGCCTGACCACCGCCATCATGGGTCGTAAGCATGCTCCCGGGAAGGGCCTGTCCCAGTCGGCTTTGCCCTATGGCCGCAGCGTCCCCACGTGCCTGGAGTTGACATCTGACGACGTGAAGGAGCAGATTTACAAACTGGCCAAGAAGGGCCTGACTCCTTCACAAATCGGTGTGATCCTGAGAGATTCACATGGTGTTGCACAAGTACGTTTTGTGACAGGCAATACAATCTTAAGAATTCTTAAGTCTAAGGGACTTGCTCCTGATCTCCCTGAAGATCTCTACCATTTAATTAAGAAAGCAGTCACTGTTTAAAAGCATCTTGAGAGGAACAGAAAGGATAAGGATGCTAAATTCTGTCTGATTCTGATAGAGAGCCAGATTCATCGTTTGGCTCAGTATTATAAGACTAAGCAAGTCCTCCCTCCCAATTGGAAATATGAATCATCTATAGCCTCTGCCCTGATTGCACAAATTTGTCTATGTGCTCAAGCAATAAATATGATTGTTTAATTAAAAAAAAAACAGTAGGTTTAAACTGACAAAAGAAAGAACCTGTGGACTTGAAGACAGATTAAGATTATACAGCCTGAAGCATATAGAGAAATTAATAATGAAGAAAAAATATACAGGGCCTCAGAGAAATGTGGACACTCTTAAGTGCACCAACCTACACATAATGGGCATACCAGAAGGAGAAGAGAGAGAAAAAGGAGCCAGAAAAAAAAATACTCAGAGAAATAATGGCTTAAACCTTCCCAAATTCATTGAAAAACAATAGCCTACATATTCATTAAGCACAATGAATTCCAAGTAGGATAAATGCAGATATCCACAAATGAACACCTCATAATAAACAATATTGAAATTCAAAATCAAGTAGAAGATCTTGAAAGCAGCAAAATAAATAAATAAATAACTCATCAGTTTCAAGTGAACCCCATTAATTTAACAGCCTATTTCTCAGCAGAAACAATGGAAGCCAGAAGACAGTGGGATGACATATTAAAGGTACTCAAAGGAAAAAACAGTGTTAACCAAGAATCCTTTAACCAGAAAAACTATCTTTCAAATAAGAAGATGACATACTTTCCAAGATAAACAAAAAGTGAGAGAATTCATTGCTAACAGTCCACCTTACCAGAAAAACTAAAGAAAGTTCCTCAGGCTGAAAGCAAGTGACCCCAAATTGTAATTTGAATCCATGTGAAAAAACAAACAGCACCAGAAAGGCAATTAAGTAATGGTAAAAGACAGTAAAAATGTATATTTGCTTTGCTTCCAACTGATGTTAAAAGCAACTGTATAAAATATGTATATCTAATATGTTGTTGGGCCTATAACATATGACAAAACATGACATGGGCAGTCCCCAACTTACAATTGTTTGACTTATAATTTTTCAACTTTATGTTGGTGTGAAAGTGACATACACCCAGAGGAAACTGTACATTGAATTTTGAATTTTGATCTTTTTGTGTGCTAGCAATATATGCTATGATAGTCTCTTGTGATGCTGGGAGGTGGCAATGAGCAGTTCCCACTTAGTCATGCAACCACAAGGGTGATCAATTGATACCATACAATATTCTATATTCAATAAATTATAAGAGATATTCAACACCTTATTGTAAAATAGGCTTTGTGTTAGATGATTTTGCCCAACTGTAGGCTAATGTAAGTGTTCTGAGCATGGCTAAGGTAGGCCAGACTAAACTATTCATGTTTGGTAGGTTAGGTGTATCAAATGCATTTTCCACTTGATATTTTAAAATTACAGTGGATTTATCAGGATGTAACTCCATCATAAGCCAGGGAACATCTGTATATGTATAATATATTTGCCAATAGCCACACAAAGGAGGTAGGTGATAGCAAAGCTGTATTGAGCTAAGGAAATGAATACAGATGAGCTAGTAACTATAACAATATATTGTTTGTTTGTGATATTAATAGTTATGTATACAATAATGCTGCAAAAGGGGGGAAGAAATAGAGCTGTGTAGGAGTGATATTTCTCTATATCGTTGGAGCTGAGCTATTATAATCTGGATCTGATTCTGATAAGATGTATGTAGTAACCCCTAGATCAAATATACTTTGTATTATGTTCACAAAACACTCAACATATAGTATAAAAACATAAAAAAATTAAAACTCTACATTAGGAAATATTCATGTGATACAAAAGAAAGCAGTAAAGGAGGACTAGAGGAACAAAAAAAAAGACAAGGCATATATAGAAAACAAAAGTAAAATGGCAGATGTAAATGCAACCATGGAAATAACATTAACTATAACATTAACTATGAATGAATTAAACAATCAAATCTAAAGGCACAGTTTTTCTGACTAGGTTTTAAAAATGATTCAGCTATATGTTGTCTACTGTGAACATACTTTAGATTCAAATATACAAATAGAATAAAAGTTTAAAAATGGAAAAGATATCTAGCCAGGCTCGGTGACTCATGCCAGAAACCCAAGCACTTTGGGAGCCTGAGGCAGGCAAATCACAAGGTCAGGAGTTCAAGACCAGCCTGACCAACATGGTGAAACTCCATCTCTACTAAAAATACAAAGATGAGCTGGGCATGATGGTGGGTGCCTGTAATCCCAGCTACTCAGGAGGCTGAGGCAGGAGAATCACTTGAACCTGGAAAGCAGAGGTTGCAGTGAGCTGAGATCACACCACTTCACTCCAGCCTGGGTGACAGAGCGAGACTCCATCTCAAAAAAAAAAAAAAAAGGAAAAGATATATGTTATGCAAATAGAAACCACAAGAGACCTGGAATACCTATAATAATACCAGACAAAACAGAAATTAAAACAAAAACATCAATAGAGAAAAAAGACATTTTATTACTATAAAAGGGTCAGTGATTTAAGAAAAAAATCAACCCACTAGGAATAGAAGAATAGTTCCTCAACCTGATGAAGAGCCTCTTTGAAAAACCCATAGATGAAACCCACAGGTGAAAGGGCCACTGTGGCACATGTATACCTATGTAACAAACCTGCATGTTCTGCACATGTATCCCAGAACTTAAAGTAAAATCAAAAGAAAACGTATGTTCACAAAAACTTGTACATGAATGTTTATACCTGTATTATTCACAATGGTCAAAAGGTGGAAAGAACCCAAATGCCCGTTGTCATGAGTGGAACTGTGTCCCCTAAAAATACACATTGACATACTAACCTCCAGTTTCTCAGAATGTAAGCAAATTTGTAAACAGAGCCAACACAGATATAATCAGGTGAACATGAGGCCACTGGTGTGAGCCCTATGCCAGTCTGGTTGGGCTCTGTGAGCCCCTGGCTTATGTCCTTATTGACACCGGAGGGAATGAGGGAGACACACAGGAAGAAGGGCGTGTGATGACTGCGGCAAGGACTGGGGCAATGCATCCAAAACCAAGAAATGCTAAGAGCTGTCAGCAAATACTAAAACTGGATTGATCTCTGTAGGTTTCAGAAGGAACATGGAGGCCAGGCGCGGTGGCTCACGCCTGTAATCCTAGCACTTTGGGAGGCCGAGGCAGGCGGATCACTTGAAGTCAGGAGTTTGAAATTGGCCTGGCCAACATGGTGAAACTCCATCTCTACTAAAAATATAAAAATTAGCTGGGCATGGTGGTGAGCGCCTGTAATCCCAGCTACTCAGGAGGCTGAGGCAGGAGAATCTCTTGAACCCAGGAGGCAGAGAGGTTGCAGTGAGGTGAGATGGTGCCACTGCACTCCAGCCTGAGCAACAGAGCAAGGCTCAAAAAAAAAAGGAATAGAGAATCTATAAAGAAAAGTAGATTCATAGCTGCTTAGGGAAGGGAATGGAGTGAGGGGGGCAAAGGGGTAAGACCTAGAAGGTAGGAGGTTTCTTTTTGAGGTGATGAAAATGTTCTGAAATTGACCATGGTGATGGTTGCAGTATTAATACACCAAAATCCATTTAACTGTATACTTCATGATCTGTAAGTTATATCAATAAAGCCTTTTTTAACAAGAAAAGAAACAGATATAAAGAAAAAAAAAGCTCACAGTAAAGAAAATGTCCTCTCTGACTTATAGGTCTTGGTTAGTTCTAGGAAGAAAATTGATTCACCTAGTTTCTGAGAAATGTTTACTGCAATTAAATGAACTACTTCTAGGAAGCAGCAGGAGTACTGATTCTCTCTAACCTATCTCATACCTTGCGGTGTTACCCAATCCATCTGGGCGTCCTCCATCACAGTCCTCCACATGCTACCCGGTGCTTCCTTCATCAGAGCCCCTGGCTATGTTGGGCTGTTACTGTAAGAGACAGAGCACTCTTCCCTGCTGGGCTTCGAGCCCTATGTGGTGAGTCTCTGACCCTATCCTGCTCACCATCATGTCATTAGGTCCTTCCATGGGCCCCTTGGAAGGACCTGATGTGTATTGAAAAAACACAATATCTTATATCCTTAGAATTTCTAGGAACTTTCCACTAGGCTCACATCATAAATAGAAATAAAGGCTATTTTGAGGACCTGTAGCTCTTCCGTGCTTTACCTAAAGAGAGATCAACAATTTTCTCTCCTGCTTAATGTATTTCTTTTTTTTTTTTTTTTGCCTTGAGATACAGTCTTGCTTATCACCCAGACTGGAGTGCAGTGGTGTGATCTCAGCTCACTGCAACCTCTGCTTCACGGGTTCAAGCGATTCTGCTCCTCAGCCTCCCGAGTAGCTGAGACTACAGGCACGTGCCACCATGTCTGGTTAATTTTTGTATTTTTTTGGTAGAGATGGGTTTCATCATGTTAGCCAGGCTGGTCACGAACTCCTGACCTCAGGTGATCCACCCTCCTTGGACTCCCAAAGCACTGGGATTACAGGCATGAGCCACCGCACCCAGCCTGCTTTATATATTCTATATGCACATACATTTGCACATAAGATCATTGGAAAAAAGGTTTTTGCATCTAAAAATGTTTCATGCCCATTGTACTGTGTACTTGCAAGGTGTGTCTGTAGCTCTGAGATGCTGTATTTACGGAAGGGGTACCAAGGTTTTAATGATGTGGATTTATATGTTGGTGTCTATGGTGGGCATAGAGATATGCTGCTTGAATCTTCATTCAAGGAGAACTTTCCAATCTGCTTGAAGAAGTGCAGTGAGCTAACAGTGTCCAGTTGCAGCCCCATTAGGACCCACCTCAGCATGGAGCGGAACCCACGGTCTCCCAAGGAAGCCCCAGATAGTCATTAAGGACTCTGGGATACAGGGCATGACCCTATCTGCCCAACATAAGCCATCCCTAGCAACAATTTTCTCCAGATTTTGGGTCTGTTTTCTCTGCCTGGTGGTCTTGGTCTGCCCCTGTCCAATCATCCTTCCTCCCTTCATTTTTTTTTTTTTTTGAGATGGAGTCTTACTCTGTTGCTCAGGCTGGAGTGCAGTGGTACGATCTCAGCTCGCTGCAACCTCCGCCTCGTGGGTTCAAGCAATTCTCCTGCTTCAGCCTCCCAAGTAGCTGGGATTACAGGCGCTTGCCACCACATTCAGGTAATTTTTGTATTTTTTTGGTAGAGATGGGGGTTTCACCATGTTGGCCAGGCTGGTCTTGAACTCCTGACCTTGTGATCCTCCCTCCTCAGCCTCCCAAAGTGCTCCTCCCTTGTTTCCTTTCACAAGTGTTGGATCTGCATTCTGGTCTGAAGACTTTTTCTGCTACCAGTGTCATCTACTATCTTCCTTTTTTTGTCTTTCACAGGCATCACCCCCCTCCCTCCAATAAATGACAGATCCCTAACTCCATCTAAGTCTCAGCTTAGATGGATCTAATTCACATAATGTACATAATGGCATTTATTGTTGTTTGTTTTGAGACAGAGTCTCACTCTGTTGCCCAGGCTGGAGTGCAGTGGCACCATCTTGGTTCACTGCAACCTCTGCCTCCCAGGTTCAAGTGATTCTCATGCCCCAGCCTCCCAAGTAGCTGGGATTACAGGCATCCACCACCACACTTGGCTAATTTTTTTCTGTTTTTAGTAGAGACTGGGGTTTCACTGTGTTGGCCAGGCTGGTCTCGAACTCCTGGCCTCAAGTGATCTGCCCACCTTGGCCTCCCAAAGTGCTGGGATTACAGGCATGAGCCACCACGCCTGGCTGCATTTATTGTTTATTACACATACAGTCCCAAAACTCTTTTCTAATCTTCTAAGTACCTCCTACTGTGTGGCTCTTGATCAGAGGCAAGTCTTTGCCTAGGCCCACTACTACAGCTGAAGGAGTTATTCATTCGTCCTCACCTCACCTTGAAACCTAAGGCTTTAATGTGTGGCTAGATGTCTGGAACTCTTTATCACGAAGATGTGAGACGAAAACACAGACACAATCAGGAAACTGTCTATAGTGGCATCAATGAGTCTAGAGTCCCATGGCAGTACCCAGGGGGTGGGTCAGGTGTTCAGCATCCAGGAAATGGGTGGTGTGGCAGCAGTTACTACCAAATAGCTTTGGACACTACCTTGGCTGGTGGTCCCCTACCACAGCCTCTTTTTCCTACTCATATTCTTACCCTGTTTTTCCAGAATTGCTGTTAATTTTGTGAGCTAAACAATCACCTTCCAGTAGCTAACAGCCTTTCTATTTAAAGCAACCAAAACCACTTTATATTGCTTAAAAATAGGAACCCTGGCCGGGCACAGTGGCTCATGCCTGTAATCCCAACACTTCGGGAGACCGAGGCAAGTGGATCACCTGAGGTCAGGAGTTCAAGACCAGCCCGGCCAATATGGTGAACTCCCGTTTCTACTAAAAGTACAAAAATTAGCCAGGTGTGGTGGCACACACCTGTAATCCCAGCTACTTCAGGGGGCTGAGGCAGGAGAATTGCTTGAACCCCAGAGGCAGAGGTTGCAGTGAGCCGAAATCATATCACTGCACTCTAGCCTGGGCAACAGAATGAGACTCTGTCTCAAAAAACCAACCAACCAACCCTGACTGTTATGGGTCCTGAGGTTCCCTGGAGGTGAAAGGTTGAAGAGATGATCAAAGATGAGGTGCTCTCCTTGGACTCCTGCCTGAACTCTCTCTTTCACATACAACACGGTAATAAACCCCAACTCAGGCAGTGAAACAGATTCTAAATCTACCATCTGCTCCCCAGCTCCACTGCAGCTGCTGGGTCTGGGTCAACATCACCAGTCGCAGTAGCCTGCTAACAGGTCTTCGCTTTTGTATCCATCATATGACAGCTAGTTGAGCCTGTGAAGTATGTCAGCACATGTCACCTCTGCTCACCATCCCTCCAAAGATCTGGATCACTCTCAGGGAAACAGCCAAGACCTTACCTGGGACCACAAGACCCCGCACAGTCTGCCCACTGGCCCTCATCACCTCCCTGGCCTCGTTTCCTTCACTCCTACTCTGTCTTCCTCCTTCACGCCAGCTATACCTGCTCCCTGTGGATTCCTGGATGCACAGAGCCTGCCTTAGGACTCTGCTGTTTTTGATCATTCTGCCAGAACACTACCCTCCCTTCACTACCCTATCTTCACGGCGTGCTGCTCCACCACCTTGTGAGACCACCCTTCACCATCCATTTACAATTCCAATCGCAGAATGCATATTCCACTTACCAGCTTTTCTTTTCTTTGTCTTTTTCTTTCTTTTTTTTTGAAATGAAGTCTCACTCTTGTTGCCCAGGCTGGAGTGCAATGGCTCGATCTTAGCTCACTGCAACCTCCACCTCTCAGGTTCAAGCGATTCTCCCGCTGCAACCTCTGCCTCTCAGGTTCAAGTGATTCTCCTGCCTCAATCTCTGCCTCTCAGGTTCAAGAGATTCTCCTGCCTTAACCTCACCTCTCACGTTCAAGTGATTCTCCTGCCTCACCCTCCTGAGTAGTTCAAACGATTCTCCTGCTCAATCTCGGATCACTGCAACCTCTGCCTCTCAGGTTCAAGTGATCCTCCTGCCTCAACCTCTGCCTCTCAGGTTCAAGTGATTCTCGTGCCTCAATCTCTGCGTCTCAGGTTCAATTGATTCTCCTGCCTCAACCTCCGCCTCTCAGGTTCAAGTGATCCTCCTGCCTCAATCTCTGTCTCTCAGGTTCAATTGATTTTCCAGCCTCAACCTCCACCTCTCAGGTTCAAGCAATTCTCCTGCCTCAATCTCCTAAGTAGTTCAAATGATTCTCTTTTTTTTTTTTTTTTTTTGAGATGGAGTTTCGCTCTTGTTACCCAGGCTGGAGTGCAATGGCGCGATCTTGGCTCACCACAACATCTGCCTCCTGGGTTCAGGCAATTCTCCTGCCTCAGCCTCCCGAGTAGCTGGGATTACAGGCACGCGCCACCATGCCCAGCTAATTTTTTTGTATTTTTAGTAGAGACGGGGTTTCACCATGTTGACCAGGATGGTCTCCATCTCTTGACCTCGTGATCCACCTGCCTCGGCCTCCCAAAGTGCTGGGATTACAGGCTTGAGCCACCGCGCCCGGTCCTCAAATGATTCTCTTGCCTCAATCTCGGCTCACTGCAACTTCCACCTCTCAGGTTCAAGCGATTCTCCTGCCTCAACCTCCTGAGGAGTACAGGTGCCTGCCACCATGCCTGGTATAGTAGAGACAGGGTTTCACCATCCTGGCCAGGCCGCTCTCAAGCTCCTGACCTCAGGTGATCTACCCAGGTCAGCCTCCCAAAATGCTGGGATTACAGGCATGAGCCGCCGCACTGGCCCAGCCTTGCTTTTCTAATGCAGTTTATCATTTGCATAATTATTACATGTGAGCTCTCTTGTCTACCTTCCCTACTAGAATGTAAGCTCCTTGAAGACAGGAGTTTTTGTCTGTTTTGCTTACGGATGGATCCCAAGTCCCTGAAGACTATGCTGGCACTTGTTGGGTATTCAATAAATATAGCCTGAATAAATGAAAAAGAGGGAATGTTTTTGTCAGTTTATGCAGTTTGGAAATGGAATGATAGATAAGCTGAGAACAACTGAGCCATCCTCAAAAATGGAGAGGGGAGGCCGAGCATGGTGGCTCATGCCTGTAATCCCAGCACTTTGGGAGGCCAAGGCGGGTGGATCACTTGAGGTCAGAAGTTCGAGACTATGGAGGTCAGGAGTTCAAGACCAGCCTGGGCAACATGGTAAAACCCCATCTCTACCAAAATTACAAAAATTAGCCAGGTGCAGTGGCACGTGCCTGTAATCTCAGCTACTCGGGAGGCTGAGGCAGAAAAATCGCTTGAACCCGGGAGGCGGAGCTGGCAGTGAGCCGAGATTGTGCCACTGCACTCCAGCCTGGGCCACAGAGTGCGACTCCTTCTCCAAACAAACAGACAGACTGGGGAGTATTTGGAATTGGGAGTCGTGCTGAGAGCAACCAGAAAGGAGGATTAGAAGAAGAGATGACGACGACGACGACGACGACGACGACGACAACGACGATGGCGGAGAAAGGTGATGAGTCAGCAAGACGGGTGAGGATGGGGCATTTCACGCAGGGGGAGTCACCGGAGGTGACCTGGCAGGAACTATCTCCAACAACAGGGAAGTCAAGAAAGACATTTCAAGCTGTTTGCTGCGCCCTACGTTGCCGTCACACACAACACACAATAAACTCTCTGCACTCAACAGACGTGAGGTCTTTGTTGACTTTTTGGGGGCTGGTGGGTAAAGATGAGAAGCGAGGAGAAAGGATTTTAGACTACATTTTGGTCAAAATCAGAGCACACACAAAAAGGAACAACACGTTAACACACTGTTCTTTAGAGAAAAAAAAGGAACGACATGAAGACACTGGGTCTACAATAAGAACTGATGCAGCCGGAAACCTACGCAACGTTGACCACGCTCCCAGGGAACCTGCAGGCAGAGGCGCACATCTTGCACAGGGCATTGCTCTTCTAGCGGAGGGGAAGACACACAGCTGTACATTCTCAGGTGAGCCCGGCTGAATCTGTAATCATAGTGCCTTCTCTAAGGGATGCTGCCAGGATTACTAAGACGAAGAAGAGGTGGCTGCTCCTGAACACGAGAGGAGAGGAGAGGAGGGCTTCGTTCTTCACTGCTTCCTCCCTGCCCCACAGGAGGTGGCGCTCAGCGGGCCACGAGGCAGAGCTTATAGGTCGGGGGGATGTTGCCAAAGCCTGAGAGCTTGGGGGTGATATCGATGTCTGCAGGCGGCACCAGTGAGCGGAGAGAGAAGTTCTGAAGGATGAAGATGAAGTAGAGAAAGAGTTCCATGCGGGCCATGGCCTCACCCAGGCAGATGCGCTTTCCTGCAGGCACAGGGGAGGGCAGAAGGAAGAGTCACACCTGCACAGGTCATGGGGGTGGCCGGGTGTTGGAATTGACCACCCCACTGAGCCTCAGCTTGCCTCATGAGCATCTCAGGGCTCATGACTGAGCCCACTTTATAAAGGGGTGTTACACTGGCTTAGTGGGTGCCTATAGCTAGAGCTCAGCCAGGACCTGCTACTTCTCTGATGTCTGGGATTCCATCCCATTCCAAGAGGGAATGGCTCAAAAGGATCCATGAGTTTCAAGGTTGTGTTTATTTCAGTTCCTCAAGGGTTCGTCCAATGCCTATTAGGTGCCAGACACTGGTGAGAAAAAAACGTGAAAACTCACCCTTAGTAACACTGACTGTTTGTAAGCCACTCTTCCAGTCATTTGGAAGGATTAATCCCTGTTTCACAGATGGGGGCTGAAGTGACTCACCCAAGGCCCCACCAATTCAAAAAGGTGAAGTGGAGTCCAGGTTTCCAACTACTGTCCTGACTCCAGGTTCCAAACGACATACACTTTTCGTTGTTGGTGTTTGAGACGAGGTCTTGCTCTGTTGCCCAGGCTGGGGTGCAGTGGCATGATCTCCGCTCACTACAACCTCGCCTCCTGGGTTCAAGTGATTTTTGTGCCTCAGCCTCCCGAGTAGCTGGGACTACAGGCGCACGCCACCACACCTGGCTAATTTTTGTATTTTTAGTAGAGACAGAGTTTTACCACGTTGGTCAGGCTGGTCTCGAACCACTAGCCTCAAGTGATCCACCTGCCTCGGCCTCCCAGAGTGCTGGGATTACAGGCGTGGGCCACTGTGCCCCGCCAACATACACTCAAAATGCTGCTGTGTTAAGATTTTATGCCGTGAACAGGCAAATGACTGTCTGTTGGGCAAATCTGCCCTCCTGCTTGTGTTCACACAGCCTGCAAACTAGGAATGCTTTCGGCATTTAGAAACGGTTGGGAAACAAACAAACAAACAAAAAAGAAAATGGTTGGAAAAAAAAAGACTCTTTTGTAATATGTGAAGATGAAACAAAGTTCAAATTTCAGTGTCCGTAAATAGTTTTTCAAACTCACACACACGCTCGTTTATTTATACATTATCTGCGGCCGCTTTCGTAGGTCAACAGCAAAGGTTCAGAGGCCATCTGGCTGGAAAAATAGAAAATATGTCTTATTTTGTTCTTAACAGCCAGTGGGTTTATACCGTTTAGTGTTATTAGTGTCCTTTTTTTCTTTCTAATGATCAGAGTCAATCATTGTAATATTTACTAATTCAGGGGCTCTAAAACGTTATGGTTCTATGATGTGATCTTCAAATTCACATTGTGACTTGAACTTCAAACACAGACCAGTGGCGGGGCGGGGGGGGGGGGGGGGGCGGGATTTAGCACATGCCTGGGGGAAGTCAGACCAGAGAAAACCTACCAGAGGAAAAAGGCACAAAGGCGTCATTCTTCTTGAAGCGCCCCTTCTCATCCAGGAAGTGCTGGGGATAGAAGGCATCTGGATAGCAGAAGTATTTGGTGTCTTTGAGGACAGAGCCAAGCAGGGCAAGTACGTTTGTGCCCTGGGGTGAAAATGGAGGCAGTTAGGAGAAATCAGTGTTGGACTAGGCGGGTAGAGAATCAGGGGAAGAGAGGAGCACAGTGGAAGGGAGGCAATGAGGGGGCAACCCCACCTTGGGCAGAAGGTAACCTCGAAACTGAGTGTCCCAGATGATGTTGTGGGGGACACCCATGGGCACGATGTCTATCAGTCTCTATCATGGATGACGGCATCTGTGTAGGGCATCTTGACCCGGTCATCCACACTTGGGAGCCGGTGTGGTCCAATTACCTGGTTAATCTCTTCGAGGATCTTAGCTGGACGGAGTCAGAAAATACAGCAGAGAACGGCACAGGGAAGGCTAAGAGGTGTTTTTGTTAGGGAAGCCAGGGTGAATCACACTTTCCTAGCCCCAGCAGAAAGAGATCTCAGATGCAAGCCACGAATGTTTGGTGGCCTCTTTAACTTAACAACGAACACACTGGCGGTGCTCAATTACTCATGGGACATCAGGAGGGAGACAAACAGGTTGGAGTCTGGAACTCTGCCAGGACGTTTGGTCTTTACTTAAAAGCACCAAAAAGCCACGGTCCCAGCTTGACTTTCAAACATGGATTTTTCACAAAATGGAAAGAGGCAAGCGAGGTGACCGGGACAGGATTGACACAAATGACAAGCTGTTATGTGATTGATTAAGATCACCACTGGTGATGTTAATCTATCTTTGCAGTTGAGAAATGAGAGACTTCATCTTCTGAATTTCTGTTTTGTCATCTTCAAAATGAGTGCTATGGTCGGACAAGGTCATAGAGTTGTAAACATTGTATAACGTCTGGGGTGTGAAGAACTAGGACAATGCCTGGCACATAAAAGCAGCTAATAAATATTTGTTTTTGTTTTTGTTTTTTTTTTGAGACAGAATCTTACTCTGCTGCCCAGGCTGGAGTGCAGTGGTACAATCTCGGCTCACTGCAGCCTTTGCCTCCTGGGCTCAAAAAATCCTCATTCCTCAGCCTCCCAAGTAGCTGGGATTACAGGTCTGCGCTACCATACACCTGGCTAATTTTTTTTTTTTTTTTTTTTTTGAGACGGAGTTTCGCTCTTGTTACCCAGGCTGGAGTGCAATGGTGCGATCTCGGCTCACCGCAACCTCCGCCTCCTGGGTTCAGGCAATTCTCCTGCGTCAGCCTCCTGAGTAGCTGGGATTACAGGCACACGCCACCATGCCCAGCTAATTTTTTTTTTAAATATTTTTAGTAGAGATGGGGTTTCACCATGTTGAACAGGTAGTCTCGATCTCTTGACCTCATGATCCACCCGCCTCGGCCTCCCAAAGTGCTGGGATTACAGGCGTGAGCCACTGCGCCCGGCTTGATTATTTAGACCAGTGAAAGACAACTCAGACAATGGAGGTGAGACTAGAGGTGTTTGAGTAGAAGTGTGTTGGTGTCTCTCATCTGTACCAGGAGAAATCCTTTGGCTTGTTTTGAGTTACATTATTAAGGAGAGGGGCCAAAACTGAAAATTTTCCTTAAGCAGGTAGTGAATTCCTCATTACTAAAGTTACCCTACTGGACCAGATCATAATTTAC
The DNA here is from genome assembly GCA_031835075.1 of Saguinus oedipus. NCBI lineage: Eukaryota > Metazoa > Chordata > Mammalia > Primates > Cebidae > Saguinus > Saguinus oedipus. The sequence continues at coordinate 43,727,287 of CM063187.1, read as the reverse complement.
TGGAGATGAATTCTATTTGTCTTCTACGCTATAATGGCCATCAAAGATATCCACCTCCAAGTCTCTAAAACCTAATGCCTGGAAGGCTATGTATATAAGGGTAACGAAAAGACAAGAGAGACTCTGAACATGCCAGCAAATTAAGAATCTTGAGATGAAAAGATTAGCCTGGGTTATTGACATTGGCCCTCAATGTAATACTGTGTGTCTGTTTAAGAGAGGGGCAGGAGAATCAGAGTTAGAAAAAAAGATGAGGCCAGGCCCAAGTGGCTCACACCGGTAATCTCAGCAATTTGGGAGGCCAACGGATGGATTACCTGAGGTCAGGAGTTCAAGACCAGCCTGGCCAACATGGCGATACCCCATCTCTAATAAAAATACAAAAATTAGCTGGGTATGGTGGCACATGCCTGTAATCCCAGCAACTCGGGAGGCTGAGGAAGGAGAATTACTTGAACCTGGGAGGCAGAGGTTGCGTGAGTTGAGATCATGTCACTGCATCACAGCCTGGGCAACACAGCTAGACTCTGTCTTGAAAAAAAAAAGAAAAAGAATGAAAGATGTGATGCCAGAAGCAAATAGAGGTTTAAAGATGCTACGCTACTGGCTTTGAAGATGGAGGACAGAGTTGTGAACCCAGGATTGCAAGGAGTACGGCGTTACCACCCGGAAAAGGCAGAGAATCAGATGGGCCGTTGGTGTCGGCCTAGTGAAAGCCTATTTGAACTTCTGAAATTCAGAACAGAAGGATAATAAATTTGTGTTGTTTTAGACAACTAAGTTTCTGGTAATTTGTTAAAACAGCCACAGGCCAAGTAGAAGATTAAATTAAATGACCTCCAAAAGTCAGGGATTTCGTGTTTCTACGTCCTGAAGTTCTTAAGGGTGAAGAATCTGAGGCCGTGGGATTCTAGATTTTCAAGATGAAGTCTTCTTCATGTTGGGGTGGGAGGTACCAGACAGGCAGCTCAGGGTAGACTCACCTTCCACCTCCAGGATACTTCATTAACAGCAAGAATCCATAGCGCAAGGTAGAACTCACGGTGTCCGTGCCAGCAAAGAAGAGGTTCAGAGTGGTGAGGACCAAGTTCTTGAGGTTGAATTCTGTATGAGGATTATTTTTATCCTGAGAGTGAGGGGATAGTGAACAAAGTTACTCTCTTCTCTCTTTATTATCTTTTTTTTTTTTGACAGAGTCTCACTCTGTTGCCCAGTCTGGAGTGCAGTCGCATGATCCCGGCTCACTGCAACTTCTACCTCCCAGGTTCAAACGATTCTCCTGCCTCAGCCTCCCAAGTAGCTGGGGTTACAGGTACCTGCCACCACACCTAGCTAATTTCTTTTTTGTGTGTGTCTTTAGTACAGATGGGGTTTCACCTTGTTGGCCAGCATAGTCTTAAACTTCTGACCTCAGTTGATATGCCCACCTCAGTCTCCCAAAGTGCTGGGATTACAGGCATGAGCCACTGCACCTGGCCTATTGTCTTGTTTTCTTTTTCTTTTTTTTTTTTATAGAGGATGAAAAAGAGGGAGAGAGAACAGAAATATTGCTTTATTCTATAAATGGCTATTAATAATGGCCGATCATTATTTTATATATTTAAAATGGAGAATGTATATTTTATTTATCTAAAGTGGAGAGTTTGCTTATTAAGTTTACTTGTTACTGATCTGAGTTCAGATTCTGGATATCCTTATTAATTTTCTGTTTCGTTGAGTCTGAATCTCTTTATGGGTCTTATGTATCTGGGTGTTAGAATGCATTGATCCTTATACCACTCTATCTTTTTTGGTTTGAAATCTGTTTTATCAAATGCATGAATTGCAACTCCTTTTTGTTTATTTATTTGTTTTTTTCTCTATTTGATTGGTAAATCTTTCTCCAACCCTTTGTTTTTAGTCTATGTATATCTTTGGATATGAAATAGGTCTGGATATAGTATAACGCTAGATTTTGGCTGTGTCTTTTAATTAGAAAATTTAGTCGATTTCCATTTAAGATTACTGCCATTTGATGTTAACTGGCTATTTTATCCATTTGTTGATGTAAATTCTTCTTTCTGTTGATGTTCTTTACTTTTTGGTATATTTTTAGAAAGGCTGTCTTGTTTTCTTATTGTCTATATTGCCCGTTGTATAGGGAGACAACAGGTGGGTAAACCAATCGTGTCTAGGAGAGAGCACAGTCAGAACAAAGGTCCTGTGGCAGGAACATGCCTGTGTGTTAGAGGAACAGCAAGGCAGAAGCCAGGGGGGATGGGACGGGGTGAATAACAGGGAGGATGGGAGAAGAACGTGGGGTACCTTGTAAGATTTGATGAACGTGTAGGGACATTAGAGTATAAAATTTAACTTTCCAAGGGCAAAGTTTCAATAACATGAAAATATAAATTTACAAAAGTATAAAACTCTAGGAAATGATGATACAGAAGTGTTAACCTCTATATTTCTGTATCTCCAGGACTTTAAACATTTAAGTTTAAATATTTAACTTCAAACATTTCAGTCTTAAATGTTTAGTCTTACATTTTAAAACTTTAATCTTCTACGTTTCTGAAATTCTAAGACTCAAGACTACAGTCAGTCTCTGTCTGGCATGTCTAAGGTCTAAGACTTTACGTTTCCAAGTTCCTACAATTTCTAGATTCAAAGCCTGCTTTAAAGCTGTAATAGCTTACACTTTCACGGTTTCTCTATTCATCTATAAAGCCATAACAGTTTACACTTTTACCATTTCTCTAGTCATCTAAAGATAAAAGTCAACCCTGTGAAATAATGTCTGTTTCTTTGTTTTTGTCCTCAATGTCTGCAGGCTGGTTTAAAGTTGCAGGGACTAGAGGTTGAGAAGATGAGAGAAAAGGAGCAGGGGAAGAAGAGAAGGTACCTGGTGCATCTTGATGAGAAAGCAATCGATGAAGTCCCGGGGGTTTTGGTGGTCAAAGGTTGCTTCATTGATCTTGACTCTGGAGGCAACAAAGTCCTTTAGCTCTTCTATCAAGTAGTAGACGCGATTGTGTCTTCCTGGCAAATACCGCATGATTCCGGAGTACATGTCATATAGCTGTGGGAATAGGCAAGCGGGCTGTGTCAGTGATGGGTGCCAGGGGCCAGCATGGGCTGAGTCTGGAGTTACACAGCTGGGCTCAAAGTCCAGTGCTGGGTCTAAGAATCAGGTGAGGCCCTTTTGCTTCCTGAAGTTGGGTCATATTGAGACAGTAGTTCCCCCTTAACCCTGGTTTTGCCTTCTACCATTTCAGTTGCATGCAGCCAACTGCAGTCTAAAAATATTACATATAATAAGATATTGTAAGAGAGAAAGAGTACATTCACATAACTTTTTTAGAATATATTGTTATAATTGTTCTATTTTATTGCTTATGAATGCCAGTCTCTTATTGCACTCAATTTATAAATGAAATTTTATCATGACACGTATATATCAGAAAAGCAGTATCTATGGAATTTGGTACTATCCATGGCTTGAGGCATCCACTGGGGGTCTTGAACATTTCCGCCAGCAATGAGGGGAACTCCTCTACTCACCTCCCAGGGGTGTGGGCAGGATCGAGTGCGGTATAGGAAAGTGCTTAGTTATCTGGGGTTGGCGCGTAGGCAGAGAGGCGGCTGGGTGGGCACCTGTGTCCAGGGAGTGCTCATCTCAATGAAACTCTCATTGACCAACTGCACCAGGAACTGCTTGTCCTCATAGTCGAAGCAACTTCCGAAGACAACGGAACTGATGACGTTGGAGACGCTGCGGCCCAGAAAGAAGGTGGGGTCGATGGGGGCACCTGGGCAGTGGAAGTTGTTTATGTTGGAGGCGATGATCAAGAATATGGGGTGAAGAATCCCAGTCCCGCATCTGAGTCCCAGCTCTACTGCTTAACTGCATGTGTGAGTCACTGCTTTTTTGTGTTTTGGGTCTTGATTGGCCAATCTGCAAATTGGTTTAGGAACCATTTCATTGGATCATGAGGCTTCAATATCATTATCCATAAAATAATTAGCACAATGCCTGGCATATAGTAAACACAGTTGAGCGTAATCATGATTTTGTATTATTATTACCTAAATGCGTTGATGTTAGAGACATACACATTTGGGGGAAAGTGGGGTAAGCGACACATTATACAAGTTTCTGAATTCTGTCTAGCTCTACTGATTATTTCATTTGGGCAATTAAAAAAATCCTTCCTTTGGCCTCACCTACACCTTCTGAAAAACAAGATCAGTAAATCTGGGAACGATTTCTCAAGAATAATGTACATATTCACAAATACACAATTTTATGAATAATTTCTGGGGAACACAAGCATTTTAAGCTTTTATGTAGACACTGTTAGTCACCCATGTAGAACAGGCAAGGATCCTCTGATGTAGAGAAAATGTGTCTCTATTTCTACCTCTTATCTATTTTTCTCTGTGTTTTGTTGTTGTTGTTTTGTTTTCTCTAAGTCTTTTCTCTGTAGACCCCAGTGTTTCCAAACCTTATTTTTTGGTGGGACTGAACTCCTTTAAAAACATAATGAAACGAGTATAGAGCTTCAGATTTGCAAAATGAAGTTCAAAAGATTTTTTTTCCACAACATAAATATACTTAACACTACTGAACTGGACACTTAAAATGGTGAATATGGTAAATTTTATGTTATGTATTTTTTTACCACAACGCAAATATACAAATGTAATGAAATTTGACCCTGTCTTCAAGAAAAGTCACGAAGTCACATGTCACCAAAATCTGCTTAGGATATCAAGAGCTCACAGACCCCTTGAGATCCACTGATTAAAGTTTCTAGATAAGTGATCTCTAAGCGTCTTCCATGTTAACTGTTTTTTTGTTTTTTATTTTTCTGTTTTGTTTGTTTGTTTTGAGATGGACTCTCGCTCTGTTGCCCAGGCTGGAGTGCAGTGGCACAATCACAGCTCACTGCAACCTTGGCCTCCCGGGTTCAAACAACTCTCTTGCCTCAGCCTCCCAATTAGCTGGGATTACAGGCATGTGCCACCATACCCAGCTAATTTTTGTATTTTTAGTAGGCATGGGGTTTCACCTTGTTGTCCAGGCTGGTCTCGAACTCCCAACCTTGTGGTCTGCCACCTCGGCCTCCCAAAGTTCTGGGATTACAGGCGTGAGCCACTGAGCCTGGCTGTGTGTGTGTGTGTGTGTGTGTGTGTGTGTGTGTGTGTGTGTTTTAAGAGACAGTCTCACTCTGTCTCCCATCTCCCATACTAAAGTACAGTGGCAGGATCATAGCTCACTGCAGCCTTGAACTCCTGGGCTCAAGCAACCTCCCAAGTCAGCCCTCAAAGTGGCTGGCACTACAGGTGTGTGCCAGCCACATGCCAAGCTCATACAAACTCTTAATATGGAAGCTGGCCAGAAATCTCAGTGGATTCTTAATATTTTCCCTCTTCTCCCATTCCAGAGCTTTCTCCCACCAAAGCCCATTCTCACGACTGAGCACTTCATAACCACCCAGTCACCCAGTAGCCCTTTCCCTTGTGATCCCCATACCCTTGGTCTTCCGGAACTCCTCCAGTAGGTATCCAGCCTCCTCCTGAATTCGCTCCTCAATGCTCCGCTTTCCCATCCCAAAGTTCCGAAGGATGGTCAGGGAGAAGCGTCGGAGACTCCTCCATCGTTCTCCATTGGACAGAGCCACACCTGCCAGGATCTCAGTCTCAGGCTTCTGCCTCCCCTCCCCTCCCATGTTCAACTCTGTGCTAGACAGTGATGGGGACAGATTATGAAAGCTCTAGACTCTGCTGTCAGGGAAGCCACTCCCAGCCTTCAAGGCTCATTCAAGAGAGAAACTTTCCCTCCCTGCAGGATCCTCAAAAATAAGAAAAGTCCAGATTGAGGTGGAGTAAAAGGGAATCAGTCTAGGAATGATAAGAGGAGATCATAGAGTGTTTCTTATAGGAAAGAGAGGTAGACCTGTATAAATTTAAAAAAAATAACTGAGTGAATGCATAGCAAGGTGGAGGGACATATGGATAGAGTGCCATATACAGTGCCCTGGAGAGGGAATATTAATTCTATTTTCTATATAATACTAGTATTCTCTGGACACGTACACATATGTGTACATAGAAGCTCACACTTGTACATCGATATACCTACACAAAAGGAGTTACCTTTTGTGTAGGTATATGTACACAATGTAAGAAACATTTCTAAACGTTTCTTACTAACATTCTTACTAACATTACTTACCAACTGTGTGGACTGATGAGAGTCTTATAGCAATGTATTAGATCTAATGAAATTATTTTGCTTTATTGATGAATGGAAGGAAGAGTTTATGACTGTAATGATGGATGGATGGATGGATGACTTAATAGATGGGGGATGGTTAATGGATGGATGGTTTGAGATAGATGGATAATGGTTGGAGGGTGGATGGAAAGACTGATAGATGTATGAATGATGGAAGCACTAATGAATAGATGGAATGATGAATAGATAAATAAATAGAAAGTTAATTGACAGATGTATAGACAATAGAGTGAAAGATATTTTTACAGAAAGAATAATGAATGGATTTTCTAATGAATATGGATCAATGGACAGAAGGAAGAAAAGGTGACAGATAGATAGACAGACTAGATAGACAGAATGTAGTGAGCCTTCTTGGAATTGAAGGGTATGAGCAGTTAGAGATGGATGCGTGGGAAAAAGAGATCTACCTAAATGAAGGAGGCAGAGACCTATGGGTTAGGTGTGTGTATGCGTGTAGAAAGATGAGAAATAAGGTTGGCTATCAGGGCTTCAGTAGGTGTATAAAGAATATCACTAATCCATTAAAAGTAAGAGCAGAAATAACACAGAAAACAATAGAGTCAGAGGGCATGGATTCAAAATAAAGTGGTTCTACCACTTACTGTGTGACATTATCTAACATTTATCTTAGCTTTTTCATTTACAACATTAGTATAGGGTTAACAGCTCTCTGAAGGGAATCAATGCATTAAGTCATATAAAGCACTTACCAAAGAACCTGGCACATGGGCCATGAATTTCAGTCATTTCTGGTTTTACTGTTTCTGTGGTCATTGCTACCTACCGTAACCTTGGAAGTTTCGCTCTACTGAAGCCAATTGTCCACGGCCACTGAAGTCATCCGCTTGGTCCACCAAGGCTTCCTTCACTGCTTCATGTCCACATAAAACAACTACTGGCCGGGGACCCATGTACACAGTGAACACAGGGCCGTATTTCTCCCTGAGCTTGGAGGGAAGGAAAACACAAGAGGAGGGGGGTGACTGGAGTGCCATGTATAGACCAATCAAGGACTTTAGAGGATGGCGATTTCAGGGGGATATAAACATGGTACTGAGGAATCAAGGTAAATCATGGGCTTGGAAGGACTACTGGGAAAGAGGCACGGAAGCCTTGGCTCCTGTCATCCTAGGCAAAAGCTCATCTCTCCCCACAAGACTTAGTGTCTGCATCTAGAAAATAATGGACCTGGACTAGATAAATTCCAAGATTCATACTCCTGTCTCTGAAATGTTAAATTTCTAGAATCTCAAGACTTCATGATACCAAGTCTCAAAGTGCTAAGACAACCTGAGTCAGAGAGTCCTCGTGTTTAAAATATAATGTACTGTGATTCCAAAGTCCTGAGGTCATGAGCATCTTATTTCAATACACTGGGAAAGTGTGTTTACAACATTTCAGGATTCTGGAATTTCAGAATTCTAAGATTTGCAAAGTCTGTGTTTCCAAAAGTCTAACTTTTAGAAGCCTAATGTTTCATGTGAACCTGGCTATAGGATTACTTGCTTTTAGCCCTATAAGGGAAGACAGACAGACTCACCTTCATGAAAGACTGAAAGATAGCATCAGTTCGAACTTGCAGCAGGTTCCCCAAGAAAGGAATTGGTGTGGGACCTGGGGGCAGCTTTCCTCCCTTATTCATTCATTTCCAGGCAATGAAGATGAGCAGGCAAGACAAGAAGAGTTCCAGAAACATGGTGACAGCCCATCCCAGCCCTATGGTGGCAGGTTGGCAGGTTCTGTCCTGGCCACGAGATCCTGCCTAAATAGGTCCTGGGAGATGAGCTTATACCGAAACCTGAACACCCTGGGATTTAAGATTTCCAGGTTTGAACGTCATTGGGGAAGAGTACTTCATGTGGGGGGTGGTTATATAACCTATGATCTCCCACTTGAATAAAGGTAACTTGAATTCACACAGGGAAATCCTCTGGGGCCATTCCCCTTGCTTCATATTTCCAGTCTCCCTGTTCTTCTCTCTCAGCTCTACAGAACTGAACAGAGCTTCTTGGTTGGGTGTAAGAGGCAGACTAGTATCTTTTTAGGCTATTGATTTTCGGATGCAGACAATCTGGGGACGAGTGGCAGTTCCATCTTTTCTTCACTGGACAAGTCACTTAACCTCTGGGACTTACTTCCCCATCTATCAAATAGGGAAGTCATGTTTTATTTGTTTATTTCTTTATTGAGACAGAGTCTTATTCTGTCACTCAGGCTGGAGTGCAGTGGTGTGATCTCATTTCACAACTGTCTCCCAGGTTCAAGCAATTCTCGTGCCTCAGCCTTCCAAGTAGCTAGGACCACGGGCACACCACCACGCCCAGCTAATTTTTGTATTTTTGTAGAGATGTGGTTTCACCATGTTGGCCAGGCTGGTCTCAAACTCCTAGCCTCAAGTGATCCACTCGCCTCAGCCTCCCAGAGTGCTGCGTTTACAGGCATGAGCCACCACAGCTGGCAGACCAAGTTGTTTAGAAAGTCTTGACAGACAACAAGGAAACCTCTTTGTCCATTATTTAATTAAGGATAACCCTAATTAATCAGTTATTAAATTTTTTAAAATTTTTAATTGACAGATAATTGTACATATTTGTGGGGTACAGTGTGATATTTTGATACATGTATGCAATGTATATCAATGAAATTAAGGTAATTATTATATCCATTACTAGACATTTATTATTTATTCATGGTAAGAACATTCGAAATCCTCTCTTCTCACTATTTGGAAATAAGCAATGTAGTATTGTTAACCATAGGCACCCTACTGTGTAATGTAACACTAGAATGTTAATAAGGAAAGTAAGCTGAAGATTTAGAAAACAAGAGAAATAAATCAATTGAAAGGGTTTTATTCAAAAAGTTCTTGTTTCTACTCGAGATAATGTTAAATAACAATAATCAAAGATTACCTGTGTTGGTGTATCAGAACTTTGCTGCATCAAATACAAAAAAGAAAAAGAAAAAAAAAAAACTTTGCTGGTGTGTGTGTGTGTGTGTGTGTTTTGAAAGTGTAAGGTATAGAGATCACCTCTGAACCCCAGTCTCTGGAGGGAAACATCTCCTCTAAAGACATGACCTAGTGATTGTTCTCGTTAATAATCTAAAAAGTGGTTCTCTACCTTTTCTGCTCCAAATATTTTTAAATCTTTACTGTCCTGAAACTAACTTCCTGGATATTGTATCCTACCCATATATGCTATTAAACAAAATTCAGTGTCCTTATGTGACTGTATTCTCAGGCCTGGAAACTGAATCCCTTAAGGTATCTGTAGGTTTGGGGAATGGGGTTTGGCTGGCTGAGCTGAGGCATCCTGTGTCCAGAAGTGGTGTAAATCCTGGGGAAACTGAGTGACTCACACAGTGCCACCTTTTGTTTCTTGGATCTGCTGCTGGAATGTCTTTCTTAGAGACTCAGCTCAGCCTACCTCCTTTGACTCTTAGCTTTCGCCTTCCCATCCCATTCTGATCCCCACCACCCAACACTTAACACCCTTTTTACTAGTCTCTCTCTTTTTTTTTTTTTTTTTTTTTTTTGGTATTTTTAGTAGAGGCAGGGTTTCACTGTGCTGGCCAGGCTGGTCTCGAACTTCTGATCTCATGATTCACCCACCTCGGCCTCCCAAAGTGCTGGGATTACAAGCATGAGCCACCACGCCCAGCCTTTACTAGTCTCTTAACCATCTTGTGGTGGTGGCATGTGTGTGGTGATGGGGTTGTGAGTCTGGTTTTCCTATTCAGACAGGAAGGGAGAGAGAAAGTGCTCTTAGAACATCTCCCCTAACCATCCCACTTCCAGACAGGAAGCCAGGAATGGAGGAACTTGAACTAAAAAGCAGAAGCAAGCTAAAGAGAAAAAATAATTGCAGAGCACTGGAGGCAGAGAAATTCAGAGCATGGCAGATTATGCCAGGTATTGTGTGATGGAGACAGAGACCAAGATTGAAAGAAAATAGAGGTGCATAGAAACAGAACCAGAGGGAGATCAAAATAGAGATGAGGCCGGGCGTGGTGGCTCACACCTGTAATCCCAACACTTTGGGAGGCCAAGGCAGGAGGATCACCTGAGGTCAGGAGTTCGAGACCAGCCTGGCCAACATGGTGAAACCCCATCTCTACTAAAAATATAATTTAAAAAAATTAGCTGGGCATGGTGGTGGGCACCTGTAATCCCAGCTACCCAGGAGGCTGAGGCAGGAGAATCACTTGAACCTGGGAGGCGGAGGTTGCAGTGAGTTGAGATCATGCCACTGCTCTCTAGCCTGGGCAACAAGACCGAGACTCTGTCTCAAAAAGACAAACAAACAAACAAACAAAATAGAGATGAGAGAGAGATCCAGTGAGTCAAAGATAAATGTCAAGGAGGACACAGAGACAAAAGACAACACAAAGAAACAGAGAGAGAGAGAGAGAGAGAGAAACAGAAAGAATAAAAGACAGGAAAAGTTTCAGTGAGACAGAGACTGAGAAAGTGACATATAGTTGAGAAAAGAATCAAGAGGAACCCAAAGAGTGAGCACGCTTTCTCTCTCATTTCTAAAAAACAAACCAACAAACAAAACACTTGAGTGACTCAGAGAGAAATCCAACCAGACAAAATGCTGGAGATGGAGATGAAGAACGAGAAAGGCAAAGAAACAAAGAGATACAGAGACAAGAGACAAACCCAGGACTAAGTGGGATAAGAGAAGGAGATTTGGGCTCCATAGGGCATGTGGAAGAGATGGAACATGGGTTATTTTATGCCTAGTCCCATGCCCCTCTTTCTGGGACTAAGAAATGTGATGTTGGCCAGGCGCGGTGGCTCAAGCCTGTAATCCCAGCACTTTGGGAGGCCGAGGCGGGTGGATCACAAGGTCAAGAGATTGAGACCATCCTGGTCAACATGGTGAAACCCCGTCTCTAAAAATACAAAAAATTAGCTGGGCATGGTGGCGCGTGCCTGTAATCCCAGCTACTCAGGAGGCTGAGGCAGGAGAATTGCCTGAACCCAGGAGGCGGAGGTTGCGGTGAGCTGAGATCGTGCCATTGCACTCCAGCCTGGGTAACAAGAGCGAAACTCCGTCTCAAAAAAAAAAAAGAAAAGAAATGTGATGCTGCCAGATTTTTTTGTTTTTGTTTTTGAGATGGAGTCTTGCTCTGTTGCCCAGGCTGGAGTACAGTGGTGCAATCTTGGCTCACTACAACCTCCGCCCCCTGGGTTCAAGCGATTTTCCTGCCTCAACATCCTGAGTAGCTGGGATTACAGGTGTGTGCCACCACACCTGGCTAATTTTTGTATTTTTAGTAGACATGGGGTTTTGCCAGGTTGGCCAGGCTGGTCTTGGACTCCTGACCTCAAGTGATCCACCTGCCTGGCCTCCCAGAGTGCTAGGATTATAGGCATGAGCCACTGCACCTGGTCAAATTTTTTAAATTCATTGTCACTTTGTGCCAGGCATGGAGCTGTGTGCTTGACAAGCAGGGTATCTTCCAATCCAAACAAACAGCTTGAAGGAAGGGCATGTGGTCTGGTCAGAGATGATTCAGGTCACCCTAAAACAAACATTCTTATAACCTGAAGCTGCTGGATAAACTTTGGTTTTTTTTTGTTTTTGTTTTTTGAAACTCCATGTAACACCTTTCATACCAGGGGAAAAGGCATTCAGATGTTTCAAGTGCTTGGAAGTATAGCTCTCACTGTCATCTGGTTTGATACATTAAATTCATATATGACTGTATTTGATAAGAGGTTCATATTTCAGAGGCACCTAGATGTCTCCCAATATTTGTTTTCCCCTTCTTCCACAGTAATGGAATTCTATCCAGCTACATGATTATCGAGAGTAAAAACTACATTTCCCAAGCTCCCTTGCAGCTGAGTATGGCCATGTAGTCAAGTTCTGACCAATGTGAAATGAGTGAAAGTGATGTATGCAGCTTTCGGTTTATGCTCTTAGAGGGAGGGGCACGGTTTCCTTCCCAAATATTTCCTCTTTCTGGCTAAATGGGATGGAAATGTGGGGATGGCAAGGGCAACAACTTAGGAGAGAGAAGCAGCAACACGGTAGGAGCCTGGGTCTTTGATACCAGTGAACTACCTGATGAGCCTTGGGTTGCTTATGCAGAGCCATGAAGTCTAAGAAAATTAAATTTCGGCCAGATGCAGTGGCTCATGTCTGTAATTCCAGCGCTTTGGAAGGCTGAGGCAGGTGGATCACCTGAGGTCAGGAGTTCGAGACCAGCCTGGCCAACATGGTGAAACCCCATCTCTACTAAAAATGCAAAAATTAGCCAGGCATGGTGGCACACACTGTAATCCCAGCTATTTGGGAGGCTGAGGCAGGAGAATTTCATGAACTCGGGAGGCCAAGGTTGCAGTGAGCTGAGAAGGCGCCACTGCATTTCAGCCTGGGTGACAGAGTGAGAGAGAAGAAAGAAAAGAAAAAAGGAAAAGAAAAGGAAGGAGGGTGGGAGGGAGGGAAGGGAGAAGAGGAGAGGAGAAGACAGGAGGAGAGGGGAGGGGAGAGGAGAAGAGAAAGAAAAGAGGAAGAAAGGATGGAAGGAAGGAAGGGAGGGAGGGAGGAAAGGGAAGGGAGGGAGGGAGGGAGGGAGAAGAAAGAAAGAAAATTAAATTTCCATCTTGTGTAAGCCCCTTTAAACCGCTGTTTTGGGTCTTCATTATAGCAGTTAACCTGTATCTTATGAAATTTGGCTTCTGTGAAGAATGCCTGAAAAATCATTGAACCAAGTTAAGTGTTTGTCCAACACCTATCATGTCCAGTGTCAGACATTTGCCTTCTTTTTTTGCTGTGTCTCAGTACCACCCATATATTAATTTAGTGTTTCTTTCAATTGACTCAATTTTTTTTCTTTTTTCTTTGTTGTTCTGTAAATTGACTCAATTTTTAAGAACTTAAGTTTATTAACATGAAACTTGGTATTTCTCTCTCTCTCTTTTTTTTTAGACAGAGTTTCGCTCGTTACCCAGGCTGGAGTGCAATGGCACGATCTCGGCTCACTGCAACCTCTGCCTCCTGGGTTCAGGCAATTCTCCTGCCTCAGCCTCCTGAGTGGCTGGGATTACAGGCACGCACCACCATGCCCAGCTAACTTTTTGTATTTTTAGTAGAGACGGGGTTTCACCATGTTGACCAGGATGGTCTTGATCTCTTGACCTCGTGATCCACCCACCTTGGCCTCCCAAAGTGCTGGGATTGCAGGCTTGAGCCACTGCGCCCGGCCCGGTATGTCTTCCTTTAATGGAAGATTAGCTGTCTTCTATCATAACTAGAAAATACCTGTGTATTAGTTATCTAACACTACATAACAAAACAGCTCAACACCTAGAGGCTTAAGACAATGGTTTGTTATTTCCCACAGTTTCTGCATATCAATGTAATTTAATGCCATACTTTCCCATATCCACAGGGAAGTCTTCCTGGTTCTGAAACCTGACCCCAACTTCTTTTCTGCATCTCCTCTCACTCTTTTTTTTTTTTTTTTTTTTTTGAGATGGAGTTTTGCCCTTGTTACCCAGGCTGGAGTGCAATGGCGCGATCTCGGCTCACTGCAATCTCCGTCTCCCGGGTTCAGGCAGTTCTCCTGCCTCAGCCTCCTGAGTAGCTGGGATCACAGGCACGTGCTAAACTGAAGCTTGGGGTTCCAGCCTAAACAGCATGTCAGAGTCTGAAGAGGTCTCTGAAATATTTTTTGGTTCAGAGTTTCTCAAAAGGTATAAAATGCATAATTTGACCCAATTTATACCCATGAAGTATAAATCATCAGTTGTGAGATACTGCAAGATTCCTTTTAAGGAGGATGTATGTATGGAATGTTACAGATGATAATCACAAATATATTTCATAACTGGGACAGCACAGATACTGTCTGAAGATGGAGTAGGGTCCTGGAGGCCTTTTTAGTCACTGAACTATGGGGCTATTTGTAAGACTGGTCCTGGAGAAGTGGCTGAATCACTTACTTACCAACCGCTCTCTATTGGTAAGAGTGGTCCTGGAGAAATAGCTGAATTACCTATTTACCAACTGGCCTCATCTGGATGTTTGTCCCTGCAAACCTCACATTGAAATTTGATCCCCAGTGTTGGAGGTGGAAACTAATGTGAAGTCTTTGGCTCACAATACAGAAATTACCTGATGCCCTCTTCATGGTAATGAATGAGTTCTTGCTCTATGAGTTACTATGACAGCTGGTTGTTTAAAAGAACTTGGCCATACCCTCTCTCTCTTGCTTCCTCTCTCACCACGTGATCCCTGCACACACATTGGCTCTGCTTTGCCTTCTGCTAACAGTGGAAGCAGCCTGAAGCCCTCACCAGAAGCAGATGCTGGTGGCCATATTTCCTGTACAGCCAGCAGGACTGTAAGCCAAATAAATCTCTTTTTATTATAAATTACTCACCCACAGGTATTGGATAATAACAACACTAAACAAACTAAAACAACCTCTATCAAAAGATACTCTAATAGGCCAGGCCTGGTGGCTCATGCCTGTAATCCCAGCACTTTGGGAAGCTGAGACAGGTGGATCGTTTAGGGTTGGGAGTTCGAGACCAGCCTGGCCAAACATGATGAAACCCATCTCTACTAAAAATACAAACAAAAAAAAAAAATAGCTGGGCGTGGTGACGGGTGCCTGCTGTCCCAGCTACTCAGGAGGCTGAAGCAGGAGAATCACTTGAACCCAGGAGATGGAAGTTGCAGTGAGCTGAGATAGTGCCACTCACCACTGCACTCCAGCCTGGGTGACATATCCAGACCCTGCCTTGAAAAAAAGAAAAGAAAACAAAAAAAAGAAGCTCTAATAACTCATAGGACCACACCTGTGTATGTGTGCTGAATTTTCTCCTTAAGAAGTTTCCTTCTTCCCAGGACAGGGGCTTCATCAGGGCTCAATGCAGAACATGCAGGTGAGGGCAGGGGCACAGTGGACCTGGCAGAAGAACTGATTATTAAATGTTTGGTAATTATGTGAGCTGATTATGAAACAGTCATTATTAACTAAATTATGCAAACTTTTTTTTTGAGACAGAGTTTTGCTCTTGTTGCCTGGGCTGGAGTGCAATGGTGCGATTTTAGCTCATTGCAACCTCCACCTCCCAATCGTTCAAACGATTCTCCTGCCTCATCCTCTCAAGTGGCTGGGATTACAGGCATGCACCACCACAGCCGCGTAATTTTGTATTTTTAGTAGGGGTGGGGTTTCTCCATGTTGGTCAGGTTGGTCTCAAACTCCTGACCTCAGGTGATCCGCCCACCTCGGCCTCCCAAAGTGCTGGGATTACAGGCGTGAGCCACCATGCCTGGCCAAGTTAGTTATACAAACTTAAAATGGAATGTATTACATTTTTAAAAGAAGGTAATAAATACTCAAGACTCATGATATCCCAATTATTTTACTATATTTTACCATTATCTGTGCTATGAAGATTGCTGATGTTATTTGTGTCTGTAAGGTGAAAATACTCTACAATGGTATGTTTTCCACATGTCTTCCCAACGCCATGTTCAGTGACACGACCTTGGCTGGTTGTTTGAAATTGGCCACAGTGAATGCATTCATAGCACAGAAATCAGAAAACTCTACAAATCGGGTCTTTTTTCCCTAAGAACCAGCGGGTAAACATTTAGCAGCACGCCCCTGTGGGTGTATTTCCAAATCTGAAGATCTGGGCTTGGGCGATGTCAGCAGGCGGCCCAAGGGAGAGTGGGGGAAGTTTTTCAGAAACTCACTGGTAACAAGTGGAATTCCATGTGGGTTGGGATCCCTGTGGAAGTCTCCACCTCCCTTTGAGCAAAGGAGATGGAAAAGAAAGCTAGGCTGGGGTTCAGCTGGCTGTAGTGTTCATGTCCTGGATAATGGCATGCAGGGAGCACTCTATGACTTTGGAGACTGACCGACATGAAGACCACAGAAAAGTAAAACTCCCTTTGTGAGCCCTTTTTCAATCTGTATTTGGGGGATGACAACAATAGTACCTTCCGTGTAGCATTGTTTGGGGTGGATGATGATGTGCATGGAAAGCCCTTCGCACAGACCGTGGCACATGCTCAACCAGTGGAAGGTGTTTAGCATGATTAAATGGTTGCAAAATGGCACGGTCCTAAGAGTCCCTGAAAATGAGGCCTTGGACACTATCTGTGCCTCAGTTTCCCCATCTAGAAAATGGGACAAATGGTTGTATCGATCTTCTGAGGTATTTGGGACAATTCAATGAATTGTGACACAGAGCAAGGATTTAATAAGTATTTGTTAATATGAAAATTAGAGTTTGCCTCCCAGAGATAAACCCTACTTAACTGTGATGGACTAGCTTTTTTAACATGCTGCTGGATTCAGTGTCTCGTATTTTGTTAAGGGTTTTGGCATCTATGTTCAAGGATATTGGCATGGAGTTTTCTTCTTTTCTGGTGTGTCTCTGCCAGGTTTAGATATCAGAACGGTGCTGGCCTCATAGAATGAGCTGGGGGTGAGTCCCTCCTCCTCATTTTCTTGGAATAGTTTCAGTAGAAATGGTGCTACCTCTTCCTTAGACATCTGGTCCAAGTCAGCTGTGAATTCCTCTGGTCCTGGGCTTTTTCTGGTTGGTAGGATTTTATTCCTGATTCCATTTCAGAACTTGTTATTGCTCTTTTTAGGAATTTAATTTCTCTCTTGTTCAAACTTGGGAGGTTGTATGTTGCCAGGAATTTATCCATTTCTTCTAGGTTTTCTAGCTTGTGTACATAGAGATGTTCACAGTAGTCTCTGAATTTTTTTTGTATTTCAGTGCGTTCCATGGTAACATTCCCTTTGTCATTATGGTTGTGTTTATTTGAATCTTCTCTCTTTTTTCTTTATTATTCTAGCTAGCAATCTATCTATCTTATTTATTCTTTCAAGTGACCAATTGCTGGACTTACTGATCTTTTGTTCAAACACTGGGAAAGGAGTGTGATGATTCCTCAAAGAACTAAAAACAGAACTACCATTCAACCCAGCAATCCTACTACTAGGTATATACCAAAAGGGGGCTGGGGAGGGATGGCCTGGGGAGAAATGCCAAATGTGGGTGAAGGGGAGGAAGGCAGCAAAACACACTGCCATGTGCGTACCTATGCAACTATCTTGCACGTTCTGCACATGTACCCCAAAACCTAAAATGCGATAAAAAATTTTTAAAAAAATAAAAAATAAAAACAGAAAAAAACAGTAAAAAAAAAAGAAGAAATCATTCTACCTTAAAGACACATGCACGTGTATGTTCACTGCAGCACTAGTCACAATTGCAAATACGTGAAATCAACCTAAATGCCCATCAGTGGTGGATAAAGAAAAGGTTGGACATATATACCATGGAATACTGTGCAGCCACAAAAAAGAACAAGATCATGTGTTTTGCAGGAACATGGATGAAGCTGGAGGCTGTTATCCTTAGCAAACTAAGGCAGGAATAGAAAACTCAATACTACATGTTCTCACTTAAAAGCGGGAGCTGAATGATGAGAACACATGAACACATAGAGAGGAACCACAGACCCTGAGCCTACCTGAGGGTGGAGCGGGAGGAAGATCGGGACAAAGAGGTAGTGGGCACGAGGCTTAATACCTTGGAGATGAATTGATCTGTACAATGAACCCCTGTGATGTGAGTTTAACTGTATAACAAACCTGCACATGTACTCCTGAACTTAAAATTAAAATAAATAGAGCAGGTACAGCGGCTCATGCCTGTAATCCCAGCACTTTGGGAGGCCAAGGTGGGTGGATCACCTGAAGTCAGGAGTTCAAGATCAGCCTGACCAACATGGAGAAACCCTGTCTGTACTAAAAATACAAAATTAGCCGTGCGTGGTGGTGCATGCCTGTGATCCCAGCTACTCAGGAGGCTGAGGCAGAAGAATCACTTGAACCCAGAAGGTGGAGGAGTCCAAGCAACACGGTGAAACCCTGTCTCTTCAGGAAATACAGAAATTAGCTGGGAGTGGTGGAACTCACTCGTCTTACCTACTCAGGAGGCTGAGGTGAAAAGATCGCTTTAGCCCAGGTTGAGGCTTCAGTGAGCCTAGATCGTGCCATTGCACTCCAGCCTGGGCAACACGAGCAAAACTCTGACTCAAAACAAATAAAATAACATTCCATAAAATGTTTGAAACAGAAACCATGTTCATTCACTGGCATCTTCACCAGAAAAAAAAAAAAAGAAAAAGAAAAAGAAAGAAAACCTGGTTACATATACAATGGAATATTCTTCTTCTTTTTTGAGACATAGTCTCATCTGTCCCCCAGGCTGGAGTGCAATGGCATGATCTCAGCTCACTACAACCTCCACCCCCTGGGTTCAAGTGATTCTCCTGCCTCAGCTTCCTAAGTATCCGGGATTACAGGTTCACCCAGCTAATTTTTGTATTTTTAGTAGAGACAGGGTTTCACCATCTTGGCCAGACTGGTGTTGAACTTCTGACCTCGTAATCCACCCGCCTCGGCCTCTCAAAGTGCTGAGATTACAGGTGTGAGCCACCGTGCCCAGCCACAATGGACTATATTCAGCCATTAAAAAAAAAAATGAAATCCTGTCATCTGCAGGAACATAGGTAGACCTGGAGGACATTATATTAAGTGAAATAAACCAAGCACAGAAAGACAAATGTCACATATTTTCACTCATAATGGGAGTTAAAAAACTGATCTCATGAAAGTAGAAAGTAGAACGTTGGTTAGTAGAAGCTGAAATCCCTAGCAAGCTTCGACAGGGAAGCCAGTGCCTTCAGTCAGGAGGTGGCACCACATGTCTGCAGGATGAAATGTATCCTGGAGACAGACATGCTGCTCTCACCAAGCCCATGAGCTTTCTGCTTGTCACACTTAGAATCGAACACTGTACATCCTTCAGAAGTACATTCTACTCAGATTTTGGGACAGTATGATCCCCCTATTTTTGCGATCTCCCCCATTTTTGGTTTGTATTTGGGTTGGTGCAGGGAGAACCAAACCTCTGGCAGCTTCTTGGTCCCTTCAAAAAACAGGTTCAGCTTCAGCCATGCACAGTGACTCGTGTCTGTAATCCCATCACTTTGGGAGGTCAAGGTGGGCGGATCACCTGAGGTCAGGAGTTTGTGATCAGCCTGGTCAACATGGCAAAACCTCATCTCTACTAAAAACACAAAAATTAGCTGGGAGTGGTGGCGCGTGCCTGGAAATACGGTGCAGCCACTTGTCATCCACTGCTTCTTTATCAGACAGGGCAGAACCAGCACTAGCTAACATCACCAGACATACTGGGTAAGCCCATCTTGACCATTTTTAAGTGTGCAGTTCAGTAGTGTTGAACGCATTTCATCCTGAAAACCTAAAACCCATTAAATACCAACTCCTCATTCCCCCTGCCCCAAGCCCTTGGAAAGTCATTATTCTGCTTTCCAGCTCTATGGTTTGGGCTACTCTAGGTACCTCACATAAGTGGATTCATAAGCTGGGCATGCCTGTCATCCCAGCACTTTGGGAGGCTGAGGCAGGTGAATCATGAGGTCAGGAGATCGAGACCATCCTGGCCAACATGGTGAAACCCCGTCTCTACTAAAATACAAAAAAATTTAGCAGGGCATGGTGGTGCGTGCCTGTAGTCCCAGCTACTGGGGAGGCTGAGGCAGGAGAATCACTTGAACCTGGGAGGCGGAGGTTGCAGTGAGCCGAGATCACGCCACTGCACTCCAGCCTGGGCAACAGAGGGAGACTCAGTCTAAATAAATAAATAAATAAGTGGATTCATATACTTATTTTTCCTTTTGTGGCTGATTATTTCACTTACTCCAACATCCTCACAGTTCATCCATGTTGTAGCATATATCAAAATGTCTTTCATTTTAAGGCTAATATTTCCATTCTATGTATGTACCAAATTTTATCCATTAATCTGCTGATCGTACTTGGGTGGCTTCCACCTTTTGGCTACTGCAAACACTGCTTCTATGAACAGGGTGTACAAAGATCTCTTTAAAACCCTGCTTTCGGCTGGGCGCGGTGGCTCACGCCTATAATCCCAGCGCTTTGGGAGGCCGAGGTGGGTGGATCACGAGGTCAAGAGATCAAGACCATCCTAGTCAACAAGGTGAAACCCTGTCTCTACTAAAAATGCAAAAATTAGCTGGGCATGGTGGCGTGTGCCTGTAATCCCAGCTACTCGGGAGGTTGAGGCAGGAGAATTGCCTGAACCCAGGAGGCGGAGGTTGCGGTGAGCCGAGATCGCGCCATTGCACTCCAGTCTGGGTAACAAGAGCGAAACTCCATCTCAAAAACAAACAAAAAACCCTGTATATACCTAGGAGTAGAATTGCTGCATCATATGGTAATTCTATTTTTTAATTTTTTTAAGCTGCCATATGATTTTCTAAGGTATTTTTATTTTTCTATATTTAAGGGATACAAGTAGTACAAGTGAAGATTTCTTTTATTTCTTTTTCTTTCTTTCTCCTTTCTTTCTTTCCTTTCCTTTTCTTTTCTCCTTTCCTTTTCTTTCCTTTCTAGACAGAGTTTCATTCTGTAGCCCAGGCTTGGAGTGCAGTGGCCTGATCTCGACTCACTGCAACCTCCATCCTCTGGGTTCAAGTGATTCTCCTGCTTCAGCCTCCCAAGTAGCTAGGACTACAGGTGTGAGCCACCACGCTGGGCTAATTTTTCACATTTTTAGTAGAGACAGAGTCTCACCATGTTGGCCAGGCTGGTCTTGAACCCCTGACCTCAGGCGATCTGTTCACCTCAGCCTCCCAAAGTGCTGGGATTACAGGCATGAGCCACCACACCCAGTCTAAAATGATTTATTTCTTTTGCTGTAAAAAAGCTTTTTTAGTTTAAGTCCTGTCTATTTTTTGCTTTATTGCATTTGTTTTTGAGGACTTCACCATAAATTCTTGGCCTAAGCCAGTGTCCAAAAGAGTTTTTCCTAGGTTTTCTTCTAAATTCTTACAGTTTCAGGTCTTACATTTAGGTCTTTAATCCATCGTGAGTCGATCTTTGTACATGGCAAGAGATATAGGTCGAGTTTTATTCTTCTGCATATGATTATCCAATCTTCCCAGAAATATTTATTGAATAGGATGCCTTCCTATTCCCAGTGTATATTTTTGTTGACTTTCTCAAAGATCAGTTGGTTGTAGGTAGGTGGTTTTATTTCTGGGTTTTCTATTCTGTTCCGTTGATATGTGTCTGTTTTTATACTAGTACGATGCTGTTTTGATTACTACAGGCTTGAAGTATAATTTGAAGCCAGGTAATGTAATGCTTCCAGATTTGTTCTTTTTGCTTAGAATTGCTTTAACTATTTGAGCTCTTTTCTAGTTCTATATGAATTTTAGGATTGCTTTTTCTAATTCTGTGAAAAATGATGTCGGTGTTTTGATAGAGATTGCATTGAATCTATAGATTGCATTGGACAGTATGTTCATGTTAACAATATTGATTCTTCAGGGCCAGGCGCGATGGCTCATGCCTGTAATCCCAGCACTTTGGGAGGCCGAGGAGGGTGGATCACAAGGTCAAGAGATCGAGACCATCCTGGTCAACATGGTAAAACCACGTCTCTACTAAAAATACAAAAAAATTAGTTGGGCATGGTGGCGCGTGCCTGTAATCCCAGCTGCTCAGGAGGCTGAGGCAGGAGAATTGCCTGAACCCAGCAGGCAGAGATTGCGGTGAGCCGAGATCGTGCCATTGTACTCCAGCCTGGGTAACAAGAGCGAAACTCCATCTCAAAAAAAAAAGAACAATATTGATTGTTCATATCCATGAGCATGGGATATTTTTCCATTTGTTTATGTCATCTACAATTGCTTTCATTGGTGTTTTGTAGTTCTCCTTATAGAGATCTTTCATCTCCTTGGTTAAATATATTCTTATGTATTTTACTTTCTTTGTAGCTATTGTCCTTATGGTTTGATGAGATTCTACCCCGTTGCCATTTGATGTTTTCTCTTTCTAATTTGTGAGGTTGCTTTTGTAAGAAATGTTTTATTTTTCTGTATGTTTTCATGATGCTGAGTGTTGACCTTTCATTTCCACGTTTAAGACCCATTTCAGCATCTCCCATAGAACCAGGCTAGTGATGACAAATTCACTGAGCATTTGCTTGACTGGAAGAGATTTTATTTCTCCTTCATTTATGAAGCTTATTCTGGCTGAATATAACGTTTTTGTCTGACACTACTTTTTTTTTCAGTAGCTTGAAATGCCATTCTGTTCTCTTCTGGCCTGTAAGGCTTCCACTGAAAAGTCTGCTGTTAGTCTAATGAGGTGACTAGATGCTTTTTCTCTTGCTAATTTTTTTTTTTTTTTTTGAGACGGAGTTTCGCTCTTGTTACCCAGGCTGGAGCGCAGTGGCGCGATCTCAGCTCACCGCAACCTCCGCCTCCTGGGTTCAAGCAATTCTCCTGCCTCAGCCTCCTGAGCAGCTGGGATTACAGGCACACGCTACCATGCCCAGCTAATTTTTTGATTTTTAGTAGAGACGGGGTTTCACCATGTTGAACAGGATGGTCTCGATCTCTTGACCTCGTGATCCACCCACCTCGGCCTCCCAAAGTGCTGGGATTACAGGTTTGAGCCACCGTGCCCAGCCTTCTCTTGCTAATTTTAAAATTCTTTCTTTCTTCTTGACTTTAGACTTTCTAAATATAATATTATATGAAAATTTTTTATGATGTATTTGCAGGGGCTCCGTATCTGGATCTCTAACTCTCTTGACAGATGTGGAAGTTTTCATCAATGACTTCCTAAAAATAGGTGTTCTAATTTTTTAAAATCTCTCTTTCCCCTTGGAAATACCAAAAATGCATAAATTTGGTCACACTATGTAGTCGCAGATATCTCAAAGTCTTTATTTATTCTTTTCAATTCATTTTTTAAATTTTGTCAGACTGAATATTTCAAAAGACCTGTCTTCAAGTCTTCAAGTTCTGAGATTCTTTTTTTTTTTTTTTTTCTCTAATTTTAGAGAGACGGTTTCACCATGTTGCCCACACTGGTCTTGAACTCATGGAAGTGGTGGGACAGGGATGTGGGCAAGTTCTCAGGCCCTTGAAAAGCACAGGGTGTGGTGTGATATGGGTGATGGCAGTAGCGGTGGTGAAGCAATCTGCTAGGACCCAGACAGTCCATGTTGATGCTCCTGGTAGATGCAACAGGTTGGGTCGGCTACTCCCCAGTCCCACAGCATCCTGTAGCAGGGTGCTGGTATTGTCCTAAGTGTGCTTGGGAGAACTTGTTCTCCCCTGTCCCTCCCCACTCTGGGTGGCGGCTACAGTGGCATCACCTCACACTTGGCCAAAGGGAGGACAGAGCCCAACATTAAACTCTCACAATTGTGCCAGCTGTGGGCTTGTGACCAGAGAGGGCAGACTCCTCTCAGCTAAGCAGTATGGACAGGAAGTTGTGGGGAGTGAGGTCCACTCAAGTTTCCCTGTCACAGCAGCCCACAGTGGGGTGGGGGGAACTGTCATAGGTATAGGTAAAGGGGCTTTGTTCCCCTGTCCTTCCTTGGCCAGGTAGTGGCTGCAGCCAGGCCAACTCAAACTGGGCCTGAGGGCAGTGCACAACACAGAATTAAACTCTCAGAATGGCTCCTTGGGCCTGCAACCAGGGTAAGAAGCTGTGGGGAGTGTGTCAGTCTCAACAGCAGCCTGCACCAATGCAGAATAGACCCTCTCATGGGTGCCTGGGAGTGCTGGGTCTCCTCTATGCCTCCTCGAAGCAGCACAGGAGCAGCAACCATTTCTATAGATCTCCAGTATCTAAGCTCTCAAAATGGCACCCAGCTGAGGCTGCTCTAGGCTAAGATGGGATTGCATGTGGGTTCCATTTTCTGGGGCAATGTCTCTGCACAATCTTTAGGGAGTTCCGCATGTCGACCGAGTGGGTTGAGGGTTTCTACCATACCCAAGATCATAAAACCCCATTTCAAAGCATGGAGCCCTGGGAGTTTCTCTCTTATTATTTCCCCACATCCAGGAGCCCCTCCCAGCTCTCCGCCAATCCCCACTCCTTACTCACTTCCGGTGTGTCCCGTCTCTTCTCTGTTGAATCCCAGCATTCTCTCCTAGATGATCTGTTGAAGATGGAGTGCCTCTCCACGGAGGAGGCCATGCTGCCTGCATCTGGTCAGCCATCTTGATCACCTTTCTACATTTAAAGAGACACAGCATGTTTTAAAACATGTAGTTCCCTTAGGAATTGTTACTTACCTAGCCCTCTCGGCCAGGAAGTACTCTACATTTTAAAGGATTTTAATAAGATGAAAAATGTAATTAAAAAATATATAAATTTGCAGTCACCCCACCTCCCATTCTCCCTGTGTTAAGGAAGGCCAAAAGCTATGCTTTTTTTGTTTGGTTGGTTGCTTTTTGTTTTAAAGAAAACCCCTTTCTTCACATGCTAGACCGTAGGAGAAAAAAATTTTTAAAAAAAGAAAAAGAAAACCCCTTTCTTCTAACTCTTTTCAGAATCTGCTGCTTTTGTTCACCCTCCAGTGATTTCGGGGAATTGGGTTCTTAAAAATGTTTTCTTCAGAGTTAATAGTTTTTATTCACAGGACACTTGCTCCAATAGAAGCTACTCAACCATTACCAGAAGAAACTCTTCATCAGCGCACTGGGAGGCTGACATCTTTATCCTCTTAAAAAAAGTTGTTTGGGCATGGGGCTCACACCTGTAATGCCAACACTTTGGGAGGCTGAGGCAGGCAGATCACCTGAGGTCAGGAGTTTGAGACCAGCCTGACCAAAACGGTGAAACTGCGTCTCTGCAAAAATACAAAAATTAACCGGGCATGATGGCAGATGACTGTAATTCCAGCTACTCAGGAGGCTGAGGCAGGAGAATCGCTTGAACCCAGGAAGTGGAGGTTGTAGAGGGCTGAGATCACACCATTGCACTCCAGCCTGGGTGACAAAGCAAGACTCTGTCTCAAAAAAAAAAAAAAAGCTGAAAGTTGTTCATCCCTGTCATCTATTCAACTTCTTTCCCATCTCTCAACTCTTAAGTCCTGCCATTTATCTGGTAGGAAGGAACTTCATGGCCATGGATATGAGCTGTCCAAACACTCAGAAAAAAAGAATCTTGACTTTCTTCTCTTCGTTGACCTTCTTCACTCTATTTCAGTCAACATTACCACAGCCCCACCCTAATCCTTTTCATCGCTCTGAAATGTGAATCATAAACATTTCACTCTCCACCCACAACCACCAGTACCCCAACTTCCCCACTGCCTCACTGCCAATGGCCTAAGGCATATACTGACCATAGTCTTTGGTTAAGGTTCCAAAGAGTGCAAAAACTATAGAAGGTCAAATCTCCCTCCTATTAAAAGACTATTTTTCTAACACTTTGAAATCTTTTGTTACATGTTTACACGGAAGTATTTTAAGAAACACAAGAGATTACAAGCAATTTGTCTAATGTTTCATAAAGAATAGCAGGTGGGGCCTGGCAGTCCAAAGTGGTGGTATCAGCATGAAATTTACAGTCACAGCCAGGCATGGTGGCTCTCACCTGTAATCCCAGCACTTTGGGAGGCCAAGGTAGGCAGATCACCTGAGGTCAGGAGTTTGAGACCAGCTTGACCAACATGGTGAAACCCCGTCTCTACTAAAATCACAAAAATTAGCTGGGCGTGGTGGTGGGCACCTGTAATTCCAGCTACCTGGGAGGCTGAGGCTGGAGAATCAGTTGAACCTAGGAGGAGGAAGTTGCAGTGAGCTGAGATTGTGCCATTGCACTCCAGCCTGGGCAACAAGAGCAAAAGGGCAAAACTCCATCTCAAAGAAAAGGAAGGAAGAAAGGAAGGGAGGGAGGGAGGGAAAAGCAAAAAAGAGAGAGAAAAAGAAAAATGAAGAAAAAGAGAGAAAGAGAAAGAAAGAAAGAAAAAATGAAAGGGGAGAGAAAAGAAAATTACAGTCACACAAGCCCATACTAAGACTACCCTCACTAGCTGGGGAATGCAAAAGCAAGTCACTTAAGACAGACTTTAGGGGCCTTACCTAACTCATTTGCAACATAGAGATGATAGAGCCACCCTCACAGTCTTGCAATGAGGAGTTTAACTACGATTATGCTCATAAAAGGCTCCCCACAGTTCTGGGTTTTTTCAAGCAGATAAATGGAGCTGGGCTAGCGCTGTTTTAAACCAAACACAGACGGGCACAGGAAAATACCAGATGTTCACGTGTACACAACATGGCCCACAAGCCTGCAAACAGACATCAGAATGCACACATGAAAACATCCACAGTTGATATGTAGTCACCCAGCTGTGAATGCATGCACGCAAATACGAATATGCAGCACACATCTTGTTTTACACAGAGATGTACATCACGGACATCCCCTGAATCATGTGTGCCCATATACTATATGCAGAGACAGGCACAAAGATTGGCAAGCATTGAGAAACAGTGGCACACCCTGTCAGGCATACACACATGTGCATGTGCAGACACATGTTGGAATGGATACCCATTATCAAGCACAAAATATACCCCACAAAACACCCCTGGTGCACACATGAATTCATGTATCAGCATGAACACACTGAAACATACACGCACAAAGATGCTATAAGCGTGCACCCAGAATGACACACAGACAGCTGAAGAAACGAGGATAAACATGGCAGAGGCATCCAGGAGAACCCACTGGACAAAATGGCACAAAATACATGGATGCAGGAGCACACGGGGTGATTGAGGGGAACGGAACACTGACTTGCTGGGAAGGAGAAAGAGAAAGAAAGACGTGACCCGAGATAAGGGTAGACAGACAAGTGGGCAAAGTCCTATGCAGGGCTCCAGGGCCACCCAGAATAATCTGAGGGTCTAACGCTGACCTGTCCTTCTGCAGATGCTGCCTAACTCAGCACCACATCCAGGAGGCCATGAAGGATTAATTTCCTATTCACAGCTCCACGGGGTAAAGCTTAGCTGTGCTGAGGAAGGGTTGGGGAAAGAGGTTCCCGAAGACTCGGTCCCTTTCCTCCTTCCCAAAGGAAAAGATCTGGGAGCTTTCAACTAGAGAATGTAAAAGCAAAGAAGGTGCTTAGAGAACATCTCATCCATCCTCATCCTACAGATTAAAAAGAACTACTGATATTCATTGAACACTTACTGCCATGTACCTCATCTGCATTAACACACATTTCTCCCCTAAACAGCCGAAGAGGTAGGAGCTGTTCTTGGTTCCCTAAGGCTCACAAAGATGAAGTCAGCTGTTCAAGGCCACAAAACAAAGAAGGGATAAGGTTAGGATTCCAATCCATGCCTCAATCACTGTATCATCCATCGAGAAAGGGAAACTGAGGCCCAGCAAAGGAAAGGAAACTTCCCGGGTTCGCCCCTAACTCACTCTGAAAGCCCGTACCTCCTCCCAGAAACTCACAAGTCCCTGCCACGTGTTTTCAGACACCATCCTCTCACTCCATGCTCCAGGGTAATCAATATTGCTCAAATCAACTGACCTCTATGTCCTCAAACACTAGAGTTCTCCCAACCTGAGTCTTCCCATTCCCTCCCTGCCCAGGTCATGGCAACCTGTCCAAACACTGTGCCCTTCCTATTGCCAACCTCACTGAGAAACAAACTCCCCAAATTTCTATCTCCCACCTTTTTAAGAAACAAGAAGGAAAAGGAGGGGCCCGGGCTTGCGGCCAGCCCAGGTGCAGGCTGTTGACCAGGATTAGAGGGATTGATATCCGCCAAGCTAGCGCTAATCCTCCTTTCCACCTGTTCCCCTCCAAAATCAACAAACAGCTGTCCTCTCTCTGCTTTGTTCTCTGCCCTTTGTTCCCTCCACACAGGTCTCAGAAGCTCAGCAGCCTAGAACACTGTGAGCAAAGAAGGTGCTTAGAGAACATCTCATCCATCCTCATCCTACAGATTAAAAAGAACTACTGATACTCATTGAACACTTACTGCCATGCACCTCATCTGCATTAACACATATACTTCTCCCCTAAATGGTCCTGGGGGTTCCAACCTTACCCACCTCCACTTGTCCAAAGTTGGTGACCCAGAGGAGAGGTACAACCCTGGAATGGTCCAACCATCAGAGCCTGCCCAGTGCCCATCTGGGGACCTTCTCAGGGTCTGGCTGAGTCTCCTCTCAGCGCCACATAGGACCAGTCTTAGCACCTGCCAAATGCCCATGTCAGAGCCCACTAGGACCAACCTCAGACCGTATATGGTGCCACTCTGATGCCCTCCTGAAGCAGGACACTCTTATTCCCTCAGTGACACCTGACACAACACACAGAACCCTCTTGGCACGAGACAGGACTTTAGTATTCTCCTGGTGTGTTCAGTGACACCTTGCTGCCCATCCTCACATATACCCGGGGGCAGTCCCAAAGCCACACAATGCCTCATCCTCCCTGGCCCTACCTGATGCTGATATCAGAGCCGCCAATGTCACCCCTGTGTCCACTGCTGACGCCAGTCTCAGCACTCACCTCCTGCTAAGCCTGGCCCACACTTGACTCCCATGGTGATCCAGGCCAGTCAGTGCAGGGGGACGATAACTGACTCCTGGCTCCCTCACTTACTCCCTGGGTGACCTCACTCAAGAGGCTTTATGGAGTCCAGATCTGCATCTTCAAAATGAGAATGATGATGAGCCAACAACATTGTTACAAAGATTCGACCAGATCGCACACACCGAGACTTACTCTTCCCATAGAGGGCAGGGCTCACCGCAGGGCAACTGTCCTGTTTACTAAGGAAGAATTTCCCTGAGGGAAGGACAGCAGGCTACTCATCCCTTCTCCACTCCCACCCACCCCAGAGTCTGCCTCTGTGCCTCACACTGGGGTTTACCCCAATCTCTTCTGCTATTGTTCCCTCCTCCTGGTAAGAGTAGTAGCCCCTGACCAAGCAGGAATAGCCCTTAAAGGAGACTGAACTCACCCTCAGATGTGACCTTCTCTTCCCAAACACTGCCTTTCCACTGGGAAGGAAACCAAACCCAGAGAGGGGATTAAGGACGCAGAGCAGGAGAGACAGGAGTTCAGGGACACTCGCGCGAGTCCCCTGCCCACTTTCTGTTTTCTGTCCTCCATAGACCCCGATATAAAATGAGAAACATAACTAACAACAACAATAGTGGGAATGATGCCGTCAATCTAGGGGTTTCCCTAAGGATCTGGGTTGGAAACCAGTGGAGGTCCTTGTAAATTACAATTCTTGGGACACCTGAGATCTTTCCACCTTTTGGGGTTGTTATTACTATTTCTCCAGAGCTGGCCAGTCCCTCTGCCAACGGATAACACAAGGTACTCTTCTCCAGGTGTGTGGATCCATCCCCTGAAATACGGCTCTGGGCTTCCACCCCTTTCCCAACCGGAGATGGGCAGTGGAGGCTCTGTGGCACCCATCCTGGCCTCTCTTTGAGGTTCCAAGGAGGATTCTGGGCATCAAGAGACAGCTCTGAGCCAAAACAGAATCAGGTCAGCCCCTGGGTCTGGCGCTGGGCTGCTGCACTCTCTGGGAGGAACCTGCCAGGCGTGCTGCACACTCCTCCTCCCAGAAACTCCACACCCACCGCCCTGGGTCTTCCTTACCCCAAGACTCTCGAGTCTATAGGGCCGGAATCACCCCTTCTGGGACCCTTAACCCTGCATCCTCCTCACTAGAAGACCCCAAAACTCACAGCCACACTTCCATCTCGCCCTCATAAAAGCCTGACCTTTGCATTCCTCGCCTCTGGAGCCCCAAATCCACAACTTTGGGGTGCATTCTCACTCTCAGAACCCAAATCCAAAGCACAGGTGCTCCCCTGTGCAAATATTACAAACTTCTCAGTTCGTCAGTTTGTCGGTTGCTCCCAAAGCCACAGCCCTGGGGCACCCCTCCCAAGGCACCACGGCTTTAGTCTGGAGGTCCCCTCTCTGTTCAGCTGCCCTGGGGTCCCCCTCCTCCTCCCCTACTGGCTGTGTCCCAAGCTAGGCAGGGTGTGTAGTGGGGGTGTAGTTGTGAGGTGAAACGAAGTGATTATATAATCAACCAAAGTCCGCTCCTCTTTTCAGGCAGTATAAAGGCAAACCTCCCCAGCCGGCACCATCTAGAATCCCACCGCCACCATGCTGGCCTCGGGGCTGCTTCTGGTGGCCTTGCTGGCCTGCCTGACTGCGATGGTCTTGATGTCTGTCTGGCAGCAGAGGAAGAGCAAGGGGAAGCTGCCTCCGGGACCCACCCCGTTACCCTTCATTGGAAACTATCTGCAGCTGAATACAGAGCAGATGTACAACTCCCTCATGAAGGTGTCCCAAGGCAGGGAGATGGGTGGCACGGGGTGGGGCTGCCCAGCTGGCTGGGGCTTTGTGGTGGGGGATTGACCAGAGTCTTAGGACCAGATGGGTCACCAGGAGATGGAGGTACACCAGAGTCTTAGGAAAAGGGAGCTTTTGAGGTTCAGCATCAGGGTCCTAGCCAGGAAAGATGGAGTCTTAGGATGTCCAGTCCCTTGGCTGTGAGAATCTGCGGGGGAAGCATCCCAGTGCTGGGTCCATTCAGAGTCAGGCCTGCTCCCTCTCACCACTCCCACCCGCCTCCATCAGATCAGTGAGCTCTATGGCCCCGTGTTCACCATTCACCTGGGGTTCCGGCGGGTCGTGGTGCTGTGCGGATACGATGCCGTCAAGGAGGCTCTGCTGGACCAGGCTGAGGAGTTCAGCGGGCGAGGCGAGCAGGCCACCTTCAACTGGCTCTTCAAAGGCTATGGTGAGGGGGTGCCTGAGGGGGAAGTGGCCAGTAAGACGCGATGGCCTCAGTGTTCCCAGCCTTCTCCCTAACTCTCCTGACCACTGGAGGCTGCAGCAGAGCCCCCGGTCAGGCCTTCTCTCCCCATCTCTGTTCACTGCAGCCTCTCCCTGTGTGTCCCTCTCACCTTGTCTCCAGCGTCCCTGTCCAGATTTCTCCCTGCCTCTGTCACTGGAGTCTCCTCTTTCGCCTCTGTCTCCATATCTGAGGACATCCTGGGTTTCTGTTCTTCAACCCTGGTCCACGTTTCATTTGTCTTTTTGTGGCTCTCAGCTTCTGTGCTTCTCCACATTTCTCTTCTCTCCCCTTCCCTCTCCTCCTTCCTCTGCCTTAGGATTTCACCGTATTCCTACTGCCACAACTCCAGCCTCCATCTCCTGGTAACAGTCTCTCCTCCTCCCAGACTCTCTGATTCTGTCTCTGTATTTTTCTCTCTTCTCCAGCTTAGCTTAAGAATCTTTCACCATTTTTATTTCCTCCTCTCAGATCTCCTCATATCTCACTTCCTCTTCCTCCAACCTCCCTCCATCTCTCTCTTTCTCTCCCGGCTTCCTTCCCTTCCTCCATGGAGTGTCCCCGCATCCCTCTGTTTCTCTGTGCAGCTGTCTGTCTGGCCTGTTTCTCTTCTGATTCTCTCATTCTTCCTGTTTCTCTCTCTCTCTCTCTCTCTCTCTCTCTTTCTCTCTCTCTCTCTCTCCTCTGTCTCCTGTTTCTCTGAGTTTGCAGCTCCCCTGCATGCCCGCTCTGAATCCATCTCTCCCTCACCCCACTCCCTCTCTGCTCCACCCTTGGGGACCCCTTTGGAGCTGGTCTGCGCCTGCCCCCCTCGCCCCCTGACCTCTCCCCCACACCCTCACCCCCGCGCTCACCTCCCCAGGCGTGGCGTTCAGCAACGGGGAGCGCGCCAAGCAACTCCGGCGCTTCTCTATCACCACCCTGCGGGACTTCGGGGTGGGCAAGCGCGGCATCGAGGAGCGCATCCAGGAGGAGGCGGGCTTCCTCATCGAGGTCCTCCGGGGCACGCACGGTGAGCAGGAGACCCCTAGTGCTCGGGCGGGAGAAGGAAAACTTCCAGGGTGAAGGACCCGCGCGCGGGCTCCGCCTGGATACGGGGACTCGGTGGGGAAAGGCTCACGCGCTCCCAGCCCTGGACTCTGGCGCTGGGAATTTGGCTCACTAGGGCCGTGCGTCCCGGAATTCTCAGAATCGCATCAGAACTGAGTTGACTCTCTCTCCAACCCTCTTCCCCCGCCACACACGCAGGCACCAATATCGATCCCACCTTCTTCCTGAGCCGCACGGTCTCCAATGTCATCAGCTCTATCGTCTTTGGGGACCGCTTTGACTATGAGGACAAAGAGTTTCTGTCACTGCTACGCATGATGCTGGGAAGCTTCCAGTTCACGGCAACCTCCATGGGGCAGGTAACCGGCTGCAGCCCGCCTGTGACTTTGCTGACACCCTGCTAACTGCTCCCCTCCATGGGGACAGGTGCCTCAAACTTCCACACCCCTCCAGACAATGTCCCCTCAAAATCAGGTCCCAATATTGAACAACTGGACAGTTGCACCAGAACCCAAGACAGGTGCCCAACACCCAGTCTCCAAGGACACCTGGGTATCTCAACAGATGCTCCCCAAAACAGAGCCCACTGGCAGGAAGCATGCCTTCAGCTCAGCTCTTTCGCCTGGGCATGTGTTCCCATTCCCAGCTTACCATAATTTCCAACAGATGCTCCCTACCCAGTTCTTCTGAATATCTTCACACCTGGCCAAGTGACCGCCTCAGCCCACCGCCTGCATACCCAAACACTTGGTGCTGCAAAATCCAGCCCATCATAATCATTTCACATCTACACAAATGTCCCAAATTAGCCCACTGGGATATCTGGCCAAGCACCCTCTACTTGACCCACTTAAATACCTGAACACCTGCACAGACTCCGTAACCAACACCCCTAAACACATAAGTATCTGGACAGATGATTCCCCAGACACCCAAATAAATGTTCCCCAACCCTTTCCAATGACACACCTTGCAGAGGTGCCCCCAATGCATCCCACTAGGCTAGGTAAGCACCTGAACAGGTATCCCCTCCACTTCCACATCTCAACACCAGCCCCACTTTAATACCTGGACACCTGTATCCAGACCCAGTAAGTATCTGGACAGCTGCCCCCAGCCAAGTCCACCTGAATGCCTAAGTACCTCCACAGGTGATGCCCCCTCACACCAGCCCCACCTGAGTATCGAAACCCTTGAACAGGTGTCTTCCAACCCAACTTCACCCGAATATCTCAACACCTAGATGTGTGCTCCAATCCAGCCTCATTTGAACACCTGCAACCTGGATATATGCCTCAGTTCTTCTCACCTAAATTGTTAGATTTTGGCCCCTAACCCACATGAACACTTGGATATATATTCCCACCCAACCCCACCGAAATAGCGAAACATGTGGACAGATGCCTTTAACTCAGTTCCTTCTTTTTTTTGAGACGGAGTTTCGATCTTGTTACCCAGGCTGGAGTGCAATGGCGCGATCTCGGCTCACCGCAACCTCCGCCTCCTGGGTTCAAGCAATTCTCCTGCCTCAGCCTCCCGAGTAGCTGGGATTACAGGCACGTGCCACCATGTCCAGCTAATTTTTTGTATTTTTAGTAGAGACGGGGTTTCACCATGTTGACCAGGATGGTCTCGATCTCTTGACCTCGTGATCCACCCGCCTTGGCCTCCCAAAGTGCTGGGATTACAGGCTTGAGCCACCGCGCCCGGCAACTCAGTTCCTTCTTTGCTATGAAACAAGTTCCATTCCCATCAGCTCCTGCCCCCCGACAGCTGTCCTTCCCTTCCCATCCTCTCTCTGCAACCCCCAGCTCTATGAGATGTTCCCTTCAGTGATGAAACACCTGCCAGGCCCACAGCAACAGGCCTTCAAGGAGCTGCAAGGGCTCGAGGACTTCATAGCCAAGAAGGTGGAGCACAACCAGCGCACGATGGATCCCAATTCCCCACGGGACTTCATCGACTCCTTTCTCATCCGCATTAGGGAGGTACGCCCCAGCCACCAGTGTGGGGAGGTGCAAAGCCAGGCAGAGGGAGGGAAATCAGGCTGGCAGTGGGGAGGGCAGACAATACAGGCCCATACAAATTAGCCCCTGTCATCAGAATCCTCACAATTGGCCAGGTGCGGTGGCTCACCCCTATAATCTCCTCATTTTGGGAGGCTGAGGAGGGTGGATCACCTGTGGTCAGGAGTTCAAGACCAGCCTGGCCAACCCGGTGAAACCTCCTCTCTACTAAAAATACAAAAATGAGCCAGGCATAGTGGTGTGAGCCTGTAATCCTAGCTACTCAGGAGGCTGAGACAGAATTGCTTGAACCCAGCAGTCAGAGGTTGCAGTGAGCCGAGTTCACACCACTGCACTCCAGCCTGAGTGACAAAGTATGACTGTTAAAAAAAAAAATCCTCACAATCTCCAGAATCACTTGAACCTATGAGGCAGAGGTTGCAGTGAGCCGAGATCATATCACTGCACTCCAGCCTGAGTGACAGAGTAAGACTGTCAAAAAAAAAAAAAAATCCTCACAATCTCAACTATATCAACCACTGCTGTTCCATCTCCTGAGCCCTCACCCACAGGCAGGACTTGTGCACGTGAATTAGAATCGTGAGCCCTTCTGCAGCACTACCACGCGCCAGGTACTGTGTTAAGTGCTTTAAGATAGTCCCCCACTGAACACTCACAACAGCTCTTCAAAGAGGTTCATTCATGGCCCCAATTGTACAAATGAGGAAACTGAGGCCCAGAGAGTGTAAGTGTCTTGCCTAAGGTCACACAGCGAGGAAGCCGTGGTTTCCCCAAGCTCAAAGCCTGGTCTCTCGGAGCCTAAAGCTGCTGCTTTTAGCCACCATGCTCTCTAACCTATCACGTCCTGGTTATCAGACCCGCCTCTGTAGACAGAGAGGGTCTACATACCCTTTACATGGGAGGGTCCCCACCTCCATCTGGATGTCAGTATCCCATGTGGGACGGCTTTAGGGAGTCCGAAGCTCAGCGAGAAAGGATCAAGGGAGGGGATTCCTCCACAGGAAGCTTCAAGATTTTTAGGGAAGAAATAAAATGCTGTTGCTTACAATTCTGTGCTTGTCTCTCCGAAAAACTCTTTTTTTTCTGACTCTTCATCTTGCCATCTCTGTACTACTTTCTCTTCATCTCCCTTTATCCTTCTCTTTCTAAATATTCCTACTATTAGAGTAACAGGCTGGGCAACATGGTGAAACCCTATCTCTACAAAAAATACCAAAAAAATAGCTGGGTGTGGTGGTGCATGCCTGTGGTCCCAGCTACTCAGGAGGTTGAGGTGAGAGGATAGCTTGAGCCCAGGGGGCAGGGGTTGCAGTGAGCCGAGAAGATGGCACTACACTCCAGCCTGGGTGACAAAATGAGACCTTGTCTCAAAACCAAATTAATTATTTTTTAAAAAGTAACAGCTGAGCCTGCATGGTCATATGCATATCCAGTTCCAGCTACTCAGGAGGCTGAGGCTGGAGGATTCCTTGAGCCCAGGAGTTCGAGTCCAGCCTGTGCAACTTAGCAAGACCAAGTCTCTATAAGAAAAACTGACCGCTACGTTGATAACTAAAGGACAGATGGTCAGTCAGGTAAAGAAGGGGAGAAGCAAGAGCTTGGGGCAGAGCCAGCAGCCAGGGCAAGGTCTGGAACCTGGAGGGAGCCTGGCAGACCTAGGGTCCCTCATCCCACCTTTGGTCTGGATCTAAGAGAGGTAAATCCAAAAGAAAAGCCCCAGAAGGGCCCCAAGGGCAAGAGGAGTGAGCTTGGACTAAAGGCCCCTCTCCCTGTAGGAGGAGAAGAACCCCCACACGGAGTTCTACTTGAAGAACCTGGTGCTGACCACACTGAACCTCTTCTTTGCGGGCACCGAGACCGTCAGCACAACCCTGCGCTATGGCTTCCTGCTGCTCATGAAGCACCCAGAAGTGGAGGGTAAGGCTGGAGGGGAGGGAAGTGAAGGGACCAGACCCTCAAAACTCCCCTGGTGCAGTGTCCCCACCTGTGCCAGATCCCAGGACCCTGAGACGTGCCTTGCTGTCCAGACACAGGGCAATATCCAGCTGATAGGCATCAACTGAGTCTCTTTAGTTGATAAAATATTGAAAATGTCTGCAGTGATTTGTCAGTCACTCCTGTCCCAAGCCCACCAAGTGCCCGCTGCCCGCTCCTCCGGACCATCCCCTAAGTTCCTCCCTGTGCCTCCCCTGTGATTCTGGCATGACCTGGGTAACAGGATCCTGCTCTAACAATGCTGATGTCTGTTATGAATGGTGAGTGGGCGCGTTCACCCACCTATGACTACCTCCGTGTCGTATACGGAGCCATGTTATCCACCCCACTTTGCCTATTCGGGCTATCACCCCTGCTCTGAGACCCCTAGATACCTAAACATGTTCCCCTTCCTCCCCAGCCAAGGTCCATGAGGAGATTGACAGAGTGATCGGCAAGAACCGGCAGCCCAAGTTTGAGGACCGAGCCAAGATGCCCTACACGGAGGCAGTGATCCATGAGATGCAAAGATTTGCAGACATAATCCCCATGGGTCTGGCCCGTAGGGTCACCAAGGACACCAAGTTTCGGGACTTCATCCTCCCTAAGGTGCTGTTTCCCCTGCCCTGGGCCACAGGGACTTCCAGCCCCTCTCTGTGTCCTCAGCAACCCACCCCCATTAGAAGCTTTCTAGACTCTGTCCCACTCCCTCAATCAGTCAAAAAAGACTTTCCCAACCATCACATCCCTTCCACCTTCCCACTTACAGACTCCTCAATCCCGTGTCTCCCAGACCCTTTGTGTCAGGAGAATCAATCCCATGTTCCCAAACTTCTTCTTCTTTTTTTTTTTTTTAATAAATATGGGGTTTCACCATGATGGCCAGGCTGGTCTTGAATTCCTGACCTCAGGTGATCCACCCACCTCAGCCTCCCAAAGTGCTAGGATTACAGGCGTGAACGACTGCGCCTGGCCCAAACTTCTTAAGAATCAGCAGAAGCCTTTCCATTAGGCCTTTTGCCTTAAAGACACAAATCTCAGGTCCCCCAAACACCCTGCCTAGGAGAACATGGACCCTTTGTCTCCCAAACTTCCTGTCTCAGGGACACAAACCTTCTGTCCCCCAAAGCTCCTCCCTCAGAAAATCCCAACTCCCATGCCCTCCACTTCCCCTCAACTGGGGCACCCTGGTTCCCCCTCCAGCCCCTGTGTCCTTTCACCAATCCCCCAACCCACCTCATCACATACACCTTCCTCCTCCCTACCAGGGCACCGAAGTGTTCCCTCTGCTGGGCTCTGTGCTGAGAGACTCCAGGTTCTTCTCCAATCCCCGGGACTTCAATCCCCAGCACTTCCTGGATGACAAGGGGCAGTTTAAGAAGAATGATGCATTTGTGCCCTTCTCCATCGGTAAGAGACCCCTGTTTGCTGCCAGGCCACTGCTCACACCAGCAGGGGCCTCCGTCACCCAGCTCCCCTCTCTGAGGTGTAGCCAGGTATTTCTCCAGCTTGGAAGTTCCCGTAGAATCTACCCCTGAGCCACCAGCTGATCCTCCCTTAACTACCAAGCACCCAGTACCTGCGCCCAGGCAAAAGAGAAGGAAATATCATACCCTGTAGATTTATTTGTCTAGGGTCACACAGCACATGTTTTTGTGATCATGTTTGCAAGTGTATCTGGCAGGAAGGGACATCCAAACCTCCCATTGCTACACCTGGCATGGATCACCCCATCTACGGTGGATGTAAGATATTATGCCTTTTTCAAAACCCACGGAACTGTACAACACAGAGTAAACCCTCATGTAACTATGGACTTTGGTTAATAATATCAATATTGGTTCACCAGTGTTACATCTCACAGAAGGAAACTGAGGCTCAGGGAGGATCAGAGCCTCCTCTGAAAGTCTCTCAGGCCATAATATTCCACCCCTCTTCCCTGGGAGAGCCGCAGCTGGAGGTGGGTAGTGGGGCGAGGCTGTACTGAGGGTGGGCTTCACCCCCACCCCTCCTGCCTCTCCTCCTCAGGAAAGCGGTACTGTTTCGGAGAAGGCCTGGCCAGAATGGAGCTCTTTCTGTTCCTCACCACCATCATGCAGAACTTCCGCTTCAAGTCACCACAGTCGCCCAAGGACATCGACGTGTCCCCCAAACTCGTGGGCTTTAGCACAATCCCACCAAACTACACCATGAGCTTCCTGCCCCGCTGAGCGAGGGCTGTTTTGGTGCAGGGCGGGTGGCGGGAAAGGGCGGGGCCAGGGGCGGGGCTCGAGGGAGGGGCGGGGCTAAGAATGGAGGCAGGATAGGGGGAAAGCAAGGGGCAAGGTGGTTAGAGGGAAGAGAAGAAACAGAAGGGGCTCATTTCATCTTGATAAGTTGCTTCCGAGCTGGGATGCGAGGAAGGGAAACCTTACAATATACTATGAAGAGTAGTAATAATAGCAGCTCTTATTTCCTGAACAAGTACCTCCGTGTCAGCTCTGTTCAAAAAGCGTTGCACGCTCACCTCACTTAATTGCCACAAACCTCTGCCAAGGGGAACAGCGCTCATGCCCATTTTACACGTGACAAAGCTGAGGTTCAGAAAGTTGTCTCTATCTGAGGTCTTACAAAATATAATCGCCCAGAAAAATCTTTGAACACAGATTTGTGTCCATAACCCTCTGGACTGATTCTTTAAAAGCACCCCTTCCGCTCACAGAATGCCTTATCCACAAAGGCAGTGCTATGTGGAATACCACATTCCACGTGACATTGCCTCTGACCAAGGCACTCACTTTATGGCAAAAAACAAAAAACAAAAAAACACCTCTTCCTCAAGTAAAACAGCTTAATGTGGCATCACATGGCCTGAACCTCCCAGTCCTGGGGGGTTTTCCAGGCCCCTGGCAGGCAGCTGTCCTGGCTTCACTGCACACTTGCCCACACTCTCAGCTACTCAGCATGCTTTGAGCACCACGGTGTCTGCATTCACTACCAGGTAAGGCCTCTGTGGTCCATTCAGAGGCAGTCCAGGGACACAAGGAGACATGAATGAAACATACAGAGTCAGTCCATTGACAATTCTTTTGCAGAGCAGAAGTTTTTAATTTTGATGACACTCTGTCATTGTATCTCTTAATGAAGAAGTTGAAGGAGAGAACCATTTTCAGGAATGCTGGGAGAACACTGGATCAGGACATAGCCATATGCATGTGTATGATCATGTGCAGGCGTGCATATGAGCATACGACTGCATACCGTGTATGCATAAAACACATTCCACTATGGGTTTCTGAACGTGGGCTCTCCTGATGGATCTGAGGTCTGTTGTAAGACCCTGCTAAGAGTTTCAGAATCACCTGCACACTCTCGAAGAAGTTAGCGTATGTCCCCCTTAGAAACTCCCTTACAGCTTTCACGAACATTAAGTCCAAGTTTATTGTAGACCTAAATGAAAAGTGAGTATCTATAAAACTTCTAGAAGATAACATAGGAGAAAATCTAGATGACCTCAAGTTTGATGATGACTTATTAGACACACACCAAAAGAACAATCCTTGAAAGAAGCAATTGATAAGTTGTGTCATTAAAATTAAAAATTTCCGCTCTGCAAAAGAATTGCCAAGAGAATGGCAATACAAGCTACAGACGGGGAGAACATATTTGTAGGGCACATACCTGATGCAGGACTTACATTCAAAATATACGAAGAACTGTTCAAACTCAACAATAGAAAACAAACAACCCAATTAAAGAATGGACAAATGATCTGAACAGACACTTCACCAAAGAAAATATACACATAGAAAATAGAAAGATGCTCCCCACGTTATGTCAGTAGCAATTTCAACTTAAAACAATAATGATATCTAACTAGCCACCTATTAGAATGGCTAAAATC
Organism: Saguinus oedipus; assembly: GCA_031835075.1. Classification (NCBI taxonomy): domain Eukaryota; kingdom Metazoa; phylum Chordata; class Mammalia; order Primates; family Cebidae; genus Saguinus; species Saguinus oedipus. The sequence continues at coordinate 43,687,279 of CM063187.1, read as the reverse complement.
CAAAATTGACATCAAATGCTAACAAGGAGGTGGCCCAACAGGAACTGTCATTCATCAATGGTGGGAACGCAAAATGGCACAGCTACTTTGGAAGACAAATTGGCAGTTTGTTGCAAAGCTAAACATATTCTTACCGTGTGATACAAAAACCATGCTCTTCGGTTAATCCCCAAATGAGTTGACATATAACCACACAAAAACTTCTGCACAGATGTTTACAGCAGCTTTATTCATAATTGCCAAATCTTATAAGAAACCAAGATGTTCGAGCCGGGCACAGTGGCTCACGCCTGTAATCCCAGCGTTTTGGGAGGCCGAGGCGGGTGGATCACGAGGTCAAGAGACCGAGACCATCCTGGCCAACATGGTGAAACCCCGTCTCTACTAAAAATACAAAAAATTAGCTGGGCATGGTGGAGTGTGCCTGTAATACCAGCTACTCAGGAGGCTGAGGCAGGAGAATTGCCTGAACCCAGGTTGTGGTGAGCCGAGATCGCGCCATTGCACTCCAGCCTGGGTAACAAGAGCGAAACTCCGTCTAAAAAAAAAAGAAACCAAGATGTTCTTCAACAAGTGAATGGATAAAGGAACTGTGGTATGTTTCATACAATGAAATATGACTGGGTGTCATGGCTCACACCTGTAATTACAACACTATGGGAGGCTGAAGGGGGCGGATCATTTGAGGTCAGGAATTCGAGACTGGCCAACATGGCAAAACCCTATCTCTACTACAAATACAAAAATTAGCTGGATGCAGTGGCACGCCCCTACAGTTCCAGCTACTTGGGAGGCTGAGGTGGAAGAATCACTCGAACCCGTGGGGCGGAGGTTGCAGTGAGCCAATATGGAGCCACTGAACTCCAGCCTGGGCGACAGAGTGAGATTCTGTCTCAAAAAAAAAAAAAAAAGAAAAAGAAAAAGAAAGAAAGAAAAGAAATATTATTCAGCAATAAAAAGAAATCAGCCCACGAAAAGACATAGAAGAACCTGACATGTATGTAGGAAAGTGAAAGAAGCCAGTCTTAAAAGGCTATATCCTACATGATTCCAATGATATGGCATTCTGGAAAAGTGAAACTGTGAAGACAGTACAAAGATAGTAGTTGCCAGGTGTTTAGGGTGGAGGGAGGGTGAATAGGTGCCACACATGGGCTTTTTAGGGCAGGGAAACTATTCCGTATGATACTGACATGGTGCATGACCTTATGCCTTTTTCAAAGCCCATAGAACTGTGCAACGGAAAAAATAAACCCTAATGTAAACTACAGACTTTGGTTAATAATAATAATATGTCAATATTGGTTAATCATTGTTACAAATGTACCATGCTTATACAAGATGTAAGGGGGAAAGGAAGTATATAGGAACTTTTGATGCTTTCTGCTCACTTTTTTTTTTTTGTAACCCAAACTGTTCTAAAAATGAAGTACATTGGAAGAAGGAAGGCAGGGGAGAGAGAGAGAAAATAAAATTAAATTAAAAAGTACAGTAACTGAAAACTAATAAATCAGAATAATCCACTACATTAACAGGCTAAAGAAAAATATATATATAACCATATAAAAGAAGCAGAAAAAATCATTTGGTGAAATTCAACATCTGTTTGTATAAAAACTCTCCACAAATTACATGTAGAGGTGCAAACTCCTCAGCGTAAAAATAATTATCAATAAAAACCAATAGCTATGCCAAGCATGGTGGTTCACACCTGTAATCCCAGCACTTGAGGAGGCCAAAGTGGGTAGATCACTTGGAGTGCAATACCAGCCCGGCCAAAATGGCAAAACCCCATCTCTACCAAAAATACAAAAATTAGCTAGTCCTGGTGGCTGGCACCTATACTCCCAGCTACTCAGGAGGCTGAGACAGGAGAATTGATTGAACCCAGGAGACAGAGTTTGCAGTGAACTGAGATCATGCCACTGCACTCTAGCCTGGGCAACAGAACGAGACACCGAAAGATACTGGCTAAACCAATTATGATGCATTCATTTGATAGACTTTGTCCATCAGAATCCCAGCAGAAACAGATGAGAGCTTCATGGAGGACTTCTTAATGGACGTGAAGGAAACCTACAAGACGCTGAAGCACTCGATGGCTTACAGTAAGGAGAAGCCATCATCGTCCCAAGGTGGAACTGTGTGGTGAGAGGAAGCAGTTTCTGAAACCGAGAGGGACCACATAGGGGTAAAAGAGAGTCCCCAGCAGGAGGGCGTGGTTTCTGGCAGAGGAATACAATCACTGCTAACACATGGCCCAGCAAAATAATCTGACATTGCTCTTCTCTCAAGCCTCCATTGGCCAAACCCCCAATTTTTATTTTATTTATTTTCTTAAGACGGAGTCAAAAAAAAAAAAAAAAAAAGACGGAGTCTCGCTCTGTCGCCCAGGTTGAAGTGCAATGGTGTGATCTTAGCTCACTGCAACCTCCACCTCCCGGGTTCAAGCAATTCTCCTGCCTCAGCCTCCCGAGTAGCTGGGATTACAGGCTCATGCCACCATGCCCAGCTCATTTTTTGTATTTTTAGTAGAGATGGGGTTTCACCGTGTTAGCCAGGATGGTCTCAATCTCCTGATCTTGTGATCCAGCCACCTGGGCCTCCCAAAGGGCTGGGATTACAGACGTGAGCCATCGTGCCCAGCCTCCAATTTTTTTTTAATGTAAAGATGAAGGGAGCTTGGGTGGTATCGTTTCTCTATTCTACAGATAGGCAAATAAAGTCAAGTGTGAAGTAATTTAACTACCAGGCCCCTGTGCGTTCTGCAATTATACCACCGTTATCAACTTCCAAACAGTTTCAGATTTGTGTTCACAGCTTCAGCTCCAGTTTTGACCATTTCCCACTGACTGAGGGGAGGGATAAGAGAGCAGCAGGAACCCAAAAGCCACATGTCGTATTTCATAACAAACAACTGAGTAACAAGTGCTCATGCAGACCCTAATCATGCTGTGTACTGTCTCTCGGGAGGAGGCTGAAAATCTTTGACTTACCCAACCTTCCATGCCTGACAGAAAGAGTCATGAACTCTTGGAAATTACAGTCTCTATACCAAAGACTTGAAATATTATAATCATTGTCCATAGAGGCATCGTTTCTGCTAAAGTTTGAGTGGCCCTGTCAAAACTCATGTTGGAACCTGAATTCCCAGTGTGGTAATGTTAGGAGGTGAAACCTTTAGGAGGTGAGGCCTAATAGGAGGCATGTAGGTTGCATGAGCTCCACCCTCATGGGTGGTTTGGGGCCTTTCTCAAAGGAGTGAGTGAGGTCTCGCTTTTGCAAGCCTGGATTAGTTTTCATGGGAGAACCATCAAAAATTGAGGACACCGCTCACGTGCTGCCCCTTCACAAATGTCTCCTTCCCCTTTATGATACAGCATGAAAGTCATCACAGAAGCCAAGCAGACACAGGCATTATGCTCTTGGACTTTCCAGCCTCCAAAATCATGAGCCAAATAAGCCTCTTTTTTGTGTCAATTACCCAGCCTCTGGTATTCTGTTACAGCAACGGAAAATGAACTAAGCCTCTGAGACTCAACATTTTCTAATACAAACCTTCAAGAACTGCTGTAACAATTATAATCAACAATATTGTCTGGGCATGGTGACTCACGCCTGTAATCCCAGCACTTTAGAAGGCCAAGGCAGGTGGATCACTTGGGGTCAGGAGTTCGGGACCAGCCTGATCAAAATGGTGAAACCCTGTCTCTACCAAAAATACAAAAAAAGAAAAAATAAAAAATAACCAGATATGGTGGTATATGCCTGTAGTCCCAGCTACTCGAGAAACTGAGGCTCGAGAATTGCATGAATGTGGGAGGTGGAGGTTGCAGTGAGGCGAGATCACATCACTGCACTACAGCCTGGGTGACAGAGTGAGACTCCAACTAAAAATAATAATTTTAAAAAATTTCCAAGATGGGGAACAAACACAATCACATACCTCATTTATTCAGTGAATTACTCAAGATACCCACCTAGACCTATTTGCCAGAAATCTGGTGTTCTTACCTTGAGTTCTCTTAGCAGTCCTCATCTTCAGCTGTTAAAACATTCAAGACTCTGAGCTTGCTCCAAAGGAACAGTCCCCGTCCTTATCCTCTGCTAATGGGGCTGTACACGTCTGTGCATGATTTGACAATATCAGTCAAAATTATTTTTTAAGTATTATTTGATTGAGCAACTCCATATCTAATAATTTATCCTGTAGCTGTACTTTATGTGAAAAATGACCTATGTACAAGCTTATTTGCTGCAGTTTTGTTTAATAGTGAAAGATTGGAAATGACCCAAATGTTCATCATTAGAGATCTGACTAAATAAATAATCGTTCATCCATACAATGAAGTGCTGTGGGTTAGGATCCCAGCAGGAACGGTAAGTCATACGAAAATAGGATAATTGAGAGTATAATGGGAGGACTATTTACAAAGTTGAGGGCAGCGTTAAGGGGAATCCTGGAAGCCAGTGACAGTGGGACTCCATTGCCACCCCATCCCTGAAAGTGGAAACGGAGGAAGTAGTTACTGGAAACCAGTGAGACCTTTAGTATAAAACGGAGTTAGGATGGGTGCGGTGGCTCTCGCCTGTAATCCCAGCATTTTGGGAGGCCGAGGCTGGCAGATTACTTGAGGTCAGGAGTTCGAGACTAGCCTGGCCAACATGGTAAAACTCTGTCTCTACTAAAATTAGTAGCAAAAATATGGCTAATGGGCATGGTGGCATACACCTGTGATCCCAGCTACTCAGGAGGCTCTGTCTGAGGCACGAGAATCACTTGAACCCAGATGGCACCACTGCACTCCAGCCTGGGAGACAGAGCGAGACTCCATCAGAAAAAAAAAAAAAAAAACAGAGTCAAGAGGAGTCTTGGACAAATCAAGCAGGTGGCCAAACCTGTCCATGGGGGAGAGGAAAGGTGTAAGTCTTACCTAAGGAAAGGATCAGTGGGAGAAAAGAAACATTTTCAAAACAATATAACCCGGGCGTGGTGGCTCACCACGCATTTCGGGAGGCTGAGGTGGGCAGATCACCTGAGCTCAGGAGTTCCAGACCAGCTTGGCCAACTTGGTGAAATCTCATCTCTATTAAAAATACAAAAGTTAGCCAGGTGTGGCGGTAGGCGCCTGCAGTTACTCAGGAGGCTGAGGCAGGAGAACTGCTTAAACCCAGGAGGTGGCGTCTGCAGTGAGCCGAGATTGTGCCACTGTACTCCAGCCTGAGTGACAGAGTGAGATTCTATCTCAAAAAAGAAAAAAAAAAAGTGTACAGCATTTCCTCCTTTGCTTTCTTCCTCCTGCTCCAGCCATGTAAGACATACCTGCTTTCCCTCCACTGTCTGCCATGATTGTTGAGTTTCCTGCGGGCTCCCCAGCTATGCTTCCTGTACAGTCTGCGGAACCATGAGCCAATTAAACTTCTTTATACGTTACTCAGGTATGTCTTTATAGCAATGCAAGAACAAATTAATACAGAAGGTAAACCTCAGACTAGCAACTCTCCTACTAGTGCATGGATAAAGCCTATTAGAGAATAAAGTCAAAAAGAAATAAGGGACTGGGCACAGTGGCTCAAGCCTGTAATCCCAGCATTTTGGAAGGCCAAGGCAGGTGGATCACCTGACATCAGGAGTTCAAGACCAGCCTGGCCAATATGGTGAAACCCCATCTCTACTAAAAACAAACAAACAAAATTAGCCGGACATGGTGGCTCACACCTGTAATCCCAGCTACTCGGGAAGCTGAGGCATGAGAATCGCTTGACCTGGGAGGTGGAGGTTGTAGTACTGTGCCACTGCACTCCAGCCCGGATAACAGAGCAAGACTCCACCAAAAAAGAGGAAAAAGAAGGAAAGGAAAGGGGAAAGGGGAAAGGGGAAAGGGAAGGGGAGGGGAGGGGAGGGAGGGGAGGGGAGGGGAGGGAGGGGAGGGGAGGGGAAGGAAGGGGAGGGGAGGGGAGGGGAGGGGAGGGGAGGGGAGGGGAGGGGAGGGGAGGGGAGGGGAAGAAAGGGGAGGGGAAGGAAGGGGAGGGGAGGGGAGGGGAGGGGAGGGGAGGGGAGGGGAGGGGAGGGGAGGGGAGGGGAGGGGAGGGGAGGGGAGGGGAGGGGAGGGGAGGGGAGGGGAGGGGAGGGGAGGGGAGGGGAGGGAAGGGGAAGGGAGGGGAGGGAAGGGGAGGGGAGGGGAAGGGAGGGAAAAGGTAGCAAACAGACTGAGAAAACAGAATCCTAAAAGTATCATTTAAAGCCTGAATCCAGCATGTCTGCCTCCTCTTGAGCTGCCCCATAGCTTCTAAAATAGATTCTCATTTCTGCTTCAACTAGTCTGAGTTAGATATCTACCACTCTCAACAGTTGAAGAGCTAACATCAGATCTTTAAAGAAAATTTGAAAAAATTGTATGGTAAAACCCCACCTAGGTTTTATAGCTAGCATTACTGTTCTTGCTTTATCACATGTCCATTCACCTAGCCACGAACATCCATCCCTCCATCCTTCTACCCATCCATCCATCCTTTTTTCTGAGGCGTTTCAAAATAAGTTGCAGACATCAATGCACTTCATCCCTAACAATTCAGCAAGTAACATCATTTTGGTTTCTTTATAATGAGACACCCTTCACACTTAGAAACAAGATTTGATTACTAGAATAAGAATTTGAGGCCCAACACAGTGGCTCACCCCCTAATCCCAGCACTTTGGGAGGCTGACTTGAGGTTAGAAGATCAAGACCAGCCTGGCCAAAATGGAGAAACTCTGCCTCTACTAAACATACAAAATTAGCTGGGCGTGGTGGTGCACACCTGTGGTCCCAGCTACTCAGGAGGCTGAGGCAGGAGAATCACTTGAACCTGGAAAACAGAGGTTGCAGTGAGCCGAGATCACTCTACTGCACTCTAGCCTGGGCGACAGAGTGAGACTCCATCTTAAAAAAAAAAAAAAAAAAAAGAATTTGAGAATCTCAGACTCCCCAAATCTTGAAATGGGGAACATCCAAAAATGTAGAATTCAAGATCCTCTGCACTCATCATCCACATCTTCTCCACTGTAGCCGATCTGCCCTACAAGTGAGGTTTCCTTCCAGCAGCAGTCATAACTCAGTCCTAACCACAGCTTGTGGGGAAGGGTATGGATGCAACCAGTTTGTTTTGTGTCTTTACATGGGAAGGGTTTGTGGTTGGCTGACTGCCACATACAGGGAGGGTTGACAGAGAATGAAGAGGGAATGAGGGTTAATCCCTATAATCCCAAAGCTGCCCAGAAAAGAATGGGTGAGGCTGCAAATAGCATGAGAGGCAGTGAGCACAATCACCTTCCCTCCACCAACTCCCAAGATCTTACTTGTCCCGACCGATGCTGCTCGTCCCCACCCCAGACTTTGAAAGGGCCACTCACGACTTAGCAAGGGAACCAAGCTCAGCTCTTGACTCAACTGAAATCCCAGGCATGGGGTTGACAGGGGGGCAGGGTTAGGGGAAGCAGGAGTGCAAGGTCATTGTCCAGGCTTTGCCACATCTCCCTGTGTAATCTTGGGAAGGGTGATGGCCACTTCTCTCCCTCCTTTGCAGATTTTCTGTTAAAGCCAAAAGTGCTGTCGTAAACAGTGCCGCAGTGAACATACGTGTGTCTTTATAATAGAACAATTTATAATACCCAGTATTGGGATTGCTGGATCAAATGGTATTTCTAGTTCTAGGTTCATTGTGGCACTGTTTACAATAGCAAAGACTTGGAACCAACCCAAATGCCCATCGACGATAGACTGGATGAAGAAGATGTAGCACATATATACCATGGAATACTGTGCAGTCATAAAAAAGGATGAATTCATGTCCTTTGCAGGGACATGGATGAAGCTGGAAACCATCATTCTCAGCAAACTGACACAAGAACAGAAAACCAAACACCACATGTTTTCACTCATAAGTGGATGTTGAACAATGAGAACCCAAGGACACAGGGAGGGGAACATCACACACTGGGGTCTGTTGGGGGATGGGGGGCTAGGGAAGGGATAGCAGGATGTGGGGGGGATTGGGGAGGAATAACATTAGGAGAAATACCTAATGTAGGTGATGGGGGGATGGATGCAGCAAACCACCAAAACATGTGTACACCTACGTAACAATCCTGCAGGATCTGTACACGTGCCCCAGAACTTAAAGTATAGTAATTTTTTAAAGGCCCAAAGTGTGACCAGATGGCCAAGAGCTTGAAACATCCATGGCTGTAGCGATCATACCAGTTAGCAATGTGCTGAGTGTTCCTTGCATGTCAGGCACTGTTCCAGGCACTTTCCATTTTTCAATGAACTTAATCCCTACAGCAAACCCAAAGGTGAGATGCTGCCCTTATTCTCATTGCACAAATGAGTAAACTGAGGCACAAATAAATCAAGTAATTCGTCCAATGCAGTCTGGCTCCAGAGCCTACAATCTTACCCATCACACTAACCTTAGATAATATTGAGCAAAGGAAGCCAGACATAAAGGTACACTCTGCACGATTCACTTTATATAAAGAACAAAACTCAGTAAACTAATTAATGATGCTTGAAGTCAAGATAGAAGCTCCTTACAGGGATGAGGTAAAGGTGACTGAAAAGGCATCTGAAGTACTTATAAAAACAGGTGGGTTTTTTGGTGGGTTTTGTTTTGTTTTGAGACAGAGTCTCGCTCTTTTGCCAGGCTGGAGTGCAATGGCGCAATCTCGGCTCACTGCAATCTCCACCTCCTGGGTTCAAGCCATTTTCCTGCCGCAGCCTCCTGAGTAGCTAGGACTATAGGCATGTGCCACCACATCCGGCTAATTTTTCGTATTTTTCATAGAGATGGGGTTTCACTGTGTTAGCCAGGATGGTCTTGATCTCCTGACCTCGTGATCCACCCTCCTTGGCCTCCCAAAGTGCTGAGATTACAGGCATGAGCCACCACACTCAGCCCAGAGACCCCCATCTCTAAAAATAATGCAAACATTGGCCAGGCATGGAGACTGAGACAGGAAGATCACATGAGCCCAGGAGTTCAAGGTTCGTGAGCCATGATCACGCCACTGCACTTCAGCCTGGACTGAATCAAGACCGTATAAAAACAAACAGAAGGACCTAATTGTAAGTGCCCAAGCCATAAAAACACAGGAATGAGTTTCGTGACGCTGGATTTGGCAATAATTTCTTGGATGTGACACCAAAAGTACAAATAACAAAAGAAAAAATAAACCGATGGGGCTACATCTAAATTAAAAATGTCTGTGCATCAAAAGCCAGAATCAACAGAATGAAAAATCCACTGATATTACTGAAACCAGTTTCTACTTCAAACAGATAGTTTGCACCACAGCAATTAAAGTTTTTCTTCCGCAAGTTGAGTCCTCGCCCTCAAAAAAAAAAGTGTAGAAATTCCAGAAGGATTAAGTCCTCTTAAGAAAATAATTCCAGGCCAGGCATGGTGGCTCATGACCGTAATGGGCCAAGGTGGGCAGATCGCTTGAGCCCAGGAGTTTGAGACTAGCTTAGGCAACACAGTGAGACCCCTGCCTCTATGAAAAATATAAAAATTAGCTAGAGATGTGCATTGTGGTGTATGCTTGTACTCCCAGCTACTTGGGAGACTAAGGTGGGAGGACTGCTTGAGCCCAGGAGGTTGAGGCTGCAGTGAACCATGATCATACCACTGCACTCCAGCCTGGAGTGAGACCCTGTCTCAAAAATAAATAAATAAATAAATATTTCTACAGGCCAGATGCAGTGGCTCACAATTGTAATGGGAGGCCAAGGCAAAAAGGTAGCTTGAGCCCCAAAATTTGAGACCAGCCTGGGCAACAAAGCAAGACCCTGTCTCTACCAAAAAGTATTTAAAAATTAGCCAGTGTGGTGGTGCATACATGTAGTTCCAGCTACTAGGAAGGCTGTAAAATAGAAATTTTTGTTCAGAAGGAGCCCACAGAGCCACCACATCTGCCACATGCTCAGCCAGTCTCTACCCAGGGAGCCAGGGCCTCCAGCAGATTGTGCCTACCACTTCACCAGCCACAGGCTGAGGCTTCCATCCAGACAGAATCTGTGGCTGTGAAGAATCTAGACAGAGAGCAGAGAAAGATGGCAGAACAGACTGTGGCAATCATCCTCCCACAGAAACATCAATCTGAGCAACTATGCACACACACAAAATATACTACAAAGTTATAGAAAGCAAAACAGTATGGTACTAGCATAAAAACAGACACCTATGCCAATGGAACAGAATAAAGAGCCCAGAAATAAACCCAGGAATTTACAGCCAACTGATTTTTGACAAAGGCACCAAGAGCACACAATGTATAAAGGATGATGTCTTCAATAAATGATGCTAGGAAAACTGCATATCCATGCAGATGTGCAGAAGAATAAAATTAGACCCCTATCTCACACCATATACATAAATAAACTCAAGATTAATTAAAGACTTAAATGTAAAACCTGAAACTGTGAAATTACTAGAAGAAAACACAGGGGGAAGCTCCATGATGTTGGTCTGGGCATGAATTCTTCAGATATAATCACAAAAGCACAGGCAAGAAAAGCAAAAATAGAAAAATAGGATTACATCAAGCTAAAAGCTTCTGTGTAGCAAACAATTAAGAGAGTGAAGACACAACCTACGCATTTGAAGAAAAGATTTGCAAACTAAAAAAAAAAAAAAAAGATAAAAAGGCCGGGTGTGGTGGCTCAATCCTGTAATCCCAGCACTTTGGGAGGCCGAGGTGGGTGGATCACAAGGTCAGGAGTTTGAGACCAGCCTGGCCAACATGGTGAAACCCCGTCTCTACTAAAAATATGAAAAATTAGCTGGGCATGGTGGCGTGTGCCTGTAATCCCAGCTACTCAGAAGGCTGAGAGGCAGGAGAATTGCCTGAACCCAGGAGGTGGAGGTTGCAGTGAGCCAAGATCGCGCCATTGCACTCCAGCCTGGGTAACAAGAGTGAAACTCCGTCTCAAAAAAAACAAAAAAATGATTTGCAAACTATACATCTCATAAGGGGTTGATATCCAAATTCGATAAGAAACTCAAACAACTCAATGACAAGAAAACAAACAACCCAATTTAAAACTAGGCCAAATACCTGAACAGATGTTTCTCAAAGGAAGGCATGCAGGTGGCCAACAGGTATATGAAAAAATGTTCAACATCACTACTCATCAGAAAAATGCAAATCAAAACCACAGTGAGATATCACCTCACTCCTGCTAAAATGGCTATTCTCAAGAAGACAAAAGATAACAAGTGCTGACGAGGATGTGGCAAAAAGGGAACCCTGACGCACTGTTACTGGGATGTAAATTCGTACAGCCATTACGGAAAACAGTGTGGAGGTTCCTCAAAATATTACAAATAGAGCTATCATATGATCCAGCAATCCCACTACTGGGTATGTACCCAAAGTAAATAAAATTAGTATGTATGGCCAGGTGAGATGGCTCACGCCTGTAATCCCAACACTTTGGGAGGCCAAGGCAGGTGGATCACCTGAGGTCAGGAGTTCAAGGCTAGCCTAGCCAACATGGTGAAACCTCATCTCTACCAAAAAATACAAAAATTAGCTGGGCATAGTGGCGTCACCTGCAGTCCCAGCTACTCGGGAGGCTGAGGAGGGAGAATCACTCCAACCCAGAGACTTCAGGGAGCTGAGATCATGCCACTGCACTCCAGCCTGTGCGACAGAGAGAAAGCCTGTCTCAAAAAAAGAGAAAAAAGAATGTCCAGAGCAGCTTATAGCCAAAAACTGGAAACATCCACAGGTGAATGGATAGAGAAATTGTGGTATATTCATACAATGAAAGCACTTTGGGAGACTGACACAGGCAAACTGCTTAAAGTCAAGAGTTCAAGACCAGCCTGGGAAGCATAGTGGGAGCCCATCTCTAAAAAAAAAATAAAAAATAAAAAATAGCTGGGCATGACGGTATGGGCCTGTCGTCCCAGCTACTTGGGGTGCGAAGGCGGGAGGATCACTTGAGTTCAGGAGGTCCAGGCTGTGATCACACCACTGCATTCCAGCCGTGGTGACAGAGGAAGACCTGCCTCAAAAAAAGAAAAAGGAAAGGAAAAGAAAGAGGGAGGGAGGGAGGGAGGGAGGGAGGGAAGGAGTAATCCATACCATTTCTGATGTGTTTTTTTTGATAGCCATCCTAATGAATGTGAAGTGATATCTCTCGGTTTTGATTTGCATTTCCCTGATGGCTACTGATTTTGAACATCTTTTCAGAAACGGGTCTTTTTAAGATGGGAGAAACATAGCTTATTGGACTTTTTCTCTTTCTTGAGGCAGAGTCTCACTCTGTCGCCCAGCCTGGAGTGCAGTGGCACAATCTCGGCTCACTGCATCCTCCACCTCTCAGGTTCAAGCAATTATCTCACCTCAGCCTCCTGAGTAGCTGGGATTACAGGCGGCCACCACCACCTCCAACTAATTTTTGTATTTTTAGTAGAGATGGGGTTTCACCATTTTGCCAGGCTGATCTTGAATTCCTGACCTCAGTTGATCCACCTGCCTCAGCCTCCCAAAGTACTAGGATTACAGGCATGAGCCACCACACTCAGCCATGTATTTCCATTTATAGGAAATGCTGATCAATAGTGGGAAGAACAAAAACTAGAACAGGGCTGGACGCAGTGGTTCAAGCCTGTAGTCCCAGAACTTTGGGAGTCTGAGGCAGAACAAATGATTGAGCACAGGAGTTTGAGATCAGCCTGGGCAACATAAGGAGACCTCTGCCTCTACAAAAAAATTTAAAAATCACTCAGTTGTGGTGGCACATGCCTGTACTTCCAGGTACTCCGGAGGCTGAGGCGGGAGGATCGCTTCAGCCAGGGATGCCAAGGTTTCAGTGAGCAGTGATCACACCACTGCACTCCAGCCTGGGGGACAGAGCAAGGCCCTGTCTCAAAAGAAGAAGAGGAAAAACAAAAGTAGAATAATGGTTGCATGGTAGATACAGCACAGCTGACCACGAAGGAGTATGAAAGAGCTTTCTCTCCCTCTCTCTTTTTAATTATTATTTTAGAGAATAGGGTCTCTGTCACCCAGGCTTGAGTGCAGTGGTGTGGTCATAGCTCACTGCAGCCTGGAAATCCTGGGCACAAGTGATGCTCCACCTCAGCCTCTTGAGTAGCGAGAATTACAAGCAGGCACCACCACACTTGGCTAATTTTTTTTCTTTCTTTCGTAGAAGGGGGTCTCATAATGTTGCGCAGCCTGGTCTCAAATTTCTGGCCTCAAGTGATCCTCCCGCCCCAGCCTCTTATAGCTAGAATTACAGGCACGAACCACCATGCCCAGCTCCAAGGCAACTTTCTGGGATGATGAAAATACTCTCTTATCTTCATAGGGATTCGGATGCATCCAAAATTCAGCAAATGTTCACTTACAACGTGTGTATTTCATCACATGTACATTTTACCTAAAGAAATTGTCTGCCGGACGCAGTGGCTCATGCCTGTAATTCCAGCACTTTGAGAGTCGAGGCGGGCAGATTGCGAGGTCAGGAGTTTAGACCTCCCCATGGTCAACATGGTGGAACTCCATCTCTACTAAAAATACAAAAATTAGCCAGGTGTACTGGCTCACGCCTGTAATCCCAGCTACTCAGGAGGCTGAGGCAGGAGAATCGCTGCTTGACCCCGGGAGACGGCGGACGCGGTGAACCGAGGTCACGCCACTGCACTCCACCCTGGGCGGCAGAGCAAGACTCCGTCTCAAAAAAAAAAAAAAAAAAAAAAAAAAAAACAGAAAGAAAAAAAAAGAAACTGTTAAGGGAAAATTCCAACTACACAAGTTCACATGAACTATGACACAGTAAAGAGAAAGCAAGTCCTCCAGCTGGCAATGGAGTAGGATCTGGCACACCAGAGCGGGGCCGACCTAAGCCCAATGTGACACAGTGTGCTGTTCTACAAGAAGGAAGGCTGCATGTGCAGTCCAGATGCCAGTGGGCAAAAGGACAGGATGTCGGAGGATGCGCCCTCTCGCTGCCCATTGCTGCCGTTCTCTCCGTGAGATAAGAATCGGGATCATCCACAAAGACTGAGGTAAGGGAAAAGGGTCTTGGCGTTTGAAGAGGCAGGAAAAAAAAGGACAGGACTAGGGTTGGGCTGGAGGGGGGGCACATCCCAAGAGAAGGCAAGGAATTCAGCCAGTGCAGTAGCTCACGCCTGCAATCCCAGCACTTTGGGAGGCTGAGGCAGGTGGATCATGAGATCAAGAGATCAAGACCATCCTGGCCAACATGGTGAAACCCCATCTCTACTGAGAATACAAAAAATTAGCTGAGTATGGTGGCACATGTCTGTAACCCCACTACTCGGGAAGCTGAGGCAGGAGAATCGCTTGAACCCAGGAGGCGGAGGTTTCAGTGACCTGAGATCACGCCATTGCACTCCAGTGTGGACAACAAGAAGGAAGCTCTGTCTCGAAAAAAAAAAGAAAAAAAAAATTAGCCAGGTGTGGTGATGTACGCCTGTAGTCCCAGCTACTCGGGAGGCTGAGGAGGAGAATCCCTTGAGCCCAGGAGATCGAGGCTGCAATGAGCTGTGATCATGCCACTATACTCCAGTCTGGGTGACAGAGTGAGACCTGTCTCAAAACTAACTAACTAACTAACTGTCCTTCTCATAAATCCCAGTTTTCCCAATCAGATGTGCAACCTCCACCTCCCAAGTTCAAGAGATTCTCCTGTCTCAGTCTCCCAAGTAGGTGGGATTACAGGCATGCACCACCATGTATAGCTAATTTTTTTCATATTTTTAGTAGAGACTGGGTTTCGCCATGTTGGTCAAGCTGGTCTCAAACTCCTGACCTCAGGTCATCTGCCCGACTCGGCCTCCCAAAGTGCTGGGATTACAGACGTGAGCTACCGCACCCGGCCTCATTAGGCCCCTCCTAATCAAGTTCTAGGGTAAGGGAAAAGTTGCTTACAGGGTTGGCATGAACCCAGCACTGCACCCTCCCCTTAGAAGTAGGGGGTAGATGCCAAGGGAAACTGGAGCTCTATAATCCCATCATCAACCCTTCAATCTTCTTCCGGGACCTGCCCCAACCAGCCTTTCCAGGACTGAAACAACAGCATGGGCCCCACCTCCATCCCACTGTATACGTGGGACCTAGGGTGTCAGATTCCCCAGGACCTCCAACCACTTCCTCCTCTGACCCTCTGGGAACAGCAATCCTGGTACACACCCATGAATCTGGGGGGGTACCCACACCTCCACCTGGCCTCCCAGAACCTTGACCTCAGGGGCTCTCCACCCAGCCTAGCCCCTGGCACCAGAGCCCTGGCCCAGCTCCAGGCCTTGCAATCTGCTCCTGTGACCTTTAGCTGTATTCCCAGACACTTGGGAGGCTGAGGCAGGACAATCGCTTGAACCCAGGAGGTGGAGGTTGCAGTGAGCCAAGATCTTGCCACTGCATTCCAGCCTGGGTGACAGAGCAAGACTCCATCTCAAAGAAAAAAAAAAGAGAGAGAGAAAAAGAGCCTCCTTCCAAAAATTCACAGAAAATATGTACTAGGAAAAAACTATGCATGGAGTTCAATTTTTTTTTTTTGCACAAAAATAAACTCGTACTAACCTGTTATAACTTGTCTGAACAGGATCTAGTTTGAGGCAATAAAATGAAACATCGGATTGAAAAGAGCCCTTATCAGAGCAATGTGAATTCTAAAATTGAAGCAAGAACAAGCACCAAATTGATGGTGAGGCTTGGGTGGAGGAATGACGAAATCATTGATGTTTTACAAAAAGTTGACAGTGCCCCAAAGAAATTAGCCATTTACAAATGGATAACTTGTTTTGAGAAGGGACGAGGTGGGGCGTGGTAGTTCATGCCTGTAATTCCAGCACTTTGGGAGGCTGAGGCAGACGGATCATTGGAGCTCAGGAATCTGAGACCAGCCTGGGCAACATCTGTGAAACCCCATCTGTACCAAAAAATACATAAATTAGCTGGGCATGGTGGTGCACACTTGTAGTCCCAGCTACTCCGGAGGCTGAGATGGGAGGATCACTTGAGCCTGGAGGTGGAGGCTGCAGTGAGCCGTGATTGCGCCACTGCACTCCAGCCTAGGGGACAAAGTAAGACCTTATCTTGAAGAGATGAGACCACATTGAAGATGAAGCCCCCCGTGCATACCATACACGTCAATTTTTACGGAAAAAAATTAAATCTGTTCATGCCTTAATGAAAGAGGACTTATAAGTAACAGCAGAAACAATAGCCAATACCATAGACATCTCAATGGGTTCAGCTGACACAATTCTTTTTTTTTTTAAGACATGGTTCTCGCTCTGTTGCCCAGGCTGAGTATAGTGGCGGGACTGTGGCTCACTGCAGCCTCCACCTCCTATGGAGCAAAACACTGTCCCCCCCCCCACCAAAAAAGAAGAAGTAGGGGGTAGATGTCAAGGGAAATTGACTCTGTCTTTGTGTATCTGTTTCTGTCTCTGTCATTCTCTTCTCCCTCAGTCTCTGTGTCTAGCTCTGTCACTTCCTCTCTCTGTCTCTTGCCCTTTTTCTCTCCATCCTTCCATGTCCTTCTCTGTCTCTCAGTCAATGTCCATCTCACTGTCTCTCCACTCAATCTATCTTGTCTTTCTCCAGCTCTGTGTCTAAAAAACCAGGCCCAGGGCCCGAATGTCAAAAAAAAAAAAAAAAAAAAAAAAAAATCGAGAAAGCTTTGCCCCGTCCCAGGAGGGCCCCCAGTCACGGCCCCCTCCCACAGCACCTTTCCAGCTGGCTGTGAGCCCTGGGGCCGCAGGAAAGGTACAGCAGGATGACGGGAGGGGATTAAAGCTCACTTCGAGAACAAGAGTGGGGTGAAGGAGGAGGGTGTGGGCCGAAACAACTTAAGAACAATCTCTGCCCCGCAAGCTGCCGCGTACGTGTCTGAAGCAGCCGCAGCCAGTGTCTCCCGCAGCTCAGCAGGTAAAGGGTCCCGGTGAGGGATGCGGAGGAGGAGGAGGTGGCTCCCAAGAGAGGGTGGGTTGTGGGCTCCAACCTCTGTCTCTAAGACTGGTTAGGAATCTTTTTTGCTGCCTCCTCCCAGAGTGCTGAGGTCTCTGGGTCTCTGTTCTGGGCACTGGGATTTCTGTATTGGCGCTTCACCCAGCGGGTGGTATCTCTCTCTGCAATATGACCCTGTGGTTTGAGGTTTCTGTCTGTGCCCTTCCTCTCTCTCTCCTCTCTCTCCTCTCTCAGCTGGAGTGCACTGGCTTGATCTCATTTCACTGCAACCTCCGCCTCCTGGGTTCAAGCGATTCTCCTGCCTCAGCTTCCCGAGCAGCTGGGATTACAGCACCTGCCACCACGCCTGGCTAATTTTTGTATTTTTTTTTTTTTTTTTGTATTTTCACCATGTTGGCCAGGCTGGTCTCGAACTTCTGACCTCAGGTGATCAACCTGCCTCAGCCTCCCAAAGTGTGGGGATTACAGGCATGAACCACCACGCCCAGCCTCAGTCTCTCCATCTGCCCTTTGCAGTCTACCTGTGTCTTTGCCTGGCTCTGATGTTCCCTGCCTCTCTTATCTTATTCTATCTCTCCTCTCTCTCTCCATCTCTGTCTATGTGACTCTGTGTTTCTGTTTCTGTCTGTCATTCTCTTCTCCCTCAGTCTCTGTGTCTAGCTCAGTCTCTTCCTGTCCCTCACCCTTTTTCTCTCCGTCCTTCCGTGTCCATCTCTGTCTTTCAGTCAATGTCCCTCTCGCTGTCTCTCCACTCAAGCTCTCTTGTGTTTCTCCAGCTCCGTGTGTCTCGTTCTGTCTCTTTCTTCCTCTAGTCTATGTCAGCCTCTCTCCTCTGGGATGTGCTCTCTGTCTGACTCTCCCTATCTCTGTGTTTGTCTGTCTCTGTCCCTGTGTGTCTTTATCTCTCTTTATCACTGTCTCTGTAGACAGAGAGGTGATGATAGATAGGGAGATGATAATGGATAGATGATAGATTGATGACAGATACACAGATGATAAGTAGATAGATAATAGACAACAGATAGATGATAGAGAGATGATAGATGATAGATTCTAGATAGATGATAGATGGATGACAGATAATAGATCTATCATGATAGATGATAGAAGAATTGAAAGATGATAGATGACAGATGATAGATAAATAGATAATAGAGAGAGATGATTGATAATAGAGATAGATAGCTAGTAGGTAGATAGGGATGGGTGATAGATGATAGATAGCTGATAGGTACATAGACATCTGTAGATACGTAGATTGACCACTGTTTTTCTGTTTCTCTCATTATCCCTTTTTTGTGGCAGGATCTTGGCTCACCCCAACCTCCGCCTCCCAGGTTCAAAAGAGCTCAGCCTCCCAAGTAGCTGGGATTACAGGCATGCGCTACCATGCCCAGCTAATTTTGTATTTTTAGTAGAGACAGGTTTTCACCATGTTGGCCAGGCTGGTCTCGAACTCCTGACTTCAGGTGATCCCCCGCCTCGGCCTCCCAAAGCGCTGGGATTACAGTTGTGAGCCACCACACCCGGCCTTCATCATCTTTAAGCATATCTCTTGGCCTCTCTTAGTCTCTGTCCCTGTATCACTTCTGTCTCTCCATTTCTGTCTCTGTGTTTGTCTCATTATCTGTCTCTGTGTTGACCGTCTCTGCCACTCTCCTTCTCCCTCCCTTCCTCCCTTCCCCACTCCCTGGCCTCTCCTGTCTGCTTCTCTCCACCTGCCTTCATTTCCAGGGCCTAGTGAAGGCAAGTCCCAGAGGAGATTGGAAAGGAGGGATCCTACTCTCTCCTCAGTGCTGTCCCCTCTCACTTTGCCCTCCAGACGCCAGCAGCTGCCTTCACCATGGATAGCATAAGCACAGCCATGTTACTCCTGCTCCTGGCTCTCATCTGTCTGCTCCTGACCGTCAGCTCAAGAGACAAGGGAAAGCTGCCTCCAGGACCCAGACCCCTCCCACTCCTGGGAAACCTGCTTCTGCTGCGCTCCCAAGACATGCTGACTTCTCTCACTGAGGTGCCTCACCTTAGCTCGGGTGAGGGTGGAAGGATAAGGAGGAGGGGTCCCTTGGCCACAGGCCCCCCTGTGACCTCTGTCTTTCTACCCCCAGCTGAGCAAGGAGTATGGCTCCGTGTACACTGTGTACCTGGGGTCCAGGCGGGTGGTGGTCCTCAGCGGGTTCCAAGCCGTGAAGGAAGCGCTGGTGGACCAGGGAGAGGAGTTTAGTGGCCGCGGTGACTATCCTGTCTTTTTCAACTTTACCAAGGGCAATGGTAAGCCTCCCACTCCTCCCCTCTGCTCTCAGCCTTTTCCATGTTGAGGGAGGGGGTGGGGGTGAGACTGTCCTCTCAATCTCGTTGGCACTCGGGGCTGCTGACCTCACTGATGACATCAGATGCAAGGCAGCCAGGCAGAGCTGGTCTACGGCGAAGTCTCCCACCTTCCCCACCTCAGATCCCACCACTGTCTTGAATCGCACTCTTGTACCAATCTTCATATCCGTCCAACTCCAGCCCCATTTCATCCCAATCCCTAGGTCACCTGCAAACACATCATCAACCTTCCAACTCAGTCAGGTGGTCCCAGAGCCCGCTGACCACCTCAACCAATCCCAGTCGCCAGCACCCTTACCCCCATGTCCACCTCTTCAACCCGGCTGCATTCCTGCCACAACATGGCCTGCATCTCACTCCAACCCCTCCTTCCCACAGGGACCCCATCCCAATCCCCCTTTTGGATTCTAGTATCAACCCCATCCTCGTCCCTTTAGTCAAACTGAATTTTTTTTTTATCTGAGATGAGTCTTGCTCTGTAGCCCAGGCTGGAATGCAGTGGCTCAATCTCAGCCCACTGCAACCTCCACCTCCCAGGCTTATGTGATTCTCCTGCCTCAGCCTCCTGAGTAGCTGGGACTACAGGCGCGCCACCATGCCTGGCTAATTTTTTGTATTTTTAGTAGAGACGAGGTTTCAACATGTTGGCCAGGCTGGTCTCAAACTCCTGACCTCAGGTGATCCACCTGCCTCAGCCTCCCAAAGTGCTGGAATTACAGGCATGAGCCACCACTCCTGGCCAAGACTGAATTCTGCTGCTCCTTTTCTCCAACTCCAGCCCCATCTCCTATCCCAATTGCCTATTGAAGTTTTCAGTTCCCAGTTCTCACTTTCAGTCTTAAACTTACTACCATCGCCAAAATAAACCCATCAGTATCTACCCAAACCCAGGCTCAGCTCAGTCCCAATCTATCAATCCCCCTCATCCTACCCAACTCCATCCCCATCACCAGCTTCAAATCCAATTTATCATCAATCTCATAACCCCCCTCATGCCCCTCGTCATTCCCAACTTAACCTAAATCCAACTCCATCCTCACCCATCCAGCGATTCACATCATTCACTCAAAACCTCACCTAGGTCAATATCCTGTCCTTCTTAGGCTTGGAAATCACCCTAGTCTTGTGGTCTTCAAACTTTATTTTAAACATAAATCTCTATTCAAAGGAAGCCATGTGACAAGACCCAATAAATAATGGAAGGAGGGAGGGACCAACAGAAGGAAGGAGGAAGAAAGGAGGAAGGAAGGAAGGCAGGGAGGGAGGGAGGGAGTGAGGAAGGAAAGAAGGGAAGGAGGGAGGGAGGGAGGAAGGAAGGGGGGAGGGAAGGAGGAAGGGGGAAGGGAGGGAAGGAGGGAGGGATGGAGTAAAAGAAAAAAGGGAATAGAGAAGGAGGGAGAGAGAGGAAGAAAGGAAGGAAGGAAAACGGAAGAAACAAAGGGAGAAAGGAAGGAAGGGAGGGAGGGAGGGAGAAAGGAAGGAAGGAAGGAAAAAAAGAAGGGCAGGCGACAGAGCCTGGGTGACAGAGCAAGACCCTGTTGCAAAAATAACAGTAACAAGCAATAAGCAATTACCAACACCTCCTGCGTGACATCCCCCGTACTAGACAACGCTAACGACACAGGGATGACCAAGACAGGCGCCCACTCTGCCTTCACAGTTCCATGAAGGAGACAGCCCCATCACCAGACAGGAACAGCCCAGAGTGACCAGGTTCTTAATGGGGAAACAGAGGCAGAGTGACAGCACTCTGGTGAGAAAAGCCCACAGTCCTATGGAAGCTTGAAGGAGACCCCTAACCCAGCCTGGAGGGTCCCAGAGGGCTTACTGGAAGGAGCCAGGGAGATTCCAAACTCCGTCCCTCTCCCAACAAACACCAGGAAAGGACACAGATGGTGGAGGCCTCGGGATGAGCTCCTGGTTAAGCTGGCCCCCTCCTATTCTCCCCAGGCATCGCCTTCTCCAATGGGGATCGATGGAAGATCCTCAGACGCTTCTCTATCCAGATTCTACGAAGTTTCGGGATGGGGAAGGCAAGCATCGAGGAGCGGATCCTGGAGGAAGGCAGCTTCCTGCTTGCGGAGCTGCGGAAAACTGAAGGTCAGGAATTTCGGGTTTTTTTAACAGGCTGGAGTGAGGCAGCGTGATCTTGGCTCACTGCAGCCTTAACCTCCTGGGCTCAAACCATCCTCCCACCTCAGCCTCCCAAATACCTGGTACTTCAGGTGTGCTCCACCACACTCAGCTCATTTTTAAATTTTTTTGTAGAGATAGAGTCTCACTGTGTAGCCCAGGCTGGTCTCAAACTCCTGTGCTCAAATGATCCTCTTACCTCAGCCTCCCAAAGTGCTGGAACTACAGGCATGCACCACCATGCCTGGCCAGATCTTCGAATCCAGTCCATCCTCATAATTCACACGTATTCTACTTTTTTTTTTTTTTTGAGACTGAGTCTCACTCTGTCGCCCAGGCTGAAGTGCAGTGGTCCTATCACAGCTCATTGCAAGCAGGTTCAAGTGATTCTCCTGCCTCAGCCCCCAAAATAGCTGGAATTACAGGTGCCCACCACCACACCTGGCTAATTTTTTATTTTTAGTAGAGATGGAGTTTTGCCATGTTGGCCACGCTGGTCTTGAACTCCTGACCTCAGGTGATCCACCTGCCTCAGCCTCCCTAAATGCTGGGGTTACAGGCGTGAGCCACCGCACCCGACTTACATCACCTTTACTTACTCAGTCCTTCCTGCCTCCCTCTGAAAAGGATCCCTGTGATTACATCATGCCCAGCCAGAAAGTCCAGAGTAAACTTCCCGTCTCAAAACCCTCAGCTTAATCCCATATTCAAGGTCCTTTTTACCATGTAAGGCAACACATTCACAGGTTGTAAGGGTAAGGACATGGACATCTTTGGGGGACCATGGGCCATTACAGCCTGCCACAACACCACAGTCTGTAACAGCCTCGCAACGGGTCAGGCCCTTCACTGACTCCCAGCCACACACTCAATGACTCCTTATAGTAGCCCCATGATGAGAGGAGTGCCATCAAACCCATTCCACAGATGAGAAAACTGAGGCTCGGAGAAAGGAAGTCAGTTGGCCCAAGTCACACCAAGACTAAGAGGCCAAATAGGATTCACACCACATTCATCTAACTCCAGACCTGGTTTTCTGGGGTATGCTATTATGTCCTGGGTTGTGTTGAAATGTGTTGTTTTGGCCAGGCATGGTGGCTTGTGCCTGTCATCCTAGCACTTTGAGGGGCCGAGGCAGTGGATTGCTTGTGCTCAGGAGTCCAAGATCAGCCTGGGCAACATGGTGAAACCCTGTCTCTACAAAAAATACAAAACTTGGGCTGGGCACAGTGGCTCATGCCTGTAATCCTAGCAATTTGGGAAGACGAAGTGGGCTATCACTTGAGGTCAGGAGTTTTAGACCAGCCTGGCCAATATGGTGAAACTCCGGCTCTACTAAAAATACAAAAAAAAAAAAAAAATTAGCCGGGTGTGATCTCAGCCTCTTGGGAGGCTGAGGCAGGAGAATCATTGAACCCAGGAGGCAGAGGTTGCAGTGAGCCGAGATCATGCCACTGTACTCCAGTCTGGGCAATGGAGCGAGATTCCATCTCAAAAAAAAAAAAAAAAAAGAAAGAAGGCCGGGCACAGTGGCTCACACCTATAATCCCAGCACTTTGGGAGGCCGAGGCGGGTGGATCACGAAGTCAAGAGATCAAGACCATCCTGGTCAACAAGGTGAAATCCCATCTCTACTAAAAATACAAAAATTAGCTTGGCATGGTGGTGCACGCCTGTAGTCCTAGCTACTCAGGAGGCTGAGGCAGGAGAATTGCTTGAACCCAGGAGGTGGAGGTTGCGGTGAGCCAAGATTGTGCCATTGCACTCCAGTCTGGGTAACAAGAGCGAAACTCCGTCTCAAAAAAAAGAAATGTGTTGTTTGTTATTTACTATGGTCTGTTCAGCTGTTGGATGGCCAGATGCTTTTTTTGAGAATGAGTTTCACTCTTGTTGCCCAGGTTGTAGTGCAATGGTGCAATCTCAGCTCACCCCAACTTCTGCCTCCTGGATTCAAGCTAGTCTCCTGCCTCAGCCTCCCAAGTAGCTGGGATTACAGGCACCCACCACCACTCCTGGCTAATTTTTTTTGTATTCCTAGTAGAGACAGGGTTTCTCCATGTTAGTCAGGCTGGTCTGGAACTCCTGACCTCAGGTGATCTGCCTGCCTTGGCCTCCCAAAGTGCTGGGATTACAGGCGTGAGCCACTGTGCCCGTCCCCTGTGTTGACATATTTCTGGGTGAGATCATAGAGTTCTCAGACACTGCATGTGGTTTTGCGTGTGTCATCTGGCTGCCAGAATTGTTGCATTGCTGCATAGTGTGTCACTTGCTCTGCTGCCTTGATTGTATGTGTGTGATGTCACATTGTGTGTCCCGTGCTGTTGGCTGGGTTGCTGGGTACTAGTGAGCATTGTGTGGCAGGATTATGTAGCTGTATGCTGGCACTATGTGTCGGTGTATGGTTATCACGTCTTGGGATGCTTCCTGGCTATCAGGTCACTGCGTGTCGTGTATTGGCATGTACTGTGGTCGTGTTTGTTGGGTGTCGTGTTGCCCTGTGTTGTGTTCCATGATGCCTGGAGACTGCATTGTGCGATGTTGCATGCCTGTGTTGTGTTGCCAAGAATAGCCCGTTTCTGTGGTTGGGTATTGTTGCTGTAGGTGTGCTGCAGGAAGTTGTGGGTTCTGTGCTGTCTGGGGCATTGCCAAATGCTTTTGCGGTGTTGTTAAGCTGCATGTGGTGGCCACGTGCCTGTGTTCTGCGCGGCAAGACGCGCTGCCATGGTTGAGTCAGATGTTGTGCACATTAATGGCGTTGCATGAGGTCTGGCGAGCTGCACATCGCGTCTTCCTGATCCATCCCACCCCTCACCCTCAGGCGAGCCCTTCGACCCCAAGTTTGTGCTGAGTCGCTCAGTGTCCAACATTATCTGTTCCGTGCTCTTCGGCAGCCGCTTCGATTATGAAGATGAGCGTCTGCTCACCATTGTCCGCCTTATCAATGACAACTTCCAACTCATGAGCAGCCTCTGGGGCGAGGTCAGCCAGCTGAGTCCAACAAGAACCGGGTGTGGGGTCCGCAGGATCTAGAAATGGAGAGAAAACAGTGGGCGGGGAATGTGCTGCAAATGCCCTGCCCAGGGCCCGCCCCATCTGGCCCCGCCCAATCACACGGCCACGCCCACTCCCCCCACCCCCCACCCCCGCCACAGAGCCCTTATAGCCTCCGTTCCCTCCTTCCCACTCCCCCTCCGCCCCAACCCCCACCCAGGCCTCTCCAGAACCTAGCTGCCCTTAGAGACCCTGTCACTGCCTACCCACTCCACACTAACCCCATTCGCCCCTGAACACACGCCCTGCGTCCTCCTCCAAAACCCTCCCACTCTGTCTGATTCCCAGTTGTACAACATCTTCCCGAGCCTCCTGGACTGGGTGCCCGGGCCACACCGACGCATCTTCCAGAACTTCAAGTGCCTGAGAGACCTCATCGCCCACAGCGTCCATGACCACCAGGCCTCGCTAGACCCCAGATCTCCCCGGGACTTCATCGACTGCTTTCTCATCAAGATGGCAGAGGTCATCCCTACCTGGAAATCCCACCTCTAGTCTGACCTGAAATTTTCCTGCTGCCCCTGTCTCAAACCCACAGGGATCCCAGATAGGGCAGGGTTTTGGGGGACCTTCTCCCTGGAAGAGAAGCTGGAGCATCTGGCCCTGCTGGATGCTACCACCAACCTACAACTCATTAAGAAGTCATCAAAGGCGATGGGGGGTGGGTGGGGGGCAGTTGCTCACGCTTGTAGTCCCAGCACTTTGGGAGGCTGAGGGAGGAGGATTGCTTGAGTCCAGGAGTTCGAGACCAAGCTGGACAATATAGTGAGACCCAGTCTCTACAAGACATACATACATAATACACTCATAAAACGTATTTTAAGGCCAGGCGCAGTGGCTCATGCCTGTAATCCCAGCACTTTGGGAGGCCAAGGCAGGTGGATCACAAGGTCAGGAGTTCAAGACCAGCCTGGCCAAGATGGTGAAACCCAGTCTCTACTAAAAATACAAAAATTAGGGCCGGGCACGGTGGCTCTCACCTGTAATCCCAGCACTTTGGGAGTCCGAGGCAGGTGGATCACGAGGTCAAGAGATCGAGACCATCCTGGTCAACATGGTAAAACCCCGTCTCTACTAAAAATACAAAAAATTAGCTGGGCATGGTGGTGCGCACCTGTAATCCCAGCTACTCAGGAGGCTGAGGCAGGAGAATTGCGTGAACCCAGGAGGCGGAGGTTGAGGTGAGCCGAGATCGCGCCATTGCACTCCAGCCTGGGTAACAAGAGCGAAACTCCGTCTCAAAAAACAAAAAAATACAAAATACAAAAATTAGCCAGGCACAGTGGCAGAAGCCTGTAATCCCAGCTACTAGGGAGGCTGAGGTAGGAGAATCACTTAAACCTGGGTGGCAGAGGTTGCAGTGAGCTGAGACTGCACCACTGCACTCCAGCCTAAGCAACAGAGTGAGACTCTGTCCCCACAACAAAAAAAAAAAAACATGTTTTAAAAAAAGAAGTCAGGCCAGGTGCGGTGGCTCATGCCTGTAATCCGAGCACTTTGGGAGGCCGAGGCAGGTGCATCATGAGGTCAGGAGACCAAGACCATCCTGGCCAAGCCGGTGAAACCCCATCTCTACTAAAAATACAAAACATTAGCTGGGCGTGGTGGCGCATGCCTGTAATCCCAGCTACTTTTGAGGCTGAGGCAGGAGAATTGCTGAACCCAGAAGGCAGAGGCTGTGGTGAGCTGAGATCATGCTATTGCACTCCCGCCTGGGCAACGAGAGCGAAACTCCAGCTCAAAAAAAAAAAAAAAGAAGTCATTCAAGCTCTCTCCGAGATGTTAATTGTAGGCCCTGCAGCTGAGATTCTCCCTGCCTTGCCCTCCCACGTTCCCAAGCTCTCCCAGGGAAAGAAAGTTAAACTCAGGTGGGACTGAATGGGCCCCAGCAGCAGTTGTACTGCCCTAGAGTGAAGAGGTCTCGATCCCTGGCTCACGTCCCCACCCCTCCACCCCGGCAGGAGAAGGAGGACCCGCAGAGCCACTTTCACATGGACACCCTGCTGATGACCACACATAACCTGCTCTTTGGCGGCACCGAGACGGTGGGCACCACACTGCGCCACGCCTTCCTGGCACTTATGAAGTACCCCAAAGTTCAAGGTGAGACCCACCCACACCGCAGTGCAGAGATGCCCATGTGTTGGAGCGTGGCCCCAGAGCAGGGAAGCACGGCCCCGCTTCCAGCCCCCGCCTTCTGGGTCTGATACAGCCTCCGGCTGGCACCAGGATTCCACAGCCAAATCCACAAACACACACAGAGGCTGATCCCACCTGCAAGGCCCACGAGGTCCACGCAGCCTGCCCGAATCCCGATCCAGATCCCACCCACTTAGTTTTTTGTTTTTGTTTTTTGAAACGGAGTCTCGCTCTGTCGCCCAGGCTGGAGTGCAGTGGTGCAATCTTGGCTCACTGCAACCTCCACCTCCCAGGTTCAAGGGATTCTCCCGTCTCAGCCTCCCAAGTAGCTGGAATTACAGGTGCATGCCACCACGCCCAGCTAATTTTTGTATTTTCAGTAGAGACAGGATTTCACCATGTTGGCCAGGCTGGTCTTGAACTCCTGACCTCAGGTGATCCACCCACCTCGGCCTCCCAAAGTGCTGGGATTACAAGTGTGAGCCTCTGCTCCTGACTCTGCTTAGTTTTTCATTTGTTTTGAGACAGAGGCACTCTGTCCCCCAGGCTGGAGTAGAGTGACACAATCACTGCTCACTGCAGCCTCAACCTTGGGCTCAAGTGATCTTCCCACCTCAGCCTTATCAATAGCTGGGAGTACAGGCGTGCAACACCACACTCAACACACTCAGCTATTTTTTTTATTTTTTATAGAGACAGGGTCTCACTGTGTTGCCCTGGCTAGTCTCCAACGCCTGGGCTCAAGCAATCCTCTCACCTCGACCTCCCAAAGTGCTAAGGTTACAGGTGTGAACCATTGCTCCCGGCTTAGACCCGCTTAGTCTTGCTTTGTGCCAACGGTGTCCACACCAAATGTGTCTGCCTCCAGCTTCAGAACCCAGCTAACTGTTCTCCCAGAGCCCTGCCCTGGAGCCCGAGCCACACGGCCTGCCAGGCAACCCTACCTCTCCCAGAGCCTGACCGCCACACAAAGATCTGTCTGCTACTCCACCTCCCCGAACTCCACCTCTGGGTGTATCCTCTGCTATGCCCCTGATCTCCAGCCCTTCCACACAACCTCCCACACTCGATCCACCGTCCAGCAGGTAGGGTCCCCGAAACTGCTCCTGAATTCCAGGCCTTTCTGAAGCCCTGCCCACACAACCCAACGCCCAGGTCCTTCCCTGCACAAGCCACCCTTTCGCCCTCACCTACCCGATTCTTCCGAGGCTCTGGCTAATTCTTTTTTATTTTTTCCGAGACGGAGTCTCGCTCTGTCGCGCAGGCTGGAGTGCAGTGTCACGATCTCAGCTCACTGCAACCTCTGCCTCCCGGGTTCAGGCAATTCTCCTGACTCAGCCTCCCAAGTAGCTGGGACAACGGGCGTGCGCCACCACGCCCAGCTAAGTTTTGTATTTTGTTGTAGAGATGGGGTTTCTCCATGTTGCCCAGGCTGGTCTCAAACTCCTGGGCTCAAGCGATACGTCCCCCAAGTGCTGGTTTGACAGGCGTGGGCCACCGTCAGCCCTGCGCTAGCTAATTCTCACGCGCCCCAGCCGTGGCGCCCCGCGCTGGGAGGGTCTGACTAGACCCCTCCATCGATACGCGCACACCTCTTCCCAGCCTGGTCGACTCCACTTCCCCTCCCCCTCCAGCCCGCGTGCAGGAGGAGATCGACCTCGTGGTGGGACGCGCGCGGCTTCCGGCGCTGCAGGACCGCGCGGCCATGCCTTACACAGACGCAGTAATCCACGAGGTGCAGCGCTTTGCAGACATCATCCCCATGAACTTACCGCACCGCGTCACTCGGGACACCGTCTTTCGCGGCTTCCTGATACCCAAGGTGGGCTAGCCCTGGCAAATGACATCAGGCAACCTAAGAGGAGGCATCGCAGGCTCTTGCAACTCACAAGGAGTATCCCACGCACTAGCAATCGACACCCGGGGCCTTAGCAACGGGCACCCCAAGCCCTAGCTACAGACATCTCAGACCCTTAAATCCAGAAGCTCAGCCAGGCGCGGTGGCTCACGCCTGTGATCCCAACACTTTGGGAGGCCGAGGCGGGCAGATCACAAGGTCAAGAATTTGAGACCAGCCTGGGCACCGTGGTGAAACCCCCATCTCTACTAAAAATACAAAAATTAGCCTGGCATGGTGGCATGCTCCTGTAATCCCAGCTACTCAGGAGGCTGAGGCAGGAGAATTGCTTGAACTTGGGAGGCAGAGGTTGCAGTGAGCCAAGAGAAGATTGAGCCGTTGCACTCCAGCCTGGGCTACAGAGCAAGACTCATCTTAAAACACACACACACACACACACACACACACACACACACACACACACACCAGAAACTCAGCCTTTCCCAGTACCCCATCTCATATCATAGTGGACTAGACCCTTCACCATGACAAATCCCCTTCCTAGATCCCTCTCTGGAAGCCCTGGAGTCTGGAACTTCATCTTGAGAATCCCCTGTGTCTAAACGCTTTTCTCAAGGACCCCTCCTTTTTCACAGAAACCCTACATCTGCTCCCACAAAGGGTGGGGTTTTCCCACATCCCTGCCAAAGTCCCCAATAATACAGCATACAGCACCCATCACTTGGAACCCCAGACACCCACATGTATTTCCTGGGCCCCGACTGAGTCCTATACCCACCTACCCACCCCTTCCTCATCAAGTCCCCAGGACATCCAGACTGATAAAATGGAAACTGGTTGGCCAGGCCTGGTGGCTCGCACCTATAATCCCAGCACTTTGGGAGGCCAAGGTGGGCAGATCACCTGAGGTTGGGAGTTTGAGACCAGCCTGACAAACATGGAGAAAACCCCATCTCTACTAAAAATACAAAAAAATTTAGCTGGGCGTGGTGGTGCATGCCTGTGATCCCAGCTACCTGGGAGGCTGAGGCAGGAGAATCACTTGAACCTGGGAGGTGGAGGTTGTGGTGAGCTGAGATCCCAGCCTTCCTACACTGCTAATTCCACCTCCTCACCCACACAGGGCACCGATATCATCACCCTCCTTAACACCGTCCACCACGACCCCAGCCAGTTCTTGACGCCCCTGGAGTTTAACCCCGAGCATTTTCTGGATGCGAGTCAGTCCTTCAAGAAGAGCCCGGCCTTCATGCCCTTCTCAGCTGGTGAGGGCAGGAATCAGAGTCTTTCTGGCCTATTTTCTACCTACATTCCTCATCCTAATTCCACTTGCCAAATCCTCTCACTTCTTCCTTCCACCCATTTACAGCTTGGGATGTACAGAGATATTCATTTCTCCTTTCAACTCTGCTCCTATAGGCAAGTAGTGCCTAAATCCTCGTCAAGCGAGGTGGAGAGGCTGATTCGTAATTTAACTTGGGTCAGGTGCGGTGGCTCATGCCCATAATCCCAGCACTTTGGGAGGCTGAGGCAGCCGGATCACGAGGTCAGGAGATAGAGACCATCCTGGCCAACATGGTGAAACCCCATCTCTACTAAAAATACAAAACTTAGCTGGGCGTGGTGGCGCATGGCTGTAATCCCAGCTACTCAGGAGGCTGAGGCAGGAGAATCGCTTGAACCATGGAGTCAAAGATTCCAGTGAGCCAAGATTGCATCACTGCACTCCAGCCTGGCAACAGAGCGAGACTCCATCTCAAAATAATAATAATTTAATTTGGGGCTGGACACAGTGGCTCACGCCTGTAATCCCAGCACTTTAGGAGGCTGAGATGGATGGATCACCTGAAGTCAGGAATTCGAGGCCAACCTGACCAATATGGTGAAACCCCATCTCTACTTAAAATACAAAAATTAGCCAGGTGTGGTGGCATGTACCCATAGTCCCAGCTACTCCAGAGGCTGAAACAGGAAAATTGCTTGAACTCAGGAGGCAGAGGTTACAGTGAGCTGAGACTGCACCACTGCACTCCAGCCTGGGTCACAGAGCGAGTCTCCATCTCAAAAATAACAAGAATTTAACGTCCGGGCACGGTTGCTCATGCCTGTAATCCCAGCACTTCCAGAGGCCTAGGCGGCCAGGTCACCTGAGGTCAGGAGTTTGCGATCAGCCTGACCAACATGGTGAAACCGTGTCTATACTAAAATTAGAACATTAGCCAGGAGTAGCGGCACATGCCTGTCATCCCAGCTACTCAAAAAGCTGGGGAAGGAGAATCACTTGAACCGAGGAGGCGGAGGTTGTGATGAGCCAAGATCACTCCACTGTACTCCAACCTGGGCAACAAGAGTAAAACTCCATCTCAAAAAATAATAATAATTATTTAACTTGGGCCAGGCTCATTGGCTCACACCTGTAATCCCAGCACTTTGGGAGGCTGAGGCAGGAGGATCACTTGAGGCCAGGAGTTCAAGACCAGCCTGGACAACATAGCAAGACCCTTTTTCTACTAAAAATTTAAAAATCACCTGGGTGTGGTGGCATGCATCTGTAGTCTGAGCTACTTGGGAGACTGAGGTGGGATGATCACTTGAACCCAGGAGTTTGAGGTTACAGTGAGCTATGATCATGCCACTGCACTCCAGCCTGGGCAACAGAGCAAAATCCTGTCTCTAAAATAAAAAATACTAACTAGCCAAAAATAAAAAATATATATAAAATTTTTAAAAGAAAAAAATAATTGAACTTGGGAGTGGTCATTGTGTACCTCTCCACTGGGTGGCGCAGTTGAGGTGGTTCTGGGGGGTTTTTTGGCTTTCCTCTTTAACCTGCTGAAAAATACTTCCTTGTTTACTCAGTAGCAGGCAGGAAAAAAAAAAAACTGGCATAATAATAGCTAACTTACCATATTGCCTACTGTGCATCAAGTGCTGCCTCTAGAAGAGGTAGGGGCTACTGTCCCGCCTTTTATTTTTCTTTTTCTTTCTGAGACAGGGTCTTGCTCTCACTCAGACTGGAGGATAGTGGTGTGATCATGGCTCGCTGCAGCCTTGATGTCCTGAGTTCAGGTGATCCTCTTGCCTCAGCCTCCCAAGCAGCTGGGACTGCATGCATGTGCCACCTTGCACATGTTTTTTAAAAAATTTTGTAGAGATGGGATCTTGCTGTGTTGCCCAGGCTGCTCTCAAATTCATGGGCTCAAGCAATCCTCTTGTCTCGGTTTCCGAAAGTACTGGGATTACAGGCCTGAGCCAGTGCTCCCAGCCTTAATAGCCCCATTTTAAATACCCAGAAAGTGTGGTTTGTCCAGGATCACAAAACTAGTAGTAACAGAGCCAGGATTTGAACCCAAGCAGCCCAAGTCATTCCACAGTTTACTTAAAGCATCTTTCCCAGATTTTTAGATGGGTGAGTCCGTGACGTCCCGAACTGTTCTCTTCCTTTCCTCTTATGTTTTCCTTTGGGAATGTGGGGTTGCATCCTCTAATCTCATCTTATCTCACCACCGCTCCCCACCCTACCACCCCCGCAGGGCGCCGTCTGTGCCTGGGCGAGTCGCTGGGACGCATGGAGCTCTTTCTGTACCTCACCGCCATCCTGCAGAGCTTCTCTCTGCAGCCGCTGGGTGCGCCCGAGGACATCGACCTGACCCCGCTCAGCTCAGGTCTCGGCAATTTGCCGCGGCCTTTCCAGCTGTGCCTGCTCGCGCGCTGACGCCCCGGCCCTTCCAGATTCCCCTGTGAGCGATGAAGCCCGCCCTTGTGGGTTGCTCCGTCCCTCTTCTGGGTCCCCGGTCTGCCCACATCCCTCTCGCAGTCACGCTCTCTTCCCTGCACCGCTGTCCCTGCCGGGTGCCGATCCCCTATCCCTCTACTCTGTACCCGGTCTGCGGGGCAGAGGCAGATGTGGGGGTGGGGTATGTCTTTTTGTACCCACAGAGTTTGTTCTATGGCACGCCCTTTTCTGGGCTTTTTGTATCATTTCTTAGTAAATCTCTAATAGATTCTAATCAGTCTTGGCAGAATTAAAGGGACGATGACCATCATTTAGGATGGGGAGAAGGGAGCTGGCTGTAGAGGGAAACACCTGGCTAGGGAAACACCTCACCCTTTAGGGCGGCTAGGGTGGGAGAAATTGTATCCTGGACACAGGCTTGAAGGTAACGGCTGTGAGGACCAGAGAGGCAGAGAAACCAAGACAGAGAAAAAGACAGCAGGGCCAGGCGAGGTGGCTCACACCTGTAATCCCAGCACTTTGGGAAGCCAAGGCGGGAGGATCCTTGAGCCCAGGAGTTCGAGACCAGCCTGGGCAACAGAGTGAGACCTGACTCTAGAAAAAGTCAAAAAGTGGGGTAGGAGGATTGCTTGAACCTGGGAGGTAGAGGCTGCAATGAGCCATCATTGCACCACCGCATTCACACCTGGGCGACAGAAGTGAGACCCTGTCTCAAAAAAAAAAAAAAAAAAAAAGCTGGGCGCGGTGGCTCACACTTGTAATCCCAGAACTTTGGGAGGCCAAGTCAGGCAGATCACGAGGTCAGGAGATGGAGACCATCCTGGCTAACATGGTGAAATCCCGTCTCTACTAAAAATACAAAACATGCCTCTTTTTCCGGCTGGAACCATGGAGGGTGTAGAAGAGAAGAAGAAGAAGAATGTTCCTGCTGTGCCGGAAACCCTTAAGAAAAAGCGAAGGAATTTCGCAGAGCTGAAGATCAAGCGCTTGAGAAAGAAGTTTGCCCAAAAGATGCTTCGAAAGGCAAGGCGGAAGCTTATCTATGAAAAAGCGAAGCATTATCACAAGGAATATAGGCAGATGTACAGAACTGAAATTCGAATGGCGAGGATGGCAAGGAAAGCTGGCAACTTCTATGTACCTGCAGAACCCAAACTGGCGTTTGTCATCAGGATCAGAGGTATCAATGGTGTGAGCCCAAAGGTCCGAAAGGTGTTGCAGCTTCTTCGCCTTCGTCAAATCTTCAATGGAACCTTTGTGAAGCTCAACAAGGCTTCAATTAACATGCTGAGGATTGTAGAGCCATATATTGCATGGGGGTACCCAAATCTGAAGTCAGTAAATGAATTAATCTACAAGCGTGGTTATGGCAAGATCAAAAAGAAGCGAATTGCTTTGACAGATAACGCTCTGATTGCTCGATCTCTTGGAAAATATGGCATCATCTGCATGGAGGATCTGATTCATGAGATCTATACTGTTGGAAAACGCTTCAAAGAAGCAAATAACTTCCTGTGGCCCTTTAAATTATCGTCTCCACGGGGCGGAATGAAGAAGAAGACCACCCATTTTGTAGAAGGTGGAGATGCAGGCAACAGGGAGGATCAGATCAACAGGCTTATTAGAAGAATGAACTAAGGTGAGAGACTACATCCCAAGAAAGAGTAACCCTAGAATAAAAGTGGTAGCAATCTTGAAAAAAAAAAAAAAAAAAAAAAAAAAAAAAAAAATACAAAACATTAGCTGAGCATGGTGTGGCAGGCACCTGTAGTCCCAGCTACTCGGGAGGCTGGGGCAGGAGAATCATTTGAAACTGGGAGGTGGAGGTTGCAGTGAGTGGAGGTTGCAGTGAGCTGAGATTGCGCCACTGCACTCCAGCCTGGGCGACAGAGCAAGACTTCATCTCAATCAATCAATCAATCAATCAATCAACAAGGTCAGGCTCGGTGGCTCACGCCTGTAATCCCAGCACTTCGGGAGGCTGAGAAAGGTGGATCACGAGGTCAGGAGATCGAGACCATCCTGGCCAAGACGGTGAAACACCATCTTTTAAAAATAAATAAATAAATGATGTAAAAAATAAAAATAATAAAGTTAAAAAGACAGCAGAGAGATATCAAACAGACAGCATATGCAAGAGATGCCGGGCACTGTAGAGAGATGGAAACAGGGAAAAGTGAGGGGCTAAGAAGGAACAAATACTGATGCTTACATGGCACTCCCTATTTGCACGCTGTTCTGAATGCCTCATTTAAGTCTCATTATGAGGCAAAGCCGTGTTTTTTGCTTTGGTTTGGGGGCTCCTGTTTGTTCGTTTCTTTAGACAGGGTCTCCCTCTATTGCCTAGGCTGGAGTGCAGTGGCACAATTCAAGTCTCACTACAACCTTGAACCTCTGGGTGCAAGTGATTCTCCTGCTTCTGCCCACCAAGTACCTGGGACTACAGGCACCGTGCCTGGCTAATTTTTTTTTTTTTTTTTAATCTTTAGTAGAGACAGAGTCTTGCAGTGTTGCCTAGGCTGCTCTTGAACTCCTGGCTTCAGGCCATCTTCCCACCTCATGCTCCCAAAGCACTCGGATTACACACCTGAGCCAGCACACCTGGCCACAAAGCAGTATTATTATCACATTTTTACAGATGAGCAGACTGAGGCTCAGTCCGGTGAAATGAGCTGCCCAAGATCACACAGCCACAGGCGAGCAGGGATCTGAATTCAGACTCTGGAGCTACAGACACTGCACTTCTTCTATTCTTTTCTTTCCTTCCCCCCACCCCCCCTTTTCTTTCTTTTTTTTTTTTTTTTTTGGAGACATGGTCTCACTCTTTCTCTCAGGCTGGGATGCAATGGCATAATCACAGCTCACTGACGACTCAACCTCCTAGGCTCAAGTGATCCTCCCACCTCAGCTTCCTGAGTAGCTGGGACTACAGGCTGCACTATGACCACACCTGGCTTATTTTTATTTTTATTTTTGAGACAGAGTCTCACTTTGTCACCCAGGCTGGAGTGCAGTGGCTCACTTTCAGCTCACTGCAACCTCCACTTCCCGGGTTCAAGTGATTCTCCTGCCTCAGGCTCCCGCCAAGCTGGAATTACAGGTGCGCACCATCACACCCAGCTAAATTCTCCCCCTTTAGGGTGGGGACAGCAACCCCAGGCATGTAGCCTCCCAACCCACCAGACCTAATAGCCTAACATCCTGCTGACAGTGGTGGCTGTTCTCGCTGGGCTGGCATCATCCCAAAGACACCGAGCCAGATTCAGGCAGAGTGGAAGTGGCCTGAGTGGTCCTACCCTGAACGGGGTCTCCCCAAGGCGATGCAGAAACTGGGACGTGCTCTGCTGAGCATGGGGTTGGCTGGAGTGAGGCTTATAGGCGGTCCCCACATGCGGATTAAGGTGTCAGCTCTTTAATCCCCACGCTCTTCCCATCACAGGCTGACCACAGTCTGCCCCAGGGCCCAGCCATGAACACAGAGGTGGGGGGAGAGAGGGAGAGATGGAGAGACCCAGAGGTCCTGAGAAAGCCGAGTAGTGAGAGATGATGGAGAAAAACACATGGAGACCCCGAAGAGAGATGGAGAGAAAGAGGAAGAGACAGAGAGATATGCAGGGATGGCAGAGAGATTGGAAAACAAAGACTGGAAAGAAAGCCACTGAGAAAAGGGAGAGACAGGATGTCCAGAGAGAGGAAAGACAAGGAGACCCTAAAACAGAGATAAATAAAGAGAACAGAAATGAGAGAGAGACCTGAGAGAAAAAGAAAAAGGGAGGAAAAAAAGACAGGAAGAAACAGAGAAATCCAGTCTACTTCGAAAGAGAAACACTGAGGCGGGAGCATCACTGGAGCCCAGGAGTTCAAGACCAGTCTGGGCAACATAGTGAGACTTGGTCTCTATGAGTATTTTAAAAATTAGCTGGGCGTGGCGCTATGCACCTCTAGTCCCAGCTATTTGGGAGGCTCAGGTGGGAGGATCACTTGATCCCAGGCGGTCGAGGCTGCAGTGAGCTGTGATGGTGCCACTGCACTCCAGCCTGGGCAACAGAACAGGACGGACACAAGGGAAGGGAAGAGAAGGAAGGGAAAGGAGGGGAGGGGAGGAGAGGGAAGAAAGAGGTGGAGCACGGTGGCTCACGCCTGTGATCCCAGCAATTTAGGAGGCTGAGGAGGGAGGATTGCTTGAGACCAAGAGCTGAAACCAACCTGGCCAATACAGCAAGACCCTGTCTCTATAAAAAATAGAGATGGGCCGGGCGTGGTGGCTCACGCTTGTAATCCCAGCACTTTGGGAGGCTGAGGCAGGTGAATCACCAAGTCAAGAGATCAAGACCATCCTGGCCAACATGGGGAAACCCCATCTCTACTAAAGATACAAAAAATTAGCCAGGTGTGGTGGCATGAACCTGTAGTTCCAGCTACTCGGGAGGCTGAGACAGAAGAATCACTTGAACGCAGGAGGCAGAGGTTGCCGTGAACAGAGATCACACCACTGCACTGCAACCTGACAGAGCAAGATGCTGTCTCAAAAATAAACAAACAGAAGTCGGGAGGAAGAAACATGTGCATTCATTCAACAAATATTTACTAAGTGCCTACTGCTGTGCTGAGTACTGTTTTAAATGCTGGGATACAGAGAAATGAACAAGACAAAATCCCTGCCCTAGAAAAGCCAACATTCCAGAAGACAGCCTACCAGAGCAAAACAGAAGAAGAGTCAGGAGTGGGGAGAAAGCCAGAAGTAGAAAGAAAGAGGCTCCATTGGCGAGCCCGTCACAAAGGGGTAGGGTAGGGCTGGAGGAGGATGCGGCTTACTGAGCCCCGCTATCCCCCCACTGTCAGTAGAGTCAGCAGCTCTGAGCAGGGACTCTGCCCCACAACCCTTGCCAGTCAACAGGTTCCAGAAAGGCTGACAGATGGGAAGACCCACGGGAGAGAAAAAGGGAAGCACAGGCTGGGAGTGATACAGGGAGAGGAAGACACAGACATACTGAAGAGAGAGACAGAAAACAGACACGGAGTGAAGAGAGGGAGAGAAAGGGAGAGACATGAACACAGAAACACAGAGACTGGGAGTGAGGGAGGCTGGGGGTGGTGGCTCATGCCTATACTCCCAGCACTTTGGGAGAGCAAGGCAGAAAGACTGCTTGAGTCCAGGAGTTGGAGCCCAGCCTGGACAGCACAGTGAGACCCTGTCTTTTCAAAAAATACAAACTGGCTGGATGTGGTGGTGCACACCTGTGCTCCCAGATATTCGGGAGGCTAGGTGGGAGGACTGTTTGATCCCAGGAGGTTGAGGCTGCAGGGAGCCATGATCGTACCACTGCACTCCAGCCTGGGGGACAGAAGCCAGACCCTGTCTCAGAGAGAGATTAAACAAAGGTAGAGACACAGAGAGACCCTCCCAGACAGTGCCAGTCTGAGGCTCTGCATAGTCTCTCCACCGTCTCCCCAGGTCTGGGCCCTGTACCAGGCACTCGGAGGAAGGCTGGATCTCGCCAAGCAGGGACAGGCAGGAGGGTGGGCCACATTCAATGGTATGCTCCAAATACAGCCCCACCCTCACTGCTCCCACCACCCCAGCCCTGGCCCATCCAGGCATGAGTCTGCTCACCTCTAGCCCACACCCTAGGATTGGGGGAGGAGACAGGTAGATGAGAGAGTGAGGGATAAGTCTGTCTGTCATCATGGCCTCGCCCCAGATAGGGACTGGGGGACTGGACACCAGAGGTTCAGCAGCATGGGCACAGGACATTTGGGGGCATCGGGAGCCAGTGCCTTGGGAATAAAGATGGTAGATTCAGGGCCGGACATGATATGAAGGTACAAGGGGGTCGACATGCAGAAAGGCACCCTGAACAAATAAGCCTAGACACAGATGTGCCAGGCTGATGGACATCAGAAGCCAGAGAAATTAGAGGAGGAGCAGGGGGATAAGCGTAGCACACAGGGTCCCAAGAGCAATGGAAGTGACAAAGGCTCAGGTGTAAGTTCCTAGGAATCCTAGGCATGGGGCACAGGAGTGCCAGGGATGTCTTTATTTTTATTTATTTATTATTTTTTATTATTTTTTATAAAGATGGGGTTTCATCATATTGGTCAAGCTGGTCTTGAACTCCTGACCTCAGATGATCCACCCACCCTGGCCTCCAAAGTGCTTGAATTACAGGTGTGAGCCACCATGCCCGGCCTATTTTTTATTTTTTGAGACAGTCTCACTCTGTGCAATGGCGCAATCTCGGCTCACTGCAACCTCCACTTCTGGGTTCAAATTATTCTCCTGCCTCAGCCTCCCGAGTAGCTGGAGTTACAGATGCCCACCACAATGCCCGGCTAATTTTTGTATTTTTGGTAGAGACGGGGTTCTACTATGTTGGCCAGGATGGTCTTGATCTCCTGACCTCGTGATCCGCCCGCCTCAGCCTCCCAAAGTGCTGGGATTACAGGCGCGAGCCACCGCGCCCAGCCTTACGGGTGTCTTTGGAAGTATATTTGAGCTGGGTGCGGTGGCTCAAGCCTGTAATCCCAGCACTTTGGGAGGCTGAGGCAGGCTGATGGTCACCTGCAGTCGGGAGTTGGAGATCAGCCTGGCCAACATGGTGAAACTCCATCTCTACTAGAGATACTAAAAACACGAAAATTACAGGTGTGGTGGTCCACACCTGTAATCCCAGCTACTTGGGAGGCCAAGGCAGGAGAATCTTGAACCTGGGATGTGGAGGTTGCAGTGAACGGAGATTGCACCACTGCACTCCAACCTGGGCAACGAGCAAAAACTCTGTCCAAAGAAAAATAAATAGTGCTCACTTTGGCAGCACATACACTAAAAATTGGAACGATAGAGATCAGCGTGGCCCCTGCGCAAGGATGACACGCAAATTCGTGAAGCATTCCAGATTTTTTTTTTAATTAAAAAAAGGGAAATAAATAAGAAAGGAGAAAGGAGGAGAGTAACCGTGGCATTTGAAGGTCAGAGTTGTATGGCATCCAGGGGGCCCACAGGTGGCTCAGAGATTGAGGAATACACCTACAGGCCAAGTAAGTTGGACTCAAAGGTGCTAAGGGCTCAGGATGGTGCACCTGTTGGCCGGGTGTGTTGACATGAAAATGCTGGTGCCCCAAAGTAGGACAGGCTGAGACAGGCACACACGCACAAAAGCCAGGGGAGCCAGGGCACAGTTCCACTAGGGCTGGGGACGGTGGAGACCTTGGGTTGGGGAATATACAGAATGAGCAGCCGGAAGACGTCCACTCCTCCCACTTGGGGTCTCCACCCCTGCTCCACCCTAAGACCCCTCGGAAATCAAATAGAGGTGAAGGGGTGCAGGCGTGGAGAACTGCAGGCATGATGACTGGGGGATCTCGGCGCTGCTGTTGTGGCCTCTGGTGCTGGCGCTGGCATGGTGGGGGTAGGTGAGTGCAGCACTCAGATGCAGGGGTCCCTACCTCCCCAGCCCAGGCCGCTCCCATTGCTGGGAAACTTGCTGCTGTAGTCCGGAGGTCTGGACTGGGCACTCCTGGAGGTAACCCCACAGAAATGGGGAAACAGAATTCTGGATTCTTGGAGGCAGGGCTGGGGACTAGAACACCTCCTGAATGAAGACAGCTGAGGGCTTGTCCTCTATGGTCCTGAGGAAGGACAGGAAGGATGAGTGCCCCGGACTCCTGAGTTCTAGGAAAGGAGCCTAGCGAGCTTGGGACCAGGACACTGGGTCATAAGGGAGGAGCCCAGAGCAGGAAATCAGCTTGTGGGAAGAGGGAGCAGAGCGGGTCTGTTCTCCTGGTTCAAGGCGGGGAGGCCGAGTACTGCGAGTCCAGGAGTCCAGCTCTGAGGGTGCAGGAGGCTGGGAAGTAGGACTTCTCGGTCCCACGGGAAGAAGGAAGAGGGGGCCTGGACTCGTAAGTCTCAGGGAGGAAGGATCTGGGGATCTGAACTCCTGACCCTGAGGAATGAGGGGCTGGGGTGGGGCGGAACTCCTGGGTCTGAAGGAAGAGGGAGGTGGGGGCGAGGGCTCGGATGAGGAACCCGATGGGCACCTGCTGAGCACCGGCGCCTGGTGCTCTCCGGCCGCTGGGGCCCGGTGCTCGCAGTGTGGCTGGGCTCGCGCCCTGCAGTGGCGCTGTGTGTCGGCTCTGCAGTGCTGCGGGACGCGTTGGTGCTACCGGCGGATGCCTTGTCCGGTCGCGAGTCCATGGCCGTCTTTGAAGGCTTCACACGCATTAACGGTGAGGCCCGGGCGCTGGACGTCCTGGCCGGGATGCTCCAGGATGGGCCCCTAAAGGTAGAGGTGGGAAAATGGAGGCAGGGCCTGACAGACTCCAGCTCACCAGGTGCCCACCGCCGAGAGGGCGGGAAGGCGCTAAAGCGTCAGGTTCGAACCGAGCTTCACCACGCAGCCGAGAAGAAAGAGCCTAAGACTCAAAGCCCGAAAGCCTTTGGGTACAGCAAAGAGGGGGCCGGCGTGTGGACAGGGCACTTAGTGGTCTGGTAAAGAAGCAAAGCAAAGAAGGCGGCCGCGGGGGTCGGAGGCCCAGAGAGGGATGCAGCTAGTGACCCGGAGCTTCCTGGATGGGGCGTGGCCAACTCCTGGGCCCGCCTCTTTT
Organism: Saguinus oedipus; assembly: GCA_031835075.1. Taxonomy (NCBI): domain Eukaryota; kingdom Metazoa; phylum Chordata; class Mammalia; order Primates; family Cebidae; genus Saguinus; species Saguinus oedipus. The sequence continues at coordinate 43,646,434 of CM063187.1, read as the reverse complement.
CCTGTCTCCCCAACAGGAATCTTGTTTTCTAACAGGATGCGCTGGCGGACACTGCGCAATTTTGCACTTGGAGCGCCGGATTTCAGGTTGGGTACGCCGGGCGTCGAGGTGCGCATCCTGGAGGTGGCGGCTGGTCTGCTTCAAGCCACCATTGGTGCGGCCTGGCCGGGAGAGCAGAAGGGCCTGGTGTGGGTGTGGCCCTTGGACTGCCAAGGTGGGGCCACTGGAAGGTATGTGGCTTTAAGAAAGCCAGTAAGCCCACGGAGCTGGCTGGGGGCCGGATCACACATTAGGACCACCGTCCTGTTCCCACCCCCAGTAGCCAGGCTTGACCCTATGGGCCACTGGATAATGCTGTATTCAATGTTATCCGTTCTTGTCTTCAGGAACCACTATGGTTATGGGGACCCCGAGTTTCTGACGCTCCCGAACCTCTTCAATGACACCTTCCACATCATGAGTTCCAGACGGGGCAACGCGAGAGGGCTGGCCAGTCTCTCCCTTTTGAGTCCAGCCTTATGCCAAACCAGGAGTATGCAGACCTACCTACAGTGGATCATTAAAGTGGGACAGTGAGATTCTTGGAATGGAAGAGTTCTAGAAGCTCTAGTATCAAAGTCCTGGTCCAATCTCCCGAATCTAAGGAAACTAAGGCCTAGTGGCTTCGTCCAGGGTCCTTGCTGAGACCCTGTCTCTCCAGATGGACATTTCTCCCATCTCTCCTGGACTGGCTCCTGGCCGCACCACCTCATCTCCCAAGTCTTTGGAGCTGCAGGTCTTCATCTCAGCAAATCCAGCGACACCGGCAGATGTGGCAGCCGGTGGAGACTCACGATTTCATCGATTGCTTCCTCAACCAGATGGCTAAGGTATATGTGGATCCCAGCTCCCTAACCTCTGTCCATGCTGCCCAGTTGCCTAGCCCGCGAGCGCGTCTCCTCTGCCCACAGCAGCAGCAGGATCCAGGAGACGTTGGTCATTACAACCCTTTTTTTTGGCAGCACCGAGACCACGAGCACCACCCTGCACTATGGGCTCCTTATTCTACTTAAGTACCCAGAGGTAGCAGGTTTGCGAGCTGGAGACCCCCAGAATGGGAGGCTGTGGTTTGGGGATGGCTGGAGGGTCCCGAAGTGCGCAGCTCACAACCTCCCCTGGCCCCCGCAAGGTGCGCTGGAGCTGGACACTGTGGCAGGGCGGCCGCGCACCCCAAGCCTGGATGACCACATGCACCTGCCCTGCACCAATGCAGTGCTGCTCAAGATCCAGCGCTTCATCAGCGTGGTGCGGCCGCGCACCCTCATTCGCGACACCTACCTGTGAGACCACTTTCTGCCCAAGGTGCCCACCGACTCTGGGGATCCTGTGCGGGGCCCGGGTGCATAAGCGTGTATTCCGAGATCAGCCAGAACAGGAGGGCGCGCACTGTGCCGACTGAAGCAGTTATCCCTGGAGCAGGAAGGAAGGCCCACCTTCCCTTAGGCTTTTTTTTTTTTTTGGAGACAGTCTCTGTTGCCCAGGCTAGAGTACAGTGGTGCAGTCTCAGCTTACTGCAACCCCTACCTCCAGGGTTCAAGCAATTCTCCTGCCTCCCAGGCTCCTGAGTAGCTGCTATTACAGGCACCTGCCACCATGCCTGGCTAATTTTTGTATTTTTAGTAGAGATGGGGTTTCACGATGTTGACTAGGCTGGTCTCAAATTCTGACCTCAAGTGATCTACCCTCCTCAGCCAGAATACTGGGATTACAGTCGTGTTATCCACCTGGTCTATTCGTTGGGGCTTTTAAAAAGGGTCTTAGATGGAGGAGGTGTACATGCTCACCAAGTCCACAGGTAACCTGAGTTGCACGTACTCCCAGGGCACCTTTGATTCCCCTGCTTGTGACTGTGCACCAGGACCCACTCAATTCAAGAACCCAGACTGCTTCAACCCTACCAACTTCCTGGACAAGGGCAAGTTCCAGGGCAATGATGCTTTCATGCCTTCAGGTGCCAGCAGGAGAGGAAGGGGACCATCCTCGACTGGCTCGGGGGTGCATAGTGATGATTATGCACCCGTGTACCCAGGAAAGTGAATGTACCTGGGCACAGGCCTGGCCCACTCGGAGATCTTCCTCTTCCTTACCGCCATCATACGGAGGTTCTACCTGCTCCCTGTGGAAAACCCTAGCTCCATCAACCTCACCTACAGTGCACCAGCCTGAGCAATGTCCCCCAGCCTTCCAGCTCTAACTAGTGGCCCGCTGAGGTCAGGCTCCACTACGGTGGGCTCGCTGGCCCTCAAACTTCTGTACCCTCCCTGGTCAATAAAGGCCCTAAATTGCAAATGGAGTCAGATGTGTGCAGCTCTGAGGTAAACTTTTATTTCTTGGCTGATAGGACTTCCACACCCATGCTCCTCCTGGCACCTTCTACTCTGCCCAAGCAGTGGCAGCCCAGTCCCAAAGGTGCCTGCCATGGCCACAGGGGTTGGGGAGTCACTTCACATTCCAGGCTGGATGAGTGAGAGGGCTTGGGGGTACTCCCCCCACACCATTGCCAGCAAGAGGCCATGACTCACCGCAACCCCAAATCCTGCCTCCTGGTGGGAAGTGACAATGCCTCCTCCCAGCTCTCCACACCTAATGGGGTCATGACCAGACAGGGTAGGACCCAGGCCCCCAGCCTCAGTTGGTAACGGTGGCCTCCAAGGCTGCCCCCTGTCCCAGTCACGACCCCAGCCCCCATCATGGGGCAGCAGAGGTCTCTTCTGCTCCTTGGTCCTCAGCGACAGACAGAGCCTTCCACGCCAGGCAGGACAGAGGCAGAGTCAGAAGCAGCAGCGGTGGCAGGGAAGGAGCGGCCAGCACGAGCTCAGGGCTCTCCTGAAGTCAGGGCAAGCTGTCTGCCATGCGGCTCTGGGACCCGGCCACTAGGTGGGCGTAGGCGGCTGTGATACAGGTACTTGGACACCTTTCTGTCCTGATGCTGGGGGTGAGAGGGGACAGGAGATAGTGAGTCATCAGGGAACAGATGAAAAAGCCAAGGGAAACCTGGGGAGATGAGAAGAGGACCAGGAAGAAATGGGGTTCCTGTCGGGGTACCAGGAGAGTGGGCTAAGGAAGGTGGGCAGAGATGAGGAAAAGTGAGTGGTAAGATTTAATGAGAGGCTGATGAGGGGGATGGGGTGGCGTGAGGCCCAACAGGACCCACGGAATAGGAAGGACTGGAGGAAGGGAAGCAGATACCTAGCTGATACTTGTCTTTGGCTGCTGCTCGCTCCTTGGCATCAAAATACCAGACAGTGATGGCGTACCTGGGGAACGGGGTGGCTGGACATCAGTTTTCTGCAATTCCAGCTACCATCTCCACACAGATGCTAGGAAGCCATCCTTTTGGGCCGCCCGGTTCTGCTCCCACCTAGGCCCCTTCTCAGTACTTCGTCACTCCCTAGCCACTCTGGGGCTCCAACAGGACACTATCACAAGGGGAGCAGCTGGGTACATCCCCAGAAGTATAGGTCATACCTGGTGGCATACGCTGGCTTCACCTCGTGGGGGTTCCGCCGGTCAGACCAGAAAATGAGCAACCGGTCAAAGAGTGGCTCGATGTTGGCTACCACCGGCCGGCCCTCAGGGAAGATCTGCAGCAGGCCTCCATGCACCTGGGGGCAGGCCAGAGGATGAGGCTGGCCGGGCCCATGCGGAGCCGCCGCCGCCCACGGCGCCACGGGAGCCCACCAGGGGGCGCAGCGTCTGCCCACATCACTCCCTCCCACCACTCCGGCTCTCAAAATGAATGACAACCCAGAGTCTGCATCACCATGGAGATGGGCAGGAAGCTACTAAAGACAGGAAAAGGGGGAAAGTGTTCATTACAAGGCCGGGTGGGGCTGGGCAGACAGCACCATTCCCGGAAAGAGGGGAGTTCCCACCACACAGTCAGCTAGAGAGGAGGAGGTGCCATTTCCCAGGAAGAGCCGGCAGATCGCACCACCCGCTGTGGGTTGAAGAGGAACAGGAGAATGCCAGAATCTGGGCTGAGAGTGGAAAATGGAGTGGATGCACGCCACCTGTGCCCCGCCCCAGCCCCGGCCCAATCCTCGCCCTCGCCCTCGCCCCTACCTTAACGTCCCAGTTCTGATTCAGGTAATAGATACAGGTGATGCAGCGTCCATCGCCGTGGGGATTGTCAACATGCCTTACGTACCCGAGCCCGTTGCCTGGGTAACACGCCACCATGGCCTGGCAGGGATGGAGGGATGTAGGTTTACTGGGGCTAGGTGGGCACGTCTTGTGGAAGCAGCCATGAATTCCCTATTTTCCCACCCCTCCTTGCCCCCACCCCCACCCCCCCCCGCCTTCCCCTTGACTCCTTGAATATCCTGGGATCCAAGCTCCTGCCCCAAGACTTTCTCGTTTTTCAGCCAAAATCCCATCCCTGAGTCTATCAGCAACCTCAGCTCCTGGACCTCAAGAGCCCACTCCCTCCCACACACATACCTGGGGCTGGCACCCAGCTAGGGCTCAATGAGTAACAGAGGATTTTATTTTATTTTTTAAGATACCCCAAATCCCACCTCAGCCATTTCAGTAGAATAATACCAATTTAAACATTTTTAGATGTGCAGGGAGGTGGTCTCACAGCCCTAGACCTGGGGTTCTTACCATTGGCTGTGGAGTGGAACCCCCCGGGGAGCTCTCAGGTTCTGATGTATCCGGCCTAAGGAAGGGCCTGAAATCTGCAAAAGCTCCCAGGTAATTTCTACTATGCAGCAATGTTGAGAACTGCTGCCCTGGACTACAAAGAATCCCCACTAAATTATCTGTCCCATATACATCTGAACAGGAACCAAAACCTAGAGTCTGAATAGAAAGTGAGATCTAATTCCAACTCCAAGGATAATTTGCTGGGTAACCCTCGCTAGTTCCACCTGAATGGGCCTCCACTGCCTCATGTATAAGGCTAATAAACACTTCGCTGTTTATAGCACTAGCAATTCACCCCTCTGAGAACGTAACTTTGGAGGTTCTGGACTCCCATCCCCCGCAGATCTAACAGGACTCATGCCAGGGCTTGGTTTCTCGTCTAACAGCGTTCTTTCCGTGCTGCAGCCAGGGCCCTGGGATGTCCGTCATCAGGGAGCTGGCAGAAAGGTGGCTGAGACGTAAAGGAAATGGCCCAACCACCTCTGCAGGCCCAATTCCCTGATTTGAGCCTCAGTGCTGCCACATGAGCTGTGACATCAGGCAGGCAACTTCCTGGTCTCAGGTTCCTCATCCATGAAATGCAGCTGACAGCTATGTCACAGGTTGTGTAACAAGCGAACAAGATAACAAGTGTCTGGGAAGACAGCCAGCACAGTGCCTGCCACACGGAGAGCCGGAGCACGGGCTGAAATGCCATTTAAAAATAAAAAAGGTTCCTGTCCCACCCTCTGCCCAAAGTCACTGCAGTGGCAAGATGAGGTAGTAGACAAAAAGGGGAGGACCAGCACAAGGACCCTTCAGCTCCTACCTGGCCTGGACCATCCGCCTTGACCTCTCCGCCCCGGTACAACCCTGCCAGCTTCCGCTCCCCACCAATCCTCAGCTACACCTATGGGCCCAGCCCAGCATGACAGCCCCAAGATAAACATTCGCGATCAAACATCAGTGGCTGCGGCCACAACAGGATACTTGCCAAGCACACATGCCATGCAGGCCGCGCCGCTTCAATCCTCACCCTCCCCAGGATGCCTCCCAGCACATTATCCCAGGGCTCACCCCTCTGTGGATGCTAAGCTGCTCTGCATTAACCGTGTGCACCTGATCCACCACAGACCCTGCCCTAGAAAAAGAGGGCTGCCACCGTCTATGGCTACCTAGCAGCGGAAAGCCAACAACCTTCTCTCTGGCAGCACCAGAGTCCAATTACTGACAAGACCCCCAGGGAAAACCCTAGCTGCTGCACCCCAAGGATGAGGAGCAGGCACCTTCTCTGTACTGCTCACTCGCTGCAGATGGGTCAGCGCTCTGAGCAACCACCTCACTGGGAGAGGAGAACGTGGCCGTGGCCCAGGAGGCTTGGAAGCAGTGAGGTGCTGACTAGAGATGGGCAAGGCCTCCCCAGTTAGGAAGCCAATCAGAGATCATGCTGATGATGCACATGAATGGGCGAGGGGAAGGGGCCGAGTGCTGCACCCTTCTCCTACCACAAATCATCCCCACACGGCAGCCAGAGCCTGTCTCCAGGTCTTCACTGCACCCCGAGAAAATAGAAATTCCCAGGCCGGGCGCGGTGGCTCAAGCCTGTAATCCCAGCACTTTGGGAGGCTGAGGCGGGTGGATAACGAGGTCAAGAGATCGAGACCATCCTGGTCAACATGGTGAAACCCCGTCTCTACTAAAGATACAAAAAATTAGCTGGGCATGGTGGCGCGTGCCTGTAATCCCAGCTACTCAGGAGGCTGAGACAGGAGAATTGCCTGAACCCAGGAGGTGGAGGTTGCAGTGAGCCGAGATCGCGCCACTGCACTCCAGCCTGGGTAACAAGAGCCAAACTCCGTCTCAAAAAAAAAGAAAATACAAATTCCCAGCCACAGCCGCCAAGGCCCCCAACCACATGTGCCATTCCCATCACTCTGCGCCATGCCTCAACAGGCTGAGCTCATCGCCCCCACAAGACCTCTGCACTGGCCTGGGACACTCTTCCTTCTGGCCCTCCTTTTTGTTCAGGACTCAGAGGTTGAGGGTCAACCTTGAGTACTCAACCTTGAGCTGATTAGCAACATGGCATCAACAGAAGCACCTATTTACCTAGTACTGGCCTAGAAAGCAGCCATAGGGAAGCCCCTGGAGCCAGGTGGGTGTCCCCAGTGCGCAGAGCAGTACCTGCTGACTGAGCGCACTGCTCTGGGCCTCCTCTGCACCCCAGCCCTGCTGTGTTCCCTCCTGCCCTGTCCATTCTCACACAGCACCTCCCACCAAGCACACAGGACTCACGCAGGAACAGGAACCTGCTCCTTTAGGGCCCCACCCTTCCCCCACATACAAACACCTTGAGGGTGAAAGCATCCTCTGGCCCCAAGAAAGCATTTTACTTCCTGCCCTCAAAAGGGAAAGCCTCAGGAAACATTTTCTCCACCCGTCCCACCTAGGGGAGGGGCAGATGGGACCAGAGCCAGGAGACTGAAGACTTAAGGGCTATTGGTGACAATGTGTCTGCCAAAAGCCCCACCACCACTACACACATATGCCAGTCAGAAGCCTGTGACTGAGCCAATGACAGCTGGTCCCACCTTCAGGCTCTTCAAGGAGCAAACTAAGCAAGCTGGACCCTCCCTGGGGTCCCCTCTGGTAGCCCTTGCTGCTAGTGTGAGTCAACCCTCTCCCACCTACAGGTCAACAGAGCACCTGTCCCCAACCAGGGAGTTAGGGGAAATTAGGACACAGGAGCTCCACTCAGAATGACTGAGAAGCAGGTTGCCACTGGCTCTGGCCACACTGGTGACCCATGTTCCCACAGCAACTGCTGCGACCCAGCTCAGCACCCCACAGCCTTGCTCCAGGGTCCATGAGAGTGTCCAGATGGGGCCCTCTAAAACTGGGAAAGCCTGGAGTTGCTGTCTCCCTGGGGAGGGGAGGACTCCTCCCCTACGTTTCCAGTCCAGCCTGGCCTGTCCTTACCTCCCTAGGGCAATTAGGGTCCCTTAGGGCTACGAAAGTCCCAACCCCACTCCCCAATCCCAGTCTTCACCAGGGCCCTGTCCCCAGCCACGTGGAAGATGGGCATCAGAGAGGCACCAAATGACAAGAGATCTTCTCCCCTCCTCAAACTGGCACAGACATGCTGGGGAGGTAACCTGGTTTTCCTATTCCATGGATCAGCAACCTGAGGGTCAAGGTAGTGTCCCATCTGGGCCACTCAGCCCTTCCGGTATCCCCGCAACGAGGACGACGGCCAACCTGGGGTGAAGATGCTAAGCCAGGAAGGCTACTGATCCTGCCGGCACAGCAGCCAAGCTCAGGGAGGGGCCGGCTCTGGCTCAGCTATCAAGTAACCAGAGGGAGAGGGAAGTAGAACAAGTTCCAGCTGGGGTGGGGAGGAAACAGTCCTTGGCCCCGGGGGAGCCCTGGTCCCTGAGCCAGCTCCAGCCTGAGAGGAAAGCCACACAGAGGCAGAACCCAAGATGGGATCTGCAGGAGAAGGGAGGGGACATCAGGAGCTCAGCCTCACGCCTGCAGGGCACAACACAGCCTGTGCCATCAGCCAGCTGTGCTGGGCAGTGGGCACTCCCCATGGGCCCTTGTCCAAAGGACACCAAGCCTTGGACTCAAGGCCAGGGCCCCCACGCTGCCCATGAAGAGAATAATTGTGTCAGCAGGCTAGCAAGGCACTGTGGACCACTTCCTGTGTTGGGCTCCTGACCCCAGGTTCCTGAATAGGTAGCTGCCATGAGGCCTTGACAGCTGCCCATAAACTCCAAGCAAATGAGCAGTTGTGTTAAGAGAGGATCTGTGGCCTCTGACAGTGTCTCAAAAAGACTCAGGCTCCAAAATACAATTTAGAACTGTTGTTCAAAAGCAAAAAGAAAAAGGGACTAAGAACAAACAAATGAAGGCAGAGAGAAGAGCGCTGAGATGGACAGGGAAGAAGTGACACACAGGATGGGGGAATGGAGGGCAGGGACTCGGACGGGGACTGGTGGGAGAGATGGGGACGAGAGCTCCACCCAGGCCAGCAGGCAGCCACCCAGTGCCACCCCTGGGAAGCTGTCCTGGATGCAGATGACACAGTGGGGACCCAGGGCACAAAGCAGTCCAGACCCAGGCACTCAGCCCAGCGGGCAGCAGCCCTTCCCTTACCTCAGCCCAGGGCTCACTCCTCACAGCCACCTCCCCCTTCTGCTTCTCCTGCCTGGGAGACAGCATGGACAACCAAGGGACACGGGCCAGCAGACAGGGAAGGATGGATGCAGAAGCACAGGGAAGGGCAGACAGCAACAAAGGACGGACAGGTGAACTGTGTGCCTGTCTACATCACCGTTCTTGGTCTGGGGCCGCAGACAGACACCAGGAGGCGGTAAACCCCACCATGGCCCATGCTGTGAATGTCAGCAGCTCTCATGAGGTTCTTCAAGAGGGTTCCTGGCAAAGTCAAGAACCACTGTGGCTCCAGGCCAAAACTCCTGGCCTACAGGTGCACACATTAAGGCCCATAGGGAAGACAAAGACACCCCCTCCCCAAGTCCCCACAAGTGAGCATACCCCCTCCACCAAATAGCCTAAACCCTTCTGGGACTTCCCAGAGGCCTGTCTCCAAATCCATTGTGCTCAGAGCACTGGACGCCACACCAGGGTGCTGCAAAGCCCCTGCACAGAGGCCCCCACCTAGCCTTACCTTGGTGCGCCCATTGATGACGTAGCTGCCCAGCCGCCCTGCGCAGTGGCGGATGACGGCGTCCACATGGGCCATGAGGGCACCGATGCTTCGGCAGCCTGGCTCATGGCCTTCCACCCAGGCAATCTGGTCCCCACGGATGCTGCGCGGCGGGATCGCCCGCTGGCTGACCAGCTGCCCATCTCGCAGGCGCCCACCCCGTTTGAGGGCCTCCACCTCGGCCAGCACACGGCCACCCAGTGCTGCCCCCAGGAAGCTGTCCTTGACGCAGATGCCGTAGTACCGCATGCAGGGCACGATATAGTCCAGGGCCAGGCGCTCAGGCGCAGAGGGCAGCACCTCCTCCATTAGCCCAGCGCTGGCCTCACCACTGCCACTGCTGCAGCCGCAACTCATACCACCCTCCCGTTGCTCTGCCTCCTGGTTCTCCTGCCTGGCCCAGGGCCGCTTGCTAGGTGAAGGGGCATCCCCACCATCCTCGGCCCATTTCCGTTTGGGGGCCTCAGGCCGGGCACCCTGGGCTGCCAGTCGCTGGCACCCCTTGGTGACCAGCGCTGCAGCACCTTCACTCTGCAGCGGCCGCAGCTCACCACCATCCTGCCCACCAAAGCCCTCCCGAAGGGGGCTGGCAGTGGTAGAGGTGGCTGTGGCTCTGGGGGTCCCACTCCCTGCCGAGGCCTCACTGGGCACTCCTGGACAGTGGTAGGAGGGGAGCAAGGGACAGGGCAGGTAACTCTCCACCCCCATCCTGGCCCGGCCAGGCTCCAAGGGCTCTGACGAAGACCCCGGTAACTGAGGGACAGCCTGACTTAGGGGCTGCGGCTGGCACGGGCTGTCCATGGCAGCAGTGTCTTCATCCCCCGGGCATGGAGGGCACCGCCCAGGCCCATGGTGCCACCCTCCTCCGCCTCCACTTGATGCAGCTGGGGGCCACCGGGCCTGGCGTGGGGCAGGGTGAGGCAGGGCAAACAGCGAGAGCTCTTCTCGTGCCCCGGGGATTGCTTGCAGGTCCCCAAGTCCTCTGCCGTCCCTAAGGGCTTGGGAAGGGACCCTTCAGGGTGGCTAGAGAAAGGAAAAAAAAAAAGGGATGTGAGAAGAGCTAGAGACGGGCAGGCAGGGGAAAGGGGGGATGGTATGGGCAGCGGGGCTGATGGTATGGGCAGGAGCGGGGAAGGCAGCCAGTACAGACTTGGCTATAAAGACTCCCCAAAACCTGAGGCCAAGTCCGGGAAAGGACCCTGACAATCTGGGGGTGCGGGAGTCTGCTGATAGTTAAGCGGCAGTGATGGGGAGAGGCTGGAGGCCAGAGGCTGGGTAGATGACCCCAAGACAGGACTGTGGGGTGGGTTGTGGGATGCGGTAACCACACACACGGGAGTAGAAAAGGGTGCTGTGGAGAGGTGGGGAAGAGGGGGTTTGCAAAATACTAGGGATCTGCCTTGGCGTTCCAGAGACACAGAGAAACGTGGGGGATCCAGAGACAGTCAGAGTTGGGGGTGGCGGGGTCAACAGAGGAAACTGGGGAGTCCAGGGACAAAGAGACCCAGGGACCCAGGGACCGAAAAACAGACCGGAGGGAAGCTGGGAGGGAGGAACCGGGACGGAGCGGGGCGGTGGGGTCGACCCGAGCCCGACGGGAGGAAGCCGGCCGGGGGCGGACACACATCCAGACGGAAGGGAGGTCCCGAGACCGACCGACGGGAGGGGCCTTCGGGGAGAGGGTCCGCGGCGACAGAGGGAAGAACGAAGGAGGGTGCACGCACCCCGAGACAGGACGAGGGAAAAAGTCGCCCCCCTCCCGGGTACCCCCAGGCTCCCCACCCGGGGCGGGCCCTGAGGCCCCTTCTGAGCGCTGTAGGCGACCGGGGCAGGCCCTAGGGACGGCTCCGACCCCCCCTTCCCCCTCCCCTCGGCCTAAGCCCGGCTCGCGCACCCCGCCCCCGCCCCACCCCCCAACCGCCGGCACCCAAGATCCCCGGCCCGTCCCCTCCCCCGCACCGCACCCCCATCCCCCTCCCAGGGGTAGCACCCGCGGGCCCCGGAGCGCGCCCCCACGCCTCGCCCAGCTCGCGCCGGCACCCCGGCTCCGACTCTGTCTCCTCCCCGCTCCCTTCTCGCCCCGCAACCTCCTCACCGAGCTTTTTCCTACGGCCCCGGCGCCGCCGTTTGTGCCAGCCGCCCTGCGCCGCACAGCGCGCCATGCCCCGCCCCCACCACGGGCGACGCCCCGCCCCGCCTCGCCCGGTGGGCACGTGACCGCGCCCCGCGGAGGGGACAGCGCCTGCGCAGGCCCGAGCCGCGCGGGGCGGGGCGAGGAAGTTCGGAACCACCCCCCAACACCCGGGCGAAAGGAAACTGGGGTCCTTGGCCGACACGTTTCATTTGCATCCTCCGCCCCGCCCGCTTCGCGCGGGTGGGGGAACGCAGAAAGAGGGGCCGGGTGTGGGAGGGGGCGTTTCTTGCTTGTCGGAATCTAGCGGCGGCGGCGGGGCGGGGCACGCAAATGACGTGATTTACATGGAGAAGCCCACCCCCACTCCCCATCCCCCTGTGCGGAGCACAGGGTCCGGGAGCGCGGTGCGCGTGACTTCATTTACATGGTCAGCTCCTCCTTCTCGCTGCCCAGAAACGGGGGTGAGAGATGGAGAAATGGCTGCGCAGTTGAGAAACGTATGTAAATTCGCACGCCAGTAAATAATTTACACAAGTATCTTTTATAAGTGCCGGACGCCCTTGAGAAAAGGGAACGCGGACTAGAATGGATGTGCAAATATGTATTTTAAAGACACGCTCCGCCCTGCCCCGTGGGAATCAGAATAAAGAACCAGGGAAAGCCTGGGCAACAGAGGGAGACCTCATCTTTACACAAAAATTTTAAATGAAAACAAAAAACCACGGAAAGCTACACGGAGAAGATATTTGCATGACCAGCTGGAAACATTTTGGGGGAATACAGAGAGAAGGTTATTCTGAATGTGCCGCCCCCTCCACCAGCGCTCTGGAGAGTTGGGGAGTTGGGACTCAAGGCTCCCGCGGGGCTGGTGAAGGAGGTCGTAGGGGTGGTAGGGCAACGAGCAACTGGGAGTGTCCTCAGAGGGCTGCACCAGTCCCTAGCAGGCCACCTGACGGGGTAGGGAGCGGTGCGTGAGCACAAGGACACGCATACTGGTATCCACACATGCATGACGATTGCACAGAAGCCCGCAGTCCTGAGGGCACACACAGGGTTCATGGCCACACAAGGGTGTTTCTTGTTTAGTTTTGTTATGAAATGGGGTCTTACCCTTTTGCCCAGGCTGGAGTGCTGTGGCACAATCACGGTTCACTGCAACCTCAACCTCCCAACTAAAGTGATCCTCACACCTCAGCCTCCCGAGTAGCTGGGACTTCAGGTGTGTACCACCACGCCTGGCTAACTTTTTTTTCTTTTTGAGGCACAGTCTCACTCTGGCGCCAGGGCGGAGTGCAGTGGCGCAATCTTGGCTCACTACAACCTGTACCTCCCGGGTTCCAGCGATTCTCCTGCCTCAGCCTTCTGAGTAGCTGGGATACAGGCACGCGCCACCACGCCCAGCTAATTGTTTTGCATTTTCAGTAGAGACAGGGTTTCACCATGTTGGTCAGGACGGTCTCGATCTCTTGACCTTGTGATCTGCCTGCCTAGGCCTCCCAAAGCGCTGGGATTACAGGCCTCGGCCACCACTCCTGGTCACACATGGGTGTTTAAAAGGAGCCAAATTCACACCAAAACACAAACAGTCCTCAAGGGCACATAGGCACAGGCACACACACAGTAGTCAGTGCCTACGACTTTCAGTCATGAGACATGCAGACTAGAGGCACACCTATAGGCCCAAATTCCCATCCCCTGGCCTTGATGTCCCAAACAATACCAGCTTCACCAATACAATCCCCAAGGCCACAGAGCAGTTACAACTATCAGCATCACACACAACCAGCACACATTCCTGTAGACATCATCCCATACACAGGTTACTGGAAACATGTATGCATGTCACAAACACAGGGACATCAGCGTGTTGACACACTTGAGCCTGGAACAGATTGTCACACTGTCCACCCAGTAACAAATTCCCTCCCTCTGCAACAGGCACCTGAGTCATCATGCTTGGTATACCCCTTACCATACCCAATCCAGAAACAAGGCCCTCAAACACCATGACCCGTAAGTCTTCTGTCAGGGACCTCTTCCATCGCTCTGCCACCCAGGAATAACGGAGGCCTGACACAGGTGTAAACAATGCTTTATGGGAGTAGGGTGGTGCTGGACAGGCCTCCAGCTAATAAATAACAGGTACTAGCAACAGCAGGGCCAGGCAGGCAGTTGGGGACAAATGACCCTGGTCTCAGGCTTTGGGAGCTCTTGGGGTATGGTTAGGGGTTCAGGGGGAAAGAGGTTAGCCAAGACAGAGGAAGCAGCAGCAGGTACGGGTTCCCCCTTCCCCCGTGGCTCAGTCTTGCCCCAAAGCCAGGCCCCACCAGGCTAGGGAAGGGGGACAGGTGGCGGCACAGCTCCTCTGGGGCCACGGCAGGTTGGGACACGGCCTCTCAGAGCCTGGGCCTGGGCCCCAGCCGGAAGGGCAGGGCTGGTCCTGGAGAACAGGTGAGCTGAAAGAGAAGGGTGTGGTGACCTGCAGGGTCCTGAGGTCTGTCCAGCTGGTCTCTGCCTCATTTCCAGGTATTTCCCTGCCTATCTGTATTGGTCTGTTCATACCTTTCTTCTCCCAGTTTCCACACTGTCTGATTTTCTGTCTCTCTCCTGCAGGTAATTTGGGGCTTACGCTGAGGGTACCTGCATCTCCCTGTTTGTTTGCCTCAGAGAGCTGAGTCTGTAAAGCCAGATTTCAACATCTAATAAATATCACGTATCTGGCTAGACGCAATGGCTCATGCCTATAATCCCAGCACTGTGGGAAGCCAAGGCGAGAGGATCACTTGAGCCCAGGAGTTTGAGACCAGCCATATGCAACACCACAAAACCCTGTCTCTACAAAAAAATACAAACATTAGCCAGGCATAGTGGTGTGCACCAGTGGTCCCAGCTACCTGGGGGCCTGAGGTGGGAAGATCACTTGAGCCTGAGAGATGGAGGTTGCAGTGAGCCAAGATTGTGCCACTGCACTCCAGCCTAAGCAACAGAGTGAGACTCTGTCTCAAAAAAATAAAAATATAATGAACCTGCCTTTGTATCTCTCTGTGTCCCTCTATGCTCCTAGATCACCCTGATTCTTTTTTTTTTTTTTTTTTTAATAGAGACAGGGTTTCACCATATTGGCCAGGCTGGTCTCAAACTCCTGATTTTGTGATCCACCCGCCTCCACCTCCCAAAGCACTGGGATTAAAACTTTGGGAGGCTGAGGTGGAGGACTGCTTGAGGCCAGGAGTTTAAGACCAACCTGGCTAACACAGTGAGACCCTATCTCAAAGAAAAAAAAAAAAGGGAAAAGAGGCCAGGTATGGTGGCTCCCACCTGTAATCCCTGCACTTTGGGAGGCTGAGGTGGGTGGATCATTTGAGCTCAGGAGTTCGAGACCAGCCTGAGCAACATGGTGAAACCCCATCTCTTCAAAAAATAAAAACATAAAAATTAGCCAGGCGTGGTGGTGCACACCTATAGTCCCAGTTACTTGGGGAGCTGAGGTGGGAGGATCACTTGAGCCCAGGAGGTCAAGGATGCAGTGAGCTGAGATGGTGCCACTGCACTCGAGCCTGGGTGACAAAGTGAGACACTTCTCAAAAAAAATAAAAAGGAAAAGAATGTTATATTGACCAACAGAAACAGAAAACAAATTGGTGGTTGCCAGGGGCTGGGGGAAATGGAGAGTGACTGCTTAATGGGTATGGGGTTTCCCTTAGGGTAATGAATACGTTCTGAGGCTGGGTGGGTAGCTCACACCTGTAATCCCAGCACTTTTGGAGGCCAAGGCAGGCGGATCACCTGAGGTTGGGAGTTCAAGCCCAGCCTGATCAACATGGAGAAACCCTGTCTCTAATAAAAATGCAAAAATTACCGGGACATGGTGGCACACGCCTGTAATTCCAGCTACTCCAGAGGCTGAGGCAGGAGAATCGCTTGAACCCAGGAGGCAGAGGTTGCAGTGAGCTAAGATCATGTGATTGCACTCCAGCCTGGGTGACAGAGTGAGACTCTGTCTCAAAAAAAAAAAAAAGAAAAGAAAAGAAAACATCTGAAACAACACAGAGGTGGTGGTTGCACAACCCTGTGAATGCACTGAATTCCACTGAATTGTACACTTTGAAAAGTTACGTCAATTTATGTTACGTGACTCTCACTTCAGTGACAAAAAAAAAATAATACTGGTGGTAGGAAAATGTGTGTTTGAGTTTTATAGATGGGTGGGATCTGCTACAGTCAGTCCTAGATCAACATGTAAAATATATTTCCTCCTGCAAATTGCAATGAACAAAGTATGAAAAAGCCTTGCCTTGTTACATTTGACCTACTGAAGGCAAGTAGGAAAGAATCTCTGCTAAACCCTGAGGCAAAGAAGACACACCATTCATTTGAGCTCAGCCCAAAGATGGATAAGAAAACTTTAGCCGGGCGTGGCGGCTCACGCCTATAATCCCGGCACTTTGGGAGGCCAAGGCAGGTGGATCACCTGAGGTCAGGAGTTCCAGACCAAAGCCTGGCCAACATGGTGAAACCCCATCTCTACTAAAAAGACAAAAAATAGCCGGGCGTGGTAGCAGGCACCTGTAATCTCAGCTACTCAGGAGGCTGAGTCAGGAGAATCACTTGAACCCGGAAGGCAGAGGTTGCAGTGAGCCAAGATTGCACCATTGCACTCCAGCCTGGGAGACAAGAGCGAGACTTTGTCTCAAAAAACAACAACAAAAACCAGCTCTCAATGATCAAGTCTTGACCATGAGGCCCCATTCTGAACACTTTGCATAAACTGACTTATTTCATCTTCTCACCACCTATAGAAGTAGGTGCCATTATTAGCCTCATTTTACAGATGAGCAAACTGAGGCTTGGGCACAGCAGGTGCAAAGTCTTGGGAGTACAAGAGAGCACTGTCCAAAGACATCATCCTTGACTCCTCTCTCTTTCAGACTCCAGATCCATTCCATCAGGAAATCATGTGGGCTCTGCCTTCCAAGTAGACCCAAAGTCTAACCCCTGTTCCCTACAGTCCCCCTGGAAATGCCAAGGGCTGGGAGAGGATTGAGCATGAAGTACAGAGGAGAGAATTGGCAAGACATACACATGCCCCAGAGAGGTGGGGATGGGACCAAATCCTGCAGGGTTCTGAAAACCCGTCAAGAAGTTTGCAGCAGGCCGGGCGCGGTGGCTCATGCCTATAATCCCAGCACTTTGGGAGGCTGAGGTGGGTGGATCACATGGTCAAGAGATCGAGACCATCCTGGTCAACAAGATGAAACCCCGTCCCTACTAAAAATACAAAAATTAGCTGGGCATGGTGGCGTGTGCCTGTAATCCCAGCTACTCAGGAGGCTGAGGCAGGAGAATTGCTTGAATCCAGAAGGTGGAGGTTGCGGTGAGCCGAGATCGTGCCATTGCACTCCAGTCTGGGTAACAACAGCGAAACTCTGTCTCAAAAAAAAAAAAAAAGAAAAAGAAGAAGTTTGGGGCCAGGCACGGTGGCTCATGCACTTTGGGAGGCCGAGGCGGATGGACCACTTAAGGCCAGGAGTTTGTGAACAGCTGGCCGACATGGTGAAACCCTGTCTCTACTAAAAATACGAAAGTTAGCCAGGCATTGGGGGCCCATGCCCACGGTCCCAGTTACTCTGGAGGCTGAGGCACAAGAATCGCTGGAACCCAGAAGCAGAGGTTGCAGTGAGCCGAGATCGTACCACTGCAATCCAGCCTAGGTGACAGAGCAAGACTCTATCTCAAAAAAAAGAAGTTTGGACCAAGCATGGAGGAACAAGTAGTGCTTCCTGGAGGAGGGCAGGAGGTTTCCAGGGAAAAAGGGGAGGAATGCTGTTCCAGGGAGAGGCCCAGCATGAGCAAGGGCCCAGAGGAATGGGAAGAACTCCAGTGCGATTGGAGTGGCCTGAGACGTAGGGAGCGGTACAAGGGGCTGAGGCAGGCGAGGCTGGGCTGGCAGGGGCCAGTCCCTGCAGAGGGTCCATCACCAGGCTGAGGAGCTTCAGCTGTGTCCTGGGACCCAGAGAGCCATGAAAGGTTCTGAACAAGGGAGCAACAGGAGCAGATGTCTGTTAGAAAGATCCAGTGGCCGCATCAGCAGGAGACAGGATTGGCTGGGGGCGGTGGCTCAGGCCTGTGATCCCAGCACTTTGGGAGGCCAATGCGGGTGGACCTCCTGAGGTTAGAAGTTCGAGACCAGCCTGGCCAACATGGTGAAACCCCATCTCTACTAAAAATACAAAAATTAGCCAGGAGTGATTGTGCATGCCTATAATCCCAGCTACTTGGGAAGCAGAGGCAGAGGAATCGCTTGAACCTGGGAGGCGGAGGTCACAGTGAGCAGAGACGGCACCACTACATTCCAGCCTGGGTGACAGAGTGAAATTCTATCTCAAAAAAAAAAAAAAGAAGGGCCAAGACCGGAAGTCAGAGCGTCTAGGGAGGACACGGACCCTATTCCCGTCTCAGCCACTCCTCTGCCTGCCCCCTCGTCCTACCTTCCACCGCCTCTCCCCTGGCCTATGTAGCTTCCTCTCTGGTGTCCTGGTGACCCCCTCTATTCCTCACAGCCTCTTCCTTTTATGCAGCCAGAGGGACCCTGTGAACCTCTGAATCGGGTCCTGTCCCTCCTCTGTTCAGAAGCCTCCCGTGGCTTCCACACAGGGTATAAGCCAGAGGCCTCCCCAGGGTCCACAAGGCCCTAACTGATCTGCTTCCTCCAACCCCTGACCCCATCATGCTGTACCCCCAAAGCACACACAGGTCCTCCATGACGACCACGCTGGCTGCTTCAGTCACCCTCACCCACGCCAGGCATGCCCCTCACTCAGGCGTTGTACTTACTGAGCTCTCTGCCTGCAGTGCTCTGCCCCATGTTCCCATAGGCCTCCCTGTCTTCCCTCCTTTACTCAAATGCCATCTTCTCAGTGAGGCTTCCCTCATCATCTTGTTTAAAGTACACTCTTGAGCCAGGCGCAGTGGCTCACGCCTGTAATCCCAGCACTTTGGGAGGCCGAGGCGGGTGGATCACCTGAGGTCAGGAGTTTGAGACCAGCCTGGCCAACATGCTGAAACCCTGTCTCTACTAAAAATACAAAAATTAGCTGGGTGTGGCAGCAGGCACCTATAATCTCAGCTACTCGGGAGGCTGAGGCTGGAGAATCACTTGAATCCGAGAGGCAGAGTTTGTAGTGAGCAGAGATCATACCACAGCACTCCAGCCTGGGAGACAGAGCAGTACCCCATCTCAAAGAAAAAAGAATGGCCAGGCACGGTGGCTCACACCTGTAATCCTAGCACTTTGGGAGGCCGAGGTGGGTAGATCATCTGAGGTCAGGAGTTCAAGACCAGCCTGGCCATCAGGGTGAAACCCATCTTAAAAAACAACAACAACAACAAAAAAAAAACCCTACATTTCTCCACCCTCCGTGAATGTCTTTTCTCCATAGTTCTTAACCTCCCTCACTACTACAAACTTTACTTAGGTATCTTATGTATTTCTTTCCTATTTTTTTAAGACAGAGTGTCGCTCTGTCACCCAGGCTGGAGTGCGGTGGCACAGGGTCACAGCTCATTGCAGCCTCGAACTTCTGGGCTCAAGCCATCCTCCCAGGGATCTCAGCCTCCAAGTAGCTGAGACTACAGGCGCACAGCACCGCACATGACTAATTAAAAAATTTTTTGTGGAGATGTTGTCGCTTTGTTGCCCAGCCTAGTCTGAAACAGATCCTCCCATGTCAGCCACTGTGTCCAGCCGACTTACATCTCGTTTATCATGTTCCCTCCAAAAGAATGTCAGCTCCACGAGGGTGGGAGCCTGTGTCACTCCCTGCCAGATTCCCAGTGCCTTGGGCAGGGCCTGGCATACAACAGGAACTCTAATCCTTGGAGAACTATGAATGGGAGGGTGAAGTTCTAGGCAGGAAGCTGGCCTGGGGCTGGATGGTACAGGTGGATTCCCTGTGGCCCAGAAGATGTCTCTTTTTCTTCTTCTTCTTTTTTTTTGAGATGGAGTCTCGTTCTGTCACCCAGGCTGGAGTACAGTGGTGTGATCTCAGCTCACTGCAACCTTCGCCTCCCAGGTTCAAGCAAATTCTCCTACCTCAGCCTCCTAAGTAGCTGGGATTACAGGCACGCATCACCATCCCCAGCTAATTTTTGTATTTTTAGTAGAGACAGGGTTTCATCATATTGGTTAGGCTGGTCTTGGAACTTCTGATGATCCATCTGCCTCGGCCTCTCAAAGTGCTGGGATTATAGGCATGAGCCCCCCCGCCCCACTTTTTTTTTTTTTTTTTTGAGACAGAGTCTTGCTTTGTCACCCAGGCTGGAATACAGTGGCTCAGTCTCCTCTCACTGCAACCTCCATGTCCTGGGTTCAAGCAATTCTCCTGCCTCAGCCTCCCGAATAGCTGGGACCAAAGGCATGTACTACTTATGCCTGGCTAACTTTTATATTTTTAGCAGAGAAGGGGTTTCACTGTGTTGGCCATGATGGTCTCCTACTCCTGAACTTATGTGTCTTTTTTTCTTAGTGCCCCTTCATCACATGCAACCCCTCTGCCTGTGTCCCCTCATCCCACCCTGACCGCTCTGCCTCTGCCTGCCCTATCCCACCCCTGATTCCCTCTGCCTGTGTCCCCCAACCTGGCCCTGACCCCTCTGGGCTTCTCCCCTGCTGGCTCTGACCCCTCTCTCCCAGTGCTTCCCCATTTGGCCCTGACCTGAGCTGTCATTGTCTGAAGTGGGTCTGTCCCTGCACCCCCACCCACTGAACTGCCTCCACCCGTGTGGGCCTCCCAAAGTGCTGGGATTATGGGCATGAGCCACCGCAGCAGCCAGATGCCTCCTTTAGCTTGTGTGTTTTGCATCATTCTCTCTCACTATGCTTCTCTTGTCATCACATGTTCTGTGTCTGTCTCCACACCATCTCCCCCATTCCCAAGAGTCTACCCTGCCTCCCTAAACCCCCAGTGACCCACCTGGCTCTGCAGGGCTCAGCAGCCACACGGCTGAGGGGCCACAGCCTGGGCGCTCCGAGGCTGCCGGAGCTGGCGGAGAGATGCATCCCCGTACTGAATGCCAGAGCCCATCCTCTCGGGGTCGAGCTCGCCTGTGGGGAAGGGGAGAGCTCAGCACTGGTCTCCTGGAGACCCCTGGGCCTGCCCTCCGCTCCCACTCGGGCCGGCTGGGGCCTCACCTGAGTCAATCTTGTTGAGGATGGTGCGGGCACACTTGAGAAAGGCCTCCTCCACGTTCTCGCCCGTGAGAGCACTGGTCTCCAGGAACATCAGCTCTGCAGCAGCACACATTCCAAGGTCAGGGCCCCGGTCAATCGCCACCCTCCACTGAGCTCTCACCTGCTTACTCTCATCCTGTTCCTCCAATGTCCCATCCCGCTCGCCCTCACCTCGGGCCTGCCACTAACATCCGATTTCCTATATACCCACCCAGCTCTTCCTTCGGAGCTCAGCTCCCATGGCTCCTCCTCCAGGAAGTCCTCCCTGACTTCCCAGGCTGGGTCAGGTGCCTATTTAGGGCTACGACAGCTTCCTGTGGCCCCACATCCTGGTCCTGACCCCTCTGGTTATGCCTCTTCATCCTGGTCCCAATCCTCCGCCTGGGTCCCCATCCCACCCCTGACCCTTCTGCCTGGGCCTGCCCCATTCCATGCCTGACCACTCTGCCCATAAGCCACCACACCCAGCTCCCCAATCCCATGCAACTGCTCTGCCTGTGTCTCCCAATCCTGGCCTTGACCCCTCTACCTGGGCCCCCCATCCCACTCCTGATCCCTCTGCCCAGGCCCCCCATTCCATATGTCCTCTGCCTGTGTCGCCTCATCCCACCTGACCCCTCTGCCTATGCTCCACCATCCCACCCTTGACCCCTCTGCCTGTGTCCCCTCATCCCACCCCTGACCCCTCTGCCTGTGTCCCCTCATCCTACCCCTGACCCCTCTGCCTGTGTCCCCTCATCCTACCCGACCCCCTCTTGCCTGTGCTCCACCATCCCACCCCTGACCCCTCTGCCTGTGTCCCCTCATCCTACCCCTGACCCCTCTGCCTGTGTCCCCTCATCCCAGCCCTGACCCCTCTGCCTGTGTCCCCTCATCCCAGCCCTGACCCCTCTGCCTGTGTCCCCTCATCCCAGCCCTGACCCCTCTGCCTGTGTCCCCTCATCCTACCCCTGACCCCTCTGCCTGTGTCCCCTCATCCCAGCCCTGACCCCTCTGCCTGTGTCCCTTCATCCTACCCCTGACCCCTCTGCCTGTGTCCCCTCATCCTACCCCTGACCTCTCTGCCTGTGTCCCCTCATCCCAGCCCTGACCCCTCTGCCTGTGTCCCCTCATCCCAGCCCTGACCCCTCTGCCTGTGTCCCCTCATCCCAGCCCTGACCCCTCTGCCTGTGTCCCCTCATCCTACCCCTGACCCCTCTTGCCTGTGCTCCACCATCCCACCCCTGACCCCTCTGCCTGTGTCCCCTCATCCCACCTGACCCCTCTGCCTGTGTCCCCTCATCCCACCTGACCCCTCTGCCTGTCCTCCAACATCCCACCCCTGACCCCTCTTGCCTGTGCTCCACCATCCCACCCCTGACCCCTCTGCCTGTGTCCCCCATCCCACCCCTGACCCCTCTGCCTGTGCTCCACCATCCCACCCCTGACCCCTCTGCCTGTGTCCCCTCATCCCACCCCTGACCCCTCTGCCTGTGCTCCACCATCCCACCTGACCCCTCTGCCTGTGTCCCCTCATCCCACCTGACCCCTCTGCCTGTGTACCCTTATCCCAGCCCTGACCCCTCTTGCCTGTGCTCCACCATTCCACCCCTGACCCCTCTGCCTGTGTCCCCTCATCCCAGCCCTGACCCCTCTGCCTGTGTCCCCTCATCCCAGCCCTGACCCCTCTGCCTGTGTCCCCTCATCCCACCCCTGACCCCTCTGCCTGTGCTCCACCATCCTACCCCTGGCCCCTCTGCCTGTGTCCCCTCATCCCACTCCTGACCCCTCTGCCTGTGCTCCACCATCCCACCTGACCCCTCTGCCTGTGTCCCCTCATCCCACCTGACCCCTCTGCCTGTGCTCCAACATCCCACCCCTGACCCTTCTGCCTGTGTCCCCTCATCTCACTCCTGACCCCTCTGCCTATGCTCCACCATCCCAGCCCTGACCCCTCTGCCTCTGCGTGCCCTATCGCAGCCCTGACCCCTCTGCCTGTGCTCCCCATCCCATCCCGATCCCTCTGCCTGCTCCCCCCAATCCTGGCCCTGATTCCTCTCTTCCAGTCCTGACTTTTCTGGGCTGTCACTGTCTGGAAGTGGGTCTGTCCTTCCATCCTCCACCTACTGAACTGTGAGCTCCATGCATGTTGGGCCTAGGGCTGTCTCCAACAGTGTCCCCAGCACCATCTAGGGCAGGCACAGGCCAACTAGTCTACCCATAGCCGTGTGGCAAGGCCCCACAGTCAGAAAGTTAGAGCCAGTTCACACCCACACCTCTGATGGCAAGACCTCCTTTAAACCTGGAGGTTGCAAAACAGGGGAACGTAGGCAGATCTCAAGATGTGGGTGGTCTGGCCAACAGTGTTTTCAAACGAGTTTACACTTGCAAACCTTTTTCTTTGTGATAAGGTCTCACTCTGTCCCCTAGGCTGGAGTGCAGTGGTGTGATCATAGATCACTCCTGGGCTCCAGTGATCCTCCTGCCTCAACCTCCTGAGTCACCAGGACCCCACGGCCACATACCACCATACCCAGTTGTTGTTTTTTTTTTTTTTTGTAGAGGTGGGGTCTTACTCCGTCGCACAGGCTGGTCTCAAACTCCTGACATCAAATGATCCTCCTACCCTGTCCTCCCGAAATGTTGGGATTACAGGTGTGAGCCACTGCGGTTGGCCCTTGCAAACCTGGTGTGGGCTGTCAGTATGCTGCATTTCCCTTAGCACCAGTGCCTGTTACCCTAGGATCTCCCCCATCCATCTCCTGTATTCAAAAATGTGCCTTTGGGCCAGGCACAGTGGCTCATGCCTGTAATCCCAGCACTTTGGGAGGCTGAGACAGGTGGATCATGAGGTCAAGAGATCGAGACCATCCTGGCCAATATGGTGAAACCCTGTTTCTATTAAAAAATACAAAAATTAGCTGGGCATGGTGGCGTGCATCTGTAGTGCCAGCTACTCAGGAGACTGAGGCAGGAGAATTGCTTGAACTCGGAGTAGAGGTTGTGATCAGCCAAGACTGTGCCACTGCACTCCAGCCTGGTGAGAGCAAGACTCCATCTCAAAAACAGAAACAAAAACACCAATACCCTGTGCTGCCTCCCCACGGTATGCGAAACCTCAGCAGCCAACATTAATCTAGCACCCACTCTGTGGCAGGTGCTGAGGACTTTCCACCAACAATCTCCCTTAATCAATCATCACAGCACACTGTGAGGCAGAAACACTGTGACCCCGCTTTCCAGATGAGGAAACTGAACCAGTGTAATCCCACAGCTCACCGGTGGCAACACTTAAAATTTTTTTTTTTGAGACAGGGTCTTCCTCTGTCTCCCAGACAGGAGTACAACGGCATGATCACGGCTCACTGCAGTCTTAAACTCTCAGGCTCAGTTGATCCTCCTGCCTCAGCCTCCACTGTGGCTGGGACTACAGGCATAAGCCACCACACCCAGCTGATTTTTAAAATGTTTTTGTAGAGATAGGATCTCACTTTGTTGTCCAGGCTGGTCTCAAACCCCTGGGCTCAGGCAATCCTCCCACCTTGGCCTCCCAAAGTGCTGGGATTATAGGTGTGAGCCACCATGCCCGGCCAACACTCAAATGTGAACCCAGACCACTGAATCTCCACGTTCTCCTGCTGGGCACAGCCACAAACAGCCAGGAAATCCACGGTCCCTGTGGACCGTCCACCCCACCACCACCTGGCCCACCACACAGCCCTTACCATTCTCCTGGGCAAAGCGAGAGGCCTCCAGGAAAGTGACCTCCCGCTCAGGGTCCAGGTCCTTCTTGTTGCCACAGAGGATGACCACGATGTTGGGGCTGGCCAGCGTGCGGGCATCCGTCAGCCAGGCAGCCAGTGAGTTGTATGTCTCCCGGCTGTGGAGAAGGGGGAGGGGAGGGAGGCGGTGCAGGAGAGGGGCCACCCATGCCCTGCCTCACCCACTCCAGATACCCACCTGGTGATGTCGTATACCAGCAGGGCTCCAGCTGCCCCTCGGTAATAACTCCGCGTCACCGACCTGTGAGGCCAGGGGGACCCAGTCACCCCAAAGGCTGGGGTCTGCCCTGAGAGTGCCCCCCTCTGCAGGGAGAGACTGGTAGTTCGGAGGCCCCCCTCCACTGCTGGCCCACACCTCAAAACCTGGCCTTGGTCTGGTCGCCATGCAATTCCTCTCTTCCTGTATCCTTGCAGTCTGTCTCTCTTCACCTCTCTCAGCTTCTATCTCACTCAGCTGGCCCGCTGCCTCTGTCTGTGAGTCTCCCTGTCTTTCTCTCTCCCTGTGTCCCTGTCTTTTCATTGGTCTGTTTTCCTCTCCGTTTCTCTTTCATGTGTGTCTTTATTTATTTATTTACTTATTGATTGACTGATTGACGGTCCTGCTCTATAGCCCAGGCTGGAGGGCAGTGGCATTATCTTGGCTCATTACAGCCTCGATCTCCTGAGTTTGGTCTCCCAAGAGAGGGATCCTTCCACCTCAGCCTCTGAAGTATCTGGGACTACCAATGTGCACCACTATATCTGGCTAATTTCTTTCCTTCTTTCTTTCTTTTTTTGAGAGGGAGTTTTGCTCTTGTTGCCCAGGCTGGAGTGCAATAGCGTGATCTCGACTCACTGCAACCTCCACCAACATCCACCTCCCAGGTTCAAGTGATTCTCCTGCCTCAGCCTCCCAAGTAGCTGAGATTACAGGTGCCCACTACCACACTTGCTTAATTTTGTATTTTTAGTAGAAATGGGGCTTCTCCATGTTGGTCAGGCTGGTCTTGAACTCCTGACTTCAGGTGATCCACCCACCTCAGCCTCCCAAAGTGCTGGGATTACAGGCATGAGCCACCTCACCCAGCCTAATTTCTTCATATTTTTTGTAAAGATGGCGTTTTGCTATGTTGCCCAGGCTGGGCTCCAACTCCTGGGCTCAAGTGATTCTCCTGCCTTGGCCTATTGGCCTATGGGTCTTTTTTTGTTTTTTTTTGAGTGGGAGTCTCACTCTGTCACTTAGGCTAGAGTGCAGCGGCAAGATCTCAGCTTACTGCAAACTCCACCTCCAGGGTTCAAGCGATTCTCCCACCTCAGCCTCCCGAGTTGCCAGGATTACAGATGCACACCACCACATCTGGCTAGTTTTTATATTTTTAGTAGAGATGAGGTTTTGCCATGTTGGCCAGTCTGGTCTCGAACTCCTAACCTCAAGTGATCCACCCACCTCAGCCTCACAAGGTGCTGGGATTACAGGCCTGAGCCACCGTGCCGGACCCTGTGTGTGTCATTTATTTATTTATTTATTTCGAGATAAAGTTTTGCTCTGTTGCCCAGGCTAGAGTGCAGTGGCGTGATCTTGGCTCACTGCAACCTCTGCCCCCCAAATTCAAGTGATTCTCCTGCTTCAGCTTCCCAAGTAGCTGGGGTTACAGGCATCTACCACCATACCCAGTTAATTTTTGTATTTTTAGTAGAGACAGGGTTTGGCCGTGTTGGACAGTCTGGTCTTGAACTCCTGACCTCAAGTGATCCACCCGCCTTGGCCTCCCAAAGTGCTGAGATTATAGGTGTGAGCCACCACGCCCGGCTGTGTCTATCAACTTTTCTGCAGGCATTCCCTGAAGACCTACTGTGCGCTGAGCCCTACACATTTCTCTCTCTTTCCCACAACACGTCCATCTCTCCATCTCTCTTTTGGAAAGATGGGATTTCTTGATATTGCCCAGGCTGTTCTCAAACTCCTGGACTGAAGCGATTCTCCTGCCTTGGCCTGCATTTCTTTAGTTCCCTATTTCTCACTGTCTTTTTTTCTGTTCCGTCTCTGTAGCTCTCTCATGCTCACCCTTGTCTTCCCATAAAGGGGAAGACATTAATTCATTCAGTGTCCATTAATTCATTCAACTATACCTGTCCAACACTCTCTGTCTCCCTGCCTCTGACCTCTGTTTTCTGGTGTCTTCTCCTCTCCCTTATTTATTTACTTACTTATTCATTCATTCATTTATTGAGACAAAGTTTGGCTCTGTTGCCCCTGCCTCAGCCTCCTGAGTAGCTGGCATTACAGGTATGCGCCACCACGGCCTGGCTAAATTTTTTTTTGTATTTTTAGTAAAGACAGGGTTTCATCATGTTGACCAGGCTAGTCTTGAACTCCTGACCTCAAGTGATCCACCCACCTCAAGCCTCCCAAAGTGCTGGAATTATAGGCGTGAGCCATAGGCACCTGGCCTCATTAACCCCCCTTATCTTTCTCTTCAACTCTCTTAGTCTCTGTCTCTTCTCTTTTCCTTTCTGAGTGTGTGTCTCTCAAGTTTCTCCTTCTCTGTTTTAGTGTCTCTCAGTCTCTATCCGTTGCCCCATCTCCAAGCCTCTCTTCCTCTATCTATTTTTCTTTCTTTGTAATGGGGTTTCACTATGTTGCCCAGGCTGGTCTCAAACTCCTGGGCTTAGGCAGTCTTCCCACCTCGGCCTCCCAAAGCATAGAGACTACCAGCATGAGCCACTGCACCTGGACCCTACCTCTTTTTCTCCTGCTGTCTCTTTCTCTCTCCAGTACTCCCTCTCTCTCTCTGCAGATATATGTACCTGCTAACTACAGTGTCTCTTCTCTCTCTCTGCCTTGTGTGCCCTCTCAGTGTCTCCAAGTGACTCTGCACACACATCTCTCTCTCTTTCCTTCTCTCTCTCTCCCCATCACCCTTGGGAGCCCAGCCCACCTACCGAAACCGCTCCTGGCCAGCCGTGTCCCAAATCTGTAGCTTCACAGTCTTCCCACCCACGTTGACCACCCGGGATCCGAACTCCACGCCGATCGTGTGGTTGGAGTCCTGTTTGACTGGGAGTGGGAGGAACAGAAGGGACAGTGCAGGAAGAGAGGAGGCAGCTCAGAGGATCCCCCATCCTCCAAGGTCCTCTCAGTCTTTACAAACCCATTCTCATTGCTGGAGTGACTGAGGCCAAGGAGAACCTAGTAAAGGTCATACAACAAAGCAAAGGCCAAAAAGCCAGCACCGGACTTGTACTACCTACAGCCAGCCCTGCCCTCCCCAACAACTGCCCACCTGCCCACACCATGCCCAGCTCAGGGTTCCCAGGACCACTGCAGGAAACTCACACTTATTCTCAATGAACTGATGAAGGAGACATGATTTGCCAGTTCCTGCACTGCCGATCACCAGGAATTTGAAGAGGAAGTCTGACCAGATGGAGTCAAAATCAGGGATACCCACAGGGAGAGAAAGATACAGGGAAAAAGATGGAATCCAATCCAATCTCTCCCTCTAACCTTCATGGTTAGAGGGAGAGAAACACACACAGACACAAAGCAATAGGTAACAGTAACACATAGCTCTTATGCAGTACTTCCCATGTGCCAGGCACATTCTATATATGTTTTTCAACTTTTATTTTAGGTTCAAGGGGTACATGTGCAGATTTGTTACATGGGTAAATTGTGTGTTGTTGCGGGCCAGGCATAGTTCTAAAGGTCTTTACTCACACCAAGAGCTCACATCACCCTCAAGAAAACTCTATGAGGGAGGTAGACTAAAAATTATTCCCATTTTTCCACATGAGGAAGCAGGCCAGGGAGGTTAACTGAATTACCCAAAGTGACACAGCTAGGCAGAAGTGAGATTCAAACCCAGGAAAAGGGGCTCCAGAGTCCCACATCTTAACTATTTCGTCGCTAAAGTCTCTTGAAAGCTATTTAATCAAGGACTACGATCTAGCCCTTGTTCCTCTTCACCTCCTACCACCCTCTGACTCATTCACTCCACTATAGCTCCTGGCCTTCAGCCCATTCCCTGAAAATGACAAGCTGGTTCTCACCTCAGGGTCTTTGCACTCTTCTCCCTTATCTATATTTGTTGAATGAATGCGGCTCCCTCTGACTCCTAAACCAGCGCTTCCCCCGCCTCCAACCACCACCTCCTATGGTAGGTACATCCCTACTGATTTTGCACTTCCAGACCTCCCTTTCCCTCCCTCTGCCCAGACCCTGGCTTCATTCTCAAGCGTAAGCCCCACCCCCTGCCACTAAGTCCTGCCCCTAACTCAAGGACAGTCCATCCCCAACCCCATTCTAGAGCTCTCTCAAGCCAGAGCAGCCCCAGGGTCCTGAGCTTCCATTCAGGGTTCCTTCTAGCCCATAAACCTGACTGCTGCCATTCATGCACTCGGCCCCGCCCTTCTATTCAGGCTCCGCCCAGATCCATTAAGGCCCACCTCTTCTCTCAGGGCCTCCCTCAACCCCTCAGGACCAGCTCACTCAAATCCCGCCCCAGATCTATTTAACCCATGCACCAGAACCTCAGGCTCCACCCAAATCGAATAAGCTCGGCCTCAGACCCACTAAACCCCTCCCAGCATCCACTTAGGCCCTGCCTCCATCACACCAGACCCCGCCCCCTGACATACAAAGCCCCGCCCCATTCCCACAGGCCGCATCCTCCCTGGGCCCAGACCCAGGACCCTGGCTTCGACCCACCACCCTCACCGTAGGTCTCGGCCATGACTCGGTCGCGGCCGCTGAGGGCCGCAATATGGCGCCGCGGCCGCGCCTGCTCCTCGGCTGGCAGCCGCTCCACTCCGGCTACAGCCCCGGCTCCTTCCTACTCCCCGGGCCCGGCACCGCCACTTCCGCCTCCGCCCCCCTCCGGCGCCACCCGCTCCGGCTGCGGGATACCAGGCCACGCTTTCCGAAAGGCAGGATTGGCGGACTCGCGGGCAGGGGGCGGGGAGAAAGGCGCGGATTGGCGGCGTGAGAGGGGCCAAGCCCAAAGGGGCGGGGCAGGGGCCACCGATTGGTTGAGCGACTGGGAAGGGACGTGTAGAGTGCAGAGCTGCTTCCCTGACCTGAGGAACGGATTTGGTCGGGAGTCCGGGGGCAGAGTCGAGTCTCCGGATTGGATCGGAGCGGACTTGGGGGAGGGGATACAAATGCAAAGAAGTGGGTACGGGCAGGATTGACAGAAAGAGACTGGAAGAGAAGCGGATCTTGAGCTGGCGGGAGCGATTTCTGGCCTCAAAGGCAAAAAGAAGAAAAACTGGGAAGATACGCGTAGGGTACTTCCCACCTCCCTTTGCAGATAATCTCCCAAGAAAACCTTTGCTGTGCGATTTTTATCCTCCACGTGGTCCGGTTGGCTCCCTCCAACTGGTCTAGAGAGGGCACTACAATCCCCTAGTTGGGCTGCTTAGGTTTTCTTTTGCTTGTATCTGAAACCTAAGCTTTGGAGCTCTCCTACTGCACAGAGCTTTCATCAGTGAAACTGCCTAGCACCCACTGATGTTACCACATGCAGCGGGTTAATTGGTTAGATTCAGGAACCTAGAGAAACATTTCATTTGCACAGTCCCCACTCCACTCTACCCCACCCCAAAGACCACAGAGACAGGCCGTTTTCACTGGGCTGATGTATTTGCATAAAGCCGAGGAGGGGAAACGGCA
Organism: Saguinus oedipus; assembly: GCA_031835075.1. Lineage (NCBI taxonomy): Eukaryota > Metazoa > Chordata > Mammalia > Primates > Cebidae > Saguinus > Saguinus oedipus. The sequence continues at coordinate 43,616,257 of CM063187.1, read as the reverse complement.
GGGCCAGCGGTAGGCTGAGCTCACTGGCAGTAGAAATCCCATTTCTGAAAAAGAGAAAGGGGAAACAGTGGAGAGAAAACCAGCGGTCACACCACAAAGGATCTAGTGGTTTTAGGAAAGGCTGCAGCTGCAGGGCCCAGGTCTGGCCACACAAGTGCTATGCAAAAATTAGCCCAGAGCCCTCTAATCTTTGCACCTCCCAACTGCACCCATTTTACTGGTGAGAAAATTGAGGCAGAGAAAGAATTCGTCCCAGCGCATACCTCTAGGCTGGCAGGGAGCCAAGGGTAGGAGCATCTTTGCCCATTCCCACAACTTAAGTGTCCTCCCTCCAGATTTCTTGCCAGCCCCCATGACACTCACGTCTGTCTTCACATCGACTGTGGCAGGTTTCAGGGTCTGGTCCTCTCTCACAATGCTACTGGGGAAATAGCCCAGGCGAGCGGCCGCATCTCCATAGTAATCTCCCTGAACCTGGGGAAGAGGAGTTAAAAGCTAAGGTCTGGGAAGATGGCAAGCTTGTGCCTGCTGAAGGTCTTTACATTCTCCCTTCTCCCTGATCTCCATGTAACTGGCTCCATCCTTGTCATACGAATCTCAACTGAAAAGTCACACAAATCGAATCTCAGCTTAAATGTCACCTGTTCAGAGGCCCTTCCTGACCACCCAAATCAGTCTCTATTAATTCTCACAGCAGTGCATATTTACTTTAATTAATTTATTTATTTAGAGATGGAGTCTCGCTCTGTCGCACAGGCTGGAGGAGTGCAGTGGCGTGATCTTGGCTCACTGCAACCTCCACCTCCCTGCTTCAAGCAATTCCCCTGCCTCAGTCTCCCAAGTAGCTGGGATTATAGGTGTGTGTCACTATGACTGGCTATTTTTGTTGTTGTTGTTGTATTTTTAGTAGGAATGGGGTTTCACCATGTTGGCCAGGTTAGTCTCGAACTCCTGACCTCAGGTAATCCGCCCGCCTCTGCCTCCCATAGTGCTGGGATTAGAGGCGTGAGCCACTGTGACTGGCCTGCTTTTATTATTTTGGAGACAGGGTCTCACTCTGTGGCCCAGGTTGGGGCACAGTAGCATGATCACAGCTCACTGCAGCCTGAACTTCTGGGCTCAAGCAATCCTTCCACCTCAGCCTCCCGAGTAGCTGGGACCACAGACACAAGCCATGATGCCCAGTTTATTTTTTAAATTTTTTTTGTAGAGATGGGGTCTTGCTATGTTGCCCAGGCTGGTCTCGGACTCTTGAGCTCAAGCAATCCTGCCACCTTGGCCTCCCAAAGTGTTCGGATTACAGGTGTAAACCACCATGCATGACTGCTGCTATTTTTTATGACCTGCTTTTTGCTCGTTTCCCTCCATTAGAATAAAAAGGATCATTCATTGTTGTATCTTGGTGTCTAGAACAGAACATGGTACCATAGCAGATGTCCTAAAATTGGTAAATAAAGTGAAAATAGGCCGGGGGAGGTCGCTCACACCTGTAATCCCAGCATTCTGGGAGGCTGAGGCAGACACATCACAAGGTCAGGCGTTCCAGACCAGCCTGGCTAACATGGTGAAACCCTGTCTCTACCAAAAATACAAAAATTAGCCAGGTATGGTGGCATGTGCCTGTAATCCCAGCTACTTGGGAGGCTGAGGCAGGAGAATCGCTTGAACCCAGGAGGCAGAGGTTGCAGTGAACTGAGATAGCGCCATTGCACTCCAGCCTGAGTGACAGAGCAAGTCTCTGTCTTGGAAAAAATAAATAAACTAATTAATAATATAAAGTGAAAATAGGCCAGGCGTGGTGGCTCACACCTGTAATCCCAGCACTTTGGGAGGCCGAGGCGGGCGGATCACCTGAGGTAAATAGTTCAAGACCAGCCTGACCAATATGGAGAAACCCTGTCTCTACTAAAAATACAAAAATTAGCCGGGCATGCTGGCACATGCCTGTAATCCCAGATACTCGGGAGGCAGAGGTTGTGGTGAGCCAAGATTGCACCATTACACTCCAGCCTCGGCAACAAGAGTGAAACTCGGTCTCAAAACAAATAAATAAATAAATAAATAAAGTGAAAATAAAGTCAGTCACAATATCCTCCCACAATGTCTATTTCTGTTCACTCTCCTCAAATCTTCCCTTCACGGGGATAATGAGTTTACCCCAGCCCTGTACCCTTCCCTCTTTCGCTCTCCCAAGACTCACACTGCCTCCCCAGAAGAGCCGCCCACGGCCCTTCAGCTTGGAGAAGACATACACCACTTGGCCCCGGTGAATGGTCAGGAATCGGCAGTCAGGGGCCACGTAGTCCTGAAGGGCCACAGCCATGGAGATCGGGTCTGGGGAAGGAATAGAAGGGAATGCAGTTCCTCCCACTCAGGCTAATGCCCTGAGTCCCCAGTTCTCCCCTCCCCACACTCACAGCTGCACTCCTGGTCCGCACACAGCTTCCGGTCGGCCAGCTTGGGCATGGGGCCGCCCCTGACACCAGGTCCTGGGAAGGCAGACAGCAAGATGACTGCAAGGAACACCAGGGACCAGGACATCGTGGACTATGAGCAAGGGAGTGAGCAAGGGGGCACCTGGGTCTCCAATTTCCTCCCCTACCTCTCTCCCGCAGCACAAGGGAACTTGTGTTCTTGATCCTGCCCCGCCCTTAACCAATCCCAAATTTCGCCCACACCACCTAGAGGTTGCTACCCAGCCAGAACCATTTCAAGGATAGGGTAAAGGCTGCAAGCCCAAGGAAATTCCCAGATAAGGTCCAAAGCAGCTCACAGCTTTCCAACCAACAGCCCCCTCCTCGGCGATCACAGAGGCCCAGAGAAGGAGGTTGAGGTATTCAATTCCATCTTCTCTTGAGTTGGCTTAGGTACCTGGGCTCCAGCGGAGGAGCCTGTAAGGAAAACCACTTTGGAATTTCCTGTGCTCTTGGGCAGGAGAACAAGGCAGCCCTTTGATTATGAGAAACAGCCCAGCCCTCAAGTACTGACTGAATATTGTATTTTCAACCTTAGGCTAGGCAATGTCCCACCATGATCACTATTCCTCCGCACCAGCCACTTCTTACTGGATGACCTGTACTAAGCTATTTCTCCTCACAGAACCTCAGCTTCCTTGTATGTAAAATGGGGACAATAACAAAAGCCTGGCCTGCGCGGTGGCTCACGTCCGTAATTGAAGCCAAGGCAGGCAGATCACGTGGTCAGGAGTTCGAGACCATCCTGGCCAACATGGTGAAACCCTGTCTCTACTAAAAATACAAAAATTAGCGGAGTGTGGTGGCGCATGCCTGTAGTCCCAGCTACTCAGGAGGTTGAGGCAGGAGAATCGCTTGAACCCAGAGGCAGAGGTTGCAGTGAGCCAAGATCATGCCACTGCACTCCAGCCTGGGTGATGGAGCAAGATTTGTTCTCAAAATAATAATAATAAAAGCCAATAGTTATGGAGCATTCACTAAGTATGTATTTATGTTATGAACTCAAATGGATACTCTGTTATCATGTCAGGAGTAATTATAATAACCCTCCCCACTTTTTTTTTTTGAGACAGGGTCTTACTCTGTTGCCCAGGTGGAGTGCAATGATGCCTTCACGGCTCACTGCAGCCTCAACCTCCTAGACTCAGGCAATCCTCCCACCTTAGCCTCCTGAGTAACTGGGACTAGAGGCACAAGCCACCTATGCCCGGTTAATCCATTTTAAGATTATTTTGAGAGAGGGTCTTGCTCTGTTGCCCAGGTTGGAGAGCAGTGGCATAATCATGGATCACTGTAGCCCCTATTTCCTGGGCTCAAGCAGTTCTCCTACCTCAGCCTCCTGAGTAGCTAGGACCACAGATACACACCATGAAGGCCGGCTAATTTTTTGTGTTTTTTGATAAAGACAAGGTTTCGTCATGTTGCCCAGGCTCATCTCAAACTCTTGGGCTCAAGCAATCTGCCCACCGTGACCTTCCAAAGTGCTGGGATTACAGGCATGAGCCACCAAGTCCCACCTAATTCAATATTTTGAGGCAGGATCTTGCTGTTGCTCAGGCTGAAGTACAGTGATGTGATCATAGCTCACTGCATCCTCGAACCCCTGGGCTCAAGAAATCCTCCTCTCTCAGCCTCCCGAGTAGCTGGGACCACAGGTGGGCCACCATGCTTGGATTATTTTTTTTTTTTTTCATTTCGTAAAGCTGATGTCTTACTGCGTTGCCTGGGCTAGTCTGGAACTCATGTTCCCAAGCAATCCTCCTGCCTTGGCCTCCCAAAGTACTGGGATGAGCCACTAATGCCTGGCCTATAACCCCTTGTTACATGGAAATGGAAGTATTAAGGAACTTGTCTAAGGCTTATACAGCCAGAACTGGAGAAGTGGAAAAGCTAACCCTTGTATCCAGGCCCACAGCCATTGCTATAGTATCTTTAGTATCTCTATAGATATCTACAATATCTTTAGTTTTTTATTTTTATTTTTTGAGATGGAGTCTCATTATAGTGCAGTGGTACATTCTCAGCTCACTGCAACCTCCACCTCCCGGGTTCAAGAGGTTCTCCTGCCTCAGCCTCCCGAGTAGCTGGGATTATAGGCACCCACCACTTTACCGAACTAGGTTTTTTTTTTTTTTTTTTGAGACCAAGTTTCACTCTTGTTGCCCAGGCTGGAGTGCAATGGCGTGATCTTGGCTCACGAAATCCTCTGCCTCCCAGGCTAAAGTTATTCTTCTACCTCAGCCTCCCAAGTAGCTAGGATTACAGGCATGTACCATCATGCCTGGCTATTTTTTTATTTTTAGTAGAGATGGGGTTTCTTCATGTTGGTCAAGCTGGTCTTGAACTCCTAACCTCAGGTTATTCGCCCCCTCTCAGCCTCCCAAATTGCTGGGATTACAGGCATGAGCCACCACACCTGGCCTAGTTTTTGTATTTTTAATAGATTTGGGGTTTCACCATGTTGGCCAGGCTGGTCCCTAACTCCTGACCTTAAGTGATCTGTCTGCCTCAGCCTTCCAAAGTGCCGTGATTACAGGTGTGAGCCACAGTGGGTGGCCTACTATGCTCTCTTACTTACAGGGCCGTGTTGGGGGTTAAACACATCCATTCAGTGGATTTGCAGGGCACACAGAGGGCAAAGGAACATGTTAAGAACCTCGCAACAATGCAACCAACAAATCCAGACCACGAGTGTGTCAATAAGACAAATAAACTGCCTGAGAAGGGGGAAAATGGGCCTGAGGGGTGGCCTAGATTTCAAAAGATGCAAGAACCCTAGCAGCAGTCACAATGTATAGACCTTACTTGGATTCTGATTTAAAGTGTTTACAGACTTATGTATAAATATATTGAAAATCTGAACACTAGTCACGTATGTAGTGATGGTAAAAAAACTTACTGTTGGCCTGGCACGGTGGCTCACGCCTATAATCCCAGCACTTTGGGAGGCAGAGGCGGGTGGATCACAAGGTCAAGAGATCGAGACCATCCTGGTCAACAAGGTGAAACCCTGTCTCTACTAAAAATACAAAGATTAGCTGGACATGGTGGTGCGTGCCTGTAGTCCCAGCTACTCGGGAGGCTGAGGCAGAAGAATTGCTTGAACCCAGGAGGTGGAGGTTGTGGTGAGCCGAGGTCGTGCCATTGCACTCCGGACTCCAGACTGTGTAACAACAGCGAAACTCCATCTCCAAAAAAAAAAAAAGAAAAAGAAAAAAACTGTTTTGGGTGTAGTCACAGCATTGTGGTTATTTTTCAGATACACAGATGCTCCTCAATGTATGACAGGGTTAAATCCTGATAAACCCATTGTTAAGTTGAAAACATTTTAAGTGGAATTTCTTTTTTTTTTTTTTTGAGATGGAGTTTCGCTCGTTACCCAGGCTGGAGGGCAATGGCGTCATCTGGGCTCACCGCAACTTCCGCCTTCTGGGTTCAAGCAATTCTCCTGCCTCAGCCTCCCGAGTAGCTGGGACTACAGGCACGCACCACCATGCCCAGCTAATTTTTGTATTTTTAGTAGATACGGGGTTTCACCTTGTTGACCAGGATTGTCTTGATCTCTTGACCTCATGATCCACCGGCCTCGGCCTCCCAAAGTGCTGGGATTATGGGTGTGAGCCACTGCGCTCGGCCCGAGTGGAATTTCTTCTTTTCACTCTCTCATCGAGGAATGACTCAGGCTCACTATAACCTCCACCTTCCTGGGTTCAAACAATTCTCCCACCTCAGCTTCCTGAGTAGCTAGGACCACAGGGGCATGCCACCACACCCGGCTAATTTTTTTTTTATGTTTTTTGGTAGAGACAGGGTTTCACTATATTGGCCAGGTTGGTCTCGAACTCCTGACCTCATGACCCACCTGCCTCAGCCTCCTAAAGTGCTGGGATTATAGGAATGAACCATTGTGCCAGGCCTGAATTTTTTTTTTTCCTTGAGACGGAGTTTCACTCCTGTTACCCAGGCTGGAGTGCAATGGCGCGATCTTGGCTCACCACAACCTCCGCCTCCTGGGTTCAGGCAATTCTCCTGCCTCAGCCTCCTGAGTAGCTGGGATTACAGGCACACCCCACCATGCCCAGCTAATTTTTTGTATTTTTTTTTTAGTAGAGATGGGGTTTCACCATGTTGACCAGGATGGTCTCGATCTTTTGACCTCGTGATCCACCCACCTCAGCCTCCCAAAGTGCTGGGATTATAGGCGTGAGCCACTGCGCCTGGCAATTTTTTTTTTTTAACAGACAGGGTGTCACTCTGTCTGTCCCCCAGGCTGGAGTTTGTGCCGCAATCACAGCTCACTCAGCCTTGACCGACTGGGCTCAACCTATCCTCCCACCACTGCCTTCTAAGTAGCCTTAGAGTGTGAGCCATTACACCCGGCTTCAAAATGCAATTTTTTTTTTTGAGATGTTGTTTCACTCTTGTTGCCCAGGTTGGAGTGCAATGGTGTGATGTTTGCTCACTGCAACCACTGCCTCCTGAGTTCAAGTGATTCTCCTCCCTCAGCCTCCCAAGCAGCTGGCATTACAGGTGTGCACCAGCTAACTTTGCATTTTTAGTAGAGATGGGGTTTCACCATGTTGGTCAGGCTGGTTTTGAACTCCTGACCTCAAGTGACCCACCCACCTCGGCTTCCCAAAATGCTGTGCGGGCATGAGCCACTGCGCACAGCCCTGAAATGCATTTAATACCTGGATAAGCCCACTATGAAGTCGAAAAACTGTAAATTGAACCACAGCGAGTTGAAGACTACCTATACTTAAATACTGATTGAGAGTGAGCTAATAGGATGTCGTCTCAAAATAATTTGAAAAGGAGAGTGGAGGCCTGCTTGAAATTCGGATGGCCACAAGTTGGTATGTGAAGCTGGTGGAAGGGAATGTGAAAGTTCAGGAAACTATCGTCTTTTTTTAAAAATTATTATTATGTATGTTTAAACTTTTCTACTTTAAAACATTCTTTTAAAAAATTATTCCTTTGGCAATAATTTTTAATAATTGGGGCGGTGGCTCACGCCTGTAATCCCAGCACTTTGGGAGGCAGAGGCGGGCGGATCATGAAGTCAGGAGTTTGAGACCAGCCTGGCCAAAACAGTGAAACCCCATCTCTACTAAAAAAAATGAGCTGCGCACGGTGGCGGGTGCCTGTAATCCCAGCTACTTGGGAGGCTGAGGCAGGAGAATCACTCGAACCCAGGAGGTGGAGGTTGCAGTGAGCCAAGATGTCACCAATGTACTCCAGCCTGGGCAACAGTGTGAGACTCCATCTAAAAAAAAAAAAATTACTCCTTCATTCAGGCCGGGTGCAGTGGCTCACTCTTGTAATCCCAGCACTTTGGGCGCTGAGGCAGACAGATCATTTGAGGTCAGGAGTTTGTGATCAGCCTGGCCAACAAGGTGAAAATAAATTAGCCAGGTGTAGTGGCCCACACCTGTAGTCCCAGCTATTTGGGAAGCTGAACCAGAATCATTTGAAGCTAGAAGGTGGAGGCTGCAGAGCCAAGATCACGCCACTGAACTCCAGCCTGGGCAACAGAGTGAGACCCTGTCTCAAAACAAAAAAAAAATCATTTATTCATTCATTGAAGATGTCATGAGTACATAAAGTATGCTAGGCTTTGATCCAGACCCTGGAGATTCAGCAGGGAATGAAAATTAAAGACCTCTGGTTGGGTAGATAATCAGTGTACAAAGTTCAGGTATATGATATTGTGTGAAATATGAAAAATACTCAGAAAAAAACACTCAAAAATCAGCTGTTGGCTGGGCGGAGTGGCTGACGCCTGTAATCCCAGTACTCTGGAAGGCAGAGGTGGGCAGATCACCTGAGGTCAGGAGTTGGGAGACCAGCCTGGCCAACATGGTGAAACCCTGTCTCTACTAAAAATACAAAAATTAGCCAGGTGTGGTGGTGCACACCTGTAATCCCAGCTACTCAGGAGGCTGAGGCAGGAGAATCACCTGAACTAGGGAGGCGGAGGTTGCAGTGAGGTGAGATCACACCACTGCACTCCAACCTGGACAAGAGTGAAAAAAAAAAAAAAGGACTCAGCTGTGGGGACTGTGTCCCCTGCCCCATATTACCAATGAACCCACAAAGTAGTAGTGACTTCAATTCCCAAAGCCAAATGCATGTATCTACTGCTGCGTTATTACTCTAAGACCAACACTGGCTGAGTGCAGTGGCTCATGCCTGTAATCCCAGCTCTTTGGGAGGCCGAGATAGGACTGCTAGAGTCTATGAGTTCAAGACCAGCCTAGGTAACACAGTGAGATCCTTTATCTACAAAAAGAAAAACTAGCTGGGCATGGTAGTATGCACCTAGAGTCCCAGCCACTCAGGAGGCTGAGACTGGAGGATCACTTGAACCCAGAAGGTAGAGGCTGCAGTGAGCTGTGATCCTGCCACTGCACTCTAGAGCAAGACCCTGTCTAGAAACAAACAAACAAAAAAAGACCAAAATTATCACCTTTTCTGTGGGTTGGATGCCTCAGGTTCAAGGTCTGCTTTTTTTTGAGACAGAGTTTTACTCTTGTTACCCAGATTGGAGTGCAATGGCGTGATCTCAGCTCACTGCAACCTCCGCCTCCTGGGTTCACTGGGTTCAGGCAATTCTCCTGCCTCAGCCTCCTGAGGAGCTAGGATTGCAGGTGCGCGCCACCATGCCCAGCTAATTTTTTGTATTTTTAGTAGCAATGGGGTTTCACCATGTTGACCAGGATGGTCTCGATCTCTTGACCTCGTGATCCACCCACCTCAGCCTCCCAAAGTGCTGGGATTACAGGCTTGAACCACCGCTTCCGGCCAAGGTCTACTTTAAGGCTGCAATCAGCCTGTCAGCTAGCACTGCAGTTTCATCTGAAGGCTGGACTGTGGGAGGACTGCTTCCAAACTCATTCAGGCAGCTCTTGGGGAGATTGAGTTGCTTGTGGAAACTGGACTGAAGGTCTCTGTCCTCATTTTTCTTTACATGTGGTCCTCTCCAGATGGCTCACAACATGGCAGCTGGCTTTCCCAACAGCAAGACAGGGGCCAGTCTTTGTATCCACCCTTTGTACTCTCCCTCCATATTGCAGTCACAGTAACAGGGCCACTAAGAAGTACAATTCTTTCGAGATGGAGTCTCATCACTCTGTCACCCAGGATGGAAGGCTAGAGTACAGTGGCACAATCTCAGCTCACTGCAACCTCTACCTCCCAAGTTCAAGTAACTTTCCTACCTCAGCCTCCGGAGTAGCTGGGACAACAGGCATGCACCACAACACCCGGATACCTCTTGTATTTTTAGTGGCGACAGTTTCACCATGTTGGCCAAGCTGGTCTCAAACTCCTGACCTCAAGTGATACAACCACCTCAGCCTCCCAAAGCTTTGGGATTACAGGTGTGAGCCACCACGCCCAGCCATGTTTTATTGAACACAATGCAAAACTCCAGGCAACCCGTTTTCCCTACTTCCTAGTGCTCAAATACTGAGCTCACTCTCACCCCAGGACCTCTGCACTTCCTCCAGATCTTCACAAGCCAGGCTCCTCCAGATCACTTGGGAGTACCAAGGATTTCAGCCTGGACTTTGACCACTTTATGCAATGTTGCCCCCTCAGCTTCCAACTTGCACATTACCAAGAAGAAAAGTCTCAGAGGAGTTCAGTCACTTGCCCAAGGTCAGAATGAAGAAACAACAGAGAAACTGAACTCATTTTTCACCCCCAAACTGCTTCAGAGATCCACAGGCTAAGCATCCTTCTCCAGAGGGTCCGCCTTGCTCCCAGAGACCCTCACTTCTGGACCGGCAAGTCCAAGTTTTTATTTTTCTTGAGATGGAGTCTCTCGTTACACAGGCTGGAGTGCAGTGGCACAGTCTCGGCTCACTGCAACCTCCACCTCCTGGGTTCAAGTGATTCTCCTGCCTCAGCCTCCCGAGTAGCTGGGACTACAGGCACGTGCCACCAGGCCTGGCTAATTTTTTGTATTTTTAGTAGAGACAGAGTTTCACCGTGTTAGCCAGAATAGTTTTTTTTTTTTTTTTGTAGGCGGAGTTTCACTCTTGTCGCCCAGGCTGGAGTGCAGTATCACAATCTCGGCTCACCACAACCTCTGCCTCCCAGGTTCAAGCGATTCTCCTGCCTCAGCCCACCTCCCCACTGCCAACGAGTAGCTGGGATTACAGACATGCGCCACCACATCTGGCTACTTTTTTTTTTTTTTTAAAGTAGAGATGTGGTTTCTCCATGTTGGTCAGGCTGATCTTGAACTCCCAACCTCACGTGATCTGCCTGCCTCAGCCTCCCAAAGTTCTGGAATTACAGGCGTGAGCCACCGCACCCGGTGCCAGGATAGTCTTGATCTCCTGACCTCGTGATCCACCCGCCTCAGCTTCCCAAAGTGCTGGGATTACAGGTGTGAGCCACTGTGCCCAGCCCAGACTGCACGGTTGTTGAGTAGAAAAAGGTGAAGGAACACCTCTTCTTGAACACACTTGTCATGTGTCAGAAAACTGGTGGCATAGACACATAAGCCTACAAAGTGAATGGTGTGCCCTTAAAGGTGGCATTCTTGTGCAGTACCCAACCCGCCTAACTGTACATGGCAGCCCCGACTTTGCATTTCCTGACCTAGGATTCCATTTCCTGCTGTGAATTGGGACAATATACAAAACTGCCAAAGCAGTCACTGTAACCTAAGTTTGAACAATATTACTACACTACCCTGTGTTTCCCCAGGGTTGCAAACCTCAAAATGCCAAGAGGTCAAAGAACCCAGGATATGCTGGTGAGGTGGAGGGAAAGGAAGCAGGGAGAGCAAGAAAATGAGACAAATGATTGTGAAAAAGCAAACCGCAAAGAACCACTTTAATTCCAGCCTAACAGCGCCAGGTGCAATGTCTGGGGACAGACTCTGGGTACAATGCTGCGTGGCGACCACTCACTCACACACGGCTCAAGGAGGCCCCCAAGGGGGACTTACCTTCAGGGGGCTGAGCCAAGGGGGAAAGGGGTAGCCCCAGAATAGGGGAAGGGGCAGGCACGGGGGGTGGCGGGGAAGGTGCTACTTCTTGGCAAAGGAGATCTTCATGGCGTTGTTCTGGGTGATCTTAAAGCCCTGCAGGGCATCGCGAGCTGCCCCTGCCTGTACCTCATTGTCGAACTCCACGAAGGCAATGTCATGCCGCCCAGGGACCAGACGGACCTCCTTGAAGCCGGGGAATCTGGAAGAGAACGACAGACCTCAGAGACTCAGCATTTCCCCCTAACATGCTGGCATCGAGTGGACACAAGTCAAAAATTAGGCCAAATAGCCTCCAATGCACAGGACAGCGCCCCATTAATACCAATTATCCAGTCCAAAATGTAGGTAGCACTCAACTGAAAAACTCTAACGTAAACATAGCATTTAATGAAAAATTTTAATACAAACACCCATGTAACTGCAAATAGTACACTGCGGACCCCCAGGCCCTTCCTAAATCATACCCCCTACCCAGCCACACCAACAATAATTGGTATCCTCCCTTTGTTCAGTTTTGTTTGTTTTGTATTTTTAGTAGAGATGGGGTTTCACCATATTGGCCATGCTGGTCTCAAACTCCTGACCTCAAGTGATCTGCCTGCCTCAGCCTCCTAAAATACTAGGAATACAGGCGTGAGCCACCACGCCTGGCCTTACCCTTACTTTTCTGATACGCTGTTTCTCTAATTTCCCCCTTCTCATTCCATACTTCTTTCTCCATTAAGCAACCATCCTCATGTTTACTGGGTATCCTATTTTCCATCAGCATTCTTACAAAATATACAGCTTTGTGGGCATGCTGCACGTGTGGTATCGCTTTTCTACTTTTTTCAGGCTCTCACAATTTCCTCTCAGCACTATTATAAAGTTGCGCTTTCTTGTCAGGTACAGTCACTCACGCCTGTAATCCTAGCACTTTGGGAGGCCTAGGCAGGCGGATCACAAGGTCAGAAGTTTGAGACCAGCCTGGCCAATATGGTGAAACCCCATCTGCACTGAAAATACAAAAATTAATACAAAAATTAGCACGGCGTGGTGGTGGGCACCTGCAGTCCCAGCTACTCGGGATGCAGAGGGTGCAGTGAGCAGAGATCACCTCACTGCACTACAGCCTGGGTGATAGAATGAGACTCCATCTCAAAAACAAAAAAAAAAGTTGTGCTTTCTCTTTTTCTAAGTGTCACACAGTGCAGCGTGGTGAGCATCTGCACGAGGCCCATCTCTTCTTATAGACAGCCTCCAACTCCCCACCACAAATACTGTGATGAATGCCCCATTCACAGCCCCTGAAACAGAACCACCTGATGAACTCACATCCACAGCTTCACTCAATGGTAAACAGCCCCTCTACACATCAGCCGCGCTGGTCTCCACCCTGACACCAAGCACAAGAGTCCACAGGGCCCCAGCTCCCACACTTGCCATTTCTGAGCACGCTGACTTCTGCCAGTCTTACAGCTGGTGCTCAAAGACGTCTTGATGTAGTGTTACATGTACCTTGCCTTGCATGGCTCTATTTTAGGGGCTGGGAAAATGAGGCCCAGAGCCTGGACTCCCTCAGCCCTCAATTAAGGCTGAAAAAGGCCACAAGCCCTGGCTATGTAAGACCTTTCCAGCCTCAGCACCATGTCCCCAAAGGCTATGGGCCCAGCCACAGCCTCCTCCTTTCACATCTTTGGTCACTGTCCCTCCTGCAAAGCTGTACTTGGCTCCGGGCTCTGCTGGCAGAGTTCTGAGGCCTGTTCCCATGGAGATGCCTCCTGCCCATCACCCTCCAGGGACCACCCAGCCACAGGCCCCACTTACTGATTGAAAAGCATGGACAGCATGAGCTCGTTGGTCTCCTCTGGCAGGTTGGTGAGGAACAAGATGTGATTCGGTGGATTCTCGGAAAGCTGTGGCGGTGTGAGGGAGCCAGTTAACACAGGAGCCCTGAGCCTAGTGGGGGACCCCAGTGCTGCCCCTTCCTCCATCGTTCACACTGCATGGATTCATTCTGGTACTTCCACCCAATGCACCACATGCTGCTGCCCGTCTGTCTCCCACCGCTTTCCCCCTACAGACTGTAGGCCACAGGACAGCAGAGGTTTGTCTCCATCCCTGCTGCGTCGCTACAGTGCAGCCCGGGGCCTGGTGCATAAGCAGGTGCTCGATAGCTCACAGAATGAACCTAGGTGCTGGCACCACTCTAGCCTGCCGTAACCTTCTGGACCCTCCAACCAGCATGCCAATTCCTCTCCATGCAGGGCCTACCCTCACTGCTACATCCTCATCATTCAGTACCACTCAACCCTCAGGGGGGGGCCTGCCCAGACCACTCAACCTACAACTGCCCCGCAGCTGGTCCCTTTCTAGTCTTGTATTCTATTTATATGAGACCTGGTGGGGTGGGGACGGGACTAGATACTCACAGGCTGCGCAGGGGGCATCTGTCCCGGCATGAGCTGCTGTGGGGGCATGGCCCCTGGTGGGATCTGGCCAGGTGCAAGGCCTGGAGGGGGGATCATGCCAGGGGGCGGCATGTAGGGCGGTTGGCCCGGCATGTGGTGCATGATGCGCGGTGCCTGAGTCATTGGTGGCATGCCCTGTGGGGAGAGGAAGAGAGTGCGTGGTTACGGCCTCCCCAGGAGGCAGAGAAGAGGCCAGGAGAGGAAACCCAGCAGGTGAGCAATGCAAGGAAAAACACCCAGAAAGAGGCGAAAAAGGCACCCAGAGAGGGCCAGACACAGCAAAACCAACTGAGGGTCTAGTGGCACATTGAATCAGACAGAGCTGACTTAAAAACTCCCCGGGTGCGGTGGCATAGCCCTACAGTCCCAACTACTTAGGAGGCTGAGGTGGGAGGATCGCTTGGACCCGGGAGGTCAAGACCGTGTGCAGTGAGCCATGACTGTGCCATAGCACTCCAGCCTGGGAAGCAGAGCGAGACACTATCTCTTAAAAAACAAAAGCAGGCCAGGTGCAGTGACTCACGCCTGTAATCCTAACATCTTGGGAGACCAAGACATGTGGATCACATGGTCAGGAGATAGAGACCATCCTGGCCAACATGGTGAAACCCCGTCTCTACTAAAATACCAAAAATTAGCTGGGCATGGTGGTGTGCGCCTGTAGCTCCAGCTACTCAGGAGGCTGAGGCAGGGGAATCGCTTGAACCTGGGAGGTGCAGGTAGCAGTGAGCAGATTGTGCCACTGCACTCCAGCCTGGGTGACAGACTGAGAGTCTGTCTCAAAAGCAAAACAGAACAAACAACAACAACAAAAGCCCCAAATCAAAGGAGGGCAGAGATGGAAAGGGACAGTCAGGGAAGGGGCAGAAAGAAACGTGTGGTGGGCCGGGCACGGTGGCTCACGCCTATGATCCCAGCAGTTGGGAGACCAGCCTGGGCAACACGGTGCAACCCCCTCCCTACTAAAAATACAAATTTTAGCTGGGTGTGGTGGTGGGCACCTGTAATCCCAGCTACTAGAGAGGCTGAGGGAGAATTGCTTGAACCTGGGAGAAGTTGCAGTGAGCCGAGACTGTACCACTGCCCTCCAGCCTGGGTGACAGAGTAACAATCTGTCCCAAAAAATATAAATAGAAACAAATGAGGGCAGAGATGGCAAGGGACACTCAGGGCAGGTGCAGAACGAAATGCATGGCAGCAAGGAGAAGAGGGAAGACAGCAGATGGCAGGCAGCACAGATAGGGGCTGGAGTCACAATCTGAAGTCGAAAGTGGACAGAAAGCTGGGTGCAGTGAAGACGAGAGAGGTTAACAACAGGAGCCCACAGTAATTGGACGCCATAGGTGACCTGGAGAAAGTGTGAGTGGCACTGAACAGAGCACGACTCAGTCAGAGCCAGAGCCACAGACAAAAGCCAGAGAGACACAGAGGCTCAGAGACCCAAGGAGTAGGCCGGGTTCATCTATCTTTTCTTCTTCTTTTTTTTTGAGACAGAGTCTTGCTCTGTTGCCCAGGCTGGAGTGCAGTGGTGTGATCTTGGCTCACTGCAACCCCCACCTCCTGGGTTCAAGCGATTCTCCTGCTTCACCCTCCCAAGTAGCTGGGATTACAGGTACCTGCCATCATGCCAGTTAATTTTTGTATTTTTAGTAGAGATGGGGTTTCACTGTGTTGGCCAGGCTGGTCTTGAACTCCTGACCTCGTGATCCACCCGCCTTGGCCTCCCAAAGTGCTGGGATTACAAGTGTGAGCCACCGTGCCTGGCCTTGTCCATCTTTTCTTTTGTACTTAGTGCTCTTTGTATCCTGTTTGGAAAACAGGATGTTTCCACTTTTCATGCCCTCACCAAGTCATGAAGACATTTTCCTGTTTTCTTCTAGAAACTTCATTGTGTGAGGGCCAGGTGCAGTGGCTCAAGCCTGTAATCCCAGCACTTCGGGAGGCCAAGGTGGGCGGATCACTTGAGGCCAGGAGTTCAAGACCAGCCTGGCAAACATAGTGAAACCCCGTCTCTACTAAAAAACAAACAAACAAAAAACCAAAAAATTAGCCTGGCATGGTGGCACCCACCAGTTGTCCCACTTACTTACTAAGGAGGCTGAGGCAGGAGAATCACTTGAACCTGGGAGACTGAGGTTGCAGTGAGCCAAAATCATGCCATTGTACTCCAGCTTGAGCAGTAGGACCAAAACTCCGTTTCAAAATAATAATAATTAATAAATACGTAATAAAACTGATTTTTTCTATATTGCCCTTACACCCAGTGACCTTTCTAAATCAATCTTAACAGCTGCTTAGTAGATACTTGGATTTTCTACATGCACAATGACTTAAAAGACAGGCACCAGGCGTGATGGCTCATCCCTGTAATCCCAGCACTTTGGGAGGCCAAGGTGGGCAGATCAAGAGGTCAGGAGTTCGAGACCAGCCTGGCCAATACGGTTAAACCCCATCTCTACTAAAAATACAAAAATTAGTCAGGTGTGGTGGCACATGCCTGTAGTCCCAGCTACTTGAGAGCCTGAGGCAGGAGAACTGCTTAAACCTGAGGTGGAGGTTGCAGTGAGCCGAGATCACGCCACTGCACTACAGCCTGGGCAACAGAGTGAGACTCCATCTCAACAACAACAAAAAGACACAGGCAACAAAATCAAGGCCAAGGAGATAGCGATACCAAGCCATAGCCATGAAGAAAGAAAGACACTGAGAAACAGTCACACGGGAACAGGCGTTTTGAGTGGAGACAGTATCATCTAGGTGCTCAGTACCCCCCAAAGAGAGACGGACACATAATCTCTGTAAGGAAATGGAAAGGAGGGGTCTGAAGCCCCAAGGGGAGAACTCTCCCCACCCTGTCCCAAAACCAGTCCATGTGGCTAAGGAAAGCCTGTCAGTGGGAGGGTCGGTCCGCTGGCCCTGGCTTACCGGGACAGGCCCCTGCACGGCTCCCACCACGGGGGCAGCTGCCCCGCCCTGCACAGCCTTCTTGGCGGCTGGGGTCTCCTGGCTCTTGGGCTTTCTCTTCTCCCGCTTGCGATCCCGCTCCACAAAGGTGCCTTTCATCTTGGCAATGATATCTGAGTCAGTCTTGGCATACTGGATACGCTACCAAACAGAGAGCAGAATGGGTTAAGGGCATGGATTCAGAGCCCAATTGCCAAGATTCAAAATCGGACCTTATCAGGGGCCAGGAGGTTGACACCAGTTTGACCAACAAGGCAAAATCCCATTTCCATCCAAAATACAAAAATTAGCTGGGCATGGTGGTGTACACCTGTATTCCCAGCTACTCAGGAGACTGAGGTAGGAGAATAACTTGAACCCAGGAGGTTGCAGTGAGCCGAGATCACACCACTGCACTCCAGCCTGGGCAACAGAGCAAGACTCTGTCTCAAAAAAAAAAGCCAGGCATGGTGGCTCACAACTGTAACACTTTGGGAGGCTGAGGTGCAGGTGGATCACCTGAGGTCGGGAGTTCAAGACCAGCCTGACTAATATGGAGAAACCCTGTCTCTACTAAAAATAAAAAAAAATTAGCCGGGTATGGTGGCACATACCTGTAATCAAGACCAAACTGACCAACATGGAGAAACCCCATCTGTACAAAAAATTAAAAAAATTTAGCCAGGTGTGATAGCACATACCTGTAATCCCAGCTACTTGGAAGGCTGAGGCAGGAGAATCGCTTGAACTTGGGAAGTGGAGTTTGCAGTGAGCCAAGATCATGCCATTGCACACCAGCCTGGGCAACAATAGCAAAACAACATCCCCCCGCCTTCAAAAAAGTGCTGGAATTACAGGCATGAGCCACAGTGCCCAGCCAAAAAAAAAATTGTTTTTAAATGAGGCAAGGTGCAGTGGAACTTGGTCCAGCCTCACCTTGGCCAATTAACCCTCATATCCCCTCCTCTACTCCAGGCCCACCCAGTCTCCTATAGCATTTCACACACCCACACCCACACCCAGCCTCCATACTCACAATACTCACCATGGGCTTGTCATAGAAGGGGAAACCCTGCATGGAGCGCAGGGCGTTGGTGGCACTGCTGACCTCTTTGAAGATGACAAAGGCCTGGCCCCTCATCTTCAGGCTCCGTGATACCAGGATATCCAGGATCTGGCCAAACTGGGAGAAGATTGCGTACAGGGACTTCTTTAGCTCTGCAGTGGTGAAAGAGAAGACCTTTGAGCTCCCACTTTCAGAAGTGCAGCCAAGATGGAAGACCAACAGCCAATTCACGGGGTACCCAGAATGCCTCGAGTCCACAATCTCTGAAGGCCTAATAATCACAGAAGCAGCCAGGAACCACTCAACTGGCCAAGTATACGCTTCTGCAAGATTTGGACAGTAATAGTACCTACCCCAGAGAGCTGCTATGTAATGAACATGTGGACATACATGCAAAGTGCTCAGAACAGCATCTGGCACATAGTAAATGCTCAACAGATATGAGTGATTCTTTTCATTGCCACCAGCACCCTGACACAGGACTGCATGACATGACCCTGGCAAATTCCCCCCACCTCATCATCCCTGCCCACATTCCACCTCGCTCCCCAACCACACTGGCCCCGAGGCCTGAGACACCAATTCCGCCCCAGGGCCTTTGCACTGGCTGCTCCCTTTACCTGAACATCCCTCCCCTGAGGTTTACATGGCGGCCTCCTTCTAGTCACCCAGGTCTCAGAGGAAATGTTGCCACCTCTGACCACATCTCTAAATGTCTTCCCATGTCACTCTTACTCTACTTCCTGTTCTTTTGTGGCTATTTCCCGCCTCCTGTCATGAGACATTAACTTGGGTGGCTACAAACATTTGACTTAAGATACCGTTGGCCGGGCGCAGTGGTTCAAGCCTGTAATTCCAGCACTTTGGGAGGCCGAGGCGGATGGATCACAAGGTCAAGAGATCGAGACCATCCTGGTCAACATGGTGAAACCCCGTCTCTACTAAAAATACAAAAACTTAGCTGGGCATGGTGGTGTGTGCCTGTAATCCCAGCTACTCAGGAGGCTGAGGCAGGAGAATTGCCTGAACCCAGGAGGCGGAGGTTGCGGTGAGCTGAGATCGCGCCATTGCACTCCAGCCTGGGTAACAAAAGCGAAACTCCGTCTCAAAAAAAAAAAAAAAAAAAAAAAAAAAAGGATACCATCAAGTGATTTTTTTTTTTTTAACAACAGGGTATCATTCTATTGCCCAGGCTGGAGTTCAGTGGCCTGATGATAGCTGACTGCAGGCTTGAGCAATTTTCCCACCTCAGCCTCCAGAGGAGCTGGGACTACAGGTATGTAACACCGCGCATGGCTAATTTCTTATTTTTTGTAGACACGGTCTCCTATGTTGCCCAGATTGATCTCGAACTCCTGGGCTCCAGCGATCCTCCTGCCTTGGTTTCCCAAACTGCTGGGATTATAGGTGTGAGTCACCACATCTCTATCAAATGCTTTACAGACTACTTCACTTCCTCACAACAACCGCATGAGGTGGCAACTATGACTGTCCCAACTTTGCTCAGATGGAAACAGGTTCTCAGAAAATGCCTCAGCGGCGCAGGGCGAGTATCTAGAGGGCACAAGGAAGGGCATGGCAAACCCAGTCCACATACTCCATCTGAACCCAGTACTGCCCGTCTCTCACCAGCAAAGGGTTTCACTTAACACCAAGTGGGTTTCAACTCAACAAGGATGGTCTCCCTCTCACCACCCAGGTCTGCAAAAAGTAACAATGTCTTATGCAAAGAACATGGCTGAGATGGCCAAGCATGGTGACTCACACCTGTAATCCCAGCACTTTGGGAGGCTGAGACAGGCAGATACTTTGCACTCAGGAGTTCAAAACCAGCCTGGGCAATATGGCGAAACCCCATCTTTACAAAAGATACAAAAATTAGCCAGGCATGGTGGTGCATGTCTTGTGGTCACAGCTACCTGGGAGGCTGAAGTGGGAGGATCACTCTAGCCTGGGAGGCAGCGGTTGCAGCGAGCCATGATCGCACCCCTACACTCCAGCCTTAACAATAGTGAGACCCTGTCTTTGACCGTCCCCTCCCCCCAAAAAATCCTGGCCAGGTGTGGTGGTTCACACCTGTAATTCTAACACTTTGGGAGGCCGATCACTTCAGGTCAGGAGTTCAAGACCAGCCTGGCCAACATGGTAAAACTCTGTCTCAACTAAAAATACAAAACAACAAAAAAAATTGGCCAGGTGTGGTGGAGGGCACCTGCAATCCCAGCTACTCAGGAGGCTGAGGCAGGAGAACTGCTTGAACCAGGGAGGCAAAAGTTGCAGTGAGCAGAGATCATGCCACTGCACTCCAGCCTGAGTGACAGAGACTCTGTCTCAAAACAAAAAAAAAAAGCTGAGCCAAAGCAGAAGTCACTGGGTAAATTAGATACCAGGCTAGGAAAGAAGCCAGAAAATATGTGTACGTTGGGTGGTGGCAGGGACAGTGAGTGGTCAAGGCTGATTTTTAAGTAATTAGCCAAAAATTCTCCTGGTGGTGACATTTCTGGTTTTTCCTCTTCATACTCAATCCCACGACTCTCGCTCAGACTTCACTTATTCCACTGGACTCTGGGCCTCTCTACTCTCCAGCACCCCCCTCATCCATTCGCATTTACCCTCTACAGCTGGGAGGATATTCCATGAGGGAGGCAGCTAGGACAGGGAAGCACTCAGGATCCCCAACACCCTCAAGACCAAGCCCAGTGCCTCACAGCCATGAGCCAACAGTGCACAGCTCCTTGGAAGCTTCTCCATGATTTACAGGCCTCTAGGCCTCAGGCCCACAAAACTACCTCGAATACCCAGAATGCGCCAGGCTCTTTTGCCCCTAAACATCTGCACAGGCTGGCCCAAGTTAAAACACTCTTCTCCCTCACTGTAACATAAATACTGCTTCCTCAACCTGGTAGGCTGTCCAAAATGTCTCCTTTTCTAGGAAGCTGAATGGATCCCTCTGTCTTTTTTTTTTGAGACAGAGTCTCACACTGCTTCCTGGGCTGGAGTGCAGCGGTGCAATCTTGGCCCATTGCAACCTCCACCTCCCGGGTTCAAGCAATTCTCCTGCCTCAACCTCCTAAGTAGCTGGAATTATAGGCGCCCAGTATCACACCTGGCCAATTCTTTGTATTTTTAGTAGAGACAGGTTTTTACCATGTTAGCCAAGCTGGTCTCGAATTCCCCACCTCGTGATCTGCCTGCCTCAGACTCCCAAAGTGCTGGGATTACAATCCCAGCCCTCAGCACTCTGCCTAAGCTTCCTGCATGATGGCCCTGACTCCTATGGGCTGTCATTGTCCTAAAGAGTCAGGGTTTGGGCCGGGCATGATGGCTCATGCCTGTAAACTTTGGGAGGCCAAGGCGGGGGGGATCACCTGAGGTCAGGAGTTCGACACCAGCCTGACCAACAATGGAGAAACCCCATCTCTACAATAAATACAAAATCAGCGGGGTGTGGTGGCACATGCCTATAATCCCAGCTACTCAGGAGGCTGAGGCAGGAAAAACACTCGAACCCAGGAGGTGGAGGTTGGGGTGAGCTGAGATCGCCCCATTGCACTCCAGCCTGGGCAATAAGAGCAAAACTCCATCTCAAAATAAATAAATAAAACCAGGATTCTATGTCACCAGTGTGCCCCCAGCACTGCCTGATACTGGTTGGGAAGCACACTCTAAAAGCATATGCAATATTTACATTCCTGGTTTTGTCTTCTATTTTTTTTCTTTTTTGAGACAGTCTCACACCATCGTCCTGGCTGGAACACAGTGGTACGAACTCTGCTCACTAAGACCTCTGCTTCTTTCCCGTGTTCTGGGAGGGAAAAAGTAAAAAATTGCAAAAAAAAAAAAAAACCCTCTGCTTCCTGGGTTTCAAGTGATTCTTCTGCCTCAGCCTCCCAAGTAGCCGGGGCTACAGACATGCACCGCTACACCTGGCTAATTTTTGTATTTTTAGTAAAGACAGGGTTTCACCATGTTAGCCAGGCTGGTCTCGAACTCCTGGCTTTAAGGGATCTACCCGCCTCTGCCTCCCAGTGTGTTGGGATTACAGGCGTGAGCCACTGCGCCTGGCTGCAGGCTTTGCTTTCCTCAAGAGCAGCTTCACTGGTAACCTCAAACTGAATCCCAGCAAGCTCCTTCGTTTCTCCCGACAATTTTCTTGAGGTGATAAGAGATAACATTTATCCAGCCCTTCCTAGCTGCCAGGTGCCATAAAACAGAAACACTTCGAGATTTAGCTAATTTAATTTCCCCCAACATCCATGCAAAGAAGGTATTATGACTTTGTTCAGTTTTCAGACACAGAAAATGAGGTTCAATAAAGGTGATAATTTACTTGAGAAAGCAGTAGAGTCTTGTCGATTTCAATAATGGAGTTCTTTTTTTACATAGGTTCTTGCTCTGTCCAGGCTGCAGTGCAATCGAAGCCTCGACCTCTGTAGCTCAAGTGATCCTCCCACCTCAGCCTCCTGAGTAGGTGGGACCAGACGTGACCCACCCATGCCCAGGCTTTTTTTTTTTTTTTTTGTAGAGACAAGATCTCGCTTTGTCGCCCAGGCTGATCTTGAACTCCTGTGTAAGTGATCCGTTTGCCTCGGCCTCCCAAAGGCGCTTACAGGCCTGGGTCACCACGCCCTGCCAAAAACGGAGTTATATACCGGTGACTATGTGACCCCAGGCAAGTCACATCACCCCAGTCTCAGCTTGAGGAATGGAATAACAGCCTTCTTCCTACAGGCTTGTTTTGAGGATTAAATGTAACCAAGATTGGGCGCGGTGGCTCACGCCTGGAATCCCAGCACTTTGGGAGGCCGAGGCGGGCGGATCACAAGGTCAAGAGATCGAGACCATCCTGGCCAACATGGTGAAATCCCGTCTCTTCTAAAAATACAAAAAATAGCCGGGCATGGTGGCACATGCCTGTGGTCCCAGCTACTGAGGAGGCTGAGGTGGAAGAATCGCTTGAACCCAGGAGGCGGAGGTTGCAGTGAGCCGAGATTGCGCCACTGCACTCCAGCCTGGCGATAGAGCAAGACTCCGTCTCAAAAAAAAAAGCGCATAGACCAGCCCATGATACAGAGCGTTAGCGCCAGTACGGTACATTTTCACTGTGCGCTGATCACTGAAAACGCCGGTGACCAAGAAGCCCCAGGCGTTGCCCTCACGGAGCTCAAAGGCCACTGGGAGGAGACAGAGCCCCACGACAGCCCAGAGGAATCCGGGCTTGATGGAAGGAAGTCAGGGGCAGCCACGTGAAGGGACGCGGGATGAGGAAGGCTTCCTGGAGGAGGGGTCCTGTGTCCTGAAACCTTGTAAGATGAGCAACAGTGACCAGGTTAAAGGGCAGAGTGTAAGATGAACTAACGAGTGTTGAAGACAGAGGAAGTCGTTTGTGTAAAGGCCAAAGGGTTCACTGGAACAGTTTGCTTGGACGAACACTGAGAAAGAGAAGCAGGTGCAGGGGGTGGAAGGGAGACCAGCCCGTGCGGGACAGCCTGGAGTGTGGACTATGCCAAGAACTCACCATCCTTCTTGATCTTCTCATTGAGGTTGTTGATATAAATAGTGTGGTTAGGGCGGGTCTCGGGAACTGCCATGGAGTGAAGTGTCGAGGTAAGGCTTAAAGGAGGAAAAACGTGACTTTAGCCCTGGTTTTCTCCAAATCCTTTGTCCCAACGTTGGCTTAACGGGGGGCTCAAGGATCTTCCTTCCGAGAGGAAGTCAGGTAAGGCGGGAGTGGGAAGGACGGAGGCACGGCGTGGGCAACAAAGCGGGCGTAGGACCCGCTTCTTCAGCCCGCGTGCGGAGGGAACTCTCGAGAGATTTACTACGAGTTCCAGGATGCTCTACGCGACCCAGTGGGCGGAGCTCCCTAAATGGCGATTCCCATTGGCCGACGCGTCCGAAGGGCAGTCCGGGAGGAAAAACCCGGATGTAAGAGCCAGTAAAGGAAGAAAGAACGGGTCTTGGGCAGCCTGGCCTCGAGCGGCGGAAAAGTTTCCTTAGACAGGCCCAGGAAGGCCCGGACGCCAAGCGCACCGCCCGCCCTCCGCCGATGTCCGTCAGAGCCCCAGGTTACCTTCCGACGGGGCCGCAGTTTTCTCAACGAGCGCCTGCTACTTTTCTGAGACTAAACCACAAAGCTTTCTCTCGTGGCCCCGCCTCTATCTTTCTGCCAGCCAATCCCCATGCGGAAACTCAGTAACTTGACCAATCAGAGCAAGACTCGTTTCTAGGCTCAATTCTTGCCAATCAAAACGATATTTGGGTTCCCGCCTAGGTAGAAAAACCCCGTCCCACTTTCGACAAGCCCGCCTCCTTCCGTAGTTCCTGGGTCTACGGGCCAATCAGTGAAGGTCACGATTGTTTTGCCAATCGGGACGCGTTTCGAGCTGCGGTGTCTTCCGGAGGCCAGCCTGTTTGAAGCCCCGCCTCTTCCCTGCTTGGGATGCGTTTTCTGTCATGTGATCGCCAACTGGGCGGGCACTATTGAGGGTGATACCACATAATATGGGACAGGCTGTGTACGGGGCCCGCCATTTTGCGGGAGTGGGCGGCTCATTTTACTTCCTGACTCGTTTCCTTGTTCCATCGGTTATCGCGGCGCTCTTCAGCCTGTGATCTCTGAGTCTTCTCCAGCCCACGGAGGTTTTTTATTGCTGTGACTCCAGGACCTTCTCCACAACTAGGCCACTTTCCCTGCGAGGTGTCCTTTTTTGACCTCTTGCCTCTGACTCAAAAGGTCAGCTCAAAGGTTCCGAACTCGGGCCTGGGATGTGAGAGGGGACTGAGCCTAAGTTCGAATCTTTAGCCCCGGGCCCCTAAGTCGCACCCTTCAGGCATCTCATTCTAGGTCTGAGCCTTCATATCCCAAACTTACCCATGAGTTTCCACATTCAGCCCCAAAGAATGAGGTAATTCCTACTAACTCTCCACCTAAGCCTCCCGAGGTAACAACCCGTCCCCGCCGGTACCACAGATCTGGTTCCGGATTGAAGGGCTCCACCGTGTTAGCCGTCAGGTGCCTTAAGACTGGAGTCGGCCTCGCAATTCCTGCTCCCACTGTTTCAAATGTTAGCCCTGGTCCTTTCACAGTCACTGCTCTGCCCCCAGATTCTGGAATTCAGCTCTTAAACTTTAAAAATTTCCGTCCCTGAGGCCGTGCTCTTGGACGATCCCTCCCTCCCCACCTTCTGAACCCCTCAGCACCTCCTGGAGACCCCAAAATGACTTCCCCAAACTCTCCTCTCCTAAAATCACCAATCCCTCCTCCAAGATCCCCTGTACCCCAAGCCAGCAGCATTCCACCTCCTCCTCTACCCCCAAGTCCCCTGGACTTTTTAGCTTTTTCATCCCGTCCCTGGAGTCAGCAAACTCCTGTTCCCCCACCGCCCCCGCTGCCTCCTCCACCCGCTGCCTCGGGGCCTGCTCGCCCTCATGTCTTCGGCCTGGAGAAGAGCCAGCTCCTGAAGGAGGCCTTGGAGAAGGCTGGCCCGGTCCCCAAGGGCAGAGAAGATGTGAAGAGGCTGCTGAAGCTGCACAAGGACCGGTAGGGTCTTCATACCCCACCCACCACCCAGGCTCTGCCCCAGTCACTTCGCAGATCACTTCAGCCGTCTCCTCTTGGGGGGGTTCCCCTGTCCTCAAGATCAAACAGCCTGACTATTTAGGTCCCCCACGTAGACCCCTTGCGTGGTGGTGTGCCTCCAGCAATGAAGAAGCTGTCCTCACAAGTGCCCCGTCCAGAACCGGACGTGGTGGCTCATGCCTGTAATCCCAGCTACTTTGGGAGGCCGAGGCCGGCAGATCACCTGAGGTCAGGAGTTGGAGACCAGCCTAACCAATATGGTGAAACCCCATCTCTACTAAAAATAACAAAAATTAGCCGGGTGTGGTGGAGTGCAGCTGTAGTCCCAGCTACTAGGGAGGCTGAGGCAGGAGAATTGCTTGAACACTGGAGGCGGAGGTTGCAGTGAGCCAAGATCGAACCACGGCACTCCAGCCTGGATGACAGCGAGACTCGTGTCTCAAAAAGAAAAGTGCCCAGTGTAGTGGGGGAGACAGACCCCTCCACCCCTCCAGACAGTGACAGCCCAGAGTGGTCAGGTCTGTCATGACAAAGTCCAGAGGGGTGCCTGACCCAGGCTGGGGAGTCAGGGGAGCTTCTTGGGCAAGAGGAACCCTGAGAGCTGTTGAGCAAGTCGTGCAAAGACTGTGTGATGAGAGTAAACAGCTTGTGCAGGGCCTGGAGTGAAATGAGGACATGTTCTATTCAAGGAACTGCAAATATGTCCTTAACTTGCCTGGGGAAGTGGCAAACATGGGGCTGTGAAAGCAGGCAGAGCCAGCCACGCAGAACAGAGCAGAACAGAGCAGCGGCAGCGGCCGTTTGGATGTGTAAAGGAACTGGGACTGTCCTGAGGGCATGGGGAAGCTCTGGAGAGGCTCTGTGCAGGGAGGGAGGCTGCCTCTGGAAGTGATCCTTAGGAGACTCCAGGAAACTGGGGCATCCAGGGACCCAGGTGGGAGGGCAAAGGAGAGCACTAAACCTACTCTAGGGTCATGGGACTGAGGTTTAATGATTGCCTGGCTGAAGAAAAAAGGGAGAAATGAGTTGCCTGGTTCTCCAGGTTCTCCAGACACATTTTTTTTTTTTAACGGAGTTTCCCTTTTTCATCCAGGCTGGAGTGAACTGGCGCAATCTCAGCTCACTGCAACCTCTGCCCCTGCCATTCCCCCTGCCCCCACCCTGGGTTCAAGCGATTCTCCTGCTTCTGCCTCCCAAGTAGCTGGGATTATAGGCACCCGCCACCATGCCCAGCTAATTTTTGTATTTTTAGTAGAGATGGGGTTTTGCTATGTTGGCCAAGCTGGTCTTGAACTCCTGACCTCAGGTGGTCTACCTGCCTCGGCCTCCCAAAGTGCTAGGATTACAGGCGTGAGCCATTGTGCCCAGCCTTCAGACACATTTACAGTCTTCCCTAAATGCCCCCACTGAGATGAGGCAAATTTGATGCAAATTACAGCCGCCCTTACTGCATACCTAGCCTATGTCAGGCACTGTTTTAAGTGTTTATTAATTTATTGAATCCTCTCAACAACCTCATGAGGTAGAAACTTTTATTGTCACCAGGCTTGGTGGCTCATACCTGTAATCCCAGCACTTTGGGAGGCCAAGGTGGGTGGATCACTTGAGGTTGGGAGTTCGAGACTAGTCTGACCAACATGGAGAAACCCCGTCTCTACTAAAAATACAAAATTAGCCAGGCATGGTGGTACATGCCTGTAATCCCAGCTACTCGGGAGGCTGAGGCAGGAGAATTGCTTGAACCCAGGAGGAGGAGGTTGTGGTGAGCCGAGATCGCACCATTGCACTCCAGCCTGGGTGACAAGAGCGAAACTCGGTCTCAAAAAAAAAGCAACTATTATTGTCTCATTTTCCTGATGAGAAGAAAACTGAGGCTCATAGAAGTGAAGCCTCTTAGCCAGTGTGGAAAAGAGGGAGAGTCCAGTTGGAACTCTGGCAGCAGGGCTCTGGGCTGTTCGTTTGTTTGTTTGTTTCTTTTGGGACAGGATCTCGCTCTGTTGCCCAGGCTGGAATGCAGTAGCTGGATCACAGCTCACTGAAGCCCAGACTCCGTCTCAAAAAAAAAGGGAATAATAAGCACATTGCTCTGAACCCTGGGGGGCTGTAGTAACCAAACTGTCTAAGTGTCCTCCCCGAGGGTACAAAGATTCACTATCAAGGTGATATCTTAGACCTTAAGCATGTTGTTACCTGTTTTTTTTTTTTCCCTTCCAAAGTTAAAGGATTTTCACTATTGAACAGCTGAAGAAACAGACGAAGGGAAAAACAACTCACAGGATTTGGAACCTGGGCAATATAGCATGACCTCATCTCTACTAAAAATAAAAAGAGCTTGGTGTGGTGGCTCACGCCTGTAATCCCAGCACTTTGGGAGGCCGAGGTGGGCGGATCACCTGAGGTCAGGAGTTCAAGACCAGCCTGGCCAACATGGTGAAACCCAGTTTCTACTAAAAATCCAAAATTAGCTGGGCGTGGTGGCGTGCACCTGTAATCCCAGCTACTTGGGAGGATGAGGCAGGAGAATCACTTGAACCCAGGAGGCAGAGGTTGCAGTGAGCTGAGATTGTGCTCTTGCACTCCAGCCTGGGCAAAACAAGCGAAACTCTATCTCAAAAATAAAATAAAAAGAATTAGCTTGACATGGTGGTACATGCCTATACTCCTAGTTACTCAGGAGGCTGAGGCAGGAGGATCACTTGACCCTGGGAGGTCGAGGCTGAAGTGAGCTTTGATTACATCATTGCCCTTCAGTCTGGGCAACACAGCAAGACCCTGTCTCAAAAAAAAAGAGAGTTGGGTATACAGATACCCCTCTGAGAAATTTCCTCAGATAAACCTCTCTGGCTCCTGGTTACAAAGTGCCAGCCTTTGCTCCTCACCCTTCATTAACTGAGAGAGAACAGGGAGCAGGCAGGCAGGAGGACTATTCCCATGAACCAGATGAGGAAACTGAGGCTTGGGGAGGGTAAGTCAGTGGCTGAACCAGGAACCACCTTCAACCTCGGGACAGCCCGGCTGGTGTTTCCATCATCGTCCCTGGTTGCCCTGCTCCCAGCCAGACCTCAAGGTGGGAAGTGCTTCAGAGCTGTCTCCCTGGTGACTGAGCATGGCTTTGCTTCAGGTTCCGAGGTGACCTGCAGTGGATCCTCTTCTGTGCAGACCTGCCGTCCCTCATCCAAGAAGGCCCTCAGTATGTGCCCCAATGCGGGACCCACAGCCCCTTTGCTGCCCTTATTCTCCCTTTGCTGGGCTTCTTAGGGACTGATCAGGAGAAGGGGAGTGGATTTTACCTGGTGGGAGGAGGAGGGAAGGAATGGGGGAACTTTCCACCCAGGCTCCTGGGTGCCTGCATAGTAAACGTAGTTGGAACATCCAATGAGTGAATGAATAAGCCCGGTCCATCTCTGTAACTCCGCCTTGACACCTCCTCCCAGGAAGCTGAGGTGACCTCTCCCCACTCTTCCACCCCCAGCCCTCCAGCCCTGGGCTCTAGCCTTGGCTGTCCTCTCCCCTGAAGGGGAGTCAGGTCTCCCTTGCTGGCCAGGGCAGCAAACCTGTTTCCCCACTCCAGCTTCCTGGTAAAGGGGCTGTGACATAGGCCTGTCTGTCCCCAGATGCGGGCTGGTGGCCTTGTGGATGGCAGGTACTCTCCTGTCACCTCCGAGTGGCGTCCCCCTGGAGAGACTCGTGCAGGTAGCCATGGAAAGAGGCTACACGGCCCAGGGAGAGATGTTCTCAGGTGAGTTGGGTGACCATGTGCTCCGTCACCTCTTCACGAGGCTGGGTGGGGTGCTGACAGTCGAATCAGGGGATCTCGTTCCATTCTTCAGGCCCTTCCCACTGCCTGGTAGAGCAGAGAGGTTACAAGATGGACTCAAGCTGGCTGCCGGGGTTGCAAACCCAGCTCTGCCACCTCTTTGCTGTGGCCATGGACAAGCCACATACGCTCTTTGTGCCTCGTTTTCTGCATGTGTAGCAAGGGGCGGAAGGTCATGGTGAGGGTGGGAAGTGTCACCCCCTGTGGGAACTTGGCATGGTGCTGGCCACACACAGCGAGCCCCCTCTGTGTGCTCTCACCCTGCAGTGGCTGACATGGGCAGGCTGGCCCAGGAGGTGTTGGGCTGCCAGGCTAAGCTGCTCTCTGGCGGCCTGGGTGGTCCCAACAGAGACCTCGTCCTGCACCACCTGGTCACCGGACATCCCCTGCTCATCCCGTATCCCAGGGTCTGGGAGGAAGGAGGGCAAGGGTGGCGAAGGGTGGGTCCCAGGGCCACACCATAGTTTTTACCTTAATGCCAGCACCAGCTACGATGAGGACTTCAACCATGAGCCGTGTCAGAGGAAGGGCTACAAGGCTCACTGGGCGGTGAGCGCAGGTGGGTTCCCCTCCTTCATCCCTGCACCCCTCATCTCGGGTCTCCCTGGCCTCATTAACCCTCCTGACATTCTCATCCCTTGTGCTGGTGCCTCCCCAGCCAGGCTGTGCACTCTCAAGATAGGGACCAGAGCTGGGCATCCCGGTCCCCACAGGACACTTAGCATAGCACTGGGCAGGCTGGGGCCAAAGTGTCCGCCAGTTGGAGCTTCTACAAACAGAAGCTCAGAGCGCAGATTTCAGGATCAAGACAGCCTGGGCTCAAGGCCTGGCCTGGCCACTTCTAGGCTCTATGACTCTGGGCAGGTATCGTCAACTCTCTGGGGCGCTCTTTTCCCTATCTGAAAATTGGGGGTAACAGTAGTACCCACCTCATAAGGCTGCCTTGTAGGCAGAGCACAGAGCACTCTTGGAACAAGGCTTGGCCAGGTGCAGTGGCTCATGCCTGTAATCCCAGCACTTTGGGAGGCCAAGGTGAGTGGATCGCTTGAGGTCAGGAGTTTGAGACCAGCCTAGCCAACATGGTGATACCCTGTCTCTATGAAAAATACAAAAACTAGCTGGGTATGGTGGCGTATGTCTAAAATCCCAGCTACTTGGGAGGCTGAGGCAGGAGAACTACTTGGACTTAGGAGGTGGAGGTTGCAGTGAGCTGAGATCGCGCCACTGCACTCCAGCCTGGGCAACAGAGTAAGATTCCATCGCAAAAAAAAACAAAAAAAAATGGCTTTGCATGTGACATGTCTCTGTAAGCATTACCAGTACCATCTCCCTCATTCCACTGCCTGAAAGAAGACCCGGTTGGTCCACATCAGGAGGTCTGGGGTCCTGGGAGGCTCTGCTCAGCCTCTTTATGGCTGTGTGGCCTTGACAGCTCCTCCTGGAGCCTCTCCCCTGGACAGCTGGGGATGACTGGGTGACCACATGTACTCCATCTAATGCTGCCTCCCCACTTCCCTGTGCTATCAGGCCAGGCGAGGCAAGACTTAAAACGCCTACAGCTTTGGAGCCAGATGCCGTGGTGGGTCCAAATCCCAGCCCCACTGGCTGCCACTGTTACTGTAACCTAGGAATGGAGGCCACACCACCCTGGAGGGCTGGGAGAGGGTGGAACTTAGCATGCACCTGTTGCTGGCTCAGTCACTGCCACTCACCACCTCCTCTTCTCCCCTAGGGATCCTGCTGGGTGTTCCCGCTGTTCCAAGTCTCGGCTACACTGAGGACCCCGAGCTGCCGGGCCTATTCCACCCAGTGCTGGGCATGCCCTGCCAGCCACCATCCCTGCCAGAGGAGGGCTCCCCGGGAGCTGTCTACCTGCTGTCTAAGCAGGGCAAGAGTTGGCACTACCAGCTGTGGGACTACGACCAAGTCCGGGAGAGCAACCTGCAGCTGACGGACTTCTCGCCCTCGCGGGCCACTGATGGCCGGATGTACATAGTGCCGGCAGGTGGGGTGCGGGCTGGCCTCTGTGGCCAGGCTCTGCTCCTCACACCGCAGGGCTGCAGCCTAGCTCAGTCACCATTTGAAGTGTGCCGCCACTTCTCTACGTGTGATGACCCCAAGGTCTGAGCTGGGTCTCGGGCCTCCAGCCAAGAGATCCTTCATTAGGGCCACCCCTACTCCATCTCTTCTAAGCCTGGGCATTGTCCCAACCCCAGGGCCACCCCCTGCAGGACCCTGTGCCTGCATATCCCATCTGAATGTCACATCGGTCCGTTTCTCACTGGAGACTGCCTCTGTCACCTCACTAGATATCTAAGGAGCCTTCTGCCTGGGCCCTCTGCTGCTCACAGGACAGGGACACTATACTGTGCCAGCCTCAGCTCACCCTTCCTTAGCCCAGGCTCTTCCTCACACTTGCCCCCTGCCAGTCATACTGGCCTTTCAGGTGCCCAGAGCATTAAGTCCATCCTGCAGCTCTCTGCTGGGGATCACTCCCTAACTTCTCCGTCGGGGCTCAGGTATCACTACCTCAGGGACGAGTCCACAGCCCCAGTCTAGGCATCCCTCCCCACCTCACATCCTCACTGTTTTAAAGCCCATCTGAGAGCAGTTAACTGCGTCAGTCCCTGTGTTAACCCTGCAGATCTGGCAGCCCTGTAAGGGGGGTGCTAGATGCCCCCCATTTGACAGATGGCAGAACTGAGGCCTCAAGAGGTGGAATCGCTGTCCTAAGGTCACATGACTAGCAAGTGGCAGGGTCAGGATTCAAGCTAGGTAGTCAGTGTCTCAGCCAGGTTGTGTCCTGGCTCCCTCATCATTATGGTGCTGACCACAAACTTCTCTATCCACCCATATAAGTATCTAGTGAGTGTGTGTGATTACTAGTTTTGCGAATACCTGCCCCCTCCACTCTGAAATAGGAGAAACAGGCCTGTCTTGATCACTGCTGTGTCCCTAATTGAGCCAGTCTCATTTAGGGAAACTGTACAGTGCTTTGTTTCCTTTTTTTGTTTTTTGAGACAGTCTCATTCTGTCACCCAGGGTGGAGTGCAGTGGTGCAATGTCAGCTCATTGCAACCTCCACCTCCCAGGTTCAAGCTATTCTACCTCCGCCCCCCAAGTAGCTGGGACTACAGGCATGCGCACACCATGCCTGACTAATCCTTTGTATTTTTTGTAGCAATGGAGCTTTGCCATATTGGCCAGGCTGGTCTGAAGCTCCTGACCTCAGGTGATCCACCTGCCTCAGCCTCCCAAAGTGCTGAGATTACAGGTGTGAGCCCCCTCACACAGCTACAGTGCAGTGTTTCTAACCAGTGACAGGGTAAAGAGGATGTGTGTCACCATCCCAGCCCTGATCAGCCTGCCTTTGCATCCCCCATCCCAGCCAGGGCTTGGAGCAGCCTTGGTCACCACTGTGTCCCCTGCATTGTCCAACACATCCAGGCACAAGAATAGCTGCTCAGGTACAGGTCTGCCGAGTGAGTGAAGTAGCCTGCTCGGAGCCTGCCTCTTTCCCAAACTGCTTGTTATCTTGTTGCTCCACCCAGCACTTTTGCCCAGATACACTCCAGATGCAAAAGTAAAAGCTTCATGACATTGACTCTGAATGTCCTGTTTATTGAGGTGTCATCATGGGTGGGAGGCTCAGCAGAGCCATTCTGCCTCCCGCTTCCTGTACTACCCCGTCCAGCAACTGTCTCATATAAATAAGTATCAGGATGGTCAGTAGAAAAGGAGAGTGTCCCCTTGGCCCTGGAAGACACTGGGGGAGCTTCAGCTTAGGGAAGAGGTAGGTACCTGTCCACCAGCCCAGCCTCATGGGCCAGGAAGACCCAGCTGTGGGTGCTGGAGGAGGGGGATGGAGGGGCTGTTAGCTACACCCCAGGGTTCTATAGTCTTTGGTTTGGACCAGGCTGCAGGCCAGGTTGTGGTCAGCAGCCCCACCCACCCTGGCCTCTGACACATACCCTGTGCTTTTCCCTGCAGGGGCCTGGGATTGGATGGGGTCCTAAGCGCAGCAGCTCTGAGAGGCAGGGGGACGCCTGCTTTCCCTGCCTCTGAACCTCCTTTCTGCCACTTCTGTTGGCTGAGAAAGGAGAGAGAAGCCTGAGGGTCAGGCAGGAGGAGGAAGTCCTGAGGCCGGATCCCATGCGCAGAGGAGCGAGGTTCTGCTGTCACAGTGCTGGCACAGAAGCTGGTATGTGGCTGTGGTTTGGGTCTGCATGAGGTCAGCAGAGTCCTCTGAGGAACACGGAGAATCCCACAGGGCCATGGCAGGGCAGGACCTCAATGAACTGTGCCTGCCCAGCGGTGTCAACCCTCGGGCCTCGTCCAGTCCCATAAGGTAATGCCCTCTGGGCCTTTTGTCGCTCAGCACTCAAATGGCTCCCCAGTGAAGACAGTACCGTCACTCTCCCCAAATGGTCCAGTGGTGCCTGTATCCGTTCACCAATGATGCTTGACCCAGTCCCCAGCCTCAGCTAACTGACAGCCTGGAGGCTGACAGTGAGGCAGATCATAAGTGATCCGTGTAGGCTTAGGCACCCTGTCACACTGTTCCTCTGACATCTGAACTGAGTGCTCTCAGGGCAGCATGCTTTTGCTGTAGCCTCTGGCAGCCCCTCAGAAACCTTCCCAGCAGATCAGGGGACCCCATTCTGGTTTTTCTGACTCACTGCCTCATCATGTTCCTTCCAGGTCCCCACAGCCCCTGCATCATGATGAGCCAGGTGCTACCTGGTCTCCCAAGGCCCCTCAGACCTTTCCACGTTGGTCTCATGTGGCACATGACACAACCTCTCCCGTCCCTGGCCAACCTCAGGCCCCCCATGGCATCTCGGGACTCCTCCAGCCAGACTGGTGCCATCCAATTAGTAAACCTGGCGGTGGTGGAGCAGCTCAGCTCTGTGCCAGCCCCTGCAGGAGGCAGATCATGTTGTCCAGGCCCCAGAGGTAGCCATCCTCACGGTTGCCCTCAGCCCAGGGCAGCCTGTGGCTGAGTGTCTGGTGGTCGGGCAAGGCCACCGTCTTGCCGAAGTCGATCATCCAGACCTTGGCCAGGCCGGTGTGGTCATGCACGAAGAGGAGGGAGCTGCCCACCACCTGTCGGGGGAAGAGATGGGCGGTTAGGGGAGGAGCAGGCGCTGGCCAAGGTCCCCTGCTGACAGCAGAGCAGGGTGGCTGACAGCATGAACCCTGCAGCCTTGGCTGCCTGAGTTCAGATCCTGGCTATGCCACCTCCTGGCTATGCAGCCTTGGACAGGTGTCTTAACCTCTCTGTGGTTCTGCCTCCTCACAGTCAAAGTGAGAGGAATAGAGTTAGTCCCCCCAGGCCGTGGTTTCATTTTCTTTGGTTTTAGTTTTACTCAGTCAACTGCAGTTCAAAATATTAAATTTATTCCAGAAATAAACAATTGGTAAGTCTTTACTTGCACACCGTTGTAAGTACTGTGCTGAAATCTGGTTCCATCCTGCTCTGTCCCACCTGGGATGGGAAGCATTCCTTTGTCCAAGCGATCCTCCTGCCTCGACTTCCCAAAGTGCTGGAATTATAGGCATAAGCCACTGTGCCTGGCCTTTGCTAAGCCAGAACACAAACTCAAATGCCTTCAGGATCCAGAATGAGTAAAGAGAGACTGGTAGAGACTAAAGAATTGGAATGGTGGTCATGATAATGCACACTTGTAGTTCCAGCGACAGGAGGCCAAGACAGGAGGATCACTTGAACCCAGGAGATTGACGCTATAGTGAGCTATGATCACGCCACTGCACTCCAGCCTGGGCAATAGAACGAGATCCTGACTCTGACAAAAAAAAAATTTTTTTTAACTAGAAATTGGGCCTGGCGTGGTGGCTCACACCTGTAATCCCAGCACTTTGGGAGGCCAAGGCAGGTGGATCACGAGGTCAAGAGATCGAGACTATCCTGGTCAACATGGTGAAACTCCGTCTCTACTAAAAATACAAAAAATTAGCTGGGCATGGTGGCGCGTGCCTGTAATCCCAGCTACTCAGGAGGCTGAGGCAGGAGAATTGCCTGAACCCAGGAGGCGGAGGTTGCAGTGAGCCAAGATCGCGCCACTGCACTCCAGCCTGGGTAACAAGAGCAAAACTCTGTCTCAAAAAAAAAAAAAAAAAACACCAAAAACTAGAAATTGGATAACGCCTTCACCTAGAAAGAGACAGCAACTTCCCAGGCCCCATGGACTGCTACTGATAATTGGTTTCCTTCTCTGTAGAATGGGGATAATGGTACCAGCCCCTACTCATGGGGTGCTTGGCAGGCAGCTCTCAGTAGAGGCTGTTTTATTTTAACTAAGTTAAGTAATTTTTTGAGACTGTGGGTAACCCCCCCATATAGGCACTGAGGAATGAGAGCTAAGCAGAACCCTAGCACAGTTAGGGCTTCAGGAATATCTCATTTTATAGTGTTACTACTCAGCTATTTCCTGTTATATAATCCTTTATATAATCATATATTAGTTTATAGAAATCGGGCTTGACGAATCCCTTTATATAATCCTCTATACATAATCATATAATAGTTGATAGTATGAGTGCCTAAAGAATATTTCCCTACATATATACCTATAATTATATCTTAGTTCATATCGGAGGAATGCCTAGAGTGGACACAGTACAGAGCATGAATTAAGGAATAAGCAGTTTATAATCAGAGGAATGCCTAAGAGCAGACACCGTGCAGAGCATGATTTAAGGGAAAAACAGTTATGCCAGGACAAGAATCCATGGCCCAGGTGGCAGCGTTCAGTATCGTAAAGATACCTGCTGTATGGCAGGCTTAAGGCGAGAGCCACTCCTCCTGATAAAGGAGCTGTAGGACCTTGCTCCAGTTCTTGTGGAAGGCTGCCCTCAGAACGGCAATCCACCTTGGTGACTGTGAACTTTATCAGCTCTTGCTACTGTGCTGCTTGAAAAGCATCTTCCCATAGAACCCATTGGAAGTTGCCAGAAGGTAGCGGTAACCCTGACAGCTCTGTCACTGCTATGTGACTCAAAGCATCCTCCTACAAATCTTCTTAGAAGTAGTTTGACCATAGATAGAGTATTGCACACTGAGCATGGCCCACTTTCAAACCTCAGTGACCTAATGGGGGTGGACCCCTTACTGCACATGGCCCTTGCCTTTGTGGGAACGGGCCCCTTGCTGTGCACTGTCCACCTCCTGGCCTAGGTGACCTAATGGGGGTGGACCCCATGTTTTATTGCTCATGACCCTATCACTATCCTTAAAGATGATTTCACTCACTGCCCTGCCCCTAACCTATACACAATAAACACTCATACTTCTAGACATTCAGGGCCTCACCTAATTCTGCTTATAGGTGGCGTGGCCCCCCGAGCCCAGCTGCGTTTTTCTTGTACTTCTATGTCCTCTCTCCTTATTTCTCGGATCCTGCACCTCAGCACAACATAAGGCTCACCCCACGACCCTGTGGGGCCATCAGCCCTACAGAGACAGAGTTTCACTCGTTGTCCAGGCTGGAGTGCAATGGCAAGATCTGGACTCACTGCAACCTCCATCTTCATCTTCCCAGGTTCAAGTGATTCTCCTGCCTCAGTCTCCCGAGTAGCTGGGATTATTGGTATATGCCACATACCTGGCTAATCTTGTATTTTTAGTAGAGACGGGGTTTCTCCATGTTGGTCAGTCTGGTCTTGAACTCCTGACCTCAGGAGATCCACCCGCCTCAGCCTCCCAGAGTGCCGGGATTACAGGCATGAGCCACCGCCCCTGGCCTTATTTTTTATTTTTTTGTAGAAACAGGGTCTCATTATGTTGCCCAGGCTGCTCTCGAACTCCTGTGTTCAAGTGATCCTCCCACCTCAGCCTCCCAGAGTGTTGGGACTATAGGCATGGGCCACCACACCTGGTCTATCTTATTTTAGAGACAGCATTTCACTCTTGTTGCCCAGGCTGGAGTGCAGTGACTCACTGCAACTTCCGCTTCCCACGTTCAAGTGATTCTCCTGCCTCAGCCTCCCGAGTAGCTGAGATTACAGGTGCATACCATTATGCCCGAATAATTTTTGTATTTTTAGTAGAGACAGGTTTGTATTTTTAGTAGAGATGGGGTTTTACCATGTTGGTCAGGCTGGTCTTGAAGTCTTGAACTCCTGACCTCAGGTGATTCACCTGCCTTGGCCTCCCAAAGTGGTGGGATTACAGGTATGAGCCATGCCTGTTTTATTTTTTGAGATAGGGTCTTGCTCTGTCACCCAGACAAAAGTACAGTGGCATGATCACAGCTCACTGAACCCTCAACCTCCTGGGCTCAAGCATTTCTCCAGCCTTAGCCTCCCAAGTATCTGGGACCACAGGTGCACAGTACCTCACCAGGCATTTTTTTCTTTTTCTTTTTTTTTTTTTTGAAACAGAGTTTCGCTGTTGTTACCCAGGCTGGAGTGCAATGGCGCGATCTCGGCTCACCGCAACCTCCACCTTCGGGGTTCAAGCAATTCTCCTGCCTCAGCCTGGGACTACAGGCGTAGCTGGGACTACAGGCGTGCACCACCATGCCCAGCTAATTTTTTTGTATTTTTAGTAGAGACGGGGTTTCACCTTGTTGACCAGGATGGTCTCGATCTCTTGACCTCGTGATCCACCCACCTCGGCCTCTCAAAGTGCTGGGATTATAGGCGTGAGCCACTGTGCCTGGCCCATTTTTTTCTTTTTTAATAGAGATGGGGTCTTGCTATGTTGCCCAGGCTGGTTTTGACACTCCTGGGCTCCAGTAAGCCTCCTACCTTGGCCTCCCAAAGTGCTGGTATTACAGGTGTGGGCCACCACACCCAGCCCCTTTTTATATCTTTGACCTGTCATTCATCAATGGTTTCCCCTCCATGCACCTGGACCTCAACACCCCCACACCCACCCATGGCGGCCAGGGCTCGCACCTCGTGGGTTTTGAAGAAGGGGGAGATCTCCAGAGCTTCACGAAGTTCTTCTAGGCGTGCCACGTACTTTTGCTGTGTGACAGGGAGGGTTCTTTGGTTAGCATGGGGAACTTTTGGGGGCTTGCCCACCTTGAGCTCTTACCTCACCCCATGCCCCCAAAGAAGTAGACCGCCTCTAGCCAGCAAAGAAGAGGGGAGCCACGGGGAAGACAGGGTGGAGGAGTGAGGGCTTGGATTCATCAAGGTGGCATGGACAGTAGGGGTGGATTCCATGAATTTCAGAGGCGGAGTCTGTCTCCTGGACCCTTCAGTTCAGGCTGGGTCACACGACTTGCTGAATAGCAGAGATGACGGCGGCCATTCTGAGCCCAGGCATCAAGAGGCCTTGCATTTTCACTTGTTCTCTTGGCAAGTGAAACAAGTGAGAACAAGCCCAGGCCATCCTGCTGTCAAGAGACATGTGGCCAAGTCATGAGCCAACCAGCAGAGCTGGGAGCAAGGCCACCCTGGACCAGCCAGCCTTGCCAAGCCACCAGCTGACCTCAGACTGAGCAAAGCCAGCCAGTATCAGTCCAGCCCCACCCAAAGCAGAAACCCACAGACTTTGGAGCGAGAATAAATGGTGGCTGTCTTAAGCTGCTACATTCTGGGACATGGGTGTCCTGCTTACCAGGATTACGTGGTCTCCATCCACGAAGTCCTCCAGCACCTTCGTCACCTGCTCCAGTGCCTGCGTCTTCTTGAAGTTGGTGTTGCAGGTCCCATCGGCTTTCTGCAGGGCAGGG
Source organism: Saguinus oedipus (assembly GCA_031835075.1). Taxonomy (NCBI): domain Eukaryota; kingdom Metazoa; phylum Chordata; class Mammalia; order Primates; family Cebidae; genus Saguinus; species Saguinus oedipus. Next base: position 43,577,211 of record CM063187.1, on the reverse strand, counting down.
TGTGGAGGGACAGGGTCATGGCATTTTCCTCCCCACACCTAATACCCAGCAACCTTGAGTACCTCCCAGGAGGCCAGGCGCAGTGGCTCATGCCTGTAATCTCAGTGCTTTGGGAGGCCGAGGAGGACAGATCACTTGAGGTCAGGAGCCCAGGCAACATGACAAAGCCCTGTCTGTACTAAAATTGCAAAAAATTAGCCAGGTATGGTGGTGGGCGCCTGTAATACGAGCTACTCAGGAGGCTAAGGCAGGAAAATCGCTTGAACCTGGGAGGCAGAGGTTGCAGTGAGCAGAGATTGTGACACTGCATTCCAGCCTGGGCAACAGAACAAGACTCTGTCACAAAAAATAAAAAACATCCCAGGGCCATCCACCTGCCTGCATGCTTGCTGCCCAAGGAAGAGGCCAGCCTACCTGCTCAACCCAGCCCCAGGTTACATGCCTACACCTCAGTCCTTCCACACCCTTCCAATTTTGAACCTCCTGGTGGAACCCATCTAGCAAAGTGGGCTTTGGAGGAGGGAGTGGAGCTAGCTTTGAATCACAGCTCTGGTCTTTTCTAGGTGGGTGGTCCTAAGTCACTTCACCTGCCTCAGTCTCAGTTTCTTCATCTGGAAAATGGGAATTGTGTTGGTGTCTACTTGCTAAGGCTGGTGTAAGCATTAGAGGAGATCGGGTGTGTAGGATGCACAGCACAGTGCCTGGCACATAGTTGAGACTAATGAAACCAATGTTATTTGTTATGTTTGAGAGGGGCTCAGAGGAGCCACCTAAGTCATCTGCCATGCTGTGCCAGGTGCTACAGGGGAACTTGGCAATAGGGGGTAACAGGACAGACACACAGTCAGATGAGGGAGGCAGACAGTGATTAAGATCATCACAAAGGAAGATAAGAATAATGAAAGAGAATAAGGACCTATGAGGAGGTGAAGAGGGGACCCTGATCTAGTAGAATGGAAATCAGGGAGGGCTTCCCTGAGGAAGCAGAATTTGAAAGGAGACAGAAAAATGACTGAGAATCAAGCAGGGGACATAGAGGGAAGAGACCAGGGTGTGGTGGCATGCACCTGTGGTCCCAGCTACTCAGGAGGCCAAGGTAAGGGGATCGCTGGAGCTTCAGAGATTGAGGCTGCAGTGAACTGTGATCGCGCCACTGCACTCCAGCCTGGGCAACAGCGCGAAACGACAGAGTGAAACCTCATCTCAATCAATCAATCAATCAATCAGAGCATTCCTGGCGGAAAGGTGCAGAGGCCTTGTGGCAGGAAAAAGCAGACCCATTTCAAGGAAATGAAAGTACTTCACTGTGCCTGAAGGTACACAAAGAGAATGAGAGGAATGAGAGGCCAGGCGCTGTAGCTCACGCCCATAATCCCAGCACTTGGGAGGCTAAGGCAGGCAGATCACTTGAGGCCAGGAATTCCAGATCAGCTTGGCCAACACAGTGAAACCCCACCTCTGTTAAAAATACAAACGATTAGCCAGGCGTGACAGTGCATGCCAGTAATCGCACTGAGGTGGGAAGCTGAGGTGGGAGAATTGCTTAAACCTGGGAGGTGGAGGTTGCAGTGAGTTGAGATTGTGCCATGGCGCTCTAGCCTGGGTGACAGTGAGACTCCAACTCAAAAAGAAAAGAGAAGAATGAGGGAGAGACGAAGCTGTATCCCAGAGGGCCCTACAGGCTGTGGAACTCCGCTGGTTTTGAACAGGAGAATGGCAGGGTCAGATCTGCAAAGGGCATTCTCACACATGGCTGGTGGGATGCGCGGCGGCCTAGCCCTGATGGTGGAAGTGTGGTCATCTCTAGCAAATTGCCATGCCTTTAGTCTTTGGCCAGTAGTGCTGCTTCTGGAAATCTGGTCTACAGCTAAATCTGTATACTTGCAAAATGTCTTATGTACAATTGATTCTTTGAGGCCTGGTAATGGCAAAAAATGGAAATAAGCCAGGTGTCTGTCTATAGGGTACCACGGCACATTCACAAAGAGAGTGTGACATAACCGGGGGGGAAAAACAGTAAGAAAGAGGAGGCTCTCTATGGAATGATGTGGAAAACTCTCCAGGATGTTACAATTTCTTTTTTTTTGAGATGAAGTCTCACTCTGTCGGTGCAGTGGTGCAATCTCAGCTCACTGCAACCTCTGCCCCCCAGGTTCAAGCGATTCTCCTGCCTCAGCCTCCCGAGTAGCTGGGACTACAGGTGTGCACCACCATGCCCAGCTAATTTTTGTATTTTTAGTAGAGACGAGGTTTCTCCATCTATTAATCTTGTGATCTGCCCACCTTGGCCTCCCAAAGTGCTGGAATTCAGGCGTGAGCCACCGCACCCAGTCTGGATGTTACTATGAAGTGAAAAGAACAAAGTAGCAATCAGTATGCATACTGAGGAACATTAGGATATACAACTGCATTTACTTGCAGTGTCAGGAAGAAACACAAGAAACTCGTAAAGTGGTTCCCCACGAGAAGGCAGAGGAGGGACAGAATGGGGAGGACAGCAGCAGGGTTGGGAGAAATTTCTCCACATTTACCCTTTTTTTTTTTTTTTTTGCTTTTTTTTAATGTCACTTTTTTTTTTTATTGCATTTTAGGTTTTGAGGTACATGTGAAGAACATGCAAGATAGTTGCATGGGTACACACGTGGCAGTGTGATTTGCTACCTTCCTCCCCTTCACCTATATCTGGCATTTCTCCCCATGCTATCTCTCCCCAACTCCCCCCACATTTACTCTTTTATAATATTATTTTGACTTTTGAACTATGTGACTAGCTATTCAAACAATTCTTTTTCCTTCTAGAAGCAGAGGTTCCCTATGTTACCCAGCTTAGTCCTCAACACCTCCTGGCCTCAAGCCTCCTGCCTTGGCCTCCAAGACTGCTGAGATTACAGGCATGAGCCACCATACATGACCTATTCAAACAATTACATTTTATTTTCCAAAGAAAAAGGAATACAATAGCTGGGCATGGTGGTGCATGCCTGTAATCCCAGATACTTGGGAGGCTGAGGGAGGAGAATCGCTTAAACCTGGGAGGCAGAGGTTGTGGTAAAAAAACAAAGAAAAAGGAATGCAGAAGGAAAAAGAGAAACCTCCATAGCTGGGGGAAAGGGATCCCTCCAGCTCTTGTGCTGTAGGGAGATCAGGGCCGGCACACCCAGGGAGACGGAGGCAAGAGAAGATGGGGCTGAACTAGGATGTGACCATGAAGAAGGAGAGAAGAAAAAGATGGACTCAGGAGATGCTCAGGCAGACAGATAAACAGAACGTGGGTTCTGATGGGTATGGGGGTAAGAGAGAGGCTGGGCCTCCCCAGCCCCAGCCTTTCGACCCCTGCTGTCTCCTGTACTCTCTCCCAGGTTTCCCCAAGAAGCCCTGCCTGGGATGTGGCTCTAGACCTTCCCAGGACAGGACAGGCTGCTCCTGGCCCTCACCTTGATGCCCTCGATCCGGAAGCCCAGGGTGGAGGTGGAGCTCACGGTCTCCCTCCACTGCATGTATCGGGGCTTGGTGACCGCACCCTGGGCATGCTCCTCAGGGGTAGGGGCCCCAGGGTCCACAGCCACCATCTTCTCATACATGTCCTTCCGGGGACGGGGACGTTCCCGTGCCTTCACCAGCTCTTCTTCCAGGTAGGTCCTGAGCACACAGAGGATGTGACAAAGGAAATTGTGAAGAACAAAGCTGGAGGGCTTATCCTTCCTGATATTGAGACATAAAGCCACAGTGTGGCACAAGAATGGGCAGATCGATGCACGGAATACAACAGAGTCCACAGGGACACACGGAGAGTCGTGCAGTTATGACAACACACTGCAATTCGTGGGGAAAAGGAAGTCTTGTCTTGTCTTTTTTTTTGAGTCGGAGTTTTGCTCTTGTTGCCCAGGCTGGAGTGCCATGGCACAATCTTGGCTCACTGCAACCTCCGCCTCCTGGGTTCAAGCAATTCTCCTGCCTCAGCCTCCCGAGTAGCTGGGATTACAGGTCCCCCACCACCATGCCCGGCTAATTTTTTATTTAGTAGAGACAGGATTTCTCCATGTTAGTCAGGCTGGTCTCCCGACCTCAGGTGATCCACCCACCTTGGTTTCCCAAAGTGCTGAGATTAGACGTGACCCACCTCGCCCGGCTGGGAAGTCTTTTCAATAAACAGTACTGGGTCAACAGGATATCCATATTGATCGCTACCTCCCTCACACATAAACATTAATTCTAGCCAGATTGTAGGTCTAAATGTAAAAGCTAAAACAATAAAGCTTATAGAAGAAAACATAATATTTGCGTGAGCTTGGAGTAGGAAAAGATTTCTTAAAGAAAACTGACAAACTGGACTGAATTAAAGGTAAGGCCAGGTACGTCTATAATCCTAGCACTTTGGGAGGCCAAGACAGGAGGTTCATTTGATACCAGGAGGTCAAGATCAGCCTGGGCAACATAGCGAGACCCTGTGTGGTGTTAGTTATGATGTATTTTGGTTTTCGTTCATGGTTCCTGGCTCATAACTCCCATAGCCCTTGCTATAATCTTGCTGGAATTACAGGTGTGATTACTGCGTCAGGTTTTTTTGTGTGTGTGTGTGGGGGGGGGCGGAGTATTGCTCTGTTGCCCAGGCTGGAGTGCAGTGGCGTGATCTTGGCTCACTGCAACCTTTGCCTCCCTGGTTCAAGCACTCCTCCCACCTCAGCCTCCTGAGTAGCTGGAATCACAAGAGTGCACCACCACCACACCTGGCAAATTTTTGTATATTTTTTGGAGAGTCAGGGTTTCATCATGTTGCCCAGGCTTGTCTTGAACTTCCAGCCTCAAGTGATCCACCTGCCTCAGTCTCCCAAAGCGCTGGGATTATAGGCATGAGCCACCACGCCCCGCCACAATCTTTTGTTATTATAATGTGGGGTGTGTTAGACCTCAAGAAACCATAATTTCTCTGACCTTCTTCTGCCCTCCTTTCACCTGCCCCAAGGCAGGACTCTAATCTTTCCCCACCTTCCTGCCTGGGGTCTTAGGACCCTCCCCAGAGAGGGTCCCACCCTATACCCTGGGGGAAGGAGTGCTGGTGTCCTAAAACCTCCATTAAAACCCAAGAACTGGTCCCTTGAGGGTGGTGTGCCCAGGGAGGGTGCGGAAGCTCTGCGGTCCTTCCCCGATCCTTACATATCTCTTCATCTTTTCCAGTATCCTTTGTTGCAGCACCCGACCTTTTTGGCACCAGGGACCAGTTTCATGGAAGACAGTTTTTCCCATGGACTGTGAGGGGGATGGTTTCTGGATGAAACTGTTCTACCTCGGGTCCTCAAGCATCAGTTAGATTCTCATAGGAGCCTGCAATCTAGATCCCTGGCAGGCACAGTTCACAGTAGGGTTCGCCCTCCCGAAATCTTCTGCCACAACTGGTCTGACAGGAGGTAGAGTTCAGGTGGTTATGCTGGTTGGCCTCCTACTGGGGGGCCCCGTTCGAGTACTGGCCCATGGTCTGGGGGCTGGGGACCTCTGCTTTACAGTAAACCAGTAAAGGTAAGAAAATGTTTCCCTGAGTTCTTTGAGCCACTCCAGCAAATCAGTTGAACCCAAAGAGGATCATGGGAACTCCAACTTGGAGCCAGTCAGCCGGAAGTTCAGGAGGCCTGGACTTGTGACTGGTGTCTGTGGCTGGGGGCAGTCTTGGGGACTGAGCCCCCAACCTGTGGGATCTGACATTATTTCCAGGTAGATTGAATTGGAGGACATCCAGCTGGCATCCATTGCTTGGTGTGTGGTTAAAAAATCTATACATGGCCAGGCACAGTGGCTCACGCCTGTAATCCAAGCACTTTGAGAGGCTGAGGCGGGTGGATCACCTAAGGTCAAGAGTTCAAAACCAGCCTGGCCAACATGGTGAAACCCCGTCTCTACCAAAAACACAAAAATTAGCTGGGTGTGATGACAGGTGCCTGTAATCCCAGCTACTTGGGAGGCTGAGGCAGGAGAATTGCTTGAACCTAGGAGGCGGAGGTTGCAGTGAGCTGAGATGGAACCACTGGACTCCAGCCTGGGTGACAAGAACAAAACTTTGTCACACACACACAAAAAAAACTCAACATATTTGGCCACAGAAGTCTTCTGTGCTGTCATTGTTGTGGCAGTGGTATGAGAGGAGAGGAGAAACATGGTTTCAGAGTTTTTCCTAATCAGCCTCTCTCTACAAAAAAACTGAAAATTAGCTAGGCATGACAGTATGTGCCTATGGTCCCAGCGACTCAGGGGGCAGAAGTAGGAGGATCACTTGTGCTCAGGAGTTCAAGACCAACTGGGCAGTACAGGGAGACGTCTCTACAAAAAATAAAAGAATAGCCAGGCCTGGTGGCACATACCCACAGTTCCAGTTACCCTGGAGACTAAGGTGAGAGGACCACCTGAGCCCAGGAGTTCACGGCTACAGTGAGCTGTGATCACACTACTGCACCTCTGCCAGGGCAACAGAGTGAGACTCTGTCTCAAAAAATAATAATAAAAATGCTATTTTTGTTTATCAAAAGACTATTAAAAGACTGAAATGGGAGAGTTGGAGAGACAATGTGTGTGTGTGTGTGTGTGTGTGTGTGTGTGTGTGTGTGTGTGTGTGTGTGTTGGGGGATTATAAGTGTGAGCCTCTGCGCCCAGCTTGAGAGAGCAATTAGAGTCCACTTCTTGCAGACCAGGCATGGTGGCTCACGCCTGTAATCCCAGCACTCTGGGAGGCCAACGTGGGCAGATCATCTGAGGTTGGGAGTTAGAGACCAGCCTGGCCAACATGGTAAAGCCCCGTCTCTACTAATAATACAAAAATTAGCCAGGTGTGGCAGCGGGTGCCTGTAGTCCTAGCTACTTGGTAGGCTTATGTGGGAGAATTGCTTGAACCCGGGAGGTAGAGGTTGCAGTGAGCCAAGATTGCGCCGCTGCACTCCAGCCTGGGTGATAGAGTAAGACTCTGTCTCAAAAAAAAAAAAAAAAAAAAGCCGGGCGCAGTGGCTCACGCCTGTAATCCCAGCACTTTGGGAGGCCAAGGCGGGTGGATCACGAGGTAAAGAGATCGAGACCATCCTGGTCAACAAGGTGAAACCCCGTCTCTACTAAAAATACAAAAATTAGCTGGGCATGGTGGTGCGCGCCTGTAGTCCCAGCTACTCGAGAGGCTGAGGTAGGAGAATTGCTTGAACCCAGAAGGCAGAGGTTGCGGTGAGCCGAGATCATGCCATTGCACTCCAGTCTGGGTTACAACAATGAAACTCCGTCTCAAAAAAAAAAAGAAAAGAAAAGAAAAAGAAAAAAAAGAGAGATACTATTCCAAACCCATTGGAATGGCTTAAGTTAACAAAACAGTACACCAAGTACCGGTGAGAATCTGGGATGACTGGGATAACTGGAACACTCATACATGGTGGTGGGAAGACACACCGGTACAACCACTTTAAAAATGGACTTGGTGCTATTTTCAATAATGCACACCCCCTGCCCCAGCCCCACCTGCTGCCCATCTTGCAGTCCATAATGGAGGGGCCCTCGAAGTCGGCCAGGAGGTCTTCCATCTGGTTGAAGGTCTGGCCATCCTGCAGCACCACGCCATAGTAGGCAGGCACGAAAGGCCGCAGCGGGTCTTTCATCAGCTGTTCCAGGCTGCGCTGCTCACACTGACAGAAACGTTTCAGAATCCGACCATCTTCTCCTGCCTGGAAGTTCCCTAAGGACGGTAGAATCAATGTGAGGATGAGAAACTGAATCTGAAAGAGAACCTCCCCCGAGCTCCCTGTTGGCATCAGATCCTGGCCACCATTACCTTCCCTGGCCCTCCTGCAATGCTCTCTCTCCCTGCAGTTCTTAGAGTCTTGGCCAGGGGTTGGTAAGGAAAGGGCCAATTTCTGTTCTCTATTGCTTGAACAAAGTCCTGTTCCCAGCACTTGGTGTCTTCATTTGTTTTGTAATTTTTGATTGTACAAATGTGATCATCTGTGGGAATTCTGTGAGATCTAGGTCTAGAGCATCACTCTCCAGAGTGGATTTACATTTGCTGCTGCCTGGAGTCCCCAGGTGCTAACAACCAGGGCCTATTTAAGTTAATTTATAGCTCAAGCATTTCCTGGACCATACAGATAGTGTAGATTAAAATTTCTAATTTCTTCTTGTGCCCAGCCTGGATTACATTTTCCAAAGTTGACTACAACAGTATCTCCTGACCCACTCTCGAGAGGCTCAGAGTGATCCTGCTCTTCTAGAATTTTCTCATTAAGAAGTGTACTCTAATTACTCTCCCAAGCTGGGTACAGTGGCTCATGCCTATAATCTCAACACTCTGAGAGGTTGAAGTGGGAGGATCCTTTGAGGCCAGGAGTTCAAGGCTGCAGTGAGCTATATGGTTGCACCACTGCATTCCAGCCTGGGCAACAGAGTGAGACCCTATCTCAAAATTAAATGAATAAATAAAAAATAGATTGCTCTCCCATTAAATTTGGGAGGGTTTATGGCAGAAGTGCCACTGCATGACTTCTGTTGGCAGAGACACTTTACCTTCAAGGCAGTCCTGAGCTGTCTTGTTAGAAATCTAAGTACTCTGAGGCCACCATACTATGAGGAAGCTCAAGTAGCTACATGGCAAAGCCACGCTGTAGGCTTTCCAGGTGGCAGCCCCATCTGAGGCCCCAGCCAATAGCCAGCATCAACCACCAGGCATGTAAGGCAATAAACCTCTAAAAGTTTTCAGCTCGCAGCCTCCAAGTGTCCCTAGCTGAGTTCCTAGATATTTTGGAGCAGTGACAAGCCATCCCTGCCATCCTGTCTGAATTACCCCAAACTTGTGAGGTTAATAAAATGGTTGTTTTATTCTACTAAGTTTTTTTTTTTTTTTTTTAACCATCACTAAGTTTGGGGGTTTGGAGTTTTTGTTTTTTATTTTTGAGACAGGGTCTCACTCAGTCATTTAGACTGGAGTGCTGTGGTGCGATCAAGGCTCACTGTAGCCCAGACCTCTTGGACTCAAGCAATCCTCCCACCTCAGCCTCCCAAGTACCTGGGACCACTGGTGCATACCACCATGCCTGGTTAATTTTTTAATCTTTCATAGAGACAGGGTCTTGCTATGTTCCCCAGGCTGGTCTTGAACTCCCTGGCTGAAGCAATCCTCCCACCTCAGCCTCCCAATGTGCTGGAATTACAGCCATGAGCCACTATGACCTGCTGAGTTTTTTTGTTTGTTTGTTTTTTAAATAAACTCAGCAATAGTAACTAGAACACATAGATGAAAGACTTGTGTTGCCACAGTCTTAGGGGACCTTGCCTTATTTCCAGGTCAGATCCAATGTCAAAAAAGGCAGACAAGTTATCTTATTGTCTCTGTTTGCTGATGGGCACAGTTTTCTAGTCCAGCCTGCTGCTGTTTTTTGTAAATAAAGTTTTATTGGAATACAGACACACTCATATATTTACATAGTGTCTATGCAGCTTTCCTGCTGTAACAGCAGAGCTGAGTAGCTGCAACAGAGACCACATGGCCCACAGAACCTAAGATATTTATGGTCCGGTCCTTCAAAAGAGTGCTATATGCTATGCATTTGCTACTATGTGCTAGAGGATTTTGCAAGGTCCTGGGAGCAAACTATTATAGCTGCTATTTACTGAAGGCCTACTAAGCTATAAACATGGGGAGAAGGCAAGGAGTAATCATTTCCATTCATGAGGGTCCTGTGCCTCAATCATTTTTTTTTTTGAGACAGAGTTTCACTCTGTTGCCCAGGATGGAGTGCAGTGGCACGAGCTCAGCTCACTGCAACATCCTCCTCCCAGGTTCAAGTTATTCTCCTGCCTCAGCCTCCTGAGTAACTAGGATTACAGGTGCCCGCCACCACGTCTGGTTAATTTTTGTATTTTTAGTAGAAAGCTCAAGTAGCTACATGGCAAAGCCACGCTGTAGGGGTTTCACAATGTTGGCCAGGCTGGTCTTGAACTCCTGACCTCAGATGAAACACCCGCCTCAGCCTCCCAAAGTGCTGGGATTACAGACATGAGCCACCACGCCAATTGAGACAGGGTCTCACTATGTTGCCCAGATTGGTCTTGACCTCCTGGGCTCAAGCGATCCTCAGGTCTTGGCCTGCTAAAGTGCTGGGGTTAAAGATGTAAGCCACCGTGCCCGACCTCAATCTTTACATCCATTTTGATTTTAACTTTTCAGTTAATCCTGCAAGGGAGGTAAGATTATCTCCACATGAACAGATGGTGCAGCTGAGGCCCAGTAAAAGAAAGTAACTGGCCCAGGGTCACCCATGAATACAGAGCAGAACTAGGGTTTGAACCGAGGCCCATCTGTCCCCACAGCTGAAGCTCCCTCTCTCCACCAGAATAACAGGGAATAGCCCTTTGTTCTGACATAAGAGCCAGGCCTAGGCCTAAGCACTGCCCATAACAGCCCCATAAGGTGGGGACTGTCACCAAGCCCATCAGTAGTTTGAGGAACTGCAGAGAACATCCCTTTCCCTGGCCCAGGAGACTGTGCCCAGCCCTGTCCACCACCACTGCACTCTCACCAGCGTGTCCGGAAAGTTGGACCCAAGGGTAGTGTTTTCGGAAGGAGACCACGAAGGGTGAATACTTCAGAACTGTCTTCAGCTTCTTCCAGGGTTTGCTCTGTTGGGAGCAGAGCAGAGTGGGGTCAGGGCCGAGGTCAGGGAAGGCAGGGGCTAGAGGTGCTGCAATGAGAGGGAAGGAAGGGGAACCTGCAGTCTTTCCAGGGCCGGGGGCTTCCTGGTATCACTGTCCCAGGCTTGTTGGGGTGAGTGAGCCCCACTCAGTTCAATCACTAGATCGCCCAAATGCCTCAGCAAGATAGGGGAAATTCTTTGTCAATTTCTCCCTTTCTGTCTTCAGTTTCTTTGCATCTGTGTCTCTCAGTCCTTCTCTTATGAGGAAGGATAGGCTAGGTTTTGCTGTGGTAACAACCAACCCCTACATCTTCCACAGCACATACACTATCCCAAATCTCTTTGTTTATTATTATTTTTAATATGGCATCTTACTCTGTCGCCCAAGCTGGACTGCAATGGCGTGATCTTGGCTCACTGCAACCTCCACCTTGCGGGTTAAGCAATTCCTCTGCCTCAGCCTCCCGAGTAGCTGGGATTACAGGCACTTGCCACCACGCCCAGCCTGCCTCAGTCTTCTGAAGTGTTGGGGTTATAGGTGTGAGCAATTATGTTGGGCCCAGTCACAAATCTTGGAAGCCCCATCTCTGTCCCTAAACCAGGTCAGACCTTCTGGGGAAAATGATAAGAGGCAGTTGATGGATGGAGATGGACCACAGAGAGAGACAGAAACAGAGCCAGATGATGTAGTGATGACAGAGAGAGACAGGGACAGCAGTAGAGACCACAGCAGTCATGAGAGCTGTTCTCCACACAGCTCCAGCTACTAGTCCAGAGACATCCCTCCTGCCTTCTTGAACCGAGGTTTTTGTTTTTGTTTTTCATTTTTAGAGAGACAGGATCTCTGTCACCCAGACTGCAGAATAATGGCACCATTATATCTCACTGCAACCTCAACCTCTAACTCCTGGACTCAAGTGATCCTCCCATCCCAGAGCAGACAGGACTACAGGTATGTGCCACCATGCCAAGCTATTTCATGGCATCTTGCTATGTTGCCCAGACTGGTCTTGAACTCCTGGCCTCATGCAATCCTCCCATCTTGGTCTCCAACATGCTGGGATTACAGGTGTGAGCCACCACACCTGGCCTTGCTTTGGCCAATTAACTGTGAGCAGAAATGTCACTTTTGCAGAGGAGCCTTAAAAGCCAATTCATGACTCTCCATGTTCCTTCCCCTGTGGGTGAGAGAGTAAGAAGAGAAATGAAAGCTCCCTCAGCCTGGGCCCCTGAGTGAGGACAGCATGAAGCAGAGCCCCTGACCCACCACTGAGCCATGGCCAATGTGTAGTATAAACCAAAATAATCCCTTGTTGTTCTAAGTCACTAAGATTTGGGGGCTACTTGTTACCGCAGCAAATCCTGACCTACCCTGACAAATACAGAGACCGGTATAGAATTGCTAAAATAGAAAGAAACAGGCCAGGTGTGGTGGTTCTCACCTGTAATCCCAGCACTTCAGGAGGGTGAGGCGGGTGGATCACCTGAGGTCAGGAGTTTGAGACCAGCCTGGCCAACATGGTGAAACCCCATCTCTACTAAAAATACAAAAATTAGCCAGGTGTCGTGGCACACACCTGTAGTCCCAGCTACTCCGGAGGATGAGGAATGAGAGTCATTTGAACCCAGGAGGTGGAGGTTGCAGTGAGCCAAGAACATGCCACTGCACTCCAGCCTGGATGACAGAGTGATACTCCATCTCAAAAAAAAAAACAACAACAAAAGAAATATAGGAAGACTGAAAGAGAGAGTAATGATGAAAAGAAAAAGATGAATAGACATAGAAAAAGAGAGAGACCGAGAATGATAGGAAATCACAGAAGCAGCCAGGTGCGGTGGCTTACGGCTGTAATCTCAACACTGGGAAACCAAGGTGGGAGGATTACTGAGCCCAGGAGATCGAGGCCAGCCTGAGCAACATAGCAAGACCCCCATCTCTACAAAAAAATTATTTATTTATTTATTTATTTTTCGAGATGGAGTTTCACTCTTGTTGCCCAGGCTGGAGTACAATGGTGCGATCTCAGCTCACTGCAACCTCCTCCTCCAGGGTTCAGGAGATTCACCTGCCTCAGCCTCCTGACTAGCTGGGATTATAGGCATGATCCACCATACCCGGCTAATTTTTGCATTTTTAGTGGAGACAGAGTTTCATTTCACTATGTTGGTCAGGCTGGTTTCAAACTCCTGACCTCAGGTAATCCACGCGCCACAGCCTCCCAACTGTGCTACTGCACTCCAGCCTGGGCAACAGGGAGAGACCCTGACTCAAAAAAAAAAAAAAAAAGAAAAGAAAAGAAAATAAATAAAGAAAACCAGAGAAGCAAACAGTAAACAGAGATTTCGTTGTATCATGCTGACTAAACTATGAGCTTTTTGACAGGGTTAGTGTCTATGACTCATGAACACATACACACACAGGAATACATTCTGCGCCCCATAAGCACGTAGAGTCCCTTAGCAAGTACTGGGAGAGCAGGTCACCTCCAGAGAAGAAAGCTGTGTGGCTCATCCCCCTCCTACCGCAGGATCAAGGGCGTGTCCATCTCTCCAGGCCCCTGAGAGCCCAGCTACCTTGCAGACATCTCTTTGACAGTGGAAAGGTTAACAGGGAGTCACACTGTTGGGCTTCAGGGTTCAGGATGGGCTAGTCCCGCCCCAGTCCAGCTGCCAGCCCTGGGGAAGAGATGATTAATAAAGGTTCCTGTTTACTAGGTACCTGGAACATTCCAGGCACAATGACAAAGACTCGGTGTGCCACAACCTACTTAATTCCTAAAAACACAACCACAGGGAGATTATCGTCTTGGTGTTACAGAGGAGGAAACAGAGGTGAAGCCACTTACCCAGCATCCCCCGCACAGCTCAGGGGTTCTAGCTCTGGTTGGATTCCCGTGCCTTGGGGCTTACCCCACTACGCTCCTGCTGGACTCCAAGCTCATGAAGGCAGAAACTGGGGTTGTGGTGGTTATGATTATGTCCCCGGCACATGGCCTGGCACATAACAGATGCTCCAGAAACCTTCTTTGATACTTGGATTGAAGGATGTTAGTTGAGATGTTTTTAATCATAATTTTTTTTTTTTTGAGACAGGATCTCACTCTGTTGCCCAGGCTGAAGTGCAGAGGTATGATCTTGGCTGACTGCAACCTCTGCCTCCCAGACTCAAGCGATCCTCCTGCTTTAGCCTCCCAAGTAGTTGGGATACAGGCGTACACCACCACACCTGGCTAATTCTTTTTTACTTTTAGTAGAGACAAGGTCTCACTATGTTGCCCAGGGAGGTCTCAAATTTCTGGGCTCAAGCAAACCTCCTGCCTCATCCTCCCAAAGTGCTGGGATTATAGGTGTGCGCCACCACACCTGGCCCCTTAATCATAAATTTAGTATCTTCTCTCTGTGTTTTATGTTAGATCTGGGTCAGGCAGTGACTCATGCTTGTAATCCCACCACCTTGGGAGGCTGAGGTGGGTGGATTACCTAAGGTCAGGAGTTCAGGACCAGCCTGGCCAACAGATTGAAACCCCACCTCTACTAAAAATAAAAAAATTAGCTGGGTGTGGTGGTATGCACTTGTAATCCTAGTTACTTGGGAGGCTGGGGCAGGAGAATCACTTGAATCTGGGAGGCTGAGGTTGCAGTTAGCTGAGCTCTCACCACTGGACTATAGCCTGGGCAGCAGAGTAAAACTATGCCTCAAAAAAAAAAAAAAAAATTGGGGCTGGGCGTGGTGGTGGCTCAAGCCTGTAATCCCAGCACTTTGGGAGGCCAAGGCGGGTGGATCACGAGGTCAAGAGATTGAGACCATCCTGGTCAACATGTTGAAACCCCGTTTCTACTAAAAATACAAAAAATTAGCTGGGCATGGTGGCGTGTGCCTGTAATCCCAGCTACTCAGGAGGCCGAGGCAGGAGAATTGCCTGAACCCAGGAGGCGGAGGTTGTGGTGAGCCAAGATCGCACCATTGCACTCCAGCCTGGGTAACGAGAGCAAAACTCCATCTCAAAAAAAAAGTTAGACCTGATGGTTTGCCTGGGCTTTCTCAGAATTATTTCATGATGGTCTCAGCTTATATGCCCCTTCCTCCAGGAAGCCCTCTCTGACACCCCATGTCTGGCCAGTAACCTCTGCTGGACTCACACAACCTCCTGACCACTCTGAACTGTGACTGTCTGCTGATGGGTCTGTCTCTCTCTCCCTATTTGTGTCTTGATCACTGCTTTTTCCCCAGCAAAGCTAACATAGAGCCAAACACATAGCAGAGCCTTAGGGAGTGATTTTTGTCTGATGTGAATTATGGGATAGCAGTGGCTCACACCTATAATCCCAGCACTTTGGGAGGATGAGGCAGGAGGATCACTTGAGCCCAGGAGTTCAAGACCAGCCTGAGCCTGGGCAACACAGTGAGACACTGTCCCTACAAGAAAGCAAGAAAGCAAGAGAGAAAGAGAGAGAGAAAAGGAACACAATTTTTAAAAAAGGAGGGGATGATGAGAAGGAAGGAAGGAGGAAAGGGAGAAAGGAAGCTGAGCCTTTACGGTCAGACAGGATTTCAAAATTAAGGGAGAAGGAAGCAAGAGGATGCCGGCAGTGGGAACGGCTTGAGCAATGTGTGGAGGCAGGACAGCAGCAGGGTGTTCAAGGAACAGCGTGTACTCATGCCTCGTTACGGCAGAGGGGGTCAGGAGGAGGGAAGGAAGCCGGGTCTGGGAAGGCGCCTGGAGACCGGAGGCTCTGAACGCAGCACTGAGCCAGCCCCTGACTGCTTTCAGAGAGGGCACCTGAGCAGGGTGGTGTCTGCCCAGAGCTGGGCCATGGAGGCAGATCCTGGAAGGATGACCAAAAACTGGAGACAGAGAGGCCTGGGAGGGAGACAAGTTAGGAACAGAGCCACATTCTGCAAGGTTTAAAACGATGGGTCTGAAACTCAGCCAGAACTGAGTTAGAATCCTGGCTCTGACTTGACCTGGCCAACCCTAAGCAAATGAACTCACCTCTCTATGCCTCAGCTCCCCACCTGTGGAATGGAGACAACCTCAGTGCTGTCGTAGGATTCATAGTTAACACATATAAAGCCCTTAATTAAGATAGATGTTATTTTAAGATAACAATATGACAGGAAAAAAAGGCCAGGTGCCGTGGCTCATGCCTGTAATCCCAGAACTTTGGGAGGCCGAGGCGGGTGGACTGCTTGATGTCAGGAGTTCAAGACCACCCTGGTCAACGTGGTGAAACCCCATCTCTAAAACAAACAAACAAAAAAGAAAAATTTAACAACAAAAAAGACCAAAAAAAAAAAAAAAAGAAGATAAAACTTAAAATAGTGCCTGGTGTACAGTAAGGATTTGAATCCGATCTGCATCTTCCAATATGTGCATCCTTGGACAAGTGACTTGACCTCTCTGTGCCTCAGTTCCCTCATCTGTAAAAAGAGATAATAATAGTATCTACCTTGGCCAGGCACCATGGCTCATGCCTGTAATTCCAGCACTTTGGGAGGCTGAGATGGGTGGGTCACTTGAGGTCAGGAGTTTTGAGACTAGTCTGGCCAACATGGTGAAACCCCATCTCTACTCAAAATACAGAAATTAGCCAGGTGTGGGAGCCTATAGTCCCAGCTACTAGGAAGGCTGAAGCAGGAGAATTGACGAGGCAAAGGCTGCAGTGAGCCGAGATTGCGCCACTGCACTCCAGCCTGGGTGACAGAGAGAGACTCTGTCTCAAAAAAAAAAGTCCATGTGCAGTGGCTCATGCCTGCAATCCCAGCACTTTGGGAGGCTGAGGTGGACTGATCACCTGAGGTCGGGAGTTTGAGACCAGCCTGACCAACATGGAGAAACCCCATCTCTACAAAAACAAAAAAATACAAAATTAGCCCGGGCATGGTGGTGCATGCCTATAATCCCAGCTACTCGGGAGGCTGGGGCAGAAGAGGCAGGAGAATCGCTTGAACCTGGGGAGGCAGAGGTTGTGGTGAGCCCACATGGCGCCATTGCACTCCAGCCTGGGCAACGAGAGCGAAACTCTTGTCTCAGAAAAAAATATATATACCTGATTAGGGCTGCTGTGAGGAGTGAGTGAGTTAATAAGAGCACAGCACTTAGCACAGGGCTAAACATGAGTGAGTTCTAGCTGTTGTTGTTACTATTATTATTATTATTATTCACCCACTTCCAGCCCAGCGGTTCTGACATGCCAAGGAGGTGAGATGGCAGGCTGAGGGGAAAAAGCGATGGCAGAAGGCCAGGGAGGGTCAGCCCCTGCGCACGGGCACAGGCACGTCAAGGCAGGGCTGTCTCTCACAGTTAGGGCCACATGTGTGAACACATCCCTAAGGAAGACATGTGGGGTGAGGGGGGCTCAGAGCAATGAGAGGCCTCAGCAGGCAAGATGACAAGCTGATGGACTCCGGACTCCGCTCCCAGCCCCAGTGAATCTCTCCAGTTTCACATCAGCCTCTGCTCTGTCCCGCCCTCCCTGAACCTGCCTGGCCAGCCCTCCTGATTCACCAGGGAAGAGCCACACCCAAGCTGGGGGTGAGGGTGGACAGTAAACAAGAGTGTGCAGGGGGCTTCTTGGGGACCTGCGGGTCACAGGGGAGACCAGGTGTGCTCCTGGCTAGGTCAAGAATCCTTTGGCATTTGGGGTTCACACAGCCCTTTGAGAATCTGATGAAAAGTTGGGGGAATTTGCTTCACTCCCTAGAAAAATGTACATATAGGCTGGGCGCAGTGGCTCATGCCTGTAATCCCAGCACTTTGGGAGGCCGAGGTGGGCAGATCACCTGAGATCAGGAATTTGAGACCAGCCTGGCCAACATGGAGGAACCCCGTCTCTGCTAAAAATACAAAATTAGCCAGGTGTGGTGGCACATGCCTGTAATCCTAGCTACTTAGGAGGCTGAGGCAGGAGAATCACTTGAACCTGGGAGGTGGAGGTTGCAGTGAGCCAAGATCGTACCATTGCACTCCAGCCTGGGCAACAAGAACGAAACTTCATCTCAAAAAATAAAAAAATGTGCATACAAATGGGCTAAGGGGTGGTGAAGGTTTGTGAACCTTTAAGGCAGCCACAGGCCCCAGACAAAGAAATGTGGGGTAGAAAGTGCACCCTGCCTGTCTTCCTATTCCAGTATTCCTCAGATTCCAGAGGATCCGACAGAGGTCAGACCCTCACTATAACAATATATGTGAATACACACAGACTCGCTTAGTTCTACAATTTCAGGGGTTCCAGGGCCTCATGAAGTCGGTCAGTGGCTGTCAATTGCAGACCCCCAGGACTGGAGACAGTGCAGGAAGGGGAAAGGAGACAATTAAGAGGGGGTACCTGGAGTGGGTTAGTAACCTGGCTGTCAGAGGGAGGAGGTTAGTGGATGGAAGAGTTTCCTGGAGATGAAATTGCTGGTGGGCAACTAAGAGTCAATGGGTAGAGAACTTCTCAAGCAAGGCAGGGAAATAAGGAGTTTGGGGGGATGTGGCTCAAGGGCAGGATGGGTCCCACTCACCCCAGACCTGTCCTCAGGATCGCTGGCACCTCCGCCCCCGGCCACCACGTCATCCTCAGACTCGTCGAAAGAGGAGGCAGAGGAGAAGCCGCCACTGCCCCCAACAACCCGGGAGGGGGGTCCCACTGGCTGGGCCTCAGGCTCAGGGGTCTCAGGGGTGATGACGAGGCGGGGCACAGGGTACAGGGGGCTACACTTCAGGTGAGAGTACAAGTGAGTCATCAATTCCCCAGGTTCTGGTTCCTCTAATGGGCCATCCTCAGGCTCTCCCAAGAAGCAGTCTGTCCCAGGTGCTGTTTGGGAACCATCAGTGCCAGGCTGTGTCCAGGAGCCATCAGTATCCTGTTGTGTTTGGAAACCACCAGTGCCAGGCTGTTTCCTGGCTGTTACAGTATCCTGTTTTTTCTGGGAGCCATCAGTGTATGGCTCTGTCCAGGTACCTTCAATATTCTGTTGTGTCCAGGAGCCATCATTGTACAGTTCTTTCCAGGAGCCATCAGCACTTGGCTCTGTTGAGGGACAGGCTCCTTCTGGGTGAGTCTGGAGGTTGGAACTGGTCTGGTGGGTCCAGAGGCTATCAGCCCAGGACTTGACCCTCTCTGGCTGAGTCTGTGACCCATGTGTTTCCAGCTTTGTCCAGGGCCCATCAACCCCTGGCTGTGTCCAGGGGCTGGCCTTCTCGGGCTGAGACTGGAGGTCGGACCTGTGCGGATCAGTCCAAAGGCCATCTGTCCCGGTCTCCGTCCAAGGACAGGTCGTCTCCAGCTCTGACCAGCTCCTTTCTAGATGCGTCTGGAAGCTGGACCTGTCTGGCTCAGTCTTTTGGTTGGGCCTGTCGGTCTCTACTCCAAGGCCAGCTGCCGCGGGCTCAGTCTGTCCGTCTGTCCAGAATTCTGTCTGTGAACTATCGGTCCCCGGAGCAGGACCGAGGCTGGACCCCTCCGTCCCGGCCCAGGGCCCGCCCCCCTCCGGCCGCCCCGCCGGGGCCCCTGAGCCGGGCCCAGGTCGCTGCTGTCCCGGCTGCCGCCGCCGCCCTCCTCGCGGCGCCTCCAGTCCCATGCGGGCCGCTGCGCGCAGCGCCCCGGCCTCCGCCTCGCTCAGGCTCCCGCGGCACGGGCAGCGCCTCATGCCCGCTCCTTCGGTTCGGGCTTCGGCCGATCCGGCCCCTTCTATCCCTTTAAATCCCGTGAGGGGTGTGGCTGGGTAGCCCCGACTCTCAGGTTCCGGCCCGCGGAGCTCCAGCCCGCCCCGTCGCGCAAGGGTTAACCGATACTCCCCTTCCAAGGGAAAGCCCCGAAGCCCCGCCCCACCGGACGTGACGTAATGGAACGAGACGGAGCCTCGTCCGACTCCGCCTCCCGGGGGGTGTTGCCTCTGAGCAGCCGAAGCGCAACCAGGTAAGCATCTAGGGCACTGGGGTCCTGGTGGGGCGCCAGTTGGCCCTATTCCTCCATCCTTGTGACTAATCCACCCTCCCTACACCGTCGAATGACAAGTTCAACCTTCACTAAAACCCCCAGGGACGAGTATAGTCGCGGGCCCATTCTTCACGCACGGGCGGAACGGACTTTAAAAGATTTGGAGATCCTACGGGTGAGGGTTCGAGACCTTCCTCTGCCAGTTCCCAGCTCCGCCCTCCTGAGCAAATGACTTACGCTCCATTGAAGTTTCCGTAAGAAATCTCTCTCATGTATAGAACACTTGTTCAGTATTAGACCCCGACACGATTTCAATTCATTCTCTACAGCTGAATAATAGGGATGCCAGGGCTCCATTTTACACATTTTCCTCTGATCTCTGAGGACAGAGGCTCAGAGATCAGCCGGGCTCTACCCTTTGTTTGCAGCTACGGGGCTGTCTATATGACCTCATCTATGTGAAGCATGTGGCCCCGGGCCTGGCACTGTCAGCTGTAGCCTAGTAGGGTTAGTTATTGTCATAGGTGCTTTTTATATATTTTGCCCACAAGGCTGAGCTGCCACCCAGCCGCTGAGTCAGTCCTTCACGTCTGAAGGGGGACAGGAGGTGGATTGTCTTGAAATTGAGTCACCTTGGCCGGGCGCCTTAGCTCACGCCTGTATCCCAGCACTTTGGGAGGCTGAGGCGGGCGGATCACCTGATGTCAGGAGTTCGAGACCAGACTGACCAACATGGAGAAACCCCGTCTCTGCTAAAAATACAAAAAATAGCCAGGTGTGGTGGCGCATTCCCGTAATCCCAGCTACTCGGGAGGCTGAGGCAGGAAAATCGCTTGAACCCAGGAGGCGGAGGTTACTGTGATCCGAGATCGCGCCATTGCACTCCAGCCTGGGCAACAAGAGCAAAACTCCATCTCAATAAAAAAAAAAAAAAGAAAAGAAAGAAATTTAGTCACCTGGGAGACATTGGGCACAGGTCCAAGGATGTAAAATGAATCACCTCTTCACAGACCAATGAGAAATCAAAGCCAGGAGCCCACCCAGTACATCATACGAGTTGGGAAGCAGAAGTCCAGAGAGGGATGAGGGCTTCTCTGAGTCACACAGTACGGGAATAGAGACAAAGAGGCCTGATTCCCGACAAGAGGGGTTGGGGCAGCGGGGTTCTGTGGGAGAAGCATCGGCATCCCTCCCTCTCCCAGTGGTGGGAAGGATGCCCCAACCAGCTGCTTCTATTCCAGACTGTGAGAAGTGGGTGAGTCAGCCTGTTGTGGGTAGAGCAGGATTTCCAACACGCGCGTGCACACACACACACACACAGAGATAGGCTGGGAGCTGGTTTTCTGGGATGCCAAGGTTCCTGACTCAGCACTGGGAATCTTGGCTGACTGTATTCTGGGAAATGTCAGGCCTACAGGAAGCAGAGGGCTCCCAGTCGCACCATCCTGCAGGTGGGCGGGGAGCGGGGAGAGCCGGGTGTGTGAGGGAACAGAGACTCAGTTGAAGGCGTGAGTGGGAGACACTTGGCAAGCAAGGCAAGGGGTTTATATGCACAAGGAAGGAGGTTGGGTGCCAGAATGTGGGTGTTTGTGCAAAGTGGAGGGGCTCCATGTGCAAGGGAAATGTTTGCTGGGATGAATGTATTAAAAGGAGATGTGTTGAGCCTGCCGGGGGTAAAAATAAGGGGAGTTGGCAAGATATTCGTACAAAAGAGAGATGTGAGGTTTGTAAGGGAGACTTTGCAAGAAGGATAGTGTAGGGAACAGAAGGGTCTGTCGCGTACAAGCCTCTTTGAGGTGAGTGTAAAGGCAGACAGGGCACGCGTGCGCTCCCGCGATGCCCCAGCAATCCCCTCAGGCGGGTCCCGGACACCCAAAACCCGGCTCCAGCGCCGGGTCCCCCTTCTGGCTCCGCCCCCCGCGCACAGATGGACAAACTCCATGCCATTCAGCGGGTTGCTGCCGCGCCATTGGTTGGCTGGTCGAAGGGGCAGGCATGCTGAGGCTCCCGGAAGCACAGAAAGCCCCCAGCACGTTGCGGACTCGGAGCCTGAGAGCAGTGGGTGCTTAGCAACGGGGGAGGTGCCCAGTAACGGGGTAGGGATTAAGGGGGACACCGGAGGAATTGTGGGTGCCTACAGTGCCATTAGAGGGGAAGGCGGTGCCAAACAACGAGCGGGATTTCAGAGGAGTGGAGAGGTAGCCCCGGAGGAACTGTGGGTGTCTAGGAACGAGGGAGGACCATAGCAACGGTGGGGGTTCGAGGGGGGAAGTGCGTTTTGGAGGCGCGCAGGAGGAGCTAAGGGTTCCTAGCAACCAGGAGAGAACCAGCAGAAACTGTGGGAATCTATTAATAGTGGAGGAAGTATTTGGTGGGTGGGAATCAGAGAGGGTGGACACAGAGGAACGTGGGGGCCTAGCCAAGAAGCCAGGCAACTCCCACCTGAATAAACCCCTCCTCTCCTCCCCCAGGCAATGTGGCTGAAGGTCGGGGGCCTACTTCGGGGGACCGGTGGACAGCAGGGCCAGACTGTTGGTTGGCCTTGTGGGGCCTTGGGGCCTAGGCCTCACTGCTGGGTAAGACGCTGGGGAGCGGGTCCCCAAGGGGAAGAGGCTGAGGGAGACCAAAGAGGGTAAAAGGACTGGAGGAGTCCGGAAGGGCCAAGTGACCCCATGTCTTCCCCTCCTTACCAAAGTATATCTCTTGCAGTGGCCATGTGGAGGTTCTTGGGCCCAAAAGTTTTACCAGAGTGGGCCTGGGAGAGGCCTGGGTGAGGAGGACATTCGTAGGGCACGAGAGGCGTGTCCCAGGAAGACACCCCGGCCCCAGGTATCGTTACCCCCCGCCACTCAACACCCCACGAAGGCTGCTGGATCCCTGAGCTTGGGGAAGGATGTGGTGGCAGGGTGGGTGCACTCTCTGGGCACGATGCTCGCTTTCTCACCCTCAGACCTTGTCCCCATTTCCCAGCTGAGTGACCGCTCTCGAGAACGCAAGGTGCCTGCCTCCCGCATCAGCCGCTTGGCCAACTTTGGTGGTAGGTGTGACTTTGGGGGATCTTGGTGTGACCTTGAAGAGGCAACAATTACAGATTGAAACAAGGGAGAAGATGCCTCAGACAGGAGAGACGGAGAGAGACAGAGAAAGAGAGACAAAGGGTCTGCAAAGCCAAAAGAAATTGAAAGGAACATAAATGATGATTTTTTTTTTTTTGAGACAAGGTCTCATTTTGTTACCCAGTCTGGAATGCAGTGGCGTGATCACCACAGCCTCGAACTCCTGGGCTCAAGGAATTCTCTCATCTAGCTTCCTGAGTAGCTGGGACAACGACTGTGCACCATCATGCCTAGAATTTTTTTTTTTTTTGAGGTGGAGTCTCGCTCTGTCACCAAGGCTGGAGTGCAGGGGCATGATCTTGGCTCACTGCAACCTCCACCTCCCGGGTTCAATGATTCTCCTGCCTCAGCCTCCCAAGTAGCTGGGATTACAGGCACCCGCCACCACGCCTGGCTAATTTTTGTACTTTTTAGTAGAGATAGGGTTTCACCATATTGGCCAGACTGGTCTCCAACTCCTGACTTCAAGTGATGCACCCGCCTCAGCCTCCCACAGTGTTGGGATTACAGGCGTGAGCCACAGCGCCCGGCAAGCCTCTGAAACTGGCCCAGATAATTAAAAAAAATTTTTTTGTGGGGTAAGGTCTGCCTATGTTGTCCAAGTTGGTCTCGAACTCCTTGTCTCAAGCGATCCTCCTGCCTCGGCCTCCTGAAGTCCTGGGGTTCTATGCATGAGCCACTGCTCCTGGCTATGATTACATTTACTGAGAACCTGTAATGTGCAGTGCCCATATACACACATGCTGCACTGAATCAGTGCATTCTGTAGATGAGGACATTGAGGCTAAGAGAGGGAGATAACTTGACTCTGGGTTGCATAGCTGGATTTCATGCAGGTCACAACCTGCATGAAAAATACGCATTTACCTGTGGAGCAAGGAAAAATCTTGTTTCATGAAACATATACTTTGGTCTGCACCGTTTATAATGTAAATATCTTCTTTACTGCAGATTATGGTTCAAGTTCCCCCCACCCCGAGATGGAGTCTTGCTCTGTCCCCCTGGCTGGAGTGCAGTGGCACGATCTTAGCTCACTGCAACCTCCGCCTTCCAGGTTCAAGTAATTCCCCTACCTCAGCCTCCTGAGTAGCTGGTATTACAGGTGCACACCACCACGCCTGACTAATTTTTGAATTTTTAGTACAGACGGGCTTTCACCATGTAGGCCAGGCTGGTCTCGAACTCTTGACCTTGTGATGTTCCCGCCTCAACCTCCCAAAGTGTTGGGATTATAGGCATGAGCCACTGTGTCTGGCCCAGTTCAAGTTTTAAAAATATAGATTCTGCTGGGCCCAGTGGCTCATGCCCGTAACCCCAACACGTTGGGAGGTCAAGGCGGATGGATCACCTGAGGTTGGAAGTTTGAGACCAGCCTGACCAACATGGAGAAACCCCAGCTGTACTAAAAATACAAAATTAGCCAGGTGTGGTGGTGGCACAGGCCTGTAATCCCAGCTACTTGGGAGGCTGAGGCAGGAGAATCATTTGAACCCTGGGAGGCGGAGGTTGCGGTGAGCCAAGATCGTGCCATTACACTCCAGCCTGGGCAACAAGAGCAAAACTCTGTCTCTTAAAAAAAAATTGATATATATAGATATAGTTAGATAGATTGATTCACAGTCTGCAGAGGCAGTCGAAGGCACTGATTAGAGCTTTGGTACCAGGCTGCCCAGGGATCAAGGGACAACTCTGCTTGTCCTTGCTTTGTGACTGTGAGCAAATTACTTCACTTCTCTGAACCCCAGTTTCCTTTTCTGTAAAGTAGAAGTTTTTCTGTAAAATACATTTCATGAAAGTGAGGACTTCATGTAAGGACAAAAATGAGTAATTGCACAGAAGGCACTGGGAATAGCCCCTGACATGTAGAAAGGACACAGAAAATGCCAGGTATGGTAATTGACAAGAGATGGTGACGATGACAGAAGGAGCAAGACCCGAGAGGTCTTTAGGGACAGGAGGAGAGGTATCAGAGGAAATCAGAGATGGAGAGTTAACATCAAAAGGAGGAAAAGAGAGAAAGACGCCCAGATAGATCCGACAAATGGGGAGAAGAGGAGATGCAGAAATAACTGGCTTAGAAAAGGAGCAGCCAAGCCTCGTAGCCCACACCTGTAATCCCAGCACTTTGGGAGGCCAAGGCAGGAGGATCGCTTGAGTTCAGGAGTTCCAGACCAGCCTGGGCAACATAGTGAGACTCTTGTCTCAATACAAAATTAGGTGAGCGTCGTGCGCCTGTGATCTCAGCTACTTGGGAGGCTGAGGCAAGAGGATCACTTGGGCCCAGGAATTTGAGGCTGCAGTGAGCTGTGATGGTGCCACTGCACTCCAGCCTGGGTGACAGAGCGAGACCCTGTCTCTAAAAAGAGAAAGATGATCGCATTGCAGATTTGGAAATAAAAAAGAGAGAGAGATGATTATAAAGAAGAGAAAGTGTGGACAGAGAGAGGAGTCATCAGAAGACAGAGGGACCTGGGATGATCGTTCTGGGGTCTTCTTAACCTTGGCCACACATTAGAATTATCTGAGATGCTTTTTAACAAAGTACAAATTCCCGTGTCTCAGTGCAATTTCATCAGAATCTTGGGAGTCGAGTCTGGACATCATGTTTACCGGAGCTCCTCTGGTGACTCGAATGTGCAGCCAGGACTGAGAACTGCTGGGAGGGAGACAGAGACGACGTGGAGGGAGGGTTAAAGAAAGAGGAAGCCGCATCTTGAAGGGAGCTCTGTGTGGGAAGAGAGTCAGAGACTGATTTGGAGACAGAGTTACAAAGATTTGGCAAGAAAGAGTTGGGAGAGACAAGACTGGGTGTGGTGGCTCACACCTGTAATCTTAGCACTTTGGGAGGCTGAGGAAGGAGGATCACCAGAGGTCAGGAGTTCGAGACCAGCCTGGCCAACATGGTGAAACCTCGTCTCTACTAAAAATACAAAAAAAAAAAAATTAGCCGGGCGTGTGGATGCATGCCTGTAGTCCCGGTTACTTGGGAGGCTGAGGCAAGAGAATCACTTGAATCCAGGAGATGGAGGTTGCAGTGAGCCAAGACTGTGCCACTGCACTCCAGCCTGGGCAACAGAGTGAGACTCCATCTCAAACAAAAGGAAGAAAAAGAGTTGGGAGACAAGCATTCTTGGAGAGAAACAGAAAGGAGCGTGGGTTTGGGGAGGGCACCCCAGGCTAATGGGCACTCATATTTTTCTCTTGCACCCCAGGACTGGCTGTGGGCTTGGGGCTGGGAGCGCTGGTCGAGATGGCTAAGAAGTCCCTGCCAGGAGGTCATCTAAAGTCAGGTGAGTGAGCCATACTTCCTGGGTTCATATCCTGGCTTTGCCTGTGGCCTGGGCAAGTGACTTCACCCCTCTGAGCTCCGGTTTCCTCATCTGGAAGATGAAGGTGATGATAATTTACCACCTCTTAGAGTCACTGTGAAGTGCTCTGAACAAATCTACACCACTATCAGGGTCATGATTAAGAGAAGCATATTAGATTTTTTTTTTTTTTAGATGGAGTCTTCCTCTGTCGCCCAGGCTGAAGTGCAAATGGCGCAATCTTGGCTCACTGCAATTTCCGTCTCCTGATTCAAGCGATTCTCCTGCCTCAGCCTCCTGAGAAGCTGAGATTACAGGAACATGCCACCACACCTGGCTAATTTTTGTGTTTTTAGTAGAGATGGGGTTTCACCATGTTGGCCAGGCTGGCCTCGAACGCCTGACCTCAAGTGATATGCTGCCTGCCTCTGCCTCCCAAAGTGCTGGGATTACAGGCATGAGCCACTGTGCCCTGTCATATATTAGATTATCTGAGAAAACTTTAAGCCATTGGGAGTTCCTAATTCGGAGCAGGAGCGGAAAGGTGAAAATAGAAGTGCCAGCGGGGGGTCTGTGTACATCAGAGATGGAATTAGATATGTAGCATTTGCGGATGAGATTCCTCAGCAAGTCAATGTGTTGAAACAAGTGGGGGTGGATATTCTAGATTAAAACGAGATGAAAGAGACATCATTTGACAGATGGAGTATATGAACCATGATTGGATTATAGTTTGGAAAAAAACTCGAAAGACTTTTTGGGGACAATTGGAAAATCCGAATATGGACTGGATGGCAGATTTTAGGGAATCATTGTTAATTTTCTTACATGTGATTACGGTGCTGTGATTGTGTAGGGGAATATCCTTATTCTTAGCAGAGCTTAAGTGCAACTACATGTAAGTGGGTCAGCAAAAAATAATAATAGCAAGTGTGTGGGCACACGCACAGATAAAGCAGACGACGCCAAATGGTACCATGTTGAATCGGGGTGGAGGGTGTGCAGGTGTTCAGGATATTATGCATGCAATTTTTCTATTTGGATTTTTTCTTTCTTTCTTTTCTTTTTTTTTTTTTTTTTTTTTGGAGACAGGGTCTTGCTGGGTCACCCAGGCTGGAGTGCAGTGGTACAGTCACGACTCACTGCAGCCTTGACTTCCCCAGGCTCAGGTGATCCTCCCACCTCAGCCTCCTGAGTAGCTGGGATTATAGATACATGCCACCGCACCTGGCTAATATTTTGTATTTTTTGTAGAGCTAGGTTTTCACCATGTTGACCAGGCTGGTGTGGAATGTCTAGCCTCAAGTGATCCTTCTCGCTTGGCCTCCCAAAGTGCTGGGATGAGCCACCACACCCAGCCTGAATTTTTTTTTCAAAATAAAAAGTTGAGGGTAGGTAGAGGATTAGGGTTTGGGTAGGGCCAGTCTGAGTCTACATCCCACTTCTTACTTCCTGGAGTGATTGTGGGCATTCAGCCAGAGAATCCACAAAGACACTTAGGATTCCGCCTGGAACAGGGTGAGCACTCAGTAATGAGCTCAATAAAATGTTATTTTATTTTATTTTATTTTATTTTATTTTATTTTTTATTTTTTATTTTTTTTTGCCAATCATTGAGAGGTTGTAAGGTTGCTGAGGTTGGTTGGCCTTGAACTCTTGGCCTCGCCTTCGCAAGCGCCACGACATCCGGCCGGAGCCACTTTGGGCCCCAATGTTATTTTATTTTAAATTTTATATTAAGGTAGAGAGTCTTGCTCTGTCACTCCGCCTGGAGTGCAGTGGTGCAGTCATGGCTCCCTACAGCTTTGAACTTCTGGGCTCAATGATCCTCTTACCTTGGCTTCCTGAAGTGCTGGGATTACAGGTGTGAGCCACCACAACTAGCTTTCAAAACTAATGAAAGCTTAAATATTGCTTTGTTGTGCTGTGCTTGCATCTGCATCCCATGTAAGTAAAAACTGGAATGAGACAGAGATTAGCACAGCCCCCGTGCAGAGATGACATACAAATTCATAAAGTGTTCATATTAAAAAAAAGAAAGGTGGCTCACGCCTATAATCCCAGCACTTTGGGAGGCCGAGGCGGGTGGATCACGAGTTCAAGAGATCGAGACCATCCTGGTCAACAAGGTGAAACCCCGTCTCTACTAAAAATACAAAAATTAGCTGGGTATGGTGGCACGTGCCTGTAATCCCAGCTACTCGGGAGGTTGAGGCAGGAGAATTGCTTGAACCCAGGAGGCAGAGGTTGTGGTGAGCCG
This sequence comes from Saguinus oedipus, assembly GCA_031835075.1. NCBI lineage: Eukaryota > Metazoa > Chordata > Mammalia > Primates > Cebidae > Saguinus > Saguinus oedipus. Next base: position 43,548,956 of record CM063187.1, on the reverse strand, counting down.
AGATCGTGCCATTGCACTCCAGCCTGGGTAACGATAGCGAAATAAACAAACAAACAAATAAATAAAATGCTTTGCCAAAGCTGAAATGTAATTTGCATATAAAACCAGGTACACATACCTGTAAGTGTATGGCTTGGTGGGTTTTCTCAAAATATATTTGTCTGTACCCAGTGCAAGAAACCCTAGAACAGCAGCTGTGAAACTTCTTCACCTCAGGATCCCTGTACACCCTTAAAACTGATGAATGGTTGCCAGGTGTGGTGGCTTATGCCTGTCATCCCAGCACTTTGGGAGGCCAAGGTGGGTGGGTCATGAGGTCAGGAGTTTGAGACCAGCCTGACCAACATGGTGAAACCCCGTTTCTACTAAAAATACAAAAATTAGCTGGGCATGTTGGTGCCCACCTATAATCCCAGCTACTCAGGAGGCTGAGGCAGGAGAATTGCTTGAATGTGGGAGGCGGAGGTTGCAGTAAGCCAAGATCACACCACTGCACTCCAGCCTGGGCAACAGAGCAAGATTATGTCTCAAAACAAAAACAAAGAAGAAAAACAAAAAACTGATGAATGGATAAATACAATGTGATAGGTATATAATGGAATATTATCCAGCCATAAAAAGGAATGAAGGACTTACACATGCTGTAATGTAGATGAATCTTGAAAACACTAAGTGAGGCCAGGTATGGTGGGTCATGCCTGTAATCCAAGCACTTTGGGAGGCCGAGGCAGGTGATAACCTGAAATCAGGCGTTCAACACCAGCCTGGCCAACAAGGCCAAACCCTGTCTCTACTAAAAATACAAAAAATTAGCTGGATGTGGTGGCAGGCACCTGTAATCTCTGCAACTTGGGAGGGTGAGGCAGGAGAATTGCCTGAACCCAAGAGGCGTAGGTTGAGGTGAGCCAAGATCGCACCATTGCACTCCAGCCTGGGTAAACGAGCGAAACTCCGTCTCAAAAAAGAAAAAAAAAGAAAAAAGAAATAAAAGAAAACACTAAGTGAAAGCAGCCACACGCATATTGAATGATTCCATTAATATGAAATGTACAAAATAGGGAAATCTGTAGGGACACAAGTAGATTAGTGGTTGTTAAGGCCTAGGGAGATTGGGGAAAATGAGGAGTGACTGCTAATGGGTATAGGGTTTCTTTTTTTCTCTTTTTTTGAGGCAAAGTCTCCCTCTATCACCCAGGCTGGAGTACAGTGGCGGGACCATGGCTCACTGTAACCTCCATCTCCTGGTTTCATGTGATCCTGCTGCCTCAGTCTCCTGAGTAGCTGGGACTGTAGGTGTGCACCACCACACGTGGCTATATTTTGTATCTTTTGTAGAAATGGGGTTTTACCACATTGTCCAGGCTGGTCTCAAACTCATGAGCTCAAGTGATTTTCCCGCCTCAGCATCCCAAAGTGCTGGGATCACAGGCCTGAGCCACCATGCCCGGCCAGGTTTCTTTTTTGGGTGGTATAACTGTCCTAAAGTTGATTCTGGTGATGCTTGCACAAGTCTGTGAATATAATAATAATCATTGAATTATATAATTTAAATGGCGAATTATACAGTATGTGAATTATTTCTCAATAAAACTGTTAAAAATAGAATGAGCACCCGAAGAGGTTGTTTATGTGGGTTATATTTATCGATGTTTACTGTATTAGAGATTAAAACTGAGGAATTTTTAGGCCAGGTGCGGTGGCTTATATCTGTCCCAACACTTTGGGAAGCTGGGGCAGGAGGATCCCTTGAGGTAAGGAATTTGAGACCAGTCTGGGTGACATAGTGAGGCCCCACTTTTAGAAAAAGTAAAAAAATTAGCAAAGCCTGGTGGTGCACACCTGTAGTTGCAGTTACTCAGGAGGTTGAGGCAGGAGGATCACTTGGGCTCAGGAGGTTGTAGTGAGCTGTGATTGTGCTGCTGCACTCTAGCCTGGGTGACAGAGTGAGACATCGTCTCAAAAACACACAAAAAAATGGAGACATTTTTAACACACAAGAGTACACAGGTACACATTCCATCAGCTGTCAGCCTGATGATGTCCTCACATGTCCTGATGCCTCTGGAGAACTCCACTGAATGTTCTCAGAGGTGTGAGAGCAGAAAAGGAAAAGTAACATCTTAATGTCACGAGGAAAATAGTTTGATCTCTCAGACCCCTCTGCATGGTCCCAGGGACCCTCAGCAGTCCCTGGCCCACATTTCGAGAATTGTTGCCCTTCTCATGTCCCCTGGTCACTCCCCTCACCAAGGGTGACCTCTGTCTTGGCTCCTGGACTCTGGATTTGTTTTGCCTCATTTTGCTGTTTGTATCAGTGTAACTGGGTGGTATTCTCTCACACACCTGGCTGCTTTCACTGCGCAGGTTTGTGAGACGCATCTGGGCTGTAGTGTGTAGTGGTAGCTCGTCTATTCAATACCGTAGTAGGCACTCTGTGACTCTCCTGCAATTTGTTTTAATTTATGTTTATTTCTTTTTTTTCCGAGACAGGGTCTAGCTCTGTTGCCCAGGCTGGAGGGCAATGGTGCCATCATGCCTCACTGCAGCCTTGACCTCCTGGGCTCAAGCAATCCTCCCGCCTGAGCCTCCTGAATAGCTGGGACTATGGGCACATGCCACCATACACCCAGCTAATTAGAGACAGGGTCTTGCTTCGTTGTCCAGGCTGGTCTGGAACTCCTGGGCTCAAGCCTTTTTCCTTCGTTGGCCTCTCAAAGTATTGGGATTATAGGCGTGAGCCAACATGCCTGGCTTCCATATTTCATTTTAGTCATTCCCGTTGGCGTGCAGATGATATATTTTATTTTATTTTATTTATTTATTTTTTTGAGACGGAGTTTCGCTTTTGTTACCCAGGCTGGAGTGCAATGGCGCAATCTCGGCTCACCGCAACCTCTGCCTCCTGGGTTCAGGCAATTCTCCTGCCTCAGCCTCCTGAATAGCTGGGATTACAGGCACGCGCCACCATGCCCAGCTAATTTTTTGTATCTTTAGTAGAGACGGGGTTTCACCATGTTGACCAGGATGGTCTCGATCTCTTGACCTCGTGATCCACCCGCCTCGGCCTCCCAAAGTGCTGGGATTACAGGCTTGAGCCACCGCGCCCGGCCGATATATTTTATTTTAATAGAGAAAGGATGTCACTATTGCCCAGGTTAGTCTGAGACTCCTGCATTCATCCCACCTCGGTCTCCCAAAGTGCTGGTATTTCAGGCGTGAGCCACCAGGCCCGGCCGCAGTGATGGTATTTGTGGTTGTTAATTCTAATGTTGTTCTCTCCCCAGAGGGTGGCTCTGGGCTGGACTCCAGCCCCTTCCTGTCGGAGGCCAATGCAGAGCGGATTGTGCAGACGTTATGTACAGTTCGAGGGGCCGCCCTCAAGGTTGGCCAGATGCTCAGCATCCAGGGTACAGCATGACCTTCCACCCCTGACCCCTGACCCTGATCTCATTTCCACCCCAGCCCTACCACCAACATGCCCCAACTTCAGGTACTCACATGGGGGTCCTTCCTCACCTCCCTTATTGCCCCCCGTCGTTCCACTGTCTCCCAAGACAACAGCTGCATTAGTCCTCAGCTGCAGCGCATCTTCGAGCGGGTCCGCCAGAGCGCCGACTTCATGCCCCGCTGGCAGATGCTGGTGAGTGCCCGGGGCAGGAGGGTGGTGAGGGAGGCAGGCTCCATCTTCCCGGACCTGCCTGACCCTCCTGGCTTCACTGCCCCACTCCCTACCTCTGAGCCTCCCTTTCCCCATCTGTAAAATGGGGGTCACCAAAGTACACACCTCCTAGCATTGCTGTGATGATGAAAGGAAAGAGCAGCAGCTTGACCTCTGTGCTTCAGTTCCCTTGCCTGGGAAATGGCAAGAGTGACAGTCACACCCACATTGTAGGATCACATAAATTAGCTTACACAGAGCACTGAGGACAGCCCCTGATTCACCGTGAGTGACATGCAGGTGTTAGTGGTGATTATTACTGTTTTCTTAATTAAAAGAGATCATGTCTGTAAATAAGTTGGCATGGCCCCTGGCACTGAGCAAGTACCCAAGACATGAGTAATAATAACTGGGTAAGGCACAGAAACCAGGATTCCGCCACCTACCTGCCCTCCAGTCCCTGTTCTGCTTACTCACCATGTGGCCCAGGCAGCTACCACCTCTCTCTGGGCCACTCTGAATAGGACTTGGCCCACAGGAAGCCCTCTGTGAATTTTAGCTCTTCTTAATCACATTGACTGTGAGTTAATAATACCAATAAGAGCATAACGAGGATGGTTGGCGAGGTGCGATGGCTCATGCCTGTAATCCTTTAGGAGGCTGAGGCAGGAGGACTGCTTGAGACCAGGAGTTCCAGACCACCCTGGGCAACATAGTGAGGTCTTGTCGCTACTAAATATAATAACAGTAATAATTAACCAGCCACAGTGGCATGTACCTGTAGTCCCAGCTCTTCAGGAGGCAGGAGGATGGCTTGAGCTGGGGAGGTTGATGCTGCAGTGAGCCGTGAGGGTGCCATTGCACCCCAGCCTGGGCTATGGAGCGAGACCTTGTCTCAAAAAAAAAAAGGGGGATTGTTGTGACTCTTAGATATAAATAATAGCAATCCCCACAACAGCTCAACAGCCCAAGGAGTCCAGGCTTGGGGGACACAAGCTGGGCTGAGCCTCACAGTCTGCCAGTGCCTTGCGAGTCACTTGGGCAAGAGAGTTCTCTCTGAGCGTCAGTTTCCTCATCTGTAAAGAGGATGGCAGCCAAGAGCTTAGCCCAGGGCCCTGCATGTGGTGAGTGTTGGGTTATCAACATGTAAAGCACTCAGCCTGGGGAGTGAACTCAGCTGTGATGATGATGGCTGTGACCACTCCCTACAGAGAGTTCTTGAAGAGGAGCTTGGCAAGGACTGGCAGGCCAAGGTGGCCTCCCTGGAGGAGGTGCCCTTTGCCGCTGCCTCGATCGGGCAGGTGCACCAGGGCCTGCTGAGGGACGGGACGGAGGTGGCTGTGAAGATCCAGGTGAGAGGGGAGGCTGGGCAGGGTAGGGATGGGCACCCTGCTGGCCCAGAGGAGTGACTCCCACCCTCACCCCTCTTCCCTGACAGTACCCTGGTGTGGCCCAGAGCATTCAGAGCGATGTACAGAACCTGCTGGCAGTGCTCCAGATGAGCGCAGCTCTGCCTGCGGGTGAGACGCCCACCCATTCCTCTGCTGATCTCCAAAGGGGCTATGCCAGAGAGAGAAAGCAGGAGGAGGAGTCCAGAGGGGAGCACGGGCAGGGTGTGCTGGTATTGTGAGCCAGAGCGTGAGAGACAGAAAGCACACTGAGGTGGGGAGAGCCCAGGGAGCATGAGCACGCGTGGGAAAAGCCTTGCAGATTTTAACAGAGCCGCAGAGAGACAGGAACCCAGGGCTGAAATCCAGCAGCAGACTCGTAAAGGGTGTGCATGCAGGGAGCGGGATTGTAGGTACAGCAGAGCAGAAAAGGACAATCCTGTGGATGGCACGTGAGGAGGCGCCTGGAGAAGGGAGGACGGGTTGTGTTTGTGTAAGAGAGGGAGAGGGAGAGGGAAAGCCAGGGCCAGAAGTGAGACTCAGGCAGTGAACAACATGAGAGTCTGTAGGAAAAGGAGACAGTCGGAGTGAGCGTGACTCTGAAAGAGCTGCCAGGGACTGGGGTGCAGGCACGCCCAAGAGACAGATCCCAGGAAAGGCTTCAGAAGACCCCAGGGAACCCCACAGTCATGTGAAGGATGAGGGAAATGTGCAGACAGACGATGCGATGCAGGTCAGAGGTCTGGAGCAGGAGCTGCAGGAGAGGGAGGGTTGGCAGGAGAAGACATCCACCAGTGGGCGCCCCAGGCCCTTCCGCAGCTGACACACCTCCCCCACAGGCCTGTTTGCTGAGCAGAGCCTGCAGGCCTTGCAACAGGAGCTGGCTTGGGAGTGTGACTACCGTCGTGAGGCAGCCTGTGCCCAGAACTTCAGGTGAGCTGAGCCCCCGAGCTTCCTCCTTTCTTCCCTCCTAGGCTGGGTGGGAAGTAGATTCCCCCTCAGCTCCTGGCAGCTGGAACTGTGGGGTGGGGCAAACTCTTTCTCTTTCCTTTTTTTTTCTTTTTGAGACAGAGTCTCGCTCTTGTTGCCTAGGCTGGGGTGCAATGGTGCGATCTTGGCTCACTGCAACCTCCACCTTCCGGGTTCAAGCGACTCTCCTCCTCACCCTCCTGAGTAGCCGGGACTACAGGCACGTGCTATCACACCCTGCTAATTTTTGTAGTTTTAGTAGAGATGGAGTTTCTCTGTATTGGTCAGGCTGGTCTCGAACTCAGGACCTCAGGTGATCTGCCTGCCTCAGCCTCCCAAAGTGCTGGGATTACAGGCCTGAGCCACCATGCCTGGCTCTTTCTTTCAATCATTGTTCATCTGTCCATTCACTCACTCATCACTTTGCGTACCCCCGTGTCCTCTCTGAGCTTCGGCAGGTCACTTCCCAAGCGGCAGTCTTCTCTGTCAGATGGGACGCCTATCCACTGTGATCTGACCCACACACTTAATAATGCAGGTAAAAGTCCACACTCTGTTGGACTGACAGAGGCCAAGCAGCCCCCAACACTGGGAGGTGGAGAGAGTGGGCCACACAGCACCCCTTCTGCACCGCAGGTTGGGGGAGAAGGTAGCAGAAGCATTTTGAAAACAGGTTGGCATCATCACATAAGCCCTTCTATTTACAAACTCTGCAACCCAACGATTGCCCTCCCTGCTGAACACTCTAGGGACCCTTATGCCACTGTACACCATCGGACTATTCTAGAATGCTCACAGCAGCTCTGTCTGCAACAGGCTAAAACTGGTAACAACCCAGATCCATCAAGTTTATCCAGCAGGGTGGACCAATAAGCAATGCTGTATTCATCTGTGGAATATTACAAAGCAGTGAAAATGGATGAACCATGGCTATGTGGAACAATGTGGTTCTATCTTGCAGGATCCTGATGTGTAGCAATTAATGGCACCTCTGTGGGGTCCTCCACAGTGTGGCTCACACATTTATTGACAGCCCGAAATGTGTCAAGTTCCATAGACAGAGAGAGAGAAAGATCAGCAGAAGGCAGTGGTTAGAGGCACACACCCTGAACTCGGATGCGGGGTGAAGTTCCAGGTCAGCCCTAAACAGGTTGCGTGGCCTGCAGCCGTACAGTGGTCTCCAGAGAGCAACCTTGCACTGCAGAGTGCGGATCAGAGGGGAGTGTGCCGATGACATGCCCAGCATGGCTCAAGTTCAAGAGCGATTCAAACAGCAGAGATTTTTATCAATAAGGACAAAAACACCCCAAAGCAGGAGCTTGAGGAGAAGAGTGCGAAGTGGGGTGATGGGCCAGAGACCCCCTCCCCCACAGGATTTCCCAGTGCCCTTAGGATGAAACCCCACACCACCCTCCTGTTCCCCCTCACTCTCCTCCAGCCATCCCACGGGTCCTCAACCAGGGGCCTTGCTCATATTCTCTGCCTCCCAAATCTTATATGAACACAATGATTTTCTTTTATTTTTTTGAGACAGGATCTTGCTCTGTTTTCCAAGCTGGAATACAGTGGTGATATCACAGCTCACTGTAGCCTCAACCTCCCAGGCTCAAGTGATTCTCCCGCCTCAGCCTCCTGAGTAGCTGGCGCAGGCCACCACACCCAGCTCATTTTTGTATAGTTTTTCATAGAGATGTGGTTTCACCATGTTGCCCAAGCTGGTCTTGAACTCCTGGGCTCAAGCGATTTTACCACCTCGCTGTCTCAGAGTGCTGGAATTGCAGGTGTAAGCCACCACACCCAGCCAACACACTTATCGCAGTCTATAAACCGTCTATTTGTGAGAGTGTGGTCTCGGGCCTGGGGGGCAGGTCCAGGGATTGGTTCATTCACTGCCCTGTCCCCAGCACCACTTAGCACAGGGACGGACACAGAGGATTCTTTCCCATTATTTACCTGTGTTCACAGTAGTGACTACAAGGAGTGACCTGTGGGCGTCACTGTAGACTTCACAGATTTTGATGTCAGTGACTACTTTTGGGATGAATGAATTAGTAAATTCATGAAAAAAGTAATGCAAAGGCTGAAATACACTAAGCTTATCCTTCTGGGGCAACCAGAAGTCATAGAAGCATTTCAGGTACGGAAGTGGTACCTGGGTTTCCAGCAGCACCCAGTTTAGGGGCAGGTGCAGAGTAGGCACCTTGGAGATACTTGTTAAATGTCAGTCCAGCCAGATTGGTCATCACCCAGGGCAGACGGTGGCAAGATGGGCAGGAGGGATGGCATGACGCAGGTTGTTCATGGAGGACTTCTGAGAGCACGAGGAGGAGGCCTCAAGCTGGCTCACGGGCCTGAAACATGAAGTCCCTTTCCCCGCTTCCCTCCCGCCCCAGGCAGCTGCTGGCAAATGACCCCTTCTTCCGAGTGCCAGCTGTGGTTAAGGAGCTGAGCACGACACGGGTGCTGGGCATGGAGCTAGCCGGAGGGGTGCCCCTGGACCAGTGCCAGGGCCTAAGCCAGGACCTGCGGAATGAGGTATGCAGTCTGGTGGCACCATGGGAAGGGCATGGCCCCAGGGCGGGTGGGCCAGGCTTCTGGTCCCCCTCCAGGCCAGTGAGGGTGCCACAGGGGAGATCACACCGCGATGCCTGCTACTCCTTCTCCCCACCCCAGATTTGCTTCCAGCTCCTGAAGCTGTGTCTGCGGGAGCTGTTTGAGTTCCGATTCATGCAAACCGACCCCAACTGGGCCAACTTCCTGTATGACGCCTCCAGCCACCAGGTTGGTTCCTAGAGATGTGTGTCAGGGCACCTTTGCTATTGTAACAGATATTCCTTGATATTCCAATAGGTCAACACAATAGCACTCTATTACCCCTACAGCAGGCAGGGGCAGCCCTTTTCCAAGTGGTGATTTAGGGACCCAGCTCCTCCCCTCTTGTGGTTGTCCCATCCCTGGGGCCTTACAATGCTCTGCTTCCCAAGGAAAGGATAAGAGAGGTTGAGAGGGTAGCCCCCCGCCTAACTGCTTTGGCCAGAAGTGGAAAAAGTAATGCCCAGGCTAAGTACACTAAGCTTATCCTGGGGCAGTGGACATACCGCGTAGGTTGCCATTCCATCAGCGAGAGCTAATCACGTGGCCTGCCAAGGTGCAAGGCGTGCTGGAAAATGGAGTTCCTGGCTAGGCAGCAGTTCCTGGTGGCAATGTGACAGCACAGAGAAGTACAGCTTTTGGAAGGCAGTTGGCCATCACCGTCACACTTGCCATCCGTGCAGAACACACCATCACCTGCCCCTGCCTCTTGACAGCAGCAAAAAGACATCCCTGACCCTTGCCTTCTCGGAGTCCCCAGTTCTGTGGGGGAAGCTGGCACCACGCAGTGATGACCTAGAGTGGTTCGTACCAACTACGATGCGGAAGCACAGGCCAGATGGTTCACGACCCGGAGGGGGAGGCACAGGCAGAGGGGTGAGGGCCAGAGGTGGGGGAGGCACAGGAAGCTCTGGGATCCCAGGAAAAGTTCCTGACTCAGTGTGGGGTGAGCAGGGATTAAGGGAGGCTTCTTAAAGGAAGTGCATTAAAGCTGAGACCAGTGGTCCCAGTGACTTGGGAAGCTGAGGTGGGAGGAATGCTTGAGCCCAGGAGGTCGAGGCTGCAGTGAGCCAAGATCATGCCACTGCATTCCAACCTGGATGACAGAACATGACTCTGTCTCAAAAAAAAAAAAAAAGCTGAGACCAGAGGCTGAACATGGTGGCTCATGCCTGTAATTCCAGCACTTTGGGATGCTGAGTCAGGAGGCTACACTGAGGCCAGGGATTTAAAACCAGCCTGGGTAACAAAGGGAGACCCCTGACTCTATTTACCAAAAAAAAAAAAAAAGCTGAGACTGAGGAAAAAAGAGACAGCCACCCAGAGAGCAGAGTGTTCCTGGCAGAGGGCAGGGGGTGTGCAGAGACCTGGAGTGAAGGTTTGGACCTGCAGACTGGAGCGTCAGTGGACACATCTTTACCTTTGTCAAGGGTTGCCAAGTGGCTTTCCAAAGAGGTCTTCCCCATTCTGTTTCCAGAGGGGTCTTTCTGAAGCACAAATCTGGTCAAGATATCCCTCCCACAGCTTCCCAGCCCCCTCAGAATCAAGTCTGAGTCCTTTGCTGAGCATCTGTGGCCCCACTAAGTCTCCAGCCTCAGTCCCTTGCCCCTTCTTTCTCCACAATGTGCACACACCCTTTGTCCCTCCTAGGCTCACACCCTAGGGATATGTTTATCCAACTGCAAGTGGTAGGGTCCTGACATCAATTGATTGGTTTCTGACAGCACTTTTTTTTTTTTTTTTGAGACAGAGTTTCGCTCTTGTTACCCAGGCTGGAGTGCAATGGCACGATCTCGGCTCACCGCAACCTCCGCCTCCTGGGTTCAGGCATTTCTCCTGCCTCAGCCTCCTGAGTAGCTGGGACTACAGGCACACGCCACCATGCCCAGCTAATTTTTTGTATCTTTAGTAGAGACGGGGTTTCACCATGTTGACCAGGATGGTCTCGATCTCTTGATCTTGTGATCCACCCGCCTCGGCCTCCCAAAGTGCTGGGATTACAGGCTTGAGCCACCGCGCCCGGCCATGCACTTTTTTTTTTAATGGAATAGAAGATGTCAGTATGTCAGAGACGGGAGGGATCTGTATTATTATGGGACAATTTTGTTTGACGTTTATGTGTGCATTTGCATGAATGCCTAGTGGAAACGATTTCTTTATATATAATTTTATTTAGTTATTTATTTTGAGATGGAGTTTCACTCTTGCTGCCCAGGCTGCAGTGCAGTGGCACAATCTCAACTCACTGCAACCTCCACCTCCCGGGTTCAAGCAGTTCTCCTGCCTCAGCCTCCCGATTAGCTGGGACTACTGGCGCCCACCACCACGTCTGACTGCTGACAAGTTTCTTGTATTTTTAGTAGAGACGGGGTTTCACCATGTTGGCCAGGCTGATCTTGAACTCCTGACCTCAGGTGATTCACCAACCTCAGCCTCCCAAAGTGCTGGGATTATAGGTGTGAGCCACCACGTCCAGGCACCAGCAGAAACAATTTCTTACTGTGGGTCGGTTGGTTGTTCAGACTCTACTGCCCTAGAAACACTGTTACAGATGTTCATTGAGCACAAAAGTTAGAAACAGGCCAGGTGAGATGACTTGTTAATGCAATCTCTGTACTTTGGGAGGCTCAGTCAAGAAGATCACTGGAGCACAGTAGTTCGAGACCAGTCTGGGCAACGTAGTGAAAACCGGTCTCTACAAAAAAATTTTAAAACTTAGCCAGGTGTGGTGGGGTACACCTGTGGTCTCTGCTACTCAGGAGGCTGAGGCGGGAGGATCACTTGAGCTTGGGAGTCCGAGGCTGCGGTAAGCCATGGCCGTGCCACTGCACTCCAGCCTAGACAATAGATCAAGACTGTGTCTCAAAAAAAAAAAGTCAGAAACAGTTTGTAACTAATAGACATTTAAAAAGAAGGAAAAAAAATCAGAAACAACCACAGTGTTTCTCTGCCAGGTAAATGCACTGTGATGTATTCACACAACGAAGTCCTTACACAGCAATGCAAAATGAGTGACTGAGCTGGAGCGACACATGGCAACAGGGGTACATTGCAAAACCATGTTGGGCAAAAAGCACAAGTTGTAGGATAACAGTAGTAAATACCACTTCTGTGAAGTCTGAAAATACGGACACCATTACTCTACATTGTTTCCAGCTGTACACATACATAGAACATACAGAAATGGCCGGGCGAGGTGGCTCACGCTTATAATCCCAGAACTTTGGGAGGCCAAGGCCGGCAGATCACCTGAGGTTGGGAGTTTGGAACCAGCCTGACCAAAGTGGAGAAACCTCATCTCTACTTAAAATACAAAATTAGCCAGGCGTGGTGGCACATGCCTGTAATCTCAGTTACTTGGGAGGCTGAGGCAGGAGAATCACTTGAACCCGGGAGGTGGAGGTTGTGATCAGCTGAGATCGTTCCATTGCACTCTAGGCTGGGCAACAAGAGCGAAACACCATCTAAAAAAGAAAAGACAGAAATGCATAAATGAGAATTTCAGGACATAATTTAATAATGATTTCAGGAAAATGGTGACCCTGGTGACCTGGGGAGGTGTGATCAGGGTGGGATACACAGGAGGCTCCACGTGGATGGGGAGTATTTTACATTTTATGCTGGGTGGCAAGATTTGAGGGTTTTTGCTTTTATATACCTTTTCTTCTCTGGATTTTTTTTTTCTGGGCCTAAAATTTATTGCATAAACAATTAGAACTAAAAAAATAAAAGCCAGATGCCTTCAGCTGCTGTCTGGGGGTCGGTTGGAAATGTGGAGACCAGGCCAGGAGCCCAGTGAGGCAGCCAGGCAGGGGCTCTGGCAGGAGCGGGCAGGGTTGTGGGAGGTTGATTGATCCTGGCTGCACTGCTAGACAGTGGGGATGTGGATGATATCCCAGCATTCCTTTAACCATTCCTTGCTTCCAGGTGACCCTGCTGGACTTTGGTGCAAGCCGGGAGTTTGGGACGGAGTTCACAGACCATTACATTGAGGTGAGTCTCCCCCAGACCCCGGGGTCTCTGAAAGGCTGAGGCTCACGCCATATACTGAGGCAGAGGAGTAAAAAGGAGAAGTGCAGTTTCTAGAATTCAGAAATAATAAATAATGGTAGTATCCGAGCAGCTAGCACACACCACGCACTTACTCTGTTAGGCTGTTAGTGCTTACGTATAGTAACCGATTTAAACCACACAGCAACACAGTGCGGTAAGGACCGTTTTTAGGCCTGTTTCACAGATGAAGTGACTGTGTCCTGGAGCAGTTAAGTTACTTGCCCAAGATCACAGCAGACTTGGGATTCAAATTCAGGTAGTCCAAATCGAGAGCCCAAGCTTCCAACCACTGCCCAGCTCCCTCCTAAGAGAAAGGCCCACAGTGGCCATCTTGTCACCTCTCCAGAGCCCGCACTGTCCAGGGCCCTGGTGTCCAGCCTAGGTGTGTGTCCCTGCGGGAAACTCTGTCTGTAGGAGGTGCTTCTCATGTATTTTGCCCGTCTTCCCACCCGCTGGGGTCAGTTTGTCTTAGAGGCTGCAGAGAACACCATTTCATTAATTGTTGAGATTGGACATTCGCCCTGGGTCCTCTAATCATGGAGCCATCAATCTAAACTTTTTTTAAGTTTTCTTTTCTTTTTTTGTTTTAATTGAGACAGTCTTGCTCTGTCACCTAGGCTGGAGTGCAGTGGCTGGATCTCAGCTTACCGCAACCTCTACCTCCTGGGTTCAAGGAATTCTCCTGCATTAGCTTCCTGAGTAGCTGGGATTACAGGGGCATACCACCAGCCTGGCTAATTTTTGTGTTTTTAATAGAGATGGGGTTTCACCATGTTGCCTAGGCTGGTCTTGAACTCCTGACCTCAGGTGATGCTCCTGCCTTGGCCTCCCAAAGTGGTGGGATTACAAGCATGAGCTCCCCTGTCCAGCCAATCTAAATGTTTTCTGACCCCTTCTCTGTGCCCAACTCTATTCTAGGCAATGGAGACAGAGCAGTGACCTGGGTCCAGCCCAGGCCCCTCCTCACAGAATTCATAGTGCAGTGGGGCAACAGTGAGGACCCAGCATGGACAGGGCTGGGATGACGGAAGCACAGAGGACTGGGAGCCCAGAGGAGGAGGCTGACCCAGCCTGCGGAGCCAGGCAGGGCTTCCTGGAGGAGGAAGTGCCAGCATTGAGACCTGAGGGATGAGGGGGGCCAATTGGGAAAATGTTTGGAGGGTATTCCCAATAGACATGTGCCAAGGCCAGGCAGTGATGAGGGATATTCCCATTAGGGCAGTGCTTCTCACACTTGGATGTGCATATGAAGCCTGGCCATCCTGTGAAGGTGCAGATTCTGGTCTGGAGGTGGGCCAGAGATGCTGCCTTCTGACATGTGCCCAGGTGATGCCAGGGCTACCATATGGGGACCACATTTGGAGTAGTAAGGCCCTAGACGACCCAAAGGAAGCTCCTGTTCTGACTGGGAGGGCAGGTGGGGGACGGAGCAGGAGCCAGTGATGAGGCTGCAGCAAATCACTGTGGATTTTAGAAGCCACGCTATGCAGCTCGTACTGTATCCAGGTGCCCTGTGGAGCCATGGAAAGGATTTGAGCAGGGAGGGGATGCAGTCAGAATTTGAAAACTTCCTCTGAATAAGAAGTGGCATCTAAGACTGGGGGCCAGGAGCCTGGGGCAGCTGTGGAGAGGGACAGAGGGATGGCTGGGAGATGCCCAGACACTCCATGGGAGCTGATGAGCTGGAAGTCAGGGAGGAGGTGTCCAGGGCTCTGAGCGAAGAGGAAGGAGGAGGTGGTAACCCCCTACACACACGGGACCCTCTCTGTGGGCCACTGAGGCACAAAGCCGAGGCCTTTCAGCAGCTGGGACATCTTGCTCCCCACTGATAACCTCCCCTCCTACCCCTTTGTTTGTTTGTTTATAGATGGAGTTTCACTCTTGCTGCCCAGGCTGGAGTGTGTGTTTATTTATTTATCTATTTATTTATTTTGAGACAGAGTTTCATTCTTATTGCCCAGGCTGGAGTGCAATGGCACAATCTCAGCTCGCCACAACCTCCACCTCCCGGGTTCAAGCGATTCTCTTGCCTCAGCCTCCCGAGTAGCTGGGATTACAGGCATGCACCACCATGCCTGGCTAATTTTTGTAATTTAGTAGAGATGGGGTTTCTCCTTGTTGGTCAGACTGGTCTCAAACTCACCACCTCAGGTGATCCGACCACCTCAGTCTCCCAAAGTGCTGGGATTACAGGCCTGAGCCACCACGTCTGGCCTTTTTTTTTTTTTGATACAGAGTCTTGCTCTGCCGCCCAGGCTGGAGTGCAGTTGTGCAAGCTCAGCTCACTGTAGCCTCTGCCTCCCAGGTTTCAAGCAGATCTCTGCCTCAGCCTCCTGAGTAGCTGGGATTACAGGCCCCACCACCATGCCCAGCAGATTTTTTCGTAATTTTAGTAGAGACAGGGTTTCACCATCTTGGCCAGGCTGGTCTTGAACTCCTGACCTCAAGTGATCTGCCCACCTCAGCCTCCCAAAGTGCTGGGATAACAGGCTTGAGCCACTGCGCCCAGCCACCTTTGCCAGTTTATAAAACCCCATCACACTGGCCTCTGAGGACCACAGGCCTGACAGATGGCCAGACAGGCTCATGCAGGGGGAGCAGAGAGGGAATGGAATTAATCCTGAATCCCTCTCCTCACAAAAAAGGGCAACGTGGTGGTGAGTGGTGGTGGTGAGTGGTGGGACCCAGGTTCCACTCCCTACTCCGGGTCTGCTTCGCCTTCTGTGAAACAAGGACGCCCCCATGCCTGCCTCTTAATAGTGGTAGATCATAATATTTACGGTGCTTCCTGCATGAAACACAACGCCAGGCACTCCACAGGCATCACCGTCTTTTTGCTTCTAACAACCCCATGAGGAAGACGCTTCCATCACCCCACTTCACAGATGAGAAAGTGGAGGCCCAACAGGCAACGCGACTTGTTCAGTCTCTCAGCCGGCAGGCGGCAGAGCCAGGAGGGGGCCCTAGCCAGCTGGCCCCAGCTGGATGTCTGTCCATGCCCACAGCTCCTGCCCCACATGTATGAGCTCACGGCTAGAGAGCTGCTTTGCTCCACACGCTAATTTGCTGAAGCAAGGTTCACCCAGGGGCTCCTGAGTGCCAGACCCTGTGCCCTGTGTGACTATACACAGCTGGGATCCTTGCTTTCACGGGGCTCAGAGTCCAGTGCGGGAGACAGAGACGTGGCCCCTGGCAACTTTGGATGCAGTTCTGGGCCACGCTCACACCCATCCAGTTGAGTGTTGGGACCCAAGAGCAGTCCTGACACTTCTACCTTGCACCGTTTCACTGTGACTGTTCCCAGGCAGGCCACGTATTGCCGGCTACGTGGGCAGGATCCCTGACCACCTCCACTCCAAAGCTCTGGAACAGTCTTTGAGGGAGTCACAGACAGGCAGAGTGAGGAGCAGGAAGCTTCCAGGTGAGGGAGGGCCCAGGCAGATGAGAATGGAGGTGGGTACGTGGGAGGCCTAAGCTTCCAGCTCCTCTTCTCCAGAGCCCCCTTCAACCCAGACTTTGTCCCTCTAATTTCCACCCTCTCCCCAGGTGGTCAAGGCTGCAGCTGACAGAGACAGAGACCGTGTCCTACAGAAGTCCAGGGACCTCAAATTCCTCACAGGCTTTGAAACCAAGGTTGGGAGACACAGGGAGAAAGGGGCTGGTGTCTATTGGTGGAGTGCAGTGGGGGGCTGCTTATCTCCACTGAGGGACTCGAGTGAGGGATGGGGCATGTTTATGCCCGGGGAACTGGAGGACTCTAGGAGGGGCTTGTCTCCACTAGGGAGAGTGGAGGTTGTGTATCTCTACTTAGGGAGTGGGAGACTCTAGGAGGGAGGCTTACCCATGCTGGGGCTCTGGGGAGGAGTAGGGGGAGGCGGCTGCCTGCCTCCTCAGGAATCCTGGCAACATGGGCACTATGGATCTGGTCTGGAGGGGCGGGGGCTGCTTATCTGTTGCAGAGAGAGTAGAGGGCTACTTGTCTGTTGGAGGCTTTGCCGGGAAGTGAGGGGGGCTTACTTGGGGAATAGGGAGCTGCTTGTCTATTTTGAGGCTCTAGAAGGAGCCGAAGCTACTCACTCTTGGGGCAGTTGTGGCTTGTGTTGATGTTGGAGACTGGAGAGAGTGGAGGCTGCGCGTTGCTGCTTACTGGATTAAGCGGAGGGCTCTGTGTCCACACTGGCTGCCTTTGCTGTCCCCACCCCCCCCCCCAGGCATTCTCCGACGCCCACGTGGAGGCAGTGATGATCCTGGGGGAGTCCTTCGCCACCCAGGGCCTCTATGACTTTGGGTCCGGGGAAACTGCCCGCCGCATACAGGACTTCATCCCGGTGCTGTTGCGGCACCGGCTGTGCCCCCCACCGGAGGAGACCTATGCCCTGCACCGCAAGCTAGCAGGGGCTTTCCTGGCCTGTGCCCGCCTCCGAGCCCACATCGCCTGCAGGGACCTCTTCCAGGACACCTACCACCGCTACTGGGCCAGTCGCCAGCCAGACACAGCCACTGCCTGCAGCCTCCCGATCAAAGGGGACTCCAGGGCAGATCCCTCATGACAGCCTCTGGGGCGATTGCGTCCCCATAGGCCATACCCTGCTGTGGTGCCTCTTATCCCTTCCCCATCTGCCCTGGGTCGGGGGAGCCCCCTTGGGCTTTCCAGTCTTGCCTGGCTCCCCTTCTTGGCCCAGGAGCTCAGGGTCCCTGGGGCTGGGGAACTCTTAACTTCGTGCCCTAGATCTTGCGCCTTCCCACTCCAGTGGGCATCCAGGAACTCTAACCCAGGGAAGTGGTTAACTTATCTTTGGCAACATTTGAGGGAGCGTTGGGCCCCCGCACGCCGTTACACAGATCCCCGGACTCATCAGGGGGAGCCCTCACCTCTGCCTCAGGTCTCCGGTAGAAGGCGAGATGGTGGTCCTGGAGGCAGTCATCACCTCTGCCTTCCTCGATCCTCCACCAGCTGCCTTCTCTCGTGTTCCAGCCTCTCAATGTGTTGGAGGGTAGGGGTAGAGGTGGGGGAGCTGAACCTTCAGTTGGAATAAAAGCAGCCTTCCCCTTCCCCCAGCTCTTTTCTCTGTGCTGGGGTTGGGGGAGACGGGGAGGAGCTCGCAGGCGGCCTCCAGGTGCAGATGGCCAGCCCCCCACACCCCCTTGTCTGAAAGCCCCAGCCCTGCCTGGGCCATCTGTTGCCGGGAACCTCCTTCTCCCCTTCCCCACCCCCCCACGTGCTGACCACCTGCTCTAAGGGCTGTGGCAGCTGAGGCCTCCCCCACACACAGTGCCTCTCTGCTGCAGGCTCGCTCCTGGCAACCTCGCCTTTACTAATGGGCCCTAATGCCCCTGCCAGCTGCTTTGCCAAACCCACAGGACTGGCGTCGGGGGCGGCGGGGGAGCCTAGCGGCCAGAACCGCGCCCTGGTCCCCGCCCGGCGCCCCCGTTCCCAAAACCGAACCGATAGCGCACCAGGACGCCTTAGTCTGTTCGTACCCCCTCCCCTTCCTTGCAAAAAGTGCCTCGTCACCGCTTCTGCCCGCCCCCGCCGGGCTGGGGAACCATGGGGTAAGCGGGAAGATTTGGGGGTGTGGGGCTGCAAGGCTCTTCCAGAAACAACTCTTTCCGACGCGGAGCTGGAGGGGATCTGAGGTCAGGGGTCACGCAGGGGAAAGGAGCCCAGGCCAGGACGGTCTCGGGTAAGCAATCCGCGAGGCTCTCAGGCATGCTCAACCGTGGACCGGCCAATGGGCGTGGCGGGGCGGTGGCCGCGCCGGGGAAGGCGGGGCGATGTCTGCGTGTGGGCGGGGTCTGCAGTCCAAGGGGCGGGGCCGGGCCGGCGAGGCGCCGGGGCGGGGCGGGGCCTTTCTGCGTATACGGAAGGCGGCGGGGCCGGGGCGGGGAGCCGAGGACGAGGGACGCTCCCCCGCCCCCCGAAAGGAATCCTCCAGGGAGCCGAGCAGGCTCGCGCGCGTGCATCCCGCACCATCCCCCGGCCCCGGGCCCTGGCCCGCGTCAGACCGAGCTGCCGCCGCCGCCACCGCAGCAGCAGCAGTCGGGGAGCTGGACCCAGCCAGGGCCGCGGGAGGCGGGGGCGCCCGGGCCCTGGATGTCCCGCAGCGCGGCGGCCAGCGTGAGAAGGGCGGGAGACGGGGGCTCGGGTCGCGGGCGGCGCCGCTGCTGATGTGGCGGAGGGTGGGAGGCGGCTGCGGCTCCCGGATGGAGAGAGGGTGCCAAGGTTGGAGAGGGTGGTCCTGGGTGGGGGTCCAGGAACAGGCCCAACAAGCCAAAGACCGGGAGACGGGGGTCTTGGGCACAGACCCCTGTGCCATCTCTTGCCAAGTCCCTGGAAATAGAAATCCTGGACACAAAATGAAGGACAGGGGTGCAGAGATTCTAAGTACAACTGGAACTGAATAGGGATGGAGATGGGGTCCAGGACACAGCCCTCGTATCAAACCAAGGCCTCCAAGAGGCGATTCCAGACACAATCCTTACCCCTCCCTGCCTGAGGGGATCTCGGCACAACAACTCTCTAGACATGGTCTCGAGGATGGGGTCACTGCATACAGCTTTCCTACCATGCCAAGGCCTGGGGGAACTCCAAGCACAGCCTGCCCCCAGGCCTCAGAGGCACCCTGGGCACAGCATCCCCCCAATCCTTGGGCGGTGTCCCAGGCACAGCCCTTCTCAAAACAAGGTCCCTGTGCCTGGAACTCCACCCCACCCCAGCCTGAATGAAATAAGGACAATTTCAGGCAACCCCCAACCCCTCCACCCCTTGGCTTGGTCAAGGGTCCCAGGGCACAGGAACCCCTAGGCCACCCCCTTTGTCCCCAGGGCTGCCCAGCTGTCTAAGAGCGGCCCCACCCACAGGCAAGGTATGGCTTCCCCCTCCCGGACCTGGCTCCCCAGGCTCCAGGATTCAGGCTGGGCTGGGGGCGGCTCCCCAGGGACCCGGAGCAGCCCTGCCTGTCTGCAGCATCTGCGGTGACGGTGACGGCGGCTTTGTGTGTGGTACCTGGGGGGAAGGGGGGAAGCAAGCGATGGGGAGGTGGCTAGGAATGTGCCCTGTGGTTGTGTGACTGTGGCTGTGTGTGTGTGTGTGTGTGTGTGTGTGTGTGTGTGTGCATGCGTACTCTGCGGCTGGTGACTGTGAGGAATCCTGCGTTGTGTGTGTGTGCTTGTGGTTGTATGTGGTGGTGTCTATGATTGTGCCTGTGTGTGTGACTAGTATTTGTGTGACTGTGTCTGTGTGTCTGACAGCTGCTCACGGTGCAGAATTCTGTACTTTTTAGTGTCTGTGTTTGGAGGTGTGCATGGTTGTGACTGTCTGATTATGTATTTTGTGACCCTGTGTTTGTATGCCTCAGTAACTATAACTGGGTATGTGACAGTATGTGTTGAGTCTGAGGGTGGGGCATGTGTGTGACTGACAGGACGTGGGTGGAGTTGTGACTGTGTGTGAGTGGAGTTGTCTGTGGTTCCGTATGCCTGTGTGACCCTCCCAGTGACTGAGAATGTTTATAGTTGTGTTTCTACCTGATTTTATATACATGAGTGACACACACCTGTCTGTGCACCTCTGCCTGTGTGACTGCCATTGTATCTGAAGTCACACTGTGTCTTTGTGGCTGGGGTTGTGTGACAGTATTGTATATGACAGTGGTTGCGTATGCAGAACCATGTCTGAGTGTGTGGCCGGGACTGTATTAATATAAATGACTGTATCTAGCTGTGTGTGTAATAACGAGTGATTATGTGTATTTTTAACCTTTTATGTGTGATTTGGGTTATGTATTTGACTTGGCATCTGAAACCCTGGCTATTTAGAGGATTTATTTGTGTGTGACTAGAGCTATGGCTGTGTCTCTTGCTGGTGCCGGGAAACTGTTTGTAGGGGTGTGTGTGTGATGTGACTATATTCCTGTATGTGACCTGCATGTCTGTGAGCCTGGGTGACTATATCTGCTTGTGTCCATGTCATCGTCTGTGAGAGTGTGGGGTCTGTAGCTGTGTGCCTGTTTTTGTCTGTGTGTGTGTGTGTGCACACGCACGCGCTGGGCTACCTGTGTTTGAATGTGTGACTTAGTGATGAAGAGATTGGCCCTTGACTACACGTGGCTCCATCAGGACCTGTATCTTCTTTGTAAACCCAGCTATAAATGCCACGTCCCAGTCACTGCTTTTCTGTGCATACACTGGACGGTGTACTTGTGACGTGGGAAACTGAAACTGTGTGTCTGTGTCTCTGTGTGTGAGATGTGTGTAGGTGGGGCTTGTGACTTTGTGCACCTGTCCACACAGGGCTGTGATTTCATGTGGTCACATACTTGTCTCTGTGACTCGTGTGCCTGAATGAAGAAAGGCTGTATGTTTCACTGTGTTGGTGTGACATGGTATAGCTGTGTATGGGACACTGGGTGATGGGATTATGACCATGATAGGTGGCTGGGTCATGTGGACACTGATGCTGTGGCCACACCAAAGGACCACTCTGGAATGTGTATGGCTGTGTCTGAGGGTGCCATCCTTGGGGACAGTTTTGTGGGTGGTTGTGTGCTATAGCCATCAGAACCTCCGTGTGTGGTTGTATACAGGGGACTGTCCCTGTGAGTGTGGTTGTCAACATAGACTGTGTGAATGGTGCTGTGACCAGATGTGAGCTCCTCTGACTGCTTACGTGAGGCCATGTGACAGTGTGTGGCCAAAAACAGTGTGTTGGTGTGACTGGTCTGGTTGAGGCTTCATGTCCATGTGCAGCTGTGCCTGTATGTGGTCTCCGTGGGACCAACTGTGTGTCTGTCCATGTGCCTCTGTGGCCAGATGTCAGTGTGCAGCAGTGGAGAGACGTGTGACAAGTGTGTATAGCTGCGATTGTGTCCGTGTGGGACGGGGTCACCAAATGGGTGAACTCTGGGTGTGATTCTATCTGGGTGGGCCTATGACGTCAGTATCTTGGGTGGGTGCCTGAGGAAACATAGCTGTCACTGGGTGTGGCCGTGCATGTTCGGCTGTAGTGGGTGTGTCTAGGCCCCGTTCTTTGTATGTGGCTGAGAATGTGGAAGCAACCACATTTCAGTGGGTGGTGTGGTCAGGTGTCTGTGGTGGGGACTAAGCAGCCTGGGACACGCTCCATGTATGTGGACAAATGTCTGTAGTAGAGACGGTGTGTGTCTGAACATGAATATGTGGCAAGATGTTTATTTACATTGGCAGCTTTCTGGGGCTGTGACTGTTTCTGTGTATCTGTGCAATCTGAGGTGTGTAGCTGTGATTGTGTCTGTGTGTAACCAAGTGTGAAGAGCTGTGGCCGGATGCTAGGGACACCTGTAGACACAAGTTGGCTCCATACGCATGTAGCCCTGGACATGCATCTAGAGGGCAAGACCACTCTCACAGCATGCCCTTGGGCAATGAGGTTCTCCTGAGGCCAGCACATCCCCAGTGTATGCCCCACAAACATACCTACTCCTTCCTGGGCCCTTGGAACCAGGTGGCGGGTTTCCCTGGTAACAGTTGCTAGGACAACTAGGACTCTCATCAGGGAGCCCAAGATGGAGGGGGCTGGCTGAAGTCCAAAGTGGGGGTGAGGTATTGGACCGAGCCCCACCCCAGACAAACTTCTCACCTTCTCCTCCCCCACTCGGGCAGGGCGGACCCCGGAGGCCTGAGCGGCATCTGCCCCCAGCCCCCTGTGGGGCCCCGGGGCCCCCAGAAACCTGCAGGACGGAGCCAGGTGAGTGACCAGCCTGGGATAGGGCAGGGCTGAATGGGTATGTGGTCTCGCCTAGCACAGCCAGAGGAGCTGTCCCTGCGGTCACACAGGTTTACTCCCATTCATGAGTGGACACCCTCAGGCATCTTCCTCAGCGACTGTCAGAGCCCCACTCATGTACCGACACACACCCTGACACCCTTACAGCCTCAGGGGCAAGGTCACACTCAGACACTCACATCTGTAGACATATGGTAGACACACACACAGAGATGATCTCTTTCAGATCACACACACTTGCTAATGCAGTGACACTCGAACACGTGCTCAAGTAGATGTTCATCACACTAGTACACACACACATATATCCACATACTGTGAGTCTGGGACAACACCCAGACTCAAGGTTGGCCACAGAAGCTCACTGGACACAGACTCTGAGATGCACACTTGAGACACACTCTTGCACAGTCTGGCCACACACACAGACCCATACTTCTACAGATGACAGCTGCACTTTCAAAGACGGCACCCACGGGCCCAGGCTCTCACAAGGAGTTACAGTTATGCACAAACACAGTCTCACCAAGAACAGCCAGCACTCTCTTAGGCAACAGTCACACCCTTACAAATAATACTCATGAACACACTCAGAGACAGCCTCATGTTCTCACACCCTCATGGATGCACCACTGCACACAGATATACCCTCTCTGCGACATCCATGCACCCACACTCTAAGACAGCAGCCACGGCCCCCAACACCTGTGCTCCTGGACACAGTCTCCTGGGTCCCTCAGATACACTCTCAGAGGCAATGTCATCACAGACAATAGCCACACCTTCACACAGAGACATAGCTACATGGATAACAGCCACGGGCACACCCTTTCAAAGGGCACAGACACACCCTCACAGGCAACAGGCACTGAGTCACAAGCTCTCATAGACAACAACGGCACCCTCGGATACAGACATCAGACATTCACACTCACAGCCACTCAGGCATCAGTGCTGTTCAGCAACAACCTTCAGGGACTCAGAGTCACAGACAACCCCACTTTTGGATGCATCTCACGGACAGCATTCACAGATGCACACCATCATACACCATCCTCAGACATGCGTTCTTTACACAGCCTTCAGAAATACACTCACAGACGTTGTGTGCTCAGATATAGATCCACAGACGGTGTTCCAGAACATCGCACTGCACACCAGCTCACACACACACACCACACACATGAGTCCCCCTCTACTGTTGGTGTTCCCAGTCCTGGGACTGTCAGAATGGCTGATCAGTCAGTGAAGATTGTCCTAGTGGCTGGCCACCTCCACGTCCACTCCACACACCCACAGCCCTGCCTCTGAGAGTTGTGGGTGCAAGTCCCCAGAAGCCTTGCCTGGGGATTAGACACAGTTGTCACACAGTGGCCATGTCTCAGAGTTCCAGAGACAAGCTACCATCCCCCATGTCCACACCCCCTGCACCTGACTCCTGCATCCCCGACCCATGCAATTCCCGGTTCCTCTGCTGCCCTCTGATCACCCCACTGCCTGACTCTCACACCCCGAAAACCCCTGACCTGTGGCGCCTGACCCCTGTGCCCTCCAACCCCCATGCCTTCCAGCCCCCATACCCTCCTGTGTCTGACTTCCCATCCTTTGGATCCTCACAGTCCTGGGAATGAGGAAGTGAGGAAGTCTACCACATGGACAAGAAGCCCTCCAATGCCCTGAAACATGTGCCCCACACCCCTCGACCCCAGACCTCCATGCGCCTTAGCCCCATGGTTCTGGATCCCCAGTGCCCAGCTCTTGCACTCCCCTGCCTTCTGTTGGCTCCTTTCCCAGTGTCCCCTGACTTGAGCCGCTGATCCCAGGTGTGCCTTCTAAGTGACCCTGTAATCCTGCCTCCAGTGATCTTGTTATCTGACCCCATGTTCCCTGAGCACTGGTCCCTCCCCATGGAGCTCCATACCTTCTTCCCCGCTGCCCCCAGCCCTTGACCCACACTACGGTCCTGTGTTACCAGACGGGGCGGGCACCATGAACAAGTTACGGCAGAGCCTACGGCGGAGGAAGCCAGCCTACGTGCCCGAGGCGTCGCGCCCCCACCAGTGGCAGGCGGATGAGGATGCGGTTCGCAAGGGCACGTGCAGCTTCCCGGTCAGGGTGAGTGGGCTGGCGGGGGGCGGGCATGAGCTCAAGTCATTTGAAGTTGGTATTAAAAACCGTGAGGTGGCCAGGCTTGGTGGCTTATGCCTGTAATCCCAGCACTTCAGGAGGCCAAGGCGGGTGGATCACGAGGTCAGGAGTTCGAGACCAGGCTGACTAACATGGTGAAACCCCATCTCCACTAAAAATATAAAAATTAGCCAGGCGTGGTGGCGCGTGCCTGTAATCCCAGCAACTCAGGAGGCTGAAGGCACAAGAATCACTTGAACCCAGGAGGCGGAGGTTGCAGTGAGCCGAGATTGCGCCACTGCACTCCAGCCTGGGCGACAGAGCAGGCCTCAGTCTCAATAAATAAATAAAATAAAAATAAAAACTGTGAGTCCAGCTAGGCACGGAGGCTCACGCCTGTAATCCCAGCACTGTAGGAGGCCAAGGCGGGTAGATCGCCTAAGGTCAGGAGTTTGAGACCAGCTTGACCAATATGGCGAAACCCTGTCTCTACTAAAAATACAAAAATTAGCCAGGCATGGTAGCAGGCACCTGTAGTCCCAGCTACTTGGTAGGCTGAGACAGGAGAATCACTTGAATCCTGGAGGCAGAGGTTGCAGTGAGCTAAGATCGTGCTACTGCACTACAGCCTGGGCAACAGAGCAAGACTTTGTCTCAAAAAAAAAAAAAAAAAGGAATAAAACCTTGAAGCATGGTGGCTCATACCTGTGATCCCAGCACATTGAGAGGCTGCAGCGGGAGGATTGCTTGAACCAAGGAGTTTGAGGCCAGCCTGGGCAAACACTGGGAGACCCTGTCTCCACAAAAACTAGCCAGGCTCAGTGGCACACACCTTAGTCCCTGAGACCGGCGGCTCACTCGAGTCCAGGAAGGTCAAGGCCGCAGTGTGTCTTGATTGTGCCGTTGCACCCCAGCCTAGGCAATAGAGTGATGCTTGATCTCGAAAACAAACGAAAAACCAAGACACATTTTCTGGTACCAGCAAAGTATGACCTGAAGCCGTCATGCCATGCATAGCATTTGCAATGCGCTCTGCTATTAAGAGCATTCTGGCTTAGCCATACCCTACACTTTGACACTCTTACAAGAGGGAGAGCAGGATTCACAGCGTGGACTGTGGAGCTCAGCCCCTTCCTGGCTGGGTGATGACTGACCGTGGTCACAGCCTCTCCCCCACCTTGTGTCCCCTTTCCCCGGAAGCAGACTCTTGAGTGTGACTGTTTCATTTGGGAGGTGCAGGAGATGGCGTTGGCAGTGAGGAAAGTAAGGCAGCCTGTAAAGGTGTGTTATTAAAACTACAGCTGTGGGCTGGGTGTGGTGCGTAGTTTCACGCCTGTAATCCCAGCACTTCGGGAGGCCAAGGCAGGTAGATCACCTGAGGTCAGGAGTTCAAGACCAGCTTGACCAATATGGTGAAACCTTATCTCTACTAAAAATACAAAAAGAGCTGGATGTGGTGGTGCATGCCTGTAATCCCCACTACTCAGGAGGCTGAGGCAGTGGAATCACTTGAACCCGAGAGGCAGAGGTTGCAGTGAGCCGAGATTGTGCCACTGTGCTCCAGCCTGGTGACAGAGTGAGACTCCATCTCAAAAAAAAACAAAAAACAAATAACACTACAGCTGTGTGCAACTGCCTTCCCCTGGGGAATTCAAGGCAATAGTCATCCCACCTGCAGGTGAGGGAGCTGGAGCTCAGGTACCCTAACTCCTGTCAGTCACTCTGGGGACTGGCCCAGGCTCTTTCTAGCTGCTTTAGGGTGGGCAGAGCAGCTTTGCATGGCCCGGGGCCAGTCCTCAGGCGCAGAGATGCAAATGCTGGCTCACGGGAGGACCACAGAGCTGGGTTAGGGCCCAGAGGTATAGCTAGACCGGAATCACTGCTTCGTGCTGTGCATGTTTCCTCATCTGTGTGTCTAGATTAGGAATGGGGTCTCCACCTTGTAGCGCTGTGGTGCACAATAAATGATTGCATACACGTCATGTGCTTAGAATATTGCCTGCTGCGTGGCAGATGCTCAGTGAACGCTGAGAATGAGTGATTACTTTGCTGTTTCATGTCCCCCCATTCCCTCCAACCCAAGTACCTGGGCCATGTGGAGGTGGAGGAGTCCCGGGGGATGCACGTGTGTGAAGATGCAGTGAAGAAGCTGAAGGCGGTGAGTGAGGGGGCTGGGGCGAGGGAGGGAGCAAGGTCAGACAGGGAGAGGTGCCCTGACCTGGCTCCTTTGTCCCCCTGCCTCCCTGCAGATGGGCCGGAAGTCCGTGAAGTCTGTCCTGTGGGTGTCAGCCGATGGGCTCCGAGTGGTAGACGACAAGACCAAGGTAGGGGCCTGTGGGGTGGACATCGGGGGCCTGTCTGCTCACCTGCTAGAATGGGGGCTGAGGACACCTTCCTGCTTCCTCTGCACATCGCTCCCTCAGGGACCTTCTAGACGATGCCGCATGCTCCCTCTGACGTCATAACTCAGGAATAAATGCTGTGATTATTTGGCAACTGGCATAGGTTGTGGGTGAGAGAGACTGGAGCAGCTGCCTCAGCTTAGGGACCCTGGGTGTGAGATTTAACACCTCTAGGTCTCAGTTGTGTCATCTAAAAAATGGGGATTATAGGTGGGGAGCAGTGGCTCATGCCTGTAATCGCAACACTTTGAGAGGCTGAGGAGGGTGGATCATCTGAGGTCAGGAGTTTGAGACCAGCCTGGCCAACATGGTGAAACCTACTAAAAATAGAAAAATTAGCTGGATGTGGTGGCAGGTGCCTGTGATCCCAGCTCCTTGGGAGGCTGAGACAGGGGAATAGCTTGAACCCGGGAGGTAGAGGTTGCAGTGATTTGAGATTGTGCCATTGCACTCCAGCCTGGGCAACAAGAATGAAACTCTGTCTCAAAAAAATAAAAATAGGAATTATAATAGACCCTTCCATTAAATGAGAAAGCATATGCAGTTATTTGAAATGGTGCCTGGCTCGGAGGACCCCTTGAAGCCAGGAGTTCACGAGCAGCCTGTGAAACATGGCAAGGCTCTGTCTATACAAAATAATTTTAAGAAATTTTAAAATATGGCCTGGGCACAGTGGCTCATGGCTGTAATTTCAGCACTTTGGAAGGCTGAGATGGGCAGATCACCTGAGGTCAGGAGTTCGAGAGGCCAACATGCTGAAACCCCACCTCTACTAAAAATATGAAATATAGCCGGACGTGGTGGCATGTGCCTGTAATCCCAGCTCCTTGGGAGGCTTAGGTAGGAGAATTGCTTGAACCTGGGAGGCGGAGGTTGCAGTGAGCAGAGATCACGCCTCTGCACTCCAGCCTGGGTGACAGAGCAAGACTTCATCTGGAAAAAAAAAAAATTATTTAAATGGGGTCTGGTACATCGTAACTGCTCAGATCAATGAATGTCAGCCATTAAGTGTTTAGTGTCACCCTGCCCAGCCAGAAGGAAGCACTATGAGGCCACGATGTGGGTATCGGTTTGCTCACCTTGAATCCCCTGCCCCCACCCCAGAGCCTGCCCCAGGAGGTACCCAGGACATGCTTCGAGTTGGGTTAATGACAGAACAAGATCACCACCTTTGCACAGGCAGTCCCTCAGCCCAAAATACTGTTCCTTGACTTTTTTTTCCTAGTTAGTGCCTGCTCCAACTGAAGCCTTCCCTGACTGACCCCAAGCTGGCTTTTGCCATCTGGCCCTGGCCCCGGTGCCTGTGCCTCCCCAGTCCAGGCCCTGACACCTCTGCCTGGGCCTCCTTCATCACAGCCTGGCTGTGACTCTGGGTTGCCCATCTCATGATGGGTCTGATCTTCCCTCTCATCTGGGAGCCCTCTGCAGGCAGGACACAGGGTGTCTCGGTGACTGCTGGGTCCCCACCCCAGTCAGGACGAGATTTCAGCAGACACAGAGAACGTTGAATGGACACTTGAAAGACAGTTCACACTCCTCTCCTGGCCTCCCTGGCCCCTCCTAGGATCTTCTGGTTGACCAGACCATTGAAAAGGTCTCCTTTTGTGCTCCTGACCGCAACCTGGACAAGGCTTTCTCCTACATCTGCCGTGACGGGACCACTCGCCGCTGGATCTGCCACTGTTTTCTGGCACTCAAGGACTCTGTGAGTATTGCCACAGCTGGCCGATTCTTCTCTCCCATGCCCTGGCAAACCAGCCCCACCCCGGCAAGCTTCCTGCATTCAGGCAAGTCACTCACCTCTGTGTGTCCAGTTTCCTCATCTGGAGAAGAGGGTATACTCACAGTTCCCAATTTAGAGTATTCATGTGACAGCCGGGTGAGGTGGCTCACACCCATAATCCCAGCACTTTGGGAGGCTGATGGGAGCAGATTGCCTGAACTCAGGAGTTCATGGTGAAACCCCATCTCTAATAAAATACAGCAAATCAGCCAGATGTAGTGGCGCATGCCTGTAGTCCCAGATACTCAGGAGGCTGAGGCAGGAAAATCACTTGAGCCTGGGGGGCAGAGGTCTCAGTGAGCTGAGATTGTGCCACTGCAGTCCAGCTTGGGCAACAGAGTGAGACTCCATCTCAAAAAAAAAAAAAAATAGTATTGGCCGGGCACGGTGGCTCATGCCTGTAATCCCAGCACTTTGTGGGGCTGAGGCGGGCAGATCACCTGAGGTCAGGAATTCAAGACCAGCCTGACCAACATGGTGAAAACCTGTCTCTACTAAAACTATGAAAAATTAGCTGGGCGTGGTGGCGGACGCCTGTCATCTCAGCTACTCCGGAGGCTGAGAGGAGAATCCCTTGAGCCCTGGAGATGGAGGATGCAGTGAGCCAAGATTGTACCACTGCACTCCAGCCTGGGTGACAGAGCGAGACTCTGTCTCAAAAAAAAAAAAACAAAAAAGCAAAAAAACCCCCAAAAAACTATTTGGGGATGAGAATGAAAGCCGGAAAAGAACAGGCCCATCTCCTCTGGGTAAAGAGTGTGATTGTATAAACTCATTCCTACTTCTGAGGAAACAGGAAGTACTAAGCATTAAGCAGTAGAATTCCCAGGATTCCCCAAGTTCACCTTTTTTTTTTCTTGAGGTGAAATTCACATAAAATGAATCATTTAAAAGTGTACAATTCAATGGCATTTAATACATTTTCAGTGTTGTTTAACCATCGACTCTGTGTGGTCCTGAAACATTGTCATCACCCCTAAAGGAGACCCCATCTCCATTAGGCAATTCACTCCCTGTCACCCCTACCCCAGCCCCCTGGCAACCACTAATTTGCTTTCTATTCCTATGGATTTACCTATTTTGAATATTTCATTTACTGGAATCATATAAGTCTGGCTTCTTTCACTTCGTGTAATTTCTTTTGACACAAAGTTTCACTCTTGTCACCCAGGCTAGAGTGCAATGGTGCAATTTCGGCTCACACCTCTGTCTCCTGGGTTCAAGCAGTTCTCCTACCTCAGCCTCCCCAGTAGCTGGGATTACGGGCATGTGCCACCACGCCCAGCTAATTTTGTATTTTTAGTAGAGACGGGGGTTTCTTCATGTAGGTCAGGCTGGTCTTGAACTCATAACCTCAGTTGATCTGCCTGCCTTGGCCTCCCAAAGTGCTGGGATTATAGGCATGAGCTACCACTCCTGGCAATGTTTTAAATTAATTAATTAATTAATTTAATGAGATAGGGTCTCTCTCTGTCACCCAGGCTGACCTGTAGTGGTGTGATCTTGCAGGCTCACTGCAACCTGGGTTCAAGCAATTCTCCCACTTCAGCTTCCTGAGTAGCTGAGACTATAGGCACACACCACCATGCCCAGCTAATTTTGTATTTTTTGTAGAGATGGGGTTTTGCCATGTTGCCCAGGCTGCTTGAACTCCTGAACTCGAGCAATTCACCTGCCTTGGCCTTCCAAAGTGCTGGGATTACAGGCATGAGCCACTTATATCAGTAGTTCATTCCTTTTTTTTTGAGATGGAATCTTGCTCTGTCACCCCAGGCTGGAGTGCAGTGGCATGATCTTGGCTCACTGCAACCTCCGCCTCCTGGGTTCAAGTGATTCTCTTGCCTCAGCCTCCCTAGTAGCTGGGATTACAGGTGCATGCCACCATGCCAGGCTAAATTTTGTAGTTTTAGTAGATACAGGATTTCACCAGGTTGGTCTGGATGGTCTCGAACTCCTGGCCTCAAGTGATCCGCCTGCCTCGGCCTCTCAAAGTGCTGGGATTACAGGTGTGAGCCACTGCGCCCAGACCATCTGATTCTTTTTGTATGTCAAATTTGTAGGCATCAGACTACTTTCCCGACCATACTTCAGCATGCACACCATTAAGTAGAATTTGTATTTGTTTCCAGATTTTTTTTTCTTCAAAGTGAAATATATGATTGTCTTAGTTCAGGCTGCTATAACCAAATAGACTTCGTGGCTTAAATGGCAAACACTGGTTTCTCACAGTTCCAGAGGCGAGGTCAGGGTGCCAAATGGTTCATTTCTTGGTGAGGGCTCTCTTTCTGATTTGCAGATGTATGCCTTCTTTCTGTATCCTCACCTGGCAGGGTGGAGGGGAGATCTCATGTCTCTTTCTTTTCTTTCTTTTTTTTTATTTTTATTTTTTGAGACAGAGTCTTGCTCTGTCGCCCAGGCTTGAGTGCAGTGGCACGATCTGGGCTCACTGCAACCTCCACCTCCTGCGTTCAAGAGATTCTCCTGCCTCGGCTTCCTCAGTAGCTGGGATTACAGGTGCCCGCCACCATGCCCAGCTAACTTTTCTATTTTTAATAGAGACTGGGTTTACTGTGTTGGCCAGGCTGGTCTCTAACTCCTGACCTTGTGATCCGCCCACCTTGGCCTCCCAAACTGCTGGGATTACAGGCGTGAGCCACTGCATCCGGCCTCTTTCTTTTTTTTTTATAAGGGCACTAATCCTGGCCGGGTGCAGTGGCTCACGTCTGTAATCCCAACACTTTGGGAGGCCGAGGTAGGTAGATCACTTGAAGTCAGCAGTTCGAGACCAACTTCGTCAACATCGTAAAATCCCATCTCTACTAAAAATACAAAAATTAGCCAGCCAGGTGTGATGGTGCACGCCTGTAATCCCAGCTACTTGGGAGGTTGAGGCAGGCAGAAGAATTGCTTGAAGTCAGGAGGTGGAGGTTGCAGTGAGCTGAGGTCGTGCCACTGCACTCCAGCCTGGGCGACAAAGTGAGACCCTGTCCCAGAAAAAATAAATAAATGAATAAGGGCATTGATTCCCTCATGAGGACCCCACCTGATGATCTGACATAACTCTCATCTCCCAGAGGCCCACCTCCAAATACCAGCACACTGTGGATGAGGTCTTCAGCATTTGAACTGAGAGAGACACACATTTAGTCCATAGCAATGCTGTGCACAAGCCTTCAGTGTGCAATCAATGAATTTGGACAACTGCATACACCCATGTACCCAAACCCCCATCAATATCTAGAACATTGCCACCACCCAGTCAGCCCCTCATACCCTTTGCAGTCATTCCCCACCCCATAGGAAACCACCACTCTTTTGACTTTTTTTTTTTTGAGATGGAGTCTTGCTCCATTGCCCAGGCTGGAGTGCGGTGGCACAATCTCAGCTTACTGCAGCCTCTGCCTGTTGGGTTCAAGCAATTCTCTGCCTCAGCCTCCTGAGAGCTGGGATTATAGGCACCTGCCACCATGCCCAGCTAATTTTTGTATTTTTAGTAGAAATGGGATTTCACCATCTTGGCCAGGCTGGTCTTGAACTCCTGACAGCCTGATCCACCCGCCTCGGCCTCCCAAAGTGCTGGGATTACAGGTGTGAGCCACTGTGCCTGGCCTGACTTCTTTTTGAGACAGAGTCTCACTCTGTTGCCCAAGCTGGAGTACAGTGGCGCAATCATAGCTCCCTGCATCCTCGACTTCCTGGGCTCAAGCCAACCTCCCGCCTCAGCCTCCCAAAGTGCTAGGATTACAGATGAAAGCCACCACTCCTGGTCTGTTCTGACGTTTTTCACCACAGATTAGTTTTGCCTCTTCTAGAATTTCTGGTAAGTGGAGCCATGCAACAGCCACTTGTTGGTTTCTGGCTTCTTTCACTTGGATCTGTCATTTCCAGCCTTTTCTCATGGTACAGATGAGCACTGAGGCCCAGAGAAGTGCAGGGACTCATCCGGGGCGACCCAGCACCTAGCAGCTGTAACCCAGCAACCCTGTACCCTGGCTGCACTGCACAGCGCCTTGAACCCCTGCCCATCCTCTCCCCACAGGGCGAGAGACTGAGCCACGCTGTGGGCTGTGCTTTTGCCGCCTGCCTGGAGCGAAAACAGCGACGGGAGAAGGAATGTGGGGTTACAGCCGCCTTCGATGCCAGCCGCACCAGCTTCGCCCGTGAGGGCTCCTTCCGTTTATCTGGGGGTGGGCGGCCCGCAGAGCGAGAGGCCCCAGACAAGAAGAAAGGTGGGTGCTGCCCTGAGCACCATCAGGTCACAGAGTGGGCACAGGGGACCCAGTGTCGGAGTAGGGGCTGCAGAGGTACAGGGACGCAACAGTTTACAAAGCAGGGCATGCTTCGGGCCAGGCACCGTGGCTCCTGCCTATAATCCCAGCACTTTGGGAGGCCAACATGAGTGGATCACTTAAGGTCAGAAGTTTGAGACCAGCCTGGGCAACAGGATGAAACCTCGTCTCTACTAAAAATACAAAAATTATCTGGGCATGGTAGCCTATGTCTAATCCCAGCTACTCGGGAGGCTAAGGCAGGAGGATCTCTGGAACCTGGGAGGTGGAGGCTGCAGTGAGCAGAGATCGCACCACTATACTCCAGCCTGGGTAACGGAGTGAGACTGTCTCAAAAAATAAATAAATAAACAAATAAAGCAACTTCCATGGAAGGAGTTCTTTGGGCAGTATTGTAAGGGTGCACCAAGTGGTTTACTATCTGCCAATCAGGGCTTCTCGGGGCTTTTCTTTTTTTTAGGTTTTTTTTGAGACAGAGTCTTACTCTCTCGCCCAGGCTGGAGTGCAGTGGTGTGATCTTGGCTCACTGCAACTTCCGCCTCCCGGATTCAAGCGATTCTTGTGCCCCAGCCTCCCGAGTAGCTGGGATTACAGGTGCGGCTAATTTTTTGTAGTTTTAGTAGAGATGGGGTTTCACCATGTTGGCCAGGCTGATCTCAAACTCCTGACCTCAGGTGATCTGCCCTCCTTGGCCTCCCAAAGTGCTGGGATCACAGGCCTGAGCCACCACACCCGACCTCAGGGCTTCAACCTGTGTATCAAGACCTGTGAAGCCAATTTGCTGCACTGTGGCTGGCTTTTTTTGTTTTGTTTGGTTTTCTGAGTTGAGGTCTGATTCTGTCACCCAGGCTGGAGTGCAGTGGCACTATCACAGCTCCCTGCAGCCTCAAACTCCTGGGCTCAAGTAATCCTCCTGCCTCAGCCTCCAGGTAGCTGGGAATATGGGCATGTGCCACAGCATCTGGCTAATTTTTTTTTTTTTTTATTTTTTGTAGAAATGGAATCTTGCTGTGTTTCCCAGGCTGGTCTCAAAACTCCTGGCCTCAAACGATCCTCCCACCTCAGCTTCCCAAAGCACTGGTATTATGGGTGTGGAGCACCAGGCCCAGCCCATTTGGCTGGCATTTTTAAAAAATGAAATCAACCTAGGCAACACAGGGAAACCCTGTCTCTACTAATAATTAAAAATCAGCCAGGCATGGTGGTGCAACCTATAGTCCCAGCTACTCAGGAGGCTGAAGCAGGAGATCACCTGGGCCCAGGAGGTAGAGGCTACAGTGAGCCGTGATCACGCCACCACACTCCAACCTGGGTGGCAGACAGAGACCCTGTCTCAAAAAAAAAATTCATTTAATTTTAAAACAATGAAATAGGGAATCAAAGTATGAGAGAGGCTAGGTGCAGTGGTTCACACCTGTAATCCCAGCACTTTGGGAGGCTGAGATGGGTGGATCACCTGAGGTCAGGAGTTTGGGACTAGCCTGGCCAACATAGTGAAATCCCGTCTCTACTACAAATACAAAAATTAGCCGGGCATGGTGGCGGGCGCCTGTAATTCCAGCTACTCAGGAGGCTGCAACAGGAGAATCGCTTGAACTCAGGAAGTGAAGGTTGCAGTGAGCTGAGATCACCCCACTTCACTGCAGCCTGGGTGAAAGAGCGAGACCTCACCTCAAAAAAAAAAGAAAAGAAAATATCAAGAGTATATTGAATTGCCTAAGGATTAAATATAACTTTTTTTTTTTTTTTGAGACGGAGTTTCGCTCGTTACCCAGGCTGGAGTGCAATGGCGCAATCTCGGCTCACCGCAACCTCCGCCTTCTGGGTTCAAGCAATTCTCCTGCCTCAGCCTCCTGAGCAGCTGGGATTACAGGCACACGCTACCATGCCCAGCTAATTTTTTGATTTTTAGTAGAGACGGGGTTTCACCATGTTGACCAGGATGTTCTCGATCTCTTGACCACGTGATCCACACACCTCGGCCTCCCAAAGTGCTGGGATTACAGGCTTGAGCCACCGTGCCCGGCCAGGATTAAATATAACTTAATGATACTTTTGAGTGAGAATGTGTGTGTGTGTGTGTGTGTGTGTGTGTGTGTGTGTGTGTAAGAGGGGTGTGTGTGTATGTGTTGGAAAGGCTGGTCTTGAACTCCTGGCCTCAAGTGATCTGCCCACTTCGCCCTCCCAAAGTGCTGGGATTATAGGCATGAGACACCGCACCCAGCCATGCTTTTGTTGGAGTCCAAAGCATTTAACATTCACTACCTAAAATGATCCTCTCGGAGGCTTGGGAGGTAGCATTGAGATGTTTACCCAGGTTTCTAGTTGGCAGACTGGAGCCCAGAGAGGGGAGGGGACTTCCTGAGGTCACACATTGAGTAGGGGCACAGGTAGTTCCCTGGTTCCAACCTGTCCTGGGCTGTTTCCACTGTCCTGGGCCAGGCCTGCATGGGTGCCCCATTGTGTCACCCTGGACAATGGAAGAAGCAGCACGGGGCTACATCCTTCTGGGAGGGTCTCTCTGGGCCTGAGTTCAATCTCCGTGGCTTTCAGGCCGCAGCTCAGGGAGGCCCTGGTAGGAGGATAGGTGTGTGTGTGTGGTTTGGCAGGGGTGAGGGGAGCCCTGACCTTGAAGAGCCTGCCTCTCCTGCTGAGTGGGGAAGTCGGGTTTCCTCCCAGAGGACAGAGAACGGACTCTGAGTGGAGGGAGCCAGGCTGAGGGACTGGAATAATCTGGAAAGCTTTTCATGTCTAGAATGACTGGAGGAAGGCAGGAGCTACTTGAAGTGGGAAGAAGGCTGGGAAGTGGGAGACAAGGGAACAGACAGTGTCAGAGAAAGAGAACATGAGATGGAGAGACAGGCCAGAGGGAGACAAGTCGAGGTCGTCATTTGGAGCATGGGCTCCGGAGTCAGCCTGTCCCTTTCTAGTAGTATGACTTGGGCAGATCACACTGGGCCTTTGCTGGGCCTCAATTTCCACATCTGTTAAATGGGGATCATGTCAACCCCACGGGTGGTTGTGTGGATTGAATGAGTGAATACTTGCAAAGCATCTGGAACATGCCTGATAATGTTGTTCTGGCACCAAATAAGTGTTTGTTAAATGGTCAGAAAGGGAAAGAGAGGGTCTTAGAAGGAAGAATGATGAGAGCAGCAGAGCAAGACAGATCATGGGCAGGAACCTGGAGAGACGCAGAGGGTGAGTCTGGGGGATGGTTTATCTAAGGGCATCCTGGGGAAGGAAATCTTGACTTGGGTGGGGGTGAGGGATGTCTCAGGGCTCTGACCAGCTTAAAGGCCAGACTCACTGGGCAAGGAAGGCAGCCTTGGAGAATGATCAAAACGAACAGATGGGAGAGGGCTCGGATGCCATGGTGAGATCTCTAACCATCCTTCTCCCCCATGTCTCCAGCAGAGGCAGCAGCAGCCCCCACTGTGGCTCCTGGCCCTGCCCAGCCTGGGCACGTGTCCCCAACACCAGCCACCACATCCCCCGGTGAGAAGGGTGAGGCAGGCACTCCTGTGGCTGCAGGTACCACTGCGGCTGCCATCCCCCGGCGCCATGCCCCACTGGAGCAGCTGGTTCGCCAGGGCTCCTTCCGTGGATTCCCAGCACTCAGCCAGAAGAACTCGCCTTTCAAACGGCAGCTGAGCCTACGGCTGAATGAGCTGCCATCCACGCTGCAGCGCCGCACTGACTTCCAGGTGAAGGGCACAGGTGAGCCCTGGGCCCAGTGGGAAAGGACGTTGGACTCACTTGGCACTATCTGATGTGGGCAAGGGATGGAGGTGAGATGGTTCACACTGTGATTGATTAGCACCGTCTGCCGTGGGCAAAGGAGAAAGAGGTGGAACACATTGTGATCGATTAGCAATGTCTGCCATGGGCAAGGAAGAGGAAAGAGATGGCACAATTCAGGATTGATAAGCCATGTCTGCAATGAGTAAGGGATAGCAGAAAGGCATCACAAATTATGATCAATTAGCAGTGTCAACTGTGGCTAAGGAAAAGGAGAAGGATGATGCACATCATAATTGGTTAGCAAAGCCTGCTATGGACAAAGAAGTTGGCATGGATAAGGAAGTTTGCCATGGCCAAGGAAAGAAGAGAAGCAACACAGGTGGCCTGTTTTTGCTCAGGAGTAGACTGAAGTCCTGTAGGTTAATGCTCCCTCCCTCCAAGCATTTGCCCATGAGATCTGGCTAGGTGAAGGATACAGGTATTCCTCAGGCTCAGAGGAAAGGAGGATTGTGATGGGTTAGCAATGTCTGTTAACAGTGAACCAAGATTGTACCACGACACTTCAGCCTGGGCCCCAGAGTGAGACCCTGTCTAGGGCAGGGAGCATCAAGGGATGGCAGAAAAGGCATCACAAATCATGATCAATTAGCAACATCTGCTGTGGTTAAGGAACACGAGAAGGATGGTGCACACTGTGACTGGTTAGCAATCATGATATCCTTACCGTGTCTGTCGTGGGCAAGGGAGAAGAGAGAGTAGCAGGAGTGTTGTTTTTACCCAAAGGGGAGACTCCCAGAATTTGGTCAGTAGAAACATGACGTGCAGGGCACCAGTGAGCTCACAGATCCCATGGGTAGGGGCCATGACGATGGATCAGGGACATTGGTTGTGGGCACAGAGTTAAGCAGAGCCAGTACCCATCATGAAGAAAAGGAGTGGCACATCATAATTGATTGGTAGTGTCTGCTATGGGTGGTGGTAGGAGAGAGGAGATAGAAAGGTCCTGTTTTACTTGGTGGAAGATGGAGTTACAAGGATCTATTTGTTCTAGCACTTGGCCTGGGGAGCCATGAGGTCTGGCCAGGTGACAGGTAAGGTGAGCAAAGAGCCTGTGGGGGAAAAAGCATTGTGTTTGATAACTAATGTCTGCCATGGGCCAGGGAAAGGAGACAGGTGGTGTAGATCATGATCGAAAAGTGATGTCTAGCCAGGTGCAGTGGCTCATACCTGTGGTTCCAGCACTTTGGGAGGCCAAGGCAGGCAGATCACTTGAGGCAGATTACTTGGCTAAGCCCTGTCTACAAAAAAATGTAAAAACTAGCCAGGTGTGGTGGTGCATGCCTGTGGTCTCAGCTTCTCAGGAGGCTGAGGAAGGAGAATTGCTTGAGGCCGGGAGGTTGAGGCTGCAGTGAGCTAAGATTGTACCACTTCACTCTAGCCCGGGCAACAGAGTGAGATCCTGCCTCAAAAAAATAAAAAAATTAAGAGCAATGTCTGCCATGGGAAGCGGAGAGATAGAGTTGGCATGCTACTGAGATTTTGCCTGAGAGAGGCAGGGAGAAGGGCTGTCTTCCCCGCCAGCAGCCAGTGAAGCCATGTGGTCTGGCCCACTCTCTTGCTTCTGGATGCCAAATCTGTGTCGCCTACCCGTTATGGCCTCGGGGATTGGTGTGGGAGCATGTTGAGCTGTATCCAGGAGGCTGGGCTGCTCTGAAAGGTAACCGTGAAGCAGATGCCAACCCTTATTGAGAGTGACGCACACTCACTTCATGCCTGCAGCACTCCTTGGCCGTCACACACCCTCACATTTGCTGTCCTCATGCAGCCTGACGTCAGGCACACTCCCCGGGCTGTGACACGCGCTCCCGAGAGGTGGCAGGAGCTCCAGGATTTATTTGGAAGCCTCACCCTCCTGTGGCCAGCTGCATGCTCACTTGGACGTGACTTGCCACAGAGAAATTTCCCATACCCATATAGATGTCACACCCTCACACATGTCACACATGCTCGGGAAGCAGATGCCAGAGTCATGTACACTCTCAAGTCACACACACTCCGAAATTGCAGAGTCAGAAGTCACACATGGCCAGATGTGGTGGC
The DNA here is from genome assembly GCA_031835075.1 of Saguinus oedipus. NCBI lineage: Eukaryota > Metazoa > Chordata > Mammalia > Primates > Cebidae > Saguinus > Saguinus oedipus. Next base: position 43,510,088 of record CM063187.1, on the reverse strand, counting down.
TCACACCTGTAATCCCAGCACTTTGGGAGGCCAAGGCGGGAGGATCACTTGAGCTCAGAAGTTGGAGACCAGCCTGGGCAACACAGCAAGATCTCATCTCTACAAAAAAATGCTTTAAATTAACCTTTATTGTTAACCAAGTGCGGTGGCATGCACCTATAGTCCCAGCTACTCAGGAGGATTGCTTGAGCCTGGGAGGGGAGGTTGCAGTGAACCAAGATTGTACCACTACACTTCAGCCTGGGCCCAAGAGTGAGACCCTGTCTCAAAAATAAATAAATATTTAAAAAAAGAAATCACACACCAGGATTTACACACATTCACAGACCACACACCCAGATTTGTGCAAAAGCCACATGTACAGATTCATGTATACCTGCAAACACACTCATATATCACACGGCAGATGCTCTCACACCTGGGAGTCACACATCAGGATGCCACACACTCGGACTCCAGCCACATTCCGGCACCACACCCTCAGAAGCCGCATGCCTGTTTGAATGAACGTGCACAATCACTGTCAGCAATTGCTGTCCCACCTGGGCCCCCACAGCATACCTGCTGCCTCCTGCAGCCAGTTCTGATGTTCACTGGAGCATCTGCATGGCCCCTTCGAGGCAGCCGTTGGCTAAAAAGTCACAGACATTTGACCCGCATCACATATGGCAGTCCTTAGTTGTTTATATGGATGGGTACCTCACTCACCCCACGCCTTTGCGGGGCCACCTTGCCTGCTTGGTGTCTCCTGCCTTGCTGGCAAAGGTACATTTCTGCTCTCATGATGTTTGCTGTAGTCCAGGCCAGGTGGGGTGTACAGGGCCCCACTTCTCTGCCCAGAGCTGAACAAACAATCCCCAGCCAGTGAGCGGCCATGTGGCCAGCATCCATTCAAACTGGGCCCACATCCTTGCTGTGCATGTGGTTGGGCATGTTTTTATACTAACATATGTCGCTACATGTTTTTGACATCTCTTCTGGTTTGTGGCTGCACACAGATCTTGAGGTCCCTGTTCACTGTCAGCTGTCAAATATCACACACTACCTTGGTCATTCTGCCACTCAGATGTGACCCCCACATATGCACAGGTATTTGGTGGCCATGGCCACTTAGTTACTATAGCAGGAAAGGATCCGGGTCAGAAGAGAGAGCCACCAGGAGTGTGGGGTAAAGGGCAGGGCTGTGGCAGGGGCCGGGCCTGTTTGCTGACCTCTGTCCTGCCCTGTTCCCAGTGCCTGAGCTGGAGCCTCCTGGCGCCAGCGACAGTGACAGCATCAACGCTCTGTGCACACAGATCAGTTCGTCTTTTGCCAGTGCCGGAGTGCCAGCACCCGGGCCACCACCTGCCACAACAGGTAAAGCCTGGCTTTCTACTGGGCAGATGCCCTGCATGTCCCTCCTGTACCCCCTCTACCCACAGCTACCCAGACACTCCAGGGGTCTTGGGATCCTACAGGCTTAGAAACAGGGATCACCTCAGAGCCAGGGGATCATCCTAGATCCAGGGATCATCTCAGAGCCATGGGATTACCTGAGAATCATGCGATCACCTTAGAACCATAGATCATCTTAGAGCAGGGGATACCTGAGAATCACCTTAGAACCATAGATCATCTTAGAGCAGGGGATACCTGAGAATCACCTTAGAATCATGGATCATCTTAGAGCAGGGGATACCTGAGAATCACCTTAGAATCATGGATCATCTTAGAGCAGAGGATACCTGAGAATCACCTTAGAACCATAGATCATCTTAGAGCAGGGGATACCTGAGAATCACCTTAGAATCATAGATCATCTTAGAGCAGGGGATACCTGAGAATCACCTTAGAACCATAGATCATCTTAGAGCAGGGGATACCTGAGAATCACCTTAGAACCAGGGATCATCTTAGAGCAGGGGATACCTGAGAATCACCTTAGAATCATAGATCATCTTAGAGCAGGGGATACCTGAGAATCACCTTAGAATCATGGGTCATCTTAGAGCAGGGGAAACCTGAGAATCACCTTAGAACCATAGATCATCTTAGAGCAGGGGATACCTGAGAATCACCTTAGAATCATAGATCATCTTAGAGCAGGGGATACCTGAGAATCACCTTAGAACCAGGGATCATCTTAGAGCAGGGGATACCTGAGAATCACCTTAGAATCATAGATCATCTTAGAGCAGGGGATACCTGAGAATCACCTTAGAATCATGGGTCATCTTAGAGCAGGGGAAACCTGAGAATCACCTTAGAACCATAGATCATCTTAGAGCAGGGGATACCTGAGAATCACCTTAGAATCATAGATCATCTTAGAGCAGGGGATACCTGAGAATCACCTTAGAATCATAGATCATCTTAGAGCAGGGGAAACCTGAGAATCACCTTAGAATCATAGATCATCTTAGAGCAGGGGATACCTGAGAATCACCTTAGAACCAGGGATCATCTTAGAGCAGGGGATACCTGAGAATCACCTTAGAACCAGGGATCATCTTAGAGCAGGGGATACCTGAGAATCACCTTAGAATCATGGGTCATCTTAGAGCAGGGGATACCTGAGAATCACCTTAGAACCATAGATCATCTTAGAGCAGGGGATACCTGAGAATCACCTTAGAATCATGGGTCATCTTAGAGCAGGGGATACCTGAGAATCACCTTAGAGTCATAGATCATCTTAGAGCAGTGGAAACCTGAGAATCACCTTAGAATCATGGGTCATCTTAGAGCAGGGGATACCTGAGAATCACCTTAGAATCATAGATCATCTTAGAGCAGGGGAAACCTGAGAATCACCTTAGAACCATAGATCATCTTAGAGCAGGGGATACCTGAGAATCACCTTAGAACCAGGGATCATCTTAGAGCAGGGGATACCTGAGAATCACCTTAGAACCAGGGATCATCTTAGAGCAGGGGATCTCCTAGATCCAGGGATCATCTTAGAGCCATGGGATTACCTGAGAATCATGATCCCCTTAAAGCCATGGATCATCTTAGTGCCCTTGATCATTTTAGAGCCATGGGATCACCTTAGCACCATGGGATCATCCTTGAACTATGGATCGTCTTAGAGCCATAGGATCACCTAGAATCAAGTGATCACCTTAGAATCATGAATTATCTTAGAGATATGGGATCATCTTAAAACCATGGGATCATCTCAGAGGCACAGGCTTATCCTAGGATCTTGGGATCACCTTAGAGCCAAGAGATTGTTTTAGAATCATGGACTCACTTGAGAACCATGTATCATCTTAGAGCCGTGGGCTTATCCTAGAACCACGGAAGCACCTTAGAATCCCAAACACTGTAAATATAGAATTCGCGAATCTTAGAAAGCCCAGCCTTAAACCATCAAGCCTTACTCACTACGTTAGGATAATACACATTTGAGGAAAGATCCATGCAATCTTAGAATCTTAACTCCTAAAACAATACATTCTGAAAGTATGAGAGAATCAAGGGTGGTATTCAAAAAAGTGAATACTGGCCAGGTGTGGTGGCTCACGCCTGTAATCCTGCTACTTTGGGAGGCGTTGGCGGGAGGATCACTTGAGGCAGGCATTTGAGACCAGCCTGGGCAACATAGTGGTGAAACTTCATCTTTACTAAAACTACAAAAAATACAACCTGTAATCCCAGCTACTCAGGAGACTGAGGCACGAGAATTGCTTGAACCTGGGAGGCAGAGGTTGCAGTGAGCTGAGCTAGGGCCACTGCATCCCAGCCTGGGCAACAGAGTGAGACTTTCAAAAAACAAACACAATAAAATAGTGAATCCCAGGTTTGGCCCTGACCAGTCAGAAGGGCAGCGGGGCCGGGAGGATGTCAGTCCTACTTAGACTTTCCCATCACAGGCTGTAAAGGCTCAGATGTATGTTCTTATCACTCCAGAACCATTATGTGGTCCAGAACGGTGAAGTCACTTGCCTGAAGTCAGCAAGCTAGGGAGGTACAGAGCTGGGACTCAGAGGCAGGCGGTCTGGCTCCAGAGTCCGTGCTCTGCTCACCACACCATGCAGTTCTTCTTCGGACACCCCTGTCCCTCACCTGCCCCTCTCCCGTCTCCAGGGACTTCTGCCTGGGGTGAGCCCCCTGTGCCCCCTGCAGCTGCCTTCCAGCCTGGGCACAAACGGACACCTTCGGAGGCTGAGCGGTGGCTGGAGGAGGTGTCACAGGTAGCCAAAGCCCAGCAGCAGCAGCAGCAGCAGCAGCAGCAGCAGCAGCAGGCAGCCTCGGTGTCCCCGGGGCCCACCATGCCTCCTGCCCTCCAGCCTTTCCCCGCCCCGGTGGGGCCCTTCGACACGGCACCCACCCAGGTGGCCGTGTTCCTGCCACCCCCACACATGCAGCCCCCTTTTGTGCCTGCCTACCCAGGCTTGGGCTACCCACCGATGCCCCGGGTGCCCGTGGTGGGCATCACGCCCTCACAGATGGTGGCCAACGCCTTCTGTTCAGCTGCCCAGCTCCAGCCTCAGCCTGCCACTCTGCTTGGGAAAGCTGGGGCCTTCCCGCCCCCTGCCATACCCAGTGCCCCTGGGAGCCAGGCCCGCCCTCGCCCCAATGGGGCCCCCTGGCCCCCAGAGCCAGCGCCTGCCCCAGCCCCGGAGTTGGACCCCTTTGAGGCCCAGTGGGCGGCATTAGAAGGCAAACCCGCTGTCGAGAAACCCTCCAATCCCTTTTCTGGCGACTTGCAGAAGACATTCGAGATTGAACTGTAGCCCAAGCCGCCCCGCCCACCCCATGTGCCCCACACCTGGGAGTGGAGGCACAACCTCTCCTCTAACCCTGCTCCCTGGGGCTGCGCCCCTCAACACCCTCTCAATACCCCAACCCCTCTCAACCACCCCACAATCACTACAGAACCAACATTGTGACGCCCAGGTTGCAACAGGATGGAATTCAGGGACAGACCCAGCCTGGCTAAGGGAACCATTTCACTGCCAGACTTAGGCTGGCAATGCCCCCTTTCGCCACCCCAGACACGGGGATTGCCACAATCCCACTGAATGCCCTCGGTTCACACTTCATTTCCCAGTTTCTGTTGACCTCCCACCTTCCAGTGTTGGACAGGATGGAGGGGGGACACCTGCTCAGGGGCTCTCCTGGGCCCCACACCAGTGCCCACCCCAAATCTGGTCGTCTCCTCCCCCCATACACAGCACAAGCCAAGGGCTGCCCTCTGCCCACACTTGTTCACTGCCAATGCTGAACTCAACCCCATCGCCCTCCAACTTTGGGACCCATGTCTTCCTTGGTCCAAGGTCTCATGGGGACTGGGGCCAAGTTGGGGGCCCAGGAGGCAGGGAGTGGGGAGGAGAGGAAGATGCGCAGTTACCTCATGATGGTGCCCGCTAGGGAGGGGTCCAGGAAGAAGGGGAAGGGGTGCCTGGCGGGTACTTTTCTATCTTTTATTTCCAGATTTTTTTTGTATCTAAACTTGAAGATTTGTATTATACAAAGACAGCCAATAAAGGAAGAATATAATGCCCCTTGGGAAACAAGGGTTTGTGTAGGGGGCTGGGGCAGCCCCAGAGCCTTTCCTCCTGAGTCATGGACTGAGTCAGAAGGGTGTCCGTGAGTGATAACCTGTGAGTCATCGCGTGGTAACAGGTACCACTGACTCAGCACCTGCCAGGCAGGTGTTAAAAGAGCCAAAATTAATCACCCCATTTCTATTCCTTACAGAATTTGAACCAAGAAATTAAAAACAAATATTATAAACTGCTGGTCCAGCATAGTGGCTCACGCCTGTAATCCCGGTACTTTGGGAGGCCAAGGCAGGCAGATCACTTCAGGTCAGAAGTTCAAGACCAGCCTGGCCAACATGGAGAAACCCTGTCTCTACTAAAAATTGAAATATTAGCCAGGTTTAGTGGCACACACCTGTAGTCCCAGCTATTTTTCATTTATGTTTGTTTTGTTTTCTGTTAACAGGTGTTTGATATTTTCTCAATTCCAGCTATTCTTGTGGCTGAGGCACAAGAATCACTTGAGCCCGGGCGGTGGAGGTTGCAGTGAGCCAAGGTCACACCACTGCGCTCCAGCCTGGGCGACAGAGTGAGACTGTTGAAAAAACAAACAAACAAACTTCCAGTCAGTTCAATATTAATGTTTTAACAAGTCGGGTTGGTAGTATCTCTGCCAGTGCTGGCAAATTCGTGTTTTGTCAGCATTTTCCATAACTCTGGCCACAAAGTGTCACCTGATGTGGCAACGTTTTGCAGTCTCCGTGTTGTTTCTTGGGTCCTTTGATCTAATGTATAAGATGTATTTTAACATATATATAATATATAATTTTTGCTTTGTTGTAGCTCTTTAAAATGGGGTGATTGATTCTGTGCAGTCCAATATTCCATTCCCAATGGATAGATGGGGAAGGTGAGTCAGTAGCCTGCAGTGATACATCTGATTAGTGCGAGGAGCTGTGATTCAAACCCAGCTTCTGGCCAAAGCCAGTTGAAGCACTCTGGGAGGCTGAGGCGGGTGGATTACCTGAGGTTGGGCGTTCGAGAGGTTGGGTGTTCGAGACCAGCCTGGCCAACATGGTGAAACTCTGTCTCTACTAAAAAAAAAAAAAAAAGCCAGGCTTGGTAGTAGGTGCCTGTAATCCCAACTACTTGGGAGGCCAAGGCAGGAAAATCACTTGAACCTGGGAGGTCAAGATTGCAGTGAACCTAGATTGCACCACTGCACTCCAGCCTGGGCAACAGAGCGAGACTCCATCTCAAAACAAACAGGCCAGGCCGGGCACAGTGGCTCACAACTATAATCCCAGCACTTTGGGAGGCCAAGGCGAGTGGATCATGAGGTCAGGAGATCGAGACCATCCTGGTCAACAAGGTGAAACCCTGTCTCTACTAAAAATACAAATTAGCTGGGCATGGTGGTGCGTGCCTGTAATCCCAGCTACTTGGGAGGCTGAGGCAGGAGAATTGCTTGAACCCAGAAGGCAGAGGTTGTGGTGAGCCAAGATCGTGCCATTGCACTCCAGTCTGGGTAACGACAGCAAAACTCAGTCTCAAAAAAAAAAAAAAAAAAAAACAGGCCAGGTGTGGTGGCTCAAGTCTGTGATCCCAGCACTTTGGGAAGCTGAGGCGGGTGGATCACTAGGTCAGGACTTGGAGACCAACCTAGCCAACCCACATGGTGAAACCCTATCTCTACTGAAAATAACAGAAATTAGCTGGACATGGTGGCGGGCACCTGTAATCCCAGCTACTCGGGAGGCTGAGGCAGGAGAATAGTTTAAATCAAGTGAGCTGAGATCACACCACTGCGCTCCAGCCTGGGTGACAGGGTGAGACTCCATCTCAAAAAATAAATGTCAGGCCATGAGGGGACAAGCCTAGGGCCTGCCCTCTCTAGTGTTTCCATTACAGCCCATTCACCTGCTCATGGACTCCAGGCCTCGGAGACCTAAGATGGCTCTGTCAGGATGCGGTGTTGTGGGGATTCCCCAGGGAGGGAGCAGAGGACCCTGTCAGAGGTGAGCCACACTCTTACCTCCAAGCCTTTGCATTTGTCATACTCTCTGCCTAGGACACCCTTCCCTTCAGGGTGACACAGCACTTCCCAGAAGAATGCTACTCATGGACTCGGTTCAAATACCTCCTCTTAGAAGCTGACCCTCTTCCAAGGCCCTGAGCCCCATCCTATCCTTTCGTTAGTGTTTGTTTGTTTATTTTTTGAGATGGAGTCTTGCTCTATTGTCCAGGCTGGAGTGCAGTGCTACTATCTTGGTTCACTGCAGCCTGCCCCTCCTGGGCTCAAGTGATTCTCCTGCCTCAGCCTCCCAAGTAGCTGGAACTATAGGCGCCCAACACCGCACCCAGCTAATTTTTGTATTTTTAGTAGACATGGGGTTTCACCACGTTGACCAGGCTGGTCTGGAACTCCTGACCTCAAGCGATTTGCCCGCCTCGGCTTCCCAAACTGTTGGGATTACAGGCATGAGCCACCGTGCCCAGCCCGGTAGTTTTGCTATTATTATTTTAGAGACAGGGGTCTCATTCTATCACCCAGGCTGGAGTACAGTGTGGCAATCATAGCTCATTGCAGCCTTGAATTCCTGAGCTCAAGCAATCCTCCCACCTCAGCCCCCTCGTAGCTGGGACTACAGGTGTGCATCACTATGCCCAACTGATTTTTAAATTATTTTGTAGAGATGGGAGGGGTCCTTGCTATGTTGTCCAGTCTTGTCTGGAACTCCTGGCCTCAAGCGATCCTCCTGTCTCTGTCTCCCAAAGTTCTGGGATTACAGGCAGGAGCCACGGTGTCCGGCCCCCATCCTGTCTTTGTGGTCTAAGTTTAGACAGCTCTTCAACCCCCCAGACTGAGTAAGCAGCACCCACTCTCCTCTTGGATCCTACAGGCCTGTCCTCCCCTATTCCAGCCCTGACCCATCTGCCTGCGCCTCCCGCATCCTCTCAATGACGCATCGTGGGCTGTCACTATCTGGCAGCAGGTCTATCTGCCTCACTGGACTGTGAGGGAGAAAGGGGTCCGGGGGCGGCGGGGTGGCCTCAGTCATTTCCCGGTGCCAGCACAGAGTCAGGCACAGAAGAGGCAGCCTCAGTGGTTCCCTTCTGCAAACCACTAGGGAGTGAGAGGGGCAGAAACGGCCTGAGAGCGGGACAGAGAGGATTTGAGCAACTGGACTGATGGGGAACGGAGGTAGAAGCACGCGGCGAATCTGGGACACAGTCAAGGTATCCCCACCCCGTCCCTGACTGATCTCTTTATACAATCAGCCTTCCCTGCGCCCAGAGCAGACTTCCTCAGAGCCACCCCCACAGCTGTCCCCGCGGATGCAGATGGAAGGGGGCGGTCCCGGGGAGGACCTCCCACAGGCTTCTCTTGGCCCATTTCCCATCTTGCCTCCCACGCCCAGGATGGAGACTTTGGCTCTCCAAAGAGTTTTTCGCTCCAAAGAGACCTGGAGCCGGGATCAACCTCCCACTCCCACTTCCCCAGGTTGCAGCCCGCTCAGAATACCCGGGACACTGCACTGAAAGCCCTGCCCTACCCGGGAACCCCATCCCACGCAAACTCCCATCGAGGTCATTTTGGGGGAACAGGAGGACGTCCCCCAGCGGCCGGTTCTGCACCCCTCGCGCTTGCTTTGGGAAGCTCCGCCCTCTGCTGCAGCCCCGGCCCTCGCGGCCCCCGGCCGTGCCGACTATTTTCATGCATTCCACGGGTGACAGAGCCGGGTGCCCCCACCTTCCTTCCTGTTGGGTGTTTTTGTTTGTTTGTTTTTGTTTTTTTGGAAAGCTCCGCCTCCAGGGGGGCCGCAGTGGCTCCGGGAGCCGCCCGCGCGGGACCGCGGACAGCCCTGGCCCCTCGTTGCCCCACGCTGGGACCGCCCCACGGAGCGCGGCGCCTCGCCCTCCCTGGGACTCGTCGCTTCCACCGTCCTGCGCAGAGCAACGCGCTACCCGGGGACCCCGGCTGTAACCGGCCCCCAGTCACCCTCGACGCGCGCTTGCGGGACCTCCGGCTACTGCGGGGCCACGTGGTCGCCGGGGACGCTCCCCGAGGATGGTGGAGCAGCGCCCCCTCGTGGCCCTGCGCTCGCGGCGCCCGGGCTGCAGCCCCGCCAAAACTAGGCTCAGGCAGGAAAAGTGTTTAAGAAAACTAAAAGTTGGGCCGGGTGTCCTGGCGAAAACCCTTCTCTACTAAAAATACGAAAATTATCCAGGCGTGGTGGCTCACGCCTGTAATCGCAGCACTTTGGGAGGCCGATGCGGGCGGATCACCTGAGGTCAGGAGTTAAAGACCAGCCTGCCAAGATGGGAAAACCCCATCTCTATTAAAAATACAAAAATTAGCTGGGCGTGGTGGTATGTGCCTGTCAGCTACTTGGGAGGCTAAGGCAGGAGAATCGCTTGAACCCAGGAGGCGGAGGCTGCAGTGAGCCGAGATCAGACCACTGCACTCCAACGACAGATGGAAACTCCGTCTCAAAAACAAAAAAATTGCTGTCGCATCTATGAACATTGTACTTCAGGCCCTGGCTCAGCCGTTCGCCCAATGGAAAGTCCTCCCTCACTGGTCAGGCGCCTCCTTTGGGCTCCTATGGTCCCTTATGGTCCTCAACTCCGCCTGGCCCGGATCCATCTGCCTGTGCCTCTCTCATCTAGACCCCAACCCCTCTGCCCTCTGCCCTCTGCCTGCACCTTCCCAGTCCCAGGCCGACCCCTCTGCCTGTGCCCAGCCCAACCTCTCTGCCCCAGCTTCCCCATCCCACTATGACCCTCCTGCCCATGCTTCCCCCATCCTGGCACCCCCCGACGCCCCCCCCCACCACTCTGCCGGTCCCCTCCCACCATCCCCCCGTGAGGACTTTAGGCGGTCACTGTGTATAATGGGTCGGTCTCCCCACCCTGCTGAAAGCCTTATGAGGGCAGGGAAGAGAGCTGTCCTGATAACCACTGTGTCTGGCCAGGCAAGGTGGCTCACGCCTGTAATCCCAGAACTTTGGGAAGCCTAGGCAGGTGGATCACTTAAGGTCAGGCGTTCGAGACCAGCCCGACCAACATGGAGAAACCCCGTCTCTACTAAAAATACAAAATTAGCTGGGCGTGGTGGTGCACACCTGTAACCCCAGCTACTCAGGAGGCTGAGGCAGAATTGCCTGAACCCGGGAGGCGGAGGTTAGGGAGAGCCGAGATCGCGCCACTGCACTCCAGCCTGGGCAACAAGAGTGAAATTCCTTCTCAAAATGTATATGTAAAAGATAACCACTCTGTCCTCATTATTACCAAGGTAGCATTTATTTCCTCCCTCAACACAGCTTTGGTTTCAGCAGCTTTACTGATCTACTTATCATAAAATTCACCGGTTTTAAGTGATTTACTGATTTTAGGCGATTTTACTGCTGTGCGGCCATCACAGCCAATTCTAGAACCTTTCCATCACTCTAAAAAGATCCCTTCTGCCCATTTGCAGTCGCTCCCTATTCCCTGTCCCAGCCCCAGGCAACCACTGGTCTACTTTCTGTTCCATACATGTTCTCCTCTTCATTTTACAAGCATTTTCTGAATACTTATTTTTATCAGCTATTAAGTGCTGAGGGTACACAATGATACTCACAGGCCCTGCCTTCGGGGAACTCTGAGTCTGGTTATTGTGAAAGCTGAAGGAAAAATAGGTCCACTTACCAATTTCTTCACTCATTCAAAAAATATTTATTGGCCAGGCACTGTGGCTCATGCCTGTAATCCCAGCAGTTTGGAAGGCTAATTCTAGGGGGATCACTTGAGGCCAGGAGTTTAAGACCAGCCTGGACAACATAATGAGACCTGCCCCCCATCTCTACAAAAAAACCTTCTTTTCAATTATCAAGGTGTGGTGGTGCACACCTATAGTCTCAGTAACTCAGGAAGCTGAGGTGGGAGGATGGCTTGAGCTCAGGAGGTCCAGGCTGCAGTGAGCCATCATTGTGCCACTGAACTCCAGCCTGGGTGACAGAACAAGACACTGTTTCTACAAAAACAAAAATTAAAAAAGAAAGGCCAGGCACGGTGTCGCACACCTGTAATCTCAGCACTTTGGGAGGCCGAGGTGGGCAGATCACCTGAGGTCAGTAGTTTGAGATCAGCCTGGCCAATATGGTGAAACCCCGGCTCTACTAAAAATACAAAAATTAGCCGGGCATGGTGGTAGTCCCACCTGTAGCTGTATTCCCAGCTATTTGGGAGGCTCAGGCAGGACAATCGCTTGAATCTGGGAGGCAGAGGTTGCAGTGAGCCAAGGTCTTGCCACTGCACTCCAGCCTGGGTAACAGAGCAAGACTCCATCTCGAGAGAGAGAGAGAGAGAGAGAGAGAGAGAGAGAGAGAGAGAGAGAGAGAGAGAGAGAGGGAGAGAGGCTTCTTCCAAAAATTCACTGAAAATGTTTATTATGAAAAACCTATGCGTGGAGTTCAATTTTTTTTGCACAAAAATAAACTCGTACTAACCTGTTATAACTTGTCTGAACAGGATCTGGTTTGAGGCACTAAAATGAAACTCGGATTGAAAAGAGTCCTTATCAGAGCAATGTGAATTCTAAAATTGAAGCAAGAACAAGCACCAAATTGATGGTGAGGCTTGGGTGGAGGAATGACGAAATCATTGATGTTTTACAAAAAGTTGACAGTGCCCCAAAGAAATTAGCCATTTACAAATGGATAACTTGTTTTGAGAAGGGACGAGGCGGGGCGTGGTGGTTCATGCCTGTAATCCCAGCACTTTCGGAGGCTGAGGCAGACGGATCATTGGAGCTCAGGAATCTGAGACCAGCCTGGGCAACATGGTGAAACCCCATCTGTACCAAAAAATACATAAATTAGCTGAGCATGGTGGTGCACACTTGTAGTCCCAGCTACTCAGGAGGCTGAGGTGGGAGGATCACTTGAGCCTGGAGGTGGAGGCTGCAGTGAGCCGTGATTGCGCCACTGCACTCCAGCCTAGGGGACAAAGTGAGACCTTACCTTGGAGAGATGAGACCACGTTGAAGATGAAGCCCCCCGTGCATACCATACACGTCAATTTTTGCAGAAAAAAATTAAATCTGTTCATGCCTTAATTAAAGAGGACTTATAAGTAACAGCAGAAACAATAGCCATACCATAGACATCTCAATGGGTTCAGCTGACACAATTCTTTTTTTTTTAAGACATGGTTCTCGCTCTGTTGCCCAGGCTGAGTACAGTGGCGGGACCGTGGCTCACTGCAGCCTCCACCTCCTGTGCTCACGCAATCCTCCCACCTCAGCCTCCATAGTAGCTGGAACTACAGGTGTGCACCACTATGCCCAGCTAAGTTTTTTTTTATTTTTTGGAGTGATAGGGTCTCACTATGTTACCACGCTGGTCTTGAACTCCTGGACGAAAGTTATCCTCCTGCCTCATTCTCCCGAAGTGCTAGGATCCCAGGCTTGAGCCACCTCGCCTGGCCTCAGCTTACACAATTCTGACTGAAAAATTAAAGCTGAACAAACTTTCCACCCGGTGGGTGCCAAGACGGTCGCACGCAGATCAGCTGCAGAGAAGAGCAGAGCTTTCCACGGGAATGTTCATCAAGTGAGATCGAGATCCTAATGCATTTCCCTGAAGGGTTGTAACAGGAGATGACACATGGCTTCCCCGGTGCAGTCCTGGAGACAAATCCTAATGAAAGAATGGCCGCCAAGGCAGGGAAGTGGTCCAGTCCAGGCAGAAGCACACTGGTCGAGAGCTAAGGTCATGGCAGTGGTTTCTGGGGATGCTCAGGCATTTTGCTTATTGACTTTCTGGAGGGTCGAAGAACAATAACATCTGTGTATTATGAGAGTGTTTTGAGAAAGTCAGTCGAAGCTTTAGCAAAAATATGCCTGAAGAAACTTCACTGGAGAGTTTCTCTCCAGCATGACTGCACTCCTGCTCATTCCGCTCAGACGAACAATTTTATGAGCGTTTCACCAGGAAATTATCAGGCATCCACTTGGCAGTCCCGATTGGCCTCCTTCTCAGTTCTTTTTGTTTCCTGATCTTCAAATCTTTAAAGGGCACCCATTTTTCTTCAGTTAAGAATGTAAAAAGACTGGGCTGGGCATGGTGGCTCACGTCTGTAATCCTAGCATTTTGGGAGGCCGAGGAGGGTGGATCACCTGAGATCAGGAATTCAGGACCAGACTGGCCAACAGGGCAAAACTTCATCTCTACTGAAAAAAAAAAAAAAAAGTTTGGCCAGGCATGGTGGCACATGCCTGTAATCCCAGCTAGTCAGGAAGCTGAGGCAGGAGAATCACTTGAACCCAAGAGGCAGAGGCTGCAGTGAGCTAAGATCATGCCACTGCACTCCAGCCTGGGCAACAAAAATGAAACTGTCTCAGAAAAGAAAGAAGAAGCTGGGTGCGGTGGCTCACACCTGTAATGCCAGCACTTTGAGAGGCCATGCAGGAGGATCGCCTGCGGTCAAGAGTATGAGACCAGCCTGGCCAACTTGGCGAAACCCTGTCTCTGCTAAAAAAAAATACAAAAATTAGCAGGGTATGTGGTACACACCTGTAGTCCCATCTACTCAGGAGGCTGAGGCAGGAGAATGACTTGAACCCTGGAGGCAGAGAATGCAGTGAGCCAAGATCACGACGCTGCACTCCAGCCTGGGTGACAGAGCGAGACTCTGTCTCAAAAAAAAAAAAAAAAAAAGAAAGAAAGAAAAGAAAAGAGCAGGCTGCTGCTGAAAAGGCTGTGACCTGGAGGAATTTCAGGGTGAATGCACTGCTCCAGCTCCTGGGTTCACTGCTACTCAGCCTGAGGTTGCCGACTGGTCTGACGGTGTGCAGGTGCCCTCTGTACCTATCCAGCAGTTCCCTACCGAAGACTGGAGCGCCCAGCCTGCCACGGATGACTGGTCTGCAGCTCCCACTGCTCAGGCCACTGAATGGGTAGCAGCAACCACTGAATGGTCTTAAGCTGTTCTTTTTTTTTTTTTTTTACCCAGGCTGGAGTGCAATGGCACGATCTCGGCTCACTGCAACCTCCGCCTCCTGGGTTCAGGCAATTCTCCTGCCTCAGCCTCCTGAGTAGCTGGGATTACAGGCACGCGCCACCATGCCCAGCTAATTTTTGTATTTTAAGTAGAGACGGGGTTTCACCATGTTGACCAGGATGGTCTCGATCTCTTGACCTCGTGATCCACCCGCCTCGGCCTCCCAAAGTGCTGGGATTACAGGCGTGAGCCACCGCGCCCGGCCTTAAGCTGTTCTTGCAGGAGCACTTAAGCACCATGGATATAAATTTGCTGGAAAATAAATTTTCTTTTTTTTCCCTTTATTTTTTATTTTTATTTTTCTTTCATTTTATAAACATCAGTTTCTAAAAAAAAAAAAAAGAAGAAGAAGAAGAAGAATGACCACCAAGTGTTGATCAGAGGCTTGTCAAGAAGAAATAAACCACATGAAGTGGTTCAACTAAGAAAATTGAATATAAGGATCGCAGGCCTGTCCTTCAAAAACAGGTCAGTCTTGAAGGCACTGGAATATGTGGCTGGAGCTCTGAGGAGGGGGTGGGTCGGGGCCAGGCACAGGAGGCCAGGGATGTATTCATCGGAACACAGCGGGTGGAAGGACAGCTGGATGAAGACAGGACCCCTCTCTGGGTACAGAGTCATGTGGAGAATGGG
The DNA here is from genome assembly GCA_031835075.1 of Saguinus oedipus. Classification (NCBI taxonomy): domain Eukaryota; kingdom Metazoa; phylum Chordata; class Mammalia; order Primates; family Cebidae; genus Saguinus; species Saguinus oedipus. The sequence continues at coordinate 43,494,936 of CM063187.1, read as the reverse complement.
TTGACTGAAGAGTGGGTCAGCCTGGGGCCCACAGTTCCTTCTCTGAACCGTGGGCAAAGCAGGCTCTAGAATGCAGTGGCATATCAATCACCAAGGGAAAAAAACATCTGCCAATTAAACTGTGACACATAATCATTTATAAGACACATCCTGATTTCCATTGAAAAGGGGTGGGGATCAATTAAAAATGGTTTTATTATGGAATAGGAGAGTATTTATGGAAAGAAAATAAAAAAGGAAAAAAACAAAGAAATTTTAAAATAAAAAAAGGCTGGGCGTAGTGGCTCACGCCTGTAATCCCAGCACTTTAGGAGGCTGACGCAGGTGGATTGCCTGAGGTCAGGAGTTCAAGACCAGCCTGACCAACATAGTGAAACCCTGTCTCTACTAAAAATACAAAAAATTAACTGGGCGTGGTGGTGCGCACCTGTAATCTCAGCTACTTGGGAGGCTGAGGCAGGAGAATTGCTTGAACCGGGAGGAAGAGGTTGCAGTGACCTGAGATTGCACCACTACACTCCAGCCTGGGCAACAAGAGTGAGACTCCATTTCAAAATATATAAAAAAAAAATAAGAGATTTTATTGTGTGTACAGAAGCATTTAGTGACAAGGATGCCCTCCATGCACTTCTCATAATGGCAAAACTACTGAAACCCCAACCATTATGAATTAGCTACACAAGAGAGCCACAAAATATTATGACTGAATATTGTTTAATTTCCGGGATTTTTCTTTTTAGAAGTTTTTTTACTTATTTTTTGCTTTATGTACTCATAAGGGAGAGAGAAGGGGACAGAAAGAGAAGATGAAAAACATTATGAAAGATTTAGAGCTCCTATAGCAGTAAAAAAAATGTGGATAATTTTTCTCACTTTGGGCAAAGAAAAACGTGAAAGCCAGAAAGAGAGAAATGGATTCACTTTTGAAGGAATAATCTTTGAAAACCCCTTCAGTTACAATATTTTGTGGCGATCTCTAAACTTGTGTAGCTAATTCATAATGGTTGGGGTTTCAGCAGGTTTGCCGTTATGAGAAGTGCTATGGTGGGCATCTTGCCGCTAAACTCTTCGGTACACGTGATAAAATTGTCTTTTGATTTTAATCTTTTTTTGTTTTTTTCTTAGTTTTTTATTTTCTTTCCTTGAATACTCTCCAAAAAAAAAAAAAAAACCATTTTAATTGATTTATTTATCCCCCCACCCCTTTTCAATGAATTGGGAATCAAGAGGTGTCTTACAAATGATTATGTGTCATAGTTTAATTGGCAGATGTTTTTTCTCCCGTGGTGATTTGAAGTAACAATGCATCTTGACTGGGTGTAGTGGCTCAATCCTATAATCCCAGCATTTTGGGAGGCTGACTTGGGTGGATCACTTGAGGTCAGGAGTTTGAGACCAGCCTGGCCAACATGGTGAAACCCCGTCTCTACTAAAAATACAAAAATACAAAAATAAAGATGGCTCACACCTGTAATCCCAGCACTTTGGGAGGCCAAGGTAGGCAGCTCATGAGGTTAGGAGTTCAAGACCAACCTGGCCAACATGGTGAAAACCCCGTCTCTACAGAAATATAAAAATTAGCCAGGCATGGTGGCAGGTACCTGTAATCCCAGCTACTCAGGAGGCTAAGGCAGGAGAAACACTTGAACTCGGGAGGCGGAGTTGGCTAACACCTGTAATCCCAGCACTTTGGGAGGCCGAGGCGGCTGGATCACAAGGTCAAGAGATCTAGAACATCCTGGCCAACATGGTGAAACACTGTCTCTAGTAAAAATAAAAAAATTAGCTGGGCATGGTGGTGTGCGTCTATAGCGCCAGCTACTCGGGAGGCTGAGGCAGGAGAATTACTTGAACCAGGGAGGCAGAGGTTGCAGTGAGCCCAGATTGCACCACTGCACTCCAGCTTGGCGACGGAGCAAGACTCCGTCTCAAAAAAAAAAAAAGTCTTGAACGCTATGATTTTGGATCATAGTCTTGGAAAACGACAGATAGCAGGTGGAGGGCAGTCACCACAAAACAAAAGGAAACTATCATATTTTTGATCCCAAGGGATTAAGATTTCTCAGTAAACGATTTCCTTTTAGAACAGGGAGTTGGAGCTGTGCCCAGGTAGATGTTATTGGGCACAGGCTGTATGAGGTGGGTCTTAAATCAGTACCAAGAAATGGCAGATGTAACTTCCAAAGATGGCTGCAAACATGTTTCCCAGCCTATATATTTCTCTAGAACCTAGATACCCCTTTCATTGAGAAGTGGAATTTGTGTAAGCTCCCCTTACATCTAGGCAGTTTGTGACTTGCTTGTAACCAAGAGTATGAGGCAGAAATCATGCAGCATGATTCCAAGGCTAGATAAGAAGAGATAAGGCTGCCACTTTCTTTTGTATTTTTAGATGGGGTCTCACTCTGTTACTCAGGCTGGAGTGCAGTGGCACCATCTTGGCTCCCTACAACCTCCACCTCCCGGGTTCAAAAGATTCTTGTGCCTCAGTCCCCAAGTAGCTGGGATTACAGGCGTGCACCATCACCCCAGCTAAGTTTTTTTTTTTTTTTTTTTTTTGAGGTAGAGTCTTTCTCTTTTGCCAAGGCTGGAGTGCAATAGCATGATCTCCACTCATTGCAACCTCTGCCTCTCTGGTTCAAGCAGTTCTCTGCCTCAGCCTCCCAAGTAGCTGGGATTATAGGTTCTGCCACTTCAACTGGCTAATTTTTTTTTTTTTTTTTTTTTTTTTTTTGAGACGGAGTTTCGCTCTTGTTACCCAGGCTGGAGTGTGATGGCGCCATCTCGGCTCACCGCAACCTCTGCCTCCTGGGTTCAGGCAATTCTCCTGCCTCAGCCTCCTGAGTAGCTGGGATTACAGGCACGCACCACCGTGCCCAGCTAATTTTTTGTATCTTTAGTAGAGACGGGGTTTCACCGTATTGACCAGGATGGTCTCGATCTCTTGACCTCGTGATCCACCCACCTCGGCCTCCCAAAGTGCTGGGATTACAGGCTTGAGACACCGCGCCTGGCCTAATTTTTGTATTTTAATTAGAGACGGGGTTTTACCATCTTGGCCAGGCTGGTCTCGAACTCCTGACCTTCTGATCCACCTGCCTCGGCCTCCCAAAGTGCTAGGATTGCAGGCATGAGCCATCACGCCCGGCTAATTTTTGTATTTTTAGTAGAGACAGGGTTTCACCATGTTGGCCAGGCTGGTCTCGAACTCCTGACTTCAGGTGATCTCCCTGCCTCAGCCTCCCAAAGTTCTGGGATTACAGATGTGAGCCACCACACCCAGTGGAGGCTGCCACTTTTATGAATCACTTGTACTGTGGGCTGAAGCTATCATGTAAGTCCAGCTACCCAGAGGCTGCCATGATGTGAGGGAGCCCAAACCAGTTCACGTGGAGAGAGAGATCCACTCACCCCCAGCTCCTTCCCTGTTTTAGTTTCAGCTGCCATGTGACTGCAACCATATGAAATTCCAAGTCAGAACTCCCCAGTTGGGTCCTCCCAAAACTCTGACCACAGCCACAGTCAACAATAAAGGGATGCCTGTTGTCGTTTAGGGGCCACCATGTTTTGGAGTGATTTGTTACCAATCAACAGTAACTAGAAAGAGGGTAGTGTGTTGAAGATAAAGCAGAGTCCTGTGGAAAAAGAAAAAAGCAAGAGGGTAGTGTGTGGAGCATAAGGAGCGTGCAAAGAAAAGCGGCCTTGGGAGCTGAGAATGACCATATAATGACAGTAACAGAAGCTAACATTTGAATGCCTTCTGTATCTGGGCATCATTCTCTGTGCTTTCCATTAACTCATTTAATCCTCACGGCAACGCTAGCGTATGAGTGCCTTCATTATCTCTGCGTTACTGATGCAGGCAAGGCAGGAATTGGCTATGGATGGAAATTGAACCCAGGTGTGGCTTTGGCAGCCCTAGCATGAACCACTCACTTTACTAGTTGAGGAGCATGTGACTTGGTTCAGCCAATCTAGCCATTAGGGTGTCTCCTCCTGCCCCTCCGATCACAGTGATTGGCTCTGGCATGGACACGTGCCCTCGGTTGGCCCAATCAGAGTTAGCCTCATTACCTTGGGGGAAATATGAGCCAAAGGTGCCTTCCTTTGCCCGTGGGATGTGAAGGAGGTTCCCTGCGGCCAGAGGCTGTGAGGCAGCATCTCGGGAGCTTCCACTGGAAAAGGTAAAGCAGAAAAATGAAAAGAGATGGGGTCCATTCGGGTGTAGTGGCTCGCGCCTGTAATCCCAGCACTTTGGAAGGCCGAGGCAAATCACTTGAGGTTAGAAATTCAAGACCAGCCTGGCCAACATGGCAAAACCTGGTCTCTACTAAAAATACAAAAATTACTGGGTGTGGTGGCGCATGCTTATAGTCCCAGCTACTCGGGAGGCTGAGTCGAGAATTGCTTGAACTCAGGAGGCGGAGGTTGCAGTGAGCTGAGATCATGCCACTGCACTCCAGCGTGGACAACAGCCAGACTCTGTCTATAAAAAAAAGGGGGGGGGGGAGGAGGGAAGGGAAGGAGAGAGAGAGGGAGGGAGGGCAAGTCCTTGGTGACTTGGCTGAGCCGTTGTGTCAACTTTATCTGAAGCCAGCACAAGTGTGGATTTTCCAGCCACAAATTACCCTTATTGTTTAAGCCATTTGAGTCAGCTGTTCTGTTACTTGCACCTAGGCAAAGCATCAAATATTTTATAATCAGTCCAGGTGCAGCTGCTCACACCTTAATCCCAACAATTTGAGAGGCCAAGGCAGAAAGATTGAGTTCAGGAGTTCGAGACTTGCCTAGGCAACATAGTGAGACTTTGTCTCCAGGAAAAAAAGAGAGAAAATGAATTTCACGGCCGGGCGTAGTGGCTCACACCTGCAGTCAAAGCACCTTGGAAGCCAAGGCGGGCTGGTCACCTGAGGTAGGGAGTACAAGACCAGCCTGACCAACATGGTGAAACCCCGTCTTTATAAAAGGAAAAAAAAAAAAATGAACTTCACAACCAATACTTTGAGCACTGACCGAGAAGCCTGGTTCTGTGCCCGATAGTGACCCTTTACTTCCTGCATTGTGGGGAGGTCGGGGACGTCCTGGGAGAGGGACCAGGGAAGCTGGAGTGGCCATGGTGGGAGACCTCATTGGAGCAGCTTGAGGCAGCTTGACTTACCACTGAAATAATTCAGTATTTCAACAGTCAAGGCCTGTAATCCCAGCACTTTGGGAGGCCAGGGTGGGCGGATCATGAGGTCAAGAGATCTAGACCATCCTGGCCAACATGGTGAAACCACGACTCTACTAAAAATACAAAAATTAACCAGGTGTGATGGTTGTGGTTACCTGTAATCCCAGCTGCTCAGGAGGCTGAGGCAGGAGATTCGCTTGAAACTGAAAGGTGGAGGTTGCAGTGATCGGAGACTGTGTCACCCCTCCCAGTCTGGTGACAGAGTGAGACTTCGTCTCAAAAAAAAAAAAAAAAAAAAACCAGCAACGTAGCTTAGATAGACCCTATCAACATGCCCCGAAGACAGCCCCAAGCTGAATATGAGCTTTACTTGCCCCCTTTTGATGTGAGCTAGTATGAATGGATTTCTGTTTTTTGCAACCAAGCACATACAGAAGAAAAAAAAGTCCCCTGACAAACCTGAGTGATGAATAAGACGTTTAGGAAATAAATAGTCCGATCTCACTTTAACTACATGATGTCATCTTAGCTTCGGGTCAGGCTGAAACTCCGCCGAGATTTTTGACCAAGAGCTCTGCCAAAGGGTCCGCACCCTTTGGCCCAAGAATCCCTCCTCTGGGACACACAAGGAGGTCCGTGGGGGCATTATTTATAATGGGAGGAAATTGGAAACAGCTTCAGCCGCTGGCAATGCTGCCCTTTTGAATAAACAGAGTGCAAACATTAGAGATTGTGTTTACCCAGAGATGTTTTAACACGGGAACAGCTTACATTTTAAGAGGGGAAAAAACAGGGCTGTATAAACAGTTTGCTCACACAGTTATGTAAAACACACGTGCACACACACGCGCGCGCGCATTTAAAAAGCTCAGAACAGAAAAGGCTGGAAGGAAATATATCACAATGTCCGCAGCCGCAGTTGGTGCAGGGCTGGGGGATGGGAAGGGCATCTTTGCCTTGCTAGTTTTCCAAGCTCTCCTTTGTTTTTGTTTTGTTTCTTTTTTTTGGGGGGGGGGACAGTGTCTCACTCTGTCCCCCAGGCTGGAGTGCAGTGGTGTGACCTCCAACCTCCCTCTCCCAGGTTCAAGCAATTCTCCTGCCTCAGCCTCCCGAGTAGCTGGGATTACTGGTGCCCGCCACCACGCCTGGCTAATTTTTGTAATTTTAGTAGAGACGGGGTTTCGCCATGTTGGCCAGGCTGGTCTCGAACTCCTGGCCTCAGATGATCCACCTGCCTCGGCCTCCTAAACTGCTGGGATTACAGGTGTGAGCCACCATACCTGGTCCAAACTCTCCTTTTACAAATTTTATTTTCAATTCTTAAACTCTTACATCATGAAACTTTTCAGACACAAAAAGTCAAGAGACAACGAGCTTATATATACCCATCACCCAGCTTCAAGAACCATCAATATTTTTTCATTTCATCTTCTTTCCCCTCCCCATTTTTTTCTGAATGCTTAAAAATTATGCTCTGTAGTCCCAGCTACTCAGAAGGCTGAGGCAGAAGGATTGCTTGAGCCCAGGAGTTTGAGACCAGTCTGGGCAGCATAGTGAGAGCCTGTCTGTAAAAAAAGTAAAAAATAGCATGGTGGCTCATGCCTGTAATCACAGCACTTTGGGAGGCTGAGGAGAGCGGATCACAGGGTCAAGAGTTTCAGACCAGTCTGGACAACATAGTGAAATCCTGTCTCTACTAAAAATACAAAAAATAAGCTGGGTTTGGTGGTGTGCACCTGTAATCCCACCTCCTCGGGAGGATGAGGCAGGAGAATCCCGTGATCACGGGAGATCGAGGTTGCAGTGAGCTGAGATCTCACCACTGCACTCTAGCCGGGGCAACAGTGTGAGACTCCATCTCAAAAAAAAAAAAAAAGGGCTAGGCACAGTGACTCATGCTTGTAATTCCAGCACTTTGGGAGGCCAAGTTGGGAGGATCACTTGAGGCCAGAAGTTTGAGACCAGCCTGGGCAATATAGTCTTGTCACTACAAAAAAAAAAGAAAATTTTTTTTAAAACGTTAGCCAAGCACAGTGGCCAGTGCCTGTAATCCTAGCTGTTTGGGTGACTGAGGCAGGAGGATCACTTGAGCCCAGAAGTTTGAAATTTCAGTGAGCTATGATCATGCCACTGCACTCCAGCCTGAGCAACAGAATGAGACCCCATCTCTAAAACACAATTAAAATTTTTTAAAAATTACAGGTGATGGATATTATGTTGTTTTATTCTTTTCTTTTTTTTTTCTTGTTTTTTCAGAGTCTTGCTTTGTCACCCAGGCTGGAATGCAATGGTGAGATCTTGGCTCGCTGTGACCTCTGCCTCCCAGGCTCAAGTGATTCTCCTGCCTCAGCCTCCCAAGTAGCTGAGATTAAAGGCACGCGCCACCTCGCTCAGCTAATTTTTGTATTTTTAGTAGTGATGGGGTTTCACCATATTGGCCAGGCTGGTCTTGAACTCCTGACCTCAGGTGATCCACCTGCCTCAGCCTCCCAAAGTGCATCTTGAAAATAATAGGGTACATTTTCTTTTCCTTTTTTTTTTTTTTTTTTTTTTTTTGACAGGGTCTTGCTCTGTCGCCCAGGCTGGAGTGCAGTGACACAATCTCAGCCCACTGCAACCTCAAACTCCTGGATTTCATGTAATCCCACCTCCGCCTCCCGAGTAGCTGAGACTGCAGGCACATACCACCACACTCGGCTAATATATATATATATTTTTTCTGGAAAGTGAGGAGGCAAGAACTTGCCCAGCAGTCCCGGACCCCCAAGGGGCAGCACCGGGCACAGGGCTCAGCTAATGTTTTTCAAGATTTTGTGTAGAGATGGGGTCTCGCTGTATTGCTTAGGTTGGTCTTGAGCTCAACTGATCCTCCCGCATTGGCCTCCCAAAGTGCTGGGATTACTACAGGTCTGAGTCACAGCGCCCAGCCAAGGCGTAGTATGTGGTCATTATGTAACCACAATGCCATTGTCAGGTCTAACATAAGTGACAGAAATTCCTTGATATCTCCTAAAAGCCAGTTTGTGTTTAGATTTCCCCAGTTGTCTCAAAAACAAATTTTTACAGTTGTTTGGTATGAATTGGAATCCAGAGAAAGTACGTTCATCGTATTTGGTTTTGAATATTTTTCTTTTCTACAAACAGTAAAATTTGTGGGTGAATGTGTGTGTGCTTGTGTATAAGCCTGATTCTTAGGAGGTTTTGTTTTTCTGTTGTGTTTTGATTTTGAGACAGGGTCTTGCTCTGTCACCCAGGCTGGAGTGCAGTGGCATGATCTCAGCTCACTGCAACCTCTACCTCCTGGGTTCAAGCGATTTTCCTGCCTTAGCTGCTGGAATAGCTGGGATTACAGGCATGTGCCACCATACCTGGCTAATTTTTGTATTTTTAGTGGAGATGGGGTTTCACCATGTTGGCCAGGTTGGTCTTGAACTCCTGGCCTCAAGTGATCCTCCTGCCTTGGCCTCCCACAGTGCTGGGATTACAGGCGAGAACCATCTCATCCAGCTTGAGTCTGAGTTTTGATAAATTCGTAAGTCATGTAATCACCACCACAGTCAGGATTCATGACAGTTTTATTACCTCATAAATTCTCTTGGGCTTTGTAGTCAAGCATATTTGGCTTTAATGTCTCTGCATTTATTGTTCTAATGGGAGGAAAAGCAGTCGAGGGAGGTTGTTTAAGGCTTGGAGTTATTCCAGATTGAGTCCAGGAGCAAAAATCCAGCATTAGACAGGAGGAGACCTGGGCTACAGGCCTGCTCTTCTGCCTGGGCCTTCCCCTCTCTGAGCCTCTTTCCCCATCTGTAAGGTGGGTACAGTGAGAACCCCCAGAGTTAACAAAGGCATCCCGGACGCTGTGAGCTGTGGCAGCTCTTCTTTCTTTGCAGCCTCTGAGGCTGAGTCATCCTGACCCAGGCACTAGCCCTGCACAGAGCAGCCAGCCCTCCCGGTTGCCTCCCTGCTGCTCCCCTGCAGACACTGTGTTCTGAGCTTTATTGTTTGTTTTCCTTTTATTTATTTATTTTTAGATGGGGTTTCGCTCTTATTGCCTAGGCTGGAGTGCAGTGGCACAATCTCGTCGGCTCACTACAACCTCCACCTCCTAGGTTCATGCGATCTCCTGCCTCAGCCTCCCGAGTAGCTGGGATTACAGGTACGCGCCACCACGTCTGGCTAGTTTTTTATATTTTTAGTAGAGACCAGGTTTCTCCATGTTGGCCAGGCTAGTCTTGAACTGCCAACCTGAGGTGATCAGCCGGCCTCAGCCTCCCAAAGTGCTGGAATTACAGGCCACTGCATCCGGTCTGAGCTTTATTTTTAATTATTTTTCATTTTTTGAGACAAGGTCTTGCTCTGTTGCCCAGGCTGGAGTGCGCTGGCACAATCACGGCTCACTACAGATGTTCTGGGCTCCATCGATCCTCCCACCTCAGCCTCCCAAGTAGCCTTGGGAGTACAAGTGGCTGCCACCATGCCTGGCTAATTTTTCATTTTTTGTAGAGACAGGGGTCTCACCGTGTTGCCCAGGCTGATCTTGAACTCCTGGGCTTAAGCCATCCTCCCACCTTGGCCTCCCAAGGTCCTGGGATTAGAGATGGCAGCCAACACACCCAGCCTACATTCTGTGTTTTCTAGCTTCAGCAGTGCTCAGATTCTCCCCTTCAATTGGCTGGGTGCAGTGGCTCACATCTCTAATCCCAGCACTTTGGGAGGTCGAGGTGTGTAGATCACTTGAGGTCAGGAGTACAAGACCAGCCTGGCCAATGTAGTGAAACCCCGTCTCTACCAAAAATATTAAAAATTAGCCACATGTGGTGCATGCCTGTAATCCGAGCTACTTGGGAGGCTGAGGCAGGAGAATCACTTGAACTTGTGAGACGGAGGTTGCAGTGAGTAGAGATCATGCCCCTGCAATCCGGTCTGGGTGACAGAGCCAGACTCTGTCTCAAAAAAAAAAAAAAAATCTCCCCTTCCCCAACCCACAGTCCCCAGGGCCTGCCTCTCCTGGACTCTCCACAGCCCTGCCCATCTCCACGGCCTGGGTCCCTGCCCCGCCGGCCTCCTCCCTGGACTCCAGCCTGCCCTATGTCTCCCCAACCCATCCCCACCCAGCCACCCACAAGCACTTTCTAAATCTGACCACAGCCCCTCATGTCTCAAAGGATAACTCACGGCCTGCCCAGTGTCTCCCGTCCCCATAGGACAAAATTATTTCCAGGAATAATCAGGAAATGAAATGAACAATGTTAATAGCCAGAAAAGAAATGCAAACAGTGGACATTTTCTTTTCTTGAACGTCGTATATGTAAAGTCGTGCCAGTATAAATTAAATTTAAAAGTAAACATTATAGTCCTAAAAAAAGAAAAGAAAAACAGCACTACTATTTATTCAAAGTTTACTGAAAAATTCAAAGTTGGAACTTGGGTTTTTGGGTTATGGTCTGATATAAAAATGTTCTGTAAATAACTGGGAGTTTTTTTCTTCTTGAGGAGAGAGATTGGGAGGGAGGGAGGGAAGCAGGAAGAGAGACAGACAGAGAGCCAGAGCCGGAGCGGGAGACAGCTGACCCCTTCACACGGGGCTCTGGGCTTGGTGTTCACCCTGCGAAGCTCCCCCTCCCAAGTCAGGACTTGGTGTGGGGTGTTGCAGAAATGTCCCCCGCCCCTGCCCTTCCTCCCACCCACAGCCTGCGTTCTCTCTGGGGTCCTCTGTGGAGCTGCTTGGAACATGCGTGGGGTGACATTCATAGCAAACTGCAGAAAGGAACCCAGGTGGTGGCCAGGGCCCTGGCAGATATAAAAGCACATTGCAATGGGAGGGAGGGACCCTGGGGTGCTGAGAATGTCCAGTTGCTTAAACTGGGTGGAGGAGACACATGGGTGCATCGTCTTGGTTTTGGCAGTGGTTCATTGAAATAGACCCACATTCAGGAAAGTACAAACCATAGGTGTACCCACTGGAGGAATCATCACTGATTGCACACACCTGTGTCACCAGCTCCCGGGCCCCCAGAAACCGCCTTGGTGCTCCCTTGGTGCTCCCTTCCATCGCCTCCCCTCCCACCCAGGTCATTATCACCCTAACTTCTGACAGCATAGATCAGTTGCGTCTGGTTTGAATTCATGTAAATGGTATCTGAAAATAGGTTATCTTTAGCGTCTGGCTGTTTTCACTCAGCACCGTGAAAAACATCCCAGTTGTCGTGTGTAGTTACAGGTTCTTCTTGCAGCACACAGGGCCACTGGGGGACCAGTTTATCTATTCTCCTGCTGGCGGTGAGGGGCTGAGCCGAGTGGGGCTGGGCGCGGTGGCTCACACCTGTAATCCCAGCACTTTGGGAGGCTGAGGTGGGTGGATCACCCGAGGTCAGGAGTTCAAGACCAGCCTGACCAACATGGTGAAACTGTCTCTACTAAGAATACAACAATTAGCTGGGGGTGGTGGGCGCCTGTAATCTCGGGAGGCTGAGGCAGGAGAATCACTTGAAACTGAGAGGCAGAGGTTGCGGTGAGCCGAGATCGTGCCACTGTACTCCAGCCTGGGCAACAAGAGACTCCATCTCAAAAAAAAAAAAAAAAAAAGGAGAGACCGAGCCTAGTGGAAAGAGTCCCCTAGGCAGGGGGAACAGCCAGTGCAAAGGTCCTGGGGTGAGAACGTGTCTGAATCTTAACCAAACAACAAGGAGATCCATGTGGCTGCAGAGGAGTGTGTGGTGGAGGGGAAATGAGGTCAGAGAGGGAACAAGAAGCAGATGGTGCAGAGTCTGCTGGACCCAGGGAGGACTTTGGCTCTTACTTTGAATGAGATTGGCGGAACACAGTGGCTCAGGCCTGGAATCTCAGCACTTTGGGAGGCCAAGGTGGGGAGGTAAGTTGAGCCCTAGAGTTCAAGACCAGCTTGGGCAACAAGGGAGACCTCATCTCTAGCAAAAAATTGGCTTAGTGTGGTGGTGTGTGCAGCTGTGTTCCCAGCAGCTCAGGAGGCTGAGCCTGGAGGATAGCATGAGCCAACGAGGTCGAGGCTGCAGTGATCGCACCATTGCACTCCAGCCTGGGCAAGAGAGTGAGACCCTGTCTCAAAAAAAAAAATTTAGGCCGGGCACGGTGGCTCAAGCCTGTAATCCCAGCACTTTGGGAGGCCGAGGCGGGTGGATCACGAGGTCAAGAGATTGAGACCATCTTGGTCAACATGGTGAAACCCCGTCTCTACTAAAAATACAAAAAATTAGCTGGGCATGGTGGCGCGTGCCTGTAATCCCAGCTACTCAGAAGGCTGAGGCAGGAGAATTGCCTGAACCGTTGTGGTGAGCCGAGATCGTGCCATTGCACTCCAGCCTGGGTAACAAGAGCAAAACTCCGTCTCAAAAAAAAAAAAAAAAAAAAAAATTTTAAAAAGTAAAAAAATATTTGAGTGATCTGGAGCCATGGGAGGGTTTTGAGCAGCAGAGGGACTTGATTTAACGTGGGTGTTCGCAGAGTCCCTAGCTGCATGACAGGGAGAGATTGTGGGACTGGAGTAGGAGCTCTGAACCCTAGGAGGAGGGTGGGCCATGGTCGCAGCTGTCAAGGTGGTAACAAGTATTTGACCTCTGGGCTGGGTGCAGTGGCTCAGGCCTGTAATCCCACCACTTTGGGAGGCCGAGGTGGGTGGATCACAAGGTCAGGAGTTTGAGACCAGCCTGACCAACATAGTGAAACCCCGTCTCTACTAAAAGTACAAAAAGTAGCCAAGTGTGGTGGGGGGTTCCTACAATCCCAGCCACTCAGGAGGCTGAGGCAGGAGAATTGTTTTAACCCGGGAGGCAGAAGTTGCAGTGAGCCAAGATCACACCACTGCACTCCAGCCTGGGTGACAGAGCGAGATTCCATCTCAAAAAAACAAAAAGCAAAAAAGTAATAGTAGAAGAAGTATTTGGCCTCGGAATAGGTTTTTTGTTTTTTAGATGGAGTCTCACTCTTGCTCTGTTGCCCACTCTGGAGTGCAGTGGCACGATCTCAGCTCACTGCAACCTCCGCTTCCTGGGTTCAAGCAATTCTCCTGCTTAGCCTTCAGAGTAGCTGGGATCATGGGTGTGCACCACGAAGCCTAATTTTTGTTTTTAATTTTTAGTAGAAATGGGGTTTCACCATGTTGGCCAGGCTGGTCTCAAACTCGTGGCCACAAGTCATCGCCCACCTCAGCCTCTCGAAATGCTGGGATAAAAGGAATGAGCCACCACGCCTGGCCCCGAATACATTTTGTGTGTATGTAATTAGTGATGTATTTCATTTACTTCTGCCATTTTGCTTTGTGATTCTAGCGTCCTCATTTTTCTGTGTTTATTTTTTTCCCATGCTCATTTAAGCTGCTTTGAATTGGCTGCATTTTGGTTTAGTTTTGCCTCATGTCTTCTCACTGTTTTCTTTCCATCTGGTTCATAGTTCCATTTTTCCAGTGGTTCATCGTTTGGAATCTGTGAACCGTTTCTATTCTTTTAGTAACAATCTTTGAAATTTTACTTTTGTGGGGGGGGCAGGGTCATGCTGTGTTGCCCAGGCTGTAGTGCAGTGGTGAAATCTCAGCTCACTGCAGCCTGGAACTCCTGAGCTCAAGCAGTCCTCCTGCCTCAACACCCTGTGCAGCTAGCATTGGAGGTGCGCGCGACCACATTCATCAAATATTTAATTTATTTATTATTGTTTTTGAGACAGAGTCTTGCTCTGTCGCCCAGGCTGGAGTGCAATGGTGCAGTCTCAGCTCACTGCAACCTCTGCCTCCTGGGTTCAAGCGATTCTCCTGCCTCAGCCTCCCAGATAGCTGGGACTACAGGTAACTCGCCACCACGCCTGGCTAATTTTTGTATTTTCAGTAGAGACGGGGTTTCACCATGTTGGCCAGGATAGTCTCAATCTCCTGACCTTGTGATTCGCCCGCCTCGGCCTCCCAAAGTCCTGGGATTACAGACGTGAGCCACTGCGCCTGGCCCTGTTTTTATTTTTGTAGAGACAAGGTCTTGCTATGTTGTCCAGGTAGATCTCCAACTCCTGGGCTCAAGTGATGCTCCTGCATTGACCTCCAAAGTGCTAGGATTCCAGTCATGACTCGCCATCCCTGGTCATGCACATTTATACAAATCGGGTCTATTGCTATTGAAGAAAAGCGATTTAAAAAAAATCAAGTCTGGGCTTGGTGAGGTGGTTTATGCCTGTAATCCCAGCACGTTAGGAGGCTGAGGCAGGGGGATTACGAGATTAGGAATTTGAGACCACTCTGACTTTCATGGTGAAACCCCATCTCTACTACAAATACAAAAATTAGCTGGGTGTGGTGACACATGCCTGTAGTCCTGGCTACTTGGGAGGCTTAGGCAGGAGAATCACTTGAACCCGGGAGGTGGGGTTGCAGTGAGCCAAGATTTCAGTGAGCTGAGATTGTACCACTGCACTCCAGCCTGGGTGACAGAGCAAGACTCTGCCTCAAAAACAAAACAAAATGAGTAGTGATGTTCTCTTATATGACCACAATGTGGTGATCAACTTTAGTAAATGTAATATTAGTATGTGAATTTTTATTTTTCTTTCTTTTTTTTTTTTTTTTTTGAGACAGAGTTTCACTCTTGTTACCCAGGCTGGAGTGCAATGGCGCGATCTCGGCTCACTGCAACCTCTGCCTCCTGGGTTCAGGCAATTCTCCTGCCTCAGCCTCCTGAGTAGTAGGGATTACAGGCACGCGCCACCATGCCCAGCTAATTTTTTGTATTTTTAGTAGAGACAGGGGTTTCACCATGTTGACCAGGATGGTCTTGATCTCTTGACCTCATGATCCACCCACCTCGGCCTCCCAAAGTTCTGGGATTACAGGTGTGAGCCACCACGCCCGGCCATGAATTTTTCTTTCTTTTCTTTTTTGAGATGGAGTCTCGCTCTGACACTAGGCTGGAGTGCAGTGGAGCAATCTCAGCTTACTGCAACCTCTGCCTCCTGGGTTAAAGTAATTCTCCTGCCTCAGCCTCCTGAGTAGTAGGGATTACAGGCACGCGCCACCATGCCCAGCTAATTTTTGTATTTGTAGTAGAGACGGGGTTTCACCATGTTGGTCAGGCTAGTCTCGAACTCCTAACTTTGTGATCCTCCCGCCTCAGCCTCCCAAAGTGCTGGGACCACAGGTGTGAGCCATCGTGCCCCGCCTAGTACATGAATTTTTTTGAATCAACTGTTTGTGTTTCAGTTCTGTCAAATGACCCAATCATGCCCTGATAGCCAGCATCACTTTTCCTCCAACACAGAATGGGACACCTTGTCTAACTAGAGCTGACAGAATTTGCTGACAAATTCGATGTAAGATGCAAAGAAAAATGTCACATTCCTGAAATGTTCTAGAGAAGGGTGAGACACAGAGGTGCAGATGACGTGCACCAGGCACCAGTGTCTCTGTTCCTCTCCCAGCCCTGCTTCCCTTGCATTAGCTACATTTTCAGGCCAGCTCTTCCCCTGTGCTAGACCCCAGCACCCTAGGTCTATTCCCTTTCAGCACAGCATGGCCAGGAAGCCGCCTCTTCGACAATCAGCAGCAGTCTCAGAGCTGACTCATCATTCTGGCCTCGGAGACATGATGTCCCTGAACCAGTTGCAAAGGCTGAAGGGAAGGGATTTCCTCATTTAGCCAGTTCTGGAGTCTTCCAGTAGGGTCAACAGTATGTGAACCATGAAAATGAAAGAGGCAGCTCTTCCAGTGGGAGAGACAGTTAAAATAGTGGTTTCCTCTCTTCCTTCCTTCTTCACTCTTGTTGCCCGGGCTGGAGTGCAATGGTGCGATCTCAGCCCACGGCAACCTCTGCCTCCTGGGTTGAAGCGATTCTCCTCCCTCAGCCTCCGAGTAGCTGGGATTACAGGTGCCCACCACCATGCCTGGCTCATTTTGTGTTTTTAGTAGAGACGGGGTTTTTCCATGTTGATCAGGCTTGTCTCAAACTCCCGACCTCAGGTGATCCTTTCACCTCGGCCTCCCAAAGTGCTGGGATTACAGGCACAAGCCACTGCACCCAGCCTTGGTTTTCAAAGTGTGGAGATGGGATTTCACCGTGTTGATCAGGCTGGTCTCGAACTCCGTACCTCAGGTGATCTGCCTGCCTTGGCCTTCCAAAGTACTGGGATTACAGGAGTGAGCCACCGTGTCCAGCCTGTAGTATTTTGTTTTGTAGAGACAGCTCTCACTCTGTCGCCCAGGCTAGTCTAGAATTTGTAGCCTCACGAGATTCCCCTGCCTTGGCCTCCCAAAGCCCTGGGATTATAGGCATGAACCATTGTGCCCAGCTGATCGTAGCTTTTTTTTTTTTTTTTAAGACAGAGTCTCACTCTGTGCCAGGCTGAGTGCAGTGGTTCGATCTTGGCTCACTGCAACCTCTGCCTCCCGGGTTCAAGCAATTCTCTTGCCTCAGCCTCCCAAGTAGTTGGAACTACAGTTGCCCACCACCATGCCTGGCTAATTTTTTGTATGTGTAGAGACAGGGTTTCACCATGTTGGCCAGGCTGGTCTTGAACTTCTGGCCTCAAGCGATCCGCCCGCCTCGGCCTCTCAAAGTGCCGGGATTATAGGTGTGAGCCACCGTGCCTGGCCTCCCAGGGCTGGCCCGCAAAAGGAGCTCAGTGCTCGCTGTTTACGAGCATCGGCCACTAGGGGGCGCAGTTGGCCTGGGCTGCACTGGCGCGCGGTGGCCATCCGGGGGCGCTGCGTTGCTTGTTTGGCGAGCGCGGTGACCGTCTGGACTATCTCCCTCTGAACATTCCAGAGGAGAACGCGTCGGTCCTGGCCAGTGTCAGAAGCCCCAGCGCCAGGGCTGGGGGTTAGTGCAAGGGATGCAGGCAGGATAACTAGATCCTTGGGGCACACCCTCCAGGCCCGGTGGTGTGGGTGAGATCTCAGGAGAAAGCGCGCACTTCCAGGATGCCGAAATTCGATCGGAGTTTTCCAGCACAGTTGGTCACCCCTTTCACAATTCCTGGGACATTTATGCAGCAAGGTGGTTGTGGGGGTGCGGGGTGGGGGGAATGGGATAGCCACCGAGGATTCAGACGGAGGGGATGGGAATACTTGGAAATTGCCTGCAACGTTTGTTTCTGTGAGTTTTTCCTTTGTAAATGAGCTTTCAACAGATTCTCAAAGGGATCTAGACCTCCAAACAGAAACTATTCAGAGCTGTGTCTCTTTCTCCAGAAAGCCTTCCCTGATCATCTCTCGGACTGGGTCAGGGGTCTCCTCTGGGCACACATTCCCTCTGATCCTCCCCCACCTCAGCCTGACCCCTGCCTGTGCCTGCCCCATACAGCACAGGCTGGTCTCAAACTCCTGAGCTCAAGTGTGTGAGTGTCTCCCATGAAGTCAGGGGCCTGGGATTTCTTATGCACCAGGAATGTCACCATTGTTGTCCAATACAGGCCTGACATCTAACAGGTATTTGCTGTTTTACTTCTAGGCCTTTGGAAGTGCTGTTCCCTCCACCTGGAACATGGTTCTCCACTGCTTTCTTTTTTCTTTTCTGAGATGGAGTCTCCCTCTGTTGCCCAGGCTGGAGTGCAGTGGCATGATCTCGGCTCACCGCAACCTCTGCCTCCCAGATTCAAGCAATTCTCCTGCCTCAGCCTCCAGAGTAGCTGGGATCACAGGTGCCTCCGCCCCTTTCATCTTGCTTATTTACCTACAGTAATCAGTTCTCAGTTCCAACATCTCCTCCTCCAGGAGCCCTCCCTACCTTCCGCCCCATAAGGCTGGGTTAGTTTGTATTCCTCTAATTCACTTATTACAAAGTAGGAAAGTATTTGTTGAATGAGTGAGGAGTCAGTGGGTCGGGACACACTAAATATTTTCAGGTAGTTTTTAAAAATAGACATTAAGAAAAACTTTTTTCAGAGACAGGGTCTGCCTTCGTCACCTAGGCTGCAGTGCAGAGGCACGGTCACAGCTCACTGCAGCCTCCACCTCCCAGGCTCAAGCAGTCATCCCACCTCAGCCTCCCAAATAGTTGGGATTACAGGCATGTGCTGCCACACCCAGCTACTTTTTTGTAGTGATGGGGGTCTCACTATGTTGCCCAGGCTGGTCTCAAACTCCTGAGCTCAAGTGATCATCCCACCTTGGCCTTGCAAAGTGCTGGGATTATGGTCGTGAGCCACTGCACCAGGCCAGAAACAGTATTAACACTGGGAGAGTTCCCCTTCCTAGTCTGCCCAAGCTGCAGGCAGAATGTAATGTGTGCTTCAATCTTCCCTGCTTCCCACTAACATTCCGGGTCTGGTCTCTGCAGCATGTGAGTTTGAAACCCTGGGGACACGTGCATTGACAGGTGGGTAAAGAATGACTCAGGTAGTTTTATTTTTTTATTTTCCCGACCTACTGACTCCTCACTCATTCACGATGCCCTAACCCTACCCCTGCCCTGAGTTTATGCTGATCTAGGCTGTTCTCATTTTGTTTTTTGTTTTGGAGACAGAGTCTCACTCTGTCACCAGGCTGGAGTGCAGTGGCACAATCTCAGCTCACTGTAACCTCCACCTCTCAGGTTCAAGCGATTCTCCTGTCTCAGCCTCCCGAGTAGCTGAGACTACAGGTGTGTGCCACTGTGCCCAGCTAATTTTTGGTATTTTTAGTAGAGATGGGGTTTCACTGAATTGGCCAGGATGGTCTTGATGTCTTGACTTCGTGATCTGCCTGCCTTGGCCTCCTGAAGTGCTGGGATTACAGGCGTGAGCCACCACCCCCGGGCAGCTGTTCTTGTGTTTTGGGGCAGAGGATTCTGGGCTAGGAACATGGCCAATGTAGGCAGGGGGCATGGAGGAGGTCTGTGCTGGGCCCTTGGCCATCACACACACAGCTCATTCCCACCTCTAGCTGCCAGGACTGCCGCTTCATACTCCATCCACAGCCAACTCCCAGCTGGAGCTTCAGGTCTGGGTTTGGCCCTCGAGGGACTCCTGCTCCCTCATCTTGCACCACTTGTTCAGGGATAGCTTAGGATTTCTAGGCCTGGTGCGGTGGCTCATGCCTGTAATCTGAGCACTTTGGGCGGTCAAGGTGGGAGGATCACTTGAGCCCAGGAGTTTGAGACCAGACTGGGCAACACAGGGAGACCTCATCTCCAAAAATAAAAATAAAAAGCTGGGCACAGTGGCTCACGCCTGTAATCCCAGCACTTTGAGAGGCAAAGATGGGTGGATCACTTGAGGCCAGGAATTTAAGACCAGCCTGGCCAACATGACGAAACCCCGTCTCTATTAAAAATACAAAAATCAGCCGGGCGCAGTAGCTCAAGCCTGTAATCCCAGCACTTTGGGAAGCTGAGGCAGGTGGATCATGAGGTCAAGAGGTCGAGACCATCCTGGTCAACACGGTGAAACCCAGTCTCTATTAAAAAAATACAAAAAATTAGCTGGGCATGGTGGCGCGTGCCTGTAATCCCAGCTACTCAGGAGGCTGAGGTTGCGGTGAGCTGAGATTGCACCATTGCACTCCAGTCTGGGTAACAAGAGTGAAACTCTGTCTCAAAAAAACAAAAACAAAAACAAAATTAGCTGGGCATGGTGGCACATACCTGTAATCCCAGCTACTTGGGAGGCTGAGGCAGGAGAATCACTTGAACCCAGGAGGCTGAGGTTGCAGTGAGCCAAGATGGCGCCACTGCACTCTAGCCTGGGTGACAGAGCCAGACTCTGTCTCGAGGGAAAAAAAAAATCCAGAGGCAAGATTACTCTCAAGATTAAGGAAAGAATGAAACAATAGAAGGGAAAAGAGAAAGATGCATGCAGAAACAGAATAAAAGGTAAGATGTAGAGGTTAGGCAGAGAGAACGAAGCCGAGTCAGAGATGAGGTGGAATGACAGACAGAAGGAAGACGGAGACCAAGAGAGGCAGAGACACAAAACTAGGGGTCAGATGGGAAGGCAATGTCATTTAGTGACTCAAAGCATAAACGGGAGCTGGATTTTGAGAAGTAGAAAGGTGGAGGCAAAAGATACAAAATAGGTGGTTTTTAATGGAAAATTTTATAAATGGGAGAGGGAATGTGAAGGGGCCCCTGGGCCAGGCCCGGGACCACGGCATCGCTGGGTGGTGGGGGGCACCGCAGGGCGTCAGGGCTTCCAGGTGACCGTAGTAGGCCCCTATTCCAGGTCCGGGCGGGCGGCCCCGTGCACATGCGCAGAAGCAGGCTACAGGATGAGCGGCAGGAGCCCCGCGTGTGCAGGCATGGGTGGGCAGAGCCAGCGGGTGCTGGGTTCAGGCCCGGGGCCGCGCGGGGGCACAGTGGTGCGGCTGGTGTGTGGGTGCGAATCCCGGGCGACAGATGCAGCGGAAGGAGCCGTCCGTGTTGAGGCAGCGCGCGTTGACGCACAGCGGGGAGGCCGCCTCATCACACTCGTTGATGTCTGCGGAGCGGGGACAAGGATCGCTGCTCAAGGCTGGGGCCCCTGAAACTCGCCTCCCCAGTCCCTTAAGCTCTTGAAACAGAGGAGCACAGATGCTGAGCCTCTCGCTTGGATTCCAATCTGGCAGCTGCCACCTGCTGGCGCTGTGAGCCCAGGCAGGTGGCTGAACCTCTCTGCACTTCAGTTGCTGTTCTGTAACATGGGAATGGTGGCCCATATAGCACTAGGATTTTGTTAAGAAAATAATGGCCGGGCGTGGTGGCTCACGCCTGTAATCCCAGCACTTCGGGAGGCTGAGGCTGGCAGATCACTTGAGGCTGGAGTTCGAGATCAGCCTGGCCAACATGGTGAAACCCCGTCTCTACTAAAAATACAAGAATCAGCCAGGCGTGCTGGCAGACGCCTGTAACCCCAGCTACTCGGGAGGCTCAGGCAGGAGAATCACTTGAACCCTGGAGGCAGAGGTTGCTGTGAGCTGAGGCGGGGCCACTGCACTCCAGCCTGAGCAACAGGGTGAGACTCTGTCTCCAAAGAAAACAAAAAATACTGATGTGTCAACCACAGCAAATGCGCATGCGTTATTTTAATTATGCGTTATTAACTGTGTCCTTCTGATACCCCATTAGGTGGGCACTGTGGTTCATTTTACCCATGTGCCTCCATTTGTACGTATGTCTCAGTGTCATCGTAAATCGACATTAGTGTTCACAATTCTACGAAATGAGATCTTTGTACCCATTTTTCAGTTGAGAAAAATCAGGTAAGGGACAGTGACCTATCCAGAGTGACTGGACTAACCTCAGGGTCTATGTGACCCCCTCAAGTTCTTTTTTGTTTGAGACAGAGTTTCCCTCTTGTTGCCCAGGCTGGAGTACAGTGGTGTGATCTCGGCTCGCCACAACCTCCGCCTCCTGGGTTCAAGCGATTCTCCTGCCTCAGCCTCCCGAGTAGCTGGGATTACAGGCATATGCCACCACACCCAGCTAATTTTGTATTTTTAGTAGAGACGGAGTTTAACCATATTGCCCAGACTGGTCTCCAGCTCCTCACCTGATGATCCGCCCACCTCGGCCTCTCAGTTTTGCGGGAGCCACCGGGCCTGGCCGAGGTCTGGATTTTAATTGCTCGGCTTTATTACCATCCAAACTAGGCAGACTTAATATTCCCATTTTACAGGTGGGAAGGATGAGCTCTCAAAGAGGTCCTGCAAATTGCCCCAGGCAGCACCGCAAGTCACACACGCAGGATTCTATCCCTCTATCCTGCCGCAAGGCCCAGCCCTGGCCCGGTGGTCACGCGCCACCCTGCTGGCACCTAGCCCGGGGGTCAAGCGCCGCCCCGCTGGCACCCTGACCACGCCCTTCTTCAGTCCATCCCCATCCAGGTGCAAGAATTACTCCTCCCCTCTGGCCTGGCCCGTCCCTGACCAGCCCCCTCTAGTCAGGGCTTCCACCCTTTCTGGACAAGCCCCGCCTCTCCCCTCACATGCTGGCCCCGGGCACACCCCTCACCAACGCAGGCCATGCGGGTCATGTCCAAGCGGTAGCCATCGAAGCAGCGGCAGGTGAAGCCTTCCGGGACGCGCACGCAGCGCCCGTTAGTGCAGCCGTCCAGGATCCCACACTCCTCTGCCTCCAGCTCCTCATAGGGCTCAGATGGAGCGCCTGTGGGGAATGAGGGGACGCTGTGACTTGAGGTCCCTGCCTTCTGTCCCTTACCCACCACGGTGGGTGCATATCCTTGGCTCTGTCTTGTCTATACTGTCCATCCCACTCCAGGGCTGTGGTGGATGCTTTGGGGCCAGTAGGCTTACCATGTTATCTTGCCAGCTTTCCCTCTGCCCCCTTCTCTTTTTTTTTAGATGGAATTTCATTGGTTGCCCAGGGTGGAGTGCAATGGCATGATCTCGGCTCCCCTCAACCTCCTCCTGGGTTCGAGCGGTTCTCCTGCCTCAGCCTCCTGAGTAGCTGGGATTACAGCATGTACCACCACACCCAGCTAATTTTGTATTTTTAGTAGAAATGGGGTTTCTCCATGTTGGTCAGGCTGGTCTTGAACCCCCAACCTTAGGTGATCTGCCCACCTTGGCCTCCCAAAGTGTTGGGACTACAGGTGTGAGCCACAGCGCCTGGCCTGCCTTCCCTTTCTTTGCTGGGCTGCAGGCACTTCTCCGTGGCTCTCGCCAGTTGTGCCTGTGTTCTGTCTCTCCTCCCACCTCCTGTTTCCCTCCCTCCTCTCTGTCTCTCTGCACTCCTCACCCCCATCTCAGTCTCATGATCCACTGGCAGTACTCACCAGCATAGCTTCCACCTTCAGGTAGCTCCTCGGGTTCTGGGAAGGAGCGGCGGGTGTCCCGGGACCGATAGGGCCAGCGCGTGCCCGGGCCAGGTGGGGCAGGAGCCTCAGATTCGCCATAGGGGCCACCATCGTCCTCAAAGTCTGGCATGTCGAAGCGGGGTGCCCCGTAAGGGGCCTCCCGGCGGGCAAAGGGCCCAGGTGGTGGTGGGTAGGGGTCATAGGGTAGCACAGGTGGTGGGTACAACTCAGGCCCGTACGGGAGGCCCTGGTAAGGTGGACCTAAGTCTGGGCCATACTCGTAGGGGAGTCCAAAGCCACCTGGTCGCGCGGGGCCATATGCAGGAGGGCGTAGCACATTACACAGGGCCTCGAAGTCATCTGGGAAGAGAAGCCAAGGCAAACAATCAGCCCCCGCTGGCCCCTACACCAATCACTCACGTACCGCGCTCTGGGAAGAGGAGAGGAGAGGAGGGGGAGGATCCTAAGTGGCCGGGGGTTTCTGGAGCCAGCACTGAGAAGCTGAAGGCTAAGACTGCGATTCAGATGTGCTGACATCAAGGGTTATGAAGCCTGCTAAGAATCGGGGTTTGAGGCTGGCATTTGAGGGACCCTTGGGAGCTAGGACTAGGGAAATTAGATGGGGGTGTTCTGTGGACCTGAGAGTGGGCAGGACGCATGGGAGAGGGTCTGAGCCACTGGAACCTAGAGGGCTGAGGACCCACAACTGGGGTCTTTGGAACTGGGTTCCTAAGAGCGGAGGATTGGGGACTCGGGCACGGTAGGAACCAAGACAGGAATCTCTGGGGCTGTGGGTCGTGGCCTTAGGCACCCACATGTGGCGTCCAAGGCAATGAGACCTGGAGGTCTGGGGGGCTGTGACCGTGGGGTCTGGGGCCAGGATGGGGAGGTCTGAGCAACTGGTCTTTCAGGTCTGAGGGTCCAGGATTCAGGGGAGGACATCTCATAGCTGTGTCTTGTGGTTCTGGAGACCAGAAGCTGAGGGTATGAGACTAGACTTCAGGGTCTGTGGGGCTGGTACTGTGGGATCTGCTGAGTCAGGGATGTCTGTGGCTGAGACTTAGAAGTCTTTGGAAAGTGATTTGGGGACCAAGATTTTGGGATGGGCTGCCACAGCGGGGTGGTCTAAGGGGCCGAGTTTGGGGAGAGACTGGGGATCTGAGGGCCTGGATTTGGAGCCCAATGGGCAAGGCCTCTGAGTTCAGCCTAGAGCAGTGCCAGTACCTGAGTCCTGGGCGGGGCACAGGGCGCAGTCCATGCCCCAGGCCTCTCCATACAGGCAGCAGCACTCTGTGTAGGTGGCTTGGCGATCCAGCCGAGGGTGGCTGCACACAAGGTCAGCCCCCACTTCCTGCCAGCACACTCCCAGATTGTCATCTGCAGGTGGAGACAACATGCATCAGAGTGGGCCTGGCACTCAGGTCCTCCCAGGGGCTGGGCTCCTCCCCTGCTAAGCAGCCCAGCTGCCCTCTGCCTCTCAACAAATCCTTCTCATCAGCTGTGATCTAACTCCAGAATTCCTCCGAGGTTGCTCCAGGGTTCTGGATTGAAACTGTCATATAGGAGGAGAGGGCAGAAGAAACAGTCCAGTGACTGGGAGGTAGGCTCTCAGAGGGCTCTACCCAAGTCCTCTGAAGGACTGTGTAACCTAGGAGCAGTTGCTTTGCTTCTCTGAGCAATGTCCGACATCCCAGTGTATGGGGGTGGAAGTGCTGAAGGCACAGGAAATTAGATAAAACTGGTTGGGACAGCGGGCAAAAAGAGAGGTGGCAAGATGGACAGAGAGAGGGTGTTAGAACCTGGAATCCCAGCACTTTGGGAGGCTGAGGTGGGTGGATCGCTTGAGTCCAGGAGTTCAAGACCAGCCTAGGCAACATGGTGAAACCCCATCTTTAAAAAAAAAAAAAAATTAGCCAGGCGTGGTGGCAGGCTCCGATAGTCCCAGCTACCACAAGGCTGAGGTGGGAGGATCACTTGGGCATAAGAGGTTGAAGCTGCAGTGAGCTGTGATCATGCCACTACACTCCAGCTTAGACGACAGAGCAACATCTTGTCTCAAAAACAACACAACAGTATTCAAGAGAAAGCTTCAAGAGAAACTGTCAGAGGCCTAAAGATAGGGAAGGAGTCGGAGACAAAAAAGAGAAAAAAGACCCAAGAGAGACAAATACATCCAAAGAGTCAGAGACTCAAAACAGGAAAACAAAGATCCACAGGGTGTCAAATTCAGAGAAAACTCGAAAGACAGAAACCCGCAAACAGCTGGAAAGAGACAGAGAAGTAACAGGTAGCACTAATGTGGCACTTAGTAAGACCACACTCCAACCTGTCCGTAAAAATAAAATTCCTCACAGACACCCTGTAAGGTAGGGGCTATTCACCTAGTGTGCAGAAAGGAAGCCGGAGTCCAAGAGGCGACATGCAAAGGTTGCCTCTCAAACTTTTGCCTTTAACCACCTGGCCAGCTCGCCTGAGACAGACATAGAGACCGAGGGTGAGTGGCAGCCCAATGGGGCGTGGCCGAGCCAGGAACATGGGGCGTGGCCTTTTGGGGGCGTGGCTGTCGCGAAGCCGCGGCCCGCCCGGTTCTTGCCCGTGTGAGGCTGAGCCAAGGGAATGAGGGCCTGGAAGGCGCGGGAGGGGCGTAGTGGATTTGGGGATTACCGAGACTCTGGCTCTCGTTGGAGACGCAGCGGCGCCCCGAGCCGTCCAGTACCAGCGGGGACTCGCAGGTGCAGTGATAAGAGCCCACGGTGTTGATGCAGCGGCCGCCCTCACAGGCCGGCTCCTCATCAGAGCACTCGTCATTATCTAGGGAGAGGGTGGTTACGAGGCTTCCCCTTCAACTCCCCATACCCCTTCCCATCTCTCTTTCCAGCACATTGGCAGTATGCTGGGAAGTCTAGACTCCAGGAAGGACTTCCCACTGGTGGTGGCCACACTCCAGAGGAGCTGGCGTGGCTAGGGGTTGAGGAGAGTTGCCGGGGTTGGGGGAGGTGGGGCTCGTACCAATGCACTCCAGCCGCTGTGTGTGGTAGTAGTAACCGTTGCTGCAATAACACGAGTAGCCAGGGGCCGTGTTCACGCACACGCCACTCTTGCACACCTGGTCTCGGAAGAGCTGACATTCGTCCACATCTGTGGGAAAAGCAGAGAGAGATGGGGGCGGCTGGATGGGTGCAGTGTGTCAGGGCATGGCCAGGGAAGACAGAGGGGGTGCTAGAGACCAAAAAGTAGAGACAGGGAAAGAAAGATGGAGCGGCCAGGAGTGGTGGCTTCTGCCTGTAATGCCAGCACTTTAGGAGGCCAAGGTGGGCAGAGGAGCTGAGGTCAGCTGGAGTCCAGACTGGCCAACATGGTGAAACCCCGTCTCTACTAAAAATACAAAAAAAATTGGCCGGGCGTGGTGGCTCGTGCCTGTAGTTCCAGCTATTCAGGACGCTGAGGCAGGAGAATCACTTGAACCCACGAGGCAGAAACTGCAGTGAGCCGAGATCGCACCATTGCTCTCTAGCCTGGGCAACAAGAGCAAAACTCTATCTCAGAAAGAAAAGAAGAGACGGAGACAGAGGACGGGTGGGATGAGGGAGACAGATACAGAGAAACAGAAAGGCTGAGAGACAGAGAGGCAAAACAGACAGAGCTGGGCCTCAGAGCTGAGGGGGTGCAGGGTCAAAGGCTGGTCGTACCTCTCCGGAGGCTTGGGTCTCCGCTGGGCGCCAAGTAGCCCCGGCCGTGGGGGCACAATGACTGGTACTCAGCTACACACAGAGACAAGCCTGAGCCAGGACACCAGAGCCCCAGCACCAGCCCACTCGTACCCACCTGTCACAAGAGTCACTCTGGCCCCATGCTTGTTAGTGCCCACCTCTCAACCTCATGCCCACCTGTGCCCACCTAGCTGGCAGTTCACCCTTCCCCTGACAGTACTAGTACCTCAACGCCCTGTCCAAATGTGTCCCCTGTCCCAGGCCCACACCCCACCCAGATACTCAAGCCCTTGGCCCTGTATCCCCATCAGCCCATGCTCACCTGTCTCAGTGCCTGGGCACTGCTGGATGCGGCAGCCGCTGCCCCAGCCCTCACCCACAGTACAGCAGCACTCCTGCCATGTCACATTCCGAGCCAGGATGTTGTCACATGCATCTGGGGCCGCTGTGTCAAAGTAGCACTCCCGGCGCCCACTGCCCACAGGGCCCTGCCTGGGTGTGCTGGGTCGGCGAGCTGGGGGTGGCCTGGCCGGCAGACCGGGTCTGGCGGGTGCCTGGGGCTGAGCGCCTGGGAATGTGCCTGAGGAGACAAGGGGCTTTAGCCCAGGGTCAGATGAACCCCCAACCCTGCCACGTCGTAGATGGGGAACTGAGGCCAACAGGGAAAGAGAACCAGACTTCACACCTCTTACACTCCTCTGTCATTGTCTGACTCTCTCCCACTGTGTTTCTGGGTCTCTTGCCTCCCCACCTCACACCTTCCCGTCACTGCAGCTAACTTCATGGGTGGGTGGTGAGGGGACTTCCTGGCTTCCTCTCTGGGTCTCTTATCTGGTGTGTTCCAAACTGGCTCAGAGTCTTCATCTTGTCGCCAGGTGCAGTGGCTCCTGCCTGTACTCCTAGCAGTTTGGGAGGCCGAGGTGGTAGGATCACTTGAGATCAGGAGTTCAAGACCCTCCTGACGTACATGGTGAAACCCTGTCTCTACTAAAAATACAAAAAATTAGCTGGGCATGGTGGCGTGCACCTGTAATCCCAGCTACTTGGGAGACTGAAGCAGGAGAATCGCTTGAACCCAGGAGGTGGAGGTTGCAGTGAGCTGAGATCATGCCACTGCACTCCAGCCTGGGCAACACAGCAAGACTCTCTTTCAAAACGAACAAACAGCCTATGCCTTGTCTTGGACACAGCTTCCCACCCAGGCAGCCGCAGCTTGTCCACGTGGGTTTTTCTACCACCCTCTCCTCCCCTTCCCAGGCCCCTGTCCTAGTCTGTTCCCTGAACTCCCAGCCTCTGGCATCACCCACTGCAATCACCTTCATATGGCGGGCAGAGGGAGGTTTCAAAATCTGATTCTATCTTCCGCTCAAAACCCTTTCATGAAAACTACACAGCCACGAAGGAGGAAATATTGGCTTGGCAGCAACATGGGTGCAGCTCAAGGCCATTATCCTAAGCACATGAATGCAGGGACAGAAGACCAAATACCATGTTCTCACTTTTAAGTGGGAGCTAAACAATGGGTCCTCATGGATGTAAAGATACCCACAACAGATGCTGGGGACCCCTAGGTGGGGGTAAGAAAGCTACTGGGCCTGGCTTTTTAAATTTTTAAATGTTATTTACTTAGGCCAGGCACAGTGGCTCACACCTATAATCCCAGCTCTTTAGGAGGCCAAGGAGGGCAGACCACCTAAGGTTGGGGGTTAGAGACCAATCTGATCAACATAGAGAAACGCTGTCTCTACTAAAAGTACAAAAATTAGCCAGGCGTGGTGGCGCACACCTGTAATCCCAGCTACTCAGGATGTTGAGGCAGGAGAATCGCCTGAAACCGGGAGGTGGAGGTTGCGGTGAGCTGAGACTGCGCCACTGCACTCCAGCCTGGGCAACAAGAGCGAAACTTTGTCTCAAAAAAATAAAAATAAAAAATACTGCAGCCTGGACAACACAACAAAACCATTTCTCTACAAAAAAATACAAATATTAGCCGTGCATGGTGGTGTGCGCCTGTAGTCCCAATTACTCTGGAGGCTGAGACTGAAGGATTCTTTGAGCATAGGAGGTGAAGGCTGCAGTGAGCTGCGATCTCACCACTGCATTCCAGCCTCAGTGAGAGTACGACCCTGTCTCAAAAAAGTTCAAGAAAAAATTTCCAAAAAAAACCTTGGAATTCGTTCCATGGTGCCAGTGCCCTCCCTTACTGTGGTAAGGCAGCATGATCGGGCACCTGCCTCCTTCCCTGGTCCCATCTCTCCCAACCCCTTCCTTTGCTCTCTAAATCATGCCATGTTGAACCTGTTTCAGTTCCTCTAACCAGCCAGAAATTCTCTGGCTTTGCCAGGCCTTTGCCCTTGCTATGTTCTCTGCCCAGAATGCCCTCCTCACACATTGGGCCTGGTTTATTTCTCCTCATCCTGCAGCTCTCCGTTCAGATGTCCTCTCCAACAGGAAGCCCTCCCCAACCCTCTTCTCATGCTGGGCCCGGCGCCTCCTCCAAAATCCCCCTGGGCTTTTCCCGCCTTGTTGATCTATCTGTCCCGTTGGCTTGTGAGCCCCTTGAGGACAGACAGTAATCCCTCCTGGTCACTGCTATGTCCTCAGTGCCCAGAAGATGGCCTGAGCACAGTGGATGCCCTGTGAACATTTGCTAAATGAAAGAGTCAAGGCCAGGACCTAGTTATCCTGACACAGTCTCACTATCCATATTAACCTATGTGTTTTTTGTTAATGTTTAAAAACAACAGTATTTAACTGATGGTAGCTATCCATATCAGGAATGATGAGATCACATACTTTTCTCACAGGGCCAGCAGCCATCAGTTAAATAGACACATCAGTCTCACCAGAAGTTCGTGGGGGAACACAGCGTCCAGTCATGGGGTCAAACTCCTCCGGGCTGGTGGGGCAGACACAGAGGAAGGAGCCCTCAACATTTTCACACAGAGCAGCTCCACATACACCCTGGAGTGTCTCACACTCATTCACATCTGTAAGCAGGAGACAACAGGGGAGAGGGACTGAGTGGTTATAAGCTTCTATGATTCCAAAGATCCCGAAGTCTGAGCTTTCAAATATAATGGGTATATTTAATGGCCCAGACCCCATCATCTGCTTTTCTTCTACTGACAATCCCTGAATTTCCCTTGGGAACCCTGTGCTTTGAGTGGGGCTATATCTACTCAGAGGAGGGCACAAGTTCCAGGAATAACCAAACAGATGGCTGCATGTCTCTGGTTCAGAGACGGAAAGTGATCATACTGGGTCCATCAAAGCCAGGCCTGACACTTTTGCTAGAAATATTGAAAATGAACCTCCATTTTTAGCTCGAGGGTTGCCAACTGGGGATGTTAGCCCAGAGGTTCTAGGGCCACCTTCGTCGTTGTGAAAAAGAATCTGCCTGCAAATCATGCAGTAAAAGAAAGCAGAACTCACAGAAGACAGAAATAGCCTTGTTAAAATTCCTGGATCCAGTTATGCCTGGAGTTCAAATATATCCCATGGCTTTATAGTTTTAATTCCCTTTAAAGAAATAAAACCTGTTGTGTTTGCATTTGTGAAAATTTACAGAATGCATAATTAAGATTCCTGCATTTCACTGTATATAAATTGAACGTCAAATGAAAACATCTGTAGGGTACAATGGCTCATGCCTGTAATCCCAGTGCTTTGGGATGCCAAGGCGGGCGGATCACCTGAGGTCAAGAGTTCAAGACCAGCCTGGCCAACAAGGCAAAACCTTGTCTCTACTAAAATATAAAAAATTAGCTGGCACTTTGGGAGGCCGAGGCGGGTGGATCACGAGGTCAAGAGATCGAGGCCATCCTGGTCAACATAGTGAAACCCCATCTCTACTAAAAATACAAAAAATTAGCTGGGCATGGTGGCGTGTGCCTGTAATCCCAGCTACTCAGGAGGCTGAGGCAGGAGAATTGCCTGAACCCAGGAGGCAGAGACTGCAGCGAGCCAAGATCGCGCCATTGCACTCCAGCCTGGGTAACAAGAGCGAAACTCCGTCTCAAAAACAAAATTAGCTGGGTGTGGTGGTAGGTACCTGTAATCCCAGCTACTTGGGAGGCTGAGGCAGGAGAACTGCTTGAACCCAGGAGGCGGAGGTTGCAGTGAGCCGAGATTGTGCCATTGCACTCCAGTCTGGACAACTAGAGTGAAACTCCATCTCCAAAAAAAACAAAAAACCTAATCTCTACAAAAATTAAAAACATTAGTCAGGCATGGTTGTGTGTGCCTGTGGTCCCAGTTACTCAGGAGCTGAGTTCTGGAGGGAGGATGGCTTGAGCCCAGGAGTTAGAGGCTGTAGTAAGCTATGATCACACCACCACACTCCAGCCTGGGCAGCAGGGGAGACTACACCTCAAAAAAAAAAAAAGAGACGAAAAGCTGTTTCAGTACCTGTAAACACATACAGAACTCTGGTTAGTGACACGATGTTGAATTTACAGGGAAGCAGACTGGTGCCTGCAATTTACTTTTAACTCTGTCCAAAAACTTAGATGAATTAATGAAGAGCTATGTGAGGAAGCAACTATAATAAAATGCTAATATAATCTAGATCATGAATAGGCAGACGTTCACTCTACAATTCTCTCATTCTGCTTCACCTTTAGAAATTTCCCTCATAAACTATTAGGAAAAATTAGTGTTTATAAACACTTAAGATTAGTGCTTTATACATTTATATACTTTATACATTATTTTTTGACATGGAGTTTCACTCTTGTTGCCCAGGCTGGAGTGCAATGGCACAATCTCGGCTCACCGCAACCTCTGCCTCCTGGGTTCAAGTGATGCTCTTGCCTCAGCCTCCCAAGTAGCTGGGATTGCAGGCATGTGCCACCACGCCCAGCTATTTTGTATTTTTAGTAGACATGGGGTTTCTCCATGTTGGTCAGGCTGTTCTCTAACTCCCAACCTCAGGGAATCCGCCCCCTTTAGCCTCCCAAAGTGCTGGGAGGACAAGCATGAGCCACCGCACCTGGCATGATGATCTTATCTTCCAAAGTCTAAATTCCACAACCCCAAAGTTCCCATTTGTTCAGATATATGGGGAGGGGCAGGGCCTGATCAACCTCTCCCACCCACTTTGGTCCCATCCACCCCCGAAGCCCCGTACCCACGCAGTGACGCCCATCCCGCGCCCCCTCGTAACCCTGGTCACAGAGGCACTGGAAGGAGCCGGGCAGGTTCTGGCACACGGCGTGGGCACCGCAGAAGGACCGGTTCCGGCATTCGTCCACATCTGCAACCACCAGACAATCAGGCCATTTCTAGACCTTCCACCATCTCCACATCTCACCCGATGCACGATGGACACCCACCCTGGCATCCGCCCCCTGGCGTGGGCTGATAGCCAGGGTCACAGGCGGGTGTGCAGCGGTAGGAGCCTGGGGTGTTCTCACAACGCTGGGCTCCGCAAATCTCGGGACCATATTCTTGGCACTCATCCACATCTGCAGGAGAGCATGGAGGAGATAAAAGGGAGTCAAAGGGCTGAATTCAGAAGTTCCTAACACCACTTCCGGTCCCCAAGACTAAGATGTCTTTAGAAATCTGGTATTCTAGGAGCCTGAGCTTCTAAAGATCAACAGTGTTGGTAACTTTCTTCTTTGAGACGGAGTCTCACTCTGTTGCCCTGGCTAGAGTACAGTGGCTCAATCTCAGCTCACTGCAACCTTTGCCTCCTGGGTTCAAGCAATTCTCCTGCCTTAGCCTGTGGAGCAGGTGGGACTACAGGTGTGCACCACCACGCCCTGCTAATTTTTACATTCTTAGTAGAGATGGGGTTTCACCATGCTGGCCAGGCTGGTCTCGAACTCCTGACCTCAAGTGATCCACCCACCTTGGCCTCTGAAAATCCTGGGATTATAGATGGGGTTTCATCATATTGGCCAGGCTGGTCTTGAACTCCTGACCTCAAGTGATCTACCCGCCTCAGCCTCCCAAAGTGCTGGGATTACAGGTGTGAGCCACCATACCTGCCCATTTTTTTAAAACAGAGATCTTGCTCTGTTGCCCAGGCTGGGCAGTGGCAGGATCATAGCTCACTGCAGCCTCAACCTCCTGGGTTCAGGCAATTCTCCCACCTCAGCCTCTGGAGTAGCTGGGATTACAAACATGAGCACTACATCCAGCATAGTTGATAATTTTTTTTTTTTTGAGACGGAGTTTTGCTTTTGTTGCCCAGGCTGGAGTGCAATGGCGCAATCTCGGCCCACTGCGACCTCTGCCTTCTGGGTTCAAGCGATTCTCCCGCCTCAGCTTCCTGAATAGCTGGGATTACAGGCATGTGCCACCACAACCGGCTAATTGTGTATTTTTAGTAGAGACAGGGTTTCTCCATGTTGGTCAGGCTGGTTTCGAACTCCTGACCTCAGGTGATCCACCCATCTCAGCCTCCCAAAATGCTGGGATGACAGGCGTGAGTCACCGCATCTGGCCAGTTGATAACTTTTTTTTTTTTTTTCCCCAAAGACGGGGTTTCACCATGTTGGTTGGGCTGGTCATGAACTCCCAACCTCAGGTAATCCGCCCACCTTGGCCTCCAAAGTGCTTGGATTACAGGCATTAGCCACCACGCCCGGCCTTTTTTTTTTTTTTTTTTTTTTTTTTTTGATAACTCTTAAGTCCTCACTGCCATTTCTCAAAAGCATGGTCCCGCCTCAGGGCCTTTGCACTGGCTGTTCCCTCTGCCATGAACAGTCTCCCCTCAGTTAGCTTCTTGGCTACCTCCCTCACTTCCCTCAGGGTTCTAGGTCAAGCCGGTCTAGCACTCTTCCCAACACTGCTCTGTCATCTCTGTCCCATTTGTCCTGTTTTCCCTCCTAAACCTGACATTATACATACGTATTTTTGGCCAACTGTCGCCTCCCTAGAATGCAGACTCGACAGTGGTAGGGATTTCTGTTGGCTTTGTTCCTTGCTACCTCTCCAGGGCCAGGAACAGTGCCTGACACATAGTAGGTGCCCCTCAGCTTTTTGTTGTATAAATCTTGAATTTATTATCTCCACTTCCCCCCACGAGAACTCCAGGAAGGCAGGGGTTTTTATATAACTTATTTCCTGTTGCACACTTATTTCCTGTTCCAGACACTGGCATAGACTAGGTGCTTAATGAATTCTTGTGGAATGAATGAATGAGATCTCATGAAACTAGACTTCCTTGAGTCAGAGATCTAGCAGAGTCAACGGCAGCCCACAGATGATTTGTTTCATGTATTCCACAAGATGCGGACTCACACGCCATCACCCCCCCCACACACACACAAAATATATATACTGTGTGGAAGATTAGCCCCACCCTCCTGCCCCTCTGGAGTCTGACCCAGGAGTGGTGAAATAGGCGGGCGGGAGGGAAGGCCTGGAAAGTCAGAGAAGGCAAGAGGCGGGTCTTTGGGCGGAGCAGAGCTAGGAGGGGCGGGCGTTGCGCCTGGAAAGACCCAGGAAAGGCAGGGCTTAAACGGGTCGGGGGCAATGCTCCGAGAATTTCGCCTTGGGAAAGGATGGGGCCCAGGGCCTCCGGGATTGGGCCTCTATGGAGGGAAGGTTTTGGAAGTAGAAGTGAAGGGCGGGGAAACAGCGCGTCCGAATTTTTGTTAGGAAGACAAGGGGCCTGAAGAGGGGGTTTTAATCCAGAGGCAGACTGGAAGAGGCGGGACCTAACAGTTTTGGGGAGGTGTCTTCCTGGGGGCATAGCCTAAAATGTGGACCTGGCTTCAACTGCAGAGGTGAAATGGGCTGCGGCTGGAAGCGAGGCTTGGCTGTGATCCAGACACAAGTAAATACGTGGACACGGTGGTGGCTTATTTCCCTCTCCCTAAGTCCGGGAGGCAGGGCGCCCCTCCTCGGTCCCCAAGAGAGCAGCCTCCAGCACCCCATTGCAAGCACTGCCAGAGGGGGCTGGGGGTAGGCTCACCGTCACAGGTGCCCTCGGGGCCTGCATGGTACCCGGGATCACAGTCCCGGACACAGCGGTAGGAGCCAGGGGAGTTCTCACAGCGCTGCGACCCGCACAGGGCCGGGCCCCGCTCGCGACATTCGTCCACGTCTGAGGAGGGAGGTCGGGTGGTCGGATGTGGGAAGCAGGGAGGCAAGATGGGGTAGACAAGGAGGGGAGAGGAGAGTCAGAAGCGGGAGGCCGGGGAAGCAGAGAAAAGGGCAGGGGAAGAGGGGAGTAGAGAAATGGGGAAGCTAGGAGAGGAGGCGGGGGAAGGAGGTAAGGGGAGGGGAGAAACGGAGGAAGAAAGACAGAGGTTGGAAGACAATGGGCGAGTCGCAGAGTCGGAGGGAGGAGGGATCAGGCCGGGGCGGGGCCTCTCACCGAGGCAGGAGGCGAGGTCCGGGCCGGCGCGGTGTCCCGGAGGACAGATGCACTCGAAGGAGCCGTCGGTGTTGGTACAGATGCCGCTCTGGCAAAGGTCCTCCTCGCTGCACTCGTCCACGTCTGCAGGACAGGGCGTCCAAAAGCCCGGCCCAACTCCCCCTCTGCCAGACATTCCAGGCCACACCACTCCGCCGCCCCTCGGCGCTCCTAGACCTTTTACGCCTTCCCCAACCTGCCTCAGGTCCCCGAGTCACTGCAAGCCCCTCCCCCGCCCCCGACGGATTTTAACCAGCTTCTTTCCAATCACTGCCCAAATACCCATACTCCGCCCTCCATACCCTCCCCTTCACTGCCTCGAGACTCCCACCAGCTGCCCCCAATCGTGCTGGAAGACCCCGGCCAGCCAGGTGCGGTGGCTCAAGCCTGTAATCCTAGCACATTAGGAGGCCGAGGCGGGCGGATCACGAGCTCAGGAAATCGAGACCGTCCTGGCTAACACCGTGAAACCCCGCCTCTACTAAAAAGAAAAAGAAAAAAAAAAAAAAAAAATAGCCGGGCGTGGTGGCACACGACTGTGCTCCAACCTACTAGGGAGGCTGAGGTAGAAGAATCGCCTGGACCCGGGAGGCGGAGGTTGCGGTGAGCGGAGATTTGGCCACTGCACTCCAGCCTGGGCGACAGTTTTTCGTCTCAAAAAAAAAAAAAAAAAAAAAAAAAAAAAAAAAAAAAAAAAATCCTTGCTCTGAGATGCTACTTAGGAAAACTCAAATAAGTAAATAAATAAATAAGTAAGTAAAAAAGGACCCCGGTCAAAAACTCGTTTTCCCCTTTGCGCCCTCTTTTCCCCTTTCCGCCTTTTCCTGCCCTAAGCCCACCCTTTCCAGGGCCAGGACCAGCCTGGGTACGAACCGAGGCAAGAGGCTCCGCGGGGTCCGGGCCGGTAGCCGGGGGCACAAGTACAGGCAAAGGAGCCGTCGGTGTTGAGGCACTCGCCGTGAGGGAAGCAGAAGTCGCCCTCCAGGCACTCGTTCACATCTGGGGTTTGCGGGAGATTGGGCGGACATCAGCCCCGCCCGCAACGCAATAACCCCGACCCCGCCAACGGCAGGTTTCTAAGCTCCTCCCACAGTGCATGGTCCCGCCTCCAGCTTTCCAGCTGGCTTTGCTCTGGAACCCAGGCCCCACTCCGAGACTCTCTGGCAGGTCCTTATGATGCTCACCTGCGCAGGGCCCCGGCCGACCCGACGGCGCCCTGTAGCCTGGCGCGCAGCTGCAGCGGAAGGAGCCTTCCGTGTTAGTGCAGTGGCCGTGGGGACCACAGGGGGCACCCGAACTGCATTCGTCTACATCTGTGGGGGGTGGGGGGTTCAGAAAGGGTCCAGTCTAGGGACACACCGGACGAATCCTCTTGGAGTAGAGGGTCTGGGGGAGGTGGTGGGAAGTGTGGTGAATTGGAGACCTCTATTGCAGAGGTGGGTAGGGCTGATCAAGGCTCCCAGGTTCTGGGGACAATGGTTACGAGTTTTGTGGGTCTAGGTTTCTAGGAACTGTCTGTGTCAGGATTTTGGGGTCAGGACGAGGGACTCTGGATTAGACAGGGATCAGAAATGAACTAGGGCAAGGGACCAGTCAAGTATTATAAAGCAGGATCATCGGATGGGATTCAGCTGAACCATGGGTCAGAATCAGTGACTGGAATCTGAGTCCAGTTAGGGTCAGAGGTTACAGTCAGGGGCCAGGGTCAGGGATCTGGAACCCAACCGGGTTCCAGAGAAGGGATTCCAAGAATAAGCACAGGCAGTGAAAGAGACCGGACTAAGAGTCACACAGTTAAGGTTATGGTCAGTGCTATGGTGAGTGGTTATGATGAGAGCCAAATGTCACAGTCAAATTCAGGAGTTACAGGTCACATTCGGGGCCGGAGTCAGGAGGGTCACAATTGCTATCAGGGTATGGGCAGAGACTATCAAGGGTGATGGTTAGGGTCAAATGTCAGTGTAAAGTTGGGTCTCAGGGGTCACATTCACGGTCAAGAATTGTGGTCCAGGTCTGGGTCAGGTGTCACAGGCCCTGGGGAGGGAGGTACTGAGGTCCAGGTCAGGAGGTTATAGGCCAGGTCACAATTGTGATCTGGGTCAAGGGTCAGGGGTCATGATGCAGGCCTAAGGACACAGCCAGGGCCTGGTCTCACCAGTGCATCTGCCACGGTGCAGGTGGTGGCCAGGAGGACAGGCCCTGCACTGGAAGGAGCCAGCTGAGTTCACACACTCCTGCCCAGGGCATGCCAGGTGGTTCTCACACTCATCCACATCTGGGGGGCAGGGGAGAGGGTGGCCTTGAAGAAGCGGCCCAATGCCCCCCCCACCCATACACATGCCTCCCTCCCTCCCCGGGCTCACCCTCGCATTCTGAGCCAGCAGCGTTGGGTTGGAAGCCAGTGGGGCAGACACACTGGAAACTGCCTTCTGTGTTCTCACACCGGCCATAGGTGCAGGGCGGGGGGCTACGGGCACACTCATCCACATCTGGGGCAGAGAGGACCAATGGGGCTGAGAAAGGGACCTGCACCCATCCCCATGGCCATGGCCACCCACCCCAGCATTCCAGTCTTGAGCCAGCCTCCTGGATTAGGATCAGGCTGCTCCTTCTTCCCACGAGGACAGACACCTTCCTCGTGTCCCCATTCAGTAGCCTCTTCAGCTACTAGGATGGGGCTAAGGCACCAACTCTATGCTGCCTGCCCTGCCTCAGGTGACTCCTCCTTAGAATTCCCATAAGCACAAGAGTATCCTTTAGAAATGGAGGAGGGATGGGGAGCACTATCTTATTTCATTGAAATGAGAGAAGACTCTGGAGTGAGGCTCCCATCCCTCAGTCCCTGTTCTCTATCACTGAGCCCCATCAATCTGCCCCTCTGCCCCTCAATAATCTCTCTCCAGTCCCCACAGCAAACAGTGGTGCAGTGGGACTAAGCTTAGCACCCTCACCTTGGCAGGGGGCCCCAGGCCCTCGGGAGCGGAAGCCAGCTGGGCAGGCACAGTGAAAGGAGCCTGCCGTGTTGTCACAGCGGCCGGGCCCGCAGGGCGGTGGCTCCTGGGCACACTCATCCACATCCTCTTCGCACGCCGAGCCCCGGAAGCCAGCCGGGCAAACACAGCGGAAAGAGCCGGGCAGGTTCTCACAGGCCCCTCGGCCGCACAGGCCTGGGCTCTGCGTGCATTCATCCACATCTGCACGGGGAAGGGGACCCAGGGTCGCTTGCTCTCCTCTGCCTCCCCTCTGACCTCTGTCACTTTGGCTTTCCACCCTCCATAATTCTGTCCCCCTGACCCCATCACTATTCCTCCTTGTCACCATCATCTGACTCTACATCCTCCACCAAACCCTACTAAGCTGCCTGGCTGGCTCTTAGAGCTCTGTCTCTGTAGTCCCCAGGAGGCGTCCTTCTCCCCTGTCCTCCATAACTCTGCTCCCCTTACCCACCCGATTACTGACATCTCCATCCCTCTTCACTCTGCTTCCCCATCTTCCATGACTCAGCCTTTTCTGTTTCCCATCACTTGGTCTCTCTGCTCCAGAGCCTGGCCTCTGCCCCCATCAATCAACTCTCTTTGCCCTGTTGTTCAGTCTCTCTGGCCCTCATCACTGCGCTCTACCCCTCCCCTCGCACCCCTTCCCGGCTGCTCTCCCAGGCCCTCACCCTGGCAGCTGGCTCCGTGTGGCACAGCCTGGTACCCAGCGGGGCACACGCACAGGAAGCTGCCTGGCGTGTTCTCGCAGCGCCCGAGGTCACACGGCGGTGGCACGCGGTGGCACTCGTCCACGTCTGTGGGTACAGACCAGGCAGCTGAGACTGAGGCAGACAGTCCCGGGAAGAGCGACGCGGGCAGGCGAGGGTAGGGGGAAGCGGGAGCTGGGCCAAGCTTGGGCCAGAGCCAGGCTGGGGACCGGGCCAGGACAGGCGGAGAGGGGCACAGTGAGGGGGGCAATTGGGGAGTGCACGGTTTGGTAGGGCAAGGGCAGGAAGGACAGCTTTGGTGACCCAGCAAAGGGAAGGTGGGGTCGGGGCTAGAGAATAAAGCAGTTTGGGGATGGGGCTCTGGGTGGCAGCTTTGGAATCAGGGGTCGTAGTCAGGAGATTGGTTACCGCAGCTGCAGGACAGGGGCGAGGCCTGGGGAGGGGCGTGGCCAATAAGGGCGGGGCATGAACGTGGGGGCGGAGCAATAAGAGCCGCGACCAGGCCCGGACAGGAAGAGGCAGTCTGGGGGCTGGGTAGGGGTGGGGCCAAAGGGAGGCCGGAGCTGGGTGGAGGCGGGGCGGGGGGCGGGGCCAAGGGCCTGGGCAGAGCAGTCCTGAGGCAGGACTCAAGAGGGGAAGCGTGGGAGGGCTAGAGAGGCTCTGGAGTGAGGGCAGGAGCGAGACCCTGAGGTGGGCCTGAAGCCGGGTGGGGCGAATTTCTCACCCAGGCATTCTGTAGCCCGCGGGCCGGCTCGGAAGCCCGGGCCGCACACGCAGCGGAAGCTGCCTGCTGAGTTCTCGCAGCGCCCGGGAGCACAGGGCGGGGGCACGCGGCGACATTCATCCACATCTGAGGACACGGAGGGGGCTGGTCACAAGGTGACCGGGCAAAGCCCTCTGCCCGGCCTCCTCCCGCCCCCTCCGCCCTGCTCACCAATGCATCGCGTGCCCTGGGGGCTGAGCCGGAAGCCGGAGTCGCAAGCGCAGGTGTAGCCGCTGGGCCGAGGAATGCAGCGTCCTGGGCCGCAGACCTGGGGGTTGCGCTGACACATGCCCGGGGAGGGACCTGGGGGGGTCCAGTCAGCCAGGGTTCCCCCATCTCCGAATCCTCCATCCCTTTCTTCCCAGTACAGTCCGCCCCCCACCACCCCCATAGGCTGCCTAAAACACCTTCTTGGATGTCTCCTCCCCAAGGAAGCCCAGTCGCCCAGTCTTCTGATCTCCATCTCCTTTATCCTGGAAAAGTCCTTATCAGTTCTTTGGCCACCCCAAGGCCTCTGGCTTTGTATAGTTTGCTCTCCAACCCTCTGCCTGAGATACAATCTTAGTGCCCTCCCTGAGAAATAATTATCTAATATTAGATAATGAAAAATACCGTAAGTATTCATCTGAGCACTTAGGATGTGTCAGACACTTCAGAGACATCTCAACAATGATCCCCATTTTACCGATGAAAAAACAGTCTCAGAGGTTAAATGGCTTGCCCAGTTGACACAGGAGAGCCCAACTCCCATTCCAGCTCCTGATCTACCACCCAACCCTTCAAATACTTATCTCTTCCCACCCATTCCCGAATTCCTCTCCTGTAACATTCCTATTTGCTGTATGCTGGAATCTCCACCTTAGAGTCTCTTCCCCCAGAATCCCACCTGTAATATCTCCATCAATGCCCTCAATTATTTCTTTTTTTTTTTTGAGACAGTTTTGCTCTTGTCGCCAAGGCTGAGACAAAGTAATGGCACGATCTCAGCTCACTGCAACCTCTGCCTCCTGGGTTCAAGCGATTCTTCTGCCTCAGCCTCCCAAGTAGCTGGGACTATAGGCGTCTGCCACCATACCCAGCTAATTTTTGTAGTGTTTGTAGAGAAGGGGTTTCATCATGTTGGCCAGGCTGGTCTCGAACTCCTGAGCTGGTGATCCACCCGTCTCGGCCTCCCAAAGTGCTGGGATTACAGGCATCAACCACCACTCCCAGCCCAATGCCCTCAATTCTTTCTACCAAACCTGATTCAGGAATCTCAGGACCAGTCCAGGCAGGGATGCTGGGCATGGGAAGCTCAGGGCCAGGCCGGGGATCGGGCCGAGGGTCGGGCTGGGGGTCAGCCCTGGGCTCCGGGCGATGGGTGGACAGAAAGCCTGGTAAGGAAGAGATATCAGCAAGTGGAGCCTAAATCCTCTCCTCCCTCTTTTCACTATGGGGCTGGGGCAGCCCCTTGAAGATGGCACTCACTCCTGCCTGAGCCAGCTCACCTGCAGATGGCCGAGAGGTGGCTGGCAGGGTACGAGGCTGGCTGAGTGACACTCGGGGTGGCTCCTGGGCCAGGGGTCTGGTGTTGTAGCGGAGATCGGAGGCCGAGTAGTGGTAGCCAGGGCCAGCCGGGCAGATCTCCCGGAAACCCTCTGGGAACAGGAAAGAGAGAGGGGCAGAGAGAGAACAAGAGAGTGGGAGGAAAGCGATGGCAAGCCCAAACTCTGGCCTTGGCTGGGGGGCAGGGCTTGACTGGAGAGTGTCAGGCGTTTGAGTTGGAGGCTGGGATGGGGTGGTTTCCTGGACAAACAGTAGGATGTCTCAGAGGCTAAAGGTGGGGCCAAGTGAGTTTTCCCCTATTTGGGATGGTGGCAGGGACAGGGTTGAGGGCGGGGTCTGGTTTGGGTCCACAGGGACAGAGTTGGAGGCTAGGAAATAGCTCTCTTGTGGGATTTAGTTTTAAGCAGAAGATAAAATTCCAGAGAGGTGTCTCAGGGAGGGGCATTCCTGGGGGGGGTGCTAAGTGGGGGCTAAGCTGAAGGCAGTATCTCAGAAGCTGGGGACCTGGTCAAAGCTCAGGGACAGGGTGGGGCTGGCGTTGACGCTCAGGAGACAAAACCTATCTTGGGGGCTCAGAAGTAGGTGTGGCTGTGGATAGAGGTGGAGGCGTGGACTCGGTCCCGTTGAGGCCTGCGGTCTCAGAGGGTGGGGCGTGGCCAACGCTGCAGCCCAGCCAGGTTAGGGGCGGTGAGCCTCAGGGTTGGAGGCCGGGGAGTAGAATGAACGCCACGTGTGTTGCGGGTGGGGCTAGGCACCGCCGCAGGGGCTCACCTGAGCCGAAGGGTGGGCAGAGCTGGCAGCCCCGGCCCCAGGCCTTGCCCACGCGGCTACAGCAGCAGATCTGTTTAGTGATGTTCCGCAGAATGGGCAGCGAACAGCCGCCGTCGCGGAGCACGCGGAAGCAGGGCCCTTTGGCCTCTGAGATCACGTGTTGGGCTGCGAGGAGCGAGGAGGAAATTCTTCAGGGCGGGGTTGGGAATGCTGCGGCACTGAGGGATCTGGGAGAGAGGGGAATGGTTCCGGGATGGGGGGGCGGGGTTTGGTGGGTGTGAGGGGCATTTGGGAGAGGTCTGAGAGGGTCTGAAGGAGAGCAATGGGCTCTGGAGGTCTGAGAAGGGCTTGGAGCCTCAGTGGGGTGTCAGTGGTGAATGAGAAACTGAGAAGAATCTCGAGATCTGAAGAAAGTCGAGTCGTCGAGGGGGATGAGAGGATTTGGGAGTCTGAGAAGGATTCAAGGAAGTCTGGGAGAGCCAGGTGCGGTGGCTCACGCCTGTAATCCCAACACTTTGGGAGGCCGAGGCGGGCAGATCACTTGAAGCCAGGGGTTTGAGGCCAGACTGGCCAACATGGTGAAACTCTGTCTCTACCAAAAATACAAAAAGAAAAAAAAAAAATTAGCCGGGCATGGT
The DNA here is from genome assembly GCA_031835075.1 of Saguinus oedipus. Classification (NCBI taxonomy): domain Eukaryota; kingdom Metazoa; phylum Chordata; class Mammalia; order Primates; family Cebidae; genus Saguinus; species Saguinus oedipus. The sequence goes on along the minus strand of CM063187.1, from coordinate 43,452,544 downwards.
GGTGCCCGCCTGTAACTCCAGCTACTCAGGAGGCCGAGGCAGGAGAATCACTTGAACCCAGGAGGCAGAGGTTGCAGTGAGGCGAGATCGTGCCTCTGCACTCCAGCCTGGGCGACAGAACAAGACCCTGTCTCAAAAATAAAAAATAAAATAACAAGGCCGGGAGCGGTGGCTCACGCCTTTGGGAGGCCGAGGCGGGTGGATCACGAGGTCAAGAGATCGAGACCATCCTGCCAACATGATGAAACCCTGTCTCTACTAAAAATACAAAAATTAGCTGGGCGTGGTGGCGTGCGCCTATAGTCCCAGCTACTCGGGAGGCTGAGGCAGCAGAATTGCTTGAACCCGGGAGGCGGAGGTTGCAGTGAACCGAGATCGTGCCACAGCACTTCAGCCTGGCACCTGGTGACAGAGTGAGACTGTCTCAAAAAAATAAATAAATACAATAAATAAAATAAAAAATGTGGGTGTCTGGAGGATCTAGATCCAAAAGGCTTGAGAGATCTAAAGATAGTCCGGGGATGCTGAGGCTTTATGAGAATCTGAGAAGTTCTGAGGTGGCTCTGCGGATCCTGGGAGTCTGGGAAGATCTGGGGGGTCTGATCCCCCAGGATGCTCTGGGACGTGGTCTGAGGGCAGGGCGGGCATGAGACCCAGCCTCAGTCCCCTGGTGGTGGCTCACAGATGCAGCTGCTGCGGGACGAGTCGAGCAGAAAGCCGTCGGGGCACACGCACGTGTAACCGCCGCGCGTGTTTGCACACTCGCCGTGCTGGCAACGCCCGCCAGTCGCGCACTCATCCACATCTGCCAGGGTTGGGGAGGGTCACTGTGGAGTCAGGAACTTGATCTCTGCAGATCCCGCCCCTAGAACCAAGCTCCTCCCACCCCTGCCCCGTCTCACCTTCGCAGGACCCATTAATTCTTTCAAAGCCGGTTGGACAAGGTCCATCTGGGGCGCCCACTCTTTCAGAGTTCCCTGTGGCGAGAGGAGATGGGTGGGCCATGGACGGGTGGGAGGAGTGAGAATAGAGTGGGCGGAGCTGAAGACGGGGTGAGAGGGACTAAAAGATGTTGGCTGTAGTTTGAGTGCAGGGTCAGCCTTAGATTGGCAGTTTGAAATGGCCACATTGGAGACTCCCAAAGTACCTGGGAAGGGCCGAGGCACAAAGGCAGGGTGAGAACAGTGGCCAAAGTCAGAAAATGGGGTGGGTGGTCCCAGAGCGGTATGAATAGCTCAGGACTGGAAGTGGCCTCCACAATGGGATAGGCGTGGCTACAATTGGTGAACCGGGTTTATCTAGGGCAGAGTAGGAGAATCGGTGAGGTTCTCACCCCTTCCCAGGTCCGAGCACCTCGAGGACGTCCTGGGGCTTACCCTGGTGCTCTGAGCACAGCTGACAGTCGTGAACGCCCCAGGCCAAGCCGGCCCCTCCGCAGCAGACCTCCTGCGTCCGTAACCCCGGCAGCGGGGACGCACACTGCGGGGAAGTGATGGGTGAGCGCGCCCCCGCGCGGAGGCACGCTCCGGGCCCCTCCCCACCGGCATCCTCTCACTTCGCCTCCGCGCAGCTCCCGAAAGCAGTAACCGAAGCCCGAGGTGTCTGAGTAGCTGTCCTCCCGTGGCGCACTTTGTGCCAACACCGTGTAGGGTGCCGCCGCCTCCGCCCGCGCCGCCGCCTCCGCCCGCGCCACCGCCTCGGCGTCCGCCTCCTCCCACGGGCCGGACACACGCTCCACCTGGTGCACCACCACCGATGCCTCCTGCGGGTGCTCCACGTGGACGCTCACCATAGACGCCACGCCTAGGAAAGGCACGGCCGGGCAAAGGGATGTCTACATGGGTTCTTACGGGCTGGGGCTAGACAAAGGGGGGAGGGCGAACTGGGCAAGGGTGCTCGGGAAGGCGGGAAAGGTGAGGGTCAGGGGCACAGTGAAAGGCTTGACAGAGGGATCGGAGGGGACTCTGGCCACACTTTCCTCACCGTGCTCGTCGTCGCGGTGGTTGGCCAGTGGCATAGTGTACACGGAGCGGGTGAGGCCTGGCATAGCCGGGGCCGGGGGCCGGGCGCCCGAGGAGTGCAACTGGCAGAACTTGCCAGCGAAGTCCGGGGGACAGAGGCAGCGGTCAGGCTTCACGCATACACCGCCATTGTGACAGATCAAGGGACACAGGACTGGGAGGAGAACGAGGACACTCAGGAGAGGCGCCACCACTCCTGGCAGGTTCCCCTGTGGCCAGCGAAGCCCTGGCCCTCGAGGTATGATTCATTTCTAAGTTGCTCCGCCCTCAGCTCTCATATGGCCCCGCCCCAATTCCGGCATGAGCATTGGGCCAGTCCAGTCGTTCAGCAATCAGAGACAGCAATCAGAGGTACACCTATTAAGTCGGCAGGCCCTCGCTCGATTGCCCAGGCTGGAATGCAGTGACATGATCGTGGCTCTGCAGCCTGGACCTCCTAAGCTGAAGCGATCCTCCCACCTCAGCCTCCTGAGTAGCCGAGGCCACAGGCGTGTACCACGTGGGGCTATGATTTTTAATTTTGTAGAGACGGGGTCTCACTTTGTTGGCCAGGCTGGTCTTGAACTTCTGGGCTCAGGCAATCTTCCTGCCTCAGCCTCCCAAAGTGCTGGGATTACAGGCGTGAGCCCAGCCAGCCCTAAGCTGTTTTTTCACTTTCACGTCAACCTCTCGCATCCCACTTTCTGGCCGAGTCCACGGGGTTCCAGCCCCGCCCAGACGGCGCCGACCCCGCCCATTCCGTAGTCCAACGGAACTCTTTGCTGTTCCAGCCCCTCCGACCCAACGCTGATCCCTTCCATTGACTCAAACCACATTTTAGCCACGCCCTGGCATAACTCCCCGCCCAACTCGGTCTCCTCCGCTAGCCAGCCATAATCACTCTGCGTAATCCACGAAGTCCTAGCCCCGCCCCCTGGCTGTGCCCCCTTTCTAGCCCCTCTCACATTACCTTCTACCCGCAGGATGCTAAACCTCGCCTATCCAGGAGCTTAACCTGCCGCCTCTAGCCCCGCCCACCTCCCTTTCTGCACTCGGATTCGCCCGGCTCACTTGCTCACGCCCCTCCCACCCCACCTCCAGGCCGTCCGGGCGCCCTAGTTCCGCCCACCGCGCTTTTTCTCCGCCCACCTCCTCTCCGGCTGGGGTTTTAGAGTTCTAGCTCTGCCTCACCGCCTCCAGTAGCACCGGGGCGGGGCCACGAGCGGGAATGCGCTTCCACTCCCCTTTGCGCGCCCTCGCTGGGCCCTAGGCCACCTCTGGGCGGGGCACTGCCAGCTGTGCGGCGGGGTAAACAAAGAGAGAGGTGCGGCGGGGGCAGGGCGGCGGCTCCGCATTCCGGACCCTTGGGGAGCCCCGGGACCGTGGAGCCAAAGGAGGCCGGACTGTCCTGCGAGAGCACCCCCTCCCTCTCCCGGAGCTGCAGAGAACAGCTGGAGACAGCTGTGCGTAGGGGAGGGAGGAGGCAGGCGGCCGGGAGAGGCGTGTGTGGGATTCTGAGTCACAACTGTAGAGAGGAAAGGACACGGAGAGCCACCTCCATTTAGAAGGATAAAGAGACTGGGGTCCTGGGAGGAGATCGGTTAAAGGGCAGTCCTCTAGAGTTGAAAGACGCTGGAGGTTTCTGTGATGGAGAACCTAGCTCAGAGGAAACTGAGGCGCCCTGTCAGCAGTTATTTTGGGGACGTTTACCTAGAAAACAGGACTCTAGTGCTTCTTAGGAGACAACCAGTTTGAGGGTGCTGAAAACAGGGTTTAGATAGAGAAGTGGAATTCCTGGAGGTCATCAGCACTTAAGAGCCTCAATTGGCGGAGATCCTATGTGGAATCCCCTCCCTTCCCAGCTAAGCGATTAGGTGCCAAAGCCTTTTTATTAACGACTGCCTGAGAGGAGCACAGGGTCTGGAGTCCTCTTGGGGAAATCCACTTATCAACACCAATTCTGGGGTTCTCTGAAGATAAATGGGATCAGAAGTTCCTGGGGAGGGGGTGAGCTAGAAGAGCAGCACATCTAGAGGATACTACAGAGTTCTCTGGGGAAAGGCAGTGTCGGGGGTGGGAAGCAAGAATGAGAGGGAACTTCACTGGAGGAGTGGTCTCTAAAGTCTGTTGCCAGGGGTGGAGAGGGGGCCTAGGGCCTGGGAGCAAAAGCTCTGGGCTCTCCTAAGCAGGAGCGTGGGGCCAGGACTTTAGGGTGCTCTAAGGCAGGCTTTTAATTAGTTAGTGGGGCCTAGGAGAGGCTTAACTAGGAATTAAGATTGCAAAATGGGAAGGGTCTCTGAGGGAGGTGGTGGGAAACCAGCCAGGTCTGAGGGCATTTCCCAGGCTCCGAGAGCATTTCTCTGCCTTCTCTTGGCTTGAATGCAGGCCCCCATGCCAGCTCCCTGGGGGTGCCTACACCCAGGGTGGGCTGCTAGATGGGCACAGCCAACATCATGCCCTACAGTCCTGGCTGAGCAGGAAGTTGAGGACACAAGGGTCCCTCTGAGGTCAGCCCCCACTTCATATGCCCCTCCTTGCACCCCCAGGGGCTTGGCACCCACCTGGGCATGGTGCCTGGCGCAGGCACGTTGGGGCTGGGCCGGGAAACAGTGAAAGAAAGAGGGAGGAAGGGGAGGAGAGAGGGAGTGGCAGCGGGCGGGGGCTCAGGCGGGAGATGAGCTCACGCCGGCCGGGTTGGGCTGGCTGGGGGCCAGGCTGGGCGAGTTCTCCGCGCCAGGGGCCCCCACTCCCTACTCCAGAGGGTCTGCCGGGTGGGGGGCAGGGAGGCCCCAACCCCAGAGTCTGCCCACTTTTGCCTCCTGGAACAACAGGTGGCGTGCCCTCCCCCCTCCTCACCTGAACCCCCGGGGCTCTGGAGGTTCTAGGAGCGCCTGGTACATACTCCTCCTGTCGCCTCCGCCCCCAGGGGGCGCCCCTTCCATAAGGCCTCTTATCTGGATTTCTCTCGCACGTGGGACCCCTGCAACTCAGGTCTGGGGAGACATCCCCCCACCAACACACACACAACCCCCTTCTCTGTCCCTTCTCCCTCTTAGCTCCAGTCTCCCTCCTCACAGGCATTCCCATACGGAACCTTCCCACCCAAAGACACAGAAACTCAGACATCCACCATGCAGCCCCGAGACTCGTGCTTGGTTCCTGGGGACTCCTTACTCAGCGTCTCCGAATCCAAGCCCCCGTCCCAAATGTTCTCAGGTCCCTCAGTTCTGAGACCCCATTTTGACTCGAAGGCATGAAAGCCGGCGCCAATTCCCTTACTTGGGACATCGCAGGTCCCTAAGGACCCTCATTGCTTGCAATATAGGAACCCTCAAGACACAACCCCAAAAGCCAGGAATTTGGGGCCCCCTTCCTGAAATAGCCCCTGAGATTCCCCTGCACTGTTGCATGTGGAATCTGGGCTCCCTCTCCCTGGAGGACTGTCTCCTCCATCCCCAGGGATCCTCCTCCCCCCCGGGAGCCGCTGTCTCGGGACCACCACCCCGCACTCACAGGCGCGGAAGCCGGGTCCCCCCGGGGCCGCCCCGCCGGGCGCGCCGCTGTCCACGCTGGTGGCGTTGCGGGGCGCGCAGGTTGGGGTACAGCGGGAGCCGGACGGCCCATGGATGCAGCGCAGGCCGCACACGACCGGGGTGAAGCGCACGCGGAGACGCTCTCCGGGCCGGCCCAGTCCAGGCTGCGGCCCTAGCTGCGCTAGCAGCACCAATAGCGACACCCAGAGCAGCCGCACGCCGCCCGCCATGGCTGCAGCGCCGCGCTCCGCCGCGCCGCCGCCCCAGCCCGCCCGAGGGGCCCGGCCGCGCCCGCTCGCCCGCCCGCGGGGGAGGGCGGCCGCGCCCCCGCTCAGGCCCCCCCCTCCCCACCACTCCCTCCCCGGCGGCCGCGCGGGGGCGCGTGGGGCTGGGCGCTTAGCCAGAGACTCGCAGGCTGGGCGCTAGACTCGCAGGGGTGAGCCGGGCGCCCCCTTTGTCCCCATCCGCACACCAGCAAGTTGACCAGGCCTGTAGGGGAGCAGCGAGGAAGGGAACAGGTGGGGGCGGGCGGGTTTCCCCCAGACAGAGCTGAATCCATAAAGAGTAGTTGGGGGCCGCATTTGGGGAGACAGCTAAAAGTTGTCTCCTTTTCTGCCCTGGGAACAGAGAAAGGGGCTTCGTCTAGATAGGGGGCTATCATGGCACATCTGAGCAGCCGGGTGGGACATCTGAGGGATGAGAGAAGGGTCGCTGCACCTGGGCACATAAAGGAATTGGGTGTCTAGATCCTGGGCAGGAGGCTGGAGGTGGGTGGGGGTGAACACATCTGAAGATGCGGCCACATCTGGCCAGAACACCACACCTGGTGGAAGAAGTCACAGTGGATAAGGAAGCGTTGGATAGAGGCTGTGGGCGGGGGTACTAACATCTGGCCCGAGGCTCACATCTGGAAGACTTTAGGGGGAGGGGTCACATCTGGGCTGAAGGCTACAGCAAGAGAAGGGTTTTGAGGATGTTTGAGACAGGGGTGTTTGTTTTCTAGCCTCGGGGTCGAGAGCTGGAGTGGGAGGAGGGCAGGGGGAAGATTCGGTAAACAGGAGGAGCCCTTTGGCCCCCAGCCGCCCCGAAATCTTGAGCATTCGGTGCCCAGGCAGGCGCCAACCCGCACAATCGCTTTTGTTGTCTGGGCTGGTTCGGCGGCGCTTTCTGCCGGGCCAGAGCGCCCTCCCTCTTCGGCCTGGGGAGCCCGGACGCCTGGCTTCCCGGCCCCACCCCCGCGGGTCAGCGCCTCTGGCCTGCGTCTGGTCCTGTCCCGGGCTCACCTCACAGGGCCGGACGCTAGGGTCCCAAGAGGGGGCCTCGTCCTGGGGATGGGGGTTGAGCTACAATGGGGGGCGGGTAGGCGGCGGCTGGACCGTGGGAACCAGACGGCTTTATCTGGCCCGGAACCCCCCTTGCCCCAGGCGGAGGAAAGGCGGATGTGCTTACCCGGGGCCTTGCCAGCGGGGGCACGCTGTGGGGGCCTCCTTCTCAGTAGTCCCTGGCCCCCAGGCCCCCGGGGCCGCCGCCGCTTCAGTAGAGCTCTGGCCTCCTGCAGCCTGGGTGGGAGAGGACGGAAAAGCTGCTGTCACCGGGTTAAGCTGACCTCCCCACCAAAGAGCCTCCATGCCAGGAAAATGTCTTTCAGTAGCGGCTCTGCCCAACCCTCCCCCCACAACACCCATTTATGGGGACCAGGCCTCTAGTGGGAGAGAAACAAAAAGACCCTAGGAGAAACAGAGATGGGGGAGGGGTGGGGGGAAAGAAAGAGAGTAAGGGCAGAGAGACTTAGACATAGAGACAGGCAGTGAGATCCAGAAACAGAGAGCGAAAGAGACAGGTTAACTGGAAAGAAACAGAGTCAGAAATAATGCAGAGATGGAAAGAGACTGAGATAGGGAGGGAAGAGATGAAATAGACATACAGGCTGATAGTGAAAGAAAGAGCCAGCGAGGGAGGGGGGAGAGAGAGGGAGAGATGGGGTGTGTTGGGGGGAAGGTCGGGGGGAGGTGGAGCAGAAACGGGGGCAAGACTGGGAGTTCCTGAGGATTTGGTAGGGGAGGGACTGCCCACTCACGTCAGTGGCTGCCAGTTGAGGGACACCTGTCTCTTCCTCACGCTGGGGCTGGGGCTAGGCACTGCAGGCACTGGGTTCAGGCACCGCTGGGGGCCCGCACACTTTTTGGGCTGGCAGCTTCGGACCCTGCAGGAGGCTTGGGAGACAGCCAGGGACTAAGTGGGGAAGGAGGAGACCAAGTACTTCTCTACCAAATGCATCCAACTCTCCCGCTGGGATGAAGGGTGGGGAGGGGCGCTCCCTGCCCCTCTCCTCCTACCCCCCTTTGCTTCCTACTCATACTCCACCTGCCAGAACCCACCTCGGATGCAGCGGCTCCTCCTAGACGTCTGGCCTGGGCAGCAGCGACAAGTAGCAACGCTACAAATAGTGGGGTGGAAGTCATTTACGCCCCTAGCACCCCAGAACTCTGCAAAGGAGGGCGATTGGGGGAGGGGAAACCAAGACGAATCCTGAGGGGGGCTTGAAACACATATGTAACTAACTTGAGGTTCTCCCCACGCCTCAGTTTCTCCATCTGTACAATGGGAGGCAAATTGATTTACTCTGGGCTGAAGGGCACAGCAACCTTACTTTTATTTGTCTTATGAAGAGGTTTTGGCGGTAAGGCTTTACTGAAAAATACGTTATTTTAAAGCAATTTTTTTTAAAAAAGACTCGATTTATAAGCGCATTTCTAAGCCCGGGCTGTCTGGGAATGTGGAACCCCGCCCTCCCCATATCCAGGTCCGAGACTCAGACGCCATCCTGAGCCTGGCCGACAGGTGGCGCCATTTCCACAGGCCTCGGCAGCTGGGGAGGGAAGGCTCTTCCCTTTGACTGGGTCCAGGAGGGTGCTGAGGTGGAGGAGTATAAAGGCGTCACGGTCCAGGACTGGGAATCCCAGAGCCTGAGTTCTAGCCCGTTCTTGCCCTTCCACGATGTGTCCAGAAGCCTGCGAATCTTGGTCTTTGGGCCTCAGTTTCCCGCCTGACCAGGAGAAGGGTGCCGTTCTTGGAAACATCTCTGAGCCCAGAGGGTCTCAGTGGCTGAGCTTCCAGCTCCGGTTCAAGTGCGTCGCAATGAAGGGGCCCCCCAGACAAGTCCATTATCCCCAGGCTAAGGGGGGGGCTAGAGACAAGGGAGCGCGCCCAGACTCCGAGAGGAGAGCAGTAGCGGGGTGCAGAGAAGGGGGTGCCCGGCGGCTGGGCCCCTCTCAAGTAGGTGGGGCCCAGTGGAGGATGAGGCCACCTGGGGGGAAGCCTCGGGGAACCCCGATCCTGCCGTCGTCCCTCCCGCCTTTTCTCCAGGTTAACCCCTTCCCGGCCCCGCCCCCGCCGCGGCTCGGGTTACTAAACGCATTCGCAGAGACCCAGGCGGGAGCAGAGCCCGGGGCCTTTGTAACGGAGCGTTGGGCTGACGGGCGGGGAGGGTGGGTGGGGGTGCTGGCCAGACGGCTTCCTTCAGTCCCGTCACCCGCAGATTGGAGGGGCGCCTATGGCCCCCAGATCTATAGGGAATCCTGGATCTCTCGCCGTGAAATCACTGGAGCCTCATTCAATCCCGGAGTCCTTTAATTCTAGGAAACTGGAGCATCCCCAACAGTTCTGAAGCCTGAGGACTCCTCCACCCAACCCAACTGCCCACAAGCCCCTCCGCCATCAATCCAAGAATCCATGTCTTCCTGACAAATTCGAAAAACCCAAAGGTCCTTTTTCATGAACACAGAGCCCCCAAATCCTAGAAAACCAGGACAACTCAAAGGCCTCATAAAGTTCCTCCAGAATCCCCCAATACCTTTCCTCCTTACCCACCCAAGAAACCTGGGGAACTCCATCCTAACCCGAGGACCCCACACGTCTTTATCATTCTAGGAGAGCCCAACCACCCCACCCCCGCCCCAATAAACTAGAGATCTTTTCCGGAAGAAACCTCAGAATTCCCTGGAGACTTAATCTGCTCCACCACAGTGCAGGGGACTCCTTCCCATAAAAATCTCAGTACTCCCGGATTCTAGCCTCTACAAATTGGGGGTGCCTAATTAATCCAAGAGCCCTCCTTTCACCTCCGCATCGAAGCAGTGTGTTTGATTTCCCCTAAATCCGAAAGCCGTGGTCCTCCTGGACCACCGGTGGAAGGGGCACAAGGAAGCAGGGGCCGCAGCCGAGCTTACCTGGCCGGGCGGCGGGCGACCCCTGCGACCTCGACGACCTGGCTGGGGCTGGGGCTCGGGCTGGGGCTGGCAGCGAAGGCGGCGGCTGCGAGGAGCGGCAGCAGCAGCACCAGCAGGAGGGGGCGGCGGCCGTTGGGGCCAGGCCTCCGCATCGTGTCGGGCGCCGAGTCCCGCTCCGGGCTGGCGGTCTGTCCAGCGGTCCGGCTCGCCGCAGCCCCGCCCCAGCCCCCGCCCCCGCCCGAGGCCGACTCACTTTCTCCATGGTCCAGCCAAGGGCTGCGAACTTCCCGCCAATCACAGCCCGGCGCCGCCGGCGCTCGCCGCGCGGCCAATCAGAAAGCAGCAGGGACAGGTGCCGGATGCGGGGCGCGGGGGACCTCGAGTTCCCCACGCGGTGGGGGGAAATTAGGACTCGGGTACCGGCTCCGTGAACCTTCTCATGGAGCAAAGGCCCGAAGAGTAGGGGTGCTTACACAATGGGAGGAATATGGAGGCGGGGTATGGGGGCAGGCAGGGTCCCCTAAGCTGATCTCCCTCTGGCAGGCCTCAGGCCTCTGTTCCCAGTTCTGGGAGAATTTGGCCAGAAGTTAGCTCCCTCGCTGGCGTACAAGCTGGAATCCCCCCACAGGTACCCCTTTCCACTCGAGAGACTGAGGATTCTGCCCATGGAGCACCCCACACTAGGCCCCCAGGTCCTGCCCCTCTGAGGGTCCCAAGTTCACATTGGATCTTCTCAAATGATCCCATCTCAAGGCCTTAGGCTTCAGGGGTTCCAGGCTCACCATCTGCAAAACTTGTTCCCTGAAGTTCTGCCCCTGAGTAAACCCAGCCAGGCTCTACCCCTAACCCAGAAATTCCGTTCCCAGGGGGCTCCTGGTTCTGCCCCTCCTGCACCCCACTTATCGCTACCCCCAAAGGGTATCAGACCCCCTTCCTTGCCTGAGTCTTTGAATGCTCCCAAGAGCAGCCTTCCACCCCCTAGAATTGCAGACCTTCTCCTTAGAGAGTTCCCAGTTCCGGCTGGGCACCCGGGCGCAGGCCTGTAATCCCAGCACTTTGGGAGGCTGAGGTGAGTGGATCGCTTGAGTCCAGGAGTTTGAGACCAGCCTGGACAACATCGCAAGACCCCCGTCTCTATTAAAAATCCAAAAATTAGCTGGGCGTGGTGGCATGTGTCAGTAGTCCCAGCTACTCGGGAGGCTGAGGTGGGACTTGAGCCTGGAAAGCGGAGGCTGCAGTGAGCTGAGATGGCACCACTGCTCTGCATTCCAGCCTGAACGATAGAGTGAGACCCCGTCTCAATAATAAATAATAAACCTATATAAAAGAGAGTTCTGATCCCCTCCTTGCCTAAGAGTCTCCACCACTAACTAGCAGCTGCAAGCCACAGGGAGCCTTAAACCCCGTCGACACCCGATTTGGTGGGTTCCAGGCTTGAAGCCTTCAAACTCAGAGTCTCAAGCCCAGTTTCTTCCCTTCATTATAAATTCAAGGCTCCATCCTATCTATATTCTTTGAAATAGAAGCCCCTTCTCTCCCAAAGGCATCGCCCCTGGAGCTTCAGACTCCGCCCCCTAATTACCTCTTTTTCCACTGTTTTTATTTTCCTCCTCCTTCTCCTCCCCCTCCACTGAGTTTCAGGTCACACCCTTTCCCACAGAAAATTGGGACGGGATCACATGTAGGATCCCAAGCCCACCTCTTTTATGTTTGTCTCGCTTTGGGGTTCCAGGCCCCATATCAGACAACAGTTGGATTCTTTTTTTTTTTCTAAGATGGGGTTTCACCATGATGGCCAGGCTGGTCTTGAACTCCTGACCTCAGGTGATCCACCCACCTCGGCCTCCCAAAGTGCTAGGATTACAGGCGTGAGCCACCGTGCCTGGCCTACAGTTGTATTCTTAAGGTTCCCAGATCTGTAGTGTTAGCCCCGCCCCCATCTCGTGGATCCCAGGCTCCATCCACACAGGGTACTAGGCCACACGCCCTGACCATGGAGCCCACCCCAGACCAAGAACCGCAGCTGATCCGACTGCATCCCCACCCCGCAACTCCTGCGCCTTCTTCCAGTCCAGGAGGGTGTGAAGGACTGACAGGGAAGCCCTTCGCCACCCCCCACCAGCCCAGCTTACAGTGAGACTCACAGGCTGACTCACACGGCTACACACCATTTCTGCCACCTACAACAATCCATGCCTCCATCTCACACTGACACCCAGAAATCTGGGTCCAGCACCATCCAGGGACACACAGTCCCTGGGGCAGTGACCACGACACTCACACTCCATTCACAGCCATTCGTGGGCTGTCCCAGAGCCCGGCTCTGCCCAATGACTGTATTCCATGACCCTGTCTTTGTATAAGCCTCCAAGACCCCTGCTCACATGACCCTGCAGGACAGCGTATCCCTGCCCGCTTCCCCCCTCACCACCTCCTACCCTGTAGCTGGAGCATTTGCTGGGGGCGCTGCTGAAATTTCTCCCTGCTGTCCGGGATCCAGCGCATCTTCAATGCTTGTTGCTAGGCAACAGCCTCTGGCTCACCACTGCAACTTCCGGCGTTGGCCTCTCCTCCCCGTAGAATTTGGAGTCCCCAGCTTCCAATCCCCCGCATCAGTGTCACTATCTACCAGAGTTGTGTCTGTCACCCCTTAGATCCTAACTGATCTCAACCCTTCAGAATTCCTCAGAGTTCTAGTGGTCCGGCATTCCAGAATCTTCTACCCCTCCCCCCATGCCCTCTCATGCACAAAAACACACACGCAGTTAGTACTATACTAGGACAATACTATCTCTAGCATTTAGATAACCCGACTCTTTGGCGTTCTCAATTTGCTGACATCCCAGATTCTCATTCTCTCTCCCTCCCTCCCTCTCTCTCTCTCTTTCTCTTTCTCCCCCCCCCCCACACTGTCTCTCTCATTTCTAGAATGAGGCCAGGTGCAGTGGCTCATGCCTGTAATCCCAGCATTTTCGGAGGCCAGGGGCAGGAAGATCATCTGCTTGAGGTCAGGAGTTTGAGACCAGCCTGGCCAACACAGGGAAACCCTATCTCTACTAAGAATGCAAAAATTATCCAGGCATGGTGGTGCACACCTGTAATCCCAGCTACTCGGGAGGCTGAGGTGGGAGGATCACTTGAACCTGGGAGGCAGAGGTTGCAGTGAGCAGAGATCATGCCACTGCACTCCAGCCTGGGTGACAGAGTGAGACTCTGTCTCAAAAAATAATAAATAAATAAATAAATAAAAATGTAAAAAAGAAATAAAATACAAATAGAATGACCAGCATTCCAGAAACATGAGCGTTCTGGATTCTCTGGCCTGGAAATAAAAAATACCCTAATATACTAGATCTGTGAGCATTACAAAACACCACCATATTCTAGATTTCCTGACCTTCAGCCCCTCCCCCTACATACTAGAATTCTTAATATGCCAATATCCCCCAATAGTCTGAATATTCTGGCTTGTAAAAAATGTTCTAGAGTCTGAGGCTGGGCATGGTAGTTCACACTTGTAATCCCAGCACTTTGGGAGGCTTAGGCAGGAGAATGGTCTGAGCCCAAGGGTTTGAGACCAGCCTGGGCAACATAGTGAGACGTCTCCTCAAAAAAAATTAAAAATTATGCCGGGCGCGGTGGCTCAAGCCTGTAATCCCAGCACTTTGGGAGGCTGAGGTGGGTGGATCACGAGGTCAAGAGATCGAGACCATCCTGGTCAACATGGTGAGACCCCGTCTCTACTAAAAATACAAAAAATTAGCTGGGCACGGTGGCACGTGCCTGTAATCCCAGCTACTCAGGAGGCTGAGGCAGGAGAATTGCCTGAGCCCAGGAGGCGGAGGTTGCGGTGAGCCGAGATCGCGCCATTGCACTCCAGCCTGGGTAACAAGAGCGAAACTCCGTCTCAAAAAAAAAAAAAAAAAGAAAAAATTAGCTGGCCGTGGTGGCAGACACCTGTAGTCCCAGATACTCAGGAGGCTGAGGCAGAAGGATCACTTGAGCCCAGAAGGTCAAAGCTGCAGTGAGCTATGATTGCACCACTGCACTCCAGCCTGGGCAACAGAGTGAGACCCTGTCTCAAAAACAGACAAAACAAAACTAGGGTTTGAGACACAGCTGTTTCAGAATACCCAGGTTCAGAAGCACTCACCTTTTTGTTTTTTAAATTTAATTAGGGGGACATTCATTACATCTTTTTTTTTTTTTTTTTTTTTTTTTGAGACAAGTCTCACTCTGTTGCCCAGGCTGTAGTGCAGTGGCATGATCTTGACTAACTGCAACCTCCGCCTCCAGGGTTCAAGTGATTCTTCTCCCTCAGGTTCCTGAGTAGCTGGGATTCTGGGTGCGCACCACCACGCCCGGCTAATTTTTGTATTTTTAATAGAGATGGGGTTTCACCATGTTGATCAGGCTGGTCTCAAACTCCTGACCTCGTGATCTACCCGCCTAGGCTTCCCAAAGCTGGGATTACAGGTGTGAGCCACTGCGCCTGGCCTAGCACTCAGCAGTGCTAGGTCTCTCATTTGTGTTCTAGATTCTCTCATAATCTGGAACCTCCTGCCATTATGGATTTCTTGAAATGCAAACAAACCCTCCAGTGCTCTGGAAGGGCCAGTAGTCCAGGATCTCTCCCATTCTCTACATTTCCTCGTTAAACAGATTCCTTTCTGTATCCTATACTTCTCAGCATTCCAGACATCCTGGCATGTGAGATTTTCCTCCTGATGGAGATTCATGGTATGAACTCCCCAGACACCCTTCTATTTTAGAATCAGTGATGGTCCAGGTCCATTTTGCCAGAAAGTCCACATTCCGGATTCTCTGATAAGCAGGGGAGAACTCTAATATTGTTAATCCACAAGCACTCCAGAATAGCCTTGTGGCCAAGATGTCCTGACTATTCAAGACCTCTTTTTTTGTTGTTTGTTTGTTTTTTCAGAGATAGGGTCTCGCTATGTTGCCCAGGCTGGAGTGCAGTGGCTATTCACAGGCGTGATCCCACTGCTGATCTGCACGGGAGTTTGGACCTGCTCTCTTTCCGACCTGGGCTGGTTCAGCCCGCCTTAGGCAATCTGATGGTCCCCCACTCCCAGGAGGTCACCATATTGATGCTGAACTTAGTGCGGACACCCGATGAGCATAGCACACTACAGCCCAGAACTCCTGGGCTCAAGTGATCCTCCCACCTTAGCCTCCCGAGTAGCTGGGACTACAGGCACAGGCCACCACGCCGGGCTCCACTATGTTTCAGAAGCTCTGGCATTCCAGAAACTATGGAATTCTAGAATTAGCATGTTCTAGTGTCGTCTACTCCTAGTCTGTCCCCACTTTCTGTCCTTTTTTAATTGGCACAAAGAAAAAAAATGCAGAAAACCTCCCTGAGGAGGTGCCATAGGAATGGGCATTATTTTTGGGGAAAAAAAATTCCAAGGCCAGCTGGGCGAGGTGGCTCACACCTGTAATCCCAGCCAGCAGTTTGGGAGTCCGAGGTGGGTAGATTATCTGAGGTCAGGAGTTCGAGACCAGCCTTGCCAACATGGCAAAACCCTGCCTCCACAAAAATTAGCTGGCGTGGTGGTGTGCGCCTGTAATCCCAGCTACTTGAAAGGCTGAGGCAGGAGAATCGCTTGAACCTGGGAGGTGCATGTTGCAGTTAGCCAAGATCAAGCCACTGCACTCCAGCCTGGGCAACAGAGTGAGACTCTGTCTCTAAATAAATAAATAAGCAAAAATTAGCCAGGAGTGGTGGCAGGTGGCTATAATCCCAGCTACTCAGGAGGCTGAGGCAGGAGGATTACTTGAACTAGGAGGTGGAGGTTGCAGTGAGCCAAGATTGTGCCACTGTACTCCGGCCTGGGTAACATGAGCAAGACTGTCAAAAAATAAAAAATACAAATACGAATAAATAAATAAATAAATAAATAAATAAATCCCAAGGATGTCAAGGCATAGGTTAGCTGAACCTGTCCCACACGCCCTGCCTAGAAGATTAAGAAATAGCAAAGTCAGGGATGCTGATGGAGATGTTTGCCACATCGAGGTATGGAGTTAGCAAATGTTAAGGATGCAGTGACAAATATTAAGGATTCGGTAACCAATCCATTTACATCTGCCACTCCTTCCCGCTTGTTCTTCCCTCCAGGCACTCCTCCTCCACTCTACCCACGTGGGGCTGACCTCACCTTCAGGCTTGAGGACACATGATCCAGGCTGGGATAATGGAAGTCCTTCATCACTCTGGCCACAGTAATTGGTTCAGGAATGGCCACTTGACTCAATTCAAGCCAGTGAGAATCAGTCCTGTGATTTTTGCTGTTGCTAGGGAGAAAAGAGTTGCTAAGGAGCTGCTTAGAGTCACCTTGCCACAGGAAAAAAACCTGACTAAGGATGCATTCCAGAGGTAAGCTGAGAGATGAAAAGATATTCTAGGCCAGGTGCAGTGGCTCACGCCTGTCATCTCAGCACTTTGGGAGGCTGAGGTGGGTGGATCACCTGAGGTCAGGAGTTTGAGACCGTCCTGGCCAACATAGTGAAACTCTGTCTCTACTAAAAATACAAAAATTAGCCAGGTGTGGTGGTGCGCACCTATAATCCCAGCTACTCAGGAGGCTGATGCATGGGAATCACTTGAACCTGGGAGGCAGAGATTGCAGTGAGCTGAGATGGTGCCACTGCACTCCAACCTGGATGACAGAGTGAGACTCTGTTTCAAAAAAAAAAAAAAAAAAAAAATTCTTGATGAGTATTTAACCCCTGGATCCAGCCATAACTGAAGGCAAAGAATAAGCCAATACATTCCTCCCTCCCATTCAACACCTTTTGGTTTTTTCTGAGCCAGGATCTCACTCTGTCACTCAGGCTGGTGTGCCGTGATGTCATCATGGTTTACTGCAGCCTTTGTCTCCCAGGCTCAAGTGATCTGATCCTCCCACCTCAGCCTCTCGAGAAGCTGGGACCAGCCGGGTACAGTGGCTCACGCCTGTAATCCTAGCACTTTGGGAGGCCAAGGTGGGTGGATCACCTGAGGTCAGGAGTTCAAGACTAGCCTGGCCATCATGGTGAAACCCCATCTTTAAAAAAAAAAAAAAAGAAGAAGCTGGGACCACAGGTGTACACCACCATGCCCGGTTAATTTTGGCATTTTTTATAGAGATGGGGTTTTGTCGTGTTGCCCAGGTTGGTCTAAAACTTCTGAGTGCGAGCAAACTGCTCCCCTCGACCTCCCAAAGTGCTGGGATTACAGGCATGAGCCACCGTGCCTGGCCTCCCTTTGCTTAAACAAGAGAGGTAGACGTTCCTGATTTTATATACATCAGGTCAGGTCCCACATCTCCACCACCCCTTTCCCGGGAGTCACAAACCTGCTAAGAATAAGCAAGATGTTGGCAGTGAGGACTTTATTTGGGGAGGGTGACTTTGGCTTCCAGAAAAGAGGGAAGTTGGGGACCTAGTAACAGTGACTATTCCAAGGAGGCCCTGGCCCTGAACCCAGGGCTCCCACAGGGCAAGGGAGGCACCTGAGTCCCCAGGACCGGGACATCCCAAGGTATCATGGCAGCTCTGTTGTTCAAAAGGAAGTTTCATTGAGCTTCATCTTGGGAGGCATGAGGGGAGTGCCAAGACCAGCAGAGGGCCAAGGGGCTGGCGTGGGTGGCCGTCGGAGCTCCGGCCCACTCCGCACCAGTTCCTGGCAGCGTTCCACAAAGCTGCCTCCCCCACGGCGCCGGGCCTCAGCCTTCGGGGGGCTCGGGCTCCCACGGTGGCTGGACAAGGAGGTGTTGCTGGAGGCTGAGTGGAGGCTGAGGGAGTGAGGACAGTAAGTACACATCATCACGGGGCAGCGGGGCCACTCTGCCCCCCGGAGTTACCACGCAGTCCCCTCTTCCTCCCATTGCAGAGGGGGAAGTGCAGTTGTGGCTACCTGGTGAGGGAGATTCGGGATGAGGTGCTTGGGAGAGAGCCCCGCCAGGGAGCCGGTGGGGCCAGCTCACAGTGTTCCAGCTGTTCCATTAGCTCTTGCTCCGTCAGGCCACCTGCTGGGGGGCACAGAAGCAGGGTCAGGGGGCAAGACGGGAGTCACAGGGCAAGGGCCAGAGTTGCACTGCAGTGCAAGCATCCAGGGTCAGGACAGGAGAAAGGAAGCAGAGATCAATGCACCGGGGTCAGAGGCTGAGATGGGTTGAAAAACAAGGGCAGGAAGGGATGGGGGGCAGAGAGAGTGAGTCAAAGGAGAACGGTCAGAGGGCAAGAGCCTGGGAGAGAGATCAAGAAGTCGGCCGTGGGGCTTGGGACGGGATTGGAGTGGGGCAGAGAGTACCAGGGGCCTGGCCGAGGCCGTCCATGGCGGTGGTTAGGTCCCACATGGCCAAGCTGCCATTGGCCTGGCCAGTGAGCAGGTAGCGTCGGGGCCGAGAGCCGAGCCGCCGGGAGCCCTCGCACTCCAGCACCGTGAAGGCCGTAGTGGGTGAGCCATCCACGGAGCGCACGGAGCACACCCTGGGGGGAGCATCGGGGGAGGTGGTTACCCTCACTTTCTCACCCTTCCCTGTCCCAGCCCCCACCACTGTGGCTGCAGTTCCTGCCTCTTGGGGGCCACCCCCAATCGTTATCCATCCCTAGCCTGCTTTTCTCTCGAGTTCCAGTTGCAAGGGTCCAGCAGCCTCTTGGACACCCCTAACCCCAAACTCCCAGGGAGTCTCCCCAGAGCTGCTGCTCTTCCCGGTTCCCACTGCAGGGAAGGCCCGAGTCCCATCCTAGCTGCTCCCTGACCTCCTATCAGCCTCCTGGCCTCCTCCCTGGACTCCTGGCCTCCCATCAAGCCTCCTTTCATCTCCCGAGCAGTGGCCGCAGCTCCCTAAACAGGACCGCCTCAGCCCTTCCACAGCCTGACCAGGACTCGCCCACATCTGCACACCATCCTCACCTTGTGTTCTGTGCCCCAGCCCGAGAGCCCACGTGTCCTTCCCGTGTGACCCTATTTGGCCCTTCTCAGCCTCTTCACATATGGTTCCCTCAGCCTGCGGCCCCCTACCCCTCCCTTCTTTCTTTTGCTCCTTCCCACTTGGCCTCTAGGTCTCTGCTCAAAGTCCCTTTTCCAGAACATCCTCCTTTCCCAGCCGAAGCAAGGCTCCTAAAGCTCCCTGGGCCACCTCCATCCCACCCCGACCCTTCTGCCTGGGCCCCACATCCCACCCTCACCCCTCCGCCTGGGCCCCCATCCCACCCTCACCCCTCCGGCTTGGCCCCCCATCCCACCCTCACCCCTCTGCCTGGGCCCCCCATTCCACCTCGAACCTTCTGCCTGGACCTCCCATCCCACCCTCACCCCTCTGCCCGGGCCCCCCATCCCACCCTCACCCCTCTGCCTGGGCCCCCATCCCACCCTCACCCCTCTGTCCGGGCCCCCATCCCACCCTCGCCCCTCTGCCCGGGCCCCCCATCCCACCCTCACTGCTCTGCCTGGGCCCCCCATCCCACCCTCACCCCTCTGCCCGGGCCCCCCATCTCACCTCGACCCTTCTGCCCGGGCCCCCCATCCCACCTCGACCCTTCTGCCCAGACCTCCCATCCTACCCTCAACCCTCTGCCCGGGCCTCCCATACCAACCCCACCCCTCTGCCCGGGCCTCCCATCCCACCCTCACCCCTCTGCCCGGGCCCCCCATCCCACCCTCACCTTTCTGCCAGAGCCCCCCATCCCACCTCGACCCCTCTGCCTGGACTCCTCATCCCACCTCTACCCCTCTACCTGTGCCCCCCATCCCACCCTCACCCCTCTGCCTGGGCCCCCCATCCCACCCTCACCCCTCTGCCTGTGCCCCCCATCTCACCCTCACCCCTCTGCCTGGACACCCCATCCCACCCTCACCCCTCTGCCTGGGCCTCACATCCCACCTCGACCGGTCTGCCTGGACCCCCATCCCACCCTTACCCCTCTTCCTGGGCCCCCTATCACACCTTCACCTTTCTGCCTGGGCTCTCCATCCCACCCTCACCCCTCTGCCTGGACCCCCCATCTTACCCTCACCCCACTGCCTGTGCTGCCAACCTGGCCCGGGCTGCAAAGGGCTGGCACTGTTCCAGGTCACTCCCACCCACACCTGTTACACTTTTAATACCTCCCGCCCCAAACCCACCAAGCCTGTCCTCCCTCCCAGCCTTTGTTCCTTCAATGTTGCTTGGCTAGGACCCCTTTCTGGCCTCAGTGACCTGGCTGGCATCTTGCCTTCTCCCTTGACCTCCCCCCTGTTGGACAGGACAGTCCTCACCGCTGCCCAGTAGATGAGAGACGCACGAAGAGCTGGCTGGCGCTGGGCACCACCTTCTGGATGAACACTTGCTGGTCATCCCGCTCGCCGTAGGGGCCTGGGACAGGCAGGGGTGGGAGTCAGGGCCAGCTGGGGTCCCCTGGGCCTCAGACTCCCTTCCACACTGATGAAACCCACCATCCCAAGACCCTGATCCTGTCCCCAGGCTGCTGGAGTTGGGCAGGGCAAGAGAGGGCTGGGGATTGAGGCAGTTAGTGGAGCTCAGGTGCCTCAAGGATCAGGACATCCCAATCGTTGCAGGCTCCTGGGTCAGATGGCAGCGAGTGGGAATCAGTGGAGGTCAACAGGGGTCAGGTAGGGGCAGGTCAGCGGGGTGCAGGGGCCAGGAGTCAGTAGGCACCAATGTCGTTGCCGGCACTGCAGCCGCCATGCCCGTCGGCCGACTCCAGCGCCAGGATCTTGAAGGAAGCGAGTGGGGTGGAGCCCGGCTGGGTGGAAATCATGCCTCGGAAGCGAGTCACAGACCACGTCCGCACATGGTTGTTGTCGGCACAGACTGAGGGGCACAGGGAGAGCAGAAGGTCAGGCCTGGTGCAGGCTCAGCGCACCCACCCCTCCAGAGCCCCAGCACAGCTCGTTTCAGGAGGGTCAGGCTTTTCTGAGTCCTTCCCTTTCAGAGAATCCTCTCCTCCCCAGAATTCCAATTTTTTTTTTCCTTAAGAAGCCTCCAGTGGAACAGAATTCCAAATGTTAAAAACCCTGTTGCCGGGGCGGTTGCTCACGCCTGTAATCCTAGCACTTTGGGAGACCCAGGTGGGTGGATCACCTGAGGTCAGGAGTTCAAGACCAGCCTGGCCATCATGGTGAAACCCCATCTTAAAAACAAAACAAAACAAAACAAAAAAAACCCTGTTGCCACTGGGCACGGTGGCTCACGCCTATAATCCCAGCACTTTGCGAGGCTGAGGTGGGCAGATCACAAGGTCAAGATTGAGACCATCCCGGCCAATATGATGAAACCCCATCTCTACTAAAAATACAAAAATTAGCTGGGTGTGGTGGTGTGCACCTGTAGTCCCAGCTACTTGGGAGGCTGAGGCAGCAGTATCGCTTGGACGGAGAGGCAGAGGTCAGAACCCCGATCCCAGAGTCCCCTGCTCCTCCTGTCCTATCCACGTAGTTTGTTCCCATGGGCAGCCAGGTGGAGCCTGTGGACGCCTGAGTGTAGCCATGTCCCTCCCCTGCTCAGAGCCCTCTGTGGCTCCTGCACTTGTCACCTCCATACCCTCATCTCCCCCCATTCTCCCCTCATTCTCTGTTCCAGGCACAAGGGGCTCCCTGCACTTCCTCAGACATCCTCACCTCAGAGCCTTTGCAATGTCTGTTCCCTCTGCCTGAATGCTTGTCCCCACTGATCTACGCTGCTCATTCCATTATTTCTGTTGAAAGGTCCTTCCTCGGGCCTTCCCTGAATGACCCATCTCCAGCAACTTCACACTCTCTAGCCACACACAACTTCATGTTTATTAACACCCCTTATCAGTGCCTGGTGTTGAGTTAGATTATTTTATTAGTATTTTATCTTATGAGACAGAATCTTGCTGTGCTGCCTGGGCTGGAGTGCAGGGGTACAATCATCACCGACTCCTGCCCCTGACTCTCGGGCTCAGGTGATCCCTCCGCCTCAGCCTCCCAAGGAGCAGGGACCACAGGTGCGAGCCACCACACCAGCTATTTTTAAAGAAATTTTTTTGTAGGAACAAAGTCTTACTTTGTTGTCTGGGTTGGTCTCACACTCCTGGCCTCAAGCAATCCTCCCGCTTGGCCTCCCGAAGTGCTGAGCCACAGTGCTCCCCCTGATTTGCATTTTTCTTTATTTAGAGATGGAGTCCCGCTCTGTTGCCCAGGCTGGAGTGCAGTGGCATGATCTTGGCTCACTGCAATCTCCGCCTGCCAAGTTCAAGCAATTCTCCCGCCTCAGCCTCCTGAGTAGCTGGGATTACAGGTGTGTGTTACCACACATGGCTAATTTTTTATATTTTTGGTAAAGATGGGCTTTCACCAGATTGGCCAGGCTGGTCTCAAACTCTTGACCTCAAGTGATCCACCCACCTTGGCTTTTTAAAGTGCTGGGGTTATAGGTGTGAGCAACCGCATCCAGCCACTGATTTCCATTTTTATTTATTTATTATGTGCCATCCCCGCTAGAATGTCACTTCCACAAGGGCAGGGACTTGGCCTATATTGTTCATCACTGTCTCCCCTAAGCCTGGCACACAGTGGGTGCCCTGTAAATCCTTAGTGAATTGCTGGATTCCGTAACACACACAGATTCACTCTTCCCCAGGCAGATCCCCTTACAGAGTTCTCTCACTTCTGCAATGACAGCCCCATCCCAGGTCAATCCTCTCCCCTAGAGCTCTCTTCCTAAACAATGTCCCTCCCCAGTGGAAATTCTCATCCTCCTGGCTCCACACTCCCATCTGAGCCATCTCTCCCAGAACCTCGATCAGCCCAGGGAGGCTCACCTGAGATCAGGTGCTTCTCTGACAGCATGATCTTGGTGACGGGGCTGCGGTGCACAGTGAAGGTCTGGAAGAGCTGAGGCCCCGAGCCCACAGTCTCCGGGTGCTGCACGATGACCCGCACGCCCCCCGAACTGGTGCCGTAGGCGATCTCGATCCAGTTCCCACTGTCACCTGGTGAGGGGCCAAGGATGAAGAGATGGCCTGGGCCACAGAGACAGGAACCAGGGCAGAGAGAAAGAGACAGGCACGGAACAGAGATACAATCAGAAAGCAAGGAGAGGTGGGGTGCGGTGGCTCACGCCTGTAATCCCAGCACTTTGGGAAGCTGAGGTGGGTGGATCACCTGAGGTCAGTAGTTTGAGACCAGCCTGGCCAATATGGTAAAACCCCATCACTACTAAAAATACAAAAATTAGCTAGGTATGGTGGTGTATGCCTGTAGTCTCAGCTACTCATGAGTCTGAGGCACGAGAATTGCTTGAACCCAGGAGGTGGAGGTTGCAGTGAGCCAAGATCATGCCACTGCACTTCAGCCTCGGCAACAGAGTGAGACACTGTCTGAAAAAAAAATGAAAGAGACAGACACAGAACAGACACACAGTCAGAAAGCAAGGAGAGAGGAAAGGAGACAAAAAGGTGGTGATGAGATGTGGGAAATGGAGGAACAAGAACACAAAGGAACAGGTCAGAGGAGGAGAGGCACAGAGACAGAAATTATAACAGAGAAACAGCAAATAAAAGAGGAAAGAGAGAAAAATAGAGAACAGAGGCCGAGGCAGGAGGATCACTTGAGGCCAGGAGTTCGAGGCCAGCCTGGGCAACATAGTGAGACCCTACAAAAGATTTTTTAAAAACCAGCGGGCATGATGGCATGCACCTATGATCCCAGCTACTCAGGAGGCTGAAGTAACAGGATCCCTTGAGCCCAGGAGGGTGAGGTTGCAGAGAGCTAGGATCGCGCCACTGAACTCTAATGTAGGTAACAAAGTGAGACTCCGTCTCAAAAACACAAAGATGACAGAATAGTGGCATGTGG
The DNA here is from genome assembly GCA_031835075.1 of Saguinus oedipus. Lineage (NCBI taxonomy): Eukaryota > Metazoa > Chordata > Mammalia > Primates > Cebidae > Saguinus > Saguinus oedipus. The sequence continues at coordinate 43,428,948 of CM063187.1, read as the reverse complement.
TGGGGAAGGAGATGAGGAGGAAATGAGAAAGAGGCTGGGTGTGGCAGCTCATGCCTGTAATTCCAGCAATTTGGGAGGCCAAAGCAGGAGAATCACTCGTGCCCAGGAGTTCGAGACCAGGCTGGCCAACAAGGCAAAACCCTGCCTCTCCTCAAAATACAAAAATTAGCCGGGTATGGTGGCGAGCGCCTGTAATCCCAGCTACTTGGGAGGCTGAGGCAGGAGAATTGCTTGAACCCAGGAGGTAGAGGTTGCGGTGAGCCGAGATCGCGCCACTGCACTCCAGCCTCGGCAACAGAGCGAAATCCGTCTCAAAACAAACAAAAAAAAGAAGAAGAAGAAAAGACAGAGTTGAATCTGCCACCCCCTGAAACCCCCTGGGTCATGCTACACAAGCTGGGGGACAGCTGCAGGCTGGGGCTGGGGCTGGCTGGTGACAGCACCAGGGAAGCCGGGTCACAGCTTACTGGTCTTGGGGGTGAGGTAGACACTGAGGGCGGTGACCCCATCCTCTGCTGGGTCCCGGTAGAGCTCGCTGACCAGGAGGTCGTTGTCTTTCATGCGCAAGGGGAACTTCTGCACATCTGAGGTGGGCAGAGAGGGCGGAGTGGGTTTGTTCCACGTGCCCCGGCCTGTCTCCCTCCCTTCTCCTCTACCAGGGGAGGCTCTCAGGCACCCAGGACACAGGCTGCTGCTCACCCACGTAGTAGATGGAGCCATTGTTGCAGCCCAGGAGGAGGAAGGAGCCTGCTGCATCGTAACTGGTGATGGGCTGAACCTCCTGGACCTGGGGGTGGGGCAGGACAAGCTGCAGCCGGGAGCCCTTCCACTCCTTTGCTTCTGTGGTGAGTGACGCCTCACAAAGGATGGGCCCTCTCCTCCCGCTCCAGAACCCATCCATCCACTGCTCCCCAGCCCCAGCCACCCTAGGCCGACCTCTGTCCCCATCTTGTTCCCTCCCTTCCTCCCTTTCGTGCATCTCTCTCTCTCTGACTCTTGGCCTCTCCTGGACTCTGTACTTTTTAAAGTTTTAATTTTTTTGTAGAGACAGGGTCTTATTATGTTGCCCAGGCTGGTGTCAAACTCCTGGGCTCAAGCCATCCCCCGTCTCAGCCTCCCCAAGTGCTGGGATTACAGGTGGGAGTCACGCACCTGGCCTTGACTCTATACTTCTGACATGACTCTAATTCATCTCCCTTTACCTCGCTAAGTTCCTCCATCTGCCACAGTAGTTCAGTTTGGTTTGACTCTGTCTACCCTTCTCTGTCACCTCTTTCTGACTTTCTATTTTTATTTGCTTAGTTTTCTCCCACTCTGTCTCTTTCTCTGCCTCTATCTTTCTCCCAAAGCCATCCTCCCACCTCGCCCTCCCAAAGTGCTGGGATTACAGGTGCGAGCCACTGAGCCAAGCCAGTTCCTGTCTCTTCCAGCATCTCCCCTAACCTGCTCTCTCACCCAGTCCCAAGAGAATCCTCCCTCCCCCTTTTCAAATCCATTCATGCTTCATGTGGGCTCTGCAGCCCCTCCTCCAGGAAGGCTTCCCTGATACTCTTAGGCCTTTATCATAGACATCCCCAAGGCTCTAGCCAGTTGCTGATTTTCTGACTTCCTCCAGGTTTGGGGGTGGGGGTGGGGGTGGGGACAGAAGCGAACCCCTCCCTGGGTCTGTACAGTCTGGAAAACTGGGAAGGGAACTCTGACCTGCCAGTGCTTGGTGACGGCATTCCACACCCCGATGCGCCCTGTGTGGCTTGTAGCAATGAGCTGGTTCCCAACGAAGAACAAGGCTTCCACAGGCACCCCCAGATGGAAGACCCCTGCAGTGTGCAAAAGGGGCTCAGCTGGAACCCTGCCTTATGGAGGAGGAGAGGTGGGAGGAAGAACTCCAAGGACTGGAGGATTCAGTAGGATCATAGAATCCTTGAAGGACAGAAGATCCCATCAGGGGCTGGGCACAGTGGTTGGCACCTGTAATCCCAGCACTTTGAGAAACTGAGGTGGGCGGATCACTTGAGGCCAGGAGTTTGAGACTGGCCTGGCCAACATGGTAAAAACCCATCACTACTAAAAATATAAAAATTACCTGGGTGTGGTAGTGCATACCTGTGGTCCCAGATACTTGGGAGGCTGAGGCAGGAGAACTGCTTGAACCCGGGAGGCAGAGGTTGCAGTGAGCCGAGATTGCACCACTGCACTCCAGCCTGGACAACAGAGCAAGACTCAATCTCAAAAAAACAAAAGTAAAGATTCCAGCAGGAATTACAAAGGATAAAGTAGGCCAGACGATTTCTGATGGAGTGTGGGATTCTAAAGGGGACTGGAATTCTAACAGCACTGAGCTTTGCAACAAGGCAAAGGAGACCTCCAGTGGTAGCAGAGGATTCTTACGAGGGCCGACATTTATTTGCAGGCACATCAGTAAGTTAGAGATGTTGTTGTGGGTTTGAGACAGGGTCTTGCTTCATTTCCCAGGCTGGAGTGTGGTGGTGCAGTCATGGCTCTCATAGCTCACTGCAGCCCCGAACTCCTGGCTTCAAACAATCCTTCTGCCATGGTCTCCCAAAGTGCTGGGACTACAGGTGTGAGCTGCTGTGCCCAGCCGTAAGTCAGATATTTCTTTTTTTTTCTGAGATGGAGTCTCACTCTGTCACCCAGGCTGGAATGCAGTGGTGCGATCTCAGCTCACTACAACCTCTGCCTCTGAGGTTCCAGTGATTCTCCTGCCTCAGTTTCCTGAGTAGCTGGGACTACAGGCACGCCATCACACCCAGCTAATTTTTTGTATTTTTAAAGATGGGGTTTCACCGTGTAGGCCAGGGGCGTCTCAAACTCCTGACCTCAAGTGATCTGCCCACCTCAGCCTCCCAAAGTGCTGGGATGACAAGTGTGAGCCACCGCACCAGGCCAAGTCAGAGATTTCTAATGGCGATACAGAATGGCTCATTCTAACACAATGAAAAGATCTAACTGGGCAGGGAATTCTCATGGAGGGAGAATTGTATGTGGTTGTACGTGGGTGGATTTTTCTAACAAGCCAAGGAATTCTAACAGGATACAGAATTCTGAAGGGCTAGAGCACTCTAATGACACAAAGAGGTCCAATAGGGCAGAAAATCCTTACGGATTTAAGAGTTTTATTGTGGGTTTTATTTTTTGTTTTTTTGAGACGGAGTCTTGCTCTGTCACCAGGCTGGAGTGCAGTGGCTTGATCTCAGCCTCCTGGGTTCAAGTGATTCTCCTGCCTCAGCCTCCTGAGTAGCTGGGACTATAGGCATGTGCCACCGCGCCCAGCTAATTTTTGTAGAGACAGTGTTTCACCATGTTGGCCAGGAGGGTCTCAATCTCCTGACATCAAGATCCACCTGCCTCGGCCTCCCCAAGTGCTGGGATTACAGGCCTAAGCCACCTCACCTGGCCTGTGGTGGGTTATTTTCATGGGCTGTAGAATTTAAAGGACAGAGGGTTCTGGAAAAGGCTTGAGGCCATACCTATCTCGGAGCCACCACCTTCCGCCTGCAGAGCCCACAGCAGGATCTCACTGCAGGTGGCCGCTGCCACCATCTTGTCATGTTCACCCAAAGCCCCACCGGGCACCCGGGCTGTGAGCGCCAGTCGTTCGATGGGCCAGTCCAGGCGGGGACTGGAAAACACCAGCTGCCAGCCAGAGGCTTCCTTCAGCCTGCAGAATTGAGGGGATATCACCAACCCTCACTGCATGCCCTCCCCGTCAACAGGGCTGGGACCTCCTGCCACTCCCTCCCCAAGCACCTGTAGCAGACTAGAAACTGGGTATAGGCCACGGCGATCCAGTTATGGTGCCCACACACCAGGCGCACCATCCCCGGCTCCTCAGGTTGCCCTTGAGGGGAAGAGCGGGGATCAGAAGAGGGTCACAGGGGCCCCACAGCTTCCCCAACCTCCCACGAGATAGAAATGTACCTGTGGGTGAGGGAGGGGCCTTCTCATCCAGCATTCGGCCCAGCAGCCCTGCATTCCCAAGGTTGGGAGGCATCGTGTTGCTCCGTCGGACAGGGGCCGGGCGCCCTCCTAGCTGCTGAGGCCCCAATAGGCTGTGCCGGTTCCGCCGCTTCACCGGGAACGCTAAAGAACAACAGGTAGAGTAACAGTCATGGTAATTGTGGCCGTCACATAGCAAGCACTTAAAATATGACAGTGACTGATTTCCCCATGTGTGGGACATAGTCTCTGGGTGAAGATTTTAGGTGGGGCAGTGACATGGCATGAAATGACAATGAACCACACAGCAAATTACTGCCCTTTCCATTCCCTTGAACTTTTTTTTTCTTGGAGTTGGAGTTTTGCTCTTGTTGCCCAGGCTGGAGTGCAACGGTGTAATCTCAGCTCACTGCAACCTCCGCCTCCCAGGTTCAAGTGATTCTCCTGCCTCAGTCTCCCAAGTAGCTGGGATTACAAGCGCCTGCCATGACACCTGGCTAATCTTTTGTATTTTTGGGAGAGACGGGTTTCACCATGTTGGCCAGGCTGGTCTTGAGCTCCTGACATCAGGTGATCCGCCCACCTCGGCCTCCCAAAGTGCTCGGATTACAGGTGTGAGTCACCGCACCTGGCCCTAATTTTCCCTTTTAACAAATAGAAGACTGTGCCGTTGGCAAGCAATAGCATCTAGCCAGAGTTGTTTTTGGCTTTGTTTTGTTTTGAGATAGCATCTCGCTCTATCACCCAGGCTGGGATGTAATACAAGATCATAGCTTACTGTAGCCTTGACCTCCCGGGCTCAAGAGATCCTCCCGAATAGCTGGGACCCCAGGTGCACCCCACCACACCTGGATAATTTTTTTATTTTTATTTTTTATTTATTTTATTTTATTTTTGAGACGGAGTTTTGCTCTTGTTACCCAGGCTGGAGTGCAATGGCGCGATCTCGGCTCACCGCAACCTCCGTCTCCTGGGTTCAGGCAATTCTCCTGCCTCAGCCTCCTGAGTAGCTGGGATTACAGGCACGCGCCACCATGCCCAGCTAATTTTTTGTATTTTTAGTAGAGACGGGGTCTCACCATGTTGACCAGGATGGTCTCGATCTCTTGACCTCATGATCCACCCGCCTCGGCCTCCCAAAGTGCTGGAATTACAGGCGTGAGCCACCGTGTCCGGCCCTATTTTTTTTTTTTTTTTTGAGACGAAGTCTTGCTCTGTTGCCCATGCTGGAGTGCAGTGGTGCGATCTCGGCTCACTGCAACCTCCACCTCCTGAGTTCAAGCTATTCTCTGCCTCAGGCTCCTGAGTAGCTGGGATTACAGGCACCCATTACCACGCCAGGCTAATTTTTGTATTTTAGTAGAGACGGGGTTTCACCATCGTGGCCAGACTGGTCTTGAACTCTGGACCTCGTAATCCACCCACCTTGGCCTCCCAAAGTGCTGGGACCACAGGCGTGAGCCACTGCACCCAGCCGATTTGTTTTTATTCTTAGTAGAGAAAAGGTCTTGCTATGTTGCCTGGGCTGGTCTCAAACTCCAGGTCTCAAGCGATCCACCTGCCTCAGCCTCCAAACTGCCAGGATTACAGGTGTGAGCCATTGCTCCAGGCCTCTCCAGAGTTTAATAACACTGCTATGTTTGGGTGTTATTTTCATGTTTACTTTGTATTTGTGATATAAAGCTTGTATTTAAAATGATTTTTTGGTTTTTTTAGTTAGCAGGGCATGGTGGTGAGTGCTGCTTGGTGGTGGAGCTGAGGTGGGAGGATGGTTTGAACCTGAGAGGCAGAGGTTGCAGTGAGCTGAGATGGCACCACTACACTCCAGTCTGGGCGACAGAGCCAGACCCTGTCTCAAATAAGTAAATAAATAAATAAAGTAATTAATTAATTTAAAAATGATTGTTTCTGGAAAACAGGATAAACCTAAGTTGGAAAAATACTACTACAGGTCTTTATATCTGGCAAATTTCATGAAGGTAGTAGGTACCGACAGCAGTTAGGGAAATAAAACTGTAGATGAAATTTTCCTACTCTGTTCCTTCTACCAATTAGAAAAGCCGAGTCCCAGTAACCACTGGGGCCATACCTTCCATGGCCAGTGGGATGGCTATCATGGGCATTATGGTCAATAACTTCCCATTAACATTTCTCCCCTCCGTGCAAAGAATCCCAGGTCTTCCAAAGCCCCCCTACAAAGAAACCAAATCTGGGCTACAACTCCCATGGGGCTCCAGAGCATTCTTCTGAGCCTCAAGAGCTAGCTGGCCCATTGCCTCATGGGAAATGATATTTCCGACTTCCTTTCCAAGCATCAGCCCAAGCATCTGATAGGGAACTACACCTCCCATCGTGTCTCAGGGTTCACGACACAGGCACCCAAGAGTTGCGGCCTTATGGGAAATGTAGTCTTTAGTCCACCTCCACACCCCTCCATTCCATTGGGAGTGCCCACCTGGTGGGGGCAGGTAACCATTGAAGAGGACGTTTCCGCAAGAAGATCGATCCAGCTCCTCTCGAAGCTGCAAGCGGCGAACTGCAACAGGAGGACTTAAAGGCTGGGGCTTAGGGGGATGCTGAGGCCACCCCATTTTCCCCTTTCTGCTTCTCTCTACACAGAATACCAGTACTCCCCTCAGTACCAATACAGACCCAGGACCATATCCAGTGCTCTCAGCTCTACCCCAGCCCTCTTTCAGAAGAGAAGGGGAAGAGGGGCAGGCAGCATCACTACAGAGTTGGTTTTCTATACAATGAGGATGATAGTTGGGGGCCCCACTTACCCAGAGGAGTGAGCCCATAGAACTGGGCTTCATGGAGGAGGCTGGAACCGTGGACACCCCTGGGTAGTAGAATTGACTAGAGGTCAGGATCCAGGGAGTGGGGGTGAGCAGAGAATTCTGAGGGGGAAATTTTCAAAACTGCACAGAGAATGTAAAGGAGCAGAAAGTTTTGATGGAATCAAGATTCTAAGGAGTGAAGATATGGGTGGAGGAAGTGTGTGTGTGTGTGTGTGTGTGTGTGTGTGTGTGTGTAGGGAGAAATTGAAGGACATAATTTTAACATGATCAAGGTTCTCATGAAGTTTTGCTTGTTTTTTTAGAGATGGGGTTTCGCTATGTTGCCTAGACTGGTCTCCAAATCCTGGGCTCGGGTAAGCCTCCCACCTCAGCCTCTCAAAGTGCTAGGGTTACAGTTGTGAGCAACCCCACCGCACTCAGCCTGTGATCAAGGTTCCGAATGAGAATTCTAAAAGAATGGAGCTCAAGTGGGCATTCGAGGAAATGAAAGAACTTCGCAGGGGGTGAAGACAGGGAGGGACTCCCTCCCCTTTTTCCATGCCAACCTGGGGTCCAACTCTTTGGTGCGCAGGAAGTTGAGGATGGGAGCAAAGACTGTAGGGTCCCTGTCGATGAAGATCTGCGGGAAAGAGGGGCAGAGGATGGATGCGGTAAAGGGCAGGACTGAGTAGGGGTCCTGCCCATTTTCCGACCCTAACCCCTCCCCCGTCCCATTTCAGTTCTTGTCCGACTTACTGCTCCGGTCTCATCTTTCAGCGTCGAGATGCGTCCGCTCAGAAGACTATGGGGAAGGGACACCAAGCAGGCGTCACGGGCCGGGGGAGTGGATATTAGGTCTCCCAAGCCCTCTCCATCCCCCCTACCCTCGTCCCAAACTCGCTCTCCCGATCACCTGGAGAAGAAGGAGTCTGGGATCCAGGTGAGCGTCTGGCGAGAGGTACTGAATCTGGGCGGGGAAGTAGAGGAGCGGGTGAGGAATTTGGTGCCCTCCCGCAGAATCCAGGGTTCCCTCCCCTCCCTTCCCCCGGCGTTTTTCCAGGCTCTCGCGCTTCCAACAGAGGGCGGAGCAACCCTTGATGGACAGGGATTTTTCCCCAAGAGAGGCGGGTAGGGTACTCCCACCCCGCTTCCCGCCCCCAAGGATGGGACCTCAGGAGTCTCCCACACTCACCTCTTGCCTCCCACATTCAGATGAATCACTTCCCCGGGAGGCCCCCTAATCGGGACCCCCTCGGCTGCAGTAGTCGCAGCTGCCATGGCCCCCGGGCGAGCCGGCTGGCCCGCACCCACTTCCGGGTGTGCACCCGGACCCCGCCCTCACTGGCTGCTCATTGGGCTAGGGACTCCAGGGGTCACTGGCGATTGGACAGAACGCCTGCCCATTAAGGTTAACTTTTCCGCCTCCTTAAAGGGATCCGCCTTTCCTGGACTGGACGGGGCGGACCTGGTGTCTCCTTCGGGGAAGTTTATTACGAAGCATAACAAAATATTCTCCATCCCTCTAGGTTCTCGTTTTAGGTATGGCATCTAGGTGCATCGTCAAGAGGCGTGTGTTTAGACCCGAAATTAAGTACACATCAAGAGGTACATCTACCCGCGTGCCCCCCTCCCCATCCCGCACCCACCCCCACAGCCACCACAGCCCTCCTTTCAATCCTGCCAGACGCAGCCCAGAAAACCCAAACAAAGCAGCACAGACCGTCAAAGCCAAAGAGTTTATTATAGGTACATACAGTGTGCGCCCGCCACACCGCCCCACACTCCCGGGCCTCAGCGGCTTCTCCAGGCCGCCATGGGGGCTGCCCACAACCCAGTCCCCCGACTCCCCAGGGAGGTGCTCCAGCCAGAAGCATGCAGGGGGAGGGCTTCCCCTCGCCCCTCCCCTCATGTAGTGGCATTTACAACTGGGGGGGGGGGAGAGAGGAAGACAGTTTTGAGCTTTGACGCCCCTCCCATTAAAAGCCTTCGCGGATGCGGGGCGGGGGAGTAGGAGATCGACGTTTTGCAAAAATAAACTAAGTCAGGAATTAACCGCATGGCTCTGAGGCGGCAGAGTGCAGAGGCTAGGGCCCCTTCACTCCCCCCTCCCAGACAGAGATCAAGGCAGCATTGGAAGTGAGGTAAAGGCGGGGAGGGGGTGTCCCCTCCCTACCCCCTAGCACCCTGGATGGTCCAGGGGACCTCACCAGCGCCCCCGTGCCCATCCCTAGGGCGGAAAGGGGGGCAGGATTTATCGCCCCCACCACCCCAGCTTCTTGGGGCAGGATCTGCAGATAGGGGCAGGGGGCTTGGCTCAACTGGCCCCCTGCCCACCCCCATCAAGCTCAGTTATTGCATAAAAATAAGGGAGCCCCAGCACCTGGGGTGGGGGTGGTGAGTGGGAAGGGGCCGAGATATGGCTATAGGGGCAGCAATCTCCCCACCAATTCTTGGGGTGCAGGAGAAGTCCCCTCCTTTCCAGTGCCCACCATGTCACACGTCCTCAGTGTTGGAACTAGGGGCTCCCGCCCCTGTGGGAAAAAAAAAGTGTCTTTGTGCCCACAGTGCGGAAAAGAGGGGCGACGAGATGTGTCAGGCCATGGGGGTGGGAAGTCACTTCCTGCGCCCGCTGGCCCTGCGGTCTCCGCCTTCCCTCTTGGGATTGCCCTCGTCTGTGGATGAAGTAGTGGGTAGTGTCTGGCTCCAGCGGGCGATCTCTGCGTGTTCCGCCACCGAGACAGCCACAGCCTCCAGCCAGCCATTCATCTCCTCCTGAAGGAAGAAACAGGGCACAGAGTCCGTATTTGGAAGAAAGAAGCTGGAATAATAGGTGAATCTCAGATCAGACTACCCTCTCTGAAATTCAGTTTTCTCATCTATTAAAAAGGGATGATGATGCAGTTACATAGCAATGTGTGTCAGGCTCTGTTCCAAACACTTTAGTGGATCAATTCCCTTAAACTTAGGACTAAATATACTTCCTACTACAGAGATAAATGGCATAAACCATAATAATATGGGCCGGCACTACTAGAGCACTTGACATTTACCAGGCCCAGTGCTAAGTATCAATTTATCACATATCAATTAAATATGGAGCAATTTAATTCTCACAATAACCTTATTATAAGGAACTTTTTAATTTTTTTGAGACAGAGTCTTGCTTTGTCCCCCAGGCTGGAGTGCAGTGGCTCGATCTTGGCTCACTGCAACCTCCGTCTGCCAGGCTCAAGGGATTCTCATGCCTCAGTCTCCCAAGTATCTGGGACTACAGGCGCATGCCACCATGCCTGGCTACTTTTTGTATTTTTAGTAGAGATGGGATTAACCCTTTGCAATTCTGCACCTCCGGTCCTCTGCACTTGTAGTTCCCTCTTCCTAGATGACCCACCCCCTCCTGTTTTTGAGACAGAATCTCACTCTGTCCCCCAGCCTGGAGTGCAGTAGCACAACCACGGCTCATTGTAGCCTTGACCTTCCTGGTTCAGGTGATCCTTCTACTCGGCCTCCCAAGTAGCTGGGACTACAGGCGTGTGACACAACCCTTGGCTAATTTATTATTATTATTATTATTATTATTATTATTTGTAGAGATGGGATCTCTCAAAAAAAAAGAGAGAGAGAGAGATGGGATCTCTCTGGGTTGCCCAGGCTGGTCTTGAACTCCTGGGCTCAGGCAGTCTTCTGCTTGGCCTCCCAAAGTGCTGGGATTACAGGCATGAGCCAAGATGCACGACCTGAATCACCCCTTTTTTTAGACCCCTGGCCTTATGAATCATTTCTTTTTTTTGAGACAGAATTTTGCTCTTGTTGCCCAAGCTGGAGTGCAGTGGCAGGATCTCGGGTCACAGCAACCTCCGCCTTCCAGTTTCAAGCGATTTTCCTGCCTCAGCCTCCTGAGTAGCTGGGATTACAGGTGCCTGCCATCATGCCCAGCTAATTTTTGTATTTTCAGTAGAGACGGGAGTTCACCATGTTGGCCAGGCTGGTCTCGAACTCCTGACCTCATGATCCGCCCACCTCAGCCTTCCAAATTGCTGGGATTACAGCCATGAGCCACCATGCCTGGCTGAATCATTCCTTGGTAAGGCGAACTCTCTCCTATCTTTCCAGTCTCACCTGAATAGCCATGGCAAGGAGGCTGGACTTTGTCATCAGGAACTCCAGGCAGCCCTCCCTGAAGGCCTTCCCACTCTCCCCTGGGTTAGGAACCTCCTCTGGGCTCTCAGTGCCTGTGGGCTTTCACATTACAGCCCTGATAACTTTGGCTTGTGCCTGTCCCTTCTCACAGCCCCATCACTCTGGGCCAGGAGCCAGCCAGCCAGGTCATTACTGACATCCACCCAGAGGAAGGAAAGGACCAGCTCTCACCTCATCTTTTGCCTGGAGCAAAAATTCACTGCCATCCTGGGTCCTGCAGGAAGGGACATAGGACTTGAGGGATCTGGGGAAGGGGCCCAACCCACCTGCCCACCAACTGTCCACCAGGGAAGCCAGGGTCCCACTGGGAGGGGAAGCTGAGCCTCGGATCCCTCCCTCCTGCCCACTGGGGGGCTCACTGGAGCTTGAAGACATGCTTCTTTTTCTTGTAGTCACTAGCCACCTCGCTGGTGGCTTTGTGCAGGCTGAGCAGCGGCTCCCCGCCGTGTGTGCTCCCGGATGCTGGGCCCTTGGAGTCCTTGTAGAAGCCCAGTTCCCCCTTACTAAGCACACAGTATAGGCTCACCCACGACCTGGAGCGACAAGATGGGGCTCGAGGCAGAGCCGCAGCACTCTGCCTGAGGACTCTTCATTAACATCCTCATGGGCTTAATATGCCTGAGCTTTCCTACCTCTGGACCTTTGTGCCCTAGTTGGGCCATATGCCTAAAACGCTCTTATTTATGGCTGTTGCTGCCCCGAGGGGAGCATCTAAGTCTCTCAGTACCAAGCCTTTGCCCAGGCTGGGGTTTCCCTTCCTTATCTCCTCCCATACTGGATTTCCTGAAGGTAAGACTTAAGCTGTCTCCTCCATAAGCCTTTGCTCCACTCATTCCTCCCCACTCATGGGGCTTCCTCAAGGAAGGTCGATTGGTCTATTGTCTGGAATAAGGAATTCCTGCCTCTCCAGCCATCCAAAGCCCCGATCCAGGAGAAATCCCTCCAAGAACCAGATATACTAGGTGCCCTTGTTTATTACTACTTTGGCATTAGGTACGAAAAAAAAAGACCACCTATAGATTCCACCAGCAAAATCTGAATCTGTCCTGCCCGCTTCCTATCTTGAGTCTAGCTCTCACTCCATTATTGGCTGGTGCTACCCCTTTTTGGCTCCACTTGTCTCCAGATTCTGCCTCTCAGTTGGACAAAAAGAGGTTGGACTAGCAGGAGCTGGACTCCAAGACCAGGCACATCATGACTAACTAGACCCTCATTTGGAACACCTGCAAGAGATTACTCCCCCCCTCCCAACCCCTACCCTCATTAGTTTGGGCTCTGCCCCTTTTCGGACCCTCCCCCAGTTTGAAACTTCAAGGGTGGACCCACCCCACACATTGGTTGGATGTCCTCTCAAGGCTCCACGACAAGCCACTGAAACCTTCTCAACTGGACTCCTCCCTGTTTGCTATTTAGCTAGTCAACTCCTGGGTTGATTGCTAAGAGATTAGCGTCCAATTTACTCACTCTCAGGACATTTTCCTGCAGTTCCCACCTAAGCTCCACCCGTCAGCCATTAGATGCACTAACTTTAGGTCTTGCCCCCTCCTGTTCATTGGTTGGAATCATCAAAGTTCAACCCCACCCCTCCTCTGGCCCCACCTACCACCCCCACCGGTTGGAGAGCCTGAAGTTGAGCCACACCCCCTCCTCAGTCCCACCTCTCCACTTATTGGACACCCTGAACCTGAGACCCGCCTTCCAAAGCCCCGCCCACACGCTCACCGGTTGGACGACTTGCGGTTAGCGTCGAGCTCGCGCTTGCGCAGTAGGAAGCCCTCGTGCTGCACTGTGTGAGTGGGCGGTGGCGGAGGCGCGGGGGCGGAGCCGCCCTGGGCCGGGGCGGAGCGCGAGCGCCGGCTTCCCCCGCCCTCACCACCCTCTCTGGGCCGCGGCCGCCGTCGCGGCTTGGGCCGGTCCCGCGCCCGGGGCCGGTCCGGCCGAGGTGTCCGCTCGGGCGGCTCAAGCCCGTTGGGCAGGCGGCCGGGGGGAAGCTCGCGTGGCTGAGGCAGCGACGGCTGTGTGAAGGGAGGGGGAAGAGGGGTGCTGTCCATGGAGGGGGTGTGGGGGTCATCTGTTTGGGGGAGCTCATGGGTCTGGGGTCCCATCCGTCTGCAGGGCCATCTGTCTTGGAGGCGCGTATGGGAGAACCTCAGGGTTGGAAGCCCAATTCTTAGGGCCCCACGGGTCTTGGAAGTGGGGCCCTAAACTCATTGGTTTGGAATCCCTCTCGGTGGTGGGAAGAGGCAGCCAGATCTCCGGAGGTCGGGGTGCAAGCAGGGCGTGTCCCCGCTGTCTGCAGGAGGAATCTGGGGCTTCCTGCTCTGTGTGTGTGTGTGTGTGTGTGTGTGTGTGTGTGTGGCAATGAAGAAATTTGGGACCCCACTGGGCTGAAGAAATACGGAGTACAGGACAGATGTGGGAAGAGTCTATGTGTGTATGTGTGTGTGTGGAGGGGGAGTAGGGGTCTTTTAGGTAGGTGCCCCATCTTTCTAAGGGGGACATATTCAGGTTCTGGGGGCCCTGAGAGTCCATGCTATCTCCGCAGGGTCCAGTTAGGGGATGGGTCCAGCCAGGGATAGGCACTGGCTGTTTCTGAGATCCTACTTCCTGCTCTGAAAAGGGGGTTCCCATATCCCCACCCATCCAAGGCTCAACTTACCCCAGCAGGCAGCCCTGGGCCTGCCTCTTTCTCCTGCAGCTGTTCCACAATGTCAGCCAGGGTGGCCTTCCTGGGGGGTGGGGGACAAAGACCCAATGGAACCAGGGTTCCTTCTCCCACGGACCTGCCTGGGTGGGCAGAGGAGCCTCCACTCCTTAGCTGGAAATGCCAGGCCCCTGCCCACTTCTGTAGCTGTTTCTCTCAGATGCTCGCCTTAGGTACCACAGGTGTTTGGGACATGTCTGCAGAATGGAGGACCAAACCTCTCTCCCCATTATTATTATTATTATTTTTGAAACAGAGTTTTACTCTGTTGCCAGAGTGCAGTACTGTGCTGCACAGTCTCAGCTCACTGCAACCTCCACCTCCTGTGTTCAAGCGATTCTCCTGCCTCAGCCTCCCAAGTAGCTGACACTACAGGCATGCACCACCACGCCGACTAATTTTTGTATTTTTAGTAGGGACAGGGTTTTGCTATGTTGGCCAGGTTGGTCTCAAATATCTGACCTCAAGTGATCCACCTGCCTGGCCTCCCAAAGTGCTGAGATTACAGGCCTGAGCCAACACCCCTGGCTGCCCCTTTGAATTTTAAGCAGCACAAAGAACAACTTGCAAATGTTGCCTTTCTCCACCTACCCATGACCCCTGGATCGCTCCCATTCCAGCCCAGATAATTTGGGGTCATCACTGATGACAAGCCTGTTTTCCCCAATGGACTGTGAGTCTCTAAAGTCAGGGATGGGACTGATTCAGTCACCGCTCAACTCAGCACATGCCAGGCAGAGTGGGCACTCAGCAAATGTTTATGAATTGCGAAATGTAAAAGGAGTCAAGAAGTCTTTGTCTTCTGCTGGGCGCAGTGGCTCACGCCTGTAATCCCAGCACTTTGGGAGGCCGAGGAGGGTGGATCACGAGGCCAAGAGATCGGGACCACCCTGCTCAACATGGTGAAACCCCGTCTCTACTAAAAATACAAAAAATTAGCTGGGCATGGTGGCGCATGCCTGTAATCCCAGCTACTCAGGAGGCTGAGGCAGGAGAATTGCCTGAACCCAGGAGGTGGAGGTTGCGGTAAGCCGAGATCCTGCCATTGCACTCCAGCCTGGGTAACAAGAGCGAAACTCTGTCTCAGAAAAAAAAAAAAAGAAGAAGTCTTTGTCTCCTGACCAAAGGCCTGTTTCTGGAGACACACACGGATGATTGGACATATCTGCGCAACACACCCTGGCCAACTGGATTCTGAAAGTCCTGGTTAGTTTAAGCTGAGTGACTTGCCCTCTTTGTTCCTCAGTTGCCCTAGCCACACAATGGAGAAGACAGCTGCTCCCACTTCATAAGGCTGCTGACAGAATTGTGATAAAGGGCCTCTTCTTCAATCAAGGACGTGAGGATTCCACCATTAGCCCAGTGGACAAATTCAGGCACAGAGAGGACAAAAATCCTGCCTTGGGGCACCTGGGAGATTTGATGCAAGAGTCACAACCCAGGGGCCAAGAATCTGCGTCTGGAGGAAGGCACTCCGCCTTTTCTTTCAGCCTGAAGGGCTTCCCTTCCTGTGTAATAACATACACATCGATTCTCTTGCAGCCTCAGTTTACACCTCTGCAAAATGGGTACCGGGACGGCATTACCTTCCTTGGGAAGTTCTGAGCCCTGAAGCCCCTTCAGTGGGCCTGTTCGGTTCTAGGAGCTCTCTGCCTCCCCCTCCCCTCACTTCCTGGTCACAGGCGGCGCCTCACCCCTTGACCAGGTCTCCTCTGATGGGCATCTCCTGTTCGCTGGACTCCTGCCGCTCCAAGCGCCGCTCACGCCGCTCGCGCCGTCGCTCCATCTGCTCGTAGCGGCCCAGGGTAAGGCTGTGTGCCGCCTCGTGCTCCGCTGACTCCTGCCGCTCCGGCCGCCGCCTCCGCGCAGCCTCCTCGGATTGATCAACCGACTCTTGCCTCTCGGGCCGCCGCCTCCTGGGCAGCTCCTCCGCGCGATCAGCTGACTCCTGGCGCTCCGGCCGTGGCCGGACCTGCTCCGCCACCACGGGGGCCGCGGGGGTCGCGGGGGTCTCCGCCGCGTCCTCTGGTGCGGCCGGCGGGGCTGCGGGCTCCACCCTCCCCGGGATCTCCGGCAGCCGGTCAATGCGCGGCTGGAGGCGCTCGGGCTTGAGCTCCTGGCGCACATACCCCACCCGGGTCCGCACCTCGGCCGACAGCGTGTCCGAGGCCCGGCGGGCCAGGGGCTCCAAGCCCCTTTCATAGCCCCCTGGCCTCAGCAGGGGAGCCGCCTTGGCCGCCAGTTCCGTGGGGTCCCCAAAGAACTTGCGCCCCAGCAGCGGGGTGGGCGGCTGCTTGCTCTGTTCCGCCTTGATTTTCTCGATCTAGGGATGGAGGGACCGGGTCAGGTTGGAAGCGTGGGACCCGGGGTTAAGGGGGAGGTCCGGGGAGGCGGCATGGGTTTTCTGCCTCACCACTCAAGGGATCAGTTCCTTGAAAAAGCAAGGTGCCCAGGCCTGTGCGATGCTTTGCTCTCTGCCAAGAACTTAAAGCCTACTCTCCAGCAAACACCTACTGCTCTTTTAGAAACTGGCTAGATCACTTTTTTTTTTTTTTGAGACGGAGTTTCGCTCTTGTTACCCAGGCTGGAGTGCAATGGCTTGATCTCGACTCACCACAACCTCCGCCTCCTGGGTTCAGGCAATTCTCCTGCCTCAGCCTCCTGAGTAGTAGGGATTACTTTTTTTTTTTTTTTTTGAGATAGTCTTGCTCTGTTGCTCAGGCTGCAGTGCAAGTGGCAAGGTCATAGCACACTGCAGCTTCAACCTCCAGGTCAAAGGCTCAAGTGATCTTCTAGCCTCAGCCACCCCTTTGAGCAGCTGGGACTACAGGCCCATGCCATCATGTCTGGCTGTTTTTTCTTTCTTTGTTTTTGTTTTGGGTAGAGACGGTTTCTCAGTATGTTGCCAAGGCTGGTCTTGAACTCCTGGGTTCAAGTGATCCTCCTGCCTAGGCCTCTCAAAGAGAGTACCGGTGTGAGCCACCCCACCCAGACTTTAAGCCTTTTTTTTTTGAGATGGAGTCTCACTCTGTTGCCTAGGCTGTAGTGCAGTGGCATTATTTCGGCTCACTGCAACCTCTGCTTCCCAGGTTCAAGTGATTCTCCTGCCTCAGCCTCCCAAGTAGCTGGGATTACAGGCGTGCACCACCACGCCAAGCCAATTTTTGTATTTTTATTAGAGATGGGGTTTCACTATGTTGGCCAGGCTGGTCTCAAACTCCTGGCCTCAAGTGATCCGCCCATCTTGGTCTCCCAAAGTGGTGGGATTACAGGCATGAACCACCGAGCCTGGCCTAAGCCTTATTACTAAGGTCTCTTCACCTAATTCTTCAAGTCTCAGAATAGAATCCCCCAGGCCAGTTCCTCCTCCCTCTCCCCCATCCCAGGCACCAACCCTCTGCTTGTTCTTCCCCTATCACAACCCTGACACTCTGGGCTGTCACTGGTGACAGGTCTGTCCCTGTGCTCCACTGGGAGCCTAGCAAGGGTCTGTCTTGGCACTCAGACAACACAGGACTGGCCACATGTCCAGGTGTGTCTGTGTCAAATAGAGCCATGGGTGTGGGGGTCTTGGTGGGGGTGGGAGTAATGGGGCAGGATCTGGGGAGCTGACCGTGGTCAGGCGCCGCAGAGAGCTGAATCTCTCTTCCCAGGCTGCAGCTGCTTTTCGGAAGGCCTCGTGTCGCCGGATAAGCTGCTCCACCTCATCCACGCTGCTGCCCAACTCCCGGCTCTGGAGAATTGGCTCCTGGGCTGTGAGCCAGGCATCAGCCACCACCGCCTCCTGGGCGAACTGGTGCACCTCCAGCACTGAGGAGGGGCATGCAGGATCAGGATTGTGGGGCACCTGGGGCCCTTTCCGGGGCAATGGCTGTTTCCCCTGGCCTTCTATACCCCTCTGGCTTTCCATACCCCAGCACTGACCATCCTGGGGTCTGCAGGAATGGCAGAGGCTGGGGCTATTTCAGCGGGCATCATTCCTCCTTTCTGACTCCCAGTCCTCCTTCCTTAATGTCCCCCCACCCATGACTTTAAGGCTTTTTTAGCGGGGGGAGATTCAATGGCAAGCCAGCCCCCTTGTCCACCCTTCTGGGCCCTTATATTTGCTTCTGGAGACCCATGGATAGGGTACAAGCATGCTCCTGTCACCCCTGGGCCTCGCTGGACAGGCTGGAGCATGTCCCCGTGCCCTTGAGCCACATGTGCCTGGCTCCCACTCACTCTGTTGCAGCCACTCCCAATGGCGGTCCCACTTTTCCGACACCTCCTCCTTCCTGGTTCCCAGCTTGTCCAGCTGTGCCTGGATCTGGGAGTGGCAGGTGGGAGGGAGGAAAGTCAGGGTGTGGAATGGCTTTCACCCCAATGTGCCCAGGTGGCAGAGGGGGGCCCCCTCCCTGCTCCCCACCTCGTCAGCCATGGCACTTTTGTTGAGCAGCAGAGATCGCCCCAGCTCCTGACAGGCAGTCAGCTCAGGCACCCGCGCCTCCAGCTCAGTCTTCAGGCCCTGGTGGTAGTTCATGAGCACCTCCACTGATGACACATCCCTGCAGTGGGTGGCAGGCAGGGATCTGAGCCACGGGCAGCCACCTCAGCCCACCCACACATACGGCTCCTCGTGACCCCAAATCCTTGAGACTGAAATCCCATACCACTCGAGACAACTATTTTTTCTTTTTTTTGAGATAGAGTCTCACTCTGTGGCCCAGGCTGGAGTGCAATGGGGTGATCTCGGCTCACCACAACCTCCTCCTCCCGAACTCAAGCGATTCTCCTGCCTCAGCCACTTGAGTAACTAGCATTACAGGTGCCCGCCACTACACCCAGCTACTTTCTGCTTTTTCAGTAGAGACAGGGTTTTGCGGCCAGGCGCGGTGGCTCAAACCTGTAATCCCAGCACTTTGGGAAGCTGAGGCAGGTGGATCACGAGGTCAAGAGATCAAGACCATCCTGGTCAACATGGTGAAACCCCGTCTCTACTAAAAATACAAAAAATTAGCTGGGCATGGTGGTGCGCGCCTGTAATCCCAGCTACTCAGGAGGCTGATGCAGGAGAATTGCCTGAACCCAGGAGGTGGAGGTTGCGGTGAGCTGAGATCGCGTCATTGCACTCCAGCCTGGGTTACAAAAGCGAAACTCCGTCACAAAAAAAAAAAAAAAAAAGACAGGGTTTTGCCATGTTGCCCAGACTGGCGTCAAACTCCTGACCTCAGGTGATCTGCCTGTCTCGGCCTCCCAAAGTTCTGGGATTACAGGCGTGAGACACCTGCTTTCAGTGACCAAGCTCTGGGGGTCCATAGTTCACTAATTCAATGATTCAAACTTTCCAAGTTTCTAAAATTTCACCCTTTTGTGATTCTAACCTTCCAGGATTCCAAAATCCAAACTTTCCTTTCTTTTTTTTTTTTTGAAATAGGGTCTCACTCTATTGCCCAGGCTGTCACAGCTCACTGCAGCCTCAACCTCCTGGGCTCATGCAAGGATTCTTCTGCCTCAGCCTTCCGAGTAGCTGGGAGCATAGGTGCATACCATCATGCCCAGCTACGTTTTTATTTTCTGTAGAGACAGGGACTTGTTATGTTGCCCAGGCTGGTCTCAAACCCCTAGGCTGAAGCGATCCACCTGCCTCTGCCTCTTAAAGTTTGAGGTTGTGGGCGTAAGCCACCACACCCAGCCAAGATTCAAATTTTCTAACTTTTTCTAGCTATGCTTCTGAAGGTTCCACTGGCCAATGACTTTAACTTCCCAAGTCTGTTCTCTCCAAAGCAGTAGCCGCTAGACATGTGAGCATTTGAAATGCGGCCAGTCTGACTTTTGATGTGAAGTGTAAAATGCACACAAGATTTTGAGGCGTTCGTGTAAAAAATAATGTAAAATGTCTCGTTAATAGTTGTTTTGTTTTGTTTCTGAGATTGAGTTTTGCTCTTGTTGCCCAGGCTGGAGTGCAATGGCACAATCTCGGCTCACTGCAGCCTCAGCCTCCCGGGTTCAAGCAATTCTCTTGCCTCAGTCTCCCAAAATAGTTGGGATTACGGCGCCTGCCACCAAGACTGGTTAATTTTTGTGGGTGTATTTTTAATAGAGATGGGTTTTTACCACGTTGGCCAGGCTGGTCTCGAACTCCCGGCCTCAGGTGAGCTGCCTTCCTTGGCCTCCCAAAACACCGAGATTACAAGCATGAGCCACTGCGCCTGGCCACATTAATAGTTTTAATGTTGACTACAAGTTGAGGTGATAATACTTTAGGCATGTCAGGTTAAATAAAAATGTATTACTAAAATTAATTTTCATCTGCTTTGTTAATATGGCCACACAAAATTTTAAATGACATAAGTGGCTCACATTTGTGACTCACATTAAATAACTATTGGACAGCACCATTCTAAGCCATCATATGTCCAAAACAACTTCCAAGTTTCTGAAGGTTCCATCAATTGACAATCATAGCTTGATGCTATGGTTTGAATCTACCTCCTGTGCTCAAGCGATCCTGCTGCCTTAGCCTCCAGAGTAGCTGGGACTACAAGCAATGCACCACAATGCCCATCTAATTTTTATTTATTTATTTACTTTTAGACAGAGTCTTGCTCTGTCTCCCAGGCTGGAGTGAAATGGCATGATCATGGCTCACTGTAGCCTCAACCTCCTGGACTCAAGTGATCCTCCTTCCTCAGCCTCCCAAGCAGCTGGGACAACAGGCATGTACACCACCATGCTTGACTAATTTTTTCCCTTTTTGTAGAGATGGGGGTCTCACTATGTTGCATCAGCTCACTGCGCTTAGCCAATCCTCGGTCTCCCAGTGTTAGGATTACAGGCATGAGTCCCTCGCCTGGCTAGATTGGTCAAATGTTGATGGTTGTTCAAGCCAAGTGTTTGTGATACACATGTGGGTTACCTCTACTTCTGTGTATATTTAATTGTTCTTTCTTTTTTTTTTTTTTTTTGAGAAGGAGTCTTGCTCTGTCACCCAGGCTGGGGTGCAGTGGTGCAATCTCGGCTCACTGCAACCTCTGCCTCTCAGGTTCAAGCAATTCTCCTGCCTCAGCCTCCCCAGTATCTGGGATTACAGGTGCACACCACCACAGCGAATTAAATTGGCTGCCACCACACCTAGCTAATTTTTGCATTTTTAGTAGAGACGGGGTTTTGCCGTGTTGGCCAGGCTGCTCTCAAACTAATGACCTCAGGTAATCCACCTGCCTCAGCCTTCCAAAATGCTGGGATCACAGGTGTGAGCCACCAAACCAGGCCTATTTTTCTCAAATGTACATATCACATCACTCTCTGCTCTAAACTCTCCCATAACTCTCACTGTCCTCATAGAGAAGGCATGCTCCTCACCATGTGTGGCTTCCATAGCCCCAGTGTCCCTCTGACCTCACTTCCTCTCACGCTACACACCCTCCCTCCCTCCCTTCATCCATCTACAGTGATCTGTAGCTCTTCCTCACACATGCCTAACTACAGCCCACCTCTTGGCCCTTGCATCTGTGGGTCCCTCCACCTAGAAAACTCTTCCCCTCAAACTTTACCTGACTCACCCATCACTTCATTGAGGTCTCCAGTCAGATCAAACACACATCCTCAGAGAGACCTTGCCAGCTCTCATTCCTTTCCTACGTATATATATTTATTCTTTCTTTCTGCCTCCCCTCCCTCCCTCCCTTCTTTTTTTTTTTTTTTGAGACGGAGTTTTGCTCGTTACCCAGGCTGGAGTGCAATGGCGTGATCTCGGCTCACCGCAACCTCTGCCTCCTGGGTTCAGGCAATTCTCCTGCCTCAGCCTCCTGAGTAGCTGGGATTACAGGCACATGCCACCATGCCCAGCTAATTTTTTGTATTTTTAGTAGAGACGGGGTTTCACCATGTTGACCAGGATGGTCTCGATCTCTTGACCTCGTGATCCACCCGTCTCCGCCTCCCAAAGTGCTGGGATTACAGGCGTGAGCCACCGCGCCTGGCCTTTCTTTTCTTTTCCTTTATCTTTTTCTTTCTTTCATTTCCTTTTCCTTCCTTCCTTCTTTCATTTCTTTCTTTCCTTTCTCTTTGACAGAGTTTTGCTCTTGTCGCCCAGGCTGTGGTGCACCGGCGCAATCTTGGCTCACTGCAACCTCTACCTCTCAGGTTTAAGCAATTCTCCTGCCTCAGCCTCCCGAGTAGCTGAGGTTACAGGCATACACCACCAAACTTGGCTAATTTTTGTATTTCTAGTAGAGATGGGGTTTTACCATGTTGGCTAGGCTGATCTCAAACTCCTGACCTCAGGTGATCTGCCTGCCTTGGCCTCCCAAAGTGCTGGGATTACAAGCATGAGTCGCCGTGCCCGGCCCCATACTTTATTTCAGAAAGTAGTAAGTGCTATGAGAACATAAGCTGTCTCAGGGTAAGGGCTTGGCCTTGCTTGCCACGTGGCACACCAAATGCATTTAATACATATTTGCTGAGTAAATGAATGCAGGCTCCGGGCTCTGCCTTCACAGAAACAACACCAGGTGTCCCTGATTCTCCAGGTCCTTTTCTTCCTGGCCACACCATAAGACTAAACTTCCAGCCTAGGCCAGATGCTGTGGCTCACGCCTGTAATCCCAGCACTTTGAGAGGCCGAGGCAGGTGGATCACTTGAGGCCAGGAGTTCGAGACCAGACTGGCCAACATGGTGAAACCCTGTCTCTACTAAAAATTCAAAATTACCCGGACATGGTGGTGGGTGCCTGTAGTCCCAGCTACTTGGGAGGCAGAGGCAGGAGAATCCCTTGAACCTGGGAAATGGAGGTTGTAGTGAGCTGAGATCACGCCACTGCACTCCAGCCTGGATGAAGGAGTGAGACTCCATCTCAAAAAAAAAAAAAATTTGCAGCCTCCTTGGCTGACAGGTTGGACCACTGGGCTGGCAGTGTGTGGGTGCCAGCTTTGTCTCTAAAACCTCCTGTGTGATCCTCCTGCTGTCTTTTCCCATCTGCAGCGGGATGCAGAGGGTCCAGCATGTGATTCCCAGGGCAGCACGACGGAAGGACCCTGGCTCCCAATCACCGGGGGAGAGGCTTCTGCCGGACACTCACATCCAACCACTATGTGAGCAATAAGCCAATGCCTACTAAGTGAGGCCACTGAGCTGCTGGAATTATTAGCATTCTTCGCCCACCCCAACAAATACAGTCCCACACCTCCCCTGTCCATCCTGTCTTTAGCCTGTTCCACGCTGTGACATCCCACGGAGACGGTAATCATGGGCAACTGGGAAGGATAGGGGACAGAAGAACGATGCCCAGTCTCTAATGCCAGGCCTAAAAAGAGGTCTGAATACACACGAGGCACCTAGACCAGTGCCTGGCACACAGAGGTGCCACATGGATATTGGCTATTGTCATTCCATTGGGAAAGGGACTCTCAATGGGATGGGGATGGCTGGGGGAGGCCGCCAGAGACGGGCAGGAAGCTTGAGGAGGGAGGAGGGGCACCTGGGCTTGTCGGCTGCCCCAATCTGGCTGGCGATGCCATCCATCCAGGAGAGCAGGTCACGGACTTGGCTGTGAAAGCGCAGGGCGTCTGCCGTGGAGCTGACGTGCAGGCGGGCGTCCTCACAGGCGGACAGCAGCTCTTTCCAACCCTGCAGCACCTCCTGCTCCCGGCTAGCAATGGCCTCGGCGTGTTCACCTGCATACACCGTCCGCAGCTGGGCCGCCCCCTCCTGAAGCTGCCGCACCTGAGGGGGATGCCAGGTCGGGTGCCAGTCCTCCGCAGGGCCCATGCTGTGCCCTACCTCCCCCGACCTGCTCCAGTGCAGAACCTCAACATATAAGGAGCCTCCCACTGTGATCCCACAACCAGGCTCCTGTCATATCTGCTGCCTGATTTCTCTTTGACTTACCCAAGTTCTGACTTCTTTCAGCCTGCTGCCTGATTTCTTTTGGTCTCAGAGCTCTGTCTCTACTGGGTCTGTCACCTATTTTTTCAGGCAGGCCCACCTCTACCTTGGGTCTTTCTTTTCGTTTCTTTTTGAGATGGAGTTTCGCTCTTGTTACCCAGGCTGGAGTGCAATGGCGCGATCTTGGCTCACCACAACCTCCGCCTCCTGGGTTCAGGCAATTCTCCTGCCTCAGCCTCCTGAGTAGCTGGGATTACAGGCACGCGCCACCATGCCCAGCTAATTTTTGTATTTTTAGTAGAGACAGGGTTTCACCATGTTGACCAAGGTGGTCTCGATCTCTTGACCTCGTGATCCACCCGCCTCGGCCTCCCAAAGTGCTGGGATTACAGGCATGAGCCACCACGCCCGGCCCTACCTTGGGTCTTTCAGGAACCCCTTTCCACTTGGATGTCTTTTAGATGTGCTATCTAATTTTTTTTAACTCGGTTTATTTCAAACCCACTCCTTCGTCTGTTCAATTGCCATTAGTCCCCTGCCCGATTTCCATTCATTCTGCTGTATGACTTCTGCTCACTCTATTTATCTTTTGGGGTTTTTTTGGTTTGTTTTGAGACAGGGTCTTGCTCTGTTGTCCAGCCTGCAGTGCAGTGGCACGAACGCAGTTCACTGCAGCCTTGACATCCTGGGTATATATACATATATATACACATGCACACCATATATGTATATATCTATGTTTATATATATGTATATATGTGTATGTGTGTGTGTGTGTGTGTGTATATACATATATATTTTTTTTAAATACAGACAGAGTCTCACTATGTTGCTCAGGCTTGTCTTGAACTCCTGGGCTCAAGCAGTGCGCCCATCTTGGCCTCCCAAAGTGCTGAGATTATAGGCATGAGCCACTGCGCTCAGCCTGCTGCTCACTCTGTTGGTTCAATCACCTGATTTCTTTTGATGTGACCTCCTCATGTCTAACAAATACACCACCTGTTGCTATCAATCTCTCAGCCTGATTTCTAAGTCATCTGTAGGATTTATAAAAATAATTGGGCCGGGAGCAATGGCTGACACCTGTAATCCCACCACTCTGGGAGGCTGAGGCAGGCAGAAATCTTGAGGTCAGGAATTCAAGCCCAACAGGGTCGACATGGTTAAACTCCATCTCTACTAAAAATATGAAAATTAGCCAGGCATGGTGGCTCGCATCTGTAGTCTCAGCTACTCAGGAAGCTGAGGTGGGAGAAACGCTTGAACTTGGGAGGTGGAGGCTGCAGTGAGCTGAGATTGTGCCACTGCACTCCAGCCTGGGTGACAGAGAGACTCCATCTCAATAATAATAATAATAATTGCCATCTAGGTACGGTAGCTTATGCCTGTGATCCCAGCACTTTGGGAGGCCAAGACAGGTGGATCAACTGAGGTCAGGAGCTCAAGACCAGCCTGGCCAACATGGTGAAACCCCATCTCTACTGAAAATACAAAAATTAGCTGGTGTGCGCCCATAATCTCAGCTACTCGGAAGGCTGATGCAGGACAATCGCTTAAACCTGCAGTGAGCCTGGATCGTGCCACTGCACTCCAGCCTGGGTGATAGAATGAGACTCTGTTTCAAAAAAAGAAAAAAGAAAAAACTCGCCCAACTTCTACTTCCCATTAGACCTCCACCCAGTTTCTCTCAGTCCTGCCGTCTGGGTCGTAGTAGGCCTGCAGCTTCATTTCCACCTGACTGCTCAGATCCACCTCCCAATTCTGGCCAGACCCTCTGCCTAACTTCTAATAGCTCCATTGCCTTTTCCATTAAATCCACCCCCATCAGATTCCTTTCAGAAAAGTCGTATGATTTCTATCAGAGACCTGTTGTCTAATTTCTACCTGCACTACAGCCAAATTCCTCTTATTCTTCTCAAAACTCCCTTTAGATCCTCGATCTGGATTTAGGTGAAATTCACTTTGCAGTTTTCAGAGAACCACTGCCCAATCTCTATCAGAACCTGTTTATTGTTGGGGGTTTTCTTGTTTCTGTTTTTCTGTTGCTTTGAGACAAAGTGTTGCTCTTACCTAGGCTGGAGTGCAATGGTGAGATCTCGGCTCACTGCAACCTCTGCCTCCCAAGTCTCCCAAGTAGCTGGGATAACAGGCATGTGCCACCATGCTTGGCTAATTTTTGTATTTTTAGTAGAGATGGGGTTTCTTCATGTTGGTCAGGCTGGTCTTGAACTCCTGACCTCAGGTGATCCACCCGCCTCGGTCTCCCAAAGTGCTAGGATTACAGACGTGAGCCACTGCGCTGGGCCATCAGTCCGTTTTCTATCTGCTCTATTATCTAATTTTTTCCTGTTCTGTAGTCTGCTTTCTGTCTGTCCCACTGCCTAATTTTGACCTGCTCCACAGCCTGGTTTCTGCCCACCCTGCTGCCCACAGCTGTCCGGGCCCTCCCATCTGCCCCACCTGGGACACGAGGAGCTGCAAGTCATGCTCAAAGGCTCTCAGGGTCCGCTGCATGGAGCTGGCGTTGGGTCTCGGCTCAGGCGGGGTGGTCAGGCGGGGCAGCCGCCTCCGCTTCTCCTCAATCTGTCCCTGAAGCTCTCTGGCATCACTGAAGAACTTATGTAGCTCCCGAGAGGCAGCCAGCAGCTGGGCCCGTGTGCCCATGAGCTCCAGCAACTCAGCCCAGGCCTCGTTCAGCCCGTCCTTCCACTCGGCCATGGTGGCCGCTGCTGTATGGCCACACTCAATCAGCTCATCCACCATCTGGTTCACAGCTGCCAGCCGCTCCCGCCCTGCTGTGCCTGTCTCATTGGCGAACTCTGAGAATTTTTCCTGCAGCACCTGCCACGAGGAAGTGGTGGGCGGGGGACAGGTACAGCAAAGTGAGCAAAGGGGCAGCATACACCAGCCCCCTCCAACCTACAGTTTTTTTTTCTTTTTGAGACAGTCTTTCTCTGTCACCCAGGCTGGAGTACAGTAGCACAGTATCTGCTCACTGCACCCTTCACCTCCCCAGTTCAAGTGATTCTCCTGTGTCAGCCTCCAAATAGCTAGGACTATAGGCGCGTGCCACCATGCCCAGCTAATTTTTCTGTATTTTTAGTAGAGACGGGGTTTCACCATGTTGGCCTGGCTGGTCTCAAACTCCTGACCTCAAGTGATCCCCTTGCCTCGACTTCCCAAAGTGCTGGGATTACCGGCGTGAGCCACCACATGGTAACAGAGTCTACCATTTTGTGGTAGGTAAGAGTAACAACA
Organism: Saguinus oedipus; assembly: GCA_031835075.1. NCBI lineage: Eukaryota > Metazoa > Chordata > Mammalia > Primates > Cebidae > Saguinus > Saguinus oedipus. The sequence continues at coordinate 43,402,184 of CM063187.1, read as the reverse complement.
ATCATCATCATCATAACCAAAAATATCTGACACCCATCAAAGCCCGAGCAGTAATGGTAACAAGAATAATGAGTGGGAAGCTCATAATAACTAACACTGTGTAGGGCGCCGTGTGTGCCAACCAGGGTCCTCAGAGCTTTACATGATATTAACTCACTTGTCTCACCACAGAGCTATGAGGTGGGTGCTATTATCATACTACAAATGGGGAAACTGAGGCACAGAGAACTTTAGTGGTAGCTCTTAGTATCACTTTTTTAATTTTGAGATGGAGTCTTGTGCTTAAAAAAAAAAAAAAAAGGAGATGGAGTCTCGCTCTGTCACCAGGCTGGAGTGCAGTGGCATGACCTCGGCTCACTGCAACCTCCCCCTACCGGATTCAAGCCTTCTTCTGCCTCAGCCTCCTGAGTAGCTGCGATTACAGGCGTTCGCCACCAGGCCTGGCTGATTTTTGTATTTTTAGTAGAGACAAGTTTTCACCATATTCACCAGGCTGGTCTCAAACTCCCGACCTCGTGATCCACCCGCCTTGGCCTCCCAAAGTGCTGAGATTACAGGAGCGAGCCACCGTGCCTGGCCAAGGTATCACTTATTACTAATGACACTCACCGAGACGTGCTCAAAGTCCTGGCCGAGCTCGGGGGAGCCAGCTACCACCTCCTTCTCAGCAATCCAGTGCTCAAGCTCGCCCACCTGGCGGCTGAGCTGGTACAGCCAGTACTGCTGCTCCAGGGCTACCCGGCGCTCCTCGCCCAGCTCCTTGAGTGCCACATACAGGCGGTCCACCTGAGACTGCCGCCGGCTGATCTGCTCGCTGATGGGGGACAAGAAGAGGCAGGAATGAACCCCGAGATTTCTGGGGCAGAGCGTGAACCCCCTAAACCTCCTCCCCAGGACAGGGTTGTGTCTCCTTAAAATCTTCAAGCAAGGCTGTGTCTCCCGGGCAAGGCTCTGTTTTCTTTTCTTTCTTTTTCTTTTTTGGAGACAGGATCTTGCTCTGTTGCTCAGGCTGGAGTGCAGTGGTGCAATCACAACTCACTGCAGCCTCCACCTCCTGTGCTCAAGCAATCCTCCCATCACAGCCTCCTAAGTGGGACCACAGGTGTATGACTCCACACCTGCTGTTAGATTTTTTATAAAGATGAGGTCTCAGTATGTTCCCTCTGGTATCAGACGATCCTCTTGCCTCAGCTTCCCAGAGTGTTGAGATGAGAGGATGAGCCACCATGCCTGGCCAGGACTCTGTTTCTGCAAGTCGGGTTCAGACAGCTCTGCATCTCAGCATGCAGGCAAAGCTCTGCTTCCCTAGTTGCATATGCTCACCTCCACCAGCCTCACCCAGTTTCTATCTCTGTTTCATGCCCCTGCTATCCAGGAACCTGGGTGGGACTTGACTTCCAGCTTGGGTCCCCAGCCAATTCACCCCACCTCTATCCCCAATCTCTGGGCCCACTTGGACAGAAGCTGCTCCCTGTACCTCCTCCTTTCAGATTTCACCCCTGGTCCAGGCCCGGAGCTCATCACCAGCCTCCACCAGGCAACATCACCCCACTGCACCAGGAGGTCTCGGGCCCTACCCCTATAGCCAATCTCAGTGCAGGCTTTTCTGTCCTCCCAGACACTGGGTAGAAAGAGGCCCTTGCCCGTCCAGAGCAAATTCTTCTCTACGCCAGTCCCAGACATCGCCTCCTCTTTTCTCCCCCGACAAGGTCACCACCACTACACTCAAATCCGGGTGCTCCTGGCCCCACCCTCTCAACCATCCCTGAGCCGTGTCCCCCCCAATTCCTGCCTGCCCACTTGCCAAATCCCAGGGCTCCAGCACACAGCAAGGAGGACCTCTCCCACCCAATGTCCAATTCCAGCGCTGCTCCAACTCCCAACAGCCAAGCTTCAGGTCCTGCAGGACCATTCCTGTGGACCGGCTCTGCCCCCACGCCCACCTGTCCGGGTGCCCCATCTCCAGCAGCGCCCGGCACTGGCGCGACAGCTGCGCGATGCTTTCCTCGTAGTTCTCCACGCCTTGCTCCAGCTGCAGGTGTTTCTTGAGCAGCTGCAAGGTGCTCTGTTCATCCTGGGGGCACAAAGCGCCCACGATGAGGCGGCAGCGGCGGCCCCAGGCTCCAGCGCCTCCAGGCCCTCCGCATCCCCAGCCCGGGCGCACCTTGCCCTTGTCCTCACTCATCATGAGCAGCTCCTGCTCGCCCAGCCACGCCTCCACCTCCGCCACGTCGAAGTAGTACTGCTCCACCTGGAAGGCGGCGTCCAGTGCCTGCTGCCGCCGCTCGGCCGCCTCCCGCAGTCCGGCCCAGGCACTCTGCAGCTGCTCAAGGCCCCGGCGCACGGCCTCTGCCTCCGGGCTGCGCAGCGACGCCAGCGCACCGGCGCGCTCCAGCACCTCCTCCAGGCGCGGCCCGTGTGCCTGGATCTCCCGCCGCAGGCCCTGGGGACGGGAGGTGGGGGCGTGGGTGGAGAGGGCGCTTTCCGAGGCCCTGCAAGACCACAGGCTCCTCTGCTACTGGCACAGTCCACGGACCCAGTTCGCTTACCACGTGCCGGGACCATGTAAGCATTTTGCTGATACCCCCTCACTCGTCATAACCCCATGCTACAGGTGGGAAAACAGGCACAGAGGGGTGAAGTACGGTGCCCAAGAACAAGCAGCCAGTAAGGAGAGACACGATTTGAACAAAGGAGGCTAGTTCCAGAGACTGCTCTGGGCCAAGACGCTTGCCCACCCAAGATGGGCCCTGATACAGAAACCCTGCAACTTAGCGGCTGAGGTATCGCTTATATACGGTGAAGTGCACCAACCTGAGGTATACAGTTGCACACATTTGTGCACACGCATACACCGGTGTACCCAGATCAGCCTGTGGAACACCTCCGTGCCCCAGAACGTTCTCTCAGCCACTGTACTTGCAGAGTACCTTATTTAACTTTTCGTGTGCCTCAACTGGCCAACAAAAATAACAACAGCAGCACGTCCTCTTCTTTTGCTTTTTTAGAGACAGGGTCTCGCTCGCTCTATCACCCATGCTGGAGTGCAGAGGCACTATCGCACTCACTGCAGCTTTAAACTCCTGGGCTCAAGTGATCCTCCTGCCTCAGCCTCCTAAGTAGCTGGAACTACAAGTGTGCACCACCATGCCTGGCTATTTTTTTTCCTTTCTTTTTTCCTTTTTTTTTTGAGACAGAGTCTCACTCTGTTATCAGGTGCCAGGCTGGAATGCAGTGGCACGACCTCAGCTCACTGCAACCTCCACCTCCCAGGTTCAAGCAATTCTCTTGCCTCAGCCTCCCAAGTAGCTGGGACTACAGGCTCGTGACCACACCCAGCTAATTTTTGTATTTTTTGGAAGAGATGGGGTTTCACCATGTTGGCCAGGATGGTCTCAATCTCTTGACCTCGTGATGCACCTGCCTCAGCCTCCCACAGTGCTGGGATTACAGGCTCGAGTCACTGTGCCCAGCCCAAGGCATTATTACTATTATTCCTCTGGTATGTGTCTTGCTTTAGGCGCTGGTAAAGTAGTTGCTTTGACCAAGGGGTTCCCCCACTATGCAGTTTGAGAACCACTGCTCTAGACCAACTCTACTTATTTACATGTGGAAACTGAGGCCCAGAGGAATGAAGAGATATTCGGAGATTTTTAGGAGCTCAAAATCCCCCTCCCCACTTTGCTCAGCTTAGGGAACAGTAGTGCCCTCTTGCTGATTATCTCTGTCCTTTGTCCCTATGGTGGTTTTTGTTTTTGGTGTGTGTGTGTGTGTGTGTGTGTGTGTGAGAGAGAGAGAGAGAGAGGAGAGAGAGTGTGTCTCACTCTGTTGCACAGGCTGGAGTGCACTGTGTGTTCAAGGCTCACTACAGCCTTGACCTCTGGGCTCAAGGAACCCTCCCTCTTCTGCCTCCAGAGGAGCTGGGACTACACCACCACACCTGGATAACTCAATGTTTTGTGATTTTGTTTGTTGTTGTTTTACTTTTCCCTTGTCCAGTAGCCATTCCCCTTCCTTCTAGTCACAAGCTCCTGATTTTCCTCTGGGGAACTCCCTTTGCCTCCATCTCAGCCTTGAAGCTAAGGCTGATTCCAGCAGCAAGTTCCAGGGGAGGGCACTTAGCCAGGCCAGCCCAACGGGCAGTCCGAATCCCCATCCATCATTAGTTCAGGGGTGGGCATGGGATGCAGGTTGACACAATGAGAGTTATTCCTGGGAATATTGCTGACATTATAGAGAGGGGAAAATTCTCTTCAGTTTTGCTGGTGGGAGGTAAACCTGAATCTACTGGAGGCCTTTTATCACTAGGAGAGGAGAATTGGCTCATTCAGAGAAACGAATGAGAAAGCTCATTCAGAAAAACAAACAGGCTGGGCGCGGTGGCTCACACCTGTAATCTCATACTTTGGGAGGCCAAGGAGTGGATCACTTGAGGCCAGGAGTTTGAGACCAGCCTGGTCAACATGGTGAGACACCCCCAACACCCCCATCTCTACTAAAAATAGAAAAATTAGCCAGGCGTGGTGGTGTACACCTGCAATCCCAGCTACCTGGGCAGCTGAGGCAGGAGAACCGCTTGAACTCAGGAAGCGGAGGTTGCAGTGAGTGGAGATTGCACCACTGCACTCCAGCCTGGGTGACAGAGCAGGACTCCATCTCAGAAAAAAAAAGTAGAAGAAAGAAAAACAAACAAAAACAGAGCCACGAGTCATGGAAATACATGGAAGCCCCTGGATACGTCGGTATCCGATGTCCACACTCTTGTTAATTCCAAAATCCAATAAATTCATTGTTTTCCCTTTAACCACCTTCAGACGTTGTCTATCATGTGCATCCCAATGTGTCCTAACTTACTCCCTCACCTGGCTCTGCTCACCTGGTTCTTTTTGATGTGCTGCTGGACCGCCTGTAAGCCGTCGCCTCGCTCTGTCTGCATGGCCAGTGGCAGCCGCTCCTGAACCCATGCCTGGAGGGGACACAGGGGGCAGGTCAAGGAGGGAATGCATCCAAGAACCCCTGCATTGAAACTAAACTTTACACTTGTGCAGCATCCAAGGCCCTTCCTTGCCTGAGAGCCCAGTCGCATCTTCAGCCTCCTCCATTTTTTTGTTGGGGGGGGATGGGAACCAAACCCCAGGCTTAAATAATCCTCCCACCTCAGCCTCCCAAGTAGCTGAGACTACAGGCGCCACCACACTGTCTCAGCCTCCTCTGTTGACATACTCTGTCTTGCTCGCTGTGCTCAAGCCAGGCTCACACCATGGGCCTTTGCATGAGCAGGTCTGGCTTCCTGGAATTCCATTCCCATTTCCTCAGCTGGCTCACTGGTATTCTTCCTTCAGACCTCAGCTCAGATATCCCCTCCTCCAGGAAGCCCTCCCTGACTTTGAACCTTGGCCAGTTGCCTTCTCTGGGCTCCCACAAACCCTACACTCCCCTATCATATTCCTAAACACCCTGAATTGTCACCATCTGGGGACAAGTCTATTTTCCCTGTTGGACTCCAAGACCTCTGGGGCACAACGGGGTCTGCCTTGGTCACCCCTGTGGCCCCAGTATCATCCAAACACAGCGCTGGGGCCAGAATGATCAACTGAGTGAGCAAATGAATGAGCAAATCAGGAAGTTGAGTGATGGAATGAGGAAATGAACAGAGGCGTGAATGAATAATAAGTAAATAAATGAGTGGAGGAAAGGACAAGGATGGAAGAGTGAATCAATAAATGAGTGACTTCACGAATAAGTCAATCAGTGATTCAAAGCCAGTAAATGAATGTGAATGAATGAATGAGTGAAGGGCTGAATGCGCGTATGAGTGGGAGCGTCTCAGCCCTCTCCATCCTCGGCCCCGCCCCGCCCCGGGCTCCTGTGCGGGCCTCACCAGCTCGTCGTCCAGGTCGTGCGCCACCTGGTGCAATTCCTTGGAGGCCAGCAGCAAGCGGCGGCGCTCCTGCAGCGGCTCGAGCAGGCGCACCAGGCGCTCGCCCACCGCGTTCTGCCGCTCGCCCACCAGCTCCTTGCTCGCGGGTTCCAGCGGCAGCGCCGCAGTCTGGGCCTGCAGCTCTCCCACCTCGCGGTACCATTCCTCTACCTGCGACTCCATGGACTGTGGGGACAGGGGACAGGGGCAGGATCAGCGGGGCCCACCTGCCCTCCCGATCCTGCTGTGACTCTCCAGTACCTTTATGGTGACAGCCAAACCCCTCACTGCGGCCCACCCTTCCACCCTCTGCTTGCTCAGTCCCCTCCAGGAGCGATGCCCTCCGCATGAACCTGCATCACACTAAGCTAGTCCCTGCCTGGGAGCCTTTGCCTTTGCTGTTTCTTCTGCCAGGCATGCTCTTCCTTGTCAATCAATTTCACCTGGAGTATTACCTTCTCAAAGAGGCTTACCTGACCCGGGAACTAAAGTGGTCCATTAATTGACTAGTTCTCAGAACAACCCTTCAACGTTGGTAGTCTCCCTGTTTTACAGAGGAGGAAACTGAGGCCAAGAGAAGTTAAAGAATTTGTCCAAAGAGTCAACTTCCCAAAAATTATTACTATCAAGTTTAGTAATAATTTTTTGTTAATGATTTTTTTTTTTTTTTTTTTGAGAAGGAGTCTGGCTCTGTTGAGGCTGGAGTACAATGGCATAATCTTGGCTCAATGCAAACTTCACTTCCTGGATTCAAGTGATTCTCCTGCCTCAGCCTCCAGAGTAGCTGGGATTACAAGCACTCACCATCATGCCTGGCTAAATTTTGTATTTTTGTAGAGATGGGGTCTCACCATAATGGCCAGGCTGGTCTTGAACTCTTGACATCAGGTGATCCGCCCACCTCGGCCTCCCAAAGTGCTGGGATTACGGGCATGGGCCATCGCACCCATTTGAATTTTTTTTTTGAGATGGATGAGCAAAGCAGCCTGCACTGTGTCACCCAGGCTGGAGAGCGGTGGGTGATCTCAGCTCACTGCAACCTCCACCTCCCAGGTTCGTGTGATTCTCGTCCCTCAGCCTCCCAAGTAGCTGGGGCTACAGGGACCTGCCACCATGCCCAGCTAATTTATTTTTGTATTTTTAGTGGAGATGGGGTTTCACCACATTGGTCAGGCTGGTCTCAAACTCCTAACCTCAAGCGATTTGCCCATCTTGGCCTCCCAAAGTGCTGGGATTACAGGCTAAAAAAATATTTGACACTAAAAAATTATCAAAATAAATACAAAACTGGCCGGGCGCGGTGGCTCAAGCCTGTAATCCCAGCACTTTGGGAGGCCGAGGTGGGTGGATCATGAGGTCAAGAGATCGAGACAATCCTGGTCAGCATGGTGAAACCCCGTCTCTACTAAAAATACAAAAAATTAGCTGGGCACAGTGGCACGTGCCTGTAATCCCAACTACTCGGAAGGCTGAGGCAGGAGAATTGCCTGAACCCAGGAGGCGGAGGTTGCGGTGAGCCGAGATCACGCCATTGCACTCCAGCCTGGGTAACAAGAGCGAAACTCCGTCTCAAAAAAAAAAAAATAAATAAATACAAAGCTATAGTGATTTGGATGGCAGCTGTGTCACAGGGATAGACAGGAATGCAAAAGCAGACCCAAATATAAAGGAAAATGCATGTGTTTCATAGGTACCAATTCAAATCCCCAAGGAAAAGATGGATTACTTAATGAATGGTCATGGGCTAACTGGCTAACCACTTTAGCTGGATCCTTTCCTTGGTGTTTATACTAAAAACAATCCCAGATGGATTAAAGACCTAAATGGAGTGAGTAAATCCATTAGACACTAAAAGAAAACCTGAGCAAATGCTTTTATAATGTTGGGATGGAGAAAAATCTTTCTAAGCATAAAAAAGATAAAGGGAAAGATTTATAAATTTGATCATATAAAAATTAGAACATCAACCAAAATTTCACAGAGTTGGAAGGCAAATGACAAACTGTAAAAACTGATATATATTAGAGCAAGGAACTAGTTTAACAATCAAAGAATTTCCCTCCATCCTGCTTCCTTTGTCTTCATAGCACTTACCACCATCAGACAACTCTATTTATTTATTTATTTATTTTTTGAGACGGAGTTTCGCTCTTGTTACCCAGGCTGAAGTGCAATGGCACGATCTCGGCTCACCGCAACCTCCGCCTCCTGGGTTCAGGCAATTCTCCTGCCTCAGCCTCCTGAGTAGCTGGGATTACAGGCACGCGCCACCGTGCCCAGCTAATTTTTTGTATTTTTAGTAGAGACGGGGTTTCACCATGTTGACCAGGATGGTCTCGATCTCATGACCTCGTGATCCACCCGCCTCGGCCTCCCAAAGTGCTGGGATTACAGGTTTGAGCCACCGTGCCCGGCCACAACTCTCTTTATTTTTCAGGGATGTGTTGTTTTTGTTTTCTGACAGGGTCTCGCTCTGTCATCCAGGCTGAAGTGCAGTGGTGAGATCATAGCTCACTGCAGCCTCAAACTCTTGGGCTCAAGGGATCCTCTTGCCTCAGCCTTCCAAGTAGCTAGGACTACAGGCACACACCACCATGCCCAGCTCATTTTTAAAATTTGTCATAAAGATGGGGGTCTCGCTATGTTGCCCAGGCTGGTCTTGAACTCCTGGGCTCAAATTCTTCTCCCACGTTGGCCTTCCAAAGTGCTGGGATTACAGGTGTGAGCCACTGCTTCTGGGTACTTGTGTATTTTTACTGGTCCCTGCTTCCAGAATGTAACCCACATGAGGGGAGGGGCTCTGTCATACTCACTGCTGTATTCTTGAAAGCCTAGAACAATTTCTGGTACACAATAGGCCTTCAGTTATGATTTGTTCAATGTATGCATGAATGACATCAGCAAAGAAAAAGACTGTCCAAAAAGAGAAATGGGTATCAGATGTGAACAGGCAACAGACAAAAGAAATAAGCATATAAAAAGGCGCCCAGTCTTATTAATCAGCCGGAAAATGCAAACTTAAACAAGACATCCTTTTTTTTCTTTTTTTTTGAGACAGAGTTTTGCTCTTTTTGCTCAGGTTGGAGTGCAATGGCATGACCTCAGCTCACTGCAACCTCCACCTCCTGGGAGGAATCGCCTTGGAATCACCTCCAAGTGATTCTTCTGCCTCAGCCTCTAGAGTGGCTGGGATTACAGGCACATGTCGCTATGCCCAGCTAAGTTTTTGCATTTTTAATAGAAATGGGGTCTCACCATGTTTGCCAGGCTAGTCTTGAACTTCCGATCTCAGGTGATCCACCTGCCTCGGCCTCCCAAAGTGCTGGGATTACAGAAGTGAGCCACCATGCCCGGCCAAGACATCCTTTTCTATACATTAGGTTAGCAAAAATGTAAAAGACTTATGGTATCTAATGCTGGAAAAGATGCTGGGAGATGGGCACACTCAGCCACTGTCATTGGTGGTGTAAATTGGTAGAGCGTTTTTGGAAGGCAATTTGGCAGGTCTTACATCAAAATGCAAAATGTGCATCTGCTTGACTCAGCACTGGCACTTCCACTTCTAGGAATATAACTAAAAAAATACTGGCACAGACCTGGCGTGGTGGCTCACGCCTGTAATCCCAGCATTTTGGGAGGCCAAGGCGGGTGGATCACAAGGTCAGGAGTTTGAGACCAGCCTGGCCAACATGGTAAAATGGCTCATCTACATTAAAAATACAAAAATTAGCTAGGTGTGGTGGTGCATGCCTGTAATCCCAGCTACTTGGGAGGCTGAGGCAGGAGAATTGCTTGAACTCAGGAGGCAAAGGTTGCAGCGAGCTGATATTGCGCCATTCCAGCCTGGGTGACAGAGCAAGACTCTATCTCAAAATAAATAAATAGGCCGGGCGTGGTGGCTCACACCTGTAATCCCAGCACTTTGCCAGGCTGAGGTGGGTGGGTCACCTGAGCTCTGGAGTTAAGACCAGCCTGACCAACATAGTGAAACCCTGTCTATAAAAAAGAAAAATAATAAATAAATAAATAAATAAAATTTCAAAAGAAAATACATTTTAAAAAGAAAAAAAAAAAAGAAATACTGTCAGAGATCCACAAAGATGTAATCAGAGCAGAGTCTGTGATGGAAAAAAATGGAAACAACCCGAATGCTCATCAGGAGAGAAATGGTTAAGCCAGGTGCAGCAGCTCATGCCTGGAATCCCAGCTATGTGGAGGCTGAGGTGAGAGGACTGCTTGAGCCTAGGAGTTTGAGTCCAGCCTGGGCAACACAGTGAGACCTCCTCTCTTTTTTTTTCTTTTCTTTTTTTTTGAGATTGAATCTTGCTCTGTCACCCAGACTGGAGTGCAGTGGTGTGATCCCAGCTCACTGTAACCTCCACCTCCCAAGTTCAAGAGATTTTTCTGCCTCAGCCTCCTGAGTAGCTGAGATTACAGGCATGCGCCACCATGCCTGGCTAATTTTTGTATTTTTAGTAGAGACAAGGTTTCACCACGTTGGTCAGGCTGGTCTTGAACTCCTGACCTGTGATCCGCCTGCATCGGTCTCCCAAAGTGCTGGGATTACAGGCGTGAGCCACCATGCCCGGTGTGAGACCTCCTCTCTTAAAAAAAAAAAAAAAAAAGAGTAAAATGGTTAAACAAATCAAGACTAGTATGAAATAATAGCCAAGAGTTGCTGTGAAGAAGAAAAAGCAAGTTAGAACCTACCTATGAATATAAATGTTAGTGGATTGCCCATGCATAAAAATTCCCTGGAGTAGGGGCCCAAAGTGGCTCCGGCCGGATGTCGTGGCGCTTGCGAAGGCGAGGCCAAGAGTTCAAGGCCAACCAACCTCAGCAACCTTACAAGCTCTCAATGATTGGCAAAAAAAAAAAAAAAAAAAATCCCTGGAGTAAACAAGAAGTTCGTAACAGATGGTTCTTATTGGGAAGATGAGAACTTACTGAATGGGGAACAGGGATGAAGGAGATAATTTCCCCTTAGGATTTCCTTAGAGTTTTTGATGTCTTAACCATGAAAATTCATTTATTCAAAAATTGAAATTAAACATGAATGCCTGGAAAGTGCTGGTTTTTTATAAGTAAAAAAAAATTAAACATGAAAAGCAAATAAAATAAAAACATTAAACATCCATATATGCAGACTCGTAGATGCAGAAAGAGGCACAGACAGATGCACACAACGTAATGAGGCTCCCTTTGGGATGTGGGATTGGGAGGCAGATCAGAGGGAGACTTTAGGTTTTACTGAAGACTGCTGGGTTAGTAAATTTTCTTCCCAAAAGAATACATTTATGTATTACCCCTGTAATTCTAAACAGATGGAGGAAAACTAGAGAAGAAAACGAAATACAATAAAAAAAAATTAAGTGGTAGCAGATTACGGCAAATGACTGTAAAACAAAACCCAAAACTCAAGAACCAAGCCAAGACTTCTTGTTCCAAGGTTCTGTAGTGCACAGTTATTGGTTTTGCCTGCCCAAAATCCAACTTCTCCTTCCAAACACATCAAAACTCACTCTCAGGTCCTGAGGTTCCTGAAGGGCAAATGAAACCTAGAGAGCCATGGCTAATCACATGACCCAAGTGGGGCCAATCAGCACACTGAAAACACCCTGGCTATAAGGATTGGGTTAGAGATGAGCATGTGACCTCAGATGGGCCAATGAAAACTCTTCCCACTTTTTCTTTTTTGGTAGAGGTGGGGTCTCAGTATGTTGGCCAGGCTGGTCTCGAACTCCTGGCCTCAAGAGATCCTCCCATCTTGGCCTCCTAAAGTGTGGGATTACAGGTGTGAGCCACTGTGCCCGGCCACTCTCCCCACTTCTGCCAGGAAAGTGTGTGTGCACAGAAGAGATGCTGTCTTTCCCATGGGCTTCCTAAACTGGGAGGATATAAGCCTCGTATCCTGGGGTCATTCTGCCAACATCAGGGACTCCCTGATAATGAGGCCAACACAGAAGAAAGTGGTGCTCAGAAAAGAAGACAAGGAGATTTGTGAAGACATAATTGGAGTTACTGATCAAATTGTGTCTTCATAAATTGAAGACATAATTTGTGAATTGTGAAAATATAATTAGCTGAGATTGTGCCACTGCACTCCAGCCTGGGCGACAGAGTGAGACTCAAGAAAGAAAGAAAAAGGAGGAAGGCAAGGGAAGGAGGGGGAGGGAAGGGAAGGAGGGGGAGGGAAGGGAAGGAGGGGGAGGGAAGGGGAGCGGAAGGAAGGGGAGGAAAGAAAGGGAAGGGGAGGGGAGGGGAGGGGAGGGAAAGGGAAGAAAGAAAGGGAAGGGATGGGGAGGAAAGAAGGAAGGAAGGAAGGAGGGAGGGAGGGAAGGAAGGAAGGAGGGAGGGATCCCTTGCCTTGTTGCCTTGAGTCATAGGGCTGTACAGCCTTGAATCTGCACTCCTCTTCCAGGCCATGCTGAGCTGGACACAAAAACATGGAGCAGAGAAGCAGAATGGGGGGAGGTGGTGTTTCCTTGGCCAGAGAAAGAGCTTTGCTTAGGGTGGGAGTGGGCCTGGAAAAAGTGAGGGGTCCCCAGGGACAGAGCCTGGCAGCTGCAAAGCCTCCAGTGCTTTTTCTCAGATGGCAGGAGACCAGCCTCCACCCCTCCAAGCAGAAGCCTGTGGTGGAGGCCAACCAGCTGGCCAGGTCCCTTAGGGCTGGGGAGCTGTGACTTGAGACTCCACCATCTGGCTTCTCCGCCAGGAAGCACAGCTTGGCAAGAGGCCCTGAGAGAGGATTCTGGGTCACGTGGCCAGGACCTGGAAGGTGGGGTCCCAGGGAGCCTGCTGGAGTGTGTGGGGTGGAGGACAAGGGAGATAACACAAGGAGGACGTCAGGAATAAGGAGAGCACGAGGGAAGGAGGCAGAAATGGAGGAGTCAAGTAAGAGACAGAGAGACCAGGCACAGTGGCTCACACCTGTAATCCCAGCATTTTGGGACGCTGAGGCGGGTGGATCACCTGAGGTCAGGTGTTCAAGACCAGCCTGACCAACATGGTGAAACCCCATCTCTACGAAAAATACAAAATTTAGCTGGGCATGGTGGCCCGTGCCTGTAATCCAGCTACTCAGGAGGCTGAGGCAGGAGAATCGCTTGAACCCGGTAGGCTGAGGTTGCAGTGAGCCGAGATTGTGCCATTGCACTCCAGCCTGGATGACAGAGCAAGACTCTGTCCCCCACTCCCCCCGCCAAAAAAAGAGACAGAGAGAAGGGAGTGAGAGAGTAGGACAGAGAGAAACACAAGAGAAGAGAGAGACAGAGATGGCGAAGGGAGGACAGAAAAAGGCAGAGAGGCCGAGGGGGACAGATCACTCACACAGGACACACCACTCCACCCCCAGACCCCGAGCCAGCACCTCCCCCTGCCCAGCCTGGTCTCAGTGCCCTGAGGGTGGATAGGACAGCCAGACAACATGCTAGGCTGGGTGGCAGCCTACCCCACTCCTGTGTATGCCCCAGGGGACAGCGGGGCCTTGGGAGGTCCCTTCCCCAGTGGCAGGTCCGGTGGGGCAGCTGTGGCCCACACAGTCACTCCCTGCCTTGGGCTCCCTCTGCTGGAAAAAGGACCCAGGAGTGTCGTGCTGGGGCCTGCCCCTGGCACCTGTCACTGTAAGACCCCAGGGTCACTCCCTTGTCTCCTCTGAGCTTCAGCCCCTCTCTTGAACAATGTGGACCCCCCCATCTCAAGGTTTGCTGAGCTTGGTTGGGACTGAACCCTCTACCGGAGGGTCTTGTACTATGGCTGAAGCAGGAGGCCCTAATTCCTTCCTCTGAAACCTAAATAGTACAAAAGAGGGTTAGGATGGTCAAGCTCACCAGGTGCATTGGGAAAAAATGCAAATGCACACACTGCAGTTAGCTACCACTTCCTAGCCATTGGACTGGGAAAGGTCTAAAACGTCTGACAATACCAAGTGTTGACAAGGACGTGAGGGAGCAGGAGCTCGTGTGTACTGCTGGGGAGAGAGCGCCCAGCTGCACAAGGACCTTGGCAGGCGATTTGGCAAAAGCAAGTGAGCCAAAGATGGTTCTTTTAACACTATATGAATATTTTATTTACCACTTCCAAATTACTTTTTTTTTTTTTGAGACAGGGGTCTCATTCTGTGGACCAGATTGGGGTGCGGTGACACAATCATGGCTCACTGCAATTTCAACCAACCTTCTGGGCTCAAGTGATCCTCCCATTTCAGCCTTCTGAGTAGTTGGGACCACAGGCGTGTGGATCTCGCTATGTTGCCCAGGCTGGTCTGGAACTCCTGGGCTTAAGTGATCCTCCTGCCTTGGCCTCCCAAAGTGCTGGGAATACAGGCATAAGCCACTGTGCTCAATCATCCACGTTGCTTTTTTAAAGTGTGTTTTAATACAGTGCATGTCAATAGGTCTAATCCATACAGACAAAGCTTTTTGAGGATCTCGATGACTTTTAAGAGTGTAAGTGGAGGGCCAGGCATGGTGGCTCACGTCTGTAATCCCAGCACTTTGGGAGGCCAAGGTGGGAAGATCATGAGGTCAGGAGATCGAGACCATCCTGGCCAACATGATGAAACCCTGTCTCTACTAAAAATACAAAAAAAAAATTAGCCGGGCGTGGTTGCAGGTGTCTATAATCCTAGCTACCAGGGAGGCTGAGGCAGGAGAATCACTTGAACCAGGAGGCAGAGATTGCAGTGAGCCGAGATCGCACCACTGTACTCCAGCCTGGGTGACAGAGCAAGACTTCATCTCAAAAAAAAAATTAGTATAACGGGGTCCTGGAGACCCAGACATTTGAGAGCTGCTAGTCTATATAAAGTAATGACCCTCATGGCTGGGTGTGGTGCCTCACACCTGTAATCCCAGCACTTTGGGAGGCTGAGGTGGGCAGATCACCTGAGGTCAGGAGTTCAAGACCAGCCTGGCCAGCATGGCAAAAGCCCGTCTCTACTAAAAATACAAAAATTAGCTGGGCATGGTGGTGTGTGCCTGTAATCCTAGCTACTCAGAAGGCTGAGGCAGGAGAATTTGTTTGAACCCAAGAGGTGGAGGTTGCGGTGAGCTGAGATGGCACCATTGCACTCCAGCCTGGGCAACAAGAGTGAAACTCCATCTCAAAAAATAATAATAAATAAATAAATAAATAAAGCGCTGGCCTCGCTGCCTCCATCACATTTGGATCTGTTTGTCTTTTTGTTCTTCTGCCTGCTTCCCCCACCAGAGTGGGATTAACTTGAAGGCAGTAACTTTTCATCCATTTTGCCAACTGCTATATCCCAACACCCAGAAAAGTGCTTGGCACATAGTGGGTACCTAATAATTATCTGATGCAGAGATGAATGAATAAATACTAATCAGTGTCATTATGTATTTCTTTTTCTTTTTCTTTTTTATTTTATCTTTATTTTTTAAAGATGGGGTTTCACCATGATGGCCAGACTGGTCTTGAACTCCTGACCTCAGGTGATCCACCCACCTCAGCCTCCCAAAGTGCTAGGATTACAGGTGTGAACCACAAGGCGCCCAGCTATTTTTTTTAATTTTTTTAAAAGTATAGAGACGGGGTTTCACTATGTTGGCCAGACAGGTGTCGAACTCCTGACCTTGTGATCCTCCTGCCTTGGCTTCCCAAAGTGCTGGGATTACAGGCATGAGCCACTGCACCCGGCCTGTTATGCATTTCTTTTTTTTTTTTTTTTTTTTTTTGAGATGGAGTTTCGCTCTTGTTACCCAGGCTGGAGTGCAATGATGCAATCTCGGCTCACGGCAACCTCCGTCTCCTGGGTTCAGGCAATTCTCCTGCCTCAGCCTCCTGAGTAGCTGGGATTACAGGCATGCGCCACCATGCCCAGCTAATTTTTTTGTATCTTTAGTAGAGACAGGGTTTCACCATGTTGACCAGGATGGTCTCGATATCTTGACCTCATGATCCACCCGCCTCGGCCTCCCAAAGTGCTGGGATTACAGGCTTGAGCCACCGCGCCTGGCCTGTTATGCATTTCTTACTAGCCCTTTTTTTTTTTTTTTGCCACACACTATGCCAAGCCCTATAGAAGCACATCTACATAGGAAGTATATCAAAAAGGAGTGAAGAGTCGAGGGTGCTAGATTGAAATCCAGGGTTTGCTATTTGCTACTCTGGACAAGTAAGTTCACCTCTCACCTCCTGAAAGCTCAAGTTTCCCGTCAGTCAGTCAGGCATTGTCCTGACATGTAAAAGCAGCAGTCACGTGGACCAGATATCATGGCTCATGCCTGTAATCCCAGCACTTTGGAAGGCTGAGGTGAGAGGGTTGCTTAAGCCCAAGAGTTTGAGACCAGCCCGGGCAATATGGTGAGACCCTGTCTCTATAAAAAGTTTTAAAAGATGATCCAGATATGGGACTGTGCACTTGTGGTCCCAGCTACTTAGAAAGCTGAAGTAGGAGAATCACTTGAGCCCAAGAGTTTGAGGCTGCAATGAACTGAGATCAAGCCACTGTACTCCAGCTTGGGCAACAGAGTGAGTCCCTATCTCAAAGGAAAAAACAAACACCACCACCAACCAATAAAAGAAAACCAAAGGTAGGAGCCATTACTCCTTGGGAGGTGAGAAGCAATGGTCACATTCACCTCTGGTCATTCCACGTGAACTGCTGTGTACCAAGCATCGAGCTGCCAAGCTGGGAGCAGATACAAAGCAGATGCTGTGTCTGTTCTCTAAGAGTGCCCTGTTTCATAAAGGAGACACTGATTAGTTCTGTGTCCTTGGGCCAGGTGCCTTACTTTCTGTGCCTCAGTTTCCCCCATTGGTAAAACAGGATAATAACAGTACCAATCTCCAGAAGTTGCTGGAAGGAGTCAGTGAATGCTTGGCCTAGAGACTGGTGGAGGAATGCTGAATGAATGTCACTGTTATTCCACGCAAAGCCATTTCCCTACCCCTGAGCCTTGGTTTCTCCATCCAGGAAATGGGTGTCAAGGTCCTGTGAAACCTTTAGCATGCTGGTCATTGACCTATTGCTTTGTGGCTCTAGATCCTTCCTTTTTCCTTTGTACTCCATACCTTAGGGATGGTGGCTGCTTCCAACAATTATTACTAGCTGGACTGCTTCAGTAATCCCTTTCTGCTCTTCCACAAGTTTGAAATAAATCCCCGTATTAAATCCCTTCCATTTGAAATACCTTGAGTGGGGTTGGACCCTGACCTGGCCCCCATGTGGCATAGGGAGCCCCCAGCCTGGCCATACCTGTAGCCTCTTGAGCTGACTGTTGACGGTGGCCAGGTCCCCTCCAGGGTCCACATCTTGCAGCTGGCTCTCCATATGGAGGAGCTTCTTGTCCAGCTCAGCGAAGCTCTGCACCAGCTGGTCTGCTTTGCTGGCCTCAAAGAGCTGCCGTGCCTTGGCCTGGGTGGTGCTCTCCAGCTCTGCCCAGCACTGGCGGATCTCGCCCAGTTTCTTCCGCACGGAGGCCGCCAGTTCGGGCTTCTCCTGCATCAGCTGCTGGCCCTCCTGCCCCAGGTAGGTGGATGGCAGGAGATGGGGAAGAAGGATCAATGGTGGGGAGGGACAGAGAAGTATGGGAGAGCAACAGGACACAGGGAAAGATGTGAAAAGAGAATCAGAGGCAGAGAGTTGCAGACATACAGGGAGAGAGAGACATGAGGGGTGGATGCAGAGATAGGCCCAGAAATGGAAGGAACCGGGGAAGAGATAAGAAGAGAGAGAGAAAGACAGACAGACAGACAGATAGAAGAGAGGAGAAGGAGACAGAGAGGAGAGAGACAGAGGGACACAGAGACATGGGAAGGACACAGGGAGAGACAAATAGCCACAGAGTGATCAACACAGAGACAGGCGCAGAAAAGCAGAAATATGTGGGGAAGACCATAAGACAAGGAGAAAGAGATAGACAGAGAGGAAAGAAACAGGGAGCCAGAGAGGCAGGGAGAGAATGAACGTCCATTAAACTCAAATCAAGAAGACTGCCTTCACCATATGCCACCATTTATGGAACATTAATGACCACTTAAGGGTTTAAGACCAACCTGGGTGTCTCTGTGTGAGTCAGAAGAGTGGGCATATCCAGGGCTGTAGGTCTAGGGGTTCAGCCAGAGTAGGGGAAGTTCTGGGGTTGAGACTTGGAGCAAGTATCTGTCTCAGTCCCTCCAAGGCTGAAGTCAAGTGGCCCAGAGCCACTTAGGTAACATTAAGTATTGAAAAACAAGACCATAGTAATTACAGCTCTTAGGTGTGTGACCTTGTATGAAGCACTTTTTGTGCACAAGAGCCCAGGTAGTAGCTATACTTATTATTTCCTCAATTTTATAAAAGAGCAAACTGAGGCTCCAGGAGGTCAACACAATTATCTAAGGCCCCACAGCTGGTAACAGGCACAGACACAGTTAGAACCGAGGACTGTAAGGCTGTAAGAATCCAAAGTTTACTATAACCCTGGGCTTCCCAGGCGCTGTCTCGGCCCATCTTGCCAACCTTCCATCTTAATGCTTCAAATGGTATGGAAGGAACCTTGTAGAGGAGGTTATAGGAAGAAGTGAAATATTTAACAAACAGGAGGATACAAGCATCATTCAGAAGAGATGCCGGCCATTTTATAGATGGGCAAACTGAGGCTCAAAGAGGTTATGTGAATCACTCAAACCCACACAGCTAGGAGCAGATCTGGAGCTGATTTGAGTCAGTCCAGAGGTGTGAGACCAGCAGGATGGCAGCAGAGGGTACAGCAGGTGAGACACGGGCTCCCTAAAGGTCTCTTGGACTTGGCATGGGCAGAGCGGCCATTAGCTTCCTCACCCTCTCGATCTTCTCCAGCCACTCCTTATTCTGAGCCAGCTCGGCCATGAATGCCTGGTGCCGGAGCCATCTCTTATGCAGCTTGTGGCTGTCCTCCCTCGTGCCATCCCGCGCCATCAGCATCTTCTCATGGATCCAGCCATCCAGCTGTGCAGGACAGGGAAGGAGGGCTCAGCCCATCCCCCCAACCTGCCACAGCCCCCCATTCGCTCCAGAAAGCCCTAGGTTCAGGGCCTGGGCTTCTAGGGTGTATGGGTGGAGGGAAGAGGGGAGGATGGGAAAAGCTTTGCAAGTGAGGCCTTTATGTTGGGAACAGGTGCAGCTCAAGCTCTTTCCTGGGTAGAGGATGGATGGAAGGGTACCCAGAATGCCCAATCCTTTGCCCCCCTGCCCTTTTCCTGAAGGAAGCCCTCCTCAACTCCTCACAAGCCCCCAAGGCAGGGCCAGTCAGCCCCTTAGACTTGGGGACAAATCACCCCCCACAAAACAAGCTCTCCAACCTAATTTAGCTAACTCCCAATTCATCTCCAGCACCACCCCTCCCATAACCACACTTAGATCCTTCATTCAATCTTAGCCACCTCCCAATAAGGACCAATTCAAGAGCCTTAATCCATTCCCAAGGGTATCAAGCGAAGCCCCCTATCTAGCCCCAGTTCCTCCAGTATGGCCAGATCAACCCCCCAAACAACCTCCCAGTTAAAGCCAACTCTAGCTCTCTCTAAACCAGCCCTCCAATCTGGAGTAGACCTATCCTCCACAATCACAATCCAGCACCCCTAATGAGCCCACAGGGCTCCCCAAACCTAGCTCTGGGACTCTACGACCACAGATCCCCAAACCATGATGAGTTCTAGCCCTCAGCCAAAGCCAACCCCAGCCAAATGTGAAAAACAAAGCTGGCTCTCCAAACCAGTCCGGCCCAAAATCTAGCCCCAGACTCCCCATCGTGGATCAGATCGAACGTCCTAAGCCAGCCAGCACCCCGACCCTACAACTAAAGCCAGTTCTAGTCCACCCACCCATCAACAAAAACAGTCATCCAACACGCAAGCACCAAGAGTGAGCCCCCGCTGATGGCCCTGGGCAGGATCAATCACACGCTGCTTTCTGAGCCTCCCCACCCTCCTCCAGTAAAAAACCAGACTTATCATCCAAGCCAGAACTTCCCCACTCATGACCAAACCTGGCACCTGAAACAGTTTGCTCCTCCCCTTTCTCCTCCCCACTCCAGTCACAAGATCCTCCTCCCTCCCGCCTGCAAAAAAAAAAAAAAAAAAAAAACCACCGGACTCCCAGCTCCGAGGTCCCAGTAGGCAAATGCAGTCATAGCCAAGGACAAATCCCCAGATCCCCAGCCGGCCAAACCCCAGCCCACGTTCCCTGAGCATGTGCTCCCCAGGGGTCCAGGACAGCGTCACACTCCATACACACACTAGAACCAAGTCCAGTGCTGAACCCCCCGACTCAATTCACAGGTTCCTGACGCGCAGGGAAGAGTCCAACGGCAGCCAGAGCCCGCAATGAAAGCAGATCCCCTAAAGAGATAGTGCCCTATTCTCAAAGTAAAGCCCCCTCAAAAGTGATTCCCTCATCATGGAGGGCAAGACCAGACTAACCCCCGAAAGTCAGGAAAAGCCCCCGAAAGTCAGAGTCCCCCAGACCCAGAGAAAATCCAAGATCCCTCATCACTCAAGGCAGAGCCCCCCAAAAGTGATTCACCTCCATCATCCAAGGCTGACAAAGATCCCCCAAAACAAGAAAGAAACCCCCCAAAAGGTTGAGAAACCCCCAGCCCCAGGGCAAATCTTAGATCCTCCATTATCCGGAGAATAGCACCCCCCGAGAGGTTGAGACGCCCTGAACCCTCAGGGCAAATCCAGATTACCCTAGAAGTGGTCTTAGAAGCCCCCCTACCCCCGCTTCGCTCCCCTCCCCTGGGGGCCGGCTCCTCAATCCCGCCCGCGCCAGCACCGCGGACAGCTCCCGGCGTCCTTGCCCCTCCCCCAGGGCGGGGGTCCTGGAGCCTGCCCGGCCCGCCCCCGCGCCGCCCCGCCCCTCCTTCCCGCGGCCCCGGCGGGCGGGCACGCGCCCGAGCCCCCTCCCCCGCCTTCTCCGCGGGGTGCGCGCCAGCCCCCTCCCCTGGGCGCCCCCGAGACCTGAAGCGTCAGTGGCGTTGGCGGGGCGTCCCTGCGGCGGGCGGGCGTTTGCCCCTCCACTGCGACGGCAACGGCAGCGGAGGCAACGACTGAGGCTCCGGCGGCCGCGCGCCCCCTCCCTCGCCCCCGCGCCGCGGCCGCGCGCCCGCCCGCGCGCGCCCCCTGCCTGCCTCTCTGCCCGCCTCTTTGCGGAGCCCCAGGTGGGGGTGCAGGAGGAACCACCACTCGCCCCAAGGCTTCGGGTGGGGGGCTTCTGCGCCATCTCAGATGATTGCTACCTGGTCCAGAACAATCTCACAAGCGATCGGGGGTGCTCTGGAACCAAATCTAATGCCGGGAGGAGGCGCCTGGGCCTTGGACTTCCTCACTATGGGAGAGTGGAGATTATGGGGAGGGGGTTGGAGGAGGGCCTCCTGAACCATCTCTAGTGGGAAGAGTCTCGGGCTCCTGGCCACCACATGTGGACAGGGGACATGGAAGGGCGACCTGGAACATCCCTTACAATCTCCAGTGGGGGCGAGGGGGAACAGGGGGTTCCTCCAATGGCTCCATTCCCAGCCTATCCCAGTTATGGGGGGAGCGGGGTATGGAGGCCCTTCTTTATTTCATATGCAGAGAGAACAATCTCCCATGGGCGTTCAACATGGGTGGAGGGTCGAATCATCTTTAATTGAGGCTGAGGGGTTTAGCTGTTTGTCCTGGTTCTTAAACCATCTTTGGTTGAAAGAAACTTTATACGGGGTGACGACGGAGGAGGGGATGATCCTGGGTCACACAGATGGATGGGTTCGGGGCCAGGACTGTCTCTGTTTAGGGTTTAGGAAAATGTTTACTGGGCCATCTCTAATGTGTCCGGAGTCTAGAATTGTTTCTATGGAATGCAGGGGAAGGAGGGGAAGCCCGCGAGTTTCCTGAACTGTCACTAATAAGGAAGGGGGCCTGGACCACCTCTGATGAGGGGAGATCTTCCCTAATGTGTGCAGCTCATCCCTAAGGACTAAGGGAAGGGGCTTGATTCCCAGACACCTTTAAAGGGGCGAGGGCTTCGTTCAGAGCCATCACTGGCTAAAGTAGCCCACAGGGCCGCTGGCCCCCCATGGTCCCCAACCCCTATCCCCACCGCCCGCTCCGTCCTTCTCCGGGGGTAGAGGGATGCTCACAAATCTCGGGAGAGAAAGGTGAGATCAGCGCGCGTCCCCGCGGGACCCGTAGGCGCGGATACGCGCGGTTGCCAGGGGCGCCCGGGGCCCCTCCCTCCTTCCCGGGAGTCGGCGTGGGCAGGCAGAGCTGCGGAGCTTGCGCAATGAGACTCGGCTCCACGCGCCTCCTAGCGGCGCAGAGCGAGCATCGCTCCGCGACCCACTTAGACGGGGCGTCCCCACCCCCACCTCCGCTGAGGAGCATTTCCCACCCGACTAAAGGGAAGGTCTCCGTCCCCAGAACAGCTGGAGTTCCTACCTCATGGCAGTCTCGGAGGAAGTGCTGCAGCTCAAGTTGGTCATGTAGCTTTTGCATCCATTGCTGGGCCCGTAACTGGTTTTCTTGGTTCCTGGGGATGGGGAGATCGGGGCTGGGGATAGGTCCCGGGGGCAGGGGGACGGCGCTGGCAGTAGTAGGCTTGCTTGTGAGGGCATGGGGCTGGGTAGGGGAAGAAGGGCGTGGAGAATATGTAAGAGAGAGAGGAGGAGAGACCAAGGTGGGGATGAGGGGAGAGAGTCTAGGACAGACAAAAACAAACATAAGTGGGGCAAAGCCAGGGACAGGGCTGGAGAAGGGCAGAGAGAGACAGACAGACAGACAGACAGAGGAAGAGAGATAGAGGGAGAAGGAGAGATAAGCACCTAGAAAGAAAAGGATGCTGGTGGAGAGAAAAAGAGGCAACCACAGAGAGAAAGATAACAGAGAACTAAAGACAGATACCCAGAGACAAAAAAAAAAAAAAAAACAAAAAAACGAGAAAGTGAGAGGAGACACCAGAAAGAGATATAATAAGAAGAGATGAGCAAAGAGATGGAGCAGGGTAGAGCCAGAAAGACACTCAGGGAGCAGCAGATTAGGAGCCCACAGAGGACCGATGGCGGAGGGGGGCGCAGAGAAGCTGAAGCAGGCACTCCTGCAGGGAGAGCCAAGCCCTTGGCCTGACTGAACTGACCAGGCTGGACCCAGGCCTCACACCCTGGAGCCAGTTGGGACCATGGCCCCAGGCAGTCTAGCCTCCTGCCCACAGTGCAGGGCAAAGTGCCCAAGAGGCCTGGTGGATGGGGCTGGAGACCCCACATGGGCGCCCACACATGCCTGTCCTGCCGCTGTCATCCCCAGGGAGAGAGAGAATGTGAGACTATCCTCACAGGGTCCCCCTCAGAGTCCTTAGAGTCCTTACTCTTTTTTCCTTTTCTTTTTCTTTTTTTTTTTTTTTTTTTTTTTTTTTTTGAGACAGAGTCTCCCTCTGTCACCCAGGCTGGAGTGCAGTGGCCTGATCTCGGCTCACTGCAACTTCCACCTCCCAGGTTCAAGCAATTCTCCTGCCTCAGCCTCCTGAGTAACTGAGATTATAGGCACCTGCCGCTATGCCCAGCTGATTTTTGTATTTTTAGTAGAGATGGGGTTTCGCCATGTTGGCCAGGCTGGTCTCTAACTCCTGATCTCAAGTGATCCGCCTGCCTTGGCCTCCCAAAGTGCTGGGATGGGAGTGAGCCACTGTGCCCGGCCAATCTCAGAAGGCTTTCTGACCTTCCAGACCCCACATCCCCACCTTTCCAAACTCTTAGCCTCCTCACACTCTTTTCCCTCACTCTGTGATAACTTTACTGGCCTTCTCCCTCTCCCTTGAGCAAGCCTCAGGCCCTTGGCACTGGCTGTCCCCTCTGTTGGGACTCCTCCTTCCCCCAACGTCTACTCAACAATCACCTTCTTCACAAGATCCCCTGACTACTCCCCAACACTTTGGCTTTTTTTTTGAGACGGAGTCTCGCTCTGTCTCCAGGCTGGAGTGCAATGGCGCGATCTCAGCTCACTGCAGCCTCTACCTCCCGGGTTCAAGCGATTCTCCTGCCTCAGCCTCCAGAGTAGCTGGGACTACAGGCACACATCACCACGCCCAACTAATTTTTGTATTTTTAGTAGAGACAGTGTTTCACCATGCTGCCCAGGCTGGCCTCGAACTCCTGACCTTGTGATCCGCCCACCTCGGCCTCCCATAGTGCTGGGATTACAGGCGTGAGCCCCCGCGCCCAGTCTTTCTTTAATTTTCTCCTTAGCACTTAACACAATCTAACACATGCTATATGTTACTTATTTATCTTGTCCGTCTCCCATGCTAGGATATATGATTTCCACAAGGGCAGGGATTTCTGTCTGTTTTGTTCTTTGATGTGTCCCCAGTGCCTAGGAAAAGGGCTTGGCACACAGTACATCCTCAATTGTTAAATGAATGAATGCAAGAGATGCAGTGGCAGAGAGAAAAAGAGATGGCAGAAACAAAAGTACAGTGTCTGTGAAAGATAGGCAGAAAAGACAGACAGGGTTAGAGAGGTGCAGACAGAGGGAGAGAAAAACAGAGCGAGCGGAAAACAGAGATACAGAAATAGATGGATAGACGGAGGCAAAGAGACCGAGTGTGTAGGAGACAGTTCCAGACACAGAACCAGAGAGAAGGAACAGGAAGGGCCTGAGACAAGCAAGCGAAGCGCTGACTGCCTCCTGCTCAACTTAGCTCAGGAGCCAGGAAAGACGAAACGCCTCTGAAATTGAGCTGAAATCAATCCCTCCAGGCCTTATGTAGCCAAACTGGTAGCCAAACTGTCAAGCATCAGTCCTAGAGATGAGGAAGACCCTGAGTCTCCATGAGGGTGAGAGAACAGAGACAACAGAGTAAGCCGGGCATGGTGGCTCATGCCTGTGATCCGAGCACGTTGGGAGGCCAAAGCAGGATTGCTTGAGCCCAGGAGTTTAAGACCACCCTGGGCAATATAGTGAGACCCCATCTCTACACACAAAAGAAGAATTAAAAATTAGCCCAGCAAGGTGGCACACGCTTGTAGTCCCAGTTACTCAGGAGGCTGAGGCAGGAGGATTGTTTGAGCCCAGGAGGTCAAGGCTGCAGTGAGCAGTGATCACACCACTACACTACAGCCTGTGCAACAGAGCAAGACCCTGTCTCCCCCGCACCTCCCCCCCCCCCAAAAAAAAGGAAAAAAAAGAAAACAACAGGGTTCAAAATCCAGGCTGTGTCACTTCCTGACTGTGACTCTGGGCAAGTCAGTTTTCCTTTCCGAGCCTTACATGCAAAATGCAGATAAGAACAGCAGCTTGCAGCTGGGTGCGGTGGCTCATGCCCACAATCCCAGCACTTTGCGGGGCTGAGGTGGGTGGATCACTTGAGGTCAGGAGTTTGAGAACAGCCTGACCAACATGGCAAAACCCCGTCTCTACCAAAAATACAAAAATTAGCTGGACATCATGGCACATGTCTGTAGTCCCAGTTACTCAGGAGGCTGAGGCAGGAGAATCGCTTGAACCCAGGAGGAAGAGGTTGCAGTGAGGCGAGAGCGCACCACTGCAATCCAGCCTAGGTGACAGAGTAATACTCTCTCTCCAAAAAGAAAAAGAACAGCACCTCACACACAGGTTCCAGGTGAGGGGCCAGGCAAGCCGAAGCTCTAAGTGGCTTGCCCTGAATCTCACATGTTGAGAGGGGAAGCCAGGTCTAGGACCTCCAGGGCCCCAGCCCCCAGCTCTGTATGGCTCTGCCCACTTGTGGATGTGGAAACCCCTCCCACTCCTCCTACAGGGTGGGAAATGTGTCCGTTGGCAAATAAATGGTGGGGAAGTGCAGAGATTCGTCTGTCTCAGTCCCTCTGTGTCCACTCCTCACCCACCATAAGCCTGGGGCAAATGCCGCCTCTCCCACAGCCCCTGCGCATCTCCCATCGAGGCCCTGACCTTTCTGCCTGGGTTTCCTCCATCCCAGCCCCACGCATTCTGGGCACTCCTTGTCAGATAACGTTTGAGCTCTGTGAGGCAGGAATCCTGTTCTGTCCTGGTCATCTCTGTGGCCACACCCCACTCTACAGAGAGCACAAGCTCAGTACATGTTTAATTGACTAGAGAATGAGTGAATGGACAGTAGAGTGAAAGGAGAAATTAATGAGTGACGGAAAAGAAATGAATGAGTCAATCACGGAATGAACAGTCCCCCGGGCTCCTCCTCCTCGTTTTGCTGAGCCTGGTATGCAGCAGGTGCTTGGGAAATGTGGAACAGGCCGGGCTCTGTGGCTCACACCTGTAGTCCAGCTACACAGGAGGCTGAGGCAGGAGGATTGGTTGAGCCCAGGAGCTCCAGGTTGCAGTGAGCTACGATTGCATGACCACACTCCAGCCTGGGCAACAGAGTAAGACCCCTGTCTCAAAAAAAAAAAACAAATAGTGGGGCTAAGGAAGGAATAATCCAGGCCTGGATGAAGAGGGGGGAACTAAATGATGAGTTTGTACCCTCAAGATCCGAATTCCCATAAAAGTTTCCTTTAGAAACTTGCAGCCTTGCCCCAGATAAATCTAGGGAAAGGATACCTGAGCCCTAAACAGAAAAGCGGTAGAGGTCTTGGGGCTGGAGGTGGCACAGTGAAGTGACCAGGGATGCTTTCCATCAGGAGATGGGAAGACAAAGGCGGAGGGGGGGTACTGGGTCCTCTTCCAGCCTGGACCATGCCAGAGAGAGCCAGAGAGCCTGAGAGGAGAAATTTAGGGTCACCAGGAGGAGCAGAAATGCTCTAGTGACAGACAGAACCGGGTCTGGAAGACACGAAAGGACTTCCCATGGTGGCTGGAGGTGGCGGTGCTGTTTTGTTCAGGGCCTACCTACAATAGTGCCTGGCACACAGTAGATGCTCAATAAATGTCTTTGCGTGATTAGTGGCAGGAAAGACAAGAGGGTGGTGGCAAGAGGCAGATGGTGGCAGAAGCAGAGAACAATTAGGTTCAAGAGATGAGAGAGATACAGAGACACGCGGACACTCACTCCGCATGCTTCCTAGAGTGGCTGGGGCCAGGCAGAGGTGCTTATGCAAAATATTTGATAACCAGCCTGGCAGGGAACACTGTGCTGTCAGGCAAGCGGGAGCACACCTGTGCCTGGCCTCTAGCTGCTGGATCTGGGGAGGTCTGGGGGTTCCCAAGGAGGGTGCAGACAGCAGGATGGATAATGGGGCATCCAGGGAAATAAGTTAACATATTTTTTTTTTGAGACGGAGTTTTCGCTCTTGTTACCCAGGCTGAAGTGCAATGGCGTGATCTCGGCTCACTGCAACCTCCGCCTCCTGGGTTCAAGCAATTCTCCTCCCTCAGCCTCCTGAGTAGCTGGGGTTACAGGCATGCGCCACCATGCCCAGCTAATTTTTTGTATTTTTAGTAGAGACGGGGTTTCACCATGTTGACCAGGATGGTCTCGATCTCTTGACCTCGTGATCCACCTGCCTCGGCCTCCCAAAGTGCTGGGATTACAGGCTTGAGCCACTGCACCCGGCCTAACATACTTTTTTTTTTAAGGGGGGACACGGTCTTGCTCTTCATCCAGGCTGGAGTGCAGCGGTGTGATCACAGTTCGTTGCTACCTCAATCTCCCAGGCTCAAGCAATCCTTTCATCTCTGCCTCAAGAGTAGCTGGGACTACAGGCACTCATCACCACGCCCAGCTATTTTTTTTTTTTTTTTTTTTTTTTAGAGAAGGGGTCTCACTGTGTTGCCCAGGCTGGTCTGAAATTTGTGGGCTCAAGCAATCCTCCCACCTCAGCCTACTGAAGTGCTGGGATTACAGGTATGAGCCGCTGCACCCAGCCTAAGATTTTAACAAGAGGACCAGCTATCCCACGCTGAGAGCAGGCTTGAAACAGAAACCTTTCACTGTATATCTTTCTGTATCTTTCGGGTTGACAGCCTCACGTTACCTTTTCACAATATATCCACTTAAGGCCGGGTGCGGTGGCTCATGCCTGTAAACAGCACTTTGGGAGGCCGAGGCTGTTGGATCACCTGAGGTCAGGAGTTCAAGACCAGCTTGGCCAACATGGTGAATACAACAATTAGCCGGGTGTGGTGGTATGCACCTACTCGGGAGGCTGAGGCAGGAGAATCTCTTGAACCTGGGAGGTGGAGGTTGCAGTGAGTCAAGATCGTGTCACTGCACTCCAGCCTGGGTGACAGAGCGAGACTCCGTCTCAAAAAAATAATCCACTTAAATCAAATCTAAGACAACATGGAATTAAACAGAAATCAGAAAAGGGCACAGAGAAATAAATCATGATGAAAGGAATGGGACCCTGGCCTCCCACACCCCTCCCCTGTGCTGTGTCCCATCTTCTGCCCCCTCCCTGGGGTGGACCTACTTCTCCAGCAGCCGGGTCACAGCCTCCTGGGCCTGCGCCCCGTAGATGTTGCCCTGCCTCAGCAGGCCCTCCGCAGCCTGCACGGCCACCTGCATCTTTTGCTGGCTCAGCTCCATGGTGGTGAGAAAATCCCGGTGCTGCTTCAACGCCTCCTCCACTGATTCCACCGTGTCCGGGAGCTCCGCACCAGACAGCGCCATCTCCTGGGAAGGAAGGGGCATGGTGCAAAGGTCAGCCTCATTCCATTCCAGGACTGGGAGAGGCTGCCAGCCTGGCTTGCCACCACTCCCCCAAAACCTTGCTAGGATAGAACATTTCAGGAGTGGTCCCACCTCGGGGGCGTTGCTGGTCCCTCTGCCTGGCAGTCTATCCCTCCACATACCCCCATGGCTGGCTCCTTCACTTTCTTCAGGTCTCTGACCACCCTGCCAAAAATATCAACTCCCACCCTAGGCCTATCCCACTACCCTCCTGTATTATTTCTTTTTTGCGGGTGTCGGGAGGGCTGGGACAGACAGAGTCTCTCTCTGT
Source organism: Saguinus oedipus (assembly GCA_031835075.1). Classification (NCBI taxonomy): domain Eukaryota; kingdom Metazoa; phylum Chordata; class Mammalia; order Primates; family Cebidae; genus Saguinus; species Saguinus oedipus. The sequence goes on along the minus strand of CM063187.1, from coordinate 43,373,411 downwards.
TACCCAGGCTGAAGTGCAGTGGCACGATCTCGGCTCACTGCAACCTCCACCTCCTGGGTTCAAGAGATTCTCCTGCCTCAGCCTCCCAAGTAGCTGGGATTACTGGTGCACACCACCATGCCTGGCTAATTTTTTGTATTTTTGGTAGAGATGGGGTTTTATCATGTTGGCCAGGCTGGTCTTGAACTCTTGACCTCAGGCGATCTGCCCACCTTGGACTCCCAAAGTACTGGGATTATCGGCACAAGCCACCACGCCTGGCCAAGCCTCCTGTATTATTTCTCATAGCGTGTACCTGGCAATATTAGAGATGCATGGGCTTGTTTGCTCTTTCCTCCACATACTAGAATGTCAACCATGTGAGGGCAGGATTTTCTGTTTTGTTGTCTGAGGTGTGCTCAGGCTCAAAATAGTGCCTGACACAGACGAGACACTTAGTAAATATTTGGTTAATATGAACACCGAAGGCTGGACATGGTGGCTCATGCCTATAATCCCAGCACTTTCGGAGGCCGAGGCAGGAAGATCACTTGAACCCAGGAGTTCGAGACCAGCTTGGGCAACATGGTGAAACCTTGTCTTTAATAATAATAATAATAATAAAAATTAACCAGGCTTGATGGCACATGCCTGTAGTCCCAGCTACTTGGAGGGCTGAGGTGGGAGGATTGCTTGAGCCCCATAGGTCACAGCTGCAGTGAGCTGTGATCATGCCACTACACTCAGGCCCAGGTGACAGAGAAAGGTCGTGTCTCAAAAAAACAAAACAACTAAACTGGGTACTGTGTGAACTCAAGGAAGTTCTTTCCCCTCTGGGGTTACTTTTCTAACTGGTAAAATGGGTGGGTCAGGGCCAGGCACAGTGGCTCATACCTGTAATCTCAGCACTTTGGGAGGCCAAAGCAGGAGGATTGTTTGAGCCCAGGAGTTGGAGACCTGCCTGGGCAACATAGCAAGATCCCATCTCTTTTATTTATTTATTTGAAACAGAGTTTTGCTCTTGTTGCCCAGGCTGGAGTGCAATGGTGCCATCTTGGCTCACTCCACCTCCTGCGTTCAAGTGATTCTCTTGCTTCAGCCTCCTGAGTAGCGGGGAGTACAGGCATGCACCACTACACCCGGCTTTTGTATTTTTAGTAGAGGCAGGGTTTCTCCACGTTGGTCAGGCTGGTCTTGAACCCCTGACCTCAGGTGATCTGCCTGCCTTGGCTTCCCAAAATGCTGGGATTACAGGCGTTAGCCACCGTGCCTGGCCCATTATTATTATTATATATTTTTTAAAGACCACATCTCACTCTGTCACCAGGCTGGAGTTCAGTGGCGCGATCTTGGCTCACTGCAACTTCCACTTCCCTGGTTCAAGGGATTCTCCTGCCTCAGCCTCCAAAGTAGCTAAGACTACAGGTGCCCACCACCACAACCACACCTGGCTAATGTTTTGTATTTTAGTAGAGATGGGGTTTTGCCATGTTGGTCAGGATGGTCTTGATCTCCTGACCTTGTAATCTGCCTGCCTAGGCCTCCCGAAGTGCTGGGATTACAGGCGTGAGCCACACCTGGCTGTGTCTCTGTTTTTTAGATGGATGGGTCAGAAGGGTCTCTCAAGGCCACTTCAGCTCCACATTTAGTATTCTTATGATTCAGGGGCTCTCTGTCCTTTCTCCCCAACTCCGGAGATCAGGATTTCCCAAGCCCTAAGCCACAGAGGGGTACAAGTCCATGGCCTGTTAAAAACTGGGCCGCAGGCTGGGCACGGTGGCTCATGCCTGTGTCCCAGCACTTTGGAAGGCCGAAGTGGGCAGATCATGAGGTCAAGAGATCGAGACCATCCTGGCCAACATGTGAAACCCCATCTCTACTAAAAATACAAAGATTAGCTGGGCGTGGTGGCGTGTGCCTATAGTCCCAGCTACTTAGGAGGCTAAAGCAGGAAAATCGATTGCACCCCGGAGACAGAGGTTGCAGTGAGCTGAGATCATGCCATTGCACTCCAGTCTGGTGACAGAGGGAGACTCTGTATCAAAAAAAAAAAAAAAAAAAGATTTGGGACCACTTTAGATAATCCTCAAACTGGTTCAGCATCCTCTAGATAACCAGCCTAGGCAAGCACCCTTTTAAAGACACTGAAACTACTCTTGGACAATCTGAAAACTGGGCATTCTTGCCAAAACTCTCAAACTTGGTTCCCACCCCAGAATAATCTCCAAACTGGATCGGCTGGCCCGATAACCACTGCACTTGGTTCCTCTCACCACAAACAGTTACTCTCTCCAGAGAATCCATACTTGTCATCTCCCAAAATGAAGATAATGTGCTAATTTAGGCATCCCACCATGTAATCCACAATCACTGACTGATCCCAGTAACCCCTCAGCCTCCATAAAACTAATCCTTTGTCATCCATACCAAGATCTTCTTTGAACCCCATTTAACCATCACCAATCAGCCTCATAGTCTTATTTCCTTTCAGATAATCCACAAACCCAGGAAGCCACTCTGTAAATATCCACATACATTACTTGCTCCGGATAATCCACAAACTGTCACCTCGGATAAGACACCAACCGATCCCACTCATCATAACCCCCAAATTCTGTTACATACACACTTCCACATACACTTGGATGATCCACAGACTCAGATATCCATTCTGAATACTCTCTCAACGTCCACCCACCTCAACACCCAGTGGTCCCAGCAAACACCCTCCTCCCCACCCTCACATGTCCCTGTCCCTGTAATCCCCCATGGCCTCGGACCCTCCCTCTCCGAACTGCAAACCCCGAGCAGGCACCTGGTTACACAGCACCGCGAGCGCCTGGCGTAGATCCCGCAGAAACAGCTGGTAGATGTGCGCCTGGACCAGTGCCTCCCTGCGCGCCTCCCACAAGCCGAGCAGTTTATGCCAGCCAAGTTCAAGGTGCGGCAGCCACTCGTCTAGTGCCAGGCCCGGGCCCAACTCTGCGCCGTCGGAGGCCAGCAGCGCCTCGCTGGCCGCCACGATGCGAGCATAGTCTTCCTCGCGCTGGTCCACCTCTTCCTTGAGCGCAGCGTGGCGCGCCAGCAGCGCGTCCGCCTCTTCTAGGCTATTGGGCAGGGGCCCCTCACTGCCGCCCGCCGCCTCCTGGGCGCGCACCAGCCAGTCCAGGAAAGCGTCGAGGTCATGCAGAAAGCGCTGCAGACGCCCTGCTGCCGCCACCGCCTCGCCGCAGGCCTGAGCCGCGCTGGCTAGCGCGCCCCACTCGGCGCGCAGCTCCTCTGCGCCCTGGTGCAGCCGCGCCGCTTGCGTCGGGAAGCGCGCAGCCAACAGTGCTGCCTCCTCCAGAAGGGCCGCCTGGCGGGGCTCGAGCGCCTGCAGAGCGGCCTCTAGGCCGCTAAGACGCCACTGCAGGGCGCCGCCGGCGCGGGGCGCGCTCTCCACAGCTCGCCGCTTCTCACGCACCTGGGCGCGCACCTCGGCCACTTCCAGCACATGGTTCTCCACCAGCAGGACCGCGCTCATTTCCTCTTTGCGCTGTTCCACTAGCTCCACGATGCGGTTCCACCTGCCCACGGGAAACAGTGAATTGAAGAGGACAGAGACTCCTTTTGGGCGCAGAGGTCCCGCCCACCCCACACAGGGTAGAATCCAGGCCCTGGCCACCCAGTGACTGTGTGACCTCGCAACGTCGCCCCAGTTTCTGCCGGTTATAATGGAACCCTACCCCGCACTTTTGCTTAGAGTCGCAGTTCTACATGTAATCTGATCGAGGACAAAAACTATCTTTATAAAAATGTGTTAAGATGCTATTTGCTTTTTCACTCTCATTCTTTCCCTAAGTGTTCAGTGGAGTTTTCCAGAGGCCGCAGGAGAGACAATGCAGAAGCCGACTCCGGTTTAAGAGAAGCCCAACTGCGTTCTCTTAAACCAGACGTTAAAAAGATTTGCAAAGGGACGAAACAATGCCACTCTTAGTACTATATTTTTTGCTTTGAAAAGTTTTTTTGTGGGTTTTTTTTTTTTTTTTTTGCGACGGAGTTTTCGCTCCTGTTACCCAGGCTGGAGTGCAATGGCGCAATCTCGGCTCACCGCAACCTCCGCCTCCTGGGTTCAGGCAATTCTCCTGCCTCAGCCTCCCAAGTAGCTGGGATTACAGGCGCGCGCCACCGTGCCCAGCTAATTTTTTGTATTTTTAGTAGAGACGGGGTTTCACCATGTTGACCAGGATGGTCTCGATCTCTTGACCTCGTGATCCACCCGTCTCGGCCTCCCAAAGTGCTGGAATTACAGGCTTGAGCCACCGCACCCGGCCCTGTTGTTTGTTTTTTGAGAGGGAGTCTAGCTCTGTCGCCAGGCTGGAGAGCAGTGGCGCAATCTCGGCTCCCTGCAACCTCCGCCTCCAGGGTTCAAGCGATTCCGCTGCCTCAGCCTCCCGAGTAGGTGGGATTACAGGCACCTGCCACCACACCTGGCTAATTTTTTTGTATTTTAGTAGAGACGAGGTTTCACCATGTTGGCCGGGATGGTTTTGATCTCCTGACCTCGGGTCATCCGCCCGCCTCAGCTTCCCAAAGTGCTGAGTTTACAGGTGTGAGCAACCCCACCTGGCCTGAAAAGTTACTTTTTATAAAAATATGTTAGTTATATTAACACATTAGATATTTAGATTTTTTTTTAATTTTAAGTCATGAGATCTCACTATGTTGCCCAGGCTAGAATGCAGTGGCTATTCACAAATTCGTTTATGACACACAGAAGCCTCCAATTCCCAGGCTCAAGTGGTCCTCCCAGATCAGCCTCCTGAGTAGCTGGGACTACAGGCACGCACTACTCCCAGCTTATTATTATATTTAAATAACTTAATGTTTTAAAATTTCTTAGCCAGGTGCAGTGGGTCACACCTGTAACTCCAGCACTTTGAAGGCAGAAGCAGGTGGATCGCTTGAGCTCAGGAGTTGGAGAGCAGCCTGGGCAACATGCTGAGATTCCTAAAATACAAAAATTAGGCTGGGCGCAGTGGCTCACGCCTGTAATCCCAACACTTCAGGAGGCGAGGCGGGCTGATCATCTGAGGTCAGGAGTTCGAGACCAGCCAGACCAACATAAAGAAACCATGTCTCTACTAAAAATAGAAAATTAGCCGGGCATGGTGGCGCATGCCTGTAATCCCAGCTACTCGGGAGGCTGAGGGAGGAGAATTGCTTGAACCCGGAAGACGGAGGTTGCAGTGAGCCGATATCAGGCCATTGCACTCCAGCTTGGGCAACAAGAGTGAAACTCTGTCCCCCCCCCCCCAAAAAAAATACAAAAATTAGCTAGGCATCCAGTTTTTCCTCTCTAACATGGGATCGTTTCCACTCCATAGTGTTAGCAGGAAGGTGATATATTCGATAAACAGCCCCAGCTCAGGATTCAGCCAGAACTGCATTTGACTCCTACCTATAGACTGAGTAATCTTGGATAAGGAGTTCATGTCTTTGGAGCTGCGTCTTCATCTATGAACCTACTTACACGGGGAGAATTGCTGGCAGCATTCCAGAGGTACTGAGATTAGCTTGTTACTATTCTTAAAGAGTTCTAGGCCAGGAGCAGTAGCTCACACTGTAATCCCAGCTCTTTGGAAGGCTGAGGTAGGAGGATCGCTTGAGGCCAGGAGTTTTTGTGTGTGTGTGTGTGTTTTTGACACAGAATCTCTCTCTGTCACCCAGGCTGGAGTGCAGTGGTGTGATCTTGGCTCACTGCAGCCTCTGCCTCCCAGGTTCAAGTAATTCTCCTGTCCCAGTCTCCTGAGTAACTAGGACTACAGGCATACGCCACCATGCCTAGATAACTATTGTATTTTAGTAGAGACAGGGTTTCACCATATTGGTCAGGCTGGTTTTGGACTCCTGACCTCAGGTGATCCACCTGCCTCAGCCTCCCAAAGTGCTGGGATTACAGGCAGGAGCCACCATGGCCAGCCGAGCCCAGGAGTTATAAGACCAGCATGGCGAGCACAGTGAGATCCTGTCTGTACAAAAAAAATAATAATTAGCTGGGAATGGTGGTGTGCGCCTGTAGTCCCAGTTACTCAGGAGGCAGAGGAGGGAGGATCGCTTGAGCCTAGGTATTGGAGGCTGCAATGAGCCATGATCCTGCCACTGTATTCCAGCCTGGGAAACAGAGCAAGATCCTGTCTCAAAAAGACAGACAGAGAGAGAGAGAGAGAGAGAGAGAGAGAGAGAGAGAGAGAGAGAGAGATCTGAATTCTAGGACTTTGACTATGGAAATTGGGATATTGGGTTTTGTTGTTGTTTTGTCTTGAGACAAGGTTTGGCTCTATTGCCCAGACTGGAGTGCAGTGGTGCAATCTTTGCTCACAGCAATCTCCACCTCCCGGGCTCAAGGCATCTTCCCATCTCAGCCTCTCAAGTAGCTGGGGCTACAAGTGTGCACAACCATGCTTGGCTAAATTTTGTACTTTTTTTTGGTAGAAAGAGATGGGGTTTCACCATGTTGCCCACGCTGGTCTTGAACGTGGGAGCTCAAGCAATCTATGAATCTCAGCCTCCCAAAGTGCTGGGATTACAGATATGGGACACTGTGCCCAGAAGAATATTGGGATACTTTTAAAAGGTATATGCTTAGGAATGCTCCTGGCAGATTGTAGATATTCAATAAATCCATTCTGGACAAATAAATGAACAGCCAACTGAAATGTCTATTTTAATTTCACCACATCATCACCAGCATTAGGTATTATGATTTTTGGTCAACATGTTGTTGATTTATCAGGTGGCCGTTATGATGCCAGGGGTTTAAGATTGCACGTCTTTGCTGTCCATGGTTGTGTGAGTGTGGAAGGGGAGGATGGGAGGGACCCCCAGCCCCAGGCCCTCCTACCTGCTGTTGAGGTGGTCCTGGCAGGAACGCACCTCATCAGAACTGGGGTGGCCTCCTTCCACCAGCTCCTGGACTGTTTGGTTCACATCCAGAACTCGGCCCATCAGGCTGTTCATCTCTTGGTCCAGGCTCTCGAATCTGCAGAAGGAGGATGGAGATGCTCAGACACCCGAATCCTGGGGACCTTGGTTTCATGAAATGCCTTCTATCGGTTCTACTCCTAACTCCCCACCCTCACTTTTCAGCCGCCTTTGTGGGCTCCTCCTCTGCTACCGACTGTTAATTTAATTTAATATAATTTAACTTATTGAGACAGAGTCTCACTCTGTTGCCCAGGCTGGACTGCACTGACATGATCTCAGCTCACTTCAACATCCACCTCCCAGGTTCAAATGATTCTCGTGACTCAGCCTTCCAAGTAGCTGGGACTACAGGCGTGTGCCACCACGCCTGGCTAATTTTTCTATTTTTAGTAAAGGCAGGATTTCACCATGCTGGCCAGGCTTGTCTCGAACTCATGACTTTATGTGATCCACCTGCCTCAGCCTTCCAAAGTGCTGGGATTACAGGCATGAGCCACCGTGCCCGGCTGGACCTTGGTTTAATGAAATGCCTTCTACTGGTTCTACTCCTAACTCTCCACCCTCAGTTTTCAGCCGCCTTTGTGGGCTCCTCCTCTTCTACCTGCTGTTTATTTATTGAGGCAGAGTCTCTGTCACCCAGGCTGGAGTGCAGTGGTGTGATCTCAGCTCACTGCAATGTCTGCCTCCCAGTTTCAAGTGATTCTCGTGTCTCAGCCTTCTGGGATTTACAGGCATGCACCACCATGCCCAGCTAATTTTTTCTATTTTTAGTAAAGATGGGATTTTACCATGCTGGCCAGGCTGGTCTCAAACTCCTACCCTTATGTGACCACTTGCCTCGGCCTCCTAAAGTGCTGGGATTACAGGCGTGAGCCACGGTGCCTGGCCTCTACCTGAGGTTTAAATGTGAGATTCCTCAGCAGCAACTCCACCTTGCGTCCTCTGGGCTTTCCCTCACACCCTTCTTCAGTGATTCCACCCAGCCCCACAGCCTTGGTCTTCTCCCCTTAACTCATGACAGTCACATCCAGCCTCAACCTCTTACCTTTTGAATCTGTCTCCAACCTCCAGGCCTGGCTATTCACACCCACCTGACTCAGATTTGTTCTCTCTCTGGGCCCCCATGTTGGAGACAGCACTGTCATCCCCCAGGCCAGAGCCCTGGGCCTTGTTTTGGAAAATCACCCTGGCCCATCAGCCTCCATGGCCTGTCCACTTACCTCCTGCCCTGTGTTTAATCCTGTTCAGCTCCATCTGGGTCCCCTCCCTGGTTGCCTCTCTGGGTTCCCAGCCACTGCTCTCACCCGCTCCAACCCACCCTCCACATGGCAGCCACTGAGGTCTATTTTAAGCTGGACATGGTCCTCCCATCTTTAAATCAATGTTTCAAAGAACTGGGCAACTGTGGGCATGGTAGGGGCAAGGAGCATCCCCATTTCCAGCAGTATCCAGCACGAGACCTAAGATGGTATAGGCACTCAGTAAACACTTGCTGAATGAATGAATGGATGAACAAGATGCTCAGAGAGAGAGCGGTGCGGAGGGGGAACACACATTGTTCACCCACTCATTGAGCAACTCTTTGTCAGAGTCAGCCAGGAGACAAATCACTATATAATATGTCACGGGGTGGTAAGTGCTACAAAGAAATGTAAAACAGGATGAAGGAATGCAAAGTGGCAAGGGTCAGAGCTATTTTAATAGCTACAGAGGTGACATTTGTGCAGGGGCAGTGGGAGGCCTTCTGATGGAGGGGCCAGGCTGAGGTGTCCCTGTAGAAGCTTAGTGGTTTATCTCATGCTTGGCGAATGTAAGCCTGGGTAATATAATAAGAGCAAACGCTGGGGGAATGCTTCCACTAACCCCAGGCATTCGCTTAGTGTTCTGCATGTATAAACTCATTTACCCTTCACCACAAACCTGGGTAGGGATTAATATTACCCCCATTTTACAGGTGGGCAAGCTGAGGTTCAGGAAGGTTAGGAAGGTTGCAGAATTGTCACAAAGCTGCTTATGGATGAAACAGGGATTGGAACCCCTAGTTCCAGCTGAACGAACATGGGAACTGTTGAACTAATGAAGGTGAGACTGGGTGCATGAGGAGGGGACCCTGGAGTCCCACATGTGCGCGCTCACCGGTGCTGCACCACCTCTACGTCGTCAAGTGAATCGGGCACGCGCATGGAAAGCAGCCATTGCTCCTTCTCGCCGATCCACAGCTCGCACGCGTGCACCTCGCCGAACATGCGGTAGACAGCGAGCGCGTCCCGCAACCACTGGCGCCGCAGAGCGGCCACTTCGGTCACCTCCGCGAACAACTGCTCGGCCTCCACCACGCGCACCTGCAGCGCCACCACCAGTGGCCCTGCGCCACTGGCGCCCCCGAGAGACGCCAGCTGGCGTCGCAGGCCGCTCACTGGCCCGCGATGCGCCTCCACCTCCCCAGTGAGCGCGCGGTGCTGGCGGGCCAGGCGGCGGCTGGACGCTTCGTCGTGGCCGAAGTCGCCAGCGGCTGCCAGGCGGTAAGCGTCGCGAAGCCAGTCCAGGAGCCCGTCGAGGTCAGCGCCGAACTGGTGCAGCGCTCGCGCCTCCTGCAGCCGCCGCTCGCGCCGCGCCGCCGCCTCTTCCAGCCGCTGCCAGCGCCGCCGGGCGCTTGCCGCGCGCTCCGCCAGCCCCACGAGTTGCATCGTCTCCGCGCCCGGGCCAACGGCGCCGCCAGCCGCAGCCAGCTCCTCGCCGCACCGCAGGGCCTGCTGCAGCAACGCCCGCCGTCCGCCCAGCTCGCCCTGCAGGATCTTATGCTGGGCCAGGAGGCGCGCGGTGCTAGACAGGTCGTGCGCACCGCCCGCCGAGCCTGCCGCACCGCCGCCGCCCGCAGCCTCCAGTAGGCGCTCCTTGTCCCGCGCCCAGCTCTCGGCCTCCTCCAGCTCCTGCAGCAGCGCCCACAGGCTCCGCGAGGCCTCCAGCTCTGCGCGCCGCCGCGCCGCCTGCTCCTGCAGCTCCGCCAGGCAGCCATGCACGTGGTTCACGCGGTTGCAGATGACCTGCGGGTCGCAGGGCTGGTAGCCTGAGCCAGGAGAAGGGGAGCATCCAGGATTGGTCATAAGCCAAGGGGCGCCCAAGAGAGGATGGTGTGGGTTATCTTACCCTGTGTTCATCAGGTACCGGGTCACGCGGCCCCTCTCCAGGTAGCCCTCCCTGACACTCCAAGGCTGGAGCAGGCTCCTCCTCCACCCTCTCAGTCTTCTCTGCTTCCCCATCCCAGGCCTGACTACTCTGTTGTCACCGCCTTTTCCTCTCTCCCCTGCTGGACTGAGAGCTCCTTGAGAGCAGGACCTGGGACTGCCTCGGTCACACCCTATCCCCATCACTGCCCAGCACAGAGTGGTACCCAGAGCCTACTGAATGTAGTGAGTTGTTGACTGAATGATGGATGAAGTCAGAGCATCTCAAATTATGTATATTTGAGTGAAAAATGCTCTCATGTCAGAACCGGGTCAAACGAAACTTTTTTTTTTTTTTTTGAGATGGAGTCTTGCTCTGTTGCCCAGGCTGGAGTGCAGTGGTGTGATCTCAGCTCACTGCAACCTCCACCTCCAGGTTCAAGCGATTCTCCTGCCTCAGCCTCCCCAGTAGCTGGGATTACAGGCACCCACCACTACACCTGGCTCATTTTTGTATTTTTAGTAGAAACAGGGTTTCACCATGTTGGCCAGACCGGTCTCAAACTCCTGACCTCAACTGATCCACCCACTGGACCTCCCAAAGTGCTGGGATTACAGGCGTGAGCCGCCACGCCTGGCCAACTTCTCTGTTCTTAAGCCATGTTTCTGGGTTCCCTCTGTCATCCTTTGTTGCATTATCTGTCAATCCTAGTGATTACCTGCACTTTTTTTCTTTTTGCTTTATGATAGAGACAGGATCTCACTATGTTGGTCAGGTTGGTCTTGAACTCCTGACCTCAAGCAATCCTTCCACTTGGCCTCCCAAACTGTTGGGATTACAGGCGTGAGCCACCGTGCTCAACCCTGAACTCCTTTTCCTTAAATATTTCACATTCCTCCTGGATGGCTGGTTAGTGACTAGAATACTGTGAAATTAATGTAATGGGTCACAGCCAGCATTTCTTTGGTGGAATAGAATAGAATGAATGGAAAATATCGCAATGTAACACAAGGTCAGGGGAAGTTTTTGTTTTGTTTTGTTTTGTTTGAGATGGAGTCTCGCACTGTTGCCTGGGCTAGAGTGCAGTGGTTCGATCTTGGTTCACTGCAATCTCCTCCTCTCAGTTTCACACGATTCTCCTGCCTCAGCCTCCCAAGTAGCTGGGATTACAGGCATGCACCACCACATCCAGCTAATTTTTTTGTATTTTTAGTAGAAACAAGGTTTCACTATGTTGGCCAGACTGGTCTCGGACTCCTGACCTTGTGATACGCCCACTTCAGCCTCCCAAAGTTCTGGGATTACAGGTATGAGCCACCGCACCTGGCCTGGAAGTATTGTTTTATAAAACTTCTGTGTTAGTGTGTGTATGCATGTGAACTCTGAGTCATGAGATAAGTATAATTATTGATTTATTTTAGAGATAGGGTCTCACTCTGTCACCCAGGCTGGAGTCCATGGCATGCTCATGGCTCACTGCAGCCTCCAACTCCTGGGCTCAAGTAATCCTCCCTCCTCAGCCTCCTGAATAGCTGGGACTACGGGCCCACACCACCATGCCTGGCTCATTTTTTTCTAAGGTTTTTGTAGAGATGGCGTCTCACTATGTTGCCGAGGCTGGTCTTGAACATCTGAGCTCAAGCAATTCACCCACCTTGGCCTCCCAAAGTACTGGGATTGCAGTATGAGCCACTGCGCCTGGCTGTATATTTCTTGCTGGATCACAAAAGTGAGAGACACTGCCCTAGGTGGAATGTGGGATTTCTGTAATTCTGGACATCCACTGATGTTGACTCAAACCACAAGGTATCCAACTGAATAATAGTTACAACAACAACAGTGTCTTGCCAGGTGTGGTGGCTCATGCCTGTAATCCTAGCACTTTGGGAGACTGAGGCAGGCAGATCACTTAAGATCAGGAGTTTGATATAAGCCTAGGCAATACGGCAAAACCCTATCTCTATCAAAAATACGGAAATTAGAAGGTGTGGTGGTGTGCACGTGTAGTCCCAGCTACTCGGGAGGCTGAGGTGGGAGGCTCACTTGAGCCAGGGATGTTGAGGCTGCAGTGTACCAAGATAGAGCCAGCCACTGCACTCCAGCCTGGGCAACAGAACAAGACCCTGTCTTAGAAAACAAAACAAAACAGGCTGGACACGGTGGCTCACGCCTGTAATCCTAGCACTTTGGGAGGCCGAGATGGGCGGAACATGAGGTCAGGAGCTCCAGACCAGCCTGGCCAACATGGTGAAACCCCAACTCAAAAAAAAAAATTAAAAAACCCCAAAAAACAAAAAATGGCTTCCATGTACCCAGCCCTTACTCTGACACAAAGTCATTTGATTCTCACAACCATCCTATGGGGCCAGTATCCTTATCAGCCCTGTTTTCCAGATGAAGAGACTAAGCCTCAGAGAGGGGAAAGATTGCCCCAGAATCAGCTAAGAAGCGGTCCATGAGGACCTCACACTCTGGACCACTCATCAGGCAGCACTGCCTTCCATCACCATGACAATACACTCCCCACACTTGCACTCCCCACTCTGGCCCCTTTGCTGTATTCTTGGTGCTGCTGATTGTCACAGGAGCTGAGAACTCACAAGGTGAGGGCAAAGGGAGCTTCCTGAGACAAACCTAGCTAAGGTGAAGGAGAGGGTCCCAACAACCTCCCCTGGAGTTGAGGCAGGGATAGGAGGGGGCTGAGCCAGGGTCAGGATGTTCACACCCAGGCTTGGAAGGAAACTTCAGCGTTTGCATTTAGAATGTGACCCAGGTCGGTTAGGGTGAGAAACTTCCCCACCAACCCACAAGCCAGACAGGTTCTTCCTTTTCTAATAATAGTCCAAGATTCCAAAGAGCTGTGGGCTCTGGATCAAGGAGGAAAACATCTTAATGCAGAGATATGGACCAGCCTCAAGGCCCCCTTATCAGCTCCATGGCCTGGGCCTGTTTCCTCATCAGTGAGAAAGAAAAAAGCAGCCCTGACTGCAGTCAGCACTCACAGCTAGCCATGGTGTTCTGAGCATAAATAATCTCACAGAAATGGCCAGGGCCAGGATGGGTGCAGTGGCTCACGCCTGTAATCCCAGCACTTTGGAAGGCCAAGGAGAGCAGATCACGAGATCAGGAGTTCGAGACCAGCCTAGCCAACATAGTGAAACACTGTCTTACTAAAAATTTAAAAAATTAGCCAGGCGTGGTGGGGGGTTGGTGCTTGTAATCCTAGATACTTGGGAAGCTGAAGCAGGAGAATCGCTGGAATCCAGGAGGCAGAGGTTGGAGTGAGACAAGATCACGCCATTGCACCCAGCCTGGGTGACAGTGCAAGACTGTAGACAGAAAGAAAAAGAGAGAGAGAGAAAAAAAAAAGAAAGAAAGAAATGGCCAGGGACAGTGGCTCACACCTATAATCCCAACACTCTGGGAGGCAGAAGCAGCAGGAATGCTTGAGCCCAGGAGTCCAGGAGTTCAAGTCCAGCCTTGGTAACATAGAGAGACCAAGTCTCTTAAAAAAAAAAAAAAAAAGCCACAAACAACAATAATAATAAAACAATCTCACAGAACACCAGCGTCAGATGGGGCCACTCTGTGACTCTGTGACCGAGATGGAGTAGGACAAAACCAAGCCTCACTCCCTAATCATGCCTGAGCACAGACAAAAGCAAGGTCACTGTGCAAACCACAGAAATGATCACACATCCCCTTCGCCAGGCTAAGATGCGTGACGGCTACCAGTTACTGAAGCAGCCTCCATCTGTTCCTCCCACCACCTAGATCAAAATGATTAAGATGCCCATCACCTCGTCACTCCCACACCCCGACAGCATCCAATCCACCGCAAAACTCACTACTCCAAATCATCTTCCACATCACCTAACACAATCCCAAATCCTACGATAAGCCCCCAATCATATATATATTTGAGACAGAGTCTCGCTCTGTTCCCCAGGCTGGCGTGCAGTGACGTGATCTCCGCTCACTGCAACCTCCGCCTCTCGAGTTCAAATGATTCTCCTGCCTCAGCCTTCCAGGTTGCTGGGATTACAGGCATGCGCCACCATACTCTGCTAATTTTTTGTATTTTCAAAAGAGATGGGGTTTTACCATGTTGGTCAGGCTGGTCTCAAACTCCTGACCTCATGTGATCCACCCGCCTTGGCCTCCCAAAGTGCTAGGATTACAGGCACGAGCTTCCGTGCCCAGCACCCCAGCATACTTTCTTGCTGAGATGTCCCACAGCTCACCATGGTGTGTGTAAAGAGCCACCAAACCCAGCTTGGTTTGACCACAGAGGGACTCCTGGTGGTCTCCAGCTGGAGGGCACTGGTATAACTAAGACAGGAACCTTGTTAGAGCCAGTCTTGGTTTTGCCTATCAGCATCCATATCCCTGTGTCTGGTAAGGGAGTCTCTCTCTTTTTTAGTCTTTAAGTCTTTGGAACGCGCCAGACTCCACTCCCGGCCCTGGGATAGGCGGGTCTCAGGCACGTGGTCAATTAGATCACTGCATGCCCCGGGGCCACAATGATTGGCTGAGCAATGATGGAACCCGCTGTGAACCAATGCAAACTCTCCTAGGACTTTTTGTCGGAATTCTTGGGAGAAACGGTCCTGTGTCCCATTGGCTCTGCTAACCTGCTAGGAAGTATATCTACCTGGGGCTGAATGATCCCAGATTTATATCACAAGGGGCAGGGCTGCTCGACAGTGACACGAACACAGAGACTAGAGATGGAGAGAGATGAGAGAGATGGAGGCTTTTGTTTTGAGAAGGAGTCTCTCTCTGTCGCCCAGGCTGGAGTGTGCAGTGGTGTGGTCTCTGCTTACTGCAACCTCTGCCTCCTGGGTTCAAACAATCCTCCCAGCTCAGCCTCCCGAGTAGCTAGGATTACAGGTGTGTACCACGCCCGGCTAATTTTTATTTTTTTTAATTTTTTTATTTTTTTACTTTTAGGAGAGACAGGGTTTCACCATGTTGGCCAGGCTGGTCTTGAATGCCTGACCTCAAGCGATCGGCCTGCTTTGGTCTTCCAAAGCGTTAGGATTACATGTATAAGCCACTGCTCCTGGCCTGAGTCTTTTTTTTTTTTTTCTTTTTTGACATAGAGATGGGGGTCTCGCTTTGTTGCCCAAACTCCTGGCTTCAAGCAATCCTCCCACCTCAGCCTGCCAAAGCTCTGGAATTATAGACACGAGACACCATGCCTGGCCTCAGATGGAGTCCTAAAAGCACCCTTGAACCATACCTGGATCCAGCCATGCCTGAAGTAAAACCCACCCTTCCCAGAAAGTTCTTTTTTGTGACAGGGTCTCACTCGGTTTGCCCAGGCTGGAGTGTATTAGCACAGTCCTGGCTCACTGCAGCCTTGACTTTCCAGGCTCAGGTGATTCTCTCACCTCAGCCTCTGGAGTAGCTGGGACGACAGGCGCACCCACCCTGCTTAGCTAATTTTTTGTATTTTTGGTAGAGACGGGTTTCACCATGTTGCCTGGGCTTCCCTGATCATTTTGGTTACCTTAGCCAATCCACTCTCTTTTCACCTTAAGCCATTTGAACTGAATTTCTATCACTTGCTGCTAAACAGGCCCTGGCTATACATTACTTAGCACAGGGTTGCCTTATTTACTTATTTTTCTAGAGGTAGGGTTTCTCCTTGTTGGTCAGGCTGGTCTTGAACTCCGGACATCCGCTGATCCGCCTGCCTCGGCCTCCCAAAGTGAGCCACCATACCTGGCCTGCTTTTTTTGTTTTTTGAGACAGAGTCTCACTCTTTCGCCAGATGTCAGGCTGCAGTGCAGTAGCGTGATCTTGGCTCACTGCAACCTCTGCCTCCAGGCTTCAAGTAATTCTCCTGCCTCAGCCTCCCCAGTAGTAGCTGGGACTACAGGCATGCACCACCACGCCCAGCTAATTTTTGTATTTTAGTAGAGACCAGGTTTCACTATGTTGGCCAGGATGGTCTTGATCTCTTGACCTGGTGATCTGCCCGCCTCCCAAAGTGCTGGGATTACAGGCATGAGCCACCGCACCTGGCCACTTTTTTTGTTTTTTAAGAGACAAGGTCTCACTGTGTCATCCAGGCTGGAGTGCAGTGGCATGATCATGGCTCACTGAAGCCTCCAATTCCTGTCCTCAAATGATCCTCCTGCCTCAGACTCCAAGTAGCTAGCACTACAGGCATGTATCACCCTGCCCGGCTATTTTTTTTTTTTTTTTTTGACAGAGATGAGGTCTTGCTATGTTGTCCAGGATGGTCTTGAATTCCTGGGCTCAAACAATCCTCCTGCCTCTGCCTCCCAAAGTGCTGGAATTATAGGCATGAGCCACTGTGCCCAGCCCACACAGGTCTTTTTAAGTGGTATTCATTGAGAACAGTCTGCGAAGGCCTTGGCACATAACAAGTGCTCAATAAACATGAGTTATTACTACAGAATCTAAGCAGGAAGAGGTGGAGTGGTCCATCTTGCCACTCAGGGCACTGATTCTCCCCAACTTCTGTTAAGTCCCCAAAGAGATGCCTTTATCCAGCTACAGTGGATGATATAGGTTAGCATCTCTCAAACGCATTAATCATCCAACTCTCTTGGTGCGGCTCTGGTGTACAGATAGTGAAATGGCCCACAGTAGAGGTAGGAGAACTAGACTATGCAAAATACATGATTTTCCTGCTGGGGAACACAGAGAAACCAGGAATCTCTATCACGATCCAACATTTGATGACCTGAGCCCTCTCTGTCTCTTATACCAGTCTAGCTATAACATTCGAGGCTCATCAAATAAAATAATTTTCCTGAAATTTCCAGAACCTTCTTAAGGGTTCTAGGCCAAAAAGGAATAAAAGAGAACTGCTAAAGAAAATTCAAGTAAAAGATTTCCTTGATACTGCATTAAAATAACATAAACGTTAGAAAGAGAACATTAAGCCGGGCACAGTGGCTAACGCCTGTAATCCCAGCACTTTGGGAGGCCGAGGTGGGTGGATCACGAGGTCAAGAGATCAAGACCATCCTGGTCAACATGGTGAAACCCCGTCTCTACTAAAAATACAAAAAATTAGCTGGGCATGGTGGCGCGTGCCTGTAGTGCCAGCTACTCGGGAGGCTGAGGCAGGAGAATTGCCTGAACCCAGGAGGCGGAGGTTGCGGTGAGCCAAGATCGCGCCATTGCACTCCAGCCTAGGTAACAAGAGCGAAACTCCGTCTCAAAATAAATAAAGAAATAAATAAAATAAAATAAAGAAAGAGAACATTAAGACAAAAATTACCAGTCAAGTCTGAGGAGTCATGACTTCCCTAATGGAATGTGATCCTAGGCTCTGCTTAGATCCCTCCAAGGACAGGGAGCTCACTCTTTTCTTCTGTCTCTCAGGAGTCACTCTGGCCTCTGTCAGCACCAGTTCCGAGAGTCTCCGCCCCCAGCCCCAGCCCCAGCCCCAGCCCCAAGACTCACCCTGCAGCTGGGAGAAGCGCAGGGCAGCGGCATTGAGCGCCTCCACCCGCTCGCTCTGGGCCGCAATGTCCCCCTCCAACAGTCCATGCTTCTGCAACAAGTCGTCTGCCTCCACCAGGTGCTGCCCACACTCCCGGGACAGCAGCTGAGCCTGCAAGCGGGACGGCACTGAGCACACCTCTGGCACTGCCCTGAGCCGCCCACCCCTCCCCATCGCTTGCGCTAGCCCGTGCTGCTCTGCACCGCCACTCCCGACTCTGACCTGTCTTGGAAAGATACAGACCCACCTCAAGACCCTCTTATCGGCTCTGTGGCCTGGGCCTCAGTTTCCTCATCAGAAAGAAGAAAGCAGAGCCCCGACTGCTATGGGCACTCACAGCTAGCCATGGTGTTCTGCCTGTCTTCGCCTCTCTCTACCTGTCTCTCTCTGAATGTTTCCATCTCTCATGGACTCCACATTTCTGAGCTCTGTCTCCGTCACCGTCACCATCACCGTCACCGTGGCTCCTTCTCTCTGCCTCCACCTCGTTCTCCTTGTCTCCCGTTTAGCTTCCAGCTTGGCTGCCTGCCTTCTTTTCTTTTCTTTCTTTCTTTTTCTTTCTCTCTCTTTCTTTCTTTCTTCTCTCTCTTCTCTCTCCTCTCTCTCTCTCTTTCTTTCTTGACAAAGTCTCACTCTGTCACCCAGATTGTGGTGTATAGGCATGATCTCAGCCCACTGCAACCTCCACCTCCTGGGTTCAAGCGATTCTACCATCTCAGCCTCCTGAGTAGCTGACATTACAAGCACCTGCCACCATGCCCGGCTAATTTTTGTATTTTTTAGTAGAGATAGGGTTTTGCCGTCTTGGCCAGGCTGGTCTCGAACTCCTGACTTCAGGGGATCCACCCGCCTTGGTCTCCCAAAGTGCTGGGATTACAGGTGTGAGCCCCCATGCCCAGCTGCTTCTTTTCTTCTTCTTCTTCTTCTTCTTCTTCTTCTTCTTCTTCTTCTTCTTCTTCTTCTTCTTCCTCCTCCTCCTCCTCCTCCTCCTTCTTCTTCTTCCTCCTCCTCCTCCTCCTCCTTCTTCTCTTCTTCTTCCTCTTCTTCTTCTTCTTCCTCTTCCTCTTCTTTTTTTTCTGAGACAGGTCTTGCTCTGTCATCCAGAGTGCAGTGATGCAATCATGGCTCACTGCAGCCTCAACCTCCTGGGCTCAGGCAATCCTCCCACTTCAGAGTAGCTGGGACTACAAGCACACACCACCATGCATAGCTAACTTTTCAATTTTTTGTACAGACAAGATCTCATTATGTTGACTAGGCTGGTCTCAAATCCTGGGCTCAAGCAGTCTGCCCACCTTGGCCTCTCAAAGTGCTGGTGCTGCAGGTGTGAGCCACCATGCCCAGCTGGCTTCTATCTTCTTTCATATCTCTCTCTCTCTCTCAAATTGATTCCATCTTCCTGTGTCTTTCTCTGTAGCCATGTCGACTGTCACCTTTGTGTCTGCCTCCCCCTCTCTCTGTCTCTGTCTCTGATGTCTCTTCCTCTCTCTCAAACTATCACTTCTCTCTGCCTGCACCCCTGGCTTACTCTGACTCTATATCTCTATGTCTTTTTCCATTTCTCTCTCTCTTTTAGACAGTCACACTCTGTCACCCAGGCTGAAGTGCAGTGGCACCATCTCAGCTCACTACAGCCTCTGCCTCTTGAGTTCAAGTGATTCTTGAGCCTCAGACTCCCAAATAGCTGGGACTACAGGCACGTGCCAGCCACCAAGCCCAGCTAACATTTTTGTATTTTTAGTAGAGATGGGATTTCACCATGTTGGCCAGGCTGGTCTCAAACTCCTGATCTCAAGTGATCTACCTGCCTTGGCCTCCCAAAGTGCCGGGATTCCAGATGTGAGCCACCACGCCCAGCATTTTTCTGTTTCTCTATTCGTCTCTGTCTCTTTCTCATTCTTTGTTTCTTTCTCTGCCTCTTTTGTCCATCTCTGCATCTTTCTCTCACTCTTTCTCATTCTCTTTTTGTCTCCCCGACTTTCTCTTTTCCTTCTTCAATTTCTGCCCTTCCCTCTCCATCTCCAGCTCCCCGTCAACTCTTTCAGCATCTGCATCTCCCTCCCTCCTGGCACTCCACCCACATCCGCGCCCCCGCCTGGCACCTGCATCTCTTCCATCCAGTCCACCATGTACACCATCTCCTGGAAGACCTTCTGCAGGGCCAGGTTCTGCTCGAGCCGTGTCCGCCGGGCACCCACAAGCCCGGTTAGCAGGGCCCACTGGCGCAGGACGCTGTCACGTTGGGCTGCCACCCGCCGGACATCATAGTAGCCCTCGGCCGCCAACGCCTGGGCCAGCTCCGCCACGCCCTGCACCCGCTCCTCATAGGCTGCAATGTCCGCCTCAATCGCCTCATGTTTCTTCATGGCTGCCTCCACTGCAGGCAGCTCATACCCAAAGTTGTCCTGTGGTAGTGCAGGCCAGACACTCACCCATGCTGCCTCAGCAGTCTGCCTGTTACCTTGACCCTGAGTGACCCTGGGGACTTCCCCCTCCATTACCGTGGCAACCAGCCCTGCACTCCCTAGTTATCCTGGAGACCAGCCCCAACCTCCCCTGTTACCCAGGTAACCTGGAGACCAGCCCCACCCTCCATTGTTACCTTAGAGACAAGCCCCGCCCTCCCCTGTTACCCAGGAGACCAGCTCCACCCTTCCCAGTTACTCTGGAGACCAACCTTCCCCTCCCCTGTTGCCCTGGAGACAAGCTCATCTTCCACAGTTACCCTGGAGACCAGCCCCATACTCCCCTGTTGCCCTGGAGACTAGTACCACCCTGCAGAGTTACCCTGGAGACCAATCCCACCCTCCCCTGTTGCCCTGGAGACCAGCCCATCTTCCAAAGTTACCCTGGAGACCAGACCGACCCTCCCCATTGCCCTGGAGACCAGCCCATCTTCCAAAGTTCCCCTAGAGACCCCCACCCTCCCCATTGCCCTGGAGACCAGCCCATCTTCCAAAGTTCCCCTAGAGACCCCCACCCTCCCCATTGCCCTAGAGACCAACTCCACACTCCCCTGTTTTCCTGGAGACCAGCCCCGCACTCTTCAGTTACCCTGGAAACAAGTCCCACTCTCCTGTTACATCTCTAACCTTAAACTTGTTACCCAGGAAAGAGGCCCATGCTTTCCCTGTCCTGGAGAAAAGGGACCAGGTTTACCTGACTCTGTCACTTAGGAAACCAATTCTATCCTCCTGAGTTACCCTAGACACCAGATACAACCTCCCTTTCACTTAAGAATCTAGCTAAACACTCCCCTATTTCTGAAGACACGAATTCTGCCCTCTCCAGTTACCCTGGGGACCAGCCTCACTCTCCCAATCAATCACTTAGAAGACCAAGTCTCCCTCATTTTTTTTTTTTTAATGGAATCTCACTCTGTTGCTCAGGCTGGAGTGCAGTGGCTCGATCTGGGCTCCCTGCAACCTCCGCCTCCCAGGTTCAAGCGATTCTCCTGCCTCAGCCTCTTGAGTAGCTGGGATTACAAGTTTGTGCCACCATGTCCAGCTAATTTTTTCTATTTTTAGTAGAGACAGTGTTTCACCATGTTGGTCAGGCTGGTCTCAAACTCCTGACCTTGTGATCTGCCCGCCTTGGCCTCCCAAAGTGCTGGGATTACAGGTGTGAGCCACCAGGCCCGGCCCCCATCCTCATTTGTCACCAGGAGACTAATCCAACTCTTCCCTGTTGCCTGGGACATCAAGTCTCCCTCTGGTCCTGGGACCATTAGCCCTGCCCTCCTTCCCTTCCCCCGCGCCCCAGCCAAGCCCTACACCATGTACCTGGGAGACCAGACGCTGGTTCTCATTCAGCCAGCTCTCCCTCATGGCCACCTTGTGGTCAAACCTCTGTGCCAGTAATTCCAGTTTCTCCTGCCGAATCAGCTCAGCCCGCAGGGCAGCCTCTCGCTCATGCTCAGCCTTCTCCAGCTCACCCCATGCCTGCAGGAAATGAGAGGAGGCAGTCAGACTCTGGCAGCTCCCTGCAGGTTAATGGTCTTGACTTAGTCTGAGGATACTCCTAGCATTTATGGCAACTTCATGCAAATTGGAAAAAAACGTTGCTTCCTTATGACACTTGACTGCTGAAAAACTGTCAGAATGAATATCTAATCCATCATGCCCTCTCTATGAATGACTCCCTTGAGCAGTGCAGAACCTATACCACTCCACAGTGCAATTCCACCTCTCCCCCTGGATCCCCGGCCTCACCTTGTCAATATCCCAGATGCCACAGCCCTCCCGAGGCACAAAGAGACGACGGTTGCAGGCACGCAGTTTGCTCTGGATGCTGAAGAGCAGCACCTCCAGGTTTCCCTTCTCCTGGAACCTGAGGGGCATGAGCTCAGGAGCCCTGTCATCGTGCCATCCCTGCCCACCCTCCCTCCAGAGCTGGGCCTCACTTGACAGGCTTCTCCAGCGTGCAATAGGCCGTGAAAGCCTGGAGCTGCTGCTGCACCCCACTTAAGGAGTTGGCAAATTTCTGGTTGCTGATGAGGCCCACGGTCCGGTGGATCCAGGCCAGCAGCTCGGCCGCCAGCTCCTCGTAGCGTTCTATGATCTTCCCCACCTCCAACACCTGGTCCAGGACCTGATGTAGCAGAGGACGGCGGCGGGGGGGGCGGGGGTCAGCCTCACCCCACCCAGGCCTGCCGCCAGCTGCCAGCTTCCCACTCACCCACTCCTTGGCTCCTTATACCTTCCCGATACGCTTCCCCTCCACAGCCAGAGCCTTCATCTTGGAGAAATAGTGGTAGAAAGAGACCACGTAAGTGATGATGGACTTCTCATCTGGAGCCTCCATGTTCACATCTGGAAGGAAGAGGGAGTCAGGGAACAAGACAGCGGGCACTTTGACAGGGCACTTGAAGGTGTTGGGTGGAGGGATGGAGGAGCCACTCTCACTAGCTGTGTGACCTTGGGCAAGATAATTAATCTCTCTGTTCCTCAGGCTTTGTATCCGCGAAACAGAAATCTACCTCCTGGGATTAAATAGTGCCTGACCTGACACATAGAAACCACTGCAGATAAATAAGCTATTTGTTTTTATTGGAAATGGAGTTTTGGGGCTGGGTGGGGAAAAAAGAAAAAGAAATGGAGTTTTGCTCTTGTTGCCCAAGCTGGAGTGCAATGGCACAGTCTCACCTCACTATAACCTCCACCTCCTGGGTTCAAGCAATTCTCCTGCTTCAGCCTCCCAAGTAGCTGGGGTTACACGCGTGCAACACCACGCCTGGCTAATTTTGTATTTTTAGTAAAGATGAGGATTCACCATGTTGGTCAGGCTGGCCTCAAACTCCTGACCTCATGTGATCTGCCCGCCTCAGCCTCTCTATTAGCCAGGTGTGGTGGTGGGCGCCAGTGGTCCCAACTACTTGGGAGACTGAGATGGAAGAATTGCTTGAACCTGGGAGGCGGAGGTTGCAGTTAGCTGAGACAGTGCCACTCCACTCCAGCCTCGGTGACAGAGCCAGATTCTGTCTCAAAAGATAAATAAATAAATAAAGGTTAGGTGCAGTGGCTCACACATGTAATCCCAGCACTTTGGGAGGCCGAGGTGGGTGGATCACCTGAGGTGGGGAGTCCGAGACTAGCCTGGCCAACATGGAGAAACCCCGTCTCTACTAAAAATACAAAAATATGTATTTTTTAACTTCTCAATTAGCCAGGCGTGGTGGCACATGCCTGTAATCCCAGCTACTCGGGAGGCTGAGGCAGGAGAATCTCTTGAACCTGGGAGGCAGAGGTTGCAGTGAGCCAAGATTGCACCACTGCACTCCAACCTGGGCGACAAGAGTGAAACTCTGTCTCAAAAAAATAATAATTAATTAGGGTTGATAAATTCTCTGTAATCAGGTCAGTGTTGGCTTAGGGGAGATGGTTGAAAGCAGGGTTGGGGGGGAGTTGGGCATGGTAGGAAATTGAGAATGGGGAAGAGGAGGGGGTTACACTGGAATGGGGTTGGGGATGAGAGAAGAAGTGGTCTGAGGATGGGACTTGGGAGGGGTTGCACATGAGGAAGGGAGGCAGAAGAGGAGGAGGCTGGGGAGAGGGTTGGGATTTGGAGAAACCTCAGTATTTGGGATGGCGCTAGGGTGGGAGGGAGTGGAGTCTGACACGGCATTAAGGTTGGATGTCCCCCAAGAGGAAGTCTGGGCTGGGCCCACTCAGGGCTCACCTTCAGGATCCAGCAGCCGTGCCAGCCCCAGGTGCTGCTCAGCTGTTCGGAAGGCTCTCTGCAGGTTGTAGTTGGCGTTGGACTTGGTGAGTTTGCTGAAGTCCACGAGATCGGGCCTGGGCAGGGGCACAGAGTAGGCAGGCAGCAGGCAGGCTTCAGAGCCGTGGGCAAGCAGGGAAGAAGCCACCCTTGTCTGAGCACCACCCAAGGCGAGAGGCAGAAGGGCACTGTCTGGCCAAGCGGCAAGGCGTGTGTGCTGTGCAGCATTTAGCTGTGATGTGAGTGTGATGGACGTGGGCATGTCTCCGTGGGTTCCCAGGAATGTGTGTGTGCATGTGCATTTCCTGTGTGCACAGACATATGGGTGGACCGGCCTGAGTGTGCTTGGAAGAGAGGAGCTCACACGGTGCCTGCCTGCCTGTGTGTCTCTGTGAAATCATATGACAATATGAGTGTGTAATGCCCTTATGTGTGTTGTGTGAGGACACATATCCTTTTTTTCTTTTCTTTATTTTTGAGATGGAGTCTCACTCTGTTGCCCAGGCTGGGGTGCAGCAGCACAGTCTCGGGTCACTGCAACCTCTGCCTCCTGGGTTCAAGTGATTCTCGTACCTCAGCCTCCCAAGTAGATGGGATTATAGGCATGTGCCACCACACCCTGCTGATTTTTGTATTTTTAGTAGAGATGGGGTTTTACTATATTGGCCAGGCTGATTTTGAACTCATAACCTCAAGTGATTCACCTGCCTAGGCCTCCCAAAGTACTGGGATTATGGGTGTGAGCCAACCTGAGGTTGGGAGTTTGAGACCAACCTCGCCAACATGGTGAAATCCTATCTCTACTAAAAATACAAAATTAGTTGGGTGTGGTGGTGCACACCTGTAATCCCAGCTACCTGGGAGGCTGAGGCAGGATAATCGCTTGAACCCAGGTGGCAGAGGTTGTGGTGAGCTGAGATCATGCCATTGCACTCCAGCCTGGGCAACAAGAGCAAAACTCCATCTCAAAAAGAAGAAGTGTGAGGACCAGAGCCAGCTCATCAAAGCTTGAGCCCCAGCTTGGTCACATCCTGCTGTGTCACTCCGAGCGAGCTCCTTCATTTCTCTGTGGTTTGGTTTCCTCTAAAATGGGGATAATAATAGCACCTGCTGGCCAGGCGTGGTGGCTCATGCCTGTAATCCCAGCACTGTGGGAGGCTGAGGCAGGCGGGTCCCTTGAGGTCAGGAGTTTGAGACCAGCCTGGCCAATATGGTGAAACCACATTGTTACTAAACATACAAAATTAGCCAGGCATTGTGGCACATGCCTGTAATCCCAGCTACTTGGGAGGCTGAGGCTAGAGAATCTCCTGAACCTGGGAGGCGGAGGTTGTAGTGAGTGGAGATTGCGCCACTGCACTCTAGCCTGGGCGACCGAGTGAGACTCCATCTCAAAACAAAAATTAATAGGCTGGGAGTGGTGTCTCATGCTTGTAATCCCAGCATTTTGAGAGGCTAAGGCGAGTGAATCACCTGGGGCCTGGAGTTCAAGACCAGCCTGGCCAACATGGTGAAACCCATCTCTACTAAAAATAAATAAATAAATAAAAATTAGCCAGGCTTGGTGGCACATGTCTGTAATCCCAGCTACTCAGGAGGCTAAGGCAGGAGAATCACCTGAACCCGGGAGGAGGAGGTTGCAGTGAGCTGAGATCATGCCATTGCACTCCAGCCTGGGTGACAGAGTGAGACGCCCTCTCTAGATAGATAGATAGATAAATAATAATAGCACCAGCCCGTAGGTGGATTGGACACATTCAGTGGGAAGCACTTAGAACCGTGCCTGGTGCGTGGAATACACTGAGCAAATGTCACCTAGTGTGTGACCCTGGTGCAGCTTGTGAGTTTGTGTGCATGGAGGTGGGTCTGGGTCTCCCCATGTGCATATGAGCGTGCGAGGCTGTGAGAGGCAGGGGTTCTGAGTGGACAGGTGGGGATGTGGAGGTGGACGGATCACCTGAGGTTGGGAGTCCACAGCAGAACAAGCTGGGTTCTGGCTTCTGCTACACTACGACAAGCGCCTTCCAGCCGCTGGGCCTCAGTTTCCCCAATATGTCATGTGAGCGATCATAATGTGGGTATAATTTGAGTGGGTGTCTGACACTCAGCCATTTCAATGGCAGGCCCCAAGGTATGAATCCGTGGGTGTGCAGGGAGCCAGGGACAGGAACTCTCAGGGCTCACTTTCAGAAAGCATTTTCTTTTCTTTTTCATTTTTGTATTTTCAAGACGGACTCTCACTCTGTTGCCCAGCCTGGAGTGCAGTAGCATGATCTCAGATCACTGCAACCTCTACCTCCTACGTTCAAGCAATTCTCCTGCTTCAGCCTCCCCAGTAGCTGGGATTACAGGTGTGCACCACCATGCCCCCACCATGGCCGGCTAATTTATTTGTTTATTTATTTTTATTTTTATTTTTTAGTAGAGATGGGTTTTGACCATGTTGGCCAGGCTGCTCTTGAACTCCCAACCTCAGGTGATCTGTCCACCTCCACATCCCAAAGTGCTGGGATTACAAAAGTGAGCCACCGACCCTGGTCCCAGAAAGCATTTTCTGATAGGAGATGCTGGGCACACAGCAGCATGGACAGTGACGGGGAGAGAGCTCTCTGCCTTGGGGACAGGCTGTGCACGTTCCTGGGTATCTGTGTGTGCGCACATCTGTGAGGGCTCACGTGTGCACAGGGTATGCGGCCTGGGCAGGAGCCTGTGTGGGTGTGTGTTCCTGCGTGTAAATGTGCAGGGCATGTGAGTGAAGGGAAAGAAAAGTGTATGTGTGTGTAGCGCTGAAGGGACAGGTCTTTGTGCCTGTGTATACCATCTACACAGGTACATGTACAGGTGCGCGGCTGTGGGGACGTGGTGCCCCAGACCACGTGGTACCTGTGCCGGTGAATGAGGGCATTGAAGGCCAATCCGTCCCGCCAGCTGGTGGTGAAATTCTGGATGTTTACCTCAGGGTAGCTGGAAGTGTGAAGGGAGAAACAGAGGCAGAGATGGGGAGAGTCAGGATGGAAGAGGGAGGGAAAAAGGCAGAGGGAGATGGAATGATAGGGAAGGAAGGTGAGAGAGAGGGTAGAACATAGAAAGATGGAGGGGTGGGTCGGCAGGTGGGTAGAAAAGAGAAAGGTAGATATATAGATGACAGACAGATAGATAGATGATAGGTAGATTGATTGATAGATGATAATGGACAGATGATTGATAGATAACAGATAGATGAACAGATGATGATAGATAAATATAGATAGATAGTAATAGATGAACAGAAGATAGATAGATAGATAGATAGATAGATAGATAGATAGATAGATAGATAGATAGAGATACATGGACAGATGATAAGACAGCAGGAGAGACAGGAAAGGAGATAAAAAGAGAAGCAAAAGAAAGGCAAAGAGAGGGGAGGAGAGAGGGAGGAAGGAGAGAGATAGCAATACAGGGAGAGAGCAAGATACAGGCAGAGATAGGGAGAGAGCAAGATACAGGCAGAGATGGGGAGAGAAAGGAGAGGAGGGAGAAAGACAGATATGAAGGATGAGAAAAGGGAAGGAAGAAAGGAGGGAGGGAGAAGAGGAGAGGTAAGTACAAGGAAAAGCAGACACACACCAGACAGACACATGGAGAAACAGATGCCAAAAGTCTCCATGGTCTCCCTCGCAAGGCGGACAGACTGCCCAGAAGGATGAGTCAGAGAAGACCACCTCCCTCCCACACCCGCACCTCCTTCCTTTCTCCCAGGGGCTGCTCTCCAGAGGGCACTTGAGTTTCATGTCTTACTGAGCCCTGCAGGGCAGAGAGTTGGGGGCCCAAGGGAACATGCCCAGTAGAGCCTGGCCCCACCCCGCCACCAGCTCGGTCACACTGAAAGGACCCAGGACTTTGAACTTTCCTGTGTATGTTCTGTGAGGCAGAAGGGTGACGCTCACAGGGGATAAGGGTGGCCAGAGCTTGGACACAGCACTAGGGTCCACATAGGTGACCGTGAGATCTCTTGAAGTATAGGATGAACTAGGGTGGGGGACAGAGAAAAGGGAGCAGGCTAGGGACAGTCTATCTCTTTCCAGCATTGAGCTCTGAGGAGTCCAAGAGTTCTATTTTTATTAATTTTCAAGACAGGGTCTTGCTCTGTAGCCCAGGCTGGAGTGCAGTGGCATGATCATAGCTCACTGCAGCCTTGAACTCCTGGACTCAAATGATCCTCCCATCCTAGCCTCCTGAGAGGCTAGGACTACAGGCATGCGCTACCACACCTGGCTGACTAAAAATAAAAAGCTTTTTGTAGAGATGGGGTCTTGCTATGTTGCCCAGGCTGGTCTCAAATCCTTAGCCTCAACTAATCCTCCCACCTCATTCTCCCAAAGTGACACTGTGACACTGTCTCATGACACAAAGGCATGAGACACTGTGCCCAGTGAGGCCAAGAGGTATACATTTGAATCTGGGTGGGGTGCAGTGGTCTCAGCTACTTGGGAGGCTGAGGAGGGAGGATCACTGGAACCTAGGTTGGGGTTGCAGTGAGTTACGATCGCGCCACTGCACTCCAGCTTGGGTGACAGAGTGAGACCCTGTGTCTAAGTAAACAAATAAATTTGAACCTGGCCTTCCAGCATGTTAGGAAAGATTATTTGTCAAGGCTGGAGAAGTAGACGTATTTTATTTATCAGTTGGTTAGCTTCAGATGTTACATTCTGACCCTGAGGACACGGGATGCCCCTTGAGCTCTTGTCTGGAAAGGAACTGCAGAGGTTAGGGGACCACTTGCCTAAGCTCCTAAGAAAGGTGGCGGGGGTGCTTACCCGGCTGTCTTCATCTGACACCACAAGAGCAGAGCATCCTTGGCTGAGCGTGTCTCCCTGTTGTCTTCAGTCTCAATTTTGATGACTTGAATCTGTGAAGATACAAAAAAATTGGCTACTGGAGCCTGGAGAGCTTGAGGCTTGGAGACGCCCCCGCCCCCCCCCCACCCCATTCACCATCTGCTACTAGAGAGGGTGGCAGGTGACAGGGGAGTGTGAGGATAAGTTCTGGAGTGGGCCAGGATAGTCACAATTAGCAGAGCAGTTGGGACTCAGGTCTCAAAGGAAGCCTCCAAACTGAGCATCTGGGCACCTTCCTTGTCTGAGACACTGCCCTCTCCCGCCTAGGCTAGAGCAGTGGCCCTCATGCTGACCTCCCCACTCCTGCATCCGCAGTCTGTTCTCCACATGACAGACAGAGGGACCCTGTGAACACTCAAATCAGATCCTTTCTCCCCTTTTCAACACCCTCTGTAGCTCTACTTCACTGGAGGTAAAAGAAGTCCCCATGATCTCCCTTCATTAAGTTGATGACCTCATCTTCAACAGCTCACTCCACTCCACAGCTGCTGGCCTCTTTCCTGAATCACCAGCATCCTCCATCCTTGGTGCTTTAGCACTGGCTGTTCCCTCTGCCTGGAACAGCCTTTTCCCAAATCCTCACATGGCTCCAGCCTCCCTCAGGTCTTTACTCAAATGTGACCTTCTCCGTGAGGCCTTCACTGACCACTTGATTTCAAATCTCATCACACACCCGAATTTCATATCCCCTTCCCTGTTTTACTATCTTCTCAGCATTTATCACCACCTATACATTTTATCTTTTCCTCAGATTTCCCCACTAAAACGTGAAAGCTCCAGGACCACAGGGATGTTTACCTGCTTTGAGTGCCACTGTATCTCAGTAGTGTTTGATAAAGTTCAGAATGGCCCAGAATCTAGAGTGGATTCTAGAGCCTAAGGTGGGTATCTGAGACTTGGGTCCTGAACTCGAGAACTGGGTTTGCCATATGGGTTCCAAGGAGAGAACCAAGACCCTTCCAAGGAGATCCCAGCACCTACTGCAGGGATCCAGCCGCCAGCAGTGATCTCCCACTCCCATGATCTCATTCCTCAATTTTGTGCTGACAGTGTCCATTTCTGTCTCCAGTGTCTCCTCGTCCCCTGAGCTCCATCCCCAGGACCGAGTGAACTCCAAGATGTCCCCCAATTCCAATGTCCTGGACCCATAACCACTAGATGCATCTCAAACTGGCCTCAGGGTGTTCCTCAAACCTGTGCTTTCTCCCTGTCCTTGTCTCAGGACAGCCCCATCATCCGCGAGTCCCCAGGTCAGAGCTCTCAGTCTTCCTTGCACACTCTCTCCCTCTCCCCTCCCCTAAGGGCTGTCCACTCCACTCCCTGAGTGTCTTCCCCACCTGCCCCCTTTTGCCTCCCCACAGTCCCAACCTGCTCCAACTCCATCCTCCTTCCTGGGCTCTCAGCTCCTAATGTTGGTGAACACCTTCAACCCAGAGGGATCTTTCTTTTTTGTTTGTTTGTTTGAGACGGAGTTTTGCTTTATCGCCCAGGCTGGAGTGCAGTGGTGTGGTCTTAGCTCACACGCTCGCACTCTCCTGCCTCAGCCTCCTGAGTAGCTGGGATTATAGGCATGCACCACAAAGCCCAGTTAATTTCTATATTTGTAGTAGAGACAGAGTTTCACCATGTCGGCCAGGCTGGTCTCAAACTCCTAAACTCAGGTGATCCTCTCACCTCAACCTCCCAAAGTGCTGGGATTATAGCCATGAGCCACTGCGCCCAGCCAAAGGGATCTTTCTTAACTTGTATGCAACTCCCCTTGATAAAATGTTGCAACCTCTCCCATCTCAGAAAGAAAAACATCCAAATTGCTCATCACAGATCACCTAGCCCCTGCCACCCCATGTGCCTCATATCCTTCGTGTCCACTGCCTCCCATTCTCTAGCCACACTGCTCTTCCTCCTGTACTTCCAACATGCCAAGCTCATTTCCACCTCAGGGCCTTTGCATCTGCTGTGCCTCCTGCTTGGAATGCATTCTCCCTTCATCTTTGTATGTCATTCAGCCATCAGCTTCCCATGTCTAAAATCTCAACATCACCAACCTGACATTTTATATCCCTATTACTGTTTTATCATAATCTGTTATTTTCTGCCTAGCTTTTTTTTTTTTTTTTTTTGAGTCAGGATCTCACTCCGTTGCCCAGGCTGGAATGCAGTGGCACGATCATCGCTCACTGCAGCCTCACACTACTGGACTCAAGCGATCCTCCTGCCTCAGCCTTCCAAGTAGCTGGGACCACAGGCATGCACCATCATGCCCGACTGATTTTTAAAATTTTTAAAGGGTCTCACTATGTTGACCAGGCTATTCTCAAACTCGTGACCTCAAGTGATCCTCCCACCTTGGCCTCCCAAAGTGCTGGGATTACAGGCCACTTCACCTGACCCTGCATAGCTTTTAAACTTCTTCTCTAACTAGAGCTGGTCCTTTTCCCATGCATGTTTTCTTTACATATTTATGTATTTATTGTCTTCCTCACCCCAATGTAATCTCCTAAAAGGCACACATTTGTCTATTCGTCTCTGTACTGGATCAAGATTGCCTGGATTTGAATTTCAGCTCCAGCAGCCAGCTACGTGTGATTTTGGGCAGATGACGCCACCTATCTGGGCTTCCATTTCCTCACTGGTAAAATGGGATAATAACTTGTATCTAATTTATGGGGTTGCTGTGTGTATTAAATGTCAAATGCTTAGAACAGTGTTTGGAACAGGGTTGATACAAAACGATGATAGTGACAGTGGTGACCATGACAATTATTTTTATCATTATTTTCATCCCTACGACCTGGAATGGGGTTCCTCGAGCATATTAGGATATTATTTAAAGGAATGAATGAATGGGTAAATGGTAGGGAATGCCTTTTTTTTTTTTTTTTTTTTTTTTTTTTTTTGAGACGTAGTCTCACTGGAGTCCAGTGACGCTATCTCTGCTCACTACAAACTCCACCTCCCGGTTTCAAGCGATTCTCCTGCCTCAGCCTTCTGAATAGCTGGAATTACAGGCGCCCGCCATCATGCCCCGCTAGTTTTTTGAATTTTTAGTAGAGACGGCGTTTCACCATCTTGGCCAGGATGATCTCGATCTCTTGACCTTGTGATCCGCCCGCCTCGGCCTCCCAAAGTGCTGGGATTACAGGCAGGCGCCACCGTGCGCGGCCAGGGAACGCCTTTCTAAGTCCCACCCTTGCGGGGCTTGGCAGGGGCCACCCAAGGGTCACCTGGAAGCGCAGGATGATGGTCCAGACCAGCCCCAGCGTCAGCCGGTGATTCCCGTCCACTATGTCATGCGAGCCCACGTTCTCCAGGTGCACGCGCTGCTCCTTCAGAAACTGCAGCGCCTTGTCCACGTTCTCCAGTGAGTGGATCCGCATGCGGCCCCGCGTGGGCCTGGGCTAGGGCGACAGGGGCGTTGGGCGATCGGGGTTTGGACAGACAGGAGCACGGCGCCCTCAGCCCCGCCCCTTCCAAAGAAGCCCACCTCCCATGGCCACGCCCCCTGAGTATCCAGGATCAGGCCGCCCTCCTCCCGTTTTATCCGAGACAGGACACAATCCTTCTAAAGAAGCCCTGCCCCTTCCCGTAGTTAGACCCTTTCAAGAGTCACATCCCTTCAAGGCTTATTCACATCCCTGGCTCTGCCCCTTCCACCAGCGCCCCTCTTCCAACCTGACAACCACCCCGCCCTCCTAGCCATAGCAGCCACAGCCCTGGTCCTGACATTGGATCCCTCTCTCATCCACCCCTGTTTTGCCACTAATCCATGGCCGCCTGGGCGCGGTGGCTCATGACTGTAATCCCAGCACTTTGGGAGGCCGAGGCGGGTTGATCACTTGAGTCGAGGAGTTCGAGACCAGCCTGGACAACATGGTGAAACTCTGTCTCTACTACAAACACAAAAATTAGGGCCGGGCACAGTGGCTCACGCCAGTAATCCCAGCACTTTGGGAGAATGAGGAGGGTGGATCGCGAGGTCAGGAGATCGAGACCATCCTGGCTAACATGGTGAAACCCCGTCTCTTACTAAAACACAAAAAATTAGCCAGGCATGGTGGCACGTGCCTGTATTTCCAGCTACTCAGAGGAATCGCTGGAACCTGGGAGGCGGAGGTTGCAGTGAGCCGAGATTGCGCCACTGCACACCAGCCTGGCAGCAGAGCGAGACTCAATCTTAAAATAAAATTAAATAAAAATACGAAAATTAGCTGGACGTGGTAGCGCGCTCCTGCAACTCCAGCTACTCGCGAGGCAGAGGCAGGAGAATCCTTTGAACCCGAGAGGCGAAGGCTGCAGTTGAGCCGAGATCGTACCACTGCACTCTAGTCTGGATGAGGGAGCGAGACTTCGTCTCAAAAAAAGAAAAAAAAAAAATCCTGCGTCACACCCCTCACTGCTTCCTTTTCGGGTCCCTATCTAGGGCCACGCCTATTCCAGTCAAGCTCCGCCCTGCCCCAATGCTCTTCCCTTGTTCGTAGCTCAATGCCTTCCAACAGCGTTTGTTCATATTCTTTTTTTGAGTTTTGTTTTTGTTGTTGTCTTTGAGACGGAGTCTCACTCTATCGCCCAGGCTGGAGTGCAGTCGCGCGATCCTGGCTCACTGCAACCTCTGCCTCCTGGATTCAAGTGATTCTCCTGCCTCAGTCTCCCGAGTAGTTGGGACTACAGATGCCCGTCACCACATCCGGCTAATGCTTTTTGATTTTTAATTATTTTTTTTTTGAGATGGCTTCGTGCCACAGCGCTCGGGTTTATTTATTTATTTATTTTTGAGACAATGTCTCTGCCGGAAGCGGTGGCTCATGCCGGTAATCTCAGCACTTTGGGAGGCTGAGGCTGGAGGATCACTTTAGTCCAGGAATTCTAGATCAGCCTGGGCAACATAGTGAGGCCACATCTATTAAAAAAAAAAATTAAGAAAAAAGAGAGAGAGAGAGTCTTGCTTTGTCGCCCAGGCTGGAGAGTAGTGGTGCAATCATGGAACACTGCAGTCTCGACCTCCCAGGCTCAAGCGATCCTCTCACCTCAACCTCCTGGGTTCTTGGGACTACAAGCTCATGCCACCACGCCTGGCTAATTAAAAAAAAAAAAAAAAAACGTAGACACGGGGCTGTCATTATGTTGCTCAGGCTGGTCTGAAACTCCTGGGCTCAAGTGTTCCTACCGCCTTGGCCCCCACAAACTGCTGGGATTACAGGGACGAACCACCGCGCCCGGCTGTTTGTTCCTATTCTATAGCCATGTCTCTCACAAGTCCCTGAGATCCAGGCTCGAGTCCTTTAACGAACCTCTACCCCATGAGAATCCCACGCTTTTAGATGAAACCCCATTCAAGCCCGGAGACACAGCCCTAGCTCATACAACAAGCCACACCCCAGAACTTCGTCTGCGTCCCTAGACACCCAAGACGTAGGTCTCACCCTACCAACGAACACTGCCCGCTAGCCTAGAGCGCCGCACCCACTTCCCTGCTACCCACTCCCAACCCGCAATACAGTTCCGCCCCCGTTTTATAGCCATACCCTTGCTAGCTCATAACCCTGGCCAGACCCTTCTAACAAAGCTCCTACCTTCTCCAATAGCCCTGCCCCTTGCAGCAGAGCCCCGCCCCCTGCCACCGAAGCCCCGCCTCGCAACCGTAGCTGGCGGGTCATCAGCTTCGGTTTCCGCCAAGCCCCTACGCTTCCCACGACCAAGCTCCGCCCCTGCGCCACAGCCCCGCAAGGCCCAGTACAGGGACCTCTTACCCATAGGGCCCTTCCAGCACGCTCCATTCGCCCATGAGCCAGGCCCCTGCTTGCAGTTCAGCCCTTCCAGAGAAGCCCAAACCCCAGCCTGAGACCCCAGGGAGGACCCCTGCCCCGGCCCTTCATGAAGGCCCCCTCACCAGCTGCTCCCCAGACAGCACTTCCAGGAGCCTTGTGAGCACGAAGCCGTCCCGGAGGTCCACATAGAGGTCCCCGATGTGGCAGCCCACGCGGGCGAGGTGCGAATTCACCCACTTGGTGAAGGTTTTCTTCTGCACAGCTTCCCGCTCATCTGGAGGACAGGCCCTGATAAGCTCCCAGGCACTTCCACCATCATCCCAGCCTTCCGCCAGCCAAGCCTGCTCAGGCCCAGCTCTCTGCAAGAGTCAAGCCTCACAGGTGGATCACTTGAGGTAGGAGTTTGAGACCAGCCTGGCCAACATGGTGAAATCCCATCTCTACTAAAAATACAAAGTAGCCAGATACGGTGTCTGACGGCCATAATCCCAGCTACTGGGAGGCTGAGGCAGGAGAATTGCTTGAACCAGAGAGGTGGAGACTGCAGTGAGCCAAGATCTTGCCAGTGCACTGTGGCGTGGGCGACAGAGCAAGACATCTCAAAAAAAAGAGAGAGAGAGAGAGTCGGCCAGGCTCTGTGGCTCACGCCTGTAATCCCAGAACTTTGGGAGGACAAGGCAGGTGGATCACAAGGTCAGGAGTTCGAGACCAGCCTGGCCAATATGGTGAAACCCTGTCTACTAAAAATACACACACAAAAAAATAGGTGTGGTGGTGCATGCCTGTAATCCCAGCTACTTGGGAGGCTGAGGCAGGAGAATTGCTTGAACCCAGAGGCGGAGGTTGCTGAGATCGCACCACTGCACTCCAGCCTGGGTGACAGAGTGAGACTCAGTCTCAAAAAAAAAGAGTCCTACCAGCCACGCCTCCTCCTACCTGGGACGCCTTCCTCTACCCTCTGCCACCCACCTGGTGACAACCTTCCTGTCTTTTGAATTTTTCCTGAGCTGTCACTTGCACAGGAAGCCTTCCCTGCTCATGACCCCACTTGGCTCTAATCATTCATTAATTCAATAAATATTTGAATGCACACTCTGTGCCTGTTCAAGGCTCTGTGAATACAGACAGGGCCCTCACAGAGCTCAGTTCAGTGGGGACACAGATAAATACAGCCATGGCATCGGCCTCCCAAAGTGTTGGGATTACAGGCATGAGCCACCACACCTGGCCTTAAGGAACTGTCAAACTGTTTTCCAAAGTAGCTGCACCACAGCCCAGGCGTGGTGGCTCATGCCTGTAATCGCAGCACTTGGGGAGGCCGAGGAGGGTGGATTGCTGGAGTTCAGCAGTTTGAGACCTGCCTGGGCAACATGGTGAGGACTCTGTCTCTACAAAAAATTAGTCAAGCGGCCGGGCGCGGTGGCTCAAGCCTGTAATCCCAGCACTTTGGGAGGCCGAGGCGGGTGGATCACGAGGTCAAAAGATCAAGACCATCCTGGTCAACATGGTGAAACGCCGTCTCTACTAAAAATACAAAAAGTTAGCTGGGCATGGTAGCGCGTGCCTGTAATCCCAGCTACTCAGGAGGCTGAGGCAGGAGAATTGCCTGAACCCAGGAGGTGGAGGTTGCAGTGAGCCGAAATCGCGCCATTGCACTCCAGCCTGGGTAACAAGAGCGAAACTCCGTCTCAAAAAAAAAAAAAAAAAAAAAAAAAATTAGTCAAGCAGGGTGGCATGCACCTGTAGTCCCAGCTACTTGAGTCGCTGAGGCAAGAGGATTGCTTAAGCTCGGGAGATCAAGACTGCAGTAACCTGTGCTCAAGCCACTGCACTCTAGCAAGAAGGACAGAGCCAGACGCTATCTCAAAAAAAAAAGGAAAAAAGTTGCTGCACCATCATCTCGCCTTCCCACCAGCAATGTGTGAAGGCTCCAAATCCTCGCCAACACTGGCTATTTCCCACCCTCTCCTTTTTTTTTTTTCTTGAGATGGGAGTCTCACTCTGTTGCCCAGGCTGACATGCAATGGTGTGACCCTGGCTCATTGCAACCTCTGCCTCCTAGGCTTAGGTGATCCTCCCATCTCAACCTCCCAAGTAGCTGGGACCGCCAGAGCATGCCACCAAGCCAGGCTAATTTTTGTATTTGGTGTAGAGACAGGTCTCACTATGTTGCCCAGACTGGTCCCAAACTCCTGAACTCAATAAATCCACCCACCTCGGCCTCCCAAAATGCTGGGATTACAGGTGTGAGCCACCGCACTTGGTCGTTTCCCCTACTTTTTTTTTTGTTTTACTACAGCCATCCTAGTGGGTGTGAAGTGTTAACTCACTGTGGTTTCCTTTTGCACTTCCCTAATGGCTAATGATGTTGAGAATCTCTTCATGCTCTTATCAAACAGTTGTATATCTTTGGAGAATTGTCTATTCAAATCTTTTGGACATTTTTTAGTAGAATTACTCTTTTTTTTTTTTTTTTTGAGACAGAGTTTCGCTGTTGTTACCCAGACTGGAGTGCAATGGCACAATCTCAGCTCACTGCAACCTCTGCCTTCTGGGTTCAAGCAATTCTCCTGCCTCAGCCTCCCGAGTAGCTGGGACTACAGGTGCGCACCACCATGCCCAGCTAATTTTTGTATTTTTAGTAGAGACGGGGTTTCATCTTGTTGACCAGGATGGTCTCGATCTCTTGACCTCCTGATCCACCCACCTTGGCCTCCCAAAGTGCTGGGATTATAGGCGTGAGCCACCGCACCCGGTCATCCTTTTTTTTTTTTTTTTTTTTTGAGTCACAATCTCTCTGTTGCTCAGGCTAGAATGCAGTGACACGATCATGGCTCACTGTGGCCTCAACCTCTCGGGCTTATGCAGTCCTCCCATCTCAGCCTCCTGAGTAGCTGGGGTTACAGGCCCATGCCACCACGCCCGACTGATTTTTTTATTTTTATTTTTGTAGAGACAAGGGTGTCGGTATGTTGCCCAGTCTGGTCTCAACCTTCTTTGCTCAAGCAATCCTCCCACCTAGGCTTCCCAAAGTGCTGAAATGACAAACTCAAGCCACCACACCCAGCCAGTTACATTTCTCCTTCCTTCCTTCCTTCCTTCCTTCCTTCCTTCCTTCCTTCCTTCCTTCCTTCCTTCCTTCCAGAAGGAGTCTTGCTCTGTTGCCCAGGCTGGAGTGCAGTGCCCTCGGCTCACTGCAACCTCTGCCTCCCGGTTCAAGTGATTCTTCTGCCTCAGCCTCCTGAATAGCTAGGATTACAGGTACATGCCACCATGCCCAGCTAATTTTTGTATTTTTAGTAGAGATGGGGTTTCACCACGTTGGTCAGGCTGGTCTCAAACTTCTGAATTCGTGATCTGCCTGCATCGGCCTCCCAAAGTACTAGGATTACAGGTGTGAGCCAGTGTGCCCAGCCATCTTTTTATCATCTGTACTATCTTTGTGACTTCCTAAGAATCTGTAATTATTTCATAATTTAAAGTTTTAAAAAGGCTGGGCACAGTGGCTCACACCTGTAATCCTAGCACTTTGAGAGGCCAAGGCAGGTGGATTGCCTGACCTCAGGAGTTCGAGACCAGCCTAGGCAACTTGGCGAAACCCTGTCTGTACTAGCACGACTTAATGGTGCACGTCTGGAATCTCTGCTTCTCAGGAGGCTGAGGCACAAGAATCACTTGAACCCAGGAGGAGGAGGTTGCAGTGAACCAAGATCGTGTCACTGCACCCTAGCCTGGGCTACAGAGCAAGACTCTGCCTCCAAAAAATAAATTAATTAATAATAAAGTTTAGTTTGGGCATGGTGGCTCACACCTGTAATCCTAGCACTTTGGGAGTCTGAGGCGGGTGGATCACTTGAGGTCAGGAGTTTGAGATCAGCCTAGCCAACATACCAAAAACCCCATCTCTACTAAAAATACAAAAATTAGCCAGGCATGGTGGTGGGCACCTATAATCCCAGCTACTCAGGAAGCCGAAGCAGGAGAATTGCTTGAACCCAGGAGGCACAGCTTGCCATGAGTAGAGATCGTGCCACTGCACTCCAGTCTGGGTAACAGAGCGAGACTCCATCTCAAAAAATAAAAAAAAATAAAGTTTAAAAAACAAAAAGAAAATTGTTCCCTGGACTTCCTCCTTCTTCCCCTGACTCCCATAAACTGGAAAAGCAAGGTCAAGGTCTTCAGAACACAAGATTAAATTAACCTGGAATCTACACTGACCACTCTGAGCTAAGTCTTCCTACCAACTGGGTCGCTCATTTCAAGGTTATCTGGGAGGGAGAAATAGCGTCTCCATTGAGCCACTGTACTATTATGTCAACTTGTTGGCAGCTTAGCCTGTACTGTTACTGTTGGAATTTCATTACTAAATAATAGTACTCATATTACTGTTTCCTTTTTTTTTTTTGAGACAGAATCTCACTCTGTTTCCCAGGCTGGAGTGCAGTGGCATGATCTTGGCTCACTGCAACCTCTGACTCCCGGGTTCAAGCGATTCTCCTGCCTCAGCTTCCCAAGTAGCTGGGACTACAGGTGCGTGCCATCATACCCAGCTAATTTTTTGTATTTTTAGTAGAGACGGGGTTTCACGGTGTTAGCCAGGATGGTCTCGATCTCCTGACCTCATGATCTGCCCACCTCAGCCTCCCTTAGTCCTGGGATTACAGTAGTGAGCAACCTCACCCAGCCAAGTTTCTATTAATTCAGAAATAAAGATGTGTATTTCCAGTCCATTTCCCCTTCAGCCATTTGAAATCTCTAAATAATTTTATAAAATCTGCCTTTTGTAACACTATCAATAGTGGGGTGGAGGGCAGGGGTGATGGGTACAAAATACAGAAAGAATGAGTAAGATCGAGTATTTTATATCAGCACAACAGGGTGATTATATTCAATAATAATTGAATTGATTTTTTTTCTCTGTTTTTTGTTTGTTTGTTTGTTTTATACAGGGTCTGCCCTGTATCAAATGCAGGCTGCAGTGCAATGGTGTGAGACCATAGCTCACTGCAACCTCTGCCTCCTGGGCTCAAGCCATCCTTCCACCTCAGCCCTGCAAATAGCTGGGACTACAGGCATGTGGCACTATGCCCGGCTAATTTTTGTATTTTCAGTAGTCAGAGTTTAGCTATATTGCCCAGGCTTTCCTCAAACTCCTGGACACAAGTGATCCACCCACCTCAGCCTCCCAAAGTGCTGGGATTACAGGCATGAGCTACTGCGCCTGGTGTAATTGTACATTTTAAAATAACTAAAAGAGTATAATTGGATTGTCTGTAACACAAAAGTATCCCATAAATATATATACCTACTCTGTACCCATTAAAATTTAAAATACAATTTTTAAAAAAGTATTGTTTCTTACTCTAGCAGTAGAAAATATACATTTAGGGGCCGGGCACGGTGGCTCAAGCCTGTAATCCCAGCACTTTGGGAGGCCGAGGCGGGCGGATCACGAGGTCAAGAGATCAAGACCATCCTGGTCAACATAGTGAAACCCCGTCTCTACTAAAAATATTTTTTAAAAATTAGCTGGGCATGGTGGCGTGTGCCTGTAGTCCCAGCTACCCTGGAGGCTAAGGCAGGAGAATTGCTTGAACCCAGGAGGTGGAGGTTGCAGTGAGCCGAGATCACACCACTGCACTCCAGCCTGGCACCTAGAGACAGAACAAAACTCTGTCTCAAAAAAAAAAAAAGAAAGAAAAGAAAAGAAAAAGAAAATACACATTTACTTATCTGTATTTTTTTTAACTTCAAATTGCACCTAGAATGTGTACCTCAAATTTGAAAGCAAATGTGCAAATTTGAACAGCAAATGCAAAGGAAATATCTTGTTTGTGTGAATGAGCGTTTTGTGCTGTTTAGATAAGCTGAAACCCTAGGTGAATACCTGAGCATCAGTCGCATCTAAGAAAGTGATAGCAGAAACGATGCTAAATTGAGGCTTTGCTCCTCTGCCTTCTAGCGGACATGCCCACACCACATCGAAGATTTTGGCTAATACTGAAGCCTAAGTGGAATTTTAGTACCTCCCCAGAGTGAGGACAACTGGGTTCTGTCCTGTCTCTACTTAATAACTGGGCAGGTGACTGCTCAAGGTCATCTCCCCTCTCTGGACCCCAGTTTTCACATTTGCAAAAAGAGGGATTTGGTCAAGATTTGGCTTGCTTCAATGGATTCTGGAGGATCATTGGTTTTGGGAACTCATACTTGAGAGAGAGGGATGGGTATGGGTGTGTGTGCATATATATTATTTTATTTTACTTTTATTTTTATTTTTTGTGAGTCAGAGTCTCCCTCTGTCCCCCAGAATGGAGTTCAGTGGTGCCATCTCGGCTCACCACCTTCCAGATTCAAGTGATTCTCCTGCCTCAGCCTCCTGAGCAGCTGGGATTACTGGGGCCTGCCATCACACCCAGCTAATTTTTGTATTTTTAGTGGAGACAGGATTTCACCATGTTGGCCAGGCTGGTCTTAAACTCCTGACCTCAAGTGATCTGCCTGCCTTGGCTTCCCAAAGTGCTAGGATTACAGGCATGAGCCACCGCGCCCAGCCTTTGAGATATATTTGGTTGCACCCCCACTGTATTTTATAAAAATGTAAATCAGTTATCAACATTTTAAAATAAGATTTTGTCTTTTAAAAATTTAGATTTTGGCTGAGTGCGGTGGCTCACACCTCTAATCCCAGCACTTTGGGAGGCCGAGACACATGGATCACCTGAGGTCGGGAGTTTGAGACCAGCCTGACCAACATGAAGAAACTCCATCTCTACTAAAAATACAAAATTAGCCGGGCATCGTGGCACATGCCTGCAATCCCAGCTACTCAGAGGCTGAAGCAGGAGAATTGCTTGAATCCGGGAAGCAGAGTTTGCGGTGAGCCAAGATCGAGCCAATGCACTCCAGCCTGGGCAACAAGAACAAAACTCCGTCTCAAAAAAAAAAATTTAGATTTTTGATTTCTCATGAAATATCACACATGATATGGCAACCCTGAACCTCCATTCCTGCCAGGCTGCCATCCGTGACAGGGGCTGTGTGGCCACTGCCCACTTACGGGAGGTCCCAGCTCTCTCAGCATATGTGGCCCACCTGGTCTCAGTGGGCATTTCAGTTCTCGACTCTTGCTCCATGCTAACAAGACTGTAGTCAGGAATGGAAAAATCAGGCCAGGCATGGCAGCTCATGCCCGTAATCCCAGCACCTTGGGAGGCCGAGGCAGGAGGATTGCTTGAGGCCAGGAGTTCCACACCAACCTCCACAACATAGTGAGAACTCATTTCTATAAAAAATTAAAAATTAGGCTGAGCATGGTGGCTCACGCCTGTAATCCCAGCATTTTGGGAGGCTGAGGTGGGTGGATCACCTGAGGTCAGGAGTTCAAGACCAGCCTGGCCAACATGGTGAAACCCCGTCTCTACTAAAAATACAAAAATTAGCCAGGTCTGGTGGTGCATACCTGTAATCCCAGAGGAAGCTGAGGCAGGAGAATCACTTGAACCCAGGAGGCAGGGGTTGCAGTGAGCTGAGATTGCTCCACTGCACTCCAGCCTGGGCAACAAGAGTAAAACTCCAACTCAAAAAAATAATAATAATAATTAAAAATTAGGCAGGTATGGTGGTCTGTGCCTATAGTCTTAGCTACTCAGGAGGCTGAAACGACAGAATCCCTTGACCCCAGGAGGCTGAGACTTCAGTGAGCTATTGTTGGAACACTATACTTAAACCTGGTGACAGAGTGAAGCCCTGTCTCACAAAACAGAAAATCTGAGGGTAACCTCCTTTATGAAGTTGCCACTCAGATGGTCCAGGATCTCTCTCTTTCTTTTCATTTCTTTCTTTTTTTCTTTCCCTCCTTCCTTTTCTTTCTTTCTTTCCTTATTTCTTCTTTCTTTCTTCCTTTCTTTCCTTTTTCTTTCTCTCTTTCTCTGTTTCTCTCTCTCTCTCTCTCTCTCTCTCTCTCTCTCTCTTTCTTGAGACAGGGTCTCACTGCCACCCAGGCCCTGGAGTGTAGTGGTGTGATCATGGCTCAGTGCAGCCTCAACCTCCCTGGGCTCAGGTTATCCTCCCACCTCAACCTCCCCAGTAGCTGGGACTATAAGTGCATGTCACCACACTTGGCTAATTTTTGTATTTTTGGTAGAGACAGGATCTTGCCGTGTTGCCCAGACTGGTCTCAAACTCCTGGGCTCAAGCAATCCTCCTGCCTCAGCCTCCTAAAGTGCTGGGATTACAGGTGTGAGCCCCCACACCCAGCCCAGGATCAGTTTCCATTCACTTTCTTTGGGTATCACCAAAATGGAATCACAAAACAAAAAATATTGTCATGGGGCTGGGCATGGTGGCTCACTCCTGTTATCCCAGCACTTTGGGAAGCCGAGGCAGGCAAATCACTTGAGGTCAGGAGTTTGAGACCAGTGGGCCAACATGGCGAAATCTTCTCCTACCAAAAAATACAAAAATTAGCTGTGTGTAGTGGCATGCTCCTGTAATCTCAGCTGGAGATTGGGAGTCTGAGGCAGGAGAATCACTTGTGCCTGAGAGGTGGAGGTTGCAGTGAGCTGAGATTGCGCCATTGCCCTCCAGCCTGGGTGAGAGAGCAAGACTCTGTCTCAAAAAAACAAAACAAAACTATATATATACACATACAAACATATATATATATACATATATATATACACACACATATATATATACATATATATATACACACACATATATATACATATATATACACACATATATATATACACACACATATATATATACATACATATATATATATATGTATATATATATATACACACATATATATGAGTGCTGTATATATATATACACACATATATATGAGTGCTGTATATATATATACACACACATATATATATACATATATATATATATATATATATATATACACACATATATATGAGTGCTGCTCTGACCTGAGGTGACACTGAATGCCGACCATGTTGGTGTGTTTATTGTGCAGGGGTCCTCCGTTTGCCCCTCTGGTGCCACCCTCCGCCACCCTCCACTTCTCTGCCCTGTGCTGTGGTGGGCTCAGGGAGGCTGGCCAGCGTGGACCATATGAATGGCCTCCCCAACCCTCAGAGCCCCTCAGACTTCCAGCCAGGTTTGGCCAGCAGGCGATCAGAGGTGAAGAAGGGGTCAAGGGCTTTGTTCCTTCCTGCTCCCTCCCTGCCTGACCTGCTCCTGGCAGTGCCTGGTTCCTTTCCTACATCCCCAGCTCCTGCTGATGACGCCTCTCTCCTCTCTTACCACTCCCTCCTGTGCTCCAATCGCTGGGGGTCTCTACTGCCCTTGTAGGTTCCCTTAGCCCCTCCTACCCCTATGTAAATATCCCTCCATTAAACTCGCCCCAACCTTACCCCTTGTGGGGTGCCATCTGCTTCCTGCCAGGACCGTAGGTGACACATACCTCTGGGGTGTCAAGACTCCTAGCCAGGCTGGGCGTGGTGGCTTACACCTGTAATCTGAGTACTTTGGGAGGTCAAGGTGGGAGGATCACTTGAACCCAGGAGTTTTGAGACCAGGTTGGGCAACATAGTGAAACCCCTGTCTCTAAAAAAACAAACAAACAAAAAATAAAAAATAGCCAGGCATGGTGGTGTGCACCTGTGG
Source organism: Saguinus oedipus (assembly GCA_031835075.1). Taxonomy (NCBI): domain Eukaryota; kingdom Metazoa; phylum Chordata; class Mammalia; order Primates; family Cebidae; genus Saguinus; species Saguinus oedipus. Next base: position 43,329,309 of record CM063187.1, on the reverse strand, counting down.
TGCCAGCTGCTCAGAAGGCTGAGGTGGGAGGATCACTTAAGCCTGGGAGTTCGAGGCTGCAGTGAGCTGTGATCACACCACTGCACTCCAGCCTGGGCAAGAGGAGGAGACCCTGACTCAAAACAAATAAACAAACATAAATACTCCAGGCCAAATGACAGTTTTCCTATGCCTGCTATTGTGCTTATATTGAGTTCTTTTCTTTTCTTTTTGAGACAGTCCCACTCTGTCGTCCTGGTGGTAGTGCAGAGGCACAATCACAGCTCACTGCAGCCTCGACCTCCTAGGCTCAAGGGACACTCCGCCTCAGCCTCCCGAAGGGGACTCCAAGCGTGCACCACCACAGCTGGCTATGTTTTTCATTTTCACGTTTTGTAGCAATGGGGTTCTTGCTGTGTTGTCCAGGCTGATCTCAAACTTCTGAGCTCAAATGATTCTCCCACCCTCAGCCTCCCAAGTAGCTGGGACTATAGGCAAGTGCTCTTATGCCCAGCTTTTTATCATTTGTGCGTTCTTCTCCCATAACAATCACAGGTGAAACACAATTTCTTAGGATAAGACTTTAACTTGGCCGGATGCAGTGGTTCATTATGGGCCTGTAATCTCAGCAAACTGGGAGGCCAAGGTAGAAGGATTGCTTGAGCCCAAGAGGTCGAGCCCAGGGGAGATCCCCAACTCTACAAAAATACAGAAATTAGCCAGGCATGGTGGGGTGCACCTGTGGTCCCTGCTACATGCTTGCCAGTACCTGGAGTACTGGAGAGGATGAGGTGAAAGGATCGCTTGAGGTCAGGAGCTGGAGGTTGCAGTGAGCTGAGATCACAACACTGTACTCCAGCCTGGGCAATAGAGCAAGACCCTGTATTAAAAATAAACGAACAGGCCAGGCGCAGTGGCTCATGCCTGTAATTCCAGCACTTTGGGAGGCCGAGGTAGGTAGATCACCTGAGGTCAGGAGTTTGAGACCAGCCTGGCCAACATGGTGAAACCCCATCTCTACTAAAAATACAAAAATTAGCCAGGTGTGGTGGTGTGCGCCTGTAATCCCACCTACTCAGGAGGCTGAGGCAGGAGAATGGCTTGAACCCAGGAGGCAGAGGTTGCAGTGAGCCAAGATCGCGCCACTGCACTCCAGCCTGGGTGACAGGGCAAGACTCTGTCTCAAAAAAAAAAAAGCAAGGAATGCAATCTGGAACATGATAAAACTGTATGAGTTAGCAATACCTGCATGCAGAAACCCATAGATAAGTGGCTCTCAGATTTATGACAAAATGACATTGCAGTTCAGTAGAAAGGATAAATTAATGGAGCGTCAACTGGACATCTGTATGGGGGAAGAAAGCAAACTGACCTGCACTGTACACAATAATACATACAAATAAATTTCATTCAGCTTACAGATCTAAATGTAAAAGGTCTAAAATCAGGCTTTTAGGCCAGGCACAATGGCTCACACCTATAATCCCAGCACTTTGGGAGGCCGAGGCCGGGGGTATCACTTGAAGTCAAGAGTTTCAGACAAGCCTGGGCAACATGGCAAAACCCTGTCTCTACTAAAAATACAAAAGTTAGCCGGGCATAGTGGCCCGTGCCTGTGATCCCAGTTCCTCAGGTTGAGGCTGCAGTGATCAGAGTCTGAGCCACTGCACTCTAGCCTGGACAAAAGAGTGAGATCCTGTAGAGAGAGAGAGAGAGAAGAAGGGAGGGAGGGAGGGAGGGAGAGAGGAAGGGAGGGAGGGAGAGAGGAAGGAAGGAAGGAAGGAAGGAAGGAAGGAAGGAAGGAAGGAAGGAAGGAAGGAAGGAAGGAAAAATCTGTTCATCAAAGGCCCCATTAAGCCAGTGAAAAGATAAGCCACAGAGTGGGTGAAAACATTCACAACACATATGTCTGCCTAAGTACTTGTATTTCTGCAAATCCATCAGAAAGAGGCAGACAAATTAATGAGAAAATGGGCAAAAGACGTGAGACCGGGCACGGTGGCTCATGCCTGTAATCCCAGCAATTTGGAAGGTTTGAGACCAGCCTGACCAACATAGTGAAACCCTGTCTTTACTAAAAATACAAAATGTAGCCAGCTGTGGTGGCACACGCCTATAATTCCAGCTACTCAGGAGGCTGAGGCAAGAGAAGCACTTGAACCCAGAAGGTGAAGGTTGCAGTGAACTATCTTTTTTTTTTTTTCTTTTGCAGTGAACTATTTTGCCACTGCACTCCAGCCTGGGCAACAGAGTGAGACTCCATCTCAAAAACAAAACAAAAACAAAAAGACTTGAACGGGCATTTCACAAAAGGGTATTTGAATGGCCAATAAATGTATGAAAATGTGCTTCACCATCTTCATTGTTCTTCATCATCAGGAAAATTAAAAGTAAAACCACAACAGAATGCACAGCCACCAGAACAGCTAAAATTAAAAAGACTGACCATCGCAACAGTGGGATGCACAGCAACTGAATCTCTGACACACTGCTGGTGGGAATGTAAAATGATACAAACTGCCAATCTCTACTAATGTTAGATATACACTCACTTGGCCAGGCGCAGTGGCTCATGCCTGTAATCCAAACACTCTTGCCGAGGCAAGAGGACTGGCTGAGCCCAGGAGTTGGAGACCAGCCTAAGCAACATACTGAGACTTCATCTCAATTAACAAAACAAATACATATATATATGTAAATAAAAACATACACTTACTCGGGCCGGGTGTGGTGACTCAGGCCTGTAATCCCAGCACTTTGGGAGGTGGGCAGATTACCTGAGGTCAGGAGTTCGAGACCAGCCTGGCCAACATGGTGAAACCCTGTCTCTACTAAAAATACAAAAATTCGCCAGGCATGGTGGTGAACACCTGTAATCCCAGCCAGTCAGGAGGCTGAGGCAAGAGAATCACCTGAAGCTGGGAGGCGGAGATTGCAGTGAGCCAAGATTGTGCCATTGTGCTCCAGCCTGGGCAACAGAGCAAGCCTCCATCTCAAAAAAAACAAAGATATACACTTACTCTATGATTGGACAGCTTCACTCCTGGGTTGGTGTAAACCACCAGAAACAAGTGCTTATCCCCACCAGAAATATGAACTAGAAACTCGAGAACACCACCGTTTACTTTATGTATGTATTTATTTATTTAAGACAGAGTCTCACTCTGTCACCCAGGCTAGAGTCCAGTGGCACAACCTCAGCTCATAGCAACCTCCACCTCCTGGATTCAAGCAAGTCTCCCACCTCAGCATCCCAAGTAGCTGGGATTAGAGGCACGCACCACCATACTCAGCAAACTTTTTTGGACTTTTAGTAGAGATGGGGTCTCACTATATTGCCCAGGCTGGTCTTGAACTTCTGGCCTCAAGTAATCTGCCTGCCTTGGCCTCCCAATGTGCTGGGACTACAGGTGTGAGCCACTGCACCCAGCCCAACACCACCATTTATGGTAGCCCCAGACTAGCAGTAACCCAAATGCTCATTGATAAGCAAATGGATAAACAAAGTGTGGTACATTCACACCACGGAACACTATACAGCAAGGAGAAGGACCAACCCACAAGCACAGGGAGACACGGATGAATCTCCCACAAGCATAATGTTGAGTGAATTAAGGCAGACACAGAACAGCACGCAATGCATTTTTCCATTTACATAAAGTTAAAACACCAGCAAATGAAGCTGAGCTGTCAGAAGAGAGTACACCCTTGGACGACAGTGATAGGGAGGTGGCCTGAGGATGCTTTTCTGGGGCTGTCATATGTCACATTCTGTTTCTTTGCTTTTTAGAGATGGCATCTCATTCTGTTGCCCAGGCTGGAGGGCCGGGGCGCCTTCTTAGGTCACTGCAGCCTCGAACTCCTGGGCTCGAGTAATCTTCCCACCTCAGTCTTCTGAGTAGCTAGGACTACAGGCTCATGCCACCACACCCAGAGAATTTTTAAATTATTTTTCTGTGGAGAGATGGGGTCTCTCTATGTTGCCCAGGCTGGTCTTGAACTCCTGGCCTCAAGTGATCATCACACCTTAGTTTCCCAATACACTCAGATTACAGGCATGAGTCATCACACCCCGTTGTATATTCTGTTTTGTTTTGTTTTTAACAAAATTATAATAGGGAATGCTTCATGAATTTGCGTGTCATCCTCGCACAGGGACCATGCTAATCTTCTCTGTATCGTTCCAATTTTAGTATATGTGCTGCCGAATGGAGCACTATTCTGTTTTTTAATATGGGTGCCGGTTACAAGAGAGTGCTCATTTGTGGAAATAGTGGCATGATTTATCTGCCATTCATGCATGAACCACTTTAATCTAATAATAAAAAGTTAAATATATATATATGCTTGCTCATTAACAATGCACATTTTGCAAAATTATCCCCACGCAAAGGAAAGGATTCACATTAAAACTACCTGAGGCCAGGCGCGGTGGCTCACGCCTATAATTCCAGCACTTTGGGAGGTCGAGGCGGGTGGATCATGAGGTCAAGAGATCGAGACCATCCTGGTCAACATGGTGAAACCCCATCTCTACTAAAAATACAAAAATTAGCTGGGCATGGTGGCGCGTGCCTGTAATCCCAGCTACTCAGGAGGCTGAGGCAGGAGAATTGCCTGAACCCAGGAGGCGGAGGTTGCAGTGAGCCGAGATCGCGCCATTGCACTCCAGCCTGGGTAACAAGAGCGAAACTCCATCACACACACACACTAAAAAAAAAACTACCTGAATGGGGCCGGGTGTGGTGGCTCAGGCCTATAATCCTAGGACTTTGGGAGGCCGCGGTGGGTGGATCACCTGAGGTCAGGAGTTCAAGACCAGCCTGGTCATCATGGTGAAACCCCATCTTTATTTAAATTAAAAAAAAAAAACAAACTATCTGAATGGAGTCAGAAGTGGTGGCCTCCCAACAGGAAGGTTGAGGTGGGAGGATTGCTTGGGTCCAGGAGTTCAAGACCAGCCTGGTCAACAGAGCAAGACCAAGTCTCTATTTAAAAAACCAGACAAAAACAAGGCTGGGCGCAGTGGCTCACACCTGTAATCCCAGCACTTTGGGAGGCCAAGGCCGGCGGATCACGAGGTCAAGAAATCGAGACCATCCTGGCCAACATAGTGAAATCTCATCTCTACTAAAATACAAAAATTAGCTGGGCATGGTGGCACGTGCCTGTAGTCCCAGCTACATGGGAGGCTGAGGCAGGAGAATCGCTTGAACCCAGAAGGTGGAGGTTGCAGTGAGCCGAGATCGCACCACTGCACTCCAGCCTGGTGCCTGGCGAAAGATACAGACTCTGTATCCAAAAAAAAAAAAAAAAATGAAACAAAACAATCTCAATGGTTGCCTGCAGGGGAGGCAAAATTGATTTGAGATTTGGGAATAAAAGAGAATTAACAAATATGAGGAGAAAGACCTCACACAGATCAATGGCAGCTGCGAGCCACAAACTGTGGAGGGTGACTAGGAGAACACATTGAACATGGGTCCAAACAATTTTCTTTCTTTCTTTCTTTCTTTCTTTTTTTTTTGGAGACAGAGTCTCAAGGGAGGGACGTAGGAAAAAAAAAAAGAGAGAGACAGAGTCTCACTTTGTCACTCAGGCTGGAGTGCAATGGCACGATCTCAGCTCACTGCAACCTCCGCCTCCTGGGTTCACGAGATTCTCCTGCCTCAGCCTCCCTAGTATCTGGGATTATAGGCACACACCACCGAACCTTTGGTCTCTCAAAGTGCTGGGATTACAGATGTGAGCCATGGTGCCCGGCCCCAGATTTGTTTTAATTGAGAAATTCCCAACAAACGTCAGAGCTAGTAACTTTGGGCCTATGTTTCCCGATGACTGGAGCTAGTGACCACTCTCCAGTTGACCATGGTCCCCAGTCCACTCACTTTTTTGTGTCACTTGCTTACCCAGAAGCCTTGGAGTTGGACACCTCTGCTTGATATCTTATAAAGTTCCAAAAAGGCTGGGAGTGGCAGCTCACGCCTATAATCCTAGCACTTTGGGAGGCTGAGGTGGGTGGATCACGAGGTCAGGAGTTCAAGACCAGCCTGGCCAACATGGTGAAACCCTGTCTGTACTAAAAATACAAAATTCAGCCAGACGTGGTGATACGGGGCAGGAGAATCACTTGAACCTGAGAGGCAGAGGTTGCAGTGAGCCAACACTGAGCCACCGCACTCCAGCCTGGGTGACAGAGTGAGACTCCATCTCAAAAAAAAATTTTTTTTTAATTAAAAAATAAAGTTCCAACAATCTTAGTATCAGAGATCCTGTGATTATAAACTGCTGAGTTACTAAAGTTTTAAAATTCTGAGAGAACTGATTCTGATCTTTGGTTTTAAGAATCCATGATTATGATCATCTATATTTTATGATTCTAACGCTCCGTGTTTCTAAGACGTTAAGGTCCAAAGGGTAACGGTGCTGGGGTGTCATGTTTTAAAGGCTATGATTATGTAGTTACATATATTTGAGGCTCCTCAGGGTCTCTGTCAGTTTTAATGCTGATGATTAAACACTTCTAAGGTTCCAACCCCTTTGAATACTAAGTACTAAGGTTCAAGGGTCTACAATTCTGAAGGTCTAAGGTCTTTCTATAACTATAAAGTTCTCTGATCTTCGCTAATATTGTTCTGATACATCACAACATGGTGACTTCTAGGCACTGTGGCTCACCCCATCAAACCACTTTGAGAGACTGAGGTGGGAGGATTGTTTGAGTCCAGGAGTTCCAGACTAGCCTGGGCAACATAACAAGACCCCATCTTATAAAAAAAATTTTTTTTGAAATGGAGTTTTGCTCTTGTCGCTTAGGCTGGAGTGAAATGGTGCGATCTCAGTTCACTGTAACCTCCATCTCCTGGGTTCAAGTGATTCTCCTGCCTTAGCCTTCCGAATAGCTGGGACTACAGATGCATGCCACCACACCCGGCTAAGTTTTTTTTTATTTTTAGTAGAGACAGGGTTTCACTATGTTGGCCAAGCTGGTCTCAAACTCTTGAGCTCAAGCGATTTGTCCATCTCTGCCTCTCAAAGTGCTGGGATTACAGGTGTGAGCCACTGTGCCCGGCCAAAGGTCTTCATTTCAAAAGGTCTAAGAATCTCTGAGTACCACATTTCAAGGTCCTAGGATCTGATGGCTCTGCATTTCGGGATTTTTTTTTTTTTCTCAGACCCCAAGCCCCCCTTCTTTTTTTCTTTCTTTCTTTTTTTTTTTTTCCTGGCATTTCAGGATTCTAAGGGAGTATGCTTACAAAGTCCTGCCGTTCTGGGCTTGTACATTTCTAAGTTTCTAAGGCTCCACTGCCCCCACACAGCAGTCATAAGCCACATGTGGCTATTTAAATTTAATTAAAATTGGGCCTGATGCAGTGGCTCATGCCTGAAATCCCAGCACTTTGGGAGGCCAAGGCAGGTGGATCACTTAAGGTCAGAAGTTTGAGACCAGCCTGGCAAACATAGTGAAACCCTGTCTCTACTAAAAATACAAGAAGAAAATTAGCTGGGTGTGGTGGTGCACACCTGTAGTCCCAGCTATTTGGAAGGCTGAGGTGGGAGGATGGCTTGAGCAGTGAGGTGGAGATTGCAGTGAACCAAGATCGCACCACGGCACCCCAGCCTGGGCAACAGAGCAAGACTCTGTCTTGAAAATTATAAAAATAAATTCGGTTAAAACCAAATAAAATTTAAAACTCAGTCTGTCACATAGCACTAACAACATTTCAAGCGCTCAAAAGCCACAGAGACTAGTGATTATCATATTGGACATCACGGATATAGACTATTTCTGCCGCCATGGAAAGTTCTATTGGACAGGGTTGGTCTCTCTTCCCACCCACCCAGCCACCAAGGTTCTCAGGTACCTTTTCCCCTTCCCCCTCCTCCTCATCCCACCCTAGCCCTCCTCCAGGTACCTGCCAAGGCCTTGATCCGGGAGCACTCAAAGAGTGAGGCGGCCGCGGTGGAGGCGGCCAGCTGCTCCCGCTCCCAGCCCCGATCCGGACTCTCCCAGCGGGCGGCAGGGTTGTTGTTGTTAGGGGCAGGCAGGCCCTCCATGTTGTCCACCTCCCCTGGTTCCTGCGCCATCGGGGAAAGTGAGGCCTGGACATGGGGAGAGGTGGGTTAGGTCTAGGATCAGTTCCCATTTCTAACAGTGACTGGCTTTGAGTCCTGTCCCCTCTCTTGTCCTCAGTTTAGCTGTCTTTAAAGTGGACATAATAATAATAATGATAAGGCCTCGGCACAGTGGCTCATGCCTGTAATCCCAGCACTTTGGGAGGCAGAGGCAGGAGAATAGCTTGAGCCCAGGGGTTAGAGACCAGCCTGGGTGAAATTGGGAGATTTCTTCTCTACAAAAATAAAAATAAGCCAGGCGCAGTAGTTCAGGCCTGTCATTCCAACATTTTGGGGGGCTGAGAAGGGTGGATTGCTTGAGCCCAGGACGTCAAGACAAGCCCAGGCAACATGGTGAAACCCTGTCTCTACGAAAAATACAAAAATTAGTCAGGCGCGGTGGCTCACATCTGTAATCCCAGCACTTTGGGAGGCCGAGGTGAGTGGATCACCTGAGGTCAGGAGTTCAAGACCAGCCTGGCCATCATGGTGAAACCTCATCTTTAAAAATAAATAAATAAATAAAATAGAAAATAAAAAAATAAAAAAACAAAAAAGTTAGCTGAGTGTGGTGGCTGCCACCCGTAGTCCCAGCTACTTAGGAGGCTGAGGCAGCCAGGCGCAGTGGCTCATGCCTGTAATCCAAGCACTTTGGAGGCCAAGATGGGCGGATCACCTGAGGTCAGGAGTTCAAGACCAGCCTGACCAACGTGGTGAAACCCCGTCTTTTAAAAAAAAGAAAAAAAACAAAAGGAGGCTGAGGCATGAGGATGGCTTGAGCCCAAGAAGTCAAAGGTACAGTGATCTACGATAGCACCACTGCACTCCAAACTGGGCAATATAGTGAGATCCATTTCTTTTTTTCTATTAATTTTTTTAGAGATGGGGTGTCACCATGTTGGCCAGACTGGTCTCTAACTCCTGACCGCAGGTGATCCGCCCACCTCGGCCTCCCAAAGTGCTGGGATTACAGGCGTGAGCCACCACACCCAGCCTTTATTTATTTGTATATTTTTGTTTGTTTTTTGAGACCTATTTCTTAATAATAATAATAATAATAATAATATTCACCCTCACTATTTCACAGGATGTGGTAAAACATATGGCTTAGCCCCTGGCACATATTAAGGGCTCAGCAAATTGTCACTGTTATTATTAGAACAATAGAGTTCTGTAACGCAGTAATAACAATAATGAACAGATACTGAACACTTGCACTGTGGGCAGTACTTCATCTACATTCTCTTATTATTTCCACAAATTTAATTCCCTAACGGCTGGCCATTATTACACCTATTTTACAGAGGAGGAAACTGAGGCACAGAGGAGTTGACCTACTTTTCCAAGGTTACACAGCTAGTAAGTAGCTAGGATTTAAACACAGGTCATAGGGCTGGGCACGGTGGCTCACGCCTGTAATCCCAGCACTTTGGGAGGCCGAGGCGGGTGGATCACAAGGTCAAGAGATTCAGATCATCCTGGCCAACATGGTGAAACCCCGTCTCTACTAAAAATACAAAAAAATTAGCCGGGTGTGGTGGTGTGTGCCTGTAGTCCCAGCTACTTGGGAGGCTGAGGCAGAAGAATTGCTTGAAACCAGAAAATGGGAAGTTGCAGTGAGCCGGGATCGCGCCACTGTACTCCAGCCTGGCGAAAGAGCAAGACTCCGTCTCAAAAAAAAAAAAAAAATTAGCTGAGTGTGGTGGTGCGCACCTGTAATCCCAGGTACTCAGGGGGCTGAGGCAAGAGAATCACTTGATTCCGGGAGGCGGAGGCTGCAGTGAGCCAAGATCATGCCGATGCACTCCAGCCTGGGCGACAGAGCAAGACTTCGTCTCGAAAAAACAATAAAAATCTAGGTGATAGAATGTTTGCATTGATGGCCGTAATTCTTCACCCTTGTAGACACACCCTTTGCCATGTAACTCTCTTCAGTGTCCTCCTACTGCTACGGTAGGATAGAGAAGGCACGTGCCCTACCCATCGACTCCAGCCATATGATTTGCTTTGGCCAGCAGAATTAGGTGGAGGTGCTGCTGTGCCAGTTCTAAGCCTAGGACTCAGGAGACTTCGCATGTTTCTACTCTAATGTTGCCATGAGAAAAACACACCCGGGCCAGACTATGTGCAAGGCCCTAGTCATTCTAACCAAGGCCACCTAAGGTTGCCAACACCACCCTTAACTCTGACCCCAGCAGAGACCAGAAGAACGGCCCAGCTGAGTCCAACCTAAATTGCTGAGCTCAGACTCAACAGCTAAGTAAAGGTTCTGTGTTTTGTGTTTTGTATTTTTTGTTTTTTGAGACAGTCTTTCTCTGTCACCCAGGCTGGATTGCAATGGTGCAATCTTTGCTCACTGCAACCCCTGCCACACGAGTTCAAGCGATTCTCATGCCTCAACCTCCCAAATAGCTGGGACTACAGGCACGTGGCACTATGCCCAGCTAACTTGCATTTTTTGTAGAGATAGGGTTTCACTGCATTGGCCAGGCTGGTCTCAGACTCTAGGCCTCCAGTGATTCAGCCAGGCATGGTGGCTAACACCTGTAATCCCAGCACTTTGGGAGGCCAAGGTGGGTGGATCACCTGAGGACAGGAGTTCCAGACCAGCCTGACCAACTTGGTGGAACCCCGTCTCTATTAAAAATACAAAAATTAGCCGGGTGTGGTGTCAGGCACCTGTAATCCCAGCTACTTGGGAGGCTGAGACAGGAGACTGGCTTGAACCTGGGAGGCGGAGGCTGCAGTGACCCAAGATCAGGCCATTGCACTGCAGCCTGGGCAACAGCGTGAAACTCCATCTTAAAGGGGAAAAAAAAGACACTGAGTTTGGGTGGCTTTGTATAAAGCATTATTGCGGCAATAGCTAACTGACATATTGCCTGACCCCAGAGCTATGCTCTTGAACACTGCTATATTGTCCATTTTTTTTAACGTTTATTTTTTGGTGCCGTGACTCATATTCGAACCGAAGTTGCTGTGGGCACAACGCAGAGTACTAACCACTATATGATCACAGCCTATATCGTCCATGTAAAGGGGAATAAAAGGAAAATAAAAAATAAAAAAAAGAAGAAAATAAACTTACAGTTAGGGGCAGGCACAGTGGCTCATGCCTGTAATACCAGCAATCTGGGCAGCCAAGTTGGGCTGATCACTTGAGGTCAGGAGTTTGAGACCAGCCTGGGCAACATGGTGAAACTCTATCTCTACTAAAAATACAAAAATTAGCTGGGCATGGTGGCGCATGCCTGTAATCCCAGCTACAAGCGAGGCTGAGGCAGGAGAATCACTTGAACCCGGGAAGCGGAGGTCACAGTGAGCCGAGATTGCGCCACTGCCTGGGCGACAGAGTGAGAATCCATCTCAAAAATAAATAAATAGGCTGGGCGCGGTGGCTCACACCTATAATCCCAGCACTTTGGGAGGCCAAGGCAGGTGGATCACGAGGTCAAGAGATCGAGACCATCCTGGTCAATGAGGTGAAACTCCGTCTCTACTAAAAATACAAAAATTAGCTGGGCATGGGGGTGCGCGCCTGTAGTCCCAGCTACTCAGGAGGCTGAGGCAGGAGAATTGCTTGAACCCAGAAGGCAGAGGTTGCGGTGAGCCGAGATTGTGCCATTGCACTCTGGTCTGGATAACAACAGTGAAACTCCATCTCAAATAAATAAATAAATAAAATGGCTGGGCGTGGTGGCGCGCGCCTGTAATCCCAGCTACTTGGGAGGCTGAGGCAGGAGAATTGCTTAAACCCAGGAGGCGGAGGTTGCGGTGAGCCGAGATCACGCCATTGCACTCCAGCCTGGGCAACAAGAGCAAAACTCCATCTAAAATAAATAAATAAAGGAAAAATAAATAAAAAATAATTTTGAAAATGATGAAATTTTAAGGGGTGAGTGACATTAGATGTATCTCCTCTACCTTCTGGGCCCCAGGCCTGATTCTAATACCAACAAAGGAGGAAGTTAGGAGATCTGTGTCCTCAAAAGACCCAGACAATTGCCAACCCACTGAATTCTAGGAAGGCAGGGTCTGGGTCTTGGTCAGTAAAGTGAGTAGAGTGGAATTTGTCCCTTAGGGGGACACACTAAAATCCTTTTTTTTTTCCCCGAGACAAGGTATTGCTCTATCACCCAGGCTGGAGGGCAGTGACACAATCATAGCTCCCTGCAGCCTCCAACTCCTGTGCTCAAGCAATTCTCCCACCTCAGCCTTCTGAGTAGCTGGGACTAGAGGCAAACTCCACCAGACGCAGCTAATTTTTGTATTTTTTGTAAAGATGGGGTCTCGCTGTGTTGCTCAGGCTGGTCTTGAACCTCTGGGCTCAAGCTATCTGTTCACTTCAACCTCCCAACGTGCTAGGATTACAGGTGTGAGCCACTGTGCCCAGTCCCAAATCCATTTTTGTTTTTCCCTCCTTCCATGGACAAGTGAAAGTGAGCACCCAGCTGACTATCACCTGTGTGACCTTGGCTGGGCCACTTCCACTCTTTTCCATCTGCAAAATAGTAATGATGGCCCAGCACGGTGGCTCATGCCAGTAATCTCAGCACTGTGGGAGGCCAAGGCAGGTGGATCACTTGAGGCCAGGAATTAGAGACCAGCCTGGCCAACATGGCGAAAAACCATCTCTACTAAAAAAAAATACAAAAATTAGCCAGGCCTGGTGGTGTGTGTCTGTAGTCCCAGCAACTTGGGAGGCTGAAGCAGGAAAATCGCATGAACCTGGGGGGTGGAGGTTGCAATGAACCGAGATTGGGCCTGCACTCCAGCCTGAATGACCGAGTAAGACTCCATCACCAAAAAAAAAAAAAAAAGGGTAGGCCAGGCATGTTAGTTCACACCTGTAATCCCAGTACTTTGGGAGGCCAAGGCGGGTGGTTCACCCGAGGTCAGAAGTTTGAGACCAGCCTGGCCAACATGGTGAAAACAAATCTCTACTAAAAATACAAAAATTAGCCAGGTGTGGTGATGGGCACCAGTAATCCCAGCTACTAGGGAGGCTGAGGCAGAGGTTTCAATGAGCCAAGATGGTGCCATTGCACTCCAGCCCGGGCAACAAGAGTGAGATGCCCTCTCAAAAAAAAAAAAAAAAAAAAAGTAGGCTGAGTGGTGGCTCACGCCTGTAAACCCAGCACTTTGGGAGGTCGAGGAGGTGGGCAGATCATCTGAGGTCAGTAGTTGGAGACCAGCTTTATCAACATAGTGAAACCCTGTCTTCACTAAAAATTCAAAATTAGCCAGATATGGTGGCTTATGCTTGTCATCTCAGCTACTTGGGAGGCTGAGGCAGGAGAATTGCTTGAAGCCAGGAGGCAGAGGTTGCAGTGAGCAGAGATCACACCATTGCACTCCAGCTTGGGCGACTAGAGGGAAACTCTGTCTCAAAAAAAAAAAAAAAAAAAAGAGTTAATGATAATCATACCCATTTCTTAGTGGTGTTTGAAGAAGAAGTAAGTTAATAATGCAAGGATCATGGTACACGGCAAGCCCTCGATCCATGTTGCTTGCTATCATCATCTTTCCCTCACATATCTCAGCAAATCCATGTGCCTGATCTGGAGTGAGACAGAAATGAATTCAAGTCCCGCTTTATTCCTGCTGTATCTTTAACCGAGTATCTTTAACTTGGCCTCTCTGTGCCTCAGTTTCCTTCCCTGCTAAACGGTGGTTACAACTATTTTCTTCAGTGGAGGACACTTAAGGATGGGGAGGCCCTTAGCACTCCTGAGCACTCTGCCAGGCCGAGGATCAGCTCTGGCCATTACCTGATTTAATGGGAAGGAAGAAAGCAGGTAGTGGGGGACAGCCAGGAAGGGTTATCCTGTGAGGAGGCCCCCCACAAAGGCTGGGGGGGCTCTGGGTTGCGGTGGCATCAGAGGCTTTAACCCTTCCCAGGCCTCGCCTCTCCCTGAGGTCCAGACACCGCGCCCAAGGAGGGGGCCTGGGAAGGACAAGGGCTGAGGGTAAGACCCACGCGTGGCGCGGAGGCTGGGCCGGGTTGGGGTTGGGGCCTCATCCTGTCCTCGACCCTCTGCCTCCCTCCAGCCGAGGAGACCCGGGGCTCCGACCATGCCCGGCGCGCGAGGAGGTGGGATGCTCGGCAGGTGGGGACATGCTGGGGGAGGGGCTGTTGGCCCCCTCTCCGCTCACCTGGGCCGGCAGCCGCTGGCGCCGCTGTCCCCGCTGCTCGCCGCGCCCGACCGCCCTCCCTGTCGGCGTCCGCGGCCCGGCCCAGCCCGGCTCAGCTCGGCCCTGCCCGCCCGCGACTCGGCCAGATCCGCATGCGCCGCCGCGCCTCCCTCGCTCGCGACGCCGCCGCGCTCCGCGCGCCCCCGGGACCCCCTCCTGCCCGCGGTCCCCGCGCCCAGCCGCCCGAGGCCCACGCGCAGTCACACCCGGCCGCGGCGTGGGGTGCACGGCTGCACGGGCACGGCGGCGTCACGCGCTGCACACTCCCACGGGGTCACGCTCGCCACGCTGCCACATTCGCGGGGGCCTCGGCGCAGAAACTCACCCCCGCATCCACGCGCTCGCGCGCCGTCACTCCCTCCTGTGGGGTCCCACGGGGTCACACCCTCACGCTGTCACACGCGGCGTCCACACTGGAACAGTGGCACCCACCACCACACACTCCAGTAGTCACCACCGCCCACGCGGCGTCACACACAAACGCACCTGTCACACACAGTCTCACACTCCTCGGCAATCACCAGCAGTGTCATAGGCCCACAAATCGCGCCCAGTGTCACAGCCACAGTGTCACACACTCTACACACTCGAACCTGCACCGCCGCACCACACACATCATAGTCCCAGGGGGTCGCAAACAGCAGCACAACAGACACCCACAGCCACACACACGAATGGGGCCCCGGTGTCACACATCCTCACATGAGACATGTGGTGTCACACACCGTCACGGTCTAATAGTCGCACGCTTCCATATAACACACCTCACACGTCCCACACCCTACCGCACAGGCTGACACAGTGTCACCCACCGTGTCACCACAAGGTCACAAAAGAACAGAATCAATGCCTGCCACACGTGGTGTCACGCACATATAGTCACACTGTAACACAGGATCACACACGGAGGATGACACGAGGTATTGCCACAGTCGTGCTTGCCCTCCTAGTCAGAGAGTCACACAGGGTCATATAAGTGCATAGATACGCAGTAACACAGTGTCTTACATGCAAGTGCACACACGCACTCGGTCCTCCCTCACTTTCTCCCCTTGCTGGTTCTGAGAGGCCCTGGGGCTTAGCGTGCGCCCCAGATCCCTGCTGGAGCTGGGAGAGGGGGCGGGAGCTACGAGAGCCCGTGGGCGTGGCTCTCCTGGCCCCGCCCCTCCTAGGAGGTAGCGCGCGGAGGCAGGGCGCTGTGGGATAAGTTATCCCGGCTCCGCCCACTCTATTTGCGGTTGCGTGTGGGCGTGGCCTCCTGTGGCCCCGCCTCCCAGTCTAAGTGGCGGGCAGAGAGGGCGGTGCTGGGCGATAATCGAATGCAAGCTGACTCCTGTCCCGCCCACCCGCGTTAGGCTCCGCCCTTCGACCTCTGCCGCGGGCGGAGCGGGGCTGAGGAGTGGCCCTGAGAGCCAGCTCCGCCCCGTTGTTCCTGCATGATTAGGGCAGAGAGCGCCGCCCAGCAGCCAGTGGGTTCCCGCGCGTGCTGAGACTCAGGCCTTGCACCCCCACGACCCCGCAGGATGGCCGTCAAAAAGATCGCGATCTTCGGCGCCACTGGCCAGACCGGGCTCACCACTCTGGCGCAGGCGGTACAAGCAGGCATGAGCTGGGGCGGGCGGGGCATGTCAGGGGAAAGACGGGCAGAGCTTTAGGAAGGGGCACCATGGGGCCGGGCCGAGGCTGGCTGGAGCCTTGAGCGCCCCAGCCAGGTGAGGACTCACGGGCCAAAGCATGTGGCCACGGGGGCAGAAATGGGGAACGTTGTGAGATCCAAGTTTATGTGAGTTCAAGGCAGAGAGGAATCGACCATGGGAGACCTGGGAGGAATCCCGAGGCACAGTCGTGTGTGTATGTAAGTCTAGGGCTCTTATGCAATGCCGTTGTCACTATTGTGGTGGAGGTGGTGTTTGTTCACAAGCCAGGCTTGCTCTGTCGTCTCTTCACATGGGAGCTCTCAAAATGGAGTGGGAACTTGTGTTACTCCACTTGACAGATGAGAAAACTGAGGCCCAGAGAGTGACTTGCCCAATATCACACAGCTGGTAACTGACAGGGCTGGGATTTGAACACAGCTCATGCTCTTAACCACGAGTCCTCAGGCTCTCGGCTGGTGCACAAGAGCTGGAAAATGAAAAAGTTGGGGGCTCAGATTGCTGTGAGTACCTAAAGGGAAGGAGTCACAGAGAGACGTGAGTGAAGACTTGGGGACAGCAGTCCTAGGAAAGCCAGGACTTTCCCAGGGCTGAAAATTTGGAGCTGCCCCAGGGGAGAGGGCAGGAAAGGAGATAACCATTTTCCAGCACCCCCCTCCCCGACAGCCCAGACTTGACCAACTCCCAGCTGAGCCTGGGACTTCCAGATATGGGGCCCCACCCCAGCAGGCCTTGGTGACTCTAAAGATACCGACTATCTGCATGCCCCAAAAGGGTGGAGGCCGCCAGGACCCCACTCTGCTGTCTCCCTTGGAGGGAATCTGAAAGTTCTTCACTAGGCCCAAACCTCTTCCCTTCCCCAGGCAGACCACGTGAGGATCGTGACTTGTGGAGAGTGGGGAGCTGTGGGCCTCGGTAAAAACCAATTTGCTGATAAGCATTTATTGGGGAGTACTGGAGAAGGAAGTAACAGAGAGAAGTTGAGAGGTGCTGAGTCACCTGGAAAACCACTGAATTCCACTGAATTTCACTCACCCACCCTGCTGGTTATAGCTGGGACTGCACTCAGGGGAATTGAGAACTGGAGCCTGGGGAGCTTCAAAACTGGTGCTGAAAAATCTCTTCCCAGCTCTCAGCTTTGCCATCCCCAATAGCCAAAGGAAGGGCAGGTCAGGCACAGTGGCTCATGCCTGTAATCCCAGCACTTTGGGAGGCCAAGGTGGGAGGATAGTTTGAGGCCAGGAGTTTGAGACTAGCCTGGGCAACAAAGCAAGATCCCATCTCTACAAAAATATAAAATATAAAAATAAATTAGCTGGGCGTGGTGATGCATGCCTGTAGTCCCGGCCACTCAGAAGGCTGAAGTGAGAGGATCGCTTGAGCTCAGGAGTTGAAGGCTACAGTGAGCTGTTTGTGACACTGCACTCCAGCCTGGGTGACCCAGTGAGACCCTGTCTCTAAAATGGAAAAAAAAAAAATTAAAATTAAAAAGAAAGAAAAAGAGTCCTGGTGTGGTGGCTCATGCCTCTCAGCACTTTGGGAGGCCAAGACGGACGGATCACCTGAAGTCAGAAGATTGCGACCAGCCTGGCCAACATGGTGAAACCCCGTCTCTACTAAAAATACAAAAATTAGCTGGGCATCATGGCACACACCTGTAGTCCCAGCTACCTAGGAGGCTGAGGCACAAGAATCACTTGAACTTGGGAGGCAAAGGTTGCAGTGAGCTGAGATCCTCCCACTGCACCATTGCACTCCAGCCTGGGTAACAGAGAAAGATAGAAAGAAAGAAGGGAGGGGGGAGAGAGAGAGAGAGAGAAGCAAAAGGAAAGAAAGAGGAAAGAAAGGAAAGAAGAGAGAAAGTAGGAAACAAAAAAGAAGAAAGGAAGGAAGAAAGAAAGAAAGAAAAAGGGCTTGGAATAACTGGAGCTCACAATGCTTCTGTAGGGCCAAGAGTCTTGACAGGCATGAACTCTGGTGCCGGCCTTCCCACATTCAAGCTTACAGCCTGTGTGGTCAAATGCCTTGTCATCTGTGTACCCAAATATGTGTAAGGTGGAGACGAAACTGGTAGTGCTGCCCTAGGGTTCTTGTGATAATTAAATGAGATATTATACAGGAAATACTTAGACTAGCATTGAATTTTGCAGTCTCTGGATCAGACTCAGGTAAAAATTCAAGCTTCTCTACCTACTAGCTGTGTGATACTGGCCCGGTTGCCTAAAATTGCCTAAGTTTCCCCATCGGTGTGGACAGAACAAGGCCAGGCATGTTGGCTCATGCCTATAATCCCAGCACTTTGGGAGACAGGTGGGCAAATCACCTGAGGTCAGGAGTTCAAAACCAGCCTGACCAACATGGAGAAACCCCGTCTCTACTAAAAATAAAAAAATTAGCCGGGTATGATGGCAGGCATTTGTAATCCCAGCTACTTGGGAGGCTGAATCAGGAGAATCCCTTGAACCTGGGAGGCAGAGGTTGCTGTGAGCCGAGATCACGCCATTGCACTCCAGCCTGGGCAACAAGAGTAAAACTCCATCTCAAAAAAAAAAAGGGTCAGGGAGATGGCAGTAAATATGACACAGTCCCTAGACCCACAGGGTGCTTGGTTTGCTGCAGGTCAGCATAAGGAGGGCTGTGACAGAGGAAGTACAAGTGACTGGGGGGACTGGGGAAAGAGGGTGAAGGGTGTTCCTAGCAGAGGGGACAGCACGTGCAAAGGCCAGGAGGCAGGAAGCAGCACCATGCATTTGAGGAACTGAAAGAAGTGCAGTGGGGGCTGGGCGCAGTGGTTCACATCTGTAATCCCAGCACTTTCGGAGGCTGAGGCAGGTGGATCACCTGAGGTCAGGAGTTGGGAGACCAGCCTGGTCAATGTGTCAAAACTTCGTCTCTACTAAAAGAATACAAAAAAAATTAGCCGGGCATGGTTGCGGGTGTCTGTAGTCCCAGCTACTCGGGAAGCTGAGGCAGAAGAATCGCTTGAACCCAGGAGGTGGAGGTTGCAGTGAGCCACGATGGTACCACTGCACTCCAGCTGGGCAACAGAGACTTTGTCTCAAAAAAAAAAAAAACAACTAAAAAGAAGTGCCATGGGTGAAGAGGGCAAAGGCTTCAGCAGAGGCTGGAGAGGGGAAGCCAGATCCCAAGGGTCCTGGAAGGCTGGCATGAGAAGCATGGGTTTTATCACAAGGCATTTCAGGATTTCGGGAGGCACCTGAGCAGGGAAGCACCTAAATATCACTGCGGAAAGCTCTGGGTGGCTGCTGTGTGGATTGGAGAGGGCAGGACTGGGTCCAGGAGCCCAGGGAGGACCCAGGAAAGGGACCAAGAAGGAGACTCAGGCCTCCACCAGGCCGGCAGATAAAGTCACAAAATGATTAAAGGACATAATATGTTGGGCTCAATGGCTCATGCCTGTAATCCCAGCATTATAGAAGGCCGTGACAGGCAGATTGCTTGATCCCGGGAGTTCAAGACCAGCCTCACCAACATGGCAAAACCCCATTTCTTTTTTAAATTTTTTGTCATATCTCTTTGGGGGTTTTGTGTGGTGTCTTGTTTTGTTTTGTTTTGTTTTGTTTTTGAGATGGAGTTTCACTCGTTGCCCAGGCTGGAGTGCAATGACATGATCTTGGCTCACTGCAATCTCTGCCTCCCAGGTTCAAGCAATTCTCCTACCTCAGCCTCCCGAGTAGCTGGGATTACAGGTGCCTGCCACCATGCCTGGCTACTTTTTTGTATTTTTAGTAGAGACAGGATTTCACCATGTTAGCCAGACTGGTCTCAAACTCCTGACCTCAAGTGGTCCACCCACCTCAGCCTCCCAAAGTGCTGGGATTACAGGCATGAGCCACCGTGCCCAGCCTATTTTGTTTTGTTTTGAGACAGTCTTGCTCTGTCTCCCAGGCTTGAGAGCAGTGATGTGATCTCGGCTCACTGTATCCTCCGCCTCCCAGGCTCAAGCAATTCTCATGCCTCAGCCTCCTGAGTAGCTGGAATTACAGTGTGCACCACCACAACCGGCTAATTTTGGTATTTTTAGTAGAGATGGTATTTCACCATTGCCCAGGCTGGCTGGTCTCAAACTCGTGGCCTTAAGTGATCTGCCCATCTCAGCCTCCTAAAATGCTGGGATTACAGGCATGAGCCACTATACCTGGCCTTATGGTATCTTTGTATTTCCCTAGACTGCTCAGAAGAATGAAATCCTAGCTCTATAAAATGAAAGAATAAAACAGCATAATAATGGCAAACAACCAGGTAGCTTTTTTTTTTTTTTTTTTTTTGAGATGGAGCCTTGCTCTGTCACCCAGGCTGGCGTGCACTGGTGCAATCTCGGCTCACTGCAACCTCCACCTCCCGGGTTCAAGTGATTCTCTTGCGCCAGCCTCCCAAGTAGCTGGGATTATAGGTATGTGTCACTATACCCAGCCAATTTTGTATTTTTAGTAGAGATGGGGTTTCATCATGTTGTCCAGGCTGGTCCTAACTCCTGACCTCAGTTGATCTGCCCGCCTCAGCCTCCAAAAGTACTGGGATTACAGGCGTGAGCTACCTCGTCTGGCCAAGGTATGGCCTATTTTAACAATGAGCCCAATACTAAACATCAATTGTAGGTATGCCAGCAAAAATGTTTGAAGGCCAAGGCGCAGTGGCTCGTGGGGAGGCTGAGGCAGGCAGATCACCTGAGCCCAGGAGTTCAAGACCAGCCTGGGCAACATGACAAACCCCTTCTCTACAAAAAAGTGCAAAATTAACTGGGCATGGTAGTGTACACTGTAGTCCCAGCTACTTGGGGTACTGAGATGGGAGGATCAATTGAACCCGGGAGGTCGAGGCTGCAGTGAGCTGTGACTGCACCACTGCACTCCAGCCTGGGCAAGAGAGGGAGACCCTGTCTCAAAAACAAAGAAAATGAAAACAAACAAAAACAAAAATGTTTGAAGACCACTTCCCCAGAACAGAGGAGGGGATGAATTTGAGAGTTTATGGTAGCTTCCAGAACCCAGCCCTTGGAGCCCCAGAGTGTCAGCCGGCGAGCCCACTGACAACACTCTCTGCTCCTCTTTGCCCACAGGTTACGAAGTGACGGTGCTGGTGCGGGACTCCTCCAGGCTGCCTTCAGAGGGGCCCCAGCCGGCCCACGTGGTAGTGGGGGATGTTCTGCAGGCAACCGATGTGGACAAGACCGTGGCTGGGCAGGACGCTGTCATCGTGCTGCTGGGCACCCGCAACGACCTCAGTACTGAGCCCCCCCTCTGCCCACGGCCCTGCCCTACACCTCGGCCCCCAGCGCCACCCCCACCTCCAGCCCCACCCCTGCCACCCTTGCCGCCGCCACCACCCACCAGTGACAGCCACTCTCTGTCCCCTCTAAGGTCCCACTACAGTGATGTCCGAGGGCGCCCGGAACATTGTGGCAGCCATGAAGGCTCACGGTGTGGACAAGGTCGTGGCCTGCACCTCGGGTGGGTGGTGGGATAATGGTGGTGGGTCTGAACTGGGTGGTGAGTACTGGGGAGGCAGCCCATGGCCCTCTGAAAGGTGACACTGAAGCCATTCCATGTTACTGTGCATTTATTGAGCACCAGCTAGCTGTGTCTGAACCTTAGTGGGTGATGCTGGGGACACAGTGGTGATCTGCACAGCCCGGGGCTCTCCACACACAGGATCACAGATGGGAGAGAAGGGTAAACAGATCCATGATCAAACTGACATCCAGATAATCAGAGCTGGGATGGGGGAGGCACAGGCAGAGTGGACAGGGCCAGGGTAAGAGAAACTGTCACAGGACTGTGGGATTTCAGAGGAGGCGTCTGACCCAGGCTGTGAGAGACGTCAGGGTGGGCCTCCCAGAGGAAGTAATGGAGCGTGGATATATAGGAGGTCTCCGCCTTCACAGAGCTCCCGATTATGGGAACAAGGACATTAAGCAAATAGTTATCCTGTATGCTCTATCTATTTATTTATTTTTAATTATTTTGGGGTTTTTTTGAGATGGAGTCTCCCTCTGAAGCCCAGGCTGGAGTGCTGTGGAGCTATCTTGGCTCACTGCAACCTTCGCCTCCCAGGTTCAAGTGATTCTCCTGCCTCTGCCTCCCAAGTAGCTGGGACTACAGGCATGCACCACCACACTCAGCTAATTTTTGTATTTTTAGTGGAGACGGGGATCACCATGTTGGCCAGGTTGATCTCAAACTCCTGACCTCAGGTGATCTGCCCACCTCAACCTCCCAAAGTGCTGGGATTACAGGTGTGAACCACTGCACCCAGCCTGTCCTGCATAATCTAAAAGGAAGGCTACACAGTGCATAACAGGAGCAGTTAATTCTTTTTTTTTTTTTTTTGAGACAAGGTCTCACTCTGTCACCCGGGCTGGAGCGCAGTGGTGCAATCTCAGCTTAATGTAACCTCCACCTCCTGAGTTCAAGCAATTCTCCCACCTCAGCCTCTCAAGTAACTGGCACTACAGGCATGCACCACCATGCTAATTTTTGTATTTTTAGCAGAGAAGGTTTTGCCATGTTGGCCAGGCTGGTCTGGAATCCTGGGCTCAAGTGATCTGCCTGACTCAACCTCCCAAAGTGCTGGGATTACAAGTGTGAGCCACCATGCCTGACCAGGAGCAGTTCATTTTAACAGCATTTACTGAGAACTTACCATGTACTGGGTGCTAGTTGAGCACCTTAGAGATGAATGCCACTAACTTCTCCCCAAACCCCTCTGAGTGCTTATACAATAATAACAACAGCTGATCTCTTCTGAGCACCTACAATTTGTAGGTGCACAGCAGATGCTCAGAAGAGACCAGCTGTTGTTATTATTGTGTCCCCGGTATAGCTCAGGGAGCCGAGGCACAAGACCAGTTGGCTTGCCAGAGTTCACATAGCTGCGGCTGGCAGAGCAGCTGACTGCTCCACTCCTCATCTCTGTGTTGCTTTTTTTTTCTTTTTTTGAGAGGAAGTCTTGCTTTGTCACCCAGGTTGGAGTGCAATGATGTGATCTCAGCTCACTGCAACTTCTGCCTCCCAGGTTCAAAGCAATTCTCCTGCCTCAGCCTCCCAAGTAGCTGGGATTACAGGCACCTGCCACCATGCCCAGGAAATTTTTGTATTTTTAGTAGAGATGGGGTTTTACCATGTTGGCCAGGCCAGTCTTGAACTCCTGACCTCGAGTGTGTTTCATCACACAAATTGCATCCCTGGAAAGGGAAGTCACATGAGGGAGGGCTGTCTGATGATTGTAATTAAGCTCCAGGCAGAGGACAAAGCAAGCAGAGAGGCCTGGAGGCCACAGCTAGCTGGAGGGTAGGAAGCAAAATCATTTATGGCTTTTTTTTCCTAAAGCTTTGAAATGGAAAAGTAATACTAAACTTGTGATTTCAGAACAGCTCCCTCTTTTATTAAGACAGGGTCTTGCTCTGTCACCCAGGCTGGAATGCAGTGCTGCAACCATGGCTCACTGCAGCCTCAACCTGGATTCAAGAGATCCTCCCTATGCAGCCTCCCAGGGCTGGGACTATAGGCATGCATCACCACGCCTGGCTAATTGTTTAATTTTTTTATAGAGACAAGGTCTTACTTTTGTTCCCTGATTGAAATGGTCTGCTGTTAGTTTTGTTGTTGTTGTTGTAGTTTTTTCTCCCATGGCTTTTTTTCTCTTTGAGATAAAGTTTTACTCCATCACCCAGGCTGGAGTACAGTGACGCAATATTAGCTTACTGCAACCGCCGCTCCACCTCCCTGGTTCATGATGCGGGGGACCAAGACGGGCCTGCAGCAATCTCCTGTCCCAGCCTCCCGAGTAGCTTGGATTACAGGGACCCGCCAGCATGCCCCACTAATTTTTGTGTTTTGGGTAGAGACAAGAGTTTGCCATGTTGGCCAGGCTGATGCTGAACTCCGGGTCTCAAGCAATCTGCCTGCCTCAGCCTCGCAAAGTGCTGGGATTATAGGTGTGAGCCACCGTGCCCAGACTCTCCTATGTCTTGAAAACCAATTTAAGTAGTTAAGTTTTGCTTCCATGAAAAAGACAACAAACCTGTAAAATTGATTTAATTTGCTTTCTTTTATCCAAATTTCTTTGTTTAGATTGTTCTCTAAAGTCTTATGTGTGCCAGGATTTGTTTTTGTTTTTTCACTTATAAACAAAATGTTTATAATGTTTTGCTTGAACATTAGAGACAAGGTCTGGCTCTGTCACCCAGGCTGAAGGACAATGGCCTGATTATAGCTTATCATACCCTCGAACTCCTGGGCTCAAGGAATCCCCTCACTTTAGCCTCTGAAATAGCTGGGACAACAGGTATGAGCCATTGAGTCCAGCTTAACTTTTTCTTTGGAAATGATCTGAAAAGTATGAAAAATTGAACGGACACCAGTATACCTACCCCTCTCTGTTCACAGACACACAGTGTTTTTTTTTTTCTGACCCATTTGAAGTTAGCTTACATACACCATGGCTGCTTACTTCAATGTGTAGGTCTTTAACATACTTTTAAAAATTGTTATTGTAAACATTTTCAAACAGCTGGATACGGTGGCTAATGCCTGTAATCCCATCACTTTGAGAGGCTGAGGCAGGTGGATCATGAGGTCAGGAGTTCAAGGCCAGCCTGGCCGAGATGGTGAAACCCTGTCTCTACTAAAAATTAGGCTGGCGTGGTGGTGGCGCCTATAATGCCAGCTACTCAGGAGGCTGAGGCAGAGATTTGCTTGAACCCGGGAGGAGGAGGTTGCAGTGAACTGAGATCGCGCCACTGCACTCCAGCCTGGGTGACAGAGCGACTCCATCTCACAGAAAAAAAATTTAAACAGAAAAGTTAAAAGAATAGTTGTGTGAACAACAACCAGATTCCTTTAAAAAAAAGTTTTTTTTTTTAATTTGTATCTACTCATTTACTTATTTTGAGACTGGCTTATGAGACTGGCTGATTTTTGTATTTTTGGTAGAGACGCAGTTTTGTTTTGCCATGTTGCCCAGGTTGGTCTTGAACTCCTAGACTCAAGCGATCCACCAGTCAGGGCCTCCCAAAGTCCTGCGATTACACATGAGCCACCACACCTGGCCAACAAACATAGTCCTTATTTTAAAACTGTGATTGTGTTTTGTAATGTGTTAACTATGCACGTACACAAATGGTTTCTGTTTTGTTTTTGTTCTCCTAAACTATTTGGGTTTCTTTGTTTTGGTTTTTTTGAGACAATCACAATTTTAAAATAAGGAATATGTTTGTTGGCCAGGTGTGGTGGCTCACATGTAATCCCAGTACTTTGGGAGACCAAGGCGGGTGGATCACTTGAGGTCAGAAGTTTGAGACCAGCCTGGCCAACATGGTGAAACCCCGTCTCTAGCAAAAATACAAAAACTAGCCAGGTGTGGTGGCCAGTGCCTGTAATCCCATCTACACAGGTGGCTGAGGCAGGAGAATCACTTGGAACTTGGAGGTACAGGTTGCAATGAGCGGAGATCACCCCACTGCACTCCAAGAAAACAAAAAAGGAACTCCTGCTCTCTATGAATCAATGACACAATCATAGTGACCACTAATTGTGTTTTACTCTGTGTCACACCTCTTTTTTATTTTTTCTTTCCTAAGACAAGGTCTTGCCTCTGTCACCCAGGCTGGAGAGCAGTGATGTGATCATAGCTCACTGCAGCCTCCAACTCCTGGGCTCAAGTGATCCTCCTGAGTAGCTGAGACCACAGGCATGTGCCACCATGCCTGTCTAATTTTAAAAATGTTTTATTGCAGCAAGGGTCTGGCTGTGTTGCCCAGGCTGGTCTCTGTGACACACCTTTTTATAACCACTAACATTACTCAAACTATTTATTTTTTCTTTTTTTTTTTTTTTTTTGAGATGGAATCTTGCTCTTGTTGCCCAGACTAGAGTGCAATGACACAATCTCGGCTCACTGCAACCTCCACCTCCCAGGTTCAAGCAATTCTCCTGCCTGTCTCCCGAGTAGCTGGGATTACAGGTGCCTGCAATGACACTCGCTAATTTTTATTTGTGGTAGAGACAGGGTTTCATCCATGTTGGTCAGGCTGGTCTCAAACTCCCAACCTTAGGTGATCCACCCACCTCGGCCTCCCAAAGTGCTGGGATTATAGATGTGAGCCACCACACCCAGGCTATTTTTTGAGACAAGGTCTTGCTCTGTTGTCCAGGCTGGAGTGCAGTGGTGCAATCATAGCTCACTGCAGCCTGGAACTCCTGAGCTCAAGCAATCCTCTTACCTCAGCCTTCTGAGCAGCTAAGACCACAGGTGTGGATCACCATACCTGGCTAATTTTTTTTTTTTTTTTAAGATGGGGTTTCACCATGTTGGTCAGGCTGATCTTGAACTCCCAACCTCTGGTGATCCGCCCACCTTAGCCTCCAAAGTACTTGGATTACAGGCGTGAGCCACCACGCCTGGCCAACCTAGCTAATTTTTTAATTTTTTGTAGAGACAGGCCTCACCGTCTTACCCAGGTGAGTCTATAACTGCTGGGCTCAACTGATCCTCCCACCTCAGCTTCCCAAAATGCTGGAATTACAGGCATGAGCCACTGTGCCCAAAGGCTTTGAACAATTTATATCATCCCAGTTTGCACTTGAGAAAATAGGCAGCTGGCCAGTGGTCGATCCGGAACTTGACTTTAGGCAGCAAGCTCTTAACTATTCACCAAACTGCTCCTAAAAATATTTAGCATAGTTCTTAGCTTGAGGTAAATGTTCTATAAATGTCAGCTGGTATAGCTTGGCCAAGTTACAGCTTGTTGATAATTCCTGAACAAATATTTAGTGAGTACCTACAATGTTCCAGACACTTCAAAGGGCTGGGATTAGAGCAGGAAATGTGATAGAGTCACAGGATAACTCTAGAGTGTGGTGGCAGGGGAAGGGTCCTCGGGAGAAAACAAGGCCCCAAGAAAAGAGATTGGTAAGCTGGGCTGGGGGAGATGGGGTTTTGAAATTGTATTTTATTTATTTAATTTATTTTTTTAGAGACGGGGTTTCACCATGATGACCAGGATGGTCTCGATTATCTTGACCTCGTGATCTGCGCGTCTCAGAGGGGAAAGAAAAGAGAGGGAAAATGCATCAGGGCAGAGGGATCAGACGTTGCGAAGGCTGGGAGGCAGAAGGCTGGAGCAGTGTAAGGGAGAGTGGCAGGCAGGGTAGGCAGTGATGTCACAGAGCTGATGGGCCATATCAGTTAGGGCCGTTAAGACTTTGCTTCTCCTGAATGAGATGGATCTATGGATGTGAACTGATAGGGGTGGGAAGGAGGGGCTGAGAGACCAGGGAGGAGGCTGCTGGGCTAGTCCAGGCAAGAGGTAACAGCGGACAGCACCAGGAGGAGTGAGAAGAGATCAGATCAGGGGTGTGTGGGAAAGAGGAGGCCCAGAGGACTCCCTGTTTTTGCAACATGAAGGCAATGGTGAGCCATGGCAGGGTTTTGTCCTAGCATCAAGACAAGCCAGCCCTTGGCCGGCCACAGTGGCTCATGCCAGTAATCCCAGCACTTTGGGAGGCAGAGGCAGGTAGATCACCCGAGGTCAGGAGTTTGAGACCAGCCTGGCCAACACGGTGAAACCCTGTCTGTACTAAAAATACAAAAATCAGTCGGGCATGGTGGTGTGTACCTGTATTCCCAGGTACTGGGGAAGCTAAGGCAGGAGAACTGCTTGAACCCAGGAGGCAGGAGGTTGCAGTAAGCCGAGATTGCGTCACTGCACTCCAGCCTGGGTGACAGTGAGATTCTGTCTCAAAAAAAATAAGACCAGAGCCCAGGCTACAGCCAGGCGCGGTGGCTCATGCTTGTAATCCAAGCACTTTGGAGGCCAAGGCAGGCGGATCACCTGAGGTCAGGAGTTCAAGACCAGCCTGACCAGCATGGTAAAACCCTATTCTTTATAAAATTAAAAAAAAAAAAAAAGAATTTCTTTTTTTTTTTGAGATGGAGTTTCGCTCTTGTTAGCCAGGCTGGAGTGCAATGGCGCGATCTCGGCTCACCGCGACCTCCGCCTCCTGGGTCCAGGCAATTCTCCTGCCTCAGCCTCCCAAGTAGCTGCCACCATGCCCAGCTAACTTTTTGTATTTTTGGTAGAGACGGGGTTTCACCATGTTGACCAGGATGGTCTCGATCTCTTGACCTCGTGATCCACCCGCCTCGGCCTCCCAAAGTGCTGGGATTACAGGCGTGAGCCACCACGCCCGGCCGAAAAAAAAAAAGAATTATTAAAAAATAAATAGGCCGGGCGTGGTGGCTCACGCCTATAATCCCAGCACTTTGGAGGCCGAGGAGGGTGGATCACAAGGTCAAGAGATCGAGACCATCCTGGTCAACATGGTGACACCCCGTTTCTACCAAAAATACAAAACTTATCTGGGCATGGTGGCGCGTGCCTATAGTCCCAGCTACTCGGGAGGCTGAGGCAGGAGAATTGCCTGAACCCAGGAGGTGGAGGTTGCGGTGAGCCGAGATCGCGCCATTGCACTCCAGCCTGGGTAACAAGAGCGAAACTCCGTCTCAAAAAAATAAAAAATCATTAATAAATAAATAAATAAATAAAGAGCCCAGGCTAACCCTGCCCTGTGTCCCCCTCCAGCCTTCCTGCTCTGGGACCCCAGCAAGGTGCCCCCACAACTGCAGGCTGTGACCGATGACCACATCCGGATGCACAAGGTGCTGCAGGAGTCGGGCCTGAAGTATGTGGCTGTGATGCCGCCACACATAGGTAAGCGGGCCAGGGACCCGGTGGCACCCACGCCATCTGCCTGTTCCCTCCTGCCCTCTGGAGATCACAAGGCCTTCCCTGACTCCCCTAACACTGCAAACCTTCCTATGATATTGCAGCATACATGCTTGGTCTTTGACCCTCCTAAAATCCTCGGAATCTCCAAAATGATAAATGTCTTTTTCTATGCTAATGAGTTGACTGATAGCTGGCAGCCCCCAGGCAGAAAGACCAAGGCTGGATTAGTGGGTTGGAACTTTCAACTCCGGGGAGTGGTGAGGGATTGAAGGCTGAGGGGATTACCATTGACTAATGGTTTAATCCATTATGTCTATGGATTCTGTGCCTCAGCCTCCTAAATAGCTGGGATTACAGGTATGTATCACCACACCCAACCAAGGCTTACATTTCTAATGTGGGAGATAGAGATTAGATAGATAGATAGATAGACAGACCAGGTGTGGTGGCTCACACCCGTAATCCCATCATTTAAGGAAGCCAAGATGGGAGGATCGCTTCAGCGTAGGGGTTTGAGACCAGCCTGGGCAACATAGACCAATCTCTACAACAACAAAAAAATTAGCTGGGCATGGTGGCGCACACCTGTGGTCCTAGCTACTGGGAGGCTGTGGCGGGAGGATGGCTTGAGCCCAGGAAATGAAGGCTGCAGTGAGCTGTGATAGAGCCACTGTGCTCCAGGCTGCAAAACAGAGTGAGCCACTGTCTAAAAAAAGGAAGGCCAGGCATGGTGTCCCACCCCTGTACTCCCAGCACTTTGGGAGGCAGAGGCAGGCAGATCACGAGGTAAGGAGAGTGAGACCATCTTCGCTAACACAGTGAAACCCAGTCTCTACTGAAAATACAAAAAATCAGCCATGCATGGTGGCATGCACCTGTAATCCTAGCTAATAGGGAGGCTGAGGCAGAAGAATCACTTGAACCCCGGAGGTGGAGGTTGCAGTGAGCTGAGATGACGCCACTGCACTCCAGCCCAGGTGACATAGTGAGACTCCGTTTAAAAAAAAAAAAGATAGATATGAATATTGGGTAGTAAATAGTTGGATGAATAAATACTAAGGCTCAGTAAAGGGAGTGATGGAGCGCTGTATTTTTAGCTCTCTAAGGAGATAGCTTTCTGCGGTGAGGGAGCAAGGCAAGTGAATATCTGGAGGAAGGAGGATCTGGGGTGACAGGACAGCAGTGCAAAAGCCCTGAGGCCACCACTTGCATCTCCTCCACATTTGCCTGCCCATTAGAAGAGCAAATCTGCTTTGCCCTCTACCTTCTGAGGACCCTGACAGGAAGAGGTTTATAACTTACAGATTCAATTAAGGAGACTTAGCAGGACCCTATTTAGACCAGAATTCTAAGCTTTGAATCAGCAGTGAAGCTGCGTGGTGGAGAAGCTGAGTGAGAATCCCATCCCTAGCGAATCGATTGAACCAGGGAGCTGGAGGCTTCAGTGAGCTGAAATGGAGGCACTGCACTCCAGCCTGGACAACAAAGCAAGACTTGGTCTCAAAAAAAAAAAAAAAAAAAAAAAAAAGTAAATAGAGATCAGGCCTGAGAATTACTTAACACAGAGTAATATTTTGAAGGATTTTTCTTCTAAGTGGCTTTTTGTTGTTTTGGGGTGTGTGTGAAAACTTTCAAACCTCCAGAGAAGTTGAAAGCATTAAAGGTTTATGAGGGCCAGGCGCAGTGGCTCACGCCTGTAATCCCAGCACTTTGGGAGGTTGAGGCAGGTGGATCACGAGGTCAAGAGATCGAGACCGTCCTGGTCAACATGGTGAAACCCTGTCTCTACTAAAAATACAAAATATTAGCTGGGCATGGTGGCGCGTGCCTGTAATCCCAGCTACTCAGGAGGCTGAGGCAGGAGAATTGCTTGAACCCAGGAGGCGGAGGTTGCGGTGAGCTGAGATCACGCCATTGCACTCCGGCCTGGGTAACAAGAGCAAAACTCCATCTCAAAAAATAAAAAAATAAAA
This sequence comes from Saguinus oedipus, assembly GCA_031835075.1. Taxonomy (NCBI): domain Eukaryota; kingdom Metazoa; phylum Chordata; class Mammalia; order Primates; family Cebidae; genus Saguinus; species Saguinus oedipus. The sequence continues at coordinate 43,298,641 of CM063187.1, read as the reverse complement.
TAAAGGTTTATGAATACACATAAGCCCTTGGTTTAGGTTCAGTGGTTAGCATTTTGTCCTGTTCTCTCTCTCTCTTTCTCCATCCCCTCTCCATGAATATATAAATAATTTTGCTGAGTATATTATGTAAAAATATATGCATATATATTTGGCTTAATCATTTGAGAGGAATTGCCACATTGTCACACTCCATTCCTAACCTCAACAGGCATCTCCCAAAAGGAAGATATTTGCTCACAAAACATTATCACACCCAAGGGAAGTGACATTTACTCTGTCATATCATTTAGTGTCCACTTCATAGTCAAATTTCCCCGATTGTTGGGCCAGCGAGGTAGCTCACATCTGGAATCCCAGCACTTAGCAGACTGAGGCGGGCAGATCACTTGAGGGAAGGAGTTCGAGACCAGCCTGGCCAACATGGTGAGGCCCCCCCCCCACCCGACCCCCGTCTCTTTGAAAAATATGAACATTAGGCCGGGCGCGGTGGCTCAAGCCTGTAATCCCAGCACTTTGGGGGGCCGAGGCGGGTGGATCACGAGGTCAAGAGATCGAGACCATCCTGGTCAACATGGTGAAACCCCGTCTCTACTAAAAATACAAAAAAATTAGCTGGGCATGGTGGCGTGTGCCTGTAATCCCAGCTACCCAGGAGGCTGAGGCTGGAGAATTGCCTGAACCCGGGAGGCGGAGGTTGTGATGAGCCGAGATTGCGCCATTGCACTCCAGCCTGGGTAACAAGAGTGAAACTCCGTCTCAAAAAAAAAAAAAAAGAAAAATATGAACATTAGCTGGGCATGGTGGTGGGCACCTGTAGTCCCAACTACTCGGGAGGCTAAGGCACAAGAGTTGCTTGAACCTGGGAGGTGGAGGTTGCAGTGAGCCAAGATTGTGCCACTGCACTCCAGCCTGGGTGACAAGGCAACGCTTTGTGTTTAAAACAAAACAAAACAGGCCGGGCGTGGTGGCTCAAGCCTGTAATCCCAGCACTTTGGGAGGCCGAGGCAGGTGGATCACGAGGTCAAAAGATCAAGACTATCCTGGTCAACAAGGTGAAACCCTGTCTCTACTAAAAATACAAAAATGAGCTGGGCATGGTGGCGCGTGCCTGTAATCCCAGCTACTTGGGAGACTGAGGTAGGAGAATTGCCTGAACCCAGGAGGCGGAGGTTACGGTGAGCCGAGATCGCGCCATTGCACTCCAGCCTGGGTAACAAGAGCGAAACTCCGTCTCAAAAAAAAAAAAAACTTTTCAACCTGCCCTGCCCCCCATCAGGAGGATCCAGCTGAAGCTTGTGTATCAAATTTAGTTGCCATGTCACCTTTAATCTGGAACAACCTCTCAAGCCTTTTTCTTCAAATTTCTCACAACATCAAATGGCCAGGTGACTTTAATTGGCCCACATTCTGGATTTTCTAGCTGTCTTGCCATAAATTCAGAATAAACATGTTGGGCAGGAATGCCACATGGGTGAGGGTATGTGTTCCTGGGATTACCAGCGTGAGCCACTGCTCCTGGCCACATGGTCCTTCTTAATCTCTCAAGTTTAAAGTTAATACTCAGGCTGGGTGTGGTGGCTCATGCTTATAATCTCAGCACTTTGGAAGGCTGAGGAGGGTGGATTGCTTAAGACCAGAAGTTTGAGACCACCCTGGCCAACATGGGAAAACCCTGTCTCTACTAAAAATACAAAAAAAATTAGCCAGGCATGGTGGCGTGTACCTGTAATTCCAGTTACTCAGGAGGCTGAGGTAGGAGAATCATTTGAACCCAAGAGCTGGAGAGACATGGTCTCCCTCATCAGGCTGGAATGCAGTGGCACAATCTTGGCTAACTGCAACCTCCACCTCCCGGGTTTAAGTGATTCTCCTGCCTTAGTTGCCCAAGTGGCTGGGACTACAGATAAATATAAGCACCACGCCCAGCTAATTTTTGCATTTTTTGTAGAGATGCGGTTTTGCCATGTTGGCTGGTCTCAAACTCATGAGCTCAAGTGATCCTCCCACCTTGGCCTCCCAAAGTGCTGAGATTACAGGCGTGAGGCACCGTGCCCAGCTAGGGCAGGGGATTTCTGTTTGCTTTGTCCCTTGCTGGGTGCCCAGCACCTAGCCACATAATAGGTAATCAATAAGGATTCTCAAATGAATAAAGCAAAGGGTACAGATGACCTGCATGTGGGAACTCCATTCTTGGCTGTCATGCCACCCAGGCTGGGCACACAATAGGCACCCTGGGAAGGTCTTTCTGGGGGGCGAATTTTGCAGGAGGGGAAAGGTGTCTGCTTCACCCAGCCCGTCTTATTACTTCACAGGAGACCAGCCGCTAACTGGGGCGTACACGGTGACCCTAGATGGACGAGGGCCCTCGAGGGTCATCTCCAAACATGACTTGGGCCACTTCATGCTGCACTGCCTCACCACCAATGAGTACGACGGGCACAGCACCTACCCCTCCCACCAGTACCAGTAGCACTCAGTCCCCATCTGGGAAGGTGGCATTCTGGGACATGAGGAGCAAAGGAAGGAGGCAATAAATGTTGAGCCAAGAGCTTCAAATTATTCTAGAGAACCCAACTGTGACTTCTCTCTCTGCCTCTGTCTGAGTATTTCAGTGTGTCCGCCTGCCTATGTGTAATATTTTCATTCATTTATTCAGTAGCAGTTTATTGAGTCTGGCCAGGTGTGGTGGCTCATGCCTGGAATCCCAGCACTTTGGGAGGCTGAGGTGGGTGGGCCACTTGAGGTCAGAAGTTCAAGACCAGCCTGGCCAACATGGTGAAACCCCATCTCTACTAAAAATACAAAAATTAGCCAAGCGTGGTGGTGGGCACCTATAATCCCAGCTACTGGGGAGGCTGAGGCAGGAGAATTGCTTGAATCCAGGAGGCGGAGGTTGCAGTGAGCCAAGACCACACCATTGCACTCCAACCTGGGTAACAGAGGGAGACTTCGCCTCAAAAAAAAAAAAAAATTGGCCAGGTGTGGTGACATGCACCTGTAATCCCAGCGACTTGGGAGGCTGAGGCAGGAGAATTGCTTGAACCCAGAAGGTGGAGGTTGCAGTGAGCCGAGATCAGGCCACTGCACTCCAGGCTGGGTGATGGAGCAAGACTTCATCTCAAAATAATAATAATAACTTAGCTGGGCATGGTGGTGTGCACCTGTCATTCCAGATACTCAGGGGGCTGAGGTGAGATGGCTTGAAGCCAGGAGTCCAGATTGGGCAACACAGCAAAACTCCGTATCTACAAAATTATTTTTAAAAACATAGCTGGGCATGGTGGTGTGCACCTGTAGTCCCAGATACTCAGGAAGCTGTGATGGAAGGATAGCTTGAGGCCACGAGGTCAAGGCTAGCCAATGCACTCCAACTATAGGACAGATCAAGACCCTGTCTCTGAAAATAAAAAATGTTTGTGCTTTATTTTGAGGATTTATGCAAGGAGTGGAGCACCAGAGAGGTAAGGGTGTTGGGGGGACAGTTGGGTGTGGGTTTTATGAAGCTTCCTTTGGCTACTCTGTGAAGGCAAATGGGAAGGGCACAGGAATGGAGGCTGAGAACCCAGGGGGGGTTCGAGTTGGAGCCTGAGCCGTAAGGAGGTGGGGAGAGAGAGGGTGGGGGGAATGCCTGGGAGTCTGAGTGGACAGTTGTTGAGGGGTGGAGGGGAGGCATCAGGAAGAAGCTCACAGCTGTAACCTGGGGACAGAATTACAGTAGCCCTTTGGGGAGGGAGGCTGAGGCTGCAGTGAGGTACGCCACTGCACTCCAGCAGACACGACAGAGTGGGACCCCCTCTCAAAAACAAAAACCCAAGTGCAGTACGGCTTTCCTGAGTTGGGGACCCTACAGGAGGAGCAAGTTTGGGAGGAGAAAGGGGAAGAATTGCTCCTTCCTAATTATGTCCTATTTTTGGAATCTACTGTCCCTTTCTTTTGTTTCCAGGGACACCTTCCCCAGGCCTGGGTGAGCTGAGAAGCTTTTCTCTCCCTACCTCTAACCCACACCACCCACCCACTTATTCCCCTCCCCGTCATCCTCCCAGAAATCGTTTCATCTTACATTGCAAACTGCAGAATGACTTGGCTGACAAACTCCAACCAGCAAGAACTGGTCTGAGGAGCCTTAAACCTCTCTTCCCAGAGGTAGCCTGGAGAAAACTGCCTTCTCCCCTTAGGGAAACTCGTGGTAGGGGTAGGGCACTAGCAGTGTTTTCTTTCTGCCTTACTTCTCTTTCTGTCACATTGCTGAGCATTTAGCAGACTTTCATTGGGACCTGTTCTATGTCCAGCCCGGTGCTAGGTGCTCCTGCAGACCAAGCGGTGGTTGACAGAGATGTCCTCGGCACCTGCTCTTGGGAGGTTCCTCAGTCCAGATAGTGACTGACAGTCCAGGACTGGGATGGCAGCACAGGAGGCCATGAAATCCTAAAATGGATCCTGACCCAACCTGGACTGCCAGGGAGGGCTTCTGAGAGGAGGAAACCTTTGAGATGAGTTCTGATAAGAAGCAACCTGGGAACTGAGGGCATATTTTCAGGATGGAGAAACAAGTTTATCCAGAGGCCTTCGCGGCGCGGTGGCTCACGCCTGTAATTTCAACACTTTGGGAGGCTGAGGCGAGAGGACTGCTTGAGGCCAGGAGTTCAAGTCAAACTGGGCAACACAGGAAACGTGTGTGTGTGAATTTTTTTTTTTTTTTTTTGAGACGGAGTTTCACTCTTTTTGCCCAGGCTGGAGTGCAATGGTGCAATCTCAGCTGACCACAGTCTCTGCCTCCAGGGTTCAAGTGATTCTTCTACCTCAGCCTCCCACGTGGCTAAGATTACAAGCGTGCGCCACCACGTCCAGCTAATTTTTGTATTTTTAGTAGAGACAGAGTTTCAACATTGTTGGTCAGTCTGGTTTCGAACTCCCGACCTCAGGTGATCCGCCCGCCTCAGCCTCCCAAGTGCTGGGATTACAGGCGTGAGCCACCACACCCGACAAAATATACATATATATTATTAATAATAAAGATTTAGAAGGCTTTTGTTGTCATGTTTGAGAACTTATTACGTACCTGGCATTGTTGGAGACACTTGTTAAGGCTGGGAAGAAAACGTGCAAAATCCTTCCGTTTTCGTGATGGGGGAAGGGGACCTTGAAGCCATTTTAGAAAAACGAAGTGACTCAGTGGGGCAGGATCGGAGAGAACCAGGAGAGCGCATCAGGCCAGGTCGTGAGGGGCTTTGTGGCAAAAGGAAGGAGTTTGAAGTTTGTCTTCGGGGCGGTAGGAAGCCATGAACAGAAGCGGAGGAGTCATCTTGATGGGGCGGGGAAGGAGAGAGGGTGTCCCAGTAGGGACCACCAGAGGACGTGCTGAGAAAACCAGGGGATTTAGAAGGGGCCGAGGGGTAACGGGACGCGGGGGGGAGGCAAGAGAAAAGCAGTAAGGGGGCGGGACTCTGGTCACCTAGACAACACGGGCCGCACCACACTATTGGCTGATCTTTTTTACGTCATCCCCCGAGCCCCAGCGTCCGCCCTCGGAACCCCCGGGGCACGACCTCCTCCGGCTGCTCGACCCCGCCCTCCTGGACATCAGGGTAGGGAGAAACCTGTCAGCCCCTCTGGCTCCGCTGTGGGGTCCAGACGTATCAAAAAGGGACCACAGGAAGCAATGGTGACGCTCGTGGAGCAAGGACAGTAGCTGAGTGGAAGGAAGCGGTTCTGCTGGCTCCACCGCCCTCCACCCACGAGGCAGTGCCCCGCCCCCTGCCAGTAGCACTACTTTAAATGGCTCAAGGCGCTAGGAAGGGGTAGGCGGGTCAGGCGGGTCCGGCGTCTCCGGGCCAGGCCGGTGGCTCCGCCCGGCCAATCGACGCCCCGCGGCGGGCAGGCCTCCAGCCAATCGCGGCTCGGCTCCGGGGCAGCAATGGGTGGGCCCGAGGCCAGACGGAGAGGCCCCGCCGCGGTGAGCGAGGCCCCAGCCCGGCACTGGCTGGTCACGACGCTGCGGGCTTTCCTGAAAGTGGTCGTGGTGAACCTGGTAGCTGAGGTGAAGAGCGATAGCCTGGCTTGGGAATCTACCCTGGGCTGGAGGAGGGAGAGGCGCGCCCCGGAGATTTGCGGAGGCGGGGTCTGGGTGAGACAGGGGGTGGGGGTCTCAGATTCAGGGTGTTGATAGGGAGGGTTTGGGGACCTGAGACTGAGTTCGAGACCCCGGAGGGGAGGCAAGGTTGGGGCAGTATTTTCAAATGGAGGGAGTTTGAAACTGGGACGTGGGGCGTTTAAAGAAGTGAGAGAACAGAGGGGAGGAACTTTTGAGATGGGGAACCTGGAGATTCGATTCCACTTGGGTCTTCGGGACAGGATAAATTCGGGGCGTTATCGTGTTCTTGGAAAAGGTATGAGAGGTTTGAGAGTGAGATCCTGAGCATTTGGAGAAGCGATAGAGTCAAGGATAGCGAGATAGAGTCAAGGATTCTTGTACTCCAAGACGCACTGGTGGGGGAAAGAAAGGGTGTTGCCGGAAGGATTTCAATGTTCGGGTCTTGGAGCCGGACAGCGAGTTTGGAGGTGAAGTCCAGGGGCGTTTGAAAGTCAGAATAGAAGTGGGAGGAAGTTATCAAAATTAGGATACGTAGTCTCCCGAACTAGATCGTAGCATTGTAGTCTTTGAGCGGTGTGTTCGGACTTGGGTCTCTGCATCCAAGGGCAGTTTGGGAGGAGAATACCGGACTTTGAAGGAACGGAGGCACCAGGAGAAGGCTGATTTAGAGCCGGAGTCTGGGGTGGGGGAGGGGTGTTCCGGGCATGGAGCTCAGACTCGCCGCCCGGGAGGCAACGGAGGGCGGGGCTCGGCGGGCCCCGGCAGCTGGACGTCCGGGTGCCCTTCCCCCACCCGCCCTTGCCCCTGTGCGCATGCCCTGAGGGAGGGCGGGGGGAGTGGGTTCGTCCCCTGGAGGAGCGGAGCCCTCTGGGGATTGTGGTGCGTGCCCGACGTCAATTCGTGTACCTGGCGGCTGTTGGCCCCCGTTTCCCAGAAGACCTTGGGCCAAATTGGGGCGTTTCTGGATTCTCTAAGGACCCGTGAAGGGGCGGAGCCTTGCAGCGCCGAGGCCTGATTGGGTGGGTCGCCTAGGGGCGGGGCTTGGTCTGAGCTGAGTTCTGGCAAGTTTTCCGATGGGGCGCGCTTTGGGGGAAGCTGAAAGCACAGCAAGCGGGAATGAGGCAGGCCCCTTTCCTACTCTAGGGAGCGCTCCCAGTCGGTTAAGGAAGAGGGCATAGACAGAAATATCCTGACTGTGGAAAAAGAATCTCAACATACAGGTGCCCCAAGAGGGCTCCAGGAGGCTCGAATATAGTAGGCAATCGGTAAATCTGTTGGGTGAATAATTGGCAATTAACTCTTGATCGAGGCTGGGTGTGGTGGTAATCCCAGCTACTCAGGAAACTGAGGCGAGAGGATCCCCTGAACTCCGGACTTGGAGACTGACGTGAGCTATGATCGCGCAGCTGCACTCAGCCCCGGGTTAGACCCTGTCTCTAACAAAACAAACAGAACTCTTGTTCATTAAGCAGTTCCTGTGTGATGGGCCCTATGCATACTTTTCATCTCCTTGACAGCGGTGGTGAGAAGTATTTTTTTAAGGTCCGCATTTTACAGATAAGGAAACTGAGGCCCTAAGAGGTAATTCACTCAGGTCACTTCCCACAATCACGCAGCTGAGTGGTTTCCAAGACAGAATTCAAATTTGGGGTTCCCTACTTCTAATCCAGGTCTCATTTGCTCCACACTTATCTTGCGTGCTCCGTGTTTGAAGAAATGAGTACTGTGGAAGAACAGTTTTAAGGCTCAGTGGAACTTGAGTTAGGATCCGTACTTTGCAGATGAGGAAATTCCCATGGATGTAAATGCACTCCTGTTTGAGACCACAACAGGCAAGTAAGTAGGATTTAAATCTAGCTGTACTTAAGTCTAGATCTTATTTACATTTATTTATTTATTTATTTAGAGATAGAGTTTCGCTCTTGTTGCCCAAGCGGGAGTACAATGGTACAATGGTTCGATCCTGGCTAACTAGACAACCTCTGGCTCCAGGGTTCAAGCGATTCTCCTACCTCAGCCTCCTGAGTAGCTGGGATTACAGGCACGCACCACCACACCCTGCTAATTTTGTGTTTTTAGTAGAGATGGCGTTTCTCCATGTTGGTCAGGCTGGTCTCAAACTCCCGACCTCAAGTGATCCACCCACCTTGGCCTCCCAAATTGCTGGGATTACAGGCGTGAGCCACCCTGCCCAGCCCTTATTTTCTTAATCCTATATGTACTCACCTCCTTAACCTTGTAGGATTCAGTCAGCCTTCATTTTATAGATGATTAAACTGAGATTCAGATGATTAAAAATCACAATTCAATTGGCCTGAGAAAGTGGGATTTGAGCCAGCAGTACAGTGCCTGGTGTCTGACATGCTCCTATGCCCCTCTTCTCTCCACAGGGCATCATGGTGGGAGGCCTGAAGCGGAAACACTCTGATTTAGAGGAGGAGGAGGAGGAGAGGTGGGAGTGGAGTCCAGCAGGCCTTCGGAGCTACCAGCAAGCCCTGCTCCGCATCTCCCTAGATAAAGTCCAGCGCAGCCTGGGCCCCCGAGCACCCAGCCTCCGCAGGCATGTCCTCATCCACAACACCCTCCAGCAGCTGCAGGCCGCAATTCCCCTTGCTCCTGCCCCTGCCCTGCCCTCTGAGCCCCTCTTCCTGTGTGAGGAGGATTTCTCCCTGTCGGCCACCATTGGCTCTATCCTCAGGGAGCTGGAGACCTCCATGGATGAGACTGAGCCCCCTCAGAATCCAGTGGCTCCCTTGAGCCTCCAGAATGAAGTGCCACCCCAGCCTGATCCAGTCTTCTTAGAAGCTCTGAGCTCCCGGTACTTGGGGGACTCTGGCCTGGACGACTTCTTTCTGGACATTGACACATCTGTGGTGGAAAAGGAGCCTGCACGGGCCCCACCGGAGCCTCCTCACAATCTCTTCTGTGCGCCAGGTTCCTGGGAGTGGAATGAACTGGATCACATCATGGAAATCATCCTGGGATCCTAAAACTGTGATGCAGGGGATCCTTCCTGTGTCATCTTCAGGGGGCCTGGATCCTTGAATGCAACTCTGCGTGTGTTTTTTGGGGGCTCTAAGCATTGACTATGGCCTCCTTTCCTCCCATTTCAGGGTTCCACAAACTGTCTTGCATGTGTGTGTGTGTGTGTGTGTGTGTGTGTGTGTGTGTCTGGTTACCCCGGCCTTCTGTGAAGGTGGGTCTTCTTGAATTAATTTATCTATTCCAAATGCCTTAATGAGACTCTGTTCCTGGGAGTCTGATTTTCCACTTACACATTTCTTCCGCCTTTCCCGCTCGTTCCCACTCCCCTGTGACCACTGGGGCCTCAGGGAGGATAAAGAAAGCTGGGCCTGTAGAAGGATGACAGGGATGTGCTGCCAGGATGCTGTAGAAACCCAGGCTCGGCCTCTTGCACCTTGAGGGGTGGGAGGGGCTGGTCTCCTCCCTCCAGGCTGAACCCTACTTTCTTGGCAGGACCCCAGTCTCAGTAGCCTCCTGATTTCAGAGCCTGGCCGGACCACGTGCAATAGGGTGGAAACCAAACTGCTCCATGCCACGTTATTTAAAAAGAAAGGCAGAATTTGTGGTGGGTTTTTTTTATTGTTTGTAATTTTTTTTAATAAAAAGTATTTTGGAAGGAGTGATGTTGTCTTAAGTTTCTAAACTTCACTGGGTCAGTGGGAGGGACCTAGTATGTTCCTAAACATCTGCCCCACTTCCCTGCATAGTTGGGGCAGGTGTACCATTATACATGACATTTATTGAGTGCTTGTTGGCTGGGTGCTCTAGTTCCCACTTGCAATCCTAGCACTTTGGGTGGCCAGAGTGGGAGGACCGCTTGAGGCCAGCCTGGGCAATATGATGAAAACTCGCCTCTACAAAAAATACAAAAAAGTACCTTGGTACGGTGGCACACACCTGTAGTCCTAGTTACTGGACTGGGGAGGCTGAGTTGGGAGGACCACCTGAGCCTGGGAGGTTGAGGCTGCAATAAGCCATGATCGCAACACTGCACTCCAGCCTCAGAAAAATAAGTGCTTGTTAAGAGCACTGTTCTAGCCACGTTATTTGAATTAAGTCCTTTAATAATCATAGTTGCCGGGCGCGGTGGCTCACGCCTGTAATCCCAGCACTTTGGGAGGCCGAGGCGGGTGGATCACGAGGTCAAGAGATCGAGACCATCCTGGTCAACATGGTGAAACGCCGTCTCTACTAAAAATACAAAAAATTAGCTGGGCATGGTGGCGCGTGCCTGTAATCCCAGCTACTCAGGAGGCTGAGGCCGGAGAATTGCCTGAACCCAGGAGGCGGAGGTTGCGGTGAGCCGAGATCGCGCCATTGCACTCCAGCCTGGGCAACAAGAGCAAAAACTCCATCTCAAAAAAAAAAAAAAAAAAAAAAAATAATCATAGTTACCTGGAAGTAGGTACTATTCCCACTTTTCATACAGGAGGAACCTGAAGTTCAGGGAGGCCAAGTCACATAATTCAGCAATCGCACCTGGCCAGCTAGGAAGAGCAAGGACCAGGGAGCTAGGCTGAAACTAGGACTCCAGAGCCTTGTCCTTCACTTACAAATGTTGCTTAGACTTACCAGCCCTGTGGGTGGGCACAGGAGGGAGAAACTGAGTTACATGGAGTATGTGTCACTGAATGGGCTGCTAAGGCCCAGAGGGACAAGAAATGCCCAAAGACCCATGTACTAAAAGACCTTTTTAGGAGAGTTGGCTAGGAAGCAGAGCCCAGATTAGAGTTACGGTGCTAATGCTTTTTTTTTTTTTTTTTTGAGACAGAGTCTCACTCTTGTCACCCAGGCTGGAGTGCAGTGGCGCAATCTCAGCTCATTGCAACCTCCTCTGCCTCCTGGGTTCAAGCAATTCTTCTGCCTCAGCATCCTGAGTAGCCGGGATTACAGGTGTGTGCTGCCATGCCTGGCTAATTTTGTGTTTTTAGTAGAGATGGGTTTTCACCATGTTGGCCAGGCTGGTCTCGAAATCCTGACCGTGATTTGTCTGCCTCAGCCTCCCAAAGTGCTGGAATTACAGGCGTGAGCCACTGTGCCTGAATTTTTTTTTTTAAGTAGAGACAGTTTGACCATGTTGGCCAGGCTGGTCTCAAAACTTCTGACCTCAAATGACCTGCCTGCCTTGGCCTCCCAAAGTGCTGGGATTACAAGGCATGTGCCACTGTGCCTGGCCTGTGCTAATGCTTTCTTTGGGAGGTGCAGGCCCACGCTGCTGAGATACAGAAAAGGAGAAAGGAGGTGAAGGAAGCAATAATGTGATAACTACCTGTACTAGCTATGCTTTTACAGTGGTCTTTGAAGAGATGAAGCAAGTAAGCTCAGACAGCATTAGGGACTTTTCCCGAGGCGTTGCAAGGAGGAACCACACCTGGGTACAGTCCATGGGCAGAGAAAGGACGGGGATTTTGCTTGTGGTTTCTGGGTCAAAGTCAGATTTCTCAACCTGAAGGGGTCATTGTCAGAGAGTGAAGGGATAACATGAACGGGGGTGCCAATCCAGAGAGAGGAATGAGGTGGCCCAGGGGATCTCAAGAAAGCAACCAGGTATGATGTTTGCTGTGGGCTTTTTTTTTTTTTTTTTTTTTGAGACGGAGTTTTCCCTCTTGTTACCCAGACAGGAGTGCAATGGCACGATCTTGGCTCACCGCAACCTCCGCCTCCTGGGTTCAGGCAATTCTCCTGCCTCAGCCTCACGAGTAGCTGGGATTACAGGCGTGCACCACCATGTCCAGCTAATTTTTTGTATTTTTAGTAGAGACGGGGTTTCACCATGTTGACCAGGATGGTCTCAATCTCGACCTCATGATCCACCCACCTCGGCCTCCCAAAGTGCTGGGATTACAGGCTTGAGCCACCGCGCCAGGCCCTTTTTTTTTTTTCTTTTGAGACAGGGTCTGGCTCTGTCAACCAGGCTGGTCTTGAACTCCTGGAATCAAGTGATTCTCCCGTCTCAGCCTCCCAAAGTGCTGGGATTACAGGCATGAGCCTCCACACCCAGCCTCCAGTGACTCCTTGCCACACTCAGAATAAAACCCCAACTCCACCAAGACCTAGAAGGACTGACTTATTCTCACTTTAGAAACTTTCTCAGTTCCATCTCCCACTCTCTCCTTCACTCAACTCCCTTGACCCCAGCTCCTTCTCACCCCAGGGCCTTTGCCCTTACTGTTAAATCTGCCCATTCGACATTTTTCCCAATAGCTTCACCAATCCTAATACCTCCTTCTGAGAGAGGCCTTCCCTCCCCTTCCTAGCTCAACACATCCAAGTGGGTCACCACCCCACCACAACCTGTTTGATTTTCTTTTTTCTTTTTTTTTTAGATGGAGTCTTGCTCTGTCACCCAGACTGGAGTGTGGTGGTGTGATCTTGGCTCACTGCAGCCTCCACCTCCCACTTCCAGCAATTCTCCAGCCTCATCCTTCTGAGTAGCTGGGATTACTGGTGCACACCACCACGCCTGCTGTGGGCCTGGCTAATTTTTGTATTTTTAGAAGAGAGGGGGTTTCACCATGTTGGCCATGCTGGTCTTGAACTCCTGACCTCAGGTGATCTGCCAGCCTTAGCCTCCCAAAGTGCTGGGATTACAGGCGTGAGCGATCGCACCTGGCCAGATTTTCTTTTCTTTCTTTTTTTTTCTGAGATGGAGTCTTGCTCTGTCACACAGGCTGGAATGCAGTGGTGCAATCTTGCTTCACTGCAACCTCCACCTCCCAGGTCAAGCGATTCTCCTGCCTCAGTCTCCTGAGTAGCTGGGATTACGGGCGTGCGCCACCATACTCAGCTAATTTTTATTTTATTTTATTTTATTTTTTTGAGACAGAGTTTCGCTGTTGTTACCCAGACTGGAGTAAAATGGCACGACCTCGGCTCACCGCAACCTCTGCCTTCTGGGTTCAAGCAATTCTCCTGCCTCAGCCTCCCGAGTAGCTGGGACTACAGGCACGCACCACCATGCCCAGCTAATTTTTGTATTTTTAGTAGAGACGGGGTTTCACCTTGTTCACCAGGATGGTCTTGATCTCTTGACCTCGTGATCCACCCACCTCGGCCTCCCAAAGTGCTGGGATTATAGGCGTGAGCCACCGCGCCCGGCCTAATTTTTGTGTTTTTAGTGGAGGTGGGGGTTTCACCATGTTGATCAGGCTAGTCTCGAACTCCTGACCTCAGGTGTTCTGCCAGCCTCGGCCTCCCACAGTCTGGGATTACAGGTGTGAGCCACTGCGCCCAGCCCCTGATTTTCTTTTAGTAGCACCTACCCAAACTCGAGTTATTTCCCAACTCTAGGTAGCCTCCTACTCCTGGGAACTCTGGGAGTTGTGTTGGTCTGTGCCTAGAACTATGTTTGGCACAAGTGCGCTCTCAAAAATTATTTGTTGTTGAAAAAATCGGCCAGATGCAGTGGCTCATGCTTGTAATCCCAGCACTTTGGGAGGCTGAGGCAAGAAGAGTGCTTGTGTCCAGTTCAAGACCAGCTTGAGCAACATGGGGAGACCCCATCTCTACAAAAAATTAAAATTAGCTGGGCTGGTAGCATGCCCTTGTAGTCCCACCTACTCAGGAAGCTGAGGTGGGAGGATTGCTTGAGCTCAGGAAATAGAGGCTGCAGTGAGCAGAGAGAGCGCCACTGCACTCCAGCACTCCATCAGTGTGACAGAGCAAGATCCTGTCTCAAAAACAAAAAAAATAAGAAAAAAAAATCAACTCCAGATTTAGCAATGGCTAACCTTCCCTCCGATCTCTCTGAACTCATCTCCCCTACGTACCCTCACTCGTAAGCTCCCACCACACCATTCTCTGCTGTTCCTCAAATACACCATACTCCAAACTGAAGATCTGGAGTAATACCTGCCTCGACCGGGCGCAGTGGCTCACGCCTATAATCCTAGCACTTTGGGAGGCCGAGGCGGGTGGATCATGAGGTCAAGAGATCGAGACCATCCTGGTCAACACGGTAAAACCCCATCTCTACTAAAAATACAAAAATTAGCTGGGCGTGGTGGCGTGTGCCTGTAGTTCCAGCTACTTGGGAGGCTGAGGCAGGAGAATTGCTTGAACCCAGGAGGCAGAGGTTGCGGTGAGCCGAGATCGAGCCATTGCATTCTAGCCTGGATAACAAGAGCGAAACTCTGTCTCAGGAAAAAAAAAAAAAAAAAACCTGCCTCAGAGAGCAGAGTGTCAGAGGGAGCCTATGGTACACCAAGGACTCCAATAATGGCTCAGATTTACTGAGTGCCTGCTGTGGGGCTGGCACTCTTCAGCAGGAACATGAATAAAACAAGCAATCCCAGCTCTCATGAGGTGTAGCCATGGGGGAAGAATGAAATACACAAGAAAAATAATGCCAGGCACAGCAGCACCTGGCTGTTTTCCCAATAACTCAAGAGACTGAGGCAGGAGGATCGTCAGAGGCCAAGAATTCAAGACCAGCTTGGGCAACATAGTAAGACCACATCTCTAAAACAATGGAAAAAAAATTAGCTGAACATGCTAGTCCCAGCTATTGAGAAGACTTGGGTGGGAGGATCCCTTGAGCCCAGGAGTTGAGGTTACAGTGAGCTGTGATTGCAACACTGCACTCTAGCCTAAGTGATAGAGACTGCTAAAAAATCAAATAAATAAAACAAACAAATAAATAAAAAGGGCCAGTTGTGGTGGCTCATGCCTGTAATCCCAGCACTTTGGGAGGCTGAGGCAGGTGGATCAGCTGAGGTCAGGAGTTCAACACCAGCGTGGCCAACACAGTGAAACCCCATCTCTACTAAAAATACAAAAAATTAGCTGGGTGTGATTGCAGGCTACTCGGGAGGCTGAGGCAGGAGAATGGCTTGAACCTGCCCTTCTCTGAGGCAGGGAAGTGGAGGTAACAGTGAGCCAAGATCACACCATTGCACTCCAGCATGGGAAACAAGAGCAAGACTCTCTCAAAAATAAATAAATACATACATACATACATAAATAAGGCCGGGTGCTGGGGCTCATGCCTGTAATCCCAACACTTTGGGAGGCCAAGGTGGGTGGATTATTTGAGGTTAGGTGTTCAAGACCAGCCTGGCCAACATGGTGAAACCCAATCTCTACTGAAAATAGAAAAATTAGCCAGGCCAGGTGCAGTGGCTCACCCCTGTAATCCCAGCACTTTGGAAGACTGAGGCAGGTGGATCACCTGAAGTCAGGGGTTCACAACCGGCCTGATCAACATGGAGAAACCCTGTCTCTACTAAAAATACAAAATTAGCGAGCCATGGTGGCACACACCTGCAATCCTAGCTAGTTGGGAGGCTGAGGCAGGAGAATTGCTTCAACCTGGGAGGTGAAGTTGTGGTGAGGCGAGATCGAGCTACTGCACTCCAGCCTGGGCAGCAAGAGTGAAACTCTGTCTCAAAAAAAAAAAAAAAAAAGTGAAAATGTTTAAGTCTGCCAGGTAGTGATAAACACTGTGGGGGGAGTGGGGAAGCAGGTAGGGGTTGCTATTTAGATAGGACGGCGAGATTGGGCCTCAGTGATAAGGTGACATTTGGGTAAATCCTGAAGCCCCAGGAGAGGTGGCTCCCGGTGTAGTTCCAGCACTTTGGGGAGGCCACAGCGGGTGGATTTCAGTTCATGACTTTGAGACCAGCCTGACCAACATGGTAAAACCCCATCTCTACTACGAAGTACACAAACTGGACGGGCGCGGTGGCTCCCGCCTGTAATCCTAGCACTTTGGGAGGCAGAGGTGGGCGGATCACCTGAGGTCGGAGGTTCGACAGCAGCCTGGCCAATAGGGCGAAAACCCGACTCTACAAAATATACGAAAATTAGCTGGGCGTGGTGGCACATGCCTATAATCCTAGCTGCTCCGGAGGCTGAAGCAGGAGAATCGCTCGAAGTCGCGAGGCAGAGTTTGCGGAGAGCAGAGATCGCGCCATTGCACTCCAGCCTGGGCAACAAGAGCAAAACTCTTTCTTAAAAAAAAAAAAAAGAAAAATACAAAAATTAGTTGGGCATGGTTGTGGGCACCTGTAATTCCAGCTACTCCGGAGGCTGAGGCAGGAGTATCGCTTGAACCCGAGAGGCAGAGGCAGCAGTGGGCCGAGATCGGGGCATTGCACTACAGAGCGAAACTCCGTCTCAAAAACAAACAAACAAAAAAGTGAGCCGCCGCGCCCGCCCCTCCCCCTCCCCTGCAGCTCTCTACCCGCCCGCAGATAACTTAGGGAATGGGAGTCGCGCAGTTCCCTAGCACCGCGATGGGGCCGGTGAGGAGCGCCCCCTTTCCAGATGAAAAAACTGAGACTCCGAGAGGCTCAGCTTCTTCCCTAACACCGCACTTGTGAAAAAGAACTGGCCGCAGAAGTGGAAAGGCTGGCCCTGCAGAAGGAACCGAGTCCCCGAGGGCAGAGTACCCGTTCCCCAACCTGCCCTCCGCTGCGGCGGGGGATGGGCCCGCGGCCGGCCCTGGGCGTGGCAGGAAGGCCGGGTCCCTCCCCGCTGCCCACCCACCGCCCTGGGCCTGCCGGGGTACCGGGGAAGTGGCGGCGGCCTGGAGCCGGCCTGGCGCCTCCTCCCTCCCCAGAGGCCGGACCGGGCTGGCCGCGCCTCCCCACTCCCCCCGCGCCGCCCCAGCGGGCGGAGGCTTCTCCCCAGGCCTGCCGGGCCCCGTGGCGTAGCTGATGGTTTCGTTTCCCCGGGCCCGGCCTCTCTTCTTCTCCCTTCCCCCAGCCTTTGAATTTCTGGCTCCTTCTCCATTTTCTGGTCCCAGCTCCAATGTCGACTCCTCGAGGAATCTCTCTCTAGGACCACCCTGGTTCCAGGCGATAATCCCGTCTTATTTTGTTTTCTTCAAGTTACTGAACCGAAAGGGAAATTATTTTGCTCATCGATTCATCTTCCAGGGCCTTCTGATCCCATTTGGAGTAAAAAAACAAAGGTCCATAGAGCAGACTACAAGCCTCACTTCTTGGACCTCCTTCCTGGCAGCCCCTCCCCCAGTCCAGCTGCCCTGGCCCTGCCTCCTGACAGGCAGCACCTCAGGGCCTTTGCACTGGCTCTCCCCAGTCTGGAACGCTCTTCCTCCAGTTTTACTACCTTTCTCATTTGTGTTTTCGTTTGTTTTTTTGAGACAGAGTCTTTCTCTGGCGCCCAGGTTGGAGTGCAATGGGGCGATGATAGCTCACTGCAGGTTCAAACTCCAGGGTCGAGTGATCCTCCTACTTCAGCCTCCCAAGTAGCTGGAACTACAGGCACCCCCGGCTAATCCTCCCAAGGATTTTGTAGAAGCAAAGTCTCCCTGTGTTGCCCAAGCTGGTCTTGAACTCCTGGGCTCAAGTGATCCTCCTGCCTCTGTCTGCCAAAATTGTGGGATTACAGGAGTGAGCCAACTGGCCAGTCTACTTCCTTTGCTGAATTGTCACCTCTTCAAACATAACACATCCTCCTCCCCAAAGCTGTGTATCTCTCGGCTCACTACAACCCCCATCTCCTGGATTCAAGCAATTTTGCCTCAGGCTCCCCAGCCCAGCTAATTTTTGTATTTTTAGTAGAGATGGGGGCTTCACCATGTTGGCCAGACTGTTCTCAAACTCTTCACCTCAAGTGATCTATCTGCCTGTCTTGCCCTGTCACAGTGTTGAGCCACTGTGCCTGGCCTGCTTTTTTTCTTTTCCTTTCCTTTGCACCTATCTGCTCCTAAGGTACTAGGTAATTTATTTGTTTATTGTTCATCTGCTCCCATAAGAGATTTTCTTTTTTGTTTTGTTGTTGTTGTTGTTTGTTTTGATTTGTTTGAGATGGAATCTCGTTCTGTCGCCCCGGCTGGAGTGCAGTGGCACGATCTTGGCTCACTGCAACCTCCGCCTCCCAAATTCAAGCAATTCTCTGCCTCAGCCTCCAGAGTAGCTGAGCTGGGATTACAGGCACCCACCACCACACCTGGCTAATTTTTTGTATTTTTTTTTTTTAGTAGAGATGAGGTTTCACCATGTTGTTCAGGCTGGTCTTGAAGTACTGACCTCGTGATCCACCCACCTCAGCCTCCCAAAGTGTTGGGATTACAGGTGTGAGCCATTGTGCCTGGCCAGAGATTTTCTATAATTTAACTACCCTTTCTTCAGTGCCTGTAACGGTGTCTGGCACTCAAAAGGGAGTCAAGATGTGAATGTGTGCAAATCAATGAATGCATTTGTGTTCATATATATTTTCTCTCTCTGCCTCCTACCCTGATCCATGAGAGGGGAGACTCTGTGAGGTTTATCCAGTGCTATATCCTCACCATGTACAATAACGGCCACCACATAGTAGGTACTTAATCAATTAATCAATGATTCCTCTGAGTTTTTCTGTTTCTTTTCTTTTTTTTTTTTTTTAACAGAGTCTTGCTCTGTCTCCCAGGGTGGAGTGTAGCAGCCTGATACTGGCTCACTGCAACCCCTGCCTCCCGGGTTCAAGTGATCCTTCCACCTTAGCCTCCCAAGTAGCTGGAACAACAGGCATGAGCTAATGCTCTGGGCCTTTTCCTTTTCCTTCAGTGTATGACCTGGAGTGAGCCACTGGGAGACTCCAGGTCCAGGCCTCACTTTTGCCAACCATAAAAAATGGATTCTGGAGGGCAGAAGATGTGAATCTACCTAGCAGGGGTCTAGTTCTCATTAGCATCTTACCATCATTTTATTATAAAAAGTTCAAGCACATAGAAAAAAAAATTGGGGGCAGGCGGAAGTATTCTGAGCATCTGAAATACTCTCATCTAGATTTCATTGATAGTTATTGGCCAGGCAACAACTGTAACCCCAGTGCTTTGGGAGGCCCAGGCAGGAGGATCACTTGAGTCTAGGAGTTCCAGATCAACCTGGGCAACATAGTGAGATCTTATCACAACAAAAAAATTTGAGAATTAGCCAGGTGTGAGCTGGGCGTGGTGGCTCATGCCTGTAATCCCAGCACTTTGGGAGGCTGAGGCAGGTGGATCACGAGGTCAGGAGTTCGAGACCATCCTGGCCAACATGGGGAAACCCTGTTTCTACTAAAAATACAAAAAATCAGCCAGGTCTGGTGGCAGGCGCCTGTAATCCCAGCTGCTCAGGAAGCTGAGGCAGAGAATTGCTTGAACCAGGAGGCAAAGGTTGCAGTGAGCTGAGATGGTGCCACTGCACTCCAGCATGGGCAACAGAGTGAGTCTCTGTCACAAACAAAAAAAGAAGAAGAAGAATTAGTCAGGCAAGGTAACATGTGCCTGTGGTCCCAGCTCCTCCGGAGGCTGAGGTAGGAGGATTCCTTGAGCCCAGGAGGTCAAGGCCGCAGTGAGCCATGTTCATGCCAATGCACTCTAGTCTGGGTGACAGAACAAGACCTTGTCTTAAAAAAAAAAAAAAATAATGAGTTGATAACATTGTCCTAAGTTACCTTTATCTACATATGTATATATATTGTTTCTTTTGTAAAACCTTTGGAGAGAAAATTGCAAGCATCTTGATATTCTATCCTTAACAGTTCAGCAGGCATTTTTTTTTTTTTTTTTTGAGACAGAGTCTCACACTGTCTCCCAGCTGGAGTGCAATGGCACGATCTCAGCTCACTGCAGCCTCTGCCTCCGGCGTTCAAGCCATTCTTCTGCCTTAGCCTCCTGAGTAGCTGGGACTACAGGAGCCACCACCACGCCCGGCTAATTTTTTGTATTTTTAGTAGAGAGAGGGTTTCACTATGTTGGCCAGGCTGGTCTCCAACTCCTGACCTCGTGATCCATTCGCCGTGACCTCTCAAAGTGCTGGGATTACAGGCTGAGCCACCATGTGCAGCCCAGCATCTCTTAAGAATAAGGACATTGGGCCAGGCACGGTGGCTCACACCTGTAATCCTAGGTTTTTGGGAGGCCAAGGAGGGAAGATTACCAGAGCTCAGGAGTTTGAGACCAGACTGACAGTGTGAGACTCCGTCTCAAAAAAAAAAAAGGGGCCAGGCGCGGTGGCTCAAGCCTGTAATGCCAGCACTTTGGGAGGCCGAGGCGGGTGGATCACAAGGTCAAGAGATCGAGACCATCCTGGTCAACATGGTGAAACCCCGTCTCTACTAAAACTACAAAAAATTAGCTGGGCACGGTAGTGCGTGCCTGTAATCCCAGCTACTCAGGAGGCTGAGGCAGGTGAATTGCCTGAACCCAGGAGGCGGAGGTTGCAGTGAGCTGAGATCGCACCATTGCACTCCAGCCTGGGTAACAAGAGCGAAATTCCGTCTCAAAAAATAAATAAATAAATAAATAAATAAATAAATAAATAAATAAATAAAAATAAAAGGAATAAGGACATTAACCTACAAGCCCCCCAAATACTATTTCACTTCTAATAGATTCAAGAATTCCACAATAACAACTAATATCCAGTCTATTTTCAAATCTTTTCAGCTGACCCAAGAATATCCTTTATAGTTGCTTTCTTTCCTCCAAAATCAGAATCCAGTGAAGGATCACGTGCTAATTTGGTTGTAATGAAGAAATTACATACTATATTTTATTCTGGGATATTCCCCCACCTGAATCCTTTTTGTGTGTATGTGAGAGACAGAGTCTCACTCTGTTGTCCAGGCTAGAGTGCAGTGGCACAATCTTGGCTAACTGCAACCTCTGCCTCCCGGGTTCAAGTGGTTCTCCTGCCTCAACCTCCTGCGTAGCTGGGATTACAGGCACATGCCACCACGCCCAGCTGATTTATTTTGTAGTTTTAGTAGAGATGGGGTTTCGCCATGTTGGCCAGGCTGGTTTCCAACTCTTGACCTCAGGTGATCCATCTGCCTTGGCCTCCCAAAGTGCTGGAATTATAGGCGTGAGCCACCACCCTCAGCCCCAAACCATTTTTTATCTTTTCTTGACATTAAATTTCTGGCAAAAAGCCCAGTCGTGCCGTAGAGTGTCCCACATTCTGGATTTGTCTGACTGTGTTTAATTTGTTCCTATTGCCAATAAACTGGAGGTTGAATCTAAAGGCCTGGGGAGATTCTGCTTATGCAGTGAACTGGGAGACTCCACAGGGTATGTCCTAATTCTTATTAATGTACTTCCTAATCCTAATGCATTATGGTAGGTGGCACCCAGTGTCAGGATGTCCCACCATTGGTAATGCAGAATTTCATTACATGATTAAGATTATGAGGGCTACATCATAAAAGGATTTCGTCCTTTGCAGTTAGCAAATAACCTTTGAGATGATGCTTTAGAGCCTGTCAGGATCCTATTTAAACTTTGCTGTGAAGAGGTAGGCAAGACGATCCTTATTTAACTTCGTGTAGCTTGGAGAGGTCGATCAGTTTTCCAAGGTCACGAATCTAGTGAGTGGTGAATCCGGAGTCGGAATTTGAACCCGGGCATATCTGTAGTGTAGAACCCTGTCGGGGCGTGATGTGTAAGAACCTTAATTGTCAGATTTGGCAGGTGCATGGGTAGTTGTGAGGGGCTCGTACTTTGAGAGGCAAAAGCCCCCACCCGCCACCGTTCCCCAGGGTAAAAAGTCACCTCTTCCCACTCTTCGCTAGAGCAGCTGCCCGGGCATGCGCCCTGAAGCCAACCTCCCCTCCTTCAGAATCCGCCCCCTACAGGCTCCGCCCATCACCGTCCAGAGCCAATCCCTGGGGCGAAGGGAGGGACAGCCACGAGAGTGGGCGGTCGCTAAGGGTAGTTAGGAGTCTGGAGTCGTGCGCTCGAGTCAGAACTGCGTCTCGCGATCCAGGTGCCGGTTGCTGGAGGAGAGTGAGCAAGCGATGCTGCCGCCGTCGCTTCCTGATTGGCTGTGGGTGGCTACCTCTTTGTTCTGATTGGCCGCTAGTGAGCAGGGTATGTAAATGAAGGGGCCTGGGGAGAGAAGGGGTGCCAGCGGACGGGTCCTTTACGAAGTTCGATCCCTGGGTCCGACAGGTGCCCTCCTGGGCTGACCGGGATCGAGACGCACGGGCCTCTACGTGCCGTCTGCCCCGGCCGGGCCGGGTGAATCACGCCGCAGCCCGAGAAGGGGGCGGAGGCGCCGGCTCCCTGGCTCCGGCTGCGTGACTCACCCGCCCCCGCCGCCGCCGCCGCCGCTTCGGGAGGAGCCGCCTCCACTGCCGGAAGCGAGCGGAGGCCGGGCGCACGGAACAGCCCGCCGGGTCCCGGCTCTCACGGCCCCGGGAGGCCGGCAGGAACCACAGCCGGGAAGCGGGGCAGTAGGAGTCCTGGGTTCAGAGGGGCCAGAATCCCCGGGGGAAAGCCGGCCTGGGCACCGCTAGGGGGCGCCGGGACCCGGGGGCGGAGTCGGGGGTCGGGGGCGGAATTCCTGCGGTTACGCACTCCCGGGACCGCGGGGAAGGGGACGGAGACCCAGTTTTGACTAGTGTGATGGGCCACTCTTAAGATCTTGATAGACAGGGTCCCGGGAACTGCACCCTGGACCCTTACTGGCCCAAAAAGGTAGGTAGCGCCAGGGGTCCAAAACTCTTAACCCCACCCCCCGCCACTCCAAGAAGAGAGTGGGTCCTCAAACTTATCTCAGTCACTGACCCCAGTGCCCAGCACGATTTCCCGGCAAGCCCTGTCGATTCTGCCTCCCAAATAAATCGTGACTCGACCGACTTCCTACCACTACCAGCTCCTCCTCCAGGCCATCACCATCGTCCGTCCCAACCGAGTACAGCTTACCAGTGGTTCTCAGATTCCCCCTCTTTCTCCCCCGCCCAGTCTTCCTCGAAGCAGCCATGGGGGGGACGGAAACCCAGTCAGCTCACAACACCACTCCCCTCCCTGCTCAAATTCCTTTAATGACCGCCCACCACGCTCATGATAAAATACAGACTCCCTACTTCTGCATATGTGGCTTTCTGTGACCTGGCTGGTGCCCGTTTCCTCTGCTGCTCCCCAGTCTGGTCTCCTACCATGTCACTCTCTGTGTGCCAGGCATGCTGGTCTCTTTCAGTTCAAGCCCATCCAGCCTCTGGGTCTTTGGTTGCCTTTTTTTGTTGATCCCTCCTCCCAGAATCCTTTTCCCAGGGTCTCCCTTGGTTGACTTCTCTGGCCTGAGGGCTCCATTCAAATGTCACCTCCTCTCGGGAGCCTCCTCTGATCATCTGAAAGGTCTCCAGGACCTTTTAGTGCCTTCCTGTAATTCTCTGTACATTTCCTGTGTTTGCTTATTTACTGTTTGAAACATACTCATAGTAGACAATAAATATTAAACTATGTGAAACTAGTTTAGTATTTATAATTTATATATAGTTACTTATAATATTATAATAAACTATGTGAAACAGCTGCTTTTGTAGGGGAAAAAGTAAATATTGGCCATTCCACATGGTTCACTGAAGACATTATAATGTTATCATTAAGAGTCTTTATTGGTGGTCTGGGCGAGGTGGCTCACACCTGTAATCCCAGCACTTTGGGAGGCCTAGATGGGCAGATTGTGAGGTCAGGAGTTTGAGACCAGCCTGGTCAACATAGTAAAACCCTGTCTCTACTAAAAATACAAAAATTAGTGGGCGTGGTGCCGGGTGCCTGTATTCCCAAGATAATTGAACTTGGGAGGCAGAGATTGCAGCGAGCCGATATTGTACTCCAGCCTGGGCAACAAGAGAGAAATTGTCTCTCAAAAAAAAAAAAAAGAGTACTTATTGGCAGGGTGTGGCAGCTCATAGTTAAAATACCAGCACTTTGGGAGGATGGCCTGAGGCAAGGAATTTGAGACCACCCTGAACAACACAGTGAGACCCTATATCTACAAAAAATAAAAGAAAAAAGTACTTATTGACTGAAGCAGGAAGATCGCTTCAGGCCAGGAGTTTGAGACCAGCCTGGGCAACAAAGTGAGACACTATCTCTATTTTTTTAAATAAGTCTATAAATATACTTTATAAAATATAAAATACAAAATTTAAGAAGTCTATAGGCTGGGTGCGGTGGCTCACGCCTGTAACCCGAGCACTTTGGAGTTCGAGGTGGGCAGATCACTTGAGGTCAGGAGTTTGAGACTAGCCTGGGCAACATGGCGATACCCCATCTCTACCAAAAACACAAAAATTAGCTGGCGTGGTGGCTTCTAGCTACTCGGGAGGCTGAGGCACAAGAATCACTTAAACCAGTGAGGCAGAGGTTGCAGTGAGCTGAGATCATGTCATTGCACTCCAACCTGGGCAATAGAGCGAGACTCCATCTCTTAAAAAAAAAAAAAAAAAAATCTATAAATATACATCTACAATTAAATAAAAATTGCCTATTTCTTTAAAGTTCCCTAACAAAAGCTAGGCACAGAGATGCTAAGTGACTTGCGGAAGATCCTACCTGCAGCAGCTGTTAGATCCAGGCTTTGAACTTGACATTTGTTTTCCGTAACTTGACTATAACTCCCTGCTCTCTGCAGATGCTGAGCAAGGGTCTGAAGCGGAAGCGGGAGGAGGAGGAAGAGAAGGAATCTCTGGCAGTCGACGCCTTGTGGCTGGATCCTGGCCACGCAGCGGTGGCACAGGCACCTCCGGCTGCAGCCTCTAGCTCCCTCTTTGACCTCTCGGTGCTCAAACTCCACCACAGCCTGCAGCAGGGTGAGCCAGACCTGCGGCACCTGGTACTGGTGGTGAACACGCTACGGCGCATCCAGGCTTCCATGGCACCCACAGCTGCCCTGCCACCTATGCCAAGCCCACCAGCAGCCCCCAGCATGGCTGACAACCTCCTGGCAAGCTCGGACGCTGCCCTCTCAGCCTCCATGGCCAGCCTCCTGGAGGACCTGAGTCACATTGAGGGCCTGAGTCAGGTCCCCCAACCCCTGGCAGATGAGGGGCCACCAGGCCGTAGTATCGGGGGAGCAGCGCCCAGCCTGGGTGCCTTGGACCTGCTGGGCCCAGCCACTGGCTGTCTACTGGACGATGGGCTCGAGGGCCTGTTTGAGGACATTGACACCTCTATGTATGACAATGAACTTTGGGCACCAGCCTCTGAGGGCCTCAAGACTGGCCCTGAGGATGGGCCGGGCAAGGAGGAAGCTCCGGAGCTGGACGAAGCGGAACTGGATTACCTCATGGACGTGCTGGTGGGCACACAGGCACTGGAGCGGCCACCGGGGCCGGGGCGCTGAGCCCTCGTGTTGGGATGGTTGTCTGGTATCTGAACTGAGCTTGGTAGCTGGACCAACTGTCCTCAAAAAGACACAGCTGGCTTCCCTAGTCCAGAGAACAGGGCTTGGGCCACTTTGCAGAGACAGAATCCAGTCCTGGACAATTTCACGTCCGTCCTCCCGTCTCAGGGCTGGCGGGGAAGCCTGGGATTAGTTCCTAGTGATGGAATGACAGGATCTGGTGGCAGACTGAATTCCCTGGCCCTGTGGTCATAGCTTGGGCTGTTCCTTCTCTGATATGGGAAGAGACCCCAATCAGATTTTTCAAATTAAAACCAGTCCTGGGAAATCTCAAATCTGTGTGCTTCTTTGTCTCTGGGAAAATGTGAAGGCGAGATATTTTTTATTGGGCTTAGACAGACTGTGCCAGGCACAGTTCTAAGCACTTGACATGGGTTAACTCATTTAATCATATAACAGCCCTACAAAATGGGGTAGCTTTATTATCATCCCCATTTTACAGGCAAGAAAACTGAGGCTCCAAGGTCGTCACTTGAGGAGGTGGTTTTTTTTTTTTTTTTTTTTTTTTTTTTTTTTTGAGACGGAGTTTCGCTCTCGATACCCAGGCTGGAGTGCAATGGCGCGATCTCGGCTCACCGCAACCTCCGCCTCCTGGGTTCAGGCAATTCTCCTGCCTCAGCCTCCTGAGTAGCTGGGATTACAGGCACACGCCACCGTGCCCAGCTAATTTTTTGTATTTTTAGTAGAGACGGGGTTTCACCATGTTGACCAGGATGGTCTCGAACTCTTGACCTCGTGATCCACCCGCCTCGGCCTCCCAAAGTGCTGGGATTACAGGCTTGAGCCACCGTGCCCGGCCTGAGGAGGTGGGTTTTAAAGTGTGAACTGAACTTACTTTTGTTTGTTTGTTTGTTTGTTTTAGGTAAGGTCTCACTCTTGCCCAGGCTAGAGTCCAGTGGTCCGGTCATGGCTCACTACAGTCTCAAACTTCTAGGCTTAAGGGATCTTCCTGCCAGGCCACTTTTTTTTTTTTCCTAAAATTTTATTTCTTTTCCTTGCCAGCAGGACGTCAAGGCCACTTTTTAAAAAAGAAAGCACACTTTGGGAGGCCAAGGCAGTTTGCATTACGAGGTCAGGAGTTTGAGACCAACCTGGCCAAGATGGTGAAACCTTATCTCTACTAAAAATACAAAAGTTAAAAATAATAACAACAAATACAAGTTAGCCAGGCGTGGTGGCACACACCTGTAATCCCAGCTACTCTGGAGGCTGAGGCAGGAGAATCACTTGAACCCGCAAGGCAGAGGTTGCAGTGAGCCGAGAACATGCCATTGCACTCCAGCCTGGGCAACAGGAGAGTCGATCTCAAACAAACAAAAAATGAAAGCAAGTCCTCGCCTGGAGTCTACTTGTATTTATTGGAGGGGAGAGGGAGAGGTTGCTTTCAGGATGGTCCAGAAATAAAAACACAAAACCTGGAGCCTGGGCAGATCCTCTCCAGGAGCCCTGAGAGTCGGCTCTCTCGAAAAATGGGGATGGAAAGGGGACAACAGCCCGGTTTCAAAAATAAAATCCACTCAAATCTCTGTTGGGCAAAGGATAGTGCTGCTTGGAGGCTGTGTCTGAAATAAAGCCACTAGGCTTGGTGGCTGGACTGCGGAGAGGACGCTCAGGGCGCAGGCAACTGTGCCGTCCTTCTAGAAGAAACCCAGGCCCGGGCGAGCTGGGGCCACCTGCCCGTGTGCTGGGCCTGGCCGGAGCGCCGGGTGTCGGCGGCCGCCCCCGCGGTCCAGCCGCATTCCAGGCCCGGCTGGGAGGGGCCCCACACTCAGCGGCCTGGCGCGGGACCCAGGGTGCGTCCTTCCTGACGGCCGCGGGGACAGGGCGGAGCCTGGGGGTGGTGCACGGAGGGTGGGGAGTGTCGCCGTGAAAACTGTGGGCGCGCACGCAGAGAGGCGCCGGGGGCTGGACGGTGAACCCAGGGGCCAGCGGGGCCTTGAGCGAGGGAAGCGCCGCCATCGTCGGGTCCCCCAGCCTCGCCTCTGACCGGAAGCCCCGAGGAGGCCTAGGCAGGGGGCCAGGCGGGGAGCTCCGGGTCGGCCCCTGGGACCGGGAAGGGGCGGGCAGAGTGGCGCTTCCTGGAGGAGCAGAGGAAGTTGTGCCCATTCTGAAAGTGAATGAGGTGGGCCGCGGAAGGCAGGGTGAAAATGGCCTTCGGGAAGCTGGCGCCCAGGCTGAGGGTCTTCCAGGTGCCTGACTCCAACCCCGGGCGACTCCAGCCCCTGGGCAACTGGGACTCGGACTGCTTTGCCGCAGACCCAAAACTCGGGCGCCTGGGCTGAGCTCAGCACCGCCCCCTGGTGCCCAGCCTGGGGCTCTGCGATGCCGCCGTCTTCGGTTCCCTGAAAATCATTTTATTTTTATTTTATTTATTTTTATTTTTTAAAGATGGGGTTTCCCCACGATGGCCACGCTGGTCTTGAACTCCTGACCTCAGGTGATCCACCCACCTTGGCCTCCCAAAGTGCTAGGATTACAGGCGTGAGCGTGGGCCTGTTTCTTATTTCCTTTTCCCCAGTTTTTAAAAAGAGATTGGGTCTCACTATGTTGCCCAGGCTGGAGAGCAGTGTCTGTTCAGAGGAGTGATCATAGTGCTGTACAGCCTTGAACTCCTGGGCTCACGGGATCCTCTGGCCTCAGGCCTTGGAGTAGCTGGGACTAGGATTAGAGGCACAAACCACCGTGCCCAGTTAAGGACCTGTTGCTGATGTCTCCGACTGCCAATACAGGGGTGAGCTGATCCTCCCATTTGCCCCTGTGCCTGCTTCACCAATGATGCCCCCTCCCCCCAGAGTCTCTAGGTACAGTTGCATAGGTTGTGCACTGCACATATAGGCTCCATATGTAAATGGCTGCCACGCGTGTTCCAGATACCCTGCATTTACATATTTATTACAAGTTTCCCAGCAGATGGAGGTTAGGTGTCTGCAGGAAAGGGCATGTCTTTGACACAAAAGCATCAAATGGACTAGATTAGCCCTGGTCCCATTCCTCTGGCACCCTCAGGTTTATGAATGGCTCATGTGTGAGGACCTGCCTCTCTCTGCCCACGTCTGACCCCCAGATAGGATGTGCAGGCTCCCTGGCTCTGGTGTGCTGCTCCACCATTGGGCTCAACTCCAGGAGGCCACAACACCTTGGCCCACAGACTCCAAGGCCCACACCCTTCCTAGCTGAGCTGTTAGCTCTGGCACTGCCTGCTGTCACCTTTCACCTATTTTTTTGAGATAGAGCCTCACTGTGTTGCCCAGGCTGGAGTGGCCCGATCTCGGCTCACTGCAACCTCCACCTCCCAGGTTCAAGCCATTCTCCTGCCTCAGCCTCCCAAGTAGCTGGAAATGCAAGTGCCCACCACCATGTCTAGCTAATTTTTGTATTTTTAGTAGAGACAGGGTTTCACTATGTTGACCAGGCTGGTCTTGAACTCCTGACCTCGTGATCCACCCGCCTCAGCCTCCCAAAGTGCTGGGATTACAGGCATGTGCCCGGCCTGCCTTTCACCTTTTTCCAACTTCTGTGTATGCCCGCCATGACACCCCCTAGGCCAGCTTCCCTCCGTGGCATTCAACAGAACACTCCCCAAACATACAACACATACACACTCACACTCCTCACACACTCCTCACACTCACACCTGGAAGAGCTGTGACCAGCTATCTGGTCTCCTTTTTCCTCCCTCCCTTCTTCCCTTCCCTCATTCGGCAAAAATTTATGAGCACACACCTACTGTGTGCCTAGACCTTTATAAAGGGTAATCTGACCACATCTCTCCCCTGTCCCTGGGCCCTTATTACCCCAATTCTCTGGGGGCTGAACTCTGTACCTTCCAAGGCTTACTTTCTACCTCTGTTCCTATTCATTAAACACTTATTGAGCACCTATGGTATGCAGTCCTAGCACATTGCAAAAATCTAACACAGAGATGTTATTGAAGCAGGACGCTGGAGAGAAGTGATTGTTCCTGAAAGCCAGACCTCCTGGGTTTGAACCCCAGCTTTGGCCAGATGTGATGGCTCATTCCTATAGTCCCAGCTACTGAGGAGGCTTGGGGCCAGGAGTTTGAGGCTGCAATGAGCCATGATTGCACCACCACACTCCAGCCTGGGCGACAGAACAAGACCCTGTCAGAGAGAAAGAAGAAAAAGAAAGAAAAGAAAAAGGAAGGAAGGAAGAGAGAGAGAAAGGGAGAAAGAAAGAAAGAAGAGGAAGGAAGGAAGGGAGGGGGGAGGGAGAGAGAAGGGAGGGAGGGAGGAAGAAAGGAAAAGGCAGCAGGGAAGGAGAAAGGAGAGAGAGAAGAAAAAAGGAAGAGAGAAGGAAAGAGAGAGAAAGAGAAAGCAAGGAAGGAAGAGGGAAAGAAAAGAACGAAAGAGAAAGCAAGCTTTGGCTGGGCGCAGTGACTCACGCCTGTAATCCCAGCACTTTGGGAGGCCGAGGCGGGTGGATCACGAGGTCAAGAGATCGAGACCATCCTGGTCAACATGGTGAAACCCCGTCTCTACTAAAAATACAAAAAATTAGCTGGGCACGGTGGCGCGTGCCTGTAATCCCAGCTACTCAGGAGGCTGAGGCAGGAGAATTGCCTGAACCCAGGAGGTGGAGGTTGCGGTGAGCTGAGATCGCGCCATTGCACTCCAGCCTGGGTAACAAGAGTGAAATTCCATCTCAAAAAAAAAAAAAAAGAGAGAGAAAGCAAGCTTTGCCATTACAGTGGCTGTGTGACTCTAGGCACAGTACTTAACCTCTCTGAGCCTCAGGGTCCTGACCTGTAAACTGGAACAGTAACAGTATCTGCCCCAAAGTACTATTGTTCTGGTGAGAAATGAAACAGCAGGGGTTACTGAGTGAGGGACCCTCCAACATTTACAGGTTTCGCGAAGCTGCTGGGTTTGGCTGGAAAGGGGAGGAAAGCAGTAAGCTAAGTGACAAGACTGGAAGAGTCCGCAGGGCCACGGCATACAGCACCCTGGATGGGGGACTTAACTCTGTAGGCACTGGGGAGCCACAAAGTAAAAGGATCCCTTCTCTAGGTGGGTGGCATCGTCGTGGAGGTGACACTGGAGGCCAGGAGCCCAGGGGAGGAGAGTCTGGGGAGGACACACTCAGGAAGCCTGGCAGACAGACAGGCTGTGGGACTAACGGGCCATGGAGGAGGGGTCTCAGACCAGGCTCAGGGCTCTAATCAGGGGACTGGGGACAGTGGGGCCACCCCTAAGATGGTGACTGGGTAGAGAAGCAGGTCTGGGGTTGGGGGTGAGGCCAGGGAGGGACCCAAGGGGTGCAAGAGGCTGGGGAGACACCCAGGGAGCGGCATGGAGCCGGGGCCCTGGGACGGGAGCTCAGGAGAGAGGACTGGGGTGTGGGGGCGCGTGTGAAGGGTGGGCTCCAGTCCAGTGTCCCTTGGCTGGACTGGGTGGGGTGGAATGGCTGGACCAGGCAGGGCAGGTCGAGGCTCCTGCTTGGCTCAGACTGGGTCCGGAGAGGGTGGTCCCTGGGGAGAAGCGTCCGCCTCCTTCCCCGGCCCCACAGGATGTCCTGTGTTTACTGAGGTGGCCACGGCCGGAACCAGGACACTGGTGCCACCCCCCAACTTAGCTTCCCATGGCCACACCCCCTCGGGCAAGGGAGAGCACGACAGAAAGACAGAGAGGGAGAGAGAAATGCACATCGAGAGAATGAGATAGAAAGAAACCAGGAAAGACACAGAGACAGACGAGGAATAAGAACAGAGAGAAAGAGAACAGAGAGACACACCATTCATAAGAACTCAGAGCAGGCCAGGCACAGCGGCTGATGCCGTGATCCACCCGCCTCAGCCTCCCTAAATGCTGGGATTACAGGCGTGACCCCCATGTCCGGCCAGCTCAGCCTCTTTCTACCCTCATGTACCTAAAAGCTCAGTGCTATGAATGCTTTGTCCCTCTCATAGCTAGCCAGTGCCCGCAGGACAAAGTCTGCGCCCCTCCTCATGGCCCTGCTGACCCCTGGACCTCCTCGTAGCTTTCCCTTACACTCTCACATTAACCATTTCCTCAAAGGGCCTTTGTACTGGCTGTTCCCTGTACCTGAAACACAGTCACTCCTTCACCATCCATGGCTTTAGATTAACTCCTATATATCCTCCAGGTGCAAGCTCAACTGCCACTTCTTCCAGGAAGTCCCCCCTGACTGCTCTTCCTAGGCTGGGGCAGGAACCTTTTCTGGACTTCCCCATCAAGGCTTTGACCTCTCTGCCGATGATTCCTCCATCACAACCCTCATCTTTCTGGGTTTGTTCCCTGCTGGACTGTGAACAGCGTGGATGCAGGCCTGAGATGTTTCAGTCACACTGTGTCCCCAGCACCATCCAGCCTGGGACTGCGCACCAGACCGGGTGCCCACTGAGTGTTTGCTGACAGTGAATGAAGGCCTGCTCCGTTTCTCACCTCTAGTCCTTTGCCCACGTTTGTCCCTCTGCCTGGAACCCCCTTCCCTTCTATTTTCCTTAGCTCCCTTCGCATTCTTCCAGTTTAACTTCATTATTATTATTTATTGTTATTAGTTTGAGACAGAGTGTCGCTTTGTTGCCCAGGCTGGAGTGCAATGGTGTGATCTCAGCTCCCTGCAGCCTCTGCCTCCCGGCTTCAATAGATTCTCCTGCCTCAGCCTCCCAAGTAGCTGGGATGACAGGTACCCGTCACCACGCCCGGCTAATTCAGTTTGACTGCAGATGTCACCTCCTGCAGGATCCTGTCCTGAGTCTGGCCCCTCTCCGCTGGGGTGAAGTTAGATTTGTGGATGTCCCCAGTACCCAGCAAAAGACCTGCCACTAAATAGGGCTTGTGTTTGTTGAATGAATACACGAACAGAAGAACGTTTGTGTGAATCAATGAAGGAGAGAGACTGCAATGAGGTGAGGGTCTCCTCAGGCCCGTCGGGAGCCCTGACCACACCATCCCTTCCACCCCTCCCGGGAGGAGGGCTCTGGCTGGCTTCTGGCCACATCCCAATCCTTGGTTGCTGCCAGGCCTGGAAGGCATTTCCCAGAGGTCAGCACATTCCTGCCTTCCTCAGTGGCTGAGAGTGGGCAGGGGGCATTTCAGAGAGAAGGGAGGGAGGCCCCCAGCATTCCGGGATCCTGCCATCCTGGCCTAGAACTCCATGCCCTCTAAAGTGGGCCCCAACCCCATGGTGTGAGATGGGGGACGGGTCTGCAGAGGGGCCACAGTGTGTGTGAGGGGCGAGGGTGCCGACAGAGGCCAGGGCTTGGTGTCTGTGCCTGGCTGGACAATGGGGCAGAAGCTGCTGACACGCGCTTTGAGGGTAATCCCCCAGCCTCAGCCCAGCGCAGACCTGGGGCCTCGCTTCAAAGAGCGACGGGCTTCCGAGGCAGCAGCCGGGTGGGTGCCAGGGGCATGTGGGGGTACCTGTGCTCCCTGTGCCGCCCCCCAGGGTCTGGTGAGTCAGGGGGCTGGGCCAGCGGCCAGGGGGTGGGGGTGAGGCCTGGTAGCCTTGTCTTGGGAGTCGGGCAGGTCTGGGTTCAAATCTGGACCACTGCCAATGACCGGCTATGGGTGATCTTGGGAGTCACTCACCTTCTCTGAGCCTCCTTGTCTGCAAAGTGGAGGAGGCAGAAGAGTAGCGGGGTTTTTGTGGTCCAGGAGAACAGGAGTTGGACCCCAGCTCCACCACCTCCTGGCCACATAGCTATAAATTGGGCATAGCCAGGTGCCGTGACTCACGCCCATAATCCCAGAACTTTGGGAGACCGAAGTGGGAAGACCACTTGAGCCCAGAGGTTCGAGACCAGCCTGGGCAACATGGTGAAACTTTGTCTCTACGGAAAAAATACAAAACTTAGCTGGGCACTGTGGTGCATGCCTGTAGTTCCACCTACTTGAGGTGGGGGGTGGGGGAGTGAGCCAGGAGGATTGCTTGAGCCCAGGAGGTGGAGGCTGCGGTGATTCATCTACTCCAGCCTGGGTGACAGAGCGAGACCCTGTCTCAAAACCAAAGGGCACAAGGAGCCCACTTTACAGCCCCGATTCAAAAGCAGGGCTTGAGCCCTGAGCATGGTACTTAGTATATTATGTGTCCCCCAGACAGCAGCTGCATTAGACAGAGAACGGGGAGTCCCCTGTGCCCAGTCTCACTCCAAAAGGGCCAAACCCCCCAGCAAGAAGAGCCAGCTGCCTAACTTGTGTGAAGAAGAATAGCAAATACTTATTAGTAGCCCTCATTCCGTGTCAGGCTTTGTTTGACATTTTCAGACTCTTTAAACTCATTTAATCTTCACAACGAACCCATGAGGTGGGTACTTTTACTATCTGCAGAGAAAAGCTGTGCCTTGCAGCAGGTCGCCCAGCCAGGAAGTGGTCGAGTGGTGATCTGAACTCACGTTGACAGGGAGAGGGAATGGAAGGAGTTTACAGTCGAGGCCCTTGGCCAGCCCCAGGTCCTGGAGCCAGGAAACAGTGGGGCTGGGGTGGGGTCCTGATTCTCCAAGTCAAGGAAGCCAACGTGCAAATCCTTGAAGCTGAGCTCATGGCAGAGGTCTCAGCCCAGGCAAGGGAGAGGTGGCTGGTGGCTGTCCCGTGGTCCCCACCCCTTGCGGAGGGCTGTAGCTGGAGGAGGGGGATGTTTGTTTCTCCACCACCCACCCTCTGGCGACGTCACACCTCTGCAGCCAATGGCTGGGGTTTCTCTCTCCTCCCCTCTCCTCATTCCTTTTCCCCCCAAGCCTAGGGCAGGGGCTGACAGACGGACCAGGAGCTCTCGAGGTGTCTGGAGGCCCAGCGGTAAGAGATCAGCCGGCAGTCCCCTCCCTGGCCAAGCTGAGACACTGTGGGAATGAGGTTCAAGGTCCCGGGAAGTGTTGGGACGGGTTCTGGGAGCTGGTCTGGGGGCTCAGGAAGCCGTGTGGTGTAGGTGTTAAAGGTACAGACTTTGGAGCCAGAGGTTCAAATCTCCTTTCCTCCTTTCCGGCTGCACAGCCTTGGGCAAGACACTTAATCCTCCATGCCTCTGCTTCCCCATCTCTAAAATGGGCTGATGTCAGGAGGCCACTTCACAGGGCTGGTGCCAGAGTAATTAGCCGCTGCTTTTTTTTTTGAGACGGAGTTTCGCTCTTGTTACCCAGGCTGGAGTGCAATGGCGTGATCTCGGCTCACCGCAACCTCCGCCTCCTGGGTTCAGGAAATTCTCCTGCCTCAGCCTCCTGAGTAGCTGGGATTACAGGCTCGTGCCACCATGCCCAGCTAATTTTTTATATTTTTAGTAGAGACGGGGTTTCACCATGTTGACCAGGATGGTCTCAATCTCTTGACCTCATGATCCACCCACCTTGGCCTCCCCAAGTGCTGGGATTACAGGCGTGAGCCACCACGCCCGGCAAGTTGCTGCTTTTAAAGAGCTAAGGCAGCCAGGCATAGTGGCTCATGCCTGTAATCCCAGCAGTTTGGGAGGCTGAGGTGGAAGACGGGAGTTCGAGGCCCAGGAGTTCTAGACCAGCCTGGGCCACATAGGGAGACCCCATCTCTACAAATATATATATATTTTTTAAATTAGCAGGGTGTGGTGGTGCATGCCTGTGGTCCCAGCTACTCTGGAGGCTTAGATGGCAGGATGGGTTGGGCCCAAGAGGCCGAGGTTGCAGTTAGCTGTGATCACACCACTGCACTCCAGCCTAGGTGACAGAGTGAGACCCTGTCTCAAAAAAACCCCAAAAAACAAAAAACAGGGCTGGGGCAGGATGCCTGAAACCTGGGGTGGGTCCCTGGAGCAGGGTGCTAGGGAGGCAGCGTGGATCCTGTTGGTGGGAGGCTGGTGCCTGAGCTGGGTTTTGTCCCTCAGCCAGAGCTCCCCTTTGGTAGTGAGGCAAGTGGGGGCCGCTGTGAGATGCGCAGCCCTCTCCTTCCATACTCTACCTTTGCTGCCAGAGATGAGTTTATATTAATTTTTTTTTTTTAATAGAGATGGGGTTTCACCATGTTGGCCAGGGTGGTCTCAAATTCCTGACCTCATGATCTGCTCACCTCAGCCTCCCAAAGTGTTGGGATTAGAGGTGTGGGCCACTGCGCCCGGTCGAGTTTATATTAATTGAGCACTTAACTATACATGAGAAATATTCTAAGCACCTGTTGGTCTCTCACAAATCTTCAAAGCCATTCTTATCGGCTCCATTTTACAAATGGAGAAACTGAGGCCCCAGAGATGAAGGATCTTGTCCAAGTCCTCATACCTGGGAAGTGCTGGAGCAGGGACTAACTGAGACAGCCAGAGGCCACCACCTTAACTTCCCCTGACCCCCTAGATGGCCTCGGGTAATGTTTACAGGCCTGGACGAGTCAGCTCAACTCCTGAGCCTCACTGCTGTGGGAGATCATGCTGGTGGCGGGGGAAAGCTGAGGCTCTGAGCAGGCAGGGTTCCCAAGTGAGGCTGGTGGCAGTCACCAGGGAAAGAGAGCCAGAAGGGCAAAGCCCTCAGCCGACCCCTTAGCAGTCTCCAAGTGACAACCTCTCACTCCCAGCTGCTCTGAAGGGCTGGAGTCGCATCTGAAATGGGTATCTCAGTTGTACCCACTCCAGGGAGATGTTACAAAGATTTAAGGAGCCAAGACAGGAAGGATCTTTCTTAGCACATAGTAGGTGCTTAAGAAATAGGGACCCTGGGGGTTCTGAAAGCTCTGGCATGTGCCAGGGTCACACCACAGCAACCGTCCAAGAAATAGGCTGATGGCATCTGGAGTGTCTGCCTGGTCTCACTAGATCTGCCCCTAACACAAGGCAGCGATCCCCCTACCAGGAGCCTCCCCGCCCCTCCCTCCCCTGTCTAGTGGGATAGGCAGAGCTGGGAACACAGAGTCCTGCCTGAGGGTTTCCTTCCGAAGCTGCCCCCACCTTACCCCAGGAGCTGGGTACGTGGCTCAGGAAGGGCACAGCTGGGCTAAATATAACCTGGGCTGGGTGCCTGTCCCAGACAGGGACGAAGAAGGAGGGTACTCTCTTGTCCTTGCCCTGCCTGGACTTCCTGTGCCAGGCTCCCAGCATGACCCTCAGAGCCACGGGCCTGGGACAGACAGCCTGCAACCCAGGAGACCCAGTCCTCTACCACCTACAAGGTCCAGGCTTCTCGTGCCCCAGCTCAGGACTCTGCTGTGTCTCAATCCCGGGTAAGGGACTGAGCTCACTTTCGCACCTGGCCTCAAGTCCCAACTCTGTCACAGTGATCAACGGTCTGTCAACTCTCAATGAGTCATCAGTTAAATGGGGTCCCACGAGGCCAAGTCTGTAACAGGCCTGCCTGGCCCAGGCCTGGCACCTCGCCTGGGTGTGTTTCTAGCACCGGCCCCTCCTGCCCAACCCAGCTCCTGCCCCAGTGTTCGGAGCCACCAATGCAAACTAAGGTGTGCAGCAGGGGTGCGGGGCAGGCACAGGTCCTAGCGCTGCTGCTTCTTGCTGGGTGACCCCTCTGTGAGCCTCAGTTTCCACCCCTCTAACAGCCACAACATCCAGGGGGATTTTGAGGCCAATGGGTGCCAGCACAGGACCCAGTGCAGAGGAAATGTCCTCAATATGGAAGACAAGGTCTTAGTACAGGGACCGGCTAATATGAATACTAACCACTCAGTATCAATACTAACCTCTCAGTATCAATACTAACCACTCAGTATCAATGCTAACCACTCAGTATCAATACTAACCACTCAGTATCATACTAACCTCTCAAAATCAATACTAACCATTCAATATGAACACTAACCACTCAGTATCAATACTAACCACTCAACATGAACACTAACCACTCAGTATCAATACTAACCTCTCAATTAGCCATCAGTTGATATTATTATGATTGTCCAGCTAAAGTGCTGGAGCTTCTTTTTTTTTTTAATTTTTATTTTTGAGACAGAGTCTTCCTCTGTCACCAGGCACCAGGCTGGAGTGCAATGGTGCAATCTCGGCTCACTGCAATCTCTGCCTCCCGGGTTCAAGCAATTCTCCTGCCTCAGCCTCCCAAGTAGCTGGGACTACAGGCATGCGCCACCACACCCAGCTAATTCTTGTATTTTTTAGTAGAGATGAGGTTTCACCATGTTGGCCAAGATGGTCTCAATCTCTTGACCTTGTGATCTGCCCGCCTCGGCCTCCCAAAGTGCTGGGATTACAGGCGTGAGCCACCGCGCCCGGCCCATTTATTTTTTTTTAAACAGAGTCTTGCTCTGTTGCCCAGGCTGGAGTGCAGTGGCACGATCTCAGCTCACTGCAACCTCCACCTCCTGGATTCAAGCGATTCTCCTGCCTCAGTCTCCTGAGTAGCTGGGATTACAGGTGCACGCCACCACACTTGGCTAGTTTTTGTAGTTTTAGTAGAGATGGGGTTTCACCATGTTGTTCAGGCTGGTCTCAAACTCCTGATCTCATGATCCTCCTGCCTTGCCCTCCAAAAGTGCTGGGATTACAGGCGTGAGCCACGTGCCTGGCCTGTGCTGGAGCTTTTAGACAAGTTCAAGTCCTGGCTGAGCCTGAGAGGGGCAGGGGACTCAGAGGGGATCCCAGGGAAGGACACAGAGACCAGGAGTCCTAGGAGATCCAGAAAGAAGCCCTCTTCCACTGTGGGGGGAGTGGGTGCTGTGGGAATGTTGAGGGGTCCCCATGTCCTCTGTCCTGGCCAGTGATGGGCTATGAAGGGCCATTGTGTGGCCAGGGTGGGTGGGCAGGGGCGGAATGCGACTGAGCACAGCAGATGGGCCATTGTGTGAGAGAATGTGCCTCGTGAGGCCTGACCTTTCCCTGTGCAGTAGGGGTTGGCGGGTTGGCATACCAGGTGGGGGCTGTGAGGACAAGCCCAGAGTCGGGGGTTGGGGGAGACAGTATTCATCTCCATTTCCCCAGACGGGCCTGGCGGGTTGCTGCATGTGAATTTCAGCTTTGCTTCCTTCTGGCTGTGCTATGAGGCCTTGAGTAATTTCTCTTGGCCTCTCAGGAAATGGGGTTTTCCAAGTTGAGGTAGAAGGTGAAGGTCTTAGCACAGAGACTGACAAATACTAACCACTCAGTACCCATCAGTTATTAGTATTAGCCAGATAAAGGGCTAGAGCTTTCAGACAAGTTCAAGTCCTGGCTCCGCCATGTGTGACCTGGGCTGGTGACATCCCTGTCCCCGGCCTCAAGTGGCTCTCTGTAATGGGCTCAGTTGTAACTGATCACACAAGGCTGTGCTGAGGGCCACCTGAAGTGGTGCCTGTGGGGCACTTGACGCAAGGTCAGGACCATAGGAAGTTCTTTTTTTTTTTTTTTGAGATGGAAGTTTCGCTCCTGCGCAATGGTGCAATATCAGCTCACTGCAACCTCTGCCTCCTGGGTTCAAGGGATTCTCCTGCCTCAGCCTCCCGAGTAGCTGGGATTACAGGCGCTGCCACCATGCCTGGATAATTTTGTATTTTTTTGTAGAGATGGGGTTTCTCCATGTTGAGGGAGCACCCACAGCACCAGGCCGAGGAAATTCTTAGTAATAATAATGGTATGCCAGATGTGATGGCTCACGCCTGTAATCCTAACACTTTGGGACGCTGAGGCGGGTGGATCACCTGAGGTCAGGAGTTTGAGACCAGTCTGGCCAACATGGTGAAACCCCATGGCTACTAAAAATACAAAATGTAGCTAGGTAGGCTGGGCACGGTAGCTCAAGCCTGTAATCCCAGCACTTTGGGAGGCTGAGGCAGGTGGATCACGAGGTCAAGAGATCGAGACCATCGTGGCCTCGATCATGGTGAAACCCTGTCTCTACTAAAAATACAAAAATTAGCTGGGCATGGTGGCATGCGCCTATAGCCCCAGCTACTCGGGAGGCTGAGGCAGGAGAATTGCTTTAACCCGGGAGGCGGAGGTTGCAGTGGGTCAAGATTGTGCCACTGCACTCCAGCCTGGCGCCTGGTGACAAAGTGAGACACTCTCTCTCTCAAAAAAAAAAAAAAAAAAAGTAGCCAGGTATGGTGGTGGACACCTGTAATCCCAGCTACTTGGGAGGCTGAGGCAGGAGAATCACTTGAACCCGGGAGGTGGAGGTTTAAGTGAGCCTAGATCACACCATTGCACTCCAGCTTGGGCGACAAGAGTGAAATGTCATCTCAATGAAAAAAAAAAAAAATAGGCCAGGCACGGTGGCTCACGCCTGTAATCCCAGCACGTTGGGAGGCCGAGGCGGGTGGATCACGAGGTCAAGAGATCGAGACCATCCTGGTCAACATGGTGAAACCCCGTCTCTACTAAAAATACAAAAATTAACTGGGCATGGTGGCGCGTGCCTGTAATCCCAGCTACCCGGGAGGCTGAGGCAGGAGAATTGCCTGAACCCAGGAGGCGGAGGTTGCAGTGAGCCGAGATCGTGCCATTGCACTCCAGCCTGGGTAACAAGAGCAAAACTCCGTTTCAAAAAGAAAAAAAAGAATAATAGCAAGTATTTATAAAGTACCTGCCAGATGCCTGGCACTTCATACTTATTAACCTGTTTGATCTCGGAACAGTCCCTTGAGGTAAGTGCTCTTATTCTCCCCATTTTATAGACCCTCAGGCAACGGAAGCACAGAGAGGCGCTGTGACTTGCCCACTGGGAGTACGTGGGACTGTGATTTGCCCACTGGGAGTACGTGGGACTGTGACTTGCCCACCCGGAGTACGTGGGACTGGCTATAATTATTTTATACTGTTGGGAGGCTGAGGTGGGAGGATGGCACGAGCCCAGGAGTTGGAGATCAACCTGGGCAACCTAGGGAGACCCCATCTCTACAAATAATTACAAAAATTAGCCTGGTGTCACTGGGTGCAGTGTCTCATGCCTATAATCCCAGCACATTGGGAGGCCAAGGCAGGCAGATCACTTGAGGTTAGGAGTTCGAGACCAGCCAACATGGTGAAACTGCATCACTACTAAAAACACAAAATTAGCTGGGCGTGGTGGTACATGCCTGTAATCTCAGCTACTCGGGAGGCTGAGGCAGAAGAATTGCTTGAACCCGGGAGGCGGAGGTTGCGGTGAGCCAAGATTGCATCATTGTACTCCAGCCTGGGCAACGAGAGCGAAACTCTGTCGCAAAAATAAATAAATAAAGTAAAATAAAATAAATACAAAAATTAGCCAGGCATGGTGGTGGGTGCCTATAGTCCCAGCTATTCAGGAGGCTGAGGCAGGAGAATCACTTGAACCCAGGAGGTGGAGGTTGCATTGAACAGAGATCATGCCATTGCACTCCAGCCTGGGCGACACAGTGAGACTGTCTAAAAAAAAAAAAAATTGGCAGGGTGTTGTGGCTCACACCTGTGGTCTCAGCTACTCAGGAGCTGAGGTGGAAGGATAGCCTGAACCCGGAGATCGAGGCAGCAGTGAGCTGTCATTGCACCACTGCACTCCAGCCTGGATAATAGAGTGAGACCCTGTCTCAAAAAGCAGTTTTTTTTTAGTGAATTTGGCCCCCTCAGTTGGCCAAAATCTTTGGCACAGGGGCTCTGCTGCCAGACAGGCCTTGGAGTCAGTTTTGGCTTTACCGTGTATTGTCCAGCCAAGTCATCCTGGGTAAAGGTCTTTTGAGGCTCAGTTTCCCACCTGTACCATGGGGATAGGGTATCAACAGAGCACAGGCCGGGCGTGGTGGCTCGTGCCTGTAATCCCAGCACTTTGGGAGGCCAAGGCAGGTGGATCACCTGAGGTCAGGAGTTCAAGACCAGCCTGGCCAACATGGCGAAACCTCGTCTCTACTAAAAAGACAAAAGTTAGCCAGGCATGGTGGTGTGTGCCTGTAATCGCAGCTACTAGCGGGGCTGAGGCAGAAGGATCGCTCGAAGCCGGGAGGCAGAGGTTGCAGTGAGCTGAGATTGTGCCACTGCACTCCAGCCTCGGCAACAGAGCAAGACTCCATCTCAAAAAAGAAAAAACAAAAAACAACACAGATTGCATCAGCATCGGGCACTGAGGAAGCATCGGTGGGTGTTAGCTGGTAACGCTGCTCACATCATTCTTCTTAGAGCCCCGGACCCAGGAGGCCCAAGGAGCTGGAGGTGACCCTCAGGTGAGTGCTGGCTGGCGCCAGATGCCCCTCCCCACCCCTCCCTTGCCTACCTGGAGCTGCACATCCTGGTCTTTCCCTGGCAGGCAGCAAGAACCCCGCAGAAGGGCGTGAGCCCCGCAGACAGCAGTGCGGCACCCCGGGCCGGGCTCTTGTTAGGAGGGAGTGCCTGCGCCCAGGCAGCGGTGAGAGGACAGCTGGGGTGGGGGCCCTTCTCCCCTTCCTATTCCTCCCCCTGCTCTCTCCCTGTAAGCATGGCCTCCACCTCTCATCCCCTCCTGGCTTCAAGCCTCCACCGCTGTCTTCCCGTAGGCTCAGAGGCAACTGCTCCATGCAGAACTGAAGCTGGTTCTGCAGCAGAAAGGAGAGAGGACGCGGGAGCCTGGGGTGCAGGTGCCTCCCAGCAGCGCCATGGAGGCCAGAAGCCGGAGTGCAGAGGTGAGTGCCCGTGGGTCCTGCAAGGTGCACTTGAGGACAGTGGGGAGGCACAGACTAGGGCAGCGAGGAGACACTTTCTGGCCTCTCGGTGCCTTAGTCTCTCCATCTGTGAAATGGGTCCATTTTATGGGTCACTGTGAGGGGAAGAAAATTAACATATGTAATGTCCTTAGTTAGTGCAGTGTCTGGCACAGACTAAGACTCAAAGCAGTGAATTCATTGGCACATAAAGGAGCTAAATTAATAAGAACCTAGGGCCAGGCGTGCTGGCTCATGCTTGTAATCCAAGCACTTTGGGAGGCCGAGGCAGGTGGATCACGAGGTCAGAAGTTCAAGACCAGCCTGACTAACACGGTGAAACCGTCTGTACTAAAAATACAAAAATTAACCAGGTGCGATGGCATACACCTATAATCCCAGCTACTAAGGAGGCTGAGGCAGGAGAATCGCTTGAACCTGGAAGGTGGAGGTTGCAGTGAGCGGAGATCGTGCCATTGCACTCCACCCTGGGGGACAGACTGGGACTCCATCTCAAGAAAACAAAAACAAACAAAAAATAATAAGGAGCTAAAGAAAATCCAGCAGAAACCCTTCATCAGAAGAGGCAGTATATGCCAGGTGCAGTGGCTTGGGCCTGGAATCCAAGCACTTTGGGAGGCCGAGGCAGGAGGATCACTAGAGCCTAGGAGTTTGAGACCAGCCTGGACAACACAGGGAGACCCTGTCTCTACCAAAAACAAAACAAAACAAAAAAAATTAGCCAGCTTTGGTGGTGCATTCCTAGCTACTCAGGAGGCTGAGGTGGGAGGATCACCTGAAACCAGGAGGTTGAGGTTGCAGTGAGATATGATCGAACCACTGCACACCAGTGTGAGTGAAAGAGCAAGATCCTGTCTCGTTAAGTCTCCTGTGTGGAAAGAATAAATAAGAAAAACAAA
This sequence comes from Saguinus oedipus, assembly GCA_031835075.1. Lineage (NCBI taxonomy): Eukaryota > Metazoa > Chordata > Mammalia > Primates > Cebidae > Saguinus > Saguinus oedipus. The sequence goes on along the minus strand of CM063187.1, from coordinate 43,255,989 downwards.
GTTTAAAAGACCCTGTCTCAAATATATGTATATATAGGATATTTAATGTAGGGGTTAAGGAGATGGGCTTGGACCCATGGCTCAAATCCCAACCATACCACTTCAGCTTTGTGGCCCTGGGCAGATGATCTCACTATTTGAGCCTCAGTTTCCCTATCAGTGAAATGGAGGTAGTGGGGCTGGGCATGACGGCTCATGCCTGTAATCCCAGCACTTTGGAAGACCGAGGCAGGGCGGCTCACTTGAGGTCAGGAGTTCGAGACTAGCCTGGCTAACCTGGTGAAACCCCATCTCTACTAAAAATACAAAAATTAGCCGGGCGTGGTGGTGCATGCCTGTAGTCCTCAGCCTGTAGAGGCTGAGGCAGAAGAATCACTTGAACCCAAGAAGCGGAGGTTGCAGTGAACCGAGATCGTGCCATTGCATTCCAGCCTGGGCGCAGTGAGACTGTCTCACACACACAAAAAAATTTAGGTAATGATTTCCACTTCTGAGAACTCATGCTTGAGCCATCTGCACAGAGTCTGGTGCTGAAGAATCCTCTTTGAATGGCAGGTACTGTCACTGTTGCTGAGATAATGCACTGGCATCAACTGTGTCTTCCTGTGTAGCAGGCATGGAGCGGGTCTGCTCTTACAGGGGCCAAGCTGAGGTTGGGGGTTGAGCGCCAGGAGTTCTCTGGCTACAGGATTCTCTGGCTACACAGACCTAAGGTTGCAGTCCAGCCTCTTCCCTTGCTTCAGGGCATTAGGCAAGTCACTCTACCTCTCAGGGTCTCAGTGTCGTCCTCTGTGACTGCCCATGAAATGGGCATCAAAATTTCATGAAATGAGATCCTGCAGTCTGGGTTCCGTGGCTTACACCGTAATCCCAACCCTCTGCGAGGCTGAGGCCAGATGATCGCAAGCCCAGGAGTTGGAGACCAGCCTGGGCAAAACAGTAAGACTGCAACTCTTTTTTTGAGATGGGGTCTCACTCTGCGGCCAGGCTGCAGTGCAGTGGTATGGTCCACCCGCCTAGGCCTCCCAAAGTGCTAGGATTACAAGCATGAGCCACCACACCTGCCCTCCGACTCTTAAAAAAAGAAAGAGATCCTGCACATAAAATGCTTAGCCCAGGGCCTGCTGAGCCAAAGGGTGGTAATGGTGGTCATGCTGTTCCCTGTAGCCCCATCCACGACTCTTCTTACCCACATTGCCCTGCTCAGCCCCCTAGTCCCTTGGGGCCACTGCGGTGGGGCATTTGGCCTAGACCTGCTTTCCCTCTAAGTCCTGGGCTCAATTCCAGTCCGTGCTGGCCCTGATGCGATGCCCATGACAGTGTCCTCTCAACTCCCTGCTGCTGCAGGCCTCAGCTCACAACATGAACCTCCTGCCAGTATACCTGTGTTACCCTACTTTACAGCAGGGAAGTGGATTCAGAGAGGGCAAGATTCTCCCTAAGACATACAGCAGATTGGATTCCTAGACAGAATCCAGGTTTATCACTGCCTTTTCTGGGAAGCCCTATTGTGAAGCCTGCCGTGGCTTCTGGGCCAAGTCCAATCTGCATAATTTACTGTAAATCTGGGAAGCCCTATTGTGAAGCCTGCCGTGGCTTCTGGGCCAAGTCCAATCTGCATAATTTACTGTAAATGCCAGGAATGCCATGTCTGCCAGTCCCGCTCATTACCCACGCAGACCCCGCTTCACTGGATTCCCTCTCCTGTGGGTGTTTCACAGGTCTTGGGGTCACTGAATTTACAACAGAGCACATTCTCGCACACATTCAAGCCTGTAGGGAGGCAAATCCCACTCCCTATCCCCCAAATCCCAGATGGCATGAAGGTCCAGCCAGCCCCTTCCTCAGAATCCCATCCTCAACTCTTCTCTTGTTCTGCTGTTATTTTACTTATTTATTTATTTATTTTGAGACAGAGTTTTGCTCTTGTTGCCCAGGCTGGAGTGCAATGGTGTGATCTCAGCTCACCACAACCTCCACCTCTAGGGTTCAAATGATTCTCCTGCCTCAGCCTCCCCAGTAGGTGGGATTATAGGCATGCGCCACCACTCCTGACGAATTTTGTATTTTTAGTAGAGATGGGGTTTCTCCATGTTGGTCAGTCTGGTCTCGAACTCCCGACCTCAGGTGATCCGCCTGCCTTGGCCTCCCAAAGTGCTGAGATTACAGGTGTGAGCCACAGTCCCCTGGCCTGTTCTGCTGTTATTAAAGCCCCTTCCCCATAGTTCAATCCAGCTTATAGAATATGGGTCTCGGGGCCAGGTGTAGTGGCTCATGTCTATAATCACAGCACTTTGGGAGACTGGGGGATCTTTTGAGGCCAAGAGTTTGAGATCAGCTTGGGCAACACAGTTGAGATCCCGTCTCTAAAATAAATAAATAAATAAATAAAATTACAAATTATCTGGGTGTGGTGGTGCCTGCCTGTGTTCCCAACTACTTGGGAGACCCGAGCGGGAGAATTGCTTGAGTTTAGGAGGTGGGGGCTGCAGTGAGCCATGATCACACCACTGCACTCAAGCCTGGGGACAGATTGAGAGACCCTGTCTCTTCCCACAAAAAAAAAGAATATGGGTCTCCACCCCAGCTTCAAATAACCCCTCATAAACTCCGCCACACTCCTCTCCTGTCTGGCAGACTTCTATACCCCGTTTGGCTCTTCCAGGCCTGCGCTCTCTTACCCTTTCTCGCCCTGACCTCCCTGCAGCCCCGCCCTCTCGACATGACCACGCCCCCACGATCCTGGTCCCGCCTCTCAATCACAACTTCCCTCCAGCCCCCTCTGACGCTGTCCCTCCCATTACAACCCCTACTCTTCTCCTAACCTTTACCGACTGCAGCTCTAGGGTCCTAGAGAGGCCAGCCGGCCCGCGGAGCTGTTTAAGCGTTCCACAGGTCCGAGAAAGCCAGCCGCCCGCGGGCTCGCTTTAAGCGGGAGACGCCGGAGTGGGTGTGCCCCGACGTCCTGCGAGGGCCGCGCCAAGGGGCGTGTGCCCTGAGAACTCGCAGAACAGCCACTTCTGGCCCGGCGTGGTGGCTCACGCCTGTAATCCCAGCACTTTGGGAGGCCGAGGCGGGAGGACATCTTGAGCCTAGGAGTTCGAGACCAGCCTGGGCAAAGTGGCGAGACGCCCCTTCCGTCTTTAAATATATACATACACATATATATAATATATGTATATATGTATATATGTATATGAGCCACCATTGAGCGCAATGGCGGGCGCTGGGCGAGGTCCAGCCTTAGAGCCCCACTAACGCGACACCTCGCCGCCCTTTGCAGGAGCTGAGGCGGGCGGAGTTGGTGGAGATTATCGTGGAGACGGAGGCGCAGACCGGGGTCAGCGGTATCAACGTAGCGGGCGGCGGCAAAGAGGGAATCTTCGTTCGAGAGCTGCGCGAGGACTCACCCGCTGCCAGGAGCCTCAGCCTGCAGGAAGGTGGGCGGGCCTGGGGTGTGGGGTGGGATCAACCTGCAGGGGCAGGGTTACAAATCTGGGGGCTGAAACTGACCAGGGGATGGGGGCATGACCTGCGACCAGGAGGTGGGGTTAAGGACTTGGGGCAGGGCTTTGCTGACTGGTTTCATTGCAAACTCCCGAGGTTCACTGGGTGCGAATCCCACATCCCCCGTCTACTAGCTTGTGATCTTTCTGTGCCTCAGTTTTCTCATCTCTGAAATGGGACTTATTCTAGTATGGGGTTATTATATATTGTAGACTAAATGAGTCACCATGTGAAAACACTTAGCACATAGCTAAGTGGTACATAGTGCTTAACTACATGAGTGTTAATAAATGTTTTTGTTGTTGGGACAGGAGAAAAGGGTGGAGTGAGCCACTTGGAGGGGTTGGGAAGAGGAGTTTTGTAAGTGAGGGATGTTTTGGGAAACATGGATGAAGCTGATGTGATTTATTCATGAAACAAATATTTATTAGCGCCTTGTATTTCAGACATTATCTTAGGTGCTTGGCCTCAGCAGTGAACAAAATAGTGAACAATGGTCCCTGCACTTAGGAAGCTTACATTCCAGGGGGGAGAGACATATTTAAGCAAGTTAAGTAAAATACCTAGTAAGTTAGAAGGCAATATGTGCTACAGTTGCCAGGAGGGCAAAATGTGCTACAGCTGCTTTTTTTTTTTTTTTTTTTTTTGAGATGGAGTCTCGCTCTGTTGCCCAACTGGAGTGCAATGGTGTGATCTTGGCTCACTGCAACCTCCGCCTCCTGGTTTCAAGTGATTCTTCTGCCTCAACCTCCTGAGTAACTGGGACTACAGGCGCCCGCTTTTTGTATTTTTAGTAGAAACAGGGTTTCCCCATATTGGCCAGGCTGGTCTCAAACTCCTGACCTGGTGATCCTCCCACCTTGGCCTCCCAAAGTGCTGGGATTACAGGCATGAGGCACCGTGCCCAGCTACAGCTGCATTTTTTAATGGGGTGGGCTTGGCCAGGTGCAGTGGCTCATGTATGTAATCCTAGCACTTTGGGTGGCTGAGGTGGGCGGATCACCTGAGGTAGGGAGTTCGAGACCCACTTGGCCAACATGGGGAAACTCCATCTCTACTAAATATACAAAAGGTAGCCGGGCGTGGTGGTGGGCGCCTATAATCCCAGCTACTGGGAGGCTGAGGCAGGAGAATTGTTTGAATCCAGGGGATGGAAGTTGCAGTAAGCCGAGATGGTACCACTTCACTCCAGCCTGGGCGAAAGAGCAAAACTTGAAACTCCATCTCAAAAAAAAAGAATTGGTGTGGGGCAGAAAGGGCGAAAACGCTGAAGGAGGTGAGGGAAAAGCAATGAGGCCATCTGGAAGAGGGAATAGCCAGCACAAATGCCCCAAGGTGGGAGCATGACTAGCTTGTGGGAGGAACAGTGAGGAAACCACTGTCTATGCAATTGAGTTAGTGAAGAGGAGAGGAAGAGAGGAGGCCAGAGAGGTAATGGAGGGCATTTTTTAGAGGGCTTTATAGGACTTTCACTTTTATTCTGTGAGGCCTGTGAGCAGAGGAGAAACATGAATTGACTGCTGAACTGCTGCATTAGCAGTAGAATATGGCCAAGCATGGCGTGGCTCACACCTGTAATCCCAGCACTTTGGGAAGCCAAGGCGAGAGGATCGCTTGAGCCCAGGAGTTTGAAGCTGCAATAAGCCATGATCACACCCCTGTACTCCAGCTTAGACAACAAAGCAAGATTCTTAAAAACAAACAGCAGCAGCAGGGCAGCAGCAACAACAAAACAGTAGAATATGTGAGAGCAGGGTTAGGAGTAGGGAGACCAACAAGGTTACTACTGTGATTATCCAGCTAAGAGATGAGGATGCTCCAGACCAAAACGTTCTGGAGGTGAAGAAAGAACACACGTGTGTGTGTGTGTGTGTGTGTGTGTGTGTGTGTGTATTTTTTTTTTTTTTTGAATTCTGGGTATATTTTGAAGGAGGAGCTTTGAGGACTAGATATTGGGGATGATGGGAAGAGTTTCAAGGATGGATCCAGGGATTTTTTTTTTTTTTTTTTCTGAGACAGAGTCTTGCTCTGTCACCCAGGCTGGAGTGCAATGGCACGATCTTGGCACACTGCAACCTCTGCTTTCCGGGTTCAAGCAATTCTCCTGCCTCAGCCTCCCCAGTACCTGGCTTATTTTGTATTTTTAGTAGAGGTGGGCATGGGAGGGAGCAGGGGGAGTTCACCAGGTTGCCTGGGCTGGTCTCAAACTCCTGACCTCAGGTGATCCACCTGCCTTGGCCTCCCAAAGTGCTGGGATTACAGGTGTGAGCCACCGCACCCAGTGGATCCAGGAGTTTTTGACCTGAGGATGGAGTTGCTGGTCCCTCAAAAGGAACACACTGAGGCTAGTACTCATTTGGAGAAGAAAGTCCAGGAGTGAGAGGTGTGGCTTGGTCACCCAGGTGGAGATATGATGGAGATGTTGGATGTGAGTTTAGGGTGGAAGGGAGAATCCTGGGCTGGAGAGATATGCTTGGGAATTCTTAGCAGATTTATGATCTTTAAACTTCTCAATCTGGATGAGCTTCCCAAGAATTCCCAAGGGATGAGGGATGACTTGAGCATGTAGACAGAGATGAGGTCCAAGGCCTGAGGCCTGGGGCACTGTGTCTTTAAGAGATTATAGAGGCTGGCTGTGGTGGCACAGGCCTGAAGTCCCAGGTACTCAGGAGGCTGAGGTAGAAGGATCACTTGAGCCTTGAATGTCAAGGCTGCAGTGATTTGTGATTGCACTGGTGTACTCCAGCCTGGGCAAAAGAGCGAGATCTTGTCTTTGAAAGAAAAAGAAAGTGGCCCACACCTGTAATATCAGCATTTTGGGAGGCTGAGGTGGGAGGATCACTTGAGCCTAGGAATTTGAGACTGGACTGGGCAACATAGTGAGACTGATTTTTTTTTTTTTTTTTTGAGACGGAGTTTCACTCTTGTTGCCCAGGCTGGAGTGCAATGGCATGATCTTGGCTCACTGCAACCTCCGCCTCCCAGGTTCAAGTGATTCTCCTGCCTCAGCCTCCCGAGCAGCTGGGATTACAGGTGCCTGCAATGACACCCAGCTAATTTTGTATTTTTAGTAGAGACCGGGTTTCTCTATGTTGGTCAGGCTGGTCTTGAACTCCCGACCTCAGGTGATCTGCCTGCCTTGGTCTCCCAAAGTGCTGGGATCATAGGCATGAACCAACGTGGCTGGCAACCTTTCTCGTGGGAGAAATAACATAGTTTTTTGTTTTTGAGACGGAGTTTCGCTCTTGTTACCCAGACTGGATGGAGTGCAATGGCACGATCTCGGCTCACTGCAACCTCCGCCTCCTGGGTTCAAGTAATTCTCCTGCCTCAGCCTCCCGAGTAGCTGGGACTACAGGCACGCGCCACCATGCCCAGCTAATTTTTGTATTTTTAGTAGAGACGGGGTTTCACCTTGTTGACCAGGATGGTCTCCATCTCTTGACCTTGTGATCCACCCGCCTCGGCCTCCCAAAGTGCTGGGATTACAGGCGTGAGCCACCGTGCCTGGCCCGAAATAACATATTTGTACGCTGATGAGAATAATGTAGATGAGAAGGACAATTAATGATGTGGGAAGAGGAGAGAATTGCTGGAGGATGTACCTAAGAAGGCCGTGGAGGGATTGCCCTGAACTAGGAGTGGGGTTAGTTCATCCCCAGGAACAGGAAGGAGAGTGGAGTGAGTAAATCGCCGCAGGAGAAAGGGGGTGAACAGTGTGGGAGCTTCTGGAAGTTCTCTTCTGATTCTGTTCTCTTGATAAAAGAAGCAAAATCAGTCTCTGAAATATAAGGATGGATAGGGGAGTGACAAGGAGTGGCACGATCCGAGTGGGCGCGGCTTTGTTCCTTGCAGGGGGCGGGGCCGGCGTAATTGCGATTCAATCTTGCGCTGGGGATTGGAGAGGCTAAAATTTGGGGCAGGGCCTCACCGCGGGGGCTCCGTGGAAGTGGGCAGAGGTAGGCCCAGGCAGAACCGGGAGATGCCCATGTGCTGCGCATCTCCACTTCCCCCGCAGGGGACCAGCTGCTAAGCGCCCGAGTGTTCTTTGAGAACTTCAAGTACGAGGACGCACTACGCCTGCTGCAATGCGCCGAGCCTTACAAAGTCTCCTTCTGTCTGAAGCGCACTGTGCCCACCGGGGACCTGGCTCTGCGGCCCGGGACCGTGGCTGGCTACGAGATCAAGGGCCCACGGGCCAAGGTGGCCAAGCTGGTACGCGTGCTTAGCCCGGCCCCAGCCCTGGACTGCCCCAGCGATCCCGTCTCTGCGCCATGACCCCCATTCCCTGCCACCATGGGCCAGCCTTGCCCTCTGTCTTGTTACTAACCCAAGCTAATTCCACTCTCTTCCCCTTGCTCTCTGCCCCTAAACTCCTCCCCCGGGAAGGGGACTGACCCACTCCAGCCCAGGGCCCTCACCCATCTTGGAGAGGCATCCCCACCATCAGATCCAGCCTTGATAGGGATCCTGAACCAGGCTACTTGGAACCAGGGAAGCCAGGTTCCAGCCTGAGTGTGGCCCAATTACTGCTCTGCTGAGTCTCCCTGGACAAATCTCTTTCCTTCTCTGGAACTCAGTTTCCCCATCTCAAGAATGAGGATGTGGGGGAAAATCCTGGTTCAGGAGCTAGAAGTCTTGGCTCCAGTCCCTCTACTCCTGTTGACTCATTTGGAGATTTTAGATGGCTGCCTGCCTTCCCGGGCACTCATGGTGAAATGACAGGCAATAAGTGGGGATGGTGTTTGGGGACATGATACTTGACCTAGCGCATCCCCGGCCTGGTCTAATACCAGGAGGGGCTCTTCCTGTCCACTCCCAGCCTCCCACTGTCCCACCGCCTCCTGCCTCTCTCCTCTCTCCCCAGAACATCCAGAGTCTGTCCCCTGTGAAGAAGAAGAAGATGGTGGTGGTGCCTGGGGCTCTGGGGGTCCCCGCTGACCTGGCCCCTGTTGACGTCGAGTTCTCCTTTCCCAAGTTCTCCCGCCTGCGCCGGGGCCTCAAAGCTGAGGCTGTCAAGGGTCCTGTCCCAGCCGCCCCTGCCCGCCGGCGCCTCCAGCTCCCTCGGCTGCGTGTACGAGAAGTGGCCGAAGAGGCCCAGGCAGCCCGGCTGGCTGCCGCTGCTCCTCCCCCCAGGAAGGCCAAGGTGGAGGCTGAGGTGGCTGCAGGAGCTCGTTTCACAGCCCCCCAGGTAGAGCTGGTTGGGCCTCGGCTGCCAGGGGCCGAGGTGGGTGTTCCCCAGGTCTCACCCCCCAAGGCAGCCCCCTCAGCAGAGGAAGCTGGTGGCTTTGCCCTCCACCTGCCAACCCTTGGGCTTGGAGCCCCGGCTCCGCCTGCTGTGGAGCTCCCAGCCATGGGGATCCAGGTTCCCCAGGTGGAGCTGCCCACTCTGCCCACACTTCCCTGCCTGGAGACCCGGGAAGGGGCTGTGGCGGTTCCCACCCTGGATGTGGCAGCACCTACTGTGGGGGTGGACCTAGCTTTGCCAGGTGCAGAGGTGGAGGCCCGGGGAGAGGCACCTGAGGTGGCCCTGAAGATGCCCCGCCTTAGTTTCCCCCGATTCGGGGCTCGAGCGAAGGAAGTTGCTGAGGCCAAGGTAGCCAAGGGCAGCCCCGAGGCCAGGGTGAAAGGTCCCAGACTTCGAATGCCCACCTTTGGGCTTTCCCTCCTGGAGCCCCGGCCCACTGTTCCTGAAGCTGTGGAGAGCAAGCTGAAGCTGCCCACCATCAAGATGCCCTCCCTTGGCATCGGAGTGTCAGGGCCCGAGGTCAAGATGCCCAAGGGACCTGAAGTGAAGCTCCCCAAGGCTCCTGAGGTCAGGCTTCCAAAAGTGCCGGAGGCAGCCCTTCCAGAGGTTCGACTCCCAGAGGTGCAGCTGCCGAAAGTGCCAGAGATGAAACTCCCAAAGGTGTCAGAGATGACTGTGCCAGAGGTGCAGCTCCCAGAGGTGCAGCTGCCGAAGGTGTCAGAGATGAAACTCCCAAAGGTGTCAGAGATGGCTGTGCCGGAGGTGCGGCTCCCAGAGGTGCAGCTGCCGAAAGTCCCCGAGATGAAAGTCCCTGAGATGAAGCTTCCAAAGGTGCCCGAGATGAAACTCCCTGAAATGAAACTCCCGAAGGTGCCCGAGATGGCCGTGCCTGTTGTGCCCCTGCCAGAAGTGCAGCTTCCGAAAGTCCCAGAGGTGAAGCTTGCTGAGATGAAGCTCCCTGAGATGAAGCTCCCTGAGATGAAGCTCCCTGAGATGAAGCTCCCGAAGGTGCCAGAGATGGCTGTGCCGGATGTGCACCTGCCGGAAGTGCAGCTCCCGAAAGTCCCAGAGGTGAAACTCCCTAAAATGCCTGAGATGGCTGTGCCAGAGGTTCAACTCCCCGAGGTGCAGCTGCCAAAGGTCTCAGAGATGAAACTCCCCAAGGTGCCTGAGATGGTCGTGCCCGATGTGCACCTCCCAGAGGTGCAGCTGCCAAAGGTCTCAGAAATAAAAGTCCCTGATGTGACGCTCCCGGAGATAAAACTCCCCAAGGTGCCTGAGATGGCCGTGCCCGATGTGCAACTCCCCGAGGTGCAGCTGCCAAAAGTGTCAGAGATTCGGCTGCCGGAAATGCAAGTGCCAAAGGTTCCTGATGTGCGTCTCCCAAAGGCACCAGAGGTGAAGCTGCCCAGGGCTCCAGAGGTGCAGCTAAAAGCCGCCAAGGCAGAGCCGGCAGAAGGGATGGAATTTGGCTTCAAGATGCCCAAGATGACCATGCCCAAGCTAGGGAGGGCAGAGTCGCCATCACGTGGCAAGCCAGGCGAGGCAGGTGCTGAGGTCTCAGGGAAGCTGGTAACACTTCCCTGTCTGCAGCCAAAGGTGGATGGTGAGGCTCATGTGAGTGTCCCCTCTCTCACTCTGCCCTCAGTGGAGCTAGACCTGCCAGGGGCCTTTGGCCTGGAGGGACAGGTCGCAGCCGCCGAAATGGGCAAGGTAGAGCGGGCGGAGGGCCCCAAAATGGCAGCAGGGGTCAGGGAAGTGGGCTTCCGAGTGCCCTCTGTTGAAATTGTCACTCCACAGCTGCCCACTGTGGAAGCTGAGGAAGGGCAGCTGGAGACAATGGAGATGAAAGTCAAGCCCTCTTCCAAGTTCTCCTTGCCCAAGTTTGGACTCTCGGGGCCAAAGGTGGCCAAAGCAGAGGCTGAGGGGGCTGGGCGAGCCACCAAGCTAAAGGTATCCAAGTTTGCCATCTCGATACCCAAGCCTCGGGTAGGGGCTGAGGCTGAGGCCAAAGGGGCCGGGGAGGCAGGCCTGCTGCCTGCCCTCGATCTGTCCATCCCACAGCTCAGCCTGGATACCCACCTGCCCTCAGGCAAGGTAGAGGTGGCAGGGGCTGACCTCAAGTTCAAGGGGCCCAGGTTTGCTCTGCCCAAGTTTGGGGCCAGAGGCCGGGACACTGAGGTAGCAGAACTGGTGCCGGGGGTGGCGGAGTTGGAGGGCAAGGGCTGGGGCTGGGACGGGAAGGTAAAAATGCCCAAGCTGAAGATGCCCTCCTTTGGGCTGGCTCGAGGGAAGGAAGCAGAAGTTCAAGGTGAGCGTGCCAGCCGGGGAGAAAAGGCTGAGTCCACCACTGTGCAGCTTAAGATCCCTGAGGTGGAGCTGGTCACGCTGGGTGCCCAGGAGGAAGGGAGAGCAGAGGGGGCGGTGGCCGTCAGTGGAATGCAGCTGTCAGGGCTGGAGGTGTCCACAGCCAGGCAAGTGGTCACTGAGGGCCATGAGGCGGGGCTGAGGATGCCTCCGCTCGGCATCTCCCTGCCCCAGGTAGAACTGACTGGCTTTGGGGAGGTGGGTACCCCAGGGCAGCAGGCTGAGAGTACAGCCCCTTCAGCAGAGGGTACAGCAGGCTACAGGGTCCAGGTGCCCCAGGTGACCCTGTCTCTGCCTGGAACCCAGGTTGCAGGTGGGGAGCTGTTGGTGGGTGAGGGTGTCTTCAAGATGCCCACTGTGACAGTGCCCCAGCTTGAGCTAGACGTGGGGCTAAGCCGAGAGGCGCAGGCCGGGGAGATGGCCACAGGCGAGGGTGGGCTGAGGCTGAAGTTGCCCACACTGGGGGCCAGAGTTGGGGTGGGGGGCCCGGGTGCTGAGGAGCAGCCCCCAGGGGCCGAGCGTACCTTCCGCCTCTCACTGCCGGATGTGGAGCTCTCGCCACCTGGGGGCAACCACGCCGAGTACCAGGTGGCAGATGGGGAGGGGGAGGCTGGACACAAGCTCAAGGTGCGCCTGCCCCGGTTTGGCCTGGCTCGTGCCAAGGAGGGGGCCGAGGAGGGTGAGAAGGCCAAGAGCCCCAAACTCAGGCTGCCCCGAGTAGGCTTCAGCCAGAGCGAGATGGCCACTGGGGAAGGCTCCCCCAGCCCCGAGGAAGAGGAAGAGGAAGAGGGCAGTGGGGAAGGGGCCTTGGGACGCCGGGGCCGGGTTCGGGTCCGCTTGCCACGCGTAGGCCTGGCGGCCCCTTCTAAAACCTCACGGGGACAGGAGGGTGATGCAGCCCCCAAGTCCCCCGTGAGAGAGAAGTCCCCAAAGTTCCGCTTCCCGAGGGTGTCCCTAAGCCCCAAGGCCCGGAGTGGGAGTGGAGACCAGGAAGAGGGTGGATTCCAGGTGCGGCTGCCCAGCGTGGGGTTTTCGGAGACAGGGGCTCCAGGCCCAGCCAGGATGGAGGGGGCTCAGGCTGCGGCCGTCTGAAGCCCCTGGGCAGATGGAGACTCCCTTCCTGCCTTCCTTTCTCCTCCCCCAACCCCGCTGTTGTGTGTGTGATAACTAGCACTAACCCTAAGAGGGCCAGGAGGTGGGCAACTGACCAGGACTAGTAGGGAGGCCTGCTCCTGTCTCGCTGACAGGAGTGTGTGTCTCCCACAAGCCATGTGAATAAAGTAATCCGGAAGTAGCCGTGTGTTCATCTCCTCTGTGTGCATAGCGGGAGGGGAGGGGCGGGGGGGATAGGGGCATTGCAGAGAAGGCAGTCTCCAAAGAAGAGGTTTTAGGGGTCATCTGAGCGTGGCCTGAGGGGAACCTCTGGTGTCAGGGAAGAAACAGGTCACATCTGGTCTGAGAAGAGTCAGGCGGGCTGGGTGCAGTGGCTCACACCTGTAATCCCAGCACTTGTGAGGCCAAGGTAGGAGGATTGCTTGAGCCCAGGAGTTTGAGACCAGCCTGGGCAACATAGGGAAACCTCAGCTCTAGAAAAAATACAAAAATTAGCTGAGCATGGCGGCCTGTGCCTGTAATCCCAGCTACTTGGGAGGCTGAGGTAGGAGGATGGCTTGAGCCCAGGAGGTCAAGGCTGCAGTGAGCCGTGATGGTGCCCCTGCAATCTAGCCTGGGCAACAGAGCCAGACTGTCTCAAAAAAAAAAAAAGAAAAAACAGTCAGTGTGGCCTTGCAGCAGGCCCTGGTGGGAGGGGAGACTTCCCTAGCCCTTGAGAATTCCCAGGGGTTGTTGAAGAGGACTCTGGGACGTTCCCTGGTAGAGCACAGCTTTGGGTCCCCTCTGCCAGGGAGCCAGCCTGTTCTGGGGGACCCACTCCTACCGGGCTGGTTGCTCCTCACCTGCCCTCTGCTGGCAAGGGCACTTCTGCACATCCTGGCCTTCTCTTTCCTGTCTGGCTGGTTTGACGGCCCTATCCACTCCCGCCCCACCCAGGAAGGGCGCTTCTGGTCACCTCTTCAGGATGCTGGGTCCAAAGCCTCCACCCCAAACACACAGCTGCCTCTTGGAACTAGGCCCTAGGGTCTTCAGCACCCATCAGTGCTGGTCTCAGCTGCCAGAGACCACCTGCCATCCATCCCTGCCATCCTGATTCAGGATCTGAGTCCTGGGGTCCCCACCAGTGCCTCCAGCCTCCTCCACGTCTCTCTGCGATATCCCCCCCTGGACTAAGGAGATTCGATATCCAGTCCCGAGTCTTGTCCCGACAGCCCCCCATGCTCTTCACATCTCCCTCTCCTGTCTCAGCGGGTAAGGGGCCTGGCGGATTCCCGCACTCACTTGAGTACCTTGTCCCTTTAAGCTGGCCCTCTTCTGGTCACTGCCTCACCACACACCTTTTCTTCGCCCCCACCAGACATGGCGGGAGTTATCTACACTCACTGTGCACACCATTTCCAAGTTCCCAGCATTGGAGTTTTCCTCCTACCTTGTATATGTCAGCACTGACCTCTCCGTGGCCACGCCTGAGGGTTTCCTTTGCCTCTCTCGTCGTGACTTCTCAAGGCCCCTTCGATCTTCTGACATTTGCTCCTCTCTTCCCCATACTTCTCTCTCCTTGGGCACTTGGGGCTCCTCCGGGCCCTCTGTCCACCCCAACACCCTCCCTAGGACACGTCACCCTCCCCTATGGCTTCCACACCTCCTCTCTGTGCCGACAACTCCCAAACTCTCTCCTGCATCCCCCTGGGGACCCAGCAGTTTCTGCACGCCTCTCCTGGAGGTCCCCTGGTCATTAGGAGGTTGTGTGCGTGATGGTTCAGAGCCTAGTGCTGGAGCTGGGCTGCTCAGGGTCAAAGGCTGTCTCTGGCAGTGACCTGGGTGACTAGCCATTTTATTTTATTTTTTATTTTTATTTTTCGAGACAGGGTCTCACTCATTGCTGAGGCTGGAGTACAATGGTGCAATCTTGGCTCACTGCAACCTCCGCCTCCCAGGGTCAAGCGATTCTCGTGTTTCAGCCTCCTGACCTCAGCCTCCCAAGTAGCTGGGACTACAGGTGTGCACCACCACGCCCAGCTAACTTTTGTATTTGGTTTCGTCATGTTGGCCAGGCTGGTCTCAAACTCCTGACCTCAGGTGTTCTGCCTGCCTTGGCCTCCCATGCTGGGATTACACAGATATGAGCCACTGCTCCTAGCCAGGCATTTAAAAAACTTCTTGGTGCCTTGGTTTTCCCTTCCATGAAATCCCTACTTTGTATGTTGTAAGGATCAGATGTGACTTCTAAAGCCCTCCACCCTGGTTTAAATATTTTGATGTTAAATTTTCTAATCTGGCTGGAGTGGTGGCTCATGCCTACAATCCCAGCACTTGGGCCGGGCGCGGTGGCTCACACCTGTAATCCCAGAACTTTGGGAGGCCGATGCGGGTGGATCACGAGGTCAAGAGAGGCAGACCATCCTGGTCAACATGGTGAAACCCCGTCTCTACTAAAAATACAAAAAATTAGCTGGGCATGGTGGCGTGTGCCTGTAATCCCAGCTACTCAGGAGGCTGAGGCAGGAGAATTGCCTGAACCCAGGAGGCGGAGGTTGCGGTGAGCCGAGATCGCGCCATTGCACTCCGGCCTGGATAACAAGAGCGAAACTCCGTCTCAAAAAAAAAAAAAAAATCCCAGCACTTTGGGAGGTCGAGGCAGGAGGATCACTTGTGGCTAGGAGTTTAAGACCAGCATGTACACAATACAGTGAGACCCCATTTCTACAAAAAAATAAAAAGATAAATAAAAATAAATACATTTTCTTTTTTCTTCTTTTTTTGAGACAGAGTCTCGCTCTGTCACCCAGGCTGGAGTGCAGTGGCGCGATCTCGGCTCACTACAACCTCCACCTCCCAGGTTCAAGTGATTCTTGTGCCTGAGCCTCATGAGCAGCTGGGACTACAGGTGTGTGTCACCACGCCCGGCTAATTTTTTGTATTTTTAGTAGAGATGGGGTTTCACCATGTTAGCTATGACGGTCTCAATCTCCTGACTTTGTGATCCACCCACCTGCCCCAGCCTCCCAAAGTGCTGGGATTACAGGCATGAACCACTGTGCCCAGCCTCAACATCTCCTCCAATCCGCTCATTATCCATGTTCACTTCCCGAGGACTGCCCCTTCATGCCAGAGCCCTGGGCCTGGGTCTGGTCCTGGATAGCTCCTTTCTTTCCCCCCACCTGTCAGTCTCACGGCCGGTCCTCCTGGCCTCCTGAGTGTCCCATCCACTGGCCTCCTCCTCCCCTCCCTGACCTGTCCCATCTGTGCCCTGTCCTGGACTCTTTCCCAGGCTTGGGGCCTCCACTCTTACCCGATCCAACCTATCCTTTTTCACACAGTAACTTTCTGACACTCATATCTGACCCTGCCCTCTCCTGCTCAAAGCCCTCTGTGGCTCCCCAGTGCCCTCAGAACAAAGTCCAAACTCCTTAGTCTGGCACTGAGGGCCTTTTACAACCTCACCCTATGACAGCCACAGGCTGGGACAGGAGTTTCTGAAACAGACACACACACATGCACATCACATCTCCAGAGCTTGAGAAGCTTGCCTTTCCTCACCTCTGCCTTATCCCCATTCCTTTTTGCCCAAGGCCCGCAATCAGACTCCCCTCTGTCAACACTTCGCCTGTTTGGTCCTTGCAAGATTCCGCCACTGGGCGGGGGAGGGGGCCCAGCCTGGTACCCCACCCCCACTCCAGCCAGGACTCAGGTCTCCAACAACAGAACACCAGAGCCACTCAACAACGCTGAAACCCATTCGGGGGGCCCGGGGCCCCTCGTCCCAAGCCAGGAAGGCTTTAGGGGAGCAGGATACCTGGGGGGGTTCTGGGTGCAGGCCCTGGCAGACTCTCAGTGTGGCCAAGGGGTCTGGGGGTGCCAGGGAAGCAGGGGCCAATCTCACAGGAGAAGGCACGAGTGCGGCTGTCATTCCCCCGCCGGGGGGACGGTGGTGTCAGAGGCCTTGGCGGCGAAGCCAGTGGTGCAGGGGCCTGGGCAGGGTGGTGTCCGGCAGCAGGGACACCATGGCCACCATCCAGTCAGAGACCGACTGCTACGACATCATTGAGGTCTTGGGCAAAGGCACCTTTGGGGAGGTAGCCAAGGGCTGGCGGCGGAGCACGGGCGAGATGGTGGCCATCAAGATCCTCAAGAACGACGCCTACCGCAACCGCATCATCAAGAACGAGCTGAAGTTGCTGCGCTGCATGCGGGGCCTGGACCCCGAGGAGGCCCACGTCATCCGCTTCCTTGAGTTCTTCCACGACGCCCTCAAGTTCTACCTGGTCTTCGAGCTGCTGGAGCAAAACCTGTTTGAGTTCCAGAAGGAGAACAACTTCGCGCCCCTCCCTGCCTGCCACATCCGTACAGTCACCCTGCAGGTGCTCCGAGCCCTGGCCCGGCTCAAGGAGCTGGCTATCATCCACGCTGATCTCAAGCCGGAGAACATCATGCTGGTGGATCAGACTCGCTGCCCCTTCAGGGTCAAGGTGAGTAGGGGCCACCTAGGGTGGCTGCGTCCCTAGTTCCTTGTCTTTTTCCAGCTTCCTCCAGCCCTAGATGACTTTTTTTCTTTACTTAAAAAATTTTTGGGGCTGGGCGTGGTGGCTGGTGCCTGTAATCCAAGCACTTTGGAGGCCAAGGTGGGTGGATCACCTGAGGTTGGGAGTTCAAGACCAGCCTGACCAACAGGGTGAAACCCCGTCTTTAAAAAAAAAATTGTTTTTTTAAACAAAAAACCAAAAAAACAAAACTAAAACTTAGCTGGGCATGGTGGCGCGCGCCTGTAGTCCCAGCTACTTGGGAGGCTGAGGCAGGAGAATTGCTTGAACCCAGGAGGCGGAAGTTGCAGTGAGCCGAGATCGCACCATTGCACTCCAGCCTGTGTAACAAGAGCGAAACTCCGCCTCAAAACAAAAAACAGAAATTTTTTTTTTTTTTTTTTTTTGCCAATCAATGAGAGCTTGTAAGGTTGCTGAGGTTGGTTGGCCTTGAACTCTTGGCCTCGCCTTCGCAAGCGCCACGACATCCGGCCGGAGCCACTTTGGGCTCCAAAAAAAAATTTTTTTTAAAGATATTTATTTATTTATTTATTTTGAGGCGGAGTTTTGCTCTTGTTACCCAGGCTGGAGTGCATATTTATTTATTTTTAAGGACAGGGTCTTGCTCTGTTGCCCAGGTTGGAGTACAGTGGTGTGATCATAGCTCACTGCAGCCTTGAACTCCTGAGCTCAAGCAATCCTCCCACTTTGATCTTCCGAGTAGCTGGGACTACAAGCACACACCACTGTTCCTGGCTAATTTTAATGTTTTTTTTTTTTTTTTTTTTTTCAGAACAAGGTCTTGCTATGTTGCCCAGGCTGGTCTCAAACTCCTGGGCTGTAGCAATCCTCCTGTTTCAGCTTCCCAAAGCAGTGAGATTATAGGCAGGAGCCACTGTGCCCGGTCTCTTCCTACACTGAGGTTTCTCTTGTCCACCTTGGGGGCCTGAGGTCTCCCCAACCCTGTTCCTAACAGCTCTGCCCTACTCCTGGCCCCCAAATCTTCCCCATCTTTTTGTCCCAATTCTGATGACTTCTTCATCCCAGACCTGAGGTCTCCTTGTCCTGGTCCATTCTCAGCTCAGCTCCTCTGGCCTGGTCCTGTCCTTGTGGGGCTGACATTCTAGCGGGAGAGACAGGGTCACCAAGATAAATGAGTAAAATACAGTAAGCGAGTGAGAAGCAGGGAGAGGAGGATACTGGGTGTTCATAGGGGTGGGGAATTTAGACATAGTGGTCAGCAAGGTGTCACTGAGGTGACTTTGAGGGATGTCCTGAAGGAGGGAGAAAGCTTTGTAGCCATCTGGAGACAGAGCATCCAGGCAGAGGGAACAGTCAGTGCAAAGGCCCTGAGGTAGGAGTGTATTAGCCTGTTCTCACACTGCTATAAAGAACTACCTGTAGGCTGTGTACAGTGGCTCACACCTGTAATTCCACCACTTAGGGAGACCAAGGCAAGTGGATCACTTGAGGTCAGGGGGTCGAGACCAGCCCGGCCAACATGGTGAAACCCTGTCTTTACTGATAATACAAAAAGTAGCTGGGTGTGATGGCACACGCCTGTAGTCCCAGCTACTCAGGAGGCTGAGGCAGGAGAAACACTTGAACCCAGAGGTGGGGGTTGCAGTGAGCTGAGATCATGCCACTGCACTCTAGCCTGGGTGACAGTGAGACTCAATTTAAAAAAAAAAAGCACTACCAGAGGTTGAGTAATTTATAAAGAAAGAAGAGGGGTTTAATTGACTCGCAGTTCCTCACGGCTGGGGCGGCCTCAGGAAACTTACAATCATGGCAGAAGGTGAGGGGAAGCAGGGTGTGTCTTACATGGCAGGAGGAGAGAGCATGGAAGGGAAGCTGCCACTTTTGGCTTCTTTTTTTCAGTCAGTCTTGCTCTGTCGCCTAGGCTGGAGTGCAGGGGCATGATCTCGGTTCACTGTAACCTCTACCTCCGGGTTTCAAGCAATTCTCTTGCCACAGCCTCCTGAATAGCTGGGATTACAGGCCTGTGGCACCACACCCAGCTAATGTTTGTCTTTTTAGTAGAGACAGGGTTTTACCATGTTGGCTAGGCTGGTTTCGAACTCCTGACCTTGTGATCTGTCTGCCTCAGCCTCCCAAAGTGCTGGGATTACAGGTGTGAGCCACTGTGTTCAGCCAGAAACTGCCACTTTTAAACTGTCAGATCTCCTGAGAACTCACTCACTATCAGGAGAAACAGCATAGGGGAAACTGCCCCCAGGACCCAGTCACCTTCCACTAGGTTCCTCCCTTGACACATAGGGATTACAATTGGAGATGAGGTTTTGGTGGGGACACAGAGCCAAACCATATCAAGGCGTGTGCCATTGTATGCATTTGAAGAACACCGAGGAGGCCTGTGTGGCTGAAGCAGAATGAATGAGGTGAAGAGGGAAGAAATGAGTCCAAGGAGGTGGCGGGGCCGGGCATGCAAAGCACGGACTTTGGTTTTATTCTGAGGAAGATGGAGCTATAGGAGGAATCTAAGCAGAGGGAGACACGATCTGACTCAGAGGAACAAGCCCAAGCATCGTGTCTCTGGTTGCACAGGGGGAGCAGACGGGGGTGGGCTGAGCAGGAGCAGGAAGACAGAGGGGTGACTGTACTAGTCCAGGTAAGAGACGTGGTGATCGGGATTGGAGTGAGGGTAGTGGGAGCAGGAGACCTGGGTGGGTTCTGCGTAGATTTTGGAGCTAGAGACAACAGGATTTGTTGATAGATCTTATATGAAGGGTGAGAGAAGGAGTGAGGACTAGAGGGGGACTAAAGCCTGTTGGCCCGAGCACCTGGAAGCATGTGTATAACTCATCATGCTCAGCTTATCAATCAGTAAACATGTATTAAATGCCTGCTTTTGGCCTGGCCTTGCACTGGACACACAGAAGCATCTCCTCTGTGCTGTCACAGCCCCCCAGTGCTGACCCCTCTGTCTGCTTTTCTTTTCTTTTCTTTTTTTTTGAGATGGAGTCTTGCTTTGTTGCCCAGGCTGGAGTTTAAGCGATTCTCCTGCCTCGACCTCCCAAGTAGCTGGGACTACAGGTGTCCACCACCACACCTGGCTAATTTTTATATTTTTAGTAGAGACGGGGTTTCACCATATTGGTCAGGCTGGTCTCGAACTCCTCACCTTGTGATCCACTCGCCTTGGCCTCCCAAAGTGTTGGGATTACAGGCATGAGCCAACACAATTGGCCCACTTTTTTTTTTTTTTTTTGAGACAGGGTCTGTCTCTCTCATCCAGGCTGGAGTGCTGTGGCATCTTCTCGGCTCACTGCAGCCTCCATCTCCTGGGCTCAAGTGATTATCCTGCCCCAGCCTCCTGAGGAGCTGGGACTACAGGCATGCACTGCTATGCTCAGCTAATTTTTGTATTTTTTGGTAGAGACGGGATTTCGTCATGTTGTCAAGGCTGGTCTCAAAGTCCTGAGCTCAAGCAATCCGCCCCCTACTTGGTCTCCCAAAGTGCTGGAACTACAGGTGTGACCACCACGCCCAGTCCTCTGTCTGCTTTTGAGTTTGACAGTGTCTGGATGGGTCTGAACCAGGGGCACCCTGAGGGCAAGGCCAGGGCTGACTTGGTCATCGCTGTGTCCCTGACATCTCCCAGGACTGCAGTCACAGAGCCAGTGCTAACTGAATGCTTGTCAGAGACACAGAGACACACAGAGGCAGAACAAGGCGGATTACGCTGCCCCAAGAGGTGGAAGGACAGAGACCCAGGGAAGCAGGGACTTCCACAGACACAGCAGGGGACAGACAGGATGGATCCACAGCACCTGGCTGGCATTATCACCCCCACAGTCTCTGTGGAAAGAATGAATGAATTCCGAAAACATTGACTAAGTGCCCAGGTCACTGAGCCTCTTGGGTATTGAACCCTGGCACTTTGGGATCAGAACCGAAATTAATAACCATTTCTGTAATTAATAACCATTTCATGATACTGCTTTCTTTCTTTCTTTTTTTTTTTTTTTTTGAGATGGAGTTTCGCTCTTGTTACCCAGGCTGGAGTGCAATGTCACGATCTCGGCTCACGGCAACCTCTGTCTCCTGGGTTCAGGCAATTCTCCTGCCTCAGCCTCATGATACTGTCTGAAAGTAAAAGGTGAGGGATGGCTGGGTGCAGTGACTCAGTTCTGTAATCCCAGCACTTTGGGAGGCTGAGGTGGTTGGATCAGTTGAGGTCAGGAGTTTGAGACTGTCCTGGTCAACATAGTGAAACTCTGTCTCTACTAAGGGTGTAAAAATTAGCCAGGCATGGCGTTGAGTACCTGTGATCCCAGATGCTCAGCAGGCTGAGGCAGAAGAATCGCTTAAACCCGGGAGGCAGAGGTTGCGTGAGCCCAGACCGTACCACTACACTCCAGCCTGGATGACAGAGCAAGACTCTGTCTCACAACAAAACAAAACAAAACAGTGAGGGATGGCTGAATGAAAAGCAGAAAAACTCAGAGAAGGAAAATGAGGCCAGCCAGGTGCAGTGACTCATGCTTATAATCCCAGCACTTTGAGAGGCTGAGGCAGGTGGATTACCTGATGTCAGGAGTTCAAGACCAGCCTGGCCAACATGGAGAAACCTCATCTCTACTAAAAATACAAAAATTACCCAGGTGTGGTGGTGTGCACCTGTAATCCCAAGTACTGGGGAGGCTGAGGCAGGAGAATCGCTTGAACCCAGGAGTCAGAGGTAGCAGTGAGCTGAGATACTACCACTGCACTCCAGCCTTGGGGACAGAGTGAGACTCGGTCTCAGAAAAAAAGCCCAACAAAGCAACTAAAGAGTCACAGACCCGGAGATGGACAGAGTCCAATGGCAGATGCGGGAAGATACCAGGTGAGAGATGCCAGGGGTAGCCCAGCTCGGCTGTCCCTGCAGCTTGACCTGCACACGCGCCCTCTTCCCTCCCCAAACAGGTGATAGACTTCGGCTCGGCCAGCATTTTCAGCGAGGTGCGCTACGTGAAGGAACCATACATCCAGTCGCGCTTCTACCGGGCCCCCGAGATTCTTCTGGGGCTGCCCTTCTGTGAGAAAGTGGACATGTGGTCCCTAGGCTGTGTCATGGCTGAGCTGCACCTGGGCTGGCCCCTCTACCCGGGCAACAATGAGTACGACCAGGTGCGCTACATCTGTGAGACCCAGGGCCTGCCCAAGCCGCACCTGTTGCACGCTGCCCGCAAGGCCCACCACTTCTTCAAGTGCAACCCCCATCCTGACGCCACCAACCCCTGGCAGCTCAAGTCCTCAGCTGACTACCTGGCCGAGACGAAGGTAAGGGAAACCTTGGGTGAGGGCAGTCAGTGTGGTGGCTGTTACATGAAGAAAAATAGGTCAGGCGAGGTGGCTCACACCTGTAATCCCAGCACTTTGGGAGACTGTGGTAGGAGGATCCCGTGAGCCCAGGAGGTTGAGACTAGCTTGGGGAACACAGTGAGACCTCCTCTTTGTAAAACATGAAAAAAAAAATTAGCCGGGCATGGTGGTATGGGCCTATTGTCCCAGGTACGTGGTGGGCTGAGACAGGAGAATTCCTTGAGCCTAGAAGGTCCAGGCTGCAGTGAGCTGTGATCATACCAGTGCACTTGAGTCTGGGTGACAAAGCAAGATCCTCTTTCAAAAAGAAAAAAAGAATAATCTATCAGACCGGAAAAATGGAGTGAAAATAGAGAAAAAGAAAAAACATTGTTTCAATAATTGAAAAAAAATTCTGGGTGAACTTCAGTGAGGACTGGACCTTGAGGGTCAGCCTAGGGCATTTTCTTTTCTTTTGTTTTCTTTTTGAGATGGAGTTTCGCTCTTGTTACCCAGGCTGGAGTGCAATGGCGAGCTCTCGGCTCACCGCAACCTCCACTCCCTGGGTTCAGGCAATTCTCCTGCCTCAGCCTCCTGAGTAGCTGGGATTACAGGCACACGCCACTATGCCCAGCTAATTTTTTGTATTTTTTTAGTAGAGACAGGGTTTCACTATGTTGACCGGGATGGTCTTGATCTCTCGACCTCGTGATCCACCCGCCTCTGCCTCCCAAAGTGCTGGGATTACAGGCTTGAGCCACTGCGCCCTGCCAGGCATTTTCTTTTCTTCCTTTTTTTGAGACGGAGTCACACTCTGTTGCCCAGGCTGTAGTACAGAGGCATGATCTCAGCTCACTGAAACCTCCACCTCTCAGGTTCAAGCGGTTCTCCAGCCTCAGCCTCCCTAGTAGCTGGGACTACAGGCGCATGCCACCATGCCTGGCTAATTTTTTGTATTTTTAGTAGAGACAGGGTTTCACCGTGTTAGCCAGGATGGTCTCGATCTCCTGACCTCAGGTGATCCACCCACCTGGGCCTCCCAAAGTGCTGGGATTATAGGCACGAGCCACTGCACCTGGCCTCTAGCCTAGGGCATTTTCACAGCAAGAAAGAGCTGGATGAGATCAAATGTGGGATTGGTTAGTGCTGGGGGCTGCTGCTGCAAGATAGATCTGGGAGAGAAACTGCAGGGAGAATTGGATGTTTGAAAGTCAGATGCGGGGGCTGCTGTAGCAAGAGGGATCTGGGTCATACCGCAAGTGTGACAGGAAGATTTGGGTAGCTTCTCTGCCACCTTCAGTTCTGGGGTCAGCAACTTGTGTGGCATGAGGGATTAGATCACAGAGAAAATAGGAGGTCTGAGGTTGGCTTTGAGAATTGCGAGAGAGGCCAAGTGCAGTGGCTTAAGCCTGTGGTCCCAGCACTTTGGGAGGCCAAGGCAGGAGGATCGCTTGAGGCCATCCCCAGTGAGACAGCAAGAATGCAACTCTAGAAAAATTTTTAAGGCTGGGCAAGGTGGCTCACACCTGTAATCCCAGCACTTTGGGAGGCCGAGACGGGAGAATCACCTGAGGTCGGGAGTTTGAGACCAGCCTGACCAACATGAAGAAACCCCATCTCTTAAAAAAAAAAAAATTTAGCAAGGTGTGGTGGCACACACCTGTAGTCCCAAGCTACTTGAAAGGCTAGGAGGGAAGATCACTTGAACCCAGGAGTTGACGGCTGCAGTGAACTATGACTGCACCACTACACTCCAGCCTGGGTGACAGAGCAAGACCCCGTTTCAAAAATAAAAGGATCTGAGGCCAGGTGCAGTGGCTCACCCTGTGTAATCCCAGCACTTTGGGAGGCCAAGGTGGGTGGACCACCTGAGGTTAGGAGTTTGAGACCAGCCTGGCCAACGTGGTAAAACCCCATCTCTACTAAAAATACAAAAATTAGCCAGGCATGATAGTAGGCATCTGTAATCCCAGCTACATGGGAGGCTGAGGCAGGAGAATCACTTAAACTTGGAAGGTGAGGTTGCAGTGAGCTGAGATCACAGCATTGCACTCTGGCCTGGGCTACAAGAGTACAACTCCATCTCAAAAAAAAAAAAAAAAAAGGCTGGGCACGGTGGCTCATGCCTGTAATCCCAGCACTTTAGGAGGCCAAGGCGGGTGGATCACCTCAGGTCAGGAGTTTGAGACCAGTCTGATCAATATGGTGAAACCTTGTCTCTATAACAAAAAAAAAAATTAAAAAAAAAAAAAGAATCCGGCTGGGCGTGATGGCTCACACCTGTAATCCTAGCACTCTGGGAGGCCCTAGCACTTCTGCGGGGGGTGGATCACTTGCGGTCAGGTGTTCAAGACCAGCCTGGCCAACATGGTAAAACCCCGTCTCTACGAAAAATACAAAAATTAGCCAGGTGTGTTGGCAGACGCCTATAATTCCAGCTACTAGGGAGGCTGAGGCAGGAGAATCACTTGAACCTGGGAGGTGGAGGTTGCAGTGAGCTAGATGGCACCATTGTACTCCAGTCTGGGCTGTAAGAGGGAAACTCCATCTCAAAAAAAGAAAAAAAAGGATCATTGTGAGACCTCAGGTGAGTCTAGAGGTTTGGGGCAGCAGCCAGTCGGCCACCTCTATGGCTTTCCCCCTCAAATCTGTGCAGCGAGAGCCTGGGTTAGACAGCAGAGGGGACTAGAAGTTAGAGCTTGATTTCACAGCAAGAAGGGTCTGGATGGGACCACAGGTGAGACTAAAAGTCGATGGCAGTGCGGTATCGGTGGGTGACAAACAAGTAGGGTAAGAAAGGTCTAGGTTTGACCACCGGGAGGCCTGGGATCAAGTGTGGAGCTGAGGCTGTAAGAGGGACCTGGATTTGATTCCAGGGAGGACTAGGGATTCTGGATATTCCCTCTGCTAGCTGCTGGTAGGAGCTACACCCGTGGGGCCAGGGAGGACTGGAGGTCTGGGGCGAGGGATGGAACTTGGGCCAGTGAGAGCTTCGGGTTAGATTAGAGGGGCTCAGGTGTAAGGGATCCAAGGTGGCCCTCCTAGCAGCCAGAGAGCTCCAAGTCGGATCCTAGTCAGACCCGGAAGTCGGGGCTACATATGGGTGACACAGCGGGAGTGCCCAGGGCCCAAGACCGGCACATGTGTCAGCCCCACCCCCTTCCCCATGCCCCGCCAGGTGCGTCCACTGGAGCGCCGCAAATACATACTCAAGTCCTTGGACCAGATCGAGACAGTGAATGGTGGCAGTGTGGCCAGTCGGCTGACCTTCCCTGACCGGGAGGCGCTGGCAGAACACGCCGACCTCAAGAGCATGGTGGAGCTGATCAAGCGCATGCTGACCTGGGAGTCCCACGAGCGCATTAGCCCCAGTGCTGCCCTGCGCCACCCCTTTGTGTCCATGCAGCAGCTGCGCAGTGCCCACGAGACCACCCGCTACTACCAGCTCTCGCTACGAAGCTGCCGCCTCTCACTGCAGGTGGAGGGCAAGCCCCCCACGCCTGTCGTGGCCACTGCAGAAGATGGGACCCCCTTCTACCATCTGGCCGAGGAGAAGGAGGCCGCGGGCATGGGCAGTGTGGCCGGCAGTGGGCCCTTCTTCCGAGAGAAGGCACCGGGTGTGCAAAGAGCCATCGACCAGCTGGATGACCTGAGTCTGCAAGAGGCCGGGCACCGGCTGTGGGGCAAGACCCATACTGACGCGGTCTCCGACGTGCTGGCCCCCCTCAAGGCAGCCATCACTGGCCGCCACATGCCCGACTCGGACCCCGAGCCCATTCTGGCCTTCTACAGCAGCAGCCTAGCAGGCCGCCACAAGGCCTGCAAGCCACCGTCGGGCTCCAAGTCCGACTCCAAATTCAGCAACCTTATCCAGCTGAGCCAGGTCTCGCCTGAGGAGGACAAACCCTGCTGGCGCCGCGGCTGGGAGGAAGGAGAGCATACTGGGGCCTCTGCTGAGTCCCCGGCCATCCTGCAGCGAGATAGGGATGGGCCCAACATCAAAGACACGACCGTGGATGCTGAGGTGAGCCGGGTGCGTTCAGGATATGATTAGGGTGTGAGAGGCTCAGCACACACTTACCCACATTCAAAAATAAGATTGGTGTGGGGAGGCTCAGCACACACCTGATGCCATCAGGATATAAGGCTCAGCACATACTTGGCTACCTTCAGTCTGTGGCAAAAGCTCAGGGTACTGTATTCCACTTATAAGAAGGGATAAAGAAGCTGGGCATGTGGCAGGTGCCTGTAATTCCAGCTACTCAGGAGGCTGAGGCAACGGAATTGCTTGAACCCGGGAGGCAGAGGTTGGAGTGAGCCAAGATCGTGCCATTGCACTCCAGCCTGGGCAACAAGAGCAAAACTGTCTCAAAAAAAAAAAAAAAAAAAGTGATAAAAAGCCTGGGCAACATCCTGTCTCTATCAAAAACTTAGAAATATTAGCTGGTTTTGGTGGCGTGCACCGGCAGTCCCAGCTACTTGGGAGGCTGAGGTAGGAGGAGGATCCCTTGAGCCAGGGAGGTTGAGGCTGCAGTGAGCTGCTATTACATCATCACAAAGAGGCATTGAAGGCCCAGCACTGGCGATAAAGACCCTAGCACACACTCACCTCCATCAGGAGGTGACAGAGGCTCAGCAGATGCTCACACACTATTAGCTGCTTGGCTGATGCCCCTCTCTCCTCTTCCCCACAGGGGCCAGACCCTGAGCTCTTCGACCCCAGCGGCTGTCCTGGAGAATGGCTGAGTGAGCCAGATTGGACCCTGGAGGGCATCAGGGGCCCACGGGCTCAGGGGCTCCCATCCCGCCACTCCTACCAGCATGGTCCGCACCGGGCCACCAGCTTTCTCCAGCATGTCAGTGGGCACCACTGATGGTGTTTCCACCCCTGTCCATCACAGGGGGCTGCACTAGCTGGGCTGGCATCCCCTCCCAATGCGAACTGCTCCTCAGAGCCATTTCCCGAACTACAAATTATTCTTACAGAAAGATAGCTATCTAGAAATTCCCTTTCCCCCTGCCTGCAGTGCATGCCTGCATACCTCTCCTGAACGCAGCAGGGCTTTGAAATCTGGCCTGTACCCCTTGGCCAGAGGGACAGCTGGAAGGCGGCTGCACCCCACTGGCCCTGCACCCATCCTCGGCCCTGTTGCCTCTGTCTATTTCAATACAGAAGTGTTCAACAGTCCTGCTTCAAGCCTGCTCTCACTGCCTGGGGCTTGGACTGGCTCTGGGGGAATAGGGGCTCCAGAGTGGCACCCAGGGACTTGCTCTGCGATGCTGGGCCCACTTGACCACTGGCCTGGGCTGCTGTCACACCAGGAGGGAAACACTGTGCTTGGTTGACTAACCCATGCCCTAAACAGGCTATGTGCTTGGCATGCTGGGAATCTACCCTCAGAACATGCTGTGTGCTCAACATGTGTTCATAAGCTGGTCAGGTGCTGGCATCTCCTTGTCTGTTGACCTGTCCCTCCTACATGTTTATGGGGTTGCCATGCACTCATCTACATTTGGGGCATGCTCAGTGTCGATCCACTTGGCAGGCTGAAATTCACACGAGGTGCATGCTCCCGTGTTCAGCCATGCTAGGTCCCCCATGGTGGGATGTGGCAATGGTTTGGTCTCTCCTGGTCAATCTGGGAACATGCTTCTGTTCAGCACATGCTACCCCATGCTGGCTACATGAGTGTTAAGTCCATGCCAGGCCACAGGGTGGCCCGCTACGTGCTCAGCACAGGTCAGCCCGTGCGTACTGCATGCTAAGGGCTCAGCACATGCCAGTGACAGGCTGAGGGTTCAGCACACAAGGATGTCCCCACCAGAGGCCCATGCCAGCTATCCTCTACCCCTCCACCCCATCTCACACCACTCAGTCAGGCACAGGCTGTACAGACAAGTTATTTACTTCTTATTATAACCTTGGGCCCTTTTTTGCCCTGAAAAGTGGGGGTAGGCCAGGGGGGCCGGGCCCAGCATGCACCCCCACTTCTTTGGGGGCTGATCCCTCCCCCAGCTCTGCTGGGTCCCAGGGCCACAGCGTCAGGCCAGTGAGGGCAGAGGTAGAGGTGGGAGAGCAGGGGAGAGAGCCTGAGGAGCCACAACGGGGCAGACAGAAGCGGGGGCACGGGGACAGGGACCGTGACCCAGAGCATCTGGGTCCGCAGGGGCCCAGCAGGCCTCAGAGCAGGCGGCAGGCGTTGCCCACGCTGTTGGCTGAGGTGTCAAGGTCATGGCTGTAAGGGGAGTCCCAGTCCCTCAGGAAAATGGCCTCCAGCTGGCTCCGCAGGCCACCCCTCCCGTTCTGCATCACCAGCAGCGAGGTGCCCGCCGTCTCTGTGAAGTAGTTGCCTGACCAGTTGGAGGTTCCTAGAGAGGAGCGGGTGGAGTGTGAGGGCGCCGTAAGGACGCCGGGCCTGGTGTCTGAAGCCCCCACTTCTTCTGCGCCCTGTGGTGCTCGGGACACACTCACCAATGTAGGTGGCACGTTCGGTCACCATGTACTTGTTGTGGTTGACACGGGCATATGGGATTCGAGCCTGGGCCTCATCCGCGGGGACCACGAAGAGTTTCTGATGGGGAGAGGAGGATGGGAAGGAGTGTGAGAGCCAAGGGGAGTCAGAGGAGCCCCGGGATCAGGGAGGCAGGTCTGCCTGCAGAAGGGCTGCTGTTTGTTCCTGAGGGCTTGTCTCAGGGGCCCCCCATTTCCAGAACATCTTCCATGGCCCTTCCCACCAGGGCAGGGGCTTCCTCTGGGCATCCCCACCCTGGCCCCTACCCCTCTGCCTGGGCCTCTTCCATCTCAGCCCTGACCCCTCTGCCTGGGCCTCCTCCATCCCAGCACTGACCCCTCTGCTTATGCCCCCTACTCCAGCCCCGACCCCTCTACCTGCTCACTCCCCCAGTCCTGGTCCCAACCCTTCTCCCTGTGCCCCCCCAATCCTGGTCCCAACCCTTCTCCCTGTGCCCCCCCAATCCTGGCCCCAACCCCTTTGCTTGGGCCTCTTCCATCCCGGCCCTGACCCCTCTGCCTATGCCCCGTACCCTGGCCCTAACCCCCCCTCTGCCCCCGCATCCCAGCCCCAACCCCTCTCTATGTCCCCTCCTCCCAACCTGACCCATGGTTTCCCCACTGTGATGGGGCTCACTATGGACCATCCTTGTCAGGTGACAGACAACCTCCATGAGGGCCGTGTCCCCAGGACTGCCCCACACAGGGGCCAAGGGGTGGCCTGGGGCAGTGCTTACCACCTGGATGTCGGAGTGGGTATGGTTGTCACGCAGGGCAGCCAGGGAGAGCAGGAAGGCCCGTATGGATGGGTCCGAGTGTCCCCAGCAGCTGACGAGCAGGCGCACCTTGACACCACGCTCATAGGCAGCCCGTCGCAGCTCGTCGTCAATGGCAGGCCAGAACCTGGGGACGAGTGTGCGGGAGGTGGAGGCAGGATGCAGAGGGCGGCTGCGTCCACAGGCTTCGGGGAACCAAGCCTGGACCCTCCTTTAGCTACTGGGAGGACTTCCTCATCGCTGGCTCCCAGAACCTGTTCCTGCCTCCAGAAATCCCACATCCTCTTCCTGGCTGTTGCTCCCATTCCTGCTCCCCAAAACCCAGTCTTGTCACCCTCTTTTTTTTTGAGATAGGTTCTTGCTCTGTCACCTAGGCTGGAGGGAGCAGTGGCACAATCATAGCTCAGTGCAGCCTCCAACTCCTGGGCTCAAGTGCTTCATCCTCCTGCCTCAGTTTCCTGCGTAGCTGGGACTGCAGGCGGGTGCCACCACACTGGGGTAATCTTTAAATTTTTCTGGAGAGATGGGGTCTCACTATGTTGCCCAGGCTGGTCTCAAACTCCTAGTGATCCTCCTGCCTCAGCCTCTCAAAGTGCCAGCATGCCTGGACCCATCATCTTACCTACTGCCCCTAGAACACCTCTGAGCCCCACAAACCCCATCATCCACCTGGATGTTACAGTGGGTAGGATTATCTTTTTTTTTCTTAGGCAGAGTTTCACTTTTTGCCCAGGGTGGAGTGCAATGGCACGATCTTGGCTCATCGCAACCTCCGTTTCCGGGGTTCCAGTGATTCTCCTGCCTCAGCCTCCCGAGTAGCTGGGATTACAGGCACCATCAAGCTGGGCTAATTTTGTATTTTTAGTAGAGACAGGTTTCTCCATGTTGGTCAGGTTGGTCTCGAACTCCTGACCTCAGGTGATCTGCCTGTCTTGGCCTCCCAAAGTGCTGGGATTACAGGCATGAGCCACCTCGCCTGGCCTGGTTGTTATCCTTATCCCAGGATCACAAATCCCCAAGCTTGCTACCCTAAACCCAAATACTTTTAGCCCCCATCCCCCAAGCCCCTCACTCTGTTTCCAGCCTCTTACCTCCCCAAATCCCACATCCTGCACCCCTGCCTCAGGCTTCCAGTCCCCAATCCTTGCCTCCATCCCCAATATTCTCATCTTTCTCTTTTTTGTTGTTTTTTTGAGATGAAATCTTGCTCTGTCACCCAGGCTGGAATGCAGTGGCACGATCTCAACTCACTGCCACCTCCGCCTCCCAGGTTCAAGCAATTCTCCTGCCTCAGCCTCCCAAGTAGCTGGGATTAAAGGCAGGCATCATCTAATTTTTGTATTTTTAGGAGAGAAGGGATTTCACCATGCTAGCCAGGCTGGTCTTGAACTCCTGACCTCGAGTGATCTGCCCACCTCGGACCCCAAAGCGCTGGGATTACAGGCATGAGCTGCTGTGCCTGGTCCTCTCATCCTTTTGTTTCCTTAAACCCTGTCCTGAAACCTCATTCCTGTCTCCTCTGTAATCCCTCTGTCTCCTGTCTCAAGTGCCCAGATACCTTCTTTCCATCACTGTCTCTCCCTGCGGCTTCTCTTCCATCTGTCCCCTTGCTCCACCAGCTTTCTGGTCCCCATGACTCCCTCTCCCGTCTCCTGTCTACCTGCTGTGGCTCCCTATCTCCACGCCCGGCAGTACCTGCGAGGGTGGGAGAACTCCAGAGTGGGCAAGTAGTTCATGACTGCGATGTAGATGAAACTCCGGGCACTGTCCACCACGTTGAGTAGAGCCTTCAGGTCTGGAGTGCGGCCACTTGGACACAGGGGTGGGGGCGCACTCTGAGGGCGAGGGGACAGTCAAGACACATGCCCTGCCAGGGGCATCGTCACAGTGGTCGCCTCATATGGACAGCTCGCCACAAGCCAGGTCCTGTGGATCTCACAGAATCCTCAGCCTTCATGAAGAGGAGGGTCAATCACTACGTCCATTTAACAGGTGAGGGAACTGAGGCTCAGAGGGTAAGTGACTTACTTAAGGTCATACAGCGGATAAATGGAGCCGGGATTCGAACCCAGGCTGTCTGGTTCCAGAATTTATGCTCTAACCCAGTGCTTCTCAATGTAAGGTCCCTGATCCAGCGGCAACAGCATCGCCTGGGAACTTGTTAGAAATGCAAATTCTTGTGCCTCACTGCTCATGGCCTACTGAATCAGTGCTGGGTGGGGCCCAGGAATCTGTGTTTTAACAAGCCCTCCAGGTGACTCTGAGGCATGCTCAGGCTTGAGGACCTCTGCTAAGTGACTTTCTTTTTTTTTTTAATCACCCCCCCCTTTTTTTTTGAGACAGAGTCTCTCTCTGTTGCTCAGGCTGGAGTGCAGTGGCGAGATCTTGACTCATTGCAACCTCCGCCTCCTGGGTTCAAGCAATTCTCCTGTCTCAGCCTCCTGAGTAGCTGGGACTTACAGGTGCCTGCCACCATGCCCAGCTCATTTTTGTATTTTTAGTAGAGATAGAGTTTCACCATATCGGTCAGGCTGGTCTCAAACTCCTAACCTTAGGTGATCCACCCACCTCAGCCTCCCAAAGTGCTGGATTATAGGCATGAGCCATGAAGCCCAGCCTCAAGTCATTTTCTTCCCTGATTTGCTCATAGCCCGCCTTGATTGGGAAGCTCTCGTGTGCCCGGCGCCACACTAGGCCCTCTTCCTAGCTCCACCCCCACCTTTTTTTTTTTGAGGCAGAATCTCACTGTTGCCCAGGCTGGAATGCAATGGTGCAATCTCAGCTCCCTGCAACCTCCACCTCCTGGGTTCAAGTGATCCTGCCTCAGCCTCCCAAGTAGCTGTGATTATATGTGCCTGCCATCACGCCTTGCTAATTTTTGGTAGAGATGCGGTTTCACCACGTTTGCCAGGCTGGTCTCCAACCCCTGAACTCAAGCGGTCTGCCTGCCAGGCCTCCCAAAGTGCTAGGATTACAGGGGTAAGCCACAATGCCTGCGCCCCCAGCTCCCTTAAAGGGGAAGTGGTAATGAAGAGAGCCTGAATTCCCTGTGGGAGGCCCCCAGTGAAAGACCCCAGTGAGGCACGCTTCCCTGTGTCCACGCTTTAGTGTCGTGCCTTCCACGATGACTCTGGGCTTGGACAGGTGACTTGCTCAGGGGGACCTAGGGAGACCTGTTTTGCCTGCCTCAACTAGTGAAAATATCAAGAGCAATTGTCCAGAGTGATCAGTATCTGCCATGGGCAAGAGCCAGTGTGGTCCAATAGAGCCTATCACAGTGATGGAAATGTCCAATGTGGCGGCCACTTGCTACAGGTGCCACTGAGCATATGAAATGTGGCTACTACATGAGCAACTGAATTTTGTCTTTGTTTTAGAAACAGGGCAACAGCCTGTTGCCCAGGCTGGAGTCCAATGGTACAATCAGCTCACTGCAGTTTCAAACTCCTGGGCTCAAGTGATCCTCCTGCCTTAGCATCCCCAGGGACTACAGGTGCATGCAACCACACACGGCTAATTTTTATTAATATATTTTTTTGTAAAAATGGTGTCTCCCTAATTCTTGGGTATCTTGTCTAGAACAATAAATAATCAAACCAAAAAAAAAGAAAAAAGAAATGGTGTTTCCCTATGTTGCCCAGGCTGGTCTTGAACTCCTAGCCTCAAGTATTCCTCCCATCTTGTCCTCCCAAAGTGCTGGGATTACAGGCATGAACAACCATGCCTGGCTTGAAAAAAATTCTTTTTGAGACAGGCTGTCACCCAGGCTAGAGTGCAGTGGTATGATCATGGCTCACTGCAGCCTTGATTTCCTAGGCTCAAGTGATCCCCCTGCCTCAGCCGCCCAAGTAGCTAGGACTACATACATGCACCACCCCACCAAACTATTTTTTTTTTTTTGTAAAGACAGAGTCTTGCTATGTTGTCTAGGCTGTTCTCAAACTCCTGGCCTCAAGTGATCCTCTTACCTCAACCTCCCAAAGTGTTGGGATTACAGGCATAAACTGCCTAACCTGGCCTGAATTGTTAATTGCATTTAATTAGCTTAAATTGAAAGAGCCACCTGTGGCTAATTCAAGTGATTCTCTGCCTCAGCCTCCCAAGTAGCTGGGATTACAGGCACCCACCACCATGCCTGGCTAATTTTTTTGTATTTTGAGCAGAGATGGGGGTTTCACCATCTTGGCCAGGCTGGTCTTGAACTCCTGACCTCGTGATCCACCTGCCTCAGCCTCCCAAAGTGCTGGGATTACAGGCGTGAGCCACCACGCCTGGCCCATTTTCTAACTGGAATAGAGGCCTAAGGATGTTGGGAACTAGACCAGACCCCTGACCAAGCAGAATGAGCTGGGGTGAGGACTGGCAGCCAGGATATGCCCTCCCTATCACCAGCAGACAGTGACAGATGGAGGCTGTGAGTGATGGCATGGAGCTGGGACATGGCAGGCCCCACTTGCCCCAGACTCACCGCCAGGTAGGCCAGAGCAGGGGTTCCATTGAGGCAGATCTCCATTGGTGTCTCTTGGTTGTAGCGGGTGTCATAGGGCCGGGGCCACGTTGATGGGATGGAGCTGCCTGCCTGGCCCAGGAACCAGTAGGCCTCAAATATCTTGGTCAGGTCACGAGCCAGGCAGCTGCAGTTGTACATGACCACACCCAGCTCCTTGACCTGTGGGAGGCCAGTGCTGAGCTCAGGGATAGTGGCCTGGTGCTCACAGACGATAGGGACACTCCCCAGCCTGGTCTCTGTCTATCCCTCTGTCCCTCAGTGCCCCCTCCACCCCAGCTCCAATAGCTAAAAACATGGAATGATTATCAGCTTAAGTTTTGATGAAAATCAGTTATCAAATCCGTTCAGAGTTTCTGGAACCTCTGTAATCTGCTTCTACCCTTCATGGAGATAGCTACTACTTGTTCTTAGGTCTAGGCTGACATGCTTCCTCCTTTAGGAAGCCTCCCGTGACTACCCAGCCTGTGCCAGGCATTCCTCTGGGCTCTCAATA
Source organism: Saguinus oedipus (assembly GCA_031835075.1). NCBI lineage: Eukaryota > Metazoa > Chordata > Mammalia > Primates > Cebidae > Saguinus > Saguinus oedipus. Next base: position 43,221,634 of record CM063187.1, on the reverse strand, counting down.
GTCCCTTGGGATTCCCTTCTCATTCTCTCTGGTGACAAACTGGTCTTCCCATTGGGTTGGGAGGACAGGCACCAGCGATGTCTCAGTCACAGCTGTATCCATAGCATCTCCCTACATAATTGCTGAGATTAAGGGTTAGGGGAAATACCTGTTGAGGAAATGAATTTGTGAATTAATGTCCTGTCTTATTTTCACCTCAATGCCCGAGCTGTTTCATGTTCCCTATTTTGGGCTAATTCCTCCCTATCCTTCAGGGATCAGATTAGTTGGACCTCCTTTGGGAAACCCTCCAATACCCCAGGCTGGGGTCTCTGAGCTTCCACAGCCCTCTGTTCCCTCCATCCTGGCCCTGACCCTCTGTCTATGTCTCCCCAACCCTAGCCCTGACCTCTACGGGCTGTCACTGTCAGGTAACAGGCCAGTCTGCACTGGACTGGGAGTTCCATGAGGTCCATCTGCTACTACCAACATTGTCAACATTACCTGGGACAGAGCTGGACTTAGAGCAGGCACACAGAGATGTACAATGAAGGTCAAATGGGTACGCAGGTCCTTAATGCCCCGTAGAGGGGCTGGTAACTGCAATCATGGATCAGAGGGAGCCCCAGGCTTCCAGGAGTACGGGGGAGGGCAGTAGAGGGCTCCATCTCGGGATTATTCTTTTCTTTTGAGACCGGGTTTCACTGTCACCCAGGCTGGAGTGCAATGGCACAATCTCAGCTCACTGCAACCTCTGCCTCCCGGGTTCAAGCGATTCTCTTGCCTCAGCCTCCCCAGTAGCTGGGATTAGCGGTGCCTGCCACTACGTCTAGCTAATTTTTTATTTTTAGTAGAGATGGGGTTTCACCACTTTGGTCAGGCTGGTCTCAAACTCCCGGCCTCAGGAGGTTCACCTACCTCGGCCTCCCAAAGTGCTGGGATTACAGGCATGACCCGCCGAGCCTGGCCTATTCTTTTTCATTTTGACAGGGTCTCACTCTGTTGCCCAGGCTGGAGTGCAGTGGCACAAATACAACCCACTGTAGCCTCAAACTCCTGGGCTTAAGTGATCTTCCCACTTCAACCTCCCAAGTAGCTGGGACCACAGGTGTGTGCCACCACACTTGGCAATTTTTTTTTGGAAGGGATGTTGCCCAGACTGATTTCCAACTCCTGGGCTCAAGCGATCCTCCCACCTTGGGCTCCCAAAGTGTGGGGACTACAGGTGTGAGCCACCATGCCCAGCTTGATTAGTGAGGCCTGCTAGGAGGCAGGGAGGAAGTCATTGCAGAGAATGGGTGGAGAGGACTCTGGATTGAGTAAGGGGTGCAGTCGGAGGCTGGGTGCCCTGCGTGGCAGTGAGTGACCTGGAAGGAAGGTAGACAGGGTGCAGGCAGACCTGGGTCAGTGAGCGCCAGTCCATGTTGGCACTGCCCAGGTAGAAGTGCGTCTGGTCCACCACCCAGAACTTGGTATGCAGGACGCCATGGGTCAGCTTCTGCATGTCCACCATGCGGACCTGGGCACCTGCGACCAGCAGGGGCAGTGATCAGGGGCCAGGCTGGGTAACCCCAGGCCCACCCCAACCCCAGTTGGGCCCCAGCTCACCACTCTGCAGCAGGGCCTGCAGGTCCGCCTGAGGCTGGGGCCCGCTGGGCTTGCTCACGACGATCCGGACATTCACGCCCTTTGGTGCCAGGGTCTGCAGCTGCTGGAGGACCTCCTCACCCTGTGGGGAGGGAAGGGGAGAGCTTCTGAGGGGCTGGACCAACCAGCTCTCTAACCCCACAAGGCAATGCCCAGTGGAGTTATTTTAAGACATGATCAGGCATAAACAGGCTTTCCATTAGCCTGCATAGATTAAAGACTTTACAGATTAAAATATTAAGACTTCCTTATCTGTTTAAAACATCTTTATCTGCTTTAATAATTAGTTGCCTGTGATCCCCCTCCAAGGCCTCCTGACCACTCTTGCCCCTCAGGGACCTTCTCAAAATTCAGCATCAAGGCAGGCCCTCCAGGCCTCTCCCAGGATGTTGTGGGTGAGGCTCAGGCACGGGGGTCCCAGAAGGCATGGGGTGAAGCACAATGATGCCAACAGTAGCACCAGTCAAGGATGCCCATGCTAGGCCCCTTTTCAGCAAACTCACTGAATTCTCACAACCCGGTGAGGCCAGTCTAATTATACCCCCACCCCCAACCCCATCCCAGAGAACTCAGTAGTGGAGTGGGATTTTGTTTGTTTGTTGAGACAGAGTCTTGCTATGTTGCCCAGGCTGATCTTAAGTTCCTGGACTCAAGCAGTCCTCTTGCCTCAGTCTCCCAAGTAGCTGGTACCACCACACCCATCTCTGGTGCAGGATTTAAACCTAGATTACCTGCCGCCTACATGTGTTTTAAACCACTTCAGAGGGAGCCAGCATGGAGTGGGAACTCACACGGTTTCTTAACTTAAAAGAATTGCTTTTTTAGAGACAGGGCCTCACTATGTTGCCCAGGCTAGGGTGCAGTGGTACTATCATGGCTCACTGTAGCCTCCAACTCCTAGGCTCAAGCCATTCTCCTGCTTCAGCCTTCCAAGTAGCTGGGACCACAGGTGTGTACCACTATGCCTGGCTTTGGTTTTTAACTTTTGTAATTATTATTACTTTATCTTTTTTCTTTCTTTTTTTTTTTTTTGGAGACAGAGTTTTGCTATGTTGCCCGGGCTGGAGGATAGTGGCATGATCATGGCTCACTGCAGCCTCCAACTCCTGAGCTCAAGCCATCCTCCTCCTTCCATCTCCTGAGTATCTGAGATTGCACCACAACACCCTGCTAATTTTTTTTATTTTTAGAAGAGATGGGGTCTCACTATGTTGCTCAGGCTAGTCTCGAACTCTTAGGCTCAAGTGATCCTCCTGTCTAGGCCTCCCAAAGTGGTGGGATTACATGTGTAAGTCACCACACCTGGCCAAAATAATCTTTTTTTCAGGCAGTTCTTAAGGGGCCTTATTTCAGTAAGTTTTAAGACAACTTCTCACAAAAAGAGGCAGTAGGGAGAAGAAAACAGAAGGAACAAATTGGTGGTTTTCCAATAGCAGAGGTTATCCATGTAGGCTGTTCCTTTTCAAATCATGAAGGAAGTTTTTTTGTTTTTTTTTTTTGAGATAGAATTCTGCTCTATCTCAGGCTGGAGCGCAATGGCGTGATCTTGGCTCACTGCAACCTCTGCCTTCCAGGTTCAAGCGATTCTCCTGCCTCAGTCTGCCGAGTGGCTGGAAGTATAGGCATGCGCCACCACGCCCGGCCAATTTTGTATTTTTAGTAGAGGCAGGGTTTCTCCATGTTGGTCAGGCTGGTCTCGTACTCCTGACCTCAGGTGATCTGCCTGCCTGAGTCTCCCAAAGTGCTGGGATTACAGACATGAGCCACCACACCCAGCATCTTTTACGTTAAGTTTGTCTGCAGATTCTACAAGGATGTAGTAACAGCAGACTCACAAAGGCTGACTCTATGTCAGGCACTGTCCTAAAATTTGCATGGATTAGTCCATTTCATTCTCACAAGAGCCCTAAGAAGCAGGTGCTGTAAGTTGGCCCCATATTACAGATAAAGAAACTGAAGCCGGAGAGAAGAGGTGACCTGTCTGGGGTCACACAGCTGGGAGGTGGCCCCTATCTTGAGGCTGGGCTGTTAATTACTCCACTCTTCCATATCTTTGTGTGACGGGGTCAGGGCAGCTTGTGGGCGAGTGACATCTGCCAGCCTACTAATCCCTTGTAATCAAACTCGCACCCTGACATTCAGAGGCCTACAGATGACCGTGACAAACGCCCCCAGTCCAGAGGGCCATGTGAAGACAGCTGCTTCCAAACACCTGTGTCCAATCCACGGTGTGAAACATGCCCATCTGTCTCCTGGGCTGCAGGAGAAACCCCTTCATCACCCACAGCCCCTGCTGCCTCCCATCCCCTTCCCCTGCTGCTGGCCAGGGCCAAAGTTGCAGGTACCTGCTGGGCAGAGGGCTCCTGTGTGTGGGTGTCATCGTTGGTGAGGGTCCAGTAGAAGGAGGCGATGTCCAGGCTGCTGTGTGCACCGGCAAGCAGGCCCAGCCAGGCCTGGCTGGTGGAAGGGTTCCCCATAGAGGCATTGGGGAAGTCCAGGCCCTCAGGAATGCTTTCCACCAGCACTGCTCTGGGAGATGGGGAATGCTATCAGCCATAGGGTGCTGGAGGTGACTGCTCTGCTGTCCATCCATGGGTGTGTTGAACAGACCGTATTTTTTTTTTAGAGACAGAGTCTTGCTCTGTCTCCCAGGCTGGGAGTGCAGTGACGCAATCTCGGTCCACTGCAGCCTGGAACTCCTGGGCTCAAGTGATCCTCCAGCTTCAACCTCTTGAGTAGATGGGACTACAGGTGTGTGCCAGTATGCCTGGCTACTCTTTTTACTTTTGGTAGAGATGGAGTCTCACTACATTGCCTAGGCTGGTCTGGAACTCCTGGACTCAAGCATTCCTCCCGCTTCAGCCCCCCTCAAAGTGTTGGGATTACAGGGGTGAGCCACTGAGCTTGGCTAAACTGTATTTGAGTTTTTCTTTTCTTTTATTTTTTAACTCAATATGTTGAAACATTTCTTTTAAAAAAATTTTTTTAAACTATGTATTTGAATGTGTGCCTAGACACTCATGATTCTCTGTGTGTCTGTGAATATGTCTGTCTAGAGGTGTGGAAGGAAGGTCGTGTATTTAGATGTGTGTGTGTGTGTGTGTGTGTGTGTGTGTGTGTCCCCACATATGTGGGTGGAAGATGCTGTGTCTATTCACTGGCCAGATAGAAGATGACGCTGTGGCTGCCATAGAAACTGTGTGTGGAGGAGGAGGGGGCGGACAAACACTTGGGAGTCTGCAACCTCCTCACTTGTGGCAAGCGCTGGGTAGGGATGACTGCAGGCCCTGCTTAGTGTGTGCTTAAGTGTCCCTGGTCTGGCAAGCCCCTCCCCCCACCACCTGCAGCGCCCCCCACTTACTCGCAAGGGTCATAGCAGGGGGCTGGGCGCTGGTTGGGTCCAAAGAGATGCAAGTCGCCGTATTCCCATAGAAACAGCTGAGTCATCAGGGCTCCGAAGCCCACAACCGCCAGAATGAGGACCAGCAGGACCCAGCGGGCTTTCTGTGGGGAGGAGGAGGTGGTCAGCCAGCCCAAGGGGGCAGCCCAGCTTGTCCCTGAGACAGAGTGAGGGTGGCGGAGGGCTCCTACCTTTTCTGCAGCCTTCCATGCCTCAATCTCATTCATGGGTAGCTCGCTGGCAGGCTCCTCTGCAGGCACCTTTAGCTAGGGGATGGGGACAACAACGGGGGTAACAGGGTGGCTCTTCAAATCCCCACCCCCACTGCACCCAGCTCCACCCTGCAGAGCCCCCCAATCCACCTACCTCCTGGTACATCAGTTTAGGCTTCATCTCGCCTCGAGGCTGGGGGGTACGCAGAGCCCAGCTGAGAAGGTGGGTGTGTCAGGGTCTCCAAACTGGCAGAACAAAAGTGGGCACACTGTGGGGCGTTCTACGCTTTCGAGGGACAGACATCACAGAAGGGTGATTAGTCTTGGGGCTATTCATAAGCACGGGGGCCACTGGCACACTGCCCACCACCCCAAAAAGAGGAAGCTGGTCACTGGTCAGCAGGATTTCGAAATCCCTCAAAATCCAACGACTCTGCTGCCTACTCATCACTCAGCAGTGCCCACCCTGCCCCCATCAGCACCCACGCAGCTCCCCTCTAGCAGTCCCCTTCTCCCTCCTCCAATCTCTAGACACCCATAGAAAGACAGCCCTGGATGAGGTCAGCGGAGTCCCAGGTCTTTGTGCCTGCCTTTTCTCAGCCCTGGAACTACACAGTGGGTATATTCGAGGTGGCTCCTCTGCCGTCACTCAGGTTACCCCCACACCACACAGCTCAGCCGGGGATCCTGAGGACCTCCCTGCCACCCCGGTGCCCATCCCCCCAGCCAGCCTCCTCCCACCTACCCCTGAGGGGCCTCGGACTCGCTCGCAGGCGTCTGCTGCTACCTCCGTGGGGCCCCAGCTTCTGCCCGGACAGGCTGAACAGGGGTGGGAGGAGGGGGCGGGGCAAGCGGGAGCTCCGCCCACTGCAGCAGGGAGTCTGCGCACTGCGCGCCTCAGCCCGGGCTCACCGCAGCGAGAAGGGGGGCTCGGCCCCCCAGACGCGGTCGCTCCAACCTGGCCCTGTTGGGGGGCAGTACATGGCTGGGGATGGGCTTTGCTACATTCCACCCTAGAGTCCCCGTGTGGGGCAGAGAGGCCACAGGTAAAGAATAAAAGGAACTTCACGTCTTTTCTCGTCTACAAACCTTGTGAATTTTTGTACCTTGGGCATGCATTAGCTGGTCAAAAATAAATACATAAATAAAATTAATAAAACGCTTATAAAATGAAACGGAGAGATCAAAGTTGAATAATAGGATGAAAAAATGTAGCGATAAAGTCAAAAGAAGGCAGTTTACGGTAGGCGATGGGAAGAAAAGGGCAGAGGAGACGGTGGATTTTCTGTTGGAGTCTATTTGGATTTCGGTATTTGATTTTTTAAAAACAGCTAAGTGACATTTTGATAGGGATTTAAACATTTATTTTCCGATCCACCCCATCCCATATCTCCCAAGAGGGATTTAAGGCCCCGGCTGAAGAAAGACATTGGAGAACCCTTTCCTCTCTCATCCCTCCTCTCCTCATTGAGAGGGTGGTACCTCTCTAAATGAGACAGGGACACTCTCTTCCATCAAGCTCCCCCAAACACACATGGCAGGAAGTCAAGAGACAACTGCAGAAAAGGAGTTTTACTGAGAGAAGCAACAGGTCAGAAGTGGTTGCCTTCAAGGGAGTGGGGATTTCAGAGTAGGTCAAGATTGCTTTTTATCATGTCTCTTTTCTTTTTTTTTTTTTTTGTGTGTGTGTGTATCAGGGTTCTGTTCCCTAGGGTGGAGTGCAGCAGCAGGATCACAGCTCACTGCAGCCTCAACTTTCCAGGCTCAAGCAATCCTCCTGCCTCAGCCTCCTAAGTAGCTGGGACTACAGGCACAGGCCACCATGCCCAGCTAATTAAAAAAAAAAAAAAAAAAAAAAAACTTTGTTGTAGAGATGGGGTCTTGCTTGCTGTCCAGGCTGGACTCCTGGACTCAAATGTTCCTCCTACCTTAGCCTCCCAAAGTTTTGGAATTATAGGCATGAGCCACCACACCTGACCCCTATTTTCTTTTCTTTTCTCTTTTTTTTGAGACAGAATTTCACTCTTTTGCCCAGTCTGGAGTAGAATGGTGCAATCTCGGCTCACTGCAACCTCTGCCTTCCAATTTCAAGCAATTCTCCTGCCTCAGCCTCCCGAGTAGCTGGGATTACAGGCGCCCGCCACCACACCTGGCTAATTTTTGTATTTTTAGTAGAGATGGGATTTCACTATGTTGGCCAGGCTGGTCTCAAACTCCTGACTTCATTATCCACCCACCTCAGCCTCCCAAGGTGTTGGGATTACAGGCGTGAGCCACCGTCCCTGGACTATTTTATTATTATTATTTTTGAGACAGAGTCTTGCTCTGTAACCAGGCTGGAGTGCAGTGGTACCATCTCGGCTCACTGCAACCTCCCACTCCCAGGTCTAAGCAACTCTCTTGCCTCAGCCTCCCAAGTAGCTGGAATTACAGGCAACCGCCACAACACTGGGCTAATTGTTTTTGTACTTTTAGTAGAGACAGGGTTTCTCCATGTTGGCCAGGCTGGTCTCAAATTCCTGACCTCAGGTGATCCACCTGCATTGGCCTCCCAAAGTGCTGGGATTACAGGTGTGAGCCATTGTGCCCAGCCTTATTTTCTTTTTTAAAATTGTGAAACATAAGCTATTTTCTGAGAAGTACAGAAAATATCTCTATGTAGGTTGAGAAATAATTATAAAGCAAACACAGGTGTCACTAGTTTCATCACCTTTTAAAAAATCAGGGGCATGCATTACTGTTTTTTGAAAAAGAATAAAAAAGAAAACTCTCAAAGAGAGCTAGGTTCTCCCTTACTCCAAGATCCAACCCAGATTTTTAGGGATAACTTGCAAACTCCTCCCCACCAATGTCAGATCCCAGACTGGTAAGGGTAGAACATGCTAGAACCCCTCTTCATGGCAGGAAGACAAATGGGGATGCCTAAAAAGGATCTAGCAGGCCGGACGTGGTGGCTCACACCTGAAATCCCAGCACTTTCGGGGGGCCCGAGGTGGGCGGATCACCTGAGTCAGGAGTTTGAGACTAGCCTGGCCAACATGGTAAAACGCTGTCTCTACTAAAAATACAAAAATTAGCTGGGCGTGTTGGCGGGCGCCTGTAATGCCAGCTACTTGGGAGACTGAGGCAGGAGAATTGCTCGAACTGGGGAGGTAGAGGTTGCAGTGAGCTGAGATTGTGCCACTGCACGCATGCCTGGGCAACAGAATGTGAGACTCTGTCTCAAAAAAAAAAAATCAAACTGGTATTGCTGACAAATTAAGAAAAAAAGAAAGGATCTAGCAAGAAATGGCAACAGACTAAGGTTATTTGAAAGTCCAGAGGTCTAAGACATCAGTCTTAGAGGCGGCTGACCACAGCATTGTGTGTGGAGGAGGCAGGAAGGATACGGGAAATGCTTGCCTTCAGTTTTCTTTGAAGGCCTTGGTGAGAAATACTTTTATGGAAGAATATGGAGTTGGAAGAGCAGGCGATGTGAAATTAGGGAAGCCAAGATGAATAAAAACAAAACTGAAGGCGAGGTGGGGCATGGAGATCTGAGTTAACAGGACTGGCAGCGTCAGGGCTGGAGAACTGGAATGGTCACCAATAAACCAAAAATGGAAGAAGGGCCGGGAACTGTGGCTCACACCCATAATCTCAGCACTTTGGGAGGCTGAGGTGTGAGGACTGCTTGAGACCAGGAGTTCCAGACCAGCCTTGGCAACATAGCAAGGCCCAGTCTCTACAAGAAAATAAAAAATAAAAACAAAATAAAAGTGGGAAGAAAATAGATGGACTTCGTTCAAATTGTCAGTGATGTTTTGGTTTTCAAATTGTACAGTGATTACAGGTCTGTAATGATTAGTTTAACTTTTGATAGATTTTAATTTTATTATTTTTCTTACTGTATTAACTTTTAATTAAAAAGTAAACTAATAAGCCAGGCACAGTGGCTCATGCCTGTATCCTAGCACTTTGGGAGGCTGAGGCAGGTGGATCACGAGCTCAGGAGTTCGAGACCAGCCTGGCCAACATGGTGAAACCCTGTCTCTACTACAAATACAAAAATTAGCCAGGCATGTTGATGCACACCTGTAGTGCCAGCTACTCGGGAGGCTGAGGGAGGAGAATTGCTGGAACCTGGGAGGTGGAGGTTGCAGTGAGCCAAGATCGTGCATTGCACTCCAGCCTGGGTAACACCGAATATTGGAGGGCCAAGTACTGTGGTTTACGTGTGTAATCCCAGCACTTTGGGAGGCTGAGGTGGGAGGACTGCTTGAGCCCAGGAGTTGGAGACCAGCCTGGGCAACATAGTGAGATGTAATCTCTACAACAGATGAAAAAATTAGCCTGGTATGGTAGTGTGGACGTGTAGTTCCAGCTATTTGAAAGACTGAGGCAGGTGAACTGCTTGAATCTGGGAGGTGGAGGCTGCAGTGAGCCCTGATTGTACCACTGCACTCTAGCCTAGCTGACAGAGTGAGAGCCTGTCAAAAAAAACCAACAGTTGGGCGTGGTGGCTCACCCCTGTAATCCCAGCACTTTGGGAGGCTGAGGCGGGCGGATCACCAGGTCAGGAGAGCAAGACCATCTTGGCCGACATAGTGAAACCCAGTCTATACTAAAAATACAAAAAAATTAGCTGGGCGTGGTGACGCATGCCTGTAGTCCCAGCTACTTGGGAGGCTGAGGCTTGAGAATTACTTGAACCCAGGAGGTGAAGTGCAATGAGCTCGGAACACTGCACTACAGTCTGCAGTCTCCATCCCAAAAACAAACACACTAACAAACAAACAAAAACTAGTACTGGAGAAGCGATTTAGATTGGATTAGACTGGCAAGACAATACAGTGAGTGCTAGAGCCAGATAACTGAGCTTCAGTACTTAGTGACTGTTTGACCTTGCAGAGTGACAACGCCTCTGTGCCTTGATTTCTCCATCTGCAAAATGGGCATGGTAACAATAGCATTTGCTGTTCATAAATTTTACTCACGTTTACTGGTTGCCTGGTGTGCATCAGGTATTGTTTAGGCACTGGGGATACAGATGTGAAAAAATTTACATGAGGGAAAAATAGAGGCTGGGCGTGATGGTTCATGGCTATAATCCCAGCACTTTGGGAGGCCGAGGTGGGTGGATCACCAGAGGTCTGGAGTTCAGACCCACCTGGCCAACATGGCAAAATCCCATCTCTACTAAAAATACAAAAATTAGCCGGGAATGGTGGCAGGCACCTGTAATCTCAGCTACTTGGGAGACTGAGGTGGGAGAATTGCTTGAACCCGGGAGGTGGAGGTTGCAGTGAGTTGGCGCCACTCACTCCAGCATGGGCAACAGGAAACTCCATCATCTCAAAAAAAAAACAAAAAACAAAAAAACAAGATAATAAATGATATATTAGAAGGTAGTAAGTGCCATAGAGGATCCAGGAAGAGAGGTGGGGGTGGAATTGTTTGTGATATTTAGTAAGCAGGTCAGAAAAGGCCTCACTGAGAAGGGGATACCTGAAAAAAACTTCAGGGAGGGGTGAGATGGACATCTGTGAGAAAAATGACAGGACAAAGGCCCCGAGGGAGGAATGTGCCTGGTGTGGATGGAGAAGAGTGAGTATGCCAGTGTATCTGTAGTGGAGTGGGCTGGGGGGAAAGGGAGAGATGTCACAGAGGTGACAGGGCCAGATCTTTTGGGGCTGCTTGGACTGAATGGGATGGGGTCACGTGTGGGCTCCCAGCAGGGAAGGATGATGTGATCTGCTTCCGATTTTTTTGAGATGGGGGATCTCACTATGCTGCCCAGGCTGGTCTTGAACTCCTGGCCTCAGGTGAACCTCCCCGCCTTGGGCTCCCACAGTGTGGGGATTTCAGGCATGAGCCACTTCACTGGGCTTGCGTTGGACTTTGCAGTGGGTTGAATGGTGGCCTCAAAAAAGATATGTCCCACACAAGCATAATCGCTGGAACTTGTGTGCATGTGCCCTTATTTGGAAAAAGGATCTTTGCAACTGTAATTAGATTTAGGATCTTGAGAAGAGATCATCCTGGACTATCTGGATGGGCCCTAAATCCAATCACAACTGTCCTTCTCAGAGATAAAACAGGCATAAGGCCATGTGAACAGGGAGGCTGAGATTAGAGTGATGTGGCCACAAACACAGCAATGCCTGGAGCCACCAGAAGCTGGGAGAGGTGAGGAACGGAATCTTCCCTCCAGCCTCTCGAGGAGCATGGCCCTGCTACGCCTTGAGTTTGGACTTCTGGCTCCAAAACTGAGAGAATGAACTTGTTGTCTTTTTTTTTTTTTTAAAGACAGAGTCTTACTCTGTCACGCAGGCTAGAGTGCACAGTGGTGAGACCTCAAGTGATCTACCCGTCTCGGCCTCCCAAAGTGCTGGGATTACAGGCATGAGCCACTGCGCCTGGCCATGCATTCTGTTGTCATAAGCCACCAGTTCGGTGGCAATTTGTTACAGTGGCCCGAAGAAACAAACACAGGTGTTACAGGCTGGGGGACAGGCTGGGGCAGGGCCAGGGAGCTCAGGGAGGAAGCCGCTGGGAGCATCCAGGCAGGAGCCAAGGGTGGACAGGACCAGGGTGTGGGCAGCCAAGTGTCAAAGAAAGGGCAGGTTCTGGATGCATTTTGAAGGTGGAACAGATGGGATTTCCAGGCTGGATGTGGGTTTGAGAGTAGTAAAGGAGTCAGGGATGACTCTAAGGGTTTTGGCCTCAGCAAATGCAGGGATTGGAGTAGATAGCTGATTGGGCAAGGCAGGGAGGGGCAAGTTTTCAGAAAAGACCAGGAGTTTGGTTTTGAACATACAACATTTGAGATGTCTACAATCTGACTGACTCCTCTGAATTAAAGGAGTTAACAGGTGGCTAACACCTGTAATCCCGGCACTCTGGGAGGCTAAGGTTGGGGGTGGATTACATGAGGCCGGCAGTTCAAGACCAGTCTGCATGACACAGCAAGACTCATGTCTACAAAAACTAAGTTAAATTTTTAAAAAGGAATGAACATACATAGAATGTGCATAGAAGAGCCACCGGCATGCAAGAGGCTCTCAGTAAAGGTGACTCAAGGCTCCTAACAGTCCCCCGTGCAAAGGCATCCCCCATCCCACCCCCAGACACAAGACGGTTGCTTTTCATTGTAAGTCTTTACTTATATTGAATTTTTTTTTAATGGACATAGAACTTCTATGGAAACTAAATTATAAAGAGCTCAGACTCCTAGCTAGGGTGTCCCATCATCAGATCCCAGCCTCCAGAGGACTGTGGCCTCAGGTGAAGGAAATCAGGTCCCCTCCCTGCTGAGATCCTTGTGGGAGCAGAGCAGGGTGAAACTGAAGGTGGGCACAGGCAGCTGGGTACTGGAATTCCTCCTCAGCCTGTCTCAATGCCTGTGTTCTCAGGACCCTAGAACCCCCACGGGACTCCCAACTCGACCTGTCCAGGTTGGTACTTACGCTATGCCTCCTCGTTGGTATGACATGAGATGAGATCAGGTCTCATCTGGGAGACAGCACTGCCAGGAATCGTGCCCTCTCCCAGCCCACAGAACACTGCCCAGTCCTCTTGACTTGTGGTCCTGCCCGCCTTGGGGCATGACACCACAGCCCACAAAAAGGAGGAAGTAAAACCCACAGGGTCACAAATCCCTGAACACCCCACCCCCAGGGGAGGGAGGCAGTGGGAGATTTGATTCCTCCTCTAGAGCAGCCCTTTAAATTGGAGAGCTCACGGTTCAGATCCACTTCTGCTACTTTCTTGCCAAGTGACGACGGGCATAGGGCTTTACCTCTGAGCCCTATTAGCCTCATCTGTAAACCAGTATCGGCCATATTGACAGGGGATGGTGGCTTATGCCTATAATCCCAGCACTTTGTGAGGACAAGGCAAGAGGATGGCTTGAACCCAGGAGTTTGAGACCAGTTAGAACAATAAGGTGAGACCCCCATCTCTACAAAAACTTAAAAAATTGGCTAGGCAGCTGGGCATGGTGGCTCACTCCTATAATCTCAGCTCTTTGGGAGGCTGAGGCAGGTGGGTCACCTGAGGTCAAGAGTTCGAGACCAGCCTGGCCAACGTGGTGAAACCTCATCTCTACCAAAAATATAAAAATTTGCCGGGCATGGTGACAGCTACTTGGGAGGCTGAGGCAGGAGGATCGCTTGAATCTGGGAGGCAGAGGTTGCAGTGAGTCAAGACTACATCATTGCACTCCAGTCTGGGCGACAAGAGTGAAGCTCTGTCTCAAAAAAAAAAAAAGAAAGAAAAGGCCGGGTTCGGTGGCTCACGCCTGTAACCCCAGCGCTTTGGGAAGCCGAGGCAGGTGGATCACAAGTCAGGAGTTCAAGACCAGCGTGGCCAACATGGTGAAACCCCACCTCTACTAAAAATACAAAATTTAGCCGGGTGTGGTGGTGGGTGCCTGTAATCCTGACTACTCGGGATAATTGGCTAGGAGTAATGACCCTGCCTACACCTGTGGTCTAAGCCACTTGGGAGGCTGAGGTGGAGGGATTGCTTGAGTTCGGGAGGTCAAGGCTGCAGTGAGCCGTGATTGTGCCATGCACTCTACCCTGGGCAACAGAGGAAGACCCTTTCTCAAAACAACAACATATCATCTTATATGCACTGGAGGGTGGTGACTGGGGAATCTCCAAATGGTTAAAGGGTGGGTCTCAGGGTCCCACAGCTCTGACTTCAGATCTCAGCTCTGTGGAAGTGGGAAACGAGGTTCCCTTCTCTAAACCACACTTTCATTCTCTGAACAATGGGGAGATTAATAATACCAACCTCACATTTGCTGGGAAGAGTCAGTGAGATCATCCATGGGAGGCAGGAAGCACAGAAAGCCCTTGAAACATGCTGCTTGGTGAGATCTGCGCACGCCCTCGTATCTTGTATACAAGTCAATCACGCATAATCAACTTGTATGTGTCCCTTGCTATGTCCGTGTCTGCTTTATTCCTCCTCTGCAGGGCCCAGGCCATTGTAATTGCTCAACAGATATTGAAGGCAAAAGAAATGGAGAAGCAGAATGGAAAAATTCAAGAGATTATTTTAGATGTCTCTTTATACCTAGTGACACTTTTGTACACAATGATAACCAGCTGGTACCATTTCTAAGCCCAGAGCATATAGGATGGGTGCAGACAAGGGCATCTAAGCCTGAGATTAGGGCTGAGAGAGTGGGGAAAAAGTCAAGGCTGATTCAAGCCATATGAGAATGCAGTGTGCATCTGAACCCACATACAGGAAGCATGGGCAGATCACACCCCAGGAGACATTTACAAATCCACAGTCTGGCCAGGAGCAGTAGCTCACATCTGTAATCCCAGCACTTTGGAAAGCTGAGGTGGGAGGATCGCTTGAGTCCAGCAGTTTGAGACTAGCCTGGGCAACATAGTGAGACCCTGTCTCTAACTTTAAAAATAACATAAAATAAAATACAAGTTTATGGGGCTTCCACGGGGCTTAAAAACAGAAGTCTCATGTTTAATGGCGCTGATTTTCACTAGATGGTGCAGACCTTTTTGGACTGAACCATCAATTGCCTCTTGCCAAATCTATAGAAAAACAGTACAGAATACTGGTTTTGCAAACATTTTTTTTCATATTCAGTAGTTAGAGCCCTTGTTTTAAGGGAGAGAAGACAGTCTGAAAAACAATTAAATAGATCAAAAAAGCATCGCGAATGGTAAATACTTCCGAACTGGAACTTAAAAACCCTAAGCTGTCCCACTCCTGCTCAAAATCCTTCTGTGGCTCCCCATTGTCCTCAGGACAAAGTACAAACCTCTGACTATGTCCTAGAGAGCCCTACACGGACAGGTCCCTGTGGGCTTTCCCCCACCATTACAGCTTCAGCTCCTTCTTTCTCAGTCCAAAGCTCTGCCTCCTTTTCTCCTTTCTCCTGAACTCCAGCTCTGAAGGTCCCATGGCCCCCCAGACACTTCCTTCAAGGCATCCCCAGATTCCCTCACCTACTATGTCCCCAACTGTCCTTACCATCTTCCTCCCCAGGTCCCCATTTCAAGGAGAGCTGTCTAACCCATCCGTCAGGTCTCAGCCTTAGTGTCTCCTCCTCCAGAAAGCTCTCCCTGACTGCCCCCAGCCCTGGGCCTTATCCTGGACCCAACAACGTGTCAACTTGGCCCTGTGAGGGTCTCTCCCATTCAACCTTCCCCACAAGCTCCGACCTAGTCTCTCTCACCCTCGTCCCCTCTCCACCTACCTCCCTTGGCTTGCAGACTCCACTCAATCCTTGCAATCCCCCACTCCATGTGAATTTGACATATCCCTCTCCCCCTCAAAAACTCTCTGTGGCTCCCTGGTGTCCTCAGTACATGGTCTCAGCTCCTCACTGTGGCTGCCAGGGCCTTGAATGATCTCCCCTGAATGGTCTCTTTGGCCTACTCTCTCGCCGTTCTTCGCACCCCTGTCATACTTATGATCTTTCAGTTCCTTGAACCGAAACCACACTTGCATCACCAGACCCCTCCCACAGCTGCTTTTCGGGCTGAGCATACCTTTCTCTCCTCTTCATCTTGCTCATTTCTTTTCTTTTTTTTTTTTTGAGACAGAGTCATGCTCTGTCACCCAGGCTGGAGTGCAATGGCATGATCTCCTCTTACCACAACCTCCGCCTCCTGGGTTCAAATGATTCTCCTGCCTCAGCCTCCAGAGCAGTTGGGATTACAGGCATATGTCACCATGCCTGGCTAATTTTTTTTTATGTTTTGTAGAGACGGGGTTTCACCATGTTGGCAGGCTGGTCTTGATCTCCTGACCTTGTGATCCGCCCATCTCAGCCTCCCAAAGTGCTGGGATTATAGGTGTTGAGCCACCACATCTGGCTATGTTGCTCATTTCTATCAGCTCATGTACCACCTCCTCCATGAAGCCCTCCAGGCTCACATAGTCCCCTGGGCCCCCCCTTCCCAGGCCTGATCCCTCTGCCTGTGCCTCCTAGGGAGAGAAGAATGGTCAGTCTGAAAAACAATTAAATAGATCCAAAAAAGCATCATGAATGGTGAACCTACCCTCCCTCCCTTTCTTTCTTTTTTTTTTTTGACATGGAGTCTCACTCTGTTGCCCAGGCTTGAGTGCAGCGGTGCGACCTTGGCTCACTGCAGTCTCCGCTCCCAGGTTCAAGCGATTCTCCTGCCTTAGCCTCCTGAGTAGCTGGATTACAGGCGTCCATCACCACACCTGGCTAACTTTTGTATTTTTACTAGAGATGGGTTTCATCCTGTTGGTCAGTATAGTCTCAAACTCGTGACTCGTGATCAGCCCACCTTGGCCTCCCAAAGTGATGGGATTACAAGTGTGAGCCACTGTACCCAGCCGTGAATGGTGAATACTTCTAAATTGGAACTAAAAAATCTAAGCTATCTCATTCCTACTCAAAATCAGTGCTGTGATTAGCTGTCAGCACTTGGTACTGGCAGTGCCTGGTGTTTGGTTTGTCTCTCCCACTTGACTCAGAGCCTTATGAGGGCAGGGCCAGGCTGTCTAACTCACTGCCATGTCCCAGTCCCATGGAGCACAGGAAAGTGCACACCAGGTGCTCAGTGGCCAGTTCATTCATCTATTAATTCAACTAATATTTAATCAGTAACAACTTGCCTACAAGCCCTGCTCCAGAAACTGAGGTTACAGAAAAAAAAAATATGGAGCTGGGTGTGGTGGCTCATGCCTGTAATTCCAGCACTTTGGGAGGCCGCAGCGGGTGGATCACTTGAGGTTGGGAGTTCGAGACCAGCCTGACCAACAGGGAGAAACTCTGCCTCTACTAAAAATACAAAATCAGTCAGGCATGGTGGCGAATGCCTATAATTCCAGCTACTGGGGTGGCTGAGGCAGGAGAGTCAGTTGAACCCAGAAGGCAGAGGTTACACTGAGCCGAAATCATGCCACTGTGCTCCAGCCTGGGCAACAAGAGCAAAACTCTCTCAAAAAAAAAAAAAGGAAAAACAATTCTTTCTAAAGATGATATTCTACTATGGGAGAGAGAATAAATGAGTAAAATCCATAGACTATGCCTTGAAGAAAAATAAAGCAGGGGAGGGAGACAGTGGCATCACAACTGCCAAAGGCTCACGTCCCAGTTCAAAAATAATAACAGGGCCAGGCGCAATGGCTCATGCCTGTAATCCTAGCACTTTGGGAGGCCAAGGTGGGTGGATTACTTGAGGTCAGGAGTTCGAGACCAGCCTGGTCAACGTGGCAAAACCCCGTCTCTACTAAAAATACAAAAATTAGCCAGGTATGATGGTGAGCACCTGTAGTCCCAGCAACTCAGGAGGCTGAGGCATAAGAATCACTTGAACCTGGGAGGTGGAGGTTGCAGTGAGCTGAGATCGTGCCACCGTACTCCAACCCGGGCAACAGTGTGAGACTCTGTCTCAAAATAATAAAAAATAAAAATTTAAAAATAATAATAACATGACTGGGGCCAGGCAAGGTGGTTCATGTCTATAATCCCAGCACTTTGGGAGGCCAAGGAGGGCGGATCACCTGCGAACTGGAGTTCAAAACCAGCCTGGCCAACATGGTGAAAACCCGTCTCTATTAAAAATACAAAAAGCCAGGTGTGGTGGTGGGCACCTGTAATCCTAGCTACTCAGGAGGCTGAGGCAGGAGAATTGCTTAAACCTGAGAGGCGGTGGTTGCACTGAGCCAAGATTGCACCACTGGACTCTAGCCTAGGCAACAGAGTGAGACTCTGTCTAAAATAATAATAATAATAACAACAACAATAACATGGCTGGGCACAGTGCTCACTCATGCTCCCAGCACTTTAGAAGGACAAAACAGGATGATCACTTGCACCCAGGAGTTCGAGACCAGCCTGGGCAACATAGTGAGATCTTGTCTCTACAAAACAATAAAAAGCCTAAAAATTAACTGGGCATGGTGGGGCGCGCCTGTAGTCCTAGCTAAATGGGATGCTGAAGCAGGAGGATGGCTTGAACCTGGCAGTTTGGGTCTGTAGTGAGCCATGACTGCACCACTGCACTCCAGCCTGAGCAAGAGAGCAAGACCTATCTTAAAAAGATTAAAGAAAAATAATAATAATAGTAAGTTTAGAGCAAAGCAGTGTTATCATCTCTGCCTTTCAGATGAGGTGGCAGGGCTCAGGGAAATTACCTGCTTAGGTTGCACAGCATTTGTTTGTCAGTGGGAAATTTGTTTTTTTTTTTTTTTTTTGAGATGGAGTCTCACTCTGTCACCCAGGCTGGAATGTAGTGGCAGGATCTTGGCTCACAGCAACCTCCAACTCCGGGGTTTAAGTGATTCTCGTGTCTCAACCTCCCAAGTAGGTGTGATTACAGGTGCCCGCTACCACGCCTGGCTAATTTATATATTTTTAGTAAAGACAGTGTTTCACCATATTGGTCAGGCTGGTCTCGAACTCCTGACCTCAAGTGATCTGCCCACCTCTGCCTCCTGAAGTGCTGGAATTACAGGCATGAGCCACAGCACTTGGCCATCAGCTGGGAATTTAAAGCCAGAGCGCAGTTCTATTCCAGGACAGTACACCGTTGAACTAACTCATGAACAAACAACGCATAATCTCCCTTCATCACATCACGTGAAGGACCCTGCCACCTGAGGGAAGTGTGAGCCTATAAAAGCTCAGGGTGTGGAGTGAGACGGTGGGGCTTCTTGCATTTATTTATTTATTTTTTGAGACAGGGTCTCCTCGCTGGGTTGCCCAGGCTGAAGCACAGTGGTGGGAACACATCTCACTGCAGCCTGGAACACCTGGGCTCAAGTAATCCTCCTGCCTCAGCCTCCTGAGTAGCTGGGACCACAGGTGTGTGCCATCATGCCCAGCTAATTTTTTATTGTTTTGTAGAGTCAGGATCTCATCACGTTGCTTGGGCTGCTACTGAATTGCTGGGCTCCAGTGATCTGCCTACCTCAGCCTCTCAAAGTGCTGGGATTCCAGGCATAAGCCACTGTGCCCGGTCTTAAAGCACTTAATGTATTTGTTTTCTTTTGTAAAATTGTACTTAATATATTTAATTTTCACAACAGTCCTCTTAAGAATCCCATTTAGATAGGGAATTAAGGATCCAGAGAGGTGAAGTCATTGGTACAAAGGAACACAGAACATGGGGTAAGCCTGGAACCTGGACTTTGGTTTAAAAAAAAAAAAAAAAAAAGGAGAGAGAGGAAATGGAGCAAGGATTTGAACCCAAGCTGCCTCAAGCTTCCAGGGACAGAGGCCACATGACGGCTGCCTCTCCTGTTGTTCACCATCTGTACATCCCCTGCTGGCTGCCTGCCTCCCACCCTCCTGGACAGCAGCTGAACCCAGCGGTGGCCCTGGACTCTCAAAAACTCTGTTAGCATCTCCCCAGTCTGCCCTCAATCTTTATTAATATTTATTTATTTATTTTTGAGATGGAGTCTCGCTCTGTCACCCAGACTGGAGTGCAGTGACGCAATCTTGGTTCACTGCAATCTCTGCCTCCCAGGTTCAAGCGATTCTCCTTTAGCCTCCTGAGTAGCTGGGATTACAGGCACCTACCACAACGCCCAGCTAATTTTTTATAATTTTGGTAGAGATGAGATTTCATCATGTTGGCCAGGCTGGTCTCGAACTCCTGACCTTAAGTGATCTGCCCACCTCAGCCTCCCAAAGTGCTGGGATTACAGGTGTGAGCCAACATGCCCAGCCTCAATCTTTGACAGGGATGTTTGAAGCTTTCTCCCAATATAAAGGATATGTAAGTGTGGCCTAAAGAAGATTCTGGCTCTCCTTTCAAGGCTGCCTCTCGCCTAACCATCCTGGGTAGAAGTTCTGGAGCTGCCACAGCACAGGAGATGGCTTCATGTCACACTGGACAGCATCCCTCCTCTGCTCCACATCCTCCTGTGGCTCCACCTCACTTGGAGTAAAAGCCAGTCTTCTCCATGGCCCACAAGGCCCTCCATGATATCGCCCCTCCCACCTCATCTCTTGGCCTCTCCTCTCTCACTGACCTCCTTGCTCTTCCTTAAATATTCCAAGCTTGCTCCTACCTTAAGGCCTTTGCTTTTGCTGTTCTCTTTGCCTAGCATGCTCTTCCCCCAGAGCGCCATGCCACTCTTTCTTTCTCCGGTTTTTTGTTTTGTTTTTGAGACAGGGTCTCCCTCTGTTGCCCAGGCTGGAGTGTAGTGGCAAAATCATGGCTCACTGCAGCCTCAAACTCCCAGGATCAAGCAATCCTCCCACCTCTCAGCCTCCCAGGTAGCTGGGACCACAGGTGCACACCACCACATCTGGCTACTTTTTGTAGAGACAGGGTTTCGCTCTGTTGTCTAGGCTGATCTCAAACTCCTGAGCTCAAGTGATCTGCCTTCCTCAGCCTAGTGCTTGCTTCGATCACAGGCGTGAGCCACCACGCCCAGCCACACTCTTCTTTGGTTCAAATGTCACATTCTCAGAAAGCTTTCCCTGACCACCCTATTTAAAACTACAACCTTGACCCCACATCCTCCATGCCCCTTCTAAGACATCCAATAACCTACTTACCTATTTACCCATTGCCTCTTACCCCCACTAGAGTATAGTACATTCCAAAAGGCCAGATTTTTTTTTTTTGAGACAGGGTCTTGCTCTGTAACCTAGGTTGGAGTGCAGTGGTGTGATCTTGATTCACTGCAGCCTCTGTCTCCTGGGTTCAAGCAATTCTCCTACCTCAGTCTTCT
Organism: Saguinus oedipus; assembly: GCA_031835075.1. NCBI lineage: Eukaryota > Metazoa > Chordata > Mammalia > Primates > Cebidae > Saguinus > Saguinus oedipus. Next base: position 43,200,703 of record CM063187.1, on the reverse strand, counting down.
GAGTAGCTCGGATTACATGGGCATGCCACCATGCCCAGCTAATTTTTGGATTTTTAATAGAAGATGGGGTTTCACCATGTTGTCAAGGCTAGTCTCAAACTCCTGAGTTCAGGTGATCCACCTACCTTGGCCTCCCAAAGTGCTAGGATTATAGGCGTGAGCTGCCGTGCCCGCCAGAGATATTTTTGTCTGTATTGTTCACTGAGGAGTCCCAGTGCCTAGCAGTGTTGGACACATACACAGTACATGCTTAAGAATTATGTGCAGAATGATTAATTTGTGTTTTCACCCCTATATTGCAGATGTAGTAACTGAGGCACAGGGAGGTTAAGCCACCTGCCCAAGAGCATGCAGCTTTTTTTTTTTTTTTTTGAGATGGAATCCCGCTCTTGTTGCTCAGGCTGGAGGGCAGTGGCACAATCTCGGCTCACCACAACCTCTGCCTCCCAGGTTCAAGTGATTCTCCTATCTCAGCCTCTGAGTAGCTGGGATTACAGGCATGCATCACTATGCCCGGCTAATTTTGTATTTGTAGTCGACATGAGGTTTCTCCATGTTGGTCAGGCTGGTCTCAAACTCCTGACCTCAGGTGATCCACCCGCCTCGGCCTCCCAACGTGCTGGGATGACAGGTGTGAGCCACTGTGCCTGGCCGATCATGCAGCTTTTTAAGTACTAAGTGCTAGAACCAAGATTGGAGCCAGAGAGTTCCAGCCCCTGGGCTCACATTGGGAACCACTGCACAATACTGCCTTGCTAAGATATGCTGAGAATAAGATACTTCCCTCTCCACTTGGGGATGCAGGACTCAGGTGTTTTTTTTTTTTTTTGAAAAACAATTATTATTTTTTTTAGATAATGTCTTACACCGTCGCCCAGGCTGGAGGACAGTGGCACCACTGTAGCTCACTGCTCAGTAGCTCAGTAGCTCAGCCTCCCAAACAGCTGGGACTACAGGCATGTGCCAGCACACCTAGCTGATTTAAAAATTTTTATTAACAACTTTTTTTTTTTTTGCTTTTAAGTATGTTTTATTGGTTTACTTTGTCTATGGGATTTTTTTTTTTTTTTTTTTTTTTTGAGATGGAGTCTCTGTTGCTCAGGCTGGAGTGCAGTGGTGTGGTCTCAGCTCACTGCAACCTCTGCCTCCCAGGTTCAAGCGATTCTTCTGCCCCAGCCTCCTGAGTAGCTGGGATTACAGAATTCTGCCATCACGCCCAGCTAATTTTTTGTATTTTTAGTAGAGAAGGGGTTTTACCATGTTGGCCAGGCTGGTCTTGAATTCCTGACCTCATGATCTGCCCACCTTGGTCTCCCAAAGTGCTGGGATTACAGGCATGAGCCACTGCGCCCAGCCAAAATGTTTTTTTAGAAGATATATATTCAGGTGCGAGCCACTCATTGCACCCAACCACTTAAAAAAAATTAATGTTTTTTAGAGATGGGGTCTCACTCTGTCACCCAGACTGGAGTGCAGTGGCACAGTCACAGCTCACTGTAGCCTTAAATTCCTGGGCTTAAGTGATCCTCCTGCCTCAGCCTCATGAGTAGCTGCAACTACAGATGCACACCACTGTGTCCAGTTAATGTGTTTAAAAATTTTTTTTGTAGAGGTGGGGTCTTGCTATTTGCCCAGCCAGGTCTGTTTTTGTATTGTTTTGTTTTTTTGCTTTGGTTTTCTTTTTTTGGAGAGAGTCTCCCTCTGTCCCCCAGTCTGGAATGCAGTAGGGTGATCTCAGCTCACTGCAGCCTCCACCTCCAGGGTTTAAGTGATTCTCCAGCCTTAGCTTCCCGAGTATTTGGGAGTACAGGCATGTGACACCACATCTGGCTAATTTTTTGTATTTTTAATAGAGATGGGGTTTCACCAAGTTGGCCAGGCTGGTCTTGAACTCCTTGCCTCAAGTGATCTGCCCATCTTGGCCTCCCAAAATGCCAGGATTACAGGCATAAACTGTGGTGTCTGGCCCAGGACTGATGAGGTTTGACTTAAATGTGGGAGAAACCTGCCTCATCTCTCCAAAGCCCCAATTCTAAACACCCACGGAGGTCTGGGCCTAAGCTACCTATAACCTCCCCCTCACCAAGCCCTCCTTGACCCTCACAGCACTAGCTAAATGCTCTCATTTTTGGGGATGGAGGAAATCATTCAGTACAAGATAATGAGAAAGGGATTAAGTATTTACAGAAGCAAGGTTAGTGATGGCCGATGGCCCACTGCCACAGGTGTGATGACAACATGGCAGAGGTGAGGGCAACATGGAGACTGGGGTGGTGTGGCTGCGGTGGCAGAGTATCCTGAAATGAGGTCTGTGACAACACCCCAGGAATGCCAAGGGCAGCTGGAGAGAGTGACTATGAGGATATGATGAAGCTGACTGGATGAGGGTGAGGGTGACATGGTTAATAGCAATATTAGCCAAAAACACCATGTCAATCTGGGCCTGCCACAAGAATAAACTCACACAATCGTCACACGCAGCCCTGATGTGGATGTCCCTGAGTGCATTTTGCAGATGAAGCTGGGATTGGAAAGGTGACCTAAGGTAATCAAGGTATCCAGAGATGTAGTGGTGGGGCTGGGATTCTGACACACCCCAGGTAATGGGCTGCGGTACCCCGTATGTTATGTGAGATGTGACACGGGGAAATGACAAAGACACGGAGGGAAGAAAAATAACTGTAAGGCTGGGTGGCTCCTTATGGGGAAAGCCGGAAGCATGAGGAGTGGATGGTGACTGTCAGAGGAACAGTGAAGACAAGGGAGGGACAAGGATATAAGGGGTAAGGATGACATAAGGGTTGATTGAGCGCGATGTAAGCAGAGTGATGGGGACAGTAGTCGTGCGAAGGTGACTTGGGAGTGTGATGAGGGTTTAAAGAGAAATGAGGATTTTACAAAGGAGAAATGACAACAAAAGAGGGGTGCAGGTAACATAAGGCGATGAGGAATTTAAAGGAAGCGATTACGGCCTATGGTGGCAAAGAGGGCTTAAGAGGAACGAAAGCGAGTTAAAGGGGTTGATGGCGATATTAAAGAGGGTGATGGCGACAGCAGTGAAGTGGTGAGGATTTCAGGGGGATAAGACAGAAGGAGAGGAATCACATAAACGGACCGAAGACCACATAAGGGAAGAGATGCATTATAGGCAGGAGGACAACACAAGGAGGGCGGCTGAGGCGCCGCGCCCCCAGATCGCACAGTACCTGTACTCCACGTCTCCCACTCTGGGCCCCAGCCCCATAGAAACCTTCCAGGCTGGAGCCCCGCCTGACCGCCCCCGAGCCGTGCGCAGGCGTACTACTGTTAGACTGCGGGCCGGCGGGGGCCAGGCATGCGCCTTTCTCATTGGCCTCGCCGCTCGCTAGCGTCCGGCAGAGGAGAGCCCCCGGCCAGAGGTGGGCGGTCACGTGACTGTTCTGGTCGGGCGCTCTCTCTGGTGGCGGCCTGGTAGGCTAGAGCGGCCGCGGGAGGATCAGTTCAGCTTCCGGCGGTGAGGCGGTACCTTCCGGGGCGGGCAGTTCGGGCCGGACGAGTGTCTGACAGTTGGCGCCGCCGGCCGGGAGGGAGGGCGGGCGGCGCGAGTGGGCGCGGGCCCGGTGGGCCAGGTGAGGCGCGGGTCGTGGGTGGTGGGACTGGGCCGGATGCGGTGGGGACAGGTGGCGTCCGGGGCTCTGGACTCAGTTCCGGCTCCGCTGTATGGTTTCGGACATACGATTTGTTTCTCGGAGCCTCAGTTTCTTCCCCTGTGGAATGGGGGTCAGAATCCGATTGTAGCACCGCCTTTTTAAATGGGAGTGAGAAATCAGCTGGTGTTCATTGGAACCCATAGCTCAGCGCCTCCGCATAACGCTCACTTCGTTACACTACTATTATTGTTAGTATTGATGTTTGCGCTTAGTATGAAAAATTGTTGGGTTTGGAAGCCGTCGGATTTTGGTTCAAGTCCCAGCTCCACTGTGCGGCAGTGGGGCCTGTGTCTTCGCCTCCTTGAACCCCATTTTTTCTCATCTGTACAATGAGAGCTAATAGTCCCAGTATGATAGGGTCGTCTTGAGGATTCTGAAGAAATGTGTGTGTAAAGATTTTAAGCACAGGGGCTGGCACAGTGAGAGCTCGTAGATTGGGACTATAAAGATGATGATGATTCTGAGAGTCATTGGTGTTGCTGGGAATTCCAGGGAAGTGGAGGGAAAAAGCTCAGAGACAGCAATAGGAAAAACTTAGAACTGGAGTCGGGAAAATCGACATCCTGCCACTTACTGTTTGACCAATTTTGCTGAGTCCTGAAGTATTCGTTTTTTTCTTTTTTTTTGATAATGACTAGCGGATTTTTTTTCCAGTCAATTAATTTGAGAATGCAAATTTGCATTGCTGTCTTCAATGGAAAACTAGCATTGCTGGCCATGAGAGGAAGGAAAAGTTAAGGTAAAATACAATGGAAATTGAACAGCTCATTACATTGTAAACTGAAATGGAAAGATAATTGAAAAAGGAATACTACGTATTCCCTTTGAATAGGAATACTGTTTAGAACTTGTACTGTGTGATTCCCTGTTGTCAGATCCCATGGACCCCTATAAAGTTGTCCTTATACTTGGTTCCCAGCTCACACTTTGTATACAAGTAGCATTAGGTTAGTGACTGTCCCACTGCTTCCCTAGCTCACTGAAGATTTGTTTGTTTTATTTGATGCACACTTAACATTGCACCACCTGCCATGCATCTTTGTTCTAAGGACTCTGTATATTAACTCGTTTTATCCCCATAACACCTTTAAGAATGGGTCCCCTTTTTTCTTTTAGAGATGGTGTTTTTTAAATTTTAATTTAATTTTATTTTTTTGAGACAAGGTATTTCTGTTATTCAGGCGCCGGCCAAGAAAGGGTACTCTTACTTTTTTGGGGCGTGGGGGGGATGACGTCTTGCTCTGTTGCCAAGGCTGAAGTGCAGTGGTGCAATCGTGGCTTACTGCAACCTCCGCCTCCCTGGTTCAAGCAGTTCTTCTGCCTCAGGCTCCTGAGTAGCTGGGACTGCAGGTGCATGCCACCATGCCCGGCTTATTTTTTGTATTTTTAGTAGAGACACGTTTTCACCATGTCAGCCAGGATGGTCTCGATCTCCAGACCTTGTGATCTGCCCGCCTCAGCCTCCCAAAGTGCTGGAATTACAGGTGTGAGCCACAGTGCCCAGCACTTTTTTTTTTTTTTGAGATGGAGTTTTGCTCTGTTGCCCAGGTTGGAGTGTAGTGGCGTGGTCTCAGCTCACTTCAACCGCTGCCTCCCGGGTTCAAGTGCTTCTCCTGCCTCAGCCTCCTGAGTAGCTGGGATTAGAGGCACCTGCCACCATGCCTGGCTAATTTTTGTATTTTTAGTAGAGACGGGGTTTCATCATGTTGGCTAGGCAGGTCTTGAACTCCTGACCTCAAGTGATCCACCTGCCTCGGCCTCCCAAGGTGCTGGGGTTACAGGCTGAGCCACTGTGCCCAGCCTTTTGCTGTGTGATCTTGGACCTGCTGTTCTCTGTAACTTAGGGCTCAGTTTTACTTTTTTCTGATGGTGGTTGTGAGGAGTCACTGAGATGTGTATATGCTCAGTTCCTAGTAAACACTCAATGGGAGCTACTCCCTGGGCATCAGAATCAGGGAGAACTTGTTTTTGAATCCCAGTAAGGTCAGTTGCTAGATGTGCAATTTGACGAATGACTGCACCTCAATGAGTTGGGTTTTTTTTTTCATTGAAAAAAAGCAGTGCTAAGGTGACTTGGTATCATGAGAAAAAAAAAACAACAGGGCTAATGATAGTCCTCACTGACTGAACTGTTGTGAGACATCTGCGGGATGCTTGGCCCTGGTCCTGATGCATAGACTTACTGGGACCTTTCTGTGCCTTGTTCTTTGAGAGATGCATGTTGAATTTTTTTTTTTTTTTTGAGACAAGGTCTTGCTCTGTCACCTAGGCTGGAGTATAGTGGCACAATCTTGGCTCACTGCAACCTCCAGCTCTCAAGTTGAAGTGATTCTTCTGCCTCAGCCTCCTGAATAGCTGGGATTACAGGCGCCCACCACCACTCATGGCTAATTTTTGTATTCTTAGTAGAGACAGGGTTTTGCCATGTTGGCCAGGCTGGTCTTGAACTCCTGACCTCAGGTGATCCACCCACCTCAGCCTCCCAAAGTGCTGGGATTACAGGCATGAGCCACAATACCCAGCCTCTATTATCTTTGGCTAGTGGTAACATTCAGAAGGGAAATTGGATCTAAGAGTGTTGAGTGCAGGACAGAGTGATGTCTGTGGTCATATTCATCAATAAGAGATTGCACAGAAGGCTGGGTGCCTGTAATCCCAGCACCTTGGGAAGGTGCTGTGGGCTGATCACTTGAGGTCAGGAGTTCGAGACCAGCCTGGCAAACATGGTGAAACCCCATGTCCACTAAAAATACAAAAATTAGCCAGGTGTGGTGGCAGGTACCTGTAATCCCAGCTACTCGGGAAGCTGAGGCAGGAGAATCACTCAAATCCAGGAGGAGGAGTTTGCGGTGAGCCAAGATTGCAACACTGCACTCCAGCCTGGGCTACAGAGTGAGACTCAATCTTAAAAAAAAAAAAAAACGAGGAAGCCAGAGAAGGGCAAGATGAACCCTATCTGAGGATAGAGGAGAGAGTCTCATATGTGGGGACTTAGGGAAAGTGTCACAAAGTAGATGGCAGTGGAGCAGAAGGAAGGAGAGTTTGCCAGGAGGAGACAGGCATTCCAGGCACAGGTGACATCCTCTAAAAACTGGGAGGCTGGCAAAGCACCTGTGTGAGGAGGAAGGCCTGAAGGATGAGACCAGGCACAACACCTCCAGGGTGCTTGGTAGGCACCAAGCACTGTCTCAAGTGCTTTTATTCATAGAAACTCATCCAGCCCTTGCAGCAGTCCTCTAAGGTAAGTCATGTTTGTACCCCTGATGGGGACACCAGGGCCTGACTGGTGAAGTAACTTGCCAAGATCACACAGCTAATGTAGTGGTAGAGCTTGATTTGAACCCTACAGTCTGGTTGCAGAGTTCTTTCTTTTTTTTTTGAGATGGAGTCTTGCTCTGTTTTCCAGGCTGGAGTGCAGTGGTACAGTCTTGGCTCACTGCAACCTCTGCCTCCTGTGTTCAAGCGCTGGGACTACAGGCACCTGCCATTGCGCCCGGCTAATTTTTTGTATTTTTAGTAGAAACAGCGTTTCATGGTGTTAGCCAGGATAGTCTTGATCTTCTGACCTTGTGATCTGTCTGCCTTGGTCTCCCAAAGTGCCAGGATTACAGGTGTGAGCCACTGTGCCTGGCCTAGAGTTCTTACTCTTGACCACTCCATTTTACCACCAAAATCAGCTAGTGGATGGGACAGATTATATGGCCGTAAACAGGAAGGTTATGGGACAGAGGGCTTCTGCACCCCGTGGAGGGTGAGGGAGAAGGATCAGTACTGGGGGCTGTGGTAGACAGAAGGGAGCAGAGTGAGGGGAGAGGGCAGAGGAGCCGGGTCAGGGAAGAGGCAGAGTGCTAAGCAGGAAGGAAGTTTGGGCCAGGGCAATGTGGGCCCGTGATCCTGGAATCAGATAGCATTGACTCAGCACATGAAAAAGTTACTTTGTTTAGTTCCCATTCAACACTGCTTTTAATGGAGACAGTCTCCAAGGGTGCCAATATGTCTTTAACACCACCTTTCTACCATCTGCTAATGTAAGGGAAAATTGGTTTTCCATGTCTTCTCTGGGGCACCTCATGATCAGGTCGCCACCTCTGTGGCCTGTTTCCTCCCAGTGTCCTCTCTGCTTGCTGCACTGCAGCCACACTGGCTCCTTGCTTTCCCCACAGCGTGCCAGATGAGCCACTGGCTCAGGGCGCTGGACTCACTGTACCTTCTCCTGGAACAGTCTTCCTCTGTAAAACCCTGTGGCTCATTGCTTCCCTTCCTTCAGGTCTCTAAATTTGCTTTAGGTCTGCCCTGATGACCCTTGAAAATTGCAATCCCTCCCTTCCCAGGTCCTCCATGTCTTCTCCATGATGCTAAAGGCTTCCTAACCTACTATATTAACTTTTGCTTGTTTACTCTCTGTCTCCCCTGTCTCTTGTCCCAACTAGCTGCTAAGTTCTATGGCTTTGTTCACCTTGGTATCCCTAAGTGCCTTACACATAGGTTCTCAGTGAATAGGGTTTTGGGTTTGTTTGTTTGTTTGTTTGAAGACTAGTCAAGTGCAGTAGTGAGAAAGTGGGAAGAGTAGAAGAAGGAGTTCCATCTGTAATGGACTATGAACAATCAATTGAGATAATTCACTACCCTAGGACCAGCCTTTTTGAGACAGAGTCTTGCTATATTGTCAAAGCTGGTCTCGAACTCCTGAGCTCAAGGGATTCTCCCACCTTAGCCCCCAGAGTAGCTGGGACTATGGGCATGAGCCACCAGACCTAGCTGGTTTTCAGTAAATAGTTTTTGAATGGATGAATGAATTGAATGCATGGATATTTATCATGTTGTGTTTTGTAAACTTTTTTATTTTAAATAGAAACGGGGCGTTGCTGCGTTGCTCAGGCTGGTCTCAAACTCCTGGCCTCAAGCCCTCCCACCTTGGCCTCCCAAAGTGCTGCGATTACAGGCATGAGCCAGCATGCTTGACTGGTATTTATTGTTAAAGTCTTGGGCAGGAGTGTCTTATTTCTGTCCCACTCCTTTTCCAGTTAACCTTTTGGGGTGTGTGAGAATGGAGCTGTAGACATTTGCTGTCTCTGGGCCTTGTCTCAGGCACAAGTGATGGTGGTGGTGGCAGCTCTGTCCTAGGCTGACTTCCTGCCAGCTGCTCCAGGCTATTCCTGGGCGGTGAGCCCCTAGTCCAGGAACGTTCCCCTGGCATGCAGACAGACAGGCACAGGAGAGGGGCAAACACTCCCAGCCGGCGGCGACTCATGGGCCCTCTCCTCTCTCCTCTTTCAGGCTCCAGGGAGCAGTGTCAGGGCCAGGGAGACGATGGTCCCCGTGACTATGGGTGAGTCTGTGGCCTTCTCTCCAGGGCCCCCTCTCCCCACTGCCCTTTTCGAGGTATGGCCTTGGTGGGAGACGATGGGGTGGGGGAGGAAGGGCTGGGTCACTGGCAGGAACAGCTGTACTCTGAGGACTGTGGCGGGGTGGGGCTGGGACTGCTTGAGCCTGCCCGCTTCCTTGCTGAATCTGTCTCCTGTGTAGTTCAGCTGTGAAGAGTGTGGGTTATGAAGTCCAGCAGGTCTCCCACATGGCCTCACAGAGCCTTGGTTTTCTCATTTGTGAAATGGAAATGATATTTCCACATCCTAGGATTAAGGAAATTATAGCATATAAAAGCTTGGGCATAGTTCTAAACAAACCTTAGCTGTTGAATCATGAGCTTTAAGCTCTGTATTTTGGGGTTGCTAAGGCACAGAGATTAGTTGGTGGCTTTGAAAATTTTTGACATTTATTGTAATATAGAAAAGTACATATATATTTTTATTTATTTATTTTTTTGAGACAGGGTTTTGTTCTTGTTACCCAGGCTGGAGTGCAATGGAGTGATCTTGGCTCACTGCAACCTCTGCCTCCTGGGCTCAAGTGATTCTCCTGCCTCAGCCTCCTGAATAGCTGGGATTACAAGTATGCACTACCACACCTGGCTAATTTTTGTATTTTTAGTAGAGACAGGGTTTTGCCATGTTAGCCAGGCTGGTCTCAAACTCCTAACCTTGGGTGAGCCTCCCCCGTCAGCCTCCCAAAGTGCTGGGATTGCAGGCATGAGCCACCACATCCAGCTCATAAAATGTATTTGTATAGTTTTAAGAGTAATTAAAAAGCAAAGTCTGAGTATATCCTTTTTTTTTTTTTTGAGACAGAGTTTCACTCTTGTTACCCAGGCTGGAGTGGAGTGGTGTGATCTGGGCTTAGGGCAACCTCGGCCTCCTGGGTTCAAGCAATTCTGTGTCAGCCTTCTGAGTAGCTGGGACTACAGGCTCGCGCCACCATGCCCAGCTAATTTTTGTATTTTTTTTTAGTAGGGATGGGGTTTCACCATGTTGACCAGGATGGTCTCCTTCTCTTGACCTCGTGATCCACCCGTCTTGGCCTCCCAAAGTGCTAGGATTACAGGCGTGAGCCACCACGCCCAGCTTTTTTTTTTTTTTGAGACAGCTACTCTGTTGCCTTGGCTGCTGGACTGCGTAGTGCAATCTCGGCTCACTGCAGCCTCCGCCTCCCAGGTTCAGAGGATCCTCCCAGCCTATAGCAGGACTATAGGCTCGCACCATTATGCCTGGCTAATTTTTGTATTTTTTTTTTTTTTTAAGAGAGAAGGTTTTGCCCTGTTGCCCAGGCTGGTCTTGAACTCCTGTGCTCAAGTCATTCGTCATTCTTCTGCTTCAGCCTCCCAAAGTACTGGGATTATACACGTGAACCACTGCACCTGGCCTGTATTCTCTTTTTTTTTGAGACAGAGTCTTGCCCTGTTGCCAGACTGGAGTGCAGTGGTGCGACCTCACCTTACTGCAGGCTTTGCCTCCTGGGTTCAAGTGATTCTCCTTCCCAAGTAGCTGGGACTACAGGTGCGCGCCACCATGCCCAGCTAATTTTTGTATTTTTAGTAGAGACGGGGTTTCACCATGTTGGCCAGGATGGTCTCAATCTCTTGACCTCGTGATCCACCTGCCTTGGCCTCCCAAAGTGCTGGGATTACAGGTGTGAACCACCTTGCCTGGCCACCTGTGTTCTTTATAATTCCATTTATATAAAGCATAGAAGCAAGCAAAATCAATCTATTTTGTTAGAAGGTAGTGGCTACCTCTGGGAAGGAGTGAGTAGATACTCCAAAGGGATTACAAGGGGCTTCTGAGTTGTTGGAATCTCATTTCTTGATTTGGGTGCTGGTTACATAGATGTGTCTGGTTTAGGGAGATCTATTGACTTGTGCACTTTTTTGCATGTACACTATAGTTCCATAAAAAGATTTTAAAAACCAAACCCTTTTACCCATCCAGGTCAAGAAAGAGAATATTATCAGCCCCCTGAGCGTCCTACCCCAGTCTCATTCCCCTTTTTCCTTCATATGGAATAAACCACTCTCTGACATTTTGTGAACATCTTTTCTTGCCTTTTTTTTTTTTTTTTTGAGATAGAGTTTCGCTCTTGTCGCCCAGGCTGGAGTGCAATGGTGCGATCTCGGCTCACCACAACCTCTACCTCCTGGGTTCAAGCGATTCTCCTGCCTCAGCCTCCCGAGTAGCTGGGATTATAGGCATGCATCATCACATCTGGCTAATTTTGTATTTTAATAGAGATGGGGTTTCTCCATGTTGTTCAGGCTGGTCTTGAACTCCTGACCTCAGGTGATCTGCCCACCTTGGCCTGCCAAAGTGCTGGGATTATAGGTGTGAGCCTCTGCGTCTGGCCTTCTTTGCCTTTCTTTATGGTCGTATTACCGATGGGACATTCTTATTCTATAGACTTTGGTTTTAAATTTACATGAATGAAATCATGCCTTGTGTTCTTTTGTATCCGGCTTTTTTTGCTCAACATAATATCTAAGGGCCATCTGTGTTGCCTTCCTTTTCACTGCTGTATGGTATTTCACCTGTGAGTGAACAATGCCACTGTCAATGGATATTGCATTGTTAGTGGGTTGGAGCCGTTACAGACATACTGCTATGAATATTCTTGTACATGTCTCCTGGTGTGTGCAACACACCAATCTCACTGATTTCAAGACTCACATCATTGCACAACTTAACATTTTTGAAGTAGGGTATATCTTTCAGGAAAATGGTATTTTTCTTTCCTGTGGCCTGGTGGAGGAAATCCTAAGGACATGAGCTCCTTGCCAGCCACAGTCCCCAAGGGCCAGTCAGTACCCTGGGTCACCGGCCTGTGGCTGGCTGGGCCTTCACTGGAGCCCTGTACTGCCACCATGTAACATCTGATCTGCAGGGTGTCTGCTTTCCTGCTCTGAGTCTCTATTTTCTTAAAACCAAAATAGGTGAAGTCATAACAAATTTCTTCTAATCTGAAATAGCATGGCTTGTTAGATGTACTGAGAAGGAAAAACGGTTTGCTAATTAAACCAGGGCACACTGACAATCATGAAGTAGAACCTAGTTTCAGAGATGTCAAAATGTGAAAAAAAGATCTTACTTGGAATCAGTGATCTTAGCTACTACCTGGCCTGGCAGGTTAGGGTCAGTGTGAGGGTCACACCCACCAAGAAGCCAAGAAAATTTAGAAAGAATAAAGTTTTGTAGGTAGGGTCTGCCTGGTCTTGGCTGTGACTCTGTTTAGTGGTGATGGGAGTAATAGTAATGATAAGAATAATAGCTGACATGGTTTGAGGATGTCCTCTGGGTAAGGCATCATTTAAAACCTTTTATGTGGAGTTTCTCATTGAGTCTGCACAATGACCCGAAGACATTGGTGCTGTTATCACTAAAATCTCAGCTCCACAAGGCCAGGGACTTCATCTTGTGCCTTGTGATATCCCCAGTGCATAGGACAGGACCTATCCTTTGCCAAATGCTGGGTGAACACTTGCCAAATCTGTTTTCGCATGGTTTACAGATGAGGAAACCAAGGCATCAAGAGTTAACTTACCCAAAGTCCTTCCATCGGGAATTGCAGAGTTAGGATTTGAACCCAACTCCAAAGCCCGTATTATTAACTTCCATGCCTATCTCTGAGGGAGATTTGCTACTGTGGCGGGTAGGGGGCTTGGCGAGGCTTAGGGGCTGGCTCTGTCACCTGTGGATCCTGTCATCCACTGGGCCTAGGCTGGCTGATAGGGACTAGGGCAGAGAACCCAGAGTCTTAGTTACCCTAAATCAGTCATGGGCCAAGCATGTGTAGTGATGCAGAGAGCCAGCACTGGGTGGAGCAGAGCTGTAAGGAGAAGGGCTGGGGTAAGGGTTTGGGAACTCTGTCCCTTGTTAGCACTGTGGCTTTGGGTGGGGTGTCCAGCTTTTCCCTGCCTCCATTTCCTCTTTGGCAACTCAGGGAGGTCTTAATACTGCTTACCTCACAGGGTCAGGAAAGCTCCGTGCCATTGTGTGTATGTGAAGCCCTCCACGCAGGGCCTGGTATGTGATGCACATTTAGTTTGTGGGAGCTGCTGTGACTGTGGTTTTGTTAATGCTGTTCTCTGGAGAGGACAGTGTGAATAATGAGCCCTGTCCAACCCCACAGCCACTTCCGAGTGGATCCAGTTCTTTAAGGAAGCCGGCATTCCTCCAGGACCTGCTGTCAATTATGCCGTGATGTTTGTGGATAATAGGTGAGGGGCTGACCTTGGGGAGGGGTGACAGGGAGCTGGCTGGCCTACCCACTCTGGCCCACCTGGGGCCTCACTAATGACCTTCCCCTGCAGGATTCAGAAGAGCATGCTGCTGGATCTCAATAAGGAGATCATGAATGAGCTGGGCGTGACCGTGGTGGGCGACATCATTGCCATTCTCAAGCATGCCAAGGTGGTGCACCGTCAGGTGGGTGATGTGCCCAGCCCCTCTGTCTCTGGGTTTGGCATGGAGGTGGAGGGGCAGTTGCAGAGCCAATGGGATGCCTGGCAGCAGAGGCAGGCCGACCCAGGTTTCAGGGCTGGTTCAGCTATTTGCTGTGTGACATTGGGCACATTGCCCAACCTCTCTGAGCTTACTTTCTCCATCTGTGAAAAAGAGAGAGGCAAACCTATCTTGATGGGTGGGTTGTTTTTTTTTTTTTTTTTTTTTTTTTTTTTTTTTGAGACGGTGTCTCACCATGTTGCCCAAGCTGATATTGAATTCAGGCCATCCTCCTGCCTCAGCCTCCCAAAGTGCTGGGATTTCTGGCATGAGCTACTGTGCCCGGCCCTGGTTGTGAGTATTAAGCTATGTAAAGCACTAGCACAGTGGAAACTGCCTGTATTCGGGTCCCTCTGTAATAATTATTATCACAAGGAAGATAATGCTAATCTTTCTTGTGATAACTATCATCTCCGGGACAGCAGCTTCCTTTGTAGGACCCAGATGGCAACCTGGCTGACAACCTGGACATTCCGGTCTCGATAGTTACCAGCCTTCCTGGGTCTCTTAGAGTGGCCTTTTCACACAGCCCTGATGCTAGCGTGGCTGTGGCCACCTACCAGATAGTGTATGTGCCTCTGAGCACCAGACCCGTATGAGGTACTCATTAAGTTATTCATATAGTAGCTAATACTTATCAAGCACTCACTGTGGCCTATCAGGCACTGACTCCATCCATCCTCTCCCTCCCTCCCTCCCCGTCTTTCTCTCCCCTCCCTTCCTCCCTCTCCCCTCCCCCTCTTTCTCTCTCTGTTTCTTTCCTTCTCTCTCTCTCTCTTTTTATTTTTTATTTTCGTTTTCCCTCCCTCCCTCCCTCCCTCCTTTCTTTCTTTCTTTCTTTCTTTCTTTCTTTCTTTTCTTTCTTTCTTTCTTCTTTTCTTTCTTTCTTTCTTTCTTTCTTTCTTTCTTTCTTTCTTTCTTTCTTTCTTTCTGTCTGTCTGTCTCTCTGTCTTTCCCTCTGTCCCTCCCTTCCTTCCTTTACTTGTTTGTTTTATTTATTTTTGAGACAGGGTTTTGCTCCATCACCCAGGCTAGAGTGCAGTGGCACTATCTCAACTCACTGCAACCTCCACCTCCCGGGTTCAAGTGATCCTCCCATCTTAGCCTCCTGAGTAGCTGGAACTACAGGCATGTGCCACTGCGCCTGGCCTCTTTCATTTATTTTATTGAGACAGAATCACGCCCTGTTTCCCAGCCTGGAGTGCAGTGATGCTATCTTGGCTCACTGCAGCCTCTGCCTCCCGAGTTGAAGAGATTCTCGTACCTCAGCCACCTGAGTGGTTGAGATTACAGCTGTACATCACGACTCCTAGCTATGCTTTTCAATTTTAGTAGAGATGGAGTTTTGCCATATTGCCCAGGTTGGTCTTAAACTCCTGGCCTCAGGTGATCCACCTGCCCCGTCCTCCCAAAGGTCTGGGATTACAGGTGTGAGCCATTGTACCCAGCCATCTTTCATCTGTTTTTGACACAGGGTCTTACTCTGTCACCCAGGCTGGAGTGCAGTGGTAAAATCACAGCTTACTGCAGCCTCAAACTCCTGGGCTCAAGCGATCCTACCACCTAAGCTCCGCAGTAGCTGGGACTGCAAGTGCATGGCACCATGCTTGGCTAAGTTTTAAATTTTTGTAGAGACGCAGGTCTCACTGTTGCCAGGCTGGTCTCAAACTCCTCAAACAATTCTCTCATCTCGGCCTTCCAAAGTGCTGGAATTGCAGACATGAGCTATGGTGCCTGGCGTCTCCATCCTTCATCTGTATGAACTTACTTCCTCCTCCACTTGATTGGGAAGGAAACTTGCTCTACATCTTTGTTCTCAAGCACTCCGCTTACCAAATGGTGGCTGCTGTGGTTATTCTCATTTTTTTTTTGAGATGGAGTTTAGCTCTGTCACTCAAGCTCAAGTGCAGCGGCGCTGTCTTGGCTCACTGCAACCTCCACGTCCTGGGTTCAAGTGATTCTCCTGCCTCAGTCTCCTGGGTAGCTGGGACTACAGGCAAGTGCCAACATGCTCAGCTATTTTTTTGTGTATTTTTAGTAGAGACGGGTTTTCACCGTGTTAGCCAGGATGGTTTTGATCTGACCTCGTGATCCACCTGCCTCAGCCTCCCGAAGTGCTGGGATTACAGGCATGAGCCACTGCGCCTGGCCTATTCTCATTATTTTTCATGGAATGGCTTCTACCATCCCAGGAATAGGCCTTCATTTCTCTATCATCCAGGACAGAAACCCACAGTGAGGGCTTTCTCAAGCCAGGGACATTATTTGAGTTGTCATGGAGAAGGTCACTGAGCAAAACTTTTTTTTTCTTTAAACTATAATTTTAAAAGAAATTTTTTTTTGAGATGGTGTCTGGCTCTGTCTGAGGTGCGGTGGTGTGATCTTGGCTCACTGCAACCTCTACCTCCTGGGTTCAAGTGATTCTCTTGGCTTAGCCTCCCAAGTAGCTGAGATTACAGGTGCGTGCCACCACATCCAGCTAATTTTTGTATTTTTTGGTAAAGGTGGGGTTTCACCATGTTGGCCAGGCTTGTCTTGAACTCCTGGCCTTAAGTGATCCACCCACCTTGGCCTCCCAAAGTACTGGAGTTACAGGTGTGAGCCACTGCACCTGGCCAAAACTTCTAAATTTGAGAATAATTATGGATTTATAGAAAAGTTCAGATAACAGTATAGAAAGCTTCTGTGTTGGCCGGATATGGTAGCTCAAGCCTGTAATCCCAGTACTTTGGGAGGCTGGGGTGGGTAAATCATGAGGCCAAGAGATTGAGACCATCCTGGCCAACATGGTGAAACCCCATCTCAACTAAGAAATACAAAAATTAGCCGGGCATAGTGGCGGGCACCAGTCCCAGCTACTTGGGAGGCTGAGGCAGGAGAATTGCTTGAACCCAGGAGGCAGAGGTTGCAGTTAGCCAAGATTGTGCCACTGCACTCCAGCCAGGGTGACAGAGCAAGACTTCATCTCAAAAAAAAAAAAAAAAAAAAGCTTCTGTGTTTTCTTCACCAAGCTTCCTCTGATGTTAACATCTTACATAACCATGAAACATTTGTCAAAATTAAGAAATTAACATTAGTATACTACTGTTAACTAAATTACAGAGTGTGGCTTTCTTTTTTTTCATGCTTTTTTTTTTTGTCTTTTTGTGGAGAACAGGGTCTTGCTATATTGCTCAGGCAGGTCTCGAACTCCTGGGCTCAAGCTATCCTCCCACCTCTGCCTCCCTAGAAGCTGGGATTACAGGTGTGAGCCACAGCTCCCAGCACTTTTTTTCTTTTTACAATAGAGATGGGGTCTCACTTTGTTGCCCAGGCTAGTCTTGAATTCCAGAGTTTAGGCAGTCCTCCTGCCTCAGCCTTCCAAGTAGTTGGAATTATAGGCATGAGCCACCATGTCTGGCCCCTTTTTTTCCCCATCTCTTTTAGAATATATGGATTCCATCAGTTTTTCTTTCCACCAATGATCTGTTTTGACCAAACTCCTCATCTCTACCAAAAATACAAAAGGTTAGCCAGGCATGGTGGTTTGGCACCTGTGGTCCTAGCTACTTGGGAGGCTAAGGAGGAAGGATCACTTGAGTCTGAGCAACACAGTGAGACCCTGTCTCAAAAAAAAGGAAAAGAAAACCAATAATCTGTTCTAAGATCCAATCCAGGATACCACATTGCATTGCATTTACTTATCATGTCTCCTTTTCTCTTATAATATATGAGTTTTGTAGTCTTTTTTGTTTTTGAGATGGAGGAATCTCACTCTGTTGCCCAGGCTGGAATACAGTGGCACAATCTTAGCTCACTGCAGCCTCTGCCTCCTGGGTTCAATCGAATCTCCTGCCTGAGCCCCCCGAGTAGCTGGGATTACACATGTGCACCATCACGCCCGGCTAATTTTTGTATTTTTAGTAGAGGCCAGGTTTCACTATGTTGGCCAGGCTGGTCTCAAACTCCTGACGTCAGGTGACCCACTCGCCTCGGCCTCCCAAAGTGCTGGGATTACAGGCATGAGCCACTGCACCTGGCCTGTTTTTTTTTTTTCAATGAATATGATAGTTTTGTAGAGTACTGGTCAAATATTTTATAGAGTGCCCCTCAGTTTGGGGATGTCTGATGCTTTCTTGTGGTTCGGAGTGAAATGTGTTACAGTCTTCTCTGGCAATCAGATGCTGATCCTACTGGTGTTGCTTAGATCTCTAGGTCTGTGATTCTGCCGTGGTGACCCAGGTGCCTGTTCTTTTTTTACAGGACATGTGCAAAGCTGCCACTGAGTCAGTGCCCTCTAGCCCCAGCCCCCTCGCAGGCGAGATTCGCCGTGGCACAACTAGTGGTGAGTCCTAACTCTTCAGGCCTGTTTTCCTTGATTTGAGAAAGAGTTTCGCTCTTGTTGCCCAGGCTGGAGTGCAGTGGCGCAATGTTGGCTCACCACAACCTCTGCTTCCTGGGTTCAAGCAATTCTCCTGCCTCAGTGTCCTGAGTAGCTAGGATTATAGTTGTGAGCCACTGCTCCTGGCCAGAGGGCTGTTTTAAACAGCAAAATCACCAACAAAAATATGAATAATGTTCACATTCATGGCATCAGGTAGACTGGGCAAAGGATACTTGTTTACAGAGCGGGACCTGAAACAAGAGGGTGAGAATGCCTTCTTTGCTCTCATTTGGGAACGTGTCTGGAGCGACTCAGATTCTTCCCTCTCTATGTCTGTGAATGACAGTGAAAGCACTGCCTGTATTGATTTTGGGATTACAAAGACATTTTAATGAGTAGGCAAATTTGGAATCTATAAATGATGAGTATTGACTGTATTTATACTTTTTGTTTTTCTTTTTTTTTGAGATGGAATCTCACTCTGTCACCCAAGCTGGAGTGCAGTGCAATGCTCTCAGTCCACTGCAACCTCCACGTCCCAGCTTTAATTGATTCTCCTACCTCAGCCTCCTGAGGAGCTGGGATTACAGGCACACGCCACCATGCCCAGCTAATTTTTGTATTTTTAGTAGAAATGGGATTTCACCCTGTTGGCCAGGATGGTCTTGAACACCTCAGGTGATCCACCTGCCTCACCCTCCCAAAGGGCTGGGATTACAGGTGTGAGCTGCCACTGCGCCTGGCCTTTTTTTTTTTTTTTTTGAGACAGAGTTTCACTCTTGTTACCCAGGCTGGAGTGCAATGGCGCGATCTCGGCTCACTGCAACCTCCATCTCCTTGGTTCAAGCAATTCTCCTGCCTCAGCCTCCTGAGTAGCTGGGACTGCAGGTATGCACCACCATGCCCAGCTAATTTTTGTATCTTTAGTAGAGACGGGGTTTCACCATGTTGACCAGGATGGTCTCGATCTCTTGACCTTGTGATCCACCCGTCTTGGCCTCCCAAAGTGCTGGGATTATAGGCATGAGCCACCACACCTGGCGCACCTGGCCTTTTAAAAATTTTTTTTGAGACAGGGTCTCACTGTGTTGCCCGTGTTGGAGTGCAGTGACACGATATCAGCTCACTGCAACCTCTGCCTCCCAAGTTCAAGTGATTCTTGAGCCTCAGTCATCCCAAGTAGCTGGGATTACAGGTGTGCGCCACCATGCCCAGCTAATTTTTGTATTTTTAATAGAGACAGGGTTTTGCCACATTTTCCAGGCTGGTCCTCAAGTTATCCATCCGTCTCAGCCTCCCAAAGTACAGGCACGAGCCACTGCACCTGGCTATTTTTGCTTTTTAAAAGTAAACTTCTAATTTTAACATACACATTAGCTTCCCTTTGCTGATAACTAAGCTGCCCCAAAACTGTGCTTTAAAACACAGACATGTGGGCCTGGCGCGGTGGCTCACACTTGTAATCCCAGCACTCTGGGAGGCCAAGGCGGGCGGATCACAATGTCAAGAGATCGAGACCATCCTGGCCAACATGGTGAAACCCCATCTCTACTAATAATACAAAAATTAGCTGGGCACAGTGCTGCACGCCTGTAGTTCCAGCTACATGGGCGGCTGAGGCAAGAGAATCACTTTAACTCGGGAGGCATAGATTGCAGTGAGCCAAGATTGTGCCACTCCAGCCTGGCAACAGAGTGAGACTTCATCTCACACACACACACACACACACACACACACACACACACACACACAGAGAGAGAGAGAGAGAGAGAGAGAGAGAGAGAGAGAGACATGTATTTTCATTTCTTGAAATGAGAGTCTCACTCTCTTGCCCAGGCTGGAGTGTAGTGGTGCAATCAGAGCTCACTGTAGCCTCAAAGTCCTGGCCTCAAGTGATCCTCCCACCTCAGCCTCCTGAATAGCTGGGATTACAGGCACAAGCCACCATGCCTTGGTAAAACATGGGCATTTATTTCTCATGATTTCATGGGCTGGCTGATCAGTTCTGCTATAAGCCAACTCAGCTGATTTTACTGGTCACCCGGCAACTAGATTGAAGCTGGGTTTATGGCCTCATTCACATATCTGATGGTTGTGCTCATGTTATCTGGGCCCACAGGGTGACTTGGCTACATGTCCATAATTATCTAGCAGACTAGCCTGGGCTTGTTCACAGTGGTGGTTGCAGGGTTCCCAAAAGCAGCAGAGGAGGGCTGGCCCCAGTATGCAAAACACCTCTTAAGCCTCTGCTTGTACAACATTTGTTCTTGTCCTGTTGGCCAAAGCAGGTTACCTGGCCGAGTCCAGAGTCAGTGTGGGCAGGGCCTACCCAAAGGCCTCTGCATGGATGCAGAGAGGCTGAGCAAATTAAGGTTCATTTCTGTAACACTCCCCCATAACATATATACATTCAGAAAAGGGTTCAATCATAAGAGTACAGTGGGTGGCTTTCATAGACATGATACCTATATAGCCAGTACCCAAATCCAGCCACGGAAACATGACCAGCCTTCCAGAGTCCCCCATGCCCTCTCTCAGCCACCACATCATCTCCAGGGTACCCACCACCCTGATTGCTAACAGCACACATTAGTTTTACCAGTCTTTCAAATCTTCATAAATGAAATTTTTAGCTGGGTATGGTGGCCTGTGCCTTTAATCCAAGCACTTTGGGAGGCCCACGTGGGAGGATCACTTGAGACCAGCCTGGGCAACATCATGAGACCCTGTCTCTACACAGATTATTAAGTTAGCTGTGTGTGGTGGCATGTGCCTGTAGTCCCAGCTACTTGGGAGGCTAAGGTGGGAGGATTGCTGGAGCCCAGGACTTTGAGGCCGCAGTGAGTTACGATGGCAGCACTGCACTCCATCATCCTGGGAAACAGTGAGACCTTGTCTCTTAGAAAAGAAAAACAAAAAAAGAGAAGGAGAAATAGGCAAAGAAGGAAAGGGGTGGGAAGAATGCCCCAAAAAACAGCTTTCCTGAGATGATCACTTTTGCACATGTCATACTGTCAAATGTGTTCTGTCAGGAGCGAGAAAGAGAACAGGTTTTTGTTCTCTGATACCCTGACTGCAACTCATATGCAACTGAGTAAAGACAGAGTTGGCTGCTTAACCTCCACCCAAATGGTGCTTGCCTGTCATGACGATAAAGCATCACATTCCTGACATCTTTTCAGCAGCACACTTCCCTCTGGGTACAGCATGAGAGGCAGGGCCCTCTTCACAGCTTGCCTTTTATAGCAGAAAATCCTGATCGTGTTGCACTTAGCTAGGTAAAGAGTGTTGTGAATGGAGGTTCTCACAGGACAGATTCTACATAGCCAGAGAGTTTGCAGCCACTGGACATAAAGCCACCCCATCCAACCTGAGAAATGTCTGAAGAAGCACTAGGGTATATCCCAAATCATTAACAGAGGAGAGAGAGCAGGCCTGAAGAATTCGTTCCTGCAGAGAAGAAGGAGGTCTGATAGGGAAGGATCTGAATCATTAACTAAGGGGAGAGAGCAGGCCTGAAGAACTTGTTCCTGCAGAGAAGAAGGAGGTCTGATAGGGAAGGATCTGAATCATTAACAGAGGAGAGAGAGCAGGCCTGAAGAATTTGTTCCTGCAGAGAAGAAGGAGGTCTGATAGGGAAGGATCTGTCCTGGGACTTCTGGGCACCAGTAATCCCCTGATGCCTGACCTGGGTGGTGGACCTGGGGGTCACATTTTGTTAAGTGGGCTGTGATGGTTTAATGTAGTTTTCTCTTTTTTTTTTTTTCCGAGACTGAGTTTCACTCTCTTGCTCAGGCTAGAGTGCAGCGGTGCGATCATAGCTCACTGTAGCCTTGAACTCCTGGGTTCAAGTGATCCTCCTGCCTCAGCCCCCTGAGTAGCTGGGACTACAGGCATGTGCCACCATGCCTGGCTAACTTTTTGTATTTTTGGTGGAGATGGGGTTTTGGCATGTTGCCCAGGCTGGTCTTGAACTGGCCTCAAGTGATCTACCTGCCTCGGCCCCCCAAAGTACAGGGATTACAGGTGTGCACCCCCGTGTCTGTCCTCAGAAACTGCTTTAGGCACTGGGATACAGCAGTAAACAGACATGGCCTCCTCGTGGAGCTTTCGTTCTTGTGAGTGAATTTACCAGCAAACAAATATAGTTTAATGTCAAGTAGCTGTAAGGGCCGTGAAGAAAATGAAAGTGGCTAAGTGGGTAAGGAGGTGCTGTTTTTGATGGGGTGGTCAGGGAAGTTTTCTCTGAGGAGTTGCCATCAGAGAGGAGGCTTGAATGATGAGACACAGCAATCCCGCTGTAGTCAGGCAGAAGGAACAGCAAGGACCCTGAGGAGGTGTCTACTTGCCGGGTAAGAAAGATCCTGGAGACAAGCATGGCTGAAGCAACTCAGGGCGGGGAGGGGTGAACTCAGTACGAGGCTGGGTGACTGATGGGTGAGGTGTGATTGGAACTAGTGTGGTCTAGAGCCTCAGGAAAGGCTCCTAGGGTAGGGAGGGATGGGATAGTTCCTGGGGAGATGCAGCCCACCCTGTCCCCAAGCATCCCCATCGTGAGGACTGTGCAGCCCCAGAGTGACACCAGCTGACCATCTCATTCAGTCCCAAGGCTCACCTTCTCCATCCTGGGACTGCTGGATTGAGACCTGTCTCTCAGGACCCCACCTGACTGGATTCTCCGCTTTTCTTCCTGCAGCTGCCTCTCGAATGATCACCAACAGCCTAAACTGTGACTCCCCACCCAACACACCCCCCAGGCGCCCGGACACCAGCACCTCCAAGATCTCGGTCACTGTGTCCAACAAGATGGCAGCAAAGAGTGCCAAGGCCACTGGTGAGGGCACATGGGCAGGTGATGGGAGGAGCAGGAGGGGAATATGGGTTGGCAGGAGGTGTTGGGGGGCATGCTCCCAATACTGTAAAGTGCTTTGAAGGCTGCAATGTATATAAAGCATTTGGCCTGAATCACCTCTATAAACTTGATCAAGTTGCCATATGACTGCGGGCCTCACTTTCTACGTCTGTAGCATGGGGGGTGGTGATACCCCACCGGGAGGATGAACAGAAGCACCTGACTTGGTGTGTTGAGGCATGTGTGCATTGCCTTCTCACGCAGGGGTTCAGGCTTTGTGAACAGGTGGTCTCCGAGCCGCCGACTTGTGCCCAGCTCTGTGCTTGATGCCTAGGGTCAAAGTTAAGAACCTCGGGCTGGGCACGGTGGCTCACGCCTGTAATCCCAGCACTTTGGGAGGCCAAGGCAGGTGGATCACGAGGTCAAGAGATCCAGGCCATCCTGGTCAACATGGTGAAACCCCGTCTCTACTAAAAATACAAAAAATTAGCGGGGCATGGTGGCGCGTGCCTGTAATCCCAGCTACTCAGGAGGCTGAGGCAGGAGAATTGCCTGAACCCAGGAGGCGGAGGTTGCGGTGAGCCAAGATTGCGCCATTGCACTCCAGCCTGGGTAACAAGAGTGAAACTCCGTCTCAAAAAAAAAGTTAAGAACCTCTTGGCCTCTTCTCAGCAGCCAAGGGATCCTTGAAGCCCTACAATCTGATCCTATAACTCCCTGGGCTGGAACTCTCCAGGGTTTCCTATTACTCCAGGAATAAAGGGCATCTTCCCCACGTGGTCTGTAGGGGGCTGCGTTGTGTGGATTCATCTCTTGCATCTCCCCACTTTGCATGCTCGCTTGCTCCCCTCTAGCCTCCTCACCGTCATGGGCCCTTTGCCCTTGGTGACCCCTTGGCCTGAGCACTCGTTCTCCCCAGACTGCTCCATGTCGGCCTCTGTGTTCCTCCAGGTCTCAGCTTGAGAACTGGGGTGGGCCTGCAGTCCCTGGCTCCCAAGCCTTCCCATCCACCATGCTCTCATGCCTTTGCTAGACCCATCCCCACAGCAATGACTTCATGGTGTCATAAGGCAAATGTGGAAACTGAGGTGCAGGGCACTTCATGTTTCTGACACCCACTCCCATCACACCCCATCCACCTCCATCACAAAGTCTCCCCTTTGTCCTGCAGGTTTGGAAGTGCCTCACCCTCTTCTGGCCTTTGATTTGTGTGCCATGAGCAAAAAAGGCTGGGTGTGGTGGCTCACACCTGTAATCCCAGCACTTTGGGAGGCTAAGGCCAGAACATCGCTTGAGCCCAGGGGTTCAAGACCAACCTGGACAAGATGACAAAACCCTGTCTTTATATTAGAAAAGAAAAAAGTAGACCGGGCGTGATGGCTCATGCCTGTAATCCCAGCACTTTGGGAGGCTGAAGAGGGCGGATCACCTGAGATCAGTTCAAGACCAGCCTGACCAACATGGTGAAACCCTGTCTCTACCACAAATACAAAAATTAGCTAGGCGTGGTGGCGCATGCCTGTAATCCCAGCTACTTGAAAGGCTGAGGCAGGAGAATCACTTGAACCCGGGAGGCAGAGGTTGTAGGGTTGTAGTGAGCTGAGATCGTGCCATTGTACTTCAGACTGAGCAACAAGAACAAAAACTCCATCTCAAAAAAAAGAAGTTAAAATCAGTTTATAAAGTATTGTCAAGATGGTGAGCCTGGGAGCAACTGGCTCTTTTGACCCTTAACACATTTGAGGGGATTCATTTTATAAATTAAGGTGTAACTTACGCACAATTCACAACTCATAAGTATACACAGCTCAAGTGCTTGTTGGAAAGTGAGTGCAGCTGTAAAAGCACTGCCTGCTTGGAGCTCTAGAACCTTTCCACCACCCAGCAGGTTCTCCATCTGAGGGGATGTGGGCTGGGCTGGGCCATGAGCCTGCTCGGAACAGGGACAGAGCCACAGGAAGCCTGGGAGGCCTGCCACAGCCTGGGAATTCTGGGCATCTTCCATGATCTCGTGTCGCACAGACCTGAGTTTCTTGGTGGTTCAGTCAGTGGTGATGTGGGTGGTTGGGGATTCCAGTCATGTGAACGTGTGGTGATAAAGGATACCTGGTGTCTGGCCTCCATCCTGGGAGAACATTCTGTCTCAGAGGGTGCTGATACCCGCACTTTGTTCCCCCTGCAGCCCTAGCCCGCCTGGAGGAGGAGAGCGTGGCTGTTCCTGCCAAGCGGCGCCGGGTCACTGCTGAGATGGAGGGGAAGTATGTCATCAACATGCCCAAAGGCACCACACCCCGCACCCGCAAGATCCTGGAGCAGCAGCAGGCAGCAAAAGGTACTGGCCCATCAGGCTACGCTTCCCTGCAGAGATTGTGTCCTTCCCGCTGCATCACACAGGGCCCATCATATCCTACAGATGGTGGCAGAGAAGTAGGCTCTAATCGGGGATACAGGAGGCTTAGGTCAAGGGGACATCAATGGTGGCCACAGAGGAGGGAGACACAATACCTCTGCCCTCTGATCCTGCAGTTAGTGTAGGCTTGGGCTCCTTGGCGCCTCTTCCCCAAGGGACGGGAGCAAGGATAGAGCAATGGCCTGCTATAAAATGAGTGACCATGCTTGGCCAAGGGCAAATACCCCAAAATGGCACCTTTTTTTTTTAATGTTTTAAATACATTTTAATGTTTCCTCCTAAAAATCAAACACATATATACACATACATACTTAAACAAATATAAGTCAAATAACAAGAGAGCAAGTATGGGAATTAGGAGTGGAGAAAGTTCATTTTCTACAAGAATCAGTGTA
Organism: Saguinus oedipus; assembly: GCA_031835075.1. NCBI lineage: Eukaryota > Metazoa > Chordata > Mammalia > Primates > Cebidae > Saguinus > Saguinus oedipus. The sequence continues at coordinate 43,175,110 of CM063187.1, read as the reverse complement.
GAATTCTCTTTCTTTTCAAGTTGTGGCTTTTTTGATGGACTTTGAAATGTAAGATTTGGATTGCTAGAGCAAAATGTTTCCAAAGCAGTAAAATAAAGAGAAATATATAATTATAATCATCATCCAGCATTTGCAATCTTAATATTATTTTAGCATTGTTACAGTCTAAATCAGAAGAAATGCTGATTTTGAATTGTGAAAATAAAACAGTAGAATGTGTGTGACTTAGAAGAATTAAGATAAAAATCTTTAGAGATAATGGTCTTTAATTGACTAGTTAACATAGATGAACATAAAATTTGTGAGACTGTAAAATAGAATCTGGCAGATTCTTAAATGGAATAATTATATCATCCTCAGTAGAGATTCCAGAGGAGGTTCACAAGGTAACAACCCTACACAGGTTCACCTGAAGTTCAGCAGCTATAACAACTTTAATTAATCCCCAGTTATCTTGCCAAGTATTGTTAGTTCAGGAAAATTTACAATTTACCCCAAAATGGCACCATTATTGTGAGCCAGAAGACGAGTGGGGATATAGTCCAAAGCTAGGCCTTGTAACTGGAAGTACAGAGATGATTTCTTGGCTGGACGTGGTGATGCATGGCTGTAATCACATGTAATCCCAGAACTTTGGGAGATTGAGGCAAGAAGATCACTTGAGCCTAGGAGTTCAAGCATGCAACATGGTGAGCTCCTGTCTCTATTAAAAAAAATAAAAGGCTGGGGATGGTGGCCTATGCTTGTTGCTCCAGCACTTTCAGAAACATATTCAGTAAAAACAAACTCTTGATGGGTGCGATGGCTCACACTTGTAATGCCAGTGCTGTGGGAGGCTGAGGCAGGTAGATCACGAGGTCAAGACATCAAAACCGTCCTGGTCAACATGGTAAAACCCTGTGTCTACTAAAAAATACAAAAAACATTAGCTGGTGTGATGGGGCACACCTGTAGTCCCAGCTACTTGGGAGGCTGAGACACGAGAATTGCTTAAACCTGGTGGGCAGAGGTTGCAGTGAGCCAATATTGTGCCACTGCACTCCAGCCTGGCAACAGAACTAGACTCCATCTCAAAACAAAACAAAACCCTTAGGTGGGGCGCGGTGGCTCACTCCTGTAATCCTAGCACCTTGGGAGGCTGAGGTGGGTGGATCATGAGGTCAAGAGATCGAGACCATCCTGGCCAACATGGTGAAACCCTGTCTCTAAAAAAAAAAACAAAAACGAAAAACAAAACAAAACTCTTTTTCCTCACTCCCATGTCCCTGTCTCTTGTTAACCTTTCCAGACCAACATCTATGTACGTATATGTACACATATATAGGCAGCTTTTCTTTTTAAATTTTTATTATTTATTTATTTATTATTATTATTATTTTTTTTTTTGCCAATCAATGAGAGCTTGTAAGGTTGCTGAGGTTGGTTGGCCTTGAACTCTTGGCCTCGCCTTCGCAAGCGCCACGACATCCGGCCGGAGTCACTTTGGTTTAATTTTTATTTTTTTGAGACAGGGCCTCACTTCACCCAGGCTGGGGTGCAGTGGCACCATGTCAACTCACTGCAGCTTCCTCGACCTCCCAGGTTCAACCAGTCCTGCCTCAGCCTCACAAGTGGCTGGGACTACAGGCATGAACCACCACGCCCACCTAATTTTTGTGTTTTTTGTAGAGATGGGATTTTGCTATGTTGCCCAGGCTGGTTTTGAACTCCTGAGCTAGAGTGATCTGCCCATTTCAGCCTTCCAAATTGCTAGGATTACAGGTGTGAGCTACGGCACCTGGCCTAGTTTTTCTTTATTAAACACAAATAGCATTTGTGCTATTCTCAGGCTGTTCTCAGACTCCGGACCTCAGGTGAACCACCTGCCTTGGCCTCCCAAAGTTCTGGGATTACAGGCGTGAGCCACTGTGCCTGGACCTAACTTTTTTTTTTTTTTTTTTGAGACAGAGTCTTGCTCTGTTGCCTAGCTGTGTGGTATGAACACAGCTCATCGAAGCCTTGAACTCCTGGGTTCCCACCTGACCTCCCCAGTAGCAGGGACTACAGGTGTTGGCTACCATGCCCAGCTAATTTTTAAAGTCTCATCTCTTAAAGTCTCATCTCTTAAAGGCTCGCGCAATCTGCCCATCACTGCCTCCCACAGTATTGGTATTACAGATATGAGCCACCACTCCTGTTCTACAACTTTTTTGTTCATATATTCGTGTGTGTGTGTGCGCACACACACAAGGTCTCACTACATTACCCAGATTGTTCTCAAACTCCTGGGCTCAGGTGATCCTCCTGCCTTGGCCTCCCAAAGGGATTGCAGGCATGCCCCGCCATGCCCCGCCCATGTTCTCTAATTTTTTAATTGAGATCTTCTCATATTAGTGCAGGTAGATCTGCTTCTTTCTTTTCTTAGTGGTCATTTATTATTTCCAGAGTATTTATATACCATAATTGAGTAAACATTCTACTGATGGCTGTTATGTTATAATTTATTTAGGGGAGGCTGCATTACCACTCATGAGATTCTCTCAGAGGTCTCTGACCCCAAGAAGTGGAAGCAATGTGCAGGGACTGAGAACTCTTCCCGTGCGCACAGTGCATGAGCTAGTGCTGAGGTGCAGGGAATCTGCCAGTTGCAGCTGGTCTTTCTCACATTTGACTCTAGCCAGATGTGGGTGGGTTAAGGTCAGCCTGAGCCAACAGTGTAGACATAACACCCGACTCAGCACAGTCTGGCCCTGCCTATCCCATAGCTACTGGTGTCTGGGCTGCCTTGGTGTCTGTATGGTACTCATCCTAGGGCTGGCCCACCGGGGCATCTCCCTGATGGCCTCACTTCCCTCCCAGGTCTCCACAGGACGTCTGTGTTTGACCGCCTCGGCGCTGAGACCAAGGCAGACACCACGACGGGGAGTAAAGTGAGTGGGGATGGGGAACCGTCCTGGGCATTCGAGCTCTTGTCCTCTCTGAGTGATGCTCCTGACTCTTGTGTATCTCGCCTGTCACTTGGCCGCCTTTCCAGCCTCAGTTGCCGGCTTCGCACTGGCGGTTTGTCCCTGTCTTCTGCCCTGGCTTCTCTCCCAATTTCCAGCCCTGGGGGTCCAGAGACTCCTGAATGCCTCCCATGCACCATGTCCCCAACTGGTCTTAGCATCTTCCCCCAAAGTAAGTACTCTCCTGGGCCCCTATCTCAGGGCTGCCCACCCTCCCCATTGCATCTGTCAGTGGGTCTGATGACTCTACCGTTTCTCCCTCCTCTGCCACCTCTCCCTGTCCAGATAGGACGATAGCCTCCTGAATGGTCTCGCACAGCTGCCATGGACCCCCAGCACCCTGTCCCCGAAGCAGCAGTGTGTGCAGCCCACAGGATGGGGCCTGTCCCCCCAGCAGAAGCCCTGTAGATGCTTTTCACTGGCTCCTGATGCAGCACGCACTTCCTGCCACGGCCTGTAGTCCCACAGGCCCCGGGCATGGTGTATGGTTTAGAGTACACCCTGAAGCCCGCAGGGGCCTGACTCTGTGGCTCTGGCCATGTCACTTAAGCCCTTTGTACTTCATCCTCCTCATCCGTATAGACCCACCTCCCAGGACAGCTGTAGGGTTGAGGTCATCCCTGCATGGTGCTAGGGTGTGCAGGCCTGTTGGTGAACTACTGCAGATCTCCCGGCTGTGTTTCTTGCCTGCCAGTGTCCTGCTCCCCAGGTGCAGCCCCTCGGGCTTGCTCACTTCCTAGCATCTCACCACAAGGAGAGCGGGAACACTCGGGATCATGTGGAAGATCCAGGCCTGTGATGAGCTGGGCACATAGTGAGTGCTCCACATGCAGGATTATGCTTCTTGCCTTCAGGGCACAGTGCATGCTCTTTTCTCTGCTAATTCATCTTGGAGGGCCTGGCATCAAAGTTGGTGCCTCAGGGAGAGTTCCTCTGACTGATGCTGAGGTACCCGTGTCTCCTGCCCTCTAGCTCTCCATTCTCCCGTCATAGAATGTGTTACTGTCGTTCTTGCAGAATCATTTGTGTCATTCTGATGCCAAGCCTGTCTCCCCCACTGGATTGAGCCCCATGAGGGCAGAGCTGAGGCTGTCTTGGTCATCACTGTGTCCCTAGCACTGCTGGCCTAGGACCAGGTACAATATAGATTTGAGACTCAAAGTATTCGTGGAGTGAATGACCAGATTCATCTCTCCACTCCACTCATCCCCACCTATTGACCTTGCAAATGACTTTCCCTTTGCATGGCACACCCTTCCTCTTCCCTCTTTATTAGACCCACTTCCAGCTCAGACGTCCCCTTTCTCAGGGAGCTCTCCCTGAACTTCCAGGAAGGTCAGGTACTTCCTTTGGGCTCCTCCAGGCCCCTGGACTCCCCTTATCATGCCTCTTGTCACTATCTGGAGTCACTGATGGCTGTTTCTCCCAACTGTGAGTCCTAGGAGGCCAGGAACAGAGGAAGCAGCTGTCCATGAATGTGTGTCGAGTGACTCAGTGACTTGTTCGTCTTGTCTCTGACCTCCACAGCCCACAGGAGTCTTTAGCCGCCTGGGGGCCACCCCAGAGATGGATGAGGATCTGGCTTGGGACAGTGACAATGACAGCAGCAGCTCCGTCTTGCAGTATGCCGGGGTCCTGAAGAAGTTAGGTCGGGGCCCAGCCAAGGCCAGTCCCCAGCCAGCACTGACTGTCAAAGCCAAGGCCACAAGCTCAGCGACAACGGCCACTGCCCCAACACTGCGGCGCCTGGCACTTTCCTCACGGTCGGGGCTTGAGAAGAAGCCGGAGTCCTTATCTAAAGTCAGCATCATCCAGAGACTGGGCGCAGCTGCCCTTGTGTCCGAGGCCCAGGACAGCCAGGTCACCAGCACCAAGAGTAAGTCCTCAGCCGAAGTCAAGGTCACCATTAAGAGGACTCTGGTGGGGCCCCGGGGGAGCAGCTCCAGCGAGGGCCTTGGTGCCCAGATGGACCATGCAGGCACTGTGAGCGTGTTCAAAAGACTGGGCCGCAGGACCTTCTAGCCCACGTGTGGGCGGGGTGCAGGCAGCAGAGCCCGCGGGCATCTGCCCCCGGCCTGCTCCAGGCTCCTGGCTTCATCACACCTCCCCGCCAGCTCCTGGATGACACGGCTTGTCTCCCTTGGGCTCTAGAGCTGGGCCTGAGCGTTTGGGGGATTCCCCCATTTCTCCCGGCTGGGGATGGTCGTCGCAGCTGGCCCACCCTGCTCCAGGACTCCCCTTCTCTCATGTCCTCTGTGCTTTCTTCTCTGGCTGTGGCCTTGGCAGAACCCACTTTTCTACCTCTTCCAAGTGCTAGGGGCCCTCTTCCTCTCCTACGTTCCCTTCCCCAACCAGGAGGGTCTGCTGCCTCAGACCCCAGCTCATCAGCCTCCCTGTCCCCCAAAACTGAGTGGGTGTCACCTGAAGGGCCTCCCTTCCCCCACTCCCCATCAACCTCCTTCACTCCTCTGCGCTTCCCCCAACTGCTGTGACTTCTCTCTCTCCCTGTCTTCATTCTGTTCATTTCTCTTCTGTTTTCTGTCCCCGTGGCAAGGCCCGACTGTCCGCTGCATCCTGCCCGACCCTCCTGTACCTCCGGCCTCCCAGCGGCCCCCTCGTCGGCGGTGGCGTCGAGCCTGTTGAGACTGTTGGCTGGCCGCCCTCCACTCCCAGGCTGGAGGGACCTCTCCAGACCCTGGGCTGCGGCCAAGGCGCATCCATTTTCCTGCCCTGGGTGTCTTTGTCTCTGAAAGTCTGTGGTGGGCAAGGGGCACTGGGAAGGGAGGCCAGGGCCTAGGGTGAAGACAGCTGCTGTTTTAATATATTTTTGTGACTTTCAAATTGCTTCCCCACCTCCTTCAGGCTGAGTTGCAGGACTGTTTCATGCCATGCTCAGTGCAGGTGAGGGGTGCTGGCAGAGGGTTGGGCTGCGTCTCTGAAGGTCAGGCTTCCTGCACAAATGTGGGCCACGTCCCTGCTGCAGGCCCTGAGTCGAGGGGAGTAATGGCCACGGTCACCATTCAGTTAGGCTGCCTCCTGCCCCCAATAAGCCGTAGTGGTTCTGTCACTCTCTCCCCTCCCCCATGGATTTCACCTGCCTCTGCCACTCTGCCTGTTGGTGCCTTTCCAAATGATGGGCTCCCTTTATGAGACCACGAGTTTCCATTGGTTTGATCGCTCACCCCTCCCTGCTGCACAGCGCCCCTGAGCCAGGCCTGTCGTAGGAGCTGGGAGCAGGCAGTGAGCAGGGCTGGCCAAGGCCCTGCCCGAAGGGCCTCTCCAGGGGTGGGGTGTAGGTGAAGCAGTGGTGCTGGCCAAGGAGTTCAAGGGGTAGGAGAAAGTGGCCAAGGCCACTTGAGGGGTTGGGATAGGAAGGCCTTTCAGAAGGGATGACTTGGACGTTGAGCTGGGAATGTGGCTTCAGGAAGTTCAGGAGGAGCTTCCAGGCAGAGGGACAGCCAGGGACAGAGGTGCTGAGGTGGGACAAGGAACAGGAAGAGGGCTGGTGGCTGTGAGTGAGGGTGGGGCCACCGTACAGCACAAGGCAGATGGGCAGGAGCCGGGTGGCTGGGGGCGCTGGACCAAGGAGGAGGAATATGCACAGTGACCCAGGAGTGCTAGGTCGGGAAGATTTGGAGCGGGGTTTACTGAGCTGAGTTTCGTTTAGGATCATTGCTCTGGCTTCTGTGAGGAGAAGGAATGGCTGGCAGGGCTGGGGTGGACGTAACTGCAGCAGTACAGGTGGGAAGCCAGGGTGGCTGTGTGAGGGGATGGCAGTAGGGATCAGGGAAGAGGGCCGCTTGAGCTGTTTAGGGTGTGCTTTGGAGGAAGAGCTGTGGGATGTGCTGATGTGTTGGAAGTTGGGGCTGGGAGAAGATAAAAATCACAGGGCCCACCTAGATGTTAGACCCGATCATCTGGGGGAACGGCCGTTAATGGAGGAGGAAGGAGGGAAACTGTGTTCTGATCACATTGTCCCTGTTAAGGCCCCCACTGGGGCTCAGGGGGCCACCTGGGCTGAGGGTCCATGGCTGTGGACAGTGCGCAGGGTACAGCTGGAATCAAAGCCAAGGGTCTGGTCAGACCAGCTAGAAAAGGAACACAGAGATTGGAGGGGACCCAGGAGGGAATCTGGGGCCCTTTCTCTGTTTAGAGAACAGGATCTGACAGAAACACACAGCCTAGGAGAGGTCACCGGGGTTGGAGAACTAATGAGAGCAGGTAAAGATGAGACTAGATCTTAGCCATTTATTTATTTATTTATTTCAATTGTGGGAAAATATACATCGTGTGAAATTTACCATTTTAACCGTTTTATTCTTATTTTTTTTTTTGAGATGGAGTTTTGCTCTTGTTGCCCAGGTTAGAGTGCAATGGCACGATCTCAGCTCACTTAAACCTCCACCTGCTGGGTTCAAGCAATTCTCCCACCTCAGCCTCCCTGGTAGCTGGGATTAGAGGCGCCTGCCACCATGCCCGTAATTTTTGTGTTTTTAGTAGATGGGGTTTCACCATGTTGGCCAGGCAGGTCTCGAACTCCTGACTTTAGGTGATCCGCCCGCCTCCCAAAGTGCTGGGATTACAGGCATGAGCCACTATACCAGGCCCATTTTTACCATTTTGAGCTGTATCATTCAGTGGCATTAAGTACCTTCACCCTGTGTGCACCCATCCTCCCCATCCATCTCTAGGACTTCTTCATCTTCCCGATGTCATATCTGGGGCCCAACTGTGTGTCACATACTGTCCCAGGCACTGGGCGTGGGGTGCAAAGGACTGGAATTCAGGATGAGGGACCACTGTAGAGAGCAGTGATAGACCCCCTCACCCTGTGGCAGCCCAGGATAGACCCTCCTGAGACTGGCTGAGGCCTGACCTGACCTCAAAGGATGGCAAATGCTGGCCCTCAGATTCCAGGGGCCACCCCTTCAGGTCAGTGCCACCAGGAGGAGCTCACACATGCGCCCTTTCCCTGCTAAGCTTCAGCCCTCTTTGTTTCCTGATAATTTCCTCTGATTCCACTTCATGGGTAATTTTAACAACTGCCGGGGTGAACTGGAAATTCTAGTTGCTAAATTAAAGAGCCACAGTAGTTTCTTAATGTGCAATAGGAACTGCAATGATATAAAAATATATAGAGGTAATTTACCACATAAGGCTTAGCTGTGCCAGGTAGATTCTCTTATTGTTGCGCTTTACAGAGGCACAGAGAAGGAAGTTAACTGCTGAAGACCTCACTTAGCCTGCAGGTGGTAGGACTGGGTTTGACTCCAAGGAGCAGACTTCAAGATCCTTGCCTCTTAATCCCTACCCTGTGCTGCCTTTTAAAAATATTTATTTTATTTTATATTTTATGGAGGCGAGGTCTCACCATGTGGCCCACGCTGGTCTTGAACTCCTGGGCTCAAGTGATCCTCTCTCTCTGGCCTCCAAAAGTGCTGGCATTACAGGCATGAGCCACTGCGCCCAGCCACCTGTGCTGCCTTGATTGCAGATTTGAAACATAGCCCTTTTGGAGGAGGGGCAAGGCGGGATCTTAAAATAGCAGTTTTGGGCTGGGCACGGTGGTTCATGCCCAATCCTAGCACTTTGGGAGGCCGAGGTGGGAGGATCACTTGAGGTCAGGAGTTTGGGACCAGCCTGGCCAACATGGCAAAACCCCATCTCTACAAAAAATACAAAAATTAGCCGGCATGTTGGTGCAGGGTTGTAATCCCAGCTACTTGGGAGGCTGAGACATGATAATCACTTGAACCTGGGAGGCAAAGGTTGCAGTGAGCAGAGATCACACCACCACACTCCAGTCTGGATGACAGAGCGAGACTATCTCAAAAGAAAAAAAATAGTGGTTTTGGACACTCTAGAGTTGTCCGTTTGTAGATGTTCGCACCAACCCTATTGGCTTGTCCTAGGAAGCATTTGCAGCTAGGATGCTGCAGGCCTTGAGAGTCATATCCTGTGACCTGAGCTGATGCCTCCTCCACCTCCCAGCTGCTCTGGAATCACAGTGGCCCACCCAGGACTCATTTGACTTAGCAGTTCTCCCAAGCCCACCCCAACAGCTGTGACCCACAGTGGTAGATTATTTTTTTCCCTGATGTTATTAAGCACTTTCTGGTTTTGGTTTTTTAGAGACAGAATCTATGTTGCCCAGGCTGGTCTCAAACTCCTAGTCTCAAGCAGTCCTCCCAACTCAGCTTCCCAAAGTGTCACCGTGCCCTGTCTGTTAGGCATTTTTGAGCATAAATAATACATTTGCAGACAGATTTACTGGCTCACGCCTGTATTCCCAATTACTTGAAAGGCTGAAGTGGGAGGATCCCTTGAGCTCGGGAGGCTGAGGCTGCAGTGAGCTGCGTATCACTGTACTCCAGTCTGGGCAGCAGAGCAAGACTCTGTCTCAGGAAAAAAAAAAAAAAGTAAGAATACATTCACATGGTTCAAAATGCAAAAGACACGAAAGTCTCTACAGGGAAAAGTATCTTCCCATGTCTCCTAGCCTCCAGTCCCTTCCCCAGAGGCCACCAATGTTACCAATTTATTATGTAATATTTCCAGTGAGGTACACACACCCTGAAGAGGAACATGTAGGACCCATGTACAAGCATACATGTGTCTTAGCATTCTAATTTATTTAACCGGTTCCCTTTTGAAGGAAATTCAGATTGTTTCCAACCTCCTGCTATTATGGGTAGTCCTAGAATAAACAACTTTCCTTACACATGGGATCAATGTAGGGTGAATTTGAAGAACACATTATTATATTACATTATTTAAGGGCAAATACTAGTAATGAGTTAATTACAGATCTGAACTAGCCTCTCCTCCAAGATGATTGGCATCCTTCAGGTGATTTATTTATGCAGTCACCACCCCATTTCATAAAGAAATGAAGAGCAGCTGGACTCTTCTAATTGGAGACCGCTGGAGGAACCGGGTCAGGGGCTGCTGGGAGCTAGCATTGACTACCACCTGTGGGCCAGGAATTACTTAAATGCTTGGCTAAGTTGTTGGACTTGTAGAATCCTGAGGGTAACACCACGAAAGCCAGGGACATCCTATTCTAATCCCATAAACAGATGAGGAAGTGGTGGTGCCATAAGCCCAGGGCTCATGCTAAATTGCAGAACCAGATTGCAGCAGCCCAGCAGTGATTCTGTGTGGATGGTGGTCCTGAGACAAGGTCACCTCTGGACACGTCTCTTCCTCTGGTAGCCCACATCAGTGGATACTAAAGCCAGATGCAAACTAGCAGTACCTGTGGCAGGTGGCCAGGGCCCTGGCCGGCCCCAGCACCCCTTTCTCCAGTGCCCAAGCCCCCTGCTGCTGAGATGAGCCAAGGGTTGAGCTGCAGCCCCCTCGACCCCTCCTGCAGGCATCTGACCTTAGTTTGGTAAGTTTGCTGCAACTATACACCCAACTTTGAAGGCCTATCAGGGCCTTGGAGCAGAGGAGACATCATTTCCCTTTGCAATATCAGGGCTACATCTTTTTATGTTTTTTTTTTTTAAGTAATAGACTTTATTTTTAGAACAGTTTTATTTATTTATCTTGAGACGGTCTCGCTCTGTCACCCAGACTGGAGTGCAGTGGTGTGATCTCAGCTCACTGTAGCCTCCACCTACCAGGCTCAAGTGATCCTCCTGCTTTAGCCTCCTGAGTAGCTGGAGCTACAGGCACATGCCACCATGCTCAGCTACTTTTTTAATTAAGTAATTAATTTTTGAGATGGAGTCTTACTCTGTGACCCATGCTGGAATGCAGTGGTGCAGTCTTGGCTCACTGTAACCTCTGCCTCCCAGGTTCAAGTGATTCTCCTGTTTCAGCCTCCTGAGTAGCTGGGATTACAGGTGCCTGCCACCACACCCAGCTAATTTTGTATTTTTAGTAGAGATGGGGTTTCACTATGTTGACCAAGCTAGTCTTGAACTCCTGGAGTGCAGTGGCATGATCTCTGCTCACTGCAACCTCCGCCTCCCAGGTTCAAGCAGTTCTGTGTCTCAGCCTCCTGAGTAGCTGGGACTACAGGCGCCCACCTTATATTTTCAGTAGAGACGGGGTTTCACCATGTTGGCCAGGCTGGTCTTGAACTCCTAACCTCATGATCCACTTGCCTTGGCCTCCCAAAGTGCTGGGATTACAGTTGTGAGCCACCACGCCTGGGTGTTTCTTTTCTTGTAGAGAGGAGGTCATCACTCAAGCAATGTACTCACCTCAGTCTCCCAAAATATTGGGATTACAGGCATGAGCCACTGCACCTGGCATTAGAATAATTGTAGAGTTGCAGAAAAATTGAGAAGACAGTATAGAGAGCTGCCATATACCCCACACTTATTAGTCCTAATATTAATGACATCTGACATTGAGGTGGAATATTTGTTAAAATTAATGAATCAGTATCGATCCATGAGTATTAACTAAAGTCTAGTTTATTCAGATTGCCTCGGTTTTACCTAACTTCTTTTGCTGTTCCAGGATCTCATATGATAGTATGTTTGTCAAATTTGATAACATTGTATCGCCAGACATTTATACCAACAAATAAGGGTTGTCCTGTCTCGTTAGGCTCCTCTTGGCTACAGTGGTTGCTCAGACTTTCCTTGTTTTTGATGCCTAAGAGTTCTGGCCAAGTATATTATAGGATGCTCCTCAGCTGGGATTTGTCTGATATTTTTCTCGTGATTACACTGGAGTTACGTGTTTTTTGGAGGAAGACTTCAAAGAGAAAGTGTCATTTCATCACATATCAAGGACACACACTCCACATGATTCCCCACTGTTTTTGTTCATCTTCACCATCTGTTTGTCAGGTTTCTCCACTTTGTAAAGTTATTCGTCTTTCTCCCTTTACACCTTGTCCTCTTTGGAAGGAAGGCACTACACAGCCCACATGTGAGGAGCTGGGGGGTTTATGCTCCACCTCCTTGAGGGCAAAGAATTTACATAAATTATTTGGAATTCTTCTGCAAAGGACATGTATCTCTTCTCCTCATTTAGTAACTTATTCAGTCGTTTATTTTTATGAGTTTGGACTCAGGGATATTTACTTTGTACTTGAGGTTATCATCCAATATGACTTCCTTTGTTTTGTCACTCACATTAGTCTGGCTTTGGCCATGGGGAGCTCTTTCAGTTGGTTCCAGAGTCACTTTGACTTGTTATGCCCCCATTGTTTTTGTTTTTTGATTTGTTTTCTTATTTTTTTTTTGAGACGGAGTTTTGCTCTTTTTGCCTAGGCTGCAGTGCGATGGCGGTGATCTCGGCTCACCGCAACCTCTGCCTCCTGGGTTCAAGTGACTCTTCTGCCTCAGCCTCCTGAGTAGCTGGGATTACAGGCATGCGCCACCATGCCCGGCTACATTTTTGTATTTTTAGTAGAGACGGGATTTCTCCATGTTGGTCAGGCTGGTCTCAAACTCGAGACTTCAGGTGATCCGCCCCCCTCAGCCTCCCAAAGTGCTGGGATTACAGGCATGAGCCACCATGCCCAGCCCTGTTTTTGTTTTTTACTGTCTCCTTACTTTCAGGCTCTAGAGATGCTGCAGGCTCATCTTGTATATTTCCTGTCCCAGTCCTGGAGCCAACCATTTTTCCAAGGAGCCTGGTCCTTTTAATTGCAGAACAGTGGTGGAAACCAAGATATACATATATATATATATATATATATATATATTTTTTTTTTTTTTTTTTTTTTTTTTTTTGAGATAGAGTCTCACTCTCTTGCCCTGCAGTGGTGTGATCTCGGCTCACTGCAACCCCCGCCTCCTGGATTTAAGTAATTTTCATGCCTCAGCCTCCGAGTAACTGGGATTACAGAGACAGGATCTTGTTCTGTCAACCAGGCCAGATTGCAGAGGCACAATCATAGCTCACTGGAGCCTTATACTCCAGTGAGCTATGATTGGCTCAAATAATCCTCCTGCTTCTTGCCTGTAATTGTAGGAATTGCAGGCATGAGCCATCCTACCCAGTGACAACTCCATTTTAGAAAGTGAAACCTTAACATGGAACCCTAATATATAAATCATGCTTAAAAAGGAAAAGTGCACTGGGTGTGATGGCTCATGCCTGCAATCCCAGCACTTTGGGAGGCTGAAGGGGGCAGATCACCTCAAGTCTCGAGTTTGAGACCAGCCTGACCGACATGGAGAAATCCCATCTCTAATAAAAATACAAAAAAGTAGCCGGGCATGGTGGCGCACGCCTGTAATCCCAGCTACTCAGGAGGCTGAGGCAGGAGAATCATTTGAACCCAGGAGGTGGAGGCTGCAGTGAGCTGAGATCATGCCACTGTACTCCAGCCTAGGCAACAACAACAAAAAATAAAATAAAATAAAAATAAAATAAGAGAAAAAATAGGAAAAGCACACTGGGCATGGTGGCATATGCCTGTAATCCCAACACTTTGGGAGGCCAAGGCAGGCAGATCTTTTCAGCCCAGGAGTTCCAGACCAGCCTGGGCAACATGGTGAAACTCTATCTCTACAAAAGATTTAAAAATTAGCTGGGTGTGGTGGCACACAGCTGTAGTCCCAGCTGCTTGGGTGGCTGAGGGGGGAAGATGGCTTGAGTTTAAGAGGTAGAAGCTGCAGTGAGATATTATCATGTCACTGCACTCTAGCTGGGCAACAGAGTGAGACCCTGTCTCTTAGGCCGGACGTGGTGGCTCACACCTGTAATCCATGCGCTTTGGAGGCCAAGGATCACCTAAGGTCAGGAGCTCAAGACCAGCCTGACCAACATGGTGAAACCCCGTCTTTAAAAAGAAATTATTTAAAAAAATTATAAGGCTGGGCGCGGTGGCTCATGCCTATAATCCCAGCACTTTGGGAGGCTGAGGTGGGTGGATCACAAGGTCAAGAGATTGAGACCATCCTGGCCAACATGATGAAACCCCTTCTCTTTTAAAAATACAAAAATTAGCCAGGTGTGGTGGTGCACACCTGTAGTCCCAGCTACTAGGGAGGCTGAGGCAGGAGAATCGCTTAAACCTGGGAGGCAGAGGTGATAGTGAGCCAAGATCAAGCCACTGCACTCCAGCTTGGGTGACAGAGCAAGACTCCATCTGAAAAATAAAATAAAATAAAAAATGTCCATAGGGAGGAAAGGTAACTTTTTAAAAAAATTTTCATCTTTTTGCAGAACTGCCGGAAGAGGAAAGGTAACTTTAAGGGACAACTTTGCTATGAATTTAGATTTAAGTGCTCTGAGCCCCCTCCCTTAAGCTGACACTCAAATGATGCAAAAATCAGTCCTAAATTATGCAAGGTTTAACCAAAATAAAAGAGAGAAATAGGCCAGGCGTGGTGGCTCATGCCTGTAATCCAGCACTTTGGGAGGCCAAGGCTGGTGGATCACCTGAGGTCAGAAGTTCGAGACCAGCCTGGCCAACATGGTGAAACCCCATCTCTACTAAAAATACAAAAATTAGCTGGGCATGGTGGCAGGCGCCTGTAATCCCAGCTACTTAGGACGCTGAAGCAGGAGAATTGCTTGAACCTGGGAGTCAGAGGTTGTAGTGACTTGAGACCAAGCCACTGTACTCCAGCCTGGGAGTAAAGAAAAAAGAGAGAGAAATAAAGTGGCTGCTGATTATGTGGCTGAACCTACTAGCCATTATTACTGGAGGAGAAATCAGAATATTCTTCAAACAAACCTGATTATTCTCAATATCCACTTTTATTTGTTTGAAACAGGGTCTCACTCTGCTGCCTAGGCTGGAGTGCAATGCAGTGGCACGATTACAGCTTACTGCAGCCTTGACCTCCTGGGCTCAGGCGATCCTCTTGCTTCAGTGTCCCTAGGCTTGGACTACAGGCATATGCTCGGCTAACTTTTTAATTTTTTGTAGAGATAGGGTCTGGCCATGTTGCCCAGGCTGGTCTCAAAATCCTGAGCCCAAGCAATCTGCCTGCCTTGGCCTCCCAAAGTGCTGGGATTACAGGCGTGAGCCACTGTGCCTTTGTTGTGTATTATTATAAAATGCTCTATTCTGGGTGCAGTGGCTCACGCCTGTAATCCCAGCACTTTGGGAGGCCAAGCCGGGTGGATCAGTTGAAGCCAGGAGTTCCAGACCAGCCTGACCAACGTGGTGAACCCTTGTCTCTACTAAAAACGCAAAAATTAGCCAGGTGTGGTGGCACACGCCTGTAATCCCAGTTCCTTGAGAATTACTTGAACCCAGGAGGCAGAGGTTGCTGTGAGCCAAGATTGTGCCATTGCACTCCAACTTGGGTGACGGAGTGAGACTCTATCTCCAAAAAAACTGGCTATACCATGATGTATTTAACCAGTCTTATAATTATGGACACTTAGGTGTTTTCCAAGTCCTTTTCTATCACAAGTGGTGCCTCTTGTATATACCCCATTTTGCTCATCTGTGAACATATCCATAGGGTAAATACCTAGGAGTAAAATTGCAGGGTTACAGGGAATGTCCCCCTGCCTTTTTTTTTTTTTTTTTTTTTTTTGAGACGGAGTTTCACTCTTGTTACCCAGACTAGAGTGCAATGGCGCGATCTCAGCTCACCGCAACCTCCGCCTCCTGGGTTCAAGCAATTCTCCTGCCTCAGCCTCCTGAGTAGCTGGGATTACAGGCACGCGCCACCATGCCCAGCTAATTTTTTGTATTTTTAGTAGAGATGGGTTTTCACCATGTTGACCAGGATGGTCTCGATCTCTTGACGTGATCCACCCGCCTCGGCCTCCCAAAGTGCTGGGATTATAGGCGTGAGCCACCGCGCCCCGCGCCCCCTGCCTTTTTTTTGAGATCTGAAGTGATTTTACTTTATTTCCTTCACTTTAAGCCAATCATGAAATTTCACAGTGATTTCTGGGGTGGGGGCAGAAGGAAGGCGGTGTCAAGAATCATCAGGACTGTGGACTAGTCAGCCCTCAGAGGTGCAGGCAGGGTGCGCCCTCACTGGGGCAGCTGGAGGAGCACAGACTGCCCCATGGGCACATAGGTGATGTTATGAGAGTGTGACAGCTGGTACGCGATGTCCTCCACAGCTTCAGTTTGTGCAGCTCCATCAGGCCGTCCCCTGCAGTGGCCAGTGAGTTGGCGATCAGCTCAGCTGCCTTGGAGTTGCCCTCAGCAGAGATGATGGCTGCCTTTTTCTGCTGCTCAGCCTTTTCCACCACAAATCTGGCACTCTTTACTTCCTGCTGAGCCACCTGTTTGGCTTCTGCCGCTTCTGTGAACTCCTTCCCGAAGGTCAGATGTGTCAAGGACACATCGTCCAGGATGAGCCCAAAGGTGGCTGCTCGCTCCATAAGGCATTGCTCACCTGCCTGGAGACCAGCTCTCTCTGGGTGATTAGTTCTCCAGCATCAAAGCGAGCCACCACTGACTTGAAGATTCAGTGGTAATGGAGAGCAGCACCAGCTCATCATAGTCCTCTCCAATGCTGGTGAAGATGCGAGGAAAGGCTGGTGACAGGCTGGAAGAGGATGCGCAGTGTGATGTTCTGTAAATCTTTGCTACCAGTGATGACTGGCACATTACGTGGCTGAGAACGGCAGTCAAAGATAATTGGTTTCTGTACCCATGGGATGAGGAGAAAGTTGCTTCCCCTACCACAATGTCCTGTACCCCACGGAATTGGTCAAAAATGACAGCTCTGTGCCCAGCTTCCACATTATATAAGGCAGAGTTCACCACACCTCTTGCAACAGCTAAGGCCAGGCCAGACTTGCTGATGGACTCACACGCTTTGGCAGCCATGTTTTCTTCTGTGGGACCCTCTCACACCTGCTTCCACTCTGACCTCTATATGAATTCTCCCCCTCACACCTGTTTTATAAGTTTGAATGTATAATATTTGTGTATCTAAAAGTGGATATTGAGGCCAGCCGTGGTGGCTCATACCTGTAATCCCAGCCCTCTGGGAGGCTGAGGTGAGTGGATCCCTTGAGCCCAGGAGTTTGAAATCAGCCAGGGCAACATGGCAAAATGCTTCTCTACAAAAAAATATAAGAAATTAGCTAGGCATGGTAGTGCACACCTATAGTCCCAGCTACTCATTAGGCAGCGGTGGGAGGATTGACCGAGCCCATGAGTTGGAGGCTGCAGTGAGCCATGATCACACCACTGCACTTCAGCCTGGGGGAAAGAGTGAGACCCTGTTTTATTTGTTGACCAACCTGGCAAACAGTGAAACCCCATCTCTACTAAAAATAACAATTAGCTGGGCGTGGTAGCATGTGCCTGTAAGCCCAGCTACTGGGGAGGCTGAGGCAGGAGAATCACTTAAACCCAGTAGGTGGAGCTTGCAGGGAGCCAAGATAGTGCCACTGCACTCCAGCCTGGGGAAAAGTGAGACTCTGTCTCAATAAAATAAAATATAAAAATAAAATGTTGCCTTTCCTCCCCTGGACATTTTACAGAGTGCTTGCTCCTAAATTATCAGTAGAGCATATTCTGGCCATCCTCAGACCTTCTTGACTGTGTTATTATGAAGAGCTTGATCTTACAGCTGTGTGATCCACAAGTTATTCAACCTGTCTTCAGTTTCCTCTTCGTTAAGATGCCAGGCGTGGTGGGTACACCTGTAATCCCAGCTACCTGGGAGGCTGAGGCAGGAGAATTGCTTGAACCAGGGAGTTGGAGGTTGCAGTGAGCCAAAATTTGCACTGTTGCACTCCAGCCTGGGTGACAGCGAGACGTGTCTTAAAAAAAAAAAAAAGCCAAGATAAGAGTAATAATAGCATCTATCCCAAGGAACGGTTGTGGAGATTAAATGAGTCAATTAGCATGAAAGGCTTAAAACAGTACCTGGTGCTGGTTTAGTCTCTGAAGTGTGTGTGTGTGGGGGAAACAGTACCTGGCGGCCGGGCGCGGTGGCTCACGCCTGTAATCCCAGCACTTTAGGAGGTTGAGGTGGGTGGACCACGAGGTCAGTAGATCGAGACCATCCTGGCCAACATGGTGAAACCCCGTTTCTACTAAAATATACAAAAATTAGCTGGGTGTGGGGATGCGTGCCTGTAGTCCCAGCTACTTGGGAGGCTGAGACAGGAGAATTGCTTGAACCCGGGAGGTGGAGGTTGCAGTGAGCCCAGATCGTGCCACTGCACTCCAGCCTGGTGCCTGGCAACAGAGCAAGCAAGACTCCATCAAAAACAAAACAAACAAAAAAAACAGTACCTGGCATACAGTGTTAATACCTAATTTTATCTCCAAAATTGCCTGTAATCCCAGTACTTTGGGAGGCGGAGGCAGGTGGATTGCTTGAGCTCAGGAGTTCAGTTCCAGCCTGGGCAACATGACAAAACCCTGTCTTTATTAAAAATATAAAAATTAGGCAGGAACAGCAGCTACTGGGGAGGCTGAGGCAAGAGGATCCCTTGAAAATTGCTTGAACCCAGGAGACGGAGTTTGCAGTGAGCTGAGACTGCACCATTGCACTCCAGCCTGAGCAACAGAGTGAGACTCAGTCTCAAAAAAAAAAAAAAAAAAAAAGAAAAGAAAAGAAATTTATATGGATGTGATACTTTTTATCTAATGCACAATTCATGTTCCAATTTTCATCAATTGTCCCAATAACGTTCCTTATTGCTGTTTTTTCTGGCTTGGAATTCAATTCAGGATCACACTTTGCATTTATTTATCTTTTTCCAGACACCGTTAACATGTTGCATTTAGGTGTTGTATAAGAGCTTCCTTTTAGACAATGAATGTTAAAATAGAATGGTCCCCCAAATTGCTCTAGAAGACTTGATGCCAGCAAGACATAAGCTAGGTTTCTTCAGGGATGGCCAGCTCATGTGGCGCCATCTTGTGGCAAGTTTGAATAGCGTTTCTAAATCACTAGGCAGCTGTGAAATTTTTCTTTTGATGACCTAAAAAAAGATCAGGTGGTGGTAGTATTATCTCAGTTTCTCCTAATAATGTGAGAGGCTATGCTGTAAGGATTTTACTATTTCAGATCTACCTATTTTAGCAAAAAATGGGACTTTGCTGTACTTCAAATCTGGACCCTCGCAGAGAAGTCCAGAACTGTGGTGAAAGCGTGAGGCTGGCCTGAGATATCACTGGAAATGGATCAGGGAGTCACAACATTCTGGATGTAGGATGTTTGGCGAGAGACTTCCCCTTTCTGGGACTTTGTTTACTTCTGCAAAATAGGCCTTACAGTGACTTGTGTCTGCAGTAACATTTAACAAGGTCATGGATATAGTTCCTCGGACTGTACCTAATAAGTGCGCATTCTTCAATGAAGGTTGAGAGACTGTTTTATTCAACTCTTGGTAAATATATATATGTATATATTTGAGACAGAGTTTTGCTCTGTTACCCAGGCTGGAGTGCAGTGGCGCAATCTCAGCTCACTGCAACCTCCGCCTCCCAGGTTCAAGTAATTCTCCTGCCTCAGCCTCCCGAGTAGCTGGGATTACAGGCATGTGCCACCGCACCCAGTTAGTTTTTTATTTTTGGTAGAGATGGGGGTTTCACCATGTTGGTCAGGCTGGTCTCGAACTCCTGGCCTTAAATGATCCGCCCGCTTTAACCTCCCAAAGTGCTGGGATTACAGGCGTGAGCTACCGTGCCTGGCCAACTCTTGGTAAATAGGCAAGTTCAGACCTGGAATAAAAATCAACCCAGACAGAGCTTTAACCTTCCTAATCAAAACCACATTTGGCTGGCTGGGCACAGTGGCTCACGCCTGTAATCCCAGGACTTTGGGAGGCTAAGGCGGGTGGATCACGAGGTCAGGAGTTCGAGACCAGCCTGGCAAGCATGGTGAAACTCCGTCTCTACCAAAAATACAAAAAATTAGCCAGGCATGGTGGCACATGCCTGTAATCCCAGCTACTCAGGAGGCTGAGGCAGGAGAATTGCTAGAACCTGGGAGGCGGAGGTTGCAGTGAGCTGAGATCATGCCATTGCACTGCAGCCTGGGTGACAGAGCTAGACTTCATCTCAAAGTAAATAAATAAATAAACCACATTTGGTCAAAAAGATTTTTTGATCCTCAAGTCCCAACTATGTGCCTGGTGTAGGGGAGCAAAAAATAGCTTCCCTCTACCCTTCTAGGTTCTTTAGGCTACATATTAAATTGACATAAAGCAGATTAGCAGAAGAAAAAACTCATTTTAATTATGTAAGTATGCACGGGAGCCCCACAATATATGTGATTCAAAGAAGGGTCAGAGGATTGAAGCTTATATAGCAACCTGAGCTACAGGAAAGAAGAGGGGCTTGGGGCTTCTGGGAAGTGGTGGTGAGATAGGTTATGGGAAGGTGCAGGGAGGAAGTGTATGGTGAATAAAAGTTGTCTTGTTATGCAGATTATGTCTCTTAGATAAGAAAAGTTGTCCCAGAAGAATTGGTCAGGGTGTGGTGCCAACCTTCAGTCTCCTCTCCTATGATCCGAATTCATCTTCCCTTGATTGAGAAGATTCCTGGGGAGGGGATTCATGGAGTTCCCTTTGGAGGATCCATGCTTGGGCAAATAGGGGAAAGTCAGAGAAAGTCCTCCCTGCCCTTGCTGTCCCCCAGGTTTCCTTCCTTTGAAGTAATCAGCATATCAAAGGGACATATTTTGGGATGGCATTTCTCAAACTTCTTCCTTTCTCCTGTCTGAAACTTCTCTGGAAGTCCCACTTGCTGCTGGGTGTGGTGGCTCACAGTATAATTAATTTCGGTAATCCCAGCACTTTGGGAGGCTGAGGCAGGCAGATCACCTGAGGTCAGGAGTTGAAGAACAGCCTGGCCAACATGGTGAAACCCCGTCTCTACTACAAATCCAAAAACAAAAATTAGTAGTTCGCACCTGTAGTCCCAGCTACTTGGGAGGCTGAGTCAGGAGAATCATGTGAATGAAGGAGGCAGAGGTTGCTGTGAGTCAAGATCGTGGCAGAGGTTGCTGTGAGTCAAGATTGTGCCAATGCACTCCAGCCTGAGTAACAAAGAGAGACCCTGTCTCAAAAAAAAAAAAAAAAAAAAAAAAAAAGTCCCACACACTAAAAGTTGAGTTGGTGGTGGATGAGAGAAATATCAGATTAGTGTCTGAATAGTATGAGACCTGGGACTAGGTCAGTCCAATTAAACAGCTCTGTCTCGTTCCAGGAGGTGGTGTGGCAGGTGGGCTCCCATCAAAGTCAGGCCTCTGTATGGCACAAGTGCAAACAGGTATTTAATAAGAGGAAACAAAAAGGTTAGTTAATGTGTGGGGCACTCTGTAAACTAGTTTCAGAGCCTGGAGGGCAGCCAGTTGAGATGATTTCTAGATGTTGGACTCAAAGTATCTTCAGTTGGAGTATGGGCAGGCAGCAATAATTTGACAGATTTCCTGGTTGCAATTTGCATCAGGTGGTTCCAGTGAACTTTCTTTTTCTTTTTTTTTTTTCAGATGGTGTTTCGCTCTTGTTGTCCAGGCTGGAGTGTGGTGGTGTGATCTTGGCTCACTGCAACCTCTGCCTTCCGGGTTCAAGTGATTCTCCTCCCTCAGCCTCCCAAGTAGCTGGGATCACAGGGATCACCATCATGCATGATTCATTTTTGTGTTTTTAGAGATGAGGTTTTGCCATATTGCTTAGGCTGGTCTCAAACACTTGACCTCAGGTAATCCTCCCACTTCGGCCTCCCAAAGTGCTGGGATTACAGGCATGAGCCACCACACCTGGCCTCAGTATAATTTTCTGATTAGTTTGTATATTAGTAGGCATGAAGGTGGTCTATACCTTAGTGTTTGTGGGTGATTTCTTTGAAGTCTCTATCAAGTCTTCCAGTTTTACCTTGCAAGCCTTCAGGAAAGGAAGTCTTGGCTAACGCCCTTTTCAGCCTTAGCCCACCTGCACCCAGGTGAATTAAAAAAAAAAGGGAAGTCTTAATTTTGGTAACTCCAAGTCAGAGGGTGGGAGAAAAACTGGAAATGTCAGTTTGGAGAGTCATAGCCAGACATCTGAGGAAACTGAAAGAATTCAGGATCCAGTTAAGTTTCCAGATAAATAACAAACCCTCCAAAGCAACTAGAATCTAATAATGGGTACACTATCGTTTTCCTCTGAAACATAATTTTTCTCTCTCTAGTCACCCCCGTTTCTGCCAAACACAATCACAATAAGATCAGTTGCTTGCCAGGAGTGATGGCTCATGCTTGTAACCTCAGCGCCTGGGGAGCGAGGCAAGGGCAGATTGCTTTAGTCCAGAAGACCTGCCTGGGCAACATGGCAAAACCCCATTTCTACAAAAAACACAAAAAAATCAGACGTGGTGACACGTGAAATACAAAAAAAATTAGACATGGTGTATGCCTCTAGTCCCAGGTACTCAGGAGGCTGACCTCAGAAGGATCGTCTGAATCTCGGAGGTGGAGGCTGTAGTGAGTTGTGATCCTACCACTGTACTCCAGCCTGGGTGACAAAGCAAGACCCTGTTTCAAAAATACAAAGATCAATTTGTTGCAAAATAAGGTTTCTTATTAAACATGATCTGATTGTTTATGTAAGAGCAGTAAGAATAATGATTGATCGTATGTTCCTTTTTTTTCTTTTCTTTTTCTGAGACAGTCTTGCTCTGCTGCCCAGGCTGCAGTGTAATGGTGTGATAGCAGCTCACTGCAACCTCCGCCTCCCAGGTTCAAGCAATTCTGCTGCCTCAGCCTCCTGAGTAGCTGGGATTACAGGTGCCCACCACCCCACCCAGCTAAATTTTGTATTTTTAGTAGAGACGGGGTTTCACCATGTTGGCCAGGCTGGTCTCGAACTCCTGATCTCGTGATCCGCTGCCTCGGCCTCCCAAAGTACTAGGATTACAGGCGTGAGCCACCGGGCCCGGCTGCAGGGTTTTTAAGGCCTTTATGGGCCCAAGTTACAGTATAAAAACGTTATATCCCAGATTCACTGGAATATGTACGAGAGCAGGTGGCATTAGTATTTTGCAGTGATGAACTAATTGGTAAAAACCGTTTTGTTTACATTAAGAGTTCAAAAGCCAGCGACACAGCGATGATGTTTCCATTTAGCAGATGTGGATACTGAGGCAGAGAAAACGGTTAAGACTTCTGCCTACAGTCACCAGAAAGGAGGAAATTCAAATCTGGGGATGCGTGTCTTCAGAGCGTGAGTTCAACCATGACGAGCACACTGAAAAGGAAACCCCTCCTAATTCCTGCTCTGGGGTCCTTTAAGAGCCTCGGAACCCAAACAGAGTAAAACAAGATCAAGGCCTATGTAAATACGGCCAGCGGCTGCCGGGAAATAATCACTGCCTCGAGTCCCTAGGGAAAGCAGGCGTCGGAGTCCAAGAAAGTGCGCCTGCGCAGCCCCATCTTGCCTTCCGCCTTACGCCTTAGCGAGGCCCATCTCTAACCCACACAGGCCCAAAGTTGTCTAATGTGCGCAGGCGTCTTGCTGTGAACCCGCTTCCTTCCCTGCCCTGCGCTTGCGCTCTCGCTCTGAGTCTGTCTCCGGCGTTTTGTACGTCACTTCCTGTTTGTGGCGCGAAAGGGCGGTATTTCCGTCCAGAGGGTGGGAGGGGGCAGTAAGCGGGGGCTGGGGGGAGGGGGCGGGGGGGCCGCGCCGCGCGATCTGTTGGATCTGGCTCGGAGGAGGTGTCGCCGCCGCCGCTGCCTTCGTAGCCACCGCCGGGAAACACAAGGAACGGGAACCAGCGCAGCGTGGCGATGGGCGGGGGTAGAGCCCCGCCGGAGAGGCTGGGCGGCCGCCGGTGACAGGTGAGTGCGCCAGCGCGTGTCCCGGAGCTTTCCCCCCTCCGCGATGGTCGCGTCCGGGCCCCCCGCGGTGCCGCGATGGGTTGTACCACCGTGCCCGCCGGGGGAACCGCGGCCCTCGAGCCCCCCCTTCCGGAGCTGAGTTGGGGTGGACGAGCGGGGGCGGTGGGACTAGCCCCGGGGGAACGGGGGCGGTGGCGGCGGACCGTACCACTGAGGCGGCGGGGGGAGCGCCGCGAGTGTGTGGGGCAGGGAGTATAGGCCCCAGCGTGCGCGGGCCGGGGGCTGGACCTGCGGGCCGCGGCGGGGAGATGGAGTCTGGCGTGCACGGGCTTAAACCATCAGGGGGGCGCGCCGCATCAAGTGTAGAGGGCTGTACCTTTTTGGCGCTGTGGAAGCCGATTCTGTACTGTATTTACAGGGGTGGGGGCTTCTGGGGAGGAGGCAATAACAGTTGGCCTTGCAAGTGGCTGCGTTATATCACCACAGCGCTGGGGGAGCCCTGCTTAGAACGTAGGGGAGCCCAAATCAGAGGGCTGTGATGTTTGTGATCTTTGAGGGACTGGGAGAGGGTGGGACAGGGGCGCGTGTGTTCTAGGGTCGCATTTTGGGAGGACTGTTATGCCTAGTGGTGAGGAGGGGTTTCTCCTTCCTGTATTTGACGTGTGTGGGGTTGGGGGTTTACACGGAACTCAGCCTTCATTGAACTTCTTGATGACTTTGGAGAGAATGGCATGGTTACTGGGATGCTTTGGACCATGGAGTACTCTGATTGCATTACCCTCTCAGATTCACCAGGCAATTAACAGTTCTTTCCTTCCATGATGGAGGGAGGAAAGATGTGTTAGAAGTCACTGAAGTTGTCTGAGCTTTAGGCTCCACATTTGGAAGAGGAAGAGGGATTGGACTTGGATTTGAGGAGCCGTGCCCCTGGACCAGCTTGTTAAGACTTGGGAGGAAGCAGTGTTTGGGGGGAACACCTCTTTCCCCCCGGGGCAAGTTTTCTAGGGGAATCTTGATCTTAGGATTGTGAGGACCTCTTCCTCTCCTTTGGAGACCTCTTGGGGCTCAGCAAGACGCGTGGGCTGGAGTAACTAGGGCCTCCAGTGGGCTGCTTTTCAACCTCTTCTACTCCTCCCTTCCCAGAGAAGCAGCAGGAGCAGTTGGGGCTGACCTTAGTTGGCAGTGGGTGTGAAGGGTTCAGGAACCAACACAGACCACTGCATGCTCCTCCTTCGCTGGCCACGAAGCTCTTTGTGTCTCTGAGTTACCAGCTCAGTCACACATCGTGTTTACACTCCCCACCAAGGCAATAACAGTTGGCCTTGCAGTGAGGCCCAGAGCTGTTTTCCCAGCTGTCCCTCTTTGCATAGGCCAAAGGGACTTGGAGTGGGGTGCCCCTGGCCCAGCCTGCCCCAGCCTGGCCCAGGGAGGAAGGCTGCTCTGAAGGGCTTGGGACAATCAGGTCTCCCATGGATCTGGTGTCTTACTGTGGTCTGTGGGCTGGTGCTGGAAGCAGCCAGCTCCGGAGGTCTGTGGCCTGTGTCCCTGCTCCCTAGGCCAGATCATGACCTTGGCTTGTCCTGTAGCCTTTGCTCTGGGTCTGGAGTTCCCGTAGGACTGGCTGCAGTCCCTGATTGACCCAGCAGACCTGGGCTGGTGATGTGGTCGAAGGGCCAGATGGTTGCCTCCGGTCAGCAGCAGTGACTTCCAAGCTGACTGGCTTCCATGGCTCGTGGTTCCTGGAGAGAAAGGTCCCACAGTTTGTAAGTCAGTGGGGGGCTCTGTAGAATTTTTCTCCATTAGGGGTTTGTTCCTCTGGTCCTCTCCTTCTGCCATCTTTTAGAGGGTTTACCTGATGGGGCTAACAGCAGCAGCGAAAACAGTAATCATGAAATTGGCTGATAGTAACTGTGTGCATTCTGTGGACCACACACTGTTTGGAATGCTTCAT
Organism: Saguinus oedipus; assembly: GCA_031835075.1. Taxonomy (NCBI): domain Eukaryota; kingdom Metazoa; phylum Chordata; class Mammalia; order Primates; family Cebidae; genus Saguinus; species Saguinus oedipus. The sequence goes on along the minus strand of CM063187.1, from coordinate 43,149,494 downwards.
ATAGATAAACTTGCTGAATACTTGAATTCTAGAGCGGTAGGCGCTATTGTTATGCTCCCCCTTCTAGATGAGAAAACAGTGGCTCAGAGAGGCAAGGTATTTCCAGAGCTAGTGGATGCCCAGTGTTTATAGCATTCACCCTATGCCAGGCCTGTGACAGGCCTTTTGCACATGTGACCTCACTGAAGTCTCAAAACACACCTGTGGTTAGGCCTGTTTTATGGAGACCTATGAGCTACTGTGATATAATTTTACAGATGAGGAATCATTTCACTCGCTGTGAAGTGCAAAGATGTCCCCAAGGTTTCATAGCTGAAGTGGTAGAGGTGTGATTGGCCTCGGCTCCTCTTGTCAAGGAGAAATTGGAGCAGTGGCTTTTGTCTGTGAGCATATACTCTGCCCAGCCCTGTGTGTGCAGCTTTATATGGTGTTTTTCTCCTTTTTTTGCAGAGTCCAAAATTACAGGTTCAGAGGAAAAATTGCCTTCCCCTAGGTCTTACCAGACCCTATGGGGGCTGGGGTGGGATTTGAACCCAGGTCAGTGGGCCCCTAGTGCCATGCATTCCTTGCTCACCAGGTCCCAGGCTGGGTGAAAAGAAGGAAGGGCATAGGACAGAGGTGACTGTACCCCATGTCTTTCCTTTCACTCCCGAGCCTCAGGCTGCACTGAGCACCTCTGCCTACGGCTAGTCTAGCATTTCTTGGTGCCTCGTCAGAGTTGAGCCAGGGCATCCTTTAACCCTGGGCAGATGTGTGCTGGGAGCAGGAGAAGATAGCAAGAGAGCCATGCAGCCAGTGACACAGATTTCGGGGAGCTGCATTAACCTGTGGCCGGATGGCAAAGTGGGTTCTAGCCGTGTGGCCTTGCACCACAGTGTTCACTCCCGTACAGTGGTCTCAGAAGGACGTCCACCTCGGGCTGCTGGGAGGATTAAGTGAATTACTCCAAGAGAGGCTCCTAGAGTGGTGCCTGGCACTGTGTAAGTCTCGGTTGGCAGTCATGATTATGTTATGGAACCAAGGCATCCAGCCTTCCCCACCTCCTACCTTTGGTCCTCTTGAGCGTTCTGGGATCCAACTCCCCAGCCTGGCCCAGCTAGGATCCAGGATTTTGTTCTGGTTTCCAGTCTCTGTGAAGAGCTGCATGGAAGCGAGTCAGAGCACAAGGTTTAAATGCAGCCCTGCCACTCCATGGTTGTGTGACCTTGAGCAGGCTCCCCAAGCCTTCTGAGTTCATTCCATCATCAGTGTCATGGGGAGGATGATAATTCCCACCTGATAAGATTGTTGTGAAGGTTGAGTGGACTCATTTGTGGGAAGCATTCATAACTGTGCTGGCATACAGTAAGCCTACCAGAAACATCTCCTCGCTAAGAAGAGTGCCCATGGTGAGCCATCGGTATATCTTTGCAACTGTAATTCTTAATATTTCTGCCAGGACTTTGAAGACCCCTGTGAGTCCACAGAACCATGTCAGAGAGCACTAGGAGGAGATCAGGGCCCAAATTAGCGTCTCAGTTTTCCAGATGCAGAAACAGAGGTGGGGGGAGACATGCAATCAAGTCAGAACTGACTAGGGCAGCTCCCAGACCCACTCCTCTTGCACACAGTGGCTTTGCAGCCTGAGCCTCTCCCAGGTAGACACATTCAAGTTTTTTCAGAGGTCAGGCTCCGTGCTTTTTTTTTTTTCTTTTGAGACAGGGCGTCACTCTGTCACCCAGGCAGGAGTGCAGTGGTGTGATCACAGCTCACTGCAGGCTTAACCTCCTAGGCCCAAGTGATCCTTCCACCTCATCCTCTTGAGTAGCTGGGACTGCAGGTGCGCACCACCACACCCATTTAATTTTTACTTTTCTTGTGGAGACAGGGTTCTCACTATGTTGCTCAGGCTGGTCTTAAACTCCTGGGCTCAAGCGATCCTCCTGCCTCAGTCTCCTGAGTAGCTGGGACTACAGGTGCATGCCACTGCCCTTGGTTCCCAGTCCACCACAGCTCCGGGAGTGGCAGGAAGGTTGTGCCTGGGCAGGGGGGCAGCAGAAATGCCTGCGGGACTCAGCAGTAGCTATGCTTTGCAGGCCTGTGGGCCTGGGGGAGAGGTGAGGATTGATCCTGAGGGAATTATGGAGCTGAGGAAAAGGTTTCACTCATCCGCCACGATTTACTGAGTACCTCCTATGTGCCAGCATTGCATCAGTACTGGGAATGCAGCAGTGTACTTCTCAAAGTCCCTATCCTCATGGGGCTGAGGGAGACCCACCTGAAACAGGTGAATAAGCAAGGAGCTTGTTAGAGGGGAGGTGCTAGGCAGAGAATTCAAATCAGGTGACGACTGGGTGCTGCTTTAGATGCAGGCGCCCGAGGGGAGGGCCTGTGAGCTGATCCCAGTTTGGCAAGGTGAGGCAATCGTGGGGCGGGAGGAGAAGGAACAGCCCTCCAGGTGGAGGGAACCACAGTGCAAAGGTCTGAAGGGAGGACAGAGCTTGGTGAGGTGCAGGGACAAGCCTCACGGAGGACTGTGTGGCTTGGCAGAGTGAGGGAGCAGGGAGGAGACCAGACCAGGGCTGTGGGCCTGGCAGGGCCTGTCACTGGGAGCCTTGTGGACTGTCTGAGAAGGAGCTTGGAGTTGCAGGAGCAGCCTGGTCAGATTTAGGGTGTTAGCAGGTGACACAGGAGAGAGTCACAGGCTCCTGCCTGGGGATGTGGGGAGATTTGACTGAGCCGAGCAGGGTGTTCACAGGCCTCCCACTTCCCCTCGAGTAGCCTCACTGCCTTGGAGCCAGCAAAGGCCCGAGGGTTGCCTCCCTCGCTGTGGTTTTCACACCGTGTTCCCCAGAGCCCGTGGCTGTTACTTTTAGGGAGAGAGGCGAGGAGGCTCAGTGGGCCGATTTTTCTGCCCATCCCTCCCCACCCCAACCAACTGGACTAATACCGAATAGCAACGCAGAGCAGCAGTCCACATCTGATACAGACAGCACCCGCTGACCCTGCTTCCATGCCGCTGTGGGCCTGCAGGCCTGCTCCATTCCCGGTGCTCCTGGAATTGGAAAGACCAGGTCTTGTGACTGGCACCCAGCAGACATGTCTCTGGTGGGCATCAGGTGTGGTTGATGTTACGAAGGCAAAATAAGGGCCAGGTGAGAGTGTGGCCATGTTTCTCCACTGTAGCTGGGTGATCAGGGAGGACCTCCCTGAGAAGGTGACTTGTGGGCCGGGACTGTTGGAGTGCTGTGAGGGAGCCATGGGAGGATGTGGGTGAAGACTCATTAGACCCAGGAGAAATCTTCTCTGATCCGGCTTTACAGTGGTGAGGCCTGGAGAGCCTCTGTAGCTTGTGCTGGGTCCCCCAACCAGGAAGTGTTGGGGACAGGCTATGAATCTGGGCCTCCAGAGATTCCTCCAGCACAGCTCGGTAGCCCCTGGTGCGTGTGACTTCTGATCCCACCCATGGCCTCATCCCTAAGGCTTATCTTCATTTTTAAATTTTTTGTGGAGCTGGGAGACTCACAATGTGGCTCAGGCTGGTCTTATCTTGCAGGAGCAGGTGCCGTGGCATTTGTTTTTTGAGGTGTGTTCCAGGTTATCTTCCTAGAAGGAGCAGATCCCCTCAGAACAAACCTCTAGGGTCTCCAGAAGCCCCCTGGGATGGGTTGGGATGGAAAGGAATGTCTTTCAGGCTTGAGCTCCAAGCCCCTGGAGGGCCCAGGGACACCCCTTCCTGGGCCTCTCTTCAGCTTCCCAGAGCTCTCAGCGGAAGGCCCTCAACCACAGGCCTCCGGGCCGCACGGTGGGGTGGTTCCATGGCAGGCTCTTCTGGACAGCCAGCCAAGCAGCAAGAGGCCCAGCTAGGGGAGACAGCCTGGGAGCGGGACCAGGAGGGAGGGAGCGCGCGTGGGAGGGGTGCTGGGTGGGAGCGCAGCCTGGCCCCCTTGGGGCAGGACCCACTGCCAACTCAGCACCCACAGCAGGGCCCGGGTGCTCTGAGTGTGCCCAGCAAGGGACAGCAAGCCGGGCCAGCCAAGAGGACAATGCATGTCAGAGGTCCCCGCAGGAGTTTCTCCAGCCCAGCTGTCCTGCTGAAGAAGCTTGTCCGCAGATGTTGTTTCTAAGGGTGAGGCCAGAAACCTAAGCCTTCCTTGGTTTGCCCCCTTGTGGGCCCTTTCTGAATGGGCTGGGGCAGCTCCCGCTCCCCGGTTCTCCTCTCCAGCCTGGCTTCGAGTTCTTCATGATCTGGTGGGACATTGGTGTACCCTTACTCAGCTAGGGCTGCTGAGTGACCTGGTCCCAGGGACAGCTGACGTGGGTGAGGACCCTGCTCCTGGCACCCCTCTTGGTGGCCGTGGAACCCTGGGGCTTGATTTCATCTCCCTAACATGCAGTTTGCTCAGCTGTAAATGGGAACTTTCCTGCTGAGTGGGGCAGTGGGGGGATGCCGGGAGCTGCTGTGTTGGAAAGTGCAGCCCTCCTGAGGAGGTACGGGATGAATTTGGGCCAGTGCTGCTGGTGGGGATTGCCAGACAGGACTGACTCACCTGAGAGCACAGAAGAGGCTCTGCGGGGCAGCTGGCACGGGCTTGTCCTTGGTCCTTGGGAGAGAGTGGTGGGGCTTGATAGCTGATGGGAGGGTTCTGAACAGGAATATGAATTATTCCCACTGCGGCACTCCTGCCCAGCCAGACACCGCGCATTAGCTCTGCACACCTGCACGGCAGCCTGGAGGTGGGCAGTGTTAGCACCCCATCTAGTAGATAGGAAACTGAGGCACGGGAAGCCACATAGAATGTCCAGTCGTTGTTGTGAGCAGTTCGCCTCTCTGTGCTGGGAACTGCTGCACAGTTTAAGGTGTTTGCTCTCATTCATCCTCACCACAGCCTGGAAGCTCACTGTCACAATTATCCCCATTTTACAGGGCAGGAAACAGGTATAGGGAGGTTATTGGATTTGTCCGAGGTCAGTAATAGGCAGGACAGTTGAACCCTGCTCTATCAGTGAAGCTGCCTTTTGAAGACTGCCTCATCTCCTTGCCCTGCCTGCTGTGATTGGGGTTGTTGCTGTGGTCATCTTGGTTTCTTTCCCACTTTCTCTTCTTCTAGACAGCTGGCACAAAGTAGGCCTCAGTCATCCAGAAATGACTCCATTCCATGCCTGCTCGGGGAGGTGGGGTGTGGCTGCTTCTCTCTACCCTATCATGACCTTGGCCCTTCCTTTTCCCAGAGCCCAGGGGGAAGGGATGAGGGTGGGAGGCATCCCTTCCCGGCTGCCGTGGGGTCTGATTGCCAAACAGCCTCAGGAGCCAGCCCTTGGCTGTTCTTGGTCGTTTGTGTATTCCATCTGTCAACAAATACCACTTGAGTCACTACTGTCTGCCACGTGTAGTTCTGGATGGGGTCTCAGGAGGCAGAGAAGTTGCATTTGCCTGTGAGTGCTTGTTGTGGTTGAAGGAGGGAACGGAGATCAACTGGACCTGGTGGGAGAGGGGCTTGGGAAAGCTGCTGAGGAGCCCCTGATGTGACAGCCTGAGGAGGCGGGCTAGGAGGGTAATATCTGGATGTGCTGGTGGAACAGCAGGCCTGTGTGACTGGAGCCGGGGGAGTGGATGAGGGGGAGAGAGCAGGGTGGCAGGGCTCAGGGCCTGGGCTGGGTGGGCTTTATCCCCAAAGAGGAGGGACACAGGTGGGTCGGGAGGGACCTGTGTGGGAGAGAGCTGGTTGGATTCACGTGCTGCCAGGGATGGAGAAAGCAGACCATATTCTGCTTTGGAGACAGGATCCTCTGCAGCCCAGCTTCTCAAACTGGTGTCCAAAGGCCTTGGGAGGTGGGCAGAGGTGTCTGCAGGGCGTTGACTTTTTTTTAGCTGTGTGTTTTCATTTAGGCAATATTTTCAGAAAGTTAATAGGGGGATTTTGGACATAAGATGATTCCTTTAGAACCAAGTGGTGACAGCAGTAACATTAGCTTGCTACTCTATGGCTCTGACAGGCTCAGGACCGCCCCTGACTTCAGAGTTCTTTAGGTAATTGGCACCTATTTTTCAAGCACTGGCCCTGTCCCCAGCTCTGTGTGAGGCCATCTCATTGGGTCCCCAGGACAACCGATGGTTATCAGAAAACTTATCTTTTTTTATTTTTCATTTTTTTTTGTGAGACAGGGTCTGGCTCTGTCACCCAGGCTGGAGTGCAGTGGTGCCATCTTGGCTTATTGCCGCCTCGACCTCGTGGGCTCAAGTGATCTTCCCACCTCAGCCTCCTGAGTATCTGGGACTGCAGGCACGGACCATCACACCTGGCTAATCTTTAAAAACAAATTTTAGTAGGGACGGGGTCTCCCTGTTCTGCTCAGGCTGATCTTGAACTTTTGGGCTCAAGCGATCCATCTGCCTCAGCCTCCTAAAGTGCTGGGATTACAGGCATGAGTCACTGCACCTGGCCTACAAAAATTCTTTTGAGATAACATAAGCATGTGCTTCTGCAGATTGGTGTTAAGATTCCATTCTACAGGCCGGGCGCGGTGGCTCATGCCTGTAATCCCTGCACTTTGGGAGGCTGAGGCGTGCGGATCATGAGGTCAGGAGATGGGGACCATCCTGGCCAATGTGGGGAAACCCTGTCTCTACTAAAATACAAAAATTAGCTGGGTGTGGTGGCACAAGCCTGTAGTCCCAGCTACTTGGACCCGGGAGGCGGAGGTAGCAGTGAGCAGAGATTGAGCTACTTCACTCCAGCCTGGCAACAGAACGAGACTCCGTCTCAAAAAAAAAAAAAAAAATCAAAGATTCTGTTCTACAGATGAGGAAACTGATGTTCAGAAAAGTGACCTATGTAGCCTGGAAGTGGAAGAGTCAGGATTTGAGTTGACTAGAGGTGTGAATCTGGGCCTGATTTTTTTGGGGCCTGATCCTGCTCCAATTCCCCAGGTAAGCTGCACTGGGATGCGGGTGAGATGGGGTGTAGCATGTGAGCTTCCAGCCAGGCTGGGATGATCCGGCTCCTCTTGGGCCTGTGAGAGTCACACCCCTGCTTCCTGCCTTTAGGCTCCCAGTGCTAGTTAGCAGGGATTCCATAGAGTTGCACTCCAAAATGGTAGCTACTAGCCTTGTATAGCTTTTAAATTTTTTAATTAATTGCAGTTAAATAAAAGTACAAAGTTCTTTAGTTACTAATCGTTCGAACTAGCCATCGTTCAAATGTTCAGTAACCACATTTCTGTTGTCACAGAAAGGTCTGTGGGTCAGTTCTGCTCTGGTCTCGGCCCCTCTCCTGCACCCACTGGCTATGACTGGGCCTCATTTTCCCATGTGAGGAATGGGGATAGTAACACAAGCTGGAGCTTTGCGAGTGCTAGCTGAGTATTAGTCACGATGCAGACCCACTGGTTTCTCCTCCTGCCTCCTCGGCCCTGTCCTGGAGCTCCCAGGGAGGTGCAGGGGTCCGGGGTGCCCCACGAAACCCGACTGGAGGGGTCCCATGCATGTGTGCACGTCAGGGATGGTGAGGGAGGCTGGCTCGAGTGTTGGAAGAGGCAACACAAATGGGAGGTGGCTCTCTTGGGAGCAAAGGCAGAGGGAGGTGGAGGCAGCTCAGGGCTCAGAGGACGGGGGTCTGGGCTCGGTGGCTCACACCCTGCTGTCTCGCTGTGGGTATTCACCGACTCTCTGCCATCCTTGGTTTTTTCATTTGCCGCATGCAGGTCCTCATGGTTCTCAAGTGAGGTGCGTGGCAAGCCCATCAGGCCGGTGCCCAGGGCTTATTCTGGGGACAGCTCCTGGAGAGGAAGTCTGCCTCCCTGAGGAGTCCTGCCCTGCTCTGGGTGCCAGGGGTTCCACCTGCTGCCCCTCCCCCACGCCCAGCTCGCCTCAGGCAGACAGTTCCCTTCTCACTCCAAGTAAGAGCCACAGTGCTGACAGTGGCCCCCAAGGCCCTGCCCAGCGGTCCCCAGCTTCCTCTCTAGCCACATTTCCCGGCCCTCCCCTTCACCAGCTCCTGAGGGCTCCTCGAGCACGCCTCAGCCCTGTTCCCCCCCACTGCCTGCAGTATTCCTCCCTAGTCTCCACCTGGCTCTTTCACCTGCTTCTGGGTTTGCTCAGACCTCGCTGTCTCCTTCTCTCACCATCCTGTGTAAAATCGGAAGCCCCTGCTCCCTTCCCCGTGCACTCAATCTTCCGTGTGCTACTTTTCTCCGTGACATTTGTCAGTGTTGGAGATCCTGTCTAATTTGCATATATGTTTGCTTTTATTTTGCTGCCTGTTCCCTTGTTCTTTCAACTCCCCAATGACTGTTTTGGTCACTGCTGAATCCCTGGTTACCCGAGCAGTGATGATACAGAGTTGGTATGATATTTGTGGAATGAATGAATGTAGGATTTTTTTTTGCCTTCACTTGGCACAAATGCTGTGGTTCTGTTCGACACTCCCACCTGTAATTAATGAAAGCAGCGGGCTCATCCCTATGCTGAGTGGAGCTGGGGACACAGTGGGGGCTAGGACAGACTGTGTCCCTGCCTTGTGGGAGAGGTGACGTTACCCACATAGTCATGCAGGTGACAGAGACAGGTGCTGTGAGGGGAAGGGAAGGCTGAATTCTGAGGGTCAGCTGCTTGTGGGGGCAGGGCGGTTAGGGAAGGCCTCCCTGAGGAAGATGGGTGAACAGAGTGCCAGGCAGCGGGTATAGCATATGCAGAGATCCTGGGGTGGGAGAGCATGGATTCTTCACGGGGCCAGGAGAAGAGGAGATTGTGTGTTGGTGCGAGCAGACCAGCAAGGCTGGAGAGCAGGCAGGGCCATGGCAGATGGTCCCTGGCAGCCTCCGTTAGGGCCTTGGGCGTGATCCATGAGCACTGGGGAGAAGTCCCGAGCTGGGGAGGGACAGGGTCAGAGCTGTGTGTGGAGGATCCTGCTGGCCACGGCATGGCACTTTCGGAATGTTGGAGCCCGTGGCCAGGCAGCCTAGATACTGACAGAATAGGTTTCTGTGGGTGCTGTAAGGCTCTGGGTGTTGTGAGGAGGAAGGTGTGTGTGTGTGGGGGGGGCAGGGAGGATAAGGAATCTGCTCTGTGCTTATTCTTGTCCCCGTTTCTTTTGCAGCCTGCCCACAGCTTCAACCTGCCTCCAGTCCCACCTGCTCCAAGCAGACAGATGGGGCGAGTGTGGGGAGCATGTGGTGTTTAAAAGAAAAAAAAAGTTTCTCTCTTTTTTTTTTAAGTAACAGATATTTTCTGGCAAAAAAAAAAAAAAAAAGTCTTCAGTGCCACCCTCTCACCAAGAAGGCATAATAGGTAAAAAAAATTCACTTGTTCAGAAACATACAATATAGAAAGTAAAGTTTCCCGTGTCTCCACCCATCAGAGGAAAAATGACAATCATATATATATATATGTGTGTGTGTGTGTGTTTGAGATGGAGTCTTGCTCTGTCGCCCAGGCTGGAGTGCAGTGGCACAATCTCAGCTCACTACAACTTCCTCCTCCTAGGTTCAAGTGATTCTCCTGCCTCAGCCTTAAGCACCCGCCACCATGCCCGGCTAATTTTTGCTTTTAATTATTATTATTATTTTTGAGATGGGGTTTTGCTCTTGTTGCCCAGGGTGGAATGCAGTGGTGTGATCTCTGCTCACCACAACCTCTGCTTCCCGGGTTCAAGCAATTCTCCTGCCTCAGCTTCCCAAGTAGCTGGGATTACAGACATTCACCACCACATCCAGCTAGTTTTGTATTTTTAGTAGAGACAGGGTTTTTCTGTGTTGGTCAGGCTGGTCTCGAACTCCTGACCTCAGGTGATCCCACCCGCCTCAGCCTCCCGAAATATTGGAATTACAATTTTTGCATTTTTAGTAGAGACAGGGTTTCACCATATTGGCCAGGCTGGTCTCAAACTCCTGACGTTGTCATCCACCCCAGGCAGCCTCCCAAAGTGCTGGGATTACAGGTGTGAGCCACGACACCCAGCCAATGATAATAATATTTGATATATGCTGAGTAGTTGCTCTTTCAGGCTCCGTTGGGAGGACTATATGTAGATTAACTCACTGACCCATCCCAATAGCATTAGAGGTATGTGTGGTCATTATCTCTAATACACAGATGAGGAAACAGAGGTGACGAAAGGGAATGTGACTTTCCCAAGGTCCCACAGCAGGTGACACAGCCAGGGCTGAAACGCTGGCATTTGGTTCCTGAGGCTGCCTTGACTCCTGCACCCACTCCTGCTTCTGTAGTGTGGCGGATTTCCTTCGGATTTCATTTTTCTGTGTGTGTAACATTTGAACATATACCTCCTCATGCCTTGAAGTCTAGGACACTATGCCCTATAAGGTTAGTAATTGATCCTGTAACTGCTTTTCTGAAAAGAATGCAATAGGTGAGTTCTCTCCAGGGATTGCGAGGTGCATGTCAGTCTCAACGACGTCAGCATGTGAAACAATCCATGTATTGTAGAATTGAGGTGATAGGGGAGTGCCTGTGTGTGTTTCAGAAAAGACATCCCACCTATGTTCTGTCATGCCGAGAGCCTTCGTTAGCGAATGCTGATGATCTCAGTGTTGGCATGGTGGGGCTGGTTTCTGTGTTTCTGTGCTCAGGATGGCTGTATTGTGTTGTGCGTCCAGCCCCTCCACATGCTGGGTGCTGTGCTGAGCCTTTCCCTGTGTGACCCTGTGATGAAAGCACTGCTGTCTGTCCCTGCAGGTGCAGGAGGAAATGGAGGCTTGAGAGACTAGAAAGTGGGGAATCGAGAACCCCAATCAGGATCTGCCTAACTCTCAAGGCTGTGTGTCACAATGTCTTCGGGGAGCCGGGCCGCCTGTACTTCCTGAGATCAGGTCACAGGGCAAGTCATTTCACTTCTGTGCCTCGGTTTCCTCATTAACGTAGAGACAGTAGGAGTGTCTGCCACTGAGGGTTGCGGTGAGGGTTATATTGATATATGCAAAGCACTCAAATGGGCCTGGTGCCTGGTATGGGCTATGCGAGCCTTGCTCTTTATAGTAGAGTCATGATATTAACCACTATGATAGCACCAGACCCCTGTTGTGAGCTTTAAGGTTGTTGCCAGGTTTCTGTTTCAGCAGTACCTACTTAGGACAGCGGTCCTCAACTGGTGGTGGTTTTGTACCCCCGGGAGACATTTGGTGATGACTGAAGACACGTTTGATTATCAGAATCGGGAGGGTGTGCTGTTGGCTTAAGTGAGTAGAGACCCAGCATGCTGCTAAACCTCTTTGGGGCACAGAAGAGTCCCCACATCAGGGATTCTCTATCCCCAAATGTCACTAGTGCTGAGGTTGAGAACCCCCGCCTTAGAACCTCTGTGCCCTGGCACCAGCATTTTCTGCAGGAGAAATTCCTCCAAGCATGTGTGCATTTTCCACTTTATCTATGTTTCCAAAATGCCCTCACAAGACACTGGAGCAGTTTCTAGAGTGGTGAATGGCCAGTGGCAGGTGAGGGAGCTGATTCCTTCCTCTCTTGTCCCAGGTGCCTTTCCTCCTGAGTTCCTACCAGCCCAGCAGATGCTGCCTGTTAACTAGTTCCCGTGGTCTTTGGCTTTCGTTTGTTTTGTTTGTTTTTTGAGACAGGGGCTGGCTTTGTCACCTAGGCTGGAGTGCAGTGGCACAGTCTCAGCTCACGGCAACCTCTACATTCCCAGGCTCAAGCCAGCCTCCCACCTCAGCCTCCCAGGTACCTGGGACTGCAGGTGCATATCACCACACCTAACTACTTTTCATTTATTTTAATTTATTTTTAAAATTTTTTCCCCCGAGACAGAGTCTCACTCGGTAACCAGGCTGGAGTGCAGGGGCACCATCTCAACTTACTGCAACCTCCACCTCCCAGGTTCAAGTGATTCTCCTGCCTCACTCAGCCTCCCGAGTAGCTGGGATTCCAGGTGCCCACCACAATGCCTGGCTAAATTTTGTATTTTTAGTAGAGACGGGGTTTTACCATGTTGGTCAGGTTGGTCTTGACCTCCTGACCTCAGGTGATCACCCACCTTGGCCTCCCAAAGTGCTGGGATTACAGGCGTGAGCTACCACGCCTGGCCTATTTTTTTATCTTTATTTTTTTGGTAGAGACAGGGTTTCACTGGGTTGCCCAGGCTGGTCTCAAACTCCTGGGCTCAGGAGATCCTCTTGCCTTGGCCACCTGAAGTCTTGGGATTACAGGTGTGAGATATCATGCCCAGCCAGTTTTTTTTTTCAGTTTGTCTGTTTTTTGAGACTGTCTTGCTCTGTCTCCCAGTCTGGAGTGTAGTGGTGCAGTCATAGTTCACTGCAGCCTCAACCCCCTGGGCTCAAGCAGTCCTCCTGGCTCAGCCTCCCAAGTAGCTGGGACTACAGGTGTGTGCTGTAGTCCACACCTGGCTAATTTTTGTATTTTTTATAGAGATGGGGGTCTTGCTTGTTACCCAGGCTGGTCTCGAACTGCTGGTCTTAAAAGATCCTCTTGCCGGCCGGGCATGGTGGCTCACGCCTGTAATCCCAGCACTTTGGGAGGCCGAGGTGGGTGGATCACCTGAGGTCAGGAGTTTGAGACCTGGCCAACAGAGTGAAACCCCATCTCTATTAAAAAAAAAAAAAAGGCCTGGTGTGGTGGCTAACGCCTATAATCCCAGCACTTTGGGAGGCTGAGACGGGTGGATCACGAGGTCAAGAGATCGAGACCATCCTGGTCAACATGGTGAAACCCCGTCTCTACTAAAAATACAAAATTAGCTGGGCATGGTGGCACGTGCCTGTAGTCCCAGCTACTCGGGAGGCTGAGGCAGGAGAATTGCTTGAACCCAGGAAGCAGAGGTTGCGGTGAGCCGAGATCATGCCATTGCACTCCAGCCTGGGTAACAACTGTGAAACTCTGTCTAAAAAAAAAAAAAAAAATTGTCTTGCCTCAACCTTCCAAAATGTTGGGATTGCTGGCGTGAGCCACTGCGTTCAGCTTTTTGTCTTTGAATTTATTCCTGAAGGAGACATACAGTGAATTCTATAAGTAGAAAGAAAAAACAAAAACAAACAAAAAAGTCATGAGCCAGTCTTCCTCTGGGCGCTGTAGAAAGGGACAGATCTGAGTGCAGGGGACAGAGGCTCCTGAGGGGGTCGCTGCCACCTCCCCAACGAGCCTCCGCAGCACCAGGAAGGAGCCCCACCCACCAGCTCCCGCTCCTAGAGATGCAGATCTCTGCTTCCCCACCTGCCTCCCTAGCCCATCTGTGCTGTCTGGCATCGAAACCAGGTCAGTGAGAGGGGGCGAGAGAAAAAGGACTTAGCAAGTAGCAAGAAGAGGAATTGAGCTTATTTTGAGCCTGTTCTGGGCACAGGGCTTCACTCTGTACATGTTCATTCCACAGATACTTATCAAGTACCCACTCTGTACCCAACACTGTACAGAGCTCTGGGGTTCCAGCTGTGGCCAAGGCAGCCTAAAGTCCTGCCCTCACCGAGCTGACGTTCCGGTGCGGGAGGTGGGCAGTCAGCCTAAGCAAGCTTGTGTGTACAGTAATGTCAGTGGTGATGGGTGCTTAGGGGAAAGTGAAGGGTAAGGGTGAGAGGAGGTAGGGTGGGTGTGCTTTGCCTAGGGAGGTTAGGAGGGCTTCTCAAGAGCAGTGTGAGCAGAGGCTGAAAAGAGTGGGGTGGGGCCCGAGTTTCCACCTGAAGGCCCTGAAGTGGGGTGTCCTGGTGTGTCCTGGAAGCTGAGGGGGCAGACACTGCTGAAGTGAAGTGCCTTCAGAGAAGCAAAGGGGTATGGTGCAGGCTGTGTAGGGCCCTGGGCTGCTCTGGGGACTTTGGCTTTTACATTGCGGGGAGCACTGGAGGGTTGGAGTGGAGGAGGGGTGGGAGATGACTCGTGTGGTCACAGGGCCCTGGGCTACAGAAGGGGTGTAGTCAGAGTGCTGGAACTCATGGACGCCTTACAGCCCCCTTAGCGGCCAGAACCACAAGACCCTCATTTTATAGATGAGCAAACTGAGTCTTGGAAGGACCCACCCCCTTCCCAAGGCTGCCCAACCAGGATGGGGTGGCTCCCTGAACGCCTCTCTCTGCTCTCCTCTCTCTGCTCCCCTCTGCCCGGGAGCAGCCAGTTCAGGCCTGGCCACATCATATAAGTCACCTCTCGTGGATCTGACCCCTGTCCTGCAAGGTGAAGCTTCTGAGGGGGCCTCTGTTTGGAAACCATTGAGAAATAAGACCCATGAGCCCGATGATGGAAATAATAATGTCTTTTTTTTTTTTTTTTTTTTTTTTTGAGACAGAGTTTCGTTCTTGTTACCCAGGCTGGAGTGCAATGGCGCGATCTCGGCTCACCGCAACCTCCGCCTCCTGGGTTCAGGCAATTCTCCTGTCTTAGCCTCCTGAGTAGCTGGGATTATAGGCACGCACCACCATGCCCAGCTAATTTTTTATATTTTTAGTAGAGATGGGGTTTCACCACGTTGACCAGGATGGTCTCGATCTCTTGACTGATCCACCCGCCTTGGCCTCCCAAAGTGCTGGGATTACAGGCGTGAGCCACTGCGCCCGGCGAAAATAGTAATGTCTTAAAGAAGTTTTGGTCAGGCACGGTGGCTCACGCCTGTAATCCCAGCACTTTGGGAGGCCGAGGTGGGCAGATCATGAGGTCAGGAGTTCAAGACCAGCCTGGCCAACATATGAAACCGTCTCTACTAAATATACAAAAATCAGCCAGGTGTGGTAGCGCATGCCTGTAATCCCAGCTACTCAGGAGGCTGAGGAAGGAGAATCTCTGGAAACCAGGAGGTAGAGGTTGCAGGAGCCGAGATTGCGCCACCGCACTCCAGCCTGAGCGACAGCAAGACTCCGTCTCAAAAAAAAAAAAAAAAAATGTTAAATTAGTGTTAGAGACATAAAGATAGCATTAGTCAGTGATAATCCACCTGGCAGCTATTTAAAAAGTAAACCCAGCAGTGTAGTCAGAGCCCGCAGGGGGGCCTCTTCAGTCACCTCCCTGCTCAGAGCTGACCACCGAGTGTGGCAATGTTTTTTCTCTTTTTTTAGAGACAGGGTCTTGCTGTTGCCCAGGCTGGAGTGCAGTGGCTATTCACAGGCGTGATCCGGCTACTGATCAGCACGGGAGTTTTGACCTGCTCTGTTTCCGACCCGGGCCGGTTCACCCCTCCTTAGGCAACCTGGTGGTTCCCTGCTCCCAGGAGGTCACCATATTGATGCTGAACTTAGTGCGGACACCCGATTGGCATAGCGCAGTACAGCCCAGAACTCCTGGGCTCAAATGATCCTCCCACCTCAGCCTCCCGAGTAGCTGGGACTACAGGCACGCGCCACTGTGCCCGGCGATTGTGGCAATTTTTATTCCTATTCAGATTTCTCCCCTGCCGAGTCAAACATACTCCCCCAAACTTCATCCCCTGCCTGGGCTGTGGGGCTGGAACTGTGCCACCCTGCTCCCGTCTGCTATACAAAACCCTCTGAGGATGTCACTTGCATTTGGGTGCAAAGTCAAGAAACAGCAGAGCCTGAGATTGAACTTGGATCCTCTGGACTTGGGATTGCCCCTCCTTACCCATGGGTGACTGGGCCTTTTTGAGGGGGAAATTGAGGCAGGCCAGCCTTGCTGGGGAGGCAGGGGAGGGTCCTGCTGTGGGAGCCAGGAGGCCCAATTTCAGCTCCTCTGGGTCATCTGGACTCCCAGACCCTGGGTTCTTTTGTACAGTTACTCTTTTATCATAAAATACAGACAACATTAAACACATTTCACACAGTAGATAGAGTGTAACAAATAACTAAGCAAGGCCCTGGGTAGCCACAAAAGAACATTGTCAGCTCCCAGGAGGCTCCCCACTCTCTGTTACTCCTGAGTGGAACCACTCCTTTGGGATCTGTGTTTTCCTTGATTTTCTGCCTAGTTTTACAAGCGAGAAAGACATCCCTATATAGTGTTTTGCCTGTTTTGAACTTGCTGTGAGTGGAGTCATCTTTGATGGTATGACTTTCTGTCTGGCTTCTTTCAGTCCGTAACATTCTCCTTCCCTGCTGGATTCAGCAGCAGCTCAGTGCTTTCTGTTGCTGAGTAGTGCTCTACTTCGGATCTGTGTGTTTTTTATCCATTCTCTTGTGGGTGGACTCCTGGTCTGTTACCAGTTTGGGGTTACTGTGAGTATTGCCACTGTCAACATTCTAGTACAAGTCTTCCTCTAGAATGGAATTACATATACTGATTTCCTTGAGAGGCATTGCTAGGTCATGGGGTAGCCGGATATTGAGCTTTAATTTTGACTGCTTAACAGTTTTCCACAGTGATTGAACCATTTTGCAACTCCCACCAATAGTGAATAAAGATTTTGGTTCCTCTACGTCCTTGCCAACACTTGGCCTCGTCGGTTTTTAAAATTTGAGCCGTCCCACGTAGGTGGTTGTAATTTGCTTTTCCCTGTAACTAATGAGATGATGTATGTTTCTTGGTTTTGTGGGTATCCTCTCCTGTGAGGTGCTCTTGCTCTTTTCACCTTGCCTTCCTGGTGGCTTGGCTTGAGTCAACAGCTGCAGCTCTGGCCCAGGCCCTCAGAAGACTCATGCCCAGCCACCCCCAGTAGTGAATGGGGTGGGGTCATGCAGGGCCTCCCCTCTGCAGGGTGGGCTGCAGGGGTTCCACAGGCGAGACTCTGTCCCCCAGCCTGGGTGTCCTCCATCGGCAGCTCCCCAGTGAGCAGGCCATCTTCTTGGCTACAGTGGCTGGTATTTCATCACCCCAGGACTGCGTCACGGACACCTCAGCTGAGGCGCCACCCTCAGTGGGAGGACAGGGCAGGATCCAGGCAGGACGCAGGGGATCTTCCAGTTCTTCCCCCTGCGCTCCCTCCAGCTGCGCTGACTCCTTAGCTGTTGAAATGAGATTATAAAAAGCGGCTCTGTTGATCCCAGCAGCGGTCAGGGCCTCCACTGCTTCTTGGCTGGGAGACCCAAGGTAAACAGCTTCCCTCCTCTGAGCTTTTGTCTCCACCTGGGCATGGTCACCGACTCTGGTGGGGTGTTGGGAGCGTTCAGGAGTGACTCCACGGGAGCGCCGGCACTCTGCCCAAGGCCACCCAGCTGACGGTGGCTCTTGGACTCTGGAACCCTGCCCACTCTTCGCCACACCTGGCTGCCCTTGCTTCTCTGGAATAACGGCAGCCATGTGTTTGGCTGTTTGCCGAGCCCTGGGCCCACAGTGGGTGATGTAGTGCTGCTGATAGCCCAGGTGCTGTCGCATCACAAGGGCGCCGAGAGGTGATATCCCTGGGGCGCTGTGGGCAAGCGGGACTGGAGATGAGACATGGTGCCCCTGTTCTATTCCCTGCACATCAGCCCTTGCTTTGGACTCAGAGTTCTCCCTCCCAGCCATTTGGGAAGTCTTTTGAACTGAGCTCGTGTCAGGGAAGGCATGGTATGGGTCTGTGGAGGGAGCCGGCTTCTCTAAGTCCTAGCTGTAGCCTAGAAGGTGTGAGCTTTCTCCCCTGCCCACCTCTCCCTGGCTTTCCCTCACCAGCCCCGCTCCTGCCTGAGGTCCTTGCATTTTTGTTTCCCTGAAATGCATTTCCTTGTGTGTCTACACAGGTCACTCCCTCACTTAACTCGGGTGCCTGCTTATGAGTCCCCCACACCAAGTTAACACCCTATTCTTCCCGCTCTTCAGCCTCCCCACCACCTGACATTGTCATTTGCTCTGTGTATTTTTCTGCGCCTCCCACCAGACTGTGAAGCTCATGAAGGCAGGGCTGTGTCTTAGTGATGTTCTGTTGCTGGTACCATCCAGAGCCTAGGATGCACCCCAAAAAAGATTGTTGGCATGAAGAGCATCTGGTAGTGTGTCTGGCTGTGTCTGGTCCTAGGGTAGGGGTTTGTCTGTTGGGGACACTTGGCTTCTTTCTTTTCTTTTCTTTTTTTATTTTTTGAGGTGGAGTTTCGCTCTTGTTGCCCAAGCTGGACTACAGTGGTGCAGTCTTAGCTCACCACAACCTCCGCCTTCCAGGTTCAGGCGATTCTTCTGTCTCAGACTCCCAAGTGGCTGGGAATATAGGCATGTGCTACACTCCCGGCTAATTTTGTATTTTTAGTAGAGACAGGGTTTCTCCATGTTGATCAGGCTGGTCTCAAACTCCTGACCTCAGGTGATCTGCCCGCCTCAGCCTCCCAAAGTGCTGGGATTACAGGTGTGAGCTGCCATGCCCGGCCTTGGCTTCTTTCTTCATGTGCTCAGTAGATACCAGACTCTGCTGGCCCACTGCATTAGCATTTACAGTTGTGAGGAGGGTTGCTCCAGGGGTTGCACAAAGAGCACCCAGTGCAGCCTCTGAGGTGGGGAAGGCTTCCTGGAGGAAGCACTAGTTGAGCTGAGACCTCAAGGAAGAGGGAGAACAATGCCTAGAAGGAGGCCCTGTCCCTGATGGAGGTCAGAGGGAAGTGCCTGAGTGACAGAATCGTAACTCGGAGAGTAGGGTGGAGAGGAGAGGCAGAGAGGTGCAGTAGTCAACATCATGCTCCTTAGGCTTTCCCTAGAGCTTTCTAGGTGCACGTCTCAGCTCATGCACCAGGAACACAGGGCTGCAGAGGCCACATCCTCAAGGGCCTTGGATTCCAAGCTGAGGGGTTTGGCTTTTTTGCTGGAATACCAGGGAGCCACAAAGGGTTTTGAGCAGGAGAAAGACAGTTTCAGCATTGAGGGTCCCTCCAGCTGCAAATGTGGGGTGAGTGGCAGGGGAGCAAGAGTAGAGCATAGGAACTCGGGGAAGAGGTGGGGGCAGACCCAAGTAGAGCCAGGCCAGACCGCGAGCAGGATGAGAAGAGGTGGTGACATTAGAGACTGACACAGAACAGTGGGAGATACAGAAATACATATATATATATATACATATATATATATATATATATATATATATATATATATATTTTTTTTTTTTTTTTTTTTGGTGACAGGGTCTCATTCTGTCACCCAGGCTGGAGTGCAGTGGTGCAATCAAGGCTCATTGTAGCCTTGACCTCCCAGGCTCGAGTGATCCTCCTGCCTCAGCCTCTCAAGTAGCTGACATTACAGGTGCCTACCACCATGCCTAGCTAATTTTTAAACTTTTTTGTAGAAAAAAATTACGTAGTGAGACAGGGTCTTGCCCAGGCAGGTCTCAAATTCCTGGACTCAAGGGATCCTCCCGCCTCGACCTCCCAAAATGTTAGGATTCCAGGCGTGGGCCGCTGTGCCCGGCTGAGATGTGGGTGTTGAGGATTGAGAGTCTGGCAGTCCTGTGTGTATGGGTTGTGGGGTGCTGGGTATACCACTGGCAAGGGGAGCCCCTCGTTGCCACCCCCCGCCTCACGTCGTCGGCTTTGCAGCCTGGAGTCTAGAATGTGATCCTCATCCTCCTGTTTACTTCCCTGTCACTGTCCATCTTGTCTTTCCTCCCGCTTCCTCCCACTTACCTCCCTTCCTTCTGCCCGGGGCCTGGGCAGCATGCCACTGTCACATGCCAGGCAGTAGTGTGTCCGGCCCACCAGCTCCCCTGGGGCACGAGAGAAAGCTGATGCCCACGGTGTCCCTAGAGCCAGCTGCAGTTCTCTGGGGGCCACCGTAGCTCCTGACCTGCTGTCCGCAAATAACCCCAGGCTTGGAAAGGCAAAGGCGCCTTGGGCTCCATGGATTCTGGCCAGGCCCCAGGCTCCAGGTAGGGGCCCAGCTGGCGGCCGCCTCACGCCCTCCTCCCCTCTGCTCCGGGAACCTGAGACGAAGCAGCGGCCTCGGCGTCTGTCAGTCTGTCGGTTGCTGGTCCCTGAGGACAGAAGTGGAAGTCCTGGGGCAGGGACCAGGGCCTTGGTCAAGGCCCCGGAACTGGCTTCCAGGCCTTTCCAGACTGGGCATAAGCAGTAGGTTGCTTTCTTTTTCAAGATCCTGGAGTGTCTGAAACCTGTGTTTTCTGTCATCTGACAAGGGGAGGGAGGCCGCGGAGGTTCGGGAAGTGGCGTGGGATGGCATGGGGAGACGAGAGTGTGGTTGGTTTGTTAAAGGTGGCAGGTTGGTGGCTTCCTGGTTTGGAAAGAAGTGGTGGGGGGAGAGAGCAAGAGAGAGGAGTGCCTGTGTGTGTGTGTGTGTGTGTAAGATGGGGGTGCAGGCAGTTGCTGGTGGTTCTGTGCTCTGCCTCAGGTACCCTGGGTTGTCTGATTCGTCCTGGGTCATTTCATTGTTGGTCCATGGGAGTGACAGGTCACAGCACAGCTTCCTTGATGCTTGCTCAGTCAGGAGTGACTGTGGGTGGAGGGGCCGCCTCCACCCAGCATGGGTGTCTGGAGTTTGGAGTCTGGCCTGCACTCAGGCTAGGGAGCTCTGCTTCCCCTCGATTAGGGTCCCTGGGGACATGGCCACATCTCTCTGCTCAGAATGGGTCCTTGAGAACAGGGCTCCATGCCACCCATGCTGGCCCTACCCTTTGCTGAGTGGGCAGAGCAGCCAGAGGGCCTCAGAGCCCGATGTCCTCAGGGAAAGGGCTGGTGTGGAATCCCCTCCCTCCCTGACCACTTCCTCTCTTGTCTTGCAGACTGCCCTGTCCACGGCGCCTCCTGCATGTCCTGCTGCCCTGAGCTGTCCCGAGCTAGGTGACAGCGTGCCACGCTGCCACCATGAACGAGGTGTCTGTCATCAAAGAAGGCTGGCTCCACAAGCGCGGTAAGGGGCTGCTTCTGCCCGCCGGATTGTGTCCTTCTCCCACCCTGGCTCCTCCTGGAAGCTGTGCCAGAGGTGTAGGGTTTTTTTTTTTTTTGAGACAGAGTTTCGCTGTTGTTACCCAGGCTGGAGTGCAATGGCACGATCTCGGCTCAACGCAACCTCCGCCTCCTGGATTCAGGCGATTCTCCTGCCTCAGCCTCCTGAGTAGCTGGGACTACAGGCGCACACCACCAGCTAATTTTTGTATTTTTAGTAGAGACGGGGTTTCACCTTGTTGACCAGGATGGTCTCGATCCCTTGACCTCGTCATCCACCCGCCTCGGCCTCCCAAAGTGTTGGGATTACAGGCGTGAGCCACCGCGCCCAGCCTGAGGTGGTAGGGTCTTACTGGCCTGAGGAGCCAGCGTACTTCAGACTCGTTTCATGGACTCCTTCAGCGGTCTCCTGGGCAGGAGAGCAGGGATCCTGTGCATGAGTGATCTCATTCATAGCCCCGTTTTAAAGATGCAGAAACATATATAAAGGGGAAGTCACGTAACTGAACGAACACAGTGAGGCAGTATTCACTGACTGTGTGTTGTGTGCCAGGTAGCCCTGGGCTCCGGGACATAGTGGTGCCCTGATGGAGCTTACATTCCACTGGGGATGGGGCAGACAGTAAATCAGCAGACATGGAATGTCGGGGTGGCAAGTGCTGGGGTGAAAATCGGGAACTGCGAGGGCCAGCGGCTGGAGAAAGGGGACGTCGAGAGGCTGCCCTGAGCAGGCGGTAGTGGGAAGAGGCCTGGAGTCTGGAGGATGCAAGGGCAAGGGTGTCCTAGGGAGGAGGACACAAGGACAGAGGCTCTGAGGTGGAGCTGTGCCTGGTGTGTTCTGGTAACAGCGTGGCTGGGGCAGTGTGAGTGAGGGTGAGCTGGGGGGGGCGAGCAGAGGAGTAATGCGGGGTCTAGCTGTGTCGCGCCTGCAGGCCATGGAAAGGACCTTGGCTTTGGCGCTCCAGGTGAGAGCAACCCCGCGATGTCGTGAGCTGCTGCATGGCTTGATCCATTTGTACTAGTGGGAAGTCGAGGTCCCCTTTTAGTGAAGTTAGGTCAAGGAAGAGACCGTTTTTGACCCCAGGGCTGCTTGTCTCCAAGTGGCTGCCAAGCAAGACTGGGAGGCACATGGGGAGAAGTGCCACGTGCTGAGAGGTAGCTTTGTCCCGGGCTGGTTTCCGTTGGCCTCCCCCCAGGAGGAAGGGCCCCAGGTGTGGGGGTGGCTGCCCTGTGTACACTTGCATTCATTCAGCAAACGTGCTGAGCAGTGCCTGTGGGCTGGGCCCTGTTCTAGGTCCTGGGGTCCAGCAGTGAGCCAGATGGGTGGACATCCCATCCTCATACTAGTATCTTGGGCGGTGATGGGGAGGCAGATAGCTCGCAGGCAGATAGGTGTGTACTGTGGTGGTGTGAGCCATGGAGAAAATTAAGCAACGTGAGAAGGATGGAGGGCATGAGGCAGGCGGGACGGCCAGAGGGGCCTTTGCTGAGAAGGGGGCATCTGAATAAAGGCTTGAAGAAAGTTGGGGAGTGAGCCTCATGGTTATGTCAGAGGGGACAGCCAGTGAGTTCTGAGGGGGTAACCCGGCTTATTCGAAGAGGGACGGGAGTTTGATGGTGCTCATGCTGTGGGCATCGGGAAGAGCCTGGGATCCTGCACTGTCCCAGCCTGCAGACAGGGAGCAGTGATGAGGGATGGAGGCCCCTCGCTGGGACAGCCTCCCCCTCTGACTGAGCAGAGGAGACCCATGTCCTGCTGTTCTTTCTGGACAGAGATGGCTTTCAAGGCCCCTTGACTTAGTCCCCCAGCCTCAGCCTGGAGTTTGGGGTTGTTGATGGAGCTTCCTGAGCCTTGGGATATGTCAAGGTTCTAGCCCTGGTTCTGCTGCTTCCTCTTGGTGCGACTGTGGGCGAGCCGTGTCAACCTTCTGGGCCTTGGTTTCACATCTGTAAAATGGGTTAACAAGCCAGGCCTCTGATATTGTCAGCTCCACAAGGGCAGGCATTTTCATGTGGCTTCTTCACAGTGGTATCCCCAACACGTCTAAAAGTGGCGAGCATACAGTAGGCACTCAGTAAATGATGACTGAATGAATGATTGGCATTGTGTATGGATGATGTGCTGGGTTACGTGGGGTCATGGGCTCCTGTCCCTTGGCCTGCACTTTGGGAGGCTGTGGCTCACTAGGCTGGACTGTGAGAGCCTTGGGATGGGTGCAGAACTGTTGGAGGGGAGGAGTTTCTCCCTGGTCAAATGAGTCTTGGCCCCTCTTAGGCCTTCAACGTCCCCATTCATGCTACAGAGGGCCAGATGACCCAGCTACAGGCCTGCCCCTGTCATCTGGGATAGCCCAGCTCTGACACACCTGTCTATATCCACTCATGTGCCCACCTGCACTCCTGGGCCGTCCCAGTGCCCATCTTTCTAAGTAGCAGCTGGCAGAGGTGGGTGAGGCGAGGTGGGCCCTGCTGGCTACTTCTGTTTTGAGTAGCAACAACATGGTGTTTTGAGACAGGGTCTTGCACTGTCGCCCAGGCTGCCGTGCAGTGGTGGGACCTTGGCTTATGGCTTACTGCAGCCACAACCTCCTGGTCTCAAGTGATTCTCCTACCTCAGCCTCTAGAGTAGCTGGGACTATAGGCAGGTACACCCCACTCCCACCCTTGGTAGTTAAAATAATAGCAGTGCTGGTTTACTGAGTACTTACTGTGTGCCAAACACTGGGCTCTGCTCTAGGCAAGCCTGATGTTGAATTTTCATAGATGCCCTGTGGGGCACGTGCCACCTTAGAGACTGGAAGGCTGAGGCTCAGTAGGATGAGTGACTTGTTTGAGGTTTCAGCAAGGAGTGAGTGCAACTGAGGTTGGACTCAGTCCCTCTGACACCTGAACTAGTGCTCTCAAGGCCTGGCCCACGTGCTGCCTCTCACCCAGCAAGCTGTGCTTAAGGCCTAGAGTGTAGTGATGGTACGTCGAATCAGAGTCACTCATATGCTGGTCCCACTTCTGACACAGCTGTAGCACACCACCACTAGCAGAGCATCTGTCCTCTGTCAGGCCCCATGCCAGGCCCCATCTGCCAGTTTAGAGGCAGACAGTGCAGTAGTCAAGATATGGGCTGTTTTCTCCAATCCTAGCTTTCCTGGGTAACAACTGGGAGGCTTGCGCAAAGGACCTCTCTGTGACTCAGTTTCTTCATTTGCGAAATAGGAATACAATTGTGAGAATATTTTTGCTTCTACCTGTTTTTTTTTTCCCATAGAGATGGGGTCTTGCTATGTTGCCCAGGTGGGTCTCGAACTCCTAGCCTCAAGTGATTCTCCTGTCTTGGCCTCCCAAAGTGCTGAGATTACAGGCATGAGCCAGTGTGTCTGGCCTTTAGGTTTATTTTCTTAGCTTGTTACCAAATTATGAAAGGCCACAGATAAATGCCTAGATAATAACGTCACCCCAATCCCAGTGTACAGTTCAAGAAATAGAATGAGACAGTTCCCAGAAACTCTTGTGCCCTTCCCTAGCAGGAACCACTCTCCTAACCTCCAGTAACACAGATAAGATTGTTTTTAGTATTTATTTATTTATTTATTTTTTGAGACGGAGTTTCGCTCTTGTTACCCAGGCTGGAGTGCAATGGCGCGATCTCGGCTCACTGCAACCTCCACCTCCTGGGTTCAGGCAATTCTCCTGCCTCAGCCTCCTGAGTAGCTGGGATTACAGGCATGTGCCACCATGCCCAGCTAATTTTTTGTATTTTTAGTAGAGACGGGGTTTCACCATGTTGACCAGGATGGTCTCGATCTCTTGACCTCGTGATCCACCCACCTCGGCCTCCCAAAGTGCTGGGATTACAGGTGTGAGCCACTGTGCCCAGCCCTTTTTTTAAAATAAAAGGAGATGAAATTTACATAATGTAAGATTAACCATTTTGAAGTATATGATTCATTGGCCTTGAGTATATCACAGTGTTGTGTAACTACTACCTCGAGTTTCAAAACGTTTTCATTACCCCAAAATAAAACTTTGTACCCATTAAGCAGTGAGTTTTTGTACCCTCTGCCTTAGTCCATTCTGTGCTGTTATAACACGTTACCCGAGACTGGGTAATTTATAATGAACAGAACCTTCCCACAGTTCTGGAGGTAGGGAAGTCGAGATTCGGGGCTGGCATCTTCTTGTTGCACATCCCATGGTGGAAAGGGGAAGGGTGAGAGAGAACAAGACAGGGCTGAACTCATCTTTTTTTTTTTTTTTTTTGAGATAGAGTTTTACCCTTGTCGCCCGGGCTGGAGTGCAATGGTGCGATCTTGGCTCACTGTAACCTCCGCCTGCTGGGTTCGAGCAGTTCTGCTTCAGCCTCCTGAGTAGCTGGGATTACAGGCAGGTGCCACCACACCTGGCTCATTTTTGTAGAGATGGGGTTTCACCAGGTAGGCTAGGCTGGTCTTGAATTCCTTACCTCAGGGGATCCATCTGGCTTGGCCTCCCAAAGTGCTGGGATTATAGGTGTGAGCCACCACACCTGGCTGAACTCCTCCTTTTATAAGGAACCCACTCTGCAATGATGTCATTAATCCATTCATGAGGGTGGTGCTCCCTTGTCCCAGACACCTCCCATGAGGCTTTGGGATCAAGTTTCCAACACATGAGCTTTGGGGGACAGTTCGATTCATAGCATCCCCTTCCTCCCAGCATCTGCTAACACCAGTTTATTTTTTGTCTCTATGAATTTATGTACTCTGGACATTTCATGTAAATAGAATCATACAATATGTGGCCTTTTGTGACTGGCTTCTTTCACTTAGCAACATGGTGTTTTGAGACAGGGTCTTGCACTGTCGCCCAGGCTGCCGTACAGTGGTGGGACCTTGGCTTATGGCTCACTGCAGCCACAACCTCCTGGTCTCAAGTGATTCTCCTACCTCAGCCTCTAGAGTAGCTGGGACTATAGGCAGGTGCCACCACACTCCGCTAAGCTTATGTTTTTGAGGTTCCTCTATGTCGCAGCATGTATCATTATGTAATTTCTTTTTTTTTTTTTTGAGACAGAGTTTCACTTTGTTTCCCAGGCTGGAGTGCAGTGGCATGGTCTTGGCTCACTGCAACCTCTGCCTCCTGGGTTCAAGCAATTCTTGTGCCTCAGCCTCCTGCATAGCTAGGATTACAGGCGCCCACTGCCATGCCCGGCTGATTTTTTTTGTATTTTAGTAGAGATGGGGTTTTGCCATGTTGCCCAGGCTGGTCTCAAACTCCTGAGCTCAGGCAATCTGTCCGTCTCAGCCTCTCAAAGTGCTGGCATTACAGGTGTGAGCCACGGTGCCTGGCCATGTCATTTCTTCTTGTGATGAATAATCTCTATGTTGTAGATGTATCACATTTTATTGTCTGTTTATCTGTTGATGGACGTTGGGGTGATATATTCTATATTTAACTTTTCGAAGAAGCAGCTGCACCATTTACATTTCCACCAGCAGTGCATGAGGGTGACAATTTATATCCTTGCCAACACTTGTTTTTTTTATTACAGCCATTTTAAGGTTTGTAAAGTCGTACTTCATTGTGTGTGTGTGTGTGTGTGTGTGTGTGTGTGTTTTGAGACAGAGTCTTGCACTGTTTCCCAGTCTGGAGGGCAGTGGTGCCATCTTGGCTCACTACAACTTCTGCCTCCCGGGTTCAAAAGATTCTCAGGCCTCAGCCTCCCAAGCAGCGGGACTACAGGCATGTGCCACCATGCCCGACTAATTTTTGTATTTTTAGTAGAGATGGGGTTTCACCATGTTGGCCAGGCTGGTCTTGAACTCCTGACCTCAAGTGATCTGCCCACCTCAGCCTCCCAAAGTGCTGGGATTACAGGCACTGGCCACCACGCCCGGCCCTCATTGTGGTTTTGATTTATGTTTGCGGGATGACTCATGATGCAGAGCATCTTTTCATGTTTCTCTTGACCGTTTGTGTATCTTTGGAGAAATGTCTGTTTGAGTCTTTTGCCCATTTTAAAGTCAGGCTGTTTGTCTTTTTGTTGTTGCATTGTAAGGGTTCTTTATGTGTTTGAGTTAATAGACCCTTATCAGATTTTCAAGTATTTTCACCCATTCTATAGGTTTTTTACTTTCTTGACAATGTCTTTCATGCACAAAGGTTTTTAATTTTGATGTGTTCACTTCAATTGTTTTCTTTTTGTTGCTTGTGCATTTGGTGGCATTTAAGAATTCATTGCCAAATTCAAAGCGATGAGATTTTACTCCTATGTATTCTTACAGGTTTTTATAGTTTTAGCTCTTATATTCAGGTCAATTCATTTTGAATTGGTTTTTGTATATGGTATGTAGTGTGAAGTAGGGGTCTGACTCCATTCCTTTGAATGTGGATATCCCGTTGCCTCAGTTTCCTCATCTGTAAAATAGGGATAAGATTGTGAGGATAGGCTACTCTGGGCATATTGCCTATGGGGCACTGTTCCCTGCTCTGCAAGGAACAGTATTTAATAAAGATTGTAAGGATATTTTTTCTTCTAGGTTTTTTTTTTCTTTTGTTTTGAAAAAATATGATCTCTTTGAAGAAACTATTCTTTAGCCATTGAATGACCTTGGCACCTGTCTTGAAAATCAAATGTAGATATTTGGGTTTATTTTTTGGCTCTGAATTCTCTCCCATTGGTCTCTATGCCTGTCCTTATACTGTACTATTTTGATTACTGCACTGTTTTGATTACTGTAACTTTGTATAGTAAAATTTGAAATTGGAAAGTATGAGTCTTTTAAACTTTATTCTTCTTTTTCAATATTATTTGGGCTATTTAGGGCTCCTTGAAATTCCATGTGAATGTGAGGATTGGCTTTTCTATTTCTGAAGAAAGAGAAAGGCGGTTGGAATTTTGATAGAGATTACATTAAATCTGTAAATTGCTTTGGGTAGTACTGCCATCTTAACAGTATTGTCTTCTCATCCATGAACATAGGATGTCTTTGCATGTATATAGATCTCTAATTTCTTCAAACAAAACACTGAAGAAATTAGAGATCTAGATACATGCAAAAGCCCTTCACCTCCTTGGTTAAGTATTTTTTTGGAGGCTGTTGTAAATGCTTTTTTTTTTTTTTTTTTTTTTAAAGAGATAGTTTTGTTCCATCAGCAGGCTGGACTGCAGGGGCCCCATCATAGCTTCAGTTTCTTGGGCTCAGATGATCCTCCCATTTCAGCCTCCTAAGAAGCTGGGAGTTCAGGCACACGCCAGCCCACTCCTGGATAATTAAAAAATTTTTTGTATGGAGACAGTGTCTCACTATGTTGCCCAGGCTGGTCTCAAACTCCCTGATGTAAGCCTGTCCTGGCCTCCCAAAGTGCTAGGATTTTACAGGCGGGAGCCACTGTGCTGGCCTTTTATAGCCATGTCGAGGTAAAATTGATGCACTACATGATTATTCCATTTAAAGTATACAGTTCATTGTAGATGGACATTAGGGTTGCTTCCACTTGATGGCTACTATGGATAATGCTGCTGCAGACA
This sequence comes from Saguinus oedipus, assembly GCA_031835075.1. Classification (NCBI taxonomy): domain Eukaryota; kingdom Metazoa; phylum Chordata; class Mammalia; order Primates; family Cebidae; genus Saguinus; species Saguinus oedipus. Next base: position 43,121,311 of record CM063187.1, on the reverse strand, counting down.
TTTGTGTGTTAAGTTTTTGTGTGCATATGTTTCACCATCTCCTTTTAATCCTTAGCAGCTCTCTGAGGAGTGGGTTTCTCTGTGTGTGTGTGTGTGTGTGTGTGTGTGTGTGTGTGTGTAGGATGCTTGGATTTTCTTGGTCAGAAAAGTTGGAAGGAGTCAAGGGGTGCTGGGAGGGTGTGGTGGCAGCACTACCCCACCTGGCACAGAGTTGTTTTGGCATTTGATCTACCTGTATAGCTGTATTGGTGAATACCAGCCCATGGGATTTGGCCTTACAAGGCCACAGGGCATGTGTGTTTGGAAGCCTGGGCCTCCCCTGGGACTAGGCCACATGCTGAGGCAACTGGTGCCCCAGGGCACTGCCGCTGGTGCCTTCCTGGCAGGCATGACCTGTGGATCACTGGGGCTCAGCCCAGCGCCCCCGTCTGCATCAGCAGGAGCCACCTGGAGGGCTCCTCCGGGAGAGGCATTCTTGTGTGTCCCCCCCGCCCCCCTACCTGGCACCCCTTGGCACCCCTTGTGAGTCACCATCATACTAGGCCTCCTGCCACCCATCTGGGACATCGTTCAACCTTGTGCTAACCTCTCCCTCCCCTCCTGCCTCATTTCAGGTGAATACATCAAGACCTGGAGGCCACGGTACTTCCTGCTCAAGAGTGACGGCTCCTTCATTGGGTACAAGGAGAGGCCTGAGGCCCCTGATCAGACCCTGCCCCCCTTAAACAACTTCTCTGTAGCAGGTGCGTCTTGGGTAAGCCAGTGTTCTGGTGCTAACAGGATGGCTGGCAGGTTGTGGGGGCTCATGGGATGTTGCTCACTGAGCCGTGGGCCTGTCCTAGGCCTGCTTGCCCTTGGATCCATTTCTACCCTTCTCCTGCTCTCTCTCTTTGTTAGCTGACCAGGCAGCGCTGTCCTGAGGGGAGATGCAGAGTGGGAGGGAGGGAGAAGTCAGGATGCTTGCCCACACCTAGCCCCATCTCCTTGTGGCATCGCCTCCTTGTGGCTCCAGCTTCTGTCAGCCAGGCCTCATGGTCCCGGCTGCTGGCAGGTGCTTTCTGTCCTGTGCTTTGGTAACAGCTTCCATCCTCTGTCCCTCAGACATAGAGGGGTTGCAGCTTCCCACTCGGCCAGTCACCGGAGTGGCCTTGCGTCCTCTGTCCCTCCGTGATACCCAAAGGGATGCCTTCCAGCCGGACCCGGGCAGTGAAGTTTCACAAGCCCCAAACCCTTGACTGAGCCTTGGAGAATGTGGTCCTGTCCGCACCCCTGCCCCCTTCTGCCTTCTTCCTTCCTTGCTGACCTGGTGGGTCACCGTTTCCTTTTGTTCTGCCAGCTAAGAACATTACAGAGTCACCCCATCGCCACTGCCAGTGCCTTAACCCAGACCACTGTCCTTCCTGTTGTTCTCGGAACCCAGCCCCCATCCCATGCTGCTCTGCATGAAGCCTTTTCCTGGTTGCTCTCCACATGTGCTGGTGACTCCGACACATCTGTTCCCAGCCCCAGCGTCTCACTGGAACTCCAAGCCTGTCCCAGGCTGCTCCTTGGACACGTCTCCCCAGGTGTCCTCTAGGTCCCTCAAACCTGCCACGTCCCAGCCTCACCTTCAGGCTTCTCCCAGCTTTCTATTGCTGTCTCCATGTCAGGGATGGCAGGCCAGAGGCCTGGGCCTTGTCCTTAATGCCCTTTCCCGGTGGCCCGTCTGCCTACTGTCTCCTCCCCTCTGCAGGGCTCCTCTCTGATGTGACCCCCTCCTCCCTAACTGGCTCCCTGCCTCTCTGGCCTCCTGACCTCCAGTCTAACCCTCTACATGGCAGCCAGAGGGCTCAGTCTCAGTCTGTTTGTGTCCCTTCCCTATCTAAAGCCTTCTGTGGCTCCCTGCTGCCCTGAGGACAAAGTCCATATTCTTCCCTATGGCCTCCAAAGCCCTGCCCGGCTGGCCGCAGCCCACCTCTCTAGGCTGGTCTTTCACTTGCCCCTCCTCATCTTTGGAGCAGAATTGGCCACCCCCTGAATACGTCACACCCCCCTCACCTCTGTCTTCAAGTACCCTCTAAGTTCCGTTTTCCTTCAGGGCTTAGTTCAGAAAAGCTGCTTCCTCTGGGGAACCCCCTGCCCCACCCCCAGGCTGGGTTGGATGCTGCCTCTGAGCTTCTGGCACCTCTGGGCTTGTCCCTATCATGGCCCTGTCTACGAAGCCATCACTGTCTGGTGAGCTCCTCCCCTTCCACACACACACTAGACCCTGAGCTGTGTGAGAGTAGGACCAGGGCTGTCTCAGTCCCTAGAGTGTCCCCAGCACCATCTGGCATGGGGCTGGGCATGTGGGAGGTGGCTCAGGCACTGTGGGCTGCAGGCTGGCAGGGCTGTCCCCTCAGCCCCCTCCTCTGTTCCATCTGCCTGCAGAATGCCAGCTGATGAAGACCGAGCGGCCAAGGCCCAACACCTTCGTCATACGCTGCCTGCAGTGGACCACAGTCATTGAGAGGACCTTCCACGTGGATTCTCCAGATGAGAGGTGGGTCTGGGCCTCCGTGTGGCTGCCCTTGAGAGGGACCAAGCCTGGTGTGAGAAGAAGGGGTACATACACAGATGGAGAGATTTTCCCTGGGACCCTACATAGGTGTTTCGAGTCTGCACTCCTGTTGGTGTGGGGGTCTTCTCAGCTGGAGCTGAGAAGAGCTGGAGTTCTTAGTCTGAAGATCCCACACTGTCCTCAGACTTGAGGGTATATCCGAATCACAGGCAGAGCTTGTGAACAGTCTAGACCACTGGGTCTCGCCTTAAGACCTGTGACTACCTGGAGATCTGCCCAGGGTCAAGGACCTACATTCCTTTTTTTTTTTTTTTGAGACTGAATTTCACTCTTGTTGCCCACGCTGGAGTGCAATGGCACTATCTCGGCTCACTGCAACCTCTGCCTCCCGGCTTCAAGCAATTCTCCTGCCTCAGCCTCCTGAGTAGCTGGGATTATAGGCATGCACTATCGTGCCTGGCTAATTTTTTGTATTTCTGGTAGAAATGGGGTTTCACCATATTAGGCTGGTCTGGAACTCCTGAACACAGGTGATCTGCCTGTCTTGGCCTCTGAAAGTGCTGGGATTACAGGCGTGAGCCACCATGCCTGGCTTTTTTTTTTTTTTTAAGATGGGTTTTTGCCATATTGGTCAGGCTGGTCTCGAACTCCTGACCTCAGGTGATCCGCCTGCCTCAGTCTCCCAAAGTGCTGGGATTACAGGCATGAGCCATTGTGCTTGGCGCCTGGCTTTCTTTTTGAGACAGAATCTCGCTCTGTTGCCTAGGCTAGAGTGCAATGGTGTGATCTCAGCTCACTGCAACCTCTACCTCCCGGGTTCAACTGATTGTCCTCCTCAGCCTCTCAAGTAGCTGGGGTTATAGGCATGTGCCACCATGCCCAGCTAATTTTTGTATTTTTAGCAGAGATGGGGTTTTGCCATGTCGGCCAGGTTGCTTGGTGTTGAACTCCTGGCCTCAAGTGATCTGCCTACCTCAGCCACCAAAGTGCTGGGATTACAGGTGTGAGCCACCCTGCCCAGGAGGAGCTGCATTCTTAATGAGAATCTCTATTGAATTTGAGGCAGGTGGTCCAGAGAGTCATTTTAGAAAGATCAATTTAGTAATCAGAAGAGATGATAAAGACTCATCTGCCGGGCATGGTGGCTCACGCCTATAATCCCAGCACTTTGGGAGGCCGAGGTGGGTGGATCACGAGGTCAAGAGATCGAGACCATCCTGGTCAACAAGGTGAAACCCCGTCTCTACTAAAAATATAAAAAATTAGCTGGGCATGGTGGTGCACGCCTGTAGTCCCAGCTACTCGGGAGGCTGAGGCAGGAGAATTGCTTGAACCCAGGAGGCGAAGGTTGTGGTGAGCCAAGATCGCGCCGTTGCACTCCAGCCTGGGTAACAACAGAGAAACTCCGTTTCGGGGGAAAAAAAAAAAAAGACTCATGTTCAAAATTGAAACAGTATAAGGAGGTATCTAGTGGGAACTTCCCCTCCCTGCCCTTTCCCTTCACCCCTTCACCCCACCCTCCAGTTAAACACTGTTCTTAGGTGCCCTGGAAGAACAGAGGGAGACCTTTGTGCCCTGCTGCCCTTGTTTTTTTTTCTTTTCACATAAAAGGTAGCATTGTACACGCTCCTGGACTTAGGTTTTCCCTTAGTGTCCCTTGGGGAGTTTGCCTTGATGTATGGAGAGGTTGCAGCTGCTTTGTTTCATGTTTTGGTTTTTTTCTTTTTGGACAGTTGGACATGTGTGTCCCAAGTGTGTTTATTTAGGCATTCTTTATGAGTGATGACTGGGGTTGTTTCCAGCCTTTGGCTCATTATAAGCAATGCTGCGGTGAAATAGCTGTGTCTGTCTCGTTTGATGTGTGCACGGGTAGACCTGTCTGACAACTGCTTAGATGAAGGATTGCTGAGGCACCGGGAAAATGCGTTTGTAGTTTTGCAACGTTTCCATTAGGCAATGTCTGAGAGTGCACTTGTGGCCTTGTGTTTTCAAACTTTTGGATCTATACCAGTCTGAGCAGTGGAAAATTCAGCGCCTCAGGGTGGTTAACTTGTGAGTTTCTTGTTCTGAATTGTCTATATTGTCTGTATATTTTTCTGTTGGGTGGTTGGTGTTTTTCTTATTTATAGATTAGCTCTTTATATATTAAGGAGCTTAGCCCTTTGTAATCAATGGGAAATGTTCCTTTTTCCCACTTTGCCCTTTTGGACCTCACTTTGAGAAATAGTCTTCTAGCTTTTTCACTTTCGGGAAGTGTCGGGATTAGGTGAAGGCATGCAGTTGTCTTTTGTAAATTAAAATGATAATTGAGCCAAAACTTACAGCCTTACCTAAAAGGCAGTGCAGTCAGGATATTGGTAGGTCGGGGACAGCTTTGGAAACCCTTAGGTTTACAAGCATGCGCGGACATGAATGCTCATTAGGTTGCAGGGTGGCCACGTGCAGCCTAGGACCCTGAACCCGGGCGTGCGTGGGCCGTGGGCCCACAGGATTCCGTGCACCCGGGACTCCGGTGAAGTGTGTTAGTTCGGCCGTCGGTGTCATGTGGCCATCTTGAGTCTAGTCGCTCTTCGTGCCTTAGCACCTCGAGAACCATCAGTTTGCACCAGATGGAAGCTGAACTGAACACGTTACGATGGATGATGGAAACGTGAGACTCAGGAAATCAAAAGTGGTAATGGGTGAAGTCTGTTCAGCATCCTGCAATGGATTTATCTTAGCTGGGGAAGCGGATGTTTTGAATGATGTTCTAGAAGATATTAGGTGTCCATTTTCAATATAGGCCTGAATTTTTTAACATAATATTTAAGGTGGTCCTTAAATAAGATGCATAATTTTATGTGGCTAAAAAAAAAAACAGAGAGAAATAGTTTTCTAGCTTTTCCATGGAGTAAGGTTTCAGCAGACCCTCTGGAGAGCCCTGAAATAGGAGAAAGAAGAAAAGAAATAGGAGAAAAAGCCCTGAAATAGGAGAAAGAAGAAAACTTCCTGCCATTGGGGAAATGCTCTGTATCTGCACTCTCCAATAGGCACCTATGCTGATTGAGCATTTGAAATTCAGCCACCAAGGAATGAATTTTTTTAGTTTATTTTAATTAATTTAAATCACCATGTATGGCTAGTGGCTACCTTCTTGGACAGTACAGTTCAGAAGTCTACAATATCATGAGACTTGTTACTACAATCTATACTATAATTATCATTGTGTATCCTCCCAAGGTAAAAAATATACTTGCCCCACTGAGAGAACAAAACTACCCTCTCAAGCCAACTGAGGTGCTACTCAGTTGAAAACTATGGACCAAAACATGAATGGCCAGTAAAAACAGATCAAGACCAGTAGGTGTCTAGGTCCTGGGTGTTGGGCTGGGTTTTGAAGGCTGGATAGGAGTTGGCCACGGAGAGAGCAAGCAGAAAAGTTCAGAAGGGACAGCATGTGCAAAGGCCTATAGGTGAAATAGCTCATGCTTTCCAGGGACCACAGGAGGTTCTGTGTCACCAGAGAATCCAGGGGCCAGGAGTGTTGGAAGAGGGTAATTGGAGGTGCTCAGCCAAGGCCTCTGACTCCAGGTGGAGATCCCCACAGGGCTTGGCAGACACTTAATAAATTGGGGTTTGTCCCAGGGTTGTTACATGACGCAGGGGGATGATAAACAGGAGCGGCTGATGCAGCAGTACCTGGCACAGTTCGCAAGCCTGGAACGGGAGCAGGGGGAGCCACAAGGTGTTTCAGTAGGCAGGAGAGATGCTCTCGTTTCCATTTGCACAAGACAGCATGCCCTTTCCTTTACCAAGATCGTGTAAGCCAGAGAGCCCCACCTGCCTTTTCTTCTTGGTACCTGCTGCTGTTGCCAAAGAGAATACTGCCGGAGCTACTCTCAGAGACCAAATCCCAGGTTTCTGACCTTAAGTGTGGGTGGATGCAGGGGGTGCGCCAGAAACCCAGCAAGAGGGAGCCCCCTCCACTCTGCTCCTGGCTGACTGATGCTGTCCTCACAGCCCTAGCCCACACAGGCTGATGCCAGCTGGCCTCTCCTGAGCCTGGGGAGGAGGGATGCAGGGGTTGCAGGGCAGGTGGGTGCCACTCGGTGACTGCATGCTGGTTAGGTGCTATGGCGCCTAACTGGGCTCCTGGTTGCCTCTCCAGCTGGAGAGACCCTCCTCCCTGTCCTCCGCTTCACTGCAGATATGTTGTTTCAAACAGAGAAAGGTTGAAAGGATAGTGTAATGAATGGGCGTCCAGGCGCCCCGCTCCTGGTCCAGCATTCACCATGTCTGCCTCATCTGGCTTTGTTTTATGCTGAACCTGAACTCGCATTCATACTTTGTGACACTTTACTCCTTACAGCTATGTCAAGCATCTCCTAAGAATGAGGACTTTCTCTACGAATCATGATGCTGTCATGCCTGAGATATAAAATAATTTGTTATAAAATAATTTGTTTACTAATAACTTCTCCTTATCCATCCATTCTTGAATTTCTTTGGTTACCTTTTGAAGGATATGCAGCCTCTAGAATGTTGTTTTTCAAACCAGGATTCATGCAAGGTACATGTCTCTTTGACCTGTTTTATTTAATCTAGTTCAGCCCTTTGTCTTTTTTTTCCCTCCCAAAGACATTGATTTTTTTTTTCTGACAAACCAGGCCAGTCGTCTTGTAGAATGTCACACCTTCTAGGTGTGTCATATTAGTGTCTTTTGGTGTTGTTTACTTTTGTTCCCCACGTCTGTATTGTAAACTAGAATTCGGTCTGGAACAGGGTAGGCAAACTATGGCCCTGCCTTCTATTTTTGTAAGTAAAGTTTTATTGGAACATGACCATGTCCAGTTTGTTCATGAATAGTCTGGCTGCTTTTGCCTTACTATGGCTGACTTAAGTAGTTGTGACAAAGATTGGCTTACAAAGCCTAAAACATTTAAGAATTGGCCCCTTAAAATTTTAATAAATTTTTTTTTTAATTTAAAACTTTTTTTTTAATTGACACATGTTCTTGCTCTGTTGCCCAGGCAGTGGTACAGTCATAGCTCACTGCAGCCTCAAACTCCTGGGCTTAACCCATCCTCATGCCTCAGCATTTCGAGTAGCTGGGACTATGGGTGTGTACCACCATGCCTAGCTTATTTTTAAATTTTTTTGTAGAGACAGAATCCTGCTATGTTGCCCAGGCTGGTCTCAAACTCCTGGTCTCAAGCAATCCTCCCTCCTCCACCTCCCGAAGTGCTGGGATTATAGGCACACCCAGCTTTCTGGTCCTTGAAAGAAGAAGTTTGCAGACCCCTGGTCTTGGCAGGCAGGAGTGCTTAATAGTGCATCAGATGAGTATGCTCTTTTTTTTCCTTTCTTTTCTTCCTCAAGTGTTTTACTTGGTATGATCTTTGCTGTTGTTGTTGTGACAGGGTCTCTGTTGCCCAGGCTGGAGTGCAGTGGCACAATCACAACTCACTGCAGCCTCAACCTCCCAGGTTTAGGTGATCCTCCCACCTCAGCCTCCTGAGTAGCTAGAACTACAGGTGCCTGCCACCACACCAGGCTAATTTTTGTACTTTTTGTAGATATGTGGTTTCACCATGTTACCCAGGCTGGTTTGGAACTCCTGGGCTCAGGTGATCCGCCCATCTTAGCCTCCCAAAGTGCTAAGATCACAGCTATGAGCCACTGCGCCTGGCCATGTGCCATCTTTTTGCTGTAAATCTTATGTATTTTCTTTGCTTAGAACTCTGAATGGCTTTTACACTTCCACTTAGAGTAAACTTTGAGGTTTGTGCTGTGTCCTGCAGTGTCCTGTATGATCAGCCACCTCTCCAGAAGCATTTCCTCCCACGAGCACCCTTACTTAGCCACATGTCTCCTTGCTGCTCCTTCAACATGCCCAGCACATCTCTTGCCCCAGGGCCTCGGCGCTCACTGTGGCATTTGTCTAAGGCCTCTTCCCCAAGATGCCATCATGGCTCTCCCTGACTCCACAAGGTCTCTGCTCTGCGCCGCCGCCCCAGCAGACCCTGCCCTGCCTCCCTTCCCTCTGTGGCCCTTCCCCAGCTGTGCTTTGCTTCATAGCCCCTGTCTAATATAAAAGTGGGACATTTATATTTATTTATGTATCTGGCACACAAACGGGTGTTCAGTTAATGTTTGTTGGGTGAAGCAAAAACAAATGATCTGAGCTAGATCCTGTTCCGAGTATGTGTATTAATTTATTTTATCCTCACAAGGGAGGCTGTCTGTGCCCAGGAAGGGCCTCAGTGCCCTCCAGCTGTACATGCCCCGCCAGTTGGGGAGGGTGCTGGCTAGGGGAGAGTCCCCACAGTCAGCCGTCACTTCTGAAGTGGTGAGGACAGGTTTGTGCATGAAGGACAGCCCTGCCACCTCCACTTTATCGAGCTTCTCTCAGGGGTGCCCCCAGGGCAGGGCTCCAGATCCTAGATTCAGGCCAGCTGCTGTGCCCCTTCCTCAGTGGGGCTCAGCTCCCTGCCTGTCATAAAGTGCGGAGGAGGAAGTCAGTGTGAAGGTGCTGGCACAGGGCCTTCCCATGGCAGCCTTCAACACATGCAGCGCCAGTGCCTCTTACCTCTGTCTCCTCTGCCACCAGCACCTCTTTCCTACAGGATGCCCGGATCTCCTCTCACTACCCCAATCCATAGCCCACGCAGCAGCCACTGACTTAAAACAGAAATCAGAGCTGTTCCCCTGACTAAAACTGTTCAGTGATTTCCTGTGGTGCTGAGGATAAGCCCCATATCTCTAACATAGAGCCCCCAGTGGTCTGGGCCTGCCCTCCCTCCTGTCCTCAGCTCCTCTGCTCTCCTCTGTTGGCTCCAACCACTTTGGTGCCTGTGTGCCTTCCACAGACACCCCCAGCTCGCTCCTGCCCTGGGGCCTTCACCACACAGTTCCCTCTGCCTGGGTTCCTTTCCCTCCCAGTCCTCTGCCTCCTTCCCTCTGTTTCGTTTATGTCACAGATATGTACCAAGGGCCTGCTCTAGGCACTGGGGATGGCCATTGTCCAGGTCCTGGTTTAAACGCCACGTCCTTAGGCCTCCCCTGACTGCCCTCTGAGAAGGGGCTTCCCTGTTTGGCCCCCGCCTCGGAGCTTCTACACACTTGTCTTCCCCTTCAGGTCAGGAATCATGATGGGCTCGTTCCCTGCTGCATCCTCACACCCCGAACAAGAAGTGCTCCACATCTGTAGGCTGGCAGGGCGAACTCTCACCACAGCCTTCCTAGACCTCACCGTGCGGGGCACTGCTCTCAGCACATGATGTCCAGTGTCTCATTTCACCCTAATAGGACCCTCTAGGGCCTCAGACACTGAGGCACAGGAAGGGCACACGACCTGTTAACTGCAGGAAGAGGCAGAGCTGGGATCCGCCCCCAGGCCATCCGTCCTGGAGCCTGTCCTCTCACCCACTGTGAGGTCTCCAGCTGGTGTGGGAGGCAGGCACCACATTGGGCGCTGAGGGCCCCGTAACTCCTGGCCCAGAGCCTGTACCCTGCCCAGTGTTGGGGTGAATGTGACTCTCCTATGCCCCTCCCCTGGCCTTGAGCCCAAATGAGGATGAGAAGGTCCCAGAAAATACCCGACAGGAGAAGTGCTCTCCGAGGTAGAAGGGCCTGGGTTGTGTCCCTGGCCTCCGTAGGTGGGGGGATGAGCCTCTCTGTGCTTCCATCTAGCCATTTTAGCATGAAGTGAATGGCACTGCCTACTACACAGGGTTGCTGGGAGGGCGACAAGAGTCCTTTCCCATAACACACAGCAGTGCCAGCCTCTGTGAGTGAAGGTGCTTATGGGATGCTGTTTAGTGGTGGGGATGGGGGTCCTTCTTTGAAAGGCAGGTGCAGATCATGGCTTCCAAGAAGAATTGTTCCTTCCCTTTGCCCCTGGGCTCCCTGGCAGGTGTCCCATGAGCCTTCCCTAGAGAGGGTCCCTGCTTTATCTTCCTGGGCCTCCCATAGCTTTCAGCAGCTTTGCTGAGGCTTGGGGACAGGTGGGTGGTGCCAAGGAGGAATGGGCCATGCACAGGCAAATCCCAGCTCTGCCACATCCCTGCTGTGTGACCTTCACAGGTGACTCCACCTCTGTGCGCCTCAGTCCCCACAGCAGAAATGCTGGCTCTTGAGAATTGCAGTGCTCTTGAGAATCGAGAGAGGTGGTGTCTGGAGCTGGCCATTCTGTGCTGTTACTTTTCCAGTTGTGGTTTCCCTGGGGGCTCTCCTATAGGGGGTAGAAGATACTTGAGCCGTAGCTTTAGGGGGAGCTCCCCTTTGCACCAGACCCCATGTTGTAAACCCTTGAGAAGGATCCTGGACAGAGGCCTTTGCTTTTTGTCTGGAATTCCGAGTGCTGCAACCTTGCAACTTCGGTCTAGTTGGAACTGGATCGGAGGGCTTGTGAGGCAGCAGGCAAGCCCAGTTACTCCTGGACAGCCTCCTGCATCGCTGTGCTTTCTGGAGCTCTCTGGAGGGTGGGCAGTGGGAGCCAGGGTAGGTGGGGGAGGTTCACCCCAGCCGGTGTCTTCAGCACCCTCCCCTAGTTGAGTCTGCTTCGCCCAGCCACATGCGCAGTGCTCTGTACCTGCAGCCCACCAACCTCTTAGCCCCAGGCCCTGGCGGAGGGGAGCGCTGGGAGGGCGAAGCTCGTCCAGGTGGCAGAGCCACTTACAGCCCCAGCTGGGGTGGCTCCAGGGCCTGTGCTCCTGATTCCCATCCGGAGTAACCTCCCGGAGCTGCTTCAGGGCTGGTAGTGTGGCTGTGCTGTCCTTCACATACTCAGGTTCTCTCCACAGAGGGACCATCTGTGTTCTCTCCACCCGCTCTTTGAAAACAAAGATGATATCACACTATACATCTTAGTCTGCAATCTGCCATCTTCACATGACAGTCTCTCAACATCTTTATATATCAGAGACATATTTTTCTTTTTAATATATTCACTGCATCTCTTAGAAGATCCATGATATCTTTTCCTCCAGTCCACCATCTTTTACTCAGAGTCAGCATTAAACAAATTTAAAATTTGTGAGAGGACAACTATGTCTGATAAAGTGTGTCATGGAAGGCTGGGCACAGTGGCTCACGACTGTAAGTAATCCCAGCACTTTGGGAGGCTGAGGCAGGCGGATCATGAGATCAAAAGATCGAGACCATCCTGGCCAACATAGTGAAACCCTGTCTCTACTAAAAATACAAGATTAGCTGGGCATGGTGGCATGCATCTGTAGTCCCAGCTACTCAGGAGGCTGAGGCAGGACAATCGCTTGAACCTGAGAGGTGGAGGTTGCAGTGAGCTGAGATTGCGCCACTGCACTCCAGCCTGGCGACAGAGCAAGTGAGACTCCATCTCAAAAAAAAAGTCATGGAATCTGCTCCTGCCCCTACCAGCCACCTCCCCCTCCATTTTTTGAAAAACAGGAATATTAGTGCAGGGTTTGGGAATTAGGCTGTTTATTGTTCCAAAGGGGGCATGGGTTAAATCAAGTTGAGAAACGCTGGCTTGAGACATTGGGTCAGGGAGTACAGAAGCCAGCACCGCTCTGCCTGGGCACGCACCAGGGCTCAGTATGTACTCTGCCCAGGTCTGCACTGGGCCTTGCTGCGCCCTGGCTCTGGGCCCACTTGGACTTTGGCTGCCTCGCTCGTTCATTACCCAAGTGTCTGCCGAGTAGCCACCATGAGTTCTGGGGGCAGAAGCATGTTCAAAACAGGTAGAAATCTTTGCCTCTGTGGGGTGGACATAGATGGGTTATGGGGACTCCAGTCACTGGGTAGGTAGGGAGGGCATCGTGCCAGCACTTGATGAATAATGCATCTATCTTACAAAGCATGGCATGGTATTCGCATATTTGTCTTGCAAATCATGGCCTCATGTGAGTGTGGCTGGTTCGAGAAGGCAGAGTCTCCCGTGTACTAACTGGACCTCTGAGCTGCTTGGTTCAGCAAGCCATGGGGCTAATGGAGAACTGCCCTGCCCATTGGCTCTGGGAGAGGCCACAGGCCTTTTGTGATTCCAACTGCCAGGCCTGGAGCAACTGCTGTTTTTCTGGAATTCGGGTTTTTAATCTGTGCCTCAGTTCTTCCTTCGTAATGGGCGGGGGTGGGGGGTGGTTGATGATAACGAGTGGTTCCCGCTAGTAGAGGCTGTTTCTTTCCCTGGACTCCCAGTTCCACCCCCTGGAGGCAGGCAGGGCTCCTGGATCATGACTTCTTCTGGAGATGTTTGTGTTTACGTGAGCATGTGTCTGCAGAAATTCATTGTTTCCTAACTCAGCAGCACCACCTTTCTTTCTTTTCCTTTTCTTTTTTTGAGACAGTTTTGTTCTGTCGCCTAGGCTGGAGTGCAGGGGCGCAATCTCAGCTCACTGCAACCTCCGCATCCGGGGTTCAAGCAATTCTCCTGCCTCAACGTTGACTCTTGAGTAGCTGGGATCACAGACGTAAGCCACCACTCCCGGCCTGTTTTCCACCTTGCTTAATTTTGAAATTTTTTATGGAGACAGGGTCTTCCTATGTTGTCCAGGCTGGTCTGGAATTCCTGGGCTCTAGCAATCCTCCTGCCTCTGCATCCGAAAATGCAGGGATTACAGGACTGAGCCACCTCCCTTGGCCCTGCACCTTGCTTTTTCTCAGGAGGTCTCAGGTCATCCCAAGTCAGCACACAGACCTGCCTGTATTTCCCCCAGCTGCAGAATGCCTCATGGCGTAGATGCTTCGCAGGCAGTCCACCTCACAACAGCCTGTGCATTTAAGCACTGCTGTCGTAGTTCACCAAATCGAAGGCGCTGTTGTTGGGGAGGCACCATATTTCATATAGTGCCAAGAAAAATAGTTCCCAGTTAAATGAAGACAGGCCCCACCTGTGAGCTGCATCTGCATTCCAGCAGTGTCAGATGTGGAAAAGGGCGCGTGTTGGGATGGATGGAAATAGAAGTAACCTTGTGTGATACATGAGGAAAACAGCCCAGCAGGGTGTCCCGGCTTGGATTTTGAAGCCCAGTCCCAGCCACTTGTTCCCTGCTGACCTGGGATGGGAGAAGGGCTGCACTGTCTTTGGCTCCTTTCGAACTGGCTGCTCTCCCTGTGGCTTATTTCAGTTGCTGGGGTTTGGGAGATTGTCTACTTGCACTCTGAATTTTCTCATTCTTAGTGAAGATTTTACTTTTCCTATGGGTCATCTGAACACAGGGGGTTCAAAATGCATTGGGTTGAAAACACCTAATTGTGGTATGGTCAAAAATGGGGGATGTGGACAATTTGGTGTCATTTAGCTTAATATTTTTTTCATTTTGGTCTCTGGTCATTTTCACTTATGAGGCAGAACAGTTTGCAAGTATCCAAAGAAAATTCTTTTCTTTTTTTTTGCTGAGTGCAATGACATGATCATGGCTCACTGCAGCCTCCACCTCCTGGGCTCAAGCTGTTCTCTCACCTTAGCCCCGTGAGTAGCTGGGACCGTAGGCATGTGCCACCACACCTGGCTAATTTTTTATCTTTGGTCTCTACAAAATGGGCATCCATGTTGCCTAGGCTGGTCTCAAACTTCTGGATGCAAGCCATCCTCCTGCCTCAGCCTCCCTAGTAGCTGGGATTACAGGTGCCTGCCACCACGCCCAGATAATGTTTTGTGTTTTTAATAGAGACAGGGTTTCACTATGTTGGCCAGGCTGGTCTCGAACTCCTGACCACAGGTGACCACCTCAGCCTCCCAAAGTGCTGGGATTACAGGCGTGAGCCACTGTGCCCAGCTATTGATTTTTGAGACAGAGTCTGGCTCTGTCCCCAGGCTGGAGTGCAGTGGCTCCATCTCTGCTCACTGTAATCTCTGCCTCCCAGGTTCAAGCGATTCTCCTGCCTCAGCCTCCTGAGTAGCTGAGACTACAGGTGTGTGCCACCACTCCCAGCTAATTTTTCTATATATTTTTTTAGTAGAGATGAGGTTTCACCACGTTGGTCAGGATGGTCTCGATCTCCTGACTTTGTGATTTGCTGACCTCGGCCTCCCAAAGTGCTGGGATTACAGACATGAGCCACCATGCCCGGCCCTTTCCCCAAAAGTTCTAAACAATGAGTGGCAGAACTAGTTTATTGTTCTTTATTTATTTTGTATTTTTTTGAGACAAAGTCTTGCTCTGTTGCCCGGGTTGGAGTGCAGTGGTGCGATCTCGGCTCACTACAACCTCTGCCTCCCAGGTTCAAGCAATTCTCCTGCCTCAGCCTCCTGAGCAGCTGGGATTACAGGTGCCCACCACCACTCCCGGCTAATTTTTTCTATTTTTAGTAGAGACAGTGTTTCACTATTTGGGCCAGGCTGGTCTTGAACTCCTGACGTCATGATCTGCCCGCCTTGGCCCCCCAAAGTGCTGGGATCACAGGTGTGAACCACCATGCCCAGTCTGTTCTTTATTTTTTAATTTTTGTTTTTTAAAAACTTTTTAAGAGATTGGTCTTGTTTGGTTGCCTAAACTGGTCTTGAACTCTTGGGCTGAAGCACTGGGTCCATGCAGACTCCCTGCTCCCAGCGGAGTGTCCTGTCCAGGGAGTCCTGTAGGCCAGCTCTTGCCTTGTAATGTCTTCAGCAGCTTCGGCTAATGAATGCTGCTTCTTACTGTTGGTTTTCCTTTACAGAACATTGGTAACTTACAAACTTGAGCTTGTCATTTGTTCCGAAGAATTCACAGGAGCACTGTCTCTCCCTTGTTCAAGGCTCAGCGTGGTGGCTTATTTTCAAGGGGCTGTGGAAAGAGAGGGTCACTCCTCTTTGATCATTTCCCTGCTGCCTGCCTTCAAGTGGTCCCAGGGCCAAGTCACTTGAGGGAAATTGGTGATCTTTCTTTATATTCCACGCTTACCCTCTCCTCACCATCACAGCCAGGGATCTGTGAAATTTCACTCAGGTCCCTTCAGCACTCTCTGGCTCATACAGATCTTGCCCAAATTCCCGTGGGTATACAGTCATTTGCTCACCTGTTGCAGGGGGTGGCTGGGAGGTGGCACTCAGCCCCTCGACTCCAAGGCCCAGGACTCCTGACTCCTGGGACTCACGTGTGTCCCTGCACAGGGAGGAGTGGATGCGGGCCATCCAGATGGTTGCCAACAGCCTCAAGCAGCGGGCCCTGGGTGAGGACCCCATGGACTACAAGTGTGGCTCCCCCAGTGACTCCTCTGTGGCCGAGGAGATGGAAGTGGCGGTCAGCAAGGCACGGGCTAAAGTGGTAAGTGCTGGGAGCAGGGGTGGGGCTGCCAGCCTGTGATGCCCCCACCCCCAGTGTTGGCCCTGATCACCTTGGTTTTCATACAGTTCAAGGGGCTCAGCTGTGAGATGACAGGCTTGCCCTGCAGGGTGGGGTGATTTCAGATGGCAGGTGCCCCAGGGGCTGCTCTGTGCCTGTGGAGGAGGGAGCAACCCTGGGTGGACCCATTGCAGCTTTGTCCTGAGAGGAGGTGAAGACCTGGCTACCCCCATGTCAGAGCTCAGTCCTCCCAAGGCCCTGTCCCTGGGAGAGCCTGGTCTGAAGGCCACTTCGGAACACACGGTTACTGCCCAGAGCTTCCCTTCCTGCTCCAGCCTAAGCCATTTGGCAACAGTGTCTTTTAGTTTTCCTCTTTCTTTTGTTAAAATTTCCTCCCACGGGCCATGAGCCAGGCGTTGACTGCCCCCACTCTCCCTGTCCCTGGCAGACCATGAATGACTTCGACTATCTCAAACTCCTTGGCAAGGGAACCTTTGGCAAAGTCATCCTGGTGCGAGAGAAGGCCACCGGCCGCTACTACGCCATGAAGATCCTGCGGAAGGAAGTCATCATTGCCAAGGTGCGTGCCCCAGGACTGTGCTTGCCGGCCTCTGGGGGGCTGCGGTCTGGAGCCTGACCCTGAAGCATGGACGCTTACCCACGCTGTCTGCTGCCATGGGCGGGGCTTATTTCCCCCACAAATTCCATCCTCACTGGGCTCCATCCTCTGAGTCCCCACCTCCACCCTCTGGTAGGGGCTGGGGGTGACTGTAGAGAGAGAGCCTTGGGCCTGACCCAGCAGGTACTATTGAGGGAGGCTGGGGCCTCTTGGGAAGGCTGCGAGGACGTCCCTTTGGGGAGGCCGGGGCTCTGCTCAGATGTCTCAGTTGGAAGCTGGGCCAGGAATGGAATTCTGTTTTTTCCCCTTATTTGAAGTTTTTGTGGTGGAAGATTCCAAACGTATTCAGAAATTTAAAAAGAAAATCAATATTGCGGACCGCCATGGAGCCATTGTCCAGTTCCACTGGTTGTCAGCATGTAGCCAGCCTTGTTTCCTTAGCTCCACCTCCCTTGTTGCTCTGGAATACTTGAAGGCCTGTGCTGGACATCACATCACTCCACTCATACGTACTCGAATACGTGTCTCAACAGATGAAGACTGAAGAATATAATCATGAGGTGCTGCCCTCAGAGCCCACAAAATGAACCGTTCATTCCTGACGTGATGATTGGGCCTAAGGCGGCATTCCGCAGCCTCAGCGCTGTTGACATTTTGGGACAGATTGTTCTGTGCTGTGGGGGCAGCCCTGTGCATTGTAGGGTTTTAAGCAGCACCCCTGGATTCTACCCCCTAAAGCCAATAGTAGCTCCCCAAGTTGTGACAATTAGAAATGACATTTGGGCCGGGTATTGTGGCTCACGGCTAAAATCCCAGGACTTTAGAAGGCTGAGTTGGGAGGATTGCTTGAGCCCAGGAGTTCGAGACCAGCCTGGGCAACAAAATAAGACCGTGCCTCTATGCTGCTCAGGAGGCTGAAGTGGGAGGATCACTTTAGTCCCAGAGGCTGTAGTGACCCATGTTTATGCCACTGCACTCCAGCCTGGGTGACAGAGCCAGACCCCCAACTAAAAAAGAAAAAGAAAAGACTTTAGACCTTCTCAGGTGTCCCCTGGGGATACACTTGCCCCAGGGAGAGCCCGTGTTGAAGTTGCTACAGGTGGCTCCAGATTTTTGGAACCTCTCCTGGTGGTTCTCCTGTACAGCCAGGTACCAAACTCGAACCTGAATCAGAGTCACACAAAGGGCTTGTGAGATGGTGCAAGGCCCACCCCAAGTTTCTGACTCTGTGGGCCTGTGGGTAGGTCCCAGGAATTTGCATTGCTGCCAGTTCTCAGGCAGTGGTGATGTGGCCAGTGTGGGGACCGCACCCTGAGAAGTGCTGCTGTGCTGTGTAGAGCTTCATTAGGTTCAGTTTCTTCTTTGGGCAAGAACGCTTTCTAGGTGGGGCTTCCCACAGCCTGTGGCGGCACCTTGGGGCTCTCGTGATGTCTGTCTCTCCTGCAGGGGTGTCACAGGTGTCTTGCGCCTAGCAGCCTGGCCCCCTCATTGGGCCCCCTCCAAAGTGACATTCCTGTTGACTTTCCACTTGTGGCTTTGAGAGCCGCTGATGATCCTCATCTGGGTCTGTTCTTTGCTGAGGGCTTGCAGGCACTCACGTTCCAGTCCTGTCATTGTTTCTACATTTATGGCTGGGAGTGGAATTGTATCTCACAAGGCCTTGATCCCATTCCTCAGGTTGGGGTCGGGGGGCAGGCATGGTGTTGCCCCCCAGCCCCTCACCCGCAGTCTGTCTGCAGGATGAAGTCGCTCACACGGTCACCGAGAGCCGGGTCCTCCAGAACACCAGGCACCCGTTCCTCACTGTGAGTTGCACTCCCCTTCCCAGGCAGTGTGAGGCCGGCCTGGACAGAGCTCAGGGAAAGAGCCCAAATCTTTTGCTACAAAGCACAGCCTTGGGGTAGGCCGGGCGGGCAGGGCAAGGTGTTGCTGCACCGCTGCCCCACTCATCTGAACCAAGACGTGGCGGGGGGTGAGCAGGCTCGGGGAGTGGGAGGGTGACAGCTTCTTCATAGATGGAGGCTTCATGTAAGCACTTGAACCAGCTAAAGAGATCACATTATATGATGGCTGCTGAGTTAGAGCACTTGGCCCAGCTGGTCAGAGTGGATATATATTTTTTTGTTTTTGTTTTCAGATATGCTCATAGAAGCAGATGTGTTAGCATTGTGTTGTCTGTCAGTTTGGACTGAGTAGATTCCTATTGGGGCTGCAGTCTCCATCAAGGCCAGTGGCCACCAGTTAAATGGACTGGGCTGAGGATGGCATATGTATCATGTCTTTGTCTCATTTGCTGTCCAGGTATCCTATTGAGCCACAGTACTTTTTCAAATAAAATCTTACAAGGCTCCTCAGTGTAGAAAACAGAATAGTTGAGTTGTCATAAGATGAGGGACCCCCGGGGGGTCTCTGAGGAGCTCTCCGTAGGCCTCCTTAGTGCAGACAGAACTACTGTTTGTTGGCTGACAGCCTGTCCATCCTGTCATTGAAGTTGGCTCCCAAGCCATTGCCACTCCCAGCCACAGCAGACATCACTTGCGTGTGGAAGTTGAACACATTTTACTGTAAAAACAAGAGCGCTGGTTGCTCAGAACAGCTCTAGTTTCTTCCCTGGCTGTGCCTGATGGAGGCAGAGGACAAGATGGTTCTGCATGTAACCCATTCCTACCTGCAGAGCCACGCCTTCACTTAGGCCCCAAAAGGTGCAGCTGGGATGTGAACCCCATCTGGCTGACTCCTGCAGGCCCCAGCCAGGGTAGGGTGTGTGCAGAATAAGCAGGGCCTTTCCCCTCCCACCTCCAACCCTGCTGCCTTCATCCCCCAGGCGCTGAAGTACGCCTTCCAGACCCACGACCGTCTGTGCTTCGTGATGGAGTACGCCAACGGTGGCGAGGTGAGCTGAGGCTGCCCTGGCCTCATCTTCTGGGGCCTCCTTCCCTAGGGTGAGGTGGGATGGAGAGGAGCTGTGGGTGAGATGGAGGGGTGGAGGGAAATTTCCTGAATGTCATCTTGTGCCCCCTCCCTTGAGGCAGGTGGCGTCATCTTCATTTGGGGGGTGGGGCGGTTACTGAGGCTCAGAGAGGTTCAGTGGCTCACCCAAGTTCACACAGCTAGTGAGTGGATGGGTCAGGGGCCAAACCAGTCCAGAGACGTGTGAAGAGGGCTGCAGGGTGGCTGGCCAACAGCACTGGGAAGGATAGTCTTAAAGTCCCCAGAGAAAGCCCCGAAGGGTCAAAGCCTACCAGCCCTCTGTTCCCATGTCCTCCCAAAGTGGATTTACACAGCCGCTCCACTCCCTATCACAAGGTCACCTCACTCTGTCACCCACTCGGAGCTTTCTCCGTGCAGCGGATGTCACGCCTGCATTGGGATAGGTGGTTTGCTAACCCTTCTGATCTGGGCTTGCCCATGGCCTGTTGTCACTTGGTCATGACGTGCGCTTCTCTGCCTCTGTGCCGGCCTCCCTCCTCTGCTGCCTCGGGCTGTCCCTCCCATACCCTCTCGTGGGTGCCTCCTGGCAGACCCTAGCCCTTCACACCTAGCTCCGTGTCACTTGTGAGCTGCTTCTGCTCTGTGCCTTGCTTGGTCTCTCTGGCTGTCACTTGCTGGTTCATGATGGAGGTGTCACTGCATCACTAAGCTAGGGCAGGGAGCTGGGAAGCTGAGGGCAAGTGAGTGGGTGGTGGCCTGACCTTCTCTCCCCACCCCTTCCTCCCGCAGTTGTTCTTCCACCTGTCCCGGGAGCGTGTCTTCACAGAGGAGCGGGCCCGGTTTTATGGTGCAGAGATTGTCTCAGCTCTTGAGTACTTGCACTCTCGGGACGTGGTGTACCGCGACATCAAGGTTAGTGGCAGGGTGTGCACCAGGCTGGCCCATGGCATGCACATGGGACTCACACCAGGGAGGTGGGGCCGAGGCCTTCTGCCCTCGTTTGCCAAGCTCTCCCCACCGAGGTCCAGGGTGGTGGTTTTGTAGCAAGTAGCCCCAAGGTAGGGACCTTTCCAAGTCTCCATGAGCACTCCTAGGCTGCTAGTGGGGTGTGAACTGGCACAGTCCCTACTTTATTTTTATTTATTTATCTGAGAAGGAGTCTCCCTCTGTTGAGTGCAGTGGTGCGATCTCAGCTCACTGCAACCTCCGCCTCCTGGGTTCAAGGGATTGTCCTGCCTCAGCCTCCTGAGTAGCTGGGATTAAAGGCGCACCCTACCACACCCACCTAATTTTGTATTTTTAATAGAGACGGGGTTTCTCCATATTGGTCAGGCTTGTCTTGAACTCCTGACCTCAGGTGATCCACCTGCCTCAGCCTCCCAAAGTGCTGGGATTACAGGCATGAGCCACTGCACCCGGCCTTGTTTTTTTAAACATAAAATAGGGATGAGATCTTGCTGTGTTGCCCAGGCTGGTCTCAGACTCCTAGACTCAAGCAATTCTGCTTCTTAAGCCCCCTCAAAGTGCTGGGATTACAGATGTTAGCCATTTTGTCTGGCTGCATATTTCATAATTAAAAGACAAAAAGTCTAGAAAAAAAGAAGAAAGCTAGGCCGGGCGCTTTGGCTCACGCCTATAATCCCAGCACTTTGGGAGGCCGAGGCGGGTAGATCACGAGGTCAAGAGATCGAGACCATCCTGGTCAACATGGTGAAACCCTGTCTCTACTAAAAATACAAAAATTAGCTGGGCATGGTGGCGTGCACCTGTAGTCCCAGCTACTCGGGAGGCTGACGCAGGAGAATTGCTTGAACCCAGGAGGCGGAGGTTGTGGTGAGCCGAGATCGCACCATTGCACTCCAGCCTGGGTAACAAGAGCGAAACTCCGTCTCAAAAAGAAAAAGAAGAAAGCTAGTGCTCACCCCCATGTTCAAACTTGAGACCCTGCAGCTCTCAATGGGGCAGTAGGTGGACAGGGCCTGGCTCTCGGATCTCCCTGCCCAGCTGTTCCCAAGTACCTTGAGGGTGGGCCAGGGGGTGGAGCAGGTTGGGTCTGGCCTCTCTTTGAGCCTCAGAGGTTGAGGCTGTGTGTGCTGGGCCCAGCCTTGCCTGAGAGAGTTGATATCTAGGACCCCCTGGAAGGAAAGGCAGGGGCGGCAGGAAGCCCTGGGAGCAGGTGCCTGAGATACGCTGACTTTTCCAACAGCTGGAAAACCTCATGCTGGACAAAGACGGCCACATCAAGATCACTGACTTTGGCCTCTGCAAAGAAGGCATCAGTGACGGGGCCACCATGAAAACCTTCTGTGGGACTCCGGAGTACCTGGCGCCTGAGGTGTCTGGGGTTAGGGGTGTGGGAACATCTGAGACCAAGGGTAGAAGAATCCCAGACCTGTGTGTTTCCAGCCCAGATGCCCTGAAGGCACAACTGATTCCAGCCTCAGGGCCACGGGCCCAGCCCCTCATTTCCCCTCTGTCCTCAGGTGCTGGAGGACAACGACTATGGCCGGGCAGTAGACTGGTGGGGGCTGGGCGTGGTCATGTACGAGATGATGTGTGGCCGCCTGCCCTTCTACAACCAGGACCACGAGCGCCTCTTCGAGCTCATCCTCATGGAGGAGATCCGCTTCCCGCGAACGCTCAGCCCCGAGGCCAAGTCCCTGCTTGCCGGGCTGCTTAAGAAAGACCCCAAGCAGAGGTGAGGGCTGGTGTCGGCCCTGCCCTGCCCAGCCCGGCCCGGCCCGGCCTGGCCCGGCCTGGCCTCGGCTGCTGCCACTGTCCCTGCAGCCTGGAGGGGGCTGTATCCACAAAGGCACTCGCTTGTGATGTCGCAGTGTGTGTTGTCCCCACACGGCCCCTCAAAATGTGTGCACTGGCCCTTAGGGAGAGCTTTCCCAGGGCGGGGCAGGCCATCCTCGACACTGCTTTGGTTTATGGGGACATTGAGGAACAGGGTAACCCTGGGCGTGGCTGGGGCCACCAAGCTGTATGTGGCAGAGCCAGAATGGAACCAAGGCTGCCCTACTAACTCCCTTTCTGGACTCAGGGTGAGGCCAGGCTGACCCTGGGCACGTGAGCTCCCTCCCTGAGCCTCATTTTCCTCCTCTGTGAAGTGGTGGTTTGTGGTCAAGACAGAATTATTAAAGGCCATGCAGGGCCTGCTTGCGCCGAAAGCCCGTCACCCTGAACCCAGCTGCTCTGGGAGGCAGGTGCTGACAGCCATCTCTGCCCAGGCTTGGTGGGGGGCCCAGTGATGCCCAGGAGGTCATGGAGCACAGGTTCTTCCTCAGCATCAACTGGCAGGACGTGGTCCAGAAGAAGGTGAGTCCCCACTGCCGGCCCCAGCAGGACCCTCAGGGGCCTGGCCCACCTGTGGTGACCTTGGTTGAGGCCTCCTGGCATCAGGGTCCCTGAGCCTGGGCTCCTCTTCTCCGTAGCTCCTGCCACCCTTCAAACCTCAGGTCACGTCTGAGGTCGACACACGGTACTTCGATGATGAATTCACCGCCCAGTCCATCACAATCACACCCCCCGACCGCTGTGAGTGCCTGGGGCACCCTGCCGCGGTATGCCTGGCCCAGTGGTGGAGGGATGGGGTCTGCTCTTAACCCACTTCTTGAGGAGGGCCGTTGAAGGCTGCCTCTTCATGTCGGGGCAGTTTCCCTAAGACCTATTCTCAGGCCTTTTTACTGTTGGTCCTCTTTGGACCTGGTGAAGTCACCAGGAGCCATTGGCTACAGCAGATTCTGGAACTCAGTGGGGGCCAGAGCAGGAGACAGCCTGGTACATGAGGCTGGCTGGGTTCACTGCTTTACAGCTGTGTGAGTTCTTACTCTGAACCCAGCGCAGGGCTGGGCTGTGCTGGGGACACAGCGCTGATGGAGCTGTGTCCTGGAAAGCTCCCGGCCAGGTAGAGCGATGGCCTGGAGTTGTTGGGGCTAGGCTGTGGGAGCCCAGGGACTGAGGAAGCTCAGAGGAAATATCTGACCTGGCCTATAGGTAGGGAGGGCTTTCTGGAAGAGGAAGCAAACACGTCAGTTGGCAGGAATGGCATGTAGGATGCCAACAATGGGAGAAGCATGACATGGCCGAGAACAGGCAGAGCCAGGGAGATGGGGGACAGAAGAGAGGGCATTGGGGCCAGAGTGTGAGGGTCTGGGGGCCACTGGGAGGAGTGGGGACTGCTTGCATGGGGGAAGCCAGGGCAGGGTTTTGTTCAGAGGGACAGGGCTGCTGCAGGTCTTTAGAAACCACCCCTGGCGGCGTGTGGAGAATGGATGGGAGGGCGAGAGGCAGGCCAGGACAGGGCTGTGGGCTGGACCCTGGCATCATTGTGTGGGGCGGAGAGAAGGTGGAGGTTCAGAAGGTCCTGCCAGCTGTGAGGCACATGGGCGAGGGCGCAGAAAGCCAGAGGAGGCTGCCGAGGGCTCCGGCATGGGGAGTGGGCCGTGGCTGAGGGGCTTCGTTGCAGAGGAGGTTGCTGGGCCTTTTCCATCTGTCCTGTGGGCAGCCCCCACCAGCTGCGGCCAGTTCCCCAGGGAGTCTGGGCAGGTGCCCCAGGCCCTCTGCTGACTGGTCTTCCCCATCCACCTCCACCACCCACAGATGACAGCCTGGGCTCCCTGGAGCTGGACCAGCGGACCCACTTCCCCCAGTTCTCCTACTCGGCCAGCATCCGGGAGTGAGCAGTCCGCCCACGCAGAGGATGCACCCACGCTGCCATCACCGCCGGTGGCTTTTTTCCAACTTTTTACTTTGCCTTTTTGGTTTGTGTCCCCACCCCTACCTCCTCACCCGCTTTCCAGTTCTTCTTAAGGCCCCTCCCAGACGCACCCCAGCGGCCCCTGCTTCCAGCCTCACGTTTGTGCCTGGACTCGCATTTGGGAGACACCATCTCCTGCCCAGGCCTGGGCTTTTGGGCGGCTGCAGAGATTCAGGTTTTAAACCACACAAGCCCCAGTGAGGGGTGAAGCCTGGCGCCCGAGGCCTGCCTGGGTTTCTGGCCCGGGCGCCGCGCCGGTGGCTGCCTCCATGCTGCTGCTTCCAGATGAAGCCTGCCTTCTGGTGCGACGCGGCACCCGGCAGACAGTGGTGCTGCCTTCCAGGCCCCGTGGCCTAGGCTCGGAATGCCCAGGCGCAGGTCCAACCCCCCACCTGCTGTCCTCCCATGGGGGCAGAAAAGCAATAATATCCAGGGACAGGCAGGGGCCCTGGGGAGCTACAGGGTTGGGGGTTAGGGCCGCTCCCTGGTGAACAGAGCCAGGTCCTAGGATCTGTGCCGTAGGAAACCAGGAGGGGCCGGGCTGGGTGCTGCCTCCTGGCCCTGCTTCCCCACCAAGCAGCCATCCTCACCCTGTGGATGAGGCAGGAGGAACACTTGGGGGCAAACCTGCCTGCCCCCAGCCCCGTGCCTTACTAGGGCTTCCTTCCAGCTGGCCTTTCCTCCTACTGGACTTCGGGCCTGGCCCCGCCCCACTGGGGGCTGGGCTCGCCCCCTTCTCTGCGGGGGCGGAGGGGCACCAGCCTCGGCTGTTACAATCTTACACCAGATAGTATTGGGCCCCATGGACTTGGTCAGGGAGGGGTGGGGTGGGCGTCTCTGGTACCTGTTGGGGTGGGGGGGCCTCTGAGAAGGAAGGCTCCTAGGCCCTGTCTTCCCTCCCCCTCCCCAGAGCCCCACGTTCTGCAGCCTTAAAGTTGAACATGAGTGCACGTCCGTTTCAGTGCCGTGGGACCCCTGTGTGTGCTTCGGACTGCGTGTGTCGGCGTGACTCAGGCACACGTGGGTGTGTGCATGTGTGTGCGTATGTATGTTGGTGTATGTGAGGGCAGTATGTCCTCCAGTGTGCATGGTGTGTGGGCTTGGGCCCCATCCCTGGCCCGAGCAGTTCATCCTGTGGGGGAGGGGCGCTGACCTAGTGGGAGGAGCCCCGCCACCGGGATCCAGGCGCTGCCCCCCCCACGCCTCCCCTCCCCGCAGCACCACCTCTCCGCAGCAACACCACTGGGTGTTTGGAGTTGAGCTTTTGTGGGTTTGATTTCCCTACCCCACCTCCTGTACTATGCAGTTCCTGGCGGGGTGGGGAGGGGTGGGGTGGGTTCGGGCGGGTGGGGGTCTTTTTCTCCTCTGCTCCATGTCGTTTATCTGACAGTTCTCCTCCGTCCCTACTGGCTTTTCTCCTCATCTTCATATTTGTACGGTACAAGCAATAAAGACACTCATTTCAGACCAGGGCCCAGCCTGCACTCACGCCGGCCCAACCACCCGGGTCCTTGCCTTGGTGATGGAGTCTGGCCCCTGGGCTCCAGCTCCTCTTGTATCAGCCACTTCCTTCAGCAAGGGAGGGGGCTGAGCAGGGGCGTGGAGATGAGAATGAGCTCAGGGCCGAGGGCAGCTGGGGTGTGTGCTGGAGCTCAGGGTGGAGAGGGTGGGTGGAGCTTGAGCTGTGGCGTTCAGGGGTAGACAGAGACCACTCCAGGCCCTCTGTCCTGCTTGGGCTAAGAGGTGTGGTGGAGGAACGGGTGGAAGATCTGGGTGGCCCAGAATGAGGAGGGTGCCTTTGGTGTCACTGAGTGAAAGGGAGTGGTTCATTCCATAGGCCCCCGAGCCTTAGAGTGGGACATTCTGTCTAGCCACACCTCCCCGTTTATGCTGCCACCGGAAGCTTTGAGGCCCCCAAATTCCAGTACAGACTCAGTGGTGTGTTGATGGTGGTGTGGTTGCTGTCGCCTGGGAGCTCCTGAGTATTTGGTTAGGGCCTGCTCAACTTGGAGTCCGTCCCCTCCACCAGGCCCTGTCCTTTAGCCTGGCTGTGTTTGGGCCCCTGCACTTAGCATGCTTGAGTCACGTGGCTTCCTGGCCGGAGCTCCCTGGGTGGAACACCTCCCCCAGCCAGGGACCAGGGACCAGAGCCCTGCCCTGCTGAGCCCTGCTGTGTAGAGATGGCCTGGCACAAATGAATTTGAGATTTGGCCACAAGGGGTTAGTGCTTCACAGAGAGGGCCTGGCACAAATGAATTTGAGATTTGACCACAAGGTGTTGGCGATTCACACCCATTGGAGTGTGAGATTTTGAGTGAATTTAAGCAGAAAAGTCAGATCCAATTTTCAGAAATTAGAGTTAGCTACAGCTAAGACTTTTAGTTTGTCTTTCTAAAGTCATATGGACCTTAATTTGGTCTACCCTGGTGGTGTAAGACAGGCTGACCTATAAAGGCCTTTTACCCTTCCATCTCATCCCAGCCCCCCTGAGGTGACCCAGTTGCTCCTCACTCACACCGCCATGAGGCAGGTCTCCTAGTGGGCACAGGCCTGGCTACCTCATCCTTTTAGTGGCTCTAGTCTTCCGCAGGATGGAGTCCCACAGCTGCAGCAGCTGGCCCCATAGTTGAGCCTGTGTGCTTATCCTGTAGAGCTTTTCCTAAGGAGGGTGTTTGAAGTCTTAATAAAACATTTTGGGTAGAATAATCGTCTTTTGCAGTGTACATTTAAAAAAATTCACAAGTTCTTTTTTGTATGTAAAGAACGGTAGACTGGGCACCGTGGCTCACACCTGTAATCCCAGCACTTTGGGAGGCCGAGGCGGGCGGATCTTGTGAGGCCAGGGGTTCAAGACCAGCCTGGGCAACATAGGGAGGCCTTTGTCTCTACAAAAAATAACAAAAATTAGCTGGGCATGGTGGTGCATATCTGTAATCCTAGCTAACTTGGAAGGCTGAGGTGGGAAGATCACTTGAGCCCAGGAGTTTGAAGCTGCAGTGAGCTATGATTGTGGCACTGCCCTCCAGCCTGGGACAGTGAGACTGTGTCTCTAAAAAGAAAAAAAAATGATATTTGTCATTTAAAAATAACACAGCAAAGCAGGTATAAAAGTAAAATTCACTGGAGGTCTCAGGGCCTTGAGTACTCATTTTGGTGCTGATTGCCTCTGTGCAAATGGACAGGGTATCATAAATCGGTAGTTTCCTCCTCTTTCTGCATATCTTTTCCAGTTAATGCAAAGTGTCTGGGGCTGCCCTGCGTGCATTGATGGCCATGTTGAGTCGGGTAGCAGTGAGACTCCCTTTTAGCTGCTGCATTTGGGGAACTCAGGCTTTCCAGCTGCTTCCCCCGTGGGGTCGGCCTCAGCCAACTCAGCTGCCCTGTTGACAGGAATTGACTTCGTTTTGTGTCTGGTGCTCCCAGCAGTCCTGTAATAAACCTTAGCGAGCTGTCTACTGTGCCTGCACGTCTGTTGTCTGCAGCCCAGGATTTTAACGTCCAGTACCTTTCCGGAAAAGTGTAGCCATTCACATCAAATTTTAAAATAATTGCAGACTTGCAGAAAACTTTCAAAAATAGTACTGTACTAAGATGATTCCAGGACTGGGGCATCTTGCAGTGCCTGAAAGTAAGCACTCACGTGCTAAGTCACAGGGACACGGAGCCCAAGAAAGAGCTCCCCGTGGCCAAAGCTGAAAAGAACATGAGCCACAAAATAAATAGCATAATATTGGGTTTTCCCACTGCACTCCAGCCTGGCGACAGAGTGAGACTCTGTCTCAAAAAATAATAAAATACAAAAAGCTGAGCATGGTGACATGTGCCTGTAATCCCAGCTGTTTGGGAGGCTGAGGCAGGAGAATCACTTGAACCTGGGAGACAGATGTTGCAGTGATCTGAGATAGCACCATGGCAAATGTGAAATGAGTCTACTGCTAAGTGGTAAATGGGGAGAATACACCAATCTTCACAAAATCACAAATAATTTGTGTAGACAGCCTTCAAGGAGAGGTATGTAACCCCTACCACTTAGGCGTGGGCTGCAGTGACTCCTCCAAAGAGTGCAGTGTGGAGGGTGGGGAAGAACTCTTAAGTGAAGACACCTGACAAACACTGCACCATCCAGGTGATCCAGGTCAACATTACCGATAAATCACGTTCACGGTGTCCCTTTAACGTGATGTAATAGAACCGCACTTTCCCTCTGTTCCTCCTCCGGCAGACAGACGCCACCTCACTGAGAGGAAGCAGATGGCAGACAGATATCAGCTGAGGGATTTGTTTAAGGTGGTTAGAAATCAGAAAAGTCTGAGAAAGGGACACATCCAAGATCAACCGAAGGAGTCACGGTGCCTAATATAATGTGTCCTGAAACAGAAAAAGGGGAGGCTGAATAAAGCATGGCCTTAATACATTATTGGTTTCACTGATTGTGACACGTGCCACACTAATATGTTAATGGGGGAAATTGGGTGTGGGGCAGATGGGAACTCTGTCAATCTATTCAAAAATAAACGTAAAAGCATTTAAAAATACACCCTTCACCAGGTTCCTCGTATTTTATTTCTTAAAACGAACAAAGGGGATCAGAATCTTACATCACTCCTCCACGTCTGTATACCTGTCCTAAAGCGAGAAGATTCTGCTACGTAACTGCTGTCCAGGTAGCAAGGTCAGGAAGCCACTGTTGAAACTGCCATTTTCCACAGATTTTACCATGTTTGCTGATGGTCACACCTAATGTGTGTGTTGAAAATGACCAGGCTCACACATTGAGTTCAGTTGGCAGCTGTGAAACTCACAGGACAGTTACTTTCCCTCAACCAGGTTTGGTTGCCTCACGTTTCCTTGTGGTTAGGTTCATGCTATTTTGGGCAGGAATTCCCGGAAGTGACGTGCCTTTTTCTGGGCATCCTATCAGAAGGCGCATGAGGATGCTTGTCCCATAACT
The DNA here is from genome assembly GCA_031835075.1 of Saguinus oedipus. NCBI lineage: Eukaryota > Metazoa > Chordata > Mammalia > Primates > Cebidae > Saguinus > Saguinus oedipus. The sequence goes on along the minus strand of CM063187.1, from coordinate 43,092,286 downwards.
GATGATGTTGGATCCCTTAGTGAAGGTGATGTCTGGGAGGTTTCTCCACTGGGCAGTTCCTACTTTCCCTTTGTAGTTGTGAAAGCAAAATCTCCCTGAAATCACTAAGCCACAGGAAAAATCAAGCTGGAAACTGCTTCTCAGACAAACCTGCCTCCCATTCTGTTCCTTAACAACATAGCTACAAAGGTAGGGTGTGTGTGTGTGTATATATGTATAGACAGAGTCTCACCCAGCGGTGTGTGTTTTGAGACAGTCTCTTGCCTAGGCTGGAGTGCCATGGCATGATCTCAGCTCTCTGCAACCTTCACCTCCAGGATTCAAGCGACTCTTCTGCCTCAGCTGCCTGAGTAGCTTGGATTACAGGTGCCCACCACCACATCCAGCTAATTTTTGTATTTTTAGTAGAGACGGCGTTTCACCGTGTTGGCCAGGTTGGTCTCGAACTCTTGACCTCAAATGATCTGCCCGCCTCAGCTCAAAGTGCTGGGATTACAGACGTGAGCCACCGTGCTTGGTCTAGAGGTACTTTTAAAAAGCTACTTACTGGGAGGCTGAGGCGGGTGGATCACGAGGTCAAGAGATCGAGACCATCCTGGTCAACAAGGTGAAACCCCGTCTCTATTAAAAATACAAAAAATTAGCTGGGCATGGTGGCACGTGCCTGTGATCCCAGCTACTCAGGAGGCTGAGGCGGGAGAATTGCCTGAACCCAGGAGGTGGAGGTGGCGGTGAGCTGAGATCGCACCATTGCACTCCAGCCTGGGTAACGAGCAAAACTGTCTCAAAAAAAAAAAAAGCTACTTACCTCTCTCACCATTTGCCCATGAGGAAATTTCTTTGTGGACAAAGGACAGGCAGAACTCAAAATCAGCCCTGTGCTCCTGTGAGACAGACGCATGTCTGATGGCTTCCTCTGCCCTGTTGTTTCACTGTGCCAGACTGGGCATAGGTGACACTTCCTGTAAATTGTGCATTTGGTAAAAGGCGAATCAAACTCGAAAGAATGCAGCCATTCGTCTCTTATCTGTGCCTGGAAGCCCCCTCCCCCGCTTCGAGTTCTTTCAACTTTCCTGAATGAACCAATGTACATCTTACATATACTGATGATGTCTCATGTCTCCATAAAATATATAAAACCAAGCTGTGCCCCATCACCTCCTGAGGCTATGTCATGGGTGCGTCCTTAACCTTGGCAAAACACACTTTCTAAATTGATTGAGACTATCTCAGATACCTTTTGGTTTACATAGTTAATAAGCATCTTGTGCAGAGGCATTTTGTAGATACCCCGATTCCTATCAGATGTTCACCACTAGTTTGAACATCTGTTGTTGTTTCTTGCATGAAACGATGCCAAGGTGGGTGCTAAATAAGATTTTCTGTCCTTCTGCGTTTATTATTCCGGCCAGGCAAGGTGGCCCACACCTGTAATTCCAGCACTTTGGGAAGCCAGGGTGGGAGGATCCCTTGAGCTCAGGAGTTCAACACCAGCCTCGGCAACAAAGTGAGACTCCTGTCTCTACAAAAAATTAAAAATTAGCCAAGCATGGTGGTGCACACCTGTCATCCCAGCTGCTTGGGAGACAGATGGGAGGATCGCTTGAGCCTAGGAGGTTGAGGCTGTGTGAACCATGTTCACACCACTGCACTCCAGCCTGGGTGACAAAGTCAGATACTGTCTCTGAAAACAAAACAACACATTTATTCACATACCGAAGATTAAAGAGCTCCTCCTTCCTACTGCCTGATTTATATCAGAATAAACCAGTATTTTAATTTTATTCAGTGGTTTGTGATCTCGGAGTATCATCTTGATGCTCATGTTTTCTAGATTTAGCTAGTGACTTCTGCACCTGTGTGACGTGCCCTGCCATTGGGACACTTTCTGCCACACAAAGATATTCCAGAAGATATTCTTGTATCTTCTCTTATGACTGACCCTGGGATTAGCCTTTTCTTCCTTCTTTCTCTCTTTTTTTCTTTTCCGTTTCCTCCCTTCCTTCCTTCTTTCCTTCCTTCCCTTTCTCTTTCCCTTTTTCCCTTTCATTTTTCCCTTTTCCCTTTCCCTTTCCTTTCTTTTTTTTTTGAGACAGACTCTTGCTCTATTGCCCAGGCCAGAATGCTGAGGTGTGATCTTAGCTCCCCACAACCTCTGTCTCCCAGGTTCAAGTGATTCTCCTGCCTCAGCCTCTCGAGTAGCTGGGACTACAGGCACACGCCACCATGCCTGCCTAATTTTTGTATTTTTAGTAGAGACGAGGTTTCACTATGTTGGCCAGGCTGGTTGGATCAGCCATTTCTTTAAATAGCCCTGGTTCCTTTTAGTGAAGAATGGGATGTGGCAGCCAAGGTCTGGGTGTTAGGGGTGCTTCTCACTTTTGGGGTGTCACTGCTCTTAAGCCCTCCTAGTGGACTAAGCTAGGAAATACAAGTTTGGGTACACAATGACTATTTCTATATAAACAACCATGAGTTCACAGTTTCATCTCCGATTCCATTGCGACACCGACTCCACAGAGGCCAGTCCAACCTGTGGTCTGTGTTTGCAAATCCCTCCTCTGACGGCGCAAACCCTGATTCCCCTTGACCACGACGCATTTACTTACTTGCACAGTTCTAGAATATACTCAAATATTGCTAACACGCCACTGTAAGAAAGAAACCTACTAACTAGAATTCAGCATTTGTTTATGGTTTTTTGCCCTGAGCTGAAGGTGCACAGTCAAAATTCTGCGCTCCCAAATGACTTTTGTCAGTCTGCCTCTCCTTGCCAGTGTGGTTGTATTATGTATTTAAAATACTTTTTTTTTTTTTGATACAGGTATCTGTCACCCAGGCTGGAGTGCAATGGTGTGATCAAGGCCCACTGCAGCCTCACCCTCCCAGCCTCAGGTGATCCATCGCAGCCTCCCCAGTAGCTGGGACTACAGGTGTGCGCCACCACATCCAGCTAATTTTTGTATTTTTTTTGTAGAGATGGGGTTTCACCATGTTGCCTAAGCTGGTCTTGAACCCCTGAGCTCAAGTGATCTGCCCACCTTGGGCTCCCAAAGTGCTAGGATTACAGGTGTGAGCCATGCACCTGGCCAGCAGGTGATTATTGACTGACTGAACAAAAGCTTGGTCTTGCTCAAGTTACCCCGAAGGCCAAAGAAGAAGGCTGGATGGGTGCAGTGGCTCAGCCCTGTAATCCCAGCACTTTCGGAGGCTGAGGTGGGAGGATAGCTTGAGTCCAGGAGTTTGAGACCAGCCTGGGCAATATAGTAAGATCCCATACAAAAAAATAAAAAGGCCGGGTGCGGTGGTTCACGCCTGTAATCCCAGCATGTTGGGAGGCCGAGGCAGGAGGATCATGAGGTCAGGAGATCAAGATCATCCTGGCTAACATGGTGAAACTCCATCTCTACTAAAATTATGAAAAATTAGCCGGGCATGGTGGTTCGTGCCTGTAGTCCCAGCTAGTCAGGAAGCTGAGGCAGGAGAATTGCTTGAACCCAGGAGGTGGAGGTTCCAGTGAGCCGAGGTCGAGCATTGCACTCTAGCCTGGGCAACAGAGCGAGACTCCGTCTGAATACATACATACATAAAAATTAACCAAGCGTGGTGGTGCACACCTGTAGTCCCAGATACTCAGGAGGCTGAGGCAGAAGGATCACTTAAATCCAAGAGGTCAAGGCTGCAGCAAACCTTGATGACACCACTGCACTCTCCAGCCTGGGTGACAGAATAAGACCCTGTCTCCCGGCTCCACAATAAAAAGACATCCAGCCTAGACACTCACTTGTTCAACACCTATTATGTACCAGGCCCTATTCTAGTAACTGGGCATACAGCAGTGAAAAACAAAAACAAAACCTCTGCCCTTAAGGGGCTCACTGAATATTCAAGTTAGGGAGAGAGTAAACAAGATGATACATGGTTGCTTAGAAGGCAGTAAGTGCTAGAGAGGATAAAGACAGGAAATGCGAAGGACGGCAGTTTCCAGGAGAAGGCAACAGCTGAGTAAACACCTTAAACATGGTGTCTAAGGGAAGAGCATTTGAGGCAGAGGGAACAGCTGGTGCAAAGGCCCTGCGGTACGAGCATGCCTGGTGTGGGTGAGAAAGAGCCTGAAGAGGACTGAGGGACATGGAGTGGATGTGCTCAGTTGGAGGCAGAATAATGGGGTGTCATGGGCCTTCAGCTGGAGGGAGACAGGAGCCATGATGAAGTTCTGGACACAGGGAGGGGTAACCTGCTTTAGGGGTGCACAGCTTCCTCCAGCTGCATGTGGGGAACAAACTCTAGGGGATGGAAATGGAGAGCAGCCAGGAGTCCCCCGCACTAGTCCAGCTGATGCTGCTGGCTTGTGGGGGTCACTTTCACAGCAGTGGACCGAGCTTGGCACAGACAGGAGCCTCGGGTGATTTGCTCACTCGCTGTACCCAGTGCACAGAGAAGAGGCTGCCTTCGTCAAGACGACTTACAGCTCCCATGTCGGGAGCTTTTACTGCATCAGGCCTTGTGCTGGACACTTAACAGAAGGTTGTACATTCCACAGACAACCTTATCGACTACATTTTGAAATCATCCTTCTATGGTCGAGGAAAGTGAGGCTCAGAGGGGCTGCTTCCAGGCAGTAGGATGAGGATCTGTCTTTGGCCGCCGACTTTAGAGGGCTTCGAGAGGACAGAACCAGCCTGCGGGGCACTCACCTTTGTGCACCTGCCCAGGCGAGGCGGGCTCAGTGCGCACGCGCCCAGGCGCATTTAAAGCGCCGGATGGGCGTCTCTTCCCCCAGCTGCAAGCGGTCAGTCCTTAGCCTCACTCGCGACGCCCTTCTGGAGGATGCTGGTGAGAGGCAGGGGCCAGTCCGGCTCGGGTTTCTCTTTAGGCGCTGAGCCACCAAGGCCTTCTCCTTTGCAGAGTCCCGCTGCCTCCCTCGATGCAGAGCCTCCGAGCGTCCCAGTTCCCGACAGCTTCCCCGCGGGCCCCAGTGTCTCCCCAAGACTCCTGGAGAGGCCGCCGGGGCTCGAGGAGGCGCTGAGCGCGCTGGGGCTGCAGGGAGAACGCGAGTACGCCGGGGACATTTTTGCCGAAGTCATGGTGAGCCCACCCGCCGCCTGCCCTGGTGAGGCCAGCGCCGCCCACCACACGGCACCCTCTCAACACCACCTCCGAACTCCCACTGCACCAGCCTGTCTCCTGCGGGTCACTGGCGGCCGGCGTTCCTTTCCCGCAACTCCAGGCTTTTGTTTTGTGTTCCGCTGGGAATGCCCTTTCCCACCGTCCCCAGGCTCTTTGCAGCCCCTTCTGGGGTGTTTATGGTTCCCCGTACTTGTCCTCCACATTTATTCGTTTAACAAATATTTAATGATTCAGTGTCGAATGTTTTAGGCCCTGGAGGTGCTGCAGTGCTGGCCTCGTTCTGGGTCGATGAGCAAATACCCAGGACGGTTAGAGAAAAACCACCCAAACCAAAACGTTGGCGCCGCCAGCCCTCAGACGTCCTTAGCAGAGTGGTGCTGTGGAAGGAAGCCTGAAGGGAGGAATTTATTTAACGTCCTGCCAGCGACTCTCCTGGGCCAGGATCTCCATTAGGACCTGAGCGTCACCTGTGTTCTGGTCAGGAGACCCTGAGTCGTGAGGCTGGCAGCCTAGCAGGCGAACAGACAAAGCGCACAGGGAGACATCTTCAGAGTGAAAATGCTGAGACAGAGCTGGTGACCAGGCGGGAGGAGTATAGACAAAGCCATGGAGATGCCAGTTGAATGACAGCCAGTGTAAGGAGCTGGGGAAGGACGCTCTCTGTGGAGGAAAGAGGAAGTGGAAAGGGCTTGGGGTAGGAATGGGTTTGGCATAGTGTAGGAGCCAAAAAGAAAGCAGTTGTGGCTGAAGTGTGGGTTGTGAGGGGAGAGAGGGAAGAGGTGATGTTGGAGTACAGCCTGAAAGAAATTAGAGTTTTCTCCAAGGGGACTGGGAGCCATGGAAGTGATTTAAGCTGGGGAGTTCCTTGGTCAGATCTTTCTTTGGAAAGAAACTTCTGGCTGCTCTGAGGCAGATGGATTGAGAGTTGGCAGTCAAAAGTGAAGTCTGAGGCTGGGCATGTTGGCTCATGCCTGTAATCCCAGTGCTTTGGGAGGCTAAGGTGGCCTGATCACCTGAGGTTGGGAGTTCAAGACTAGCCTGGTTAACATGGTGAAACCCTGTCTCTACAAAAATTAGCTGAGCATGGTGGTGGGTGCCTGTAATCTCAGCTACTTGGGAGGCTGAGGTGGGAGAATCACTTGAACTCAGGAGGTAGAGGTTGCAGTGAGCTGAGATCGTGCCATTGCACTCCAGCCTGGGCAACAGAGGGAGACTCTGTCTCCAAAAGAAAAAAGAAAAATGAAGTCCAGGAACCTAGTGGGAGCTACCTAGGAGGCCACGTGGCTCTGGGGGCTATAGACTGGAGAGGTGGATGTGGAGGCATCTGGAACAAAGCCAGAGTTCTAGGTGAGGACCTCTAAGAGGAATGCATTTGGAGGCCAGTTTGGGTGTGGCATGCCCGAAACATTCAACTGACTGGAGGAGGCTGCTGCACCCAGGGCTGGAGCTCAGGAGAAAGGCCAGGCACAGGTGTGGAGAGTGAGGCATCCCTGCCTCAACCCCAGGTGTGCCGTGTGCTGCCCCGGAGAGCCCTGCCCCGAGCTGTGACCCTGGAGATGCGCGCCCTGGTGGTAGATTGGCTGGTCCAGGTGCACGTAGGTATCTGGAAGGGTGTGGGGAGCTGGGTTTGCATCACTGCCCGGGACCCCATGGTCACCCATGCCCCTCCTCAGGAGTACCTGGGTCTGGCTGGTGACACACTATACCTGGCGGTGCACCTGCTTGATTCCTACCTGAGCGCCAGCCGCGTGCGCTCACATCGCCTGCAGCTGCTGGGCGTGGCCTGCCTGTTTGTGGCGTGCAAAATGGAAGAGTGCGTGCTTCCCGAGGTACTTCCGGGGTGGGATTTGGGAGGGTGGATCGAGTCTTTGGCGGGAGTCACTGATTCAGTGCCTACTGTGTGCCAAGCACTGTGCTGAGTCTGGGATTCCCAACGTGTGTGAGGGAGGGGCTGTCAACATGTCCCTTAAACAGAAGAGGAGACTGAGGCCCAGAGAGAAGACGACACTTGCCCCAAATTAAGCAGTTGGAACTTGGACTTGGTCTTGAATAGTCTGTTTTAAGGCTGGGTGCGGTGGCTCACTCCTGTAATTCCAGCACTTTGGGTGGCAGAGACGGGCAGATCACTTGAGGTCCGGAGTTCGAGATCAGCCTGACTAACATGGTGAGAATCCGTCTCTACCAAAAATATAAAAATGAAGGCTGGGCGCGGTGGCTCAAGCTTGTAATCCCAGCACTTTGGGAGGCTGAGGCGGGTGGATCACGAGGTCAAGAGATCGAGACCATCCTGGTCAACATGGTGAAACCCCGTCTCTACTAAAGATACAAAAAATTAGCTGGGCATGGTGGCACGTGCCTGTAATCCCAGCTACTCAGGAGGCTGAGGCAGGAGAATTGCCTGAACCCAGGAGGCGGAGGTTGCGGTGAGCTGAGATCCCGCCATTGCACTCTAGCCTGGGTAACAAGAGCGAAACTCCGTCGCAAACAAAACAAAACAAAACAAAAAAACGAGCTGGGCATGGTGGCGCATGCCTGTAATCCCAGCTACTCAGGAGGCTGAGGCAGGAGAATGGCTTGAACCCAGGAGGCAGAGGTTGCAGTGAGTCACGCCACTGCACTCTACCCCCCACACAAAAATCCTTCGCTTTGAGAAGCCAAGGTGACCTCATCTCTAATTTAGAAGAGTAAATAAAAATAATAACGAGTTCATCTTGAGTTGTTACCGTCCACATGCATGAATTCAGTGCCTTATCAGAACTGCCTGGTGAAGCAGGGAGTAGTATCTCTGTTTTACAGAGAGAGAGACTGAGGCTGAGAGCTTAAGTGACTGTCCTGTGTCACACAGTGAGCAGACCGTGGGGTTTGAACTCGGACCTAGGTCTTGAACCCAGGACTCTGAAGCACGTGCTCTCTACGACTTCTGGACACAAGCCAATAGCAGCATTTTACACACCAGGAAACTGAGGTCCGGAACTTGGGCCGTTCCAGGGCAGGGAGTAAAGAGCTGGGATCCAGGGCTCTTTCACCTCCCCTTCATATCCCCTATCTGCAGCCCACCTGCCTCTGCCTCCTGGGTGCGGACTCCTTCTCGCGGGCGGAGCTGCTGCGCGCGGAGCGCCGCATCCTGAGCCGCCTGGATTTCCGGCTGTACCACCCGGGCCCGCTGCTGTGCCTCGGGCTGCTGGCCGCGCTGGCAGGGAGCAGCCCCCAGGTGGGCCTCGTGGATACGCGGGGTAGGGGTGTGGCTGGGCCGGCGTGGGGTAGGGCGGGGCCTGACAGTCGCCCCGCCTCGCTTGCAGGTGATGCTACTTGCCACCTACTTCCTGGAGTTGTCTTTGCTGGAGGCCGAGGCGGTGGGGTGGGAGCCGAGTCGTCGCGCGGCTGCGGCTCTGAGCCTGGCGCACCGCTTGCTTGACGGGGCGGGCTCCAGGCTCAAGCCGGAACTTTACAGGTGTGGCCTTGTTGGGGGACCTGTATGGGGTCACCTCAGCTTCAGGGACCTCCCTTCCTGGTCATTTTTACCGTCTCAGAGAATGAGAGACAATTATTGGGGAGGAGGTGGCACCTAGACTTGATTTTTCTGGTTATGGGAGAGAATGTGGTGGGAGGATCCCATTAGTCCAGATCTGGGGGCGCTTAACCTTGCCCCACGGTGGAAGATAAAGTCTCCCAGGCCCAGAAGATGTTCCAATTGCCTTCCAGGGCTGAGAACGAAGGCTCTCCCAGGCCTCGAGTCCTCTAACTCTGTATCTGGTGGTGGATGGGGTGTCCCTTTAGCTGCTAGGGCTGCTAACCGCGCCACCAGGTGGCGGGGCGAACCATTTTTCTCCCAGCCTGTATCCCCAGGATAGAGAGGATGGCTGTCCATCCTCGGCTCCCCTCCTTCCTCGCGGGTTCTGGCTCCCCACTAGCTGCGCCCTGCAAGAAGAATCGGGTGTCCACCCTCCCCGGTACCCGCCTAGTCACTCCAGTGCCCTATCTCGAGAGCCCTGACCCGTCCGTGGGGACCCACAGCGACGCATCTCGGCCTCGAAGCTCCAGTTCTGAGGATGGGTCATCTCCACCCCCTTGCCCTGCCTCAGTTTCTCCATCTCCCTCTGCAGCTCCGAGGAACTGGGCCCCCTCGAGCCGTGCATGGCCCGTGCTGCGCTCCGAGGTCCCGCGCCAGGCCGCGCCGCCGTCTTCTTCAAGTACGCGCGGTCCCAGCGCCAGGGCACCAGCCTCACCGCTGCCTGCCTGCTCCGCCGCCTCCACCTGAGCCTCCCTGAGCGCTGAGGCTCAGTCATCAAAACAAACAAAAAAACAACCTCCCAGTGTGTGTTCCTCTGTCATCTCAATAAAGTAAGCTTTTATTTTGAGCGCTCTCTGCCTTCATTGGTCGAATTCCAGTCTCTTCTTGCTTTTGATTGGTCGCTTTCTAGGGCTTGCATCCCTCTGATAGGATGTTCTTACCACGTCCTTTAACGTTTGCTGAATATAAAATGCAAATTCTGAATCCTCCACTAGGGGGCAATGGCGGGCTTCCCCTAGAGCCATTCAGCAGGTTAAAACGGGGATCCCCTAAAGACTGGCATGAAATCAGGAAGGAAGGGGACTCTGGGGAACTGAGAAAGCCCTCCCCGGTCGGAAGGAATGCTACCTCGATGCTGCCGGATTTTCAGATCTTACTCAACTAAATTTGAAATTCTGCAATTCCGTCTCTGCCTTTACATGTTGACTAATTCAATATTCCTTTTTTTCTTTTTTTAAGACGGAGTTTCCCTCTTGTTGCTCAGGCTGGAGTGCAATGGCACGATCTCGGCTCACCGCAACCTCCACCTCCCGGGTTCAAGCGATTCTTCTGCCTCAGCCTTCCAAGTAGCTGAGATTACAGGCATGTGCCACCACGCCCGGCTCATTTTGTATTTTTAGTAGAGACGGGTTTTCTTCTTGTTGATCAGGCTGGTCTCGAACTTCCGGCTTTGGGTGATCCTCCCGCCTTGGTCTCCCACAATGCTGGGATTTCAGGCATTAGCCACTACATCCGGCCTAATTCAACATTTCTTAATTGTTGTACAAGCCCCAACACGTCACCTATATTGGACTATGAAGATAGGGTCTCAGGTCTGGGAGATTCTCTGTGAAGGTCATCAGTTTGTAATAGTAAGTACTGGATAGTAAGAGTTTGATCGTTGGGGTCTGATATGCTTAACCTGGGAAGTGCCCAGGTGTCAATGGGGATTAATTATGGTACCCACCACCTGACACTGTGGGGAGGATATGAGTTAAAACATACATAAAGCTTTATGATGATGTCTGACACCTAAGAGGTGTTGTCAGTGTTAGCATTGCATCCCAGCAGCACTGTGATTTTAGGTACAGTTGTCCTCTGCTACTGTGCCTGGGTACCTGGGTGTTTACTTGGTCAGAAAACATATGTTATGAATCAATGGCTCTTCCCCCCCCCCCCCGCCCCCCCCCCCCCGCGAGACAGGGTCTCACTCTATTATTAGGTTGGAGTGCAGTAGTGTTCTCAGCTCACTGCAGCCTCCACCTCTTGCGTTCAAGCGATCCTCCTACCTCAGCCTTCCAAGTAGCTGGGACCACTGGCACACACCACCACGCCTGGCTAATTTTTTTTGTTTGTTTTTGATAGAGAAAATGTTTTGCCATGTTGCCCAGGCTGGTCTCGAAATCCTAAATTCAGGTGATCCTCCTGCCTCGACCTCCCAAAGTGTGGGGATTACAGGTGTGAGCCACCATGCCTGGCCAGATCTTCGTGTTTTTAATTACAAAACAGCCACACCCGAGGTGGGGAAAGGTGTGCACACTGCTCAAGAACTCAGACTCAGGAGTTTTACCTGCCTGGGTTTGGAGATGCAGAAAGGAAAATGTTTCCACTCCTGAGGTGTTCAAGGTTGGACCCCAGGGATAAGGGAGAAACTCACCAGCAAAAGCACTTTACAGTAAAGTACAACAAGAGATAGAGGAAGATGCTTCGGTTGAGATGGAAGATGCTGAGTTCCAGTTTCTGTCACATGCAACCTGCATGTGGGACCTTCAGCCAGAGGATGTGCTGTGGGGTTGGATGTGGGGAGAGTGGAGGTGCTTGGGGCTGAGACCCAAGCTACAGTCTCAGGGGAGGGGGAAGGAGGAAGGAGGAGTAATGCAGAATGCTATTCACTCACACACTCATTCATTCAACAACTATATGTGGATGCTGACTCAGAGCCAGGCACTCAAGATCACATGACTCAGGATCTAATGGATAAGAAACACCAATTGTTAATTGCCCATTAATGTTTGAGGCCCTGTGCTAAATGCCTTACCTGCATAAGATAATTCAGTCCCTGAAACCTTTCTGAGGTTAACTTGCCTTTTATCCTCATTTCACACAGAAAAAGTCGAAGGAGGAAGATGGAGGAACTTGGCCCAGGTCCCACAGCTAAGGAGGTGGCTAAGGCGGACCGAAGGGCAATCAACTCATTCACACTTGCTTTTTTTCTTGAAGCCTCCTGCATGCTTCCTTTCCTGGGGACTTGTTTGCCTTCTCACTGGCTTTCCCACATAGACAGGTGAACTTGATGAGGGCAAGAAGGAGATCTCTCTTGTTTATAGGGTCATTCCCTCCTCCAGGAAGGCTTTACTCACCACCTCAGCCCACAGCAGTACCTCCCATATCCCAGCCTCGACCCTTCTGCCTGCGCCTCCTCCCCGCTGGCCCTTACACCTCTGCCTGTGCTTCCCAGGCTAGCCTGTTCAGGGCTGTCACTGTCTGGTCACTGGTCTGTCTTCCCACTCAACTGGGGGCCCAGTGAGGGTAGGGTCTGAAGCTCATACAGTCTCTGCTACATCCCAGCGTCATCCAGCACAGAGCTGGGCACAGAAAGGATGTCAGTGAATATTTGTTGCATAAATTAGCAGATGAATCCCAAAGAAGGTATTCTTTCTCCCTTCCTTCCTCCCTCCCTTTCTTCCTTCATTCCTTTTTTTTAAGACAGCGTCTCCCTCTGTCACCCAGGCTGGAGTGCAGTGTTACAATCTCTGCTCACTATAACCTCTGCCTCCCAGGTTCAAGCGATTCTGCTGTCTCAGTCTCCCGAGTAGCTGGGACTACAAGGGTATGCTACCATGTCCACCTAATTTTTTTTGTGTGTAATTTGTGTGTGTGTATCTCCTGACTTCAAGCGATCCACTGCCCTTGGCTTCCCCAAGTGCTGGGATTAGAGGTGTGAGCCATCCTGCCCGGCCCTAAAGGTGATATTATTGTTCCATGTTACTGATGAGGATACAGAGTTCCAGGTAGTTTAAACGAGCTGTCTAAGTCATACCACTAGTGAGAAAATAAGCAGGGATTTGAATTTGGGCGGCTTGGGTCCAAATCCTGTGTTCTCATTCGTTATGCCAAATGGCCAGCAGGCTGAGAGCCAGCTTTCCGTGAGGCTGATGTCTTCCTGCTCTTTCCCCTAGGCTTGTCCTTTCCTTCTTGAAATCTTCAGGAGTTTTGGGCACCGGGGAGAAGGGTAGGCAGGAGGGTGAGGAGGGTAAGGGAGTGAGAACAATTCGGGGGCGGGCTGGAGAACTAGGACTTGGCTAATTTGAGAGTGAGCATGGGGGAAGTCTCGAGGGGTTTCCCTAGACCCATAGGGGGCAGCTGGAGTCTGCCGGAGGTGAGGGGGCGGAGAAAGGGTGGGGACCAGCCTCGCGGGGGGCGATGCGGTAGCTGCAGCGCGGCGGCAGGAGTTTCCCACAATGCAGCGCGGTGCGCTGTCCCCGGTGCTGATGCTCAGCGCTGCCCCGGAGCCTCCGCCACGGCCGCCTCCCGCCCTGTCCCCGCCGGGCCCGGGCTCTGGCTCCCGCCATGGCTCGACTCGTCTCGGTCCTACCCCAGAGCCGTCAGGGAGCCTGGGTGCGGCGCTCGACAGCAGCCTGCGCGCCGCCGTGGCGTTCAAGGCGGAGGGCCAGCGCTGCTACCGAGAGAAGAAGTTCCGGGAGGCCATCGGCAAGTACCACCGAGCGCTGCTGCAGCTGAAGGCGGCGCAGGGGGCCCGCCCTGGCGGCCTGCCCGCGCCCGCCCCCGGGCCCACCAGCAGCCCCGGGCCGGCGCGCCTCAGCGAGGAGCAGCGGCGCCTGGTGGAGAGCACAGAGGTGGAGTGTTATGATTCTCTCACAGGTACGCCGTCGGGGATGAAGGGATGGGGCACGTGGGGAGGGGGTTGGTGAGGGGCAATCGGGAGAGCTTGGAGACCTGGGGGACAGGGGCCCTGGGGCTGAAGGGTCTGGGGCCGTGGGCCTCTGGGGGAGATTTCAGAGCTTGATCAAGGAAAGAGATTAGGGGTAGGGGATGACAGGGGTCTGTGGCTGGAGGGAGCTGGGATGCCGGAAATGGTCTTTGGGTGGGGTCTTCAGGGCCTGCTTCCAGAGTCATTCTTACCACCTTCTGGCTGCACGTGGACCTAAGGTGAAGAAGTCTGCCCTGAGTGAGCCGCTGGAGGTCCCGGCCCTCGACCCTGGCCCCGGACCCGCGCTGCCCTTAGTGCTCTTGCCCACCGACAGCTCCGGGCGGATCACCTAGCGGCCAGCGCCTGTCCGTGGGATCACCTAGAGGCCAGAGCCTGTCAGTGTTTTGGCGCCCCCTAGTGGCGGTGCAGTTGCATCTATTTTGATAGGCGAGCAGATTGGCGCCCCCGGTGGCCCGAGCAATCCCTTAGGCCGGGTTCCCTGCAGCCTGGAGCCCTGGCTCCTCATGGCCAGGTGGGTTCTGAGGGTGCCGTGCCACCAGGCTCTGAGAACCCCGGCCCCGGTGCCCCCGCAGCTTGCCTGCTGCAGTCGGAGCTGGTGAACTACGAGCGCGTGCGCGAGTACTGTCTCAAGGTGCTGGAGAAGCAGCAGGGCAACTTTAAGGCCACCTACCGTGCCGGCATTGCCTTCTACCACCTAGGTGACTATGCAGGCGCGCTGCGCTACCTGCAGGAGGCCCGCAGCCGGGAGCCCACAGGTGAGTGGCAGGGCTGGGCAGAAGTGAGGGCTGGCCCAGGGATCGGAAAGGGGCTGGAGCAGAGGGAATGGGCAGGAATATCGGGGCAGAATAATAGAGCCCTCCTCCTCCTGCAGAGCTGCCTCGAGGAAGGGCTGCACCACCCACCTACTCCCTACATGCCCACTCGTCCACTCACCACACCATTCATACACCCGCCCTTCACCCATCCATCTCCCCCACATGCCCACTTCTCCACTCACCCCACCATTCATCCACCCGCCCTTCACCCATCCATCTCCCCACATACCCACTTCTCCACTCACCCCACCATTCATCCACCCGCCCTTCACCCATCTGTCTCCCCATCGCTCCTCTGACATCTCCCCAGTCAGTAGATTTCGCATCCACTGTCATTGACACACCTGATAACTCCTATTCACGGCCTCAGCCACTTCCCTATCCACTCACTGTCATCTCATTCCCCACTCCCACCCTGCATAATGCACACTTATTCCTCCATTCACCCACTCACCCATTCACACACACCTATTCATTCACTTCCTCCACCATCCACTCATCCACCCAGGTGGGCGATGCCAGGAAACTGGGGTGTGCGCATGTGTGCACTTACAAGTGCAAGAGGGCAGACACAACACTCGGTTTTGTATTAAGAGCCAATGAGGGATGAAGAGGGATTACAACAGGTGCAGGGTTGTGGGAGTAGAGACGAGATTAGTTTTCCCATTAAGTGGCTGGGAGAGAACAGACTTCTCATCCTCCAGTGACATCTGCAAGAAGTGTGATGGGAGCCTCTGCGACGAGGCATTCTTGGCAGAGGGTGTCACAAATACAGGTGCATAGAGGTGTACAATGTCACTGGCGGTGGCTTTGGGGAAGGGCTCTGGCACTACTGGCTGTGTGAGTGAGCTGCTGGAGACTGGAGAATGGAGTGTGAGCCAGAATGGTGTGGAAGTCACCTGCTGCCCCAGGACACCCAGATGATGCCCTGCCTGCCTCCCCCGCAGACACCAACGTGCTCCGCTACATCCAGCTGACTCAGCTCAAGATGAACCGTTGCAGCCTCCAGCGGCAAGACAGTGGATCAGGGGCCCAGACGCGGGATGTGATTGGCTGAGGCCAACCCAAGAGGATCGTCTCTACCCCCTCATCCTCCCACCTCACCATGTATGTAACTTCCCCTAACTCATGTTTGCTGGTAAAACATTTGTCACTGGTGATCATAAGTTGTGTGGTGTTCTTGGCGGGGGGGACCACGGAGGGCCACATCCCTTGGACCTTAGAAACCCAGAGAAGCCCAGGGAGGGTGTGTCGGGTGGGAGAATGTTCCACTGGGTTGACCCCGCATCAGGGACTGCGCCCGGGAAAGAAACAGTCCAGGCCCAGTGCGGTGGCTCATGCCTGTAATCCCAGCACTTTGGGAGACTGAGGCAGGTGGATCACTTGAGGTCAGGAATTTGAGAGCAGCCTGGTCAACATGGTGAAACCCTGTCTCTACCAAAAATAAAAAAATTAGCCGGCTGTGGTGGTGGGTGCCTGTAGTCCCAGCTACTCAGGAGGCTGAGGCAGGAGAATCACTTGAACCCAGGAGGTGGAGATTGCAGTGAGCTGAGATGGTGCCACTGCACTCCAGCCTTGGCGACTTAGCCAGACTCTGTCTCAAAAAAAGAGAAAAAAGAAAATGAAAAAGGAACACAGCCAAGTGCGTTAGGGGGCAGGGGTTACCTTTAATGCTGCATTTTTGTGCCAAGTCCCCCATGATGCCCTGTCCCTGAGTATCCCTGCCCACCCTCCCCCCAGTGCAGGGCGGACACAGGGCTCCACCCCCTGGGGTACAAAGGAATAAGTTAAGTGTCCCCCCTCCCCCCTTCCCCAATAAATAGTGAACATCCTGCCCAGGGCCTTCCCCACCTTCTGGCATGGCGGGCTGGGGCAGGGCCTGGGGCGCTACATTCATGGCTGCCCAGGCGGGCGGTGGTGGGCAGGCCTTAGTGGGAGCCGTGGGCCCCGCATAGGGGCACTGTACTGTCCTGGTTCTGCCCCTCCATGTCCATGTCCAGCAATGTGGGCTGCATGCTGGGGGGCCCAGGGCTCTCCGGAGTGTCTGGCCTGCTGGGAGGCGAGATGGTGAGCGTCCGGCCAAAGGAGACCAGTTTCCAGGGGTCCAAGCGAGGGCGACTGGCAGCTGGCCGAGGTCTTGGGGCAAAAGTCAGGGTGGTGGGGCGGCCTGGGAACTCAGGGGGCCGGCGGCGGGCTGGGAAAAGGGCCTGGGGGTCGGGCAGGCGGGGGAAGTCCAGAGGGTCTCGAGGGCCTGGTAAGAGAGGTTCAGAGGAGGTGAGTGGGGTAGGGCAGAGGGTGGCATTGAAAAGCCCAGAGCTTTTACATGAAAAGCACAGTTCTGGTTTCCCCCGAGAAATCCATGGATCTTGCTGTACCCATTTTCCAGCTGCAGTGCGGCAGTGCTGGGACCCTGACCTAGGTTGGGACCACTCCCAAGTGCTTGCTGCTCTGGGTGGACCCTGGCATGCTTTTTTTTTCCCCCAAAGATGGGGTTTCACTGTCACGGCCATGGTCATGGCAACTCCTGGATCCACCCACCTCGGCCTCCCAAAGTGGTAGGATTACAGGCGGGAGCCACCGCGCCCAGCCTGGTATGGTCCTTAACCTTCTAGAGTTGCTGCCTAGCAGCCCCTGGGACCAAAACCCTGGTCTTCCTGACTCCCGTACATTGGGCTAAGCTCCTGCAGGCAGACTTCAGGCAGGGCTTACCTCTGAATGGGGATAAACATGGCACCTCACTACAGAGGTGAGGAGCAAATAAAATAATTTAACACAAGCAGCAGTGCCCGACAGTGGGTGCTGAGTAACACTGCCATGGCGGCATCTCCGCCCCGGTTAAGTGATGGAGAAGAACAGTGTCTAGGTGCTGTGTAAGAGTTGGCGATGGCCATGCTGGTCACTATTGCTAAAGGCACCCACCTGGCCTTGTAGGCATCAGTTTGCCACCCGTGTCTCGGTCCCCTGGACGCCCCCAGTGCCTCCAGAAGTGAGGAGCAAAGGGACACAGACCCTCCCTCCTCCACAAGCAGGAGGTGGCCGCTTGTGGGGTCGTGGCTAGGCTGGACTTGTGACCCTGGTAAAGGAGGGAAGAGAGGGTTTTCTGCAACTTGGGTGCAGGGCGCCTCACTCACCAGGGCTGTGGGCTGTGGACTCGGGAGGACCCCGCTGCCCCAGCACCCCATCCGATGGAGTCCGCCGGTGCCCGCGGCTCATGGCGCCGGCACGTGCAGCTGTGACGTGGGTAGGCGTGAGCGACTGGCGGGGGTCCTTCTTGAAGCTCTCCAGCTCCAGGTCCACCAGGGGGTTGGTGCTGGGTGAGGGTGTGGGAGCAGGCGGGGAGGGTGGTGGGGAGGGCGCGGCCGGCGCGGCCTCATCACTGTCCGAGCGCAGCAGTGAACGCGTCGAGTTGCAGTCGGACACGGACGAAAGTGACACGAGCGTGACCGAGGGCACCAGGCCCAGGCCCGCGTCGTCGCGGCGGCCGTGAGAACGCGCGGGTGGGCTGAGGCCCCGCGGGAAGCGGCCGGCGCGGGGGAAGAACAGGCCATCTAGCCAG
This sequence comes from Saguinus oedipus, assembly GCA_031835075.1. Taxonomy (NCBI): domain Eukaryota; kingdom Metazoa; phylum Chordata; class Mammalia; order Primates; family Cebidae; genus Saguinus; species Saguinus oedipus. Next base: position 43,074,563 of record CM063187.1, on the reverse strand, counting down.
CGCCGCTGCTCCTCGCTGTCACAGGCTGCGCGCGCCTCGGCCACGTCAGCGCCCAGGCCCACGGCCCCCAGCAGCGTGGCGCAGCCTAGCAGCGCCAGGTCGCAGCGCCGCCGGGCGCCGTGTCCCCACCGAGATGCGGACGGTGTTGGCTCCCATGGCGCCCGCGCCCCCGGGGAGGGCTCAGCGGGCAACGGCACCGAGAGGTAGGACGGGGTTGAGTAGGGGGAAGGGGGCACGCTGCCTCCCTCCTCTGCCTCAGCGAACTCCTCTGCAACAGGAGAGAGCCATCTGTCACTCACCTGCAGGGCTGGCCAGGATCCCACCCAGAAGCCTCGTTCTTGAATCTGTCTCCCTGAGGAGCTTCCGGGAAGAGTGCTCCCTTTCCCTGGAAATGACCTCTCACCTCCCAGGGGCCACCATCTCCTTTTCCAGGAAGGCCTCCCACCCACTGGCCCAGTTAAATCTGGGAGGCTCTTCCCTCAGCTCTGGGAGGTTCACCTCTTTGGCCAGGGAGCACCCATCCCCTTTCAAGCACCCAGTCTCTTACCCATCTCATTGAGGCTGGCGAAGCCGGGGGCGATGGGTGTGTGTTTGGGGGACTTGCCCAGGTTGGGGGCGCTTGATGACCACTGTTTGCTTCCTTCCCCCAGCCCCTTCAGCCTACAGGGGACCAGGAAGAGATGGAGACCTCAGTCCTCTGGCCTGTAGCCTGGGAACTGGGGCCTGGGCACAGGGCGGGCACCACCACGACTCACCTCTCCTCTCCCACCCGCTCCTTCTGCAGGGTGGAACTGGGCCCCCACGTTCGTCCCTTCTTCTTGCCCGCGACAAGTTCTTCCTTCTTGGGGGGTCCACCACGGCTCCATGTCCCACTGCCTCCGCTGCTGCTGCCACTGCTGCTGCCACCACAGTCCACCGGAGTCACTGAGGCCAGGGAAACCACTTGGTTACTGGGTGGAGGGTCTGTCCCCACTGGGCTCCCAGCCTCCAGGGCCCCAGCGCAGAACCACCCTCTGCTTGGGAGTCCAAGGGTTCTTTCAAACTCCAGTCATGACCCTCCCTGCTATAAATCCTCCCGTAGCTCCCTACTGCTGTCAGCACCTCTGCCTGGCATCGAAGGCCATGAGCGATTCTCTGTCAACTCCTCCAACCTACCCTGCTCTTCACAGCCTAACCCTTCACCATTCACTCCAGCTGGCTGCCTGCGCTTCCAGCTCCCAGCTCTGGGTAGTTAGTTCCCTGCGGGTCAACTGCCCTTATCTCTATCCCTGTGAAGCTCTAGACCTATCTGGTGCCAGTGCTTGCTGCCATGGTATGGGTATTTATCTGTGTGTCCCCTGCAGGACTGACCTCCTGGGCCTGGTACAGAGCAGGTGCCCAGACAGAGGGCAGGGGGGCTGTGGATGGGGACAGGGCTGGGGCAAATGAGGGGTTGGAACTTGGGAAGTAGCCTTTCACCCTTCGACCCACACTCCGACAACCGTATCTCTGCCATATCGCCTCAATGGTGGACATGTGTCCCTTCCAAGTCCCCCACCCTGGCCTGGCCTCCAACATCTCACTGCTCTCTCTACCTTTATTTCTTATAGCAGCCAGAGGGAAAAGGTCAATTTGATTCCTTCAGTGCCTTGCTCACGTGGCTCTGGGGGCTGCTCCAGCACCGCTAAAAAAAAATCCATAGCCCAGGCATGGCGGCTCATGCCTGTAATCCCAGCACTTTAGGAGGTCGAGGTAGGCAGATCACAAGGTCAAGAGATCAAGACCATCCTGGCCAACATGGAGAAACCCTGTCTCTACTACAATTATAAAAATTAGCCAGGTGTGGTGGCATGTGCCTGTAATCCCAGCTACTTGAGAGGCTGAGGCAGGAGAATTGCTTGAACCCAGGAGTTGGAGGTTGCAGTGAGCCAAGATTGCCCACTGTATTCCAGTCTGGCAACAGAACAAAATTCCATCTCAACAAAACAAAAACAAAATGAAAATCCATACCAGGTCAGGTGCAGTAGTTTTCACCTAGAATCCCAGCACTTTGGGAGGCTGAGGTGGAGGAATCACTTGAGGGTCAGGATCGGGAGTTTGAGACCAGCCTGGCCAACATGGTGAAACCTCTACTTTTTTGTAAAAATACAAAAAATTAGCCAGGCATAGTGGTGCAGGCCTGCAGTCCCAGCTACTCAGGAGGCTGAGGTCAAGCCACTGCACCCCAGCTTGGGAGACAGCAAAAGCCTGTCTCACCATGGAATACTATGCAGCTATAAAAAGGAATGAGATCATGTCCTTTGCAGGGACATGGATGGAGCTGGCAGCCATTATCCTCAGCAAACTAAGGCAGGAACAGAAAACCAAACTGCATGTTCTCACTTATAAGTGAGGTGAACAATGAGATCACATGAACACAGGGAGGGGAACAACAGACACTGGTGCCTGTCGTGGGGGCAGGGGAGGGAGAATATTAGGAAAAACAGCTAACACATGGGCTTACTACCTAGGTGATGGGTTGACAGGTGCAGCAAATTACCACGGCACACATTTACCTGTATAACAAACCTGCACGTCCTGCACATGTACCCCAGAACTAAACATCAAAATTAAAACCAAAAAATCCATACCAAAGGTGTCAAATGAAAATTTAAAAAAACAGAAACAAAAAAAAAAAGGAAAGAAAATCCAGACTCCTTATCCTGCTCTTAGGCCTCTGCCTGATCTGACCCCTGTGAACTCCCCGACCGCAAAACCTACGTCCTCCTCCCATTCACTCTGCTCCAACCAGTGGGCTAACAAGCAGCCCACGCTGTTCCCACCTCCAGCTTTTGCCTTTGCTGTTTCCTCTGCTGGTTAAAAGTAGCTGGGATCACAGGCATGTACCACTACGCCCAACTAATTTTGTTTTTTTTTTTTTTTTGGTTTTTTTTTTTTTTTGAGATGGACTTTCGCTGTTGTTACCCAGACTGGAGTGCAATGGCACGATCTCGGCTCACTGCAACCTCCGTCTCCTGGGTTCAAGCAATTCTCCTGCCTCAGCCTCCTGAGTAGCTGGGATTATAGGCACACACCACCATGCCCAGCTAATTTTTTGTATTTTTAGTAGAGACGGGGTTTCACCTTGTTGACCAGGATAGTCTTGATCTCTTGACCTCATGATCCACCCGCCTTGGCCTCCCAAGGTGCTGGGATTATAGGCATGAGTTGCTGTGCCCAGCCAATACATCTCTTTCTATATATCTAAACATATGCAGCTGGGTGTAGTGGCTCATGCCTGTAATCCCAGCACTCTGGGAGGCCTAGGCGGGTAGATCACCTGAGGTCAGGAGTTCGAGACCAGCCTGGCCAAAATAGTGAATCCTCGTTTCTACTAAAAATACAAAAATTGCCAGGCCTGGTGGCACATGCCTGTAATCTCAGCTAATAGGGGGGCTGAGGCAGGAGAACTGCTTGAACCTGGGAGGTGGAGGTTGCAGTGAGCCAAGATCATGCCATTGTACTCCAGCCTGGGTGACAGAGCAAGACTCTGTCTTAAAAAAAAAAAAAAATGCTAATCATTCTGTTTGCCTGAAGAACTCTGACTAATACACCTCTTTTATTCCCTTCCCTGAGTTCCTTTAAAGAACTTATCACTACTGGAAATTATCCTGTGGCCAGGCGTGGTGGCTCACGCCGCTAATCCCAGCACTTTGGGAGGATGAGGTGGGAGGATTGGTTGAGCCCAGGAGTTCAACACCAGTCTGGGCAGCAAAGTGAGACCCCACCTCTACTTAAAAACAAAAAATATAGATGTGTTATGAGAGTTTGGCACATGCAATTAGGGAGGCTGGGAAGTCCTGCAATCTGCCTTCTGCAAGCAGAGGCCTGGGAAAGCCAGTGATGTAGTTCTACATCAAGTCCAAAGACCTGGCCGGGCACAGTGGCTCACACCTGTAATCCCAGCACTTTGGGAGGCCGAGGCAGGCAGATCACCTGAGGTCAGGAGTTCGAGACCAGCCTGGCCAACATGGTGAAACCCCTAACTATTAAAAATGCAAAAAATTAGCTGGGTGTGGTGCTATGCACCTGTAATTGCAGCTACTCGGGAGGCTGAGGCAGAAGAATCACTGGAACTGCACCACCGCACTCCAGCCTGGGAGACAGAGACTCCATCTCAAAAAGAAAAAAAAATTATCCTGCTTACTGACTTACTTGCTTACTCTGTTTCCCGTAATAAGAATGAGGAAAAGGGCCTTGTCTGTCTTGTGTCCTGCTGTTACTCTGGCTTGGTGCCAGGTACAAACATCAGGCTCAAAGATATTTGTTGATTGACTGATCGACTGACCGGTCAGGGCCTTGGGAGATACTCACAGCGAATGGCCCTCAGCCGGGGTATGATGCTGGGGCTTGCGGGGGGGCTGGCGCCATCAGATCCTTTCCGCTTATCCAGAGTTGGAGAGGCCTGGACTGTGATCTTATGCTCAAAGCCTGCAGAAAGAGAAGCTTTCCTAAGCAAATGGTTCCACGGGTAAGCAAAGGGAAGTTTCCAGTGTAGAAGCAGAGAAGGAATTCTAGAACGGGAACACTGCCATTTTCATTCCTTAATGCAGTGGTTCTCAGAGTGCGGGCCCCAGACCAGCAGCATTACCATCAGCTGAAAATGTCTTGGCGATGCAAATTTTTGGGCCCTCCCTGAATCAGCAAGTTGGGGTGAGGCTCAGCAACGGAAATGTGGTTTAATAAGCACAAGCACAGCAGCTCCAGTAGACCAAGAACCTACGCCTCAGCGTCCAACATGGCGGCCAGTAGCCACGTGTAGCAACTGAGCACTTGAAATGTGGCTTGTGCCATAAAGGACTTGGAATGTAAACTTTATCTAATTTTAAAATTTTATATATATATATATATGTATGTATATATATGTATGTACGTGTATATATATATGTATGTACGTGTGTGTATATATATATGTATACATATATATACATGTATACATATGTATACATATATATACATATATATATATATAAGATGAGGTCTCACTGTATTACCCAGGCTGGTCTTAAACTCTTGGCCTCAAGAGATCCTTCAGCATCCACGTCCCAAAGTGCTGGGATTACAGGTGTGAGCCACCATGCCCAGCCAACTCTTTTATTTATTTGGTTGTAATTAAAGTTTAAATTTAAAAAACAGGTACTCCATTTGCTTACTGGAAACATTTAAGCGTGTTTGAAACAACTTGGGTATGTATATCTACTTTTTCACCTCTAACTTTTATAAAATCTAAATACAGATAAAATATTTTTGATAGGTCAGGCGCAGTAGCTCACACCTGTACTCACAGCACTTTGGGAGGCCAAGGTGGGAGGAGCCTTAGTGTGGGAGTTCGAGACCACCCTGGGCAATATAGGAAGATCCCCCCATCTCGGAAAAAAAATCGATTTTAATGAAAATTTACTCTCCAGGTTACGATGTACCATAAATATAAAATACACATTGGATTTCAAAGATTTAGTGTGAAAAAAGAAGGTAAAATATCTCACAATTATTTTGTATTGATTACATGGATACAGTGGGCTAAATACATTTTTGGTTTTTTTTGAGACAGTTTCACTTGTTGCCCAGGCTGGAGTGCAATGGTGTGATCTTGGCTCGCTGCATCCTCTGTCTCCTGGGTTCGATTCTCCTGCCTCAGCCCCCAGAGTAGCTGGGATTACAGGCATGCCCTACCACGCCCGGCTAATTTTGTATTTTTAGTAGAGACAAGGTTTCTCCATGTTGTTCAGGCTGGTCTCAAACTTCCAACCTCAGGTGATCCACCCACCTCGGCCTCCCAAAGTGCTGGGATTACAGGTGTGAGCCACCGTGCTTGGCCATAAATAAATAAATATATATTTTGTGACACAGTCTCACTCTGTCACCCAGGCTGAAGTGCAGTGGTGCAATTTTTGCTCACAGCAACCTGTTTTCTGGGTTCAAGTGATTCTTATTCCTCAGCCTCTCAAGCTGGGATTACAGGCATGTGCACCATCACACCTGGCTAATTTTTGTATTTTGAGTAGAAATGGGGTTTCACCACGTTGGCCAGGCTGCTCTAGAACTCCTGGCCTCAAGTGATCCACCCACTCTGCCCTCCCAAAGTGCTGGCATTACAGGTGTGAGCCACTGCACGTGGCCAGATTTAAAGATATTTTTGAAGAGAGAATAAAAGTTCAAAAGTATCCTAAATGTTAAGACAGAGGTTCCTCTTTGCAGGTGGTGTGAGGTTGTGTTTGGCAAGGCAGGTGGAAAGCACTTGGGATGGCTGTGGGATTCTCTCTGCTTTCAAGGGGGTGTGACTAGAGTAACTCATTTAGCTGTACATGTTTTTGGTCACGTCACATCCCTCCCTCCCTCCCTCCTTCCTTCTTTTCTTTTAGAGATAGGGTCTTGCTCTGCTGCACAGACTGGAGTCCAGTGGTGTAATCACAGCTTACTGCAGCCTTCAACTCCTGGACTCAAGTGATCCTCCCACCCCAGCCTCCCCAGTAGCTAGGACTATAAGTACATGCCAACATGCCCAGTTGATTTTTTTTTTTTTGTAAATATGGGGTCTACATTGCCCAGTCTGGTCTCAAACTCCTGGCCTCGTCAGTAGGCTGATGCTACAGGTGCTCGCCACTGCACTGGGCTGATCATTGACTATGTGTGATATATTTGGCAATAAAAACAAGTTGGAAAAGAAAAGGAAGAGAGAAAGCCTAGGTTAGGGCTGCTCCCAGCAGCCTCTGAGGGGCACTCTGGGGACTTGGGTGGATACCGGAGGGCAGGCTGATGTGGCTGCCGCCTTCTCGCAGCTTGAGCAGGCGGCTGCGCTTGAAGTTGCCCTTGCGCTTGCGGACCCGGGGCTTCTCCTGGCTCAGCTGGCACATGAGCAGATGCAGCTCCCGTTCCACGATGTCCATCTCACGCTCTGCTAGCTCCTGCTCCCGCCGCCGCAGCTGCTCCTCCTGGAAGCGCTGCTCCTGCGCCGCCCGAAGCAGCTCTTCCTCACGGCTCCGAAGCTCCTGGGGAGGAGAGGCGGGGGCTTAGCCACTCTGCTCCCTGGTGAGGGACCCGGGGCTGCTGGGTCTGGTTGGTGCCTCACACAAGGGTACTCTGCTGTGGGGCACATTGGGTTCACCCCTGGACTCGTGCTTTGCTAACCAAGCTGGGTGCCAGGGAAGGGAACTGTTAGCCCAAAGAAAGGGGTGCCTTTTCTTTCTCTTTTCTCTTTCTTAATGGTTCCATTTAGAAAACTTCAAACATCCACAAAAGCAGAGAACAGTGCACCCCCCAGTACTCATCATCCAACTTCAACAATTACCTATGCTTTGTGAATCCTGTATCCCCATCCTTCTCTCCTCTTGCCCTTTCTTTGTTTCTGCTGTAGTATTTTAAAGCCAACCCCAGACATCATGCAATGTCACCTGTAAGTACTTCAGTACAGGGTGCCTTTTTCTTATTAATCCACCAGCAGGAGGCTGTCTGTTCTTAATATGCAAAAAAGGCTCCCTTGACCCTGCATGGACCCAAAGGCTGGGGTTCAGGGGAAGGGTCTCTGAGCAGCCCAAGGCATCAGAACTCAGGGGTCTTCCTCCATCTTTCCCACCTTGCCCCCTGCCTTCACCTTCTCCTTGGTCCGAAGGTCATCAAACATGTGCTGAATCTCCAGCTTCCAGTCTTCCTGCAGCGAGTGGAAGGACTCCAGTGGCATCTGGAACAGGGCTGACTGTTCGATGACTTCAAGCCGCTTCAAGATGCTGCCAAAATCTGGCCTCCCGTGGGGGTCTGGGTCCCAGCATTCTGGGGTGGGAGGAGGAAGGACAGTGGTGTGGGGTAGGGGTGTCAGTGGTCATGCTCTGGGGACTCAGTCTGCTCAGAGGAAGGCAGAATTTCTGGGGACTGAAGACAAACAGCTTCTATGGAGCTGAGGGGAAGGGATTCAAAGCCAAGCTCCTGGCCAATTCCACTCGGTGAAACGCTGGGAGAGAAACCCCGGGACCTGTACCCTGAGGAGGGGCTGGTGGTAGAATCAGGATCACTGTGGAATCCCAGGGCCAAGGAGTCCTAACAGGTTGTCTTGGAGAGCTCTGGGCCTGGCTAAAACAAGGGTTGGGGGTTGGGGAATGGAGCCAGCCATGGGGAGACTGTTTAGAGTTCAGTGGGTTCCAGCCCCTTCCCCCTCACTCCCGGGCCCACTGGTATGGATGGGTGTGAAGGGGCGAGGTCTGGGCCCATGGGTCCCTGCCACTCCAAGCTGAGCCCACCCTCTCCATGGGGCCCCGGCTCACCCTCCAGGAGGCGGGCAAAGGGCTCGGGGCACGTGGAGGGAATGGGCAGCGTCAGCTTATTCATAGCCACGCCATACGCCACGGCCAAGGCGTCGATCTCACGGTAGGGGACCTCCCCCGTCAGCAGCTCCCACAGCAGTACCCCGAAGCTGCAGGCAGGGGAGAGGAAGGGGTGATGTCACCCCAATCCTCACCTGTACTCAGCCCCGCCCTCGGTCTCATGTAGGGCCACCCTCACCCCAACACCCACCCCTGGCCAATGAGGTCACAAGAACTTGCTTTGACCTCCATGGCCTTATTCTCCAACAGATGGGGTGGGCTGAGCTGTCTGATGTCTCTCCTTTGTTCGGCCTCTCTTCCCTTGCCCCTGCCTGAAAACTTCAGGTCCCATGTTCCTGCTGGGCAAATCCATCCTTCTTACTTTTATTTTTGTAGACATGGAAGTCTCACTATTTGCTCAGGCTGGTCTCAAACTCGTAGGCTCAAGTGATCCTCCTGCCTTGGCCTCCCAAAGTGCTTGGATTATAGGCATGAGCCTCTGCACCTGGCCTATATCCATCCTTCTTGACCCTGGCCTCTGATGACCCCTGCAGCTTCAACTCTAAACACCATCAGCCCATTCTAACCCCGACTTCATCTTGCAGCCACACTGAATACTGAACAGGCCCTGTTCTTCCTGACCTCTGGCCTTTGCACATGCTCTTCCCTTTGTGGAACACACTCTTCCCTTGTGTAACTATTTGTTCCTCAAGTCTCAACTCAGGTTGCCCCTTCTGCCAAGAAGCCTTCCTTGATTTCAGAGCCTCCAAAGCTATATTAGAGGCCCCTCCTCTATATTCCCACAGAACACGCAGCACTTACCTCTAAAAACCAGTTAACCCTATTTAACATTTATAAAGCACGCACTGCAGGCCATGCACTGTGCAAGACATTCAGTAATCCTTACAACAGCCCTGTAAGGCAGAAGGATTTGGTATGACCCCTGTTTTATCTGATGAGCAGGTACAGGCTCAGAGAGGTTAAGGGGCTTGCCTGAGGTCACACAGCTAGTGAGTGGTGGGGCCACTTGGATTTGGGTCTGCCTGCTACCCAGGACAGTGCCGTCAGTGGCTCCATGGTCCCAGAGCATGCGTCACTGTGTGCTGTGGTCACCTGCAAGACTATCTTCCCCTGCAAACTCTGCACCCTCCCAGGTCTTGATGGCCATTCTGTGTGGTGCCTATCCTAGAGTAGATCCCTGGTCTCCTCCACTATCCACTCATCCATTCATTCAACATATACCTTTGTTTGAGACAAGAGTTTCTGTTGCCCAGGCTGGAGTGCAGTGGTGCGATCTCGGCTCCCTGCAACCTCTGCTTCTCGGGTTCAAGTGATTCTTGTGCCTCAGCCTCCCAAGTAGCTGGGATTACAGACACACATCACTACCCTGGCTAATTTTTGTACTTTTAGTAGAGACAGGGTTTCACTATGTTAGGCTGGTCTTGGACTCCTGACATCAGGTGATCTGCCTGCCTTGGCCTCCCAAAGTGCCTCGGATTACAGGCATGAACCACTGTGCCCAGCCCATTCAACATATACTCATTAAGTGCCTACTGTGTGCCAAACACCATTCTAGACACTAGGAGGAGATAGACACAAATCGCTGACCCCATGCAGCTGACAGCCTCCCATTCTTCAGTGACAGTGCTGGTAAACTGGAGCTAACCGTATGCTACCTGCATGAATTTTCCATTCTTCTTTGCAGCTAAGCATGTCCACATGACCACAGTTCTGGCGCATGAGATGTAGGAGGGTGTGTAGTAGGCGACTAGCTTCCAGGAAGTGCCCTTAAAAAGAAGGGGTACCCTGGACGGGCATGGTGGCTTACACCTGTAATCCCAGCACTTTGGGAGGCTGAGGCAGGTGGATCAGGAAGTCAGGAGTTCAAGAACAGCCTAACATAGCGAAACCCTGTCTCTACTAAAAATACAAAAAAATCAGCTGGGCATGGTGGTGCATGCCTATAATCCCGGCTACTCAGGAGGCTGAGGCAGGAGAATCGCTTGAACCCGGGAGGCAGAGGTTGTAGTGAGCCAAGATCGCACCATTGCACTCCAGCCTGGGCGACAGAGCGAGACTCTATCTCAAAAAAAAAAAAAAAAAAAAGAAAAGGAAAAAAAAAGGAGTACCCCTTTCCTCTTTTCTCCTTCCTATGGTTGGAATGTAGACACAAAAACTGGAGTGGGGTGTGGGGGCAAGGGGAGGGAGAGAATTATGACAGACACCTAACGCACACAGGGCTTAAAACCTAGATGACGGGTTGATGGGTGCAGCAAACCACCATGGCACATATATACCTCTAACAAACCTGTACGTTCTGTACATGTTACTAACTTTAGACCTTAAAAAAAAAAAAGCTGAAGTCTGGAGCCAGGGACAGTGGCTCATGTCTGTAATCTCAGCACTTTGGGAAGCCAAGGCAGGAAGACCTCCTGAGCCCAAGAGATTGAGACCAGACTAGGAAGCAAAGTGAGACCTCGTCTCTACAAAAAATTAGCCTGGCGTGGTGGCATGCCTGCAGTCCCAGCTACGAGAGAGGCTGAGGTGGGAAGATCCCTGGAGCCCAGGAGGTTGAGGCTGCAATGAGGTGTGATGGCATCACTGCACTCCAGTCTAGGTGACAGAGCAAGACCTTGTTTAAAAAAAACAAAACAAAACAAAAAGCTGGAGCTTGAGTAGTCATTTTGGATCACGAGGTAAACTTGAGAATGGAGACCATACAAGGTGGGGGGAAAGCAGGGGTTTTTACCTGGAGGGTGGCATGATCCTCCCCATTCTCCCACGCCCCTGGAAACCTATGGGGATATTTTGATTGTTGTAATGACTGGGAGTCCCACTGAAGTTTGGTGGCTGGAAGGTATGGATACCCTGCATCTTGATAAGTACAGGACACTGCCCAGCCGGGCATGACTAACTCACACCTGTAATCCCAGCACTTTGGGAGGCTGAGGCAGGTAGATCACCTGAGGTCAGGAGTTCAAGACAAGCCTAGCCAACAGGGTGAAGCCCTGTCTCCACTAAAAATATAAAAATTAGCTGCTGCATGCCTATAATCTCAGCTACTCATGAGGCTGAAGTAGGAGAATTCCTTGAACCCAGGAGGCAGAGGTTGCAGTGAGCCAAGATTGTACCATTGCACTCTAGCCTGAGTGACCAAGCGAGACTATCTCCAAAAAAAAACAAAGTGGTAGCATAAATGAACGCCTGATGCAAAGCCATTTGGAACTTTTCCCAAAGGGCTGCTCTGCTCTAGGCTGAGCGGGGACTTCCTGTCTGATCTGTCTCTGTCCCATACCCATTAATTTGCTGCTTGGACAATCTGGCGCCTTGGCTGGGAATTAAAGGGAACAGTAAACGGGGAGACCCAGGTTTGGCTCCAACCAAACGGAAAACTCTGGGTTGAAAGTTTCCACGGCCACCAACCAAATGGAAAACTCTGGGTTGAAAGTTTCCACGGCCACCATCAACTCTCACTGGTGACAGCAACAGTCCCATCATTGGCCGTCTCCACCTAACAGCCAAAGGAGCATTATTATTATTTTTGAGAAGGAGTCTCACTCTGTCATCCAAGCTGGAGTTCAGTGGCGCCATCTCGGCTCACTGCAACCTCCGCCTCCTGCAGTCAAGCGATTCTCCTGCCTCAGTCTCCTGAGTAGCTGGGACTACAGGCACATGCCACCACGCCCGGCTAATTTTTATATTTTTAGTGGAGATGGGGTCCTTCCTTCCCTCCTTTCCTTCCCTCCCTTCCTTCCTCCCTCCCTTTTTTTTTTTTAAGAGACGGGGTTTCACTATGTTGGCCAGGCTGGTCTCAAACTCCTAACCTCAGGTGATCTGCCTGTCTCAACATGCCGAACTGCTGGGATTACAGGCATGAGCCACCGCACCCAACCTCTCTTTTTCTTGAGATGGAATCTCATTCTGTCACTCAGGCTGGAGTGCAGTAGCACCATTATGGCTCACTTACAGGTTGATGGGTGCAGCACACCACCATGGCACATGGGTTCAAGCAATTCTGCTGCCTCAGCCTCCTGAGTAGCTGGGATTACAGGTGTGCGCTCCCATGCCTAAGTTTTGTATTTTAAATAGAGATGCGGTTTCACAATATTGGCCAGGATGATCTTGATCTCCTGACCTTGTGATCTGCCTGCCTTGGCCTTCCAAGGTGCCAGGATTACAGGCATGAGCCACTGTGCCGGCTGAATTTTTGTATTTTTAGTAGAGATGGGATTTCACCATGTTGACCAGGCTGGTCTCAAACTCCTGGCCTTAGGGATCTACCCACCTCAGCTTCCCAAAGTGCTGGGATTACAGGTGTGAGCCACTGCACTTGGCCCCCAAAGGAGCTTTTATTTACTTCCTTTTAAACAAATTAATTAAAAAATTTCTTTTTCATACAGATGGGGTCTCCGTATGTTAACCAAGCTAGTCTCAAATTCCTGGCCTCAAGTGATCCTCCCACCTTGGCCTCCCAAAGTACTGGGATTACAGGTGTGAGCTACCACGTCATTCACAGACATGGCTCCTCAAGGCTTCCTACTTCATTAGAATAAAACCTGAAGGCCACTCCCTCACCCACAGGGCCTTCCAGCTCACTCTCCTCCATCATTTCCTTCCTCTCTCTTCCTTGCTGGCACAGTGGCAGCCACATGGGCCTTGTTGCTGTTTCTGGAACACAGCACGCTCACCTCAGCCCCTCCTTTTGGGTAGCTGCTCCCCCTGACTGGGACGCTTCTTCCCCCACACTTCTTGTGGCTAGCTCCTTTTTGCCACTCAGGACTCAGATGAAGTATCATCTGAATGCTCAGAGAAGCATTCCCATCCCCAAAGGAGTCTTCCAGCCATTAAAGTACCTTCCTCTCAACCTCTGAGCACTTCGTACTAACACATTTTTTTTTCTGGTGTACTTAATTATCTTTAAAAATTATATTTTTCTTAAAATATAATATAAAAACAGCTTTTTAAAAAAGAGCTTCTCATGTATTTATTTACTTCCTGAGGGCAGGGGATACATCTATTTTTGTTCGCTGCTGTATCCCCAGAACCTGGTGAAGTTAGATGAATGAATGAATGAGTGAATTCATCATTTTCCTGTCTGACAGATGGGATGGTGCATGGCTTATGTATGAGGGGACTTTCAGTGCTGGCATCCACATGCTGTCTCTAAGTCTTTTAAAATTTTTTCTTTTTTTGGAGACAGAGTCTTCCTCTGTCACCCAGGCAGGAGTGCAGTGCCATGATCTCAGCTCACTGCAACCTCCACCTCCTGGGTTCAACTGATTTTCCTGCCTCAGCCTCCTGAGTAGCTGGATCACAGGCATGCACTACCATGCCCAACTAATTTTTATATTTTTAGTAAAGCTAGGATTTCACTATGTTGGTCAGATTGGTCTCAAACTCCCGACCTCGTGATCTGCCAGCCTCAGCTTTCCAAAGTGTTGGGATTACAGGCATGAGCCACCACACCCAGCCCTGACTCTAGATCTTATGAATTTTTTATTGTAATCCAATGTGCCCTCCAATTGCCGCTTGTGCTAGCTGAACGGGTAACTGGCACTTGTCTGGTGGCCTGACCTTGCCTGCGGGCCCCTCTGTCAGACCCAAGTCCTGGCTTTAGCAGGAGACCCTTCCGCTCACTCTGCCCTCACCCCATCCTCCCTCCCTCAATCCGCAGAGGCCAACCCGGCTGCGCCTTTCAGCACCTCCAGACATCACTGCTTTTGGAGAAGAGGGAGAGACGGATAACCTCCGGCGCCATCCAGGCGTAGGTCCCCGCGGCGCTCATCTTGGTGGTCTTGTGCCACTCACGGGCGAGGCCAAAGTCCGTGATCTTGAGCACCGTGTCTGCGAGGTTGTGGTTCTCTATGGCCTCCAGGATCAGGACTGTGGGGTGGGAAGAAAGGTGGGTCACCTTAGACCTGCTGTGCTGCAGACCCAAGTGTCCTGGCCCGCTGCCTCAGCTGGAAACACATTTCTCCTCTCACTGCCTCAGGCCGCCCCACTCTGTGGCAGCTCCTTTCCTGGCCTGGAACATCCATGACCCCCTCCACCCAGGTCTAATCCCTGTCCCAGGCTCCCACGAGGGAAGAGGGAGCTCATTCTGTGTCCTCTGCCCTCCTGACTTTGTCCTGGGCTCTGCGGAGCACCGTGAATGGTCAAGAACCAACAGCCAAGGCTGAGGTGGGTCACTTGAGCCCAGGAGTTCAAGACCAGCCTGTGCAACATAGCAAGACCCCATCTCTACAAAAATAAAAAAAAAAAAATAGCTGGGTTTGGGTGTGTGTGCCAATAGTCCCAGCTACTTGGGAGGCTGAGTTGGGAGGATCACTCGAGACTGGGAGGTTGAGGGTGCAGTGAGCCATGTTCTCACCACTGCACTCCAGCCTGGACAACAGGGAGGCTGAGGCATGAGAACCGCTTCAAGCTGGGAGGCAGAGGTTGCAGTGAGCCGAGATCATGCCACTGCACTCCAGCCCGAGTGACAGAGTGAGACTCCAACTCAAAAAAAAAAAAAAGAAAAAAAAAAGAGTGTGTTTCTGCACCCTGACTCTGGCTCAGCCGCATAACTCGCTTTGGCTAAGAACGACAGGGTCAATTCCAAGCCCCGGCCTCGCATGTCTGCTGGCCCTCTTGTACTTCTGCTATCACCATGACAACATGCCTCAGCTAAGAAGATGAGAGCTACTTGGAGCAAGGCCTCTCCAGCCGAGCCCAGTGTCCATCAGTTCACCCTCCTGCTGGCCTGCAAATGCACAAGCAGTAATCAACAACAGTTGTTTTAAGATGTCGAGTTTTGGGGGTAGCTTATTACATGGCATTATTGTGACAAAATCTGACTGATGCATTCCGCAAACATATTGGATGGTTCCAGCTTCCTTACTGCCTGTAAGTAAGTGGTCACTAACAGCGATGAGGATCACGGTTAGTGTCTGCACTATGCTAAGCTCTTTATATTATTGACTCACAAACCGCCCCTCTCTTTTTAAGGAGACAGGGTTGGCCAGGCACAGTAGCTCACGCCTGTAATCCCAGCACTTTGGGAGGCTGAGGCGGGTGGATCATTTAAAATTAGGAGTTTGAGACCAGCCTGGCCAACATGGTGAAACCCAGTCTCTACTAAAAATGCAAAAATTAGCCAGGTGTGGTGGTGGGTGCCTGTAGTCCCAGCCACTTGGGAGGCTGAGGTGAGAGGATCACTTGAACCCAGGAGGCGGAGATTGCAGTGAGCCGAGATTGCGCCACTGTACTCCAGCCTGGGTGACAGAGTGAGACTCGTCTTAATGAAAAAAATAAACAAAGGGTCTTTTTCTGTTACTCAAGCTAGAGGGCAGTGATGTGATTATGGCTTGCTGTAGCCTCAAACTCTTGGGCTCAAGCAACCCTCCAGCCTTGGCCTCCCAAAGTGCTGGGATTATAGGAGTAAACCATTGCACCCAGCTACAACCCATTTTTCTAGACCAGCCAGCGGAGCTCAGAAGTCATTTGGCTAAGAGATCACATGGCTAGAAGATGGCAGGACAAAGCCTTCAACTAGTTTTGTAATCAGAGCCCAATCTCTTAACGGCTGGGGTTATTTAGTACCTTCTATCACACAGAGGCCCCAGAGTATTCAGTGTACTGCCTGGGTGTGAATCTCAGCTCTGCTTCTTCCCAGCTGCATAACCTTGAACACTTTATTTGAATCTTCACCCCCAGACCTCTCCTCTATTAAATGGGGCTGGTAACAGAATCTGCCTTCTAGCATTGTGGTAAAAATTTATTGCCTGATGCAATAGAGCCTTTGAAAGTGTTAGCTGTTATAGGCCAGGTGCAGTGGTTCACGCCTGTAATCCCAGCACTTTGGGAGGCCAAGGCGGGCGGATCATGAGGTCAGGAGTTTGACACCAGCCTGGCCATCATGGTGAAACCCCCTCTCTACTAAAAATACAAAAATTAGCTGGGCGTGGTGGTGGATGCCTGTAATCCTAGTTACTTGGGATGCTGAGGCAGGAGAATCATTGAACCCAGGACATGGAGGTTGCAGTGAGCCAAGATTGCACCACTACACTCCAGGCTGGGTGACAGAGTGAGACTCCATCTCAAAAAAAAAAAAAAAAAAATTACTGGTGGAATGAACCGATGCATGAATAATGGCAGATGAGGAGCTCCTTAGGGTAGGATGAGTGGGGAAGCTGGGCTGTGGAGGCGCTGTGTCCTCTCTCTCCGGCCCAGAGCAGACCCATCACCCCAGGAGGAAGCCCTGGCCATAAGAGGCCCACTGACCCTTTGGCTAGAAAGCACTGGCTACAATAACCCTGGGGGTGTGGGGTGTGCTGTCAATCAGCAGGGGTGAGGAAGGGCTGAGAAGGAGCCCCAGCCTTCAAAAGGGACATGCTGGGTGGCCCTGCCTCCATTTATCCAACTTTTCAGAGGTGCTGGGGCATAAGCATCAGTTCCCCAGATGTGGCACCAGCCCTGGCACATGTGGGCATGTGTTAGCTCTTCCTTTTTTTCTGAGATGGAGTCTTACTCTGTCACCCAGGCTGGAGTGCAGTGGCGTGATCTCGGCTCACTGCAACCTCCTGGGTTGAAGCAATTCTCCTGTCTCAGCCTCTGAGTAGCTGGGATTACAGATGCATGCCACCATGCCCATCTACTTTTTGTATTTTTAGTAGAGATGGGGTTTCACCATATTGGTCAGGCTGGTCTCAAATTTCTGACCTCAGGTGAGACACCCACCTTGGCCTCCCAAAATGCTGGGATTATATGCGTGAACCACCACGCCCAGCCAAGCTCTCTGTTGATATACAAATGTTAGGCTTGGAAGGGAAGAAAGATGCAGTCCCTTTATTCTAGGGGCTTACCATTGCTATGGGTAGGCAGACAGCAATACATCTATAAAAGTAGTGGGATGGATTAAAATAAATTTCAAGATGTAGAAGTGACAAAAATCAGGATAAGATGTGGGCACTGAGAGCAAAGGGGGCACCCTCATATTTCAGGGCTTAAGTGTGAGTGATGTGAGGGCCAGGTCTCCTTCTGATGCCTTTGCTTAGCACATGATCTGGCCTGGTAAACATCAAATGGAAGAATGAACAAATGAATGAAAAAATGAAAGGGAGTGAGATGAGGCAGAGCACAAATAGAAGAGCCAGGAATGTGAGACTTTCTCCTTGCTGTATCCCTGGCACAGCACTCTGGAAATATCTGTGGAATGAATGAACGAAACTACTAGCCCGGTACCGTCAGGGCAGAAACCATGGCTGTCTTAGTTCCAGTTGGGCTTTTGCTTAATAGGTGTTCAATTAATATTTGCTGACGCCACACGAAGCTCCTTGATCTAGATATGAGTCCTGTAGAACGTTCCCTTCTACCTGGCCCCATTATTTATTCAACCAACCAATCAACTTTGGAGAACCTGACAGGCAGCCTGGAAGCTTTTATATAAGCCACATCCGTTCAATTCCTCCCTCATCTTTTCCAGTTTGCCTTGGCCAGCTGGGCCTATTGAAGACTCCAGGAAATGGTTCTCAACTGGGGGTGATTCTGCCCCCAGGGGACACTTGCAATGCCCAGAGACATCTTTGGTTGTCATAGCTGGGGATGGGGGCAGGGAATGTTAATGGCATCTAGCAGGAAGAGGCCAAAGATGCTGCTAAGCAACTTTCAACCCACAGGACAGCTCCTATAACAATGATCCGGCCTCAAGTGCCAACAGTGCCGGGGTTGAGACATTGGCTTCAGACGGGGTAGGCTCTTTTTGTCTCTGCCTGGCAGACTCTGGCAGCATGGCTGGATGGTGAGCACCTTGAAGGCAGCCACTGCATCTGTGCTGTTCACACAGGGAACGCATGTGTTCACGGATACATGTTTACTGAGCGACTGTGACTCCGCAGCCAGGGAGGCAGTTAAGTCCTTCAACCTTTCTGAGCCTCCCTTTTCTCCCTTAAGGTGGGCAAGGCCTACCTCACCTTCACCCTGCAGGTATCATACTGCTGCCCCCTTCTCTCCCCAGGCATAGTGTCATCTGTTGTCCCTCAACCTGTTTCCCGCCACCTAGGCATGGCCTCGTGAGGTTCTGTGGAAGGAATTTTGGGGAGAGGACACCACTTACTGTTGATGGACTTGAGGTCACGGTGGATGATGGGCACAGGGGCATCACTGTGTAGGTAGTTCATGCCCCGGGCCACCTGCACAGCCCAGTTGACCAGCACGTGAGGTGGCACCCGGCGGCCTGCCAGCACCCTGCTCAGTGCGCCACCCCGGGCATACTCCATCACCAGGCAGAGGTGTGGGGGTTTGAGGCAGGCACCCCTAAGGGCAATGATGTTGGGGTGCTGCAGGGCTCCAAAGAGCCGGGCTTCCTGGCACACCTGTTCTGCTGTCACTGCCGGGTCCTTCTCAGGGTCCAGCCGGGCGGCCTTGACGGCCACCTCCTCACCACGCCACAGGGCCCGATAGACCTTGCCAAAGCCCCCCACACCGATGATTTCTTCTAGCTGCAGCTCGTGGAAGGGGATCTCCTGGGGCAGCTGGAGGCCCGCGGGTGCAGCGGGGACGCCCGGGGCCACGTAGTTGCTGGGGAAGACGCCCACGCGACCGCTGGGGAGCTGCCCGGTCCACCAGCCCTCGTCGCCGGAGACCGCACAGTCTTGGGAAAGCACCTGGACGCGATCGCCCCTCCGCAGGGTCAGCTCCTCATCGCCCGCCGCCTCGTAGTCGAATACCGCGGTCCAGACGGGCCCCGCGGGGGTCGTGCCCCACTCCTTGGCCGCCGCCCCCTCCTCCTCCTCCATGGGGGAGGGGCCGGGGGCTGCGGGTGGCCGCTTCACACCGGCTGCCCGCGGGATGCAGAGGGCGGACCCCGGCGGCCGGGATGGAGGGCAGTCCCTGTGGGGTCTAGGGGGTTCCTGGGGGCCATGGCTGGGACGCCCTCCGCAGGAGCAAGAAAAAAAACCCTTTCAAAGGGCAGGCTCGTCCCCTCCGATTCGGCTGTCCGGGCGGGGCAGGGTGGGAGTGAGGCGGCAGGTTCACCTGTGCCCTCCAAACGGCAGGGAGCTAAGAGGGCCTGGCCGCTCGACACTCGAATGTCCACCGGGGTCCGCCGGTGGGAGACGAGGGCGAGGGCGGCAGGCAGTCCCCGTTCCCCGCGCCGCTCACCCCGCGCAGCTCCACCGGCGGCCCCCGGCTCCGCATCCCGGACCACGACCGCCGGGCCAGGCGGGGGTGGCGGGGCCCCGGGGGCGGCCGCCCCGGGTGGGGGTGGCGCGCCCCTCGGCCTCCTCACGCGCAAGGCTGTCGGGCAGCCCCCATTCTTGGCACCGGCCTCCCGGTCGGCCCCAGCCCCTAGCCCCGCCCGTGCTGCTTCCCGGGGCCGCCGGCGGGGCCCGAGTGACGTGTGGTCGACGCCGCCGCGGTGCCGCCTGGGAGTTGTAGGCTCGGGCCGCGCGGCCTCGGGGCCCAGCCCTCAGCGCCCCCCGGCAGAGAACCGCTGCCAGCCTCGAGCCGCAGTGGACACCCCGCGGGGTCGAGGGAGTCCTCCCGAAGAGATGAGCCCGGCCTCGGCCCCTCCTTCCGATGCGGCGTAGCGGGTGCCTGGGGCGTGGGGAAGCGCTCCTCACAGACCCTGCGGGGGCCGCTGCCCAGGGTTGGGTGGATCGCAACGGACGCGTTTAGCAACGCGAAAAATAGGAGCTGCATGCATGATGGTGATTGCCTGGAGCCTGGAACTGCCCGGAGCCTGCGAAACAGCCTGGACCCGGTCCCTGAAGCAGGACTGCCCCGCGGGCCCCGAGCCGAGATGCAAGCCGGGAAATGTAGTCCGCGTGGGGACTCGTGCTGCAGGGGGCGGCCCCCAAATCGCTGGCTGCCGGCGTCCGCTGGTGGCTCCAGGAAGCTGGGGGCAGGCTGGTAGCAGGACCCTGCGGGGAAGACGGGGCTGGATGTGTTTACTGTCCCCGGGGATGTCATAGCCACATCTGCTTTCTCCATCAGCTCTGGGTTCCTCTGCTGAAGTCAGAACTCCTGGTCTCGAGAATTCCCCCAACCCTATTTTATAGGAGTTTCCGTCTGGGGAGGTTAAGGTGCATGTTGTGTTGTGTTGTGTTTTGTACACGTTGTATCGTTAAGTCTTCACAAAGAGCCCCATTTTACAGATGACTCATAGAGAAGTGAAGTCATTTGTGCAAGGCTACAGAACTATAAATGGCAAAGCAAGAATGAAAGACAGTTTTAAAAATTAACAACCCAGGCTGGGTGCGATGGCTCCTGCTTGTAATCTCAGCCCTTTGGGAGGCCGAGGAGGGCACATCACGAGGTCAGGAGTTCGAGACCAGCCTGGCCAACATGATGAAACCCCACCTCCACCAAAAAAAAAAAAAAAAAAAAAAAAAGCTGGGCGTGGTGGTGCGCGCCTGTAATTCCAGCTACTAGGGAGGCTGAGGCAGGAGAATTGCTTGAACCCAGAAGGCGGAGATTGCAGAGAGCTGAGATCGCACCACTGCACTCCAGCCTGGACAACAGGGCAAGACATAGGCATAATTTTCTCCCAGGATGTTTTGTACATGCTTTTTTCAGTTCACTCACTGGGACTTCATTGTTTTTACTCACTTATTTATGGCTGGGATTTTTTTTTTTTTTTTTTTTTTTAAGACTGAGTCTTGCTCTGTCACCCAGGCTGGAGTGCAGTGGAGCCATCTTGGCTCACTGCAACCTCCACCTCCCAGGTTCAAGTGATTCACTTGCTACCAGGTTCAAGAGATTCTCCTGCCTCCCAGGTTCGAGCGATTCTCCTGCCTCCCAGTTTCAAGCGATTCTCTCCCCTACCCCAGTAGCTAGGACTACAGGCACGTACTGTCATGTCCAGCTAATTTTTGTATTTTCAGTAGAGATGGGCTTTTGCTATGTTGGCCATGCTGGTCTCGAAGTCCTGAGATCAAGCGATCCGCCTGCCTGGGCCTCCCTAAATGCTGTAATTACAGGCGTGCACCACTGCACCCAGCCAATTCATAGCTGGGATTTTGTCATTTTTTTGTTATTTTTAATTTAATTAACTAATTTATTTATTTTGAGACAGGGTCTCAGTCTGTCACTCAGGCTGGAGTGCCATGACACGATCAAGGCTCACTGAAGCCTTGACTTTCCTAGGCTCAGGTGATCCTCCCACCTTGGCCTCCGGTGTAGCTGAGACGACAGGTGTGTAATACCACACCTGGATAATTTTTCTATTTTTTGTAGAGACAGGGATGGGGTCTCACCATGTTGCCCAGGCTGGTCTTGACCTCCTTTACTCAAGTGATCCTTCTGCCTTGGCCTCCCAAAGTGCTGGGATTGCAGGCATAAGCCATTGTGACCGGCCCTGTGATTTTTCTCTAATCAGTTATTGCTTCTGATTTTAAAAAATTATCTTGGATGGCTGGGCAAAGTGACTCAGGCCTGTAATCCCGGCACTTTGGGAGGCCAAGGCGAGTGGATCATGAGGTCAGGAATTCAAGACCAGCCTGGTCAACAAGGTGAAACCCCGTCTCTACTAAAACTACAAAAATTAGCCAGGTGGCTGGGCACGGTGGCTCACGCCTGTAATCCTAGTAGCACTTTGGGAAGCTGAGGTGGGTGGATCACCTGAGGTCAGGAGTTCAAGACCATGATGGTGAAACCCCATCTTTAAAAAAATTAAATTAAATTAAAAACAAAAAGAAAAAAAAAATTAGCCAGGCAAGGTGGCAGGCACCTATAATCTCAGCTGCTTGGGAGGCTGAGGCAGGAGAATCGCTTGAACCTAGGAGTCGTAGGTTGCAGTGAGCCGAGATCATGCCACTGCACTCCAGCCTGAGCAACAGAGAGAGACTCCATATCAAAAAGAAAGAAAGAAAAAGAAAGAAAGAAAGAAAGAAAGAAAGAAAGAAAGAAAGAGAAAGAAAAAGTTAACTTGATGTTGGTCAAGGGAAACAAAGTATAAGTTATGCAAAGATGAGTAAATTCTAGAAATCTAATGTACAATGATATGACTGTTAATAAGATTTTATTGTATGCTTGAAATTTGTTATAAGCATAGGTTTTTTTTTTTTTTTTTTGAGACTGAGTCTTGCTCTGTCACCCAGGCTGGAGTGCAATTGCATAATCTCAGTTTGCTGCAACCTCCACCTCCCGGGTTCAAGCGATTCTTCTGCCTCAGCCTCCCATGTAGCTGAGACTACAGAAATGTGCCATCATGCCCGGCTAATGATTGTATTTTTAGTAGAGACGGGGTTTCACTGTTAGCCAGGATGATCTTGAACTCCTGACCTCATGTTCCGCCCACCTTGGCCTGTAATCCCATCAAAGTGCTGGGATTACAGGCATGAGCCACTGTGCCTGGCCAAGGATGGGTTCTAAGTGTTCTCTCTCACACACAAAAAGCTCCCAACTCATTACATAGTTGAGTGGCAACCTCTGCATCCTGGGTTCAAGGGATTCTCCTGCCTCAGCCTCCCTAGTAGCTGGGATTACAGATGTTAGCTACTATGCCCACCCGGCTAATTTTTGTATTTTTAATAGAGACTGAGTTCCACCATGTTGACCAGGCTGGTGCTGGCATTACAGGCAGGAGCTATTCCTGACTTGAAGTGATCTGCCCATATTGGCCTCTCAAAGTGCTAGGATTACGGCATGAGCCACCTCGCCCAGCTGTGTTAACTTTTTCAGTGATGTCCTGATGTCCCTGTTTGGAAGAGATGTTTAAATTTAATACAGTCAAGCCTGTCACATTTTCACCATATGGTCTGTGCTTTCTTCTGGGTGGAAGAATTTTTGCTCACTCCAAAGCCATAAAAATATTCTACATTTTTCTACTAGCTGTTTTGGGTTGAATTGTGTTCTTCCAAAAAGATATGTTGAATTCCTACTCGCAGTACCTCAGAATGTGACTGTATTTGGAAACGAGGTTGTGGCAGATGTAATGAATTAAGATGAGGTGATACTGGGTAGGGTGGGCTGCTAATGCCATATCACTGTTGTCCTTAGACAGCCAGGCTGGGTGCCGTGGCTCATGCCTATAATCCCAGCACTTTGGGAGGCCAAGGTGAGAGGATCACTTGAGCCCGGGAGTTCAAGATCAGCCTTGGCAACATAGTGAGACCCCCATCTCTATAAATAAATAAATAAATAAAAAAGAAGATAGCAGCCAGGCACAGTGGCTCACGCCTGTAATCCCAGCACTTTGGGAGGCTGAGACAGGTGGATCTTCTGAGGCCAGGAGTTTGAGACCAGCCTGGCCAATATGGTGAAACCTGGTCTCTACCAAAAATAGGAAAATTAGCCGGGCATGGTGGTGGGCACCTGTAGTCCCAGCTACTCAGGAGGCTGAGGCATAAGAATCGCTTGAAACCAGGAGGCGGAGGTTGCAGTGAGCTGAGATCGCACCACTGAACTCCAGCCTCAGCATCAAAAATGAAACTCCACCTCATAAAAAAAAAAAAAAGATAGCTGTGTGAGGACACGGACACACACACACACACACACACACACACACACACACACACACACACTGAGAGAGAGAGATAATGCGATAGGACAACAAAGGCATAGATTGGAGTTATGCAACTACAAGCCAAGCAACTCCAAAAACTACCAATAAATCATCAGAAGCTAAGAACAGGTGAGGAAGGATCCCCTGCAGGAATCAGAGGGGGCATGGCATGCTGACACCTTGAGTTTGGACTGCGGGCATCCAGGCACGGGGAGACAATACATTTCTGTTGGGTTAAGCCACCCAGTTTGTGGTACTTTATGGCAGCCCTAGGAAACTAACATACCGTCCTAGCCTTCTGGTTTTACCTTTGTTATTTAGGTTTCTAGCTTATTTATTTGACCTTTGTATTATGGGAGAGGTAGGGAACCAACTTTACTTTTCTCTTTACAAATGCCAGGTTCCCTAATACTATCTTCTTTTTTTTTTTTTGAGACAGAGTTTTGCTTTTGTTACCCAGGCTGGAGTGCAATGGCGTGATCTTGGCTCACCGCAACCTCCGCCTCCTGGGTTCAGGCAATTCTCCTGCCTCAGCCTCCTGAGTAGCTGGGATTACAGGCACGCGCCACCATGCCCAGCTAATTTTTGTATTTTTAGTAGAGACTAATGGGGTTTCACCATTTTGACCAGGATGGTCTCGATCTCCACCTACCTCGGCCTCCCAAAGTGCTGGGATTACAGGCTTGAGCCACTGCGCCTGGCCTCCTAATACTATCTTCTAATGATTTCTCTCTTTTCTTCTTTTTTCCTTCTTTTTTTTTCCCCCTTTGAGACAGGGTCTTACTCTGTCCCCCAGGCTGGAGTGCGGTGGCCTGATCTCAGCTCACTGCAACCTCTGCCTCCAGGGCTCAAGCAATTCTCTCACCTCAGCGTCTCCAGTAGCTGAGACCACAGGTGCATGCCACCACGCCTGGCTAATTTTTTAAATTTTTAGTAGAGACAAGGTCTTGCTATGTTGCCCAGGCTGGCCTCGAACTCCTGGGCTCAAGTCATCCTGCCTCAGGATCCAAAAGTGCTGGGATTACAGGCATGAACCGCTGTGACTGGCTGGTTACACCTTGTATAATTTCTTCCAATATGCCTCTAGTTACATCTCTTTTTAGCTGTGCTGTAATCAATTTCATGTGCCCACTGGGTTTAAAAGTTTTCCTTTAAGTAATTTTTAGTTTTTCCTCTTCAAATCTTCCTTGACAGTTTTTTTTTTTTTTTGAAATGGAGTCTCACTCTCACCCCGGCTGGAGTGCAATGGTGTGATTTCAGCTCACTGCAGCCTCCGCATCCCAGATTCAGGTGATTCTCCTGCCTCAGCCTCCCGAGTAGCTGGGACTACAGCTGTGTGCCACCACACCCAGCTAATTTTTATATTTTTAATAGAGATGGGGTTTCACTATGTTGGCCAGGCTGGTCTTGAACTCCTGACCTCATGATCTGCCCACCTTGGCCTCCCAAAGTGCTGGGATTACAGGCGTGACCCACTGTGCCTGGTGACAGTTTTAATAATCTGCTTTACTTCAGTATTTTTAAAGTTCCACCATTAATTTCTTTAAAGTTTTAACATATTTATTTTGTATTCAGTACAGATAACTCCAATGGCTGTGCCATTTGCGAGTCTGATTCTGAGGCTTATTGCTTCTGCTTATGTGGTTTATTCCCTATTCATTTAGTGATTTTTCAAAATATCAACTTACGTTCCTTGGGATTTTACCTGACGAAATTGTGTGGTTTTGTTTTGTGTTTTGTGTTTTTTGTTTTTTTTTTTGAGATGGAATCTCGCCATATCGCCCAGGCTGGAGTGCAGTGGCACCATCTTGGCTCACTGCAACCTCTGCCTACTGGGTTCAAGCAATTCTCCTGCCTCAGCCTCCGGAGTAGCTGGGATTACAGGTGTCTGTTACCATGCCTGGCTAATTTTTGTATTTTAGTAGAGACAGGGTTTCACCATGTTGGCCAGGCTGGTCTGGAACACCTGACCTCAAATGATCTGCCTGCCTTGGCTTCCCAAAGTGTTGGGATTACAGGTGTGAGCCACTGCGCCCTGCCCTAAGGAAATTCTTTAAAGCGCAAGTTTAAACGCATTTTCTTGGCTAGGTGCAGTGACCCATGCCTATAATCCCAGCACTTTGGGAGGCTGTGGTGGGAGGATTGCTTGAACCCAAAAGGTCAAGGTTACAGTGAGCTATGACTGAGCCACTGCACTCCAGCCTGGGCAGCGCGTCCAGACCCTGTCTCAACAGCAACAACAACATCAACAAAAGACTTTTTTTTGTCTCTTTTCAGTCTTTTATTTACCATACTCTCTTTTTTTCCCTTTATTTGTTTCCATGAATACACTGATTTTCTACTTCTGATTTGAAAATTATGTATATTTCAAATTTTTTTCTAGTAGTTATTCCTAACATGTTCAGACTAATTTGTGTTATTCTATCCCACAAATTCTGCCCCCTGCTTCCTTTTGCCCTGAAACTGCCATACTGATACTTTTCAGAATTCTGATTTTGGATTTGTATAAATATGCCTTTGGGGGGCATTATTTATTTGTCATTAGAAATGTCCTCACTATTATTTCCTATGTCTCATAAGTTGTTTCTCTTCTTGCTGTAATACTTCCTCCAGGATTAATTTTGAAGAAGGTTTTTGTAGGTTAAACTTTTTTTTTTTAAGAGAGTCTCATTCTGTTACCCAGGCTGGAGTTCAGTGGCACTCTCGGCTCACTGTAACATCTGCCTCCCGGGTTCAAGTGATTCTCCTGCCTCAGCTTCCTGAGTAGCTGGGATTACAGGTGTGCACCGCCATGCCCAGCTAATTTTTGTATTTAGTAGAGACAGGGTTTCACCATGTTGGCCAGGCTGGTCTCGAACTCCTGATCTCAGGTGATCCACCTGCCTTGGCCTCCCAAGGTGCTGGGATTATAGGCATGAACCAACAGGGTAAATTTTTTTTTTTTTTTTTTTTGAGATGGAGTTTCACTCTGTTGCCTAGACGGGAGTGCAGTGGCATAATCTCGGCTCACTGCAACCTCCACCTTCTGGGTTCAAGCAATCCTCCTGCCTCAGCCTCCTGAGTAGCTGGGACTACAAGGGTGTGACACCATGCCCAGCAATCTTTTTTTTTGTATTTTTAGTAGAGACGGGGTTTTACCATGCTGGCCAGGCTGGTGACAAACTCCTGACCTGGTGATTCGCCTGCCTCGGCCTCCCAAAGTGCTGGGATTACAGGTGTGAGACACTGCACCCAGCCTAGGGTAAGTTTTTGACACTTTTTTATGTCTGAAAATATCTTTATGTACTCTCACAGTTAAATGACAGTTCTGCTAGACATAAAATTCTGTAAGTTCCAAGTTGTTTTCCTTTTACTCTTCAAACAAAATAAATACTACCCCATTGTCTTCTTGCATCTGCTGTTGCTGCTGACGAGTCTGGTGTTTTTTCTCTTTGGTGGTCTTCAGATGAAGGGAAAAGTATCCGCGTATTTTGAAACCTATTTTTCTGTGAGCCTGGTATGGTACCCCACCCCCAGATTCACACGCTGAATTACTAACTCCCACTGCCTCTGACAGTATTTGGAACCAGGTTTGTTGCAGGTGTAATTAGTTAGGATGAGATGATACTGGAGGAGGGTGGGTCCCTACTCCAATACCACTGGTGTCCTTATACAAAGGGGAAATTTGGCCAGGTGCGGTGGCTCATGCCTGTAATCCCAACACTTTGGGAGGCTGAGGCAGGTGGATCACCTGAGGTCAGGAGTTAAGAGACCAGCCTGGCCAACCTGGTGAAATCCTGTCTCTACTAAAATTACAAAAATTAGCTGGGTGTGGCTGTGGACGCCTGTAATCCCAGCCACTTGGGAGGCTGAGGCAGGAGAATCACTTGAACCTGGGAGGTGGAGGTTGTAGTGAGCAGAGATTGCGCCACTGTACTCCTGGGTGACGGAGTAAGGCTCCGTCTCAAAAATAATAATAAATAAATAAATAAGTAAAGGGGAAATTTGAGGCCAGGTGCAGTGGCTCTCACCTATAATCACAACGCTGTGGGAGGTGGGTAGATTGCTTGAGGCCAGTATTTGGCGACCAAGCTGGGCAACTTAGCGAGAACTTACCTCTACAAAAATTACAAAAATTAGCCAGGCATGGTGACACATACCTGTAGTCCCAGCTACTCGGGAGGCTGAGGTGAGAGGATTGCTTGAGGTAGTATTTGAAGACCAACCTGGGCAACATAACAAGACCTCATCTCGACAAAAAATACAGGCCAGGTGTGATGGCTCATACCCATAATCCCAGCACTTTAAAAGGCAGAGGCCGGTGGATCACCTGAGGTCAGGAGTTCGAGATTACCTGGCCAATATGGTGAAACTTCGTCTCTACTAAAAATACAAAAATTAGCTTGGCATGGGGGTGGGTGCCTATAATCACAGCTACTCAGACGCTGAAGCAGAAGAATTACTTGAGTCCCAGTGGGGCAGAGGTTGCAGTGAGCTGAGATCTAGCCACTTCATTCCAGCCTGGGCAAAAGAGTGAAACTCCATCTCAAACAAAACAAAAAACAAACAAACAAAGAAATACAAAAGTTAGCCATGCATGGGTGACATGCACCTGTAGTCCCAGCTACTCGGGAGGCTGAGGTGGGAAGACTGCTCAAGCCCCAGGAGTTTATGGTTACAGTGAGCTCTGATCGTGCTACTGCACTCTAATCTGGGCAAGAGAGAGATCCTTTCTTAAAAATAGATAAATAGGCCGGGTGCAGTGGCTCATGCCTGCAATCCTAGCACTTTGGGAGGTTGAGGGAGGTGGACACCTGAGGTCAGGAGTTCGAGACCAGCCTGGCCAATATGGTGAAATCTCATCTCTACTAAAAATACAGAAATTAGCCAGGCGTGGTGGTGCATGCCTGTAATCCCAGCTACTTGGGAGGCTGAGTCAGGAGAATCGCTTGAACCTAGGAGGCAGAGGTTGCAGTGAGCTGAGATCGTGCCATTGCACTCCAGCCTGGGTGACAGAGCAAGACTCTGCCTCAAAAATAAATAAATAAATAAATAAAATAACAAAAAAGGGGGACATTTGGATACAGACATGCACCCGAGAGAACACCCTGTGAAGATGAAGGCAGGGATTGGGGTGATGCCGCAGAAACCAAGGAATGCCAAAGACTGTCAGCAAACCACCAGAAAGGAGAGAGGAATGGGACAGATTCATTCCTCTTGACCCTCAGAAGGAAGCAACCTTTGGCTGGGCACAGAGGCTCATGCCTGTAATTCCAGCACTTTGGGTGGCTGAGACGGGCAGATCACTTGAGGCTGGAGTTTGAGAGCAGCCTGGCTAACATGGTGAAACCCCATCTCTACTAAAAATACAAACATTAGTGGGCCGTGGTGGCATACCATACAGTCTGAGCTACTCGGGAAAATCGCTTGAACGTGGGAAGCGGAGGTTGCGGTGAGCTGAGATCACGCCACTGCACTATAGCCTGGGTGACAGAGCCAGACTCTGTCTCGAGATAAAAATAAAAATAACAAAAAAAAAAGAACCAACCATGCGGATACCTTGATCTCGTTGAACTTGTGGCCTCAGCAGCTGTGAGGCTATACATTTGGATTGTTTTAAGCCACTCAGTTTGTGGCCTGGTGTCACAGCAGCTGTGGCAAACACATACAAGCCCTTTTATTTGGAGTCTTACCTTTTTCGTTTGATCTTTGTAAAATGTAGTCATTATTTATTCCAAATATTTCTTCCCTTCTGTCTTTTCTATGAGTCTGTTGCTTTAGAGCTGTTACAATTTCTACTTTTTTCCACCATAAAATGTTAAAGTTTTTTGTTTTTTTATTCTAAAATGTTAATATTTTCCATACTTTTATCTCTTACTTTACCTTCTGAAATTGATACATGTCTTTCACCTAAGTTCTTTGCAGCTTGGATTGTTTTGCTGTCTAGTCCCTCTAGTGAGTTCTTTATTTAGATTTTATAATTTCTTGTTTTGGTTGTTTTTTTTTTGAGACACGGTCTTGCTCTGTTGCCCAGGCTGGAGTACAGTGGTGTGATCGTGGCTCACTGCAGCCTCGACCTCCTGGGCTCAAAGAGACTCTCACCTCAGCCCCCTGAGTAGCTGGGACCACAGGCGTGTGCCACCACGCCCAGCTGACTTTTAATTGTTTTGGAGAGATGGGAATCTCCCTATGTTGACTGGGATGGTCTTGAACTCCTGGGCTCAAGGGATCCTCCCACCTTGGCCTCTCAAAGTGCTGAGATCACAGGTTGCAGTGAGCCATGATCATGCCACTGCACTCTGGCCTTGGTGACAGACCAAGACCCTGTCTCAAAACAAAACAAAACAAAAACAAAAACAAAACGTAGTAAACTTTGAGGATCAGGAGGGTGTTGATGGATGTTTGTAACTCCTTTACTCTTTCCTTCCCTCAAACCTATTTTGGTTTGTATAACCTAGAAGATCCCCAGAGTCTTCCTTGGCTGTACTTGTTTTTTTTTTTGTCTCAATTTTTTTTCTTTTTTTGAGACGGAGTTTTGCTCTTGTTACCCAGGCTGGAGTGCAGTGGCACGATCTCGGCTCACTGCAACCTCCGCCTCCTCGGTTCAAGCGATTCTCCTGCCTCAGCCTCCCGAGTAGCTGCGACTACAGGCTCGTGCCACCACACACGGCTAGGTTTTTGTATTTTAGTAGAGAAGGGGTTTCACCATGTTGACCAGGATGGTCTCAATCTCCTGACCTTGTGATCCACCTGCCTTGGCCTCCCAAAGTGCTGGGATTACAGGCGTGAGCCACAATGCCCGGCCACAGTCTTTCATTAGTTATACAAAGGCAGTGTCAATCCCTGAGCAAGAAGGGGGTTAGTTTTAGGAAAGGACTGTTATCAGCTTTATTTTACTCTTCTTATTTTTTTTTGAGATGGAGTCTCTATCACCCAGGCTGGAGTGCAGTGGCATGATCTTGGCTCACTGCAACCTCTGCCTCCTGGGTTCAAGTGATTCTCCTGCCTTACTCTCCAAAGTAGCTGGGATTACAGGTGCACGCCACCACGCCCGGGTAATTTTTGTATTTTTTTAGTAGAGATGGGGGTTTCACCATGCTGACCAGGCTGGTCTCGAACTCCTGACCACAGGTGATCACCTACCTCAGCCTCCCAAAGTGCTGGGATTACAGGCATGAGCCACCATGCCTGACTTGCTTTGTTTTAAAGTTAAACTATAAACTAAATTCCTCTTACAGTTGGCTGGGCCTATGTGCAGGAATGAGCAAAGACAGCTGTGGGCTTAGAAGCAAGATGGAGTCAGTTACGTTAGATTTCTCTCACTGTCATAATTTTTGCAAAGGCAGTTTCACAGTCAGCCAGCTGGAATGGGGGCAGTTGATGGAGGAGGCTTTGCCAGGAGCTGAGTATGGGCCCAGTAATAGATCTTTCATTTCCTGAGAATGCAACTAGAAGCTATCAAGAATACTCACTTCTGGCCAGGTGCAGTGGCTCGCACCTGTAATCTCAGCACTTTGGGAGGCCAAGGTGGGCGGATCACTTGAGTCCAGGAGTTCAAGACCAGCTTGGGCAGATCAGACATGGCAAAACGCCATCTCTACAAAAAATACAAAAATTAACCGGGTGTGGTGGTGGCACGTGCCTGTAGTCCCAGGTACTCAGGAGGCTGAGGTGGGAGGATGGCTTGAGCCTGGGAGGTGGAGGTCGCCGTGAACCGAGATTGTGCCACTGCACTCCAGCCTGGGTGACAGGGCCAGACCCTGTCTCAAAAAATAAATAAATAAAAATAAAAAGAATGTTCACTTCCTTCTTCCTCTGTAACACCCTGTCAAATGCAAAGGGCTGTTGGTTAGTGAAGAGTCTCCATTCTCTATAATTCTTGTTGCTTTCTTCTAAGACAGAAATACTTAGCATGGACATGTTCACAAGGGAGAAGCAGCTTGGCAGTGAGGACTCTGCCCTGCACCCACCATGGTCTGTGGCCAGCTGGGTCAGAAGGGATGGAGGGAGAAGAAAACTGAGGTCAGAAGTCTTTGGTAGAAAAATAAAAAGCCAATTGTCTTGATCATGGATGAGGAGAAGTGACCCATGCACACCTGGGACCTGCTGTCCCATAAATCTATGGTAAAAGCATCAGATCTGAACTTGATTGTCTGTTGTCTTTGAGATGATTGCCCCTCATTAGGGAGAGGCAGTGACTGTCAAATGAGGTTCTGGTGTTCTTCTTTGAACTCTGGGTATTGCCTTGAGTCTGAAGATGTTAGAAATTCATGGCACTGCCAGAGACCTGGGAGGATTTCCTCAATGATGGCATCCATCACACAAGCAAGAATGTTAATATGGCTGGGCACCATGGCTTACGCCTATAATACCAGCACTTTGGGAGGCCAAGGTGGGAGGATTGCTTGAGCCCAGGAGTTTTAGACCAGCCTGGACAACACAGAGAGACCCTGCCTCAGTGAGAAAATATTTTTATTTTAGCCGGGTATGTTGGTGAATGCCTGTAGTGCAAGCTACTTGGGTGGCTGAGGTGAGAGGATCACTTGAGCCTGGGGTGTCAAGGCTACAGTGAGCTGTGATGGTGCCACTGCACTCCAGCCTGGGTGAAAGAGTGAGGCCTCGTCTCATAAAAAAAAAAAGAAAAGAAAAGAAAAAAGGGGCCTTGGGGAGGTGATTGGTCACAAGGGTGGAGCCTCGGGCTGGAATAATGCTATTGTAAAACAAGGCCAAGAGAGTTTGTTCATCTCTTCCACTGGGTGAGAACACAGCGAGAGGGTGACATCTAGGAAGTGGGCCCTCAGTAGGCACCGAATCTGCCGGCGCTGTGATCTTGGACTTCACAGCCTCTAGAACCATGAAAAAGAAGTATTTGTTGTTTGTTCCCTCTCTCCCTCCCTCCCTCCCTCCGTCCCTCCGTCCCTCCCTCCCTCCCTCCCTCCCTCCCTCCCTTCCTTCCTTCCTTCCTTCCTTTTTTGAAACAGGGTCTCCCTGTGTCACCCAGGCTGGAGTGTGGTGGCATGATTTCGGCTCACTGTAACCTCTGCCTCCCAGGTTCAAGCAATTCTCCTACTTCAGCCTCCCAAATATCTGGGATTACAGGCGCCTGCCACTACGCCCGACTAATTTTTGTATTTCTAGTACAGACGGGGTTTCATGATGTTAGTCAGGCTGTCTCGAACTCCTGACCTCAGTTGATCTGCCCACCTCGGCCTCCCAAAGTGCTGGGATTACAGGCATGAGCCACCGCACCCGGCTTTTTCCTTCCTTCCTCCCTTCCTCGTTCCTTCCTTCCCTTTCTTTCAAGTTTTACTCTTGTTGCCCAGGCTGGAGTGCAGTGGTGGGATCTCAGCTCACTGCAACCTCCGCCTCCTGGGTTCAAGTGATTCTCCTCTCTCAGCCTCCTGACTAGCTGGGATTACAGGCCCGTGCCATCACGCCCAGCTGATTTTTTTGTATTTTTAGTAGAGATGGGGTTTTGCCATCTTGGCCAGGCTGGTCTCGAACCCTTGACCTCAGATGATCTGTCCACCTCAGCCTCCCAAAGTGCTGGGATTATAGGCTTGAGCCACTGCAACCAGCCTGTACCTATTCATTCAAAAATTGATAGTATCCTGTCCCTAGCTTTCACAGACAAGACATTTATTTACTTATTCTTCCAATGGTTATTGCTCTTATTCAGAGATTGCTGAAGGATTGGTAATATCCTAAATCCAAGAACTGTCTCTGTTGTGGCCAAATTCTGTTCCCTCTCCCCCAAATTCATATGTGGAAGCCCTAACCCCCAGTACTGTAGAATGTGACTGTATTTAGAAATAGAGCTGTTAGAGAGGTGATAAAGTTAACCAAGGATCATGAGTCTGGGCCCAATTCCAAACTCACTGATGTCCTTAATTAATTCATTTATTTATTTTGAGTCAGAGTCTCGCCCTGTTGCCCAGGCTGGAGTGCAGTGGCACCATCTTTGCTCACTGTGACCTCCGCCTCCTGGGTTCAAACAATTCTCGTGCCTCAGCCTCCTGAATAGCTGGGACTACAGGCATGCCCTACCACACCTGGCTAATTTTTGTGTTTTTAGTATAGACAGGGTCTCACTATGTTGCCCAGGCTGGTCTTGAACTCCTGGCTTCAAGTGATCCTCTTGCTTCTGCCTCTCCAAATGCTGGAATTATAGGCCTGAGCCACCATGCTTGGCCAAGAAGAGGAAATTTAGACAGAGAGAGATAGCAGGGGTGTGTATGCAAAGAGAATAGACCATGTGAGGACACAGTGGGAAGGCGGCTGGCTGCAAACCAGGGAGAGGGGCCTCAGAAGAAAGCAAACCTGCCAACACCTTGATCTTGCACTTCCAAGCCTCCAGCATTGTGAGAAAATAAACTTCTGTCGTTTAAGCTACCCGGTCTGTGGCACCTTGCTATGGCAGCCTGCGAAGACAAACACAGCCTGTAGTGCTATAGTTTCAGACACCCCAACCCTCACTTTTAGCCCAGAGGGAGGAACTATGATTTGACACGGGGCTGATGGCGGGGGGGCTTTGCAAAACTGTCCACATCACACTCAAAGCACAGCCTGGTTTGGCAGACAGACTTAACAAGCCCAGGCCTGGGATGTGTCTCACGCTGGCAGCATTCTGTTTCTTTTTTCAGGGTGTCATTTCTGAGGGTTTCAGATTCTTCCACTCGGGAATGAGCTTAGGCACAGGCAACAGCCTGGTGAGGCTCCAAGCTTCTGCAGAAGACTCTGCTGAGAGGGCTGTGGGAGTCTCAGGGTGGGTGAATGGGGAGGACTCAGGAGGATTGTGGGAGAGGTGAGGCGGCAGGAGTTAGGGAGGGCAGAGGGAAAGACACACTCTCAAGCGTGAGAAACTGGCTTTCTTTTAATAGGCATGGCAGGGAAGGGCATTTCATGAGGTCTAGAAGCATAGAAGGGGCCAGGTGTGGTGGCTCATGCTTGTAATTACAGCACTTTGGGAGGCCAAGGCAGGAGGATCACTTGAAGCCAGGGGTTCAAGACCAGCCTGGGCCACATAGCGAGACACTGTCTTTTTTTTTTTTTTTTTTTTGAGACAGATGGAGCCTTGCTTTGTCACCCAGGCTGGCATGCAGTGGTAGAATCTCATCCCACTGCAACCTCCACCTCCCAGGTTCAAGCGATTCTTCTGCCTCAGCCTCTTGAGTAGCTGTGACTACAGGCCCGCACCACCATGGCTATTTTTTTTTTTTTATAGTAGAGATGGGGTTTGGCCATGTTTGCCAGGCTGGTATTGAACTCCTGGCCTCAAGTGATCTACCTGCCTTGGCCTCCCAAAGTGCTGGGATTATAGGCATAAGCCACAGCACCCGGCCCAATTCTTTTTATTTTTATTTTATTTATTTTTATTGAGACAGGGTCTCACTCTGTCACCCAGGCTAGAGTGTGGTAGTGTGATCATGGTTCACTGCAGCCTCAACTTTCTGGGCTCAGGTGGTCCTCCTGCCTTAGCCTCCTCAGCTGGGACCCAGGCTCATGCCACCATGCCTGGCTAATTAAAAAAAAAATTTTTTTTTTTATTTGTAGAGTTGGAGTCTTGCTATGTTGCCCAGGCTGGTCTCGAACTACCAGCCTCAAGCAATCCTCCTGCCTTGGCCTTCCAAAGTGCTGGGATTACAAGCATGCACTACCACATCCAGCCAAATTTCTATTATTTATAAATTATCCTGTCTAAGGTATTTTGTTACAGCAACCAAAGTAGACTAAGACATCCAGGAAACTAATTTAATCCTCATTCACCATTATTATCCATGACATATATTATTCAATTATTAGTCATCCATTAATCAATATTAATTATCTAGTAATCATTAACCATTGCATCTATTAACCATGCCAACCTAAATAACAGAGAGCTTCTCTCCAGGAAAAAGGTATTTACTCGGGAGCAGAGCACTGCAATAGGAATACAGGTGTCACAGAAGACTTTGTGTACACTCAGGGAGGTGAAGGGAGACAAAGGATTTTGAACGAAAGATGAGGAGGCGTACATAATTGTTTTGAGATAATTATCCTTGGCTACAAAGATCGATAACAAGCGTATCATGCCAGCTTGAGGCTGGACAGGCAATTGCTGAGAAAAAGTCCTTGCAGAAGCTTTTTTTTTTTTCTGAGACAGAATCTTGCTCTGTCACCCAGGCTGGAGTGCAGTGGCATGATCTCGGGTCCCTGCAACTTCTGCCTCCTGGGTTCAAGCGATTCTCCTGCCTCAGCCTTCTGAGCGGCTGGGACTACAGGCGCCCACCACCACACCCAGTGAATTTTTGTATTTTTAGTGGAGAGGGGGTTTCACCATATTGGCCAGACTGGTCTCAAACCCCTGACCTCAGGTGATCTGCCTGCCTCAGCCTCCCAAAGTTCTGGAATTACAGGCATGAGTCACTGCACCCGGCCAGTTAATTTGGTTTTATCAAAAGTTATTTTACATGTACTCAACAAGGGTAGAATGAGTGTCTGCTATAGGGAAGATATTGGGCTCATAATGTGGAATCTGAAGATGGAAAGCCACAGTTTCTGCCCAAAAGAAGGGTTAGCACCGTAGAAAGACAGTCGAATAAACAGTTACCATCCAGCTCATTGAAGGGAGGTGCTGAATTCAATCGGATACCACACAGAGCCTGAAGTTCGCCTCAGGAGTCTTCATGAAGGAGTTCGTGCTGGAGAAAACCTAAAGAAGACATGTCAGAAGTCACCTGATTTTTTTTTTTTATTTTTATTTTTTGAGACAGAGTCTCGCTCTGTCACCAAGGCTAGAGTGTAGTGGTGAGATCTTGGCTCACCGAAACCTCCACCTCCAGGCCTCAGCCTCCCGAGTAGCTGGGATTACAGGCACCCACCACCATGCCCGGCTAATTTTTGTATTTTAAGTAGAGATGAAATTTCACCATCTTGGCCAGGCTGGTCTTGAACTCCTGACCTCATGATCCACCTGCCTCAGCCTCTCAAAGTGCTGAGATTACAGGTATGAGCTACCTCGCTCAGCAGAAATCACCTGATTTAAAATGAAAAAGCGTTGCAGTAGAAAGGGTGGGGATCGGGGAAAGCAAAGTCAGGCTGGGCACAGCGGCTGATGCCTGCAATCCGAGCACTTTCAGAGGCCGAGATGGGAGGATCGCTTGAGCCCAGGGGTTCAAGAATTGTCTGGGCAACATAGTGAGACCCCATCTCTACACACACACAAAATTAGCCATGTGTGGTAGCAGGCGCCTATGATCCCAGCTACTCAGGAGGCTGAGATGGGAGGGTCGCTTGATCCTGGGAGGTTGAGGCTTCAGTGAGCTTTGATGGCACCACTGCACTCAGGAGCCTGAGTGACATAGCAAGACCCTGTCTCAACAAAGCAAAACAAAACAAACAAAAAGCAAAATCACCCTCTTAACCAGATAACCCTGCAAGCTTAATAGCCTTTGAATTTAAGGAAAAGCTTGGTAAGCGATCGCAGAATCATGTATATCCTCTAATATTATTTTATAAACCATCTCTAATTTTCAAATCAACCACTGCTTTTTTATTTATGGAATCATTCTAAAGCGGTGCCAAGCCTTAAAAAGAATATACGGCCAGTGCAGTGGCTCACACCTGTAATCCTAACACGTTGGGAGGCTGAGGTGGGAGGATCACTTGAGCCCAGGACTTCAAGGTTACCATGAGCTCTGCCCAAGCCACTGCATTACAGCCTGGGTGATATAGTGAGACCCTGCTTCCAAAAAATTAAAAAAGAAAATAACTCAAGTATAAATATCTTTAACAGGAAAGCAAACCTAACAAGTTTCATTAGCACTGGGAGCGTTATCTTTCTTCTCCTTTGGCGTCAGAGCATGAGAATAGCAAATACTGTGTAATTCAAAAATACATTTGCTTCCATTTTCTTTGGCCTTCAAATCCAGCTAACACTGAGCTGATCAGAAGCTAACTTCTGTTCTTAAAGTGGAAGCACATCTTTTGATCTGATATTTTCTTCTAGGATTTGTCTGGGTGCACAGTGGCACACAGCTGTAATCGAAGCACTTTGGGAGGCTGAGGTGGAGGGATCACCTGAGGCCAGGAGTTCAAGAGCAGCCTGGGAAAAAGGGCAAGACCCTGTCTCTAAAAAAAAAAAAAAAAAAATTAGCTGGCCATAGTAGTGTGGGCCTGTAGTCCTAGGTATATATATACTCAGGAGACTGAGGTGGGAGGATCACTTGAATCCAGGATGCTGAGGTTTCAGTGAGCTGTGTTCACACCACTGTACTCCAGCATGGGTGACAAACCAAAACCCTGTTTTGGACAAATTCTTGCTCTGTCACCCAGCCTGGAGTGCAATGTTGTGATCTCGGCTCACTACAACCTCTGCCTCCTGGGTTCAAGTGATTCTTGTGCCTCAGCCTCCCAAGTAGCTGAGATTACATGTGCACACCACCATGTCTGGCTAATTTTTGTATTTTTTGTAGAGACAGAGTTTTACCATGTTGGCCAGGCTGGTCTCGAACTCCTGACCTCAGGTGATCGCCCACCTTGGCCTCCCAATGTGCTGGGATTACAGGTGTGAGCTGTTGCCCCCGGCCCAATCTTCTTTTTCTCTAGATGATGGACTAGTGTATTAAAAGCATGCAAACTGGGGAATATGATTTATTTTAAGAAATTCAAAGATTTATATATTTCTGGACTATAAAGTTCAGGAGAGGAGATAAAACTGGGTCGTAAGTGAGGATAACTTTGAGGAACATTTTATGCCTCATTAAAAAGTTGAAATTTCACCCTGATTGGCTGGTAGGCAACTATGGGAAAACTTTTGGCAAGAGTCTGAACTGATCAATTTTATCTATTTATGAAGCTCCTCTCAATGGCAGCCCAGGGGACGGATTGGAGAGGACCAGGAAGATCATAAACAGTCAGTATCGGGCTGGGCCTGGTGGCTCGTGCCTGTAATCCTAGCACTTTGGGGAGTTGAGGGAGGTGGGTCACCTGAGGTCAGGAGTTTGAGACCAGCCTGGCCAACATGGTGAAACCCCATTTCTACTAAAAATACAAAATTAGCCGGGTGCGGTGGCGCTTGCCTGTGGCCCCAGTTACTCTGGAGGCTGAGGCAGGAGAATCCCTTGAACTCGGGAGGCAGAGGTTGCAGTGAGCCAAGACTGTACAATGCTCTCGAGCCTGGGCAACAGAGCAAGACTGTCTCAAAAAAGAAAGAAAAGAAAAGAGTCAGCACCAATTACAGCGTTACTGTCTCTCAGCTCCAAACCCACCCTCCTGTGCTCTGCTTTGTGATGCTGGGACAAGCAAACTACATTTCTGCTTTGCCAGATGGTTCTATGTTGGGTTCTGGCAAGAGAGTTTGCTAGGAGACTGCAGAAGTAGCATAATCAACTCGTCCCACGTTGCCCAGATCTTTCCCATTTTTAGCACTCAAAGTTTTGCATCCCAGAACCCCTTCCAGGGGGGCTGCTCACCTCCAGGAGAAGGGACTTCTGCTTCCTGTCTGCCTGCTGTTCTTCTGAATGTCACCCCAGCAGCACTTCACTCCAGCAACAGCAGCAGCCGCAGCAGTTCCTTCCTGTGGCAACCACGGTAAAAGTTCTCGCCCAGTTTGCCCCTCTCTTCTCCTAAATGACTCAGGGGCTCCCCTGTGTGGTCCCCCATGGCATCATGTGCCCCTTCCTCTTGGGAATTGTAACAAAGTATCTTTTCCATAGCAATCATCTCATCTGTTACCTCAAAATTTTTCTCTTTTCTTTCTTTCTTTTTCTTCCTTCCTTCCTTCTTTTTTTCCTTCCCTCCCTCCCCCTCTTTCTTCCTCTCTCTCTCTCCCCCACCTTCCTTCCCTCCCTCCCTCTCTTTCTTTCTTTCTCTCTCTTTCTCTTTCTTTTCTTGAGTTTCACTCTTGTTGCCCAGGCTGGAGTGCAATGGTGCAATCTTGGCTCACTGCAACCTCTGCCTCTGGGGTTCAAGTGACTCTCCTGCCTCAGCCTCCCAAGTAGCTGGGATTACAGGCACTCACCACCAACCCCAGCTAAATTTTTGTATTTTTAGTAGAGACGGGGGTTTCACCACGTTGGCCAGGCTGGTCTTGAACTCCTAACCTCTGGTGATCCACCTGCCTCAGCCTCCCAAAGTGCTGGGATTATAGGCCTGAGCCACCACACCCAGCGTCTTTCTTTTTTTTTGAGACAGAGTCTCACTCTGTCACCAGGTGCCAGGCTGGAGTGCAGTGGCACAATCTCGGCTCACTGCAACCTCTGCCTCCCGGGTTCAAGCAATTCTCCTG
The DNA here is from genome assembly GCA_031835075.1 of Saguinus oedipus. Classification (NCBI taxonomy): domain Eukaryota; kingdom Metazoa; phylum Chordata; class Mammalia; order Primates; family Cebidae; genus Saguinus; species Saguinus oedipus. The sequence goes on along the minus strand of CM063187.1, from coordinate 43,034,518 downwards.
CCTCAGCCTCCTGAGTAGCTGGGGCTACAGGCGCATGCCACCATGCCCAGCTATTTTTTGTATTTTTAGTAGAGACAGGGTTTCACCATGTTGGCCAGGCTGGTCTCGAACTCCTAACCCCATATCCACTCTGTTCCCCATATCCAGATGGAGGGGCAGGGCCCAGTTACCATGGATTCTGCAGAAGGTTAGTTGAGCTGAAGTACCAGAGGCGAGCTTGTTCAAGGGCTGTGCTTGGACGGTTGGATGCTTGGCTGATGAAAAATTGATGCCACAAGAATTCAGGAGAATGCGGCTTAGTAGCCTAAGACAGGGGTTCCCAACCGCCAGGCCATGGACTTATATGGGTTCATGCTCTGTTAGGAACCGGGCCGCACAGGAGGAGGTGAGCAGCGGGTGAGCGAGGGAAGCCGAGCTCCGCCCCCTGTCAGATGGGTGGTGGCAGCAGATGCTCATAGGATCGTGAACTGCGCATACGGGGACCTAGGCTGCTCACTCCTTATGAGAAGCTATTGATAAATGTAATGTGCTTGAATCGTCCTGAAATGATCCCTTCATTCCCACCCCACCCACCGTATCCATGGAAAAATTGTCTTCCACAAAACTGGCCTTTGGTGCCAAGAAAGGTTGGGGATTGGTGCTCTAAGGTGTCAAGGTTTAAAGAACCAAATAATTCAACAAATAATTAATTGGGGTTTTGGTGGCAGGTGCTGTTTTAGGTAGTGTGGCTACAGTGGCAAGTAGAACAGAGACAGTCACCGTCTTTCTGAAGCTTATGTCCTTGGGAAAGAGAGACACAAAAGGGAGACATGGCTGGGCATAAGGGCTCATGCATGTAAGTCCAGAACTTTGGGAGGCTGAGGCAGGAGGATCACTTGAGGCCAGGAGTTCGAGACCAAACCATCTCTACAAAAATAAAATAAACGAAAAAAAATTATCCAGGTATGGTACTAGGCACCTGTAGTCTCAGCTACAGGGAAGGCTGAGATGGCAGGATCACCTGAGCCCAGGAGCACAAGACCAGCCTGGGCAACATAACAGGACCCCACATCTACAAAACATAAAAGATTAGCTGGGCGTGGTGGCACATGCCTGTTAGAAGGAAAACTAAGAAACAGAAAGAAATAGCTTCAACATCAACAAAAAGGACATCTATTTAGAGACCCCATCCGAAAGTCACCAACTACAAAGACCACAGGTAGATAAAGCACTAAGATGGGAAGAAACCATTGCAAAAAGGAGGAAAACACCAAAAACCAGCACACCTCTTCTCCTCCAAGGAATCACAATTCCTCACCAGCTAGGGATCAAAGATGGATGGAGAATGAATCAGATGAATTGACAGAAACAGGCTTCAGAAGGTGGGTAATAACAAACTTCTCAGAGCTAAAAGAACATGTGCTAACCCAATGCAAAGAAACTAAGAGCCTAGAAAAAAGGTTAGATGAGATGCTAACTAGAATAAACAGAGAAGAATATAAACAACTTGATGGAGCTGAAAAACACAGCACAAGAACTTTGCGAAGCATACACAAGCTTCAGTAGCCAAATCGACCAAGCAGAAGAAAGGGTATCAGAGATTGAAGATCAACTCAATGAAATAAAATGAGAAGGCAAGGATAGAGAATAAAGAGTGAAAAGAAATGAACCAAGCCTCCAAGAAATATGGGATTATGTGAAAAGACCTAATCTACGTTTGATAGGTGTACCTGAATGTGACGGAGAGAATGAATCCAAGCTGGAAAACACTCTTCAGGATATTATCCAGGAGAACTTCCCCAACCTAGCAAGGCAGGCCAACATTCAAGTCCAGGAAATACAGAGAGCACCACAAAGATATTCCTCAAGAAGAGCAACCTCAAGGCACATGATCTTCAGATTCACCAGAGTTGAAATGAAGAAAAAAATGCTAAGGGCAGCCAGAGAGAAAGTCGGGTTACCCACAAAGGGAAGCCCATCAGACTCACAGCGGATCTCTCCGCAGAAACCCTACAAGCCAGAAGAGTGGGTGCCAATATTCAACATCCTGAATGTCGACTGGATAAACAATGAAATGAAGGCAGAAATAAAGGTGTTCTTTGAAACCAATGAGAATGAAGACACAATGTAACAGAATCTCTGGGACACATTTAAAGCAGTGTCTACAGGGAAATTTATAGCAATAAATGCCCACCAGAGAAGTGAGGAAAGATCTAAAATTTTACACCCTATCGTCAAAATTGAAAGAGCTGGAGGAGCAAGATCAGAAAAACTCAAAAGCTAGCAGAAGACAAGAAATAACTAAGATCAGAGCAGAACCGAAGGAGACAGAGACACAAAAAAATCCTTCAAAAAAATCAATAAATCCAGGAGCTGGTTTTTTCAAAAGATTAACAAAATGGTCAGACCACTAGCCAGAATGATAAAAAAGAAAAGGGAGAAGAATAAAATAAATGCAATAAAAAATGATAAAGGGGATATTGCCACTGACTCCACAGAAGTACAAACTACAGAGATTACTACAAACAGCTCTATGCACATAAACAAGTAAACCTGGAAGAAATTGATAAATTCCTGGACACTTGCACCCTCCCAAGCCTAAACCAGGAAGAAGTTGAAACCTTGAACAGACCAATAACAAGGGCTGACGTTGAGGCAGCAATTAATAGCCTACCAACAAAAAAAGGCCAGGTCCGACAGGTCCACAGCTGAATTCTACCAGACGTACAAAGAGGAGCTGGTACCAATCCTTCTGAAACTCTTCCAAACAATTCAAAAAGAGGGAATCCTTCCCAAATCATTTTATGAGACCAGCATCATCCTGATACCAAAACCTGGCAGAGACTCGAAAAGAAAACTTCAGGCCAATATCCATGATGAACATAGATGCAAAAATCTTCAATAAAATACTAGCAAACTGATTGCAACAGCACATCATGATCAAGTAGGCTTCATCCCAGGGATGCAAGGCTGGTTCAACATGTGCAAGTCTATAAACGTAATTCACCACATAAACAGAACCAAAGACAAAAACCACATGATTATCTCAACAGAGGCAGAGAAGGCCTTCGACAAAATTCAATAGCACTGTATGATAAAAACTCTCAATAAACTAGGTATCGAAGGAACATATCTCAAAATAACAAAAGCTATTTATGACAAACCTACAGCCAATATCATAATGAATGGGCAAAAACTGGAAGCATTCCCTTTGAAATCTGGCACTAGACAAGGATGCCCTCTGTCACCATTCCTGTTCAATATAGTATTGGAAGTTCTAGCCAGAGCAATCAGGCAAGAAAAAGAAATAAAGGGTATTTGATTAGGAAAAGAATAAGTCAAATTGTCTCTATTTGTAGATGACATGATTGTATGTTTAGAAGACCATATCATCTCAACCCAAAATCTCCTGAAATTGATAAGCAACTTCAGCAAAGTCTCAGGATACAAAATCAATGTGCAGAAATCACAAGCATTCCTACACACCAATAACAGACTAATAGAGAGCCAAATCATGAGTGAATTCCCATTCACAATTGCTACAAAGAATAAAATACCTAGGAATACAACTAACAAAGGATGTAAAGGACCTCTTCAAGGAGAACTACAAACCACTGCTCAAGGAAAGAAGAGAGGACACAAACAGATGGAGAAACATTCCATGCTGATGGTTAGGAAGAATCAATATTGTGAAAATGGCCATACTGCCCAAAGTAATTCATAGATTCAATGCTCTTGATGGGGTTTGATGGGGATCAAGCCACCAATGACCTTTTTCACAGAACTGGAAAAAACCACCTTAAACTTCATATGGAACCAAAAGAGAGCCCACATAGCCAAGACGATCCTAAGCAAAAAGAACAAAGCCAGAGGCGTCATGCTACCTGGTTTCAAACTATACTACAAAGCTACAGTAATCAAAACAGCATGGTACTGGTACCAAAACAGAGATATAGACCAATGGAGCAGAACAGAGGCATTGGAGGAATGGTACACATCTACAACCATCTGATCTTTGACAAACTGGACAAAAACAAGCAACAGGGAAAGGATTCCTTGTTTAATAAATGGTGTTGGGAAAACTGGCTAGCAGTGTTCAGAAAGCAGAAACTGGACCCCTTCCTGACACCTTACACTAAAATTAACTCCAGATGGATTAAAGACTTAAACATAAGACCTAACACCATAAAAACCCTAGAAGAAAACCTAGTCAAAACCATTTAGGACATTGGCATTGGCAAGGACTTCATGACTAAAACACCAAAAGCATTGGCAACAAAAGCCAAAATAGACAAATGGGATCTAATCAAACTCCACAGCTTCTGTACAGCAAAAGAAACAATCATTAGAGTGAACCGTCAACCAACAGAATGGGAAAAATTTTTGCAGTCTACCCATCTGACAAAAGGCTAATATCCAGAATCTACAAAGAACTAAAACAGCTTTACAAGAAAAAAAACAAACAAATCCATCCAAAAGTGGGAGAAGGATATGAACAGACACTTTTCAAAAGAAGACATATATGAGGCCAACAAACGTATCAAAAAGTGCTCATCATCACTGATTATTAGAGAAATGCAAATCAAAACCACATTGAGATACCACCTCATGCCAGTTAGAATGGCGATCATTAAAAAAATCTGGAGACAACAGATGCTGGAGAGGATGTGGAGAAATAGGAACACTTTTACACTGTTGGTGGGAGTGTAAATTAGTTCAACCATTGTGGAAGACAGTGTGGCACTTCCTCAAGGATCTAGAAATAGAAATTCCATTTGACTCAGCAATCCCATTACTGGGTATATTTCCAAAGGATTATAAATCATTCTATTATAAAGACACATGCACATGTATGCTCATTGTGGCACAGTTTACAATAGCAAAGACCTGGAACCAATTCAAATGCCCATCCACGATAGACTGGACAAGGAAAATGTGGCACATATACACCATGGAATACTATGCAGCCATAAAAAATGATGAGTTCGTGTCCTTTGTAGGGACATGGATGAATCTGGAAACCATCATTCTCAGCAAACTGACACAAGAACAGAAAATCAAACACTGCATGTTCTCATTCATAGGCGGGTGTTGAACAATGAGAACACATGGATGCAAGGAGGGGAGCATCACACACTGGGGTCTGTTGAGGGGGGACAAGAGAGGGACAGCGTGTGGGTGTGGAGGCCGGGGAGAGATAACATGGGGAGAAATGCCAGCTGTAGGTAATGGGATGGAGGCAGCAAACCACATTGCCATGTGTGTGCCTATGCAACAATCCTGCATGATCTGCACATGTACCTCAGAACCTAAAGTACAATAAAAAAGAAAAAGAAAAAGAAAAAAATTCCTTTTGAAAAACAAAGTACTATATTTCTTTGTTAAAAAAAACAGGAAGCTCTTAAAATAGGAGTTCCTGAAATTCAGCAAAAACACAAATTGTGTTATTTTAAGGCAAGCCACTTGTAACCACATCTAAGTCAAGAAATAGAATTTGCCAGCTGTTCATAAGTCTCTCCATGTGCACTAGCCCAGGCGCCCAGGCCCAGCCCCTCCCTTCTCTCTAACAAAATTCACCCTCAGCCTGACTTTTTTTTTTTTTTTTTTTTTTTAAGACAGAATCTTACTCTGTCATTCAGGCTGGAGGGAGGTGGCATGATCTCAGCTCACTGCTACCTCCACCTGGGTTCAAGTGATTCTCCTGCCTCAGCCTCCCCAGTAGCTGGGATTACGGGTGAGTTCCACCATGCCCAGTTAATTTTATTGATTGATTGATTGATTTTGAGATGGTATTAATATCATTATCACTTGTAATATGATGACAAAATATAGTTTTAAGATTTTCTTATGGTGCTTTTTTTCCAGTAGGATATACCCCATTAGGGATTTATGTCAAATTAATATATCTTAAATTACTTTAAGGCATTGTTTTAGCCTGGGCAACATAATGAGACCCCCATCTCTACAAAAAATAAAAAAAATAGACACACATGGAGACATGTGTGTCTGTAGTGCCAGCTACTCCAGAGGCTGTGGTGGGAGGATCACCTGAGCCCAGGAAGTGGAGGCTGCAGTGAGCTCTGATCATGCCACTGCACTCCATCCTGGGTGACAGAACAAGACCCTGTCTCTGCTCATCATCATAGGTCATTAGAGAAATGCAAATCAAAACCACATTGAGATACTATCTCACGCCAGTTAGAATGGCGATCATTAAAAAATCTGGAGGCAACAGATGCTGGAGAGGATGTGGAGAAATAGGAACACTCTTACACTGTTGGTGGGAGTGTAAATTAGTTCAACCATTGTGGAAGACAGTGTGGTGATTCCTCAAGGACCTAGAAATAGAAATAACATTTGACCCAGCAATCCCATTACTGGGTATATACCCGAAGGATTAGAAATTGTTCTATTATAAAGACACAGGCACACGTATGTTCATTGCGGCACTGATTACAATAGCGAAGACCTGGAACCAACCCAAATGCCCATCAATGATAGACTGGATAAAGAAAATGTGGCACATGTACACCATGGAATACTATGCAGCCATAAGAAAGGATGAGTTAATGTCCTTTGCAGGGACATGGATGAATCCTAGAAACCATCATTCTCAGCAAACTGACATAAGAACAGAAAACCAAACACCACATGTTCTCACTCATAGGCAGGTGTTGAAAAATGAGAACACATGGACACAAGGAGGGGAGCATCACACATTGGGGTGTGTTGGGGGCTGGGGGCTAGGGGAGGGATATTGGGGAGTGGGGAGATTGGGGAGGGATAACATTAGGAGAAATACCTAATGTCGGTGATGGGGGGGATACACGTATACCATGGCATGTGTATAATTATGTAACAATCCTGCAAGATCTGCACAGGTACCCCAGAAATTAAAACACACACACACACACACACACGACTCTATCTCAAGAAAACAAAAACCCAAACTGGCCAGGCGTGGTGGTTGCCTGTAATCCCAGCCCTTTGGGAGGCCGAGGTGGGTGGATAACTTGAGGTCAGGAGTTCGAGACCAGGCTGGCCAACATGGTGAACCCGTCTCTACTAAAAGCACAAAAATTAGCCAGACGTGGTGGCGCAAGCCTGTAATCTCAGCTATTTGGGAAACTGAGGAAGGAGAATCGCTTGAACCTGGGAGGTGGAGGTTGCAGTGAGCTGAGATTGCACCACTGCACCCCAGTCTGCTCGATGGGAGCGAGATTCCATTTCGGAAAAAAAAACCCAGAAAACAAAAAACGAAAACCATTGTTTTGTGGGTGATTGAGTCCCAATCGCAAAAAAATGTTTCAACATTCCATTTACTTGGAAAACATAAACCAATGAACATATGTATCATTTCCCTCTCTATTGAGCTAAAGGTACATACTGTTTATACCAATTTGCACCTTGGGTTTTTCACTTAACTACATCTTGGAGGTCACTATGTAAGTGTATACATGTGGGTCAGGCGCGGTGGCTCACGCTTGTAATTCCAGCACTTTGGGAGGCCGAGGTGGGCAGTTCAATTGAGGTCAGGAGTTCAAGACCATCCTGGTCAACATGGTGAAACCCCGTCTCTACTAAAAATACGAAAATTAGCCAGGCATGGTGGTACATGCCTGTAATCCCAGGTACTCGGGAGGCTGAGGCAGGAGAATGGCTTGAACCCGGGAGGTGGAAGTTGCAGTGAGCCAAGATCACACCATTGCACTCCAGCCTGGGTGACAGAGTAAGGCTCTGTCTCAAAAAAACAAACAAACAAAAAAACAACGTGTGTACACACTAGTATATACACATGTCACATATATATGTAATCTCAATGTATCTTATTTATCTTTACAGCTGTACTGTGCTCATTTTTGTGGATGTAGCATAGTTGATTCAAGCAGCACTCTCTATTGCATAGTGTCCAGGTTTTTGCTATCATGCATAGGGCTTCAGTGAACAGGCACATTCATATGAAGTTTCCTATTTCTGTCTGTGTGTCTTTGGGACAAATTCCTAGAAGTAGGACTGCTGGGTCAAAAGGCAAATTCACTAGATATTGCCAAATTCTCCTCCACGGAGGTTTTATCTTTCTATGTTCCATCCATAAAGTGGAAGAGTCCCTGTGTCCCTACAGTGTTGCCAAAGAGGGTGTTGCCCACCGTTTGGATCTTTGCTGCTCTCTTAGGTGACAAATAGGATCTCAGGGTAGTTTTAATCGTGTTTCTTTTATTATGGGTGAGGTTGGACTTTTTTATTTTTCATCTTTTGAGATGGGCACTCCCAGGCTGGAGTGCAGTGGCGCGATCTCGGCTGGCTCACTGCAACCTTGGCTTCCCAGGTTCAAGTGATTCTCCTGCCTCAGCCTCCAGAGTAGCTGGGATTATAGGCACCTGCCACCACACCTGGCTAATTTTGTATTTTTAGTAGAGACAGGTTTCGCTGTGTTGGCCAGGCTGGTCTTGAACTCCTGACGTCAAGTGATCTGCCTGCCTCGGCCTCTCAAAATGCAGGGATTACAGATGTGATATGTTATGTTTTATTTTTTGAGACAGCGTCTCACTCGGTCACACAGGCTGGAGTGCAGTGGTTCAATCATAGCTCACTGCAGCCTTGAGCTCCTGGGCTCCAGCAATCCTCCCATTCTCTCACCTCAGCATCCCAAGTAGCTGGGACCACAGGTGTGTGCCACTGCACTCAGCTACTTTAATTTTTTTTTCTTTCATCTGGCCCAGGCTGGTCTCAAACTCCTGGGCTCAATCAGTCCTCCCACCTTCCCTCCGAAAGTACTGGGTTACAGGCATGAATCACTGTGTCTAGCTTTTTTTTTATAAATTAACATGACATTTGCATTTTTTAAACGTGAACTCTCTGTTTATGTATCTTGCCCACTTTCAATAGGTTTCTTGCTTTTTTCCCTTAATTTTTAGACACTTTTTATATTTTAGGGATTTTAACTCTTTGTCTTCTGTAAGTGGTAAATGTTTTTCTTATTTTGTCATCCGTAGTTTTTAGTTGCATATGGCTTATTTTGTGGCCATGCAAAAAAAAAATTTTTTTTTTTTTTTGGTCATTTAACACAATTCTCTTTTATGGCTTCTGAGTCTTGAGTAATAGTTTGGAAAACTTACACCCTCCCAGGTCATAAAGGAACTCACCAGTGTTTTATTATTTGTGAGGTTGTGTTTTTTCATTTAGACCTTTGATATGGCCAGGATTTAATTGGTATACGGGGTGGGAAATGGATTCAACCTTCCTTTTTTAATTTTCATGTGGTCACGTAGCTGCTCCAACACTACGAAATTAGAACCTTTTCTAAAGTCCCTTTCTGAATTAGAAATTACTATATCATCATATAAATCTCCATAAGCAATTCCTTCTGTGTTTGGATTTTCTAACTTTCTCTTGATCTGTCTGCTTATTTATGCACCAGTAACACATTGTTTTAATTTACTTTTTTTTTTAGCCCAACCATGGCAAGGGCACTTATATTAGTTTATTTTTATTTATTTATCTGTTTTTGAGATGGAGTTTTGCTCTTGTTGCCCAGGCTGGAGTGCAATGGCATGATCTTGGCTCACTGTAACCTCTGGCTCCCGAGTTCAAGTGATTCTCCTGCCTCAGCCTCCCGAGTAGCTGGGATTACAGGTGCCCACCATCATGCTCAGCTAATTTTTGTATTTTCAGTAGAGACAGGGTTTTGCCATGTTGGCCAGGCTGGTATCGAACTCCTGACCTCAGGTGATCCACCCGCCTTCGGGTGTAATCCCAAAATGCTGGGATTACAGGTGTGAGCCACCACTTCCAAACACTTACATTGTTTTAAGTACTTGGTAGACCTACCACCTAAGCTGCTTTTTGCAACCAAGTCTGCTGCTGCTGCTGCTGTTCGGTTTTTTTTCCCCTGTATTTTCCTGTTGTCCTTCCAAATGAGCCAATAACCAAGATGTCTAGCTCTAGGGAAAAAGCAAAAACGAAAACAAAAAACAAAAACAACCTCGATGATATTTGTGCTGGGATTGTGATAAATTTGTAAACTAACTCAGAGGCAATTGACTTCATGATGCAGGTAGCCTGCTTCTATCATTGGGATTCTGGTGCCATCTAGTGGTCATTATGTGAAACAGCAGTTTTCTGAATTTAAAAAGGAAAATCTGGGAGATCAAAACAGTAAACATTTATTGTCTCACACTTTTTGTGGGTCAGGTATTTGAGAATGGCTTATCCACATGGTTCTGGTTCGAAGACACTGGCCTGGGATCCAGTCATTAGAAAGCTTTAAAGGGACTGGAGAATGCCCTTCCAAGGGGGCTCATTCACACTCCTCTGGGTCCACTTGCTCTGGGGGAAGCTGGGCCAGTCCTGGGGACTGTGGGGAGGGCCAGATGGTAAGCAAGTTGCCCCAGAGAGTGAGGTGGAGGCTGCAATGCAGATAATTTTAAGCTTGCAGAAAAGTGCAGATAGTACAGAGAGGTCCCGCATATCGCTCATCCTGCTCCCATTATTATTAGCCTAGTACAGTAATTAAAATCAGGAAATTAACATTGGTACCATAGTATCAACTGAACTGCCAATCTTATTTGAACGGTAACACTTTTTCTGCTGATGCCCCCCCATCTTTTGTTTTTCTGTCCCAGGATCCCATATTGCATTTAGTTGTGTTTCTTCTAGGCTGGAATAATTCCTCTGTATTTTCTTGTCTTTCATGACTTTGACACTTTTCTTTTTCTTTTTTTTGAGATGGAGTCTTGCTCTGTTGCCCAGGCTGGAGTGCAGTGCCGAGATCTCGGCTCACTGCAACTTCTGCCTCCCAGGTTCAAGTGATTCTCCTGCCTCAGCCTCCCAAGCAGCTGGGACTACAGGCACCTGTCACCATGCCCAGCTAATTTTTGTAGTTTTAGTAGAGATGGAGTTTCACCCTGTTAGCCAGGATGGTCTTAATCTCCTGACCTTGTGATCCGCCTGCCTTGACCTCCCAAAGTGCTGGGATTACAGGCACGAACCACCGTGCCCAGCTGACACTTTGCTTTTATAAGAGACAGGGTCTTGTTCTGTTGCCCAGGCCAGAGGGCAGTGGTGTGATCATAGCTTACTGTAACCTTCAATTCCTGGATTCAAGGGATCCTCCTGCCTCAGTTTATCCAGTAGCTAGGACTACAGCCACATGCCATGACGCCCGGCTAATTTTTTTGTAAGGATGGGGTATCACTATGTTGCCCATGCTTATTTGAATTCTTGGTCTCAAGCAATCCTCCTCCCTCAGCCTCTGAAAGCTTTGGGATTATAGGTGTGAGCCAACCTGTCCAGTTGACTTTGGCACTTTTGAATGATATTGATGTTAGTTTATAGAATGTTCCTCAATTTGGGCTTGTCTGATGTTTTCTCGTGATTGGAATAAAGTTATACATTTTTGCCAAGAACACCACAAAAATCATATTGTGTCCTTCTCAGTGCATGATATCAGGAGGCATCTGATGTCAGTGTATCTTATTACTGGTGATGCTGATCTTGATCACTTAAATTGCTGTATGCTGCATATCTCGACTGTAAAGTTACTATCTTGCCCTTTGTAATTAAAAACTATCTTGAAGGAGATCCTTTAAGATTATAAAGTCTTTTTCTTTCTCAACTTTTGCCCACAAATTTTAGCATCCATCAGTGGATCTTGCCTGGAACAGTTATTACTGTGGCATTTGCCTAATGGGAATTTTTCATGTACCCTTCTCCTTCTACATTATACATTGTAAATCTACTGAAAGGCAGAGCCATCTCTTCTCCCCATGTATTTATTTAGATCCATGCAGAAGTGTGATTTATTTATTTATTATTTTTTAGATGGAGTCTCACTCTGTTGCCCAGGCTGGAGTGCAGTGGCGTGATCTATGCTCACTGCAACCTCTGCCTCCTGGGTTCAAGTGATTCTTGTGCTTCAGACTCCCGAGCAGCTGGGATTACAGGTGTGAGCCACTGCGCCTGGCTGAGAAGTGTGGAGATTTATTTTACTCTATGGGCTAAAACCTGATATTGAGAGGCTTACATTTCTGGCAGTCTTCTGGGTATAAAACGGTATGCCATTATGGGGTTTTCCCTCCTTTTTATGGAGAACAGAGTCTTGCTATGTTGCCTATGTGGATCTTGAACTCCTGGGCTCAAGCAATCCTCCCACCTCAGCCTCCCTAAGTGTGGGGATTACAGGTGTGAGCCACCGTGCCTGGCCTCATTGCGTGTTAATTAGAATATTCTGAATACTGATGAGGGTGGGCATCTTTGACCTTTCCTACTATGGCCTCTACAAAGTGCTTTCAGAAAACCCTGCTCTTGTCTCTCCAGGTCAGGATGTTAGGTTCACTGGACAGAGAAGAGTCTATTTTTTGGGAAGTTGGCACGAAATACTTCAAGAACCTGTAAATACGGTAAATGCAACTTCTAGGCTTTCCATAACCACCTGTATGATGCTGAGGGCTGTTACCATTTGAGTTCTCTGGAAGCGGACACTAAGATGCGGTTTGGGCTACAAGAGACTTATTAGGGGTTGAACAATGTCTGTGGATGGGAGAGGGGAGCCAGGGTTGGGCAGATGGAGAATTTGAATTGGATTGACCAACTTTGGCCAAGGTCAACCCTGCAAGAGCTCTGCAGCATAGATAGCTGCCATGGTCTCCACATGTCCCCTGCAATTCATACGCTGGAATCTTAATCTCCAATGCAACAGTGTTGGGAGGTGGGACTTTTGGGATGTGTTTAGGTCATAAGCTTCCACCTTCATGAATGGATTAATGGTGTTATAAAAGGGCTTGATGGGCCAGGCACGGTGGCTCATGCCTGTAATCCCAGTAGTTTGGGAGGCTGAGGTGGGTGGATCATGAAGTCAGGAGTTCAAGACTAGCCTGGCCAATATGGTGAAACCCCGTCTCTACTAAAGATACAAATATTAGCCGGGCATGGTGGCGTGCACCTGTAATCCCAGCTACTTGGGGGGCTGAGGCAGGAGAATTGCTTGAACCCGGGAGGCAGAGGTTGTAGTGAGCCAAGACTGGGCCAGTGCACTCCAGCCTGGCAACAGAGAAAGACTGTCAAAAAAAAAAAAGGCGGGGGGGCTTGATGAAGGGAGTTTATCCCTTTTTGCCCTTCGCCTTCTGCCACAGTGTTTCTCCTCTCAGGAGGACACCATGTTCAAGACACAATCTTGGAAGCACAGATAAGACCCTCACTAGACACTGAGTCTGCTGGTGCCTTGATCTTGGACTTCTCAGCCTCCAGAACCATGAGAAAACAAATGTCTGTTCTTCATAAATTACCCAGTCTCGGGTATTTTGTTTCAGCCGTACAAATGGATGAAGACAATAACTTATTAGAGTTGTCTTCTGTCAGGTTCAAAATGCTGGGCCTTACATCCCCCCCCGCCCGACTTTTATTTTTTGAGATGGACTTTCGTTCTTGTTGCCCAGGCTGGAGTGCAGTGGTGCGACCTTGGCTCACCAAAACTTCCATCTCCTGGGTTCAAGCGATTCTCCTGCTTCAGCCTCCCGAGTAGCTGGGATTAGAGGCATGCACCACCATGCCCAGCTAAGTTTTGTATTTTTAGTAGAGATGGGATTTCTCCATGTTGGTCAGCCTGGTCTTGAACTCCTGACCTCAGGTGATCCGTCTACCTTGGCCTCCCGAATTGCTGGGATTACAGGCGTGAGCCACCGCGCCCAGTAGCCCTTATATTCCTGACTTGATCAGTTATTGACTGGGGACTTCCTGGGAAAGGTGTGCATTTGGGGAATGCAGCTCTCTGCAGTTGAGGCTGGTGCTGAAGGACTTGACAGCACAAGGTTGTCTGCTGACAGCACTCCCAGTGGCGAAAGCAGCAAACCCTGCTTGGAAGAGGGGTCTGCCTGGACAGGGTATCTCTGTATCCACCATTAGTTCCAAACTTACATCTGCATTGCAAACCTCTCCCCTGAAATCTGTGCTCGAATGTTTAATGGACTCTCAAATTACTTGTATCCAAAGCTGAGATCCTGATCTTCCGTCCCAAACCTGCTCATCCCGCAGGCTTCCCCATCTCAGATGACAGCACCTGCATCTTTCCCGTTGCTCAGGCTGAAATCTTTGGAGTCCTCTTTGACGGACTCTTCTCTTTCTTCTACAAGTCACATCTGATGTGTAGGCAAATCCTGCTGGCTTTATCTGTGAAGTATCCCAAATGCAAACACCTGGGCCAGGACACAGATCACCCCTTCCCTGGGGTATCGTTAAGAGTTCTCTAACTGGACTCTCTGCTTCCATCCCTTCCCTGGGAAGTCATTCTCTTGTTGAAATGCAAATCTGATCCTGTCTCTTCTCTGCTTCTCACCAGCAGTGGCTTCACAGTCACTGTGAGTCAAATCTTCAAAGCTAGCAGCGTGGCATCCTCTCTCCTCTTTGACCTCTGCCTTGTCCTCACACCTTCTCTGTCTTGGAATGATCTGATGATTAGATTGGGCCTGCCTGGATGATCCTGGCTGATCTCTCCATCTCAAGATCCTTAATTTTGGCCAGGATGGTGGCTCATGCCTATAGTCTCCGCACTGTGGGAGGCCAAGGTGGGTGAATTGCTGAGCCCGGAAGGTTGAGGCTGCAGTGAGTTAGGATGGTACCACTGCACTTCAGCCTGGGTGAGAGAGCAAGACTCTGTCAAAAAAAAAAAAAAAAAAAAAGAGGCCGGGTGCGGTGGCTCATGCCTGTAATCCCAGCACTTTCAGAGGCCGAGGCTGGTGGATCACCTAAGGTCAGCAGTTTGAGACCAGCCTGACTAACGTGGTGAAACCCCATCTCTACTAAAAATACAAAAATTAGCCAGGTGTGGTGGCAGGTGCCTGTAATCCCAGCTACTTGAGAGGCTGAGGTAGGAGAATCACTTGAACCTGAGATACAGAAGTTGCAATGAGCCAAGATCACGCCACTGCACTCCAATCTGGGCTACAGAGGAAGACTCCATCTCAAAAAGAAAAAATATTTTTAACTTTATATGTGCAACATTCCTATTGCCATGTAAGGGAAACTGGAATATATTCCCAGGTTCTGGGGATTAGGATGTGAACACTTTTGGGGGCTGTTATTCAGTCTACCCCAGAGGTTGAGTGTGAAATTCTCAGCAAAAATTCACCTCATCTTTTGCATCCTTCATACCCTCCAAGACACAGTATATTATGGCTAAAAATATGAACTGGCTGATTTCAAACCCTGGCTCTGACAAACCTTGACACCCTAGGGGTATGACTTTGAGCAAAGTATTTCTCTGTACCTCAGTTTCTTTATCTGTAAATTGAATTAATTGTAATACCCAGGGTTGCTGTGAAGATTAAATGAATTGATACATACAAGATACCGAGGATAGCCCCAGCACATATGTGTTCAGAAAAACGCTCCCAAGTTGACATGTTGTTTCCAGGAAGGTCTGATGTAGTCAAGGAGATATGTTTAAGTCATATCCTTAATAAACAAAGCATGCACTTTGTCCGAGTTCAGTGTTTCTGACAGAGAGAGGGAGAGTGACAGCTAGTGTTAAGTGGAACTTGTTTCTCAAGTGCACATGTTTGAGTTCGAGTCTGGAAGTAAAATGTGAGATGATAGCAAGAGCAGGGATATTTGGATCATATCAACAGTTTGGAAGTCAGCTCCATCCTGTGTGATCTTGAATGAATCACTTCACCTCTCTGAGTCTGTTTCTTCATCTGAGAAATGGTGCTAGCCCAGCACTTAGCCTCCTGGAATTGTGGCAAGGATGAAGATTGCTTCATGCAGGCTGGGCATGGTGGCTCATGCCTGTAATCCCAGCACTTTGGGTGGCTGAGACAGGCAGATTATCTGAGGTCAGGAGTTCAAGACCAGCTCAGCCAACCTGGCAAAACTCTGTCTCTACTAAAAATACAAAAATTAGCCGGGCATGATGGCACAAGCCTGTGATTCCAGCTACTCAGGAGGCTGAGGCAGGAGAATTGTTTGAGTCCAGGAGACAGAGGTTGAAGTTAGCCAAGATCGTGCCACTGTATTTCAGCCAGGGTGACAGAGCAAGACGCTGTCTCAAAAAAAAAAAAAAAGAAAAGAAAAGAAAGAAAAAGATATGTAAACAAGTCCTAAATTTTAAGCAGTGGGTGTTGTTAAATTGTGTTCCCCCTAAATTCCCATGTTGAAGCCTTAATCTCAATCTCATGTGGAACTGTAATCCCCAGTGCTGGAGATGGGGCCTGGTGGGAGGTGATTGGATCATGAGGGCGGAGTTCTCATGAGTGGTTTGGCACCATCCCCTCTGTCATGACAGTGAGTGAGTGATTTATCATGAGATCTGGCTGTTTTAAAAGTGTGGAGCATGTACTTTACCAATTTAACATTGATGCTGGGATGGGTTGACAGTTCCGAATGTGTTGGGATGAGGGTGACTGTATTTTGCATGTAAGAAGTACATGAATTTGGGGGGCTCATGGGATGGACTGCTGTAACTGAAAAGTGTTCCCCCAAAAGTTCTATGTTGAAGCCTAACTCACAATGTGATGTATGTGGAGACTGGACCTTTAAAGAAGTAATTAAGGGCTGAGCACAGTGGCTCACACCTGTAATTCCAGCACTTTGGGAGGCCATGGTGAGTGGATCACTTGAGGTGAGGAGTTCAAGACCAGCCTGACCAACATGGTGAAACCCTGTTTCTACTAAAAATATAAAAAAATTAGCCAGGCATGGTGGCACAGCTACTCGGGAGGCTGAGGCAGAAGAATTTCTCGAACCCAGGAGGTGGAGGTTGCATTGAGCCAAGATAGTGCCACTGTACTCCAGCCCTGGCGGCAGAACAAGACTCTGTCTCAAAAAAAAAAAAAAGTAAGATCAAGTGAGGCCATCAGGGTGGGGCCCTAGTTCAGTATCAGTGGTGCCTTCATACGATGAGGAAAAGCCACCAGGAGTGTGTAAGTTCAGAGAAAAGGCCAAGTGAGGACACAGTGAGAAGGTGGCCATATGCAAGTCAGGGAGAGGCCTCAGAAGAAACCAAACCCACTGACATCTTTATCTCGGACTTCCAGCCTCCAGAACTGTGAGAAAACAAAGTTCTGTTGTTTTTTTTTTAAGCCACCTAGTCTGATATTTCATTATGGCTGCTGAGCTAACTAATACAAGTGGTGACCTCTAGGGGTCAGGGTCAGAAAACTGTCACTCCTTGTTTTACATAATTAGTTAACACATAAAGGGATGAGAATATGGGTAATTTACTTCCTTTTTCTTTTTCTTTAATTATTTTTATTTTTAGAGACACGGTCTCACTCTGTTGCCCAGGCTGGACTGTCATGGTGCAGCCGTGGCTCACTGCAGCCTCAACCTGCTTCAGCCTCCCAAGTAGCTAGAACTATAAGCACACACCACCATATCTGGCTAATTAAAAAAAATTTTTAAAGAGATAGGGGCCTCACTATATTGCCCAGGCTGGTCTTAAACTCCTGACCTCAAGCAATCCTCCTGCTTCGGCCTCCCAAAGTGCCGGGATTACAGGCATGAGCCACCATGCCTGGCTACTTACTTTATTTTTTATTTTTATTTTTCCTCTTTGTATAAGAAGGTGTAAATACAGAGACTATCTGGAACTATTTAAGCTATAAATAGTGGCACTTGCCCTACATTTTACCTGTTTATAAGTGAGATAACCAAATAAATCCTTTATTTTTTAAAACTATTTTGATTTGAGTTTTCTTGTTCTTTGTGCCCTAAATGATATTTTTCATAACAGCTCTAAAAGACTGTGCTATTATGACTTTCAACATTCTCCAAATGTAGCTAACACATGGGGAAGTGGATTCCAACCTCCCCTTCCAATGTCTAGAATACAACGGAAGCAAGAATCCATTCTTTTCTGTCCTGCCATCAGGCCACCATATCTCAATAAAGGATCCGTAAATCCTCAATGATATTTCATCGCTATGCTTACCCCTTGCTATAGAGTGCTAAGAATATAAATTTACTCAGCCACTCTAAAAAGAAAGCTTGATGTTGTGGGAAGTAGAAAAGTTCCTTTTTAAAGTTTCCTTTCTTGTTAAAGAATGAGTGTGCTAATAACTTTGTTAAGTTCTAGCCTCTGTGGCTGTTAGATATGCCATGCTTACAGGCATATAGTACATTTCTATGTCCTTGTACTTTAACCTAGAAATCTGTGCTGGACGTGCTCACAGGCATGTCCCAGCTCACCATTGCTTTTACCTGTTTAGAAGAGTTTTAAGTTATTAGCCAATCAGGTTTTAGTTTAAATTGTGAGGTCTGCCTCCAGCCAATGGAGATCCTACACAGCAGTAAGCATGACCCCAAATGTGTAAGGGATACATTTGTGTGTTTTCCTTTGCTCATTGTACTCTCATGGCACGATGACTAGTGAGGGTACCCTTCCTGCAGTACAGGAAGTAAAAACAGCATTGCTGAAAAATCCTTTGTCTCAATGCTGATTTTTCTTTGTGGCACAGAGCATCTATTTCCAACAATGTCTAAAGTACTGTCTGATGGAAAATGTAACAGACAAATACTACTGCACAGGGGCATATCAACTCATTGTTAGAAAGGGGACTGAGTCCATAAATAATTTTAAAGTTCCAACTTTTGGCCCTGGGTGAGCAAACTTTGCATGAGAATTCTTGATTTGCAAGTTACAATCCTATGGTGCTTTACCTTTTCTGTGTTATAATGGTGCTATGTTCAAGATCCAAAACCAACCGCATCTGCCATGTGTATCTGAGTTCGTGATGAGATCACTTCTCTTCACTCTTCTGATTAATGTCCCAGCCACATAAATATTGCTGATGATGATAGAGAAATATCAGACAATTAAAGGCCAGGTTAAAATGCTAAATACTTCAAAGCTCTCTGATAGAAAGATACACAGCGATATTTTTTTTTTCTCTTTCCTTTCTTTTTCTATAGGAATGACAGCCAGTATTGCAGTAAACATTTTCTTAATTCTAAATGATTTGATGATCCGGATGGCATCTTTTTGGTCACTTATCTGTTCCTTATTCTGGGTTTTATAGTTTTTGTTTTTTTTTCCCCCTATATCAGGGATCATAATTCATTTCTTTTGACTATGGATCTTGGGGTAATTACTTTAAAGCTTGAGAATTTAGTTAATCTGAGCAGAGCTCTGGGTCTTCTTTTCTTAATCTTCATAAGCTTTCCTAACACGGTCTAGCTTGTTAATTCTAATGTAATCACTCCTCTTAGGCAGCTTCTAAGTGCCTGTTTTAAATCCCATTTAATTGGACAAGATGGTGTAAATGCACTTACTTCTTTGTAACAGACACACAACAGAAGCTGAATCAGGCTGATTAAAAATACAATGAGTTTATTTTTTTTTTTAATGGAGTTCCTTAACAAACCACTGGGACAGTGTTCCTAATGTTCATTTATTTTTGAGACAGAGTCTCATTCTGTCACCCAGGCTGGAGTGCAGTGGTGTGATCACAGCTCACTGAAACCTCCATCTCTCAGGTTTAAGTGATTTTGCTGCCTCAGCTCCCCAGAACAATGTTCAAAATATGACAATGAAATGGTCTGATGAGGGGCCAGGTGTTATCCCAGCACTTTGGGAGGCCAAGGCAGGTGGATCACCTGAGGCCAAGAGTTCAAGACCAGCCTGGCCAACATGGCGAAACCTCATCTCTACTAAAAATACAAAAATTAGCCAGGTGTGGTGGTGTACACTTGTAGTCTCAGCTACTCGGGAGGCTGAGGCAGCAGAATCGCTTAAACCTGGGAGGTAGAGGTTTCAGTGAGCTGAGATCGCACCACTGCACTCCAGCCTGGGTGACAAAGAGACTCTGTCTCAAAAATAAAATAAAATAAGTGAATTCCATAAACACAAAAAAGTGTCCATGTGCTAAGTACCCCCAACCCTCCTGCCCCACAAGAAACGTATCTATGTTTTATTCAAGGTTGTCTCTTTTGGAAGATCTATAATTAAGATGAAAAAGTCTTTCACAGGAAACAGCGAGGGCACCTGTATGCATGCAATTATAATTAATGACAGAATACCCTCTTGCACTTCTGATTAATCAATCAATCCATCATATATTCAGCACCCTGGCCTCAGGACTAGTTACAGAAGTGGTGACTATAGCAGCCATGTTTTTGTTTTATATTTACTAATTGTTTATTTTTTAAAATAAATTTTCTTCATTTCTTTATTTTGAGACCAGGTCTTGCTATGTTGCTCAGGCTGGTCTTGAACTCCTTGGTTCAAGTGATTCTCCTGCCTTTTTTTTTTTTTTTTTTTGAGACGGAGTTTCGCTCTTGTTACCCAGGCTGGAGTACAATGGCGCGATCTCGGCTCACCACAACCTCCGCCTCCTGGGTTCAGGCAATTCTCCTGCCTCAGCCTCCTGAGTAGCTGGGATTACAGGCACGTGCCACCATGCCCAGCTAATTTTTTGTATTTTTAGTAGAGACGGGGTTTCACCATATTGACCGGGATGGTCTCGATATCTTGACCTCGTGATCCAGCCGCCTCGGCCTCCCAAAGTGCTGGGATTACAGGCTTGAGCCACCGCGCCCGGCCCTCTCCTGCCTTTTACACAGCTGGGGGTCACAGGTGCCTGACATCACATCCTGCTACTCATTATTTCTTTAATACATTTTGTTGCCTTTTATGAAACCTCTGATGGAAATATGGTTGAATTGACAGTAAATGTTTTTTCCATCTGGACAAAGTTCAGGTGCAATTGTTGCGGCTGTGACAACAAAAAGGGAATTCTCCATCCCTTCCCTCTGTGTCTTTAATGCTTCGGTTAAAAACCCCCATTGGCTGGAATTCCCCATTTTAAAGATCATGTGAGGAGCAAACAGATTGATCTCTGCCAGCTGTTTTTCATTTTCCCTCCTAGGTCCACTCTTTCTCCACTCTATCATGTGTCCAGGAGGCTGGCCTGTGTACATTATATCAGTGGATTCACCTCTTGGCTTTGAATGAGGTCAGTGAATGGGAGGCTCCAGCAGAGGATGAAAGGGTAGATGCAATGATGTCAGAATATTCATTCCTCCAGCCCCTCTCTGCCAGGCTGTCTTGGGTCTTGTTGTATCCTGGGCTTTGGTAACCGTTTTCTCCTCAACTCCTTCTGTTCTAGAAGGAGGGGCAATGGCTAAAGGTGCTTCTAGCTTTAAATAGTTTGCTATCCCTTGTTGGTTTCCCTTAACCCTGTCCATACCGTTCTGTAAATGCTCTCTTTATTAAATTATTCTCGCTGGCATGGTGGCTTATGCCTGTAATCCCAGCACTTTGGGAGACTAAGATGGGCAAATCACTTAAGGTCAGGAGTTTGAGACCAGCATGGCCAACAGAGCGAAACCTCGTCTGTACTTAAAATACAAAGATTAGCCAGGCATGATGGTGGGTGCCTGTAGTCCCAGATACTACGGAGGCTAGGGTGGGAGAATTGCTTGAGCCAGAGATTGCAGTAAGCCAAGATCAGGACGCTGCACTCCAGCCTGGGTGACAGAGCGAGATAACATCGGGAAACCCCGTCTCTACTAAAAATACAAAAAAAATTAGCTGGGCATGGTGGCACGTGCCTGTAATCCCAGCTACTCAGGAGGCTGAGGCAGGAGAATTGCCTGAACCCAGGAGGCGGAGGTTGTGGTGAGCCGAGATTGCGCCATTGCACTCCAGTCTGAGTAACAAGAGCGAAATTCCATCTCAATAAATAAATAAAAATAATGAAATAAAATAAATTCTTCTTCATTTCCCCCTTTGAAGGTGCGTATCAGTTTTGTCAAAATTCTCACCAGTAGAAACACCACTATCATTCAAGTAAATGTCCATTCTTTTAAATATGAATTAGTTCGATGAGCATTTATGATATTTATACAGAAAATGCTGAATCACGTCAATATAGAATATTTACCTTGGCATTTTCCATTAATGCAGATTCTCTAGAAAAAAGTTAAAGCAACAATCAAAAAAGAAAAGAAATAAGAGAAACAAAAAAGAAGACTTCTCTCATAGCGCTCAATATATATTTCTTATATTTCATAGCAACAGTCTTGGTTCACTGCAACCTCTGCCTCTTGGATTCAAGTGATTCTCCTGCCTCAGTCTCCCAAGTAGCTGGGACTACAGGTGCCTGCCACCACGCCCAGCTATTTTTAAAAAATATTTTTAGTAGAGATGGGGTTTTACCATATTGGCCAGGCTGGTCTTGAACTTCTGTCCTTGTGATCCATACACCTTGGCCTCCCAAAGTGCTGGGATTACAGGCGTGAGCCACTGTGCCTGGCCCCTTTGTGTTCTTAATTTGTTGAGTATTCTTATCATGAAAGAGTGTTGGATTTTGTCAAATGATTTTTCTGCATCAACTGATATGATCTTGGGTTTTTGCCTTCATAATATTAATGTGGTGTATTACATCGATTGATATTTATATGTTAAACAACTTTCGCATTCTGGTGATAAATCCCACTGATTATAGTGCATAGTCATTATAATATGCTGCTGAATTTGGTTTGCTAGTATTTTGTCGAGGATTTTGACATCTATGTTCCTCAGGGATGTTGGCCTAAAGTTTTCTTTTTAGTATCTTTGTCTGGCTGTCATATTAGCGCAATGCTGGCCTGTTAGAATGAATGAGGTAGTCCTCCCTATTCTTCAATTTTTGAAAGAGTTTGAGAAGGGTTTGTGTTAATTCTTTAACTGTTCAGTAGAATTCCCCAATGAAGCCATCTGGTCCTGATATTTTATTTGGGGATGTTTAGTAAAGTGTTTTTATTTTTATTTATCTATTTTTTTTTAAAGACGGGGTTTCACCCTGTTGGTCAGGACGGTCTTGAACTCACAACCTCAGGTGATCCGCCCGCCTTGGTCTCCAAAGCGCTTGGATTAGTGAGCCACCATGCCCGGCCTAAAGTGTTTTTTTTTTTTTAAAAAAATTATTGATTCAATCTCCTTACTAGTTATAGGTCTTTTCAGATTTTCTGTTTCTTCTTGCATCAGTTTTGGTAAAGTGTGTTTCTAGGAATTTATCCATTTCATCTAGGTTATCCAATTTGTTGGTGTGCAACTGTTCGTATTCTCTAGCAATCCCCTTTATTCTCTGTAAAATTGGTAGAATGCTCTCATTCTCCCCTCTCATTTTAGTAATTTGAGTCTTCTTTCTCCTTATTTTCTTAATCTAACTGCAAGTTTGTCAATTTTGTTGATTTTTTTCAAAGAAGCAATTTTGGGTTTGTTGATTTTTCTCTATTTTGTGTGTTTCTGGTCTAATCATTATTATTTCCTTTCTTATGCTTTAGGTTTAACCTGCTTTTCTTTTCCAGAGTCTTCAGGTGTAAGTTTAGGTTATTAATTTGAGGTCTACTTTCCTTTTAATGTAGTCATCTATAGCCATAAATTTCTGTCTAGTAATGCTTTCCCTACATCCCATAAGTTTTGGTATGTTGTGTTTTAATTTTAATTCTCAAGGTATTTTCTAATTTCTCTTGTGCTCTCTTTTTCGATCTATTGGCTGTTTAAGAGTTTGAATAATAACAACTTAAAGTTGTTATTATTATAGAGTACAAACACTGCTCTTATTTGTTTCTATTCTTTCTCCTTTATATTGTTATTCTCGTAGGTTATATCTTTACACACTGAATGCTCATTAATATAGAAAATAGAACAACAATGTAATTATTGTTCTGTGTATTTGTCTTTTACATCACAAAGAAAAAAAAGAATCACAATAACATTGGTTTTTGTTTTTGTTTTTGTTTTTGTTTTTGTTTTTGAGACGGAGTTTCGCTCTTGTTACCCAGGCTGGAGTGCAATGGCATGATCTCAGCTCACCACAACCTCCGCCTCCTGGATTCAGGCAATTCTCCTGCCTCAGCTTCCTGAGTAGCTGGGATTACAGGCGTGTGCCACCATGCCCAGCTAATTTTTGTATTTTTAGTAGAGATGGGGTTTCACCTTGCTGACCAGGATGGTCTCGATCTCTTGACCTCATGATCCACCTGCCTCAGCCTCCCAAAGTGCTGGGATTACAGGCGTGAGCCACCGTGCCCAGCCAACATTGGATTTTATATTCACTCGTGTAGTTATCTTTACCAGTGTTCTTTATTTCTTCTTATGGCTTCAAGTTCCTGTCTAATAACCTTTATCTCAGCCTGATGGTTCCCTTTGGCATTTCTTGTACAGCAGGTCAGCTGGTAATGAATTCCTTCAGTTTTTAGGCTTCTCCTTTATTCTTGAAAGACAGTTTTGCTGAATAAAAAATTCTTGGTTGAGATTTTTGCTTTTAAAACTTTAAATATGTCATACCACTGCCCTCTGGCCTCCATGGTTTCTGATTAGAAATCAGCTGTTCATCTTAGTGAGCATCTTTTATATGTGATGATTCTCTTGTAAATCTACCTGTAAATTTCTTTGAGTTTATATTGTGTAAAGTGTGTTGAGTTTAGATGTAGTTAAGATAAAATTTGTTGAGCTTAGGTGTAGCTTCTTGTCTTTCAGCAGATATGGGAAGTTTCAGCCACTAGTTCTTTAATTTTTTCCTGCTCCTTTCTTTCCTTCCAGAATTCCTATGATGCATATGTTGGTACAATTGATGGTGTCCTACAGGTCCATTGGGCTTTGTCCATTTTCTTCATTCTTTTTTCTTTCTGCTTCTTAGACTGGATAATTTTGATTGCCTTAAATTTAAGTCCACGGATCCTTTCTTCTTCCTGCTCAAGTCTGCTGTTGAATACCTCTAGTGAATTTTCCCATACTTTTCAGCCCCAGAATTTCTGTTTGGTCCTTTCTATATCTTTATGGGTATTCAGGGACTAGTCTTACTTTATTCCCACATAATTTTTCAGGTTTTCTTTAGTTCTTTATTGATGGTTTCTTTCACCCGTTGAGTATGTTTAAAAGTTGACTTAATGTTTTTCACTAGTAACTGCAATGTTAGGGATTCCTCAAGTGTGCTCTCTATAAAATTCATTTTTCCTGTTAATGGGCCATATTTTCCTATTTATTTGTATACTTTGTAATTTTTTTGAGTGCTGAACACTTTGAATATTATAATGTGGTAATTAGGAAAACATGATTCTCTAAATCATGATTGTGCAGTTAATCACCTTAATCTGAGCTGGTACTGAGTGTGGTCAGAGCTTATTTGCAAAATTGTTGATTTTTGCTCACTGAGGATTAGAGCATCCATTTGTGACTTTCTTTTTTTTTCCTTCATAACATTCTTGGAGTATATTTGTGACTTTCTCAAATTATTTTTTGTAGAGTA
Source organism: Saguinus oedipus (assembly GCA_031835075.1). Lineage (NCBI taxonomy): Eukaryota > Metazoa > Chordata > Mammalia > Primates > Cebidae > Saguinus > Saguinus oedipus. Next base: position 43,009,313 of record CM063187.1, on the reverse strand, counting down.
TTTATTCCTTTTGTGTGTGATCATTGAAAATTCTGTTTGGTTATCTCTGCAGTTAGACCCATCAAAGATTTTCTTAAATGTCTGGTTCCAAAGAGGATGGAGGAAAGGGTTCTTTGCCTTTAAAGTTTCTTCTGCTTTTGCTGGAGAAGCTTCTGCAGTAGAGAGAGCCATAACCAAGGCAAGAGTCTGTGCCAGTTCCTGGGTGTCAAACAAAATGCACAGCCCCAAATTATTTGAGGAAAGATATTTTAGTTGCTTTAAAGCCCTTGTCTACTATCTCCAATATGTGGAACATCTGTTTTCTTAAATTTGAAATTGTTTTTGTTGATTATTAGTCTCATTTATTGCATCTAAACATTAGTCTCATTTATTACATTTCATAATTTTTAATTGCATTAAGCCTTATTGCTTTAGATGATGTTTTTTTCTGTATTAGACAGTTGTGCAGTTAATCACCTTAATCTGAGCTGGTACTGAGTGTGGTCAGAGCTTATTTGCAAAATTTACAAGATTTAGTCTATTTCCATTTGTTCACATTTACTCACATTCCTAAGGTATGGCTATTGACAGCATTCACATAAAAGCCTTACAATACTTTGCCTCTTCATTATGTAAAAATTGGGAATTTGCATACTCTTTTAAAGAGCTTTCTATCTTTAAGGGTTTTTTTTGTTAAAAAAAAAACATTAAACCCCCCCAAAAATGACAAAAAAGATCTTTTCAGTTTAATTCTTTAGCTATGACTCCATGTAGTGTAAGAATCTACGTATTTCTTGATAAGAAGCTCAAATTTGTATTTGAGAACTCCCAAATCTCCGATTTCCTCACTATATTCAATTATCACTACTTCAGGTGATTACCAAAACTCTTGGTGTTTTCTCTGAAATCTGGCAGCAGACTTTTCCCCACAGTAAAATCTGAGTTCTCATGCCTGTAATCCTAGCACTTTGGGAGGCTAAGGTATATTCCCTGAGGTCAGTAGTTCAAGACCAGACTTGCCAACATGGTGAAACCCTGTCTCTACTAAAAGTCCACAAATTAGCCAGGCGTGGTGGTGCATGCCTGTAATTCCAGCTACTCGGGAGGCTGAGGCAGGAGAATTGCTTGAATCCAGCGGGCAGAGGTTGCAGTGAGCTGAGATTGCATCACTGCATTCCAGCCTGGGCAACAGAATGAGACTCTGTCTCAAAAAAAAAAAAAAAAAGTGAGTTCTCAGTCTGTATCTGCATCTAGATTGGCAAATGCCCCAGGGGAGATTCAGTGTAGAGCACTGATGGCCATTTATCATACCCTAGAGAACTTTCAGATCTTATCTGTTGTTTTCAACGCCCCTCTCCCTGATGGAACTTTGTCACCTGGATACCATGGGAAGTTCACCTCTGATTTCTGAGGTGTTAGCTTAGTTATTAGGCTGGTGCAAAATGATTTGCCATTACTTTTAATAACAAAACCACAATGACTTTTGCACCAACCAAATGTTTAGCCCCTAATCAGCCAAGCTGTGTCATTAAGCAAATGTCTTAAGTAGGAGATCAGTTTCTTAAGGTTTCTCAAATCTCTAGCTGATCCCTCAACCCTCACACAACTTTCACAAGCACAGCTGGGTTCTTTGGGTCTCAGAGGTGACCCTTGTCTGGGCCAAGCCCAGATTCACAATCATTAGACCATACTCAGAATTTGCAAATGACCCCAGAGAGACCTGAGGAGACTCCAATTTTGTCTGAAAAATTCTTCTTTCTCTGGAATTTTATTTGCTCAATCTTTATTGCTTTCACAGGTGTCCAATACTTTTAAAATATGATTCAAATAATTGATATGTCATTCTAATTGTTCTGAGCAGAAGCATGTCTTGCTTCAAACTACTCCATCCTACCTAGATATTAAAGCCTGTCCTCATTTTTTTTTTCTGTTTAAATCAGCTTTATTAAGGTATAATTTACACCATAAAGTTTTAATTTTTTAATTTTGCAGAGATGGGGTCTCACAATGTTGCCTAGGTTGGTCTTGAATTCCTGGCCTCAAGTGATCCTCCTGCCTTAGCCTCCCAAATGGTTTGGGTTACAGGCATGTGTCACCATGCCTAGCCAAGGTATAATTTACACACAATATAATGCACCACTGTATGTGTACACGTCAATGAATTCTGACAAATGCTTACACACATGTAACCAACACCACAATCGACATATGAAACATTTCTGGCCAGATGCAGTAGCTCATGCTTGTAATCCCAGCACATTGGGAGGCCAAGGCAGGTGGATCACTTGAGGTCAGGAGTTTGAGACCAGCCTGGCCAACATGGCGAAACCCCTTCTCTACTAAAAATACAGAAAATTAGCTGTGCATGGTGGTGTGCACCTGTAGTTCCAGGTATTTGGGAAGCTGTGCTTGCGCCCAGGAGGTGGAAGTTGCAGTGAGCTGAGATCAGAGACTGTGCCACTGCATTCCAGCCTCGTTGACAAAGTGAAACTCTGTTTCAAAAACAAATAAACAAACAAAACACAAAAACCAAAATAACAACAAAAATACTTCCATCATTCCAACTGTCCTGTCATAATCTTTGTAGAAGTGAGCCACCGCCCCTGGCCACTGGACATGTTTTATTTATCCTTTTTTTTTTTTTTCAAATAGGAGAACTGAAGATACAGACAGTATTCAATAAAATAAAATAGATAAATTCTAAGAGACAGTGATGCCATATGCTACATTTAACCTAATTTTATTCATACTTGCTTTGTGATGGGGAATAGATCATTCAGAACAAACAAAATATCATGTACAACTTTGAAACTACAATTATGATGTACCTTAATTATTTCCATGCACACAAATCTAACATTTTTAAAAAATAAACACAATTAAGACTTCTTGCATCTTTTTATTTATTTATTTATTTTGAGACAGGGTTTCACTGTTGTCACCCAGGCTGGAGTGCAACGGCGTGATTTTGGCTTACTGCAACCTCCGCCTCCTGGGTTCAAGCAATTCTCCTGCCTCAGCCTCCCAAGTAGCTGGGATTATAGGTGCCCACCACCATGCTGGGATAATTTTTGTACTTTTAGTAGAGATGGGGTTTCACCATCTTTGCCAGGCTGGTCTTGAACTCCTGACCTCAGGTGATCTGCCCACCTTGGCCTCCCAAAGTGCTTGGATTACAGGCATGAGCCACCATGCCCAGCCCATGATTAAGATTTCTAAGAGCATTTCATAATAATGAAATTCCTAATTTTCCTTTGTTGATAGATCAAGCACCAGTTTGAATCCAAAATTCAAATTCCCATACACAGCACTTTACTTAAAATTAGCACTTAAGCAAATTAAGTACATCAGCAGCCTTAGGATAAGCAGATATTATATATTCAGCTAGATAGGCAACAAACCATAGTGCCAAATGGAAAAAGTGTATTTGCAAATAAATTTTTAAAACTACATTATTTTGATAATTAAATACAGAAAATATACTGATTCGCTAAAATAAATAAGAGGTGATGTATTAACACTTCATTATAAAGAATGCATACCAGAACATTTATGAACAGAAGTCTTATTCAGAATAGTTTATTTCAGTAAATGCTGGCTAATAGAAGTGCATATTGTGGGCCGGGAGCAGTGGCTCACGCCTGTAATCCCAGCACTTTGGGTGGCCGAGGTGGGTGGATCACAAGGTCAAGAGATTGAGACCATCCTGGCCAACATGGTGAAACCCCATCTTTACTAAAAATATAAAAGTTAGCTGTGCATGGTGGCACATGCCTGTAATCCCAGCTACTCGGGAGGCTGAGGCAGGAGGACCACTCAAACCTGGGAGGCGGAGGTTGCAGTGAACTGAACTGCAGCCTGAGGACAGAGTGAGACTCTGTCTCAAAAAAAAAGTGCATTTTGTGAAGCACTATGGGTGGTATATGTTTTGCCCTGTACTTTTGCTTTCTTGAGGTAGACAACACGTTACATTACAATTTGCTTATCTATTCAGCGGGTTGTTTCCAAATTTGGCTACCATGACTAAAGCTGCTATGACCATTCATGTATTAGGTCTTTGTGTGGATACATATTTCCATGTCTCTTGGATTACTATTCAGAAGTAAAATTGTTGAGTTATACCATAAATATATGTTTAACTTTGTAAGACATTGCCAAACCAGTGTTCCAAGTGGTTGTAACATTTCACATTCACGCCAGCAATATATGAGAGTTCTAGTTGCTCATCATTGTCAGTCTTTCAGATTTTAACAATTTGAGTGATTGTGCAGTGGTGTCTTATTGTAGTTTTAATTTGCATTTTCTTGATGACTAATGATGCTGAGCATTTTTTCATGAGCTCATTGACCATGAACATACCTTATTTTGGAAGTGATTGCTCAATATTTGCTTAATTTTTATTGAGTTGTTTGTAGTCTTAAAGATTTGCAGGGAGCTGGGTGCAGCGGCTCACAACTGTAATCCCAGCACTTTGGGAGGCCAAGGTGGGTGGATCACCTGAGGTCAGGAGTTCGAAACCAGACTGGCCAACATGGTAAAACCCTGTTTCTACTATGTCTCTACTAAAGATTAAAAAAAAAAATTAGCTGGACGTGGTGACATGTGCCTGTAATCCATAGGCATAGCTGTAGTCTCAGCTACTGGGGAGGCTGAGGCAAGAGAATAGCTTGAACCCAGGAGGTGGAGGTTGCAGTGAGCTGAGATTGCGCCACTGCACTCCAGCCTGGGTAACAGAGCGAGACACTGTATAAAAACAAAAATATTTGCAGAGGTTCTTTGCTTAAATTTAAATTTAATTTTTACTCATTTATTTTTATTTTTTTCACCACTGCCACTGGTGCCACCACTGGGAGAGGAGGATGTGAGGGTTCTTTATGTTGTCTGGCTACAAGTTCTGTGTTAGAATACAGTGAGATAACTTACAGCTTGAGAATTGCTTTTTATTTTCTTAACTGTGACTTCTGAAGTACAGAAAACTTTAATTTTGATTAAGTCAAAATTTTTCTTTTATGGCCTCTACTTTTTGTGGCTTAGGAACTCTGTGCCTACTCTAAGGACGTAAATATTTTCTCTTAGTGGACTTACAGTTTTAGCCTTTACGTTTAGTTCTCGAATCAAATTTGAATTACTATTTGTGCAAAGATAAATGTTTATTTTCTTACATTTAAGTGTTCAATTATTTTCTACATCTTTATAGTAAAGTTGAATTTCTTATATACAACTAATGGTTGGATATTGTTTTTTAAAAATAAAGCCTAGGCCAGGTGCAGTGGCTTATGCCTATAATTCTAGCACTTTGGGAGGCCAAGGTGAGAGGATTGCTTGAGGCCAGGAATTCAAGACCAACCTAGCCAACATAGTGAGACCCCCTATCCATAAAAAAAATGCAAACTTGCAAACTTTGCCTTTTAATTGTAGTGTTTATATCATTTATATTAAATGTAATTATTAACATTGTTAAATTTAAATCTGTTTTTAAATATTTCCCCCCCTTTCTTTTCTTTTTTGAAATAATAATTTTTTAGGATTTCATTTTATTCTCCATCATTGGCTTATTAGCTATATATCTTACCTTTGGCATTGTTTCTCTAGATTTTACAATAGATATCCTCAACTTATCACAGCTGACCATCAAATAATATTGGACTGCTTCATGTATAATGTGATAACCTTACGACATACTTCCATTTATCCTCTTATTCTTTATATAATTGTCATGTGTTTCACTTCTACCTTTGTCATAAACGTCACAACATATTGTTACAATTTTTGTTTTAAAAAAATTAAAGATAAAAATGTCTTTGGGTGCAGTGGCTCATGCTTGTGATCCTGGCACTTTGGGAGGCCAATGTGGGAGTGTCACTTTTGGCCAGGAGTTCAAGACTAGCCTGGGCTATCTTGTAAGATTGTAACTCTACAAAAAAAATATATATGGCTTTTACATTTGCCTACATATGTCTTATTTCTAGTGATTATTATTCATTTGTGTAAATCTAGGTTTTCATCTGGTATCATTTTTCCCGTGTGAAGGCCTTCTTTAGCTTTTCTTAAAGTAAAAGCCTATTGGTGATACGTCCTCTATTTTTATTCATCAGGGAAAGTATTTATTTTAAATTCACTTGAGAAAGATATTTTATTTGGATATAAAATTCTAGGTTGACAGTTTTTTTTTCCTTTCATCTCTGTGAAGACATAATTTCATTCTCTTCTGGGCTGCATAATTTCTGGCAAGAAGCTGTCATTATTTCTTATCTTTGTTCTTCTTTATCTAATATGTGTGGGTTTTTTTTCTGCCTCTTTTAAGAATTTATGTTTAACTCTAGATTTCAATAATTCAATTTTAAAAGATATTTCAGATATGCTAAAAAAACCTTGGGAGTAAATTAGCAGCATGACTAATTTAGCCATTGTTATCAGACAAATGATATATTTTGTGGGGTCTTTTCTGCACTGTGTGATGCAAAAAATATTGTGTTAAAATATTGAAAATTGTATATTAAAAATGGGAAAAATAAATTTGATTTTTATGAATCTCAAAGTTGTTCTTAGATCTGTGAGTTTATAGTTTTCATCAAACTTGAAAAATTATCAGCCATTATTCCTTCCAAAAATGGCCAGGCACAGTGGCTCATGCCTGTAATCCCAGCATTTTGGGAGGCTGAGGCAGGTGGATCACCTGAGGTCAGAAGTTCAAGATCTACCTGGCCAACGTGGCAAAATCCTGTCTCTACTAATACTACAAAAATTAATCAGGTGTGGTGGTGGGTTCCTATAATCCCAGCTACTCAGGAGGCTGAGGCAGGAGAATCACTTGAACATGGGAGGTGAAGGCTGTAGTGAGCCAAGATTGCACTATTACTCCAGCCGGGGTGACAGAGTGAAACTCCATCTCAAACCAAAGCAAACCAAACCAACCCCAAAAATACACATATGTGTATATTTCCTTTTTTCCTTCTGGGATTCTAATTACATGTATACCAGCCCATTTGATAGTATTTAGCTGGTAAAGGAAGTTCTGTTCCTTTAAAAAAAAAATCAATATTTGATTTCTCTCTTTTGCTCCATTAAAAAAATTGAAAGTGTGTATATTTAATATGCACAATATGATTTCTGATATACACACACGGTGAACTGATTACTACAGTAAGCTAATAGTATGTCCATATGTCTACATAGCTCACGTTTGTTTTAGTGATGAGTACACTTAAGATGTACTCTCAACAAATTTCAAGTATAAAATACAGTATTATTAATGATAGCCCCCATGCTGAACGCTAAATGTCTAAAACTTATCCATCCTGCATAACTGAAAGTTTGTGCCCTTTAATCCAGATCCCCCTGCCTAATCCTGTACCTGGTGATGGTCATTCTGCTCTTGGTGTCTATGAATTTGACTTTCTTGGATCCCACATAGGAGTGAGATCACGTGGTGTTTGTCTTTTGGCATCTGGCTTATTTCCCTTAGTAGAATGCCCTCTAGGTTCTGTCACAAATGGCAGGATTTCCTTATTTTTCTAAAAATCAAACTATATTTTATTATGTATATGTATATAATATATACAAATCTCATCATTTCTTTATCCATTTTATCTGTTGATGGACACTTAAACTGTTTCCAAATCTTGGCTATTGTAAATAATGTTGTAATGAATGTGAAAGTGCAGATATCTCTTTGAGATACTGATTTCTTTTTTCTCTGGATATGTACTCAGAAGTAGGATTGCTAGATCTAAAGTAGCTCTGTTTTTAATTTTTTGAAGCGCCTCAGTACTGTTTTCCATAACGGCCACTGTACATTCCCGCTAACAGTGTACAAGTGTCCTTTGTCTCTACCTCCTCACCAACGCTTGTCATCTTTTGTCTTTATGATGATAGTCACCTTTTGCTCCATTTTGGATAGTTTCTGTTTCTATTTCTTCTAACTCACTGATCTTTTCTTCTCCATTGTGTAATCTGTTGTTAATCCTATCCAGTGATTTAATTTTTTTTTTGAGAGTCTCATTCTTTCACCCAGGCTGGAGTACAGTGGTGCCATCTCAGCTCACTGCAACCTCTGGTTCCTGGGTTCAAGTGATTCTCCCACCTCAACCTCCCAAGTAGCTGGAACTGTAGGTGCACATCACCACACTTGGCTAATTTTTGTATTTTTTGTAGAGACAGGGTTTCACCATTTGTCCAGGCTGGTCTTGAACTCCTGACTTCAAGTGATCCACCCACCTCGGCCTCCCAAAGTGCTGTGATTACAGGCGTGAGCCACTGTGCCTGGTCCTAAAAATTTTTTTAAAGATATGAGTCTGTTTTTATTGACTAATTTTCCTCCTGTTTAGGAGTTGTAGTTTTATGGTTTCTTAGCGTATCTAATAATTTTTTTTTAATTTTAAATTTTTATTGCATTTTAGGTTTTGGGGTACATGTGCAGAACGTGCAAGATAGTTGCATTGGTACACACATGGCAGTGTGCTTTGCTGCCTTCCTCCCCTTCACCCACACTTGGCATTTCTCCCCAGGCTATCCCTCCCCAGCTCCCCGCCGCTGTCCCTCCCCCATTCCCCCCAATAGACTCCAGTGTGTAGTAGACCCCCTCCCTGTGTCCATGTGTTCTCATTTTTCTCACCCACCTATGAGTGAGAATATGCGGTATTTCCTTTTCTGTTCTTGTGTCAGTTTGCTGAGAATGATGTTCTCCAGATTCATCCATGTCCTTACAAAGGACAAAAACTCATCCTTTTTGATTGCTACATAATATTCCATGGTGTATATGTGCCACATTTTCCCAGTCCAGTCTATCATCGATGGGCATTTGGGTTGGTTCCAGGTCTTTGCTATTGTAAACAGTGCTGCAGTGAACATTCGTGTGCATGTGTCCTTATAGTAGAACGATTTATAGTCCTTTGGATATATACCCAGTAAAGGGATTGCTGGGTCAAATGGAATTTCTATTTCTAGGTCCTTGAGGAATCGCCACACTGTCTTCCACAATGGTTGAACTAATTTACACTCCCACCAACAGTGTAAGAGTGTTCCTATTTCTCCACATCCTCTCCAGCATCTGTTGTCTCCAGATTTTTTGATGATCACCATTCTAACTGGCGTGAGATGGTATCTCAATGTGGTTTTGATTTGCATCTCTCTAATGACCAGTGATGATGAGCATTTTTTCATGTGTTTGTTGGCCTCATGTATGTCTTCTTTTGTAAAGTGTCTGTTCATATCCTTTGCCCATTTTTGAATGGGCTTGTTTTTTTTCCTGTAAATCTGTTTGAGTTCTTTGTAAATTCTGGATATCAGCCCTTTGTCAGATAGGTAAACTGCAACGATTTTTTCCCATTCTGATGGTTGCCAATTCACTCTAGTGACTGTTTCTTTTGCCATGCAAAAGCTGTGGAGTTTGATTAGGTCCCATTTGTCTATTTTGGCTTTTGTTGCCAATGCTTTTGGTGTTTTGGTCATGAAGTCCTTGCCTACTCCTATGTCCTGAATGGTTTTGCCTAGATTTTCTTCTAGGGTTTTTATGGTGCCAAGTTTTATGTTTAAGTCTTTAATACATCTGGAGTTAATAATTTTTTATTGGATAATGGGCATTGTCAGGTTTACTTTGTTGAGAGCCTGGATTTTGTTTTATTTTGAAGAGAAGTATTGGGCTTTGTTCTGATATGCAGTTTATTTAGTTGTAGTTCAGTTTGATACTTTCAAAGGCTTTCATTTAAGCTTTGTTAGGGTGGATTTAGAACGGTTGTTTCTGTAGAAATGTTTGATTCAAATGCTTTTGTTTTTGTTTTAGACAGGGTTTTGCTAAGTTACCCAGGCTGGACTGCAGTGGTGTGATCACAACTCACTGTAGCCTCAACCAACTGGGCCCAAGCAATCCTCCTGACAGTGTCCTGAGTAGCTACGATAAGAGGCATGGCTATTTTGTAGAGACAGGGTCTTGCTATGTTGTCTAAGCTGAGAGCCGATCATCTCTCTCTCTCTCTCTCTCTCTCTCTCTCTCTCTCTCTCTCTCTCTCTCTCTTCTGAGATGGAGTCTCACACTGTCGTTCAGGCTGGAGTGCAGTGGCATGATCGCTGCTTACTGCAACCTCCACCTCCTGGGTTCACGTGATTCTCTTGCCTCAGCCTCCCAAGAAGCTGGGATTACAGATGCACACCACCACAGCCAGCTAATTTTTTGTATTTTTAGTAGAGATAGGGTTTCACTATGTTGGTCACACGGGTCTCGAACTCCTGACCTTGTAATCCACCTGCCTCGGCCTCTCAAAGTGCTGGGATTACAGGCATGAGCCACTGCTCCAGGCCTTGGCTAAGTTTTTAATTTTTAAAAATTTTATAGACCAGGCCAATCTTGAATTCCTGGGTTCAAGCGATCCTCCTGCCTTGACTTCCTAATGTGCTGGGATTATAGACATGAGCCAACCTCACTCAGCTTCCCATGAGAATTTAAATTCTACCTTCACCTCATGAATCACTGGGTACCCCTTTACAATGATATTTACTGAGAGAGTGGTCCACACTCTCTCCCTCCGTTTCTTCACCCCCACACAGTCTTGGTCCATAGTAAGTTGGCTTCCACAACACCACCTCATCTCATTTATTTTACCTCTTACAATGGGCTCTAGATCAACATTGTTTATATATCCCACACTCTCTCTTTGGAAGGCCTTTCTTTTTTTTCTACCAAATCTTTAATAGGTAGAATTCATCAGGTTTTTAGGAACCCAAGAATTCTCTTCTAAGAAATATAATGAAAAACTCTGGTTTTTTTTTTTTTTTAAATATAGCCAGAATCATGTGTTTATTCTCCAATCCCTCACTTTTTAGGTCTCACAATTATTTGACTTCACCCCTACAGGGAGTTCAGAAAACTTTTTCTTCCAGCTACCTCTGACAGCATCTTGGGATGTTCTCTGTAAACACTTATAATTAATTTGGATAAGTTAATTATGCTGAGAAAAAAATGCATAGAGATTTTTTTTCGGAGACACTGTCATTCATGCTAGAAATAACATAATAATCACAGCTCTACAGAGAGATGAGGTCAAGGAAATGAAACCTATAACTAAAGGCTTAGCTTCCTCTCTCAGGGCAAATCTGGGAAACATTAGCTACAACATCCTGGAACGGAGGTTTCTTAGGTGAGCGGAGTTTTACTTCAGACTTAAAAATTGTCTGGGAAAGAAAAGGGGTAAATATTTAGACATGGGAATCTATATAATGTCTGGACCATAAATGCTTTTTCATGAGACTATATCAGAGTCATAATAGAGCCCATTTTCACTGTGAAGAGATATTCTCTGTAGATTGCAGTTATAAATTGCATCGCAGAGAATTAATTCTTCTTACCTGTTTTCGTGCAAGGTCTCCTTAACCCTTTCCCTGTATTACTTCTGTCCAAATTTCCACCTCTGTTCCTTGATTTGTTCTTTATTTTTTATCCCATCCTTCTTCAGCATGTTTGTTCTTAACCTGTGCTGCTTTAAGCAGGGATACAAGATTAATTCAATGTAAAATAGAGAAAATTGAAAGTCTGGTGCACAAGCTATCTTACATAAATACTAGTGTCTTTTGTTTCCACTGGACCTTGTCTAGGTGAGACAGCTCTTGGGCAATTCATTTATACTGAAAATTTTTGTGTATGCACAGCGTGAAAATTTCAAGGCATTGTCCACAACGTCATTAGAATTGGTGCAGCAGAAAATTACATGTTATTGTGGATTCTGACTTTCACATCAAAATAATTATTCCCTTGGAATAAACACCAGACTCACCTACAGAAGAAGGCATGTTTACTAGTTAATTTTCTTAGCTGGACCCTCCCTTGCAATAGCTACGTGGATCTGAGAACTGGATTCTGAGATGTGATACTGACCCTATAGTCACACACCTGATGCAGACCTGATCTTCTGCTCTGTGTTCCAGGGGGCCATAAAAACATTGAAAGCAAATATGCAGTTCAGGGCAGTGGCAAAGTTCAGGGGTCAATGCTGGCAAAGGTTTACTGAGTTAATGAAATCCCGCTGAACCTCAGGGTACATGAATCTTGGGGAGGCATCTCCACACGTTTTGTTCGAGCTGAGAGTCCACGTACGTTTCATCATCAGCTATGTGGCCAAATGCGCCTTTGCTATTTCTTTCTGTGTGTGGTATCTAGTTCCATCTCTAATTTTTTTCTTTTTGCCCTGAAATTTGTCTGTATGATTAGATTTGGCAATTCAGCTTTACACTTCTCAAATCATTCATCAGTTTCTCTAGATTTTTATATTGATTAATTATATTCTAATTTACTGAATTTCCAACTTATAAATAACTTTTCTGGACACTGTTCTGAACCATTGATATGTGTGACTATTCTTTGTTAGTGCTACACACTTTAATTGCTGTATTAGATTTTAGGAAATTAGGTAGGAAATTAACCCAGTTCATTTTAAAATAAATGACTAAGTTTCTGTATTTTGGAAAATTTTCATTTAGAAAAGTGGGAAAATGACTTGGATTTTCTCATGCAATGTAGTTAAAATTTGTTGCAAATTGTCTAGTTCCTAAAGTAGTCCCTTGCAATTTTGATTGATATTGAATAGAATCTATGAATTACTTTAAGGAAATTTCAAATCTTGACAGCACATTACATCTTCCATCCAAGGACATGGAATTTCATTCTACCAGTTCAATATTTATTTTCTACATTTTGATTTAGAACACTCATATTTCTGGCATATTACCGATCTAATTTACTCCTAAGATTTTCAAAGTGTTTATATACAGTGTATTCTTCTATTTTGCATATTTATGTCATACTTGGGCAAATTACTATATTATTACTTCTAAATGTTTTAGTTGGTTCTTTGAATGTAACATAAAAACCATCTAACTTTCCCAAAGAGGGATAATTTTTACCTGCTGTCTTATTGACCAGGCGAGAAAAATGTTGAATAGTTGTGGTGCCTGTGGCCAAGTTAGTCTTTTTCCCCAATGAAATGAGATTAATTCTTTTTTTGTTTGTTTTGTTTTTAAATTATTTTTGTTTTTGTAGAGATAGGGTTTTGCTATGTTGCCCAGGCTGGTCTCAAACTCCTGGACTCAAGCAACCCTCTTGTCTAAGCCTCTCAAAGTGCTGGAATTATAGGTGTGAGCCATCACACCTGGCCAAGATGAGATTATATTTAATGTTCATTTTGATATTAATCATGTGTATTCCTGGAGTATATCTTTGTTAATGTTTTATTATTAAGATGCTCTGCTTAATTCAGTTTGGGTCCTTGGTTCAGAATTTGTATTGGATTATAGAAAGATCATACTTGACAAAGAGTATTTGATAGAATCAAGTGCAACATAAGATACTGAACACTTGTCTCTCAAAAAGGCCAAATTTTTACATACACAAAACCAAACAAAACCCCCAAATCAAGCAAAGACATGTAGCCTCAAATAATGCAATTGCCTTAATGCACTAGATATTTTTAACTATTAAGGAGGGATTCTGCTTCCATGTTAAGAAATCTACTAAGGTAAATAAAGAACATGTTGAAATAATATTTGATGTGGAAATCATGACTCCATTCAGTTGTTCATTCATTTATTCATGTGAAAAATATTTACTGCTTAATAGTATGTTGTTCTAAACCTTAGTTACAGGCTAAAAACAGGGTAGACAAGATATCTGCCTTCATGACCTTCATCTTTTCATTGGAGGTAATGGTCTTCATTCAATAGAAGTAAGATAATCCAGTAAGATAATTTCAGCTGTTATAGCTACTAAGAGACATACACTAGGTGATGAGGAGAAGAAAACCTTTATGGATGGAATTTTTATGTGTGACAATAGTGTAGTGGTCCCAGGAAGGAGATTTGAAAGCAATTAAGTACATTTCATTTAACTTGAAGAAATTCATGTGTTCCTTCTATTTTTCTTCAGGTTCCTGGATCTGAGCAAAAGCATCATCTCTGTTACTGAAAGAATGGTATCTATTGATGTAGCAATGGGTGTGATTATCCTTATGCAGACTGGAATAGGAATTGTGGGGAATTCTTTACTCTTTTGTCATTATATCTGTTCTCTTTTTAGAAGGCAGAGATTGAGACCATTAGAGCAAATAACCAACCATCTTGTGGTAGCCAATACGTTGATCCTTCTTTGTGGAGGAATCCCTCAGACAATGGCAGCCTTTGGGCTGCAACCCTTCCTGGATGATGTTGGATGTAAACTTGTCTTTTATTGCTACAGAGTGGCCTGGGGAAATTCTCTCAGCACCACCTGTCTTTTAGGTGGCTTCCAGGCTTTAAGTATCAATCCCACAAACTCCAGATGGGCAGAACTCAAATTCAAACTCCCAAAGCATATTAATTGTCCTTGTTTTGTGAGCTGGGTATTTCACTTACTGGTAAATCTCATTGTTCCTGTGACAATGACTAGTCAATGGAGTAGCAGAAATATCACTGCGAAAGCAAACTTTGGATATTGTTCTCGTCTCTTTATCAATACAATTATAGAATCAATGTGTTCAGTTATTTTCTCCTGTACTGATGTTTTTTGCTTGGGAATCATGATATGGGCCAGTGGCTCCATGATATTTTTCCTTCACAGACACAAACAGCAAGTCCAATACATTCATGGCACTAAACAATGCCCCCAAATATCCCCAGAGACCAGAGCCACAAAATCTATTCTGATACTTGTAAGCACTTTTGTCTTATTTTTTTCTTTTTCTTCTGCTTTTGAAAGGTATGCTTTTCTTTCTGACAACCCACAGTCGTGGCTTATAAAAACCAGTACACTTCTAGTATCTGGTTTTCCAACCATCAGTCCCTTTTTGCTCTTAAGAAGTGACACCCACATTTCCAGCCTCTGCTCCTCTTGCTGAGGAAGTTGCAGTGTACCCAGTTGCTGACAGCATTGTGTAATATTCATTCATCCACTCATCTCATACTGTGAAGAAGTACTTTCCCTGTGTCACTCCTGTTCAGTAGTGAGCAGGAAGGTATGGGCTACCTTAAAGTCTGTCGGGGAATCCAGATACCAAAGAAACAATTACAGAATTAATGACAGTTGCAGTTGCAAAGGTTACCGCAATGAGGAGCTCAGAGTAGTTTGTTTCAGGACCATGGAAAGCTCCGCTTTGTTTAATGAACTACGAGAGGCCTTTGGTATGGGCTGAGCCTGGGCGTGCACCTCAACTGACCAAACAAAAATGGAGTTTCCCCTGCTGAAGTTCCATGCCACCAAGCTGAAACTAGGTTATTTATCTGACCTCATGCTGAAACTAGGTTATTTATCTGACCTTGCAATAATTCAAGAGAGAGAAAACAGCCAAATTTCCAAGAAGGTCAGTTTTATTTTATTTTTGAGTCAGAGTCTCACTCTGTTGCGCAGGCAACAGTGCAATAGCGTGATCTTGACTCAATGCAACCTCCATCTCCCAGGTTCAAGCGATTCTCGGGGTTTTACCATGTTGGCCAGGCTGGTCTCAAACTCCTGACCTCAGGTGATCTACCCACCTCAGCCTCCCAAAGTGCTGGGATTACAGGCATGAGCCATGGTGCACGGTCTGACCAGTTTTAGCTGGCATGATATTGAGACCCCTTCTGCTTTAACCTTTACAGGGAAAGCGCCTTTGAAATAGTCAAGCCACTTTTTGTTCTCTGTGCCTGGTTTCCTCAGCCTTTTTCTGTCTGTCAAACCACCCTGCTCTGCTCAGCTCCTCTACTCATTCTATTTTGTAGAATAAAGTGCTGCCTGATTCTGGAATCACAAATAAAACAAATGAAGGTCTTTAAACTAAATGCATTATACTTTTGTCTTTTGACATCTTTGTATCTGCAGGTTGGACTGCTCCTTAAATATTTTAGAGGTGTTAACCAGGCATAGCAGGTACTTTAGGCAAATGGAAAACACTGTTTGAACACCACTTGCAGAAAGGAACATAGAACATACAAAGAATGAAAGGAAATCCTGTGTGCCATGCCTTGTGTTCCAGCAACAAGAGAATTGAGCAGGAGCTGAGCTTACTGAGTTAGGATGCCGTGACCATCTGTCACACTTTATCAATTAGGAATTTGTCCCATAAATCCCAACAGTAATTTTGGGTAATTTAAGGGCTTTATCAAGGACACAGGAGACATTTAGAAAATTATCTGTTTACCTAACAATTATGAGCATAGTTTATTGAATTGAGTAAGTGTAAACAGGGGGAAAAGCATCTGTCTCAAAGTCATCATCATCTCAGTTTACTTCAAACATCTTCAAAACAACTGTTGATGTTTTGATCTTTTGAACATGTTTGAAGTAAACTAGGTGAGAGGGGATGATGGGTCTGATACAGATGATGAGAATCAGCATGAAGGAGAGCACTGGACTTGCACAATAATTTCTTGGGGAAGAAATATGCACTGGGCTGGGCACTGTGGCTCACGCCTGTGATCCCAGCACTTTGGGAGGCCAAGGAAGGAGGATCATCTGAGGTCAGAAGTTCAAGACCAGCCTGGCCAACATGGTGAAACCCATCTCTACAAAAATACAAAAATCAGCCAGGTATGATGACGAGTGCCTGTAATCCCAGCTACTTGGGAGGCTGAGGTGGAAGAATCACTTGAATCCGGGAGGCAGAGGTTGCAGTGAGCTGATATCATACCATTGCACTCCAGCATGGGTGACAGAGGGAGACTCCATCTCAAAAAAAAAAAAAAAAAAGAAGAAGAAGTATGCACTAAACTTAGCAAGTGTTTCATAAGGTCTTTTTTTCTTTTGTATGTCTTTTTTAATTTTTAGAGATGGGGTCTCACAGGCTGGAATGTAGTGGTATAATCATGACTCACTGCAGCTTTGAACTCCTGGGCTCAAGTGATCCTCCCACTTGGCCTCCCAAGTAGCTGGGACTACAGTGGCAAACCACCACACCTGGCTAATTTTTATATTTATTCTAGAGATGGGGTCTAGCTATGTTGCTCAGGGTGATCTCAAACTCTTGGCCTCAAGCAATTCTCCTGCTTCAGCCTCCAAAGTGTTGGGATTACAGGTGTAAGTCACCTTGTCCTCAAAAAGGGTTGTTTGAGAAAGGTTGGTATGGGCAATGACTCACGAGTCTCTCATGTGAGCAACTGGATTGGTCATGGTGATGTTTATTGATATGGAGAAATTGAAGAGGCTGTTGTTTCGGTGTAAAGATAATGCACACTCTATTTAGCACATGTAGTTTACTCTGTCTTTAAGACACCTGCATCATATGTGTGACTAGTCATATATCACACACAGATATGTATGGATAAAACTCAGATGGAAGGTTTGCTTTGAGAAGGCTGTCAACAACATATATTGGTAAGAAAACTGTGAAAGTTGTCAGAATCAAAATGGAGTCATTGATGTTAAGAAAACTCTGACATATCATGGGCCAGGCACAGTTGCTCATACTGAAATCCCAGCACTTTGAGAGGCCGAGATGGGAGAACTGCTTGAGACCAGTAGTTCCAGATCAGCCTAGGCGACATAGTGAGACCCCCATCTCTACAAAACATAAAATTACTGGGTGTGGTAGTGCATGCCTACGGTTCTAGCTACTCCAGAGGCTGAGGCAGGAGGATCGCTTGAGCCCAGGAGTTTGAGGCCACAGTGAGCTATGATGGAGCCACTGCACTCCAGGCTGGGTGGCACAGTGAGATTGACAAAAGAAAAAAAAAACAAAAACAAAAAAGAAAACTCTGACAAATGAAGCATGGAGAGAGCATGAAGAGAGGGTTTTCATGCTTTATGCCTGGTCAAAAAACTCAAAAAGACTGCAAAAACCACAACCTTGCACAAAGTCCATCATAAACTTATACAGACAATACGTATGCAAAAACATCTGCTCAGCAATTCCCTGTCCCGTCTCAGACTTTTTATTGATGTTGGTAGCCAAAGATCATAATTTTGAAACAATTATATAAGCCTCTTCATTTTTTTCATTAAAAAACCCTTGTCTTCCTTCATCTCCCTGAATTTGCTGGTATTTCGCTACTGCATGTAGATTCTAATTGCTGTATTCTATTGCCAAACAAACATTGTTTCTTTTAGAGAGCCCCTTTCTATTTGTTACGTAGGTTGACATATATAGTGTTTGAAACAGGACCTGAAAAAGTTCACTAGTAGAAGGAAATGGTGTCTGGGCACAGTGGCTCACACCTGTAATCCCATCCTTTGGATCACCTGAGGTTGTGAGTTCTAGACCAGGATGGCCAACATGGTGAAACCCCCCTCTACTAAAAATACAAAAATTAGCGGGGTGTGGTGGTGTGTGCCTATAATCCCAGCTACTCAGGAGGCTGAGGCAGGAGAATTGCTTGAACACAGGAGGCAGAGATTGCAGTGAGCCGAGATGGCATTGCTGCACTCCAGCCTAGGCGGCAGAGCAAGACTCCATCTCAAAAAAAAAGGAAATGGGTGATACTTGGAACTAGTGTGCAGTACTCACTGAGCCACTTCCTTGGCTGGCCTTCTCTGCTCTGGTGATGGGCAAATAACAAGTGATCCTTCCTCCTTTTGTTAGAGGCTTTTTGACTTTATTTGGGATCTTGTTTGGATAAGGTCATTTTTTTTTCTTTTTTCTTTTTTTGAGATGGAGTCTCTCACTCCGTTACTCAGGATGGAGTACAGTGGTGTGATCTTGGCTCACTGCAACCTCTGCCTCCTGGGTTCAAGCGATTCTCCTGCCTCAGCCTGCCGAGTAGCTGGGACTATAGGCGTGTGCCACCACGCCTGGCTAATTTTTTGTATTTTTAGTAGAGAGGGGGTTTCACCGTGTTAGCCAAGATGGTCTCGATCTCTTGACCTTGTGGTCCACCCACCTCGGCTTCCCAAAGTGCCGGGATTACAGGTGTGAGCCACCGCGCCCGGCCTAAGGTCATTTTTATAAAAGGCCATACATCCCTCCAGGAATGATAAGACTTTTTGTCTTTTCTGGTAAGTCCTCTTTCGCGTTGGGTACTGAAGGTTTCTATAGTATTTACATTCTGTCTGTGAGGTACATCTTCTCTGGGCTGTGCCCCTTCTCTGGTTTAATATTTTGTTTGATCTGCACACATGGGTTAAAATATTTGTGAACATTCTTCTCTTGATTTCCTTTGATTTGGTTTGACTCTTTTCCTTGTTTCTGAAAATCTTACAGGAGCAAAAGTAAACATTCTAAGTGATGGGTACATGAGGGAAGGCTACTTAACAGCTACTAGGGCAGATACCACCATCTAAAACACTGGTCTAAATACCTGAATTTGGCTGAGTGCAGTGGCTCGGGCCTGTAATTCCAGCACTAGGGGGCTGAGGTGGGCGGATCACCTAAGGTCAGTAGTTCAAGACTAGCCTGGGCAACATGGTGAAACCCCGTCTCTACTAAAAACACAAAAATTAGCTGGGCCTGGTGGCGCAAGCCTGTGATTTCAATTACTTGGGAGGCTGAGGCTGGAGAATCACTTGAACCCGAGAGGCAGAGGATGCAGTGAGCCGAGATGGTGCCACTGCACTCCAGCCTGGGCAACAGAGCAAGACTCCATCTAAAAAAATTAATAAAATAAAATAAAAATAAACTTCTGAATTCCCTGAGAGGACTTATAAGATTTTCTTTGCTCCCAGGAGATTAATAAGAAAGAAAATGACATTCTCAAACATTAAGGCATGCCAGGTTTTCTGGGACCCTGGTTGGCACATATTATGGCCTGTTCTTGTGCACATTTTTACATTGATGGGCAGATTACAACAAGGAAAATTCAGAGCTCAGATGGTCATCATTCAAAAAAAAGCTGCAACTACAGAGTTAACATGTAATCTTCTAAGTCCTCTATTGCTCTAACTTTTTCTCCACCTACTTGGAATCTGCTGACTTTTCTGCTGTTGTTGAGATAAAACTCACTGCTTATGAGATTCCAATCTAGATTTTAAAAAGTAGGAGTTTTAAAGGGCTTTCGAATTAAGAGCTTTAAAATCACAACTCCTTGGTAACCAACAACCTAGCCACCTTCTAGAAATACAAATTTAGGCTGGGTGTGATGGTTCATGCCTGCAATCTTAGCACTTTGGGAGGCCGAGGTGGGCAGATTACTTGAGGCCAGGAGTTTGAGACCAGCCTGACCAACACGACAAAAACCTTGTCTCTACTAAAGATACAATAATTAGCCTGGCGTGGTGGCACATGCCTGTAATCCCAGCTACTTGGGAGGCTGAGGCATGAGATTCATTTGAACTCAAGAGGCAGAAGTTGCAGTGAGCCAAGATCATACCACTGCACTCAAGCCTGGGTGACAGAGTGAGAATAAATAAATAAATAAATTTAGAGTTGTCTAACAATGATGTATGATGATACACTTATTTGAAAAATTAACAATCTAAAAGAAAAAGGAATAGATAAATGTTTATAAAACATATAGGCATAGCCACCCCTGATCTCTGTTTTTTGAATTTTTAGTATAAATTTTTAGATAGACATGGATGTTAGTATGTTGCCCAGGCTGACCTTGAACTCCTGGCTCAAGCAATCCTCCCATCTCAAACTCCTGAGTAGCTGGGACTACAGCAATATACCACTACACGGTTCAAGCAATCCTCTTGCCTCGACCTCCCAAGTAGCTGTAGCTGGGATTATAGGCATGTACCACCATGCCCAGCTAATTTTGTATTTTTAATAGAGACAGGGTTTCTCCATGTTGGCTAGGCTGATCTCAAACTTCCGACCTCAGGTGATCCACCTGCCTAGGCCTCCCAAACTGCTAGGCTTACAGGCATAAGCCACCGTGTCTGGCCTCTTTTTTTTTTTTTTTTTTAATTTACTGTAGGTTTTTTTCTTCATGGTTACTATAAGGATTATCCTAAAACATCTTATGAGTGTGGTAACCTATTTTAAACTGATAACAATTTAACTTCAACTGCATACAAAAATTCTACACTCTTCTCTCCCCATATTTTGCATTATTGATGTCATAATTTGTATTTTTTGTTTTTTGAGACAGAGTCTCACCCAGGCTGGAGTGCAAGTGGCATGATCTTGATTCACTGCAACCTCTGCCTCCAGGATTTAAGTGATTCTCCTGCCTCAGCCTCCCGAGTAGCTGGGATTGCAGGTAAATGCCACCACACCCAACTAATTTTTATTTTTTAAGTAGAGACAGGGTTTCACCATGTTGGCAAGCCTGGTCTTGAACTCTTGACTGTAAGTGATCTGCCTGACTTGGCCTCTCAAAGTGTAATTTGTATTTTTTGTATATCATGTACCCATAGGCGAGTTGTTGTAGTTATAGTCATTTTTAATCCTTCTGGCTATTTTTTTTTTTTTTGAGACAGAGTCTCACTATCACCCAGGCTGGGGTACAGTGACATAATCATAGCTCACTGCAGCCTCAAACTCCTGGGCTCAAGTTATCCTCCTGCCTCCACCTCTTGAGTAGCTAGGACTATAGCTGTGCCCTACCATGCTCAGCCAATTTTTTTTTTAATTAAAAAATTTTGTTTTGTAGAGTCAGGGTCTCACTATGTTGCCCATGCTAGTCTTAATTCCTGGCCTCAAGCAATCTTCCCACTTTGGCCTCCCAAAGTTTTGGAACTACAGGTGTAAGCCAATGCACCTGGCCTGTCTTAACTTTTAAATGACCTGTCTTCAAGCTCCTCAATTGTTTATTCTGCTTGATTGAATGCTGTTGAGATCCTCTATAGAATTTTTCAATCAGTCATTGCATTCTTTAATTCCAGAATGTTTGTTTGCATCTTTTCTATGTTTTCCATCTCTTTTCAGACTTGTAATTTTGTTCCTGTATAATTTTCCTGATTTTGTTTAGTGTTTATCTGTGTTCTTGTTATCTCACTGAGTTTTTTTTTTTAAACAGTAATTTTGAATTCTTTGCCAGGCAATTTGTAATCGTTCATTTCTTTAGAGTTGGTTACTGATGGTTATTTTGATTTGTGTTGGTGTCATTTTTTTTCCCGTTTGTTTTGTTTTGTTTTGCAATGCAGTCTTGCTCTGACACGAGGCTGGAGTGCAGTGGCACAGTCTTGGCTCACTGTCACCTCTGCCTCCAGGTTCAAGTGATTCTTCTGCCTCAGCCTTCGGAGTAACTGGGACTACAGGTGCACACCACCATGCCCAGCTAATTTTTGTATTTTTTTAGTAGAGACGGGGCTTCACATGTTGGTCAGGATGGTCTCGATCTCTTGACCTTGTGATCTGCCCACGTTGGCCTCTCAAAGTGCTGGGATTACAGGTGTGAGCCACTGAGCCCAGCCAGTGTCATGTTTTCTTAGTTGTTTATGATCTTTGTGAACTTGCTTTGGTGTTGAACATTTGAAGAAGTAGGTATCCCTTCTAGTCTTTACAGACTCACTTTGGCAGTGGAAGCCCTTCATCAGAGATACTAGGTGAGCTGTATAGTAAAGTTTGTAGGTGTGATTACTGCTGAAGTTATCAGACATGCTGATCTGGTGCCAGGGTCAACAAGTGGATGGGCTTGAGGACTGTGTCCATGGGAACCAGCCTGAAGTCTGGGTCCACAGAGGTTCACCTGGTGCTGGGCTGGTTTGGACACAGGCCCATAGGATGCCTTGGTCCTGAGCTCATAGGGGTCTACCTGCTTCCAGGATCTGCTCTGGCAGGCCTGGACTCTGGGTCCACTGGAGCATAGGGTCACAAGAACCAGCCTGGAGCCTGGGTCTGGGCTGGGGCACAGTTGGGTCTGGAGTCCACAGGGGTCAGTCTGAAGCTTGAGGCTGTGGGTGCTGTCCTAGGGATATGGAGGCCAGCCTGGAGCCTGTGTTTTTAGGTAGGGTTCTGAAGCTTTGGTCTCTAGGAACTGGCCTGGCATTGGGGTCTCCTGGGCCAGGTCTGGATATTGGATGTGGTGGAGTAGGTTTGAACCCTGGGTTTGCTGGAGTGTAGGACCATGGGAGCCAGCTTAGAGACTAGAGCCACAGGGGCTGGGTAGGCTGACAGCCCGTATCCATGGGGGTCATCCTGGACCTTGGGTCTATGGGTGCCAGCTTTGTGCCTTGAGCTGAGGATGCCAACTTGGAGTCTGGGTCATTGGGGGCCAGCTGGTCATTGGGTTTCAGTGGAGGAGTCCTACTGCCTGGTCCACAGCAAAGTTCACTTTATTCTCAATCCTCCAACATGAAGGTTTTCTCTCACCAAACTATAATTTCTGGGCTTGGGAGAGTGATGAACTGGGTAATGCAAAACTGTCCTTCTTAACCTCTTTAATGCATCTTTTCCTGTTTCTTTGCTATAGCAAGGTGCTCTAATCTCTTACTTGGATTATTTAGTTCTTGTGAATGTTTGTTCTTGAGTAAATAGATGTTTAAATTGATGTGAGGGCTAAGTGCTGGAAAGTCTCATTCTGCCATTTTGCTAACATTACTCTTGTTAAGGTTTTCTATTTCTTCTTTAATCAGTGATAGTTTGTGTGAAGAATTGCTCCTTTCCATTTAGTTTATTTTGTTAGCATAGCATTGTTTATAATATTCTTCTATAATCATTTTCATTTCTGTAAGGTTAGTAATGTCTCCATTTTCAACTCTGACTTTAGTAATTTGAGTCTTTTTTTTTATTTTTGAGAAAGAGTCTCATTCTGTTGCCCAGGCTGGAGTGCAATGAACGTGGTCTTGGCTCACTGCAACTCCCGCCTCCTGTGTTCAAGAGATTTCCCTTCTCAACCTCCCAAGTAGCTGGGATTACAGGCACCTGCCATCATGCCTGGCTAATTTTTGTATTTTTAGTAGAGATGGGGTTTCACCATGTTGACCTGACTGGTCTCGAACTCCTGACCTCGTGATCCACCTGCCTTGGCCTCCCAAAGTGCTGGGATTACAGGCATGAACCACTGTGCCTGGCCTAATTTGAGTCTTTTCTATTTTTTTCTAAGTCCATCAGCTAAGGTTTTGCTACTTCATTTGATCTTTTCAAAGAATCACTTTTAATTTTGTAATTTTTCTCTATTATTTTTTTATTTTCTATTTTATTTAACTCCACTCTTATCTTTATTATTTCCTTCCTTTCCTCCCCCCCCCCTTTTTTTTTTTGCTATTTTTCATGTTCTAATTCCTAAAGTTGTACAGTTAGGTTATTGATTCAACATCTTTTTTTTTATAGGCATGTAGAACTATAAATTTTTCTCTTAGTAGTAAGCATATTATAAGCAGCTTTGGTAATGTGTTTTTATTTGTATTTATCTAAAATATTTTCTAACTTCTCTTTTTATTTGTTCTTTAATCCTTTGGTTGTTTAAGATTGTGTTGATTTGGCACAAGACAAAGATGCCTTCTCTTAGTACTCCTATTTCAACATAGAAATTCAACTGAATTTCAGTTATCAGAATCTGCCAACATGAAGACAATGGGATTTAGTCTTACAAATTAAGAGAGAAACTGAATGAATTAAGTCATGAAATATCAGATGGCATACAGGATTTAATTTTGAAATTCTTCAATTTTGCTTAGGGATTTCTTCAGCTATGGGAATAGATTTTTGATGATGCTCCAAATTTTAACTGGATCAATTTGCAATTCGTGTCAGAATGGAGTGCAATTGAGAAGCCTTATGTTCCTGTAGCATCTAAATTTGGCTTAACATTCAAAGAAATCATAAATAGAGCCAATATGTTTGCCTTGTAAAGATAATTTTCAAAGAAATGTACCCTTCTTAGACAAGGTAGCAAAAAAAGAGATGTACCTTGAAGGTAAGACATATTAACTGCTAGAATATTAACTGCAATTTAATTTCTCCATATCCAGTAAAGATAATTTTCAAAGAAATGTACCCTTCTTAGACAAGGTAGCAAAAGAAGAGATGTACCTTGAAGGTAAGATATATTAACTGCTAGAATATTAACTGCAATTTAATTTCTCCATATCCAGTATTCACAATACTCGTGAGGATAGCTCCCATTTCATTGGATATATTCTGAGATTTCTTGTTAACTTAGTATATACAGAGCATACATCTCAATTTAAAAAGTATGGTGTTCAGAGGAGAGTCATTTGAAGGTAGCTATAATTTCAAGTTTATTAACCATAAAGTCTAACATTGAAGATTACATAAAATTTTATCAAAATTTAAAAACAATAGACCACATTGAAAGAAAATACTTAAAAAGCATGGTGATATTGGTTAAGAAATTGATTAAAGTATCAGAATATACTTAAATATATTTATTCTGCTTCTGTTTATTTCTATGTTTAGTCAACATAAATAGCTTAAAAATTTTTTTCCTTACTACAAAAATGTCATTTTGCTTTAACTTATATATGTTATTATTTTACCCTTTAGGGTACAACATAATATTATAATTAATAAAGGAATTTTTTAAACACTACATAATTTCAATTACCTTAGTATTCATACCTTTTCAAATTTGTACTACTTTGGACAATATATTATATACTCAGCTGTTATTACTTTCTAATTTAATTCCATTTTTGTCAAAGAATATGCTTTGTATGACTTGAATCCTCATACATTTATTGAGACTTGTTTTATGGCCCAGAATATGGTCTATACTGGTATGTATCTCCTGTCCACATAGATGAATTTTACTGTCATTGAGGAGAGTGTTCCACAAATGTAATGAGATCAAGTAAGTTGATATTTCGCTCAAATCTGCTATATCCTGTTGCTTTTCTGTGTTTGTTCTATTAATTACCAAGAGAGATATATTGAAATATCTGACTATAATTGTGGATCTGTCTCCTTTTTGATCTAACAGGTTTTTCTTCACATACTTAGAAGCTTTGCTTTGGAGCAAAATTTAGGTTTGTTCTTTCCCCTCAATGAACTGTCTGCTTTATCATTATTATGATAAACCCTACTTTATCCCTGGTAATAGTCTTTGTCCTGAAGTCTACTTTGTTTTTAGTAAAGTCACTCCAGCTTTCTTTTGACTAGTGTTAGAATGGTGTATATTTTTCCATCCTTTTACTCTTAACCTATTAGTGCTTTTCATTTAACATAGTTCCTGTAGGCAGCACACATTTAGGTCTGACTTTTAAAAAAATCCAATTGGACAATCTTTTTAGTTAAGGTGTTTAGACCATTTACATTTAATGTGGTTATTGATATGGTTGAGTTAATTATCTTGTTATTTGTTTTCTGTCATAATTCTGGAATGAAAAGACGTTTTGTTCTTTATTATTCCATGTTTCCTCCTTATGTAGCATAGGAAACTAGAAAAATTATTTTAAAAGTTCAATATTGCTAGACTACAACAGTGAAATCAGGCTCTTTCTAGGAAAAACAAGCCCTCTTTTGCATTTGTTTATGGTATTTTAACTAAGTGTTAATTGTTCATCCTTCAAGATAAGGCAAGTAATTCTTTGTGTACTTTTATCTGTTTCCTTTTTCTCTGCAGATGAGAATCCAGGACATTTGATTCTGATATCAAACCACACTTCCCCTCCTAGTATATAACCAATCAATTCTTCAAGCTTTTCAAATTTACCCTGAGTCCCCTTCAAATACCACAGAGAAGTGGAAGCTGGGGTCTGAGACAAAAAGGTTAAAGCAGCTACATCTTGACATAATTTTACTTTAAGTTCTTTCTTCTTTCAAAGTTCTGCTAATTTGCATTCTTCTCCAAGGAGAGAAAAAGTAAGTTACACTGACGCTCCAAAAGGGAAATGCTCCTCTTAAATGGGGATCCTCGCACACGGCAGCAACCTGTGCACCCGGGGATAGAACTACAAATCCACTAGGCTCGGCTTCCTTAAGGGTCAGCCCTGATTGTATGCTGGGGTCAACCTGAACAGATCAGAGCTCAAGGCTTCTGAGGCTCTTTCTGCTCAGAACGGTATTTCCCAGCGGCCACCGCGCCGATCCACTTCCGGTCTCCAGGGGTTGACGACATAGTGGGGTAAGATCTTCACGTCCGAGGAAGAGATCAGTGGCTTCGGGAGATCACTGCGGACTGGGGCTTGAACCTGACCAACCCGACAGTGGGGGTGGGCGAGGGAGGCGCTCAGAGTAGGAACCCCGGGGTGCAGACAAGACCTGCCGGATTGCCTGGCGTGCGTGCGCGGGCATCAGAGGAGGGGGATTGTGCCATCATGAGTGACGGAGGGGACTGTGTGAGTGTGTGCGTGAGGCCCTTTGCACAGGCCCGGGAGTACGGGTGGACGCAGAGCACTTTGCTCGGGCTGTGTGTATGTCACTGCCCCTAGGCTCCTGCTGCTTCCTCTGTCTTTCCCCTTCACAGCTGCGGGGGCTGCAGCAAAGGAATGGCTCCAGTAGGGAGGTCAGATATTGAGCCGACAGTGAAGTGAAGAAGTACAGAAGTGCCCCTGAGTGTTCCCCAGGAGGGCAGCTGCATGTTGAGAACCACAGCGTCCTCAGTCAGAGCTCTGTCCCCAGGAACCAGCTCCAAACTGGTTGTACTGGTTGAACCGATTCCTCCTCCTTTTACTTCCTTCCCATTTCGTGTAAAGTGAGGGAAATTGTGGCCGTGGAGGGAGGGTGCTTTTATTTATTATTTATTTATTTATTTAAGACGGAGTTTCGCTCTTGTTACCCAGGCTGGAGTGCAATGGCGCGATCTCGGCTCACCGCAACCTCCGCCTCCTGGGTTCAGGCAATTCTGCCTCAGCCTCCCGAGTAGCTGGGATTACAGGCACGTGCCACCATGCCCAGCTAATTTTTTGTATTTTTAGTAGAGACGGGGTTTCAACATGTTGACCAGGATGGTCTTGATCTCTTGACCTCGTGATCCACTCACCTTGGCCTCCCAAAGTGCGGGGATTATAGGCGTGAGCCACCGCGCCTGGCAGGGAAGCTGCTTTTAAACTTAGTCTGCGCTCCAAGCAGTCTGGAGTCTCACCCTTGCCTTATCCTTCCCAGTCGTATTATTCAAAAGAAGGACCTGAAGAAGGATGAGAGCGTTGTTGCTGCACACCTAAAAGTCAAGGGTGAGGTTGTGCTTTGTATTTGTTCAAGAAATGCGTTTTTGATTTTAGAATATTGAGGTTCCTGTAAATTTTCAGTAAATCTAGGGGGATATGCAAATTGATTTGTGTCCCCTCCCATTGTGCCCCCTCCCTTACCTTTCCATTTAATATTCACAAAACCATTTGGCAAAATATTCACACCTTCCTGTGCACTCTCTTTTGCTAAGCTAGTACTGAAAGACATCTCCAGTAGTTAATATTAAAGCTCCATTTTAGACTCGTATTTGGGAAGGAGGTGGTTAGTGTTTAGGTGGAATCACACACCGGACATCTGTTGGTCTTTACAGACCTCCTTTTCAAAACAGGGAAGCATGAAGATGGTTGGATGACTTCAATTTGTCTGTGAGGCTTTCAGGAGTGGGAAAGTGACCGCACAGAAATTGGTATCAACAAGAGTCAGGATTTTTCCAGGAAGTCCATGGGATGACATTTGTAATACTTGCCAGATCTCTCTGAGGTTTGGCAGCTCCAGTCGTCTTTTGGGCGTTTGTGTGTGTGTGACTGTGGACTGTAAGAGGCAGTACACTACTGTGGTTAAGAATAGGAGAGTGGATCCAGAGTATCTGGGTTGGAATGCTGGTTCTGTCATTAGAATGAATTAATATTGTAAAGCCCCTTAGAGCAGTAGGCATATAATAATGTTTAATATGTTTTCACTGTTGTTTTTGTGTGGTCATTTTAAGTCATTCCCCTTGACTTTCTATAGAACAGGAGCATTAGGAATATGTGATTCATTGTGATTGCTGCTTGTACATTAAGAAAATGAGTGAGATGCTCAATGATCTAGGACAAAAATTCTTTTTAAATCGGCAGATACAACTATATGTATTTATCATGTACAACATGGTTGTTTTATGGTATTCAACATTGTGGAATGTCTAAATCTAGGTAATTAACCATGCAGTACCTCACATAGTTATCATTTTTGTGGTGAGAACACTTCATGTACACTCTCCTAACATTTTTCAAGACTACAGAACATTGTTATTAATTGTAGATACTGTGTTGTGTAATAGTTCTCTTGAACTTATTTCTTCTATCTTTCTGAAATTTTATGTCATTTGACCAACATTTCCCCAGTCAACACTGCTTCCTTTTCTCCCTCATCTGCATTACCCCAGATCTGTAAACACCATTCTACTTTCCATTTCTATGATATCAATTTTTTTTAGATTCGGCTGATGAGTGAGATCATGTGTCTTTCTGTGCCTGACTTACCTCACTTAATATGATGTTCTCCAGGTTTATCCATGTTTTTGCAAATGACAGAATTTTCTGCTTTTTATGCTAAATATTATTCCCTTGTGTATATATACCTGCATATATGCCACATTTTCTTTATCCATTCATTCATTGATAGACACGTCGGTTGATGCTATATCTTGGCTGTTGTGAATAGTGCTGCAATAAACACGAGTGTGCTGATATCTCTTTGACACACAGATTTCATTTCCTCTGGATATATACCCAGTAGTGGGACTGCTGGATCATATGGTAGTTCTATTTCTAATTTTTTGAGAAACATCCATACTGTTTTCCATAATGGCTGTATCACTTTACATTCTCACCCACAGTGTGCAAGGGTTCCCTTTTCTCTACATTCTCACAAACGCTTCTTAACTTTTGTCTTTCCAATAGCCACCCCAACACATATGAGGTGATATCTTATTGTAGGTTTAATTTTCGTTTCCCTTATGATTAGTTTATTTTTTCCTATACTGTTGGCCACTTATATGTCTTCTTTTGGGATGTGCCTATTCAGGTCCTTTGCCCATTTTTTAATCAGGTTTTATTTTTGCCGTTGTTTGGTTTCCTCATATATTCTGGATATTAACCTCTTATCATTTAAATGGTTGCAAATATTTTCTCTCATTCTGTTGGTTGTCTCTTCACTTTGTTGACTGTTTCTTTTTCTGTGCAGAAGCTTTTAAGCTTGATATAATTTCATTTGTTCATTTTTGCTTTTGTTGCCTGTGTTTTTGAGGTCAAATCCCAAAATCATTGCTCAGATCAGTTTCATTGAGCTTTTCCCTCTATGTTTTCTTCTATTTATTTCATAGTTTAGGATCTTAAATTTAAGTGTTTAATCCATTTAGAGTTGATTTTTGTATAATGGTTTGAGATAAGGGTCTAATTTCCTTTTTCTACATATGGATACTTACTTTTCACAACAGTATTTTTTGAAGAGTCTGTCTTTTCCCATTGTATGTTCTTGGTACCCTCATCAAAAATCAGTTGGTTATAAATGTATGGACTTTTTCTGGGCCTCTCTAGTCTGTTTCTTTGGTCTATGTGTCTGTTTGTATGTCAGTATGCTGTTTGATTACTATAGCTTTGTAGTATATATTGAAGTCAGGTAGTTTGATGCCTCCAACTTTGTTCTTTTTTCTAAAGATTGCTTTGACTATTTGGGTCTTTTGTGGTTCTATACAAATTTTAGCTTTTTTTTTTTTCTATTTCTGTAAGGTATGTAGGGCTGAAATTCTTAACCTGAGTTCCTGTGATTCCATTTACAGTCTCGGGGACCAAAAGCACTTGAAATAAAATATTGAAGCATCATAGAAATTATAAATGTGGGTTTTAGAGGGAGAAGTAGTATATAATTTCACAAGATTATAAAAATTTATGTGACTCATGAAGTTTGGATCCATGGGTTTAGATAGAACATTGGTTCTCAGCTGGGGCAATGTTTAGAAACTTTTGGTTGTCATGCTGTTGGGGAGGGTCCTACTTAGATCTAATGGACAGAGGTCAGGAATGCTGCTAAAGATTGTATTATTATGCACAGGATTGCTCTCCCCAGTCCCCCAAATAGGAATTATCCAGCACAATATGTCAGTAGTGTCTAGGGTGAGAAACCATGGTCTAGAATCAAAAGATTGTGATATCTGGAATGACATTGTAAATGATCTTGTATAAACTAAGTGTTCTGTAAGAGAGAAATCATTAAGCAAATCATACTAGACTCAAGTGATAGAGTATTATGTAGGTAATAAAATGATGTCCCTTGGATGTAGGCAAGAGCTTGGTTTCCTCCATATTCCACCTGTTCACTGCCAGTTTATTTGTGAGAGTGTGTGTGTGGGGACAAGGAAAGTGATGAGAGAGGGGTGGAAGTGTGCGTGTTAGCAGGGGTAGTTGAGAAATAAGAATGGAGGATAAAATAGTTATTTGTTTCAAGTCACTCTGGGAGCATTGAGACATAGCTTGACTTATGGCCTTTTTTGTTGTTTTCCAGGAGAGAAGCTGGAAGAAGATTGACCAATTTCATAATTCTAAAAACATGGTCCATGTAAGTTGGTATTTCTCTTTTCTCCTTGATATATGGTGACTTTCAGCTTAGGCAACTGTTATTATTTAACCTGAAGCTTCTTACCTAAGGAGCCAAAATCTTACACCCCAGTTCGTCCCATTACAGTGAAGGTTGGCGACAAAAAAAAAAAAAATCAATGTTCTTCCTATTTTTACCTCTGTTTTCCTACTGGCTTTGATGTTTTCTTAGAGGATCAGGAAGAATATTGGAACAGTGGAGAAGTCAGTCCCCATAGGGAAACAGGGTTTTGTGGGTTTGTTAAGTGACAGATGATTGACCACATTTGGGAACACTTTGAAACTTCACAGACTGGAGCTTTCCAGGTAGCTAAGGTAGAATTCCATAGTGAGTGGCCCCAGTCTGCAAATGTGACAAGGTGATCTGCTTTATGAGGCTTTTAGGAAAATGATCAGTGACAACGGTGGGCAGTGACAGGGAGATTATTTGGGGCATGAGTGATAGGTGATTACAGATTCTCTGGCCAGATGTGGTGGCTCATGCCTGCAATCCCAGCACTTTGGGAGACTGAGGCAAGTGGAGGTCAGGAGTTTGAGACCAACCTGGCCAACATGGTGAAACCCTATCTGTGCTAAAAAACAAAACAAAACAAAACAAAACAAAAAACCAAAAATTAGCCGGCGTGGTGGCACATACCTGTAATCCCAGCTACTCAGGAGGCTGAGGCAGGAGAATCACTTGAACCTAGGAAGTGGAGGTTACAGTGAGCCAAGATCATGCCACGGCACTCCAGCTTGGGTGACAGAATGAGACTCCATCTGGCCATCCTAAATGTATAAACAGAAAAAAATGATTAAATCTAATATGTCAGTTATATTGACTTTCATGCAGCTTATAAAAAAGCATTTGTCATGACAAGAAAAAATACTTTTGTTATCATCTCATACCATAATGAACTTGAGGATTAAGAACATTCTTCAATTGTATGCAACCCCACCTTTTTTTTTTTTCGTCTGAGACAGGGTCTCGCTCTGTAGCCCAGGCTAGAGTGCAGTGGCATGATCACAGCTGTAGCCTTGAACTCCTGGGCTCAAGTGATTCTCCTACCTCAGCCTCCTGAGTAGCTGGGACTATAGGTATGTGCTACCACTCACAGTTACTTGTTTAATTTTTGCAGAGATGGGATATCATTTATGTTGCCCAGGCCGGTCTCAAACTCCTAGGCTCAAGCAATCCTCCTACCTCTGCCTCCCAAAATGCTGGGACTATAGCCATGAGCCACCATGCTCAGCCAGCAGCAGACTTCTTTCTTGAAGAATGTGTAGGCACTCTGTGAATTTCCATATTGCTCCTTTCTTACAGTTCAGTCCTTTACTTCCTCTCCTTTCATCTTGAAACAATTTTCTTCAATTTTACCATAATACATGTGTTTGTGGTTTCAGGGATCAGTGACATTCAGGGATGTGGCCATCGACTTCTCTCAGGAAGAGTGGGAGTGCCTGCAGCCTGCTCAGAGGACCTTGTACAGGGATGTGATGCTGGAGAACTACAGCCACCTGATCTCACTGGGTAAGGTCCTCTGCCCCAGTTAATTTAGCATCTGTTCTCTGGAATATCAGCTTTCTTCACCATGAATTTCAGGGCTGTCTTTTAAGAGGTATCCGAATTCCTTCTTCTTGTTCCCAAAGGAGTGATTTGAGATGTTGGGTTGAAAACAGGCACCTCCCTGGAGCTCCTGCAACTTGCCTACTCCACAGTGGCCTCCTCCATTACACTGGTCCTCTCTGTGATTTCTTCTCTCTCTTCATGACTATTGGACTGAATCTGAAATTCATTGAATGTACAAGATTTCAAATTCAGTCCCATAGTCATGAAATTATTTGTTCTTCAAACATAATATGAAACCATGTTCTTGGACAATAACTTCCCATAGTCATGAAGCTTGGACAATAACTTCCCATAGTCATGAAGTTATTATTGTCCAAGAACACAGTTTCATATTATGTACAGTCATGAAGTTATTGTCCAAGAACCAGGTTTCATATTATGTTTGATCTCAGAATTACTGTAGCTTTTCTTTGTTTATTGATTGGTTTTTGTTTTTCTGATCCACCTGTAAGGAGAAGAGTGTCTTGAATTTTTCTATCAAAAGAACCACTATGATCACTGGGAGGCTGAGGCTGCAGTGAGGTGTACCCATCACTGCACTCCAGCCTGGGCAACAGAGCGAGATCCTGTCTCAAAAACAAAAACAAACAAAAATATCTGTGATTTACAATACTGATTGGATTGACAGAATTCATTTAATACTAAAGTGAATGAATGAATTCCATTGCCTTCAACAAACATTCTATTACTTGTTTTGTAGTTGAAAGTTTCAGGCCATGAAGTTTATGTATTTTCATTGAGTGAATATACTAAATGAGCTGTACATGTCTAAGCATGCAAAAGAAATGACAATAAACATAATAATTCTTGACTTTGTGCAACTGCATATCAGGCAATGTTAGACACATATTAACTTGTTTAGTCTTAGTATCAATCATATCAATATAAAATACTAGCAATATAAAATTTACTATCAACATAAAATAGGTATTATATCATCCCCATTTTAGAGTTCAGAAAACCAAAGGACAGAGTTTAAGTGACTTACCTGAGGTCATACTGCTAGTGAGCCACAGAGACAGGATTTGAATGTGAAAGTCTGGCTTGAAGTTTCCTGCTCTCAGCCACTCAGTTATACCTCTTTTCGAGGGATAAGATTCTGAGTTTAAATGAAACAAAGTCCTTTTCTAACATAGAGTTCTCTTACTCAACCTCTCACTCTTATTTGAAGTCTCTTCTCAATATTGTTTTGACACGTAATTTATTATAAGTTTAACCAACTTTCAAAGACTTGAATACCGAGACCAGCTCGGCCGTAGAGACCCCACCCGGGTGGCGCTGAAGGCATTAAGAAGCAGACACCTAGATAGAACAGCAAAGTGGGACTATTCCGGGGGCCAACAGCCTTCAGAGCTGAGAGCCCCAAAGGGCTGACAGCATTCTGGGCATAAGGGCCTCCAGCAGACTCTGACCACGTATCTCTGAACAGGTGATTATTATTAACAGCAGGTGTCCTGTGTTTTCTCATAGAACCAAGGTAAACTAGGTAGGTAGCTGGTGCCTACTTACTACTGATCACAGAAAAACTAAAAAGTATTCTCCATGAGGGAGCCATGGGGCAGGGTCCATATCCCATGCTTAAAGAATTGTTTTAACCGGTGTGTGATATACATATACTGTCTTGCCACTTTAGAATGCCCCAAGTAGTTTTCCACTGTTGGGTGCAGGGGGCTGGGGGGAGCGGCTAGGTTTTCCTTGCCATCACTCTTCTTAGCAAACAATATATTTTATCATACACTCAGCATTTCTCAGCAATCATACACTCAGCATTTCTCAACATTTGAAAAAAATTATATTAAAAAAATTCTGTATGTGTCATTTCTTTTAATCAGGAAGTTCCATTTCTAAACCAGATGTGATTACCTTACTAGAACAAGAGAAAGAGCCCTGGATGGTTATAAGGAAAGAAGCAAACAGATGGTATCCAGGTAAGTGAGAGGGTAAACAGGCAGTGGGAAGCCATCATTGACCTGGACAGCCCATGTGCTCAGAAAGGAGTCACACCCCTGAGCTGTGGTTTAAAAAACTTTAATAACCCACTGTTGGACAAAAATGCCCAAGACCTGGGAAGGAAATAAAGATTACAGCAGGAGCTATCCCCTAATCACCTAATTTCTTTTCTCTTATGTCCTTCCCCTTTTAGTGGAGTAAGCGCCCTCTTTTTGTCCCAGTGTAAACTTTTTTTGTTTGTTTTAGGTGGAATCTTGCTCTGTCCTCCACTGTGCAGTGCAGTGGTGCAATCTTGGCTTACAGCAACCTCCGCCTCTCGGGTTCAAGCAATTCTCATACCTCAGCCTCCCAAGTAGCTGGGATGATGGGTGCCTGCCACCACAGCTGGCTAATTTTTGTAATTTTAGTAGAGATGGGGTTTTGCCATGTTGGCCAGGCTGGTCTTGAACTCCTGACCTCATGTGATCTGCCCGCCTCAGTCTCCCAAAGTGCGGGGATTACAGGCATGAGCCACCATGCCCAGCCCGTTTGTCAACTTTTTAATTTGATTTTTTTTTTTTTTTGCTGTTATTTGGGTCTCTTGTCAGAGAAATAGTTTGCAAATAATTTCTCATTTAATTTTGTCTATTCCCCCTGTTGATAGTTCCTTTGCTGTGCAGAGAAACTTTTTAGTTTAATGTAGTCTCATTTGTCTATTTTTGTTTTTGCTCCCTATGCTTTTGCATTGTTAACCAGAAAATTTTTGCCTAGATCAAAGTCCTAAAGCACTTCCTTCATGTTTTCTTTTACTAGTTTTATAGTTTTGAGTTTTACATTTAAGTCTTTAATCCATTTCCTACTGATTTTTGTATATGGTGAGAGATAGGGGTCTAGTTTCATTCTATTGCATATAGATATCCAATTGTTTCAGCACTATTTAGTTTTGAGATGGAGTCCTGCTCTGTCACCAGGCTGGAGTGCAGTGGCAGAATCTGGGCTCACTGCAATCTCTGCCTCCTGGGTTCAGGCAATTCTCCTGCCTCAGCCTCCCAAGTAGCTCGGATTACAGGCGTGTGCCACGACACCCAGCTAATTTTTGAATTTTTTTTAGTAGAGATGGGGTTTCACTATGTTGTCCAGGATGGTCTCGATCTCTTGACCTTGTGATCCACTAGCCTCAGCCTCCTGAAGTGCTGGGATTATAGGCGTGAGCCACGATGCCTAGCCCTATTTATTTATTTTTTTGATTATTATTTTCCAATTTTTATTTTAGGTTCAACGGGTACATGTGTGGGTTTGTTATAAGGGTAAATGTCATATTGTGGTGGGTTTGGTGTTCAGATTATTTTACCACCCAGGTAATAAGCATAATACCCAACAGGTAGTTTTTTGACCTTCACCCTCCTCCCACCCTCCACCCTCAAGTAGGCCCTGGTGTCTGTTGTTCTGTTCTTTGCGTCCATGTGTACTCAGTGTTTAGCTCCCACTTGTAAGTGAGAATATGTAGTATTTGGTTTTCTATTACTTCATTAATTTGCTTAGGATAATGGTGTCCAGCTCCATCCATGTTGCTGCACGTGATCTTGTTCTTTTTTATGGTTGCATAATATTCCTTGGTGTGTATGTACTGCATTTTCTTTGTCCAGGTAACCATTGATGGACATTGAAGTTGATTCCATGTCTTTGGTACTGTGAATAGTGCTGTGATAAACATAGGCATCTATGTGCCTTTATGTTAGAATGGTTTTTTTAAATTTCCTTGTCTGGTTTTGGTTTCATGGTATGCCAGCTTCATAGAATGAGTTAAGGAGAATTTCCTTCTCTGAATTTTTTTGGAATAGTTCGAGGAGAATCGGTGTTAGTTCTTTGAGAGTTTGTAGATAGAATTCAGCAGTGAAGCCATCGGTCCTGGACTTTTCTTTTTTGGGTGACATTTGATTACTGATTCAATCTCATTATTTATTATTGGTCTGTTCATCTTTTCTATTTCTCCCTGATTTAATCTTGGTAGGTCCTATGTGTCTAGGAATTTGTCCATTTCCTCTAGATTTTCCAGTTTGTTAGTATGTCGTTGTTTCTTATAATCTCTGATGATCTTTTCTATTTCTGTGGTGTCAGTGCTAATATCTCCTTTTTTATTTCTGGTTTTGTTTATTTCTTCTCTTCTTGGTTAGTCTAGTTGTTTATTAATTTTATTTATATTTTTTAAAAAACAACTTTTCCTTTCATTAATCTTTTGTATGTTTTAGCTATATTTTATTTAGTTCTGCCATGATTTTTATTATTTCTTTCTTTGTACTAAGTTTAGAGTTGGTTTGTTCTTGTTCTTGTAGTTCCCTGAAGTACATCGTTAGATTGTTTATTTTAAACCTTTCTGCTTTTTTGATGTAGGTGTTTATTGTCATCAACTTCACTCTTAGCAGCACTTTTGCTGTATCCCATAGGTTTTGGTTTGTTGTATTCTGATTTTCATTTGTTTCAAGAAGTTTTTAAAATTTCTTTCTTGATCCAGTGGTTACATAGGATCATGTTGTTTAATTTCCATGTATTGTACAGTATCAAAAATTCTTCTTGTTACTGATTTCTTGTTTTTTCCATGTCTGAGAAAAGACTTGATATAATTTTGGTTTTGAAAAATTTTAAGAATTACATCCTAACATATGGTCTATCCTAGAGAATGTTTTGTGTGCTAATGAGAAAATGTGTATTCTGTAGCTATTTGATGAAATGTTCAGTAAATGTCTGTTAGGCCTATTTTGTCTAATGTGAAGTTTAAATCCAATGTTTCTTTGTTAATTTTCTGTCTAGATGACCTATCTAATTCAGAGTGGGGTATTGAAGTCCCCAACTATTGTTGCACTAGAGTATACCTCTCTCCCTTTTGATCTAATAATATTTACCTTATATATCTGGGTGTTCTAGTATTAGGATTATAGTATGTTTAGAATTGTTATATCTTCTTGCTGAATTGATCCCTTTATCATTATACCATGACCTTCTTTGTCTCTTTTTGCTGTTTTTGACTTAAAATCTTCTTTTTAATGAGATAAATATAGTTCTCACTTTAGCT
This sequence comes from Saguinus oedipus, assembly GCA_031835075.1. Lineage (NCBI taxonomy): Eukaryota > Metazoa > Chordata > Mammalia > Primates > Cebidae > Saguinus > Saguinus oedipus. The sequence continues at coordinate 42,971,471 of CM063187.1, read as the reverse complement.
CTCACTAAAAAGACTTAAAATCTTTTTTTTCTGATATAAATATAGCTCTTACTTTTGGTTTCCATTTGCACAGAATATCTTTTTCCATTCCTTTGCTTTCAACTCATATATGTCTTTATGAGGGAGATGAGTTTCCTGTCAGCAGCATATAGTTGGGTCATGTTTTTAAAAAATCCATTCAGCCAGTCTGTATCTTTTAAATCAAAAGTTTAATCAATTTACATTCATTGTGATTACTGATATGTGAGGGTTTATTCTTGTCATTTTATTAATTTCCAGTTGATTTGTGTATCCTTTGTTCCTTTCTTGCTCTTTTATTTTTTTTTTTAATCATTGTGGTTTGGTTATTTTCTATAGAGGTAACATTTGAGTTCTTTCTCTTTATTTGTGTGTTTGCTGTGTCAGTGGGTTTTATAATTTTGTGTGTTTTCACAATCATAGATAGTGTTCTTTCACATCTAGGTATAGGACTATTTTTTTTTCTACTATAATAATTTGGTAGTATATTTTCTTTTATATATATATATTTTATTGTACTTTAGGTTCTGGGGTATATGTGCAGATCATGCAGGATTGTTGCATAGGTACATACATGGCAATGTGGTTTGCTGCCTCCATCCCCCCATCACCTCTATCTGGCATTTCTCCCCATGTTATCCCTCCTTAACCTCCCCACCCCCAGCTGTACCTCCCCGAGTCCCCCCTCAATGGACCCCAGTGTGTGATGCTCCCCTCCCTGTATCCATGTGTTCTCATTGTTCAACACCCACCTATGAATGAGAACATGCAGTGTTTGATTTTCTGTTCTTCTGTCAGTTTGCTGAGAATGATGGTTTCCAGATTCATCCATGTCCCTACAAAGGACATGAAATCATCATTTTTTTATGTCTGCATAGTATTCCATGGTACATATGTGCCACATTTTCCTTGTCCAGTCTATCATTGATGGGCATTAGGGTTGGTTCCAGGTCTTTGCTATTGTAAACAGTGCTGCAATGAACATACGTGTGCATGTGTCTTTATAATAGAATGATTTGTAATCCTTTGGATATATACCCAGTAATGGGATTGCTGGGTCAAATGGAATTTCTATTTCTATGTCCTTGAGGAATCACCACACTGTCTTCCACAATGGTTGAACTAATTTACACTCCTACCAACAGTATAAAAGTGTTCCTATTTCTCTACATCCTCTTCAGCATCTGTTGTCTCCAGTTTTTTAATGATTGCCATTCTAACTGGTGTGAGATGGTATCTCAATGTGGTATTGATTTGCATTTTTCTAATGACCAGTGATGATGAGCATTTTTTCATATGTTTGTTGGTCTCATATGTTTTTCTTTTGAAAAGTGTCTGTTCATGTCCTTTGCCCACTTTTGAATGGGCTCATTCGTTTTTTTCTTGTAAATTTGTTTTAGTTCTTTGTAGATTCTGGATATTAGCCCTTTGTCAGATGGGTAGATTGCAAAAATTTTTTCCCATTCTGTTGGTTGCCGGTTCACTCTAATGATTGTTCCTTTTGCTATAGAGAAGCTCCGGAGTTTAATTAGATCTGATTAGTCTATTTTGGCTTTTGTTGCCAATGCTTTTGGTGTTTTAGTCATGAAGTCCCTGCCAATGCCTATGTCCTGAATGGTTTTGCCTAGGTTTTCTTCTAAAGTTTTTATGGTGTTACATCTTATGTTTAAGTCTTTAATCCATCTGGAGTTAATTTTAGTGTAAGGTGTCAGGAAGGGGTCCAGTTGCTGTTTTCTGCACGTGGCTAGCCAGTTATCCCAACACCATTTATTAAACAGGGAATCCTTCCCCTATTCCTTGTTTTTGTCCAGTTTGTCAAAGATCAGATGGTTGTAGATGGCTTCCGAGGTCTCTGTTCTCTTCCATTGGTCTATATCTCTGTTTTGGTACCAGTACCATTCTGTTTTGATTACTGTAGCCTTGTAGTATAGTTTGAAGTCAGGTAACATGATGCCTCCAGCTTTGTTCTTTCTGCTTAGAATTGGCTTGGCTATGCAGGCTCTCTTTTGGTTCCACATGAAATTAAAGGTGTTTTTTTCCAGTTCTGTCAAGAGGGTCATAGGTAGCTTGATAAGGATAGTGTTGAATCTATAAATTACTTTGGGCAGTATGGCCATTTTCACAATATTGATTCTTCCTAACCATGATCATGGAATGTTTTTCTATTTGTTTGTGTCATCTCTTATTTCCTTGAGTAGTGGTTCGTAGTTCTCCTTGAAGAGGTCCTTTACCTTCTTTGTTAGTTGTATTCCTAGGTATTTTATTCTCTTTGTAGCAATTGTGCATGGGAGTTCACTCTTGATTTGGCTCTCGTTTAGTCTGTTATTGGTGTATAGAAATGCTTGTGATTTTTGCACATTGATTTTTTATCCTGAGACTTTGCTGAAGTTGCTTATCAGTTTAAGGAGATTTTAGGCTGAGATGATGGGGTCTTCTAAATATACAATCATGTCATCTGCAAATACAGACAATTTGACTTCCTCCTTTCCTAACTGAATACCCTTTATTTCTTTTTCTTGCCTGATTGCTGTGGCTAGAACTTCCAATACTATATTGAATAGGAGTGGTGAGAGAGGGCATCCTTGTCTAGTGCCACATTTCAAAGAGAATGCTTCCATTCAGTATGATATTGGCTGTGGGTTTGTGGTAAATAGCTTTTATTATTTTGAGATATGTTCCATCAATACCTAGTTTATTGAAAGTTTTTAGCATAAAGCGCTGTTGAATTTTGTCAAAGGCCTTCTCTGTATCTATTGAGATAACCATGTGGTTTTTGTCTTTGGTTCTGTTTATGTGATGGATTAGGTTTATAGACTTGTGTATGGTGAACCAGCCTTGCATCCCTGGGATGAAGCCTACTTGATTGTGATGGATAAGCTTTTTGCTGTGCTGTTGCAATCGGTTTGCCAGTATTTTATTGAAGATTTTTGCATCTATGTTCATTGTAGATATTGGCCTAAAGTTTTCTTTTCTTGCTGAGTCTCTGCCGGGTTTTGGTATCAGGATGATGTTGGTCTCCTAAAATGATTTGGGAAGGATTCCCTCTTTTTGGATTGTTTGGAATAGTTTCAGAAGGAGTGGCACTACTCCTCTGGTAGAATTCGGCTGTGATCCCATCTGGACCTGGGCTTTTTTTGGTTGGTAGGCTACTAATTGCTGTTTCAACTTCAGCCCTTGTTATTGGTCTATTCAGGGTTTCAACTTCTTCCTGGTTTAGGCCTGTACAGGAATTTGTCCATTTCTTTCAGATTTTCTGGTTTATGTGCATAGAGTTGTTTGTAGTAATCTCTGGTTGTAGGTTGTATTTCTGTGGAATCGGTGGTGATATCCCCTTTATCATTTTTTATTTCATCTATTTGATTCTTCTCTCTTTTTTTATTAATCTGGCTAGTGGTCTGTTTATTTTGTTGATCTTTGAACTCTTAAGCATATCTTGCAGGGCTGGTCTACCCTCAGCTTTTGCTTATCTGGGAAGGATTATTCTTCTTCATTTATGTTCGTTAATTTGCTGAGAATAGTATCCTTGACTGACAATTTTCTTCTTTCAGCACTTTGAATATATCATTTCATTCTCTCCCATTTCTTTCTGTTGAGAAGCCTACTGTTAGTCTGATGAGAGTTACCTTTAAGTGACTAGATGCTTTTCTCTTGCTGTTTTTGATATTCTCTCTTTGTCTTTGATTTTTGTATTTCGACCATAATGTGCCATGGAGAAGACCTTTTTGTGTTGTATCTCTTTGGGTATCTCTGAACTTCCTGTATCTGGATATCTACATCTCTTGCTAGAGTTGGCAAGTTTCCAGCTATTATTTCATTAAGCAGATTTTCTTTTCTTTATTTTTTCTCTTCATCTCTGGGACCTCAAAAATTCAAATATTTGGTTGTCTTATGATGTCCCATTAGGGACTTTGTTTCTTCTTCTTTGTTTCTTTTTCTCTTTTTGTCTGACTAGGATATTTCAAAAGAATTACCTTTATATTCTGAGATTCTTCTACTTTATCTAGTCTGTTGTTGAAGATTTCAAATGTATTTTATATTTGAGTCAATGAATTAATCTGTTTCAAAATTTCTGTTTGGTTCTTTTTTATAATGAAATTGCTAAATTTCTTCTTATCCTGAGGGTTTTTTTTCTCATTTCTTTGTATTGTTTTTCTAAATTCTCTTGTATCTCACTTGGCTTCTTTAATGTAATTATTTTGAATTCTTTTACTAGGATATAGCATTCCCTGCCCCCCCGCCATTGGAATGTTTAAGGAGAATTATTATGTTCCTGGGGCAATGTCATGTTTCCTTCTTTTTTTTTTTTTAATATCCTATGTTCTTATGTTGATACCTGCACATCTGACATAATAGCTACTTCTCATTTTTTTTGAATTTGCTTTTGTAGGGGAGTCTTTTTTCCTAAAGCTGTATCTATGGTGTAGTTAGATAGGAAATTTTAGCTTTGTTTCTGTGTGTGTCCAGTAGGGTTGTTATGTAGTATCATGATTTTTTGGGGGCTGTAAACAGTGTCATTGGTGTCTGTGATTTCTTCTTTGGCTTTGGGTGTGATGGTTAGTGGAGGGTGTGGTGAAGTTTTATTGGGGATGAGGAGTGATACAGTTTAGTTATGAGTGATATGAGAAAGGTTCTATCTACCAACTTCGTTGGTTTTGGCTGATAAAACCAATAAAGGTTTTATTGGTTTGAATTGATGGTTTCAGTTGATGAAAGTACTTTATATGCATGTGTGCTATAGGAAAATAAAATATGTTTGCTTTCTTCATTTCTTTCAGATTTGGAGTCAAAATATGGACCTGAGAAAGTATCTTCAGAAAATGTTATCTCTGAAGTAAATTTACCCAAACAGATTATAAAGCAAATAAGTAAAACTGTTGGCCTTGAGGCCTTTTATTTTAGAAATGACTCAGAATATAGAAGGTTTGAGGGACTACAGGGATATCAAGAAGGAAATATCAATCAGAAGTTGATGAGCTATGAAAAACTGCCTACTTATACTCCTCATGCTTCTCTTATTCACAATACACATAAACCATATGAATGTAAGGAATGTGGGAAATACTTTAGTCGTGGTTCAAATCTTATTCAGCATCAGAGTATTCATACTGGGGAGAAACCCTTTGAATGTAAAGAATGTGGGAAAGCCTTTCGACTTCACATACAATTTACACGACATCAGAAATTTCATACTGGTGAGAAACCTTTTGAATGCAAGGAATGTGGAAAGGCCTTTAGTCTTCTCACCCTGCTTAATCGCCATAAGAATATTCACACAGGTGAGAAACTGTTTGAATGTAAGGAATGTGGTAAGTCCTTCAATCGTAGCTCAAACCTTGTTCAACATCAGAGTATTCATGCTGGTGTAAAACCGTATGAATGTAAGGAGTGTGGGAAAGGCTTTAATCGTGGTGCACATCTTATTCAGCATCAGAAGATTCATTCCAATGAGAAACCCTTTGTATGTAGGGAATGCGGGGTGGCCTTTCGATATCATTACCAACTTATTGAACATTGCCAAATTCATACAGGTGAGAAACCCTTTGAATGTAAGGAATGTGGAAAGGCCTTTACTCTTCTGACAAAGCTTGTTCGACATCAGAAGATTCACACTGGTGAGAAGCCCTTTAAGTGCAGGGAATGTGGGAAGGCCTTTAGTCTTCTCAACCAGCTAAATCGCCATAAGAACATTCACACAGGTGAAAAACCGTTTGAATGTAAGGAATGTGGGAAGTCCTTCAACCGTAGCTCAAACCTTATCCAACATCAGAGTATTCATGCTGGTGTAAAACCGTATGAATGTAAGGAGTGTGGGAAAGGCTTTACTCGTGGTGCACATCTTATTCAGCATCAGAAGATTCATTCCAATGAGAAACCTTTTGTATGCAGGGAATGTGAGATGGCCTTTAGATATCATTGCCAACTTATTGAACATTCTCGAATTCATACTGGTGACAAGCCATTTGAATGTAAAGACTGTGGGAAGGCCTTCAATCGTGGCTCAAACCTTGTTCAACATCAGAGTATTCACACTGGTGTGAAGCCCTATAAATGTAAGGAGTGTGGGAAGGCTTTTAGACTTCACCTACAACTTTCTCACCATGAGAAAACTCATACAGGTGAGAAACCCTTTGAATGTAAGGAATGTGGGAAATTCTTTCGTCGTGGTTCAAATCTTAATCAACATCGAAGTATTCATACCGGAAAGAAACCCTTTGAATGCCAGAAATGTGGGAAAGCCTTCCGACTTCATATGCATCTTATTCGACATCAGAAATTGCATACTGGTGAGAAACCCTTTGAATGTAAGGAGTGTGGGAAAGCTTTTAGACTTCATATGCAACTTATTCGACATCAGAAATTTCATACTGGTGAGAAACCCTTTGAATGTAAGGAATGTGGAAAGGTTTTTAGTCTTCCCACCCAGCTTAATCACCATAAGAACATTCATACAGGTGAGAAGCCATCTTGAATGTAAGGAATGTGGGAAGTCCTTTAATCGTGTCTCAAACCATGTTCAACATCAGAGTATGTATGCTGGTATAAAACCATGTGAATGTTAAGGAGTGTGGGAAAGGCTTCAATCGTGGTTCAAACCTTATTCAGCATCAGAAAATTCATTCTAGTGAGAAACTCCTTGTATGTAAGGTGTGGAGGAAGATCTTTAGATATCATTACCAACTTATTGAACATTACCAAATTCATACTGGTGGAAGACCCTTTGAATGTAAAGAATGTGGAAAAACCTTTAGTTTTCTGACACAGCTTGCTTGACCTCAGGTCATTTATACTGATGAGAAGCCATTTGAATCTGAGGAATATGGGAAGGCCTTTAGTAGTGGTTCAAACTTTGTTCAAAATCAGAGTATCCGTACTAGTGAGAAACTCTATGAATGTAAGGAGTGTGGGAAAACTTTTAGATTTAGTATTGTCTTCACTGCACATCAAAGAATTCATAACAGTGTGAAACCCTTTGAATGTAAGGAATGTGGGAAGACCTTTAGTTGTAACTCAAAGCTTGTTCAACTTGTTAAAATTCATACTGGTGAGAAACTGTATAATGTAAGGAATGGGAGAAAGCATATGCTGTGGATGATCAGCTTTCTCAACATTAGAAAATTTATAATAGAAATTTTATGAATATCAGAAATGTGGACAAGCCTTCACTGTGTATGAAAAATTTACTTAACACCAGAGAACTCATATGGATGAGAAATCCTGTGAACATAAAAGAATGTGCTGAGAACTTTCATCATGGCCTGGGATTTGCTTAACATCAGAGTATTCATACTGCTGAGAAATCCTTTGAGTGTAAGGAATGTGGGGTGTTTTATAGCAACTCTAAATACGGTAGAGTTCAGAGAAGATAATTCTTGTGAGAAATTCTTTGAATGAAGAATATAGGGTAGTTGTCATGTTCACAGTATACTCCTTATGTAATGCTTTACCAGATACAGGCATACCTTGCTTAATTGTGCACAGTTATTGTGTTTTATGCAATTTGAAGGTTTGTGGCAACCCAGCAGTAAGACGATCAGAATCATTTTCCAAACATCATGTGTCCATTTTGTGTCTTTATGTCACATTTTGGTAATTCTCAGAATATTTCAAACTTTTTCGTTGTTACATGTCCATCATGGTGATCAATGACTAGTGATTTTTGATGTTACTATTGTAATTGCTTTGGGATACCACAAATACTGCCCATAAAAGATGGTGAACCTAGTTGATACTTGTTGTGGGTTTTGAAAAAATAGTTAAATATACAATCATATACCCCCACCTAGATACAAAATTGTTAACAATTTGCCATGTTTATTTTTTGTATATTTGTTGTGCCATAGAGAATAAGTTTTAGACTTCATGACACTTTACCCCTTATTTAATCAGCATGGGTATCAACCAAACATAAAGACAATATCATATAGCCATAGTGCCATAATTACCCTTAAGGAAAGTATTCATAATTCTGTAATATCATTCCATTTTCAGATTTCTTCACTGGCCCCCAAACCATCTTTTATGGCTATTCATATTTAAAGGAGAATCCATTGCAGATTCTGAATTGCATTTGGTTATCTCTCTTCAGTATATTGTAGCCTGGAAACCCTATAAATGTTAAGATCTCATATTTTGGTAGGTATTAGAATCACCTGTGGAACTTAGTAAAACTACAGAGGCTTAAGCCCTAGCTTATAAGCCTGGGCCTCTGTGTTTTTACTTTTTATTTCTCCAGGTGATTCTGATACCAACCAGAGTTAGAGAGCCACTGGTCTAGAACATTTCTCCTTATTCTTAAAAAATGACATTAAATTTTGACTAGCCCAGGAAAGTTGTCTGCTATGTGTTTAGATTTCTTTCTTTATAGTGTCATTTAGCGTTGTTCTCTCTGTTGTATATTTTGTACAAGAGACTTTGAGTCCAGAGGCTTTGTTAGGTCTAGATTAAACATTTTGGGGAAGAATACTTTGTGGGTTATTTGTATGTCATGTTTTATTGTCAGAAAACATTTAAGTACAGGTCCTTGCATTAGTGAAACTAAGTTTGATCATTTGGGTAAGCTGGTAGCTACCATGTTAAGTAATCTATGGAGAGACTTTGTCACCCCTGAAAAATTATAGTCATGTGTATTTTATCCCTGGATTGAATACAAAATGAAAATAGAAATAGACGATTGAGAAATGAATGCCATCAAGGTATCAACATAATTCAACTTGTGTGATATGGCTGACACTGTACTCAGTACAAAATTAGCACTTCTAGTTTATGCAGGGAGCCAAGGTTGTTTTGTCTGGAACCTTGTTTTTGTTCAGCATTTATCACCAGCACCTATAGCATGTCTGGTACATGAGCTATTGATAAACTTCAAAAAAAAAATTAGTGCTTAAATCAAGCTATAAAATGTGATACCATTGTGGGATCATGAATTATATTAATTTTTTAAAGATCAATAATAATCCTTTATGATTTTATTCCAGTATATTTAAAATCTATAAAGTGATAATTTATATTGATAGCTTCTTCTTTTTGTGAATATACCCTTATCAGATTATTATTGTTTTGATAGGCAATTCTATTTCTTAACATTTAATTGCATCTATAATCATAAGTAAAGTTATAATTTTCTAAATATTTTTCAGGTTTTGTTATTGCAATGATTTTATAAATCTTATAAAATACAGTTATATAAAACTTGGCTTTCTAGTCTCATGTTCCTATTTTTTATTTCCAGTTTCATCTTTTTCGTATTGATTCTCTTTGACTTTTTTTTATTTGAACTCAACAGATTCCCTGGGCATTAACCCAGCACAACTCCTTTATGGGTCATTGCACGTCCTGGTAGTGTCATTAAGGATTGTCATGAAAGATCCCTGGAGGCCTTGCAATGAAACTCTATTATCATGCAATCTTGGCATTTCCAAGTTGGAAGTCAGAGTCCCTTTGCAAACATAATAAAACACTTCAAAGTATTTGCTAAAGTTACAAACCAAGTATGTACAAATTTAAAAATCACCTTATACTTTTAAAAGCAGAAAAGTCGTCCATAGAATATTTCCTTGCTTACAAGCTCGGTGAATGTATTGAATTCACTTACAAAAAGAATTTTCTCAAATTTAGTTGCCTTTCAAAAAAATTCTTATTTCTATTATTTGTAATTCTTTGACATTGTTGCTGCTTCAAGCTTTTGGTAATTGGACAGTATGGTCTTTATTATGGTATTAACATTTTTACTTGTCCTGAAAGAAGGGAATACAATCAAAGAAGCAGAAGGTTGCCGAACTCGAACCACATTATGATATCAAGATGACCCAGAGCCATGGTTACTAAGCTGTTTAAATTTTTAGTAACAGAGGTGTATTAGAAAGTGATAGGTCAATTAAATAATTTTTTGGATAAATTTAATGATATAATCCCCTTAAATTATGCTTAGTCAGCAGTATTTAATCTGTTGTCTATTATACATCTAACTGGTCTGTTACCTTTCTTATATATTTATGTATTACTTATATATATCTTATTAGAGTAACTCATTTTTAAAACAATATATTTCATCTCCTAGGAGAAGAGGATTTAGTATGTGTTTTTATTCTTTCTCATTCTGACATTTGGGTATTTTATCATTTTGAAATGCTATTGAATATTCCATTTATTTAGTCTGTGGTCTGACGTTCACTCCCTAGCACTGATTTTTATTTGGACCTTCTTTTACCTGATTCATATCAGTTAGGAGTAGCCATTAGTATGGAAACATTTTTCCCATTCCTAGTATATTGCCCTTTCCAAAAGTGTCCGGCTTACTAAAAGTTTTCTATATTTGTTCCATCCCACTTTTAAAGATGAATACAAATAGCTAACTATACCTTCTAAACAAACATAAAGTTGGTGGAAAAAAGGCATATAAACAGCTCTTTACCACCTACTATCAACAGTAAATTAAGCATTTTTAACTGCAGCCTCCTTTTGTAAAATTTATAGCCATTTATCTTTTGAGTATGACATGATACTAGATGTACGATAATTATATATTTCATGTGTCAGTATGAACAAGATTTTTAACAGACTTGTTCCAATGAACTTTTATACAGATGGTTCCCAATTTAACAATGTAGACTAACAATTTCTCACTTTATGATGGTGCAAAAGTGACATGTTACTATAGTTTGAATATTTGTCCCCTCTAAATCTCATGTTGAAGTTTGATCCCAGTAATGGGAGGTGTTTGGGTCACAGGGGAAGATCCCTCATGAATAAATTAATAAATAAATGAGGCTAGGAATTTTACCTCTTCAACTGAGAGTTGGTGGAGATAATGTGAACCACCATTCTGTTTTTCTGTTGTGAAACCTCTGCCTTACAAGTATATATATGTGTGTGTGTGTGTGTGTGTGTGTGTGTGTATTTTCACAGCAGTAAAGGAAAATACAATGTCTTATCAAATAAAGAATATCAATAAAGGAAATCATAAAAGGAACCAAATATAAATTCTGAGTTGGAGAATATAATAATCAAAATTTAAAAATATCATTAGGAGGTCTAAATAAGTTTCGGCTGGCAGAAGAATTAGAAAATTATGCAACCTCAATTCCATCTTCCCACTAGAAAATAGAGTAAGAAAATAAAATGAAGACATAGAATGAGAAAATAGATCATGGAAAAATGAACAGAGGCTGGATGCAGTGGCTCATGCCTGTAATCCTGGCACTTTGGGAGGTTGAGGTGAGCAGATCACCTGAGGTCAGGAGTTTGAGAACAGCCTGGCCAACATGGCGAAACCCCACCTCTATTAAAAGTACAAAAATTAACCAGGCATGGTGGCAGGTGCCTTTAATCTCAGCTACTCAGGAGGTTATGACAGGAGAAGTGCTTGAACCTGGGAGGTAGAGGTTGCAGTGAGCCGAGATCATGTCACTGCACTCCAGCCTGGACAACAAGAGTGAGACTGTCTCAAGAAAAAAAAAAGAAAAGAAAAATGAACAGAGCCTCAGAGAAATGTAGGACACCTTTAAGTGCACCAACATACATGTAATGAAAATACCAGAAGGTGAGGAGAAAGAGCAGCACAAAAATATTCAAAGAAATAATGGCTAAAGACATCCACAATTTGTTGGATAAACATTATACATGCAAGCATCTCAACAAATGTAAGTAGAATGAATGCAAACATGTCCACAAACAGACACATCATAGTAAAAATGCTAAAAGTGAAAGAAAATGTTGATAGCTATAAGAGAAAAACTGTGTGTCACAAGGGTACCCCAATAATTAACAGCAGACTTCTCATCAGAAACAATGGAGGGTATAAAGGCAGTGGGATGATATACTGAAAGTACTCAAAGGACAAAAGCTCTGTCAACCAGGAATTTTATTCCTGGTAATGATATCTTTCAAAAATAAAGGTAAAATAAAGCCCTTCCTAGATCTACCATATAAGAAATTGCAAAGAAAGTTACTCAAGCTGAAGCAAGTAAATCCACATGAAAATTCAAAATTTCATTTTAAGAAAGAAAAAAATTAATATTTTTAATTAAAGGTAATTATAGTTGGGTACAGTGACTCATGCCTGTAAACAAAGCACTTTGGCAGGCCAAGGCAGAAAGACTGCCTAAGGTCGGGAGTTTGAGACCAGCCTGGCCAACATGGCAGTACCCAGTCTCTACTGAAAATACAAAAATTAGCTGGGCATGGTCACGTGCATCTGTAGTCCCAGCTACTCAGGAAGCAGAGGCAGCAGAATTGCTTGAACCTGGAAGGCAGAGGTTACAGTGAGTTGATATAGTTCCACTGTACTCTAGCCTGGGTGACAAAGTGAGACTCTATCCCCAAAACAAACAAACCAAAAGGTAATTATAAAAGGCAGCATATGATACAATATATTCATAATTGTGTTATGGGACGCAGCAAAAGCAGTGTTCAGGTAATTTTATAGCTGTTAGTGTTTACATTTAAAAAGATAGAAGATTTCAAGTCAACAACTTAGCTGCTAAGTTGTTATAAACTAGAAAAGAAGAAACTAAATTTGAAGCTAGTAGAAGGAAAAAAATATTAGAGAATAAAAATAATGGAGAAAATTAGTAAAACTAAGCATTAATTCTTTGAAAAGTTCAACAAAATTGTCAAACCATTAGCTAGTTGATTAAGAGAGAAAACTGAAATAACTAGGAACAGAGATAAAACGGAACATTCCTATGAATTGTATAGTAATGGAAAGTATTATCTAAGTACTTTTAACAGTTGTATGTCAATAAGTCGGATAACCTAGACAAAATGGAAAAATTCCTAGAAATACACACATGACTAAGACAATCATGAAGAAATAGAAAATCTGAATATACCTATGACCAGTGAGGAGACTGAATAGTAATCCAATACCTCCTAATGAAGAAAAGCCAAGGACTAGATGGCTTCATCGGTAAAGTCTAGCAATTAATTTTAGATCTTTATTCTTTTCTAGCACTATAGGCATTTAAAGCTAGAAATTTCTCACTAAAAACCTGTTTAGCTATTTCAAAAACTTTGTTTTTATTAAAAATACATTGTAGGTGAGGTGTGGTGGCTCATGCCTGCAATCCTAGCATTTGGGGAGGCTGAGATGGGGCATTGCTTAAAGCCAGAAGTTTGAGACCAGCCTGGTCAACATAGCCAGATCCCATATCTGTTTTTAAGAAGTAAAATTTAAAAATACATTATAATTTCTCTTATAATATATTCTTTGATACATGGGGTATTTAGCAATGTGTTGAGTAATTTCAAAATATTTTTGAATTTCCCAAATTTTCTCAGTTTTTTTTTATTTCTAATTTAATTTCATTGTGGTCAGAGAATTTACTTAGCATGACTTACTTTTAAAACTATTATGATTTGTTATATGGTCTAGTATATTATTTAGTTTAGAAAATGTTGCATGTTGAGTATATATTTTATTATCAGTTGAGGGTTCAATAAATATCAATTAAGTCAGACCAGTTGGTAGTGTTGTTTAAATCTTCTGTATCCGCAGGTTTTCTGTCTAGTGGTTAAAATTTTTGAGAATAGATTGTTGAAATCTTCAACTTCTATTGTTGAAATGCCATTTTCTCCCTTCAGTTTTGTCAGTTTTTGTTTCATGTATGTAGTCTCCTGTTTTTAGGAACATATATGTTCATTGTAGTTTTATTTTTCTGATTAACTCACCCTTTTGTCATGAAAAAAAATGTCCCTCTTTTCCTCTAGTAACATTTTAAAAGTCTATTTTGTTTGATGGAAATATTAACCTTTCCTGTTCTCTTCTGATCACCATTTGTATGGTATCTATTTTAATCTGTTTCCATCCTTTTGTTTTCCATGTTTTCAGCTTTAAAAAAACCTAACATACATCTTAGCTTTAAAAATCTAATTGAGATTGTTACTAATATAATATCAACAGTCACCAGGCATGGTGGCTCACACCCATAATCCCAGCACTCTGGGAGGCCGAGGTGGGAGGATTGCCTGAGGCCAGGAGTTCAAGACCAGCCTGGGCAATATAGTGAGACTCTGTCTCCCCAAAAAATTAGAAATAAAATTTTAATCAAAATAAATTAAATAATATCAATAGTATATAGAAAGTTTGCTGCAATATAGATCCCTTCCTCCCCTTTTGTGCTATCTTAGTAATACAAATGTAACACAAATGGCAACTTTAAACATTATGAACAAAACGATATACTTGTATGGTTTTATGGAGTTATCTTTAATCAGTTAAATTAAAAGGGTAAAAGTATTTGTTATCTTTTATTTACCTATGTAATGACTTTAATCACTGCTCATTGTTTCTTTGTGTGGATTCAAGTTACCATCTGGTGTTACCTTTCATCCTAAAGAACTTTAATATTTCTTATTAGCAAAGTCTGCTAGCAACAAATGCTTTCAGTCTTTATCTGCAGTTCTCTTGAAGTGTGTTCACATTCTTGTATAGTAAGTGCACGGGTGTGTGTGTGTGTGAGTGATCAACTTTGCAAAGAGTTTGGTCATTCTTTTTCAAGAATTATTCCTTTTCTTTCCCTCTGGTCCCTCCTCTCATATGTATGCTGGTGTTTTTCATGATGTATTACATGTCTCTGAGGCTTTCTTCATTTTTATTGTTTCTTTTTTTCTTTCTGTTCTTCAGACTGCATAATTTTATTGGCCTATTTTCAAGTTTACAAATTATTTTTTCAGGTTAAATCTGCTATTGAGTTCTTCTAGTGATTTTTTCATTTCGGTTACTGTACTTTTCAACTCTAGAATTTCTACTTGGTTCTTCTGTTGCAGTAATAATTTCCACCTCTATTGAAAGTCTCTGATTGGCAGGACATTATTGTCATATTCCTTAAATTGTTTACATATGGCTTACTTTAGTTCTTTGAACAAAATTAAAATAGCTGCTTTCAAGTCTTTGCTAAATCCAACATTTGTGCTATCTCTGAGACAATTGTCTACTAGCTGCTTCATTCCCATCCCCTCTGAGTCAGTTACTTGGATTCTTTAGCCCTGTGAAAGTTTGTTTATGCATAGACAGATGTTTAAATTGATGTTTCTGTGAGAAATAAGTGCTGGAAAGTCCCATTCTGCCACCTTGCTAACATCACTCCTGTTAAGATTTTCTATTTTTTCTTGAGTCAATGATAGTTTGTGTGTTTCTAGGAATTTTTCCTTTCCAGTTAGGTTATTTTGTTGACATTCAATTGTTTATAATATTCTTGTATAATCATCTTTATTTCTGTAAGGTTAGTAATGTTTCCACTTTCAACTCAGACTTCAGTGTTTTTGATCTTTTCTTTTTTTTCTTGTTTGGTCCTGCTATAGTTTTGCCACTTTTTTTTTTTATCTTTTCAAAGAACCAACTTTTAATTTTATAAATTTTCTCTATTATTTTTCTATTTTCTATTTAATCTAACCCTATATTTGTCTTTATTATTTCCTTCCTTCTGCTGACTTCACTTTTTTCCTATTTTCATATTCGAAGTCCTAAATGTATACAGTTATGTCATTGATTTGACATCTTTCCTCCTTTTTATACGCATGTAGAGCTATACATTTTTCTGATGAGTAAGCATCTCATAAACTTTAGTAACGTGCTTTTATTTGCATTTATCTAAAATATTTTCTAAATTCTCTTTTTATTTGTTCTTTAACCATTTGGTTAAGATTGTATTGATTTGGCACAAAACAGTGATATCATTTATCCTCACTCCTATTCAATATAGAAATTCAACTGAATTTCAGTTATCAGAACTTGCCAACATGAAGACAATGGGATTTAGTCCTACAAATTAAGGAAGAAACTGAATGGATTAAGTCATGAAATAACATGTTGTATAGAGGATTTAATTTTGAAATTCTTCAATTTTGCCTAGGAACTTCTTCAGCTATGGCAGAAGTCTTTTGATGGTGTTCCCATTTTTAACTGGATAAATTCACAATTTGTGTTAGAATGTAATGCAATTGGGAAGGCTTATGTTTCTGGGACACTTAAATTTGGCTTAACATTCAAAGGCATCATAAATTGGGCCAATTTGTTTGGCTTTAGGAATAATTTTTTTAAAAAATGTACCCTGCCTAGACTAAGTGGCAAAAAAATTAGAATGTACTATGGAGGCCAAATGCATTAGCTGCTAAAATATTTGCAGTCTAATATTCCGTATTCACAATACTCATGAGGATATCTTCTATTTAATTGGATATATTCTAAGACTTCTGATTATCTTAGTATATGCAGGTATATATTTCAATTTAAAAAGTATTGTGTTCAGAAAAGTGTCATTTGAAAATAGCTATAAGTTTATTAACCATAAAGTTCAACATTGAAGATTGTATACAATTTCATCAAAATTTAAAAATAATAGACAACATTGAAAAAAATGTCCTTAAAAATAGTAATACTACTTAAGAAATTGATTAAAGTATTAGAATATATACCAAAAATACTCTGCTTCTCTTTATTTTAATGTTTAGTAAATAGTTTAAATTTTTTTCTTACCACAAAAATGTTGTTTTAATGTAAATATGTTTCTGTTTACCCTTTTGGATATAACATAAAATTATGATCCATAAATAAAATGTTCAAACATTATATAATTTCTTTTCTCTTTTACTAGACATTCTACTCCTTTATATAATTTCAATTATCCTAGTATTCATACAAATTTTCAAATTTTTACTACTTTGGACAGTATATTATATAGTGAGCTGTTATTGATTTCTAATTTAATTCCATTTTTCTCAAAGAACATACTTTGTATGACTTGGGTATTGAGCCAGAATATGGTCTATGCTGGTAAGTGTCCCCTGTGCACATAAGATGAATTTTATTGTCTTTGAGAAGAGTGTTTCACAAGTGTAAATGAGATCAAGCAGGTTGATATGTTGTTCAAATAATCTATACCCTGTTGCTTTTCTTTGTTTGTTCTATCAATGACCAAGAGAAATATATTGAAATGTCTAATTATAATGGTGGATTTGTCTGTCACCTTGTTGACCTAACAGGTGTTTACTCACATACTTAGAAGCTATATTAAGTGAATAATTTAGGATTCTTCCTTTCACTGGATGAACTGTCTTCATCATCATTATGATGTAACTTTTTTTAATCTCTGATATAGTCTTTGTGCTAAAGTCACTTTGTTTTTAATACAGCCACTCCAGCTTTCTTTAGACTAGTGTTAGGATGGTATATATATTTTCTATCCTTTACTCATAACCTATTAGTGCTTTTATATTAGAATTATTACCTGTAGGTAGCATGTATTTGGGTCTGACTTAAAAAAAAAAATCCAACTTGACAATCTTTTTAAGTTAAGGTGTTTAGACAAGTTACATTTAATGTGATCATTGATACAGTTAAGATTATTATCTTGCTGTTTTCTGTCACAGTTGGGAATGAAAAGACATTTAGCTCTTTATTTCCTCCTTACGTAGCATAGCAAAGTACAAAAATGATTTTGAAAGTTCAATATTGCTAGATTACCACAGTGAAATCAGGCTCTTCCTACAACAAACAAGCCCCTACTTGCATTTGTTTAGACAATTTTAAGAAAATGTGTTAATTATTCATCCTTCGAGATAAGGCAAGTAATTTTCTGTGTACTTTTATCCATTTCCATGCCGTCCTGAATCACATTTTTTCTGACTAGATAGCAGGAACATTGTCTTGAAGAATCCCGTACATTTGATTCTGAAATCTCTCAATTAAACCACACTTCCTCTTCTAGTATAAAATCAACTATTTCTTTAGTTCGAGCTTTTCAAATTTATCCTAAGTCCCCTTCAAATAGTACAAGGTGGAAGCCTATGTTGGGATCTGAGTCAAAGCAGCTACATCTTGACATAATTTAACTTTGAATTCTTCTTTAAAAGTTCTGCTCATTCGCATTCTACTCCACGGAGAGAAAAGGTAATTCACACTGACGCACCAAGAAGAGCAACTCTCCTCACAGATGGGGATCCTCGCCCGTAGCAGCAACCTGTGCACCCCATGGTCTGGAACTCCCACAATCCATTAGGCTCGGCTCTTTTAGGAGCCCTCGACGTATGGTGTGATCCACCTGAATACTAGCGCTCAAGGCTTCTGAGGCTCTTTCTGCTCAGGACTGTATTTCCCAGAGGCCACC
Source organism: Saguinus oedipus (assembly GCA_031835075.1). Classification (NCBI taxonomy): domain Eukaryota; kingdom Metazoa; phylum Chordata; class Mammalia; order Primates; family Cebidae; genus Saguinus; species Saguinus oedipus. Next base: position 42,953,349 of record CM063187.1, on the reverse strand, counting down.
GCACCGGAATTAACGGTTCCACTTCCGGTCACCGGGGTCGACGACGTAGTGGGGTAAGGTCTTCCTGTCCTAGGAAGAAAGCGGTGGCTGCGGGAGGTCTTCGCGGACTGGGACTCGGTCCCGACAGACCCGGCAGTATGGGTAGGTGAGAGGGAGGCCCTCAGAGGGGGAATCGGGCGCAGACGGGATCTGCCGGATCCCCAGGCGCGCCTGTGCGCGGGAAGCAGAGGAGAGGAGTTTGTGTGATCATGAGTGCCGGAGGGGACTGTGTGAGTGTGTGCACAGGACCGGAAGGGCGTGTGGACGCAGCGCGTTTTGCTGGGGCTGTGTGAGTTTCACCAGCCACTGTGCTGGTGGCTCGGCTCGAGGCTCCTGCTGCTTTCTCTGTCTTTCCCCTTCACAGCTGCGGAGGCTGCAGCAGAGGAATGGCCCCAGCAGGGAGGTCAGATATTGAGCCGAGAATGAATCTTTCCACAAGAAGGCGCAGATCGGGGCTCGGGGTGGGAATCTGAGAGCTGAAAGAAGGGCAGCTACATGTTGAGTACTCAGCATCCCTCAGAGCTCTGTCCCCAGGAACCAGCTCTGAACACGGACCGATTCCTCCTCCTTTTACTTCCTTCTTATTTCGTAAGAAGTGAGGGAAGTTGTGGCCTTGGAGGGTGCTTTCAAACTTAGTCTGCCTTCCAAGAAAAGCCTGGAGCCTCACGCTTGCCATATCCTTTCCCAGTCGTTACAATTATCCAAAAGAAGGACCGGAAGGAGGATGATAGCATTATTGTTTCACACTTAAAAGTCAACAATGAGTTTGTGCTTTGTATTTAACATATATATGTATATTTTATTTTAGAATATAGAAGTTCCAGTGAATTTCAGGAGAATATGCAAATTGATTCTTGCTTCCTCCCATCTTGTCGCCTCCCAGCGAGTCCCCCGCAACTTTCCACTTAAATTTACAGAACCGTTTAGCAAATCGTTCACACTTTCCTGTGCGCTCTCTTCTAAGCTGGTGTAAAAATACACCTCCAGATGTTTACATTAAAGCTTTATTTTATACTCTGCTTTGGTAAGATTCGTCTATGGAATCACACACCAGGTATCTGATTGTCTTTACAGGCCTCCTTTTCAAAGCAGGGAAGAATGGAGATGGTTGGGTGATTTCCATTCCTCTGTGAGGCTTTCAGGAGTCAGAAAGCGATTGCCATGTTGGCCAGAGTGGTCTCGAACTCCGGAACTCAGGTGATCTGCCCATGGAAGGTGCTGGGATTACAAGTGTGAGCCTCTGCCCCAGGCCTATATAAACATTCCTTAGATTCCACTGATGAGTAAGATTATGTGTCTTTCTGTGCCTGGCTTACTTCACTTAATATGATGTTCTCCATGTTCATCTGTGTTGTTGCGAATGACAGAATTTCCTTTTTTATGGCTAAATACTGTTTCATTGTGTATATATGCCTGTATATATATCACAGTTTCTTTATCCAGTCATTCATTGATAGACACTTAGATTGATTCCATATCTTGGCTATTGTGAACAGTGCTGCAATAAACATGGGTGTGCAGATGTCACTTTGCATGGATTTCATTTCCTTTGGATATACAGTAGTGGGATTGCTGAATTATATGGTAGTTTTATTTTTAATTTTTTGAAGAACCTCCATACTGTTTTCTATAATGTCTGTGTCACTTTACATTCTCACTTACAGCGTACAAGCATTCCCTTTTCTCTACATTCTCACAAACACTTGTTAACTTTTGTCTTTCCAATAGCCACCCCAACACATATGAAGTGATATCTTATTGTAGGTTTAATTTTCATTTCTCTGATGATTAGTAAAGTTGAACATGTTTTCATATACTGTTTGCCATTTATATGTCTTCTATTTGCCATTTATATGTTTTCTTTTGTGATGTGTTTATTAGGTCCTTTGCCCATCTTTAAATTGGGTTGTTTTCTTGCTGTTGAGTTGTTTGAGTTCCTCACATATTTTGGATATTAACCTCATATCAGATATATGGTTGCAAGTATTTTCCCTCATTCTGTAGATTATCTCTTCACTTTACTGTGCAGAAGCTTTTTTAGCTTGATGTAATGTCATTTGTCTATGTTTGCTTTTGTTGCCTGTGTTTTAGACATCTTTTCCAAAAAGAAAAATCATTACCCAGATCAATGCCATGGAGCTTTTCCCATGCATTTTTGTCTATTTGTTTCATAGTTTGGGTTCTTACATTTAAATCTTTAATCCATTTAGAGTCGATTTTTGTATAATGGTTTGAGATAAGGGTCTAATTTCATTCTTCTGTGTATGACTAGTTTTCACAATGGTAGGTGTCAAAGAGACTGTCTTTTCCTTATTGTATGTTCTTGGCACCTGTCTCAAAAATCAGTTGGTTATAAATGTATGGATTTATTCTGGGGCTCTCTATTCTGTTCTGTTGGTCTATGTGTCAGCACCATACTGTTTTGGTTACTATAGCTTTGTAGTATATATTGAAGTCAGGTAGTTTGGTGCCTCCAACTTTGTTCTTTTTTGCTCCAGATTGTTTTGCCTATTTGGGGTTCTTTGTGGTTCTATACAAATTTTAGCATTTTTTTTTCTATTTCTATAAAGAATGTAGGACTGAAATTCTTAACCTGAGTTCCTGTAACTCCACTTATTATCTTGGGGACCACAACCTCTTGAAATAAAATGTTGAAGCATTATAGAAATTAATAAATGTGGGTTTTAGAGGAAGAAATAATATGTCATTTCATAAGATGATTGAAAGAGTATGTGACCCATGAGGTGTGGATCCATTGGTCTAGAAAGAACATTGGTTCTCAGTTGGGGTGATGTTTAGAAACTTTTGGTTGTCATACTGTGGGGAGGGTGCTACTTAGATCTAGTAGACAGAGGTCAGGGATGTTGCTGAACATTGTACCATGCACAGGATAGCTCTCCTCACAGCCCCAACAAAGAATTATTCAGCACAATATGTCAGTAGTGCCCAGGATGAGAGAAATCTTAGTCTAGAATCAAAAGATTGTGATACCTGGAATGACACTGTAAATAATCTTACATAAACTAAGTGTTTATGGAAATCACTAAGCAAATCATATTAGACTCAAGTGATAGAGTGTTATGTATATAGATACATATATGTGTATGTATCTATACAAGTGAATATAATTATATATTCCAAGTTAATGCCTGTGCATAGTCACACTTATGAGGTTCTTTTAAGCAAAAAGAAAAAAATTGGGGCTACAATACAGAGATAAATACTGTTAGCATGCATATACTTGTCTAAATTTTTTTTGTATTGATGTCTATTAGTCTTTTAAAAATATTTTTATATGCATATATTTTACAAATGTAATCATATTGTCTATCCTATTTTGTAACCTGATTTTTCTGTTAGTTGTATGTCTTGAACATTTAATGATTACTTCATATTCTATTACATGGATGTTCTGAACTGTACTTAACCAGCTGGCTTTTGCTGAACTCAGAACGCTGACCATTGGTCATGAAATTCCTTCTATATCCTTTCCAGCTTTCATGCCTTGCCCCACTGCACCCAATCCTGACTTCACAAAAAGGTTCTGGTTTGGATGATGTGATCCGTTCTCAGCTCTGAAAGGTGGGACTAGGGCAGGAGGATTACTTACAGCAGGATCAGAGGCCCAGTCCTAGGCCAGGGTAGGTATCCTAAGAGTGGAGGACTGGTTGGAAGCCTTCCTGCTGGAGTATCTTTTGAGCAACTTCAAGACAGAAATTCCTGTGCTGTGCATTAATACTTGTGCCGCAGGTTCCCTGGAATTTAGACGAGAGCTTAGTTTCATCCACACTCTACCTGTTCACTGCCAGTTTATTTGTGAGAGGGTGTGTTCAGGGAAAAGGGGAGTGATAGGAGAGGGTTGGAAGTGTGTGTGTTAGTAAGGTAGTTGAGAAATCGGAATGAAGGATAAAATAGTTATTTGCTTCAATGCTTTGGGAGCATTGAGACACAGCCTGACTTACGGCCTTTTTGTTGTTATTTTCTGGGGGAGAAGCCCAAGGAAGATTGACCAATTTTATAATTCTAAAAACATGGTCCATGTTAAGTTGGTATTTCTCTCTTCTTTTTGAAATATGGTGATTTTCAGGTTAGGTCACTGTTGTTATCTAACCTGAAACTTCTTACCTAAGGATCCACTATTTTACACCCCCGTTTGTCCCATTACAGTGAAGGTTGGGACCAAAAATAAAGGTCAGTGCTCTTCCTATTTGTACCTCTGTTTTCCTACTGGCTTTGATGTTTTCTTGGAGCAGGTTATTCAGTCTGTGCTCTGAGCTCAGTCCTTGGTCAGGAAGAATGTTGGAACACTGGATAAGTCGGTCACCACAGGAAAACACGGTCTCATGGGTTTGATAAGTTACAGATGATTGTTGTATTTGACTACACTTGGGAACACCTTGAAACTGCTCCACAGACTGGAGCTTTCCAGGTAGCTAAGGTAGAATTCCATAGTGAGTGGCCTCAGTCTGCAAGTGTGGCAAGGTGATCTGCTTTATGAGCCTTTAGGAAAGTGATCAGTGAGGAGAGTGGGCAGTAACAGGGAGAAGATTATTCAGGGCACAAGTGGTTGGTGATTACAGATTCTCTGAATTGGGGAAAACCTTAGAGACTGACCATCTTAAATATACAAATAGAAAAAAATGATTAAATCTAATATGTCAGTTATTATTGAATTTTATGCAGCTTATAAAAATCATTTGTCATGACAAGAAAAATACTTTTATTATTGATACTATAATGAGCTTGAGGATTAAGGGCATTCCTCAATTTTATGCAACCTACCTTTTTATTTTGAGACAAGGCCTCACTCTGTAGCCCAGACCGGAGTGCAGTAGTGTCATCACACTTCACTGCAGTGTTGAAGCCCCAGGCTCAAGCGATATTCCCACCTCAGCTTCCCAAGTACCTGGGACTACAGGCACATGCCACCACGACAGTTGTTTCTTCTTCCTTCTCCTCCTCCTTTTTCTCTTTCTTTCTTTCTTTCCTTTCTTTCTTCTTTTCCTTCTCTTTCTCCTTCTCCTTCTTCTTCTTCCTTCTTCTTCTTCTCTTCTTCTTCACGAGTTTCTTCTTCTTTTTCTTTTCTTCTCTTCTTCTTCTTTCTTCTTCTTTTTTTTTTTTTTACAGGGAATGTGCCTCGTTATGTTGCCCAGGCTGTTCTCACACTCCTGGGCTCAAGTGGTCCTTCTTCTTGGTCTCCCAAAGTACTGGGATTACAGGCATGAGCCACCATGCCAGGCCAGCAGCAGGATTCTTGAAGAATGTGTAGGCACTCTGAGAATTTCCATATTGCTCCTTTCTTACAGTTCAGTCCTTTACTTCCTCTCCTTTCATCTTGAAACAACTTTCTTCAATTTCACCGTAATACATGTGTTTGTGGTTTCAGGGATCAGTGACATTCAGGGATGTGGCCATCGACTTCTCTCAGGAAGAGTGGGAGTGCCTGCAGCCTGCTCAGAGGATCTTGTACAGGGATGTGATGCTGGAGAACTACAGCCACCTGATCTCATTGGGTAAGGTCCTCTGCCCCAGTTAATTTAGCGTCCATTCTCTGGAATATCAGCTTTTTTTCACTGTGAATTTCAGGGCTGTCTTTTAAGAGGTAGCTGAATTCCTTCTTCTTGTTCCCAAAGGAGTGATTTGAGATTTGTTGGGTTGAAAACAGGCACCTCCCTGGAGCCCCTGCCACTTGCCTACTCCACAGTGGCCTCCTCCATTATGCTGGTCCTCTCTGTAATTGCCTCTTTCTCTTCATGACTATGGGACTGAATTTGAAATATTGTATATTCATTGAATGATATTGTTCAAGAACCATAATATCAAACATATTATGTTTGATCTCAGAATTATTGTAGATTTTCTTTGTTTGTTTGTTTGTTGGTTTTTGTTTTTCTGACCCACCTGTAAGCAGAAGAGTGTCTTGGGTTTTTCTATCAAAAGAGCCTCTATGATTGCTTGAGCCTGGGAGGTCAGTGCTGCAGAGAGCCATAGTCATGCCACTGTACTTCAGCTTGGGCAACAGAGCAAGACGCTGTCTCAAAAAAAAAAAAAAAAAAAAAACAGCCTCAATGATTTACATATACTGACTGGGTTGACAGAATTAATTAGCATTAAAGTGAATGCATTCCATTGCCTTCAACAAACATTCCATTACTTGTTTTGTAGTTGAAAGTTTCAGGTCATGAAATGTATGTTTTTCTGTTGAGTGAATATTCTAAAAATGAGCTGTAAATGTCTAAGGATGCAAAATAAATAACAACAATAAACACAATAATTGTTAACTTTGTGCTACTACATATCAGGCAATGTTCGAAGTATTTACGTATATTATCTTATTTAATATTAGAATCAATCCTATAAAACAGGTATTATTATCATCCCTGTTTTACAGTAGGGAAAACTGAAGGACAGAGAGTTCAAGTGACTTGCTTAATGTCAAAGTGTTAGTGGGTGGCAGAGACAGGATGTGAACCAGGCAATCAGGCTTGAAGGTTCCTGCTTTCAACCACTAAATTATACCTCCTCTTGAGGGATAAGATTCTATTATGAGTTTAAATGAAAGAAAGTTCTTTTTTTTTTTTTAAACATAGTTGATCTCTGACTCAATACTCTCACTCTTATCTGGAGCCTCTGCTCAATATTGTTTTGACTTGTAATTTATTATAAGTTTAACCAGGTCTCAGAGTTAAAAAAAATTCATATTAAGAAAATTCTACATGTATCATTTCTTTCTTTTAAGCAGAAAGTTCCATTTCTAAGCCAGATGTGATTATGTTACTAGAGCAAGAGAAAGAGCCCTGGATGGCTGTAAGGAAAGAAACAAGCAGATGGCATACAGGTAAGGGAGAAAAGCAGGCAGGGGGAAACCGTCATTGTCCTGGACAGCCCATGTGGTCAGAGAGGAGTCACACTTGTGAGGTGTAGTTTGGAAAACTTAAGACCCAAGGCCTGTTGGATAAAAAGGGTCAAGACCTGGGAAGGAAATAAAGATCACTGTAGGAGCTGTCCCTAAGGAACTATCTTTCACTAATCACCTAATTTCTGTTATTTCCTTCCTCTTTTCATGTAGTGAGTTTCCGCTTTCCTTCCCAGCATAAACTTTAAACAGTTTTTATATTTTAAGAGACAGCATCTTGTTATGTTGCCCTGGCTGGTCTTGAACTCTTAGACTCAAGCACTCTTCCTGCTTCAGCCTCCCAACTAGCTGGGATTCCAGGCATGAGCCAATACTCCTGGACCCCAGTGGAAACTCACTTGACCCCTAATATAAACTTTTAACACATATTTTGGATCCATCTACTTTCCAACTCTACTTTTGCATTTAGATTTCTATATGTGTTTTCACTAAGAAATATATTCATATTCAGTAAGTATGTATGGAGTGCCCATTCCTAGAAGGCACTGTGCTTGGCTTTGTCAATACAGTAATGTATAGGTAATGAACAAGACTGAGAAAGTCACCGCTGTCATGGACTTTACCAGTAGTTGGTGAGACATGCATCAAACAAGTAAGCAAATGAATAGATAAGGAATAGAGAATTGTGCTATAGAGACAAGGCAATAGGAGTGATGGAGTGAGATGACAGCATTTGGGTGCTTAGGGTACTTGTGTTGAAGTGGGCATGCTTGCATAGAGATGTGAAGTAAGGGTTCAGTTCTCTAGTCAGAGTGAGCAGGAAACACAAAGATGGAGTAAGTGATGGAACAGTGGGAAGAGAGGTCTGAGAGTCAGGCCAGGGTCCATATCATATAGGGTTTTGACTGTCATTGTGAGGAATGTGGGAAGTTCTCCAAGAGTTATTTATTTTTAATTAATACCCAATATTTTTACATATTTATGGGATACATGTTATGTTTTGTTATATGCATAGAATGTGTAATGATCAACTGTCATGGTATTTGAGATATCTATCCAATCTACCAGAGGAATATTTATCACTTCTATGTGATAGGAACATTTCAAGTCTTCTTCTAGCTATTTTAAAATATACAATACATTGTTGTTAATTATAGTCACTCTACTCTGTTAATGAACATTAGAAGTGATTCCTTCTATTTAACTGTGTATTTGTAACATTAACTAACCCCTCTTCATCCCTTACCCCTCACCCACAAACCCTTCCCAGCCTCTGGTTTTTATCATTCTATTCTCTACCTCTGTGAGATCATCTTTTTTAGCCCCCAGATATGAATGAGAACATGTGATATTTGTTTTTCTGACCTCCGGTTTCCCTCCATATTGCTGTAAATGACATGATTTCATTTTTTTAATGTCTAATATATACACAATAGTATTTTATTGTATATATATCACATTTACTTTGTCTATTTTCTGTTGGTGGACGCTTAGGTTGAATCCGTACCTTTGGTGTTATGAATAGTGCTACAATAATCATACAAGTACAGGTATCATTTTGATATACTGATTTCTCTTCCTGTGGATTAATAACCAGTAGTGGGATTGTTAGATCATATGGTAGTTCTATTTTTAGTTTTTTGAGAAATCTGCATGCTGTTTTCCATAGTGATTGTACTAATTTACATCCCACCAATAGTATATAAGAGTTCCCTTTTTCCCTCATGTATATGTTATTTTTTATCTTTTAAATTGTAGCCATTCAGACTGGGGTAAGATGATATTTCATTGTGATTTTGATTTGCATTTCTCCCTGATGAATAGTGGTGTTGAGCATTTTATCATATTCTCTTGACTGTTTGTTTGTCTTCTTTTGAGTAATGTCTATTCACATCATTTGCCCACTTTTAAATTGGAGTTTTTTTGCTATTATTTGATTTCCTTGTATATTCTAGATATTAGTCCTTTGTCAGAGAAATAGTTTGCAAATAATTTCACTGATTTGTCTATTCATTCTGTATATAGTTTCCTTTGCTGTGCAGAAGCTTTTTAGTTTAATATAGTCCCATTTGTCTATTTTTGGTTTTGTTGCCTATGCTTTTGCAGTCTTAACCATAAAATTTTTGCCTACACCAATGTCCTGAAGCATTTCCTTTATGTTTTCTTTTAGTAGTTTTATAGTTGAGTATTATACTTAAGTAAAGTTGAGCTATGGTTTATAGTTGAGTTTTATAGTTGAGTCTTACCCTTAAGTCTTAAATCAATTTTCAGTTAGTTTTTGTATGTGGAGAGAGATTGAGTCTAGTTTCATTCTTTTGCATATAGATATCCAATTTTCCCATCACCATTTATTATTTTCTAACTTTATTTTAGGTTCAAGGGCTACAAATATGGGTTTGTTATATAGATAATTTGTATGTTGTGGATATTTGGTGTACATATTATTTCATCACTGAGGTAATAAGCATAGAAGTTTTTGGATCTTTGTCCTCCTTCCACCTTTCATCCTCAAGTAGGCCCTGATGTCCATTATTACATTCTTTGTGTTCATGTGTACTCTGTTTAGCTACCATTTGGAAGTAAGAACATGCGTTATTTGGTTTTCTGTTTCTTCATTAATTTGCTTAAGATAATGGCCTCCAGCTCCATCCATGCTGCTGCAGAGGATATGATCTTGTTCTTTTTCATGGCTGCATAGTATTTCTTGGTGTATGTGTATCACATTTTCTCTATCCAATTAGCTATTGGTGGACATTTAAGTTGATTCCTTGTCTTTGCCATTGCGATTAGTACTGTGATGAATATGTCTCCATTTGTCTTTTTTTTTCTTGTTACTTCACTAGCAGGAACCATGTGTCTTTATATTAGAATGATTTTCCTTTTCTTGTTTCTTCCTTGGGTGGTTTTGCTTTCATGGTAATGCTGGCCTCATAGAATGAGTTAAGAATTCCCTCCTCTTCGATTGTTTTTGGAATAGTTTGAGGAGAGTTGGTGTTAGTTCTTTGAGAGTTCAGTAGATTAAATTCAGCAATGAAGTCACTGGTCCTGAACTTTTCTTTGTTGGAGGACATTTTATTACTGATTCAATATTACTCATTATTGGTCTTTTCAGTTTTCCTATTTCTTCCCGATTTAGTCTTGGTAGGTACTCTATGTCCAGGACTTAAACATTTCCTCTGGATTTTCCAGTTTCTTAGTGCATAGTTGTTCTTAGTAGACCCTGGTGATCTTTTTTATTTCTCTGGTGTCAGTGGTAAAATCTCCTTTTTTCTTTCTGATTTTATTTCTTCTCTCTTTTCTTCTTGGTTAGTCTAGCTAGTGGTTAATTAATTTTATCCATGGTTTTTAAAAACTGCTTTTCATTTCATTTCTCTTTTCTATTGTTTAGCCTGTATTTTATTTAGTTCTGCTTTGATATTTCTTTCTAGTAATTTTAGGTTTGGTTTGTTCTTGCTCTTGTAGTTCCTTGAAGTGCATCATTAGGTTGTTTATTTGAAATCTTTCTACTTTTTGACATAGGCATTTATTACCATAAACTTTCCTCTTAGCAATGCTTTTACTGTACCCCATAGGCATAGGTTTTGGTATGTTGCATTTTAATTTTCATTTGTTTAAAAATTTTTTTTATTTTCTCCTTAATTTCTTCCTTGACCCAGTGGTTATGTAGGAGCATGTTGTTTAATTTCTGTGTAATATATAGTTTCCAAAGTTTCTCTTGTTAAATGATTTCTAGTTTGATTCCATGTCTGAGGAAAGGTAATTTTGGTTTTTAAAAATTTGTTAAGACTTGTTTTGTGTTCTAACATATGGTCTCACTAGAGTACATTATCTTTGCTAATTAGAAGAATGTGTGTTCTGTAGCTGTTTGATAAAATGTTCAGTAAATGTCTGTTAGGCCCATTTGGTCTAATGTACAGTTTAAATCCGATGTTTCCTTGTTAATTTTCTGTCTAGATGATCGAATTCTGAGAGTGGGTCATTGAAGTCCCCAACAATTATTGTTCTGGAATATATATCTCTCTGCCTTTTGATCTAATAACATTTGTCTTATATATCTGGGTGTTCAGTTCAGGTGTTTGGATTATATATGTTTAAAATTTTTATATCCTCTTGTTGAATTTATATTTTTATAATTATATGATGACCTTCTTTGTCTCTTTTTGCTGTTTTTGACTTAAAATCTGTTTTTTTTTTCTGATATAAAAGATAGCTATTCCAACACACTTTTGGTTTCCATTTGCATGGAGTATCTTTTCTTGTTCCTTTACTTTCAGCCCATATGTGTCTTTACCAATGAGTTTTCTTGTAGGCAGCTTATAGTTGGGTCATGTTTTTTCATCCATTCAGCCAGTCTGTATCTTTTATTTTTTATTTATTTATTTTTTTTTTTTGCCAATCAATGAGAGCTTGTAAGGTTGCTGAGGTTGGTTGGCCTTTGAACTCTTGGCCTCGCCTTCGCAAGCGCCACGACATCCGGCCGGAGCCACTTTGGGCCCCGCAGTCTGTATCTTTTAAATGAAAAGTTTAATCCATTGACATTCAATGTGATTACTGATATGTATGTGAGGGCTGATTCTTATTATTTTATTAATTGATTCCTACTTGTTTTGTATAGCCTTTGCTTCTTTATTTTTTATCATTGTGGTTTGGTTGTTTTCTGTAGGGATAACATTTGAGTCCTTTCTCCTTATTTGTATGTTTGTTGTGTCCCTGGGTTTTATACTTTTATGTGTTTTCATAATGGTAGATATTGTCCTTTCACTTCTAGGTGTAGGACTCTTAAGCATATCTTGTAGGGCTGGTCCAGTGATGATGAATTCCCTCACCTTTTGCTGTCTCGGAAAGACTATTTCTTCTTCATTTATGTTGAATACTTTGCTGAGGATAGTATCCTTGACTGACAATTTTTTCTTTCAGCACTGAATATATAATCTCATTCTATCTCATTTCTCTCTGTTGAGAAATCTGCTGTTAGGCTGATGAGAGTTCCCTTGTAAGTGCCTAGATGCTTTTCTCTTGCTGTTTTTAGTATTTTCCTTTGTCTTTGACTTTTATATTTTGACCATAATGTGCCATGGAGAAGACCTTTTTGTGTTGTATCTATTTAAGTATCTCTGAGCTTCCCGTATCAGAATGTATGCATCTCTTACTAGAGTTGGAAAGTTTCCTGCTATTATTTCATTAATAGATTTTCTATCCTTTATGTTTTATCTTCGTCTCTAGGACCTCGGAAATTCAAATATTTTGTTGTTTTACGATGTCTCATATGTCACAGAGTCTTTATCCAGTCATTCAGATGTTCTGAGGAAAACATTTATCCTGAGGCTTAAAAGATGAGTTAGGGGCCAGGTGTAGTGACTCACCTCTGTAATTCCAGCACTTTGGGAGGCTGAGGTGGGTGGATCACAATGTCAGGAGTTTGAAACCAGCATAGCCAATGTGGTGAAACCCTGTCTCTACTAAAAATACAAAAATCAGCTGGGCTTTGTGGCGGACAGCTGTAGTCCCAGCTACTTGGGAGGCTGACGCAGGACAATCGCTTGAACCCGGGAGGTAGTGGTTGTAGTGAGCTGAGATCATGCCACTGCACTGTAGCCAGGCAACAGATGAGTTATATGTTTGTTACAAAGAGCCAGGCCAGAGAATTCTTGGAAGATGAAACAGTCTAAGCAAGGAAGAAGATAAGAGAAAGGTTATATCATGTTCTGGTTGCTAAAAGGAGGCAGTGGGTAGAGATCAGTCATAAAGGAGAACAGTGCCCTGATAGGAAGTTTTGTTCTCTGTGTTAAGGATTTGGATTTTATTTTCAGAGTAAAGATAAACCATTCAAAACCAGTTTTAAGTATGATTTGTAAACTTTGATCTGAATCAGAATCATCTGATAGAGATATTTAAAATACAGCTTTGACTGGGTGTGATGGCTCCCACTGGTGACCCCAGCATGTTGAGAGATCGAGGCAGGAGGATTGCTTGATGCCAGGAGTTCAAGACTAGCTTGGTTAACATGGCAGGACACCATCTCTACAAAATAAAGATAAAAAATAAAAATTGGCCAGACTTTGGACTGCAGGAAGACTAAAGAAAAAGAAAAAGAAATTGTCCAGACATGATGGCATGTGCCTGTTGCTTTAGCCACTTGGGAGGCTTAGGCAGGAGGATTGCTTGATTCTGGGAGTTTGAGGCTGCAGTGAGCTATGATCATGCCACTGCACTATAGCTTGTATAACAGAGAGAAACCCTGTCTCTTAAAAAAAAAAAATACAGGCCATGTGCTGTGGCTCACGCCTGTAATCCCAACACTTTGAGAGGCCAGGGCAGGTGGGTCACCTGATGTCAGGAGTTCCTGACCAGCCTGACCAACATGGTGAAAGCCCATCTTTTCTAAAAATACAAAAATTAGCTGGGCATGGTGGCAGATGCCTATAATCCCAGCTACTCAGGAGGTTTAGGCAGGAGAATCACTTTAACTTGGGAGGTGGAGATTGCAGTGAGCTGAGATCATGCCATTGCACTGCAGCCTGGGTGACAAGAGTGAAATGCCCTCTCAAAAAAAAAAAAAAAAAAAAAATACAGCTTCTCTAGTTAAAAATTCTGATTTTGTACATCTGAGTTGCTTGAATATCAATATCTGTAATAAGCTTACCAAATGGTTTTGATTCGCACCTAAATTTCACAAAGTAAACCTTTCCCTTATGCACATCACCATCTTACCTAAACTTTCTTCATTACTGGCACCCTTTTTCTTTTTCAGGTCCATGAACATATTATATATTATGGTTAGGCCTTTTGTTTAATGGATTTTGTATGCATATGTGTTATAGGAAAACAAACTATGTTTGCCTTCTTCATTTCTTTCAGATTTGGAGTCAAAATGTGGACCTGAGAAAATATTTCCGGAAAACGATATTTCTGAAATAAATTTACCAAAACAGTTTATAAAGCAAATAAGTAAAACACTTGGCCTTGAGGCCTTTTATTTTAGAAATGTTTCAGAATATAGAAGTAGATTTGAGGGACTACAGGGACATCAAGAAGGATGTATCAATATGAATCAGAAGGTGATCAACTATGAAGAAATGCCTACTTATCCTCATGCTTCTCTTATTCACAATACACATAAACCATATGAATGTAAGGAATGTGGGAAATACTTTAGTTGTGGTTCACATCTTATTCAGCATCAGAATATTCATACTGGAGAGAAACCCTATAAATGTAAAGAATGTGGGAAAGCCTTTCAACTTCACATACAACTTACTAGACATCAGAAATCTCATACTGGTCGGAAACCTTTTGAATGTAAGGAATGTGGAAAAGCCTTTAATCTTCCCACCCAGCTTAACCGCCATAAGAACATTCACACAGGTGAGAAACTGTTTGAATGTAAGGAATGTGGTAAGTCCTTTAATAGTAGCTCAAACCTTACTCAGCATGAAAGTATTCATGCTGGTATAAAACCTTATCAGTGTAAGGAGTGTGGGAAAGCCTTTAATCGTGGTTCAAATCTTATTCAGCATCAGAAAATTCATTCCAATGAGAAACCCTTTGTATGTAGGGAATGTGCGATGGCCTTTCGGTATCAGTACCAACTTATTGAACATTGCCAAATTCATACAGGTGAGAAACCCTTTGAATGTAAAGAATGCAGGAAGGCCTTTACTCTTCTGACAAAGCTTGTCCGACATCAGAAGATTCATACAGGTGAGAAGCCCTTTGAATGTAGAGAATGTGGAAAGGCCTTTAGTCTTCTCAACCAGCTAAATCGCCATAAGAACATTCACACAGGTGAAAAACCATTTAAATGTAATGAATGTGGGAAGGCCTTCAACCGTAGCTCAAACCTTATCCAACATCAGAGTATTCATGCTGGTGTAAAACCGTATGAATGTAAGGAGTGTGGGAAAGGCTTTACTCGTGGTGCAAATCTTATACAGCATCAAAAAATTCATTCCCGTGAGAAACCCTTTGTATGTAGGGAATGTGAGATGGCCTTTAGATATCATTACCAACTTATTCAACATTGCCAAATTCATACTGGTGGGAAGCCCTTTGAATGTAAAGAATGTGGAAAGGCCTTTAGTCTTCTGACACAGCTTGCTTGACATAAGAACATTCATACTGGTGAGAAACCATTTGAATGTAAAGACTGGGAAGGCCTTCAATCGTGGCTCAAACCTTGTTCAACATCAGAGTATTCACACTGGTGTGAAGCCCTATAAATGTAAGGAGTGTGGGAAGGCTTTTAGACTTCACCTACAACTTTCTCACCATCAGAAAACGCATACAGGCAAGAAACCCTTTGAATGTAAGGAATGTGGGAAATTTTTTCGTTGTGGTTCAAATTCTTAATGAACATCAAAGTATTCATATCGGAAAGAAACCCTTTGAGTGTAAGAAATGTGGGAAAGCCTTTCGACTTCATATGCACCTTATTCGACACCAGAAATTTCATACTGGTGAGAAACTCTTTGAATGTAAGGACTGTGGCAAGGTCTTCAGTCTTCCCACCCAGCTTAATCACCATAAGAAAATTCACTCAGATGGGAAGCCATTTGAATATAAGGAATGCGGGAAGTCCATTAATCGTGTCTTGAACCTTGTTCAACATCAGAGTATTCATGCTGGTGTAAAACCATATGAAAGTAAGGAGTGTGGGACAGGCTTTAATCGTGGTTCAAACCTTATTCAGCATCAGAAAATTCATTCCAATGAGAAACTCTTTGTATGTAAGGAGCGTCAGAAAACCTTTAGATATCATTACCAACTTATTGAACATTGCCAAATTCATACTGGTGAGAAACCCTTTGAATGTAAAGAATGTGGAAAGGCCTTTAGTCTTCCAACACAGCTTGCTCAACATCAGATCATTCATACTGGTGAGAAGCCATTTAAATGTAAGGAGTGTGGGAAGGCCTTCAATATTGGCTCAAACCTTGTTCAACATCAGAGTATTCATACTGATGAGAAAACCTATGAATGTAAGGAGTGTGGGAAGGCTTTTAGACTTCACCTACAACTTTGTTGGCATCAAAAACTCATACAAGTGCGAAACTCTTTGAATGTAAGGAATATGGGACAACCTTCAGATATCAGTACCAACTTACTGAACATCAGAAAATTCATACTGGGGTGAAAGCCTTTGAATGTAAGGAATGTGGGAAGACCTTTTGATATCATTATCAATTTCTTGGACATTACGGAATTCAAACTGGTGAGAACCCTTATGAATGTCAAGAATGTGGGAAATGCTTTACCAGTGGTAGAAACCTTAGAGTACATCAGAGAATTCATACTGGTGAGAAAGCATATCAATGTGAAGAATGTGGGAAAGCCTTTAGTCATAGTTCAAATCCTGTTCAACATGTTAAAATTCATATTGACGAGAAACCCTATGAATGTAAGGAATGTGAAAAGGGCTTTAGTAGTAATTGTGAACTTACTGTACATCTAAGAATCCATATTGCTGAGAAACCCTGTGAATGTAAAGAATGTGGAAAAACTTTTAGATTTACCTCAGTCTTTACTGCACATCAAAGAATTTAATCTAGTATGAACCCTATGAATGTAAAGAATGTGGAAAGACCTTTAGTTGTAGCTCGAGCATTGTTCAACATGTTAAAATTCATACTGGTGAGCAACCCTGTGAATGTGAATGTAAAGGATGTGGGAAGACCTTTAGACTTAGTTCAGTCCTTTCTGCACATTACAGAATTCATACTGGCGTGAAACCCTATGAATGTAAAGAATGTGGGCAAGGCTTTACTGTGAATGGTCAGCTTACTTGACATCAGAAAATTCATAATAATTAGAAGTTTTGCGAATATAAGGAGTGTGGACAAGCCTCCACTGTGTATGAAAAATTTACTCAACACCAGATAATTCACATTAATAAGAAATCCTGTGAAAATAAAAGAATGTGTGAAGAACTTTCGTCATGGTCTGGGATTTGCTCAACATCAGAGTATTCATACTGCTGAGAAATTTTGAGTTTAAGAATGCGGGATGTTTTATGGCCACACTAAATGCCTTAGAGTTCAAAGAAGGTAATTTTGGTGAGAAAGTTATTGAAATGAGGAATGTAGAGTACCTGCCATGTTCACAGTTTACTGCCTATGAAGTGTTTTACTGGATTCCGGCATACCTTGCTTAATTGTTCATTGTAGTTACTGCGTTTTATACATATTGAAGATTTGCAGCAACCCTGCAGTGAATAAATCAATCAGCACCATTTTCCAAATGGCATGTGCACATCTTGTGTCTTTGTGTCACACTTCGGTAGTTTTCATAACATTTCAAACTTTTTCATTGTTGTATCTGTTATGGTGATCTATGACCAGTGTTTTTTGATGTTACTAGTGTGATTGTTTTGGGATACCACGAATCCTGCCCATAAAAGATGGTGAACCTAGTTGACAATTGTTGCAGATTTTGAAAGATAGTAAAATATACACCCATATACCCCCACTTAGATTCAAAATTGTTAATGTTTATTTTTTGTATATTTGTTGTACCATGGAGAATAAATTTTAGACATCATCACACTTTAACCCTTAATTCATCAGCATGTGTATTACCCAAACATAAAGACAATGTCATATAGCCATAGTACCATAATTACCCTTAAGGATAAGATTCATAATTCTGTAATATCATTCTATCTTTAGATGTCTTCATTGGCCTGCAAACCATCTTTTACAGCTATTCATTTTCTAAGGAGAATCCACTGCAGATTCTGCATTGCATTTGGTTATCTCTCTTTAGTGTACTGTAGCCTGGAAACCATATGAATGTATGGTCTCGAATTATAGTGGGTATCAGAATCACCTGTGGAACTTAGTAAAACTATAGAAGTGTAACCCTTACCTTATAAGCCTGGGCCTGTGTTTTTATATTATTTCTCCAGGTGATTGTGATACTAACCAGAGTTAGAGAGCCACTGGTCTAGAACATTTCTCCTCATTTTTTTTTTTTTTTTTAAGCTTTCATCTCTTTATTCAACAAGATGTGCCTTTACAAGTTTAAAAACAGACTGAACACCATTATCCCTCATGAATAATACAGATAACCATTTTAAAAAGCATTTCACTTAGCTGGGTGTGGTGGCTCACGCCTATAATCTCAGCACTTTGGGAGGCCGAGGCAAGCAGATCATGAGGTCAGGAGTTCAAGACCAGCCTGACCTACATGGTAAAAACCCACTGTACTAAAAATACAAAAATTAGCCAGGCTTGGTGGCACACACCTTTAGTCCCAGCTACTCAGGAAGCTGAGGCAGAAGAATCACTTGAAGCCGGGAGACGGAGGTTGCAGTGAGCCAAGATCGCACCACTACACTCCATCCTGGGTGACAGAGCGAGACTCTGTCTCCAAAGAAACAAACAAAAAAACTTTACTTATTGTATTGTAACATGTTTATTAAGCATGAACCCCTATCAGTACTCCTAAACTGTAAACAATGAGGAACTGAGGTGTAAAAAGAAACATTAAGGATCGTAATGATAGACAAAAACCTTTAAATTTTCTTATTGCATTCATACCATCACACAATAAGCAAAACTGATTCCTTACTAAGCAAACATTTTTGCATATACTGCCTTCTCTTTATCTTTCTGTGCCTTTATCTTTTGTTTGACTTTCAGCAATTCTGCCTGGATAGCTTTATCTTCTGGTGCTATCTCCTGAGCTTTTTTAAGATCAGCCAATGCTTGATCATATTCTTTTAATCCTTGCCATCCTTGAGCTCTTCGGTACAATGCTTTGGTATTTGATGGGTCTATTTCAAGAGCCTCCAAACAACTGTCAATTGCTTCCTGCCAATTTGACATCTTCAGTTTACAAGCACCAATATTCAGTACACAGCTTAAAGCTATAGGTTGCAGCTTGGCTCTATCTGCTGTCTCAATAACAGCCTTAGAACTGTCAACATATCTTAAAACTTTTGCATATTTTTTAATGGCCATCTCCCAGTTCTGGGATTTGAAAAAAGTATTTCCAATGCTTTTTAAGTCTTCTGTTATTAATAAAATTTTATCTACGTCTTTTAAATCTATATCCGCATCCTCAGGGAAATCTGGATGACTGTCGCCAGAGCCATCTTTTGGGAATATTCCCCAATCATCTCCTTCCTTCACTTCTCCACATTCTGCAATAACGCACAATTTGGCAGGTTTTTCCCCTTTCACTTCTACGTTTTCTAATATCCTTGCCACTCCTATTCCTTTAATTACTTGGCCAAACACCACGTTTCCCATCCAAATGAGGAGTTGGAACTGTTGTGATGAAAAACTGAGAACCATTTGTGTTGTGGCCTGCATTTGCCATGCTTAGTAAACCCTCCCGATCATGCTTATAATGAAAATTTTCATCTTCAAAATTTTCACCATAAATACTTTCTCCACCCGTCCCATTCTGATTTGAGAAGTCTCCACCCTGGATCATAAATTTCTTAATAATTCAATGAAAAGGGCATCCTTGGAAATGGAGAGGTTTTCCAGTCGTGGGTCCAATGCCTTTTTCTCCTGTACACAGTGCACGAAAATTTTCCGCAGTTTTGGGTACAATATCTGCAAACAATTCTAAGACAATTCGACCCACTCGCTCCCCTCCGATGTCCACGTCAAAGAAGACTCGAGGGTTACTGGGGTTGGAGGGCTTGGCTTGGGGGGACGGGTGCGACATCTCGACTTGCAGACGCGTTTGCAGGCAGGATCCACGATCATCGTGGCAGCCCGGCAGGTCAAACTCATTTCTCCTCATTTTAAAAAAAAATGACATTGAATTTTGAGTAGCCCAGAAATGTTGTCTACTATGTATTTAGATTTCTTTCTTTATAGAGTCATTTAGCTTTGTTCTTGGTTGTGTTTTCTGTACAACAGAATGTAAGTCCACAGGCTTGTTAGGTCCAGATTAAACATTTTAGGGAAGAATACTTTGTAGATTATTTGTATGTCATATTTCACTGTCAGAAATCATTTAAGTACACGTCCTTGCATTAGTGAAACTAAGGATGATCATTTGGGTAAGTTGGTAGCTGCCATAAGTCCATTGTAAAGATTTAGTTTGTAGTGGGTAAGTAATCTATGGAGAGACTGTCATCCTTGAAAATTTATAGTCATGTGTATTTAAGCCCTGGATTGAATACAAAATGAAAATTGAAGTAGACTATTGAGAAATGAATGCCATTAAAGCGTCAACATAATTCAACTTGTATGATATGGTTGACAGTGTCCCCAGTACAAAATTGGCACCCTTCAGATTATACAGGGGATTGTTTTGTCTGGAACCTTCTTTTTGTTCAGCATGTGTCACCAGCACCTATACGATGGCTGGTACATGAGTTGTTGATAAACTTTGAAAAAAATTAAGCCTTTAAATCAAGCTATAAAACATGATACCATTAGTCTGGGTGCAGTGGCTCATGCCTGTAATTCCAGCACTTTGGGAGGCCAAGGTGGGCAGATCACCTGAGGTCAGGAGTTTGAGAACAGCCTGGCCAACATGGTGAAACCCCATCTCTACTAAAATTACAAAAATTAGCTGGATGTGGTGGCGGGTGCCTGTAATCCCAGTTACTTGGGAGGCTGAGGCAGGAGAATCACCCAAACTTGGAAGGTGGAGTTTGCAGTGAGCTAAGATCGCACCACTGCACTCCAGCCTGAGTGACAGAGTGAGACTTCATCCCAAAACAACAACCAAAAAACCCCCAAAACAAAACATGATACCATTGTGGCATTATGAATTAGATTAATTTTTTTAAGATTAAGAATAATCCTTTGTGACTTTATTCCATTGTATTAAAACATTTATAAAGTGATCATTTATATTGATAGCTTTCTTTTTGTGATTATATCCTGGTCAAATTATTCTTTTGATAGACTACTTAATTTTATCTTTTACCATTTAATGGCATCTCTAATCATAAGTAAAGTTATAATTTTTAAAGTATTTTTCAGGTATTGATATTGCAATGATCTTATAAAACTCATAAAGCAAGATTATATAAAACTTGGCTTTCAAATTTTATGTTCCTATTTTTTATTTCCAGTTTCATCTTTTCTGTATTCATTCTCTTGAACTTTCTTCTTTTACCTCCAAAGATTCCCTGGGTATTAGCCCAGCACTACTCCATTATGGGTCATTGCACATCCCGGTAGTATTATTAATTGTCATAAAAAAATATATCCCTGGCAGCCTTTCAATGAAACTGTATCATCATGCAATCTTGGCAGTACTATGTTGGAAGTCAGAGCCCCTTTGCAAACATAATAAAACACTTTATTTGCTAAAGTTACAAACCAAGTATGCACAAATTTAAAAATCGCAGCTGTGCACGGTGGCTCACACCTGTAATCCCCAACTTAAAATGGTTTGACTTACAATGTTCAGCTTTATAATTGTACAAAAGTGATAATGCTGCTATAGTTTGGCTATTTTTCCCCTCCAAATCTCATGTTGAAGTTTGATCCCAGTGTTGGAGGTGGGGCCTAATGGGAGGTGTTTGGATCATGAGGGAATATCCCTCATGAATTAATGTCCTCTCTGAATTGGGGGATGAGTTATTACTTTATTAGTTGCTATGGGAGCTGGTTGTTCAGAGGAGCCTGGCACCTCCTTCCTCACCCTCTTGCTTCCTCTTTTGCCATATGATGTGTGCAGACACTGCTTCCTTCATCTTCTGCCACAAGTGGAAGCAGCCTGAGACTCTTACCAGAAGCAGAATCTGTACATGATTCTTGTACATCCTGCAGAACAGCAAGCCAAATAAACCTCTTCATTAATTACCCAGCCTCAGGTATTCCTTTATAGTAACACAAAATGGAGTAAGACATACTCAGTGAGAGTATGCTCCACAACTTAAAATGGGTCTGTGTCTAGATAAACCCATTGCTTTTTTTTTTTTTTTTTTTTTTTTTTTGAGATGGAGTTTCGCTCTTGTTACCCAGGCTGGAGTGCAATGGCACAATCTCGGCTCACCACAGCCTCTGCCTCCTGGGTTCAGGCATTTCTCCTGCCTCCGCCTCCTGAGTAGCTGGGATTACAGGCACGTGCCACCATGCCCAGCTAATTTTTTGTATTTTTAGTAGAGACGGGTTTTCACCATGTTGACCAGGATGGTCTCGATCTCTTGACCTTGTGATCCACCTGCCTCGGCCTCCCAAAGTGCTGGGATTACAGGCGTGAGCCACCGCGCCCAGCCAAACCCATTGTTAAGTTGGAAATATTGTAGGTTATAAACGCACACTTGGCATATGATATCAATTTATGATGGGTTTATCTGGATATAACCCCATCATAAATTGAGAAGCATCTGTAGTAATTATAATTTGATGCTCAAATTGACATAATAGGGCCAGTAGGAATCCATTTACATTTGTTTGGGTTTTTTGGTTTTTCTTTTACTTCTTTTTTGTCTTTTGACTTCTTAAAGGAATATTGTTTTCAGGTCATAAGAAGATGTTTTAGACTG
Organism: Saguinus oedipus; assembly: GCA_031835075.1. Lineage (NCBI taxonomy): Eukaryota > Metazoa > Chordata > Mammalia > Primates > Cebidae > Saguinus > Saguinus oedipus. The sequence goes on along the minus strand of CM063187.1, from coordinate 42,930,988 downwards.
ATCCTGTTTGTTGGTTCATGTTCCCATGCCTCTTGTCCTGAGTCATGGAATCAACTTATTATTCAATACCCTCTTATCTTAGGGAGTCCTGGTTCCTTTTAAAGGAAAAGAACATTAGAGACCAAAAAATCTGGCTGCTGTGGGCGCACATGGCAGTTATAGGTATGGAAAAAGATGCTGCTTTTATTAGAATTCTTTTAATAGTTTCAGAGTTGAAAATGTCATCATAAGTTCAGATGTTCACTCTGATTTTTCTTAACTTACATTTCTATGATCTGCTTTTTGCATTTGGGATTTTATTGAATTAAAAGGTTTTATGTATGGTGATAGCTGATGTTTATCTCCTTTTAAGACCTGTCTGAAATGATAAATTAATCTGCCTCCCATTTTTGGAGATACTGCTCTGATTCAAATTTGTCATGGTGTTTCTGAGCAGCATAGTGAAGAAGTTGTTTTAGAACATTCAATAGTAGATGATATCTTGAATGTTCATAGACTCCCTAGAAAAGAAGAAAAAGTAGACACAAGATTTCTGTCATCCTTTTACAGTATATTGTGATCATCCAGTTTGGGGTATGAGGGATAAGGGACCAGTGTGCCTTAATTTCCAGAATCTCATTCCATTTCAATAAGTCTTCTGCATAAGTGTGGTCTCAGGGATTCACTGTCTTTGTTATTGATCAAACTGAAACCATCTCCATGGGTTCCTCAGTGGATCAGAATCTGCTATTTATTAGGCCCCCATATCCATTCTACCCTGCTTCCAGGAATATAGAACAAGTAATTTTTATTAACACTTGGCTATTACCATCTAGAATAAGGACTGTATTTATTTCTCCAAGATGTCATGTGACATAACTTATGGCAAGTAGGATATAAGTGAATATTTTGGCAATTCTGGAAACCTCTTAAAACACTGGCTTAATACATTAGTATTTGAGAAATCCAGGTGAAGGGTATCCAGAAATTTTTTACTATTCTTCCAAGTTGTGTGCAAGTCTGAGTGCTCATTCCATTCTGATGCCAGAATGGTAAAATTCATGATTGATTTGGAGCAAGGCCACAATATCAGGCTTACATCTATAAAATATGATTGAGAAACTAACTTTTATCTTTTTTTATCAACTTTTAATTTGGGGCAGTTTTACTATTTTACCCACAACCAAATTTAATCTTAAATGATACAACCAGATTGCCACATGTTAAAAGTAATGAGTCAACATATCCTTCTGTGTTCTCTAAGTCAAAAGCACTGATCTGTAGAGAACAGTATCCCATGCATGTTGTCATGTACTTATTCCACACCCTACTGAAATCACAGTAGCCAAAAGGGAGACATTTTTTTTCTTCAAGAATATATGTTTCTGCACATCTATGTTTCTCCAGAATGAGAAGACAGAAAATGCTAAACTATTGTTAAATGACTATATGTAGTTCCACTTCTAGATGGTAGATAGGGGTCTCTGCAAACTCATTTTCTAGTTAAACTGGCAAAAAAAATAAATAAATAAACCTTGCCATTTGATGTCTGAACATGTCCAGAGTATATAGGAAATGAAATACAAATTCTACTAAAACTTGGTAAGAACCAAGAACTTGGTAAGATAATTTGTGGCATTTAAGACACAACCAACTACTTTTTACTCTTCACAGCTCAATTTGATAGAAGCTTCACTCTGAATGGATGCTGCCAAGATGATGGGGCTCCAATCAAGGTTTGTCATATATTGACAGGAGGGGCACACCTCCAGGTTTCTTATCCCTACCAGCTCTTGAAGTAGTTAAATTCCTGTTGAACACAACTAAGAGGTTTGGGACTCCTTTGCTTCCCCCAGCCCCACCCAGTTTGGAAATTCTACCCAGGCACAGTGAACTCAGATTTGGACCCTGATTGCCCTTGCCTCAGCTTGTTTGTAAGGCAGAGGTTTCACAAGAGAAACAAGATGGCTACCACCCAGCTCATTACCCAGAATGGTGGTTCAGAGATTTTGTCCAGAAAGAGTGGCAGTCCATAAGAATAGAGCTCTGAAGCTCTCTCCAAAGGAATGGAATTTATTTGAAACAGTGTCAAGCAAATAGCTCCCTTATTTAAACACAACAACATAAACCATAGGCCAGATAATTCCGTGGAAAAGACAACTAAGGAGACTTCCTAAGGTCAAAAGAAACCTCAAAGACTGGACTCAAAAACTAGCCCTGCCTGACTTAAATTATATTAAACTGCTTAATAATTTATACTCTAAGGAATTGTTGAAAACAATGGAGTGATCAGATAGAAGGCAGTGGAGCCTAGTGGGCTGGAAATAATACCAAGGAGGAAGTCATCTTAACAGAGAGATAGGGAAAGATAGTCAAAGAGACTCCTGTTTAAAACCATTGTCACATCCAGGTAGCTGTGCATATGTTTAAGGCTCCACCTTCTGAGGAACAACATAAAATACGTCACACTGCAAGGGGAAAGGGAAATAGATTTCACTAAAATAGCTAAAGCTAAGTAAATTTAGGAAGTCATAAAATATCAAGATACAAAAATGTAAACACTTTAAAGACAAGTTGTTTCTAGGTATTAAAAAATACCTATAAATATACATATAAACATTTCCAAAGTAATTAGCAAATGGAATTTGGCTACATGTGACTATATATATTTGTGTGTGTGTATATAATGTGTGTGTGTATATATATGTGTGTGTGTGAATATATACACACACACATATATATATACACACATGTATATATATACGTATATATATATACATGTATATATATATATACACTATATATATATATATATATATATATATATATATATATATATATATAGTGACCAAGCAGGGCATAACTCAGGAATGTGAGGCTGGTGTGACATTCTAAAATTAAGTCACCACATTAAAGAAGAGAAATCAAAAGATAATGTCAGTAGTTATTAACCTGACAAAATCCAACACCATTGATAATAAAACTCAGTAAGTTATGAATAAAACAAACATTTCCCAGTCTGATAAAGAATATCTAGGGAAAATAAACAGCTAACATAGAACTTTATAAAGTATTGACAGTTTTTTCACTAAAGTCAGACTCAAGGATGTCTGCTCTGAGCATTTTTTTTTTAGACAGTCTTGCTCTGTCACCCAGGCTGGAGTGCAGTAGCATGATCTTAGCTCACTGCAACCTCCACCTCCAGGGTTCAAGCAATTCTCCTGTCTCAGCCTCCCGAGGAGCTGGGATCACAGGTGCACCACCATGCCCAGATAATTTTTGTATTTTTAGTAGAGACGGAGTTTCACCATGTTGGCCAGGCTGGTCTCAAACTCCTGACTTCAGGTGATCTGCCTGTCTTGGCCTCCCAAAATGCTGGGATTACAAGTGTGAGCCACTGGACCTGGCCTTGCTCTGAGCATTTCTATTCAACACTGTACAGAATGCCCTAGCCTGTATACTATGGCAAATAAAGGAAATATAAATTGAGAGAAACTGTCTTCACAGATGTCCTGATTGTGTTTATAGAAAATTCTAATTTTAAAAAATAAGCCCTGCTAAAGCTAAGTGAATTTAGAAAGTCATAAAATATAATATCAAGATACAAAAATGTAAAAAACTTGAAAGATAAGTTGTTTCTAGTTATTAATAACAGATCGTTACAACTCTAAAATCTTTAAAGAAAAAGAAACTATAACATCAATTGCAACAGCACATCAAAAAGCTTATCTACCATGATCAGGTAGGCTTCATCCCAGTGATGCAAGGCTGGTTCAACATACGCAAGTCTATAAACATAATTCACCACATAAACAGAACCAAAGACAAAAACCACATGATTATCTCAATAGATGCAGAGAAGGCCTTTGACAAAATTCAACAGCTCTTTATGCTAAAAACTCTCAATAAACTAGGTATTGATGGAATGTATCTCAAAATAATAAAAGCTATTTATGACAAACCCACAGCCAATATCATACTGAAAGGGCAAAAACTGGAAGCATTCCCTTTGAAATCTGGCACTAGACAAGGATGCCCTCTCTCACCACTCCTATTCAATATAGTATTGGAAGTTCTAGCCACAGCAATCAGGCAAGAAAAAGAAATAAAGGGTATTCAGTTAGGAAAGGAGGAAGTCAAATTGTCTGTATTTGCAGATGACATGATTGTATATTTAGAAGACCCCATCGTCTCAGCCCAAAACTCCTTAAACTGATAAGCAACTTCAGCAAAGTCTCAGGATACAAAACCAATGTGCAAAAATCACAAGTATTCCTATACTCCAATAACAGACTTAAAGAGAGCCAAATCAAGAATGAACTGCCATTCACAACTGCTAAAAAGAAAATAAAATACCTAGGAATACAATTAACAAAGAAGGTAAAGGACCACTTCAAGGAGAACTACAAACCACTGCTCAACGAAATAAGAGAGGACACAAATGGATGGAGAAACATTCCATGCTCATGGTTAGGAAGAATCAATATTGTGAAAATGGCCATACTGCCCAAAGCAATTTACAGATTCAACACTATCCCCATCAAGTTACCAAGGACCTTCTTCACAGAACTGGAAAAAACCACCTTAAACTTCATATGGAACCAAGAGAGCCCACATAGCCAAGCCAATTCTAAGCAAAAAGAACAAAGCTGGAGGCATCATACTACCTGACTTCAAACTATACTTCAAGGCTACAGTAATCAAAACAGCATGGTACTGGTACCAGAGACATAGACCTATGGACACAGAACAGAGGCCTCAAAGGCAATGCCACACATCTACAACCATCTGATCTTTGACAAATCTGACAAAAACCAGCAATGGGGAAAGGATTCCCTGTTTAATAAATGGTGGTGTTGGGAAAACTGGCTAGCTATGTGCAGAAGCAGAAACTGGACTCTTTCCTGACACCTTACACCAAAATTAACTCCAAATAGATTAAAGACTTAAACATAAGAACTAACACCATAAAAACCCTAGAAGAAAATCTAGGCAAAACCATTCAGGACATAGGCATTGGCAAGGACTTCATGACTAAAACACCGAAAGCATGGCAACAAAAGCCAAAATATACAAATGGGACCTAATCAAACTCCACAGCTTCTGCATGGCAAAATAAACAGTCATTAGAGTGAATCGGCAACCAACAGAATGGGAAAAAATTTTTGCAATCTACCCATCTGATAAAGGGCTAATATCCAGAATCTACAAAGAACTAAAACAGATTTACAAGAAAAAACCAAACAAGCCCATTCAAAAGTGGGCAAAGGATATGAACAGACACTTTACAAAAGAAGACATATGGCTGGGTGCGGTGGCTCATGCCTATAACCCCAGCAATTTGGAAGGCCAAGGTGGGTGGATCACGAGGTCAAGAGATCGAGACCATCCTGGCCAAAATGGTGAAACCCCGTCTCTACTAAAAATAAAAAAATTAGCTGGGCATGGTGGCATACACCTGTAGTCCCAGCTACTTGGGAGGTAAGGCAAGAGGAGGTGGAGGTTGCAGTGAGCCAAGATCGTGCCATTACACTCCAGCCTTGGTAACAAGTGAAACTCCATCTCAGAAAAAAAAAGAAGAAGACATATATGAGGCCAACATATGAAAAAATGCTCATCATCACTGGTCATTAGAGAAATGCAAATCCAAACTACACTGAGATACCATCTCATGCCAGTTAGAATGGCAATCATTAAAAAATCTGGAGACAGCAGATGCTGGAAAGGATGTAGAGAAATAGGAACAGTTTCACACTGTTGGTGGGAGTGTAAATTAGTTCAACCATTGTGGAAGACAGTGTGGTGATTCCTCAAGGACCTAGAAATAGAAATTCCATTTGACCCAGCAATCCCATTACTGGGTATATATCCAAAGGATTACATATCATTCTATTATAAGGACACAGGCACACAAATGTTCACTGAAGCACTGTTTACAATAGCAAAGACTTGGAACCAGCCCAAATGCCCATCGAAGATAGACTGGACAAGGAAAATGTGGCACATATACACCATGGAATACTATGCAGCCCTAAAAAACGATGAGTTTGTGTCCTTTGTAGGGACATGGATGAACCTGGAAACCATCATTCTCAGCAAACTGACACAAGAACGGAAAATCAAACACCACATGTTCTCACTCATAGGCAGTGTTGAACAATGAGAACACATGACACAGGGAGGGGACCATCACACACTGGGGTCTGTCAGGGGGAACTAGGGGAGGGACAGTGGAAGGTGGGGAGTTGGGGTAGGATAACATGGGGAGAAATGCCAGAAATAGGTGATGGGGAGGAAGGCAGCAAACCACACTGCCATGTATGCACCTATGCAACAATCTTGCATGTTTCTCACATGTACCCCCAAACCTAAAATGCAATAAAATATATTTTTAAAAAACCACACTGCCTCATATGACTATAGATGGAAAATTTCTAATTAAAATACCACCAAATGGACTAGCAGTATGACAAAAATCACAGTATATCACAAGAAATGTTTAAAATTTAAGAAAGTCATAAGTACAAATCAATACATCAATAAATTTAAGGAGAAAAACATAAAATCTTTTGCCTTCCCTGGGCTAAAATGGAAGAATTGTCTTGGGCCACACATAAAATACACTAGCAATGGCTGATGAGCTAAAAAAATTGCGAAAAAATCTCCATGTTTTCGGAAAGCTTACAAACTTGTGTTGGACTGCATTCAAAGCTGCTCTGGGCCACAGACAGGTTGGAAAACTGTTATACAGCAATTAAGTTGGAGGCAGCCTTTACTCTTAGATATTATGTGTTATAGTATCTACAATTTATACTCAAATACTATAGCAAAAATATGTAAATATTATGTAGAAGCAAACCAAATATGACAAGATATTAATAATTGCTTAATCTAGATAGAAAATACCAGTGTTCATTATTCTTTTAATTTTCCCAAATGGATAGTGGTTGTTAGTTTCTAATTTATCATTAACTGTGGGCAGAAAAAGCAGACTAACATACTTGCTTTTTGGGCTATAAAAAGAAAAAGCATTACAGCTATTCTTTGAGTCTTCAAAACCTTTACTCTCATAATCTTCACACCCATCAAATCTAGAGATTTCTTTCTCACATTAATTTTCAGAGATGAGTTCTAATTTTAGAAATGGAAGTTTAATCTATTTCACTGGATTTTATCCCCAGTTAATTATCCCAATCTAAATAAGTCGTGAGAGGTGATGGATGTTTTTTACAAATTCCTTACACCCACAGGGCCTTCACATGAATGTACTAAGTGTATCACTAATGAAAAAAATAAAGCAATATTTATTGATCAAATGCTGTGTGCCAAATACTCTTTTAAAGGTTTTTATCTTTTATTCGCATTTCATCTTCTAATAGTACTATTAGGTGGTACTATTATCACCATTTTAAAAACCAAGGCACAGGGACATGTTTTGCCAAACACCATATAGGCAGAGGTGGAATTATGAGAATTATATTATTTATATATACATCATAAAGATATGCCAAGGCATATCTCCCATGTTCATCAAATTAACAGAATCATTTTCTCTTACAATGCTATATAAAGTGTGGTCCATGTGTTGGCACTAGTCCACAAATTGTTTGCTTCTGGTTTCTGCAAAGTTATACATATTGAAGCAAGTATTTGGAAATGTTCACAGCAATCTGACAGTTAACTTGGTTAAATACCATAATAAAAAACTGGAGCTTTTATTTTGCATGTCTGCTTTTTTCTTTTCATTTTTCTGGCAATCTAATATTATTGCAATTTATTTATTTATTTGGCTCACTGTACCCTCTGCCACCTAGGTTCAAGCAATTCTCCTGCCTCAGCCTCTCAAATAGCTGCAATTATAGGCACCTGCCACCATGCCCAGCTAATTTGTTTATTTTAGTAGAGACTGGGTTTCACCATGTTGTCCAGGCTGGTCTTTAACTCCTGACCTCATCTACTTACTTGGGCCTCCCAAAGTGCTGGGATTACAGGTATGAGCCACTGTGCCCGGCCCACATTTATTTATTTAGAGACAGGATCTCACTCTGTCACCAAGCTGGAGTGCAGTGGCACAATCGTGGCTCACTAAAGCCTCAAACTCCTTGGCTCAACTGATCCTCCTGCCTCAGCCTCCTGAGTAGCAAGGACTACAGGTGTGTGCCACTACACCTTGCTAATAAAAAAATTTTTTTTTTGTAGAGGCAGGGTCTCACTATGTTGCCCAGGCTGGTTTCAAACTCCTGTCCTTCCAAAGTGCTGGGATTACAGGTGTGAGCCACTTCACCTGGCTCATTATTACTGCATTTTAGAGAAGCACTGTTCAAGAAGTTTGCAGGGGGAAAAATTCTTGATGGTTTGGGATGCAGTGCATCAGTAACAGTCTTCTAAATTCTAACAGGGACTGAATGATGCTATAGCTTTTCAACTCTAATCAACATATTAAACCATTTCTAATAAATTGTGAGCATGAAGTAAAAGGGATTCCCACATGTTCCCTAGCAAACAGAAAATTTCTTATAAATTCTCTGCTGTTGTAAGGGGCATTTTAAGGCCATCGTATTCTCTTTACATTATGCATTGGGCTTCCTTACTAATATGATTTCTCTGATGTAAAGTAAGTTGATCACTACGAATAAAGGCTTTCCCACATTCTTTACATTTATAGGGTTTTTCACCAGTATGAATTCTGTGATGTCGGGTAAGTTCAGAATTAACACTGAAAGCCTTCCCACATTCTTTACATTTATAGGGTTTTTCACCCGTGTGAACTATGTGATGTCGAGTAAGTTCTGCTTGAAGACGAAAGGCATTCCCACATTCTTTACAGCTGTAAGGTTTCTCACCAGTATGAAGTCTAAAATGTTGAGTAAGATGATACCGGCGACTAAAGGTCTTTCCACATTCCTTACATTCATATGGTATCTCACCAGTGTGAATTCTTCGATGTAATGTAAGTCGATAACTGCAAATAAAAGCATTCCCACATTCATTACATATGTAGGGCTTCTCACCAGTATGGCCTCTGTGATGTTGAGTAAGATGATAGTGACGACTAAACATCTTCCCACATTCCTTACATTTGTAGGGTTTCTCGCCAGTATGAATTCTGTGATGTTGTGTGAGATGAGTGCTACGAATAAAGGCCTTTCCACATTCCATACATTTATAGGGTTTTTCACCAGTATGAATTCTGTGATGCTGAGTAAGTTCTGTTTGAAACCGAAAGGCTTTCCCACATTCATTACATATATAGGGTTTCTCACCAGTATGAATTTTATAATGTTGAGTAAGATTATAGCGACGACCAAAAGTCTTCCCACATTCTTTACATACAAAGGTGCTCTCACTGGTGTGAATTTGCTGGTGTGAAATAAATTGATTGCTATGAATAAAAGCCTTCCCACATTCCTTACATTTATAGGGTTTCTCACATGTATGAATTCTGTGATGTCGGGTAAGTTCCGCCTGAAGACGAAAGGCTTTTCCACATTCATTACATATGTAGGGTTTCTCACCAGTATGAATTTTGTAGTGTTGAGTAAGATGATAGCAACTACTGAAGGTTTTCCTACATTCCTTACATTCATAAGGAATCTCACCAGTGTGAGTTCTCAGATGTAAAGTAAGTTGATAGCCACAAATAAAGGCCTTTCCACATTCCTTACATTCATAGGGTTTTTCACCAGTATGAGTTCTATGATGCCGAGTAAGTTCTGTTTGAAGACGAAAGGCTTTTCCACATTCTTTACATTCATAGGGTTTCTCACCAGTATGAATTCTATGATGTCGAGCAAGTTCTGCATGAAAACTAAAGGACTTACCACATTCTTTACATTCATAGGGTTTATCACCAGTATGAATTTTCTGATGTTGAACAAGGTATGAACCATGACTAAAGGCTTTCTCACATTCATTACATTTATAAGGTTTGACACCAGTATGAATTTTCTGATGTTGACTAATATGTCGTTGTACCCTAAAGGTCTTCCCACAAACCTTACATTCATAAGGCCTCTCACCAGTGTGAATTCTTTGATGTTCAGTTAGCTGATAATGAAGTCTAAAGGCCTTTCCACATTCTTTACATTCATAGGGTTTCTCCCCAGCATGGATTGTCTGATGTACTCTGAGATCTCTAACCCGACTAAAGGCCTTTCCACATTCCTCACACTCATAGGGTTTCAAACCAGAATGTATTCTCTGATGTTCAGTAAGGTGGTAGTGAAGTCTAAAGGCCTTTCCACATTCTTTACATTCATAGGGTTTCTCCCCAGCATGGATTGTCTGATGTACTCTGAGATCTCTAACCCGACTAAAGGCCTTTCCACATTCCTCACACTCATAGGGTTTCAAACCGGAATGTATTCTCTGATGTTCAGTAAGGTGGTAGTGAAGTCTAAAGGCCTTCCCACATTCTTTACATTCATAGGGTTTCTCCCCAGCATGGATTGTCTGATGTACTCGAAGGTCTCCCACTCGACAAAAAGCCTTTCCACATTCCATACATTTATAGGGTCTCTCACCAGTGTGAATTCTCAGATGTCGAATAAGGTATGACTGTTGTCTAAAGGCCTTCCTACATTCCTTACATTCATATGGTTTCTCTCTAGCATGAATTTTCGAATATGGAGGATGAGATATTTGGTTTTGGATTATCATTTGACTAATGCATTCCATCTGATGTCCCTCTTGTCTCTCAAATTCATGTTTGTACTGCAAACCATTTCTCATGGTGTCCTCATGGATGGTGTTTTTACTTTTTTCCCCTGTCTGCAATTGAGATAAATATATTTTGCAAACATTCTTTTCTGGAAGTAAATTCTTAGTGATATACTTGTACTCCAAATCTGTAAAAAAAAAAAAAAAAAAAGGCAAATAAATGCTATAATGCTAGTTTTCTGTGTTAGGGCAGGGATAGGGGTTGTACCATAAAGATAAAGAAATAAAAGATAAACAGAAATAACACACATTAGAAATAAATGGTGTAGAGCAGGAGTCAACAAACTTTTTCTGTAAAAGACCAGATAGTGAAGGTGTTAGGCCTTGGGAGGCATATGGTCTCTGTCACAATTTCTTAGCTTTGCTATTACAGTACAAAGGTAGCGACAGATGATAATAAGTGTGGCTGTGTTATAACAACACTTGACTTATGAACACTAAAATTTGAATTTCAAAAAAGGTTTACCTGACACAAAATCTTCTTGATTTTTTCAACCATTAAAAAATGTAAAAGCCAGTTGTAACTTAAAAGCCATGCAAAAACAGGCAGCAAGCTATGTGGCCCATGGGCTATAGTTTGCTGGCTCCTGGCTTAGAGAACTCTTAATTATTGTAATGAAATTTAAAAGGCGAAATACCTTAGAAAATGATGTGACTTTTAAGAAGGGTAAAATAGGTGAATAGGAGAATAGGGTAAATTAGTGGTCCTCGTATGTAGGATGAATCTGTGGGGGGTTCTTACATATACTGTTCTGCAGGCACCAAACCAGACAAAATCAAAATCCATAGGAGCAAGTCCTGGATATGTGCATTTAAAATCTTTCTCATCAAATGATTTTGATGCAGATCGTTTTGAAAATCTGTACCCAATTCTTTTCCCTTTAAAGTTTCTCATTCCCCCTCAAATAAAATCCAAACATATTACCATTGATAAAAAGCCCTTTCTTATTTGTGAGACCTCTGCAAATAACCTCTGTAAATATTACAAACAAGTCATTGAGAAGGCAGCTAGGTATAATAACTTAATTTCCCCAAAATACAACATAGCTATGAATATATCTCCCTGATTCCAATCTTATCCTAGTACAGCAATTAAAGATGCTCTTTCCTAGATCACTTCCCTTATGAAAGGGAAGAAAGGTATATCCAAGATTGCTCAGTCAAAAGTATAAATGAAAAAGTCATTTTTGTATTTCATCATTTTCCCACTATCTATTGTTACCGTGAACATTAGGTATCTCCAAAACTGTTTACAGTTGCCCTGTGTGTGGCCACTGTTCCTTTTCTTTGTCTCTATCCCAACTCAAATACTGAGATATTTTATTTGGTGAACATCAGTTGTGTTTTATCATTGCTCATTGACAGATGCTCAAACTCACTGCTAGTCAATAAGTACACTGCAGGTCCTGGCTAATAGAGTAAGGCAAGGAGAAGAACACAAGCTTCAGAAAGAAGAAAAATAAAAGCCTTTATTCTCAGATGTAATAAGTTGAATTGTGGCCCCCAGAAAAGACATGTTCCTAACTCCCAGTGCCTGTGAATGGGACCTAATTTGGAAAAAGGGTGGGCCCTAAATCCACTAACGGGTGTACTTAAAAGAGCAAGGCATAAGGAGATCAAGAGAAGGTGCCATGAAGATGGAAGCAGAGACTAAAGTGATGCATCTGCAAGCCAAGGAATGCCAAGATTGGCCAGTAACTGCTATTCTTTTCATAAACTGTTAGATTCAAATGGCTATAACTTTGTCTAGAATTTTTGCATTTGTTTTTGTAAAAAACAATTGACTTACAGATTCCTTTTCTTATAATGCCCTTGTCTGGTTTCTGTGTCAGGGTAATGCTGGACTTGAAGAGTGAGTTTGGAAGTATTCCCTTATCTTAAAGTTTCTGGAAGAGTTTGTGTACAGTAAATACACAAATGTAAAAATCTAAAACTAAAATTTCTAGAAAGGCTGGGCATAGTGGCTCATGCCTGTAATCCCAGCACTTTGGGAAACCAAGGTGGGTGGATCACGAGGTCAGGAGTTTGAGACCAGCCTGGCCAATATGGTGAAACCCCATCTCTACTAAAAATACAAAAACTAGCTGGGCATGGTGGTACACACCTGTAGTTCCAGCTACTCAGGAGGCTGAGGCAGAAGAATCACTTGAACCCAGCAGGTGGAGGTTGCAGTGAGCTGAGATTGCATCATTGCTCTCCAGCCTGGGTGACACAGCAAGACTCCATTCCCCAAAAACAATTTCTAGAAGAAAACAAAACTTGGTACTTTTTGTATTTGGCAAAGATTTCTTAAATATGATCCGAAAGGATCATAAGAGAAAAACGTGATACACTGAACTTAATCAAATTAAGAGCTTATGCTATTCAGAAGACACTGGTAAGAGAATGAAAATACAAGCCAATAATGGGAGAAGATATTTACAAATCATACATTTGATAAAGGACTTACATCCAGAATACATAAGGGACTATCAAAACCTAATAATTAGCAAACAAACAACTCAATTAGAAAACAGGTAGAAGGCTGGGTGCAGTGGCTTCTGCCTGTAATCCCAGCACTTTGGGTGGCTGAGGCTGGTGGATCTGAGGTCAGGAGTTTGAGACTAGCCTGGCCAATGTGGTGAAACCCCGTCTCTATCAAAAATACAAAAATTAGCCAGGTATGGTGGCACATGCCTGTGATCCCAGCTACTCATGAGGCTAAGGCGAGAGAATCACTTGTACTCAGGAGGCTGAGGTTACAGTAAGCTGAGGTTACACCACTGCACTCTAGCCTGGGCAACAGAGCAAGACTCCATCTCAAAAAAAAATAAAAATGAAAAAAGAAAACAGGCAGAAGACTAACGGACACTTCAGCAAAGAAGATATAGGGATGATAAGAATAAAAAGTTGCTCAGGATTATTAGGCATTAGGGAAATGAAAATTAAAACCACAATGTAATACCACTACTCAACTATTGTGATGACAAGAATGTGTAAGAACTGGAATTTCATAAACTTTTGCTGCGAAAGTAAAAGGATACAACCACTTTCTTTCTTTCTTTTTTTTCTTCAGACGGAGTCTTGCTCTGTCACCCAGGCTGCTGGAATGCAGTGGCACAATCTTGGCTCACAGCAAATTCTGCATCCAGGGTTCAAGTGATTCTCCTGCCTCAGCCTCCCAAGTAGCTGAGATTACAGATACCTGCCACTATGTCTGGCTAATTTTTGTATTTTTAGTAAAGATGAAGTTTCACCCTGTTGGCCACGCTTGTCTTGAACTCCTGACCTCAAGTGATCTACCTGCCTCGGCCTCCCAATGTGCTGAGATTACAGGCATGAGCCACCGCTCTTGGCTGATATAACCACTTTCAAAAACAGTGTGGCAGTGTCTTAAAAAAAAAAACACATATCTTTCATATGATCTACCCATTCTACCCCAGATATTTACCCAAGATAAATGAAAGCATATGTCTGCACAAAGAACTTTACATGAATGTTTCCAGTAGTTTTATCTCTAATAGCCAAACACTGGAAATAACTCAATGTCTATCCCTATAGGTAAATGGATAAGTAAATTGTGGTACATTTATACAGTGAAATACTACTCAACAATGAAATGAAGTACTAATACATAGAGCAACATGGATGAATCTCAAAATAATTTTGCTCAGTGAATGAAGCTAAATTGAAAAAAAATCACCATATTTTTAAAAAAGAAAGAAAAAAAATCACCATATAATTCCATTACACAAAATTCTAGAAAATGAAAACTAAGTTATTGTGACAGATAGATGATCAGTGCTTACCTGGGCAATGGTTAGAGAAGGACATGAGGGAGGGATTTCTTTCCAAGGTGATGGATATGTTTTTTATTTTGATTGTGTAATGGTTTCACAATATACATGGCAACTTAGCAAATTTTATACTTTAAATGTGTGCAATTTATTGTATGCCGATTATATGTCAATGAAACTGTTTTAAAATGTTATAAAAATTGACACTTAAAATGAGTGCATTTTGTATTATATAAATTCTACCTCAATATATATGATTAATACACTTGTCCTATAACCCAAAAATTCCACTTCCATATATTCCCAAGAAAAATGAAAACTAAGAGAAATGAAAACATCTGAACACAAAACAATTGTACAAGAATGTTCACATCAGCTGGCATAATCTGTTTCGGGAATAAACACAGATGGTGCTTTATCTTAGAACCTTTGCATTTGAAGCTTTTTCTGCTTGTAATGCTCTTCCTCAATATTCACATGGCCCAAGACCTTATTTTATGTCTCTAGTTCAAAGATCATCACCTTAAAATGGTCTTTCCTGATCTTCTCTAAATTAGCCCTACTAACTCCCTAACACTTATCTCCTTACTCTACTTCACTTTCTTCACAACACATATCAAAACCTCATTATCTATTTACTTATTTACAATATGTTTCCCTTACTAGAACAGCAGTATCTCCATGACAACAGGAGTGTCTATCAGTAGTGCCTAGACTCTAGCACAGTGCCTGGCTTAGGTTAGGTAAATGGAAAATATTTGTTGAATAAAATTTGGACAATGGAGAAATGAATATAAATCTGAATGTAAAAGGAGACCTGAAACACAGGTAAAATGATCATCAATGGGGAAGAAAGAAAGCAGCCCCACTTTGAAAAGGGAGAGAAACATGAGAGAAGAGAAACAAGAAGTTTAGCAAACTGGCTAAAGTTCCTTTAGTAGCTCATGTTGAGAGAATCTGAATGCTTCCCAGGTATCAGTCCTTTTTCCACAGCCCTCGGGCCTTTGAAGGGTGCTGTCCAAACACCTCAGTGCTGTGCCTCCTCCCTGACCTCATGGGTCATAACTTATGATAGCACCCTCCTGCCTGATTTGCTGTCACTCACCTGTGTACCAATTCCTTGTCCCTTCCCTCATTACTATCCAGGGCTCTTTCTCTTGCTCCAATAAAGTAATCACATCTGGCTTAGGAATGGTATATCCTGCTCATGAGAAAAGAAATGACACATGTTGTAGAAAAAAATAAAAACAAACCCCAAACAACCACAACCTTGAATTGACAATTCAGACTTAGTCACATTTGTAGTCAACTGCAGGTGAAAATGGTACTTGATATCACAGCAAAGAAGAAAAAGGCTGAGAACATTCAAGTTAACATGGACTCACAATTACAGGACTAAAGAGACAAGGAAAGAGAGGGAAAAGGTCTGCTTTGCTGCTAAAGGCAGTATAGAGAGGGGTTGTGAGCATAACCTCTGGAACCCTATGGCCTGGGTTCAAATCTTCTGCCACCTACCAGCTGTGTGACCTTGAAAGTTACTTACCCTCTGTGTGTTCACTTTGATCAAATGCAAAATGGGGCTGATATTACCAACTTCATAGGCTGTTGTGAGAGTTAAATGAATTAATATATGCAAATGCATAAAAACATGCCTAATATATAGTATTATTTTGTTGTTGTTACTATTTTCCTAGGAGAAATTTACTAAGTTTCCTAAAACATTTCCAGGTTCTTCCTCAGATATTCCTTCAACAGAAAATGTAAATTCACAGCCTTTAACTTTAAACCACACAGCAGGTTAAGGGGAGTATGTCTCCTCTAGGATGGGGTGTGTTGGCTTGAATTTTACATAACTATTGTTAACTCAATCCACCATTATATAATCCATGGAACTTCTTTTGATAGTTAAAAAAAAAAGAGAATTCTGAGACTAGCTGTTGTCTTGTAGGAGGGCCAGATATGAACACAGAGCAACTATAGGAATTCTGAGTTTATGCGTTATATGAAATCTGGTCTCTCTGGAAATCATTTAGAAAAGCAACCAATAACAGGAAGAGTCAGAGGGAGGAGTGAATGTCACTGAGGAATGGAAAGATGAAGTTGCTTAACACAGGTGCCCATTTCCACCCCAATACTGCTCAAACTATGTCTTTAGAAATAGGGGGAGTCAGTTGGTCTCTTAAAACAGAGTTCTAAAATTTGACAGTGGAGAAAGTGGATACTCCAGAAAACAGGTTGTAAACTATTTCAGCAGATACCTTACCCAGTGAGACCAGGTTGCTGTAGTTCTCGAACATCACATCCTTGTACAAGTCCCTCTGCGCAGGGTCCAGGCACTCCCACTCCTCTTGGGAGAGATCTATGGACACATCCCTGAATGCCAAGGATACCTGAAATGACATACTAAAAAATTTTTAAATGTATTTTCAAGGTGGAAAACTGTTTTGCAGAAAAGCAGCAGCATAGTAAGCAAATACACTGGGGCTCAAGCCTGCAACATGGATAAAAGAATAAGGAAATTCATATTTCTGAAATAAAGTGTTTATATGCTTTTAAAGACTACTGTTGATGCAAATTAAGTGAAATAGCATAAATAAGCACACTGCCCACTATGTGGCTGCATTTTAAGTTCTGAATAAATGAAGTCCTATCATCCTCTCTTCCCTTCAAAAAATTTTTCAAAAAAGAATTCTTTTAAAAAAAGGTCCCCGCAGAGCTGAGCAGTCAAGATGTGTGACTTCACCGAAGACCAAACCGCAGAGTTCAAGGAGGCCTTCCAGCTGTTTGACCAAACAGGTGATGGCAAGATCCTGTACAGCCAGTGTGGGGACATGATGAGGGCCCTGGGCCAGAACCCCACCAACGCTGAGGTGCTCAAGGTCCTGGGGAACCCCAAGAGTGATGAGATGAATGTGAAGGTGCTGGACTTTGAGCACTTTCTGCCCATGCTGCAGACAGTGGCCAAGAACAAGGACCAGGGCACCTATGAGGATTATGTCGAAGGACTTCGAGTTTTTGACAAGGAAGGAAATGGCACCGTCATGGGTGCTGAAATCCGGCATGTTCTTGTCACACTGGGTGAGAAGATGACAGAGGAAGAAGTAGAGATGCTGGTGGCAGGGCACGAGGACAGCAATGGTTGTATCAACTACGAAGAGCTCGTCCGCATGGTGCTGAATGGCTGAGGACCTTCCCAGTCTCCCCAGAGTCCGTGCCTTTCCCTGTGTGAATTTTGTATCTAGCCTGAGGCTCCTCCCTAGGCTCTCTTGTCTCAGCACCTTTCCCATCTTGTCTCTCTTGGATGATGTTTGCTGTCAGCATTCACCAAATAAAACTTGCTCTCTCGGCCAAAAAAAAAAAAGAATTCTTTTACCAAAAAGTACTCTTAAAATCTCTCTTAGAAAACAGGAGTTGACTGACATTACGTAATTTCACTGGAACTCAGGTTCATCATGATGCAAAATAACCTCAAAGCAAAGTCTTCAGTTAGTATATTTACTGGCTGGCTAATAATATCATCCAACTTGTAGATTCTGTAGACTAATTCTTCTTTTATTCTTAGGCATTTATTTAGGGTGGCCAAAGTGTTTAAGGTTTTTCCCAATCCTATTTCCACCATCGTTGAGGATCAGAGCCTATGTCCAGCCATCAGTAGGGATTGGAGGATCTTCCTACCTGCCACTCCGGCCATACTTCAGGAACACTTGCTTTGTTCCTAAGCCAGAGGATGACGGATCCACAATGACACTGATGTCACTGGAGACCAGTACAACCTCCTCAACCACAAAATTGACTTTTGTTTTCTTATTCATCCTTGGAGATTACCCTGGTTAGATCCCTGAAAATACAATATGCAGGCCCCAATTATACTCCAACCTAATCCTCTAAGCCGCTTAATGCCTGAGATCTCACTTCTGCCTCTGAGGCTGACATGGAAGACAATGTTTGAGTCACTGCAGAAGACAAAACACTGAACACTAAATCCCATCCATCAACCCACAAAATTCAGGTCTGGGCAGTCTAATGGAACCACTACCTGTGTGCCATAGAACCACGACTCCTGGCTGGCATGGTGGCTCACACCTGTAATCCCAGCACTTTGGGAGGCTGAGGAGGGTGGATCATCTGAGATCAGGAGTTTGAGACCAGCCTGGCCAACATAGTGACACCCTGTCTCTACTAAAAATACAAAAATTAGCCAGGCATGGTAGTGGATACCTGTAATCCCAGCTACTCAGGAGACTGAGGCAGGAGAATCACTTAAACCTGGGAGGCGGAGGTTGCAGTGAGCTGAGATGGCACCACTACACTCCAGCCTGGGTAACAGAGTGAGGCTCTGTTTCAAAAAAAAAGAACAATGACTTGAGAGAAACTCAAATATTTCCTTGAGGGACTTCATATTTCACTGCTCCACCAATGTTCCTGAGAGAAGACTGGGCACATAGATGAATGGGCAATAGGTGAGCATTGCTAAGAAAAAATAGGAGCAAATGAGGAAGACACTAGACTATATGGCACTATCCTTCACTGTGATCAGAGTAACTAGGGAGCAGATTCCACAACAGGGTTGTCTTAGGAAGGATGTCTCAAAATAATGAGACTTCAATGATTAATGAATTTAAAAACACAATATTTCAAGGAAGAAAAACATAAACTTACATGGGCCATGGTTTTAGCACCACAAGAACTTGTCAGTTCTCCTTGGGCTTCCTCCACGGAGAAGCACAGAATCCAGAGAAGCTGGGGCTAGGGGAAGAACAAGTGACTCTGAGGCCAGATGTGTCTCTGAAGTCCTAAAATGACTTAAGTTAATAAGATCCTGTTTTTGTATAATTTCTACTTCCAATCCCACCATTCTGCACATATAAACAGGGGAAGAAAGCCAAACCCTCCCTATACTATGAGAAACCACCTGTGCAAGTGTAGATACAAAGTAGAGGCCTCCTGCACAAAGCCAGATCAGGAGCTCCAGCAGAAGGGTCTCTGGCTTACTCCAACTTCTGATGTTGTTGATGAGTAGCTGAAACTGAATTGTTAGGTCCTGCCTTGAGCAGATCCTCTTCCATCCATGCCCACTTTAGGGCTGAGAAGGGGCCACCCATCCAAATCCAAATATCATTCATGGCTTGGCTATATTCCTGGACTCCGCAGACAGGAAGGCAGAAAACAGTGGGCAGCCCTTCACACTGCAAAACTGCACTTGCCCAGTGGAGCCCTTCCCGGCTAGAACCACAGCCCCCAGAATCCTCTGTTCCCAACCAATTTCCTAACTGATTTTCCAACCAGGAACAGCTATACTGCTTTCCTGCATGAAGTCACTGACCACCCCAATATCTAAATATCAAGGCTGGAGTGGTGTGAATTCATGCCCACGGCTGCCAGGTGACAACAACAAAAATAGCTATTTTTAGGATCTTCTGCATGATGGGTCCTTTATCATATTAACATTTAACCATGCAATGCATTTATCCCCTTTCTTTCTTTTTTATTTTTTTGAGATGGAGTTTCACTCTTATTACCCAGGCTGGAGTGCAATGGCGTGATCTTGGCTCACCGCAACCTCCGCCTCCTGGGTTCAAGCAATTCTCCTACCTCAGCCTCCCGAGTAGCTGGGACTACAGGCGCACACCACCATGCCCAGCTAAGTTTTGTATTTTTAGTAGAGACGGGGTTTCACCATGTTGACCAGGATGGTCTCGATCTCTTGACCTAGTGATCCACCCGCCTCGGCCTCCCAAAGTGCTGGGATTATAGGCGTAAGCCACTGCACCTGGCCGCATTTATCTCCTTTCAACAGAAGAGGTAATGAAGGCTCAAAGTAAAGTACCTTGCCCAAATTCACAGAGAGACGCGGAGCTGTAGTTTGAATCCATGTTTCTCTAAATATAAAGCCACTTCTCTCTCTCTTTTTTTTTTTTCTGGAGACAGGGTCTTGCTCTCTCAACTCTAGCTTTTCCTCTGAAGCCCAGAATTTTTTCAAATGAAACTTAAGCATGGGTAATTCACTAAAAATAGCAACGTATCATCCACAGAAGTTATCAAATTTCAATACAATTAAGGAGATCCTAATCAAGGAAGTACCAGTTGACAGTTATTAGAATGGCAGATTTAAAAGACTAATGATATGCCAGATGAGCAACATCACAGGGAAATGTATACTGTGTAAATGCTAAAGATTTGTAGGACCTTAAAACATGGCATATAGAAGGATTTGAGGGACTTTTACCATCCTGCCCAGAAGTAGAGCCTACTTCTGGGGCTCTACGCAAACGAAATGACTGTAAATGTGTATTATGATGTATGCAGTTTAGGCCAGGAGCGGTGGCTCACACCTGTAATCCTAGCACTTTGGGAGGCCTAGGCGGGCAGATCACTTGAGGTTAGGAGTTTGAAGCCAGCCTGGATAACATGGTGAATCCCTGTCTCTACTAAAAATACAAAAAAATTAGCTGGGCATGATGGTACATGCCTGTAATCCCAGCTACTTAGGAGGCTAAGGCAGGAGAATTGCTTGATCCTGGGAGGTAGAGGTTGCAGTGAGCTGAGATCGCACCACTGCACTCCAGCCTGGGCGACAGGCTGCTAAAAATGCAAAAATTTGCTGGGCATGGTGGCAGGGGCCTATGGACCCAGCTACTCAGGAAGCTGAGGCAGAATCGCTCAAACCTGGGAGGCAGAGGCTGCAGTGAGCCGAGATCTCGCCACTGCACTCCAGCCTTGGTAATAAAGCAAGATTCTGTCTCACACACACACAAAAAAAGTTCAGTTTCTCAGTCAACTTAGCCATATTTCAGGTGCTCATTAGCCACACGTGGCAAACAGCTACCATACTGGAGAACACAGAACATATTCATCAACAGGGAAAGTTCTATTGGACAGCACTGAACGTCTCCTTCCTATGAACTCCCAAGGCCTGTAACCTGAATTTTTTTTACTGTTTTTTATTATCTTCTACCTTATACTTAGTCTATTCTGATTTTATACTCTCTGCTGTAGGGTGGCACCTATGTGTTTTCAGTTCTTGTACTCCTCTAATTACTAACACAAGATTCAGTATACTATGAGTCCTTATGTCTGATATTTGACTAAAATTCCATTTTTAGATATTTTTTCTTGGAAGTGTCTATTAAAGCATATTAAGACATATACATATTTATCATATAACAACTTAAAATAATCAAATATTAAAAATACTAATAGCTACAGCAGTCAACAGGTTAAATAAACTATGGTCTGTTATGATGGCACACCAAGGCCTTACTAATTATATTGGTCCCTATTTATTTTTGAAGGAAGACATCAATGATGAGTTACCAATTGATACTGGCAAATTAAAGGAGCATGTGCCATTACGGGGAGGGTTATAATATTGTCATTAAAAACACAGACCCTGTTGTCAGATTTTCAGAATGTGAATCTTAGTCTGACAGCTACATACTTTTCAGTTAGCGTGTTGGTAAATTAGGGATAAGAACAGCACCTATCTCATAGGATTGTCATGAAGATTGAGATAATACATATATCCCACTTAATAATACATAATTACTTAATAACAGTTAGCCAGTATTATTAAAATAGAGGACATTATGTCCTTTATTCCATTGCTATTAAATAAAATCATTTTATATTATTTCACTTATTTCAAGCAAAGTTTGAGTCTCATGCCCATTTTTTATTAATGATATTTTAAGTATTTTAGAGCTGAGCCATGAAGATGCAATTATTTTAAATTAACAACATTAGTAAAACAGACTCCCAGAAAAATAATCAATAAATCTCTTGGCTTGGTGCGGTGACTCACGCCTATAATGCCAGGCCTTTAGGAGGCTGAGATGGGTGGATCACCTGAGATCAGAAGTTTGAGACCAGCTTGGCCAACATGGTGAAACCCTGTCTCTACTAAAAACACAAAAATTAGCCAGGGGTGGTGACATGCACCTGTAATCCCTGCTACTAGGGAGGCTGAGGCGGAAGAATCGCCTGAACCCAGGAGGCAGAGGTTGCAGTGAGCTGAGATTGCACCACTACACTCCAGCCTGGGCAATAGAATGAGACTCTGTCTCAAAAACAAAACAAAACAGAAAAATCTCCTCTCGTTCTTGCAACTACCAAAGAAGAGACATCATTCTTCAACATAAAACTAGCTAAAGGATCTAATTAAGGTAGGGGTCTCCAACCCCCTGGGTCACTGACTGACACTGGACCCTAGCCTGTTAGGAACTGGGTCACACAGCAGAAGGTGAGCAGCAGGCCAGCAAGGGAAGCTTCATCTGTATTTACAGCTACTCCCCATTGCTCACATTAACCACTTGATCTCTGCCTCCTGTCAGATCAGCTGCAGCATTATGAACTGAACATGTGAGGGATCTAGGTTGCATTCTCCTTATGAGAATCTAATGCCTGATGATCTGTCATTGTCTCCCATCACCCCTATACGGGACCATATAGTTGCAGGAAAACAAGCTCAGGGCTCCCACTGATTCCACATTACAGTGAGTTGTATAATGATTTAATTATACGTTACAATGTAATAATAAGAATAAAGTGCACAATAAACATAATGTGGTTGGATCATCCTGAAACCATCTCCCTCTCCCTATCTGTGAAAAAACTGTCCTCCATAAAATCAGTCCCTGGTGCCAAAAACATTGGGGACTGCTGTAATAAGGCATTACATAGGTAACTTTAATATGAGGTTCAATCTTGTTCTCCTCTTCTATATGTAAACATTTATATGAATATTTATAGCTGTTACTATCTTATTCTGTTTTTTACTGTTATAAATCTGTCCTATAAAATGTTATTTGCATAATGGAATACTGAAAAAAACCTAGCCAAGATAAGAGTATTGCTATGTCCTGTAAAAGCAACCTTAAAAATCTAAAAAAAAAGTATAATCCTGAAGAACTGTCTTATTTGATAAATTGTATAATATTAATTATCCTTAATTGGTTTATATAACCCTTAAAGTTATAAATATCTCAAAGGTTAATCAAACTCAGCAGGGTTAATTGGTGTTTCCTGCTTCTCCCTACTGCACAGAGATATAAGAAAGATGGCCAGGCGAGGTGGCTTATGCCTGTAATCCCAGCACTTTAGGAGGCCGAGGTGGGTGGACCACAAGGTCAGAATTCAAGACCAGCCTGGCCAACATGGTGAAACCCCATCTTTACTAAAAATACAAAAATCAGCCAGGTGTGGTAGCATGTGCCTATAATCCCAGCAACTCGAGAGGCTGAGGCAGGAGAATTGCTTGAACCAGAAGGTGGGGGCTGCAGTGAGCCGAGATCGCACCACTGCACTCCAGCTTGGGTGAAAGAGCAAAACTTCATCTCAAAAAAAAAAAAAAGCTATGGTTAGGGAGAATCACTTTTTCTAACTAGGAAGTGGAGAGTCTTTGTGTCCTTTGAAAGATCAGCTAGTGCAATCTCTATTCTGCAGGAAGAAAAATGCATGTGCGTTGTGTGTGCACGTGCATGCACACACACGACACATATGCACACACACAAGCATACTGAAAAATCTTGCTAAAATATAGTTTCCCAAAGTAATAATAGTGATGCTGGAGCTATTTTAACTTTCTTCTTTATAAGTCCCTTATGTAATATAACTGAGTAATTGAATAATTTATAAAAACTGAGCATTAATACTATAATCAGAAGTATGCAATAAATCTATATCCAATTATAAAATAAAATATTTTAATATATCAGAAGCAAATTGGCTTGACATGTATGGAAACAGTAAGAAAAGAGTGTGACCATTATAAATAAATGCCTACCAGTTCTTGAACATTCTTCTTCAATTCAACAAGACCTTTTCACTATTAAGATTTTTCTTTGAATACACAAGTCAGGTGAATGGCACCTGTAGCCTGAAGAAGAAAATTTGTGCAAAGCAGACAGAAGAGTGTTTAGTTCTCCTCCACTTCTCCAGCAAATAATCAACTGAAATGTCAATTCACATATAATCCCTTATTAAATGTCTTTAAATCCTAAATTAGTGAGATTCATATAAAATTTAAAACTTGCGGTTAGATGTGGTGGCTCACGCCTGTAATCCCAAGACTTTGGGAGATCAAGGCAAGTGGATCACCTGAGGTCAGGAGTTCGAGACCAGCCTGACCAACATAGTGAAACCCTGTCTCTACTAAAAATACAATAATTAGCCAGGTGTGGTGGTGGGTGCCTGTAATCCCTGCTACTTGGGAGGCTGAGGCAGTAGAATCACTTGGACCCAGGAGGCAGAGGCTGCAGTGAGCCAAGTTCACACCATTGCACT
Source organism: Saguinus oedipus (assembly GCA_031835075.1). NCBI lineage: Eukaryota > Metazoa > Chordata > Mammalia > Primates > Cebidae > Saguinus > Saguinus oedipus. The sequence continues at coordinate 42,906,233 of CM063187.1, read as the reverse complement.
CCAGTCTGGGCGACAGAGCAAGACTCCGTCTCGGGGAAAAAAAAAGTTGCATATTATTCTTCATCACTATGACTATTACTTTCTCATGTGTACTTTTTGTTCCCTCAGATGTACTTTTTATTCTTATAACTAACTCTGTATAAACATAAATCTCAACTCATGGATTTCTTGGAAAAAATCCCTGTTCATGGTCACACAGATTTCTATGCTTGGACTTCCAATCACATTCCCACTCCTAAAAGCCTTAAAAACAGAAGACCATTATCACTTGCTTACTGATACCAGTCAGGTCATCTCTATTCCTGTCATACTTTAAAACTGAGGTCTTTGGAGAAGATTGGAGAAGATGAATGATATGATTCTACCTAAACATTAATCTCAGTAAAACAAAGTTTAAACTTTAGACTCCAAGATATGCATTTATCTACCATTATGGAAAGTGAGTGTAGAGGAATGATGTGATAAACAAGAAGTTCATTTAGAGGCCCATGTAGGATCCACCTGCATGGTCCATTGTTCACTGGAAAGGAAGGCCTGGGATAGGTCACTGGACAATTCAGGAAAAGCAAAGCAGGCCAGGTGCGGTGGCTCACGCCTGTAATCCCAGCACCTTGGGAGGCCGAGGCGGACGGATCACAAGGTCAAGAGATAGAGACTATCCTAGCCAACATGGTGAAACCTTGTCTCTACTAAAAACACAAAAAAATTAGCTGGGTGTGGTGGCACATGCCTGTAGTCCCAGCTACTCAGAAGGCTGAGGCAAGAGAATTGCTTCAATCCAGTAGGCGGAGGTTGGCAGTGAGCCGAGATCACGTCACTGCACTCCAGCCTGGGTGACAGAGCAAGACTCCATCTCAAAAGAAAAAAGGAAAAGTAAAGCAAGGTTTCCACGTCCTAAAAACAAAACATCTTATGTATTTATTTAAATATTTATTTAAAGATTTGGACCAGAGCCGGGCGCGGTGGCTCAAGCCTGTAATCCCAGCACTTTGGGAGGCCCAGGCGGGTGGATCACGAGGTCAAGAGATCAAGACTATCCTGGTCAACATGGTGAAACCCTGTCTCTACTAAAAATACAAAAAATTAGCTGGGCATGGTGGCGCGCGCCTGTAGTCCCAGCTACAAGGGAGGCTGAGGCAGGAGAATTGCTTGAACCCAGGAGGCGGAGGCTGCGGTGAGCCGAGATCGCGCCATTGCACTCCAGCCTGGGTAACAAGAGCGAAACTCCGCCTCAAAATAAATAAATAAATAAAATAATGATATTGACCAGAGAGTTGCAATTTATGTGCATTTTTTATATTGAATCAATGAATTTTTTCAAAGGAACAAATGCAAATGAAAGCCACAGAAAGTACCAAGGGATGTGATTTTTGTTGACTATGAGCAATGAGGAGACAGGCTCTGGGGTTGATTGTGCTGTGTTTGACATACTGTGGTACCATGCTGTGTGACCGGGTGCAGGCTAGGCTGTGTGAAGATGAGACTGTGTGATTTGGAATGTGTGATTTGCATTTTATGAACAAAGAGGAAACATAAACTTACCTGGATCTGAACTTTTAGACCTGCTACAACAATTTCTCCCTTCTTTTCAGGATCATTCTTTTGGTGAATGGCAGGATGCGGGGAAGAAAAAAAAATCATGAGATAGCAGCCCTTTTATAGAGCACAGACCGACCCAGAATATCCCCTTCTAGCGCCACATCTGCGCGGACCTGACGCACCTAACAGCTGTGTGAGTGTGAAGCTGGAATCTGTCTCTGAACTCACAGCAGGGTATGCGAATGCGGTGGTTCTGAAAAACGCAGCTGTCCACACAGTGCCTTCAATGGGCACCCTTCCATCCTGTCTCCCAGGAGTCTGTTTTAGGGACACTTCTAACTCAAAAGTCCAATTGCCAACACAGGTCTGTACCTTCTTGCTGAGAACCTTCATCCCAGAGCTCAGTATGTGACTTCCCCCTTGGGGACACTGCGCTGTGCAGACACGCGGGGCCGTGAGGGGGGCAGAGGGTCAGTGACACACACCAGAAAGCCAGGTACCTGTCTCAGCCTCACATCTGCACTCACACCAGCCCAACCCGGTCCTGACAGGCACCCCGTCGCGCGCGCGGCACACATACAGACACCGTCTGCAACACTTTGTCACACAATCCCCCTTCTCCGCTCCCCACGCTCACACAGGCCTGAGGCTCCCTCCGGGCACGGCACGCCAGGTCTGGGCCCTAGAGCGCCTCATTTTGGGCGGCAGTTTCATCCCCAATCCTACTCCTAGGAGTCCCGTTCCTCCTCACCTAGCTCCGACTTCTTGTCTGTGAAGAACGCACCCAGGCTGAACCTTTAGGAAAGCAACGGAAACTGCCCTCGGGGTCCAGGCAACACTGCCCAAGGGGCTTCTGGGAAATGCAGTCCACAGGTTCTCTTATGCGCAGGCGCGGACGCGCGCGCATCCGATGGCTTCGACCCATGTCCCGGGAACCCACGCGGGAAGCTGAGGAGAACAGACGCGTCTGGGCCTCGCCAGGCCACTTGAGTGTGGGACCGACGAGTGCATCCTTGCGACCCTGAGGCCGAGTGCCTGCGGGACTGGGCGATACCTCCGCCAGGCAGGATTTTGTCTGATTCACCCCTTGAGGTAGTCCCGGCGTAGTATATCGTAGGCGCTCAATATGTGTATTATAAAGAATGATTGTCTGGCTATTTGTGCTTGACCTTGTGAGCGTGTGTATGTGGTACTGTGAGGGTTGCGGGACCGACGGAGCCTCTCTGGCTGTGGCGGGTTGTGTTTCCGCGTGTGTGTAATTTGAGTGTGAGTCGGTGTGTAGTCAGTAAAGGCATCTGACTGGAGAAAACCACAGAAAATACCAGGGGGTGTGATTTTTGTGACTTTGGTCAACGGGATGACAGGCTCTGTGGTAGATCGTGGCTGTGCTTGACGTGTGTGTGACTGGGTGCAGGCAAAGCTATGTGAAGATGTCAACGTGTGACTTGGAAAATATGGATGTGGAACGTCACAGGTGCTAGTGGAATTGTGACTCTGTGTGTGTATAAAAATGTGCAAACCATAGGCCTATATGTCTGTGGAATAAAGAGCATATGTTATATATTCTTAGAGTATCAACTTTATTTAAAGATTTGGACTGGAGAGTTGCAATTTATGTGCCAAAGAATTTTGTCTTTTTATATTTATTTAAATGAATTTTTTACAAAGAGAAAAATGCAAATAATAGTAACTTTTAAAAAATATTAAGAAGAATTTGCTTCCACTCTTCCATTCTGGCAATGAGTCTTTGGCAGATCAATTTGAAAAGCTTGGACTGAGGACATTATACTTTGCAAGCACATTAAGCAGTGAGCGCTTGGTTCCTTAATACCATGCTTCATTGAAAGGAGCAAGACTCCATGGAGAAATGGCAGATTCCAGAGCTCGGGAAGGGAAGGTTCAGAATGAACTTAAAACAACCTGTGCTAGAAAAGTAAGGAAGTGCTCAAAGAATGGTAGGGACGTGTTCAAAGGACATGGAAACCCAATTGAAGGGACTTCCACTGACCAAACCTGACATGGTTTGAGCATCAAAATAAATAGTGCTAGTTATAGATTAAAACCCATTAAATAACAGAGAAAATCATAATTCCAAACTGATATAAATAAGTAAGTAAAAAAAATCGAAAGTTTGATGAGGGACTGGATGTTTACATTGTTGCAAAGAACTACATCCCCCACTCCCCTTCCCCCTCCCCTCCACCCCCCCCCAACCAAGTCCCTTAAAAATGTGCCCATATAAGGCTGGGTGAGGTGGCTCATGCCTGCAATCCCAGCACTTTGGGAGGTTGAGGTGGGTGGATCACAAGGCCAGGAGTTTGAGACCAGCCTGACCAACATTATGAGACCCAATTCTGTACTAAAAAATTACAAAAATTGGCCGGGTGCGGTGGCTCATGCCTGTAATCCCAGCACTTTGGGAGGCCGAGGCGGGTGGATCATGAGGTCAAGAGATCGAGACCATCCTGGTCAACATGGTGAAACCCCGTCTCTACTAAAAATACAAAAATTAGCGGGCATGGTGGTGTGCACCTGTAGTCCCAGCTACTTGGGAGGCTGAGGCAGGAGAATTGCTTGAACCCAGGAGGCGGAGGTTGCAGTGAGCCGAGATTGCACCATTGCACTCCAGCCTGGGTAACAAGAGTGAAACTCCGTCTCAAAAATAAAAAATTACAAAAATTAGCCAGGCATGGTGGTGTGCACCTGTAATCCCAGCTACTCAGGAGGTTGAGGCAGGAGAATAGCTTGAACCTGGGAGGCAGAAGTTTTAGTGAGCCAAGATTGTGCCACTGCACTGCACTCCAGCCTTGGGGACAGAATGAAACTCTGCCTCAAAAAAAAAAAAAAAAAAAAGTGTCCATATGAAAAAATGCTCAACATCACTAATCATCAGAAAAATGCAAATTAAAACAATATGAGATACCACCTCACAGTGTTAGAATGGCTATAATCAAAGAGAAAAAATACAACAAGGGTTGGTGAAAAGATAGATATAAGGGAACCCTTATTCACTATTTGTGGGAATGTAAATTAGTACAGACATTCTAGAAAATATCCAGAGGTTTCTCAAATTAAAAATATAATTATATGACCCCGCCATCCCATTACTGGGTGTATATCTGTGTTAGTCCATTCTTGTATTTCTATAAGGAAAACCCGAGTTTGGGTATTTTATAAGAAAAGAGGTTTAATTGGCTCACAGTTCTGCAGGCTGTACAGGAAGCATAATGGCATCTGCCTTGGGGCAGGCCTCAGGAAGCTTCCAATCATTTCGGAAGGCAAAATGGGAGCAGGCACATCACATGGTGAAAGCAGGAGCAAGAGAGTGGGGAGGGAGATGCTGCACACGTTTAAATGTCCAGATCTCATGAGAACTCACTTTCATGAAGATGGAAACAAAGGATATGGTGCTAAACCATTCATGAGAATCTGCCGCCATGATCTAGTCACCTCCCACCAGTCCCCACTTCCAATATTGAGGATTACATTTTAGTATGAGATTTGGGTTGTGACACACATCCAAACGATATCTTTCTGCCCCTGGCCTCTCTCAAATCTCATGACTGCCCCACATTTCAAAATACAATCATGCCTTCCTAACAGTCCCCCAAAGTCTTAACTGTTTCCAGCATGAACTCAAAACTCCAAAGTCTGAAGTCTCATCTGAGACAAGGCAAGTCCTTTCCACCAATGAGCCTGTAAAATAAAAAACAAGTTAGTTACTTCCAAGATACAATGGGGGTACAAGCATTGGATAGACAGTCCTGTTCCAAAAGGGAGAAATTGGCTAAAAGAACGAGGCTACAGGCCCTATGCAAGATCAAAACACAGTAGGGCAGTAGTTAAATCTTAAAGCTCCAGAATAATCTTTAACTCCATGTCCCATGTCCTGGGCACACCAATTTAAGGGTGGGCTCCCAAGGCCTTAGGCAGTTCTTCCCCTATGGCTTTGCAGGGTTCAGGCTTAGAGGCTTCTCTCACAGGCTGTTGAGTGCCTGTGGCTTTTCTATACTGATGATGTAAGCTGCCAGTGGATCTACCATTCTGGGATCTGGAAGATGGTGGCCCTCTTCTTATAACTCCACTAGTCAGTGACCCACTGTGGACTATGTGTGAGGGTTCCAACCCCACATTTCCTTTTTGCCCTGCAAAAAGAGGTTTTCTGTCAAGGCTTAGCCCCTGTGGCATGCTTCTACCTGGACACCTCGACTTTTCCTTATATCCTGTGAAATTTAGGTGGAAGCTCTCAAGCTTGATTTATACTCTGTGTACCTACAGACTTAACACCATGTGGAAGCCACCAAGACTTATGGCTTGCAACCTTTGGAGCTGTGGTCTGAGCTGTACCTGGGCCCTTTTAAGTCACAGCTGGAGTTGGAGCAGCCAGGATGCAGGGAGCCATGTCCTGAGGCTGCACAGGTCACTCCTGGCCTGTGAAACCATTCTATCCTCCTAGGCCTCAGGGCCTGTGATGGGAGGGGCTGCCTCTTAGGTCTCTGAAATGCCTGTTTCCCATTGTCTTGGCTATCCACATTTGCCTCCTTTTTAGTTATGCAAATTTATCTAGCAAATTGTTGCTCAGAAACCTACTAGAATTCTTCTGAAAATGAGCTTTTGTTTTCTACCACATGGCCAATGCCAATTTTCCAAACTTTTACACTGCTTAGTTCCAGCTTTAAGTCATTTATTTACTTCCACATCTTAGGGTGGGCGGTTACAAGCAGCCAGGCTACATCTCGAATGCTTTGCTATTTAGACATTTCTTCTGCCAGATACCCTAGGTTGTCACTCTCAAGTTCAAACTTCCATGGATCCCTAGGACATGGACACAATGCAGCCAAGCTCTTTGCTAAGGCATAACACAAGGGACCTTTGCTCCAGTTCCCAATAAATTCCTAATTTCCATCTGAGATCTTGGTAGCCTGAACTTCGTTGTCCATATCACTATCAGCATTTTAGTCACAACCATTTAACCAGTCTCTAAGAAGTTCCAAATTTTCCTTTATCTTCCTTTCTTATGAGCTCTCAACTCTCTTACAACGTCTCCTGTTACCCAATTCCAAAGCTGCTTCCACATTTTCAGGCATCTTTATAGCAATGCCCAACTCAGTACCAATTTTCTGTATTAGTCCATTCTTGAATTGTTATAAAGAAATACCCAAGACTAGGTAATTTGTAAGTAAAGAGGTTTAATTGGCTCACAGTTCTGCAGGCTGTACAGGAAGTATAATGGCACCTACTTCTGGGGAGATCTGAGGAAGCTTCTAGTCATAGTAGAAGACAAAAGGGGAGTAGGCATGTCACGTGTCAAAAGGGTGAGCAAGAGGGTGAGGGGGAGGTGCTATATACACTTTTAAACAACCAGATCTCATGAGAACTCACTATTGTGAGATCAGTACTAAGGGATAGTGCTAAATCATTCATGAGAACTCCACCCCCCCGATCCAATCACCTCCCACCAGGCCCCACCTCCAACATTGGGGATTACTTATCCATATGAGATTTGGGCAGGGACACACATTTAAACTGTATCAATATCCAAAGGAAATAAAATCAATATGTTTAAGAGATAACTATGCTCCCATGTTTGATGCAGCACTACACAATAGGCAAGATGTGGAAGCGACCTAAGTGTTCATCAAAGGATGAATGGATAAAGGAAATGGGGTATTTATTTATTTATTTATTTATTTTGAGACGGAGTTTCACTCTTGTTACCCAGGCTGGAGTGCAATGGTGTGATCTCGGCTTACTGCAACCTCCACCTCCTGGGTTCAGGCAATTCTCCTGCCTCAGCCTCCTGAGTAGCTGGAATTACAGGCATGCACCACCATGCCCAGCTAATTTTTGTATTTTTAGTAGAGATGGGGTTTCACCTTGTTGACCAGGATCATCTCGATCTCTTGACCTCGTGGTCCACCCGCCTCAGCCTCCCAAAGTGCTGGGATTACAGGCTTGAGCCACCGCGCCGGGCCAATGGGATATATATAATAGAATAGTATTCAGACTTTAAAAAGGAGGAAATCCCTGCAACAAGGATGACCTGGAGGACATTATGTTAAGCGAAGTAAGCCTGGCATAGAAAGACAAATACTGCATGATCTCACTTATATGTGGAATCTAAAAAAGTTGAACTCATAGAAGTAGAGAGTAGAATTGTGGTTACCAGGGCCTGGCAGGGGTGGGGGTGGTTGGACAGATGTTGATCAAAGGATATACAGTTTCAATTAGGAGGAATTAAGAAAAAATTTGGGTCATGCACGTGGCTCACGCCTGTAATCCAGCGCTTTGGGAGGCAAAGGCAGGTGGATTACATTTTAATATTGAGATATGAGAGCAGGAGATCAAGACCATCCTGGCTAACATGGTGAAACCCCATCTGTACTAAAAATACAAAAAATTAGCTGGGCATGGTGGCATGCACCTGTAGTCCCAGCTACTTGGGAGGCTGAGGCAGGAGAATCGCTTGAACATGAGAGGCAGAGTTTGCAGTGAGTCGGGATTTTGCCATTGCACTCCAGCCTGGGTGACAGTGAGATTCTGTCTTAAAAAAAAAAAAAAAGTTTATGTCCAAATTTGAGTCAGTTCTGAGTGAGACTAGAATGTCCATAAGAAACTGGATGTGATGGGGGCTCAACAATTTAGCAGAATTGTGACAAAGAGACAGGAGTGATAAGGTGAGTTATATGCCAACAAACCTCTCTCTTGCACCAAGCACTACCTAGGATATTCAGAGCCCATATGGGATGTGGTTAGAGTTCTACAAGTGTCATTTACAAGTGTGAGTGTGTGTGTGTGTGTGTGATACACAAGTTTTTTACCATAATATAGTCCCATTTGTCTATTTTTGTTTTTGTTGCCTATGCTTTTGAGGTCTAAGCCATAAAAATCTTTGCCTAGACCAATGTCCTGAAGTATTTCCCCTATATTTTCTCTTCATAGTTTCAGGTCTGCCATTTAAGTCTCTAATCCATTTAATCCATTTTCAGTTGATTTTTGTAAATGGTGGGAGATAGGGGTCCAATTTCATTATTTGGCATATGCATATTCAATATTCATAGTACCATTTATTGAGGAGGATATTCGTTCTCCTCTATATGTTTTTGGTGCCTTTGTTGAAAATCAGTTGGCCATAAATGCATTTATTTATGGTTCTCTATTCTGTTCCACTGGTCTGTGTCTAGTTTTATACTAACACCATACTGTTTTGGTTATTATAGCCTTGTAATACATTTTGAAGTCAGGTAGTGTGATGCCTTCAGCTTTGTTGTTTTTGTTCAGGATTGCTTTCCCAATTGGTTTCTGGCTACATGAGATCAAGAGGTTTTTGTGGAGTCTTTAGTTTTTCCTAGAAATATCATTGGTGGAGCATGTCACTGGAAAAGAGTGACAGTTTTATTTCCTCTTTTCCAATTTGGATGTCTTTTATTTATTTCTCTTGCCTGATTAATCTGGCTAGGACTTCCAGTACTGTGCTGAATAGGAGTAGTGAAAGTGGGCATCCTTGTCTTGTTCCAATTCTTAGAGGAAAGCCTTTTAGCTTTTCCTCATTCAGTATGATATTGGCTATGGGCTTGTCATATACGGCCCTTACTTTGTTGAGGTTTGTTCCTTCTGTGCCTAGTTTGATGAGCATTTTTGTCTTGAAAGGATGTTTATTTTCATCAAGTGCTTTAATGTATCTATTGAGGTGATTATATGGCTTTTTCTCTTCATTCTGTTAATGTGATGTATTACATTTATTGATTTGAATATGTTAAATGTATCCTTGCATTCCCCAGATAAATCCCATTTGGTCATGGTGTATTAACTTTCTGATGTGCTGTTGAATTTGGCTAGTATTTTGTTGATAATTTTTGCTTCTGTGTTCATCCGGGATACTGACCTGTAGTTTTTTTTGCTGTTGTTGCATCCTTGTCTAGTTCTTGGCCTCAAGGTAATGCTGGCCTCTTAGAATGAGCTAGGGAGAATCCCTTCTCTTCAATTTTTTGGAACAGTTTGAGAATTGTTGGTTCTTCTTTGAAAGTTTGGTAGAATTTGAAGTGAAGCACCAAGTCCTAGACTTTTCTTTGTTTGGGAGATTTTAATTATTGATTCAATATCTTTGAATCTTTATTGGTCTTACTCATTATCGGTCTGTTCAGGTTTTATATTTCTTCCTTATTTAATCTTGGTAAATTATATGTATCCAGGAATGTATCCATTTCCTCCAGGTTTTCCAGTTTGTTAGTGTATATTTATCGCAGCCTCTGATGATCTTTGGGATTTCTGCGGTTATCAGTTGTAATACACTTCTGATTTTGTTTATTTGATTCTTTTCTTTTTTTCTTGGTTAGTCTAGCCAGTGGTTTATCAATTCTGTTTATCTTTTCCAACAACCAACTTTTCATTTTGTTAATCCTTTGTATTTTTTTTGAGTCTCTATTTTGTTTAGTAATTATCTGACCTTTATGACGTCTCTCTTTTTACTAATGTGGGTGTGGTTTGTTCTTGCTTTGTTGTTCCTTGAGGGGCATGATTTGATAGTTTATTTAAGAATTTTCTACTTCTTTGATGTAGGCATTTATTGCTGTAAACTTTCTTCTTACTGCTTTTGCTGTATCCCATACATTTTGGTATGTTGTATTTCTGTTTTCATTTGTTTCAAGAAATTTTTTATTTCCTCCTTTCTTTCTCCCTTGAACCAGTAGTCATTGAGGAGCTTAATTTCCATGTATTTTTTACAGTTTCCAAAGTTCTGCTTCTTACTGATTTTTAGGGTTTTTTTTCCATTGTGATCTCAGAAGATACTTGATATTTCAATTTTTTAAAATTTATTTTTATTTTTTTATTTTTTTTTTTGAGATGGAGTTTCGCTCTTGTTACCCAGGCTGGAGTGCAATGGCGCAACCTCGGCTCACTGCAACCTCCACCTCCTGGATTCAGGCAATTCTCCTGCCTCAGCCTCCTGAATAGCTAGGATTCTTCCTACTCCTTGTGTTGGTTATTCTGGGTGTTTTGCTGCAGCTTCTTAACTGGACTCCAGAGCTCTTCTAGAGCTATTTTTATTCATGGCTAATGGTCCACTTTTGTGGGAGGAAGAGAGCAGGAATCCCCTACTCTGCTATCTTGTGACATCACTACTCTTTGTTTCTTATGACATTTTTGAAGAAAAAAGTTGTTATTTTATATAATGTCTCTCATTTTGTAGTTTGATATAGTCCTATGATGAGATTCAGGTTATGGATTTTTACTGGAATACTGGAATTACTGCATAATTTATGTGTGGCAAAGGTCACAGTGCAAATTAAATGACATAATCTTTGAATAAGGTCTAGACTCCTTTTGAAAGGCTGTTTGATCAGGGAAACTGAATTGCTCTACCACCTTATTTCATGGCTATGAGCATCAAACTTTAGGGAGTTGATCCTGACCTGTAACAAATATAGCGCCTTAGCTTTGCACCGATACCTCCAGCTTAACCACTACTTATTTTGTGTTCCAAGAACTACCCATTTATCTTTTTTACAATTTTGAAATTTTCTTTCAAAGGTAATAAATACTGGAACTTTGGGGCCCATGAAGTCCAAGAGGACTTAATTAACATTAGTTCCTAAGAGTTTGCTGCAACTTGGCCTGATTTTCGAGACTGTACAAAATGGCACCTATCTTATGGTTTATATTGAGAGGCAAGTCTTGTGTTTTTGCATGGGTCAGGTCCTTTGAGTGGAGGTATTTACAACCAAGTTAAAACTGTATAAGAATATACAGTTTTATAATATATACGCCTATAATTCCAGCACTTTGGGAGGCCGAGGCGGGTGGATCACGAGGTCAAGAGATCGAGACCATCCTGGTCAACATGGTGAAACCCTGTCTCTACTAAAAATACAAAAATTAGCTGGGCATGGTGGTGCACGCCTGTAGTCCCAGCTACTTGGGAGGCTGAGGCAGGAGAATTGCTTGAACCCAGGAGGCGGAGGTTGCGGTGAGCCGAGATCGCGCCATTGCACTCCAGTCTGGGTAACAAGAGCGAAACTCCGTCTCAAAAAAAAAAAAAAGAATGTGTGCCACCTTAGTAAAGGTTAGATATGTCTCTCTTCCTAGAGGTGCTCCAGAGTAATAAAGATAAATGCTTCTCCTTTCCCTTCCTAGTGAAAATTTGCATACATTCTGGAATAGAGATAAGGTCACTCTTCTTTTTCTCTCATGTGGAGGATGGGCATGCCACCAGAAGCTTCATATAAGAGCAGAGTTTCCTAATGTCAGGATTCTCCTATAAAGCACTCACTGCATATAGCAGATAACTTTTGTACCTAATTGCTTTACCCTATGGCAACTGGGGTTCTGGGAAGCAAGGCAAGATATTGTTCCTGACACTTTTGCCATGATTAAAAAATGGTTTGACTCTGACTCAGGGGTCTTATTTTTCTCTGTTAGATGTATGTGAAGCTGCAGCAGGCTATCTCGTTAGCATGCAAGTACAGCAAAATCTTGAACCTTTCAGTTTCTGAATTATTAAGCATCTTTTCCTTTTTTTTTTGAGACAATCTGGCTGGAGTGAAGTGGCACGATCTTGGCTCACTGCAACCTCTGCCTCTCGGGTTCTCTGCTTCAGCCTCCTAAGTAGCTTGGATGACAGACATGTACCACCATACCCTGCTAATTTTTGTATTTTTAGTAGAGATGGGGGTTTCACCATGTTGGCCAGGCTAGTCTGGAACTCCTGACCTTAGTTGATCCACCCGCCTCTTTTGCTGCCTCTTTATTGAATTATCTGTCTTTTTCATATTAGTCTGTAGGATTTATTTCTATAACATATTGAAATATCAAGATATTTGTTGTATATATATATATATGTATTATAAATAACTTCTCCCAGTATGAGATTTCTTTTCATTGATGAATGGAAATTATTAACTTTTTAACATAGCCCAAATAATTTTTTCTTTATTGTTAGAGCTTATTAAAAATACTGTCTTAGGCTGGGTGCAGTGGTTCACACCTGTACTGTAATCTTAGCACTTTGGGAGGCCGAGGTGGGCAGATCACGAGTTCAGGAGTTTGAGACCAGTCTGATCAACATGGCAAAACCCCATCTCTACCAAAAATACAAAAATTAGCTGGGCATTGTGGCACGCACCAGTAATCCCAGCTACTCAGGAGACTGAGGCAGTAGAATTGCTTGAACCTGGGAGGCGGAGGTTGCAGTGAGCTGAGGTGCCCCTGCACTAAAGCCTAGGTGACAGAGCGAGACTCTGTCTCCAAAAAAATACTATTAAAAAAAATGATAATTTCGCCAATCCAAAGGTCATGAAGCTATTATTCTATGTAATTATTTGTTTTCCTTTTACCTTTTACCTTTACAATTAGATGGTAGGGGTCCAAATGAGGCAGGAGAATAGGGTCTGGAGACAGGGAACCTAAAACCAACCCCTGCTGACTTTCATTTACTTAAACCTCAGAATTAGTTTCTCAATTTCCAGCAAGACAAAACTGCTGGAATTTTGATTGGCATTGGGTTGTTTATAGATCAATTTGTGGATAATTAATACTTTTATTCTTTTTCTTCTTTGAGACGGGGTCTTGCTCTGTTGCTCAGGCTGGAGTGCAGTGGCATAATCTCGGCTCACTGCAACCTCCACCTCCTGGGTATAAGCCATTCTCCTGCCTCAGCCTCCCTAGTAGCTGGGATTGCAGGAACGCGCCACCACACCTGGCTAATTTTTTTATTTTTAGTAGAGATGGGGTTTCACCATATTGCCTAAGCTGTTCTAACTCCTGACCTCATGATCTGCCCATCTTGGCCTGTAATCCAAGGACTTTGGAGGCCAAGGTGGGCGGATCACCTGAGGTTGGGAGTTCAAGACCAGCCTGACCAACATGGTGAAACCCCATCTTCAAAAAAAAAAAAATTAAGTTCCTATTTATTTGTTGCTGATATATATATATATATATTTTTTTTTTTCAGAGACAGTGGTTCTTGCTACATTGCCCAGGCTGAACTTGAATTCCCCAGCTCAAGCAATTCTCCTGCCTCAGCCTCCTGAGTTGTTGGGACTGTGGATGATGCATGTCACCATGCCTGGCTTATATTTGATATTTTATATTGATCTATGTTTAGCTACATTGCTGAATTCACTATTTAATTTTCATAGGTTTGTGTAGATTTAGATTTTTCATATATGCAATCATGACATTTGTGAATAATGAGAGTTCTGTTTCTTTTCCAGTCCCATGACTTTTTTTCTTATCTTATTATGCTAGGTGGAACTTCAGTACATTTATGTATTTAGCTATTAGTAGTTTTATTGAGGTATAATTGACCTACAATAAATTAGGTACAATTTGGTAAGTTTTGACACACATGCTTGAAAAACCATCACCACAGTAAAAACAAACGAAAAAACTAAACATATCTATCACCTTCTACTCTTTTCTTTATAATCCGTCCCACCTGCCCCAAATCCAACCATTGGTATGCTTTGTCACTTAGATTAGTGTGCATTTTCTAAAACTTTATATAAATAGAATAATACAGTATGTATTTTTTGTTGTCTGGATTCTGTCACTCAGCATAATTATTTTGAATTTCATGTTTTTGCATACATCAGTAGTTCATTTTCATATTACTAAGTGGTGTTTTTTGGTTTTTTTTTTAGACGGAGTCTCGCTCTTGTTACCCAGACTGGAGTGCAATGGCACGATCTCGGCTCTCCGCAACCTCCGCCTTCTGGGTTCAAGCAATTCTCCTGCCTCAGCCTCCCGAGTAGCTGGGACTACAGGCGTGCACCACCATGCCCAGCTAATTTTTGTATTTTTAGTAGAGACAGGGTTTCACCTTGTTGACCAGGATGGTCTCGATCTCTTGACCTCGTGATCTACCCGCCTCGGCCTCCCAAAGTGCTGGAATTATAGGCGTGAGCCACCGTGCCCAGCTTCCTGAGTGGTGTTAAATTGCATACATACATTACAATTTGTATATCCATTCACTTGCTGGTGGACATTTGGGTTGTTTCCAGTTTTAGCCATTTCAAATAAAAATGATGAGGACATTTATTTACAGGTCTTCATATGGATGTGTTATTTTTTCTTAAGTAAATACACAGAAGTTGCTAAATCATCTGATAGGTGTGTATTTAGCATAAGAAATTGTCAAACTGTTTTCCAAAGTGGCTTACCATTTCACATTCCCACCAGCAGTGTGTAAGAGTTCCATTTCTTGGCCAGGCACAGTGGCTCACACCTGTAATCCCAACACTTTGGGAGGCCAAGGTGGATGCATCATTTGAGGTCAGGAGTTTGAGACCAGTCTGGCCAATATAGTGAAACCCTGTATTAGCCAGGTGTGGTGGCAGGTGACTGTAGTCCCAGCTACTCAGGAAGCTGAGACAGGAGAATCATGAACACGGAAAGTGGAGGCTGCAGTGAGGTGAGATCTCACCACTGCACTCCAGCCTGGGTGCCAGATCAAGACTCCATCTCAAAAAAATAAGAGTTCAGTTTCTCAGTCAACCTAGCCATATTTCAGGTGCTTATTAGCCAGCCATATGTGGCGAGCAGCTACCATACTGGAGAACACAGAATATATCCATCAACATGGAAAGTTCTATTGGACAGCACTGGACACCTCCTTCCTCTGAACTCCCATGGCCTGTGACCTCAACTTTATTGTCTTTTACCTGTAGGGAATGGGGGCGATGCATAGGGGCTTTATTCCGTGATTAAGGACTGCCATCTTAGGTTCATTTTCCATCCCTTTCCCCACATTTTGGAAGTCATCTGGTTTGAATTCCTTGGTTCTCTCAAGCTGCTACCCAGGCCATACACCTCGTCTCTCATCTGTCAAATCAAGACGGACCCAGAGGATCCTATTCAAGGCCCACGTTCTCCAAAGGAGTTAAACTTCTAAGAAGAAATTAAATGGAATCAATCTTATCTATTTATTGAAGAAACCAATCCTGGGTAAAGAAAAAAGGAATAAGGTTTTGGGACAGAGGTTCTGGGGGGAGGGGGAGGGGCATGAGAGAAGAAGCCCCAGCCCCTGAGTGGTGTGGGGGAGGGAAGGGAGGGGTCACTTGTAAA
This sequence comes from Saguinus oedipus, assembly GCA_031835075.1. Lineage (NCBI taxonomy): Eukaryota > Metazoa > Chordata > Mammalia > Primates > Cebidae > Saguinus > Saguinus oedipus. Next base: position 42,890,630 of record CM063187.1, on the reverse strand, counting down.
ACTCATGCTCCTGCTCGTCCTTCTTGATGACAGTCTTGTATGCTTTCTCGAAGTCCTTGGCCAGGACAATGTAGCGGTTCTCCCGGACAGCCAACATTCCACTCTGTTGAAGGATAAGACTTAAAATCGTCTTCCTGTGGCAGGGCGTGATGGCTTATACCTATAATCCCAACACTTTGGGAACCTGAGGTAGATGGATCACTTGAGCCCAGGAGTTTGAGACCAGCCTAGGCAACATGGTGAAACCCTGTCTCTACAAAAAATACAAAAATTAGTCGGACATGGTGGCTCACACCTGTGATCCCAGCTACTTGGGAGGCTGAGGTGGGAGGATCGCTGCAGTGAATCATGATTGCGCCACTGCACTCCAGCCTGGGCGACAGAGCCAGTCCCTGTCTCAAAGCGAAAAACAAAAAACAAAACACTACCCCCTGTACTCTCCAACCCTAGTGATGGTAAAGGAAGAGAGAGATGGGTCCCACAACCCAGGGCAGCCATGAGGGGACAGAAGGACTATGGCAGAGTGGTTGAGAGAAGAAGGGTCTTTACACACCCGCTACCTGGATCCAGAGAGAAACCACCACTTACCTCCTGACAGATGGAGTTGATATCAGCTCCTGAAATCTTATCTGGCCGGGCCACATCTGCAGCGAGTTAAGGAAACCATTCCCTGTGGGATGGGGTGAATGCCTGGGGCTGGAAGTCACCTTTGGCCATCTCTGTCACTCCCCTCCTCCCTGGACCTTGGTCCTACCCCCACAGTCTGGACTGTGGTGATGGCAGAAGTTGAACTGAAGATTTAGTCCCTGTTCCCAACTGGGGCCCCTCCCTCACTTCTGGAGCAGGATACAATCTTCCAGGTCAACCTCCTCAGAGAGGTTCATTTTGCTGGTGATAGTGGAGAAAATCAACCTCTTCTGGCGGCGGTCAGGAAGTGGAAATTCAATTTTACGGTCCAGGCGTCCTGGCCGCAGCAGAGCTGGATCCAGGGTGTCTGCTCTGTTGGTGGCCATGATCACCTGGCATTGGGGGCAGGCCAACTCAGATCTCTACACTCCTACCTCCTTCCCATCATGATAACCGCCCCTCAGGTGCCAGCCCCCACCTTTCCCTGATTCCTACGCCAACCTCCCCTTGTTCATCACGAACCCTGCACCTTGACATTGACATTCTGATCAAATCCATCCATCTGATTCAGCAGCTCCAGCAGGATCCTTTGAACCTCCCTGTCGGCTGAGAGTGCACAGCATGGTCATTCCTGGGCATCCCATACAACAAGCCTGTCCAAGATCCTGGGCCTTGTTTTGGTATCACTCACCCCCAGTCTGAGCGTCGAATCTCTTGGTGGCGATGGCATCGATCTCGTCTATGAAGATGATGGCAGGTGCATTCTCCTTGGCCAGGCGGAACACATCCCGGACCATGCGGGGGCCCTCACCCAGGTACTTCTGTACAAACTCTGAGCCCACGACCCGGATGAATGCAGCTGATGGCAGCATGACAAGGATTAGGCAGGGATGAGCCTCCTGAAAGGCCCATTCTGTTTCAACAGAAACTAAGAATTCCTTGAAGACATCCTTTTCTTTGCATACCCACACCTAGCAGTTGTGTCATTCTCAGGCCCGAGGCTGGGTCCCTCATCCAGCCCTGAGGAACAGCCATCTATTCGTACCCCACAGTCACCCAGTGACTTAAATTATGAATCTTCCTCACAGATGTGTCACTTTTTTTTTTTTTCAGATGGAGTCTCACTCTGTCGCCCAGGCTGGAGTGCAATGGCATGATCTCAGCTCACTGCAACTTCCACCTCCTGCGTTCAAGTGATTCTCCTGCCTCAGCCTCCCGAGTAGCTGGGATTACAGGCGTGTGCTGCCACGCCAAGCTAATAGTTGTATTTTTAGTAGAGATGAATTTTCACCATGTTGGCTAGGCTGGTCTTGAACTCCTGACCTCAATGATCCACCCAGCTCGGCATCCCAAAGTTCTGGGATTACAGGCATGAGCCACCACGCCCAGCCAGATGTGTCACATTTTTTGGTCCAACATTTAAAAATCAGGATATGAAATACTAAAATAAAAGAAAAAAATAGATTTCTGGAGCACTTGCAAAATCAGCAAGAAAACAGACATGCTGCCCATACACTAAGACATCATACTGCCTTGCCAAGAGCTCTGAGTTCCTGTTTGCTATAAGGATCAGCTTTTTAATTTCCTGAAAAAAATCAGGGCCCATGGGCATGTCTTCTGATATAACTGACAATCGGTAATAGAGTTGAAGACAGATTTGTTCTGGACCCTCCCTTTGGACTTGTTTATTTTTTAAAAGATAGGGTCTCACTCTCTTGCCCAGATTGGAATACAGTAGTGTGATCATAGCTTACTACAGCCTCAGTCTCCTGGGCTCAAGCAATCCCCTCTCTACAGCCTTCTGAGTAGCTAGGACTACAGACATGTAGCCACACCAAGCTTTTTAAAATTTTTGAGGAGATGGGGTCTTCCTATATTGCCCAGGCTGGTCTCAAACTCCTGGCCTTAAGGGATCCTCCTGGCTTAGTCTCCCAAAGTGCTGGGATTATAGGCATGAGCTACCCCAGGCTTGACCTTGCCCTTGTTTCTTAAAGTTACACTTGTTTCTTCTTCTTCTTTTTTTTTTTTTTTTTTTTTTTGAGGCAGAGTTTCACTCTTGTTGCCCTGGCTGGAGTGCAATGGCACAATCTTGGCTCACTGCAACCTCCGCCTCCCAGGTTCAAAGCAATTCTGCCTCAGCCTCCCGAGTACCTGGGATTACAGGCATGCGCCACCACACCCGGCTAATTTTGTATTTTTAGTAGAGACAGGATTTCTCCTTGTTGGTCAGGCTGGTCTTGAACTCCTGACCTCAGGTGATCTACCCACCTCAGCCTCCCAAAGTGTTAGGATTATAGGCGTGAGCCCCCAGCCAAAGTAACACTTGCTTCTTAAGGATCTGATGCTTTGTGTTGTACAGGGGATACCACCAGTAGTCTCCTTCCAGCCACCAGAGAAGCAAGACATACAGTCCATACATGCAGACAGGGTGGTTTTATGTCCTAAACTAGGAACTGTTCAAGGCTTCATCCCTGCCCTGTTCACTCCCTAAGATCCAGACTTGACACCTGGCTCAATGGGTCCCTCTTTCTAGGTACTTCCATCAGCTGGGGGCTCATTCAGCATCCTCACCTCAAGGTTTCTGACTTTTTCTACTCTAAACACACCCTGACCAACTGACTCTGGCCATACATTTACTTAGCTGTTCTGCAAATGTTCAGTCAGTTCCACATGACATCCCCATCTCTGGAACCCAGGCTGTCTGTCGGCCTTCCCTACTCAATCACTACAGTCTCCTTCCTACCATGACCTTCCCTGTCCTTCCAATCTCTCAGCCCACTCTGGGCTCTGCTACTCCTTCCACCTACCCTGGAATGGACTCCTGCTTCAGTTTCTCACTCTTGGTAAGCTGTATTGCCAACAGAACAAATAGATGAATTCCCCCCACAAAGGAGAGAAAAAAAGGCTCACACCTGTGATCCCAACACTTTGGGAAGCCGAGGCAGGAGGATGGCTTGAGCCCAGGAGTTCAAGACCAGCCTAGGCAACATAGCAAGACCCTGTCTCTACTAAAAATAAAGATATAAAAATTAGTTGGGAACCGTGGCACGTACCTGTAGTCCCAGCTACTCAGGAGACTGAGGTGGTGGGGGCTGCTTGAGCCCAGGAGACTGAGGTTGCAGTGAGCTAGGATTACACCACTGCACTCCAGCCTGGATGACAGAGTAAGACCCTGTCTCTCTAGAAAACAAAACAAAACTCAACCCCAGTCAGCAGCTTTTCCCATGTCTACATCCCTTCTGCACCTTCTCTCTTCCCTCCCTCTTCCAGTGACAAACCATCCCAGTTCACTCAGAAAAATGACAGAACTGGAAGTCAGGGTCTCTCAATTTCTGTTCCTACTCAGCCAAGCTTATTTGTCTTCACTGGATTGGAACTCAGGACAGAACAACGACACCAGTGGAAAACTGGTAAAATTTGAAGGAGGTCTATACTTTAGTTCATAGCATTGTACCATTGTTAATTTCCTGATTTTCCTAATTGTACTATGGTTACATAAGATAACAACATTAGGGAATCTCAGTGAAGGGTACACAGGGCCCACATTGGAAGAACTGTCTTGGGCCACACATAATAAAATACACTGACACTAATGACAGCTGATGAGCCTAAAAAAATAAATCAGCTGGGCGTGGTAGCTGATGCCTGTAATCCCAGCACTTTGGGAGGCCAAGGCAGGTGGATCATAAGGTCAGGAGTTCAAGACCAGCCTGGCCAAGATGGTGAAACTCCATCTCTACTAAAAATACAAAAATAGCCGGGTGAGGTGGCATGTACCTGTAATTCCAGCTACTCAAGAGGCTGCAGCAGGAGAACTGCTTGAACTGCTTGAACCCAGGAGGTGAAGGTTGCAGTGAACCAAGATCACGTCACTGCACTAAAGCCTGGGTGACAGAGTGAGACTCTGTCTAAAAAAAAATCTCATAATGTTTTAACAAAGTTTACGAATTTGTGTTGGGCCACATTCAAAGCCATCCTGGCCGCGTGTGGGCCATGGGTTGGACAAGTTTCTGCTGTATAATCTATCGACTTGTTTATCTCTTTGCTCTTCCAACTAAGACATCACCTCTAGAAGGAGGTGTTCTGTTCACTGCCACGTCTCTGGCATCTACAACACATCTTAGCACATAGTACGTGCCCAGTAAACAATCGATGAATGACTAAGTTCTAGGAGTCTTTTCTTTTCCCAGTCAAGGCAAGGGACATCTCTAATTGTCATCTCTGCATTCCAGCACAAAGCCTGGTACAGAGTAAAAGTTCAATAAAGTACCAAACAAATGAGTAGCAATGACAACAGCTAACATTTATTGTCCATTCTAGATGCTTTGTATCAAATTGCTCTTCTTAACAACCACCCCAGAAGAAGAGATACTATGATTGTCTCCATCTGACAATTGAGGAAACTGAGCCACAGAGAGGTTAACTTACCCAGGATCACATAAGAAGTTGGTGGGGAAGTAAGATTTCAAAGCCAGGCAGTCTGGCCCCAGAGAACACACTGCTTAACTACTCCCTCCTGCTGCTCCCTGGCTCACATGTATTAAGATCTGAAAATATGCTTAAGATTTTAGGGCTTTAAAATCAAAACAAAAAAAGTTACACAGTAAGTGATTTTCAGACATTTTTGTCTGGTACCTACAATAAGAAATATATTTTTGGGGCCAGGTGTGTGGCTCACGCCTATATAATCCCAGCACTTAGGGAGGCTGAGGTGGGAGGATCCCTTTAGCCCAGGAGTTCAAGGCCAGCCTAGGCAACATACAAAAAATTAAAAAATATATATATTCTCGAAGAACCACAAGAATACATGAATGTGCACATGTGTATGAAACAAGTTTCACAAAACAGACGAACTTGCACCATATATATTTGTACCATGTGGATGTGCTCTGGTACTTTCTGTTCTATTTCATGTTTCAAAATGCTGGCTGCAACCCACAAACTGAAAGTCATAATTACTAATGGGTCACAACCCATTGTAGGAAAACACTGCATTATTTCATTAACTGCTCACAATTGCTGGGTGAAATGAGTCTTCTACTATGTGGAAAGGCCCAAGGAGCTGAAGCCAGCACAGCCAGTAACATGCACACGTGGGCTGTGACCCCAGAGTCTATGTTTCTGATCACTGTGCAGTGCCACTTCCTGGGAAGAGTGAGTAAGCAGGGAGCAAGACGAAGAGGCCAGAAGATTAGAGCTCGGGGCAGGGGCAGAGGGTGATATGCCTCACCTGTCGTGTGATGTGCCACCGCCTTTGCCAACATGGTCTTCCCGCAGCCAGGTGGGCCATACATGAGGACGCCTCGGGGGGGATCGATGCCGATCTGAAACCCAGAGGAGGGAAGAGAAGTATGAGTCAGGAGTCCCACCCCTAACCCCAGACCCAACTGGGCCTCTCCCTTCCCTGCCACCTGCACTGCCTCACCTGCTTGTAGAGCTCGAAATGCGTGAGCGGGAGCTCCACGGCCTCTCGCACCTCCTGCTTCTGGATGTCCATGCCTCCGATGTCTGCGTACATCACGTCTGGCTTCTGGTCTGGTGGAAGAGCAAAGCTGGGGCTCCCGGCCAGGTCCTCAAGGTCCCCATGGGACCCCCAGCTGCAGGCTCCCCCTTTACCTGAGGTGAGCATCATGATGCTGCTGTCAGCTTCAGGGGGCAGCACGTCCACCAGTGCATTGCTGTGCTTGTGGAGGGCCACTGAGGCGTTGGGCTTGAGTAGCTCCCGATCGATGGTGCTCAGGATGCGCACATAATAGTTGGAGCCTGTGAGAAGGGAGAAGGAAAACAAGAAGTGCAAGAGCCTGGAAAATGTCCCTTCCCCGTTCCTTCCTCCTAATCTCACAGTCACACCCCACTATGCCGCCAGCATCTCTGGCTGAGACACTGAGGGGTCCCCTCTCAGCTTCCATCCTTTCTCCTGCTGTCCATCCCCAACATTCGTACAAACTCCTCGTCTACCACTCTGATTTCTCTCTTGAGCTCCAGCGCTGGCTGTCCAGCAGGCCTCCTCCTGCAACATCTCATGCTTGTGAGGCACACTTCCCTTTCCAAGCTCAATCTCTCTCCTGTCAGACCTGGCTGACCAGCAGCCTCCTGGACACCTGCCATGAGCTCTGGATTGCCCTCCCTGTCTTCCCACAAACCTACTCCTGTACCCATGAAGCCATCTCAGGGAAAGCCTCACTGTCCCAACTCCCACAGGTCAAAGATAGAGGCCTCATTCTGGATACCACCCTCACCTCACTTCCTCATAGCCCACCAGTCCAATTCCAGGCACAATCGGACACCTTTCTCCACAACCTTTACAAGAACATTGCTTGGTCTAGAGGAGCAGAGTCAAGAAACAGAAAAAAACAGTTAAGATGCCAGTGACAATGACTATCATGAGGGCAAGGCCTGGACCTATATAAACAACAGCAGCCACAATATACTCTGATAAGGACATTGAGTCCTTATCAAAGCCCGATCTTTTTTTTTTTTTTTTTTTTGAGACAGAGTGTGTCACTCTGTTGCCCAGGCTGGGGTACACTGTTTCGATCTCAGCTCACTGCAACCTCTACCTCCTGGGTTCAACAGATTCTCGTGCCTCAACCACCTGAGTAGCTGGGATTGCTGGCGTGCACCACCACACCCAGCTAATTTTTATATTTTTAGTTGAGATGGGGTTTTGCCATGTTGCCCAGGCTGGTCTCAAACTTCTGGCCTCAAGCGATCTTCCCACCTCGGTCTCCCAAAGTGCTGGAATTATACATGTGAGGCACCGTGCCTGGCCTCAGAGCCCAATCTCTTAACACTCTCACTCATCGTTTCAAACTGCAGGCCCCAACCCAGTAGTAGCTGTGAAATCAATTTGGAAGGTCATGACCAGAACTGTGTTTAAAGAAAAACAGATTAGAATAGGATAGAAAACATCAGAGTATACCACACACAGGCTAAATATCTCATGGCAAAACTTACATTTTATACATCTATCTAAAGAGTAAGAGACAGAGACAGACATTCACAATGTAAAATATATTTCTGGCTGGGTGCAGTGGCTCACACCTGTAATCCCAGCACTTTGGGAGGCTGAGGCAGGTGGATCACCTAAGGTCAGGAGTTCAAGACCAGCCTGGCCAACATGGTGAAACCATGACTACTAATAATACAAAAATTAGCCAGGCTGCTTGGGAGGCTGAAGCAGGAGAATTGCTTGAACCCAGGAGGCAGAGGTTGCAGTGAGCTGTGAGATCATGCCACTGCACTCCAGCCTGGGCAACAAGAGTGAAACTCTGTCTTAAAAAAAAAAAAGTTTTGCCATGTGGTATATGTATTTCTACCTTTGGATCAGTCAAAATACTCTGAGGAACACCGTACTTCCCTGCCTTGTTTGTTGCCACCTAGCACATGGTAGAAAATAGTTGTTAAGTGGCCAGGTGAATGAATGAGGTGTCGTTGGCCACCCACACACCTGTGGTAGAGCCCACAATGGCTGTATTCTGATCCACAGCCTCCAGAAATTGTCCGATGACCAGAGGGATGCTTTGGATTCGCTTCACCTCCTCCTGGGCATGGAGGAATTCCTTTTTCAGGTTCTTTTGCTCATCCTTGATGTATTCCTCCTGTACCTCCAGGAACTCCAGCTCTTGCTGCAGCTTCTGTGAGCAGAGAGGGGACAGAAGGGGATGGCTCCAGCCCTTGCTGATCCAGAGAGTGGTGGAAAGTGGGGAGAGTATGAGATGCCAGGTCCTGTGCAAGGTCTGGGTTGGGGATTGAAGGTACCTTGTAGCGGCTGTACAGGTCCTCCAGGTCCTCAGGCTCAGGGCCCAGGAAGGACAGACTAGTCTGGGGCCGGGACACGGACAGTGCTGGGATTTCATCCTAGACCAAAGGAGAAAACTCAGGTTGGAAGAAGACGGTCCTCTCATGAAAGCATCTCAACTCCACTAATGTTTGTTCCCTTCCCCACTTCACCATGAAGTCACTTAGCCCCTAATAAACCCCTGACATAGTAAGACCCTCTATGTAGATCCTGGAAACCTCTTGGTCCCCTAAACAAGCCCCTTATGTCAACTCGCCCCTCACACAGATCTAATGCTATGATATACCACTCAAAATGTCACCAGTGTCACACAACCCCCAACTAGGATCTAAATGTCACATCAACTCCTTATGAGACACAAATGCCACCCAATCCCCCTCAAGAGGTTCCTAATGTCACATGGCTCTCCCAGATAGGCTGTTAAAGTGACCGCGACTTCAAAGAGTCCTAACATTCCCTAGTTTTCCCTCAAAGATCCCTTATGTCACAGTCTCTCAACTCTCCTTAGACCTAAACATCACTCAGCCAAGCAATAGATAATACTTAACTACCCTCCTCATTACCCCCATCAGCAAAGCCCTGAACATCAGTCAGCCCCAGAGCCTTGCCCTGGGGGTAACTCGGCCACATGGCTGGGTCCCATACATCACTCACCACCTGACCCAATCCCAACACCGGATCGCCGACGTCACCAAGCACTCCCGATCAGGGTTCGAAATCAATCGTCTCAAAGACCTACTAACGTCACTCACTCCCCCAGCCCCGCTTTCTGAGCCTTACTTCCTATCATCACTCGGCCACCAAGACAGGCCTCCGAACGGCACAAAGCTCTCTCCACTGAGGCCTCTGAAATCACCCCAGCCCGGATTGGGATCCTCGAAGCCATTCATTCCTCCACTCAGGTCTGGCTTCACCCTCTCCCCGTGAGCCCGGCCCGGACTAAAAAGCCCAACTCCCCACTGTACCTGAGCCTTCTCCACCAAGATGCCTATCTCCTCCATAGTGACCAAGCCGGCCTCTGTGTGGCTTGGGATGCTCTGTCACCGCTTCCGCTGACGACAACGGAAGTCCCAGGCCGAGAAGGATTCTGGGAAGCGTAGTTTAAGTTACCTCTGAGAGGGGTTGGGCAAGATAGGATGACGGGCTCGTCTGGGCTCCGCCCCCAACATACTCTCAGGCGCCGTCAGTACCCGCGGGTGCAGGGGCGGTACCAGGACCAGAGCAGTTAGCGTGCGTGGTGTAGCCCCACGGCGCCATTTCGCCCTGTAACTGAGGGAGGGGATTTCTCTCCCGGAGGTGGCGCATCCCGGTTGCTCTTTCAGCGGAGTAAGTTCGCAGAGCTCTGGCACTGACAGTTTGGCAGCCAGCTGCTCTTCGCTTTCATTTAGTGTCTGGGCTGGAGGGGCCTTAAGCTGGGCTGCACAGACGGGATTGTACGGGCGGGCGGGATCTCCACGTGGGGCTGATCCCAAAATTGTGCGCCGCAAGGGCGTGGGAAGGTCCGAGCTGCCCCAGAAGGTGACCCTTCATACCGGGCTTTGCCCGGGAGTGAGGAGCCCCAAGCCCGCAGTGAGCAACCAATCAAACAGAACCCACGCGTCTAGGCTGGGGAAAATGAGGCAGAGTGCCCAGAAGTTGGGTTGCACAGGAGACCCATAGCTCTTAATTCTGTACCCCAGGTTTCCGCCTTACAGACCTATGCCAGGCCCTGTGCTTAAGCTTTACAGGTATCATCGTAGCAGATACCATGTTTCCTTATTTATAGAGAAGGAAACAAGCCCAGAGCCACGAAGCCACCAGCCACAGTCACAACGGGCCGAAGGGACAAAACACAGATTGGGACCCAGGTCTGACTGTCCCCAAAGTGCTGGGATTACAGGCGTGAGCTACCTCGCCTGACCTGGGCAACTCTTAATTTTGTATCTCAGGTTTCTACTTTACACCCAAAAGGCAACCTGGATTTTTACTTGAGGCTTAGAAGTTATCACTAAAAATGGAATCCGTCATCTTGTCCCTGGCCTCCTCTCCTCTCTGTTTCCAGGCTTCGAGCTCAAACTCATCTGAGAGCTTTGCCTTTATTCCCCTAAGCCCAGTTAAATAATCACCAGGCTCTCTCTGGCCCCTTTGGTAATGACAAATCAGTGTATTCCTTTGCAATTTTTATGGATAATAATCATAAATAATCATTTCCTGAACACTGACTTGTCAACGAAAACAAAAATCAGGCCAAGTGCTCATTCCTGCTCTTGTAATCTCAGAACTTTGGGAGCGAAGGCAGGAGGATTGCTTGAGCCCAGGAGTTCAAGACCACCTTGGGCAACACAGTGATGAGACCCCATCTCTAAAAAAAAAAGAAACTTTAGGGCACGGTGGTTCACGCCTATAATCCCAGCACTTTGGGAGGCCGAGGCGGGTGGATCACAAGGTCAAGAGATCGAGACCGTCCTGGTCAACAAGGTGAAACCCCGTCTCTACTAAAAATACAAAATTAGCTGGGCATGGTGGTGCACACCTGTAGTTCCAGCTACTCGGGAGGCTGAGGCAGGAGAATTGCTTGAACCCAGGAGGTGGAGGTTGCAGTGAGCCGAGATCGTGCCATTGCACTCCAGTCTGGGTAACAACAGCGAAACTCCGTCTCAAAAAAAAAAAAAGAAAGAAACTTTAAAAATTAACCCAGCACAATCATGCACCCATACTTCCAGCCACTCAGGAGGCTGAGGTGGGAGGATCGCTTGAGCCCAGGAGGTCAAGGCTGCATGCAATGAGCCAAGATTGTGCTACTGCACTCCAGCCTGGGTGAGAGTGAGACCCTGTCTCGAAAAAAAGAAAGAGAAAAAAACTTTTAGAGAATTTAAGTTAGTTTTATTCAGAAGTCTTACTTAGGATTGGAACCTGGGAGAGTCAGATAATCTGTTGGACTGCTCCAAAGTGTTTCAGCCTGAAGTTTGTTTTTTTTTTCTTTTTGAGACTGAGTTTTGCTCGTTACCCAGGCTGGAGTGCAATGGCACGATCTCGGCTCACTGCAACCTCCGCCTCCTGGGTTCAGGCAATTCTCCTGCCTCAGCTTCCTGAGTAGCTGGGATTACAGGAACGCACCACCATGCCCAGCTAATTTTTGTGTTTTTAGTAGAGGCGGGGTTTCACCATGTTGACCAGGATGGTCTCGATCTCTTGACCTCGTGATCCACCCGCCTCGGCCTCCCAAAGTGCTGGGATTACAGGCTTGAGCCACCGCGCCCGGCCTTCAGCCTGAAGTTTTTAAGCAATTCTTCTGTGTCAGCCTCCTGAGTAGCTGGGATTATAGGCATGTATCACCACGCCTGGCTAAGTTTTGTATTTTTAGTAGAGATGAGGTTTCACCATGTTGGCCTGGCTAGTCTCTAACTCCTGACTTCAAGTAATTTGCCCGCCTCGGTCTCCCAAAGTGCTGGGATTACAGGTGTGAATCTCCACACCTGGCCAAGAATACCCATCTAAGGCATTGAACAGAAGGGAAAACTAGAGCAGGGAATGGTTCAGTTGACTAAAATTCATCTCTTCTGGTTCAAACTCAGTGTTTTATTCCTCTCAACTACACTACTTTCTAAAATGAGTCCTTTGTCCGGGGGTGGTGGCATGTGCCTGTGGTCCCACCTACTCAAGAGGCTGAGGTGGGAAGATCGCTTGAATCCAGGAGGTCGAGGTTGAAGTGAGCTATAATTGCACCACTGTATTCCAGCCTGGGTGACAGATCAAGACCCTGTCTTAAAAAATAATAAAAGGTATCCTGAGCAGCTGTTGAAGTGAGGGTGTTCCCAGATCTGAGACTTTAGGACCTTAGATGAGACTGAGTGTATATAAGAGTCAGCAGACAAATTATATATAAGAACTTCCTTTTGATAGATAGGTGTAAAAAATAATAGTTAAAAACCAAGAATTAGCAGACAATTTGCATATCAGAACTTCCTTTTGACAGATAGGTGTAAAAAAAATTAAAGAAAAAACACGGGGCCAGGCATGGTGGCTCAAGCCTGTAATCCCAGCACTTTGGGAGGCCAAGATGGGTGGATCACGAGGTCAAGAGATGGAGACCATCCTGGTCAACATAGTGACACCCCGTGTCTACTAAAAATACAAAATATTAGCTGGGCATGGTGGTGCATACCTGTAATCCCAGCTACTCAGGAGGCTGAGGCAGGAGAATTGCCTGAACCCAGGAGGCGGAGGTTGTGGTGAGCCGAGATCACGCCATTGCACTCCAGCCTGGGTAACAAGAGCGAAACTCCGTCTCAAAAAAAAAAAAAAAAGAAAGAAAAAGCACGAGAGTTAGCAGACAATTAAAGACAGCTGCTCTGGCTCAGAACAACCTTCATCTACAGGACGCAGCTGAAACTCAGCTCCAGCCACAATTAGCCATGCCAGAATGTGGGCCCACTGTAGCCAGATATATTTCAAAAGAAGCCAACATCCAGATTTTCAAGTAAACTCTTCTAATTTTTAAATGTTCACTATAAATTCAAACATTTAAAATCACCATGTGGGTACAACAAAACGCTTTTGTGGACTTCATGCAACTGGTAGGTGACTCCTGGTCTAGGCTTACTCTGTCCCCACTACAGCAGTCCCCACTTACTTGCGATTTGTATTCATCAATTTCACTTACCCACAGACTGCCACAGTCTGAAATATTAATGGAAAATTTCCAGAAATAAACAATTCATAGATTTTACATTGCGCTCTGTTCTGAGTAGCAGGATGAAATCTCGCACCATCCCATTCCACCTTTTGTCCAGTGTGTTCCCACTGTTCCCACAGTGTAGACCAAGATACTACCTACCCCTTGGTCACTTAGTAGGTGTCTTGGTTGTCAGATAGATACACTATCATGGTATGGCCGTGATTGTGTTCAGGTAACCCTTATTTTACTTAATAAAGGCTCCAGGCTGGGCGTGGTGGCTCACGCCTGTAATCCCAGCACTTTGGAAGGCTGAGGCGGGTGGATCACGAGGTCAAGAGATCGAGACCATCCTGGTCAACAAGGTGAAACCCCGTCTCTACTAAAAATACAAAAATTAGCTGGGCATGGTGGTGCGCGCCTGTAGTCCCAGCTACTCGGGAGGCTGAGGCAGGAGAATTGCTTGAACCCAGAAGGCAGAGGTTGCAGTGAGCTGAGATCGTGCCATTGCACTCCAGTCTGGGTAACAACGGCGAAACTCCATCTCAAAAAAAAAAAATAATAATAATAATAAAGGGCTCCAAAGTGCAAAAGTGGTGATGGTGATGCTGGCAATTTGGATCTGTCAAAGAAAAGCCAAATACATGCCAAAGAGAAGTTGTTAGTCTCTTATGCCTAATTTATAAATTAAACTTTATCATAGGAACGTATGTGTAGGGAAAAAAACGTAGTATATATAGCGTTTGTGTATTAGTTTGTTTTCATGCTGCTGATAAAGACATGCCCAAGACTGGGCAATTTACAAAAGAAAGAGGTTTAATGGACTTACAGTTTCCTGTGGCTGGGGAGGCCTCACAATCATGGCTGAAGGTGAAAATCATGTCTCACGTGGCAGCAGACAAGAGAAGGGAGGGTGTACAGAGAAACTCTTCTTTTAAAACCATCAGCTCTCATGAGACTTATTCACTATCACAAGAACAGCACAGGAAAGACCTGCCCCCGTGATTCAGTTACCTCCCACAAGGTCTGTCCCACAACACGTGGGGGATTCAAGAGGAGATTTGGGTGGGGACACAGCCAAACCATATCAGTTTGTATTAGTTTGTTTTCACACTGCTATAAAGAAATGCCAGAGATTAATTTTTTTTTTTTTTAGATGGAGTTTCGCTGTGGTTACCCAGACTGGAGTGCAATGACACGATCTCGGCTCACCGCAACCTCCGCCTCCTGGGTTCAAGCAATTCTCCTGCCTCAGCCTCCTGAGTAGCTGGGACTACAGGCACGCACCACCATGCCCAGCTAATTTTTGTATTTTTAGTAGAGACGAGGTTTCACCTTGTTGACCAGGATGGTCTCGATCTTTTAACCTCGTGATCCACCCGCCTCGGCCTCCCAAAGTGCTGGCATTACAGGCATGAGCCACCACGGCCAAGATTGAGTAATTTATAAAGGAAATAGGTTTAGTTGACTCACAGTTCTGCATGGCTGGGAGGCCTAAGAAAACTTACAATCATGGCAGAAGGCCAAGGGAAGCAAGCATCTTCTTCACAAGGTGGCAGGAGAGAAAGCAGAGGAAACTGCCATTTATGCAACCATCAGATCCCATGAGAATTCACTCACTGTCATGAGAACAGCATGGGGAAACCGCCCCCATGATCCAATCACCTCCCAGCAGGTCCCTCCCTTGACACCTGGGGATTACAATTCAGATTACAATTCAAGATGAGATTTGGGTAACCATATCAGGATTCAATACTATCCACAGTTTCTTTCTTTCTTTTTTTTTTTTTAATATCCACAGTTTCAAGCATCCACTGGGGGTCTTGGAATGTGCCCCCCGTGGGTAAGGGGAGACTACCGTATTGCTCTCGGAGGCTCTGGAATGAAGAACTTCACTCAATCCCAGGACGAAGGTATCGGGAGGTATCTGAACTATTCAGAAGGCAGCAAGAATATAAGGTAAAAGATGGCAGGGAGTAAATGCAGGGCAAATCAAGTGTAAATAACAATAGCTGATTGGTTAAATAAACTTTGAGACATCCATCTTTTTTTTTGAGACGGAGTTTTGCTCTTGTTACCCAGGCTGGAGTGCAATGGTGCGATCTCGGCTCACCTCAACCTCCGCCTCCTGGGTTCAGGCAATTCTCCTGCCTCAGTCTCCTGAGTAGCTCGGATTACAGGCACACGCCACCATGCCCAGCTATTTTTTTTTGTATTTTTAGTAGAGACGGGGTTTCACCATGTTGACCAGGATGGTCTCGATCTCTTGACCTCGTGATCCACCAGACTCGGCCTCCCAAAGTGCTGGTATTACAGGCATGAGCCACTGCGCCGGGCCTGAGACATCCATCTTTTATAGACTACAATACAGTTTCAAAATGGAATAGACTATTTAATGATATTTAGTGATCACAAAATATATAATACCTAAAATTAAAAACCCCATAAAACAATAAGGTATAAACCCTTTTAAAAAAAATCTTTCTTTTTAAAATTTTAGTTACAGAAAACTTCTAAGTTTTAACACATTTGATGTACCATTTTCTCTTTATATGTGCATATATATGTATTAAAATGCATAATATACACACACATATATCTAGCTATAATATACAAAAAGTTCTGCTGGGATTTTTATCTGGATCGTATTAAATTTATAGATCATTTGGGGGAACTGGCATCTCAACAGTACTGAATCTTCCAGTCCATGAATGTGCTGTGCCTGTTTAGTTCTTCTTCATTTCCTTCTTCGTGTTTTGTCTCTTTTAGCATACAGATTCTGCACATACTTTGGTATATTTATACCCATTTCATTTTTTGAGCTATTTAAAGTAATGTCTTTATAAAAACAGGCGTAACTGATATGTAATAAACAGCACATATTTTTTCTTTCTTAAAACACCCAAATGTTTTTCCATAAAACTGCACATATTTAAAGTATATGATTTGATAGCTTTGGCGTATGTGTATATGTACGTAAAACCGTTATCAGAATCAAGGTAAAGAGCATATCTACTACACTCAAATGTTTTTTTATGTCCCTTTGATCTGTCTCCCTCCCAACCTCTCCTTGCCCCTGTATCCCAGAAAACTGATTTATTTGCACTTTTAAAAAGATTTATGTAGGTTTTTTTTTTGTTGTTGTTTTTTAAAGATGGGGTTTCACCATGTTGGTCAGGCTGGTCTTGAACTCCCGACCTCAGGTGATCCGCCCGTCTTGGCCTCCAAAGTGCTTCACCTTCATTGCGCCACGGCGGCTTTCGTGCGAGCCCCAGACTCGCACACGTGTTAGACTGCTTGGTCCCTGTTTCAAGACGGGTCTGGTGGGTAGCCGACATCGCCGCCGACCCCGTGTGCTCGCTCCGCAGTCCCCCTCTTCGGGGGACGCGCGCGTGGCCGGAGAGAAACCGACCCCCCCCCACAGCCCCCGGGACCGACGGTGCGACCCGCCTGGGGCACACTGGGGACAGTCCGCCCCGCCCCCTCCCGTGCGGACCCCCGTCGCACCCAGCCAACATGTAGTTTTTTTTGTTTTTGTTTTTTTGAGACAAAGTCTTGGTCTGTCACCGGGGCTGGAGTGCACTGGGACGATCCTGGCTTACAACAACCTCTGCCTCCCAGGTTCAAGTGATTCTTGTGCCTCAGCCTCCCGAATAGCTGGGATTACAGGTATGGGTCACCATGCTCAGCTAATGCAGCATGTAGTGTTTCACTCAGCATAATATATTGAAATTTGTCGATATACACACAATAACATGGATACATTTTAATCTTTAATTTTAAATTTTTTTTGATGAGTGGTATGCCATCATATTCATTGACAGTCTTTGTCTATTACAAGTAAAGTAGCTATAAATGTTCATGTACAATAAGAAATATGCTTTTATTTTTCTTCAGTAGATACCTAGGAGTGAAATTACTAGATCATATGGTAAGTGTGTGTTTACCTTTTGTTTTTTTAAGAGAAAGGGTCTTGCTGTCTCACCCAGCATAGAGTAGAGTGGCATGGTCATAGCTCATTGCAGTCTCAACCTCCTGGGTTCAAGTGTTCCTCCTGCCTCAGCCTCACAAGTAGCTAGGACTTCAGACATGTGCCACCATACTCAGCTAATTTTTAAATTTTTTGTAGAGATGGGGATTTGCTGCATTTCCCAGGCCCAGGCTGGTCTCCATCACGTGGCATCAAATGATCATCCCGCCTTGGCCTTCGCATATGCTAGGATTATAGACATGAGCCACCAGGCCCAGCCATGTTTAATATTTAAAAGAACTGCCAAACTGATTCCCAAAGTAGTTGTATCATTTCGCTTTATTTTTATTTTTATTTTAGGAGATGGAGTCTCGCTTCATCTCCAAGGCTGGAGTACAGTGGCATGATCTCGGCTCACTGCAACCTCCACCTCCTAGGTTCAAGCAATTCTCCTGCCTCAGGCTCCCAAGCTGCTGGGACTATAGGTGCGTGCCACAACATCGGCTAATTTTTTGTATTTTTAGTAGAGACAGGGTTTCACCATGTTGGCCAGGCTGGTCTCAAACTCCTGACTGTCATCCACCGGCCTTGGCCTCCCAAAGTGCTGGGATTACAGGCATGAGCCACCGCGCCCGGCCGCCACATATCAATCTTTTTAGTACTTTGACATTCTAGGAGATGTGGTTTTCATCTACATTTTACCAGTGACTAATAATATTGAACATGTTTTTTATACGCTTATTTATCATCAATATATCTTCTTTGTTGGGGTGTCCAAGTCTTTTGCCTATCTTTAATTGGTTTGTTGCTTTTCTTATTACTGAGTTTCAAGAGTTCTTTGTTTATCCTGGTGTCTTCGTCTTCTCAGATTGCCATAACAACACACCATAGACTGCGTGGCTTAAAGAACAGAAATGTATTTCTCACAGCTCTGGAGACTGGGAAGTCCAAGATCAATGTGCCGGCTGACTTGGTTTCTGGTGAGGACTCTCTTTCTGGCTTGCACATGGCCAGCCACCTTCTCATAGTGTCCTCACATGGCGGACAGAGAGTTCTGGCGTCCCTTCCTTTTTTCATAAGGACAGCAACTCAAATTAGAGCTCCTTTATGACCTCATTTAACCTTTATCGCCTCCTCAGAGGTTCTGTCTCCAAATACAGTCACACTGGGTGTTAGGGCTTCAACATATGAGTTTTAGGGGAGACACAAACATTCAGTCTACAACACCTGGATACAAATCATTTATCAAATACATGTTTTACAAATATCTTCCCAGTCTGCGGCTTGCCTTTTCATTATCTTAATAGTCTTTGGAAAGCAGAAGTTCTTGATTCTAAGTCCAATTTATCAATGTTTTCTTTTATGAATCATGCTGTTGGTGTTATATTTTAAAAACCTTTGCCTGGTGAAAACTCACAAAGTTTTTAAAAAATGTTTTCTTCAGTTTGATAGTTTGATTGGCTGGGTGTAGTGGCTCACCCCTGTAATCACAGCACTTTGGCGGGGGAGTGGGGGAATGAAGTTCGATAGTTTGATATTTCACATTTAGAGCTATGATCCATTTTGAGGTTGCTGTTTCTGAGACAGAGTCGCGCTCTGTGGCCCAGGCTGGAGTGCAGTGGTGTGATCTCAGCTCACTGCAACTTCCGCCTCCCAGATTCAAGTGATTCTCCTATCTCAGCCTTTGGAGTAGCTGGGATTACAGGCGCCCACTATCACACTTGGCCAATTTTTAATACTTTTAGTAGAGATGGGGTTTCATCTTGTTGGCCAGGCTATTCTCAAACTCCTGACCTCAGGTGATCCACCCGCCTAGGCTTCCCAAAGTGCTGGGATTATAGGCCACTATAATTATAATTATAAGCCACCGCACTTGGCAAAAGTTTCATCTTTTTGCATGTGAATACCCAGTCACTTCAATGTGAACACCCAGTCACTCCAGTACCATTTACTGAAAATATTATCTTTTCCTACTTAAATGCCTTGCAACTTTGTGAAAAATCAATTGACTATGCATGTGTACATCTATCTGTGGACCCTTCAATCTATTCTGTTGATCTAATTTTCTATCTGGACACTAATACCACATTGTCTTTATTAATATAGCTTTATAATAAGTCTTAAAAGTTAGGTGGTGGAAATTTTCCAACCTTCTCCTTTTCCTCCTCCTCTTTCTCCTGCTTCTTCTCTTTTTTTGAGATGGAGTTTCACTCTTGTTGTCCAGGCTGCAGTGCAATAGTGAGATCTTGGCTCACTGCAACCTACACCTCCCAGGTTCAAGGGATTCTCCTGCCTCAGCCTCCTGAGTAGCTGGGACTGCAGGTACATATCACCATAACTGGCTAAGTTTTAAGTTTTTTTTAGAGAGGGGTTCCTGTTATGTTAGTCCAGTCTGGTCTTGAACCCCTGGGCTCAAGCAGTCATCTTGCTTTGGCCTCCAAAAGTGCTGCGATTACAGGCATGAGCCACCATGCCCAGCCCATTTATGTTTTAGAGACAGGGTCTCGCTCTGTCACCCGGCCTGGAGTGCAGTGGTGTGATCACAACTCACTGCAGCCTTAACCTCCTGGGCTCAAGCAGTCTTCCCACCTGGACCTCCTGGGCTCAAGCAATCCTTCTGCCACAGCCTTCCAAGTAGCTGGAACTATAGGTGTGCACCACCATGCCTGGCTAATTTTATTTTTATTTTTTGATGCGAAAGTCTTGCTCTGTCACCAGGCTGGAGTGCAGTGGTGCATCTCAGCTTACTGCAACCTCCGCCTCCTGGATTGAAGCTATTCCTCTGCCTCAGCCTCCTGAGTAGCTGGGAATACAGGTGCACACCACCATGCCCGGCTAATTTTTTTGTATTTTAGTAGAGATGGGGTTTCGCCATATTGGTCAGGATGGTCTCAAACTCCTGACCTTGTGATCTGCCCACCTTGGCCTCCCAAAGTGCCAGGATTATAGGTGTGAGCCACTCTGCCTGGCCGCCTGGCTAATATTTTTCATTTTTGTAGCGATGGAGTCTCACTATGTTGCCCAGGCTGGTCTCTTAACTTCTCAGCTCAAGTGATCCTCCAGCCTCAGCCTCCCAAAGTGCTGGGATTACAGGCATGAGTCACTGTGCCCAGACTTAACATTTATTTTTGTTCACAGGTGTACAGGTTGGCT
The DNA here is from genome assembly GCA_031835075.1 of Saguinus oedipus. Taxonomy (NCBI): domain Eukaryota; kingdom Metazoa; phylum Chordata; class Mammalia; order Primates; family Cebidae; genus Saguinus; species Saguinus oedipus. Next base: position 42,870,425 of record CM063187.1, on the reverse strand, counting down.
GGGTTTCTTCTGCTCCAGGCTGGACTGGGCTTGGCAGATGAGAGAGGGACTGATGAATGTGTGTGTAGCAAGCTCAGGGGTCCACTGGGGGTGGGGGCTCTGCTTGGCTCCATGGGCCTCTCATCCTCCAGCAGGCTGGCCCTGTTGTGTGCTCATGGCTGAGGCAGGAGTCCAGGAGAGAAAGTGGACACCATGAACAGCTTCACTTCTCCTGCACCCTGTTGACGAAAGCCAAGGCCAGCCCAGATTCTAGGAGTGGGGAAATAGACTCCACTTCTTGGTGGGGAAAGGTACAGAGTCACATTTCCAAGGGCATGGATGTGAAGAGGGTGGGGGTCATTTTTTTTTTGAGACAGTTTCACTCTTATCACCCAGGCTGGAGTGCAGTAGTGTCATCTCAACTCTGCAACCTTCACCTCCTAGGTTCAAGCAATTCTTCTGCCTCAGCCTCCTAAGTAGCTGGGATTACAGGTGCCCGATGCCACACCTGGCTAATTTTTTTTTTGTGTATGTATTTTTAGTAGAGATGGGTTTCACCATGTTGGCTAGGCTGATCTCGAACTCCTGACCTCAGGTGATCCGCCCTTCTTGCTCTCCCAGTGTTGGGATTACAGATATGAGCCATTGCTCCTGGCCAGAGGCCTTTTTTTTTTTTTTTTTTTTTTTTTTAAATCAGTCTAACATTGGAGCACCTTTCTGCTTTGGAAGTAAAACCGTCCAGGCTATTAGACACAGACACCCCTCTCTTGGCTTCCTTCAAATTACTGAAAACAAGCCCTGCCCCTCCCCTACCCAACCAACCTACCAAAGACTGGCCAGCTCATGGTGTAGTCCCAGAACTTCTGAGGCCAAGCTGGGAGGATTGCTTGAGCCTAGGAGGTCCAGGCTGCAGTGAGCTGTGATCGCACCACTGTGCTCCAGGCTGGGTGACAGAGTGAGAGCCTGTCCTCCCAAAAAATAAAAGTGAAAAAAAAGTGCTTGTCTGATGTGCTGATGAAAAATAAAAGCAGATCCTTGGGGAATGGCCCTGCTCCTCACTCCAGGGCCACATCTGCTGTGCTTGTTGTCTGGGCTCTAGTTCCCCCCATGAACCATCAGCTCTTTGAACAAGCCAGGCTTCCCCTCCCCCGTGCCCTGTGCCTCCAGCTAACTCCTCCTTTACCTGGGTAACTCCTTTGTCTTGCTATATTTAATTTTAATTTTTTTTTTTTGAGACAGTTTTGTTCTTGTTGCCCAGGCTGGAGTTCAGTGGCTTGATCTTGGCTCACCGCAACCTTCACCTCCCGATTTCAAATGATATTCGTGCCTCAGCCTCCTGAGTAGCCAGGATTACAGGCATGTGCCACCACACCTGGCTAATTTTCTATTTTTAGTAGTGATGGGGTTTCTCCATGTTTGTCGAATTCCTGACCTCAGATTATCTGCTCGCTTCAGCCTCCCAAAGTGCTGGGATTACAGGTGCAAGCCACCGTGCCCAGCCTTTGTCTCTTTTTTAATTCTACATTTATTGAGCACCTACTGCATGCCAGGTCTTATTCTGGAAGCTGGGGATACAGCAGTAAACAAGACAGGCAAGGCCCCATCCTTGAGGAGCTCAAAGCTTGACATTCCTTCTCAAAGTGGTTAAGCCCCTAGGATGCTGCAGCCTCATGGGTTGAGTCTGAATCGCAGCTCTGCCACGTAACTAGCTGTGGGCAAACATTTAGCACCTAAACTCTCAGCTGGGCACAGTGGCTCACCCATGTAATCCCAGCACTTTGAGAGGCTGAGGCGAGTGGATCACTTGAGGCCAGGAGTTGGAGAGCAGCCTGTCCAACATAGTGAAACCCCATCTCTATTGGAAATACAAACAGCTGGGCGTAGTGGTGGGTGCCTGTAATCTCAGCTACCCGGAAGGCTGAGGTTGCAGTGAGCTGAGATGGGGCCACTGCACTCTAGCCTGGGGCAGAGTGAGACTGTCTCAAAAGTATGTTCTCCGTGGTGCTTGCCATCATTCTCCAGATCTCAGTTGTCCCCTTTTCTAGGAAGCCCTCTCTGATTGCCGCAGGGTGACTGCACCTATTCTGGAATCCCACAGCTTTTGGGCTTCCTCATGCCGGCCCTGAACACTCTGGACTGTAGCTCTTTGGTAATGGGTATGTGTCCCCCACTGGACAGGGAGCCTGGTGAGGGCAGGGACCAGGGCTTTCCTTATCCCTGCTCTGTCCCCAAATTCACCCAGCAGAGAAGTGTGCACGCAGCAGACGCTCAGTACACGTATACCGAAGACCCGAGTGTCACCGACAGCTGCGGGGAACTGGGGCAATCCGTGTGTTTCTCAGCCCAGCGTCGGCGGTTAAGGGGCAGGAATTACTCGCCGAGGTCTGGAGGTCACGTGCCCTGCGAGTCTTGGAACCCGGGGGCTGGGTGGAACTCGGTGTAACAGAGCCCACTGTGGTCGTGCCCCGTCTCAGAACCCGGTGCGGAAGACTCTCTCCCCGCACAAGGAGGGAAGGCGGCAGGACCACCCCACCGGCGTGCCCGGGTCCCCCTGGGATCCATGAATAACCAGGCGCGGACCCCCGCCCCCTCCTCGGCCCGGACCTCAACGTCGGTCCGGGCTTCTACCCCAACCCGGACGCCGACTCCAGTCCGGACGCCGACTCCAGTCCGGACTCCGACCGCGGTCCGGACTCGGACCCCCATCCGGACTCTGACTCCGTCTCTGGCCGGGACTCCTGCTCTGGTCCCGACTCCCACACCGGCCCGGATCTCCCGTCTGGTCCCGACTCCTGCCCCCGCCCGGAACCCAACTCCGATCCCGACTCTGGTTCGGACCCTGACTCCAGTCCCGCTCCCAGACCCCGCCCGGATCCCAGCGCCAGCCCCGGCCCCGGCCCCCGCCCCCGCCCCCGCCCCGGCCCCAGCCCTATCCCCAGCTGTGGTCCTGGCCGGGATTCGGGCCACGCTCCCCGTCTTGGACTCCTACCCGGCCTTGGCCCTACCTTGGGATCCGACCCCGGAACCTGCTCCGGAGCCGCTTGTGTCAGTGTCATCCGAGGAGGACCCTGAGCCGGCCCCGAGCCTGAAGCTTGTCCCGTCGGTCTCTGGCGAGACTGGGCCAGCCCCGGGGCCCCTTCCCGCGCGCACCCCGCTGGCCACGAATCCACCCGAGCCCACGCTGGACTTCACGGCAGACTCGTTGGCCACTGGGCTGGCGGATCCCACCATTCCCGGCTCTGTCCCTGCGACCATCCTGGGGACCATCCCGTCGGCCGCCTCCTTACTGAATTCTACCGAAAGCTTCCTCTCCGCCAGTGAGAACTTCGCGCTGGACAAGAGGGTCCCTATTCGAGTGACGTACTGGTGAGGACCTCACACCCGCCTCTCCCAACCCCTGGGGACAGGGCCAGCAGTGGGGGCTGGGGCTCCGGGACGTGGAGGTCAGGGTTGGGATAGGGCGAGGGGAGGGATTCGGGTAGAGCCCCAGAGTCCCAATTCCCAGATTGGGAACTCACTCTTGTCTCTCATTCTCTTTGGGGCCGGAGAGCTTCAGGTTCAAATCCGTGCTTTGGATCTGAGCTTCATTCATTCATTCGTTTCTGAGTGCCCTGCGGGCCAACTGCCAGGCTTGTGCTGGGGATGAGGTGCTCAGCAAAGCGAAATGCTTTGCTCCCCAGCAAGACAAATCCAAAGACAGTGCTCATGATGGGGGCTCTGGCTTCCCTTCCCAGCCTCTCTCCTACCCTGAAAGCCTCTCTGGTCCCTTGTCTCTCTTTCTCTCTCACTTTGTCTTCTGTCTCTGCCCACGCAGTCAGTCTCTCCCATTCTGTCTCCCCACCTCACTCTGTCTCTCTGTGTCTGTTTTGTTTTTGTTTCAGACAGGATCTTGCTTTATTGCCCAGGCTGGAGTGCAAGGATGGGGATCATGATGGGAACCTCCATCATGAGCACTGTCTTTGGGTTTGTCTTACTGGCCAGGCTCCGTGGCTCACGCCTGTAATCCCAGCACTTTGGGAGGCTGAGGCAGGCAGATCACCTGAGGTTGGGAGTTCAAGACCAGCCTGACCAACATGGAGAAACCCTGTCTCTACGAAAAATACAAAATTAGCTGAATATGGTGGCGCATGCCTGTAATCCCAGGTACTCAGTAGGCTGAGGCAGGAAAATAACTTGAACCCTGGAGGCAGAAGTTTCAGTGAGCCGAGATCATGCCATTGCACTCCAGCCTGGGCAAAAAGGGTGAAACTCTGTCTCAAAAAAACAAAAAGAAAATGGAAAAAAAAAGTGATCTGGTATGTGAGGAGGTGATCAGTACTGTGAACAAAAGGCATTTTGGGGGTTGCAGTTTTAGCTGGGGTGATTAGGAAGGCCTCACTGAGAAGGGGATATATGGGCAAAGCCCCCCAGAAGGGAAGAGAGAAGGAGTTGTGTGGTTACTGCAGGGAGAGCATTCAGCTGAGGGAACCACCAGTGCAAAGACCCTGAGGCAGGGCATACCTGGGGTGTTGACAGATGAACTGGGGCTAGGACTGTAATCCCAGCACTTTGGGAGGCTGAGGTGGGTGGATCACTTGATGCCAAGAGAGTTCAAGACCAGCCTGGCTAACAAGGAGAAAACCTGTCTCTACTAAAAATGCAAAAAATTAGCTGGGTGTGGTGGTGGGCACCTGTAATCCCAGCTACTTGGGAGGCTGAGGCAGGAGAATCGCTTGAACCTGGGAGTCAGAGGTTGCAGTGAGCCAAGATTGCACCACTGCACTCCAGCCCAGGCGATGGAGTGATACTTCATCTCAAAAAACAAACAAACAAACAAACAAACAACAACAACAATAACAAAAACTCAAAAATTAGCCCAGTGTGGTGGCCTGCACCAGTAATCCCAGCTACTGGGGAGGCCGAGGTGGGAGAATTGCTGGAAACCAGGAGGTGGAAGGTTGCCGTGAGCTGAGATTGCACCACTGCACTCCAGCCTGGGTGACAGAGTAAGACTCTGTTTCAGAAAAAAAAAAGAGAAAGAAAGTTGAGCTAGGGGTCTCTGGCTGGCACAGGGTGAATGAGTTGGGGGAGAGTGGGAGGAGAGGGGACAGAGGGGTGAGAAGGCAGATCCTGTGGTGGCTTGGAGGCCACAGGAAAGACTGGTTTTTTTCCCCTATGTGAGATGGCACTACTTCAGGGTTACGAACAGGGGAGGAACATGGTCTAACTCAGGTGTTCACAGGGTGCCCTGAGCTGGGGACAATACTGACACAGTGTCTTCCCTGGTCTCTCTCCGCCTTTCTCTTCCTGCTCTTGGCCTACAGTGGCCTCTGAAGCTATAGCCTTCGGGTGAGTAGTTTTGGCTTTGGAGGTAGAGGAGCCTGAGGCATGAAGACTGGGAGGAGTCCCTGATTCTCCTCCCCTGCAATCCCATGACCCCATCTTTGCCCCTCAGTACATTCTACTGAAAAAGAGCCTGGAGCAGCGATTTCCAGATCGCCTACTCTTTGTAAGTGTGTGGGGGACTGGGGAAGACAGGGGTGGTCAGTGATCCGAGTCTTGGCCTCCCCCTACCCCCACCATTTCCTCCCAGGAGGAGGACAGAGCTGCTCAGGCTACAGGGGATTTTGAAGTGTTTGTAGATGGGCGACTGGTCCATTCTAAGAAGGTGATTCTGGGTAAGGGGCCGGGACAGGGAGGGGGGTGGTGCTGAGGTCCTGGGGGTGAAATACCTGTGTGCTTTCTCCTCTTTTTGCCCAGAGGGGTGATGGCTTTGTGGATGGGGCCAGTCTGCAGAGAATTGTGAGCGTTATTGATGAGGAGATCAAGAAAAGGTAGCTGGCAAGGAGTGGAGCTGGAGGTGAGCTGTGGAGCTCTCAAGGCTGCAGTGGGAGGGGTGGGGGCCGGGTGGGAGGATGGGGCAGGGCACTGTCTGTCCTGTTCCTAGCTCAGCCAGTCCTCACTGTTAGAATCATGACAAGTCACCTACACACTTTTCTGAGCCTCAGTTTTCTCATCTGTAAGATGGGCTTGTTGTGATGATTGTATGAGACAACTCATACCAGGTAATAAATAGTACATGGCTCAGAGCAGGGCTCAGGATATTCCAATGGCACGTTTACTTTTTTAAGAGTCAGGGTCTCACTCTGTTGCCCAGGTTGGAGTATGATGGCTCCATCATAGCTCACTGCAGCCTCGACCTCCTGGGCTCAAGGGATTCTCCTGCCTTAGCCTCTTGAGTAGCTGGGACTATAGGTACATGCCAACATGCCTGTTTAAGTTTTATTTTTTATTTTTTTTAGAAACAGGGTCTTGCGGTGTTGCCCAGGCTGGAGTGCAATGGCTCAATCATAGCTCATTGCAACCTTGAACTCCTGGGTTTAAGTGATCCTCCCCGCTCTGCCTCCCAAAGTGTTGGGATTGCAGGTGTAAGCCAGTTCCAGCCCACTTTTTGTTGTAAAGAGCTTCTTTTTTTCTTTTTTGAGACTGAGTTTCACTCTATCACCCAGGCTGGAGTGCAGTGTTGTGATTTTGGCTCACTGCAACCTCTGCCTCCCAGGTTCAAGCGATTCTCCTGCCTCAGCCTCCCGAGTAGCTGGGATTACAGGAGCCCACCACCATGCCCAGCTAATTTTTGTATTTTTAGTAGAGGCAGAGTTTGACTGGGTAGGCCAGGCTGGCCTTGAACTGCTAACCTCAAGTTATCCGCCCACCCAGCCAAAGTGCTGGGATTATAGGCATGAGCCACCTAGCCCTGCTCTTTGTCTTTTTTAACCTTTTAGTTGTAAAGCTGTGCTATCCAATAATAGCATGTACCTTGTAAATTTGAAGTTTAATTAATTAAAATTAAGTACATTAAAAATCTAATTCCTGCCTGGGCATGGTGGCTCACGCCTGTAATCCCAGCACTTTGGGAGGCTGAGGTGGGAAGATCATGAGATCAGGAATTTGAGACCAGCCTGACCAACATGGTAAAACCCCGTCTTTACTGAAAATACAAAAATTAGCCGGGCATGGTGGCGCACACCTGTAATCCTAGCTACTCAGGAGGCTGAGGCAGGAGAATGCTTGAACCCAGGAGGTGGAGGTTGCAGTGAGCCGAGATTGCCCCACTGCACTCCAGTCTCGGCAACAGAGCAAGACTCTGTCTCAAAAAAAGAAAAAAAATCCATTTTCTTACTTGCTGTAGCTACACTTTGAGTGCTCAGTGGATACCATATTGGATTGGTTTGTACTGTATTTCGTGGCAGATGTCACACACAGGGCACAAGAGGACAAAAAGTTCTGTTGGTGACATTGTACTCAGGTATTAAAGCACATGCACGATAATTTATTTGCCCTGGTACTGGACTTTTCTTTTTGAGATGGAGCCTGTCACCCAGGCTGGAGTGCAGTGGCACAATCTCAGCTCACTGCAACCTCTGCCTCCGAGATTCAACCGATTCTCCTAACTCAGCCTCCCAAGTAGCTGGGATTACAGGCACACGCCTTCACGCCCGGCTAATTTTTGTATTTTTAGTAGAGATGGGTTTTCACCATGTTGTCTTGAACTCCTGAGCTCAAGTGACCCTCCTGCCTCTGACTCCCAAAGTGCTGGGATTACAGGCATAAGCCACAGCATCTGGCCACAGACGGTTAGTATTTTAAAGTCTATTCTAGACCTCATGTTGTTTCACCTGTAAACACTTTCACGTGCATCTCTAATAGATAATTTTTTTTCCCTCCCAAGATGGAGTCTTGCTCTTTCGCCCAGGCTGGATTGCAGTGGGGCCATCTCTGCTCACTGCAACCTCCGCCCCCTGGGTTTAAGCAATTATCCTGCCTCAACCGCTGAAGTAGCTGTGATTACAGGTGTTCGCCACTGCCCAGCTAAGTTTTGTATTTTTAGTAGAGGTGGGGTTTCACCATTTTGGCCAGGCTGACACAAACTCCTGACCTCCTGATCTGCCCGCTTCGGCCTCCCAAAGTGCTGGGATCACAGGCGTGAGCCACAGTGCCCGCCAGTAGATAAGTTTTAAAATGGAAATGCAAGGACATTATCACACCTGACAAAAAATTTAAAATGTCTTAATACTATGTAATATCCACCCAAGTGTCTCAGAAATATCTTTTTACAGCTGATTTGAGGAATCAGGATCCAAAGTTCACATGTTCAAATATCTGTTTTTAAAGAATTATAAGGATTTTTGAATCCCTACTGTATGCCAGGATCTTAGCAGGGTTTTTTTTTTTTGTTGTTGTTGTTTTTTGAGATGGAGTCGCACTCTGTCGCCCAGGCTAGAGTGCAGTGGCGCAATCTCGGCTCACTGCAAACTCCGTCCCCCCGGGTTCAAGCGATTCTCCTGCCTCAGCCTACCGAGTACCTGGGATTACAGGCGCCTGCCACCGCGCCTGGCTAATTTTTGTATTTTTAGTAGAGATGGGGTTTCAACATCTTGGCCAGGCTGGTCTTAACTCCTGACCTCTTGATCTACCCGCCTCGGCCTCCCAAAGTGCTGGGATTACAGGCATGAGCCACTGTGCCCGACCAGCAGGTTTGTTTTCTAGCAGCCAAGCTGGAGTGAAAGGAAGAGGGAGACAGGGGTGAGGTCTGTTTCTCACACTTGCCAATATGCAGAATATGGTAGTGGTTATGCATATAGTTTCCAGGGCCATGGAGACTGAGGTTCAAATCCTGGATGCACCAGCCACACAGCCTAAGCAGGGTGAAGTTGATGTGAGGTACAGAGCTTTCCAAAGACCTTTTTCAGTAAGTAACAGCTGTTGTTACTAGAATCAGGACGGTGCTGATTGTAAAAGAAAATCCTGCTCAAACCGGCTTTAGACATAAAAATATGGACACATGGGAAAGTCTAGGGCATAATTTGATTGGTTTCAGGCATGGCTGGATTCAGGCATCAAAAGGGTGCCTTTGGGAATCTCACGCTTCCTTTAGTTTCTGCTTTTTTCCTGGGCTGGCTTTATTCTCAGTCCTGGTAGCATAAATCCTGCAGAAGGTTCTCATTGGCCTAGGTTAGGTCACATGTCTATCCCTGAGCCTGTCACTGGGGCCCAAAGATTGTGGTGCTCTCATTGGCCAGTCTTGAGTCATGTGCCCATTCTTGTGGCTTACCCAACACATATTTGCTGAGTACATACAATGTGCTGATACTGTTCTTGGGGCTACAGCAGTGAACAAAACAAATACAAACTCCTGCCCCAGTGAAACGGATGTTCTATTCTGGGAGACAGACAACGAACAGGATACTTAGGTGAATAGAAGGCATTTGGCCTGGTGTGGTGGCTCACGCTTGTAATCCCAGCACTTTAGAGTTTGAGACCAGCTAAAAATACAAAAATTAGCTGGGCATGGTGGCAGGCACCTGTAATCCCAGCTACTCCGGAGGCTGAAGCAGGAGAATCGCTTGAACCCGGGAGGTGGCGGTTGTGGTGAGCCAAGATCATGCCACTGCACTCCAGCCTGGGTGACAGAGCTAGACTCCGTCTCAAAAAAAAAAACCCCGCATTTTAGGAGGTGATACCTGCTAAGGAGAAAAATCAATAGGGGTGGGGAGTCCTGAGAATTTTTTTTGCAACTCTAAACAGTGTGCAGAGAAGACCTCATTGACCAGGTGAATACTTGGAATAAGTGAGGGATTGAATCATGTGGATATTCTGGGGAAAAGTATTCCAGATGGTGGGAATAGCAAGTGCAAAGACCCTGGGGTAGGACTGTGTTCAGTGAGTTTGAAAAACAGCAAGGAGGCAGGGCACAGTGGCTCACACCTGCAATCCTAGCACTTTGGGTGGCTGAAATGGCAGATCACTTGAGTCCAGGAGTTTGAGACCAGCCAAGCCAACATATCGAGACTTGTGTCTACAAAATAATAATAATAAAGAAATTAGCCAGACACAGTGGCTCGTGCCTGTAATCCCAGCACTTCGAAAGCCTGAGTTAGGTGGCTCGCTTGAGACCAGGAGTTAGAGGCTGCCATGAGTTCTGACTGGGCCACTGCACTCCAGCTTGGGCGACAGAGCAAGACCCTGTCTCTAAAAGAAAAAAAAAATAATGAGGAAGCTAGAGTGGGCATTGTAGTCCATAGAAAACAGTAGAACAGTGCCTGAGGCATGGTAAACCCTATAAAAACACTTATTTTTATGGAGCTGTCATTGCTTTTGTTATTTTACATTTTTTTCTCTCTTCTCTCCCATCTCAGGAACCTCAGCAGGATGATGAGAAGGACTGAAATGTTGCTAAGTGAGGTCCTTTTCTGATGGTGGCTGGGGTGAGCTCAGGGAAGGGGAAGAGGAGAATACATACAGAGTCTGCCCCACTGTGTCCCGTCTGTGTCTGCCGTCGCCACACTCACCTCTGAGGTCAGTGGAAGTCACCTGCTGCACTGCTCCCAGCATCTCTGATATTCTGGCCCCAGGGGCGAGGGACAGGGAGCTTGCAATATGAAGCTAGTCCTGTGGCTCCAGCCCTCCGTCTGCCTCAGCTCCTCTTGCTGCTAAGGCTAGTTTGTTTCTTTTGTGGCTTTGTCATTTCCCATGCCCTGGTTCCAGATACATTTTGAAAACTTTCCATCTTATTGGCATTTTCTGGGGTTGTGAGGGAAACAGGGATGGTGGTTAGTCTCAAACCCTTGACACTCCAAACTCATTTGTGCTCCAGGACCCACTTTCTAAACCTGTAAGATCTATGTTCCAGCCTGGGCAACCTAGTGAGACCCCAACTCTACAACAAATACAAAATTAGCCAGGTGTGGTGGTGTGTGCCTGTGGTCCCAGCTACTTGGGAGGCTGAAGCAGGAGGTTGGCTTGAGCCCGGGAGGCTGCAGTGAGCCATGATCATGACACTGCACTGCAGCCTGGGCAACAGAATGAGACCCTGTTTCAAAAAAAAGAAAAAAGAAAAAATTTAACCTATAGGTTTTAGAATCCCAGTGTGGTAGAGAGTGTCTCTGTGACCTGGGGCTGGGGGAGAGACATTTTCACATTGAGTGAACATTTATGGGCGTTCTACTCTGCACCTGGCATGGTGGGGTCAGTGGTCACATGCCAGGTGGTCAAGGGCACAAGCAAGGGGACTCAGACTTTACCACTTAATTGCTGTGTGACCACAAACAAGGGATGCCACCTCTCTGAGTCTCAATTTCCTCCTCCATAAAATTGACATCATAGCACTATTCAACTCGTGGAATTTTTGTAATAATTATGCCTGGGAAGGGATTAGCAGAAGGCTGATTACAGAATTAGTAGGTTTCAGTTAGTAGTAGATTTTAGTTAGAAAACACAAATTCTTTTTTTTTTTTTTTTTTAGATGGAGTCTGGTTCTGTTACCCAGGTTGGTGTGCAGTAGTGCAATCTTGGCTCACTGCAACCTCCGCTTCCCGGGTTCAGGCGATTCGCCTGCCTCAGCCTCCTGAGTAGCTGAGATTATAGGCACGTGCCACCACACCCAGCTTATTTTTGTATTTTTAATAGAGATGGGGTTTCACCTTGTTGGACAGGCTGGTCTCAAACGCCTTACCTCAACTGATCCGTTCACCTAAGCCTTTTAAAGTGCTGGGATTACAGGTGTGAGCCACCTCACTGGGTCTGATCTTCTTAACACCTCACAGGATAATATGCTGACCCTGTACAATGATATGCTGTGGGCAGGGTGCCTGATAAGACCAAGTGCAGGAGGGTAGGGGTAAGTCCCAGAACATATATGGGGTCTGTCTCAGTGAAATCTGTGTCAAGTGGTATAAAATATGAGATGATATTTCCTATGTGACATATACTCTCCACCCCCTACAGTTAAGAAAAACACTTAGCAGAGATTTGCTTTTTTTTTTTTTTTTGAGACAGTCTGACTCTGTTGCCCAGGCTGGAGTGCAATGGCACAATCTCAGCTCACTGCAATTTCTGCCTCCTGGGTTGAAGCGATTCTTCTGCTTCAGCCTCCTGAGTAGCTGGGATTACAGGTGTGAGCCACTATGCCTGGTTAATTTTTTGTATCTTTAGTAGAGACAGGGTTTTACGTGTCAGGCCAGGCTGGTCTCGAATTCCTGACCTTGTGATCCACCTGCCTCGGCCTCCCAAAGTGCTGGGATTATAGACGTGAGCGACTTGCCTGGCCTAAAATATTTAAAAAATATTTTTAACAACAACAACAACAAAAAAAAACAAAAAATATTTTTTTCTATTTCTTTTTTTTTTCCAGTAGCTCATCAGAATCAGGTGGAATAACAAAAAATATTTTTAATGCAAAATTGAGGTAGTGGGAAGGTAAGGGAACTCCTGGAGTCCAGAAATCTTATGGAAATATAAAACCAGAGGTGGCTGGTGTTGGAGATGGTGCTTGTGAGGAAATCTGCTAATTTTGATGGCGAGGAACCTGCGTGACTCAAAATGTGAAGGGAAAAGACAGAACCCAAACCCAAGCAGGATAAGATGCCAGAATGGAGACCATGTGGCTGAACCCCAGGAGGCAGTACCCTCCAGTGAATAGGTTGGGAAAAAAATGCCCCTCCCACAGAGGTAGGTGATGTGGGTAATTTGTCTCCCCCTTGTTAGTGAGCAAATGATTGAAAGAAAGCCTTCTGTTAATAAGCCTGCACTCGCACAAATGTGGGACCTAAATTCCTGCCATCTGACAAGTCTGAAATTTCATTTAATGTCTAGTTAGGAATGTTCCCAAGTACATGGCAAGATTAAACAGAAGTCAGCTAAGAAGATGCTGAACCAATTCTCAAGTAGTTCCCAAAGATAAAGTTCTGAGCAACATGAATTAGCTATTAAAAGGAGCTGGGCATGGTGGCTCACACCTGTAATCCCAGCACTTAGGGAGGTGGAGGTGGGAGGATGGCTTGAGGCCAGCAGTTCAAGACTGGCCTGGGCAACATAGGGAGATCCTGTCTCTACAATACAAAAATTAGCCCAGCGTGGTGGCATGCGCCTGCAGTCCCAGCTACTCAGAAAACTGAGGCTGGAGGATTGCTTGAGCCCAGGAGGTCGAGGCTGCAGTGAGCCGTGGTTGTGCCACTCCACTCCAGCCTGGGTGACAGATTGAGACCTTGTTTCAAAGAAAGAAAAGAAATTGTTAACATTCAAAGTCATTAAGGTAAAAAACAGTATTAGATATTGTCAGATAGTAGAGAATTTGGTTGGCCTTTGTGTCCAGTTGCTGGGAGGGACTCTTTAAATCCTTGGCATTTCCCAAGTGACGCGTGTCACTGTTAACATGGTGGGTCCCTTGGGCCATACTTGATAGTTTAGACTCAAAAGGTGACTAACGGTGCACTTCTTGTTTATGGTAATGAGTCAGAATGATGGTTTTCAGTGCCAGAAGAGCCACTATGAGATTATGAGAAAACTGGACTTTGAGCTATGGTATCAACTTGACAGTCTGGGAGGGGAAGGAAGCTGGAGATTGAGTTCAATTCCATGACCAATGATCCAGTCAATCACTGGATCATATCATACTGGATATACCTACTGCATAATACAACCCCAGTAGGCTGGGCACAGTGGCTCATACCTGTAATTCCAGTACTGTGAGAGGTCGAGGCGGGCAGATTACCTGAGGTCAGGAGTTTGAGACAAGCCTGGCCAGTAGAGCCCCGTCTCTTTTAAAAATAAAAAAATTAGCCGGGTGTGATGGTGCACATCTGTAATCCCAGCTACTTGGGAGGCTTGAGTCAGGAGATTCACTTGACCCTGGGAGGTGGAGACTGCAGTGAGCCGAGATCTCACCACTGCATTCCAGCCTGGGCAACAGAGAGGGGCTCTGTCTCAAAAAAAAAAAAAAAAAAAAACAAAGAAGAAGAAAAATACCCCTTGTACGTAAATCTCGCCATATATAACAAAAAACTCAAGATGCTGATAGGGGTATATGCTAATTTGATTTTATATTTTTTAAAATTTATACCTTGTGATGCAAGTTAACTACCTTGATTTTAAAAGGGAGAATGCACGATATTTAGATTGATGTTTATTTGCATATGCATTAGAAAACTGTTGAAAGACATACAGCATAAAAGCAAAACCAAGAAAACAACAAAATCCCAAGCCACAAGCAATGACACCTGTATGGAATAGTTTTGAGTTTGGCAGAGGACAGCAATAAGACATTCCTCACAGCATCTTTTGACACTTTTTTTGGTTGAGTCTTATGAATAGAATACATATTGTAGAATAAAATAAGCTTAAAATTAACAAAAAACAAGTTTATTCCCACAGCTATTAAATTTCACATAGACTTGAAAACAATGATCATATAATAAATACGTGGTTTTTCCTACTGAATATTTGCTATTCATCTAAAGTACCTCAGAAAATACAAATAAGAGGGTGTCCTGTTAAACCGGCAATCTGAGATTTGGGAGGGCAGATTAAAAAAAAAAAAAAAGAAAATACCAATAAGAATCTTAGGATTTGTTGACATGACATGACCACAAATTGAGAAATTTCAAAGTCCTCTCCATAGCCTTCCAATCCTAGGAACTCAGATACACCTGGATTCCTGACAACTGTTATTTGTTTTCTTTCATTACTTTGGCTCACTTTTACGAGTTCTATTATAAGCATTTTTTTCTCAGATCTTTGCAAAACCATTCTTTATGGTGAAACAATCTTGAAGGATTCTCCACAAATGCAGGAAGAAGCATTGCTAACAAAGTGCTAAGTCAGAAGTGTCTTGGGACCTCTGAAAACAAGATTCGGCCAGGCGCGGTACCTGTAAAGTAATCCCAGCACTTTGGGAGGCCGAAGCGGGAGGATCGCTTGGGTCCAAGAGTTCGGGACCAGACTAGGGAACATCGCGAGACTCCCATCTCTATTTAAATAATATTAAAAAAGAAGAAGGAAAACAATATTCAACAGTCTTGTTTGTTTCCATTTCGGAGTATGCTTCCTCCTTCAATTGCACATTGCCGTATTCCCTTCCAGTTTGCATTCCCCCTAATGACTGAGTTAACTCAGTCATTAAACCGAGTTTAACTGACTCAGCTTAAACTGGCACAGCCTGTTCTTTTGATCCGAAAACAGTCACTTAGCTATTCCTTGCCACCAATCTCGTCATCACAGCCGACTCAGTCGGCCAGAGGACTGAGGGTCTCGGAGGCAGTCAGCGCTACAGCAAAGGCGACAGCCGCGAAGTCCATCTGCGGGGGATCCGCGTCAAAGGCTGCTTCCCGCGCCTTGCAGCCTTCCACGAACAGCCTGCGGCGTTCCTCGAAATCCCGTAGTAATCTGACCGGGATCATGGAGCTACCATCCAGATACTCGCGGAACAACAGCTGCTGGTTAATTCCTAAGAAACCGAGCTGCTGATGGGGGTCTGGGGCGGACGCCAGACCCGGGACGCCGCTGGGGATGGGCCCGGGCACAGGGCCCGGCACCCGTGCAATGGACCGCGCACCTTCGGCCACTGGGCCTTTCCCGGCCTCCTGCGCCCGCCCCCCGCCGCCGACTGCCCCCTGCAGTACGTCGCTGACGCCACTCGCTGTGCCCACCTGTGGGACGCTGCTGTCTCCGGGGAGCTCGGACATCTCCGACAGCCCAGCCGGCTCCGCCATAGTCTGTTTCTACGGAGATGGGAGTAACGGCTCCTCACTGCTTTACACGGGACGTGCGCATAAACGCTGCGAGTGTGTGCGCATGCGTAAGCAGGGTGCGCGCTCCTCGACCGTCCCCTAGCGGCCCTGAGTGCCATTACGTCTGTAGCCGCCTGTCTGAGCGCCTGACGACCTGAGGACCATGTGATATTTTAAATTACAACCACTTCAATATTAACGTAAACTTTCTTATAAGGTCGTTTTCCAGCTTTTTTTTTTTTTTTTTGAGAACGGTCTCACCCTGTCGCACAGGCGGGAGTGCAATCTCGGTTACTGCTCGGTTACAATCTCGGTTACTGCTGCCTTGACCACCCAGCCTTAAGCCATCCTCCTGCCTCAGCCTCCTGAATAGCTGGGACTGCAGGTGCGCACCACCACACCAGCTAATTTTTTTATTTTTTGTAGAGATTGGGTCTCACTGTTTCCCAGGCTGGTCCCGAACTCCTGGCATCAAGTGATCATCCTGTCTTGGCCTTCCAAAGTTCTGGGATTACAGGCCTGAGCCACTTGGCCTGGCCTATAAGTAATATTTTGACACTGCAAGTTTGGGGTTTCCCAAAACCACCTTTAGGTTTGATAATTCCCAGAGCTCACTGAAATCTGTTATACTCAAAGTCATGCTTATTACAAAGGACACAGATTAGAAGAGTTGTATAAGGCACAGTCTGGGATGGTGAGGGTTCCAAATATGAAGTTCCTGTGTCCCTAGGGACCTGTTCCCCTTTGCCATCCATGTTCGGCAGTAAGTGCAGGGGTAGTGCCAACATAGGACTCTTACCCAGGTTTTGGTGTCCAGAGTTTTTATTGGGGTTTCACTACATAGGCATGCTTGATTAAACCATTGCCCATTTTGTTGAAGTCAATCTCCAGCCTCCTATCTGATATCACATGGCTCCAAGCCCCAACTCTCTAATGATATAGCTAGTCTTTCTTGTGTGGCTAGCTCTGATCCTGATAACCAAAAATGTGAAAGTCTATGTTCCATTTAAAACCAGTCAGCTCTGGCTGGGTGTAGTGGCTCATGCCTGTAATCCCAGCACGTTGGGAAGCAAAGACGGGAGGACTGCTTGAGCCCATGAGTTCAAGACCAGCCTGGGCAACATAGTGAGACCCCTGTCCCTACCAAAAAAATTAGCTAGGCATGGTGGTATGTGCACCTGTAGTCGCAGCTACTCAGGGGGCTGAGGTGGAAGAATGACTTGAGGTTGGAAGGTCAACTGTACAGTGAGCTATGATTGCACCACTGCACTCCAGCCCTGTATGACAGAGTGAAATCCTGTCTCAAAAAAAAAAACAAAACAAAACAAAAAAAACCTTGGAATTTAACTGGAATCCAAATATGAGAGTTGCTGGCAATTGAACTTCATGAGAATCCATCTAAAAATTCTGACCTATCACAGGTCATGTCTGGAAGCTGAATGGGTTGGAAATCATTCTGACTCATGTGCACCTTGCTTTGTTTCTACAATTCTCTTGGAGAGATGGAGTGAGCTCTCTCACATATGACATATATGCTTCAAAAAGGCACATTTGAGCTATTATGCAGAAGACTCAAGAAAGGACTTCTTTGGAAGGTAACTTCAGATAGATAGCTTGGTTACTGGAGGGAATTTGTAATTATGAGTTAGCCGTAAAGTCTCCAAAATTCAGTGTGGTTTCCATTTTGAATGGTTATAATAATACACTGCTCAGTACCTGCAAGTCAAAGAAAAGAGGCCAGAGAAACTCTCTGGAAAAATAGAAAGATCAAGTAAAAATTCTTAAACTAAGTTTTAATGCTGATTCTCCAACTACTTTTTTATATTTTTGAGACAGAGTCTCACTCCGTCACCCAGGCTGGAGTGCAGTGGTGTTATCTCAGCTCACTGCAACCTCACCTCCTGGGTTACTGCATCTTATGCCTCCTGGGCTCAAGCAATTCTCCTGCCTCAGTCTCCTGAACAGCTGGGATTACAGGTGCCCACCACCTCGCCGAGCTAATTTTTGTATTTCTAGTAGAGATGGGGTTTCGCCATGTTGGCCAGGCTGGTCTTGAACTCCTGACCTCAAGTGATCTGCCCGTGTCAGCCTTCAAAAGAAAGTGCTGGAGGCTGGGCACGGTGGCTTATGCCTGTAATTCCAGCACTTTGGGAGGCTGAGGCAAGCGGATCATGAGGTCAGGAGATTGAGACTGCCCTGGCCAACACGGTGAAACTCCATCTCTACTAAAAATACAAAATTAGCTGGGTTTGGTGGCATGTGCCTGTAATCCTGGCTGCTTGAGAGACTGAGGAACAAGAATCGCTTGAACTCGGGAGGTGGAGGTTGCAGTGAGCCGAGATCATGCCACTGCACTCCAGCCTGGCAACAGAGCGAGCCTCCATCTCAAAAAACAAAACAAAATTTAAAGAGATCGTATTCTCTATTTGAAGGCTGAGAGAGTTTTTCTTCTGACAACACTTCTGACACCAAATATGTGTGGGATTTTCCACAATGATTCTCCAAAACAAACCGAGTGTCCCACAATTCCATTCTGACAACAACTATCTGCAGTTAGTGCAGACCCCACAGGACCCATAAGACTATGCCCACTTCAGATGCCAGCCACAAATGGAGTGCATAGGCTACCTACATTTCTACCCAGCCAAGTACAAATTCAGGAGTTCCCATGACCACCCCTCAGGTTTGATAATTTGCTAGAACTCACACAACTTAGTAAAGTGCTGTATTTACTAGTACTAGTTTAATTAATTAATTTCGAGACAGATTCTCACTCTCTCGCACAGGCTGGAGTGCACTGATGTGATCTCAGCTCACTGCAACCTCCACCTCCTGGGTTCAAGTGATTCTTGTGCCTCAGCCTCCTGAGTAGCTGGGATTACAGGTGTGTTACCACCACACCCGGCTAATTTGTGTATTTTTAGTAGAGACAGGGTTTTGATATCTTGGCAAGGCTGGTCTTAAACTCCTGTCCTCAAGTGTAAAATGATTCACTCAGCCTCCCAAAGTGCTGGGATTACAGGTGTGAGCCACCGCGTTCGGCCAGTACTAGTTTATTATAAAGGATACAACTCAGGAAGAGCTACATAGAAGAGATGGATAGGGTGGGTGTAGGGGGTGCACATAGAGCTTCCATGCCCTCTCTTGGTGGGACTCTCCCAGCGCCTTGATGTGTTCCATCTGGAAACTCTCAAACCCTGCTGTTTAGGGGCTTTATGGAGGTTTAATTACATAGGCATCATTGATAAGTCAGTTACCATTGGTGATTGACTCAATCTCTAGCACCTTGCTCCTCTCCCCTTACCAGGAGGCTGGCAATGGGGCTGAAAGTTCCAAGCTTCCAGTGAAGCCTTGATCTTTCTAGTGATAGCCCCCATTCTGAAGCTATCCAAGGGCCACCAAGAGTCACCTCATTAGAGCAAAAGATGTTCCTAACACACTATCACTCAGTTGATTCTAAGAGTTTTAGAAGTTCTGTGCCAAGAACCGGTAAGACCAAACATTGTATCTTTCTTATTATAGCACAAAGGCTATTTCTACTTTGAGGATCAATGATTTTCATCTGGTGTTTTCTCCTTTTGAAGCACACCTGTGACCCATCCAATGCATGATAAATGGAGGGATTTTTCTGCTTTCCTTGCAGAAGACAGTAGGTATGGGTAGATCTTGGCGACAGGGGAAGTAGGAACCATTTAGTCATTGTAGTTACCTGACAGAGAACCACCTCCCACTTTCCTTTTTGTGTCTTTCGTTCAATCCCTGAAGAAAACAGAACCTTACCCAACATCCTAGTCATGTTCGCTTCATAACTGGGCGTCCAATGCCCATTTATTGGAAGATTTCCCACATTCAGCATCTGCAGGTGGGCATTTCTCCAGAAGCAGATGAGTCTGGATCTCAGATATGAAGTCATATGTTTAGGTTTGTATAAAGAAATAGAATTCAGTTTTTTTTTTAAGAGACGGGGTTTCACCACGTTGGCCAGGCTGGTCTTGAATTCCTGACCTCAAGCAATCCACCCACCTCAGCCTCCCAAAGTGCTGGGATTACAGGCGTGAGCTACCTCACCTGGCCAGAATTCAGTTTCAATGTGTATTTAATTCAAATTCACCTGGAATGTGTATTTAGCTATTCTAAGGATGTGTGTTGGTCCAGGAACTATAGATTCTTATATACTGCCCCTCACAACTCCCAAAACTTTGCATGTTTAACCTCTGTAAGATTTCACCACTTAGAAGGATGTAGAATGGTTGGGTGTGGTGGCTCACACCTGTAATCCCAGCAATTTGGGAAGCCGAGGCTAGTGGATCCCTTGAGGTCAGGAGTTCGAGACCAGCCTGGCCAACAGGGCGAAACCCTATACAAAAATTATCTGGGCATGATGCCACACACCTATAGTCCCAGCTATTCGGGAAGCTGAGGCAGGAGGATTGGTTGAACCTGTGAGGTGGAGGTTGCAGTGAGCCGAGATCCTGCCACCGTACTCTAGCACTGCAGCCAGGGTGACAGAAGACTCTGTCCAAAAAAAAAAAAAAGGATGTAGAAGAAAGGGAGGGAGGAGTTTGGGGTAAATTTAAGAGAATAGAGTGTTGAGCAATATATGCAGGGTCCCACAGGTGATCAAAACCAGAACTTGAACGCTCTGGTTTTGATGCTCTTGACACTTTTCCCGAATCCTCCTCCTCTGCCTCTTAAGTGATACTCTTGACACTTTTCCCGAATCCTCCTCCTCTGCCTCTTAAGAGTCCAACCCTGTTAGGCCAGTGCCCTTTAGTGGGAAGAATTCATAATCTGAGTCAGATGGATTTGTAAAGACTATCAATCCTATGAGCCTCCAGGCTCTTTCCTAGAAACATTAAGTGACAAAATAGTTAACTAAGCTGTTTAGAACTGTGGAAGTCCAAGTGATTATCATTCTTACTGTTTGGGCAACAACCACTTTTTCTCTAGACCTGAGTTCAGCTTCCATCAAGGGAAGGAACCCAAGATTTCTGTCTCTGGCCAAATACTGTAAGAACCCTCAGAAAAAGCCTATCACAGCAACCCAATAAATAGAAACCCCAGGCTGATTTCAGGAATCCAGGAAGAGTGTTTTGACTTTGATATATCAGAGAATGAGATGGTAAGGCTAAAACCAAGCTTCATGAAGATTATTTTGGAGAGTTTTATATGTATTGCACAGTTATCATATAACACTTCTACAAGCTCAACACTCCCCTCTGTGACCGTTAAGTAGAAAGGCATGCAATCAAGAAAGTCAGGAAAGCCAGGCGCGGTGGCTCACGCCTGTAATCCCAGCACTTTGGGAGGCCGAGGCGGCTGGATCACGAGGTCAAGAGATCGAGACCATCCTGGTCAACATGGTGAAACTCTCTCTACTAAAAATACAAAAAATTAGCTGGGCATGGTGGCGCGTGCCTGTAATCCCAGCTACTCAGGAGGCTGAGGCAGGAGAATTGCCTGAACCCAGGAGGCGGAGGTTGTGGTGAGCCGAGATCACGCCCATTGCACTCCAGCCTGGGTAACGAGCGAAACTCCGTCTTAAAACAAAAAAAGTCAGGAAAAATGCTATATTCTAACTCAGTGAGGATTGGCTTGTCTTCAAAGAACCTAAAAATCTATTGCTTGTACCATGGGGAAAAAAAATCCACAAAGTGGTGAAAGAGCTACTGCTCCTTGCCACCACCCCAGACACCAGCCTAGATGGTCCCCAAGGGAAATTCTACTAAACCTTAGATAATTCCAATGGATTTTTAAAGTGTTCCAGAACTAAGGAAATTTCCAAATTATTTATATGATGTAATAACATCACTATTTAAGAGTGACAAATGCTGTACAAGAAAATGACACAGCAGCTTCACTTATGAACATGAATATGAATGTCCTTTAACAAAAAAGCAGAGATCCAGTAGCACATTAAAATATCATCTCTGGCCAGGCACAGTCGCTCATGCCTGTAATCCCAGCACTTTGAGGGGCCAAGGTGGGTGAATCACCTGAGGTCAGGAGTTCGAGACCAGCCTGGCCAATATAGTGAAAGCTCATCTCTACCAAAAATACAAAACTGGCTGGGCATGGTAGTGGACGCCTGTAATCCCAGCTACTAAGGAGGCTAAAGCAGAGAACTGCTGGAATCCAGCAGGCAAAGGTTGCAGTGAGCTAATATCATGCGCCACTACATTCCAGCCTGGGTGGCAGAGTGAGACTCTCTCTCAAAAAAAAAAAAAAAAAAAGTGTGTGTGTGTGTGTGTGTATATATATAATTAATTTGAAGAATGCAAAGATCATGTATTATTAGTAACTCTAAATGGTGGTAGATTTGAAACAATCCTAGGATTACCTTCACAGATTCTGAAAAGGTCTTTGACAAAATTCAACAACCATTCTTGATAAAACACACAGACATACACATACACACATAGACATACACATACACACAAAGCAATAGATAGCTATGTAAACATTTCTATGAAATTGGTCTGGTGCGGTGGCTCCCATCTGTAATCGCAGCACTTTGAGAAACCAAGGTGGGAGGATCACTTGAGCTCAAGAGTTTGAGACCAGCTGGGCAACATGGCAAAACCCCATCTCTACAAAAACATATAAAAATTAGCCAGGCATGGTGGTGTGTGCCTGCAGTCCCAGCTACGGGCTGAGATGGGAGAATCGCTTGAGCCTTGGAGGCAGAGATTGCAATGAGCCAAGACGCGCCACTGCACTCCAGCCTGGGCAACAGAGTGAGATGCTGTTGAAAGGGAAAAAAAAGATTTCCATGCAATCAGGACCAAGACAAGGATGCTTCATTATCTTCCAGCACTATTTTAAATTAGATAGAAGGTATTAGCCAAAAAACTAATAAAGAGAAAGAAGCCAGAGGTATTAAAAATTGTAAAAGGGGCCAGGCATGGTGGCTAATGCCTCTATTTTTTAAAATTTTGTTATTTTTTTGTTTTATCTTTTGTTATTTTTTAATTTTTTGAGACAGCGTCTCACGCTGTCACTCAGGCTGGAGAGCAGTGGCACAATCCTGGCTCACTGCAACCTCCGCCTCCCGGGTTCAAGCGATTCTCCTGCTTCAGCCTCCCAAGTAGCTGGGATTACAGACACACACCACCATGCTCGGCTAGGCTCATGCCTCTAATCTCAGAACTTTAGGAGACCAAGGCAGCAGGATAGCTTAAGCATAGGAGATCAAGACCCTATCCATAAGAAAAAAAAAAAAAAAAAGTGAAAGAGGCAAAACCAAAACCATCGTTATTTGCAAATGACTAATTCCTCAACAAGAGAATCATTTGAAAAACTACTATAAATAGTAAGACAATTCAGTATATTAAAGGAGGCTATCAAATAAATATGCAGACATCAATTATTTTCAAATACACAGGCAAGCTTCTATAACAGAAATGTCTCCATGTACTACAGAAAAAACATGAAAGATTAAGTGTCTAGGAATAAATGACTAGACCTATGAAACATTAAGGACAAACATTAATGCTCTCTTGAAGAATACAAAGGAAGTCTTTTAAAAAATGGAAAAATTGGGCTGGGCGCAGTGGCTCACGCCTGTAATCCCAGCACTTTGGGAGGCCGAGGTGGGTGGATCACGAGGTCAAGAGATCAAGACCATCCTGGTCAACATGGTGAAACCCCGTCTCTACTAAAAATACAAAAAAATTAGCTGGGCATGGTGGTGTGTGCCTGTAATCCTAGCTACTCAGGAGGCTGAGGCAGGAGAATTGCCTGAACCCAGGAGGCGGAGGTTGCGGTGAGCCGAGATCACACCATTGCACTCCAGCCTGGGTAACAAGAGTGAAACTCCATCTCAAAAAAAAAAAAAAAAAAAAAAAAGGAAAAGTTGCCAGGCATAGTGGCTCATGGCTCATAGCGGTAATTTCAGCACTTTGGGAGGCCTAGGTAGCTGATTATATGAGGTCAGGAGTTCAAGACCAGCCTGGCCAACATGGCAAAAACCCATCTCTACTAAAATTACAAAGATTCACTAGGTGTGGTGGTGGGCAACTCTAGTCCCAGCTATTCGGGAGGCTGAGGCATGAGAATCGCTTGGACCCAGGAGGTGGAGGTTGCAGTGAACCAAGATTATGCCACTGCACGGTACCCAGCACTTTGGGAAGCTGAGGCAGGTGGATCACCTGAGGTCAGGAGTTCGAGACCAACCTGGACAACATAGTGAAACACTGTCTCTACAAAAAATACAAAAAATTAGCCAGGTGTGGTGGCATGGGCCTGTAATCCCAGCTACTTAGAAGGCTGAGGCAGGAGATTGCTTGAACCCGGGAGGAGAAGGTTGCAGTGAGCTGAGATCCTGCCACTGTACTCCAGCCTGGTTGACAGAGCAAGGCTCTGTCTGAAAAACAAAAACAAAAAACAGTTAGTGGAGAAAAGATGGACTACTTAGTAAATGATGTTAGGGCCATCGGGCAACCATCTAAAAAAAAAGTAGATCCTGGGTGCCCACAGTGGCTCCGGCCAGATGTCGTGGCGCTTGCGAAGGCGAGGCCATGAGTTCAAGGCCAACCTGAGCAACCTTACAAGCTCTCATTGATTGGCAAAAATAAAATAAAATAAAATAAAATTAGATCCTTATACTGCACCTGAGAATAAATTTCAAATCGTTCGAAGATTCGAACATGAACAATGAAAACACACACACACACACACACACACACACACACACACACACACACTACAACCTTGGGATTCAAAATACTGCAGGTTTATTTTTTACTTTTGAGACAGGATCTCACTTTGTTATCCATGCTGGAGTGCAGTGGTGTGATCTTGGCTTTACTGCAGCCTCAGCCTACTGGGCTCAAGTGATCCTTCCACTTCAGCTCCCAGAGTAGATGGGATTACAGGCGTGTGCCACTACGCCAGGCTAATTTTTCATATTTTTCAAAGAGACGGAGTTTTGCCATGTTGCCCGGACTGGTCTTGAACTCCCGAGCTTAAGTGGTCTGCCTGTCTCAGCCTCCCAGAGTGCTGGGATTACTGGTGTGAGTCACTGTGCCGGGCCTGCTGCAAATTTAAAGGAAAATAGGCAGCAAAAATCACCATGGCTAAAAGGCTTTCCAAAAAGCCAAAGCCTAATGACAAATTGTGAAAAAATATTCATAACTCATATCCCAAGCTGTTATTATACCTCGTATCACTAACATGAGTATCATAAATAGCTACTGGATTCAACAAAGGACAAAATTATCTGTCAGGGAAGTGGATAAAGAATATGAACTAGGCACAGTGGCTCAAGCTTATAATCCCAGAACTTTGGGAGGCTGAGGCAGGAGGATCATCTGAGATCAGGAGTTCGAGACCAGCCTGGCCAACATGGTGAAACCCCATCTCTACTAAAAATACAAAAATGAGCCAGACGAGGTGGCACACACCTGTAATCCCACCTATTTAGGAGGCTGAGGCAGGAGAATCACTTGAATCTGGCAAGTGGATGTTGCAGTGAGCTGAGATGGTACCACTGCACTTCAGCCTGGGCGACAAGAGCAAGACTTC
This sequence comes from Saguinus oedipus, assembly GCA_031835075.1. Lineage (NCBI taxonomy): Eukaryota > Metazoa > Chordata > Mammalia > Primates > Cebidae > Saguinus > Saguinus oedipus. The sequence continues at coordinate 42,845,379 of CM063187.1, read as the reverse complement.
GTCTCAAAAAGAAAAGAAAAGAAAAAAAAAAAGAATATGAACAGAGACGTTATGGAAAAGGGAATATATGTATATATGTGTGTGTGTGTGTGTGTGTGTGTATATATATATATGACTCTTTAAAAGATATTTAACTGGCTGGGTGCAGTGGCTCACACCTATAATTCCAGCACTTTGGGAGGTCGAGGTGGGTGGATCACCTGAGGTCAGGAGTTCAAAACCAGTTTGGCCAGCATGGTGAAACCCCATCTCTGCTAAAAATACAAAAATTAGCCAGGCGTGGTGGTACATGCCTGTATTCCCAACACTCAGGAGGCTGAGGCAGGGGAATCACTTGAGCCTGGGAGGCGGATATTGCAGTGAGCAGAGATCGCACTACTGTACTTCAGCCTAGACAACAAGAGAAAAACTCCATTTTTTTGTTAAAAAAAAAAAGATATTTAACTTCACTCATAATAAAAGCAAATCAAAACTGATATACTATTTTTTCAACTATCAGATTCATAAAAGCTGGATGATTGTTGGTTTAGTGTGTTGGCTAGGCTGTCATGAAACATCCTTGATCATCACTTGCCGGTGGGAGTGCAAAGCAGGACACACAGTGCTGCATAGCAATATCCGTACAATTTTAAAGGAGTACCTTTGGTCCAGAATTCTCACTTCTAGGGAATCAGCCACAGATATTACACATTAAAAGAAATGTAGGTAGCTAATGATTATAAGACACATCATTAGTTTCATGAAAACCTAAGGAAAAAAATGCTGTATTACAGCATCCAATGTAAGATGCACCCACATTTCAGCTATGTTAAAATATGAAAAGTGCATTTTGAATTGAAGCAATACTATATTTGTGCACCTGCCACATGATATGTGTACAAGATGAACTACTCCAGCAATTTTTTTTTCTCTCCAAAGAAATATATGGGAAACAACCTAAATGTCCGTCAATATATCCCTGGTTAAGTAAATTTCAACATAATTTCAGAATGCAATAAAATGTCACTTTAAAAAATAATGAGGAAATACAGTGGTTTGGTAGGGTCGTCAAGATATGTTCTTAATGAGAAAGCAATGTATAAACCAGTAAGTATTATAAGTTGACTTCTGTGAAGAAGTTAAAAACAAGTAAACCCAGATTTATAGGTGCCTGTGTACACATAGGGAAACTAGAAGGATGGAAGGGAAACTGTGGCTATCATTAGAGGTCATGGCGGGTACCGGATGGAGGAAGACAAGAAAGAAGGCTTTTCACTGTATATTTTATATATTTTTTGGCTTGTAAATGGATTTTTTTTATACTGAAAACACTTTTAAAATTAAAAATTGAGTGAAAGAAAAAAGTCCAGAAATTTGATGTTCTTGAAAACATGATTTATCACATAAGATGTACAACATTTACTTTGTCACTTGAAATGTCTAAGAAAACACAAAATCAATCTTACACTAGAAACTTCTATTGAATATGACATGAGGAGGGCACATATTCTGACAATTTCAAGATCTTTTCACAGCCTTCCAGTCCTAATAACTCGGCGTTAACGCCTTATTCTGTTCAGCACTATTTGATAATTTCTTTCATCCTCATGGGTGATGGGTGATTTCTCATCAAGTCTCAATTTTACAAAATCATCCTTTACTTTGTAATAAAGCAATGTTGAGAGACATTTTCCATAACGCAGGGGGAAAAATGTGGATCAATCACAAACTCAACGAACGTTACAGTTATAGTACTTTCGACATTTTTTTCAATTTCTTCTGGAATGCTTTTTCAAGATAAGCTTCCCTCTGTCTTTTTCCCCTCCACCTCCACCTGTGCACTGCCTTATCTCGATATACTCTGACTTCTGAAAATCAAGTTGCAGGATTGTTATGACTGGAATGCAGAGGTTCTCTTGTAGTGTCACCACATAACTATTCTCTATTGATAAACTTATCACAACCAAGTTCTTCTATGAGAGGGTTGATAACTTCAGATGCAGTCAGAGCTATCGTAAAGGTTAAAATATCGAGGTCCACCCTGTGAGGATTTCGCTGATATTCGGCATCAAACGCTGCTTCCCTTGCTCTGCAGGCTTCCACGAATCGCCTGCGGCGTTCTTCAAGCTCCTGTATTCTGCCGGGAGCAATCGGATAATTTTCCAGATAGTGGCGGAGAAACTGCTGGTAATTGATTCCTAAAACGCTAAGTGGGTGGCGGAGACGGAGATAGGGCAACGCAGCCAGGCCTCCATTCGCGTGCCTGGACCTGGGCCTAACCTCCGGACCCTCTTCGTCCACCGGCTCCCCCAGCAAGCGGGCGACCTCCGCCATCCGGGCTTCTCTGGCCGCCGCCGCCGCTGGGCTTTCCCTACCCGCCGCGGCTGCCCTGGCCACCACCGCCGCTGCCACCGGGGCTCCCCTGGCTGCCGCCGCCGGGGCTCCCCTGGCTGCCGCCGCCGGGGCTCCCCTGGCCGCCGCCATCCGGCCTTCCCTGGCCGCCGGCACCGGGCCTCCCCTGGCCGCCGCCATCGCGCCTTCCCCGGCCTCCTCAGGCTGCGCCGGGGCCGGCTCCCGCCTCCCGCGGCCTACCTCTGCCTGCGGAATGTCTCTGTCACCATTCGTCGCGCCTGTCTGCGGGACACTGCTGTCTGCGGGCAGCTTGGACATCTTCGACCGCGGGGTCAACTCGGCTGCTCCCAGATAAACTGGAATAACGGGGCAGCGCGTTACCTGGTGGACACCCCAGAGCGCGTGCGTGAGCGCTGTGCGCACGGTAAACGCCGTGTGCGTAAATGAGCGCGAGAGCAGTTTCTACCGCAACCCCTGGGAGCAGTGCGCATGCGTACTTTCCAGGCGCCAGCCGGTCTCCAGATACCCCCTCGAGGCCGGGAATTGCCAACGCATCTGAAACAGCCCAATGACGAAGGGTGGGGCCGTATTGGACATTTCAACCTGTTTGATGTTTGTCAGGAACGCTTACAAGATCGCTTCTTGTAGCCGTTCTCAAGGTTCTGTCCTAGAGTGTTCCTCTTTGTTCTTCAGTGATGATATGCCATCCCTATTATATATATTTTAGATTCATGGTCTAAAGATATTTTAGATTCATGGTCTTTTCTGGGTTTTTTAATTTTTTTCCATTCATTTATTTGCCTGTCTTCACCCATTATGGATCGTCCTGGCTACTAAAGCTTTATAATTATATTCTTTTCTTGTATTACATTGACTACTTTGGACATTTAATTTTCAACTCTTATTTGTGCAATATAACATGCAGAAAAGTAAAGAAAACATAAATATACAGCTGAATGATTTATCACTAAGTGACCATCCATTTAACTACCACACAGGCCAAGAAACGGAATATTTCCAGTATTCCAGACGCTTCCTCTCCTTCTTATCACTATCCTCTCTTTTCTACCCAGAAATAACTACTATCCTGATATTTATACTTTCTTGTTTCTCTTTTCATTTTACCACCTAAGGGTGCATTCCTAATGCTGTAGTTTAGTTTGGTCTGTATTCTGAACTTTATATATGCGAGAAACACACTTACCTGTCCAAACCCAAAGAATGGACTTAGAGGCACGAAGAACAGCGAAAGTGAGACTTTTAATAAAGACCTTGCAAGATCGGGTGTCTGGTAGGTAGGCACCCCCAGGGCAGTCACAACAGGTAATTTCTCTCTCTCCTTTCCTCCCTTCCTCCCCCCGCTTCCCCTTCCCTCCCGAGTTTCTTTCTTTGACAGCGTTTCACTCTTGTTGCCCAGTCTGGAGGGCAATGGCACGATCTTGGCTCACCCCAACCTCCTCCTCCTGGGTTCAAGCGAGTCTCCTGCCTCTGCCTCCCTAGTAGCTGGGATTATAAGCATGTGCCACCACACCCAGCTAATTTTGTATTTTTAGTAGAGACAGGGTTTCTCCATGTTGGTCAGGGTGGTCTCAAACTCACAACCTCAGGTGATCCACCCACCTCAGCCTCCCACCTTCCTTCCTTCTTTCTTCTTTCTTTTTTTCAGGGTCTCATTCTGTCACCCAGACTGAAGTGCAGTGGCGCAATCACAGCTCACTGCAGCCTCGACCTCCTTGTTCCCACCCTCCGGCGGCCTGGAGAATCATGAATTTTAAAACTTTAATCTTGTTCTGTGTTTTCCTGAGCTCAAGTGATCCTCCCACCTCAGCCTCCTGAGTATCTGGGACTACAGGTGTGCACCACCACACCCCGCTAATTTTTAATTTTTTTGTAGAGACAGGGTCTCCTTATGTTGCACAGGCTGGTCTTGAACTCCTGGGCTCAAATGATCCGCTTGCCTCAGCCTCTCAGAGTGCTGGGATTATAGCCATGAGCCACCGTGCTTGGCCTCCAGCCTATCTTTTCATTGCGGCTTACAAATACTTTATTTTCTTGATAGTTATTATATTCATTACCATTCTTTTATGGGTCTCATAATATTAAAACATGAATCTTATGTACTAGCTCTCTAATTACTTTCTCTTTGTTCCGATTAACGAGAACAAAATCATTTGATTTGATTTTGCTGGTGGTGGTCCCTGTCACAACGCCATGATTCATGACCATCAGCAAATGATTTAAGTGACTCATTGTTCTTTGCCTCAGAAGTAGCTATTCTGATGCAGTAAGGTCTCATCCATAGAGCACAAGACTGCATTTTAATTTTCCTGGTCCAAGCACCAATTTAGTAAAACACAACAGCTAGTCTACTTGCAGCATCTCTACAATCACTAAGTGTGCGGCTCCTTTAAGGCAGCTCCCAGGCTAGGCTGGAGACAGAGCTATTGTTCCCACCCTTAGGCCTCCTGGAGAATCACAAAAAATTAACAAATGAAGGTCCAGACTTAGATGATAACATATATTATGACAGGAAGAAGTAGAAATCTAGTAACTTGCTGTAATCCTGAAGAAGCAGATACAATCTTGTTCTCTGGACTAAGAATCATCTTACAGCAGAAGCTGAAAGGCCCTCTGATTTTCCAAGAATAGAACTTGCTCTAAGTAAAATGGTGGTTTATTAGACGGAAGTGACATAAAAATGGTTTTAGGGGCCAGGCGTGGTGTCTTATGCCTGTAATCCCAGCACTTTGGGAGGCTGAGGCAGGCGGATCACAAGGTCAAGAGATTGAGACCATCCTGGCCAACATAGTGAAGCCCTGTCTCTACTAAAATACAAAAATTAGCTGGGTGTGGTGGCATGCACTTGTAATCCTAGATACTCTCGAGGTTGAGGCAGGAGAATTGCTTGAACCCGGGAGGCGAATTGCAGCAAGCCGAGATCGTGCCACTGCATTTTATCCTGGGTGGCAGAGTGAGACTCTGTCTCAAAAATAAAAATGTTCCTTTGGGAGGCCGAGGCAGGTGGATCACAAGGTCAAGAGATCGAGACCATCCTGGTCAACGTGGTGAAACCCCGTCTCTACTAAAAATACAAAAAATTAGCTGGGCATGTTGTTGCGTGCCTGTAATCCCAGCTACTCGGGAGGCTGAGGCAGGAGAATTGCCTGAACCCAGGAGGCGGAGGTTGCGGTGAGCCGAGATCGCGCCACTGCACTCCAGCCTGGGTAACAAGAGTGAAACTCCGTCTCAAAAATAAATAAATAAATAATAAAAATAAAAATGTTCTTGTAAGTATCAGAAAGGGAAGATTTCTACCAGAGAGAACTTAAGTGCCCATAGAAGAGGTTTACACTTTGTTCCGAAGACATTGATGAGCTGCAAAAGAGGAAAGTGCCATAATCATTAAACGGGACAATGAATGAAGGATAAGTGGGCATCACACCTGAAAATTCAACGTAAACTTCTTTTTTTTTTTTTTTTTTTGAGCCGGAGTTTTGCTCTTGTTACCCAGGCTGGAGTGCAATGGCGTGACCTCGGCTCACTGCAACCTCCGCCTCCTGGGTTCAGGCAATTCTCCTGCCTCAGCCTCCTGAGTAGCTGGGATTACAGGCATGCGCCACCATGCCCAGCTAATTTTTTGTATTTTTAGTAGAGACAGGGGTTTCACCATGTTGACCAGGATAGTCTCGATCTCTTGACCTCGTGATCCGCCCACCTCGGCCTCCCAAAGTGCTAGGATTACAGGCGTGAGCCACTGCACCCGGCCAACGTAAACTTCTCTGCAGTGTGGAGAGAAAACATGGGAGTTGGGGGATGCCAATTTCACGGGGCCAGACACAGAGAGGATGCTCAAAATGTGTGTTGAAGGGAGTACAGAAAGGAGTGTCTGAGCACATGTGCCCAGTTATAACCAGAACTACTAAGCGAGACGCTGTTTCTTGTGTATCTCTTATGTTTCCTCCTATCTTCCTTGGCAGCTGCTATGGTTTGGAGCCATGCCCCAAAGTTCGTGTGTTGAAAAGTTAATCCTCAATGCAGGTGTTTCAGGGTGGGGTCTATTAAGGGGCGATTAGGTCATGAGGGCTCTGCATTATAATCAGATTAGTAATGTCATTCTCTTTTTTTTTTTCAGGTAGAAACTTTAAAATAACTTTTATGAACATAGTACATTTTATATTAACTGTATTTTACCACAATTATTTTTTTGAAATGGAGTCTTGCTTTCTTGCCCAGGTTGGAGTGCACTGGCGCCATCTCACCTCACCGCAACCTCAGCCTCCCAGGTTCAAGCGATTCTCCTCCCTCAGCCTCCTGAGTAGCTGGGATCACTGGCGTGCACCACAAGCCTGGCTAATTTTTATGTTTTTAGTAGAGACAGGGTTTCACCATGTGGGCCAGGCTGATCTTAAACTTTTGACCTCAGGTGATCCACCCGCTTTGGCCTCTGAAAGTGCTGGGATTACAGGCATGAGCCACCACATCCAGCCAGCAGATAAATGTCCTTTTCATTGGAGTGAGCTAGTTATGAATGTAAGACTGCTGGCCGGGCGTGATGGCTCATGCCTATAATCCTTGCACTTTGGGAGGTCGTGGCGGGTGGATTGCCTGAGTTTAGGAGTTTCAGACCAGCCTGGGAAACACAGTGAAACACCATCTCTACTAAAATACAAAAAATAAGCCAGGTGTGGTGGCATGCACCTATAGTCCAAGCTACTCAGGAGGCTGAGGCAGGAGAATTGCTAGAACCTGGGAGGCAGAGGTTGCAGTGAGCCGAGATCTCGCCATTGCACTCCAGCCTGGGTGACAGTGTGAGACTCTGTCTCAAAGGGGGTGGAAAAAGACCTACAATGATAAAATTCTTTGAAAAAAAGAAAAAACACACGCATATCTTCATGACATGAGATTTGGCAATGATTTCTTGGGTATGACTCCAAAAGCACAAGTAACAAAGGAAAAAACAGATAAACTGGACTCCCTCAAAACTTAAAACTTAATCAAAGGTCATTCTGGAAAAGTAAACACTCAACTCACAGAATGGAAGATAATTTGCAAATCAGATATCTGATAAGAGATTATGATCTAGAATAAATAGAGACCTTCTACCATCTAACAACAACGACACAAAAACTCTTCCGATTTAACAATGAGGCCGGGTGTGGTGGCTCACGACTGAAATCCAAGCACTTTGGAGGCCAAGGCGGGCAGATCACCTGAGGTCAGGATTTCAAGACCAGCCTGACCAACATGGTGAAACCCCATCTTAAAAAAAAAAAAAGACCAAATAACGTCAATAGACACGCCTCCAGAACAGATATAAAAGTGGCCAATAAGCACATGAAAAAAGACTCAACTTCGGAGTCTCTGGAGACATGCAGAATGAAAACCATAGTGAAGTTAGCACTTCCTCCTCACTAGGATGGCTGTTATTTTCAGACACAAAATAACAAGTGTTGTGAGGATGCAGAGATACTGCAACCCTTGAATATTGCTGTTGGGAGTGTAAAATGATGCAGCTGCTGTGGAAAACTTTATGGCAGTTTCCGGAAAAGGTTGCCATGTGATCCAGCAATACCACTTCTGTGTATATACCCTCAATAATTGAAGGAAGAGACTCACACAGATATCTGCACAGCAGTGTTCATAGCAGCAAGATTCCTTATAGGCAAGAGATGGAAACAACCCCAATTTCCATCAACAGATATATATATGATGGAAGATTATTAGTCTTAAAAGTGGAGGACATTTTGACACTGGCTGTCACATGAATGAGTCTTTAAAACATGCTCAGTGGAATAAGACAGACTCCCCCTGAGACTGTAGGTGCCAGCTGTGGGGAGAAGGTGCTGGGTCAGGAGTAGGGGCTATGGACATTTGGACCGTTCCTCCTGCAGCTTTCTTGTGCCTTCAGAAGCTGTGCAAGCCTGATCTCTCTGCCCAGTGAGTCCCCGCTTCCATCCTGAGGCTGTTTACTCTGTTTCAGGTTGCATAAGACATGCAACCAGAAAGCATGGTGTGACTGGTGCTCTGCCCTACTTTTACTTTTAAATAGCTCTGGCTGAACTTCTAACCTAACTAAAAATAGGATTTTGTTTCCTTTTCACTGCTCATTATAAAGGCATAGATTTCCAAGCAATCCATGGTGTACAGGAAAATGATTTAGTAATTTATTGCTGAATTCTGATGCATGCTGTCTTGTTAGTATTTCAGACACAAGATAGGAAAGACACTTGTTTTTTGAGGAAGCGGTTTGCAAGACACTCCGAGTAGATACACAATTGCCTGCCCTAAGTGAATTGGTGGGAAATAAGAATTGCTCTATCCTTGATTTTGTTTATTTATTATTATTATTTTTAAAGGGAGTCTTGCTCGATTGCCAGGTTGGAGTGCAGTGGTGCGATCTCAGCTCACTGCAACCTCTGCCTCTCGGGTTCTAGGCCATTCTCCTGCTTCTGCCTCTCAGATAGCTGGGATTACAGGCACTCGGCACCACGCCTGGCTAGTTTTTGTGTTTTTAGTAGAGACGGGTCTCTATCTTTTTTTTTTTTTTTTTTTTTTGAGACGAAGTTTCACTCTTGTTACCCAGGCTGAGTGCAATGGCGCGATCTCGGCTCACCGCAACCTCCGCCTCCTGGGTTCAGGCAATTCTCCTGCCTCAGCCTCCTGAGTAGCTGGGATTACAGGCACGCGCCACCATGCCCAGCTAATTTTTTGTATTTTTAGTAGAGTCGGGGTTTCACCATGTTGACCAGGATGGTCTCGATCTGTTGACCTTGTGATCCACCCACTTTGGCCTCCCAAAATGCTGGGATTACAGGCGTGAGCCACCGCGCCTGGCTTAGTAGAGACAGGTCTCTATCTCTTGACCTTGTGATCCACCTGCCTCAGCCTCCCAAAGTGCTGGGATTACAGGCGTGAGCCACCGTGCCCGGCCGGGGCTCTCTTCTTTCTACCTGGACTCCAAAACTCACAGGTCCCTCTACTCAACCAGGAAAAGGAAGAGGGAAACTCATATGCTCTCTGCCCTGAGTTCCGGAATGTGGGATGAACCATTTCTTTTCTGGAAATGCTAAGACCCAGACTTAGCAAAGGCCAATTTCTTCATTTAAAGAGTGCTCACAGATGACTTTGTGCTCCTTCCATCCTCCTTCCTGACTTACAATGGGAAAAGTCATGCTTTTATTGTTTGTTTGTTTTGGTCGGGGGGTTGAGACAGAGTTTTGCCTTTGTTACCCAGGCTAGAGTGCAATGGCAAAATCTTACCTCACTGCAATCTTGGTCTCCTGGGTTCAAGCAATTCTCCTGCCTCAGCCTCCCAAGTATCTGGGATTATAGGCGTGCGCCATCATGCCCGGCTTATTTTGTACTTTTAGGAGAGACAGGGTTTCTCTATGTTGGTCAGGCTGGTCTCGAACTCCCGATCTCAGGCAATCTGCCCTCCTCAGCCTCCCAAAGTGCTGGGATTACAGGCGTGAACCACCTCTCCCAGTCTGGGAAAAGTCATGTCACAGAGGAGGGGCTGTAGGCTCAAATAATGGACAGGGCAGTCAGTACTCTTCAGAGTGTAAATCTTGGCCAGAGATGGATGCAAGGCAAACGCTTTTACCAGAAAACACAACGTCATAACTTCATGACAAGCATGGAGGCTGAGCTGCACAACTCACCGTCACTCCAGCATCCTCACCTGTGCATTTCTCTGGTGATTCCCTGCCCCCGGCACACCCCCTACTGTCATTTCTGCTGCATCACAGTCACAGGCCTGAAACTGAAACTGAGTCTATTTCTGTCACCCCCTATCCCTCACACTTCTGAGAAATCATGATAGGAGGGGCTTGGAAACAGAAGCAAAGCCAGGGGGCAGGGCCAATATGGAACATTTAAGTGCTGCAAACCAGAGACTCACACAGAAGACCAGATACTCTTCCGAAGAGCTACACAGAGAAAGACAACAATGTCACTGCTACGAGTAAGTCAAAAGGCCCAGGCTTCAATAACCTCAATTTGTATAAAGGAAGAAAGAACCAGGGGTGTTTTCATGAGATGAAAGTAGAATTTCTATTGTGAACACATTACTGAGAGTTGTGAGTGTGTGAAAGAGAGACCCTGGGGCTGTGGTATTTGAGTTGCTGGTGGGGTGTTGGGTGTGGACCCTGGACCAGTGTAACCCTCTGAGTATGTGGTGGTATCTGATGAGACTGAACTCTGCTGTCATGATGTGACTTTAGATGGGAGGTGAACGGCCAACCAGGGTGGGTGGGTGTGTGCCTGAGTGTAAACGGGTGACTGTGTTTTGTCTTCATGACTGTGATATGTGTGTGTGTGTGTGAGCACAGCTCGACCAGTGTGAGCATCTTTATATGCACAGTGAGCAGGTGTGTGTGACTCAGTGAGCTGCATGGCTCTGTGTGACTGTGGGTGTGTGTGCTGGGATGTGACTAGGTGTTGAACTAGGAGCATGCAAATGTCCTTCTGAGCACGTAAAAGTTTCTCCCAACAGGCCGGGCGCAGTGGCTCACACCTATAATCCCAGCACTTTGGGAGGCCGAGATGGGTGGATCACGAGGTCAAGAGAGATCGAGACCATCCTGGTCAACATGGTGAAACCCCGTCTCTACCAAAAATACAAAAATTAGCTGGGCATGGTGGCACACGCCTGTAGTCCCAGCTACTCGGGAGGCTGAGACAGGAGAACTGCTTGAACCCAGGAGACAGAAGTTGCGGTGAGCTGAGATCACGCCATTGCACTCCAGTCTGGGTAACAAGAGCAAAACTCCGTCTCGGGGGAAAAAAAAAAGTTTCTCCCAACATAGCAGTGCCTCTGATGAAGCAGCTGGGCACTTCCCATGTGTGTCAATGTGGATACCGGGTGACAGAACTGGTGGGGATATTGTGGACCATGAGATATCGAGGAGTCACCTCTGAATAGAATGCATGACTCCTCAGGTGCCTCTTTTCAAGCAGAGTAGGGAAAAGAAACACAGACTTTGGGGCTGATGGTTCCTCAGGTGAGACCTGCCCAGAAAGATCACCTACTCCTGCCACCAGCCTCAGGTCTGTCTCCCAGCCTGTCCATCCCATTGTGGGAGAAGAGGATGAACAGATCATGGCTCACTAGGGAAGGTCACTGGAGGACATGGTTTCAGAGACTGAGTCTCCCCAAATAGAGAAGAAACCAGCATATCCTGAGTTCATACAGAACTTACAGTGCATATTAATCAACAACTTGCCAGGGTTTGTGGCTCATGCCTCTAATGCCAGTGGTTGGGGAGGCCGACCGAGGTGGACGAATCGCTTGCAGTGAGGAGTTCCAAACCAGCCTGGGCAACATAGTGGGAGCCTGTCTCTATCAGAAATTTAAAGATTAGTGAAGCATGTTGGTGTGCACCTTCATTCAGGAGGTTTTGGCAGGAGGATCACTTGAGTCCAGGAGTCTGAGGCTACAGTGAGGTGTGAGCATGCCACTGCACCCCAGGCTGGGTGATAGAGTAAGATTCTGTATCAAAAAACCCCAAACCAGAACATCAAACAGAGAAATAAAATCTCACAATATTTAGATTACCTCCCATCGCTTCCCTGGCCCACACGCTTCATGTGTGCAAGTCCTGGGGCTGTGCTGTCACGAACGTGGCTCCTTCTGGGAAGGACATCCATGGACCTTGATGATTGTGAGGCACGTGCATCCCTCACACAGGGTTTCCTGTTCTTTCATCATTTCCTTCTCTCTTTCAACGACTGTTTTTCTTACTGGATTGAATCTCCTTACTGTTATATCTTCACGTCTTGTTTTCACAGTCTCAGGGCTGAAAATGATCACAGGTCAGTGTTCCAAAAGGAACCTCCCTGTTCTATTGGGTAATTCCCAACAGGCCCCACACGTGGCAGAGATTAGGATAAAACTGTCACATATATTAATTCGTTGATGACTGGGAAAACCCTACAAAGCAGGAATCTTTATTTATTCTTCTGGTCCTGGGAAATTGAGGTGGGGAGATTCAAGTAATGGATGTAAGATGGAACTGCTAGTAAGAGGCAGAACGAGGACCGGAATCCAGGCAGCCTAGCACCTGAACCCTTGCTCTTACCTATGGGTCCCCCAATTCTTCAGGTATATGATGACCTGACTGTGCCAGGGAAGACTCCCTAGGCCTGAGTCTTCTATTTGATCTCTAACCTCCTGCACCATGACAATCTGTTACAGGAGGGGAGGCCACACCTGGTTCTGCCCCTCTCACCCACTGTAAATTTCTTGGCAGGTGCCACACACACAGCCTGTGTCATTGTTGGTTCTTGTGTGACGATCAAAGGGACACCGATCATCTCTTTCATGTGAGTTCTCCACAGTCCATGGCAGGGGGCTGGAGAAGAAAGAATATTTGCAAAAGGGCTGACCTCATGTGTGAGTGATGCAGAAACGTCTAGTTGGCAGGATGGAGGCACCGTGCAGGTGCAGGTCCTGGAGACCCTGCAACACCTGGCATGAAGGCTGCAGTGGCTGCACTGTGAGCCAGTCATGGGGCCTAGGGGAGGACATTCAGGGCATTGGGACTGTGGCTCTTTATCAAGAGACATAGAAGTTTCATGAAATTGACAACTCATAGGCCCAGGTTAGTGCCGGTGGCTGAGTTTACAGCTCGGGATGAGGGAGCTCATAAGAGCAGGAGGAGCTGAAGCAGCTCCACAGGGAGGAGGCCTGCCGTGTCAGCAGGAAGGCTTCTGTCTGCCCTGGGAAAGCAGGGAAAGGATTTGTGTGTGTCCAGTGTGTGCCCCACAAGGGAAGGACCTGCCCAACACCCTGTGTGCTTTAACCTCAGCAAGGACCCACAGCTGCAGGTGGATTTCCACACTGGGACGAATGAGGACTCAGACATCGCCTTCCATTTCCGAGTGTACTTTGGCCATTGGGTGGTCATGAACAGCCGTGTGTGTGGGGCCTGGCAGCATGAGGTGACATGCCGCAATATGCCCTTTGAGGATGGCAAACCGTTTGACCTGTGCATCTCGGTGCGGGACAATGAGTACCAGGTGAGCACCCCAGGAGCTCCCAGCACCCGGCCTCCATGGGCTCCCAGAGCAGGAGGCAGCTCTTTCTGAGCTGGTCCCACAGTCCCTTGGGGTCCATCTCCCATAACTGCTCCTGCCCCAGGCTTTTCCTCACAGAGCTCCCTCTGCTTGCACTGCCATCCTCGGCTCTTATTCCAAATGTGACCAGGGTCAAGGTTGGCTCACCTGCCATCTTCCCCAACGTGGTGAATCTTCTCTGTCTTCACCCATAGTTCTCATTTTCACTTATGGTCTTACTTATATTTTCATTCAGCCAAATGGATAAAATATGTGTATGAATAAGGTAGTTTTATCATCCACAATTGAGTCTCTCAGTCCTGAACCCCAATCCTAGCCCCAGAAACAACAGTATTAGTGGCTGCTCTACACAAATTCCAGAGATAATCTATGCTTAAGAAAGCATACAGACATGTGGTTTCATTTCTTTCTAAACCAATGCTGTTTTAAGTTTCTCTACACATTACACTTCAGGAACTGTGGTGGATTTGTTGTCAAACAGTATATATGTAGGAGCAATCGTCCATTTGTGCTGCTGCCCCAGTTTTTCAACATTGTACAATATTCCTGCAGAAGAGTTACCCAAAACTATTCAACTGGATGCTTTTGATGAGCATTACGATATTTTCAGTATTTTGCTCTCACAAATGAATCTTTCTAATCTGCTTTTTGTCATAATAAAACTCCCAATTTCTACATTGGAGGATAGTTACAAAGAAATAAAATAGGTCAAAATTGTGTGCATTTTAAATTTTATAAATTAACACCTAAAAGGTGACTGTCTCTATAGCTTTAGTAATAAATAAATATTTTCAACCTCCCCAACCTTTTCAAATGGGTAGACCCAAAGATTAACATTTTGTTCATATTTAAGCGAGATAACTTTTTCACATGCCTATGAGCTGTTCAGAATAATATCCTGTGTTTGCCAACACCCGTTTTTTTTCCTCCTCTCTGAAAACATTTGGATTTTATTCTTTGCCACCATCATGACAGCTCTGGGTAACTCCAAAGAGAAACTGGGCCATCAGCAGTTACAGTGAATGGGAGTTAGAGTTTGTGGAACTGAAATGTATGCACTCAGTGAACTTGGTCAAGCACTAACCCCATGGCAGGGCCTGTGCAAGATGCAGGGATTGACATTCATGAGAGACAGTCCCTGGATATGGGGATCTTCCAGGTGAGAGGAGAGTGCTGAGCAAACAGGTTCTATGATACACAGAGTGGCAAACCCTCCCTGGAAAAATGAGAGAAAACATTGGAAATAAAATGAGCAACTGTCTGAAATAGGCACAAAGGTAGTCTGTAGACAGAAGTGTGTCCACTGGGTTCTGATGTATACTTAGGAGTTTTCTGGTTGGATGCTGTAGACACTAGGGCTGAGCGGAGATGAGGCTGAAAGTTCATTTAGTAGCACGCTGCATTTTTAATGCACTTTTCCTCTTGTAGGTACTCGTAAATGGCCAACACAGTTACAGCTTTGCCCATCGACTCCCACTATGTTATGTGAAGATGGTGCAAGTATGGCGGGATGTCTCCCTGACTTCCATGTGTGTCTGCAATTGAGGGTGATGTCCACACTCCCTGTTGTTGAGGAACAACAGAAACTCCTCATTTGTGACCATAGAATTCCCAGAGCCTGCTAACAGAGTGATCTCTCCTTATGCCTTCCTCTACCCTTGGTCATTAAAAGTTCACCACATTTTTCATCATCTGGTTTTTATTTCAATGGGGAAAAAGACAAAGTGGCACAAGGACACAAGAGACACAAGCAGTGTCACAAGGCCACTGGAGTGTCTGAAATGACAAAACGAACATCTTCTACAACCCATATTTTGTGTCAGACACTATAAACCAAAATTCTTCCTTCATCTTAGATGTCTCATTGCAGTGACGTGTTAGGTATCTGTTTACAACCACAGGCATAACTGGTTTTGGGGACAAACTCCAAGTGAAATATCTTAATTCTTCACTCATTCTAAGAATATATCTTGTGTCTCAAAGCTGCCTGAATTCATGTGGAATGCACTGAAGGAATTAAAAGAAAAAGTTGAGAAAGTTTACATCGGAGGTTTTCAATCCAAGCAATAGTTACAGAACCACAGTTCAATGATTTCCTTTAAAGAATACAGTTTGTTTTTTCAAAGGAATTTTCAGGTTTTTCCATTTTGTGTGGGCAGCATCCTGAGCTTTCTCTTTGTAAACAAATGGTCGTGGTTTTACATCAGAAAATAAGTGATTTCTGAGTGGAATGGACACAACTCATATGCGTGGACACACTGAACACACCCTGCTTTGCTGCTGTTACTGTTGGCACTGCAGCACAGCAAAACTCCCAACACACGTTGGCTTAAATCTGTCATTTATGCTGATTTCTGTCAGCTTTGTAGGTTTGGTGGACTCATGTAGGTGACAGATCATGTGGTGGGTGTCTTGATTTCAGAAAGATCTATAGTCAGAGATTTCAGAAGATGCTTCAGTCATCTCTAACTCAACACTAGGGTGGCTGAACACCTGGGGTCTGGCTGGTTATTTTCTTCCCTTCCTCACCTTCTCATTAGTGCCTTGAATTTCCTGAAGTCATGATGGTATCATAGTTATTCAACTTAATCAATGACTGGCTTCCACCAAAAAAAAAAAGGCTTCCAAAAGTGTCAGGAAGAAGGTGCCAGGCATCATAGGCCTTAGCTTTGAAAGGCAGGCAGTGTGACTTCTATGACAGTATATTGATCATGGTGTCACACAGACAGCTCAAATTAAGGGGAGGGAATTCTACAAACCATGGTCCTTTTGACTGGTCATCATAATGGGGCCATTTTTGGAAATGAGTTCCACTTAGCCCTCACTGGCTCTTACGGTTTCCACATACCAAAAACGCTTATGTTTTAAAAAACCACAGAAACCAATACAATACAGGAACAGGCTTCGAGTCAAGTGCAGTATTTTTTTTTTTCACCGCTGAACTTTTTATTGGCCTCCTGCTCCTCAAAGGGTCTTTTGGTTCTGCTGGCTTAATGTCTCAGAACTTTGATGTCATTGGTCTCAGACACCACTTTGCCATCCACTGTCTGGCAGGTGGTGGCTTCTGGACGCTTTGCATGGATTTGCTGCTATCCAGGGCATCACCAAGATTGAAGTCTTCGCCGTCTTCCAGCAGACGGTGGTAGGTGGCGATCTCAGCCTCCAGCTTGACCTTAATGTCCAGCAGGGCTGCGCACTCCTGGGCCTGGTACTGTCCCTCTGCCCGGGTCTGTGCCAGCTCTGACTCCAGGTGCAGAAGGACCCCATTGAGCCACTCCATCTGCAGGGCATAGTTGGCCTTCACCTCCCTCAGACTGTTCTCCAAGCTGGGCTTCAGATTTCTCGTGGAGTCCAGGTCGATCTCCAAAAACTGGACTGTATGTCTCAGCTCCATGTGTGCCATCTCAGCAGCTCCAACCTCGGCGGACTGCGTGGTGACCACTGTGGTGCTCTTCTCAATCTGTTGAGACCGGTACTTGTCCAACTCTTCTGGATTCTTCCGATCCAGCTCGTCATATGGAGCCTGATGTCTGCCATGATCTTAGCAAGGTCCTGAGATTTGGGGGCATCTACCTCCACAGTCAACCCAGAGCTGGCAATCTGGGCTTGTAAGCCTTTTACTTCCTCTTCATGGTTCTTCTTCATGAAGAGTAGCTCCTCCTTGAGGGCCTCAATCTCTGTCTCCAGCTGCAGCCAAGTGACATTGGTGTCATCAATGACCTTGCAGAGCCCATGGATGTCGTTCTCCACAGACTGGCACATGGCCAGCTCTGTCTCATACTTGACTCTAAAGTCATCAGCAGCAAGATGGACATTGTTGATCTGCAGAATGATGCGGGTATTGTCCACAGTATTTGCAAAAATCTGAGCCCTCAGGTCCTTGATGGTCTTAAAGTAATGGCTCCAGTCTCTGACCTGGGATTCCTTCTTCAGGTGCTCCCAGATTTTGCCCTCCAGATTCCTGTTCTCCAGCTCCAGGCTCCTCACTATGTCCAGGTAGGAGGCCAGGTGGTCGTTCAGGCTTTGCATGGTCTCTTTCTTGTTCTGGATGCCTCCCATTCCTGCCAGACCCCCGGCCATCTCTGTGGCTAGGTCTCCAGACCCTGTGCCACCGTGGAAGCTGGTGAAGCAGGACATGAACATGCGGGAACCAGAGCCCCCGGTGCATAGACAGTGGCTGTGCAGCTGACCTGCCGGGTGCCATAGCTGGGCACTTAGACGGAGCCCAGGGACTGGAGTTGGTGTAGAAAATGGAGCAAGTGGTGAAGCGCATGCTGTCTGGGCAGGAGAGTGAGAGGACAGGAGTCAGGTTTGCCAACGACTGAAGTTCAGTATCTTATTGTCTAAATCAGGACCTGGTGATCATGAGGTGAGTACAAATTATCAGGTGCACTTTCTCTCAACATGTTCAGTAAAGATATTTGTATATCTGCTGTATAAAAATCCAACAAACAATTCTGAAACAGACAGGAAAAATGCAATGAACAAATCTGTTTTACAGTGGCAACAGGAAACAGACAGCAGTCATTGGTTTATATCATTGCTGAAACCAGCCAGATACCTCTTTTTATTTCTTTGGAGAGTCTGTCTGCAGCAACTGGCTCCTCCCTCCATTCTCAACTTCTCGGAATTCCCACCAAGATGGTGGAATCACGGTACTTTTCCCTCTGCAAAAGCCGTGATTATCTGCTTTGCTGCACATCTGGAGAACCACTTAGGAGAAAACGACATATTGCCTACAAAATAATGAATGCAAATTAAAGAGGGTTCCATCAAATGACCTCTTCTTCCACAGGGCCCAATAATTACTAAAATCATACCCTTTCCACTCAATAATTATTAAAATCACACCCTTTCCCCATAAATAGAGACGACATAAATTTGGGTGTAATTCAATCAGAGTTTGCAATGATTCTGAATATTAAAATGTTGTTTATCTACATGGAGAGGTGAGAATTAAGCAAACGTGACAAACAGTATTAAAAAACAGAAGCGATATGACACAACATGGTTTTGCTGCTACATTAATATGTCATTTTTTTGAAGCATAGAATGAGTTAAGAAGTTCTCACAAGAAGTATCATCAAGGCCAGATTTCTATCAGAAAAACCTGGAATGCCAATATAAAAGCTTTGCACACTGTTCTGAAAATATCTGTGAACTCTGGGAAGCTACAAAAGAGGAAAGTATCTGGATCATCTTTTGACAACAGAAACTACCTATTCAATGGAATAAAGAATGGATACTAAGTGTCTACCCCACCTGAAAATTCAATGCAAATTTTTCTGTTGTGTGGAGAGAAATGTTGATGAGGGAGTTGGGGATGCCAGCTTAATGGGAACAGGCATAGAGAGGATGCTGAAAATATGTGTGTGAAGGGAGTACAGAAATGAGTGTTTAAGCAAATGGGCCGAGTTACAACTGCAAGAACTAAAGGGGACATTGTTTCTCATGGATCTTTGTGATATTTCCTCCCATCTCCTTTGGTGGTTGCCACATTTTGAATCTACTCCCCAAAGTTCATGTGTTGGAAAGCTAATCCCCAATGCAAGTGTTCTGAGGTGGGATGAAATACAAGGTAATTATGTCATGAGGGCTCTACATTACAATTAGACCAATGCCATTTTCACTGGATTGGGTCAGCCATTGTGAGAGTAAGTTTATTATAAAAGCAAGTTTGGCCCAATCTTGCTCTCTTGATTTTTTCACTCCTTGCCCTTCCTCTTTCTGCCACGAAATGATGCAGAACAAAGGCCCTGGAAGCATGCTAGCACTATGTTCATAGATAATCCGGCCTCCAGAATTGTGCCAAATAAGTTTCTATTTGTTATAAATCAGTCTGTTCTAGCAGCACAGCATAGGCTAAGGTGGAAGTAAAGGCCTGGCTCCTCACACGGAGCCTTTTTGCAAGGTAGTCTAGACCATAACAGGCACTCACCTTCAGCTAAGCATTTATTTTGAGGATAGTGAACTACAGGGAACTGAAAACAGAATCTAAGCTTTCTTTAATGACTCTGTATTGGTGACAGCAAAAAGTGTTCTCACTCATAGGTGGGTGTTGAACAATGAGAACACATGGACACAGGGAGGGGAGCACTACACACTGGGGTCTGTTGAGGAAAATAGGGGAGGGACAGTGTGGGGTGGGGAGTTGGGGAGACATAGCATGGGGAGAAATGCCAGATATAGGTGAAGGGGAGGAAGGCAGCAAATCACACTGCCACGTGTGTACCTATGCAACTATCTTTCATGTTCTTCACATGTACCCCAAAACCTAAAATGCAATAAAAAAAGTGTAATATGGAGGGTGTGAGTTGTGATGGGAGTCATGGTTGGAAAGAAAGAGACCAAGAAGTGTTTCCTGGACACCGAGAAGTGTCTTCTATCTCATGGTGACCTCTTCCCCAGCATAGCTGATTAAAGCATGTATCTCTGTTTCTCAAGATACAGGCATGTTCATGAGGAATAGTGTTCATGTAAGTCCTTAAAAAAGTAACAATGTCGGATCCAAGATATGTAATGTCTAAAAGTGACTTTACAAGTGTCTGTTTTAATGTGTCACAAGTATAACCACTTTAAGAAACTAGAATAATCAAAACGGTGTGGTGCTGGCTTAAGGGCAGATGTAGAAATCAATCAAATACAAAGGAGAGCCAAAAAGTAAACATGTACATAAGTGGTCACTTTCTTTCTTTTTTTTTTTTTTGAGATGGAGTTTTGCTGTTGTTACCCAGGCTGGAGTGCAATGGCGTGATCTCGGCTCACCGCAACCTCCGCCTTCTGGGTTCAAGCAATTCTCCTGCCTCAGCCTCCCGAGTAGATGGGATTACAGGCGCGCGCCACCATGCCCAGCTAATTTTTGTATTTTTAGTAGAGACGGGGTTTCACCTTGTTGACCAGAATGGTCTCGATCTCTTGACCTCATGATCCACCCACCTCAGCCTCCCAAAGTGCTGGGATTATAGGCGTGAGCCACTGCACCTGGCCTATTTTTTTTTTTTTTTAAAGACAGGGTTTCACCATGTTGGTCAGGCTGGTCTTGAACTCCTGACCTCAGGTGATCCACCTGCCTTGGCCTCCAAAGTGCTTGGATTACAGGCGTGAGGCACCACACCCTGCCAGTGGTCACTTTCAACAAGGGCGACAGGATGCTTTTATTGGAAAAGGACAGTCATTTCAACCAATGATTTTTGGGAAACTGGATATACACATGCACAAAGATGCAGTTGGGCCCTTACCATAATCCCCATACAAAACTTAACTCAAAATGTATCACACAATAAATGTAAGATCTATAACTTTAATATTTTCAGAAAAACCATAGAAGAACCATAGAAGAATATTACATGACATGGGATTTTGAAATGATTTCTTGAAATATTTCTTGTCAATATTCAAGAAATATGACACCAAAAGGGCAAGAAACAAAAGAAACAACAGATGAAATTAATTTCACCAAAATTTAAATATTTGGGTAGGATTTGCAAGATGGCAGAATAAAAGGCTTCACCAATCTCACCCACACCCCTGAAGGATGTGAATTTAGCAAGTATCTACACAGGAAAACACCTCCATATGAATCAAAAAGCAGCTGAGTCCTCATAGATAACTGGTTTTAACTCTGTATCACTGAAAGAGATAGAAAAAACAGTCTTGAATTGCCAGTGCCACTCCTTCATCCGGGCAGCAGTGGTGTGGTGTGGAGTCTCTGGGTACCGGGGGAGGGAGAGCACAGCAATTGTGAGACATTGGAGTCATTGCTGTCCCGTTAGAGAGGAAGGGAAAATTAGATTAGGCTCAGCTGACACACACCAATGAAGGGAGCATTTAAGCCAGCCCTAGCCAGAGGAAAATCCCTGATCTTAGCGATTGAAACTTGACTTCCTGCAAACCTTACCAGTAAGGGCTACAGTGCTCTGCGTTTCCAAATAACCTTGAAAGGCAGTCGAGGCCATAAGGACAGAATCTCTTAGGTGAGTCTTGGGGATGAACTCAGGCCAGAGACAGTGGACTGGGCAACAGGGGGTCTGGTGACCTGCTGAGACAGCAGCTTGGGTGACTAATGGAGTGCTGGCAGTACCTTTCCCCTAACTCCAGGATGTACAGCCTGTGGCTCCAAAAGAGACCCCTTCCTTTCACTTGAGGAGTGGAGAGGAGAGAGAACAGTGGGGAAGACTTTATTTTACATCTCGGATATCAGCTCAGCCACAGCAGGATAGGGTACCAGTCAGAGTCATGAGGCCCCCATTCCAGGCCCTAGCTCCCAGATGATCTTTCTAGACACAGCCTGGACCAGAAGGGAATGTGCTGCCTTGAAAGGAAGGACCCATTCCTGGGAGGATTTATCACCTGCTAATGAAGAGCTCTCTGGCTCATAATAACCACCAGCAATACCGAGGCACTATGCTGAGGGCCTCCGCTGAGTCTCCGAGATCTGCTGGCTTCTGATGTGACTCAGCACATGACTTGCTGTGGTGGCTATGGGCAATACGTTTTCTCCTTGGCAAAAGTAGAGAAAAAGCTAAAAGGGATTTTGCCTTGCGCCTTAGGTACCAGCATAGCCAGAAGGGAGTAGAGCACCAGGCAGGCTCTTGGGGTTCCTAATTCCAGGACTTGGTTCCTGAATGACATCTATTTACCTGCTCTGGGCCAGAGGGGAGTTCACTCCCCTGTGGGGTGAGTCCAAGGCCAGGCAGCATTCACTGTAAGTTGACTTAAATGCCCTTGGGCCTTAAGGGAACATCTGTGGTAGTCTGGCAGTACTCTCTATGGTGGTGGTGGCTATGGGGTGACAACTGCCTTTGGAAATGAGGGGGAGAGTAGAAAGAACTGAAGCTTGGGGTTTGAGTGTACAATAAAACACCACGAAGACCTCTAAGGTTTTTTACTTTAGGCCTTGACTTCCAGGTGGCACCTCTGGAACCACCCCTGGCCTAGGGGAACTCACGAACTCACCACCCTGAAGGGAAGCACACAGAAGTGGATGGCTTTGCTGTATGCTGATTCTAGAGTTTTAGGGCTCTGTGCCTTGAGTGAACCTAGGCTGTAACCAGGTATTGGTTACAGCAGGCCTTCAGGGGGACCCAGTGCTATGCTCACTTTAGGTAAGATCAAGTCATAGTGGTGGTGGCCACAATGGTGCTTGTGTCACTCCATCTCCAGCTTTAGGTGTCTCAGAAGACACACACACACACACACGCACACACACACGCACACACACACACACACACACACAGTATGTTTGGGAGAAAGAAAGGGAAAAGAATAAGAAGCTCTGCCTTGTAATCCAGAGAATTCTCCTGTTAGGTCACAACACTCAAGTCCTTTTGAATACGTGAAAGCCTTCCCCAAAAGGACAGGTACAAACAAGCCCAGACAGTGAAGACCACAATAAACACCTAACTATTTAATTCTCAGACACGGAAGGACATCTGCTAGTGTCAACAACATCCAGGAAAGCATATAAACCAAATAAGCACCGGGGAGAAACAGATAAGTGACCTTTCAGACCAAAAATTCAAATTAGTGACATTAAGAAAACTCAAAGAAATTTAAGATACCGCAGAGAAGGAATTCAGAATTTTATTAGATAAGTTTAACAAAGAGGTTGAAATAATGAAAAGGAATCCAACAGAAATTCTGGAGCTGCAAAATGCGGCTATAAAATGGAATGAGATCATGTCCTTTGCAGGGGTATGGATGAAGCTGAAAGACATTATTCTCAGCAAACTAGCACAGGAACAGAAAACCAAACAATGCATGTTCTCATTCATAAGTGGGAGCTGAACAGTGAGAACACATAGACACAGGGAGGGGAACAACACACACTGCGGCCTGTTGAAGGGCAAAGGGAGGGGGAGCATCAGGACAAATAGTTAATGCATGCGGGGCTTAATACCTAGGTGACAGGTTGACAGGTGCAGCAAACCACCATGGCACATGTTTACCTATGGAACAAATCAGCACATTCTGCACAGGTATCTCAGAACTTAAAGTAAAATAAAATTTAAAAAATGCAATTGGCATACTGAAGAATGCATCAGCCTTTAAAGGCTTGATCTCTGATCAAGCAGAAGAAAATATTAGTGAGTTTGAAGACAGGCTATTTGAAAATACACAGCCAGAGGAGACAAAAGAGGAAAGGATAGAAAACAACAAGGCAATGAAACATGACTATAGGATCTAGAAAATAGCTTCCAAAGCACAAACCTAAGAATGATTGTCCTTAAAGAAGAAGTAGAGAAAGAAATAGTGGTAGAAAGTTTACTCAAAGGGATAATAACAGAAAACTTCCCAAACTAAGAAAAGGAGATCAACATCCAAGTACAAGCAGGTTATAGAACACCAAGCCGACTTAAACCAAAGAAGACTACCTCCAGCCATTTAGTAATCAAAATTTTAAAGGGCAAGGGTAAAGAAAAGATCCTAAAAGCCCAAGAGAAAAAAAATAGCATACAATGCAGCTGCCATACATCTGTCAGCAGACTTTGTAGTGGAAACACACAGAATATTGTAACACTGTAACTGTGGTGTGTGAACTACTCATATCCTAAATAGAAAGATGAAACAATGAACCAATACAAATAATAACTACAACTTTTGAAGATATAGACAGCACAATAAGATATAAGTAGAAACAACAAAAAGTTAAACAGCAAAAAAAAAAAAAAAAAAAAGTTAAACAGCAGGAGAATGAAGTTAAGTTGTAGAGTTTCTATGAGTTTTCTTTTTGCTTGTTTGTTTATGTAAGCAGTGCCAAGTAGTTATCTGGTTAAAATAATGGTTATAAGATAGTATTTGCAAGCCTTATGGTCACCTTCAACTAAGAAATATATAATGGATGCACAAAAAATAAAAAATAAGAAACTAAACTATATCACCAGATGAAATAATCTTTAGTAGAGGAAGACAAGAAGGAGCAAAAGAAGAGAAGACCAAAATACAACCAGACATCAAATAACAAAATAGCAGGACTAAGTCTTTACTTACTTATTAATGATAACATTAAATGTAAATGAACTAGACTCTCCAATCAAAATACATAGAGTGTCTGAATGGTTGGAGAAACAAGAGCAATCGATCTGTTGCCTGCAAGAAACACACCTCACCTAAAAAAGCACACATAGACAAGAGAAAAGAATAGAGAAAGATACTGCATGCCACTGGAAATGAAACAAGAACAGGAGTAACTATACTTATATTGGACAAAAATATATTTTGAGAGAAAAACTCTTAGACAATAAGGTTAATATATAATGACAAAGGCATCAATTCAGCAAGAGGATATAATAATATATGTGCACCCAACACTGCAGCACCCCGGTATATAAAGTATTTTTAGAGCCAAAGAGAGAACAGGCCTCAATACAATAATAACCGGAGATTTCCACATTTCACTTTCAGCATCGGACAGATCTTCCAGACAGAACATAAACAAAGAAACTTAATCCAGTCAAGAAAGGGCAATTACTGTGTGTCTATCTAAGAGGGCCAACACGTGGGACTGTGCAAATTATTCAAATGCAGTAGGCACTACCCAAGGGAAAAGTCTATATGAAATTAAAGTCATGTACTGCTCAGTAAGCCATGGGTCCCAGGATTCTTTTCATCCACTCAGAGCAAGAATTGCTTAATTCCACAAAAAATGAATTTCATACAGGTGATGAGGCCTATGATCTATTATCAAAATAGAGAAGTGAACAACACTGAGACCAAAAGGTGTAAGGAGGAGAGTGTATTTAAACCACACCCGAGTGTCCAGTGAGAGGAGGGAATTTTATTACATATGGGAATGAAACATGGAAGAAAGCCATGAGGAGAACTTACTGTGTGTTGGCACCTGAAGGTATCCAGATGCTAGGTTAAATGAGGGTAAGGAAAGGGGCATACCACGAGGAAGGCTGGTGGTGAACAAGCTGTGGCAATGAACACGTGGAAAGAAGATAAGGATAATGACAACGATGCCTGAGATGGGCCATGTGGAAAAAAGGGCTATTCGACAGGACCTTCTTCAAACATCCTTCATTAGTTTGTAGGTAACATGTTGTTTCTCCTAAGTGGTCCCCCAGATTTGCTATGAAGCAGATGATCACAGCTCTTGAGAAGTAAAAAGGACTGTTATTCTGCCATCTTGGTAGAAACTCTAAGAAGCTGAGAATAGAGGGTGGAGCCAATTGCTGCAGAGAAACATTCCCAAAGAAAATAATAAACAGGTGTCTGGCTGGTTTAAGCAATAATATGGCCCAGTGACTGCTGTCTATTTTCTTTTGCCCCTCTTCAAATAATTCTTTTTCTTATTTTCTTGTCCTTTTGATGTAAAATTCTTTTTCTTCTCTTTTTCAAATAATGCTTACAATAGATGTGTGAATTGCATTCTTCTGATGTTTGTTTCTGTTTCAGTATTGCATGTTTGATGTGTATAGCATCAATAATTTGACCCATTAGTGCATATGTTCAGAGAAAGTACACCTGGTAATTTGTAGTCACCTCATGGACACCAGGTCCTGATTAGGTGATAAGACACTGGACTTCACTCTGAGCCTTTTCCTATAATAGTATTGCTTTCCATAGTTGTTTACAGGGTTACTGCTCTTGGTATGTGAACAGTATGTAAGCCAGTGAAGACTGAGTGGAACTTGGTTCCAGAAGTGACCCCATTATGACAAATAAAACAACCACAGCTTGTGGAGCCCCGTCCCCTTGATTTGAGCTGTCGGTGTGAGTCATCTTGATCAATATAATGTCATAGAAGTGACACTGCCCAATTTTCAAAGCCAAGACCTATGATGCCTTGCACTTTCTTCTTGGGTTTTCTGAAAGCCTTTCTTTGGTGGAAGACAGTCATCATTGATTAAGTCCAACAACTATGAGGTCTTCATGATATCAGAAAATTCAAGACACTAATTCGGAGGGGAGATAGGGAAGGAGATCACCAGCTAGCCCCCAGGTGTTCACCCACCCTCCGTGTCAAGTCAAACACAAGTGAAGAATCCTCTGGGATCCCAGCCTGTAGATCCTTCAGAAAATGTGACTCTCACCACATAACCTACCACTCACATGAGTCCAGTAAACCTGCAAAGCTGGGAGAGATCAGAATAAATGATTACTTTATGAAAATGTGTTGGGAAGGTTTCCTATGCTGTAATGCCAACTGTAGCAGCAGCAAAGCAGCACAGCTCCCTGTGTCCACGTGAATGAATTGTGTTCATTCCAGCAATAAACTACATATTTTCTGATCTACAACTATGATAATTTATCTCTAAAAAGGAGTATCTCTAAAAAGGAGTCCCAGGATTCCGCCCACATAAAATGGAAAAATCTGGCAGTTCTTTTAAAATATGACAAAAGGTGTTTCTTTGAGGAAATCATTGAACTCCAGTGATTCTCTCTGTTTTGGATTGAAATTTTCAAGTACAGGCCAAGCACAGCAGCTCACATTTGTAATGCCAGCAACTTGGGAGGGCATTACAGTCCAACTTGGGTGGACTGCTCAACCTCAGGAGTTTGACACCAGCTTGGGCAACATGGCAAACCCCCATCTCTATAAAAAATGCAGAAATTAGCTGGGCACAGTGGTGAACACCTGTGGTCTCAGCTATTTGGCAGAATGAGGCAGGAGAATTTTTTGACCTCAGGAGGTCGAGGCTGCAGTGAGCCTTAATGGCACCAGCGCACTCCAGCCTAAATGACAGAGTAAAACCTTAACTCGAAAAACAACAATGACAAAATTTCAGGTGCAGATTTGGTTACTTTTTCCTTTGTTTTCTTCAGTACATCCTGTACAAAGTCAGGCACAGTATTCAGACACAATAAACATCCTTAGAATGAGTGAAGAATTAAGATATTTCAACTGACTTTCCTCAAATTGCAGTTTCTCCCCGAAGCCAATTATGCCTGTGTGGTTGTAAACAGCTACCTAACATTTCACTGCAGTGAGTCATCTAAAATGAAGGAATAATTTTGGTTCAGAGTGTCTGACGTAAATTATGGGCTGCAGAGGATGTCCGCATTATGTCATCTCAGATATTCCAGCGGCCTTGTGACTCACTTACTGTGTCACTTGTGTCCTTGTTTCACTTTGACCTTTTCCCCATTAAAATACAGCCAAATCTTTGAAAATGTGGTGGTTTTAGTGACCAAGTGCAGAGGAAAGGGTGAGGAGTGATCATTCTGTTACCAGAATGCCATGGTCACACAGGAATAGGGATTCCTCAACAACAGGGAGTGTGGTCATCCTCCTCCATCGAGACACACACTGAGGTCACAGAGACATCTCTACACACTCGCAGCATCCTCATACAACATAGTGGGAGTGGAGGGGCAAAGGCCTAACAGTATTTGCTGTTTACCATTACCTGTAAGAAAAAAATGCATCAGAAATACAGTATGCCACCAAACAAGCTTTAAGCATCATCTCCACTCTGCCCTAGTTCTTACAGCACTCAACCAGAAAACTCCTAATTATACGTCAGAACCCAGCAGACACACTTCTGTCTACAGACTACCTTTGTGCCTATTTCAGACAGTTGCTCATTTTATTTCCAATATTTTCTCTCATTCTTCCAGGGAGGTTTTGCCACTCTGTGTATCACAGAACCTGTTTGCTGAGTCTCTCCTATCACCTGAAATATTCCCATGGCCAGGGACTGTCTCTTATGAACATCAATATCTGCATCTTGCACAGGGCCTGCCATGGGGTTAGTGCTGGACAGTGTTCATTGAATGCATACATTTCAGTTCCACAAACTATAACTCCCATTCACTATGACTGCTGATGGCCCAGTTTCTCTTTGGAGTTGATCGGAGCTGTAGGTGGGGGCAAAGAAGGAAATGCAAATGTCTTCAGAGAGAAGGAACAAAACAGGTGTTGCCAAACACAGGATATTATTCTGAACAACTAATAGGTGTATGAAAAAGATCTCTCATCTAAATATGAACAAAATGTTAATCTTTGGGTCTACCTAATGGAAATATTTGGAAGGTTGGAAATATTTATTTATTTATTACTAAAGCTCTAGAGACAGTCACCTTTTAGGTGTTAATTTATGAAATGTAAAATGTACACAATTTTGAACCAGTTATTTCATTTTTTGTACTTATCTTCTGATATAGAAACTGAGAGGTTGCTTATGACAAAGTGCAGATTAGAAAGCTTTATTTGTGAGAGCAAAATACTGGAAACAGCCTGATGCCCATTAAAAGTATCAAGTTCAGGCCGGGCGCAGTGGCTCAAGCCTGTAATCCCAGCACTTTGGGAGGCCGAGGCGGGTGGATCACGAGGTCAAGATATCGAGACCATCCTGGTCAACATGGTGAAACCCCGTCTCTACTAAAGATACAAAAAATTAGCTGGGCACGGTGGCGCGTGCCTGTAATCCCAGCTACTCAGGAGGCTGAGGCAGGAGAATTGCCTGAACCCAGGAGGCAGAGGTTGCGGTGAGCCAAGATCGCGCCATTGCACTCCAGCCTGGGTAACAAGAGAGAAACTCTGTCTCAAAAAAAAAAAAAAAAGTGTCAAGTTCAGTAATTCTGGGTAACTCTTCTACAGGAATATTGCACAATGTTGAAAAACTGAGGCAGCTCCATGGATGGATGATTGCTCCAATATACAGTGTTCAACAATAAATCCACCCCAGTTCCTAAAGTGTAATGTGCAGAGAAACTTAAAACAGCATTGGTTTAAAAAGAAATGAAACCATAGCTCTATATGTGTCCATAAGCATAGATTGTCTCTGGAATTTGAGTCGAAAACTAGTAATACTGTTGTTCTGAGGAATAGGATTGGGGTTCAAAACTGGGAGGAAGACTAAATTTTGGACTGATAAAACAACCATTCATATGCATATTTTATCTATTTGTCTGAATGAAAATGTAACAGCATACATGGAAGTGGGAACTATGGGTGAAGACAGAGGAGATTCTTCACCTTTGGGAAAATGGCAGGTGAGCCAACCTTGACCCTGGTCAGATTTGGAGTAAGAGCTGAGGGTGGCAGTGCAAGCAGAGGGTGCTCTGTGAGGAAAAGCCTGGGGCAGGAGCAGTTATGGGAGATGGGTCCTGAGGGACCGGTGGGGCCAGCTAAGAAAGAGCTGCCTCCTGCTCTGGGAGCCCACGAATGCTGGGTGCTGGGAGCTCCTGGGCTGCTTACCTGGTACTCACTGTCCAGCACAGAGATGTGCAGGTCAAATGGTTTGCCATCCTCAAAGGGTATACTGTGGCATGTCACCTCAGACCACCAGACCCCACACACATCGCTGTTCACAGCCACCCAATTACCAAAGTTCACTCGGAAATGGAAGGTGACATCTGACTCCTCATTCATCCCTGTGTGGAAATCCACTTGCAGCTATGGGTCCTCACTGAGGGCAAAGCAGAGTGTGTTGCGCAGGTGTCTCCCTTGTGGGACATACACTGGACACACACAAAAATTTTTTCTCTGCTTTCCCCAGGGCAGACAGAAGCCTTCTGGTGATACTGCAGACCTCATCCATGGGAGGCTCTTCAGCTCCTCCTGCCCATTAAGAGCTCCCTCATCCCAAGGCTCTGACCTGGGCTTATGAGTTGTTGATTTCGTGAAAATTCAATGCTCCTTGATAAAGAGCCACAGTCTCAATGCCCGGAGCGTCCTCCCCTAGGCCCTATGACTGGCTCACAGTGCAGCCACTGCAGGTTTCATGCCAGGTGCTGCAGGGTCTCCAGGACCTGCACCTGCACGGTGCCTCCATCCTGCCAACTAGACATTTCCGCATTACTCACACATGAGGTCGGCCCTTTAGCAAATATTCTCCCTTCTCCTCCACCCCCTGCCACGTACCATGGACTACTCACACGAAACAGAGTATTGGTATCCCTCTGATTCTCACACAAGAGCCAATAGACAAGGACACAGGCCGTGCGTACGGCACCTGCCAGGGGTTTGAGAGTGGGTGAAAGGGGCTGGGCAAGGTGCAGCCTCCCCTCCCATAACAGATTCCTATGGTGTAACAGCTTAGAGTCAATGGGCATACTTTGAGGCCTCCCCCTTCCCACTCTAGCACAGTCAGGGCCCTGCTTTCCTGAAGAAAAGGGGGACCCATAGGTAAAAGCAAGCATTCAGGAGCCAGGCTGCCTGGATTCCAGTTCTGATTCTGCCCCTTATCAGCAGTGCCATGTTAGATCCATTACTTGAACTCTCCCTGACTCAGTTTCACCAGGACAAGGAAGATAAGCAGAGATTTTTACTTCATAGAGTTTGCACACTAACAGATGAATTAATATATATGAAACTTTTATCCTGATCTCTGCCATGTATAGGGCCTGTTGGGGGTTACTCAGTAGAACAGGGAGAGTCCTTGTGAACACTGACCTGTGATCATTTTCAACTCTGAAACTGTAAAAACAAGACTTGAGGATGTAACAGTAGATAAATTCACGGCAGTGAGGAAAAAAATACTTGTTGAAAGAGAGAGAGGGAAATAATAAAAGAACATGAAATCCTGTGTGGGAGGCACATGCATCACAATCATCATGGGCAATGGATGTCCTTCCCAGAAGGGGCACACATTGCTGATAGCACAGGCCCAGGACTTGCACACATGAAAAGTTTGGGTCAGGGACATAAATGGAGGGAACGATTGATTTCTACAATGATGACAAGTGTTTTTTTTTTGGTGTGTTTTTTCAAGACAGGGTCTTGCTCTTTCACCCAGGCTGAGGTACTGTGGTACAATTATAGCTCACTGAAGCCTTGAACTTCTGGGCTGCAGGATCCTCCTGCCTCTGCCTCCTAAGTAGCTGGGATGACAAGTGACCAACACTATGCCCAACTGATATTTAAAATTTTTGACAGAGTCTCACTATAATGCTCAGTCTGGTCTCAAACTTTTGGCCTCAAGTTATTCTCCCATTTTGGCTTCCCAAAGTGGTGAGATTGTAGGCATGAGTCAGTGATCCTACACATTTTTTTTTCGTTTTCTTTTTTTTTGAGATGGAGTCTCACTCCGTTGCCAGGCTAGAGTGCAGTGGCATGATCTCAGCTCACTGCAACCTCTGCCCTCTGGGTTCAAGTAATTCTCCTGCCCCAGCCTCCTGCACTTTTCTTATTACTATCCACTGTAAGCTCTGTCTTAACTAAGACTACACTTGTTTCCTGGTTTTGGGTGATTCAGGCCCTGAAACCAGGGCCTCCAATGTTCTTTGCTAGCAAGCCAGGATCTGCCCACCCTACTGTCCTACAATGGGAAGGACAGGCTGTGATGAGGGACAGGAAGAGACCTGAGGTTGGGAGGCAGGAGCCAGTGGTCACTCTGTGCAGACCTCACCTGAGGAACCATCACCCCCATGGTCTGCATTCCTCTTCCCCACACTTATTGGAAAGAGACATCTACGGATCATATATTCTGTTCTCACGAATGGTTGAACATGAGTCTCAGTAACTCCCAGTTCCCAAATCCCCACCAGTTTTGCCACCCAGGGGAGGCTGCACAGCTGCTTCCTCAGAGGAGCTGCTCTGAGGGGAGGAACCTTCACATGCACAGAAGGCCACATGCATGTTCCCAGTTCAACACCCAGTCACATCCCAGTACACACACCCACAGTCGCACACACCCGCTCACCATGAATATATAGATGCTCAAGCACTTGAACTGTGCTCACACACACACACTCACTTCACAGTCATGAAGATAAAGCAATTACCTGACACTCACTCACACACCTGCCCATTCTGGTGGGTCATCCACCTCCCACCTAAAGTCACATCATCTCAGCAGAGTTCACTCTTATCAGACACCATCACACACTCACAGATGGTTACACTGGTCCAGGGTCCACACCCCACACCCCACAAGCATCTCAGATTCCATACTCTCAGGGTCTCTAATCCATAAATATACAACTGTCAGTAAAGCATTCACAGTAGAAATGCTCACATTTTCATCTTATAAAATCTACTGTTTCTTTGTTTATGTGACTTGAGATTATTGAAGGCTGTGCCTTTTCAACTCACCTGTAGCTCTGACATTTTTGCTTCCTCTGGGCAACTCTTCAGAATTCTGTCCGGTCTTCTGTGTGAATCTCTGAGTTGCAGCATTTAAACAGTCCCTGTCAATCATGCCCTCTGACTTCATTTCTGATTCCAGGTTCCTCCCAGCAAGTTTTCCTTGCAGGGTGAGAAAGACTCAGGTATCAGGAAGAAACTCAGTCACAACCAACGCTGTTTGCAGGTCTGTGTCTGTAGCACACCAAAATGACAGTGGGGGAGGTACTAGGCTGTGGATTGAGTTACCAGGGAAATGCATAGACAAGGATGATGGAATGAGGAATAGTGATTGGAAAGCCAAGTCTTTATGCCTCTCAAGCTTTTTCTCCACTGTCAAGAATCTACCTGGAAGATGTACATTTTCCAAATTTGTACAATGGTTAAAAAAAATTTAAGGTGGGGATTCTTGGAAAAGAGATTAGCTCTAGAAGGTAATCTTTCTTTTTGTCTTTAAAGATTCTGGGACAGCACTGACCTTGATCCTCAGGGTGATCGGGGAAAGAGGTAGAGAAAGTCCTTGATGAACCTGTCCCACGCTAGGCCCCTTGGCTCTACCAGGTGAGGGCTGCTCGCATCTGTCTGTCACACACCTGGGCTCTACCTATACCCTCTCTTTTCTCTTGGTGTCCATGTGAATCAAAGTTTCAGAGTTTCAAAGTTTCAAAGTTTTTCTCCTGCAGATTCCAGGAGAAAGGTGAGATTTGTTTTTTTCTTTCTTTTTTAAAATTTTATTTTAGATTCAGGGGACAGGTGTAGGGAAACTCGTGCCACGGGGGTATGTGGCACAGATCATTTCATCATCCAGGTACTAAGCCTAGTACCCAATAGTTATTTTTTCTGCTCCTGTCCCAGCTTTCACCCTCCAGCCTCAAGTAGACCCCAGTGCGTGTTGTTCTCCTCTTGGTGTCCATGGGCCTTATCATTTAGCACATACTTCTAAGTGAGAACATGCAGTATTTGGTTTTTTGTTTCCACATTTGTTTGCTAAGAAAAATGGCCTCCAGCTCCATCCATATTCCCACAAAAGACATAATCTCATTTTTTTTGAGGCTGCATAGAATTCTACGGTGTATATGTACCATATTTTCTCTATCCAGTCTGTCCTTCATGGGCATTTAAGTTGATTCCATGTCTTCATTATTGTCCATAATGTTGTAACAAACATTCACATGTGCATGTTTTTATGGTAGAATGATTTATATTCTTCCAGGTATATACCCAGTGATGAGATAGCTGGCTTGAATGGTAGTTCTATTTTAAGCTGTTTGAGGAATCATCACATTGCTTTCCACAATGGTTAAACTAATTTACACTGCCACCAACAATGGGTAAGTGTTCCCTTTTCTTTACAAGCTAGCTAGTATCTATTATTTTTTTTTGACTTTTGAATACTAGCCATTCTGACTGGTGAGAGATAGTATGTAATTGTGGTTTTGATTTGCATTTTTCTAACGTTCAGGGATGTTGAGCTTCTTTTCATATGCTTTTTGGCCACAGGTATACCTTCTTTTGAAAAGCATCTGTTCCTATTCTTCGTCTACTTTTTTTTTTTTGAGTCAGGGTCTCACTCTGACACCCGGGCTGTCAGAGTGCAGTGGTGCAATCTTGGCTCACTGCACTTTCTGCCTGAGCTCAGGCGATCCTCTCACTCAGCCTTCTGAGTAGCTGGGATTACAAACATGGGCAAAAACATTGGGCTAATTTTTGTATTTTTTTGTAGAGATAGGGTTTCACCACGTTGTCCAGGCTGGTCTTGAACTTCTGGGCTCGAGCAAACCACCAGCCTCAGCTACACAAAGTGCTGGAATTACAGGTGCGACTATGCCCAGTGCTTTGCCCGCTTTTTTTTTTTCTTTGAGATGGTGTCTCACTCTGTCACCCAAGTTGGAGTGAAGTGGCATGATTTTTGGCTCACTGAAATCTCCACCTCACAGATTCAAGCGATTCTTCTGCCTCAGCCTCTCAAGTAGCTGGGGCTACAGGCATGTGCCACCATGCCCGACTAATTTTTTGTATTTTTAGTAGAGACAGGGTTTCACTGTGTTAGCCAGGATGGTCTCGATCTCCTAACCTCGTGATCTGCCTGCCTCGGCCTCCCAAAGTGCTGGGATTACAGGCATGAGCCACTGTGCCTGGACCCTTTACGCACTTTTTTTAATGGGGTTGTTTGTTCTTTTTTTTTTTATTTCCGAGACGGAGTTTCGCTCGTTACCCAGGCTGGAGTACAATGGCGCGATCTTGGCTCACCGCAACCTCTGCCTCCTGGGTTCAGGCAATTCTTCTGACTCAGCCTCCTGAGTAGCTGGGATTACAGGCACGCACCACCGTGCCCAGCTAATTTTTTGTATTTTTGGTAGAGACGGGGTTTCACCATGTTGACCAGGATGGTCTCGATCTCTTGACCTCGTGATCCACCCGCCTCAGCCTCCCAAAGTGCTGGGATTACAGGTGTGAGCCACCGCGCCCAGCCCTATGTTTGTTCTTTACTGTAAAGTTATTAAAGTTTTTTTTTTAATAGATGCTATATATAAGACCTTTTTCAGAAACATAATTTGTAAATATTTTCTCCCATTCTGTAGGTCATCTGTTGTCTCTGTTGATAGTTTCCTTTGCTATGCAGAAGCTCTTTAGTTTAAATAGATCCATTTGTCAATCTTTGCTTTTCTTGTGATTGCTTTTGTTATCTTTGTCATAAAACTTTTGCCCATTCCTACATTCAGAATGGTATTGCCTAGGTAATCTTCCGGGTTTTTTTATAGTCTTGGGCTTTACATTTAAGTCTTTACCCATCTTTAGTTGCTATTTCTATGTAAAGCAAGGAAGGGGTTCAAGTTCAATCGATGCATATGGCTAGCCGGTTATCCCAGGACCATTTCTTGAATAGGAAGTCCTTTCTCCATTGCTTGTTTGGTCACCTTTGTGGAAGATCAGATGGTTGTAGGTGTGTGACCTTATTTCTGGGCTATTATGTCCCACTGGTCGTCTATATGTCTGTTTTTGTACCACTACTACACTGTTTGGTTACTGTGGACCTGTAGTATAGTTCGAAGTTGGATAATGTGATGTTTCCAGCTTTGTGATTTTTGCTTAGAATCATCGTGGTTATTCAACTTACTCTTGGTTCCATGTGCATTTGAAAATAGTTTTTTTCTAATCCTGTGAAGGATGTCATTGGTAACTCAATAGGAACAGCATTGAATCTGTATATTTCTTTGGGCAGTATGACTGTTTTAATAAGTCTCGCTGTCCATCAGCATGGGCTATTTTTCTATCGGTTTGGGTCATCTCTGGTTTTTTAAGCAGTGTTTTGTAATTCTCATTGTAACAATCTTTCACCTCCTGGTTAGCTGTATTCCTAGGTATTTTATTCTTTCTATGGCAATTGTGAATGGAATTGCATTCCTGATTATGCCCTATGCTTTACTGTTGTGGGCATATAGGAGTTCTAGTGATTTCTGCACATTGATTTTGCAACCTGAAACTTTATTATAGTTGTTTACCAGCTGAAGGATCATTTGGGCAGAGACTATGAGGTGCTCTAGATATAGAATCATGTCTTCAAATAGGGATGGTTTGACCTCTCTTTCTATTTCAATGCCCTTTCTTTCTTTCTCTTGCCTGATTGCTCTGGCCAGGACTTCCAATAATACTATGTTGCATATGAGAGGGTGTGAGAGAAGGCACTGCAGAAAGTGTGGTTTGAAAATCCAAATTCAATTCATGCTCCATTCATCATAGTTTAAGCTGTGATTTATCAAATACAAAACAAAACAAAATATTTCTCTCTTAATTGTCTTATTGGCCCCTCACTTGTAAATACAGGCCCAGACACACCAGGGCTCAGCACCATGGAAGACACACACACACACACACACACACACACACAGCTTTGGGGAACTTGGGCATTAAGGACATTATAAAATAGTAGATTTATTCTTTGGGGGTTTTCAACAAAAACTGAAAAGCCCTAAAGACCTTTCAGGAGGCAAGGCTTTAGAGTCTAGAAATAACCTACTATGTTTTGAGCAATGCTGTATTTGCTGGGAGAAGACCATCAATTTGGGTTGAGGAGCATGAAAAAGATGTTGAGTAGGTCCCCAGGGGCAAATGACAAATCATTTGCTGAACATTGGTTCCTGGACTCTCTGTCTTCTCTTTTTGTCTGAGACATCACTCCTGGCCACGATGAGCATAGGGTAGTAGCTGGTATAAAGATGAATGTAACCAATGCCCTATGTGAACTGAACTGAGCTGGTGAATATCAGTAAAGAAGATGCAGTCACTGTGTGTTTGTCTAGCAGGCACAGCATGTAGGACCCTGTAGGTTATTCAGATACAATGGGCATCATCTAGCGACATGTAGATATGAAATCAAACTCAAGTTCTGCTCCGAAAGTCATGGGTCCCAAGATAGTCTTTATCCACTCAGAGTCTCAGATCAGTCTTATTCATTCAGAGCAAGAACTGGTTAATTCCCTAAGAAATTACTTCCATGCTGATGATGGGGCCTATAATCCATCAGCAAAATAGAGACGTGACCAAAACTGTGAGAGGGATGCCATAAGGAGGAGAGTGTACCAACAAGAACCTGAGACTTTCTAGTGAGAGAGGAGGGAATTTCAGTTCATAAAGGAACGCAACAAGAAAGTGTTATTAATGAAGGTGTTATTTACTGTGCATCGACACCTCAAAGTACCTTTAATCTTAAAGGAGGGCAAGGAGAGAGGCATACCCATGAGTAAGGTTGGAGTATGCTGAACACGGGAAGAGAGGATGCGTGATCAAAATGACACTTGAGATGGGCCCTGTAGATAAAGACTAATATTTGATGAGACCCTCTTAAATCTGCATTGTTTGGCTTTTAGGTAATATGTTGTTTATCTTCAACTAAATGGTTCTCTATTTGTGCTATGAACCAGATGACAACAGTCCTCATAGAGGGAAAAGGGCTGTCACTGTGCCATCTTGGTGGGAGCTCCAAGAAGCTGACAGTAGAAGGTGGAGCCAACTGTTGCAAAGAAACATTTTCAGAGAAGATGAAAATAGGGGTCTTGCTGGTTTAAGCAATGATATACACCAATGACGGCTGCTCATTTTTTTGTTGTTCTTGTTTGTTTGTATTGTTTTGTTTTAATTTGTATTCATATACAAAGAGCTAGCATGGTTTCTTTCATTGGGTGCATATCTTGCTTATCAATTCATTCATTAAGTCCAAGAACCAACCATGAGACTCATGATTTGAGGGAATTCAAGGCATGAATGGGGAGGTGAGGTAGCGAAGGAGATAACCTGCCAGCCCCCAGGTGTTCACCCAGTCCTTGTGTTGAGTCAGACATGAGTGAAGCATCCTTTGGAATCCAGCCTAAAAGACCTTCAGAAAACATGACTCTCACCACTTGATCTACCCGTCACACGAGTCCAGTTAAATGAGAAAGATTAGAATAAATGATTGCTCTAAGCCAACATGTGTTGGGAGGTTTGCTGGGCTGCAATGCCTAGTGAAACAGCAGCAAAGCAGGGTCGGCTCACTGTGTTCATGTGTATAAATTGTATCCATCCCAACAATAAACTACATATTTTCTGATGTAAAACTATGACCACTTGTTTCCAAAGAGAAATCCCAGGATTCTGCCATATACATCAGATAAACGTCACAATTATTTTTAAACATCAACTATTGGGGTTCTCTAAGAGAAATCTTTGGACTCCTGTGATTCTCTAATTATTGCTTTAATTGAAATTTTCATGTGGGAAATGTGTCTTTTTCCAAAGTTCCTGCATGGCAGTCTGTACAGAGCCAGGCATCATCCTTACACACAATAAATATCCTTATTCTTTCCACCAGATTGTCCTCAAGTTACAAAATTTCTCCCCAAAGCCATGAGGTATACCTGTGTGGCTGTAAACAGCTATCTAAGATTTCAGCACAGTGAGTCATCTGAGATTGGGTAAGGATTTTGTCTGAGAGTCTCTGACGTCAACAACGTGCTATAGAAGGACACTGTACCTAATGTCTTCTCAAACATTCCAGGGACCTTATAACCCACTCCTGGAGTCCCAAGAAGGTTTATTCTCCTTGATTTCTGGATGCCTCCCATCAAATTCCTTGGGCCTTCATGGGGATGACCACTTCCTCTTTTCCCCCTTAAAGGAAGAGCCAAATCCTGGGAAATTTGGTGATTTTTTTAAGTGACCAAGTATAGGGGAAAGGGTGAGGAGAGATCATGCTGTTAGGAGGCTCTGGGGATCCTATAGAGGAACTTCTCAACAATGAGGAGTATGGTCATCTCCCTCAATTGCAGACAGACATTGAGATCAGGGAGACATCTCTTCACACTTGAACCATCTTCACAGAACATGGTGGGAGTGGATGGGCAAAGCTGTAACAGTGTTGACCATTTATTCTTATCTATAAGAGGAAAAATGCATCAGAAAGACAGTATGCCACCAAACAAGCTTTTGGCCTCCTCTTCACTCTGTCCTAGTACCTACAATATCCCATGAGAAAACTGAACCCAGGACACACATTTTTGTTTACAGATGACGTTTTGTGCCTATTTGAGACAGCTGCTCACTTTATTTCTAATGTTTCATTACATTTCTCCAGCAAGATTCTACCACTCTGTGTATGTTTGCTCAGCCTCCCCACTAGCCTGTAAAATCCCCTTGGCTAGTGACTGTATTTCATAAACTTGAATCCTTCCATCTTGTACAGGAGTTCACACAGGGTTGACGTGAGACCAAACCAGGCTCACTGAATACTTTCAGTTTCATGAACTATGACTGCCATTCACTGCTGATGGCCCAGTTTCTCTTTGGAGTTGCCTAGATCTAAGCTGATGGTGGCCAATAATAAAACTCAAGTGTTTGGGTTGGTTCCTGGTCTTTGCTATTGTAACCAGTGGCACAATGCACATATGTATGCATGTGTCTTTATAATAGAACGATTTATAATCCTTTTGGTATATACCCAGTAATCAGATTGTGGGGTCAAATGGAATTTCTATTTCTGGATCCTTGAGAAATCACTCAAATACCCATCAATGATAGACTGGCCCCAGTGTGTGATGTTTCCCTCCCTGTGTCCATGTATTCTCATTGTTCAACTCCCACTTATAAGTGAGAACATGTGGTGTTTGGTTTTCTGTTCTTGTGTTAGTCTGCTGAGAATGATGGTTTCCAGATTCATCCATGTCCCTGCAAAGGATATAAACTCATCATTTTTATGGCTGCATAGTATTTAACAGTGTATATGTGCCCCATTTTCCCTGTCCAGTCTATTATTGATGAACATTTGGGTTGGTTCCAAGTCTTTGCTATTGTGAACAGTGCCACAATAAACATATGTGTGCATGTATCTTTATAAGAGAACAATTAATAATCTTTTGGGTATATACCCAGTAATGGGATTGCTGGGTCAAATGGTATTTCTATGTATAGATCCTTGAGGAATCAGCACACTGTTTTCCACAATGGTTGAACTAATTTACACTCCCAACAGTGTAAAAGTGTTCCTATTTCTCCTCATCCTCTGCAGCATCTATTGTCTCCTGATTTTTTAATGACCACCATTCTAACTGGCATGAGATGGTATCTCATTGTGGTTTTAATTTGCATTTCTCTAATGACCAGTCATGATAAGTTTTTTTTTTGTATGTTTGTTGGCTGCATATGTCTCCTTTTGAGAAGTGTCTATTTTTCACCCACTTTTTGATGGTTTTTTTTTTCTTGTAAATTTGTTTATGTCATTTGTAGATTCTGGATATTAGCTGTTTGTCAGACAGATAGATTGCAAAAGTTTTCTCTCATTCTAAGTTGCCTGTTCACTCTGATGATAGTTTCTTTTGCTGTGCAGAAGCTCTTTGGTTTAATCAGATCCCATTTGTCTATTTTGGCTTCTGTTGCTATTGCTTTTGGTATTTTAGTCATGAAGTCCTTGCCCATGCCTATGTCCTGAATGGTACTGCCTAGATTTTCTTCTAGGGTTTTTATGGTTTTAGGTCTTACATTTAAATCTTTAATCCATCTTGAGTTAATTTTTGTATAAAGTGTAAGGAAGGGATCCAGTTTCAGCTTTTTGCATATGGCTGGCCAGTTTTCCCATTTATTAAATAGGCAATCCTTTCCCCATTGTTTGTTTTTGCTAGGTTTTTCAAAGATCAGATGGTTGTAGGTGTGTCGCCTCTGAGGCCTCTGTTCTGTTTCATTGGTCTGTATCTCTGTTTCGGTACCAGTGCCGTGCTGTTTTGATTACTGTAGACTTGCAGTATAGTTTGAAGTCAGAAAGCATGATGTCTTCAGCTTTTTTTTTTTTTTTGCTTAGGATTGTCTTGGCTATTCAGGCTCCTTTTTTGTACCATATGAAAATGAAGGTGTTTTTTCCAGTTTTGTGAAGAAAGTCAATGGTAGCTTTATGGGGATAGCATTGAATATACAAATTACTTTGGGCAGTATGACAATTTTTACGATATTGATTTTTCCTAACCATGAGCATGGAATGTTTTTCAATTTGTTTGTGTCCTCTTTTACTTCCTTGAGCAGTGGTTGGTAATTCTCCTTGAAGAGGTCCTTCACATGTCTTGTAAGTGTATTCCTAGGTATTTTATTCTCTTTGTAGCAATTGTGAATGGGAGCTCACTCATGATTTGGCTCCCTGTTTGTCCATTATTGGTGTACAGGAATGCTTGTGATTTTGCACATTGACTTTGTATCCTTAGACTTTGCTGAAGTTGTTTATCAGCTTAAGGAGACTTTGGGTGGAGACAATGGGGTCTTCTAAATATACAGTCATGTCATCTGCAAATAGAGACAATTTGACTTCCTCTATTCCTAACTGAATACCCGTTATTTCTTTTTCTTGCCTGATTGCCCTGACCAGAAGTTCCATTGCTATGTTGAATAGGAGTGGTGAGAGAGGGCATTCTTGTCTCATGCCGATTTTCAAAGGGAATGCTTCCAGTTTTTGCCCATTCAGTAAGATATTGGCAGTGGGACTGTCATAAATAGCTCTTCTTATTTTGAGATAAATTCCATCAATACCTAGTCTATTGAGAGTTTTTAGCATAAAAGCCTGTTGATTTTTGCCAAAGACCTTCTCTGTATCTATTGAAATAATCATGTGTTTTTTGTCTTTGGTTCTATTTATGTGATGAATTACATTTATTGATTTGCATAAGTTCAACCAGCCTTGCATCCCAGGGATGAAGTGGACTTGATCGTGACGGATAAGATTTTTTGATAAGCTGTTAGATTTGGCTTGCCAGTATTTTATTGAGGATTTTCACATCAGTGTTCACCAGGGATATTGGCCTGACATTTTCTTTTTCAGTTGTGTCTCTGCCGGGTTTTGGTATCAGGATGATGTTGGCCTTATAAAATGAGTTAGGGAGGATTCTTTCGTTTTCTGTTTGGAATAGTTTCAGAAGGAATGGTACCAGCTCCTCTTTGTACCTCTGGTAGAATCTGGTTGTGAACCCATCTGGTCCTGGACTATTTTTGGTTGGTGGGCTATAAATTGCTGCCTATATTTCAGAACTTATTATTGGTCTAGTAGGGATTCAACTTATTCCTGGTTTAGTCTTGGAAATGAGTAGGTGTCCAAGAATTTATCCATATCTTCTATATTTTCTGGTTTATTTGCATGGAGCTGTTTGTAGTATTCTCTGATGGTAGTTTGTATTTCTGTGGAATCGGTGGTAATATCCCTTTTATCATTTTTATTGCATCTATTTAATTCTTCTCTCTTTTCTTCTTTATTAGTCTGGCTAGTGGTTTATCTATTTTGTTGAGCTTTTCAAAAAACCAGCTCCTGGATTCATTGATTTTTTGAAGGGTTTTTTGTGTCTCTATCTCCTTCATTTCTGCCCTGGTTTTTTGTGTCTCTATCTCCTTCATTTCTGCCCTTAGTTATTTCTTGTCTTCTGCTAGTTTGAACATCTTTATTTCTGCCTCCATTTCATTATTTATCCAATATTCATTCAGGAGCAGGTTGTTCAGTTT
Organism: Saguinus oedipus; assembly: GCA_031835075.1. Lineage (NCBI taxonomy): Eukaryota > Metazoa > Chordata > Mammalia > Primates > Cebidae > Saguinus > Saguinus oedipus. Next base: position 42,802,955 of record CM063187.1, on the reverse strand, counting down.
CCATGTAGTTGTGTGGTTTTGAGTGAGTTTCTTAATCCTGAGTTCTAATGTAATTGCACTGTGGTCTGAGAGACCATTTGTTATAATTTCCATTCTTTTGCATTTGTTGAGGAGTTATTTACTTCCAATTTTGTGGTCGATTTTAGAATAAGTACAATGTGGTGCTGAGAAGACTGTATATTCTGTTGATTTGGGGTGGAGAGTTCTGTAGATGTCTATTTGGGCCACTTGGTCCAGAGCTGAGTTCAAGTCCTGGATATCCTTGTTAATTTTGTGTCCTGGTGATCCGTCTAATATTGGCAGTAGGGTGTTAAAGTCTCCCAATATTATTGTGTGGGAGTCTACGTCTTTTGTAGGTCTCTAAGAACTTGCTTTACGAGTCTAGGTGCTCCTGCATTGGGAGCATATATATTTAGGATGTTAGCTCTTCTTGTTGCATTGATCCCTTTACCATTATGTAATGCCCTTCTTTGTCTCTTTTGGTCTTTGGTGGCTTAAAGCTGGTTTTATCAGAAACTAGGATTGAAATGCCTGATTTTTTTTTTTTTTTGCTCTCCATTTGCTTGGTAAATCTTCCTCCATCTCTTTATTTTGAGCCTATGTGTGTCTTTGCATGTGAGATGGGTCTCCTGAATACAGCATAAAATGCATCTTGACTCTTTATCTAGTTTTCCAGTCTGTGTCTCTTAATTGGGGCATTTAACCCATTTACATTTAAGATTAATATTGTTATGTGTGAATTTGATCCTGCCATTATAATGCTAGCTGGTTATTTTGGCCTTTAGTTGATGTAGTTTCTTCATAGTGTCAATGGTCTTTATAATTTGGTGTGTTTTTTTAGTGGCTGGTACCTCTTGTTTCTTTACATTGATGATGGAAGGCCCATTCCTCAAAATAATAAAAGCCATATGTGTCAGACCCACACCTAGTGTCATCCTGAATGGGGAAAACCTGAAAGCCTTTTCTCTCAGATCTGAAACCCAATAAGGATGGATATTTTCACACTGTTATTCCACATAGTACCAGAAGTCCTAGCTAGAGAAATTAGACAAGAAAAAAAAAAACCCAAAACAAAGGGCATCCCAATTGGAACAGAAGAAGATAACATAATCTTCAAAACATTTGTAGAGTCTTCAAGACTCTACAAAAAAACATTAGAACTGATCAAACAAATTCAGTAAGATGCCTGTGTCCTTAATGGTATTGTCTAGGTTTTCTTCTAGGGTTTTTATGGTTTTAGGTCTTACATTTATGTCTTTAATCCATCTTGAGTTATTTTTGTGTAAGGTGTAAGGAAAGTGTCCAGTTTCATTTTTCTGCATATGGCTAGCCAGTTTTCCCAACACCATTTATTAAATAGGGAATCCTTTCCCCATTGCTTGTTTTTGTCAGGTTTTTCAAAGATCAGATGGTGGTAGATGTGTGGTGTTATTTCTGAGGCCTCTATTCTGTTCCATTGGTCTATGTATCTGTTTTAGTACCAGTATCAGGCTGTTTGGGTTACTGTAACCTTTTAATATAGTTTGAAGTCAGGTAGCATGATGCCTCCAGCTTTGTTTTTCTGCTTAGGATTGTCTTGGCTATGTGGGCTCTTTTTGTTTGTTTGTTTGCTCCATATAAAATTTAAAGTAGTTTTTTTCTAATTCTGTGAACAAAGTCAATGGTAGCTTGATGGGGATAGCATGAATCTATAAATTACTTTGGGCAATATGACCATTTTCACAATATTACTTCTTTCTATCCATGAGAATAGAATGTTTTTTCATTTGTTTGTGTCCTCTTTTACTTCCTTAAGCGGTGGTTTGTAGTTTTCCTTGAAGAGGTTCTTCACATTCCTAAAGTATCTAGGAATAGAACTTATTCCTAGATACTTTATTCTCTGTAGGAATTGTGAATGGGACTTCAACTCATGCTTTGGCTCTCTGTTTGTCTATTATTGTTGTATATAAATGCTTGTGATTTTTGTATCCTGAGACTTTGCTGAAGTTACTTATCACCTTAAGAATATTTTGGGCTGAGATGATGGGGTCTTCTAAATATACCATCATGTCTCTAATTTGACTTTCTCTCTTCCTATTTGAATACCCTTTATTTCTTTTCCTTGTATGATTGCTATGGCCAGAACTTTCAATACTATGTTGAATAGGCATGGTGAGAGAGGTCATTCTTGTCTTGTGCTGGTTTTCAAAGGGAATGCTTCCAGCTTTTGCCCATTTAATATGATATTGGCTGTGGGCTTGTCATAAATACATCTTGTTATTTTGAGATAAGTTTCATCAATATCTGGTTTATTGAGAATTTTTAGCATGAAGTGGTGTTGAATTTTATCGAAGGCCTCTTCTGCATCTGTTGAGATAATCATGTTATTTTTGTCATTGCTTCTGCCAATGTGATGGGTTACATTTATTAATTTGTGTATGTTGAACCAGCCTTCCATAACAGGTATGATACCAACCTGATTGTGGTGGATAAACTTTTTGATGTATTGCTGGATTTGGTTTGCCAGTATTTCATTGAGGATTTTCGCATCAATGTTCATCAGAAATACTGGCCTAAAATTTTCTCTTTTTGTGGTGTCTCTGCCAGGTTTTGGTATCAGGATGATGCTGGCCTCATAAAATGAGTTAGAGAGGAGTCTCTCTTTTTCTATTGTTTGGAATATTTTCAGAAGGAATGGTACCATCTCCTTTTTGTACCTCTGGTGGAATTCATCTGTGAATCTGTCTGGTCCTGTGCTTCCTTTTGGTTGGCAGGCTATTAATTACTGCCTCAATTTCGGAACTTGTTATTTGTCTATTCAGGGTTTTGACTTTTTCCTGGTTTAGTCTTGAAAGGGTGTATATATCCAGGAATTTATTTATTTCCCTAGATTTTCTAGTTTGTTTGTGTAGAGGTGTTTATAGTATCATTTGATGTTAGTTTGTACTTCTTTGAGATCAGTGGTGATATTCCCCGCATCATTTTTTATTGCGTCTGTTTGCGTCTTCTCTTATTCTTTATTAGTTTGGCTAGCAGTCTATCTATTTTGTTAATTTTTTCAAGTCCACTCCTGGATTAATTTAATTTTTGAAGGGTTTTTTGTGTATCTATTTCCTTCAGTTCTGCTCTGATCTTAGTTATTTCTCATGTTCTGTTAGCTTTTGAATGTTTGCTCTTGCTTCTCTAGTTCTTTTAATTGTGATGTTAAGTTGTTGATTTTAGATTTTTCCTGCTTTCTCTTTTTGAAATGAAGAAAAAAATGTTTAGAGCAGTCAGAAAGAAAGGTTGGGTTATCCACAAAGCAAAGCCCATTAGGCTAGCAGCAGATCTCTTTGGAGAAACCCCATAAGCCAGAAGAGAGTGGGGGCCAATATTCAACATTCAAAGAAAAAAAAAAATCTTCAATCCAGAATTTTATATCCAGCCAAACTAAGCTTCAGAAACAAATGAGAGATAAAATTTTTTACAGACAAGCAAATGCTGAGAGATTTTGTCACCACCAGGCCTGCCTTACAAGAGCTCCTGAAGGAAGCACTAAGTATGGCAAGGAACAACTGGTACCAGCCACTGCAAAAACATACTAAATTGAAAACACCATTGACACTATAAAGAAACTGCATCAACTAATGTACAAAATAATCAGCTAACATCATAATGACATAATGTACATAATAATCAGCTAGGATCAAATTCACACATAACAATATTAACCTTAAATGTAAATGGGCTAAATGCCCCAATTAAGAGACACAGACTGGCAAATTGGATAAAGATTCAAGAATTGGCCAGGTGCGGTGGCTCATGCCTGTAATCCAAGCACTTTGGAGGCCAAGGAGGGTGGATCACCTGAGGTTGGGAGTTCAAGACCAGCCTGACCAACATGGTGAAACCCCATCTTGAAAAAAAAAAAGAATCAAGACTCATTGGTGTGCTGTATTCAGGAGACCCATCTCACATGCAAAGATACACATAGGCTCAAAATAAAGGGATGGAGGAAGATTTACCAAGAAAATGGAAAGAAAAAAAAAAAAAAAAAAGAAATCAGGGTTGCAATCCTAGTCTTTGATAAAACAGACTTTAAGCCAACAAAAATCAAAAGAGACAAAGAAGGGCATTACATAATGGTAAAGGGATCAATGCAACAAGAAGAGCTAACTATCCTAAATGTATATGCACGCAATGCAGGAGCACCCAGATTTATAAAACAAGTTCTTAGAGACCTACAAAGAGACTTAGACTCCTACACAATAATAATGGGAGACTTTAACACCCCACTGTCAATATTAGACAGAACCGAGACAGAAAATTAACAAGGATATCCAGGACTTGAACTCAGCTCTGGACCAAGTGGCCCGAATAGATATCTACAGAACTCTCCACCCCAAATCAACAGAATATACATTCTTCTCAGCACCACATAGCACATATTCTAAAACTGGCCATATAATTGGACATAAAACACTCCTCAGCAAATGCAAAAGATTGAAAATCATAACAAACAGTCTCTCAGACCACAGTGCAATCAAATTGGAACTCAGGATAAAAAAATCACTCAAAACCACACAGCTACATGGAAACTGAACAATCTGCTTCTGAATGACTACTAGGTAAATAATAAAATGAATACAGAAATAAATGTACTGCTTCTTTTACCTAACCTAACATTCAGTTACCTTAATGTGTCAATGCACAGTGAGTTACACTCTTCATGCCTTTCTTCATTGGTTTTTCCAGTATGGACTGAAATTTCCTCTCCTCTCACTGGAAATTTTCAGGTTCTAACTAGGCACACTCTCCTCATTACACCATACCTGTAATAGTCTGGTCAGTTCTCTACTTTCAAAATGAATTATAGGCCCCATCACCAGTATGGAATTCATTTCTTGGAGAATTAGGCAATTTTTGCTCTGAGTCAATGGAGACTATCCTGGAACCCATGATTTCCTGCGGAGAACATGTCTGATTTCATGTCTGCTTGCCCCTGGATGACACTCATTTTATTGGAATAAGCTACAGAGTCCTACATGCCAGAAATTTACAGATGCAACACTGTTCCTAGCAAACTATGAATGACATTCTTCACAGAATTAAAAGAAAAACTATTTTAAAATTCACATGGAACCAAAAGAGAGCCAAATAACTGAGGCAATTTTAAGCAAAAAGAACAAAGCTAGAGGCATCACATTACCCAACTTCAAACTATACTACAAGGCTACAGTAACCAAAACAGCATAGTTTTGCTATGAAAACAGATGCATAGAACAATGGAACAGAATGGAGAGCTCAGAAGTAAGGCCACGCCTCTACAACCATTTGATCTTCGACAAAGCTGACGAAATAAGCAATGGAAGAAATGACTTTCTTTCTTTTTCCTTTTTTTTCTTTTTTTAAGATGGGGTTTCACCATGTTGTTCAGGCTTGTCTTGAACTCCCGACCTCAGGTGATCTGCCCGCCTCGGCCTCCCAGAGTGCTGGGATTACAGGCCTGAGCTACCGCATCCGGCCGAAAAAATGACTTTCTATTAAAGAAATGGTACTGGGAGAACTGGCTAGCCACATGCAGACTATTGAAACTGGACCCCTTCTTTACACCATATAGGACAATCAACTCAAGGTAGATTAAAGACTTAAATGTAAAACTCAAAACTCTAAACACCCTGGAAGACAACCTAGGCAACACCATGCAGGACATAGGCATGAGCAAAGATTTCATGATAAAGATGTCAAAGGCAATCACAAGAAAAGCAAAAATTGACTAACAGAATCTAATTAAACTAAAGAGGTTCTGCACAGCAAAGAAAACTATCAACAGAGTAAACAGACAGCCTACAGAATGGGAGAAAATATTTTCCAACTATGTATCTGAAGAAGGTCTAATATCCTAGCATCTATAAGAAACTCCAACAACTTTACAAGAAGAAACAAACCCATAAAAAAGTTGGCAAAGGGCTCGGCACAGTGGCTCACACCTGTAATTCCAGCACTTCGGGCAGCCAATGCTGGTGGATCATATGAACCCAGGAATTTGTGAACAGGCTGGGTAACATGGCAAAACCCCATGTCTACTAAAAATAGAAAACATTAGTCTGGCATGGTGACATGTACCTGTAGTCCCAGCTACTTAGGAAACTCAGCTGGAAGGATCACCTGAGCCCCGGAGCCAGAGGTTATGGTGAGCCATGTTGGTGTCACACCACCCCAGCCTGAGTGTCAGAGTGAACATATAATAAAAGTAAAAAAAAATAAATCAAAGAAAAAACAACAATCTCACCTTTCTCCCGGAGTCTGCATGAGAAACAGTGTCTCTTAAACTTTGATTTAAATGAACACCAAGAGAAATGAGAGGGTGTAACTAGAGCTTAGGTGTGTGACAGTCAGATGAGAGTGGCCCTCACCTGGCAGAGCCAAGCGGCCTAGTGTGGGGCAGGTTCATGCAGGAACTTTCTCTACTTCTCTGCCCAGATCCTCCTGAGGATCAGCATCAGTGTTCTCCTAGAAAGTTTAAAGGCAAAGAGAAGAATTACCTTTTAGGGCTAATGTCTTTCCCCTAAATAGCCAACATTTTTTTTTTTTTTGCCATTGTACAAATTGGAAAAACATACACCTTCTGGGTAGATTCTGCATAGTGGAGAAAAGGCTTGAGAGGCATAAAGGCTGGACTTTACTATCACTACCCCTCAGTCTATCATCCTTATCTATGCATTTCCCTGGTAACCCAATCCACAGCCTTGTACCTCCCACTGTCATTTCTGCTGCATTACAGACACAGACCTGCAAATAGCTTTGGTTGCTGGGAGGAGCATAGAATCTGGAATGAAGCCAGAGGGAAAGGCTGAAAGGGATCATTTAAATGCTGCAAGTCCGAGGTTTACTCAGAACACTAGACAGAAGACTGGACACAATTCTAAAGATCACCCAGAAAGAGAAACCAATGTCATCTCTACCCGTGAGTTGAAAAGGCACAGCCTTCAATAATCTCAAGTCACACAAACCAAGAAAGAAATGGAAAATTGTATGGGATGAAAATATGAGCATTTCTACTGTGCATGCTTTGCTGAGAGTTGTGGCTGTGTGGAAAAGAAACCCTGAGGCTGTGGTATCTGAGATGCTTGTGGGGTGTGGGGTGTGGACCCTGGACCAGTGTAACCCTCTGTGAGCATGTGGTGGTGTCTGATGAGAATGAGATCTGCTGAGATGATGTGACTTTAGATGGAAGATGGATGCCCCACCAGGATAAGATGTGTGAGTGAGTATAAGGGAGTGAGTGTGCTTTGTCTTCCTGTCCGTGATGTGAGTGTGTGTGAGCACAGCCAGACCAGTGCATGAGCATCTTTATGTGCATAGTGAGTAGTGTGTGACTCAGTGAGCGGTGTGGCTCTGTGTGACTATGGGTGTGTGAGCTAGAATTTGACTGTGTATTGAAGTGGGAACATGCATCTGGCGCATGTGAAACTTCCTCCCCACACAGCAACACCTCTGATGAAGAATCTGTGTGTCTTTTTATGTGTGTCAATGTGGATCCCAGGTGGCTTAACTGGTGGGGCTCTTGGGGATTGTGAGTTACCAAGGACTCAGATCACTTATGAGAGCAAAATGTATGATCAGTAGATGTCTCTTCCCAGTAAGAGTGGGGAAGATGAATGCAGAATATGGGGGTGATGGTTCCTGAGGTGGGGTCTGCACAAAGTGACCACTGGTTCTTGCTTCCAACTCAGCTACCCTGTCCCCAACCTATCCTGTTCTTCCTGTTGTGGGACGGGAGGATGTGCAGATGATGGTTTGCTAGGGAAGGACAGCAGAGGCAGTGGTTTCAGACACCGAGTCATGCAAACTATCCACTGTAATCTGTGTCTGAACTGAGACTAAACTTGTTTCTCCATCCATGAAGGAACAAATTTAGTCTCAGTTCAGACAGAGCTTACAGTGGATATCAGTCAACAAAGCAGCTGGGTTCACTGGCTCATGGCTTTAATTCCACCAATTTGGGAGGCAAAGATAAGAGAATAACTTGAGGCCAGATGTTTAAGACCCTTTCTTTAAAAAACTTTAAATATCAGACTGGTAGAGTGACAGGCACCTTTCATCCCAACTACTCAAGAGGGAGCAGGTGTGTGAGGATCACCGCAGCCAGGAATTCGAGGTTTCAGTGAGCTATGATTGCACCACTGCATGTCAGCTTGGGCAAAAGAGCAAGACCCTATCTCAAAAATACAGAAAAATTGTCAACCACTTGTAGTCGTAGTAGAAACCAGTAATTTCCTCCAGTTATGTCCCTGATCCACAGGCTTCATTTGTGCGAGCACTGGGGCTGTGCTCTCAGCAGTGTGGCCCCTTCTGGGAAGGACGTCCATTGCCCTTGATGGTTGTGATGCATGTGCATCCCACACATAGGGGTTTCCTATTTTTTTTTTTTTTTGAGACGGAGTTTCGCTCTTGTTACCCAGGCTGAAGTGGAATGGCGCGATCTCAGCTCACCACAACCTCCGCCTCTTGGGTTCAAGCAATTCTCCTGCCTCAGCCACCTGAGTAGCTGGAACTACAGGCGCGTGCCACCATGCCCTGCTAATTTTTGTATTTTTAGTAGAGACGGGGTTTCACCTCGTTGACCAGGATGGTCTCAATCTCTTGACCTCGTGATCCACCCGCCTCAGCCTCCCGAAGTGCTGGGATTATAGGCGTGAGCCACCGCACCCGGCCCCATTTTTTTTTTTTTAATAATTTCCCTCTCTGTTTAAACAAGTGTTGTTTCTCACTGGAGTGAATGTTTAAACTCTTACATTATCAAGTCTTGTTTTTATTTTCAGAGGTGAAAATGAAGGCAGGTCAGTGTTTCAGGACTCCCTTGTTCTGTTAGTTCACCCCTAACAAGACCTACACATTCCAAGGATTAGGGTAAAAGTTTTACATATATTAACTCCTCTATTATGGAGAACATCCTAAAACATAGGAATTCCTGATAATCCTCCTTGTCCTAGGGAAACTGAGGCAGGGAGAGTTCAAGTAATGGATCTAAGATTGCACTGCTTGAAAGAGGCAGAATGAGTACCGGAATTGAGGCATCCTGGCTCCTGAACCCTTGCTCTTACCTCTGGGTCCACCATATCTTCAGGAATATGGGCCCCTGACTTTGGAAGGGTGAAAGGGGGAGGCCTCAGAGTCTGCCCTTTGATCTCTAAACTCCTGCACCATGGGAATCTGTTACAGGAGGGGAGGCTGCACCTGACCCTGCACCTCTCACTCACCCTCAATACCCTGGCAGGTGCCATACAAACTGCCTGTATCCTTGTCTATTGGTTCCTGTGTAATAATCAAAGGAACACCGATCCTCTCTTTTCTGTGAGTACTCCATGGTCCAATGGTGGGGGTGGAGGAGAAGGGAGAATATTTGCTAAGGGCTTGATGTTATGTGTGAGTGATGTGGAAATGTCTAGCTGGCAGGATGGAGGTTTCATGCAGGTGCAGGTCCTGGAGACCCTCCAGCACCCAGCATGAGACCTGCAGCAATTGCATGTGGGCCAGCCATGGGGCCTAGGGGAGGAGAACACTCAGTGGGTTGGAGTTGGAGCTCTTCATCAAGGGGCATTGAATTTTCAGGGAATAAACAAGTCAGGCCCGGGTCAGTGACTGGCTCAGTTTTCATCTGGGCATGAGAAGCACAGCATCTCCCTGCTGGGGGCATGCGGAGCTGAAGCATCCCCACAGGGACCAGGCCTGCAGTATCATCAGGGAGACTTTTGCGCTGGGTAAAGGGAGGAAGGGATTTGTGTGTGTGTTGAGTGTGTTTGCGCAAGGGAGATACCTGCCCACCCTGCTGTGTGCTTTGCCCTCAGCAATGACCCACAGCTGCAGGTGGATTTCCACACTGGAATGGATGAGGACTCAGAAATTGCCTTCCATTTCCGAGTGCACTTTGGCCATCGTATGGTCATGAACAGTCGTGAGTTTGGGATATGGAAGTTGGAAGAGAAATCATACTTCGTGCCCTCTGAGAATGGAGAACCATTTGAACTGCGCATCTATGTGCGTCACAGTGAGTACGAGGTGAGCACCCCAGGAGCTCCCAGCACCCGGGCTCTGTGGGCTCCCAGAGCAGGAGGCAGCTCTCATTGACCTGGCCTCACCAGTCCCAAGGGGCCTGTCTTTCATAACTACTCCTGCCACAGGTCCTCATCATAGAGCACACTCTGCTTGCACTGCCATCCTCAGCTCTTTCCCAAATCTGACCAAGGTCAAGGTCAGCTCACCTTCCATTTTCCCCAAAGTAGGGACTCTCCTCTGCTTTTTCATAGTGTTCATTTCTACTTATGCCATTATTTAAATTTTCATTTAGCTGAGTGAATACAATATACTTAAGAAAAAAGTTGTTTTAATCAGTCAAAAATTAAGTCTTCATTTCACTTCTGGGTCCCAATTCTACTCATTAGAACAACATTACCAGAGCTCTGCTCTCCTTCAGAGAGAATTTTTTTTTTTTTGAGACAGAGTCTCACTTTATCATCCAGGTTGGAGTACAATGGCGTGATCTCAGCTCACTGCAACCTTCACCTGCTGGATTCAAGTGATTCTCTTGCCTTAGCCTCCCAAGTAGCTGGGATTACAGGCACGTACCACCACACCTGGCTAATTTTTGTATTTTTAGTGGAGATGGGGTTTCACCATGTTGACTAGGCTGGTCTTGAACTCCCGACCTCAAGATATTCACCCAACTCGGCCTCCCAATATACTGGGATTACAGGCATGAGCCACCATGCCCAGCCCTTCAGAGGAAATCTTTGCCTATGGAAGCATATAGATACGTCTATGATTTCATCTGTTTTAAAGCACATCCTGGTATAACTTACTCTACAGGTTACCATTTAGGAACTAAGTTGATTTGTTGTCAAAGAATGTATCTTAAAGACATTATCAAACCACGGTGCTGCTTCAGTTTTTAAAGATTGCATAACATTGCATTAAGAAGTTTGCCCAAAATTATTAAACTTGACCCATTTTGGGCACTAAAGTTGTTTGCAATATTTTGCTCTCATGAGTAATGCTGTATTAAGTTTTCTAATCAATCCTTTTGTCATTACCAACCTCCCAATACTTATTTTGGAAGATAATTACAAAAAAATGGAAAAACTGGCTCAAAAATGTGTGCATTTTAAATTTGAAAAAATTAATATTAATAAAGTGACTTTCTCTATAGCCTCAAAATAAGGAATATATCCATACTTCTGGCTTTCTCTAATGAATACGGCAAACGATTCACATCTTATTCAGATTCAAGTGAGGGATCTTTTCCTATGCTTTGAAGTTGTTTAACATAATATCCTACGCTTTACAAGACCTGTGCTTCTTTAACTCTCTAACACTGGGTTTTACTCTTTGCCAACAGCATCTCAGATGTAGGCTATTCCAAAGAGAAACTGTGCTATCAGTAGTAAAAGGCAGTCACATTTCATGGAAATGAAAAGTATGCATCTCAATGAACATGGTTGAGTAGTAACTCTGTGGCAGGCCCTGTGCAAGATGCAGAGTCTCAAGTTCCTGAGACACAGTCCCTAGTGATGGGGATCATTCAGGTTAGAAGGGAAGCTGAGTTAACAGAGACTGTGCGACAGAGCTTAGAACTTCACTAGAAGAACCAGAGAAAGCATTAGAAACAAAGTTGGCAACTGTCTCAAATAGGCACAAACGTCTTGTGTAAACAGAAGTGTGTCTACTAAGTTCACTTGCATAACTAGGAGTTTTCTTGGGGAAAGTTATTGGTACTAAGGCAGAGTGGAGAGGAGGCTGAAAACTTGTTTGGTGGCCTACTGTCTTTCTGATGCATTTTTTTCCTCCTGTAGGTAAAGGTAAATGGCCAACGCATTTACAGCTTTGTCCACCGACTCCCGCCATCATTTGTGAAGATGATGCAAGTGTGCAGAGATATCTTCCTCACCTCAGTGTGTGTCTGCAATTGAGAGAGATGATCACATTCCTCACTGCTGAGGAATCCCTTTTTCTACCTGACCATGGGATTCCTAGAACCTGCTAACAGAATAATCCCTCGTTATCCCTTCCCCGACACTTGGTTATTAAAAAAGCACCAAACCTCACATGCTTTGGTTCTTGCTTTAAGAGGGGGAAAGAGGAAGTGGTCATCCTCAAGAGGGGTCAGGGCATTTATGGGAGGCATCAAAAAATCAAAGGGGATAAACCTTCTTGTTCTACTACAAGGACACATGCACACAAATGTTCATTGCAGCACTGTTCCCAATAGCAAAGACCTGGAACCAACCCAAATGCCCATCGATGATGGACTGGACTGGGAAAATGTGGCACATATACACCATGGAATATTATGCAGCAATCAAAAATGATGAGTTTGTGTCCTTTGTAGGGACATGGATGAATCTGGAGAACATCATTCTCAGCAAACTGACACAAGAACAGAAAATGAAATACCGCATGTTCTCACTCATAGGCGGGTGATGAACAACGAGAACACATGGACACAGGGAGGGGAGCACTACACACTTGGGTCTATTGGGGGGAATAGGGAAGGGACAGCTGTGGGGGGAGTTGGGGAGGGATAGCATGGGGAGAAATGCCAGATGTGAGTGAAGGGGAGGAAGGCAGCAAATCACACTGCCATGTGTGTACCTATGCAACTATCTTGCATGTTCTGCACATGTACCCTAAAACCTAAAATGCAATAAAGAAAAAACCTTCTTGTGACAAAGGAAGTCAGTGACAAGGTCCCTGGAATGTCTGAGAAGACATTAGAAACAGCATGCTTCTATAGCACGTAGTTGACGTCATACCGTCTGAACCAAATTACTTACTCAATCTCAGATGACTCATGGCACTGAAATGTTAGGTAGCTGTTTACAGCCAGGAAGGTGTACCTGGTGACTCTGGGGAAACCCTTGAGGAAAATTATGTGGAATTTCTTAATTTTTTCCATTGTTCTCAGGATGCTTATTGTGTATGAACACTGTGCCTGGCTTTGTGCGGGCTGCTGTGAAGTAACTGAAGAAAAAGATGACAAGTTTTGCATGTAAAGTTTTCAATCCAATAGGGAATCACTAGAGCCCAGTGATTTCCCCTGAAGAATTCCAGTTATCCTTATTTTCAAACATTTGAAGATGTTTTCATTTTATGTGGGCAGAATCCAGGGGCTTCTCTTTGGAAATAACTGATTACTGCATCCACGCCAACATCTACAGTTTGTGTGTGTGTGTGTGTGTGTGTGTGTGTGTTTTAAATGATGGCTATTCTTGCAGGAGTGAGGTGGTATCACATTGTGGTTTTGATTTGCATTTCCGTAATTATTACTGATGTTGAGCTTTTTTTTTCTTTTCTTTTTTTTGGCCATTTATATATCTTCTTTTGAGAATTCTCTTCACATTTTTAGCCCATTTTTTGATGGGATTGTTTGTCTTTTTTCTTGCTTCATTTGAGCTCCTTGTAGATTCTGGATGCATCTTTTGTCGATGCAGTTTGTGAATATTTTTCCCACTGTGTGAGTGATGTGTTTACTCTGCTGATCATTTCTTTTACTGTACAGAAGATTTTTAGTTTAATTGGGTCTCAGTTATCTATTTTTGTTGCATTTGCTTTTGGGTTCTTAGTCATGAATTCTTTGCTTAAGCCAATGTCTAGAAGAATTTTTCCAACATTATCTTGTTGAATTTTAATGGCTTCACATCTTAGATTTAAGACTTCGATCCACCTTGAGTTGATTTTTGTATAAGATGACAGATGAGAGTTCAGTTTCATTCTTCTACATGTGGCTTGTCCATGTTCCCAGCACCATTTACTGAGTATGGTTTTCTTCCCCCACTGATATGGTTTGGGTCTGTGTCCCTCCCAAATCTCACATCAAATTGCAATCCTCAATGTTGGAGGAGGGACCTGGTGGGAGATGATGTGAACATGGCGGTGAATTTTCCCCTTGCATTTCTCATGATAGTCAGTCAGTCCTCAGGAGATCAGGTTGTTTAAAAGTGTAGCATCCCCTGATTTACTCTCTTCAACCTGCTCCAGCCATGCCTGTTAGACATGCCGGCTTCTCCTTCACCTTACACTATGTAAGTTTCCTGAGGCCTCCCCAGCCACACTACTTGTACAACCTGTGGAATCATGAACTAATTACACGTTTTCTTTATAAATTACCCAGTTTCTGGTATTTCTTTATAGCAGTGTAAGAATGAACTCATATAAAAAATTGGTACCAGGAGTGGAGCATTTCTAGGAATATAACTGAAAATGAGGGACCAACTTTGGAACTGGGTAATGGGTAGAGGTTGGAACAGTTTGGAGGGCTAGAAGAAGTCAAGAAGATAAAATAAAGTTTTGAACTTCCCAGAGACTTGTGGAATGGTTGTGACCAAAATGCTGATAGTGATATGGACAGTGAAGTCCAGGCTGAGGAGGTCTCAGGTGGAGATGAAGAACCTGTTGGGAGCTGGAGTAAAGGTTGCTCTTGCTATACTTTAGCAAAGAGACTGATGGCATTTTTCTCCTCCTCTACAGATGTGTGGAACTTCAAACTTGAGAGGTCATTAATAGCATCTGGCAGAAGACATTTCTAAGCAGCAAAGCATTCAAGAGTAGCCTGCCAACTTCTAACAATGTATGGTCATGTGCATAAGCAAAGAGATAATATGAAGCTGGAATATTTAAATATATTTAAATATATTTAAATAATATATTTAAATATATTTAAATAATATATTTAAAAGGGAAGCAGAACATAAACGTTTGAAAAATTTGTAGCGCGATCATGTTGTAGAAAAGAAAATCTCATTTTCTGGGAAGGAATTCAAGTTTGCTGCAAACATTTGCATAAGTAAAGAGGAGTCAAGACAACAAATGCCTTAAAGGCATTTGTTGACTTTCACGGCAGACCCTCCCATCATAGGCCCACAGGCCTAGGAAGAATGGTTCTGTAAGGTGGGCCCAGGGCCCTGCTGCATTGCACAATCTTGGGACACTTCTCCCTGCATCCCAGCTGCTCAAACTCTAGCCATGGCTAAAAGGGTGCCAAATACATCTCAGGCTGCTACTTCAGAGGGTGCAAGCCATAAGTCTTGACAACTTCCATGTGTTGTTAAACCTACGGGTGCACTGAGGGCAAGAGCTGAGGCTTGGGAGCCTCTGCCTAGATTTCAGAGGATATATGAAAATGCCTGGATGTCCAGACACAAATCTGCTGCAGGGGCAGAGCCCTCATGGATAACCTCTACTACATAAGTGCATAGGGAAAATGTGGGGTTGAAGCCCAAACACAAGTTCCCACTAGGGCACTGACTAGTGGAGCTGTGACGAGAGCCACCATCCTCCAGACCCCAGAATGGTGGATCCACTGGCAGCCTGCATCATGTGCCTGGAAAAGCTTCAGGCACTCAATGCTAGCCTGTAAAAGCACTCACAGGAGGTATACCTTGCAGAGCCACATGGGCAGAGATGCCCAAGGCCTTGGGAGCCCACTCTTCACATCAGTGTGGCCTGGATGTGAGACACGGATATTTTGGTGCTTTAAGATTTAATGACTACCCTGCTGGGTTTCAGATTTCAGAGGCCTGTAGCCCCTTTGTTTTTGCAGATTTTTTCCCTTGTGGAAAGGTAGTATTTACCCATTGCTTATACCTCCATTGTGTCTTGAAAGTAATTAACTTGTTTTGATTTACAGGCTCTTAGGTTGAAGGGATTCACTTTGTCTCAGATGAGACTTTTTGGACTTTGGGCATTTGAGTTAATGTTGAAATGAGTTAAGACTTTGGGGGACTGTTGGGAAGGCATGATCATATTTTGCAGTGTGAGAAAGCCATGAGACTTGGGAAGGGCCAAGGGTAAAATGAATGGTTTGGGTCTGTTTCCCTGTTTAAATGTCACATCAAATTGTAATCTTCAGTGTTGGAGGAGGGGCCTGGAGGAAGGTGATTGGATCATGAGGGTGATTTCCCCTTTGCTGTTCTTGTGACAGTGACTGAATCCTCAAAGATCTGGTTGTTTAAAACTGTGTAGCACTTCCTTCTTTGCTCCGTCTTACTCCTACCATATAAGACGTGCCAGCAGCTCCTATGCCTTCTGCCATAATTGTAAGTTTCTTGAGGCCCCCCAACCATTCTTCCTATAAAGCCTGTGGAATTGTTGGCCAATTAATCCTCTTTTCTTAATAAATTATTCATTTTTAGGTATTTATAGGAGTGTGAGAATAGAATAATACACCCATTTTATGTTTTTGTATGCTTTGTTGAAGATTCATTGGCTGTATTTGGCTTTATTTCTAGCCTCTATATTCTGTTCCATTGGTCCACGTGCCTACTTTTATACAAGTACCTGCTGCTTTGGTAACTATAGGTGTGTAGTATAATTTGAAGTCGGGTAATGTGATACCTCCAGATTTGTTCTTTCTGCTTAGTTACCGCTTTGACTATTTGGGCTCCTTTTTGGTTTTGCATTAAATTTTAGGATTTTTTTCTAGTACTTTGAAGAATGATGATGATATTTTGATGAAAATTGCATTGAAACTTAGATTGCTTTGGGCAGAATGGTCATTTTCATAATATTTATTTTACCCATTCATGAGCATGGGGTATGTTTTCATTTGTTTGTGTTGTCTATGATTTTTGAGACACGCTCTGGCTCTGTGGTCCTGGCTGGGATGAAGTGGTGTGATCATTGCTGTCTGCAACCTCAAACTCCTGAGCTCAAGTGACTCTTCTGCCTTGGCCTGCTAAAGCCCTGGGATTACAGGCATGAGCCACCATACCCAGAACCATAGACCATTGTTCTTTAAGAGAAAAACAAGTTCATTAACCCTAAGGGTAGCCTCCAGGAGTTCAGATATGACATTAACTAATTACTAGTGACTCCCCTCTACTGAAATGACCATGTGAAAGCAAGCATGCATGGAGGAAGAAAGGAAAATAAGGAAAACAAGTCTCTCGTGATTTTCATCATACAAGCTCGGTTACGATTCAGTAGGCAGAATGCAGTCAATCACCTGCTGACATGGGTGTACAAAAGGCCACCCCCTCACCTCAAAAAGGAATTCTGCAATGCAGTTCACACTCTACTCCTTCTCCCTGAAATTAGACTAAGCTAAATCTACCAAGTCTGTTCCAACTAAGCAGCCACTCTCAAGCCACTGACGATCCCTCATCTGTTCTTCTATCTCTATAATTTGCATATCCTGGACATTTTATATAAATAAAATCATATAATATGGCTTTTTGTTTCTGGCTTTTTTTTTCACTTAAAATATTAAACATATAAAGTTTTTTGAGATGGAGTCCCACTCTGTTGCCCAGGCTGGAATGCAGTGGCACGATCTCGGCTCACTGCAACCTCCGCCTCCCAGGTTCAAGCAATTCTCCTGCCTCAGCCTCCTGGGTAGTTGGGACTACAGGTGCAAGCCACCTTGCCCAGCTAATTTTCTTTATTTTTAGTAGAGACAGGTTTCACCATGTTAGCCAGAATGGTCTCGATCTCCTGACCTTGTGATCCAACCGCCTCAGCCTCCCAAAGTGCTGGGATTACAGGCGTGAGCCACTGTGCCCGGCCAACATGTTTTTAAGGTTCCTTTATGTTGTAGCATGTATCAGTATTCCTTATTTTGTAGTTGAATAAGATTCCATTTTGTGAAGATATCACAAATTTGTTTATCCTTTCAGCAGCTGATGAACAATTGGGTCATTTCTACTCTTTGAATATTGTCACTTTTTCTTTCTTTCATTCCTTATTTTAGTAAAAAGAATTCCAATGCAGTTAAAACCAAACCAAGTACTTCCATAATCCTATGATTACCATTGTACCCTACCATTCCAGTGCCACAGCTACTGCAGTCCTTCACATTCTCTCAGCACTTCCTGCCAGTAAAGCACAGGTGATAGTCTTAGTAACTGTGATACTAAGTATGCCATGGGTAATTAGTTCACTTATCAGCAATGGCTCTTTACTGTGATCTGCCTGATAAGATATTTAGGCTCCCATTATGAGGGTCCAACTTCTATGACCTTCTCTGGCAAAAAAGTTTGTTTCCACCATTTCCCCTGAAATATGAAATGTTTTTTAGTACTCTCTGCCCAGAAGATGAAATGAAGCATTTATCCATCTGCCACCATCCCCAGTTGTTACAAAGTTATCCTATTGGCATGAAGTCTTCCCAGTTTTGGTTTCCAGATGTATAGGTGCTGAGATTTCTGCAGGAGTCTTATTCCACCATCTCAAAGAAGCCCAGTGCCAGAAAGAGGAAGGTACTGGAAAGACAGATACGAAGGAAAGACACTGTGTGCACCTGCACGAAGTGCCTAGTGAGAAACTGTCTGGACCTGGTCACCTCAGTAATGGCTGGATGAAGAGGTGCGGCTGAGAGGATATCATGTGGTGCAAGAAAAACCTGATATACTGACTTCCTTTTAATTCCTAGTACACGCCAACCTACGAATTTTCATTTTTGGAGCTTCATGCATGACAAATTCAAAAAACATGAAAAAAATGTCATAGCAAGTCAGGGAGAATGTTCTAGATTAAAAGCGACTAAAGAAGCATAGAAACAAAGTGCATAAAACCTGATTGGATGGATTTAAAAACAGCTACAAAGGACATTCTTTTGGACAATTGGGGAAATTTAAATAGTACTGTAAATTAGATGTTGATTCTTTTTTTTTTTTGAGATGGAGTTTCGTTCTTGTTACCCAGGTTGGAGTGCAATGGCATGATCTCGGCTCACCGCAATCTCTGTCTCCTGGGTTCAAGCAATTCTCCTGCCTCAACCTCCCGAGTAGCTGGGACTACAGGCACATGCCACCATGCCCAGCTAATTTTTTTGTATTTTTAGTAGAGACGGGGTTTCACCTTGTTGACCAGGATGGTCTCGATCTCTTGACCTTGTGATCCACCTGCCTCAGCCTCCCAAAGTGCTGGGATTATAGGCGTGAGCCACCACGCCTGACCAGATGTTGATTCTTAGGTGGTGGCAGAGTAGAACTTCTATCAATCTTGTGGATCTGAAGATACAAAAATTGTCGGTTGGTGTTTGCCAACTGGGAGGGAGAGTTAGGCTTTTAGATGGAGCCCTGAAAGTGAGATATCCTAGAGCAGAGGTCCCCATTCTCCAATCTATATAGACCAGCAACAATCCGTGGCCTGTTAGGAATGGAGCCACATGGCAGGAGGTATCAGGTAAGCATTACTGCCTGCGTGGCATCCTGTCAAATCAGTCCCAGTATCAGATTCTCATAGGAGCACAAACTAACATTTTACAACCAGAATCCCACATTGTGGGTGCCACAATGTTTAGTTTTATTGCAAATGGTAGCACGACTATAACAATTGCCACAAGGGTGGTGTAGTAAAAAAAAAAAAAAAGTTTAAAACTTTACTCGCCCAAGGTTAAACATTTCCCTTTTTGGGATTTACAGAGTTACAAGTGCAATATCATGTATAATTAAAAATTTCCTGAAAATATGTAATATAAAGAAGTTTTAATATTTGGTAGCAAATTTTGAGAGGTAAGGGCAGAAATGACAAAATTATCTATTTAGGTAAAGTGGGACTGAGTCATATGAGTAATCTTTACTCAGTTACTTAATGTTTATGATTTTTAGCTTAAGATTTTCTATTTTTCCACATTGATATTCTGGTCATATCTCTGAGCTGCTAAGGGTTGTGCCTTCGGCTTTTAGGCTTTGACTTCAGTGTGATGTATTTATGAGTTGATTTTTGTAACTTTTGCTGCCAAGAGGGTTGAAAGAACAGTGTAGGGCCCCTTCCCAGCTTGGCTTAAGGAAGGATAGAGAGGAGAGTTTTCACTAATACTAAATTTCCTGGGCTAAATAGAGATCGTTTATTTCCTTGGACTTTTGCTCGTTATGTTAACGCCTTGAGGCTTCCCTGCCACTGACTTAGCTTCCTGATTAGCTACTTTATTTCCTTTGGCTACCTTATTTATTTTCTTTTGATGTTCCCTACAATGCATCCCTGCTATTTCTTGTGGAAGAAAATCTGTAATAACCTGTTAATTTCCTGGTGATACTTTATGGGAGATTCAGTAGTGGTAAAAAAAATATGCCTTTTAAAAATGGCAGCATAAGTATGGAAAATCAGAAAAGCATACTTGGGGTTAGTATAAATGTTTTGAACACAGTGACCTCTGCCTCTGGGCAGTTCAGTTTCCAGTGTTTTTGTCACAGCTTGGACAGGAATGAGGTTACTAACTACCTTGTTTTTGCTTAATTTACGTGCTGTTGTAAGAGCTATTAGCTCAGCCAATTGAGTGCTTGCGTTTGGGGAGAGTGACTACTGCTGATCCTGCCTTATGTACTTTTTTTACCAGCTGTTTTCTAACTAAGAGTTCCCTTTAGAGGAAAGTGATCCTGCCACATTATGTGGGCTGTAAACAGTTGAATTATTTTCTAGGGTTAACTTGGAGGCTTTTCTGACTAGTAGAGCTATGATGACAACACCTTGGAAGCATGTGTAAATAGGTCTTTCTAACTACAAGTAAGGCTGAGAAAAATACAGGATTAGAGTCTTCACTGTGATGTCCCTTTCTAAACTTCTCCTTCAGGATGAGCTGTTCCTCCACTGAATTAGGCAATAAGGAAATGTGCTCTATTAGTGCCTCTCCTAGTCTCACGATAAAGGCTGTAGGATTCTTACATGGCTTTTGGTTCATTACAGACAGTTTAACTGAGAGGTTTGGCCCTGGTTTTCCATAAGACTTTTAAAATGTGTTTAAAAGTTGGTTTCTTTTCCATTCATTTCCAGAGCAACTGTGGTTTTAGTTAGGGTTGTTTACCGGAACTGCTTCCCTCTCTATTGGGAACGGTGTTTTTTGTTATTTCTTTTTCTTTCCCTTTCTGCCTCCTTCCCTTTTGGTGTATTATAGGAGATAATCTAATCTCCAAAATTGTCTGCTGCTCACAGAACTACCTGCTTTTTAGCTGCGGGTTTGGTTTCAAGTAGTATAACATCCCACCATGTGAGGTTAAACACCTCATTAAATATTGGAAAACTTCTCTATACCTATTAGGGTTTTTAGAAAATCGGCCTAAGATTCCCTTTATTTGCCTAAGGTATTGTAATGAGAAGGGAATGTGAGGGGAGCCCAAATAAGGGGGATCCTCAGATGGTTCCCCTGAACATTTCTTTTTTTAATTATGGAGAACTGTTTTTCCTGGGCTTTCCTGATATGATTGCTAAGAGAGCTGGATTGATCTTACACCACTTAGAAAGGTTTAGTAAAAATGCCACGCCCCTATGCAAAAGAAAATGAGTTACTTTTCTCCATAAAGTTTTCAGTTTAAGGAAGTTTCAGGGTTTCAGAGTGCACTGCAGAGGGGAACAAGTGGAGGATAATTTATTACAGATTTAGATAATGTAGTGAAAATAAAAGCAACCTCTTAGCCTCCTTCCTTTTCTTATGACCCAGAGTGGAGGAGAAGACAAGGAGCATCCTCCAAATATTTTCCCTCCCTGGTTTCCAGATCTCAGCACCACGTTAAATGTGCCCCCCATGGTTGTAGGTGTGGTTCTCCAAGCCATGGAACTGGATGAACTAAGTGATGGGGCTAATCATGCTCATCTATGCAATTTTATTTATTTATTTATTTATTTTTTTACTTTAGGTGCATACTATATCTGGCATTTCTCCCCATGTTATCCCTCCCCAACCTCCCCACACCCCACTGTATCTCCCCTACCTCCCCAACTGCCCCCAGTGTGTGATGCTCCTTTCCCTAAGCAGTTTTAGCCTATCCACCTGGTGTGATTTACTTTGGTTTTCTAAACCTGTGTGATTTGCCTGGCTCCCAGAAAAAAGAATCTCTGGAGAGACCATGTCACCTTTGCACAATACCTCTTTAATGAAGGCAATGTGCTAGATTGCCTGCTGCTACAACCCATGCTAATGCACTTACCCTTAAAAAAAAAAAAAAAAATGTGGTTAACTTCCAAACTTAAAATACCCTTACTAATGAAGTACTGTCTTAATTAAAGACAGAATAGGTGCCTGAAAAGAAGGTAGAAACCAAATGGCTGGTTTCCTACGGACAAAACAATATCAGAACTAAAATCTGGTTGTGGAAGACATCTTACTCCTAACTGTTGAAAGCAAAGCTTTCCCCTCCACAGAAGTAGCAGTAGAAAAGCAGAAAATGAAAAAGTTGTGGTAATCTACCACAGAGAACCAACAATGTGTCTTATGAACAGGATTTTTATTTCCGATAGGTGGTGGTGTTGGCTTAGAAATACCATGTGCTTACCAGAGAACCCGTAGAGACAAGTTTATTGAGTTACTGCCTGTCTTGATTGTGACCTTATCCAAGAGACCTGTTTCTCTGAACTGTAAAGATTCCTGCACATTAGACACACACACAGAGAGTGTAAGTGACCATGGATAGAGAGAAAAAACATTTGGCAACAGGATAGCTGGAAGAAACCCTTGAAATTAAAGGGCAGATCTAAAGTTGAGATTTACTCCATACCCACCAGTTTGATGAAGAAATTTCCCATTCCTGGCCACAACACCAAAATGATAGGGCTTCAATGACTGAAGGAACACGAGTGTCCTTGGTCTTGTGCTAATAGGATTAATGCCATGGACACACATGGAGTGATTTTAAGGAGCAAAAAATTTAACAGGCAAGAAAGAAGAAAGGAAGAAGAAAAGAGCTCCCCTGTACAGAGGAGTGGGGATTCAAACAAAGAAAACCCCATGTGCAGGAAAAAGTGGCTGTTCATACTGGGATTCTGGAGGAGTCAGCGTCTGATTTCAATAGATCTCAGCAGACTGGTTTGAACAGGTGTATTATTTATGCAGCCCAAGAAAAACCTGACCTGAACACATGGTGTTATCTGGAGGTGGACACAACACTTGGTACACCTGGTGACAAAAAAACAAGACAACAGGAATAGCCATATTGAGTAAGCCCCATTTCTAATGGCCAGCAGCTGCATATCAGTTTGTTGTCCAGGTCCTTCAAGTTGCCTTTTCTGTTAGAAAACAAATGGTTTGGGGGTTGCTTCTTATGACAGAAAAATTTTGACCAAGAAACTTGACCCTTACTATCTGCCTAAATACTATTTCTTAATAACTCCTATATCAGAAGGATAAGAAATAGTGTCCATGCAGGTCATAAGAATAAAAAACACAGAGCCAATTCCATGATATGTGATACCTAAAAACGGCTTTGGAAGTGCCTATTTTATCGTGGCCAATGTTTGACCTCCTTTAAAAGCTGCAGTATCATGACAGTGTTGTGCTGGCTTAAGGAGAGATACAGAAATCAAAGGAGAAGAATAGAGAGTCTAGAAACACTCACAGAGTCACCTGAGAGTCTGCAATAGGCTAAGGCCATTGCATTGGAAAAGGACAGACTTTTCAACACATGATTCTGGGGAAACTGGACTTACACATACTGGTGCCTTACCTTCTAACATATACAAAAGTGAACTCAAAATGTATCAAAGAATAAACCTAAGTCCTTCAATGATGAAAGTCTTCGGAGAGACACAGACAGATATCATCATGACATGAGATTTGGCAATGATTTCTGGAACACGGGCTGTAAATACAGATGAAATGCACTTTATCTTATTTTGTTGTTGTTATTTGGGCTCTTGGCTTTATACTCATAGTTATTAAAACATTAAAAAATTCTCAAGAAATCCATGGTGCAGACATAAATAATATCATAATTTATTTCTGGATGCTAATGAATGCTGTCTAATTAGTATATCAGACAGATGTGATAAGAAAGACATTTGTTTATGAAGAAAGCAGTTATCAAGACACTCAGCACAGATTCACAATTGCCTAACTTCAGGGAATGGGTAGGCAATAAGAATAGGTGTCTTCATGATTGTTTTATGAAAGTAGAACCATAAATCTTTTGAGTAGGTTTGATGGGAAGAGGAGGGTAAAACAGACAAAGTAACAAAGGGAAAAACAGACAAAGAGCACTTCATCAAAATTCATCACATCTGTTCACCAAAGACCACTGTAAAAAGAGTAAACAGTTAATTGACAGAATGGAAGATAATGTGCAAATCACATATCCGAAAGGTGATTATTATGTAGAAGAGGGGTTCCCAGGCTGCAGCGTTCGTGCCAAGGGCTTGAGACAGTTAGCGTGACTCACCCCATCTTTGCTGCTGGACCTATCTGCTCTCCCCCTGCTCTCGAGGGCTGTCAAGTCGAGGTAAAAATGGCTAAGCCACTGAGGCAAAAAAAGAATGCAGAGTAAGGGCCTGCAGTTTATGAGGACATTGTGCTGACTGCTTCATATCCCCATTAGTCTCTGTGTAAGCAATAGGCTTGCTGCAATTAAGGTGCCTGAGAGGGGCAGAGACCCCTGCCTATATTTTCTCAGGAGCTGAGCCTTTGCTCTACCTCCTGATGGAAAACATAGTTAACAAGCCACCTTAAGGGCACCATTGTTTGTTTGCACTGCGTATCTTTAAAAAACATATATTAACTCTTAAACTGCTTTGTAAGCTATTATCACAAGCCCCCTTAAAACTGTTTTGTAAGCTATGATCACAAACCCCCTTAAATCTGCTTTGTGAGCTGTTATCACAAGCCCCTGATAACTACTTTTACATGGTTTCTGTTCTCTTTTTCTGTTGACATAAAGTAAATGTAACAAGAAAAAAGGTATAAAAGCTGTAACCCACAAAAATAAAGCTGCTGCCTGACTTAGGGTCATGCAGACCTCCAGACTACGCTTCCCTTTATTCTTCCACTTCTGCGCGCTCTCTCCCTCAGGCTGAACGAGACATCTACGTTGGTGGTCTCAGGGACTCCCGCAGGTTGGTAGCCCCCCGGCAGACATGCTGGATCCCAACATCTGGTGCCCCCGAACAGGGACCTGAGTATGAGAGGTAAAGTGACGCACCTCAATTCAGAGGAGACAAGGTAAGGCCGCGGCTCTTGTAGTTCTGGACTCAAAATTCATCTGGAGTAAAAATGGGGCAATGTGAGTCCAGAAATCAGTCTATGTTCATGAAATTATTACATCAAATGTTAAAAAATAGAGGTGCTGATGTAAAAATAAAACATGTTTCTAAGTTTTTAGGGATTGTCTATGAATTGTGTCTGTGGGTCCCTGAGGAGGGATCATTAGATGAATCTATGTGGAGTAAAATAGGAACTAAGATTGAGGAATATGTCACCACTCATCAATCTTCCCCACAGGCAGAACTGTTACTTTCGGTTTGGCCACAGCTGTGCCAGGCTGTCTGCCTGCCTTCCTGCAATGCTGCTACCACTCACTGCTCTCCTGCTGCCTCTCTTGCTTCTAATTCCTCTTCCTCTTACAAATGTAACCCTGATGATGGAGGGGGTGGCTGTAATTTACCACCTTGTAATCCTCAAAACAAGCTCGATTCCACCCTTGGAGTCAGACCTGGAGCCGGAAATGAAGGAGCTCAAGATGAAGGGATCGGAACCGAAGTAAAAAACAATGTTGCGGAAAACACGCAGGTAACACTCTCCTCTGAGCAATTTTCCAGGCTCCTGGCTTCGCTTTCTAAACCTGCTCACGCTTTTCCTGTAGTTACTCTGCCTTCCTCTAAGGCTGTGGTGCGCTCTACCCCGCAAGAACCTATCCTTGCAACTACTTATGCCTTTGAATCCATGAAGCAAGGATTTCCCAATTCTGACCTCCACCTCGTCTGTCCCCTTGTAAGTGTGACCGATCAAAATGGCGAGATTGTCCATCATTATGAACCTATTCCACCAAAATTCATGAAAGATTTCAAGGAGGCAGTGAATAATTACGGACCTACTGCACCTTATACTCTCTCTTTATTTGAAAATTTTGGTACTCAGGCTATGACCCCTGCAGACTGGCACCACATCGCCAATGCCTGCCTTTCAGGCGGTGACTACTTATTGTGGAAAGCTTATTATGATGCTGCTGCTTTCGATTTGGCAGAAAAGAATGAGAGACAAAGAGTGGGAGTCAATTTGCAGATGTTGAAAGGCACAGGTGATTATGAGGATGTTCAGGCACAAATTGCCCTCCCAGAAGCAGCGTATGGGCAAGTAACTGCTTTAGCTTTGCGTGCCTGGAGAAAACTTCCCACTCATGGAGAATTTACTGATGAAATTACCAAAATTAAACACGGAAATGAAGAAACTTACCAAAATCTTGTCTCTATATTGATGCAGGCGGTCAAACAGCAATTTGGAGATAGAGAATCAGCTCAATTATTTACAGAACAATTGGCCTATGAAAATGCTAATACTACTTGCCAGTCTATTCTCCGCCCATGGAGAAAAGCTTCCCTTACCGAATACATCTGGCAATGTGCTGATTTTGGGCCGGCCTATCAACAGGGCTTAGCCATGGCCACAGCACAAAAGGGACTTTCTATGTCAGCCTTTTTAAGGCAGCAACAACAACAAAATCGTAGGCCACCTGTGAAGTGTTTTCAATGTGGACAGTCTGGTCACGTTGCTAAAAACTGCCCTCACCCTGTTGGCATTGTTTCCCCCCCAGCCTGCACCATCTTTCCCTACCATGCAACAAAGGCCTCACCAGCCTGGTGAGTGTCCTCGGTGCCACCATGGCAGCCATTGGGCCAGCGAGTGCAGATCTAAGAGAGATTCTCAAGGAAATTCTCTTCTCCCTCATTTGGGAAACTCCCAGAGGGGGTTGCCTCAACCCCCGCAACCAATCGAGGCTCTTCCTCTCTCTCGACCTACTGTTCAGGACTTGACCTCTGTCCCACCACTGAAATCCTATTAATGCCTGCTTCCGGTGTGATTCCAGTCCCAACAGGCATTTTTGGCCCATTACCAGATGGATATATAGGCCTTTTACTAGGACGTAAGGCAATTCCACATATTGTACCCACTATTGTTGATCAAAACTTCACTGGGGAGCTGACTGTGTTAGCTTCTGCTACCTGAGGGGTAGTTCCTTTACAGCCAGGCTCTCACTTCACACAGCTTCTGCTTGTGCCTCTCAAAGAGAGCGCTACCTCAGATACGTCCCCTTCTTGGAACAAGAAAGATCCTTCTTACCTGTGCTGGGTACAAGCCATTTCGGCATCACGACCAGAAATGATTATTACCATTAATGGAAAGAAATTTCGGGGTCTTCTGGACACTGGAGCAGATGTTTCTGTAATTTCCTCAGAGTTTTGGCCCCCTGCATGGCCTGTCACACAGGCTTTTATGTCCCTGCAGGGAATAGGCACTTCCTCTAACCCCTATCAGTCCTCTCAACTGTTATCTTGGTCAGATAATGAAGGCCATACTGGCTCTTTCCGTCCATGTTTTGCCTAACATTCCCATTAACTTGTGGGGCCGTGACATTTTACAGTCTTTGAATGCTCACTTGGTTACTTCTAGCCCTGCCCTAGATATCATGATGAAACAAGGCTTCCATCCCTCTAAGGGTCTTGGTTGAAATTTACAAGGTGACCCTATGCCCTTAGAAGTTGTTCCTAAAAATGATCGTTCAGGGTTAGGGTTTTTTTCCAACGGGTCGCTGTGACTCCTGGCACCCACACTGATTCCATCACTTGGCTTTCTGATTCTCCTGTGTGGGTAAACCAGTGGCCCCTTTCTGCTGAAAAAATCACTGCAGCTAGAGAGCTGGTCCAGGAACAGCTCGCAGCTGGCCATTTAAGACATTCTAATAGTCCATGGAATACTCCTATTTTTGTCATTAGAAAGAAATCGGGTAAATGGAGACTCTTACAAGACCTTAGAAAAGTAAATTAAATTATGGAAGTCATGGGACCTCTACAACCTGGTCTCCCTTTGCCTGTTGTTGTTCCTCAAAATTGGGAATTACTAATTGATTTGAAAGATTGCTTCTTTTCCATCCCCTTGGCACCTCAAGATTGCTGCAGGTTTGCCTTCAGTGTTCCTGCTACCAATTTTGACAGGCCTTTTGAGCGCTATGAGTGGACTGTTCTGCCTCAAGGTATGGCGAATAGCCCCACCTTGTATCAGAAATTTGTGGCTCAGGCAATTGCACCCCTCTGTGAGTGCTATCCGGATGTTCTTTTGCTACATTATATGGATGATCTCCTTTTGGCCGCTCCTTCCCCCGACCTCCTACAGGAAGCCTTTCGGGATTTAAGCGACCTCCTTACAAATTCAAACTTAGTTATATCTCCTGATAAAGTCCAAAAAGTAACTCCTTTCCATTACTTAGGTCGCCTCATTGACTCCAATCAAGTGTCCTATAAGACTCCTGTCTTATCTACTGCCCATCTCAGTACATTGAATGATTTCCAAAAGTTTTTGGGAGACATTAATTGGATCAGACCTAGCCTTAAATTAACTACTGGTCAACTCAAGCCTCTTTTTGATATGCTCAGACGCCCTGCAGGCCCAAAGTCTCCCCGGACACTTACTAATGAGGCTAGACATGCCTTGCAATTGGTGCAAGATGCTCTCAGAACAAAAACTAAACCGTGTCACTACTGGGGTATCTTGGTGTTTACGTGTTTTACACACCTCCTACTCCCCACAGGCCTTTTCTGGCAAAAGGGAATCTTGGAGTGGCTCCATCTGTCTGCCAGTCGGCCTCATGTTGTTACTCCTTATCAAGACTTAGTGTCCATGCTAATTGCCAAAGGCCGCCTCAGGGCACTTGCCCTCTTTGGCTCTGACCCACCTCTTGTAATTGTTCCTTACACCGCTCAAGAACAGTCCTGGTTATGGTCATTCTCTGACTCAGGGCAAGTAGCTCTTGCAGGTTTCACAGGACAACTTTCCTGCCACTATCCCAAAGACAAAATATTGCATTTTTATTCTCAATGTAATCTCATTTTCTACAAGACTTGTTCCTTGCAGCCAATTTCTCAGGCCACTTTGGAATTTACAGACAGTTCCTCAAACGGACTTGCCGCTGGACAAATTGATGATGTTCCCTTTTCTTTCCAGATGCCTGAAACTTCTGCCCAACCTCTGGAGTTGCTTGCTGTTCAACATGTGCTCTCCACTTGTGGTCAATCAGTTAATATATACTCTGACAGTCAATATGTAGTTAACCTGATTAATCTGCTGAAGACAGAACCCCTATCATTCTCTGACAGTTCTGCTATAATACACCTACTTCTTCCTTTACAGCAGACTATCCGCAAGCAGACTCATCAATTTTTTATTGGCCATATTAATGCACATACTGATTTACCCGGACCTCTCTCTGCAGGCAACAGACATGCTGATGCTCTCACTCGCCCAGTCATAGCCCCTGCCCTTTCTTTTTTACAACAGGCCAAGACTTCTCATACCTTGCACCACCAAGGCTCACATAGCCTATGACTGCAGTTTCACATCACCAGAGAACAGGCTCGTGCCATTGTTAAACAATGCCCTGCTTGTGTGACTCACTTGCCTCAAACTGCACAAACTGGAGTAAACCCTCGTGGCCCACAGCCTGGCCACATCTTTCAGATGGATGTCACCCATATTGCTTCTTTTGGTCATTTAAAATATGTGCATGTAACTATTGACACCTTTTCTCATTTCATAATAGCTTCAGCCCATACAGGAGAGGCAGTCAAGGACATGACTGCTCATTGTCTACTTGTGTTCTCCAGCCTAGGTGCACCAAAAATTTTGAAGACTGATAATGCTCTAGCTTATACCAGTTCTTCATTCCAAACCTTTTGTTCTCAATTTCAGGTGATTCATAAGACAGGAATTCCCTATAATCCTCAGGGACAGGGAATTGTTGAACGTGCTCATGCCACCCTTAAAACTTTATTACTTAAACTAAATAATTCACCTCCCTCCTTTTACAAGTCTCCACATGATGTGCTTCGGCATGCTCTTTATGTTTTAAAATTTTTAACCCTTGATGCCCAGGGCCACTCAGCAGCTGATCGTTTCTGGCACACAAGGGACTCAGCCACGCCTATGGTGTTATGGAAAGATTTATTCTCTAATCAGTGGAATGGCCCTGACCCAGTGTTAGTTTGGGGCATAGGTTATGTTTGTGTTTTTCCTAGATCTGCCCCCTCACCTATCTGGGTATGTGAATGACATGTGAAGCATGTCCCAAAGAGGACAGTTCTCCCCAAGACCAGTGACCATCCCATTTCCCCGGCTGACATCTCCCCATCGGCTGTGCCCTCAGATGACTTCACCGAACTCCCTTCTCCTGAGAATCTGACGTCCACGCCTACAGAGGACGACATCCCACCGTGCCCATCACCCTTGGCACCAGCCGACACCTCAAGAAGTCCCAGTCCCAACCCGAACCCAGATGCAGCACCTGGTGACTGATGCGTCGTGCATTGTTTGTCAGCAAGGACACTTCCTTAATCTGGCCACTCTGTTTTTAGCCGCTCCCTATGCCCTTTTGCTAGGTCCAGTATCTTTTCATGTTCAAAATGGTCATTACACTATTTCCTGTTTAAATTGCTTACTCACAAACTATTGATGCTTCCATGTTCCCTGTTGACACAATTCTTGTTGTTCATCAACCCCCTTATGTTATGCTCCCTGTAAATATTTCAGGTCCTTGGTATGACGAGCATTCATACTCTCTGTTCTACAAAACCCAATCTCTGTTCCTTCAATGCCAAAAACGTTTCCTTGGTATGCTCATTGTTGGAATTGTTGCCATTGTGTCTGTAATACCTTCTACAGCGACAACTGCTGTCGGTCTTACTAAATCTGTTAATACTGCTGTATATGTGAATCACTTGGCAAAAAAATGTTTCTATTGCTATGGGAACTCAAATGTCTATTGATGATAAATTAGAAGCTAAACTGAATGCCTTAGAACAAACTGTAACCATACTAGGGGACAAAGTGTATAACTTACAAAATCGACTTTCACTTCACTGTCATGCTCATTATAAATATATTTGTGTTACCAGTGCTCCTTACAATGATTCCCAGTGGCAGTGGCCGCTTATTAAGGCCCATTTACAGGGCATCTGGTCTCATAACAATCTCTCTCCTGACATCTCACGTTTGCAGCAGAAACTTTGGCCATTGACCTTTCTTGGTCACAATTACCTCATGATGACTCTATTGCTCACAGTTTTGTTGATGCCATGTTCTCTTGGGTACAACAGTTTCATACCCCTTCTTTTTCATCACTGCTTGCCATTGCTGCTTGTCTTCTTGTATTGCTGATGTGCTTGCCATGTGTCTTCTGCCTCTTGTTCTCCACCCTCCAAGAAGTGCAATTGAAGGTGTTTGCCCTTCATTTGCAAAGTAAAAAACTGGGAGATGCAGCATTCACGCCAAGGGCTTGAGACAGCATGACTCACCCCATCTTGGCTGCTGGACCTATCTGCTCTCCCCTCACTCTCAAGGGCTGTTGAGTTGAGGTAAAAATGGCTAAGCCACTGAGGCAAAAAAAAGAATGCAGATTAAGGGCCTGCGGTTTATGAGGACATTGTGCTGACTGCTTCATATCCCCATTAGTCTCTGTGTAAGCAATAGGCTTGCTGCAATTGAGGTGCCTGAGAGGGGCAGAGACCCCTGCCTATATTTTCTCAGGAGCTGAGCCTTTGCTCTACCTCCTGATGGAAAATATAGTTAACAAGCCACCTTAAGGGCACCATTGTTTGTTTGCACTATGTATCTTTAAAAAACATATATTAACTCTTAAACTGCTTTGTAAGCTATTATCACAAGCCCCCTTAAAACCGTTTTGTAAGCTATGATCACAAGCCCCCTTAAAATTGCTTTGTGAGCTGTTATCACAAGTCCCTGATAACTATTTTTACATGGTTTCTGTTCTCTTTTCTGTTCACCCCTTTTTCTGCTGACATAAAGTAAATGTAACAAGAAAAAAGGTATAAAAGCTGTAACCCACAAAAATAAAGCCGCTGCCTGACTTAGGGTCATGCAGATCTCCAGACCCCGCTTTCCTTTATTCTTTCACTTCCGCGTGCTCTCTCCCTCAGGTTGAATGAGACATCTACGTTGGTGGTCTCAGGGACTCCCACAGGTCGGTAGACCCCTGGAAGATGTGCCGGACCCCAACACCAGGCCACAGATAAATACCACTCCTGGCCTTTTAAAAAATGGGCTGTATACAACAGGAGGTGAGCAGTGAGCAGCCAAGCAAAAACATCATCTGTATTTACAGCTATATCCCATCCCTCACATTACTGCCTGAGCTCTGCTTCCTGCCAAATCAGTGGTGGCATTAGATTCTCACAGGAGCGTGAACCCTATTGCAAACTCATTGTGTGAGGGA
This sequence comes from Saguinus oedipus, assembly GCA_031835075.1. NCBI lineage: Eukaryota > Metazoa > Chordata > Mammalia > Primates > Cebidae > Saguinus > Saguinus oedipus. Next base: position 42,770,802 of record CM063187.1, on the reverse strand, counting down.
TCCAGGTTGTTTGCACCTTATGAGAGTCAAACTAGTGCCTGATGATCTGAGGTGGAACAGTTTCATCCAGAAACCACTACCCCAACCCCAATGCATACACATCCCTGGTCCATAGAAAAACTGTCATCCACAAGACCATGCTCTGGTGCCAGAAAGGTTGGGGACTGCTGATCAAGAACATATAGAGACCTTCAACAACCCAATAACAATGACAAAATATCCCACCCAATTTAACAATGGCCAAAGAACGTCAAAAGACATGTCTCCAGAATAAATATAAAAATGGCCAGTGAGCACATGAAATGACACACAACGTCACAAGTTCTTAGGAAATGCAAAGTCAGAGCCACAGTGAGATACCACTTCATACTTATTAGGGTGGCTATGATGTTTAAATGCAAAATAACAAGTGTTGGGAGCATGTGGAGAAACAGAAACCCTTGAACACTGCTGCTGGGTATGGATAATGGCATGAACACTGTGGAAAATATCATGGCAATTCCTCAAAAAGTTTACCATATGATTCAGAAATACCACTTCTGGGTGTACACTCTAAAGTACTGAAGGAAGAGAGTGGTACAGATGTTTGTACAGTGATGTCCATAGCATTGCTCATTATTCATTACAAGCAAAAGATTAAAAGAACACAAAAGTACATCTAAGAAGGTACATCCAATGGAAGATTATTCGCTTTAAAAGTGGACGCCACTCTGATACTTGCTATCACATGAAAGAGTCTTTAAAGTACACTAGATGAAATAAGTTTGACTTCCCAGGAGGTTACAGGTACAGGCTGGAGAGGGAAGGTAATGGGGCAGGGATAGGGGCTATAAACATTTGGCCCCTTCTTCCAGCAGCTTTCTTCTGCCTTCAGGGCCTGCTTAAGCCTCATGTCACATAGATCATCTGTAGTTGGTAATGGACAGCTGCTGTACTTGCCAAGCCTTTTGGCTGGGTGCATAAAACACCATCTGGCTCTTGGTCCACAACCAGGTCTCATAGTAAATTAGAGGCCATGGTTAAGCATTCACTCTACTAAGGCCTAGTAGACAGAGAAAGGCTTTTTCTCAAAAGCAGAGGAGTTATCCATGAGGATGGCATGGCTTTGCTCTAAAACCTCCAGGGTCTGTGCTGTCATTCATGTATAGTCCTTCAAACTTCCTGCCAAAGTTTCTAAGAGCATCTCTATTTGCCACTGACACTTCAAACACCATTGCACCTGCTGAGCTCCAGGCCAAAGAAATGTGCATGGAAGCGTAGTTCTGGTGCAGAGACTTCCCTTGTACTAGGACCCATACAAAATTAACAGCTTTTTACAATGGTAAATACAGAGGCCAACAGAATGTACCCATGTGAGGCAAGAGTTGTTTCCAAAATCCAAAGAAGCTTACTAGGCATGTGCCCCTTTGTTGGTGATAGAAGGGGCCTCATACAACAACTCTACTTGCATCTGAGAAGGAGCATCTTTGCATGCTGCAGTCACTGGCTGCTAAAAGGTTCACTGAGTGGGAAACCACCTGAACTTTTCTAGGATTTATTTCCTACAGTCTGACACACACAAATATCTTACCAGTATGACTAATGTCATGACCACCTCCTGACCACCAGGTCTCATCAGCGTAATATCATCAATGTAAAAGACCAGCCTGATGTCTTCCTGGAGAAAGAAGTGAACAAAGTGTCTGTGGACTAATTTGAACACAGGGGAGTTGATATCATCTGAGGTGGGACAGTGAAGGCAGTGGATTGTGTCATGTGGAAGCTAATTGCTTCTGGTTGCCTTTACTTACAGGTAACAAGAATAAACCCACATATTCACCAGATGGATAGATGTACACCATGCACCATGGGATGTGTTAATTTGCTCAAGCAATGAAATCACATCTGGTGATTGCACAAATCTGGTACAGCTGCACTTGCAATGCCCATCTGGTGAATCTGATGAGAACCCACTGTCATTCTCCAAAAGCCAGTTGTTTTCTACACAGGCCAAATACGTGAGTAAATGGGCATATGGGGAAATCACCAGTCCTGGATCCTTCCAGTCCTTCAAGGTAGCACTAATCTTGCCAGGTCCTCCAGGAACATGGTATTGCCTTTGTTTTTCTGTTTTTGTAGGTGGAGGCAGCTCTAATGGCTTCTGTTGGCCTTTGCTACCCCTGTAGACCTCCCTGCACAGGTCAGAGAACCACAGTGAAATTCTGCCATTTGCTGCATGTGTCTATTCCACTTAGGCCATTTGCTTTACAACTTCTGCCATTTGCTAAGTGTGTCTAGTCCACTATTCCAGTAGACAGACAAAGGCTTTTTCTCAAAAGTGGAGTGGGTATCTACAAGGATGGCATGGCTTTGCTCCAGAATCTTCAGAGTCTGTGCTATAGTTCATGTATAGGAGCCTGCTGAAATTTCTGAGTATCTCTACCTGCCACTGACACTGAACAAATACCACTGCTGCTGAGTAAACACCATCTCTAACGGCCACTGATTCTGAGAAATAAGCAACATGAAAGTCAGCAAATACCTACAGATAGATAGGGGGCCCACTGGGAAGCTGCCAAAGAACTTAATCTTATGATTCTGGCTAAACTTTAAACCAAATTGAAAATCTGATTATGTTTTCTTTTTACAACTGGTTATCAAGCCATAAGTAAATTCTCAAGAAATGCACTGTGCAGACATAAATGATTTTATTATTCACTTCTGGATTCTTACAAATTCTACTGCACCAATTTTTCATAAAGCAGTTATAGAAAAAGACATTTATTACAGAAACAGCAAGATGCTCAGAGTAGAAAAACAATTTCCTGCCCTTGTTGAATTGTTAGGAAATAAAAATTGCTTGATTCATAATGACCAAGACCAGCTCAGCTGTAGAGACCCCCACCTAGGTGGTGCTGAAGGAATTGAGATGTAGACTCCCTGACAGAACAGCAAAGTGGGTCTATCCAGGGGGCCAACAGCCTTCTGAGTTGAGATCCTCAGGGGGCCAACAGCTTTCCTGGCTGAAGGCCTCGAGCAGACTCTGACCCACACATTTATTATCTCTGAACAGGTGATGATCATTAACAAACAGATGTTTGGTATTTTCTCATAACACAAAAATATACCAAGTAGGCAGCTGGTGCCTGCTTACCACTGATCACAGACAAATTAAAAAGTATTCTCCATGAGGGAGCCATGGGTCAGATGTCCCATGCTTAAAGAACTGTTTTAACTGATGTATATTTATCTATTGTCCTGCCACTTTAGAATGCCCCAAGGAGTTTTCTATTTGGGGGTGGGGGTGACTAGGTTTTCCTTGACATCCTTCTTCCTAGCAGACAATATATTCTGTCATACACTCAGTATTTCTCAGCAATCATACACTCAGCATTTCTCAACACGTAATCGTTCTATGAAAGTAGGACCATAAGATTTTCCCATAGTATGAGAAAGCTACAATAGAAAGCGGAGGGTAAAGGACAGTGTGGAGGTTTCTGGACTGGGAGAGGGGACTTGGGGCCTGAATAACTAAGTCACAGGGAAGGAGGGGCTATGTCAGACCTGAGCAGAGGTGAGTAGGAGCCACACTATCTACACTAAAAACACAGGGTGGGCACTCATGGGGTCCCCTTCCCCCTACATGGACTCCAAAGCTCACAAGTCCCTTCACTCAACTAGGAAAACCGAGAATGAAACTCCTATGCTCTCCCTCTGAGTTAAGGAATAAAGGATATAAAACTTCATGTCTGGAATTGTTGAGGCACAGACTTAGAAAAAGGGAATTTATTTATTTAAATAGTGCTCATGCATGATTATGCCCTGATTCCATCCACCCCTCCCCACCCCACCAGGCTGAGAAAGAGAAAAGCCATTTCACAGAGGAGGATCTGCAGGCTCAAAGAAGGAGGAGGGCAGGCACTACTTTGTAGAGTGTAAATCTTGGTAAGAGATGGGCCTGGTGCAGTGGCTCATGCCTGTAATCCCAGCACTTTGGGAGGCAGAGGTGGGTGAATCACGAGGTCAGGAGGTCAAGACCATCCTGGCTAACATGGTGAAACACCATCTCTACTAAAAATACAAATTATTAGCAGCCATGGTGGCATGCACCTATAGTTTCAGCTACTTGGGAGGCTGAGGCAGGAGAATCGATTGAACCTGGGAGGTGGAGGTTGCAATGAGCCGAGACTGTGCCACTGCACTCCAGCCTGGGTGACAGAGCGAGACTCTGTCTCAATACAAAAAAAAAAAACAAACAACACACAAAAAAAACAAAAGACATGGATGCAAGGTGAACCCTTTGGTCAGGGCACAAAGTGTCCAATCTCACTGATGACCTCCCCTTCAGCCTCTATTCCCCACCCAGAGACCCACCCACAGACATGGGGTAAGACATCTATATTGCCAGTCCTGTAGTGCCCACTACTGCCCCCTCTCCTGTAGGATCCTGGGCCTTGATCTCAGAAAACCTTTTCTTACACCCAGCCCTCTCCTAAGAGTGGCTTTTCCCCTGGAGTCTTTTCCTTTTGGGTGGCCTCTGGGTAAGCCCTATCCATCCAAGATGCTGTAACAGATTCTAATCCTCAGAGGGTCTTGATTGCTGCCTTCCCAGGAAGGCTGTGCAGGTTCTGGATAATTATGTCTACTTGGTGAGCAAAAAGAGTAAGATTTTATTTACATTTCAGGGAGTCTATTGTCTGTCTGAAAAGTTTCTCTAGAGAAGAAATAATCTGCATGAGGAGACTAAAATAATTTTGGTTAGCAACAGAATGGGAAAAAATTTTTGCAGTTTACCCATCTGACAAAGGGCTGATATCCAGAATTTACAAATAACTAAAACAGATTTACAAGAAAAAAACAAACAAGCCCATTCCAAAGTGGGCAAAGGATATGAACAGGCACTTTACAAAAGGAGACATACGTGAGGCCAACAAACATGAAAAAATGCTCATCATTACTGGTCATTAGAGAAATACAAATCAAAACTATATTGAGATACCATCTCACGCCAGTTAGAATGGTGATCATTAAAAAATCTGGAGACAGCAGATGCTGGAGAGGATGTGGAGAAATAGGAACACTTTTACACTGCTGGTGGGAGTGTAAATTAGTTCAACCATTGTGGAAGACAGTGTGGCGATTCCTCAAGGACCTAGAAATAGAAATTCCATTTGACCCAGCAATCCCATTACTGAGTATATATCCAAAGGACTATGAACCGTTCTGCTATAAAGACACATGCACACGAATGTTCATTGCAGCAATGTTTATAATAGCAAAGACCTGGAACCAACCCAAATGCCCATTGATGATAGACTTGACAGGAAAAATGTGGCACATATACCCCATGGAATATTATGCAGCCATCAAAAACAATGAGTTCGTGTCCTTTGTAAGGACATGGATGACCTGGAGACCATCATTTTCAGCCAATTGACACAAGAACAGAAAATGAAATACCAAATGGTCTCACTCATAGGTGGGTGTGGAACAATGAGGACACATTACACACTGGGGTCTGTTGAGGGGAATAGGGGAGGGACAGTGTGGGGGGGAGGAGTTGGGGAGAGATAGCATGGGGAGAAATGCCAGATACAGGTGAAGGGGAGGAAGGCAGCAAATCACACTGCCACATGTGTACCTATGCAACTATCTTGCATGTTATTCACATGTACCCCAAAACCTAAAATGCAATTAAAAAAAGAAAAAATAATTTTGGTTAGAAAGCCATATTTGCAATTGTATCAAACTGAACCCCTCAATGTACAACGTACAGTAAAACTGGTATCTATGTGTTGGCATATTCATAAAATTCCAGTGTAGAGCCGTGAAAATGAAGGAATTCAATCTCCACATAGCAATACGAATGAACCCTAAAAACAGAAATGTGAATAAAACATGCATGACCTGAAAAAAGACCTAAGAGAACAGGCATTTTCAAACAACATTCCATAACATAGTGGAACTAAAAGGAACGCAAAGAAGAAAGCAGAAGCATGTTCGCCTGTGGGGGCAAGAAGATCACGTGGTGGGTAAAAACAGGTGGACCCAAAGTGTGTTAGCAACAGGCTGTGCATAGCATTGGAGTGGTTACTCAAGAGCTAGATTAATAATTACTTATAATATACAGTTCTTTAATAAGTAGTATCAAGTTTCCTATAAATTGTTTACATTCACTGATTGTAAAACTGAAGTGCAAAGTTTTTCAAAAAGAGTAATTTATAGATTCAATGCTATCTTCATCAAGCTACCATTGATTTTCTTCACAGAATTGAAAAAAACCCACCTTAAATTTCACATGGAACCAAAAAAGAGCCCGCATAGCCAAGACCATCATGGGGGATAGTGGTGGCGGAGGTCGGGGGGAGGCGGGAAGCAAAAAAAAAAAAAAAAAGGTGAAGGCATCATGCTACCTGACTTCAAACTGTACTACAAGGCTACAGTAATCTAAACAGCATGGTACTGGTAGCAAAATAGAGATATAGACCAATGGAACAGAACAGATGCCTCAGAAGTAATGCCACACACCTACAACCATCTGATCTTTAACAAACCTGACAAAAACAAGTAATGGGAAAAAGATTCCCTATTTAATAAATGGTGTTGGAAGAAACAATGTCTCTGGAATGTTGACTCACATGAACCTCCAGAAAGAAAGAATAAGCTGCAGCTAGAGCCGAGGTGTGTGAGAGAAGGAAGGGAGTAGCCCTCACCTGGCAGAGACAAGGGGCCTTCTGAGGGAGGAAGAAAAAAGCAAGGACTATCTCAAACCTTCTCCACAGGTCCTGCTAAGGATCATGGCCAGTGATCTCCCAGAAACTCTGGAACAAACAGAAGCTTTTTTATTTATTTATTTATTTATTTATTTATTTATTTATTTAGAGATGGGGTTTCACCATGTTGGCCAAACTGGTCTCGAACTCCTGGCCTCAAGTAATCCACCCGCCTCGGCCTCCCAAATTGCTGGGATTACAGGCCTGAGCCACCGAGCCCAGCCCAGAAGCATTACTTTTTAGGGCCAACACCTTTCTCCAGAATCTCCACCTTTCTGTTTTAAACTGTTGCATGAGTTAGGACAATGTACACCTTCTGGGTAGATTCTGCACAGTGGAGAAAAATCTTCATGAGAGGCACGGAGGCTGGGGTGAACAAGCCTTCACTCCATCATTCTTCTCTGTGCATTTCCCTGTTACTCCTTCCTCCCCCTGGTACCTCCACCACCATGATTTCTGCTACATCACAGACAAAGGCCTGCAAACAGGGGTGGTGGTGTCAAGGTTACAGTGAGCTAGGACCGCATGACTGCATGTAAGGCTGGGCAATACCATGTGACCCCATCTCAAAAGAGAACAAGTATTAGCCACTTGTGGATTCCCTCCAGTTATTTCTCTGGCCCACACTCTATTTGTGCAGGTACTGAAGCTGTGCTCTTAACAATTTGTGCCCCTTCTGAGAAAGACGTCCATGGCCCTTGATGATTGTGATGCATGTGGATCCCACACACACTGGTTTACTGTTCTCTTGTTATTTCCCTCTCTTTGAACAAGTATTATTTCTCATTGGAGTGAATTACTTTACTGTTACATCCTCATATCTTGTTTTCACAGTTTCAGAGTTGAAAATGAAGGCAGGGCAGTGTTCCAGAAGAAGCCACCCTCTTCTTTCAGTAACCTCTCACAGGCCTTATACATGCCAGGTATTAGAGTAAAAGTTTTACATATGAGTTCTATCCGTGTGAACACCCTACAAAGAAGAAATTTCTAGTAATCCTCTTTGGATGGGGAAACTGATATAGAGAACATTTAAGTAACAGATCTAAGATGGCACTGCTAGTAAGAGGTGAAATCAGGACAGAAATCCAGGCAGCCTGGCTCCTGATGCCTTGCTCGTAACTATGCCTCCACCCCTATCTCCTCAGGAATAAGGGGCCTGACTGTGGAAGGGTGGAAATGAGGAAGCCTGAGTTTGCCCTTGGTCTCCAACCTCCTGCATCATAATAATCTGTTATAGAAGGGTACGCCATACCCGACCCTGCCCATTGCATCCACTCTCAATCTCTGTGGCACGCACCACATACATGGCCTGTGTACTTGTCTGTTGGTTCTTGAGTGACAGTCAGAGGGACACTGATCCTTCCTTTTGTGTGAGTACTCCATGGTCCAAGGATGGTGTGTGGTGGAGGAAGAGGGAGAATATTTACTTAGGAGGTGGTCTCATGTGAGTGATGTGGAAATGTCTAGTTGGCAGGAAAGAGGTACCATGTAGGTGAAAGTCCTGGAGACCCTCCAGCACCAGGCATGAAACTTGCAGTTCCTGCACTGTGGGCCAGTCATATGGCCTAGGGGAGGAGGACACTCAGTGGGTTTGGGCTGTGGCTCTTTATCAAGGAGCATAGAATTTTCAAGGAATGGATAACTCATAGCCTCAGGTCACTTACTGCAGCTAAGTTTCCATCTGGAAACACGGGGCAGAGCGTCTCACTTCTGAAGGGCAACAGGAGCTGAAGCAACCCCACAGGGATGAGGGTTATAGTAGCACCAGAAAGGCTTCTGTCTCCCAGGTGGAAAAGGGGGAAGGAATTTCTATGTGTGTCCTGTCTGTGCCCCACAAAAGAGGGTTCCGCACAACTTGCTGTGTGCTTTACCCTCAGCAATGACCCACAGCTGCAGGTGTATTTCCACACAGGGGTGAATGAGGACTTACACATCACCTTCCACTTCTGAGTGTATCTTGGCCATTGTGTGGTCATGAACATTCATTAATGTGAGGCCTGGATGTCTGAGGTGACATGCCACGAAGTGCCCTTCAAAGATGGAAAGCAATTTGACCTGGGCCTCTCAGTGCTGAACAAGGAGTACCAGGTGAGCAGCCAGGAGCTCCCAGCATGTGGCCTTTGTGGGCTTCCAGAGCAGGAGGCAGCTCTCCCTCAGATGGCCCCATGAGTCCATTGGGCTCCTCCCATTACTACCCTTGCCCCAGGCTTTTCATCACAGAGCACCTTCTGCTTGCACTGCCATTTTCAGCTCGTTTCCTAAATCTGACCAGGGTCAAGGTCAGCTTACCTGCCATTTCCCCCAAGGAATGGAATCTCCACTGTCTTTTCTTACAGTGCTCATTTCTACTTAGGCAGTTACTTACATTTTCATTTAGCTGAATGAATACAATATGTGTAAGAATAAAACTGGTATAGTCAGTAAAAAAAATTAAGCCTTTGTCTCACTCCTGGACTCCAGTTTGACTCCTGAGAACATTACCAGTGCTCTGCTCTCCTTTCAGAGGAAACCTATGCCTATAGAAGCATATAGGTCTATGATTTCATTTGCTTTTTAAACAAACCCTGGGATAAACTGCTCTACACTTCACACATTGCAAGTTTATTTGTTGTTAAAAAATATATCTTGAGGACATCACCTATCCATGGTGCTGCCTCGGTTTTTATAGACTGCATAGTATCTCCATAGGAGTACCCAAAATTATTGAACTTGACCTTTTTTCTGGGCATTTACGTTGTTTCCAACATTTTCCTCTCACAAATAATGCCATATTAAGCTCTCTAATCAACATTTTTGTCATTATCAACCTTCTGATACGTACATTGGAAGATAATTACAAACAAATAGAATAACTGGGTCAAAAATGTGTGCATTTAAAATCAGATATATTAACATCTATAAGGTAACTTTCTCTATAGACCTCAGTAGTAAAGAATATGTTCAAACTTTCTGGCCTTCCTTAATGTTTACGCCCAAAGATTTACATTTTATTCACATTTAAGTTGAGAATCTTTTTATATGCTAATCAGCAATTAAAAATAATGTCACATGTTTTGCAACACTTGTCCTGTTTTAACTCTCTAGGAACATATGAGTTTCATTCTTGGCCACCAGCAGCTCAGATCTCAAGAGACTGTAAAGAGAAACTAGGCCATTGGCAGTGAATGGCAGTCATAGTTCATGGAACTGAAATATAGGCATTACATGATTGAACCAATGTGAAATTCTACCATGATCTGAACATGTCCAATCCTTTATCCACCTTGAAACTGAGCAAATATTCACAGAATGATTTGGGACCCATGGGGAGGCTGCCACAAGCTCTTCATTAGTTCACCTCCTTATGACCCTGGGTAAATATTTAAGCAAACTGAAAATCTGATCATGTTTCCTTTGCACATCTAGTTGCAAAGCCAGGTACAGTTTCACAAAAAATCCATGGTGCAGACATAAATGATTTCATGACTCACTGCTGGAATCTTGCAAATTCTATTTCTATCACATCACTGTTACAGAGAGAAGTTATAGAAAATACATTTGTTTATTAAGAAAACAGCAAGACACTCAGAGTAGATACAAAATTGCCTGTCCTGGGTGAACTGGCAGGAAATAAAAAATTTTCAGTTCATGGCTGTTTTATTCAAGTAGAGCCATAGGACTTTCTCACATGTGTCAGAAAGGCTGTAATAGAAAGAGAAGGGTAAGGACTGCGTGCAGGCTTCTGGACTGAGAGGGGATTTGGAATGTGAATAACTGAGTGAGTAGCAGGGTGGGAGAAAATGTGCCTGAGCTGAGCACGGCTGAGAGGGAGCCACACTCTACAGTGAAAAGAGAGGGGGGCACTCATGGGGGCTCCCTTCCACCTACCTGAAATCCAAAGCTCACAGGTCCCTCCACTCAACAAGAAAAAACAAAAATAAAACTCCTATGCTGTCTCCTTCTCAGTTAAGGCATGGGGAATATGCAACTTTGTTTCAGGAAAGGTTGAGACCCAGACTTAGAAAAAGCTAACCTGTTCATGTAGAGTGCTCATGGATGACCATGTCCTGCTCCCACCCTCCCTGCAGACTGAGAAAGGGAAAGGCCATTTCAAAGAGGAGAAGCTGCAGGCTCCAAGAGTGCCCATGGCAGTCACTACTTTGCAGAGTGTGAACCTTGGTTGGAGAAGGATGCAAGGCGAAGTCTTTGATCAGGGTACACAGTATCAGCTCTCCGTGGTCATCTTCCTTGCAGGTCCCATTCTTTTCCCCCACTAACATGGGGTTATGACACCTCCAGTGCCATCCCTGGACATGCCTACCACTGTAACCTATCCCGTATCAGAGCCTGGATCTTGATCTAAGAAGACCCATCGTGACCCAATAGACCATTCCTAAGATTGACTTTTCTCCTTGGAATGTCTGCTTTTGGGTGGACTCTGGGCAGCCCCATCTGTCAGAGGTCCTCTAAAGATTCAAGTCCTCAGTGTGTCATGATTCTTGCCTTCTCAGTAAGTCTCTGCCTTATGAACAATTTCTTGCATTCACAGTCAGAAAGGGGGAGATATGTTTTAAATTTCAGGGAGTCTATGATATGCCTTGGAATTTTCCATGAAAAAAAAATCAGAAAAAAAATTGGGAAAATTTTGTGTAGAAAGCAGTGTTTGCAATTGTCCCAAGCTGGGACCCTCCCAATGTCCATCAAGAGTAAAACTGGTATGTATGTGTTGATCTATTTATAAAACTTGAGAGTGTACAGCAGGGAAAATGAAGGAACTACAGCTGCACACAGCAATACACATGAATCCTAAAAACAGAAATGTGAACTAAAAGATGCATGACCCAGAAGGAGCCCTCCAGGAAAATCACCTACAAGCAACATTCAACAAAGCGTGAAACTCAAAGCAAAGAGGAAAGGCAGAAACAGGGCTGCCCATGGGGACAAGAAGGTTACATGGCAGGGAAGTGACAGACAGGAACCAATGGGTGTCACCACAGGCCATGACTTATATTGAAGTGCTATTTTAATAATCACTCATCAAAATACAGATTGTTTGGTAACTTGGATCAACATTTTGAAAACACTTTAAATTTACAGTCAGTAAAACTGAAGAGGAAAATAAAGAAAAAGAGGGAAAAAACAAAAGGAGGGGAATTCTAACACATTCCTTCTTCAAATTCTAATATAGGTTTTTGAGATGTTTTCTATTATCGGAGAAAGAGAACTTCAGGAAGGGTCCGGAGTCTTCCACCTCGGGTGAAGACTTCACTATGGCTGAAGCCCAATCACCTGCACCTGTGCCTTCACCTATCCTCACATGGGTCTGGAGCTAAGGAGCACACAACTCAAGGACTAGACTTAAGAATCTCACCTGTCTCCTTGAATCTGCAGAAGCAGGAGGAACTCTGAGATTTTAATGTACATGGACACCCAAAGAGAAAGGAGATGGTGTGGCTGGAGCCCAGGTATGTGAGAGTGGTCACCACTCACCAGAGCCAAGGGGCCCGGGGTGGGCTCATGAGACACAAGGACTTTCTCCACCTCTCCCCCAAGATTCTGCTGAGGATCAAGGGCAGTGCTCTCTCACAGACTCTGGAGCAGAGAACAGGATTACATTCGAGAGCCAAAGCCTTCTCCACAATCCCCACCTGTTTCTCATTGTACAAGTTAGAAAAATACACACCTGCCACATGAATTCTGCACAGTGGAGAAAATGCTTCAGGACAGGCATGGAGGATGAACATCAAACCCTCTCATTGCATCATCCTTATCTGTCCATTTCCCTCGTGATCCCGTTTTCTCCAATAATACCACCCTCCCTGTCTGTCAATAGGCCTGCAAACAGGTGTGGTTGTGACTAAGCTTCTTTCTAACATTATACATCCTATCCCACCAGGAAACATTGCTGGGAGGGGCTTGGAAACAGGAACAAAGCCAGAGGGCAGGGCTGCCAGGGACCATTTAAATGCTGCAACTCCAAGAGATTCACACAGAAGACTGGACACAATTTCGAACAGCCACCCAGAGGGAGACAACAATGTCACCACTACCTGTGAGTTGAAAAGGCACAGCCTTCAATAATCTCAAGTCACAGAAAAGAGGGAGATTTTATGAGATGCAAACATGAGCATTTCTACTGTGAATAGTTAAGAGTCATAAGCTTGTGAATGAGATAACCTAGGGCTCTCATATCTGAGATGCTTGTGGCTGTGGGTGTGGACCCTGGGCCGCCATAACCCTCTGTGACCAAGTGATGGTTTTAGCTGAGAATGGTGTCTGTTGAGATTATATGAGTTTAGGTGGGAGGTGGATGGCCCATCAGGACATGCGGGTATGTGCGTGAGTGTAAGGGGGTGACTACGCTTTGTCATGGTAACTGTGATGTGACTGTGTGAGCACAGCCAGATCAGTGTGTGAGCATCTTTATATGCACAGCGAGTGGGCATGTGTGACTCTGAGTGGTGCGGCTCCGTGTGACTGTGGGTGTGTGTGCTGGGATGTGACTGGGTGTTGAACTGGAAACATGCATGTGGCCTTCTGTGCATGTGAAGGTTTCTCCGCACACAGCAGCACCTCTGAAGAAGCAGCTGTGCCTCTTCCCATGTGTGTCAGTGTGGATCCCAGGTGGCAGAAATGGTGAGGATTATGGGGATGGTGAGTTACCAAGGACTGGTCTCTTGAGCATTCCTGAGAGCAGAATGCACAGATCCTTGGGAGCCTATTCTCATGCAGAGTCGGGGAGAGGGAGGCAGACTTTGTTGGCATGCATCTGCAGGTGGGATCTGCACACAGTGACCACTGGCTCCTGCCTCCAGCCTCAGGTCTCTCCCTGTCCCACATCCTAGCCTGTCCTCCACACTGAGACCACGATGGTGGGCAGATTATGATTCATTAGGTAAGAACATTAAGGAACTTGGTTTCAGATACGGAATCACCCAAAACCAGTAAGGAACTTTAGCTTCAGTTCAGACAGAGCTTACAGTGGATATTCATCAAGTTGTTTGCTGAGGCTTGTAACCACAGCTCTTTGGGAGGCTGAGGTTAAAGGATCACATGAGGCCAGGGGTTGGACACCAGCCTGGGCAACACAGAAAGATTCTGTCTTTCCAAACATTTAAAGAATTGCTGGCCATGCTGATGTGTGCCTGTAGTCCCAGATGCTTGGGGACTGAGGCTGGAGGATTGCTGCTGTCCAGGCATTCAAGGCTGCAGTGAGCTGTGATGGTGCCACTGCATTCTGGGAATTAGGGTAAAGGTTTTACACATATTAACTCCTATATTACTGAAAATGTCCTACAAAGTAGGACCTTTAGAAAATCCTGCCTGTATTGGGGAAACTGGGGTGGGGGAGTTCAAGTAGAGAATCTAATGTCACACTGTTGTTGGAGTAAAGTGATTCACCCCTGTACATCAGCAGTTTGGGAGGCCAAGGCAAGAGGATCTTTTGAACCTAGGAGCTCCAGACAAACTTGGGCAACGTCAAGAGACCCTGACTCTCCACAAACATAAAATATGAGCTGGTTCTGTGGTGTGAACCTGTAATCTCAGCTATTAGGGGGCTGAGGTGACAGGATTGCTGGAGCCCTGGAGGTTGAGGCTACAGTGAATAAGCAGTGATGGGCCCTCTGCACTCAAGTCTGGGGAATATAATAAGACCCCATATTAAAAATAGTATTCAAAAAATGTTAACCTCTCACTTCTAGTAGAAGGCAGAATCAAGGAGAAAACTGAGGCAGTCCAGTTTCTGAAGCTCTGCTTTTAAGTATGTATTCAAGAATACAGGGTTCTGATTGTGGTCAGGTGGGAGAAGGGAGGCCTCAGGGTCTACCCTGCAACATCTAACCAACCACCTAAAGGGAATCTGTTACAGCGGGGGAGGCCCCACATAGCCTGGTGCCTCTCACTCAGTCTCAATTTTCTGGCAGGTGCCATACACACAGGCTGTGTCCCTGAATATTGGTTCTTCTGTGACAATCAAAGGGAAAGCTGTCCAACCTTTCATGTGAGTATTTTTGTGTCCAAGGGTGGTGGGGCGGAGAAGGGAGAACATCTGCTCACGGGGTGACCTCATGTGAGTGATGTGGAAATGTCTAGCTGGTAGGATGAAGACACCATGCAGGTGCAGGTCCTGGAGACCCTCCAGCACCAGGCAAGAAACCTGCAGTGGCTGCACTGTGGGCCTGTCATGAGGCCTAGGGGAGGAGGACAGTCAGGGGTTGAGATTGCGGCTCTTTACCTATAAAGGGCCACAAAATTTTCATGGGGTGGACTCTCACAAGGTTAGTAATTGTATTTCAGTTTCGGTCTGGGAATAAGGGGTAGAGCATCTTTTCCCACCCTTCCCTAGGGCAGAAGGAGCTGAAGCAGCCCCACAGAGAGGAAGCCTGCATTATCATCAGGAAGGCTTCTGTCTGCACTGGAGAAAAATGGGAAGGATTTGTGGGTACATTGTGTGGGTACATTGTGTGTGTACCCAACAAGACAGGGACCTGCTCAACACACTGTGTGCTTTGTCTTCAGCAATGAACCACAGCTACAGGTGGATTTTCACACTGCGATGGATGAGGTCTCAGACATCGCTTTCCATTTCCAAGTGTACTTTGGCCATTATGTGGCCATGAACAGCCGTGAGAATGGGGCCTGGAAGCAGGAGGTGAAATCCAAGAATATGCCCTTTGAGGATGGCAAGGAGTTTGAGCTGCGCATCTCAGTGCTGGAGAATGTGTACCAGGTGAGTGTCCAAGGAGCTCCCAGCACCTGGCCTCCATGGGCTCCCAGAGCAAGAGACAGCTCTACCTGTCCTGGCTCCAAGAGTTTCTTGGGGCCTATCTCCCATAACTGCCTTTGTCTTGAGCTTTTCCTCACACACAGAGGGAATACCTTAACTTATAATTTTCCTCTCTCTTTCAACAAGTGTTGTTGCATGCACTGCCATCATCTCTGCTTGCACTGCCATCCACAGCTCCTTCCCACCAGGGTCAAGGGTGGCTCACCTACCATTTCCTCCATGGTGGAGAATCTCCTCCATCTTCATCCACAGTTCTCATTTCCACTTATGCTATTGTTTCAATTTTCATGTAGCTAAATGAATAAAAGTGTTTTAGTCAGTCCAATATGAAGACTTTGTTACTCCTGATGACAGAGTCTCAGAAGCATATTACTAGCTTCTCTCCTCTTCTTCTATAGACAGTCTATGCTTAAGGAGCATATATATATACACACACATATATATTTTCATTTCTTTTAAACAGATGCTGGCATAGATCTCTCTATACATATCACCTTAAGAACTACAGTTATTTGTACCCAAAGTATATACCTTGGAGTAATCATCTATCCACTGCGCTGTCTCATTTTTTAAGGACTGCATACTATTCCCTCAAAAAATTACCAAAACTTGTTGAATATGATCTTTTCAAAAGCACTGAGGTTTTTTCCAATGTTTTGCTCTCACAGGGATGCTGCATTAAGCTTCATAATTATTAGAAACCTTTTATCATTATCAACCTCCCAATACTTACATTGGAAGGTAATTACAAACAAATGGAATAACCCATTCAAAATTGTTTGTCTTAAATTAGAGAATACAACCTAGAAGAGGACTTCCTATAGAGCCTCAGTAATAAAAAATGTGACCAAACTTTCTAACATTTCAATGTGTATGCTAAAGGATTCACATTTTATTCAGATTTAAGGCAGGGATTTTTTTCCCCTATGTTTATAAGATGTTAAAGATGACATCTAATGCTTTGCAACATCTGTGCATTTCCATCTTCTGAGAACACTTGGGTTTTATTCTTTGACACCACCAGCTGAGATCTGGGCTACTCCAAAGAGAACCTGGGCCATGAGAAATGAATGTGAGTCAGTTCACGTAACTGAAATGTATGCATTCAATGAACATTGTCGAGCACTAACCCCGTGGCAGGCTCTGTGCAAGATGATGAGATTCAAGTTTATGAGACACAGTACCTGACCACGGGGATCTTCCAGGAGAGAGAGAAACCAAACAAACACATATGACACAGAGTGGTAGAACCTCTCTGGAGAATGAGAGGAAATGCTCAAAATATAGTGAGCACTATCTCAAATGATCACAAAAGGTAGTCTGTAAAAAGAAGTGTGTCTACTGGCTTCAGATATATAATTAGGCGTTTTCTGGTTGCATGTTGCAGGTACTAGGACATAGTGGAGAGCAGGTTGAAAGCTTGTTTAGTAAAATACTGTCTTTCTGATGCATTTTTCTTCTTCTAGGTAATGGTCAATGGCCAGTTCTCTTACACCTTTGACCATCGACTCCCACAAGGGTCTGTGAAGATGGTGCAAGTCTGGAGAGATATCTCCCTTACCTCAGTTATTATCCAGAATCAAAAGGGATAGCCAGACTCTTAACTTTCAAAAATTCCTGTTTCTATGTGGCCATGGATTTCCAGAGCTGGCTAACAACATGATCTCTCCTGACTTCAGTTCTTACACTTGCTCATTAAATCTTCATCAAACTTTACAGAATTTGGTTCTTTCTCTCAGGGGGAAAAAGAGAGTGTTCTTTACTAAGAGAGCCTCAGGGATTCTATGGGTGGCATGAAGGAGTCAAAGGGAATAAATATTCCCGGCACAGAAGCAGTGAGTGACAAGTGCACTGAAATACCCGAGCAGACATTAGGAATAACAGCCTTCTACAGCATGGACTTTATGTCAGACACTGAACTAAAATCGCTACCCAATTTCAGATGAGTCACTGCACTGAAATGTCAGGTAGCTGTGTTTTCAGTCACACAGGGATAAGCGATGGGATTGGAGGCTTGAATAACTGAGCCGTGACAGGGTTGGGGAGGCTGTGTCTGGGCTGAGCAGGGCTGTGCAGGAGTCCCGCTCTCTACACTGAAAGCAGAGGGGTGGGAAAGCTTGGGGGCTCCCATTCCCCCACCTGAACCCAAAATGTCACCCGTTCCTCCGCTTAACCAGGAAAAGAAAAACAAGAAGAAAACTGCTTGTGAAGGAAACTCATATGCCTTCTTCCCTAAGTTCTGGAAAAAGGCATATACAGTATCACTTCTGGAAAGGCAAATCCCACATGTACAAATCTGATTTATTCATTTAAAGAGTGCTCATGGATAAATAAGCCCTTCTCCCATCCTTTCTGCAGACTGAGAAAGGGAAAAGTCATTTCACAGAGGAGCGGCTGTAGGCTCAAACAGCGAACAGAGTACTCATTACTTTGCAGAGTGTAAATCTTTGGAGGCCACTACTTTAAGAGTGTAAATCTTGGACAGGGATGAATGCAAGGCAAATCCTTTGACCAGAGCACACAACGTTGGTTCTCACTGACGGTCTCCCTGTAGCCATCATTCTTCTCCACCCACAGACACAAGGTTAGGGCACGTTTACTGCGACCCCTGCAGTACTCTCACTGCCTCTCTTCCCCCTGTTGCTGAATCTCAGAAGACAACAATTGATGATCCAGCCCTCCTTTAAGAGTCATTTTATCCCTGGTGCATCTCCTTCAGGGAGAATTTTGGGTCAGCCTCTTCCACCTGAGTTGCTCTAAAGACATTAATTTTCAGAGGGTCTTGATTCCTGTCTTCCCAGTAAGTCTCTGTGTTTATTCTGGACAATTTTTCTATTCACCAGTCAGAAAGGGAGATATCTGCTTTACATTTCAGGGAGTCCAGGGTCTTTCTGGGGACTCTCCTTAAAAAAAAGGAAATTATCATCCTGAAGAGACTGGGACAATTTTATAGAAGGCAGTGTTTGCCAGTCTCAAGCTAGAAACCATCGATGTTCATCAAGAGCTAAACTGCTGAGTATGTGTTGGCAAGTCATAAAATGCAGGAGTGGAGATCAATGAAATGGAAGGAACTACAACAGCAGCACACAGCAATATGGATGACTCCTAAAAATGAAACGTGAACAAAAGATGCATGACCGATAAAAAGCCCTCCAAGACAAAGCACATAATATGTTTAAGCAGTTTATGACCTTTGTAAAAGATAATTGGGAAGCTTTCTCCATATGGATTTAGACAAGTCTCTAAGTTATAATGGTAACTAAAAAATGAAGGCATGAGCTAGTGTATATATATTATATACAAAATGTAACTGTGTATATGGTATACACAATACACGTGTGTGTGTATATATATATATACATGCACACATATATGTGTATGTGTGTGTGTGTATAGTCGATTATCACATATCCAGTAGGCTCTCTCTATAAAATATATGGATGGGAAATAACCTATACTCGCATTTGCCTTTTCATGTATGACAACACTTTGGAAGAAAACAACAAATTAACAACTGCAATTACCTGGGGGGTTGCAGTGGAATAGACAAGAAATAGTTTTGCTATATTTTTGTACCTTTTCTCTTTTGAGCTTTGCGAAGGCATTACCTATTCAAATCATTAAAAATAAAACCCAAAAGTTAAGCAAAAGAAAGCATACTTTTCCCTTACTTCAGATGTTCCTGAAAACACTTTAACACATAATACATGCAATATATATTTACTATTTTTTATTTTATCTGTCATTTGAAATACCTTGAGGTAATAAAATTAATCTTCCACTAATCAGCCTTTATTGACTATGACACGAAGGGATTACGAACTCTAAAATTTCCAAAGTTCTTCGATAGTCTTCCAGTCTAATTTAAAAACGTAAGTTTAGCGAATTCAGTCATCTTGTTCTTGCTTTCATCCTCTTGGTTAACACCCGTGGGTCCTGGTATTGACAAGTTGCTCAAACTTTATTCTTGCAATACCAATTTTTTCAGTGAGGCAAACATCAAAGACACTTTCCACAATGCCGGGACAAAAAATCTCCATCAAGCAGGATTTTTCTAAAAACAGGCTTCGAAAGACCCCACGATTCATTCTATTTCTTTTCCCTTCTTTCTTCATGATACTCTCCCTTTTTTCAACTATGCAATAATTGCTCTCTTTCCTTACAATTAAATATCGTATTGTCCACAATAAAAAAGTTTTAGTTATAGGACTGGCAAATAATTATTCCTCAAAAAAGCCCCCCCAAAAATGGCAGGGTTCTCTAAAGGTAGTTGCCCCTCTTTCAGTGGAAAGGGCACTACTATTCCCGTCTTTCAACCTATTGCAGTTGAGTTCTGAAGCCAGACGACCTAGCGCCACAGAGGCAAGAGATCTCGGATATATACAAGATAATTCCGATGGACGCTGCGCTAACGCGCTTGCGAGCTCCGTCCCATCAGGGGCTCCGTCTCTCGCGCCGCACACGTCCACAACCACCCAGCAGGCTTCGTCAAACCCTCTTACCCGACTGACCCAAGCCGAAGCTGCGCTTGGCCGAAGTCAAACTAGAGGGCTTCGGGATCCAGCTGGGGGCTTGGGAGGGCAGCCGGGCCGGAGCCGCACTCACGTAGAGTTGGGCCCGGTGCGGCCCAGACCCCGCCTACAGCCGCCTACCTCCGACTGAGGAATGTCGCTGCCGCCATTCGTCGCGCCCGTCAGTCTGCCACCGCTATTTGCCCGCAGGTCTCACAACTCGAACCGCCAAGTTACCTGAGAAGCTCAGGAAAACCGGAACAGCAGGACCAGGCAGTTGCGCGGGTGCTCACTGAAGTGCGTGCGCATGCGCATGCGTATTTCTGTCGATGCGCTTGCTTATTCACAGGCGCGTGCGCTCCTGAACGTGCGTGGGGATGCGCAAGTGTGTCTTCAACCTCCTGCGCCCTAAGGTGAACTTCTGGAAAGACTCCATAGGCGGAGTCTGAGGCTACAGGTGCAGACTGGAGAGAGAAGGTAATGGGGCAGGAGTAAGGGCTCCAGAGCTTTGGAACCATCTTCCTGCAGCGTTCATGTGCCTTCAGAGCCTGCTTTAAGCCTGATCTCACATAGACCATTTCTAGTTGACAATGGAGAGCTGCTCTGAATGTCCAACTCTTTAGATGGTTGGTCAGACACACCTGGCCAGGTCTTGTCCAGTAGCCAGGTCTCATAGTAAATTGGAGGCCACTGGTAAGCATTCACTGTCTGCTAAGGCCCAGTGGCAAGACAAATGCTTTTTCCCAAAAGCTCAGTAGTTATCCACAAGGATGGTATGGCTTTGCTCTAAAATCTTAAGGGTCTGTACTGTGATTCACGTATGGGACCCTGCCAAAGTTTGTAAGAGCATCTCTACCTGCCACTGACCCTTCAAGCGTCATTGCTCCTGCTGAATCCCAGGCCAGACAAATGGGCATGACAGCCTGGGTCTGTCTGGTGCACAGCCTTCCCTTATTCTGGGCCCCACACAAAACTAACAGCTTTTAAAAAATACGGTGTAAGGCCAGGCGCGGTGGCTCATGCCTGTAATCCTAGCACTTTGGAAGACCGAGACAGGTGGATCACAAGGTCAAGAGATGGAGAACATCCTGGCCAACATGGTGAAACCTCATCTCTACTAAGAATACAAAAAAAATTAGCTAGACGTGGTGATGCGCGCCTGTGGCCCCAGCTACTCAGGAAGCTAAGGCAGGAGAATTGCTTGAACCCGGGAAATGGAGGTTGCAGTGAGACGAGGTCGCACCACTGCAGTCCAGCCTGGTGCCTGGTGACGGACTGAGACTCTGTCTCACACACACACAAAAGTACGGTGTATATAAGTGTGTGGAATGTACTCGGGTGAGGTATGTACAGCATCCAAAATTCAAAGAGTCTGACTAGGCACGTGTCCCTAGTCAGGAGGGGCCTTATGCACACTCCACCTGCATATGAGAAGTGACATCTTTAGATGCGCCAGTTACTTGGAGTCCTTGAAATTTCACAAAATGTGAAATACTCTGAATTTTTTTGGTATTTATTCCTGACTGATGCACACAAGCGTCTAGCCAGTGTGTCTAACGTCATGGGCACCTCCTGATCACCAGGTTTCATCAGCATACCATCAATATAAACAATCAGCATGTTGTCTTCTGGAAAAAAGAAGTGAACATAATGTCTTGCCTTGCAAGATGGCAGAATAGAAGGCTCCACCAATCTTACCCCCATGTCTTCATAAATTTATGAAGACATAAATTTAACAAGTATCTACAGAGGAAAAACACCTCCATAAGAACCACAAAGCAGGTGAGTCCTCATAGATACCTGGTTATAAGTCCATATCACTGAAAGAGGCACTGAAGGAATAGAACAAACAGACTTGAATTGCTAACGCCACTCCTTCTTCATCCAGGCAGTAGTGGTGTGGTGCCTTTTGAAAAGTATCTTTTCCTGTCCTTTATCTACTTTGTTTTTTGAGACAGGGTCTCATTCTGACACCTAGGCTGAAGTGCAGTGGTGCAAACTGGGCTCAGGCGATCCTCCCAGCTCAGCCTCCTAGTAGCTGGGATTACAGGTGTGTGAGTGAGAACACCCAGCTAATTTTTCTATTTTTCGTAGGAACAGGGTCTTGCCATGTTGCCCAGGCTGGTCTTGAACTCCTGGGCTCAAGCCATGAACTTGCCTCAGCCACCCAAACTGCTGGAATTACAGGCATGAGCCACTATGCCCAGCCCTTTGCCCACTATTTTATGGGATTTTTTTTTTTTCTTGAAAAGTTGTTAAAGTTCTTTGTAGATGCTAGATATTAGACCATTTTCAGATAAATCATTTACAAATATCATCTCCCATTCTGTAGGTTGTCTGTTGTCTCTGTTGACAGTTTCTGTTGCTGTGCAGAAGCTCTTTACTTTAAATAGATTCATTTATCAATTTTTGTTTTTCTTGTGATTGCTTTTGGCATTTTTGTCATGAAACTTTTGCCCATTCCTGTATTCAGAATGGTATTGCCTGGGACGTCTTCCAGGTTTCTTATAGTTTGGGGTTTTACATTTAAGTCTTTCACCCATCTTGAGGTGATTTTTCTATATAAGGCAAGGAAGGGGTTCACTTTCAATCATCTGCATATAGCTAGCCAGTTATCCCAATGCCATGTCTTGAGTCTGAAGTCCTTTTTCCATTGCTTGTTTGGTCAACTTTGTCAAAGATGAGATGGTTGAAGGTGTGCGACCTTATTTCTGGGCTCTCTGTTCTGTTCCACTGGTCTGTGGACCTGTTTTTGTACCAGTACCATGCTATTTGGTTATGTGGCCCTCTAGTACAGTTGGAAGTTGGGTAATGTGATGTTTCCACCTTTGTTCTTTTTGCTTAGAAATGTCTTGGTTATTCAACTCACTTTTGGTTCCATGTGTATTTTGAAATAGTTTGTTATAATTCTGTGAAGGATGTCATTGGTCGTTCAATAAAAATAGCATTGAATCTGTACATTTCTTCAGGCAATATGGCTTTTTCAATGATAATGATTCTTGCTATCCATGAGCATGGAATGTTTTTCCATTTATTTGGGTCACCTCTGTGTTTTTAAGCAGTGTTTTGTAATTCTCATTGTAATAATCTTTCACCTCTCTGCTTAGCTATATTCCCAGGTATTTTATTCTTTCTATGGCAATTGTGAATGGAATTGCATTCCTGATTATGCCCTATGCTTCACTTTTGTTGATGAAATTTTGGAAAGCTACCCTATACCTACTAGGGTTTTTAGAAAATCAGTCTAAGATTCCCTTAATTTGCCTAAGGTATTATAATGAGAAGGGAATGTCAGGAGAGCCCAAATAAGGGGGATCCTCAGATGATTCCCCTGAAAGTTTTTTTCTAATTATGGTGTATTGTTTTTCCTGGGCTTTCCTGACATGATTGCTAAAAGAGCTGGATCCATCTTACACCACTTACAAAAGTTTAGTAAAAATGCCACGGCCCTACACAAAAGAAAATGAGTTACTTTTCTCCTTGAACATTTTCAGTTTAAGGAAGTTTCAGTGTTTCTGAGTGCACTACAGAGGGGTACAAACAGAGGATAATTTATTACAGATTTAGATAATGTAGCAAAAATAAAAGTGTCCTCTTAGCCTCCTTTCTTTTCTTATGACCCCGAGTGGAGGAGAAGACAAGTAGCACCCTCCGGATAATTTCCTTCCCTGGTTTCCGGATCTCAGCACCATGGTAAATGTGCCCCTCATGGTTGTAGGTGTGGTTCTCCAAGCCATGGAACTGGATGAACTAAGTGATGGGGCTAATCATGCTCATCTATGCAATTTAATTTTTTTTTTACTTTAGGTGCGTACTATATCTGGCATTTCTCCTCATGTTATCACTCCCCACCCTCCCCACACAACCCCCTGCTGCTGTCTCTCCCCTACTCCCCCAACTGCCCCCAGTGTTTGATGCTCCTCTCCCTAAGCAGTTTTAGCTTATCGACCTGGTGTGATTTACTTTGATTTTTTAAACCTGTGTGATTTGCCTGGCTCCCAGATAAAAGGATCTCTGGAGAGATCTTGTCACCTTTGTGCAATACTTCTTTAATGGAGGCAATGTGCTAGATTGCCTGGTACTACAACCCATGCTAATGCACTTACCCTTAAAAAAAAAAAACACATGTGGTTAACTTCCAAACTTAAGATACCCTTACTAATTAAGTACTGTCTTAATTGGAGACAGAAGAGGTGCCTTACAAGAAGGTGGAAACCAAATGGCTGGTTTCCTATAGTTAAAACCGTATCAGAACTAAAATCTGGTTGTGGAAGAGATCTGACTCCTAACTGTTGAAAGCAGAGATTTCCCATCCACAGAAGTAGCAGTAGAAAAGCACAAAATGGAAAAGTTGTGAACCTGTAATCTACCACAGAGAACCAACAATGTGTCTTATGAACAGGATTTTTATTTCCACTAGGTGGTAGCGTTGGCTTAGAAATACCATGTGCTGGCCAGGCATGGTGGCTCACGTCTGTAATCCCAGCACTTTAGGAGGCCAAAACAGGTGGATCATGAGGTCAATGGATCGAGACCATCCTGGTCAACACGGTGAAACCCTGTCTCTACTAAAAATACAAAAAAAAAAAAAAAAAAATCTGCTGGGCATGGTGGCACATGCCTGTAATCCCAGCTACTCAGGAGGCTGAGGCAGGAGAACTGTCTGAACCCAGGAGGTGGAGGTTGCGGTGAGCCAATATCGTGCCATTGCACTCCAGCCTGGGTAACAAGAGTGAAACTCCGTCTCAAAAACAAAACAAAACAAAACAAAACTGCAGTATCATGACAGTGTGGTGCTGGCTTAAGGAGAGATACAGAAATCAAAGGAGAAGAATAGAGCATCTAGAAACACTCAGAGTCACCTGAGAGTCTGCAATAGGCTAAGACCGTCACATTGGAAAAGGACAGTCTTTTCAACATATGATGCTGGGGAAACTGGACTTACACATACTGGTGCCTTACCTTCTAACATATACAAAAGTGAACTCAAAATGTATCAAAGAATAAACCTAAGTCCTTCAATGATAAAATTCTTAGGAGAGACACAGGCAGATATCATCATGACATGAGATTTGGCAATGATTTCTGGAACACGGGCTGTAAATACAGAAAAAATGCACTTTATATTTTTTTGTTATTTTTATTTGGGCTCTTGGCTTTATACTCACAGTTATTAAAACATTAAAAAATTCTCAAGAAATCCATGGTGCAGACATAAATAATATCATAATTTATTTCTGGATGTTAATGAATGCTGTCTAATGAGTATGTCAGACAGATGTGATAAGAAAGACATTTGTTTATTAAGAAAGCAGTTATCAAGAAACTCAGCACAGATTCACAATTGCCTAACTTAGGGAATGGGTAGGCAATACGAATAGGTGTCTTCATGATTGTTTTATGAAAGTAGAACCATAAATCTTTTGAGTAGGTTTGATGGTAAGAGGAGGTTAAAATAGACAAAGTAACAAAGGGAAAAACAGACAAAGAGCACTTCATCAAAATTCATCACATCTGTTCACCAAAGACCACTGTAAAAAGAGTCAACAGTCAATTGACAGAATGGAAGATAATGTGCAAAACACATATCTGAAAGGTGATTATTATCTAGAAGAGGGGTCTCCAGGCCACAGATAAATACCACTCCTGGCCTCTTAGAAAATGGGCTGCATCAGCAGGAGGTGAGCAGTGAGCAGCCAAGCAAAGCGTCATCTGTATTTACAGCTATATCCCATCCCTCACGTTACTGCCTGACCTCTGCTTCCCGCCAAAGCAGCGGTGGCATGAGATTCTCACAGGAGCATGAACTGTATTGCAAACTGGTTGTGTGAGGGATCCAGGTTGTTTGCACCTTATGAGAGTCTAACTAGTGCCTGATTATCTGAGGTGGAACAGTTTCATCCAGAAACCACTACTTCAACCCCAACGCATACACATCCCTGGTCCATAGAAAAACTGTCATCCATGAGACCATGCTCTGGTGCCAGAAAGGTTGGGGACCGCTGATCAAGAACATATAGAGACCTTCAACAACCCAATAACAATGACAAAAATATCCCACCCAATTTAACAATGGCCAAAGAATGTCAAAAGACATGTCTCCAGAATAGATATAAAAATGGCCAATGAGCACATGAAATGACACTCAACATCACAAGTTCTTAGGGAATGCACAGTCAGAGCCACAGTGAGATACCATTTCATGCTTATTAGGGTGGCTATGATGTTTGAATGCAAAATAACAAGTATTGGGAGCATGTGGAGAAACTGAAACCCTTGAACACTGCTGCTGGGCATGGATAATGGCATGGACACTGTGGAAAATATCATGGCAATTCCTCAAAAAGTTTACCATATGATTCAGAAATACCACTTCTGGGTGTACACTCTAAAGTACTGAAGGAAGAGCATGGTACAGATGTTTGTACAGTGATGTCCATAGCATTGCTCATTATTCATTACAAGCAAAAGATGGAAAGAATGCACAAGTCCATCCAAGGAGGTACATCCAATGGAAGGTTATTAGCTTTAAAAGTGGATGCCACTCTGATACTTGCTATCACATGAATGAGTCTTTAATGAACACTGAATGAAATAAGCTTGACTCCCCAGGAGGTTACAGGTACAGGCTGGAGAGGGAAGGTAATGGGGCAGGGATAGGGGCTATAAACATTTGGCCCCTTCTTCCAGCAGCTTTCCTCTGCCTTCAGAGCCTGCTGAAGCCTCATCTCACGTAGATCATCTCTAGTTGGTAATGGACAGCTGTGGTACTTGCAAAGCCTTTTGGCTGGGTGCATAAAACACCATCTGGCTCTTGTCCCACAACCAGGTCTCATAGTAAATTAGAGGCCATGGTTAAGCATTCACTCTACTCAGGCCTAGTAGACAGAGAAAGGCTTTTTCTCAAAAGCAGAGTAGTTATCCATGAGGATGGCATGGCCTTGCTCTACAATCTCCAGGGTCTGTGCTGTCATTCATTTATAGTCCTTCATACTTCCTGCCAAAGTTTCTAAGAGCATCTCTATTTGCCACTGACACTTCAAACACCATTGCACCTGCTGAGCTCCAAGCCAAAGAAAAGTGCATGGAAGCATAGTTCTGGTGCAGAGACTTCCCTTGCCCTGAAACCCATACGAAAGTAACAGCTTTTTTTTATTTTAAATTTTCATTGCATTTTAGGTTTTAAGGTACATGTGCAGAACGTGCAAGATAGTTGCATAGATACACACATGACAGTGTGTTTTCCTGCCTTCCTCCCCTTCACCCACATTTGGCATTTCTCCCCAGGCTATCCCTCCCAAGCTCCCCCCCCTGCTGTCCCTTCCCCATTTTCCCCAATAGACCCCTGTGTGTAGTAGACCCCCTCCCTGTGTCCATGTGTTCTCATTTTTCTCATCCACCTATTAGTGAGAATATGTGGTATTTCCTTTTCTGTTCTTGTGTCAGATTGCTGAGAATGATGTTCTCCAGATTCATCCATGTCTCTACAAAAGACAAAAACTCATCATTTTTGATTACTATGTAATATTCCATGGTGTACATGTGCCACATTTTCCCAGTCCAGTCTATCATTGATGGGCATTTGGGTTGGTTCCAGGTCTTTGCTATTGTAAACAGTGCTGCAATGAACATTCGTGTGCATGTGTCCTTATAGTAGAAAGATTTATACTCCTTTGTATATGTACCCAGTAATGGGATTTCTGGGTCAAATGGAATTTCTATTTCTAGGTCCTTGAGGAATCGCCACACTGTCTTCCACAGTGGTTGAACTAATTTACACTCCCACCAACAGTGTAAGAGTGTTCCTATTTCTCCACATCCTCTCCAGCATCTGTTGTCTCCAGATTTTTTAATGATCGCCATTCTAACTGGCATGAGATGGTATCTCAATGTGGTTTTGATTTGCATCTCTCTAATGGCCAGTGATGATGAGCATTTTTTCATGTGTTTGTTGGCCTCATGTATGTCTTCTTTTGTAAAGTGTCTGTTCATATCCTTTGCCCATTTTTGAATGGGCTTGTTTGTTTTTTTCCTGTAAATCTGTTTGAGTTCTTTGTAAATTCTGGATATCAGCCCTTTGTCAGATGGGTAAACTGCAAAGATTTTTTTCTCATTCTGATGGTTGCCGATTCACTCTGGTGACTGTTTCTTTTGCCGTGCAAAAGCTGTGGAGTTTGATTAGGTCCCATTTGTCTATTTTGGCTTTTGTTGCCAATGCTTTTGGTGTTTTGGTCATGAAGTCCTTGCCTACTCCTATGTCCTGAATGGTTTTGCCTAGATTTTCTTCTAGGGTTTTTATGGTGTCAGGTCTTATGTTTAAGTCTTTAATCCATCTGGAGTTAATTTTAGTGTAAGGTGCCAGGAAGGGGTCCAGTTTCTGCTTTCTGCACATGGCTAGCCAGTTTTCCCAACACCATTTATTAAACAAGGAATCCTTTCCCCATTGCTTGTTTTTGTCTGGTTTATCAAAGATTATATGGTTGTAGATATGTTGTGTTGCCTCCGATGCCTCTGTTCTGTTCCATTGGTCTATATCTCTGTTTTGGTACCAGTACCATGCTGTTTTGATTACTGTAGCCTTTTAGTATAGTTTGAAGGCTGGTAGTGTGATGCCTCTCACTGTGTTCTTTTTGCTTAGAATTGACTTGGCCATGCGGGCTCTCTTTTGGTTCCATATGAAGTTTATGGTGATTTTTTTCAGTTCTGTGAAGAAATTCAATGGTAGTTTGATGGGGATAGCATTGATTGTGTAAATTACTTTGGGCAGTGTAGCCATTTTCATGATGTTGATTCTTCCTAACTACGAACATGGAATGTTTCTCCATCTGTTTGTGTCCTCTCTTATTTCACTGAGCAGTGGTCTGTAGTTTTCCTTAAAGAGGTCCCTTACATTCCTTATGAGTTGTATTCCTAGGTATTTTATTTTCTTTGTAGCAATTGTGAATGGCAGTTCATTCTTGATTTGGTTCTCTTTAAGTCTGTTATTGGTGTATAGGAATGCTTGTGATTTTTGCACATTGATTTTATATCCTGAGACTTTGCTGAAGTTGCTTAACAGTTTCAGGAGTTTTTGGGCTGAGACAATGGGGTCTTCTAGGTATACTATCATGTCATCTGTAAATAGATACAATTTAGCTTCCACCTTTCCTATTTGAATACCCTCTATTTCTTTTTCTTGCCTGATTGCTCTGGCTAGAACTTCCAGTACTATGTTGAATAGGAGTGGTGAGAGAGGGCATCCTTGTCTCATGCCGGATTTCAAAGGGAATGCTTCCAGTTTTTGCCCATTAAGTATGATATTTGCTGTTGGTTTGTCGTAAATAGCTTTTATTACTTTGATATATGTTCCATCAATACCAAGTTTATTGAGGGTTTTTAGCATAAAGGGCTGTTGAATTTTGTCAAATGCCTTCTCTGCGTCAATTGAGATAATCATGTGGTTTTTGTATTTGGTTCTGTTTATGTGGTGAATTACATTTATAGACTTGCGTATGTTGAACCAGCCTTGCATCCCTGGGATGAATCCTACTTAATCATGATGGATAAGTTTTTTAATATGCTGTTGCAATCGGTTTGCCAGTATTTTATTGAAGATTTTTGCATCTATGTTCATCATTGATATTGGCCTGAAGTTTTCTTTTCTTGTTGAGTCTCTGCTGGGTTTTGGTATCAGGATGATGTTGGTCTCATAAAATGATTTGGGAAGGGTTCCCTCTTTTTGAATTATTTGGAATAGTTTCAGAAGGAATGCTACCACATCCTCTTTGTGTGTCTGGTAGAATTCGGCTGTGAACCCATCTGGACCTGGGCTTTTTTTTGTGTGGAGGGCTCTTAATTGCTGCCTCAACTTCAAACCTTGTTATTGGTCTATTCATAGTTTCAGCTTCCTCGTGGTTTAGGCTTGGGAGGACACAGGTGTCCAGGAATTTATCAATTTCTTCCTGGTTTACTAGTTTATGTGCATAGAGTTATTTGTAGTATTCTCTGATGATGGTTTGAATTTCTGTGGAATCTGTGGTGATTTTCCCTTTATCGTTTTTTATTGCATCTATTTGGTTGTTCTCTCTTTTCTTATCAGTCTGGCTAGTGGTCTGTCTATTTTGTTGATCTTTTTGAAAAACCAGCTCTTGGATTTCTTGAGTTTTTGAAGGGTTTTTCGTGTCTCTATCTCCTTGAGTTCTGCTCTGATCTTAGTTATTTTTTGTCTTTGGCTAGGTTTTGAGATTTTTTGATCTTGCTCCTCTAGCTCTTTCAATTTTGACGATAGGGTGTCAATTTTGGATCTCTCCACTCTTCTCATGTGGGCACTTATTGCTATATATTTTCCTCTACAGACTGCTTTAAATGTGTCCCAGAGATTCTGGTATGTTGTGTCTTCATTCTCGTTGGTTTCAAAGAACTTCTTTATTTCTGCCTTCATTTCATTGTTTATCCAATCAATATTCAAGAGCCAGTTGTTCAGTTTCCATGAAGCTGTGTGGTTCTGAGTTAGTTTCTGAATTCTGAGTTCTAACTTGATTGCACTATGGTCTGAGAGACTGTTTGTTATTATTTCAGTTGTTTTGCATTTGCTGAGGAGTGCTTTACTTCCAATTATGTGGTCAATTTTGGAGTAGGTGTGATGTGGTGCTGAGAAGAACATATATTCTATGGATTTGGGGTGGAGAGTTCTGTAAATGTCTATCAGATTTGCTTGTTCCAGGTCTGAGTTTAAGTTATGGATAACCTTGTTAATTTTCTGTCTGGTTGATCTGTCTGATATTGACAGTGGAGTGTTAAAGTCTCCCACTATTATTGTGTGGGAGTCTAAGTCTCTTTGTACATCATTAAGAACTTGCCTTATATATCTGGGTGCTCCTGCATTGGGTCCATATATATTTAGGATCATTAGCTCTTCTTGTTGTATCGATCCTTTTACCATTATGTAATGACCTTCTTTGTCTCTTTTGATCTTTGTTGCTTTAAAGTCTATTTTATCAGAGACGAGAATTGCAACTCCTGTGTTTCTTTTTTTGCTCTCCATTTGCTTGGTAAATCTTCCTCCATCTTTTTATTTTGAGCCTTTGTGTATCCTTGCATGTGAGGTGGGTTTACTGGATACAGCACACCAATGGGTTTTGGTTTTTTATCCAATTTGCCAGTCTGTGTCTTTTGATTGGTGTATTTAGCCCATTTACATTTAGGGTTAATATTGTTATGTGTGAATTTGATACTGCCATTTTGATGCTAGCTGGCTGTTTTGCCCATTGGTTAATGCAGATTCTTCATTTTGTTGATGCTCTTTAGCCTTTGGTATGTTTTTAGAATGGCTGGTACTAGTTGTTCCTTTCTATATGTAGTGCCTCTTTCAGGAGCTCTTGTAAACCAGGCCTGGTAGTGACAAAATCTCTGAGTACTTGCTTGTTGGCAAAGGATTTTATTTTTCCTTCACTTATGAAGCTCAGTTTGGCTGGATATGAAATTCTGGGTTGAAAGTTCTTCTCTTTAACGAAGTTGAATATTGGCCTCCACTCTCTTCTGGCTTGTAGAGTTTCTGCCGAGAGATCTGCTGTGAGTCTGATGGGCTTCCCTTTGTGGGTGACCCAACCTTTCTCTCTGGCTGCCCTTAGCATTTTCTCCTTCATTTCAACCTTGGTGAATCTGATGATTATGTGCCTTGGGGTTGCTCTTCTTTTGGAATATCTTTGTGGTGTTCTCTGTATTTCCTGGAGTTGAGTATTGGCCTGCCTTGCTAGGTTGGGGAAATTTTCCTGGATAATATCCTGAAGAGTATTTTCCAGCTTGGATTCATTCTCTTCATCACATTCTGGTACACCTATCAAACGTAGGTTAGGTCTCTTCATATAGTCCCACATTTCTTGGAGATTTTGTTCATTCCTTTTTGTGCTTTTTTCTCTAATCTTGGTTTCTCATTTTGTTTCATTGAGTTGATCTTCGCCTTCTGATATTCTTTCTTCTGCTTGGTCAATTCGGCTGTTGAAACTTGTGCATGCTTTGCAAAGTTCTCGTGTTGTGTTTCTCAGCTCCTTCAATTCATTCATATTCCTCTCTAAGTTGTCCATTCTTGTTATCATTTTCTCGAATCTTTTTTCAAGGTTCTTAGTTTCTTTGCATTGATTTAGAACATGTTCTTTTAGCTCATGGAAGTTTCTCATTATCCACCTTCTGAAGTCTGATTCCATCATTTCATCACACTCATTCTCTGTCCAGCTTTGTTCCCTTGCTGGTGAGGAGTTTTGGTCCTTTGTAGGAGATGAGATGTTTTGGTTTCGGGTGTTTTCCTCCTTTTTGCGCTGGTTTCTCCCCATCTTTGTGGATTTATCCACCTGTCGTCTGAGTAGTTGCTGACTTTTTGATTGGGTCTCTGAGTGGATACCCAGATTGTTGATGGTGAACTTTCTGTTACTTAGTTTTCCTTCTAACAGTCTAGCCCCTCTGCTGTATGAGTGCTGAGGTCCACTCCAGGCCCTGCTTGTCTGGGATACACCTGTAGCAGCTGCAGAATAGTGAGGGATGCTACCAGTTTCTTCTTCTGCTATCTTTGTCCCAGAATGATGCCCACCAAATGTCAGTCTGATTAGTTTTTTTTGAGGTGGCTCTTTGGATATACAGGGGTCAGGGAGCTGCTTGAGGAGATGGCCTATACTTTATAGGAGCTCCAGTGCTGAGCTATGAGCTCCGTTGTTCATTCAGGGTTGTTGGGCACCTGTGTTTTGGTCTTCTGCAGAAGAACTTATAAACCCCCCCATTTTTTACACTCAGATGCTCTGTCTCAGGGAGTTGGGACTTTCTTTATGTGTATCTGTTGCACTGTCCTGCCCAGCTAGGAGGTAGTCTATTCGCTATTTGCCTGCCGAGGCTCCGCCCTCCTAGTGTGGGTGTGTCCTGCTGCCGCAAGGCTCTGTTCTGCTGTGGTGCGCTCTGCCCTGTTGGCGGAGTCTCTCTTTTATGGTGGGTTGCCTCGACAATGGCAGGCTGCGTCAGCACTGGGTGGTAGTTCAGTAGGGGTGGATTCTGTCTGCAGTGGCAGATGCCCCTCCCCCACTGGGCTGCACCGCCCTGGATTCAGCTAAGCTTGCAGCAAAACTCAACCCCGAGCCCCTCCAATCGCCACCCTGCTTGTTCCCGTGAGGGTGGGACCCACTGAGCCCGATCACGTGGCTCCCTGCCTCAGAGTTCATCCTCTCTCTCTCTTTCTCCACAATTTGAATGGTTGACTCTCTCACTGGTGCCCCAGTAGCCTGTTGATAGGACACTGGGATCCGTGCAATGTCCCGTGCTGCTGCCCACTGCACCGGCTCAAATCATGCTTCCCAGTAATCTCCTGGTCTGGCTCATTGTCCAAGTCCTGTTTAATCAGATGGACATGTCAATCTGCCCTTCCAAATCTCAGATTGCTGGTTTAACAGGGCACCCAGACCAGTGAGTTTTGTGCCGGGTGCCACTGCGCTGCAGCGCCGGTCGAACCGGCCGTGCGACCCAAAACACTGGCTGCACTGGCATCCCATGTGTCTCCTACACCTGGGAATTTCCTCATTCTGTGGGCAACAAAGGTCCGTCTAAGAATGCGGCTAGGACTCACTCTCTGCGCCTTCACTGAGAGCTGCAATCCTGAGTTTTTTCTACGGCGCCATCTTGGAAAATCAGCGTAACAGTGTTTTAGAATACTGCATACGTAGGCCAACAGAATGTACCCATGTGATGCAAGTGTTGTCTCCAAAGTCCAAAGATGCTTACTAGGCATGTGCCCCTTTGTTGGTGATAGAAGGGACCTCATGCAACAACTCTACTTGCATCTGAGAAGGAGCATCTTTGCATGCTGCAGTCACTGGCTGCTAAAAGGTTCACTGAGTGGGAAACCACCTGAACTTTTCTAGGATTTATTTCCTACAGTCTGACACACACAAATATCTTACCAGTATGACTAATGTCATGACCACCTCCTGACCACCAGGTCTCATCAGCGTAATATCATCAATGTAAAAGACCAGCCTGATGTCTTCTTGGAGAAAGAAGTGAACAATGTGTCTGTGGACTAATTTGGACACAGGGGAGTTGATATCATCTGAGGTGGGAAAGTGAAGGCAGTGGATTGTGTCATGTGGAAGCTAATTTTTTCTGGTTGCCTTTACTTACAGGTAACAAGAATAAAGCCACATATTTGCCAGATGGACAGATGTACACCATGCAGCATGGGATGTGTTAATTTGCTCAAGCAATGAAATCACATCTGGTGTTTGCACAAATCTGGTACAGCTGCACTTGCAATACCCATCTGGTGAAGCTGATGAGAACCCACTGTTATTCTCCAAGAGTCAGTTGTTTTCTACACAGGCCAAATACGTGATTGCATGGGCATGTGGGAAAATCACCAGTCCTGGATCCTTCCAGTCCTTCACGGTTGCACTAATCTCTCCAGGTCCTCCAGCAACATGGTATTGCCTTTGCTTTTCTGTTTTTATAGGAGGAGGCAGCTCTAATGGCTTCTGTTGGCCTTTGCTACCCTCATAGACCTCCCTGCACAAGTCAGAGAACCACAGTGAAATTCTGCCATTTGCTGTGTGTGTCTATTCCACTTAGGCCATTTCCTTCACAACTTCTGCCATTTGCTGAGTGTGTCTAGTCCACTATTCCAGTAGACAGACAAAGGCTTTTTCTCAAAAGTGGAGCAGGTATCTACAAGGATGGCATGGCTTTGCTCCAGAATCTTCAGAGTCTGTGCTATAGTTCATGTGTAGGAGCCTGCTGAAATTTCTGAGTATCTCTACCTGCCACTGACACTGAAAAAATACCACTGATTCTGAGTAAATACCATCTCTAATGGCCACTGATTCTGAGAAATAAGTAACATGAAACTCAGCAAATACCTACAGATAGATAGGAGCCAACTGGGCAGCAGCCAAAGAACTTAATCTTATGATACTGGCTAAACCTTAAACCAAACTTCAGGTCCTTGATAACAACTAGTTATCAAGCCATGAGTAAATTCTCAAGAAATCCATTATGCAGACATAAATGATTTTATTATTCACTTCCTGATTCTTATGAATTCTATTGCATCAGTCTTTCATAAAGCACTTATAGAAAAAGACATTTATTTCAGAAACAGCAAGATGCTCAGAATAGGAAAATAATTTCCTGCCCTTGTTGAATTGTTAGGAAATAAAAATTGCTTGATTTATAATGATCGAGACCAGCTCAGCTGCAGAGACCCCCACCTAGGTGGTGCTGAAGGAACTGAGAAGTAGACACCCAGATAGAACAGCAAAGTGGGTCTATCCAGGGGGACAACAGCCTTCCAACTTGAGATCTTCAGGGGGCTGACAGCATTCCAGGCTGAAGGCCTGAAGCAGACTCTGACCCAAATATTTATTTTCTCTGAACAGGTGATGATAATTAACAAACAGATGTTCGGTGTTTTCTCATACCACAAAAATATACCAAGTAGGCAACTTGTGACTGCTTACCACTGATCACACACAAACTAAAAAGTATTCTGCATGAGGGAGTCATGGGTCAGATGTCCCATGCTTAAAGAATTGCTTTAACTGGTGTATGATATTTTTATATTGTCCTGCCGCTTTAGAATGCCCCATGAAGTTTTCCATTTGGGGGTGGCGGTGACTAGGTTTTCTTCAACATCATTCTTCCTAGCAAACAATATATTCTATTGTGCACTCAGCATTTCTCAGCAATCATACACTCAGCATTTCTCAACACATAATTGTTCTATGAGAGTAGGACCATAAGATTTTCCCATAGTATGAGAAAGCTACAATAGAAAGCGGAGGGTAAAGGACAGCATGGAGGTTTCTGGACTGGGAGAGGGGACTTAGGGCCTGAATAACTAAGTCACAGGGTAGGAGGGGCTATGTCAGACCTGAGCAGAGGTGAGTAGGAGCCACACTACTAAAAACACAGGGTGGGCACTCACTGGGGTCCCCTTCTCCCTACATGGACTTCAAAGCTCACAAGTCCCTTCACTCAACTAGGAAAACCAAGAATGAAACTTCTATGTGCTCCCTCTGAGTTAAGAAATAAAGGATATAAAACTTCATGTCTGGAATTGTTGAGGCACAGACTTAGAAAAAGGGAATTTATTTATTTAAATAGTGCTCATGCATGATTATGCCCTGATTCCATCCACCCCTCCCCACCCCACCAGGCTGAGAAAGAGAAAAGCCATTTCACAGAGGAGGATCTGCAGGCTCAAAGAATGAGGAGGGCAGGCACTACTTTCTAAAGTGTAAATCTTGGTAAGAGATGGGCCTGGTGCAGTGGCTCATGCCTGTAATCCCAGCACTTTCGGAGGCAGAAGCGGATGGATCATGAGGTCAGGAGGCGATGACCATCCTGGCTAACATGGTGAAACCCCATCTCTACTAAAAATACAAATTATTAGCAACCATGGTGGCATGCACCTATAGTTTCAGCTACTTGGGAGGCTGAGGCAGGGTAATTGATTGAACCTGGGAGGTGGAGGTTGCAGTGAGCCGAGACTGTGCCACTGCACTCCAGCCTGGGAGGCAGAGCGAGACTCCATCTCAAAAAAAAAAAAAAAAAAGACATGGATGCAAGGTGAACTCTTTGGTCAGGGCACACAGTGTCCAGTCTCACTAATGACTTCCCCTTCAGCCTCTATTCCCCACCCACAGACCCACCCACAGACATGGGGTAAGACACCTCCCCTGCCAGTCCTGCAGTGTCCACTACCATCCCCTCTCCTGTACGAGACTGGGCCTTGATTTTTGAAAACCTTTTCTTACACCCAGCCCTCTCCTAAGTGTGGCTTTTCTCCTGGAGCCTTTTCCTTTAGGGTGGCCTCTGGGTAAACCCCATCCATCCAAGATGCTCTACAGATTCTAATCCTCAGAGGGTCTTGATCCCTGCCTTCCCAAAAAGGCTGTGCAGATTTTGCATAATTAAGTCTACTTGGTGAGCAAAAGAGTAAGATTTGATTTACATTTCAGGAAGTCTACAGTCTGTCTGAAAAGTTTATCTAAAGAAGAACTAATCTGCATGAGGAGACTATAATAATTTTGGTTAGAAAGCCATATTTGCAATTTTATCGAACTGAACCCCTCAATGTACAATCTAGAGAAAAACTGGTATCTATGTGATGGCATATTCATAAAATTCCAGTGTAGAGCAGTGAAAATGAAGGAATTCAAGCTCCACATAGCAATATGAATGAACCCTAAAAAGAGAAATGTGAACAAAACATGCATGACCCCAAAAAAGACCTCAGAAAACAGGCATTTGCAAGCATCATTCCATAACATAGTGGAACTAAAGGGAATGCAAAGATGAAAGTCAGGAGCATGTTCACCTGTGGGGACAAGAATATCACATGGTGGGTTAAAAACAGGTGGACCCAAAGTGTGTTAGCAACAGGTTGTGCATAGCATTGGAGTGGTTACTCCAATGCTAGATTAATAATTATTTATCATAATATACAGTTCTTTAATAAGTAGTATCAAGTTTCCTATTACTGGATTACATTCACTGATTGTAAAACTGAAGAGCAAAAATTTTTAAAAAGAGTAATTTATAGATTCAATGCTATCTTCATCAAGCTATCATTGACTTTCTTCAGAGAATTGGGAAAAACCACCTTAAATTTCACAAGGAACCAAAAAACAGCCCGCATAGCCAAGAAAATCCTGGTGGGGTGGTTGGCGGGGAAGCAAAAAAAAAAGTCTGAAGGCATCATGCTACCTGACTTCAACCTATACTACAAGGCTACAGTAATCAAAACAGCATGGTACTAGTAGCAAAATAGAGATATAGACCAATGGAACAGAACAGATGCCTCAGAAGTAATGCCACACATCTGCAACCATCTGATCTTTAACAAACCTGACAAAAACAAGTAATGGGGAAAAGATTTCCTATTTAATAAATGGTGTTGGAAGAAACAATGTCTCTGGAATGTTGACTCACAGGAATCCCCAGAAAGAAAGAATAAGCTGCAGGTAGAGTGTAGGAAGGGAGTAGCCCTCACCTGGCAGAGACAAGGGGCCTTCTGAGGGGGAAGAAAGAAGCGAGGACTATCTCAACTCTTCTCCATAGATCCCATTGAGGATCAAGGCCAGTGATCTCCCAGAAACTCTGGAACAAACAGAAGCTTTATTTATTTTTTATTTATTTATTTTTTAGTGACGGGGTTTCACCATGTTGGCCAAGCTGGTCTCAAACTCCTGGCCTCAACTGATCCACCCACCTTGGCCTCACGAAGTGCTGGGATTACAGGCATGAGCCACCATGACCAGCTCAGAAGCATTACATTTTAGGGCCAACACCTTTCTCCAGAATCTCCACATTTCTTTTTTAAACTATTGCACAAGTTAGGACAATGTACACCTTCCAGGTAGATTCTGCACAGTGGAGAAAATTCTTCATGAGAGGCACAGAGCCTGGACAGCACAACCCTTCACTCCATCATTCTTATCTGTGCATTTCCCTGTTACTCCTTCCTCCCCCTGGTACCTCCACCACCGTGATTTCTGCTGCATCACAGACACAGGCCTGCAAACAGGGGTGGTGGTGTCAAGGTTACAGTGAGCTAGGACTGCATGACTGCATGTAAACCTGGGCAATAGGATGTGACCCTATCTCAAAAGAGAACAAATATCAGCCACTTGTAGATTCCCTCCAGGTACTTCTCTGGCCCACACTCTTTATTTGTGCAAGTACTGAAGCTGTGCTCTTAACCATTTGTGCCCCTTCTGGGAAGGACGTCCATGGCCCTTGATGATTGTGATGCATGTGCATCCCACACACACGGGTTTACTGTTCTCTTGTTATTTCCCTCTCTCGTTCAACAAGTATTACTTCTCACTGGAGTGAATTACTTTACTGTTACATCCTTGTATATTGTTTTCACAGTTTCAGAGTTGAAAATGAAGGCAGGGCAGTGTTCCAGAAGAACCTACCCTCTTCTTGCAGTAACATTTAACCGGCCCTATACATGCCGGGAATTAGGGTAAAAATTTTACATGTATTAACTGTTCTATCCATGTGAACACCCTTCAAAGAAGAAACTTCTCATAACCCAAAACTGAGATAGAGAACATTTAAGTAACAGATCTAGAATGGCACTGCTAGTAAGAGGTGAAATCAGGACAGAAATCCAGGCAGCCTGGCTCCTGATGCCTTGCTAATAACTATGCCTCCACCCCTATCTCCTCAGGAATAAGGGGCCTGACTGTGGAAGGGTGGGAATGAGGAGGCCTGAGTTTGCCCTTGGTCTCAAATCTCCTGCATCATGAGAATCTCTTATAGAAGGGTAGGCTGTACTGGCCTTGCCCGTCTCATCCACTCTCAGTCTCTGTGGCAGGCACCACATACATGGTCTGTGTACTTGTCTGTAGGTTCTTGAGTGACAGTCAGAGGGACACTGATCCTCCCTTTTGTGTGAGAGTACTTCATGGTCCAAGGATGGTGCATGGTGGAGGAAGAGGGAGAATATTTACTTATGAGGTGGTCTCATGTGAGTGATGTGAAAACATCTAGTTGGTAGGATAGAGGCACCATGCAGGTGAAGGTCCTGGAGATCCTCCAGCACCAGGCATGAAACTTGCAGTTCCTGCACTGTGGGCCAGTCATACGGCCTAGGGGAGGAGGACACTCAGTGGGTTTGGGCTGTGGCTCTTTATCAAGGAGCATAGAATTTTCAAGGAATGGATAACTTATAGCCTCAGGTCGAATACTTTGGCTGAGTTTCCATCTGGGAACACGGGCAGAGTCTCTCTTCTGAAGGGCAAGAGGAACTGAAGCAATCCCACAGGGATGAGGGTTGTAGTAGCACCAGAGAGGCTTCTGTCTACCCTGAGGAAAAGGGGTAAGAAATTTCTATGTGTGTCCTGTCTGTGCCCCACAAGGGAGGGTTCTGCACAATTTGCTGTGTGCTTTACCCTCAGCAATGACCCACAGCTGCAGGTGTATTTCCACACAGGGGTGAATGAGGACTCAGGCATCACCTTCCACTTCTGAGTGTATCTTGGCCATTGGGTGGTCATGAACATTCATTAATGTGAGGCCTGGACATGTGAGGTGACATGCCACAATGTGCCCTTCAAAAATAAAAAGCAATTTGACCTGGGCCTCTCAGTGCTGAACAAGGAGTACCAGGTGAGCAGCCAGGAGCTCCCAGCATGTGGCCTTTGTGGGCTTCCAGAGCAGGAGGCAGCTCTCCCTCAGATGGCCCATGAGTCTCTTGGGCTCCTCCCATTACTACCCTTGCCCCAGGCTTTTCACCACAGAGCACCTTCTGCTTCCACTGCCATGTTCAGCTGATTTCCTAAATCTGACCAGGGTCAAGGTCAGCTTACCTGCCATTTCCCCAAAGGTACAGAATCTCCACTGTCTTTTCTTACAGTGCTCATTTCTACTTAGGCAGTTACTTACATTTTCATTTAGCTGAATGAATACAATATGTGTAAGAATAAAACTGGTGTAGTCAGTCAAAAATTAAGCCGTTGTCTCACTCCTGGACTCTGGTTTGACTCCTGAGAACATTAGCAGTGCTCTGCTCTCCTTTCAGAGGAAACCTATGCCTATAGAAGCATATAGGTCTATGATTTCATTTACTTTTTAAACAAATCCGGGTATAAACTGCTCTACACATCACACATTACAAGTTGATTTCTTCTTAAAGAATATATCTTGAGGACATCACCTATCCATGGTGCTGCCTCGGTTTTTATAGACTGCATAGTATCTTAATAGGAGTACCCAAAATTATTGAACTTGACCTTTTTGATGGGCATTTAGGTTGTTTCCAATGTTTTGCTCTCAGAAATAATGCCATATTAAGCTCTCTAATCAACGCTTTTGTCATTATCAACCTTCTGATACTTACATTGGAAGATGATTACAAAGAAATGGAATAACTGGGTCAAAAATGTGTGCATTTAAAATCGAATATATTAACACCTATAAGGTAACTTTCTCTATAGACCTCAGTAGTAAAGAATATGTTAGAACTTTCTTACCTTCACTAATGTTGATGCCCAAAGATTTACATTTTATTCACATTTAAGTTGAGAATATTTTTGTATGCTAATCAGCTGTTAAAAGTAATATCATATGTTTTGCAACACTTGTCCTGTTTTAACTCTCCAGGAACACATGAGTTTCATTCTTGGCCACCACCAGCTCAGATCTCAGAGACTAAAGAGAAACCAGGACATTGGCAGTGAATGGCAGTCATAGTTCACGGAACTGAAATATAGGCATTACATGACTGAACCAATGTGAAATTCTACCATGTTCTGAATGTTTCCAATTCTTTATCCACCTTGAAACTGAGTAAATAATCACAGATCGATTTGGGACCCACAGGGAGGCTGCCAAGGGCTCTTCATTACTTCACGTCCTTATGACCCTGGGTAAATTTTTAAGCAAACTGAACATGTGACCATGTTTCCTTTGCACATCTAGTTACAAAGCCAGGTATAGTTTCCCAAGAAATCCATGGTGCAGACATAAATGATTTCATAATTCACTGCTGGAATCTTGCAAATTCTATTTCTATCACATCACTGTTACAGAGAGAAGTTAGAGGAAAGACATTTGTTTATTAAGAAAACAGCAAGACACTCAAAGTAGATACAAAACTGCCTGTCCTGGGTGAACTGGCAGGAAATAAAAAATTTTCAATTCATGGCTGTTTTATTCAAGTAGAGCCATAGGACTTTCCCACACATGTCAGAAAGGCTGTAATAGAAAAAAAAGGGTAAGGGCATGTGTGCAGGCTTCTGGATTGAGAGGGGATTTGGAATGTGAATAACTGAGTGAGTAGCAGGGTGGAAGGGAATGTGTCTGAGCTGAGCACAGCTAAGTGGGAGCCACACTCTACAGTGAAAAGAGAGGGGGTCATTTGTGGGGGCTCCCTTCCACCTACTTGAAGTCCAAAGCTCACAGGTCCCTCCACTCAACCAGAAAAAAAACAAAAATAAAACTCCTATGCTTCTACTTCTCAGGTTAGGCATGGGGAATATGCAACTCCATTTTAGGAAAGGTTGAGACCCAGATTTAGAAAAAGCTAACTTGTTCATGTAAAGAGTGCTCATGGATGACCATACTCTGCTTCCACCATCCCTGCAGACTGAGAAAGGAAAAGGCCATTTCACAGGGGAGATGCTTCAGGCTCCAACAGTGCCCAGGGCAGTCACTGCTTTGCAGAGTGTGAACCCTGGCTGGAGAAGGATGCAAGGTGAAGTCTTTGATCAGGGCACACAGTATCAGCTCTCCCTGGTCATCTTCCTTGCAGGTCCCATTCTTTTCCCATGACTAACATGGGGTCATGACACCTCCATTGCCATCCCCGGCAGTGCCTACCACTGTAACCTATGCCATGTCAGAGCCTGAACCTTGATCTAAGAAGACCCCTCCTGACCCAACAGTCCATTCCTGAGAGTGACTTTTCTCATTGGAATGTCTGCTTTTGGGTGGACTCTGGGCAGCCCCATCTGTCAGAGGTCCTCTAAAGATTCGAATCCTCAGTGTTTCATAATTTCTGCCTTCTCAGTAAGTCTCTGTTTGCCTTATGAACAATTTCTTGCATTCACAGTCAGAAAGGGGGAGGTTTGTTTTAAATTTCAGGGAGTCTATGATATGTCTTGGAATTTTCCATGAAAAAAAAAATGATCAGCATGAGGGGACTGGGACAATTTTGTGTAGAAAGCAGTGTTTGCAATTGTCCCAAGCTGGGACCCTCCCAATGTCCATCGAGAGTAAAACCGGTATGTATGTGTTGAATTATTTATAAAACTTCAGAGTGTACAGCAGTGAAAATGAGGGAACTACAGCTGCACACAGCAATACACATGAATCCTAAAAAGAGAAATGTGAACTAAAGATGCATGACCTGGAAGGATTTCTCCAGGAAAATCACCTACAAGCAACATTCAACAAAGGGTGAAACTCAAAGCAAAGAGGAAAGGCAGAAACAGGGCTGCCCATGGGGACAAGAAGGTTACATGGCAGGGAAGCGACAGGAACCAATGGGGATCACTGCAGGCCATGCCTTATATTGAAGTGCTATTTTAATAATTACTTCTCAATATACAGATTGTTTGGTAACTTGGATCAACTTTTTGAAAACACTTTAAATTTACAGTCAGTAAAACTGAAGAGGAAAATAAAGAAAGAGAGGGAACAAACAAAAGGAGGGGAATTCTAACACATTCCTTCTTCAAATTCTAATATAGGTTTTTGAGATGTTTTCTATTATCAGAGAAAGAGAACTTCAGGAAGGGTCCTGAGTCTTTCACCTCGGGTGAAGACTTCACTATGGCTGAAGTCCAATCACCTGCACCTGTGACTGCACCAGTTCACACATGGGTCTGGAGCTAAGGCGCACACAACTCAAGGATTAGACTTAAGATTCTCACCTGTCTCCTTGAATCTGCAGACGAAGCAGGAACTCTGAGGTATTAATGTACATGGACACCCAAAGAGAAAGGAGATGGTGTGGCTGGAGCCCAGGTGTGTGAGAGTGGTCACCACTCACCAGAG
Source organism: Saguinus oedipus (assembly GCA_031835075.1). Lineage (NCBI taxonomy): Eukaryota > Metazoa > Chordata > Mammalia > Primates > Cebidae > Saguinus > Saguinus oedipus. The sequence continues at coordinate 42,727,249 of CM063187.1, read as the reverse complement.
CCAAGGGGCTGGGGTGGGCTCATGAGGACACAAGAACTTTCTCCACCTCTCCTGCAAGTTTCTGCTGAGGATCAAGGGCAGTGCTCTCTCAGAGACTCTGGAGCAGAGAACAGGATTACATTCAAGGGCCAAAGCCTTCTCCACAATCCCCACCTGTTTCTCATTGTACAAGTTACAAAAATGCACACCTGCCACGTGGTTTCTGCACAGTGGAGAAAATGCTTCAGGACAGGTATGGAGGATGAACATCAAAACCTCTCATTGCATCATCCTTATCTGTGCATTTCCCTGGTGATCCCCTTTTCTTCCATAATACCACCCTCCCTGTCTGTCAATAGGCCTGCAAACAGGTGTGGTTGTGACTAAGCTTCTTTCTAACATCTTACATCTTATCCCACCAGGAAACGTTGCTGGGAGGGGCTTGGAAACAGGAATGAAACTAGAGGGCAGGGCTGCCAGGGACCATTTAAATGCTGCAACTTCAAGAGATTCACACAGAAGACTGGACACAATTTCAAACAGCCACCCAGAGGGAGACCACAATGTCACCACTACCTGTGAGTTGAAAAGGCACAGCCTTCAATAATCTCAAGTCACAGAAAAGAGGGAGATTTTATGAGATGCAAACATGAGCATTTCTACTGTGAATACTTAAGAGCCGTAAGCTTGTGAATGAGATAACCTAAGGCTCTCATGTCTGAGATGCTTGTGGCTGTGGGTGTGGACCCTGGGCCGCTGTAACCCTATGTGACCAAGTGATGGTTTCTGCTGAGAATGGTGTGTGTTGAGATTATATGAGTTTAGGTGGGAGGTGGATGGCCCATCAGGACATGCGGGTATGTGCGTGAGTGTAAGGGGGTGACTACGCTTTGTCATGGTAACTGTGATGTGACTATGTGAGCACAGCCAGATCAGTGTGTGAGCATCTTTATATGCACAGCGAGTGGGCATGTGTGACTCTGAGTTGTGCGGCTCTGTGTGACTGTGTGTGTGTGTGCTGGGATGTGACTGGGTGTTGAACTGGAAACATGCACGTGGCCTTCTGTGCATGTGAAGGTTTCTCCGCACACAGCAACACCTCTGATGAAGCAGCTGTGCTTGTTCTCATGTGTGTCAGTGTGGATCCCAGGTGGCAGAAATGGTGGGGATTTTGGGGATGGTGAGTTACCAATGACTGATCTCTGAGCATTCCTGAGAGCAGAATGCACAGATTCTTGGGAGCCTCTTCTCATGCAGAGTCGGGGAGAGGGAGGCAGACTTTGTTGGTATGCATCTGCAGGTGGGATCTGCACACAGTGACCACTGGCTCCTGCCTCCAGCCTCAGGTCTCTCCCTGTCCCACATCCTGGCCTGTCCTTCACACTGAGCACCATGATGGTGGGCAGATTTTCATTCATTAGGTAAAAACATTAAGGAACTTGGTTTCAGAGATGGAATCACCCAAAACCAGCAAGGAACTTTAGCTTCAGTTCACACAGGGCTTACTGTGGATATTCATCAAGTTGTTTGCTGAGGCCTGTAACCCCAGCTCTTTGGGAGGCTGTCTAAAGGATCACCCGAGGCCAGGGGTTGGAGACCAGCCTGGGCAACACAGCAAGATCCTGTCTTTCCAAACATTTAAACATTCGCTGGGCATGCTGATGTGTGCCTCTAGTCCCAGATGCTTGGGGACTGAGGCTGGAGGAATGCTGCTGTCCAGGCATTCAAGGCTGCAGTGAGCTGTGATGGTACCACTGCATTCTGGGAATTAGGGTAAAGGTTTTACACATATTAACTCCTATATTACTGAAAATGTCCTACAAAGTAGGACCTTTAGAAAATCCTGCCTGTATTGGGGAAACTGAGGTGGGGGAGTTCAAGCAGTGAATCTAATGTCACACTGTTGGCTGGGTAAAGTGATTCACCCCTGTACATCAGCAGTTTGGGAGGCTAAGGCAAGAGGATCTTTTCAACTTAGGAGCTCCAGACAAACTTGGGCAACATCGAGACACCCTGACTCTCCACAAACATAAAATATGAGCTGGTTCTGTGGTGTGAACCTGACGTCTCAGCTACTTTGGGGGCTGAGGTGAGAAGATTGCTGGAGCCCTGGAGGTTGAGGCTACAGTGAGTGAGCAGTGATGGGCCCTCTGCACTCAAGTCTGGGGAATATAATAAGACCCCATCTTAAAAATAGTATTCAAAAAATGTTAACCTCACTTCTAGTAGAAGGCAGAATCAAGGAGAAAACTGAGGCAGCCCAGTTTCTGAAGCTCTGCTTTTAAGTATATATTCAAGAAAACAGGGTTCTGATTGTGGTAAGGTGGGAGAGGGGAGGCCTCAGGGTCTACCCTTCAATGACTACCCAGCTGCCTAAAGGGAATCTGTTACAGCGGGGGAGGCCCCACATGGCCTGGTGCCTCTCACTCAGTCTCAATTTTCTGGCAGGTGCCATACACAGAGGCTGTGTCCCTGCATATTGGTTCTTCTGTGACAATCAAAGGGAAACCTGTCCAACCTTTCATGTGAGTATTTTTGTGTCCAAGGGTGGTGGGGTGGAGAAGGGAGAACATCTGCTCACGGGGTGACCTCATGTGAGTGATGTGGAAATGTCTAGCTGGCAGGATGGAGCCACCATGCAGGTACAGGTCCTGGAGACCCTCCAGCACCAGGCAAAAAACCTGCAGTGGCTGCACTGTGGGCCAGTCACGAGGCCTAGGGGAAGAGGACAGTCAAGGGTTGAGATTGCAGCTCTTTACCTATAAAGGGCCACAAAATTTTCATGCGGTGGACACTCACCAGCTTAGTAATTTTAGTTCAGTTTCTGTCTGGGAATAAAGAGTAGAGCATCTTTTCCTACCCTTCCCTAGGGCAGAAGGAGCTGAAGCAGCCCCACAGAGAGGAAGCCTGCATTATCAGCAGGAAGGCTTCTGACTGCACTGGAGCAAAATGGGAAGGATTTGTGGGTACATTGTGTGGGTACGTTGTGTGTGTACCCAACAAGACAGGGACCTGCTCAACACACTGTGTGCTTTGTCTTCAGCAATGAACCACAGCTACAGGTGGATTTTCACACTGCGATGGATGAGGTCTCAGACATCGCTTTCCATTTCCAAGTGTACTTTGGCCGTTATGTGGCCATGAACAGCCGTGAGAATGGGGCCTGGAAGCAGGAGGTGAAATCCAAGAATATGCCCTTTGAGGATGGCAAGGAGTTTGAGCTGCGCATCTCAGTGCTAGAGAATGTGTACCAGGTGAGTGTCCAGGGAGCTCCCAGCACCTGGCCTCCATGGGCTCCCAGAGCAAGAGACAGCTCTACCTGTCCTGGCTCCAAGAGTTTCTTGGGGCCTATCTCCCATAACTGCCTTTGTCTTGAGCTTTTCCTCACACACAGAGGGAATACCTTAACTTATAATTTTCCTCTCTTTCAACAAGTGTTGTTGCGTGCACTGCCATCATCTCTGTTTGCACTGCCATCCACAGCTCCTTTCCGAATCTGACCAGGGTCAAGGGTGACTCACCTACCATTTCCTCCATGGTGGAGAATCTCCTCCATCTTCATCCACAGTTCTCATTTCCACTTATGCTATTATTTCAATTTTCATGTAGCTAAATGAATAAAAGTGTTTTAGTCAGTCCAATATGAAGACTTTCTGTTACTCCTGATGCAAGAGTCTCAGAAGAATATTACTAGCTTCTCTCCTCTTCCTCTATAGACAGTCTATGCTTATGGGCGCATATATATACACACACATATATATTTTCACTTCTTTTAAACAGATGCTGGCATAGATCTCTCTACACATAACACTTTAAGAACTACAGTTATTTGTACCCAAAGTATATACCTTGGAGAAATCATCTATCCACTGCGCTGTCTCATTTTTTAAGGAATGCATATTATTCCCTCAAAAAATTACCAAAACTTATTGAATATGATCTTTACAAAAGCACTGAGGTTTTTTCCAATGTTTTGCTCTCACAGGGATGCTGCATTAAGCTTCCTAATTATTAGAAACCTTTTATCATTATCAACCTCTGAATACTTATATTGGAAGGTAATTACAAACAAATGGAATAACCCATTCAAAATTGTTTGCCTTAAATTAGAGAATACAACCTAGAAGAGGACTTCCTATAGAGCCTTAGTAATAAAAAATGTGACCAAACTTTCTAACATTTCAAAGTGTATGCTAAAGGATTCACATTTTATTCAGATTTAAGGCAGGGATTTTTTCCCCCTATGTTTATAAGATATTAAAGATGACATCTAATGCTTTGCAACATCTGTGCATTTCCATCTTCTGAGAACACTTGGGTTTTATTCTTTGACACCACCAGCTGAGATCTGGGCTACTCCAAAGAGAAGCTGGGCCATGAGAAATGAATGTGAGTCAGTTCACGTAACTGAAATGTATGCATTCAATGAACATTGTTGAGCACTAACCCCGTGGCAGGCTCTGTGCAAGATGATGAGATTCAAGTTTATGAGACACAGTACCTGACCACGGGGATCTTCCAGGATAGAGAGAAACCAAACAAACACACATGACACAGAGTGGTAGAACCTCTCTGGAGAATGAGAGGAAATGCTCAAAATATAGTGAGCACTATCTCAAATGATCACAAAAGGTAGTCTGTAAAAAGAAGTGTGTCTACTGGCTTCAGATATATAATTAGGCATTTTCTGGTTGCATGTTGCAGGTACTAGGACATAGTGGAGAGCAGGTTGAAAGCTTGTTTAGTGAAATATTGTCTTTCTGATGCATTTTTCTTCTTCTAGGTAATGGTCAATGGCCAGTTCTCTTACACCTTTGACCATCGACTCCCACAAGGGTCTGTGAAGATGGTGCAAGTCTGGAGAGATATCTCCCTTACCTCAATGAGTGTCCAGAATTAAGGGTGATAGCCAGATTCTTCACTTTCAAAAATTCCTGTTTCTATGTGGCCATGGATTTCCAGAGCTGGCTAACAACATGATCTCTCCTGACTTCAGTTCTTACACTTGCTCATTAAATCTTCATCAAACTTTACAGAATTTGGTTCTTTCTTTTGGGGGAAAAAGAAAGTAATCTTTACTAAGAGGGCCTCAGGGATTCTATGGGTGGCATGAAGGAGTCAAAGGGAATAAATCTTCCCGGCACAGAAGCAGTGAGTGACAAGTCCACTGAAATACCCGAGCAGACATTAGGAATAACAGCCTTCTGCAGCATGGACTTTATGTCAGACACTGAACTAAAATTGCTACCCAATTTCAGATGAGTCACTGCACTGAAATGTCAGGTAGCTGTGTTTTCAGCCACACAGGGATAAGTGATGGGATTTGAGGCTTGAATAACTGAGCCATGACAGGGTTGGGGAGGCTGTGTCTGGGCTGAGCAGGGCTGTGTAGGAGTCCCACACTCTACACTGAAAGCAGAGGGGCAAGAAACCTTGAGGGCCCCCATTCCCCCACCTGAACCCAAAATGTCACCTGTTCCTCCACTTGACCAGGAAAAGAAAAACAAGAAGAAAACTGCTTGTGAAGGAAACTCATATGCCTTCTTCCCTAAGTTCTGGAAAAAGGCATATACAGTATCACTTCTGGAAAGGCAAATCCCACATGTACAAATCTGATTTATTCATTTAAAGAGTGCTCATGGATGAACAAGCCCTTCTCCCATCCTTTCTGCAGACTGAGAAAGGGAAAAGTCATTTCACAGAGGAGCGGAGGCTCAAATAGTGAACAGAGTACTCATTACTTTGCAGAGTGTAAATCTTTGGAGGCCACTACTTTAAGAGTGTAAATCTTGGACAGGGATGAATGCAAGGCAAATCCTTTGATCAGAGCACACAACGTTGGTTCTCACTGACGGTCTCCCTGTAGCCATCATTCTTCTCCACCCACAGACAAGGTTAGGACGCCTTTACTGCGACCCCTGCAGTACTCTCACTGCCTCTCTTCCCCCTGTTGCTGCAACTCAGAAGACAACAATTGATGATCCAGCCCTCCTTTAAGAGTGATTTTATCCCTGGTGCATCTCCTTCGGGGAGAATTTTGGGTCAGCCCCTTCCACCTGAGTTGCTCTAAAGACATTAATTTTCAGAGGGTCTTGATTCCTGTCTTCCCAGTAAGTCCCTGTGTTTATTCTGGACAAGTTTTCTATTCACCAGTCAGAAAGGGAGATATCTGCTTTACATTTCAGGGAGTCCAGGGTCTTTCTGGGGACTCTCCTTAAAAAAAAATTATCATCCTGAAGAGACTGGGACAATTTTATAGAAGGCGGTGTTTGCAGTCTCAAGCTAAAAACCATCGATGTTCATCAAGAGCTAAATTGCTGAGTATGTGTCGGCAAGTTATAAAATGCAGGAGTGGAGATCAATGAAAAGGAAGGAACTACAGCGGCACACAGCAATATGGATGACTCCTAAAAATGAAACGTGAACAAAAGATGCATGACCCAAAAAAAGCCCTCCAAGACAAAGCACATAATATGTTTAAGCAGTTTATGACCTTAGTAAAAGATAATTGGGAAGCTTTCTCCATATGGATGTAGACAAGTCTCTAAGTTATAACAGTAACTAAAAACATGAAGGCGTAAGCTAGTGTATATATATGATATACATAATGTAACTGTGTATATGGTATACACGATACACATGTATGTGTGTATATATATATATACACACACGCACACATATATGTGTATGTGTGTGTACAGTCGATTATCACCTATCCAGTAGGCTCTCTCTATAAAATATATGGAGGGGAAATAACCTATACTCGCATTTGCCTTTTCATGTATGACAACACTTTGGAAGAAAACAACAAATTAACAACTGCAATTACCTCGGGGGCTGTAGTGGCATAGACAAGAAATAGTTTTGCTGTATTTTTGTACCTTTTCTCTTTTGAGCTTTGCGAAGGCATTACCTATTCAAATCATTAGAAATAAAAACCAAAAGTTAAGCAAAAGAAAACATACCTTTCCCTTACTTCAGATGTTCCTGAAAACACTTTACAAACAATACATGCAATATACATTTACTATTTTTTATTTCATCTGTCATTTGAAATACCTTGAGGTAATAAAATTAATCTTCCACTAATCAGCCTTTATTGACTATGACACGAAGGGATTACAAACTCTAAAATTTCCAAAGTTCTTCGATAGTCTTCCAGTCTAACTTAAAAACGTAAGTTTAGCGAATTGGGTCATCTTGTTCTTGCTTTCATCCTCTTGGTTAACACCCGTGGGTCCTGGTATTGACAAGTTGCTCAAACTTTATTCTTGCAATACCAATTTTTTCAGTGAGGCAAACATCAAAGACACTTTCCACAATGCCGGGACAAAAAATCTCCATCAAGCAGGATTTTTCTAAAAACAGGCTTCAAAAGACCCCACGATTCATTCTATTTCTTTTCCCTTCTTTCTTCATGATACTCTCCCTTTTTTCAACTATGCAATAATTGCTCCCTTTCCTTACAATTAAACATCTCATTGTCCAGAATAAAAAAGTTTTAGTTATAGGACTGTCAAATAATTATTCCTCAAAGAAGCCCCAAAAAAGAACGGCAGGGTTCTCTAAAGGTAGCTGCCTCTCTTTCGGTGGAAGGGGCACCACTATCCCGTCTTTCAACCTATCGCAGCTGAGTTCTGAAGCCAGACGACCTAGCACCACAGAGGCAAGACATCTCGGATATACACAAAATAATTCCGATGGACGCTGGGCTAACGCGCTTGCGAGCTGGCATCATGGGCTCTGTCTCTCGTGCCGCACACGTCCACAACCACCCAGCAGGCTTCGTCAAACCCTCTTACCCGGCTGACCCAAGCCGAAGCTGCGCTTGGCCGAAGTCAGACTAGAGGGCTTCGGGATCCTGCTGGGGGCGTGGGAGGGCAGCCGGGCCGGAGCCGCACTCATACGGAGTCAAGGCTCGGGGACTAGCCCTGGTGCGGCCCAGATCCCGCCTACAGCCGCCTATCTCTGCCTGAGGAATGTCGCTACCGCCATTCGTCGCGCCCGACTGTCTGCCACTGCTATTTGCCCGCAGGTCTCACATCTCGGACTGCCAGGTTACCTGAGAAGCTCGGAAAAACCGGAACAACACGACCACGCAGTTGCGCGAGTGCGCACTGAAGCGCATGCGCATGTGTATTTCTGTCGGCGCGCTTTATTCACAGCCGCGTGTGCTCCTGAACGTGCGTGGGGACGCGCAAGTGTGTCTTCAACCTCCTGCGCCCAAACGGAGGTGAACGTCTGTAAAGACTCCATATATGGAGTCTCCGGCTACAGGTGCAGACTAGAGAGAGAAGGTAATGGGGCAGGAGTAAGGGCTCCAGAGCTTTAAAACCGTCTTCCTGCAGCTTTCATGTGCCTTCAAAGCCTGCTTAATTAAGCCTGATCTCACATAGACCATTTCTAGTTGACAGTGGAGAGCTGCTGTGAATGTCCAACTTTTTAGCTGGTTGGGTCAGCTGGCTCCTGTCCAGTAGCCAGGTCTCATAGTAAATTGGAGGCCATTGGTAAGCATTCACTCTCTGCTAAGGCCCAGTAACAAGACAAATGCTTTTTCCCAAAAGCTGAGTAGTTATCCACAAGGATGGTATGGCTTTGCTCTAAAATCTTAAGGGTCTGTACTGTGATTCACGTATGGGACCCTGCTAAAGATTCTAAGAGCATCTCTACCTGCCACTGACCCTTCAAGCACCATTGCTCCTGCTGAATCCCAGGCCAGAGAAATGGGCATGACAGCCTGGGTCTGTCTGGTGCACAGCCTTCCCTTATTCTGGGCCCCACACAAAACTAACAGCTTTTGAAAAATATGATGTAAGGCCAGTCGCGGTGGCTCAAGCCTGTAATCCCAGCACGTTGGGAGGCTGAGGCGGGCAGATCACGAGGTCAAGAGATCGAGAACATCCTGGTCAACATGGTGAAACCGCGTCTCTACTAAAAACACAAAAAAATTAGTTGGGCGTGGTGGTGTGCGCCTATAGTCCCAGCTACTCGGGAAGCTGAGGCAGGAGAATTGCTTGAACCCGGGAGGTGGAGGTTGCAGTGAGCCGAGGTCACACCACTGCACTCCAGCCTGGTGCCTGGTGACAGGATGAGACTCTGTCTCACACACAAACACACACACATACGGTGTATATGAGTGTGAGGAATGTACTCAAGTGAGGTATGTACAGCATCCAAAATTCAAAGAGTCTGACTAGACATGTGTCCCTAGTCAGGAGGGGCCTTATGCACACTCCACCTGCATATCTTTAGATGCGCCAGTCACTTAGAGTCCTTGAAATTTCACAAAATGGGAAATACCCTGAATTTTTCTGGTATTTATTCCTGACTGACGCACACAAGCGTCTAACCAGCGTGTCTAACATCATGGCCACCTCCTGATCACCAGGTCTCATCAGCCTAGTATCATCAGTAAAAAGGATCAGCATGTTGTCTTCTGGAAAAAAGAAGTGAACATAATGTCTTGCCTTGCAAGATGGCAGAATAGAAGGCTCCACCAATCTTACCCCCACTTTTCAAGACATAAATGTAACAAGCATCTACAGAGGAAAAACACCTCCATAAGAACCACAAAGCAGGTGAGTCCTCATAGATATCTGGTTATAAGTCTGTATCACTGAAAGAGGCACTGAAGGAATAGAGCAAACAGACTTGAATTGCTAACGCCACTCCTTCTTCATCCAGGCAGTAGTGGTGTGGTGCCTTTTGAAAAGTATCTTTTCCTGTCCTTTGTCTACTTTTTTTTTTTTTTTTTGAGACAGGGTCTCATTCTGACACCTAGGCTGAAGTGCAGTGGTACAAACTAGGCTCAGGCGATCCTCCCAGCTCAGCCTCCTAGTAGCTGGGATTACAGGTGTGTGTGTGAGAACACCCAGCTAATTTTTCTATTTTTCGTAGGAACAGTGTTTTGCCATGTTGCCCAGGCTGGTCTTGAACTCCTGGGCTCAAGCCATCCACTTGCCTCAGCTGCCCAAACTGCTGGAATTACAGGCATGAGCCACTGTGCCCAGCCCATTGCCCACTTTTTTATGGGTTTTTTTTTTTTCTTGAAAAGTTGTTAAAGTTCTTTACAGATGCTAGATATTAGACCATTTTCAGATAAATCATTTGCAAATATCATCTCCCATTCTGTAGGTTGTCTGTTGTCTCTGTTGATAGTTTCCATTGCTGTGCAGAAGCTCTTTAGTTTAAACAGATCCATTTGTCAATTTTTTTCTTGTGATTGCTTTTGGCATTTTTGTCATGAAACTTTTGCCAATTCCTATATTCAGAATGGTATTGCCTGGGTTGTCTTCCAGGTTTCTTATAGTTTGGGGTTTTACATTTAAGTCTTTCACCCATCTTGAGTTGATTTTTCTATATAAGGCAAGGAAGGGGTTCACTTTCAATCCTCTGCATATAGCTAGCCAGTTATCCCAATGCCATGTCTTGAGTCAGTAGTTCTTTTTCCATTGCTTGTTTGGTCAACTTCATCAAAGATGAGATGGTTGTAGGTGTGCAAACTTATTTCTGGGCTCTCTGTTCTGTTCCACTGGTCTATGGACCTGTTTTTGTACCAGTACCATGCTATTTGGTTATGTGGCCCTCTAGTACAGCTGGAAGTTGGGTAATGTGATGTTTCCACCTTTGTTCTTATTGCTTAGAAATGTCCTGGTTATTCAACTCATTTTTGGTTCCATGTGCATTTTAAAATAGTTTGTTATAATTCTGTGAAGGATGTCATTGGTAGTTCAATAAAAATAGCATTGAATCTGTACATTTCTTTGGGCAGTATGGCTTTTTTAATGATTATGATTCTTGCTATCCATGAGCATGGAATGTTTTTCCATTTATTTGGGTCACCTCTGTGTTTTTAAGCAGTGTTTTGTAATTCTCATTGTAATAATCTTTCACATCTCTGCTTAGCTATATTCCTAGGTATTGTATTCTTTCTATGGCAATTGTGAATGGAATTGCATTCCTGATTATGCCCTGTGCTTCACTTTTGTTGATTAAATTTTGGAAAGCTACCCTATACCTATTAGGGTTTTTAGAAAATCGGTCTAAGATTCCCTTTATTTGCCTAAGGTATTGTACTGAGAAGGGAATGTGAGGGAAGCCCAGATAAGGGGGATCCTCAGATGGTTCCCCTAAAAGTTTCTTTTTTTAATTATGGAGTATTGTTTTTCCTGGGCTTTCCTGACATGATTGCTAAAAGAGCTGGATCCATTTTACACCACTTACAAAGGTTTAGTAAAAATGCCACGGCCCTACGCAAAAGGAAATGAGTTACTTTTCTCCATAAGGTTTTCAGTTTAAGGAAGTTTCAGTGTTTCCGAGTGCACTGCAGAGGGGAAGAAGCAGAGGATAATTTATTACAGATTTAGATAATGTAGTAAAAATAAAAGCATCCTCTTAGCCTCCTTCCTTTTCTTATGACCCAGAGTGGAGGAGAAGACAAGGAGCATCCTCCGAATACTTTCCTTCCCTGGTTTCCAGATCTCAGCACCATGGTAAATGTGCCCCCCATGGTTGTAGGTGTGGTTCTCCAAGCCATGGAACTGGATGAACTAAGTGATGGGGCTAATCATGCTCATCTATGCAATTTTATTTTAGTTTTTACTTTAGGTGCATACTATATTTGGCATTTCTCTCCATGTTATCCCTCCCCACCCTCCCCACACAATCCCCCACCACTGTCTCTCCCCTACTCCCCCAAATGCCCCCAGTGTGTGATGCTCCTCTCCCTAAGGAGTTTTAGCTTATCGACCTGGTGTGATTTACTTTGATTTTCTAAACCTGTGTGATTTGCCTGGCTCCCAGAAAAAAAGGATCTCTGGAGAGACAGTGTCACCTTTGTGCAATACTTCTTTAATGGAGGCAATGTGCTAGATTGCCTGGTACTACAACCCATGCTAATGCACTTACCCTTAAAAAAAAAACACATGTGGTTAAACTCCAAACTTAAGATACCCTTACTAATTAAGTACTGTCTTAATTGGAGACAGAAGAGGTGCCTTAAAAGAAGGTAGAAACCAAATGGCTGGTTTCCTATGGATAAAACTGTATCAGAACTAAAATCTGGTTGTGGAAGACATCTGACTCCTGTTGAAAGCGGAGCTTTCCCATCCACAGAAGTAGCAGTAGAAGAGCACAAAATGGAAAAGTTGTGAACCTGTAATCTACCACAGAGAACCAACAATATGACTTATGAACAGGATTTTTATTTCCACTAGGTGGTGGTGTTGGCTTAGAAATACCATGTGCTGGCCAGGTGTGGTGGCTCAGGCCTGTAATCCCAGCACTTTGGGAGGCTGAGGCGGGTGGATCATGAGGTCAATGGATGGAGACCATCCTGGTCAACATGGTGAAACCCCATCTCTACTAAAAATACAAAAAACAAAACTAGCTGGGCATGGTGGCACGTGCCTGTAATCCCAGCTACTCAGGAGGCTGAGGCAGGAGAATTGCCTGAACCCAGGAGGTGGAGGTTGCAGTGAGCTGAGATCACACCATTGCACTCCAGTCTGGGTAACAAGAGCAAAACTCTGTCTCAAAAAAAAAAAAAAAAAAAAAAGAAATACCATGTGCTTACCAGAGAAACCATAGAGACAAGTTTATTGAGTTACTTCCTGCCTTGATTGTGACCTTATCCTGTTTCTCTGAACTGTAAAGATTCCTGCACATTAGGCACACACAGAGAGCACATTAAGTGACCATGGATATAGAGAGGAAGAGCATTTGGCAACAGGATAGCTGGAAGAAACCCTTGAAATTAAAGGACAGATTTAAAGTTGAGATTCACTCCATACCCACCAGTTTGATGAAGAAATTCCCATTCCTGGCCAAAACACCAAAAGGATAGGGCTTCAATAACTGAAGAAACACCAGTGTCCTTGGTCTTGTGCTAACAGGATTAATGCCATGGACACACATGGAATGATTTTAATGAGTAAAAGGTTTAATAGGCAGGAAAGAAGAAAGGAAGAAGAAAACAGCTCCCCTGTACAGAGGAGTGGGGATTCAAACAAAGAAAACCCCGTGTACAGGAAAAAGTGGCTGCTCATACTGGGATTCTGGAGGAGTCAGTGTCTGGTTTCCATAGAGCTCAGCAGACAGGTTTGACCAGGTGTATAATTTATGTAACCCATGAAAAACCTGACCTGAACACATGGTGTTATCTGGAGGTGGCCACAACACTTGGCATACCTGGTGACAAAAAAAAAAAAAAAAAAGACAATAGGAATAGCCATATTGAGTAAGCCCCATTTCTAATGGCCAGCAACTGCATATCAGTTTGTTGGCCAGGCCCTTCAAGTTGCCTTTTCTGTTAGAAAACAAATGGTTTGGGGGTTGCTTCTTATGACAGAAAACTTTTGACCAAGAACATTTACCCTTACTATCTGTGTAAATACTATTTCTTAATAACTCCTACATCAGAAGGATAAGAAATAGTGTCCATGCAGGTCATAAGAATAAAAAAAACAGAGCCAATTCCATGATATGTGATACCTAAAAACGGCTTTGAAAGTGCCTATTTTATTGTGGCCAATGTTTGACCTCCTTAAAAAGCTGCAGTGTCAGGGCCGGGCACGGTGGCTCACGTCTGTAATCCCAGCACTTTGGAGGCTGAGGTGGGTGGATCACGAGGTCAACAGATCAAGATCATCCTGGTAAACATGGTGAAACCCCATCTCTACTGAAAATACAAAAAAATTAGCTGGGCACGGTGGTGCATGCCTGTAATCCCAGCTTCTCAGGAGGCTGAGGCAGGAGAATTGCCTGGACCAAGGAGGCAGAGGTTTTGGTGAGCTGAGATCATGCCATTGCACTCCAGCCTGGGTAACAAGAGCAAAACTCCGTCTCAACATAAAAAAACAAACAAACAAAAAAAAACTGCAGTATCATGACAGTGTTGTGCTGGCTTAAGGAGAGATACAGAAATCAAAGGAGAAGAATAGAGAGTCTAGAAACACTCACAGAGTCACCTGAGGGTCTGCAATAGGCTAAGGCCATCACATTGGAAACGGACAGTCTTTTCAACACATGATGCTGGGGAAACTGGACTTACACATACTGGTGCCTTACCTTCTAACATATACAAAAGTGAACTCAAAATGTATCAAAGAATAAACCTAAGTCCTTCAATGATTAAAGTCTTAGGAGAGACACAGACAGATATCGTCATGACATGAGATTTGGCAATGATTTCTGGAACACGGGCTGTAAATACAGATGAAATGCACTTTATATATTTTTGTTGTTGTTATTTGGGCTCTTGGGTTTATACTCACAGTTATTAAAACATTAAAAAATTCTCAAGAAATCCATAGTGCAGACATAAATAATATCATAATTTATTTCTGGATTCTAATGAATGCTGTCTAATCAGTACATCAGACAGATGTGGTAAGAAAGACATTTATTTATTAAGAAAGCAGTTATCAAGAAACTCAGCACAGATTCACAACCGCCTAACTTCAGGGAATGGGTAGGCAGTAAGAATAGGTGTCTTCATGATTGTTTTATGAAAGTAGAACCATAAATCTTTTGAGTAGGTTTGATGGGAAGAGGAGAGTAAAACAGACAAAGTAACAAAGGGAAAAACAGACAAGGAGCACTTCGTCAAAATTCATCACATCTGTTCACCAAAGACCACTGTAAAAAGAGTCAACAGTCAATTGACAGAATGGAAGATAATGTGCAAATCACATATCCGAAAGCTGATTATTATCTAGAAGAGGGGTCTACAGGCCACAGATAAATACCACTCCTGGCCTCTTAGAAAATGGGCTGCATCAGCAGGAGGTGAGCAGTGGGCAGCCAAGCAAAGCGTCATCTGTACTTACAGCTATATCCCATCCCTCACGTTACTGCCTGACCTCTGCTTCCCGCCAAAGCAGCGGTGGCATCAGATTCTCACAGGAGTGTGAACCATATTGCAAACTGGTTGTGTGAGGGATCCAGTTTGTTTGCACCTTATGAGACTCTAACAAGTGCCTGATGATATGAGGTGGAACAGTTTCATCCAGAAACCACTACCCCAAACCCAACGCATACACATCCCTGCTCCATAGAAAAACTGTCATCCACGAGACCATGCTCTGGTGCCAGAAAGGTTGGGGACCACTGATCAAGAACATATAGAGACCTTCAACAACCCAATAACAATGACAAAATATCCCACCCAATTTAACAATGGCCAAAGAACATCAAAAGACATGTCTCCAGAATAGATATAAAAATGGCCAATGAGCACATGAAATGACACTCAACATCACAAGTTCTTAGGGAATGCACAGTCAGAGCCACAGTGAGATACCACTTCATGCTTATTAGGGTGGCTATGATGTTTAAATGCAAAATAACAAGTGTTGGGAGCATGTGGAGAAACTGGAAGCCTTGAACACTGCTGCTGGGCATGGAAAATGGCATAGCCACTGTGGAAAATATCATGGCAATTCCTCAAAAAGTGCACCATATGATTCAGATATACAACTTCTGGGTGTACACCCTAAAATACTGAAGGAAGAGCATGGTACAGATGTTTGTACAGTGATGTCCATAACATTGCTCATTCATTACAAGCAAAAGATGGAAAGAACGCACAAGTCCATCCAAGGAGGTACCTCCAATGGAAGATTATTAGCTTTAAAAGTGGATGCCACTCTGATACTTGCTATCACATGAATGAGTCTTTAAAGTACACTGAATGAAATAAGCTTGACTCCCCAGGAGGTTACAGGTACAGGCTGGAGAGGGAAAATAATGGGGCAGGGATAGGGGCTATAAACATTTGGCCCCTTCTTCCAGCAGCTTTCCTCTGCCTTCAGAGCCTGCTGAAGCCTCATCTCACGTAGAACATCTCTAGTTGGTAATGGACAGCTGCTGTACTTGCCAAGCCTTTTGGCTGGGTGCATAAAACACCATCTGGCTCTTGTCCCACAACCAGGTCTCATAGTAAATTAGAGGCCATGGTTAAGCATTCACTCTACTAAGGCCTAGTAGACAGAGAAAGGCTTTTTCTCAAAAGCAGAGGAGTTATCCATGAGGATGGCATGGCTTTGCTCTAAAATCTCCAGGGTCTGTGCTGTCATTGATCTATAGTCCTTCAAACTTCCTGCTAAAGTTTCTAAGAGCATCTCTATTTGCCACTGACACTTCAAACACGATTGCACCTGCTGAGCTCCAGGCCAAAGAAATGTGCATGGAAGCGTAGTTCTGGTGCAGAGACTTCCCTTGCCCTGAGACCCATACAAAAGTAATGTCTATTTAGAATACTGTGTACATAGGCCAACAGAATGTACCTATGTGATGCAAGTGTTGTCTCCAAAGTCCAAAGATGCTTACTAGGCATGTGCCCCTTTGTTGGTGATAGAAGGGGCCTCATGCAACAACTCTACTTGCATCTGAGAAGGAGCATCTTTGCATGCTGCAGTCACTGGCTGCTAAAAGGTTCACTGAGTGGGAAACCACCTGAACTTTTCTAGGATTTATTTCCTACAGTCTGACACACACAAATATCTTACCAGTATGACTAATGTCATGACCACCTCCTGTCCACCAGGTCTCATCAGCGTAATATCATCAATGTAAAAGACCAGCCTGATGTCTTCTTGGAGAAAGAAGTGAACAAAGTGTCTGTGGACTAATTTGGACACAGGGGAGTTGATATCATCTGAGGTGGGACAGTGAAGGCAGTGGATTGTGTCATGTGGAAGCTAATTGCTTCTGGTTGCCTTTACTTACAGGTAACAAGAATAAACCCACATATTTGCCAGATGGATAGATGTACACCATGCACCATGGGATGTGTTAATTTGCTCAAGCAATGAAGTCACATCTGGTGTTTGCACAAATCTGGTACAGCTGCACTTGCAGTGCCCATCTGGTGAAGTTGATGAGAACCCACTGTCATTCTCCAAGAGCCAGTTGTTTTCTACACAGGCCAAATAAGTGAGTGAATGGGCATGTGGGGAAATCACCAGTCCTGGATCCTTCCAGTCCTTCACGGTTGCACTAATCTCACCAGGTCCTCCAGGAACATGGTATTGCCTTTGCTTTTCTGTTTTTATAGGAGGAGGCAGCTCTAATGGCTTCTGTTGGCCTTTGTTACCCTCGTAGACCTCCCCACACAGGTCAGAGAACCACAGTGAAATTCTGCCATTTGCTGTGTGTGTCTATTCCACTTAGGCCATTTGCTCTACAAATTCTGCCATTTGCTGAGTGTGTCTAGTCCACTATTTCAGTAGACAGACAAAGGCTTTTTCTCAAAAGTGGAGTGGGTATCTACAAGGATGGCATGGCTTTGCTCCAGAATCTTCAGAGTCTGTGCTATAGTTCATGTATAGGAGCCTGCTGAAATTTCTGAGTATCTCCACCTGCCACTGACACTGAACAAATACCACTGCTGCTGAGTAAACACCATCTCTAACGGCCACTGATTCTGAGAAATAAGCAACACAAAACTCAGCAAACACCTACAGATAGATAGGGAGCCAACTGGGCAGCTGCCAAAGAACTTAATCTTATGATACTGGCTAAACTTTAAACCAAACCTTAGATCCTTGACGACAACTAGTTATCAAGCCATGAGTAAATTCTCAAGAAATCCATTATGCAGACATAAATGATTTTATTATTCACTTCCTGATTCTTATGAATTCTATTGCATCAGTCTTTCATAAAGCAGTTATAGAAAAAGATATTTCTTACAGAAACAGCAAGATGCTCAGAATAGAAAAACAAATTCCTGCCCCTGTTGAATTGTTAGGAAATAAAAGTTGCTTGATTTATAATGACCGAGACCAGCTCGGCTGTGGAGACCCCCACCTAGGTGGTGCTGAAGGAACTGAGAAGTACACACCCAGATAGAACAGCAAAGTGGGTCTATCCAAGGGGACAACAGCCTTCCAACCTGAGATCCTCAGGGGGCTGACAGCATTCCTGGCTGAAGGCCTTGAGCAGGCTCTGACCCACACATTTATTTTCTCTGAACAGGTGATCATTAACAAACAGATGTTCGGTATTTTCTCATAACACAAAAATACACCAAGTAGGCAGCTGGTGCCTGCTTACCACTGATCACACACAAACTAAAAAGTATTCTCCATGAGGGAGTCATGGGTCAGATGTCCCATGCTTAAAGAATTGTTTTAACTGGTGTATGATATTTCTATATTGTCCTGCTGCTTTAAAATGCCCCACGAAGTTTTCTATTTGGAAGTGGTGGTGACTAGGTTTTCTTCAACATCATTCTTCCTAGCAAACAATATATTCTATTGTGCACTCAGCATTTCTCAGCAATCATACACTCAGCATTTCTCAACACATAATTGTTCTATGAGAGTAGGACCATAAGATTTTCCCATAGTATGAGAAAGCTACAATAGAAAGCAGAGGGTAAACGACAGCATGGAGGTTTCTGGACTGGGAGAGGGGACTTGGGGCTTGAATAACTAAGTCACAGGATAGGAGGGGCTATGTCAGACCTGAGCAGAGGTGAGTAGGAGCCACACTATCTACACTGAAAACACAGGGTGGGCACTCACTGGGGTCCCCTTCTCCCTACATTGACTTCAAAGCTCACAAGTCCCTTCACTCAACTAGGAAAACCAAGAATGAAACTTCTATGTGCTCCCTCTGAGTTAAGAAATAAAGGATATAAAACTTCATGTCTGGAATTGTTGAGGCACAGACTTAGAAAAAGGGAATTTATTTATTTAAATAGTGCTCATGCATGATTATGCCCTGATTACATCCACTCCCCCCTGCACCGCTGCCAGGCTGAGAAAGAGAAAAGCCATTTAACAGAGGAGGATCTGCAGGCTCAAAGAAGGAGGAGGGCAGGCACTACTTTCTAAAGTGTAAATCTTGGTAAGAGATGGGCCTGGTGCGGTGGTTCATGCGTGTAATCCCAGCACTTTCGGAGGCAGAAGCGGATGGATCTGAGGTCAGGAGGCGAAGACCATCCTGGCTAACATGGTGAAACCCCATCTCTACTAAAAATACAAATTATTAGCAGCCATGGTGGCATGCACCTATAGTTTCAGCTACTTGGGAGACTGGGGCAGGGGAATTGATTGAACCTGGGAGGCGGAGGTTGCAGTGAGCCAAGATTGTGCCACTGCACTCCAGCCTGGGAGACAGAGCGAGACTCCATCTAAAAAAAAAAAAAAAGACATGGATGCAAGGTGAACTCTTTGGTCAGGGCACACAGTGTCCAGTCTCACTAATGACTTCCCCTTCAGCCTCTATTCCCCACCCACAGACCCACCCACAGACATAGGTTAAGACACCTCTTCTGCCAGTCCTGCAGTGTCCACTACTGTCCCCTCTCCTGTACGAGACTGGGCCTTGATTTCTGAAAACCTTTTCTTACACCCAGCCCTCTCCTAAGTGTGGCTTTTCTCCTGGAGCCTTTTCCTTTAGGGTGGCCTCTGGGTAAACCGCATCCATCCAAGATGCTCTACAGATTCTAATCCTCAGAGGGTCTTGATCCCTGCCTTCCCAAAAAGGCTGTGCAGGTTCTGCATAATTAAGTCTACTTGGTGAGCAAAAGAGTAAGATTTGATTTACATTTCAGGGATTCTACAGTCTGTCTGAAAAGTTTATCTAAAGAAGAACTAATCTGCATGAGGAGCCTATAATAATTTTGGTTAGAAAGCCATATTTGCAATTGTATTGAACTGAACCCCTCAATGTACAATCTAGAGTAAAGCTGGTATCTATGTGTTGTTATATTTACAAAATTCCAGTGTAGAGCAGTGAAAATGAAGGAATTCGAGCTCCACATAGCAACATGAATGAACCCTAGAAAGACAATCGTGAACAAAACATGCATGACCCCAAAAAAGACCTCAGAAAACAGGCATTTGCAAGCATCATTCCATAACATAGTGGAACTAAAGGGAATGCAAAGAAGAAAGTCAGGAGCATGTTCACCTGTGGGGACAAGAATATCACATGGTGGGTTAAAAACAGGTGGACCCAAAGTGTGTTAGCAACAGGTTGTGCATAGCATTGGAGTGGTTACTCCAATGCTAGATTAATAATTATTTATCATAATATACAGTTCTTTAATAAGTAGTATCAAGTTTCCTATTACTGGATTACATTCACTGATTGTAAAACTGAAGAGCAAAAATTTTTAAAAAGAGTAATTTATAGATTCAATGCTATCTTCATCAAGCTATCATTGACTTTCTTCAGAGAATTGGGAAAAACCACCTTAAATTTCACAAGGAACCAAAAAACAGCCCGCATAGCCAAGAAAATCCTGGTGGGGTGGTTGGCGGGGAAGCAAAAAAAAAAGTCTGAAGGCATCATGCTACCTGACTTCAACCTATACTACAAGGCTACAGTAATCAAAACAGCATGGTACTAGTAGCAAAATAGAGATATAGACCAATGGAACAGAACAGATGCCTCAGAAGTAATGCCACACATCTGCAACCATCTGATCTTTAACAAACCTGACAAAAACAAGTAATGGGGAAAAGATTTCCTATTTAATAAATGGTGTTGGAAGAAACAATGTCTCTGGAATGTTGACTCACAGGAATCCCCAGAAAGAAAGAATAAGCTGCAGGTAGAGTGTAGGAAGGGAGTAGCCCTCACCTGGCAGAGACAAGGGGCCTTCTGAGGGGGAAGAAAGAAGCGAGGACTATCTCAACTCTTCTCCATAGATCCCATTGAGGATCAAGGCCAGTGATCTCCCAGAAACTCTGGAACAAACAGAAGCTTTATTTATTTTTTAGTGACGGGGTTTCACCATGTTGGCCAAGCTGGTCTCAAACTCCTGGCCTCAATTGATCCACCCACCTTGGCCTCCCGAAGTGCTGGGATTACAGGCATGAGCCACCATGACCAGCTCATTAGCATTACATTTTAGGGCCAACACCTTTCTCCAGAATCTTCACCTTTCTTTTTTAAACTGTTGCACAAGTTAGGACAATGTACACCTTCCGGGTGGATTCTGCACAGTGGAGAAAATTCTTCATGAGAGGCACGGAGCCTGGACTGCACAAGCCTTCACTCCATCATTCTTATCTGTGCATTTCCCTGTTACTCCTTCCTCCCCCTGGTACCTCCACCACCGTGATTTCTGCTGCATCACAGACACAGGCCTGCAAACAGGGGTGGTGGTGTCAAGGTTACACTGAGCTAGGACTGCATGACTGCATGTAAACCTGGGCAATAGGATGTGACCCTATCTCAAAAGAGAACAAATATCAGCCACTTGTAGATTCCCTCCAGGTACTTCTCTGGCCCACACTCTTTATTTGTGCAAGTACTGAAGCTGTGCTCTTAACCATTTGTCCCCCTTCTGGGAAGGACGTCCATGGCCCTTGATGATTGTGATGCATGTGCATCCCACACACACGGGTTTACTGTTCTCTTGTTATTTCCCTCTCTCGTTCAACAAGTATTACTTCTCACTGGAGTGAATTACTTTACTGTTACATCCTTGTATATTGTTTTCACATTTTCAGAGTTGAAAATGAAGGCAGGGCAGTGTTTCAGAAGAACCTACCCTCTTCTTTCAGTAACATTTAACTGGCCCTATACATGCTGGGAATTAGGGTAAAAATTTTACATGTATTAACTGTTCTATCCATGTGAACACCCTTCAAAGAAGAAATTTCTACTAATCCTCTTTGGATGGAGAAAACTGAGATAGAGAATATTTAAGTAACAGATCTAGAATGGCACTGCTAGTAAGAGGCAAAATCAGGACAGAAATCCAGGCAGCCTGGCTACTGATGCCTTGCTCATAACTATGCCTCCACCCCTATCTCCTCAGGAATAAGGGGCCCGACTGTGGAAGGGTGGGAATGAGGAGGCCTGAGTTTGCCCTTGGTCTCAAACCTCCTGCATCATGAGAATCTCTTATAGAAGGGTAGGCTGTACCTGACCCTGCCCATCTCATCCACTCTCAATCTCTGTGGCAGGCACCACATACATGGTCTGTGTACTTGTCTGTAGGTTCTTGAGTGACAATCAGAGGGACACTGATCCTCCCTTTTGTGTGACAGTACTTCATGGTCCAAGGATGGTGTGTGGTGGAAGAGAGAGAATATTTACTTAGGAGGTGGTTTCATGTCAGTGATGTGGAAATGTCTAGTTGGCAGGAAAGAGGTACCATGTAGGTGAAGGTCCTGGAGACCCTCCAGCACCAGGCATGAAACTTGCAGTTCCTGCACTGTGGGCCAGTCATATGGCCTAGGGGAGGAGGACACTCAGTGGGTGTGGGCTGTGGTTCTTTATCAAGGAGCATAGAATTTTCAAGGAATGGATAACTTACAACCTCAGGTCAGTTACTGTGGCTCAGTTTCCATCTGGGAACATGGGGCAGAGTCTCTCTTCAGAAGGGCAAGAAGAGCTGAAGCAACCCCACAGAGATGACAGCTGTAGTAGCACCAGACAGGATTCTGTCTGCCCTGAGGAAAAGGGGGAAGGAATTTCTATGTGTGTCCTGTCTGTGCCCCACAAGGGAGGGTTCTGCACAATTTGCTGTGTGCTTTACCCTCAGCAATGACCCACAGCTGCAGGTGTATTTCCACACAGGTATGAATGAGGACTCAGGCATCACCTTCCACTTCTGAGTGTATCTTGGCCATTGTGTGGTCATGAACATTCATTAATGTGAGGCCTGGATATGTGAGGTGACATGCCACAATGTGCCCTTCAAAAATAAAAAGCAATTTGACCTTGGCCTCTCAGTGCTGAACAAGGAGTACCAGGTGAGCAGCCAGGAGCTCCCAGCATGTGGCCTTTGTGGGCTTCCAGAGCAGGAGGCAGCTCTCCCTCAGATGGCCCATGAGTCCCTTGGGCCCCTCCCATTACTACCCTTGCCCCAGGCTTTTCATCACAGAGCACCTTCTGCTTGCACTGCCATTTTCCGCTTGTTTCCTAAATCTGACCAGTGTCGAGGTCAGCTTACCTGCCATTTCCACCAAGGAGTGGAATCTCCACTGTCTTTTCTTACAGTGCTCATTTCTACTTAGGCAGTTACTTACATTTTCACTTAGCTGAATGAATACAATATGTGTAAGAATAAAACTGGTGTAGTCAGTAAAAAAATTAAGCCTTTGTCTCACTCCTGGACTCCAGTTTGACTCCTGAGAACATTCCCAGTGCTCTGCTCTCCTTTCAGAGGAAACCTATGCCTATAGAAGCATATAGGTCTATGATTTCATTTGCTTTTTAAACAAATCCTGGTATAAACTGCTCTACACATCACACATTACAAGTTGATTTGTTCTTAAAGAATGTATGTTGAGGACATCACCTATCCATGGTGCTCCCTTGGTTTTTAAAGACTACATAGCATCTCAATAGGAGTACCCAAAATTACTGAACTTGACCTTTTTGATGGGCATTTAGGTTGTTTCCAATGTTTTGCTCTCACAAATAATGCCATATTAAGCTCTCTAATCAATGCTTTTGCATTATCAACCTTCTAATACTTATATTGGAAGATAATTACAAAGAAATGGAGTAACTGGGTCAAAAATGTGTGCATTTAAAATTGGATATATTAGCACCTATATGGTAACTTTCTCTATAGACCTCAGTAGTAAAGAATATGTTAGAACTTTCTTGCCTTCACTAATGTTGATGCCCAAAGATTTACATTTTATTCACATTTAAGTTGAGAATCTTTTTATATGCTAATCAGCTGTTAAAAGTAATATCATATGTTTTGCAACACTTGTCCTGTTTTAACTCTCCAGGAACACATGAGTTTCATTCTTGGCCACCACCAGCTCAGATCTCAGAGACTAAAGAGAAACCAGGACATTGGCAGTGAATGGCAGTCATAGTTCACAGAACTGAAATACAGGCATTACATGACTGAACCAATGTGAAATTCTACCATGTTCTGAATGTTTCCAATCCTTTATCCACCTTGAAACTGAGTAAATAATCACAGACTGATTTGGGACCCACAGGGAGGCTGCCAAGGGCTCTTCATTACTTCACGTCCTTATGACCCTGGGTAAATTTTTAAGCAAACTGAACATGTGACCATGTTTCCTTTGCATATCTAGTTACAAAGCCAGGTATAGTTTCCCAAGAAATTCATGGTGCAGACATAAATGATTTCATAATTCACTGCTGGAATCTTGCAAATTCTATTTCTATCACATCACTGTTACAGAGAGAAGTTATAGAAAAGACATTTGTTTATTAAGAAAACAGCAAGACACTCAGAGTAGATACAATACTGCCTGTGCTGGGTGAACTGGCAGGAAATAAAAAATTTTCAATTCATGGCTGTTTTATTCAAGTAGAGCCATAGGACTTTCCCACAGGTGTCAGAAAGGCTGTAATAGAAAGAGAAGGGTAAGGGCATGCATGCAGGCTTCTGGACTGACAGGGGATTTGGAATGTGAATAACTGAGTGAGTAGCAGGGTGGAAGGGAATGTGTCTGAGCTGAGCACAGCTAAGTGGGAGCCACACTCTACAGTGAAAAGAGAGGGGGACATTTGTGGGGGCTCCCTTCCACCTACTTGAAGTCCAAAGCTCACAGGTCCCTCCACTCAACCAGAAAAAAACAAAAATAAAACTCCTATGCTGTCTTTTTCTCAGGTTAGGCATGGGGAAAAAGCAACTTCATTTCAGGAAAGTTTGAGACCCAGATTTAGAAAAAGCTAACTTGTTCATGTAAAGAGTGCTCACGGATGACCATACTCTGCTCCCACCATCCCTGCAGACTGAGAAAGGAAAAGGCTATTTCACAGGGGAGAAGCTTCAGGCTCCAACAGTGCCCAGATCAGTCACTGCTTTGCAGAGTGTGAACCCTGGCTGGAGAAGGATGCAAGGTGAAGTCTTTGATCAGGGCACACAGTATTAGCTCTCCCTGGTCATCTTCCTTGCACACAGTATCAGCTCATACTTGGACACAGTATCATCTCTCCCTGGTCATCTTCCATGGTCCCATTCTTTTCCCCCACTAACATGGGGTTATGACACCTCCATTGCCATCCCCGGCAGTGCCTACCACTGTAACCTATGCCATGTCAGAGCCTGGACCTTGATCTAAGAAGACCCCTCCTGACCCAACCGTCCATTCCTGAGAGTGACTTTTCTCATTGGAATGTCTGCTTTTGGGTGGACTCTGGGAAGCCCCATCTGTCACAGGTCCTCTAAAGATTCGAATCCTCAGTGTTTCATGATTTTTGCCTTCTCAGTAAGTCTCTGTTTGCCTTATGAACAATTTCTTGCATTCACAGTCAGAAAGGGAGAGATTTGTTTTAAATTTCAGGGAGGCTATACGTCTTAAAATTTTCCATGAAAAAAGAAATGATCAGCATGAGGGGACTCGGACAATTTTGTGTAGAAAGCAGTGTTTGCAATTGTCCCAAGCTGGGACCCTCCCAATGTCCATCAAGAGTAAAACCAGTAGGTATGTGTTGATCTATTTATAAAACTTCAGAATGTACAGCAGTGAAAATGAAAGAACTACAGCTGCACACAGCAATACAGATGAATCCTAAAAACAGAAATATGAACTAAAAGATGCATGACCCAAAAGGAGTTCTCCAGGAAAATCACCTACAAGCAACATTCAACAAAGCGTGAAACTCAAAGCAAAAAGAAAAGGCAGAAACACGGCTGCCCATGGGGACAAGGTTACATGGCAGAGAAGCGACAGACAGGAACCAACGGGTATCACTGCAGGCCATGCCTTATATTGAAGTGCTATTTTAATAATTACTTCTCAATATACGGATTGTTTGGTAACTTGGATCAACTTTTTGAAAACACTTTAAATTTACAGTCAGTAAAACTGAAGAGGAAAATAAAGAAAGAGAGGGAACAAACAAAAGGAGGGGAATTCTAACACATTCCTTCTTCAAATTCTAATATAGGTTTTTGAGATGTTTTCTATTATCAGAGAAAGAGAACTTCAGGAAGGGTCCTGATTCTTTCACCTCAGGTGAAGACTTCACTATGGCTGAAGTCCAATCACCTGCACCTGTGACTGCACCTGTCCTAACATGGGTCTGGAGCTAAGGTGCACACAACTCACGGACTAGACTTAAGAGTCTCACCTGTCTCCTTGAATCTGCAGAAGCAGCAGGAACTCTGAGATATTAATGTACATGGACACCCAAAGAGAAAGGAGATGGTGTGGCTGGAGCCCACGTGTGTGAGAGTGGTCACCACTCACCAGAGCCAAGGGGCCGGGGTGGGCTCATGAGAACACAAGGACTTTCTCCACCTCTCCCCCAAGTTTCTGCTGAGGATCAAAAGCAGTGCTCTCTCAGAGACTTTGGAGCAGAGAACAGGATTACATTTGAGGGCCAAAGCCTTCTCCACAATCCCCACCTGTTTCTCATTGCACAAGTTAGAAAAATGCACACCTTCCATGTGAATTCTGCACAGTGGAGAAAATGCTTCAGGACAGGTATGGAGGATGAACATAAAAAGCTCTCATTGCATCATCCTTATCTGTGCATTTCCCTGGTAATCCCCTTTTCTTTGTTAATACCACCCTCTCTGTCTGTCAGTAGGCCTGCAAACAGCTGTGGTTGTGACTAAGCTTCTTTTTAACATCTTACATCCTATCCCACCAGGAAACGTTGCTGGGAGGGGCTTGGAAAAACAGGAATGAAGGCAGAGGGCAGGGCTGCCAGAGACCATTTAAATGCTGCAACTTCAAGAGATTCACACAGAAGACTGGACACAATTTGGAACAGCCACCCAGAGGGAGACAACAATGTCACCACTACCTGTGAGTTGAAAAGGCACAGCCTTCAATAATCTCAAGTCACAGAAAATAGGGAGATTTTATGAGATGCAAACATGAGCATTTCTACTGTGAATACTTAAGAGCTGTAAGCTTGTGAATGAGATAACCCAGGGCTCTCATGTCTGAGATGCTTGTGGCTTTGGGTGTGGACCCTGGGCCGCCATAACCCTCTGTGACCAAGTGATGGTTCTGCTGAGAATGGTGTCTGTTGAGATTATATGAGTTTAGGTGGGAGGTGGATGGCCCATCAGGACATGCGGGTATGTGCGTGAGTGTAAGGGGGTGACTATGCTTTGTCATGGTAACTGTGATGTGACTGTGAGCACAGCCAGATCAGTGTGTGAGCATCTTTATATGCACAGCGAGTGGGCATGTGTGACTCTGAGTGGTGCGGCTCCGTGTGAATGTGGGTGTGTGTGCTGTGGCTCTGTGTGACTGTGGGTGTGTGAGTGCTGGGATGTGACTGGGTGTTGAACTGGAAACATGCATGTGGCCTTCTGTGCATGTGAAGGTTTCTCCGCACACAGCAACACCTCTGATGAAGCAGCTGTGCCTCTTCCCATGTGTGTCAGTGTGGATCCCAGGTAGCAGAAATGGTGGGGATTTTGGGGATGGTGAGTTACCAAGCACTGGTCTCTGAGCATTCATGAGAGCAGAAAGCTCAAATTCTCGGGAGCCTCTTCTCATGCAGTCTGGGAGAGGGAGGCAGACTTTGTGCAGAGCATCTGCAGATGGGATCTGCACACAGTGACCACTGGCTCCTGCCTCCAGCCTCAGGTCTCTCCCTGTCCCACATAATAGCCTGTTCTTCATACTGAGCACCACAATGTTGGGCACATTTTGATTCTCTAGGTAAGAACATTGAGGGACTTCGTTTCAGAAATGGAATCACCAAAAACCAGCAAGGAACTTAAGCTTCAGTTCAGACAGAGCTTACAGTAGATATTCATCAAGAAGTTTGCTGAGGCCTGTAATCCCAGCACCCTGGGAGGCTGAGGTGGGAGGATCACCTGAGGCCAGGGTTTGGAGACCAGCCTGGGCAACACAGCAAGATTCTGTCTTTCCAAACATTTAAACATTTGCTGGACATGCTAATGTTTGCCTGTAGTCCCAGATGCTTGGGGACTGAGGCTGAATTGGTGCTGTCCAGGCATTAAAGGCTGCAGTGAGCTGTGATGATGCCACTGCATTCCAGAGATTAGGGTAAAGGTGTCACACATATGAACTACTAATCTCATGTCATGAAGATATGCGTTTGGTTTGTTTCCAAAGAATTTTATTATTGTGGGTCTTTTTTCCCCCTTTGAGACAGAATCTCACACTGTCACCCAGGCTGGAGTGCAATGGTGAGATCTCGGCTCACTGCTACCTCTGCCTCCCATGTTCTAGCAATTCTCATGCCTCAGCCTCCTGAGTAGCTTGGACTATAGGTGCATGCCACCACACCTGGATAATTTTTTGTATTTTAGTAGAGATGGTGTTTCACTGTGTTTCCCAGGCTGGTCTGACACTCCTAAGTTCAGACAATTCACCGCCACTACCTCCCAAAGTGCAAGGATTATAGGCATGAGCCATCGCGCCCGGCCAGGAGTCTTACATTCATAACTAGCTCACTCCAATGAAAAGGACATTTATTTGCTGGCTGGATGTGGTGGCTCATGCCTGTAATCCCAGCACTTTCAGAGGCTGAAGTGGGTAAATAACATGAGGTCAAAAGTTTAAGATCAGCCTGGCCCACATGGTGAAACCCTGTCTCTACTTAAAACATAAAAATTAGCCAGGCTTGTGGTGCACGCCAGTGATCCCAGCTACTCAGGAGGCTGAGGCAGGAGAACCCCTTGAACCTGGGAGGCTGAGGTTGCGGTGAGCTGAGATGGTGCCAGTGCACTCCAACCTGGACAACAAAGGAAGACTCCAGCTCAAAAATAAAAATTGTGGTAAAATACAGTTAATATAAAGTCTACTATGTTCCTAAAAGTTATTTTAGAGTTTCTACCTGAAAAAAATGACATTACTAATCTGATTATAATGCAGAGCCCTCATGACCTAATAGATGGTTAATAGACCCCACCTTGAAACACCTGCATTGGGGATTAACTTTTCAACACACGAACTTTGGGGCATGGATCCAAACCATAGCAGCCGCCAAGGAAGATAGGAGGAAACATAAGAGATACACAAGAAACAGCGTCTCACTTAGTAGTTCTGGTTATAACTGGGCACATGTGCTCAGACACTCCTTTCTGTACTCCTTTCAACACACATTTTGAGCATTCTCTCTGTGTCTGGCCCCGTGAAATTGGCATCCCCCAATACCCATGTTTTCTCTCCACACTGCAGAGAAGTTTATGTTGGCTGGGTGCGGTGGCTCATGCCTGTAATCCCAGCAGTTTGGGAGGCCAAGGTGGGCAGATCACGAGGTCAAGACATCGAGACTATCCTGGTCAACATGGTGAAACCCCATCTCAACTGAAAATACAAAAAATTAGCTGGGCATAGTGGTGCGTGCCTGTAATCCCAGCTACTCAGGAGGCTGAGGCAGGAGAATTGCCTGAACCCAGGAGGCAGAGGTTGCAGTGAGCCGAGATCACGCCATTGCACTCCAGCCTGATGTGTGTACCTATGCAACTATCTTGCACGTTCTGCACATGTGCCCCAAAACCTATAATGCAATTAAAAATTAAAAACAAAATAAAATAAAATAAAAAAGAAAAAAAAAGAAGTTTACATTTAATTTTCAGGTGTGATGCCCACTTATCCTTCATTCATTGTCCCGCTTAATGAATGGCAATAGATTTCTATTATCAGATGATTATGGCACTTTCCTCTTTTGCAGCCCATCAACATCTTCAGAACAAAGTGTAAACCTCTTCTATGGGCACTTAAGTTCTCTCTGGTAGAAATCTTCCCTTTCTGATACTTACAAGAACATTTTAATTTTTGAGACGGAGTCTCATTCTGCCACCCAGGGTGGAGTGCAGTGGCGCAATCTCAGCTTGCTGCAACCTCCACCTCCCTGCAACCTCTGCCTCCCAGGTTCAAGTGATTCTCCTGCCTCAGCCTCCTAAGTAGCTGGGACTACAGGCACCCTCCACCACACCTGGATAATTTTTTTGTTTTAGTAGAGTCGGGGTTTCACCATGTTAGCCAGGATGGTCTCAATCTCCTGACCTCGTGATCTGTCCACCTCAGCCTCCCATAGTTCTGGGATTACAGGCGTGAGCCACCGCACCTGGCCAAGAACTTCTTAATTCATCCTGTGCTCCCTAAAATTAAAATAGTAATCTCGGTTCAAAAAAGAATAAAATACCAGTGGTTGGGGAGGTTGAAGTGGATGAATCGCTTGCGATGAGGAGTTCCAGACCAGTCTGGGCAACATAGTGAGAGCCAGTCTCTACCAGAAATTTAAAGATTAGCCAAGCATGTCAGTGTGTACCTTCATTCAGGAGGTTTTGGCAGGAGGATCACTTGAGTCCAGGAGTTTGAGGCTACAGTGAGGTGTGAGCATGCCACTGCACCCCAGGCTGAATGACAGAGTAAGATTCTGTATCAGAAAACCAAAAACCCCAACACCAAACAGGCAAATGAAATCTCACAATATTTAGATTGCCTTTCATCTCTTCCCTGGCCCACACGCTTCACGTATGCAAGTCCTGGGGCTGTGCTGTCACGAACGTGGCTCCTTCTGGGAAGGACATCCATGGCCCTTGATTGTGAGGCACGTGCATCCCACACACAGGTTTCCTGTTCTTTCATCATTTTCTTCTCTTTCAACAAGTGTTTTTCTTACTAGATTGAATCTCCTTACTGTTATGTCTTCACCTCTTGTTTTCATCTCAGGGTTCAAAATGATCAGAGGTCAGTGTTCCAGAAGGAACCTCCCTGTTCTATTGGGTAATTCCCAACAGGCCCCACACATGGCAGAGATTAGGATAAAACTGTCACATATATTAATTCGTTGATGACTGGGAAAACCCTACAAAGCAGGAATCTTTACTTATTCTTCTGGTCCTGGGAAATTGAGGTGGGGAGTTTCAAGTAATGGATGTAAGATGGAACTGCTAGTAAGGGGCAGAATGAGGATTGGAATCCAGGCAGCCTGGTTCCTGAACCCTTGCTCTTACCTATGGGTCCCCCAATTCTTCAGAATACGATGACCAGACTATGCCAGGGTGGGCGGGAGGGCTGAGTCTTCTATTTGATCTCTAACCTCCTGCACCATGACAATCTGTTACAGGAGGGGAGGCCACACCTGGTTCTGCCCCTCTCACCCACTGTAAATTTCTTGGTAGGTGCCACACACACAGCCTGTGTCATTGTCTGTTGGTTCTTGTGTGACCATCAAAGGGACACCGATCAGCTCTTTCATGTGAGTTCTCCATGGTCCATGGCAGGGGGCTGGAGAAGGGAGAATATTTGCAAAAGGATTGACCTTATGTGTGAGTGATGCAGAAACGTCTAGTTGGCAGGATGGAGGCACCGTGCAGGTGTAGGTCCTGGAGACCCTGCAACACCTGGCATGAAGGCTGCAGTGGCTGCACTGTGAGCCAGTCATGGGGCCTAGGGGAGGACATTCAGGGCACTGGGACTGTGGCTCTTTATCAAGAGACATAGAAGTTTCATGAAATTGACAACTCATAGGCCCAGGTTAGTGCCTGTGGCTCAGTTTACATCTTAGGATGAAGGAGCTCTTAAGAGCAAGAGGAGCTGAAGCAGCTCCACAGGGAGGAGGCCTGCCGTGTCAGCAGGAAGGCTTCTGTCTGCCCTGGGAAAGCAGGGAAGGGATTTGTGTGTGTCCAGTGTGTGCCCCACAAGGGAAGGACCTGCCCAACACCCTGTGTGCTTTAACCTCATCAAGGACCCACAGCTGCAGGTGGATTTCCACACTGGGACAAATGAGGACTCAGACATCGCCTTCCATTTCCGAGTGTACTTTGGCCATTGGGTGGTCATGAACAGCCGTGTGTGTGGGGCCTGGCAGAATGAGGTGAAATGCTACAATATGCCCTTTGAGGATGGCAAACCATTTGACCTGTGCATCTCGGTGCGGGACAATGAGTACCAGGTGAGCACCCCAGGAGATCCCAGCACCCGGCCTCCATGGGATCCCAGAGCAGGAGGCAGCTCTTTCTGAGCTGGTCCCACAGTCCCTTGGGGTCCGTTTTCCATAACTGCTCCTGCCCCAGGTTTTTCCTCACAGAGCTCCCTCTGCTTGCACTGCCATCCTCAGCTCTTATTCCAAATGTGACCCAGGGTCAAGGTTGGCTCACCTGCCATGTTCACAACATGGTGAATCTCCCCTGTCTTCACCCACAGTTGTCATTTCCACTTATGCTCTTATTCACATTTTCATTTAGCCAAATGGATAAAACATGCATAAGAATAAGGTTTTTTTTAATCAGTCCTGAACCCCAATCCTACCCCCAGAACAACAGTATTAGTGGCTGCTGTACACAAATTCCAGAGATAATCTATGCTTAAGAAAGCATACGGATAAGTGGTTTCATTTCTTTCTAAACCAATGCTGTTTCAAGTTTCTCTACACATTACACTTCAGGAACTGTGGTGGATTTGTTGTCAAACAATATATATGTAGGAGCAATCATCCATTTGTGCTGCTGCCCCAGTTTTTCAACATTGTACAATATTCCTGTAGAAGAGTTACCCAAAATTATTCAACTGGATGCTTTTGATTAGCATTATGATATTTTCAGTATTTTTCTCCCACAAATGAATCTTTCTAATCTATTTTTGTCATAATCAACCTCCCAATTTCTACATTGGAGGATAATTACAAAGAAATAAAATAGGTCAAAACTGTATGCATTTTAAATTTTGTAAATTAACACCTAATAGGTGACCGTCTCTATAGCTTTAGTAGTAAATAAATATTTTCAACCTCCCCAACCTTTTCAAATGGGTAGACCCAAAGATTAACATTTTGTTCATATTTAAGTGAGATAACATTTTCACATGCCTACGAGCTGTTCAGAATAATATCCTGTTTGCCAACACCCATTTTTTTTCCTCCTCTCTGAAAACATTTGGATTCTATTCTTTGCCACCATCATTACAGCTCTGGGTAACTCCAAAGAGAAACTGGGCCATCAGCAGTCACAGTGAATGGGAGTTAGAGTTTGTGGAACTGAAATGTATGCACTCAGTGAACTTGGTCCAGCACTAACCCCATGGCAGGGCCTGTGCAAGATGCAGGAATTGATATTCATGAGAGACAATCCCTGGCCATGAGGATCTTCTAGGTGAGAGGAGAGTGCTGAGCAAACAGGTTCTATGATACACAGAGTGGCAAACCCTCCCTGGAAAAATGAGAGAAAACATTGAAAATAAAATGAGCAACTGTCTGAAATAGGCACAAAGGTAGTCTGTAGACAGAAGTGTGTCCACTGGGTTCTGATGTATACTTAGGAGTTTTCTGGTTGGATGCTGTAGACACTAGGGCTGAGCGGAGATGAGGCTGAAAGTTCATTTAGTAGCACGCTGCAGTTTTAATGCACTTTTCCTCTTGTAGGTACTCATAAATGGCCAACACAGTTACAGCTTTGCCCATCGACTCCCACTATGTTATGTGAAGATGGTGCAAGTATGGCGGGATGTCTCCCTGACTTCCATGTGTGTCTGCAATTGAGGGTGATGTCCACACTCCCTGTTGTTGAGGAACAACAGAAACTCCTCATTTGTGACCACAGAATTCCCAGAGCCTGCTAATAGAATGATCTCTTCTTATGTCTTCCTCTACCCTTGGTCATTAAAACTTCACCAAATTTTTCATCATCTCATTTTTATTTCAATGGGGAAAAAGATAAAGTGGCACAAGGACACAAGAGACACAAGCAGTGTCACAAGGCCACTGGAGTGTGTGAGATGACAAAATGAACATCTTCTACAACCCATATTTTGTGTCAGACACTATAAACCAAAATTCTTCCTTCATCTTAGATGTCTCATTGCAGTGACGTGTTAGGTATCTGTTTACAACCACAGGCATAACTGGTTTTGGGGACAAACTCCAAGTGAAATATCTTAATTCTTCACTCATTCTAAGAATATATCTTGTGTCTCAAAGCTGCCTGAATTCATGTGGAATGCACTGAAGGAATTAAAAGAAAAAGTTGAGAAAGTTTACATTGGAGGTTTTCAATCCAAGCAATGGTTAGAGAACCACAGTTCAATGATTTCCTTTAAAGAATCCAGCGTGTTTTTTTTTTTTAAAGAATTTTCAGGTTTTTCCATTTTGTGTGGGCAGAATCCTGAGCTTTCTCTTTGTAAACAAATGGTCGTGGTTTTACATCAGAAAATAAGTGATTTCTGAGTGGAATGGACACAACTCATATGTGTGGACACACTGAACACACCCTGCTTTGCTGCTGTTACTGTTGGCACTGCAGCACAGCAAAGCTCCCAACACACATTGGCTTAAATCTGTCATTTATGCTGATTTCTGTCAGCTTTGTAGGTTTGGTGGACTCATGTAGGTGACAGATCATGTGGTGGGTGTCTTGATTTCAGAAAGATCTATAGTCAGAGATTTCAGAAGATGCTTCAGTCATCTCTAACTCAACACTAGGGTGGCTGAACACCTGGGGTCTGGCTGGTTATTTTCTTCCCTTCCTCACCTTCTCATTAGTGCCTTGAATTTCCTGAAGTCATGATGGTATCATAGTTCCTCAACTTAATCAATGATTGACTGCCACCAAAAAAGGCTTCCAAAAGTCTCAGGAAGAAGGTGCCAGGCATCATAGGCAGGCAGTGTGACTTCTATGACATCATTGAAAGGCAGGCAGTGTGACTTCTATGACAGTATATTGATCATGGTTTCTCTACCTGCCACTGACACTGAACAACTACCATTGATGCTGAGTAAACACCATCTCTAACAGCCACTGATTCTGAGAAATAAGCAACATGAAACTCAGCAACTACCTACAGATAAATA
Source organism: Saguinus oedipus (assembly GCA_031835075.1). Classification (NCBI taxonomy): domain Eukaryota; kingdom Metazoa; phylum Chordata; class Mammalia; order Primates; family Cebidae; genus Saguinus; species Saguinus oedipus. The sequence goes on along the minus strand of CM063187.1, from coordinate 42,692,572 downwards.
GGGGGCCCACTGGGCAGCTGCCAAAGAACTTAATCTTATGATTCTGGCTAAACCTTAAACCAAACTGAAAATCTGACTATGTTTTCTTTTTACAACTGGTTATCAAGCCATGAGTAAATCCTCAAGAAACCCACTGTGCAGACATAAATGATTTTATTATTTACTTCTGAATTCTTATGAATTCTATTGCATCAGTTTTTCATAAAGCAGTTATAGAAAAAGACATTTATTATGAAAACAGCAAGATGCTCAGAATAGAAAAACAATTTCCTGCCCTTGTTGAATTGTTAGGAAATAAAACTTGCTTCATTTAAAATGACTGAGACCAGCTCAGCTGTAGAGACCCCCACTAAGGTGGTGCTGAAGAAATTGAGAAGTACACACCCAGATAGAACAGTAAAGTGGGTCTATCCAGGGGGCCAACAGCCTTACGAGTTGAGATCCTCAGGGGGCTGACAGCATTCCGGGCTGAAGGCCTTGAGCAGACTCTGACCCACACATTTATTCTCTCTGAACAGGTGATGATCATTAACAAACAGATGTTCAGTATTTTCTCATAACACAAAAACATACCAAGTAGGCAGCTGGTGCCCGCTTACCAGTGATTACACGAGGGACCATGGGTCAGATGTCCCATGCTTAAAAAATTGTTTTAACTGGTGTATGATATCTATATATTGTCCTGCCACTGTAGAATGCCCCAAGGAGTTTTCTATTTGGGGGTGGGGGTGACTAGGTTTTCTTCACCATCATTCTTCCTAGCAAACAATATATTCTATTGTACACTCAGCATTTCTCAACACACAATCATTCTATGAAAGTAGGATCATAAGATTTTCCCACAGGTATGAGAAAGCTATAATAGAAAGCAAAGGGTAAATGACAGTGTGGATGTTTCTGGACTGAAACAGGGGATTTGGGGCTTGAATAACTAAGTCACAGGGTAGGAGTGCCTATGTCAGACCTGAGCAGGGGTGAGTAGGAGCCACACTATCTACCCTAAAAACACAGGGTGGGCACTCATGGGGGTCCTGTTCCCCCTACATGGACTCCAAAGCTCACAAGTCCCTTCACTCAACAGAAAAACCAAGAATGAAACTCCTATGCTCTCCCTCTGAGTTAAGGAATAAAAGATATAAAACTTCCTGTCTGGAATTGTTGAGGCACAGACTTAGAAAAAGGGAATTTATTTATTTAAATAGTGCTCATGCATGATTATGCCCTGATTCCATCCACCCCTCCCCCCCCCACCAGGCTGAGAAAGAGAAAAGCCATTTCACAGAGGAGGATCTGCAGGCTCAAAGAAGGAGGACAGCAGGCACTACTTTGTAGAGTGTAAATCCTGGTAAGAGATGGGCCAGGTGTGGTAACTCACATCTCTAATTCCAGCACTTTGGGAGGCAGAGGTGGGTGGATCACGAGGTCAGGAGGTGAAGACCATCCAGTTAAAATGGTGAAACCCAGTATCTACTAAAAATACAAAACATTAGCAGCCATGCTGACATGCACCTGTAGTTTCAGCTAATTGGGAGGCTGAAGCAGAAGAATTGCTTGAACCTAGGAGGAGAAGGTTGCAGTGAGCCAAAGACATGGATGCAGGGTGAATCCTTTGGTCAGGGCACAGTGTCCAATCTTTTTTTCTTTTGAGATGGAGTTTCACTCATTACCCACACTGGAGTGCAATGGCGCAATCTCGGCTCATCGCATCTTCCACCTCCTGGGTTCAGGCAATTCTTCTGCCTCAGCCTCCCAAGTAGCTGGGATTACAGGCACACAACACCATGCCCAGCGAATTTTTTGTATTTTTAGTAAAGACAAGGTTTCACCATGTTGACCAGGTTGGTCTTGATCTCTTGACCTCATGATCCACCTGCCTCGGCCTCCCAAAGTGCTGGGATTACAGGCTTGAGCTACCAAGCCCGGCCTACAGTGTCCAATCTTACTGATGACCTCCCCTTCAGTCTTTATTCCCCACTCACAGAACCACCCATGGACATGGGGTAAGACACCTCTATTGCCAGTCCTGCAGTGCCCACTACTACCCCCTATCCTGAAGGAGCCTGCGCCTTGATTTCAGAAAACCTTTTCTTACATCCAACCCTCTCCTAAGAGTGGCTTTTCTCCTGGAGCCTTTTGGGTGGCCTCTGGGTAAGCCCTATCCATCCAAGATGCTCTAACAGATTCTAATCCTCAGAGGGTCTTGATTCCTGTCTTCCCAGGAAGGCTGTGCAAGTTCTGGATAATTATGTTTACTTGGTGAGCAAAAAGAGTAAGATTTGATTTACATTTCAGGGAGTCTAGAGTCTGTCTGAAAAGTTTTTCTATAGAAAAAATAATCTGCATGTGGAGACTATAATAATTTGGGGAGAAACCCATATTTGCAAATGTGTTGAACTGAACCCCTCAATGTACAATCTAGAGTAAAACTGGTATTTATGTGTTGGCATATTCATAGAATTCCAGAGTGTAGAGCAGTGAAAATGAAGGAATTCAAGCTCCACATAGCAATATGAATGAACCCTAAAAACAAAAATGTGAACAAAACACGCATGACCTGAACAAAAACCTAAGAGAGCAGGCATTTTTGAGCATCATTCCACAATATAGTGGAACTATAAGGAATGCAAAGCAGAAAGGCAAGAGCATGTTCACCTGTGGCGGCAAGAAGATCCCATGTTGGGTTAAACACAGGTGGACCCAAAGTGTGTTAGTAACAGGCTGTGCGTAGAATTGGAGTGGTTAATGAAGTGTGAGATTAGTAATTACTTATCATAATATACAGTTCTTTAATAAGTAGTATCAAGTTTCCTATAAATGGTTTACATTCACTGACTGTAAAACTGAAGAGAAAAAATTTTTAAAAAGAGTAATTTATAGATTCAATGCTATCTCTATCAAGCTATCATTGGCTTTCTTCACAGAATTGGAAAAAAAACACCTTAGAATTTCACATGGAAGCAAAAAACAGCCTGCATAGCCAAGATAATCTTAAGGGGTGGGGGGAAGCAAAAAAAACAGTATGGTACTGGTAGCAAAACAGAGATATAGATAAGTGGAGCAGAATAGATGCCTCAGAAATAATGCCACACATCTACAACCATCTCATCTTAGACAAACCTGACAAAAGCAAGTAATGGGGAAAAGATTCCCTATTTAATAAATGGTGTTGGGAGAAACAATGTCTGTGAAATATTGACTCACATGAACCCCCAGAAAAGAATAAGCTGCAGCTAGAGCCGAGGTGTGTGAGAGAAGGAAGGGAGTAGCCCTCACCTGGCAGAGACAAGGGGCCTTCTGAGGGGGAAGAAAGAACCGAGGACTATCTCAACTCTTCTCCACAGGTCCCATTGAGGATCATGGCCAGTGATCTCCCAGAAACTCCGGAACAAACAGAAGCTTTACATTTTAGGTCCAACACCTTTCTCCACAATTCCCACCTTTCTTTTTTAAACTATTGAACAAATTAGGACAATGTACACCTTCCAGATAGATTCTGCACAGTGGAGAAAAATCTTCATGAGAGGCATAAAGGTTAAACTGCACAACCCTTCACTCCATCATTCTTATCTGTGCATTTCCCTGTTACTCCTTCCTCCCCCTGGTACCTCCACCACGATGATTTTTGCTGCATCACAGACACAGGCCTGCAAACGGGTGGTGGTGTCAAGGTTACAGTGAGCTAGGACTGCATGACTGCACATAAGCCTGGACAATAGAATGTGACCCTATCTCAGAACAACTATCAGCCACTTGTAGATTCCCTCCAGTTATTTCTCTGGCCCACACTCTTTATTTGTGCAAGTACTGAAGCTGTGCTCTTAACCATTTGTGCCCCTTCTGGGAAGGACGTCCATGGCCGATGATGATTGTGATGCATGTGCATTCCACACCCACGGGTTTACTGTTCTCTTGTTATTTCCCTCTCTTTCAACAAGCATTATTTCTCACTGGAGTGAATTACATTACTGTTACATCCTCATATCTTGTTTTCACAGTTTCAGAGTTGAAAATGAAGACAGGGCAGTGTTCCAGAAGAACCCACACTCTTCTTTCAGTAATATCTCACAGGTCCTATACATGCCAAAGATTAGGGTAAAAGTTGTATATATATTAACTGTTCTATCCATGTGAACCTCCTGCAAAGAAAAAATTTCTAGTAATCCTCTTTGGATGGGGAAATTGAGATAGAGAACATTTAAGTAACAGATATAAGATAACACTGCTAGTAAGAGGTGAAATCAGGACAGAAATCCAGGCAGCCTGGCTCCTGATGCCTTGCTCATAACTATGCCTACACACCTATCTCCTCAGGAATAGGGCCTGACTGTGGTAGGCTGGAAATGAGGAGGCCTGAGTTTGCCCTTGGTCTTGAACCTCCTGCATCACGAGAGTCTCTTACAGAAGGGTAGGCTATAGCTGGTTCTGCCCGTCTCATCCACTCTCAATCTCTGTGGCACGCACCACATACATAACCTGTGTACTTGTCTCTTGGTTCTTGAGTGACAATAAGAGAGACACTGATCCTTCCTTTTGTGTGAGTACTCCATGGTCCAAGGATGGTGCATGGCGGAGGAAGAAAGAGAATATTTACATAGGAGGTAGTCTCATGTGAGTAATGTGGAAATGTCTAGTTGGCAGGATGGAGGCACCATGCAGGTGAAGGTCTTGGAGACCCTCCAGCACCAGGCATGAAACTTGCAGTTCCTGCACTGTGGGCCAGTCATACGGCCTAGGGGAGGAGGACACTCAGTGGGTTTGGGCTGTGGCTCATCAAGGAGCATAAAATTTTCAAGGAATGGATAACTTATAGCCTCAGGTCAGTTACTGTGGCTCAGTTTCCATCTGGGAACATGGGGCAGAGAGTCTCACTTCTAAAGGGCAGGAAAAGCTGAAGCAACCCCACAGGGATGAGGATTGTAGTAGCACCAGAAAGGTTTCTGTCCACCCGGTGGAAAAGGGGGAAGGAATTTCTATGTGTGTCCTGCCTGTGCCCCATAAGGGAGAGTTCTGCAGAATTTGCTGTGTATTTTACCCTCAGAAATGACCCACAGCTGCAGGTGTATTTCTACACAGGGGTGAATGAGGACTCTCACATCACCTTCCACTTCTGAGTGTATCCTGGCCATTGTGTGGTCATGAACATTCATTAATGTGAGGCCTGGAAGTGTGAGGTGACATGCCACAAGGTGCCTTTCAAAGATGGAAAACAATTGGACCTGGGCCTCTCAGTGCTGAAAAAAAAGTACCAGGTGAGCAGCCAGGAGCTCCTAGCATGTGGCCTTTCTGGGCTTCCAGAGCAGGAGGCAGCTCTCCCTCAGATGGCCCCATGAGTCCCTTGGGCTCCTCCCATTACTACCATTGCCCCAGGCTTTTCATCACAGAGCACCTTCTGCTTGCACTGCCATTTTCAGCTCATTTCCTAAATCTGAACAGGGTCAAGGTCAGCTTACCTGCCATTTTCCCCAAAATATGGAATCTCCACTGTCTTTTCTTACAGTGCTCATTTCTACTTAAACAGTTACTTATATTTTCATTTAGCTGAATGAATACAATATGCATAAGAATAAAACTGGTGTAGTCAGTCAAAAATTAAGCCTTTGTCTCACTCCTGAACTCCAGCTTGACTCCTGAGAACATTAGCAGTGCTCTGCTCTCCTTCCAGAGGAAACCTATGCCTATAGAAGCATACAGGTCTATGATTTCATTTGCTTTTTAAACAAATCCTGCGATAAACTGCTCTACACATCACACATTACAAGTTGATTTGTTCTTAAAGAATATATCTTGAGGACATCATCTATCCATGGTGCTGCCTCGGTTTTTAAAAACTGCCTAATATCTCAATAGGAGTACCCAAAATTATCAAACTTGACCTTTTTGATGGGCATTTAGATTGTTTCCAACATTTTGCTCTCACAAATAATGCCATATTAAGCTCTCTAATCAACACTTTTGTCATTATCAACCTTCCGATACTTACATTGGAAGATAATTACAAACAAATGGAATAACTGGGTGAAAAATGTGTGCATTTAAAATCAAATATATTAACACCTATAAGGTAACTTTCTCTATAGACTTCAGTAGTAAAGAATATGTTTGAACTTTCTGGCCTTCCCTAATGTTGATGCCCAAAGATTGACATTTTATTCACATTTGAGAATCTTTTTATATGCTAATCTGCTATTAAAAATAATATCATATGTTTTGCAACACTAGTCCTGTTTTAACTCTCTAGGAACACATGAGTTTCATTCTTGGCCACCACCAGCTCAGATCTCAGAGACTGTAAAGAAAAACTAGGCCATTGGCAGTGAATGGCACTCATAGTTCACTGAACTGAATTATAGGCATTACATGAACATTAGCAAGCACTAACCCTCTGTTTAACCCTGTGCAAGACACAGGGATTCAATGTCACAAGACATAGTCCCTGGCCATGGGGAACTTCAAGGCTAGAGTGGAGGCTAAGCAAACAGAAGAAATCATGTAACACAAAGTGGTAGAATCCCACTGGAAGAATGAGAGAAACATTCAAAACACAGTGAGCTACTGTTGGAAATAGCTAGAAAGGTGGTGTGTAAACAGAAGCCTCTCTGATGCAATCTGAAACTACCTTTCTTTTTCTCTTTCTTTTACTTTCTCTTTTCCTTCCTTCCTCCCTCCCCTCCCCTCCTTTCCCCTCTCTCCCCTCTTCTCTTCTCTTTCTGATGGAGTTTTGCTCTTGTTTCCCCAGCTAGAGTGCAATGGTGCAACCTCAGCTTGTTGCAACCTTCCCCTTTTGGGTTCCAGTGGTTCTCCTGCCTCAGCCTCCAGACCAGCTGGGACTACAGGCATGTGCCACCATGCCTGGATAAGTTTGTATTTTTAATATAGATGAGGTTTTGCCATGATGGTCATGCTGGTCTCAAACTCCTGACTTTAGGTGATCCTCCACCTTGGCCTAAAACTCAACAAATAATCACAGACAGATCTGGGGCCCAAAGGAGCTGCCAAGGGCTCTTCATTACTTTCCCTTGGCTGTGACCCTGGGTGAACTTTTAAGAAAACAGATAATCTGATTACGTTTCCTTTGCACACACATGGGCTTCTTGAGAAAGCCAGTTTCTCAAGAAGTCCATGGTGCACTTTCTCAAGAAAACCATGGTGCAGATATAAATGATTTCATAATTCAGTGGGTACTAATGTATAATTAGTGGTTTTCTTGTGCAATATTAGAGGTACAAGGACAGAGTAGGCTGAAAGTTTGGGCAAATACTCTCTTCCTGATGCATTTGTCTCTCTCTCTCTCTCTTTCTGTGTATGTGTGTGTGTGTGTGTGTGTGTGTGTGTGTGTGTGTGTGTGTGTGTGTGTGTGTGTATACTAAATGGCCAATGCTGTTAAAACTTTGCCCATCAACTCCTGCCATGTTTTGTGAAAATGCTGCAAGTGTGCAGCGGTGTCTACCTGACCTCAATCTGTGTCTGTGACTGAGATAATAACCACACTCCCCATTGTCAAGGTATCCCTCTTTCTATGTGACCATGGGATTCCCAGAGCCAGCTAATAGCAGAATCCCTTCTCACTCAAACCCTTACACTTGGTCATTAAAACTTCACCAGATTTCCCAGGATGTTGGTTCTTACTTTCAGGGGAAAAACAGGAAGTGGTCTTCTTCAAGAGGGGCCAGGGGATTCTATGAAAAACATCCATAAATAAAAGAAGACAAATCTTCCTGTGACACAAGGAGTGAGTGACAAGGTCCCTAGGATGTCTGAGAATAAATTAGGAACAACATCCTTCAGTAGCCCCTACTTGATGTCAGACACTTTGACCTGAGTGGCCCTTTTTGGCAATTAGTCCCACTCAGTCCCCATTGGCTTCATTGCCTCTCACACAGTAAACACACTAACCCTGGAAAGAACTCTTGAAAGCAACACAATTACAGGAACAAACTCAGAGTGAACTCCAGTATTTTATCATCTTATTAGGAGGTGGTGTCCATGAGGTGACTACAAATTATCTGCTGTACTTTCTCTCAACATACGCACTAAAGGAACCCACTATCGGCTCTATACACATCAGACACACAAGATGGAAACAGACAAGGGAAAATGCAATGAGCATGCCTATTTTAGAGTGCAAAAGAAAAAGGACAGCAGTCACTAGGCCATATCACTGCTGAAACCTTCCAGAAATCTGGTTTCTCTTTTTTGTAGGTGGAGACAGCTCTAATGACTTCCATTATCCTTTGCTACCATCACAGCACTCTGTACGGGTGACCGAACCAACGTGAAATTCTACCATGTTCTGAATGTGTCCAATCCTTTTATTCAACTTGAAACTGAGCAAACAACCATAAATTGGTTTGGGACCCACGGGGAGGCTGCTATGGGCTCTTCATTACTTCACTTCCGTATGACCCTGGGTAAATTTTTAAGCAAACTGAACATCTGACCATGTTTCCTTTGCACATCTAGTTACAAAGCCAGGTACAGTTCCACAAGAAATCCATGGTGCAGACATAAATGATTTACTAATTCACTGCTGGAATCTTGCAAATTCTGTTTCTGTCACATCACTGTTACAGAGAGAAGTTATACAAAAAACATTTGTTTATTAAGAAAACAGCAAGACACTCAAAGTAGATACAAAACTGCCTGTCCTGGGTGAACTGGCAGGAAATAAAAAATTTTCAATTCATGGCTGTTTTATTCAAGTAGGGCCACAAAACTTTCCCACAGGTGTCAGAAAGGCTGTATAGAAAGAGAAGGGTAAGAACGTGTGTGCGGGCTTCCGGACTGAGAGGGGAGTTTGATTGTGAATAACTGAGTGAGTAGCAGGCTGAAAAAAAATGTGTCCGACCTGAGCATGGCTCAGTGGGAGCCACACTCTACAGTGTAAAGAGAGGGGGGAACTTGTGGGGGCTCCCTTCTATCTACCTGAACTCTAAAGCTCACAGGTCCCACCACTCAACCAGAAAAAAAAAAATAATAAAACTCCTATGCTGACTCCTTCTCAGATTAGGCATGGGGAATATGCAACTTCGTTTCAGGAAAGGTTGAGACCCAGACTTAGAAAAAGCTAACTTGCTCACGTAAAGAATGCTCATGGATGACCATATGCTGCTCCCACCCTCCCTGCAGACTGAGAAAGGAAACAAATATTTCACAGAGGAGAAGCTGCAGGCTCCAACCATGCCCAAGGCAGTCACTGCTTTGCAGAGTGTGAACCCTGGCTGGAGAAGGATGCAAGGTGAAGTCTTTGATCAGGGCACACAGTATCAGCTCTCCCTGATGGTCTTCCTTGTAGGTCCCACGCTTCTCCCCCCAGTAACATGGGGTTATGACACCTCCATTGCCATCCCCTGCAGTGCCTACCACTGTTACCTATACCATGTCAGAGCCTGGATCTTGATCTAAGAAGACCCATCGTGACCCACCAGTCCATTCCTTAGAGTGACTTTCCTCCTTGGAATGTCTGCTTTTGGGTGGACTCTGGACCACCCCATCTGTCAGAGGTCCTCTAAAGATTTGAGTCCTCAATGTGTGATGATTCTTGCCTTCTCAGTAAGTCTCTGTTTGCCTTATGAACAATTTCTTGCATTCACAGTCACAAAGGAAGACATTTGTTTTAAATTTCAGGTAGTCTATGATATGTCTTGGAATTTTCCATGAAACAGAAATGATAAGCATGAGGAGACTGGGACAATTTTGTGTACAAAACAATGTTTGCAACCGTCCCAAGCTGGGACCTTCCCTATGTCCATCAACTTTAAAACTAGTATGTACGTATTGATCTATTTATAAAACTTGAGAGTGTACAGCAGTGAGAATGAAGGAACTACAGCTGCACACAGCAATACACATGAATCCTAACAAGAGAGATATGAACTGAAGATGCATGACCCAGAAGGAGCCCTCCAGGAAAATCACCTACAAGCAACATTCAACAAAGCAGTGAAACTCAAAGAAAAGCAAAGAGGAAAGGCAGAAGCAGGGCTGCCCATGGGGGCAAGAAGGTTACATGGCAGGGAAGCGATAGATAGAAACCAATGAGCGTCACCAACAGGGCATGCCTAATATTGAAGTGCTATTTTAATACTTACTCACCAAAATATGGATTGTTTGGTAACCTCAATCAACGTTTTGCAAAGACCTTAAATTTACAGTCAATAAAACTGAAGAAGAAAATAAAGCGTATTCAAATAGGAAAGGTGGAAGCCAAACTGTCTCTATTTACAGATGACATGATAGTATACCTAGAAGACCCCATCACCTCAGCCCAAAAGCTCCTGAAACTGATAAGCAACTTCAGTAAAGTCTCAGGATATAAAATCAATGTGCAAAAATCACAAGCATTCCTATACACCAAACAGACTTAAAGAGAACCAAATCAAGAACGAACTGCCATTCACAATTACTACAAAAAAAAAATAAAATACCTAGGAATACAACTCACAAGGAACATAAGGGACCTCTTTAAGGAAAACTACAAACCACTGCTCAACAAAATAAGAGAGGACACAAACAGATGGAGAAACATTCCATGTTTGTGGTTATGAAGAATCAATATCGTGAAAATGGCTATACTGCCCAAAGTAATTTACACAATCAATGCTATCCCCATCAAACTACCATTGAATTTCTTCACAGAACTGGAAAAAAACACCATTAACTTCATATGAAACCAAAAGAGAGCCCACATAGCCAAGTTAATTCTAAGCAAACAGAACACAGTGGGAGACACCACACTACCAGACTTCAAACTATACTACAAGGCTACAGTAATCAAAACAGCATGATACCAGTACCACAACAGAGATATAGACCAATGGAACAGAACAGAGGCATCAGAGGCAACACAACATATCTACAACCATATAATCTTTGATAAACCAGACAAAAACAAGCAATGGGGAAAGGATTTCCTGTTTAATAAATGGTGTTGGAAAAACTGGCTAGCCATGTGCAGAAAGCAGAAACTGGACCCCTTCCTGACAGCTTACACTAAAATTAACTCCAGATGAATTAAAGACTTAAACATAAGACCTGACACCATAAAAACCCTAGAAGAAAATCTAGGCAAAACCATTCAGGACATAGGAGTAGGCAAGGACTTCATGAACAAAACACCAAAAGCATTGGCAACAAAAGCCAAAATAGACAAATAAGACCTAATCAAACTCCACAGCTTCTGCACGGCAAAAGAAACAGTCACTAGAGTGAATCAGCAACCATCAGAATGGGAAAAAATCTTTGCAGTTTACGCATCTGACAAAGGGCTGATATCCAGAATTTACAAAGAACTCAAACAGATTTACAGGAAAAAAACAAGCCCTTTCAAAAATGGGCAAAGGATATGAACAGACACTTTACAAAAGAAGACATACATGAGGCCAACAAACACATGAAAAAATGCTCATCATCACTGGTCATTGGAGAGATGCAAATCAAAACCACATTGAGATACCATCTCACGCCAGTTAGAATGGTGATCATTAAAAAATCTGGAGACAGCAGATGCTGGAGAGGATGTGGAGAAATAGGAACACTCTTACACTGTTGGTGGGAGTGTAAATTAGTTCAACCATTGTGGAACACAGTGTGGCGATTCCTCAAGGACCTAGAAATAGAAATTCCATTTGACCCAGCAATCCCATTACTGGGTATATATCCAAAGGACTATAAATATTTCTACTATAAGGACACATGCACACGAATGTTCAATGCAGCACTGTTTACAATAGCAAAGACCTGGAACCAACCCAAATGCCCATCGATGATAGACTGGACTGGGAAAATGTGGCACATATACACCATGGAATATTATGCAGCAATCAAAAATGAGGAGTTTTTGTCCTTTGTAAGGACATGGATGAATCTGGAGAACATCATTCTCAGCAAACTGACACAAGAACAGAAAAAGAAATACCACATATTCTCACTCACAGGCGGGTGAGAAAAATGAGAATACATGGACACAGGGAGGGGGTCTACTACACACTGGGGTCTGTTGGGTGGAATGGGGGAGGGATGGGGGGCTGGGGAGGGATAGCCTGGGGAGAAATGCCAAGTGTGGGTGAAGGGGAGGAAGGCAGCAAAACACACTGCCATGTGTGTACCTATGCAACTATCTTGCATGTTCTGCACATGTACCCCAAAACCTATAATGCAATAAAAATTTAAAATATTAAAAAAAAAAGAAAGAGGAAGAACAAATTTAAGGAGGGGAATTCTAACACATTCCTTCTTCAAATTCTAATATAGTTTTTTGAGATGTTTTCTATTATCAGAGAAAGAGAACTTGCGAATGGGTCCTGAGTCTTCCACCTCGGGTCCTGAGTCTTCCACCTCGGGTGAAGACTTCACTATGGCTGAAGTCTAATCACCTGCACCTGTCCTCACATGAGTCTGGAGCTAAGAAGCACACAATTCAAGGCCTGGACATATGAATCTCACCTGTCTTCTTGAATCTGCAGAAGAAGCAGGACACCCATGTATTCTGAGATTTCAATGTACATGGACACCCAAAGAGAAAGGAGATGGTGTTGGCTGGAGCCCAGGTGTGTGAGAGTGGTCACCACTCACCAGAGCCAAGGGGCCTGGGGTGGGCTCATGAGGACACAAGGACTTTCTCCACCTCTCCCCCAAGTTTCTGCTGAGGATCAAGGGCAGTACTCTCTCAGAGACTCTGGAGAAGAGAACAGGATTACATTTGAGGGTTAAAGCCTTCTCCACAATCCCCACCTGTTTCTCATTGTACAAGTTAGAAAAATGCACACCTAATACGTGGGTTCTCCACAGTGGAGAAAATGCTTCAGGACAGGCATGGAGGATGAACATCAAAACCTCTCATTGCATGATCCTTATCTGTGCATTTCCCTGGCAACCCCTTTTTCTCCCTGAAACCTCCCTCCCTGTCTGTCATAGGCCTGCAAACAGGTGTGATTGTGACTAAGCTTCTTTCTCACTTCTTACACCCTATCCCACAGTGAAACCTTGCTGGGAGAAGCTTGGAAACAGGAATAAAGCCAGAGTACAGGGCTGCCAGGGACCATTTAAATGCTGCAACTCCAAGAGATCCACACAGAAGACTGAACACAATTTGGAACAGCCACCCAGAAGGAGACAACAATGTCACCACTACCTGTGAGTTGAAAAGGCACAGCCTGGAGGATTTCCAAGATGGCACGGTAGGAACAACTCAGGATTGCAGCTCTCAGTGAAGGTGCAGAGGATGAGTCCTAGCTGCATTTTCAGATGGATCTTAGTTGCCCACAGAACGGGGAAATTCCCAGGTGTAGGAGGGACACGAGACACCAGTGCAGCCCTTTTGGCTTGTGCAGCCATTTTGGCTGGCACCACAGCGCAGCGGCACCCCGCACAAAATGCACTGTTCCAGGTGCCCTGTTAAACGGGCAATCTGAGATTTGGGAGGGCAGATTAACATATCCATCTGATTAAACGGGACTTGGACAGTGAGCCAGACCAGGAGATTCCTGGGAAGCATCATTTGAGCTGGTGCCGTGGGTCGCTGCACGGGAAATCACACAGATCCCCGTGCCCTATCAGCAGGCGACTGAAACACCTGTGAAAAAGTCAACCATTCAACTTAAAAAAAAAAAGACAGAGAAAACGGGCTCTGAGGCAGGGAGCCAGGTGATCAGAATCAGTGGGTCGCACCCCCACAGGGATAAGCAAAACGGCGATTCAAAATGCTTGGAGTTGAGAGTTTCACTGTGGGCTCAGCTGAATCCAGGATGATGTAACTTGGTGGGTGAGGGGCGTCCACCACTACTGAGGCATTTTGCCCCTACAGAGGTACACTCCCACTGCTGACACAGCCTGCCATTCCCAACGCAACCTGCCACAACAGAGACTCCGCCAACAGGGTGGAGCCCATGACAGCAGGGAGGAGCCCACGACAGTAGGGCAGAGCCCACAGCAACAGAATGGAGCCCACAACAGCAGGGCAGACCCCATGGCAGCAGGGTGGAACCCATAGCAGCAGGGCGGAGCCCACGGCAACAGGGCAGACCCTGCAGTAGCAGAGCAGAGCCTTGGCAGGCAAATAGTGACTAGACTGCCTCCTAGCTAGGCAGGACAGTGCAACAGATACTCATAAAGAAAGACCTAACTCCCCGAGACAGAGCATCTGAGGAAAAAAAAGGGGGTTTTATAAGTTCTGCTGCAGCAGACCTAAATGCACCTGCCTAACAGCCCTGAATGAATAACAGAGCTCACAGATCAGCACTTGAGCTCCTATAAAGTACAGACCATCTCCTCAAGCAGCTCCCTGACCCCTGTATATCCAAAGAGTCACCTCAAAAATGACAAATCAGACTGACATTTGGTGGGCATCATTCTGGGACAAAGATAGCAGAAGAAGAAACTGGTAGCATCCCTCACTGTTCCGCAGCTGCTACAGGTGTACCCTAGACAAGCAGGGCCTGGAGTGGACCTCAGCACTCATACAGCAGAGGGGCTAGACTGTTAGAAGGAAAACTAAATAACAGAAATACTTCATCATCAACAATCTGGGCGTCCACTCAGAAACCCAATTGAAAAGTCAGCAACGACTCAGACAACAGGTGGATAAATCCAGAAAGATGTGAAGAAATCAGCGCAAAAAGGAGGAAAACACCCGAAACCAAAACACCTCATCTCCTACAAAGGACCAAAACTCCTCACCAGCAAGAGAAAAAAGCTGGACAGAGAATGAGTGTGACAAAACGACAGAATCAGACTTCAGAAGGTGGATAATGAGAAACTTCCGTGAGCTAAAAGAACATGTTCTAAATCAATGCAAAGAAACTAAGAACCTTGAAAAACAATTTGAGGAAATGATAACAAGAATGGACAACTTAGAGAGGAATATGAATGAATTAAAGGAGCTGAAAAACAAAAGACGAGAACTTTGCAAAGCATGCACAAGTTTCAACAGCCGAATTGACCAAGGAGAAGAAAGAATATCAGAAGGTGAAGATCAACTCAATGAAATAAAATGAGAAACCAAGATTAGAGAAAAAAGCACAAAAAGGAATGAACAAAATCTCCAAGAAATGTGGGACTATGTGAAGAGACCTAACCTACGTTTGATACGTGTACCTGAATGTGAAGAAGAGAATGAATCCAAGCTGAAAAATACTCTTCAGGATATTATCCAGAAAAATTTCCCCAACCTAGCAAGGCAGGTCAATATTCAAGTCCAGGAAATACAGAGAACACCACAAAGATATTCCGAAAGAAGAGCAACCCCAAGGCACATAATCATCAGATTCACCAGGGTTGAAATGAAGGAGAAAATACTAAGGGTAGCCAGAGAGAAAGGTTGGGTCACCCACAAAGGGAAGCCCATCAGACTCACAGCAGATCTCTCGGCAGAAACTCTACAAGCCAGAAGAGAGTGGGGGCCAATATTCAACATCCTTAAAGAGAAGAACTTTCAACCCAGAATTTCATATCCAGCCAAACTGAGCTTCATAAGTGAAGGAAGAATTAAATCTTTTGCCAACAAGCAAGTACTCAGAGATTTTGTCACTACCAGGCCTGCTTTACAAGAGCTCCTGAAAGAGGCACTACACATAGAAAGGAACAACTAGTACCAGCCATTCTAAAAACATACCAAAGGCTAAAGAGTATCAACAAAATGAAGAATCTGCATCAACCAATGGGCAAAACAGCCAGCTAGCATCAAAATGGCAGTATCACATTCACACATAACAATATTAACCCTAAATGTAAATGGGCTAATTGCACGAATCAAAAGACACAGACTGGCAAATTGGATAAAAAAACAAAACCCATTGATGTGCTGTATCCAGGAAACCCATCTCACATGCAAGGATACATAAAGGCTCAAAATCAAGGGATGGAGGAAGATTTACCAAGCAAATGGAGAGCAAAAAAAAGCAGGAGTAACAATTCTCATCTCTGATAAAATAGCCTTTAAAGCAATAAAGATCAAAAAAGACAAAGAAGGTCATTACATAATGGTAAAAGGATCGATATAACAAGAAGAGCTAATGATCCTAAATATATATGGACCCAATGCAGGAGCACCCAGATATATAAGGCAAGTTCTTAATGACTTAAAGAGACTTAGACTCCCACACAATAATAGTGGGAGACTTTAACACTCCACTGTCAGTATTAGACAGATCAACCAGACAGAAAATTAACAAAAATATCCAGGGCTTGAACTCAGACCTGGAACAAGCAAACCTGATAGACATTTACAGAACTCTCCACCCCAAATACACAGAATATACATTCTTCTCAGCACCACATCACACCTACTCCAAAATTGACCACATAATTGGAAGTAAAGCACTCCTCAGCAAAAGCAAAACAACTGAAATCATAACAAACAGTCTCTCAGACCATAGTGCAATCAAGTTAAAACTCAGAATTCAGAAACTAACTCAGAACCGCACAGCTTCATGGAAACTGAACAACTGGCTCTTGAATGTTGATTGGATAAACAATGAAATGAAGGCAGAAATAAAGAAGTTCTTCAAAACCAATGAGAATGAAGACACAACATACCAGAATCTCTGGGACACATTTAAAGCAGTCTCCAGAGGAAAATATATAGCAATAAGTGCCCACATGAGAAGAGTGGAGAGATCCAAAATTGACACCCTATCATCAAAATTGAAAGAGCTAGAGGAGCAAAATCAAAAAAACTCAAAACCTAGCAGAAGACAAGAAATAACAAAGATCAGAGCAGAACTGAAGAATATAGAGACACGAAAAACCCTTCAAAAACTCAAGAAATCCAAGAGATGGTTTTTGGAAAAGATCAACAAAATAGACCACTAGCCAGACTTGATATAAAAAAAGAGAGAGAATAACCAAATAGATGCAATAAAAAATGATAAAGGGGAAATCACCACAGATTCCACAGAAATTCAAACCATCATCAGAGAATACTACAAACAACTCTATGCATATAAACTAGTAAACCTGGAAGAAATGGATAAATTCCTGGACACCTGTGTCCTCCCAATCCTACACCAGGGGAAGCCGAAACTATGAATAGACCAATAACAAGGTCTAAAGTCGAGGCAGCAATTAAGAGCCTACCTCACAAAAAAAAGCCCAGGTCCAGATGGGTTCATAGCCCAATTCTACCAGACACACAAAGAGGAGCTGGTACTATTCTTTCTGAAAGTATTCCAAATAATCCAAAAAAGGGAACCCTTCCGAAATCATTTTATGAGATCAACCTCATCCTGATACCAAAACCCAGCAGAGACTCAACAAGAAAAGAAAACTTCAGGCCAATATCCACGATCAACATAGATGCAAAAATATTCAATAAAATACTGGCAAACTGATTGCAACAGCACATTAAAAAACTTATCCATCATGATCAAGTAGGATTCATCCCGGGGATGCAAGTCTGGTTCAACATATGCTAGTCTATAAATGTAATTCACCACAAACACAGAAGCAAAAACAAAAACCACATGATTATCTCAATTGATGCAGAGAAGGCATTTGACAAAATTCAACAGCCCTTTATGCTAAAAACCCTCAATAAACTCGGTATTGATGGAATGTATCTCAAAGTAATAAAAGCTATTTATGACAAACCAACAGCCAATATCATACTTAATGGGCAAAAACTGGAAGCATTCCCTTTGAAATCCGGCACTAGACAAGGATGCCCTCTCTCACCACTCCTATTCAACATAGTACTGGAAGTTCTATCCAGAGCAATCAGGCAAGAAAAAGAAATAAAGCGTATTCAAATAAAAAAGGTGGAAGCCAAATTGTCTCTATTTGCAGATGACATGATAGTATACCTAGAAGAACCCATCGCCTCAGCCCAAAAACTCCTGAAACTGATAAGCAACTTCACCAAAGTCTCAGGATATAAAATCAATGTGCAAAAATCACAAGCATTCATATACACCAATAACAGACTTAAAGAGAACCAAATCAAAAACGAACTGCCATTCACAATTGCTACAAAGAGAATAAAATACCTAGGAATACAACTTACAAGGAACGTAAGGGACCTCTTCAAGGAAAACTAAAAACCACTGCTCAACGAAATAAGAGAGGACACAAACAGATGGAGAAACATTCCATGGCTCAACGAAATAAGAGAGGACACAAACAGAAGGAGAAACATTCCATGTTCATGGTTAGGAAGAATCAATATCATGAAAATGGCTATACTGCCCAAAGTAATTTACAAAATCAATGCTATCCCCATCAAACTACCATTGAATTTATTCACAGAACTGGTAAAAACCACCATGAACTTCATATGGACCCAAAAGAGAGCCCCCATGGCCAAGTCAATTCTAAGCGAAAAGAACACAGCAGGAGGCATCACATTACCAGACTTCAAACTATACTACAAGGCTACAGTAATCAAAACAGCATGGTACTGGTACCAAAACAGAGATATAGACCAATGGAATAGAACAGAGGCATCGGAGGCAAC
Source organism: Saguinus oedipus (assembly GCA_031835075.1). Classification (NCBI taxonomy): domain Eukaryota; kingdom Metazoa; phylum Chordata; class Mammalia; order Primates; family Cebidae; genus Saguinus; species Saguinus oedipus. Next base: position 42,674,127 of record CM063187.1, on the reverse strand, counting down.
ACAACATATCTACAGCCATACAATCTTTGATAAACCTGACAAAAACAAGCAATGGGGAAAGGATTCCCTGTTTAATAAATGGTGTTGAAAAAACTGGCTAGCCTTGTGCAGAAAGAAGAAACTGGACCCCTTCCTGACACCTTACACTAAAATTAACTCCAGATGGATTAAAGACTTAAACATCAGACCTGGCACCATAAAAATCCTAGAAGAAAATCTAGGCAAAACCATTCAGGACATAGGAGTAGGCAAGGACTTCATGACCAAAACACCAAAAGCAATGGCAACAAAAGCCAAAATAGACAAATGGGACCTAATCAAACTCCACAGCTTCTGCACAGCAAGACAAACAGTCACTAGAGTGAATCAGCAACCAACAGAATGGGAAAAAATCTTTGCAGTTTACCCATCTGACAAAGGGCTGATATCCAGAATTTACAAAGAACTCAAACAGATTTACAAGAAAAAAAACAAACCCATTCAAAAATGGGAAAAGGATATGAACAGACACTTTACAAAAGAAGACATACATGAGGCCAACAAACACATGAAAAAATGCTCATCATCACTGGTCATTAGAGAGATGCAAATCAAAACCACATTGAGATACCATCTCACGCCAGTTAGAATGGTGATCATTAAAAAATCTGGAGACAACAGATGCTGGAGAGGATGTGGAGAAATAGGAACACTCTTACACTGTTGGTGGGAGTGTAAATTAGTTCAACCATTGTGGAAGACAGTGTGGTGATTACTCAAGGCCTTAGAAATAGAAATTCCATTTGACCCAGCAATCCCATTACTGAGTATATATCCAAAGGATTATAAACCGTTCTAATATAAGGACACATGCACACGAATGTTCATTGCAGCACTGTTTACAATAGCAAAGACCTGGAACCAACCCAAATGCCCATCGATGATAGACTGGACTGAGAAAATGTGGCACATATACACCATGGAATATTATGCAGCAATAAAAAATGATGAGTTTTTGTCTTTTGTAGGGACATGGATGAATCTGGAGAACATCATCCTCAGCAATCTGACACAAGAACAGAAAATGAAATACCACATATTCTCACTCATTGGTGGGTGAGGAAAAATCAGAACACATGGACACAGGGAAGAAGATACTACACAGTGGGGTCTATTGGGGGGAATAGAGAAGGGACAGTGGTGTGGGGGAGCTGGGGAGAAATAGCCTGGGAAGAAATGCCAAATGTGGGTGAAGGGAAGGAAGGCAGCAAAACACACTGCCATATGTATACCTATGCAACTATCTTCCATTTTCTGCACATGTACCCCAAAACCTAAAATGCAATTTAAAAAAAAAGAAATAAAGAAAAACAGCCCTATATTGGTTAAAATAAACTCTCATTTATAAGTGAACTAAAAAGTAAATTAAAAAAAAGAAAGAAAATGCATAGCTTTCAATAATCTCAAGTCACAGAAGAAAAAAGGGAGATTTTCTGAGATGCAAATATGAGCATTTCTACTGTGAGCTGTAAGCTTGTGAATGAGATAAGCTAGGGCTCTCACATCTGAGATGCTTGTGGGTGTGGGGTGTGGACCCTGGGCCTCTGTAACCCTCTGTAACCAAGTGATGGTTTCTACTGAGAATGGTGTGTGTTGAGATTATATGAGTTTAGGTGGGAGGTGGATGGCCCATCAGGACATGCGGGTATGTGCGTGAGTGTAAGGGGGTGACTATGCTTTCTCATGGTAACTGTGATGTGACTGTGTGAGCACAGCCAGATCAGTGTGTGAGCATCTTTATATGCACAGCGAGTGGGCATGTGTGACTCTGAGTGGTGCGGTTCTGTGTGACTGTGGGTGTGTGTGCTGGGATGTGACTGGGTGTTGAACTGGAAACATGCATGTGGCCTTCTGTGCATGTGAAGGTTTCTCCACACACAGCAGCGCCTCTGATGAAGCAGCTGTGTCTCTTCCCATGTGTGTCAGTGTGGACCCCAGGTGGCAGAAATTGTGGGGATTTTGGGGACTGTAGGTTACCAAGGACTGGTCTCTGAGCATTCATGAGAGCAGAAAGCTCAAATTCTTGGGAGCCTCTTCTCATGCAGAGTCTGGGAGACGGAGGCAGACTTTGTGCAGAGCATCTGCAGATGGGATCTGCACACAGTGACCACTGGCTCCTGCCTCCAGCCTCAGGTCTCTCCCTGTCCCACATCCTGGCCTGTCCATCACACTGAGCACCAGAATGGTGGGCAGATTTTGATTCACTAGGTAAGAACATTGGGGGACTTGGTTTCAGATATGGAATCACCCAAAACCAGCTAGAAACTTTAGCTTCAGTTCAGACAGAGCTTACAGTAGATATTCATCAAGAAGTTTGCTGAGGCCTGTAAACCCAGCACTCAGGAGGCTGAGGTGGGAGAATCACCCAAAAATAGGGGTTGGAGACCAGCCTAGGCAACACAGCAAGATCCTGTCTTTCCAAACATTTAAACATTTGCTGGGCATGCTGATGTGTGCCTGTAGTCCCAGATGCTTGGGGACTGAGGCTGGAGGATTGCTGCTGTCCAGGCATTCAAGGCTGTTGTGAGCTGTGATGGTGCCACTGCATTCTGGGAATTAGGGTAAAGGTTTTACACATATTAACTCCTATATTACCAAAAAAGTCCTACAAAGTAGGACCTTTAGAAAATCCTGCCTGTACTAGGGAAACTGAGGTGGGGGAGTTCAAGTAGTGAATCTAATGTCACACTGTTGTCAGAGTAAAGTGATTCACCCCTGTACAACAGCAGTTTGGGAGGCCAAGGCAAGAGTATCTTTTGAACCCAGGAGCTCCAGACTAATGTGGACAACATCAAGAGACACTGACTCTCCACAAACATAAAATATGAGCTGCTTCTGTGGTGTGGAGGTGTAGTCTCAGCTACTTAGGGGGCTGAGGTGAGAGGATTGCTGGAGCCCTGGAGGTTGAGGCTACAGTGAGTGAGCAGTGATGGGCCCCCTGCACTCACATCTGGGGAATATAATTAGACCCCATCTTAAGAATAATGTTCATAAAATGTTAACCTCTCACTTCTAGTAGAAGGCAGAATCAAGGAGAAAACTGAGGCAGTCCAGTTTCTGAAGCTCTGCTTTTAAGTATGCATTCAAGAATACAGGATTCTGATTGTGGTCAGGTGGAAAAGGTGAGGCCTCAGGGTCTACCCTTCAACATCTAATGAACTGCCTAAAGGGAATCTGTTACAGTGGGGGAGGCCCCACATGGCCTGGTGCTTCTCACTCAGTCTCAATTTTCTGGCAGGTGCCATACACAGAGGCTGTGTCCCTGCATATTGGTACTTCTGTGACATTCAAAGGGAAACCTGTCCAACCTTTCATGTGAGTATTTTTGTGTCCAAGGGTGGTGGGGTGGAGAAAGGAGAACATCTGCTCATGGGGTGACCTCATGTGAGTGATGTGGAAATGTCTAGCTGGCAGGATGGAGCCACCATGCAGGTACAGGTCCTGGAGACCCTCCAGCACCAGGCAAAAAACCTGCAGTGGCTGCACTGTGGGACTGTCATGAGGCCTAGGGGAGGAGGACAGTCGGGTTGAGATTGCGGCTCTTTACCTATAAAGGGCCACAAAATTTTCTTGGGGTGGACACTCACAAGGTTAGTAATTGTAGTTCAGTTTCTGTCTGGGAATGAAGGGTAGAGCATCTTTTCCCACCCTTCCCTAGGGCAGAAGGAGCTGAAGCAGCCCCACAGAGAGGAAGCCTGCATTATCATCAGGAAGGCTTCTGTCTGCCCTGGAGAAAAATGGGAAGGATTTGTGGGTATATTGTGTGGGTACATTGTGTGTGTACCCAACAAGACAGGGACCTGCTCAACACACTGTGTGCTTTGTCTTCAGCAATGAACCACAGCTACAGGTGGATTTTCACACTGCGATGGATGAGGTCTCAGACATCGCTTTCCATTTCCAAGTGTACTTTGGCCATTATGTGGCCATGAACAGCCGTGAGAATGGGGCCTGGAAGCAGGAGGTGAATTCCTACAATATGCCCTTTGAGGATGGCAAGGAGTTTGAGCTGCGCATCTCAGTGCTGGAGAATGTGTACCAGGTGAGTGTCCAAGGAGCTCCCAGCACCTGGCCTCCATGGGCTCCCAGAGCAAGAGACAGCTCTACCTGTCCTGGCTCCAAGAGTTTCTTGGGGCCTATCTCCCATACCTGCCTCTGTCTCTAGCTTTTCCTCACACACAGAGAGAATACCTTAACTTTTATAATTTTCCTCTCTCTTTCAACAAGTGTTGTTACGTGCACTGCCATCATCTCTGCTTGCACTGCCATCCACAGCTCCTTCCCGAATCTGACCAGGGTCAAGGGTGGCTCACCTACCATTTCCTCCATGGTGGAGAATCTCCTCCATCTTCATCCACAGTTCTCATTTCCACTTATGCTATTATTTCAATTTTCATGTAGCTAAATGAATAAAAGTGTTTTAGTCAGTCCAATATGAAGACTTTCTGTTACTCCTGATGCCAGAGTATATATATGTACACACACATATATATTTTCATTTCTTTTAAACAGATGCTGGCATAGATCTCTCTACACATAACACTTTAAGAACTAGTTATTTGTACCCAAAGTATATACCTTGGAAAAATCATCTATCCATGGTGCTGTCTCATTTTTTAAGGATTCCATATTATTTCCCTCAAAAAATTATCAAAACTTGTTGAATATGATCTTTACAAAGGAATGAGGTTTTTTCCAATGTTTTGCTCTCAGGGATGCTGCATTAAGCTTCCTAATTATTAGAAACCTTTTATCATTATCAACCTCTGAATACTTATATTGGAAGGTAATTACAAACAAATGGAATAATCCATTCAAAATAGTTTGCCTTAGAGAATACAACCTAGAAGAGGACTTCCTATAGAGCTCCAGTAATGAAAAATGTGATCAAATGTTCTAACATTTCAAAGTGTATGCTAAAGGATTCATATTTTATTCAGATTTAAGTCAGAAATTTTCCCCCGATGTTTATAAAATGTTAAAGATGACATCTAATGCTTTGCAACATCTGTGCATTTCCATCTCTCTGAGAACACTTGGGTTTTAGTCTTTGACCCCACCAGCTGAGATCTGGGCTACTCCAAGGAGAACCTGGGCCATGAGAAATGAATGTGAGTCAGTTCATGTAACTGAAATGTATGCATTCAGTGAACATTGTCGAGCACTAACCCTGTGGCAGGCCCTGTGCAAGATGATGAGATTCAAGTTTATAAGACACAGTACCTGACCACAGGGATCTTCCAGGCTAGAGAGAAGACCAAACAAACACATATGACACAGAGTGGTAGAACCTCTCTGGAGAATGAGAGGAAATGCTGAAAATATAGTGAGCACTATCTCAAATGATCACAAAAGGTAGTTTGTAAAAAGAAGTGTGTCTACTGGCTTCAGATGTATAATTAGGCATTTTCTGGTTGCATGTTGCAGGTACTAGGACATAGTGGAGAGCAAGTTGAAAGCTTGTTTAGTGAAATACTGTCTTTCTGATGCATTTTTCTTCTTCTAGGTAATGGTCAATGGCCAGTTCTCCTACACCTTTGACCATCGACTCCCACAAGGGTCTGTGAAGATGGTGCAAGTCTGGAGAGATATCTCCCTTACCTCAGTTATTATCCAGAATCAAGAGTGATAGCCAGACTCTTCACTTTCAAAAATTCCTGTTTCTATGTGGCCATGGATTTCCAGAGCTGGCTAACAACCTGATCTCTCCTGACTTCAGTTCTTAATACTTGCTCATTAAATCTTCATCAAATGTTACAGAATTTGGTTCTTTCTTTCAGGGGGAAAAAGAAAGTGGTCTTTACTAAGAGGGCCTCAGGGATTCTATGGGTGGCATGAAGGAGTCAAAGGGAATAAATCTTCCCGGCACAGAAGCAGTGAGTGACAAGTCCACTGAAATACCCGAGAAGACATTAGGAATAACAGCCTTCTGCAGCATGGACTTTATATCAGACACTGAACTAAAATTGCTACCCAATTTCAGATGAGTCACTGCACTGAAATGTCAGGTAGCTGTGTTTTCAGTCACACAGGGATAAGCAATGGGATTGGAGGCTTGAATAACTGAGCCATGACAGGGTTGGGGAGGCTGTGTCTGAGCTGAGCAGGGCTGTGTAGGAGTCCCGCTCTCTACACTGAAAGCAGAGGGGTGGGAAACCTTGGGGGCTCCCATTCCCCCACCTGAACCCAAAATGTCACCTGTTCCTCCACTTGACCAGGAAAAGAAAAACAAGAAGAAAACTGCCCGTGAAGGAAACTCATATGCCTTCTTCCCTAAGTTTTGGAAAAAGGCATATACAGTATCACTTCTAGAAAGGCAAATCCCACATGTACAAATCTGATTTATCCATTTAAAGAGTGCTCATGGATGAACAAGCCCTTCTCCCATCCTTTCTGCAGACTGAGAAAGGGAAAAGTCATTTCACAGAGGAGCGGCTGTAGGCTCAGTGAATAGGGTAGTCATTACTTTGCCGAGTATAAATCTTTGGAGGTCGCTACTTTAAGAGTGTAAATCTTGGACAGGGATGAATGTAAGGCAAATCCTTTGATCAGAGCACACAACATTGGTTCTCACTGAAGGTCTCCCTGTAGCCATCATTCTTCTTCACCCACAGACACAAGGTTATATGACACCTTTACTGCGACCCCTGTAGTATTCTCACTGCCTCTCTTCCCCCTGTTCCTGCAACTCAGAAGACAACAACTGATGATCGAGCCCTCCTTTAAGAGTGATTTTATCCCTGGAGTGTCTCCTTTGGGGAAAATTCTGGGTCAGCCCCTTTCACCTGAGTTGCTCTAAAGACATCAATTTTCAAAGGGTCTTGATTCCTGTCTTCCCAGTAAGTCCCTGTGTTTATTCTGGACAATTTTTCTATTCACCAGTCAGAAAGGGAGATATCTGCTTTACATTTCAGGGAGTCCAGGGTCTTTCTGGGGACTCTCCTTAAAAAAAGGGAAATTATCATCCCGAAGAGACTGGGACAATTTTGTATAGAAGGCAGTGTTTGCCAGTCTCAAGCTAGAAACCATCGATGTTCATCAAGAGTAAAACTGCTGAGTATGTGTTGGCAGATTCATAAAATGCAGGAGTGGAGATCAATGAAAAGGAAGGAAACACAGCAGCACACAGCAATATGGATGACTCCTAAAAATGAAACGTGAACAAAAGATGCATGACCGATAAAAAGCCCTCCAAGACAAAGCACATAATATGTTTAAGCAGTTTATGACCTTAGTAAAAGATAATTGGGAAGCTTTCTCCATATGGATGTAGACACGTCTCTAAGTTATAATGGTAACTAAAAAATGAAGGCATGAGCTAGTGTATATACATTATATACAAAATGTAACTGCATGTATTGTATACACTATACACATTGTGTGTGTATATATGTGTGTGTGTGTGTGTGTGTGTGTGTGTATAGTCGATTATCACATATCCAGTAGGCTCTCTATAAAATATATGGAGGGGAAATAACCTATACTCGCATTTGCCTTTTCATGTATGACAACATTTTGGAAGAAAACAACAAATTAACAACTGCAATTACCTGGGGGGCTGTAGTGGCATAGACAAGAAATAGTTTTGCTGTATTTTTGTACCTTTTCTCTTTTGAGCTATCTGAAGGCATTACCTATTCAAATCATTAGAAATAAAAACCAAAAGTTAAGCAAAAGAAAGCATACCTTTCCCTTACTTCAGATGTTCCTGAAAACACTTTAACACATAATACATGCAATATACATTTACCATTTTTTATTTTATCTGCCATTTGAAATACCTTGAGGTAATAAAATTAATCTTCCACTAATTAGCCTTTATTGACTATGATACGAAGGGATTACAAACTCTAAAAAAAATTTCCAAAGTTCTTCGATAGTCTTCCAGTCTTAATTTAAAAACGTAAGTTTAACAAATTCAGTCATCTTGTTCTTGCTTTCATCCTCTTGGTTAACACCCGTGGGCCCTGGTATTGACAAGTTGCTCAAACTTTATTCCTGCAATATCAATTTTTTCAGTGAGGCAAACATCAAAGACACTTTCCATAATGCTGGGACAAAAAATCTCCATCAAGCAGGATTTTTCTAAAAACAGGCATCAAAAGACCCCACGATTCATTCTATTTCTTTTCCCTTCTTTCTTCATGATGCGCTCCCTTTATTCAACTATGCAATAATTGCTCTTTTTCCTTACAATTAAACATCTTATTGTCCACAATAAAACAGTTTTAGTTATAGGACTGGTAAATAATTATTCCTCAAAGAAGCCCCCCAAAAAATGGAAGGATTCTCTAAAGGTAGCTGCCCCTCTTTCAGTGGAAAGGACATCACTATTCCCGTCTTTCAACCTATCGCAGCTGAGTTCTGAAGCCAGACGACCTAGCGCCACCGAGGCAAGAGGTCTCGAATATTTACAAAATAATTCCGATGGACGCTGGGCTAACGCGCTTGCGAGCTGGCATCATGGGCTCCGTCTCTCGCGCCGCACACGTCCACAACCACCAGGCAGGCTTCGTCAAACCCTCTTACCCGGCTGACCCAAGCGGAAGCTGCGCTTGGCCGAAGTCAGAATAGAGGGCTTCGGGATCCAGCTGGGCGCGTGGGAGAGCAGCCGGGCCGGAGCCGCACTCACGTAGTCGGGCCGGTGCGGCCCATATTCCGCCTACAGCCACCTACCTCTGCCTGAGGAATGTCGCTGCCGCCATTCGTTGCGGCCGTCTGACACTGCTATTTGCCTGCAGGTCTTACATCTTCGACCGCCAAGTTACCTGAGAAGCTCAGGAAAACCGGAACAGCATGACCAGGCACTTGCGTGGGTGCGCACTGAAGTGCATGCGCATGCGTATTTCTGTCAATGCGCTTGCTTATTCACAGGCGCGTGCGCTTCTGAACGTGCGTGGGGACGCGCAAGTGTCTTCAACCTCCTGCGCCCAAAGGTAGGTGAACTTCTGGAAAGCCTCCATAGGCGGAGTCTGAGGCTACAGGTGCAGACTGGAGAGAGAAGGTAATGGGGCAGAAGTAAGGGCTCCAGAGCTTTGGAAACGTCTTCCTGCAGCGTTCAGGAGCCTTCAGAGTCTGCTTTAAGCCTGATCTCACATAGACCATTTCTAGTTGACAATGGAGAGCTGCTGTCAATGTCCAACTCTTTAGATGGTTGGTCAGACACACCTGGCCAGGTCTTGTCCAGTAGCCAGGTCTCATAGTAAATTGGAGGCCACTGGTAAGCATTCACTCTCTGCTAAGGCCCAGTAGCAAGACAAATGCTTTTTCCCAAAAGCTGAGTAGTTATCCACAAGGATGGTATGGTTTTGCTCTAAAATCTTAAGGGTCTGTACTGTGATTCACGTATGGGACCCTGCCAAAGTTTGTAAGAGCATCTCCACCTGCCACTGACCCTTCAAGCACCATTGCTCCTGCTGAATCCCAGGCCAGAGAAATGGGCATGACAGCCTGGGTCTGTCTGGTGCACAGCCTTCCCTTATTCTGAGCCCCACACAAAACTAACAGCTTTTAAACAACACGGTGTAAGGCCGGGCGCAGTGGCTCACGCCTGTAATCCCAGCACTTTGGAAGGCCGAGGCAGGCGGATCACAAGGTCAAGAGATTGAGAACATCCTGGCGAACATGGTGAAACCTCATCTCTACTAAAAATACAAAAAAATTAGCTGGACGTGATGGTGTGCGCCTGTAGCCCCAGCTACTCAGGAAGCAAAGGCAGGAGAATTGCTTGACCCCAGGAGGTGGAGGTTGCAGTGAGATGAGGTCGCACCACTGCACTCCAGACTGGTGCCTGGTGATGGAGTGAGACTCTGTCTCACACACTCACACAAAAGTATGGTGTATATGAGTGTGTGGAATGTACTCAAGTGAGGTATGTACAGCATCCAAAATTCAAAGAGTCTGACTAGGCACGTGTTCCTAATCAGGAGGGGCCTTATGCACACTCCACCTGCATATGAGAAGGGACATCTTTAGATGCGCCAGTCACTTGGAGTCCTTGAAATTTCACAAAATGGGAAATACCCTGAATTTTTTTGGTATTTATTGCTGACTGATGCACACAAGCATCTAGCCAGTGTGTCTAACGTCATGGGCACCTCCTGAACACCAGGTCTCATCAGAATACCATCAGTATAAAGGATCAGCATGTTGTCTTCTGGAAAAAAGAAGTGAACATAATGTCTTGCCTTGCAAGATGGCAGAATAGAAGGCTCCACCAATCTTACCTCCATGTCTTCATAAATTTATGAAAACATAAATTTAACAAGTATCTACAGAGGAAAAACACCTCCATAAGAACCACAAAGCAGGTGAGTCCTCATAGATACCTGGTTAGAAGTCTATATCACTGAAAGAGGCACTGAAGGAATAGAGCAAACAGACTTGAATTGCTAACGCCACTCCTTCTTCATCCAGGCAGTGGTGGTGTGGTGCCTTTTGAAAAGCATCTTTTCCTGTCCTTTGCCTACATTTTTTTTTTTTTTTTTGAGACAGGGTCTCATTCTGACACCTAGGCTGAAGTGCAGTGGTGGAAACTGGACTCAGGCAATCCTCCCAGCTCAGCCTTCTAGTAGCTGGGATTACAGGTGTGTGTGTGTGAGAACACCCAGCTAAGTTTTCTATTTTTCGTAGGAACAGGGTTTTGCCATGTTGCCCAGGCTGATCTTGAACTCCTGGGCTCAAGCCATCCACTTGTCTCAGCCACTCAAACTGCTGGAATTACAGGTATGAGCCACTGTGCCCAGCCCTTTGCCCACTATTTTATGGGTTTGTTTTTTTTCTTGAAAAGTTGTTAAAGTTCTTTATAGATGCTAGATATTAGACCATTTTCAGATAAATCATTTGCAAATATCATCTCCCATTCTATAGGTTGTCTGTTGTCTCTGTTGATAGTTTCTTTTGCTGTGCAGAAGCTCTTTACTTTAAATAGATTCATTTATCAATTTTTGTTTTTCTTGTGATTGCTTTTGGCATTTTTGTCATGAAACTTTTGCCCATGCCTATATTCAAAATGGTATTGCCTGGGTCATCTTCCAGGTTTCTTATAGTTTGGGGTTTTATATTTAAGTCTTTCATCCATCTTGAGTTGATTTTTCTATATAAGGCAAGGAAGGGGTTCACTTTCAATCATCTGCATATAGCTAGCCAGTTATCCCAATGCCATGTCTTGAGTCAGAAGTCCTTTTTCCATTGCTTGTTTGGTCGACTTCATCAAAGATGAGATGGTTGTAGGTGTGCGACCTTATTTCTGGGCTCTCTGTTCTGTTCCACTGGTCTATGGACCTGTTTTTGTACCAGTACCGTACTGTTTGGTTATGTGGCCCTCTAGTACAGTTGGAAGTTGGGTAATGTGATGTTTCCACCTTTGTTCTTTTTGCTTAGAAATGTCCTGGTTATTCAACTCATTTTTGGTTCCATGTGCATTTTGAAATAGTTTTGTTATAATTCTGTGAAGAATGTCATTGGTTGTTCAATAAAAATAGCATTGAATCTGTACATATCTTCAGGCAGTATGGCTGTTTCAATGAAAATGAGTCTTGCTATCCATGAGCATGGAATGTTTTTCCATTTATTTGGGTCACCTCTGTGTTTTTAAGCAGTGTTTTGTAATTCTCATTGTAATAATCTTTCACCTCTTTGGTTAGTTATATTCCTAGGTATTTTATTCTTTTTATGGCAATTGTGAATGGAATTGCATTCCTGATTATGCCCTATGCTTCACTTTTGTTGATTAAATTTTGGAAAGCTACCCTATACCTATTAGGGTTTTTAGAAAATCGGTCTAAGAATCCTTTTATTTGCCTAAGGTATTGTAATGAGAAGGGAATGTAAGGGGAGCCCAAATAAGGGGGATCCTCAGATGGTTCCCCTGAAAGTTTCTTTTTCTAATTACGGAGTATTGTTTTTCCTGGGCTTTCCTGACATGATTGCTAAAAGAGCTGGATCCATCTTACACCACTTAACAAAGGTTTAGTAAAAATGCCATGCCCCTATGCAAAAGAAAATGAGTTGCTTTTCTCCTTAACGTTTTCAGTTTAAGGAAGTTTCAGTGTTTCTGAGTGCACTACAGAGTGGTACAAGCAGAGGATAATTTATTACAAATTTAGATAATGTAGCAAAAATAAAAGCGTCCTCTTAGCCTCCTTCCTTTTCTTATAACCCAGAGTGGAGGAGAAGACAAGGAGCATGCTCTGGATAATTTCCTTCCCTGGTTTCCGGATCTCAGCACCATGATAAATGTGCCCCCCATGGTTGTAGGCATGTTCCTCCATGGAACTGGATGAACTAAGTGATGGGACTAATCATGCTCATCTATGCAGTTTTATTTTATTTTTTACTTTAGGTGCATACTATAACTGGCATTTCTCCCCATGTTATCACTCCCCACCCTCCCCACACATCACCCTGCCACTGTCTCTCCCCTACTCCCCCAACTGCCCCCAGTGTTTGATGCTCATCTCCCTAAGCAGTTTTAGCTTGACCTGGTGTGATTTACTTTGATTTTCTAAACCTGTGTGATTTGCCTGGCTCCCAGAAAAAAGCATCTCTGGAAAGACCTTGTCACCTTTGTGCAGTACTTCTTTAATGGAGGCAATGTGCTAGATTGCCTGGTACTACAACCCATGCTAATGCACTTACCCTTAAAAAAAAACACATGTGGGGGGATTTCCCAAGATGGCATCATAGAAACAACTCAGGATTGCAGCTCTCAGTGAAGGCACAGAGGGTGAGTCCTAGCCGCATTTTCAGATGGACCTTTCTTGCCCACAGAATGGGGAAATTCCCAGGTGTAGGAGAGACACAGGACACCAGCACAGTCTTTTCAGCTTGCATGGCCAGTTCGGCCGGTGCCGCAGTGCAGCGGCACCCGGCACAAAACTCACCTATCTGGGTGTCCTGTTAAACTGGCAATCTGAGATCTGGGAGGGCAGATTGACATGTCCATCTGATTGAACAGGACTTGGACAGTGAGCCAGACCAGGAGATTTTTTGGAAGCATGATCTGAGCTGGTGCAGTGGGCAGCAGCATGGGCCATTGCACGGATCCCAGTGCTCTATAAGCAGGCTACTGGGGCACCAGTGAGAGAGTCAACTGTCCAACATGGAGACAAAAAGAGAGAGAGAGAGAGGAGGGACTCTGAGGCAGGGAGCCAGGTGGTCAGGCTCAGCGGGTCCCACCCTCACAGGGACAAGCAGGGTGTCAATTTGCAACATTCAAGCTTGAGAGATTTGCTGTGGGCTCAGCTGAATCCAGGACAATGCAGCTCGGCAGGGGAGGGGCGTCTGCCACTACGGATGCAATCCACCCCTACTGAGGTACATGCCCACTGAGGAAGCAGCCTGTTGTTGCCAAGGCAACCCACCATAACAGAGAGACTCCGGCAATAGGGTGGAGCCCACCAGAGTGGAACAGCCCACCACAGGGCAAAACCCCGTGGCAGCAGGGCAGACCCCGTGCTAGCAGGGTAGAGCCTCAGCAAGCAAATAGTGACTAGACTGCCTCCTAGCTGGGCAGGACTGTGCAACAGATACTCATAAGAAAAGCCCCAACTCCCTGAGACAGAGCATCTGAGGAAAAAAAAGGAGGGGGGGGGTTTATAAGTTCTGCTGCAGCAGACCTAAACATATTCGCCCAACACCATGAACAACGGAGCTCAGTGCTCAGCACTGGAGCTCCCATAAAGTACAGACCATCTCCTCAAGCAGCTCCCTGACCCCTGTATATCTAAAGAGTCACCTGAAAAAAGGACTAATCAGATTGACATTTGGCAGGCATCATTCTTGGACAAAGATAGCAGAAGAAGAAACTGGTAGCATCCCTCACTGTTCTGCAGCTGCTACAGGTATACCCTAGATAAGCAGGGCCTGGAGTGGACCTCAGCACTCATACAGCAGAGGGGCTAGACTGTTAGAAGGAAACCTAAGTAACAGAAATACTTCATCATCAACAATCTGGGCATCCACTCAGAGACCCAATTGAAAAGTCAGCAACTACTCAGACGACAGGTGGATAAATCCACAAAGATGGAAAGAAACCAGCGCAAAAAGGGGGAAAACACCCGAAACCAAAACACCTCATCTCCTACAAAGGACCAAAACTCCTCACCAGCAAGGGAACAAAGCTGGACAGAGAATGAGTGTGACGAAATGACGGAATCAGACTTCAGAAGGTGGATAATGAGAAACTTCCATGAGCTAAAAGAACATGTTCTAAAACAATGCAAAGAAACTAAGAACCTTGAAAAAAGATTCGAGAAAATGATAACAAGAATGGACAACTTAGAGAGGAATATGAATGAATTGAAGGAGCTGAAAAACACAACACGAGAACTTTGCAAAGCATGCACAAGTTTCAACAGCCGAACTGACCAAGCAGAAGAAAGAATATCAGAAGTCTAAGATCAACTCAATGAAACAAAATGAGAAACCAAGATTAGAGAAAAAAGCACAAAAAGGAATGAACGAAATCTCCAAGAAATGTGAAACTATGTGAAGAGACCTAACTTACGTTTGATAGGTGTACCAGAATGTGATGAAGAGAATGAATCCAAGCTGGAAAATACTCTTCAGGATATTATCCAGGAAAATTTCCCAAACCTAGCAAGGCAGGCCAATACTCAACTCCAGGAAAAACAGAGAACACCACAAAGATATTCCGAAAGAAGAGCAACCCCAAGGCACATAATCATCAGATTCACCAGGGTTGAAATGAAGGAGAAAATACTAAGGGCAGCCAGAGAGAAAGGTTAGGTCACCCACAAAGGGAAGCCCATCAGACTCACAGCAGATCTCTCGGCAGAAACTCTACAAGCCAGAAGAGAGTGGGGGCCAATATTCAACATCCTTAAAGAGAAGAACTTTCAACCCAGAATTTCATATCCAGCCAAACTGAGCTTCATAAGTGAAGGAAAAATAAAATCCTTTGCCAACAAGCAAGTACTCAGAGATTTTGTCACTACCAGGCCCACTTTACAAGAGCTCCTGAAAGAGGCACTACACATAGGAAGGAACAACTAGTACCAGCCATTCTAAAAACATACCAAAGGCTAAAGAGCATCAACAAAATGAAGAATCTGCATCAACCAATGGGCAAAACAGCCAGCTAGCATCAAAATGGCAGTATCACATTCACACATAACAATATTAACCCTAAATGTAAATGGGCTAAATGCACCAATCAAAAGACACAGACTGGCAAATTGGATAAAAAACCAAAACCCATTGGTGTGCTGTATCCAGGAAACCCACCTCACATGCAAGGATACACAAAGGCTCAAAATAAAAAGATGGAGGAAGATTTACCAAGCAAATGGAGAGCAAAAAAAGCAGGAGTTGCAATTCCCATCTCTGATAAAATAGACTTTAAAGCAACAAAGATCAAAAAAGACAAAGAAGGTCATTACATAATGGTAAAAGGATCGATACAACAAGAAGAGCTAATGATCCTAAATATATATGGACCCAATGCAGGAGCACCCAGATATATAAGGCAAGTTCTTAATGACTTACAAAGAGACTTAGACTCCCACACAATAATATCAGACAGATCAACCAGACAGTAAAATAACAAGGATATCCAGGACTTGAACTCAGCACTGGAACAAGCAAACCTGATAGACATTTACAGAACTCTCCACCCCAAATACACAGAATATACATTCTTCTCAGCACCACATCACACCTACTCCAAAATTGACCACATAATTGGAAGTAAAGCACTCCTCAGCAAATGTAAAACAACTGAAATCATAACAAACAGTCTCTCAGACCATAGTGCAATCAAGTTAGAACTCAGAATTCAGAAACTAACTCAGAACTGCACAGCTTCATGAAAACTGAACAACTGGCTCTTGAATGCTCATTGGATAAACAATGAAATGAAGGCAGAAATAAAGAAGTTCTTTGAAAACAATGAGAATGAAGACACAACAAACCAGAATCTCTGGGACACATTTAAAGCAGTCTCCAGAGGAAAATACATAGAAATAAGTGCCCACATGAGAAGAGTGGAGAGATCTAAAATGGACACCCTATCATCAAAATTGAAAGAGCTAGAGGAGCAAGATCAAAAAATTTCATAACCTAGCAGAAGACAAGAAATAACTAAGGTCAGAGCAGAACTAAAGGAGATAGAGACATAAAAAAAACCCTTCAAAAACTCAAGAAATCCAAGAGATGGTTTTTCGAAAAGATCAACAAAATAGACCACTAGCCAGACTGATAAAAAAGAAAAGAGAGAACAACCAAATACATGCAATAAAAAACGATAAGGGGGAAATCACCACAGATTCCACAGAAATTCAAACCATCATCAGAGAATACTACAAACAACTCTATGCACATAAACTAGTAAACCAGGAAGAAATGGATAAATTCCTGGACACCTGTGTCCTCCCAATCCTACACCAGGAGGAAGCCAAAACTATGAATAGACCAATAACAAGGTCTGAAGTTCAGGCAGCAATTAAGAGCCTACCACACAAAAAAAGCCCAGGTCCAGATGGGTTCACAGCCAAATTCTACCAGACACACCAAGAGGATCTGGTACCATTCCTTCTAAAACTATTCCAAATAATCCAAAAAGAGGGAACCCTTCCCAAATCATTTTATGTGACCAACATCATCCTGATACCAAAACCCAGCAGAGACTCAACAAGAAAAGAAAACTTCAGGCCAATATCCATGATCAACATAGATGAAAAAATCTTCAATAAAATACTGGCAAACCGATTTCAACAGCACATTAAAAAACTTATCCATCATCATCAAGTAGGATTCATCCCGGGGATGCAAGGCTGGTTCAACATATGCAAGTCTATAAACGTAAGTCACCACATAAACAGAAGCAAAAACAAAAACCACATGATTATCTCAATTGACACAGGGAAGGCATTTGACAAAATTCAACAGCCCTTTATGATAAAAACCCTCAATAAACTCGATATTGATGGAACATATCTCTAAGTAATAAAAGCTCTTTTCAACAAACCAACAGCCAATATCATACTTAATGGGCAAAAACTGGAAGCATTTCCTTTGAAATCCGGCACTAGACAAGGATGCCCTCTCTCACCACCCTTATTCAATATAGTACTGGAAGTTCTAGCCAGAGCAATCAGGCAAGAAAAAGAAATGAAGGGTATTCAAATAGGAAAGGTGGAAGCCAAATTGTCTCTATTTGCAGACGACATGATAGTATACCTAATAGACCCCATCGCTTCAGCCCAAAAACTCCTGAAACTGATAAACAACTTCAGCAAAGTCTCAGGATATAAAATCAATGTGCAAAAATCACAAGCATTCATATATACCAATAACAGACTTAAAGAGAACCAAATCAAGAATGAACTGCCATTCACAATTGCTACAAAGACAATAAAATACCTAGGAATACAACTTACAAGGAACGAAAGGGACCTCTTCAAGGAAAACTACAAACCACTGCTCAATGAAATAAGAGAGGACACAAACAGATGGAGAAACATTCCATGTTCGTAGTTAGGAAGAATGAATATTGTGAAAATGGCTATACCACCCAAAGTAATCTACACAATCAATGCTATCCCCATCAAGCTACCATTGAATTTCTTCACAGAACTGAAAAAAACCACCATGAACTTCATATGGAACCAAAAGAGAGCCCGCATAGCCAAGTCAATTCTAAGCAAAAAGAACACAGCGAGAGGCATCACACTACCAGACTTCAAACTATACTACAAGGCTACAGTAATCAAAACAGCATGGTACTGGTACCAAAACAGAGATATAGACCAATGGAACAGAACAGAGGCATCGGCGGCAACGCAACATATCTACAACCATATAATCTTTGATAAACCAGACAAAAACAAGCAATGGGGAAAGGATTCCCTGTTTAATAAATGGTGTTGGGAAAACTGGCTAGCCATGTGCAGAAAGCAGAAACTGGACCCCTTCCTGACACCTTACACTAAAATTAACTCCAGATGGATTAAAGACTTAAACATAAGACTTGACACCATAAAACCCCTAGAAGAAAATCTAGGCAAAACCATTGGAGTAGGCAAGGACTTCATAACCAAAACACCAAAAGCATTGGCAACAAAAGCCAAAATAGACAAATGGGACCTAATCAAACTTCACAGCTTTTGCACGGCAAAAGAAACAGTCACTAAAGTGAATCAGCATCCAATAGAATGGGAAACAATCTTTGCAGTTTACGCATCTGACAAAGGGCTGATATCCAGAATTTACAAAGAACTCAAACAGATTTACAGGAAAAAACAAACAAGCCCATTCAAAAATGGGCAAAGGATATGAACAGACACTTTACAAAAGAAGACATACATGAGGCCAACAAACACATGAAAAAATGCTTATCATCACTGGTCATTAGAGAGAAGCAAATCAAAACCAAATTGAGATACCATCTCATGCCCCATCTCATGCCAGTTAGAATGGCGATCATTAAAAAATCTGGAGACAACAGATGCTGGAGAGGATGTGGAGAAATAGGAACACTCTTACACTGTTGGTGGGAGTGTAAATTAGTTCAACCATTGTGGAAGACAGCGTGGTGATTCCTCAAGGACCTAGAAATAGAAATTCCATTTGACCCAGCAATCCCATTACTGGGTATATATCCAAAGTGCTATAAATCATTCTACTATAAGGACATGTGCACACGAATGTTCATTGTAGCACTGTTTACAATAGCAAAGACCTGGAACCAACCCAAATGCCCATCGATGATAGACTGGACTGGGAAGGTGTGGCACATATACACCATGGAATATTATGCAGCAATAAAAAATGAGGAGTTTTTGTCCTTTGTAAGGACATGGATGAATCTGGAGAACATCATTCTCAGCAAACTGACACAAGAACAGAAAAGAAAATACCACATAATCTCACTCATAGGCGGGTGAGAAGAATGAGAACACATGGACACAGGGAGGGGTCTACTACACTCTGGGGTCTATTGGGGGGAATAGGGGAGGGACAGCATGGGGGGAGCTGGGGAGGGATAGTCTGGGGAGAAATGCCAAATGTGGGTGAAGGGGAGGAAGGCAGCAAAACACTCTGCCATGTGTGTACCTATGCAACTATCTTGCACGTTCTGCACATGTACCCCAAAACCTAAAATACAATAAAAATTAAAAAAAAAAACCACATGTGGTTAACTTCCAAACTTACGATACCCTTATTAATTAAGTACTGTCTTAATTGGAGACAGAAGAGGTGCCTTAAAAGAAGGTAGAAACCAAATGGCTGGTTTCCTATGGATAAAACCATATCAGAACTAAAGTCTGGTTGTGGAAGACATCTCACTCCTAACTGTTGAAAGCAGAGCTTTCCCATCCACAGAAGTAGCAGCAGAAAAGCACAAAATGGAAAAGTTGTGAACCTGTAATCTACCACAGAGAACCAACAATGTGTCTTATGAACAAGATTTTTATTTCCACTAGGTGGTGGTGTTGGCTTAGAAATACCATGTGCTGGCCAGGCGCAGTGACTCAGGCCTGTAATCCCAGCACTTCGGGAGGCCAAGGTGGGTGAATCACGAGGTCAACAGATCAAGACCATCCTGGTCAATATGGTGAAACCCCGTCTCTACTAAAAATACAAAAAAAAAAAAAAATTAGCTGGGCATGGTGGCACATACCTGTAATCCCAGCTACTCAGGAGGCTGAGGCAGGAGAATTGCCTGAACCCAGGAGGCGGAGGTTGCAGTGAGCCGAGATCACGCCATTGCACTCCAGCCTGGTTGACAAGAGTGAAACTCCGTCTTAAAAAAAAACTGCAGGATTATGACAGTGTGGTGCTGGCTTAAGGAGAGATACAGAAATCAAAGGAGAAGAATATAGAGTCTAGAAACACTCAGAGTCACCTGAGAGTCTGTAATAGGCTAAGACCATCGCATTGGAAAAGGACAGTCCTTTTAACATATGATTCTGGGGAAACGACTTACACATACTGGTGCCTTACCTTCTAACATATACAAAAGTGAACTCAAAATGTATCAAAGAATAAACCTAAGACCTTCAATGATAAAAGGCTTAGGAGACACACACAGATATCATCATGACATAAGATTTGGCAATGATTTCTGGAACATGGGCTGTAAATACAGATGAAATGCACTTTATATATTTTGTTGTTGTTGTTTCTTTTTTGATTTTTTCTTTTTTGTTGTTTTTATTTGGGCTCTTGGCTTTATACTCACAGTTATTAAAACATTTAAAAATTCTCAAGACATTCATGGTGCTGACATAAATAATATCATAATTTATGCCAAATGTGGGTTAAGGAGAGGAAGGCAGCAAAACACACTGCCATGTGTGTACCTATGTAACTATCTTGCATGTTCTGCACATGTACCCCAAAGCCTAAAATGCAATAAAAATTAAAAAAAAAAGAATATATCTTGAGGATATCACCTATCCATGGTGCTCCCTTGGTTTTTAAAGACTACATAGCATCTCAATAGGAGTACCCAAAATTATTGAACTTGACCTTTTTGATGGGCATTTAGGTTGTTTCCCAACGTTTTGCTCTCACAAATAATGCCATATTAAGCTCTCTAATCAATGCTTTTGTCAGTATCAACCTTCTGATACTTACATTGAAAGATTATTACAAAGAAATGGAATAACTGGGTCAAAAATGTGTGCATTTAAAATCAGATATATTAACACCTATAAGGTAACTTTCTCTATAGACCTCAGTAGTAAAGAGTATGTTTGAACTTTCTGGCCTTCCCTAATGTTGATGCCCAAAGATTGCCATTTTATTCACATTTCAGAATCTTTTTATATGCTAATCAGTGATTAAAAATAATATTGTATGTTTTGCAAAACTAGTCCTGTTTTAACTCTCTAGCAACACATGAGTTTCATTTTTGGCCACCCCAGCTCAGATCTCAGAGACTGTAAAGAAAAACTAGGCCATTGGCAGTGAATGGCACTCATAGTTCACCGAACTGAATTATAGGCATTACATGAACATTATCAACCACTAACCCTCTGTTTAACCCTGTGCAAGACACAGGGATTCAACGTCACAGGACATAGTCCCTGGCCATGGGGAACTTCAAGGCTAGAGTGGAGGCTAAGCAAACAGAAGAGATCATGTAACACAAAGTGGTAGAATCCCACTGGAAGAATGAGAGAAACATTCAAAATACAGTGAGCTACTGTTTGAAATAGCTAGAAAGGTGGTGTGTAAACAGAAGCCTCTCTGATGCAATCTGAAACTGCTTTTCTTTTTTTTCTCTTTCTCTTTCTTTTTCTTTCTCTTTTCTTTCCTTCTTTCCCTCTCTCCCTCCCTTCCTTCCTTCTCTGCTCTTTTCTTCTCTTTCTAATGGAGTTTTGCTCTTGTTTCCCCACCTAGAATGCAAAGGTGCAACCTCAGCTTGTTGCATCCTTCGCCTTTCGGGTTCCAGTGGTTCTCCTGCCTCAGCCTCCTGAGCAGCTGGGATTACAGGCAGGTGCCACCATGCCTGGCTAATTTTGAATTTCTAATAGAGATGAGGTTTTGTCATGATGGTCAGGCTGGTCTCAAACTCCTGACCTTAGGTGATCCTCCACATTGGCCTCCCATACAGGTGGGATTACAGGCATGAGCCACTGGACCTGGCTGAAACTGCCTTTCTGATGCAACCTGAAACTCAACAAATAATCACTGACAGATTTTGGGCCCAAAGGAGCTGCCAAGGGCTCTTCATTACTTTCCCTTGGCTGTGACCCTGGGTGAAATTTAAAGAAAATGGAATATCTGATTACGTTTCCTTTGCACACACATGGGCTTCTTGAGAAAGCCAGTTTCTCAAGAAGTCCATGGTGCACTTTCTCAAGAAAACCATGGTGCAGATATAAATGATTTCATAATTCACTGGGTACTGATGTATAATTAGTAGTTTTCTTCTGCAATTATTATAAGTACTAAGAGAGAGTACACAGTAGGCTGAAAGTTGGTTTGAATACTGTCTTCCTGATGAATGTGTGTGTGTGTGTGTGTGTGTGTGTGTGTGTGTCGGTGTGTCTGTGTCTCTGTATGTGTGTGGGTGTGGGTGTATGCTAAGTGGCCAACACTGTTAAAACTTTGCCCATCAACTCCTGCCATGTTTTCTGAAAATGCTGCAAGTGTCCAGTGGTGTCTACCTGACCTCAATGTGTGTCTGTGACTCAGGTAATAACCACACTCCCCATTGTCAAGGTATCGCTCTATGTGACCATCGCATTCCCAGAGCAAGCTAATAGCATAATCCCTTCTCTCTCAAACTTGGTCATTAAAACTTCACCAGATTTCCCAGGATTTGGTCCTTACTTTAAAAAAAAAAAAAGAGGAAGTGGTCTTCTTCAAGACGGGCCAGGGGATTCTATGGAAAACATCAATAAATCAAAGAAGGCAAATCTTCCTGTGACACAAGGAGTGAGTGACAAGGTCCCTAGGATGTCTGAGAATACATTAGGAACAACATCCTTCAGTAGCCCCTACTTGATGTCAGACACTTTGACCCGAGTGGCCCTTTTTGGCAATTAGTCCCGCTCAGTCCCCATTGGCTTCATTGCCTCTCACACAGTACACACACTAACCCTGGAAAGAACTCTTGAAAGCAACACAATTACAGGAACAAACTCAGAATGAACTCCAGTATTTTATCATCTTATTAGGAGGTGGTGTCCATGAGGTGACTACAAATTATCTGCTGTACTTTCTCTCAACATACGCACTAAAGGAACCCATTATCAGCTCTATACACATCAGACCACAAGATGGAAACAGACAAGGGAAAATGCAATGAGCATGCCTATTTTAGAGTGCAAAGAAAAAGGACAGCAGTCACTAGGCCATATCACTGCTGAAACCTTCCAGAAATCTGGTTTCTCTTTTTTGTAGGTGGAGACAGCTCTAATGACTTCCATTATCCTTTGCTACCATCACAGCCCTCTTTGTACGGGTGACCGAACCAACGTGAAATTCTACCATGTTCTGAATGTGTCCAATTTTTTTATTCAACTTGAAACTGAGGAAATAACCACAGATCGATTTGGGTCCCACAAGGAGGCTGCCAAGCGCTCTTCATAACTTCACTTCCTTAGGACCCTGGGTAAATTTTTAAGCAAACTGAACATCTGACCATGGTTCTTTTGCACATCTAGTTACAAATCCAGGCACAGTTTCACAAGAAATCCATGGTGCAGACATAAATGATTTGATGACTCACTGTGGGAATCTTGCAAATTCTATTTCTGCAACAGCACTGTTACAGAGAGAAGTTATAGAAAAGACATTTGTTTATTAAGAAAAGCAAGATACTCAGAGTAGATACAAAAGTGCCTGTCTTGGGTGAACTGGCAGGAAATAAAAAAATTTCAATTCATGGCTGTTTTATTCAAGTAGGGCCACAAAACTTTCCCACAGGTGTCAGAAAGGCTGTAATAGAAAGAGAAGGGTAAGGGTGTGTGTGCAGGCTTCTGGACTGAGAGGGGATTTGGAATGTGAATAACTGAGTGAGTAGCAGGGTGGGAGGGAATGTGTCTGAGCTGAGCAGGGCTGAGTGGGAGCCACACTCTACAGTGTAAAGAGAAGGGGACACTCATGGGGGCTCCCTTCTACCTACCTGAAGTCTAAAGCTCACAGATCCCTCCACTTAACCGGAAAAAATAATAATAATAAAACTCCTATGCTGACTCCTTCTC
This sequence comes from Saguinus oedipus, assembly GCA_031835075.1. Taxonomy (NCBI): domain Eukaryota; kingdom Metazoa; phylum Chordata; class Mammalia; order Primates; family Cebidae; genus Saguinus; species Saguinus oedipus. The sequence continues at coordinate 42,650,404 of CM063187.1, read as the reverse complement.
AGGTTAGGCATGGGGAATATGCAACTTCGTTTCAGGAAAGGTTGAGACCCGGACTTAGAAAAAGCTAACCTGTTCATATAAAGAGTACTCACGGATGACCATACCCTGCTTCCACCATCCCTGCAGACTGAGAAAGAAAAAGGCCATTTCACAGGGGAGAAGCTTCAGGCTCCAACAGTGCCCAGGGCAGTCACTGCTTTGCAGAGTGTGAACCCTGGCTGGAGAAGAATGCAAGGTGAAGTCTTTCATCAGGGCACACAGTATCAGCTCTCCCTGATGGTCTTTCTTGTAGGTCCCACGCTTCTCCCCCCACTAACATGGGGTTATGACACCTCCATTGCCATCCCCTACAGTGCCTACCACTGTAACCTATGCAATGTCAAAGCCTGGACCTTGATCTAAGAAGACCCCTCTTGACCCAATCGTCAACTTGAAACTGAGGAAATAACCACAGATCGATTTGGGTCCCAAAAGGAGGCTGCCAAGTGCTCTTCATAACTTCACTTCCTTAGGACCCTGGGTAAATTTTTAAGCAAACTGAACATCTGACCATGGTTCTTTTGCACATCTAGTTACAAATCCAGGCACAGTTTCACAAGAAATCCATGGTGCAGACGTAAATGATTTGATGACTCACTGTGGGAATCTTGCAATCCTAAGAGTGACTTTTCTCCATGGAATGTCTGCTTTTGGGTGGACTCTGGGCAGCCCCATCTGTCAGAGGTCCTCTAAAGATTTGAGTCCTCAGTGTTTCATAATTTTTGCCTTCTCAGTAAGTCTCTGTTTGCCTTATGAACAATTTCTTGCATTCACAGTCAAAAAGGGGGAGATTTGTTTTAAATTTCAGGGAGTCTATGATATGTCTTGGAATTTTCCATGAAAAAACAATGATCAGCATGATGAGACTGGGACAATTTTGTGTAAAAAGCAGTGTTTGCAATTGTCCCATGCTCGGGCCCTCCCAATGTCCATGAAGAGTAAAACTGGTATGTATGTGTTGATCTATTTATAAAACTTGAGAGTGTACAGCAGTGAAAATGAAGGAACTACAGCTGCACACAGCAATACACATGAATCCTAAAAAGAGAGATGTGAACTAAAGACGCATGACCCAGAAGGAGCCCTCCGGGAAAATCACCTACAAGCAACATTCAACAAAGCAGGGAAACTCAAAGAAAAGCAAAGAGGAAACTCAAAGAAAAGCAAAGAGGGCTGCCCATGTGGGCAAGAAGGTTACATGGCAGGGAAGCGACAGATAGGAACCAATGGGCATCACCAACAGGCCATGCCTAATATTGAAGTGTTATTCTCATAATTACTCGCCAAAATATGGATTGTTTGGTAACTTGGATCAACTTTTTGCAAAGACCTTAAACTTACAGTCAATAAAACTGAAGATGAAAGTAAAGAAAGAGAAGAAACAAACGGAAGGAGGGGAATTCTAACACATTCCTTGTTCAAATTCTAATATAGGTTTTTGAGATGTTTTCTATTATCAGAGAAAAAGAACTTGAGGACGGGTTCTGAGTCTTCCACCTCGGGTAAAGACTTCACCATGGCTGAAGTCCAATCACCTGCACCTGCCCCTGCACCTGTCCTCACATGGGTCTGGAGCTGAGGACTGCCCTCAAGGACTGCACTTAAGAATCTCACCTGTCTCCTTGAATCTGCAGAAGGAGCAAGGAGATGGTGTGGCTGGAGCCCACGTGTGTGAGAGTGGTCACCACTCACCAGAGCCAAGGGGCCTGGGGTGGGCTCAGGAGGACACAAGGACTTTCTCCACCTCTCCCCCAAGTTTCTGCTGAGGATCAAGGGCAGTACTCCCTCAGAGACTCTGGAGCAGAGAACAGGATTACATTCCAGGGTCAAAGCCTTTTCAACAATCCCCACCTGTTTCTAATTGTACAAGTTAGAAAAATGCACACCTGCCACATGAATTCTGCAGAGTGGAGAAAATGCTACAGGACAGGCATGGAGGATGAACATAAAACCCTCTCATTGCATCATCCTTATGTGTGCATTTCTCTGGCGATCCCCTTTTCTCCCTGATACCTCCCTCCCTGTCTGTCACAGGCCTACAAACAGGTGTGGTTGTGACTAAGCTTCTTTCTAACATCTTACATCCTATCCCACAGGAAAACCTTGCCGGGAGGGGCTTGAAAACAGCAATGAAGCCAGAGGGCAGGGCTGCCAGGGACCATTTAAATGCTGCAATTCCAAGAGATCCACACAGAAGACTGAACACAATTTGGAACAGCCACCCAGAGGGAGACAACAATGTCACCACTACCTGTGAGTTGAAAAGGCACAGCCTTCAATAATCTCAAGTTACAGATAAAAGAAAAGAGGGAGATTTTATGAGATGCAAATATGAGCACTTCTACTGGAGCTGTAAGCTTGTGAATGAGATAACCCAGGGCTCTCACGTCTGAGATGCTTGTGGGTGTGGGGTGTGGACCCTGGGCCGCTGTAACCCTCTGTGACCAAGTGATGGTTTCTGCTGAGAATGGTGTCTGTTGAGATTATATGAGTTTAGGTGGGAGGTGGATGGCCCATCAGGACATGCGGGTATGTGCGTGAGTGTAAGGGGGTGACTATGCTTTGTCATGGTAACTGTGATGTGACTGTGTGAGCACAGCCAGATCAGTCTGTGAGCATCTTTATATGCACAGCGAGTGGGCATGTGTGACTCTGAGTGGTGCGGCTCCGTGTGACTGTGGGTGTGTGTGCTGGGATGTGACTGGGTGTTGAACTGGAAACATGCACGTGGCCTTCTGTGCATGTGAAGGTTTCTCCACACACAGCAACGCCTCTGATGAAGCAGCTGTGCCTCTTCCCATGTGTGTCAGTGTGGATCCCAGGTGGCAGAAATGGTGGGGATTTTGGGGACTGTAGGTTACCAAGGACTGGTCTCTGAGCATTCATGAGAGCAGAAAGCTCAAATTCTCGGGAGCCTCTTCTCATGCAGAGTCTGGGAGAGGGAGGCAGACTTTGTGCAGAGCATCTGCAGATGGGATCTGCACACAGTGACCACTGGCTCCTGCCTCCAGCCTCAGGTCTCTCCCCGTCCCACATCCTAGCCTGTCCTTCACACTGAACACCAGGATGGTGGGCAGATTTTGATTCACTAGGTAAGATCATCAGGGGACTTGGTTTCAGATATGGAATCACCCAAAATCAGCAAGAAACTTTAGCTTCAGTTCAGACAGAGCTTACAGTAGATATTCATCAAGAAGTTTTCTGAGGCCTGTAATCCCAGCACCCTGGGAGGCTGAGGTGGGAGGATCACCCAAGGCTAGGGGTTGGAGACCAGCCTGGGCAACACAGCAAGATTCTGTCTTTGCAAAGATTTAAACATTTGCTGGGCATGCTGATGTGTGCTTGTAGTTCCAGATGCTTGGGGACTGAGGCTGGAGGATTGCTGCTGTCCAGGCATTTAAGCCTGTAGTGAGCTGTGATGGTGCCACTGCATTCCGGAGATTAGGGTAAAGGTTTTACACATACTAACTCCTATATTACTGAAAACATCCTACAAAGTAGGACCTTTCAAAAATCTTGCCTGTACTAGGGAAACTGAGGTGGGGGAGTTCAAGTAGTGAATCTAATGTCACACTGTTGTCGGAGTAAAGTGATTCACCCCTGTACATCAGCAGTTTGGGAGGCCAAGGCAAGAGGATCTTTGGAACCTAGGAGCTCCAGACTAACTTGGACAATGTCAAGAGACCCTGACTCTCCACAAACATAAAATATGAGCCGGTTCTGTGGTGTGAACCTGTAGTCTCAGCTACTTAGGGGGCTGAGGTGAGAGGACTGCTGGAGCCCTGGAGGTTGAGGCTACAGTGAGTGAGCAGTGATGGGCCCACTGCACTCAAGTCTGGGGAATATAATAAGACCCCATCTTAAGAATAGTGCTCAAAAAAGGTTAACCTCTCACTTCTAGTAGAAAGCAGAATGAAGGAGAAAATTGATGCAGTCCAGTTTCTAAGGCTCTGCTATGTATGTATTCAAGAATACAGGGTTCTGATTGTGGTCAGGTGGGAGAGGGGAGGCCTCAGGGTCTACCCTTCAACACCTAACCAACTGCCTAAAGGGAATCTGTTACAGCGGGGGAGACCCCACATGGCCTGGTGCCTCTCACTCAGTCTCAATTTTCTGGCAGGTGCCATACACAGAGGCTGTGTCCCTGCACATTGGTACTTCTGTGACAATCAAAAGGAAACCTGTCCAACCTTTCATGTGAGTATTTTTGTGTCCAAGGGTGGTGGGGCGGAGGTGGGAGAACATTTGCTCAGCAGGTGGTCTCATATGAGTGATGTGGAAATGTCTATTTGGCAGGATGGAGGCACCATGCAGGTGAAGGTCCTGGAGATCCTCCAGCACCAGGCATGAAACTTGCAGTTCCTGCACTGTGGGCCAGTCATACGGCCTAGGGGAGGAGGACACTCAGTGGGTTTGGGCTGTGGCTCTTTACCAAGGAGCATAGAATTTTCAAGGAATGGATAACTTATAGCCTCGGGTCAGTTACTGTGGCTCAGCTTCCCTCTGGGAACATGGGGCAGAGCGTCTCACTTCTGAAGGGCAAGAGGAGCTGAAGCAACCCCACAGGGATGAGGGTTGTAGTAGCACCAGAAGGATTCTGTCTGCCCTGAGGAAAAGGGGGAAGGCATTTCTATGTGTGTCCTGTCTGTGCCCCACAAGGGAGGGTTCTGCACAATTTGCTGTGTGCTTTACCTTCAGCAATGACCCACAGCTGCAGGTGTATTTCCACACAGGGGTGAATGAGGACTTACACATCACCTTCCACTTCTGAGTGTATCCTGGCCATTGTGTGGTCATGAACATTCATTAATGTGAAGCCTGGAAGTGTGAGGTGACATGCCACAATGTGCCTTTCAAAGATGGAAAACAATTGGACCTGGGCCTCTCAGTGCTGAACAAGGAGTACCAGGTGAGCAGCCAGGAGCTCCCAGCACGTGGCCTTTGTGGGCTTCCAGAGCAGGAGGCAGCTCTCCCTCAGATGGCCCATGAGTCCCTTGGGCTCCTCCCATTACTACCCTTGCCCCAGGCTTTTCATCACAGAGCACCTTCTGCTTGCACTGCCATTTTCAGCTCATTTCCTAAATCTGACCAGGGTCAAGGTCAGCTTACCTGCCATTTCCCCCAAGGAATGGAATCTCCACTGTCTTTTCTTACAGTGCTCATTTCTACTTAGGCAGTTACTTACATTCTCATTTAGCTGAATGAATACAATATGTGTAAGAATAAAATAGTTTTAGTCAGTCAAAAATTAAGCCTTTGTCTCACTCCTGGACTCCGGTTTGACTCCTGAGAACATTACCACTGCTCTGCTCTTTTTCCAGAGTAAACCTATGCCTGTAGAAGCATATAGGTCTACGATTTCATTTGCGTTTTAAACAAATCCTGGGATAAACTGCTCTACACATCACACATTACAAGTTGATTTGTTCTTAAAGAATGTATCTTGAGGACATCACCTATCCATGGTGCTGCCTCGGTTTGTATAGACTGCATAGCAGCTCAATAGGAGTACCCAAAATTACTGACCTTGACCTTTTGGATAGGAATTTAGGTCATTTCCAATGTTTTGCTCTCACAAATAATGCCATATTAAGCTCTCTAATCAACGCTTTTGTCATTATCAACCTTCTGATACTTACATTGGAAGATTATTACAAAGAAATGGAATAACTGGGTCAAAATGTGTGCATTTAAAATCGAATATATTAACACCTATAAGGTAACTTTCTCTATAGACCTCAGTAGTAAAGAATATGTTCAAACTTTCTGGCCTTCCCTAATGTTGATGCCCAAAGATTGACATTTTATTCACATTTGAGAATCTGTTTATATACTAGTCTATTAAAAATAATATCATATGTCTTGCAACACTAGTCCTGTTTTAACTCTCTAGTAACACATGAGTTTCATTCTTGGCCACCACCAGCTCAGATCTCAGAGACTAAAGAGAAAGTAGGACATTGGCAGTGAATGGCACTCATAGTTCACCAAACTGAATTATAGGCATTACACGAACATTATCAAGCACTAACCCTCTGTTTAACCCTGTGCAAGACACAGGGATTCAACGTCACAGGATATAGTCCCTGGCCATGGGGAACTTCAAGGCTAGAGTGGAGGCTAAGCAAACAGAAGAGATCGTGTAACACAAAGTGGTAGAATCCCACTGGAAGAATGAGAGAAAAGATTGAAATACAGTGAGCTACTGTTTGAAATAGCTAGAAAGGTAGTCTGTAAACAGAAGCCTCTCTGATGCAATCTGAAACTGCCTTTCTTTCCTTCTTTTTCTCTTTCTTTTCTTCTTTCCCTCCCTCCTTCCCTTCATTTCTTCCTTCTCTGCTGTTCTCTTGACTTCTCTTCTCTTTCTGATGGAGTTTTGCTCGTTTCCCCAGCTAGAGTGCAATGGTGCGACCTCAGCTTGTTGCAACCTTCCCCTTTTGGGTTCCAGTGGTTCTCCTGCCTCAGCCTCCTGAGCGGCTGGGATTACAGGCATGTGCCACCATGCCTGGCTAATTTTGTATTTCTAATAGAGATTGGGTTTTGCCATGATGGTCAGGCTGGTCTCAAACTCCTGACCTTAGGTGATCCTCTCACCTAGGCCTCCCAAACAGTTGGGATTACAGGTGTGAGCCACTGGACCTGGCTGAAACTGCCTTTCTGATGCAACCTGAAACTGAACAAATAATCACAGATAGATTTGGGGCCCAAAGGAGCCGCCAAGGGCTCTTCATTACTTTTCCTTGGCTGTGACCCTGGGTGAACTTTAACGAAAACGGAATATCTGATTACGTTTCCTTTGCACACACGTGGGCTTCTTGAGAAAGCCAGTTCCTCAAGAAGTCCATGGTGCTGTTTCTCAAGAAAACCATGGTGCAGATATAAATGATTTCATAATTCACTGGGTACTGATGTATTGTTAGTAGTTTTCCTGTGCAATATTATAGGTACTAGGACAGAGTACAGAGTTGGCTTAAAGTTTGGTCGAATACTGTCTTTCTGATGCACTTGTGTGTGGGGGGGTGAAGGTGTGTGTGTGGGTGTATGCTAAGTGGCCAACACTGTTAAAACTTTGCCCATCAACTCCTGCCATGTTTTGTGAAAATGCAGCAAGTGTGCAGCGGTGTCTATCTGACCTCAATGTGTGTCTGTGACTGAGGTCACACTTCCCATTGTCAAGGTATCCCTCTTTCTATGTGACCATGGGATTCCCAGAGCCACCTAATAGCATAATCCCTTCTCACTCAAACCCTTACACTTGGTCATTAAAACTTCACCAGATTTCCCAGGATTTAGTTCTTAGTTTCAAGGGGGAAAAAGGAAGTGGTCTTCTCCAAGAGGGGCCAGGGGATTCTATGGAAATCATCGAAAAATCAAAGAGGTAAATCTTCCTGTGACACAAGGAGTGAGTGACAAGGTCCCTAGGATGTCTGAGAATACATTAGGAACAACATCCTTCAGTAGCCCCTACTTGATGTCAGACACTTTGACCCGAGTGGCCCTTTTTGGCAATTAGTCCCGCTCAGTCCCCATTGACTTCATTGCCTCTCACACAGTAAACACACTAACCCTGGAAAGAACTCTTGAAAGCAACACAATTACAGGAACAAACTCAGAGTGAACTCCAGTATTTTATCATCTTATTAGGAGGTGGTGTCCATGAGGTGACTACAAATTATCTGCTGTACTTTCTCTCAACATACGCACTAAAGGAACCCACTATCGGCTCTATACACATCAGACACACAAGATGGAAACAGACAAGGGAAAATGCAATGAGCATGCCTATTTTAGAGTACAAAAGAAAAAGGACAGCAGTCACTAGGCCATATCATTGCTGAAACCTTCCAGAAATCTATTTCCTCTTTTCTGTAGGTGGAGACAGCTCTAATGACTTCCATTATCCTTTGCTACCATCACAGCCCTCTTTGTACGGGTGACCGAACCAACGTGAAATTCTACCATGTTCTGAATGCGTCCAATCCTTTTATTCAACTTGAAACTGAGCAAATAACCACAGATCGATTTGGGACCTATGGGGAGGCTGCCAAGGGCTCTTCATTACTTCACTTCCGTATGACCCGGGGTAAATTTTTAAGGAAACTGAACATCTGACCATGTTTCCTCTGTATATCTAGTTACAAAGCCAGGTAGAGTTTCACAAGAAATCCATGGTGCAGACATAAATGATTTCGTAACTCACTGCGGGAATCATGTAAATTCTATTTCTATCACATCACCGTTACAGAGAGAAGTTACAGAAAAGACATTTGTTTATTAAGAAAAGCTAAACACTCAGAGTAAATGCAAAACTGCCTGTCCTGGGTGAACTGGCAGGAAATAAAAAATTTTCATTTCATGGCTGTTTTATTCAAGTAGGGCCATGGGACTTTCCCACAGGTGTCAGAAAGGCTGTAATAGAAAGATAAGGGTAAGGGGTGTACTGAGAGGGGATTTGGAATGTGAATAACTGAGTGAGTAACAGGGTGGGAGGGAATGGGTCTGAGCTGAGCACGGCTGAGTGGGAGCCATACTCTACAGTGTAAAGAGAAAGGGGCACACATGGGGGCTCCCTTCTACCTACCTGAAGTCCAAAGCTCACAGGTCCCTCCACTCAACCAGAAAAAAAACAAAAATAAAACTCCTATGCTGTCTCCTTCTCAGGTTAGGCATGGGGAATATGCAACTTCGTTTCAGGAAAGGTTGAGACCCGGACTTAGAAAAAGCTAACTTGTTCATGTAAAGAATGCTCATGGATGACCATACCCTGCTCCCACCATCCCTGCAGACTGAGAAAGAAAAAGGCCATTTCACAGGGGAGAAGCTTCAGGCTCCAACAGTGCCCAGGGCAGTCACTGCTTTGCAGAGTGTGAACCCTGGCTGGAGAAGGATGCAAGGTGAAGTCTTTGATCAGGGCACACAGTATCAGCTCTCCCTGACAGTCTTCCTTGTAGGTCCCACGCTTCTCCCCCCACTAACGTGGGGTTATGACACCTCCATTGCCATCCCCTACAGTGCCTACCACTGTAACCTATCCCATGTCAGAGCCTGGACCTTGACCTAAGAAGACCCCTCCTGACCCAATCGTCCATTCCTAAGAGTGACTTTTCTCCTTGGAATGTCTGCTTTTGGGTGGACTCTGGGCAGCCCCATCTGTCAGAGGTCCTCTAAAGATTCCAGTCCTCAGTGTGTCACGATTCTTGCCTTCTCAGTAAGTCTCTGTTTGCCTTATGAACAATTTCTTGCATTCACAGTCAGAAAGGGGGAGGAGATTTGTTTTAAATTTCAGGGAGTCTATGATATGTCTTGGAATTTTCCATGCAAAAAACAATGATCAGCATGAGGAGACTGGGACAATTTTGTGTAGAAAGCAATGTCTGCAACTGTCCCAAACTGGGACCTTCCCAATGTCCATCAAGAGTAAAACTGGTATGTATGTGTTGATCTATTTATAAAACTTGAGAGTGTACAGCAGTGAAAATGAAGGAACTACAGCTGCACACAGCAATACACATGAATCCTAACAAGAGAGATGTGAACTAAAGATGCATGACCCAGAAGGAGCCCTCGGGGAAAATCACCTACAAGCAACATTCAACAAAGCAGTGAAACTCAAAGAAAAGCAAAGAGGAAAGGCAGAAGCAGGGCTGCCCATGGGGGCAAGAAGGTTACATGGCAGGGAAGCGATAGATAGGAACCAATGGGCATCACCAACAGGCCATGCCTAATATTGAAGTGCTATTTCAATAATTATTCACCAAAATATGGATTGTTTGGTAACTTTGATCAACTTTTTGCAAAGACCTTAATTTTACAGTCAATAAAACTGAAGAGGAAAATAAAGAAAGAGAAGGAACAAACGGAAGGAGGAGAATTCTAACACATTCCTTCTTCAAATTCTAATATAGTTTTTGAGTTGTTTTCTATTATCAGAGAAAGAGAACTTCAGGACAGGTCCTGAGTCTTCCACCTCGGGTGAAGACTTCACCATGGCTGAAGTCCAATCACCTGCACCTGCACCTGCCCGCACATGGGTCTGGAGCTATGAAGCACACAAATCAAGGACGGCACTTAAGAATCTCACCTGTCTCCTTGAATCTGCAGAAGAAGCAGGAACTCTGAGATTCCAATGAACATGGACACCCAAAGAGAAAGGAGATGGTGTGGCTGGAGCCCACGTGTGTGAGAGTGGTCACCACTCACCAGAGCCAAGGGGCCGGGGTGGGCTCATGAGGACACAAGGACTTTCTCCACCTCTCCCCCAAGTTTCTGCTGAGGATCAAGGGCAGTGCTCTCTCAGAGACTCTGGAGCAGAGAACAGAATTACATTCGAGGGCCAAAGCCTTCTCCACAATCCCCACCTGTTTCTTATTGTACAAGTTAGAAAAATGCACACCTGTCAGGTGGATTCTGTACAGTGGAGAAAATGCTTCAGGACAGGTATGGAGGATGAACATCAGAACTTCTCCTTGCATCATCCTTATCTGTGCATTTCCCTGGTGATCCTTTTTCTCCCTGATACCTCCTCTTCCTCTGTCATAGGCCTGCAAACAGGTGTGGTTGTGACTAAGCTTCTTTCTAACATCTTACATCTTACCCCACAGGGAAACCTTGCTGGGAGGGGCTTGGAAACAGGAACGAAGCCAGAGGGCAGGGCTGCCAGGGACCATTTAAATGCTGCAACTCCAAGAGATTCACACAGAAGACTGGACACAATTTGCAACAGCTACCCAGAGGGAGACAACAATGTCACCACTACCTGTGAGTTAAAAAGGCACAGCCTTCAATAATCTCAAGTCACAGAAAAAAGAAAAGAGGGAGATTATATGAGATGCAAATATGAGCATTTCTACTGTGAGCTGTAAGCTTGTGAATGAGATAAGCTAGGGCTCTCACGTCTGAGATGCTTGTGGGTGTGGGGTGTGGACCCTGGGCCGCTGCAACCCTCTGTGACCAAGTGATGGTTTCTGCTGAGAATGGTGTCTGTTGAGATTATATGAGTTTAGGTGGGAGGTGGATGGCCCATCAGGACATGCGGGTATGTGCGTGAGTGTAAGGGGGTGACTATGCTTTGTCATGGTAACTGTGATGTGACTGTGTGAGCACAGCCAGATCAGTCTGTGAGCATCTTTATATGCACAGCGAGTGGGCATGTGTGACTCTGAGTGGTGCGGCTCCGTGTGACTGTGGGTGTGTGTGCTGGGATGTGACTGGGTGTTGAACTGGAAACATGCACGTGGCCTTCTGTGCATGTGAAGGTTTCTCCGCACACAGCAGCGCCTCTGATGAAGCAGCTGTGCCTCTTCCCATGTGTGTCAGTGTGGATCCCAGGTGGCAGAAATGGTGGGGATTTTGGGGACTGTAGGTTACCAAGGACTGGTCTCTGAGCATTCATGAGAGCAGAATGCTCAAATTCTCGGGAGCCTCTTCTCATGCACAGTCTGGGAGAGGGAGGCAGACTTTGTGCAGAGCATCTGCAGATGGGATCTGCACACAGTGACCACTGGCTCCTGCCTCCAGCCTCAGGTCTCTCCCCGTCCCACATCCTAGCCTGTCCTTCACACTGAGCACCAGAATGGTGGGCAGATTTTGATTTACTAGGTAAGAACATTAGGGGACTTGGTTTCAGATATAGAATCACCCAAAACCAGCAAGGAACTTTAGCCTCAGTTCAGACAGGGCTTACAGTGAATATTCATGAAGAAGTTCGCTGAGGCCTGTAATCCCAGCACCTTGGGAGGCTGAGGTTAAAGGATCACCCGAGGCCAGGGGTTAGAGACCACCCTGGGCAACACAGCAAGATTTTGTCTTTCCAAACATTTAAACATTTGCTGGGCATGCTGATGTGTGCCTGTAGTCCCAGATGCTTGGGGACTGAGGCTGGAGGATTGCTGCTGTCCAGGCATTCAAGGCTGTAGTGAGCTGTGATGGTGCCACTGCATTCTGGGAATTAGGGTAAAGGTTTTACACATATTAACTCCTATATTACTGAAAATGTCCTACAAAGTAGGACCTTTAGAAAATCCTGCTTGTATTGGGGAAACGGAGGTGGGGGAGTTCAAGTAGTGAATCGAATGGTACACTGTTGGCAGAGTAAAGTGATTCACCCCTGTACATCAGCAGTTTGGGAGGCCAAGGCAAGAGGATCTTTTGAACCTAGGAGCTCCAGACTAACTGGGACAACATAAAGAGACCCTGACTCTCCACAAACATAAAATATGATCTGCTTCTGTGGTGTGGAGGTGTAGTCTCAGCTACTTAGGGGGCTGATGTGAGAGGACTGCAGGAGCCCTGGAGGTTGAGGCTACAGTGAGTGAGCAGTGATGGGCCCACTGTACTCAAGTCTGGGGAATATAGTAAGACCCCATCTTAAGAATAGTGTTCAAAAAATGTTAACCTCTCACTTCTAGTAGAAGGCAGAATCAAGGAGAAAACTGAGGCAGCCCAGTTTCTGAAGCTTTGCTTTTAAGTATGTATTCAAGAATACAGGGTTCTGATTGTGGTCAGGTGGGAGAGGGGAGGCCTCAGGGTCTACCCTGCAACATCTAACCAACCACCTAAAGGGAATCTGTTACAGCGGGGAGGAACCACATAGCCTGGTGCCTCTCACTCAGTCTCAATTTTCTGGCAGGTGCCATACACAGAGGCTGTGTCCCTGCATATTGGTACTTCTGTGACAATCAAAGGGAAACCTGTCCAACCTTTCATGTGAGTATTTTTGTGTCCAAAAGTGGTGGGGCGGAGGAGGGAGAACATTTGCTCAGGGGGTGACCTCATGTGAGTGATGTGAAAATGTCTAGCTGGCAGGATGGAGCCACCATGCAGGTACAGGTCCTGGAGACCCTCCAGCACCAGGCAAAAAACCTGCAGTGGCTGCACTGTGGGCCTGTCATGAAGCCTAGGGGAGGAGGACAGTCAGGGGTTGAGATTGTGGCTCTTTATCTATAAAGGGCCACAAAATTTTCATGGGGTGAACACTCATAAGGTTAGTGACTGTAGTTCAGTCTCTGTCTGGGAATGAGGGGCAGAGCATTTTCTCCCACCCTTCCCTAGGGCAGAAGGAGCTGAAGCAGCCCCACAGAGAGGAAGCCTGCATTATCATCAGGAAGGCTTCTGTCTGCCCTGGAGAAAAATGGGAAGGATTTGTGGGTATATTGTGTGGGTACGTTGTGTGTGTACCCAACAAGACAGGGACCTGCTCAATACACGGTGTGCTTTGTCTTCAGCAATGAACCACAGCTACAGGTGGATTTTCACACTGCGATGGATGAGGTCTCAGACATCGCTTTCCATTTCCAAGTGTACTTTGGCCGTTATGTGGCCATGAACAGCCGTGAGAATGGGGCCTGGAAGCAGGAGGTGAAATCCGACAATATGCCCTTTGAGGATGGCAAAGAGTTTGAGCTGAGCATCTCAGTGGACAACAATGGGTACCAGGTGAGTGCCCAAGGAGCTCCCAGCACCTGGCATCCATGGGCTCCCAGAGCAAGAGACAGCTCTCCCCATCCTCCAAGAAACTCTTGGAGCCTATTTCCCACAACTTCCTCTGTCTCGAGCTTTTCCTCACACACCGAGGGGATACTTAACTTTTATAGTTTTCCTCTCTCTTTCAACAAGTGTTGTTGCGTGCGCTGCCATCATCTCTGCTTGCACTGCCATCCACAGCTCCTTCCCAAATCTGACCAGGGTCAAGGGTGACTCACCTACCATTTCCTCCATGGTGGAGAATCTCCTCCATCTTCATCCACAGTTCTCATTTCCACTTATGCTATTATTTCAATTTTCATGTAGCTAAATGAATAAAAGTGTTTTAGTCAGTCCAATATGAAGACTTTCTGTTACTCCTGATGACAGAGTCTCAGAAGCATATTACTAGCTTCTCTCCTCTTCCTCTATAGACAGTCTATGCTTATGGGCGCATATATATACACACACATATATATTTTCATTTCTTTTAAACAGATGCTGGCATAGATTTATCTACACATAACACTTTAAGAACTACAGTTATTTATACCCAAAGTATATACCTTGGAGAAATCATCTATCCACTGCGCTGTCTCATTTTTTAAGGACTGCATATTATTCCCCTCAAAAAATTAACAAAACTTGTTGAGTATGATCTTTACAAAAGCACTGAGGTTTTTTCCAATGTTTTGCTCTCACAGGGATGCTGCATTAAGCTTCCTAATTATTAGAAACCTTTTATCATTATCAACCTCCCAATACTTATATTGGAAGGTAATTACAAACAAATGGAATAACCCATTCAAAATTGTTTGCCTTAAATTAGAGAATACAGCCTAGAAGAGGACCTCCTATAGAGCCTCAGTAATGAAAAATGTGATCAAATGTTCTAACATTTCAAAGTGTATGCTAAAGGATTCATATTTTATTCAGATTTAAGTCAGGAATTTTCCCCCTATAAGATGTTAAAGATGACATCTAATGCTTTGCAACATCTGTGCATTTCCATCTCTCTGAGAACACTTGGGTTTTATTCTTTGACACCACCAGCTGAGATCTGGGCTACTCCAACGAGAACCTGGGCCATGAGAAATGAATGTGAGTCAGTTCACGTAACTGAAATGTATGCATTCAGTGAACACTGTCAAGCACTAACCCCGTGGCAGGCCCTGTGCAAAATGATGAGATTCAAGTTTATGAGACACAGTACCTGACCATGGGGATCTTCCAGGATAGAGAGAAGACCAAACAAACACATATGACACAGAGTGGTAGAACCTCTCTGGAGAATGAGAGGAAATGCTGAAAATATAGTGAGCACTATCTCAAATGATCACTAAAGGTAGTCTGTAAAAAGTTACTGGCTTCAGATGTATAATTAGGCGTTTTCTGGTTGCATGTTGCAGGTACTAGGACATACTGGAGAGCAGGTTGAAAGCTTGTTTAGTGAAATACTGTCTTTCTGATGAATTTTTCCTCTTCTAGGTAACTGTCCATGGCCAGTGCTATTACACCTTTAACCATCGACTCCCACTAGGGTCTGTGAAGATGGTGCAAGTCTGGAGAGATATCTCCCTTACCTCAGTTGTTACCCGCAATTAAGGGTGATAGCCAGACTCTTCACTTTCAAAAATTCCTGTTTCTATGTGGCCATGGATTTTCAGAGCTGGCTAACAACATGATCTCTCCTGACTTCAGTTCTTACACCTGCTCATTAAAACTTGATCAAACTTTACAGAATTTGGTTCTTTCTTTCAGGGGGAAAAAGAGAGTGGTCTTTACTAAGAGGGCCTCAGGGATTCTATGGGTGGCATGAAGGAGTCAAAGGGAATAAATCTTCCCGGCACAAAAACAATGAGTGACAAGTGCACTGAAACACCTGAGAAGACATTAGGAATAACAGCCTTCTGCAGCATGGACTTTATGTCAGACACTGAACTAAAATCGCTACCCAATGTCAGATGAGTCACTGCACTGAAATGTCAGGTAGCTGCGTTTTCAGCCACACAGGGATAAGCGATGGGATTGGAGGCTTGAAAAACTGAGCCATGACAGGGTTGGGGAAGCTGTGTCTGGGCTGAGCAGGGCTGTGTAGGAGTCCCACTCTCTATACTGAAAGCGGAGGGGCAAGAAACCTTGAGGGCTCCCATTCTCCCACCTGAACCCAAAATGTCACATATTCCTCCACTTAACCAGGAAAAGAAAAACAAGAAGAAAACCGCTTCTGAAGGAAACTCATATACTTTTTTCCCTAAGTTCCAGAAAAAGGCATATACAGTATCACTTCTGGAAAGGCAAATCTCACATGTACAAATCTGATTTATTCATTTAGAGAGTGCTCATGGATGAACAAGCCCTTCTCCCATCCTTTCTGCAGACTGAGAAAGGGAAAAGTCATTTCACAGAGGAGCGGCTATAGGCTCAGTGAACAGAGTACCCATTACTTTGCAGAGTGTAAATATTTGGAGGTCACTACTTTAAGAGTGTAAATCTTGGACAGGGATGAATGCAAGGCAAATCCTTTGATCAGAGCACACAACGTTGGTTCTCACTGACGGTCTCCCTGTAGCCATCATTCTTCTCCACCCACAGACACAAGGTTAGGACGCCTTTACTGCGACCCCTGCAGTACTCTCACTGCCTCTCTTCCCCCTGTTGCTGCATCTCAGAAGACAACAATTGATGATCCAGCCCTCCTTTAAGAGTGATTTTATCCCTAGAGCGTCTCCTTTGGGGAGAATTCTGGGTCAGCCCCTTCCACCTGAGTTGCTCTAAAAACATCACTTTTCAGAGGGTCTTGATTCCTGTCTTCCCAACAAGTCTCTGTATTTATCCTGGACAATTTTTCTATTCACCAGTCAGAAAGGGAGATATCTGCTTTACATGTCAGGGAGTCCAGGGTCTTTCTGGGGACTCTCCTTAAAAAAAAAAAGGAAATTATCATCCTGAAGAGACTGGGACAATTTTGTATAGAAGGCAGTGTTTGCCAGTCTCAAGCTAGAAACCATCGATGTTCATCAAGAGTAAAACTGCTAAGTATGCGTGGGCAGATTCATAAAACGCAGGAGTGGAGATCAATGAAAAGGAAGGAACTACAGCGGCACACAGCAATATGGATGACTCCTAAAAATGAAACGTGAACAAAAGATGCATGACCGATAAAAAGCCCTCCAAGACAAAGCACATAATATGTTTAAGCAGTTTATGACCTTAGTAAAAGATAATTGGGAAGCTTTCTCCATATGGATGTAGACAAGTCTCTAAGTTATAATGGTAACTAAAAAATGAAGGCATGAGCTAGTGTATATATATTATATACAAAATGTAACTGTGTATATTGCATACACTATACACGTGTGTGTATATATATATACACGCACACATATATCTGTATGTGTGTGTGTGTATAGTCAATTATCACATATCCAATAGGCTCTCTCTATAAAATATATGGAGGGGAAATAACCTATACTCGCCTTTGCCTTTTCATGTATGACAACACTTTGGAAGAAAACAACAAATTAACAATAATTCCGATGGACGCTGGGCTAAGGCGCTTGCGAGCTGGCATCATGGGCTCCGTCTCTTGCGCCGCACACGTCCACAACCACCCAGCAGGCTTCGTCAAACCCTCTTACCCGGCTGACCCAAGCCGAAGCTGCGCTTGGCCGAAGTCAGACTAGAGGGCTTCGGGATCCAGCTGGGGGCGTGGGAGGGCAGCCGGGCCGGAGCTGCACTCATGCGGAGTCAGGGCTCGGGGACTATCCCCGGTGCGGCCCAGATCCCGCCTACGGCCGCCTACCTCTTCCTGAGGAATGTCGCTGCCGCCATTCATCGCGCCCGTCTGTCTGCCACTGCTATTTGCCTGCAGGTCTCATATCACCGACGGCCAAGCTAACCTGAGAAGGTCGGGAAAACCGGAACAGCACAACTACGCAGTTGCGCGGGTGCGCACTGAAGTGCATGCGCATGCGCATGCGTATTTCTGTCGGTGCGCTTGCTTATTCACAGGCGCCTACCCTCCTGAGCGTCCGTGGGGACGAGCAAGTGTGTCTTCAACCTCCTGCGCCCAAACGGAGGTGAACTTCTGGAAAGACTCCATAGGCGGAGTCTGAGGCTGCAGGTGCAGACTGGAGAGAGAAGGTAATGGGGCAGGAGTAAGGGCTCCAGAGCTTTGGAACCGTCTTCCTGCAGCTTTCATGTGCCTTCAGAGTCTGCTTTAAGCCTGATCTCACATAGACCATTTCTAGTTGACAATGGAGAGCTGCTGTGAATGTCCAACTCTTTAGATGGTTGGTCAGACACACCTGGCCAGGTCTTGTCCAGTAGCCAGGTCTCATAGTAAATTGGAGGCCACTGGTAAGCATTCACTCTCTGCTAAGGCCCAGTAACAAGACAAATGCTTTTTCCCAAAAGCTGAGTAGTTATCCACAAGGATGGTATGGCTTTGCTCTAAAATCTTAAGGGTCTGTACTGTGATTCACGTATGGGACCCTGCCAAAGATTCTAAGAGCATCTCTACCTGCCACTGACCCTTCAAGCACCATTTCTCCCGCTGAATCCCAGGCCAGAGAAACGTGCATGACAGCCTGGGTCTGTCTGGTGCAGTCTTCCCTTGTTCCGGGCCCCACACAAAACTAATAGCTTTAAAAAATACGGTGTATGTGGGTGAGTGGAATGTACTCAAGTGAGGTATGTACAGCATCCAAAATTCAAAGAGTCTGACTAGGCATGTGTTCCTAGTCAGGAGGGGCCTTATGCAAAGACTCCACCTGCATATGAGAAGGGACATCTTTAGATGCGCCAGTCACTTGACGTCCTTGAAATTTCACAAAATGGGAAATACCCTGAATTTTTCTGGTATTTACTCCTGACTGATGCACACAAGCATCTAACCAGTGTGTCTAACGTCATGGCCACCTCCTGATCACCAGGTCTCATCAGCCTAGTATCATCAGTATAAAGGATCAGCATGTTGTCTTCTGGAAAAAAGAAGTGAACATAATGTCTTGCCTTGCAAGATGGCAGAATAGAAGGCTCCACCAATCTTACCCCCATGTCTTCATAAATTTATGAAGACATAAATTTAACAAGTATCTACGGAGGAAAAACACCTCCATAAGAACCACAAAGCAGGTGAGTCCTCATAGATACCTGGTTATAAGTCCATATCACTGAAAGAGGCACTGAAGGAATAGAGCAAACAGACTTGAATTGCTAATGCCACTCCTTCTTCATCCAGGCAGTAGTGGTGTGGTGCCTTTTGAAAGGTATCTTTTCCTGTCTTTTGTCTACTGTTTTGTTTTGTTCTTTTTTCTTTTGAGACAGGGTCTCATTCTGAAACCTAGGCTGAAGTGCAGTGGTGCAAACTGGGCTCAGACGATCCTCCCAGCTCAGCCTCCTAGTATCTGGGATTACAGTTGTGTGTTTGAGAACGTCCAGCTAATTTTTCTATTTTTCATAGGAACAGGGTTTTGCCATGCTGCCCAGGCTGGTCTTGAACTCCTGGGCTCAAGCCATCCACTTGCCTCAGCCACCCAAACTACTGGAATTATAGGCATGAGCCACTATGCCCAACACTTTGCCCACTTTTTTATGGTTTTTTTTTTTTGAAAAGTTGTTAAAGTTCTTTATAGATGCTAGATATTAGACCATTTTCAGATAAATCATTTACAAATGTCATCTCCCATTCTGTAGGTTGTCTGTTGTCTCTGTTAATAGTGTCCATTGCTGTGCAGAAGCTCTTTAGTTTAAATGGATCCATTTGTCAATTTTTGTTTTTCTTATGATTGCTTTTGGCATTTTTGTCATGAAACTTTTGCCCATTCCTATATTCAGAATGGTATTGCCTGGGTAGTCTTCTAGGTTTCTTATAGTTTTGGGTTTTACATTTAAGTCTTTCATCCATCTTGTGTTGATTTTTCTATATAATGCAAGGAAGGGGTTCACATTCAATCATCTGCATATAGCTAGCCAGTTATCCCAATGCCATGTCTTGAATCAAAAGTCCTTTTTCCATTGCTTGTTTGGTCAACTTCGTCAAAGATGAGATGGTTGTAGGTGTGCGACCTTATTTCTGGGCTCTCTGTTCTGTTCCACTGTGGAGGCCGGCACGTCTGCCGGGGGGCTCTTGGCCAGCAAGAGGGTCCCAAGCTGGAAAGGGGGGTGCACGGAAGAGAAGAAGAAAGAACAGACGGGGTCTGGAAGGTTCAGAAGTCAGATGCTTCATCAACAGCTTTATTGAACTCAGGGTCTGATTATATACATTACAAGTAGAAGTGTTTACATCATGGGATCAGTGTTTCGTGGGAACAGAAAGTTTTACAATACAATCACAAGTCACCATATTTTGGATAAATATGCTGGGAACAGGGAGATACATAATCAGGTTAAAGCGGGGGGTGCAATTATCAGTCACAAGAGTCCGGGTGCAATATCTAAGTTTAAAAGTTTACAAGAAACTATTTATCTAGGGCAGGAGTTTCACAAGAAAATCACAGGCTACATTATAAATCATTAAGTCACAAGCAGTATTGTAAATACCATATCAAGGGTCCAGGTGCAGGAAAGACATAAACAAAGCAATTTTTACTATCAGCTTGCTTTGAAGATTTAAGTCGTAACTTTAAGAAGAAACTATAATGAATAGAGAAAAGTGGACACTGTGAGAACCAAAAGTGGATACCGTGAGAACCAAAAGTGGACACTGTGCCTCCCATCGCCTCAGCACAATAGAGTAATAACTCATGTTATTTTTTGTATATCACATAAGCCTTCTTGCAGTCCTTCTTTCTCATAGCTCGACTACCTCCAACAGGGGGCCTGTGTCTGGGATCAAGCTCAACCATATGGTGTGACCCACTACTTGGGGGTCTCACATGGGAGCGTTCCCACATTCCACTGGTCTATGGACCTGTTTTTGTACCAGTACCATGCTGTTTGGTTATGTGGCCCTGTAGTACAGTCGGAAGTTGGGTAATGTGATGTTTCCATCTTTGTTCTTTTTGCTTAGAATTGTCTTGGTTATTCAACTCATTTTTGGTTCCGTGTGCATTTTTAAATAGTTTTTTATAATTCTGTGACAGGTGTCATTGGTGGTTCAATAAATATAGCATTGAATCTGTACATTTCTTCGGGCAGTATGGCTGTTTTAATGATAATGATTCTGGCTATCCATGAGCATGGAATGTTTTTCTATTTATTTGGGTCACCTCTGTGTTTTTAAGCAGTGTTTTGTAATTCTCATTGAAACAATCTTTCACCTCTCTGGTTAGCTATATTCCTAGGTATTTTATTCTTTTTATGGCAATTGTGATTGGAATTGCATTCCTGATTATGACCTATGCTTCACTGTTGTTGACATATAAGAGTTCTAGTGACTTTTACACGTTGATTTTGTATCCTGAAACTTTCCTAAGGTTGTTTAAGAATTGTTTGGGTGGAGACTATGAGGTTTTCTTTTCTTTCTGAGATGGAGTTTTGCCCTTCTCACCCAGGCTGGAGTGCAGTGGCGCTATCTGGGCTCACTGCAACCTCCACCTCTGGGTTCAAGCAATTCTCCTACCTCAGCCTCCTGAGTAGCTGGGATTACAGGCTCCTGCCACCATGCCCATCTAATTTTTGTATTTTTAGTAGAGACAGGGTTTCACCACATTGGCCAGGCTGGTCTTAAAGTTTTAACCTCAGGTGATTCGCCTGCCTCAGCCTCCCAAAGTGCTGGGATTACAGGTGTGAGCCACCGTGCCTGGCCAAGGTTTTCTAAATATAGAATTATGTCTGCAAACAGGGATGGTTTGACCTCTCTCTCTATTTGAATGCCCTTTCTTTCCCTTGCCTGATTACTCTGGCCAAGACTTCCAATACTCTATTGAATAGGAATGGTGAGCGGGCACTGCAGAAATTGTGGTTTGAAAATCCAAATTCAATTCCTTCTCCATTCATCATACATATTTTGAGCTGTTCTTTATCAAATACAAAACAAAACAAAACAAGAAATTTATCTTTTAATTCTGTCTTATTGGCCCCTACTTGCAAATACAGGCCCAAATGCCCCAGTATTCAGCACCACGTACAGCACCACAGAGGTCTCACAACTTTGGGGACCTGGGCATCAAGGACAACATTATCAATGAGTAGATTTATTCTTTGGGGCTTTCCACAAAAACTGAAAAGCCCTACAGACTTTCCACAAGGCAAGGCTTTAGAGTCCAGAAATAACCTTCTGTGTTTTGATCAATGCTATATTTTCTGGGAGAAGACCATGAATTTGGGTTGAGGATTATAAAAAAGATGTTGAGTGGGTCCTCAGATGCAATTCAAAAATCATTTGGTGAATAGTTTCTGGACTTTATGTCTTCTCTTTTTATCTGAGACATCACTCCTGGCCACCATGAGCATAAGGTAGTAGGAGACTGTCTTTTCTCCAGTGTATATTCTTGGCACCTTTGTTGAAAATGAGTTCACTGTAGATGTGTGGATTTGTTTCCAGGTTCTCCAGTCTGTTCCATTGGTCTATGTGTCTGTTTTTATGGCAGTACTATGTGTTTTTGTTTGTTTGTTTGTTTGTTTGTTTTGGTTACTATAGCTCTGTAGTGTGATTTAGAGCCAGGTAATGTGATTCCTCCAGTTTTGTTCTTTTTACTTAGATTGGCTTTGGCTATTCTCAGTTATTTGTGATGTCATATAAATTTTAGGTTTCTTTTTTTCTGCTTCTGTGAAGAATGTCATTGGTATTTTCATAAAGATTGTATTCAATCTGTAATGCCTTAGGTAGTATGAACATTTTAACAAACAAATGATTCTTCTAATCCATGAACATACATTTTTTTCATTTTGTGACCTCTTTGATTTCTTCCATCAGTGTTTTATACTTTTCAGAGATCTTTCAATTTTCTGGTTAAATAACTTTCTGGGCATTTGTGGCTATTGTAAATAGGATTACTTT
This sequence comes from Saguinus oedipus, assembly GCA_031835075.1. Classification (NCBI taxonomy): domain Eukaryota; kingdom Metazoa; phylum Chordata; class Mammalia; order Primates; family Cebidae; genus Saguinus; species Saguinus oedipus. Next base: position 42,627,957 of record CM063187.1, on the reverse strand, counting down.
TTAATTTGTTTTTCAGATTGTTTGCTGTTGCCATGTAGAAATGCTGCTAATTTTTATATGTTGATTTTGTGTCCTGCAACTTTTCTGAGCTTGTTTATGAGTTCTAGTATTTTTTTCTATGGACTCTTTAGGTTTTTCCAAATATAAGATCATGTTATCTTTTCCTTTCCAATTTGTAAGCCCTTTGTTTCTTTCTGTTGTCTAATTGCTATAGCTAGGATCTTTGGTACTATGTTGAATAACACTATGAAAATGGCCATCCTTGTTGTGTTTCAGATCTTAGAGGAAAGGCTTTCAAGTTTTCTCCATTCCATATGACACTAGCTGTGGGTCTGTCATATATAGCTTTTATTATCTTGAAGTATGGGCCTTCCATCACCAATTTATTGAGAGATCACGAAGAAGTGTCACATTTTATCAAGTGCTTTTTCAGTATTAATTAAAATGATCATATCATTTTTATTCTTCATTCTGTTGATAATAGGTATCACATTTATTGATTTGCATATATCAAACCATTCTTGAATCCCAGGGATAAATCACACTTGGACATGAGAAATGATCTTTCTTTAATGTATTGTTAAATTTGGTTTGCTAGTATTTTGTTTAGGATTTTTGTATCAATATTTATTAGAGATATTGGCCTGTGGTGTATGGTTTTCTTTCTTTTATAGATGTCTTTGTGTGGTTTTTGTATCAGGGTATTGCTGGCCTCATTGAATGAGTTTGGGAGTATTTCCTTCTCCCTCTATGTTTCTGCATAGTGTTAGCAGGATTCATATTAATTTTTTCTTAAATGTTCAGTAGAATTCAGGAGTGAAGCTATCAGGTGTCTAGATATTCTTCTTTGGGGGACTTTATTGTGGCTTCTATTTCATTACTTATTATTGGTCATTCAGGCCTTTAATTTCTTTATGATTCAATCTTGATACGTTTCATGTGTCTGAGAATTTGTTCATTTCATCTAGATTTCTCAATTTATTGGTATATAGTTGCTTATAGTCACCATTACTGATCTTTCAAATTTCTGTGGTATCAGTCATAATGTGTCTTTTTTTGTTTCTGATTTTATTAATTTATAACTTCTCTCCTTTTTTTCTTAGTCTGGGTAAGAGTTTGCCAATTTTGTTTAACTTCTCAGAAAACCAACTTTTTGTTTCATTGATATTTTGTATTGTTTTCTTCGTTTTAATTTTATTTGTTTCTGCTTTGAATCTTTATCTTTTTTCTTCTAATTTTGGGTTTGGTTTTCTCTTGCTTCTCTAATTCTTTAAGATTCACTATTAGATTGTTTATTTAAAGCTTTTACACATTTTGATGTCGGCAGTGATAGTTAAATTTTCTTCTTCATACTGCCCTTGCTGTATCCCATAGGTTTTGGTATGTTGTGTTTTCATTATCATTTGTTTCAAGAAAATTTTTAATTTCCTTTTTAATTTCTTTATTAACCCACTTGTCATTCAGGTGCATGCTGTTTAATTGCTATAGATTTGTATAGATTTCAAAAACACTTCTTGTTATCAAATTTTCAGTTTAATTTCATTGTGGTCAAAAAAGATGCTTTGTATTATTTCAATTTTTTCAATGTTTCATGACCTAACATATGGTCTATCCTTGAGAATAATCTGTGTGCTGAGGAAGACAGTGTGTATTCTGCAGCCATTTGATGAGATGTTCTGTAAATACCCATTAAATCTATTTGGTCTATAATGTGGATTAAGTTTCTTTAATTTCTGTCTGGAAGACCTATCCAATGCTGAAAGTGAAAAATAAATATCCAGCTATGATTGTATTGAGGCTTATTTCTCTCTTTAGCTCTAATAATATTTCCCTTATATACCTGGTGCTCAAGTATTCGGTGCACATATATTTAAATTTGCTATATCCTCTTGCTGAATTAATACCTTTATCATTATATATTGACCTTATTATCTCTTCTTAGAGTTTTTGTCTCAAAATCTGTTTTGTTGAATATAAGTATAGCTACTCCTGTTCTTGTTTCATTTCCATTGACATGAAATGTCTTTTTTTATTCCTTTGTCTTCAATCTATATGTGCCTTTATAGGTAAAGTATATTTCTTATAGACAATAGATCAATTGGTCTTGTTTTTTCATCCATTCAGCCACTGTATGTCTTTAGATTGGAGAGTCTCGTCCATTTATATTCAATATTATCATTGACAAATATGTAAAGACTTAGTCCTGATATCTTATTTTTTGATTTCTGGTTGTATTTTTGTCTTTTTCTAAATGTTCCTTTATCGAAGGTAACCTTATCTGGTGATATAATTTCATTTCTTGCTTTTTATTTTTTTGCGTATCCATTGTATTTTTTTTGGATCGAGATGACCATGAAGCTGGCAAATACTAACTTATGGCCCATATTTTAACCTGATAACACTTAACACTGTTTACATATACAAACAATCAAGAAGAAAACTCACAGAAGCTCTATACCTTAACCTCATCACCCCTGCTTTTTAGCTTTTTGTTATTTTTACTTGTATTGTACTCTCTATATCTTCAAAAGTTGTAGTTATTATTTTCAGGAAATTGACAACTCATAAGCCCAGGTCAGTGCCTCATCTAGGGATAAGGGAACTCTTAAGGGCAGAAGGGGCTGAAGCAGCCTCCCAGGGATGAGGCCTGCAGTATCACCAAAAAAGGTTTCTGTCTGCCCTTGGGAAAGCTGGGAAGAGAGATTTGTGTGTGTCCAGTGTGTGCCCCAAAGGGGGAGACCTGCCCAACATACAGTGTGCTTCACCTTCAGCAAGGACCCAGAGCTGCAGGTGGATTTTCACATCAGGATGAATGAGGAGACAGACATCGCCTTCCATTTCTGAGTGTACTTTGGTCATTGGGTGTTAATGAAGAGCCATGTGTGTGGGGTCTGGCAGTGTGAGGTGAGATGCCACAATATGCCCTTTGAGGATGGCAAGCCATTTGACCTGTGTATCTTCGTGGTGATGCCAATGAGTACCAGGTGAGCACCCCATTGAATATGCACATTCAATGCAATTCCCATAAAAAGCCACCATCATTCTTCACAGAACTAGAAAAAAGAATCTGAAAATGTATATGGAACCAAAAAGAGCCTGCATAGCCATAAGCAATAAGAATAAATCTGGAGGCATAACCACATAGACAAATGGAACAGAATAGAGAACCCAAAAATAAACTCAAATATTTGCAACCAGCTGATCTTCGACAAAGCAAATGAAAGCATAAAGTGGTGAAAGAACACCCTATTCAACAAATGGTGCTGGCATAATTGGGAAGACACATGTAAGAGAATGAAACTGGATCCTCATCTTTCACCTTACACAAAAATCAACTGAAAATGGATTAAGAACTTAAATCTAAGACTTGAAATTATACAAATTCTAGAAGATAACATCAGAAAAATCCTTCTAGACATTGGCTTAGGGAAAATTTTATGACCAAGAACCCAAAAGCCAATACAATAAAAACACAGATAAAATAGATGGAACTTAATTAAACTAAGGAGCTTTTACGCAAAAGGAACAGTCAGCAGAGTAAACAGACAAACCACAGAGTGGGAGAAAATATTCACAATCTATACATCTGACAAAGGACTAATATCCAGAATCTACAACAAACTCAGACAAACAAGCAAGAAAAAAAAAATCCCATCAAAAATGGGCTAAGGATATGAAAGGACAATTCTCAAAAGAAGATGTACAAATGAGAGCAACAAACTCATGAAAAAATGTTCAACATCGCTAATGATCAGGGAATGTAAATCAAAACCCCAATGCAATACCACATAATAAAAAAAATCTAAAAAATAATAGATATTGGAGGGGTTGAGGTAGAAAGGGAACACTTTTACATTGCTGGTGGGAATGTAAACTAGTACAACCACTATAGAAAACCCTGGAGATGCCTTGAAAAGTAGAACTACCATTTGATCCAGCAATCTCACCTCTGAGTATCTACCTAGAAGAAAAGAAGTCATTATACAAAAAGATATTGCACATGCATGGTTATAACAGCACAATTCACAATTACCAATATGTGAAACCATCCCAAATAACTATCAGTCAGCGAGTGCATAAGACAACAGATGCTGGAAAAGATGTGGAGAAATAGGAATCCTTTTACACTGTTGTTGGGAGTAAAAATTAGTTCAACCATTGTAGGAGACAGTGTGGCAATTCCTCAAGGATCTAGAACCAGAAATATCATTTGACCCAGCAATCCAATTACTGGGTATATACCCAAAGGATTATAAATCATTCTACTCTAAAGACACATGCGCACGTATGTTTATTATGGCACTGCTCACAGTTGCAAAGACTTGGAACCAACCCAAATGCCCATCAATGATAGACTGAGTAAAGAAAATGTGGCACATTTATACCATGGAGTAATATGCAGCCATAATAAAGGATGAGTTCATGTCCTTTGCAGGGACATGGATGAAGCTGGAAACCATTATTCTCAGCAAACTAATGCAAGAACAGAAAACCAAACACCACATGTTCTCATTCATAAGTGGGAGTTGAACAATGAGAACACATAGACACAGGCAGCGGAACATCACACACTAGGGCCTGTCGGTGGGTTGGGGGCGAGGGGAGGGATGGCATTAGGAGATATACCTAATGTAGACAGGTTGATGGGTCTAGCAAACTACTATGGCATGTATATACCTATGTAACAAAGCTGCACATTCTGCACGTGTACGCCAGAACTTGAAGTATAATTAAAAAATAAATAAAAATAAATAAAACCAAAAATGTTTGATTAATTGTTAGATTAGCTGTATGTATTATTGGATGCCTTTAGATGACTTATTTTATTATCCACATGAAAGCATGTAGATAGATGCCACATTGAAAAACGAATGATGTAATAAACTCTGGTGTCTTGGGGGGATGAGTGGGAAGGGGTCATGGGATAAAAGACTACACATTGGATGCAGTGTACACTGTTCGGGTGATAGGTGTTCCAAAATCTCAGAAATCACACCTAAGGAACTTTTCCACGTAACCAAACACCACCTGTTTCCCCAAAACTATTGAAATAATAATGATAAAATAGAAAAGAACAAAGAACAATAATGTAATAGAGTAGATTTATTCTTTGGGAGGGCTTCAGCAGTAACTGGAAAGACTTAAAGACCTTTCAGAAGGGAAGGCTTTAGAGTTCAGAAATGACTTTTTGTTTTTTGAGCGAAGCCCTATCTGCTGGGAGAACATCAAAAATTTCGATTGAAGAGGATACAAAAAGTTGTTAAGTAGTGTGATGCCTCCAGCTTTGTTTTTTGTTGTTGTTGTTGTTTGTTTGTTTTTTGTTTTTTGTTTTGTTTTGTTTTGCTTTGCTTAGAATTGTCTTGGCTATGTGGGCTCTTTTTTGATTCTATATGAAATTTAAGATTCCATATGAAATCTTATTTTTTGATTCCATATGAAATCTAACAGAAAAGGCAGCTTGAAGGGCCAGACCAGCAAGCTTTGATATGCAGTTGCCAGCCATCAGAAACCAGTTTACTCAATATGGTGATTCCCGCCGTCTTTTCCTTGTCACCAGGTGTACCAAGTGTCATGGCAACTCCAGATAACACCATGTTTTTGAAATATCATGGCAATCTGCATTTTCATATTAAAGGGCTAAGTTGGGAGGGTCAGGTTTTTCATGGGCTATGTATATAACACACCTGGTCAAACCTGCTGAATCTATGGAAACCAGACACTGCCTCCTCCAGAATTTCAATATAAGCAGCTGCATGTCCTCTGCACACAGGGCGTTCTCTTTGAATCCCCTCTCCCTCTGTCTCTGTACAGAGGAGTTGTTTTCTTCTTCCTTTCTTCTTTCTTGCCTATTAATCTTTTTACTTGTTAAAACCACCCCAGGAGTGTTCATGGCATTAATCTTATCAGTGCGTTAAACCAAGGACCCTAGTGTTCCTCCAGTCATCGGAGCCATAACATTTTGGTGTGTGTGTGTGTGTGTGTGTGTGTGTGTGTGTGTTTGGTGTGTGTGTGTGTGTGTGTGTGTGTGTGTGTGTCTTGTTGCAGGAGTCTTTACAGTTCAGGGAAACAGGCCTGTTAGAGAAGATTACAAATCAGGGCATGCAGTTAACTCAATAAACGTCTGTCTCTTTATGGTTTCTCCAGCGAGCACATGATATTTCTAAGCCGACACTGCCACATAGTGGTAATAAAAGTCCTGTTCATTAGACACAATGTTGGTTCTCTGTGGTACATTGCAGCTTCACAACTTTTCCATTTTGTGCTTTTGTACTGCTACTTCTGTGGATGGGAAAGCTCTGATTTCAACAGTTAGGAATAGGATGTCTCCTGTAGCCAGATTTTAGTCCCGATATCTTTCCCTCATTAGGAAAACAGCATTCCATTTCTGCCCTCTTTTAAGGTACCTATTCTGTCTCCAATTAAGACAGTATTTATTTAGTAAGTGGATGTTAAGTTTGGAAGTTAACCAGAATTTTTTTTAAGGATAAGTACATTAGCATGGGTCAAAATAGCAGGCAATCTAGCCCGTTGCCTGCATTAAAGAAGCCTGGCCCAAAGGTGACACAGTCTCTTCAGAGATCCATATTTTGGGGAGCCAGGCAAATCACACAGGTTTAGGAAATCAAAAGTAAATCACACCAGGTGGAAAAACTAAGATTGCATGGGTAGGGATGGTTAACCCCATCACTTAGTTCATCCAGTTCCATGGCTTGGAGGGCCATGCCTATAACCATGGGGGACACATTTATAATGGTGTGAGATCCAGAAACCAGGAAGTAAACTTATTCAAAAGACAATCCCTGTCTTCTCCTCCATGTGGGTCATATGAAAAGGAAGGAGACGAAAAGGATGCTCTTATTTTCTCTTTTTTTTATAAATGGGTAATAAATTATCTTCGGCTTGCACCCCTCTGGAGTGCACTCTGAAACACTGAAACTTCTTTAGGCTCAAAATTTTAAAGACAAAATAAACTCTTTTTTTTGTTTTGCGCAAAGGCATGGCATTTTTACTAAACTTTTGCAAATGGTGTAAGATCAATTCAGCATTTTTAGCAATCATATCAGGAAGGCCCAGGGAAAATAGTTCCCCAAAATCAGAAAAACTTTCAGGGGAACCATCTGAGGATCCCCCTTATTTGGGCTCCCATCAAGTTCCCTTCTCATTACAAAACCTTAGGTAAATAAAGGGAATCTTAGACCAATTTTCTAAAATCTCTTATAGGTATGTAGAAGCTTTCCAAAATTTACATCAGATGTTTAACCTCACATGGTGGGATGTTATGGTCTCCTAAACCAAACCCTCACTGCAGCCGAAAAGCAGGTAGTTCTGCAAGCAGCAGATAATTTTGGAGATAAGCATTGTAGCCCCTAAAATACACCGAAAGGGGAAAAAGCAGATAGAAAAATCAAAGACATAGCCAAAAACAGCATTCCCAAAAGGGAGGGATGCAGTTCTGGTAAACAACCCTAACTAAAACCCCAATCGTTCAGGAAATGAATGGAAAAGAAACCAATTTTTAAACACATTTTAAAAAACCAGACTCAGACTTCTCTGTTACTCTAAACTGTTTATAATGAACCAAGAGCCGGATAAGAATTCTGTAGCCTTTATGGAAAGGCTAAGAGAGGCACTAATATGGTATACCTCCTTATTGCCTAGTTTAGTGGAGGAAGAGGTCATCCTGAAGAAGTTTATTACATAGGTAGTTTTAAACACTAAAGCCAGTCTCTCTTTTTCTTCCTCTCGAATCCACGCTTCCCCTTTCTGATAGCACAACTGTAAGGGACAACTCAGGAAAAACTCTAATCCAATATTTTTCTCAAACTTAGTTGTAGTTAGAAAGACCTATTTACACATGCTTCCAAGTCACTGTCATAATAGCTCTACTAGTCATAAAAGCCTCCAAGTATACCCCAGGAAATAATTCAACTGGTTACAGCCCATGTACTGTGTCAGGATCACTGTCCTCTAAGGGAAGCTCTTAGCTAGCAAACAGCTGGTAAAGCAAGAAGTACATAAAGCAGGATAAGCAGTAGTCACTCTCCCCAAACACAAGCACTCAATTAGCTGAGCTAATAGCTCTTACAAGAACAACCAAATTAAACAAGGGAATGGTAGCTAACATTTGTACTAACTCCAAGTATGTGTTCCCAATTTTCCATGCTCATGCTGCTATTTAAAAGGAAAGGCATTTTCTTACCACTAATGAATCTCCCATAAAATATCACCAGGAAATTAACAGGTTATTATCTTCAGTTTTTCTACCACAAGAAATAGCAGGGATGCGTTTTAGGGAACATCAAAAGAAAATAAATAAGGTAGTCAAAGGAAATAAAGTAGCTAATCAGGAAGCTAAGTCAGAGGCAGGGAAGCCTCAAGGCGTTAACACAAGTAGCAAAAATCCAAAGAAATAAAACCGCCTTTATTTAACCCAGGAGATTTAGTATTAGTAAAAACTCTCCTCTCTCTTCTTTTCTAAGCCAAGCCGGGAAGGGCCCTATACTGTTCTTTCATCCTTTCAGTAGTAAAACTTACAGGAATCAATTCCTGAATACATCACACTCAGGTCAAAGCCTAGAAAGCTGAGGAAGCAACCCCTAACAGCCCAGAGATATGTCCAGAAGATCAATGTGAAAAAATTCGCAAACCAAATGTTAACAATGTTTAAATGCATATTTGCAGGAAATTTTAATTATACATAAAATTATACTTGTAAATCTTTAAATCCCCAAAGGGAAATGTTTTACCTTAGGCAAGTAAAGTTTTAAACAATTTTTTTTTATACCATACCACTCTTGTGGCGACTGTTATAGTCATGCTACTGTTTGCAATAAAACTATACACTTGTACCTGCAATGTGGAATTCTGGTCATAAAATTTTAATTCACACTCCTATGAGAATCCAATGCTAGGGCTGATCTGACAGGAAGCCACTAAGATGGCAGCACTTACCTGCTGCTCACCTCCTGCTGTGTGAGTCCTTTTCTAACAGGCCATGGATTGTTACTGGTCTGTGACTTGGGGCTTGGGGACCCCTCCTCTAGGGAATATTCCTTTCAGTACTCCAGCTAAAAGCCTAGCTCTCTCTCCCACTTGGCAGACACCAATCTACAATGTTTGTATCTTCAGATCCACAAGATTGATAGAAGTTCTACTCTGCCACGATCTAAGAATCAATGTCTGATTTACAGTACTATTTAAATGTCCTCAGTTGTCCAAAAGCATGTCCTTTGTAGCTGTTTTTAAATCCATGATCTAATCAGGTTTCATGCACTTAGCTGCTATGCTTCTTTAGTCTGTTTTAATCTAGAACATTCTCCCTGCCTTGTTATGAAATTTTTTGACGCTTTTTGAATTTGTCATATATGAGGCTCCAAAAATGAAAATGAGCTTGGTGTGTGTGAGCAATTGAAAGGAGGTTAGTATATCAGGCTTTTCCTGCCCCACATGACATCCTCTCAGCCCCACCTCTTCATCCAGCCATCACTAAGGTGACGAGGTCCAGACAGTTTTTCACTAGCTTCATGCAGGTGCACACTGACATTGCCTTTCCTTAGTATCTATATTTCCAGTACCTTCCTCTTTCTAGCACTGGGCTTCTTTGAAATGGTGGAATAGGAATCTTGCCGAAATCCTCTCAGCACCCATGCATCTACAAATCAAAATAGTAGGAGACTTAATGCCAGTAGGATGACTTTTTAACAAGTGGGGATGGAGCAGATAGATACATACTCTCTTTCATCTTCTGGGCAGAGAGTACTAAGAAATATTTTATATTTAAAGGGGGAAGTGTGGACCACATTTATGCAAGAAAAAGGCATAGAAAGAAGGTGGGGCCGGGCACAGTGGCTCAAGCCTGTAAATCCCAGCACTTTGGGAGGCCGAGGCGGGTGGATCACGAGGTCAAGAGATCGAGACCATCCTGGTCAACATGGTGAAACCCTGTCTCTACTAAAAATACAAAAATTAGCTGGGCATGGTGGCGCATGCCTGTAATCCCAGCTACTCAGGAGGCTGAGGCAGGAGAATTGCCTGAACCCAGGAGGCGGAGGTTGCGGTGAGCCAAGATCGCACCATTGCACTCCAACCTGGGTAAGAAGAGCGAAACTCCATCTCAAAAAAAAAGAAAGCAAGAAAGAAAGAAGGTGGACCCTCATGATTGGAACCTGAATCTCTTATTGGGCAGATCACAGTAAAGATCCATTGCTGGTAATGAATTAATGGTTACTCATGGCATACTTAGTACCACAATTACTAAGTCTTGCTTAATATTACGGTAACTTGTGTCACAATTACTAAGAATGGTCACCAGTGCTTTATCGGCAGGAAGTACTGAGAGAAGGTGACAGACTACAGTAGCTGTGGCACTACAATGGTAGGAGTACAATGGTAATCATAGGATTGTGGAAGTACTTCGCTTGGTTTTTCACTGCATTGGAATTTTTTTTACCAAAAGAAAGAAAAGAGAGAGAGAGAAAGAGGGAGGGAGGGAAAGAGACATTCACGCCCAACAATTATCAATTCAAGGCACACTTTGAACACTAGATGTTCTTGATGACAGCATTTAAGGAAAGCCTCATATCCTGCAAGCATAGTGAAGAGAGTGCTGAGTGATGAAACTCATATGTGGGATCTAATTTCAAAAAACATGGCATAACTGCAAAGGAAACAGACTACATGGTCTCAAAAAATCCCAGATATCAAAGTTAGCTCTGATAGTTAGATAACTCAGAGTTCTAATTTTATGACTTGCTTTAAAATTAGATTCAATATATTTCAATCAATTGAAATGCATTGATACTTGCTTAAAGATAAACTTATATATCAATGAAACAGAACTGAGAGACCTGAAATAAAACTGAACATCCATTTTAAATTGATTTCAACAAGGGTGCCAAGATCTTTCAATATGGGAAGGAATTGTCTCTTGAATAAATGATTTTTGGTTTTGTGGGGTTTTTTCTTTGTGTTTTTTTTTTAACTTTTAAGTTTTAAGTGGAGAGTACATGTGCAGGATGTGCAGGCTTGTTATACAGGTAAACCTGTCATGGAGGTTTGTTGTACTGAATATCCACATGTAAAAGAATGAAGCTGGACTCTCCCTTTATACCATATACAAAAATTACCTCAAAATGGATCAACGACCCAAATTTGGCAGATAAAACTGCCAAATACTTAGAATAAATATAAGGTTGAACCTTCATGACCTTGGACCTGGCAATGATTTCTTTGATATGATACCAGAAGCATGAGCAATAAAGAAAAAAATAAAATTGGCCTTAACAAAATTAAAAATTTTGTGCATTAATAAACACTATAAAGAGTGAAAAGAGAAACTGAAGAATGGAAAATATATTTTGTCAAATCATAACTTGGTAAGTGTCTAGTATCCAGAATATATGAAGGAAGTTCACAACTGAACAACAAAAAGACAAGCAACCCAGTTTTAAAATAAGCAAATGGCATTTCTTCAAAAAGATATACAAATGACCTTGAGGCACACGAGAAGATATTTAATGTCATTAGTCATGAAGGAAATGCAAATAAAAAACATGACATCTATCTTGAGCTATCAGGGTGGGTTGGGAAGGACCATCATTTAAGGACCATGTTAAGCATGTCTGAACACAGAGTATATTTGGGATCCTGGGTGGGGCTTGCTGTGGCTGCTGTCGGGGGGTTAGGATGTGATTTCCAAGTTAATAGAGTTATGTTCCCAGGAGGATTATGGCTGTCTCTGATGTATCATACAGGTTGTGAGGGAAGTAGGGGAAAGCTGGCAGTTACAGGCCTCATCCAGCTTTCCTGCAACCCAAAAGGCTGGTCTCACTCTCACCGTGCTACCCTCAACAGCACTGAGGGTAGTGCCTTTTTTCCAGGCAGTGGGTGACAAGGGCTGAGAACTTGGCCCAGGCTAACAGCCTCCCAGCTAAGAAAGCAAGCAGGGCTTTCATGCCTCCTTGCCTGACGAGTCTGCACACAAAGATTTCATTACCAAGAGCCCAAAAGCAAATGCAACAACAAAAAAAGATCAATAGGTGAAGCTTAATTAAACTAAACCATTTTGCATGGCAAACGGAACAGCCAGAAGAATAAAGACAACCCACTGAGTAGGAGAAAATCTTCACAATCTATATATCCAAAAAGGACTAATATCCAGAATTTACAAGGAACTTAAACAAATTAGCAAGGAAAAAAAAACAAAACTATCCTATCAAAAAGTGGGTTAAGGACATGAACAGACAAGTTTTATAAGAAGATACACAAATGGCCAACAAACATATGAAAACCTGCTCAACATCAATAATAATCAGGGAAATGCAAATCAAAACCGCAATGTGATACCACCTTACTCCTGCAAGAAAGGCCATAATCAAAAAATTATTTAAAAAAAAAGATGTTGGCATGGATACAGTGGAAAGGGAACACTTCTACACTGCTGGTGGAAATGTAAACTAGTGTGAAGATACCTTCAGGAATTAAAACTATCCAGCAATCCCACTACTGAGTATCTACCCAGAGGAAAAGAAGTCATTATACAAAAAAGATACTTGCACACACATTTATAGCAGCACAATTCACAATTGCAAAAATGTGAAACAGCTGAAATGCCCGTCAATGAATGTATTAAAGAAATGGCATTTGCAGCAACCTGGACAGGATTGGAGACCATTATTATTTTTCATTCCTAAGTGAAGGAACTTAGGAATGAAAAACCACAAATTGTATGTTCTCAATTATAAGTGGGAGCTAAGTTATGAGGGTGTTAAGGCATGAGAATGATATATTCATTGTATCATTCTTATGGAGACTCAAGGAGAAAGGATAGGAAGAAGGGGTGGATAAAAGACTACAAATTGGGTTCAGTGTATACTGCTTGGGTGGTGGGTGCACCAAAATCTCACAAATCACCCCCCAAAAAACTTATGTAACCAAATACCACATGTTCCCCAAAAACCTATGGAAATAAAAAAATTAAAGAGTTAATAAATAAAATTATACACACACACACACACACACACACACACAAAAGCCTTAGGTTACTACTTAACACCCACTATGATGGTTATAATTTTAAAAACGAAAAAACAAGTGTTAGTGAGAATGCAGAAAAGTTTTAGAACTTGATTACATTGGCAATGGAAATGTAAAATGGTACCATTTCTGTGAAAAATAGTTTTGTGGTTCTTCAATATGACCTAACAGTTCCACCTCTGGGCTTGGATAAAGGTGTTCAAAGAAAAACTTGTACATAAATGTTAAAAGGAGCACAATTTACAATAGTCAAAGGCTAGAAATAACCCAGTTGTTCATCAACTGCTGAAAAGGTAAACAAAATGTGAGATCTTCACAAAATGAAATAGTATTCAGCTACAAGAAGCAGGAATATGGATACATGCTACAGCATAAAGGAACCTTAAAAACATTATGTGTTTAATTTTAAGTGGAACAAAGCCAGACACAAAAAGCCATTTTGTATTATTTCATTTACGTGAAATGTCTAGGATATGCAAATCATGGAGATAGAAGAACAGATTAGGGATTGTCAGTGGTTGGAGAGTGGCTGGTTAGTTGGAACAGAATGAACTTTGGATACTCGAGGGAAGGGTGGGAGGAGTGATGGATAGAAGGCTACATATTGAGTACAGTGTACAGTGCTTAGGTGGTGGGTGCACCAAAGTCTCTAAAATCACCACCAAAGAATGTATGCATGTAACCAAAAACCACTTGTATCTCAAAAATTATTGAAATATATATATATATAGATAGATAGATAGATAGATAGATAGATAGATAGATAGATATTAGTTGATTGCAGCACTAATCATAATAGCAAAGACATGGAATCAACCTAAATTGCCATCAATGACAGACTGAATAAAAAAAATGTGGTACATATACACCATGGAATACTATGCAGCCATGAAAAAGAACAAGGTCATGTCTTTTGAGGGAACATAGATGGAGCTAGAAACCATTATCCTTAGCAAACTAATGCAGAATCAGAAAAAAATACTGCATGTTCTCACTTATAAGTGGGAGCTAAATGAAAAGAACTCATACACACAAAGAAGGAAACAACACACACTGGGGCCTACTTGAAAGTGGAGGTAGGAGGAGGGAGAAGAGCAGAAAAATAACTATTGGGTATTTTGCTTAGCACCTGGGTGATAAAGTAATCTGTACAACTAACATCTGTGACAAGGGGTTTACCTATATAACAAACCTGCACATGTTCACTTGAACTAAAAATAAAAATTTAAAAAATACCATAAACAAATAAATTAGGGGAAATTTAAAAATTTTCTCTTTTATTCCATCTTCTTTGCCTCTCATTTGGAAACAGACGTCCACATACACCAATGTTTAGTACCATCCCAGAGGAATAGCAATGCTGAGGGAGTTAGGCATTAAGGACATCACAGAGTATATTTATCTTTGGGGGCTTCAGCAAAAACTGGGAAGACCAAAAAGACCTTTGAGATGGGGAGACTTTAGCGCTCAGAAATGAATTTCTGCTTTTTGAGCAATGCCCCATTTGCTGGGAGAAGATCATGAATTTGGATTGAGGAGGATGAAGAAAGATGTTGAGTAGGTTTCCAGAGGCAATTCAAAAATTGTTAGTTGAATATCGACGCTGGACTTTATGTCATCTCTGTATCTGGAATGTCATTTCTGGCCACCATGAGCACAGAGTAGTAGCTGAATATAGATGAATGTAATGAATGGGCCATAGGAAGTGCACTGACATGGTGAATATCATTCAAGAAAGGGCAGTCACTGTGTTTGCCTAGCAGGGCTGGAATTTAGGACTCTGTCAGTTATTCAAATAAAATGGGTGCCAGGTAAATGGGAAGTCAATATAAACTCCAAGTCATTTTCTGCTCAGGAAGCCAGGGGTTCCAGGATAGTTTTTATCCACTCAGAGCACAAATTATGTGATTCCCCAAAAAATGAATTCCATGCTGGTGATAAGGTGTATGATCCATTATCAAAAAAGAGAAATGACCAAGACTGTGACATGTCTCCTGTAAGGAGGAGAGTGTACCCCATCAGAACACCAGAGCTTCCAGTGAAAGCGGAGGGAACTACATTCCATACTGGAAAGAAACAAGGAAAGGAGCATGAAGAGTGTCATTCACTGTGTGTTGGCACTTCAAGGTATCTGGATGTTAGGTTAAAGAAGGCTAAGGGGAGAGGCATACCCATGAGTGAGGCTGGAGTTGCAGAAGCTGTTGCAATAAACATGAGAGAAATTAATGATTGAAATGACACCTGAGATGGTCCTTGCACACAAAGAGCCTATTTGGTGGGACTCTCTTTAATCTACCTTCATTGATTTTTAGGTGATATGTTGTTTTTCTTCTCCTAAGTGGTTCTCCTTACATGCTATGAAGCAGATAATCACAGCTTTTCTTGAGGGAAAAGAGCTGTCGTTCTGCTATCTTGGTAGGAACTCCAAGAAGCTGAGAATGGAGAGTGAGGACAAGCACTACAGAGAAACATTCCCAAAGAAAATGAAAATACGTGTCTGGTTGGTTTCAGCAAAATATGGAGTAGTGATTGCTGTCTATTTTATATTGTCCCTCTAAAATAGGTGTGTGATAATGTGTTTCTTTGGTCACCTCACAGACACCACATCCTGATAAGATACTGCACTTCGCTCTGAGCCTGTTCCTGTAATTGAATTGCCTTCAGAGATTCCTTACAGGGTTAGTGTTTCTCGTATGTGGGAAGGATATAAGCCAGTTGCATCTGAGTGAAACTAGTTGCTGGGAATGGTCCCTCATGACTACAGTCACAATAACCACAGCTTGTGGAGTCCTCTCCTTTTGATTAGGGCTGTCTGTATGACTCACCTTGATCAATGTACTACCATAGAAGTGACGCTGTCTGCCATTCAAAGGTAGGTCCTAGGATGCCATGCACCTTCTCCATGAGCCTTTTGGAAGGCTTTCTTTGGTGAAAGCCAGTCACCATTCATTAAGTCCAAGAACTGTGAGGCTCTCCTTATTTGAGGAAATTAAAGCAATGAATGGGAAGGTGAGGTAGGGAAGGAGATAACCATCCTGTTTTCAGGTGTTCACTCAGCCCTGGTGTTGAGTTGGACATGAGTAAAGCATTCTCTGAAATTCCAGGCTGAAACATCTCTCAGAACACTTGACTCCCATCACATGGTCTAACACACGAGTTTAGTAACCTGTAAAGCTGGGAGAGATCAAAACAAGTCATTGTTTTTAGCCAATATGTGTTAGGAGGTTTGCTATGTTGCAGTTCATCACTGGGATAGCAGCAAAGCATGGTCTGCTCACTATGTCCATATACATGAATTGTGTCAATTCCAGTAATCTACATGTTCTCTGCTCTAAAACCATGATCACTTATTTCCAAAGAGAAGCCCCTGGGTTCTCCCCATATAAAATGAAAAAAAAAAATCTTCAAATATTTGCAAAAAAGAATAATTTGGATTCTTTAAGGGATTCTCTTAACTATTACTTGGATTGAAAACTTCACGTGCAAAACTTGTCATCTTTTTCTTCATTTCCTTCACAGCAGGCCTCACAAAGCCAGGCACACTGTTCATACACAATAAGCATCCTGAGAACAATGGGAAAAATTAAGAAATTCCACATAATTTTTCTTAAGTTATAGGTTCTCCCCGAAGCCATCAGGTACACTTGCATGACTGCAAACAGCTACCTAACTTTCAGTGCCATGAGTCCTCTGAAACTGAGTAAGTATTTTGGTTTAGACTGTCTGATGTCAACTACGGGCTATAGAAGGATGCTGTTCCTAATATCTTCTCAGACATTCCAGAGACCTTGTCACTCACTTCTTCACAGGAAGGTTTAGCCCCTTTGATTTCCTGATGCCTCCCATAGAATGTGCTGGCCCCTTTTGGGAATGACTACTTCCTCTTTCTTCTTATTAAAGCAAGAACCAAATTATGTGAGGTTTCGTGCTGTTTTAATGACCAAGCGTAGGGGAAGGGGTGAGGAGGGATTGTTAACAGGCTCTAGGAATACCATGGTCAGATAGAAAAACAGAGTCCTCAAAAATAAAAAGTGTGATCATCTCACTCAGTTGTAGACATACACTGAGGTCAGGGAGACATCTCTCCACACTTGAATCATCTTCACATATGATGGCGGGTATCGATGGGCAAAGCCATAAATGTATTGGCCATTTACCTTTACCTACAAGAGGAAAAATGCATCAGACAGTATGCCACCAAACAAGTTTTCAGCTTCTTCACTCTGCCTTAGGACCAATAATATTTCCTAAGAAAACTCCTAGTTATATAAGTGAACATGGTAGACACACTTCTGTTTACAGATGACATTTTGTGCCTATTTGAGACAGTTGGTGACTTTATTTCTAATGCTTTCTTTCATTTCTCTAGTGAAGTTCTACACTGTGTCACACAGTCCCTGTTAACTCAGCCTCCCTTCTAGCCTGGATGATCCCCATCACCAGAGCCTGTGTCTCAGGAACTTGAGAGCCTGCATCTTGCACAGAGGCTGCCACAGGGTTAGTGCTAGACCATGTCCATTGAATGCATGCTTTTCACTTCCATGAACTGTGACTGCCTTTTACTACTGATGGCACAGTTCCTCTTTGGAGTAGCCTACATCTGAGGTGGCAGTGGCAAAGAATGAAAGCCAGTGTTGTTAGAGAGTCAAAGGAGGACAGGTGTTGTAAAACATAGGATATTATCTTCAACCACTTCTAAGCACAGGAAAAGATCCCTCACTTGAATCTGAATAAAATGTGAATCTTTTGGCTACTCATTAGAGAAAGCCAGAAAGTATGGATATATTTCTTATACTGAAGCTATGGAGAAAGTCATCTTATTAGTATTAATTTTTCAAATTTAAAATGCACACATTTTTCAACAGTTTTTTTCTTTTTTTTTTTTGTAATTATCTTCCAATATAAGTATTGGGAGGTTGATAATGAAAAAAGGATTGATTAGAAAACTTAATACAGCATCATTTGTGAGAGCAAAATGCTGGAAACAAGTTTAATGCCCAAATTGTGTAAAGTTCAATAATTGTGGGTAAACTTTTTCATGCAATATTATTCAATCTTTAAAAACTAAAGCAGCACCATGGGTTGGGATAATGTCTTCAAGATATATTAAAGTGTAGAGTAACTTATACCAGGATTTACTTAAAAACAAATGAAATCATAGACATATCTATATGCTTCCATAGGCAAAGATTTCCTCTGAAGGTGTGGGCACGGTGGCTTACACCTGTTATCCTAGTATATTGGGAGGCCGAGGTGAGTGGATCACTTGAGATCAGGAGTTCAAGACCAGCCTGGCCAACATGATGAAATCCCATCTCTACTAAAAATACAAAAATTATCTTGGTGTGGTGGTATGCACCTGTAATCCCAGCTACTTGGGAGGATAAGGCAAAATGATCGCTTGAATCCAGGAGGTGGAGGTTGCAGTGAGCTGAGATCACAGCACTGCACTCTCACCTGGTTCACAAAGTGAGACTATCTAAAAAAAAATTTCTCTGAAGGAGAGCAGAGCTCTAGTAATGTTCTTATGAGTAGAATTGGGACCCAAAAGTGATATGAAGACTTAATTTTTTACTGATTAAAACAACTTTTTTCTTAACTATATTGTATTTATTCAGCTTAAAGAAAATTTAATTAATGGCATAAGTAGAAAAGAGCACTATGGGAAAAGACAGAGGAGATTCTCTACTTTGTGGGAAATGGAAGGTGAGCTGACCTTGACCTTGGTCAGATTTGGGAAAGAGCTGAGGATGGCAGTGCAAGCAGAGTGTGCTCTGTGATGAGGACCTGGGGCAGGAGTAGTTATGAAAGATGCGCCCTGAGGGGCTGGTGAGGCCAGGTCAATGAGAGCTGCCCCCTTCTCTGGGGGCCCACAGAGCCTGGGTGCTGGGAGCTCCTGGGGTGCTCACCTCGTACTGATTGTGAAACACGTATATGCGCAGGTCAAATGGTTCGCCATCCTCAAAGGGCACATAGTGTAATTTCTCTTCCAACTTCCATATCCCGAACTCACGACTGTTCATGACAACACGATGGCCAAAGTGCACTCGGAAATGGAAGGCAATATCTGAGTCCTCATCTGTCCCAGTGTAGAAATCCACCTGCAGCTGTGGGTCATTGCTGAGGGCAAAGCACACAGCAGGTTGGGCAGGTCCCTCCCTTGCGCAAACACACACTCAGCACACACACAAATCCCTTCCTCCCTTTACCCAGGGATGGTAAAGTCTCCCTGATGATGCTGCAGGCCTGGTCCCTGTGGGGATGCTTCAGCTCCTTATGCCCCCGACAGGGAGATGCTGTGCTCAGCCAGTCACTGACCCGGGTCTGACTTGTTCATTCCCTGAAAATTCAATGTCCCTTGATTAAGAGCCACAGCCCCAACCCACTGAGTGTTCTCCTCCCCTAGGCCCGATGGCTGACCCACATGCAGTTGCTGCAGGTCTGATGCCAGGTGCTGGAGGGTCTCCAGGACCTGCACCTGCATGAAGCCTCCATCCTGCCAGCTAGACATTTCCACATCACTCACACATAACATCAAGCCCTTAGCAAATATTCTCCCTTCTCCACCCCCTCCATTAGACCATGGAGTACTCACATAAAAGAGAGGTTCGGTCTCCCTTTGATAATCACACAGGCACCAATAGACAAGGACACAGGACGTTTGTATGGCACCTGCCAGGGTATTGAGGCTGAGTGAGAGGTGCACAGTCAGGTGCAGCCTCCCCTCCAGTAACAGATTCCCACGATACAGGAGGTTAGAGATCAAAGGGCAGACTCTGAGGCCTCCCCTCTTTCACTCTACCACAGTCAGGGCCTCATATTCCTGAAGATATGGTGGACCCATACATAAGAGCAAGAGTTCAGGAGCCAGGATGCCTGGATTTCAGTCCTCATTCTGCCTCTTACTAACAGTACATCTTAGACCTGTTACTTGAACTCGTCTTGCTTCATTTTCCCCAGCACAAGGAGGATTATCAGGAATTCCTACTTTGTAGGATGTTCTCCATAATACAGGAGTTAATATATGTAAAACTTTTACCCTAATCCTTGGCATGTATAAGCCCTGTTAGGGGTGAACTAACAAAACAGAGGAGTCCTTCTGAAACACTGACCTGCCTTCATTTTCAACTCAGAAAATAAAAAACCTTGAGGATGTAAGAATTTAAAAATTCACTCCAGTAAAAAGCAACGCTTGTTAAAAGAGAAAGGGAAATGATGAAAGAACAGGAACCCCTGTGTGAGGGAGGCACGTGCCTTACAATCATCACGGGCCATGGACGTCCTTCCCAGGAGGGGACACATGCTGACAGCACAGCCCCAGGACTTGCACAAATGAAGCCTGTGGGTCAGGGACATAACTGGAGGGAATGATTGATTTCTATGACAACTACAAGTGGTTGATGATTTTTCTGTATTTTTGAGATAGGGTCTTGCTCTGTCACCCAGGCTGACATGCAGTGGTGCAATCATAGCTCACTGAAACCGCAAACTCCTGGGTGGCAGTGATCCTCACACATCTGCCCCATCTTGAGTAGCTGGGGCAAAAGGTGCCTGTCACTCTGCCAGTTGATATTTAAAGGTTTTTTTTTAAAGAAAGGGCCTCATTGTGATGCCCAGAGCGGTCTCAAACTTCTGGCCTCAAGTTATTCTCTCATCTTTGCCTCCCAAATTGGTAACTCACAATCCCCAGGATCCTCACTGGATAAGCCACCTGGGATGACTCAATAGCCATGAGCCAGTGAATGCAGCTACTTGGTTGATTAATATCCTCTGTAAGCTCTGTCTGAACTGAGAGTAAACTTGTTCTTTCATGGGTGGAGGAACAGGTTTAGTCTCAGTTCAAACAGAGCTTACACTGGATATTTTGCATTATTCAGTCTCAAACCACGGCCTCTAATGTCCTTCCCTAGCAAATCAGTATCTGCACACCCTCCTATCCCAAGATGAGAAGAATAGGCTGGTTTGGGAACAGGGAAGCTGAGCTTTGGAGGCAAGAGCCAGTGATAACTCTGTGCAGACCCCACCTGAGGAACCATCACCCCCTAGTCTGCATTCCTCTCCTCACTCTTACTGGGAAGAGACATCCACTGATCATACATTCCACTCTCATAAGTGATCTGTAATGAGTCCTCGGTAACTCACAATCCCCAAGATCCCCACCAGTTAAGCCACCTGGGATCCACATTGACACACATGAAAGGACACACAGCTGCTTCATCAAAGGTGCTGCTGTTTGGGGAGGAACATTTACATGCACGGAAAGCCACATGCATGTTCCCACTTCAACATACAGTAACATCCTAGCACCCACACCCACAGACACAGAGTCACTCACACTTGCTCGCTGTGCACATAAAGATGCTCATGCACTGGTCTGGCTGTGCTCACACACACTCACTTCACAGTCATGAAGACAATGCACACACCCCCTTACACTCATACACACACCTGCTCAACCTGGTGGGCCACCCACCTCCCACCTAAAGTCACATCATCTCAGCAGATTTCACTCTCATCAGACATTATCTTTTTTTTTTCTTTTTTTTTCCCGGCTAATTTTTTGTACTTTTAGTAGATCATCAGACATTATCATATGCTCACAGAGAGCTACACTGGTCCAGGGTCCACACCCCACACCCCACAAGCATCTCAGATACTATAGCCTCAGTGTTTCTCTTCCACACACCCACAACTGTCAGTAAAGCATTCACAGAAGGAATGCTCATATTTTCATCTCATAAAATCTCCCAGTTTTTGTTGTTGTTCTTGTTTGTGTGACTTGAGATTATTGAAGGCTGTGCCTTTTCAACTCACGGGTAGAGATGACATTGGTCTCTCCATCTGGGTGTCTCTTCGGAATTGTGTCCAGTCTTCTGAGTGATTATCTGAGTTGCAACATTTAAATGATCCATTATAGCCTTGCCCTCTGGCTTCATTCCAGATTCCACGCTCCTCCCAGCAAACTTTCCTTGCAGCCTGAGAAAGGCTAAGGTGTCAAGAAGAAACTCAATCACAGCCATAGCTATTTGCAAGACTGTGTCTGTAATGCAGCAGAAATTACCATGGGGGAGGTACCACGCTGTAGATTGTGTTACCAGAGAGATGCATAGATAAGAATGATGGGGTGAGGGGAAGTGATAGTAAAGCCCAGCCTTTATGCCTCTCAAGCCTTTTCTCCACTATGCAGAATCTACCCAGAAGGTGTACATTTTCCCAATTTTGTACAATGGCTAAAAAGTTTTTTTGGAGATTTGGGGGAAACACGTTAGCTCTAGACGGTAATTCTTCTCTCTGCCTTTAAACATTCCATGAGAGCATTGACCTTGATCCTCAGGAGGATCTAGGGAGAGAAGTAGAGAAAGTTCCTGCATGAACCTGCCCCACACTAAGCCGCTTGGTTCTGCCAGGTGAGGGCCACTCTCATCTGACTGTCACACACCTGGGTTCTAGCTACACCCTCTCCGTTCTCTTGGTGTTCAAGTAAATCAAAGTTTCAAAAACACTGTTTCTCCTGCAGATTCTGGGAGAAAGGTGAGATTATTTTTTTGTTTTTTTTTTAACTTTTATTTTAGGATCAGGGGTACATATTGTGATAAAATTGTGTCATGGGGTTTGCTGTACATATAATTTCTTCATCTGGGTACTAAGCGTGGTACCCAATAGTTATTTCTTTGCTCCTATTGCACCTTTCACCCTCCACTCTCAAGTAGGCCCCACTATTTGTTGTTTCCCTCTTGGTGTCCATGAGTTTCATTATTTAGTTCTTACTTATAAGTGAGAGTATGCAGTATTTGGTTTTCTGTTCCTGCATTAGTTTGCTAAGAATAATGGCATCGAGCTCCATCCATGTTCCTGCAAAAGACATAATCTCATTCTTTTTTAGGACTGCATAGTATTCCATTGTGTATATATACCACATTTTCTGTATCCAGTTTGTCCTTAAGGGGAATTTAGGTTCATTACGTGTCTTTGCTATTGTTCATAGTGTTGCAATGAACATTTATGTTCATATGTCTTCATGGCAGAATGATTTCTATTCCTCTGGATAGACACCCAGTGATGGGATTGCTGTGTTGAATGGTAGTTCTGTTAGCTCTTTGAGGAATCACCATACTCCTTTCCACAATGGATGAACTAATTTACACTGTCACCAACAATGTGTAAGTGCTCTCTTTTCCTCACAACCTTGGCAGCATCTGTCCTTTTTTGACTTTTTAATAAGAGCCATTCTGACTGGTGTGAGGTGGTATCTCATTGTGGTTTTGATTTGCATTTCTCTAATGTTCAGTGATGTTGAACTTTTTTTTATATGCTTCTTGGCCATCTATATGTCTACTTTTGAAAAGTGTCTGTTCTTGTCCTTTCCTCACCTTTTTACATTGCTGTTTTAAAACAAGTCTCACTCTGACACTCAGGCTGGAATAGTGTGGCACCATCTGCAACCTCTGGCTCCTGGGCTCAGGTAATCCTCCCAGCTCAGCCTCCTGAGTAGCTGAGACTACAGGCTCATGTCACTATGCCAGGCTAATTTTTTCTATTTTTAGTAGAGATGGGTTTTTGCCATGTTGCCCAACCTGTTCTCAAATTCCTGGGCTCAAGCGATCCACCAGCCTTGGCTGCCCAAAATGCTGGAATTATAGGCATGATCCACTGTGCTGAGCCCTTTGCCCGCTTTTTTTATGATTTTTTTTTTATTGTAAAGTTGTTGAAGTTTCTTATAGATGCTCAGATATTAGACCTTCAGATACATAGTTTGAAAATATTTTCTCCCATTCTGCAGGCTGTTTACTCAGTTGATAGTTTCCTTTGCTGTGCAGAAGTTCTTTAGTTTAATTAGATTCAGTTTGTCAATTTTTACTTTTGTTGTGATTGCCTTTGAAATCTTCATCATAAAATCTTTGCTCATGCCTATGCCCTGCATGGTGTTGCCTAGGTTGTCTTCCAGGATATTTGTAGCTTTGAGTTTTACATTGAAGTCTTTAATCCATTTTGAGTTGATTTTTGTATATGGTGTAAAGAAGGAGTCCAGTTTCAATATTTTGCATGTGGCTAGCCAGTTCTTCCAGCACCATGTCTTGAATAGGGAGTCTTTTTTCCACTGTTCGTTTGGTCAGCTTTGTTGAAGATCAGATGGTTGTAGGTATGTGGCCTTATTTCTGGGCTCTCCACCCTGTTCCATTGGTTTAAATGTCTGTTTCTATACCCATACCATTCTGTTTTGGTTACTGTAGCCTTGTAGTTTAGTTTGAAGTTGGGAAATGTGAGGTCTCTAGCTTTGTTTATTTGTTTGCTTAGAATTGCCTCCATTATTTGGCTTTTTTTGGTTCCATGTGAATTTTAAAGTAGTTTTTTGTTTTCCAATTCTGTGAAGAATGTCATTCCCAGTTTGATAGGAATAGTGTTGCATCTTTAAGTTTCTTTGGGCAATATGGATATGGAGAAATAGAAATGCTTTTACGCTGTTGGTGGAAGTGCAAATTAATTTAACCATTGTGGAAGACAGTATGGCAATTCCTCAAAAATCTAGAACCAGAAATACCATTGGACCCAGCAATCTCATTACACCCAGTGTGGTCTAATGGGATTTACACCATTTACTTGAGCAAGCAGCTGCTCAATATGCCAAGAACATGGACAACTCACCCATTTTCCCAAGTGGGAAAAAATTGTAAATTATTCTGCTATAAAGACACATGAACATATGTGTTCATTGCAGCAGTATTCACAATAGCAAAGACTTGGAATCAACCCAAATGCCCGTCAATGGTAAACTGGATAAAGAAAATGTGACACACATAAATCATGGAGTACTATGTATGCAGCCATTAAAAATGATGAATCCATGTCCCCTGCAGGGACAAACACCACATGTTCTCACTCATAAGTAGGAGTTGAACAATGAAAACACATGGACCACAGGCAGGGGCACATCACACACTGGGGCCTGTCAGGGGCTAAAAGACAAGGGGAGGGCTAGCATAAGGAGAAATACCTAACATAGATGATGGGTTGATGGGTGCAAATGGCCAAGAAACATATGAAAAAAATGCTCAACATCACTAATGATCAGGGAATGTAAATCAAAACCACAGTACAATACCACCTTACTCCTGCAAGAATGGCCATAATCAAAAAAATCTAAAAAATAATAGATATTGGAGGGGATGAGGTGGAAAGGGAACACTTTTACACTGCTGGTGGGAATGCAAACTAGTAAAACCACTATAGAAAACATTGTGAAGATGCCTTAAAGAGCTAAAAGTATAACTACAATTTGATCCAGCAATCTCACCACTGGGTATCTACCTGGCAGAAAATAAGTCATTATACAAAAAAGATACTTGCACATGCATGTTTATAGCAGCATAATTCACAATTGCAAATATGTGAAATCATTCTAAACAGCCATCAATCAATGAGTGCATAAGAAAACTGCAGTATATCTATATATGACGAAATACTACTCAGCCATAAAAAGGAATGAGTTAATGGCACTAACAGCAACCTGGATGGGATTGGAGACTATTATTCTAAGTAAAGTAACTCAGGAATGCAAAACAAAACATCGTATGTTCTCACTTGTAAGTGGGAGCTAAGCTATGAGTGTGCAAAGGTATAAGAATGATGGAGTAGACACTGGGGATTTGTGGAGAAAGGGAGAGGAAGAGGTAAGGGATAATAGACTACAAATTGGGTTAAGTGTATACTGCTTGGGTGATGGGTGCACCCATATCTCACAAATATCCATTAAGAGACCACATATCACATGTGCCCCCAAAACCTTATAGATTTTTAAAAAGATCAAGAAAAGATCACACTGGAGAATACCATGTAGGAGAAGAGACATCATCATGAACATCTTTGTAAAATACAATTTGCCACATTCTTCAAGGCAGAATTAGAAGAAAAAAAAAACACTGCCCAAAGAAATCTGAGATGACACAAACATATGGAAAAACGTTCCATGCTCATGGATAAGAAGAACCAATATTATCAAAAGGGCCACAATTCCCAAAACAATTTGCAGATCCAATGCGATTCATATAAAATTACCAATGACATTCTTCAAAGAGCTATATAAAACTATTTTTAAAAAATTCTCATGGAACAAATACAGCCCTAATGATAAAGGCAATCACGAGCAAAAAGAACAAAACAGGATACATCATGCTATCTGGCTTCAAATTATACTACAAAGCAGCATAGTATTGGTAGACAAACAGACACATATGGAACAGAGCAGAGACACCACAAATAAGGCCACAAACTTGCAACTATCTGATCTTCCACAAGCTGACGAAAACAGGCAATGGGGAATGGACTCCCTATTCAATGAATGGTGCTGCAATAACTGTGTAGCCATAAGCAGAAGATTAAAACTGGACCCCTTCCTTATACCATTCACAAAAATCAACTTAAGGCAGATCAGAGACGGAAAAGTATGACCCAAAACTAAAAGAACCCTAGAAGACAACCCAGGCAATGACATTCTGGATATAGAAATGGGGAAAGAGTTCATGATGCAGGTGACACAAGCCATTGCAACAAAAGCAAAAATTGACAAATGGGATCTAATGAAACTAAAGAGCTTCTGTACAGCAAAGGAAACTATCAACAGAGTAAACAGGCAACCTACAGAATAGGAGAACGTTTTTCCAAACTATGTATCAGACAAAGTTCTAACGTTCTGCATCTATATGGAATTTAAGAAATATACAAGAAAAAACAATTTCATTAAAAAGTGAGTAAGAGTATGAACAGATACTTCCCCAAAGAAGACATACATGTGGCCAATAAGCATATGAAGAAAAGCTCAACATTTCTGATTATTAGGGAATGCAAATCAGAACAATAGTAAGATACCCTCTCACACCAGTCAGAATGGCTATTATTTAATGTCAAAAAGTAATAGATGCTGGCAATGTTGCAGAGAAAAAGGAATGCATATTCATTATGGTGGGAGTGAAAATTAGTTCAATCATTGTGGAACACAGTATGATAATTCCTCAAAGACTTAAAAATATAGCTACCAATTGACCCAGCAATCCCATTACTAGGTATATACCCAAAGGAAATATAAATCATTCTACTATAAAGACATATGCAAGTGTATGTTTGTTGCACCACTATTCACAATAGCAAAGACATGAAATCAATCTAAATCCTGGTTGGTTGCTATAGGCATTAGGGCTGAGTAGAAATGAGGCTGAAAGCTTGTTTTGTGGCATGCTGTATTTCTGATGCATTTTTCCCCTGGTAGGTGATGGTAAATGGCAAACCGTTACAGCGTTGTCCATAAACTCCCACCATGTTATGTGAAGATGGTGCAAGTGTGACGATGTCTCTCTGATCTTAATGTGTGTCTGTGATTGAGAGTGATGTCCACACTCCCTGTTGTTGAGGAACAACAGAAACTCCGCATTTCTTTGTGACCATGGTATTCCCAGAGCCTGCTAACAGAATGATCTCTTCTCATGCCTTCCTCTTCCCTTGGTCAATAAAACTTCACTACATTTTCCAGGATCTGGTTTTTACTTTAATAAGGAAAAAGACAAAGTGGCAGAAGCACACAAGTGAGACAGGCAGTGAGTCACAGGACCACTGGAATGTCTGAGATGACAAAACGAACAACATCCTCTACAGCCCGTACTTTACGTCAGACACTCTGAACCAAAATTCTTCCTTCATTTTGGATGATTCATTGCAGTGAAATGTTCAGTATCTATTTACAACCACACAGGCATAAATGGCTTTGGGTAGAGACTTTATAATTTGATGAAAGTCAGGTGAAATATCTTAACTCTTCATTCATCTTAAGAATGTTTCTTTTATCTTGAAACTGCCTGGATTGGTGTGGGAGGCACTGAAGGAATTGAAAGAAAAATTTAAGAAAGTTTACATCAGTGTTTGGTTCTCTGTTCTTGTGTCTTTTAGGGGGTTGGGGACTAGGGGAGGGATAGCAGGGGGTGAGGAGATTGGGAGGGATAACATTAGGAGAAATACCTAATGTAGGTAACGGGGGATGGAGGCAGCAAACCATCATGGCATGTGTATACCTATGTAACAATCCTGCAAGATCTGCACATGAACCCCAGAACTTAAAGTATAATTTTTAAAAAATGGAAAAAAAAGGAAAAAAAGGACAACAAAAAAAGAAAGTTTACATCGGAAGTTTTCAATCCAAGCAATAGTTAGAGAATACCAGTTCAATCATTTCCTTTAAATAATCCTTTTTTAAAAAAGAAAAGAATTTCCAGGTTTTTCCATTTTATGTGGGTAGAATCCTAAGATTTCTCTTTGTAAACAAATGGTCATGGTTTTAGATCAGAAAATAAGTGGTTTATTGGTGGAATTGACACAATTCATACAAATGGACAGAGTGAACACATTCTGCTTTATGGCTGTTACTGTTGGTGCTGTAGCACAAGCAACCTCCCAATACCTGTTGGCTTAAATCAATCATTTATTCCAATTTCTCCCAGCTTTGTAGTTTTAGTGGAAGGAAACATGATTGGTGTCTCAATTTCAGAAAGATCTATAGTCAGAGATTTCAGAGATGCTTTACTCATGTCCAACTCAACACAAGGGTGGCTGAACACCTGGGGGCTGGTTCTTTATTTCCTTCCCTACCTCATCTCCACATTAGTGCCTTGAATTTCCTGAAATCCTGAAATCATAGTCAATGATGGGCTTCCACAAAAAAAAAAAAAAAATAAGTCTTCTAAAGTCTCAGGAAAAAGGTACAAAGCATCATAGACCTTGGCTTTGAAAGGCAGGCAGTGTGACTTCTATATTGATCAAGGTGTCACAAAGAAAGTCCAAATTAAGGTAAGGGAACTCCACAAGCTGTGGTTATTTTGACTTGTCATCATGATGGGGCCATCTTTGGAAATGAGTTCCACTTAGCTGCCACTGGCTAATATGCTTCCCACATCCCCAAAACACTTACCTTCTAAAGAACCCCAGAAAACAATACAATACAGGAACAGGCTCAGAGTGAAGTTCAGTATTTTATTATCTAAATCCAGACCTGGTGTTCATGAGGTGAGTACAAACTATCAGATGCACTTTTTCTCAACATTTTCACTAAAGAAATAAATTATTTACCCTATACAAATCAAGCACACAATACTGAAAGAGACATAGAAAAAATGCAATGAACATATCTATTTTATAGTGTCAACAGAAAATAGACAGCAGTCACTGGTTTATATAATTACGAAAACCAGCCAGATGCTTAATTTCATTTCGTCTGGGAATGTTTGTCTGCAGTAATTGGCCCCACCCTCCATTCGCAACTTCTCAGAATTCCCACCAAGATGGCCGAATCACAGCCCTTTTCCCTCTACAAGAGCTGTGACTCAGGGAGGGGAACATCACACACTGGGGACTATTGGGGGTAGGGGAGCTAGGGGAGAAATAGGAGGGTGTGAGGGGATTGGGGAGGGATAACATTAGGAGCAATGCCTAATGTAGATGATGGGAAATGGATGCAGCAAACCACCAAGGCATGTGTATACCTGTGTAACATATTCTGCATGTTCTGCACATGTACCCCAAAACTTAAAGTATAACAATAATTTGAAAAAATTAAAAACAGCTGCGATTATCTGCTTCCATGCACATCTAAAGAACCACTTAGGTGAAATGACATACTACCTACAAACTAAAATATGCAAATGGAAGAGGGTTCTATCAAATGGCCTCTCTTCCACAGGACTCACCTCAGGCATCATTTTGATTCTCCACATCCTCCCTCCCCTTGTTCATTGCAATAGCTCACTCAACTCCAGTCCTACTCATGGGTATGCTTCTCTCCTTAGGCATCTTTAACCTAACTTCCAGATACCTTGAGGTGCCAAACCACAGCTAATCATGCTCTGCACAGCTTTCTCCCTCATTTCATTCCAGTATGAAATAAAATTCCTTCTCTCACTGGAAACTCTTGGATTTTGAATAGGCACACTTTTCTTCACACACCTTCCCTGTCTCGGTCTGGATTAGTTTTATATTTTGATAATGGATTATAGGCCCCATCACCAGCATGGAATTAATTTCTTGTGGAATTAAGAAATTTTTGCTCTGAGTAGATGAAAATCATCCTAGGACCTGTGGCTTGCTGAACAGAAAATGCCTTTAATTTCACATCGACTTGTCTCTTGGCTGGTGGCTATTGTATTTGAATAACCTACACAGTCCTACATATTGGCTTTGCTATACAAGCACACAGTGAATGCCCTTTCTTGAATAATGTCCATCAGCTAAGTGCATGTTGCCCATTGGCTATGCTCATCTTTATCTCAGATACTACTCTGTGCTCATCGTGGCCAGGAATCATGTTTCAGATACAAAAAGAAAACAGAGTTCAGGAGTCAATGTTCAACAAACAATATGTGAATTGCCTCTGGGGACCTACTCAACAACTTTCTCTCTCCTGCTGAGGGCCTTTGATGAGTCTCCAAGATCTGCTGGTTTCCAGTGCGACTCAGCACATTACTAGCTGTGGTGGCTATGGGGCAAAACTTTTTCTGCTTGGTAAAAACAGAGAAAAGAGGAAAAGGGACTCTGTCTTGCACCTTAGGTAACAGCATGGCCACAAGGGAGTAGAGCACCAAGCAGGCTCTTGGCTTCCCTAATGCCAGGACTTGGTTCTTGGATGATTCCTATTTACCTGCTCTGGGCCAATGAGAGTTCACGGCCCTGTCGGGTGAGTGTCATGCCAGGCAGCATTCACCATGAGTTGACTTAAGAGCCTGTGGACCTTAAGGGAACATCTGTGACAGTCTGGCAGTACTCTCCATTGTGGCAGTGGTTATAGGGTGGCCACTGCCTTTGGAAAGAGGAGAAAAGAGTGGGAAGAACTGCTTCTTGTGGTTTGAGTGCCAGCTTAGCTGCAGTACAATAAAACACCATACTGACTTCTAAGGTTTTTTACTTTAGTCTCTGACTTTCAGGTGGCACCTCTGGATTCACCCCAGGCCTGGGGAAACTCACCACCCTGAAGGGAAGCTCACAGACCTGGCTTGCTCTGCCATCTGCTGCTTCCCAGGGCCTTGAATGAACCTAGGTCGCAACCAGGGAGTGGCTACAGAAGGCCTTCAGTGAGACCCAGTGCTGTACTGGCTTCAGATTTCACCCAGTCATAGTGGTGGTGGTCACAACGGTGCTTGTATAACTCCATTCTCAGATTTAGGTGTCTCAACACACAAACACACACACACACACACACACACACACACACACACACACACACACACACACACACACAGACTGTTTTTTTGGGAGAAAGAAAGGTAAAAGAACAAAAGTCCTACTTGATCATGATGGATAAGTTTTTTAATGTGCTGTTGCAATCTGTTTGCCAGTATTTTATTGAAGATTTTCGCATCTATGTTCATCATGGATATTGGCCTGAAGTTTTCTTTTCTTGTTGAGTCTCTGCCGGGTTTTGGTATCAGGATGATGTTGGTCTCATAAAATGATTTGGGAAGGGTTCCCTCTTTTTGGATTATTTGGAATAGTTTCAGAAGGAATGGTACCAGATCCTCTTTGTGTGTCTGGTAGAATTCGGCTGTGAACCCATCTGGACCAGGGCTTTTTTTGTGTGGTAGGCTCTTAATTGCTGCCTCAACTTCAGACCTTGTTATTGGTCTATTCATAGTTTCGGCTTCCTCGTGGTTTAGGCTTGGGAGGACACAGGTGTCCAGGAATTTATCAGTTTCTTCCTGGTTTACTAGTTTATGTGCATAGAGTTGTTTTTAGTATTCTCTGATGATGGTTTGAATTTCTGTGGAATCTGTGGTGATTTCCCCTTTATCGTTTTTTATTGCATCTATTTGGTTGTTCTCTCTTTTCTTTTTTATCAGTCTGGCTAGTGGTCTGTCTATTTTGTGATCTTTTCGAAAAACCAGCTCTTGGATTTATTGATTTTTCGAAGGGTTTTTCGTGTCCCTATCTCCTTCAGTTCTGCTCTGATCTTAGTTATTTCTTGTCTTCTGCTAGGTTTTGAGTTTTTTTTATCTTGCTCCTCTAGCTCTTTCAATTTTGACGATACGGTGTCAATTTTGGATCTCTCCACTCTTCTCATGTGGGCACTTATTGCTATATATTTTCCTCTACAGACTGCTTTAAATGTGTCCCAGAGATTCTGGTATGTTGTGTCTTCATTCTCGTTGGTTTGAAGAACTTCTTTATTTCTGCCTTCATTTCATTGTTTATCCAATCAGCATTCAAGAGCTAGTTGTTCAGTTTCCATGAAGCTGTGCCGTTCTGAGTTAGTTTCTGAATTCTGAGTTCTAACTTGATTGCACTATGGTCTGAGAGACTGTTTGTTATGATTTCAGTTGTTTTGCATTTGCTGAGGAGTGCTTTACTTCCAATTATGTGGTCAATTTTGGAGTAGGTGTGATGTGGTGCTGAGAAGAATGTATATTCTGTGGATTTGGGGTGAAGTGATGGATCTTTTCATATGCTTAGAAGTCATTGAAGATAATATTCTATGTTTTACAATACCCGTCCGTTTCATTTTTGTGAGAAGGCTTGAGTTTCATTCTTTGCCACCATTACCCAAATCTGGGCTTCTCCAAAGAGAAAGTAGAACCTCAGCAGTGAATGGCAGTCATAGTTCATGGAACTGAAATGTATGGATTCAGTGAACATTGCCAAGCTCTAACCCTGTGAGAGGCCCTGTGCAAGATGCAGGGATTCAAGTTCACAGACATGGTCCCTGGCCTTGATCTTCTAGGTTAGAGGGGAGGCTGAGTGAACAGGGACCTTGAAACACTGAGTGGTAGAGTTTCACTGGAGGAATAAGAGGAAACATTAGAAATAAAATGAGCAACTGTCTCAAATAGCCACAAAAGGTAGGCTGTCAACAGAAGCTTGTCTACTGAGTTCAGTTGTATAACTAGGAGTTTTCTCAGGGGACATTGTAGGTACTAGGACAGAGTGGAGAGAAGGCTAAAAGCTTGTTTGGTGGCGTGCTGTCATTCTGCTGCATTTTCCCTCTTGTATGTAATGGTAAGTGGCCAACACTGTTACACCTTTGCCCATCAACTCCTGCCCATGTCTGTGAAGAGGATCCAAACGTGGAGAGATGTGTCCATGACCTCAGTGATTATCTGCATTGAAAGAGATGACCAGACTTCTCACTGTTGAGAAATCCCTCTTTCTGTATGGCCATGGGATTCTCAGAGCCTGTTAACAGAATAATTCCTCCTCACTCTTTCCTATACAGTCATTAAAAGTTCACTAAACCTGGCTCAAGCCTGTAATCCCAGCACTTTGGGAGGCCGAGGCGGGTGGATCACGAGGTCAAGAGATCGAGACCATCCTGGTCAACATGGTGAAACCCCGTCTCTACTGAAAATACAAAAAATTAGCTGGGCATGGTAGCACACGCCTGTAATCCCAGCTACTCGGGAGGCTGAGGCAAGAGAATTGCCTGAATCCAGGATGAGGAGGTTGCGGTGAGCCAAGATCGCGCCATTGTAGTCCAGCCTGGATAACAAGAGTGAAACTCCGTCTTAAAAAAAAAAAAAAGAGGGGAAAGAGGAAGTAGCCCAAAAGGGCCTGAGTCACTGTATGGGAAGCATTAAGACATCGAAGAAGAAAAACCTTCCTGTGACTCAAGGAGTGAGTGACAAAGTCCCTGGAATGTCTGAGAAATTAGGAATGTCATCCTTCTATAGCATGTAGTTGACGTCAGACGCTTAACCAAAACCTTTACCCAAACTCAGATGACTCACTGCACTGAAATGTTAGGTAGCTGTTTACAGCCACACAGGTATCACTGGTGGCTTTGGGGAGAAACTGTAACTTTAGGATAATCCGGTGCAATTTCTTAATTCTTTCCATTGTTTGCAGAATGTTTTCTGTATATGAATGCTGTGCCTCACTCTGTGCAGGCTGCTGTAAAGGAGCTTTAGAAAAAGATGATAAATTTCTGGCCAGGCACAGTGTCTCATGCCTGTAATCCCAGAACTTTGGGAGGCTGAGGCAGGCAGATCACTTGAGGTGAGGAGTATGGGACTAGCCTGCCCAGCATGGCAAAGCTGTCTCTACTAATATACAAAAATTAGCTGGGTGTGGTGGCATGCACCTGTAATTCCAGCTAATTGGGAGGTTGAGACATGAGAATTGCTTGGGAATCGCTTGAACCCAGCAGGCAGAGGTTGCAGTGAGCTTAGTTTATGCCACTGCAATCCAACCTGGGTGACAGAGTGAGACTCTGTCTAAAAAAAAAAAAAAAAAAGTCAAATTTCCCATGTGAAAATTTCACTCCAAGCAATAGTTAGAGAATCGCTGGAGTTTAATGATTTCCCTTCAATGATCCTGATTGTTCTTGTTTCTAAATACTTGCAAGATTTTTCCAATTTATGTAGATGGAATTCTGGGATTTCTCTTTGGAAACATGTGATCATGATTTTTAGAAAATATATAGTTCATTTTTTGGAACAGACACAATTCATACACACAGACACAGTGATGAGACCTTGCTTCACTGCTGTTACATTTAGGCATTGCAGCACAGCAAACCTCACAACACATATTGGCTGAAAGCAGCCATTTATTCTGATCTCTCTTAGCTTTTCTGGTTTATTGGACTCATGTGGGTGGTGGGAGTCATGTTTTCTGAGGATCTGTAGTCTGGTATTCCAGGGGATGCTTCACTCATGTCTTACTCAACACTAGGGCTGGGTGAACACCTGGGAGCTGGCTGGTTATTTCCTTCCCTGTCTCACCTTTCCATTCATGCCTTGATTTTCCACAAATCATGAGAGTCTCATGGCTCTTGGACTTAATGAATGGTTATTGCCTTCCACCAACCAAAGTTTTCCAAACGGCTCAAGGAGAAGGTGCAGGACATTATAGCACCCTGCTTTGAAAGGCAGACAGTGTCACTTCTAAGACATTACATTGATCAACATGAGTGACACAGGCAGCCCATATCAAACGAAGAGTAATCCACAAGCTGTGGTTATTTTGACTTGTGGTCCTAAGGGGTCATCCTTGGAAACTATTTTCACTCAGTTCCAAATTTACATGTGTAAGTGTGTATATGGGCTTACACATTTCCCACATACCAAAAATATGAACCCTGTAAGGAACCACTGAAGGCAATACAATTAAAAGGACAGGTTCATTTTGAAGTCCAGCATCTTATCATTCAATTACTATCATGTGTGTATGAGGTTACTACAAATTATCAGGTGCACTTTCTTTTAACATATGCACTAAAGGGATACATTATTTGCCCTATACAAATCAAACATACAAGACTGAAGTAGACATAGGAAAGTGCAGTGTACACACCTATTTTAGAAGGGCAAAAGATAATAAATGGCACCTTTTGCCTCGTTGCACTCCGGGAAGCAAGAGGGGTCACCAGCATCTCTACTAGAGCCACTTACGAAAATTCAGCCTGGATTCTCACTCTTGTCCTATCTGCTCAAACCAGCATGGTCTCTTCCAGAAATACTGCCTCAATATGTGCCCCAGTGTTTTCACAAGTACTTAAAAATATACATTTCATTAAGTTGGAGTAAGATATGTCTCCCTTGAATGGATAACCAAGGCATCCACCCAATGAAAGAAACCATGTTAGCTCTTTGTACATAAATTTAAAAATTCAACAAAGTACAGGAAAGAAAATAGACCACAGTATTGGGCCATATTCTGAGAAAACCAACAAGACCCTATTTTCATTTTATCTGATAATGTTTTCCTGAAGCAATTGGCTTTATCTTCCATTTTTAGCTTCTTAGAGCTTTTACCAAGATAGCAGAATAACAGCCCTTTTTCCTCCACAACAGCTGTGATTATCTGCTTCATAGTACAAATGGAGAATCACTAAGGTGAAGGTAAACAACATATTCCCTAAAAGTCAGATTGAAGAGGGTTTCATCAAATAGCCTCTTTTTTCTGCTAGGCCCATCTCAGGCATCATTTTGATCATCATCATCGTCTTTACTCATGTTCATTGTCACAGCTTGTTTGACTCCAACCTTACTCATGGGTATGTTTCTCTCTGTACCACTTCTTTAACCTAACATCTAGATACCTGGAGGTGTCAGTGCACAGTGAATTACACTCTTCATGCCTTTCTCTGTTGTTTCTTTCTAGTATGGGCTGAAATTCCCTCTCCAGTCACAGGAAAGTCTAAGGTTCTGATTAGGAACACTGTCCTCCTTACACCATCCCTGTCACAGCCTTGGTCACTTCTCTATTTGACAATGGATTATAGACCCCATCACCAGCATGGAAATAATTTCTTGGTGAATTAGGCAATTTTTGCTCTGAGTGGATAAAGACTATCTTGAGGCCCATAACTTCCTAAGCAAAACATGAGTTTGATTTCATATCTGCTTGCCCCTGGGTGATAACCATTTTATTTGAATAACCTATAGATTCTTACATGCTGGCCTTGCAACAC
The DNA here is from genome assembly GCA_031835075.1 of Saguinus oedipus. NCBI lineage: Eukaryota > Metazoa > Chordata > Mammalia > Primates > Cebidae > Saguinus > Saguinus oedipus. Next base: position 42,591,488 of record CM063187.1, on the reverse strand, counting down.
ATACAGTGACTCCCATTTCTTGACTGATATTCAACAGCTCATTTTAGTTCACATAGGCCATTTGTTACAACATTTTAATCTCAGATACTACTTTGCTTGTGGTGGACAAAATGACATCTCAGATACAAAGAAATGACATGGAGTTCAGGAGTCAATGTTCAACAAAGAAATTTTGAATTGCCTCTGGGGACCTACTCAACTTCCTTTTCATGCTCCTCAACCCAAATTCCTGATCTTCTCTTAGCAAATATGGCATTGCTCAAAGGCCAGAAAGTCATTCCTGGACTCTAAAGCGTTCATTCTCAAAGGTTTTTAGGCTTTTCAGTTTTTGTCGAAGCCTCCCACAGAATAAATCTACTCTGTGATAATACTGTCCTTGATACTCAAGTCCGTCAAAACTATTTGCCCTGGGGCGCTGTCCGTGGTGCTGACCATTGGTGCGTTGAGCCCCGTATTTGCAAATGAGGAGGTCAATGTGACAGAATAAGAGAGGAATGTTGTTTTGTTTTGTTTCGTTTCGTTTTGTTTTGTATTGTATCTGATAGATCATAGTCAAAATCTCCATGATGAATGAAGCAGAAATTCAACTTGGATTTTCAAATCACAATTTCTGCAGTGACCTCTGTCAGCACTCCAGTTTAACATAGTATAGGAAGTCCTGGCCAGATCATCCAGCAAGAGAAAGAAAGAAAGGGCATCCACATAGAGAGCAAGGTCAAACCATCCCTGTTTGCAGATGTCATGATTCTATATCTAGGAAACCCTATACTCTCCACCCAAAAGACCCTTAAGCTGGTAAACAACTTTAGCAAAGTTTCAGAATACAAATCAATGTGCAAAAGTCACTAGAACTCTTATTTGCCAAAAACAGCAACGCATGGAGTCAAATCCGGATTGCAATTTTATTCACAATTGCCATAAAATGAATAAAATACCTAAAAATAAAGTTAACCAGAGAGTCTCGGCGGCAGGGTCTCGGAGAAGAGGGTAGAGTGGCGGGCCGCTGAATAAGCTTCCAAAATGATGCCCACACCAGTTATCCTGTTGAAAGAGGGGACTGATAGCTCCCAAGGCATCCCCCAGCTTGTGAGTAACATCAGTGCCTGCCAGGTGATTGCTGAGGCTGTAAGAACCACCTTGGGTCCTCGTGGCATGGACAAGCTTATTGTGGATGGCAGAGGCAAAGCAACAATTTCTAATGATGGGGCCACAATTCTGAAACTTCTTGATGTTGTCCATCCTGCAGCAAAGACTTTGGTGGACATTGCCAAATCCCAGGATGCTGAGGTGGGTGATGGCACCACCTCAGTGACCTTGCTGGCTGCAGAGTTTCTGAAGCAGGTGAAACCCTATGTGGAGGAAGGTTTACACCCCCAGATCATCATTCGAGCTTTCCGCACAGCCACCCAGCTGGCAGTTAACAAGATCAAAGAGATTGCTGTGACTGTGAAGAAGGCAGATAAAGTGGAGCAGAGGAAACTGCTGGAGAAGTGTGCCATGACTGCTCTGAGCTCCAAGCTGATCTCCCAGCAGAAAGCTTTCTTTGCTAAGATGGTGGTAGATGCAGTGATGATGCTTGATGATTTGCTGCAGCTTAAAATGATTGGAATCAAGAAGGTACAGGGTGGAGCCCTTGAGGATTCTCAGCTGGTAGCTGGTGTTGCATTCAAGAAGACTTTCTCTTATGCTGGGTTTGAAATGCAACCCAAAAAGTACCACAATCCAAAGATTGCCCTTTTGAATGTTGAGCTTGAGTTGAAAGCTGAGAAAGATAATGCTGAGATAAGAGTCCACACAGTTGAGGATTATCAGGCAATTGTTGATGCTGAGTGGAACATTCTCTATGACAAGTTAGAGAAGATCTATCATTCTGGAGCCAAAGTTGTCTTGTCCAAACTCCCCATTGGGGATGTGGCCACCCAGTACTTTGCTGACAGGGACATGTTCTGTGCTGGCCGAGTACCTGAGGAGGATCTGAAGAGGACAATGATGGCCTGTGGAGGCTCAATCCAGACCAGTGTGAATGCTCTGTCAGCAGATGTGCTGGGTCGATGCCAGGTGTTTGAAGAAACCCAGATTGGAGGCGAGAGGTACAATTTTTTTACTGGCTGCCCCAAGGCCAAGACATGTACCTTCATCCTCCGTGGCGGTGCTGAGCAGTTTATGGAGGAGACAGAGCGGTCCCTGCATGATGCCATCATGATCGTCAGGAGAGCCATCAAGAATGATTCAGTGGTGGCTGGTGGTGGGGCCATTGAGATGGAGCTCTCCAAGTACCTGCGGGATTACTCAAGGACCATTCCGGGAAAACAGCAGCTGTTGATTGGGGCATATGCCAAGGCTTTGGAGATTATCCCACGCCAGCTGTGTGACAATGCCGGCTTTGATGCCACAAACATTCTCAACAAGCTACGGGCTCGGCATGCCCAGGGGGGCACTTGGTATGGGGTAGATATCAACAACGAGGACATTGCTGACAACTTTGAGGCTTTCGTGTGGGAGCCAGCTATGGTGCGGATCAATGCCCTGACAGCAGCCTCTGAGGCTGCGTGCCTGATCGTGTCTGTAGATGAAACCATCAAGAACCCCCGCTCGACTTTGGATGCTCCCCCAGCAGCTGGCCGGGGCCGTGGTCGTGGACGTCCCCACTGAGAGGCACCTCACTCATCACACGACTGGCTGGCTGCTGGGTGCATTTATTCTCCTTGGTTTGGTTACATGATTTTGCAATGAAGGGGTAGTAATTGGCCCACTCTCTTCTCACTGGAGGCTATTTAAATAAAAGTGTCAGACTTAGGAAAAAAAGGAAAAAAAAAAAAAAAAAAAAGTTAACCAGAGAGGTAACAGATCCCTACAATGAGAATGACAAAACACTGCTCAAAGAAACCAGAGATGATACAAAGCAATGGAATAATATTCCATGCTCATGGATAAGAAAAATCAATATCATTAAAACAACCATACTGCCCAAAGAAATTTACAGATGCAATGCTATTCCTATCAAACTAGGCATTTTCACAGAATTAGAAAAAAACTATTCTTGACAGAATGACATTCTTTACGGAATTTTTTAAAAATTTAAAATTCACATGGAACAAAAAAAGAGCAAAATAACCGAGGCAATTCTAAGCAAAACCAACAAAGCTGGAAGCATCGCATTACTCAACTTCAAACTATACTACAAGGCTACAGTAACAAAAACAGCATGGTACTGATATAAAAACAGGCACATAGACCAATGGAAAAGAATGGAGAGCCCAGAAAGGAGCCTGCACACCTACAACCATCTGATCTTCGACAAAGCTGACCAAAGAGGCAATGGAAAAACAACACCCTACTCAAGAAATGATTCTGGGAGAACAGGATAGCCATATGTAGAAGATTGAAACTGGACTCCTTCTTTACACCATATACAAAAATCAACTCAAGATAGATTGAAGTCTTCAACATAAAACCCAAACTATATAAACCCTGAAAGACAACCTAGGCGATACCATGCAGGACATAGGCATGGACAAAGATTTTGTAATTAAGATGTCAAAAGAAATCACAACAAAAGCAAAAATTGACAAATGGGATCTAATTAAAGTGAAGAGCTTCTGAATAGCAAAGGAAAGTAGCAACAGAGTAAACAGCCTACAAAATAGGAGAAAATATTTTCAAAGTATTTATCTGAAGAAGGTTTAACATACAGCATCTATAAGAAATTTCAACAACTTTACAAGAAAGAAACAAGCCCATAAAACAGTGGGCAAAGGGCTTGGCAAAGTGACTTATGCCTGTAATTCCAGCACTTTGGGCAGCCAAAGCTGGTGGATCACTTGAGCCCAGGAATTTGAGAACAGGCTGGGTAACATGGCAAAAACCCATCTTTACTAAAAATAGAAAAATTAGCCTACCATGGTGACATGTGCCTGCAGTCCCAGCTATGCAAAAGCCTGAGCTGGGAGGATCACCTTAGCCCAGGAGCCAGAGATTGCAGTGAACCAAGATGGTGCCACACCACTCCAGCCTGAGTGTCAGAGTGAGACCTATCTTAAAGCAACAACAACAAAAAAAGATGAGTAAAGGACAGGAACAGACACTTTTTAAAAGTAGACATACAGGTGGCCAGCAAACATACAAAAAAGCTCAACATCACTGAACATTAGAGAAATGCAAATCAAAACCACAATGAGATACCATCTCTTACCTGTCAGAAAGATTCTTATTAAAAAAAAAAACAAATAAAAAAACAGATATTGGCAAGGTTGTGGAGAAAAGGGAGCACTTACACGTTGTTGGTAACAGTGTAAATTAGTTCACCCATTGTGGAATGCAGTGTGGTGATTCCTCAAAGAGCTAACAACAGAACTACCATTCAACCTAGCAATCTCATCACTTGATGTATACCCAGAAGAATAGAAATCATTCTGCCATAAAGACTTATGCACATGAATGTTAATTGCAATACTATGCACAATAGCAAAGACATAGAATGAACCCAAACGCCCAACAAGCACAGATTGGATACAGAAAATGTGGTATATGTACACAATGGAATACTATGCAGTCCTAAAAAATGAGATTATGTCTTTTGCAGGAATGTGGATGGAGCTGGAGTCAATTAGTCTTAGCAAACTAATGCAGGAACAGAAAACCAAATCCTGCATATTCTCACTTATAAGTGTGAACTAAATGATTAAACTTATGGACACCAAGAAGGGAACAACACACACTGGGGCCTACTTGAGGGTGGAGGGTAAGAGATGGGATAGGAGCAGAAAAAATAACTATTCAGTACTATGCATAGTACCCAGGTGAAGAAATCATGTGTACCACAAACCCCATGATGTGAGTTTATCTGCATATGTATCCCTGAACCTATAATAAATTTTTAAAAAACCAAAGAGAAAAACAAAATTTACCTTTCTCCTGGAATCTGCAGGAGCAACAGTGTCTCTGAAATTTTGATTTCCATGGACTCCAAGAGAAAGAGGGTGTCCTTAGATTGCAGGTGTGTGACAGACAGATGAGAGTGGCCCTCACCTGGCAGAGCCAAGGGGTCTAGTGTGGGGGAGGTCCATGAAAGAACTTTCCCTACTTCTCTCTCCCAGAACCTTAAAAGGCAAAGAGAAGAATTACCTTCTAGGGCTAACGTCTCTCCCCAGATTCCCCAACTTTTTGTTTTTAGCAGTTGTACAACCTGAGAAAATGTACAACTTCTGGGTAGATTCTGCATAGTAGAGAAAAGGCCTGAGAGGCACCAAGGCTGGGATTTTCAATCACTGCCCCTCACTCCACTGTCCTTATGTATGCATTTCCCTGGTAACCTAACCACAACCTAATACCTCGCAGACCTTAATTTCTACTGCATTACAGACAGAGACCTGCAAACAGCTATGGCTGTGACTGAGTTTCCTCCTGACATCTGAGCCTTTCTCATGCTTCAAGGAAAGCTTACTTGGAGGAGCATGGAATCTGGAATGAAGCCAGAGGGCAGGGACGAAAGGGATCATTTAAATGCTGCAACTCAGAGATTCACACAGAAGACAGGACAGAATTCCGAAGAGTCACCCAGAAGAAGAGAACAATGTCATCACTACCAGTGAGTTGAAAAGGCACAGCCTTCAATAATCTCAAGTCACATAAACCAAAAAAGAAACAGGAGAGCTGTTATGAGATGAAAATATGAGCATTCCTTCTGTGCATGCTTTACTGAGAGTTGTGGGTGTGGAAGAGCAACCCTGAGGCTGTGGTATCTGAGATGCTTGGGGGGTGTGGGGTGTGGACCCTGGACCAGTGTAACCTTCTGTGAGCATATGATAATGTCTGATGAGAGTGAAATCTGCTGAGATGATGTGACTTTAGGTGAGAGGTGGATGGCCCACCAGGAGGGGCAGGTGTCTGAGTGAGTGTAAGGGGTGAGTGTGCTTTTTCTTCCTGTCTGTGATGTGAGTTTGTGTGAGTGCAGCCAGACCAGTGCATGAGCATCTTCATATGCACAGTGAGCAGTTATGTGTGACTCAGTGAGTGACATGGCTCTGTGTGACTGTGGGTGTGTGTCTGCTGGGATGTGACTGGGTATTGAACTGGGGACATGCATGTGGCCTTCTGTGCATGTGAAGGTGCTTCCCCACACAGCAGCGCCTCTGATGAAGCAGCTCTGTGTCCTTTCATGTGTGTCAATGTGGATCCCAGGTGGCTTAACTGGTGGGGATCTTGGGGATTGTGAGTTACCGAGGACTCATTACAGATCACTTATGAGAGTGGAATGTATGATCAGTGGATGTCTCTTCCCAGTAAGAGTGAGGAGAGGAATGCAGACTAGGGGGTGATGGTTCCTCAGGTGGGGACTACACAGAGTTATCTCTGGCTTGTGCCTCCCAGGCTCAGCTTCCCTATCCCAGCCCAGCCTGTTCTTCCCATCTTGGGACAGGAGGGTGTGCAGATACTGATTTGCTAGGGAAGGACATTAGAGACTGTGGTTTCAGAGACTGAATCATGCAAAATATCCACTGTAAGCTCTGTGTGAAGTGAGACTAAATTCGTTCCTCCACCCATGAAAGAACAAGTTTAGTCTCAGTTCAGATAGAGCTTACAGTGAATATTAATCAACAAAGCAGCTGGGGTCACTGGCTCATGGCTATAATCCCACCAATTTGGGAGGCAAAGATGGGAGGATAACTTGAGGCCAGAAGTGTGAGACCACTCTGGGCATCATATTGAGACCCTTTCTTTAAAAAACTTTAAATATCAGACTGGCAGAGTGACAGGCACCTTTTGCCCCAGCTACTCAAGATGGGGCAGATGTGTGAGGATCACTGCCACCCAGGAGTTCGCGGTTTCAGTGAGCTATGATTGCACCACTGCATGTCAGCCTGGGTGACAGAGCAAGACCCTATCTCAAAAATACAGAAAAATTATCAGCCACTTGTAGTTGTCATAGAAATCAATCATTCCCTCCAGTTATGTCCCTGACCCACAGGCTTCATTTGTGCAAGTCCTGGGGCTGTGCTGTCAGCATGTGTCCCCTTCTGGGAAGGACGTCCATGGCCTGTGATGATTGTGAGGCACGTGCATCCCTCACACAGGGGTTCCTGTTCTTTCATCATTTCCCTTTCTCTTTTAACAAGCATTGTTTTTTACTGGAGTGAATTTTTAAATTCTTACATCCTCAAGTCTTTTCATTTTCTGAGTTGAAAATGAAGGCAGGTCAGTGTTTCAGGAGGACTCCCCTGTTCTGTTAGTTCACCCCTAACAGGCCCTACACATGCCAAGGATTGGGGTAAAAGTTTTACATATATTAACTCCTCTATTATGGAGAACATCCTACAAAGTAGGAATTCCTGATAATCCTCCTTGTGCTGGGGAAACTGAGGCATGGAGAGTTCAAGTAGTGGATCTAAGATGGCACTGCTAGCATAAGGCAAAATGAGAACTGGAATCCAGGCATCCTGGCTCCTGAACTCTTGCTCTTACCTCTGGGTCCACCATATCTTCAGGAATATGAGGACCTGACTGTGGAAGGGTGAAAGGGGGAGGCCTCAGAGTCTGCCCTTTGATCTCTAACCTCCTGCACCATGGGAATCTGTTACAGGAGGGGAGTCTGCACCTGACTGTGCACCTCTAATTCACTCTCAAATACCCTGATAGGTGCCATACAAACTGCCTGTGTCCTTGTCTATTGGTTCCTGCATGATAATCACAGGGAGACCGAAACTCTCTTTTCTGTGAGTACTCCATGGTCCAATGGAGGGAGTGGAGGAGAAGGGAGAATATTTGCTAAGGGCTTGATGTTATGTGTGAGTGATGTGGAAATGTGTAGTTGACAGGATGGAAGCTTCATGCAGGTGCAGGTCCTGGAGACCCTCCAGCACCTGGCATCAGACCTGCAGCAACTGCATGTGGGCCAGCCAAGGGGCCTAGGGGAGGAGAACACTCAGTAGATTGGGGCTGTGGCTCTCTATCAAAGGGCATAGAGCTTTCAGGTAATGAACAAATCATAGGCCCAGGTTAGTGACTGGGGCTCAATTTTCATCTGGAAATGAGGAGAACAGCATTTCTCTGTCTGGAGGCTTGAGGAGCTGAAGCATCCCCAGAGGGACCAGGCCTGCAGTATGATCAGGGAGACTTTTGCCCTGGGTAAAGGGAGAAGGGATTTGTGTGTGTGTGTGTTGAGTATGTGTTTGCGCAAGGGAGGGGCCTGCCCAACCTGCTGTGTGCTTTGCCCTCAGCAATGACCCACAGCTGGAGGTGAATTTCTACACTGGGACAAATGAGGACTCAGATATTGCCTTCCAATTCCGAGTGCACTTTGGTGATTGTGTGGTCATGAACAGTCGTGAGATTGGGATGTGGAGGTGCGAGGAGAAATGCTACAATGTGCCCTTTGAGGATGGCAAATCATTTGAGCTGCGCATCTGTGCACATTACGATGAATACAAGGTGAGCACCCGAGGAACTTTCAGCATCCAGCCTCTCTGGGCTCCCAGAGCAGGAGGCAGGTCTTGTTGACTTGGCCCCACCAGTCCCTTGGGGCCCATCTCCCATAACTACTCCTGTTCCAGGTCCTCATCAGAGAGCGCCCTCTGGTGGCACTGCCATCCTCAGCTCTTTCCCAAATCTAACCAAAGTCAAGGTCGGCTCACCTGCCATTTCTCCCAAAGTGGAAAATCTCCTTCGTCTTTTCCTATAGTGATCATTTCTACTTATGCTACTATTTAAATTTTCATTTAGCCAAATGTATACAATATGCTTAAGGAAAGAGTCATTTTAATCATTCAAAAATTATGTCTTTGTCTCACTTTTGGGCCCCAATTCTACTCATAAGAGCAACATTATCAGAACTCTGCTCTCCCTCAGAAAGAATTTTTTATATTACTTTATCTTATCTTATTTTTTGAGACAGAGTCTCACTTTCCTATCCAGGTTGGAGTGCAGTGGCATGATCACAGCTCACTGTAACCGCCACCACCCAGATTCAAGCGATTCTCTTGCCTTAGCCTCCCACTGCAAGTGCATGCCACAACTAAGTATTTTTAGTAGAGACAGGGTTTCATTATGTTGGCCAGGCCAGCCTTGAACTCTCGACCTCATTTCATTTGCCCACCTTGGCCTCCCAAAATACTGGGATGACAGGCATAAACCACTGTTCCCAGCCCTTCAGAGGAAATCTTTTCCTGTGAAAGCATATAGATATTCTACGATTTTATTTGTTTTTAAGCAAATCCTGGTAAAAGTTGCTCTACACATTACACTTTAGGAACTAAGTTGATTCGTTGTCAATGAATGTATCTTGAAGATGTTATCAATCTATGGTGCTGCTTCAGTTTGTAAAAACTGCATAATATTGCTTTGAAAAGCTTACCCAAAATTATTGAACTTGACTCCTTTTTGGGCATTAAAGTTGTCTTCAGTATTTTGCTCTCACAAATGATGTTGTGTTAAGCTTTCTAATCAATCCTTTTGTAATTACCAACCTCCTTATGCTTATATTGGTAGATAATTTTTAAAAAATGAAAAACTGGTTCAAAATGTGTGCATTTTAAATTTGATAAATTAATACATAGAGACTTTCTCTATGGTCTCAATATAAAAAAATACATCCATACTTTCCGGCCTTCTCTAGTGAGTAGGCCAAAAGATTCACATTTTATTCAGATTCAAGGGAGGAATCTTTCCCTATGCTTAGAAGTTTTTGATGATGGCCAGGCACAGTGGCTCATGCCTGTAATCCCAGCACTTTGGGAGGCCGAGACAGGTGGATCACCTGAGGTTGGAAGTTTGAGACCAGCCTGACCAACATGGAGAAACCTTTCCTCTACTAAAAATACAAAATTAGATGGGCGTGGTGGCGCATAGCTGTAATTCTGGCTACTCAAGAGGCTGAGGCAGGAGAATTGCTTGAACCTGGGAGGCAGAAGTTGCAGTGAGCCAAGATTGTGCCATTGAACTCCAGCCTGAGCAACAAGAGTGAAATTCCCTCTCAAAAAAAAAAAAGTTGTTGAAGACAGTATTATGTGCTTTATATCTGTCCTCCTTTAACTCTCTAAGAACACTGGGTTTCATTCTTTGCCACTATTACTTCAGATGTAAGTTTCTCCAAAGAGAAACTGCCATCAGGAGTGAAATGCAGTCACAGTTAGTGTAACTGAAAGGTATGCGTTCAATGAACATGGTCGAGCAGTAACCCTGCGACAGGCCCTGTGAGAGATGCAAGGTCTCAAGTTCCTGAGACACAGTCCTTGATAATGGGGATTGTCCAGGTTAGAAGGGAGGCTGAGTGAACAGGGACTGTGTGACCGAGTGTAGAACTTCATGAGAGAAATGAGAGAAAACATTAGAAACAAAGTGAGCAACTGTCTTAAATGAACACAAAACTTCATCCGCAAACAGAATTGTGTCTACTAGGTTCACTTGTATAACTAGGAGTTTTCTTGGGGAATGTAATTGGTTCTAAGGGAGAGTGTAGAGGAGGCTGAAAACTTGTTTGGTGGCATACTGTCTTTCTGATGCATTTTTCCTCCTATAGGTAATGGTAAATGGCCAACGCATTTACAACTTTCTTCATCGAATCCCACCACTATTTGTGAATATGGTGGAAGTGTGGGGAGACGTCTCCCTGACCAGAGTGCTTGTCTACAATCGAGGAAGATAATCACACTCCTCATTGTTAAGAAATCCCTCTTTCTACATGACCATGGAATTCCCAGAGCCTGCTAACAAAATAATCCCTTCTCACCTCTTCCCTCCATACTTGGTCATTAAAACAGCACCAAACCTCATGTGATTTTGTTCTTGCTTTAAGAGGGGGAAAGAGGAAGTGGTCATCCCCAAGAGGGACCAGGGAATTCTAAGGGAGATATCATGAAATCAAAGGTGATAAATCTTCTTTCATCTGTGACAAAGGGAGTGAGTGACAAGGCCCTTGGAATGCCTGACAAGACATCAGGAACAGCATCTTTCTATTACATGTATTTGACATCAGACAGTTTTAACCAAAATATTTACTCGATCTCAGGTGACTGAGGGCACTGAAATGTTAGGTGACTATTTACAGCCATGTAGGTTTACCTGGTGGCTTTAGGCAGAAACTGTAACTTGAGGAAAATCATGTGGAATTTCTTAATCTTTTCCATTGTTCTCAGGATGTATAAACACTGTATACACACTGGACCTGGCTTTGCGTGGGCTGCTGTGAAGGAAGTGAAGGAAAAGATGACAAGCTTTGCATGTGAAGTTTTCAATCCAAAAAATAATTAGAGAATCACTGGAGCCCAGTGATTTTCCTTAAAGAATCCCAATTATTCTTATTTGCAAATATCTAAAGATTTTTTCATTTTATATGGGCAGAATCCAGGAGTTTCTGTTTAGAAATAAATGGTCACATGGAGAGGAAGGCAGCAAACCACATTGCTATGTGTGTGCCTATGCAACAATCCTGCATGTTCTTCACATGTACCCCAAAACCTAAAACTCAATTATATATACATATTATATATAATATATATAATATGTATATATAATTATTATTATATATAATATGTAAAGAAATAAGTGATCATCGTTTTAGATCAGAGAACATGTAGATTATTATTGAAATAGACACAACTCATGCACATGAACACAGTGAGCACTCTTCCGGTGACGAATTACAGCATAGCAAATGTCCCAGCACCTATTGGCTAAAAGCAATCATTTATTTTGATCTCTCCCAGCTTTATGAGTTTACTGAACTTGTGTGAGTGGTAGACCATGTGATGGGAGTCACATTTTCTGAGGGATCTTTTAGGCTGGGATTTCAGAGGATGCTTTACTCATGTCCAACTTAGCACTAGGGCTGGGTGAACACCTGGAACTGACTGGTTATCTCCTTCCCTACCTCACCTCCCCATTCATGCCTTTAATTTCCTCAAATCATGAGAGTCTCATGGTTCTTGGACTTAATGAATGGTGATTGGCTTTCACCAAAGAAAGCCTTCTAAAAGGTTCATGGAGAAGGTGCACGGCGTCCTAGGACCTACCTTTGAATGGCAGACAGTGTCACTTCTATGGTGTTGCATTGATCAAGGTGAGACACACAGACAGCCCTAATCAAAAGGAGAGGACTCCACAAGCTGTGGTTATTGTGACTGCAGTCATGAGGCGACATCCTTGGCAACCAGTTCCATTCAGTCACAACTGGCTTATATACTTTCCACATACCAAAAACACTAACCCTGTAAGGAATCTCTGAAGGCAGTTCAATTACAGGAACAGGCTCAGAGTGAAGTGTGGTAACTTATTTAATCAGGATGTGGTGTCTGTGAGGTGACTACAAATTATCACTTGCAATCTCTCTCATCATTTGCACCAAAGGGACACACTATCTGCCTTATATAAATCAAACAAAGAAGGCTGAAAGAGGGAAAAGGCAAGGAACACACTTATTTTAGAGGGTCAAAATGAAATAGACAGCAGTCATTAATCCATATCATTACTGAAAATTTTCATTTTCTCTGGGAATGTTTCTCTGTAGCCCTTGTCCTCACCCTTCATTCTAAGCTTTTTGGAGTTCCTACCGAGATGGCAGAATGACAGCCCTTTTCCCACAACAAGAGCTGTGATTATCTGCTTCATAGCATGTATGGAGAACCCCTTAGGACAAGAGAAACAACATATCACCTAAAAAACGAAGGCAGATTGAAGAGAGTCCCCCAAACAGCTTCTTTGTTTGCAAGGACCTTCTCAGGTATCATTTTGATCATTCTCATCTTTTCTCCCCAAGTTCATGGCAACAGTTTCTGCAACTCCAACCTCACTCAAGGATATGCCTCTCTTGTTACCCCTCCTTTAACCTAACATCCAGATACCTGGAGGTGCCAATGCACAGTGAATGACAGTCTTAATGCCTCTTTTCCTTGTTTCTTTCCAGTATGAAATGTAATTCCCTCCCCTCTCACTGGAAATGCTTGTGATCTGATTGGGTGCACTCTCCTCCTCACACTTCCCCGTCACAGGCTTGATCTCTTCTCTTTTTGATAATAAATCATAGACGCTATCACTAGCATGTAATTCATTTTGGGGGGAATTGTTTAATTTGTGCTCTGAGTGGATGAAAACTATCCTGGAATCACTGGCTCTCTCAGCAGAAAATGACTTGGATTTCATATCAATTTGCCATTTGCCTGGTGCCCATTTTATAGGAATGTCCAACAAAATTTTACGTGCGGGCCCTGCTAGGCAGACACATGATGACTACCCTTTCCTGAATGATATTCACCATCTCAGTGCACCTCCTATGGGCCATTTGTTACCTTCATCTTTATCTCAGCTACTACTCTGTGCTCATGATGGCCAGGAGCGACATCTCAGATACAAAGAGATGACATAGAGTCCAGGGCCAATGTTCAACTAACAATTTTTGAATTGCCTCTAAAACCTACTCAACATTTTCCTTCATCCTGCTCAATCCAAATTCATGATTTTCTCCCAGCAAATAGGACATTGCTCAGAAAGCAGAAACTCATTTCTAAGTTCTAAAGCCTCCTCATCTCAAAGGTCTTTTGGTCTTTATAGTTGTTGCTAAAGCCCCCCAGATTACACATACTCTGTGATGTTGTCCTTGGTGCCTAGCTCCCTCAGCGTTGCTATTCCTCTGGATGCCATCTATGATGATACTAAACATTGGTGTATGTGGACCTCTGTTTGCAAGTGAGGGGCCAAGAAGACAGAATAAAAGAGAAATTTTTTAAAACGTTCCCCAGTTTATTTATTTTTACCTTTTTAAACTTTTATTTCAAGTTTAAGTGAACATGTGCAGGTTCGTTATATAGGTAAACCCCTTGTCATGAGTGTTTGCTGTATGGATTATTTCATCACCCAGGTATTAAGCAAAGTAACCCAGAGTTCTTCTCTTCTCCCTCTTCCCACCCTCCACTCTTAAATAGGGCCCAGCGTTTCTTTTTCCCTTTTTGTGTTTATGAGTTCTCATCATTTAGCTCCCACTTATAAGTGAGAACATGCAGCAGTTTTTTTTTTCTGGTCCTGCATTAGTTTGCTAAGGATAATGGCCTCTAGCTCCACCTATGTTCCCTCAAAAGACATGACCTTGTTTTTTTATGGTTGCATAATATTCCATGGTGTATATGTATTACATTTTCTGTATTCAATCTGCCATTGATGGACATTTAGGTAGATTCCATGTCTTTGGTATTGTGAAGAGTGCTGCAATGAATACTCATGTGCATATGTCTTTACCATATAATAATTTATATTCTAACATTTTTGGTATTTTTGTTTCAATTTTTTGAGTACAGATGGTTTCTGGCTTCATGGATACATTTTTTGGTGGTGAGTTTTGAGACTTTGGTGCACCCATCATCCAAGCAGTGTACACTGTACCCAATATGTTGTCTTTTATCCCTCACCCCTCTCACCCTTCCCTTGAGTCCCCAAAGTTTATTATATTATTTTAATACCTCTGCATCTTCATGGTTTAACTCCTACTTATAAATGAGTACATACAGTATTAGGTTTTCCATTCCTGGATTGCTTCACTTAGAATAATGACCTCCAGTTGCAGCCAAGTTGCTGCAATGGCCATTAATTCATTCTGCTTTTCGGCCAAGTAGTATTCCATGGTGCACATTTACCACAGTTTCTTTCCAGTCATCAGTCGATGGGCGTTTCGGTAGGTTCCATATTTTTGTAATTGTGCATCGTGCCACTGTGAACATGCGTGCATGTGTCTTTTTCATATAATACCTTCTTTTCCTTTGGGTAGGTACTCCATAGTGGAATTGCTGGATTGAAAGATAGTTCTTCTTTCAGTTCTTGAAGGAATCTCCATATTGTTTTCCATAGTGGTTGTAATAGCTTACATTCCACCAGCAGTGTAAAAGCATTTCATTTCACCGCATGTACCAACATATATTCCTTTTAGATGTTTTACTTATGACCATTCTTGCGGGAGTATGTTGGTACCTCATTGTGGTTTTAATTTGCGTTTCCCTGATGATTAGTCATGCTGAAAGTTTTTCCAAATGTTTATTAGATGTTTGTATATCTTTTTCCCTCTGTACTAAAATCTTACTTTATTTTTATGTTTTTTTTTTGAACTTGTTACTTCAGTTTAATTTTTCCCCATAAGTTATTGGGGTACAGATGGTATTTGGTTACATGAGTAAGTTCTTTTTTGGTGATTTGTGAGATTTTGGTGCACCCATCACCCAATCAGTGTACACTGCACCATATTTGTAGTCTGTTATCCTTCACTGCCCTCCAACTCTTCCCCTCAAGTACCCAACGTCTATCATATTATTATTATGCTTTTGTGTCATCATACCTTAGCTCCCACATATCAGTGAGAACATATGATGTCTGGTTTCCTATTCCTGAGTTACTTTACCTAAAATAATAGTAGCTACTCTCATCCAGGTCACTGCAAATGCTCATAACTCATTCCTTTTTGTGGCTGCGTGGCTGCATAGTATTACACTGTGTGGAGATGTGTGTGTGTGTGTGTGTGTGTGTGTGTGTGTGTGCCTGTCTGTGTGTCTGTGTAGTTTTTTTTAATCCAACCATTGATTGATGGGCATTTTGGCTGATTCCACAATTTTGATATTGTGAATTGCGCCACTATAAACGTGTGTGCAAGTATTCTTTTCCTCTGGGTAGATACCCCAGCAGTGGGATTGCTAGATAAACTTGTAGTTTTACTTTTAGTTCTTTAAGGAATCTTCACACTTCTTTCCATAGTAGTTATACTAGTTTACATTCTCAGCAGCAGCATAGAAGTGTTTTCTGATCCCGCCTCCATGCCAACATCCGCTTTTCTGATTTTTAAAAATTGTGGCCATTCTTGCAAGACAGGTATTATTGATTTTCATTTCCTGAATCATTAGTAATGTTGAGCATTTTTTAATGTGTTTGTTGGCCGTTTGTATATCTTCTTTTGAGAATTGTCTATTCATATGCTTGGCCTACTTTTTGATGGGATTGTTTTTCTTTTGCTGGTTTGTTTGAGTTCCTCGTAGATTCTGGATGTTAGACTTTTGGCAGATGCGTAGTTTGTGAATATTTTTTTCTTACTCTGTAAGTGGTCTGTTTACTCTGCTTATTTCTTTTACTGTACAGAAGATTTTCAGTTTAGTTAGGTCTTATTTATTTATTTTTGTTGCATTTGCTATTGGGTTCTTAGTCATAAATTCTTTGCCTAAGCCGATGTCTAAAAGTTTTTTCGCTGGGCGCGGTGGCTCACGCCTGTAATCCCAGTACTTTGGGAGGCCGAGGCGGGTGGATCACGAGGTCAACAGATCGAGACCATCCTGGTCAACATGGTGAAACCCCCGTCTCTACTAAAAATACAAAAAATTAGCTGGGCATGGTGGCTGGCACGTGCCTGTAATCCCAGCTACTCAGGAGGCTGAGGCAGGAGAATTGCCTGAACCCAGGAGCCAGAGGTTGCAGTGAGCCGAGATCGAGCCATTGCACTCCAGCCTGGGTAACAAGAGCGAAACTCCGTCTCAAAAAAAAAATAAAATAAAATAAAAGTTTTTTCAATGTTATCTTGTGAATTTTAATAGTTTCACATCTTAGATTTAAGTCTTTGATCCACCTTGAGTTGATTTTTTATATAAGATGAGAGATAAGAATCCAGTTTTATTTTTCTACATGTGGCTTGTCCGTGTTCCCAGCACCATTTATTGAGTATGATATTCTTCCCCCACTGATATGGTTTGGGTCTATGTCCCCTCCCAAATCTCACATCAAATTGTAATCTCTAAAGTTGGAGGATGGACCTGGAGGGAGGTGATTTGAACATGGGGGTGGATTTTCCCCTTGAATTTCTCAAGATAGTGAGTCAATCCTCATGAGATCTGGGTGTTTAAAGTGTAGTACCCCCTGCTTCACTCTCTCCTCCCCCTGCTCCAGCCATGTAAGACATGCCAGCTTTTCCTTCACCTTCTACCATGCTTGTAAGTTTCCAAGGCCTCCTCAGCCATGCTTCCTGTACAGCCTGTGGAATCATGAACCAATTAAACATCTTTTCTTTGGGAAATGCCTTAAAGGCATTTGTTGACCTTCACAGCAGGCCCTCCCATCATAGGCCAAAAGACCTAGGAGAAAAAAATGTTTCTGTGGGCTGAGTCCAGGGCCTTGCTGTCCTGCACAATCTAGGGACACTGCTCCCAGCTGCTGCAGCTCTAGCCGTGGCTAAAAGGGCCCCAGATATGTCTCAGGTTGCTACTCCAGAGAGCACCAGCCATAAGCCTTGAAAACTTCCATGTTGTGTTAAGCCTGTGGGTGCACAAAGGGCAAGAATTTAAATTAGAGGAAAAATTAATAAAATAAAATTAAGGCAGGCAAGAGAAGCAGAAATTAAAATTTTCTTTTATAAGCCAAATTCTCTGAGTCCTTGCCCCTCCTGTGGGATTGTATCCTTCTTTGCAAGTTTTATAAGTTTATAAATTATTGTATTCTTGTTCTCTTCAGCTGATAACTGTAAGTTTTTGTAACACAGAGAAGGGCATAAAAAATGCCCAAGCAGGCAGGACTCTGGCCTTCCAGGCACTGTGGCAGAAGGCAATAGATAAGGCCCGAGCTAGAATCCTTGAGCTCTACAGATAGCGAACATCTGGGTTGCACAGCAACAGTCATATGTAAACCTAAGTTAGGTGCCTATCATTATGTAATGAATTGCCTTTGTTCTATACCTGCAAAATTGTTTTAGTGCCACTGTGTACTTCATGTGTAAAAAGTCAAGCCCTGTCTTTGTTAAGGGCTCAGCCATTTTGTTTCCGAGGTGGGCCAGTGTACACCTAAAATAAACTCCTTCTGCAACCTCCATGGTCTCTCCAGTCTCCGAAATTCTGCAACAAGTTGAGGCTTGGGAGCCTCTGTGTAGATTTCAGAGGATGTATGGAGATTCCTGAATGTCCAGGCACAAATCTGCTGCAGGGTCAGAGCCTCCATGGAGATCCTCTACCAGGGAAGTACATAGGGGTAATGTGGGGTTGGAGCCCCCACACAAAGTCCCCACTGGGGCAATGCCTAGTGGAACTGTAAGAAGAAGGCCACCATCCTCCAGACCCCAGAATAGTAGACACTGACAGCTTGCACCATGTGCCTGAAAAAGCTTCAGGCACTCAACACTAGCCTGTGAAAGCACTCATGGGGGCTGCACCCTGCAGAGCCACATGGGCAGATCTGCCCAAGGCCTTGGGAGGCCACCCCTTGCATCAGTGTTGCCTGGATGGGAGACATGGAGTCAAATATGATTATTTTGGGACTTTAAGATTTAATGACTGCCCTGCTGGGTTTCAGGCTTGCCACCTCTTCTTTTTTTTCTTTTTTTTTTTTGGCAGACATTTTTTCTTTTGGAAAGGGAGTATTTACCCATTGCTTATACCTCCATTGTATCTTGAAAGTAATTAACCTGTTTCTGTTTTTGTTTGTGTTGTCTTTGATTTTTGAGACAAGCTCTGACTCCATGGCCCATGCCGGAATGAAGTGGTGTGATCATGGCTGTCTGCAACCTCAAAATCCTGGGCTCAAGTGACTCTTCTGTCTTGGCCTAACAAAGTTTTGGGATTACAGGCATGTGCCCCCACAGTCAGATCCATGGACCATTTTTAAAAACCCATTTTATTAACGCTGAGGGTAGCCTCTAGGAGTTAGGATATGACATTAACCAATTATTAGTGACTACTCCTTACTGAAGTGACTACATGAAAGCAAGCATGCATGGAGGAAAATAAGGAAAACAAATCTCTCATGATTTTTATCTTATAGGCTTGTTTACAAACCCAGTAGGCAGAATGCAGTCAATGACCTGCTGACATCAGTTACAAAAGGTCACCTCCTTACCTGAAAGAGCAACTCTGCAGTGCAGTTTACACTCCAATGCTCCTCCCTGGAATTAGACTAAGCTATATCTAGCTATACCAATTCTGCTCCAACTAAGCAGTCACTTTCCAACCCTTGACAATCCCTCATCTGTTTATCTATCTGTTTGATTTGCAAATTCTGGGCATTTTATATGAATGAGATTATACAATATGTGTTTTTGTGTCTGGCTTCTTTCCAGTTAAAACATCAAACACAGCTGGGTGTGGTGGCTCATGCATGTAATCCCAGCACTTTGGGAGGTCCCAGGTGAGCAGATCACCTGAGGCCAGGAGTTCGAGACCAGCCTGACCAATATGGTGAAAACCTGTCTCTACTAAAAATACAAAAATTAGCCAGGCATGGTGGTGGGCACTTGTAGTCCCAGCTACTTGGGAGGCTAAGACAAAGAACTGCTTGAATCTGAGAGGCTGACATTGCAACGAGCCGAGATCATGCCACTGCAATCCAGCCTGGGCAACAGAGTAAGACTTTGTCTTAAAAAACAAACAACAAAACATTAAACACATAATGTTTTTAAGGTTCATTTATATTTTAGCATGTATCAGTATTTTTTGTAACTGAATAACATTTCATTTTGTGAAGATATCACAATTTGTTTGCCATTCAGCAGTTGATGGAGAATTGGGTTGTTTGTACTCTTTGACTGTTGTTAATAGTGCTTCTGTGAACATTTATTTACAAGTTTTTGTTTGAACCCCTGAACCACAAAACTATATTCCGCAGAAGTGATAGCATTTTACATTTCTGTCACCAGTGTACAACAGTTCAAAAAATCTTCTGCATCCTAACTAACACTTGTTTTTTTATTTTTAAAATTATAACCATCCTAGTGGGTGTGAAGTAGTAGCTCATGGTTTTTTTGTGTGCATTTTTAAAATTGATTCTTTATTTTTTTATTTCCATAGGTTTTTGGAGAACAGGTGATATTTGGTTACGTGAGTAAGTTTTTTAGTGGTGATCTGTGAGATTTTGAGCAGTATACACGGAAACCAATTTGTAGTCTTTTATCCTTCACCTTCTTCCCACTCTCTCGAGTCCCCAACATCCACTGCATCATTATTATGCCTTTGCATTCTCCGAGCTTAGTTCCCACTTATGAGTGAGAACATACGATGTTTGATTTTCCATTCCTGGGATACTTTACATAGAATAATAGTAATATATATATATATCAGCTTCTTTATGCATTCATTGATTGATGGGCATGTTGACTGGTTCCGTATTTTTGCAATTGTGAATTGTGTGCTATAAACGTGTGTGCAAGTATCATTTCTGTATAATGACTTCTTTTCCTCTGGGTAGATACCCAGTTGTAGGATTGCTGGATCAAATGATGGTTCTCTTTTTAATTCCTGAAGGTCTTCGCACTGTTTTCCATCGCAATTTTACTAGTTTACATTTCCCCCAGCAGTGCTGAAGTGTTCCCCTTTCACTCTGTCCATGCCAACAACTTTTATGTTTTGATTTTTTGTTTGTGACCATTTTTGCAGGAGTAAGGTGGTGCTGCATGATGGTTTTGATTTGCATTTCCCTGATCATTAGTGGTCTTGAGCAATTTTTCATATGTTTGTTGGTCATTCGTATATCTTCTTTCGAAAATTGTCCGTTCATGTCCTTAGCCCACTTTTTGATGAGATTTTTGTTTTTTGCTTGCTAATTTGTTTGAGTTCCTTGTAAATTCCGAATATTAGTTCATTGTTAGATGTACAGATTGTGAAGATTTCTGTAGCTTGTCTCTATATTCTGCTGACTGTTGGGTCTTTCATGCAAAACTCTTTAGTTCTATTAAAACCCACCTAATTATTTTTGTTTTTGTTGCATTTGCTTTGGGGTTCTTGGTAATGAAATCTTTCTGTGCAGACTAGCCAGGCAAGCAGGCAAGAAAACTTTTCTTGCTTTCTTAGCTGGGAAGCTGTTATCCTGGGGCAAGTTCTCAGCCCTTGTCACCCACTGCCTGAAAAGAAACTTGGTGCTGTTGGGGTTGGCATGATGGGAATGAGACTGGCCTTTTGGGTTGCATGGGAGCTGAATGAGGCCTGTAACTCTGTGCTTTCCCCAACTTTTCTGACAACCCGTATGATACCACAGAGGCAGCCATAATCCTACTGGGAATGTATCTCCATTGACCTGGAAACCACTCTCTGGACCCCCACAGCAAGCCCCATCCAAGGAGCCCAAGGAATGTCTGTGCTCCGACCTGCCTAACTCTGTCCCCATCTGATGGTCCAGCTTGGTAGCTGAAGACAGATGTTATGGTTTTGATTTGCATTTCCTTCCTGACTAATGACACTAAATGTCTTCTTGTGTGCTTGATGGCCATCTGTGTATCTTTTTGGAGAAATGTCACTTGCTTATTTTAAAATTAGGTTACTTGTCTTTTTGTTGTTTAGTTGTGAAAGTTCTTCATATACTCTGGATACCAGACACTTACCAAGTACATGGATTGCCAATGTATTTTTTCCATTCTGCAGGTTATCTTTTCACTCTCTTTATAGTGTTTTTTTGATAAAAAAAAAAATTTAAATTTGATAAGAACAAATTTATTATTTTTTCTTTATTGCATGTGCTTTTGGTATCATATTCAAGAAACCATTGCCAAATCCAGGTCCTCGAGGATTCATTTTTATATTTGTTCTAAGTATTTGGCAGTTTTATCTTTTACATTTGGGTTATTGATCCATTTTGACTTAATTTTTATATACGATATGAGATAAAGAGTCTAGCTTCATTTTTTTAAATGTGGATATTCAGCACAACAAACTTTCATGACAGATTTACCTGTATAATAAGCCTGCACGTCCTGCACATGTACCACTGAACTTAAAACTAAAAATAAAACTTAAAACAAACAAAAGCAAAAAAAAAACCCATTAAAACCAAAGTCCATTTATCCAAGAGACAATTTCTTCCCAAATTGAATGGTCTTGGCTTCCATGTTGAACTCAATTTACAATAGATGATTAGGTTTATTTCTGGGCTCTTAGTTCTGTTCCATTGGTCAATAAGTTTATATTTAAGCCAGTATCAATACATTTTAATAACTGTAGTTTTTTAAAGCAGGTCATGAAATTAGGAAATTGAGTTATGCAACTATCAGAGCATTAACTTTGACATCTGGGAGTTTTTGAAACGATGAAGTCTCTCGACTGTCAGGGGTTGCTCCTTCAGCTTTGTAGGCTTTGACTTGCGTATGATGTGTTCAGGAGCTGATTCCTGTAAGTTTTACTGCCAAGAAGATTGAAAGAAGAACAGTGTAGGGTCCTTCCCATCTTGGCTTAGGAAGGAAAGACTTAAAAGTTTTTACTAATACTAAATTTCCTGGGTTAAATAAAGGTGGTTTTATTTCCTGAAGTTGAGATTTTCCTAGTTGTGTTAATACCTTGAGGCTTCCCTGCCTCTGACTTAGCTTCCTGATTAGCTAATTTATTTCCTTTGGCTACCTTATTTATTTGCTTTTGATGTTCCCCACAATACATCCCTGCTACTTCTTGTGGAAGAAAAACTGAAGATAATAACCTGTCAATTTCCTGGTGATATTTTATGGGAGATTCATTAGTGGTAAGAAAATACCTTCCCTTTTAAATGGCAGCATGAGCATGGAAAATTAGAAAAGCATACTTGGAGTTAGTATAAATGTTAGCTACTCTTCCCTTGCTTAATTTCAGTGATCTTGTAAGAGCTATTAGCTCAGCTAATTGAACACTTGTGTTTGGGGAGAGTGACTACTCCTTATCATTCCTTATGTACTTCTTGCTTTATTGGCTCTTTGCTAGCTAAAAGCTCCTCTTAGAGGACAGTGATCCTGCCACATTTTGTGGGCTATAAGCAGTTGAATTATTTCCTAACTTAGAGGCTTTTCTGACTAGTAGAGCAATTATGACATGACTTGGAAGCATGTGCAAATAGGTATTTCTAATTAAAACTAAGGTTGAGAAAAATGTTGGATTAGAGATTTTCTTGAGATTCCATTTATAGTTGTGCTATGGGAAGATGGGAGGTCTATATTAGAGAAGACAAAAGAGAGAGACTGGCTCTACTGTTGAGAAGAGGTTTGCTTTCCTTCTTTTAATTTCCAGAATCATCCAGGACTCTTGTGCATTAATGGTAGTTTGGGCCACTGGAGCCAAGGTTTGAGCCCTCGGACCCATCAGTGCTGCTGGACCATCTGTGAGACTGGTTTTGAACCTAGTGACCTCTACCTCTGGGGACAGTTCTGTTTTCAGTGGTTCTTGCCATAGCCTGGACAGGGTTGAGGTTGTTTCATCTTGCTGCCTGGGTATTCCTTTGAAAAATGCCCTGGCCTGCCATGCCAAAAGCAACTGGTGGATGCACCTGGAGGACTCTGGACTTCACAGGCTTGCAAAGCTGCTGCTGGAGCCTCTATTCTTCTTCTGAGCTTTTCCTCTTTTGGGGGCCTCCTCCTGGTTCCTGTTATAAAAGATCTAAGTGACCACCTTCAGGAAGTTCTCTAAGATGCTATTTGGTCTTATAGCTTGCTTTTATAGTTAACAAACTTCTCCTTCAGGATGTGTAACAAACTTCTCCTTCAGGATAAGCTGTTCCTCCACTGAATTCTGGGATAAGAAGGTTTACTGTATTTGTGACTTTCTTAGCCTTTCCATAAAGGCTGCAGAATTCTTAACTGGCTTTGGTTCATTATAGGAGGTTTAGAGTAACTGAGAGCTTTGGCCTTGGTTTTCCATAGCCTTTTAAAATGTGTATTAAAAAGTGATTTTTTCTATTAATTTCCTGAGGTATTGGGGGTTTAGTTAGGATTGTTTACTGGAACTGCTTTCATCCCTATTGGGCATGGTATTTTTGCTATTTCTTTGCTTTCCCTATCTACTTTCTTCCCTTTGGGTGTATTATAGGAGGTATATTGCTCATCTCAGAAATTATCTGCTGTTTGCAGAGCTACCTGCTTTTTAGCTGCAGTGACGGTTTGGTTTAACCATGTGAGGTTAAACACTTGAGTTAAATTTTGGAAAGCTTCTATATGCCTATTAGGGTTTTTTTAAAAATTGGTCTAAGTTTGCCTTTATTTGCCTAAGGTTTTGTAATGAGAAGGGAACTTGAGGGGGGGCCAAATTAAGGGGATCCTCAGATGGTATCCTTGAAAGTTTCTTTTTTTAATTTTGGGGAACTATTTTCTCTGGGATTTCCTGATATAATTGCTAAAAGGGCTGGATTGTCTTATACCACTGGCAAAGGTTTAGTAGAAATGCCATGCCCTTGAACAAAAGAAAATGAGTGTCTTTTCACTTTAAAGTTTTGAGGTTAAGGAATTTTCAGTGTTTCAGAGTGCACTCCAGAGGGGTGCAAGTTGAAAATAATTTATTACCCATTTAAAAAAAGAAGTAAAAATAAAAGTGTCCTCTTAGTCTCCTTCCTTTTCATATGACTAAGAGTGCAGGAGAAGACAGGAAGCATCCTTCAAATACTTCCCTTCTCTGGTTTCCGGATACCAGCATCATGTTAAATGTGCCACCCATGGCTGTAGGCATGGTCCTCCAAGCCATGGAACTGGATGAATTAAGTGATGGGGCTAGCCATGCTTACCCATGCAATATTTGCTTATCTGACTGGTGTGTTTTGTTTATCCCAAAAAAAATGGATCAACAGAGAGACAAGTTTAGGTGAGGCTAAAACCTGTCTCGTTTAGGCAAGGCTCCTTTAATGGAGGAAATGTGCCAGATTGCCTATTACTACCCATGATAATGCACTTACTCTTAAAAAGAAAAAAAAACACTTCTGGTTAACTTCCAAACTTAAAATCTCCTTACTAATTAAGCACTGTCTTAATTGGAAACAGAATAGGTGCCTTAAAAGAAGGTAGAAACTGAATGACCATTTTCCTACTGATCGGACAATATTAGGAGTAAAATCTGGCTGTGGCAGACATCTTATTCCTAACTGTTGAAAGCAGAGCTTTCCCGTCCACGGAAGTATCATTAGTAAAGTGAAAAACTGGAAAATGTGTGAAGCTGCAATATGCTGCAGAGAACCAACGATGTGTTTCATGAAGAAAACTTTTTATTCCACTAGGAGGTGGTGTTTGCTTAGAAATACCATGTGCTAAAACAAAACAAAAAAAAATGGGGCATCACACTACCTGACTTAGGGCTATATTACAAGGCTACTGTAATCAAAACAGCATGGTACTGGTATCAAAACAGAGATATAGACCAATGGAACAGAACACAAGCCTCAGAAAGAATTCCACACAACTACAACCATCTGATCTTTGACAAACCTGACAAAAACAAGCAATGGTGAAAGAATTCCCCATTTAATAAATGGTGCTGGGAAACTGGCTAGCCATATGCAGAAAGCTGAAACTGAACCCCTTCCTTATACCTTACACTAAAACTAATTCTAGACAGATTAAAGATCCAAACATGAGGCCTAACACCACAAAAACTCTAGAAGAAAACCTAGGCAATACCATTCAGGACACAGGCATGGGTGAGACTTTCATGACTAAAACACCAAAAGCAATGGCAACAAATGCTGAAATAGGCAAGTGGGATCTAATTAAACTTAAGAGCTTATGCTCAGCAAAAGAAACTATCAATAGAGTGAACCAGCAAGCAACAAAATGGGAAAAAATTTTTGCAATCTACCTATATGACAAAGGGCTAATATCTAGAATCTGTGGAGAACTTAAGCAAATTTACAGGAAAAAAACAGTCCCACCGAAAAGTGGGCATAAGTATATGAACAGACACTTTTCAAAAGAAGACATTTATGTCGCCAGCAAACATATTAAAAACTCATCATCACTGGTCATTAGAGAAATGCAAATCAAAACCACATTGAGATACCACCTCACGTCAGTTAGAATGACAATCATTAAAACATCAGGAGACATGGCCGGGCGCGGTGGCTCACGCCTGTAATCCCAGCACTTTGGGAGGCCGAGGTGGGTGGATCACGAGGTCAAAAGATCAAGACCATCCTGGTCAACATGGTGAAACCCCGTCTCTACTAAAAATACAAAAAATTAGCTGGGCATGGTGGCACGTGCCTGTAATCCCAGCTACTCAGGAGGCTGAGGCAGGAGAATTGCCTGAACCCAGGAGGCGGAGGTTGCGGTGAGCCAAGATCGCGCCATTGCACTGCAGCCTGGGTAACAAGAGCGAAACTCCGTCTCAAAAAAAAAAAAAAAATCAGAAGACAGCAGATGCTGGAGAGGATGTGGAGAAATAGGAATGCTTTTACACTGTTGATGGGAGTGTAAATTAATTTAACCATTGTAGAAGACAGTGTGGTGATTCCTCAAGGATCTAGGACTAGAAATACCATTTGACCCAGCAATCCCATTACTGGGTATATGCCCAAAAGATTGAAAATCATTCTATTATAAAGACGCATGCACACTTATGTTTATTGCGGCACTGTTCACAATAGCAAATTCTTGGAACCAACTCAAATGCCCATCAATGAGATACTGGATAAAGAAAATGTGATACATATACACCATGGAATACCATGTAGCCATAGAAAAGGATGAGTTCATGTTATTTGCCGGGACATGTATGAAACTGGAAACCATCATTCTCAGCAAACTGACACAAGAATGGAAAACCAAACACCGCATATTCTCACTCATAAGTGGGTGTTGAACAATGAGAACACACAGACACAGGGAGGGGAACACCACACACCGGGGCCTGGGGGCTGCGGAGGGCTAGGATGAATAGCAGGGGTTGGGGGTATTGGGAAGGGATAGCATTAGGAGAAATACCTAATGTAGATGACAGGGCAATGTATGCAGCAAACCAACATCATGGCATGTGTATACATAACAAACTTGCACAATCTGCACATGTGCCCCAGAACTTAAAGTATAATAAATAAATTTTTTTTTTTTTTTTTTTTTTTTTTTTGAGACGGAGTTTCGCTGCTGTTACCCAGGGTGGAGTGCAATGGCACGATCTTGGCTCACCGCAACCTCCGCCTCCTGGGTTCAGGCAATTCTCCTGCCTCAGCCTCCCTAGTAGCCGGGATTACAGGCAAACGCCACCGTGCCCAGCTAATTTTTGTATTTTTAGTAGAGACGGGGTTTCACCATGTTGATCAGAATGGTCTCGATCTCTTGACCTCGTGATCCACCCGCCTCGGCCTCCCAAAGTGCTGGGATTACAGGCTTGAGCCACCGCGCCCGGCCCATAAAATTTTTTAAAAAAGAAATACTGTGTGCTCGCCAGAGAAACCTTAGAGAGACAGAAGTTTATTGAGTTACTGCCTGCCTTGATTTGTGATCTTCTCTAACAGACTCGTTTCCCTGAAATGAGTCCTGCACATTAGACACACACAGAGAGTAAGAGACCATGGGTAGAGAAAGAAAGTTTGGCAACAGGATAGCTGGAAAGGAATCTTGAGATTAAAGGACAGATTTAAAATTGAGATCTGATGCATACTCCACCAGTGTGATGAATGAATTCCCATTCCTGGCCAAAGCACCAAAATGACACGGCTCTGATGACTGGAGGCACACCAGGGTCCCTGGTCTTCTGGTGATAGGGTTAACACCATGGACGCATGTGGAGTTGTTTTAAGGAGCAAAAAGTTTAACAAGCAAGCAAGAAAGAAGGAATAAGAAAACAGAGACAGAGGGAGAGGGGATTCAAACAAACCAAAAATACCGTGCGCAGCAAAAAAGTGGCTGCTTTTATTGGGATTCTGGAGGAGGCAGCGTCTGGTTTTCATGGAGTCCAGAGGATTCGTTTGACCAGGTGTGTCATTTCTGTAGCCCACAAAAAACCTGACCCTCCCACCTAAGCCCTTTAATATGCAAATGTGGGACGCCATAATATTTCAAACACATGGTGTTATCTGGAGGTGACCATGACACTTGGTACACCTGGTGACGAGGGAAAGAGCGGGAATCACCATATTGAGTAAACTCAGTTTCCAAAGGCCAGCATTTCCACATCAAAGCTTCCCAGCTGGGCCCTTGAAGCTGCCTTTTCTGTTAGAGAAGAGATGTTTTGGGAGTTGTTTCTTTTTTTTTTTTTTTTTTTTTTTTTTTTTTGTCTGAGACGGAGTTTCACTCTTGTTACCCAAGCTGGAGTGCAATGGCGCGATCTCGGCTCACCGCGACCTCCGCCTCCTGGGTTCAGGCAATTCTCCTGCCTCAGCCTCCTGAGTAGCTGGGATTACAGGCACGTGCCACCATGCCCAGCTAATTTTTTGTATTTTTAATAGAGACGGGGGTTTCACCATGTTGATCAGGATGGTCTCGATCTGTTGACCTCGTGTTCCACCCGCCTCGGCCTCCCAAAGTGCTGGGATTATAGGGAGTTGTGTCTTATTACAGGAAAATTTCCAAGAACCTTTACCCTCACTACCAGCCTAAATATTATTTCTTAATAACTCCTGTATCACCCCTTTACACTTACTCTCCTACCCATCTATATTAGCGTGCCATCCACCTTCCACCTAAAGTCACATTTCAGCAGAGTTTGCTGTCACCTTCACATGCTAACAAAGGATTACACTGTTCTGGGGCCGACACCCTACACCCCACAGGGGTCAGAGATCATTTTCCCAGGGTCTTCCTCTTTCATACACCCATTACTCTCAGCAAGGCATTGACAGTACAAATGCTTCAATTTCCTTCTCATAAAATCTGCCCATTTTCTTCGTTTATTTATGTGACTTGAGAGAATTGAGGGCTGTGCTTTTTCAACTCGTGGGTAGCGGTGGCATTGTTGTCTCCCTCTGGGAAGCTCTTCCTAACTGTGTCCAGTCTTCCGTGTGAATCTGTGAATCTCTTGGGGTTCAGCCCCTCTGGTTTCATTCTCGTTTTCAAGCCCCTCTAAGCAAGGAATCACCACAGCATAAGAAGGGGTAGAGCATCAGAAAGAAACTCAGTGACAACCACACCTGTTTACAGGCCTCTGTCTGTGGTGCAGCAGAAAAAATAGTAAGGGAGGTACCAGGGAGAGGAAGGGGTCACTATGGAAATGCACAGATAAGGATGATGGAGTGAGGGGGAGGGGTGTGAAGTCCAGGCCCCATGCCTCCCATGAAGCCTTTTCTCCACTGTGCAGAATTCACCTGAAAGGTATACATTTTCCTAACTTGCACAATGGTGAAAGAGTGGGAATTCTGGGGGAAGACATCAGCCCTGGAAGGAAGTTCTCTTCTTTCTCTTCCAGGGGTTATCAGAGGCCATAGACCTTGATCCTCAGCAGAGCCTGGGGAGAGAGATAGAGACTCTGTCATCCGGACCCCGTTCAGGCCCCTTGCCTTTGCCCGGTGAGGGCCATTCACACTCTTACCTCTCACACACCTGGGATCCCTCCATATGCTCTTATATGTCTCTGGGTGTCCATATGCAATAAAATCTCAGAGACTTAGACTCTGGGAGAAAGGCGAGTTCGGAACTCTAGTCCTTGATTTTTGTGCTCCTTGGTTCCAGACCAGCATGAGGACAGGGACAGCTATTAGTGGTAGGACTGCAGCTATAATGCACTGTTAGTGGAGGACTCAGGACCCCTTCTCAGGTTCTCTTTTTGTGATGAAAGGAAACATCCTTAAAACCTGTACTGGGAATTTAAAGAAGGAACGAATTAGAATCCCCCTTTCTCCTCTCTTTTGATTTTACACTTCAGTTTTATTGACTGTGAATTTAAACTATTTACAGAAATGTTGATTCCAGTCTCCAAACAAATGTATATTATGATGAATTCATCATTCAAGTAGCACTCAGGTAACCACCCAATTCTAGGCCTGTTGCTGAAACCCATCGTCTCCTACATGTTTCTTTCCCACCACCATGGAATGTGTGGGTCAGGGAAGGGATTGGAGGGAATCTATAAGTGAATGATGTTTTCTCTTTTTGGGACAGGGTCTCACATTGCCACCCAGGCTGAAATGCAGTGGCACCCTCATAGCTCACTGCACTTTTGAACCACCTGGGCCTCAGTGATCCTCTCGCCTCAACTCCCAAGCAGCTAAGACATGCACCACCATTCCTGGCAATTTTTTAAATTTCTGGAAAGATGGAATCAGGGAATCTCGGTGTGTTTCCCAGGCTGGTCTTCAACTCCTGGCCTCAGACAATCCTCCCACCTCGGCCTCCCAAAATGCTGGAATTACAAGCCTCAGCAAACTTGTTGATAAACAGCCACTGTAAGTTCTGCCTAAACTGAAGCTAAACATGTTCCTTTCTTGTTTTTGGTGATTTCATCTCTGAACCCAAGTTTCCCAATGTCCTTCCCTAGCAAATCAGGATCTGCTCACCCTCCTGTCACACAAAGCGAAGGACAGATTGGGGCGGGAGACAGGGACATTGAGCCTGGGAGGCAGGAGCCCGGCTCTGTGCAGCCCTCACCTGAGAATCCACTGCCCCCATAGTCTATGTTTCTCTTGCTCACTCTGCTTGGGAAGAGGCACCTGAGGATCCATGAGTTCTGCTCTCACAAATGCTCAGAGATGAGTCCTCGAGATACCTCGTGGTCCCCAAGACCCCCACCAGTTCTGCCACTTGGGATCCACATTGACACACATGGGAAGATACACAGCTGCTTCATCAGCTGCGATGTGGGGAAGAACCTTCACATGCACAGAAGGCCACATGCGTGTTTGCAGCTCAACACCCAGTCACATCCCAGCACACACACACACAGACACACAAAGCCATGCCACTCACTGAGTTTCACACGCCTGCTCACTGTGCATGTAAAGATGCTCATTCACTGGTCCGGCTGTGCTCACACACGCACTGACATCACAGTCATGAAGACAAAGCACAGTCGCCCCCATACACTCAGGCACACACCTACCCATCCTGGTGAGGCGTCCACCTCCCTCCTAAAGTCACATCATTAGCAGAGTTCACTCTCCTCACACACTGTCACAGGTTCACAGAGGGTTACATTGGCTCAGGGTCCACACCCCACACCCCACAGGCATCTCAGATGCTATTTCTGTAGGATCTCTCTTCAATATACCCACAACTTACAGCAGAACATTCATAATGGAAAAGTTCATATGCTTATCTCATAAAATCCCCCTCTTCCTTATTTCTGTGTGGCTTGACATTGACCACTGTGCCTTTTCAAGTCAGTTAGTGCTGACATTGTTATTCCCCTCTGGGCAGCTCTCTTGAATGGTGTCCAGGCTTCTGTGCAAATCTCCTGGAGTTGTAACATTTAAATATTCCTTGTCAGCCCCATGCTCTGGCTTTATTCCTGATTCTAAGCCCCTCCCATCAAGTTTCCCAGCAGGGTGAGAAGGGGTGGGATGTCAGAAAGAAGCTTAATTACAACCACACCTACCTGCATGCCTGTGTCTGTGATGCAGCAGATATGATAGTGAGGGAGGCACCAGGGGGAATAAAGGGTCACCAGGGAAATGCACAGATAAGGATAATGAAGTGAGGGTTGTGAGAAACAAACCCACCGTCCAAACCCAAAGAATGAACTCAGAGTCCTGGAGAACAGCAAAAAAGAGACTTTTAATTACAATCTTAAAATAGATCAGGTGTCTGGCATGCAGGGACATACGGGATGGTTTCAACAATTTATTTTCCAGTGTGCAAGCCCCTCCCCCAGTTCCTCATGAGCTGAGGAACCCCATTACTGTGGGGTTACAATATTCCCGAACATTACCTATTCGTAGTTGGATTAAGGCTTCAAGTATGTTCTTTAGGGTCTTTCTGTCACATTTTCTTGCATCCCAAAATGCATCGCGACTGTCTCCAGACTCTTTTTTTTTTTCTTCTTTTTTTTGAAACAGAGTTTCGCTCGTTACCCAGACTGGAGTGCAATGGCGCGATCTCGGCTCACTGCAACCTTCGCCTCCTGGGTTCAGGCAATTCTCCTGCCTCAGCCTCCCGAGTAGCTGGGACTACAGGCGTGCACCACCATGCCCAGCTAATTTTTGTATTTTCAGTAGAGACGATGTTTCACCATGTTGACCAGGGTGGTCTCGATCTCCTGACCTCGGGATCCACCCGCCTCGGCCTCCCAAAGTGCTGGGATTACAGGCGTGAGCCACACTCTTTAAACATTTGACTCATGGCCCTGGTGGCTGCACTTAGCTGATAAGAAAGGGTACAATTATCTGTGTTGCAAGCTGGCCTAAACTGAATTCTTTGGTGGGGTGGGGAGGGGATAGATGTGAGGTTCCCACCGATAGCACCTGGCTGCTGGGTGAAAGGGGAAGCAGGAAGGGGGTG
The DNA here is from genome assembly GCA_031835075.1 of Saguinus oedipus. Lineage (NCBI taxonomy): Eukaryota > Metazoa > Chordata > Mammalia > Primates > Cebidae > Saguinus > Saguinus oedipus. The sequence goes on along the minus strand of CM063187.1, from coordinate 42,559,423 downwards.
GGTTGGTGGTGGATCAGTACATTCTGCTTATCTCTTTATTTCCATGTAACCTGATTAAACCCATACTAAGGCCCTTAGAATTAAAAATGAACCACCACATATAGGTTATTTTGTACTGGGTGAGGGGGTGTGAAATCCAGCATCCATGCCTCTAAGGTTACCTTTTTCTACTGTGCAAAATTCACCCAGAATGTGTACATTTTTTGAACTTGTACAATGGTAAACAGGTGGGGATTTTGGGGAAAGGCATTTCCCTAGAATGGAATTCTCTGCTTCCTCCTCCAGAATTTCTGAGATAGCACTGACCTTGATTCTCAGCAGGACCTGGGGAGAGAGGTAAAGAAAGTCTTGTGTCCTCCTGAGCCCACCCCAGATCCCTTTGCTCTGGTGCGTGAGGAGCTCTCCCCAGTTTTCCTCACATACCTGGGTTACAGCGACATCCTCTGTTTTCTGTGTTGGTGTCCTTGTGCATCAGAATCTGAGTCCCTTCTTTTGCAGATTTAGAGAGAAAGGTGAGATTCTTAAATCTAGTTTTTGATTTGTGTGCCTCTTAGCTCCAGACCTGTGTGAGGACAGGTGCAGGAACAGGTAACAGACTTCAGCTACAATGCAGTCCTCACCTGGGGTGGAGGGCTCAGGACCTTTCCTCAAGTTCTCTTTGTGATGAAAGAAAACATTTTTTAAAACCTATATTAGAATTCAAAGGAGAAATGAATTAGAATTTCCCTCCCTTTACCTGTCCTCTCCTTCTCTTTATTTTTCTCTAGTTAGGTTTACTGATTGTGAATTGAATCCACTTTTGAAAAGTTTATGCAAGTTACCAGACAATCGATATTATTATGAGTGGTTATTAAGCTGGCACTCAGGAAACCACAGTTCTAGGCATGGCCCATCGCTCCCAATTATTGGCTTCTACCTGTTTATATCCCAATACGTGACCTCCTTGCTCCCATAGGAGACAAATCTCCTGACTTTCTTCTTTGGTTTTCTTTTAGTTTCACCACTTTGTTAAATGATGCTGGTAGATGCTTTGTCTTGAGGGGCTGCTTCTGGGTCGTGAATCTTTAGATCACATTTCTGTTTTTAAGATTCATCCAGCTGGGCGCAGTGGCTCAAGCCTGTCATCCCAGCACTTTGGGAGGCCGAGGCGGGTGGATCATGAGGTCAAGAGATCGAAACCATCTTGGTCAACATGGTGAAACCCCATCTCTACTAAAAATACAAAAAGTTAGCTGGGCATGGTGGCGCGTGCCTGTAGTCCCAGCTCCTCAGGAGGCTGAGGGAGGAGAACTGCCTGAACCCAGGAGGCGGAGATTGCAGTGAGCCGAGATCGCGCCATTGCACTCCAGTCTGGGTAACGAGAGCGAAACTCTCAAAAAAAAAAGATTCATCCATATTGCTATGTGAAGCTGCAGTTCCTTTATTTTCACTGCACTGGAATCCGGAGTTTTATGAATATGTCAACACACAAATACCAGTTTTACTCTAGATAGACATTGGTAGGGTTCCAGCTTGGAGCAGTTGCAAATGTTGCTTTCTATACAAAATTGTCTCAGTCACCTTGTGCTGATCGATCAGTCCTTCTTTCAGGGAATAGTCCCAGACAGATCATGGGCTTCTTGAAATGTAAAGCAAATTACTCCCATTACTCCCTTTGTGACTGTGAATATAATTAATTGTTCAGAAGGCAGAAAGAAGACCTACTGAGAAAGCAGAAATCAAGACCCTTGACGGATTAGTGTATTGAGAGTATTGAAGATGGATGGGGTGGCCCAGAGTTCACCCAAAAGAAGATACTGCAGGGAGAAAAGCCCCTCCTAGGAGAAGACTGTGGCATCATTAGGGGTATCATGAGATGTAGGTGCAGGCTCCTACATGGGGGAAGGGAAAAGTGGTGGTCACTGCCAGGGGTGGCAATGGAGGTGTCATAATGCCATGTCTTTCGTTGAATCAAAATGGGGCCTGTAGGGGAGAGCATACATTGTGAGAGCTGACATTGTTTGGCCTGATTCAAGGGTTTACTTTGCATCCACCTCTGACCAAACTTTACACTCTGCAAGTAGATCTGCCCTGGTTGCCACTGGAGCCTACAGCTCCTCCTCTGTGAAACAGCTTTCTGTTTTCTCAGTCTGAAAGGAGGATGGGAGCAGGGCATGGTCATCCATGAGCACTTTTTACATGAACAAATTAGCTTTTTCTAGGTGTGGGCCTCAGCCTTTCCCCAAATGAAGTTATATATTCTCCATTCCTTAACTGAGAGAGAGAGCATAGGAGTTTTAGTCTTTTCCTGGTTCAATGGAAAGACTGTGCACTTTGGAGCCCCGGTAGGGGAAGAAAGCCTGCATGAATGCCCCGCTCTTTTTTCAGTGTGGAGTGTGACTTCTGCTCAGCCTTTCTCAGTTATGACACAGCCCCTTTCACCATGGTACTCACTCAGTTATTCACATTCCAAGGCCCCCTCTCAGTCCAGAAACCTCCACATCATCCTTTATCTTTCTCTATCTATTACAGCCTTTCTAGCATCTATGAAAAATCCCTTTGGCTCTACTTTCATCAAATAACCATGATTCAAGCATTCTTCTTTCCTGGCAGTTCAACAGGGGCAGGAATGTGTTTATCTACCTTTGGTGAATAGGTGTCTTGAGTATCTTTCTGTTTTTATATAAAAAAAATGTATGTTCTACAACTTATTTCTTAAACACTGATGCGATATAATTCATAAGAATCTAGCAGTGAATTAGGAAATCATTTATGTTTCACCACAAATCTCTTGAGAATTTACTCATGGCTGGATAACTATATATGAAAAAGGAATATAAGCAGATTTTCAGTTGGATTTAAAGTTCAGCTAGGGTTATAAGAAAGTGAAAGTGCTGGAGAGCTCACAGCTGCCCAGTGGGTTCCCACTTTATCCTGTGGTTATTTGCTGAGTTTCAGGTTGCATAAGGGGAATGGACACACTCAGCAAATGGCAGAATCCCACATCGGTTTTCTGACCTGTGCAGGGAGAGCTATGATGGCAGAAAAGACCAATGAGAACTACTAGAGCTGCCTCTACTTACAAGAACAGGAAAGCAAAATCAACACCACATTTCTTGGCCTGCAGAGATTAGAGCAACCATGAAGGGCTTGAAGGATGCATGGGTGATGATTCCACCCGACACTCATTCACTTGCCTACTTGGCCTGTGTAGAAAACAATTTGTTCTTGGAGAATGACAGTGGATTCTCATCAGCTTCACTAGTTGAAAACTACGATTGCAGCTTCTGTACCAAATGTGGTTTTATTGCTTGGGCAAATTAACACATCCTTTTGTGTGTGCATCTATTTAACTAATTAGTGGTTTTTTGTTTTTTGTTTTTTTTTTTCATTTTTGGTACCTGTCAGTAAAGGCCACCAGAAGCTATTCTCTTTTAGTTGAGAGAATCAGCTGCCTTCACTGTCCCATATCAGAATATATCAACTCCCCAACTCTGTGTCAATTTAGTCCCTAAAGACCCTGGTCACTCCTTTCTTCCAGAAAACATTATGAGGGTTCCTTATATTGATGATACTATGCTGATGAGACCTAGTGATCAGGTAGTGTCCCCAACTTTAGACATACTGATAAGATGTTTGTCTGTGTCAGAGTGTGGGAAACAAGTTCCTCTAATGTTCAGGGGCTTTTCAACTCAGTGAAATTTCCAGGTGTCCTATCACTGGGCATGTGAAGATGTCCTTTCTCAGGTGCAACACGAGTGGTTGCATCAGTCCTCTCCTACCACCAGCAAAGGGGCACATGCCTAGTAAGCTTCTTTCGACTTTGGAAGCAACACTTACTCACTTGGGTACATTACTCTGGCCTATTTTTCCAGTATCCTAAAAAGCTATTAGTTTGTATAGGACTCAGCACAAGGGATGGGTCAACACCAGATCCAGGATGCATACGGGTTTCTCTCACCTAGGACTCCAGAGGAGCAAAGGTGCTTGAAGTGTCAGTGGCAGATAGTGGTGCTCTTGGGAACTTTGGAGGCCCCTGTAGATAAATGACAGCAGAACTTCATTTTTTTGTGAATAACTTTTCTGCTTTTAAGAAAAAGCCTTTGGCTTGCTATTTGGCCTTAGTAGAGGGTGAATGCTTAACCATGGACACCAGTTTACATTGAGACCAATTAGAGGCTGAAGTGGACATAGAGCTGGAAGTCAATCAGAGGCTGAAGTGGCTTGTTATTATGGCAGTAAGGATGTGGGCTATATGCTGTACCTATCACTTCTCTAAGCAGCCCTACCTGCCTACTCAAGTGTCCATGGTGGCTGAGAAGTCTCCTCATGTGAGGATTCCAGGGGAATGTGGCAAAAGCAGGTTGCTTCTTGCCAGTTCAACTCACTTGTTCCCATGAAATTCCTGTGAGCCAGGAAAAGTCCCGGAGTGCAGTGGCCCCATGCAGGGTTCCCAGCTTCCTCCCTCTTCAGCCCAGCTTCCGTGTCTTCCCTCCATCCACTTTCAGTGCCTTCCCTCTGAACCTGTTAGGGGTGCTCCAGTCATCCCAGTCATCCCAGTCCCTCAGTGGCAGCTGTTCCATAGGCTGTATCTAGTGAGTCAATGTGCCTAAAAACACCAGCATGTTTTTTTGTTTGTTTGTTCACTTGTTTGTATTTGCGACAGAGTCTCACTCTGTCACCCAGGCTACAGTGCAGTGGTGTGATCTCGGCTCACTGCAACCTCCACCTCCCAGGTTCAAGAAATTCTCCTACCTCAGCCTCCCAAGTAGCTGAGATTACAGGCATATGCCATCACCCCTGGCTAATTTTTTTTTTGTGTGTGTGTGTATTTTTAGGAGAGACGGGGTTTCACCACATTGGCCAGGCTGGTCTCAAACTCCTGACCTTGTGATACGCCTGCCTCGGCCTCCCAAATCGCTGAGATTACAGGTGTGAGCCACTGTGCCCAGCAAACACCAGCGTGTTTTAAGGGTTCATTTATGTGATAGAAAGTATCAAAATGTCATCCATTTTTAAAGTTTATCATCTAACAACTGGTCCTGTACCTGAGATGGGACATCTTCACATGTCACATACAGGGAACTCAGGAAATTTCACTGAGTAGGAAAGCTCCTGAAATTGTTTGGAGCTTATTTTCCACACTGTGACACACACAAATGTCTTACCAGTATATTTAATGTCCAGGCCTCCTCCGGATCACCAGGTTTCAGCATAATATCAATGTAAAGGATCAGCGTGATGTCTTCTAGAAAAAAGAAGTGACCAAGGTCTGTGTGGAGTAAATTGACACAGGGCTGAGGTGCTGATAAACTGTGAGGTAGGAGGGTGAAGGTGGTTGCCTCTTTCATTTGGAAGCCAATTGCTTCTGGTGGCTGTTACTAACAGGTCACAAAAAAAAAAACACATTTTCTCAATGGATGAATGCACACCATGCACCAGGGAATGTGCTAATTTGCTCAGGCAATGATGCCACATTTGGTACAACAGCTGCAGTTGGAGTTCCCATCTAGTGAAGCTGAATCCACTGTCGTTCTCCAAGAGCCAGTTGTTTTCTACAAAGGACAAATAGGTGAGTGAATGGGGATCTACAAATGTACAAGGAAAAACACCAAACAACCACATGAAAACGCCATTCTTGCATCTAAGTCCTTCATAATTGCACTAACCTGTACAGGCCCTCCAGAAATGTGGTGTTGCTTTCTTATTTTTGTAGGTAGAGGCAGCTCTAATGGCTCACATTGGCCTTTCCTACCATCACATCCCTCTCTGCACAGGTCAGAGAACCATTTGACCTACACATCTCCATTCTGGCCAATGAGTACCAGGTGAGCACCCCAGGAGCTCACAGCACTAGCCTCTGTGGGCTCCCAGAGCAGGAGGTAACTAATCCTGAGCTGGCCCCACAGATCCATGGGGACCCATCTCCCACAACTACTCCTGCCCCAGGCTTTTCCTCACAGAGCGCACTCTGCTTGCAGTACCATCTTCTTCTCTTATACTAAATCTGACCCAGGGTCAAGGTCGGCACGCACCTGTGGTCCCAGCTACTCAGGAGGCTGAGGCGGAAGAATCACTTGAACCCAGGAGGTGGAGGTTGCAGTCAGCCAAGATTGTGCCACTGCACTCCAGCCTGGCGACAGAGCAAGACTCCATCTCAAAAAAAAAAAAAAAAGAGAGAGAGAGAGAGAGAAAGAGGAAGTAGTCATCCCAAGAGGCCCTGAGTGATTGTATGAGAAGCATTAAGACATCAAAAAGGAAAAACCTTCCTGTGATTCAAGGAGTGAGTGACAGGGTCCCTGGAACGTCTGAGAAATTAGGAACAACATCCTTCTATACCAAGTAGTTGACGTCAGATGCTCAACCAAAATCTTTAGCCAATCTCAGATGACTCACTGCACTGAAATGTTAGGTAGCTGTTTACAGTCTCACAGGTATCATTGGTGGCTTTGGGGAGAAACTAACTTTAGGACAGTCAGGTGGGAATTTCTTAATTCTTTCCATTGTTCTCAGGATGTTTAGTGTATATGAACACTGTGCCTCACTTTGTGCAGGCTGCCATGAAAGAACTTTAGAAAAAGATGACAAATTTCTGGCCAGGTGTGGTGGCTCATGACTGTAATCCCAGCACTCTGGGGAACTGAGGCAAGCAGACCACTTGAGGTGAGGAGGGTGAGACCAGCCTGCCCAACATGGTGAAGCCATCTCTACTAATAATACAAAAATTAGCTGGATGTGATGGCATGCATCTGTACTTCCAGCTAGTTGGGTGGCTGAGGCATGATAATCGCTTGAACCCAGCAGACAGAGTTTGCAGTAAGCTGAGATCATGCAACTGCACTCCAACCTGGGTGACAGAGTGAGACTCTGTCTCAAAAAAACATAATAATAACAAATTTCCCATATGAAAATTTCACTCCTGGCTGGGCGTGGCAGCTCACGCCTGTAATCCAAGCACTTTGGAGGCCAAAGCGGGCATATCACCTGAGGTCGGGAGTTCAAGACCAGCCTGACCAACATGATGAAACCTTGTCTTTAAAAAGAAATAAATAATAAATAAAAATTAAAAATTAAAAAAAAGAAAAAGAAAATTTCACTCCAAGCAGTAGAGAATCACAGGAGTTTAATGATTTTCCTTCAATGACCCTGCTTGTTCTTTTTGCTAAACACTTGCAGATTTTTCCAATTTATATGGACAGAATTCTGGGATTTCTCTTTGAAAACAAGTGGTCATGGTGTTTAGAACAGAAAATGTTTAGTTTATTGTTAGAATAGACACAATTTATATTCACAGACACAGTGAGAAGACCTGCTTTGCTGCTTGCTGCTGCATTTAGGCATTGCAGCACAGCAAACCTCCCAACACATATTTGCTGGAAGCAACCATTGATTCTGATCTCTCCCAGCTTTTCAGGTTTACTGGACTCATGTGGTTGGTAGATCATGTGGTGGGAGTCACATTTTCTGAAGGATCTGTAGGCTGGGATTCCAGGGGATGCTTTACTCAAGTGTGACTCAATACTAGGGCTGGGTCAACACCTGAGGGCTGGCTGGTTATCTTCTTCCCTGCCTCACCTCTCCATTCATGCACTGAATTTCCTCAAATCATGAGAGTCTCATGGTTCTTGGACTTAATGGATGGTGATTGGCTTCCATCAACGAAAGCCTTCCAAACAGCAGACAGTGTCACTTCTATGACATTACATTGATCAATGTGAGTGACACCGGCAGCCCAAATAAAATGAAGAGGAATCCACAAGCTGTGATTATTTTGACTTGTGGATCTTGAGGGGTCATTTTTGGCAACTGTTTTTACTCAGTTCCATGCTTACATGTGTGTTTATATGGGCTTACAAACTTCCCACATACCAAAAACACTACCTGTAAAGAACCACTGAAGGTAATACAATTAAAGGAATGGGCTCATTTTGAAGTATAGCATCTTATCATCCAATTACTATTGGGTGACCAGGAGGTGACCACAAATTATCAGGTGCAGTTTCTCTCAACATATGCTCTAAAAGGATACATTATTTGCCCTAAACAAATCAAACATACAAGACTGACAACAGACATAGGAAAATGCAGTGAACACACCTATTTTAGAGGGCCAAAAGATAGTAAATGGTACCTTTTGCCTAGTTGCACTCCTGAAAGAAAGAGGGGTCATCAGCAGCTCTACTAGAGCCACTCATAAATGCAGCCTGGGTTCTCGCTTGTCTCGCATCTGCTCAAACCAGCACGGTCTGTTCCTAAAATACTGCCACAATATGTGCCCCCACTGTTTCCATAAGTACTTAAAGAATATACATTTTATAAGAGGTCTTCCTTGGATGGATAACCAAGGCATCCACCCAATGAAAGAAACCATGTTGACTCTTGGTACATGAGTTAAAAATTCAAACAAACAATAACAGAAAAGAAAATAGACCGCAATCATGGATCATATCACGGAGGAAACCAAAAAGATCCCAATTTGCATTTTCTTTGGGAATGTTTCCCTGCAGCAATTGGCTTCATCCTCCATTCCTAGCTTGTTGGCACTTCTACCAAGATGGCAGAATGACAGCCCATTTCTCTGTACAAGAGCTGTGATTATCTGCTTCATAGTCCAAATGGAGAACCACTAAGGAGAAGGTAAACAACATATTCCCTAAAAGTCAACCAAGGCAGATTGAAGGGGGTCTCTTTAAATAGCCTCTTTTTCTCTTGGGCCCATCTCAAAATCACTTTGATCATCATCATCCTCTCTCCGCATGTTAACTGCCACACCTCGTTCAACTCCAACCTCACTCATGGGTATGCTTCTCTCTGTACTGCTTCTTTAACCTAACCTACAGATACCTTGAGGTGTCAATGCACAGTGAATTACACTCTTCATGCCTCTCTTCCTTGTTTCTTTCCAGTATGGACTGAAATTTCCTCCCCTCTCATTGGAAACTCTCAAGTTCTGATTAGGTACACTCTCCTCCTTACGCCATCCCTGTCAACAGTCTAGGTCACTTCTTTATTTTGATAATGGATTATAGACCCCATTACAAGCATGAAATTCATTTCTTGGGAAATTAGGTAATTCTTGCTCTGAGTGGATGAAGATTATCCTGGAACCCATGACTTCCTGAGCAGAAGATGAGTTTGATTTCTTATGTGCTTGCCCGGGTGACACCTATTTTATTTGAATAACTTACAGAGTTCCACATACTAGCCTTGCAATACATACAGTGACTCTGCTTTCTTGACTGATATTCACCAGCTCATTTTAGTTCACATGGGCCATTTTTTACACTTATTTTTATCTCAATACTACCCTTTTCTCATGGTGGCCAGGATGATATCCCAGATACAAAGAGAGGACATAGAGTTCAAAAGCCAATGTTCAGCAAAGAATTTTTTTTAATCACCTCTGGGGACCTACTCAACATCTTTTGCATGCTCCACAACCCAAATTCCTGATCTTCTCCCAGCAAATATGGCATTGCTCTAAACACAGAAAGTCATTTCTGGACTCTAAAGCCTTCATTCTCAAAGGTCTTTGGGCATTTCAGTTTTTGTTGAAGCCTCTCACAGAATAAATCTACTCTGAGATAATATTGTCCTTGATGCCCAAGTTCCTCAGAGCTGGTACCCCCGTGGCGCTGTCCGTGGTGCTGAGCACTGGTGCATTTGGCCCTGTATTTGCAAGTGAGGGGCCAATACGATAGAGTAAGAGAAGAATTTTGTTTTGTTTTGTTTTGTATTTGGTAGATCATAGTCAAAATATCCATGATGAATGAAGCAGAGCTTCAAGTTGGATTTTCAAACCACAATTTCTGCAGTGTACTCTCTCACTACTCCTATTCAATATAGTATTGGAGGTCCTGACCAGAGTAATCATGTAAGAGAAAGAAAGAAAGGGCATCTAAATAGAAAGAGAGGTCATGCCAGCTTTATTTGCAGATGTCATAATTCTATATCTAGAAAACCCCAAAGTCTCAGCCCAAAAGGTCCTTAAGCTGGTAAACAACTTTAGCAAAGTTTCAGGATACAAAATCAATATGCAAAAATCACTAGAACTCCTATATGCCAAACAGCGAAGTGTAGTGCCAAATCAGAAATGCAATTTTATTTACAATTGCCGTAAAAAGAATAAAATACCTAAAATACAGCTAACCAATGAGGTAAAAAGTCGCTACAATGAGAATGGCAACACACTGCTCAAAGAAACCAGGGATGACATATTAAAAAATGCAAAAATCTCCCATACTCATGAATAAGAAAAATTAATATCATTAAAGCAGCCATACTGCCCAAAGAAATTTACAGATGCAGTGCTATTTTATCAAACTATAAATGACATTCTTCACAGAATTAGGAAAAAAGCTATTTTAAAATTCACAAGAAACCAAAACAGAATCAAATAACCGAGGCAATTCTAAGAAAAAGAACAAAGCTGGAGGCATCACATTACCCAACTTCAAACTATACTACAAGGCTACTGTAATTAAAACAGCATGGTATTTGTATGAAAACAGACACACAGACAAATGAAACAGAAAAGAGAGCCGAGAAATGAAGCCACGCAACCACAACCATCTGATCTTCAACAAAGCTGACCAAACAAGAAATGGAAAAAGGACATCCTATTCAAGAAATTATGTTGGGAGAACTGGCTAGCCATAGGCAGAATATTGAAACTGGACCCCTTCTTAACACCTTATTAAAAAATCAATGATAGATTGAAGGCTTAAATGTAAAACCCAAAATTTTAAAAGCCCTGGAAAACAACATAGGCAATACCATGCAGGACATAGGCATGGGCAAAGATTTCATAATAAAAATGTTAAAACCAATCACGACAAAGCAAAAATTGATAGACAGGATCTAATTAAACTAAAAAGCTTGTGCACAGCAAAGAAAACTATCAACAGAGTAAACAGACAGCCTGTAGAATGGGAGAAAATATTTGCAGACTTTGTATCTCAAGAAGGCCTAATATTCATCATCTGTAAGAAACTTCAACAACTTTACAAGAAACAAACAAACAAACCCATCAAAAAAAAAAAGTGGGCAAAGATCTCACACAGTGGCTCATGTCTGTAATTTCAGCACATTGAGCAACCAAGACTGGTGGATTGCTTGAGCCCAGGAATTTGAAAGCAGGCTGGGCAACATGGCAAAAACCAGTCTCCACTAAAAATAGAAAAATTAGCCTGGCATGGTGACATATGCCTGCAGTCCCAGCTACTCCAGAGGCTGAGCTGGGAGGATCACCTGAGCCCAGGAGCCAGAGGATACAGTGAGCTGAGATGGCGCCACGCCACTTGAGCCTGAGTGTCAAAGTGAGACCTGGTTTAAAACAACAACAACAGCAGCAGCAACAACAACAACAGAAGGTGAGCAAAGGGCATGAACAGACACTTTTCAAAAGTAGACACACAGGTGGCCAAGAAGCATATTATAAAAACTCAACTTCACTGAACATTCAAAAAATGCAAATCAAAACCGCAATGAGATACCATCTCACATCAGTCAGAATGGCTCTTATTAAAAAGTCAAAAAAGGATAGATGCTGGCAAGGTGGTGGAGAAAGGGAGCACTTACATGTTGTTGGTGGCAGTGTAAATTAGTTCACCCATGTGGAAAGCAGTATGGTGATTCCTCAAAGAGCTAACAACAGAACTACCATTCAACACATCAATCCCATCACTGGATATATAACTAGAAAAATAGAAATCATTCTGCCATAAAGATATATGCACATGGATGTTCACTGCAAAACTATGTGCAATAGCAAAGACATGGAATGAACCCAAATGTCCATCAAGAACAGACTGGATATGGAAAATGTGGTACATATACCCAATGGAATAATATGCAGCCCTAAAAAATTAGTTTATGTCTTTTGCAGAAACATGGTTGGAGATGGAGACCATTATTCTTAGCAAACTAATGCAGGAACAGAAAACCAAATTCTGAGTATTTTGTAAGTGTGAACTGAATGGTGAAATTCATGGACACCAAGAGGAGACCAACACACACTGGGGCTTACTTGAGGGTAGAGGGTGAAAGGTGGGACAGGAGCAGAAAAAATAACTATCAGCTACTATGCTTAGTACCCAGATGAAAAAATCATATGCACCGCAAACCCCATGACACAACTTTATGTGCATATGTACCCCTGAACTTAAATAAAAGTTTTAAAAAATGAAAGAGAAAAACCAATCTCATTTTTCTCCCAGAATCTGCAGGAAAAACAGTGTCTCTGAAACTTTGATTTACATGAACAAGGGAAAGGAGAGGGTGTAACTAGAGCCCAGGTGTGTGACAGACAGATTAGAGTGGCCCTCACCTGGCAGAGCCAAGGGAACTGTTGTGGGGCAGGTTCATGCAAGAACTTTCTCTACTTCTCTCCCCAGATCCTCCTGAGGATCAAGGTTAATGCTTTCCTAGAACCTTCAAAGGCAAAGAGAATTACCTTCTAGGGCAAATGTATTTCTCCAGAATCCCCAACTTTTTCTTTTAGGCATTGTACAAATTGGGGAAATGTACACTTTCTAGGTAGATTCTGCATAGTGGAGAAAAGGCTTGAGAGGCGTAAAGGGTGGCTTTACAATCACTACCCCTCACTCCATCATCCTTATCAATGCATTTCCCTGATAACCCAATCCACAGCCTGGTACCTCCCACTGTCATTTCTGCTGCATTACAGACACAAACCTGCAAACAGCTATGGTTGTGACTGAGTTTCTTCCTTGACCCATGAGCCTTTCTCATGCTACAAGGAAAGCTCTCTGGGAGGAGCATGAAATCTGCAATAAAGCCAGAGGGCAGGGCTGAAAGGGATCATTTAAATGCTGCAACTCAGAGATTCACACAGAAGACAGGACAGAATTCCGAAGAGTCGCTCAGAAGAAGAGAACAATGCCACCACTACCCGTGAGTTGAAAAGGCACAGCCTTCAATAATCTCAAGTCACATAAACCAGGAAAGAAACAGGGGAGATTTTATGAGATGAAAATGTGAGCATTCCTACTGTGGATGCTTTACTGAGGGCTGTGGGTTTTGGAAGAGAAATTCTCAGGCTTTGGTATCTGAGATGCTTATGGGGTGTGGGATATGGACCCTGGACCAGTGTAACCCTCTGTGAGCATGTGATGGTATCTGATGAGAGTGAACTCTGCTGAGATGATGTGACTTTAGGTGGGAGGTGGATGGCCCACCAGGATGTGCAGGTGTGTGTGAGAGTGTAAGGGGGTGAGTGTGCTTTGTCTTCCTGTGATGTGAGTGTGTGTGTGGTCACTGCCAGACTATTGCATGAGCATCTTTATGTGCATGGGGAGCAGGTGCACGTGATTCAGTGAGTGACATGGCTCTGTTTGTCTGTGGGTGTGTGTGCTGGGATGTGACTGGGTATTGAACTGGGGACATGCATGTGGCCTTCTGTGCATGTGAAGGTGCTTCCCCACACAGCAGCGCCTCTGATGAAGCAGCTCTGTGTCTTTTCATGTGTGTCAATGTGGATCCCAGGTGGCTTAACTGGTGGGGATCTTGGGGATTGTGAGTTACCGAGGACTCATTACAGATCACTTATGAGAGTGGAATGTATGATCAGTGGATGTCTCTTCCCAGTAAGAGTGAGGAGAGGAATGCAGACTAGGGGGTGATGGTTCCTCAGGTGGGGACTACACAGAGTTATCTCTGGCTTGTGCCTCCCAGGCTCAGCTTCCCTATCCCAGCCCAGCCTGTTCTTCCCATCTTGGGACAGGAGGGTGTGCAGATACTGATTTGCTAGGGAAGGACATTAGAGGCTGTGGTTTCAGGGACTGATTCAAGCAAAATATTCACTGTAAGCTCTGTCTCAACTGAGACTAAATTTATTCCTCCACCCATGAAAGAACAAGTTTAGTCTCAGTTAAGACAGAGCTTACAGTGGATATTAATCAACAAAGCAGCTGGGGTCACTGGCTCATGGCTATAATCCCACCGATTTGGGAGGCAAAGATGGGAGGATAACTTGCGGCCAGAAGTGTGAGACCACTCTGGGCATCATATTGAGACCCTTTCTTTTAAAAATTGTAAATATCAGACTGGCAGAGTGGCAGGCACCTTTCACCCTAGCTACTTAAGAAGGGGCAGGTGTGTGAGGATAACTGCCACCCAGGAGTTCACGGTTTCAGTGAGCTATGATTGCACCACTGCATGTCAGCCTGGGCAACAGAGCAAGACCATATCTCAGAAATACAGAAAAATTATCAACCACTTGTAGTCATCATAGAAATCAATGATTCGGGCCGGGCGCGGTGGCTCACGCCTGTAATCCCAACACTTTGGGAGGCCGAGGCGGGTGGATCACGAGGTCAAAAGATCGAGACCATCCTGGTCAACAAGGTGAAACCCCATCTCTACTAAAAATACAAAAAATCAGCTGGACATGGTGGCGCGTGCCTGTAATCCCAGCTACTCGGGAGGCTGAGGCAGGAGAATTGCCTGAACCCAGGAGGCGGAGGTTGCAGTGAGCCGAGATTGCGCCATTGCACTCCAGTCTGGGTAACAAGAGCGAAACTCCGTCTCAATAAAAAAAAAAAAGAAAGAAATCAATGATTCCCTCCAGTTATGTCCCTGACCCACAGGCTTCATTTGTGCAAGTCCTGCGGCTGTGCTGTCAGCATGTGTCCTCTCCTGGGAAGGACGTCCATGGCCCGTGAAGATTGTGAGGCACGTGCCTCCCTCACACAGGGGTTCCTGTTCTTTCTTCATTTCCCTTTCTCTTTCAACAAGTGTTGTTTCTCACTGGAGTCAATTTGTTAAATTTTTACATCCTCAAGTCTTGTTTTCATTTTCTGAGTTGAAAATGAAGGCAGGTCAGTGTTTCAGGAGGACTCCCCTGTTCTGCTAGGTCACCCCTAACATGCCCTTCACATGACAGGGATTAGGGTAAAAGTTTTACATATATTAACTGCTCTATTACTGAAAACACCCTACAAGGTAGAAATTCCCAATAATCCTCCTTGTGCTGGGGAAACTGAGGCAGAGAGAGTTCAAGTAATGGATCTAAGATTGCACTGCTTGTAAGAGGCAGAATGAGGACCAGAATCCAGGCATCCTGGCTCCTTAACTCTTGTTCTTACCTATGGGTCCACCATCTCTTCAGGAATATGAGGCCCTGACTGTGATGGGGTGAAAGAGGGAGGCCTCAGAGTCTGCCCTTTGATCTCTGACCTCCTGCACCACAGGAATCTGTTACAGGAGGGGAGGCTGCACCTGACCCTGCACCTCTCACTCACCCTCAATACCTTGGCAGGTGCCATACATACAGCCTTTGTCCTTGTGTTTTGGTTCCTGTGTGATCATCAGAGGGAGACCGAACCTCTCTTTTGTGTGAGTATAACATAGTCCAATGAGGGGGGTGGAGGGGAAGGGAAAATATTTGCTAAAGACTCGACATTATGTGTGATGTGGAAATGTCTAGTTGGCAAGATGGAGGCCCTTTGCAGGTGCAGGTCCTGGAGATCCTTCAGCGCCAGACATTAGACCTTCAGCAACTGCATGTAGGCCAGCCATGGGGCCTAGGGGAGGAGGCCTCTCAGTTGGTTGGAATTGGAGCTCTTCACCAAAGGGTATATAATTTTCAGGGAATGAACAAGTCATAGGCCCAGGTAAGTGACTGTGGCTCAGTTTTCATCTGGGAATGAGGAGCACAGCATCTTGCTAACTGGGGTCATGAGGAGCTGAAGCATCCCCACAGGAACCAGGCCTGCAGTATCAGTGAGCTATGACTTTTGCTCTGAGTAAAGTGTGGAAGGGATTTGTGTGTGTGTCAAGTGTGTGTCTGCACAAGAGGGGGACATTCCCAAAATGCCATGTGCTTTGCCCTCAGCAATGACCCACAGCTGCAGGTGGATTTCTGCACTGACACGGATGGAGACTCAGGAATAGCCTTCCATTTCCGAGTGTACTTTGGCCATTGTGTGGTCATGAACAGTCGTGAGTGTGAAGTGTGGAAGTGGGAAGAGAAATCCGACCATGTGCCTTTTCAGGATGGCATGCCATTTGAGGTGCACATCTACGTGCGTCACGATGAGTACCAGGTGAGCGCCCCAGGAGCTCCCAGCACCTGGGCTCTGTGGGCTCCCAGAGCGGGAGCAGCTCTTATTGACCTGGCTCCACCAGTTCGTCAGGACTCATCTCCCATAAATAGTCCTGCCCCAGGGTTTTCATCACAGAGCACTCTCTGCTTGCACTGCCATCCTCAGCTAGTTCCCAAATCCGACCGAGGTCAAGGTCGGCTCACCTGACATTTCCCCCAGTAGAGAATCTCCTCTGTCTTTTCCCATAGTGCTGATTTCTACTTATGCCATTATTTAAATTTTCATTTTAGCTGAATGAATACAATATATTTAAGAAAAAAGTTGTTTTAATCATTCAAAAAGTAAGTCTTCGTTCGTCTCACTTCTGGGACCCAATTGTACTCATAAGAGCAACATTTCCAGAGCTCTGCTGTCCTTCACAGAGAACTTTTTTCCTTCCTTTCCTTCCTTCCTCCCTCCCTCCCTTCCTTTTTCTCTCTCTCTCTCTTTCTTTCTCTTTTTCTTTCTTTCTCTCTCCCTTCCTTCCTTCCTTCCTTCCTTCCTTCCTTCCTTCCTTCCTTCCTTCCTTCCTTCCTTCCTTCCTTTCTCTTTCTTTCAACAGGGTCTCACTTTGTCATCCAGGTTGGAGGCAGTGGCATGATCTCAGTTCACTGCAATCTCCACCTCCCAGATTTAAGAAATTCCCTTGCCTTAGCCTCCCAAGTAGCTGGGATTACAGGCACTTGCCACCATGCCTGGCTAAATTTTGTATTTTTAAAAGATACGGGGTTTCACCATGTTAGCCAGGCTGGTCTTGATCTCCTGACCTCAAGTAATCCACCCACCTCGGCCTCCCAAAATACTGGGATTACAGGAATAACCCACCATGCCCAACCCTTCAGAGGAAATCTTTGCCCATGTAAGCATATAGATATGTCTATAAATTTATTTGTTTTAAAGCAAATTCTTTTTTTTTTTTTTTTGAGATGGATTTTCACTCTTGTTACCCTGGCTGGAGTGCAGTGGCGCGATCTCAGCTCACCGCAACCTCCACCTCCTGGGTTCAGGCAATTCTCCCTCCTCAGCCTCCCAAGTAGCTGGGATTATAGGCATGCGCCACCATGCCTAGCTAATTTTTTGTATTTTTAGTAGAGATAGGGTTCCACCATGTTGACCAGGATGGTCTCGATCTCTTGACCTCGTGATCCACCCGCCTCAGCCTCCCAAAGTGCTGGGATTACAGGCGTGAGCCACCATGCCCAGCCCAAGCAAATTCTTATATAAGTTGCTCTACACATTATGCTTTAGGAACCAAGTGGATTTGTTGTCAAAGAATATATCTTGAAGACATTATCAATCCATGGTGCTGCTTCAGTTTTTAAAAACTGCATATTACACTAAAAATTTTACCCAAAATTATTGAACTTGACCCTTTTTTGGGCATTAAAGTTGTTTTCACTATTTTGCTCTCACAAATGATGCTGTATTAATCTTTCTAATCAATCTTTTTGTCATTATCAATCTCCAAACACTTATGTTGGAAGATATTTATAAAAAAAAGAAAAAACTGGTTCAAAAATGCGTGCATTTTAAATGTGAAAAAAAATAATACTGGTAAGGTGATTTTTCCTATAACCTCAATATAAAAAATATATCCACACTTTCTGGCTTTCTCTAATGAGTAGCCAAAAGATTCACATTTTATTCAGATTCAAGTGAGGGATCTTTTCCTGTGCTTAGAAGTGGTTGAAGATAATATCCTATGTTTTACAACACCTGTCCTCTTTTAACTCTCTAAGGACACTGGGTTTCATTCTTTGCCACTGCCACCTCAGATGTAGGCTACTCCAAAGAGGAACTGTGTCATCAGTAGTAAAAGGCAGGCAGTTCATGGAACTGAAAAGTATGCATTCAATGGACATGGTCTAGCACTAACCTTGTGGCAGGCTCTTTGCAAGATGCAGGCTCTCAAGTTCCTGTCACAAAGTCCCCGGTGATGGGGATCTTCTAGGTCAGAAGGGAAGTTGAGTAAACAGGAACTGTGTGACATAGAGTTTAGAACTTCACTAGAGGAAACAAAAAAATTAAAGTCAGCAACTTTCTCAAATAGGCACAAAACGTCATCTGTAAACAGAATTGTGCTTATTAGGTTCACTTGTATAACCAAGAGTTTTCTTGGGAAATATTATTGGTACTAAGGCAGAGTAGAGAGGAAGCTGAAAACTTGTTTGGCGGCATGCTGTCTTTCTGATGCGTTTTTCCTCTTGTAGATAACGATAAATGGCGAGCGCGTTTGTGGCTTTGGCCACCGACTCCCGCCATCATCTGTGAAGATGATGCGAGTGTGGAGAGATGTCTCCTTGTCTTCAGTGAGTGTCTACTATTGAAGGAGATGATCACACTCCTCATTGTTGAGGAATCCTTCTTTCTACCTGACTGTGGAATTCCCAGAGACTGCTAACAGAATAATCTCTCATCACCCCTTCCCCTACACTTGGTCATTAAAACTGCACCAAACTTCACATGATTTGATTCTTGCTTTAAGAAGGGGAAAGAGGAAGTGGTCATCCCCAAGAGGGGCCAGGGCATTCGATGGGAGACATAATGCAATCAAAGGGAATAAAAACCTTCCGGTGACAAAAGGAATGAGGGAAAAGGTCCCTGAATTGTTTGAGAAGACATTAGAAACAGCATTCCTCTATGGGACATAGTTGACGTCAGACAGTCTGAACCAAAATACTTACTCAATCTCAGAGGACTCACGGCACTGAAAGTTAGGTAGCTGTTTACAGCCATGCAGGTGTGCCTGGTGGCTTTGGGAAGAAACTGTAACTTGAGGAAAATCCTATGGAATTTCTTAATTTTTCCATTGTTCTTGGGATGTTTACTGTGTATGAACACTGTGCCTGGCTTTGTGAGGGCTGCTGTGAATAAACTGAAGATAAAGATGACAAATTTTGCATGTGAAGTTTTCAATTCAAGTAATAGAGAATCACTGGAGCCCAGTGATTTCCCTTGAAGAATCCCAGTTATCCTTATGTGCAAATATTTGAAGATTTTTCCATTTTATATGGGCAGAATACAGGGGTTTCTATTTGAAAATAAATGGTTATAGTTTTAGATCAGAGATCATGTAGAATTGAAATAGACACAATTCATGCACACTAACATAACAAGCAGACCCTGCTTTGTTGCTGTTCCAGTGACTAATTGCAGTATAGCAAACCTCCCAACACATATTGGCTAAAAGCAATCATTTTTTTTTTATGGTGAAAAGATATACATATATTTAGAATTAGCCAGCTGGACTGTTTAGAGGATCCCAATTTTGTTGGCAACATTCAAAGCATCATAATCAGGAGCCAGTCGAACATATGCCTTTTTCTCTCCATCAGGCCGAATCAGGGTGTTGACCTTGGCCGCATTAATGTCTTAGAGCTTCTTCACAGCCTGTTTGATCTGGTGCTTGTTGGCTTTAACATCCACAATGAACACAAGTGTGTTGTTGTCTTCTATCTTCTTCATGGTAGACTCAGTGGTCGGTGGAAACTTGATGATAGCGTAGTGGTCAAGTTTGTTTCTCCAGGGGGCGCTCTTCCGAGGATATTTGGGCTGCCTCCGGAGTCGCAGTGTCTTGGGCCGCCGGAAGGTGGGTGACGTGCGGATCTTCTTTATTTTGTGGCTGTGGACACCTTTCAACACTGCCTTCTTGGCCTTTAAAGCCTTCGCTTTGGCTTCGGATTTAGGAGGGGCAGGAGCTTCCTTCTTCGCTTTTGGCGCCATCTTGTCAGCAATCATTTATTTTGATATCTCCCAGCTTTAAAGATTTACTGAACTCATGTGAGTGGTAGACCATGTGATGGGAGTCATGTTTTCGGAGGAATCTTTTAGGTTGGGTTCCAGTTGATGATTTATTTATGTCCAACTCAGCACTAGGGCTGGTTGAATACATGGAAACTAGCTGGTTATCTCCTTCACTACCTCACCTCCCCATTCATGCCTTGAATTTCCTAAAATAACGAAAGTCTCATGGTTCTTGGACTTAATGAATGTGATTAGCCTTCTCCAAAGAAAACCTTTCAAGAGGCTCATGGAGAAGGTGCACGGCATCAGAGGGCCTACCTTTGAGTGGCAGACAGTGTCACTTCTATAGCATTGCATTGATCAAGGTGAGACACACAGCCTTAATCAAAAGGAGAGGACTCCACAAGCTGTGGTTATTGTGACTGTGGTCATGAGGGGCCATCCTTGGCAATTAGTTCCATTCAGTCACAACTGGCTTATATACTTCACACATACCAAAAACACTCACACTGTGAGGAATCTCTGAAGGGAAGACAATTGCAGGAGCAGGCTTGGAGTAAAGTGCAGTATCTTATCTAATCAGGATATACAAGTGGCCAACAAAAATATGAAAAAATGCTAAACTTCACAAATGATTAGAGAAATGCACATCAAAACCACAATGCATTACCACCTCACTCCTGCGAGAACGGCCAAAATCAAAAAGAAAATTGGATGTTGGCATGGATGCGGTAATCAGGGAACACTCCTATACTGCTGGTGGGAATGCAAACTAGTATAGCTGCTGTGGAAAACAGTGTGGAGATTCCTTAAAGAACTAAAAGTAGAACTACAATTTGATCCAGCAATCCCACTACTGGATATCTACCCAGAGGAAAAGAAGTCAATAGCTGAAAAGGATACTTGCTTACGCATGTTTATAGTGGCACAATTTACAACAGCAAAATTGTAGAACGAACCCAAACGCCCATCAGTCAATGAATGGATGAAGAGACTGTGGCGTATATATATATACACAATGGAATACTGTCCTACCATGCAGTCATAAAAAGAAATGAATTAACAGCATTTGCAGTGACCTGAATGAGATTGGAGACTATTATTCTAAGTAAAGTAACTCCAAAATGGAAAACTAAATGTCATATGTTCTCACTGATATGTGGGAGCTAAGCTATAAGGACACAAAGGCATAAAAGTGACACAATGGACTTTGGGGACTTGCGGGGGAAGAAAGGGAGGAGGTGAGAGATAAAAAACTACAAATATGGTACAGTGTATACTGCTTGGGTGATGGATGCACCAAAATCTCACAAATCATCAATGAAGAACTTACTCATGACCAATACCTGTACCCCAATTACTTATGGAAAAAATAAACTGAACTAACAAGTTAAAAAAAAATAAAAATAAAAAAAAATTCAGAACAGACACCAAAAAAAAGATAGACAAACAGCCAATAAACATGAAAAACTTTCAACATCACCAATTATCAGGAAATGCAAATTAAAACCTCAGTGAAGTGTCAACTTACTCCTGTGAGAATGTCTTGTAGATTCTCTATATTAGTCTTTTGTCAGGTGCATAGTTCACGAATATTTTTTTCCACTCTGTGAGTGGTTTTTTGGGGGGTTGTTTGTGTTGTCGTTGCTGAGATGGAGTCTGGCTCTGTCACCCAGGCTGGAGTGCAGTGGCACAATCTTGTCTCACTGTAACCTCCGCCTCTGGGCTTAAGTGATTCTCTTGCCTCAGCCTCCTGAATAGCTGGGACTACAGGTATGAGCCACCACGCCTGGCTAATTTTTTGTGGTTTTAGTCGAGATAGGGTTTCACCATGTTGCCCAGGATAGTCTTGAACTCCTGAGCTCAGGCGATCTGCCCACCTCAGCCTCCCAAAGTGTTAGAATTACTGGCGTGAGCCACCCTGACCCCATATGGTAAGCTTTTTTGTTGTTGTTGTTTAAGGTAGAGTCTCACTCTGTCGCCAGGCTCACTGCAACCTCTGCTTCCCGGGTTCAAGCAATTCTCCTGGCTCAGCCTTCCAAGTACTGGGACTACAGGCACGCGCACCACGCCCAGCTAATTTTGTAAACTGTTGTATTTTTAGTAGAGACGGGATTTCACGAGGTTGTCCAGGATGGTCTCAATCTCTTGACCTCATGATCCAACCGCCTGGGCCTCACTAAGTGCTGGGATCACAGGCATGAGCCAACACACCCGGTAAACTTTTTGAGGAATTAACATAATTAAGCTCCTCAGTTACAAGAGGAAGAGAAGGGTAAAGAGAAGGAGGCCAGGCAGGTGAAAGTAAGGAACAGCTGAAGAGAAGTCGGAGAACAGAAAGAGAGCAGAAGGGAAAGAAAGTGGGAAGGAAGGAAGGTAAGACAAAAAAACGGAGCGTACTGAGAAGAGGGGAAAGTCTGTGTGACACAACAGCAGCCATGAGAGGACAGTTTCAGGTTTCCAGCACCAAAAGCTGCAGTTTTATTGTTGCTGCTGTTGTTTGTGACACAGGGTGTCACTCTGTTGCGCAGGCTGTAATGCAGTGGTGTAAGCATAGCTCCCTACAGCCTCGACCTCCTGGGCTCAAGTGATCCTCCCTCCTCAGCCTCCGAGTAGCTGGGACCATGGGAGCGTGCCATCATGCCTAGCTAATTATTTTTATTTTTTGTTGAGAGGACGTCTTGTTATGTTGCCCAGACTCTGCACAACTTTTTGAAAATATGGTAAGGACTGAAACATTATCGTGTAGGGGTGCCTTACAAAGAATTATTCTGTTAAATTTTAAAATACGAAGCGGCTTTTGTCGCTTGTTTGGAACCAGGGGAAACTTGTACCCGGTGTAAACTCCCCATAAGGGGGTCTTTCCAAAAGTGGACCTCCCACTGGGCGCAGGAGGGAGAAGACACGTGTGTCTCCCCTTGCACGTTCACTATCGCAGGCATGTATGAATACGCACGCGCATGCGCACGCACGGATACGCATGCGCATGCACTTAAGTGCACATGCGCGCAGCCATGTTGTCTTGCCGTTTTCCCCGAGCGGCGACGGTGACGTGGAAGTCTGAGATGTGCGACCTGCAGGCAGACAGCAGTGGCAGGCAGAAGGGCGCGACAAATGGCGACAGCGACATTCCTCAGGCTGGGGCAGGCGGCTGTAATCGCGAGCGAGCCCTGGCGCGGGCTACGGAGCCCGGGATCTGGGCAGCACCGTGAGGAGACCCGGAGTCCCGACCCCGCCTGACCGCGGCTCGAGCTCGGCCGCCTTCCCAAGCCCGCAACGGGAGCCCGAAACCCTCGGGCCTGACTTTGAGCAAGTGCAGCCTCGATTTGGGGAGAGGTGCCCAGCGACCACGCAGCCAGGTAAGAGTATTTGAGGAAGCCAGCTTGGTGGTTGTGGACGTTTGCGGCGCGAGGGATGAAGCCCACGATGCAAGTTCGCAAACACGTTAGCCCAGCGTCCATCTGGATTATTTTACATTTATCCGAGATCTTTTTGCCTCTATGAAGCTTGGTCGTCTGGCTTCAGAACTCGGCTGCGATAGGTTGAAAGACGCGGAATAGTGGTGACCTTTACACCAAAAGACGGGCAGCTACTTCTATAGGACCCTGCCATTCTCCTTTGGACTTGTTTCAGGAAGAATTATTTGACAGTCCTACAACTAAAACGTTTTTATTCTGGAAAATAAAATGTTCAGTTGTAAAGAAAAGAGAGCAATTATTGCGTAGTTGAAAAAGGGAGAGTATCATGAAGAAACAAGGGAAAAGAAGTCGAATGAATCAGGGGGTCAGGAGGGAGAGTTTTCACGCTTCAGAAATCCTGATTAATGGATGTTTTTTTGTCCTGGCATTGTCGAAAGTCTCCTTGATGTTTGCCTCACTGAAAACGTTGGTATTGCAAGAATAAAGCTTGACTGAACAACTTGCCAATACTAGGGTCCATGGGTATTATTAACCAAGAGGATGAAAGCAAGAACAAGATGACCTAATTTTCTAAACTTAAGTCAAGACCGGAAGAGTATTGAAGAACTTTTGAAATTTCAGAGTTTGTCATCCCTTCCTGCCATAGTCAACAAAGGCTAATTAGTGGAAGATTAATTTTGTTTCTCAAGGTATTTCAACTGACAGATAAAATCAAAATAGAAAATATGTATTGCATGTATTATATGTTAAAGTGTTTTCAGGAACATCTGAAGTAAGATAAAGATATGTTTTCTTTTAACTTTTAAATTTTAACTTAAATTTTTTTTATGTTTTGAATAGGTAATGCCTTCACAAAGCTCAAAAGAGAAAAGGTGTAAAAATACAGCAAAAACTATTTCTTGCCTGTTCCACTACAGCCTTCAGGTAATTGCAGTTATTACTTTGTTATGTTTCCTTCTAAAATGTCCTCATACATTAGCAGGCAAATGTGAATGTAGGTTATTTGCCCGCTGTTTTCTTTTATGCATTCATATGTATATATATCATTACTGGATATGTGATAATACAGTATACACACAATACACACTATGTGTATAGTGTACACAATATGCAGTATACACAGTTACAATATGTATATAATATACACACACTAGCTCATGTCTGATTTTTTAGTACAATCACAACTTAGAGACCTGTCTAAATGCATATGTAGAAAGCTTCCCAATTGCCTTTCACAAATGTGGAAAACTGGTTAAACATATTCTATTTGTATTCCATGTGGATTTACCGTATGTTTAACCAGTTACTGACAGACATTTGGGCTTTCTTTCCATTTCCTATTACAAAGAGTATTACAGTGAGTGACTTTGTACATCTGAAATGTGTGCCAGAAAATCCATAGGGTGAATTTCAGTCAACCAAAGGTGATGTGTATTTTCCTTTTTTTTTGAGATGGAGCCTTGCTCTGTTGCCCAGGTGAAAGTGCAGTGCTGCCATCTCAGCTCACTGCAACCTCTGCCTCCTGGGTTCAGGCAATTCTGCCTCAGTCTCCTGAGTAACTGGAACTATAGGCATGAGCCACTACATCTAGCTTATTTTTGTATTTTTACTAGAGATGGGGTTTCCCTATGTTGGCAAGGCTAGTCTCAAACTCTTGACCTCAACTGATCCTTCCTCCTCGACCTCCCAAAGTGCTGGCATTATAGATGCCAACTGCCACACCCAGCCTGTACTTCTAATTTTAATAAATATTGCCACATTTTCATTCAGTGTTTTTGTACTTTGAGCTTTCATCCACAGAAGATATGTGTGCCTGTTACCTCACAGCCTAGCCAGTGCACAGTATTCTCAAATTTCTAGAATGTTACCAATTTGACAGGTGAAAATATCTCAGTTTGGTCTCAGTCAGATATCAGTTGATACCTCTAATAGCCATTGCAAAAGTGACCCAACTTTGAAATTAGAGGAAACAGTTTACAAAAAACTTCACTTCTTTTTTTTTTTTTTTTTTTTAAATAATTTGAATTTGTTTATTGCATTCTCTTTTTGGTGGGAAAAAAATGTAACATACATTTATTTAGCACGACATTGTGAAATACACAAAACATGTAACTGAGTCAGCAGGATTTTTCTATTCCTAGTCCATCTCTGAGGACTAAATCATGAACTGCTTCCAATGTTATTAAGTATGTCTTGCAATAAAACTTCACTTCTTATCTTATCTCACCTGCAAGTTCAGGGGTCCCCAACATCACTCTTAGGTTCAAGACTTCATTAGATGGACTCTTGGAACTCACTGAAAACTGTTACATTCACAGTTAGCAGTTTGTTGCAGGGAAAGGCTGCAGATTGAAATCTGTCAAGGGAAGAAGTACATATAGCACAGAGCCCAGGAAGGCACAAAGCATGGAGCTTCCAGCTGTCCTTGCCTAGCTAATTTTTGTATTCTTGTATTTTTACTAGAGCTGGAGTTTCCCTATGTTGTCCAGAGAGAAATGGGCAGCTTTCTTCTTAGCACCATCAGACATACCTGCTCATCTTGGTTGAAAACTGAAGGTGAGGAGCTGGCACCCAATTGACAGGCAAGATGAAAAATAATTATTATAATAATTTGTAATAAGATACATTATAAATATTAAATTAGCATGTTTTATTATAATATGTATAATAATTCCCAGCATTTACATAGCACTCAGTATGTTACAATCACTGCAGAAGTCATGTTACACAGCAGCACTATGAGTTATGCCAATTTTATAGCAAAGGAAAATGAGTCACAGAACTATTGTGTCATTTGTAGACAGTTACACAAGTGAGCCACATACAACTCCTCAGAATATTCACATGGGAAGGAGCTGAGCTGCAGCAAGAAGGACTGTACTTTTGGCAAAGATAGGAAGAGAAAATATTTTGAGGTCTAATGAAGTGGCCTGTTCATAATTCTCTCTCCACCTCTGCACCCTTGTGAATTTCTACCATGGCTCTCCAGATGACCCCAACATCACATTTTATCCCGTCTCTGAGTGGAAGGCCCTGGTCTTCTAATAGGGAGGTAGAAGAGGGACAGAAGAGTCAGCAGCTTGACCTTGAGTATGGGGTAGCCACTTGAGCAGAGCTTCCTGAGCTTGAAGAATCACCTGATTGCTGTGGAATTGGGGAATAGGGAGGCTATCAGGAGACAAGTAGGTGAGTTGCGTTAATCTTCTAAGGCTGCCCTAACAATACCACCAGTGGGATGGCTTAAACAACAGAAATTTATTTTCTCACAGTTCTGAAGCCTGAAAATCTGGGTGTTTTCTGGTGAGGCCTCCCTCAGCCTGCAGATGGCCATCTTCTTGCTGCATGCTCCCATGGCCTTTTCTGTGCACCCATGTCCCAGGCATCTCTTCCTTTACTTACAAGGACACAAGTCCTGTTTGATTAGGGCCTCACACTTTGGACCTCACTGAATCATAATTACCTCCTTAAAGGCTCTGTCTCCAACTGCATTCACATTGTTGGTTACAGCTTCAACATAGGAATTTGGGGGTGGGAGAAATATAATTCAGTCCATAACATGAGCTGAAAAGTGTATGGTACAGTGCATCCTACCTAGTAAGTACTCAGAAAATGGAAACAACAGTAATGATTAGTAATGAGTTCATGGAAAAGGAATCAGCACCAGGAACCATAGTAACCAGCGGGACTACAATTCCTCATCTGCCAAATAATTGTAGGTGGTCATTAACAAAATATTTCACCAGTGGATTGGGCTTTGTGAAGGCCTCACCCAGATATCCAGCAAGATCTTGTAGCCAGCACCTCTGAAAAGCAGGCTTCCCCTCACTGGATAAAGCTGTTGGTAGTTTGATGGCTGAGGAAAGGTGCTTGGACCCAAATCTCAATGACCCCAAAGTTCAAATTTCTATCTCTATCAGCTGTAGTCTCTGCATAGACCTATAAGTACTAAATCCAGACTAGAGAAGAACCTGGTAAGTTTTCCCCTTGTCATTACATGTTACAACTGCCACCATCATCAAGGACATAGAATAGTACTTAAAGCTGGCTGGGCGCAGTGGCTCATGCTTGTAATCCCAGCACTTTGGGAGGCCGAGGCGGGTGGATCATGAGGTCAAGAGATCAAGACCAACCTGGTCAACATGGTGAAACCCTGTCTCTACTAAAAATACAAAAAAATTAGCTGGGCATGGTAGCACATGCCTGTTCAGGAGGCTGAGGCAGGAGAATTGCCTGAACCCAGGAGGTGGAGGTTGCGGTGAGCCGAGATCGCGCCATTGCACTCCAGCCTGGATAATGAGTGAAACTCCATCTCAAAAAAAAAAGAATAGTACTTAAAGCATAGAGAAGGAAATGCAGTCTGCAGAGAAGAGGTTCGAAGATTTGCTATGTTCAGGAAGCCATAACACTGCAAGTACACCAGTACTTGTTTAGGAAGGAAATTCTTTCATTTCTTGTCACCAGGGCTAAAGGTTCCAGGGACTGGACTTAAGTTATTTACAGTACAATTTAGGTAATGTATATTGTTGCTCATTATTCCACAGTATTCACTAATGTTTATAAAGACGTTTGCTAAACTCTTAATAGGTCTGGGGAACAGGAGAACAGCTTCTCTCCTAGATGTAGAGAACCACCATTATCCTGCAGGGTGTGCTCTTCTGTGGAATTTGTTCAGTGATGTGGCACAACCAAAGTTTTTCTCTAAGTTTTGTATTCTTTTTAGGGTAAATATGGAAGCAAAATGTACATATTTAAACAACAAAATGGAAAAACATTTCATCATGGATAGAATAAATATCATGAAAATAGGCACACTGCCCAAAATAATTTATAGATGTGATGCTACTCCCATCAAACTACCATTGACGTTCTTCACAGACTAGAAAAAACT
Source organism: Saguinus oedipus (assembly GCA_031835075.1). NCBI lineage: Eukaryota > Metazoa > Chordata > Mammalia > Primates > Cebidae > Saguinus > Saguinus oedipus. The sequence goes on along the minus strand of CM063187.1, from coordinate 42,531,287 downwards.
ATTTGAAATTTCATATGGAATTAAAGAAGATCCCGTACAGCCATGACAGTCAGTCCTAAGCAAAAAGAACAAAACTTGAGGCATGATGCTACCCAATTTCAAACTATACCACAAGGCTGCAGTAACTAAAACAGCATGGTACTGGTATCAAAGCAGACATATAGACCAATGGAGCAAAACAGAGACCCCAGAAATGACACCACACATCTACAACCATCTGATCTTTGACAAAGCTGACAAAAACAAGCAATTGGAAAAGGATCTCCTCTTCAGTACACCTTCTTACACCTTCTCCCTTCCTTACACCTTCTACAAAAATTAACTCAAGATGGATTAAAGACTTAAATGTAAAACCCAAAACCATACAAACCCTAAAGAAAACCTAGGCAGTACAATTCAGGACATAGTCGTGGGCAAAGACTTCATGACAAAAATGCCAAAAGCAATTGCAGCAACAGCCAAAACTGACAAATGGGATATAATTAAAGAGCTTCTGCACAGCAAAAGAAACTAATCAGAGTGGACAAGCAACCTACAGAATATTTTTGCAATCTACCCATCTGACAAAGGTCTAATATCCAGAATCTACAAAGAACTTAAACATATTTACAAGAAAAAACATCATCAAAAAGTGGGCAAAGGATATGGACAAACACTTCTCAAAAGAAGATATTTACGTGGCCAACAAACATTTGAAAAAAAATCTTATCACTAATCACAGAAATGCAAATCAAAACCACAATGAATTACCATCTCGTGCCAGTCAGAATGGTGATTATTAAAAATTCAGGAAACAATAGATACTGGTGAGGCTGTGGAGAAATAGGAAAGCTTTTGCACTGCTGGTGGGAATGTAAATTAGTTCAACCGTTGTGGAATATAGTATGGTGATTCCTCAGGGATCTGGAACCAGAAATAACATTTGACCCAGCAATCCTATTACTGAGTATATACCCAAAGGAATATAAATTATTCTACTGTAAGGACACATGCACACACATGTTTATTGTAGTGCTATTTACAATAGAAAAGACACCCAGCCCAGATGCCCATCAATGATAGACTGGATAAAGAAAATATGGTGTATATACACCATGGAATAACTTTGCAGCCATAAAAAAGGAATGAGATCATGTCCTTTGCAGGGTCTTGGATGAAGCTGAAAGCAGTCATCCTCAAAAAACTAACAGAGGAACAGAAAACCAAACACCACATGTGCTCACTTTTAAGTGGGAGTGGAACATTGAGAACACATGGACAAAGGGGAGTAACACACACCAGGGCCTGTTTGGGGGGTGGTGGGGGTGGGAGAAGGGGAGGGAACTTAGAGGATGGGTCAATAGGTACAGCAAACCACAATGGCACATGCATACCTGTGTAACCACGCTCGGCACATGTACCCCTTTTTTTTGCTTTTGTCTTTGTTTTCAGAAGAAAAAGTCCATCTTTTAAAAAATACACCCCATAAGGGAAAAGCTAGTAACAAACTATTAAATGTGTAGCAATTTCCCATGAAACACAATGTCACATATATTAGTAAATATGAGAAAAAAGGAAGTGGTTCCATGTGTATTAAAGACCTTGGTATTGCCAAGGAATATGGTTCAAAAATATGAATGAGCACATTCATTCAGTACATACGTACTGAATATATACTTTGTGTCAGGAACAGTTATAGGTGCTGGAATAAATAAGGAGTGAAGAGTGGGGTACAGATGTATTTTACCAAAATACTTGGGAGTATTGCCATTGGCCAGTATTGTGGATGAATTAGGGGAAATAAAAAGCAATACAGCTGAATTAACAACATGGTCTTGAACAGGTGAGCAGTTATGCTCGTTAGCTGTCAAATTGGAATTATACTATTGAAATTCGATACTATTCTGTTTTACTATAGAATGTAAAAATATATAAGTTCACTTCAGTGATAACACTTGTTGAAAGAGAGAGGAAGTGGTATAAGAACAGGAAACCCCTGTGTGTGGTATGCACATGCATCACAGTTGGCAATGAATGTCCTTCCCAGAAGGGGATACGTTGCTGAAAGCACAGCCCTAATATTTGCACAAATGAAGAGTGTGGGCCAGGGAAGTGATAGGAAGAAATCTTTGAATGTATATATATATATATATATTTTTTTTAAAGATTCTCTGTCACCCAGGCTAATGTGCAATGACATAGTTACAGCTCACTGCAGCCTTTTACTCCCAGGCTCAAGCAATTCTCCTGCGTCAGCCTTCTGAGTAGCTGGGACTAAAGGTGTATACCATCGTGCACAGCTAATTTTTAAATATTTGGTACACAAAGGGTCTTGCTGTGTTTCTCAGGGTGGTCTTCAACTTCTGGCCTCTAGCTATCCTCCTACCTTGGCCTCCTAAAGTGCTGGTATTACAGGAATAAGCTACAATGCCTGGCAGCCTGTTAATATCCATTGTAAACTGTCTGAACTGGGAATAAACTTGTTTCTTCTCTGTTGGGGACGAATCAGTGTCTGAAAACAAGTCCCTCAATGTCCTTTCCTAGGAAGCTCGGATATGCTCACCCTCTTGTCACACAACAGGTCAGACAGGTTCGGGTGGGGATGGGAGAAAACTGAGGCTGGGAGGTAGGAGCCAGTGGTCACTGTGTGCAGACCCGACCTGAAGATTGCCCCTCTAATCTGCATTTCTCTTCCCAACTCCTATTGGAAAGAGACATCTGTGGATCATACATGCTGGTCTTATGAATGACCAGAGATAATTCCTTGGTAACGCACAGTTGTCAGGATTCTCCTCAGTTCTGCCACCTGGGATCAGCATTGACACACATGGAAAGATCCGCAATTGCTTAATCAGAGGTACTTCTATGTGGGGAGAAAGCTTCACATGCAAAGAAGTCCACATGCATGTTCCCAGGTCAGCACCATCACATCACAGTACAGACACCTGCAGTCACATAGAGCAGTGCCACTCACTGAGTCATACACACCTGCTCCCTATGCATGTAATGATGTTTACACACTGGTCCAGCTGTGCTTATGTACATCACAGTCATGAAGACAAAGCACAATCACCCCCTTAAACGCACACACGTGCCCATCTTGGTGGGCTGTCCATCTCCTACCTAAACTCACATCACCTCAGCAGAGATTACTCATCAGACACTGTCACATGCTCATGTAGTGTTACCCTGGTCAAGGGTCCACACCCTATACCCCACAGGAATCTCAGATACCATTTCTCCAGTGTCTCTCTCCTACACACCCACAACTCCCAGCAAGGCATTTACAGTAGAAATACATTTTCATGTCATAAGATCTACACCTTTTCTTTATGTGCCTTGAGATTATTTGAAGGCTGTGCCCTTTCAATTCATAAGTAGTGACATTGTCTCCCTCTAGATAACTCTTCTGGATTGGGTCCACTCTTCTGTGTGAATCTCTTGGGGTTGCAGCATTTAAACGGTCCCTTTTAGCCCAACCTCTGGCTTTATTCCTGTTTTTAAGTTCCTCTCAGCAAGGATTCCCAGCAGGTTGAGGTCGGGGTGGGGGGGGGTATCAGAAAATCACAACCACAGCTGTATGCAGGTCTGTGTTTGTGATGCCGCTGAAATGACAGTGAGGGAGGTGCCAGGGAAGTAAGGGATCACCAGGGAAATGGACAGATAAGGATGATGGAGTATGGGTGAGGGATTGTGAAATCCAGTCTTCATGCCTCTCATGAAGCCTTTTCTTTACTGGGCAGAATTCACTCAGTAGGTGTACATTTTCCTAACTTGTACAGTGGTAAAAAAAAGTGGGAATCCTGGGGAAAGACACTCAGAACTAGAAGGAAATATTCCTCTTTCTCCTTCAGAGATTCTGAAAGATCATAGACCTTGAACTTCAGCAGGACCTGGGGAGAGAGGTAGACTCCCTGTGTCATCCTGACCCTATGTAGGTCCCTGGCCTCGGCCAGGTGAGGGTCATTCACACACTGTCTGTCTCTGACACACCTGGGCTCCTTGTATACTCTCTCCTTTTACTCTGAGTGTCCATATGTAATGAAATCTCAAAGACCCAGATTCTGGGAGAAAAGGGAGACTCTTTAGTCCTTGATTGGTGTGCCGCTTAGCTCCAAACCTTTGTCAGGACAAGAACAAGTGATAGGACTTCAGCTATAATGCAGTCTTCACCTGGGGTGTAGGGTTCAGGACCCCTCTCAAGTCTTCTTTTTGTGATGACAGGAAATATCCTGAAAACCTGTATTAGGAATTTAAAAAAGAAAGAAAGTAGAACCCCACTCCCTCCCTTCTTTCTCTTTCTTCTACTCTTCAGTTTTGACTGATAATTTAAACTATTTTTTTATTGCATTTTAGGTTTTGGGGTACATGTGAAGAACATGTAAGATTATTGCATAGGTACATACATGGCAATGTGATTTGCTGCCTTCCTCCCCATCACCTATATCTGGCATATCTCCCCATGCTATCTCTCCCCAACTCCCCACCTCCCACTGTCCTTCCCCTCTTTCTCCCCGACAGACCCCAGTGTGTGATGCTCCCCTCCCTGTGTCCATGTGTTCTCATTGTTCAACACCTGCCTATGAGTGAGAACATGTGGTGTTTGATTTTCTATTGTGTCAGTGTCCTGAGAATGATGGTTTCCAGCTTCACCCATGTCCCTACAAAGAACACGAACTCATTGTTTATTATGGCTGCATAGTATTCCATGCTATATATGTGCCACATTTTCTCTGTCCAGTCTATCATTGATGGGCATTTCGGTTGGTCCCAAGTCTTTGCTATTGTAAACAGTGCTGCAATGAACATTCGTATGCATGTGTCCTTAGAGTAGAACGATTTATAGTCCTTTGGATATATACCTAGTAATGGGATTGCTGAATCAAATGGAATTTCTATTTCTAGGTCCTTGAGGAATCGCCACACTGTCTTCCACAATAGAACTAATTTACATTCCCACCAACAGTGTAAAAGTGTTCCTATTTCTCTACATCCTCTCCAGCATCTGTTGTCTCCAGATGTTTTAATGATCGCCATTCTAACTGGCGTGAGATGGTATCTTGCCTACTTATGATTGGGCTTGTGTGTTTGTTTTTTTCTTGTAAATCTGTTTTAGTTCTTTGTAGATTCTGGATATTAGTCCTTTGTCACATGGGTAGATTGCAAAAATTTTTTCCCATTCTGTTGGTTGCCAACACTCTAATGACTGTTTCTTTTGCTGTGCAGAAGCTGTGGAGATTGATTAGGTCCCATTTGTATATTTTGGCTTTTGTTGCCAGTGCTTTTGGTGTTTTGGTCATGAAGTCCTTGCCTATGCCTAAGTCCTGAATGGCTTTGCCTAGATTTTCTTCTAGGATTTTTATGGTGTTAGGTCTTATGTTTAAGTCTTTAATCCATCTGGAGTTAATTTTAGTGTAAGGTGTCAGGAAGGGATCCAGTTTCTGCTTTCTGCACATGGCTAGCCAGTTTTCCCAGCACCATTTTTTAAACAGGGAACCCTTTCCCCATTGCTTATTTTTGTCAGGTTTGTCAAAGATCAGATGGTTGTAGATGTGTGGTGTTGACTCCGAGGCCTCTGTTCTGTTCCATTGGTCTATATCTCTGTATTGGTACCAGTACCACACTGTTTTGATTGCTGTAGCCTTGTAGTATAGTTTGAAGTCAGGTAGTGTGGTGCCTCCAGCTTTGTTCTTTTTGCTTTGAATTGACTTGGCTATGTGGGCTCTCTTTTGGTTCCATTTGAAGATTAAGGTGGTTTTTTTCCAGTTATGTGAAGAAGGTCATTGGTAGCTTGATGAGGATTGGTGTTGAATCTGTAAATTGCTTTAGGCAGTATGGCCATTTTCACGATATTGATTCTTCCTAACCATGAGCATGGAATATTTCTCCATCTGTTTGTGTCCTCTCTTATTTCATTGAGCAGTGGTTTGTAGTTCTCCTTGAAGAGGTCCCTTACGTTTTTTGTTAGTTGTATTCCTAGGTATTTTATTCTCTTTGTAGCAATTGTGAATGGCAGTTCATTCTTGATTTGGTTCTCTTTAAGTCTGTTATTGGTGTATAGGAATGCTTGTGATTTTTGCACATTGATTTTGTATCCTGAGACTTTGACTTTCCTGAAATTGCTTATCAGTTTCAGGAGATTTTGAACTGAGACAATGGGATCTTCTAAATATACAATCATGTCGTCTGCAAATAGAGACAATTTGACTTCCTCCTTTCCTAACTGAATACCCTTTATTTCTTTTTCTTGCCTGATTGCTGTGGCTAGAACTTCCAATACTCTATTGAATAGGAGTGGTGAGAGAGGGCATCCTTGCCTAGTGCCAGATTTCAAAGGGAATGCTTCCAGTTTTTGCCCATTCAGTATGATATTGGCTGTGGGTTTGTCGTAAATAGCTTTTATTATTTTGAGATACATTCCATCAATACCTAGTTTATTGAGGGTTTTTAGCATAAAGGGCTGTTGAATTTTGTCAAAGGCCTTCTCTGCATTTATTGAGATAATCATGTGGTTTTTGTCTTTGGTTCTGTTTATGTGGTGAATTGCATTTATAGACTTGCATATGTTGAACCAGCCTTGCATCACCGGGATGGATCATGGTGGATAAGCTTTTTGATGTGCTGTTGCAGTTCGGTTTGCTGGTTTGCCAGTATTTTATTGAAGATTTTTGCATCTATGTTCATCATGGATATTGGCCTTTTCTTGTTTTCTTTTCTTGTTGAGTCACCATGACTAGCCCACAGTGCAGCCACTGTAGGTTTCTTGTCTGGAGTTGGAGGGTCTCCAAGACCTGCACCTGCACAGTGCCTCCATCCTGCCCACTAGCCATTTCCACATCACTCACACCTGAGATCATCCCCTGAGCAAATATTCTCCCTTCTGCTCCACCCCCACCCTTGGACCATGGAGTACTCACATGAAAGGGAGGCTCAGCGTCCCTCTGATTGTGATATGAGAATCAATGGTCAAGGACACAAGCCGTGAGAGTGGCACCTTCTGTAACAGATTGCCCTTAGAGATCAAAGAACAGACTGAGACTTCCCTGCTTTCATCCTACCACAGGCAGGGCCCCGTATTCCTGAAGAAATGAAGGACCCATAGGTAAGAGAAGGGTTCAGGAGCCAAGATGCCTGAATTCCAGTCCTCATTCTGCCTCTTACAAGCAGTGCCATCTTAGATCCATTACTTGAACTCTCCCTGCCTTAGTTTCCGCAGGACAAGGAGGATTACCAGGAATTCCTACTCTGTAGGGTGTTCTTGGTAATAGATGAGTTTAATATATGTGAAACTTTTACCCTAACCCCTGGCATGTATAGGGCCTGTTAGGGATGACCTAAAAGAAAAGAGGAGTCCCCCTGGAACACTGAACTGCCTTCATTTTCAACTCTGAAACTGTGAAAACAAGACTTGAGGATTTAAGAATTTAGAAATTCACCCCAATGAGAAACAACACTTGTTGAAAGACAGAAGGAAATAATAAAGGAACAGGAACCCCTGTGTGAGGGAGGCACATGCATCACAATCATCACAGGCCATGGATGTCCTTCCCAGAAGGGACCACATCACTGAGAGCACAGCCCCAGGACTTGCACACACGAAATGCCTGAGTCAGGGACATAACTGGAGGGAATGATTGATTTATAAAATGACTACAAGTGGTTGTTTTTTTTCGAGACAGGGTCTTGGTCTGTCACCCAGGCTGAGGTACAGTGGTGCAATCAGAGCTTATTGAAGCCTTGAACTCCTAGGCTGCAGGAGCCATCATGCCCAGCCCTTGGCCCACCGTTTTTTGTTGTTTTTTTTTAATGGGGTTGCATTTTCTTTTCTTGTTAAGTTGTTAAAGTTCCTTATAGATGCTAGATATTAGATCTTTTCAGATACATAATTTGCAGATAATTTCTCCCATTCTGTAGGTTGCCTGTTGACACTGTTGATAGTTTCTGTTGCTATGCAGAAGCCCTTTAGTTTAAATAGCTTCATTTGTCAGTGTTTGCTTTTCTTGGGATTGCTTTTGGCATCTTCGTTATGAACCTTTTGTCCATTCCTATATTCAGAATGGTATTGCCTAGGTAGTCTTCCAGGGTTTCTATAGTCTGAGGTTTTACATTTAAGTTTTTACCCATTTTTAGTTGATTTTTCTACATAAAGCCAGGAAGGGGTTCAAGTTCAATCATTTGCATATGGCTAGCCAGTTATCCTGGAACCATTTCTTGAATAGGAAGTCATTTTTCCATTGCTTGTGTGGTTAGCTTTGTTGAAGATCAGAGGGTTGTAGATACGCGACCTTATTTCTGGGCTCTCTATTCTGCTCTACTGGTCTATGTGTCTGTTCTTGTACATGAACCGTGCTGTTTGGTTACTGTGGCCCTGTAGTACAGTTTGAAGTTGACTAATGTGATGCTTCCAGCTTTGTTCTTTCTGCTTACAATTGTCTTGGTTATTCAATTCATTTTTGATTCCATATGCATTTGAAAATGGTTTTTTCTAATTCTGTGAAGGATGTCATTGGTAGTTCAATAGAAATAGCATTGAATCTGTACATTTCTTTGGGCATTATGGCTGTTTTAATGATAATGATACTTGCTATCCATGAGCATGGGACGTTTTTCCATTTGTTTGGATTATCACTGATTTTTTTAAGCAATGTTTTGTAATTCTCAATTGTAACAATCTTTCACCTCCCTGGCTAACTGGATTTCTAGGTATTTTATTCTTTTTATGGAAATTATGAATGGAATTCCATTCCTGATTTGGCCCTATGCTTCACTGTTGTTGGCATATATGAGTTCTAGTAATATTTGCACATTGATTTTCTATCCTGAAATTTTGCTAAAGTTGTTTACCAGCTTAAGGGTTGTTGGGGCAGAGACTATGAGGTTTTCTAGATATAGAATCATGTCTGTGAACAGGGATAGTTTGAACTCTCTTTTTTTATTATTTTTTATTTTTTATTATATAAGTTCTGGGGTACATGTGCAGATTGTGCAGGATTGTCACATAGGTATACACAGGCCATGGTGGTTTGCTGCCTCCATCCTCCCACCCACATTAGGCACTCAATACTGGCTCTCACTGATTGTCTTTCCTGTAGCTGATTCATCTCCACCCACAGACACAAGGTTAGGAAACCTCCATTTCCACCCTCTGAAGGGCCCCCACTGCCTTCCCTCCCCATGCAGGAGCCTGGCCTTTGATCTTAGAAGACCCCTATTGATTCCCCAGTCCTCTCCTAAGAAAAACCTTTCTTTCTGGAGTGTTTCCTTTGGGGAGAATTCTGGACCAACCCCTTCCATCTGAGATGCTCCACTAGCTGGTTGTTTTGTCCATTAGTTGACAACGTTTCTTCATTGTGTCAATGGTCTTTACCATTTGGTATTCAACTAGGAAAAGAGAAAGTCAAATTGTCTCTATTTGCAGATGACATGATTGTATGTCCAGAATCTACCAGGAAGGTGTGTAACCAGTACATGGTCAAAAGCTAGAGATCCTGGGGGCAAGGCACTTGGCCTTTAAAGAAAATCCTCTTCTTTCTCCTCCAACAAGTTATAGGAGAACAAAGATCTTGATCCTCAGCAGGACCTGGGGAGAGAAGTATAGAAAATACTTGTGTCTTTTTATTTTATTTTATTTTGTTTTATACTTTAAGGTCTGGGGCACATGTGCAGAATGTGCAAGTTTGTTACATAGGTACACACATGCCATGGTGGTTTACTGCATCCATCCCCCCGTCACCTACATTAGGTATTTCTCCTAATGTTATCCCTCCCCAATCCCCCCACCCCCTGCTATTCCTCCCCTAGCTCCCCCACCCCGCGACAGGCACCAGTGTGTGATATTCCCCTCCCTGTGTCCCCGTGTTCTCATTGTTCAACACCCACTTATCAGTGAGAACATGCGGTGTTTGGTTTTCTGTTCTTGTGTCAAGTTTGTTGAGAATGATGGTTTCCAGCTCCATCCATGTACCTGCAAAGGACATATATTTATCCTTTTTATGGCTGCATAATATTCCATGGTGTATATGTGCCACATTTTGTCTTTCTTTACCCCACTTCAGACCCCTTGGCTCTGCCAGGTGAGGGCCACCCCAACTCTGTCTCTCAGACACCTGGGCTATAGGTATGCCCTCTTATTTTTCTCTTTGTTTTCATGTGAATCAAAATCTCCAAGACTCTTCTCCTGCTGATTCTTGGAGAATGGTGAGATTTCTCACTTATAAGTGGGAGCTACACTATGAGGATGCATTGGCATTAGTATTAACAAATTCCACTTGCCTTGGTCTAAAACCCTGCCAGTTCATTTCCAAGCATACACTCCAAGTTTCTGCCCATGTCAATCTGCACCATCACACAGTTCTTTTGGTATATAAGGTACTTTCTTAGGATTAATTTTTAATGTCATCCCACTCCATTCCTTGGGTTTTGAGTCTAGGTATGGATATGGAAGCAATGAAGAGAGTCAGAGGTCACCTTAAGGAGATTTGGAAACCCCATTCTAGGCAGCCACCCTCACACCCTGCCCAGAACTGAAGCCGATAAGAAATTACCACAGAAGGGGAAGAGGAACCGCTTTTCCTTGTAACAGATAGGCAATAGAATTTTAATTAATATCTCAGTTATTCACCTGAACTGGGGAAGAAATATCAGTTCAGGGTGTCTGGCCACATAGTAAGTTGTGCATAAAGATGATGTTATTTCCTTCCCAGACATTCCAGAAATCCTATCAGTGATCCAGAGAGGTTGATCTTCTTTGACTTCCATATCCTCTGCACAATAGCCCATACTTCTGCTAGTAACAACTGTTTCTTCTTTTTCCAGTTTAAGCAAACACAAAATTCTATTTAAGCTTGTTAAAATGCATATTCATAGGTTCCAGCCCAGAAATACTGAGGCAGAAACTGAGTTTGGAGCCCAGCATGCTGCGTTTTCACAAGCCCTGTAGTATGATTTTCATTCACACTAAATTTTGAGGATCCCTGGCTAAAAAAGAACTTCCATCTTCCCCTAACAATGAAACAAAATGAAAACAAAACCTACAAACTCTGCCTGGGAATCCTAGACTACAATAGATCCCAATGGCCAGTTCAACAGAGTGTATAATAAGACACAAGTTCAACAAACACATACATATAGCCTTTGGGAATGAAGAATTCTTAAGTCTGGATTCTGGGAAAGCATCTCCAGTAAATGCAGACATATGTTTACCAAAATACATTTATTAATACAAAGAGGTACATTTTAAAAAAAAAGCAATTCAGAAAGCGCTTACATCCTAAAGAGGTTTTGAGAATCTTTAGGGCAGACATTGTGTAAGTGTTTCTGGCCTGATGGGAAGCGAGAAAGCTCACGCTGGGCTTTTGGACCTTAGGAGCATGGTCTGAAGCTCAGATTCTGAAAAGAAGAAGCTGGACCTGTAAGACCCACATCAGCAGGGTGTGTGCGTATGTGTGTGTGTGTCTGTGTGTGTGTCAAGGGGAGGTGGAATCCTGAGTGTTGAGTCTCTGGATTATATATCATGGCACAGAAAGCAGCATTTCAACAACACAGATAATTGACCATCCTTCTTTTCTCTTCTAGATGTTGTAATCAGCTGAGACTCTACTCATCCCATCTCAAGCTCTCAGCACCTGATATTTCCCTCTCCAGCCCTATTTGTAATAGACAGAAGCCATCAACTCTGCCCATTAACAGCAGAATAATTTTTTTAATTGGTCCATTTACCCAAATAAAGTAATATAGTGACAAAATACAGCAGATTTTTTGCCTTTTGCTGCCACTGCTAGTGCCCACACCCATCACCTGGGGGCCTGAGGACCAGACTGCCCATGCCCCCCCACCCCCACCACTGCCAGCATCCACAGACACTGCCTGGGCGCCTGAGGACTGGTACGGTGGGCCTGCTGCTGCCATCACCAGTGCCCATGGGTGGCATCCTGGGGCCCAACGAGCAGCCCACCTGTTGTTAATATCCCAAGCAAAGCCTTACCAGTTTCCACCACTAACAACCACAGTTTAAACCACTGAAAAATTCAGACACTGCCGACATTAATTACAGCAAAGAGATCACATGAAGACTACATTGTTGCCTCTATCAAAGCCAAAACACCCTACTCAACCAAAATTATAAATACATCTACAAGAAAAAGTTTCTTTTTGAAAGCCAGTTCATAAAATTGGAAGAAGCAACTGTTAACAACAAATGCACAGATATCGACAAAAAGACACAAACATGAAAAAAGCAAGGAAATAGGATACTCCAAAGGAACACTGTAATTCTCCAGTACCGGATCTTAAAGAAAAGAAAATCTATGAAAGGCCCAAAAAGGAATTCAAAACAATGATCTCAAGGAAATAACAAAATATGAGAGAACACAGCCCATACCAAGAAATCAGGGAAACAATTCATGACCTGAATGAGAAAGTCAGTAAAAAGATGGATATAATAAAAAGAGCCAAACGCCAAAAATAATCTAGTTATTCATGTCTCAAAAAAAAAAAAAAAATGAACTGAGTGTTCTGGGTCCCCCGAGGCCCCTTGAATGGCTTTTTCTTTCACTTGGAATAAAATCCAAAGTTCTTCACCTTGCTCTGATCTTGGTTGGTCTTTCCATTTGAACTTTTCCCTATATTCCTCTCCCACACTACACCTCAGCTACAGTGGCCTCTTATCTGCACCTCAGACATGAAAAGGTTTTTCATGTCTCTGGGCCTTTGCATTTGATGTTCCCTTTGCTTAGAACTCTCTTCCCTCTCCTTCAGTGAAAATGATACTTCCTCAGAGAGGTCTTACCTTTAATCTACTGCACATCCTCTAAATCAGTGCTGTTGGTAGCATTCATCACCAGTAGCATCTGAACCGTGTATTGGCTTGTTTCTCTTTTTTTTTTTTTTTTTTTTTTTGAGACAGAGTCCTGCTCTGCCACCAGGCTGGAGTGCAATGGCACAATCTCGGCCCACTGCAACTTCAGCCTCCCGGTTCAAGGTATTCTCCTGCCTTAGCCTCCCAAGTAGCTGGGATTGCAGGCCTGTGTCATCACACCCAGCTAATTTTTGTATAATTTTTGTATTTTTAGTAGAGACAGGGTTTCACCATATTGACCAGGATGGTCTCGATCTCTTGACCTCGTGATCCATTTGCCTCAGCCTCCCAAAGTGTTGGGATTACAGGCATGAGCCACCACACCTGGCCTTGCTTCTTTTTTTATTTCCTGCTTTCCTCTCTAGAATGCCAGCACTTGGGAAGGCGGGATGAGTTCTATTTTTGTAAATCCCAATTTCCTATTCACTGGAACAGATCTTAGCAGAGCAGGCATTCAAATAATTAAGTAAACAAATGAAAAAGAGTCAGGGGTGTTTTAACATTAAGTTCTGTAAAATTCCCTGTGATTGGGGAGCTCATACCCTTTCCAATCACCCTCTTTCCATCCTCACTAGTGCCACAGGGCTACTCCAGGAACTGATTCTAAAATTTATATGGAAAATTTGAGGCCCATTTTATCCTTTCAGACAGGATTTGGAAGGGAGTTTCTACCCTTGACCGTGTTAGAAGTTTTCCTGAATTTTATTCCTATAGAAGACATAGATGGAGCCAGGTCCAATGGCTCACTTCTGTAATCCCAGCACTTTGGCAGGCCAAGGCTGGAGGATCTCTTGAGCCCAGGAGTTGAAGGCTACAGTGAGCTATGATGGCACTGCTGCACTCTAGTCTGAGTAACAGAGTGAGGCCCTAAAACAAAACAAAACAAAAAGACATAGATGGGTCCTTCAATCATTTTGCCTTAAGGCTATCTACAGTGTTTCCAGACTGAGTTCTTTCTCTTTTCCAAGACTTCTGCAAACCAACCTGGTGGGGGTGGAGGTTGGGGGAGAGGACAGAGTTGGGGGTTACTGTAAGACAGGCCAAGAGCAGAGTCCCACCTTCACTTCAGACAGTTTGAGTCCACATTGACTGTGGGGAGGCTCTGTCTCATGAACAGAGACTAGATCTGTCTCACCCACCAAATCATACCCACCCCACAAATAAGACCCATCATGGAGAAGAACATTAGGGAGAGAAATGAATAAATGAGTTAATATTGAGCGCCTGAAAGATGGAAAAAATGAGTAACAGAACGACAGAGGGATGCTGAGGCAAGAGAAGCATAATTTTTAATGCAATTTATATTTTAAGTTTCCTTGCTAAAAACTATGGGCTCCCAACTGCCCCAAATCCATATCTTCAAAAGAAGATACAAGATCCTCTATGGTTTAGGCTCCACCAAGTTCTTCGCTGTCATCCGTTGCTGTCTCGACTGGAAGAGGTTGGACTGAGATGGGTGGGTGAAGGGCTTACCCTCCCATCATCCCAAACTCCCAGCAGGAGGCCTCCTGATGCACTCCAGGTCTCATTAGAAGCCGCCCACGCACAGAGCACCTCCTTTACCTCCCGAGTTTATGTAACCAACTTTTTTCTCTCTGTGCCTTATTTACTCATTTACCCCAATTGACATTCTTGAATATTTTATCCATTTTCTGTTTGCTCGACTTCCCTTTGTTTTCTTCCACTCTTTCGGATCAGGGGTCAGTGAATCAGTTTTATTCCCAGCTTCCTACACAGCATCAGGCATAGAGTAGGTTCTCAATAAAGAAATACTGAATGGATTATTGGAGGGAGTGGCATTAGGGTAGGACAGGGTGGGGAAATGATTACATTACAAAAAATGCTTAAATAGTCAGGCCTTTTAGCCCAGTGGTCACATAGAGTCAGCTGAGGAGTTCTGCGGCACACAGCTGATCCAACCACTGTGTCTCCAGAGGACATGATGCCAGGTAAACTGGGCAAAGGCAGGAGGCTGGGGGTTGAACGACTGGGTTGCAGATACATCAAGTGAGAGATATGGGATCCTGTGGTGGCTTCTGGGCTTTGTCAATGCCAGGCAGACAATTTTAGAAACCACTGGGTTGTACCGACAAGGACCGTTTGAAAAACAATTTGCGATGGGACTCCAGTAACTTAGGAGTTTGTTTCTCCACATCCCTTTTTATAAAAAGATGGGGTCTTGCTGTGTTGCTCAGGCTGGCTTCTAGCTCCTAGGCTCTAGTGATTCTCCCACCTCACCCTCGGGAGTAGCTGGGACTTACAAGTGTGTGCCACCATGCCCAGCTAATTTTTAAATTTTTTTGCAGAGACAGGATCTCACTTTGTGGCCGAGGCTGTCTTGAACTCGCATCGTTTTTAATGCCTAGTACTACTTCTTAAATGTCAGTCCATTTATGAGTATAAAATAGTACATGATCTTTAATTCCCATTTATTTATTAACCAGTGTGATCGAATCTGTTCACTCTATGTTAAAGGCCATTATGTTTTCCCCTCATGCTAATTTTTGTATTTATATCGTTTCCCATTTTTTAGCATTTTTTTCTTGAGGCTTAGTAGAAAATTTTTGTTTTCTTCTAGATACTAATAATTTATCTCATATGTGTTGCAAATACATTCTCCCAGCATGTCTTGTGTTTTTCAATTTACTTATGAGTACTATCGTACAAATATTCTAAGTGAATTTCTGGCCAGGCACAGTGGCTCATGCCTGTAATTCCAGCACTTTGGGAGACCAAGGCGGGTGGAACACTTGAGGCCAGGAGTTCGAGACCAGCCTGGACAACATGGTGAAACCCCATCTCTATTAAAAATACAAAAACTAGCCGGGCCTAGTGGCACATGTCTGTGGTCCCAGCTACTTGGGAGGCTGAGACACAAGAATTACTTGAACCTGGGAGGCAGAGGTTTCAGTGATCTGAGATTGCTCTGCCTGGACAGCAGAGCGAGACTCTGTCTCCAAAAAAAAAAAAAAAGAAAAAAGTGTATTTCTTGGCTAGAGACATAAATGTAATTTTACTTATATTTTAACTTTTTAAAATGATTTTATACTATATTTGAAATAGATGCTCAGTGCCACAAAGAAAAATTAGTACTGGGACAAAGGATCTCTCAGCAAAGCAATTCTTTTTACTTCCTACAGAAAGCGTTCTCCCATAGCAATCTTGTCACGAGAGTACAACGAACAAAGGAAAGCAGACACATTTATTTCTTACACATTGGGGTCGTCCTTACTGCTGTATCGGATCTCCGTTAACTGGAGCCAGACCTCACAATGTAAACTAAAACCTGATTGGCTGATAAAAGCAATGGAGAGCAAAAAGGGGAAGTCCAAATAAGGAAGGGGCATAGGCTGAGAGCGGGGACATGCCCGTGAGCACGTTCAGCACAGATATCTTGGTTAAAGTACGTGGACGTGGAATGTACCACATGCCTGTAAGCATGGCTAACGGCTACATAGTAGAGGGCTTCTGGCAAAAAGGTAAAAAGTCTTTTATTTTTTATTTATTTAATTTTTTTTTTTTTTTTTTTTTTTTTTTTTTTTTTTTTTTTTGAGACGGAGTTTCGCTGTTGTTACCCAGACTGGAGTGCAATGGGACCATCTCGGCTCATCGCAACCTCCGCCTCCTGGGTTCAAGCAATTCTCCTGCCTCAGCCTCCCGAGTAGCTGGAACTACAGGCGCACACCACCATGCCCAGCTAATTTTTGAATTTTTAATAGAGACGGGGTTTCACCTTGTTGACCAGGATGGTCTCGATCTCTTGACCTCGTGATCCACCCGCCTCGGCCTCCCAAGGTGCTGGGATTATAGGCGTGAGCCACCGCGCCCGGCCTGCAAAAAGTCTTTTAAAGAAAATGTTTAAAACAAACTATTATTTCTAACACTTATGAATTTTTTCTCTCTTAAACAAGAAAGGAAACTTTGAATGGAACTTTTTACTTCCCACATTCTAATAGAAAAATTATGCATCAACAAGCTCACTTATCAAAACTCGTACCTGGCTCTTCTAATACATTTTTCTATTCTTTAATACTAAACTTACAAAAATACTAATTAGTCGATTTTACATATTGACCTCTCAGCTTGGTAGATGATTTTGCCACTTCCCTCCTCAATTTCACCCTCTATAACTTAACCAATGGGCAGTGTTGCTTTTCTAAAGACCAATAGAATTCTAATTACTATTCCTTTGAATGGAAATTCTACTTCCCTTTAGAAGCTTTTGGAATTTGCTGTATATTCTTGGTATTCTGATATTTTTGCAACAATGATCCTTTTGTTCATTTATTGTGCTCATGATGGAATAGCTTCAATCTGGAAACCCCTGTGCCTCATCTCTCAAATCTTGATTATTTATTTATTTATTTATTTTGAAACATAGTCTCACTCTGTCGCCCTTGCTGGAGTGCAGTGGCACGATCTCAGCTCACTGCAGCCTCCGTCTCCTGGTTTCAAGTGATTCTCCTGCCTCAGCTTCCCAAGTAGCTGAGATTACAGGCGCCTGCCACCACACCCTGCTAAATTTTGTATTTTTGGTAGAGACAGGGTTTCACCATGTTAGCCAGAATGGTCTTGATCTCCTGACCTTGTGATTTGCCCACTGAGGCCTCCCAAAGTGCTGGGATCACAGGGGTGAGCCACCGCACCTGGCCTCAAATCTTGAATTTTTAAAATATTTTCATGATACTCTCTGAAACTTATTTTAGTCAGAGATATTTTTAGTCACATAAATATCGCTAGTGTTGGACATCCCTGAGCAGAGATCTTATTTTCTGATCTTTTCACTCTCCGTCCACTTTTGTATATTTTTTCTACTTCCTGGAATAGCTTTCTCTTCCAACTCTTCTATTGCATAAGGATTTACTTTTAGCTACTGATTTCAAAGAACATTTGTCTTATCAGATTTTCCTTTATTTTCAAAACTTTCTTGATGTGATTGCAATATCTTTCTTTTATTTATCTGAGAATATTAATTTTTTTTTTTTTTTTTTTTTTTTTTTTTTTTTTTTTTTTTTTTTTTTTTTTGAGATGGAGTTTCGCTCTTGTTACCCAGGCTGGAGTGCAATGGCGCGATCTCGGCTCACCGCAACCTCCGCCTCCTGGGTTCAGGCAATTCTCCTGCCTCAGCCTCCTGAGTAGCTGGGATTACAGGCACGCGCCACCATGCCCAGCTAATTTTTTGTATTTTTAGTAGAGATGGGGTTTCACCATGTTGACCAGGTTGGTCTCGATCTCTTGACCTCGTGATCCACCCGCCTCGGCCTCCCAAAGTGCTGGGATTACAGGCTTGAGCCACCGCGCCCGGCCGAGAATATTAATTTTAACATTTATATATTTTTTTCTTGTTTCTTGTTTTTTTTTTTTGAGATGGAGTTTTGCTCTGTCGCCCAGGCTGGAGTACAGTGGAGTAATCTCAGCTCACTGCAACCTCCACCTCCCTGGTCCAAGCGATTCTCCTGCCTCCGCTTCCCAAGTAGCTGGGACTACAAGCACCCACCACCACACCCTGCTAAATTTTGTGGTTTTGGTAGAGGCAGGGTTTTACCATGTTGGCCAGACTGGTTTCAAACTCCTGATCTCGAGTGATCCACCCTCCTTGGCCTCCCAAAGTGCTAGGACTACAGGCGTGAGCCACTGCACTTGGCCTTATTTCTTAAGAAAAGAATATGTTTATTTGCTGTTCTCTTCCTCTGTCTTTTACTCTTCCACCTTCCCCTTCTTTTTCTCTCTTTGTCTGTGTCTCTCCCTCTCTCTCTCTCTCTCTCTCTCTCTCTCTCTCTCTCTCTCTCTCTCTCTCTCTCTCTCTCTCTCTCTCTTTCTTGCTGTCCCCCCTCTATTTCAGGGTTTTTCTTCCTTATCTTGTAAATTTTTGCTCTCCCTTTGTGTCTAAACAAATGCTGAGAAGCTAAGAGAAACCTGTGTGCTTGATCACTTGTCTTCACTATGCGATGATTAGGCAGCATGTTGCCTTCTGTTTTTCCATGTATTTGTTTGAGGAATAAGAGTATCCTAAAAATAGAAACTTTCATATAAAATAGATGACCATGAGAATCAGGTTTTACTAGATGATGAAGTCTTACTTATATTCTAAACCATAGTAAAAACTCCCATTCTGCACTTATGCCATTTTCATATTGGTCCCCTCAAAATCTCATGTTGAAATGTGATCCCCAATGTTGCAGGTGGGGCCTGTTGGGAAGGGTTTGGATCATGGGAGTGGATCCCTCTGAATGGCTTAGTGCCATCTTCGTGGTAATGAGTGAGTTCTCAGTAGTTCACACAAGATCTGGTTGTTTAAGAGAGTCTGGGACCTCCCCCTGCTCCCTCTTGCTCCCACTCTCACCATGTGACAGTTTGCTCCCCTTCACCTTCTGTCCTGAATGGAAACATCCTAAGGCCCTCACCAGAAGCAGATGCCAGCACTATGCTTCATGTATAGCCTGCAGAACTGTGAGCCAATTAATTCCTCTTTTCTAATTTACCCAGCTTTATGTATTCCTTTATAGATGCATAATGGACTAACACACACAGCAAGCCTGTAATTAACAGACTTGCTTCTTTGGTTACTCACATCTTCCCCAAAGGAGTGAACTTTCTGGGACCATTTTACTGATAAAGATACGGAGGCAAACAATACAAGTGTAGTGATGCTCCCAAAGTCACCAAGCTACTAATAAATGAGAGAATCAGGATTCATTCTCAGGTCACTAAGCTTCATCTTTGCTTCCCTACTGATCCTTAATAAATGGCCAAACCAATAGCTTCCGGGTCTCACAGGCCAACAAACGTAGACAGCAGTGCCACTGAGTCTGTGACTGGTTAGAACAATACGGTCTCAAATACCCTGCGAACCTTACAGATTCATATAAATATCATGCCACTGTTCTATCTCAATAAGGACTGATATGGTTTGGCTGTGTCCCCACCCAAATCTCATCCTGAATTGTAGCGCCCATAATTCCCATGTATTGTGGGAGGGGCCCTGTGTGAGATAATTGAATCATAGGGGCAGTTTCCCCCATGACATTCTCATGATAGTGAATAGGTCTCATGAGACCTGGTTTTATGAGAGGTTTACCCTTTTGCTTAGCTCTCATTCCCTCTCTTGCCTCATCACCATGTAAGATGTGGCTTTGCTCCTCCTTGCCTTCCACCATGATTGTGAGGCCTCCCCAGCCATGTGGAACTGTGAGTCCATTAAATCTCTTTCCTTTGTAAATTACCCAGTTTCAGGTATGTCTTTATTAGTAGTAGCATGAGAAACAGAAAGATGTCCCCAGTTTGCTAGGAAAACAAATTGGTGTCCAAAGTCATAGAGAGGTAAATATTCCTCCCCCAGGGGCTGTAGAATGAGGCCACAGAAATAAGATTTTCCCATTTGTGGCTTAAAAATGTGTCCTGCTCAGTGGAAGTTGGCACTGATTTTCTGGGAATGCAGAACAGTCCCAGAAAGAGGGTGAGAAGTGGGTCTCATGCATTGAATGTTTAGCCTAAGTTCTTGATTCCCAGGCCAAGCTCAGGAAAGAAGCTTACCTTTGGGGAGATATATATATATATATATATATATATATATAGAGAGAGAGAGAGAGAGAGAGAGTGTGTGTGTGTGTGTTTGCATTCCAATAAAACATTAAAATTTTTTTTTTATTTCCATAGGTTATTGGGGAACAGGTGGTGGTTGGTTACATGAATAAGTTCTTTAATGGTGATCTGTGAGATTTTGGTGCACCCATCACCCAAGCAGTGTACACTGCACCTTATTTGTAGTCTTTTATCCCTCACCCCCTTCCCACTCTTTCCCCAAGTCCCCAAAGTCCATTGTGTCATTCTTATGCTTTTGCATCCTCATAGCTTAGCTCCCACTTATAAGTGAGAACATATGATGTTTGGTTTTCCATTCCTGAGTTACTTCGCTTAGAATAATGGTTGCCAACCTTATCCAGGTTTCTACAAATATCACTAATTCATTCCTTTTTATGGCTGAGTAGCATTTCATCATATATGTGTACACACACACACACACACACACACACACACACACACCAGAGTTTCTTTATGCACTCGTTGATTGATGAACATTTGGGTTGGTTCCACATTTTTGCAATTGCAAATTCTGCTGCTATAAACATACATGTGCCATTGTCTTTTCCTCTGTGCAGTTACCTAGTAATGGGATTGCTGGATCAAATGGTAGTTTTCCTTTTAGTTCTTGAAGGAGTCTCCACACTGTTTTCCATAGTGATTGTACTAGTTTACATTCCCACCAGTGGTGTAAAGTGTTCCCTGTTCACTGCATCCATGACAACATCTATTTGTTTTTTATTTTTTGTTGATGGCCATTCTTGTGGTTTTGATTTGCATTTCCCTCATCATTGGTGATGTTGAGCATTTTTTCATATGTGTATTGGCCATTTGTAATTCTGTATCTTTTTTTTTTTTCCGAGGTTGAGTCTCACTCTCTTGCCCAGGCCGGAGTGCAGTGGCACAATCTCAGCTCGCTGCAACCTCCGCCTCCCAGGTTCAAGCGATCCTCCTGCCTCAGCCCCTCTAGTAGCTGAGATTACAGGCATGTGCCATCATGCCTGGCTAATTTTTGTATTTTTAGTAGAGATGGGTTTTTGCCATATTGGCCAGGCTGGTCTCAAACTGTCCTCAGGTGATCCGCCCACCTCAGCCTCCCAAAGTGCTGGGATTACAGGCATGAGCCACAAGTGGAGCAGTTAGGCCATAAATTCAATGTTAGTATTAAGATGTGAGGTACTATTCCATTCATTGTGCTGTTTGTTGCCTGTATAACTTGTTTTTTTGTGTGTGTTTTCTTAATTTGTATTTTTGTTTTGTAGGTCCTGTGAGAATTATGCTTTAAAGAGGTTCTGTTTTGCTGTGTTTCCAGGGTTTGTTTCAAGATTTAGACCTCTTTTCAGCAGTTATTATATTGCTGGCATGGTAGTGGTGAATTCTCTCAGCATTTATCTGAAAAAGACTGTATCTTTCCTTCATTTATGAAGCTTAGTTTCACTGGATACAAAATTCTTGGCTGATCATTGTTTTCTTTTTCTTTTTTTTGAGACGGAGTTTCGCTCTTGTTACCCAGGCTGGAGTGTAATGGCGCGATCTCGGCTCACTGCAACCTCTGCCTCCTGGGTTCAAGCAATTCTCCTGCCTCAGCCTCCTGAGTAGCTGGGATTACAGGCACGCGCCACCATGCCCAGCTAATTTTTGTTTTGTATTTTTAGTAGAGACGGGGTTTCACCGTGTTGACCAGGATGGTCTCGATCTTTTGACCTCGTGATCCCCCCACCTCAGCCTCCCTAAGTGCTGGGATTACAGGCTTGAGCCACTGTGCCCGGCCGATCATTGTTTTCTTTAAGGAGGCTGAAGCTAGGGCCCCAATCCCTTCCAGCTTGCAAGATTTCGTCTGAGAAATCTGCTGTTAATCTGATAGGTTTTAAAAAAAATAGGTTATTTGGTACTTTTGCCTCACAGCTTTTAAGATTCTTTCCTTCATCTTGACTTCAGATAACCTGATGACAATGTACCTAGGAGATCATCTTTTTGTGGTGAATTTCCCCCATGTTCTTTGAGCTTCTTGTATTTGGATGTCTAGGTCTCTAGCAAGGCTGGGGAAATTTTCTTCTATTATTCCCCCAAATATTTTTCCCGAACTTTTACATTTCTCTTCTGCCTCAGGAACGCCAATTATTATTAGGTTTGGTTGTTTAACATAATCCCAGACCTGTTGGAGGCTTTGTTCATATTTTCTTACTCTTTTCTGCTTGTCTTTGTTGGATCGGGTTCATTTGAAAACCTTTCCTTCAAGCTCTGAAGTTCTTTCTTCTGTTTCTTTGATTCTATTGCTGAGATTTCCCAGAGCATTTTGCATTCCTATGAGGGCATTCACTGTCTTCTAAAGTGTTGCATATTTTTTATTTATGCTATCAATTTCACTGAAGATTTCTCCCCTCATTTCTTGTATCGTCTTCTTTTTTTTAATTTCCTTAAATTGGGCTTCACTTTTCTCTGGTGCCTCCTTGATTAGCTTAATAACTGACCTTTTGAATTCTTTCTCAAGTAAATCAGGGATTTCTTCCTGGTTTGGATTTATTGTGGGTGAGCTAGTGTAATTTGGGGGGGCGGGAGGTGTTAAAGAACATTGTTTTGTCATATTACCAAATTTGGTTTTCTGGTTCCTTATCATTTGGGTAGACTCTGCCAAAGGGAAGGTCTAGGGCTCAAGGCTGTTGTACAAATTCTTTTGTCCCATGGGTATTCCCTTGATGTAGTGCCCTCCCCCTTTTCCTCTGAATTTTTTTAATGAAAGCCTTTTGTCTGTTCCCTCTGCAGAAAGGCCAAAGCGTGATCGTCGGCATCGCACAAAACTTCTCTCCCATCAACTCGAGGCTTTGAGAAAAGTGTTTGAAGAGACCATGCACCCCAGTTTGGCTACAATGGTTAAACTGGCTTCGGAGCAACACCTCGATCTATTTGTAGTAAAGGTCTGTCCCCAAGTGTATCTGTAGGTAGCACGCCTAACCCAGAGCTTCACACACACTTTTAATCATTGTTACAACAATTCCTATTTCTTGACAATTGCTATGTACAAGGACAGATGTTAAGCACTTTATATTTTTATTGTCATGAGCACCCACTTTACTGAGGGACACTAAGGCTCACATAGAAGAGCTGTCTTTGGCTGGGCACTGGTGGCTCAAGCCTGTAATCCCAGCACTTTGGGAGGCAGAGGTGGGTGGATCACGAGGTTAAGAGATCAAGACCATCCTGGTCAACATGGTGAAACCCCGTCTCTACTAAAAATACAAAAAATTAGCTGGTCATGGTGGTGCATGCCTGTAATCCCAGCTACTCAGGAGGCTGAGGCGGGAGAATTGCCTGAACCCAGGAGGCGGAGGTTGCGGTGAGCCAAGATCGCGCCATTGCACTCCAGCCTGGGTAACAAGAGTGAAACTCCGTCTCAAAAAAAAAAAAAAGAAAGAAAGAAGAGCTGTCTTCCAAGCATTATAAACACAAGAGCTGGAATTTGAACCCAGACCTTTCTAACTCCAGACCCACCATGCTTACAGGACTGTCTGACGCTGGATCTCAGATACTCCCATTTGGGTCTATTCTTGTGTATTCAGGTTCTGCTTGATTCACAGCCATCCAGATGCCTGTCACTAAGTTCCCACAGAGTACTGAGGGGAGAGCATCTGGATTAACTCTGAAGACATCCCAAGCTAAACTTTCTCCCCATACTCTGACTTTAAAATACTTTCTCTGGGCACCAGGCATAGTGGCTCATACTAGTAATCCTAGCACTTTGGGAGACAGAGGCAGGAAGATCGCTTGAGCTTGGTTCAAGACCAGACTGGGTAACATAGCAAGGCTATGTCTCTAGTCCCAGCTACTTGGGAGACTGAGATAGGAGGATTGCTTAAGCTCGGGACTTCGAGGCTGCAGTAAGCTATGATTGTACCACTGCACTCCAGACTGGGTGACAGAGCAGTACCCTGCCTCAAAAAAAAAATGCACCACTAATACAAATCCCCTTTTGCTTAATACATCATGACCTAGGTCATATTCCATTGCTAGTACAATCCTACACCCACTTTTCCCTCAAAACCCAGGACAGCAGAGGATAGAAAGAGCTTCCCTTGTTCCAATAAATGTAAGACTCTCTCTCACACCAAAAAACCAAATTCCTGAGGAACATGAGGATGCCCTTTATTCTCAACCCCATTATTAACTTCTCCTCTCCCCCTTCCTAGACATGGTTCAAGAACCAGCGGGCCAAATGGAAGAAGCAGCAGCAGCAGCAGCAAGTGCAGCCACAGCTATCACTAGGAGCATCAAGCCAGACTATTTCAGTAAAGGAGGAGACTCCATCAGCCGTAACTACTGCAGACATCCGTCCAATAAGTCCTAGAGTCTCTGATGTAAATGACCGTGATCTACATGAGCCTTCTGGTGTCAAGAATCCTGGAGAAGCCGGCGCCTCTGTGAGGGATTCATCCTGGCATTCCCAGTCACATGATATTGAACAGATATGTCTGGAGGTTTCAAATCTTCCTTGGGCCTCCACTCCCTATGAAATAGATGAATTTGTAAAGATCTATGACCTATCAGAAGAAGAAGACACCAGCAGCCTAAATCAGTATCTTTTTCCTCCCAGTGTGCCTGGAGTATGACCAGCTCCAATCTTCAGTATAACTTCTTACGCACAGGCTGGGTGTGGTGGCTCACGCCTGTAATCCCAGCACTTTGGGAGGCCGAGGTGGGCAGATCAGGAATTTGAGAACAGCTCAATCAACATGGAGAAACCCTGTCTGTACCAAAAAAATACAAAAAAAAAAAAAATTAGCTGGGCATGGTGGCACATGCCTGTAATCCCAGCTACTCGGGAGGCTGAGGCAGGAGAATTGCTTTAACCCAGGAGGCGGAGGTGGCAGTGAGCCGAGATCACACCACTGCACTCCAGACTGGGCAACAAAAGTGAAACTCTGTCTCAAAAAAAAAACTTACAAACAACTCGTAGGGGAGGCCTGTGATCTGACCCACTAAGATATATTTCCAAACACCTTTAATGGGTTGATCCCAGTCTAAATAGATCAGAGGCTGTGAATTTATCTTTTTCTGTAAGAAAAAACAATAAAGGAACTCCCCTCTCTTTCATCATTGCCTGCATTTTCTGGCTCCATTTTAGTGCCTCCTCCCCCAAATTTCAGCATTAAAGACTGTCATCAGAGAAGTGGCACCAGCAACACAGTGAACAGTGACGTGGGAGGTTCCTGACTCTGATGCACTGAATAAACATCTACACCTGGATCAGTTCTCTCTGGAAGAAAATCAGAAACGAGTTGAGACTTCTGTACACCGGGCAACTGAGAAAACATCAAACGGAGCAGTGGCTCACGCCTGTAATCCCAACACTTCGGGAGGCCGAAGCAAGCAAATCACAAGATCAGGAGTTGGAGACCAGACTGGCCAACATGGTGAAACCCCGCCTCTACTAAAAATACAAAAATTAGCCGGGCATTGTGGCACATGCCTGTAATCCCAGCTACTCGGGAAGCTGAGGCAGGAGAATCGCTTGAACCAGGGAGGCAGAGGTTGTAGTGTACCGAGATCGTGCCACTCCAGCCTGGGTGACAGAGCGAGACTTTGTCAAAAAACAACAACAACAACAACAAAACGGCAGGAAAAGCTGAAGCTCTCAGGAACCAAATCCACCCTGAGCACTGAGCATCCAATCAGGAAGGAATTCCTAGTTCCCAGCTTCTCCCCGAGGAGAGAAGGGGTGAACCACACATAGCCCTCTAACTGTTAATGGTTAAGTTCCTAACTAGCCTGCATCAGGCAGTTGACTAGGTAAATAAACTACAGACTTACAAGAGCCTGAACAGAAGCTCAGTGCCTCCCAAGCCTTCACCCCCAGCTCAGCCCACCAGTAAATCCAGGTCTGTCAATTCCTCCTGAAAGAAGTTTGTCCACACATTGATCACCCCAACTTTTATTGCTGCCACTCAAGGGACTGCATCCTAAACCTCCTAGCTCTGGAAATGGAAGGGATTAGGCATATGTGAGTCCCTAGCTCACAGAAGGAAAAGGTGGTTTTAAGCAGCCACACAAGCACTTCAGGGTTAGCCTTCCTCCGCCACACTCCCCCAACCAGAGCAGCGCAGAGAAGGGGTCAAAATGCGCAGCTCCCAGTTTCTCCTCAGAAAGGATTTGCCAGCACACTCTTCCAGCTGCTGCTTGATAGTCCCTCTTTTAACCAGCTTGAATCCGGGAGTTCACAGGACACACAAATGCTGGACCCTCAGGAGCCTACAGAGTTCAGACACTCTCCCAGCCTTTTGCCCTTGCTTGCCCAGTGGGAAATCTACAGACTCTCCCTGGAAGGAGTTTTTCCATGTGGTGAGCACCCAAACTTTTACAGTTTCCACTGCATCCTAAATCACCTATCTCTGGGAAGTGAAGGGACTTGGCATTCCCTAGTTTCCCTGGATCACAGCAAAGAGGTGATTTTAAACTGATGCACAAGCATTTCCAGTACAATGGAATATTCCCAGGGGCCTGAGGCTGAGCACACCCAGCTGGCCACTACCACCTCAGATGGCATCTACCTGCATGTGCCACTTAACGGGCCTGGAGACGGGCCTGCTCAGCCCATCACAGCCATCACCAACACTAGCACAAGCTGATTGGGAGCTAGATTGTCCTGCCAATGTTATTGCCTTTGTCTGTGCCACACTTGCTGCCCAGTGGCCCCAGGAACTGTGCCTTTACCTGGCCCATGGCTGCCAATGCCAGCACCCAAGCAAGCCACCTGGAAGCCCAGGAATTGGCCCACCTGAACCTGCTAAGACCTGTGCCAGCATACACCACCCTAGGGCTCAAGGACAGGCATACTTGGCCCACCACTGCCACCACTGTGCCCAAGAACTGGCCCACCTGGCATCCCGTGTTCCCAGAAAAACTTCACCACAGCCTCCGCTAACAACTGCACTTTAAGTCACAGAGGAAATAACACACACTACTGATGTTGCTTACAGCCAAAGAAATCATACGAAGATTATACCTGGATAAAGAATTCAAAATAATGATATTAAAGAAGCTCAGTGAGATACAGAACTCAGAAAAATAATACAAACAAATTAGAAAAACAATTCAGGATATGAATGAAAAGTTTACCAAAGACATAGACATAAAAAAGAACCAGACAAATTCTGGAAAAGAATACTTCATTGAATGAAATATAAAATATATTTGAAACCTTCAGCAATCAACTAAATCAAATAGAAAAAAGAATTTCAGAACCTGAAGCCCTATCTTTTGAAATAACCCAGGAAGACAAAAAGATAAAGAATTTAAAAAGAATGATAAAAGCCATATGAGATACCATACAGCAACCAAATTTTCAAATTATTGGGGTCCCAGAAGGCAAAGAGAGAGAGCAAAAGGTTAAGAAAGTCTTTTAATAAAAGAATAGTCTGGGCACAGTGGCTCACACCTGTGATCCCAGCACTTTGGGAGGTCAAGGCAGGTTGGTCACTTGAGGTCAGGAGTTCAAAACAAACCTAGCCAACATGGCTAAAACCCCATCTCTACTAAAAATACAAAATTAGCCAGGCAAAATGGCACATGACTATAATCCCAGCTACATGGGAGGCTAAGGGAGGAGAATCACCTGAATCTGGGAGGCTGAGGTTGCAGTGAACCAAGATCGCACCATTGCACTCCAGCCTGGACAAAAAGAGTGAAACTCTGTCTCAAAATAATAATAATGTCTGTTAATTTTTTTAAAAAAAAATGTCTAGCTTGATCTTAAATGAATGAATCATTCCCTAAGAGAACTTGGGGCTGGAGTCCTTGAGTTCTGCCAGCCAATCCCAGGAGTTAGCTGTAAGAGTCACTACTTACCTTTGCAAAATTCAGCTTGATCAGTGACCTCTCCTTTAGTTTCAGGAAGAAGAAGCAAGAACCTTTAAGTAATTAATAAGTAAGTGACTGATGTGAAGAAACGCTGAGGCTCTAAAGCTGGATGGAACAGAGACTGGACTATTCTCTGAACATCTAAGTCTATGCAGCTGTAAACAAGAAGGTAAGAAGCAGGAGCTGACCCAGAGGCCCCAAGATGCATCAGTAAACCAGGATGGTAGCAACTGTGCAGCTGTGTGGTGCAGCAGTCCCCAACATTTTTGGCACCAGGAACTGGTTTTGGGGAAGGCAATTTTTCCACAGATGGTGGCAGCCCACCAGGTAGGTGGGCTGGGTGGGGTGGGGGTGGGGGTTGTTTGGGGATATTTCAAGCTCATTTCATTTATTGTGCACTTTAGTTCTATTATTATTACATTATAATATATAATTAAATAATTATACAACTCACTATAATGTAGAATCAGTGGGAGCCCTGAGCTTGTTTTCCTGCAACTAGATGGTCCTACATGGGGGTGATGGAAGACAGTGACAGATCATCAGGCATTCGGTTCTCATAAGGAGTGTGCAACCTATAGATCCCTCAAATGCACAGTTCACAATAAAGTTTGTGCTCCTGTGAGAATCGAGGCCCTAGCTGATCTGACAGGAGGCGGAGCTCAGTCTGTAATGCCAGCAATGGGGAGTGGTTGCAAATAGAGATGACGCTTTGCTCATTGGCCCGCTGCTCACCTGGTGTGCGGCCTGGTTCCTAACTGGCCACCATGGGTATGGGTCTGTGGGGGTGGGGAGCGGGGTTGCTGGGGACCACTGGTGTAGAGTGCTGTCTTGTAACCCACCCAGACTTTAAGTGAGTGCAGATTTGCAAACCACCACCTTCTCTAGAAGGGACCCTATGAGCTGGAGGATGAGACCACAGCCTGGAGTTTTGCTTTTGACTTCTGTAATGTTTAGGCATTTATTATAGTAAGCATAGCTTACTTCTGAAATTTAAGAAACGACTGCATTCCCAGCACTTTGGGAGGCCAAGGCGGGTGAATCACGAGGTCAAGAGATCGAGACAATCCTGGTCAACATGGTGAAACCTCGTCTCTACTAAAACTACAAAAAATTAGCTGGGTATGTTGGCGCGCGCCTGTAATCCCAGCTACTCGGGAGGCTGAGGCAGGAGAATTGCCTGAACCCAGGAGGTGGAGGTTGCGGTGAGCCGAGATCGCGCCATTGCACTCCAGCCTGGGTAACAAGAGAGAAACTCCGTCTCAAAAAAAAAAAAAACGACTGCATTAAGCGGTGAAATACTACACGGGTGTTTACTTTGTTATTGTGTTTGCATGAACATTTAAGAAAAATAAAACATTAAGAATTGGTGGCAGGCGTGGTGGAAGCTTTTTTAAAAAACAACAGCAACAACAAAACCTGTCCCCTACATGTAACAGCGATGTCTGTCTTCGGAGGAATTGGTGAGCTGCGTCTCATCCCGCTGTCAAGCAAGGGATCGTGGTGGTGGAACGTGACTGGGAAGTGGGAACTGAGCCTAGGGAGCAATTCTAGAAGCCTGAGGCTAAGACATGTCCCGAGAGTTTGGGAAGCAAATGTAGCCAAGATGCCAACTCCAGTCTTTGAGCTCCAGAGGGCGCTCCTCGCACATCACATGAAAGACGGTACGGAGCGCTTGGGGTGATGCTTGCAGAGGAACTGAGCCAGACTGTGGTCCTCTGTGCCATCTCCTTCCGGTAGGCAGCACTCCTGCTGTGCACTGGGGCCCCTGTTTCCTAGGTCCACAAACTGGTCGAAAAACACGAGTTGATCCGGCCGCCCCAACCTGCTTTCTATCAGGACGTTCTGTTCAAGTTTCCCGCTCGAGCTTCCTATATACCACTTAGCGCTTAAGCCATGCCCCTTATCCTTGATGTCCAATCAGGAGCGAGGTCTGGATCCCTCGGAGGGGCCTGGGGAGGCAGAGGATTACTTTTTTTTAACCTAAAAATTTAAATTTAGATGAAAATGGGAGATTCTTCATAGAAGTTTTAATGACAATAATTACTCTCCGAAAAAATAGAAGGTCTGAGTAGACCAATAACCAAAGAACTTTCAAAGGAAGTAAAAGATCTAAGAAAGTCCTAGAAGGTTTTATGGGCAATCTGCTATACATTCCTACAAATTGTAATTGTACTGTCTCCTTAATTTTTCTGTAAATCTGAAACTAATCTAAAATTAAAAAATTATTTTTTAAAAAAGTATCCAATCCCCTCCTCCAAACCTTAGAAATGCTTAAAGATTTCTTTAAAAACCCGCAGTATCTCTGATTATTTTATAAAGGTTTTTGTTTGTTTTTAAGACTATCTATTGAAGGCCATTCGTGGTGGCTCGCGCCTGTAATCCCAGCACTTTGGGAGGCTGAGGTGGGTGGATCACCTGAGGTCAGGAGTTGAGACCAGCTTGGTCAACATGGTGAAACCCAGTATCTACTAAAACTACAAAAATTAGCTGGGTGTGGTGGGCCTGGCCTGTAATCCCAGCTACTCTGGAGGCTGACAATCGCTTGAACCTGGGAGTCAGAGGTTGCAGTGAGCCGAGATCACACTACTGCAGTCTAGCCTGAGTGACAGAGCAAGACTCTGTCTAAAAAGAAAAAGGGAGAGAGAGGGGGGGAGGGAGGAAGGGAGGGAGAGAGAGTGGGAGGGAGAGTGAGCGGGGGCGTAGAGAGAGAAAGCGCATTTATTGAAGAGTGAGTTTTTCTCCTTCTTTCCCTCACCCTTTCCATGTCTGTAATGGGCAAATTGTGATTAACAACTTTGTCTCCTGCCTTTAAAAAGTCCTATCATACTCCAGGCCATCACCACGTCTGCTTAATGAACTGTCTTAATTTTTTTTCCTTTTGTTTCTTTTATTTATTTTTTATACTTTAAGTTCTGGGGTACATGTGCAGAACTTGCAGGATTGTTACATAGGGTATACACACGCCATGGTTTGCTGCCTTCATCCCCCGCACCCCGTCACCTATCCCTCCCCAATCTCCCCACCCCCTGCTATCCCTCCCCTAGCGCCCTACCCCCCAACAGATCCCAGTATGTGAAGTTCCCCTCCCTGTGTCCATGTGTTTTCATTGTTCAACACCCACTTATTAGTGAGAACATGCAGTGTTTGGTTTTCTGTTCTTGTTTCAGTTTGCTGAGAATGATGGTTTCCAGATTCATCCGTGTCACTGCAAAGGACATGAACTCATCCCTTTTTATGGCTGCATAGTATTCCATGGTATATATGTGCTACATTTCTTTATCCAGTCTATCCTTGATGGGCATTTGGGTTGGTTCCAGTACTTTGCTATTGTAAACAGTGCGGCAATGAACATACATGTGCATGTGTCTTTATAATAGAACAATTTATAATCCTTTGGGTATATACCCAGTAATGGGATTGCTGGGTCAAATGGTATTTCTATTTCTAGATCCTTGAGGAACTGCCACACTGTCGTCCACAATGGTTGAACTAGTTTACACTCCCACCAACAGTGTAAAAGTGTTGCTATTTCTCTACATCCTCTCCACCATCTGTTGTCTTGAGATTTTTTTTTTAATGATTGCCATTCTAACTGGCATAAGATGGTATCTCAATGTACTTTTGATTTGCATTTCTCTAATGACCAGTGATGATGAGCATTTCTTCATATGTTTGTTGGCTACATAAATGTCTTCTGGATCCATTCCTTAGAGCTTATACAAAAATTAACTCCAGATGGATTAAAGATGTAAACGTAAAACCTAACATCATAAAAACCCTAGAAGAAAACCTAACACCATAAAAACCTAACAGCATAAAAACCCTAGAAGAAAACCTAGGCAATATCATTTAGGACATAGGCATAGGCAAGGACTTCATGACTGAAACACCAAAAGCAATGGCAACAAAAGCCAAAATAGACAAACGGAATCTAATTTAACTTAAGAGCTTCTACGCAGCAAAAGAAACAATCATTAGAGTGAACCAGCAACCAACAGAATGGGAAAAGAAATTTGCAATCTACCCATCTGACAAAGGGCTAATATCCAGAATCTACAAAGAACTAAAACAAATTTACAAGAAAAAAAACAACCCCATCAAATAGTGGGCAAATGATATGAACAGCCACTTTTCAAATGAACTGTCTTGACTTTTAAGAATAGGTTTATTACACTGCTTGATGGACAAGAAAATTGGGCACTCTTCTAAAGCTAGGGGAAGGGGTACCAAGAGAAGAGTCCCAGGGAGGAGAGGTTCAGAGAATGTTATATCACCCCACCTGCTGTCTGTCCGGTTGTTTGTTTCAGGAGATGAGGGTCTCATGTTTCTCCAGCTGGCCTCAAACTCCTGGCTGTAAGCCATCCTCCTTCCTCAGCCTCCTGAGTAGCTGGGATTCCAAGTGTGAGCCACCACGCCTGGCTTGACTTCTATAACTTGTGCTCCTTCGACAGTTTTCAGCCTCTTGGTTAAAGGGGAGAGGGGCCTGTGATGGGGACTGCAGTGGGAGGTGGGAAGAGTGACCGGGGAACTGGTCCTTTCTGCTTCACGTCTCAGTGGAAGTGTCAAGAGGTGCTGGGATAACGTTAGCCACTTCCCCTCTGCAACCAGCTCCTAGACTTCCCTTCCCTCTTTCCTCCACCTGAGATGACACAGTTGTGGTTAAGGGCCTGGACCATGGGGTTAACCTAGATGAGAGACCCATCTCTGCAACTTCTACCTGGATGAACTTGAGCAAGTGATTCACATCTGTGAGCTTCAGTTTTCTTTTCTGGGAAATTGAGATAATAATAGTTAATGTCTATGTCGTAAAGTTGTCATGATAAAATGTTATGATAATAAATAAATTAAAACATATGCAGCTCTTAGAATGGCACCTGACACATATGGAGCACTGTGTAAATACTTTTATTTATATTATTTTCCTTTTTTTTTTTTTTTTAAGACAGTTTCATTCTGTCACCCAAGCTGAAGTGCAGTGGAGCAATAATCTCAGCTCACTGCAACCTCCACCTCCCCGGTTCAAGCAATTCTCCTGCCTCAGCCTTCCGAGTAGCTGGAATTACATGCACCCACCACCATATCTGGCTATATTTATATTACTTTTCAATATACATGATATTCTGTGCATTAATTTTTTTCAGACAAGACAGAGATAAGGGTTTAAAAAAAGGGGGGGCTCGGGTGGGTGGGGGAGGAATTTTGTTTTTTGTTATATATTCTTCAGTATTTAAAAACTTTGTCATTTTCAGGCTGGGCATGGTAGCTCATGCCTGTAATCCCAGCACTTTGGGAGGCTGACATGGGTGGATCACCTGAGGTCAGCAGTTTGAGAGCAGCCTGGTCAACATGGTGAAATCCCATCTCTACTAAAAATACAAAAATTAGCCAGGGTGTGCCGCACCTGTAATCCCAGCTACTTGGGAGGCTGAGGCAGGAGAATTGCTTGAACCTGGGAAGCGGAGGTTGCAGTGAGCCGAGATTGTGCCATTGTACTCCAGCCTGGGCAACAGAGCGAGGCTCCATCTCAAAAAACAGACAGACAAACAAAAAACCTTGTCATTGTAATGTTTTACTTTATTGGAGATTGCTAAGGATTCTAGCTAGTTGTTTCTGGACAGCAGAAATAACTAGCCGTCTTCTGTCTTCTGAAAACGCCACTAGAATAACTCTTCAGTCACACATATGTAAAGCAAGTGCTTACCCTGATTGCTAAGAAACCAGGAAGGGAAAATCTTCAGGGATGAGGGTATTCTGGGAGGAACCAGATTGACAGCCACACTCCTACACTTTGAGACAAAAGCTCTGAAACATTTGTTTGTTTGTTTGTTTTGAGATGAAGTTTCACAGTGTTGCCCAAGCTGGAGTGCAATAGCACGATCTCAGTTCACCGCGTTCAAGTGATTCTCCTGCCTCAGCCTCCCGAGTAGCTGGAATTACAGGCATGCATCACCATGCCCAGCTAATTTTGTATTTTTAGTAGAGATGGGGTTTCTTCATGTTGGTTAGGCTGGTCTCAAACTCCCAACCTCAGGTGATCCACCCGCCTCAGCCTCCCAAAGTGCTGGGATTACAGGCATGAGCTGCCAAGCCCGGCCAAGTTCTGAAACATTTCTATTAAACCAGAGTGGTCAGACTATAGTCAGCTGTCATGAGAGGATCGAGGAATTGCTATAGGAAAACTCATCATAATGGTTAGGGGTGTGTGGGTTATAGCTCAGACACAGGTACATTAGAGAGCTGGTACTAGAGTACTAGGAAATACTACTGGTGGGTTGAATTTGTATCCC
The DNA here is from genome assembly GCA_031835075.1 of Saguinus oedipus. Taxonomy (NCBI): domain Eukaryota; kingdom Metazoa; phylum Chordata; class Mammalia; order Primates; family Cebidae; genus Saguinus; species Saguinus oedipus. The sequence continues at coordinate 42,496,730 of CM063187.1, read as the reverse complement.
CTGTGATAAGAGGCATAACAAGCTGATTTCTAATTAAGTGTAGACGGCCGGGCATGGTGGCTCACACTTGTAATCCCAGCACTTTGGGAGGCCAAGCCAGGTGGATCACGAGGTCAAGAGATCGAGACCATCCTGGTCAACATGGTGAAACCCCGTCTCTACTAAAAATAGAAAAAATTAGCTGGGCATGGTGGCACGTGCCTGTAATCCCAGCTACTCGGGAGGCTGAGGCAGGAGAATTGCCTGAACCCAGGAAGCGGAGGTTGTGGTGAGCCGAGATCGCGCCATTGCACTCCAGCCTGGGTAACAAGAGCGAAACTCCGTCTCAAAAAAAAAAAAAAAAAGTCAAACTCATGGAAGTAGAGTAGAATGGTAGTTACCAGAGGCTGGAGCGGGGAAGACGGATGGGGAAAGGGAAGCTGTTGATCAAAAGGTACAGTTTCAGTTAGACAGGAAGAATAAACTTTAGTATTCTATTGCACTAAATGGTAAGTATAATAATAATTATTGTATATTTCAAAATCCCCTTTTCGTTTTTGGTTCTAGTAATCCAAGCTGATTTTTTTCTTGGTATATGTAGCTAATGTTTTGCCAGTATTTTGACTTACAAACGAGCCCACTTTTGGTTTGGTTGATTTTCTCTATTGTTTTTCTATTCTCTATTTGACTTATTCCTGCTCTAATCTTTATTATTTTCTTTTTCTGCCTCTTTATGTGTAGCTTGCTCTTCTTTTTTGGTGTCTTAAGGTGAAAATTTAGGTTATTTTCAATTACTTTCTTAATATAAGCATTTACATCTATCAAATTTCTTTTAAGCACTGTTTTTGCTGTATCCCATAAGTTATAAGGTATATTATGTCTTTATTTTCATTTATATCAAAGTATTTTTTTTTTTTGAGACGGAGTTTCGCTTTTGTTACCCAGGCTGGAGTGCAATGGCGCGATCTCGGCTCACCGCAACCTCCGCCTCCTGGGTTCAAGCAATTCTCCTGCCTCAGCCTCCTGAGTAGCTGGGATTATAGGCAGGCGTCACTATGTCCAGCTAATTTTTTGTATTTTTAGTAGAGACGGGGTTTCACCATGTTGACCAGGATGGTCTTGATCTCTTGACCTCATGATACACCCACCTTGGCCTCCCAAAGTGCTGGGATTACAGGCTTGAGCCACCGTGCCGGCCCAAAGTATTTTCTAATGTCCCTTTTAATTTCGTATTTGACCTATTGGTTATTCAAGAGTGCATTGTTTATGAGAACACATAGACACAGGGAGGGGAACAACACATACTGGGGCCTGTGGGGTGGAGGCGGGGAAAAGGAGAGCATCAGGATAAATGGCTAATGCAGTGCATGCAGGGCTTAATACGTAGGTGATGGGTTAACAGGTGCAGCAAACCACCATGGCACACTTTTACCTAGGTAACAAACCAGCACATCCTGTACATGTATCCCAGAACTTAAATGTTATTAAAATGTAAAACAGAGTGCATTGTTTAATTTCCACATACTTGTGAGTTCCGCAAATTTCTTTTATTTATATCTAATTTCATTACGTTGTCATTAGAAAACATGCATTGTATTTCTACTCCTTTAAATTTATCAAGGTTTATGGCCTTGCGTAACACTGGAGAGTGTTCCATGTGCACTTGAGAAGAGTATAAATTCTGCTGTTCTACAGATACCTGCGAGGGTCTAGTTGGCTTATAGTGTTGCTCAAGTCCTTTATTTCCTTATTGATTTTCTGCCTAATCGTTCTGTTTATTAGTTTTTTCCTGACTTGAGGTATGCTTGACAAATAAAAATTGTATATATTTAAGATGTTTTGATATACATTGTGAAATGATTACCACAATTAAGCGAATTAACATATTGATCATCTCGTATTTTTTTGAAAGTTGGGTATTCAGATCTCCAAATATTATTGCTTGTTGTATATTTCTTCATTTCTGTATTTATTTAATATATTGTGTGGTTCTGTTGTTGCATGCATATGTGTTCATGTGGTTGCTGTTTGCAATGATATATCTTTTTCCTTTCTATTACTTTCACTCTTTTTGTATCTTTGAATCTAAAGTTTGTCCTCTGTAGATAGAATATCATTGGATATTGTTTTTTAATATAGTCTGACAGTCTCTGCCTTTTGATTGAGTTATTCAGTCCATTCACTTTTAATGTTATTAATGATATAGTTACATTTATATCTGCCATTTCACTTTATTTATTTATTTATTTATTTATTTATTTTGAGACAGAGTCTCACTCTATCACCCAGGCTGGAGTGCAGTGGTATGATCGTGGCTCATTGCAACCTCTGCCACCCAGGTTCAGGCAACTCTTCTGCCTCAGCCTCCCAAGTAGCTGGGATTACAGGTGCACACCACCACACCCAGCTAATTTTTGTAGTTTTAGTAGGGATGGGGCTTCACCATGTTGGCCAGGCTGTTCTTGAACTCCTGACCTTATGATCCACCCACCTCAGCTTCCAAAGTGCTGGGATTACAGGCGTGAGCCACTGCGCCTGGCTTCACTTTTTCTTTTCTGTGTCTTAGGTCTTTTTTGCTCTTCTCTTCCTCCTTTATGTTCTCTTTTACATTAAGTGAATATTTTATAATGTAGCATTTAAATTTCTTTACTGATTTTTTTCTCTAATTTTTGAATTATTTCCTCAGTGGTTGCTCTAGGGCTTATCCTATACATCTTATCAAAATGAGCTTCAGATGTATACTAACTTAATCCTAGTGAGGTATAGAAACATTGCTCCTCTCAAGTTCTATTGTCTTTTCCCACTTTTTGTTGGATGTTATACATATTACGTTAAATATTATAAACCCAGGAATACACTGTTATTATTTTATACAATTTTCTTTTGAGATGGAGTTTCACTCTTGCTGCTCAGGCTGGAATGCAATGGGCTTATCTCAGCTCATTGCAACCTCCGCCTCCCAGGTTCAAGTGATTCTCCTGCCTCAGCCTCCCAAGTAGATGGGATTACAGGTGCACACCATCATACCCAGCTAATTTTTGTAGTTTTAGTAGGGATGGGGCTTCACCATATTGGCCAGGCTGGTCTCGAACTCCTGACCTTATGATCCACCCACCTCAGCTTCCAAAGTGCTGGGATTACAGGCGTGAGCCACTGCACCCGGCTTCACTTTTTCTTTTCTGTGTCTTAGGTCTTTTTTGCTCTTCTCTTCCTCCTTTATGTTCTCTTTTACATTAAGTGAATATTTTATAATGTAGTATTTAAATTTCTTTACTGACTTTTTCACTAAGTTTTAATTATTTCCTCAGTGGTTGCTCTAGGGCTTATCATATACATCTTATCAAAATGAGCTTCAGATGTATACTAACTTAATCCTAGTGAGGTATAGAAACATTGCTCCTCTGAAGTTCTATTGTCTTTTCCCACTTTTTGTTGGATGTTATACATACTACGTTAAATATTATAAACCCAGGAATACACTGTTATAATTATTCTTTTATATAATTTTTTTTTCTTTTTTTTTTTTTGAGATGGAGTTTCACTCGTTGCTCAGGGCAATGGGCCAATCTCAGCTCATTGCAACCTCTGCCTCCCAGGTTTAAGTGATTCTCCTGCCTCAGCCTCCTTAACAGCTGAGATTACAAGCATGCGCTACCACACCCAACTGATTTTACATTTTCAGTAGAGATTGGATTTCTCCGTGTTTGTCAGGCTGGTCTCAAACTTCAGATCTCAGATGATCCACCCGCCTTGGACTCCCAAAGTGCTGGGATTACAGGCATGAGCCACAGCGCCCGGCTTATTTTATACAACCTTACATCTGTTAAAGAGGCTGAGAGAAAAAAAAGAGTAAGTATACATTTATAGTTTGTGTTATATCAACCTTCTTAGCATTTCTGGCTCTCTTCATTTGTTACTCTTCACTACAAGTTACCATCTGGGGTCATTTTGTTGGCCCAATACAGCTTTGCTCGAATGTACTTATTCTGTGCTGTTATTGGCAATAATATTACATTTCTCTGTGTTATAGACCGGACAGTTGTTTTTAATATCAATTGAGAAGAAAGGAGAAAACACTTTTGCATACACTTTTATAATTATGTAGTTACCTTGAGCAGTGCTCTTTGCTTTTTGGTGTGGTCTAAAATTACCATTTGAGTAATCATTTGCTTTCAGCTTGAAGAACTTCCGTCAGCACTTTTTGCAAGGTGGGTAGGCCTAAAAACAACAAATTCTCTCCATTTTTATTTGGTCTTAATTTTGCCTTCGTTTTTGAAAAACAGCTTTGCTAGATGTAGGACCCTTCTTTGATTCTTTTTTTCTGTGAGTACAAGTACGTTGAGTATGTTATCCCACTGCCCACAGGCCTCCATTGTTCTGCCGAGAATGAGCTGATCTGACTGAGGGTTCCCTTTTTTTTTTTGAAAGGAGAGAAGGAAAGAAAAAAAAAGTAGTGAAGGAGAGGAAGAAAGAGGAAGAAAAAGAGGGAGAGAGAACGGGAATGTTGCTTTATTCTAAAAATGGGTATTAATAATGGCCAATCAATATTTCATTTAAACCTCTGAGTCGGTGTGATGTGGTATTGACAAGAATGTATATTTTGTGTATTTAAAGTGGAGAGCTCTATAAATATTTATTAAATTTACTTGTTCCGGATCCGAGTTCGAGTCCTGGATATCCTTATTAATTTTCTGTCTCGTTGAGTCTAAATCTCTTTATGGGTCTTATGTATCTGTGTGTTAGGATCATTAGCTCTTATTGTTGCATTGATCCTTTTACCATTATATCTTTGTTGCTTTAAAATCTGTTTTATCAGATGCGAGAATTGCAACTCCTGCTTTTTATTTATTTATTTATTTATTTATTTATTTTTGCTCTCCATTTAGTTGGTTAATCTTTCTCCATCCCTTTGTTTTGAGTCTTTGTGTATCTTTTTGCATGTGAAATGGGTCCGGATGTAGCATACTTACTGTTGGGTTTTGTTCCTCAAGAAGAGCAACCCCAAGGAACATAATCGTTAGATTCACCAGGGTTATCAGCAGGGTTCCCTTTGAAGTGACAAGGCATTTTCTTTTTTCTGCTATCAATTTTTTTCCTTGTTCTTGGCTTTCAGTATTCGTACTCTGATGTGTGTGTGTGTGTGTGTCTCTTTGTGTTCATCCTACTTAAAGTTCATTGAGATTCTTGAATAGGTATTTTATTGTTTTTCTATAAACTTAGGAAGTTTTAAGTCACTATTTCTTAGAATAATTTTTCTGCTCTTTTCTCTCTTTCCTCTCCTCCTGCCATTCCTATTGTTTTGCTTAATGGTGTTCCACATTTCTCTAGGGCTCTATTTATTTTTTTATCTTTGTTCTTTTCCCCCATTATTTGGATTACATTACCTCTGTTTTCAAGTTTGCTAATCCTTTCTTCTGTCAATTCAAATCTACTATTGAGCTTCTCTAGTATGTTTTTTCATTGCAGTTACTATAATTTTAGCTCCAGATTTCTATTTGGTTCTATTTTATAATGTCTAATGTTTTAGTGATTTTTTAAAATTATACTTTAAGTTCTGGGGTACATGTGCAGATATTGCCAGATTGTTGCATAGGCAGTTATGCCATGGTGGTTTGCTGCCTCCATCCCCCCCATCACCTACATCAGGCATTTCTCCCAATGTTATCCCTCCCCAACCTCCTCACCCCCCACTGTCCCTCCCTTAGCCCCCCACCCCCCAACAGATCCCAGTGTGTGATGTTCCCCTCCCTGTGCCCATGTGTTCTCTTTATTCAACACCCACCTGTGAGTGACAACATGCAGTGTTTGGTTTTCTGTTCTTGTGTCAGTTTGCTGAGAATGATGGTTTCCAGGTTCATCCATGTCCCTACAAAGGACATGGATGTCATCCTTTTTTGTGGCAGCATAGTATTCTGTGGTGTACATGTGTCACATTTTCTTTATCCAGTTTATCATTGATGGGCATCTGGGTTGGTTCCAGGTCTTTGCTATTGTAAACAGTGCCGCAATGAACATACATGTGCATGTGTCTTTATAATAGAATGATTTATAATCCTTTGGGTATATACCCAGTAATGGGATTGCTGGGTCAAATGGAATTTCTATTTCTAGGTCCTTGAGGAATTGCCACACTGTCTTCCACAATGGTTGAACTAGTTTACACTCCCACCAGCAGTGTAAAAGTGTTCCTATTTCTCCACATCGTCACCAGCATCTGTTATCTCTAGATTTTTTAATGATCGCCATTCTAACTGTCATGAGATGGTATCTCAATGTAGTTTTGATTTGCATTTCTCTAATGACTAGTGATGATGAGCATTTTTTCATGTTTATTGGCCGCATAAATGTCTTCTTTTGAAAAGTGTCTGTTTGGCCAGGCGCGGTGGCTCACGCCTATAATCCCAGCACTTTGGGAGGCCTAGGTGGGTGGATCACGAGGTCAAGAAATCAAGACCATCCTGGTCAACAAGGTGAAACCCCGTCTCTACTAAAAATACAAAAATTAGCTGGGCATGGTGGCACGCGCCTGTAGTCCCAGTGACTCGGGAGGCTGAGGCAGGAGAATTGCTTGAACCCAGGAGGCGGAGGTTGTGGTGAGGTGAGATCACGCCATTGCACTCCAGCCTGAGTAGCAAGAGCATCCATCTCAAAAAAAAAGGAAAAGTGTCTGTTCCTATCCTTTTCCCACTTTTAAATGGGCTTGTTTGCTTTTTTTCTTGTAACTCTGCTTTAGTTCTTTGTAGATTCTGGATATTAGCCCTTTGTCAGATGGGTAGATTGCAAATTTTGTTTCCCATTCTGTTGGTTGCTGGTTCACTGTAATGACTGTTTCTTTTGCTGTGCAGAAACTCTCAAGTTTAATTAGATCCCACTTGTCTATTTTGGCTTTTGTTACCAATGCTTTTGGTGTTTTGGTCATGAAGTCCTTGCCTATGCCTATGTCCTGAATGGTTTTGCCTAGGTTTTGTTCTAGGGTTTTTATGATGCTAGGTCTTATGTTTAAGTCTTTAATCCATCTGGAGTTCATTTCAGTGTATGATGTCAGGAACGGGTCTAGTTTGTGTTTTCTGCACGTCTAACCAGTTATCCCGACACCATTTATTAAACAGGGAATCTTTCACCCGTTGCTTGTTTTTGTCAGGTTTGTCAAAGATCAGACGGTTGTAGATGTGTGGTGTTACTTCTGAGGCCTCTGTCCTGTTCCATTGGTCTCTGTTTTGGTACCAGTACCATGCTGTTTGATTGCTCTAGCCTTACAGTATAGTTTGAAGCCAGGTAGCGTGATGCCTCCAGCTTTGTTCTTTTTGCTTAGGATTGTCTTGACTATGCCTGCTGTCTTGTGGTTCCACATGAAGTTTAACATGTTTTTTTCCAGTTCTGTGAAGAAGGTCAATGGTAGCTTGATGGGGATAACGTTTTAGTGACTTTTTTAATTTGACTATACCTTTCCTTTACTTTTTGAAAAAATGGGTTTCCTTTAGTTTTTTGAACATATTTATAATGGCTACTTTGAAGGCTTTGTGTGCTAAAGCTGACCTATGGTTGCTTTCACTGGACTTTTTTTTTTCCAGTGTAAGGGTAATAACTTCCTGTTTCTCCTAGAACCCACACCACTTCTCCTTCCTAACTAGCATTGTCCAGTAAAACACCTTGTAGTGGTAGAAATGTTTGTATCTGCACTGTCCCGTGTAATAGCCACTAGCCACATGTGGCTACTGAGCACTTGCAATGTGACTAGTGTAACTAAGAAAGTGAATTTTAATCCGGGCGTGGTGGTTTATTCCTGTAATCTCAACCCTTTGGGAGGCCAAGGCAGGTGGATCACAAGGTCAGGAGTTCATAAGACCAGTCTGGCCAACATGGTGAAACCCTGTCTCTACTAAAAATACAAAAATTAGCTTGGCATGGTGATGTGTGCCTCTAATCTCAGCTACTTGGTAGGCCGAGGCAGAAGAATTGCTTGAACTGGGAGCCGGGAGGTGGAGGTTGCAGTGAGCCGAGATTGCACCACTGCACGCCAGCCTGGGCTATAGAGTGAGACTCTGTCTCCAGAAAGAAAAAAAAAAGTGAATTTTAAATTTTATTTCATTTTGATCGATTTAAGCTTAAACCGCCTTACTTAACTTCAAGAAGATAAGTGGCTATCTTCTCGAACAATGCAATTGTAGACCATGCTCAGAGTACCAGTTCCGTAGAATTCACTACTCAAATGTTTCCAAACCTGCTTTCAGCAACTGTTTGGGTCTCTTCTTAGTCCATCTTCCACCTAACACCCAGAACAGAACACGTTGGTATGCACACCCCAAACCCAAGGGGTAGGCAAGAGGTGATGTGGGGTACATGGACCAAGCTCTAATGCGCAGGCCTGGTGTCCACATACGTGCATGAATAACTCCTTAGGAGTGCAGGACATTAACAAGGAAGGCAAGAGAAGGGTCTAGGCCATAGGTAGGGCACCTCCGTTTGTACTCTTGGCACAGTTTCCACAAATGTTAGAGGTGTCTTTGACTGGCAATGTCCCATTTCTTAGTTATGTGATGGCTACATGTGTTCATTATATAATTTTTTGAGTCTATATGTACAAATGTGTGTATGAAGTATACACATATATGCTATATTTCACAATTCTTTAAAATGATTAAAAGAATTTTTTTTTCTTTGAGACAAAATTTCGCTCTTGTTACCCAGGCTGGAGTGCAATGGTGCGATCTCGGCTCACCGCAACCTCCACCTCCTGGGTTCAAGCAATTCTCCTGCCTCAGCCTCCCGAGTAGCTGGGTCTACAGGTGCTCACCACCATGCCCAGCTAATTTTTGTATTTTTAGTAGAGACAGGGTTTCACCTTGTTGACCAGGATGGTCTCGATCTCTTGACCTCGTGATCCACCCGCCTCGGCCTCCCAAAGTGCTGGGATTACAGGCTTGAGCCACCGCGCCTGGCCAATTAAAAGAATTTTTTACCACTATTAGGATAAAGCCCTAGCTCTTTCCATGATATATAAAGCCTTGTACAAACCATCTTCTTCCTATCTTGGACCTGATCTCCTGACAGTCTCCCTGTCTCACTGTCACCTCTAGTCACACTGACTTCTTGCTCCAGCCAGCAGTGCCAAGTTACAGAGCTGTTTGTTGGAGGAGGTTTAATTGGTCCTGCATATAAAACCATTTGTATTAACAAAGCAAAGAACTGACACTGTGGCTGCCACTGGAGTGATGTGGCAACTGCAGCCTCCCAGAGGTTAGGAGGAAAGACGTCTGCTTATATAAGAAAGCTGGAGACAGTTCTGAAGGCTGCCGAAAAAGGAACACTTGCAATTGAAGGAACCATCAATCAGGTGTCCTGAACAGGTGGAGGCTGGGGCTACTCTCAGCGGAAAGCCAGGCTCAGAGCTCCAATTACCAGCCATGGGGAATCCAAGTATCAAAACTGAGGCCAGAGGGGAGGGAGAGAAGGAGACAGAGACCTGACTCAGCGGAAAGAGCAACTCCAGAGCACCTGAGGTAACTGAAAAACCACCAGAAAGGAGCTGGAGATCAGTAACAGGAATAGCTCTTGTCAAAGCCAGTCCCCCAGACCAGCAGCATCAGCTTGACCAGGGAGCTGGTCAGAAGTGCAGGCTGTCAGGATTGCCTTGGTGAGAATCAGAAACTCTGAGGGACAGGGAGGGACCAGTAATCCATGTTTTAACAAGCCCTCCAGGGTGGCTTTTCCAATGCTGGATAAATTCTGAGAGCCATAAATCTAACTTTAATTGAGCGTGGACTATGTACCAGGCGCTATTTGGAGCGTTTGCCTCTATTAACTCAATATTCCACATAATGGCACTGTCAAATAGTAGGTGCACCATTTTACAGATGGGAGCTGTGAGGCAGGATAGTTTGTGTAATTAACTTAAAATCAGAGAGCCAGATAGAGGGAGAGATGCAATTACTATTATTATTTTTTTTTTTTTTGAGACAAAGTCTTGCTCTGTCGCCAGGTTGGAGTGCAATGGCTCGATCTCAGCTCACCGCAACCTCTGCCTCCCAGGTTCAAGTGATTCTCCGGCCTCAGCCTCCCCAGTAGCTGAGATTACATGCACGCACCACCACACCCAGCTAATTTTTTGTATTTTTAGTAGAAACAGGGTTTCACCATGTTGGCCAGAATGGTCTCGATCTCCTGACCTCGTGATCTGCCCACCTTAGCCTCCTAAAGTGCTGGGTTTACAGGCATGAGCCACCGTGCCCAGCCGAGAGATGTAATTTGAACCTCAAGAGCATGTGTTTGTCCTTCACCACTGGGCTCTACTGCAGTGTTGCTTAGAGCTTAGCACAGCTCCTGAGGGGCTTCTGAAAACACTCCTGCTGGAATCCCTTCCTAGAGTCTGTGATTCACTAGAGTTGGAGCTGAGAATTTGCATTTCTCACAAGGGCCCAGATGATGCAGAGGCTCCTGGTCCGATTTTATGCTGAGAACCACTGTGCTGTGTTTTGCCACCTTCTCCGCCTGAGGATTCAGTCCAGCAAATGGAAATGTTGATTGAGGCTTTTTGAGAAAATCCATGTGCAGAGCCCCTTGCTGGGACTCTTGGCTACAAATGACAGAAAACCCAGTTCTAATTAAGCAAAAAATGGTATCTATAGGCTACTTGAAACAGGGTAAGTCTGCCTCTAGGCACAGCTGGACCCAGGGATCCAGGAGGTGTTAAGAGGATTCCCTCTGTTGCTTTCCATCTCCCAGCTCAGCTTCCTCTCTGCCTTCATTCTGTTGTCTTCATTCTCCCCTGACAATGGCCCCAGTCACTATGACCTTAGATTCCACCAGCTAGAAACCCACATTAGAGGCAGGGTGCGGTGGCTTATGCCTATAATTCCAGCACTTTGGGAGGCCAAGATGGGCAGATCACAAGGTCAGGAGTTCAAGACCAGCCTGGCCAACATGGTGAAACACCTGTCTCTACTAAAAGTACAAAAATTAGCCAGGCGTGGTGGCGGATGCCTGTGATCCCAGCTACTCAAAAGGCAGAGGCAGGAGAATCACTTGAACCCGAGAGGCAGAGGTTGCAGTGAGCCGAAATTGTGCCACTGCACTCCAGCCTGGGTGACAGAGCAAGACTCCATCTCAAAGTAAAAAAACCCACATTAGAAAAGGAGTCCCCCTTCCTATTATCCCATCCAAAGCACACCCTGGCTGTCGCTGGCCAGATGTGGGTCACAGGCACATTTCTGAACAATCACTGTGGTCAAGGAAATGGGATGTTCTTACTAGCCAGGCCTGGGCAATGGGCTCACCTCTAGAGAGCAAGAAGGTGGGCTCAGCTGCACACAAGTCAAGAGTAGGGGAGAAGAACTGGGTGCAGGGGCCAACAAAGGAAATGAATGTTGAGCAGGCAAATGTAACCAATGTCCACTACACCATCCTCAAAGGACAAAAATGTGTTCATTTAACTCATAAGATGAGCCCAAGCACAGAGACCATGATCAAAGGGAAAACCCAGGCCAGCCACTGTGGCTCACATCTGTAATCCTAGCACCTTGGGAAGCCAAGATGGGAGGATCACTTGAGGCCAGGAGTTCAAGACCACCCTGGGCAACATAGTGAGACCCTGTCTCTACAAAAAAAAAAAAAAAAAACAGGCCTGGTGGCTCACACCTGTAATCCCAGCTCTTTGGGAAGCCAAGGCAGGTGGATCACTTGAGCACTTGAGGTCAGGAGTTCAAGACCAGCCTAGCCGACATGGTGAAACTCTGTCTCTACTAAAAATATTTTAAAAATTAGCTGGGTGTGGTGGAGGGCACCTGTAATCCCAGCTACTCAGGAGGCTGAGGCAGGAAAATTGCTTGAACCCAGGAGATGAAGGTTGCAGTGAGATGAGATCGTGCCATTGCACTCCAGCCCGGACAAGAGTGAAACTCCGTCTCAAAAAAAAAAAAAAAAAATTTTTTTTTTTTGAGACTGAGTTTCGCTCGTTACCCAAACTGGAGTTCAATGGCATGATCTCAGCTCACCGCAACCTCCGCCTTCCAGATTCAAGCAATTCTCCTGCCTCAGCCTTCCCGAGTAGCTGGGGCTACAGGCGCGCACCACCTTGTTGACCAGGATGGTCTCAATCTCTTGACCTCATGATCCACCCGCCTCAGCCTCCCGAAGTGCTGGGATTATAGCGTGAGCCACCGCACCCGGCCCAAAAAAAAATTTTTTTCTTAACTTAGCCGGGTGTGGTGACACATGCCTATAATCCCAGCTACGACGGAGGCTGAGGTGGGAGGATCGCAAATTTGAGGCTGCAGTGAGCTATGATAGCGTCACTGCACTTCAGATTTTCTCTTGGCATCTCCTGCGTGGCTGTGGTCAGAAGGTGACTGGAGCTGGGGTCATCTTGCAAGCTTCCTCACTCACGTCTGGCAGTTGATGCTGGCTGCCGGACAGAATACGCTCATGTGAACTCTCCATGTGGCCTGGGCTTCCTTCCATACCGAGTTCCAAGGGTGAGCATTCAAGAAACAGAACCAGGCAGAAGCTGTGTTGCCTTTTTATGACCTAGCCTCAGAAGTCAGACAGCGTCATTTCCACCATACTCTCTTGATTGTCTTGATCCCCAGGATCAAGAGGTGTGGTCACAGACTCCAGGTCTTGGAATGGGAGTGGCACATGGTCAGAAGAGCAGGCAGACTAGGGGACATTGATTGTCGCAGTCATTTTTGGAAAATAATATGCCATGGGGAAGCAATGACTGGAAGGAAGGCAGGAGAGGTGTTCTGGGGGGCTACTAGCGCAGTGGTTTTTAAATATGCATGCTGCTTACAGCCAGTTGTGTAATTTTTTTTTTTTTTTTTGAGACAGAGTTTTGCTCTGTTGCCCAGGCTGGAGTGCAGTGGTGAAATCTCAGCTCACTGTCACATCCACCTCCCAGGTTCAAGCCATTCTCATGCCTCAGCCTCCCAAGTAGCTGGGACTACAGGCGTGCACCACCATGTCTGGCTAACATTTGTATTTTTAGTAGAAAGGGGGTTTCACCATGTTGGCCCAGCTGGTCTCAAACTCCTGGCCTCAAGTGATCTGCATACCTTGGCCTCTGAAAGTGTTGGGATTACAGGTGTGAGCCACTGCGCCCAACCCAGTTGCATTATTTATCAACTACACCACAGTATCATTTCTGGAGTCTCCGCGCATGTAGTTCCAGACTTAATTCCTTCACCTTAGCTTTACTGTCCTCTCCTTCACAAAACCCCTAATGACATCCTAGACTCCCTCAACAACCTCTGCTCTCTCAGCTCCGTGGGGCCTAGTGATACCTCTATCATAGTAAATATTACCTTACGTTAACTTGTCCAGGTTATATGTCTGCAGTCCACCCTAGGCCAGAAGCCCTCAGAGATTTTTGACCACATCCCCCATTAGTAAAATGTTTATGAGCTGCATTCCCACCACGTGTATAAGTGTGTATACACAGATACAGATAAAGTGGTAATTTACAAGCTGTACTGTATTAATAGGCACAATATAAAACATGCACTAAAATAGAAATGCTTAAAGGATGAGACCAAAGTGGTTTTAAGTAGACTAATACTTTCCTCACCTAAAATGTGTGTCTTGAACCAGAACCCTCTTCAGAGGTTATTACCGTGACCACAAATTCCACAAGGATAGGTAACAGTCTGTCTTCCTCACTTCAGTATCCTCAGCCATTGAATGTAAGATGTGAACATTTATTCAATTGTACAACAAACTTATGTATTACAGAATGGGAGGCCGAGGTGGGCGGATCACCTGAGGTCGGGAGTTCAAGACCAGCCTGGCCAACATGGTGAAACCCAATCCCTACTTAAAAAAAGAAAAAATTAGCCGGGCATGGTAGCACACACCTGTAATCTCACTCAGGAGGCTGAGGCAGGAGAATCACTTGAACCTGAGAGGTGGAGGTTGCAGTGAGCTGAGATCGTGCCACTGCACTCCAGCCTGGGAAACAAGAGCAAAACTCCATCTGAAAACCAAAAAAGGGCTCTAAAGTGTTTGAAACAAAGGAACTGCATTGTTTCACACAGCAAGAAATGCAGAGGTTGGTTCTAGGGTTGTTAAACTCATTAATTTACCTATTCAAACATTTTAGCTCTACTTCAGTAAAAAATTTATTTAAAAATAGATGAATACCAACTGATTGCCAGGCACTGTTCCAGGATATGGAGATACAGCATAGAAGAAAGCGAAGTCCCTCAAGTGGTTCAGTGACATTGCCAAGAACTTAGCTCCTTTTTCTTTTCTGCATGGCCATCTTCAGCATGACAGCTCCATCACCAGATGGTGGCAACCACCCCCACATCACCTTACACGGCTTTTCCAGGGGCAAAACAGGGAGTCCGTTCTAACCCATCTTTTCATGATTCAACTTTATTGAGATATAATTTACATACAATGAAATATACCCACTTTAAGTATAAAATGCAATAAATCCCATGAGTTTCCCTCATCCCTTGCGATTTTAGGATAGTTTTATCATATATTTTTGCATGCTTAAAGAATGTTTCCTTTTGCTTGGTTTTGAGCTTTATAAATAGTGTCATCCTATATGGAGTCTTTTGTTTTATTCACATTGTTTCTATGTTTTTTGTTTTTTTTTTTGACACAGGCTCTCACTCTGTTGCTCAGGCTGGAGTGCAGTGGCGAGGATCATAGCTCACTGCATCCTCTGCATCCTCCACCTCCTGGGCTCAAGCAATCCTCCCATTTCAGCCTCCCGATTAGTTGGGACCACAGGTACACACCACCATGCCCAGCTAACTTTTGCATTTTTTTGTAGAAATAGGGTTTCCCCATTCGGCCCAGGCTGGTCTTGAACTTCCAGCCTCAAGCCTCAAGTGTTGGGATTACAAGCACAAGTCACCACGGCCAGCCTCAATTCATCTTTTTCTTGTACATCTGTAGTTCCTTTTCACTGCTGTGTAATCTTCTGTCATGTGGGATATACTACAATTGACCAATTCTCCTGTGAATGGACATCAGGTGTGTTTTCTGACTTTTTTCTATCAGATAAATGCTTTACAAAAGCATATAAATGTATATAAATGAACCTTTTGTACTTGATCTTAGCCAAAGGCCGAGAAGAGAACTTTAACATCTCAACTGATGCATATGGTCAAATATTTCTTTTTGGGTAAGGACCTAGGAATGCTGAGTATACAGGATTCATATTTTGAATTTAGTTCAGTTTTTCAAAATAACAACCAACGGCCAGGTATGGTGGCTCACGCCTGTAGTCCCAGCACTTTGGTAGGCCAAGGTGGGCGGATCACGAGGTCAAGAGATTGAGACCATCCTGACCAACATGGTGAAACCCTGTCTCTACTAAAAATGCAAAAAAATTAGCTGGGTGTGGTGGCATGCACCTGTAGTCCCAGCTACTTTCAAGGCTGAGGGAGGAGAATCGCTTGAATCTGGGAGGTGGAGGTTCCAGTGAGCCAAGATCACACCACGGCACTCCAGCCTGATGGCAGAGTAAGACTGTGTCTCAAAAAAATAAAATATAAAATAACAAGTTACTTCCCAGAGGGTTGTACTAATTTGAACTCCCATCAGCAACATATGAGATGTCCTGTGAATTCCCATCCTCACCTACAATCATCGTTTGTCAATTTGAGGGTATAAAACAAAATTTCAGTGTGGCCTTTTTCTTCTTTAGATGTTCATATAATTAGCAGCTGACTTTTAGTAAGATGGGTGGGGCCGAAAGGCTGAGAAGGAAGGGAATTTAGAGGGTGACCGTAATGATGAGTCTTTAATCGGTAGGGGACAGCAGGCAGGGTGGGATGGAAAAAGGAGAGCCACGATGGACATGGAGAATGTGGGAACGTGGCCAGGAGGTCGTGCTGGAAGCAAAGGTGATACCTGAACAAGCAAGATGGAATGAGAGGAAGTAGATTTCAGTTTCCCGATCTTTGTCTTTCTCCGATTAGTGATGAGTTGGAACATCTTTTCATGTCAAATTACAAAAACTATTGAAGGAATCTCAAAGGAAAAGACCGACAATTTGTAAAATGACTTTATTTAAAGCAATGTTCCTATGCAATTTAAGGAGGAATCTCTGGAGAAAAAAAATCTCTTTATCAAAATCTATGTTGTACCAAAAACTGATATAAATTAACAAAGACCAAGTCCCCACTCAGAAATGTGCCATTGGTAAAAGGCAAATCCTGTGAATCTCCATTCTCACCTACATCATCTTAACTCTTGTCAATTTGAGGGTGTAAAACAGAATTTTAGTGTGGCCTTTTCTTTTCTTTAGATGCTCATATAATTAGGGGCTGGCGACAAGGCAGCTCAGACAGGCAGGCAGAGCAACTGCACAGGAGGCAGACGCCATCCATGGCATGTCCACTGCACACCCAGCAGGAGTCAAAGCAGTTCGAGATGCTGCCTGGTGGCAGGGCCATCGAAACGTGGCCTCCGAGGCAGGCTTCACAGTCCAGCTGTGAAATCTGCACAATCCACATCTCACTGGTCACGTATTAATTCAGTACATTCACTGACTGTGTGCCAGCCTCTCGAGATAATGTGGCGACCAAGAAAGACTCCGCCCCCACGCTCATGGACCACTTAGTCCAAAGAGGAGACAGACACACAGATGCTGACATCACAGCTGGTCAAGGTGGGACAAAGGAGAGGTAGGCAGAGAGGTCAAGGCTGGGATGGGAGAAGCCCCAGGAGCTGTGGAAGCCCAGAATGGGCCCCCAACCTACCCTGGGGGACCAAGGCGGATTCCTAGAGAGTTATCTTCACTGAGACCTGAACAGTATATGGAATTGGTCGTGGGGAGGTATCTGAAAGAGGGGTGCTCTGAAAAAAGGGAGAAGCATGTACAAATGCTCACAGGTGACAGGGAGTCTGGAGTGTTCTAGACCAGCATGATCCAATAGAAACGCCAGCCATACATGTGAGCTGCAAATGTAATTAAAAATTTTCTAGTAGCCGAATTAAAACAAAAACAAATTTTTAATATTTTAACTAAAGATATCCAGAATATTACCTTAGTATGTGATCAATATAAAAAATTTTTGTGCCAAGTCTTTAAATCTGGTGAGCATTTTATGCTTAAAATTTATCTCGTCACATGAGCCACATCTCA
Organism: Saguinus oedipus; assembly: GCA_031835075.1. Taxonomy (NCBI): domain Eukaryota; kingdom Metazoa; phylum Chordata; class Mammalia; order Primates; family Cebidae; genus Saguinus; species Saguinus oedipus. The sequence goes on along the minus strand of CM063187.1, from coordinate 42,479,650 downwards.
AGGGCCCAGGAGTGGCTCGTGACTCCTGTACTGAACAGCAGGGCAACACCTTGGCTACTCAAAGCCTCGGCATCATTTGGGACTTTGAAATGTAGAATCTCCATTTCTTCCAGTTTACTGGTTTATATGCATTCAGTTGTATGAGGTAATCTGACGGCAGTTTGTATTTCTGTGGAATGTGGTGATATCCCCTTTATTGCATCTATTTGATTCTTCTCTCTTTTCTATTAATCTGGCTAGTGGTCTATTTTGCTGATCTTTTCAAAAAAACAGCCCCTGGATTTTTTTTTTATTGCATTTTAGGTTTTGGGGTACATGTGAAGAACATGTAAGACTGTTGCATAGGTACACACATGGCAGTGTGGTTTGCTGCCTTCCTCCCCATCACCTATATCTGGCATTTCTCCCCATGTTATCCCTCCCCTACTTCCTAAACCCCGCTGTCCCTCCCCTAGCTCCCCCACTCCACAGACCCCAGTGTGTGATGCTCCCCTCCCTGTGTCCATGTGTTCTCATTGTTCAACACCCGCCTATGAGTGAGAACATTCGGTATTTCATTTTCTGTTCTTGTGTCAATTTGCTGAGAATGATGGTTTCCAGGTTCATCCTTGTCCCTACAAAGGACATGAACTCATTGTTTTTGATGGCTGCATAGTATTCCATGGTGTATATGTGCCACATTTTCCCAGTCCAGTCTATCATCGATGGGCATTTGGGTTGGTTCCAGGTCTTTGCTAAACAGTGCCGCAATGAACATTCGTGTGCATGTGTCCTTATAGTAGAACGATTTATAGCCCTTTGGATATATACCCAGTAATGGGATTGCTGGGTCAAATGGAATTTCTATTTCTAGGTCCTTGGGGAATCGCCACACTGTCTTCCACAATGGTTGAACTAATTTACACTCCCAACAGTGTAAAAGTGTTCCTATTTCTCCACATCCTCTCCAGCATCTGTTGTCTCCAGATTTTTTAATGATCGCCATTCTAACTGGCATGAGATGGTATCTCAATGTAGTTTTGATTTGCATTTCTCTAATGACCAGTGATGATGAGCATTTCTTCATATGTTTGTTGGCCTCATGTGTGTCTTCTTTTGTAAAGTGTCTCTTCATATCCTTCACCCACTTTTGAATGGGCTTGTTTTTTTCTTGTAAATCTGTTTTAGTCCTTTGTAGATTCTGGGTATCAGCCCTTTGTCAGGCGGGTAGACTGCAAAATTTTTTTCCCATTCTGTTGGTTGCCCATTCACTCTAATGACTGTTGCTTTTGCTGTGCAGAAGCTGTGGAGTTTGATTAGGTCCCGTTTGTCTATTTAGGCTTTTGTTGCCAATGCTTTTGGTGTTTTAGTCATGAATCCTTGCCTATGCCCTTGTCCTGAATGGTTTTGCCTAGGCTTTCTTCTAGCGTTTTTATGGTGTTAGGTCTTATGTTTAAGTCTTTAATCTATCTGGAGTTAATTTTAGTGTAAGGTGTCAGGAAGGGGTCCAGTTTCTGCTTTCTGCACATGGCTAGCCAGTTTTCTCAACACCATTTATTAAACAGGGAATCCTTTCCCCATTGCTTTTGTCAGGTTTGTCAAAGATCAGATGGTTGCAGATGTGTGGTGTTGCCTCCGAGGCCTCTGTTCTGTTCCATTGGTCTATATCTCTGTATTGGTAGCAGTATCATGCTTTTTTTTTTTAATTGCATTTTAGGTTTGGGGGTATATGTGAAGAACATGCAAGATAGTTGCATAGGTACACATGTGGCAGTGTGATTTGCTGCCTTCCTCCCCTTCACCTATATCTGGCATTTCTCCCCATGCTATCTCTCCCAACTCACTGCCCCTCACTGTCCCTCCCCTATTCCCCTCAACAGACCCCAGTGTGTACAGTGCTCCCCTCCCTGTGTCCATGTGTTCTCATTGTTCAACACCCACTTATGAGTGAGAACATGCAGTATTTCATTTTCTGTTCTTGTGTCAGTTTGCTAAGAATGATGGTCTCCAGGTTCATCCTTGTCCCTACAAAGGACACGAACTCATCATTTTTGATTGCTGCATAATATTCCATGGTGTATATGTGCCACATTTTCCCTGTCCAGTCTATCATCGATGGGCATTTGGGTTGGTTCTAGGTCTTTGCTATTGTAAACAGTGCCGCAATGAACATTCGTGTGCTTGTGTCCTTATAGTAAAACAATTTATAATCCTTCGGATTGCTGTTGTTATGCAGGCTGGAGTGCAATTGTGAATCCCTTTGTAGCAATTGTGAATCCCATTACCCAGTAATGGGATTGCTAAGTCAAATGGAATTTCTATTTCTAGGTCCTTGAGGAATTGCCACAGTCTTCCACAATGGTTGAACTAATTTACACTCCCACCAGCAGTGTAAAAGTGTTCCTATTTCTCCACATCCTCTCCAGCATCTGTTGTCTCCAGATTTTTTAATGATCACCATTCTAACTGGCATGAGATGGTATCTCAATGTAGTTTTAATTTGCATTTTTCTAATGACCAGTGATGATGAGCATTTTTTCATATGTTTGTTGGCCTCATGTATGTCTTCTTTTGTAAAGTGTCTGTTCATATCCTTCACCCACTTTTGAATGGGCTTGTTTTTTTCTTGTAAATCTGTTTTAGTTCTTTGTAAATTCTGGATATCAGCCCTTTGTCAGATGGGTAGACTGCAAAAATTTTTTCCCATTCTGTTGGTTGCCGATTCACTCCAATGACTGTTTCTTTTACTGTGCAGAAGCTGTGGAGTTTGATTAGGTCCCATTTGTCTATTTTGGCTTTTGGTCATGAAGTCCTTGCCTACTCCTATGTCCTGAATGGTTTTGCCTAGATTTTCTTCTAGCATTTTTATGGTGTTAGGTCTTATGTTTAAGTCTTTAATTCATCTGGAGTTAATTTTAGTGTAAGGTGTCAGGAAGGGGTCCAGTTTCTGCTTTCTGCACATGGCTAGCCAGTTTTCCCAACACCATTTATTAAACAGGGAATCCTTTCCCCATTGCTTTTGTCAGGTTTGTCAAAGATCAGATGGTTGCAGATGTGTGGTGTTGCCTCTGAGGCCTCTGTTCTGTTCCATTGGTCTGTATCTCTGTTTTGGTACCAGTACCATGCTGTTTTGATTAGTGTAGTTTGAAGTCAGGTAGTGTGGTGCCTCCAGCTTTGTTCTTTTTGCTTTGCATTGACTTGGCTATGTGGGCTCTCTTTTGGTTCCATAGGAAGATTAAGGTGGTTTTTTCCAGTTTTGTGAAGAAGGTCATTGGTAGCTTGATGGGGGGATAGTGTTGAAATCTGTAAATTACTTTGGGCAGTATGGCCATTTTCACGATATTGATTCTTCCTAACCATGAGCATGGAATGTTTCTCCATCTGTTTGTGTCCTCTCTTATTTTGTTGAGCAGTGGTTTGTAGTTCTCCTTGAAGAGGTCCTTTACATTCCTTGTTAGTTGTATTCCTAGGTATTTTATTCTCTTTGTAGCAATTGTGAATGGCAGTTTGTTCTTGATTTGGCTCTCTTTAAGTCTGTTATTGGTGTATAGGAATGCTTGTGATTTTTGCACATTTATTTTGTATCCTGAGACTTTGCTGAAGTTGCTTATCAGTTTCAGAAGATTTTGGGCTGAGATGATGAGGTCTTCTAAATAGACAATCATGTCGTCTGCAAATAGAGACAATTTCACTTCCTCCTTTCCTAATTGAATACCCTTTCTTTTTTTTTTTTTTTTGAGACGGAGTTTTGCTGTTGTTACGCAGGCTGGAGTGCAATGGCGTGATCTCGGCTCACCGCAACCTCCACCTCCTGGGTTCAGGCAATTCTGCCTCAGCCTCCTGAGTAGCTGGGATTACAGGCACACGCCACCATGCCCAGCTAATGTTTTGTATTTTTTTTTTTTTTTTTTAGTAGAAACAGGGTTTCACCATGTTGACCAGGATGGTCTTTATCTCTTGACCTTGTGATTCACCTGCCTCAGCCTCCCAAAGTGCTGGAATTACAGGTGTGAGCCATCGCGCTCGGCTCCTTTATTTCTTTTTCTTGCCTGATTGCTCTGGGTAGAACTTCCAATGCTACATTCAATAGGAGTGGTGAGAGAGGGCATCCTTGTCTAGCGCCAGATTTCAAAGGGAATGCTTCCAGTTTTTGCCCATTCAGTATGATACTGGCTGTGGGTTTGTCGTAAATAGCTTTTATTATTTTGAGATACGTTCCATCAATACCTAGTTTATTGGGAGTTTTTAGCATAAAGGGCTGTTGAATTTTGTCAAAGGCGTTCTCTGCATCTATTGAGATAATCATGTGTTTTTTGTCTTTGGTTCTGTTTGTGTGGTGAATTACATTTATAGACTTGCATATGTTGAACCAGCCCTTGCATCCCCGGGATGAAGCCTACTTAATCATACTGCATAAGCTTTTTGATGTGCTGTTGCAATCGGTTTGCCAGTATTTTATTAAAGATTTTTGCATCTATGTTCATCATGGATATTGGCCTGAAGTTTTCTTTTCTTGTTGAGTCTCTGCCGGGTTTTGGTATCAGGATGATAGTGGTGTCATAAAATGATTTGGGAAGGATTCCTTCTTTTTGGATTGTTTGGAATCGTTTCAGAAGGAATGGTACCAGCTACCCTTTGTATGTCTGGTAGAAGTTGGCTGTGAACCCATCTGAACCTGGGCGTTTTTTGTGCGATAGGCTCTTAATTGCTGCCTCACTTCAGCCCTTGTTATTGGTCGATTCAGGGTTTCGACTTCTTTCTGCTTTAGGCTTGGGAGGATGCCAAGTGTCCAGGAATTTATCCATTTCTTCCAGGTTTACTAGTTTATGTGCATAGAGTTAATTGTAATAGTATCTGATGATGGTTTGTATTTCTGTGGAATCTTTGGTGATATCCCTGAGTAGACCAATAACAAGGGCTGAAGTTGAGGCAGCAATTAAGAGCCTACCAACCAAAAAAAGCCCAGATCCAGATGGGTTCACAGCCAACTTCTACCAGACATACAAAGGGGAGCTGGTATCACTCCTTCTGAAACGATTCCAAACAATCCAAAAAGAGGGAATCCTTCCCAAATCATTTTATGAGACCAACATCATCCTGATACCAAAACCCAGCAGAGACTCAACAAGAAAAGAAAACTTCAGGTCAATTTCCATGATGAACAGAGATGCAAAAATCTTCAATAAAATACTGGCAAGCCGATTGCAACAGCACATTAAAAAACTTATCCATCATGATCAAGTAGGATTCATCCTGGGGATGCAAGGCTGGTTCAACATAGGCAAGTTTATAAATGCAATTCACCACTTAAACAGAACCAAAGACAAAAACCACATGATTATCTCAATAGAAGCAGAGAAGGCCTTTGACAAAATTCAACAGCCCTTTATGCTAAAAACCCTCAATAAACTAGGTATTGATGGAACGTATCTCAAAATAATAAAAGCTATTTACGACAAACCCACAGCCAGTATCATACTGAATGGGCAAAAACTGGAAGCATTCCCTTTGAAATCTGGCACAAGACAAGGATGCCCTCTCTGACCACTCCTATTCAATAGAGTATTAGAAGTTCTACCCAGAGCAATCAGTCAAGAAAAACAAATAAAGGGTATTCAATTAGGAAAGGAGGAAGTCAAATTGTCTGTATTTGCAGAAGACATGATTGTCTATTTAGAAGACCCCATCATCTCAGCCCAAAATCTTCTGAAACTGCTAAGCAACTTCAGCAAAGTCTCAGGATACAAAATTAATGTGCAAAAATCACAAGCATTCCTATACACCAATAACAGACTTAAAGAGGGCCAAATCAAGAACAAACTGCCATTCACAATGCTACAAAGAGAATAAAATACCTAGGAATACAACTAACAAGGAATGTAAAGGACCTCTTCAAGGAGAACTACAAACCACTGCTCAACAAAATAAGAGAGGACACAAACAGATGGAGAAACATTCCATGCTCATGGTTAGGAAGAATCAATATCGTGAAAATGGCCATACTGCCCAAAGTAATTTACAGATTCAACGCTATCCCCCCATCAAGCTACCAATGACCTTCTTCACAAAACTGGAAAAAACCACCTTAATCTTCCTATGGAACCAAAAGAGAGCCCACATAGCCAAGTCAATTCAAAGCAAAAAGAACAAAGCTGGAGGCACCACACTACCTGACTTCAAACTATACTAATCAAAACAGCATGATACTGGTACCAAAACAGAGATATAGACCAATGGAACAGAACAGAGGCCTCGGAGGCAACACCACACATCTGCAACCATCTGATCTTTGACAAACCTGACAAAAGCAATGGGGAAAGGATTCCCTGTTTAATAAATGGTGTTGAGAAAACTGGCTAGCCATGTGCAGAAAGCAGAAACTGGACCCCTTCCTGACACCTTACACTAAAATTAACTCCAGATGGATTAAAGACTTAAACATAAGACCTAACACCATAAAAACGCTAGAAGAAAGCCTAGGCAAAACCATTCAGGACAAGGGCATAGGCAAGGACTTCATGACTAAAACACCAAAAGCATTGGCAACAAAAGCCTAAATAGACAAACGGGACCTAATCAAACTCCACAGCTTCTGCACAGCAAAAGAAATAATCATTAGAGTGAATCGGCAACCAACAGAATCGGAAAAAATTTTTGCAATCTACCCATCTGACAAAGGTCTAATATCCAGAATTTACAAAGAACTAAAACAGATTTACAAGAAAAAAACAAACAAGCCCATTCAAAAGTGGGCAAAGGATATGAACAGACACTTTACAAAAGAAGACATATATGAGGCCAACAAACATATGAAAAAATGCTCATCATCACTGGTCATTAGAGAAATGCAAATCAAAACTGTATTGAGATACCATCTCACACCAGTTAGAATGGCGATCATTAAAAAATCTGGAGACAACAGATGCTGGAGAGGATGTGGAGAAATAGGAACACTTACACTGCTGGTGGGAGTGTAAATTAGTTCAACCATTGTGGAAGACAGTGTGGCGATTCCTCAAGGACCTAGAAATAGAAATTCCATTTGACCCAGCAATCCCATTACTGGGTATCTATCCAAAGGACTATAAATCATTCTATTATAAGGACGCATGCACACAAATCTTCATCAGCACTGTTTACAATAGCAAAGACTTGGAACCAACCCAAATGCCCATCGATGATAGACTGGACAGGGAAAATGTGGCACATATACACCATGGAATACTATGCAGCCATCAAAAACGATGAGTTCATGTCCTTTGTAGGGACAACGATGAACCTGGAGACCATCATTCTCAGCAAACTGACACAAGAACAGAAAATCAAACACCACATGTTCTCACTCATAGGAGGGTGATGAACAATGAGAACACATGGACACAGGGAAGGGAGCATCACACTCTGGGGTCTATAGGGGGGAACTAGGGGAGGGATGCCATGGGGAGAAATGCCAGATATAAGTGATGGGGAGGAAGGCAGCAAACCACACTGCCATGTATGTACCCGTGCAACAATCTTGCATGTTCTTCACATGTACCCCAAAACCTAAAATGCAATAAAATATATATTTAAAAAAGAAATGCAGAATCTTAGGATCCTTCCTTGACCCACTGATGTGGAATTGGCATTATCAGAGTTTAAGAGAAATGGGTCCAGTTCTGCCTAAAATATTTCTGTGGCTTCCTACTGCCCTCACGATAAATGGCCAGCTATTGCGCTTGGCAATCATTCATTCACTCCTTCATTTACTCATTCATTCGGCACACAGTTAGTGAGCACCTACTGAGTGCCAGGCCCTGTGCTGGGTGATGCTGGGGACTCAGCAAGGGTAGACAGACCTGATTCTGGCCGTGCTGGAACTCCCAGACAATTAATAAATGAGGAGCCATATCACTGTTTCATTTGGACTGTGGTAAACATAATATGCTTAATGTAAAGCTGCAGTGTACAAGGAGTGACAGGGAAGTCTGACCTGATTTCAGTGGAAAGGGATCCAGAAAAATAACCCAAATAAGGGAGGAGGCCACAATCGTGGCAAAAGGCCACCAGCAGATTAAATGTCCTATTGCGGAGGACAGGACTGCCAAGCAACTCCAGCCCATTCACGGTCATTGAAGGATCGTTTTCAGGCTTCGGAGAAACGCCTGGAGTATAGGGTTACAGAAAATGAGCCAGGGACAGAGCTGATGCGGTAATATCACCGCATGCACAGACTTGTCTGAGTTTAGAAAATGAGGAGAAAGGAGGGGACCAGAGAATCAGGAAAGTGGTCAGTTTGTCAGGAGGGAATGACTTGGGGCAAGAAATTACAGGTTATCTTTTCCTTTAAAAAAAAAAAAAGTTCCTTAACGAAACATATCTAGATATGCTTTAAAAATAACTGAGGCCAGGCACAGTGGCTCACACCTATAATCCCACCACTTTGGGAGGCCAAGGCAGGTGGATCACGAGGTCAGGAGTTTGAGACCAGTCTGGCCAACATAGTGAAACTCCGTCTCTACTAAAATAGAAAAAAAATTAGCCGGGTGTGGTGGTGTGTACCTGTAATCCCAGCTACTCAGGAGGCTGAGTAGAATCGTGTGAACCCAGGAGGTGAAGGTTGCAGTGAGCCAAGATTGCGCTATTGCATTCCAGCCCAGGCGACAGTACAAGACTCCATCTAAAAACAAACAAACAAAAATAACTGAGCAGCAGAAAAAGAAGTGCAGGGTATGGATGAAGTAACAGTGGCCACGTGCTGGTAACTGTGGAAGCTGGTGATGAGAACGTGGGAGTTCATCAGCCTCTTCTCTATGCTCTTTTGTGTATGTCTGAAATTTGCCCTTAAAAAAAGTTAACGTGTGCCTGTAAACCCAGCTATTCAGGAGGCTGAGGCAGGAGAATTGCCTGAACCCAGGAGGCGGAGGTTGCAGTGAGCTGAGATCGTGCCATTGCACTCCAGCCTGGGTAAGATGAGCGAAACTCCGTCTCAAAAAAAAAAAAAAAAAAAAAAAAAAAGTTAAGTGTTTTTTCCTCTTCTTCCTCCTCCTTCCTCTCCCCCTCCTTTTTTTTTTTAAGAGATGAGTTGCTCTGTCACCTAGACTGGAGTGCAGTGGCACAATCGCTGCCTAGTTTACTGCAGCTTAGACCTCTTGGGCTCAAGCGATCTTCCTGCCTCAGTCTCCCAAGTAGCTGGGACAACAGGCTTGCACTACCATTTTTTTTTTGTCCATCAATTTTTTTTGTCACTGTAGAGAAAGCAGAGTTTAGTTACTATGCTGCCCAGGCTGGTCTTAACTCCTGGCCTCAAGCAATCCTTCTGCCCTAGCCTCCCAAGGTGCCCACCATTTTAAAAATGTTTTTCTTTACAAATAATTGGTGGTGTTGAAAGGTTTTTAGTCACTGGAAAAGAAAGCAATTTAAGCCCCTCCTCCAAAGGAAGAAACTGTAAGATCAGAAATATGATTTTCTTTTAGAGTCAAGGAGGAAGGTGGTTAAAGGCACGCATGATAGAATTGAGGCACTTACTAGCTATGGAACCTGAAGTAACTGATTTAAACTCTAAATGCCTCCCTGAAAACCTGCGATAACAACAGTAGCTACCTCCTAAAGGGGTATTTGAGGATTACTGGATCAATGCATGTTAGGGGTTTAGAAGAGTGCCTGGCATGAAGAAGGCACCATATGAGTGTGGGCAGTCACTAAGATAGCCTGTGCTAGCCAGGCTTAAAACTGCAAAATGTCTCAAAGCACATCCACTAATAGTCTCTTTATCCTGAACTTACTGTCCTAATAGCCACTGATATCAGAGTGGAAGAATTCTCCCAATGTCATTATTAACAATCTAGTTAACTTTCCGCGTGCACATACAAAACCCTTTTATACAATTCAGTCATTCTAAATGCTTGTGAGACATTGTTTAGATGCAAGTCATGTTTTTAAGGAAAACTGTGAAAATTAATATAGGAAATTCCCTTAACGTGACCCCAAAGGAAGCTTTTAAGTGCTCCTTAAAATTTCATTCTGGTGTGACTACCATAGTGTAAAAAGAAATAGGCCTCAGTTTTCTTCCTACTGCTGTAGACTTTTTAAATAATGCAATTCCTGAAAGTTGTTTTCATCCTAAGCTGACACTTTCTTCTCCTGTTTACTTTTCCCCCTCAACAGGTTTAACTGGATGAAAGGGTGAGATGGGAGGCCAGGAGCCCAGGGAGGAGGCCAGGCAGAGACAAGGTGGGAGAGGACAGGGTGGAACCAAGGCAGAGTGGAAAACCGGAGAAGGGGGAAGATGAAGGAGACGCCCAGGAGATCCAGAGGACAAGCCCTGGAGGCTGATGGGCTGGCTATGGGGTAGGGGTGGGAGGGAGGCATTCAGAATGAGGCCCATGGCTCTTTCTGAGAAACTGAAGCCTGGAGGGGCCACCCCTGAGACAGAGACCGAGAGAGTAGCTTTGGCATCTGGGACATGGTGAATGTTAGGGACCCGAGGATCACCTAGTTGGGGTTGGGGGGTGTCCATGAGGCCTCTGGATCCTCCAAGTCTGGGGCTCAGAGCAGAGGTCAGGGCTAAGGACAGAGTGTGTCATCTGCACAGAGATAGGAAACAGACCATAAAGAGGGTAAGGTGGCCCCGAGGTGAGAAGAGAGACCATAGCCCCACCACATTTAAAAGGTTGGTGAAAACAAAGGAGCCGGCAAGGAAGCAAAACACAGAAGAAACGTCAGGGCAGAACAGACTCACAGAAACCGCGGGGAGGGTGTGCTCACAGAAGGCAGGCTCGGTCACCATGGCCGATTTTTGCCAAGATGACCAGTAAGATGAGCACCAAAAAGAGCCCACTGAGCCCGGCTTCTCACTGCCAGAAGAAGGAGTTATAAAGAAAGCAAGGAGGAAGGTGAGAACAAACCCGCTGGTACTAGACTAGAGTCTGAGGTATCAGTAAGAACTCATGCTTATTTTTATACACCGTTCTCCAATGAAAAGAACCAGTGATTCTTGGAGGAACAGTCAATTCCAGGGCTGGTGCAGGGAAAATACACGAGCCTAGAATATCTTGCAGTGCCAGAAAGTAAGAAGGTGTTCAAGAAAAACAGTGAAGAACATAGGAGCCAACCTGGAAGATGAACACCGATGGCCAAGGCTGGAACAACTTGAGCAAAAAAAAAAAAAATTCATTACAACGTTGAGTTAACGCCCACAGAATAAATATCCATGAGTCCACATGGAATTAAACTAATGATCAAAATAAATGCAGTGTAACAGAAGGGACAAATCTTCCGTATGAATGGTAAACAGGAAATGTAAAGAAATGAGGGAAATAGAAAATCACTGTCCTACCACGGTAATAACTGCTACAGGCCAGGTCCACTGATGAATGCTAACATGCGTGTGTAAAACGTGCAGGAGAAATGGGACATCTGTGCAGTCTCTGAGTATCTTCCTATTTTCCTCCAGGAATCACAGCTCAGTTCTCCTCTGAGTGTGGGCTGGATTTAGTGACTTGCTTCTAACAAATGAATAAAGGGGAAAACCGTAGCATTAGAGTTGGGAAATCTGCAGACACCACCTTCGTGATGTGATCAAGGTCAATATCACCTCAGTGAGCCTTCTTCCCAAAGCCTAAAATCCCAGGCTAACCATGAGCAAAACGTCAGACAACCCCAGACAGAGGGCTCCTCTACAAAACACCTCACCAGCACTCCTCAAAACTGTCAAGGTCACGAAAGACAAGGAAGGACTGAGGAACTGTCAGAGATTGGAGGAGGCCAACGAGAAACGACCAATAAATGCAACATGGTATTCTGGATTGGATACCGGAACAGAAGAAGAACATTAGTGGAAAAACAGGAGAAATAGGATTCAAGTCTGGAGTTTCACAGAATACTACTCCATGTTAATTTCTCAGTTTTGACAAATAACCGATAATTATGTATGATGCGAACACCAGGGGGAAGTGGGTGTGGGTATATGGGAAGTCCCTGTATCATCTTTGCAACTTGTCTGTAAATCTAAAATTATTATTATTATTATTATTTTTTTGAGACGGAGTTTCACTCTTGTTACCCAGGCTGGAGTGCAATGGCGCGATCTCGGCTCACCGCAACCTCCGCCTCCTGGGCTCAGGCAATTCTCCTGCCTCAGCCTCTGAGTAGCTGGGATTACAGGCACATGCCACCATGCACAGCTAATTTTTTGTATTTTTAGTAGAGACAGGGTCTCACCATGTTGACCAGGATGGTCTCGATCTCTTGACCTCGTGATCCACCCGCCTCGGCCTCCCAAAGTGCTGGGATTACAGGCTTGAGCCACCGCGCCCGGCCTAAAATTATTAAATTTTTAAAAGTTCACAAAACTGGCCGGGTGCGGTGGCTCAAGCCTGTAATCCCAGCACTTTGGGAGGCCGAGGCGGGTGGATCACGAGGTCAAGAGATCGAGACCATCCTGGTCAACATGGTGAAACCCCGTCTCTACTAAAGATACAAAAAATTAGCTGGGCATGGTGGCATGTGCCTGTAATCCCAGCTACTCAGGAGGCTGAGGCAGGAGAATTGCCTGAACCCAGGAGGCGGAGGTTGCGGTGAGCCGAGATCGCGCCATTGCACTCCAGCCTGGGTAACAAGAGTGAAACCCCGTCTCAAAAAAAAAAAAAAAAAAAGTTCACAAAACTTAGTCTCCTCTGCAGTATAGTTTGAGGCAGTTCCCAGTGAAGTTCCTAAACTTTGTCTCCTCTGCAGTATAGTTTGAGGTGGTCCCAGTGGAGTTCCTAAGTGCCCTTTGTTTGGCTCATCCTTCAACACTCATCTTACACGCTCCTCACTCCAGAAAGTCCCACCTGACACCGCAGACTGGGTCGGGAGCTGCCTCTGGGCTCCCATAGCCCCCGTGGTAGCTCCCCTATCCTGGCCCCAACCCCTCTTTCTCCCCATCCCAGCCCTGGTCACTATCTGATGTTGGGGTTGTCTTCCCCACTAGCCTGTGAACTTTGCGAGGGCAAGGTGGAGGCTGTCTCAGCCATCGCTGTTTCTCTCTCGAGTTTGCAGTAATGCTTGTCTCTCTGGCTCCTCTGGGAATACCCATGGACCGGCAGCTGTGCCTGAATCCTCCCAACCTGGCCCTTAACCCTTCGCAGCCCAATGCCTGCCAGATCCACCTTCCTGGTATCCCCTTCCCCATCTGCCCAATCCAGGACACATCTGAGGCAATATAAATGGTCTGTCCCACCCATCTACCAAAAGAGGGTCAAATCATCCCCAACCCTGCCACACCCACCCACCCACATGTCCCCCTGTACACCAAGTGTCAGAAACACATGGTCACTGAACATTTGCGGTGCCTGCCCAGTCCACAGCCCTTCCCAGCAGACAGCCAGCTACAGTGAGTTGAGCAAGGTTGGATAGCTGACCTTGGAAATCCCATTTCCATCTGGGAAATTTGAAATAAAGACTGAGGGGCTGTGGGTAACTGAGCTGGAAAGTCACACAGAGTGAGGCCACCCAGGGCCAACCCAGCTGCCTGAGAACAGGAAGCAGCCAATGCAAAGAGAAGCAGAGACCACAGGGCCCAGAGGAGGGAGGGATGTTGAGCCGCTGTCCTGCGTTCTGCTTCTATTCTGTTCTCATGAGGCCCTTGTCCAGCTCTTTCCATCACTGCCCACAACCAATCCGCAGTGAGTTCTGCCTTCCAAATGCACCCAGACTCCAATGACTGCTCACTCCTGGCCCCGCCCTGCTTCAGCCCACTGTCATCTCACTAGATTATTGCAGCAACCACCTCATGGGCCTCCCTGCTCTCATTCTCAGACCACGCTTCCGTCAATACACCCTCCCTTAGTGATCCCACCCTGGGCTTTAATACCACACACATGCCAACTACTTCCAGCCCAGATCTGTGTCTCCAGCCCAGATCTCACCCTTCAATGCCAGTCTTGCAGAAGCTCCTGCTTGTCCAGCGAGTCCGATGGGAGGCTAAACGTGCCAATGGCACTCTCTCTTGGTCTTGCCCATACAGTTAATGGCACTCCCTCCTTCCTCTGTGCAGGCTAAAAGCCATAGCCTGGTCCTTGACTCTTCTTTCTTACCCTACACCTGATCCTCCCTTCAAATCATATGCAAAATCTGACCACATTTTCCTACCTCCCTGCTAACACCCTGGCCAAGCCACCATCATCTCAGCTGGACTACGCAGTGGCCTTACTCACTGGAGTCCTGCTTCCACCCTAGTGGCCACGTGGGAGCCAGAGGAACCCTCTTAAAATGGAAGATCACATCGCCTCAGCTCACCGTGCCCTCACTACTGCACATCTCACTCAGCATCAAAGCCAAGCCCTTCCCATGGCCTTCCGGCCCTGCCTGACCTTGCCTTTGTCTCCCTCCCGCCCACCCTGTCCAGTCTGGTCCAGTTCATTCCTTTCTGCTCCTTCTGCACAGCAAGTATGCCTCGGGGACTTTGAATTTGCTGGTTTTTCTCTACCTGGAATGTCCTTCTTCCCAACTAATCCACCCAGCTGGCGCTTTCCCTTTCTGTCAGGTCGAAGAGGTCTTCTTTAACCCCTCTATCTAAAATAGCACCTCTTCCCACTCTCTAGTCCTCCAACCTCAACTTCCACAGCTCTGTTCACTAATATTAGCATTCATCTTGCCCACTGGAATGCAGGCTCCAGGAGAACAGGGCTTTTGGGGGTCCTGTCTGCTACTGTTAATACCAGCACCTAATAGCCAGCATCTGATGAGTCAACAAATAAGTGAAGAAAACCCTGAATCAGTTAGGATATTGTTGGTTCCAAGTAACAGAAAGCTCAATTCAACAATATAGTTGGCTTCAATGGTAGAGATATTGAATTCTGTAATAAGAAAGTCCAAAAGTAACTTACTCCAAGTGAGGCTTGATCTAGCACTTCAACATCACCATAGACCTGATGCCTTTCCATCTCTCTACTAGTCCTTCCAAGAAAATGGCTAAAATCACATCACTAAGAACTGGGCTGGTGGATGCAGTGGCTCACACCTGTAATCTCAGCACTTTGGGAGACCAAGGTAGGTGGATCACTTGAGCCCAGGAGATCGAGAGCACTCTGGAAAACATGATGAAACCCCATCACTAGAAAAAATACAAAAATTAGCCAGGTGTGGTACTGCATGCCTGTGGTCCCAGCTACTCAGGAGACTGAGGCAGGATGATCACCTGAGCCCGAGAGGTCAAGGCTGCAGTGACTCCAGCCAGGATGACAGAGCCAGGCCCTGTCTGAAAAAAAATAAAAATAAAAAAAAAGCAGCAGCGGAAGTGGGTTAGTAATGTGTTCATTCATCTGATTGCCACTTGGACAACTGTGAAAACTGTAATGCTGATGAACGAGATGCGGATAACAGTAGCTGCCACACACGCAGGGCTTTGTGCCAAGTACTTGCTAGTACTTAACTTCTGTGTGCCTTCATGTCCTCATTTGTGAATGGGAACGGTAATAGCATCACATAGGGTTACTGAGGATTAAATGAACTAATACATAAAATGGTAAGATCTCAAAACACATTAGCTTGTTTCAGTTAGCTATTGCTGTGTAACAAAGTATCCTAAGCCACAGGGGCATAAAACAGCAACCATTTCTTTGCTCATGATCTGCAATTTGGACAAGGCTCAAAGGGTGAGGGGATTTGGGATGGTTCATCTCTACTCCACGTGATGTCAGCTCAGATGGGGGTTAGGATATCCCAAGATGACATCACTTGCATGCCTGGAACATCAGCTAAAAGCTGGAACAGCCAGGAGCTGGGGTGGGTCTACAGAAAGGGTAGGGCTCCAAGGGTGGAAGCAGAATCTGCCAGGCCTCCATTTAGCATAGCATTACTATCACTGTTTTTTTTTTTTTTTTTTTTTTTGAGACAGAGTCTTGCTCTGTTGCCCAGGCTGGAGTGCAGTGGTGTGATCTTGGTTCACTACAAGCTCCGCCTCGCAGGTTCAAGTGATTCTCCTGCCTCAGCCTCCTGAGTAGCTGGGACTACAGGCATGCACCACCACATCTGGCTAATTTGTTGTTGTTGTTGTTGTTATTTTTAGTAGAGATAGGGTTTCTTCATGTTGGCCAGGCTGGTCTGGAACTCCTGACCTCAACCCGCCTCAGCCTCCCAAAGTGCTGGGATTATAGGCATGAGCCACCGAGCCCACCTGCTTTCACTGTATTCTGTTGGTCACAACAAATCTCAGGGCCAGCTCAGATATAAGGGGAAGGACGGAGACTCCACCTCTTGATAGGAAAAACAGCAAAACCCGTGTGGCTGTCTTTCATCACAGGTATTTCATTCTCACACTAACAGCCTCAACACTGGTCTCCCTGCTTCAATCCTTAATTCCTTTTAGTCAGTTCCCCACAGAGCAACCAGAGGAGTCTTAAAATACACTTTAGTCTGAAGAATTTTAGAGGGAAATACACACACACACACACCCTGACCATGCTCCCATCCCCAGCTTGGAATTTTACAGTTTCCCACTACATGAGGGTAAATACCCAAACTCCTATGGCATCCACAAGGTCTGACCTCTTGCTCTGCATCAGCCTCAGGTCTCCAACCAACACAAACTCTTATCTCCTAAAGAAGTTAATGCCTACTCCTTCACCACCACAAACCCATTTCCTAGGATCCGGATCTGATTTCCTATCAAGTGTTCTTATAACACTCTCTACCTTTCATTGTAATTTCACATGTGATTATTTGATGGTCTGAACTACCATCCCCATTACTGTAGGTTCTATGGGGTTAGGGAAAGTATTTTGTTCTCTGCTGTGTTCCCAATGCTGAGTAGAAAAAAGAGGTGAGGTGAAATACTTGCTAAATGTCTTGAGCCCCCAGAAAACTTTAAGGCAGCCCATTTGAGTTCTGTAGAAAGGAGATCAGCAGAGTCCCCAGCATGCTGGGATCCAGATGTGTGCTCTTCAATAGTTTATAAGTAGTTACTGAGTCCTGTGTTCCAAGCACTTTTCTATGTGTTGGAGATAACGGAGGAAGTAGACAAAAGCCACTGCCCTCACGAAGTCAACAGTCTCCTAGAGATAGGGGTCAGGGGAGACAATAAACACAAACACAGACAAATTCTAGAGTGTTAAACAGTAATATGATTAATGCTAAGGATAAAGTTAAAGAGCAAAGATAGATGTGACTATTAGTGGTACAATTTTAGAAGGGTGGTGAGGGAAGACCTCAGGAAGGCAGCGACATCTCAGGGGAGACCTAAAGAGGAAGGAACGAGTCTGGGCTATTTGGTAAATAGAAGGTAAAGAGAAGACCAAGCACAAAGGCCCTGGGGCCAGTGCGGCTAGAGCACAGGAAGTAAGGAGATATGATGTCAGAGGCGTGATGAGGGCAGACAATGCAGAGCCTTGCAGAGGACTCTGGTTTTTACCCTGAGTGAGAGGAGCCTCAGAAGGGTTCTGAGCAGGTGAGGAATATGCCCTGATACAGGTGCTCACAGCATTCTTCTACCTGCACGTGAGAAACACTCTGGGGACATGTAAGAGCAGGGAGATCACTGAGGAGGCTGCCATCATGGTCTGGGAAGAAGATAAGGGAGGACAGGGATGAAGGAGGGGAGAAGTGGTCAGGTTCTGGGTATATTTGCTGACAGACATGGATAAAAGAGAGAGAGGAGTCCAGGACAACTGCAGTGGTTTGGGCCTGGAGAGGATGGAGAGAAAATATATTGAGATGAACATGGGGGGAATAAATTCTAGGGAAAGGAGCAGGAGCTCAATTCTACCAAAATTATTCTGAAGATACCACTAGATTATCAACAGGCATCAAGTAGGCAGTCAGTCAGGAGCTCAGAGGAGAGATTCTGGGATGGATATAGAAATGTGACATACGCATTTCTATGCCTCCCTACAAATTCCTCACAAGACTTACCTGATCTGGCCCTGCTAATGTCTCCTTAGTAAAGTACACACACACACACACACACACACACACACACACTCTCCTGAGCCCTCCTCTTCCTAGATATTGGTAATGGTCAAGTTACCTAAACTTTTCTATCCTAGGTATCATTTACAAACGGAAGATCATATCAGCACCTGCCTCCTACGATTGTTCATTCAAGACATCAGTTACTGAGCATCTGCTCTAAGCGCTAGAGATATCTTTTCCCCACCCCTCTGTCTCCCCCTCCCAAACAGCCTGTCAACCTTCTGGTCATCTCTCCTATCTCCTCTTGCCCCTCCTACGGTGGCCTCTGCCCTGATCCATTTCCAACATCTCTTGCCTAGGAATCTGCCAAATCTGTCACCCTGGGTTCCCAAACCGGTCACTTTCCCATTAATCTATTCTCATGTCAGAACGTACCGGGCCGTGCTCCATCCCTATTAAAAATCCTCCTATGGCTCTTCATTGCCCTCAGGACAAAATCCAAGCTCCCTAAAAGGTCAAGAAACTTCCACATCTCATACAAATTTTCAGCATGAACACCAACCACCAGATCACCTGCAGTCCATGTTCACACAACAGTCTGTTTCTCACTGCCTTTGCGCAAACCATTCCACCACACCGCTCCCGACCCCCAAAACATCATTCTGTCTTCAGTCTCGGCTCAGACAGCTCCTAGTCTTCGGGAATGATCCTCCTACCAGTGCCTCCTCGGGTTCCCACCGCTTTCTACGCCGCCTCCATTAGTGAACATACAGAGGTCCACAACGGGATCCTTGCCTGTCTCTTCCACTGAGTGGGGCCTCCCGCAAGTCGGACCAGACACAGCGGCCAGTGATGTCCGCGTGCTAGGGCCAATGCAGGCCTCGGCGTCTACCGCCTGCTCCGGAACCGTGAGACAACCTGCACACTCTCCCGGAACGGTGCTGCCCCCACCTTACACACACCTCAAGACCTCCGCCTCCTAAACACCATAACATCCGGGCCCTGGCTACCTCAGACCGCCCATTGGCCGCCTGAAAACCCGCCCCAAGTGTGTGAGCGAAAAGAACTCCGGTTGTTGCAGTCCCCACGACGAAAAGCCCAGAAAGCGATGTCTACGTAGAACTCCATTTCCCATAAAGCGCCGCGGCCCAGTGGTGAGACGGTACCCTTTGAACTGGACAGTTCTTGATTGGCCAGTTGGGAGGCGTACATCTCCAAATTACCACGGAAACAGGACCACTTACCTGAAACCCCGGGAAAATCTTTTTGCTTCAGATCTCAAAACGCTTTGTTTCGCCGTGACTCCAAACGGTTGGACCATATGCACATGGGGGCAGAGCCTATACCTATTGTGTGCCTATTCCCCAGATGGCGCCAGCAAAGCCTAAGTGCAGAGAGGCTACTGGACGCCTGCTTGGCATGAGAAGCCACTTCTGTGCTGAGTCTGCAGAAGCCCAGGCTTTTTAGGGAACCTGTTTCCCAGAGACAGGCCAGAGCTGAACCGTTACCCTTTCAGCGTCTGTTTGCCCCAGAAAAGACAAATGTAGGACAAGATCCTATCCACAATCTAAGATGCTGGTGCCCCAGACCTGCAGCCCCATGCCTGCCCCAAGAGCCACAGCTTCCCCACAAAGAGATGTCGCCACACCACAGAGCTCCTCCAGCACCCCCTCCCCAAATCCCCTTCCCCACCATGGCTCTGAGGATCGGGTGAGGGAAGCCGAGGCCCTGCAAACGCTCAGGCAGGCATGTGAGAAAGCTCTTTACTGGGAGTACAGCGAGGAGGAGCAAGGCCATCTCCCCCTACCTGCCCCCACCCCCTCCTAGGGTCCTGGGGTAAGGGGGGGTCTTCCCTCCACCGGACCACCACTGTCTTTGGTACAATAAATAGAAAAAAAGGGGGAGAGGGGGCCAAGGGTCCAGTCCTTAGTGGCGAGGGAGTGACCAAACCCCTCTCCTTGACCCCCTGCCCCAGGCCCCAATCAGTGCAGGCCTCACCCACCCCAGCTGGGTAGCAGCAATTCCAGTCAAGGAGAGAGATGAGGATGGGAGCCCAGGGCCCCCAGATGGGGTGGGGGGGGTATGGCTTCAGGAGGGGCCCCAGGGAGGGGGCAGGGTCATGAGCTGGCTGCCGTGCTCTGGGGTACACCACGGAGGCCCAGGTGAGGCCCCAGAGTGGCAGGGTCATCAGGAGGCGGGAGGGGTGGACGACCTCCCGTTATCCGAGTCCGGAGGGCTGAGGCAGCCGGGTGCTGGGGGGCAGGCGCTGAGTGAGGTGGAGAGCAGTCAGCAGGGCCGCCCACCAGGCTCACATCCATCAGCTCCGGGGGTGGTGGTGAGGTTGGTGATGGGGGGCGGCCAAGGTATCGGGGCTGGGGGGGTAACTGGGCCCCGGTCCCAGGCAGTGACGAGGCAGAGGCAGGGGCTTGATGCATCTTGTGTAGCACATCACCCCCTGCCCAGGGCCGCAGCGGCTGGGATGGTGGGACCTAAAAAAGCAAAGGAGCCATGGGAGATGGAGACCCGGGTCCTTAAGCCCCAGGTACCCCATCACCCACCTTCAAAGCCCCAGTACCTGGGGACTGTTCATCTCACAGTCAGTGATAGGGGGCCCAGGGCCCCCACAATATCGGTTGCTGTAGCGGTAGGTCCGGTTGTCACTGGAGGAGCCACTGGAGCCTCCTGGAAGTGCCGGAGGAGAGGGGAAGGGGCATAATGTGAGGGAAGGTGGTAGTGGGTTTTGGGATGACTTAGTACAGCTCAGGGCCCATGCTCAGGTTTAGGCTTCGAGATCAGAGCCCACTTGAAGAACTAGGCCCACTTTTGAGATTTGGGGCTGGAATTCAGTTTGGGTTTTTAGAGTCAAAACCAGTTTCAAGGTTGAGCCCAAGCCCAATTTGAGATTGTGTCAGGGCCAGTCGTAGCTCTCCCACCCCACACGTCATCTTAGAGTTTAGGATCAGGCAGCTTCAGAGCTTGTGTGAACACCCAGTAACATGGTCACCCAGGACAGGCCAAACCTGAGCAGCCCCTACCCCTGTTGTACCCCATTTGGGCACCTGGGCACCCACCAGAACTGGAGATGGAGCTGGCGGTGCTGGAAGAGGGGCAGGTGTCGAGGGGCGCGGGCGAGGTGGAGGCACTGCTGCCTGCCGGGCCCGTGTTGGTGGCCTCGTCGGCCGTGCGGCGGAAGAAGCCGTGCTGCAGAGCCCCGAGTGGGCTGATGCGGGCGGCAGGCTCGTACTCCAGCATGCGCAGCACCAGGTCCTGGAAGCGGAGGTAGTCGGCGGGGCTGTGGCCCGGCTCCCCCGCCCGCCGGCCCCCGGGCCCGCCCGTCTGCACGCCCAGCACCTCCTGCAGCCGCCGTGTCCCGGGGCCCTGGTAATCCTGGCAGGGAGGGGGTGGGAGGGGGGGCAAGAGAGTGGCCGTCAGTGGGCAGGAGGGGCAGGAAGACACACACGGGGAAACAGAGGCACAAGAGAGAAAGTGGAAAGAAAGAAGCTAAGAAGAGCTGTGGGGTGGGATGGAGAGGGGGAGATGGGGCGGGCAGGGGAGGAAGGAAAGGACAGACAAAGGGGAGAGGAAGGAAGGGAAAGACACAAGGGAGAGGGAGCAGGGGGAGAGAGCCCCAAGTGTGAGTGAGGGGCCAGCGGGGTGGGAGGAAGTGGCATGGGGCAGGGGCCGCACCTTCCTGAGTTCTTTTGTCCTTCGTAGGGTCCAGCCACCCCCAGGCAGCCGTTCAAAGTACTTGCGAGCCTTGGGCGCCTGGTCTAGCATGGCGGCCGGCGGGATGCCCAGCACTTCCACAATGCGGTTCATCTGGTCCACCTGTGAACAGGCAGGGGTCAGAGTCATCAGGCCGGCCGGGCTCCACCCCCTCCACCTCCAGCACACCCCTTCCTGGGTGCACACCTCATTGGAGCCACTGAAGAGGGGCTCTCCGGTGTGCATTTCCACAAGGATGCAGCCCAGGGACCACATGTCAATGGCCAGGTCGTAGGGTGTGCCCAGGAGCACCTCAGGCGAGCGGTAGAAGCGGCTCTGGATATACTGGTAGATCTGGGGAAAGGGCAATCGTCAAAAGTCCCAGTCTCCCCTACTGGTCCCACTGACATCCCCAAAGCTAAGAGGACCCAAAGGAGGATAGGCCTCTTGCTGCCAAACTGGGGACTGAGGCTCCAAATCCTGCCATTGTGAGCACCAATTTTCTGGGAGCCAATCTTGTTTACCAGCCTGGGGAGTCTGCTGGCCTAGACAGACCTTGATCTCCTGCCCCAACCCTGACCCTGGGCCCTTCTGGATCACCAGGCAGAGGCTGACATTCCACAAGCCCTATACCATGGTCACTTTCAGCAGCAGCTCAAATGGAGCTGCAAAGTTGAAGCCTTCCACCTCCATCCCCAGCTTTAAGAACACAGGATACAAAAACTTATCCAAGCAGCCCTCCTGGCTCAAACCCAACCCAACTTCACCCTGCTCACAGCTGGCAGCTTCAAAATGGGCCCTATCCCCTCAGGCTTCACTCTTCCCATCATAATTGGCAGTATACCCACACCCCCACCCCAAGCACTATCCGTCACTTCTAGCAGCTCCTAATAATCCCTTCCCAGCCTAGCCCCGCCCCTAAGCCTCCCCATTGGCCCTGCCCCACCCAAATCATAAGCCCTGCCCCCAGGACAGGGCCAACCCATACCCTCTGGCCAAGCTGGCAGGAGCTGCCAAAGTCCACGATCTTGATGGCACTGCGCTTGGGGTTGCAGAGCAAGATGTTTTCGGGCTTGAGGTCGCAATGAATGATGCTGAGCTCAGGCGTGGCCAAAAAGAGCAGGGCCGTACAGAGCTGCTGTGCCAGCTTCCGGGTTAGGTTCAGCGAGACGCCGCGGAAGTGGGTGTTGCGCAGGAGGTCGTACAGGTTGTAGGACAGCAGCTCAAACACCAGGCACAGGTGGTTCCGGAACATGAAGTGCCGCTTCAGGTGCACTGTGAGGGAGGGGAGGAAATGGGCCAAGAGAGAAAAAACAGCTCAGAGAGGGCAGGTGGTGGCCTGGGGTCACATGGCGTTCTTAGAGCACTAGCCACATTGTGCTGTGCCCATGGGTACCATCTGCCAGTCACGATCTCTTTATCTAACAACTAGATTCACAAAGGAAGTTAATTCTCTTTCCAAGTCTCTATGAAACCTTCCAATTACCAAAGAGTTTCGCTACACTTCCTCGTTTCATTTCCTAACACTGCCTTCATCTCGGTTGTGTTCATTTTTGTAGCAAAGGAGACAGGTTTTCCATTTACTTTAAGAATGTATGTCTTCCTTTCAAACGAAACAATCTGAAAATCCACTTGCTGCTTATGATTATGCTACGTGATGTTTATGTCCACGAGGAGGAATCAGTTTAAGAGAAAAGACTGGCATAGATGTTAAGAGTAACAGCTCTGGAGTCCACGGCCTCATTAAATTGTAGCTCAATGAGTACAAACTGCCACCTCATGCAAGTGACAGCACCTGAATGCCTGGTTTCCTTTTTTTCTTGAGACGGAATCCCGAACTTTTGCCAGGCCTGGAGTGCAGTGGCGCGATATCAGCTCACTGCAACTTCCACCTCCCAGGTTCAAGCAATTCCCCTGCCTCAGCCTCCCGAGTAGCTGGGACTACAGGGGCACGCCACCACACCCAGCTAATGTTTTTGTATTTTTAGTAGAGACAGGGTTTCACCATGTTGATCAGGATGTTCTTGATCTCTTGACCTCGTGGTCCTCCCACCTCAGCCTCCCAAAGTGTTGGGATTACAGGCGTGAGGCACTGCACCTGCCATATTTTTTTTTAATTTAAGAACTAGAATGGAAGCCCGGGTTTCTTACCTTCAAGATGTTGGCAATAATGCCTTTCCCCTTATGGGCTGTGGTGAGTTAACTTACATAAAGTGCTTCTGAGAGAGCCTGGCCCTTGGTGAGCACTCAGTAACCTCTGATCATTAGCAGATAAATAGGACAAAAATGATCAAAGCAGCAGGAGAATCATTGATGTCAGTGAAGCACAGACCAAACCCTGCTCTGAAGACACCAGCTTCCTCCTGAGGGTGGGGCAGGGTGACCCATCCCTACCAGCTCCAGCTTCCGTTATCCCAGGTGCCCAGAGCCCTGCCAGTCCCAGGCCTCACCGATGTAGTACTTCATCTCCGTGTCATGCTGGTTCATCAGCTCCAGCAGCCGCAGCTCAATCTGGGCCTGGTTCAGGAAGGCCTTTTTGTTCTTGATGATCTTGATAGCCACGAGTTCCTGGGTCTGATGGTCATAAGCTTTCACCACCTGTTGAGGAAGGGCATGTCACAAAGGGAGGGGTGGGGGCAGGACAGAGCCAGGCACCATTCTTCTCCCTCCAAGCAAGGAGACACACTGGTAACACTATGAATACTTCGCAGTTGAGTGCACACCATTAGTCAGGCACTGGTGTAAACACTGGACGTGAAATAACATAACCACCTTATGTTGCATCTTGTTATTTGAACTATTTTACAGAAAAGGCAGCTGAGGCACAGAGAAGCTAAGTGGGCTAGGGTGAGTGGCCCAGCATGCGACGACTTGAAGCCACTGAACCCTTGGGTGTGTGGTTGATGTTAGTGGGGCCCAGGATCAGGGTGGGAGGGCGGTGTCCCACACCTGGCCAAAGGAGCCTTTGCCAATGAGCGAGTCAATCTCGTAGCGCTCCAGCCAGCGCTCGCCACTGCGCACAATGTAGTCGTGGTTGTCGTCATCATAACCATGGTTCAGGACCTTCTTCTCCTTCTTGGTGCTGGAATCCTGGGGTGGCGCCTGCTGGGCCCGCCGCTTCTTCTTCGCATAGTATACCTGCCCAGCGCCAGCCAGGAGACAGGGACTGGTGAGTGACTCATGCCGGCAGCCAAGACCCTCGGCACCCAGCCCAGGATCCCCCACCCCCTGCCCACCTCATTGATGTGCTTGTAGGTCTTGATGAGGTCCACAGAGAGCTTACGCAGTGGGGCTGAGGTTGCATCCCGGAAGGCCAGGGGCAGCCTCCGAGGCAGTAGCCGCACATCAGGCAATACCTGCAGGGCAGGGTGAGGGGTGGGCACTGAGGACGGGCCTTCACCCTCAACCTCAAGAGGGAGAACTGTATGGGTAGCTGGCACATCTGGATTTGGTTGCTGTCTGTATTTGTTCTACCCCTCCAGGAAAAAAAGTCTCCCAGGGCTGACATTTTCTCTTGTTTCTCACTGTGCCTCCAGTGCCTGCAGCAGGGCCTGGCACACACTGGATGCTCTTAAGAGGTCTGTGGTGTGAATGAGTGAACCCTGACCTTTCACCCCTCACCTTTACTCCTTTCTGAACTTCAGTGGGAGAGATGATATGGAAAGCCTGGGCTCTGCTCCTCCCCACTCTTCACTGTGAAGCCAGCCATTCTGGGTATCCTCTGAAGTCCCTCTATCTCAATTCACCCTCATCCCCTGGGCCCCAACCCAGACCTCCACCAACTCTTTGCACAGTTCTTTCACCCCAAGACTCTTGGATCTGGCCCCTGGACCTCCCACCACTCCATCCTGCTTCAAGCTCTGCATGTCACTGCCTTCACTGCCTCTAGCCTTAGAGAGCTTTGCCCTGCACCTGTTGGCCCCAAGACCTTTTAGACCCAACCCCCCTCCCCATTCACCCACTCCAGATCTTTCACTCTGAACTTCTCTTCTTAGTGAGCATTTATTTCATATTTACTATGTGCCAGGCACCGTTCTAGGTGTTTTACATGCATACCATTAACTCATTTAATCCTCACAACAACCCTGTGAGGTAGGTATCATTTCACAGAATATAAAACTCAAGTATGGAGAATCTAAATAATTTAACCACTGGGTCAGGATTTGAACCCAGCCTCTCCAAACCCTGACTCTGCCTGCAACTCCTCTGTTATTTCCCAATCCCATGGGACCCATTATGCACCCAGGAGACTGTCTTGGGCAACCACATTACCTTCTGGTCTGGAGACCCTTCTATCCCCAGACTACCCCTACCACCAGGCAGGTGAGGAGCCAGCTGAACGCGTACCTGCGTGTGCTCCTGGGGCCCTGGGAAGCCAGAGAAGGGACCATGGCCCGGTGGGACGGCCATGGTGGGCTCAGAGGGCCACAGGGGAGCGAGGCCTGGAGCGGGAGCCCGGCCGGGGGGCGCCTTCTTGCATCCTGCACCTCGGCTGCCACCGCCGCTGAGACCTGAGAGCAGGCAGGATGCGGGAAAACAACATGGAACAAGGAGATATGTGGATAATGCCAGGCGGGGAAGAGGTGGGCATGAGAAAGGCAGGACACAGAGACATGAAGAAAAGGGCGCAATGGAGCAACAGGAAGCAATGTAGAGAAGGGACAGAGAAGTGACAGCCAGGTGAGGGGCAGCACAGCAGTCTCTCGACAAATAATGATCAAGTAAATGAATAAGGCAGCACAAAGAGAACACAAAAAAGACAACGATTGGGGGCCAGGCAGGGGTCAATATGAGCCATCACAGGGAAAGGAGGATGGGAAGACACCAAGAATTTGGAGGAGGAAAAGAAAAAAAAGATAGAAACCACAGACAGTATGCAGAGAGGAGTAGGCTTCATTCCTTTCTCATTACTAGTCGTGGCCCTCCCCAGGGCCCCTCACACAAGATTCCACCCTTCTGTAGACTTCGCTGAACATCAGGATCTCAGCCCACAGCACAGCAAGGGCCACTACCTCAAGATCTATCCTTCTGAATAGATTCCCTCAACCCAGAGAACTCTAGGATTCCCAAACCACAGCAGAGTCCTCTACAGACCCCTAAGAACACAGGAGCGTCCCTGTGGACCTCCCAACCACACCAAGGTTACCTCTACAGAACAGAGTCCTATCTCTATGGCATTCTCATCCACAGGGGCACACCTTTCCCAGGGGACCCTCTCCATATCATGCCAAGACCACTTCCCGGTATCAGATCCTCCATATCAGGAACCAGCCTACTAGGTAGTCTCCCGGTACCATATCTCAGTACCCCCTACCCCAACAGGGTGCTTCCCCATATTACTCCAAGACCCCATCCCAATCAAGGCCACTCCTCCTGATGGGAGAAGGGGGAAGTGTCTCTTCCCAGTTTAGAGTGATCATTCTTTTCTCCCCTACAGTGCTTCCTTGCCCCCCCCCAACACACACAAACACGTACATGCACACTGCCTAATATTCCTACCAGACACCTTTCTCCAGGCACCCTACTTTATACCAGGGTCATTCCATAACTGTATCCACTCCTAGAGGGCCCAAAGCCAAATCCCCAAATATCACATAGGGTTCTCTCCTCCTAGAGTGTCAGTCACAGCAAAAATCTTCTCCCCATGGGCAATGTCATTCTCTCCCCATGTCAAATCCCTTTCTCCTATTCCATGCCTTGCCACTCCACGACTCCTCCACCCTTGGAGCTTCCCCCTAAAACAACCCCTTTTCCGGGGCACTCCCACACCAGGACCAGTTCTCCCAGCCCCCACCCCCTACCCGGGTCAGGACTGGCGCAGGGCCCACGGGGGGCTGGGGCGCGGTGGGGCCCCCAGTGGGGTGGGCGAGCAGCCAGCATGGCGGCGGTGGCGGTGCTGAGAAGGCGGCCGCCTGTCCCTGGCCCGGCCGGCCCCGCGACGGGGAGGGCAAGCGGGACAGGCGGCCCGGTGGGTGACAACAGCAGCCGCCGCTGCCACCGGGGGCAGGGAGAGGGGACAAGGGTCAGCCCAGGGCATGCGGGCGAAGAGTAGAGCAGGTGGACGGGGGAGGGGCGAGTTAACTCTCACCCTATGGGCCACGCCCCACCCTGAGTGGCCACCAGCCCCTAGGGACCCCGGCGTCCCGCCCCCAACCCAGGAGGCTCTCCTGGGCCAGCTGAAACCGGGCGGGCGGGGCCCGACTGAGCTTGGCAATCTACACCTGCCATGGCAACAACTATGCCATTGGTCGCTGGTGCCAAGAGCTCAGCCAATCACAGCCTAGGGCAGATGTTGCTAGGCGACGCTGAAGCGGCCTGCGGAGCCGAGCCCAAACAAAGGGCGGGAGTGGGGCCTGACTACCCCCTCCCAGCCTCCCTCCTGAAACGGCTCCCTCGGGCTTGGCCCGTTCCAGGAATTCAACTATGAATAGCGAGGCAGGGCCGGCACCTGCCCGCCACCCCCCTCCTTCATCCATCGGCCTCGTGCTAAGTCTCGCCGCGACGCAGGCAGGGCGGGTCCCGTCCTGCCCACCTCCCAGTGAGCGCTTGCCGCCCCACCCGTCCCCGCGCCATTACCTGAGGGAGCGGGCAAGGGGACTCAAACTGCTCGGGGAGCCCGAGCTCAGACCTGCTCACTAGCTGAGGGTATCCGGCGGACGCGGCAAGCCAGGGCCCCGATTACCCAGTAATGCAACCAGCAAAATGGCGACCACAACAAACCGGCCCCCCCACGCCCTGGACTCCGCCCCCATCCCGCCCTCTCCGCTCCCCTCACGTGACCCAGACTGACATTTCGCCTGCGTGT
This sequence comes from Saguinus oedipus, assembly GCA_031835075.1. NCBI lineage: Eukaryota > Metazoa > Chordata > Mammalia > Primates > Cebidae > Saguinus > Saguinus oedipus. Next base: position 42,451,290 of record CM063187.1, on the reverse strand, counting down.
GACAGCCGCTTACCTGCACGCATGCGCAGTGAGCTACCAATTCCACCCCAAGAACCGAAATCCAGGCTGCGGCTGCGCAAGAGGCAGCTACAAATGGAGCATGCGCTGTGACTGACCGGGTGAGAATTTACCCCCAACCCCGCAAAACTGACCACGGATGCATGCGCTCTGTGTCAACAGGTCAAGGAACAGAATGAGCAGCAAACATGAGACGGATGAGTCTTTTAATAGAAAAACACACGTGCAACAGTATCAACACACATCTCTCGCAATCCACAGTGCTGAACTTCAGTTCTTCACCTTGGGGGGTGGCCTGTGAGAGGAAGATAGATGATGAAGAAAGGTCCCCAGGATCATGGCACTCTGGGTGCAAGAGACAGAGATGTCTGTCCTGGTGCACCGCTTGGCCCCTACTCACCTGTACACTCCCACGACCACGGCGTGGTCTCTTTCATATGGCTCGAGGGTCAACTGCTCTTGTGGCTTCATGTTCTCCTGTTGCATCTTTTTCACTTCGGAGGCAAACACGGCCTCGGCTGAGGCTGTGGAGTCAATGCAGTTGGCCTGCAGAGGAGAAAGGACTGATTGATGTCTGCGACAGGGTTTTGCACTGTCTTCCTTTTGTGTGCTCTTTAAACCAGATGTTTTCATTAGTAATTCAAGTAAAATTCGGTGCTATGGTTCGAATGTGTCCCCCAAAGTTCACTTGTTGGAAACTTAACCCTTAAATACAACACAGTTGAGAGATGATTTAGGTCATGAGGGCTCTGCCTTCCTGAATAGACTAAAGCTATTATCACAAGAATGGGTTCCTGATTAAAAAGATGATTATGCCCCCTTTCTATCTTGCTCACCCTTCTGCCAATGGATGAAGGCCCTCACCAGATTCAGATCCCGAATCTTGGACTTTAAAGCCTTTGGAACTGGGAGCCAAATAAATTTCCATTCATTATCAATTACCCCGTCTATGGCATTCTGTGATAGCCACACAAAATGGACTAAGACCCTTGGGTTTAGGAAATGTGATAAAAGACTTAACTTAAAAAGTTTTTGACTGGGTACAGTGGCTTGTGTCTGTAATCCTAGCACTTTGGGAGGCTGAGGCGGACAGCCTGCCTGAGCTCGGGAGCTCCAGACCAGTCTGAGCAATATGGCGAAACCCCATCTCTAGTAAAAATACAAAAATAGCCAGGTGTGGTGGCACAAGCCTGTAGTTCCAGCTACTCAGGAGGCTGGGGCATTAGAATTGCTTGAACGTGGGAGGTGGAGGTTACAGTGAGCCAAGATTGCATCACTTCACTCCAGCCTGGGTGACAGAGCAAGACTCTGAATCTAATTCAAAATAAAAAAGTTTTTAATTTCTTTTGGATTTGAAGCAGGAAGCCTTAAACAGTCCTATTTATCTAAAAGCATGTGTTTAAAATTTACACCCAGTATGGTTTGGTTTATTTCTACTTCCTCCTTTTTAATAATAGTAATAATGGAGTTGAGAATAAAAAAACAAACGTAGCAAAAGGCTAACAATAGTGAACCTTGTGAAGGGTACATGGGAGAGTTCTCCGTTATTTCCAAATAATAACGTTGAGAAAGATGCACCTAGCTTTTATCTAGCATCTCTTCTATACCAGGATCTTTTCTAAACACTTCACATATATTGACTAATTTGATCCTGTCATCCACCCTGAAAAAGACTGGACTAATAGTTCTATTTCACAAATGAAGAAACTGAGGCACATAGATAGGTTAAGTAACTTGCTCAGTCACACAGCAGGCTGGAATTAAACTCAGATGGTTCCAATGCAAGATGAATAAAAAAATTAAAAATTAAAAATTAAAATAAACTCAGATGGTCAGACTCAATTTGCACTTAACCACTGCACTCTCCTGCCTCTTTAAATCCAAAGCTATAGTTTTGCAGTACTGGCCCCCGTTTTGGGTGGCCATTTGACAGACACAGATAGAGAAGATACCGCCTTAGAGCACTGCCACCCCAGCTTAGACTCCTCCAAACCCCGCACCTTAATGGAAATCACAAAGTGTCCTCCATTACGCAGGAAGGTGTGAGCATTCAGGGCCACAATCCGAGTCTGGTCTGGCTGGGCCACATCGGCAAAGATCACATCCACCATTGCTAAGGAGAAAGGGGATGCAGTTAAAAGCTAGAGTCACAGGGATCATCCCCGATCCTCCCATGGGGCCTATGCTCATCACCAGCGGGTTCCTGGGAGATTCTCCCTGCCTCCAGTTTCACTCCCCACCTCCACTGGTCCCCCTCCCTCCACAGTATCCCAAAATGATCCAAAACCCACAGTCACATCATTCATTCACTTTTCTTGTAAACCATGGTTGCCACCTACTCTGTGGCCAGCCCTGGGCCGGGCGTGGGGGACACAGAGACGAGTCAGACCCGGACCCTGCCCTCGAGACGCTCCCAGGTCTGGTGGGGAGACAGACATGTCATCAAAACGACAAGTAAGAGTAAATGCGCACTTATAGGCAAGAGTGTCTGCAGGGCTGTGAAATGAAAACAAGCTGCAGAACAAGGGGGATGGTATGAGTACATGGGAAAAAGAAAATCTCACAGGAGGAAAAATGAGCAGAATGAAAAATAATGTTTAAGGCAGTGTGACTTTAAAAATGAAAAGATGGTATAATGAAAATTGATTATTTAAAACTTGGGAAAAGCAGACATCAAACTGTTCTCATCAATTACTTCTTGGGGGTGGTTCATAAGGCTTTTCAACTTTTACCTTATACCTCTGAAGGTTTTTTAAAACAAAGTCATTAATATTCATAATGGGCCCCTCTGGGTCAAGCCATGCTCAGTTTCTGTTTTCTGGGCTATGCTCTCACCAGACAACAATAAGGACCCAGAGGAGGCTTTTGTGCAGGGGCAATGTAATAAACACAGAAGGCAAGAAATACAAGAGACCTAAGAGATGGGGAGGAGACTGAAGGAAAGGAGGCTGGCCCTCCAAGAGTAGCTTCCAAGACTCTGAAGTCAAGCTGCTGCCTCCACAGCCTCACCTAGCTCCCCTTACCCCTTTATATTCCTGCAAACTCAAGAGGTCTGCTCAACCACTCCAACTCCATCCAAATCAGGGGTCTACTGGCTTCTTCCAGGAGCCTGCAGTGGCCTGTCCTACCCCACCGGGGCCACCCCCAGACTCCTCACCGATGAGCATGCGGTATTTGTGTGGGTGCCGAGCATCCTCAATCACAGGAATAATATTGGTCCTCTTCTTGGCCAAGTTAATGAGGTCACGGCCAGAGCGGTGGGAGAACTCAACTGCATAGACTAGACCATCCTAAAATGAATTAAAAATTAAAGAACAATCATGATGCTAGTTTTCACGTATGCAGTGCCTCCTTTAGGCCCATATACTATATATAGCATCTCTTCCCACCCCAAAATCAAAACCCTACCACTATTGTTATCATGTCCATGAATAAATTGAGGTCCAGAGACAAAGTCACTGGCCAAGAGTTATTCATCAGGTAGCAAAAGTACCCAATCCATTTGCCTGGTCTGAGAGCCTAGGCTCCCAAAAAAGGGTTAAAACTAGGATGGAGGCACAGAGATGATGTAACAATGGGTCAACCACTGCTTTAAGCTCCTTATGGAAATTAACTCATTTAATTTTCACAAGTCTATGTTCCAAAGAGGTAAACTGAGGCTTAGATGGGTTAGGTAACTTTCCTGATTAAAGCCTGAGGGTTTTTTTTTTGAGACAGAGTCTTGCTCTGTCACCTAGCCTGGAGTGCAGTGGCGCAATATTAGCTTACTGCAACCTCTGCCTCCCAGGTTCAATCAATTCTCCTGTCTCAGCCTCTCGAGTAGCTGGGATTACAGGCACACGCCACCATGCCCAGCTAATTTTTATATTTTCAGCAGAGACAGGGTTTTACTCTATCGGTCAGGCTGGTCTCCAACTCCTGACCTCAAGTGATCTACCTGCCTCAGCCTCCCGAAGTGTTGGGGTGACAGGCATGAGTCACCTCGCCTGGCCAAAGCCTAGGGTTTTAAGGCCCTACACTCAACAGCTTATAAACATGTAAAGTAACAAAGGGTACCAGAGTGGGATGTGCGGGTGCCAGGGGCCCTTTAAATGGGAAGCCTATTATACAACCACACAGAAATGCAGGCTCAGAAACCGAGATCTCCTGGTTCTTGCTAAAGAAACCAGAAGAGCAGGTTTTAGGGGCATCACATTTTAAAGAGGACCATCAAATCAAATAGTCTGGTATCTATACTCCCAGCTGTCTCTCTAAGGTTGGTTACCCACACCCACATCTCTTGCCTTGAGGCCAAGAACCCAGGAGCAAGGTTGAATGACACTATCTGGTTCAAGCTGCTCCTTTACTTGCAGGCACTGTGAGAGAAAAGGGCCTTGCCCTAAGTCACACAGTACAGGCAAACAGTCAAATCCTGATATTCTAGGTTGGCAGAGGGGAGGCAGCCTTTGCCTCCTGCCCGACTCTCTATCCACCCACTCACCGGACCGACGATGTCAGAGACATGGGAGACAGTGGTGCCCGAGGCAGCCCCGAGGTAGAGCACTTTGGCCCCCGGTCTGATGTGGATCTGGTCCACACCACCCAGGATTGCTGCTGCCAGCTTGGAGCGGAAGGGGTTCCAGGCTCTGTACTCAACTTTGTCATCTCCTTCCTAGACCAAGAGACGTGGGGATGAAAGTCAGTGCTAGACTCTTCTGCAGGACCTCACTGCCCTTAACCCCGGGGCCCTTGAAAGGAACTGGGCCGTTCTATCACTGCACAAGAACCCCACGTGCATACAGAGCAGTGACCATGTCACATGCAGTCGCTGCTCTCATGGAGATCACTGACTCAAGGGGCAGCAACAGCATACACACAGAGTAACAGTAAAAGCAGCACTCGTTCAACAAACGCACTGTGCCAGCACCCACCGTGGGCCAGACCCTGCTCTAAGCCCTGGGGATACAAGACAAGGATCCCTGCTCAGAAGGTGTGAGTATTCACCAAGCTAACTAAATATAACATGGCATGTGAGATGGTGACAGATGTCAAGGAGAGAAAACAAAGCCAGGAAAGAAGATACAAAGTTTGGGAAGCAGGGCAAGGAGCAGGTGAAAGTGAAAAAGGGGACCAGGGAGGGAGTGAAAGGCAGATTCCGAATAAGACCACCAAAGGAGACAAAGGACCATTCAAGTTATCTGAGGAAGGACATTCCCAGGAGAGGTAAAGCCATTAGGAAAGGCCCAAGGCAGCCCCTGGCCTCAAAGAAAATGACATGGGATAACAGGACAGGGCAGCCTGGAGAAGCAGATGATAAGAAAGCAGCCTCCCACAGAGCTGGAGTGGGAACAGCAAGGCCAGGGTGGCTGGAGGGCACCTGGTCAGGGGGACAGGAGACAGGGCCAGGGAGCAGGGAGGGGGAACTAGAATGTGCAGGGCCTTGGAGGCCACAGTGAAGAGTCAGGACTGGAACCTGAAGGCAGTGGGGAGTCACAGAAGGCGGGTGAGGAAGGAAGCAGACAGTGTGGTTTACATATTTTGACGATCCTCCAGCTGTCATGTGCAGGACACAGGGTGAGGGCAGACACACCAGACTACTGGCTACACCCTCAGCTGTGCCCCTGGGGGCTTGGACAGGGTCCCAGGTCTTACCGGAATTGAGACTCTCTTCTCTCCATAAACTGATTCCCCAGGGACCAGGTTCTTGGTGACCAGCGCATCTTCCTTTCCTCGACAAATGAAGACACCTGGTTGAGGGGATCAGAGCAGGCCTGAGGACCCCCGGCCCCTTCCTGCCTGGAAGCTCAGCCGGCTCTGGCCTTCCTCACTCACCCTCATGCCGATGCGGCTCTACCATCACGTTCTTCCCCGACTGGTTTCCTTTTTTTCCTCCCCGACCACGACCCCGGTTGCCACCAGAATGGTAGCCTCCACCTATAAAGGAGAGGCACAACAGGAGAGGAAGATCCTGCATCTCCACCCTCCCCACTCCCGGCCTCAGGAAGCCCTCCTCCATAACCCCTCGCCAACCTTACTCACCACCTCTTCCTCTTCCTCCTCCTCCGCCGCCGCCGCCGCCGCCGCCGCCGCCACCACCGCCGCCGCCTCCTCCTCCTCGTCCACGACCCCTAAAGCCTCCGCCTCGACCTCGGCCCCCACCATAGCCCCCTCGGCCTCCACGACCACCACGGTCACCAAAGCCCCCTCGGCCACCAAAGCCACCCCCACGGGAACTGAAACCTGTGGTGGAAAAACAAAAGCAGGAATCAGGGCAATGAAGCTTAGAAGGTTAAACAACCTTGTACCCAGCAATACCACTCTGGCAAGAAACCTAAAAAATGTGCCTGTGTGCACCAGGACGCATTTCCAGGAATGCCCACGGCAAAAGAATAGCAGGACTCACACAAATGTCCACCAACAAATAAACCAGAAGATATTCACAATCAAGATCATCAATATGATCTTCAGTTATATACAACAGACCAATAAACGTTACAATTTTTTTTGCTTAGTGCTTTTTTTTGAGACAGGGTCTCACTATGTTGCCCAGGCTGGAGAGCAGTGGCAGAATCATACCTCACTGCAGCCTTGAACCCCTGGGCACAAGCAATGCTCCTGCCTCAGTCACGGAAGTAGCTAGGACTACAGGTATGTGCCGCTACCCCTGGCTAATTTTTTTTTTTTTTTTGTAGAGATGGGGATCTCACTATGTTACCCAGGCTGGTCTCCAGGTCCTGGCTCAAGTGATCCTCCTGTCTTGGCCTCCTAAAGTGCTGGGATTACAGGCATCAGCCACCACATCCAGCCACAATCATATTCCCAATAAAAGGGGCAAGGGAATGAGAAATGCTAAACTCATGATATCTGTTAATGGGAAGGAGATATTAACATGAGGTTGGGACAGGGGAGGAGTACGTGAGTAAATGCAGTTACTGTTAATATCCTAGTTTCTTTGGTTGCATAGCAGATTCACAGAATTCATTCCACGTCAATATGAATTACTGTGAAGAGTGAGCCCTGCAGAGGAGCACATACCATGACAATAGAGCCCCCTAGACCCTGGAAACATCTTCATACCCCCCAACTCCTGACAAAGTGTCAACCCCAACCCCAAAACAGAGGGAAATACAGCATGATATCATCCGTAACTCATCTCCCTGCTTCCAAGGTTAAAGAAGTCTCTCTCAGCTCAGGGGGAAAACAAGAAAAAGCAAAACAAACGGTCATTTAAGGATGGCTGCACTTTTTTGTTATTTTTGTAGAGATAGGGTTTTACCAAGTTGGTCAAGCTGGTCTTAAACTCCTGACCTCAGGTGATCTGCCCGCCTCGGCCTCCCAAAGTGCTAGGATTACAGTCGTGAGCTACCGCACCCAGCCAAAAGTGTATCTTTTCATAGCTATTCCTAATTTAATCTTTAAAAATGAATGGTTTTCATTTTCTTTTTTTGAGACGGAGTTTCGCTCGTTACCCAGGCTGGAGTGCAATGGCGCGATCTCGGCTCACTGCAACCTCCGCCTCCTTGGTTCAGGCAATTCTCCTGCCTCAGCCTCCTGAGTAGCTGGGATTACAGGCACACACCACCATGCCCGGCTAATTTTCTGTATTTTTAGTAGAGACGGGGTTTCACCATGTTGACCAGGATGGTCTCGATCTCTTGACCTCGTGATCCACCCGCCTCGGCCTCCCAAAGTGCTGGGATTACAGACGTGAGCCACTGCGCCTGGTTTTCATTTTCGAAGCTCCCAAACATAATCAAAAGTTGTTTACTTTTTATCTTCTACGCCCTCTACAGCCCAGTTTTCACACAACAGCTAATAAGTGCTGTTTTAAAACAGCAAGATCTCATCATGTCCTTACCCAAATCCCTCCCATGGTTTTCCACATCAAAAATGAAATTAAAAAATGCCTTTCCCTGGCTTACAAAGCCTGAAGTCAAAGCCTAAAATCATTAGGCTTTAAATTCTGATTTCATTGTTCTGGGCACAAGGTCTTCCTAAAGCTCTCCAGGTGACTCCAACTGAGAACCATCATCTTAGGGATCTGGCCTGTGCTAACTTCCCCGACTTCATTCTCTCGATCCTGGGCCCCATGCTCTTCCCCACCAACCATACACAGTCCAGCTTCTAAATCTTTACCAAGTGCGGTTCCCACTCACTGCCCGCTTCCTGCAGACATGTGCACCGCTCACTCGCTCCTTCACTGCATTCTGGTCTCTGATGAAATGTTAGTTCCTCAGAAGTGCCTACTTTGGCCACCGTACCTTAACCCTGATTTATTTCCCTTCAAATCAGCTATCACATGTGCCATTTGTAATATTATTAACACCGCCTTACCCTGATTTATTTCCCTTCAAATCAATTATCTCACGTGGCATTTGTAGTATTATTAACACCTGCCTCCCCGACTAGGCTCAAGCTACCAATGGGCAGAGATTTTTAATTGTTTTGACCACCACATCCCCAGAACCCTGCACAACACCTGGCACAAAGTATGGGCTCAATAAATGTTAAATGAGCACCGGCTGCTGGTGATTCTTAAACCGCGGACCAGGCCTCAAGGAGGAAGCACCCTCTGTATGTTCAGAAGGTAGGTGGGTGATCCATCAGATCACCAAGGAAGTGCTGATCACTCCCCACAAGGATCCCATATGGAGAGATCGCCAATGTTATTGCCACTCTCAACCCTAGTGCATAAGCAAGGTTCACAGTTTTGAAAACTTCATCTGTAAGACATAAAGATAATACAGTGCCAGGCCGGGCACCGTGGCTCATGCCTATAATCCCAGCACTTTGGGAGACCCAGGCAGGTGGACAGTTTGAGACCAGGAGTTCAAGATAAGGCTGGCCAACATAGTGAAACCCTGTCTCTACTAAAAATATAAAAAACTACCCAAGCGTGGTGGCACGTGCCTGTGATCCCAGCTACTCGGGAGGCTGAGGCACAAGAATCAATTGAACCCAAGAGGTGGAGGCTGCAGTGAGCCGAGATGGTGCCACCACACTCCAGCCTGGGTGACAGAGACAGATTCTGTCTCAAAAACAAACAAATACTGGGCCAGGCATGGTGGCTTATGCCTGAATCCCAGCACTTTGGGAGGCTGAGGCAGGCAGATCATGAAGTCAGGAGTTCGAGACCAGACTGACCATTATGGTGAAACCCCATCTCTACTAAAAATACAAAAATTAGCCAGGTGTGGTCGCACATGCCTGTAATCCCAGCTACTCAGGGGGCTGAGGCAGGAGAATCACTTGAACCTGGGAGGAGCAGGTTGCAGTGAGCCAGCCGAGATCACGACACTGAACTCCAGCCTGGCAACGGAGCAAGACTCAAAAAAAAAAGTCCTGGGAAGTGCTGGCATGTGCATGGGGCACAGTGGGCATAAGTGTAAACTTTCAATCCCAGATACTCACATCTCAACCCATTTCAGGTCCTGGAGCTTTTGGGGGAAAATGTACCAAAAGTACCCACTCCTCAGAGAAAACACATGTTCACACAAACTTTTCCAGTAAGTTTTTTTTGGGGGGAGGGAGCAAGGGGAGTCCACAATCCCCCTGATTTACAATCTGCTCTCCTTCCACAGCTTTCTGTATCTCAAAAACAGCAATTCCATCATTCCAGTTACACACCCCCAAACCCTTGGTTATCCTCGACTCTGCTCACATACCCACATACAATCTGTTGGTTCTGTCTTCAAAAGCATGTAAAACTCAGCACATCTGCGGCTCCCATCCTGGTCCACCACACCATCTCCTAGCTTACGGCAACAAACTTCCCACTGAGGTGCCTCCTTCCACATTTGCCACCCTGAAGTCTTTCTACACATCGAGGCAACAAGAATCCCTTTTAAAAAATGTCAGACTGGCCGGGCGCGGTGGCTCAAGCCTGTAATCCCAGCACTTTGGGAGGCCGAGGCGGGTGGATCACGAGGTCAACAGATCGAGATCATCCTGGTCAACATGGTGAAACCCTGTCTCTACTAAAAAAAATAAAATAAAATAAAAAATTAGCTGGGCATGGTGGCGCATGCCTGTAATCTCAGCTATTCAGGAGGCTGAGGCAGGAGAATTTCCTGAACCCCGGAAGCTGAGGCTGCGGTGAGCCGAGATCGAGCCATTGCACTCCAGCCTGGGTAACAAGAGCGAAACTCCGTCTCAAAAAAAAAAAAAAAAGTCAGACTGCACCATGCACCTGCTCAAAATCTCCCAAAGGGTTCTTCTCTCACTCAGACTAAAAATCGTTACTAAAGAGCTAACACCTGATAACTTCCACAGCTTCACATTCTACCACGCAATGAAGGAAAGATGGAAGAAGGGGTATCCTCCATTCCTGAGGGAATCACAGACCAGGATGCCTGCAGGCAAGCCAGGATCTCAGTATGAGATACCTGACCTAGCATCCCCTACCCTACTTCATCAGGAGATCCCCAAACGCGGAAGAGAAAGGGAGCTTTAGGAGAAGGGCACGGATCCACACATCTCCTGCCAAATGACCCCCATCTCTCTACACACACACACGCGCGCGCGCAAGAAAGCAAGCCTGTACTAGCAAAACAGATCCCTTGGGCCACGGTGGAAAATTCTCCGAACTCAGTGAAGCAAGTTCTCACAGAAGAAATGAGTGGGAGTTGGGCAGGCAAGGAGATGGAGGAAGCACTTAAGACACCACGGAGGGGGATCCTAATTTTGTTCTCTTTGAGAAAGATAAAGGTAACAATTAGAACCAATACTATATGTCAAGCACTGTGCTATTTTTTTTAACGTCGCTTAATCCTAACTGCCGCTATTTTATTGATGAGAAAACTGAGGCTCAGAGACGTAAAGCCACTTGCCCAAGGTCACACAGCAGGCTAAGAAGCTGACCCAGAACTGAAACACTGAAATGAGGCCCTTCTGCTGTTAAAGCCAGGACCCTCATCGTTCCACCATGAAGGGAGTGGGTTCAGCAAAATCTAGTGGAAAATTGAAATAATAAAACTACTTATGTCCTGTGACAACCACCCACCCCACCACCCCGATCTAATGCCGAGCTTGTGAAGTCTCGCCGCGGAGGTGGAAATCTTAGGCTCCACATCTCCACTCCATCCCCAGGGATCCGCCCCCCTGTAAGTGCAGGCGGGAAAGTGAGCCAGAGAGCGCCGCACACGGCCAAGTGGGGAGTCCTCATCCACTCCAGCCCACTCGGAGAAGCTGGGTTGGGGGATAAGGGGATGATGGTAGTGGCGGCGACAGAGGAGTCAAACAGAGAGGCTTCCCACACCCCGCTCCGAGACCCAAGGTCAGGAACCCTCCATCTCCAATCCAAGCTTGATTCCCAAAACCCACGCCCAGAGATCCAAGGATCCAGACTCTGAGCTAAGACCCTTGAGTGCCGCCTCCTGCCCAATATCCAAAATCCCTATTAGACGGCCTCAATGAGACGAACCCCAGGTCAGGACCCCCAATGCCAGGCCCAAGGCCTTCGACTCACGACCGTGACCTCCGAAGCCAGTCACAAACCCCTAAACCTCCTGGACTCAGGATCAATCCCAAGGCGGGACCAAGATCCCCCTTCCCACGAGACCGGAACCCAAGCTCAGAACCCCTGCTCCCTAGGCCAAGGCCCCATCCCTCCGATTCTGGCCTAGCACCAGGATTCCCTCCCGGCCTCCGTCCCTGACCCGGGACACCCACCCAGGCCTGACCTGGCTTCATGAGCCCTGGGTTGTGCAGCTCCCGGGTCCGCGGCGTCCGCAACTCCACGAGTCCGGGCTTTCGCACGTGGAAAAGAGCGCAGGCGCGCGGCGACGTGCGGCGCGTAACGCAACCACGTAGCCCCGCCCCCGAGCACTTCTCCGCCGGGAGCTCGGCGCACGCGCACTGTGCCTGGATTCTCGAGCCTGTCGACACACCGCCCCTGGCCCTCGCTCTCTGCCCTCCCTGCATCTTCTGTGCAGCGGTCGCCGTAAACTCGCTTTCGGTTTCTCCTTCCCCAGTGTGAGCACCCCAATAATCAGGGCTCATAGTAAGGCCTTCACACAGGCTGTGCCCTCTTTTGTATTCCTAGCTAACTCCCAGAGTCTCCTGTACACCCAAAAAGGCTTCCTCGACCCATTTTCAGCCCCAAGAACAGTGACCGACTATGGGCTCCCATCATACAAACACTTGTGCACCTCGTGTGTACCAGACACTGTTCTAGGAGCTGGGAATACCGCGGTGTACGAGACATAAAAATCACTCGACAGGGCGCGGTGGCTCACGCCTTTAATCCCAACACTCGGAGGGCCAAGGTGGACGGATCCCAAGGTCAGGAGTTAGAAACCAGCCTGACCAACACGGTGAAACCCTGTCTACTAAAAATACAAAAATTAGCTGGGCATGAGCACGCCTGTAATCCCAGCTACTCAGGAGGTTAAGGCAGAATTACTTGAACCTGGGAGGCGGAGGTTGCGGTGAGCTGAGATCACGCCACTTCACTCCAGCATGGGCGAGAGAGCAAGACTCCGTCTGAAAACAAAAATCCACTCTCCTGGAGCTTATCTTTTTAGTGGGAGAGATAGACATCAAACATATTGAATGTTAGATGGTAATAAATGCTTTGGAGAAAATAACAGCAGGGAAAGGGGATAGGGATTTGGGAGGGCAAGTGATTTTTTTTTTTGGCATGGTGGTCAAGAAATGCATCAGATGACTTTTGAGCTAAAGAGCTGAAGGAAGTGAGGAGTGAGGCATGCACCTATCTAGGGGAAGAGAGTTCCAGGCAGGGAAGAGATCTGTAGATGCAGTGGTCCTGAGGAAGGAAAGATAGGAGAAGTTGGAGAGACAATGAGGAGGGTTGGTTGGGGCAAAGTGAGCAAGGTAGAGTGTGAGGAGATAAGGGCGGGTAGCTGAAAAGGGCAGATTGTGCAGAGCTTCGTGGGACATAGTGAGGACTTCGGCAGTAAGATGGAATCGTGGAAGGGTCCTAAATAGAGAAGGAGTGTGATCTGACACAGGTCCCTCTGGCTGCATGTGAGAAGCAGACTGCAGGTGTGAGGGTGGAAGCAGGAAAACCAAGGACTGGCTGCTGCAATGAATCAGGATGGAGACAGGTGAACAAGATAAGAGTGGAGGCAGAGAGAGGCATCAGGGATGAACAGATTCTGCATAAGAATTTTGGCAGGGGGCAGTGGCTCACTGCAATCTCCACCTCCGAGATTCAAGAGATTCTCCTGCCTCAGCCTCCCAAGTAGCTGAGATTACAGGCATGTGCCACCACGCCCGGCTAACTTTGTATTTTTAGTAGAGGTGGGGTTTCTCCATGTTTGTCAGGCTGGTCTTGAACTCCCAACCTCAGGTGATCCACCCACTTCGGCTCCCAAAGTTCTGGGATTACAGATGTGAGCCACTTAGCCCATCCTGTACACAATTTCTATTCCTTTGAGTATATACCCAACAATGGGGTTGCTGGGTGGAATGGTAATTCTAAGTTCTTTCAGAAATTGCCAAACTGCTTTCCACAATGGCTGAAGTATTTACACTCCCACCAGCTGTGTATAAGTGTATAAGCATTATCTTTTCTCTAAAACCTCACCAGCATGTTATTTTTTGACTTTTCAGTAATAGCCATTCTGACTAGTGTGAAACACTATCTGAGAGACATTGGAAGCATTAGCATGTCCCCAATGATTAGTGATGTTGAGCATTTTTTCATATAACTACATAATTTTAGGTAACAGGGCATCTGTGGCCGAGGTTCCTTCTTAGGCAGCTTACTTGACCTCTCTGAAGAACCTCTAGCCTTACTGTCATCCAATTTCCACACTCCTGACAACATCACAGCTGACAATCACCATGACAATGACCAGAAGAGACCAAAAAAGGACAAAGAAGAGGTGGCTCTTTGTTTCCAAGAAAATCTCCATCCCTTCCCAAGAAAAAGCATAAATATTCCTCCCCTTGCTTTTAATGCTCAACACATTCATTGAGAATATCTTTTATCTGTAACCTCCCCGTTTTGAAGAGCTGATAAGTTGATCTGCAAGCTACACTCCCCATTTCTCCAATGCCATTGGCAATGAAGAAAGCCTGGACTGCCTGAACCCGGGAGGAGGAGGTTACAGTGAGCTGAGATTTCACCGTTGTACTCCAGCCTGGGTGACAAGAGGGAAACTCTGTCTCAAGAACTAATGAAGGAAAGAAAGGAAGGAAGGGAGGGAGAGAGGGAGGGAACAAAGAGGATACGAGTAATTACATTTAGGGCTCACCCAGATAATCCAATCAAGGATAATCTCGCTGTCTCAAGACCCTTAATCACACCTGCAAAGACCACTTATCCGAAAAGGCAATATTTGCAGGTTCAAGAGATTAGGATCTGATATCTTTGCAGGGGTGGGGGCATTTTTCAACCTACCACAAAATATCTCAAACTTAACACATAGTAGGTGCTCAAACACATTTATTTATTCATTGCTTTGTTTTATTTTTTATTTTGTAGAGATGAGGTCTCCCTGTGTTGCCCAGGCTGGTCTCAAACTCCTGGACTCAAGAAATCCTTCCACCTTATCCTCCCAAAGTGCTAGGATTATGGTGTGAGCATCACTCCTGGCAAAAACACATTTATTGAATGAATGAAGGAATGTCCACAGCAAGGTCATAAGGGCTGGCATTGGGTACACCTGTCAGTGAAAACTCAAATTTTTGTGGGGTTTTTTGTTGTTTTTGAGACAGAGTCTCACTCACTCTGTCACCAGGCACCAGGGTGGAATGCAGTGGCTCGATCTTGGATTCACTGCAACCTCTACCTCCTGGGTTCAAGCAATTCTCCTGCCTCAGCCTCCTGAATATCCAGAACCACAGGCGCATGCCACCATGCCCAGCTAATTTTTTGTATTTTTTAGTAGAGATGGGGTTTCACCATGTTGGTCTAAATGGTCTTGATCTCTTGACCCCCGATCCACCCACCCTGCCTTCCCAAAGTGCTGGGTTTACTGGCGTGAGCCACCGCGCCTGGCCAATTCTTAGGTTTTAAGGCAATTTGTATTTCCTTTTCTATGAACGATTCCAATCGTTTGCCTATTTTTCAAGTGGAATGTTGTTTTTTATTCTTTATTTTTAGGGCCTCTTAATTCTTTTTCTCGAAAGGAAATCGATCCCAGGTGACGGTTGACAGCAAAATTCAATAGAAAGCACTGGCTATGGTAGAGGACACATCTGGATTCAAATCTAGGCTCCATTATTTACAAACTGTTTGCCCTTGGGCAAGTTATTTAACTTCACTGATCTTATTTCTTTGTCTATTCCCATTTCACAGAGTAATTTTGAAGTTCAGAAATACTGTACACAAAGAGCCTTACATATTATATGCATTCAACATGTTTAGGGTTCTTTCAATTGCCTGTTTATATCCTCAACCCATTTTTTTGTTGTTGTTTTGAGATGGAGTCTTGCTCTGTTGTTGCCCAGGCTGAAGTGCAGTCGTGTGATCTGAGCTCACTGCAACCTCTGCCTCCTGAGGTTCAGGCGATTCTCCTGCCTCAACCTCCAGAGTAGCTGGGACTACAGGTGCATACCACCCCACCTGGCTAATTTTTGTATTTTTTAGTAGAGATTGGGTTTTTCCATGTTGGGCAGACTGGTCTTGAACTCCCGACCTCAGGTAATCCGCCTGCCTCGGCCACCCAAAGTGCTGGGATTACAGGTGTGAGCCACCACATCTGGCCAACCCATTTTTTTCTAATTGGGTTCTTGGGATCTGTTTGCATATTGTGGATATTAATCCTTGGTTAGATTTGTTGCAAAGCTTTCCTGCAAGTTTGTTTTTGGTTATTTATTTATTCATGGAATAGGTACTGAGCACCTACTCTGTGGCAGAGACTGTGCTAGGAGCTGCAAATAAAGTAGTGAATGAAGCAGATACAGCCTCTGCCCTTAAGCTATTTCTAATTGAAGAGAAATACAAACAAAAGTAATTAGAAAGTGTGACAAAGGCTAAGAAGGAATTTAGCAAAAGGGTGGGGCAGAAGGGGATCCACTTTTGGTGGGGGTATCATGAAAGTCCCCTCTAAGTTAATTAACATTGAAGATGGCATTGAAGGATGTGAAAAAGCCAGTCATGTCATGAGTGGAGGGACAAGCATATTACAAAGGACTGAAGCTGCAAAACTCGGCACATTCAATAAATTGAAAGATCGCATTCCCAAATCATAATTGGCAAGGAGGATAGTGATGGGAGATGAGTCAGAAGCGGTTGACAGGGCCTCATAGGACAAGGTTAAGGAATTTGATTTTATTATAAGAGAAATGTATAATTATATTATATGTATATACATATATATATATATACACACACACACACACACACATATACATATATATAATCATTACTATTTTTTTTAAGCGACAGGATCTTGCTCTGTTGCCCAAGCTGGAGTGCATGATGCAATCACAGCTCACGGTAACCTCAAACTCCTGGACGTAAGCAATCATCCCACCTCCCCAGTAGCTGGAACTACAGACATGCACCGCCACACCTGGCTAATTTTTAAATTTTTTTGTAGAGACAGAAGCTTGCTATGTTGCCCAGGCTGGTCTTGAACTCCTGGCCCCAAGCAACCTATTTATATTTTAAGGAAAATTCTCATGGCAGCTGTGACAATGGATTACAGAAGGAAAAGATCAGACAGTAGGCTACCATGTTATTGACAGAGTTAGGATAATGGCTTGTACCACGTGGTGACAGTGAGCATAATAATAAGGCAGATTTCAGGTGTGTTTGTTGCTTGTTTGTTTTTTTTTTGTGTGTGTGTGTGTTTTTTTTTTTTCTGAGACAGAGTCTTGCTCTGTCACCCAGGCTGGAGTGCAGTGGCACGATCTCAGCTCACTACAACGTCCACCTCCCAGGCTCAAGTGATTCTCCTGCCTCAGCCTTCTGAGTAACTGTGATTACAGGTGCCCGCCACCACGCCTGGCTAATTTTTGTATTTTTAGTAGAGACAGGATTTCACCATGTTGGCCAGGCTGGTCTTGAACTCCTGACCTCGTGATCCGATCACCTGGACCTCCCAAAACGCTGGGATTGCAGGAGTGAGCCACCGAGCCTGGCCTTGGGTATGTTTTGAAACAGTTCAAAATGATTTGTTAAGGAACTGAGTGGATGGCAAGGGAGAGGAAGAAATCAAGAATAATTCCCCATTTTCCTGCTGCTGAACTTATTGGGTGTTGGTCCTGCTATTTAAGGAGGTAGGGAAGACCATCATGGGAAGGGGACAGATTTGAAAAGGAACCAAGACTTCAGTTTTTTACTTGTTGATTGCACTAACACATTAAATCTTCACTCCAGCTCTGTAAGTACTATCATTAACTCTGCTTTAAAGATGAGAAAACTGATCCAGAGAGCAATTAAGTAGCTTGCTAGGGTTATAAATGATAAAGCCAGAATCTATTGATCTCTCTCTCCATTTTCCACTCCTTCCCTCCATCCAATCATTTATCTTCTCTTTTTATTGAGACAGACTCTCACTCTGTCACCCAGGCTGGAGTGCAGTGGCACGATCATGGCTCACTGCAGCCTTGACCTCTCAGGCTCAAGTGATCCTCTCACGTCAGTCTCCCAAGTAGCTGGGACTACAGGCACGTACCACCACACCCTGCTAATTTCTGTATTTTTTGTAGAGATGGGGTCTCACTATGTTGCCCAGGCTGGCCTCAAACCCCTGGGCTCAAGCAATCCTCCTGTTCCAGCCTCCAAAAGTGCTGGGGTTACAAGCGTGAGCCACTGCGCCTGGCTGTTTAAATCCTCATCCATCCATTCATTCTTCTAATCACCCATCACCTCATCTTCTTAGTTCCCCACACACCATTTTCTCAATTCACCCATCCACCTCTTCACCCACTCATGCAATCATCCATCCATCCTCCCAGCCCCCAATAAATATCCACCACTTGCCAGCTTCCTCAGGCACCTGATACCTGCTGTGCAGGAGGAAAGTCAGGGATGAGAAGGCATGAGACAGACACACCAGCATGCAGCTTAGCTTAAGATATTTATTCAATGCTCTCACATTTGGCCTCTGCGACCCAGAAAAGGGGTAGAGCAGGGTAGGAGCACATGATGCATCCTTCAGACACTGCAACCTCCAGGAGGATCAGGTCATCTTCAGGAAGTCTTCATTCCCCGTGGATGACTGATCAGTCATAACTGCAAGAGACAGACACTTAGCACCTCCGCTTGCAGACTAACCATCCACCCTGACTGCCCTCATCCCATGAGGATCCAGGTGCCTCTGCCCCAAGAAGACTGGTTTTCATACTACATCCCTCACCATGGGGAGAAGTCCTGCGCTCTCCACTTCTCCACCGCTGGCTTCTGCTGGGAGTTATACCCATCATTGGTCTGGTCCCCGTCAAAGTTTCCACAGGCCCCACATAGTTTCCCAGCATGGTCATCGCTGACCATCACAGCCAGCTTCCCATCGGCTCCTAGCCACACCTGGACCCCTGCCTTCTGGCGGACTAGCAGGGAGCCATCAGGTGTACGACTCACGGACACAGATGCTAACTTCTCGGCTGGGAGATCCACTCGGAGACCATTCACCTGGTGGGGAGTGGGCAGAAAACACAGAGGTGAAGCCACAGCCATAGAAAAGCTGGATGTTACCAGGATGGAGAGACCCCAAACAAGATAAGTTCATGGAGCTAAATCAATGAGATGAAGACCTGGATGTTTGCACTATTTGGAGCAATGGATACATGAGAAGATAGCTGGACATCTGAATAGATGGATAGAAGGATGGAGAGTAGAGGGATGGAGATGGACCCATGGACCTATACAACCCCCCAAAGTCTGTCAAACAATCAAGCCCCAGGGTCATCCTGTATGGTTCTAGTTTTCTTTTTCTTTTCTTTTTTTTTTTGTGGGGCAGGGGGTCTCACTCTGTCACCCAGGCTGGAGTACAGTGCCATAATCTCGGCTCACTGCAACCTCCGCCTCCCAGGTTCAAGCAATTCTCTGCCTCAGCCTCCTGAGTAGCTGGGACTACAGGCACCTACCACCATACCCAGCTAATTTTTGTATTTTTAGTAGAGATGAGATTTCACCATCTTGGCCAGGCTGGTCTTGAACTCCTGACCACATGATCTGTCCGTCTCAGCCTCCCAAAGTGCTGGGATTACAGGCCAGAGCCACCATGCCTGGCCTTTCTTTTCTTTTTTTTTTTAAGATAGGGTTTTGCTGTGTCATCCTGGCTGGAGTGTGGTGGCGCAATCACGGCCCAGTGCAGCCCTGACCTCCTAGGCTCAATCCATCCTCCCACCTCAGCCTTCTGAGTAGCTGAGACTACAGAACTACAGGTGTGCGCCACCACACCCAGCTAATTTTTGTATTTTTTCTGTAAAGATGGGGTCTCTCACTATGTTGCTAGGCTGGTCTTGAACTTCTGGACTCAGGTGATCTGCCTATCTCAGCCTGGTTCTAGTTTGCAAAATAAAATAAACTTTGAGCACATCCTGTAAGTTGCTGGTTCCCTAACCAAAGCAATGTTATCCTTTATCTTTGCAATGCTGATGTCTGAAGGTAAGTAACGACTTTAGCAAATATAATAGTCATCTGAGAAAATTACTTTTTTTTCATCATGGGTTGCAGACCCAGTAACTTTATGAGTCTGTTTCCTTTAAATAACTGTTGTCTATGTTAGTTGGCGAATTAACCCTTCTAAAGTTAGACTCCCTAGAGAAACTTCCTTGAAAGAGTTCTTTTTTTTTAAGTGCTTTGTTTGCTTGTTTGTTTTGAGACAGAGTCTTGCTCTGTCACCCAGGCTGGAGTGCAATAGTGTGATCTCAGCTCACTGTAACCTCCACCTCCCAGGTTCAGGCAAATTCTCCTGCCTCAGCCTTCTGAGTAGCTGGGACTACAGGCATGTATCATCATGCTTGGCTAATTTTTGTATTTTTAGTAGAGACAGGGTTTTGCCATGTTGGCCAGGCTGGTCTCTAACTCCTGACTTCAAGTGATCTGCCTGCTTAGGCCTTCTAAAGTACTGGGATTACAGGCATGAGCCACCATGCCCGGCCCTCTAAATGCTTTTGTATCTGAGTTTTCCTCTGCCAGATGATTGGAGAGATCAGTAGATAGATCTGAAAAGACAGCTGGGTGGATGAGTGGGTGAATGGATGGAAGGATGGAAAGATGGATAGATGGATGGATGGAAGAAAGTAAAAAAAAGAAGACAAGAAGTAAGGAAATAGGAAAAAGAGAAAGGGGGTAGAATAGATGCTGGAGGAAGGGAGGAGAAAAAGGAGGATGGGCATAGTGAAGGATAGATGAAGACTAGCGGGTGGAAAGTCTCAGTACGGTAATGTCTAACTGAGTCTGAGCCATCTCTGTTATCCAGCACATGGCCTGGCACAAAAGGGGCAAGGCTAAGTTCATTCACAAAACCGTCTAGGTGCCATGCCCTGATCTGGGTACTGGTGATCAAGATGGACAGGATCCCTGCCTACCTGAGGCTTATAGTCCAGTGATGAACAAAGATGCTGAACATCTTCTGGGAGTCTCCTTCTAGGAGTCTGGAACTTTGGTAGGTGGATACCAAAATTCCAAAACCCCAGGCACTGAGACTCTAATGAACTTCCCTGGTAGACAACATTTCATGTTGCATCACAACTTATTGCTGGAGGAATTAAGCACATCCTATGTGACTCTATCAAGAAAGGACTCTCAGAAGCTTACACCTGATTTCCCTTGAACTTTGCATGATGCATCTTTTCTGTTGGTTGATTTCACTTTGTATCTTTTCCCTATGACACATCTTAGCCCTAAGTACAACTGTATGCTGAGTCCCATGAGTCCTAGTGAATCACTGAACCTGGGGGTGGTTACAGGGAAACCCTGACACATTATGTGACCCCCACCCCTAGCCTTGATCAATCACAGAACTTCCTCCCTGAAGTCACAGTGATTGGCTCCAGGGGTGGGCATGTGACCCAAACTAGCCCAATGAGATATAATCCTGGGTCTTTGGTTGAACCATTTTCTGCTAAGGTAGCTAAGCTGGTGGGGTATAGGCCTGGGCAGCTGGGGGTTGTCTTTACCCCTGCAAGTGGAAAGCCTGTTTGATAATAAGTTTATTTGGCAAATAGCAAGTCTCAAAGATAGAAGTACAAATTTATGATAATATTGCCAGGGCACCCAGATCCAGCCATTTCTGAGCCTCCATCCTTGGCTTTCCTAGTTATACGGACCAATAAATTCAATTTTGCTTAAGGCAGCTTGAATTTGGTTTTAAGTCACTTGCAACCAATAGAGTCTCAATTCATACTAATGTCAAAACTATTAAGTTACTTGAGTATGTTTTTGCTCCTCAAGAACTCAGCCAGAACAAAGGGACTAAGTTTGAAATACTGAGATAAAAACCAATCCAGAGACCAAACTGCAGAGACATGGATAAAGAAAACAGATTGCAAGACAGAAAGGAAGCCAGGAATGTGGGGACACTACAATCAGAAGAGCAAAAGCCCAGGGGAGACATTCCCCAGCCCCCACTCACAAACTTACCCACACACCCTTGTTTGGGGTCACTGTCACCATCCCATCCTGGAAGAAGATGTGGACCCGGCCCACAGCCTCAGCTTTGCCATGGCAGGTCTGGACATCAGCAACCACACGGTACCAGGGGATGGTCTTCTCTAGTCCTGGGCAGCGGGAAGAGAGCTCATAGACACCAGGAGAGGTGATGGCACCACGGGCACCATCAAAGGTGGTGAGGTTGGCACCCACAGACAGGAAACAGAGACCACGGGGAGCCCAGCAGTCCCGGGCTTCAGCCTGGACCTCACATATACGGCCTGGTGGGCAGCCAGCTGCCTGGCATGTCAGGACAGAGCTTGGGGAACAGGAACAGCGCTCGTTGCAGTCTGAGGTCAGCAGGGAGGAGTTCACCTGTGCACAGAAAGGGGCCAGGTTATGGTGGTGTGATGGATCACAAAAATGGCCTCGAACACTCCTTGAACCCTCTGTTTTTAAGCAGAGTGATTTTACAGACTCCCATTAAGAAACAGAATTTATTTCTCCCTCCCTATGAATCTGGATTGGCCATAAGACTATATTTAGTTCAATGACACACAGAAGAAGCAATGTTGTGCCAGGTTTAAGCCTAGACCTCAAGACACCTTACAGCTTCTCTTTCTCTCTCTCTCACAGAGATACATAGAACCTCACCCAGCCACCATGACAAGAAGCCTGGGCTAGCTCCCTAGAAGATGAGTGACCCCACGGAACATAGATAACTCTTCCAGCTCAGGCCACCCTAGACCAGGCAGCCTTCAGCTGACCCACCAGGTGACTACAGATATTATACATGAGTAAGCCCAGGGGATAGCAGAAGAACTGCCCAGCCAAGCCTAGCCTAAACTGCAGTCACAAAACTGCAAACTAAATGAATAATTGTTGTTTTAACCCACCACATTTTGGAGTGATCTGTAACCTAGCAAAAGCTAACCGATACAGGTAAGAAATGAAGAAATGTAACTAACAACATAAATGCCATCTCTGCACTGAGGATTTCCACATCTCTAGGCCAGACCTGTCCCCTGAACACCAAACTCACAAATCCAGGAAGATTTCTGGCATAGGCAGAGGGGTCAGGGCAGGGAAGGGGAAGCATAAGGAGCTGTGGGGGTTTAGAGGAGGCACCTAACCCAGCCTAGGGGGTCATGGATGGCTTTCAGTAGGCATTGAGACCTGAAGAAAAGAGCAAAATTTGGCTCCATGTGCAAGCAATGCAAGTTAGCATAGGGTGCTAATGGGTAGCCTTGGGCTGACTTCTCTATGTCACAGTTTCTTCATCTGTAAAATGGGGAAAAGAGCCATAGTATCTATTGCATAGAATTGCTGTGATTATTAAATGAATTAACATCCATAACATGGCTGGGAGAGGTGGCTCATCCCTGTAATTCCAGCACTTTAGGAGGCCAAGCCAGGAGGATCACTTAAGTTGAGCCCAGGTGTTTGAGACCAGCCTGGGTAACATAGCGAGACCACGTATCTACAAAAAAAATTAAATAATCAGCCAGGCGTGGCAGTGTGAGCCTGTGGTCCCAGCTACTCAGGAAGCTGAGGCAGGGAGATCACATGAGCCCAGGAATTCGAGGCTGCAGTGAACCATGATCACACCACTGTACTCCCACCTGGGAGGCAGCATGCAATCCTATCTCAATCAACAAATAAATAAAAATAAAATAACACGCATAACAAATATGGTGCACAGTAACAGCTCAAAAATCATTAACAAGAGTAAATCAATTCTGCAATTCAATTCACATTATTAAACGAGTATTAGGTGGGCCACCTATTCGCACTGTTGTAAACCGCTATTTCTTTTTACCCAGTGTGATGAACATGCAGGGAAAGGCCTAGGGTATCTTTCCTGCATCATTGAGCGTGATCCTCAGCTACCTATGCCACTAAGATGGGTGATTAGCCCCATTTTACAGGTGAAGAAAATGACGTTCAAGGAGGACCCAGCTGATGCCCCTACTCCCAGATATCAAGTCCTAATCCCTGTAATGAGTAAGTGTTACCTGATATGGGAAAAGGGTGTTTGCAGATGAGATGGAATTAAGAACATTTTTTTTTAAGACATGGGGGTCTCGCTATGTTGCCCAGGCTGGAGTGCAGTGGCTATTTACAGGCGCAATCCCGCTACTGATCAGCACGGGAGTTTTGACCTGCTCCATTTCCGACCTGGGCCAGTTCGCCCCTCCTTAGGCAACCTGGTGGTCCCCCACTCCCAGGAGGTCACCGTACTGATGCCGAACTTAGTGAGGACGCCTGATCAGCATAGTGCACTACAGCCCAGAACTCCTGGGCTCAAGTGCTCCTCCAGCCTCAGCCTCCCAATAGTTGGGACTACAGGCACACGCCACCTCACCTGGCGGAATTAAGGATCTTAAAATGGAAAATTTCTCCTGGATTATCCAAGTGGGCCTTAAATGCAATCATGTGTATCTTCATAAGAGGGAAGCAGAGGGAGATGTCACGACACACGCGGAAGAGGAGGCAGAGGTTGGAGTCATGTGGCCAGAACCAAGGAAAACCTGCAGCAACCAGCAACTGGAAGAGGCAACGAGCAGATTTGCCCCTAGATTTCTTTTTTCCTTTTTTCTTTAGAGAGAAGGTCTTGCTCTATAACATGATCAAGACAGTTGCAGGTGGGGCAAAAAGAAAAGAGAGAAGGTCTTGCTCTGTCACCCAGGCTGGAGAGCAGCATCGTGATTACAGCTCACTGCAGCCTCCAACTCCTGGGCTCATGCAATGGTCCCACCTCAGCCTCTTGAGTAGCTGGGACTATAGGCGTGCACCACCATGCCCAGCTAATTTTTTTTTTTAATGTAGAGATGGGATCTCAGTATGTTGTCCAAGCTGGTTTTGAATTCCTGGGCTCAAGTGATCCTCCTGCCTTGGCCTCCCAAAGGGCTGGGACTGCAAGTGTGAGCCACTGGGCATGGCATCCTCTAGATTTCTCTGGAGGGAGTTCCACCTTGTCAACACCTCAATGTCAGCCTGTGGTCATGGTTCTGACTTCTGGATTTCACAACTGTGGGAGAATGAATTTCTCCTGCTTCAGCTGCCAAGTCTGTGGTCAGTGGTTACAGAGGCTGCAGGAAACTAATAGAGGGAGGTTGCCTGCATCAAGTCACACCGCTGTGAGACGGTGGTGCCTCCTCTGTCCCCAGCCTTGAAGAGGTCAGCACAGAAGACGCTCTGGGTCTCTCTCAAGCTCTTCTACCCTCTCTGCTCTGCCCAATCCCCTACTCACCGGCAAGTATCGGCCATTATGGGTACAGCCACAATCTTGGACAGGGATGCAGACACCCTGGGAAAGCAGGTAGCGGTCGTCACACTCACAGCCCTCAAAGCAGCGGGTGGTGCAGCCCGTGAGGCCAGAGAGAGCGGCACAGGAGCCCTGGCAGGTACGTGTGCAGATGGAGTAGTGGCTGTGGGCGGGGCACTGGAGCGCTGCAGAGAGAGGCAGGAGGGCATAATCGTACCTCCAAAGGGTCCTGGATAACCAATGGGGCCCACTGCACACCCAGCCCTTTTTAGTTGGCGCTGAGGACACAAGTATTGAGAACAGCCTCAACCCAGTCCTACAGATCTCATGTTCATTGGGACAGACAGGAACAGCTCAAATTGAACATGCTGCATCAGGGAGTGTAGACAGAGGGGCCAGGACCAGGATAGGTGGGGACAGGCAGAGGGGTCAGGACCAGGATTGGGGGGGGACAGGCAGAAGGGTCAGGACCAGGAGGGGGGGGTACAGGCAGAGGGGTCAGGACCAGGATGGGAGGGGGCAGGCAGAGGGGTCAGGACCAGGATGGGGGGGTACAGGCAGAGGAGTCAGGACCAGGATGGGAGGGGGCAGGCAGAGGGGTCAGGACCAGGATGGGGAGGGGGCAGGCAGAGGGGTCAGGACCAGGATGGGAGGGGGCAGGCAGAGGGGTCAGGACCAGGATGGGGGGTACAGGCAGAGGAGTCAGGACCAGGATGGGAGGGGGCAGGCAGAGGGGTCAGGACCAGGATGGGGAGGGGGCAGGCAGAGGGGTCAGGACCAGGATGGGGGGGTACAGGCAGAGGAGTCAGGACCAGGATGGGAGGGGGCAGGCAGAGGGGTCAGGACCAGGATGGGGAGGGGGCAGGCAGAGGGGTCAGGACCAGGATGGGAGGGGGCAGGCAGAGGGGTCAGGACCAGGATGGGGGGTACAGGCAGAGGGGTCAGGGCCAGGATGGGGGGGACAGGCAGAGGGGTCAGGGCCAGGATGAGGGGACAGGCAGAGGGGTCAGGACCAGGATGGGAGGGGGCAGGCAGAGGGGTCAGGACCAGGATGGGGGGTACAGGCAGAGTCAGGACCAGGATGGGAGGGGGCAGGCAGAGGGGTCAGGACCAGGATGGGGAGGGGGCAGGCAGAGGGGTCAGGACCAGGATGGGAGGGGGCAGGCAGAGGGGTCAGGACCAGGATGTGGGGTACAGGCAGAGGGGTCAGGACCAGGATGGGGGGGACAGGCAGAGGGGTCAGGGCCAGGATGAGGGGACAGGCAGAGGGGTCAGGACCAGGATGGGAGGGGGCAGGCAGAGGGGTCAGGACCAGGATGGGGGGGTGGGGATAGGCAGAGGGGTCAGGGACAGGATGGGGGGGACAGGCAGAGGGGTCAGGGCCAGGATTGGGGGGGACAGGCAGAGGGGTCAGGACCAGGATGGGAGGGGACAGACAGAGGGGTCAGGACCGAGGTCAGGGGGCACAGGCAGAAGAGTCAGGGCCAGGATGTGGAGGGCACAAGCAGAGGGCTCAGGGCTGGGGTGCGGGGCACAGGCAGAAGGACCAGGGCTCCTATGAGGGGCACAGGCGGAGGGGTCAGGGTTGGGACACGGGCTGTACGGACCCAAGGGAAATAGCCATAGTAAGTCCCTGGTCTCTGGCTAAGCAATTGGTGGATAGTGAGTGTGGCTGTTCTGCAATGCCCACCAGGGTTGGGCTGGGAGTGAAATGCTGATTTCATTTAGGAACACAGCAGGTGAGAGGGACTCCAAGGACACCCAGGAGAAGGTGTCCTGGATACCCTAACAATGACCACAGACTTGGTAGCTTAAACAGGAGAAATTCATTCTCCCACAGTTCTGAAAGCCAGAAGTCAGAAATCAGGATAACTGGGCTGACGGTCAGGAGAGAGTTCAGGGCTTGAGACAGACAGATCAGGTCCACAGTCAACACTGAGAACAAATCTGAGGCCACAGGCATGGACAATGGCCCTGGGTACAGGTCCTGCCCAGGGGAGACCTGGCTCTGACCTGGGGCCAGAGGGGCCATTACTTTGTCCTGAGAGTCTCAGGGAATGTCCCTGCCCTGGGAATTTGAATGAGAGGTACAGCCCTAGTTTGGGGGGGCAGAGGGGTGGTCTAAGAGGCTGCAGCGTTGTCTTGCGGGGATCTGAGGGGATATGGTCTTGTCAGGGGGTAGAGGAGGGTCTGAGTGAGCCACAGACCTCTGAACCCACTCAGCTCTCCCTTTCAGGTCACTGCAGAGAGCCCCGGGTAGAGCCCTAGGGACGAAGTGAATTTGAGGTTTGAGGAGAGTGAGCCAGAAAGGAGGCTGAGAAGGAACAGTCTGAGGGTAGCAGGGAAGCTAGCAAAGTATGCGTGGGAGAAGGAGGTGTGTGAGCGTGGGGTGGGAGTGGTGGGGAGGGAGAGCTTTCATAGGGAGAAACCACTCCTAACATGCAGAGAGAAGGAATGGCCAGGAGGGACCCCTACACCTGGTCTAGAGTCCTCTGAGGGACCCACGGACACTCACGGCAGAAGCTGCCTGTCCTCCAGGGCTTCACGGCCACACCAGCTGCCTGACAGGCCGCCGTATAGGCTGCCAGGCTGCGGCACAGGAAGGCTTTGTCACCCTTTTGGGCGCACAGGTCGTACACGCATTGGCGGAAGTACTCAGAGGGACTCAGCACGGCCTGGCAGGTGGCAAAGGGACCCTGGGGGTTCCGCAGCTGCCCACAGGCCTCGTTGCTCTCATAGGGTGCAGTCTCCTCTGCCAAGCACACGGGGCAGCCTTGGGGCCCGCAGCCCTCGCCACAACCCTGGGAGGAGCCAGGTGCCCGCCATGCAGCCCCGAAGGTCTCCACGCTGGATGCTGCTGCGCCACTGGGCAGGACAAAGTCGTCACTCCAGTTGCCATTGAAGTTCCCACAGAGGCCACAGAGCCGTCCACGGAAGGGGCTGGGGATGGACATGAAGATGTGGGCATCACCATCAAAGAGAAGCCGCAGCCCCTTGGTCGTCTGCAGAACCATGTTTCGGCCCTTGGCGGTCACCCGCACACGGCCCACAGCCACAGGCAGGGCCACAGCCTCGCCGTCCACGGTGACCTGTGTGGAAGGGTCAGGTAGGTCAGGAACCCACAGTACCACAGGCAATGCTGTCCTGTCACACCCCCAGGGCAGAGCTTCATCTCCCTCAGTCCCATTAAGGTCAGGTCATGTTCTTTTAAACTTCTTGGGGACCAGGCCTGGTGTGGTGACTCACACCTGCAATCCCAGCATGTTGGGAGGCCCAGGCAGGTGGAGTACTTGAGCCCAGGAGTTCAAGACCAGCCTGGCCAACACAGCGAGACCTCATCTCTACCACCAATAAAAAATTAGCTAGGCTACCTGAATTGAACCTTAGAAAGACTGGAAAAAAGAAAAAATAGAAAAAAAATTAGCTAGGCATGGGGGGCTGAGGTGGGAGGATCGCTTGTGCCCAGCAGATCGAGCCTGCATTGAGAGGTGACTGTTCCACTACACTCCAGCCTGGGTGACAGAACAACACCCTATCACAAAGCAAAACAAAAATCTCCCTGGGTGGGCTGGATGTGGTAGCTCACGCCTGTAATCCTAGTGCTTTGGGAGGCCAAGGCAGGTGGGTCACGAAGTCAGGAGTTCAAGACCAGCCTGGCCAACATGGTGAAACCGTGTCTCTACTAATAATACAAAAAATTAGCCAGGCATGGTGGCAGGTACCTGTTAATCCCAGCTACTTGGGAGGCTGAGGCAGGAGAATCGCTTCAACCTGGGAGGCAGAGATTGCAGTGAGACAAGACCATGCCACAGCACTCCAGCCTGGGCAACAGAGCAAGACTCCATTTCAAAAAGAAAAAAAAAAATTCTCCCTGGGTGATACTATTCACCAGACCTTCCAGGGTAGGGCTCAGAGCTTCCAGGTTGGAGGAATATCCCTCTCATACCTACAGGGTGGGGTCTCCCTCAGAACCCCTTAGGGGGCGCTGCATTGCCTTCAGACCCCAAGGGCAGGCCCACTGCCACTCACCTGCCACCCCCGAGCTAGGCTCACAACCCGGCCCGCCACAGTAACCAGCAGGCGTTGGGGGTCTCCAGCCGCATTCTTCTCAAGCACGATGGAAAAGTCCTCATCTCCAGGCTTCGGGCGGCAGACTTGGGCCAAGATATAGGAGCAGGAGCCATGCAGGTCATAGACACGGCCATCGAGAGTGATATAGTGGATGCCACCGTTGGCCAGGCAGCGACCACAGCCCGTGGCATGGCAGGCCTGGACACCATCCTCTAACCGGCACTCCTCATAGGGCCCGCAGGCCGTGCCCTCCTGGCAGGTGACATGGCCGCCTGGCCCGCACTCACAGCGCCGCTCACACTCAGGGCCTGGGTAGAAGGCCTGGCCCAGAGGGTAGTAGCGGCCATCGTGGAGGCAGCCACACTGGCCCACGGGTACGCAGCTGTCACCGCTGAGCACGAAGCCGGCATCGCAGACACAGCCTTCACGGCAGGCCGACTCACAGCCCTTGGGTGCCGAGAGGCTCGGGCAACTCACGGGGCAGGAGTCACCACAGAGCTCGTAGTGGCTGTGCACAGGGCACTGGAAGGCTGTGGGGACAAGGTAGGCATGAGCCAGGTAGGTGTTCAAGTCAGGGTCTGGGGAGGCCCTGAGTGGGAAAACTGCTCGGGTCAGCTTGGGTGTCTCTGGGCACCCACATGTGATCCAGGACATGTCACTGGGGGACTCAGCATGGGACCTGGAATGGGAGGGGACATGCCCAGGTCTCTCTGACCAGCTTGTATGTTAACCTGACCAAATATTTCTAAAGATCAAATGACTCTGTTTGGCTGATTTTCTTTTCTTTTTTTTTTTTTTTTGAAACAGGGTCTCACTCTATCTCACCCAGGCTGCAGTGCAGAGGCGCAGTCACGGCTCACTGCAGCCTCCACCTCCTGGGCTCAAGTGATCCTCTTGCCTCAGCCTCCCGAGTAGCTGAGACTACAGGTGCCAGCCTCCACGTCAAGCTAATTTATTATTATTTTTTTGTAGAGATGGGGTCTCACTATGTAACCTAGGCTGTAAGCCAGGGTGAAATGGATCACTTATACCGATCAGGATATTCAAGATCAGAACAGAGGCCTCAGGGTGTGAAAGTGACTGGGGTTTGGGGCCACATGTATCTCAGGGTAAAACTCTGCCTGAGGGCGCCCAGCTGTGTGTATGTGACTGGAGCATCTCCCAGAGTCCCTCTGACATGGTCTGTCTCAGGGTGTTTCTGAGTGAAGTTGGCAGGATACATGTGACCAGGAGACCTGTCTGAAGGGAACCACCTAGGACTATCTAACTATGCATCTGTGTGGATCTGCCCGGGGCTATGGCAGGGTCCTGATTCTCAGTGTATGTGATCAGCTAGCCTCAGTGTAAAATCTAAGCAGATACCACTGAAGGTATTTGACTAATTCTATGTGACTAGGTGCATTTTTGTGTGAAACAGACCAGGGGCCTCTGACCAGCTGTAACTTACTAGGTCTTCCAAACCAGGGGTACTTTGCTGTGTGACGTCACCAGCGTCAGCCATTCCAATCTACATGCCTTGGATATCTGACAGCATGGATCACCAATATCAAGAGTGTCCTGGGATTCCTCCCTCCCTCTCCTCCTTCCTCCCTTCGTTCCTTCCTTCCTCCATTCGTTCCTTCCTTCCTTCTTTCCTTTTTTCCTTCCTTTTCCTCCCTCCCCAAGAACATGAATCACTAATACCCAAGAGTGTCATGGACTCAGGGATTCTGACTTGATATTTCTTTCTTTCTTTCTCTCTTTTTCTTCCTTCCTTCCTTTCTTTCTTTCATTTCTTCTCTCTCTCTTTCGTTCCCCCCTCCCCACCTCTTTCTTTCTTTGTTTTTCTTTCTTTTTTTTGAGATAGAATATCATTCTGTCGCTGAGGCTGGAATACAGTGGCGCAATCTTGGCTCACTGCAACCTTCATCTCCCGAGTTCAAGCGATTCTCTTGCCTCAGCCTTCTGAGTAGCTGGGATTACAGGAGCACCACCACACCTGGCTAATTTTTGTATGTTTAGTAGAGACTGGGTTTCACCATGTATGTCAGGCTGGTCTCGAACTCTTGACCTCAGGTGATCTGCCTGCCTCGACCTCCCAAAGTGCTCGGATAACAGGCATCAGCGCATCAGCCACACAGTCCCTGGACTCTGACTAGGTGTTTCTAACTGATGTCCTCTCCCTGCAGTTCCTGACCTGTTGCATTTCAGTGTGTGGGTGCCAAGGTGTTTCCTGACAGGACATAGCTAGTTCAGAGGAAGGACGGTGGCCCCTGAGCCCATGGAAGAGGAAGGGGCTGCTGTCTTACTTTCGGGAAGGGCAGGGAGAGACTCTGCTATGTGCACCATGCATGGATCAGTACTCACGACAGAAGTCGGGCCTCCTCCACTCGCCGAGCTGGGCCCCAGCGGCCTGACAGGCTGCCACGTAGGCGGCCACTGCAGGACAGAGGCCTCCAGGATGGCCCTGAGCTTGGCAGGCGTCCAGCAAGCAGCCCTGGAAGTACTGCGCGGGTGGCATGAGGCCGTGGCAGGGCGCCAGCGGGCCGTCGGTGGCCGAGATTACGCCGCAGGCGTCCGGGCCGCCGAAGGCTTCCTGCTGCTCTGGCGTGCAAGGCTGCGGGCAAGGCCCTGGCACACATTCCCCGCAGCCTGGGGCACCGCCCACCTGCCACCCGGCGGGGTTGCCACCCACCGCCTTCAGGTCGTCTGCGGGGTTCTGGTTGTAGTTCCCGCATAGGCCACAGAGGGAGCCCGCGTACGCCGCCGGCACGCGCAGGCGCACGAAGCTGTTCCCGTCGAAAGTCAGCGAGAGCCCTGAGGTCGCGGTCACCACCACGTCGGCGCCGCTCAGGTGTGCCTGCAGGAGCGAGTCCAGCTGGAAGGGCAGTGCCACGAACTCGCCGTCCACCTGCGGGCGGGGATTGGGGGTGCGATGAGCGGAGCGAACACAAGTTTGAATCCTGGCCCCACCACGTACTAGCTGTGGGACCCTGAGCACGTCACCTCCCTTCTGAAAATAGTAAGCAGCATCTTTAGGCCGCGCCTAAAGATGGCACAGACTGCAATCCCAGCACTTTGGGAGGCCGACTTGGGAGGATTGCATCAGGTCAGGAGTTGGGACCGGTCTGGGCAACATAGTGAGACCCCCAACTCTACAAAAAAAAAATTAACAATTAGCCAGCGTAGTGGCGTTTGCCATTAGTCCTGCCCAGCCACTCGGGAGGCCAAGGCCAAAATGAGGATCACTTGAGCCCAGGAGTTCCAGGCTGCAGTGAGCCCTGATCCTGTCATTGCACTCCAGCCTGGACTACAGAGTAAGGCTAAGAAAAACAGAAAGGAAGAAAAGCGCTGCCGCGATGGTTCACGGTGTACTCCCAGGACTTTCGGAGGACAAGGCAGGTGGATCACGAGGTCAGGAGTTCGAGACCACTCTGGCCAAACTGGTGAAACCCCGTCTCTACTAAAAATACAAAAAATTAGCCAGGCTTGGTGGCACACGCCCGAAATCCCAGCTACTCCGGAGCTGAGGCAGGACAATTGCTTGAACCTGGGAGGCAGAGGTTGCAGTGAGCCAGCGAGATTCGCACTCCAGCCTGGACGACAGGGTGAGACTCCATCCCAAAAAATTAAAACAAGAATAAAGCCTCTGTAGGAACATGTGACTAACTCCTCATGCTTCTCTAAAACAGGCACTATTCTTAGACCATTTTACAGAGGAATACACTAGGCTCAGAGAGGAAGAAGCCACTGTGCCAGGCCATCAGGCTCCTTGGCCTATACTCTGAACCCTTCCACCATGCCGCCGCCAAGCTGTGAAAGGTGCTCGGGGGAATGGGGAATCCCTTACCATCTCAGGCAGCCGCAGAGCTGGCACCTGCTCCTGCCTGGCCCACAGCCCTCCTCACCTGTAGCTGCCGGGGCCAGCGGGCACTCAGTGTCAGGCTGTGGTTGTAGATGTGCAGGGTGACGCTGCGGGTGTAGCTGACAGCCTGGCTGCCCCGGTGCTCGTTGGCTACAGTGACAGTGAAGTTCTCAGCCCCCGTGGGTAGTGCGTGGCAGGGGGCACTCAGCAGGTACTCGCACGTGCCTTGGAAATCGAATCGGTGCCCATCCAGAGTGACGTAATGGGGGTCACCCCAGGCCTGACACTCAGCTGTGCTGACGGGCTGGCAGCCGTGCTGGCCGGATGGCAGGAGGGCACACGCTTCACCCAGCCCGCAGCTGGCAGGTGCGCAGACCAGTGAGCCGCCCCCAGGCCCACAGCGGCACCTCTGGGAGCAGGTGCCGTCAGCCCAAAACTCAGTGCCCGCCTCGTGGTAGGTGCCGTTGGCCCAGCAGCCGCAGCCGTTGCTTAGGGGAACACAGCGGTCAGCACTTAGCACAAACCCTGCGTTGCACTGGCAGCCCTCCACACAGGGCCCCTGGCATACGGCTGGGGTGGTGGGGGGCGCAGGGGATGGGCAGCTGGCCGGACAGGGTGGGCCACAGAACTCGTAGTGGCTATTTTCTCGGCAGTTGATCACTGTGGGCAGATGAAGGAGCAGGAAGAAGAGAAACAGAGAGAAGGGTGTTAGGGGTCCCAGGACACAGTGGGAGGAGACAGAGAGAGACACAAGGGAGCAGACAGAGAAAGGGGAGAGAGCAGCAGACAGAGAGACAGAGAAAGACACAGAAAGAAATGAGAGAAAGAGAGAGAGCAGGAGACCCAAGCAGAAACTGAGGGAGACAGAGAGAGACAGAATGAGAAACAGACAGATAGAAACACGCAAAGAGAGGCACAGAGACAAGCACTGAGAGACAGAGACAAGCAGAGAGACGCAAACACACAGACTCAGAAGGACCAGAGTGAAAGCAAACCAGCCCCCCGGAGACAGGACCCCACCCCCATCCCCGCCTCTGCTCCCCAACACTCACCACAGCCAACCTGTGCCCGCCAGTCTTCAATGACAATCCCAGCGGCCTGGCAGGCAGCCGCATAGGAAGCCAGCGCCTGGCAGAGAATGTCGTGGGCCCCGCCGCCCATGCAGACGTCCAGAACGCAGCCCTTGAAGAAGCTCTCAGGTGGCACATGAGCGTGACAGGTGGTGAAGGGGCCCCCTGAGCCAGGGGCAAGGGGTCCGCAGAAGCCAGGGCCCTCGTACTGCTCCAGCTTGTCCTGGGGGCACGTTGGGCAGGACCCCTGACATTCGTCCCAACACAGTGGGTCCCAGCCTGGGGCTCGCCAGCTGCCGCCCCAGACGGGTATGGAGGGAGCCAGGGTGCCATTGGGGAAGACCTGGTCGTTGTTGGGGTCGCGGTCCATGTTACCGCAGAGCCCGCACACCGCGCCATGATAGCTGCTGGGCAGCGTCACATCTACCCGCCAGTTCCAGTCATAGCTGACTTGCAGCCCAAAGTCGGCCACCAGCAATGCCTTGGATGCACCGTGGGTCACTGAAATGCGCCCGTCAGCCACGGAGACAGGCAACGCGGTCAGCACACCATTCACCTGTGGGGAGCAGCGAAGGAGGCAAACGGGTCACTCCAGGTGGGGAGGCCCCAGCTCTGGCCCCTGCCTCCCTCTCTCTCATCCTACCAGGGGCTGGGAGAGGCCAGTCTTCCTCCGACAGGTGGATTGTCATCTGACACGGTGTGGACGTTTGTTCTAGCCCGGGTCTTGGGGAATGAAACCTCACTTTACTTTTTCTAGATCTTCTGCCCTGATGTCTGTCTTCCTCCCCATCTCTGTCTCTCTGTGTCTCTCGCCCTCTCTCTTCACCTAAGGTTCTATCTCTGAGTCTTCTGTCCCTCTCTCTCTGTCTGTTTCTCTGTCTCTGTCTGTCTCTCCCTTCTCTTCCCTGCCTCTGTCACTCTCTGTTGTCTTTTTCACTCACCATCATTTACCCAGTGCTGACTCTGTTCCACCCCTCACTCTCCCTGAGCTGCTATTAAGCTACATCACCAGTTCCCTGGGCAGAAAGGATATATTTCTCTTTTTTGTTTGTTTGTTTTGTTTTATTGAGACGGAGTCTTGCTCTGTCACCCAGGCTGGAGTGAAGTGCCACAATCTCGGCTCTTGCAGCCTCCGCCTTCCGCGTTCAAGTGATTCTCCTGCCTCAGCCTCCTGAGTAGCTGGGATTACAGGAGCACCACCACACCTAGCTAATTTTTGTAATTTTAGTAGAGAGGGGGTTTCACCACGTTGTCCAGGCTGGTCTCAAACTCCTGACCTCAGGTGATCCACCCATCTCGGCCTCCCAGAGTGCTGGGATTGCAGATGTGAGCCAGCACGCCCGGCCTGATCTCCCTGTGTTTCTCTCCATGTCCTGGTCTCTGGGCCTCTCCCTTGTTCCCTTGCAGACACTCAAAGGAGTGTTCTCCTGAGCCAGACCCTGAGGCTCAGCATGTGACGTGCACCGCCTTACTGTGGGGCGGGCCCTTCTATGATGCCCACTTCACCATGAGGAAACTGAGGCCTCCCAAGTGAATTGCCCAACATCACACAGCTGTGAAGAAGGAGAGGCTGGATTCAAAGCCAGGTCTATTAAAAAGCCAGATGCTGAGGTCCTGAGTGAAAGCCCTTAGCAAGGGGCCAGGCTCGTTTAATTCCCAGTCACAGGGGGGATATTTCTGCCGTAATGATTGTTGTTCTTATTCACATTTTGTTTCAGGCCCAGGCCCTTTGACGACAAAGAGCCTTGAGCTCCTAACTGTGGTGGTCGGGATCCCTCCTCCCCTCCCGGGGACCTCAGGGGACCGTCCTGCCACACATACCCGGACTTTGCCGATCTCGTCCTTGTGGATAGAGACGTTGGTGCCGAGCGCAGCCACAGTGACCAGTCTCA
The DNA here is from genome assembly GCA_031835075.1 of Saguinus oedipus. NCBI lineage: Eukaryota > Metazoa > Chordata > Mammalia > Primates > Cebidae > Saguinus > Saguinus oedipus. The sequence goes on along the minus strand of CM063187.1, from coordinate 42,415,631 downwards.
CGTAGGACACAGCAGGGTTGCCCCGGTTCTCGTTCTTGGTGGTGACGGTGAAGGGTGTCAGGCCCTGGGTGCTGACCCCCGGGCAGCCAGCTGCTGCCAGCACGTAGTTACAGGTGCCCTGGAAGTCGAACATGCGGCCGTCGAAGGAGTGGTAGTGTGGGTCACCCCACAGCCAGCACGTGGCCTCGTAGTTGGGCACGCACACGCCCTGGCCGCCCTGCTCCTTGCACGTCTCCTGTGGCCGGCATGTCACACCGTGGCACGGGTCTGGGGACAGAAGAGGGCGACCTTGAAAGGCTGTCCGTTGTAAAGGACAGCTGCTCCCTCCACATCTACCCCGTACTGTGCCAGGCATCTGAGGGTTACCGCAGGCAAGACCAGATTCCAGAGTCCTCCTGTCTACACAGGTCCTGTACTTGGCTCTTTTGTTCTGTTTTGTTTTAGAAGGAGTCTCACTCTTGTTGCCCATACTGGAGGGCAGTGGCGCATTCTCGGCTCACGGCAACTTCTGCCTCCCAGGCTCAAGTGATTCTCCCACCTCAGCCTCCCAAGTAGTGGGCATTACAGGCTTGCCCCACCATGCCTGCTAATTTTTTATTTTTAACAGAGACCAGGTTTCTCCATGTTGATCAGGCTGGTCTTGAACTCCCAACCTCAGGTGATTCGCCCACCTAGTCCTCCCAAAGTGCTGGGATTATAGGCATGAGCCACCGTGCCCAGCTCTGTTCTGGTATAGTAAAATCTTATAGGAGCCTCGCCTCTTCACTTCATAGTCTATGGCTGCTTTCGTGCCACAATGGCAGGGTGAGTAGCTGGGACCAAGACTGTACACCCTGTAAGCCCAAACACTTACTATGTAGCCCTTTAGAGCAAAGACATGCCTGTCCCTGCCTTATCCCAAGGGACTCTGACATCCACCCTCAGAAACCTACCTCTCAGGGTCCCCATAGCCTGGATTCCCCCTATAGGTCTCTGCCTCCCAGAGTAGTTGGCCCTGATCCTGTGAACCTGTCCCAGGGGTCCCCAGGTCTGCGACCTCAATCCTTAGTCCTGAACACCTCTCGCCATGAGCATCCCAATCACGCCTCCCTCAGCCCCAGGGTCCCCATACTTCATCCCTAGTCTCAGCAGCCCCAATCCCAGCCCCAGCCCAGCACCTTTGGTGACACAGCTCAGGATGCCTCCGGAGGGCTGGCACACCTGGCCCGGCGTGCAGCTGTGTTCCTGGCACACCATGCCTTTACCCGCATGGCAGGTGCACTGCTGCCGACAGTTGTCAATGAGGACTGTCTGCTCCGGCTGTGGGGAGAGAGGACACGGCCATCAGGGACACCACGGTGGGAGCCGACTCTCACATCTCCAGTGTTCCAGGCACAGAGGGCTTTGGCAGACATCACAGACAAGGAGCAGCTCTCAGCAGGATGGCTCCTTGTCTGTGAAACTGAAGCACAGTTTCACAGACACCTGTGATGGGGCCATCATTCATTCATTCATTTGTTCATTCACTTTTATTCATTTAGTTGTTCATTCCAAAATATCCAGGGAATGTCTGCTCTAGGAGAAATGATGTGACATAGTAACTCACAGCAGATCCCCTGGGCTTGAAGCCTGTTTCTGCTGTTTCCAACCTGTGTGACTCTGGGCAAGTGACTTCATCACATTACCACTGCCACGTGGAGGGTGGACCAGAGGGAGCAAAGGTAGGAGCTGGGAGGGACCCAGGTGGAAGAGGACAGGTTGGACCAAGGCAGGGCCATGGGGAGGGGGAAAGGGGTAGATGGAAGAGACACTGCAGAAGCCAAGTACACCAGCCATGGTGGCTCATGCCTGTAATCCCAGCACTTTGGGAACTCTTGAAGTCAGGAGTTCGGGACCAGCCAGACCAACATGGCAAAAGCCCGTCTCTACCAATAATACAAAAATTTAGTCGGGTGTGGTGGCACACAGCAGTAGTCTCAGCTACTCGAAAGGCTGAAGCAGGAGAATTGTGTGAACCCGGGAGGCAGAGGTTGCACTCCAGCCTGGGTGACAGAGCGAGACTATGTCTTAAAAAATAAATAAATAAGTAAAAGAGGCTGTGTGGGCCTGGCAGGGTGGCTCATGCCAGTACTCCCAGCATGTTGGGAGGCCAAGATGGGAGGATGGTTTGAGGCCTGGAGTTCAAGACCAGCCTGAGCAACATAGTGAGATGCCCCCCATCTCTGCCTCAACAAAAAAATTAAAAATTCCCTGGGCATGGTGGTAAGTCCCAGACACTTGGCAAGTGAAGTGGAAGGACTGCCTGAGCCAAGGCATTTGGCGTTGCAGTGAGCTATGATGGTACCACTGCACTCCAGCCTGGGTGGCAGAGTGAGACCCTGCCGCTAAAAGAAATAAATTAGCACCCAAGCAGACAGGCTGTGGGGCTGATGGGCAGGGGGAGGGGTGAGGCCCCGTGTTCTGGCCCCGATGACTAGGTTCCTACCTCGTAGTAAACACCATTGTGGTAACAGCCGCATTGCCCGATGGGCACACAGGCTTGGCCGTTGTAGAGGAAGCCGGAGTCACACTGACAACCCTCGGCACATCCATCCGGGCACTGCGGAGGGGCGCTGAGCGCGGAGCAGCCCAGGGAGCAGGTGTCCGCGCAGAGCTCGTAGTGACTGTTCGAGGGGCACTTCATGGCTGTAAGGAGGGGGTGCCGATCAGAGTGCTGGGGAGGGAGGGGCTGCAAGGCCCAGGGTCCACCCCTTGTGTGCCTCAACCTCTCCCCTCCTTGCCCCTCTGTCTCTCCCTCACTCACGACAGAAAGTTTCAGTCCTCCAGGGCTCCACGTGGCCTCCAGCTGCCTGGCAAGCACTCACATAGGCATGGATGTTGCTGCAGAGAATGCTCAGGTTCCCACCACCCAGGCACAGATCAAAGACACAGTCTTGCAAGGGACCCTGGGGATCCACCAGCTTGTGGCAGGAGGCCAGCGGCCCTGTGGGGCTGGTGAGGAGCCCACAGAACTCCGTCTTCTGATACTTGTCCTCCAACTCGGGAGGACACTGGCCGTCTGGGTTGCAGTCCTGGCTCCCCGGCGGGCATGTGGGGTTAGGCGGGCAGGGAGAACCAGGCACGGCCTCCTCCCAGGAGTTGCCGAACTCCTTGGCGTTGCCTGCCTGCGAGCCATCGGGCTTCCTCAAGTCATCCTTGGGGTCGCCGTTGTAGTCCCCGCACAGGCCACACATCTGCTGGTAGTAGTTTCCGGGGACGGTGACCCGCACGTAGTACACAAGGTCGTAGACCACACGCAGGCCGAAGTGGGTCTCAATCACAACGTCGGAACCATGCTGGTAGACTCGGATCTGGCCATCGGCCAGCACCACGGGCGGCTTCATGTCCACGCCATTCACCTGGGAGAGGCAGGCTGTGCTTCAGAAAGGAAACTTTGAGTGGGGTCGGACTCTAGTTCAAGCCCATGCCTGAGGCGGAAGATCAGCACTTTGGGAGGCTGAGGCCGGCAGATCACTCGAAGGAGTTTGAGACCAGCCTGGCCAACAAGGCAAACTCCCATCTCTACTAAAAAACGCAAACATTTCCTGGGCGTAGTGTCGCACACTTGTAATCCCAGCTATTCTGGAGGCAGAGGCAGGAGAATCACTTGAACCCATGCTAGCCTGGGTGACAAAGCATGACTCTGTCCAAAAAAAAAAAGAAAAAAGTCACATCTGTCTAGTGCACCCGATTAAATCAGCAATGTCAGCACCGTCACCAATACTGCTGCCAGAACAACAGCTGCCTGTGTGTGCTTCAGTGGGATCTCAGGGGAAACCCCTCCATTGTAACTGAGATGCCAGTCTCCATATGAGACCAGATCTTCTCGGTAAAAAAAGCACTGCAGAGCAGCCCGGGGTTCAAGCTCTACCTTTGCTGGGTGACTATGGGCCAGTGATGGACCATCCCACTCTGAAAAATAAATCAAGTCATAGTGCCTGCAGCTACTGTTGCAAAGACACAGACACCACCCACCCAGCCACAGGCCCCTCGGCCCTGCTCCCCATTGCTCTCACCGTGACCTTCCACTGTCTCTGCTGCAGCCGCAGGGTGAAGTTCGCCACCTGGACCGTGATCACCCTGGTCACACTGACTTGCCCATTACCCCAGGCCACGTTCTCCTGCAGGACGGCAAACGAGTGCAGCCCAGGCCGGGTGGTGCCACAGGTCTGAGCCAGCACATACACGCAGGTGCCCATGAAGTCGAAGTGGCGGCCGTCGAAGGTGGTGTAGTGGGGGTCTCCCGACGCCTGGCAGGTGGCAGAGCCCACGGCCACACAGCCCAAGCTGCCACTGGACAGCTGGCAGACTTCGTGTGGCCCGCAGGCGGAGGGCTCACAGGACACCAGGCCACCCTTCTGGCAGTGGCAAAGGGAATCACAGCTGGGGCCCGGGTAGAAGGTCTGGCCCAGAGGGTAGTAGCGGCCATCGTGGAGGCAGCCACACTGGCCCACGGGTACGCAGCTATCACCGCTAAGCACGAAGCCGGCATCGCAGACACAGCCTTCACGGCAGGCCGACTCACAGCCCTCGGGTGCTGAGAGGCTCGGGCAGCTCACGGGGCAGGAGTCACCGCAGAGCTCGTAGTGGCTGTGCACAGGGCACTGGAAGGCTGTGGGGACACGCTGGGTATGAGCCAGGTAGGTGTTCAAGTCAGGGTCTGGAGAGGCCCTGAGTGGGAAAACTGCTCGGGTCAGCTTGGGTGTCTCTGGGCACCCACATGTGATCCAGGACATGTCACTGGGGGACTCAGCGTGGGACTTGGAATGGGAAGGGACATGCCCAGGTCTCTCTGACCAGCTTGTATGTTAACCTGACCAAATATTTCTAAAGATCAAATGACTCTATTTGGCTGATATATATATATTTTTTTTTGAGACAGCGTCTCACTCTATCTCACCCAGGCTGGAGTGCAGAGGCTCAGTCATGGCTCACTGCAGCCTCCACCTCCTGGGCTCAAGTGATCCTCTTGCCTCAGCCTCCCGAGTAGCTGAGACTACAGGTGCCAGCCTCCATGTCAAGCTAATTTATTATTATTTTTTGTAGAGATGGGGTCTCACTATGTAACCTAGGCTGTAAGCCAGGGTGAAATGGATCACTTATACTGATCAGGATATTCAAGATCAGAACAGAGGCCTCAGGGTGTGAAAGTGACTGGGGTTTGGGGCCACATGTATCTCAGGGTAAAACTCTGCCTGAGGGTGCCCAGCTGTGTGTATGTGACTGGAGCATCTCCCAGAGTCCCTCTGACATGGTCTGTCTCAGGGTGTTTCTGAGTGAAGTTGGCAGGATACATGTGACCAGGAGACCTGTCTGAAGGGAACCACCTAGGACTATCTAACTATGCATCTGTGTGGATCTGCCCGGGGCTATGGCAGGGTCCTGATTCTCAGTGTATGTGATCAGCTAGCCTCAGTGTAAAATCTAAGCAGATACCACTGAAGGTATTTGACTAATTCTATGTGACTAGGTGCATTTTTGTGTGAAGCAGACCAGGGGCCTCTGACCAGCTGTAACTTACTAGGTCTTCCAAACCAGGGGTACTTTGCTGTGTGACGTCACCAGCGTCAGCCATTCCATTCTACATGCCTTGGATATCTGACAGCATGGATCACCAATATCAAGAGTGTCCTGGGATTCCTCCCTCCCTCTCTTCATTTCTCCCTTCGTTCCTTCCTTCCTCCATTCGTTCGTTCCTTCCTTCTTTCCTTTTTTCCTTCCTTTCCCTCCCTCCCCAAGAACATGAATCACTAATACCCAAGAGTGTCATGGACTCAGGGATTCTGACTTGATATTTCTTTCTTTCTTTCTCTCTTTTTCTTCCTTCCTTCCTTTCTTTCTTTCATTTCTTCTCTCTCTCTTTCGTTCCCTCCCACCCCACCTCCTTCTTTCTTTTTCTTTCTTTTTTTTGAAATAGAATGCCATTCTGTCGCTCAGGCTGGAATACAGTGGCGCAATCTTGGCTCACTGCAACCTTCATCTCCCGAGTTCAAGCGATTCTCTTGCCTCAGCCTTCTGAGTAGCTGGGATTACAGGAGCACCAACACACCTGGCTAATTTTTGTATGTTTAGTAGAAACTGGGTTTCACCATGTATGTCAGGCTGGTCTCGAACTCTTGACCTCAGGTGATCTGCCTGCCTCGACCTCCCAAAGTGCTCGGATAACAGGCATGAGCCGCACAGTCCCTGGACTCTGACTAGGTGTTTCTAACTGATGTACTCTCCCTGCAGTTCCTGACCTGTTGCATTTCAGTGTGTGGGTGCCAAGGTGTTTCCTGACAGGACATAGCTAGTTCAGAGGAAGAACGGTGGCCCCTGAGCCCATGGAAGAGGAAGGGGCTGCTGTCTTACTTTCGGGAAGGGCAGGGAGAGACTCTGCTATGTGCACCATGCATGGATCAGTACTCACGACAGAAGTCGGGCCGCCTCCACTCGCCGAGCTGGGCCCCAGCGGCCTGACAGGCTGCCACGTAGGCGGCCACTGCAGGACAGAGGCCTCCAGGATGGCCCTGAGCTTGGCAGGCGTCCAGCAAGCAGCCCTGGAAGTACTGCGCGGGTGGCACGAGGTCGTGGCAGGGCGCCAGCGGGCTGTCGGTGGCCGAGATTACGCCGCAGGCGTCCGGGCCGCCGAAGGCTTCCTGCTGCTCTGGCGTGCAAGGCTGCGGGCAAGGCCCTGGCACACATTCCCCGCAGCCCGGGGCACCGCCCACCTGCCACCCGGCGGGGTTGCCACCCACCGCCTTCAGGTCGTCTGCGGGGTTCTGGTTGTAGTTCCCGCATAGTCCACAGAGGGAGCCCGCGTACGCTGCCGGCACGCGCAGGCGCACGAAGCTGTTCCCGTCGAAAGTCAGCGAGAGCCCTGAGGTCGCGGTCACCACCACGTCGGCGCCGCTCAGGTGTGCCTGCAGGAGCGAGTCCAGCTGGAAGGGCAGTGCCACGAACTCGCCGTCCACCTGCGGGCGGGGATTGGGGGTGCGATGAGCGGAGCGAACACAAGTTTGAATCCTGGCCCCACCACGTACTAGCTGTGGGACCCTGAGCACGTCACCTCCCCTCTGAAAATAATAAGCAGCATCTTTAGGCCGCGCCTAAAGATGGCACAGACTGCAATCCCAGCACTTTGGGAGGCCGACTTGGGAGGATTGCATCAGGTCAGGAGTTGGGACCGGTCTGGGCAACATAGTGAGACCCCCAACTCTACAAAAAAAAAATTAACAATTAGCCAGCGTAGTGGCGTTTGCCATTAGTCCTGCCCAGCCACTCGGGAGGCCAAGGCTAAAGTGAGGATCACTTGAGCCCAGGAGTTCCAGGCTGCAGTGAGCCCTGATCCTGTCATTGCACTCCAGCCTGGACTACAGAGTAAGGCTACGAAAAACAGAAAGGAAGAAAAGCGCTGCCGCGATGGTTCACGGTGTACTCCCAGGACTTTCGGAGGACAAGGCAGGTGGATCATGAGGTCAGGAGTTCGAGACCACTCTGGCCAAACTGGTGAAACCCCGTCTCTACTAAAAATACAAAAAATTAGCCGGGCTTGGTGGCACACGCCCGAAATCCCAGCTACTCCGGAGCTGAGGCAGGACAATTGCTTGAACCTGGGAGGCAGAGGTTGCAGTGAGCCAGCGAGATTGTGCCATTGCACTCCAGCCTAGATGACAGGGTGAGACTCCATCCCAAAAAATTAAAACAAGAATAAAGCCTCTGTAGGAACATGTGACTAACTCCTCATGCTTCTCTAAAACAGGCACTATTCTTAGACCATTTTACAGAGGAATACACTAGGCTCAGAGAGGAAGAAGCCACTGTGCCAGGCCATCAGGCTCCTTGGCCTATACTCTGAACCCTTCCACCATGCCGCCGCCAAGCTGTGAAAGGTGCTCGGGGGAATGGGGAATCCCTTACCATCTCAGGCAGCTGCAGAGCTGGCACCTGCTCCTGCCTGGCCCACAGCCCTCCTCACCTGTAGCTGCCGGGGCCAGCGGGCACTCAGTGTCAGGCTGTGGTTGTAGATGTGCAGGGTGACGCTGCGGGTGTAGCTGACAGCCTGGCTGCCCCGGTGCTCGTTGGCTACAGTGACAGTGAAGTTCTCAGCCCCCGTGGGTAGTGCGTGGCAGGGGGCACTCAGCAGGTACTCGCACGTGCCTTGGAAATCGAATCGGTGCCCATCCAGAGTGACGTAATGGGGGTCACCCCAGGCCTGACACTCAGCTGTGCTGACGGGCTGGCAGCCGTGCTGGCCGGATGGCAGGAGGGCACACGCTTCACCCAGCCCGCAGCTGGCAGGTGCGCAGACCAGTGAGCCACCCCCAGGCCCACAGCGGCACCTCTGGGAGCAGGTGCCGTCAGCCCAAAACTCAGTGCCCGCCTCGTGGTAGGTGCCGTTGGCCCAGCAGCCGCAGCCGTTGCTTAGGGGAACACAGCGGTCAGCACTTAGCACAAACCCTGCGTTGCACTGGCAGCCCTCCACACAGGGCCCCTGGCATACGGCTGGGGTGGTGGGGGGCGCAGGGGATGGGCAGCTGGCCGGACAGGGTGGGCCACAGAACTCGTAGTGGCTGTTTTCTCGGCAGTTGATCACTGTGGGCAGATGAAGGAGCAGGAAGAAGAGAAACAGAGAGAAGGGTGTTAGGGGTCCCAGGACACGGTGGGAGGGGACAGAGAGAGACAAGGGAGCAGACAGAGAAAGGGGAGACAGAGCAGCAGACAGAGAGACAGAGAAAGACACAGAAAGAAATGAGAGAAAGAGAGAGAGCAGGAGACCCAAGCAGAAACTGAGGGAGACAGAGAGAGAGAGAATGAGAAACAGACAGATAGAAACACGCAAAGAGAGGCACAGAGACAAGCACTGAGAGACAGAGACAAGCAGAGAGACGCAAACACACATACTCAGAAGGACCAGAGTGAAAGCAAACCAGCCCCCCGGAGACAGGACCCCACCCCCATCCCCACCTCTGCTCCCCAACACTCACCACAGCCAACCTGTGCCCGCCAGTCTTCAATGACAATCCCAGCGGCCTGGCAGGCAGCCGCATAGGAAGCCAGCGCCTGGCAGAGAATGTCGTGGGCCCCGCCGCCCATGCAGACGTCCAGAACGCAGCCCTTGAAGAAGCTCTCAGGTGGCACATGAGCGTGACAGGTGGTGAAGGGGCCCCCTGAGCCAGGGGCAAGGGGTCCGCAGAAGCCAGGGCCCTCGTACTGCTCCAGCTTGTCCTGGGGGCACGTTGGGCAGGACCCCTGACATTCGTCCCAACACAGTGGGTCCCAGCCTGGGGCTCGCCAGCTGCTGCCCCAGACGGGTATGGAGGGAGCCAGGGTGCCATTGGGGAAGACCTGGTCGTTGTTGGGGTCGCGGTCCATGTTACCGCAGAGCCCGCACACCGCGCCATGATAGCTGCTGGGCAGCGTCACATCTACCCGCCAGTTCCAGTCATAGCTGACTTGCAGCCCAAAGTCGGCCACCAGCAATGCCTTGGATGCACCGTGGGTCACTGAAATGCGCCCGTCAGCCACGGAGACAGGCAACGCGGTCAGCACACCATTCACCTGTGGGGAGCAGCGAAGGAGGCAAACGGGTCACTCCAGGTGGGGAGGCCCCAGCTCTGGCCCCTGCCTCCCTCTCTCTCATCCTACCAGGGGCTGGGAGAGGCCAGTCTTCCTCCGACAGGTGGATTGTCATCTGACACGGTGTGGACGTTTGTTCTAGCCCGGGTCTTGGGGAATGAAACCTCACTTTACTTTTTCTAGATCTTCTGCCCTGATGTCTGTCTTCTTCCCCATCTCTGTCTCTCTGTGTCTCTCGCCCTCTCTCTTCATCTAAGGTTATATCTCTGAGTCTTCTGTCCCTCTCTCACTCTGTCTGTTTCTCTGTCTCTGTCTCTGCCTTCTCTTCCCTGCCTCTGTCACTCTCTGTTGTCTTTTTCACTCACCATCATTTACCCAGTGCTGACTCTGTTCCACCCCTCACTCTCCCTGAGCTGCTATTAAGCTACATCACCAGTTCCCTGGGCAAAAAGGATATATTTCTCTTTATTGTTTGTTTGTTTTATTGAGACGGAGTCTTGCTCTGTCACCCAGGCTGGAGTGAAGTGCCACAATCTCGGCTCTTGCAGCCTCCGCCTTCCGCGTTCAAGTGATTCTCCTGCCTCAGCCTCCTGAGTAGTTGGGATTACAGGAGCACCACCACACCTAGCTAATTTTTGTAATTTTAGTAGAGAGGGGGTTTCACCATGTTGTCCAGGCTGGTCTCAAACTCCTGACCTCAGGTGATCCACCCATCTCGGCCTCCCAGAGTGCTGGGATTGCAGATGTGAGCCAGCACGCCCGGCCTGATCTCCCTGTGTTTCTCTCCATGTCCTGGTCTCTGGGCCTCTCCCTTGTTCCCTTGCAGACACTCAAAGGAGTGTTCTCCTGAGCCAGACCCTGAGGCTCAGCATGTGACGTGCACCGCCTTACTGTGAGGCGGGCCCTTCTATGATGCCCACTTCACCATGAGGAAACTGAGGCCTCCCAAGTGAATTGCCCAACATCACACAGCTGTGAAGAAGGAGAGGCTGGATTCAAAGCCAGGTCTATTAAAAAGCCAGATGCTGAGGTCCTGAGTGAAAGCCCTTAGCAAGGGGCCAGGCTCGTTTAATTCCCAGTCACAGGGGGATATTTCTGCCGTAATGATTGTTGTTCTTATTCACATTTTGTTTCAGGCCCAGGCCCTTTGACGACAAAGAGCCTTGAGCTCCTAACTGTGGTGGTCGGGATCCCTCCTCCCCTTCCGGGGACCTCAGGGGACCGTCCTGCCACACATACCCGGACTTTGCCGATCTCGTCCTTGTGGATAGAGACGTTGGTGCCGAGCGCAGCCACAGTGACCAGTCTCACGTAGGACACAGCAGGGTTGCCCCGGTTCTCGTTCTTGGTGGTGACGGTGAAGGGTGTCAGGCCCTGGGTGCTGACCCCCGGGCAGCCAGCTGCTGCCAGCACGTAGTTACAGGTGCCCTGGAAGTCGAACATGCGGCCGTCGAAGGAGTGGTAGTGTGGGTCGCCCCACAGCCAGCACGTGGCCTCGTAGTTGGGCACGCACACGCCCTGGCCGCCCTGCTCCTTGCACGTCTCCTGTGGCCGGCATGTCACACCGTGGCACGGGTCTGGGGACAGAAGAGGGCGACCTTGAAAGGCTGTCCGTTGTAAAGGACAGCTGCTCCCTCCACATCTACCCCGCACTGTGCCAGGGATCTGAGGGTTACCGCAGGCAAGACCAGATTCCAGAGTCCTCCTGTCTACACAGGTCCTGTACTTGGCTCTTTTGTTCTGTTTTGTTTTAGAAGGAGTCTCACTCTTGTTGCCCATACTGGAGGGCAGTGGCGCATTCTCGGCTCACGGCAACTTCTGCCTCCCAGGCTCAAGTGATTCTCCCACCTCAGCCTCCCAAGTAGTGGGAATTACAGGCTTGCCCCACCATGCCGGCTAACTTTTTACTTTTATTCTCCATGTTGATCAGGCTGGTCTCACACTCCCAACCTCAGGTGATTTGCCCACCTGGTCCTCCCAAAGTGCTGGGATTATAGGCATGGGCCACCGTGCCCAGCCCTGTTCCTGTATTCTAAAGTCTTATAGGAGCCTCGCCTCCTCACTTCATAGTCTATGGCTGCTTTCGTGCCACAATGGCAGGGTGAGTAGCTGGGACCAAGACTGTACACCCTGTAAGCTCAAACACTTACTATGTAGCCCTTTAGAGCAATGATGCGCCTATCTCTGCCTTGTACCAAGGGTCTCTGACATCCACCCTGAGAAACCTACCTCTCAGGGTCCCCACAGCCTGGATTCCCCCTTTAGGTCTCTGCCTCCCAGAGTAGTTGGCCCTGATCCTGTGAACCTGGCCCAGGGGTCCCCAGGTCTGCGACCTCAATCCTTAGTCCTGAACACCTCCCGCCATGAGCATCCCAATCACGCCTCCCTCAGCCCCAGAGTCCCCATACTTCATCCGTAGTCTCAGCAGCCCCAATCCCAGCCCCAGCCCGGCACCTTTGGTGACACAGCTCAGGATGCCTCCGGAGGGCTGGCACACCTGGCCCGGCGTGCAGCTGTGTTCCTGGCACACCATGCCTTTACCCGCATGGCAGGTGCACTGCTGCCGACAGTTGTCAATGAGGACTGTCTGCTCCGGCTGTGGGGAGAGAGGACACGGCCATCAGGGACACCACGGTGGGAGCCGACTCTCACATCTCCGGTGTTCCGGGCACAGAGGGCTTTGGCAGACATCACAGACAAGGAGCAGCTCTCAGCAGGATGGCTCCTTGTCTATGAAACTGAAGCACAGTTTCACAGACACCTGTGATGGGGCCGTCATTCATTCATTCATTCCCTTGTTCATTCACTTTTATTCATTTAGTTGTTCATTCCAAAATATCCAGGGAATGTCTGCTCTAGGAGAAATGATGTGACATAGTAACTCACAGCAGATCCCCTGGGCTTGAAGCCGATTTCTGCTGTTTCCAAACTGTGTGACTCTGGGCAAGTGATTTCATCACATTACCACTGCCACGTGGAGGGTGGACCAGAGGGAGCAAAGGTAGGAGCTGGGAGGGACCCAGGTGGAAGAGGACAGGTTGGACCAAGGTAGGGCCATGGGGAGGGGGAAAGGGGTAGATTGAAGAGGCCAAGTAGACCAGCCGTGGTGGCTCATGCCTGTAATCCCAGCACTTTGGGAGGCTAAGGCAGGAGGATCTCTTGAAGTCAGGAGTTCGGGACCAGCCAGACCAGCATGGCAAAAGCCCGTCTCTACCAATAATACAAAAATTTAGTCGGGTGTGGTGGCACACAGAAGTAGTCTCAGCTACTCAAAAGGCTGAAGCAGGAGAATTGTGTGAACCCAGGAGGCAGAGGTTGCACTCCAGCCTGGGTGACAGAGCGAGACTATGTCTTAAAAAATAAATAAATAAGTAAAAGAGGCTGAGTGGGCCTGGCAGGGTGGCTCATGCCAGTACTCCCAGCATGTTGGGAGGCCAAGATGGGAGGATGGTTTGAGGCCTGGAGTTCATGACCAGCCTGAGCAACATAGTGAGATGCCCCCCATCTCTGCCTCAACAAAAAAATTAAAAATTCCCTGGGCATGGTGGTGAGTCCCAGACACTTGGCAAGTGAAGTGGAAGGACTGCCTGAGCCAAGGCATTTGGCGTTGCAGTGAGCTATGATGGTACCACTGCACTCCAGCCTGGGTGGCAGAGTGAGACCCTGCCGCTAAAAAAAATAAATTAGCACCCAAGCAGACAGGCTGTGGGGCTGATGGGCAGGGGGAGGGGTGAGGCCCCGTGTTCTGGCCCCGATGACTAGGTTCCTACCTCGTAGTAGACACCATTGTGGTAACAGCCGCATTGCCCGATGGGCACACAGGCTTGGCCGTTGTAGAGGAAGCCGGAGTCACACTGACAGCCCTCGGCACATCCATCCGGGCACTGCGGAGGGGCGCTGAGCGCGGAGCAGCCCAGGGAGCAGGTGTCCGCGCAGAGCTCGTAGTGACTGTTCGAGGGGCACTTCATGGCTGTAAGGAGGGGGTGCCGATCAGAGTGCTGGGGAGGGAGGGGCTGCAAGGCCCAGGGTCCACCCCTTGTGTGCCTCAACCTCTCCCCTCCTTGCCCCTCTGTCTCTCCCTCACTCACGACAGAAAGTTTCAGTCCTCCAGGGCTCCACGTGGCCTCCAGCCGCCTGGCAAGCACTCACATAGGCATGGATGTTGCTGCAGAGAATGCTCAGGTTCCCACCACCCAGGCACAGATCAAAGACACAGTCTTGCAAGGGACCCTGGGGATCCACCAGCTTGTGGCAGGAGGCCAGAGGCCCTGTGGGGCTGGTGAGGAGCCCACAGAACTCCGTCTTCTGATACTTGTCCTCCAACTCGGGAGGACACTGGCCGTCTGGGTTGCAGTCCTGGCTCCCCGGCGGGCATGTGGGGTTAGGCGGGCAGGGAGAACCAGGCACGGCCTCCTCCCAGGAGTTGCCGAACTCCTTGGCGTTGCCTGCCTGCGAGCCATCGGGCTTCCTCAAGTCATCCTTGGGGTCGCCGTTGTAGTCCCCGCACAGGCCACACATCTGCTGGTAGTAGTTTCCGGGGACGGTGACCCGCACGTAGTACACAAGGTCGTAGACCACACGCAGGCCGAAGTGGGTCTCAATCACAACGTCGGAACCATGCTGGTAGACTCGGATCTGGCCATCGGCCAGCACCACGGGCGGCCTCATGTCCACGCCATTCACCTGGGAGAGGCAGGCCATGCTTCAGAAAGGAAACTTTGAGTGGGGTCGGACTCTAGTTCAAGCCCATGCCTGAGGCGGAAGATCAGCACTTTGGGAGGCTGAGGCCGGCAGATCACTCGACCTAAGGAGTTTGAGACCAGCCTGGCCAACAAGGCAAACTCCCATCTCTACTAAAAAACGCAAACATTTCCTGGGCGTAGTGTCACACACTTGTAATCCCAGCTATTCTGGAGGCAGAGGCAGGAGAATCACTTGAACCCACGCTAGCCTGGGTGACAAAGCATGACTCTGTTCAAAAAAAAAAGAAAAAAGTCACATCTGTCTAGTGCACCCGATTAAATCAGCAATGTCAGCACCGTCATCAATACTGCTGCCAGAACAACAGCTGCCTGTGTGTGCTTCAGTGGGATCTCAGGGGAAACCCCTCCATTGTAACTGAGATGCCAGTCTCCATATGAGACCAGATCTTCTCGGTAAAAAAAGCACTGCAGAGCAGCCCGGGGTTCAAGCTCTACCTTTGCTGGGTGACTATGGGCCAGTGATGGACCATCCCACTCTGAAAAATAAATCAAGTCATAGTGCCTGCAGCTACTGTTGCAAAGACACGGACACCATGGACATGAAGTGCCTGGCGGCCAACAAGGTCTACAGTCAACTGTGTAGAACCTATAGCTGCTGCTGTTACTGTTTTTTTGTTTTGTGACAGAGTCTCGCTCTATTGCCAGGCTGGAGTGCAGTGGCCTGATCCCAGCTCACTGCAATCCAGTTTCAAGCAATTCTCCTGCCTCAGCTTCCTGAGTAGCTGGGACTACAGGCATGCACCAACATGCCTAGCTAATTTTTTTGTATTTTAGTAAAGACGGGGTTTCAGCATGTTGATCAGGATGGTCTCGATCTCTTGACCTCATGATCTGCCCAACTCGGACTCCCAAAGTGCTGTGATTACAGGTGTGAGCCACCGCGCCCAGCCAGCTGCTACCGTTAAGGGGCAGATGCTGTCACCCAGAGATTGTCCTCTGTCCAGGAAGAGGGTTCTCCAGCCTTGAACTTTCCCAACCTCTGATGGCACCATGCCCTGCCAATAAGTGGCAGACTAGGGAGGTGGGTAGGGCAGAATCCAGCATTGTGGTGAGGAGAGGTTGGAGTTGGAGGTTGCGGAGATTGGGAGAGAAAAGTCAATGCATGGAGGTGAAGAGAGGGTGGAGACTGAGGGACAGAGAGATGGGGGAGCAGGTCCCAAGTCCCTGATGACACTTCCCTCCTTGGCTTCCTGCTCTGGGCTCTGATTGGCATCTTCTGTCCTCAGGGACCCCAGGCCTCCCACATGCACTCTCATCTCTGTGCTCCCAACTCCTGGGCTGAGCGCTCCCCATGCCCCACCCACCCAGCCACAGGCCCTCGGCCCTGCTCCCCATTGCTCTCACCGTGACCTTCCACTGTCTCTGCTGCAGCCGCAGGGTGAAGTTCGCCACCTGGACCGTGATCACCCTGGTCACACTGACTTGCCCATTACCCCAGGCCACGTTCTCCTGCAGGACGGCAAACGAGTGCAGCCCAGGCCGGGTGGTGTTGCAGGTCTGAGCCAGCACATACACGCAGGTGCCCATGAAGTCGAAGTGGCGGCCGTCGAAGGTGGTGTAGTGGGGGTCTCCCGACGCCTGGCAGGTGGCAGAACCCACGGCCACACAGCCCAAGCTGCCACTGGACAGCTGGCAGACTTCGTGTGGCCCACAGGCGGAGGGCTCACAGGACACCAGGCCACCCTTCTGGCAGTGGCAAAGGGAATCACAGCTGGGGCCTGGGTAGAAGGTCTGGCCCAGAGGGTAGTAGCGGCCATCGTGGAGGCAGCCACACTGGCCCACGGGTACGCAGCTGTCACCGCTAAGCACGAAGCCAGCATCGCAGACACAGCCTTCACGGCAGGCCGACTCACAGCCCTCGGGTGCTGAGAGGCTCGGGCAGCTCACGGGGCAGGAGTCACCGCAGAGCTCGTAGTGGCTGTGCGCAGGGCACTGGAAGGCTGTGGGGACACGCTGGGTATGAGCCAGGTAGGTGTTTGTCGGGGTCTGGGGAGGACCTGAGTGGGAAAACTGCTCGGGTCAGCTTGGGTGTCTCTGGGCATCCACATGTGATCCAGGACATGTCACTGGGGGACTCAGCGTGGGACCTGGAATGGGAGGGGACATGCCCAGGTCTCTCTGACCAACTTGTATGTTAACCTGACCAAATATTTCTAAAGATCAAATGACTCTGTTTGGCTGACTTTTTTTTTTTGAGACAGGGTCTTACTCTATCTCACCCAGGCTGCAGTGCAGAGGCTCAGTCATGGCTCACTGCAGCCTCCACCTCCTGGGCTCAAGTGATCCTCTTGCCTCAGCCTCCCAAGTAGCTGAGACTACAGGTGCCAGCCTCCATGTCAAGCTAATTTATTATTATTTTTTTGTAGAGATGGGGTCTCACTATGTAACCTAGGCTGTAAGCCAGGGTGAAATGGATCACTTATACCGATCAGGATATTCAAGATCAGAACAGAGGCCTCAGGGTGTAAAAGTGACTGGGGTTTGGGGCCACATGTATCTTGGCTCACTGCAACCTCCATCTCCCTCCATCTGCCTGAGGGCGCCCAGCTGTGTGTATGTGACTGGAGCATCTCCCAGAGTCCCTCTGACATGGTCTGTCTCAGGGTGTTTCTGAGTGAAGTTGGCAGGATACATGTGACCAGGAGACCTGTCTGAAGGGAACCACCTAGGACTATCTAACTATGCATCTGTGTGGATCTGCCCGGGGCTATGGCAGGGTCCTGATTCTCAGTGTATGTGATCAGCTAGCCTCAGTGTAAAATCTAAGCAGATACCACTGAAGGTATTTGACTAATTCTATGTGACTAGGTGCATTTTTGTGTGAAACAGACCAGGGGCCTCTGACCAGCTGTAACTTACTAGGTCTTCCAAACCAGGGGTACTTTGCTGTGTGACGTCACCAGCGTCAGCCATTCCAATCTACATGCCTTGGATATCTGACAGCATGGATCACCAATCCCAAGAGTGTCCTGGGATTCCTCCCTCCCTCTCTTCCTTCCTCCCTTCGTTCCTTCCTTCCTCCGTTCGTTCCTTCCTTCTTTCCTTTTTTCATTCCTTTCCCTCCCTCCCCAAGAACATGAATCACGAATACCCAAGACTCTCATGGACTCAGGGATTCTAACTACATCTTTCTCTTTCTTTCTTTTCCTTCCTTCCTTCCTTTCTTTCATTTCTTCTGTCTCTCTCTCTTTCGTTCCCTCCCACCCCACCTCCTTCTTTCTTTGTTTTTCTTTCTTTTTTTTGAAATAGAATGCCATTCTGTCGCTCAGGCTGGAATACAGCGGCGCAATCTTGGCTCACTGCAACCTCCATCTCCCGAGTTCAAGCAATTCTCTTGCCTCAGCCTTCTGAGTAGCTGGGATTACAGGAGCACCAACACACCTGGCTAATTTTTGTATATTTAGTAGAGACTGGGTTTTACCATGTATGTCAGGCTGGTCTCGAACTCTTGACCTCAGGTGATCTGCCTGCCTCGACCTCCCAAAGTGCTCGGATAACAGGCATGAGCCTCACGGTCCCTGGACTCTGACTAGGTGTTTCTAACTGATGTCCTCTCCCTGCAGTTCCTGACCTGGTGCATTTCAGTGTGTGGGTGCCAAGGTGTTTCCTGACAGCACATAGCTAGTTCAGAGGAAGGACAGTGGCCCCTGAGCCCATGGAAGAGGAAGGAGCTGCTGTCTTACTCTCGGGAAGGGCAGGGAGAGACTCTGCTATGTGGACCATGCATGGATCAGTACTCACGACAGAAGTCGGGCCTCCTCCACTCGCCGAGCTGGGCCCCAGCGGCCTGACAGGCTGCCACGTAGGCGGCCACTGCAGGACAGAGGCCTCCAGGATGGCCCTGAGCTTGGCAGGCGTCCAGCAAGCAGCCCTGGAAGTACTGCGCGGGCGGCACGAGGCCGTGGCAGGGCGCCAGCGGGCCGTCGGTGGCCGAGATCACGCCGCAGGCGTCCGGGCCGCCGAAGGCTTCCTGCTGCTCTGGCGTGCAAGGCTGCGGGCAAGGCCCTGGCACACATTCCCCGCAGCCCGGGGCACCGCCCACCTGCCACCCGGCCGGGTTCCCGCCCACCGCCTTCAGGTCGTCTGCGGGGTTCTGGTTGTAGTTCCCGCATAGGCCACAGAGGGAGCCCGCGTACGCCGCCGGCACGCGCAGGCGCACGAAGCTGTTCCCGTCGAAAGCCAGCGAGAGCCCTGAGGTCGCGGTCACCACCACGTCGGCGCCGCTCAGGTGTGCCTGCAGGAGCGAGTCCAGCTGGAAGGGCAGTGCCACGAACTCGCCGTCCACCTGCGGGTAAGGATTGGGGGTGCGATGAGCGGAGCGAACACAGGTTTGAATCCTGGCCCCACCACGTACTAGCTGTGGGACCCTGAGCAGTCACCTCCCCTCTGAAAATAATAAGCAGCATCTTTAGGCCGGGCCTGGTGGCACAGCCTGCAATCCCAGCACTTTGGGAGGCCGACTTGGGAGGATCGCATCAGGTCAGGAGTTAGGATCCCTCTGGGCAACATAGTGAGACCCCCAACTCTACAAAAAAAATTAATAATTAGCCAGCATAGTGGCGTTTGCCATTAGTCCTGCCCAGCCACTCGGGAGGCCAAGGCCAAAGTGAGGATCACTTGAGCCCAGGAGTTCCAGATTGCAGTGAGCCCTGATCCTGTCATTGCACTCCAGCCTGGACTACAGAGTAAGGCTAAGAAAACAGAAAGGATGAAAAGCGCCACCACGATGGTTCACGGTGTTATCCCAGCACTTGGGAGGCTGAGGCAGGTGGATCACAAGGTCAGGAGATCAAGACCACTCTGGCCAAAACGGTGAAACCCCGTCTCTACTAAAAATACAAACAATTAGCCGGGCTTGGTGGAACGCGCCAGGAATCCCAGCTACTCCGGAGCTGAGGCAGGACAATTGCTTGAACCTGGGAGGCAGAGGTTGCAGTGAGCGAGCGAGATTCGCACTCCAGCCTGGACGACAGGGTGAGACTCCATCCCAAAAAATTAAAACAAGATAAAAGCCTCTGTAGGAACATGTGACTAACTAACTCCTCATGCTTCTCTAAAACAGGCACTATTCTTAGACCATTTTACAGAGGAATACACTAGGCTCAGAGAGGAAGAAGCCACTGTGCCAGGCCATCAGGCTCCTTGGCCTATACTCTGAACCCTTCCACCATGCCGCCGCCAAGCTGTGAAAGGTGCTCGGGGGAATGGGGAATCCCTTACCATCTCAGGCAGCCGCAGAGCTGGCACCTGCTCCTGCCTGGCCCACAGCCCTCCTCACCTGTAGCTGCCGGGGCCAGCGGGCACTCAGTGTCAGGCTGTGGTTGTAGATGTGCAGGGTGACGCTGCGGGTGTAGCTGACAGCCTGGCTGCCCCGGTGCTCGTTGGCTACAGTGACAGTGAAGTTCTCAGCCCCCGTGGGTAGTGCGTGGCAGGGGGCACTCAGCAGGTACTCGCACGTGCCTTGGAAATCGAATCGGTGCCCATCCAGAGTGACGTAATGGGGGTCACCCCAGGCCTGACACTCAGCTGTGCTGACGGGCTGGCAGCCGTGCTGGCCGGATGGCAGGAGGGCACACGCTTCACCCAGCCCGCAGCTGGCAGGTGTGCAGACCAGTGAGCCGCCCCCAGGCCCGCAGCGGCACCTCTGGGAGCAGGTGCCGTCAGCCCAAAACTCAGTGCCCGCCTCGTGGTAGGTGCCGTTGGCCCAGCAGCCGCAGCCGTTGCTTAGGGGAACACAGCGGTCAGCACTTAGCACAAACCCTGCGTTGCACTGGCAGCCCTCCACACAGGGCCCCTGGCATACGGCTGGGGTGGTGGGGGGCGCAGGGGATGGGCAGCTGGCCGGACAGGGTGGGCCACAGAACTCGTAGTGGCTGTTTTCTCGGCAGTTGATCACTGTGGGCAGATGAAGGAGCAGGAAGAAGAGAAACAGAGAGAAGGGTGTTAGGGGTCCCAGGACACAGTGGGAGGAGACAGAGAGAGACACAAGGGAGCAGACAGAGAAAGGGGAGAGAGAGCAGCAGACAGAGAGACAGAGAAGGACAAAGAAAGAAATGAGAGAAAGAGAGAGATCAGGAGACCCAAGCAGAAACTGAGGGAGACAGAGAGAGAGAATGAGAAACAGACAGATAGAAACAAGCAAAGAGAGACACAGAGACAAACAGCGAGAGTTTCAAGCACAGAGACTCAGAAGGACCAGAGTGAAAGCAAACCAGCTCCCCGGAGACAGGACCCCACCCCCATCCCCCTCTGCTCCCCAGCACTCACCACAGCCAACCTGTGCCCGCCAGTCTTCAATGACAATCCCAGCGGCCTGGCAGGCAGCCGCATAGGAAGCCAGCGCCTGGCAGAGAATGTCGTGGGCCCCGCCGCCCATGCAGACGTCCAGAACGCAGCCCTTGAAGAAGCTCTCAGGTGGCACATGAGCGTGGCAGGTGGTGAAGGGGCCCCCTGTGCCAGGGGCCAGGGGTCCGCAAAAGCCAG
This sequence comes from Saguinus oedipus, assembly GCA_031835075.1. NCBI lineage: Eukaryota > Metazoa > Chordata > Mammalia > Primates > Cebidae > Saguinus > Saguinus oedipus. Next base: position 42,394,809 of record CM063187.1, on the reverse strand, counting down.
AGCCCTCGTACTGCTCCAGCTTGTCCTGGGGGCACGTTGGGCAGGACCCCTGACATTCGTCCCAACACAGTGGGTCCCAGCCTGGGGCTCGCCAGCTGCCGCCCCAGACGGGTATGGAGGGAGCCAGGGTGCCATTGGGGAAGACCTGGTCGTTGTTGGGGTCGCGGTCCATGTTACCGCAGAGCCCGCACACCGCGCCATGATAGCTGCTGGGCAGCGTCACATCTACCCGCCAGTTCCAGTCATAGCTGACTTGCAGCCCAAAGTCGGCCACCAGCAATGCCTTGGATGCACCGTGGGTCACTGAAATGCGCCCATCAGCCACGGAGACAGGCAACACGGTCAGCACACCATTCACCTGTGGGGAGCAGGGAAGGAGGCAAACGGGTCACTCCAGGTGGGGAGGCCCCAGCTCTGGCCCCTGCCTCCCTCTCTCTCATCCTACCAGGGGCTGGGAGAGGCCAGTCTTCCTCCGACAGGTGGATTGTCATCTGACACGGTGTGGACGTTTGTTCTAGCCCAGGTCTTGGGGAATGAAACCTCACTTTACTTTTTCTAGATCTTCTGCCCTGATGTCTGTCTTCCTCCCCATCTCTGTCTCTCTGTGTCTCTCGCCCTCTCTCTTCACCTAAGGTTATATCTCTGAGTCTTCTGTCCCTCTCTCTCTCTGTCTGTTTCTCTGTCTCTGTCTGTCTCTCCCTTCTCTTCCCTGCCTCTGTCACTCTCTGTTGTCTTCTTCACTCACCATCATTTACCCAGTGCTGACTCTGTTCCACCCCTCACTCTCCCTGAGCTGCTATTAAGCTACATCACCAGTTCCCTGGGCAGAAAGGACATATTTCTCTTTATTGTTTGTTTGTTTTATTGAGACGGAGTCTTGCTCTGTCACCCAGGCTGGAGTGAAGTGCCACAATCTCGGCTCTTGCAGCCTCCGCCTTCCGCGTTCAAGTGATTCTCCTGCCTCAGCCTCCTGAGTAGCTGGGATTACAGGAGCACCACCACACCTAGCTAATTTTTGTAATTTTAGTAGAGAGGGGGTTTCACCATGTTGTCCAGGCTGGTCTCAAACTCCTGACCTCAGGTGATCCACCCATCTCGGCCTCCCAGAGTGCTGGGATTGCAGATGTGAGCCAGCACGCCCGGCCTGATCTCCCTGTGTTTCTCTCCATGTCCTGGTCTCTGGGCCTCTCCCTTGTTCCCTTGCAGACACTCAAAGGAGTGTTCTCCTGAGCCAGACCCTGAGCTCAGCATGTGACGTGCACCGCCTTACTGTGGGGCGGGCCCTTCTATGATGCCCACTTCACCATGAGGAAACTGAGGCCTCCCAAGTGAATTGCCCAACATCACACAGCTGTGAAGAAGGAGAGGCTGGATTCAAAGCCAGGTCTATTAAAAAGCCAGATGCTGAGGTCCTGAGTGAAAGCCCTTAGCAAGGGGCCAGGCTCGTTTAATTCCCAGTCACAGGGGGATATTTCTGCCGTAATGATTGTTGTTCTTATTCACATTTTGTTTCAGGCCCAGGCCCTTTGACGACAAAGAGCCTTGAGCTCCTAACTGTGGTGGTCGGGATCCCTCCTCCCCTCCCGGGGACCTCAGGGGACCGTCCTGCCACACATACCCGGACTTTGCCGATCTCGTCCTTGTGGATAGAGACGTTGGTGCCGAGCGCAGCCACAGTGACCAGTCTCACGTAGGACACAGCAGGGTTGCCCCGGTTCTCGTTCTTGGTGGTGACGGTGAAGGGTGTCAGGCCCTGGGTGCTGACCCCCGGGCAGCCAGCTGCTGCCAGCACGTAGTTACAGGTGCCCTGGAAGTCGAACATGCGGCCGTCGAAGGAGTGGTAGTGTGGGTCGCCCCACAGCCAGCACGTGGCCTCGTAGTTGGGCACGCACACGCCCTGGCCGCCCTGCTCCTTGCACGTCTCCTGTGGCCGGCATGTCACACCGTGGCACGGGTCTGGGGACAGAAGAGGGCGACCTTGAAAGGCTGTCCGTTGTAAAGGACAGCTGCTCCCTCCACATCTACCCCGCACTGTGCCAGGGATCTGAGGGTTACCGCAGGCAAGACCAGATTCCAGAGTCCTCCTGTCTACACAGGTCCTGTACTTGGCTCTTTTGTTCTGTTTTGTTTTAGAAGGAGTCTCACTCTTGTTGCCCATACTGGAGGGCAGTGGCGCATTCTCGGCTCACGGCAACTTCTGCCTCCCAGGCTCAAGTGATTCTCCCACCTCAGCCTCCCAAGTAGTGGGAATTACAGGCTTGCCCCACCATGCCGGCTAACTTTTTACTTTTATTCTCCATGTTGATCAGGCTGGTCTCACACTCCCAACCTCAGGTGATTTGCCCACCTGGTCCTCCCAAAGTGCTGGGATTATAGGCATGGGCCACCGTGCCCAGCCCTGTTCCGGTATTCTAAAGTCTTATAGGAGCCTCGCCTCCTCACTTCATAGTCTATGGCTGCTTTCGTGCCACAATGGCAGGGTGAGTAGCTGGGACCAAGACTGTACACCCTGTAAGCTCAAACACTTACTATGTAGCCCTTTAGAGCAATGATGCGCCTATCTCTGCCTTGTACCAAGGGTCTCTGACATCCACCCTGAGAAACCTACCTCTCAGGGTCCCCACAGCCTGGATTCCCCCTTTAGGTCTCTGCCTCCCAGAGTAGTTGGCCCTGATCCTGTGAACCTGTCCCAGGGGTCCCCAGGTCTGCGACCTCAATCCTTAGTCCTGAACACCTCTCGCCATGAGCATCCCAATCACGCCTCCCTCAGCCCCAGAGTCTCCATACTTCATCCCTAGTCTCAGCAGCCCCAATCCCAGCCCCAGCCCGGCACCTTTGGTGACACAGCTCAGGATGCCTCCGGAGGGCTGGCACACCTGGCCCGGCGTGCAGCTGTGTTCCTGGCACACCATGCCTTTACCCGCATGGCAGGTGCACTGCTGCCGACAGTTGTCAATGAGGACTGTCTGCTCCGGCTGTGGGGAGAGAGGACACGGCCATCAGGGACACCACGGTGGGAGCCGACTCTCACATCTCCGGTGTTCCGGGCACAGAGGGCTTTGGCAGACATCACAGACAAGGAGCAGCTCTCAGCAGGATGGCTCCTTGTCTATGAAACTGAAGCACAGTTTCACAGACACCTGTGATGGGGCCGTCATTCATTCATTCATTCCCTTGTTCATTCACTTTTATTCATTTAGTTGTTCATTCCAAAATATCCAGGGAATGTCTGCTCTAGGAGAAATGATGTGACATAGTAACTCACAGCAGATCCCCTGGGCTTGAAGCCGATTTCTGCTGTTTCCAAACTGTGTGACTCTGGGCAAGTGATTTCATCACATTACCACTGCCACGTGGAGGGTGGACCAGAGGGAGCAAAGGTAGGAGCTGGGAGGGACCCAGGTGGAAGAGGACAGGTTGGACCAAGGTAGGGCCATGGGGAGGGGGAAAGGGGTAGATTGAAGAGGCCAAGTAGACCAGCCGTGGTGGCTCATGCCTGTAATCCCAGCACTTTGGGAGGCTAAGGCAGGAGGATCTCTTGAAGTCAGGAGTTCGGGACCAGCCAGACCAGCATGGCAAAAGCCCGTCTCTACCAATAATACAAAAATTTAGTCGGGTGTGGTGGCACACAGAAGTAGTCTCAGCTACTCAAAAGGCTGAAGCAGGAGAATTGTGTGAACCCAGGAGGCAGAGGTTGCACTCCAGCCTGGGTGACAGAGCGAGACTATGTCTTAAAAAATAAATAAGTAAAAGAGGCTGAGTGGGCCTGGCAGGGTGGCTCATGCCAGTACTCCCAGCATGTTGGGAGGCCAAGATGGGAGGATGGTTTGAGGCCTGGAGTTCATGACCAGCCTGAGCAACATAGTGAGATGCCCCCCATCTCTGCCTCAACAAAAAAATTAAAAATTCCCTGGGCATGGTGGTGAGTCCCAGACACTTGGCAAGTGAAGTGGAAGGACTGCCTGAGCCAAGGCATTTGGCGTTGCAGTGAGCTATGATGGTACCACTGCACTCCAGCCTGGGTGGCAGAGTGAGACCCTGCCGCTAAAAGAAATAAATTAGCACCCAAGCAGACAGGCTGTGGGGCTGATGGGCAGGGGGAGGGGTGAGGCCCCGTGTTCTGGCCCCGATGACTAGGTTCCTACCTCGTAGTAGACACCATTGTGGTAACAGCCGCATTGCCCGATGGGCACACAGGCTTGGCCGTTGTAGAGGAAGCCGGAGTCACACTGACAGCCCTCGGCACATCCATCCGGGCACTGCGGAGGGGCGCTGAGCGCGGAGCAGCCCAGGGAGCAGGTGTCCGCGCAGAGCTCGTAGTGACTGTTCGAGGGGCACTTCATGGCTGTAAGGAGGGGGTGCCGATCAGAGTGCTGGGGAGGGAGGGGCTGCAAGGCCCAGGGTCCACCCCTTGTGTGCCTCAACCTCTCCCCTCCTTGCCCCTCTGTCTCTCCCTCACTCACGACAGAAAGTTTCAGTCCTCCAGGGCTCCACGTGGCCTCCAGCCGCCTGGCAAGCACTCACATAGGCATGGATGTTGCTGCAGAGAATGCTCAGGTTCCCACCACCCAGGCACAGATCAAAGACACAGTCTTGCAAGGGACCCTGGGGATCCACCAGCTTGTGGCAGGAGGCCAGCGGCCCTGTGGGGCTGGTGAGGAGCCCACAGAACTCCGTCTTCTGATACTTGTCCTCCAACTCGGGAGGACACTGGCCGTCTGGGTTGCAGTCCTGGCTCCCCGGCGGGCAGGTGGGCTTCGGCGGACAGGGAGAACCAGGCACGGCCTCCTCCCAGGAGTTGCCGAACTCCTTGGCGTTGCCTGCCTGCGAGCCATCGGGCTTCCTCAAGTCATCCTTGGGGTCGCCGTTGTAGTCCCCGCACAGGCCACACATCTGCTGGTAGTAGTTTCCGGGGACGGTGACCCGCACGTAGTACACAAGGTCGTAGACCACACGCAGGCCGAAGTGGGTCTCAATCACAACGTCGGAACCATGCTGGTAGACTCGGATCTGGCCATCGGCCAGCACCACGGGCGGCTTCATGTCCACGCCGTTCACCTGGGAGAGGCAGGCCGTGCTTCAGAAAGGAAACTTTGAGTGGGGTCGGACTCTAGTTCAAGCCCATGCCTGAGGTGGAAGATCTGTGTGAGCTCACCTTAAGAGGTGAGGCCCCTTAGGGCCCTCAATTTCTGTATTTGTAAAATGGGTGTAATAATAGGGTCTTATAGTGGATTGAGTAGTGGCCCCAAAAGTCATATTCACCCAGAATCCTATAATGTGAGCTTACTTGGAGGAAAGTGCTTGGCATCTGTATCAGGGTAATCATCTCAATATGAGATTATCCCTGATTAAGGTGGGTCCTAAATCCAATGACAATGTCCTTGTGAGAGCCAGAAAGAAAAAGACACACAGACACGCAGAAAGGGCCATGTGAAAATGAAGGCAGGGATTAGAATGGTGTTGTCACAGGCCAGGTGCGGTGACTCATGCCTGCAATCCCAGCACTTTGGGAGGCCGAGGTGGGCAGATCACAAGGTCAAAAGACTGAGATCATCCTGGCCAACATGGCGAAATCCCGTCTCTACTAAAAATACCAAAACTAGCCGGGCATGGTGACAGGTGCCTGTAATCCCAGCTACTGGGGAGGCTGGGGCAGGAGAATCGCTTGAACCCAGGAGGCAGAGGTTGCAGTGAGCTGAGATCACACCACTGCCCTCCAGCCTGGTGACAGAGTGAGACTCCATCTCAAAAACAAAAGAATGATGTTGTCACAAGCCCAGAGCTGGAAAGGGAAAAAGAGATTCCCCCCGACCAGTGCCTTTGGAGGGGGTACACCCCTGCCGACACCTTAAAGAGAGGGTAGAGACTGAGGGACAGAGATGGGGGAGCAGGTCCCAAGTCCCTGATGACACTTCCCTTTTTGGTTTCCCACTCCGGGCTCTGATTGGCATCTTCTGTCCTCAGGGACCCCAGGCCTCCCATATGCGCTCTCATCTCTGTGCTCCCAACTCCTGGGCTGAGCGCTCCCCATGCCCCACCCACTCAGCCACAGGCCCCTCGGCCCTGCTCCCCATTGCTCTCACCGTGACCTTCCACTGTCTCTGCTGCAGCCGCAGGGTGAAGTTCGCCACCTGGACCGTGATCACCCTGGTCACACTGACTTGCCCATTACCCCAGGCCACGTTCTCCTGCAGGACGGCAAACGAGTGCAGCCCAGGCCGGGTGGTGTTGCAGGTCTGAGCCAGCACATACACGCAGGTGCCCATGAAGTCAAAGTGGCGGCCGTCGAAGGTGGTGTAGTGGGGGTCTCCCGACGCCTGGCAGGTGGCAGAGCCCACGGCCACACAGCCCAAGCTGCCACCAGACGGCTGGCAGGCCTCATGTGGGCCACAGGTGGAGGGCTCACAGGACACCAGGCCGCCCTCCTGGCAGTGGCAAATGGAATCACAGCCAGGGCCTGGGTAGAAGGTCTGGCCTGGCGGGTGGTAGGTGCCCTGGTGGACGCAGCCACAGGAAGCCAGGGGCACGCAGGACTCACCACTGAGCGCAAAGCCCTCATCGCACACGCAGTCCTCATGGCATTCGGAGCCACAGCCCCCGGGCACTGGGAGGTCTCCACAGGACAGCGGGCAGCCGTAGGAACACGCCTCATAGTGGCTGTGGGGTGGGCAGCTCAGTGCTGCAGGGAGAAGAGACATCAAGATCAATAATTCCTGCTCCCAGGGGATACTGTGACGCGCCCCCCCAACACATACGTATGCATACATACACATGCTCAATCACACACACAAGCAGTCTCATTGCAAGGAGCTTGGGAACACATTACATCACCGTTAATCTGATCCTCATAATTACGATTCTCCCAATTTAACTGTGATTTGAAGTTATCTATTAGGCTTCTTTTTTTTTTGAAATACGGTTTGCTCTGTTAGCCTGGAGCAGCACGGCACTGCTTGCTGTCATGGCTCACTGCAGCTTTGACCTCCTGGACTCGAGCAGTCATCCCACCTCAGCCTCCTGAGAAGCTGGGACTACAGGTGTGCACTACCACACCCGGCTAATTTTTTAAATTTTTTGTAGATACGGGGTTTCGCTGTGTTGCCTAGGCTGGCCTCAAACTCCTGGGCTCAAGTAGTCCCCCCTGCCTCAGCCTCTCAAAGTGCTGGGATTACAGGAATGAACCACCTTCTATTATGTCTTTAATGACCTTGTTCAGGGATACAGGCTGTTGATATGTGGTATATATTTTAAACATGCATATGCATATATTTGTGTGTCTGTGTATAATTTGTGCAGTATATTTGTGAATGCAATACTTTTAGCTTCTTCCTCCTATAGCAGAAATTAAATTAAAATATTTAGCAAGTGTTAAAAAAAACAACTCCCTGCTCCCCTCCCCAAACTCCAGTCACTCCAGTTTATAAAAAGCAAATCTAGCCACGTGCAGTGGCTCCAGACCAGCCTGGCCAACACAGTGAAACCCTGTCCCTACTGAAAATACGAAAATTAGCCTGGTATGGTGGCAGGTGCCTGTAATCCCAGCTACTAGTGGGGCTGAGGTAGGAGAATCGCTTGAACCTGGTAGGCGGAGGTTGCAGTGAGCTGAGATCGTGTCACTGCACTCCAGCTTGGCGACAGAACAAGACTCTGTCTCAAAAAAACAGCATATCTAAGTGACTGAAACTGAACCACATTAAACCTGTATCTATGCTGTCTAATACACGAGCCGCTCGCCACTTGTGACCATTTAGATGTAAGTTAATTAAAATGAAACAAAATGGAAGACAGCTCCTCAGTCAAAACAGCCTCATTTCAAGTGCTGAGCAGCCACATGTGACCTGTGGCAACCTGGTACATATTTGAACAGCTCAGATATGGAGCTGTCATCACTGAAGTTTTGCTGGGTGGTGCCGTTCTGAAGCTAACATCCAGCTTACAGGAGAATCATGGGGACACAGAGACAAGTTCAGTAACACTCCAAAGAAGCAACAAGCCAGATCATGAAAGTAGGAAATTCTGCAGGATAAATGACCTGTCTTTTCCAATAAATAAATAAATGACATAAACAAAAGGAAAAGATGGATGGAGGAATAGATATGTGATAAAGCAAGTAAGTGAGTTAGAATTAGAGTGTAGAGGCCTGGTTCGGTGGCTTATATCCATAATCCCAACATTTTTTGAAGATGAGGCGGGAGGATCACTTGAGGTCAGGAGTTCGAGACCAGCCTGGCCAACATGGTGAAACCTGTTTCTCTGTAAAAATACAAAAATTAGCCAGGCATGGTGGCACACACCTTTAATCCCAACTACACGAGAGGCTGAGGTGGGAGAATCGCTTGAACCCAGGAGGCAGAGGTTGCAGTGAGTTGAGATCACGCCACTGCACTCCAGCTTGGGCAACCGAGTGAGACTCTGTCTCAAAAAAAAAAAAAGAAAGAAAGAATTAGAGTATAGAGTCCAGGAGGTGGGTTTGTGTGTCTTCCCTGTAAAATTCTTTCAACTTTTTTGTATATTTCACAATTTTCATAATAATATGTTGGGTGAAACTAAAGAAAGAAATTGTGACAGAGTAAGAGCATGAAGGTAGAGCAATCCAATGCAGTATGTGTATTTGGTTTGCTTCTAGAGCAACTTAGGGTCTTACCATGTCAGGAATTTCTAAAACTTCTTATATCTTTTATAAGAAGTCTGTTTTGTCCCAGGAGGTTTCACACCCCAGGGCAACACACCTTGTGTTAGGATTCAGGATGGGTAGGGATGGAACTGTTTTTTATTTATATATTTATTTAATATTTCAGACAGAGTCTCACTCTGTCACCCAGGCTGAAGTGTAGTGGCACGATCTCGGCTGGCTGCAACCTCCACCTCCTAGGTTCAAACGATTCTTCTGCTTCACCCTCCCAAGTAGCTGGGAATACAGGTACCCACACCCGGCTAATTTTCAGTAGAGATGAAGTTTTGCCATGTTGGCCAGGCTGGTCTCAAACTACTGACCTCTGATGATCCCCTTCCCTCACCCTCCCAAAGTGCTGGGATTACAGATGTGAGCCAGCACACTCAGCCTGCACTGTTTATCAGAAACAGGCTCTTGCTATGTTACCCAGGCTGGTATCTAACTCTCAGCCTCTAGGGATCCTCCCACCTCAGCCTCCTGAGTAGCTAGGATTATAAATATTCTGAAATCTTAGTCATGTATGTGTATGTTTGCGGCAGAGAAGTGTTATGGGGATTCTGACACAGGCTGCCAATGGTCATGTCTTGACTCTGGGCACAACCATAGTACTTGCTTTGGTCAATGGAACGCTGGCAACCATGATGCCGAGCAGAGCCTTGGAAAGTGCTTGCACACTGGGGCTTGTGTGCTTTTGCTGCTCTTAGGAATATTGAGAGCACCTTGGGAAGAAGCCTGGGTTCACCCGCTGGAAGATGAGACCAAGTGGAGCAGAGACGACAAGTCCCAGCTGAGGGCCCCCAAAACCAGCTGGACAACTGACAGATGTGTAAAACCACCCTAGATTTACCCAGTCTCAGCTGAGCCTCCAACAGACTGCAGACACCAACCAAGCTGGCCCAGGCTGGGGAGAACACCTCAGCAGCCCCTGGCATCATTAGAAAGAATAAATACTTGGCCGGGCGCGGTGGCTCAAGCCTGTAATCCCAGCACTTTGGGAGGCCGAGGCGGGTGGATCACGAGGTCAAGAGATCGAGACCATCCTGGTCAAAATGGTGAAACCCCGTCTCTACTAAAAATACAAAAAATTAGCTGGGCATGGTGGCACGTGCCTGTAATCCCAGCTACTCAGGAGGCTGAGACAGGAGAATTGGCTGAACCCAGGAGGCGGAGGTTGCCATGAGCCAAGATTGTGCCATTGCACTCCAGCCTGGGTAACAAAAGCGAAACTCCGTCTCAAAAAAAAAAAAATGAAAGAATAAATACTTGGCCAGGCATGGTGGCTCATGCCTGTAATCCCAGCACTTTGGGAGGCTGAGGTGGGCAGATCACTTGCGGTCAGGAATTCAAAACCAGCCTGGCCAACATAGTGAAACCCCTTCTCTACTACAAATACAAAAAAATTAGCCAGGTGGGGTGGCGGGTGCCTGTAATCCCAGCTACTCAGTAGGCTGAGTCAGGAGAATCGCTTGAGCCTGGGAGGTGCAGGTGGAGGTTGCAGTAAGCCAAGTAAACCTGAATGACAGAGCAAGACTTCATCCCAAAAAGAAAAGTTCTTAAAAGTCAAAAGTTACCATTCGTCAGAAATTATAAGTTTCATAATTATTTCAGGTAAAAAACTAGATGTGCATGCTTCCATTAATTCCAAAATTTAAAAACTTTAGAAGCCAGAATAGTGGTTACCTCTTGGGGTTGGGGGCCTGGATGTTTTTTTGAATTTGGGACTGTTCACACAGATTTGTTCTCTTGGTAAAAACTGATCAAGCTGTTAGCTTATGATATGTACATATTTTTTAATATCTGTATATTTCAATAATAAATTTAAAAAATTAAAAATCAGGTAAGAGGAACATGGTACAGTGGCTCGCGCCTGTAATCCCAGTACTTTGAGAGGCTGAGGCAGGATGATTGATTGAGCCCAAGAGTTTGAGCCCAGCCTAGGCAAAAAAATCAAAATCCTGTCTCTGTAAAAAATACTTTAAAAATTAGCTGAGGCTGGTGCTACTCAGGAGGCTGAGGCAGGAGGATCCCTTGAGCCCAGGAGTTCCAGGCTGCAGTAAGCTATGATTGCACCACTGAACTCCAGCCTGGGCAACAGAGCAAGATCCCATCTTAAAAGAAAATCAGTGGCCGGGCGCGGTGGCTCAAGCCTGTAATCCCAGCACTTTGGGAGGCCGAGGCGGGTGAATCACGAGGTCAAGAGATCGAGACCATTCTGGTCAACATGGTGAAACCCCGTCTCTACTAAACATACAAAAAATTAGCTGGGCACGGTGGCGCGTGCCTGTAATCCCAGCTACTCAGGAGGCTGAGGCAGGAGAATTGCCTGAACCCAGGAGGCGGAGGTTGCGGTGAGCCGAGATTGCACCATTGCACTCCAGCCTGGGTAACAAGAGCGAAACTCCGTCTCAAAAAAAAAAAAAGAAAAGAAAAGAAAATCAGATGGAGCACTTTGTGAGGCCGAGGTGGGCGGATCATAACATCAGGAGTTCAAGACCAGCCTGACCAACATGGAGAAACCCTATCTCTACTAAAAATACAAAATGAGCCAGGCATGGCAGCGCATGCCTGTAATCTCAGCTACTCAGGAGGCTGAGGCAGGAGAATTGCTTGAACCCAGGAGGCAGAGGTTGCAGCGAGCTGAGAATGCACCACTGCACTCCAGCCTGGGTAACAAGAGCAAAACTCCATCTCAAAAAAAAAAAAATCAGGTGAGAGGATGAATGGCTTTTCAAACTTCTTTTCTAGGCAAGCAAAAACATTAGAAGACCATTCCTGCAGCCTCCACTAAGACAAGGCTCCCAAACGGACTGCCCAAGGGGTCAGGCAGATGTAAATAAGTGAAGCAGGATAGATAGAGACCAAAAAGAACCAGAGAGGGGACGAGACTCCTAACGACGATACTGCTGCTCGTATCTCAATGACAGCTGTTACCTGGGAATCAGATCCCGGGTCACCAGGTGTATTGCCATCTTTCAAATACCAACTGCATGCCCGCCGTCTGTGACTTTCTAGCTATCATGATCCCGGGCATGTAACTGAACCTTTCTGAACCTCAGTTTCTTCATCTGTTAAGTTAGGTATAACACAAAACCTACATCAAAAGCTATGATCATAGCTCACTTCCTAGCACTTTGAGAAGCTGAGGCGAGAGGGTGGATTGAGCCCAGGAGTTGGAGACCAGACTAGGCAGCAATCCCTACCTCATAGGGCTGTTGTAAGGATTAAAAGGGCTGGGCGAGGTGGCTTATGCCTGTAATCCCAGCACTTTGGAAGGCCAAGGTGGGTGCATCACCTGAGGTCAGGAGTTCAAGACCAGCCTGATCAATCTCAAACTCCATCTCTACTAAAAAAAAAATACAAAATTAGCCGGGCATGGTGGTGTGAGCCTAAAATCCCAGCTACTCAGGAGGTTGAGGCAGGAGAATTGCCTGAACCCAGGAGGCAGAGGTTGCGGTAAGCCGAGATCACGCCATTGCACTCCAGCCTGGGTAACAAGAGCGAGGAGTGAAACTCTGTCTCAAAAAAAAAGGATTAAATGAATTAATGATATTTATACATTAATGAATATACATATAAGGTTGAGTCCCCCAGTTGGCATTTGCGATACTCACGGCAAAGTTCCTCACTCCTCCAGGGGTGCACTGTGGCTCCAGCAGCCTGGCATGCAGCAGCGTAGGTGGCCAACGCGTCACACAGTGGCCCAGACTGGCCTGGCAGCAGGCAGCGGTCATAGACACAGTCACGCACGGCACCCTGGGGGTCCAGCTTGCTGTGGCACTCCCGGAAGGGCCCCTCAGGGTCAGCAAGGATTCCACACTCTTTCTTGCTCTGCAGCTGCTGGGTCACCAGGGAGTCCAGCTTGGGACAGTCACCTGGTTCAGCTGCTCCACAGCCGGGCCTCGTTTCTTCTTGCCAGCTGTTCCCAAAGGCCAGTGCATTGGCAGCTTGGCCCCCACCCCGCAGAGCCAGGTCATCAGCTGGGTCCCCGTTGAAGTTCCCACAGAGTCCACACAGGGCCTCAGCATAGCTGCTGGGCACCTTGGCAGTCACTCGTGCATCCCAGTTGTAGGTGACGGTCAGGCCAAAGTCGGTGCGCACGACAGCGTCACTACCCTGGCGGAACACCTGAACCTGCCCATCTGCTGCTTGGAAGGGCAGATACTGAAGGATGCCGTCCACCTGGGTGGAGATGCAAGAGGGCCATGTGGTCAGGGTATTCATGGCTCGCTGGCCCATCCTCCAATTCACTCACCTCCAGCTACCCTGACCTCCTTGCTATTTTCTTGGACACATTATGCTCAGTCCCACCTCAAGGCCTTTGCACTTCCTGTTCCCTCTGCCTGGCTCACCATTCAACCCTCTTCATTTCTAAAGCACCAGCTTAAATCCAAGTTCCGCCTGTAATCCCAGCACTTTGGGAGGCCGAGGCGGGTGGATCACGAGGTCAAGAGATCGAGACCATCCTGGTCAACATGGTGATCTCTACTAAAAATACAAAAAATTAGCTGGGCATGGTGGCGCGTGCCTGTAATCCCAGATACTCAGGAGGCTGAGGCAGGAGAATTGCCTGAACCCAGGAGGCAGAGGTTGCAGTGAACTGAGATCGTGCCATTGCACTCCAGCCTGGGTAACAAGAGCGAAACTCCGTCTCAAAAAAAAAAAAAGAATCCAAGTTCCTCACCAATGGCCTTCAAAACATACGTGATCTGTCTATCTCCCCATTACCTCCCTTGCCTTACCTCTTCTCACTGTCCCTCTCACTCAGGCTGCTGCTATCATGCTAGCTTCCTTTTATTTATTTATTTACTTATTTATGTTTATTATTTTTGACAGGGTCTCACTCTGTCACTCAGGCTGGAGTGCAGTGGCACAGTATCAGCTCACTGCAACCTCTGCCTCTGGGGTTCAAGCTATTCTCCTGCCTCAGCCTCCAGAGTAGCTGGGATTATTACAGGCATGAGCCACTGCACCTGGGTAATTTTTTTTCCTGTATTTTTAGTAGAGAGGGGGTTTCACCATGTTGGCTAGGCTGGTCTCAAACTCCTGACCTCAGGTGATCCACCCACTTAGGCCTCCCAAAGTGCTGGGATTACAGGCGTGAGCCACCGTGCCCTGCCTCTGGCTTCCTTTTTAAAATAGAGACTGGGTCTCACTCTGTCACCAAGGCCAGAGTGCAGTGATGCAATCATAGCTCACTTCCTAGCACTTTGGGAAGCTGAGGCGGGAGGGTGGCTTGCACCCAGGAGATGGACACCAGCCTGGGCAACTTAGTGAGATCCTGTTCTCCACAAGAAGGAAAAATGAAAAAGAAAAAAATTTTAAATCTTCTAACAGACCTTCCCACCCCCAGCCCCACTCAGAGCTCTAAGTCTTCAGAGGGTGTTTCCTGCCCCGACACCCAGCCCTGGGCACCCGCGTCGCTCACCAGCACTTGCCCCGCGTACTCCCGGCGCACCGCCACCTTCACCCCGCGGGCCTCCACCCGCACGGCACGCGTGTAGCTCACGGTCTGGCTGCCCCGATGCTCGTTTTCCACCAGCACCCGGAAGGCGGGCAGCGCCGCGTTCTGGCCGCACGATCCGACCAGCAGGTACGTGCAGGTGCCCATAAAGTCGAAGCGCCGGCCGTCGAAGCTCACGTAGTGTGGGTCCCCGGACCCCTGGCAGGTCCCGAAGCGGTCGGGGTAGCAGCCCAGGAGGCCGTTCTGGACGCTGCAGCGCTCACCCGCCGGGCAGCCCTTGGTGTCGCGACAGGTCACCTGCTGGTTGGTGGTGCAGGTGCAGCGCCTTTGGCACAGCTCGTCCGCCCACACCTCCTGGCCCGGAGCGAGCAGGAGGCCCTGGAAGGTGCAGCCGCACGATGAGGCTGGCACACAGGCGCCGCCGCTGGCCACGAAGCCCGGGAGGCACACGCAGCCCTCCACGCACGGGCGCCCGGAGCAGTTGGACGGCGCCGCAGCCCCGTTGCAGGAAGCCGGGCAGGCGGGGCCGCAGAGCTCGTAGCGGCTGTTGGCGGGGCAGGTCAAGGCTGCGGGGAAATTGGAGATGGTGGGTCAGACAGGCACAGCAGGGGCCATCGAGGGGCCCCCTGTCCGCGACAGCGCCCAGGAATCCCCCCCCCAACCGTGCTCTTCTCTCAGAGCTCGCCATCTCAGATAATGGCACTTTCATCCCTCTGGGTGCTCCTGTGCCCCATCCCAGAGTTGCAGTTAATCTCCACACTGCCAGCCCCCTAAAGCTCACTGGACAGCCCATCTGTCAGCAAGTCCTATGAGCTCCATATTCAAAATCTACCCTGACTGACCAGGCTTGGTGGAGCATGCCTGTAATCCTGGCTACCAGGGAGGCTGAGGCAGGAGAATTACTTGAACCCGGAAGGCAGAGGTTGCATTGAGCCTATATCTTCAGAGCCTGGGCGACAGACCAAGGCTCTGTCTCCCAGAAAAAAAAGAAAGAAAGAAAGAAAGAAAATCCACCCAGCTACAGAATCTGCCTCTGGTCCTATGCACCCCAGCAGCCTCCTGCCTGGGCTACCTCCTGCCCCTACAGCCTGTTACACCAGCCAGAGGGATCTGGGAACATCTGGGTCAGATCAGGTTCCTCCCCATCTCAGAGCCCTCCTGTGGCTTCCTCTCACTCAGAGTAAACACCACAGTCCTCCCCATGCTCCAGGAGGCCCTGTGCCATCTGCCTCTCTCACCTCTCAGCCCTCACCCCTTCTCCCTCTCCCTCATGCTCACTCTGCCCCAGCCCCAGCTGCCTCCTCCTCCCTGGTCATCCCGCTCCAACCGCAGGGCCTTTGTATTGGCTGTTTCCTCTGCCTTCCCTTTCCTCAGAAAGCCCACTGGGGCCCAGGTGGCCTGGGTTCAAATCCCAGATCGCTCCTTCTCAACCACTGACTCCAACCTCCCCATGCCTCAGTTTCCCCATCAGTAAGATGGGCTAATGTAGGCCAGACCTCAAAAGGTTGTTGTGGGGATTAAATGAATTGATCTCTGGAGAAACATTCTGTGGACATTACTGTTAATACTTGGCTGACTCTGTTGCCTGACCCTGGTCTCGGCTCCAATGTCAACTGCCCAGAAAGGCATTCCCTGATCACCCTCTTCACGAGCCTCCCAGTCACTGTCACTGCATGAACTTGTTTCTTTGGCTCTCTGAAGATAATTTCTAGTTTATCTGCTCACTGTCTGTGTCCCTCCCCTCCCACTAGGAGATAAGTTCTACAGCAGTGGGGACCTGGTCTGTCTCAATCACTGCTGAGTCCTCAGCACCAAGGACAAGGCCTGGCGCACAGCAGGTACTCAGGAAATACTGCGTAGATGAATGGGAGGAAGAATGAACTCTCTGGTTCCCATTTCGTGCCAGCCATGGGGTGGGGGTGGGGGCTTACACTGGCCAAGACAAATGCCAGTGGCCTCTATGTCTCCCTCATACTTACTCCCCCTCCCTTGGGCCTGGAGCTGGGCCTGAATGCCTCCGCCTCCCTCCTGCCTGTCCTTTCTGCCTCTGGGACATGTCTCTAGGAGCCTCACTAACAAGGGCAGGAACAGATCTATGCTGATCCTCACTGTGTCTTCAATATCATCAGCATGCACGGGGGGCAGGCAGGGGTTCAAGGAATGCTTGGGAAATGAATGAGTGAATGATTAAGCAGACGGACATTTGGCTACAGAGCCTGGACTTTATCTAGAGAGCAATGGGAGTCATGGGAGGGTAACAGGCAAAGGAAGAGATGACTGCTTGTCTGTGTTGGGATTCTGCAGACAGGAGTTCCTGTTGTGCCAAGCCTTTGAGCGTGCTGATCTCTGGGCCTGCATCTCACTTTCTCCTCTTTCTCTTGGCAACTTCTGGCCCCTCCTATGGGTTTCAAATTAAACATCCCTTTCTCTAGAAAGCTCTCCCTGCTCACCCCTGCTTCCCAGAAGCCTTCTCTTGTTTCCCATAGCCCCACTGACTTCCTCCATCCTGGCCCATACCCCTATGCTTGTGCCCCCCACAATCCCAACCCTAACTCATCCTGGCCCCAATCCCTCCGCATGGGCCTCCCCATCCTGCCTGGAACCCTCCAGACTGTTAGTGTCTGGTGAAACATCTGCTCCAACCTTAGGCTCATTGTGGACACAGCTGGCCGTCTTGGCCATCACTGGGCCCCTGGCATTGCCCAGCACCAGGCTGAACCACAGTAACTTCTCGGATATTAAGTAGATGCCAAGGGTCCCCTGCCCCTCACTGTATGCTCCCAATCCCCACCCAGGGCATCACTCACGGCAGTTGGCTGGTGACCTCCAGTCCCCAACTGAGATGCCAAGCTCCAGACAGGCCTGGGCATAGGCGCTGAGGCCACGGCACAGACTGGGCCGATCCCCACCAACCACGCATAGGTCGTATACACACTGCTCCAGGAAGGGCCTGGGGTCCAGGGTGTCATGGCAGACAGCGAAGGGGCCATCAAGTTTGGTCAGCATGCCACAGAGTCGGTCGCCCTCATAGTGCTGGGCCTGGCCTGGGGTGCAGGCGGGACAGTTGTTCTGACAGCCATCCTCACACAGGTAGTCCCCATCATCCAGCTTCCAGCTACTTGCGAACTCCACGGGGTCAGGAACCTGATCCCCATCAGGCGTGAGGAAGTCGTCCGCTGGGTCACCATTATAGTTGCCACACAGCCCGCACACCTGGTCTTGGAAGTGTGTGGGCAGGCTGAGTGCCAACTGGCAGTCCCAGTCATAAGTGACCACCAGCCCGAAGACCAGCTCCACCACGGCCCGTGGCCCACTCTGGTACACACGCAGGCGACCTTCGCTCAGGGAGACTGGCAGGCGTGAGCGTTGGCTGTCGATCTACAGAGCAGGTGAGAGGGGGGTGGTCAGGCCCCTGTGCCATCTGGCCTCCAGCCCTCATCTCTGGGCCTCTCGCCTGCTCCCCTGCTCTGGCGGCACTGGGACTCATTCTTTCTGTTACTGCCACCATCAGAGACCTTGCCTCTTGCAGTATCTGTGGCCTGAGATGTTCTTTCTGGAGATGTACATGTGACTCACTCCTGTACCTCATATAAAATATTTGCTCAAATGTCACTGATTCAAGCTTTCCCTGACCGCCCTATTTTAATTTTTAATTTTTTTATTATTTATTTATTTTGAGACAGAGTCTCGATCTGTCATCCAGCCGGAGTGCAGTGGTGTGATCTCTGCTCACTGCAACTTCTGCCTCCTGGATTTAAGCAGTTCTCTGCCTCAGCCTCCCAAGTAGCTGGGATTACAAGCACCTGCCACCATGCCTGGCAAATTTTTGTATTTTCAGTAGACAGCGTTTCACAATCTTGGCCAGGCTGGTCTTGAACTCTTGACCTCCTGATCCACCCGTCTCAGCCTCCCAAAGTGCTGGGATTACAGGCGTGATTTTACAGGCGTGCACCCAGTCTTATTTTATTTTTATTTTTATAGAGACAAGGTCTTGCTATGTCGCCCAGGATGGTCTCAACTCCTGGCCTCAAGCAATCCTCCTGCCTCGGCCTCCCAAAGTGCTGGGATTACAGGCATGACCCACGGGACCTAGCCAACAACTAACTTTAAATGGCAGCCTTGGGCCAGGCGCTGTGGCTCACACCTGTAATTCCAGCCCTTTGGAAGGCTGAGGTGGGTGGATCACTCAATGTCAGTAGTCTGAGACCAATGGTGAAACGCTGTCTCTACTAAACATACAAAAATTAGCTGGGTGCGGTAGTACACACCTGTAATCCCAGCTATTCAGGTGGCTGAGGTGGAAGAATTGCTTGAACCCAGGAGGTGGAGGCTGCAGTGAGCCAGGATAGCACCAAAGAGAATAAGACTCTATCTCAAAAAAAAAAAAAAAAGTCAGCTTCTCCCTACTCCTTATCCTCCCTCCCTGCTTTCCTTGTTTCCTATAGTGTCTGCCTTTCTAAAACATAATTCATGAATTGACCATGTTTATCCTCTGTCCTACTCCATCAGAATGGCAGCTCCACAGAGACAGGGGTTTGGGTCTGCTCTGATTGCTGCTTTATTCCAGTGTATAGAACAGGGCCTGGTAGAATCACAGGCACTCACTAGCTGAATTAAGTCACTGCTGCATCTAATAACATTCACTGAGCATGCACTCTGTGCCTGGCTGCGGGCTGGGAGATCCTGAGAATACGAAGGTGACCAAGACAGCCCCAGGTCCTACCCTCACAGGGCTCCCAGTCCATTCAGATAAACAGACCCATCACCAGACAGTGAGAGTTCAGAGGGGTCAGGGCTAAGATGAGAAAAGCACAGGCAAAAGAGTCAAGACCGGGATCAGAAAGGCCAGGCAGAGGGGTGAAGGATGGGATAGGGGAGGCACAGGCTGAGGGTTCAGAGCTGGGATGGTGGGGAGATAGGAGGCTGTGAAAACCTAGAAAAACAGCTGGATCTAATGTTGCTGGTCAGGGAAGGCTTCCCAGAGGAAAGAACAGTTATGCTGAGCCTTAAAAGACCAGTAAGAGAGAGAGAGAGCCAGGAAAACTGGGAGGGAGTAGGATATTCCGGTGTAAATGTCCTGAGTGGACAGAGATCCTGGCCAGTCCATCTGGCTTGGTGTCTCCTGCAAAGCCCACGTGTTGAAATTTTAACCCCCAACATGATCGTATTAAGAGTGGGGGGAGGGCTTTGGGAGGTGATTTAGGTCATGAGGATGGCACCCTCATGAATGGGATTAGCGCCCTTATGACACAGGCCTCAGAGAACTCTTGAGTCCTCTTTCCACTGTGTGAGGACACAAGAAGTAAACCATCTGCAACCTGGAAGAGGGCCCTCACCTGAACCTGGAGGTGCTGGTGCCCTCATCTTGGACTTCCACCCTCCAGAACTGTGAGAGACAAGGTTGTGTTGTTTGCAAGCCTCCCGGGCTCTGGTATTATAGCAGCCTGAAGTCTAAGAACCAGGAGAAAAGATCTGTGTCTCTTTGTGCCCCAGGGCATCTCTTTTTTCTTTTCTTTTCTTTTTTTTTTTTTTGAGATGGAATCTTGCTCTGTTACCAAGGCTGGAGTGCAGTGGCATGATCTCAGCTCACTGCAACCTCTGCCTCACGGGTTCAAGTGATTCTCCCACCTGGGATTACAGGTGCATGTCACCATGCCCAGCTAATTTTTGTATTTTTAGTAGAAACGGGGTTTCACCATGTTGGCCAGGCTGGTCTCTAACTCCTGACCTCAAGTGATCTACCCACCTCAGCCTCCCAAAGTGCTGGGATTACAGGCGTGAGTCACTGTGCCCAGCCTCTTTTTTTTTTTATTAATAAAAAAATTTTAATTAGAGATGGGGTGTCACTATGTTATCTAGGCTGGTCTGGAACTCCTGGCTCAACCAGTCCTCCCACCTTGGCCTCCCAAAGTGCTGGGATTACAGGCATGAGCCACCGAACCCAGCCTGGGCATCTCTTTGTTACTCTTTCCTTACACATTCTCCGAGCTGTGCCAGAGCTGAGACTTGAAGAGGAGAAAATCTGAGTCAAAAGGATGGAATATGAAAAAAGGAGCAACAGGAGAGGGGACAGCATGAGCAATGGCCCAGAGGGAAGACAAAGCCTCTGTGAGTCCCATGGTATAGCCTGCTCTGTGCCAGCTGATGCTTTAGACACCGCAGTGATGGAGACAGGCCACTGCCCCGTGCTCAGGGCTCTCAGCCCAGGATGGCTGCTCAAATCTGTCTCTTCCCTAAGTCCATGATCTCCATTTTTATTTTTCTGTTTTTTTATGTATGTATTTTTTTTTTAAGACAGTTTTCCTCTGTCACCCAACCTGGAGTGCGGTAGCAGCATCATAGCTTACTGCAGCCTCAACCTCCTAGGCTCAAGCCATCTTCCTGCCTCAGCCTCTCAAGTAGCAGGGACCACAGGCATGCGCCACCACACCCAGCTATTTTTTTTTTTTTTTTTTGTAGAGATGGGGTCTCCCTATGTTGCTCAGGCTGACCTCAAATTTCTGGGCTCAAATAATCCTCCTGCCTCAGCCTCCCAAAGTGCTAGGATCACAGGCATGAGCTACCATGCCTGGCCAATCTCCATTTTTAAATGACATAAATAATATTCGCTCATTATAGAAAACAGAAAATGCACATGAGCAAAAATGAGAAAAGGAAAATCACCCAGTAGGCACACACATACAAATGTATAGATCCTGTTGAGTTTTTTTCTACCTTTAGATATATTTACAGTTTAAAAAAAGACCATGCTGAAGTCGCTATCTCATGAACTCCTCTCCTAGCAAAGTCTTGTGAGTATCCTACCATGATTCTGCTAGGAGCTCGACACCTTTGTCAAGTCACTGACCCCTGTGAGGATCCGACAGAAAAACAAAAAGTAAGGCCGGGCGCGGTGGCTCACGCCTGTAATCCCAGCACTTTGGGAGGTCGAGGCGGGCGGATCACGAGGTCAGGAGTTTGAGACCAGCCTGGCCAACATGGTGAAACCCTGTCTCTACTAAAAATACAAAAATTAGCCAGGCATGGTTGCAAGCAGCTGTAGCCCCAGCTACTCGGGAGGGCTGAGGCGGGAGAAGCACTTGAACCTGGGAGGTCGAGGTTACAGTGAGCCGAGACCACGCCATGGCACTCCAGCCTGGGTGGAATTCAGGACCAGCCTGGCCAAGATGGTGAAACCCTGTTTCTACTTAAAAATACAAAAATTAGCCAGGCGTGGTGGTGGGTGCCTGTAATCCCAGCTACTCAGGAGGCTGAGGCAGAGATTTGCTTGAACCTGGGAGGTGGAGGTTGTAGTGAGCCAAGATCGTGCCACGGCATTCCAGCCTGGGCCACAGAGCAAGACTCTGTCTCAAAAAAAAATGTTTTATATATATATATATATGTTGTGTATATATGTATGTACATGTGTGCATATATATATATGTGTCCACATATGCATAAATGTTGTGTATATATACATGTCTATATAGGTATGTATATATGTATGTGTGTGTGTGTGTATATATATACACACACATACATACACAAAATACATATACAGTATATATATTTTTTGAGACAGAGTCTCACTCTGTCACCCAGGCTGGAGTGCAGTGGCACAGTCTTGGCTCACTACAACCTCTGCCTCCTGGGTTCAAGTGATTCTCCTGCCTCAGCCTCCTGAGTAGGTGGAATTAAAGGCACGTGCCACCACACCTAGCTAATTTTTGTACTTTTAGTAGAGATGGGGCCAGGCTGGTCTTGAACCCTTGACCTCAAGTGATCCACCCACTTAGGCCTCCCAAAGTCCTGGGATTATAGGCATGAGCCACTGCGCTCAGCCCTGAAGTTCTTGAACAGGCAAAACTAACCTATGCTGGAAAAAAAAGTCAGAACTGTGATCACCTCTAGGGGTAGGTTGGGGATTCTTTGGGAAGGCACATGAGGGAATCTTCTCAGGTGATAAAAACAGTCCTATCTTTTTTTTTCTTTTTTTGTTCCTTTCTCTTAATAGTCCATATCTTAATGGACAATTCAGTTACACATTTGCCAAAGGTGAACTACACAGTTAAGATTTGTAATTTTTATCATACATAAATTTCATCTCCAAAATAAGCCAAAAGAAGTGAGAAAATATTATATTCTAGTGAAGGACATGGTGAAGTTTTTTTGGGTGAAATGTACTGATGTCTGGAACTTTGAAGGGCAAAGAAAATAAGAAGGATTCTAGAGTGGACAGAGGGATGAGCAGATGGATCAGTGTGTTAGCAATCAAGAAGAGTACAGTATTTAGAATCTAGGTGATTGGAGCACTTTGGGAGGCTGAGGCAGGCAGATCGCTTGAGGCCAGGAGTTCCAGACCAGCCTAGAGAGCATGGTGAAAGCCCATCTCTACAAAAATACAAAAATTAGCCAGGCATGGTGGTGCATGCCTGTCATCCCAGCTACTCTGGAGCCTGAGGCAGGAGAATCGCTTGAACCTGATCATGCCACTGCACTTTATCCTGGGTGACAGAGAGAGACTCTGTCAAAAGAAAGAAAGAAAAAAGAAAGAAAGAAAGAAAGGAAAGAAAGAAGAAAGAAAAAAGAAAAGAAAGAAGGAAGGAAGGAAAGAAGGAAAGGGAGGGAGGAAGGAAAGGAAGAAAGAAAAGTCTAGATGATTGGCATCTGAGCATTCAACTTTGACTCTGTACAAGAATTTCAACTTTGGACATTTTAATATTTTCCTAATAACATGGTGGGAAAAAATGAAGTAATTGCTCTGGGCTGCTGTTATTCATATGAACTGAGTAGTAATGCATTTACCAGAGTCAAGACAGCTGAGGGATTAAGAACAGGGACTCCAGAGCCAGTATGCCTGTGCCCTTACCTCTACCTCTTACTAGCTCTGAGCCCTGGGGAACTAACTAGCTTATCTCAACCTGTTTCCCAATCTGAACACGTTCACAATAACAATGCCTGCTGGACAGAGCTTGTGAGCATCAAATGCAGTAAGATGAGAAGAGTGCTAAGAAACATATCTGGTGCATAGCAGGGGCTCATTATATTTCATTATTTGGTCAAGGTGAATCCCCCATTGTTGGATATTTAATTTCCTTTCTAACTAAGACAGTTTTTTTTTTTTTTGTTTTTTGCTATTATAATCCATGTTGGCATTCCCCCCACCCCACCCGACCAGGTGAACCCTGTCTCTGAATATCCTTAAAATTTCTAGATGTGGGATTGCTGGAGGGCAGGGTTCTAAGGTCCTGCTACCGATGTATTTATTTGTTTGTTTTGTTTTTTGAGATGGAGTCTCACTCTGTCGCCCAGGCTGGAGTGCAATGGTGCGATCTCGGCTCGCTGCAACCTCCACCTCCTAGGTTCAAGCAATTCTCCTCCCACAGCCTCCTGAGTAGCTGGAATTGCAGGCTGTGCCACCATGCCTGCCTAATTTTTGTATTTTTAGTAGAGATGGGGTTTCACCATGTTGGTCAGGCTGGTTTCGAACTCCTGACCTCTTGATCCGCCCGCCTCAGCCTCCCAAAGTGCTGGGATTACAGGCATGAGCCACCGCGCCCGGCCGCTACTGATTTTCAAACCCCTCCTCCCCACCCTTCATCCCCATGGCCCATTTCTCCGCATCCTGGTTTGAGGTCGGCTACTGGGCTCTGCCTCCGCCTTCGGACCCGCAGCTCATGGATGTTAAGTCCCCGAAGCCTCCAGGCACTCACCAGGACGAAGCCAACTTCCCCGCGGGTCAGCGACACGGAGTGGCTGTAGGCGCGCACGGTGACCAGGCCCACGTAGGAGACGCGGCGGCTGCCCCGGTGCTCGTTCTTGGCCTCCACGCTGAAGGCGGGCAGGGTGTCGTCCTCGCTGCACAACTCCGCCATCGTGTACGAACAGGTGCCCATCATGTCATAGCGACGGCCATCGAAGGTGGTGTAATGGGGGTCGCCCTGGGCGCGACAGACAGCAGAGGACTCCGCCACGCACTTGGCCTTCCCGTCCACCACCTTGCAGCGCTGCCCGGCTGCACACTTCACGCCTTCGCAAGAGGGCTCCGCTGGGGACAGCACAGCTGGGAGGGAAGGGAAGGGTGAAAAGACAGAGTCAGAAGTGTCTGGAGTTGTAATCCAAGCACTTTGGGAGGCCGAGGCGGGTGGATCACATGAGGTCAGGAGTTCGAGACCAGCCTGGCCAACATGGTGAAACCCTGTCTACACTAATAATACAAAAACTAGTGGAGCATGGTGGCACAAGCCTGTAATCCCAGCTACTTGGGAAGCTGAGGCAGGAGAATCGCTTGAACCCAGGAGGGGGAGGTTGCAGTGAGTTGAGATCTCACCACTGCACTCCAGCCTGGGCACAGAGCAAGGAGGAGGAGGAGGAGAAGGAAGCAGGAGTAAGAAGGAGGAGAAGGAGAAGGAGAAGGAGAAGGAAGAAGGAAGAAGAGAGTCCTCACACCTCAATGGAGAGGCATCCTGGGGATCCTGGAGCCCATCTTGCCTAGGAAGCTTGAGCAGTTTGCTCGCAGCTGTCCATTTTAAAGGTGGGGGAAAACCGAGGTCTGAAACACCTCGGAAGAGGAAGAGAGTTACTCAGGCCTCTCTGAAAACCTCAGGTTTTCTGAGTCTCCAGTTTAACACAGGACAGCCTAATAAGGAAAGGCAGAAACCGACATTAAAATGTGAATTTGTGGTTTTCTCTCCCTCTTTTCCCCTCGTCCCTTCCTTCCCTCCAGGATCAAAAAGAGGTAAGGGATTTTTTTTTAAGGACAGAAAATGGAAGACAGAGATTTCAGCAGAATGAAAAGGACTGTGGAGTCAGACTGCCTAGGTAGGAATCCTGGCTCAACCAATTGACTCTGAGACAATGGACAAGTTGTTTTAAACTCCCTCTGGCTCAGTTTCCTCATTTGTAACATGGGCGTGAGGGTGACAATAATACCTCCTTCATAGGGATCTTGGTGGGAGAAGTTAGGTTTAAAAAAGGTAAAACTGAAGAAAGTTGGCAGGGCACGGTGGCTCACGCCTGTAATCCCAGCACTTTGGGAGGCCAAGATGGGTGGATCATGAGGTCAAGAGTTTGAGACCTTGATTTGCAGGAGCTTTGAAAAAAAAAAAAGAGTTCAAGACCAGCCTGGCCAACATGGTGAAACCCGTCTCTACTAAGAATACAAAAATTAGCCGGGCGCAGTGATGTGTGCCTGTAATCCCGGCTACTTGGGAGGCTGAGGCAGGAGAATCGATTGAACCTGGGAGGTGGAAGTTGCAGTGAGCCGAGATCACGCCACTGCACTCCAGCCTGGGAAACAGCCAGATTGTAGGTGGAGGTTGCAGTGAGCCAAGATCACGCCATTGCACTCCAGCCTGGGAAACAGAGCCAGACTGCCTCGAAACAAACCCAAGAAAGCTTTAGAACTGAACCTAGGTGTTAAATGAAGTGTTACCCATTGTAATTAATCACCCACTACTCCCTCATTTTATTTCTCAAGCCCAAAGTGGCTCTTTGAAGTTGGTGGCTTCTGTGTCTTGGACAGCAAGGGAGGGGCATTTTTGCCAGGTCCAGGAACACCAGAGTCCTAGCGTGACGGGGACTACATGGGAAGACATAGCCTTTCCTCTATGTGTCTCCCAGTCCTCAAAAGTTTTTGCAGCTGGGTATGGTGGCTCAGACCTGTAATTCCAGCCCGTTGGGAGGTTGAGGCAGGAGGATCGCTTGAGCCCAGGAATTTGAGACCAGCCTGGGCAACATGGCAAGACCCTGTGTCTACAAAAAAATAAATTAAAAATGAGTTGGGTGTGGTGGTGCATGCCTGTAGTCCCACCAGGGACTTGGGAGACTGAGGGAGGATTGCTTTAGCCCAAGAGTTCAAGCCTGCAGTGAGCTATGATCACACCACTGCACTCCAGTCTGAGTGACAGAGTGACACCCTATCTCTAAAACAAAAAAGTTTTGAGGGAAAAGCAGTTATCCCCATTTTACAGATGTGGAAACTAAAGCCCAGAGAGATGAAGTCACTTGTTCAAGGTCACACAGCGGAGCTGGGGTTTGAACCCTGGGAGCCTGGCTGTAGCGTCTGTGTCCTCAGATCCCATCCTGCACTACACTGGCAGCTTCTCATGGGCTGAGCCTGAGGTCGCACAAACTGCCAGCTCGTATACACCGTGTCAAAAACACGTGAAACATCTAGAAAGACTGCAGGATACTCCCCCTCCCCAACACGTAGTCATCTGATTATTGTACATTAAGACCTCCTGAGGCTGGGTATCAACATTCCTATCTGAGGTAGGGAGCAGCTTAGCAACTGGTGTGGCTGTCAGTTGCTAAAATATCAAAATAGTTCCAAAGTGGTTGGTAAGAAGCTGCTGACCTGACTGTCCCCCCCAACAACCCCAAAGATCCCTCCTTCTCAGCACCCTGGCTCTCCCCCAGGACCCTTCCCCAGACAAACCAACAGACAAGGGCTGATGCCGGTTTGGTGGGGGCTTCGGGACCCTGTTGCAGTGCTCCTGTTGCTGACTCTTCTGACTGGTAGTGCTCCAGCTCGCCCAGGTTGCTAAATATTTAGAATATTGTTTGTGGGAGGAGGGGAGGGGCTGAGAAGGCTTGAGGAAGGATGTCTCAGAGAAGGGAGATGAGGGGAGGACAGCCCAGCTGATCCTGAAGCCACAGAGGAGCAGTTGGGTGGGAAAGCAGTCACCACGTAGACAGAGCCAGGGGTCATTTTCCATCACTCACGCTGGCTGCAATCAGCTGCTGTCGCATAGCCCACAGCCTTGGTCAGCCCAAAGGTGAGCATCCCGAAGTTGGTGGTGGCCTGGGCCACATGGACCATGTCAGCCGTGCCGAGCTCCACTTCAGCGTATGAGAACTCGCTGCCTGGCACAGCTGCCCAGGTGAGGTTGGCCCCCATTGCCTGCCCATCTATGGTCAGCTCGCTGGCAGCCTTTGTCTGTGCCACCACCAGGGCCACGCCCTCAATGCCTGGCACACTCTTGACCACATAGGCAGGGCAGTAGGCCGCCACACTGGGGATCAGGACCAGGAAGGGGTCATAGGTCACTTCATTCCTTATGGCACCTGTGCCAAACAGCACGACCTGAATGCCCACATCTGCAGACAGGTAGAGTGGCCAGGACGGCCGGACCTCGAACTCTACCACATCACCCTCCTGGAGCCCACGGGAGCCAGCAGTACCCCCATGGTTGTAGGTCAGCTTTGTGGCCTGGCTAGCCACAACATAGGCCAAATCATAGCGGGATTGGGAGGCCAGAGTGGGTACTACATAGTGGGTGCCCCAGGCAGATGTGGGTAGCAGCTGCTCCACCACATGGTTGCAGGTCGTGTGTTTCTGGGCACAGCTATGGCCAGAGAGGACCGCCACAGGGCTATTGGCTGTGACCTTTGACCCCGAGAGATCCACTGTGCTCTGGAGCTGGGCCACACTGTAGGGCTGCAGAGTCACACTTAGGACACTGCCTGCTGGGTAGAACTTGCCGATGAATGTCACTGACCCCTTCAGCTTGACACTGACCGAGGCACCTGCGGCACCAGCCACCACCGCAAACTCCTTGACATTCCTGGCTGAGGTGCCAGGGGGCGTGAGCACAAAGTACTCAGTGCCCAGGGCCGGGGTGGGCCGCAGCAGTGTCAGCTCCGCTGTGTTGGGCTTGCTGTTTAGTGCCTGCACAGAGATGGCATGGTCAGAGTGGACCACCACCGCGTGCTGGAAGGTCTTGCTGCCAATCATCTCAGCCTTGGCACTGATGTTGACCATGACTGACTCCCTGGGCCTCACTGTGACCTGCTGCGAGGTATTGTCTGCATGGCTGAGGATGACGACTGAGGCAGGGCTCTCTGATAGACTGGAGATAAGGAGGCTGGGGTAGGCGCTGCTGTAGCCCAGCTGGTAGTTCTGCAGGAAGGCGGTGAGGAATTCCTCCCTGCCAGTGTTCTTGGAGTCCACTGAGGCCTCCTGGGTCAATCCTGGTTGAGAAAACGCAGTTCTGAGTCCACTTACCCAATCCTCCCCACCTCTTTCTCTACACCCAGAAACGTGGAATTATTAACTTGGGCTTTCTTTTCTTTCCTCTTCTCTTTCCTTTCTTCTGATTCATGTAGCATTCATCTATAAGCCTTTCTGGCTTTTGTTTTTCAAAAGTGTGAATACTTTAGACAGGGCCCTCAAACTCAGATGCTGATGGGGCCAGCTAAGGAATATAAATGTGTGAAACAGTCCCGGAGGGGTGACTATGGAACTGGCACTCCTACACCATCTAAAGTGCGTTGTTGCTGATGCAAATCAATCAGTGTGATACATCTTATCAACAGAATAAAGGACAAAGAACTATATGATCACTTCCATTGATGCCAAAAAAGGGCATTTGATAAAATTTAACATCCTTTCATGATAAAAACTCTCAAGAAACTGGAAATAGAAGGAACACACCTCAACGTGACCAAAGTCATGTACAACAGACCCACAGCTGGTATCATGCTGAATGGGGAAAAACTGAAAGTCTGTGCTCTAAGATCTGGAGCACAGCAAGGATGTCCACTTTCACCACTATTCTTCAACATACTATTGGTAGTCCTAGCTAAAGCACTCAGACAAGAGAAAGAAATAAAGGGCATCCAAACTGGGAAAAGAGAGGTCGAGATCTTTGTCTGCAGATGTTATAATCCTGTATTTAGAAAAACCTAAAGACAGCTGGGCTTGGTGGCTCACACCTATAATCCCAGTACTTTAGGAGACTGAGGCAAGCAAATGAGGTCAGGAGTTCAAGACCAGCCTGGCTAACATGGCAAAACTCCACCTCTACTAAAAAGAAAGAAAAATTAGCTGGGTGTGGTTGCACATGCCTGTAATCCTACTACTTGTGAGGGTGAGGCAGGAGAATCGCTTGAACCAAAAAGGTGGAGGTTGCAGTGAGTCAAGACTGCACCACTGCACTCCAGCCTGGGTGACAGAGGGAGACTCTGTCTTTAAAAAAAAAAAACAAACAAACAAAAAAAACGGCTAAAGCCTGTATTCCCAGCATTTTGGGAGGCCAAAGCAGGCAGACCACCTCAGGTCATGAGTTCAAGACTAGCCTGGTCAACATGGTGAAACTCCATCTCTACTAAAAATACAAAAAATTAGCCAGGCATGGTGGTGGGTGCCTGTAATCACAGCTACTTGGGAGGCTGAGGCAGGAGAATTGCTTGAAGCTGGGAGGCGGAGATTGTAGTGAGCTGAGATAGCACCATTCAGCCTGGGCAACTAGAGTGAAACTCCATCTCAAAAAAAGGGGAAACCTAAAGACTTCATTAAAAAGCTATTAGAACTGATAGATCCACTAAACTTGCAGGATACAAAATCAACATATAAAATTCAGTAGCATTTCTATATGCTAACAGCAAACAATCTAAAAAAAAAAAAAAGGGAAAGTAATCCCATGTATAATAGCCACAAATAAAATAAAATACCTAGGAATAAACCGAAGAAATGAAAGATCTCTGCAATAAAAACTATAAAACCGGCAGTAGTCAGGGGTGGTGGGAGAAGGAGGAGGCGGCAAATTACTTATAAATGGCGCCGAAGCAGGACCCGAAGCCTGAATTCCAGGAGGGTGAGCGAGTGCTGTGCTTTCATGGGCCTCTTCTGTATGAAGCAAAGTGTGTAAAGGTTGCCATAAAGGACAAACAAGTGAAATACTTCATACATTACAGTGGTTGGAATAAAAATTGGGATGAGTGGGTTCCGGAGAGCCAAGTGCTCAAATATGTGAACACCAATTTGCAAGAACAAATTGAAACAGCAAGAACTTCAAAAAGCCAATCAGGAGCAGTATGCAGAGGGAAGGATGAGAGGGGCTGCCCCGGGAAAGAAGACATCTGGTCTGCAACAGAAAAATGTTGAAGTGAAAACAAAAAAGAACAAACAGAAAACACCTGGAAATGGAGATGGTGCCTGTACCAGTGAGACCCCTCAGCCTCCTTGGAAGAAAAGGGCCCGGGTAGATCCTACTGTGGAAAATGAGGAAACAGTCATGAACAGAGTTGAAGTCAAGATTCCTGAAGAACTAAAACCATGGCTTGTTGATGACTGGGACTTCATTACTGTGCAAAAGCAACTCTTTTATCTTCCTGCCAAGAAGAATGCGGATTCCATTCTTGAGGATTATGCAAATTACAAGAAATCTCGTGGAAACACAGATAATAAGGAGTTTGCGGTTAATGAAGTTGTGCAGGGATAAAAGAATACTTCGGTGTAATGGTGGGTACCAGCTACTCTACAAATTTGAGAGATCGCAGTATGCTGAATTCTTGCAGACCACCCTGATGCACCCGTGTCCCAGGTGTATGGGGCACCACATCTACTGAGACTATTTGTACGAATTGGAGCAATGTTGGCCTATACACCTCTGGATGAGAAGAGCCTTGCTTTATTACTGAATTATCTTCACGATTTCCTAAAGCACCTGGCAAAGAATTCTGCAACTTTATTTAGTGCCAGTGATTATGAAGCGGCTCCTCCTGAGCACCATGGGAAAGCTGCGTGAGAGGCGCTCTCAGTCACTTATGTTTGCATCTCCGTAAACACACTTTTGTTCTTAGGGTGACTATCTCTTGTAGCAACGACGTGCTTTGAAGATGTTACTGTATAACAATTGATGTTCGTTTTCTGTTTGATTTTAAACAGAGAAAATAAAAGGGGTAATAGCTCCTTTTTTCTTTTCTTTTCTTTTTTTTTTTTCTTTGAGACGGAGTTTCGCACTTGTTACCCAGGCTGGAGTGCAATGGCGCGATCTCGGCTCACCGCAACCTCTGCCTCCTGGGTTCAGGCAATTCTCCTGCCTCAGCCTCCCGAGTAGCTGGGATTACAGGCACGCGCCACCAGGCCCAGCTAATTTTTTTTTTGTATTTTTAGTAGAGACGAGGTTTCACCAAGTTGACCAGGATGGTCTCGATCTCTTGACCTCGTGATCCACCCGCCTCGGCCTCCCAAAGTGCTGGGATTACAGGCGTGAGCCACCGCACCCAGCCGGTTTTTTTGTTTGTTTGTTTGTTTTCATTTTAAAGTTGCTGCCAGTGCATTCAGTGATGGACAACAGAGGGATAGGCTGTAGAGTGTTTCATTGCCTAGTTGACAAAGCTGCTTTTCAATCCTGGTGGTTCTATTCCTTTGACACTATGCACTTTTATAATACGTGTTAATGCTACATGACAAAATGCTCTGATTCCTAGTGCCAAAGGTTCAATTCAGTGTATATAACTGAACACACTCATCCATTTGTCCTCCTTTTTTTTTTTTTAATGGTGCTTAAAGTAAAGAGCCCATCCTTTGCAAGTCATCTATGTTGTTACTTAGGCATTTTATCTTTGCTCAAATTGTTGAAGAATGGTGGCTTGTTTCATGGTTTTTGTATTTGTGTCTAATGCACATTTTAACATGATAGATGCAATGTATTATGTAGCTAGTTTTCTGGAAAATTCAATCTTTTAGGAATTGTTTTTCAGATCTTCAATAAGTTCTTTCTTTAAATTTCAAAAACATAAAAACTACGAAACCATAATGAAAGAAATGGAAAAGGACACACACCAAAAAAAAAAAAAATGGAACTATATTCCATGTTCATGGATTGGAAGACACAATATTGTTAAAATGTCCATACTACCCAAAACAATCTACAGATTCAATGTAATCCCTATGAAAACAGCAATGACATTCTTCGCAGAAATAGAAGACTAATCTCAGCGTTTATATGGAAACACAAAATACTCAGAAAGCCAACACCATTCTGAGCATAAAGAGCAAAACCGGAGGAATCACATTACCTGACTTCACATTATACTACAAAACTATAGTAACCAAAACAGTGTGGTACTGGCATAAAAACACACACATGGACCAGTGGAACAGAATATAGAACCCAGAAACAAATCCACCAACCTACAGTGAACTCATTTTTGAAAAAGCTGCCAAGAACATACGCTGCAGGGAAAGACAGTCTGTTCAATAAATGGTGCTGGGAAAACTGGATATCCATATGCTGAAGAGTGAAACTAGATCCCTATCTCTCACCATATGCAAAAAATAAAATCAAAATGGATTAGAGACTTAAATCTAAGACCTCCAACTATGAAACTACTACAAGAAGACATTGGGGAAACTCCCAGTTCATTGGTCTGGGCAAAAATTTCTTGACTAATACATCAAAAGCACAGGCAACCAAAGAAATATGGACAAATGAGATTACATCAACCTAAAAAGCTTCTGCTCAAAAGAGGAAACAATTCACAAAATGAAGACACAACTGACAGAACGGGAGAAAATATTTACGCCCATCTAGCTAAAGCAATTAGATAAGAGAAGAAATAAAGGCATCCAAATTGGAAAAAAGTCAAACTATCCTTGTTTGCAGATGATACAATCTTATATTTAGAAGAACCTAAAGACTCCACCAAAAAGCTATTAGAACTGATAAATTCACTAAATTTATAGGATACAAAATCAACATACAAAAATCAGTAGCATTTCCATATGCAACTGACAAGGGATTAACAACCAGGATGTAAAAGGATCTCAAACAACTCAATAGGGAAAAAAATCAAATAATCTGACTGTGTGTGTGTGTGTTTGAGATGGAGTCTCGCTCTGTCACTCAGGCTGGAATGCAGTGGCATGATCTTGGCTCACTGCAACCTCCACCTCCTGGGTTCAAGCAATTCTCTTGTCTCAGCCTCCCAAGTAGCTGGGATGACAGGCACGCACCACCACACCCAGCTAATTTTTGTGCTTTTAATAGAGACAAGGTTTCACCATGTTTGACAGGTTGGTCTTGAACTCCTGACCTCAAGTAATCTGCCTGCCTCAACCTCCCAAAGTGCTGGGATTATAGGCATGAGCCACCACACCCAGATTAATCTGATTTAAAAATGGACAAAATGGTGGCGCGTGCCTGTAATCCCAGCTACTCTGGAGGCTGAGGCAGGAGAATTGCCTGAACCCAGGAGGCGGAGGTTGCGGTGAGCCGAGATCACGTCATTGCACTCCAGCCTGGGCAACAGAGTGAGACTCCATCTCAAAAAAAAAAAAAAAAAACCTGGGCAAAAGATCTTAATAGACATTTCTCAAAGAAGACATACACATGGCCAGCAAGTATATCAAAAAAATGCTCAACATCACTAATCAGCAGAGAAATGCAAATTAAAACTACAAGAAAGTATCATCTCACCCAAGTTAAAATGGCTTTCATCCTAAAGAAAGGCAATAACGAATGCTGGTGAGCATATGGAGAAAAGGGAACCCCCTACACTGTTGGTGGGACTGTAAATCAGTACAATCACTATCAACAATAATATGAAGGTTTTTGAGAAAACCAAAACTAGCACTACCGTGGATACAGCAATCCCAGTGCTGGATATATATATTTGAAAAAAAGGAAGTCGGTATATCCAAGTGACATCTGCTTTCCCATGTTTATTGCAGCCCTATTCATAACAGCCAAGATATGGAATCAACCTAAGTGTCCACCAACAGATGAATGGATAAAGGAAATGTGGTACATACAAACAATGGAGAATTATTCTGGTGCGGCGGCTCACACCTGTAATCCTAGCATTTTGGGAGGCCGAGGCAGGTGGATCACTTGAGGTCAGGAGTTTGAGGCCAGCCTGGCCAACATGGTGAAACCCCATCTCTACTAAAAATACAAAACTTAGCCATGCATGGTGGCATGCGCCTGTAATCCCAGCTACTCAGGGGGCTGAGGCACGAGAATCACTTGAACCTGGGAGGCAGAGGTTGCAGTGAGCTGAGATCGCACTGCTGTGCTCCAGCCTGGGTGACAGAGTGAGACTCGGTCTCAAAAAAAAAAAAAAAAAAGCATGAGATCTTGTTATTTGCAACAACATGGATGGAACTGGAGGACATTTTGTTAAGTGAAATAGGCCAGCACAGGAAGACAAATCTCACATGTTCTCATTCATATATGGGAGTTTAAAATTTTAACTGATGAACTCATGGAGATAGAGAGTAAAATGACGGTCACCACAGGTTGGAAAGGATAGTGGGGGGAGTCAGGGATAAGTAGAGATGGCTAATGGGTACAAAATTACAGTTAAACAGTTAAATAAAATGAATAAAATCTAGTATTTGGTAGCAGAACAGGATGGCTATTGTTAACAGTAACTTATGGCATATTTTAAAATAACTGAGTGTGGAACTGGAATGTTCCTGACACAAAGAAATGACAAATGCTTGAGGTGAAGGAAGCCCTAGTTACCCTGATTCTATCATTACACACCATATGCCAGTATCAAAATATCACAGGTACCCCATAAATGCATACAACTATTATACAACCACAAAAATAAAAAATGTTTAATACATAAATTAGTAAAAAAAAAAAAATACAGTGGGTTGTTGGTACTAGCTTTCACCTTTTACAATGAAAGAATGTGAGCTTTTTAAAAATGTAAGACCTTCCTGTTTTTCTTTTGAGACGGAGTACAATGGCGTGATCTCAGCTCACTACAACCTCTGCCTCCTAGGTTCGAGTGATTCTCCTGCCTCAGCCTCCCGAGCAGCTGGGATTACAGGCATATGCCACCACACCTGCTAATTTTGTATTTTTAGTAGAGACAGGGTTTCACCATGTTGACCAGGCTGGTCTCGAACTCCTGACCTTAGGTGATTCACCTGCCACAGCCTTCCAAAGTGCTGAGATTACAGACATGGGCCACCAGGCCCAGCTGATCTTCCTGTTTTTCAAGAGAAACTGGCTATCTGAATTTTCATGTGAAATCTCCAACCCACAATTCTTTTAAACACTGTGGGGCTCAAGGTGGATGTACTCTGCTGCCAGTGTGCGACTTCCATCTTTTTCAAGCTGGAGTGCAGTGGCTCAAACACAATACACAGCAGCCTCAGCCTCCTGGGCTCAAGGGATCCTCCTATGTCAGCTTCCCATATGGCTGGGACCAAAGGCACGCACTATGTGCCTGGCTCATTTTTTTGATTTTTTGTAGAGGCAGGGTCTCACTTTGTTGCCCAAGCTGGTCTTGAATTCCTGGGCTCAAGTGAACCCCCTGCCTCAGCCTCCCAAAGTGCTAGGATTACAGGCGTGACCCACTGCGGCCAGCTGATTTTTGTCTTAATAGGACTTGCGGGGACCAGGCACAGTGGCTCTTGCCTGCAATCCCAGCACTTTGGGAGGCCAAGGCGGGTGGATCACTTGAGGTCAGGAGTTCGAGACCAGCCTGAGCAACGCGGTGAAACCCCATCTCTACTAAAAG
Source organism: Saguinus oedipus (assembly GCA_031835075.1). Lineage (NCBI taxonomy): Eukaryota > Metazoa > Chordata > Mammalia > Primates > Cebidae > Saguinus > Saguinus oedipus. The sequence continues at coordinate 42,359,425 of CM063187.1, read as the reverse complement.
TACAAAATTAGCGTGTGGCGATTCCTCAAGGACCTAGAAATAGAAATTCCATTTGACCCAGCAATCCCATTACTGGATATATATCCAAAGGACTATAAATCGTTCTACTATAAGGACACATGCACACGAATGTTCATTGCAGCACTGTTTACAATAGCAAAGACCTGGAACCAACCCAAATGCCCATCAATGATAGACTGGACTGGGAAAATGTGGCACATATACACCATGGAATATTATGCAGCAATCAAAAATGAGGAGTTTTTGTCCTTTGTAAGGACATGGATGAATCTGGAGAACATCATTCTCAGCAAACTGACACAAGAACCGAAAAGGAAATACCGCATATTCTCACTCATAGGCGGGTGAGAAAAATGAGAACACATGGATACAGGGAGGGGGTCTACTACACACTGGGGTCTATTGGGGGGAATGGGGGAGGGACAGCATGGGGGGAGCTGGGGAGGGATAGCCTGGGGAGAAATGCCAAGTGTGGATGAAGGGGAGGAAGGCAGCAAAACACACTGCCATGTGTGTACCTATGCAACTATCTTGCATGTTCTGCACATGTACCCCAAAACCTAAAAATGCAATAAAAATTTAAAATTAAAAAAATATATAAAAAATTAGCTGAATGTGGTGTCACAGGGTGCCTGTAATTCTAGCTACTAGGGAGGCTGAGGCAGGAGACTCGCTTGAACCTAGGAGGTGGAGGTTGCAGTGAGCTGAGATTGTGGCATTGCACTCTAGTCTGGGCTACAAGAGCGAAACTCTGTCTCAATAATAATAATAATAACAACAATAATAGGTCTTAGGAGTTTGTCAAAAGGGGATAAAGGGAAAAAGGGGGTTTGGGAAGTGTGGACGAATTGTCTGCTAGAAATAGATGGCAGTGGGAGCTTCTGACCACCCCCAACTAGGAAGAGAGCCCCTGAAGCTGAGGAGAGAGAAGGAGGTCTAAGGAATCCTGAAGAAAGTGTGGGAGTTATGGAATGACCTCCTTCCATATAAAGGGGGCCTCCATATCCCAGGGGGCCAGGGGATCAGGGATAATGGGCATTTCAGAAGTCACCTAGATGGATGCTGTGGTGACTAGAGGACCCTTGTAGTCCATCTTTCCCCCAGTACTTTGGCTTTATGTAAAATTTTAGTTCTGGATACATCCCTGGGAGAATTGGGGACAACACCCTTCAAGAATGACTTTCGTGAAATTTTCCATCAACTCAGCAGAATGAGGCTCAGAGTCCAAACCTTAGTTTAGTTGCAGAAAACCAAGAAAGTTCTTGGACACTTGGGTTTGGGGACTAAGGTTTTGACCAGCTCCCATCCAGAAAAGGGTAAGAATGGATGAATCCTACCACATTCCTCTACATAGTCTAAGGTCCTCTCCCCCCTCTCAGCTGGCTTGGGGTGACATGTGGAGGAGGCACACGTGGAAGGTGTGGACCCAGGCGAGAGTCTCGGTCAGACTTACCCCACAGGAGGGTTGCTCCAGCCCAGAGCGTCCACCAGCTCCACAGGGGACCCATGGCTGCAGTAGGAAAAGAGAAGGGATCATAGAAGGCTGATCTGCTGCCTCTGCTGGAGACTGTCCTGGGCAGAAGGGCCCACCCTCAGGACAAGGGCCACCTGGGAGCAGAAAAGCTGAGGTGGGGAAAGAAATCAGGCAAATGGGGCCAGGTGGGCTGGATCCAAGGACCAGTGTGTGTCGGGGAGAGGCTGGCTGTCCAGTGGGTCTGGAGGTGGGATAGGGAGGGCAGGAGCCAGGGACAGGGGTGCGGAGTTGGCTCTCTGGTGGGTCTAGGGGTAGGACAAGGGGGCCTACAGCCAGGGGCAAGAGTAGGGGACCTGCTGTCCCACTTCCAAAGGGGTCCCCAGCCCTTCTCACCTGCAGGTCCCTGGAGCTGCAGGGCCAGCTGTGGGGCAGGGCTATATAGTGGCGTTTCTGGGCCCCTGAGGCCACACCTTGGGCCACGTGCCAGGCAGATGATGCCAACTTCCTGGAGGAGGCTGCCGTCCTTGGGGCCAGATGAAACGGGAAACTGTGAAGGCCTGAGAAGAGGGTGAGTCTGGATGCCTGGGCTCCAAGAAGGGAGTGAGGACGGCTGGTGGCCACTCCCTGGAAGCCTTCTGGAAAGTTTGGTCCTGGAAGGGTGGGGTCCCTGAGGGAGACAGCTGGGGAGCAGGGAGCTGAGTGCCTGAGTCCCTGGGCGGAGGTGGGGTGGGTTGGGGGTGTGGCAGCGAGGGCGGGAAGTGGCATATGGCCATATTTGCTGGCTGAGCAGCTATATTCCTTCCTTTGGCTCCCGCCAGGAATAACAGTGAGAGACCCATATCCGGGTCCTGGTTCCTCCTCAGTCCCCCCAGCCTGGGGAGTCCCTGGCCACCCACATCCTGCTTCCAGACACCACTGGAGGCAGGTGTCTGGGGTGGGCAGAGTCTGAGGCTATGGAGCAGGACACAAGACCTCCACCGCAGCCCAGCGGGGCCTCTGGGGTTTCTCATCTGCAAAATGGGAACCCAAAACCAGCTTCTCTGGGCATCTTTACATCCCAGAGACATAAAGAAGTTCTCGAGGACTGTAGAGCTGGGAGGCAGCCTCTTCTGGTGCGGACCCAGGCAGGGATGCAGGAGGGTGTCAGGGCTGAAGGGACAATGGGCTCTGCTTCCCAGCTCCACACAGACACCCGGATTCTACTTCTGGCTCCAGACACCTGCCCCTCAGTGGTGCTGGAAACAGGATATGGGTGTCCAAGGACTCCCCAGCCTGGGGGGACTGACAAAGAGCCAGGACCTGTTGGTTTTGGAGAAATTGGGGTTTTTCGTTTTGGGTTTTGTTTTTCTTTGTTTTTTTGTAAGCAGGGTTTGCTCTTAGCAGGGGCTAGCTGAACAGCATTAGGGGACTCTGTGCCTCTCCATCACCCCAGAATTTGTCTGAGACGGGAGGTGGAGGTCTAGGTTGCACACAGGAGTAGAATGACCCGAAAGCTGGGCCTTCTCAGATGGAGTCAGTTCCTCTGAGGGGCTGGCCTGACCCATGCCCAGCTTGCCTTCTCCCTGACCTGGGATTTCATTGTTTGCTGGAGAGTCACCCCTGGGGCCAGCAGCTGCAAAGCCTGGGTGTTGGACCAACACCCTAGCAGCTGCTGCCCCTGGGGCTCCTCCTATCTTATCACAGGGGCCTGCGCCTCTGGGTGCCAGAGTGGGTGGGTGCATGGAGTCATCTCTCTCCCTGGGGCTCTGACCCATCCCCACACCCACCCAAGGCACAAGATAAAGGCTCAGAGTTGACTGGGACATATGGGAAAATGAAGTGAGTATAAATAGGAGGCTGGCTAAAAGCCAGAGACAAGCAACAAGCAGGCGTGGGGGACCCACAGGAAGTGGAAGCTTTGGGAAAAGGGTGTGTGGGTCCCTGGGGGGAATCTAAAGGTTGATGGAAGGGGCTGCTGGGTCCCTGAGAGAGATAAGGACTGGGAAGAGGAGATATCAGGATTCCCAGGAGGAAACAGCAATTGCAAACCAAGCTGTGAAAACTCTCTGTGTGAGCCCAGGCACAGTGGCTCAGTTTATAATTCCAGCACTTTGGGAGGCTGAGGCAGGAGGATTACTTAAGGCCAGCAGTTTGAGACCAGACTGGTTCAAGACCAACATATTGAGACCCTGTCTCTACAAAAAATGCCAAAATTAGCCAGGCACGGTGGTGCACACTTGTAGTCCTAGCTACTTGGGAGGCTGAGGCAGAAGGATCACTTGAGACCACGAGGTCAAGACCAGCCTGGGAAACATAGTGAGACCTTTTCTCTACAAAAAATACAAAAATAAACTGAGTGTGGGAGCGTGCACCTGTAGTCTCAGCCATTCAGGAGGCTAAGGTGGGAGGATTGCTTGCTCTGTCACCAGGCTACAGTGCAGTGGCATGATCTCAGCTCACTGCAACCTCCATTTCCCGGGCTCAAGTGATTCTCCTGCCTCAGCCTCCCGAGTAGCTGGGATTAGAGGATTGCACCACCATGCCCAGCTTTTCTTTTTTTGTTTTTTGTATTTTTTGTAGAGATGGGGTTTAACCATCTTGGCCAGGATGGTCTCAAAACCCTGACTTCATGATCCGCCAACCTCAGTCTCCCAAAGTGTTGGGATTACAGGCGTCAGCCACCACACCCAGCCATCCCTCTTGTAGTTTGAGACACTCAGAGACAAATGAGAAGTGAAGGGAAAGAAGGGGAAGGTGAGCTGCATGGGTATTTCTGGCCCTCAATTCTCTGCAAGCCTTGAGGTTTCCCCTGGTTGACCATGGAGAGAAGCTTCCTGCCTTCAAAATTCACCATCACTCTCCACAGCCAGAGTCCCCAGAAATGGGGTGGTTGTGGTAGGAGATCTCACAAATTAATACTCTATATTTGACGGTCCCCTGAGATCTTCTTTCTCACTCCTTTTAGGGCCCAAGGGGTGTGTGTGTGTGTGTGTGTGTGTGTGTGTGTGTGTGTGTGGACACACCCCTGTGCCTTACCCTGTATTATATCAATTCTCAGAAACCCCGCTGGTGACGCAGGAAATAAACTCTGCGGACACTTCCTTATGGTCTGAGAAACTGCATCCATCCCTCTACTGGCAGTCTTGCTCTGAACCCATTTGTGTGTCTGAGCCTTTCGGCCTCTCCCCACTTATCTGCCTCTACCTCCCTACAGTATTTGCGCCTGCCATGCCATCCCAGAGCCCTGAGCCCCTCTGACTTGTATAGGCTTTATAGACTGGAGCACAATGGGAGAGAATTTACTCTCTCCACCTAAATCCAGGCTTGCGAGCAATTTCTAACTTTATTCCTTTACGCTCTGGATCCCACAGTCTGACTTCCATATGCACTGAAAGTTTTACTAAACTCTCCAATTACCTATTATTTGCCACTTGACTCTAGTTTCTTCCCTGTAACATATGACATTCACACTTCCTCTCTGAAGTTGTCTAATGCCGATCCAACACCTATGACACCTATTCAACAAGATAGACCATATTTTGGATAATAAAGCAAACTAGAGGTCGGGCACAGTGGCTCACACCTGAAATCCTAGCACTTTGAGAGACCAAGGCGGGCGGATCGCCTGAGGATGGAAGTTCGAGACCAGCCTGACCAACATGAAGAAATCCCGTCTCTACTAAAAGTACAAAATTAGCCGGGTGTGGTGGCGCATGCCTGTACAGCGTTCGCACTGAGGGCTTGAGACAGCTAGTGTGACTTGCCTTGACTCGGTTGCTGGACCTATCTGTACTCTCCCACCCGAGGGCTGTTGAGCTGAGGCAAAGGCCGCTGGCTGAGTCACTGAGGCAAAAACAGAATGCAAAGCAAAGGTGTGCGGTTTGTGAGGACATTGTGCTGTCTGTCTTCATGTCCCTGTCAGTCTCTGTGTAAGCAATAAAACTTGCTGCAATTGAGATGCCTAAGAGGAGCAAAGACCCCTGCCCATATTTTCCCTGGAGCCAAGTCTTTGTTCCACCCCATGATGGAAAACAGGTTTGACAAGCCACCTTAAAGGCATCTTTGAAAGACATAAACTTCCTTTGGAGTTATTTTCACAGGCCTCTGATAAATATTCTGTTTACCCTTCTTTTACATAACCTTTGTGAGCTATTTCCAGGAGCCTCTGTTTACCCTTTCTTTGTGAGATAAAGTAACTGTAGACAAGAAAAAAGGTATAAAAGTTGTAACCCACAAGAATAAATTTGCTACGTTTTCCACCCCAGATTACATAGCCCTCCAGACTCCACTTTTTTCTTTCTTTCTTTTTTCCGCACGCTCTCTCCCTCAGGTTGAAGAAGACATCTACATCTACGGTCCCGGGGACTCCCGACACATGCCTGTAATCCCAGGTACTCGGGAGGCTGAGGCAGGAGAATCACTCGCACCCAGGAGGTGGAGGTTGCAATGAGCTGAGATCATGCCATTGCACTCCAGCCTGGGCAACAAGAGCAAAACTCCATCTCAGAATAAAATCAAAATAATTGAAATTCTATAGGAGATATTCTCTGATCATAATGGAATAAGCTTGAAATCAATAACTAAAAAACAGGAAAATCTCCACTCACAAGTGAGAGAATAAAACCTTTTGGGTCAATTTGGAACTTTTTGGAAACCCTAGCATGGATAAAGGTCAATGCAGGTCCTTCAACCATTATCAGGAGGCTGTGTTCAAAGTATCCGTTACCTGTTCAACCACATTCCGATATTGCTGGCAAGATCAATAGAAACTAGGAAACCACCACCAGAAAGAGAAAATTCAGTGACTCATTGCCACAGGACCAGGGAAAACTCCTTGGCAACTCAAAAGGAAAAATTAAGTGACTCGTGGTCACAAGCCCTCTCCCCACACAGGACTAGGGGGCAAACACTCAGCAACTCAGAATTACTTGGGGATATAAGCCCAGGCAGCCCTAAAATCAACAGTGGCAACCCTCTTGGGTCCCCTTCCACCCTTCCATGCTGTGGAAGCTTTTACTTTCGCTTGCTCAATAAACAGTGTTGCTGCTAACTCTTTCTCCGTCCGCAAACGCATGTTTAAAGCTGGGACACTCACTGTGTGGGTAAGGCTCTCTGCTCAATTCTTTGAGCAAGGAAAGCCAAAAACCTAAGCCCGAAGCCCAAGCTGGGCACGGAAGAGGCCCTCCTCAAAGCCATCTGTAAACCCTACAACAGCAAATCTGGTTCTACAAGGATATTAAGCAAGTCCCTTCTAAATAATCCATGGGCCAAAGAGGAAGTCTCAAAAATACATAGAATCAAATGAAAATGAAAAGAACGCATTTCAAAATACGTGGCATATAGCTACAGGGAAATGTGTCGCATTAAATATTTACATCAGGAAAGAGGAAAATTCTCACACTGATAATCTAAGCTCTTACACAAGAAAGTACTAAAAGACCAAAACAGACGCAAAGCAGAAGGAAGGAAATAATAAAGAGCAGAAATCAATAAAACTGAACGTGAGGCAATCAATGAACCAAAAAACTACTTCGCCGTTGTTGTTGTTAACAAGAGTGAGGCTTGGAATTTCCCAACTGTATTTGTGGATTTGTCTGTTGTTGAAGAAAGCATTTTATAAATACCAATTAGGTCCTGTTGATTGATGTGTTACTCGGTTCCTTGATATCCTCACATATTTTATCCCTGGTAGTTCTAGCAACCAGTGAGAGTGAGGTTTTCAATTCCCCAACTATATTTGTGGACTTGTCTATTTCACCTTTCATCTCTGTCAGTTTTTGCTTCATGTACTTGAATCTCTGTTGTTTGATACATACACAGTAGGACAGCAATGTCTTGGCAGAATGATCCTTGGTTTTTAGCAATGTTTTTTGCTCTGAAGGAAAGTAGTTTCATATTAATATAGTACTTCCTTCCTTTTAAAAACTTATACTTAAAATTAATATATATATATATATTTTTTGAGACAGATCTTGCTCTGTTGCCTAGGCTGGAGTACAATGGCACGGACTCAGCTCACTGCAACCTCTGCCTCCTGGGTTGAAGCAATTCTCCTGCACAGGTGCCCATGACTATGCCTGGCTAATTTTTGTATTTTTAATAAAGACAGGGTTTCACCATGTTGGCCAGGCTGGTCTCGAGCTCCTCACCTCAAGTGGTCCACCCGTCTCAGCCTCACAAAGTGCTGAGATTACAGAGGTGAGCCACCTTGCCCAGCCTAGAATTTATGTCTATAATAATATCAATTGATAAAATTGATACATTTTCCATTATTTTGTTTTCAACCTACCTATGTTGTTATATCTGGAGTAAAGGTTTTTGGAGACAGTATCTAGTTGGGTCATTTTTGAAATTCACTCTATCGATCTCTGGTCTTTCATTTCATGTAAGTAGATAGATTGTTTACATTTAAAGTAGTTATTGATATGTTTGGGCTTAACACTTTATTATTCATTTTCCATTTGTTCCATTTCTCATTCTTATTTTTTTCTTGCCTTCCTGTGAGTTACATCAGCATTTTTTAGCATTCCATTTTGATCTGTATTATTTTTGAGTACATAATTTGTAGAATTTTCTTAGCACTTAGTCTAGTACTACAGTATACATATGTAACTGATTATAATCCAACTTATTAATATCTCACCACTTTGAAGTGTTGAACTTTACTTCCATGTAGATCCTTTTACCCTCCCTTATACATATGTGTGTACATATATACATATATAATAACTATTTTAAGTATTCTCTACCTATGGACATCATATGATACTAATTTTTTCGTCAACCATGATTTTTTAAAACTATGAGAAGGGTAATCTGTTATATTTATTACTATTTTTGTCCATTCTGCTCTTCTTCCTTCCTTTCTAAAGTTCTGAGCCTTTTTCTGTTATCATTTGCAGAGCTTCCTTTAATCATTCTTTAAGAATAATTTTGCTGATGACAAAATCTCGTAGTTTTCCTTCATCTAAAAACTGTTTATTTCTTCTTCATTCACCATAGGTAGCTTTGCCGGACATAAGATTCTCAGTAGATAGTTACTTTCTTTCAGCACTTGAAAAGTATTGTTTTAGACTTTCTTCTCCATGTTTTTTTAAATAAGAAATTTGTCATCATTTGATCAGTGTTCCCCATAGATAATTTAAAATCTTCCAAGCCAGTTTCATTGTTTGCCTTCGTTTTTATAAGTTAGTTATACTGTGTTTTGGCATGAAATCCCTCAGACTTATTCCGTGTAGCTTCTTGCATCTGTAGGCTTATGTCTTTTGCCACATTTGAGAAGGTTTGGTCATTATTTCTTCAAATAGTTTTCAGTACCACTTTCTTCTCTCCTTCTGTTAATCTGATAATACAAATGTTAGCTGTTTTGTAATTGTCCTGCAGGTTCTCTGAGCCCTTGTTAGTCATTTTTTGTTTCTCTTTTTTTAAAGTCGATTGTCTGTTTTTTGGATTGGCTAATTTTTACTGTTCTATCTTAGAGTTCACTTCTTATTTCCTTTGTCATAGTTATTCTGCTTTTGAGCCTTTCCAGTGAGTTTTTATTTTAGTTATTACATTTTTCAGTTTTCTTTTCCATTTCGTTATTTAAAAACATATTTTCCATTTCTTTGGTGAGATTTTCTTTTTTTCATTTTTTCAAGGAATTTTGTAATTGGTGAAACATTTTTATGATGGCTACGTCAGATCTTTGTCAGGTAATTCCAAAATCTAATTCATCTCAGTGTTAGATTGTTGATTGGCTTTTCTCATTCAAGTCGTGATTTTTCTGGTTGTTCATATTATGCATGATTTTTTAATTATATCCCAGACATTTCTGAAATTATGAGAGGAGATTCTGGATTCTATTAACTCTTCTATTTTAGTGGTCACTTTATTTAGGTTAGCATGGAGGTCCTGGCCTACTTTTGTGTGTTGTGATTCCAATGACAATTTAGTTTTCAGGGCCCTTGCGTTATTATTCTGCTGTATTTCATCTGCCAGGTGCTGGTTGAGCTCACACTCAATATCTGATATTACCACCAATGGAGGTTGAAAGCATTTTCTCGAGGCCTGCATGGTACTGCTAAGTTAGGAGTAGGAGACACTGGGAAAAAAGGGTAGAGAGTGCTTCCCTGGGCTGTGTGGTGCCAACAGGGCTCTTCCTTAATCTCTATCATCCACAGAGGGGGGAAAGCACCTACCTGGTGCTTTCTGCTGCTGGATAAGGGGCTGTGGAGACTCTGGATCTAAACCGCCCCCTGTCATTGGGTGAGAAATTTAGAGATGCTGGGCCACTGAGATGTTTCTCGAGTTCTAAGGCCCCTTGTCAGTTTGCCTTGTTTCTATCTTCAGAGTCCTCTTAAGAATGTCTGTTATATTATTCCAGGGTTTTTAGCAGAGAAGAGCCAGGAAAAATAAATCTATGTCACTGTGACAGAGATGTTACCATCACCCTGGCTTCTTGTAGTCTCCCAGAATAGAAATCAAGTCAGATTACCAGACACAGTATTAAAGAGAAAAAAGGAAAGTTTAATTGTGCACAAGGGAGGTCAGCACTGTAAAAGGAAAAGGGTGGCCTGCTCCTCACAGGGAGCCGTTCGATCTGTCTTGTAGGGGTCCAGATGCCATGATGTGCCTGTCATCATGTGTTAAGTAGAGATTTCTTGGGCACCTGCATAGTGGTTCAACATGCTTTTTCTTTCTTTTTTTTTTTTGAGACGGAGTTTCACTCTTGTTACCCAGGCTGGAGTGCAATGGTGTGATCTTGGCTCATCACATCCTCCGCCTCCTGGGTTCAGGCAATTCTCCTGCCTCAGCCTCCTGAGTAGCTGGGATTACAGGCACGCGCCACCATGCCCAGCTAATTTTTTGTATTTTTAGTAGAGATGGGTTTTCACCATGTTGACCAGGATGGTCTCGATCTCTTGACCTCGTGATCCACCCGCCTCAGCCTCCCAGTGCTGGGATTACAGGCATGAGCCACCGCGCCCAGCAACATGCTTTTTCATACATCACATGTAACATTCGCATTTTAAATCTCCACCTCTGGGCATGATTTTTAGCTTCGAAATAAGGAAAAGATCACTATAAGTTGAAACTTAAGCTGTACCTGTGGGTCCCTGGGGAAGTCCCTAACCCTGTAAAGCAAGAACTTGTGGTTAATGGCTTCTTGGGCTGCCGATTCTGATTGGCTGGAGATTAGTAAACTACAGCTTGAGTAAGGGGTTTTTGTTCTTTTTCACTAAACCCTGTCAAAATAGGAAGCCAGTCAGCTGTCTCACTTCTGGCTAAGAGTTTTCATTCTCCTTATTCTTAAGGGGGCTTTGGGCAAAGGTCTCTTCTAAGCTACTTCCTGCTAAGCAAGGACATAGTCCCTACATGTATTTCCAGGAGTAATAGAAATTTCTTGTGGCTTGGTCAAGGGGCTGAGACGGCTCTGGGCTGGTAGTCTCTGAAACAGGCTGGAAGCCTGGCATGACCATTAACTTGGCATGAGAGTCTTGCAGCCTGAAGACATGAATTTTACCAGCAGGTTAAACAAGCATGGTTTAAGGATTAAAAATTTAAAGATAAAAAGAAGATAGTCCTAAGGGCTTAAGAAAGGGAGAAATCAAGTTACAGATGGTAAGGCTGCTCTGACAGCATTCTACACGAAGTTGACTCTCCTTTACCAAAGAGTGTAACCACTTTCCTGATTGTAAGTTGCCTGGATGTTAACCTCTACTTTCCCAGTAATATTTATCCAAGCGCAGTAGGAGGTTTGGTGCCTGTACAAACACCTCCTTGTTCAGCTAGTAAGTCATCTGGAAGCCTTGCATGACCATTAACTTCACATGAAACTATTGTAGTCTGGAAGACACAAATTTTACCAGCAGGTTAAACAAGCATGGTTTAAAAATTAAAAGAAGAGGCTGGGCACGGTGGCTCACGCCTGTAATCACAGCACTTTGGGAGGCTGAGGCGGGTGGATCACGAGGTCAAGAGATCGAGACCATCCTGGTCAACATGGTGAAACCCCGTCTCTACTAAAAATACAAAAAATTATCTGGGCATAGTGGCGCATGCCTGTAACCCCAGCTAACCAGGAGGCTGAGGCAGGAGAATTGCCTGAACCCAGGAGGCGGAGGTTGCGGTGAGCCAAGATCACACCATTGCACTCCAGCCTGGGTAACAAGAGAGAAACTCCATCTCAAAAAAAAAAAAAAAAAAAAAAAGATTAAAAGAAGAAAGGTAGCTGCTAATAAGGGCTAAAGAAAGAAAGGAACCACCAGGCACAGTGGCTCACGCCTGTAATCCCAGCACTTTGGGAGGCCAAGGCAGGTGGATCACAAGGTCAGGAGTTCGAGACCAGCCTGGCAAACATGGTGAAACCTCATCTCAACTAAAAATACAAAAATTAGCTGGGCGTGGTGGCACATGCCTGTGGTCCCAGCTACTCAGTTGGCTGAGGCAGGAGAATCACTTGAACCTAGGAGGCAGAGGTTGCAGTGAGCCGAGACTATGCCACTGTTCTCCAGCCTGGGTGACAGAGTTAGACTGTTTCAAAAAAAAAAGGACGGAACCAAGTTACAGAGGGTAAGGCCAAGCAGGTCCAACACCACATTAGCAAGAGAATTGAGGAAGGTTTTTAGCTTTTCCAGGGCGTGCCTCACCTGGTCCACTACATGCCTATGGCCATTGTGGCTCCAGGCGCCCTGCACCCAGACTAAAAGAAAGAGCTTACAGTAAGATAGAAGAAGAGGGTACAGCGGGAGCATGATTCATGCCCAGCCCTCACCATGTCTTGAGTAAGATCTGTGCACCTGGGCTAATAGGGAAATGATCTAAAACCATCTTACCCAGCTAGGGTAATATTTTATTATATTGCCTGTTAAGCTTTTCCCAAGTTGATAATATATTTTAAAGTCTAATTTAAGTCTTCATCTGTTAGAAAGTTTGTCTTGAGAAAAGACTTCTCAATAGGTCATTTTAAAAGGGCCGAGCTTTAAGTTCCCCTTTGGGGTGGATCTTATTCTTAGTAAGGCAACAGGGAGGCACTTAATCCACAATTTCTGGGCTTCCTGGAAAGGTTTGCCCAAAGTTCCTTTTAAGGGTTTCATACTCTCAACTTTCCCAGAAGATTGAGGATGCCAGGCAGAGTGACGTTTGTACTGGATGCTAAGACGGCTAGACAGTTCTTGGGTGGCTTGGGTCATAAAAGACAGCCCGTTGTCTCTTCGTAGGAAAGCTAGAAGCCCAAACCTAGAAATTCCTTCTTTAAGCATCCAGTTACTTTTTGTTTGTTTTGATTTGGTTTAGGTTTTTCTTTCTTTCTTTCTTTCTTTCTTTTTTTTTTGAGACAGAGTCTCACTCTTGTTGCCCAGGCTGGAGTGCAGTGGCACGATTTAGGCTCAGTGCAACCTCCACTTCCCGGATTCAAGTGATTCTCCTACCTCAACCTCCCAAGTAGCTGGGATTACAGGCACTTGCCACCAAGCCCAGCTAAATTTTTTGTATTTTAGCAGACACAGGGTTTTAGCATGTTGTCCAGGCTGGTCTCGAACTCCTGAGCTCAGGCGATCCACCTGCCTCAGCCTCCCAAAGTGCTAGGATTACAGGCGTGAGCCACCATGCCAGGCCTGTAGTTCCCATTTTCTACAAAACAACTCCCATCTGTAAACCATTCTTCATCTGGATTCTCTCAAGAGGTGTCCTGTAACTCTATCCAACTAGAATAGGTCTGTTCTAAAGTTTCCACACAGGTATGTTCCAGTGTCCCCAAGGTGGGCAAGGGAAGCAGGGTAGGAGGATTTAAGGACTCATATATCTTTAAGGTCGAGTCTGGGGTGTCTAACAGTGGAACTTGATTTTGAGTTAAACTTACTCCAGTTAGCCAGTAGTTCCCTTTTATTTCCAAAACATTCTGGACCTGGTAAGATGTATTAACCCCAAGGGGTTCACTAGCGTGAGTCTGGAGATCTCCCTGACCAGCAGGCTGGTGGCTGCCACGGCTCTAAGAAAGCCAGGCCACCCACGGGCTGCTGGGTTCAGTTGCTTTAAAAGGTTAGTCACTGGCCTTCGTTAGAAGGGCCCTAGCTTCTCAATTAGGACTTCAAGGGCTTACCCTAAGAGGCGTAGGTGATGTGGAGACCCCTGGGGCGGTAGCACTGTCCGAGTATATTGGAAAGTTTCCTGGGTCTCCGGATCCTCCCATTCAAAGGCAAAAATGTAGGTGGAGCCAGGATACAGCATATATAAAAGAAAGCATCCTTTAGATCCAGCACAGCGTAAAACTGCGTGCACCCAGGGACTTGAGAGTGGAGTGCGTATTAGGGACTGAAGGACAACTGGAAACAACTGAGTCATTCTCTGCTCTAAGGTGTGGAGCAAAGTGGTATTCTCCATTTGGTTTCTTTACAGGCAGGACTAGTGTGTTACAAGGAGACTGGCAGGGCTGAATGAGTCTGTTCTGTATAAATTTTTCCAGGAGGGGCCATATCCCTTGCAGGGTTTCTGGCCTGAAATGGTATTTTGGCTTGCACAGGTAGGGTATGCCTGGCTTCAGCTTTAACAGTCTCATCATTGATCACCTGTCCTGGAATGTTGGTATCCCATACAGACTTCTCCACGCAAATCAGTATCTTTTCTAGGACTAGGGGTAGCTTCTGATCTTAGGGAGCCAAAAGGACCAGTAAGTGGATTCCTTTCTCAGCGGGCACAGAGACTTGTATGGCATTCCCCTGGGGGGAATCTGAGGCTCCCAACTTAGATAGTAAGTCATGAACCATTAAAGGAAGGGGACACTCAGGGACATATAAGAAGGAAGGAGTGATGCCTTAGATCCAACTTTACAAGTCGAAGGAAAGGTAAAGTGTCTTACCTTGGGTTGACCATCTGTTCCTGTCACTGTACAACTGGCACTGAACAGACATCCAACAGGGTGGGTCAGCACAGAGTGGGGAGCTCTGGTATCCACAAGGAATTCAGTTTTCTTACCTGCCATATCGAGGGTGACCCAAGGCTCCACAGTGGTGATGGTGATGGAACTCTTCAGGTCTGGAGGCAGATGAGCATTTGGGAACTGCTCATTCAGAGGGGGCAGCCTTTTTATTTGAGAGGACAGAACAAGAGGAGTGGGCTGGGGAGGCCCGCTCCCTCCTGGCCTCTCAGAGGGGAATGGACAGTCCTTTCTCCAGTGACTCTTCTTATGGTAAGAACACTGGTTGCACCCCATTTCCACTGACATTGAGTGAGGTTTAATTGACCCCCATCCAGGGTTCTCTGTTGCCTGAGGTCCCCTCAAGGTGGGCCTATGATTATGGCAGCCAAAATGTGTGCTTTCCTTTTTATTCTCTTACTTTTCTCTGCCTTCTCTGCCTGGTCCCAATTGTTAAAAACGTTGAAGACCTCTGCTACCAATGTTGCTTGAGGGGGTCTAAGGGTCAGCTCCCAGCCTTTGAAGCTTTTTCCAAATGTCTGGCACAGTGTGGGTACATTTCCAAATGCATGGCCAGAAAATGTTAGACCTTCATCAGTCTTTGGGTCTATGTTACTATACTTTCTGAAAGCCTCGGAGAGCCTATTAAGGTACACAGCTGGATTTTCATCCACTTCCTGAGCAATTCTTTTACTTTATTATACTTTACTCGTTTTGTCTAACGCCTCCTTATGTCCTCTGATATGCGATTAAGGAAGTGATTGATCCTTAACCAGTTCCTGTCATCCGTATAAACCCGTTGGAGGTTCTGCTCTGGGACTGCCTCACCAGATGCCAAGTAAATGACATGGCCAGGATTATATCTTTGAGCCTTTTCACCAGGAGTACAACAATGAGCTAGGACTACTAGAACATCTTGTTAAGGAAAGGTTAGACTAAACTTAATAAATTCATCACTAAAGCCTATCTGGATTGTTGAAGAACTGGCCAAACCAATCCTTGTAAGTGTCCATGTACCCGAGCTGCCCCTCTAGTTCCATCCATTACCTCCCAGGGGGAAAGCAGCCCTGGTATGGTGGGGAAGTGAAGGAGGGTGTTCACTGGGAGCCTAGATGGAGCCACATTGGGGACAGCACCAAGGGTTGTTGAGGAGTAGAAGGGGAAAGCTAGATGGGCGCAGTGGCTCATGCTTGTAATCCCAGCAGTTTGGGAGGCCGAGATGGGCAGATCATCTGAGGTCAGGACTTTGAGACCAGCCTGACTAACATGGAGAAACCCCATCTCTTCCAAAAATATAAAAAATTAGCTGAGAGTCAGGGTGTGTGCCTATAATCTCAGCTGCTCGAGAGGTGAAGCAGTAGAACTGCTTGAACCAGGTAGGAGGAGGTTGCAGTGAGCTGAGATTGCACCATTGCACTCCAGCCTTGGCGACAAGGCAAGACTCCATCTCACAAAAAAAAAAAAAAAAGGAAGAAGAAAAAGAAGGGGATCTTCCTGACCCAGCCTGGTATGGAAGAGGCTCCAGAGAGAAGGGGAAAGGATCCACAGTAGCAGAGGGCCTGCTTCCCATCCTGCCCTTGGAAAGGCAGTGAGAGAACTGAGATCTCGGGGTTAAAACCTGAGACAGGACTTGGCTTGTCTCTCAGCTGTTAGTTGAGAGATGCCATATAGACCTGCAGGAGTCCTGGAGTTTGGGATCCTGATGTAATTTCCCAAAGGCCTCCATGTATGGAATCTCAAGCTATTCATTAGAATTTTTTATGGTATATATTCAATTGGAAAATGGTGTTGTAACTGAAAGACCCAATTTTCAGGCCATTTCTCTTGGTACCCCAGGGGATACTGAGGCCAAGCAACATCACAGAGAAACACAACCTTCTTTTTCTTTAGATTATCTCTTTTTTTTTTTTTTTTTTTTGAGACGGAGTCTCGCTCTGTAGCCCAGGCTGGAGTGCAGTGGCGTGATTTCAGCTCACTGCAACCTCCACCTCCCAGGTCCTGGTTCAAGCTATTCTCCTGCCTCAGCCTTCCAAGTAGCTGGGATTACAGGAATGTGCCACCGTACCCAGCTAATTTTTGTATTTTTAGTAGAGATGAGGTTTCACCATGTTGGCCAGGCTGGTCTTGAACTCCTGACCTTGTGATCTGCCTGCCTTGGCTTCCCAAAGTGCTGGGATTACAGGCATGAGCCACCGCACCCGGCCTAGATTATCTCATTTAAACTAATGCCAACTACTGAGGATGCATCCAAGGGGGGAATCTTTAGGGACATCTGTAGTGTTTCCCTTGGTAGAGCTGGTGTCCTGTAATCAAGAGGGCTGGTGAGGGATGCAGCCTCTGGCTCTGACAATCTTTACAATTATAGCACATATCCCGGTCTGACTCAGCCCAGACCCTCAAACCCCTGGCAAGAACTAAGCAAGCAAGGAGGGCAGAGGGAGGGGAGAAGAACCAGGGGGCTTGAGAGCCTTCAGTTCTTGGATTTTACAGCTTCAACCCACAAAGTCTAGCAAGTAGCAGATTTTACATAAGCTCCAAATAGAACTTACTCTACACACACATTTATTTACATGAACTGTAACAAGAAACAAGATGATGTACTAGACACTACACCCACATTTATTAACATGAACTGTAACAAGAAACAAGATGATGTACTAGACAAACAGGAAAAGTTTCGTCTGGCCTAATGAGTAGGCCTTCCTTCCAAGAATCCTGGAGGGTAGCTTCATACATGCAACAAGGACCAGAAACAAGAACACATTTCCATTCAGACAATGGCCAAAACAGGTTATAAACATCCAGGATACACAAAGAACACAGTCAAGGAAAACACTGAGTGGTTTCAGTATTTGGAACAAAAGAGAATTCCAGATTGCTGACTGACACCTGGCCCACACATGTCTGGGGCAAATCCCTAGTCCAATACCAGAAGAGCCAGCCAGAATCACTCCAACTGCCCACATAAGTTTCCCAGAAGGGCTATCTAGAATCACTCAGACTTCACACCCAAATTTCCAGAAATGAGGGAGAGAAGGAGAGACAAAAGAAGAAAGAGATCCTTATAAATGTCAGACAGAAGTCAAGGCAAGGATTGGTTTGGCCGGTTCTTGAACAATCCAGATGGATTTGGTGATTAATTTATTAAGTTTGGTCTAACCTTTCCTTTGACTTGACAAGCTGTTCTAGTAGTCCTAACTCACTGCTGTACTCCTGGTAAAAAGGTTTGAATCTTGGAAAGGCTAAGAAATATGCAGGGGAGATGGCCAGATATAATCGTGGCCATGTTATTTACTAGGCATCTGGTAAGAGAGAGCAGACTCGCCGACAGTCCAGACTTGACTCACCAAAGCAATGGTCCAGAGTGGCCGCCTTTGTTACCACCTGGTCAGTTGCCTCTGTCCCCCAGGAAATCTTGCTCACTCCTGTGGGGACCTAAAATGAGGGTTCCATTTGGGGGGCCAGAAAATGTTACGATCATTCTTGGTTCTTGTAATCTCCCAGGATAGAAATCGAGTGGGATGGCTGGGCGTGGTGGCTCACCCCTGTCATCCCAGCACTTTGAGAAGCCAAGGCAAGTGGATTGCTTTAGCTTAGGAGTTCAAGACCAACTAGGGCAACATGGTGAAAACCTATCTCTACTAAAAATTTTTCTCAAAAAACAAACAGCCAGGTGTAGTGGTAGGTACGTGTAGTCCCAGATACTTGGGAGGCTGAGGCAGGAGAACTGCTTGAACCCGGGAGGCGGAGGTTGCAGTGAGCTGAGAGCTCGCCATTGCGTTCCAGCCTGGGTGACAGAATGAGACTCCGTGTTTAAAAAAAAAAAAAAGAAATACAAGTTTATTTTAGCTTGTGCCCAAGAGAGGTCAGCACTATAAAGAAAAGCGGGGGTGAGATGCACCCCAAAGGGAGCAGGTGGATTTGTCCTGCAGGGGCCCAGCTGCTGTGACCTGCCTGTCGTCGAATGTTTAGGAGGGATTTCTTTGGCAACTGCACAGAGGTTCAACGTGCTTTTTCACACATTGCATGTGACATTAACATTTTAAATCTCCACCTCTGGCCATGATTTTTAGCATTAAAATAAGGAAAAGTTGAAACAAGCCTAGCTGTACCTGTGGGTCCTGGAGGAAGTCCCTGCCTGCCTGATGCAGGAACTTGAGGTTAATGGCTTCTTGGGCCTTTGATGCTGATTGGCTGGAGATGAGGTCAGCCACAGCTTGAGTAAGGGGCTTTTGTTCTTTTCCTCTGGACCACATCAAAACAGAAAGTCAGCCAGCTTGCCTGTCACAAAACCAGGAGCCAATAAATAAGATTATTTATTATTTTAATAATGTATTTGTAGGTTCTTTTGGGTTCTCTACACACACAATCATGTTGCTTATGAATGAGTTTCATTCCTTCCATTCTCATCTTTATAACTCTTTTTTTTTTTTTTGAGACAGAGTTTCACGCTTGTTACCCAGGCTGGAGTGCAATGGCACGATCTCGGCTCACCGCAACCTCCGCCTCCTGGGTTCAGGCAATTCTCCTGCCTCAGCCTCCTGAGTAGCTGGGACTACAGGTGCGCACCACCATGCCCAGCTAATTTTTGTATTTTTAGTAGAGATGGGGTTTCACCTTGTTGACCAGGATGGTCTCGATCTCTTGACCTTGTGATCACCCACCTCTGCCTCCCAAAGTGCTGGGATTATAGGCGTGAGCCACCGCGCCCAGCCTTTATAACTCTTCTTTAGGCTTTCCAATAGACCATTGAATAAAAGACACGATGGGGGCGTCTTGCTTCTGATCACAAACAAAATACTTTCAATTGGTTGTTGTTGTTTGAGAGGGAGTCTCGCTCTGTTACCCAGGCTGGAGTTCAGTGGCACAATCTCAGCTCACTGCAGCCTTTGCCTCCTGGGCTCAAGTGATCCTTTCATCCTCGCCTCTTGAGTAGCAGGGACTACAGGCACATGCCACCGTGCCCAGCTGATTTTTTTATTTGTTGTAAAGATGGGGTTTCACCATTTTACCCAGGCTGGTCTCAAACTCCTGGCCCCTAGTGATCCACCCGCCTCGGCCTCCCAAAGTGCTGGGATTACAGGCATCAGCCACCACACCCAGCCTGTTTTCAGTATTTTAAGTATGATGATTACAGTAGCATTTTTGAAAGTATGTATCATTGTATTAAAGAAGTTTCCTTCTACTTTTGTTTAATCATAAATAGATGTTTAGCTTTATCAAATGATTTTTCTGCATCTGTTTCAATGATGTTAATATCCATTGTTGATCATTACGTTGATATAGAGTTCTAAATAAGATATAAAACCTGGGAGGCCGAGGCGGGTGGATCACGAGGTCAAGATATCGAGACCATCCTGGTCAACATGGTGAAACCCCATCTCTACTAAAGATACAAAAAATTAGCTGGGCATGGTGGCACGCACCTGTAGTCCCAGCTACTTGGGAGGCTGAGGCAGGAGAATTGCCTGAACCCAGGAGGCGGAGGTTGCGGTGAGCCTAGATCGCGCCATTGCACTCCAGCCTGGGTAACAAGGGCGAAACTCCGTCTCAAAAAAAAAAAAAAGATATAAGACCTCCAGTTTAATCTGAATTGCAGATAACAATTAATTTTTAGTGTAAGTATGTCCCATGCCATTCATTGGCTAAATCTGGAAACCTGCCTAGTTCCATTATTTCCTTAGGGGTTTGCAAAATGTGGATTGTTAGTGTATCATTTTCTCTTCATTTATTAACTACAGTGCAATTATACAGGAAGCATCCCCTCATTAATTCTCTGGTTACTCTAAATTGTAATTGATACAGAAATAGCAACTTAAATGCTTTCGTTTTTAGTTTTAGTACTTCTCTCTAAAGGTAACCAAAACGTGGGTGTATGTGCGTGTGTGTCTGTGTGTGTATGCGTGTGTGTGTGCACATGTGTGTGTGTGTATGCAATATCCTCATGAATGCATGGATTTTTAACATTTTAAAATTTGGTCAAAATTTAGACCAGTGGGAGCTGTCTTGATCTACGGTATATTTTGTAGGAAGTAAAAACTTCTTATTCAAAGTTTCCCTTCTTGTTAAATAAACAATAAATGCTAGAAAAAAGTTTCTTTTAAAAGCTAACTTCCTTCAAAGTCTTTTTTTTTTTTTTTTTTGCTAAGACTCTTTGTTAAGCCCTATCCTATGTAGCTCTTAGATATAAAATAATGAGTACATTTTATGTCCTTGTACTTTAACCAAGATATTTGTTCTGGAAATGCTCAGTCATGTCCCAGCTTGCAGCCTATGCCCCTTCCTTATTTAGGAATGTTATTACTTTTCTAAGTCCTTTAGCAAGCAACTTCCTCCTTTTCTTTATTCTCCATTGCTTTTACCCACTTAAGAATGTTTTAAGCTGTTAGCCAATCAAGTTTAGCTTAGACTGTGAAGTCCAGCTCCAATCAACAGAGATAAGACACAGCAGTAAAGACCCAATGCATAATGAATAAACATTCCTGACTTTCCTTCGTTCAGTGTGCTCTCATGACAACACTGCTGATGAGTAGCACCCTTTCTGCAGAAAGTAAAATTGCCTTGCTAAGAAAACTTTTTGTCTGAATGCTAATTTTTTTGCAGCACCTAAGAACAAACATTTTGTCTCTAACAATTTCCTACCTAGATCTAGAATCAGCCATTTCTAAAAAAGCCACTATGATTAACAAATTGTATTTATTTATTTGTTTTGAGACAAGTCTTGCTCTGTTGTCCAGGCTGGAGTGCAGTGGCATGAGCATGGCTCACTGCAGCCCTGACCTCTTGGGCTCAAGTGATCCTACTGCCTCAGTCTCCCAAGCATCTGGGACCACAGACATGCATCACTGCACACAGCTAATTTTTAAATTTTTTTGTAGAGACAAGGTCTCCCTATGTTACCCAGGTTGCTCTCAAACTCCTGGACTCAAGTGATCCTCCTGCCTTGGCCTCTCAAAGTGCTGGGATTATAGGTGTGAGCCATGTGCCTGGCCCCAAACTGAATTTAGAGACCATAATTTGAGCACTAGAGAAGGAACTGCCTTTGTTTAATATTTTAATTTTGTAAAACATTTGCACAGTTCCAGAGCCCAAACTTTACAATAAGTTATCTCCACAGAGCTTTAGCTGCCACCCCTGTCCTCTCCAACATGTTTCCTCCCTTCTCCTGTGAGTAACCATTTTTACAGGGTTTTCATTCGTTTTTCCATTATTTCTTTTTGAAAATATATGCAAAAATATACAAATATAAGTGCATATCTATGTGCATTTCGCTTTCCTTCTTTTGCAAAAGGTGGCATATTATAGCATATTATACACTGTGTTTTCTGGGGGGATGTTTGTTTGTTTGTTTGTTTTGAGATAGAGTCTCACTCGGTCACCCAGACTGGAGTGCAGTGACACGATCTCAGCTCACTGTAACCTCCACCTCCTGGGTTCAAGTGATTCTCCTGACTCAGCCACTCAAGTATCTGAGATTACAGGTGTGTGCCACCACGCCTGGCCAATTTTTGTATTTTTTAGCAGAGACAGGTTTCACCATGTTGGCCAGGCTGGTCTTAAACTCCTGATCTCAGGTGATCCTCCCACCTCAGCCTCCCAAAGTGCTGAGATTACAGTTGTGGGCCACTGTTCATGGCCCACGCCACTGTCATTTATTTTACTATTTTGACGTGACATTTTTTTTTTTTTGAGATTGAGTTTCACTGTTGTTGACCAGGCTGGAGTGCAATGGCATGAGCTCAGCTCACCGCAACCTCCACTTCCCAGGTTCAAGTGATTCTCCTCCCTCAGTCTCCTGAGTAGCTGGGATAACAGGCATGTGCCACCACGCCCGGCTAATTTTGTATTTTTTGTAGAGATGGGGTTTCTCCACGTTGGTCAGGCTGGTCTTGAACTCCCAACCTTAGGTGATCCACCCACCTCAGCCTCCCAAAGAGTTGGGATTACAGGCACAGGGCCAACTTGACATTTTTTATTTTTATTTTTTTAGAGATAGGGTCTCACTATGTTGCCCAGTGCAGTGGCTATTCACAGGCAGGATCCCACTACTGATCAGCACAGGAGTTTTGACCTGCTCTGTTTCCGACCTGGGCCGGTTCACCCCTCCTTAGGCAACCTGGTGATCCCCCACTCCTGGGAGGTCACCATATTGACGCTGAACTTAGTGCGGACACCCGATTGGCATAGCGCACTACAGCCCAGAAGTCCTGGGCTCATGAGTTGACATTTTATCATGGACTCAGAACATTGCAATAGAGAGCTCCATTCCGTTTGAGAGCTGCATAATCAGTCTATTACCGATGGATATTTGGGCTTTAGCATTTGTGTTTCAAAAAGTGCTATGGTAAATAGCCTTGCACATATATTGTTTGGTATTTTGGCCAGCATGTCTTTGTGATAAAATCTTAGCGTATCACTGGCATGGTGGCTCATGCCTGTAATCCCAGCACTTTGGGAGGTTGAGGAGGGTGGATCACCTAAGGTCGCGAGTTTAAGACCAGCCTGAGCAACATGGTGAAACCCTGTCTCTACTAAAAATACAAAATTAGCCAGGCTTGGTGGCGCATGCCTGTAATCCCAGCTACTCGGGAGGCTGAGGCAGGACAACTGCATGAACCCGGGAGGCAGAAGTTGCGGTAAGCCAAGACTGCGGTGAGCCTGGACTTCCTCTTGTTGTTCCAGTCTGGGTGACAAGAGCAAAACTCTACCTCCAAAAAAAAATATCTAGTCAGGTCAGTGGTGCCTCCCTACTCTGATCTTTTTCAGAATTTTCTTAGCTATTCTTGTTTTTTTTTTATTCTTCTACATAAGTTTTATAATAAGTTCTCTAATTCTGGATGAAAACCTGATGGTATTTTTGGAGAGATTGCATTATTCTTCTCATTTATTTATTTGATGGAATTTCTTTGCTCTTGTTGCCCAGGATGGAGTGCAATGGTACAACCTTGGCTCACTGCAACCTCTGCCTCCTGGGTTCAAGCAATTCTCCTGCCTCAGCCTCTCAAGTAGCTGAGATTATGGGCATGTGCCACCACACACGGCTAATTTTTTGTATTTAGTACAGATGGGGTTTCACCATGTTGGTCAGGCTGGTCTTGAACTCCTGACCTCAGGTGATCCACCTGCTTCAGCCTCCCAAAGTGTTGAGAATACAGGCCTGAGCCTCCATGCCTAGCCTCCATTACATTTTTAAATTAACTTTTTGAGATAATTTCTATTTTTACTATGTTAGTCTTCTATCCAAAACCATTGCCCTTCTATGTATATATATGTTCATGTTTACCTTTGTGAATAGTAGAAAAGCAGATGCTATTCACATGTTTATCTTTTAAAAAAAAAAGCTAAATCGGCTGGGTGTGGTGGCTCATGCCTGTAATCCCAGCATTTTGGGAGGCCAAGGCAGGAGAATTACTTGTCCAGGAATTTAAGACCAGCCTAGGCAACATGGTGAACCCCATCTCTACAAAAACCAGCTAGGCGTGATGGTGTGTGCCTGTAGTTCCAGCTACTCAGGAGGCTGAGGTGGGAGAATCACTTCAGCCTGGGACGTAGTGGTTGCAGTGAGCTGAGATTGTGCCACTGCACTCCATCCCGGGCAACAGAGTAACATCCTGTCTGAAAAAAAAAAAAAAATACAAAAAAATTGATACATATAGAATTGTGTAACCACCTCCACAATCAAGATGCAGTTTCATCACCCAAAACTTCTCTTCTACTATCCCTTTGTAGTGTCTCTCTCCCCTAACTCCTGGAAACCACTGACCTCTTCTCTGTTCCTTTAATCTTGTCTTTTCAAGAATGCCGCCATACAGACCAGGCACAGTGGCTCACACCTGTAATCCCAGCATTTTGGGAGGCCAAGGCGGGAGGATTGCCTGAAGTTAGGAGTTTGAGACCAGCCTAGCCAAGACGGTGAAACCCCCCTCTCTACTAAAAATACAAAACGCTAGCTGGGCATGGTGGCTCATGCCTGTAATCCCAGCTACTGGGGCTGAGGCAGGAGAATCACTTGAACCCAAGAGACAGAGGTTGAAGTAAGTCAAGATCGTGCCATGGCACTCCAGCCTGGGCCACAGAGGGAGACTCCATCTCAAAAAAAAGAAAAAGAAAAAAAAAAGCAGACATTAAGATTCAGTTGTTTTCCATCAAATTGAACATTAAAGAGATTTGCAAAAATGCAAAACAATGCTACTGTTCTCTGACCATAATAGAATTAAAGAAGAAATCAATAACAGAAAGACGTCTAGGAGATCCCCAAGTATTTGGAAACTAATCACTCGCTTCTAAATAATCCATGAGTCAAAGAAGAAGTCTTAAGAGGAAATAGAAAATATTTTTCACTTAATGAAAGTAAAATATAACAAAATGTATGTAAGCAATTAAGGCAGTTTTTAGGGGTAAATTTATATTAGCAAACACATATGTCATGAAAGAGTATCTGAAATCTAACCCTCCACATTAACATTGTAGAAAAAAAGTAAGTGAAATCCAAAGCACTGAAGGAAAACAAAAAATAAAGGGCAGAAATCAATGCAATTAAAAACAGAAAAAAATCAATGAAACAAAAAATTGTCTTTATGAAGGGTCAACACAACTGATAAACCTCTAACCAGACTAACCGAGAAAAAAGGAGAAAAGACAAAAACTACCTATATTAGGAATGATAGAAGAGTTATCACTACAGAATCTATATAAATTTTACAACTTATACGTAATGGACCCATTCCTTGAAAGATACAAACTACCACGACTCTCCAAAGATGAACAAGATAAAGAGGTCTTAAAACAATTAAAGAAATTAAATTTAACTTAAATATCTTCCCCCAAAAAGCTCCAGGCCCAGATGGTTTTATTGGAGAATGTTATCAAATATTTTTGAAAGAAATAACACGAATTCTAAAAAATTCTCTTTCAGAAATCATAAGAGGAGAAATATTTTTCAATTTGTTTTATGATGCCAGCATTACCTTGATACCAGAAGCCAAAGACATTACTGGAAAAGAACACTATAAATCAGTATCCCTCATATTAGAAATGGATTCTGCCGGGCGTGATGGCTCACGCCTGTAATCCCAGCACTTTGGGAGGCCAAGGCGGGTTGATCGTGAAGTCAAGAGATTGAGACCATCCTGGTCAACATGGTGAAAACCCGTCTCTACTAAAAATACAAAAAATTAGCTGGGCATGGTGGCATGTGCCTGTAATCCCAGCTACTCAGGAGGCTGAGGCAGGAGAATTGCCTGAACCCAGGAGGCAGAGGTTGCGGTGAGCCGAGATTGTGCCATTGCACTCCAGCCTGGGTAATAAGAGCGAAACTCCATCTCAAAAAAAAAAAAAGAAAATGGATTCTTGCAATATAAAAAGGACAATTCATCATGGCCAAGTAGGGCTTATCCTGAGAATACAAAGTCTGTTCAAAATTTTCTTGACAAAAGTAAACATCTGGCCAGGCGCTGTGGCTCACACCTGTAATCCCAGCACTTTGAAAGCCTGAGGTAGACAGATTCCATGAGATCAGGAGTTCAAGACCAGCCTGACTAACATGGTGAAACCCTGTCTCTACTAAAAACACAAAATTAGCTGGGTGTGGTGGCGGGCTCCTGTAATCCCAGCTATTCAGGAGGCTGAGGCAGGAGAATAGCTTGAACCTGGGAGGTGGAGTTTGCAGTGAGCTGAGATTGCACCACTGCACTCCATCCTAGGCCTCAGAGCAAGACCATATTTCAATAAATAAATAAATAAATAACTATCCATTCAGGGTTAAAAAAAAAAAAAAAAACTCAGCAAACTAGGAATAGAAGGAAACTTCCTTAACCTGCTAAAAGGCATTTTAAAAGATATTTAATGTTAGAAGTCTAAATGCTTTCCACCAAAGATTGAGAACAAAAAAAGAATGTTTGTATTCACCACTCCTAGTCAATATTGTTCTGAAAGTTCCGGCCAATCTAATAGGTAGGCAAAGAAAACAAAAGTCATGTTGATTGAAAAGGAAGAAAAAGAAAACTGTCCTTATTCACTAATGACATGATCGTCAAAAAGAAAAGCCCAAGAAATCTACAAAAACTCCTAAAACTAATAAATGGTTTTTACGAAGTCACAGAATCATGTGCAAAAGTCAATCATATTTTTAAATATAAGGAACCAAAAATTAGAAATGTAAAAATGTAATAACATTTATAATATCATAAAATATGAAATACATAGGGATAATCTGACAAAAGATGTACACGACCTACACACTGAAAACTAAACCACATTGCTGGCGGAAGTTAAGGAATGACTAAGTAAATTGAGAGATATTCAGGTTCATGGATTAGAATATGTAATGCTGTTAAGGTGTCAATTTCCCCAAATTAATCTATAGATTTAATGTATCCCTAAATATAATCCTGGTTTGTTTGTCTGTTTTTGTTAGTTTTGGTGGTTTTTTTTTTTTTTCGAGACGGAGTTTCGCTCTTGTTACCCAGGCTGGAGTGCAATGGCGCAATCTCGGCTCACCGCAACCTCTGCCTCCTGGGTTCAGGCAATTCTCCTGCCTCAGCCTCCTGAGTAGCTGGGATCACAGGCACGCGCCACCATGCCCAGCTAATTTTTTGTATTTTTAGTAGAGACGGGGTTTCACCATGTCGACCAGGATGGTCTCGATCTCTTGACCTCGTGATCCACCCGCCTCGGCCTCCCAAAGTGCTGGGATTACAGGTGTGAGCCACTGTGCCCGGCCAGTTTTGGTGTTTTTTTTTTTGGTAAACATTGTAAAGCTGATTCCAAAATTCTTATGGAGATGTTAAGTACCTAGTCAAAATAACTTTGAAAAAGAAGAACAAGCCCAGGCATGGTGGCTCATGCCTGGAATCCCAGAAATTTGGGAGGTCAAGGTGGGCAGATCACCTGAGGTCAGGAGTTCAAGACCAGCCTGACCAACATGGTAAAACCCTGTCTCTACTAAAAATACAAAATTTATCTGGGCATGGTGACAGGTACCTGTAATCCCAGCTACTCAGGAGGCTGAGGCAGAGTGATCGCTTGAACCCAGGAGGCTGAGGCTGCCGTGAGCTATAATCGCACCACCGTACTCTAGACCGGGTGACAGAACAAGAGCGAGACTATGTCTCTTCAAACAAAAAGCAGAGCCTGGTGACCTGGATGTGTGCATGAACGAGGAAGAAGTTTGTGATTGTGTGAGTCGGTAAGATTTGAGGGACATTTGTTATTGTAACAAAACCCAACTGTCTTAGTTGGCTCAGGCTGCCATTTTTGAAATACCATAAACTGGCTTAAACATTTATTTCTCATAGTTCTGGAAGCTGGAAGTCTGTGATCACAGTGCCAGCAGGTTAGGTTCTGGGGAGGGACCTCTTGCAAGTTGCAGACTTCCAAGTTCTTGCACACCCACGTGGCAGGAAGGGAGCCAAGCAGTTCTCTGCTTCTTTAGGTTTTTTTATTTTTTATTTTTTATTTTTGAGACAGAGTCTTGCTCTGTCACCCAGGCTGGAGCGCAAAGGCACAATCTCAGCTCACTGCAACCTCTGCCTCCTGGGTTCAAGTGATTTTCCTGCCTTGGCCTCCTGAGTAGCTGCGATTACAGGCACCGCCATCAGGCCTGGCTAATTTTTGTATTTTTGTAGAGATAGGGTTTCACCATGTTGGCCGGGTTGGTCTTAAACTCCTAACCTCAGGTGATCAGCCCTCCTTAGACTCCCAAAGTGCTGGAATTATAGGTGTGAGCAGCCACCGTCCCCAGCCTTCTTCTTTTTTTATTTTTTATTTTGAGACAGTCTTGCTCTGTCACCCATGCTGGAGCATACTGACATGATCTCGGCTCACTTCAACCTCTTCCTCCTGGATTCAAGCAATTTTTGTACCTCTGCCACCCAAGTAGCTGGGATTACATGTGAGTGCCACTGCATGTGGCTAACTTTGATATGTTTTTGTAGAGACAGGATTGGTTTCTCCATGTTGGCCAGGCTGGTCTCACACTCCTGGCCTCAAGTGATCCAACCACCTTAGCCTCCCAGAGTGTTGAGATTACAGGCATGAGCCACTACACCCACCTCTGGCTTCTTGCACAGGTATTGATTTGGTGTGGATATTCTGTCCCCTCCAAATCTCATGCTGAAATGACTGCCAGTATTGGAGTAGGGCCTGGTAGGAGGTGTTTGGAAGAAAATCCCTCATGAATGGTTTGGTCCCCTCCCCACAGTAATGAATGAGTTCTTGCTCTGTAAGTTCCCTCCAGAGCTAGTTGTTTAAAAGAGCCTAAGCCCAGTGGCTCACTCCTGTAATCCCAGAATTTTGGAAGGCTAAGGCAAACCTCAGGTCATCTGCCCAACTCAGCCTCCCAAAGTGCTGGAATTACAGGCATGAGCCACCAGGCCCAGTCTAGAGATAGGGGTTTCACCATGTTAGCCGGGATGGTCTCCATCTCCTGACCTCATGATCCGCCCACCTCAGCCTCCCAAAGTGCTTCGATTACAGGCATGAGACATCGCGCCCAGCTGAATACATTTTTTTTTTTTTTAAGAGAAGATCTTGCTCTACTTAGCCCAGGCTTTAATTCAGTGGTATGATCATAGCTCACTGCAGCCTCAAACTCCTGAGGTCAGGCAATCTTCCTGGCCTCAGTCTCCCAAGTAAGTAGAACTACAGGTGCACCACCACACCTGGCTAATCTTTGTTTAATTTTTTGTATAGATAGGGTCTCACTGTGTTGTCCAGCTGGTCTCCAACTCCCAGACTCAATTGATCCTCCCACCTCAGCCACTGTTCTCATTCAGTGGCTCAGTGGGATTGCAGGCATGAGCCACTGCACCCAGCCATGAATTATTTTGTAGTTAAAGCAGTTTGAGTGTTTCTGACCCCTGCATAAAGAGTCCTGTCTGCTATTGTCCTCTGGAGACAAAATGTCTTCCCCTCAGCCCCAATAGCACATACAAAGCATTCAGCCTCATGAGTCAAAAACTGATCAAAATAACAGCATTTATAGATGTTTCTGGAGAGATGGGGTGAGAAAAAATAGGATATAAATAACCATTATTTACAACTTGCAGCAGTAAAGTTCTCCCAGACACCCCTTCGAGATTGAACTCCAAAATCGCTGGGGCAGACACTGGGCACCACCAAGCAAATACAAAAACATCCACGCTCTGACTCCAGGTGCTGATGGAGGACACGGGTCAGGCCTAGAAACAAAATGAGCAGGAAGCATTAAAGAGGCTGCCCCTCTGCCTCTCCTGCCTCCCAGCAGAGTAGAATCAGTGGAGAAGCTCTGGCAGAGTCCCCATCGTGACCTCTTCAAGCCCATAGCTGTCCAGAGAGAAGATGGCAGGCAGCTCAAAACAAGAGAGATACAAAATAAAATGAAACTAAGTTAGAACTGAAAAGCGGGCTTAAAACCTTCCAGAGACTCTACCTAATTCATTTCACAGACAGAATCGAGGCAGGGTAGGGGAAAAGCAGGTGCTGCCTCTGCCCAGCGCACCCAGTGTATTTAGCAGGGGAACAAGGGGCATCGATACCTCTCGAGCGTAGATGGAAGGAGCAGATATGACATAAATCCCTCGAGAGTCTCCATCTTCAGGACAATTCCAATCTATGGACGAGCTGTCCGAGAAAAGAAAAATCCAGACCCTTTAAATTCTCAGATCTTGTTTTCCCCTACCCATCACAACGGGGAACCCAAAGCCAGCTAGGGATAAGAGAGACCGACCAGGGAGATGCATCAGTGAATTGGGACAACGGCACCACGGAGATTGGCGCAAGCAGCGGGCAGCGCGAGGCGTTCGTCTGCAGCGCAGCCCCTCACCTCGGGCCATCCCCGGGACCCTCCTGCGTCCTTAGGTTGTTGAGTGCATCCGGGAGTGCGTGGACTGACGGCTCCGGGGTCCCCGCCAGCAAGCGAGACCCAGCATCCTGGGCTTGGCCACGGCGGCGCACGTGGACCAGCAAGAGCGCGGCGCCGGCCACGCCCGCGGCAACCAGCAGTCCCAGAGCCGGAGGCAAAAGAAAGCGCTCCGGGTCCCCGGGCCTCAGGCCCGGCGGGGCCGCGGGCAACGCGCCTGCGCCGTCGGGGTGCACGGGGAACTCGCACCGCGCGCCCATGTAGCCCGGCGCGCAGGCGCAGACGAGGCCGGAGAAATGAGCGTAGCAGCGGCCGCCGTGAGCGCAGGGGCGCGCAGCGCACGGGTCTGCGCGCTCGCGGCAATCGCGGCCGCCGAAGCCCAGCGCGCAGGAGCAGCGATGCGCGCCGCCGCCTTCCACGCACGTGCCGCCGTTAGCGCAGGCGCGGCCCGCGCAGTCGTCGAGGTCGTGTTCGCAGCGCGGACCCGCGAAGCCGGCGCGGCAGCGGCAGCGCAGGGCGTGGCCCAGGTCCAGGCAGAGTCCGCCTGTGGGAAAGGGGACTTCAGAGGGCGCAGCCCGGGAGCCGGCGGCCAGCCTGCCCGCCCTGTTTAGAGCTCTAGCATCGCCGCACGGGGTCCCCTTTTTCTGTCTCTTAAATCAAAGGCCAGCGCCTTGGAGTGTGCCAGGAAAGCCAGCTCTCTTCCTTTCTACCTGAAGAAGTTTTGGAATAATTAATTTAGCGTCACCTCTTTGGCTCTCTGTGCCCTTGTCTCTTTCTCCCTTGGCTTCGATCATACTTCAATAGTAAACAGCTCCCAGAACTATGTGTTTGAACCCTCTGGCTTTCTTCTGCCTAGAATGCCCCTCCTCTCTTCCCTTCCTCCTTTTCTCCCATTTTTCCCCACCTTTTCTCTTCGCTAGCCCACCCCTCAGGTCTCCACTCCGATGCTCCTTCCTCCATCCCCGCCCTGATCGCTGCCCTGTGCTCCCAGATCACAGCCCTGACCACCCACCCTGTCTGAGGGTGTCTGTCTTCCCCTCTGGGATGGTACCCCCAGGAGGGCGTGGCCCAGAGATGTCCTGGTCCCTGTGTGTCCCTAGTACCACACACCCCAGAGTGAACACTCAGTGTTTGGGAGAATTACTGCATTCACTCCCAAGAAGAGACAGGGTCAGTCCTTTACATTCATATCTTATTTAATCTTTTTTTTTTTTTTTTTTTTTGCCAATCAATGAGAGCTTGTAAGGTTGCTGAGGTTGGTTGTCCTTGAACTCTTGGCCTCGCCTTCGCAAGCACCACGACATCCGGCCGGAGCCACTTTGGGCCCCTCTTTTTTTTTTTTTTTTTTTTAAATTCAGTCTCTCTCACTCTGTCGCCCAGGCTAGAGTGCGGTGGTGCGATCGCGGCTCACTGCAACCTGTGCCTCCCGGGTTCAAGCGATTCTCCTGCCTCAGCCTCCCGAGTAGCTGGGACTACAGGCTTGTGCCACCATGCCCAGCCTCATTTAACCTTTTAGCACCGATCCGAGGTCTCTTCCCTGTTCAGAACCTTCCTGTGGCTCCGTCTCACTCAGGGGAAAAGTGAAGTTCCCCTTATTGTGACCCAGGGGGTCCCATGAGATTCGCCTCAGTCTTGTCTCAGTCCCTACGTCATCTCGTCAGTGTGACCACACTGGCTCCCCTGCTCATGCCCAGCACAGCGGGCAGCTTCCTACCACCTCAGCTCTACCGGGGCAGGATTTTGTCTGTTTCATTCCCTACTGTATCCTTCGTGCCTAGAATCAGGCCTGGCACACAGTGAATTCTCAGTAAATAGTTGTGACATAGGGAATGTCTCCTTGCCCATTTTATAGAACAAACAGGGTTGGGGGTGGAAGGTCAGGTCCCCAGGCCCTAGGGTTAGAAGAAGCGAAGCCAGGATCCCTGCCCAGGATTGTCTGAGCCATGCAGGGCCCCCACCCCCTCCCTGGCCGTTCTGGCCTCCAGGCCTCACCATTGCGGCATGGCTGCAGGCTGCACCGGTCCACCCTCTTCTCACAGTTGGAGCCTTGGAAACCAGGTGGGCAGTGGCAGACGTAAGCAGAGTCAGGGTCTGCGCCACCGACACATAAGCCGCCGTTGAAACAGGGTCCATCCGCGCATGTCACCCCGCTCACCTGACACAGCCGCCCGTAGAACCCACGCGGGCAGGTGCATTCAAAGGACCCGGATGTCTCCTGGGAAGGGACAAGAGGACTTCGGAAGGGAGTTTTCTTGGAGAAAAATCCCATCCCCCTCCTCAGTCCTAACCATTGGGGGTTGCTCCTTGTCCAGTCCCAAGACCCACTGTGCAGGGGCCACTCTGGGAGGTCCTCCCAACATCCCCTCAATCCACTCTACGTTTTTGTGTCTGCCCATGTGACCCCACAGGGAGGAGGCTCTGGGGGCCCAGAGTGACCCCATTCCCACCATTACACCTTTACCTACCAAAGCCTGCCTGCCTGGTCATCCCTCCCTGCTTCTGTCCACACTGACGAGTCCTACTAGAAGGTCCTAGATCTCAGCCCACCTCCTCCAGGAAGCCTTCTCTGGATCTCTCCTTCCCAGGCCCTCCCCCTAAGTATTTGAACCCTGAGTGTGTCCATGTCCAGGTGGCCCACACTGGGCCCTACTCTATCCCAGCATGCCATGCCAGGTGCCACTGCCACCTCTGCACCCTTGCTCCCTGCGGGCCCCTCACCTGGACACCCTTCTCTAATCACCTCCCAGAAGCCCCCGCCCTGGGCCATCTCCAGGAAGCCGCCTCCGATGTTTTCACCCCCTGTCCCTCAGATCCCAAATCTCCAACCTCTTTGTCCCTACCACCCACTACCTTGGGCCCTGAATCATTCTCAGTCCCACAGTGGGGGCAGCTGCAGCTCCACACAGCTCCTCATCGTTTCCACTCCCACACCTTTCGTGGCCACCCACTGAGGCCGCTCTACCCAGTCTCATCCCCATCACCTAATCCTACTTCAAGGCCTCAGATGCAGGCTGGATGCCGCCAGGAAGCCCTCCCTGATAGTTATTCCCAGACCTCCTCCCCAGGCTAGTGTCTCATGGAGCCCCAGGGAGGGGGCCGTGGCTTCCAGAGTAAAGCACTAAGCAGGACAAGGTGGGAAGGGGTGATACTGACACTACAGCTGCCCCCGTTGGCACAGGGGTTCCCATCACAGGGCCCAGGCCCAGGGAGGAGGCATCTGGTGGTGGCAGAGGACGGGCCCCTGGGGCCGAGGCAGCTGCTAGTGGACACAGGGACCGTGCAGAGGGGTCCAGTCCAGCCCTCCAGGCATCGGCATTCACCAGGCTGCTCACAGAAGCCGTGCTCGGGGCTGCAGCCTGCTTGGCACTCTGCTATGGGGGACAGAGAGGCAGAGAGAAAGGGATCACCAGTGTCGGGGAGGGCCAAGGGCAAGACGGAAAGCAGGGAGGTTTCTGAGCAAGTTCCCTGCCCCACCTTGCTTCATCCTTGTGACAGATAATCATCGGGACTAGATGGCATTGTGACCCTCCCCCAGTTTACAGACAGGGAAACAGGCCCACAGAGGCGAGGTGACCAGTCCACCTAGGAAATGAAGGAATGACGATGGGCCATTGGGCTGGAGACTGTACTCTCTGAAGGAGGATAGGCCGGGGGCACCCTGGTCAGAATGTGTGGACAGGAGAAAGGGAGAGAATTTGGGATTGGTGGGGGGACACCTGGCCTTTCAGGGAAGATGGGAGTGTCCTGAATTAGGGTGGCTCTGGGAAGATCTAGATTAGCCTGGAAGTCCTAGGGGTCTTGATAGGCTCTGAAATTAGGGGAGGGGTCTGAAGAATCCCAAGCTTTAAGAAGCCATGGGTTCTGGCCTGCAATCTCAGGGACAGAGGATGGAGGATTCCTTGGCAGGAGTGGACTGGGAGGAGTTTCCAAAGCTTCCGGGTGGGAGTCAGGAGGGCCGCAGAATTAGAAGAGCTTTGGGGTCCTAGCATCGGGACATGGTGTAAGTGTGGGTTAGGAAAAGAACTGGAGGGTGCCAGCATGGGAAGTGGGTGTGGGCTTCCTATTTGAGGTAACAAGAGGGCTGGGAAAGGGAAGGAGGATGAAGTAGCAAGGCAGAGCTGAAGAGAAGTCTAGGGTCCTCAGTTTCCCCAAAGGTGGCAGCTGGATGGTTAGCGGGGTTTAAGGTACATCCGCAGCAGTCAGCACGTTCCCCAGCTCCCTGGAGAGGGGTGCCTGTGGTACGTGGTGGGGGCTCTAGAGCACCCTGAAGAGGGTGACTGGGTTGTGAGAAGGGACTGGGGGCCGCGAGTGACGCTGAGGAGGGGCCGGGATCCCCGGCTGGGACGGGGTGGGGTCGAACACAGGACTCACTTGGCGCTTCACACTCGTCCTCCAGCTGCGCGCAAGAGCGCAGTCCCGGGCCGCACCGCGAGGGGGCGCTGCGTGGGCGGCAGAGGCGCGTGCACGCGGCCCCGACGGCTGGCGGTTCGCAGCGCGCGCGGTACGAGCAGCGCAGCTCCCAGGCGCCTGCGCGCTGAACGTCCCGGGCCCACGGACCCCCAGCTGCCAGGCGCCGCCGGCTGGCCATGCGCGCAAGCATGCTCCAGGCGGGCCCTGCGGGGACAGGCAAAGGAGGGGCGCTGCGGTGGGCCCGGCCGGACGCGGGTGCACACCGAACGTCCCGACCGCACTCTCCCTACCCCTCCCAGCGAAGCCAAAACACCCCCATGGAGTCCTGGGGTCCTTGGACCTCGAGAGGAGAATGGCAGTCACCCAGCTTACTAGCAAGGCTGTAAGTAACTCCCCAGTGCACCCTGGGACCTGCAATGTCGGGGTCCCCTCTATACGCTAGGTAACAGTTCTCTCGGCCAGGTGTGGTGGCTCAAACCTGTAATCCCAGCAGTTTGGGAGGCTGAGACAGGTGGATTAACTGAGGTCAGGAATTCAAGACCAGCCTGACCAACATGGTGAAACTATTTCTACTAAAAATAAAAAATAAATTAGCCAGGCATGGTGGCACGCCTGTAATCCCAGCTACTCAGGAGGCTGAGGCAAGAGAATCACATTTATCTAAGAGGCGGAGATTGCAGCGAGCTGAGATGGCACCATCGCACTCCAGCCTGGGTGACAGAGTGTAGTGAAACCTGTCTTTACTAAAAATACAAACAAAAGTAGCTGGGCATGGTGGTGGGCACCTGTAATCCCAGCTACTCGGGAGGCTGAGATAGGAGAACTGCTTGAACCTGGGAGGCAGAGGTTTCAGTGAGCCAAGATCACGCCACTGTACTCTAGCCTGGGTGACTCAGTGAGAGTCCATCTATCTTGTGGCAGAGGGTGGGGGAGCTTCACATAGAAGAACCAGAAGTAACTCATTGCACCCTGAGCTCTCAACGTCAGATGGTGATGAAGTAGGGGCTGTGAAATGCTATGCCCTGCTCTGGTGGCTTCAGTAGTAAGAGCGTTTCCCCCACTTCATCTGGCACCAGGACCACAGACTGCTACATCCAGTACCAGGACATGTCTGTGCCTGAGATGGCAAGAGCCCTGGAGCAGCCAACACCCGGCACCACATCCCAGGAGCTGTGATGACATCATAAGACCTACAGACAACACCATCAACCCCAAGTCTCACATGGGCCCCAGCTCCCCACCAGTCCCAAGGCAGAAGACACTCACCTCCAATCTGATCTCCTAACTCCTGTCTCCAGGTTTCAATGATGAGAGAGAAGGTGCCCTGGTTGGGTGAAGGAAGGGGGAATGAAAGACAGTGGTTAGGGTAAGGATTCAACGAAGGCCAGAGTTCAGGAGGGAAGGGTGATGGCCAGTGCTAGGAACAGAGCAAGCAGGGGACAATCCCCGGAGGGGCCAGCCCAGCCCAGGGAGGGAACAACATCTGTGGCTTTTCTTTTTTTTGAGACAGTCTTGCTCTGTTGCCCAGGCTGGAGTACAGTGGCACAATCTCAGCTCACTGCAACCTTCGCCTCCCAGATTCAAGTGATTCTCCTGTCTCAGCCTCCTGAGTAGCTGGGACTATAGGACCACACCACCATGCCTGGCTAATTTTTATATTTTTAGTAGAGATGGGGTCTCACAATGTTGGCCAGGCTGGTCTTGAACTCCTGACCTCGTGATTCACCTCAGCCTCCAAAAATGCTGGAATTACAGGCATGAACTGCTGCACCTGGCCTTTTTTTTTTTTTTGGAGACAGGGTCTCTCTCTGTCAACCAGGCCGGAGTGCAGTGGAGTGATCTTGGCTCACTGCAACAGCCCCTGGGGCTCAAGCAATCCTCCCACCTCAGCCTCCCGAGTAGCTGGGATTACACGCGCATGTTACCATGCTCCACTAATTTTCATTTATTTATTTATTTATTTAGTAGAGACAAGGTCTCATAGGCCAGCACTTTGGGAGGCTGAGGCAGGTGGATCACCTGAGGTTGGGAGTTCAAGACCAGCCTGACCAACCTGGAGAAACCTTGTCTCCACTAAAAATACAAAATTAGCTGGGCATGGTGGCACATGCCTGTAATCCCAGCTACTTGGGAGGCTGAGACAGGAGAATCATTTGAACCTGGGAGGCGGAGGTTGCAATGAGCCAAGATCCTGCCATTGCACTCCAACCTGGGCAACAAGAGCGAAACTCCATCTCAAAAAAAAAGGGAGAGAGAGACAAGGTCTCACTATATTACTGAGACTGGTCTCAAACTGCTGGGCTAAAGCTATCCTTCTGCCTAGGCTTCCCAAAGTGCTGGAATTACAGGGTGAGCCCCTGAACATGGCTTGCTTTATTGAGCACATACTATGTGGTAAGCACTTTATTCAAGAGACGTGGTTGAATCGCTCAAAACAGCCCCTTGTGAGGTACCAGGATGATCCCATTTTATAGCTTAGCAAACTGAGGCTGGAAACCAGGCAGTTACTCGTCCAAAAAGACAAGGATCTAGAATTCTAATACAGGTCTGTTCATCTTTGTGCCTTTGGGGCCAGGTGCCGTGGCTCACGCCTGTAATCCCAGCACTTTGGGAGGCTGAGGTGGGTGGATCATCCGACGTCGGGAGTTCGAGAGCAGCCTGGCCAACATGGAGAAACCAGTCTCTACTAAAAATACAAAAAAATTAGCCAGGTGTGGTGGTGCACACCAGTAATCCCAGCTACTCAGAAGGCTGAGGCAGGAGAATCGCTTGAACCCAGGAGGCAGAGGTTACAGTGAGCCAAGATCACACCATTGCACTCCAGCATAGGCAACAAGAGCAAAACTCTGTCTCAAAACAACAACAACAAAAAATCTTCGTGCCTTAGGGTTGTGGGAATGGGAGACAGGACTTTGGAGGTGAAAGAGTAATTAATACAGGACCCAACTTAAAGAACTGAGGACAGAAAAAAAAAAGAGAGAGAAGATATTAGTGGTCCCCGAGACAAGGTGAGAGGTTTGGGGATAAAGATGAGGAACCCAGTTTTTAGGGATCCCCAAGGAGCAGAGCTAGAGTTCCTTGAGTTTAGGATTTCAGAGGTTGGGTTTGAGATTCTGGGAATGTGGGGTCCCAGCATGCAGGGCTGGGGAATCAGAACATTTAGAATCCCCAGTGTGCAGGGTTTAGGGGTCTGGGAATGTGGCGATCATAGAGTTACTGGTCTGGGAATTTGGTCCACCCCCTGGGAGGCAGGGAGGCAGGATTAGGGTCTTGGAAGCTGGAGGGGAGAGGTGGTGGGGGTTTCGGTGGCAGGATTAGACCTCCAGCAGCGGGAGTACCCCGGGGGCAGCACTCACCGGCCAGGCGTCCCGGAAGGGCACCCGCAAGAGGCCATCGGGCAGTGGCAGATCAGGCGCGGGTGCTCCGGCCTGCTCTGTGTAGGCGGGTCCGCGCGCACTCAGCGCCGTGCCCGGGGCGCACGGGGACTCGGTGGCCTCCTCAGAGAGCCCAGGCTTCAGGCAGACTCTGAAGAAGAGGCGGCAGGGGCCCCGGGCACTGCAGGGGGACCGCGGGGCCCCCGGGCCTGGACCCGGCCCGAAAGAATGGATCTGCAGCTCGAAGACGCCAGCCGGCCGTGCCTGGGATGAAGGCAGGCGCAGGGTGAGGCAGCCGGGGGACCCAGACGTCCCGTCTGCCCCGAGCCCCCTCCTCAGGACCTTCAGGTTGCACCCTCCACCCCACCCCCGCATTCATCCCTTTCCTCACCACCTCCCGCCTGGCTCTGACCTGGGGGAGAAAAAAGAGCCCTAGGATCACGGTCTGGGACAGGAGCCGGGACATCCGTGGAAAGACCATGGCCTTCTGGGGGGGGGTCTCGGGAGTCGCAGCTGCTGGCTTTCGAGCCTTATATCTGAGGGAATGGCCCCGCCCCTCAGGCAGCTACCCGGCCCCAGGAGACCAAGGGAGGGTGGTTGGTCACCGGGGAAGGGGAGCGTGCAGGAGCAACAGAGAGATTTCGTCTGTGGTCGTGGGCACGGGCCAGGGCGTGAGTGGGTGATCCCGCGACTTTGTGTGTGGCTGGCGTGGGGTGGGGTTTCAGGGCTAAGCCTGTGTGTGAGGTTGTACATGATTTTAAGATTTGGTGTGTGGTGTGGACCAGCGCACACGACTTTGTGACTGCGTGTCCACGTGGGCCTGCGCGGCTCAGCATATTCCTGGAGTTGTCTGTGAGTGACACAGTTATGAAGTTGTAAACAATTCTGATTCTGCACGCACCCCCGAGTGGGAAACTAGATGTGTACACGACTTCGTGACTGTGTGGTGCTTCGAGATTCTGTGGCTGTGGATGCTTCTCTGTGCGTGTTCACGGGAGATCCTATGTAGGCGTACAAACCTGTAACTTTGTGCTCTGTGCGGGTGTGGTAGAGGCTGTGCAAGGCGGGGAATGGCTGAGGACGCCTGTGTGTGAATGAGACTGGGTTTGGGAGGTCCACGGACGTAGCCACGTGTGGATACGATGAAGATGGAGTTCTTTGTAAACCCCTGTGTGTGTTCGTTTGTGTGAATGAGACTGGATTTGAGAGGTCCACCGGTGTAGCTGTGTGTGGATATGATGAAAATCTGAGGCTCTTTGTGGACCCCTGTGTGCGGGCGTGTGTGTGTTCCCCTTCCCCAAGACAAAGGCGCCCTCCCAAACCCCGCATCGCGGACGCACCAGACGCCAGGGCGAGAAGCCCGGCCTCAGAGGGGGCTCCCAGCTGTATGTAAATGCCGCCATCTGCCGGGCGGCCGCGCCCCTCCCCCTTCGGGCCGCAGCTGGGCTGCCCGTTTGGCCTCCGGAAGGTGTGAGGAGCAAATGGGCAGGAAATTCCGTCTTCACGTACTGGAACCCGCTCCCCGACCCCAGAAGAATGGGGGTGGGGGACACCAGGGCCCTTCAGAAATCCTTTAGTATGCCAGGACCTCAGCAGGAAAAGCTAATTAGGAGCAGATGTCCCAGCCCCTCTGGTCATAATTGCTCCCTGCCAGGAATGGGGCAAAGCCCTTGAGCTGGGCTTTTTTTCCCCCAAAGTAAAAGAATTTAGTGTTTAGATGCTATTATAGAGAAAAATAGAGTTTCAATTTATGTTTTTCTTCCAGAGAAGTATGGCATAGCCCAGCAGAGCCAGGCATACAGTAGGTGCTCAGTTTTTCTTTTGTTTTTTGTTTTTTTTTTTTTTAGAAATTTTGCTCTTGTTGCCCAGGCTGGAGTGCAATGGCAAGATCCTGGCTCACTGCAACCTCCGCCTCCTAGATTCAAGCGATTCTTCTGCCTCAGCCTCCCAACTGGCTAGGATTACAGGCACCTGCCACCACACCCTGCTAATTGTTTTTATATTTTTAAATAGAGACAGGGTTTCACTATGTTGACCAGGCTGGTCTCAAACTCCTGACCTTCAGGGGACCCACCCACCTCAGATCCTCCCAAAGTACTGGGATTACAGGTGTGAACCACCACACCCAGCCCAGTTTTTTAATGAATGAAAGACCAGGCTGGGCACTCACGCCTATAATCCCAGCACTTTCGGAGGCTGAGGCAGGGGAATGCTTGAGGCCAGGAGTTTGAGACCACCCTGGGCAACACAGCAAGACACCCTTCTATACCAAAAAAAAAAAAAACCCACAAAAAAAACAGCCTAAAGATTCTTCTCTTAATTCTGACAACTGACAACACTGGTGTTTGAGCAAGGCAGGGCCATGGGTCAGATTGGGCAGAACGTCCCAGGCTCCTTTCCATGGTTTTTGTCTTTTCCGCTTTTTTTTTTTTTTTTTTGACAGTTTCACTCTTTCGCCCAGGCTGGAGTGCCATCTCTACTCACTGCAACCTGTGCCTTCCAGTTTCAAGCGATTCTCCTGCCTCAGCCTCCCACGTACTGGGATTACAGGTGCCCACCACCACACCTGGCTAATTTTTGTTTTTAGTAGATACGGGGTTTCACCACGTTGGCCAGGCTGGTCTCAAACTCCTGACCTCATGATCCGCCCACCTTGGCCTCCCAAAGTGCTGGGATTACAGGTGTGAGCCACTGTGCCCAGCTCCACTCCCTTCTTTAATTCCTTTTCCACCATTCAGACTTCACCTCCTCTAGACAGCACTCCCTAACACTGCCCAGGGGCATCAAGCACCTCCTCTGAGCTCCCACATCCCCCTGTGATTCTTTCATTCCACCTGATTTCTCTGCCTGTGCCTCCCTCAGCCATGACCACTCTGGCCTTTGAGGTCTTTAATTTTCTGAGATGGGGTTGCCCCAACTGGGGTACAGTAGCACTATCCTAGCTCACTGCAATCTCGACTTCCTGGGCTTAAATGATCCTCCCACCTCAGCCTCCCAAGTAGTTATGATTATAGGCATGAACCACCATGCCTGGCTAATTTATTGTTTTTGGTAGAGTTGGGGTGTCCATATGATGCCCAGGCTGAACTCCTGGGCAAAACCAGTCCTCCCACCTTGGCCTCCCAAAGTGCTGAGATTATAGGCATGAGCCACCATGCCTGGCCCTGTGGGGTTTATCTAAGCACAAATTAGACCATGTCCTTCACCTGCATTAGACTCTTCTATAGCCCCCCAGTGCCTTCTAAATATATAAGCTTCTAAGACTGACATTTGAGACCCGCCCTCCCCATCCCCGCTGCTCAGACAGGTTATGTGGCCCCAAGGAGTATGGCCAGACCTTGTAAACCAAAGTAACCTGGAGGCAAATTAGGTCTCCTGTTGGATTTGGTGAGAGAATAAGCTTCCCATCATAGAAGATATTTTAGCAGAATTTGGACAGCCAGCTGTGGGAGGAAGCAAATACCTGCCCTGGATGATCATTGGGGGGTGGGGGACACATTCCAGGTCTCAGATATCTCATTTTCTTTTTTGAGATGAGTCTTGCTTTGTCACTCAGGCTGCAGTGCAGTGGCTTGATCTTGGCTCACCGCAACCTCCACCTCCAGGGCAGAGGTCAGGAGTTCGAGACCAGCCTGGCCAATGTGATGAAATCCCCTATCTACTAAAAATACAAAAATTAGCCAGGCGTGGTGGCACATGCCTATAGTCCTAGCTACTTGGGAGCTGAGGCAGGAGGATCACTCAAACTCGGAAGGCAGAGGTTGCAGTGAGCCAAGATTGCACACACTGTACTCCAGCCTGGGTGACAGACTGAGACTCCATCTCAAAAAAAAAAAAAAAAGGTACAGACCCCTTCCATCATTCCTGCAGACTTCCTCAAGCTGGGGAGTGCCAAGGATTTCAGGAAACATTCCACTGGCTTGCAGACAGTGCACCCCAGGGCAAGGGGTCATGGTATAAATTTTAATTCTTTGTAGAGACCAGAGAGGCTTCAAACAAAATGCGGAGTGCAGAGGTTCAGTCTGAATGCCTTTTACAGAGTTCTGAGTGCCTTTTTTTTTTTGAGACGGAGTTTCGCTCTTGTTACCCAGGCTGGAGTGCAATGGCGCGATCTCGGCTCACCGCAACCTCCGCCTCCTGGGTTCAGGCAATTCTCCTACCTCAGCCTCCTGCGTAGCTGGATTACAAGCACAGGCCACCATGCCCAGCTAATTTTTTATTTTTAGTAGAGATGGGTTTTCACCATGTTGACCAGGATGGTCTCGATCTCTTGACCTCATGATCCACCCCCCTCAGCCTCCCAAAGTGCTGGGATTACAGGCTTGAGCCACCGCGCCCGGCCTAAATGCCTTTTAATTATCATCACACACACCAGAAAAGGTTGGGTCATCTTAGAATATTTAACCAGTATTAGTGCTGGTGCAGGCTAGAGTAGGAGAAACTGGGACAGTGGGGGGCAACGGCAGCAAGGCAAGGGAAATAAAGTGATTAAGATACTTCTTTTTTTTAAGACTGAGTTTGGTTCTTGTTGCCCCGGCTGGAGTGCCATGGTGCGATCTCAGCTCACTGCAACCTCTGCCTCCTGGATTAAAGCGATTCTCCTGCCTCAGCCTCCTGAGTAGCTGGGATTACAGGCATGAGCCACCATGCCCGGCTAATTTTTTCATATTTTTTTTTTTAGTAGAGATGGGGTTTCACTATGCTGGCCAGGCTGGTCTCCAACTCCTGACCTCAAGTGTTCCACCCGCCTTGGCCTCCCAAAGTGCTGGGATTATAGGTGTGAGCTACCACACCCAGTCAAGATATTTCAATCTGTGAGTAACCCATATGGCCTGGTAACAGCAAGCCCCTGGGAATATATACATATAACCTGCGTAGACTGTCCCGTTCACTCCTCACAACCACTCTGCTA
The DNA here is from genome assembly GCA_031835075.1 of Saguinus oedipus. Taxonomy (NCBI): domain Eukaryota; kingdom Metazoa; phylum Chordata; class Mammalia; order Primates; family Cebidae; genus Saguinus; species Saguinus oedipus. The sequence goes on along the minus strand of CM063187.1, from coordinate 42,316,522 downwards.
ACATACTACCATAACCCCATTTTAGAGATGAGGAAACTGAGGCAGAGGTACCTTGCCTATGGTTCACACAGCTACCATTTGAGTGCTACATGGGAGTGCCTCATTTGGTTCCCAAAGCTAGTCTATGAAACAGGTACTTTTTTTTTTTCCCAAAAGAGGTTCTTCCCATGTTGTCCAGGCTGCTCTCCAACTCCTGGCCTCAAGTGATTCTCCTACCTTGGCCTCACGAAATGTTGGGATGACAGGCATGAGCCACCGCACCTGCCCTGTTGTATTTTATAAATGTAGAAACTGAGGCACTGGGAGGTGAAGTAACTTGCACAGGATCACAGCCAGCCCAGAAGTGGGCAAGCTTGGATTTGAACTTACACAATCTGGAACTCGAACTCTTAGGTAATACGCAGTGATGCTGTCCAATACAGGAGACACATGTGACTATTTAAATTAACCAAAAGTAGCTAGGCCCAGTGGCTCACTCCTGTAATCCCAGCATTTGGGGAGGCCAAGGCAGGAAGATTGCTTGAGCCCAGGAGTTCCACACTGCAGCAATCTAGTTACACAACTGTGCTCCAGCCTGGGCGACAGAGCGAGACCCTGACTCAAAAATAAATAATTAAATATATATATACATATGTGTAGTTGGAGATAGGATCTCGCTCAGGCACCCAGGCTGGAATGTAGTGGCATGATCACGGCTCACCACAGCCACGACCTCCTGGGCTCAAGGGATTCCTCCCACCTCAGCCTCTTAAGTAGCTGGGACTACACAGGTGCACACCACCTCATTGGGCTAACTATTTTGTATTATTTTTAGAGACAGGGTTTCACCATGTTGCCCAAGTTGATCTCGTACTCCTGGGTTCCAGCAATACTCCTGCTTCAGCCTCCCAAAATGTTGGGATTACAGGAATACACCAGTGCACCCAGCCTGAAACAAAATTAAAAATTCAGTTCCTCAGTCACACTAGCCACATTTCAAGTGCTCAGAATCACAGAAAGTTCCAGTGAACACTGCTACATATCTGCCTGTTTTACTTAGGAGCCAACATTTTAAAATAGGGAGATTTAATATAAAAACCCCAATTCTGGATGGGCACAGTGGCTCATACCTGTAATCATAGCGCTCTGGGAGGCCAAAGCAGGAAGACTGCTTGCGACCAGGAGTTTGAGACCAGCCTGGTCACCAAGATCCCATCTCTACAAAAAAAACCTGTTTAAATCACACCCGTGGTCCCCAAAGGTATTCACGAGGCTGAGGCAGCAGGATCACTTGAACCCAGGAAGTCAAGGCTGTAGTGAGCTATGATCATACCACTGCACTCCAGCCTGGGAAACAGTGAGACTCTAGTCTTTAAAAAAAAAAAAAAAGGCCGGGCGCAGTGGCTCAAGCCTGTAATCCCAGCACTTTGGGAGGCTGAGGTGGCTGGATCACGAGGTCAAGAGATCGAGACCATCCTTGTCAACATGGTGAAACCCCGTCTCTACTAAAGATACAAAAAATTAGCTGGGCATGGTGGCGCGTGCCTGTAATCCCAGCTACTCAGGAGGCTGAGACAGGAGAATTGCCTGAACCCAGGAGGCGGAGGTTGCGGTGAGCCGAGATCGCGCCATTGCACTCTAGCCTGGATAACAAGAGCGAAACTCCGTCTCAAAAAAAGAAAAAGGTCCAGCACAGTGGTTCACGCCTGTGATCCCAGCACTTTGGGAGGCCGAGGCAGACAGATCACAAGGTCAAGAGATCAAGACCATCCTGGCCAACATGGTGAAACCCTGTCTCTACTAAAAATATTTTTTAAATTAGCTGGGCGTAGTGGCGCACGCCTGTAGTCCCAGCTACTCCGGAGGCTGAGGAAGGAGAATCACTTGAACCCGGGAGGTGGAGGTTGCAGTGAGCCAAGATCACGCCACTACACTCTAGCCTGGTGACAGAGTGAGACTTCATCTCCAAAAAAATAAAATAAAAATCCCAATTTCTTGCGTCTTTTGAACAATTGGTACATCAAGCAACTCCAGGCCCCCTTTTTCCCAGGGCCACACTGGCTGGAGCCAAGCAGTAGTTGCCCTGTTGAGAGGGGTGATCTCCGGTCCGCCAGAGCCCCTAGGCCTGTGACTCACACCATCTCCACAGCAGCCTGGCAGTTACCTGTCTTTAAAGCCAAGTGCCATCCCCTCTTCCCTTCTCCACATGGGGAATCTGTGGTCAGAGAGGGAGAAGTATTTTTTCCAGATCACACAGCACACAGGAAGACACAGCTGAGGGTTTTCAGATTCTCAGACCAGGGTTAACAATCAGCTGATCCAGCAAAGCTCCCCTCTGTGCTTGATAGATGATCAGCTGTGGTGGGACGGTGACCCAAGTCCCAGACCTCACCCCAATGCCCCCATCTGGAGACTTTCCACACACAGCAGGTGTGGCATATGGGATGTACTTTATTGGACAAGTGGTGGCCCAAGTCTTGGTCTGGAAGCGCTGGGGCCCTGGACCCAGGCACTGAGTTTGAGGAGGCCCAGAGGTCAGGGCTGTTTGGAGCGAGGCCACAAGCGGCTGGTGAGGGAGCTGAAGAAGAGGTTCTGCTTGTTGGACTTGGAGAGCTCGGCCAGGCGCTGCTGCTCCTCCTGGAGAGACGGAGGAGAGGGTGAGCCCAAGGTGGACAGAGCTTCCTCCCAGACACCCAGGTCCCCAGGCCTCAGCACAGGAGCCACCTTCCCTTTTGACTTCTGCCAAAACCAGACCCCTTTCCCCAAACCCTGGGACCCCCAGCCCCCAGTGCAGACACTGGGAAGAGTCAGCCCTGAGCTGCAGCAGCAGCGCAGGCTTCAACGTTTTGAGGATGCCGGACTCAAAAACCAGGCCCTTGAGGTATTCAGGCCTGAACTTCAGTAGCTTCTCAGGCCCCAGACCCTCATAATCCCCTTCCCCAGATCCCAGGGTCCCCTCCCTGAACCTGAGATCCTGTCCCAGACTGTTACCCAAGGTGAATGCTGGTGAGATCCCAAGTCCAAACCACATGGCCCTCCTCACCAGACTGCATCGTCCTGCCCCTGGACCCCCTGAGCCCCATGACCCCTGTCTGGATTGGGGGAGTGGTCCCCAGGCCCAAATCTCTAGAGACTTCTCTGGGCACTCAGAGGCTCCCAACACTAGGAACTTAACCTAGAATCTGGTTAACCTCTGCCTAGACCCCTGGAAATCTTACCCAGATGCAATCCATACTCTTAGTCCAACTTCTAAATTACCAGGGTCTCACCAAGACCATCAGAACTCTCCCTATAGCCTTGGGCCACGTGCCCAGGATCCTCTTTCCAGAACCGATCAAAACCCACAGTCCATCTCCACAAGGTGCCCCCAGACCTACTCAAGACAATTAAGGGCAAGCCCTCTCTCAGACCAATCTCAAATGCTCTCCTGTCTCATGTTCTCAGAGCGGCCAGCAGAATCAATGCATCCCCTTAGTCCGGCAGCCCTACAGGACAGGCTGTGTTATACTCCCTGGTTACAGAGACTGAGGCAGAGAGGAGGTATCTGCTCACAGTCACACAGCCAAGCCAGAAGTGTAGAAACAGGCTGCCCCAGGCTCCTCCTCCAGGAGCCTCAGAGCCAATCCTCCACTCTGGGCATCTGAGCACCAACCTGCTCTAGCCGGCTTTGCCGCTGTTTGAAAGCCGCCAGCGGGTCATCCTCCAGGGCATAGTGCTCCAGCACAGTCCGCACGTCCTCCACACCGTTCAGTGCAATGGCTGTGGGCACAACAGGAGGTGGTCAGCCAGGCTTCTGAAGGTCAGAGGGAGGCAGGGTCCACGAGGCGAAGGTCCCACACTGGGGCAGGGGGGAGGTCAGTGCTACCTGGAATGCTTCTATATGCCCTGAAAGGGCTCCCCTGAACATCCCCAAGTATCCCCTAAACATTCCATGAACATCCTAAGAAGCTCCTGAAGACTCCAAGGTGCTCAGGCACCTCCTGCACCTCAGTCGCCCAAGCCAAGAATCAGGCATTTATCCTTCGTCTTCAGAGTCAGGGGGTCTGGGGTCAGCCTTACTCTTGAGAAAGGCTGACAGGTCCAACAAGACCCGGTCATCAGAGTTGCCATCCCAGGGCCGCAGGGCGACGCCGTTATAGGGCTGCAGGCGGAAAGCTTCCTTCTTACAGTCCACAACTACTACTCGAGCTGGGTCCCGATTCAGACATGAAATGTCCTGGAAGTGAGTGACAGGTCAGGTCAATATCTGTGTCCCACTCTCCCCACATTGAGACAACACAAAACATACACACACACAGGGATAACCACAGCAGGGCCTCTCAAAGACTGGGCTTGGATGATGGCATCAACCCCCACAGGGGACAGGCATAGTGGCTTATGCCTGTAATCCCAGCACTTTGGGAGTCCTAGGCAGGAGAATCACTTGAGCCGAGGAGTCCTAGCCCAGCCTAGGCCACAACAATGAGAACTCGTCTCTACAAAAAATTTAAAAATTAGCCAGGCACGGGCCAGGTGCGGTGGCTCACGGCTGTGATCCCCATGCTTTGGGAGGCTGAGGCAGGTGAATCACCTGAGGTCAGGAGTTCAAGACCAGCTGGCCAACATGGTGAAACCCCATCTTTACTAAAAATACAAAAAATTAGCTGGGCATGGTGGCAGGCACCTGTAATCCCAGCTACTAGGGAGGTTGCAGTGAGCCGAGATCGTGCCATTGGACTTCAGCCTGGGCAACTAGAATGAAACTCCATCTCAAAAAAGAAAAAAAAAATTAGCCAGGCATGGTGCTGCATGCCTATAGGCCCAGCCACTCAGGAGGTGGGAAGATCACTTGAGCCCAGAAGGTTGAGACAGCAGTGAGCAGTGTTCACACCACTGCACTCCAGCGTGGGTGACACAGCAAAACCCTGTCACAAAAACAAAAAACAAAACAACCGCCAGGAAGTTGGAGCGCTAATCACATAGATTCTTAGACCCAGGGCCTAGCACACACACAGGTGATTAGGAAGTTCCTCGCAGCCACACCCAGGGAACCACACAAAGGCACCCAGACAGACCATTCAAGACCCTCCATCACAGCCCATGTATTTCTGAATTCCCAAGAACACCACAGACTCCCTCAAGACAGACAGAAACGCAACAGACACATGGACACTTGGAGCCAGGTCCACAAAGAGGCCCATTCACATAGATGCAGACCCCTGAGTGTATCACTAGTCACAGTAACAGACCCCAGGTCAAACAAACCGCAATTAGTCTCATATGTGCACTTATAAGCAAACCACCCCAGAAACACTAAGTTACAGACACAGTGAGACAAAACCAGCTTCTAAATGCTACGTCCTTACCACTCACCCCCAACTATCTTCTTTAGAGAGACCCCATCTCTCCCCACTACCGAACCCAGATTCCAGGGAACAAAGAAGGGTACAGATGCCTGGCCAAGGCTAGAGGCAGTTGCATGCCCTGCCAGCAGGAATTGAATCTAGGGTCAGTGATGGGCCCCCCTTCCCTCAAGCAGTGCCAACCCCGCTAAATCCCAGAGGCCAACCCGTGAACCCACAGCACCTTAACATGGTGCCCATCCATGTATCTCGTGGCGTCCCGGAATAGGCGGTAGGAGATGAAGCCGTGGGGGTCCACACTGTCAATGAGTGGAAACGCAGTCTGGGGGTGGGGAGGGAGAAAAGGTCAGGCTGAGCCTGGCCCTCCAGATGTCCACGCCTCCTGCCACACTGACCGTCCCTCCCCTGCCCCAGGGCCTCACCATGCCAGTCTCCGACGTAAAGATGACAATTTCATATAAAGGGGCGAGCTGCTGGAACAGGGTCTCGATGCCTGGGCGCTTCTTAAACCTCCAGCCAGTGGCCAGCTGGGGAGACCGTGAAGACAGTGAAACACCAAGACCCAGAGGCCCTCAGAGTCCCCAAGAGGACAAAGAACCAGCCTGGGGGATTCCCAGAACGGAGTTCTCTCCCTCTGTCTCTGTGGCTCTTGAAGGTAAAAGGAGTACATGGGCTGTGACCAAGGGTCTGGGTCCCAGAACAAGAGCAGGCTCCTCTGTGGTACTCCAGCGTGCCTGGGCACACTTATACCACCCTACAGAGTGGGTGTTAGCATGACTGGACTTCTCCCAGCTGAAGAAAGCGAGGCAACGAGAGGTGACATCTCCTCCCCAAGATCATATAACATGGCCAGGGCCGAAAGTCCACCTCATCACAACCCCACTGCCCAGGTCTGTCCCCAACCCGCTGCCTTCCCCGGGACACACCGACCACTCAGGATGCAAGAGGACGCCGGTGAGCTCCAAAACGAGCGTATAGGGCGGCTGGTAGTACGGCTCCTGCAGAGGGTCTGGGAGAAGGCAAGGGCTGGTGGGCTCGATGATCATCTGTGGGAGAGGGACAGAATGGGGGCGCTCATACAAGGAGGCTAGGGCTGGACACACGGGGACTGAGCCCAGGGCTTCTGCTCACCTGTCTGTAATCTTTGAAATATTTGTATGTCCGGCGCAACTGCTGTACCAGAATTGGATCTAGGGGAATACCAGGCACAAAGAGAATCCACAATAAGCCGCTGCTCAACCTCCCAGACAAACCAGGGTTTCTTATGTACCAGATACAAACGGTTCTGCATACCCACCTGGTCTGAACCAACTCATTTCTAGGTCCAAAGGTAGAAGGCAATGACATAGTGCCAGATTGTTCGATTTATTTACCTGTCCCATTTTACGCTGATACTTACATCCACACACTACACCAGGTATGAAACAGAATGCTTATACACCGGCCCACTTAAAACCCACAGACATATAAATCTGCTGACATTACACCAGTGTATACATATATTTTTTATAGAGACAGGGTCTTGCTCTGTTGACCAGGCTGGGCTTGAACTCCTGGGCTCAAGCAATCCTCCCACCTTGGCCTCCGATTACAGGCATGAGCCACCATACCTGATTTATGCCAGTGTATTCTGCCCACTTTGAATCACTAGGCTTCCAGATCTGCCCGCGTTAAGCCAGTATGCCAAATCTAAACCACAATAAATATGTAAACATATCTGTATACCGTAAACCAGTGGTTCAGAACTGGGAACGATTTTGTCTTTCTACCTACCCTTGGGAAATTTGGCAATGCCTAGAGATATATTTGATTGTCGCAATGCTGGCATCTAGTAGGCAGATGCCCAGGAAGCTTCGAAAATCCTTCCATGTACGTGGCAGTCCTCCACAAGAATTATCTGGTCCAAAGTGTCAATGGGGCCAAGGGTGAAAAACCCGGGTTTAGGTGAATATATTGACTCGTTTACTTTCTCTCGCTCTCTTTTTTTTTGAGATGGAATCTCCCTCTATTGCCCAGGTGGAGTGCAGTGGCATGATCTCAGCTCACTGCAACCTCCACCTCCTGGGTTCAAACAGTTCTCCTGCCTCAGCCTCCTGAGTAGGTGGGACTACAGGCACACGCCACCACACCCAGGTAGTTTTTTGTATTTTTAGTAGAGATAGGGTTTCACCATATTGGCCAGGCTGGTCTTGAACTCCTGACCTTGTGATCCGCCCGCCTCGGCCTCCCAAAGTTCTGGGATTACAGGTGTGAGCCACTGCGCCCAGTTACTTTTTCATTTTAGTTTATTTTTTTAGAGGTGGAGACTCATTCTGTTGCCCAGGCTAGAGTGCAGTAGTGAGATGACAGCTCACTGCAGCCTGTAACTCCTGGGCTCAAGTGATCCCACCTCAGCCTCCTGAGTATCTGAGACCACAGGCTGAAGGCCACCACTCCCAGCTAATGAATCCAGTATAAAACAGTAAACATACATGGCTGCCTACTTCAATACAGTGTTTTTAATGTAATACATGGGCCCACCTCTTAAAAAAACACAATATATTGGGTCAGGAGTGGTGGATAACACCTGTAATCTCAGCACTTTGAGAGGCTGAGGTGGGCATATCATGAGGTCAGATCAAGACCATCCTGGCTAACACGGTGGAACCCTGTCTCAACTAAAAATACAAAAAATTATCTGGGCGTGATGGCAGGTGCCTGTAGTCCCAGCTACTCGGGAGGCTGAGGCAGTAGAATCACTTAAAACCAGGAGGCAGAGGTTGCAGTGAGCCGAGATCACGCCACTGCACTCCAGCCCAGGCAACAGAGCAAGACTCCGTCTCAAAAAAAAAAAAATATTAGCTGGACGTGGTGGTATGGACCTGTAGTCCCTGCTACTCAGGAGGCTGAGGCACGAGAAACACGAACCTGGGAGGTGGAGGTTGCAGTGAGCCAAAATTGCGCCACTGCACTCCAGCCTGGGTGACAGAGCAAGACTCTGTCAAAAACAAAAAAACCCCACAATATTGAAAGCAATTAGACCAGTAAACATATACACTTTAAACCTGCAGGTTTTCCTGCCCAGTTTAAATCAGCATATTGATTTGTTGAAGCTAGCATGATTCTACATCTGCCCAGTTAAAACAGCACCTCTCACCTGCCCAGTTTGAAACAGTGTATTAACATGACTGTTCGCAAATGTCCCCCACATAAACAGGTGGCTTTCTGGATCCACCATTTTCATTTTTCTCCTGGGAAGGGCCAGGTGTGACAAGACTGACAACTACCCTACTATCCAATTTGTCAGAAATTTCAGCACCAAAATCTGGTTAACCAGATGGGGAGGGGGGAGGAAGGAGGCATTGTTTTGAAAATGAGACTAATGGAGTAGGGGCTTCGGGGGGTTGGGTAAAGAGTTGGGAGCTGCAGATGCTCAGTCTAAGGCACAGGAACCCACGTGTCTGGAGATAGGCCACCCTGTGTCCCCAGGCCCTCCCACCCAAGGTTCCCCTCCCCCATCTGTCCCTGACCATCTGCTCAGGGCTGAGGGGCCAGGGAAGTGGGCTTGGGCTTTGTAAAGTCCCTCCCTACAAAGCTATCCAGCTGCTGGCTTCCCAACCTCCCCAATGGAAGGAGGGGCCAGAGACACCAGATGGGGAAAGACACATCCTTACAAATGACAGAGCTGAGAGGGTCGGGGACTCCAGAATCTGTGCTTGTTTACTCACCATTGTCGAACTCATCAGGAATCTGGGAGGTAGAGAGAAAAATGGAAGGTTTAGGATGTCAGAGGCAGAACCTCATCATACCCAGAAAAGGAATCTCCAGGACCCCAAGAGGAATAAGCAAAGGTCCTTAGGAAAGAAAGGCTCACTCCAGACCAGCAATGAGCCTGAACAAACCAAAGGGGACCCCTCACCCACAGGCTAGGACTCCTGGCAAGGCCTCAGTCTCTTTCCCCCTCACCTTGGCACCTTTTTCATCCACAGAGTTGTTTCCTGCAAGGGAGACCAGGTTGAATATGAGAAATTGGGGTGCAGTCTCCTAGGTCCTGAGGGAGGAGTGGGATAGGGGGCCTGGACTCCTGGATCTGAGGGAAGAGAGAGGCACAGCCTTCTGGATTCAAGCCAGGAGGGGGCTGGGAGCCAAGATTCCTGGGTCTTTGAGAGAAAGGGGGCTGGGTCTGGGTCTCTTGAGTCTGAGGGATAAAGGAACTAGTGGGAAGGTTGGATTTTTGGGTGCTGAGGAAAGACAAAGTTTAGGAAGCTGATCTACGCCTATCCTTCCCCATTTTCCCCTCTTTCCTGTATCCTGGTACAGGAACCAACTAGAAAGACTACAACCTTAAGAGGTAGAAGGGAGAAGAAAGAATTCCCTGATTTTCAAAGGAAGGTAACCTATTTGGCTGCCCTACTGAGGAGAGAGCCAGGGAATTAAGATGAGAGATGTTTGTATCGGGTAAGAGTGAGAGGTTCCACAGTGGACTAGGGAGGCCGAGGAATAAAACTAGGGGCAGGGATATGTCCCTCACCAAAGATATAGACGACGCTCACGGTCCCACCAGCTCCAAGCAGCCCAGCAAGCCAGAGAGCAACTTTTTTGGCATAGCTGGGACCCTCTGAGCCCGGCTGCTGCTGTGGCCCTTGTGCCTGAGTGCCCCCGCGGCTCCCGATCTCAGCGACCTGCGGTTGAGAAAGGGGAGGTCAGCCAAGAGAGAAGAGCTGATCGTTCCAGCATTCCAGTTCAAGAATCAAGTTCAGGAGCCAAGAGGCAGACACCCACAGAGCCCTGTATGTCTGTGTCCCTGGAGGGGCAATCAGGAAGTGGGGCTACTCAGAGGGTCAAAACCAGACTGTCCAGCGCCAGGATGCCGAGAGTTTTAAGAGCCGACAGGCCAGGTGCACAGGATCCTGAAGACAACACGACTAGAGAGTCTGGAGCCCAGAAAAGCAGATCAGGGAGAATAAGGGATGGGAAGGCCTAAACACTGTGATGCGAAGGAACGGAGGGCACAAAGGGGAGAGATGGGAGGGCGGGAAGGGGCAGACAGGACCGGGAGTTATGACATCTGGCTGCTTGGGGCTAAAAGGTAGCAGAGTACAGGGTAAAGGATGGGAGCAGAGGCGGCGAGAGGCAATCACTTGTCTGGGGCTTGGGGAACTAGGACACAGAAGTGATCGACTTGGAGGTCAGAATGGCTGGGTCTCTGTCAACATGGAGGCAGGTCGAATTGGAAATCCAAACGTCTACCTCACCACCACCACCATCACCACAGTAAAAATAACTCCCAAGGCCAGGCTGGGACTCCAGCGTCCCACTCCCCTCCTGTTCAAGTAATCACCTGAGTGGCCACCGAGATGGGAAACAGGTAACCCCCTCCTCCTCCGGCGCCCACGTGGATGGGAAGTGGGATCTGGAGGACACACCTGGGCCCCCAGCCTCCAGGCCAGGGGAGCAAGTGCTGTTCACCCAGGAGGCTGGGAAGGGGCCCAAAACCCAAGCGACGTTTTATTCAGCACCCTGAGGTGCGGCGTCCCAGAACCTCCAAGCGGCGGCGATATGTCCGTAACTCCAGGGAGGGGACCCCACATTCAGAGCGCCACCCTCGTTCCGCTCACCTGATCCGGAGCCCGGGGGGGCGGCGTCGCCAACCTCGTGCACAGTCCCCGCGAGCCTAGCCGGAGCCCGCTCCGCAAGCGCGATAACAGAGCTGCCGAGGCCGCCATCTTGCGCTGACGCCACGCGGCCCCACCCACTTGCTCCCTTTACTCCCGCCCCGGGCCGGAGCTACGGCCAATGGGAACGCAGAGGAGGGGCTGGCGGACGGAAGCCCGAGACAGACCAAAGGCTTTGGGCGGATTGCCGCAGGCACGTTTGCCCCAACTATTCTGTTTGCTGCCCCTGGGGGCGCCAACTGGGATCCAAAGTCATCTGGACCACGCCCAAATTGGGCCGTGCGGAGCGCCACCGCCCAGGCAAAGGGTGCAGCAAGGCAAGTGATCACAGATTGCCTAGAGGTAAAGCAGAGGCCATAATGAAGGGAATCAGTGGCTGCCTGATTTGTCCAAAAAAAAAGTCAGGAGTCAGGTCGCTTGTCTCACGTGTAAGGGCATCAGCCTTCGCCTCCCAGTTGTCAAAAATGGAAACTGAGGCTTAGAAAGCGACCTGAAAAGCCAGTCCTCAAAATCTTCTGGCCAGGCACGGTGGCTCACACCTGTAACCCCAGCACTTTGGGAGGCCAAGGCAGCGGATCATCTGAGGTCAGGAGTTCAAGACCAGCCTGGCCAACATGACGAAACCCCCGTCTCTACTAAAAAAAAAAAAAAAAAAAAAAAAAAAATTAGCCGGGAGTGATGGGGCATGCCTGTAGTCCCACCTACTGGGGATGCTGAGGCAGGAGAGGCAGAGGTTGCAGTGAGCCTAGATTGCAGCACTGCACTCCAGCCTGGGCAACAGGAAGCTGTCTCAAAATAAAAATTAAAACTTTAAGGCTGGAGCAGGGGCTCAAGCCTGTAATCCCAGCACTTTGAGAGGCCGAGGCGGGTGAAACACCTGAGGTCAGGAGTTCCAGACCAGACTGGCTAACATGGTGAAACCCCATCTCTACTAAAAATACAAAAATTAACCGGGGCGTGATGGCGCATACCTGTAATCCCAGCTACTGGGAAGGCTGAAGCAGGAGAATCGCCTGAACCTGGGAGGTGGAAGTCACAGTGAGCTGAGCTTGCATCATTGCACTCCAGCCTATAGATACTTTGAACCTCCTCTAAATTGATTGGAAGAAAAATTAGATCCTGTTTATGTAAATTACAACTTAAAACCAAATAGCACCAAGGTAGAAAAATTACAGTGCTGCTGAAGTGGGTCCTATCTAGTATATACTGTTTCCTCATCTGGGTGGTGGGGACGTGAGTGTTCTTGGTATATATTCTTGAAGATCTGAAATGTTTTTCGGTTTTGCTTTTTTTTTTTTTTGAGATGCAGTCTTGCCCTGTTGCTCAGGCTAGAGTGCAGTGATGCGATCTCAGCTCACTGTGATCTCCACCTCCCAGATTCAAGCGATTCTCCTGCCTGGGCCTCCTAAGTAGCTGGGACTACAGGCGCCCACCACCACACCCGGCTAATTTTTTTGTATTTTTAGTAGAGACAGGGTATCACCCTGTTGGTCAGTATAGTCTCAAACTCACCTCAAATAATCTGCCCCACCTTGGCCTCTCAAATTGCTGAGATTACAGACGTGAGCTATCATGCCCAGCCTGAAATGTTTTTTGGTTTTTTTTTTGAGATAGAGTTTCGCTGTTGTTACCGAGGTTGGAGTGCAATGGCACAATCTCGGCTCACTGCAACCTCCACCTGCTGGGTTCAAGCAGTTCTCCTGCCTCAGCCTTCTGAGTAGCTGGGACTACAGGCGCACACCACCATGCCCAGCTAATTATTGTATTTTTAGTAGAGACGGGGTTTCACCTTGTTTACGAAATGTTTTATAATACATTTACATTTGTAAAAATACAGGAATATCTAATGAGGAAGGGAAGCAGGTTCTGGGTACTAAGCTCCAGTCTCTTTAAGATTGCACCCACTCCTGCCCCACGTCATTGGAAAAGCTACAGCAATCCTATTGTCACTGCTATGAGGGCTCAAGGGAATGGACCGCTGGGCACTGTAGCTCACACGTGTAACTGCAGCAGTTTGGGAGGCCAAGGCAGGAGTATCACTTGAAGCCAGGAGTTCAAGACCAGCCTAAGCAATACAGTGAGACACATCTCTATAAAAAATATAAAAAAGTTATCCAGGCGTGGTGAAACATGCCTGTAGTCCCAGCTACTTGGGAGGCTGAGGCAAGAGGATTGCTTGAGCCCAGGAGGTTCAGGCTGCAGTGAGCAATGACTGCACCACGTAACTCCAGCCTGGGCAACAAAGCGAGACCCCATCTCAAACAGAAAAGAAGGACCATCAGCTGGATGCCGTGGCTCATGCCTGTAATCCCAGCACTTTGGAAGGCTGAGGTGGGCAGATCACAAGGTCAAGAGATTGAGACCATCCTGACCAACATGGTGAAACCCTGTCTCTACCAAAAATACAAAAAAAATTAGCTGGGTGTGGTGGCATGCACCTGTAATTCCAGCCACTCAGGAGGCTGAGGCAGGAGAATCGCTTTAACCCGGGAGGCAGAGGTTGCAGTGAAGCAAGATTGTGCCACCACACTCAAGCCTGGTGACACAGCAAGACTCGGTCTCAGCTTTGCACAGTGGCAGTATTGTAGCCAATGAGGTTTATCAGAGGCAGGATTATTGCTAATTGAAAACTTTTCCCAATACCTTGCCATGATGACTTAAAATATAGTCAGGATTGGACCTTTCCATGATGACTTAAAATATAGTCAGCATTGGCAGTTTTTGGCAGTCTCAACTGGGACTCAATTAAAAAAAAGAAAAAAGACTCCATCTCAAAAAAAAACACAGAAGAAAGAAAAAGGACCATCAAGCACTGTATCCTGCACCACAGGAGGAATTTAGGTTTCCTGGAAGACACTGTGATTTTCACTTGGCATAATTCATGTCTGAATAAGATATGTCAGCAATCACATGACGAGCTCTGCTCTGATCTCCTTCGGATGTCTTCTCACACACATTCCCCTCAAAAGCCCTCTGGGGCAGGCACTATCACTATTATCTAGATGGGAAAACAGATTTAGGTAAGGCCCAGTTATTTGCCCAACCACAAAGCAAGGAAGTGGAGTGTGCAAATGACCCCACTTAAAAAGAAGACACCCCATTTCCACAGCACACACACACACACTCCCCCCAAGACTTTTAGACCAAACAGCTTCTTTTTATTGAAAGACAGCACAACAAAAGCAAGCTGTGGGAACGAGGTACAAGAAGGTGGGGACCCTCCCCCAGACTCTACTCAGATTCCCATGAGCACCAGGGAGGGAGAAGATGGAAAACTAGAAAGAGAAATAAAAAGAAATCCAGAATGATCGGCCTAGCCCTGAGGCAGGATCTGGTGTCACAGCCAAGGGCCAGGGAAGGAAGGAGGATCACTTTTCATCTGCCAAAGTCCACCTGCCCTGCCTGCTTCAGGCTTCCAGGAGCTTCCCCAGGAAGCGGAGGTTGAGGATCTTGAGCTGCTCATCCAGGTCCATACGGACAATGCCATCCTCACCATCGATGCTCAGCAGGACGCCCGTGGCTTCCCGATCTTCGCCCAGGATCACTTTCACCTGGGGGTGGGAATAATGTGGTCAGGGTCCGTTGCAGTGCCCAACACCCCTCATTTCATCTCCTTGCCCCTTGCCCTTACCTTGTTGTTCTTGGTGGGAGTGATAGGCTCCAGGTGCTCACTGGAAATGCTGACGACCTTCTCACTGTCCTTCAGGTACACAGAGCACATGCCCCCCTGGAGGATGGGGACAGCCTGGTCAGCCTGTCCTGCTCCCAACACAGGACTGAGGCCCACACTCCAGGGGACACAGGCTCAGGGCTCATTCTGAAAACTCAAGGTGAAATGGGGCAGGAAAGGCCACAGCTGGGCCTGGTTCCAAGGCCTGGGACCTGTGGTGCATGTCAGCTTTGGGAGACAGGGGCAACCCAATCAGCAAGAGAAGCATCAGAAGGAAGCTAACAGGCACAAAAAGGATTGCTTCTTGACTCTTCATGTCCCAAACTGGCCTCAGCATCTTCCCTGAACCTGCTCCTCTTCCTGAGCCTGGTCTCAGGGCCCACTCCATGGTCTGCAGGCCCCACCAGAGCACTGGACTTCATCTTGGTCACCTCCCTCACCAACGTGATCCAGGCTTTGAGGCCTGGCCATTCAGCCTGTGAGGATCTCTCCTACCTGCCTCCTGCCTCTTCCGCACAGCCCTGCCCTAGTACGGCCCAACATCCTCCTGGGCTCCTGGCCCAGTCTCCCAACCCCCAATGGATCACTGATGGAGCAACATGGAGAATTCATTCCACACCACAGATCTGCTCCCACCACTCTCCTGCTTAGATTCCTCCATGGCTCTCCGGCGCCCTCTGGACAGGCCAGGTCCTCCAGGCTGGCACATGACAGGGCCCCAGACAGCTCTCTGGCCTCATCATTCACCTTCCCTTCAGCTTTTTTTTTTTTTTTTTTTTTTCTGAGAAGTCTTGCTCTATTGTCTAGGCTGGAGTGCAGTAGTGCCATCTCGGATCACCACAACCTCCACCTCCCAGGTTCAAGCGATTCTCCTGCCTTGAGTAGCTGGGATCACAGGCATGTACCACCACGCCTGGCTGAATATTTTTTTTTTTTTTTTGAGACAGTTTCGCTCTTATTACCCAGGCTGGAGTGCAATGGCGCGATCTCGGCTCACCGCAACCTCCCCGCCTCCTGGGTTCAGGCAATTCTCCTGCCTCAGCCTCCTGAGTAGCTGGGATTACAGGCACGCGCCACCACGCCCAGCTAATTTTTTGTATCTTTAGTAGAGACGGGGTTTCACCACGTTGACCAGGATGGTCTCGATATCTTGACCTCGTGATCCACCCGCCTCGGCCTCCCAAAGTGCTGGGATTACAGGCTTGAGCCACTGCGCCCGGCCTTTTTTTTTGTATTTTTAGTAGAGACAGGTTCTCACCATTTTGACCAGGCTGGTCTCCAACTCCTGACCTCAGGTGATCTGCCCACCTCGGCCTCCCAGTGCTGAGATTACAGGCATGAGCTACTGCCCAGCCCCCTTTGGCTCTTCATGTTACAGCCACAACAAAAACTTCCACTCCCGGAATGTACCCAGGTTCCCCTCACCTCCAGGCCTCTGCACATGTGATTCTCTCCATTTGGAACATTCTCAACCCAGTCATTTTTCTTAGTTTACTTCTTTCTATTCATTCTTCAGGTCTTGGTTCAAATGTTTCCTTCCCCAGGCAGCCCTCCCCAGTTCCCCACTAAACTGTGTGAAAGGTGCCTCCTCAGGGTTCACACAGCTCCCCTTGCCCTCTGGGCTTCCTCCATCCCAGCTCTGCCCACTCTGGGCTGTCACCGTCTGGGGACACATCTGTCTCCCCTGGTGGAATGTGAGGTCTTTAAGGACAGGGCCTGGAGCTGCACTGGTCTCCGGTGTTTAATTTTTTTTTTTTTTTTGAGATGGAGTTTCACTCTTGTTACCCAGGCTGGAGTGCGATGGCGCGATCTCGGCTCACCGCAACCTCTGTCTCCTGGGTTCAGGCAATTCTCCTGCCTCAGCCTCCTGAGTAGCTGGGACTACAGGCACGCGCCACCGTGCCCAGCTAATTTTTTGTATTTTTAGTAGAGACGGGGTTTCACCATGTTGACCTGGATGGTCTCGATCTCTTGACCTCGTGATCCACCCGCCTCGGCCTCCCAAAGTGCTGGGATTACAGGCGTGAGCCACCGCGCCCCGCCTCTGGTGTTTAATTTGATTAATATTTATTAGAGAGCCAACAAGGTGCCAGTCCTTCACCTAGGAAGTGGGGCTTCTGAGGAATCAAATACAGGCTTTGTCATCAAAGAACTGCACCAGGAGGCAGGGCGCGGTGGCTCACGCCTATAATCCCAGCACTTTGGGAGGCTGAGGCAGGTGGATCACGAGGTCAAGAGATGGAGACCATCCTGGTCAACAAGGTGAAACCCCGTCTCTACTAAAAATACAAAAATTAGCTGGGCATGGTGGCGCGTGCCTGTAATCCCAGCTACTCAGGAGGCTGAGGCAGAAAAATTGCTTGAACCCACGAGGCGGAGGTTGCGGTGAGCCAAGATTGTGCCATTGCATTCCAGTCTGGATAACAACAGTGAAACTCCATCTCAAAAAAAATAAATAAAAAGAACTGCACCACGGCAAGCTTTAAATTTTCAGGCAACAGGGAGGTTAACATGAAGAATTACATAGACCTGCCAGAGGCAGACCAAAGACAGCCCAGGTACTTCCCTCAAGGGCGTCTGTCTCTAGACAAACAATGGGACCAGGCACGGTGGCTCACACCTGTAATCCCAGCACTTTGGGAGGCTGAGACAGATGGATCACGAGGTCAGGAGTTCGAGACCAGCCTGGCCAATATGGTGAAACCCATCTCTACTAAAATACAAAAAGAAAATCAGCGGGGCATGGTGGCATGTGCCTGTAGTCCCAGCTACTCGGGAGGCTCAGGCAGAACTGCTTGAACCCAGGAAGCGGAGGTCACAACACTGCACTCCAGCCTGGGTGACAGAGGGAGACTCCGTCTCAAAAAAAAAAAAACAATGAAATAAAGACATAGGAAAGTATATGTGCAAAGGCCCTGAGGCTGGAGGAAAATCGGTGAGTTTGTGGAAGGGAGCCCAGGGGTGTGGCTGCCTGGTGCTAAGCCCAAGCCTTGCACACAGAAGTAGCATTCAATACATTTTACTGAGTTGCTCTCTCTCAAAGGAGTATGTCAAAAAGTAACCACACTTCTGTGTGCCACATACTGTTCCAGGCAAATGGGCCCCAACTGTATGCAAAAAAGGCAGGACTGAGCAGAGCCAGCTAAAAATCCCTGCCCTCCAACCTGGATAACACAGGGAAGCCCCATCTCTACAAAAATACAGAAAATTAGCTGGGTGTGGTGGCATGAGCCTGTACTCCCAGCTACTTGGGAGGCCGAAGTGGAAGGATCACTTGAGCCTGGGAGATGGAGGCTGCAGTGAGCTGTGATCACACCACTGCACTACAGCCTGGGTAATAAAGTGAGCCTCTGTCTCAGAACAAAACAAACGAAAAAGGTCCCTGCCCTCGCGGAGTTATTAAATACATTCCCATCTTTCCTACATCTGTTTTTTCAGCTATAAATGGAGACTTGCTCAAGTCTGCAATGCCAGCACTTTGGAAGGCTGATGTGGGTGGATCACCTGAGGTCAGGAGTTTAAGACCAGCCTGACCAACATGGTGAAATCCCGTCTCTACTCAAAATACAAAACTCAGCCAGGTATGGTGGCATGCACCTGTAATCCTAGCTACCCAGGAGACTGAGGCAGGAGAACTGCTTGAACCTGGAAGGCGGAGGTTGCAGTGAGCCAACATCACACCACTGTACTCCGCCTGGGCAACAGAAAGCAAGTCCATCTCAAAAAAAAAAAAAAAGGAGACTTGAACATGCAGTTAGACCGTTAAGAAAGAAAGTAATCACAGAGTTTAGGGGATACCAAGGCGAGGATTCCTGCCCGCCCAGCACCCTGGGCCCCACGTACCGTGACACTGCGGATGACACCTGTCTGTCCCACCACCTGTGTGTCCAGGTAGGTGTCCCGCACCTTCACCTGAATGTCAGTGGTTACCCAGTCGCTGGAGTTCTGCTCGATGCCTGAGCCTGGCGTGTGAGGGTTGTAGCCACCAGGGGAGGGAGCTCCAGGTGTCATAGGACTGTAGCCAACAGGGCTCGGGCTGGGGCTAGCCTGCAGGGAAAAGAGGAGTATCGTTGGGAATGGTCGCCTGGCCTGGCCGACCCTATAGGCCTGAGGCCACCCCAGTCCACCACCCTCAAGGGCAGGCAGGCAGACCATTACCTGATAGGCCATGGGTGAGGGTGTAGGGTGGTAGCTGGCTGGGGAGTGGGTGTTCTGATAGCCTGCTGGGCTTGGCGCCACCTGGTGGTAGCTCTGGGGACTGGGGCTGGGCTGGTAGGACCCTTGTGGGGAGGGGGCAGCATAGGGAGAGAACTGGTCTGTGTTATACCTGCAGAGACAGGAGAGAAGGGGACATTTGTTGGAGCAGGGAGGGGAAAGGAGGCAATGGGAGGGTTTGGGCAGAGGTAGATGAGGGCAGGCCCCAGTGGACTCACATGGCTGGCGTCCCTGGCGTCTGTGGGTTGTATTGTGGGTTGACCTGTGGGGATGAGGGGTCAGGGTAGCCAGGTGTTTGGGGATTGGGGGTTCCCCCATAGGCCTGCGGGGACGGGGTAGGCTCGTCATCGAAGGCATACTCATATTCTTCTTCAGCCCTGTTGAGAGAAAGGTCTGTTGAGAGCAACTGTGGTGATAATGCGGTGGATGCTTCTAGAATAGCACCCTACACCAGACCCTGAACGGAGGGAATTTCATTCTCATGAGAGCCCCATTCAGAGGAGCTCCTGATGTTATTTCCCTTCCACAGCCGAAACTGTGGCGCAGAGATGAGGGTACCCACCCAAGGGTACCCCACCCAGGATCTTTCTCCAAGCCCAGGGGTACCCACAATCACTACTGAGGCTGGGGCTGGAGATGAGGCCGCTTTGCCCCCACCCTGCCATGCTATGCCTCCTCCTTCAAAGGCACCAGCCTAGGGCTGGGAGCAGAGAATGCTGCATGGGCCCCACAAATCCCTCCATCCCCCAGACACCCAGTGTGACCCCTCACATATACCAGCACACACCAGAACCTGGAGAACCCTGGACTCACCGTGACGGCGTGTTGGGGTTGTTGGGGTCCCAGGCCCCACTCTGCGCAGGAGTGCGGCTGCCATCATGCAGGGGTGTCTGCGAGCCATAGTGTGGGGTGCGGCTGCCTGGAATGTGGGAAATGAGTGTGTCTATCAGTCCTGTCCCTTCTCTAGGCACCAGCCCTCCTCCCTGTCCCCTGCAGGCACTCACCATCCTGGAGGGGTGTCTGTGAACCATACATGGGTGTTCGGGAGCCAGAGCCATACATGGGCGTCTGGGAGCCATACATGGGTGTCCGCCCATAGGTCGAGGTCATGCCACCCGGGCGCCGTGAGCCCCTGTGGACACAGAGAACAAACATGGTGAGCAGGACCCTCTCACTACCCAACAAGCCCCACCCTTGCCCTCCCTAGGCCCCGCCCGTACACCGTGGTGAGCCGCTGACGGTCCACAGAGATGGTCTGGCAGGTGGAGTGCAGCTCCACGCGGGCTGTGGACTCTGTGGCATCCTTCACCACACCGATGTAGCCTGGTAGGGGGCAGGAGGTCAGGCCGGGGAGGCTCTCCTTCACCATGCCCCTCCCCAGGTCTCCACAGGCCTTGCAGGTCACCTTTGTAGGGCCCCTGGGAGATGCGCACAGTCTGGCCGATGAGCTCGTTGTCCCTCCTGCCCCGGCCCCTGCTCATGCCGCCACTGCTGCCACCTGGGCTACCAAAGCCACCACGCTGACCTGGAGATGGGGGGGAATGTCACTGGTTCCCCATGGCTGTGCCCACAGCCAGGACACCATCAGAATGACCCCTTCACTTGCTTGACTCCTCCCTACTTGTGTTAGGAGCCTCTCCTGCCCACGCCCTGCCCCTCACCTTTCCTATGGAAGCCCTGACCATTCTGGGCCGTCTCTGCAGGGTCTTCCCTCCTGAGGGTGGTGAATCCCCTAACAGCAGGGCCCAGCCCAGTGAAGGCACTCCCTGTGGGCTGAACAACCAAGTTCCTCCCAGCCCTCTCTATCCCCCACATCCCCATGCCCTGAACCCCTCTCACCTCCAGCACTGGGGTGCATGGGGCTGCTGATCCGGGGACTCATAGGCGCAAAGCCACCCACGGTGAAGTTGGTCACATCACGTGGCTAGCAGAGAGGCAAGGAGTGAACTGTTGTGCAGGGGATGGGGTGGGAAAGCCTGGGTGACAGCCCCCAGTCCCCAGTCCCCACACCACACTGAATGCCTCCACATGGGAACAGCTCCTGCAAGGATCTGCCTTGTCGACACCTCTGCCTCCTTCTGGTAGCAATGCCTCAATTTGCCTTGGGGAAACTGCCACTCCTCTGCCATTGTAAGCCTGTCAATCAAGAGGCGTGGGCTTCCACTGGCCAAGGAGCAAGACTAAAACATGGCTAGTTAGGAATTTAAGCCTTTAGAGACACAAAAACCACAAACCACAGAAACTCAGCATCCCATCTGCAGGGCCCTGAGGAGACCATCCAGCCACCCACACCCCAGGCCTGAGTTCCTCTGTGACACCTGGTCCTGCACAACTGTCCTACGAGCCCACCTCAGGGCCTTTGCACTTGCTATTCTACCAAAATGCTCACTCTCCATCCCTTCGTTCAGGTCTCTACTCCAATGTCGACTCCCACAGAGGCCTTTCTTTACCCTCCTCTGTCTAAGCAGCAGCCCTGATCGCTCCCTGTCTCCTGAGCCCATTCTGTTTTCTTCACAGCGCTTGCCATCACCTCACACTGGACGGTTTATCTGTCCTTCCATCTCTGGAGTACCTGCTCTGGGACAGCAGAGTTTTTTCTTTTTTTCTTTTTTTTTTTTTGAGACTCCAGCTGTTACCCAGGATGGAGTGCGGTAGCACCATCTCAGCTCACTACAAGCTCTGCTTCCTGGGTTCAAGCGATTCTCCTGCCTCAGCGTCCTGAGTAGATGGGATTATAGGTGCGCACCACCATGCCCGGATAATTTTTGTATTTTAAGTAGAGACAGGGTCTCACTACGTTGGCCACGCTGGTCTCGAACTCCAGACCTTGTGATCTGCCCGTCGTGGCCTCCCAAAGTGCTGGGATTATAGGCATGAACCACCACACCCAGCCTAGCAGAGTTGTTTTTTTGTCTTGTTCACCACTGGTTCTCCAGTGTCTGGCACCTTACAGGTGCTCAGTAAAATGAAATGAATTAACTTGGTGAACAGCTCAGAATCCCAAATAAACTTTCTCACTCTTTGCCAAGCACCTGACAATGACACTTGCTCTCCTAATCCCTCACAAGCCCAATCTTGTTACTTCTGGGGCCAGGGGAGGCTGGAGAGCTGAGCCAGGTACCCAATGCACTGGATCCCGCCATGCCCACCTCACCTTCGAGCCCCCAGCCAGCACCAGGTGGCGGGTCTTGCAGACAAACATGCCCCCGTTCTCCACCAGTTTCTTGCAATGTAGGAAGGCAAAGCTGCGGAAGAGATGGCGAATCTCCCCCTCTCGGCCCTAGCCAGGGAGAGAAGGGTCACGCTTTTGACCATGTCTCTCTCACTCTCAATCAACCAAATTCTTTCAGATACAGCTCAAAGGCAGGAACTTGTACTCACTGAGTGGGGGCCATCAATGACCTTGACAATGTCTTTCACGTGGATGTTGTTCTGCTCTGAGTCCAAGGCCACAGCAAAGCGGTTGTCCTTCTTACGGGTCACAGCCTGATGCCTGACCGTCACCACCTTCCCGTACATGTTCAGCACCTATGGAGGGAGAGCAGGGAGACTGTGGGGTAAGAATGGGAAGGGGAGATATGGGACAGGGGTTCCCTAAAGTGGAATGATCCTTCCTTGTGGGAGACGATCCCAAGTTCCACAGGGCATCTCAACTCCCTGGCTGCAGGAAGGGCAGGCAGGCAGGGTGCCACCCTTTAGGTACTAAGTCAACCAACAATGTTCCCAGTCATTCTAAAATACCCTTTGCAAAGAGACTCCACCCCGACTGGGCAACGGGGACCTGACAGATGGAGGAAGGGGCTGATAGCAAAATAATAGCTAATTGTTCACTCATTACTGTGTCAGGCCCCTAAGATTTCACTGAAGCCTCAAAACTTCCTCTGAGATGGATTCTATCATGATTTCCATCTTATAAAAGGAAACTCAGGCTTAGAGAGGGTGAGTCACTAGCCCAGGGTCACATAGCACAGAAGCAACAGAGCCAAAGTGAACGTGGAGTCCAGGGTCCTAAGTACGGTGCTCCATGACTCCCACATCCATGAGTAAGGGGCAAAAGCAGTAGGGCACATGTGGCACTCCATCCTTGAGTGAGGCCAGCCACCAGGGTACATATCTAACCTCAGGGAAGCATTCACTATGAACAGAGTAGATGCTGCTCTCATTTCCATTTTGTAGGCTGTGAAACAGGCACAGGGAGGATCAATGACTTACCATGTGCCCACTATCAGCCAGTCAGATGTGAGTGACAGAGCCAGGTCTGCAACCCAGAGGAGTCTGGGGGCTCTGCCACCTCCCAGGATGAGGAGCTGAGGGACAGGAAGCCTCCTAAAAGCAAGTCCCCACCACAGAGCACAACACACACACCTGGAAGGTCTCCCGCTCTAGTCGCACGATGACGCCCACAGTCTGGGGGTCTAGCTGCACCAGCTCGCCCCATTCATGCTGGCCCCCAACATCCACACCCGATGCTGTCTCTGAGCAGAGCTGCAGGTCGCGAGGGAGCACCTTCAGCTGCCGGGGATGGTGAAAGGGGTGAGGACTGGTCCAGGTAGCTCGCCTACCTGAGTCTCCTCTTGGCACGTCACCTTCCCCCGACCCTTCTATCCACCTACCTCATGCATGGTGAGGTCAGAGAACAGGATAACGAAATTCTCCTCCACCCGCACGATGAGGCCTGTGTCGCCCTCAAATCGGCCGGCAATTACCTTCACATGGTCCCCCATCTTGAAGTATTTCCGAAGTTCCTGGGCTGGGAACTCCAGCATGTCCTGGGGGATTGAGTGTGAGGACAATGAGCAGGTGAGTGAGGGGAGACCACCACAACCTGACTGACTCTCCTATCTTCAGAATCCACTCATGTTCTCAAAAAACCACTCCAGGCTCATACCACCCACCCCAGACTACCTTAGGCCACCTGGCTGATCCCTCAGACTGCACCAGAAACAGCTGACCCCAGACACAGGACACCAACCTGGACAACCTTTACCCCACAAAGAGACAGCCTGCCCTTGAGACACATGATGCCTGCCCGGACCCACACAGAGACCCTGCCCCTCACACACAGGACCCCCAACTGGACAGCTTCTCAGCCCCACCCAGAGACAGCCTCACCCCACACATCACATTGTGCCTGCACAACCCCTCAGACATCACACACACACACACACACACACACACACACACACACTAAGCAAACAAAACTAAGCACCCACCTCAGATTACTCCATCACACTCTCAACTCAGTACTACCCAGATATCTTGCTTTTCAGAAACAAGACAGACCAAGTCACTCTCCAGAGATACACACAACCAGGCAGGTCTGCCAGTGATGTGGTCACAAATCAGGACACACTCTTGGATGTCCATTTCTTCCTTCTTTCTTTCTTTAAAGGTAATTGGTTATTTAATTAGATTATTAGGACATTTAAAACACCAATTTGTGAGGATAAATTCCATTTGTCAGGGCAAACACAGATCGCAGGTAGCCCTGGAGCTGAGGAATAGCTTTGATTTTTGGTAAAACTTGTGAGTCCACAGCTTTCTGATCAATCTTGCGCTGCTCTGTAATCTCGTATTTCTCTTTTTCTGTGCCGAAGATCTCACCTTCCTGGTGTCTGGGCTTCCGCAGCTGCTTCTTCTTGAAGTAAGCATCAGTAAGATGTTTTGGGATTTTTACATTGCTGGTATCAATTTTGGTTGAGGTGGCAATGACAAATTTCTGGTGCGTTCTTTGCAGAGGAACTCAATTGAGGACCAGAGGTCCAGTCACAAGTAACAAGCCACTAGCCAGCTGCTTCAGGAAAACCACCCTCTTGCCCCTGTGGCGTCCAGTGAGGATGATCAGAATGGTCCCGGGGGTGATGCTGGCTCACAGTTTTCTCACGTGCTGACTAGAGGGTTTTTTTCCATGGCTCAACAGCTTTCGAGGCACATCTTCAGTAGGATAATACCTAGGCATTTTGCGAAGTTTAACCACCCAGATACCGCCGTTTTTGTCACCACCAACTGGTTTTGTTAACAGTTGCAAGAACCTTCTCCTTCTTTTTCTTTTCAACCTTGGATTTAGCCGCTGAGTACTTCCTCTTGTACAAGGCTTTTCTGGAATACATGGCAGATCGGGAATACCTGCCAATTCCTCTGACAAGAACAGGATTGCGGCTGCAATGGGGCTTCCCCTTCTTGGGCTTTTTAGCCTTGAGGCTACCCTTTTTCACTTTGCTACCAGCATCAGCCTTCTTGGCTTCAGGTTTCTTCTCTTTAGTATCCTTTTTGCTTTTCTTTAGTATCCAGGCGGCTTCTCAACTTTTTCACCCGCCATCTTGCAAGATGGGACTCCTCCTTATTTATTTATTTGACAAAGTCTCGCTGTGTCACCAAGGCTGGAGTGCACTGGCGCAATCTTGGCTCACTGCAACCTTCCACCTCCCTGGTTCAAGCAATTCCCCTATCTCAGCCTCCCAAGTAGCTGAAATTACAGGCGCACGCCACCACACTCAACTAATTTTTTATTTTCTGTAGAGACAGGGTTTCACCATGTTGACCAAACTGGTCTCGAACTCCTGATCTCTGGCAATCCGCCCACCTTGGCCTCCCAAAGTGTTGGGATTACAGGCATGAGCCACTGCGCCCAGCCTCTTCCTCCTTTAAATGTCCACAAGCAAGCATTGACACACACGGTCCTCCCTCACATTCAGGAAAGAAATGTTGCACACACACCATATATGTGCAGCCCAGTCATCCCCAAAGATACACACCCTAGCAGTTCCCTGGGGACAGAAAGGACCTACATGCCAGGCCCCCCAAAATGTAATCAGACATCCCTTTCTCCAAATCACAAAACCAGGCCTGCTGCCCACCGACCCCAAGCTGCACTCAGACAGTCTCTCAGGCAGCTGAGAACACTAGAAGGGCCTCAACTTATCCTCCTGGAAACCAGGTGTCACCAGGCACACCGCCACCTGAACAGCCACATACAGTCAGACGTCCCTCAACACTGGGCACCCACCTTGAGGTCTTCGTGCTTGGGCATGATTGTGATCTTGTTGCCATCCACACTGAGGATCTTGCCCTGCAGGTTGATGAGCTCACCCTCACAGACCTCTACATTGTCCCCAGGTTGGAAGTTGTGCTCCCGCTCCTTCCCTGCAGGGGCAGCAATACAGCTGATTCAGCAGCTGCTGCCACAGGCCGCCCCTGCCCCTTAGCCCAGGTTACAGAAAGAGTCAAATACCTGTGCTCTCAGTCACCACTTCCAGGTCGATGCCCTCTGGCTGGTCCTCAAACTTCTCTAGTTCAGAGAGTGTTGGCTTCACACCCTCCGTGATCTAAGCCCCCAGGGGAGAGGGGAAAAGAAGGAAATGGCCCAAGGTCAGTGCAACAGCCCAGCTGAGTGGGCTGGAAAGATGGTTAGGGACCACTCCTAACTTGAGGAGTGGGACAGACCCAGATAACCCACAGCCCAGAGCCTGGCCTGCAGGAGAATGCTCACCCCACCCTCATTACCAGTGCCCCTCCTGTCTGGGACCCTCACCACAGCAGACATGGCGAAGCTCTTGAACAGAAAGCCCTTCCGGCTGTAACGGTTCCCCTCAAAGATGAGGAAGTCACCATCGGAGGCAACGTCGCCCCCCAGGGACCTGGGATTTTATGGGGAGAGAAGATTAGAAGGGGGAGGGTCAAGAGGAGAATCTTACTGTACCTCAGTCTTCTCAGCTGGCAACAGGGGGAGAGGACCACAGGCAGACTGACCCATGCCATCCCAGCACACACCCTCTTGGCAGCAGTGACTTCTCACAAACCTCAAAGGCCCAGCTCCCTCTACTCCTCCACTCATTCCCTGATTTATCTTTCACCAGAGCACTGATCAACATCTGACAAGCTAGTGTTTGACCTGTCCCCCTAACTAGCATGTCAGCTCCAGAAGGTCAGGGATGTAACAGTCACTAAATTTCACCAACAACAGTGCCTGGTACGCAGGAGGTGTGCAGTAAATATTAGCTGAACAAAGTAACAGTATCAGACAATGACACCAGTTAATATTCACAGAGCACTCGAGCCTGGCCTGCACATTCAGGACCTCACAGACCTCCCCAAATCCGTGACATCAGTAACTGCTCATTTCCAGGTGAGGGAATGCAGGCTCAGAAAGGTCACACCACACGCCCAAGGTTGCCAAGCCAGAGTCTTGACAGGATTCAAAAGCAGGCATGTGGGACTCCCAAACCTGTGGCCCCCTGGGCCTGAATGTGGAGTGGGGACCACTTCGTGTCTATTCCATGTCTCCTGGGTGGGGAAGGAGCCTCCCCCACTCTCCAAAATGGAAACATATGGGAGGAGCAGGTCAAGTTCCTCCTACACTCACGCAATCGCTCTCCCATGGTGAATCTGGGAGGGGGGTCAGCATGCTCTGCTGGGCATGTTGGGGTAGTTGGTCATCTGGCTTGCTGGGGGGTGGGGAGGGGAGAATTACAGTTTGCTCTTTGCAAAGAGGTACAGTTGAGTCAAGACCAGTGGTATAAATGGGTCCAAACTCAGGCAGGTGAAGTATTAGCAAGGCCCTTGGTGCAGACTGAAAGGCGTATTCCACAGCTCTCCTTTTTTCAGACAGAGTTTTGCTTTTGTTGTCCAGTCTGGAGTGCAATGGCATGATCTTGGCTCACTGCAACCTCCGCCTCCCAGGTTCAAGTGGTTTTCCTGCCTTAGTCTCCCGAGTAACTGGGATTACAGGCATGTGCCACCATGCCCAGCTGATTTTGTATTTTTAGTAGAGATGGAGTTTCTCCATGTGGTCAGGCTGGTCTCGAACTCCTGACGTCAGGTGATCCACCCACCTCAGCCTCCCTAAATGCTGGGATTACAGGCATGAGCCACCATGCCCATGCCCAGCCACCTCTTCCTTTATCTGAAGGAAAATCTGACTGGCTGAACTACACAAATTTAGTTCCAGAACAGGACCAGAGGGAAACATGTCACTGGCACCTCGTTTCTCCATCTCCTCCTCTCCTACCCTTCCTGACGGAGCCCTCAGTTGGCCCTGGAATGTTGAAATTCCTAGGCTGCTGCTCCAATTCTCTACCCAGCTGGGGGATCCGGGAGGCATCTGAGAGAAAGGGGCTCCATATCCCCCATCTCAAGTGGGCATAAGCAGATCAGGAAGCCTGACAAAGTAAATCCCATTTCAATATGTCACACCATGGATCACACTTACCATGTGCTAAGTGCATTCTGGGCATATACACACACTAATTTATTTAATTCTCACTACAATCTATAATCTGAGGAAGCAGAGGCTGTTTTCCTCAACCTTTTTAAATATATTTTTTTAACTTTTTGTTTTTATTATTTTGATTTTAAAAGATGGGATCTCACTATCTCACCCCTTGCTTGATGAGGCTGGCATCAGGCAAGCCTCCTGCCTTAGCCTGCCAAAGTGCTCCCTCCCACTGCACCCAGCCTTGTCAATCTCTTTCTTTTTTTTTTTTGAGACGGAGTTTTGCTCGTTACCCAGGCTGAAGTGCAATGGCGCGATCTCGGCTCACTGCAACCTCCGCCTCCTGGGTTCAAGCAATTCTCCTGCCTCAGCCTCCCGAGTAGCTGGGACTACAGGCATGCGCCACCATGCCCAGCTAATTTTTGTATTTTTAGTAGAGATGGGGTTTCACCCTGTTGACCAGGATGGTCTCTCGATCTCTTGACCTCGTGATCCACCCGCCTCAGCCTCCCAAAGTGCTGGGATTATAGGCGTGAGCCACCACGCCCGGCCTTGGTTTGGTTTTTTGAGACAAACTTTCATTCTTGTTGTCCAGGCTGGAGTGCAATGACTTGATCTGATCTTGGCTCACCTCAACCTCTGCCTCCTGGGTTCAAGTGACTCTCCTGCCTCAGCTTCCCGAATAGCTGGGATTATAGGCATGCACCACCACACAAGTTAGTTTTGTATTTTTAGTAGAAACAGGGTTTCTCCATGTTGCTCAGGCTGGTCTTGAACTCCTAACCTCAGGTGATACACCCACCTCGGCCTCCCAAAGTGCTGCAATTATACGTGTGAGCCACCGTGCCCAGCCTATCAATCTTTATAGCAGAGGAAACTAAGGCACAGCAATGTGGAGTGACTTGCCTGGGGCTACATGTCAGGCTAACCAATTCACAGGCTAACCTATGGCGGGGCCATCCCTGTGGAGGAACCTGCAAAAGGCACATTCTGCACACCAGCCCTGGGGACCCAGCCCAGCCAGTCCCCAAGGACACCCACCTGATCTTCTCAGCATCAAACAGCCTCTGTGGAGGCCGCTTAAACTTCTTCCTTTTGGCAAACCAGTCTTTCTATGGAGGAAAGGGGCATGGGTGGGAAGGGTAAGGGAGCGGGACTTGGCCACCATCAAGATGGAGTACACCCCTTCCCCCAAGGCCACAAATTCCCCCAAGTACCAAGCTCATGCGGGCCTTGATGCGATCGTAGTCAATGCGTGGGACCATCTTCAGGGAGATGGTGTTCTGGCTGGGCTCCACGTAGTCCACCTGAGCAAAGTGGGCAGGGCGTCAGCAGGGCTCCACCCTCCTCCCTGACCCCAGACACAAGAAGGGCCAGGAGATGCTGAAGGAGAAGAGACACAGGATGGTGGGGAAAAAACCAGGCTGCTGACAACTTCCTAAAGTCCCACTCTAGCCTGTCTGTCCCCTCAACTCTGGCACTGAGGAGCCACTGCCTACTTGATATCTCCACCTGGATGTCTAAAGTTCCCTCAAATCCAGGACAATTGCAGCCAAAGCGCTGATTCCCCAACACCTGCCCCTTCTGGCCGCCTCCCATTCCATTCTTCCCTCTGCTCAGGCACACAAGCTGGGAACCATGCTTGACTCCTTTCTTTCTTCCATACCTACACCTGATCTGTCAGCAAATTCCAGCAGCTCTGCCTTCAAAATACCTGACCTCTTCCCCTCCTCCACTGCAGTCTCAGCATTCCAAATCCAAAACCCAGAATGCTCAAATATTGGAAAACTCTAAGCACCAACATGATGCTCAAAGGAAATGCTCACTCTCGGATTTTCAGATTTGGAATGCTCAACCAGTAAGCATAATGCAAATATTCCAAGAGCTGAAAACATCTGAAATCTGGAAAACACCTCTGGTCTCAAGCATTTAGGTAAGATTTGTATCAGGGTCTTGGTCCCATCCCACCAGCACTGCTACCTGCGCTATAGCAGCAGCCTCCTCCCTGGTCTCCGCGCTCCTGCCGGAGCCCAGGCTATTCCAGGCTATTCCAGGCCCTGCCCCCAGGCTACTCCAGGGTTTCTCAGCCTTGGCACTACTGACTTTTTGGGCCAGGTAATTCTTTACTGTGGGCAGCCATCCCACCCATGTGTCTAGCATTTCTGGGTTTAACCTGCTAGACGCCATAAGCATCAACCCCTCCCCAGCTGACATAACCAAAAATGTCTCCAGACATTACCCTGGGAACATCGCCCTGACTTGAGAACCAGTGGTCTAGTCTCAACAGTCACCAGAGAAATCTTCCTAACACTCAAGTCAGCCTGTGCCCCTTAGAGCCCTCCCATCCCACTCCAGTAAACACAAAAGAAGCCCTCCGATGGGTCGCAAGGCCTTGTGAGCTCCCTGACTCATCTCCCACCATCCCTACTGTAGCCAGTGACCGTCCCAGCCTATCTCACAGGCCACTCCTGCTGCTCCTGCTGCCTACAACACTCCTCCCCAAGAGCTCCACATGCCTCACGGCGTCCGCTCTTTCAGATATTTACTCAACACGCCTGAGAATGTGCACAGAAGACGGCCATCTGTTTCCTGTGTGCTCACAAAACCCAGGCTCTGCTTCAGCTCATCTAAGTGGGGTTCTATTCTCTGCAGCAGAAACAGGGTGGGAAGGACAAAAGGAAAACAAGGGAGAACAGAACGGAGAAACCCTGACTCCCATGCCGCCCCGCCCCCAGCACCTGAGCAATGTCATCCTTGTAGATTCCCCGCTTGAGGCGGACCCAGGACTTTGGTTTCAGGTTGGCCACCTCTTTCACCACTTTGAGCACGTCTGTCATCTCCTTGATGGGCACCATCTGCTGGTTCCAGTAGCCAAGCCGCAGGTTGCCCACCCCCTCGATGGCCTGCTTCACATGGGTCTGCTTGTAGGCCTCTACGTAGATGTAGCCCTTCACATGCTCTGGTGCCACTACTGACTTGATCTGCAGGGGCTGCAGGTGAGCAGGTGGAAGGAGGAAACAGTGAGACACAACTGCTAATAACAGAAATGACTGCCACTGATCAGCAGTCCCTCTGCTAGAATCATCCCACAGAAACACACTGGCGCAAAGACATGGACACCAGGGTATTCCCTGCAAAATTATTACAGCAAACAAACCAGACTGGAAATTTTAAATCCAAATATAGTAACTAGTTAATTTATAGCTTAACTGTGCCATGAAATACAATGTTGCAGTTAAAAAAACAAACAAACAAAAAGATGAGATGAGGCTCTATGTGGTAGCTCATGCCTATAATCCCAGAACTTTGGGAGGCCAAGATGGGCAGATCATTTGAGCCCAGGAGCTTGAGACAAGCCTGGGCAAAATGGTGAAACCCCATCTCTACAAAAAATGCAAAAACTAGGCCAGGCACACTGGCTCACACCTGTAACCCCAGCACTTTAGGAGGCCAAGGTGGGTGGATTACAAGGTCAGGAGGTCAAGACCATCCTGGTTAACATGGTGAAATTTTGTCTCTACTAAAACTACACACACACACACACACACACACACACACACACACACACACACACACTCTCTCTCTCTCTCTCTCTCTCTCTCTCTCTCTCTCTCTCTCTCTCTCTCTCCCCCCCTCTCTCCCTCCCTCCTATCTGGGCATGGTAGCACATGCCTATAGTCCCAGCTATTTGGGAGGCTGAGGCAGGAGAATTGCTTGGACCCAGGAGGGAGAGGCTGCAGTGAGCCGAGATCGCGCCACTGCACTCCAACTTAGGCAACAGAGCAAGACTCCATCCCAAAAAAACAAACAAACAAAAAAACTAGCCAGCTCTGATGGCACATGCCTGCAGTCCCACTATGCAGGAGGCTGAGGGAGGATGACTGCTTGAGCCTGGGAGGTTGAAGCTGCAGTGAGCCGAGATCGCACCACTACACTCCAGCCTAGGCAACAGAGTGAAACCCTGTCTCAAAAAAAATAAATAAATAAAAATTAGATTAACCTGCAGGTACTAATATAGAAAGATATCCAGTGTTCTGTTTGAAAGCAACTAGAGCCGCTTCTGGCAGCTCCTGCCTGTAATCCCAGCACTTTGGGAGGCTGAGACAGGCGGATCATAGGTCAGGAGTTCCAGACCAGCCTGGCCAACATGGTGAAACCCTGTCTCTACTAAAAATACAAAAAATTAGCTGGTGTGCAGCACGCACCTATAGTCGCAACTACTCAGGAGGCTGAGGCAGGAGACCTGCTTGAACCCGGGAGGTGGAGGCTACAGTGAGCCAAGACTGTGCCACTGAACTCCAGCCTGGGCAACAGAGTGAGACTCCATCTCAAAAAAAAAAAAGCAACTAGAGCCTGATGTGGTGGCTCACATTTATAATCCCAGCACTTTGGGAGGCTGAGATGGGCAGATCACTTGAGGTCAAGAGTTCAAGACCACCCTGACCAACATGGAGAAACTCCATCTCTACTAAAAATACAAAATTAGGCTGGGCGCGATGGCTCATGTCTATAATCCCAGCACTTTGGGAGGCCGAGGCGGGTGGATCATGAGGTCAAGAGATCGAGATCATCCTGGTCAACAAGGTGAAACCCCGTCTCTACTAAAAATACAAAAATTAGCTGGGCATGGTGGTACATGCCTGTAGTTCCAGCTACTCGGGAGGCTGAGGCAGGAGAACTGCTTGAACCCAAAAGGCGGAGGTTGCAGTGAGCCAAGATCGTGCCATTGCACTCCAGTCTCGGTAACAACAGTGAAACTCCATCTCAAAAAAAAAAAAAAAATAGGCATGGTGGAGTGCACCTGAAGTCCCAGCTACTCAAGAGGCTGAGGCAGAAGCTGCGGTGAGCAGAGATCACATTGTCACATTCCAGCCTGGGCAAGAAGAGTGAAACTACTTCTTAAAAACAAAGCAACTAAGGCCAGGCACGGTGGCTCACGCCTGTAATCCCAGCACTTCGGGAGGCCAAGGCGGGCGGATCACCTGAGGTCAGGAGTTTGAGACTAGCCTAACCAATATGGTAAAACCCCGTCTCTACTAAAAATACAAAAAATTAGTTGGGCGTGATGGTGTGCGCCTGTAACCTCAGCTACTCAGGAGGCAGAGGCAGGAGAATCACTTAAACCCAGGAGGCAGAGGTTGCAGTGAGACAAGATCGCGCCACTGCACTCCAACCTGGGCAACAGAGCAAGACTCAGTCTCAAAATAAACAAATAAATAAAAACAAAAACACGAAAATTAGCTGAGCATGGTGGCACATGCCTATAATCCCAGCTACCTGGGAGGCTGAGACAGGAGAATAGCTTGAACATGGGAGGTGGAGGTTGCAGTGAGCTGAGATTGCACCACTGCACTTCAGCTTGGGCAACAAAAGTGAAACCCTGTCTCAAAAAAAAAAAAAAAAATTAGCCAGGCATGGTGGTGTGTGCCTATAATCACAGCTAACTACTTGGGAGGCTGAGGCTCAAAAATCACTTGAACCTGGGAGGCAAAGGTTGCAGTGAGCTAAAATCACACCACTATACTCCAGTCTGGGTGATGGAGTAAGACCTGTCTCAAAAAATAATAATAAAGAGATAACACTTCAAACCCAGTAGGATGCCTGTAATCAAAAAGAGAAAAATAAGTGTTGGGAAGGATACAGAGAAACTGGAAACCTCAGACATGGCTAGTGGGAATGTAAAATGGGACAGCTGCTTTGGGAAACAGTTTGGCAATGCTTCAAAAACTTAAAACGGTTATCTTATGACCTAGCAATTTCCCACTGAGGTACTGATCCAGGAAAACTGAAAATACATGTCCACACCAAAGTATGTATAGAAATTTTCATAGGTCAGACACAATGGTTCACACCTATAATCCCAGCACTTTGGGAGGCTGAGGAGGGTGGATCACCTGAGGTCAGGAGTTCAAGACCAGCCTGGCCAATGTGGCAAAACCCCAACTCTACTAAAAAATACACAAAAAATAGCCAGGCATGATGGCACCTGCCTGTAATCCCAGCTCCTAGGGGGCTGAGGCAGGAAGATCATTTGAACCTGGGAGCCGGAGGTTGCAGCGAGCCAAGATCATGTCACTGCACTCTAGCCTAGGCAATAGAGCAAGACTCCATCTCAAAAAAAAAAAAAAAGACACTTTCATAGCACCTTATTTCATAATTTTCAAAAAAGTGAAAACATAAATGTTCATAAATAAATGACTAAACAAAATTTAGTATTATCTGTAAGATGGAATATTATACAGCCATAAAAATGAAGTCCTGGCCTGGCGCAGTGGCTCACACGTGTAATCCCGGCACTTTGGGAGGCCAACGTGGGTGGATCACCTGAGGTCAGGAGTTCGAGACCAGCCCAGCCTACAAGGTAAAACCCTGTCTCTACTAAAAACACAAAAATTAGCCAGGCGTGGTGGCAGGCACCTGTAGTCCCAACTACTTGGGAGACTGAAACAAAAGAATCAGTTGAACCTGGGAGACAGCAGTTACAGTGAGCTGGGACTACACCATTTCACTCCAGCCTGGGCAAGAAGAGTGAAACTCTGTCTCAAAAAACACACAAAAAAATGAAGTCCTGATATATGCTACAACATGGATGAGTCTTGAAAACATTAAGTGAAGGAAGTCAGTCCAGAAAGTAGATTCATGGTTACCAGGAGATGTGGGAAAGGAGGAATAGGAAGCAATGGCTACTGGGTATCAGTTTCTTTTTGGTTTAATGAAAACGTCATTTGGGAATTAGACGGCAATGATGGTTACGAATATACTAAAATATATTAAAATCCACCATGGTTTACACTTTAAAAAATTAAATTCTGGCCGGGTGCAGTGGCTCAAGCCTGTAATCCCAGCACTTTGGGAGGCCGAGGTGGGTGGATCACAAGATCAAGAGATCAAGACCATCCTGGTCAACATGGTGAAACCCCGTCTCTACTAAAAATACAAAAGATTAGCTGGGCATGGTGGCACGTGCCTGTAATCCCAGTTACTCAGGAGGCTGAGGCAGGAGAATTGCCTGAACCCAGGAGGCGGAGGTTGCGGTGAGCCGAGATCACGCCATTGCACTCCAGCCTGGGTAACAAGAGCGAAACCCCATCTCAAAAAAAAAAAAAAAATTAAATTCAGCTGGCCACAGTGGCGCAGAACTGCAATCGCAGAAATTCAGGAGGCCAAGGCGAGTGGATCACTTGAGCCAGGACTTCATGACCAGGCTAGTCAACATGGTGAAACCCCGTCCCTACTAAAAATACAAAAAATCAGCTGGGCACAGTGGCAGGTGCCTGTAATCCCAGCTACCTGGGAGGCAGAGGTTGCAGTGAGCCAAGATCACACCATTGAACTCCAGCCTGGGCAACAAGAGTAAAACTCCATCTCAAAAAAATAATAATCAGAGTCATAACTCAAATGACTAGAATTTTACTACAGGGCGCCATGTAGGAAGAGTTGAGCACACTTATTTTCGTTGTTTTTTTCTTTTGGTAGAGATCAGGTGTCACCATGTCACTATGTTGTCCAGGCTGGCCTCACACTCTTGAGCTCAAGCTATCCTTTTGCCTCAGCCTCCCAAAGCACGGGTATTACAGACATAAGCCACCACACCTGGCCAAAAGGTACCTTTTCAGCCTCACCATTGGGGAATCACGCCCCACAAACCCCAGTCTCCCCTTGACAGGCAGGGATACTTACCACTATAACAATGAGGAAAACTTTCCCCACTCCCAGATGGAGTCTTGCTCTGTCGCCCAGGCTAGAGTGCAGTGGCATGATCTTGGCTCGCTGCAGCCTCCACCTCCCAGGTTCAAGTGATTCTCCTGCCTTAGCCTCCCAAGTAGCTGGGATTACAGATGTGTGCCACCAGGCCCAGCTAATTTTGCATTTTTAGTAGAGATGGGGTTTCACCATGCTGGTCTCAGACTGGCTGGTCTCTAACTCCTGACCTCATGATCCACCCACCTTGGCCTCCCAAAGTGCTGGGATTACAGGCATGAGCCACTGCACCCAGCCTTTGAGGAAGACATTTGAGCACATTTAAAATCACAGTTTGCAAACCCTGCAACTGCCCACTTGGTCCCACTGGCTCACATCCAGTGGCTCAACAGGTTAAACCATGATCATGTTAAGTGAGAAAGCTACCAACCAACATGGTGATTAGTTTCACGTATTTCGAAAACACCCTTCATAGCATTTGCCCTGGTTCCTTTAACGACAGCTCTGCTAAGTAAATGCAAGCTGCAGAACACGTCCTGGCTGAGAGCTGGACATAAAGCCACCTAATCTTTTTTCTTTTTTTTTTTTTTTTGAGATGGAGTTTCACTTTGTCATCCAGTGCAGTGGCGCAATCTCGGCTCACTGCAACCTCTGCCTCCTTCGAGCAATTCTCTTGCCTCAGCCTCCTGAGTAGGTGGGACTATAGGCATGCACTGCCATGCCGAGCTAACTTCTGTATTTTTAGTAAAGACAGGGTTTTGCCATGTTGGCCAGGCTGGTCTCCAACTCCTGACCTCAAGTGACCCACCCGCCTCAGCCTCCCAGAGAGCTAGGATAATAGCAGTAAGCCACCGTGTTGGCCAAAAGCCATGTATGATGCTGAGAGGCAAGCAAGGGGCCCAGAGAGGGGAAGTAGATGCATCAGAGTCACACAGCTAAGTAGCAAGGGCAGGACTCAAACTGTCAATCTAAAGAAAGACCTGGGCCCGGCGTGGTGGCTCACGCCTGTAATCTCAGCACTTTGGGAAGCCGAGGCAGGTGAATCACCTGAGATCAGGAGTTCAAGACAAGCGTGGCCAACATGGTTAAACCCTGTCTTAAATAACAAAAAAGTAAAAAATAAAGAAAGGCCTGGGCCTTGGATGCAGCATTTGCTTCCTGGCATATGGTGAAGAGAGTAACCCTGGATCAACAGGGCTGGTTAACAGGCAAACCCGCTCTAACGAGGAAAAGGTAGAGGAAGCTAGCTGGTTGACTTCCAGAGGGCCAGAGGGGTGGCAGGATGCTGCCAGAAATGCAGAGAACAAAGAAAACATATCTGTCAGGGCCCAGAGGAGCCCTTCCATCTAGGCAGTGGTCTTGTTCTAGCTGAAGCAGCTCACTCAGCAGGCAGCTCTGCTCAGCACAGGGGCACCTGGTGCCTTTGAAGCTAACAAAATCCTTCCCTCTGGGTGTTGCCCATGTCTCCCCACCAAGCCGCCTGCCTACCCAACTTACCGTGTCTGTGAACTGGTAGGCAATGAACTTGCGCATCAAGGAAATGGCTGTGGCCCGTTCCTCCCCGATCTGGAAGATGAGAGGCAGATGAGAGAGATGACAGAATGGAGGAAAGGACACAGGAAGCGGGCAGGAGACAGCAGCAAGAAAGATAAAGGAGAGGAGAGAGAAAGGATGGACAGCCAGGAAGATGGAGGTGGGAGATAGCCAATCAGTAACACGGAGCAGCAGATGGAAACAGAAGTACTAAGTGACTGGCAGGTCACAGAGATCCGGGACAGACAAATGGACAGTTCTCCCCGACAAACCAGCTCCCTTATTCTCCCACCTCCTCCAAGCCCCAAGGTCAGAGCACATACCTTACATTTGACAGTCCACAGATTGGGATCCCTGGGCAACAGAGGAAAAGGAAGCCCTTCAGTGAAGCTGAATCTTCAGCAACAAACAGATGAACCCCCAGGGCCACCCCCTTCCTCTGTCTCCACACCCAGTATCCCCCATACTCGCTGGCTTCCCCACATTTCTACCCATGAGCAGGAGGAAAGAGAAAGTGCCACCTTGCCCTCCCTACCCCCACCATCCACCACACTGTCTGTGTTGACTCTGCCCTGACTTACTTCAGGGAGCCACCTGTTTGGGCACCATCAGCTCATATAAGATTCACACCCCAGCACTGCCCCCACCATCCCAACCCCCTTACTTGACTCCTGGGAGCAGCTGCTGCTGAGTGATGTCATCTGAGAGCTCATCAGATCCTCCATACACCCTGAAGGGAGGAGGACATTCAGGAAGGAAGGGGTGAAGCTCAGACCCCCTCCCCTTCCCACTGCTCACTGCTCACTGCTCACTGCCCCCACCTGCCCCCACCTGCCCCCACCTGCCCCCACCATGCCCTTACGTCTCTCCCACAGATGACTTGGCGTATTTCTTCATGTAATACTCGCCCAGTTCTTCTTCTCGCTGGTCCCTGGGGGAAGCAAACAGGAATTGAAAGTTGAGGAGAGTGGGTGGGCTGTCCGCCCCCAAATCTCCCACAGGGCCAATCCCACCACATGTTCTTCCTTGCCCACCTCCAGAG
Source organism: Saguinus oedipus (assembly GCA_031835075.1). Classification (NCBI taxonomy): domain Eukaryota; kingdom Metazoa; phylum Chordata; class Mammalia; order Primates; family Cebidae; genus Saguinus; species Saguinus oedipus. Next base: position 42,278,175 of record CM063187.1, on the reverse strand, counting down.
GTTTTGTAGGCGGCGAGCCCCAGAACGATCTTCATCCAGGACAACATTATCGATATTGGAGGCTAAAAAAAAATTGACAGAGGGCATGAGCAATGGCAGGTGGAGGGCAGGGGCCTGGAGAAAGTAGGGGCGTGCAGCTAAGAGGGCCAAGGTTTGGCCCTGGGGCAGGAAGATGACATCTCACAGAGAACATCCCAACCCCTTATCCCCTACTCTGTCCTACTCAGCAACCTGCTTCTTGTCAAAAACACTGGGAATGGGGCCCAGCAGCTGGGGGGGGCTTCCAGCTGTTCCCATCTCACAGTCACTGTCCAGGTACACCCTGGACTCCACCCCACCCCACCCATCGCTACCACCCACAAATGCTCAGTCCCAGACAGACACATCCATGCTTTCCCAGGCCAACAACTGGGGCAAACCTGGCCCCAGAACTCCCTGACTCTGAACCCTACGTGGGTCAGAGCCCCCAGGGCCAGACCAGGGCTGGTGGGCAGGAGGTTAGGGCAGGTGCTGCAGGAAGGAGGAAATGTCAGGATATGGGAGGAAGGTCAGGGAATCACACTTTTCAGATTCTTACCTTCAATCTCTTCTACTTGGAGGAAGAGGAGGTGGTGGTGGTGGTGGTGGTGGTGGTGGTTGTGGTGGTGGTGGTGGTGGTGGGCGAGGGCAGACAAAGTATGAGCCAAATTATAGCAGCAAAATCAACCAATGGATTGCGGGAGGGGAAGGGAGGGACACAGAAAGGTTGAAAATCAAAAGTAAAGGCCAGGCACCAGGTGGTTGGGGAGAAGCCGAAATGTATGAGGCGCACAGAACGGAAAATAACGGGGAAAGGGGGGCACTGGCCCAGGAAGTGGGGGGTATCTTGGGACAGAGCTCGCCCACCCTACAACCCCAGAAGGGATTCACTGGGCCCTGGGATCCCAAAGTCCTCTCCCCACAACATCCCCATCCCACAGCCCCACCCCCCACTCATGGGCCTAAAAGGAAAAAGCGGGGAGTTGGTCTCTCTGGGAAGGACAGAAAGAAGCGAGGTGAGGACGGTGGGGATTGGGGTGTACAGGGGATGGGGAGTGGGGGTAATGGGCTCTGAAGACCCTATCAACCACCCCCTTTCCAGGAGTCTTGTGGAGGCAGGGCCCACACACACCTTTCTCTAGGATGTCCTCTGCTCCATCCTCCCACTGGTCCTCGTCCTCATACTCATCATCGACATCTGAAATGGAAAGGCCAAGTGGTAAGGGGCAAAGGTGACCTCATAACAGATATCACGACACGAAACATCTCCTCCGGGAGACAGGCACTACGAATCCCCAGTGCACAGAGGAAGACACTAAGGCTCCAACAGGGAGGCACTCAACCGAGGTCACACCACAGAGCTGGTGTGTGCAGCAGGGTCGGGGGCACCTGCAGCTCCACCTAGCTCTGTAAGTCATCCCCTCTCCTTACTCCACCCCCAAATCCCTTAAGAAAACTAAAATCAAAGTAAGCAAGAAGAAAAGTTCCCTTCCAACTATCAAAACATGATCACTAGACAGTTTTTTAAAAGATGGCTTGTGGTCAGTTGGTTTTATGATTCTCGTCCATTTATGACAGCTAACGCTGAGAGCATACTATGCACCCTACCCTGTTCTGAGTACCTAACACAGATTCCTCATTCATCTTCCTGGCAACCCTAAGGGAGGCACTATTGCTGTATCTATTTTACAGCAAAGACTCTGAGATCCAGAGAGGTTAAGTAACTTGCCCAGAGACTCAGCTGGGATCTGAGAGGCAGTCTGGCTCCATGGTTCATGTACTTAACCTCTTCACTATGCTGCATGTACTGTTTTGTATGTATCAAACATTACACTAAAACGTAATACATGCACATAATGAAAGACTCCAACGTCTATAGAGAATGTAAGCATCAGTTAAGTCTCCCTCCCTTTTCTAACCCCCCAGTATCTCAGTCACCTTTCCCAAAGGCAACTCCATGACTAGTTTCTTGCCTAGAGATGATCTATGTACATATATGTAATGCACGTAAGGCTGCACGTGGGGTGGCTCACACCTGTAATCTCAACACTACGGGAGGCTGAAGTGGGAAGATCACTTGAGCCGAGAGTCTGAAACCAGCCTGGGCAACATAGTAAGACCTCCTCTCTACAAAAAAATTTAAAATTAGTCTAGTAGGGTCTGGTGGTGCACACCTGTGGTCCCAGCTACTCAGGAAGCTGAGGTGGGAGGATCACTTGAACCTGGGAGGTAGAGGCTGCAGTGAGCTATGATCATGCCACTGCACTCCAGCCTGGGAAACAGAGTGAGATCCTGTCTTAAAAAAGAAAAGGGCCCGGTGCAGTGGCTCATGCCTGTAATCCCAGCACTTTGGGAGGCTGAGGCGAGCAGACCACCTGAGGTCAGGAGTTCGAGACCAGCCTGGCAAACATGATGAAACACTGTCTTTACTAAAAATACAAAAATTGGCTAGGTGCAGTGGTGTGCACCTATAATCCCAGCTACTCAGGAGGCTGAAGCAGAATTGCTTGAACCTAGGAGGCGGAGGTTGCAGTGAGCCGAGACCGCACCACTGTACTCCAGCCTGGGCAACAGAGCTAGACTCTGTCTCAAAAAAAAAAAAAAAAAAAAAAAAAAAAAAGGAAGAAAAAAATGGAACTAAAAGTGGAAGCTCAGCCCTCAGCCTCTGGTCTGCACTTGCCCAGCACTGTGACATACCAGCCTCATCCAGAATGAAGCCTCCATGGCGGGGTTTCTTGGGGGGCCGGTCATCATCTTCCTCCTCCTCTTCCTCATCGTATTCCTCCTCCTCTTCCTCCTCCTCTTCTTCCTCAGGCTCTTCTTCCTTCTCACTGCCTGCCGCACTGCGCCGCTCTTCCTCTACCTACAGGGGTCAGGCAGAGTTGTGGCACCAGAATTCTACTACCCAAAATTTAAATACCATGTTCCCTACCCCAAATCTGACCTCAGATCGGCCTGGCCAATCACAGTTCCCCTGGCTCTGCATACACCCCTTTCATTCTACCCTGGCCTCCCTGGTTACCATCCTGTCTGAGCGACAGCACTGATCTCCCCAGCCACCCAATCAACACTGGGAGTTGGCCTGGGCCTCTACCTGCACTAGATCTCTTGCTCACCTTCCACCAGGTCTTTTTTTTAATTTTTATTTATTCATTTTATTTTTCGTAAGAATTCACTAACATGAAATCCACTGGGTCTTTTAAGTATAATAGCTCAATGAAACTTGGTCCTTGGGCCTCATCGCTTTCCTTTTTTTTTTTTTCTTTCAGAAGTCCTACTTTGTCGCCCAGGCTAGAGTGCCATGGCATAATCTCAGCTCACTGCAACTTCTACCTCTTGGGTTCAAGCAATTCTCCTGCCTCAGCCTCTTGATTAGCTGGGATTACAGACATGTGCCACCACAACTGGCTAATTTTTGTATTTTTTTAGTGGAGACGGGGTTTCACCATGTTGACCAGGCTGGTCTCAAACTCCTGATCTCATGTGATCCCTGCTCCTTGGTCTCTCAAAGTGCTGGGATTACAGGTGTGAGGCACAGTACCCAGCCCATCTCTTTCCATTCTACAAATCCTCAAGGCCATCTCGTTCTCTTCCTTGGCAGTGGTGGACATCTCTGTGACAGTGACTCCCATCTCTGTTTCCAGTCCACACTGCTCACCAAGATCACTGGCCACCCCTGTTGCTAATTCTGTTGCCATTCTGTATTCCCTACCATCCCAGCAGCATCTGGCACCCAAACCACACCTTCCCTGTAGAAATGCTCCTCCCTTGGCTTCTGCCATATCATGCTCTCCTGGTTTTTCTCAGCACTCCTCTTCAAGCTCCTCTTACTCTGTTCACCCCTTCAAGGCTGACATCAATTACCAGGACTCGGTCCACGCCACTTTGCTTCTCCCTCCATGCACTCTCTCCCTAGCCATCTTACCTTCCATGACTTCAGTTCCTGTCTCTGCAGGCGAACCCTCATCTGTCTCTAGACCCCCACTTTTTTCCAGAACTCAAGACCACCATGCACCAGCAGCATCCTGGATGCCTCCCCATGATGTCCTCTGAGCCCTTTCAGACCCACTGTGTCCCAAACTGACCTCAGTGTCTTCCCCTAGACCTGTGCTGGCCTCCTCCAATTACCAACAGGCACCAAATCCTCGTCCTTTCTGCCTGTGAACATCATTTCTGCAAGCCATGCTTTCCCCTAGCCCCACACCTCAGAGCCTAGGCCACGACACTACCCTCTCACACCTGGATCCTTACCCCAGCCTCCTCCCTACTCTCCTGGCCTCTAATCCCTCTTTCCATACCAGCAACAACATTAATGGATCCACACCAAACTTCAATCTTTAACCCGCTAATCTCACGACTTCTTCCATGTCATTACTACAATCCATTTATTTACCTAATACAGGTTGAACATTCCTAATCCAAAAGTCTGAAATCTGGCTAGGCACAGTGGCTCACTTCCGTAATCACAACATTATGGGGGTCCAAGGCGGGAGGATTACCTGAGGTCAGGAGTTCAAGACCAGCCTAGCCAACATGGTGAAACCCCATCTATACTAAAAATACAAAAGCTATCTCAGCATGGTGGTGGGTACCTGTAATCCCAGCTACCCGGGAGACTGAGGCAAGAGAATTGCTGTAACCTGGCAGGCAAAGGTTGCACTGAGCTGAGATTGCATCACTGCACTGCAGCCTGCCCAATGGAGCAAGATGCTGTCTCAAAAAAAAAAAAAAAAAATCTGAAACCTGAAAGCTTTCAAAATCTGCAACTGTTTCAGCACAGACATGATACTAAAAGGTCATGCTGAGGCTGGGCACAGTGGCTCATGCCTATAATCCCAGCACTTTGGGAGGCCAAGGAGGACAGATCATGAGGTCAGGAGTTCAAAACCAGCCTGGCCAACACAGTAAAACCATCTCCACTAAAAATACAAAAGAAAAATAGCTGGAGGTGGTGGCAGGCACCTGTAGTCCCAGCTACTTTGGAGGCTGAGTTAGGAGAATTGCCTAAACCTGGGGAGGTGGAGGTTGTAATGAGCTGAGATTGTGCCATTGCACTCCAGCCTGGGTGACACAGCAAGACTGTCTCAAAAACAAAAAAAAAGTCATGCTCAAAGTAAATGTTCATTGGAAGATTAGGGAATGCTCCAATGCAAATATTAAAAAAAAAAAATTTCGAAAACACTTCTAGTCCCAAGCATTTTGGATAATATTCAATATGTATTTTCTTCAAATCCATTCATGTTTTCACTTTGAAGAGAAGCATTTCTATGTTTTGCAATGTCTCAAAATTTAAAACTTTTTGAAGGTTTGTTTGTCATAAACTCAAGGTAACTATAAAGATAAAAGCAAAACAATGTTATTAAGACAGCAAAATACTGCTGCCTGCTGTAGGCTCTCAACCTAAGGCCTGTTCTCCCGCTCAAGACACAGTAGCACTAAAATGAAACTTTCTCATGACCCAGTCAAGACAAGACAAACAACTGAAAAGAAAATATTTTCACTAAATGATTCAATGTAGCTTAAGGTCTTGTCCTCATTCTACCTAAAAGCACCTCTCATCCCCAACCTAGAATATACGCTACAGTCTTGCAAAACTGTGATCTAAAATGTGAACCTGACCATTTGGTCCCCTGCCCAGCTCCTCAGCCAGCCCGGACTAGAAGCACATGCTCTGCCCACTGCCTTTCCCCCTTTCCCACCCTTCAGGACTGCCTCCCGCAAACAGCAGGTCTCAGCTGCACTGAACTACTTGGACCATGCTCTCTCAGTGCTGCTCATCATCCATGCTGGTTCTCTGCATAAAGAGTTCCCTCTGGGCCAGGCACTGTGGCTCACGCCTGTAATCCCAGCATTTTGGGAGGCCGAGGAGGGTGGACTGCCTGAGATCAGGAATTCAAGACCAGCCTGGCCAACATAGAGAAACCCCATCTGTACTAAAAATACAAAAAAATCAGCTGGGCATGGTGGCAGACGCCTGTAATCCCAGGAACTCGGGAGGCTGAGGCAGGAGAATCACTTAAACCTAGGAGGCAGAGGTTGCAGTGAGCCAACATAGCACCACTGCACTTGGGCCTGGACGACATAGCAAGACTTCAACTCAAAACACACACGCGCACACACACACACACACACACACACACACACACACGAGAATCACTTAAACCTAGGAGGCAGAGGTTGCAGTGAGCCAACATGGCGCCACTGCACTTGGGCCTGGACGACATAGCAAGACTTCAACTCAAAACACACACACACACACACACACACACACACACACACACACACACACACACACACGTAGCTCATTATTTGCCATCACTACTCGTCTAGCCACAGAACCCTGTCCTTCAAAGACCATATCACCATTTGGCTGTCTGAAAAGACCATATAGTCCTATCTGGCTGTGGGGACAGGCTTCACACTGCCCTCCTGCCTCACCTGGTAACTGAATTGGAGCCAGCAGGGGGTTCAAGTGTGGTGTAGTGTTGGGGAAGTGAGACTAGTACAATGCAAACCAGAACGTCACAGACAGGAAATGGAACTGGGGATCTTGGTCTCATTACCACCAGACTTTAACCACCAAGCAGGGTCTCCAAGCCATGAGTCAGAGACCAAGAACTCAGGGCTGCAGCTTGGAGGAAACGCCCTCTCTGTCACTCTCCCACTAATTCCTCCCCCACCACAGCATCCCTATTTCTCCAACTCTTCACTGGAAGCCTGGAAACCAGGCACTCCCCAAAGGGCGCCACAAAGACTGGCAATCAAATGTCCACAGAGGATAAGCAGGCAACACAAATGAGTGGGAAAAGTCACCCAAAACACACGGCACTCTCCGTCTACTGAACGTTTTCCAGAACACAGCCATATGCAACCTTTTCCTTTTCTTCACTCTGCCACAAGGCAAGCAAGATGATAAATGGCAACTTATATACCCTGGGAACTGGAGAAAATTCCCAGTTGTAAGCAGCACAGCCGCTCATGGAGCAAAGGGTTGCTCTGCAGAACAACCCTGGGTCCCAGGCTGCCAGCTCCATCCATTTTCCCAGAAAAAGCAAGAAATCTTAATCTTTATGTGAAATCTCCCTCACAAGCATTGGCAACTAATTTTAAAAAGCCAACTTAAGTTTTTATACATCAAATAAGAGATCTATAAACACCGTGTCATCTGTTTACTGGTTTCTAACTGCTACCTACTAAAGTCAATTCCAAAAAAGCAAAGATTTCCTACCAGACACCAGGGAAGTGGAACACAGCAGCAGATGCAAACGCTGATTTGTTCAACAAATGAATAAAACAAAAGCAAGTTTAAAAAGAGGAGGCCGGGCGCGGTGGCTCGCGCCTATAATCCCAGCACTTTGGGAGGCCGAGGCAGGTGGATCACGAGGTCAAGAGATCAAGACCATCCTGGTCAACAAGGTGAAACCCCATCTCTACTAAATATACAAAAATTAGCTGGGCATGGGGGCACACACCTGTAGTCCCAGCTACTCAGGAGGCTGAGGTTGCAGTGAGCCAAGATCATGCCACTGCACTCCAGCCTGTGCAACAGAGCAAGATGCCGTCTGAAAAAAAAAACAAAAAGGATAATGGGAAATAAAATAACATTTGAAATCAGAAACACCCCAGGAAATGATTGTTTTTTGGTTCCTGAAACTGAGGGACTCAACAGATCCAAAGCCAGAGTGATCCTTTCAAAACATTAGATCCCATCTTCTACCTGCTCACATTTTCATGGTTGCATTTTGCTCAGGTAAGGCCAAATTCCTTACCACAGCCTTCAAGATCCTATATGACCTGGCTCCCATAAATTCTTTGTTGCACTCACTCTGTTCCAACTGGAACCCCTTTTTTGTGGGGAGGTGGGGAGACAGAGTCTCACTCTGTCACCCAGGCTGCAGTGCAGTGGCACCATCACAGCTTACTGCACCTTCACCTTCTGGCTCAAGCGATCTTCTCATCTCAGCTTCCAGAGTAGCTGGGACTACGGGAACTGCCACCATGCTCAGCTAAATTTTTTTTTTTTTTTTTTTTTGAGACGGAGTTTCACTCTTGTTACCCAGGCTGGAGTGCAATGGCGTGATCTCAGCTCACCGCAACCTCCGCCTCCTGGGTTCAGGCAATTCGTCTGCCTCAGCCTCCTGAGTAGCTGGGATTACAGGCATGCGCCACCATGCACAGCTAATTTTTTGTTTTTTTTTTTTTTTTTAGTAGAGATGGGGTTTCACCATGTTGACCAGGATGGTCTCGATCTCTTGACCTCGTGATCCACCCACTTCGGCCTCCCAAAGTGCTGGGATTACAGGCTTGAGCCACCACACCCAGTCTCAGCTAATTTTTTTTTCTTTTTTCTTTTTTTGTCTTCAGTGGTTGGCTATCAGCTAATTTTTTTATATTTTTGTAGATACAGGGTCCCACTATATTGCCCAGATTGCCCTCGAAATTCTAGGCTCAAGATCTAGGCCTCTCAAATCCTCGTTAATCCTTGAACACAGCAAACACACTGCCATCTTTCCACCTGCTGGTCCCCCTCACTGGAACACTCCACTTCCAGCTAACCACAACCCACTCCCTCAATCATTGTTCAAATGTCACCCCTCAGACTCAGGTTGATGACCCTATTTCAAGTGCAACCAGGACTCTCCACTCCCCTTCTCTATTCTCCTTTTCTCCAGAGTATCTTCCAGCTCACTATATGGTATATTTATTGGCTATGTTTATTTACATTCTCGAAGGCAGAAATTTTTTAAATCTGCTTTGTTTACTGGTGTACCCCAAGGGCAAAGAATTGCGCCTGGTATATAGCAGGCACTACAAATTTATTTCTGGAATGACTAGACGTAACTAAAAAAAATAACTAATGCTAAGTGCTTACTATATACACACAGAGTAAACTTTAAAAACATCACCTGTTATCTCACTGGACCTGGATCATCTCTGGCCTCCAGAACCTGTCCCTTTGCTTGACTTCAACTTGCGTACTTCTCTGCCTCTTGCAACAATCTGGGATCTCCCAGAAGCCAGAGCTCGCTGTGAACCCCTCGAGCCTCCCACAGGGGCCTTTCTGCCCCGAGTCCTGTCCCCAGGCACAGTATCTCCCCCAGCGCCCCTGCCACAGACCTCGGCCTCCTCGCCGTCACTACTGCGCTCGCTGTCCTCCTCCTCGGAGAAGTTGCTGTCCTCGCTGTCCGACATCTTCCGCTACTGCGGGAAAAGACGGCAGCCTCAGCGTGTCCCACAATCCTGAGCGCCACCTCGAGCCTCAGTTTCCCCGCTGGTTCCCTGGGAGAAGAAAACCCCTTAGCGCACTTCCGGCAGCCTCGTTTTGGCAATTGTGAACTGGAGTGCGGACCCCCTCCTACGCCACATGTTAGACCTTCCCAGTTTCCGAATCCGCTCCCTACACCTACCCGGCCCCCGGATGCCCCCGGAACTGCCACCTCTGCACCTACACTTAACGCTCGGGCTCCACCTCCGACTTCGGTACCAGCTGCACTTCGCACGACGCCTGCCTGGCTAGGGCTGACGGGTCCTCTCGCGAGAACCCACCCATTGGCCTCGCCTAACGCGAGATTTCCGGGGCTGGCCCGGGCGACTCACTTTTGGGTCGCCATCTTGAGAGAGGCAGGGCTGGCTTAGGCAGAGTGCGCGGCCTACATCTGTGGAGGGTCAGGCGAGGAAAAGTATTTTTACCCTGCCGACTAAGGCCTTTTCCAGGCTGGAACTCGTGTTTGAATTGAGTGAGCCGTTTGTTCGTTAGTCCAGGCCACTAGCGCGATATGCCAAGCCGCGAGGAGGCGGGGAATCAGCGAACAGCAAATTAGAAAAGAAACCAGGCTTATATCCTAGGCCCTCTAAAGCATCCCCATGAGATAAGTATCCCCATTTTGCAGAGAACGCTGAAGCTCAGTGGAAAGCAGCAGACTCAAGCCTCCTCGCCAAGTCTGAGAGACCGTGAAGCCCTTGTTTTCTTTTTCTTTCTTCTTATTTGTTGTAGAGTTGGGGTCTCACTATGTTGCCCGGGCTGGTCTCAAACTCCTGGGCTCAAGCCATCCTCCGGCCTCGGCTTCCCAAAGTGCTGAGATTACAGGCGTGACGTGGCGCGCCGACCCAAGCCCCTGTTTTTCTTTCCAGGCTCCCTACGTTCAGTTAAAGGAGAATTTATTTATTAGTAATACGGTTGACGAGTGGTGGCAGAAAGGACAGGTGTAAGGGAGAGATGAAAAATGAACCTGAAAATCAACAGGAAGAATTTTTAACAAAAAAAAAAGAGAAAAATGAACCTTCGCCTGTAAACCCAGTGCTTTGAGAGGCTGAGGCAGGAGGATCACAAGGTCAGGAGTTCAAGACCAGCCTGGCCAAGACGGTGAAACTAAAAATACAAAAGTTAGCCAGGTGTGGTGGTGGACACCTGTAATCCCAGCTACTGGGAAGGTGAGGCAGAAAATTGCTTGAACCCGGGAGACAGGTTGCCGTGAGCTGAAGTCGCACCACTGCACTCCAGCCTGGGCAGAGTGAGACTCCGTCTCTAAAATAAAATAACCTCAGAAGCCTTCAGGACATATTGGTAAATTTTCTCACATAGGTATGACACTCTGGATTCAGTTTACCTAAGCCTAATATATGCCTACTTAGTTACTGGGGAATGGGGTGCAGTTATGATGGAAACAGGCAGTGAATATACTTACAGGTGTGTGTGTGTGTCTCCCCAAAAACACACACTCCCCAATCCAGCAATCCCAAATTGAATCCAAGATGGATTGGGGATGGGCTAGGCACTCTATAAAAAGATGTTTCCCCAGTGGCTCACACTTGTAATCCCAGCACTTTGGGAGGCCAAGGCAGGCAGATCACCTGAGGTTGGGAGTTCGAGACCAGCCTGATCAACATTGAGAAACCCCATCTACTAGAAATACAAAATTAGCTGGGCATGGTTGTGCATGCCTGTAATCCCGGCTACTTGGGAGGCTGAAGCAGGAGAAATGCATGAACCTGAGAAGCAGAGGTTGCAATGAGCCGAGGTTGCGCCATTGCATTCCAACCTGGGCAGTAAGAGTGAAACTCCATCTCAAATTTAAAGAAAGAAAGAAAAAAGGTGTTTCCCCATTTTCCCTTCCATAAGCTTGGTTCCTTTCAATACCAGCTCTTGAAAATAGGATTCTACATATAAAATCACTACGGATACTACTGCAGAAAGGCATTCACTCCAGAAAAGAGAGGGCACAGTCATTTTCCCCCACCATGGTAATTTCTTCCTTGGTAGATCCGTGGTTCTGAACTCTCAGTAGCACATCAGAATACTTCAGATGATTTTAGAAAGACAGAGTTGCATAACAGCCCTGGACTGGAAACAACCCAATGTCTATCATGAGGAGAACAGATACATTTTGGGCCAGGCGTGGCCCATGCCTGTAATCTCAGCATTTGGGGAGGCTGAGGCAAGCAGATAGCCTGAGGTCAGGAGTTCAAGACTAGCCTTGCCAACATGGTAAAACCCCATCTCTACTAAAAATACAAAAATTAGCCAGCCATGATGGCACACGCCTATAATCCCAGCTACTTGGGTGGCTGAGGCAGAATTGCTGGAACCTGGGAGGTGAACTGGGCATGGTGGCTCACATCTGTAATCCCAGCTTTTTGGGAGGCTGAGGTGGGTAGATCACCTGAGGTCAGGAGTTCGAGATCAGCCTGACCAATATGGTGAAACCCCATCTTAAAAAAAATGAACCTGGGAGGCAAAGGTTGCAGTGAGCGGAGATTACGCCACTGCATTTCAGCCTGGGTGACAGAGCGAGACTCCCTCTCAAAAACAAACAAAACGGTCGGGCTCGGTGGCTCAAGCCTGTAATCCCAGCACTTTGGGAGGCTGAGGCGGGTGGATCACGAGGTCAAGAGATCGAGACCATCCTGATCAAAATGGTGAAACCCCGTCTCTACTAAAAAAAAAAAAAAATACCAAAAAAAATTAGCTGGGCATGGTGGCGCATGCCTGTAATCCCAGCTACTCAGGAGGCTGAGGCAGGAGAATTGCCTGAACCGCAGCAGAGCCGAGATCGCGCCATTGCACTCCAGCCTGGTAACAAGAGCTAAACTCTGTCTCAAAAAGAAAAAAAAAAAAAACGGCCGGGCGCGGTGGCTCACGCCTATAACCCCAGCACTTTGGGAGGCTGAGGCGGGTGGATCATGAGGTCAAGAGATCGAGACCATCCTGGTCAACAAAGTGAAACCCTGTCTCTACTAAAAATACAAAAATTAGCTGGGCATGGTGGTGCGCACCTATAGTCCCAGCTACTCGGGAGGCTGAGGCAGGAGAATTGCTTGAACCCAGGAGGCAGAGGTTGCAGTGAGCCGAGATCATGCCATTGCACTCCAGTCTGGGTAACAACAGCAAAACTCCGTCTCAAAAAAACAAAAACCAAATTGCGATACATCCATCCATGCAATGGAATAGTAACAACTACTGATACACACATGAATAAATCTCCAAAACATTATGCTGAGTGAAAGAAGCCAGACATCAGGAGATGTACAGCATGATTACATTCATGTGAAACTCCAGAGCAAGCAAAACCAACCTATGCACACAATGCAGATTAGTGGATGTCTGGGGCTGGCGATGGAGGTGGAAATTGACTGGGAAGGGAGATAAGGAATGCTTTGGGGTGATGGAAATGTGGTCATCCAGTGCACTCCAGACTGGGAGACAAAGGGAGACTCTGTCTCAACAACAACAACAACAAAAAATCAGGTGAGGTGGCTCATGTCTGTAATGCCAGCACTTTGGGAGGCTGAGGCAGGAGCATCACTTGAGTCCAGGTGTTCAAGATTAGCCTGGTCAATAAAAGGTAATCCCATCTCTACACAAAAGTACAAAAATTAGCTGAACATGGTGGCATGCACCTATAGCCTTAGCTATTTGGGAGACTGAGGTAGGAGAGTCACTTGAGCCTGAGAAATCAAGTCTGCAACGAGCTGTGATCGTGCCACTGCCCTCCAGCCTGGGTGACAGATTTGATTTAAAGGCCAAAATATATGGACAGATGCCAAGTCCAGCCTGTGCTGCATAGCGAAACCTTGTCATTAAATAATAATAATAGATGCTCAGGCTCCACCAGAGACCAGTTATAAAATTATCTGGGCTGGGATCTGGCCATAGTATTACTTGAAAGTTCTTCAAGTGGTAATTATTTGTAGACAGGGATGTGAGCCACAGGACCCTCCCTGTTCTCCAGGACAGGGATGAGGTTAAAGAACACCTGTGGGCCGGGCGCCATGGCTCGTGCCTGTAATCCCAGCACTTTGGGAGGCCGAGGCCGAGGCCAGTGGATCACGAGGTCAAGAGATCGAGACCAACCTGGTCAACATGGTGAAACCCCGTCTCTACTGAAAATACAAAAAATTAGTTGGGCATGGTGGCGCGTGCCTGTAATCCCAGCTACTCGGGAGGCTGAGGCAGGAGAATTGCCTGAACCCAGGAGGCGGAGGTTGCGGTGAGCCGAGATCACGCCATTGCACTCCAGCCTGGGTAACAAGAGCGAAACTCCGTCTCAAGAAAAAAAAAAAGAATACCTGTGCACTTCTCTGTCCCTTCCCGGAAGAAAGAGAAGAGGGAGAATCTAAAAGAGAGTGAAAATGGGGCAGGAAAGGCAATTTATCCAACTCCCTACCCAAGAAGTCAGAGACTTCAGATTTCACCTTACTCTCCTCCTTTCCTCTTCCCCTTGGCTCCTAGGGCTCCATGGGGTGTCCTCTGGACTAGAGGGAAGAGAAGGCTTGGAGTTTGGGACTTGGAGCTGGAGACTGTTTCCTCTCTCTCTACCCAGCCTCTCTAGGTGTACCTGGAAACCCATGTCTTCCAAGGCTCATGCTGTTGTAGGGTGCCAATCACAAGCTCCCTGTAATAACTCCAAGAATTTTCCCAGAAAGAGGGGGACAGTCTGGAGATGTCATTTACAGGGCAAGCAAAGGCCCTGGCTGGCCACCCACAGCTGGAGCCTCAGAGCATCTAGCAGGTGCTGTAGCTGGAACACAGCAGTTCCCACAGATGGTCCCTCCTCAAACCCAATCACAGACAGCTCCAGCCTGAAGCAGCCTAGAGACTCAGCAGGACAAACAGTGGAGACAAGTGACCTGGTATCTATGAGCAAGGGCATGAGCCCAAGTCCCCACTCCCAAGCTTTCTTTCTTGTGGCCTGGCACAAACCACTTCTCTGGGTCTCAGTTTCCTCATTTGTAAATAGGGCTCTGGATAATCCCTGCCTTAAGGGTTGACACTAGCCCATACTGTACTTACGTGCAAATTAGAAAAAGACACTTGGCCAGGCACGGTAGCTCATGCCTGTAATCCCAGCACTTCAGGAGGCTGAGGTGGGCAGATATCGGGTCAAGAGATCGAGACCATCCTGGCCAATGCAATGAAACCTCATCTCTATTTTTTTTTTTTTTTTAAAGATGGGGTTTCACCATCATGGCCAGGCTGGTCTTGAACTCCTGACCCCAGGTGATCCACCCACCTCGGCCTCCCAAAGTGCTAGGATTATAGGCATGAGCCACAGTGCCCGGCCCCCATCTCTATTAAAAATAAAAAATTCAGCCAGGCGTGGTGGTTCACACCTGTAATCCAAGCACTTTGGAGGCCAAGGTGGGCAGATCACCTGAGGTCGGAAGTTCAAGACCAGGGTGACCAACCTGGTGAAACCCCGTCTTTAAAAAAATAAAAAATAAAAAAATTTGGCCGGGCACAGTGGCTCACGCCTGTAATCCCAGCACTTTGGGAGGCCGAGGTGGGTGGATCATGAGGTAAAGAGATCGAGACCAACCTGGTCAACATGGTGAAATCCCGTCTCTACTAAAAATACAAAAAATTAGCTGGGCGTGGTGGCGCGTGCCTGTAATCCCAGCTACTCAGGAGGCTGAGGCAGGAGAATTGCCTGAACCCAGGAGGCGGAGGTTGCGGTGAGCCGAGATCGCGCCATTGCACTCCAGCCTGGGTAACAAGAGCAAAACTCCGTCTCAAAAATAAATAAATAAATAAATAAATTTTTAAAGCGAAAATTAATTAATTAATTAATTAAAAATTCAGTGGCTCACGCCTGTAATATCAGCACTTTGGGAGACTGAGGCAGGTGGATCACAAGGTCAGGAGATCAAGACCATCCTGGCCAACATGGTGAAAACCCGTCTCATTTAAAAAAAAAAAAAAGGAAGAAAAAAATACAAAAATTAGCCAGGTGTGGTGGTGCGTACCTGTAGTCCCAGCTACTCAGGAGGCTGAGGCAGGAGAATCCTTTGAACATGGGAGGCAGAGGTTGCAGTGAGCTGAGATCTTGCCACTGCACTCCAGCCTGGCAACAGAGTGAGACTCCGTCTCAAAATATATGTATATTAGCCATTCTTGGTGTTATGTGTACGTGGTCTCAGCTACTCTGGAGGCTGAGGTGGGAGGATTGCTTAAGCCTAAAAGGTCGAGACTGCAGTGAGCTGTGATTATGTCACTGGTCACTGCACTACAGCCTGGGTGACAGAGCAAGACCCTGTCTCAAAAAAAAAGAAAAGAGGGCCGGGTGCGGTGGCTCACACCTGTAATCCCAGCACTTTGGGAGGCCGAGGTGAGTGGATCACGACGTCAAGAGATTGAGACCATCCTGGTCAACATAGTGAAACCCCGTCTCTACTAAACATACAAAAAAATTAGCTGGGCATGGTGGCGCGTGCCTGTAATCCCAGGTACTCAGGAGGCTGAGGCAGGAGAATTGCCTGAACCTAGGAGGTGGAGGTTGCAGTGGGGTGAGATCGTGCCATTGCACTCCAGCCTGGGTAACAAGAGCGAAAGAGCGAAACTGCATCTCAAAAAAAAAAAAAAAAAAAAAAAAAGACCTTCCTTTTTGAAGTTCCATCTACCTTGTCTTGATTTTATTAGAACAAAATACTTTACTGCCATCTGCTGGAAACTGACAAATATGCAAACCTACAATGTCCAGGATGTGAATACCGCACTGTCTTTGTAGATGTGAGATCCTTGTGCAGTGTACAACATTCACATCCATACATGGAGGTCCTGTCTATATCTTATATGATTGGTGTGAAGAGTAAATAAGCTAACATACTTAAAGCATTTAAGCCAATACCTGGCGCGGAGCAAGCATTATTTACATGTAGCTGTGGTCATCATCCTTTCTTGTTATTATATGCCTGTCCTTACTCTAGGTGTCAGAGACAGCAGTGAGCACAATGTATCTGTCAAGGGCTGGGGGCTGGGTCAGGAGCCAGTCCCACTACCTCTTTCCTGCAACATATTCATATGGTCACACAGCTACCCACACACGGAGACCACTGAATTCTCTCTAAACCTCCAGCTACAGAAAGAAGCAAATTCAGTACTCACCAAGAGATAATTTGGGGTGTATAAAGTGCCATCATTTTTGTTTCCCTACAAATCAGGGGTAAGGACGAGAATCAGATCTTGAAGGGAAAGAGGCTGACCCTTCCTCAAACCCCATCAATTAGCCCACCCATGTCTGCTGGCTCCACTCCCCACTCACTAGTATGTTCACGAGGGCCACAAAGAAGTAAAAAGGCTCCCTCCAGCAGAGGGGCATTCCTAGGCCCTCCCAGGGCTGCACAAGCAGGAGGATGATGAACAGAGGCAACATGGACACCTTGCTTATTCCCAGGCCTTCTCTGGTGCTTGGCCTGGGGTTCTGGAAAAGATAGGTACAAGAAGGGGGAGCAGACTGGAAGGCTGAAGTGGATGAGGGGAACTCTCCTCCACCCCCATCCCATCCCCTACTTGCTCCACTCAAGCCACAGATAATTCAGGGAGTGTGCTCATAAAGCCTGGGGAGCTGGGTGCGATGGCTCAAGCCTGTAATCCCAGCACTTTGGGAGGCCGAGGCAGGTGGATCATGAGGTCAAGAGATCAAAACCATACTGGTCAACATGGTAAAACCCTGTCTCTACTCAAAATACAAGAAATTAGCTGGGCATGGTGGCGTGTGCCTGTAATCCCAGCTACTCGGGAGGCTGAGGCAGAAGAATTGCCTGAACCCAGGAGGTGGAGGTTGTGGTGAGCCGAGATCGCGCCATTGCACTCCAGCCTGGGTAACAAGAGTGAAACTCCGTCTGAAAAAAAAAAAAGCCTGGGGAAAGATGGTGACCCCAGAGTCAGGAGGGCTTAGATCAGAGGGCTTCCTGACTCCCAAGCTTAGGGAAGATAGGAGAGTAAGCAAGTGTGTGAAGCTCAACCTGGAGAGACTAGAGAACCTGAACTCCCCTGCCCAACAGGCCCAAAGACAGTACAGGTTAGGCTGGGCCTGGTGGCTCACACCTGTAATCCTCCCAGGATCAAGCCATTCTCCTGCCTCAGCCTCCCGTGTAGCTGGGATTACAGGCACCCACCACTATGCCCAGCTAATTTTTGTATTTTTACTAGAGACAGGGTTCACCATGTTGGCAGGCTGGTCTCAAATCCTGGGCTAAAGTGATCCTCTCACCTTGGCCTCCCAAAGTGCTGGGATTACAGGCATGAGCCACTGCACCTGGCCTCTGTCTCAAGTATTTTGGAAACTTCGTGCCTGCATTTATCTCTTTTTGTCTGAGGGTTGGTCTCTCTCCCTCTAAATCTGTCACTGGGCTTGTTTATGGGGTCCATCTCTTGACTGTCCCAGTCTCTTCCTTTTCTCCTCCTCTTCTCCCTTGGCCCCTTCATCTCTCTCTCCTCCACATGTGCCTACATTTCTCTGGGCTACGTCTCTATGTCCCTCTGTGTCAGCCTCTCTTCCTCTGTCCCTCCCCACAGCCTCTCCCCCTCACCCTTTTAGAGCAGGACTCTGAGCTGGATGTTCCTTCTGGCCCCAGACCTGCCCTCCAGTGTCTCCCTGTCTCCACCCTCTTTGGCAAGGTGACCCTGTACTGCCAGAGAAACTGAGGCAACTGTGGGCTCCCTCTGGCCCTAAGAGAGGACCTTCTTGGCTGGGGAGACTCCTGGTGAAGAAAGAAGCAGGGACATCTGCTGGGGAGCCTGGGGACATCCCAATCCTAGGGTTCCTCAGATGGGGTTATGGGGCTGGGAATGGAGAATTCTGTGGGGAGGAGGCCTAGTGGAGGGTGACTTGGGGGAGCAGAAAGAGATGACTGGGAAATTCTAGAGAAAGTCTAGGGGCCAGGTATGGTGGCTCATGCCTGTAATCCCAGCACTTTCTTTGAGAGGCTGAGGCAAGTGGATCACTTGAGGTCAGGAGTTTGAGACCAGTCTGGCCAACATGATGAAACTTTGTCTCTACTAAAAAAATTTAAAAAATAGGCCGGGTGCGGTGGCTCAAGCCTGTAATCCCAAGGCGAGTGGATCACGAGGTCAAGAGATTGAGACCATCCTGGTCAACATGGTGAAACCCAGTCTCTACTAAAAATACAGAACATTAGCTGGGCATGGTGGCGTGTGTCTGTAATCCCAGCTACTCTGGAGGCTGAGGCAGGAGAACTGCCTGAACCCAGGAGGCGGAGGTTGCCGTGAGCCGAGTATGCGCCATTGCACTCCAGCCTGGGCAACAAGAGTGAAACTCTGTCTCAAAAAAAAATAAATAAATAAATTTAAAAAATAAATAGAAAAATTAGCTGGGTGTGGTGGTGCATGCCTGTAATCCCACCTACTAGGGAGGCTAAGGCAGGAGAATTGCTTGAACCAGGGAGGCAGAGGTTGCAATGAGCAGAGATCATGCCACTGTACTCCAGCCTGGGAGACGGAGGGGGACTCCATGTCAAGAAAAAAAGAGATTCTAGGGTGGGGACCTGGAAGAGGTGAATTCTTGGGGGAGGGTCTATGAGGAGAGGGGAATTCTAAGGGGAGGGAAACTCCAGGGGAGGCAGTTGTTGGGGAGAGGAGTCTCGGAAGGGAAATAAATTCAGGAGAAAGGCAGATTTTGAGGGATGGGTCTCTGAGAGAGATTTTGTGGATTTGCGGGGCGGGGTGTTATGGGAAAGGGACATTTGCTGGGAAGGGAGATTCTGGAGGAGGGAGATTCCAGAAGTACTGA
Organism: Saguinus oedipus; assembly: GCA_031835075.1. Lineage (NCBI taxonomy): Eukaryota > Metazoa > Chordata > Mammalia > Primates > Cebidae > Saguinus > Saguinus oedipus. The sequence goes on along the minus strand of CM063187.1, from coordinate 42,259,129 downwards.
GTCCTGACAAGAGGAAGATTCTGGGAAGGGTGACTGAGGGGACGAGGACCGAGTGGAGGGAGATTCAAGCAAAAGGGGGAGAGGTCTAAGTTGAGGGCTCTGAAGAGGGGCATTTGGGGGTGTCCTTCCGAGAGGATTAGGGGAAACATTCTGGGAAGAAGAGAAAGGAGGGAAATTTTGGTGAAAGGGAGATTCTGGGGGGAGGGGGCCCTGAGGGGGAAAGGATTCTGGAATAGGATCCCGAAGGAGGGGGATTCTAGGGAGGACAGGATTCTGGGAATCCTACGTCTGAGAATCCAGCCAGATTCCTTGCAGTAGATTCCAGAGGGAAGATTCTGATGGCGGGGGATTCGGGGAGGAGGGAGTCCAGAAGAGAGAAGGATTACAGGTGGTGGGAGGGTGGGAACTGATTTACAGAACGGGCGAAGGGAGATTATTAAAAAACCAGAACGCAAAGGAGAGCTGCGACAACCGCCGACTACAGAGGACGCGAAGCACATTCCCTCACCATTCCCCAGTCCACACAAGACACTCCCAAGCTCCGCCTCTTTCGCCCACAGTGCTCGTCCCTTCCGCCACACAGGGCCCGCCCCCTCAGCTCCTAGGGGCCGCAGATTAGACGCCTCGCCCCTTAGCTGCAACAGAAGCCGTAAAGCTCTCTCCCGTCGCGACACAACTCTCCAGGCGCCTGCGCAGACCCTGAAAAGTGGCTAGGGTGGCCCCGAGCTTTCCTTTTCCGGTTGCGGCGCCGCGCGGTGAGGTTCTCTGTACCGCGTTCACAGCCATGCCGTCCAAGGGTCCGCTGCAGTCCGTGCAGGTCTTCGGACGCAAAGTGAGCCAGACGTCGGATGAGAAAGGGAGGGAAAGGAGGAGGCCGGTGGGCAGGAAGCTAAGGGGGAACATGGGAGCTGGAATCCGAGCTCAGGCAGCCCCGCTTTCCCTTGTGTTCCACAGAAGACAGCTACAGCTGTGGCGCACTGCAAACGCGGCAATGGCCTCATCAAGGTGAACGGGCGGCCCCTGGAGATGATCGAGCCGCGTACCCTCCAGTACAAGGTGCTGGGATCAGTCACGGGCGTTGAGTGGAGGGAGGAGTCTTGGAGATGAGATGTGGCTGTTGAAAACTGAAGGCTGGTATCGACAATGGGATGTTGAAGCTGTTTGGGGTGTAGGAAAGTGGGATATTTGGCAGTAGAGCTGGGTTTTGGTTCAGCAGATGTAAAAGTTGAGATGCGGATATTGAAGATTAAGGGTTCACCTTGAAAACTGGAATGTTTGGAAGATCACCGAACTGGGGTGGACCCAAAGGATGGGGGGACATCGGCTTCTTAGTTTTATTTTCACAAGGATCAATGTTTTGATTCTGATAAATCCCAAGTGTCTAAAACAGGGTTTAGACATTGTAAGTGCTCAGTATGTATTAAAATAACTTGAATTTTATTTATTTTTTTGAGACGGAGTCTCGCTCTGTCGCCCAGGCCGGAGTGCAGTGGCTGGAGTGCAATGGCGCGCTCTCGGCTCACTGTAACCGCCACCTCCTGGGTTCAAGCAATTCTCCTGCCTCACCCTCCTTGGTAGCTGGAAGTACTGGTGCACACCACCACACCCGGCTAATTTTTGTGTTTTTAGCAGAGACGGGGTTTCACTATGTTGGCCGGGCTGGTCTAGAGCTCTTGGCCTCAGGTTATCCACCCGCCCCAGCCTCCCAAAGTGCTGGGATTACAGGCGTGAGCCACTGCGCCCGGCCAAATTTGGGTTTGTTTAAATGCTTGCTCACGAAAGGGATTCTTCTGCTACTTTTCCCTTCTCTGACTCTGTAAAGGGGCTTGCAGTGACAGACTGGTCCCCATCCTGTAGGAGTACTTTGAGGCCAGTGGTGGCAGAAACCACAGAGGCAAGGGGAAGCCCAGTGAGATGGCAGAGCTGTGCAGCATGTAGCATTCCTCCTGTTCCTTTAGCTGCTGGAGCCAGTTCTGCTTCTCGGCAAGGAGCGATTTGCTGGTGTGGATATCCGGGTCCGTGTGAAGGGTGGCGGTCACGTGGCCCAGATTTATGGTGAGTCCTAGGAACTGGGCGCATGAGGGAGATTGCTCTGGGAGGGAGGCCTTCACAAAGCTCCTGTACCCTTTAATTTTGTGTCTTCTTCACAGCTATCCGTCAGTCCATCTCCAAAGCCCTGGTGGCCTATTACCAGAAATGTGAGTGAGCGTGGGTCCTTCCCATGAGGTGGGTGGGAATGTAGGGATCAAGTCAAGGACTCTGCTTAACTAAACCTTCATTCCTACTCTTCTCACAAGATGTGGATGAGGCTTCCAAGAAGGAGATCAAAGACATCCTCATCCAGTATGACCGGACCCTGCTGGTAGCTGATCCCCGGCGCTGTGAATCCAAAAAGTTTGGAGGCCCTGGTGCCCGTGCTCGCTACCAGAAATCCTACCGATAAGCGCATCCTGGTGATGAAAGTTCACCTGTATAATAAAGTTTTTGAGGGATTTTACTGTTTCAAGAACTGTGTGTGGCTTTATGTGTTGGTAGTGCGTGTTTAACCAGGCAGAATGCAGAAAACACTCTCGACTTAATGCCAGTCTGGATTTTAACCCTATCCAGAAGTGGTCACACTGGGCTTGGTGTGGATGGGTGAGGCAGAAGGTAGGGGGTCTCTGTCTCCGCACTTCCAGTAGAGAGTCCAGTGTGCAGACACAGCTGAGGTGACAGTGGTTTGGGGCCACTGGTGGCTATAGACCTTGGTGGATATATGGGTCATCCTTGTGGGTGTCTATTTTTTCAATCCATTTACTGCGTCACAATGGCATTGGGAAAGAACAGAGGAAATGTGTAAGATCAATCTTTATGATGAAACAAGGTCTCATTCTTTACCTCAGGCTACAGTGCAGAGGTACAATCACTAACTGGCCTTGAATTCCTGGGCTCAAAGGGTCTGCCTTCCTCAGCTGTGACTCCAGGTTTGGTTTTTGTTTTTTTGGAGACAGTCTTGCACTGTTGCCCAGGCTGGAGTGCAATGGCGCCATCTCTGCTCACTGCTGCCTCTGCCTCGCTGGTTCAAATGATTCTGCTTCAGTCTCCCAAGTAGCTGGGATTATAGGTGCCTGCCACCATGCCAGGCTAATACTATATTTTTAGTCGAGATGGGCTTTCACCATGGGGACCAGGGTCTGCTGGCCGGTAGAAGAGTAGCTGGGGAGGCCATGTTGTGAGTTTTCAGGTGCATATTGCCTCGACTTGCTCATTTGGTTCCCTTGAACACCTGTGCTGGGCCATGTGCTCATCTTGGGGCCCTGGGTGACCACAGCCCTCTTCCCCCTCCTAAGGAATCACAGATGAGGCAAGGGTTGCTGCCCATGCTGGAGGAGGAGTTGGGCTTCCAAGCACAGTGCATCCTCAGCGTCTTGTATAGGTGCCTGGAAACGGACTTAAGCAAAACAAGCAGATCCTGGAATAACAGTCCTTAACATTGTTTAAAAGTTGGCTTCTTTATGCATCCTTTCCCTTAAGGTCACCGTTTCCAAGAACCCATTGATGACGTTAAGTGAGGGCTTGTTGAGTGGCTAATGACTCATGAAGCTAGTGAACTCAATTGGGGAATGCAGTGATCTCTGCTTCCTAGTTCCTAGTTCTCCACAGCCAATAGGGAAGTCCTGCTCTTAAATGCTGAGGGTGGGGCCGGTTCTGGTGGCTCAGGCCTGTAATCCCAGCACTTTGGGAGGCCGAGGTGGGTGGATCACCTGAGGCCAGGAGTTCAAGACCAGCCTGACCAATATGGCGAAACCCCATCTCTAATAAATACAAAAATTAGCTGAGTGTGGTGGTGTGTGCCTATAGTGCCAGCTGCTCAGGAGGCTGAGACAGTAGAATTGCTCAAACCCCAGAGGCAGAGGTTTCACTGAGCTGAGATCACACCACTGCACTCCAGCCTGGGTGACAGAGCAAGACTCCTCCTCCAAAAAAAAAAAAAGGAGTGGTGTTCACTGAGCATCTAGTAGATGGTTGTTGGGGATATCCACATCCCTGTGAAGTTGGTGACACAGGATGGGAAAGCTACCCTAGTGGCAAAATAATGTTCTTCAGCTTGCCAAGTTTTGAGTTGCAGCCAGAGTTAACTCGGGTTAACTGGGTTTAGCTGGCGTTAACCTAAATGTCCCAGAGAAGGCAGCGGGCACCACCTTTATCCTTTCGGAGCCCGATTTAGCTGCAGCTCTGAAGAGGACTGGGCTCTGAACCAGGGTAGGCCGGCAGGAAAGGTACTCCTGAGGGGGCAACAGAGCTGGGGCAGCAAAGCAGCAGTAGGAGTTGGGCGGGAGGGAGGAATGGAATTCACAGACACCAAGAGAGGTGCGGAGGCAGGCCTGGAGCCCATGGTTTTCTCAGGGGGTCCAGAGACCCCCTTACTGAGGCTCCTAGCTCTTTCCCAGAGGCACAGCTGGGACACATCTGGACTGGCAAGGGGGCTCACCTCTCCTTCCCAGCTCCAGGCCTTGGAGTAGACAGGCTCCTTCTCCCTCCCTGCCTCCTCGAATACCGGGAATTCCGACGCCGCTGGGAGCCCAGGCCAGGCTGAGAACTTTCCTTCAGCTGGGAATGTGCAGCTGGGGCGGAGGAGGGGAGTGCCAGCTGCGGTCCTGACCTTGGGGAGGCTGCAGTGGAGTGGATCACTCCAGGCGGAGGAGTTCACCTCCGCCACCACGGGTACCCCGGGACGCAGCCCCAGCCCTGGCGGACAGTAGCCAGTCAATAAACAGTAAGTGAGCAGAAGCCAGGAGCTAGCATTTATTGAGCCAGGCCCTGTGCTGGCGACTGTACTCAGCTAATTATCAGAATCCCTGGGGCGTGCACAGCACCAGGCCACAAGCCTCATGCGGGCAAGGCAGTGTTCTCTCTTGTATCCCCACTGGCAAGAACAGCACCTGGCACAGGATACGCACTTTTATTTATGTATTATTTTATTTTATTTTATTTTTTTGAGATGGAGTTTTGCTCATCTCCCAGGCTGGAATGCAGTGGGTGATCTCCACTCACTGCAACCTCCACCTTCCAGGTTCAAGTGCTTCTCCCGCCTCAGCCTCCTGAGTAGCTGGGATTACAGGCACCTGCCACCATGCCCGGCTTATATTTTGTATTTTTATTTATTTATTTATGTATTTATTTTGGAGACGGAATTTCGCTGTTGTTACCCAGACTGGAGTGCAATGGCATGATCTCGGCTCACTGCAACCTCCGCCTTCTGGGTTCAAGCAATTCTCCTGCCTCAGCCTCCCGAGTAGCTGGGACTACAGGCACACACCACTATGCCCAGCTAATCTTTGTATTTTTAGTAGAGACAGGGTTTCACCTTGTTGACCATGATGGTCTCGATCTCTTGACCTCGTGATCCACCCGCCTTGGCCTCCCAAAGTGCTGGGATTATAGGCGTGAGCCACTGCGCCCCGCTATTTTGTATTTTTAGTAGAGATAGGTTTTCACCATGTTGGCCAGGCTGGTCTCAAATTCCTCACCTCAAGTGATCCACCTGCCTCAGCCTCCCAGAGTGTTGGGATTACAAGTGGAGCCACTGCGCCTGACCAGGATGTGCAAATTTAATAGTAGACTTGAGCCAGGCTGTGTGGATTTGAGTCTCACTGCTGTACCTTCTTAGCTGTGTGACTAGGCAAATCCCTTAGCCTCTCTGTGCCTGCCTCAGTTTCCTCACCTTTAGAATGAGGATTAAAAAAAACATGTTCAGCGAGGTGCGGTGGCTCACGTCTGTAATCCCAGTACTTTGGGAGGCCAAGGTGGGTGGATCACCTGAGAGCAGGAGTTCAAGACCAGCTTGGCTAACATGGTGAAACCTTGTCTGTACTAAAAATACAAAAATTAGCTGGGCTTGGGGGTGGGCACCTGTGAGGAAGCTGAGCAGAACTGCTTGAACCTGGGAGGTTGAGGTTGTAGTGAGCCCAGATCATGCCATTGCACTCCAGCCTGGGTGACAAGAGCTAAAACTCTGTATCCAAAAAAAAAAAAAAAATTCAGATTGCAAGCCAGGAATGATGACTCACACCTGTAATCCCAGCACTTTGGGAGGCCAAGGTGGCCAGATCGCTTGAGGTCAGGAGTCCGAGACTAGCCTGACCCACATGGCAAAACCCCATCTTTACTAAAATTACAAAAATTAGCTGGGCATGGTGGTGCATGCCTGTAATCCCAGCTACGTCTGGAGGCTGAGGCATGAGAATTGCTTGAACCCAGGAGGTGGAGGTTACAATGAGCCAATATCATGCCACTGCACTCAGCCTGGGCGAAAGAGTGAAACTCTGTTGCCAGGCATGGTGGCACGTGCCTGTAGTCCCAGCCACTCGGGAGGCTGAGGTGGGAGGATGTCTTGAGCCTAGGAGTTCTGCGCTGTAGTGCGCTATGCCAACCAGGTGTCTACACTAAGTTCAGCATCAATCTGGTGACCTCTCAGGAGTGGGGGACCACCAGGTTGCCTCAGGAGGGGTAAAGTAGCTCAGGTCAGGAAAGGAACAGGTCAAAACTCCCTTGCTAATCAGTAGTGGGATCTTGCCTGTGAATAGCCACTGCACTCCAGCCTGGGCAACATAGGGAGACCCCGTCTCTTAAAAAAAAAAAAAAAAAAGGCCGGGCACGGTGGCTCACGCCTGTAATCCCAGCACTTTGGGAGGCCCGAGGCGGGTGGATCACAAGGTCAACAGATCGAGACCATCCTGGTCAACATGGTGAAACCCCGTCTCTACTAGAGATACAAAAATTAGCTGGGCATGGTGGTGCGTGCGCCTGTAGTCCCAGCTACTCAGGAGGCTGAGGTGGGAGAATTGCCTGAACCCAGGAGGCGGAGGTTGCGGTGAGCCGAGATCGCGCCATTGCACTCCAGCCTGGGTAACAAGAGCGAAACTCCGCCTCAAAAAAAAAAAAAAAAAAAAAAAAGGCCGGGCTTGGTGGTTCAAGCCTGTAATCTCAGCACTTTGGGAGGCCAAGGCGGATGGATCACGAGGTCAAGGGATCGAGACCATCCTGGTCAACATGGTGAAACCCCGTCTCTACTGAAAGTACAAAAATTAGCTGGGCATGGTGGTGTGCGCCTGTAATCCCAGCTGCTCAGGAGGCTGAGGCAAGAGAATTGCCTGAACCCAGGAGGCGGAGTTTGTGGTGAGCCGAGATTATGCCATTGCACTCCAGCCTGGGTAACAAGAGTGAAACTCTGAGGCTGGGCGCGGTGGCTCAAGCCTGTAATCCCAGCACTTTGGGAGGCCGAGGCGGGTGGATCACGAGGTCAAGAGATCGAGACCATCCTGGTCAACATGGTGAAACCCCGTCTCTACTAAAGATACAAAAAATTAGCTGGGCATGGTGGCGCGTGCCTGTAATCCCAGCTACTCAGGAGACTGAGGCAGGAGAATTGCCTGAACCCAGGAGGTGGAGGTTGCGGTGAGCCGAGATCGCGCCATTGCACTCCAGCCTGGGTAACAAAAGCGAAACTCCGTCTCAAAAAAAAAAAAAAGAGTGAAACTCTGTCTCAAAAAAAATCATTCTCGGGCTCCTCCTGCCCTGGGCGTCTGGATTTAATAGGTTGGGGCTAGATCCTGTGATTCTGAATGATGCTCCTTAGCAAGTCAAGGCTTCAAACCTATTTGAAAAGTGGGAGGATATGTTCCCTAAATCTTCTCAGTGATCCCAGGAGGCAGGTATTGTCTTCATTTCGTAAATGAGAAAACTGGCTCAGAGGGAGGGCGCACACCAAATTAAGTAAAGATGGGACTTGAATTCATAGCCAGGACACCAGGGTGCTTCAGAGAATCCTAAGGGAGTTTAAATAATGTGCTAAAGCACAAGAGGTGGCTGGGTGTGGTGACTCATGTCTGTAATCCCAGCACTTTGGGAGGCCGAGGCGGGTGGATCACGAGGACAGGAGTTCGAGACCAGCCTGGCCCACATGGTGAAACCCCATCTCTACTAAAAGTATAAAAATTAGCTGGGCATGGTGGCGGGCGCCTGTAATCCCAGTTACTCGGGGGGCTGAGACAGGAGAATCACTTGAACCCCGAACCCAGGAGGTGCAAGTTTTGGTGAGTGGAGATTGTGCCATTGCACTCCAGCCTGGGAGACAGAGTGAGACTGTTTCGAAAAAGAAAGAAAGAAAGAAGCAAGAGGTTAAGTATTTGATATTTGATGAAGGCAGCTAATATCATCACCAAAGAAACTGCTTAAACCGTGCCACTCACTGGGCATACCACTGCTGGAACAAGGGGCAGACAGAATGTCACATAAAAGCCCTTTGTCTCCATGACCTGAATTATTTTGCTGGGGGAGGGAGCATGTGGATGAATTGTAGAGGCTGCAAACTTGGGGGAGGAGTGAAGGGATCTGATGTATGTGAGTGGGCACAAGAATTGGGATATTCATGAGAAATTGGTGGGGAGGGTGCCAAGGGAAATCAGACAGATGTGGGACAGACTTATCCCAGAGCCCGAAAATTGATCTCCCCTGTCAGGATGGAATTGTCTCTTAAGTATCATGATACCAAGTTCCAGAAAATCCAGTGAGGGAGGGATGGGTGCGTTGATAGACTGAGAGATGGCTGGTATGTATGGATGACAAAATGAGTGGATGAATGGGCAAAGATGGAAATATGGAGGGAGAGATGGATGGATTAATGGAGAGTGCTGGACGGAGATGATTAAGTGGGATGACGGATAAATGGATGGAGGGATGAAATGCCAAATGGAGGAAGTATGATAAAGGGATGGATGGGTGAATAGGGCAGATAGTTGGATAAGCAAGGCAGACAGGTGAGATGACGAATTGGAAGATGGGTAAGATGGAGAAGGCTAAATAAATAGCTGAATGCATAGGTGGAAAGATGGCTGGAAGGGTATGTGGGGAGATGGCAGGGTGGGTGAGATGAATGGATGATGGTGGGACACGTGAACTGCATAAATTGCCAAGGGAATGGGTTTCTAGGGGTCTATTCGGAGTAAAGCTTCTTAACTTGGCTTTCCTGGATGGGCATCAAGCAGTTTATACACTTACTGAAATCACACACCAAATTATGTCAGGACCATTTTCTAATAATTCTCAAAGGAGTCTGAGATTCCCCAAGTGTTCAGAATCACTGATTTGTTCTGTGTCAGACCTTGCCATTGTCTTATCATCCCACACCACCTCCAGAACGGGAAAATACACATCATCGCATGAAATAATCAGTATTAATTAACAAAACATTAATGACATCCCCTTCCCATCCCTGTGGATCAAGGCAAGAAGGGCCATACTCTGACGCAGATACCAGGAGCTGAAAAGCTGCAGCAGTTTTGAGGCCTGCGTTCAGTGTCTGAACGCACTTGACCCTGACTTCTGGGTCAAGTTCTGAGAGTCTGTGGCATTTGGCTGAAGTCCTCGCTCTTGGGGAAGCCTCATATTCTGGCTCACAGGTGGAAGGGGGCATCGGGAGCCCCCTGGGCCCTGTGAAGGCTGATAGATTCCTGTGTGGAGGTCAAGAGAGCGGGGTGGTTCAAACGGACCTGGGCCTTGGCTGGCCGCAGCCGCCCACCCCCGCCCACATGGATGCTGACCGTCGTGGCATAGCTCAGCCGCCTGGCTGGGGGAGGTGGTGGTTGGGGCTGGGGGGGCGGTGAAGATGCCCGTGACGTGGGGGCAGAGGAGGACCAGGAGCCCCGGAAGGCTGTGGGGGCCTCTCCCCCAGGTCCCTGCCGCCGAGCCAGGCTCTGGCTGATATAAGAGGCTGCCAGGTATCTGGAGAGGGCGGCTGCGCTGGGGCCCAGGAGCCGACGGCTGGACGGTGGGGGACTATGAGGTGGGGTCAAGTCTGAAGACTCCAACCTGGCAACATGAGAGGCTGAGGGGCCTCCTGATTTGGACAAAACCATGGTGGTCTGAACTGGGGTGGGAAATAGCCCCTGAATGTCTTGAGAGCCTCCTCTCTCAGGTATAGGGGTGGCAGCTGGAACATGGGCATCTGTGAGTTTTTGGACCTGTGTGTCTGTAAGGCTTGGCTCCTTAGGTGGAGGTGTAGCCGCTGGAGCCTGGCTGTCTGGGAGGCTTCCCTGCTTGGGCGAAGTCGGGATACCTGGAACCCAGATGTCTGTGAGGCCTTGTGGCAGGGGTAAAGGTGGGGGAGCTGGAAGCCGAGTGTCTGGGAGGTCCTGGGACAAAGAAGAAGGGGCACTGGCTGGGATCTGATGGTCCAGGTGGCTTCCACATGCAGACAAAGGTGAGATACCTGGAGTCTGAATGTCTGGGGGGTCACACGGCAAGGGCGGTGGGGTGTTCCCTGGGCCCCAGTGGTCCAGGCTGCTGCCACACAAAGGCAAAGGCTGGATGTCTTGACCGCAGACAGGGTCTGGGCCCTGAACTTCTCTGGGGCCTCCTTGCGTCGTTAGTGGGATATTGGTTGGGTTCCCACTGTCTAGGTGGCCTTCTTGCTTGGGCACAGGAGTGGTGGCTGAAACTGTGAAATCAGAACAAGTCTCCTTGGGCAAAGCGGGAGTGGTGGGGACATGGATGTCCACATGGTGTCCCTGCTCAGGACAAAAAGTGGATGGAGCTGGTATATCCATGTGGCTTCTATGCTCAGGCAAAGGAGTGGTGGCTGGAACTTGGATTTCTGGGTGGCCTTGATCAGGGAAGCCTGTAAGAGCCGGCACCTGGAGGTGTGGAGGGACTTCTTGCTCGGGCAAAGGTGTGGCAGCTGGAGCCTGGACATGCCGGGAACCTCCTCGCTCAGGCAAAAGGGTAGCAGCTGAAACGTGGATGCCCGGATGGTCTTGCTTAGGTGCATTGGAAACCTGTAGAACCTGGCCATGAGGGCTGCCTCCCTGCTTCGACAAAGGCGTGGCAGCCTGAACCCAGGTAGCAGGGCCCAGGGTGACAGACTCCTGGGCACATGTTAGTGGGAAGGCCAGCTCACACACTAGCACGTGTCCAAAGGCAGGCAGGGGCCCTGAATGCAAAAAGAGGATCGAGTCAGAACCACTACCCCAGCCGGGACCACCTCTGCCAACCGTGTACCCGAACCTCACCTGGCTCCACCTGCTCCTGGGGCAGGCAGGGGGATGGCTGGGGTTGGGCCAGAACCCGAGGCCGGCGGCGGGGGGCATTGGCTGATGCCCGAGTCTCCGCCCGCTGCATCTGCTGGATTCGTTCGCTGTAAAGCCGGGCCAGCTCTCGCACTCGCGATGCTGTCCTTTCCGAACTCGGGGCTCCTGCCTTCCCGCTGTATCCACCCAGATCTGAATCTTCCAGGATCAGTAGTGGCTCTGGGAAGCCTGGCCGGGCCAGCTGCCCCTGCTCCAATGCCTGCCAGGCGCTCCGGATTTCTGAGCAAGAGCGGAATGCCAGCTCATCTGAGAATCCCTGATGTTGGGTGACATCCTGGGGCTGGAAGTCTGGGAATGATATCCCTTCTTCATCCTCCTCCGGCCCTGCCTTGCATCCTGAGGGGGGCTCCCCCAGTTTCCCAGGACTGCTTCCAGGGAACAGTCCTCTTCTGGTGGCTGGAGCCTCAGTTGGCTCCTGCAGAGGCCCCTGGAGCCAGGAGTCACAGGGGAGGGTGGGAGTGCTGGAAAGACTGGGGCTGTCGGGGACACTAGCTATGGCTGGAAGGCAGGGCATCTCAAAAACACTGGGAATGTCAGACAGACTAGGAAGGCAGGGACCTTCGGGAATTTCGCAGCGGCTGGGAATTTCAGGGAGGTTGGGCACGTCAGGAATTTTGGTAAGGCCGGGAATGTTGGGCATTTCGGCCGCACTGGAACTTTCGAGCCCCTCCAGGACGTGGAGTGGGGAAGTCCCCCGTTCATCCACCTCCAGCCCTTCCTCCTCCTCCTCTTCTGAAGAGTCCCGGCTGGGCAGAGCTTGGAATGTGAGGCTTTCGCTGTCACCAGGCACCTGGGAGTCTCCAGGGAACTTGGGAATATCATGGGCTGATGGCTATATTGGGCACAGAAGAGGCCAAATATATCAGCATGGTGGCTGGGCGCGGTGGCTCATGCCTATAATCTTAGCACTTTGGGAGGCCGAAGCAGGCAGATCACCTGAGGTCAGGAGTTCGAGACCAGTCTGACCAACATGGAGAAACTCGGTCTCTACTAAAAATACAAAAATTAGCTGGGTGTGGTGGCAGGCGCCTGTAGTCCCAGCTACTTGGGAGGCTGAGGCAAGAGAATCACTTGAACCTGGGAGGCAGAGGTTGCAGTGAGCCGAGATTATGCCACTGCACTCCAGCCTGGGCAACAGAGCAAGACTCCATCTCAAATAAAATTGAAAAAAAAAAAAGGTATCAGCATGGGCTGGCCTATCTGGTCCCTGGTCTGTGCACCCACCCACACCCAGAGGCCCAAGGGCACCACAATGGGATAGCCAGCTCACCTCTGGATCTCGAAGAGCTCTCTGATTCAGCAGGTCCAGTATTTCTTCAGTGATTGAGGTCCCACAGGGGTCCAGTGTTGGGGGCCCAGCATCCTCCAGGTCCTCAGGGGGTCCAGAGTCTGAAACTGGTGGCTGAGATTCTGGAGGGTAGAGCTCCCCTTCGCTGCCAGCGTGCTAGGAGGAGGGAAAGCAATGGAAGGCAAGGGCGGAGACTCTTCCCTCACATGGAGGAACCCAAGCCCCAATCCCCTTCTTTTTTTTTTTTAATTTCAAGACAGAGTCTTGCTCTGTTGCCCAGGCTGGAGTGCAGTGGTGCAATCTTGGCTCACTGCAACTTCTGCCTCCTGGGTTCAAGCAATTCTCTGCCTCAGCCTCCAGAGTAGCTGGGATTACAGGTGCCCGCTACCATGCCTGGCTAATTTTTAGTAGAGACGGGGTTTCACCATCTTGGTCAGGCTGGTCTTCAACTCCTGACCTTGTGATCCACCCACCTCGGACCCCCAAACTTGGGGGTTGGGCATTTCGGCTACACTGGAACTCTCTGGGATTACAGGAGTGGCCCACTGCACCCCTGGTCCCAATCCCCTTCTTTTGTGTGTGTGTGGTTTTTTTTTGAGACTAAGTCTCACTCTGTCACTCAGCCTGGAGTGCAGTGGCGCCATCTCTGCTTATTGCAACTTCTGCCTCCCGGGTTCAAGCGATTCTCCTGCCACAGCCTCCCGAGTAGCTGGGACTACAGCCACCTGCTACAATGTGCAGCTAGTTTTTGTATTTTTCCTAGAGATGGGGTTTCTCCATGTTGGCCAGGCTGGTCACAAACTCCTGACCTCAAGTGATCCGCCTGCCTTGGGGCCTGCCAAAGTGCTGGGATTACAGGCGTGAGCCACGGCACCTGGCCATTTTTTGGTACTTTTTATAGAGATGGGGTTTTGCCACATTGCCCAGGCTGGTCTCAAAGTCCTGGGCTCAAGCAATCCTCCTGCCTTGACCTCCCAAGGTAATGAGATTATAGGCATGAGCTACTCTGTCTGGCCCCAATCCCCTTCTCATTCAGACCCAGGATTTTGGAACTCAAGCTCCCTTCTCTATCAGACCCTGAAGTCAAGGTGCCCCGACCCTATTTCAAGATATCTCTTACCTTGAATCCAGGCTTAGCTGAAGATGGAGAGATGAGAGAGAGAAAAACATTAGTGAGAGGGTAAGAGAAAAAGAGTGATCCCCCATAACTGATGAGGTGAAGCGACCACCCTTCCCCAACCCACCCCAGGCATCCCGCCAGGAGACAGACAGGGATGGAGCAGGCTGAGCCGGGGCAGTCACTGACCGTTCTGTGGGAACATGACATAAGGGTCCTTCACCGGCTCTGCGGGGAGGACACAGTGATGTCAGGAGTCCAGCTCCCACCCTAATGCCTGGATCACCTTTAGGGGTGAGTGCTCACCAGATTGCCTGCGGCCTCGGCGAATCACAGAGGGCCCAGGAGATGAAGCTGTGGGAGGGAAGGCCAGAGCCCTGTGTGAGCCCAGCTCTGAGGTCCTAGGGAAGTGGGGACTAAGGGCCGGGACTCGGGGATCCACCTCTTTTACCTGTATTCCTTCGTCCAGGGGTGAAACTTCTAGCATCTCGAGGTCGAGGAGACCCAAGTGGGGGTGTCAGGGGCTCTGGGGCAGGCTTACTTTTGGGGGCACCTGTGGGGAGAGTTTTGGGGCTAACAGCCAACTTTTTCTTGCAAGTAATTCCTCTACTTCCACACCTTCCAACCCAAGGCCCCAACTCACAGTGCAGGCTGTTTTCAAGGAGAACTTGCTTTGCCTGAAAGACAGGAGGATGAGGGCTGAGGTGGGTTGGTCCTGGAGCACCACAGGGAAGATGCTTTAAGCTCCGTATCATGTCCATTAACAGGTGCTTTTTTTCTTTTTTGGAGATCTCACTCTATCAGCAGGTTGGAGTGCAGTGGTGCAATCACAGCTCATGCCACCTCCACTTCCTGGGTTCAAGTGATCCTCCTAACTCACCCTCCTGGGATTTCAGATGTGTAACACCATATCCAACTAATTTTTTTTTAGAGACGGGGTCTCACTATGTTGCCCAGGCTGGAGTGCAGTGGCTATTGACAGGTGCAATCCCACTACTGATCAGCACGGGAGTTTTGACCTGCTCCGTTTCCGACCTGGGCCACTTCACCCTTCCTTAGGCAACCTGGTGGTCCTCCGCTCCCGGGAGGTCACCATATTGATGCTGAACTTAGTGCGGACACCTGATGGGCATAGCGCACTACAGCCCAGAACTCCTGGGCTCAAGCAATCCTCCAGCCTCAGCCTCCTTAGTAGCTGGGATTACAGGCATGCGCCCGGCTAATTTTTTTTTTTTTTGAGACGGAGTTTTTGCTCTTGTTGCCAAGGCTACTATAGTGCAAAGGCTGCAAAGGCGGGACTCGGCTCACTGGAACCTCCACCTCCCGGGTTCAAGCGATTCTCCTGCCTCAGCCTCCTGAATAGCTGGGATTACAGGTGCTGGCTACCATCCCCAGCTAATATTTTTGCGTTTTTAGTAGAGATGGGGTTTCACCATGTTGGCCAGGCTGGTCTCGAACTGCTGACCTCAGGTGATCCATCCGCCTCAGCTCCCAAAGTGCTGAGATTACAGGTGTGAGCCACCATGCCCCGCCCCAGCTAATTTAAAAATGTTTTTTAGAGACAGGGTCTCACTATGTTGCCCAAGCTGGTTTCGAACTCCTGGGCTCAAGTGATCCTCCCACATCACCCCCTTGAAGCACTGGGATTACAGGCATGAGTCACCACAGCCAAACTGATGGGTGCTCCTACTGGTCAGGCCCGTGACGTGGCTGGGGACTATGAATCATCACCACGACCCTGGGATGAAGATGCTATCATTCCTCTAGGTGAGAAGTTAAGGCGCAGAGAGGTTAAGTTACTTGCCCACGGTCAGAAAGCAGGGACATGGTAGAGCTTAGATTCAAACCCAGGAAGCAGGAATTCTGCACTTTTTTTTTTTGAGACGGAGTTTCACTCTTGCTGCCCAGGCTGGAGTGCAGCAGGGTGATCTCGGCTCACCACAACCTCTGCCTTCCAGGTTCAAGCGATTGTCCTGCCTCAGCCTCCTGAGTAGCTTCGATTACAGGCATGCGCCACCACATCTAGCTAATTTTGCATTTCGAGTAGAGATGGGGTTTCTCCATGTTGGTCAGGCTGGTCTAGAACTGCTGACCTCAGGTGATCCACCTGGCTCGGCCTCCCAAAGTGCCAGATTACAGGCATGAGCCACCGCGCCTGGCTGGAATTCTGCACTTTTAGTGATCACATCATAAGAGCCTGCTCTGGCACTGGCAAGTGGGGGGTCTCCTAGCACTATTGGGGGAGGGTATCTCCAGCAACTCGGAGGGCCCCCAGCTGTGGCAGGGGCTGTACCTTGGCAGGGATGGAGGCGGGGTGGTTCTCAAAGAAGAGACGCTGGAGACAGTGAATCCACAGCCTCTTCTCTTCTTGGTTCTTGGCCTGGGGACGGGTTGGAGTAGAGTCAGGGGGCCAGGTGTGAGGTCTTAAGGCTGGAGGTTATCCCTACCAGCCCAGCCTCACTACGTGCTCACCTGGAGCAGGTGTCTGTGCTTGGGAATGGTCAGATCAGACACCTTGAACCCCAGAGGGTCTCGAGGACTCTCGCTCACGCTCAGATTGCAGCACTGGAAGGAAAGAGAGGGGCAGCAAGCTCAGAGACCTTGGGCTCAGCAATTCCGCTTGTACAGACATAGCCTTGGATACTCCCTGGGACGGTGTGTCCCATAAGGCTGTGTGCTGGATTTCCTCTCCCTTTTGTTTGTGTTTTCTTTTAGAGACATAGTCACGCTCTGTTGCCCAGGCTGGAGTGCAGTGGCGCAATCTCAGCTCAGTGCAACCTCCGCCTCCCAGGTTCAAGTGATTCTTCTGCCTCAGCCTCCCCAGTAGCTGGGATTACAGGCACTGGCCACCACAGTCGGCCAATTTTTGTATTTTTAGTAGAGATGGGGTTTCAACATGTTGGTTATGTTGGGTCTCGAACTCCTGACCTCAAGTGATCCACCCACCTTGGCCTCCCAAAGTGCTGGGATTACAGGTGTGAGTCACCATGCCCAGCTTTCTTCCTTTTTTTCTTAAGTGGGGCAGCTTTCATTCTATACACTAGAAAGCAAGCCTCCCTTGGATTCCATTCTCAAACACAAGAAAACGTGGCAGGGTCCCCTGGCCCACCCTGTTGGGCACATGGGTACAAGTATGTGGGATATACTTTGTAGGCAGTGTTCTAGCCCCACCCCATCCCGAAACTCACAAAGATGTGGCCTTTGTAGGTGTACTCCAGCCCCCTGCGCTTGGCCACCAGCAGCATCCGAGAGAACAAGAAGAGCAGCCGCTCACCCCCTCGTAGCCGGGGGCCGCCCCCTCCACCTCCTCGGAATGAGCCCTCCAGCACCAGCTCTCCAAAAGCACTGAGCTCCGGGCCGGTCCAGCCACCCAGTCGCCGCTGCACTTCCTGCCAGGACCCCGCCAGGTGCGCCAGGCACAGAGACAAGCATAGGTAGGTGTCACACACGCACTAAAACAGGGGCGTTAGCAACAGGGCCATGCTGTGTCCCAGCCAACCCTCCAAGGCTACCTTTGAAACATTGATCCCCCCCACCCACCCCCAAAACCCCCTTGCTCACTCCCTCTTCCAGCCCGCCCAGCCCGACCCGGGGCCACCTGGAGGCGCGCCGCGTGCTCCTGTTTGCGCTTCATGTCGTTGATGTACCAGGCCACCGCTGTCATGGACACAATAGCTTCCTCCACCATCTCTCGGCCCCCAGCCCCTGGGCCCTCCGCCCAGTGCTTCCCTAGTTCCTGCCAGGCAGCCACCAGGTACGCAGGGATGAGAAAAACAGAGAAGAAGAAAGAGAATGAGAGTAACGGAAGATGGAGTACTATAAAGGTGGGGTGAAGGCCTGGCGCGGCGGCTCATGCCTGTAATCCCAGCACTTTGGGAGGCTGAGGCAGGTGGATCACCTGAGGCCAGGAGTTTGAAACCAGCCTGGTCAACATGGTGAAACCCCGTCTCTACTAAAAATACAGAAACAAACAAACAAACAAACGAAAAGGCTGGGCATGGTGGTGGGAGCCTGCAATCCCAGCTACTCGGGAGCCTGAGGCTGGAGAATCGTTTGAACCAGGGAGGTGGAGATTGCAGTGAGCTGAGATTGTGCCACTGCACTCCAGCCTGGACAAAAAGAGCAAAACTCTCTCTCAAAAAAAAAAAAAAAAAGAAAGGCCAGGTGCAGTGGCTCACACCTGTAATCCCAGCACTTTGGGAGGCCGCGGCGGGTGGATCACGAGGTCAAGAGATCGAGACCATCCTGGTCAACATGGTGAAACCCTGTCTCTACTAAAAATACAAAAAATTAGCTGTGCATGGTGGCGCATGCCTGTAATCCCAGCTACTCAGGAGGCTGAGGCAGGAGAATTGCCTGAACCCAGGAGGCGGAGGTTGCAGTGAGCCAAGATTGCGCCATTGCACTCCAGCCTGGGTAACAAGAGCAAAAACTCGGTCTCAAAAAAAAAAAAAAAAGTAGGGGCAGAAATGGAGAAAGACAACAGGCAGAGACATGAAATAGAATGACCTAGTGCCAGGCGCCACTACCAGCAAGACCCTATGCCAAACACTGGCCCACTTTCTTTCCTTGCTCTGTCCCAGGCTGGAGTGCAGTGGCACAATCACATCTCACCACAGCCTCCAACTCCTGGGCTCAAACAATCCTCCCACCTCAGCCTCCGGGTAGCTGGGACTGCAGTTGTAAGCCACCGTGCCCAGCTAATTTTGAAATTTTTTTATAGAGGCGGGGTTTTACTATGTTGCCCAGCCTGGTCTTGAAATCCTGGGCTCGAGTGATCTTCCCACCTCGGCCTTTCAAAATGCTGGGATTGTGCTCGCTTCGGCAGCACATATACTAAAATTGGAACGATACAGAGAAGATTAGCATGGCCCCTGCGCAAGGATGACACGCAAATTTGTGAAGCGTTCCATACTTAAAAAAAAAAAAAAATGCTGGGATTACAGGTGTGAGCCACTGCACCTGGCCCACTGGCCCAGTTTCTAGGGACTGGGTCCCTGCCCAGGTGCACAGCTTGGTACAAAGTCATAGGATACCTCCTCAGGCCTTGCCCAACTCGTGGGGGGGGGTCCACCCTCCAGATGCACCAACAGGTGGTCAAGGGACGGGACCTCACCCTCCCCGGCCTGGCTCTGGGGGCCCCAGCCAACCTGCAGCAGCAGATGGTACTTGAGGATGCGCTGGACGGGTTTCAGTAGGAAGCTCTGCAGGGGCAGCGAGTGGCGAAGCTGGGCCTGGCGTTCCTGCAGCCAAAGGGCTGCTGGTGGAGACAAGGACAGCTCCCGGAGTAGGGCCAGGGAGCTGGGGGCACAGCACAGGTCAGTGGGGGTTGTCAGTTCCAGTGGGCAGGGCCAAGAGGGGTCAGGGAGGGGCCAGGGTTTGGGAAGGGTAGAGGTGTGACGGGGGCAAGGCAGTGAGGGAGAGGTCAGTTACTGTCACAGCCTGGCAGGGGTCGGTGCTGGATGGGTCGGGGGGGTAGAGGGAGGGTGACTGGCACATCAGCTTGTGGGCACGGCCTGAGGCCCGTCAGGGGCTCCTGCCCCTCACCTCGGGTAGTTCATGCAGTACAATGTGTAGATGTCAAAATCCTCGCTCTGCGGGTGACATGGGAGTCAGGGAGACCCCAGGTCCCAGCTTCCCATGACCCCCCTTCCAGCCTAGCCCAAGCCTGCTCTCCCACCTCTACCAAGGCCCCCCACCCCTCCACTCACCCGCTGCACGAAGCACTCGGCAATGCCCCCGGCGCTGCTGGTGTTCTCCAAGTCCTCTAGAAGCTCACTACGGAGGAGAGGGGAGGGTGAAGAACCACCTGTCTCCACGAACCCCCTCATGGGAGGCCTCCAGGAGGCCGAGAGCCCAGAGGTCTGCTGAGGCTAGGGGCTTGCTGACTGCCAGCATCTCCTAAGGGATGTCACATCTGGAGGAAGGGTCCTCCAAGGGCTACATGGGACATGGTAACCTGCTTAGACTTTGCACCTGGACAGCTTCCCATTCTCCAGCTTGAACTGGTGTCACCGCTGGCATGAGTCTAGGGGTGTCATGTCGTGACTCACAGAGCTAGGATGATCTTAAGATCCTGCTATAGGAGCCCAAAGTGGCTCCGGCCGGATGTCGTGGCGCTTGCGAAGGCGAGGCCAAGAGTTCAAGGCCAACCAACCTCAGCAACCTTACAAGCTCTCATTGATTGGCAAAAAAAAAAAAAGATCCTGCTATAATCCTGAGACCTCATCAAGGCACTTGCAAGTGTCATGATCCTTGGACCCCAGCGTCCTCCTTACCACAGTGACCATCCTGGTCTGTCCGGGATCAAGCAGTTTCCTAGGATGAAGGCTTTCAGTGCTAAAGCTGGAAAAGTCCCAGGCAAATCAGGCTTAGGGGGTCACACGCATGCTCATGCTGTCCCGGCCTTCAGGCCCCACGTGATCCTTGGATTCATCGTGAGCTCAGACCTGACACAGCCTCAAGACCTCGTCCTGATGCTGGAACCCTGTCCCAGTGTTTGGGCTTCATCCAGGTCCTCTGACTCCCATCTCTTATGGCCCTCCGTCACTCTGGGTCCTCACTCCCAGTCATGATCCCTGATCCCTGCCCAATGTCACAACCCCACATACCAGCCTGGACAGAACACTATGAAGCTCCAAGATTTAGGTTAGGAAATAATAGACCTTCCAACCAGTCAATGCCCTCCCCCTGCCTGTCCCACCTGCCCCTGACCTGCTGAACTCGTAGATGTCCTCTATGTTGGCAAACAGCGTGCCCACCTGCTCCATGCTCAGCCCCAGGACCCCACCATCCAGCAGAGGGCCAAGGTAGTCCTGTGGGGAAGACTGGGGTTACCAGGGCCAAGGGGCTGGCCTGGGTACCCACTGCCCTCTGGTGTCTGCCCGCCTTACCTCCACGATGCTGCGGAGGTCCCTGACGTAGGCCCGCTCTGTCTCCACGATCTCTCGGGCCACACGCTCCAGCCTTGAGGGTTTGGCTGAACCTGGGATCCCCACCGGAGAGAGATGTAGGCGGATGGGGGGCCCTGGAAGGGGCTCTGGCCTGGAGGCTGAGCAGGCTGGGGTGGGCCCTGGGGCTGGGTCTCCCTCAGAGCCCACTGTGCTCAGGGATGTGGAGCTCCCAGAACCTCGTGGGGAGGCCATGGCAGGGGCTGCAGGAGCTGCTGGTGTGTGGAACAGGAGGTCAGAGGAATCTCCTCCCACACCAACTCCCACAGCCTTTCATGCAGTCAGCCCCCACCCTCACCCGCACCTGGCCAACAGCATACCCACAGGCTCCTTCCTCCCTCCCGACTGCCCTGCCTTGGTCTAGTCCCATCCTCTCCTATCAGGGTCATCTCTGGACTTCTGGCCTCCATTCCTCTAATCCACCTCCACGAATCAGACAGCGTGATTATTAATTATTAATTAATCAGACCTTTATTAATTTGCCCATCTGATGGTGTCACTCCCGTGAGTATAACCCCTTCATGCCCCTCGAGATAAAGTCCAAACTCCTCAGATCCCCAGGGCACTGGGCAATGTGGCCGACATAAATTCCTCCAGCCAGCTCTCCTCCCACAGCCACCCCTCTTCTTACACTTTGCATTCCATTAACACTCAACTTCTTTCAGTCACCTACATGCAGCCTTTTCTTACCTCTGGGCCTTTGCACATGCTGTTCCTTGCATGTGGAATACTATTCCTTGTCTTTGCTCAACTTCTTCCCCCTAATTTTCCACTTCTGGGTTGAGATGTTCCCACTACCAGGACCCTTCCCCTGACCTTCCAAGATGGGAGGATCCCCCATCACAGCCCTTACCACTCTTCCCAGCGCTGCCAACTCTGGCCCTGTCATTGCTTGGGGATGCGGCCACCTCCCCCACCAGCCTCGGAGCTCAGTGCGAGTTGGCCTGGGGCTGTCTCGATCATCCTGCGTCGCCAGCATTGCCCAGGAATAAATGCCCCATAGGCTCCGCCCCTGCCTCTGGACTCACCTGTCCGAGTCTCACACACCGTGGCACAGTCACACACTTCGCCTCTTCGGCCACACCCGAGGCTTGGGCTAGGTTTGGAGAGGCTCAGTCCTTGGGCTCCCTCAGGCATGGCTGAGTGGCCCAGCAGGGTCCTGTAGAAAGACCCCCTTTCTTGGCTATCAGGACCCCATGGGCCTTGCCACCGACCAAACTCACAGATGGGGGAATGAGGAGCGTGTTCTAAATCCAGGGAGGGGCTCCTGGGAATCACTAATGGGGGAGGCACAAAGTGACAGAAAGAAGGGGACAAGGAGAGAGAACCTGGGGAAAAAGATGGAAAAGCTGAGACAAAGAAGAGTGAGCGGAGCAGGAGGCGCAGAAGCTGCGAGTCCCGTTTGTCTGGGGCCAGAGGCTTAGGGATCCTGGGAACGTCTGGGCTCTGGCTGGAGCCGAGGGCGAGGGGCAGGGCTGGGAAAAGCCGTGGGCGGGAGGCCGCGGGGTCCCAGGGGAGGGCGGAGGCTGGGGGACCGGATGCCAGGGTCCTGCAGACGGCTCCCTCCCCCGCCGAGGGGTGCGCGCTGGGGCGCTGGCCCGGAGCCCTCGCTCCCGCTCCGGCCGGTCCCCCTCGAGCCTCGACCGCCGTCCCCACAGCCGCAGCCTCCCCAGCGCCTTCCTACACCCCTCCAGCCCCCAACTCCAGCCGGCGCCTCAGCTCGCCCCCCGCCGGCACGCCCCCTCATTGTTCAGCAGCGGCGCCGCCCCCTCCCCCAGTCTGCCTGGGCCCCTCGCCTCCCCTCTCACCTCCCGGGGAGCCTCCAGCTCCGGCCCGAGGCAGCCCGGCTCCTGCGCGACCCCGACGCGGTCCCAGGAGAGGTTCGGAGCCCCGACCCAGGGGCGTGAACTTCGGGCTCTCAGGCTCCAGGAACAGAATCGGGGGTCTCTCGGAGAGTAGAGTCCCACAGTCGGAATTTCTCGGTGTTCTAAGTGGGGGATGCTAGCAGCCTCGACTCTGGAGTCTCAGATGGGGGCGCTGGGGACCCACATTCCTGAGTAGTCTTCTAGGTAGGGCTGTGGGGTGGGGGGTGGATTCCGGAGTTCCCCTAACTCTAGGGGCAGGGATGAAACGCCCTCTTGGTGGAAGCACAGGGGGGTCCCAAAGTCCTGGGTCCCCTTGAAGTGATGGACGCTGCAGCCCAAAACTGCATGGGGGGCTTAGAAGCCCGAATCTCAAGTTCCTCCAACGCGGGGTCTTGGGATCGGAGCCAAGAAGGGAGTCTGCGGTCCTGGATCCTGAGTTCTTGAAACGGGGGTGCGGGGCGCTCGGCCTCCAGGGTCCCGCGGGGTGACGTCCAGGGCTCCCGGCTGGTCCAGGAGGAGGCGCTGGGCACCTGAAGTCCTCCAGCCTGGGCGCCCGGGCCTGGGCTTCGGGGTCTCTCAGGATGCCGAGCAGAAATTTTGGACGCCGGGGTGCGAGCCTCTGGACCCCTCGGGCTCCCAGCTGGGTGTCACAGGGCTCGAGTGACGGCGGCGGCGCCACATCTGGGGCGGGAGAGTCCGGTCCCAGCTGTGCGGCGGGGGGCGGTCGCCCGGGGCTTCCCCTCCCCCTCTGTCGCCCCGGCTCACATCCTGTTCCCGCCTGTGGGGGGGAGGGGCTGCCTTCCGGCCGGCCCGCCAGCGAAGGGTTAAGGCCCCAATCCCTTATCTGAATATTCATGAGGAGGCGTGTCCTTCGGGTAGGCGACACCTCTACATTCCAAACGCCTCGCGGACTTTTCCCTTTTACAGCAAGGGCCGCGAGGCGTGAGAATCCGGAATTGACGAAGGACTGTGTCCTATTGGTAAATAAAAGTTTTTAATCTGCATATGTAATACAAGGCGGGGCCACCCGGTGAGGTCACGTGGCCATGAATGACTGAAGGATTCCCCGGCGCAAGGGTGCGGCCAGAGCTCCAGTGGCGCAATCGGTTAGCGCGCGGTACTTATACGACAGTGCGAGCGGAGCAATGCCGAGGTTGTGAGTTCGATCCTCACCTGGAGCACTCTTTTTCTTTTGCCCCCGCCCCCACTCAGCACTTTAAATTTTTTTCTCATCAGTTCTTATAAACTTGTACATCTTATAAACCAACCAAAACGTCTACATCACTTAGATGAATGAACATTTCCATCTTTTGAATTCTCGGGCTCAAAAGACTACGCTTTTGGTGACAGTCCCTTGTTTGCTCTGTATTGTAGGAAGGTGCGGTTTCTATCCTAGCCACCAGGTGGCGGTATCGTCTCTTATTAGATGCTCTGGGTATGGAATTGAGTCTGCAAATAGTTTGACTCTGGGTAAACTGTATATAGCTCTGCCTCTGCATATTTCTCTGTCTCTTTTTAATGCCTCTTTTACAGATGAACGTATTTACCAGTCTTGGAGTTTTCCACCTCTGTTGAAAGGGAAAACTGTTTCCTTTCCGGTTTTGAGTCTTGCTTTTTCAACAAATACTTAACATTCACTGTGTGCCTGGTCCCCTTTATTTGTGTGTTAATACAGCAGTGAGTGTCACAGGGCTCGAGAAACAGAGCCTTGGACACGGAAAGAACAAGAAAGAGACATCGCTGGTTCTTGCTTTAGCCAGATCAGTTTCTCTTGCCCTTCCCCAAAGAATCCCTCATGTAAGGAAATGGAACCTCCCACCAGCTCCCACCTCCCAAGAGCACATCCCTGCCCCTGAGGACCTGACATTCTAGTGGGGAGGCATATTGCTGTAAACAAAATAATTGGCCGGGCGCGGTGGCTCAAGCCTGTAATCCCAGCACTTTGGGAGGCCGCGGCGGGTGGATCACGAGGTCAACAGATCGAGACCATCCTGGTCAACATGGTGAAACCCCATCGCTACTAAAAATACAAAAAATTAGCTGGGCATGGTGGCGCGTGCCTGTAATCCCAGCTACTCAGGAGGCTGAGGTAGGAGAATTGCCTGAACCCAGGAGGCGGAGGTTGTGGTGAGCCGAGATCGCGCCATTGCACTTCAGCCTGGGTAACTAGAGTGAAACTCTGTCTCAAAATAACAAAAGAATTAAGAACATTTGAATGTTAGGTGATGATGCTGAATGTCATGGGAAAAGTCCAGCAGGGTAGGGAAGATGGGTAGTTGGAGGTGGGGTGTGGACTGCCAACAGCAGTGGTCAGGGAGGATCTCACGGATCAGGCATTTTGAGCAGAGACTTGAAGGAGGGGAGTGATGAAGCAGACCAGCTAGGCCAGTGTGCCTGCAGCAGAGTGGTCAAGGGGGAGGGTAGGTGATGGGTGCCAGACTGTGAGGGCTGTGGGAGGACTTAGGACTTTGACTTTTATGTGATTTGACTCAGGTCCCACAACAGGCTTCCTCTGCTTGTCTCTTGGGGAAGTGCGGAAAGTGGAGACTGAGGGCAGGGGCTGGAGCAGAGACTGGGTGGGCTGCTATGAAGATGCAAATGGGAGACCTTGTTGGATAGGACCAGGGTGGGGGTCATGGTGGGGGCAGGTGGATTGTGGATCTATTTTGCAGGTGGATCAGACAGGATTGCTGTTGGCCTGGGGTGTGGGTTTGAGAGCAAGGTGTC
This sequence comes from Saguinus oedipus, assembly GCA_031835075.1. Classification (NCBI taxonomy): domain Eukaryota; kingdom Metazoa; phylum Chordata; class Mammalia; order Primates; family Cebidae; genus Saguinus; species Saguinus oedipus. Next base: position 42,234,056 of record CM063187.1, on the reverse strand, counting down.
GAGGTACTCCCGGGTGTCTGGCCTAAGCCCTGGTAGCTGGTGGGAGATGCCATTTTCTTGGGGAAGGGTGAGAGAATCTGATGGGGCTAAAGGAAGGACCAGCGATGTCTCTTTTTTGTTCTTTCCATGTCCAGGGCTCTGTTTCTGCGAATGTCTCTGCCTGCTTGCTCCTGCTCTTGCTCTCTGCCCCTCCTACGCCCTTGCATCGCAGGGGTTCTGACTCTCTCTCGCCTGACCCTCTTCTACTTATCAGGGCCTGAGCCCTTTCTCACAAGGGAGGCAGTTTCCTGGAAGAGGAGACCAAAGGTCAGTGGGCCAGGGGAGAAGGCCAAGGAGGTCTGAGAGCAGGAGGGCGGCTTGAGGAGGGGAGAGAGAAGGGAGAGGAGGGAAGGGGCTGCAGAGGGAGAAAAGAGGAGGAGGACTAAGGCTGGGGGGAGGAGGGGGAGAGGACAATGGGGAGTGAGAGCGCAAGGAAAGGGTGGAGAGGGAAGGAAGGACAAAAAGGGAGAGAAGAGAGACAGGAAGGAGGAGAAAGGGGGTAAGAGACGGCAGGATGGGGAGGCTGGAAGTGGGAGAGAGGAGTAATGAGGGAGGGGACGAGTTGGAGGGTGGAGAGAAGAACTGAAGGCAAAGGGCGTAGGGCGGGGCAGGAGGGTGCAGAGGAGGAAGTGAGAAGGAGGAGGAGGGGTGAGGGTAGGGAAAGGAGAGCAGAGGGAAGCGGGAGGGAGGAGGGGAGAGGGGGGCAAGGAGAAAAAAGAGGGGCAGCGGGGGACGAAGGCTGGACGGCAGGGCAAAGCCGCAGGCGCTGACGCAGGGCGGCTTCCGGGCGCGGGGCGCTGGGCCCCTGGGCTGGTCCTGACGCCGCTGGCCTTGTGTGGTCGGGAGACGCGGTTCCTCCAGGGCCCCTCGTAGACGCGCGGCCCCTACTACCCACACACCCTGGCCTCGCGGGGCCGACCGTGGTGGGTGTCCGAGGCCTCGGGCTTCCAAGGTTCGGAGATACCGAGATCCCGTAATTCCTGGGCTCCAGGGTCCCGGGTGGCCAGAAACTTGCAACTCCAAGCCACCAGGGCTCTAGAGTCTAAAGCGCCAGGGGACTCAACCTGAGACTCCCAAATGTAGAGATCCTAGACTCTTGAGACCCTAAAACCCGCTTCCCCCCAACATCCCGAAGGCGTCGAAGCCCCCCCGGAACCCTGAGTCCCGAAACGGGTTCCGTTACCCCAGGCTGCCCCGCCCCCGCTCGCCCCCGCTCGCCCCTGGGCGCGCGCCCCAGCACATTCCGTCCTCTCCACCCGGCCCCTCCCGCCTCCCGCGGCCCCGTGGGGACGGAAACATCCCGTACCCGCTCGCGCGCGCCCGCGGAAGAGCTGGGTCAAGGAGCTCGGCAAGACGGGAGCGCGGCACCCCCGACGCCCGGGAACTGGCTCCCCCGGTTCTCATCTGGTGACCTCACCTGGTCCCACCCTTTCAGGTGAACGGCCAGGCCCCGTGACGTCACTTCCTGCCAGGTAAGCGCCGCGGGGCTGGGAGGAGCAGAGTTGACTGGTTCCAAAAAGTCAACCCCCTCCCTCCCCATTCTTGTCTCTAGACCGCGAAGAAGCGAGGATCCCAGCTTACACGCAGATTCCGTTTATTTAAAAATTTTCAAAAACACAAAAATAGACTTTTAAGGTAACAATATATATTACTAAATATATTATAGTCTACTTATAATAATTATACCGTCGTTTCCAATATTACAAAAAAAGAGGAAGAAAAATACGAGGGAAGCAGACGACCCAATATATATAAATACTGTAAAATCATATTAGAATAAATAAAGTCGTCATAAATAAAGACCCATTGATTCATGGGTGGGGTTTGGCAACAGCTTTGGCTACTTGCTTTTGGAGGGTAATTTGAGCACCAGGATTCCCCCTCAGGGGAGGTTCCAGTTACCAGGAGACTCTGGAACCTCAGATCTCTAAAAACTGGAGGGGCAGAGAAGGCCTATTATTCACAGCACGTAAGATTCCAGGAGACAGATTTGCGCAGGGAAGAGGTGGGGGAGAGGGTTCATTGCCTCCCTTAAATATGCTACATTTTTTTAAAGAACCTCAGAAGATACTCCATCCCCCACCACAAATACTGAGCTTGCACACTTGGGGACCTGCCCCAGCTTGAGGTCAGGGGAGTGGGTTAATGCATTCTGGAAAAGGGGGTTACTTGATTACTGTCCCCCAAGTCCACAGCCCTGGGTCCATGCAAAGACCACAGTGCAAGAGATGTGGCTCCCCCCCCGTGAGATCCAGCTGATCTGGCGGGGCAGTCACCTGTCATTCAGAAACAGAGATGCGATTGAAAATGGGGAGTCGCCGGGGGGCTGCCGTGGGCTGGGGTGGTGCAAAAACCCCCGCCTCGAAGACTGGAGAGTCAGAGCCCCCCAAGCTGCTGCCACTGCTGGCATATTCGTCAGGGTCAGATCCCAGGGATTGTACAGAGGGGCTTCGAACCAGGCCACCCAAGGCCCCCCCCCAGACGCTCATAGGGGTGGCCCTTCGGCAGGAGGGGCAACAGACTGGGGTGGGGTCTCTTCGAGCCACAGGGGTACCAGGGGCAGCAGAGAAGGCAGAGGGTGACAGTGGAAGGTCCCCAGGTGGTGGCGGGGAGCTGGAGGGCGAGAAGGAGCAGGACAGGGAAGGGCCGGCCAGGCCTGGTGGTGGTGGTGAGGTCCGGCGGCCGGAGGGCAGGCCAGAGAAACTGATGCTCTGGCGAAGCATAGGAGGGTGGCCGGGGGCTGCCAGGTCTTCACTGGGGTTGTGGATGAAGTGGCAGCGTGAGCCGTAGGGGCAGCGGCCCTGGAGGTAGAACTTGTGGCAGAGTTCCGTCTTGTACTTGGGGTGGCGATTGGCTTGGCGCAGCTCGCCCAGGCCATGGGCAAACTGGCATTTGGCCCCATAGCGGCAGCGCCCACTCTCTGAGAAGGTCCGACATAGCTCAGTCTTGTAGCGGGAGGAGGTGGTGGGGGTCGCTGTGGGCGAGGTGGGTGAGGGTGACAGCTCGGGGCCCAGGTGGGGAGCCAGCGGTGCGAAGCCAGGGGGTGGGGGCACCCAGCCAAAGCTGCGGCCCTCCACCAGGCTGGTGGAGCGGCCAGGTAGGCGAGAGATGACCCCAGACGGGCTGGAGTCAGAGGGGCTCAGGCTCCAGAGTCCCGAGGAGCCCCAGCCTGGGCTGGACTCAGTCTCTCCGTGGTCGGATGGCACGGGCGCATCAGCGTTCAGCGACAGGAGGCTCTGCGGAAATGGGTCGGTTAAGGCACCCGAATATGCAGGGCGACGCCCCACCCCAGCTGCAGTGATCAAGAGCTTGCCAGGCCGGTTTGTGGGCTCCCGGCCTGAGCCCCACCCGCTCGCAGGAACTCCCAGGTTCCAGATGCCAGGAACCCAGATTTGGAGATTCCGAGTTTACCCCCGACCGAGGCATTATCCCGAGGGACCCAGGAATTCCTATTTTCCCGGCTGGACCAAGAGGGGTCCCCGATGTCAGAGCGCACCCCTGTTTCCCAATTTTGAGTCTCTGGAACTCCCCGGATATGACCCACACGTCGGGATCTCCAGTTTCACAACTGGAGGAACCCGGCAAAGTTGACCCAGGAGTCCGGATCGCTTTGGTTTTAGGGTTTTCAGAGAACTACGGTCAGGGACTGGAGTGACATAAGTCGGATCCCCCAACCCTAAGACTTCAGCCCCAGAAACGCCTCCGCGCAAAACCACGCCCTCAGCAACGACTAGGGATGAGCCAGGTATGGGGGCCACTTCCGCCTCCAGGCAGCCTCGGTGTGAGAAAAGTTCTCCGACTTTCCACTTTCCCAGGCCGCCCCACCCATGTTTGAGCCAAGACCCGGGAGACGCAAGCTCCATTTCCACCTCCAAATCACCAAGCTGGTCTTGAGTGTAGAAGGCAGGGGCGCCGAACTGGCGCTTCAGGGAGCCCCAGTTGGAGAAGGGAGGCAAGCGTCCCGGGCTGGAGCTTGCGGCTCTAGAGAGCTGGGAGTCAGGCGTGCAGGTGCCGAGTGGCGGGGACTCACCTCGTAGATGGCGGTGAGATCCATGGTGTAGCGGTTGGCCATGAGGAAGTCGGCCAAGTGTCGGAGCGCTGAAGTCAGGCTGAGGCTGGCAGGGAGAGCCTGCGTCTTATAGACGGCTTGGGGCGGGGCCGGGGGCGGGGCAGGAGGGGCGCTTCCCGGACGCGCGCCCCTGGCGCAGCCTGGCTGGCCCTGGACTGGTTCCCTTCCGCCCGGCCCTGGGCCAGGACGCGCCTGAGTTTGGCCGGTGGACAGCCGTGACCGGGCGGGGAGTGCGTGGGGCAGGGGTAGGGGTCGAGGTGGGGGTTCGGATGGCGGGGCGCCTGCCGAGTTTTCAGAGCTGGAGACTGAGGCTTGTAGCAGGGCTCCAGGGGCAATTGACAAGGGCAGAGTTCCGATGGGGCGTGTGCGTGCGACACAGAAGGACGGGGGCGGGGAGAGACACGCCGAGGGGCACAGACAGACAGGGAGAAAAACATCAACAGAGACCCAGAGAAGGATAGAGAGGGTGAGGGGTGGAGGGAAGGTGGGGAGAGAAAGTCCCAGAGACAGATTCAGAGGGAGAAGAGGGTTGGGAGGATCACTCGCTGAGCGAGTGGCTCACGCCTGTGATCACAGCACTTTTTGTGTTTTTCTCTTTCTTTCTTTTTCTTTCTTACTCTCTCTTTCTTTTTTCATTCTCTTTCCTTCCTTCCTTCTTTTCTTTTCTTTCTTTCTTGTTGCTCAGGCTGATCTCGGGCTCCTGAGCTCTAGTGATCCTCCCACCGCGGCCTCCCAAAGAGCTGGAATTACAGTTGTGAGCCGCCAAGCTCTGCCAATCCCAGCAATTTGAGAGGGTGAGGCAGGTGGATTATCTGAGATCAGGAGTTTGAAGTCAGCTTGGGCAACAGCGAGATCCCATCTCTATAAAATGTATTATTAAAAAAAAAAGATGACACTTGTTGTCATTGAGAAAAATAAAGAAAGAAGAAAAGACTGGACAAAAAGCAGAAAGACTATGAGAAGCAAGCACTTAGAGAAAGAAATCTGTGGAACAAAGCCCCAAGAAAGAACCAGCAGGCCTTGGAGGAGAATTCTCTGAGAACTGCCTGCCTTGTGTGGTCTCACTCCCAAACAGCCCAGACAGATAAGGAGGCCGGGACCGCCCTCCCGCTCACCACTTGCTGGGATTGGGTGAGTGCGTGAGTGGGTTGGGGTCCAGGATACCTGGTGAAGCTGAAAAGGGGCCTCCTTTCCCAATTAACAGGGCGCCTCTAGCCCCTCACTTTCAGGCAGATAATCTCTTCTTCTAGGCTGATCATTGTTCTAAGTGCTTTAAGTATGTACAGTAATCCTAACAAGCCAGGTGGTATGCCCATTTAATGCAGGAGGAAACCAAAGTCGAGTTACTCTTCCGCCTGGCTCACACCTGTAGCCCCAACACTGTGGGCGTCGGAGGTGGGAGGATCACGAGGGCTCAGGAGTTAGAGACCAGCCTGGGCAACATAGCGAATCCCGATTTCTACAAAACATACACAAAATTAGCTGGGGGTGGTGCACACCTGTGGTCCCACTACTGGGCAGGGGGAGGGGGCAGGCTGAGGTGGGAGAATCGCTTGATCCAGGAGGTGGAGGTTGCAATGAGCTGAGACTGGGGTTTTTTTTTTTCCAGGGGGATGAAAAAGTTACTCTTCTAGTTCGAGCTACCAAATGGCAGAGGCCTCATACCAGGGCCTGAAATTATGTTGAGGTTTGCCCTCTAGGAAAACTCAAGCTTGGAAAGGTGGAGGTCTTTTATTATAATGGAGAGTTGCATTGATTGAAAGCTGTTTTTTTTTTTTTTTTTTTTTTTTTTTTTTTGGAGACAGAGTTTCGCTCTTGTTACCCAGGCTGGAGTGCAATGGCACGATCTCGGCTCAACGCAACCTCTGCCTCCCGGGTTTAAGCGCTTCTCCTGCCTCAGCCTCCCAGGTAGCTGGGATTACAGTGGCCCGCTACCATGCCCAGCTAATTTTTGTAGTTTTAGTAGAGACTGGGTTTCACCATGTTAGACTGGTCTCAAACTCTTGACCTCAGGTGATCCACCTGCTTTGGCCTCCCAAAGTGCTGGGATTACAGGTCTGAGTCACGGCACCTAGCCCAGACTACATTTTCAAGGCTCATTTCCCACACTGGCGCATCGTTTCTTATCAAAGGGTTGCCCTAACTGAAAACTCTCCTTAAGATCTGGGAAGACTATTTATTTTTAAAGGGGTGTTGGAGAACTGGCTGCCCTGAGTGAAAATGCGGGGGTAGAATCATTGCCACACTGCGCAGTTATAATGGTGGAAAGTTCATTCTTGCAGGGTGCGGGCTTGTATTAAGGTGGGGAGATTCTGCTAGGATCCACGTCGACTTGCTTCGTCGGAGAGCTGTTGGGGGGAATCCCTGGTGTGTCGCTTGCTGAGGCCGAGGGGCCTTCCCGGGCCGGTCTCGTGAGCTGGGCGGGCCGAGGGCGGCTCTGGCACGGTTGTGGCCTCCTGCTCGCCGGTGACTCACTCGTAAGGGGCGGGAGAGCGGGGGCTTCCTGGAAGCTGTGACGAGGAGGTTCAGCCCGGACACTCGGGTTCCTCTCCTGTAACCAGGGCCCCTGTCTCCTGTAAACAGAGCCCCGAGGACAACAGGGGGGAAAAAGGGGCGAGGAGGGGGACGTGGGACCCGCCTCCAGATCCTTACGCAGCTTATAGGACTGAGGCGGGGAAAGAGGAGTGGGGGGCACCCTTGGGTCTTCGGAGCCCGGCTCAGCTTGGGCTGCGCTCTATCCTGGAGGAGGGATTCCAGTTTCTATTCCCGAGAGACCGGGAGCATTTCCCATCCCTGAGTCAGGCAGTCCCCTTCTCTCTCCCATCTGCTGAGTCATCGGCCCCAGAGTCAGGACTTTGGGATAGGGCCACTCTCAAAGGAGGGGGATGCTTTGCTCGCAGAAAGACTGGTCCTCCATCTCCCTAGACCGACAGACCTGGAGACCCAGGAGCCAAGGCCTCAGTCCCTCCTCGAAGTGACCCAGGGGCCTGAGTCCCCAGCCCCTCCTCCCTCAGACCCCGGGGTTGAGGCTCCCAGCCCCACCTCCCTCAGATCCAGGGGTCCAGGCCCCTCCCTAACCTCTCCTCCCTCAGACCCGGGAGACCTTCCCCAGCCCCTCCTCCCTCACATCCAGGAGACTAGGCCCTGGGTCCTCCCCCCGGCTCTCGGGAGTCCCAGGCCAGGAGGAAGTTCACGGCAGTACTCCTCCCTGTTCCCCACGTAGCCAGCGGGAAAATCCGCGGCCCCAGCAGCGGCCGGGAATCCCCTCTGGAATGACGGTGGGGAAGGGGATGGCCGGGGTCCCCCGCGGGGAGCTGGGGCCAGTCCTGGGCGGGCGGGGAGAGAAGGAAAGGGGCGGAAACCAGAGAGGCTAAAAATACAGCCAGCACTTCCGGCCTAGGGGGAGGGGAGCGGAGAGCAGAGTTTCCAGAAAAACAAGCGGGGACGGGAAACGCGGGGGTGTGAGAGCTGGCCGAGTGCGCGGGCGAGCTGGGGACCGTGTACCCGCGGCACGTGTGCCCGCGCCGTGTGTGCGTCTGGCGTGATTGCCTGGGCCTGAGCTGGCGTGGCCGAGGGCCGGGCTGGCCGTGTGTGCCCTGGCCCGCGACTGCGTGGGCGGTGGGCCTGGGCTGGCCGGCGTGTGTGCTTGCGGGTGCAAAGGTGTTCGTCTTGGCATTTGCGGGTGCGAGATCCGGCGTGCCTGGTGAGGGACGGGAGTGTGCCCAGTTTCCTGTGAGAAGGCTGTGTGCATACAATCCCGCATGACTTGGCGGTGTGAATCAGTGTGTGAAACCGCCTGTGTGATTGTGCCATGTGTGCGTTGACCGTCTGTGGGTGTGGGGTGGATGCTCTGTTGTAACTGTACAGCAGTTTGTCTTTTAGGCGGCATTGGTAAGAACATGAGGTTTTCATCCCCACCTGCACACATCTGTGTGTAGCTCTGAGCCACTGTGGGATCCGCAGTGACTCAGTGTGTGTAACTCTTCGCAGGTGCCTGGGTGAGGGAATGACTCTACCCTCCCCTGTGACTGAGGCTCTGTGCACACAATATGTGTGTGTGTGTGTGTGTGTGTGTGTGTGTGTGTGGCGTTGAGGCAGGGTCTCGCTCTGTTGCCCAGGCTGGAGTCCAGCGGCATGATCTCGCTCACTGCAGCCTTGACCTCCCAGCTGAATTGATCCTCCCACTACAGCCTCCCAACATCTGAAGCTGTGTCAGCATCCGTGTGACTCCAACTGTGACAGTGCAGCAAGGCCCTTGTGGCTCAGTGTGTGTGGTCCCCAGGTGTTCACATGTCCACGTCCTTTGTCGTGGGTGTCTAAGACTGTGTGGGCACATCACAGTAGGCCAGCATCTGAATGCTGTTCCTGTGGCCCCAGTCATAAGGCAGTGAAACGGATGAACTTTGGTTCTTGACGTCTACAGCCCACGTGATGGGGAAGAGTGGCTGGTCAGCTCCCCCTTTATGTCACCGGTTCTTGTGTCTGCCTCCGTGGGCAGAGCAGACATGCAGATGTGAGCACCTGAGAAGCTGGGGCAGTGTCGCTGAGGCTGCTTCTGATAGTGCTGGGCTAAGGACAGGGCTGAGTCAGCCCGTGATGGGCAAAGTCTGCGATGGGGTGAGAGATAGCTTATCGGGTTAAGTGGTGGTTTAGCGGGTTCATACAGCTGGGTTGCTCCCTGAAAGTATGTTTATGGGACTGTCAATGGGATGGGGTTCCTGGGGGGCACCATGGTTGTAGGATGCTGGGTTAGCTCTGCAGGGGGGCAGGCATGCTGTGTAGCTGGAGTCCCCATGGTCTGATTTGTGGTAGCTGTGCACCTCATGTCCACCCCCTCCACGGAGCCTGCAGTGTGCACCAGACTGTGTAATCTCCCTCTGGGTTTAGTAATCTAGCAGAGCCAAGTCCTCACCAAGGCCCTCTGTGACCTGTCTGGATTTCCTCTCCTATCCATGCTCCCCCATTGTGCCCAAGCCTCCTTTTCACGTGTTCCATAAAGCCCAGCACATTCTTGTCCCAGGGCCTTGGCACATGCAGTTCCCTCTGTCTGGAGCACTCTTGCCTGGATTCGTGGATGTCCCTGAGCTTATTCCCTCTCCTTCGGGGATACTCTAAAATCACCTTCTCGGCTGGGCGTGGTGGCTCATGCCTATAATCCCAGCACTTTGGGAGGCCGAGTTGGGTGGATCACGAGGTCAAGAGATCGAGACCATCCTGGTCAACAAGGTGAAACCCCATCTCTACTAAAAATACAAAAAATTAGCTGGGCATGGTGGCGCATGCCTGTAGTCCCAGCTACTCAGGAGACTGAGGCAGGAGAATTGCCTGAACCCAGGAGGCGGAGGTTGCGGTGAGCCGAGATGGCGCCATTGCACTCCAGCCTGGGTAACAAGAGCGTAACTCCGTCTCAAAAAAAAAAAACAAAAACAAAAATTAGCTGGGCATGGTGGTGCAGCCTGTAGTCCCAGCTACTTGGGAGGCTGAGGTAAGAGACTTGCTTGAACCCAGGAGGCGGAGGTTGCAGTGAGCCGAGATCGCGCCATTGCACTCCAGCCTGGGTAATAAGAGTGAAACTCCGTCTCAAAAATAAAAAATAAAATAAAATAACCTTCTCAGTGAGGTCTTCCTTGACAAGGATTAAAAACACAAAAATGCGGGGCGCAATGGCTTGTGCCTGTAATCCCAGCACTTTGGGAGACTGAGACGGGCAGATCACTTGAGGTCAGGAGTTCAAGACTAGCCTGGTCAACATGGTGAAACCCTGTTTCTACTAAAATAAAAAAATTAGCAGAGTGTGGTAATGCACACCTGTAATCCCAGCTACTCAGGAGGCTGAGGCAGAAGAATCATTTGAACCCAGGAGGCGGAGGTTGCAATGAGCTCAGATCATGCCATTGCATTGCAGCCTGGGCAACAGAGTGAGACTCGTCTTAAAAATAAATAAGAAAACCCCTTCATCTGTTTAATAATAAATACATGGAACATATATAGACCATAATAAGTGAATGTTCATGAAACCACAATCCAATGTAAGTTCTCAAACTTTTAATGTTAATAACACAATTCTTGGGCCCGGCGCGGTGGCTCACGCCTATAATCCCAGCACTTTGGGAGGCCGAGGCGGGTGGATCACGAGGTCAAGAGATCGAGACCATAAAATTAGCTGGGCATGGTGGCGCATGCCTGTAATCCCAGCTACTCGGGAGGCTGAGGCAGGAGAATTGCCTGAACCCAGGAGGCAGAGGTTGCAGTGAGCTTAGATTTATTGCACCACTGCACTCTAGCCTGGCCACAGAGTGAAACTTGTCTCAAAAACAACAAAAGCAGGCTCTCTGTCAACTGAGCTGGAGTGCAGTGGTGTGATCACAGCTCACTGCAGCCTAGACCTCTCAAGCTCCCACCTCAGTCCCTGAGTACCTGGGAATCTGGGAACGCACCACCACACCTGGCTAAGTTTTGTATTTTTTCCAGATATGAGCTTTTGCTAGGTTGCCCAGACTGGTCTTGAATTCCTGGGCTCAAGACACCACCTGTCTGCACCTCCCAAAGTGATGGGATTACAGGCCTGGGCCACTGCGCTTGGCCCCAGCATCTCCACTTCTGATCTCACTTTTCAGCTTTAATTTCTCACCCTGATATGTTTCACTTTTATCACATGTACTGTCTCTCACTAGAATATCAGCTCCAAGAATACAGGGCTTGCACACAAGATACCCAATGTGTTTGCTGAGTGACTGCAACTTCCTGGTGCCCACCTTTCGCCCTGTCCCTGGTAAATGTGCATCCATCACCCGACCACCCACTCTGTGTCTCTGTGACTTCCGAGTGTGGTTTTCAGCACTGGTAGGCCCTGTTAAAATGGGTGCTGGGGCCGGGCGCGGTGGCTCAAGCCTGTAATCCCAGAACTTTGGGAGGCCGAGGTGGGTGGATCACGAGGTCAAGAGATCGAGACCACCCTGGTCAACATGGTGAAACCCGGTCTCTACTAAAAATACAAAAAATTAGCTGGGCACGGTGGCACGTGCCTGTAATCCCAGCTACTCAGGAGGCTGAGGCAGGAGAATTGCCTGAACCCAGGAGGCGGAGGTTGCGGTGAGCCGAGATTACGCCATTGCACTCCAGCCTGGGTAACAAGAGCGAAACTCCGTCTCAAAAAAAAAAAAAAAAAAAAAAAAAAAAAAATGGGTGCTGGGATCTCAGGCCCCCCATCTGTGTGTGATGTTGACCACCTGTGAGGGCCGGCAGTCCCTGTCTTCCTGTGTGTTCATGGACATGCCTCCACCACTGCTGGTGGGCTCCGCTTGGGCAAGGGATAGTGGTTTTCAGCTGTGTTGAAGATAACTGTCACGTTGGGCAGGACTATGACTATGTTATCCTACTTATTTGGAGATGAAGTGTGGGTAAGGAGATGTGTGATGGTGCCCAAATGTCAAGGACTAGATGGTCAGTTTTTGTTTTTTTTTGAGACTGAGTCTTACTCTGTGGCCCAAGGCTGGAGTGCAATGGCACAGTCTTGGCTCACAACCTCTGCCTCCCAGGTTCAAGCGATTCTCCTGCCTTAGCCTCCTGAGTAGCTGCGATTATAGTCGCGCTAATTTTTTGTATTTTAGTAGAGACGGGGTTTCACCATGTTGGCCAGGCTGGTCTTAACTCCTGATCTGAGGTGATCCATCTGCCTTGGCCTTTCAAAATGCTGGGATTACAGGCGTGAGCCACCGCGTGGCCCTGATGGTCATCAGTTTTATTTTTTTTTGGTCATCAGTTTTATATGTCAACTTGGGCGGGCTACAGTCCCAGTTAGTCAATCAAACACTCATCTAGCTGTAGCTATGGAAGTGTTTTGTAGATGTGATTGAAGTCCGTATCAGTTGACTTTAGATAAGGGAGATTATCCTACATCTGGTGACTGGGCAGAAAACTGATTCAGTGAGATAAATGGGCAAAACTGAGGCTTCCCTGCAGAAATTCCTCCTAGGGACAGTGCTTCAGCCTTCCTCCTGCCCTACATGCCCAGGCACTTAAGGAAGAACAAGGGGAGGAGTTTCCTGGGACATGTTCGGCTGGCCATTTCTCTGTTCTCCCAGTGGGGACTTGGGCTCAGCGTGAATTACAGAGGTCTCTAAGGTTCTGGGGTTTCCTTGCAGAGATGGGGTCCAAGACAGGAGGCCACTGGGTGGCAATGTGGGAACCATGGCACAGAAGGTATCGGGTGGGGCAGTTCTCCAACCAGGCTGAGTCACTAGAGCCTTTCACACCCCAACATCTGAGCCTGGGCTGGTAACTCCGCCCTGCACTTGCTCAGGCCTGAAGGCTAAGGCTGAGCTTCCTGAAGCTCCCAGGGAAGCAGGGAGTCTGGTGGGGCACTCCCTCCTTGAAGCCCCCTCCCCAGGGCCTGCTTCCCGGAGCCGGGGCTCAGGCGCCTGGGTTCTTCCCCAGGACTGATGATTCATCCCGGCTGGGGCCTTTTCACTTCTCCTTTGGGGCTAAAAATACTGGGACCCAGGCATCCAGCTGGGCCAGCCTTGTCACAGATTGCACAATGCCCCACACTTGAGTTCCGCTGACGCAGGCTTGGGTGCGGGTGGAGGCCTGAGTTGCACCCTGCTTAGACCCATGGAGCTCAGAGCCTGGGCCCTTCCACTGCTCCTTTCCTAGGCCAAGGACCCTGGGGTCTGGGCTGACATGGGAGCCTCTGGGGGACTCTGGGCTTGGCTGTGGCCCCTGGAAATGAAGTCCCTTCCCTTAGTCCCAGATAAGAGTGCTGGCCTCCTGCATAGACACAGAGTCCCTGTTAGGAGCTGGGATAGAAGACAGCTAAAGAGGACTAAGAGAGAGAGGTCAGAGAGAGAGAGAGAGAGAGACATAGGACCACAGGGGCAGAGACACATTAGCCAGAGCAGAGAGACAAGAACAAAAAGAGACAGGATGAGACAGACAACTGTAATAGAGTAGACACAGAGCCCACCTCCCAGCTGGAGACAGGAAGGACAGAGAGGGGACAGCTAGGGCTCCACACCCAGCCCAGGTTGGGAGAGGGCCCCTGGAACAGAGCGGTCATCAACACACGCAGTCCAAAGTCTACCTGAGGCTAGGAGGGGGTGCAGGAAGGATTGGGGAGGCAAGGGCCCGGCCTGTGAGCTCCCTGTCGGCCTCTGCTGCCCCCTGCTGGCTCCAGCCGCAGTGCTCAGACAGGAAGAAGAGTCAGAGGAGGCTGCCGGGTTTAGGCCTAGGCCACTTCATTCTCTTTGCATACCACCCACCAACCACTGCCTGCCCCACTCCCTGCCCCTGACTTCACAGGGTGCCCCCAGGGCCAGCAGGTGGTGCAGGCGTCTTGCCCGTGACCTTGTTGGCACAGTCCAGCAGAGCGGTGTGAATGTCCTTGGCACAGGTAATCTGGGCTTTGATGACCGCCAGGTACTGTGGGTAGGGCAGGCTGTCAGGCTGCACTGCGTCGGGCTTGGTGGCTGTGGGTACCAGTGTCGGAGAGTGCTTGGCACTGTCGCAACTCTGTGACAGGCACTCATGTGCCAGGCGCTGTGGACAGGCAGGTAAGAGGGCAGCATCAGACCCACCCCAGGTCATTCTACCCCACCCCAAGGGCTAGCTGGGGGTTGTCAGTTTGGCCTCTGGATTTCCCAGGTCTGGGAGTCAGAGCCTGGCCCTGCCAATCACTTGCTGGGGAACTTCGGGCATGCGGCTGCTTTTCTCTGAGCTTCAGTTTCCTCCTTTGGAAAATGGGTTTAATAACCACCTCTTCCTACCTCATAAGGCGAGAACAGTCAGAGCACGTCTCTGACACCCAGGCACAGGTCCTGGCACACCGTTTAAAGTGCCAAGAAATGTTAGCTACTATCACTGTTACTGCCCCCGCCCCAGGCCTGGTGTTGGCAGTGGCATCTCGGATGGCACCTGTCCCTGTTTTCTGCCTGATTCTCTAGCTGCTCTACTTTTTATTTTTTGAAATGGAGTCTTGCTCTGTTACCAGGCTGGAGTGCAGTGGCACGATCTCAGCTCACTGCAACCTCCGCCTCCTGGGTTCAAGTGATCCTCCTGCCTCAGCTTCCTGAGTAGCTGGGACTACAGGTGTGCTCCACCACGCCCAGCTCATTTTTTGTATTTTTTAGTAGAGACAGGGTTTCACCATATTGGCCAGGATGTTCTTGATCTTTTGACCTCATGATCCACCTGCCTTGGCTTCCCAAAGTACTGGGATTACATCATGCCCGGGCTTTTTTTTTTTTTTTGAGATGGAGTCTTGCTCTATTGCCAGGCTGGAGTGCAGTGGCGCAATCTCAGCTCAGTGCAACCTCCGCCTCCTGGGTTCAAGCAATTCTTCTGCCTCAGCCTCCCAAATAGCTGGGACCACAGGCACGTGCCACCATGCCCAGCTATTTTTTGTATTTTTAGTAGAGACGAGGTGAACATGTTGGCCAGGATGGTCTCGATCTCTTGACCTCATGATCCGCCTGCCTTGGTCTCCCAAAGTGCTGGGATTACAAGCGTGAGCCACCGCACCCAGCCTTTTTTTTTTTTTTTTTGAGAAGGAGCTTCACTCTGTTGCCCAGGCAGCAGTGCAGTGGTACAATCTTGGCTCACCACAACCTCCACCTCCCAGGTTCAAGAGATTCTTTTGCCTCAGCCTCCCAAGTAGCTGGGACTATAGGCGTGTGCCACCACGCCTGGCTAAATTTTGTATTTTTAGTAGAGATGGGGTTTCACCATGTTGGTCAGGCTGGTCTTGAACTCCTGACCTTTCGATCTGCCCACCTTGGCCTCCCACAGTGCTGGGATTACAGGTGTGAGCCACTACACCTGGTCAGCTCTAGATGCTTCTCACACTACCTAAGACATGCGCACAGCCATTCCCAGCCGTCACCTCACTATTCAAGGTTCAAGACCTCCTAGGGCTGTCACACTCACACACACCACTCAGGTTCCACTTCTGCACTGACAGCCACCTCCCCTGACATTCCTAGGGCGTTTATACTCCCCAAAACTGCTCCTCCTAGGTCCGTTTCAGGGACAGTCCTCCATTCTAAACCAGAGAACTGAGCCTCATCCTAGAAACTTCCTCTCTTTTCAGCACACCAGTCCTGTGGCCCAAATACAAAGCCCTGCACACAGACCTCTCAAGTTCCCACTGGTCTTCCATGTTTTCTCACAGCCCCGCCCTGGTGCAGCCTAGTCCAGGTATACTTGGATTCTGCCATGATTGCCTCCTTGGGCTCCTGCCTCTAGTCTCAGCCCCTTGAACCCACCCCTCATTTGCCAGTCAGAGGCATATTCCTAAAAAGCAGATAGGACGCCGGGTGCATTGGCACACATCTGTAATTTGAGCACTTTGGGAGGCTGAGGTGGGTGGATCACAAGGTCAGGAGTTCAAGACCAGCCTGGCCAAAACTGTGAAACCTTGTCTCTAGAAAAATACAAAAAGGCTGGGCACGGTGGCTCAGGCCTATAATCCCAGCACTTTGGGAGGCCGAGACAGGTGGATCATGAGGTCGAGAGATCGAGACCATCCTGGTCAACATGGTGAAACGCCATCTCTACTAAAAATACAAAAAATTAGCTGCGCATGGTGGCACGTGCCTGTAATCCCAGCTACTCAGGAGGCTGAGGCAGGAGAATTGCCTGAACCCAGGAGGCGGAGGTTGCGGTGAGCCGAGATGGCGCCATTGCACTCCAGCCTGGGTAACAAGAGAGAAACTCTGTCTCAAAAAAAAAAAAAAAAAAAAAAACTAGCTGAGCGTGATGGCATACGTGTAATCCCAGCTACTCAGGAGGCTCAGGCAGAGAATTGCTTGAACCCAGGAGGCGGAGGTGGCAATGAGCCGAGATTGCGCCACTGTACTTCAGCCACAGAGCAAGACTCCGTCTCAAAAAAAAAGCAGATAGGTCCATGCCTCCCCAGTGCCCTTAGGGTTGTATTTAAACTCCAACAAGCTCCTGTACCTACCACACTGAATTACTTGATGTTCCTAAAACAAATTTAAAGCAAATGTTATTCCCTCTGACTGGAACATGGTTCTGCCACTACCAAGCTTCTCAACCTCTCAACTTTTCCTTCGAAACCCAGGCCAGGCTAGGCACAGTGGTCTGTAATCCCAGTGTGTTGGAAGGCCAAGGTGGGTGAAATCAGTTGAGCCCAGGAGTTCAAGACTAGCCTGGGCAACATGGCGAAACTCTGTCTCTACAAAAAATGAAAAAATTAGCCAGGCGTGGCAGTACATACCTGTAGTCCCAGCTTCTTGGGAGGTTGAGGTGGGAGGATCACTTCAACCCAGGAAATAGGGGCTGCAGTGAGCTGAGATTATGCCGTTGTACTCCAGCCTGGATGACAGAGTGAAACTCTGTCTCAAAAAATAAAATAAAATAAATTAAAAAAAAATGCCCGACGCAGTGGCTCATGCCTATAAGCCCAGCACTTTAGGAAACTGAGGTAGGTGGATCACGTAGGGCCAGGAGTTCGAGACCAGCCTGGTCAAAATGGTGAAATCCTATCTCTACTAAAAATACAAAAGCTAGCCAGGCGTGGTGGTGTGCACCTGTAGTCTCAGCTACTTGGGAGGCTGAGGCATGAGAATTGCTTGAAACCAGGAGGAGGAGGCTGCAGTGAGCCAAGATTGCGCCAGTGCACTCTAGCCTGGGTGACATATGCGTAGTATTATGTTAGGTAGTTTACATGCATAATGTGAGTTTTCCTGGAAACTCCATTTTCCTAAAGAGGAACCCAGGGCTCAGAGGTGGAGATTGATGGTACATCTGACAGCAGCGTCTGTATTTTTAGTCACTTGCCCTCCTCTCAACTCCTGCCCCTCCTCCCTTCTTTGTCCCAGACTTGTTCACATGTGCTCTAGCCGTAGCCTTCCCTAAGCCACTCTCTTCCTATCTCCACCCTGGGCTTCCACAGCTGAGATTCCCCCATCCCAGCCCTGATCCCTGTGCCTGTGCCTCCCGTCATAACCCTTAGCACTCTGGCCTGGGCTTCTCCCATCACAGCGCTGACCACTCTGAGCTGTCCCTGTTTAGGGGTATGTTTGTTATGCCATGCAACTGAAAGCTCTGTGAGGGCACAGATCAGAGCAACCCTGTGTCCCCAGCGTTGGTGGAAGCACAGGTCTGGCCCACAGGAGCTCCCCAGTTGAGTGTGAGCTGACTGACTGAATGGTTTCTGAAGACCCCGGAGAATGGGATAGAGCTGTGGTTACCCAATGTCCAGGAGGCCTCTTACCAGGCAGAGCTCCAGCTGGTCACAGAGTGCATAGAACTCCTCCAGGCACTTATCAAAGCGCTGTATGGGTCCGTCACTGCTCTTTCTACAGACCAGGAAAAAAGGATGTCTGAAGAATTGACTTCTAATCTCTGGGACACCAGTATCTACCCAACCCAGTGTCCATCAGGAAACTAGGTACGGGCCCAGGAAATCTGAAGTAGTGGCTGAAAACAGAAGGGGTTTAAAAAAAAACAAAAAAAAAAAACAAAAGAAGCCTGGGTGTGGTGGCTCACATCTGTAACCCCAGCACTTTGGGAGGCTGAAGCAGGTGGATCACCTGAGGTCAGGAGTTCGAGACCAGCTTGGCCAACATGGTGAAACCCTGTCTCTACTAAAAATACAAAAATTAGCCAGGTGTGGTGGCAAGCGCCTGTAGGCCCAGCTACTTGGGAGGCTGAGGAAGGAGAACTGCTTGAACCCGGGAGGTGGAGGTTGTAGTGAGCCAAGATCGCACCACTGCACTCCAGTCTGGGTGACAGAGCAAGACTCCATCTCAAAAAAAAAAAGAAAGAAAAGGAAGGAAAAGAATGGGGGTGATGGCTCATGCCTGTCACCCCAGTACTTTGGGAGGCCAAGGTGGAAGGACTGGTTTGAACCCAGGAGTTTGAGACCAGCGTGGGCAACATGGTAAGACCCTGTCTTTAAAAAAAAAACAACAACAACAAAAATAAAATAAAGAATACAGGCCGGACCTGGTGGCTCATGCCTGTAATCCCAGCACTTGGGAGGCCAAGGTGGGTGGATCATGAGGTCAGGAGTTCGATACCAGCCTGGCCAACATAGTGAAACCCTGTCTCTACTAAAAATACAAAAAAATTAGTCAGACATGGTGGCACATGCCTCTAGTCCTAGCTACTCAGGAGGCTGAGGCAACAGGAGGCTGAGGCAAGAGAATCACTTGAACCTGGGAGGTGGAGGTTGTAGTGAGCTGAGATCACACCACTGTACTCCAGCCTGGGCAAAAGAGTGAGACTCTGTCTCAAAAAAAAAAAAAATAATAATATAGGAGGACTGATTCATGAGGCTGAGAGGATTGTGTGAGGCCAGGAGTTTGAGACCAGCCTGGGCAACATAGCAAGACCTCGTCTCTACAAAAATTTTTAAATAAATTAGCCACGCATGACTCGCTCATGCCTGTAGTCCTGGCTACCTGGGAGGCTGAGGCAAGAGGATCACCTGAACTCAGAAGTTCAAGGCTGCAATGAGCCAAGATCATGCCACTGTATTCCAGCCTGGGTGACAGAGGGAGACCCTGTCTCAAAAAAACAAACAAACAAACAAAAAACGGTGAGGTAGGCGAGCAACAGGGAGAAGGAAAGATGAATTTCAAAGACTGGAGTGAAAACAGAATATCCTGGGGAAGGGGCTGTACTCACTGTCCATTGTCGATGTTAGTGTTCTGAATCAAGTTTTGGGCTGCAACCTTCATCAAGGTCTAGTCAAAACAAAAACAAAACATGTGGGAGGTGGAAAAACAAAAGGGAATATCTGTGGCAGATCTCCACTGTTCCTTAAGATCACTCAATCTCAGGCTATCATTTCACCTGGCACCTTCTCTCCTGACTTTCCAAAGTAATACTCATTTCCATTCCTATAGCTGTCACCACTCCACCTTCCCGGAGGCCCTGCCTGCCCTCACCTGAGCTTCTCACCAATAACCTAAGGATTCTCCCTCATCTAGCAATCAAGGGCAGAATCTCTGTATAAGCCAGTCCTCTCCTCAGCCTTTAATGACCAAGCCCAGTTTCTCCTTTAAACAACCCTTCACTCAAGTTCCAGCCAATCCCAGCCTCAACGTCAGTGCAGATGCCATTTCTGCAGAGCTTCACTTAGGTCTCACATAAAACAGGTTTTGGCCGGGCGGGGTGGCTCACGCCTGTAATCTCAGCATTTTGGGAGGCTGAGGCGGTGGATCTCGAGGTCAGGAATTCGTGGTGGCGTGCCCCCCTTAATCTCAGCTACTCCAGAGGCTGAGACAGGAGAATCGCTTGAACCTGGGAGGTGGAGGTTGCAGCGAGCCGAAGATCACACTACTGCACTCCAGTCGAGGTGAGAAAGCGAAACTCTGCCTCAGAAATAAATAAATAGGGCCGGGCGAGGCGGCTCGCGCTTGTAATCCCAGCACTTTGGGAGGCCGACGTAGGCGGATCAGAAGGTCAGGAGTTCGAGACCAGCCTGGCCAACATAGTGAAACCCCGTCTCTACTAAAAATACAAAAATTAGCCGGGCGTGGTGGCACACGCCTGTGGTCCCAGCTACTCGGGAGGCTGAGGCAGGCGAATCGCTTGAACCCGGGAGTCGGAGGCCAGCCTCGGTGGCAGAGTGAGACTCCGTCTAAAAAACAAAAAAAGTTTGTTGTTACTTTTTTGAGACGGGATTCTCGCTGTGTTGCCCAGGCTGGAGTGCAATGGCGCGATCTCGGCTCACTACAACCTCCGCCTCCTGGGTTCAAGCAGTTCTTCCTCAGGTTCCAGAGTAGCTGGGATTACAGGCGTGCGCCACTATGCCCGAGTAATTTTTGTATTTTTAGTAGCGACGGGGTTTCACCAGGCTGGTCTTGAACTCCTGACCTCAACGGATCCACCCGCCTTGGCCTCCAAAAGTGCTAGGAACACAGGCGTACGGCACTGCGCCAGGCCAATAGAGCAGGTACTACTCCTCTTTCAATTTAGCGCTCTCTCCGACTAACCTGGCCCTTGGCCCGCCCCTCTGAAGTTAGACTACCAAATCCCGTTTGTTTTTCGCTGCTTCCGGCCAATCACCTGTAAACTCTCCTTCAGCTGCGGGATGAGCATCTTATAACGCTGCACAGGATCGAAGTCCTGTTGCTGTTGCTGCAGAAGGCCGCTCTGGGCAGGGCCCACCAGTTGTGCTGGCGGTTGCGGCTGTTGCTGGGGACCCGGGCCGCCAGCCGAACTGGGACCCGATACACCAGCAGCTGAGGAAGCCGCTGAAGCTTGCTGCTGGGATGCAGCCATTTTCCTCACGGACCGCCGGAAGTGCGTCACAAGTGTGTCTCTCCCGGTTGCTTTTCAGCATCCCCATCTCTAGTCCCCGTTTGCTAGATAGTCCCGCCTCTCAGGCAATTTAGCCAATGGAAGGGAAGGAGATGCTCTCACGTTCCGTCACTCTGAAATCCGAGGTTCAGACTGAGATGTCTCTCCACCAATCACAGAAGCATATCTCTCCCTCGCTCCGCCCTTCACCCAGACGCTCGCCAATCCATGTGTGGTTCCAATCCGGACTTCATTTCCCCGCAGGCGTTGCAGCCTGAGGAGATCCGTCGGGTCCTCAGCGTCTTGGCGGCAGCTGGTTGGAACAGCAGCTTCGAGTCCGTCCCCAGTGCTGCCTGCGTGTTCACCTGAGCCTCGCTGGAGCTCTTCTCGCCCGCCCACCTCATCTCAACCGAGTTTCCGCGGAGAGCGGCGCCAACCCGGGCCTGCCTTGGATCAGGCGTCCCCTGAAGTCGGCACGCCCCTCTGCGTCCCCCTTCGGCCCCGCTAGGACCCCGTCCGGGCTGCCGTCGCCTCGTCGCTATGGCGCCCACCATCCAGACCCAGGCCCAGCGGGAGGATGGCCACAGGTAGGCGCCACGCTTTCCTCTCTGTTTCATCAAGGCGGGGGATCGGGACAACGTCAACAGCCCCCAGGTCTGCCCATGACGTCACGGAGCGCTCACCTTTGACGAAGGGGGCGAGTTTCTTCTGAGACGCAGGTGTTGCCCTCCTCCCCTGCCGTGCAATTCAGGGATTAAGCTCTTGGGAGACCTCTAGAAGGGATTCCTCCAGTCAAGTGTTTGAAGATCCCTCTTCCAAAGACGATTGAGTACATGGTTCTTTATGAAAACACTTGAAGCCATCCCCTGCAAAAGGGATTGAGCACTTGGCCTTGTTCATTAAAGCTTTTGGGTGCACTTCTTCCTAAAGAAATTGAACATTTGTCTCCCTCCATTAAAGCATTTGGCCACCCCCACCACTAAAACAAACCAGCATTTGTCACCCCTCCTACCTTTTGAAAGGTTGGAGAAGTCTTTTTCATTCTTCTGTCAATCCCGTCGTCTCCACCTATCACTGTTTCTGTCTTCTCTATTAGGCCCAATTCCCACCGGACTCTGCCTGAGAGGTGAGCCCCACTGTGGTTTCCCAGGAGCGGTAGGGCGGTAGGGCAGTAGGGCTGGGAGCAGAGGCTGGGCAGCGGGGGCCCATTTTGAGCCACTATGTTCCTAGGTCTGGAGTGGTCTGCCGAGTCAAGTACTGCAATAGCCTCCCTGATATCCCCTTCGATCCCAAGTTCATCACCTACCCCTTCGACCAGAACAGGTGAGACTAAGGAATGGGAACACTACTCAGTTATTAGTTCCTTGAAGGCAGGGACTGCTTGTCTTGTTGGCTGCTGTCTGCTCAGGGCCTCGCACAGTACCCACCTAGCACATAGTAGTAGCTGCTCAGTGTTTGTTAATGAATGGAGCAAGCAGTGTCCAAGTCCCTTCCCACTGGGGAGCCAGCTTTCACACCCGCCATGGGGGACACTTCATTCTGAGTTCCTCCCCAGAGAAGTTTCGCCTCTGGGAAGCAGGGCTGTGAGGGCTGAAGCTGGAATCCAGACACCACAATAGGTGTTTCCCCACCCAGGTTCGTCCAGTACAAAGCCACTTCCTTGGAGAAACAGCACAAACATGACCTCCTGACTGAGCCAGACCTGGGGGTCACCATCGATCTCATCAATCCTGACACCTACCGCATCGACCCCAATGGTGTGTGGGGAAACAGGGAGGGTCTGCTCTATGTCACAACAGGCCCAGGCCTGGGCCTCCCTCATGGTCCTCCTGCCCCCTTGCTCTCCTCTAGTTCTTCTAGATCCAGCTGATGAGAAACTTTTGGAAGAGGAGATTCAGGCCCCTACCAGCTCCAAAAGGTGAGTGGGTGCCAAATGGGTACTGGTGACTGGCTCAGGTGGGCCCTACAAGCAGGAGGGCGGTGGGGTCCTGAGGTACCTGATTTCCTACCCCAGATCCCAGCAGCACGCGAAGGTGGTGCCATGGATGCGAAAGACAGAGTACATTTCCACTGAGTTCAACCGTTATGGCATTTCCAATGAGAAGCCTGAGGTCAAGTAAGTTGCAAATAGGAAGAGGGGGAAGGTGGAGATATCAGGTGTGTCCAGTGGCTACTAAAGGCCTTTTTCTTCACTTCTAGGATTGGGGTTTCCGTGAAGCAGCAGTTTACTGAGGAAGAAATATACAAAGACAGGGATAGCCAGATCACAGCCATTGAGAAGACTTTTGAGGATGCCCAGAAATCAGTAATTGAGGGACTGGGATGGGGAGAGGCAAGGGTGTGGCTGTAGAGCTCTTCCTCAGCCTGTTTTTGCCCCACCAGATCTCCCAGCATTATAGCAAACCCAGAGTCACACCGGTGGAGGTCATGCCTGTCTTCCCAGACTTTAAGGTCAGGCCCAAGGTGGGAGGTAGAAAGGGACAGCCTCCCATTTGTGCCTGTTCCCATCTAACCCCAGTGCCTCCCATCTTCCTAGATGTGGATCAATCCATGTGCTCAGGTAATCTTTGACTCAGACCCAGCCCCCAAAGACACAAGTGGCGCAGCCGCGTTGGAGATGATGTCTCAGGCCATGATTAGGTAGGTGGTCCTGCTGCCCACCTTAGCCTGCTGCTTGCTGCCTTTTGTCCTCACACTTCATTGCCACTCCTTTCTCCCCAAACAGGGGCATGATGGATGAGGAAGGGAACCAGTTTGTGGCCTATTTCCTGCCTGTAGAAGAGACGCTGAAGAAACGAAAGCGTGACCAGGAAGAGGAGATGGACTATGCACCAGATGATGTGTGCGTGGGCTGGGGTTAAGTTTTGGGGATTGGGAAGTGTGTCCCCTTTTCTCCCTCATAGGGAGGAAATGGGGCTGAACCTGTACCTTCATTCTCAGGTATGACTACAAAATTGCTCGGGAGTACAACTGGAACGTGAAGAACAAAGCTAGCAAGGGCTATGAGGAAAACTACTTCTTCATTTTCCGAGAGGGTGATGGAGTTTACTACAATGAGTTGGAAACCAGGTACTCGGCACACTCCTATCTGATTAGCCTAGATCTGTGCTTCTTAAGACCCTGGTGCATGCAAGAGCCACCTTGGAGGTCATTGGTACCTAAGAATTTGTTGTATGGCCAGGTGTGGTGGCTCAAGCCTGTAATCCCAGCACTTTGGGAGGCTGAGGTGGGTGGATCACGAGGTCAAGAGATTGAGACCATCCTGGTCAACATGGTGAAACCCCGTCTCTACTAAAAATACAAAAAATTAGCTGGGCATGGTGGTACGTGCCTGTAATCCCAGCTACTCAGGAGGCTGAGGCAGGAGAATTGCCTGAACCCAGGAGGCGGAGGTTGTGGTGAGCCGAGATTGTGCCATTGCACTCCAGCCTGGGTAACAAGAGTGAAAATCCATCTTAAAAAAAGATTTGTTGTATGCATTGATAAACAAGAGCAGCAGATGTCTGGTCAGGCACATATGCTGGACTAGGTTCTAACAGAAGCCAGAAAGAATTTTTTTTTTTTGAGACAGAGTCTCACTGTGTCACCCAGGCTGGAGTGCAGTGGCATGATCTCAGCTCACTGCAACTTCTGTCTCCTGGGTTCAAGTGATTCTCCTGCCTCAGCCTTCTGAGTAGCTGGGATCACAGGCATGTGACAGCATGGCAGCTAATTTTTTTTGCGTTTTTAGTAGAGAAGGGGTTTCACCATGTTGAATGAGGCTTTGTGTGAGACTTATTTATGTCTCTAATATAAAGGTCTGATGAAGAACTTAGGGATAAAAAGATGGGGTTTTCTAACATATGAGGATTAAGTCTACACTTCAAATTAAAAAGGCTTATGTTGGAAAAAAGAAAAAGTGAGCCACTGCACCTGGCCAGAAAGAAAATCTTAATGCAGGAGACATTTAGAGCTTTTGTAGGGTCGAGGACCAGATTTCTCAGTTATTAGTAACAGACTTCACATGAAAGTAAACATCGCCAAAGTATGGAGTGATATGAAATCAGCATGAATGTTTTAAATGAAATGCTTAATACCCATGTTCAAAAATGTGACACCAAAACTTCTGATGGCTGAAAGTTTACTGCTGTGCCAATGCCTCCGGTTTAGAGTTGGGAAGGCTTGAGTTTCTGTTTAAAGCAGAGATCAAAAGTTCTGATCCCATAGGCCAGGCAGGAAATGTAAAAGAGCAGTGACCTGGTAGAGTCTGAGTGACCTGGAACTCTGGGCAACCATGGAGAACATTATTCACGTCCAGCCTACTGTGGCTATGCTGTGGGGCCAGAAATTCCTACTTTCCAAAAGACCCAAATCCAGATGATTTGACATTTCTTGGTTTCTCAGAGTGCTGGTAACTAATTCACATATACAGTCATGCACTGCATGTTTCTGTCAACAATGGACTGCTTGCTTATGGGTGATCCCTTAAGATAGAATACCGTTGGTTTTTTGTTTTTTTTTTTTTTGAGGCGGAGTCTCGCTGTTGTTACTCAGACTGGAGTGCAATGGCACGATCTCGGCTCACCGAAACCTCCGCCTCTTGGGTTCAAGCAATTCTCCTGCCTCAGCCTCCCGAGTAGCTGGGACTACAGGTGTGCATCACCATGCCCAGCTAATTTTTGTATTTTTAGTAGAGACGGGTTTCACCCTGTTGACCAGGATGGTCTTGATCTCTTGACCTCGTGATCCACCCGCCTCGGCCTCCCAAAGTGCTGTGATTATAGGCGTGAGTCACTGCGCCCGGCCTATTGTACCTTTTCTTTTTCCTTTTCTTTTTTTTTCTTTTAAAAGATGGGGTTTCACCATGATGGCCAAGCTGGTGATCCACCTCAGGTGATCCACCCACCTCGGCCTCCCAAAGTACTAGGATTACAGGTGTGAGCCACTGCACCCCGCCTTTGCTGTCCCTTTTCTAAGTTTAGATACATAAATACTTACCATTGTGTTGTAACTGCCTGCAGTATTCAGTACAGTCACATGCTGTATAGCTTTGTAGCCTAGGAGCAACAGGCTACACCATTACAGCCTAGGTATGTAGTTGGTTATACTATATTTGTACAAGTACATTGTATGATGTTCACATGCTGTATTACCAGAATGTATCCCTAAGTGGCCTGTGCCTATATTTACATAAATACACCATATAACACACCCCCCACACAGGGTGTAGGGCAACCAAACTGGTGCCATGGGAGCCATCCTTCCTCTCCCCTGCCCTCACTATTTTGAGCGTAGTTGCCCTTATTCAATCTGTATTTATTCTCATTTGCTCTGAGCCAAGTATCGATGGGGAACCAAGTCAGACTAGACTCTTCACAGGGGAGGCAGTGGAGGGAAGTGGTAGGTATGTCTTTAACTGCATCTTCCACTTCTCTCCCCCAAATTCACCTGCAGGGTCCGCCTTAGTAAGCGTCGGGCCAAGGCTGGGGTTCAGTCAGGCACCAACGCTCTGCTTGTGGTCAAACATCGGGACATGAACGAGAAGGAACTGGAAGCCCAGGTAACAAGCACCACTGGCCCAGGGCATACATGGCAGGAAGGGCAGTGGTTGTAGGTGAGGAGGGGGAGAAAAACCCAACAGAACACCCTCCTTTCCCTCATTCCAACCTTGCTGCTTCCAGGAGGCACGGAAGGCCCAGCTAGAAAACCACGAACCAGAGGAGGAAGAGGAAGAGGAGATGGAGACAGAAGAGAAAGAAGCTGGGGGCTCAGGTAAATCTGGACAGGTCAGACCCTGGGAGCTCTGGGAGGGTGGAAAAGTGGCTCTCACCTCTCTCCATTCCCTTCCAGATGAGGAGCAGGAGAAGGGCAGCAGCAGTGAGAAGGAAGGCAGTGAGGACGAGCGCTCAGGCAGTGAGAGTGAACAAGAGGAAGGTGACAGGGATGAGGCCAGTGACAAGAGTGGCAGTGGCGAGGACGAGAGCAGCGAGGATGAGGCCCGGGCTGCCCGTGACAAAGAAGAGATCTTTGGCAGTGATGCTGATTCAGAGGATGATGCCGACTCTGATGATGAGGACAGAGGACAGGCCCAAGGTGGCAGTGACAATGATTCGGACAGTGGCAGCGATGGGGGTGGCCAGCAGAGCCGCAGCCGCAGCGCCAGTCCCTTCCCCAGTGGCAGCGAGCACTCAGCCCAGGAGGATGGCAGTCAAGCTGCAGCTTCTGATTCCAGTGAAGCTGATAGTGACAGTGACTGAGTCCCAGGGCATTCAGGGCTGGTTCAGACACCACTATTATGAGCAGGAAGGCACCTTTCTAGTGGTCTGTTTGTGAGCCTTTCACTTGTTTGTCCCCCACCCCCAAACCTTTGCTGTTAATAAAGCCAGTTTCTCTTTACTTCCCTCCCTGCCCCTACCTCTTCCTTAAGCCCAGCGCATACTTCCCCTAACCCCCAGGTGCTCAAAGACCTCAGCTTGAGGCTTAGAAACAGGCCAGAGGCAGGGCCAATGGTTTCCCACAAAATGTAGCACAACAAAGGTCAGAATTCGTTTTTTTTTGTTTTTTTTTTTTTCCAAAATAAGCCCAGACCATTAAACAAGTGAAACTCCAACAAGTAAGTCTTCTCCAACAGCGAGAAAAACTGTACAGTTACTCAAAGCTGATTCTGCCAGTGGGGCTGGGGACAGAAGTGGGTAGGGGGGGGCGAAATCATGGAGTAGGGCCTGGGGAGGAGGCTGGAGTGGGAGAGGGTCAGTCCTGCCCATCAGAGTGGGGCCGCCTGCGTCCTGCACACTCTGCTGTCAGGTGGGGTCGGGGGCAGCTCTTGCCTCCCTATGTGTGTGAGACGGTGTCCCTCACCACCTCCCAGTGCCAGGCACAGTCAGCTCACCCTGATGGAGAGTGAACAAGACAGGACAGGCTGGGGAGAGGGGAGGGTCCCATGAGAGGGACACCCTGCTGATTCCATCCCACTTTCTGCAGCTAGTGGGAGGGGGACTGGAGAAGCCCTGGGAGATTGAGGGGATGAGCAAAGGCACAGAAACATGGAGGGCCGGGGTGGGGGACTTGCATAGGTTGATGAGTGTGCAAGAGGTACATAAATAAACCTGACACCCCACCCAGCCCGGCACTGGGAGAGGAAGTGGGGACCCAGAGGCAGGTTCCCAGGGCCACCCTACCCCCTGGCTTCTTCCCCCTCCCTGGGCTCAGAGCAGAGGGAGGTCCACAGACCAAGAGGGAGGGGGCAAGAAGGTCTGGGGAATGGGGTGATAGTGCAGGGAGGGTGGTGGTTTTAAAATTTTTTTTTTTGGTTTTTTTGTTTTTTTCCCAACATTTTGTATCTTTAATAACATACACAATGGTTACCAGCCATATTCATAACAAAAGTTATTCATAAAATGTATCTAAAAATAACATTTTTTTTCCTTTTCGGTGTGAAAAGCTTGAGAATGTCCCAGTAGGGAGGGTGGGTTGAGAGGGAGGAGGGCATTGAAGAGGGAGACCCTGGCTTCCCCGCAGTCTGAACCCCCGAATTCCCTCCCTCCACCTGGGCCCCAACACAACCCCTCATTAGGAATAGGGACCCAGACGGTCTGTCAGACTCTGGGACTGGGACGAATCTCTGGGTTATGATATAGTGTTTCACTTAAGTGAGGTCATGACATAATGGGGGAGGAGGAAAGGCTGAAAGAAGAGGGAGGGGCTTGGGGAAAAACCCAAAAACCAAACAATCCCCTTTCCCTTATTCCTGACTCCTGAGTCTCACCAACCAGACCTGGGAGCGGAGAAGGGTGTGTGTTCATGGGGAAGGAGACGTTAAGGCAACAGACTTCCTGACCTCACTGGCCACCCTGGCTGCCCACCTCCAACCTCTTCATCTGGGGAGCCAGGGCTGGAGGAAAACGGGTTAGAGCTTGGGGGTCTGGAGGAGGGGGCTCTGCCCTCTCCCCTCATAAAGTTCAGGCTCCCCCTGCCACTGTCTTGGCTCAGAGAGAAGCCAGGGGATTCTAAAAATGAGAGGGAATGATCAGAGAAAAACCGTTAAGAACTATATAAATATGTATCTTAAATAGGCCTAAGAAATTAATCATAGAGAACCTCTGGTGAACAGGGCCAGGGGAGGTGAGAGAGGAAGGTGGCTCCTGTCCTGGGAGAATGTGGGGAATGCCAAAGGGGAAGAAGGTGGAGACAAGAGAGGGCTTCCTCTCCTTGCTTTCCTTCCTTCTCCCCAGCTCCTCTCAATAACATTCTGGAGGGCAGGTTCTCTGTCCTCCTCTTGTCACCCCAAATGTCAAATGTTTCTGAGCAGGCTCCACAAGGCAGTGGTCAGTCTGTCTCTGGGGAGTCTGCTCCCTTGGGGAGAGGCAGGTGGTCAGCGGTCTGGAGGAGGCAGGGGTGGGATGGGGCCAGGTGGGGATGAGGAAGGGAAGGAGAGAGGCAGGCAGTCTGGCCAGTCCCTGCCCCCTTTATCCTGACTGCCCCCAGCTCCCAGGGCCTCAGCAGAGATCCCTCGACGGGCCTGGGAGTGAGCAAGGCATGTGCCAATGTTAAACAAAAGTTAAAAGGGTGAGAGAGTAGAAAAATATTAGAATAGATAGTTGAGCCAGCCCACCCTCTCGCTGTTGCGGAGAAGCCTGTTGGGGGTTGGCCCCCGCCCGCCGCCCAGGGAGCCTATGGGTGCGCTGGGCTGTGGGTCCTGTCAGATGGTGGAGGTTTTGTCTGTCCCATCTGTGGTAAGAAAGGGAGGAAGGGAGGAAGATCAGGAGCTGGAGGGAGGCCCAAGAAAAGGCACTCAGGTAGCCTGTCATCCCGGTCAGGCCCTCCCTGGAGTCTGGCCTCCCTGGGGACCCCTCAGGATGACTCTGAGTTGCTCAGTTCAGAGGCAGAGACGCTGGGTAGGTGGGAGCTGGGTCAGGGATAGAGGAAATGCTCACCACCCAAGGCGTGTTCTGTCATGCTCAGACACAGAGACTCCAGAGTGGGATTGATCTCCAGGTCAGGCCCAGGGACCGGGCAGTCTGGGTGGGAGAGAGGAGAATGGAAGTGGTGAGGACAGACTGGACTCGGGTGAAGAAGAGAGCTGGGATGACAAAGGATGCTGGTATGGGAAGGGAGAAAGAGAGATGGAGGGGAGAGAAAAAAGATGGAGAGGGAGAGAGAGAGATGGTGGGGGAGAAAGATGGAGGGGAGAAAGGAAGAGGCAGAAATGGACAGAGAGAAGGGTGAGTGTGTCGCACAGCAGGCAGAGGAGACAAAGGCAATGGCAGAGGAGAAAACGGCAATGGCAGCGGATAAAACGGCGATGGCAGAGGAGACAACGGCAATGGCAGAGGCTTGGTGACACAGAAAAAGCCTGACTTGCAGAAGCAGAAGTGAAACTGAAGGAGCTCCTGGAGGCCACACACAGCCTGCTGTGACTACTTTGGACACAGACTGCACACTGCCTTGGGCACAGTCTGGGCATCTGCCCTAAACACTGGGCAGCCCCCTGACTGAAGACCTGCTCTGTACTTGGTGCAAAAGCTAAATTAAAACCCTTCCTGTCCCCACTTGGACCTGCTCCTCTGGGCAGGATTTGATCCAGGCAGGCCGGGCAGGTGGGGCAAGGCAGGACAACCATGGGACTTGTCCTCAAACCACACTTGGCAAAAGGGCCTCCTATTCTGGCATCTGGGAAACTACCAACCTCCCTAGGCAGACCGGATCCCACCCCACACTGCTTAAATCCTTCCCTGACTCCTCACTGCCATCAGGACAAAGTCTGAGCTGTTTACTTGGGTTTAGAAGACCCATCTCCCATCTCCACCCTCACCTCTCATCACCATCCCCTCCGAACTTGAGCTCATGTCATATCAGATCACCCAATTGTCTCTCCTTAAAAAGTTTTTTTTAACTTGGGCGAGACATTTCTGTCTCATACAGTTGGGAGGATTCACAGCGCAGGAGAGTTGTCTGAAAGCCTGGCACATAGCATACCAGTAAAGAGAATAGTTCTTGTTCATTTCTGCAGTTCATCCACCTGCTTGTTTAACATCATTTACAGATGCCTACTGTGTGCCAAGCCCTGTGCTAGGATGAACATGGTGGATGGGGGGTTTCTGTGGCTTCAACAGATGGCTGCCCACAAAACCTCATTAAGTAAGACTCCCAACTGACCTGGCAGTTTATAACATGAATTCTGCAAATCCAGGCTGTCTCCAGAGTCAGCCCATCCCAGACCAGCCTTATCTGTCTGTGTAGTCCCAGTGCCCAGCACTGGGTGGAGGACTCAATCCCTCACTTGTTGAGCAGGGCAGGGGCCTGTGGCTAGCAAATCTCTATCTTCCTTTTGCCCACTTGGCCCAGCTTCTTTTAATTTTGAGATGGGCTCTCACTGTTGCCCGGGCTGTGGTTCAGTGGCACGATCTCTGCTCACTGCAGCCTTGAACTCCTGGGCTCAAGCGTTCCTCTTGCCTCAGCCTCTCAAGTAGCTGGGACTACAGGTGTGCACCACCATGCTCAGATAATTTTTTTTTTTTTTTTCAGAGATGGGGTTTTGCCACGTTGCCCAGGCTGGTCTCAAACTGCTCTACTTGCCTCAGCCTCCCAAAAGTTCTGAGATTACAGGTGTGAGTTACTGCGCCCGAACTTGGCCCAATTTCTCAACTCCCATCTCTAGGATGGTCTGTGAGCAGAGGTCAAACAGCCCTCTCACTTCAAACACCGTTTGTGTAGAACCTCATCTAAGAGGTGAAGTCCACTGGTTCCCATGTGGTTACCTGGCATCTGAAAGAATGCCAGTAGACTGATGGGCAGGACTCCCCTCCACAGAAATCTCACACTTTGACTGTCCCATCCCCTCAACCCCTTCTAAATTGAGTATTCAATGATTCTGTAAAGAAAGAGACGATGACAGAGACCAACACAGACACCAAGATTATGACATAGGGTGAGAAACATGGGATGGGATGGGTGTAAGGGGTGAGAGAAGATGATTCAGAGGGGTGGGGGCAAGACCTGAGAGATAAAATTGAAGCAGAGGAGGAAAACAACCCCTCACAATTGGGGGAGATGGGGAAGAGTGGTACCAGGTATGGGGAGAGGTACCCAAGCAGTCTGTAAGGAACAGTGGATATGAGACCCAGGAGTGAGGGGAAAAGTCAGCTGAGGGTGTCAGCCAGGCAGAGTCCCAAGGGTGGGGCACCTCACCTGGAGGGAACATGAGAATGGCCTGGGGTGACGAGTGGACCGGGAGCGAGTGAGTACGCTGCACAGAGCTGCGGCTCTGACTGGGCATGCTGTTGCTGCCTCCAGGGTTGGCAAACCACAGGTTCTGCACAGGTCCCAGGAAGAGAGAAAGTAGTGAGTGGGGAACAGGCCCAGACCCAAGAGTGGTGGAGTTGGTACAGGCCTTCTCCCACTCCCACCCCCACCACCTCTAAGCTGGGCCCAGACACAGAGGTACAGACGTACACATCCCAGGTACTGCCACCCCAGCCCCATGAGGCCAGGGCCCCTGCTTCCAGGCAGCTCACCTGACGGCCCTGGCCTCCAAGGCTGGGGCTGGTGAGGGCATGTCGAGGGGAGACGCCCCCAATGCCTGAGGGGCTCAGGAGGCCCATCCGGCTGGGTGGGAGGGCCCGGGGAGGCATTGGGAACTGCCGCTGGGTACGCCGGGCCACTCCCATCCCCACAGAGCCAGCTATGGGGAGCGAGTTGGAGCCGAAAGCCCAGCTGTGAGAGAGCAGAAGGCAGGGTGTTAACTTAGGTAGATGGGGCCCATCTGTCCACCCTTTCCTCACCTTCCCCAAGTGGTAGGAGAGAACATAAACCTCCATCATACATTCTGTCCCCATCTGCCCCAAGGGTACCCCCGGAAGGAGATGGGAGGAAGACGAGAGTTTCCTCACTGTCCACTCATAATAGTTCTCTAAACTTCAATTCTCAAGGGAGATTATTTCTGTTATTTGTCTGGTATAAGAAGGGACTTCTCACCCTTTGCATACAGGTGAGGAGCAAGACACAGATGAGGGGCCTGCCCATGGGACATGTGTTTCTTAGCTCAGCATCCTACTCCACTGGGAAATTTTCTTCTGGGAAAGTCCCCCTGTGACTTAATAAGTAAAAATTGGATTCTCAGCCCAGAACATAATCACCCCATTAAGGACTGATCTGCTAACCAGCAAAGGCCTATGAGGGCAGGTCCCTGTATCCTGGGCGCCCGCCTACCCTTTCTGCTGCCGGTAGTTCTGCATCTCTAGTGCAGCTTTGCGCGGGAATGTCCGGAGGAGCTTCAGCACTTGCTGTTTCCAGGATAGCAGCCGTTTCTTCTGCGTCTCCGTGAAAGCCTAGAATTGGCAGGGCATGGGTGAAGCAGAGAGGGTGGTGCTTCTTTCAGACCTTCCTTCCAGTCTTCCATTCATTTGTTTAAATATTTATCGCCTGGTCAGGTGTGCTGTCAGCACTTCGGGAGGCTGAGGAGGGTGGATCATGCCTTAATTCCTGTACTTTGGGAGGTTGAGGTGGGTGGATCACTTGAGGTCAGGAGTTTGAGACCAGCAAGGTGAAACTTCGCCTCTACTTAAAATATAAAAATTAGCAGAGTGTGGTAATGCATGCTTGTAATCCCAGCTACTTGGGAGGCTAAGGCAGGAGAATCCCTTGAACCCAGGAGGCGGAGGTTGCAGTGAGCCAAGATCACACCACTGCACTCCAGCCTGGGCAACAAGAACAAAACTCCATCTCAAAAAAAAAAAATGCAAAAATTAGTTGGGTGTGGTGGCACATGCCTGTAATCCCAGTTACTTGGGAGGCTGAAGCAGGAGGACTGCTTGAACTGAGGAGGCAAAGGTTACAGTGAGATGAGATCACAACACTGTACTCCAGCATGATGACAGAGTGAGACTCCACCTCAAAAAAAAAAAAAAAAAAAAAAAAGAGGGAGAGAGAGAGAGAGAGAGAGAGAGAGAGAGAGAGAGAGAGAGGAGTGTATACAGGGCTCTAAGAACCCTCTAAAGCCAACACTAGTAAGATGCAAGACTGGAAGGGCTGGCAGGTGCCAGGTCAGGCAAGACCCTGTGGGCCACATATGACACAATGGTCCTGAGAATGATGGGGCAGCTTTTCCCTTTTCAAGTATGTTAGGGAAGGCCTTACCTCATGAGTCAGGCACTTTTCGATGAGCTGGAGGTAACTGGTGATGTTCTCTTCGTCTGGTCGGGACACCAGCAGCTGGGTGCACACTGGGACACGAGAAAGGGCAGGTTAGCCCCTAGTGTGCCCTCTGCCATGTTCCAGCCTCCAGCTGGCTCATGCACAAGAAGGAACAGGAGATTCAGGCTGGATCAGTACCAACTATTAAGTGCTAGCCATGGTACTTGGGTTATCATGAGGATATTTAACACAGTTCCTGACACAATCTTGTCACTACAGACGTTTTTAGCTGAGAAACCTAAATCTCAGTTGAGTCACTTGCCCCAGGTCCAGATCCAGATTGATGTGGATCCAAGTGTAAAGTCTGCTATGTCATGCTGCCTTCAGCCTTTAGGAAAGGCTGAAGCTGTGATGAATTTCACCATAACCACCCCCTAGACTTTGGTCCCCTCCAAGAAAAATCAATGGACTCCCCTCAACTGCTTACCCTTTACTACATGCAATTTCTTCCGACACACTGCCCCATCTTCTGCTCAGCCTGGAGATACTTTGAGGGGAAGGGCTGTTATCCACCATCAGCCCAGATGTGCCCAAGGGCAAGAGGCCTTATCACCCTGTCTTGGCTACTGTCTGTAGTGTTCCAGTGTCCCCCAGGCTTTACAAAGCCCTGCTCCCACCATCTAACTTGGATTTGATCCCTGGTGCCTGGGTTCGCGTGGCTTTCTGCCTCAGGATTTTCTGCTAGGCCATGGCTGGTCTTACCTTTGCCCATCACCCGTGTAAACTGGCTGGGGATGTCTCCGTCGGCGACGGGAGCCGGAGCAGGCTCACTGCCATCAGTGGGAGCTGGAGCTGGTAGAGGTGGGTAGTTCTCCACAGGTGGAGGGTCCTTGGCCTCAGTGCCCTTGTCTGTGACGGGGTGGGCTAAAGGAGGCTCAGCACCTGGCAGCGGTGGCTCCCCCGGGGCCCCATCCTTAGCAGTAGGGGTGGTGGCGGCAGCAGCCACAGTGGCCTGGAGGACACTGTAGGCCTTGATAGGAGTGATGATGATCTGCTGCAGCTCCTGCAGAGCGTTTCGTAGGTTCCCACCTTCTAGCACATCCTGGATGGGAGGACACAGGCTGGGGTCACATGCAGACCCTACAATGAGGGACAGAGGATATCTACACAGAGGGTCAGACAGGGCTTGCAGAAGACTGGGCAGGACCCTGGGTTCTACATAGAGAAGGCACGTAAGGGCACTGCAAGCCCACAAACATATAGGCACACATTTCCTCTTTCTCATCAAGGTGAAACTCACGAAAAGGCAGTCTAATGTTGGAGTCTCAGGGACCCACCAAGGACAAAATCAGAGATTCAGACCCAGATACTGAGTGGGGAAGAATACAAACAGAAGGCAGTGGCAAGGAAAGGGAAAGAGGAATGCAAATCAGTCAGATCAAATCAAATCAGAAATGGAAGGAAAATGAGTTTAGAAACAATCAAATGGAAAGAAAAAAGAGATCGTGCACACAAAGACATTCTCCTCTACCAGAAAGACCAGTAAGAAATGGAAAAGAAAAAAGGGAGACAAGGTATAGAGTCAAAAGACAGAGATTCTGGAAGCACAAACCAGGACAGACAGGGAGGGGAGCCTCTTAGCCACCAGCAAGTGAGCCCTTCGATGCTGACTTGTATGTGGTCCGTGGAGTCTAGCTCCCTAGGACTGGGGCTACTGAGGCCAGACCTGAGGAGTTAGGAGGCCAACTCAGGGCCTTTGGTGTACTGATACCACCAGGTGGCTGGGTGGCCTTGAAGATGCAGATACCAGATCCTCACCTTCTCGAGGGACTTGAGGACGCTCTGTCTCTCACGTAGTTTCTGGATGCTCAGGGCTATCTTGTGGCGGGCACCTTTGGTGACGTTCTGTGATAAGGGGAAAAAGTGACAAGAAGCTGAAGATGGGAGGCTGAGATACTTGGGGGTGCCAAAATAGAGATCAAGGAGACAAAGGAGGCTTGGGCTGTAAGGATGCCAAACTAGTGCTGCCCCCAGCACCTCCCGGATGGTCCCCTTGGCTTCACCTGAGACTCCAGGTGCTGCTCAGTCAGTGTCATCATCTCCTCGTAGCTCATCTGTGAGAAGAGGGCTGCATACTTGTGCAAGCGGAGGCTCTTGAGCCATGAGGGCACATCTTTGGAAAAGGAGGGAGGGTGAAAGGTCAGGAGTTTGGCTCTGATGACCAAGGTAAAGGAAGGGTTGTGGGGATAAACCCACAGGAAGTCACAAAAATGCAAAAAATTGGAAGGGGGTTGGGAGGAACTAAGGTTCCATCAGCTCCTTCTTTACCTGCCAGACCCTCTCAGGCAGCCTTCCCTGGGGAGGACATCTGACCCTTCTGAGCTGCTCAGCTGGATGTGTACTAGGATGACCTCACTGATTGCTTCAAAACTTCCAGGAATCTCTATCAGTTACCTGTGTTCTGGCTTCCTTGTCAGACTGGGGTGTGTGAAGACAGGGGGCTCCTCCCCAGTCAGACCAGAACCTGTTAGGGTAGATGTGGGGTCTCTCTGCTTAGTCTTGAGCCCTAAGAGCAGGGACTATCTATTCCCCTCCTCAGAGGGGTAGGCAGGTGTCAGCTACAAGCTCCTTTCTGCCCTCTAAATTCTGCAGAAGCCCCTAGAAATGGAGAAATGGGTCCTGGTGCTGCTGTCCCCAATGTACCTTTCATGCCACTTCCATCCTCCTGGAAAGTGTTCCGGCTGGAGCCCTGCTCCTCTGTCTGCTCACTGCCAGAGGAGGCCACGCTGCTCTGGGGCGAGAGGGGTGCGTGATCGGGCGTGGTAAAAGCAGCCCGGGCCCCAAGCTCCTCTGGACTCGGCCACTCACCAGGGGCCTGGGGGCTTGTAGGGATGAGTGACATGGAGCGCTTCAGCGGGCTAGGGTGGATCTGGCAGGGGAGACCTGGCCAGAGCGGGAGAAAAGCAGAAGATTAGGTTTGGGGATCCAACCACAGGAGACCATTCCCCTGCCATCAGTGCCAGGATGGCAATTTGGCCTTATAATGTGCCAAAGGAAGGGACCTGGGGTCTAAGGGGAACCAGATATACCTCATTCCCTTACCCCCAACACCCGACCCATCAGCAAGCTGTCAGCCATTTCCCTGAACTTCTCCAGTTCCGCTGGCTCAAGCCACCAGGACCCCTGGAGGGAATTACTGCCATACCCTCCTCACTGGTTTCCTGCCTTCACTCTCGCCTCCTGCAGTCCACGCCCCTCACCATGGCCATAAGGATCCTTCTAAAAATGAAAATCTGACCAAGCTGGATTCCTGCTCAAATCCATATGACTTCCTTTCATAGTGGAAACAAAATTCAAATGCTTCCACAGGCCTAAAAGGCCATGCAGGACCTGGCCCCTGCTCTTCTCTAACTCTCCTCTCCCACAACCCGCCACTTGGTTCATGCCTATCCTTGGCCTCCTCCCAAATGTCTCTTTGTTCCAGTCAAGGGACTGAACACTCAAGCTTGTTCCAGTCTTAGGATTTC
Source organism: Saguinus oedipus (assembly GCA_031835075.1). Lineage (NCBI taxonomy): Eukaryota > Metazoa > Chordata > Mammalia > Primates > Cebidae > Saguinus > Saguinus oedipus. Next base: position 42,197,039 of record CM063187.1, on the reverse strand, counting down.
TGGACTTGCTTCTTACCTTCCTGATCTTAGTGGTTGGCTTCCTCAAGTCTCATCTCAAGTGTCACCTACTCTGAGGCCTACTCTAAACGCTTAATCTGAAGTCATGCCCCACTCTGCTGCCCCAACCCATTTCTGTATCACATTACTGTCTTGTCTTTCTTACAGCACCTATCACAACCTGAAATTATCAAGTTATTTGTTTATTTATTTATTTATTGAGATGGAGTCTTGCTCTGTTGCAGGGCTGGAGTACGGTGGCACTATCTTGGCTCACTGCAACCTCTGCCTCCCAGGTTCAAGTGATTATCCTGCCTCAGCCTCCTGAGTAGCTGGGATTACAGGCGTGCACCATCACACCCATCTTTGTATTTTTAGTAAAGACAGGGTTTCACCATGTTGGCCAGGATGGTCTCCATCTCTTGACCTTGTGATCCGCCTGCCTTGGCCTCCCAAAGTGCTGGGATTATAGGCGTGAGCCACTGTGCCTGGCCTTGTTTACTTATTAACTGTACCCCTGCTAGAACAGAAGACTTGATAGCAGGAAGCTGTCCATGTTAAACATTATATATTGTAATGAATGAAGTATGTAAGCTGCTTCCTCAACAACCTTGTTATGGAGCCTCACAATCTCCAATTTTTTCTGCAATGGGCCCAAACTGGTCACCCATGGGGCCTGGTGGCTCCGGGTGATCCCAGGCCCTCTTCTGCAGGATGCTCCACTCTGTCCATCCCACGTCTGAGATTGACAAACGAATCCAACTTTTTTTTTTTTTAAAGATGGGGTTTCACCATGTTGGTCAGGCTGGTCTTGAACTCCCAACCTCAGGTGATCCGCCCGCTTTGGCCTCCAAAGTGCTTGAATTCCAGGCAAGAGCCACCACGCCCAGCCGACGAATCCAACTTGATTTTTTTTTTTTTTTGAGATGGAGTTTCGCTCTGTTGTCTAGGCTGGAGTGTAGCGGTGTGATCTTGGCTCACTGCAACCTCTGCCTCCCAGGTTTAAGCAATTCTCCCTGCCTCAGCCTCTAAGTAGCTGGGACTACAGGCGCCCGCCACCATGCTGGCTAATTTTTGAATTTTTAGTAGAGATGGAGTTTCACCATGTTAGTCAGGCTGGTCTTGATCTCCTGACCTCAGGTGATCCGCCCGCTTTGGTCTTCCAAAGTGCTGGGGTTACAGGCGTGAGCCACTACACCTGGCCTCCAACTTGATTTTTAACCACTCTCAAGACAGGGCAGACTCCCATGAGCTTCCAGACCTTTATCTGTGCTTTTCCCTCTGCCTAGCTCACCTCTCCAACCGTTCTCCATCAGCCACTTCTCCCTTTGTGCCTTGCTAACATACCCCTCTGCTGCTGCCTCAGGCACAGTGCTTGCTGCCCTCCTCACTATCCTCCCTCTCGCACTGGACTGTGGGCTCATGGAGGATGGCAGCTCAGCCCAATTACTTATACAACTCCATGATCAGGCACAGAGCATGACACACAGAAGTCCTTCCAATGAAGTTTCATAAAAGACAAAGGGGTGCTAAGAGGGCCTCTGAGCTCCACTTATCTCATCAAAAGTACCCCAAGTCAGCCTAGACAAAAAGAAATCAAACAAAGCCAAAAAGCCTCACCCTGGGTAGGTGAGAACATCAAGGCCCGTGGAGCTGAAGCCCTTTGCCCCAGTTCCCATGGGGAGTTGACAGACTGAGACAGAGCCCAAGCCTTGTTTCTGATGGAAAGGCTGGGGTTCCTGCCAGTGCTCTACTGACATCCAGCCCAGGAAGGAGGGCTAGCCTGATGCAGGCCCTAGAGCATCTTCTCTGAGCTGTGACAATACTGATGCCCCTTGCTAGGAAATCACCTAAGGGAGAAGGCAAGGCAGTGGTCCACTCCTAATACCAGCTTCTGCTCTACCCTAGAGAGTCCGAGGTCCTCTTCCCAGGGCTTCTTCAGCCTCTAGACTCCCTCAGCCTGGGCTTCTGTCCCCATTCAGGACTCTTGAGGGAACATGGCACACTCTGGGCCCTGGGGGGCTGGGGAATCCTCAAGACAGGCCTTTTGGCCTGTTTTGGTGTTTCTGGCCTCCTTCTTCCTCCCTTCTCAGCCAAGAAGGGGGCAGGCAAGGCTGAGAGGGCAGGAAATTACCCTGACTGGAATGATCGTGCAGCTCCTGAGGAGCCCTGCTTGGCTCCGCACTGGGGTGGAGTTGGCCACAGCATGAGAATGACAAAAACAAGAATGCCGGCTGGAGATCCAGGGCCTTTCACTCTCCAAGAAATCCTGATCTGTCCTTGGCAGCACCCCAAACCCATGCTGGCTGCCCTCAAAGGCCAATCCTTGCTCCCCACTCAAAAATATTTTAATGATTTCCTGTTTCCTGCAACTGCCTGGAATCCAAAAGCTTCTCCTGTCCTTCAAGGCCTCCCAGAATGTGGCCTTCACACACTGAGGTCTGAGTGTAAAGACAGACCTGAGTTCAAATCCTGACTCTGACTCTGTCACCTGTGTGTGATCTTGGGCAAGTCACTTCATTTGCCCCCTGCCTCCATTGCCACATGAAGTCTTTAGCTGAGGGATAGGCACATGGTAAGCACAAGTCTCTGCTACTGCTATTACTCATTCAAATCCACTCCAGCCAGACCTGTCTGTACACTGTCCCCTCTAATTTTCCACTCCTGTACTTATTTCATGCTGTCCTTTTTTTTTGAGACGGAGTTTCACTCTTGTTACCCAGGCTGGAGTGCAATGGCGCGATCTCGGCTCACTGCAACCTCCATCTCCTGGGTTCAGGCAATGCTCCTGCCTCAGCCTCCTGAGTAGCTGGGATTACAGGCACGCGCCACCATGCCCAGCTAATTTTTTGTATTTTTAGTAGAGACGGGGTTTCACCATGTTGACCAGGATGGTCTCGATCTCTTGACCTCGTGATCCACCTGCCTCGGCCTCCCAAAGTGCTGGGATTACAGGCTTGAGCCACCGCGCCCAGCCTCATGCTGTGCTTTCTACTTGTAATGTTCAATTCCTTTTTTCTTTTTTGGTCCAAACCCCTATCAACATTTTTGAATCTTGGTCCTTTAATGGCTGCTGGGGTCCCCATGATGGGGAACACAGAAGGTATCAGAAGAGAGAAATTTATAGGCACCCTGCATGGGTTATCACTCTCCTTGGTGAGGGCTGAGCATCTCCAGGAGGGGTACTTTTTGGGGGAGGTAGTGTAGCATAGTAGTTCAGAGTATGAGCTCTGCAGCAAGACTGCTTGGCTTTAAATCCTAGCTATACCACCTAGGCCAGGTGAGACTTAGCCAGTGAGTTTATATGTATAAAGTTCTTAGAATAGCTCCTTGTAAAGACTGAACACTGTTTTTTCTTTTTGTTTTTTTGTTTTAAGATGAAGTCTTGCTCTGTCGCCGGAGCTGGAGTGCAATGACGTGATCTTGGCTCACTGCAACCTCTGCCTGCTGGGTTCAAGCAATTCTCCTGCCTCAGCCTCCCAAGTAGCTGGAATTACAGGCACATGCCACTACACCTGGCTAATTTTTGTATTTTTTTTTTTTTTTTTGAGATGGAGTCTTGCTTTGTCACCAGGCTAGAGTATGGCAGCACAATCTCGGCTTACAACAACCTCCACCTCCCAGGTTTAAGTGATTCTCCTGCCTCAGCGTCCCAAGTAGCTGCAGCTACAGGTACGCACCACCAAGCCCAGCTAATTTTTGTAGTTTTAGTAGAGACGGTGTTTCACCATGTTGGCCAGAATGGTCTCAATCTCCTGACCTCGTGATCTGCCCACCTCAGCCTCCCAAGTGCTGGGAATACAGGTGTGAGCCACCATGCCTGGCCTAATTTTTGTATTTTTAGTAGAGATGGGGTTTCACCACATTGCCCAGGCTGGTCTTGAACTCCCGACCTCAAATGATCCACTCTCCTCAGCCTCCCAAAGTGCTGGGATTACAGGCCTAGCACTCAATATTTTTTGGCTGGAATGATCATTATTAATACATCCTCCCTTCCTGGAACTGTGATGCTCCATGACTAGAAAATGAGATCCAAGGCGCCTCAGGTTGCTGTTTCCTCAAACTGCCCTTCTATCCCTTTATCTTCCCAGGTTCTCACCAGCAACTGGGAGGGAGGCAGGTGCACTAGAATATCCACATCAACTGGGGAAAAAACTGGCTCAAGGGGTAACTGACGAGCACTAGGTACCAGACAGCAGGGCATTTGGGACCTGAGGTTACCCCCACCCGCTGGCACACGTGACATTTCACTGCTACTCTCTCCTGTCTTGCTTCAAACCAGTGCCTGCTGAAGGGGACTAGCCACTCTGAGGTTAAATCATCAATCACCCCCTCACCCTGAGTCAGGTCATGCGGCCTTACCATGGCTTGGAATAGCCACCCTTCTTTATCCTGCATATTTCAACTAACATTTCATAAAGTCACTGGGATACCAATTCTTCCTGCTCACCCTAGCCTGTAGGGCTTTCACTAAGAGAGCTCTTTCAAACATGTTTAGTTGGCAGGACAGTGTAGTGGTCAGAGGCAGGCTCTGGCATCAGACTGGTTGGGTCTGTTCCACCACTTGTTCTACATATAACCTTGAACACATGACTTCACCTCTGAGTCCCAGTGTCCTCATCTGTTGAATAGGGATAATGATATGGTTGTGATGCTGCCTGAGATCATATCTACAAAGTGTCTGTAAAAGAGTACCTAGCATAGTCAATGCTCAAAAATGTTACCTACTATTATAAACACCTTGCAGCATGAGTTTTGTCTTATACAAACAGTGCTTTCAGAAACAAAGCTGTAAATTGAGGCTAGATACAAAAATCCATGATGACTGAACTGGAAGGGACCTCAGACGACAGGATCCACACTTCCATCAAGCGTCACAGCCTAATGTCCTTAGAGGCCAGGTATATATGAGAAATGCCCAAAGGGGGATTGGTGGGAGCAGAGGCAGACTGGGGTGCTTGTGCAGAGTCTAAAGGGCATGCTCAACATTAAGCTCTATATTATTGTTGCCACTGGGAAAACAGGTCTGGCTGAGTTGCTAGATCTTTTGACTTCTCAAGAGAGGCTGGAAATCTCATTTCTAGGGAAGTACCCATATTTATTTAAAAACCCAACACAACAAAACAAAACCAAAGTATGGGTTCAACAAGACATGTCTGTAGGTCAGATTCACCTTTGGGAAAGCCAGTTCAGAGCTCTGCATTGCCTCATAAAGCTGAGGCCTAGAGTTTATATGACTTGTCTAATGCCAGAGTGAGGGAGCTCTCACCAGTCCAACCTTTTTCAAGTAGACACGGTCTTCTGGAACACCGCCCCCACTTACCTGTGTTTGTGTTGCTCCCAATACTGTTGATGGCTGGCGGCACTGAGCTGGACGGGTGGAAGGGCACGTGTCCATTTTCCCGGGGTGGTTTGTCCTGCCAGCCTGGCCCTGCCTCCCCAGGGCCCAGCTCTGCAGGGCTCCCCCACTCGTCTGAGCCTTGGCGAGAATGGTAGGAGGGCTCTGGCCGGGAGCGGAAGCCACTAGCCAGCCGCTCTTCCAGGTGGCTCAGCCAGAGGGCCAGTGCGTTGCGGTCCTCCAGTGTGGTGGCTGGGTGGATGAGGGCATAGGAAAGCAGCTGGCGGCTCTCCTCGATGAAGGCATTGCTCTCGATTGAGTAGGCCAGCACTTTCTGCAGTAGCCTCATGTACTCCGACTTGGCCTCTGTGTTGCCTGGCTGAAGCAGGGGAAGGTGGGTCAGCAGGAGGGATACCACCTTCTCTTTGGACTCCTGCTGCCACTGGCTGATGATGGCTACAGAAGGGATAAGAAGAAATGTCAGGAAAGCCAGGGTGGGGTACTCCTATTTACCTGAGAGCACTGCCTATGGCCTATTCCCTCATATTCCCTCAGCTCCAATCTCCTTTCATAACAATCTCCTTTCCATAACTCCCAACCTTATCCCTCATATAGGTGAGATCAAACACACTGACCCTGCTTCTAGCATTTTTTTATTTTTTTTTAAGAGACAGGGTCTCACTATGTTGCCCAGTCTGCAGTGCAGTGGCTAATCACAAGGGCAATCCCACTATTGATCAGCATGGGAATTTTGACCTGCTCCATTTCCAAACTGGGCCAGTTCACCCCTCCTTAGGCAACCTGGTGGTCCCTCGCTCCTGGGAGTTCACCATATTGGTGCCACACTTAGTGCAGACACCCAATCAGCATAGTACATCACAGCCCAGCACTCCTGGACTCAGGCAATTCTCTTGCCTCAGCCTCCCAAGCACCTAGTACAAGCACATGCCACTGCACCCACTGTAATTTTTCTTGGTTCTGTAACTCCTGATCTCAATAACCTGCAGTGCCTTCCAATCAGCCAAACTTGCTACTCTGGAATCTGAACTCCTCCTGTCCCCAGGCCTGCTCTCATGCTTTATCTCCATGACACTTTACTCCACACTTCATGGCCTCTATGCTATTTCACCTGTCAAAAAGCAGTCTCCTTTCTGAATGGAGAAGGCAGTGGTATATGGTAGTTAAAAGCTTGGGCTCTGGAATCAGATGGTCTGGACACCCAAGCTTATTAGCTGGATCTTAATAAGCCACCTTGAACCTCACTGACACTAAATTATCTGTAAAATTTTGGCAATTACAGTACCCAATTCACAGTGTTGCTTTGAGATTCAACGAACTAGCAAAGAATGGAAAGTGGTTTGGCATTTAGGACATAGTAAATGCTTGCTATTGTTTTCTCTCTGCTTCTAGATTCTCCCCTTCCAATCCATTCCATGCATCTAGATGCATTTATCTTCCTAAATCACAACAGGATGTCACGTTCCTGATCAGGTGTTTACAATGGCAATCAGCAAGCACCAACAGACTCAAGTCCAAGAACTCCTAGACTAACATCACCTTCATTTCCAGGGCACTCTCCAGCTCCCATTCCTCCAGACAGACTCAGCTCAGGGTATCTCCCCATCTTCCCTGGGGTTCTCTCCACAGTATATATTCATCCAAGTTCCATACCTGGCTGAGATTCATGGTTTTGGCTCGCAACAACCTGGGTCCTCCTACACAAATTCTCTTTGGTAGATGGCCTAACTTACTGCCCTACTCCAGGAAACATCCGCTGGCTGTTCCATGCCATGGTCATCTTGACCTCTCCTTTCTATCCTACTGTGTGACGACCTGAGTCTGCCCTGTGGAGATAAGTCAGGTTTCCCCTTTCAACCCAGAAGGGAGGTCCCTAAGAATATGGCCCCAGGCTGGCCACATCAAGGAAGGCTTGGGGAGGAACTGTTACAGGTCTGACTCTCCCTGTCAAAAACCTTGTTAGCGTTGGGTGTGGTGGCTCACGCCTGTAATCCCAGCACTTTGGGAGGCTGAGGTGGGTGTTCAAGGCCAGCCTGGCTGACATGGTAAAAGCCTGGCTTTACTAAAAATACAAAAATTAGCCAGACATGGTGGTAGATGCCTGTAATCCCAGCTACCTAGTAGGCTGAGGTGGGAGAATCGCTTGAATCCAGGAGCTGGAAGTTGCAGTGAGTCAAGATCGTGCCATTGCACTCCAGCCTGGGTGACAAAGTGAGACGCTGTCTAAAAAAAAAAAAAAAAAAAGAGGCCAGGCGCGGTGGCTCAAGCCTGTAATCCCAGCACTTTGGGAGGCCGAGGCGGGTGGATCACGAGGTCAAGAGATTGAGACCATCCAGGTCAACATGGTGAAACCCCGTCTCTACTAAAGATACAAAAAATTAGCTGGGCATGGTGGTGCGTGCCTGTAATCCCAGCTACTCAGGAGGCTGAGGCAGGAGAATTGCCTGAACCCAGGAGGTGGAGGTTGCGGTGAGCCGAGATCGCGCCATTGTACTCCAGCCTGGGTAACAAGAGCAAAACTCCGTCTCAAAAAAAAAGAAAAAGAAAAAGAAAACCTTTAATCCCAGCACTTTGGGAGGCCGAGGTGGATGGATCACGAGGTCAAGAGATCGAGACCATTGTGGTCAAAAAGGTGAAACCCCGTCTCTACTAAAAATACAAAAATTAGCTGGGCATGGTGGTGCGCGCCTGTAGTCCCAGCTACTCGGGAGGCTGAGGCAGGAGAATTGCTTGAACCCAGGAGGCAGAGGTTGCGGTGAGCTGAGATCATGCCATTTCACTCCAGTCTGGATAACAACAGCGAAACTCCATCTCAAAAAAAAAAAAAAAAAAAAGAATAGGCAGAGATGTGGCATATGTCCTGTAACTACCACTTACTGTCCATGTGACTTTGAGCAAGTGTGATCACTACACTGAGCTCTATTTTCTCTATCCGTAAAGTGAAGCCCAGAATCATTCCTACCTGGCATGGCTGCTATGAATTATGTGAGGCCATAGCATAGAATAGGTCCTCAGTAAACACTAGCTGCTTTTGCTAGTATCATGGTTATCATATCTCACTGTGTCTCTCTCCTTTCAAATACATACAGAGATTCTAAAGATACAAGCCAATCTGCTGGTCCAGGAAACCAAGAGGCTGGGAATAAACACCTATAATCAAAGTCTTGGAAACCTAGATGTCTGAGGGTCTTTCAACCCAAGTTTCTTAGACCTTTAAGACTCCAATGACATCTAGCATGCTTCAGGATTGGCTTAAAAAAAAAGTTCTGCCCAGGCATACTGGCTCACGCCTGTAATCCCAGCATTCTGGGAGGCTGAGATGGGTGGATTATGAGGTCAGGAGATCGAGATCATCCTGGCTAACATGGTGAAACCTTGTCTCTACTAAAAATACAAAAAATTAGCCAGGTATGGTGGCATGTGCCTGTAGTCGCAGCTGCTCAGGAGGCTGAGGCAGGAGAATCACTTGAACCTGGGAGGCCGAGGTTGCAGTGAGCTGAGGTCATGCCACTCCAGCCTGGGTGACAGAGTGAAGTTCTGCCTCAAAGAAAAAACAGTTCCATGGACCTCCGGTCTCCTCTACCCACACTGAAGGATGGACACCTGGCCTTGCATCAAAAACTCAAGAAATACCCTTTCTGTAGCCCTATTTCTCTGAATGATCTGCTTAGAACTCTGTGGCCTAGAATTCACTCCTAATTCTGCTTAAGTCTATAGCCCTAGGAAAATGAATCTCATACAATTCCTAACTTCTGGCTATAAAGACTGAATTTTCTTGGCCTGGGGCTCTCTGCTCTAAGCTTCCTAGAGAGAACACCTGTTAGATTTGTTTTTTGAGATGGAGTCTTGCTCTGTTGCCCAGGCTGGAGTGCAGTGGCTAGATCGCAGCTCACTGCAACCTCCGCTTCCTGGGTTCAAATGATTCTCCTGCCTTGGCCTTCCAAGTAGCTGGGATTACAAGCATGCATCACCATGCCCAGCTATTTATTTATTTTTGACGGAGTCTCACTCTGTTGCCTAGGCTGGAGTGCAGTGGCATGATCTTGGCTCACTGCAACCTCCACCTCTGGGGTTCAAGGACTCTCCTGCCTCAGCCTCCCAAGTAGCTGGGATTACAGGCACACACCACGACACCTGGCTGATTTGCATATTTTTAGAGGAAGGGGGCGTATCATCACGTTGGCCAGGCTGATCTGGAACTCCCGACCTCAGGTGATCTGCCTGCCTAGGTCTCCCAAAATGCTGGGTAACACTGCATCCTGCCTGCTACTTTTTTTTGCTATGTTAGCCAAGCTGGTCTTGAATTCCTGATCTCAAGTTATCTGCCCGCCTCAGCCTCCCAAAGTGCTAGAATTACAGGCACGATCCACCATGCCCAGTCAAGAAAACACCTGTTAAATCTATTCATTCAAAGGCATCAACTCATACTATGTTCACAGCATTGCTTACAATTAATAGTAGAACCAATACCACTATTGCTGCTACTACTACTATTACTGACAATGGCACGTTGTATGGCACTTTCTTACGTTATGTATGGCACTTTTTTTTTTTTTGAGATTGAGTCTTACTCTGTTGCCAGGCTGGAGTGCAGTGGTGTGATCTCAGCTCATTGCTACCTCCGCCCCGCCTCCTGGGTTCTAGCAATTCCCGCCTCCGCCTCCCGGGTAGCTGGGACTATAGGTGCATGCCACCACGCCCAGCTAGTTTTTTGTATTTTAGTACAGATGGTGTTTCACCATGCTGTACAGGATGCTCTCGATCTCCTGAACTCAGGATCTGCTGCCTCGGCCTCCCAAAGTGCTGGTATTACAGGTATGAGCCACCGCATCCAGCCGGCACTTTGTTCAGAATGGATACTGTTTATTGAGCATTTACTATGTGCCATACACTATACTAAGAATATGATTGTTTTTCATCCCTGTTTCAAACCTGTTTTAGCATGTACATCTTGCAGATAAGAAAACAGATTTGGGAAGGTGAGGTCACATACCCCAAGTGACAGAGCCAGTAAGCGACACAGCTGAGATCCGAACCCAGGCTCTGTGGGCCTCCAGAATTCAGAGGAACTTTTTTTTTTTGAGACAGAAGCTTGCTCTATTGTGCAGGCTGGAGTGCAATGGCGTGATCTTGGCTCACTGCAACCTCCACCTCCTGGTTTCAAGCAATTCTCCTGCCTCAGCCCCCACTAGTAGGTGGGATTACAGGTACGTGCCACCACACCTGGCTAATTTTTTCATTTTTAGAGACAGAGTCTCGCTCTGTTGCCAGATGCCAGGTTGGAGTGCAGTGGCACGATCTTGGCTCACTGCAACCTCCGCCTCCCGGGTTCAAGCAATTCTCCTACCTCAGCCTCCCAAGTAGCTGGGACTACAGGCACGCGCCACCACGCCCAGCTAATTTTTGTTAATTTTTTAGCAGAGACGGGGTTTCATCATGTTGGCCAGGATGGTCTCAATCTCTTGACCTCATGATCCACCTGCCTCGGTCTCCCAAAGTGCTGGGATTACAGGCATGAGCCACCGCGCCTGGCCAATTTTTGTATTCTTAGTAGAGAAGGGTTTCACCATGTTGGCCAGGCTGGTCTCAAACTCCTGACCTCAGGTGTTCCAACCGCCTCGGCCTCCCAAAGTGCTGGGATTAGAGGTGTGAGCCAAGGTGCCTGGCCAGGAGAAACTTTTTACCCACGATGTTTTATGTCACCAATGCCAAGTCTCTCTTCTATCCCAGCTTTCCAAATCCCCTTCAGTATCTGCCACTCAAAGCTAGGAAACCTCATTCCCTTGTCTGTCTTCACTTGAACCAGCTGCCAAGATTACGAAGCTGGTCTTTCAGGCCATCTCCATATCTAAAGATCGTTTTCCAAGGCAGATCTGGCCTTCCTGAAGTCAAGAACTTTTATTTTTCCTGCTCTCCCATCTCCACCTGGCACTCGATCAAACAGTAAGAACTCTGTGGTACCCTCTTTTCATAACTTAGTCCTAGAGTTTTCAGTTCTTGATGAGAAAGAATAAAGATAGTGATTCCCATTAGGGATAGAAAGTCAAGAATGAAAATAAACAAAAATAAAAATAAAGAAGTTGAGGATATGCATCCCAGTCAAAAAAACAGTTGCCTGGGCAGTATGCTTCCTCCTGTGTAAAGTAAGGATTATAAAAAGCTGCTGAGAAGATGCAGGGAGATGATGCATGTAAAGCATCTGAGAGTGCACCCATAGTAAGCATTCAGTCTGCCGCTCAATGATGGGTGTTTTCCTCTCTTCTCCAGTAGAGTCCAGTCAGCCTGCCCCTCCAGTCCCACCCTGACATTTTCAATCGCTGTTGTTTAGGCCTTGCAGGGTAGCCAGAGGCATCTGGGACAGAAAGAAGCCTTGTCTAGTCCCTCCCCCACTCCAGAGTACTGCCAGGACTCCAGGGCTAAGGGGACACAGCTTCTCCTCTGGTACTGCCAGGGGACATGACAGAACAGCCCCAAGGGTTGGGCTCAATACAAGACCTTGTTCTGCTGCCGAGAAAGGGGAGAGTGGTTTTGGACGAATGGAGGCTAACTCCGGGGAAATGTGTATTCATGTGTCTGTGTGGTGGTGGTGGGGAGGGCAGGCCTCCCACGACTGAGAAGCATCAGTGAGTACTGGAACTGGTTCAAGGAATTTGTGCAGCCTCAGGCCCCTTGGGGTGAGTCCAGCTGGGGCTAGAAATGATGGGTGGGGATGGAACTTCTAGTTTCCTGCCCAGATCAGAAAAGTCTGGCCCAGATTGGAGGCACAGCAGAGGCCCAACGAATACCTGCACAATTGAACCCAGATGGTCTCCTGGAAGGTAGTGGTGTCTGTGCGTATCATGTGCCTCTCTAGGATCCCCTAAGCTCAGGTCACTCTGTCTCAGGTCCCAGCAGAGTATACTGAGTCAGAGCACAAGTTCAACAGGCAAATTTGCTGGGTTCAAAATCTACCTCTGCCTTCACGATCTAACTCAATGTAATTGTGGGCCAGTCCTTGGTCTCCTCTTCTGTGCAATGGGGACTGTAAAGCCTCTACCTCACAGAGTTGTTGCAAAGAATCAATGAGACAATCATGCAAAGTGCCTGGCATGTGCTAAGTGCTCAGTATATTTATTGTTGCTCTTGGTTAAAATCTAGAGCCCATGCTGTTTCAGGGCTGGTGGGAACAGTTCATGCACAAGAGCACATCTGGGCCTTCCCCTTAAGATTCCCAACAGGGGTGGGGAATTTCACACAGTTATTTACCAAAAACAGACACATCTCTGGTTCCTTGGAGCTAGATGCACAACAAGAATGATGAAATTCTGGAGGTGGGCGGATGGGGGAAGGGGCTGGGGAATGCTATGACGCCAATAGCTCCTTCTCACCGAACTGCAAACCTGGACTCTGCAAACATGGAGAGGCTGAGGAAGATGGTGTGTATAAATGTCCTCCTTGGCTATAGCAGCAGCAGGGGAGAGCTGGCCAGGTGACCAGAGCTAAGTAGGTCATGACCCTAGGTCCTGGCAAATCAAAGGCACCAAACAAGACTTCCGTAAGAGCAAACCCATATTAATGTAATGGGCGGGTGCAACAATTGTAGTAGCCTCAGGCACCAGTTGGGGGCTAGGGTTTGGCTCCAAGCATGACCTTCTCTGCCTCACCCCAGCTCACAATGACACGGGGGAGGACCAGGGGGCTCACATTTTTGTTTGATGAACTGTCAAGCAGAGTCTGAAATTGGAGGGTGGAGGCCAGGGCTGAGCTCTGGTGACTCATTTGCCATTGCTCCCTCCTGACCTCAGTTTCCCCACCCAGATTCAATTAGCCAGAGAGGGAGGAGTTTAAACCTGCTAGATATGGGGACTGACTCAGAGGATAGGAGATGGGAAGAAAATGCAGGAAATGTCTTCCAGGAAGCTACAGGACCATGGAGTGAAGTGGAATTCAGCTTCCCTGACCCTAGTCTCCTCTCTCCTTTCCATGGGAATAGCCTTCCGGTCCAAGTTAGCATCAGGGAAAAGGAGAGGGGCAGGGTTATTGTTCTAGCTCCAAAGAGGCAGGGAAGACAGTACCTGGAGAATGAACAGGGATTACAAAAAGGGACAACCTGGGACCTCTCCTTCCTTGTTCCAGAGACCCCTGGAATATTGCTTTTCTGTTCCTAGGTGTTGCCTCAGGTCCTGCTTCCATGAAACTGATGCTGGCTGCTGGGCTGGAGGACTTCCCTACACATTCCCAGCTGCTCGAGAGGAAGCGATGACCTAGGCCAGGCTTTCCACAGCTATAAGCCCCGACTCCCCACTTCTGGTAGGTCACAAAACAGTATCCTCACCACCTTCCTGCGCCTACCCAGAATCAGCGTCAGCATTAAGACAAGTGGTTCACCACTGGGTGCACACAAGAGCCAACCAGGGAGCTTTAATCTCCAGGGAAGGACCTGGGCATCACATTATTTTTAGAAAGGTCCCGGGGGATTCTAACACAAAGCTAGGGACATACTCACCTAGGTAAATTTCTCTGTGCTACCTGACCTATCTGAGCAGGAAGGAGGCAACTGGGAAGCTCTGACCCAAACCCACATCCAAGGTCTCCCTGGAGAACTAGAGGAAGTAGTAAGGTTAGCTGGGTGGGACACGGAGATACAACCCAGATAAAGCTGGGGATATGCTCACTGTCCAGCTCTCCAGGTTTGAAGAAACCTGAAAAGCTTAAAAAAGAAAACAAAAAAGGACTTGGAGACAGGTAACTCTTAACTGGGGACTAGTGAACCAACTGAACTCAAGATTTGGTTTGTTGAGTAGGTATACATCTTTTTGGGGAGGGTAGGGAAGAAGGGAAGATTTTCTGAGTGGTCTATCCCGATAAGAATGCTTCGCTGGGTGCAGTGGCTCACACCTGTAATCCTAGCACTTTGGGAGGCTGAGGTGGGCGGATCACCTGAGGTCAGGAGTTCAAGACCAGCCTGATCAATATCGTGAAACTTTGTCTCTAAAAAAAAAGAACACTTGTTCTAGAATAATGTGCTGGGCTTCTTCCAAAAGAAAGTAGTATCCTTGGCTGTGGCTTTGTCTTCTTTGGCACATTATTTCAGAGCCCAAGACATACCTGGAAAGTACCAGGACAACCCCCTCACCATCCAAATGGGGATCCTGAGGCCTGAAAGGGTCAGGCAGGACTGAACCAGGTCATAAGAGGTGTTAGTGGAGAGCTGGATCTACAACTCTTGGGTGTCTCAAGTCTCAGGACAAATGAAACCGCCAGCAGGGCATCACCTGTCACACTGCCTGGTTAGCAGAAGAAACTGGGTATTCATTCCCAGGCCCATCCCCTCAGGATTCAGATCTTAGTAGGTCTATGGGGGGCAGAAATCTGGATTGTAACAATCATCTATCTCCAGTGATTCTGAGGATGATGCAAAGTTTGAGAAACACCAGGGAATGGGAAGGCCACAATGACCAAAGGAGAAACAAGAGTATGAACCGTTCCTTCTTTGAGGCAGGTCTCCAGGCCCAGAAATGAGCACCTTCCTTTACAAATAAGGCAGATGGGGTTCTACTTGAGGGTGGGAGTGAGATAGGAGGCACTTGCCTCCTTAGTCTTAGAGCCTTTAGGTCTACTAGACAGCAGGCATTCAAGACACTACCAGAATTTACCTCTGTGATCACTTCTTTCAAGTCATGCTTTGCTCCAGTCCTGGTAGCCTTCCTGCTGACTCTGGAACACACCATGGCCCTCCCTCATTCTAAGTTTTCCTTACCTCTCCACCCATTTAAGTACCAGCTTATTATAGTCTCACCATCTGACATTGGGCTGTGGATAAAAACCTTGATTCATATATTCATTCATCATTCAATTCATTTTACAGCACTTCTCAACCTTGGCTCCAATATCCCACTGCAAACCATCTGGGAATGGGTCTGAGGTTATTTGTATAAAATGCAGCATGTCTTTCAAGGGCAATGTGGTGAGAACAAATATTTTAATTGCAGATACCTCTAAACTAGCGGTTCTGCAGAATCTGATGAATTCATCCTAGAGATGTTTAAAGTGTACTCATTACATCACTATTTCTAAGAGCAACACCACATGTACCATATGGAAGAGTCTATTGGTCAAGGGCGCTAAAGAGCTTTGAAGTCAAATCTGAACTGCAAACCAATTGTGTGACCCGTGGCAAGTCACTTAATATCTCCAGACCTCAGTCTCCTCATTTTTAAAATGGGGGAGTAACAGGGCATACCCTATAGAATTGTTGTGAGGTGCAAATGAATACTTAGCAATGAGATATAGAAATATGTGCTGAATATGGAATGACCTTCAAATTGTATTGTTAAGTGGTTAATATGCATGTTTGGCCACATATATTAAGACAATTAAAACAATGACAAAGTTGGAAGAAGAATATGTATGTGTTCACATATGTAGGGAATTTATCTCATAAAAAGTAAGAAAATGAGAATGTGAAGTCTGGAAGAAAAACCTCACTTTTCACCCTTTGTACTCTGATTTTTTTTTTTTGAGATGGAGTTTCGCTGTTGTTACCCAGACTGAAATGCAATGGCATGATCTCGGCTCACCGCAACCTCCGCCTTCTGGGTTCAAGCAATTCTCCTGCCTCACCCTCCTGAGTAGCTGGGATTACAGGTATGCGCCACCATGCCCAGCTAATTTTTGTATTTTTAGTAGAGACGGGGTTTCACCTCATTGACCAGGATGGTCTCGATCTCATGACCTCGTGATCCACCCGCCTCGGCCTCCCAAAGTGCTGCGATTATAGGCGTGAGCCACCGCCCGGCCTGTACTCTGATTTTAATACAAGTTCTGAAAACAAAAGCAAAACCTAAAAATACTCAAACCACTACCAGTAAGTATTATTGCTGATTCTGATATACAGCTAAGAACGGTACCCAGTGGTAATCCAATTGCCTGCTCAGGATGGGCAGTGGGGACGTGTGACGAAGCTGTGTAAGATACTGGCCTGCCCCAAAGGAGCCCCCACTCTAAAGGCAGAGCCATATCACAAACAGAACTCCTGCCCTTGGCGTTAGAGTAGTGGGGAGGGTGGCAAGGGTGAGAAATGGCTGAGCTCTGAGCCTACTGCAGCTGAGCTGGGTTCTTATTGCTCTTTGTCTAGGGCTAAGAAATTACTGCCAGACCAGGAACTCAGCTGATGTGATTCCTGGCCTGAATAACCATCTTCCCACTACAGTCATGCTGCTTCTGTGACTTCTACATAAAAACTCAGTAAAATAAGGGTGACTATTGCTAAGGCAAGTGGGCCTGGGAGATGAGGAAGGCCAGGCAGCTAATGTGGCTCCTCAAATCCCAATCCTAGCAGCCCATGCTTGCTTCCTCACCTGTAAAATAGGACTAATGACAGGTACCTACCTCATACGGTTGTTGTGAGGACTAAATGAGTTACTGACATTAAAAATAACAACTGACAGTTATTAAGTGTTTAAGCTATAGGTGTGTTAATTCACTGAATCCTCACAACTACCCTAGAAGGTAGACATAATTTTCATCTTGGTTTTTTCTTTCCTTTTCTTTTTATTACTGAGATTACATACTTCTCAGGATATCATCTTGCATTTAAGATGAGGAAACTGAGGCACAGAGTGGTTAAACTACTTGGTTATATGACAAGTAACAGAAATGAGATTTAAACTTAAGACAGTCTGACTTGAGAGCCACGCAAGAACATGGTTTTTTTTTTTTTTGAGACACAGTTTCGCTCTTGTTGCCCAGGCTAGAGTACATTGGCATGATCTTGGCTCACTGCAACCTCTGCCTCCCGGGTTCAAGCAATTCTCTCACTTCAGCCTCCCGAGTAGCTGGGATTATGGGCGCGTGCCACCACGCCCAGCTAATTTTTGTATTTTTAGTAGAGGTGGGGTTTCACCATGTTGGCCAGGCTGGTCTCAAACTCCTGACCTCAAGTGATCCACCTGCCTCAGCTTCCCAAAGTGCTGGGATTACAGACCTGAGCCACCACACCCGGCCAAGAACACAGCTTTTAAAAGTTAATATACAAGTAAAGATGGTACTTGGCTTGTGGTAAGGGCTCAATATGAACTATTATTATAAAGAAGAATGTGCAAACAGTTAGGGTGACTAATTTGGACAAATTGCATGGAGCCCCTTGATTCCCTACCCAGCTAGCTTTCAGGTATCCACTACCCTCCCTCTTCTCTGGCCTCCACCTCTCCCATCTGTCACTGGAGCCAACAGCTCTTCATCCAGCCCTTGGAGGCCCTAACAGCCAGAGCAGCTTCAGCAATAGCCTCTGACTCCTGTCTACAACTGGGGCTTTAGAAAGAGATAGGTCCTAGAGAAGCCTGGCTCACCCATGCCAATGCCAATCTCACAGAGTGCCTCTCATAATAAGTACTAGGGGAACTGACAGGATGAACTGTATCTAAATTCTAAACTCTCTGGAAGCTGCTTATGCTTTAAATCCAACCTACCTTTGAGGGTAAAGAATAGTATAAGATGACATGAATTCTGGAAGAGTTCTAAAATTCCCTCCTAGTCCTGATATCCTGAAGCTTAAGAAATTAATTACTGGCCAGGCATGGTGGATCATGTCTGTAATCCCAGCACTTTGGGAGGCAGAGGCGGGCAGATCACAAGGTCAAGAGATGGAGACTATCCTGGTCAACATGGTGAAAACCTATCTCTACTAAAAAAATACAAAAATTAGCTAGGTGTGGTGGTGCATGCCTATAGTCCCAGCTACTCAGGAGGCTGAGGCAGGAGAATTGCTTGAACCCAGGAGGTAGAGGCTGCAGTGAGCCGAGATTGCACCATTGCACTCCAGCCTGGCGTGTGGCAATACAGCGAGACTGTCTCAAAAAAAAAAAAAGAAAAAGAAAAAGAAGAAGAAATTGACTACTGCTCACCTTCTATCCCCCTTTCATTAGGACTTTAGTCTATTCCTTTCAGCAGCCCACATAAGCCACTCTAAATGATCTTCGTGTTAGGGGGAGTTTCCAGTTTGCGCTGCCTTCTCCCATGAGTCCACTATTCCATGCTTGAGGATTTATGGCAACACAGTCCCAGAAGACCCATGATGATGACTTGGGAGGTAAGGGATTCCCCACCCACCAAGCCTAGAACCCACAGTTTTTAGCCCCATTGTTGGTTTGGCCTTCTTAGCCACTGTGACATCTGTTCCAGGTCTCCCTCCTGCTGTGTTCCCATCTCTAAGGGTGGAGACTCACCAGCACTGTTGGCCTCTGACTCCAGCAGGTGGATGTCATTGCAGTCCGCCAGTGAGTGCTCTAGGCAGAGCTGCAGGAAGCGGGCCTGGGTACGGGTGACCCGTTTCAGAAGTGACAGCAGGGCCACTGTCTGCTCACACTCATTCCAGCCCTTGAACCAGCCAGCGAGGATGCCCACCTGGTCTCGGAACATCATGGTGCCAGGCCTGGGGCCAGGGTGGGGGGACGGCGGTGGCAAGGGCCAGCGCCGTCACATGGTCCCGGCTCTGGCCTCCTGTTACCTTTCCCCTGAGGGCCAGGGCTTAAGGACGTTTCTGGGCGTGGTGGCAACGGTTGTCGGGGGAGGAGGAAGCCTGTTCACATGGGGGGAGGTCTTGGTCCAGCCACGCCTCTTCAGTCTCCTGAAAAAGGAAGCAAAGGGGTCAAACAGAAATAAGGGGCTGAAACTTGCCTGATGAGTGTGGGTTGAGGGAGCATGAAGGCCTCATGTGTTTCTCTTTCAGGGTACTTGCTCTGCTGAGCTCCTAGAAGAAAGATGAAGCCAACACCAGATATTAAATCTCCAAATCCAGAGAAAAGGCTTGTTGGGACTTAGATGCCTATCCCAGAGACCAAGGAGATGCTGGCCCTCACACCTGGCTATCATAGTGTCAAAGGAAGTGGATTTAACGTAGAAAATAAATTGGAAAGATTTTTCAGAAATGGGAAATAGGAGGCTGCAAATTATGAGAAAAGATATGAATTGATGGCAATCTGGCCCAAGGTGACATGACTAAGCAGTGCATATCTCTGACCTTGCTGGTTTCTGGCCACCTTCTTTGAGAGCTGGACACTGTGACTACTAACCTATTGATAGGACTCCAAGGGCTCTCTCTCTCTCTCTCTTTTGTTTTGGAAACGGAGTCTTGCTCTGTTGCCCAGGCTGGAGTTCGGTGGTGCAATCTCAGCTCACTGCAACCTCTGTCCCCAGGGTTCAAGTGATTCTCCTGCCTCAGCCTCCAGAGTAAGTAGCTGGGATCATAGGCATGCACCATCATGCCCAGCTAATTTTTGTATTTTTAGTAGAGATGGGGTTTCACCACGTTGGTCAGGCTAGTCTCGAACTCCTGACCTTGCAATTTGCCTGCTGGGATTAGGTGTGAGCCACTGGGCCTGGCCAAGGGCTCTTTAAATTACTTCAAGCTAGACCCAAAATGCTGAGTACAGGATGGATGGTGGGGTAGTGACCCTGGCAGAGATCTCAGGTATGTAGCCGGCCATCTGATCAGTAACTGGCTGGGTATCTATCAGGTATGGGCATGGTCAGAGGCCTTTTCAAATATCACCAACAGGCTGAGGGAATCTCACCCTCTTGAACCCAGCTCCCTGACTCTGGAAAAGGTACAGCTCTGATTTTTCAGAGTTTACCTACCTCTACTCTGAGGTGAATCACTCCCTGCCCTCTTAATCTCCCCGAAGGCTGCTCCAAACCCAAACTCTCTGGTTGGGAAGTCCCCCTGACTTTCAGAGATGTCAGCCTGTCTCAGACTCCTCCTAGGAGCCAAGAAAATGCCAACGTGAGGAGAAGGGGACAGACCAAAGTAAAAAACTCACCAGCTAGGAAGTGTCCAAATTCCTCTCTTAGACAGGAACTATAGAGAAGTTACTTCAACTGGGCAAACAACAGATCTATTTTTCAGTTTGCTGGTTTCTGGACACCACTCTGAAGCCTTTTTCTAAGTGTCTTGAGCTCCAGGTCTCCACTCAACATTTCCTCCATCTGTCTCTCTTGCAACCAGTGCCCTTGGCTCTATCCTCAAACCACATTCAGCTCCATTCCCCTTTGGCTGCCAAAGGACTAAGGCTCCTTGGACTGAGAACTTCATACAAAGACCCATTGAACCTACTGGGATCAGGTCTAAGGGAGCTACTTATTACTCTCTGAACTTCTGTGCGCTTGCCGAAGAGAACTGTGGGATGCATGAGGCAAGAGCTGTGACTTGCCTCATGGATACCCTGTGGGACCCCTAAATAGAGTGAACTGGCCTGGTTGCCAATCCCTTTGGATATAAGAAGCAGGAAAGGTATGAGGGAAAATGAAATCTAGCTCCAAGTTAAACAAGCATCCAACAATTTTTTTTTTTTTGAGAAGGAGTTTTTTGCTCTTGTTGCCCAGGCTGCAGTGCAGTGGCACGATCTCAGCTCACCACAAACTCGTAACCACCGCTTCCTGGGTTCAAGTGATTCTCCCGCCTCAGCCACCCGAGTAGCTGGGATCATAGGCATGCACCACCACGTCTGGCTAATTTTGTATTTTTAGTAGAGACATAGTTTCTCCATGTTGGTCAGGCTGGTCTTGGACTCCTGACCTCAGGTGATTCACCCACCTCAGCCTCCCAAAGTGCTGGGATTACAGGCGTGAGCCACTGTGCCTGGCCCAGCAATTTCTTTTAAAGGGGAAATCAGGTGTCACCTCCCTGACCTCTGATTTCCAGACTTCCCATTGCACTTAAGTAAAATCTAAACAAGGTCAGGTGTGGTGGCTCACGACTGTAATCTCAGCACTTTGGGAGGCCAAGGTGGGTGGATCACTTGAGGTCAGGAGTTTGAGACCAGCCTGGCCAAAGTGGCGAAACTCCATCTCTACTAAAAACATAAAAATGGCCAGGCGCGGTGGCTCACGCCTATAATCCCAGCACTTTGAGAGGCCAAGGTGGGTGGATCACGAGGTCAAGAGATCGAGACCATCCTGGTCAACATGGTGAAACCCCGTCTCTACTAAAAATACAAAAATTAGGTGGGCATGGTGGTGTGTGTCTGTCGTCCCAGCTACTCAGGAGGCTGAGGCAGGAGAATTGCTTGGACCCAGGAGGCGGACGTTGCGGTGAGCTGAGATCACACCATTGCACTCAAGCCTGGGTAACAACAGTGAAACTCCGTCTCAAAACAAACAAACAAACAAACAAACAAACAAACAAACAAACATAAAAATTAGCCTGGCACGCTAGCGCACGCCTGTAATCACAGCAACTTGGGGGGCTGAGACACAAGAATTGCTTGAAGCTGGGAGGCAGAGGGTGCAGTGAGCCAAGATGGCACCACTGCACTCCAGCCTGGGTGACAGAGCGAGACTCTGCCTCAGAAAAAAAAAAATCTAAACAAATTCCAAACTTCTTAACTTGGCCTACAGAGCCCTATAGGACTCCTGTGGCCTCTCCAACCTCATCTTGTACCGAATTCTTTCTTGTTCAGTGGAATACTCTTCTGCTAGAGACTGGCCCTACTTGTCATTCAGGTCTCAGCACACTGTCGTTTCCTCAGAGAGAGCTTCCCTGACCATCCAATCTCAGGTGTTTCTCCTCCAATTATATTAACACTATTTCATTCCTTTTATATAATTTGGCACCCTCAGGTATCATCTTATTTATGTTTCTCTTGTCCGACCCAAATGCAAGCTATTCAATCAGCCAGTGCCTACAACAGTGCCTGATACATAGAAAAATGCTCAATATTTATTTAGTGAATAAATAAATAGCTACAGAAGACGAATGTGGAAGCCATACTTGGCATTTCTACAGTCCTGGGGGGAAAGAAAATAGAAGAAATAGCTCACCGGATGGCAAAGCGATCTGGAAACCTTAAGAAAAAAAAAATTGAAGGCACTGAGGAGATTTCCCCTGGGGAAGAGAAGACTCAAGGAGAATGGCATAAATGACTTTGAATATCTGAAGAGGCAGCACACAGAAGAGGAACTATATTTGTTCTTTTGCTCTAGACGAAAAAAGCAGGGTAGATGACTCTAAGGGAGTCACAACATGGGATATGGGAAATGCTGAAAGTCAAGAAAATTCAGTTCTAGTCCTGCTCCAAGTTATGGATTCACTTTGATCTTGGGGCTAGTCTGTTCTCTTCTCTAGAATGTGGGATAAGGAGCTAGACTGGGTGTGACATGACTAATAGGTTTTACCTTACAGGCTAACTCCAACTGATTGGCAGTGGCTACCTGGTGCACTGTGATGAGAAGAATCCTGAAGAAATTAATGGGAATATCCATCAATGGGGAACGATTAATAAACTGGGGCAGATCCCACAGTGTGTGATATAACATATCTATTAAAAACATGCCTAATGTAGCCAGGCAAGGTGGCTCACTCCCATAAAACTAGTACTTTGAGAGGCTGAGGCAGGTGGATCACTTGAGGTCAGGAGTTCGAGACCCACCTGGCCAACATGGTGAAACTCCATCTATACTAAAAAATACAAAAATTAGCTGGGTGTGGTGGCCGGCACCTGTAGTCCCAGCTACTTGGGAAGTTGAGGCAGGAGAATTGCTTGAACCCAGGAGGTGGAGGTTGCAGTGAGCTGTGATTATACCACTGTACTCTAGCCTGGGTGACAGAGGGAGACTCCATCTCAAAAACAAACAAACAAACAAAAAACCAAGGCTATATACAATGTATCATCTGTAACTATTTAGAGGGATGTCCATAAGCTACATAGTAACATGTACAATATAATGCCTTTTTTTTTTTTGAGATAGGAGTTTTGCTCTTGTTGCCTGGACTGGAGCACAATGGTGCGATGTTGGCTCACCACAAACTCAGCCTCCCAGGTTCAAGTGATTTTCCTGCCTCAGCCTCCTGGGTTGCTGAGATTACAGGCATGTGTCACCCTGCCTGGCTAATTTTACATTTTTAGTAGAGATGTGGTTTCTCTATGTTGGTCAGTCTGGTCTTGAACCCCTGACCTCAGGTGATCTACCCGCCTCAGCCTCCCAAAGTACTGGGATTACAGGTGTGAGCCACTGCACCTGGCCACTATAATGCCATTTGTGTGATTTCAAAAAGCCACATACAAAACCCCTTACATATTTTATATACGAATATCTATGTTTGTATGTGTATAACTGTATAGAAGAATACACCCCAGGCTGCTAACACTATCTTGGAGAAACAGGGGAATTATTAACACTCTCTTTATATAACTTTGTACTATTTCACTAGTTGCAAATGTAATTTTTGAGAACGAATTTAATTAAAAACAATTTTAAGGCAGCATACTTCCTGACTCAGTGAGAAACAGTGCTGTGATTAATTATCAATGTTTGCCCTGGATGCAGGGTGGATGAGTGGTAGCTCACACACCTAAAAAAAAAATCAGTTTTCCTTTTCAGCTCCAGCATTTTATGTCTTTCAGTCCCAAGGAGGCAGCAGCTGCCTCAACATAAGGAAGAATTTTAAAATAACGCATCTGTCCAAGAATGGAACTGGCTGCCATGTGGGGAGGTAATGAGCTCCCTGGCTGCTGGAAGTGGTCAAGCGGAGGCTGGATGAACATCCCTTGGGAGTGGGAGGGATTCCTTCACTGGGTGGCAACTCATAAGATAGAAGGACATGTTACTATTTCAGAGGGAACATTTGTGACGGGAGGTTTGATATGCCAACAGCATTTACAGCAAAAAAAAAAAAACGACCAAATCCACAAACAGACCAAAGTTGTGCACACTCTTTCCCATAAATTCTTTAACTGGGTTGTTACTTTTCCGAAGCAACAGCACTGTACCCCGTCCCACCCTGCCCAAATGAGCTGCTGACTAAACATTAATCCAGCTTTCCCCCTCAGGCCAAATGCAAGAAGCAAAGCTTTAGGATGTCTCAAACAGGATGCTTACAAGGCCAGGCTTTGAACAAAGCAGGCCAACTGGGACTATGGTGAGTTGGAAAGTCCACACCAGGTCTAAAGGGAGAAGTCACTATCTAGCTCTCACCAGCTTACTATGAAGGAATGTGGGTCTAGTATTGTTAGGTCTTAGTATTTTCTTTTTCCCTAAAGAATAGCTAGAAATTTAGATTTTAAAGTAAATTCCCCTTTTTTAAAATATGGGAAATGAATCACATTAAAACAACAGTGAACTACTACACAGAAAGACACACCTGTGGTCCTTGGAACAGCTAAGCACAAGCTAGAAAAAGACTAGAAGTCTGCTAACTCTTCCTCCCTTGGGCTTGCTTTTTGTTTTTTCTTTGAGACAAAGTTTCACTCTTGTTGCCCAGGCTGGAGGGCAATGGCGCAATCTCGGCTCATCGCAACCACTGCCTCCCAGGTTCAACTGATTCTCCTGCCTCACCTCCCAAGTAGCTGGGCTTATAGGCATGTGCCACCACACCCGGCTAATTTTTTGTATTTTTAGTAGAGATGGGGGTTTCTCCATGTTGGTCAGGCTGGTCTTGAACTCGTGACCTCAGGTGATCTGCCTGCCATGGCCTCCCAAAGTGCAGAGACTACAGGCGGGAGCCACAGTGCCCGGCCTAGGGCCTCTCTGGTTTATACCTTCAAGCCATCCCAATGCTCAAGGAACATGACCTGTGGAGAAGATCTAGTGATGAAGGATGATTCTGACAGTCTTCAGTAAACACTGGAGGCTTTAGTGAAACAGTTACTTTGAAGATTTCATTGTTAAAAAAAAAGTCATCCCTGAAGGAAGGGTTCCTATGTCCTATGGATGAGAGAAGGATGCTTTGTGTTTGGTCTGGATGTTAACTGAAGAGGACTGGATGGCCTTCTTCCATTAAAGGGCCAGAGGCCCCCTGCTGCGGTGAGAGAGGGAGACCTGGGTGAGGCATCTCACTATGGCAGCATCTAACTGTAATGAATTCTGGTAGATTTGCCTGCCAAATATCCATTTCCATCTTCTAGCATCAACACCCTGGGTTCCCCTTGGAGAAGGAACTGTCTTTCTTGGCTCCAGAAGTGGACACAGGGTTAATTCTGGCCAAGGACAGTCCTCTCTGGATTTTTGCTGGAATTACTAAGGAAAATAAGTTCTTGGTTAGGGTTTGCTCAGATTATACATCATTTTGTGATGTTACTGGTTGCCACCTCTTCTATTTTATGGTGGAAGCCTGCTTCAGAATGAAACTAACACAGATGACAGCAGAGTCAAGAGATCGGGAAGAAGGAAGGCGAGATCTGTTCGCTTGATTTGAAACATAGATCCACCTAGCCTGAAGCCTCCCCCTTGTGGCCCACTCTTTTCAGTTACATAGATGAATAAATTCCTTTTTGGCTTAGGCCGGTTTGAGTTGAGTTTCAGTTAAAACTGAAAGAGGCTTGACAATTCCCATGCAAGAGAGAATTCACCAATGGTCTGGTCTCTGCCCTCATATGACCAAAAATGACTCCCTAGCTTTGAGGAAAGACATAAGAGGGGAACCGCTATAACGAAAGTCTCTCTGACAGCCCAGCAATATTGCTGCCATACTTGAAGTAGCAGCTCCTACCAACTCCAGAGGTGGGAAACGAAGTTAACAAAATAGCTAAGGGGGCTGGGTGCAATGGCTCACACCTGCAATCCCAGAACTTTGGGAGGCCTGGGCGGGCAGATCGATTGAGCTCAGGAGTTTGAGACCAGCCTGGGCAAGATAGTGAAACCCTGTCTCTACAAAAATACAAAAAAGTTAGCCGGACGTGGTGGTACGCACATGTAACTCCACCTACTTGGGAGGCTGAGGTAGGAGAATCGCTTGAGCCTGGGAGGCAGAGGTTGCAGTCAGCCAAGATCGTGCCACTGCACTCCAGCCTGGGCAACAGAGTGAAACCCTACCTCAATTAAAAAAAAAAGAAAAAGAAAAAGAAACAAAAAACTAGTTTCTAAACCAGCCTGGGCACATGGCAAAATCCCATCTCTACAAAAAAAAAAAAAAAAAAAAAAAAAAAAAATCCAAAAACTAGCTGGGCATGGTGTGCACCTGTAGTCCCAGCTACTCAGGAGGCTGAGGTGGGAGGATCACTTGTTTTGGAGGTTGAGGCTGCAGTGAGCTGAGATCCCTGCACTCCCACCTGGGTGACAGACAGACCCTCCCGAAAAAAGAAAAAAAGAAAGAAAGGAAAAAAAAAAAAGGGGCTAAGATATTCCAGGTCAAACTACCCTCTGGGCTTCTTCCCTGGTCCCAAACAGTGAGAAAAGGCCCATTTGCCCATAAACAGCACCTCTGGATGCCAGCTCTCTTCATCCAGAAGCAGCACAGTGGAGTCAGTCGGACCTGGCTTAAATCTTGGCTCTCCTGCTATACTTAACTTGCTATATTGACTTTTGGCAAGTAACTCTGTTTCTTCCTCAATGAAGCTTGCTATAAGAATTAAATGAGGCCGGGCGCGGTGGCTCAAGCCTGTAATCCCAGCACTTTGGGAGACCAAGGAGGGTGGATCACGAGGTCAAGAGATCGAGACCATCCTGGTCAACATGGTGAAACCCCCCTCTACTAAAAATATTAAAAAAATTAGCTGGGCATGGTGGCGCGTGCCTGTAATCCCAGCTACTCAGGAAGCTGAGGCAGGAGAATTGCCTGAACCCAGGAGGTGGAGGTTGCGGTGAGCCGAGATCGCACCATTGCACTCCAGACTGGGTAATAAGAGCGAAACTCCTTCTCAAAAAAAAAAAAAAAAAAAGAATCAAATGGAACAATGTATTTAAAAATACCTAGCATGAGGCTCAACCTCCATACTTCATTACAATAGAAAGCATTATGCTTAGCATGTCTTCATACATCATAAATTGTCAGGCCCTTTGCTAAGTTTTCCATGGATAAGCACATTTGATCCCAAAAACTCTATTTGAAAAATATATTACACAAACGATATGTGATTATACTCATTTTACAGATGGAGAAACTGAAGTACAGAGAACCTAAGTCACTTTGCCCAAGACTGCACACTCCTAGTTCTTTTACAACATGACCTAGGCCTTTAGGAACTCATACTTCATGAACAAGATAACAGGCTAGTTACCTAGGGTTAACTCACGATCCTAATCTGAGAAGAGACTGTCAGAAGCCAAGGGAGCCCAACTTCTCTTATCAGAACTGTTATTTCCAGAAACTCCTGAAATATGTACACAAAATACGTATACTACTGCATTAGCAAAGAAGGAGCTTTTTGTATGAATGGTCCTGGGGAAGGGAGGGAGATGGGGGGAGAAGCCAGGCAGGGCCTCCTGGAAGATACACACAGTATGGGGAGCTCTGGGAAACTGGATTAGAGCAAAAGCTAGTGTTCTTCCTCCCACTCCTAGATGTGTTGACACCCCTTCCCCCTGAAAAGTTTATCCTCTGCTCCTTTTCCCTTCTTTACATTTGTTTTCTCTCACTTAGGAATGTAATCAACTCCTGTAGATTCAATTATCACCTCTCTGTGGACAATGGAGACATTTTTTGAGTCAGCTTTGACTTCTTCCATTTCCCGAAGACCCAGTCATCAGGTCTTGATATTTCTTGTTTTAAAAATGTCAGCTAAACATGCCTTCCTTACCTTTCCCCAAACCCAAGTGGCTCTAGATCCAGACTGCCAGGTTGGAAATATAAGCCTGCCATTTACTACCTGTGTAATTTTGGGCAAGTGATTTCACCTTGCTGTGCCTGTTTTGTCATCTGTAATGTGGATTTAATAACAGCACCTACTGAGCAGGAAGACAAAAAATAATAATAGTGCCTAATCTCATAGAGTTGTGAGGCATAAATGACTTGGTTATTATCATTATCCTAGATTTCTCTCTTTCTCTAATCCCATCATCAAGTTCTGTTTTTTCTACACCCAAAATATACCTGCTTCTCTCCATCTTCACTACCACCACCCTCACATCCATGTCACCATTTCTCATCTGGACAAATGGATTGCCTCCTAACTTGCCTCCCTGATTCCTGTCCTGACCCTCTGTTTTCCTCCCAGAAACCAAAGTGAGCTTTCTAAAAAAATTAATCCAATCATGTCACTGTCTTGCTTTTAAAAACTCCTTTCTAATGGTTTCCCAATCTCCTTAAAAGAAAATGGAAACTCTGGCAGGGCATGGTAGCTCATGCCTGTAATTCCATCACTTTGAGAAGTCGAGGCTGGTGGATCACAAGGTCAGGAGTTCCAGACCAGCCTGACCAACATGGTAAAACCCCATCTTTACTAAAAATACAAAAAAATTAGCTGGGCGTGGTGGCACGTGCCTGTGATCCCAGCTACTCAGGAGGCTGAGGCAGAAGAATCCCTTGAACCTGGGAGGCAGAGGTTGCAGTGGGCCGAGATGGTGTCATTGCACTCCAGCCTGGGCGACACAGCAAGACTCTGTCTCAAACAAAACGAAACAAAACAAAAAAATAAAATGGAAACTCCTTACTATGGCCCTTAGGCCCCAAGTGATCTGGCTTCTGTCAAGCTTTCCAACCCCTTGCCTCTTTCCCTCTCTTAGGCTTTAGCCACACTGTTCCTTGCTATTCCCTGAACACATCTCAGGGCTTTTGCACCTGCTGACCTCCCTGCCTGAAATGCTCTTTCCCAGATCATCACAAGGTTGGTTCCTGCTCATCAAACAGATCTGTGCTCACCTGTGCCCCATTCTGCCTCATCTCCGCAGTAGGAAGGAGTCTGTGATATCATCATCAAGAGATGTTTCTTCAAAGGCTGCAGCTCTTCCAAAAACACCTTGTGTAAGATCCACAAGAAGGGAAGACTGTAGCTATATTATGCTACATCTCCAATTCCGAGCATATCACCTGGTACATAACAGGCCCTCAACAAATATCTGTGATAAATTTCCCCACCTTGCAAGCAGTCCTTTTTCTGCAAGTAACAATGCTTAGATTAGAATGTTCCACTCCCAGATCTTCCCACAACTGGTGCCCTCTCATCTTTCTGGTTATCAGGCTCAACTGTCACCTCCCAAAAGAGGCCTCTTCCGATCCCCGTGTCTACAGTGGCCACTCCCACCCTCTCTTTCACACTGTTTTATTTCCTTCATAGCATGAATCACACTCTGATTTCTTTGTGTTTCCTCCCTCCATCAGAGTATAAATTCCATGAATTTCAGGACCTTGACTGTTTTATTCAATGCTCTATCTCCAGCACCTAGAACAGTGCCTCCACATTGTTTAATGAATGAGTGCAGGCTGGAGACATTTGAGACCTGCATACTCCATACACTGTGGTTCTGTAACTTGCCCTTAACCAGCTTCTATTCAACAAGTTTACACTAAAACGAAACAAAACTCCACTCACAGCAACCCTATTTAACCCTCTTCCAAAGTTCTGTGTCTTGGAAACCTAAAGCTGAGGTGAGGGTATTAGCCAATACTCCTGGATTCTGCTGCCCTGAGGCTACCACCAAGCCAGGCTGATCACCTCATAACACCTGTGACATCCCAAAGTAAAGTGTAGTGGGGTCAGACCAGCCATAAACTCTCTCTAGACCCAAGAATCACAGAGCAGAGAATGATTAGGGCTGGGGGACAGTTAGGAGGAAGACTGCCATCAATGCTCAGAAAGTTCATGGGACAGAATCACAGGCCTATTTGGCTCAGCAAGCCAGAGACTGAGTTGCAGGGTACAGAACCCAAAATATGTCTCTAAGATCTTCTGGCATAATCTCACATCTATTCAGGGAAGAGACTATTTTCAAACTGGGACTCTCAAGAAAGAGTTCTTTTCACTAAGGCTTTCCAAGGAGGTAGGGTTAAAACCTGGGGCTGCTAAGGACCATCTTTGTCACTCAAAGCAGAAGCTTGTTGATAATAAAGCTAACTCAGTGGAGAAATGGGAGGAAACGACTAAGAAAATTATTTGAACACCTGGATGCAGCTAGGTCTGAAGCCAACACAGCTCTGGACTTTTCAGAAGCAAGAGCCAATTAATTCCCCGCTTTTCTGATTAAACCACTTTGAGCTAAGGTTCTATCACTTTATGTTTTTAGAGTTCTGGCTGATATGAGTTTTTTTTTTTTTTTGCTAACATTGCACTTATGGGCAAGGCATTGTTCTAAGTACTTTACATGCATTAACTTATTTAATTCTCCTAACAATTCTATGAATTTAAGTAGAGTAACATTATTTCCTTCATTTTTTTAGCTGTGGAAACTAAAAGACCAGAGAGGTTAAGTCACTTATCCTAGGGCACAAAACTGGTGAGTGATAATGTGGGATACAAATCCTGTCCAGAACCAGGGTCCGCATACCTAACTACAACAGCCAAACCTATCTTAACTAAAAATCCAACTTTTTGACCCAAGGCATTACCATCTTAGAATGGACAGTGCCCACAGACCTATTAGTTTTACCTGTCCTTAATCTCATCATATGCAAAATAAGGATAATGGTAGTTTACCTACCTCATAAGGTTCCTATGAATAAATGTAAAGCACTTAAACAGTGCCTGACAGTTAGAAAGCATTCAAAAACCAGTGTTCATTATTATTATTACTCTGCAGGCCACTAAAGCGCAGCTGGCAAATACAATGCAAATGGAGGAAATCTGTCTTCTTTCATCTCTATCTTTTGGGTGAAGAGAAGAGATAACATGGGTGTCAGAAGAGGAGGCTTTCTTGTCTTTAACCCATTGCTTAAGCTGTTTCCTCTGCCTGGGAGGCACCATCATTGTCCCAATGCCTGTGGAACACTACCCAGCCCAACTACCACCTTTTCTGTGAAGTCCTTCCAAATAAAAGGCTCCCTCTCACTGCTGAATTTCTACAGCATATAATTTGTATCTTGTTTTCTGCTCTGTACATGCCCAAGCCCCCTAACTGGTATTGTGAGCTCCCTGAAGTCAGGCCCCAGTGTTTACCCTGGGGTCTGTTTCCCTTTGTGGGCCCTAGAGAGAAACAGAATCCCCTGAAAAAAGTTGAGAGCTCTGTGGAGGTCCCATACTTATCTGCTGAGAGGGGCTGCTAAGAGAAGCCAACAAGGATGGGGTGAGGCAGGTCACCAGGCAAAGGACTTGAGGTAGCTCAGAATCAGGAAACAGCACAAAGAAAAGCCCCAAAGACAGGAGCAGTTGGAGCAGGAGGAAAGGCAAAGGGTGCTGTGTGTAGAAAAGAAGGGAGGTGAGAGGAGAGAAGCGGGCAGGGAAGGTGTGCTAAACCTGAATGGGGAGTGAGATCTGAGGAACTTGGAGATTTCTGGCCAAATGCAGAAGGCAGAGCTGCTTATTCTCCAGTGATTTTCAATAACTTACAAAGGGTAGAGCCCACCTTGTGAGATTCAGAGAAAAAGGCACATCCTGTACTTTCAGAGTTCCCAGTCCGGTGAGGGTGAGTGGACAAGTACATGAAAAACTACAAGGCTGAAGGTGAGTGGTGTTCTAAGAAGTACAATGGGGGTGGAGGGGTCTTGGCGGTAAGACACAGAATGAAAAGACCTCCTGAGGGTGCCTATGTGGAGGGATGGATGGACCAGAAGAGATGGATATGTGTGTTCAAAGACACAGCAATTTATCATTTTTTTCTTTGTTTTTTCTTCTTTCCTTCTAAAGGAGAGGCAGCAATTTAAAGCAGAAGCACTAAAGGCTGGGGGGTGGGCTGGAGGGGTAGCCAGAAAGAGAAAGCACTGAGGAACATCTGAAAAGACACCATTCAAAGGTAGAATCTGAAATAAGTGCTCAGAGGATGGAGTAACCTTATTGAGAAGCCAAGATCCTTTCAAGGTAGGTAAGAAATCTTTCTGGAGGATGGGTACTTGGTAAAGGGGATTCCTAGGAAACAGGGAAATAGCAGTGGGCTGTAGGGCAGAGGCATACCCTGAGGCATCTTTCAGGGAGTTTTTCTGTGGGAAAAAGAAAATCCTCCTAGAGGGCACAGGTTCTCAAACTTGCGTGCACATCAGAATTACCTCAAAATTACCAGGAGGGTTTGTTAAAACTCAGATTGCTGGGCCCTGCTCCCAGGTTTTCTAATTCAGTAGATCTGAGTGGGACTCAAGAATGTGTATTTCTAACAAATGCTGCTGCTGCTGCTGGGCCAGGAACCACACTTTGAGAACCACAGCTACAGGGGAAAGGATTCTTTGGTGAGGAGGCCCTCAAAGGGGAAAAGGAAGAAGGCTTCTGAAATGCAAACAGGGAGAATCTTGTCTCTAACAAGGGTGTTAAGGGTCTCTCGGTCACTGAAGGGAAGAGGGGTCTATGAAGATGGGACCTAAGAAAAATGGTCTGAAGAAGAGATCTTGGAGCATTGGGAATTCAAGGGGGTGGGAAAGGTGTCTCTCAAGAATCTTTATAAGGAGATGTAGAGGTTCTGGGAGAACAAGTCTGGAGAATGTTGTGGGCCTCTGAAGAGATAACAGGGAAAGGGGGTCCCCTGAGAAAGGTCTCTGAGTTGACTTCAGGGGAAATGAGAGGGTGTAAATAGGAATTCTTAACTTAGAGGGTAAATCTGATAGGGTCCTCAATGTTTCTTGGGGATGTCAGAAGTGGAATCTGAGGCAAAGTTCTGAGGAAGTCTCAGGAAGCGCTGGGAGTGGGTGGCTGATGGAGGGCAATTTTGGGGAAAAATTATCTAAATAGTGTGTGAAGAAGGTGTGGTCTTCTGAGACTGACCCTGGGTGTCGTGGAGCGGGATGACAGAGGGATCTTTTTAGGAAAAACTCTTCAGAGATCTCAGGTAAGGAGAAACCTGAGTAAAGTCACCAAAAGAGTATATTCTGAGAGAGTGTCAGAGGAGAAGGTTTTTCAGAAAGAATTCTAGGACTTGCTCTGAGAGTTATTTTGGGGGAAATTAAGGTGTGTGAGGGTCTTCTACAGTGGATTCTAGATGATTTAGGGGACCTGTGTGGGCAAGTTCAGGGAGGGAAATCTCTATATTGATTCAAGGGTTTTGGGGTGTCAGGTAGGTCTCCGGGAGAGATTTCAAGAACATATGTTAGGAGGGCTCCAGGGGGGTTGCTGGGGTCTCTAGGCTGTGTGTGTGTGCTGGGGGAGGGTTCAAATCCTGAAAACCTGCATCTCAGAGGGGTCACCAAGAAAATGTTAGCGTCTTACAGGGGTTGTGAGGACCTTCAGAAAATTCCTCTAAAACCGATCTGCAAGGGGGGATTCTGAGGTGTTACAAAGGGCAGTTTTAGGGGATCTGAAAGAGAAACCAAGAGAAAACTTTTCAACATCCTTAAACAATTTTTGGGGCGTGTGATGTGGAGGACTGGAAAAGATGTGGGGTATGTAAAAGGGGTTTTGGAAGAGCCTTTTGGAATGAGGTTAAGAGTCCTCTGGAGATTTCAGGCAATTGCTGAGAGTTTTAGAATGAGAGGGGGTGGGGAAGGGGGTTCTGGGGAAAATCGTTGGGCTACATGAGAGTGATCTCTAGGGCATTTCAGGATGCTGAATTGGGGGGGAGGGGACAGGAGGCCTCTGTGGGAGACTTTTAGGATCTGTGGAAAGGTCTAGAAGAATACGTGAAGGGGGAGTGTGTATGAGAAATGGTTGAAATATGGTGGGGAGTGGAATGAAGTCTTCCAGGTAAATTTTTGGGATTTGGGGGCATTTCAGAAAGTCTGTGAGGAAGATTTATTTTGAGGATATAGGAAGGAGATCTTCAGTGAAGACGGTCGGGGGCATTCTGAAGGATTCCTGGGAGGGGGACTCAGAAACGCAGCGGGTATGAGCAAAAAATCTCCAAGGAGGTTTCTGGAATGGGGTAAACGGGAGAGAAAATTCTTAGGCTCCGGGAGGAGGAAATCGGGGTGAGCCTGCTGGGTTGTGAGAGGTAGGGCTCGGGGGGAGAGTTCTGGAATGGACGGGGGTCCGGAGGGTGCCTTGGGGAGGTGTGCAGGGCTCGTGAGGGAGGCTCCTGGAGCAGCTATGAGAGCCACGCTGTGGAATGGACGAGGAGTGGCCTCCGCGGACTATTTCTGGAGACAGGAGGAGGACGGGGGCTTTGGGGCCAAAGGGTGGGGGTCTGCGAGGAAGGCTGCTGGGACCCACGAAGGGCTCGGGGAGGCGGCTCCATGAAAGGGGTGGGCTCTGCGGGGGCCATCTGGGGCGCACACGGGGACTCGGCAGGGTTTCCGGGGCTCTCCGAGGGGGATGAGCGGGGGATCCTGAGGAGGGGCACCCGGCCCCTCGGTGATCCCGAGGGCGTGAGGAGGATTTCGGAGGGAAGCTTCTGCCGGGGCCCAGGAGGGAGACTGGGGACGGGCGCGGGACTTCTCCCGCGGGCCCAGCCCCCTGAGGCCCGCGCTCCGCACCCGCCCGCCGCCGCCGCCGCCGCCCGCGGCTCGGGGTCCCTGAGGGGGCGGGGCCGCCCGCGCGGCCTGGGTCGCCCTGAGGGGAGCCCTGCGCGCCCTGACCCGCCGCCGCCCCTCGCCGGCCCGGCTTGAGACTCACCGCCTCGGCCTTCGCCTCCGCCACCGCCGCTCGGGCCTCCTCAGGCCACCACCGCCGTCGTCGCCCCCTCTCCTGCCCGCGAGCTCCCTCCCTCCTCCCGCACCGACAGCCGCCGCCGCCGCCGCCGCCGCCGCCGCGCTGCGTCACCGCGCCGTGCGTCACCGCCCCTGGCCCCGCCCCGGCGGGGGGCCGCCGCGCGCCGGCATTAGCTCCAGTCCGGGTGACGAACGGCGCGCCAGCCAACGGGCGGGGAGGGCAGCCCGAAGGGCGGGAGGTGTGCGCCGAGAAAGGCGGGGTCCCGGCGAGGAGGAGAGCGACGGGGCTGGAACGGGGCCCAAGAGGCCCGCCCGCCTCCTCAGCGGGATTGGTCAGACGTAGGGGTGACGGGCAGTCGGCCAGGCCTGAGGGGGTTGGAGGCTGGGGGGGCGGGGCAGGGGCGGGGTGCGCGGCGTTGCCCAGGGCAACGGGTCCGGTGGCGCCTGGGATTGGGCCTCCAGGCCCGTAGGGGGCAGGCTCGCGCGAGTCCACTCCAGCGTCCCAGAGGGAAGTCACAGTTCCTGATTCTGGCGTTCCAGGCCTCCTCCTCCCCGCCCCTTGGGTGGCCTTCCCCACCCAAAGCTGTGCTCGGTGGGCATCTGTACTCGAGCTTCTGAGGATTCGGCTTTCTCATTGCAGTGTTCTGAGCCTGCCGCTTCCTCTCTCGGATGGGAATGGCGAGGCGAGATCTAGCCTTTAGGGTGGGAAGAGAATGCACCGAAAGCGCTCGGGATGAAGTAGGCCGTCAATAAACGGGAGTTGTTGCTATGGCTTTGGTTGTGATCTGCGCGTTCCACAAACTGTCCTGGGTCCGGTTGAACTAATTAGAGGGGACTGATCAGAAGGCCCTCGGTGACAGAGATCTGGCTTATTACAGGCACTCAGAGAAGCAGTCGGGGTGGACGCTCGAGTTGAAGACAGGGAGGGGTGAGGAACGGGCAGAGGCCAGTTGTTTGGCCACTGGAGGGAGTTTGGATTTATCCAGAGGGCACTAGGGAGCCGTGAAGGGCTTCAAGCCGGGGAGGATCATGGTGAGTCGGGCGTTCTGGAGAGATATCTCTCTGGCTTATATATGGAGGGCGGATTGTAGGGAATGAAACTGGGGGTAGGCAGCTGGGAGCGGGGGTGGGGACGAAAGAGGGGTCTTTGCACGAGGGAGGGAAGGAGGTGCAGGTGGGAGAGAGGCCCGGAAGGTAGAGCGAACGGGCCCTGAGACTGGCTGGCCATGGAGTGGAAGGGGGAGAAAAGTTCAGGACCAGGCCCTCTGGCCGGGAGATTGGGCCCCAAAGGAGAAAGAAGCAGGTTGGGAAGATACTAAGCCTAGTGTGGACGCCCAGCAGCGAGGTCCAGGAGGTGCACAAATCCTGGTCTGGAGTTTAAGAGAGAAATTGAGGCTGGAGACCAAGATTTAAGGATAGTCAAAGATGGTCATTGAGGGTGTGGGAGTTGGAGGTCTAACCCAGGGAGGATATGAAGGATCATTGGAGACAGGGACAGAAAGAACCCTGAAATGGGAAGGCAGGATTTGAGCAAAGGAATTCACACTGTCGATGAATATTGAGAAGGGCAGCCAGAGAGAGGAAAACGAGGAGAGTGTGGCATTACAGGCGTTTTGAGGAAAGGCCATTTCTCTAGGGTGGGGCTATGTAACAAACCCCATCCACTACCTCCTGCATTTAAGCAACAGCTTTCACACTGTATAGAATCATATTTGCTGGTTCATTCATTCATTCAATAATATTTCTTGAGTATCTAATATGTACCAGGCTCTGCTTAAGGTGCTAGAAATAAAACAATAGGCTGAGGCGGTGGCTCATGCCTATAATCCCAGCACTTTGGGAGGCTGAAGTGGATGGATCACTTGAGATCAGGAGTTGGAGACCAGCCTGACCAACATGGTGAAACCCTATTTCTGCTAAAAATACAAAATTAGCGGGGTGTGGTGTCGCATACATGCCTGTAGTCCCAGCTACGTGGGAGGCTGAGGAAAATCGCTTGAACCCTGGTGGTGAAGGTTGCAGTGAGCCAAAATAGCGCCATTGCACTCCAGCCTGGGCAACAACAGCAAAACTCCATCTCAGAAAAAAAATAATAATAATAAAAGAAATACAACCATTAACAAGGCAAACAATCTCTACCTCCATAAAACTTACATTCTAATTCGTGGGGACACAATAAGGAAATACAGTGTAACTTGGTGATAAGTACTACGAAGGAAAAGAAAGCAGTGGCTGGGCATGGTGACTCACGCCTGTAACCCAGCATTTTAGGAGGCTGAGGCTGGTGGATCACTTGAGGCCAGGAGTTTGAGACCAGCCTGGGCCACATAACGAGATCCTGTCTCTTTTTCTTTTCTTTCTTTTTTTTTTGTTTGAGATGGAGTCTTGCTCTGTCACCTAGGCTAGAGTGCAGTGGCGTGATCTTGGCTCACTGCGACCTCTGCCTCCCAGGTTCGAATAATTCTCCTGCCTGTCTCCTGAGTAGCTGGGACTACAGGCATGTGCCACCATGTCTGGCTAATTTTTTTGTATTTTTAGTAGAGACAGGCTTTCACTGTGTTAGCCAGGATGGTCTCGATCTCCTGACCTCGTGATCTGCCTGCTTCGGCCTCCCAAAGTGTTGGGATTACAGGCGTGAGCCATCGCGCCCGACAATCCTGTCTCTATAAAAATAAAAAATAAAATTAGCCAGGAATGGAGGTGGGTGCCTATAGTCCCAGCTACCTAGGAGGCCAAGGTGGGAAGATGGCCTGAGCCCAGAAGCTGCAGGCAGCAGTAAGCTATGATTGCACCACCTGCACTGCAGCCTGGACGACAGAATGAGACCCTGCCGCAAAAGAAAAAGAAAAAGAAAAGAAAAAAAATTAAGATAGAAGACATAACACTGCATGGAGGCTAAGGAGAAGGATCCAGGAGGCATGGGAAATGTTGGTGGGACAGGAGCGGGACGGAGCACAGCTGCAGAGATGTAGGGTGAAGAGGGGAGAGTCCACTGCGGGGTGTGGGGTTTGCCCATCACGGAGGGAAGTGGGCCGGTCACAGTGCGTCTAGGACTCCGTGAAAATTCTCTTTTGTTTGCTTTTATTTTCTCACTGAAATACATATGGTTTTTGTGTGAACTACTTTCCTTTTATTTCTTCTTTATATGACAGTCAGGACATCATATTGATTTTTTTTGAATTTATGTGTGTAAGTAGGTTATATCATCGAGGAATTTTATTTTGGGATGGGAAAAGGGGGCAGTGTGAAAACACTCAATAGAAAAAGAATGGCCAGGCACGGTGGCTCACACCTGCAATCCCAGCATTTTGGGAGGCCGAGGCGGGTGGCTCATTTGAGGTCAGGAGTTCGAGACCAGCCTGGCCAACATGGTGAAACCGGCCCCCCCTCCACTGCCCCTACTAAAAATACAAAAGTTAGCTGGGTGTAGTGGTACGCTCCTGTAGTCCCAACTACTCTGGAGGCTAAGGCCGGAGAATCCCTTGAACCTAGGAGGCGGAGGTTGCAGTCAGCTGACGTCGCACCACTGCACTCCAGCCTGACGACAGAATGAGATCCCGTCTCAAAAAGAAAAAAAAGTGGGTACTAGTCTGACAGGACTGAACTCTCTTGTTGCTTGTTGTAGGGCCTCATAGGCCATTGCAAGGCTAGTGAGGTTGAAAAAAATGCAGAAAAATAGTCACCATTACCCAGGTAGTTTGGGGTTGCCCCTCTGGTCCCCATTTTGCCATTGGCATAATGGGTGTCAATCTGACCAGCAAAAAACTAAACTCCTGTTTCCAGCTCTGCAATTCAAATATCTCAGACGAGGGTAAATCCAGGAAGGCTGACTGGAGGAGGGGAGGAGCAAAAGAATTTGTTTTTAGTATCTATTGCGTCTGCCATGCTGGCAGATATGTGAAGCTATTTATTTATTTATTTTTAATTTTTATTGAGACAGAGTCTCATTCTGCTGCCCAGGCTGTAGTGCAGTGGTGCGATCTCAGCTCACTGCAACCTCTGCTGCTTG
This sequence comes from Saguinus oedipus, assembly GCA_031835075.1. Taxonomy (NCBI): domain Eukaryota; kingdom Metazoa; phylum Chordata; class Mammalia; order Primates; family Cebidae; genus Saguinus; species Saguinus oedipus. Next base: position 42,158,330 of record CM063187.1, on the reverse strand, counting down.
GATTCAAGTGATTCTCATGCCTCAGCCTCCCCAGTAGTGGGACTACAGGCTTGCACCACCACGCCTGGATAATATTTTGTATTTTTAGTAGAGACAGGGTTTAGCCATGTTGACCAGGCTGGTCTCCAACTCCTGGCCTCAGGTGATTCCCCCTGCCTCGGCCTCCCTAAGTGCTGGCATTACAGGTGTGAGCCACTGTGCCCGGCCAATGTGAAGCTGTTTATATCCTCACCACAATCTCAAATCAGAGAGGTGAAGTTACTTAGCTAGGGTCACAGAGCAAGGCAGCTTTTGAACCCCCGGTCTGAGCAATTTCCCGACAGGTCCTGGCAGATGAGAGGAAGGAAGGAGGGGGAGGAGCCCTCGGTGACAGTTGTCCCAGCAAGGGCATAAACAGGATGTGGTGGTGGATGAAACCTTCCTCCTCCTGCACAGCCCGCTCCCCACAGCCCTGGGCCCCACCCCTACAAGACAGCGGAACTGAGAAGAGGCCTGTGGACAGAAAAACCATGGTTAGGGGCTAGGGGTCCTGTGGGAAGAGCTGGGGCTGGGGTTGGAGCTGGGGCTTGGAGGACACCTGGGTGAAGGTCAGGCTACAGGATGCAAGTCACGGGCCGGGAAGGGGACCCAGCTGTGACGAACAGCCTGGCTGGGGGGAGAGAGATGGTGGCTTTGGGTTGAGGACCAGGAAGTGGCTCTCTTCGTTTCCTTGAGTGTCACCCAAGGGTCCCCATGGAGAGGGCGGGAACCCAGCCCCTGCTCTACACCCCAAGCTGAGTGCCCCGGTGAGGGGTACCTACTCTGAAAGGGCACCTTTTCCCAATGTTCATAAAGGCATCAGATGGACTGGCATGATGCTCCTCTCCTTTAGTGGATGGAGAAACTGAGGCTTGGGGAAGGGGTGTGGGCCAAGGCCAGGTCATTTCAGCTCTTCCTGGGTCCCTCTGGCAGTCTGATTCCCTGGTGGTGTGCGAGGTAGACCCAGAGCTAAGAGAAAAGCTGAGGAAATTCCGCTTCCGAAAAGAGACGGACAATGCAGCCATCATAAGTGAGTGGCGTCTTCCCCCGCGGAAGGATGGGAAGGTGGTGGTGGGGGCAAGTTGGGAGGACTGGGCTCGTGACCCCCATGGATCGGAGAGGGGCGTGTCTAACCCCTGTGTGCCACCCCTCCCCAGTGAAGGTAGACAAAGACCGGCAGATGGTGGTGCTGGAGGAAGAATTTCAGGTGAGCGGGGCAGTGGTTGGGACTGGGAGACCCAAGTGATTGGAACTAATACTACGAGCCTGGCATGGGGGTCAGAAAGACCTGGAGATCGGTGGGGCTCAGTGGCTCACGCCTATAATCCCAGCACTTTGGGAGGCTGAGGTGGGTGGATCACTTAAGGTCAGGAGTTTAAGACCAGCCTGGTTAACATGGTGAAGCCAAGTCTCTACTAAAAATACAAAAAGTTAGCTGGGCGTGGTGGCATGTGCCTGTAATCCCAGCTACTAGGGAGGCCGAGGCAGGAGAATTGCTGGAACCTGGGAGGTGGAGGTTGTGGTGAGCCGGTATCTTGCCACTGCACTCCAGCCTGGGCCATAGAGCGAGATTGTCTCAAAAAAAAAAAAGGAAAGAAAAAAGACTTGGAGGTTAAGTTCTAGCTCAGTCGTGACCCCCAGCAAGAGACTGCCTGTATGCGTCTCTATTTCAGGTGAGGGGCAGGGGTGGAATGGGGAGAATAGTACTTACCTCATAAGTTTGTTTTCACATCCAATAATTAATTCTTGTAATGGGTTTAGAACAAGTCCTGGCACTTAGTAGATGCTCAATAAAGTGGTGATGATGATGATCTTATTAATGATGACAATAATACTTTATTGGCATTTAAATGAAAGAATTTCCATATAAGTTAAAACGGTAGCCGGGCATGGTGGCTCACGTCTGTAATATGAGCACTTTGGGAGGGTGAGGCAGGAGGATGCCTTGAGCCCAGGAGTTTGAGACCAGCCTGGGCAACAAAGCAAGACGTCATTTCTACAAAAAAATAAACAAAAACCAACCAACCAACCAACCAACAAAGGGTAGACCTCATTCTGGTGGCCTCACGTCTTTATCAATGACAATGATAATAAGTCTTATTTCCCTAGTGTTGTGATAACGATTTATCAGGGAACCCACAGGGACTGAGGGCTGGGGCTCCCTCAGGCCCTCTGAAAGACAGTATAGTGAAGCAGATGGGATTCAAATCTCAACTTTGCCACTTTGGAAAGTGCCTTAGCACCTCTGGGCCTAAATTTTCTCAGCTGTCTAGTGGGCATAATGGTAGGACCTACCCCACAGGCTTATGGGATAGTTCTATGAATGAATCCATGTGTGTTTAGTAGAACAGTGCCATGGCACATGGTAAGTGCTCACCTAAAGGTGGTCATTCTTTTATTTTTTTTGAGATGGAGTCTCACTCTGTCACCCAGGCTGGCGTTCAGTGGTGCAATCTTGGCTCACTGCAACCTCTGCCTCCTGGGTTGCAGTAATTCTTCTGTCTCAGCCTCCCAAATACTGGGATTACAGGCATGCACCACCATGCCCAGCTAATTTTTGTATTTTTAGTAGAGATGAGGTTTCGCTGTGTTGGCCAGGCTGGTTTTGAATTCCTGACCTCAGATGGTCTACCCACCTTGGTCTAGGAAGTCCTAGGGTGCTGGGATTACAGGTGTGAGCCACCATACCTGGCAGAGTTTTGCTCTTTTTTTCCCAGGCTGGAGTGCTATGGCCCCATCTTGGCTCACTTCGACCTCCACCTCCTGGGATTTCAAGCAATTCTCTTGTGTCAGCCTCCCGAGTAGCTGGGATTATAGGTGCACGCCACCGCTTCCGGCTAATTTTGTATTTTTAGTAGAGACTGGGTTTCACTATGTTGGCCAGGCTGGTCTCGAACTCCTGACCTCAGGTGGCCTGCCTGCCTCGGCCTCCCAAAGTGCTGGGATTACAGGTGTGAGCCACCACGCCCGGCCTCATTCTTTTTCTTTTCTTCTGTTTTCCTGCCTCAGAACATTTCCCCAGAGGAGCTCAAGATGGAGTTGCCGGAGAGACAGCCCAGGTATCCTGGGGGAAGAAACGGTTGGATCAGGCCACGAGGGCAGAGGTGATGTTGGAGGAGCAGGCTGAGGAACTGCTTGAGTTCCAGCCTTATTCATGAACTTAGAATCTCTGTGTTTGGCCAGGTGAGGTGGGTCACAGCTGTAATCCCAACACTTTGGGAGGCCAAGATGGGTGGATCTCTTGAGGTCAGGAGTTCAGCCCAGCCTGGCAACATGGTGAAACCACATCTCTACTAAAAATACAAAAATTAGGCTGGCATAGTGGTGTGCGACTGTAATCCCAGCTACTTGGGAGGCTGAGGCAGGAGAATCGCTTGAACCCAGGAGGCGGAGGCTGCAGTGAGCTGAGATTGGACCATTGCACTCTAGACTGGTAACACAGCAAGACTCCATCTCAACAGAAAGAATCTGTGTTTGAGGACAAGAGTTCACACCCTAGAACTTTTTGTCTGTACAGCAATATTTTATTGCAGAATTTTACACTGATAATTTATATATGATACTGGTTTAGAGTCTGCTTATTTTTCTTTTTGTAAAAATTTTGTGGGGGTTTTGTCTCAACGTTACACTGGCTTCCTTTTGTTTTTTGAGACAGTCTTGCTCTGTTGCCCAGGCTGGAGTGCAGTGGCCTGATCTCGGCTCACTGCAACCTCTACCTCCTGGGTTCAAGTGATTCTCCTGCCTCAGCCTCCTGAGTAGCTGGGACTACAGGAGTGCACCACCACATCCGGCTGAGTTTTATATTTTTAGTAGAGAAGGGGTTTCACCATGTTAGCCAGGCTGGGGTCTTGAACTCCTGACCTCAAGTGATCTGCCTGCCTTGGCCTCCCAAAGTGCTGGGATTACTGGTGTGAACCACCATGCCTGGCCGAGGACCTTGTCTCTATTAAAAAGAAAAAAATTAGCCAGGCATGGTGGCATGTGCCTGTGCTTTCAACTAGTTGGGAGGCTGATGTGGGAGGATCACTTGAGTTCAGGAAGTTGAGGCTGCAAGTGAGCCAAGATAGCAGTCCTGCACTCCAGCCTGGGTGACAGAGCAAGACCCTGTCTCAAAAACCAATAAATTTTCCTTCATTTTCAATGGTTGGGAACACTTTAGGTAGCAAATGAATTATTGTTATTATTATTATTATTTTATTTAATAAAATTTTTAGAGGCAGGGTCTCACTGTGTCACCCAGGCTATTGGGCAGTGCTGTGATCCATGCTCACTGTAGCCTCCAACTCCTGGGCTCAAGCCATCCTCCTGCCTCAGCCTCCCAAGTCACTGAGACTAAGGCGGCACCACCGCACCCTGCCAAAGGCATGACCAGGCTTTTAATGGTAGGTAGAATCCTGGGCGAAGTCACATGAGCCTGGTGCTTTTGTTGGTGGAAGAGCTCTTTGACTATTTCTATGAAAACGGGTCTCTTAAGATTTTTCATCTTGACTGAATTCATTTTGGATGTGTAGGATTTTGATCCTCAATCCCAGGCTGTAGGACTCAGCCAGGATCAGCTTCGTGGGCATGTGACAATTACGAAGGGCCCCGAACCCGGAAGGAGGCCTCACACGTGGGGGTTAATGGTCACACTCTTTATAGTTTTATCTTTGAATTTCTGTTTTGTGTGAAGTCAGATGGGACAATGGGTTTCATACAGATGTGCTGGGATTTGGAGCTAGGTTCACAGGCAGTCTACCACCTGGCTGCCTCCCTGAACAGGTTCTCCTCCACCCACTCTCTGCACCCACCCATCCAGTGATCATCGCTGTCCTTCAGCTTCCTGCTGGTGTGGGGAGGGTCAGGGTCCAGTAGGCACCCCTTGCCTGACAAGTTACAGGGTGTTCCTGTGAGCGTCTGCTCTGTCTCCTCATGCCCAAGGGAGCACCACTTTAAATAGCAAATTAAAAAGGACTGGCTGAGCGCAGTGGCTCGCACTTGTAATCTCAGCATTTTGGGAGGCCAAGGTGGGAGGATTGCTTGAGGCCAGGAGTTCAAGACCAGCCTGGGCAACATAACAAGACCCGTCCCCCCATTTCTACTAAAAATTTTTTTAAAACGTCAGGTGCACAAGTGGCTCATACCTGTAATCCCAGTACTATGGGAGGCAAAGGTGGGCAGATCACTTGAGCTTAGGAGTTTGAGGCCAGCCTGGCCAACATGGTGAAACCCGTCTCTGCAAAAAATACAGAAAACATTAGCTGTGTGTGGTGGCATGTGCCTATAGTCCCAGCTACTTGGGGGCTGAGACAGGAGGATCCCCTGAGCCTGGGGGGGTCGAGGCTGCAAGGACTTGAGACCACGTCACTGTATTCTAGCCTGGGTGACAAAGTGAGACCCTGTCTCAAAAAAAAAAATTAACTGGACATGGTGGTGTACACCTATAGTCCCAGCTACTCTGGATGCTGAGGTAGGAGGATCGCTTGAGCCCAGGAGTTCAAGACTGCAGTGAGCTGTGATCATACCACTGCACTCCAGCCTGGGCAACAGAGTGAGGCCCTGTCTCTAATAAACAACAAAAGACTGTGATCAGTCTAGAGAGAGACTGCAAAAGAAAGGAAAACAATTTTCCTGCTTTTTGAACACGAAACCCCACATTTTCATTTTGCAGCAGGCTTGGCAGATTACGTAGCCATCCCTGGTCACAGTGCACTGGGGTTCTAGTGCACGGGACGGTGTCGCATAGTGGGCGAGCACTAACACTCTGGCACTGACTTTCCCAGGTTCAGATCTCTCCCCTATCCAGAGAACCTGGGGCAAGTGACTTTGGGCCTCAGTTTTCCCATCTGTACGACGGGGATATTAACAGCACCTATATTATAAAGTTATTGAGAGTCAAATGAGCACGATTATTGTTATTATTGTTATTTGGGATGGAGTGTCGCTCTTGTTGCCCAGGCTGGAGTGCAATGGTGCGATCTCGGCTCACTGTAACCTCCGCCTCCTGATTTCAAGCAATTCTCCTGCCTCAGCCTCCTGAGTAGCTGGGATTACAGGGGCCCACCATCACACTCAGCAAATTTTTGTATTTTTAGTAGAGATGGGGTTTCACCATGTTGGCCAGGATGGTCTCAAACTCCTGACCTCAGGTGATCCACCCGCCTCAGCCTCCCAAAACGCTGGGATTACAGGTGTGAGCCCTGTGCTCGGCCCTATCATTATTTTTAATCATTTGTTGTGTTTGAGGTCAGTACCCTGGCTCCCAGACATCAATCCTGGGTTCTCAGACTCAGCCAACATTTCAAGGCTGTGGACCCAGGTAACGGCTGTTGAGCCTGGGCTGCAGGCCAGAGTCCTGATTGTCAATTCCCTTTCATGGTAGGTTCGTGGTTTACAGCTACAAGTATGTGCACGCGGATGGCCGAGTGTCCTACCCTTTGTGTTTCATCTTCTCCAGCCCTGTGGGTGAGACACAGCTCTATTCTCCTCAGGAGAGGGTGTCTGATTCTCTGTGTGTGTGTCTGAGTGTGTGTGAGTGCAGACGTGTGCATGTGGGTGCATGTGTGTGACTGTGCGAATGTGTGCAGGCACCTGTGTTAGAGTGTGAGGATGTGACAGTCTGTATGCGCCTGTGTGAGGGTGTGCGTGTGGTGCATGCGTGATATGTGAGGGCACAGAAGTGGAGGTGGGGGCTCAGATTCACCAAGAGCCCACCCGTCCTCAGTCCTGGGGCCTATGCCAACCCACCTTTTTCTTTTACCTAGAAATCCCCATCTGGCCCCTAAACCATCTCCAGAGACCCTCAGAATAACTCGACACTCCCAAGCCAACCTAGAAACTGAGTACAGTGCAGGGACCTCCTTAGAAGAGCTCCTAGGACCCATGGAAAACAGCAGGGCCTTCAGGACATTACTGAGCTTTAGAGGACATGCCTGGGTCCCCACTCATTGCCCTTCTCCTCTCTTCCACGCAGGCTGCAAGCCAGAACAACAGATGATGTATGCAGGGAGTAAAAACAGGCTGGTGCAGACAGCAGAGCTTACGAAGGTTCAGCCTGGGGCAGGGCTCCACAGTGTTAGGGAGGGGTGGTCTGGGGTCCTGGGTCTGAGGGAGGACAGGCTACAGTCTTCACTGTCTCAGTTTTTTTTTTTTTCGAGATGGAGTCTCGCTCTGTCACCCAGGCTGGAATGCAGCGGTGTGATCTCGGCTCACTGCAACCTTCAACTCCTGGGTTCAAGTGATTCTTCTGCCTCAGCTTCCCAAGTAGCTGGGACTGCGGGCCTGTGCCACCATGCTTGGCTAAATTTTGTATTTTTAATAGAAATGGGGTTTCTCCATATTGCCTTTTTTTTTTTTTTTTTTTTAAGAACTGGGTCGGCTGGGTGAGGTGGCTCAAGCCTGTAATCCCAGCACTTTGGGAGGCAAAGGTGGGCAGATCACGAGGTCAGGAGATTGTGACCATGTGGCTAATATGGTCAAACCCTGTCTCTATTTAAACAACAACAACAACAACAACAAATGCAAAAAATCAGCCGGGCGTGGAGGCACATGCCTGTAGTCCCACTACTTGGGAGGCTGAGGCAGGAGAATCGCTTGAACCCAGGAGGTGGAGGTTCCAGTGGGCCGAGATCATGCCACTGCACTCCAGGCTGGGTGACAGAGTGAGACTCTGTCTCAAAAATAAAAAGGAACTGGGTCTCGCATGGTCACCCAGGCTGGAGTGCAGTGGCACCACCTCAGCTCACTGCAACATCCCTCCTGGGTTCAAGGGATTCTCCTGCCTCAGCTTCCTAAGTAGTGGGACTACAGGCATCCACCACCACACCCGGCTAATTTTTGTATTTTTAGTAGGGTCAGGGTTTCAACATGTTGGCCAGGCTGGTTTCGAACTCCTGACCTCAAATGATCCACCTGCTATGGCTTCCCAAAGTGCTAGGATTACAGGCGTGAGCCACCGCTCCTGGCCACTCTTCCAGTTCTTGAGTGGATTATAATGTTGAGATCTCTTTCTGCCCAGGTGTTTGAAATCCGCACCACTGATGAGCTCACTGAGGCCTGGCTCCAAGAAAAGTTGTCTTTCTTTCGTTGATCTCTGGGCTGAGACCTGAATTCCTGATGTCTGAGTCCTCAAGGTGATTGGGGACTTGGATTCCTAGGACCTGAACAAGAAAAACTTTAAATAAATTTAAAAATGCAAAAACTCAGAGATCCTCAGTTCGGACTCAGTTTCTGCCTCTCAACTGGGCTCTAGCCGACGGTTCCTGCAGTATCGGCCTTCGGCCAGCAGGGGGCGGGCTGACCTAGTGGAATGAGAGCTGGGTCCCAGGAGGGAAGGAGGATACCTGTTTCTTGGAAAGGGAAGGGCCTGTAGGATTTTCTTGGGGGGTGGAGGGATGGATTCGCGAGGCCTGGGTCTCCTGAAGGTATTGGGGGGAATATCTGGATCTACGGAATGGTCACTCCCAAGGGGAACAAGGACCCCTGAGAATAAAGGAGGCAAAATGCCCCTTTTCCCTCTCCTCCCCACCTCTGCGGGGGGTGGGGGGGGGGTGGCAGGCATCACCAAATGCGACTTTTCTCCACTGAGCCCCTAGGTAGGAAGAATTTAAATTTCAAAGAGGTTTGAACATAAATGCTTCAAGATCTCAGGAGCTGCTGGGGGTGGATGGTTTGTATGGTTGGGTAGGCCTGAGGGGCCAGGGCTGGGGAAGGTGAAGTCCAACCTGGGCCCTCAGTGGACCCCTAGGGGTGTGAGTGAGATTGAGGAGACAGGGAAGGGACACCTGCCCCCATCGGAAGATTCTTCTTTTCTTTCTTCTGGCATCTCTGGACGTCGAACTTTCTCAGGCTTTCTGTGTCTGTCTCTGAGGGACATTGATTAAGCACCCACAGTGTACCGAGCTCTGAGAATTCTGAGATGGGCAGGTCTTCACACAGATGAATCACACCCTTTCTGTCTCTCTGCTTCTCTTCCATGTTTCTGATTGTTCCCCTCTCTGTCCCCTGTTTCAGGGACGTGGCAACTCCCTCCCCCCCACCCCTTTTCAGGTTCCTGGTAGAGAGGTGGCTGTTGCCGTGGCAACAGTGACACAGTGACCTTGGGCCTGGGCTGCCGTCCCCCAACCTTGGCATTCCTGCGGGTAGGGTCCAAAAAGCCCAGCTCCAAGCCCTTCCAGCCTTAACACAGCATCCCCTTACCACCCCACTCCAGCCTATCTCCTGCCCACTCACCCTCAATCAGGGCAAGTCCTTTGCATGAGGGATTCGAGATAGAATCATTCTACACTGGTCCATAAAGAAATTCACCCTGCTCTAAATTCTCTGGAAGGTTGGGTTGAGCTCCTCTGCTTTTCACCAGTGCCCTTTTCCTATCCCCATCTCTCTGTCCCTCCCTCTAATCACAGGCCCAGTCCCTGAGGGCAGAAGATGGAGGAGGAGAGCTGGAGACGCCAGGGGCATCATTCAATTAAATGGACAAGGAACTCCTGGCCTGCAGAGGTCAGAGAGGCAGAGGGACTCATCCAAGGTCATGCAATTACATGATCAAATGAATACTAATAGCTGACCCTCCTCTTGAGGGCTTCCTATGTACCAGGAACTTCTGTAAGCATTTTATAAGCATGAGCTCATTTAATTCTTGCAATACTTTATTAAAAAGGTACTATTATTCTTCCCAACTTAAAGATGAAAAACTGAGGCACAGAAGCCAAAGGCACCCGTGGTTTATACAGTTAGAATTCTAACCCCAGGCTATCTTGGGCTCAATGGCCACACCCTCTCTTAGGCAAGAGATTTAGGGAATCACCTCTTCCTCCTCCTCCTCCGTGGTACTCCCTTCCTCCATAGTGCAACTTCTGTTCCATCCAGGCTTGTGATTGCAAACGATCCTATCAGAAAGAGCCATGCACAAGGACTTGCCTGATCAGGAGCAAAGCATGGGAAAGCAGGGGCCAATCAGAGAAGGTGGCTCACGGGCACAGTCCAATACAGAGTGAGTATGGCTAGGGATTGTGGAAGGACCAATCAGAGAGGCCAGAACAGATCGCACCATCCAACGAGGAGTCAGTACAATGGGGCGTGTCTTCAGGTTTGGAGTTACTCTCCGGAGAGGAAGTATAAACTGGGGACCGCCTCCTCTAGTTCCACCAACCAATCCTCTAAACGCCCACAGATCCAAGCTCGCTGATGTTTGAGCCTGGGCCCTATACCTGGGGGACTTCCTAACTTTGACTGTGAGCAGGGTTCATGTTGGAGAGGTGGAGGCTGGTCTTTAGGACAGAGCTGAGCGGGCTGGACCTAGCTTAGGCATCAGGGACCCAATTTAGGCAGAGAGGCGGGATGCTTTCGGGGAGGAGCAAGGTGCACGGGTGGGGCTCAGGCTGAGGGTGTGTGTGTGGCAAGGGGCTAGGCTGAGGAGTTCTGAATATTTTATACTTGGGGTGGTCTCTAAGATAGAAACCGAGGGATAGGGCTCTGCCGGAATGGTTAGCTTTAAAAGGGCTGGAGTTTTTTGATTGGGGTCGGGGGCTTAATAGTCTAGGGGTGGGGCCTAGGCTTGGGGCAGGGTCTGAAGAATGGGATTGGTAGAGGGTCTGTATTAGGTTTGGGGCAGGAATTAGGGCTCCAGGGAAATAAAGATATTTACTTCAACCTGTTGCCCATTTTTCAGGCCAACTCCCACATTCCCTGACCTCATGAAACATTCTCCAGCTGCTGGGTATACCCTTTTCTTCTAGGGAACCTGGACTAAGAGGTCGTATTTATTCCTGGGGTCCCTGAAGTGAGTCTGGAGCCAGCCTAGCTTTTCCCAAGACGCATAAGAACATATGTTGGGCCAGGCTGGTCTCGAACTCCTGACCTGCAATCTCAGCACTTTGGAGGGCGAGGCAGGAGGATCACCTGAGTTCATGAGTTCGAGACCAGCCTGGTCAACATGGTGAAACCCTATCTCTACTGAAAATACAAAAAATAGCTGGGTGTGGTGGTGCATGCCTGTAATCTGAGCTACTCGGAGGCTGAGGCAGGAGAATAGCTTGAGCCCAGGAGGCAGAGATTGCAGTGAGCCGAGATCATGCTGTTGCACTTCCACCTGGGCAACAAGAGTGAAACTCTGTCTCAACAACAACAACAAAAAATGTGCATGTTGGCTGGTGCAATGGCTCACAACTTGTAATCCCTACACTTTGCGGCGGGGGGCGCCAAGGCTGGAAATCCTAGAGGCCGGGAGTGTGCAACCAGCCTGGACAACATAATGAGACCCTGTCTCTACAAAAAATAAAAAATTAGTTGGATGTGGGGGTGAGTGCCTCTAGTTGGGACGCTGAGGTGGGAGGATCACCTGAGCCTGGGGAGGTCGAGGCTGTAGTAAGCCATGATCGAGCCACTGCACTCCAGTCTGGGTGACAGAGGGAGATCCTGTCTTAAAAAAGAACACCTGTTTACTGAGTTCCTGGGTAGCAGTCACTGTTCTGGGCACCGGAGGATGTTGGTGTCCCTGCCAACATGGACACTTCGGGAGGCTTACATTTCAATGACTAGACAGTAAATAAATAATTAAAAATTAATAGGTCAACAAATAAACAAAATCCTTAAGAGGGTGACAAAGGACAGACGCAGTGGTTCATGCCTGTAATCCCAGCACTGTGGGAGGCCAAGGCCAAGGAGGGAGGATAGCTTGAGCCCAGGAGTTCGAGACCAGCCTGGATGACATAGCAAGACCTCGTGTCTTCTTTTCTTTTTAAAATACATTTTTTATAATAAAAAAAAGAGTGATAAGTACTATAAGAGAAATTAATAAGGTAATGTGCTAGACAGAAATGGTGGTGGGGCTGTTTTTTACCACCGGAAGAGTCCTGCTTCTCCACTCCCCAACATTTACTATGAAACATTTCAAACATGGTGCCAAGTTGAAAGAACGATTTATGTGTGTGTGTATACATATATATTAAAGTTTATTAGAGATGGGGTCTTGCTATGTTGCCTGGCTGGTCTTGAACTCCTTGCCTCAAGTGGTCCTCCCACCTTGGCCTCCCAAAATGCTGAGATAGCAGATATGAGCCACCACGCCCAGCCTGAGTTGAAATATTTTTATTTATTTATTTATTTAATAAAGATGGGGTTTCACCATGTTGGTCAGGCTAGTCTTGAACTCCTGACCTCAGGGGACCCAGGTAGGAATGGTGTGTGTAAATTAGGGATGGAAAAGGAAGTTCCTTCTGAAGGGATTACATTTAAGACCTTCATGAAAATAAAAAACCAGCCTTGGAAAGGGGAGAAGAATGTATATGCTCAGGAGCTGCTACAGGCTGGTGTGTTGGAGGAATAGAAAAGTCATCATAGAAGCCGAACAAGGGGCCAGGCGTGGTGGCTCATACCTGTGATCCCAGCACTTTGGGAGACTGAGGCGGGCGGATCACTTGAGGCCAGGAGTTCAAGACCAGCCTGGCCAATGTGACAAAACTCCATCTCTACTAAAAATACAGAAATTAGCCAGGCATGGTGGTGGGCACCTGTGGTCCCAGCTACTCAGGCTGAGGTGGGAGAATCGCTTGAGCCTGGGAGGCAGAGTTTGCAGTGAGCCAAGATCATGCCATTGCACTCCAGCCTGGGTGACAGAGTGAGGCCCTGTCTCAAAAAAAAGTGGTCATCGTTAAAACTGAAAGAGGGGCCAGGAGTGGTGGTGCACGCCTGTAAACCCAGCACTTTGGGAGGCTGAGGAAGGAGGATCACTTGAGCCCAGGAGTTCAGGACCAGCCTGGGCAACACGGTGACACCCCCATTTCTACAAACAACAACAACAACAAAACCAAGAAGCTGGAAGAGGAGAGTGGGTTGGTTGGTTGGTTGAGTGAAATTCCCAAGGGAATTTCAGCCTCTTTCTTCTTCCATCTCTGTCTCTCTTATTATCTTTTTTCCTCTCCCTCCCTTTTCTACTCCTCTCCAGCCCAGTCCTGCCCTCACCCTCTCTCCCCTTCACCCCTACCCTGTTCTGCCACGTACTATCTGTGTGACCTTGGGCAAGTGACCCAACCTCTCTGTGACTCTATTTCCCTTATCGGTAAAATAGGGATGGTAATAGGACCGCCTCATTTGGCTGTTGTGAAGATGGAATGAAGTGATGGATGTGAAACCCTTAGAATCGTTTCTGGCACATAAATAGTGCTGTATATGTGTTCACTTGTGTTGTTGTTGTTATTCTTACCCCCACGCTCCAGCAGGGAGCACTAGCAACCATGGTGGGAGGTGGGGATGTTGCCTGGGTGGTGGCGATGAAGGAATCTGGAGACTAGGGGGATTGTGAGTATCCCCAGGGACATCTCAGAGTTGTGAGTGGGGTCAGGGTTCACTAGAAGGAGTTATATGCAGAGCTGAGCTTGATCTGGAGGATAGAGCGGGCTTCATGTCAATAATTTAGGCCAGGCACAGTGGCTCATGACCACCATGGTCAGGGGTTCAAGACCAGCCTGGGCAACATAGTGGGAGTCCATTTCTAACAAAAACAAAACTAAAAACAAAACAGCTACAGAGGAGGCTGAGATGGAAGGATCACTTGAGCCCAGGCGGTCAAGGCTGCAGTGAGCTGTGATCATGTCAGTGCACTCTTGACTAGGTGACAGAGCCAGGCTCTGACTCAAAAACAAACAAGACAAATTAGACCAGGTGTGGTGGCTCATGCCTGTAATCCCAGCACTTTGGGAGGCCGAGGCCCGAGGATCACTTGAGACCAAGAGTTTGAGACCAGCCTGGCCAACATAGCGAAACCCCATATCCACTAAAAATACAAATGTTAGCCAGGCCTGATGGGGCACGCCTGTAGTCCCAGCTACTTGGGAGACTGAGGCAGGAGAATCACTTGAACCTGGGAGGCAGAGGTGGTTGCAGTGTGTGGGGTTCGTGTCAGTGCACTCCAGCCTGACAAAACAAGACTGTTTCAAAAAACAGAAAACCAAAAAAGAAAAGAAAAATTAGCTGAGCGTGGTGGCACACGCCTCTAATCCCAATCACTCAGAAGGCCGAGGCAGGAGAATCGCTTGAACCTAGGAGGTGGAGGTTGCAATGAGTCGAGATTGCACCACTGCACTCCAGCCTGGGTGACAGAGTGAGAACTTGTCTTAAAAAAAAAAAAAAATAGGAAATAGGTTTAGGGGAGGACCTCCACTCAGCGGGATCCAAAATGAGAAGGGTTTGAGACCTTAGGAATCTGGGGGCATTGCATGCAACAGCACAGATTTTTAGGGGAGAACTTGCTGGGTTTGAGGACCTTGTGAATATCTCAGAAAGAGAGAGTGGCCCAAGACACTCAGTGGGGTTTGAGGAAAGGGCTGGGGGTCAGCTATGGGACAGAGGATGGGCAAAGGGGTCTGAACTAGGAAGGGGTAAGGCATTCTGGGCTCTATAGAAGTCACAGGGAAGGGGGACGGACCTTCAGGGTCCAAGAGAAAGAATCGGAGCAGGAAGGAGGCAGGGTCCTCAAGGGGCCAGGACTATTGGGGGGGTGGGAAAAAATTGGGGCTAATTGGGGGGTTTTGTGAACCAAAGGATGCCTTGAAGGGGAAGGAGAAAGAAAGGTCTAAGGTCACCAAAGGGGTTGAGGATGGTTTGGAGTCTAATGGGGTTAATGGGGACAGTTTAAGAGTCTCCTATGGGATAAGAGACATTATAGGGCCCCCTAAAAGGCATGGTTTGGAGTACATATTGGGGGTAAGGGAATGGGTTAGGGTCCTTGAGGGTAGAAGGACATGGCTGGGGGTCCCCAAGAAGGAGTAGAATCTGGTTTGTGGTTCTGGGTGGCTGTAGAATGTGATTTGGGTCCCTAAAGGGAGTCAGGCACCATGTGGGATTTCTCTGGAGGCTGTCATATGATCTGAAGTCTCCCTGGATGTTGGCATATGATCTGGGGTCCCTGAGGGAAGGGATGTGGTCTGAGGGTCCATCTGAATGTTGGGATATGATTTAGGGTTGCTGGTGGGGTGGTCTGGACCCCTTGGATGCTGAGATATGATCTGGGATTCTTCTGGATTTGGGGGCATGGTCTGGGGTCCCTGACAGTGTGTGAGGCTTAGTCTGAGGTCAACCAGGAGAGCAGGGCATGGTTTACGGTCCTGGGTGGCTCTAGAACATCGCCTGGGTTCTCAAAAGAGGTGAGGCCTGATCCGAGGTCCCCCGGGGTATTGGGACCTGATCCGAGGTCTCTGTAGGGAGATCCGTGGTCCCCCGGCCAGTTGGGGCGTGGTCTGGGGGGGTCTCGGGGGAGGCCGGCAGAGCTGGGGGTGGGGCTGGGGAGGGGTCGGGGGCGGGCCCGCGGCGGCTCCGCAATGGAGAGGGGTCTGCGGAGGGTTCGGGGCGGGGATCCCGGGTGTGCGACCGCCCCGCCCGGCCGCCCCCACCGGCCGGCGCCCCCCCACCCTTGCGGCGGCGGCGGGCGGCGCGGAGGGCGGAGCTCGGCGGCGGCTCGGGAGGGAGGGCGGGAGGCGGGAGGGAGGCGGCCCCGCGGCACCGCGCCCCCTCCCCCGGCCCTCCCCCCACCATGGCGCGGAGCGAGGCGGCGGCGGGACCGGGCCCGGGGCCCCCCCGGGCTGGGTGAGCGCGGCCCGCAGCGGCCCGGGAGCGGCGGGCGGGGGCGCGGGTGTGTGCGCGGGTGTGAGCGTGCGAGCGTGAGAATGTGTGTCCGCGGCGCTGCGGCGGGCCCGGCGTGCGCCCGCGCGGCCCTGTGTGTGCCCGGCGCCGGCGTGTGCGGCGCCCTGCCCGTGTGGCCATCGGGTGTGCGCGGGTGTGGAGCCCGGCCGGCGTGTCCGGCTGTGCGCGCGTGTCGCCCCGAGCGGCCGCCCCTCCGGCTGTGTGTCTGGGGGCTGTCGCGCGCCCATCGGAGGGGCTGTGTGCAGGTGTGTGTGTGCGTGGGTTGTGTGCCCAGGTGTGGGTCCCCCCCAGCCCGGGTGCGTGCGCGGCTGGCTGCGCTGGGTGTTTGTGTCCGGGTTAGATGTCCATCCCCGGGTCTGTGGAGCCGGGTGTGCCCGCTCGGGTGTCCATTTGTGTGTGTGTGCGTTTGTGTGTGTGTGTCTGCGGGTTGTATGTCTCCGAAGGTGTGTATCTGTGAGTCCACGGCAGGTTGCCGGCTTGGGGACTGAGGCTCGGCGCCTTGTGGGTCCAGGCCTCGGTGTGGATTTGGGGGAGGGGAGTTTGCCGCTCCCTCGGTCCATGTCAACTGGGGGGTCCTTAGCGGTCCTCGGGGGAAGCAGCCATGTCTTCCCCTTCCCGGTGGTTGGGGGGGATGGGCAGCCAGGAGGTGGACAGATGGAGGGGGGATGAGAGGCCGAGAAATGGACAGATGGGCCCCGAGGTGGGGGTTGGGGGGGCGAAGACCGGGCCCTTCCCCACCCACCCCACCCTAATTCCCCCACCGGCCAGACAACTGCAGATGGAGCGGGAGTTACCTCCATCCTGATGGCCAGGCTGGGGGACCTTTGGGGCTGCTGGTGGGAGGATCTCCTTGAAATGGTGGTCTAGGACTCAAACCCCCAAATCCTCTGAGTTTCCACCTGCTGAACTCTGACCTCTGGGCTGGCTTGTGCCCTGGTTTTTTGGGGGCCTTGCGGGGAGGATGCCAATGTGCTGGAGGGATGTTAGGATTTCTTGGGCCTGGGAAGTAAGTAGGTGGGGTGGTGGGGGGGTGCCTCAGGGCTGGGAGGGATGTGTGTCCAAGACTGTGTGTGTGAATCTGAGCATTGACTAGGCTACTGTGGTTCACTATTGTGTGTGCATTTGTAAGTGTGTAAATCACAGGACTGTTTTGTGAGCATGTGTCTGTTAGGAGTGAACATCTTGGAATGTCTGCAAAGGTGGATCTTCTTGTGTCTGTGTGCGTATTCCAGTGTAGATCAGCCTCATATCTGTGTGCTTGTGGTTGTGTGTGTGTGAGGTGTGTATATGTTGGTGTGGTGCTGTATCAACTTTGCAACATGGGGATGTGTGAAGTTGTATGAGTGTGTCTGGGCATTTAAGAGTGTGCACCTGTGTATTTTTGTGCAGGTGTGCATTTGTGAGACATGTGCACCCCTGTGTGCTGGTGAGTGTGCAAGGTATATCTGTTGTAGATGCATGGACCTGCTTGTTTGTTAGGGGCACATGAGTTTCTCTGTTGTATGTGTGTATGTGTGTGTGTGAACGTGCCGGGGAGAGTCACTGTTGTACGTGTGTTGTTGTATGCAGGTGTGCTAACCTTGAGGGTATGTAACCATCTATGTTGTGAGTCTGTTTGTGTTTCAGTGTTGGCCTCTGTGGAGTGGGTTTGTCTATGTTCAAACATGTATGTGAAGGACACATGTGCCTGTGCCCTGGCACAAGGCTATCCCTACTTCTGGCCCATTGGATTTGAGGCCCATGTGGCATGACCTGTGGTGGTACGCTGGGGTCCCCCCTGGGGTCCCTGGACACAGGGTGTCCATATGCCAGGCCAAGTACCCATAGAGGGTGGGGAGCACACAGATCCTGTTGCTGTTCATGGAAATCTGGATATAGAGACTGGGGTTGTGGGCCTGTGTGGGTTTTGACATGGCCACACATGTTGGTGTGGGCAATGGTATCATGGCAAGGATGGGAAACTCTGGCCCTTCCCCAGCTCTTGGTACCATCCAATACTTTGAAGTTGAGGGGCTGGGATGTGAACTCTTGGGTTCTAAAGGTGGGCCAGGGGTCTGGTCTAGACTCTTGGGTCTGAGGGATGAGGGGGCTGGGGTTCTTGGCTCCTGAAACCCTGGAGGACAAAGGGCTAAAGTTCTGGTCTCCTGGACTTTGGGGGGTGAACAGCCCAGAGGCCTAATCTCCTAGGAGTCCGGAGAGGACTTTGGGGTTCCTCTGAGACTATGCAAAACCTGCAGCAGGAGGACTGAGAGAGTGATCACACCAGGGACTTCCTTGGCCAGGATGGTCTCTGAGGCAGGATCTGGTACCCAGAGAAGAGCCAGAAAGATGCTAACAAGGCGGTTCTGTTCCCTTGCAGGTGCTGGCCCAGGCCCTGACTCCCTGAAGAGAGGTGAGTAGAGCCATGAGGCTTCAGAGGGAGAGAGATGTGGGGAGATGGGGCTTGCTGTCAGTCATCTGGGGGCCTGGGCCCCTCTGGGGGCCTGCCTAACATGGATTTCAGTGCAGGGGAGGACAGTTCCCTGAAGAGCCAGATGCCCACCACTCTGCCCAAGGCTGGGGAGTGGTGACAAGGTCAGGAACATCATAGTTGGGTGAGGGCTTGTGGTGACCAGGAGGCTGTGGGGAGCAGGTGGGGGTTTCAGGCCAGGTGACATTCAATCTCAGGATGGTTAAGATTGTTGGGAAAGCAGGGTTTTCTCATGATATCAGTAAAGGATACAGGAATATGTCAAGACATGAAATGACCCCTGCATTTGGAGAGTTGAATGAATATGTTTTCCTATTTTGTGTGTGTGTGTGTATGTGTGTGTGTGCGCACATAGGTGTGGGAAGATCTCCTGATAGCCTGGTCTGCTGGTGGCTGAGAAAGCTGGAGAAAATAATAAATACTAATAACAGTAATAATAATAATAGCAGCAGCTCACATGTATGTAGTGTTTACTTTGTCAGGAAATATTCTAAGCATGTCATAAAATATTATCTCATTGAATCCTCATAGCAACCCTATGAGGGAGGTGCCATCATTATTCCCACTTGACAGATGAGCACACTGAGGCACAGAGAGGGGAAGTCACTTGATTAAAGTCACACAGTGGGGAGGTGAGGTCTGAACCCAGGCAGTGGGGCGGATCTGTCCTGCAGTGCTGTACTGTTCTTCATAAATGTTAGCCATTTCCATTGCTATTATTATTCCCTCCATTGGAGCCCCACCCCGGCTGTAGGAGGTGAGGCTCTGGACTTCTGTTTCATAGACTGGGGTTCTGAGCCCTGGAGACCCCACACTAAACAGGTGCAGAGCCGGGCCTCCTAATTCTGGACTCCCCCCCTTCTAGGCCAGGGTTTCCAGTAAATTGTAGAGCAGCAATCTAGAAGGAACGAAGGACAGATTTGGGGTGAACTCAGAGATGGTAGGACACCCCGATCTGGCCTCTTTTTCTGCCTTCAGCCCAGTCATTGTCTTCCTTAGTCGCTGTCTCTTTCCTCCTGTCTTTGTCTCCCTAATACTGTGTCTCTCTCTTTCTCTCCATCTCTATATCTGTCTCTCTTTTCTGTGTCTCATTCTTCACTCTCAGTTTTCTGTCTGCTCACCTTCCTTTCAGACTCATTCTCCTTTTGTCTCTCTGTCTCTCTCTGAATCTGTCTCTCTGTCTTTGCCAGTCCACTTCTCCCTCCCGCTGGTTTCTCCCTGTCTGTCTTCATTTCTCACTATGACTTTCCGGGTCTCAGTCCTAGGCGCCCTCCCCACAGGCAGGAAGATCAAGGCCACCTAAGGCCATAGCCCCAAACACAGATTCCTGGGAGGTGGGCCAGCAGGGGTTAGGGTACAGGGCAGGGTGGGGTGAAAACAGTTTCAGGGACGCCCCCTTCCCATCTTTTCCTCTTTACCCCCCCACCCACCCTGTGTTGTGATGGGAACTGACATGTCGTGGGCTGGAGCCGCTGCAGGGGGAATCCCCGCCGGAAGGTTTTGCCTGGAGCAGAGACATAGCGTGAGTGTGAGAGTGTGTGAGTGTGTGAATGTGTGTGTGTGTGTGTGTTGTGTGTACCCAAAGATGTGAGCATAATAGTCTGCCCTGCTTGGGAGCTCAGCTGAGCCCAGGATGAAACCAGACCTCAGAGAAGGACTTCTTGAGGCTGAACTGGAAGACTGTGATATGTTTTTCTCAGTCCCTCCCACTTTCACACTCTCCCTGCCAATGCCAGAGGTGGGAGGGGGGAAACCCTTAACATTTATTGAGTACTTACTGTATGCCAGGCATGTTCAGTGGTACATGAATGAAGATGGTTGGATTATTATCCCAATTTACAGATCAAGAAATTACAGCCTAGTTAGGGGAAATCATTGATTTGAGGGATCACAGAGCTAGCGGAGGGGGAACCAGGATTTGAACTTGTGTCTGTTTGATTTCAAAGTACTTCCTCTCAGTAATAGGGCACAGTTCTATGCCTGGTGCATATTAAGCACTTCATGATGATGATGACTACTAACATGTAATAAGCATATTTTATGTGCCAGGCATTGTTCTAAGTATGCCATGTTCACCAATCCATTTAATCCTCACAGAAGTAAGGCCCGTTTCTATCTCCCTTTTACAGATGAAGAAACCGAGAATCAGAGAGGTTCAGACACTTGCTGGAGGTCACACAGCTAGTGAGTATCAGAGCTGGGATTTGAAGCCAGGGAGTATGGCTTGGACAGCCAGGGCCTTAAACCATAGTTAACAGTGGTTTTCAGAATATTTAGCGGGTACTGGAGGCCCCAGGCTGGGCCAGGTGTCACCCCTCTGATTGGGAGATCACGAGAGATTTGGCAGCTACTGTGGGAGGGGCAGAGGTGAGGGTGGGACACACAAGGTAAGGGCAGGGGCAGTCTATCAATCAGCATAGAAATATTTGTATTTTTATTTTTAAGATGGAGTCTTGCTCCTGTCGCACAGACTGGAGTGCAACGTCACGATCTCAGCTCACTGCAACCTACACCTCCCTGGTTCAAGTGATTTTCCTGCTTCAGCCTCCCCAGTGGGTGGGATTACAGGTGGTGGGCACCTCTAATTTTTGCATTTTTATTAGAGATGGGGTTTCACTATGTTGGTCAGGCTGGTCTCGAAATCCTGACCTCAGGCGATCTGCCGCCTTGGCTTCCTAAAGTGTTGGGGTTACAGGCATGAGCTACTGTGCCCAGTATGGAAATATTGTAATAGCTGATAATAGCTGATAGTGGGTCCTCTCGCCATCCTGTGGAACCCAGCTGTAGGCGGTAGGGGAGGGATTGAGGTGGCACTCGTAGCAGGACGTCCCCTGTGGCCAAGATCCACGCCTGGGTAACCGGCTCCTTCCCCAGCAGGTCTCACCTCCCACCCCTCTGGCCTTCCCACTGCACCATGGCTCCAGGACCCTTCTCGTCGGCCCTCCTCTCGCCGCCGCCTGCTGCCCTGCCCTTTCTGCTGCTGCTCTGGGCAGGGGCATCTCGTGGCCAGCCCTGCCCCGGCCGCTGCATCTGCCAGAACGTGGCGCCCACACTGACCATGCTGTGTGCCAAGACCGGCTTGCTCTTTGTGCCGCCGGCCATTGACCGGCGCGTGGTGGAGCTGCGACTCACCGACAACTTCATCGCGGCCGTGCGCCGCCGAGACTTCGCCAATATGACCAGCCTGGTGCACCTCACCCTCTCCCGGAACACCATCGGTCAGGTGGCGGCCGGTGCCTTCGCCGACCTGCGCGCGCTCCGCGCCCTGCACCTGGACAGCAACCGCCTGGCGGAGGTGCGTGGTGACCAGCTCCGTGGCCTGGGCAACCTGCGCCACCTGATCCTTGGCAACAACCAGATCCGCCGGGTGGAGTCGGCGGCCTTCGACGCTTTCCTGTCCACCGTGGAGGACCTGGACCTGTCCTACAACAACCTGGAGGCCCTGCCGTGGGAGGCGGTGGGCCAGATGGTGAACCTGAACACCCTCACGCTGGACCACAACCTCATCGACCACATCGCGGAGGGGACCTTCGTGCAGCTTCACAAGCTGGTCCGCCTGGACATGACCTCCAACCGCCTGCATAAACTCCCGCCCGATGGGCTCTTTCTGAGGTCGCAGGGCACCGGGCCTAAGCCGCCTACGCCGCTGACCGTCAGCTTTGGTGGCAACCCGCTGCACTGCAACTGCGAGCTGCTCTGGCTGCGGCGGCTGACCCGCGAGGACGACCTGGAGACGTGCGCCACGCCTGAGCACCTCACTGACCGCTACTTCTGGTCCATCCCGGAGGAGGAGTTCCTGTGTGAGCCCCCGCTGATCACGCGGCAGGCTGGGGGCCGGGCCCTGGTGGTGGAGGGCCAGGCGGTGAGCCTGCGCTGCCGAGCGGTGGGCGACCCCGAGCCGGTGGTGCACTGGGTGGCGCCTGATGGGCGGTTGCTGGGGAACTCCAGCCGGACCCGGGTCCGGGGGGACGGGACGCTGGATGTGACCATCACCACCTTGCGGGACAGCGGCACCTTCACTTGCATCGCCTCCAATGCCGCTGGGGAAGCCACGGCGCCTGTGGAGGTGTGCGTGGTACCTCTCCCTCTGATGGCGCCCCCGCCGGCTGCTCCACCACCTCTCACTGAGCCCGGCTCCTCTGACATCGCCACGCCTGGCCGACCGGGTGCCAACGATTCCACGGCTGAGCGTCGGCTCGTGGCAGCCGAGCTCACCTCGAACTCCGTGCTTATCCGCTGGCCAGCCCAGAGGCCGGTGCCCGGAATCCGCATGTATCAGGTTCAGTACAACAGCTCCGTGGATGACTCCCTCGTCTACAGGTGGGTGCGGGTGCTGCCGTCCCAGGGCCTCCTCCCAAGCCCAGGGGTACCCTCCCTCCCACCTGCCCATTCCCTTGGCCTTCTTGCTCAGCCAGGGTTCTAGATGGCTGTGAGAGTTGTCCCCACCCTCCTTTGCCCTCTCTCCTCTATGTCTCACTGTCTCTGTTTTTCATGCTTATACAAAGTATTTGCTGAGCACCTACATGAGCCAGGCCAGGGCTGGGCACTGGAGCCCTAACAATCACCAGCATGAACCCTACCCTCATGGGGCTTATAGTCAATATCACTACTCCCCAGAGCAATCTGATTGGGCACTTCTTCAGTTAAACATTTTGGAGTGTGAAATACACACACACATTTACAGTGACTTTTTTTTTTAAGACTGAGCCTCCATCACCCAGGCTGGAGTGCAGTGGCATGATCTCGGCTCACTGCAACCCTCCGACTCCCGGGTTCAAGCAATTCTCCTGCCTCAGCCTCCTAAGTAGCTGGGATTACAGGTGTCCACCAACACGCCCAACTAATTTTTGTATTTTTAATAGAGATGGGATTTCACCATGTTGGCCAGGCTGGTCTCAAACTCCTGACCTTAAGTGATCTGCCTGCCTTGGCTTCCTAAAGTGCTGGGATTGCAGGCGTGAGCCACCCCGTCCTACCTACAGTGACACTTATAAATTATATTCCAGTACTACTGTACCAACACTTTGGGTACATTACAGAAACAGAAGACAAAAAATATGAGAAAAATATGTTATTTCCAACCTCCCTTGGGTTTGAAGCCATTGCTCTGGTGTGGACAGGCAGTATGGTGTCACAGATATTTTAAGAAAAGAGTTACTCTCTCCCATCGCCTTCTTATTCTCTTGCTGTCACCTCTCTGTCTCTACCTTCTCTGCCTTCATTATGCATAGAGCCCCTGCTTTGTGCAAACTCCTGAGCTGGGTGCTGGGGACACAGGGAAACCAAGACCCCGTCCCCGTCCTCAGGGAGCTCATAGTTCGTGGGACTCCACGGTAGGTGGTGTCCTTGGCCATGCCATGTCTCTATCTCAGCCTTTTTTTTTTTTTTTTTTTTTTTTGAGGCAGGGTCTTGCTCTGTCACCCCAGGCTGGAGTGTGGTGATTTGATCATAGCTCACTGCAACCTCAAACTTTTGGGCTCCAAGCAATCCTCCCGCCTCCTCAGAGTAGCTGGGACTATAGGCTTGTACCACCACACCGGGCTAACTTTTAAAAATTGTTAGTAGAGATGAGGTCTTGGTATATT
Organism: Saguinus oedipus; assembly: GCA_031835075.1. Taxonomy (NCBI): domain Eukaryota; kingdom Metazoa; phylum Chordata; class Mammalia; order Primates; family Cebidae; genus Saguinus; species Saguinus oedipus. The sequence continues at coordinate 42,134,642 of CM063187.1, read as the reverse complement.
GACCAGCCAGATCTGGAACTCCTGGGCTAAAGTGATCCTCCTGCCTTGGCCTCCCAAAGTGCTGCGATTACAGGTGTGAGCTGCTGTGCCTCCCGCATCTTGGTAGTTTTTTTAGTCTGGCTCTCTGCCACAGAACTGGCACACAGTGGGCACTTGATAAATGGTTGTTAGGCACTCTCCTATCTCCGCCCCCCTCATGCACATTGTAGAGAACCTGCTGAATGCTTCAGTCCTGTGCTTGGCTTCACTTGGAGATGCCAGAGGGGTTGGAGCAATTTCCCTGTCTGTGGAGAGCCCCAGCTGCTGGCTGTCAGAGCTCAGAAACCTGCCTCTTGGCCTCCATCTCCACCTTTCCAGTGTTCTCTTGGCCATGGGCTTGGCACATAGTAGGTGCTTTCCCAGTGTTGGCTGAATGAAAAAAGGCCTCTTGGCCAGGTGCAGTGTCTCATGCCTGTAATCCCAGCACTTTGGGAGACTGAGGTTGGTGGATCACTTGAGGTTAGGAGTTCAAGACCAGCCTGGCCAACATGGCAAAACCCTGTCTCTACTAAAAATACAAAAATTAACCAGGTGTGGTGGCATGCACTTGTAATCCCAGCTACCTGGGAGGCTGAGGCAGGAGAATTGCTTGAACTTGGGAGGCAGAGGTTGCAGTGATTGGAGATTGCACCCTTGGACTCCAGCCTGGGCAAGAGAGATGGACTCCCTCTCAAAAAAAAAAAGCCTCTCCTTTCCTTTGTCTCTGTCTTCCTCATTTCCCTCTCTTTTTGATTCTGGTCACCACACACTGAGTAGATGCCTGCCGTGTGCCCATCTTGTGCTGGGCCCTGGGCCTACTGAGATAGATCAGGTCCTGGCCAGCTTTACAAACACTGGGACAAACAAGTGAACTAAACAAAAACCTTCACAAGGAGCTTCCGAGCTTGCTACTTCCTTCCATCTTTCCAACTCTGCCATGAAGGCGCGATGACACCCCTTTCCATTTCACAGACAGAAAAACTGAGGTTCAGTGGGGGATGTCACTTGCCCAAGGTCACATAGAAAGTAGCAAAGCTGTCCTTTTTTACACTGACACACATTTGTTGAGCATCCACTGCTGGGAGGGGAGATGGATAATATATTTCTGTAAATAATTCTTAGTTTCTGTGACTCTCCACTTCTCTGTCCCTCTCTCTCCTTTGCTCTGACCCATGGCCACCACGTGGTCGGGTGGGGGAAATTCACAAGCCCCCAGACCCTGCATGGATGCAGATGTGGAAGGCCCCCTGTCCCCAGCTGGGCAACAGACCCTGGAGCTCTCCTCTTCCCTGTAGGGCCCCAGTTCCAGTTCTCCACCCCCCATTGCAGATTCCTATGCTATGGTGCTGCAGGGGTTAACTTCCTCACGCTGTCATGGGCGGAGGTGACAGCCAACCAGAAGCCTGCTTAGCTGCTTGCTTGGGTTTTGCAGCCAATTAGAGACCCAGGGGTTCAAGCTTTCTTAAGGAGTCAGCCTCTGTCCTTGAAAAGGGGTGGGGGAAGCCCCTAGCCACTGGTTATTTAGGGGAAGGAGCAAGTGGAATCCAGGGCTCTGGAGAGGTGAGATGAGGAGAAGAAGAGGAAGGCTTAAAGCCAGTGCAGCTGATGGTGGCTGGGGTGGGTGGTAGTGGTCTCTGAAATGGCAGGCAGGGGTGGGTAGAGTGGAGTTGGAGAAGTGGGTGGACCTTTATGAAGGGGAGGGGCCCTGACTGGAAGTCTTTTGGTTGGAGGGTGGCTCCTGGTAGTGGGGGAACCTCCCAGAGGTGGGATGACAGAGGTGGAGCTTCAGGGCCAGAAGGTGGCCCTGCTGGAGGGGAAGGGGAAGCATATCAGAGAGAGAAGCAGGCCCATTGAAGTGGGGGTGTGGCCTGTCTGAGGGGTGGAGCTTGTTCTGCATGGTCCCGAGAAGTGAAAGGGGTGGTCCTTGTCTCCAAGTACCCGCTAAAAGCCTTTGCAGAAGAGAGCTGGTGAGGTTGCATCCTAGCTATGCAAATCAATGTGGACCGGGCAGTCCGGGTTTAGCTGAGGCTGAACATGGCCCACAGTGTGGAAGGGATGTGCTTAACAGAAGAGGGCCAAGGCCTAGTCGGAATGGTCCTTCAGAGGGGTGGGTGTTAGAGGAATGCAGTGGGCTGGACAGTGTGAGCCACAGCAGGGTTACTGGCCAACATGGGGTGGGATGCAAGCTAATGGTGATATCATTAAGTGCCAGGTCCTGGTTTTGTTAACTCATTCATTCCTCACACCATCTCTAGGATGTAGGAATTCTTATCATCCCCATTTGAAGCAAAGGAGGCACAGGGAGGTTAAGAAACTTGGAGAAGGTCTCCAGGCATGGTGGTTTATGCCTGTAATCCCAGCACTTTGGGAGGTCAAGGTGGATGGATCACCTGAGGTCAGGAGTTTGAGACCAGCCTAGACCAACATGGTGAAACCTCATCTCTATTAAAAGTACAAAAATTAGCCAGGCATGGTAGTGGGTGCTTGTAATCCCAGTTACTTGCAAGACTGAGGCAGGAGAATTGCTTGAACCTGGGAGGCAGAAGTTGCAGTGAGCCGAGATCGTGTCATTGCACTCCAGCCTGGGTGATACAGCGAGATTCTGTGTCAAACAAAACAAAACAAATGAAATGAAAGAACAGAGAAACTTGCCTAAGGTCACAGATTAGCAAATGGCAGAGGAGAGACTCAAACCCAGGCAATCTGGGCGCCAGACTATGACATCTTAACCACTTCTCTACACTAGCCCTCATCGAGGGGAGAGGCCTGCAGCAAGAAAGGAGTATGATGTGTGCTTGGCTACGTTTGACCCCTTTAGAGAAGAAACTTCTGGTAGCGTGATTTGGTGACTTTTGGTGGCACAGGAACATATGAGGTGGTTGCCTTTAATATCTGGACAAGGAGCAGGGCCTGCAGCCTGGATGTGGCCTACACACAGTAGGGGAACCATCTCTAGTGGGCCGTTGTGGGGTGTGCCTGGAAGCCACAGTTCAATTAGTTGGGGAATGGCCTGTAGCAATGTGGGGAACATGTAGTCAAGGGACTTGGAAACTGTGCCAGGACATAGACAAAGCTAGATTTTTTTTTTTTTTTTGAGACCGAGTTTCACTCGTGTTGCCCTGGGTGGAGTGCAATGGCACAGTCTCAGCTTACTGCAACCTTTACCTCCCAGGTTCAAGCAATTCTGCTGCCTCAATCTCTTGAGTAGTTGGGATTACAGGCATGCACCACCATGCCCAGCTATCTTTTGTATTTTTAGTAGAGATGGGGGTTTTACTATGTTGGCCAGACTGGTCTTGAACTCCTAACCTTAGGTGATCCACCTGCCTTGGCTTCCCAAAGTGCTGGGATAACAGGTGTGAGCCACCGCACCTGGCCAAAGCTAGATGTTTTACTTAAAGGTGCTGCATGCAGATGAGGGGGAGTGACCTGCATCATGGTCTTCCCTGAAAGGCATGAATATGTATAAAAGAGGAACTAGAAGAGCATCCATTGTTCCAGTAGGAATATGACAGGCACTGTGAGTTGACCTTAGTGTCCACCTGAGTGAGGCATGTAGGATGCAGAAAAGGGAGGTGCCCAGTAGCATTGGCCCAGTTTTGGGGTAGAAACGCCTAGAAGAAGGACCTTGAGTGGCAGTTGTCCTAGCAGGAGTGAGACAGAGCTAGGGGGCCTGTCCCTTGAGGGCAGGGCTTAAAAGCCATATCCCCACTGCAGGGGCCGGAATATGAAGAGGAGGGAACATGAATGGCAGATATATTGTTCCAGTGGGTGATGAGCGCAGCCAGGAGGTGGGTCTGAGGGCGGGGCATACGGATGAGGGGTCCTGAAAGGGTGGGAATATGTTGATGAAGGCGGGGCTTGAATTGCTGCTGTTGTCTCAGTAGTGGGTGAGACTTTGGTAGCAGAGTTTAGAGCCCACTGCTCACCATGGGCGGGGCATAAAGCAAAGGGGCGTGACGAAGGGTGGGACTAACCCCATCCTGACCCCGCCCCTTCCTGCAGGATGATCCCATCCACCAGTCAGACCTTCCTGGTGAATGACCTGGCGGCGGGTCGCGCCTACGACTTGTGCGTGCTGGCGGTCTACGACGACGGGGCCACCGCGCTGCCGGCCACACGAGTGGTGGGCTGTGTGCAGTTCACCACGGCTGGGGATCCGGCACCCTGCCGCCCGCTGAGGGCCCATTTCTTGGGCGGCACCATGATCATCGCCATTGGGGGTGTCATCGTCGCCTCGGTCCTCGTCTTCATCGTTCTGCTCATGATTCGTTACAAGGTGTACGGCGACGGGGAGAGCCGCCGCGTTAAGGGCTCCAGGTCGCCCCCGCGGGTCAGCCACGTCTGCTCGCAGACCAACGGCGCAGGCGCGCCGCAGGCCCCTGCCCTGCCTGCCCAGGACCGCTACGAGGCGCTGCGTGAGGTGGAGTCTCCAGCCGCCTCCACTATCGCCGTCGAGTCCAAGGCTATGGCGGCCGAAGCGGCAACCGCGGAGACGGAGGCAGTCCTTGGACGTTCTCTGGGCGGCTCGGCCACCTCGCTGTGCCTGCTGCCATCTGAGGAAACTTCCGGGGAGGAGTCTCGGGCCGTGGTGGGCCCGCGAAGGAGCCGATCCGGCGCCCTGGGGCCGCCAACCTCGGCGCCCCCTTCTCTAGCTCTGGTTCCTGGGGGGGCTGCGGCCCGGCCGAGGCCACAGCAGCGCTATTCGTTTGACGGGGACTACGGGGCGCTATTCCAGAGCCACAGTTACCCGCGCCGCGCCCGGCGGACAAAGCGCCACCGGTCCACGCCGCACCTGGACGGGGCTGGAGGGGGCGCGGCCGGGGAGGACGGAGACCTGGGGCTGGGATCCGCCAGGGCGCGCCTGGCCTTCACCAGCACCGAGTGGATGCTGGAGAGTACCGTGTGAGCGGCGGGCGGGCGCCGGGACGCCTGGGTGCCGCAGACCAAATGCCCAGCCGCACGGACGCTGGAGAAAGACTGGGAGAAAGCGCCGCGCTAAGACGTCGGACCGACTGGAGACGCGCCCTTGCTCCCGGGAGTGGGCGGGGCGGTCTCGGGCTGCGGCTCGAGGCCACGCCCCCGTGCCCAGGGCGGGGCTCGGGGATTGGCTGCCGGCCTCCCCAACCCCACGGACTCCTCGACCTCCTCCTACCCCTCCCCCCGCGCGCTCGCGGACCTCGCTGGAGCCGGTGCCTTACACAGCGAAGCGCGGGGAGGGGCAGGGCCCCCCGACACTGCAGCACTGAGACACGAGCCCCCTCCCCCAGCCCGGCACCCGGGGCCGGGGCAAGGGGCCCATTTCTTGTATCTGGCTGGACTAGATCCTATTCTGTCCCGCGGCGGCCTCCAAAGCCCTCCACCCCTACCGCTCTCACATCCCTGGGCCCGTGGGGTCTGGCTTGGGGTGCCCCTTTCTGTTTCCCTCGTTTGTCTCTATCTGGCCCTCTTGTCTGTCTGTTGTGCCTGTTCTTCCCTATTTGCCTCTCCTTTCTCTATCCCGTCGTCTCTTCTTCCTTGGCCCTCCCTGGATTTGTCTAGTCTCCCTGTCTCTCCTGATTTCTTCTCTTTACTCATTCTCCCGGGCAGGTCCCACTGGAAGGACCAGACTCTCCCAAATAAATCCCCACATGAACAAAATTCAAAACCAAATTCCCCTACCGGAGCCGGAACCCTCCGCCGCAACAGAATTAAACTTTTTTCTGTGTCTGAGGCCCTGCAGACCTGTGTGTGTGTGTCCGTGTGTGTGTGTGGTGTGTGTGGGGGGGAGGGTGACCTAGATTGCAGAATAAGTTCTCGAAGTGAGACTGAAGGAAGATGACTAACTGGGGCCGGGGAAGACTGGCAGACAGGCTTCTATCCTCTGAGAGACTTAGAGGTGGGGAATAATCACAAAAATAAAATGATCATAATAGCTAACACTTAGTGAATACTTACTATGTACAAAGCACTTAAGTCATTTAATTCTCACGACAACACTTGGACATTGGTATTATTATCCTGTTTTCCAGATGAGGGAATTTCAGCCCAGAAAAGTTAAATAACTGGCCCAAGATGGCAAAACTGGGATTTAAAAAGGCGGGCAGATTGACTTCTGAGGTTGTACTGTAGAGGTGAAAAGACAACTTCTCCTCCACCCTCTGAAATTTCACTGAAATGGGCTCACAATAGACAGATTAACAAGAGAAAAGGCATGTGGAGGTGATTAACATGTGCTGGGGAAAAATCACAGGAAAGCGATTACCCAATAACCCAGTGAAGTTTAGATGCTTATGTGCCTTTCTTCATAGGGAGAGGGGAGATGGGGAAAAGGAGGCAATTTTGAGGGGTAGTAAATGATTTTTGAGAAAATGAATGGATCCGGGAGACAGAAATTAGCTTGTAAATGTCTCTGGAATTTGAGCTTGCCAGATAATTTCTTGTGACAAAGACCATCCAGATGTGGTTACATTTCTCTGTCTTTTTTCTCCTGTTAAAGACAATGAAATGTCAGGGAGAGGACAGAAGGCAATTGTGTTCTTTTTGGTGGGTCTGGTCTTTAGGCAGATAAGAAGATATCAGAGGAAAGCCTCTTCTAGCATCTGCTGATCTCAAAGTGCATTTAAGATAATCAGCAAAGCAGGGTGCCATATTTCAGGTGACATTCCCTGAACTACTGCTGAGCAGTTACTGAATATTCATTCCATCCTCTGAGACCTCACAACTCAATGGGGTAGGGTAGATATCCTTGGTCCCATTTTACAGGCAAGAACCCGAACCACAGAGAGATGAAGTCCCTTGCCCAAGTCCCTCCATCCCCCACATGAATAAATAGCGGAGCTGGAAGTTTGACTGTACCCCTATACTATGCTGCCTCTGGAGTCTGTGTCCAGAGGCTGCGGAATGGCCCCCATGACCTTAGCCGAGCTTGGATATCCACAGCCAGCCTGGTGAGTGCAGGGATAAGAGCTCTTGTGTGGCTCTGCCTGGAATCTGAGGGACCCTGGTGAAGAAGTCAGTCGAGAGCATGGAGGAGGTGTGGGAAGAGTTTCTTAGGTGAGGCTGAGGGCTGTGGCTGGGGAAGGAAAGCTGGCTGGGGGGAGGAGAGGGACAGACATCCCAGCCCTTGCAGGGGCCCTGCAGTGACAATGCCTTCCTGATCCTGGGGAAGAAGGAGGAAGGCTTCTTGCCAGCCAGGGGCCCCCTGAGGCCAGGGGAGGAGGAGAGAAAGACAGAAATAGAAACAGAGCAGGAGGGAGGGGGATGGATATAGGCAGACAGGGTGGGAGGCAGCTAGGACAGAGGTGCCAGAGAATCACAGGCCAGGAGGCTTCCTCAACCAGGGGCCCAGCCACCCTCATGCCACAGCAGTGCTCCCAAACCCTCCCTGGTGCATGGATAAAGAGCATGCAACCCATCAGGTGCAGCGGCTCATGCCTGTAATCCCAGCACTTTGGGAGGCTGAGGCTGGCTGATCACGAGGTCAGGAGTTTGAGACCAGCCTGACCAACGTGGTAAAATGCTGTCTCACCTGAAAATAGAAAAATTAGCTGGGCGTGGTGGTGCACACCTGTAATCCCAGCTACTCAGGAGGCTGAGGCAGAAGGGGCCAAGATCATGCCACTGCACTCCAAAAAAAAAAAAAAAAAAAAAAAAAATGCATGCAACGCAGTGCATGGCACATGATGGTCAGAAAATAGTTACTCCGATAACAAGCATGACTGCATTTAAAGCCTGCACAGATGTATGCAGTGTGTGTACACAGTTTCCAAGATGAGAAAACTGAAGCTCAGAGACATTAAGGAGCATGCCCGAGATCACAAAGCCAGTTAACAGCAGAGCCATGACCGGAAAGCTCTGCCTCCAACCTGCACATGGAACCATGTGGAATACTGTCCCTCATTCACTTGATAAAGACTCATTGAGCCCATATTATGTATCTGGTCCTATGTAGGGGCTATTGCACTAAAATAGATGAAACAAACAAGAAAGCCCTGCTCCATGATGCCTACACTCTTTTCTTTTCTGAGACGGAGTTTCATCTTGTTGCCCAGGCTGGAGTGCAATGGTGTGATCTTGGCTCACTGCAACCTCCGCCTCCCGGATTCAAGTGATTCTCCTGGCTCAGCCTCCTGAGTAGCTGGGATTACAGGCATGCGCCACCATGCCTGGGTGATTTTATATTTTTAGTAGAGACGGGGTTTCTCCATGTTGGTCAGGCTGGTCTTGAACTTCCGACCTCAGGTGATCCGCCTGCCTCAGCCTCCCAAAGTGCTGGGATTACAGGCGTGAGCCACTGTGCCTGGCCATGGTGCCTATATTCTAGAGGAAGGAGAAATAAACAAATAAGCAATTAAATGAGTTCAGGAGGTTGACATTGCAATGAGCCCTGACCGCACCACTGCACTCCAGCCTGTGTGACAGAACGAGACCCAACAAACAAACAAAAACAAATAAGTAAACAGTGCATTCCAGTGGTAAATAAACGCTATGCCAAGAATGAAAAAAGCATGATGGCGTAGAGAATGACTTCCAGGCCTACTTTAGGGGCAGGGTCGAGGAGGGTGATATTGGAGCTAAATAAATTCACTGTGAGAAAAGCAGGGAAAAGCATTCCAGGCAAAGGGAACAGCATATGCAAAGGACCTTAGGAAGTAGTGTGCTTGATGTGTTGGAGGCAGTGTGTCTGGACTGAAGGGAGGAGAGTGAGAGAAGGGAGGTGGGAAAAGCAAGCAAGTTCTACAGAACTTTGTGAGGTGTGGTCAAGAGTTAACATGTTATTCTTCGGAGCCATGGGAAGCCAATGAAGGGTCTTCGCCAGGGGCAGTATGTGGTCTGATTTCCATGGAGACCCTAGCTTCGGGGTGAGGTATGCCTATCTTCAGAACAGTGGCTAAAATCTGTAATCCCAGCACTTTGAGAGACCAAGGTGGGAGGATCGCTTGAGTCTAGGAGTTCAAGACCAGCCTCGGAAACATAGTGAGACCCTGTCTCTAAAACAAAATTGAAGACTGGGTGCAGTGGCTTACACCTATAATCCCAGCACTTTGGGAGGTCAGGAGTTCGAGACCAGACTGCCCAATGTGGTGGAGCCCCGTATCTACTAAAACTACAAAAATTAGCTGGGTGTGGTGGTGGACACCTGTGATGCCAGCTACTTGGGAGGCTGAAACAGGAGAATTGCTTGAACCTGGGAGGTGGAGGTTGCAGTGAACTGAGATTATACCACTGTTCTCCAGCCTGGGTGACAGAGCAAGACTCTGTCTCAAAAAAAAAAAAAAAAAAAAAAAAAAAAATTAAAGAAAGTGGGGTGGGGTTGTGCAAAGCTACAAGGAACAGGGCTTTAGAGAAAGGAACCCAGACTCAACCCCACTAAGACAGCCTCCTTACGCATCTCTCCTCTCTGCTTCTCTCAGCTCAGATTTATCCCTTTCAATTGCCTGTGATGAGGAAAATGGTCATTTACTTAGAGACACAGACTCAATCTTTCCAGAACACAGAGATAAAATGGCAGAATCTCTAGTCCTAAGAGAAAAATCCCAGGGAAGGGCTCTGATTGGCCTGACTGTGGTCACATGGGAACCCCTGCACTGATTGTGGCTTCCAAGGGAATAAATGGAATACTTTGATGGGTCAGGTTGGGGGTAGGTGGGTCCTATGTCCAGGTTGTCCTGGGAAGAGGGGGATTGCTAAATATTAGGTTGAACCGTATGAACTTGCGATTTTTGTAGGTCAGACATTATAGAGTATTGGCAATTACATGTGGTTGAAGCTAATACCAGAAAAAGTAGGATAAGAAATATTATTGGCTGGGTGTTGTGGCTCATACCTATAATCCCAATACTTTGGGAGGCTAAGGTGGGAGGATCACTTGAGGCTAGGAGCTGGAGGCCAGCCTGGGCAACATGGCGAGACTGTCTCTACAAAAATAAAAATAAAAAATAAAAAATTAGCCAAGCCTGGTGGCATGTACCTGTAGTCTCAGCTACTCAGGAGGCTGAGGTGGGAAGGTTCCTTGAGCCCAGGAGTTTGAGGCAGTAGTGAGCTATGATTGAGCCCCTGCACTCCAGCCTGGATGACAGAGCAAGACCTTATTGCTTAAAACAAACAAACAAAAAACAAAGAAACAAAAATGAAAACAAAGCTTGTTGCTGTTATATGCTCAAAAAAGAAACAAAAAAATAAGAAAGCCTGTTGAGCATATAAAAGCAAAAGAGCCCACGTGTGGTGGCTCACGCCTGTAATCCCAGCACTTTGGGAGGCAGAGGCGGGCAGATCACCTGAGGTCGGGAGTTTGAGACCAGCCTGGCCAATATGGCAAAACCCTTTCTCTACTAAAAGTACAAAAATTAGCTACACATGGTGGCGGGCACCTGTAGTCCCACCGACTCTGGAGGCTGAGGCAGGAGAATTGCTTGACCTTGGGAGGCAGAGATGGCAGTGAGCCGAGATTGCACCATTGCACTCCAGCCTGGGCAACAGAACAATACTCTGTCTCAAAAACAAAACAAAGTAAAACAGGCCGGGCGCGATGGCTCATGCTTGCAATCCCAGCAATTTGGGAAGCAGAGACGGGCAGATCACGAGGTCAGGAGATCAAGACCATCCTGGCTAACATGGTGAAACCCCATCTCTACTACAAATACAAAAAATTACCCAGGCACCTGTAATCGCAGCTACTACTCAGGAGGCTGAGGCAGGAGAATCACTTGAACCGGAAGTGGAGGTTGCAGTGAGCCCAGATTGCATGCACCACTGCACTCCAGCCTGGGTGACAGAGCGAGACTCTGTCTCAAAATAAATAAATAAAATAAATAAGTAAAAATAAATAAATAAAAGCAATAGAAATCCTAGTGTAGTATACAGAAGTTTTGGAGGAGAAGATGATATTGTAGAAATGAGCCAGGTGAAGGCGTGGTGGGGGAGAGTGATGGGAACCGTCCTGAGCAGAGGCAACCACTTAAGCAAAGGCCATCACAAGAGAGGATGAGGGAAGACTTGTTACTTCGCTCTGGAGATAGAGCGCTTGCTCTAATCGATCGAATTGGAGTCATGTGTCCCGCTAAATAAGGGAGTGGGAAAGGAGGTCATTTCTAAAGGAAAATTGAGGGGCTGTTACCAGGAGTAATGGATACTGGTCAGGCAAAACGAAAATATATCCAGTTCAAAATCTCTTCTCTGAGGCCTTGGCATCTCCAAGAGAGATTTGCAACCTTGGTTTTTTTTTTTTTCCATTGCAACATTCATAATTGAAGAGGCTCATATGCCTGGGCTGAGACATGTCCTATATGATTAAAATTTTTATGAAATATTAATTGACCACCTTCTCTGGGTTCAGTGCTGGCCATGCAGAGATGAATTTGTGGGGATACATTTGGCCTCAAGAAACAGAAAAATCCAATTAACATGACTTAAGCAATAAAGGCATTCAGTGATGTCATCTGAGAGTAAGTCTGGAGTTAGGGGATTGTGGGGTTTGGTGCAAAGGCTTGTTAATATCAGCAAGGACCCCGTCTTCTACTCTTTTGTTCTACCTTCCTCAGAATGATAGCTTCACACGCTCAGCTTGTTACTTTCTGGTCACAGAATGGCTGCCATAGCTCCGGGTCTTACATCTTCCTATCAATGAACTAAGCAGGAAGGAAGGGAGCAAGGGCGAAAGAGTTCTCTTTGTATTGAGGAAGAAAAATATGTTAAAATAATAAGAGTAACAGCAGCAAACACATGGATGGGACTCACCCTTTGCCAGGCTCTGTTACTTTTTTAGATGGATTCTTGCTCTGTCGCCCAGGCTGGAGTGCAACAGCGTGATGTCGGCTCACTGCAACTTCTGCTTCCCAGATTCCAGCTATTCTCCTGCCTCAGCCTTCTGAGTAGCTGGGACTACAGGCGCACGCCACCACGCCCGGCTAATCTTTTGTGGTTTTGGTAGAGACGGGTTTTCACTGTGTTAGCCAGGCTGTCTCCATCTCCTGACCTCATGATCCACCCGCCTTAGCCTCCCAAAGTGCTAGGATTACAGGAGTGAGCCACTGCACCTGGCATAAATTATTTAAGAAGCCCTTAGTAGGCCAGGTGTGGTGGCTCATGTCTGTAATCCCAGCACCTGTAATCTTAGCTACTCAGCAGGCTGAGGCACGAGAATCACTTGAACCCAGGAGGCAGAGGTTGAGGTGAGCGGAGATCGTGCCACTGCACTCCAGCCTGGGCAACAGAGCGAGATTCCATCTCAAAAAAAAAAGAAAAAAACAAGAAGCCCTTAGTTGCATGTCCACTCTGAGCTGGGAGGGAGCCTGAAAGCAGGTAGCAGGCAAAAGGGACAGAAATTCATGTCCCGGGCTGGGCACCATGCTGCTCCCTACCTGAACTGAGGTTCTGCTAGTCATAGACTGTACGATATAGAGGGAATGGCTGTGAGGTTGTGTGTAAAATTCTTTTTAATTTACAAATAAATTTTTTTACGTTCACCTTTTTTTTTGTTAAAAATTTTCAATATGGATTTTTTTAAATTTTATTTTTTTGTGACAGTCTTACTTGGTCGCCCAGGCTAGAGTGCAGTGGCACGATTGTGGCTCACTGCAGCTTCAACCTCTTCAACTCAAGCCATCCTCCTGGGACTGGGGCTAAGGGCACGTGCCACCGCGCCTACCTAATTTTTAATTATTTTTGTTGAGACAAGGTCGCTGTGTTGCCCGGGCTGGTCTCTAACTCCTGTGCTCAAGCAATCCTGCCACCTAGGCCTCCTAAAGTGCTGGGATTACAGGTGTGAGCCACCGCACCCGGCCACATTTAACTTGCTTTTGGTTATCAAGAGGGGTGCTTCAGCTTTTGCCTGTGGGTTGTGTGTAATTTTTTGTGTATGGCCGTTCTCCAGCCCTCTAATTCCTAATCAAGAAAATAAGAATGCAAAGGAGCCTGGGCGTGGTGGGTCATGCTGGTAATTCCAGCACTTCGGGAGGCTGAGGTGGGAGGATCACTTGAGGCCAGGAGTTTGAGACCAGCCTGGCCAACGTGGTGAAACCCCATCTCTAGTAAAAAGACAAAAATTGGCTGGGAATGATGGCACGCACCTGTAGTCCCAGCTGAGGGACTGTAGTCCCAGCCTCCTGTACTCAGGAGGCTGAGGCAGGAAAATCGCTTGAACCCAGGAAGCGGAGGTTGCAGTGAGCTGAGATCTGGACATTGCACTCCAGCCTGGGCGACAGATCGAGACTCCATCACAAGCCATCAAACACACACAACAAAGAATGCAAAGAAGTGAGAGTCATAGAATCATAGAATGGAATTCCATTCTGAAATCCCTATTGTGACAAAGTCAACCATTCAGAAACTTTGGTGGGGCTGCTGCGGTGGCTCACGCCTGTAGTCCTAGCACTTTGGGAGGCCGAGGCAGGAGGATTGCTTGAGTCCAGGAGTTTGACACCAGTCTGGGCAACATGATGAAACCCCATTTCTACAACAAATACAAAAATTAGGTGGGCGTGGAGGCACACACCGTTAGTCCCAGCTGCTGGGAAAGCCGAGCTGGGAAGATGGTTCGAAACTGGGAGGTGGGGGTTGCAGTTATCTGAGACAGATCGCAGATCGCGCCACTGTGCTCCAGCCTGGGCACCAGAGCCAGACCCTATTCCCCTCTCCCCAACCCAAAAAAGAAACTTTGATGGGTTACTTTTGGTAATAAATTTCTCATGACACACCTCACAGTGAATTGTGATGGACTGGTGGCTGTCTCACTGTCCCAATATTGCCTTATAACAAACCAAACTCAGTGGCATAAAACAAATATTATTATGCTTACAGTTTCTGTGGGTCAGGAACTTAATCAGAGCCCAGAGGTGATGCTCTCTCTCTACTCCAGCTGGGACCTAGAATTATCTAAGTGCTTCTTCATGCACATGTCTGGTTCCTGAGCTGGGATAATTCAAAAGCTGTGCTGGGATTATCCGATGGAGTACGGATATGTGGCCTCTCTGTATGTCCGAACTTCTCACAGCATTGTGAGAAGCTGTGCCAGGTTGTAGCACCCTGACAGCTTTTCTTTTTCTTCTTTTCTTTTCCTTTTCCCTCCCTTTATCTTCCTTTCCTTCTTCCCTTCCCTTTATTCCCTTCCCTTTCCTTTTCATGGTGAAACACCAGGTTTAACCATGTTGGCTAGGCTGGTCTTGAACTCCTGACCTCAAGTGATCTGCCTGTCTTGGCCTCTCAGAATGCTGGGATTGCAGGCATGAGCCACCGTGCCCAGCAGTACGAGCACATACTTGCACACATGTGGGCATGAACACTCACAGCTATGTACCTTCGTATGGCTCAAGTTCAGGCCGACACCCATGCATACAGATACACACACAGTCACAGAAGTCAGGCACACACAAATACATACAACCAGTCACAGACCCACAATCACACACACACTCAAGATTCACCTATCACAGAGGGTTCCAATTCCTTGTTGTTTATTATGCATAATGTATAAAAGTAAAACAATAAACTCAGCCCTAGATCTCAGTCAGGGCTGCAGCTTTATAAATAAAGGGTGAAAGGAAATAATTTAAGGAAGGAGGAGGGCTCAGCACATAAATAAATAAGGTGTGGGGTGTCAGGTGGACTCGGCATGGGTCGAGGTTCTCAGTCACAGGTCACCACTGGCGACACAATGCAGGTCCCGTATGAGGAGCCGGAAGAGGTTGAAGGTGACAGAGGCCTCGAGGCAGCCAGGGGACTCCTGCAGGGGAGGAGGGGATGAGTCAGGGGCTGTCCAGGATCTGGGCTCCCAGTGGCTCCCCAGACCCTGGTCCCTCCCCTCCCAGGTCACTCACCTTTTTCGAGGCCTCCTGTAGCCTGTGCAGCCAGTGGTGGAGGCGGCCCTGGGGCCTGGGCCCTGCCGTGGGCTGAGGCCGGACCTGTGTGCAGAGGAGGGTGGTGTGTGAGGCAGGGCTGGGCAAGCACAGGGGAAGCTGCTGCTCAGAGCCCACAGACCTGGGTGCCCGGGCCCCGAGGACTCACACAGGCCCGGAGCTGGGAGAGGATGTGGTGCAGGGTGTGAAGGGGCTGTTCCAGGACGTCCCCCAGGGCCGTGTCATTGTCAGCGGTGGCCTCCAGAACCTCCAGAGTCAGGACCAGCTCAGCCTCCAAGGCCATGAGGCGCTCCCTGACCTGAGAAGAGGTGAGAAAGAGCAGGTGAGGGAAGGCTCAGTTAGTAGGGACAGGTAGGCAGTCCCAGGGAGGGTCGGTGACTCGGTGCATGTGTTGGGGACAGGTGTGGGGTCTGGGGAGAAGGAGACAGAGGGAGAAGACATGAGGAAGGTTACAGGTGAGGCAGGAAGGTCAAGGAGGCAGGCGAGAGGGTAAGTGAAATGGAGACAAATGAAAGGGGACTTAAGGGGGTTGCTGGTACGGGTGAAGAGGAAACAGGTTTGGAGTGCAGTGAGAGGGACAGTTGCATGCTTAGAGAAGTAGGATGGGGCTGGGCCTGGTGGCTCACATCTGTAATCTCAGCACTTTGGGAGGCTGAGGCAGGTGAATCACCTGAGCTCAGGAGTTCAAGACCAGCCTGGCCAACATGGTGAAACCCCATCTCTACTAAAAATACAAAAGTTAGTTGGGTGTGGTGGCAGGTGCCTGTAATCCCAGCTACTTGGGAAGCTCAGGCAGGGGAATTGCTTGAACCTGAGAGGCGGAAGTTGTGGTGAGCCGAGATTGCACCATTGCACTCCAGCCTGGGCACCAAGAAGGAAACTCCATATCAAAAAAAAAAAAAAAAAAAAAAGAGAGAGAGAGAGAGAAGGGTGGATGAAGGGGGAGCATCACAAGCTGGATGAATGTCAGGGAGAGATGATGAGGGACAGGTGAGAGGGAGAGCGAGTCAGTACTGAGAACAGACAGGGAGAAGTGGCGCAAGGTGAAAGGTACAGGTTGGGGAGAGATTAAGGACATTTGGGGGAGAAATAAAGAGTGAGAGCAGAAGTGACAGGGACAGGTGAGCCAGCAAGGGAAATGGGGCTGACAGGAGGACCCAGGGGAAAGACAGAGTCAAGACAGCAGTTGAGAAGTGGCAAGGCCACAGGACAGGTGAGGACAGGTCCAAGAGAGGGAAGGACACGGGAAATGAAGAAGGCTGAGGGGCCACTTAAGGAGATAGGGGAGAGGGTCAAGGTAAGGGTGAAGGTGGCCTGACTTCCAGCTCACCTGGAGCAGCCGCAGGTCCCAATCCCTGGGGAAGACAGGAGAGGTGCAATTCCAGTCTTTCAGCTTGAATGACTCTTCCTAGAGAGCAAGGGTAGTGGTTAGCCCACAGCAGGAGGGCTGGAAGCTAGCTATAGCAGCAAGGATGAAGTTGGCCTGACAGTATGGGTTTAACCCAGTGCAGAAAAGATACAAGTTCACCATAGTTGGAAGGCTAGAGGTTAGCCCACAGTAGCAGGGCAGAGGTTAGCCCACAGCAGGAGGGCTGGAAGCTAGCTCATAGCAGCAAAGATGAAGTTGGTCTGACAGCATGGCTTTAACCCAGTGCAGGAAGGATACAGGTTCGCCATAGTTGGAAGGCTAGAGGCTAGCCCATATTAGGAGACACTGTAGTGGAGGTTAGCGCATAGCAACAGGCACTTACCAAGGCATCCCTGGCCTTCTTGAAGCTCGCTAGCTCCTGCGGTGGCAGAGATTTGTACCTGTCAATGTGGCAGCCCTTCCCAGTAGTGATGGGCTTGGAAGTGGGGACAGAGCCTGCCACAGCCAAACCTAGCACCAAAGTCACCAGCACCACGATCCAAGCTGCAGCCATGGCTAAATCGCAACTGCTTCCCCAGTGGCATGGCTCTGCCTTTTAGCTGGGAAATGAGCAATGCCCACGATGAGCAATCCGGGATGATGTATGTAAAGAGAAAAGGTAATTGGAAATGAGAATTTCCACTTTGACTTTAAAGGCATGAGTGGGTGGGGCCAGTCTGCGAGCCTGGTGAGGGAACAGGTGTGGGTGGGGGCAAATGAGGTGGGAGCTGCGTCAGAAAGGAAAGAGAAAGTAAATTTCGTACTCCCTGGGTGGCTCTCAGGCAACTGGCCTCCGGAAGTCCCTGAGGGAGCCTGAGGTTATGGATAAGGCTACCTAAGTGGCAGGGAGAAAACTTCTTTTGTATTTTGAATTAGCCAGGTGTGGTGGCCTGCACCTGTGATCCCAGCTACTCAGGAGGCTCACTTGAACCTGGGAGGCAGAGGTTGCAGTGAGAAAAGATCATGCCACTGCACTCCAGCCTGGGCAACAGAGTGAGATCCTGTTTCAAAAAAAAAAAGCTTCTTTTTAAATTTTATTGTTATTATTATTATTTTTTTGAGACGTCTCGCTCTGTCACTAGGCTAGAGTGCAGTGGTGCAATATCGCCTCACTGCAACCTCTGCCTCCCAGGTTCAAACTAATCTCCTGTCTCAGCCTCCTGAGTAGCTGGGATTATAGGCATGCACCACCACACCCAGCTAATTTTTGTACTTTTAGTAGAGACAGGGTTTCACCATGTTTGCCAGGATGGTCTTGATCTCCTGACCTCGTGATCAACCTGCCTTGGTCTACCAAAGTACTGAGATTACAGGCGTGAGCCACCATGCCCAGCTATCATTATTATTTTTTGAAGACGGAGTTTCACTCTTGTTGACCAGGCTGGAGTGCAATGGCGCAATCTTGGCTCACTGCAACCTCTGCCTCCTGGGTTCAAGCTATTCTCCTGTCTCAGCCTCCTAAGTAGCTGGGATTATAGGTGTGTACCACCACACCCAGCTAATTTTTGTATTTTTAGTAGAGACAGGGTTTCACCATGTTGGCCAGGTGGTCTCGAACTCCTGACCTCAGGTGATCCACCCGCTTTAGCCTCCCAAAGTGCTGGGATTACAGGTGTGAGCCACCACCTTATTTTATTATTTATTATTTACTTATTTATTTATTTTTGTAGAGATGGGGATCTCACTGTGTTGCCCAGGCTGGTCTTGAACTCCTGGCCTCAAGCCATCCTCCTCCTGCTTCAGCCTTCCAAAGTGCTAGGATTAGAGGCACGAGCCACTGCTCCCGTCCAAGAGGGAGCTTCTGCCACTGGTTTAAGATTGTCCCATTAACTAACTCAGTTCATGCTCCTAATGTTTCTATGAGTAGTTATTTTTATGATTATGATGGTTAATTTTAGGTGTCACCTTGACTGGTTAAGTTTACCAGGTAGCTGGTGACACGTTAATTCTGGGTATGACTCTGAGGTGCTTCCAGAAGAGACTGGCATTTGACTCAGTGGACTGAGTAAGGAAGACCAGTTGTTACTGAATGTGGTGGGTGCCATCCAATCGGCCGAGGACCTGAATAGAACAAAAAGGTGGAGGAAAGGTGAATTCGCTCTCTCTTACGAGCTGGGACACACTGCATCTGCCCTTGAACATCAGAACTCCAGGCTCTCTGGCCTTTGATTGCTGGGACTTGCAGCCGGGTACGGTGATTCATGCCTGTAATCCCAGCACTTTGGGAGGCCAAGGCAGGCAGATCACTTGAGGTCAGAAGTTTGAGACCAGCCTGGCCAACATGGTGAAACCCTGTCTCTACTAAAAGCACAAAAATTAGCCAGATGTGGTGGCACATGCCTGTAGTCCCAGCTACTCGGGAGGCTGAGGCAGGAGAATCGCTTGAACCCTGGAGGCAGAGGCTGCAGTGAGCTGAGATCATGCCACTGCACTCCAGCCTGGGTGACAGAGCAACACTCCGTCTCATAAATAAATAAATAAATGAAATGCTGGGACTCGCAGCAGCTATCTCCCAAGTCCTGAGGCTTTTGTTCTTGGACTGAACTGCACTACAGTGTTCCCTGGTTCTCCAGCTTGCAGATGGCCTGTTGGGGAACTTCTTAGCCTCCATAATTGTCTGAGCCAATTCCCCTAATAAATTCCCTTCTATCTATCTATCATCTATCTATCTATCTATCTAGCTATCTATCTATCTATCTATCTATCTATCTATCTATCATCTTCTAGCTCTCTATCATCTATCATCTTTTATGTATCTATATCTATCTAATCTGTCAATCATCTATGTATCTAGTCTATCTCTAGATATCTAGTCTGTTTATGTATCATTTATCATCTAATAATCAATCTATATTATTTTTTGAGATGGAGTTTCATTATTGTTGCTCAGACTGGAGTGCGATGGCCAGATCTCAGCTCACTGCAGCCTCTGTCTCTTAGGTTAAAGTGATTCTCCTGCCTCAGCCTCCTGAGTACTGGGATTACAGGCCACCATGTCTGGCCAATATTTTGTATTTTCAGTAGAGACGGGGTTTTACCACGTTGGCCAGGCTGGTCTCGAACTCCTGGCCTCTGGTGATCCATACACCTTGGCATCCCAAAGTGTTGTGATTACAGGCGTGAGCCACTATGCCCAGCCATCTTTATCTTTTTTTTTTTTTTTTGAGACAGAATTTTGCTCTGGTGCCCAGGCTAGGCTGCAATGGCACAATCTTGGCTCACTGCAACCTCTGCCTCCAGGGTTCAAGTGGTTCTCTGCCTCAGCTTCCCAAGTGGCTGGGATTACAGGTGCCCATCACCACACCTGGCTAATTTTTGTAGAGGTGGGATTTTGCCATGTTGGCCAGGCCAGTCTTGAACTTTTGGCCTCAAGTGATCCACCTGCCTTGGCCTCCCAAAGTGCTGGGATTACAGATGTGAGCCACTGTATCCAGCTATTATCTGTCTGTCTATCTGATCTATCTATCATCTATTTATCAATTCATCCATCCACCCATCCTATTGGTTCTGTCTCTCTGGAGAACCCTAATACAACAATCACGCCCATTTTACTGGTGAGATAACTGAGGCATAGGAAAGAAAAGTGACTTGCCTAAGGTCCCACAGCCAGCTAGTGGCAGAGATGGGGTATGATCAGAGTCCTGTGCACTTGCTTCCTATTCCATATGCAGCCCAGTAGAAGATGAGAACCTCTGAGGGTAACAGGCCCACTTCTCCTTTCTGTCTCCTTTCAAGGGTAGCGTGAAAGGGGAAGGAAGCTTCTGATGTGCTGGGCGCAAGTGCATTTCCTGGGGACTGGAGGGGCTGTGTGGAGAGAAAGTGGGCGGTGAGTCTGGTTGCCTTGCTGTCATCATCCCTGCAGTAATAATAATAGTGTAGCAGGTAGGAAACTGCTCTGATGTGTAGGTATTTCATATTTTTCACTCCTTTTTTTTCTTAGCCCTTTGGTACAGAAAGTCGTTAATCATACTCTTCGGATCATAACACAGGTTCACAATTGGCCCATGAAAGACCCTCCAAGGCTTTTACTCCCCCATTGCCAATTCCCACTCCCACTGCACCCCCACAGACACCCACTATAATGCACTTGATAAATAGCTGCAAAGATGTATCTTTATAATTTGTGATTTTGTGTGTGTATGTGTTTCCAATTTACATAAGCAGGATTGTGTTATAAATCTTCTACTTCTTTCTTTTTTTTTTTTAACTTAACACTGCTTCTGAGATCTCTTCACACAGCTGTGTACATCAAGTTTTCTGTTTATGACTGCTGTACCGTATTTCATGGTGTACACAACCGCAGCACTTTTACTTATCTACTCTGCCAGTGATGCCTCTAGCTGACACCTGTCCTCTGTGTGGGAGGCTTTCTAGAATATATGGTAGCACACCAGCTGATGCCCCTACTGTATCCCCTCAGCTTCTGTTACTGTGGTCAGTTGCCACACAGGCTGACAGTTTCCTACCTCATGTACTTGGATCTTTCTGCTTCTCTGCTAGAGGCCGAGGTCTTTCTACTCTCTGAATGCAGAATGGACTGGAAGTAGCAGGATCGATTTCCCCAGTAGCAATCCTCAACCAGTGAGGGCTGAAAGCAATTGAATAAATACTGCAGCTACCCTTTTCCTTGGAGGGTCAATTCTGGGTGACTTCTACATAATTCCTTGATCTTCTCAGTGTCCCCAGAACAAATGACCTCTAGCTGCTCATAGCAATAGCCTTTTGGGGGCTGGAAGTAGGGTGGGTCAAATTAGGGGACCAGGATGAAAATTTAAGGAGGGGGCCAGGTGTGGTGGCTTATGCCTGTAATCCCAGCACTTTGGGAGGCCAAGGTGGGCAGATCATCTGAGGTCAGGAGTGACCTCAGATGGTGAAACCACCAATGCCACCAACATGGTGAAACCCTGTCTCTGCTAAAAATACGAAAAATTAGCCAGGCGTGGTGGCGTTACTCGGGAGGCAGAGGAAGAAGAATTGCTTGAACCTGGGAGGTGGAGGTTTTAGTAAGCCAAGATCATGGCACTGCACTCTGGGTGACAGAGCGAGACTCTGTCTCAAACAAACAAACCAGCAAAACAAAACAAACAACAACAAAACACAAGCATGCAGCATGAGCCTGTTGTCCCAGCTGCTTAGGAGGCTGAAGCAGGAGGATCTCTGGAGCCCAGGAACTTGAGGCTGCAGTGCCGCTGCACTTCAGCCTGAGTGCCAGAGTGAGACTTGCAAAAAAAAAAACAAAACAAAACAAAACTGGAAACCAAAAAAAATATGTTTTCAAAGTCTTTGACCCTTTCCCATTGAGAAGTGAATCTGTCCCTTCCCTTGAGTCTGGGCTGGCCCTAGTGGCTCATGTGTAGCCGCGGGTGCTGCACAAACTCTGAGGCGAAGTCAGAAAAGGATAAGAAACTTCTGCTTGGTTCTCTTGAGACTATCGCTCAGGGGAGGCCGGGTACCACGCCAGAGAGCTCTGAAAACACTGTGCTTCCACTTCCACTGGACATCAACTGCCAACCATGTGACTGAGCCATCTGGGATGTTACTAAACTTTGGATGTTTGTCCCCTCCAAATCTCATGCTGAAGTTTAATCCTGGCTAGGTGCGGTGGTTCAGCACTTTGGGAGACCAAGGCGGGCAGATCACTTGAGGTCAGGAGTTCAAGACCAGCCTGGTCAACATGGTGAAACCCTGTCTCCGTTAAAGATACAAAAAAATTAGCCAGGCATGGTGGCACATGCCTGTAGTCCCAGCTACTCAGGAAGCTGAAGCAGAAAATCACTTGAACCCAGGAGGTGGAGGCTGCAGTGAGCTGAGATCATGCTACTGTACTCCAGCCTGGGTGACAGGGTGAGACTCTGTCTCAAAAAAAAAAAAGTTTAATCCCCAGTGTGGCAATGTTGGGAGGTGGAACTTAGTGGGAGGTGTTTGGGTCATTGGGGGGCCGATCCTTTGTGAATGGTTTGGTGCCATCCTTGAGGTAATGTGTGGGTCCTCACTCTGCTAGGTTCCACAAGGGCTGCTTGTTAAAACCAGCCTGGCACCTCTCATCTCTCTTGCTTCCTCTCTTGGCACATGGTCTCCGCACATGCAGCTCCCCTTTGCCTTTCTTCCTGAGTGGAAGCAGCTCAACACCCTCACCAGGGGCAGACGCCAGTGCCATGCATCTCATACAGCCTGCAGAGCTGTGAGCCTAATAAGCCTCTTTTCATTTTGAATAGCCCAGCCTCAGGTACTTCTTCATAGCGACACAAATGCACTAAGACAGATATACAGCCCAGCTTTCGGATCACCTAAACTACGGTGGGGGCTCTATCAACTCGAATTCCCAGTCATTTTGACTCTACTGTTGTTCTGGGGCCCAAGGAGCAAAGGAATTACACCTGCACACATAGACGATTTCTTCTTTTATGTGCAAATGGGCTTGTTTGTGTGTGTGTGTCTGTGTGCATCTGCTTACAATTACTATGTAACAAACTACCCAAAACCTATGATTTGGTCACTGCGTAAGGTGACTAACACCAGGAATGTGTGAACAGAGCTCTGATGATTGCCTCAGCAATGACAAGATTAAAAAAGAAACCAGCATTTCATAATATAATGTCTCAAAGTCCAGGATACAAGAGAAAATAACTCAGACTCATCATCTCAAGAACCAGGAAAATCTCAAGTAGAATGGGAAAAGCCAATCAATAGATGCCAACACTAAAATCATACAAATATTGAAATTATTGGGCAATATATATTTAAAATTTTTTTATTTGTTTGCTTTTTAAAAGAGATGAGTGAAATCTCACTCTGTTGCTCAGGTTGGCCTCAAACTCCTGGCCCCAAATAATTTTCCCTCTTTGGTTTTCTTTATATATATATATATATATATATATATATATATATATATTTTTTTTTTTTTTTTCCTGCAGCCACTGTGTCGGATGACCCTCTTTGGCTTTCTGAGTAGCTAGGATTACAGGTGTGAGACACCATGCCTGGCTCTCTGACAATAATTTTAAAGTCATTGTCATAAAAATGCTTCAACAAACAATCATAAATACATTTGAAACAAAAGTTTTTAATAAACAGTTTCATCAAAGAAATGGAAGATATAAAGAACTGAGTGGAAATTTTAGAACTAAAAACATACAATAACTGAAGTAAAACTCACTGAAAGGGCCAAAGAGCAGAAAGGAGATGACAGAAGAAAGAATCAGTAAACTTGAAGCTACGTCGATAGAAATCCCTCATTCTGAACAACAGAGAGTAAGTAGTAAATAGATGGAAGTCTAAACACAAGATAGAAAGTAGGTGTTTGAAAATGAAAAGAGCTCCAGGGAGATGGAGGTTGCAGTGAGCCAAGATTGCGCCACTGCACTCCAGCCTGGGGGCAGTGTGAGACCCTGACTCAAAAAAAAAAAAAAAAAGAGAGAAAAGAAAAGAGCTCCAGGGACCCTCCCTACATTAAGTTTTAACACTCACTGAAGTTTCAGAAGAACAGAAAGAAGGTGGGAACAGGCATGGTGGCTCATGCCTGTAATGCCAGCACTTTGGGAGGCCAAGATGGGTGAATTGCTCAAGCTCAGGAATTTGAGACCAGCTTGGGAAACATGGCAACACCCTACCTATCTCTACCAAAAATACAAAAATTAGCCAGGCGTAGTGGCACGTGCCTGTGGTCCCATGGTTCCAGCTACTTGGGAGGCTGAGGTGGGAGGATCATCTGAGATAAGGAGGTGAGGCTGCCGTGAACCGTGATTGCACTCCAACCAGGGTGATGGAGTGAGACTCTGTTCCCTCATGCAAAATACAGGTATCTATATATTTATAAATCAGGGGGGATAAAGGGACCTAAATTATAATGTTTCCTACATTTCATTTGAAGTGAGAAAATATTAATATTATTACATCATGATTTATATATATACTGTAATTCCAGAGCAGCCACTAAAAACCTATACAAAGAGATATACGAAGAAAACGCTACAAATAAAGTGAAATGAGGGCAAGGCACGATTTCTCACGCCTGTAATCCCAGCACTTTGGAAGGTTGAAGCAGGTGGATCACAAGGTCAGGAATTCAAGACCAGCCTTGCCATCATGGTGAAACCCTATTGCTTTAAAAATACAAACACTTGGGCTGGGCGCGGTGGCTCATGTCTGCAATCCCAGCACTTTGGGAGGCCGAGGCGGGTGGATCACGAGGTCAAGAGATCGAGACCATCCTGATCAACATGGTGAAACCCCGTCTCTACTAAAAACGCAAAAAATTAGCTGGGCATGGTGGCGCGTGCCTGTAATCCCAGCTACTCAGGAGGCTGAGGCAGGAGAATTGCCTGAACCCAGGAGGCGGAGGTTGCGGTGAGCTGAGATCACTCCATTGCACTCCAGTCTGGGTAACAAGAGTGAAACTCCGTCTCAAAAAAAAAAAAAAAAATACAAACACTTAGCCGGGGTGGTGGCAGGTGCCTGTAATCCCAGCTACTCAGGAGGCTGAGGTAGGAGAATCACTTGAACCCAGAAGGCGGAGGTTGTGGTGAGTCAAGATGGCGCCATTGCACTCCAGCCTGGGCAACAAGAGCGAAACTCCATCTCTAAATAAATAAATAAATAAATAAATAAATAATAGATATAAATGCGAAATGAAACACTAAAAAAATACTTAGTAATCCACAGGAGAGACTTAAGTTCTAATATATCTGTAACTGTATTAAATGAAAATGGTTTATATATAGAGATTGGCAGAATATATTTTTTAAAACTTTATGCTGTCTGCAGGAAACTCACTTCAAATATAATGACATAGGTAGGTTATGGATGGAGGTCAGGCATGGTGGTGCATGCCTGTAATCCCAGTTCTTTGGGAGGCTGAGGTGGGCGGATCACTTGAGATCAGGAGTTCGAGACCAGCCTGGCCAACATGGCGAAATCTCATCTCTACTAAAAATACAAAAATTAGGTCAGGTGCGGCGCCTCACACCTGTAATCCCAGCACTTTGGGAGGCCCAGGAGGGTGGATCGCCTGAGGTCAGGGGTTCAGGACCACCCTGGCCAACATGGCGAAACCCTGTCTCTATTCAGCAATGAATAGGATTCAACTATTGATACACACAAGCTGGATGGATTTTAAGCACATTTTGCTGAGTGGGGAAAAAAGTCAGTCTCAAAAAGTGACATGTTGCCTGGGCATGTTGGCTCACACCTGTAATCCTAGCACTTTGGGAGGCTGAGGTGAGTGGATCGTGAAGTCAGGAGCTCAAGACCAGCCTGGCCAACATGAAACCTCATCTCTACTAAAAATACAAAAAAATAGCCAGGTGTGGCTGGTGCGTGCCTGTAAGCCCAGCTACTTGAGAGGTTGAGGCAGGAGAATTGCTTGAACCTGGGAGGTGGAGGTTGCAGTGAGCGGAGATCACGCCATTGCACTCCAGCCTGGGTGACAGAGCAAGTCTGTGTCTTGAGGGGAAAAAAAAGTGACATGCTATCTGATTTCATTTATAG
Organism: Saguinus oedipus; assembly: GCA_031835075.1. Taxonomy (NCBI): domain Eukaryota; kingdom Metazoa; phylum Chordata; class Mammalia; order Primates; family Cebidae; genus Saguinus; species Saguinus oedipus. Next base: position 42,108,896 of record CM063187.1, on the reverse strand, counting down.
AACATCCTTGAAATGACAAAATTACAAATCTGGAGAACAGATTAGTGGTTGTCAAGGGTAAGGGAAGGAGAGGGAGGATGTGACTGTAAAGGTGTGACTTGTGCATTTCTTTGTAGTAAAGAAGGAATTCTGTATTTTGATGGTGGGATTTATACCTGTGATAAAGTGTCACTGAATTATACACAAAGACATACAAAAAAGAAATGAGTGCATGCAAAAATTGGTGAAATCCCAGGAAAGTCTATAGTTGAGTGAGTAGTATTGTGACAATGTCAGTTTCCTAGTTTTGATTATGTACTATAGTTATGCAAGATATTACTATTAGAAAAAGCTGGTGAGGGATATGGGGAATGTCTCTGTGGTATTTTTGCAACTGCAGGTAGGTCTGTAATTTTTTTTTTTTTTTTTTTTTTTACCTTCCCAGGGTGGGTGCTCCCTGGGAAGAAGCTCACTGATGTGTTAAGATCTGTAATATTTTATTTATTTTTTTGAGATTTGCTCTGTTGCCCAAACTGGAGTGCAGTGGTGCGATGACGGCACATTGCATCCTCGACTTCCTGACTCAAGTGATTCTCCTGCCTCAGCCTCTCAGGTAGCTGGGACTACAGGCGTGCCTGGCTATTGTTACTATTCTTTCTTTCTTTCTTTTTTTGAGATGTAGTCTCACTCTGTCACCCAGGCTGGAGTGCAATGGCGTGATCTCGGTTCACTGCAACCTCTGCCTCCTAGATTCAAGCAATTCTCCTGCCTCAGCCTCCTGAGTAGCTGGGACTACAGGTACATGACACTATGTCCAGCTAATTTTTGTATTTTTAGTAGAAACAGGGTTTCACCGTATTGGCCAGGATGATCTCGATCTCCTGACCTTGTGATCCACCTGCCTTGGCCTCTCAAAGTGCTGGGGATTACAGGCATGAGCCACTGCACCCGCCCTATCATTATTATTAATAATAATTTTTTTGTAGAGATGGGGTCTGGCTACATTGCCCATGAGCTACCAAGCCCAGCTGTCTGCACCTTGTTGATGCTCTGGGTCCTCGGCTGTAAAATGGAACTAATTGTAAGACCTACATCATAAGGTGGTAGTAAGGATGAAATGAATTAACTCAATTCATTTAATTCCTTGCCCAGGAGATGCACCAAATAAACATTTGCTATTTTGTTGTTACAATATTATTTATCATGATTAGAATGCTCCATAGGCAGCGGTGAAAGGGGTGTGCAGAGAAGGCTGTGTAGGAAATGGAGGTTACAGTGGTTCTGTGGGGTGAGCCCGCAGGGCCACTCCACCTGCTCTACCCCCAGCTGTGCAGCAGTCAGAGATTGAACCCAGTGCTTCTTCAACTTTCACAAGTGTAGAATTATTGGGAAATATTGTTAAAGTGAACTTTTCTTTTTTTTTTGAGACAGGGTTTCACTCTGTCACCCAGGCTGGAGTACAGTGGCACCATCACTGCCCACTGCAGACTCGGTGTCCCTGGGCTCAGGCGATCCCCCTGCCTCAGCCTCCCAAGTAACTGGGACCACAGGTGCACGCCACCACACATGGTTAATTCTTTTCTTTCTTCTCTCTCTCTTTCTTTCTTTCTTTCTTTCTCTTTCTTTCTTTCTTTCTTCCTTCCTTCCTTCCTTCCTTCCTTTCTTTTTCTTTCTTCCTTCCTTCCTTCCGTTCTTTTCTCTTTCTCTTTCTTTCTTTCTTTCTTTCTTTCTTTCTTTCTTTCTTTCTTTCTTTCTTCTCTCTTTATCTCTTTTTCTCCTTCCTTCCTTCTCTTTCTCTCTCTCTCTTTCTTTTGGGTTTTACCATGTTGCCCAGGCTGGTCTCAAACTCCTGAACTCAAGCAATCTGCCCGGCCTCCCAAAGTGTTGGGATTACAGGTGTGAGCCACTGTGCCAGCATAAACTGCACATTTCTGATTCAGTGTGTCTGGGCTAGGGCCTGAGATTCAGCATTTCTAACTCTGCCAAGGTGGTGCCAGTGCCATCGGTTCTATGGTTTAGCAGGACTCTAGCTGATTCCGATGTGCTCTAAAGTTTAGGAATCACTGATAGAATGTGATGACTAAGACAATCACGCCTCTGGGATTGCAGGCTAGACATCTTTTGAGTTCCCCAGGTGATTATGAAACAAGCAAGGGCCATGATCCACTGGATCGGCCAACCCCAGCTGATGAAAGAAAAGCAAACACACTGCCTGAGATTGGAATGTGCTGCCAGAGCAGGGCGGGGAAAGCTCAGGTAGGCGGTGCTCAGGAGATGACAGATGACAGGCTGAATTTGAAAGAGAAACAGAAAGGAAGCTGGAGCGGAGAACCTGGAATTTTTCAAGAAAGAGATCCCTGATTGGAAAACCCTCAGAACCCATAGAGTGGTGGAAGGAGAGGACATCGCCCTGAGTCACCCCTATTTCCTGGCGGTGGTAAAAGTACAGACAAGGTGGGGACAGATGTTTTTGAAGCAATTGGGGCATGGTGGAGGTCTTCCTCAGAATCTTAGGGGACACATGTACAGTTTTGCGGGGAGTGCCAGAAGAAAGATAATGGGTTTGGTTGACTTGTCTCAAATACACCCACTGGGCCGGGCATGGCAGCTTCCACCTGTAATCCTACCACTTTGGGAGGCTGAGGCAGGTGGATCATTTGAGCCCAGGAGGTCGAGACCAGCCTGGCCAACACAGTAAAACCCTGTCTCTACCAAAAATACAAAAATTAGCTGGGCATGGTGGTGCGTGCCTGTAATCCTAGCTACTTGGGAGGCTGAGGCAGGAGAATCACTTGAACCCAGATGGTGGAGGTTTCAGTGAGCCAAGATTGTGCCACTGCACTCCAGCCTGGGGAACAGAGCAAGACTCCATTTTAAAAGACAACAACAGGTCGGGCGCAGTGGCCCACACCTGTAATCCCAGCACTTTGGGAGGCCAAGGCAAGCGGATCACAAGGTCAGGAGATCAAGACCATCCTGGCCAACGTGGTGAAACCCCATCTCTGCTAAAAATACAAAAATTAGTCCGGGTGTGGTGGCTCACACCTGTAATCCCAGCACTTTGGGAGGCCGAGGCGGGTGGATCATGAGGTCAAGAGATCGAGACCAACCTGGTCAACATGGTGAAACCCCGTCTCTACTAAAAATACAAAAAATTAGCTGGGCATGGTGGTGCGTGCCTGTAATCCCATCTACTCAGGAGGCTGAGGCAGGAGAATTGCCTGAACCCAGGAGGCGGAGGTTGCGGTGAGCCGAGATCACGCCATTGCACTTCAGCCTGGGTAACTAGAGCGAAACTCCGTCTCAAAAAAAAAAAAAAAAAAAGCAAAAATTAGCCGGGCATGGTGGTGGGTGCGTGTAGTCCCAGTCCCAGCTACTCAAGAGGCTGAGGCAGGAGAATCACTTGAACCGGGGAGGCAGAGATTGCAGTGAGCTGAGATCGCGCCACTGCACTCCAGCCTGCCGACAGAGCAAGACTCCGTCTCCAAACAAACAAAACACCACCACCTCCAACAACAAATGCACCCAGGGGAGACTAAAGTAACTCTGTCTTGATGCTGATGTGCCATCTTGACTTCTTTTCGATTTGTTTTTTTTACAGCAGGGTCTTGCTCTGTCACCCCGGCAGCTGGAGTGCAGTGGCAGGATCGTGGCTCACTGCAACTTGACCTCCCAGCCTCCAGCAATCCTCCCACCTCAGCCTCCTGAGTAGCTGGGACTACAGGAGTGCACCACTACATCCAGCTAATTTTTACATTTTTTTGTAGGGATGGGGTCTGCGTTGGACAGGCTGGTCTTGTACTCCTGGGGTCAGGTGATCCTCCATCCTCAGCCACTCAAAGCGCTGAGGTTTAGGCCCATGTTGACTTCTGATTAACCCCAGTTCTGGGAATGCCTCTAAGATTTCTGCTTTCACGTACTTATCAAAAACCCCGCCCTAAGTCAAAACAACCTTTATGTTATCATAAACACATAATTACCATAAATCCTGCCTTGAGGCAAATTTCCTATAGTGTATAAGCCCTACATTTGTGGGGTAGCAGTGTGGGAAATCCACTCTCTTCCTGGGGCCGCCTGAGACATGGCTTCGGTTTGTGAATTCCTCTTAAACATCTCCTTCTAAGAAACTGGATGTGTTGGCCAGGAACGGTGGCTCACGCCTCTAATCCCAGCACTCAGGGAGGCGAAGGCAGGCGGGTTACCTGAGGTCAGGAGTTTGAGACCAGCCTGGCCAACATGGGAAAACTTCATCTCTACTAAAAATACAAAAATTAGCTGGATGTCGTGGTGGGCACCTGTAATCCCAGCTACTCGGGAGGCTGAGGCAGGAGAATCACTTGAACCCAGGAGGCAGAGGGAGCCAAGATCATGCCACTGCACCCCAGCCTGGGTGATGGAAGGAGTCTCTGTCTCAAAAAAGAAGAAAAGTGAAAAAGAAATTGGATTTGTCAGCCTCTTTCTCTCTTGGACTTTGGGGGTACATTTGCGCAGATCTGTTCACCTTAGAACACATCCCATAATGAATAATAATGACAGTGACTATATTTCATGAGATGTACAAAGTGCTTTACACCCACAGTTATATAGATTTCCCACCACAAGCCTCAGCAGTGAGTATTGTTCCTTTCCATTGATGAAATGGAGGCTTCATTGTAACCATCAGGCCATCCTTCTCTGTCTCTCACGCCTGCCCTCACATGTGCACACACACGTACACAATAAACACACCATTTTCAGTTCATCAGTAAGTCCCGCTGGCTGTACTTTCAAAGCGTTTCCAAATTCACCCTCTTCTCACCCTCCCTACACATCTCGTCTTCCTGTCTACTGTCACCTCCTGCCTGGATGATCACAGCAGCTTCCTCCTGGTCACTCCCCACCCCCACACCCTCTTTCCCACCTACAGTCAGAGATTACATCCCCTCTCTATTCAAAACTCTCTTGTGGCTCCCATTCTGCTCAGAAAAAGATATCCAACCCCCTGTCTTCCCTTTACAAAGCTCTTTGAGGTCTGGACCCTCCCCCTCACACCTCCACCACACTGGCCTCATTGCTGATTGCTGTTTCTTTCTTTTTTTTTTAATTGAGATGGAGTCTTGCTCTGTCGCCAGGCTGGAGTGCAGTGACACGATCTCGGCTCACTGCAACCTCTACCTCCCGGGTTCAAGTGACTCTCCTGCCTCAGCCTTCTGAGTAGCTGGGACTATAGGCACGCACCACCACGCCTGGCTAATTTTTGTATTTTTAGTAGAGATGGGGTTTCACCATGTTGGGCAGGATGGTCTCAATCTCTTGACCTCGTGATCCGCCCTCCTTTCTTTCTTTTTCTGCGACAGGTTCTTGTTCTGTTGCCCAGGCTGGAGTGTAGTGGCATGACCATGGCTCACTGCAGCCTTAGCTCCTGGGCTCAAGTGAGCCTTCATTCTTCAGCCTCCTGAGTAGCTAGGATGACAGCTGGGTGCCACCATGCCTGGCTAATTTTTTAAAATGTTTATTTATATATTTTTTTAGAGATGAGGTCTCAGTATGTTGCCCAGGCTGGTCTCGAACTCCTGGGCCCAAGTGATCCTTCTGCCTCCGCCTCCCAAAGTGCTGGGACTGCAGGCATGAGCCACTGTGCTTGACCCGCATTGCTGTTTCATGAATGAAGAGCCCATTCCTGGCTGCGTAGTTCAGGGCTCTTAGTGGCTAACAGCAGAGTCCACACTGGCTAATTTGAGCAGTCAAGGACATTGGGAAGTTCACAGATTATGAGCGAGGGCAGAGAGGCAGATTATGAAGCTGTTAAAGTAAACTAAATATGACCTGAGAAGGACTCCGCACTTCTATATTTGAGTCCTCGTGGATGAACTGTAACCTAGCTTATTAGGCAGACAAGATTCAAAACCTCATTTAGGAGTATGTTCCTGTAACAACAGCTGAGTGTTGGCCAATCCCTGCGGCCATGCTTCAACCACTCACAGACTGCTAAGTGTTTGAACTGTTTTCAAATGAGGCAAACGCCAGCCTGCAGCCAGTCCAGCAGTTTCTGTATGTCAGAAGCAAACTTCCGATTTCTGTATGTCACTTCTCTTTTTCTGTCTATGCATTTGTTCTGACCACGAGACATTGCTGGAGTCTCTGACTCTGCAGTGATTCTGAGGGCTGCCTGATTCACAAATCGTTCATTGCTCATTTGCTCAACTGAACTTCTTTAAATTTAATTCATCTGAACTTTTTCTTTGTTTTTATTTATTTACTTTTTTTGAGATGGAGCCTGTCTCTGTCACCCAGGCTGGAGTTCAGTGGCATGATCTTGGCTCACTACAGCCTCCACCTCCCAGGTTCAAGAGATTCTCCTGCCTTAGCCTCCTGAGCAATTGGAATTACAGGCACCTGTTACCATGTCCAGCTAATTTTTGTATTTTCAGTAGAGATGGAATTTTGTCATTTTGGCTGGGCTGGTCTTGAACTTCTGGCCTCAAGTTATCTGCCCGCCTCAGTCTCCCAAAGTGCTGGGATTACAGGCGTTAGCCACCATGCCTGACCAGCTTTCTGTGAATTTCTTCTGCAAATTTGCCTATTCTGAATACTTCATATAAATCGAATCATATAATGTGTGGTCTTTCGTGTCTGGCTTCTTTCACTTGGCATAGTGTTTTTCTTTTTCTTTTATATTTTCAAGATGGTGTCTCACTGTCACCCAGACCAGAGTGCAGTGGCATGATCTTGGAGGCTCGGAGGCTCACTGCAGTCTCTGCCACCTGGGTTCCAGTGATTCTCCTGCCTCAGCCTCCCAGGTAACTGGGATCACAGGCATGTGCCACCATGCCTGGCTACTTTTTGTGTTTTTACTAGAGACAGGGTTTCACCATGTTGGCCAGGCTGGTCTTGAACTCCTCACCTCAGGTGATCCACCCATCTCAGCCTCCCAAAGTGCTAGGATTATAGGTGTGAGCCACTGCACCCGGCCTTACTTGCTCTTTTTTTCTACCCCCCAAATCAGATGTTAGGTATAGTGTTTTCAAGGTTTACCTATGTTGTAACATGCATCAGTATTTTGTTTCTTTTTGTTTTTTAGAGTTAGGGTCTCATTCTGTTGCCCAGGCTGGAGTGCAGTGGCACAATCATAGCTCACTGCAGCCTGGAATGCCTGGGCTCAAGTGATCCTCCTGCCTCAGCATCTTGAGCAGCTGGGACTACAGGCATGCACCACCACCCCTGGCTAATTTTTATTTTTGGTAGAGACAGAGTCTCACTATGTTGCCCAGGCTGGTCTCAAACTCCTGGGTTTGAATGATCCTCCCATCTCAGCCTCGGAAGTAGCTGAGATTACTGGTGTGAGCCACCGTACCTGGCCTTGTATAAGTTTTATTTATTTATTTTTATTATTTAAAAAATTTTAGGTGGAGTCTTTCCGTGTCACCCAGGCTGGAGTGCCGGGGCACTATCTTGGCTCACTGCAACCTCCGCTTCCCAGGTTCAAGTGATCCTCCTGATCAGCCTCCCGAGTAGCTGGGATTACAGGTGCACACCAACATGCCCAGCTAATTTTTGTATGTTTAGCAGAGACAGGGTGTCACCATGTTGGTCAGGCTGGTCTCAACTCCTGACCTCAAGTGGTCTGCCCACCTCGGCTTCCCGAAGTGCTGGGATTATAGGCTTGAGCCACCGTGCCTGGCCGGGCTGGCTAGTTATTGAACTGATGACCCACTCTTTGTCCCATACACCTGTCCTGGAGCTGCTTTGGCTCAAGCCGCACACAGAAGTGAGACCTTGTTTCAAAAAACTAAAAGAAACCCCGAAAAGAACAAAACAACACCTACCCATCTCCCCCAGCTCCTGATCACCACTGATTTATAATTTCCCAAGATTCTCAAGTGGCAGGTGGTTCTACTAGTGTCTCGTATCCCACTCATGAGGCTTAAGGTGTCATCAGGGCTGGCTTCTTGTAGAAGCTGCAGGGGGATCCCTTTCCTTGCTGTTTTTAGCTTCTGGAGGTGTCCGGCATCTGGTGCCCCAGTTCTCATCCTGACATCACTCCAACCTCCTGCTTCTGTGGTCACATCTCCCTCTTTTGTGACAACGTTGGGTCCAGGCGGACAACCCAGGATAACGTCCCTGTCCCGAACCCTTAACTTACTCATATCTGCAAAGTCCCTCGTGCCATGGAACATAACATATTCCCAGGTCTGGGGACCAGGAACATCTCTGGGGACCACTCTTCTGTCCAGCACACATCCATTACAAATGCAGGCAACACACCACAACAGTGTTAGCAGAACTTGTGACTTTGTCACCAAAAGAAATCACAGACATTTCCTGTCATGTTATCTTCCAGCAGGTGCCTTGGAATATCATTTATGCTCAGCTCTGCTTCTAAGTCACAGTGGTTATTAAAGCTGCCACGGGTGATTTTTTTGCTTAATGCATTAATGAAGAAGCACATGAATTGCTGTATCACAGTAAGAAAAAATATTTTGATCACTGTATTATAATAAGAGTTGGATTCCTTTGTCCTGCATATGTTCTTTCATCCTAAGAAGGGTCCATAGGTTTTTTAAGGCTGTGGTGAGGTCCAGTAGGTGAAGGCGGTGAAGAAGCCCTGCCTCGGGGTCTGTGGAGGGCAGAACTGCCAGGAACCAGGGCCCCTGGATGACTGGGTGGGGCCATCCTGCCAGCCGAAGTGCTCACCTGGGGAGAAGGAGCTGGGGTGGAGAATGACGCTCTGTGGTTTGTAATCCACGGTCACTGTATTTGGGGGGCTCTTTGTTACAGCAGCTCAGCTGACTCTACTCAGCAGGAATCCCTGATTCAAGTTGTCTTCCTCACTTGTGGGGACCAATCCAGGGTTAGTGAGATCTCATGTTTGCTTATACAGTTCGGGGGTTTCTTGGAAAGAGAATGGACTGGACCTGGTGGCTCAGGCCTGTAATCCCAGTTCGGCCTGCAATCCCAGTTTGGGGAGGGGCTGAGGTGGATGGAGGATGGTGCTGAGGAGGGAAGATCGCTTGAGCCCAGGAGTTTGAAGCTGCACTGAGCTGAGATCACACAAGACACAGGATCTTGCTATGTTGCTCAGGCTGGTGGTAATCTGGCTGCAGTCAATCCTCCCATCTCAGCTCCCCCAGTAGCTGGGATTACAGGCTTCTGCCACCGTGCCCAGACAATTCTTTAATTTTTTTGTACAGTTGGGATCTTGCAATGTTGACCAGGCAGGTCTGGGCTCAAGTGATCTGCCCACCTCAGCCACCTAACGCGCTGTGATTACAGGCTTCAGCAACCAGATCCAGGCTCCAAATTAATTTTAAAGATGCTTCATTTCACCCAATATATCCAAAGTGCTATCATTTCAACATCTAATGAATGTATAAATTATAATCGAGCCGTTTCACATTATTTTTTTCCCACAGTAAATCTTCAAATTCTGGGGTTTGTTTTACACTTGCTGCACAAATTACGTTGCACCACCTACATTCCAGGTGTTAGGTAGTGACGTGTGGCCTGGGAGCCCCCGCGGACTGCTCTAGACCTCTCACCATGGATGCTGATGAACGTTCTTACTACCAAGGCATTTCTAGCTCCTGTTATTTTACTTACAGCACAATGCATTTTATTATTTATTTATTTGAGATGGAGTTTCGCTCTTTCACCCAGGCTGGAGTTCAGTGGCGCAATCTCAGCTCACTGCAACTTCTGCCTCCCGGGTTCAAGTGATTCTCCTGCCTCAGCTCCTGAGTAGCTGGGATTACAGGCACGCACCACCATGCTGGGTTCTTATTTTTTGTACTTTTAGTAGAGACAGAGTTTCATCATGTTAGCCAGGCTGGTCCAAACTCCCGACCTCAGGTGATCCACCCACCTTGGCCTCCCAAAGTGCTGGGATTACAGGCGTGAGCCACTGCACCCAGCCTAGCACAATGCATTCTAAATGACCCCTTACACAGGCTTAGGTAGAGGACACACACACAATCCCACAACTACAATGACACACAATCAGAAACACAATCACACACACACTGTGGGAAGCCAGAGATGCCACCCCAAAGATGCCCAGCACCTCATCCCTGGACCCGGTGTGTATCTTAGGTCACTCAGCAAAAAAGCTTTGCAGATGTGATTATGGCATGTGGACTGTCACTGGGGAATCTTCCTGGATGCCAATCTCATCAGCCGAGCCCTGAATCGTGGAGGACTTTCTCTAGCTGGAAGCACAAGAGCAGCATGGCAGGAGAGGTCAGAGAGGTTCCAAACATGAGAAGGTTTGGGGCAGTGTTTCTGGCTTTGAGATGGAGGGTCCAATGGGCAGGGACCACGGAGAGCGGGAGAAGCATGGGTGGAGAAGAGCAGTGAGTTTTCAGGGCAGTGAAATCATTCTGTCCTCCACTGTCACGGGAGATAGGATACATTATGTATTTTGCCTCTGATCTCAGGTCCTGGGGAAGAGGCAGGAGCGGCACCTGCAGTCTATCAGCAGGAGCAACTCTTCCTAGAGAGCAAGGGCACAGGTTAGCCCCCAGCAGAAGGGATGGAGATTAGACCACCCCAGTGGGATTAGAGGACGACTGACAGCAGGATAGGGGAAATTAACTTCCAGTAGGATATCAGAGGACCCTCTGCTGCAGGAGGACACTAATCAGCCCCTGCGGTCGGAGCAGGAGATAGCCCACTCCAGGGAGGGTAGAGGTTAGCCCAGAAAGAAGAATGGGGGTCTCTTTCAGCAGAGCCAGCTCAGGATGGACCCACAGCCAGAAGGAGGGCAGGAACCTCCATCCTACAGCAGCAACAAACAACGATCTGCCAACAATGTGGCTGACCCTGAAACGAGCTTTTTCCCAGAGCCCCCAGTAAGAACCCAGCAGCAACGCTTGGATTCCAGCCTGTGAACCCCATAAGAGAGAAACCGCCAGGGCCAGCAAGCCTCTGACATCAGACCCCCAGCTCATCAACTGTGTCTTTGGAAGATGCTGCCTTTGGGGTGATTTGTTATAGCAGCAACGCAAAATGCAGACCAACACACACGCAGGCCCGCATCATCCGTGTCTTTTCCTCACTCTTTATTTCAACAAGGTTATAAAAGGTAGAAAAATAAACATTTTCCCAGAGGTGAGTTGGGTTTACACACACAAATACATAAATAGCAATTGGGTGGCAATAAATTAAGACAAGTGGTTGATATATAAATAAAATCTCAGATTCCATGATGGGTGGCAGGGAGGTGGGAAGGTCAGACACACAGGTCTCCGCTGGCAACGCATTTCAGGTCCCGGGTGAGGAGGCGGAAGAGGTTGAAGGTGACAGAGGCCTCCAGGCAGCCAGGAGACTCCTGCAGGGGAGGAGGGGATGGGTCAGGGGCTGTCCAGGATCTGGGCTCCCAGTGGCTCCCCAGACCCCGGTCCCTCCCCTCCCGGGTCACTCACCTTTTTCGAGGCCTCCTGTAGCCGGTGCAGCCAGTGGTGGAGGCGGCCCCGGGGCCTGGGCCCTGCCGTGGGCTGAGGCTGGACCTGTGTGCAGAGGAGGGTGGTGTGTGAGGCAGGGCTGGGCCAGCACAGAGGAAGCCGCTGCTCAGAGCCCACAGACCTGGGTGCCCGGGCCCCAAGGACTCACACAGGCCCGGAGCTGGGAGAGGACGTGGTGCAGGGTGTGAAGGGGCTGTTCCAGGACGTCCCCCAGGGCCGTGTCATTGTCAGCGGTGGCCTCCAGAACCTCCAGAGTCAGGGCCAGCTCAGCCTCCAAGGCCACGAGGCGCTCCCTCACCTGAGAAGAGGTGAGAAAGCAGGTGAGAAGAAGAGGTGGTGGGGAGGCAAACAGAGAGGAACCAGTGAAGGTGACAGGCACAGGGGAGAGGGCACAGCCAGTGGAGTCAGGTGGGAGCAGAGGGAAGGGGGAGCAGGTGTGGGGAGAGGAGAGGGGACAAGAGAGAAGGAGAAGGTGAATGGGCCACTGCAGAGCCTGGAGAGAAGGGCTGGGAGGGTAGGCGTGGGCCTGACTCTCCCTCTCACCTGCAGCTGCCTCAGGTCCCAAGTCCTGGGGAAGAGGCGGGAGCGGCACCTGCAGTCCTTCAGTAGAAGCGACTCTTCCTAGACAGCAAGGGCACAGGTTAGCCCCAGCAGGAGGGGTGGAGGTTAGACCACTCTGGGGGGATTGCAGGAGGGCTGACAACAGGATAGGGGACATGAACTGCTGGGAGGATGGTAGAGGACCCTGCACTGCCAGGAAACATGAATTAGCCCCCCTGCAGTAGGAACATGAGATAGCCCACTGCAAAAGGGTAGAGGCTACCCCAGTGAAGGAAGCTGGGAGGGAAAGCATGGTGACCCTAGGAGTGGGGGTGGAGGCTAGCCCATGGCAGGAGGGCAGGGGGAGACTCACTAAGGCATCTTTGGCCCTCTTAAAGGCCTGCAGCTCCTGTGGGGACAGGGACTTGAACTGGGCTATGTGGCAGCCCCTTGCATCCAGGAGGGCCCCGAGGGGCCTGGTGACAGGAACTGCTCCAGTGACGGTCAGCACTGCGGCCATCAGCACCAGCACTGCCATGCAGCCCCCACTCATGCCTGTGTCACAGAAAGAAAGGGAGCTGAGGGGATGGAGTGGCTGCCCCCTGAGGGCAGGGCTGCAGGAGCTGAGCGTCTTGGACAGAGATGTGGGGCTCACCTCGTTTCTTTCCTGATCTCTGGTCTTCGTCAGCAGAAGGACCGCTCTGAGGCTGTCACCCAGGGTCTCTCTGGGTCTTGTTTGGAGTCTCTGTTCTTTTCAGTCTCCTCTTCCAGATCTCAGCCTGTGTCCTGGCCTCCACTCTTTCTATCAATTTCGAGCTCTGTCTGGGATGTGATTGCTGCCTGAGCTCCATGGGGCAGCTTTTATCCCGGGCAGAAGGGCAGCCCCAGCTGATGTAGGAAAAGTGAAAACACAGCCTTCAGGTAAGAAACCGGCCACCAGGGGAGCCCCAGGCTGGGAAAGCCCAGAGCAGGGCGGGGCCCGTGAGCCAGGTGAGCAGCTGGAGGAAAAGAGAAACTGATGCAGACTCAGGGATCACCTACAGGAAAGCGTGTTCCCAAGAGGTTTCTGCCTGCTCTCGTTTTCTTGTTTTTTAAGACAGGGTCTTACCCTGTCACCAGAGTGCAATGGCATGATCATAGCTCACTGCAGCCTCAAACTCCTGGGCTCAAGCAATCCTCCTCGTCCAGCCTATAAAGTGCTGGGAATATAGGCCTGAGCCACCACTCCTGGCCAATATATACATATTTTGAGACGGTCTCATTCAGTCACCCACGCTGGAGTGCAGTGACTCAGTGCAACTGCCGTCTCCTGGGTGTAAGCGATTCTCTTGCCTCAGCCTCCCAAGTAGCAGGGATTACAGGCACGTGCCACCATTACCAGCTAAATTATATATTTTTAGTAGAGACAGTGTTTCACCATGTTGGACCATGCTGGTCTCAAACTCCTGACATCAACTGATCTGTCTGCCTCGGCCTCCCAAATTGCTGGGATTGCAGGTGTGATCCACCACGCCCAGAGGCCAACATTTCTTAATTGCCCAGACAAGGACTCAGGAATATGAGGCTCTGCTCAAGAATTGAGGTGTTACCAAGGACTCGGACACCACGTGGGTGCTGTTCTTCTTAGGGAAGTTCAGGCAGTGATGAAGAGCATGAGTCCTGGAGCTGAAGGGTCTAGGGTTCAAATCTAGTTCTGACCCTCACTAGCTGTGTGACCTTGGCAAGGAGGGGTGCATTCAGCAACCCTGATTGCTGATGCACAGATTTGCAGAAAAAATTAAAAACACAACTGTTTGTGTGTTTATGTGAGTGACTATTTAATGGGACCCACTCATTAAGACCATAGGAGGACCTCAGCTGGAGTTTAAAACGTGATCTCAACGTACACTACTCCTCCACAAGGCAAGTATACTAACCCATCCTATAGGAGAGGAAACACAGGCTCAGAAAGCAATTTGTCCTGCATTACACTGTAATTAACTGGCAGGGTGAGAACTGAAATTCAGGCCACCTGAGTCCCTGGCTCAGCCTCTATTTTTGCCATAAACGGCACCTCAGAACCATCATACGGAAAACAAGCAATGCAATCAAAACACTCTTTAATAAGAGTTTATTCCCCAGGACTGCAATAAATTTAAACCAGGAGACAGAATAGCAAATACACAGGAATTTCACAAATACAAATAACGTAAGTCAGGGAATCTCAAGAACCACAGTCAGGTGAGGATTCTTGGATTTCACTACCAAACACTCAGGGGTGGTACCCCCCAGATGCTGAATCCAAGAGTCACAGATCCACAGAATCTCAAAGCTGGCTGTGGGGTGACAAACCCAGGGTTGGGCCCGGGGTTTGGGGGTGTCCTGGTAACCACACAAGGAGGAACTGGTGCCGTGCCTGGGGTCAGCCACGGTTTCCAGACCTCAAGTATCTTCCTGCTACAGCAGCCCTGGGAGGATCATACAATGTGCCCCGAGGAAATATCGCTGCTTCCTGGGGAACTGCGCTGTCTTCCTTGGAGGAAGGACCCGCACCTCTTGTATCGGTGACAGAGGATCCAAGTCAGGTCCAAGACTGCAGAGAAGTTCTCGTGCCTCAGTGCCCATTGGCTGAGAGCCTCGCCTGGTCGGGCCAATGGGCGAAAAGGGCCACTTTAGGCAGCTAATGGCGTGGAGGTTTCGAGGCTGGCTTAAGGGGCGGGGTCAGAGGCAAGATCCGGAGTGCTCCGCCTGCCAGGAGGTTGAAGACCACGCGGGCTTCGCGGCCCCGAGGCGAGTCCTGGAGCCTGGGAGGGAGCGCAGGGGGGCTGAGCCAGGCTCTTCCCTCCAGAGGAGCCCCCTCCAGTCCCGCGGCTTCCAGCCCTGCTCAGTCCCGGCCTCGTTCACCTCGCCCGGTCCTCCCTGCCGGCTAAACCTGTGCCGCCGGCTGCACTCACAGGTCTCCGCGGCTTGTGACGCCTCCACGGGGCCCCGGGGATCTTCCTGGAGGAGCCGGGCCGGGCCAGCTGGAGCTGGAGGGGGGAACACGGGACCAATGGGGAAGGCAAAGGACTGAGTCCCCCACTCCCTCTGCATCTGCTTGTGGCTCCCCAGCCGCAGACCCAAGCCCGGCTTTGTGGACACCCGGAGGACACGACCCGGGTCTGGACGGGTTTTTCCGCTAAGCGGGACAGACTCGCAAAGCGCGGGGCTCGCCGTGGGCCTGAGGACGCAGAGAAGCCGGCGGGGGCGGGGGTCGGGGGGCGGCGGGGCGCGACGGTCACTCACACAGGCCGCCACGTCCCTCCCCGCGGCCGCCAGCAGTTCCAGGATCGGGCCGGCGCCGGGGAGCAGCTCCGGGCGGTGCAGGCGGCTGAGCACGGCCTGGGCGTCCGCGATGCCTCGGGCCACGTGTCGGAGCCAAGCGCAGGACTGCGGGGACGCGCGGGCGTTAGAAGGGGCGGCGATCCGGCCGTGCCTCCCCCGCCTCCCGTCCCGGGCCTCACCGACGGCCGCGGAGGATCTCTCCTGGGATGGAAGAAGCAGTTGCGCGGCTCCCAGCTCAGCGCCTCTTCCTCCTGCGGGACAAGGAGGGATACCTCCTGCAGGTATCGCGTACGGATGAGCCCCCTCGCCAGGGCCCCTAACCGCTGTGCGGTCTGGCATTCCTGCACGCGGATGGGCACTGGCAGCGTATGGTTGTGCGTGTCGTACACAACCACGAGCTCCCCGGGGGCGTGAACCGGGGCTGAATTGCACCCCGCGCTCCCCCAGCGAAGCCCTGCGCCCCGACTTGGAGTGGAGTCCGCCCAGCAGGGCGCCCTTCTGTGACTGACCCTGAGCCTGTGCGCGCTGACGACGGGGCCTGCAGGGGTCTCGTGTTGGGAATTGTGGGCTGTGACTTACGAGAGGTGCTAGGACGTAGGACCCCTCGGGACAGGGACGGACGTGTGGAAACCCGTCGGGGCCAGCTGAGCGGTCACTTAGGTAGCGGTCCCTCAGCGCCTTGGCCGCCGCCAGGGTCCGGGGCTCCAGCGAGCGGTAGTGCGAGAGCAGGCAGCGCCGGGGGACCGCCGCACCCACCGTGCACAGGACCCACAGCCCCGCGACCACCGCGGCCGCGACACTTGGCCGCATCTGTGCTCCTGCAGGAGGCCAGGGACGTCAGGGAGGCCAAAGAGAGGGGCCCACGCGTCCAGCCCCTGCCTTGGGTCAGGCTCGCAAGGGGAGGCGATGCTCGGAGCGTGAAGGCGCAGCACACGCAGGGGAGAGACAGTTGGGGCGGTCCCCTCCTCGCCTCGGCCTCTGCCCTCACTCCTCCCTGTAGTGGACCCTCTGTGCCTGGCGCTGAGGCAGGTGTTGCCGTACACTGGTCCCTGGGAGGCGTCCAGAGCAGTCTCCACCTGGGCAACAGAGCTTCGACGGCCCATGCTGGCTTTTATGTGCAGGGCTGAGAAAGGCTTTGCAGCTGGGCTTCCCCGTCCCGGGCAAGCTTTCGGAACGTCACTGCTGGCCGCAGGCCTTTGGGATCCCAGTCGGGTGTGAGGACTTCAACCCAAGGTTGGCCTGTGCCAGGGATGGTTCGCCTCCAACACTCGGTTTCCAAATCGTCTCTGTCCCTGTTTCTACTGCCTGTTTCCTCTGGCTTTGCTTCATCCTGATTGTCCTTATCTTTGTTCTGCCACCACAACCAGCCGTTGTATAGTGTTGACTGTGCATCAGGCCCTCTTCTATGTAATTGACACAGACGTATCATCTCATATATATATATATATTTTAACCAGGGCAGCCCTGCCGGTGTAGCTGAGAACGAGAAAGCTGCTTTTATTTCACTTTCGAGACAGGGTCTTGCTTTGTTGCCCAGATTGTAGTGGCACGGTCACAGCTCACTGTAACCTCAACCTCCCAGGTTCAAGCAGTCCTGGCACCTCAGTCTCCCAAAGTAGCTGGCACTGCCGGTGGGTGCTGCCACCATTTTTTGTAGAAACCTGGTTTTGCCCCATTGCCCAGGCTGTTCTCTAACTCCGGAGCTCTAGCCATCCGCCCTCCTCAGCCGCAGGCCTTTGGGATCCCAGTTGGGTGTGAGGACTTCAACCCAAGGTTGGCCTGTGCCAGGGACGGCTGGCCTCCAACCCTCTATCCTGAGCCAACTGCCTGTGTCTGTTTTCTGGACATCTGTTTGTCTTTCTTTGCCTCTCTGATCTCACTTCTGTACTCTAGGAATGAACGAAAACACTTGTTCCTTCTCTTTGAAGCTATAGGCTTGGCAGAGCTATGGAATCATTTAAATGCCTGCCCTCGAGTATTCACACCTGGCTTTCCAATGCTGTCCCTTTGTCTTTGTTTGCTTTCTCATTACATTTCTGTTTGTTTTTCCCTGTCTTTGTATTTTTTTTTCCTTGTCAATTAATGAGAAGAGTCAAACTCTGTAAAACACTTGAAGAGATCTATTCTGAGCTGAATGTGGGTGACTGAAGGCCCATGACGCAGCCCACAGGAGATCCTGAGAACCATGTGCCCAAGGTTGCCAGGCCACAACTTTTTTTTCTTGAGAGGGAGTCTTGCTCTATACCCCAGGCTGGAGTGCAGTGGTGTGATCTCTGCTCACTGCACCTGCAACTTCCTGGGTTCAAGTGATTCTCCTGCCTCAGCCTCCTGAATAGTTGGAACTCCAGGCATGCACCACTACACCCAACTAATTTTTGCCTTTTTAGTAGAGACGGGGTTTTGCTATGTTGGCCAGGCTGGTGTAGAACTCCTGATCTCAGGTGATCCACCTGCCTCGGCCTCCCAAAGTGCTAGGATTACAGGCGAGAGCCACAGCACATGGCCCACCACTTGGTTTTATACACTTTAGGGAGACACAAGGCATCAGTCAGTACATGTAAGATGTACATTAGTTCCATCCAGAAAGGCAAGACACGTGGGAGCCATGGTGTTTCCAAGTCATAGGGGGATTCAGAGAGTTTCTGGTGGGCAGTTGGTTGAGTTATCCATAGAAAGGAATGTTTGGGTTACCATAAGGGGTTGTGGAGACCAAGAAAGGGAAGAAAATGCGGAGAGATCCTGTGCTACCCAGTTTCCCCCAGTACTAACATCTTACAAAGCTCCAGTCCAATACCACAACCAGGATATTGATATTGATACAATCCACCCATCATATTTAGATAGCCTGTTTTTCTTCCACTGGGTGTGTCCAGATAGCAGACTTCAGATAAAATCGATTGTAAAAATTCTTTTAAAATCAGACTTAAAGGTCTGTTCTATCAGTAATTCCAAAAGGTAGGAGGGTATGATGAGGCATGTCCCACTCCCTCTTGCGATTATGGCCCGAACTAGCTTTTCAGCTTAACTTTGGAATGCCCTTGGCAGAGAGGACGGGGTCCATTCAGATGGTTGTGGGGGGCCTTAGAATTTTATTTTTGGCTTACACCTTAAATATTACCGCTTCTGCTTTTGTTTTTTTTCTTTTTTAGAGACAGGGTGTCACTGTCTCTGGACCCAGGCTGGAGTGTAGTGATGAGATGACAGTTCATTGTAACCTCAGTCCCGTGGGCACTAAGGTTCCTCCTACTTCAGCTTTGAGTAGTCCTTAAGTAGCTGGAGCTGCAGGCACCCACCACCATGTGCAGATAATTCTATTTTTTTTTTTTTTTGTAGAGATGGGGATCTCACTGTGTTGCCCAGGCTGGTCTTAAATTCCTGGCCTCAAGCTGTCATCCCACCATGGCCTCTCAAAGCACTGGGATTACAGGTGTGGGCCACTGCACCTGGGCACCTCCCTCTGTTTTTTGTCCATCTGTGCCTCAGATGATCTGTCTCTAGCTTTCATATTGTTATATGAATATGATATTTATTTACCACTTAATGAGGTATTGTTTGCTGTTGAAAAACTGGAATTACAGGCATGTTTGTGTCAACTACTGTTAATAATAGCATATATATATATATATATATAATTTATAGCTAATATATACTCAGCACTTCCTGGCTCCATTCTAAGCTCTTCTCATGTAAATATCTGTTTTTATTTTTTCTCCCCAGCAACTCCGTTAGGTAGTTGACTGGTTACTGGCTGACATATTATGGATGAAAGAACTGTGGCACAGAGAGGTTATGAATGAAACATGAGCTCACACAGCTTGTAGATGTGGAATGGGAATTTGATCCCAGGTTTCCTGGGTTATTACTGGTAATGCTCTGCCATCTCTCATCTATATGACTGATCTATACCGTACAGAATAGTATACATATGTTTTTGTTTGTTTTTAAGATACAGTCTTGCTCTGTCCCCAGGCTGGAGTGTAGTGGTATGATCACAGCTCACTACAGCCTTGACCTCCTGGGCTCAAGCGATCCTCCCACCTCAGCCTCCCAAGTAGCTGGGACTACAGGCATGCACCACCACGCCAGCTAGTATTTGTAGAGACAGGATCTCGGTATGTTGCCCAGGCTGGTCCAAACGCAGTCTCAAATGATCCTCCTGCCTTGGCCTCCCAGTGTTGGAATTACGGTGTGAGCCACTGCACCCAGCCCTAGGTAAGTTTTGAGGAAGTCAGATACATTTCCTACATGAGACCACTTTTAATTAATTGTAATTAGGTTTATTTATAAATTTATAATTTATAATATTATGGGTAGTGACTTTTTCATGGTTTATGTCTTCCTTAGTATAACTATGAGAAAACCATTTTATGATTTGCCAGTGCATATTTTCCTACTCAAAAACATAGAGGTTTTAAGAACCAGCAAAGCCTGGCTGACATGGAGAAAGCTGGTCTCTACTAAAAATACAAAAATTAGCCAGTTGGGTGGCATGTGCCTGTAATTCCAGCTACTCAGGAGGCTTAGGCAGGAGAACTATCTGAACCTGGGAGGTGGAGGTTGCAGTGAGCTGAGATTGTACCACCGTACTCCAGCCTCAGTGACAGAGCCAGACCTTGTCTCAAAAAAAAAAAAAAAAATTTCCAGAAAGTGTCCCTGTAGTGTACTTTCCAAGCTTCTGTCACCTCTCCCTAATCTTTCCTGCCATCCCCCATTTCAGTTGGGATCTAAATGATTAAACCCTTCCCCATCCCTGGGATGGGGTCTGTAATCTGGATATAGCCATTTCCATCAGTTTGGCTTCTTAGCCACAGTGATTGGGTTCGTTCTGGGCATATGACATAACTCTGTTCAATCAGAATGATCCTCAGTCCCGAACATCTTGGGAAAAAGATGCTGGTTTTCTTTCTACTGGAGAAAAATGAAGCCTGAAGCCTGGGATGCTGTTAGACCTGTCTTGTATTTACAAGAGTAAACAGGCTATCTCATCAGCAGAAGGGAGACCTGCAATATTAAAAACCAAAAACCGTAGGCTGGGCTTGGTGGCTTATGCCTGTAATGCCAGCACTTTGGGAGGCCAAGGCAGGCAGATCACCTGAGGTTAGGAGTTCAAGACCAGCCTGGGCAACATGGTGAAACTCTGTCTCTACCAAAAATACAAAAATAGCCAGGCATGGTGGTACGTGCCTGTAATCCCAGCTACATGGGAGGCTGAGGCAGAAGAATCACTTGAACCTGAGAGGTGGAGGTTGCAGTGAACTGAGATCATGCGATTGTACTCCAGCCTGCATGACAGAGCGAGAGTCCATCTCAAAAAAACAAACAAAAAACCAACTAAGAGGTTACTGATGTCTTAAGCTGCTATATCAAACTTAACCTGAAGCCTCAGCACTAACCCTAGACTTCTCAGTTTTGTAAGCTCATAAATTCTCCATTGTTCAAGCCAGCATGAGTTGAGTGTTTGGTTATTTACCACCAAAAGTGTCTGATAGATACCATGAGGCTGAAATAAAATTATATGTCTCCAAGAACTGAAGAACTAAAAGGAAAATTAGTAATGGCAGGAAGAACAGTGTCATAGATTGGCTGGAGGAAAGTGCCAGATGCAGATTATTGACAATCAGTGATTCAGCTCTGAGTGCCACAATGCAGATTATTGAGCTTATGTGCAATAAAAAATTCCATTTAATGCTGTCCCAATAGAAAGGTGTCTTGTGACCCACTGCTTGAGACCCCTAGTCTGTTACAAACACTACTTCAGGAATTTAAGAAATAACGAAAAGCTTTGGAGAACATATTTGTGAGTATAAGTCAAACATGATCTAGGAACTGGATCACTCATACATTCCTGGTGGGAATGGAAAAATGGAGCAGCCATTCTGAAATACAGTTCAGCTGTTTCTTGTACAACGAAATATGCAACTCCTAGTCAGCCCAGAAAGGTATGCCTGGATATTTATTCCAGAGCAAAAGAAAAAAGAAAATATTAATAAATTTAAATATTCCAATGATCATCTCCTCCGTTCCCATGCTCTCTCCAGTGATAACGCTCACTATTAATCAGTTTGGGACACATCCTTGCACGTTGTTTTATACATTTTTAAACATTTTATATATTACCCATGTTTTACATATTTGCGTAATACATGTATAGCTCCCAAGGAAATCTGTCTGTGTGATTGTTTTAATTAGAGTTTTTACTTTGACATAATTGTGGATTCACATGCAATTGTAAGAGATAACGCAAAGAGATGGACGTGGGTCCTGGCGGTCGTGGAGTGGGCGGCTTTGGGTCTGTTGGAGGGGGCAAGCGCACAGTGGTCCTGGCGGCACCTTCTTGTTCTGCAGCTTCTTTGGGGGTGACGTTTTCCAGAATCACTTTGAGCCAGGCATCTATGTGCGTGCCAACTGTGGCCGTGAGCTGACCTCCAGCCTCTCGTGGTACACACACTCATTCCCCTGGTGGGCGTTCACCAAGACCATCCACTCTGACAGCGTAGCCAAGTGCCCGGAGCACAGTCATCCTGAAGCCTTGAAGGTGTCCTTTGGCAAGTGTGGCAATGCGTTGAGCCTCGAGTTCCTAAACGTGGCCCCAAGCTGTGGCCATCGGGATTCTGAGTGAATATTCAGCATGTCACTGAAGTTTGTCCCTAAAGGCAAAGAAACTTCTGCCTCCAAGGGCCACTAGGTGGGCAGCCCACATCCACCCTAGATGGCCATGGCACTAAGGCCACACACTGGCCATTCTACCATGGATTTAGAGCCCTGGACATTGAGACAGGAAGGCAGGGAATGGTGACTGAAACATCAAGGAGGCTCCCAAGGCCCCAGCTCTGAACAAGATCTTGTTTCTTGGAAAAGTCACTTATTTGCTAATGGTTCCTGCCTTCTGTCAGGACAGGCCTGGGCTGTGTGGCCACGCTGTCACCTGACTTAGGCCCCTGCTCATTTGATAAGGCGTCTCAGGAGGTATGCTCTGGGCGCAGCTGGTCTTTGAATGATGTTACCACCTGACCTTCTCTTCCCAGCCCTGCGTCTGGACTCACCCCTGTGGGGCCCAATTCCAAGACAGACTCTCATCCTTATCAAAGCTTAGGCCCACATCTCCCAGGCTGCTTACGAGACGGAATGGAAACGGAGGCTGACCCTGACAGCCCTGGTCGCCACATGATCCGCTGTGGCTAAACCCTTCCAGGCCAGCCAGGTGGTGATGGACCGTAAGCCACTAGAAAAGCAGGCTAATGGGGCAGACCCTTGGCCTCTCGTCTAAGAGGAGAGAAACCTAAAGCCTGTTTTACAATCTGCGCGGAAGTAGCTTGGCCCACTCTGGCTTAGGCAAGTGGCTGTCGCTTCATTATTTTAAACAGCACAAGGCTGGGGCCCTGCAGTTCACCTGCAGACAGGTCCCCAAGATGTGACTGTGTCTTACTGTTCATGCTCAGGGGTCTTTTTTCATAGGGGAAAGTAGGCGATGCTGAAATCACCCCCCATCTTAAGCATCTTAAGTAATTACTTTCTGGAGTAATCAGGTGGAAGTTAACAAACAAATGAAATGTGAAGAGAGAGAGAGAGAAAGGAAGGAAGGGATGGAAGGAGGGAGGGAGGGAGACAGACACTGGGTACCCTTTACCCAGTTTCCCTTAATGGTAACATCTTGCAAAAACTATGGTACTCTATCACATCCAGAATATTGACATTATGTATTAGTCCTTGTTCTCATGCTGCTATAAAGAAGCTACCTGAGACTGGGTAATTTATAAAGGAAAGAGGTTTAATTGACTCACAGTTCTGCATGGTTGAGGAGGCCTCAGGAAATGTACAGTCACATCAGAAAGGAAAGCAGTCACCTCTTACATGGTGGTAGGAGAGAGAGAGAGAGCGAAAGAAGACAGAGGAACTTCCAAATACCTAAAAAACCATCAGATCTTGTGAGAACTCACTATCAGGAGAACAGCATAGGGGAACCGCCCCCACAGTCCAATCCAATCACTTCCCAGCAGGTCTCTTCCTCAACACGTGGGGATTACAATTCAAGATGAGATTTGGCTGGGGACACAAAGCCTAGCCAGACCACACTGATACAGACAAGATACAAAACACTCCACCATACCACAAGATCCCTCGTGTTGCCCTTTCAATAGCCACGTCCACTCCTCTCCCTTCCTTAACTTCTGGCAACCCCTAATCTGCTATCTATTTCTATAATTTTTTCATTTCAAGAATATTGAAATGGAAACACATCAGCCTGGGTAACAGAGTGAGACAGGCTCTCTGGGGAAAAAAAGAAAATTAGCCAGCCCTGGTGGTACGCGCCTACGACAGGTCGCTGTCATACCAGCTACTTGGGAGGCCGAGTGGGAGGATGACTTGAGCCTGGGAGATGGAGGCTGCAGTGAGCGGCGATTTTGCGACTACTACACTCCAGCTTGGGTTACAGAGTGAGACCATGTCCAAAAAAACAAAAGCAAAAAGTGACCTCTGCTCTGCAAAAGGTGCTGTTGAGAGAATGAAAAATCTACCACCCTAGCAATCAGGGGTTGGTTACTGAATCATCCTGCTGGAATGGAAGCTCTAATAGTGGTGTGGCGGTGGGGGATGTCTTCCATTTGTCCCTCCTTATCTACTGTCCCTGCTTCTCCACCCTGCTCTGGGCCCCAGGTAGAGGGGAGAGGAGGTCAGGGTGTTTGTTCCCTGGGGCTCCTCCCTATTCGGGGGCCACTACAATTTGGCTGTTTCCTCCATGAATCTAAGTGACTTCCCCAAGTCAGGCGACCACATGCACACCCTCAACCCTCTCCCTTTCCTTCAGGCCTGTGGATGAGGCCCCTCACCATGCTGGCCCCAGGAGCTGACACTAGCTCTTGTCATTTGCCTTCACTATCCCATCGAGTTATAAAGGCTTGTGGTATCAATCCCACCTCAAATTATCCTAAATTGACAGGGCCATCTGTTTCCTGCTGGGCCCTAACTGATACACTATAATTAAAGATGTGGGAGAATGCAAATGAGAGATAATGGTAAGACATAAAAAGCCGGCTACCAAACTGTATACAGCATGGTTCCAATTTGGGTGAAATTGCTCACAGAAAGGAAAACAAAAGGAGGAACGGTGACAAATTGTTAAAAAATATTTACCTCCAGGAGGTGAAATACAAGACTCACTTTAACTCTCCAAGTTGTATGTTTCTGTATTGATGAAATCTTTTACAAGGAGCAAGTGTTACTTTGGTAGTCAGAAAACATATGCACAAATAAACACATGGAAAATTCCTATGTATTGGGACGAATGGTTCCAAAGTGGGATGAGGGATGAGAGGAGGATGGTGAAGTTATAGGTGATTTTTTTTTCTTTTATGCTTTTGTGTATTTCTCTCTTTTTTTTTTTTTTGGTAAAGATGGGGTTTCACCATCATGGCCAGACTGGTCTTGAACTCCTGACCTCAGGTGATCCACCCACCTTAGCCTCCCAAAGTGCTAGGATTACAGGCGTGAGCCACCGCGCCCAGCCGCTTTTGTGTATTTTTCAAGCTTTATTCACTGAACATGCGTGGCTGATTTTATCCAAAAAGCATTTTATGTTTAACAAAAAGAGATGGTTTGAGACAGACACAGAGACCTGGGTCAGGATGCTTGTTGGAAAAATGAATGAGAAAGATGGATGAGAAAGATGGAGTCACATAAAGCCAGAGACAGAAAGACACAGGAAGAGAGAGAGACAGAACAAAAAGCAAGACATAGGAGGAGAACCTGAAAAAAATAAGGGCAGTTATGGCATAGTGAACAAGCTTTGAAACTGTGCAGTGTGTGGGTTCAAGCCCCACCTCTGCCATCTTCAGCTGTATATCTCTGAACAGTTCCTTTACTTTACTGGGCCTTAGTTTCCCATCTGTAAAATAAGGTAACAGAACATCCCTTTTGTTTCTTTTTTTTTTTTTGAGAGTCTCTCACTCCATCACCCAGCTTGTCTCTCCACAAGCTGGAGTGCAGTGGCACAACCAGAGCTCACTGCAGCCTCAACCTCCCAGGCTCAAGGGATCCTCCCATCTCAGCCCCATGAGTAGCTGGGACTACAGGTGGGTGCCACTGTCAGAGGGATTTGAACCCAAGTGACTCCATGTTGAGTGAGGGTTAGGGAAATGAAGCTGGGCCTTGCTGGGCTGCATTCCCAGGAAGTGAGGGATTCCTAGTCTCTAGATGTTTATGGTTAAGGGAACCAATTGATAACATTTACTATACAGACTCAGACTCAGGAATGTCCTGAAATCCCGGTATCTTGAGAAGCATTCTTGATTTTGCTTTAAAGATAGGAAGATCAGTTCTTGCAAAATACGGTAATTAAGAAATTTAATCCTTTATCGCAAACCCTTGAGCAGAGCACATCTCCCCATGATTTTTTTGGTACCCAGGGTGGCCCATTCCTCCACTTTCAGGAACACCCTACTCTGTCTATGGAGTAGCTATTCCTTCACTACTTTTTTTTTTCTCACTCTGTCAGCCAGGCTGGAGTGCAGTGGTGCTATCTTGGCTCATGACAACCTCTGCCTCCCAGGTTCAAGCAATTCTCCTGCCTCAGCCTTCTGAGTAGCTGGAACTACAGGTGTGCACCACCACACCTGGCTAACTTTTTTGTATTTTTAGTAGGGACAGAGTTTTGCCATGTTGGCCATGCTGGTATTGAACTCCTGACTTCAAGTGATCCACCTGCCTCGGTCTCCCAAAGTGCTGGGATTACAGGTGTGAGCCACCGTGCCCGGCCACCACTTTACTGTTCTAGATAAACTTGCTTTTTGCTTTGCACTGTGGGCTCCCCCAGATTCTTTCTTGCACTAGACCTAAGAACCCTCTCTTTGGATCCGGATTGGGACCCTTTTCCAGTAACACCACCATGCCCATCTAATTTTTTTAATCCCTTATTTTTTTGTAGAGACAGGGTCTCACTGTGTTGCCCAGGCTGGTCTTAAACTCCTGGCCTCAAGCAATCCTTCCTCCTCGGCCTCCCAAAGTGCTGAATTATAGGCCTGAGCCACTGTGTCCAGTCTTATGTCATTTTTGACAATGAAATTGTCACCTGTAAACAGTTCTTTCCCTGCTCTGCATTGGTTGCAAAGAAAGAACACCCAATTGGAAACAAAAAGGCAAGCAGGTGTTATTCCTGACTAGGATGGGGAAGGGGAGAACTCTTGCTCTACAGACGCCTTATAGCTGGGCGCGGTGGCTCACGCCTGTAATCCCAGCACTCTGGGAGGCCGAGGTGGCTGAGGTCAGGAGTTAAAAACCAGCCTGACCAACATAATGAAACTGCATCTCAACTAAAAATATAAAAATTAGCTGGGGGTGGTGGCACATGCCTGTAATCCCAGCTACCTGGGAGGCTGAGGCAGGAGACTCACTTAAACCCGAGAGGTGGAGGTTGCAGTGAGCCGAGATGGTGCCACTACGCTCCAGCTTGGGCCACAGAGGGAGACTCAACAAGAGCAAAACTCCGGCCAGGCGCAGTGGCTCATGCCTATAATCCCAGCACTTTGGGAGGCCGAGGCGGGTGGATCACGAGGTCAAGAGATGGAGACCATCCTGGTCAACAAGGTGAAACCCCGTCTCTACTAAAAATACAAAAATTAGCTGGGCATGGTGGTGCGCGCCTGTAGTCCCAGCTACTCAGGAGGCTGAGGCAGGAGAATTGCTTGAACCCAGGAGGCGGAGGTTGCAGTGAGCCGAGATCGTGCCATTGCACTCCAGCCTGGGTAACAACAGTGAAACTCCATCTCAAAAAAAAAAAAAAAGCAAAACTCCATCTGAAGAAAAAAACCATAAATAAAAAGCAAAGATGCCTTATCACCCAGCTGTTGAGAGCTGGGAAATTTTAAGGAGTTAGATGTGGGGCGGGAGGTATGTAAGCATGAGCAGGGAGTAACTCCAGATGCAGGTGCAGATCATAAACACCCCTCTTCACGTGATGTATGTTCAGCGACTGGCGAGGGTATTTTCCTCCATGGGGGGATGGTTAGCATAATTATATGTTAATGATCTAAAGGTAACCATGGGTCACCGTGTCTGGTTTGCACTTTTTTTGCCCAGCCTTATCTTCCTCCAGTAATGGGCAAAGGAAGCGGCCTGAACCTTCTGTGGCCTTTCGGGCCATCTGCAGTTCTTTTAGGCAATGCACCTCTAAATAAAGAGACTATAAAAGAAAAACGATTTAAGAAAATAATGAGGCCAGGCGCAGTGGCTCAGGCCTGTAATCCAAGCATTTTAGGAAGCTGAGGAGGGCGGATGGCTAGAGCTCCGGAGTTAGAGAACAGCCTGGGCAACGGGGCAAAACCAGGTTTCTACAAAAAATGGTGGCAGCACCCACCGGCAGTGCCAGCTACTTTGGGAGACTGAGGTGCCAGGACTGCTTGAACCTGGGAGGTTGAGGTTACAGTGAGCTGTGACCGTGCCACTACTACAATCTGGGCAACAAAGCAAGACCCTGTCTCGAAAGTGAAATAAAAGCAGCTTTCTCGTTCTCAGCTACACCGGCAGGGCTGCCCTGGTATATATATATATATATATATATATATATATATATATATATATATATATATATATATATATATATGAGATGATACGTCTGTGTCAATTACATAGAAGAGGGCCTGATGCACAGTCAACACTATACAACGGCTGGTTGTGGTGGCAGAACAAAGATAAGGACAATCAGGATGAAGCAAAGCCAGAGGAAACAGGCAGTAGAAACAGGGACAGAGACGATTTGGAAACCGAGTGTTGGAGGCGAACCATCCCTGGCACAGGCCAACCTTGGTTGAAGTCCTCACA
Organism: Saguinus oedipus; assembly: GCA_031835075.1. Lineage (NCBI taxonomy): Eukaryota > Metazoa > Chordata > Mammalia > Primates > Cebidae > Saguinus > Saguinus oedipus. The sequence continues at coordinate 42,080,823 of CM063187.1, read as the reverse complement.
CCCGACTGGGATCCCAAAGGCCTGCGGCCAGCAGTGACGTTCCGAAAGCTTGCCCGGGACGGGGAAGCCCAGCTGCAAAGCCTTTCTCAGCCCTGCACATAAAAGCCAGCATGGGCCGTCGAAGCTCTGTTGCCCAGGTGGAGACTGCTCTGGACGCCTCCCAGGGACCAGTGTACGGCAACACCTGCCTCAGCGCCAGGCACAGAGGGTCCACTACAGGGAGGAGTGAGGGCAGAGGCCGAGGCGAGGAGGGGACCGCCCCAACTGTCTCTCCCCTGCGTGTGCTGCGCCTTCGCGCTCCAAGCATCGCCTCCCCTTGCGAGCCTGACCCAAGGCAGGGGCTGGACGCGTGGGCCCCTCTCTTTGGCCTCCCTGACGTCCCTGGCCTCCTGCAGGAGCACAGATGCGGCCAAGTGTCGCGGCCGCGATGGCCGCGGGGCTGTAGGTCCTGTGCACGGTGGGTGCGGCGGCCCCCCGGCGCTGCCTGCTCTCCCACTACCGCTCGCTGGAGCCCCGGACGCTGGCGGCGGCCAAGGCGCTGAGGGACCGCTACGTGAGTGATCGCCCAGCCCCTGCGCCCCCGGAACCCTGGCACCGATGGGCTCCTACACGTCCGTCCCTGTCCCGAGGGGTCCTACGTCCTAGCGCCTCTCGTAAGTCACAGCCCACAATTCCCAACACTAGACCCCCGCAGGCCCCGTCGTCAGCGCGCACGCAGGCTCAGGGTCAGTCACAGAAGGGCGCCCTGCCGGGCAGACTCCACTCCAAGTCGGGGCGCAGGACTTTGCTGGAGGAGCGCGTGGTGCACTTCAGCCCCGGTTCACGCCCCCGGGGAGCTCGTGGTTTCAGTATACGACACGCACAACCGTACTCGGCCAGTGCCCATCCACGTGCAGGAATGCCAGACCGCACAGCGGTTAGGGGCCCTGGCGAGGGGGCCCATCCGTACGCGATACCTGCCGCTTGTCCCGCAGGAGGAAGAGGCGCTGAGCTGGGAGCCGCGCAACTGCTCCTTCCACCCCAGGAGGGATCCTCCGCGGCCGTCGGTGAGGCCCGGAACAGGAGGCGGGGGCGGCACGGCCGGATGGCTGCCCCCTTTAACGCCCGCGCGTCCCCGCAGTCCTGCGCTTGGCTCCGACACGTGGCCCGAGGCATCGCGGACGCCCAGGCCGTGCTCAGCCGCCTGCACCGCCCGGAGCTGCTCCCCGGCCCCGGATCCTGGACCTGCTGGCGGCCGCGGGGAGGGACGTGGCGGCCTGTGTGAGTGACCGCCGCACCCCGCCGCCCCTCGCCCCCGCCGGCTTCTCTGCGTCCTCAGGCCCACGGCGAGCCCCGCGCTTTGCGAGTCTGTCCCGCTTAGCGGAAAGACCCGTCCAGACCCGGGTCAGGTCCTCCGGGTGTCCACAAAGCCGGGCTCGGGTCTGCGGCTGGGGAGCCACGGGCAGATGCAGAGGGAGTGGGGGGCTCCGTCCTTCGCCTTCCCCATTGGTCCCGTGTTCCCCCTCCAGCTCGAGCTGGCCCGGCCCGGCTCCTCCAGGAAGGTCCCCGGGGCCCCGAGGAGGCGTCACAAGCCGCGGAGACCTGTGAGTGCAGCCGGCGGCACAGGTTTAGCCTGCAGGGAGGACCGGACGAGGTGGACGAGGCCGGGACTGAGCAGGGCTGGGAGCCGCGGGACTGGAGGGGGCTCCTCTGGAGGGAAGAGCCTGGCTCAGCCCCTCTGCGCTCCCTCCCGGGCTCCAGGACTCGCCTCGGTGCCGCAAAGCCCGCGTGGTCTTCAACCTCCTGCGCCTGCTCACATGGGAGCTACGGCTGGCGGCGCACTCGGGATCTTGCCTCTGACCCCGCCCCTTAAGCCAGCCCCGAAACCTCCAGGCCATTGGCTGCCGAAAGTGGCCCCTTTCGCCCGTTGGCTCCACCAGGCGAGACTTTCAGCTAATGGGCACTGAGGCACGAGAGCTTCTCTGCAGTCTTGGACCTGACTTGGATCCTCTGTCTCCGATGCAAGAGGCGCGGGTCCTTCCTCCAGGGAAGACAGCGCAGTTCCCCAGGAAGCAGCGATATTTCCTCGGGGCGCATTGTATGATCCTCCAAGGGCTGCTGTAGCAGGAAGATACTTGAGGTCTGGAAACCGTGGCTGACCCCAGGCACGGCACCAGTTCCTCCTTGTGTGGTTACCAGGACACCCCCAAACCCCGGGCCCAACCCTGGATTTGTCGCCCCACAGCCAGCTTTGAGATTCTGTGAATCTGTGACCCTTGGATTCACCATCCCTGAGTGTTTGGTAGTGAAATCCAAGAATCCTCACCTGACTGTGGTTCTTTAGATTCCCTGACTTACATTGTATTTGTGAAATTCCTGTGTATTTATATATCCCTGCCAGTTAATTACAGTGTAATGCACGACAAATTGCTTTCTGAGCCTGTGTTTCCTCTCCTATAGGATGGGTTAGTATACTTGCCTTGTGGAGGAGTAGTGTACGTTGAGATCACGTTTTAAACTCCAGCTGAGGTCCTCCTATGGTCTTAATGAGTGGGTCCCATTAAATAGTCACTCACATAAACACACAAACAGTTGTGTTTTTAATTTTTTCTGCAAATCTGTGCATCAGCAATCAGGGTTGCTGAATGCACCCCTCCTTGCCAAGGTCACACAGCTAGTGAGGGTCAGAACTAGATTTGAACCCTAGACCCTTCAGCTCCAGGACTCACGCTCTTCATCACTGCCTGAACTTCCCTAAGAAGAACAGCACCCATGTGGTGTCTGAGTCCTTGGTCACACCTCAATTCTTGAGCAGAGCCTCATATTCCTGAGTCCTTACTTGTCTGGGCAATTAAGAAATGTTGGCCTCTGGGCGTGGTGGATCACACCTGCAATCCCAGCAATTTGGGAGGCCGAGGCAGACAGATCAGTTGATGTCAGGAGTTTGAGACCAGCATGGTCCAACATGGTGAAACACTGTCTCTACTAAAAATATATAATTTAGCTGGTAATGGTGGCATGTGCCTGTAATCCCTGCTACTTGGGAGGCTGAGGCAAGAGAATCGCTTACACCCAGGAGACGGCGGTTGCACTGAGTCACTGCACTCCAGCCTGGGTGATCGAATGAGACCCTGTCTCAAAATATGTATATATTGGCCAGGAGTGGTGGCTCAGGCCTATATTCCCAGCACTTTATAGGCTGGACGAGGAGGATTGCTTGAGCCCAGGAGTTTGAGGCTGCAGTGAGCTATGATCATGCCATTGCACTCTGGTGACAGGGTAAGACCCTGTCTTAAAAAACAAGAAAACGAGAGCAGGCAGAAACCTCTTGGGAACACGCTTTCCTGTAGGTGATCCCTGAGTCTGCATCAGTTTCTCTTTTCCTCCAGCTGCTCACCTGGCTCACGGGCCCCGCCCTGCTCTGGGCTTTCCCAGCCTGGGGCTCCCCTGGTGGCCGGTTTCTTACCTGAAGGCTGTGTTTTCACTTTTCCTACATCAGCTGGGGCTGCCCTTCTGCCCGGGATAAAAGCTGCCCCATGGAGCTCAGGCAGCAATCACATCCCAGACAGAGCTCGAAATTGATAGAAAGAGTGGAGGCCAGGACACAGGCTGAGATCTGGAAGAGGAGACTGAAAAGAACAGAGACTCCAAACAAGACCCAGAGAGACCCTGGGTGACAGCCTCAGAGCGGTCCTTCTGCTGACGAAGACCAGAGATCAGGAAAGAAACGAGGTGAGCCCCACATCTCTGTCCAAGACGCTCAGCTCCTGCAGCCCTGCCCTCAGGGGGCAGCCACTCCATCCCCTCAGCTCCCTTTCTTTCTGTGACACAGGCATGAGTGGGGGCTGCATGGCAGTGCTGGTGCTGATGGCCGCAGTGCTGACCGTCACTGGAGCAGTTCCTGTCACCAGGCCCCTCGGGGCCCTCCCGGATGCAAGGGGCTGCCACATAGCCCAGTTCAAGTCCCTGTCCCCACAGGAGCTGCAGGCCTTTAAGAGGGCCAAAGATGCCTTAGTGAGTCTCCCCCTGCCCTCCTGCCATGGGCTAGCCTCCACCCCCACTCCTAGGGTCACCATGCTTTCCCTCCCAGCTTCCTTCACTGGGGTAGCCTCTACCCTTCTGCAGTGGGCTATCTCATGTTCCTACTGCAGGGGGGCTAATTCATGTTTCCTGGCAGTGCAGGGTCCTCTACCATCCTCCCAGCAGTTCATGTCCCCTATCCTGTTGTCAGCCCTCCTGCAATCCCCCCAGAGTGGTCTAACCTCCACCCCTCCCGCTGGGGCTAACCTGTGCCCTTGCTGTCTAGGAAGAGTCACTTCTGCTGAAGGACTGCAGGTGCCGCTCCCGCCTCTTCCCCAGGACTTGGGACCTGAGGCAGCTGCAGGTGAGAGGGAGAGTCAGGCCCACGCCTACCCTCCCAGCCCCGCTGCAGGCTCTGCAGTGGCCCGTTCACCTTCTCCTTCTCCCTTGTCCCCTCTCCTCTCCCCACACCTGCTCCCCCTTCCCTCTGCTCCCACCTGACCCCACTGGCAGTGCCCTCTCCCCTGTGCCTGTCACCTTCACTGGTTCCTTTCTGTTTGCCTCCCCACCACCTCTTCCTCTCACCTGCTCTTTCTCACCTCTTCTCAGGTGAGGGAGCGCCTCGTGGCCTTGGAGGCTGAGCTGGCCCTGACTCTGGAGGTTCTGGAGGCCACCGCTGACAATGACACGGCCCTGGGGGACGTCCTGGAACAGCCCCTTCACACCCTGCACCACGTCCTCTCCCAGCTCCGGGCCTGTGTGAGTCCTTGGGGCCCGGGCACCCAGGTCTGTGGGCTCTGAGCAGCGGCTTCCCCTGTGCTGGCCCAGCCCTGCCTCACACACCACCCTCCTCTGCACACAGGTCCAGCCTCAGCCCACCGCAGGGCCCAGGCCCCGGGGCCGCCTCCACCACTGGCTGCACCGGCTACAGGAGGCCTCGAAAAAGGTGAGTGACCCGGGAGGGGAGGGACCGGGGTCTGGGGAGCCACTGGAAGCCCAGATCCTGGACAGCCCCTGACCCATCCCCTCCTCCCCTGCAGGAGTCTCCTGGCTGCCTGGAGGCCTCTGTCACCTTCAACCTCTTCCGCCTCCTCACCCGGGACCTGAAATGCGTTGCCAGCGGAGACCTGTGTGTCTGACCTTCCCACCTCCCTGCCACCCATCATGGAATCTGAGATTTTATTTATATATCAACCATTTGTCTTAATTTATTGCCACCCAATTGCTATTTATGTATTTGTGTGTGTAAACCCAACTCACCTCTGGGAAAATGTTTATTTTTCTACTTTTTATAACCTTGTTGAAATAAAGAGCGAGGAAAAGACACGGATGGCGCGGGCCTGCGTGTGTGTTGGTCTGCATTTCCTTTGCATTGCTGCTATAACAAATCACCCCAAAGGCAGCATCTTCCAAAGACACAGTTGATGAGCTGGGGGTCTGATGTCAGAGGCTTGCTGGCCCTGGCGGTTTCTCTCTTATGGGGTTCACAGGCTGGAATCCAAGCGTTGCTGCTGGGTTCTTACTGGGGGCTCTGGGAAAAAGCTCGTTTCAGGGTCAGCCACATTGTTGGCAGATCGCTGTTTGTTGCTGCTGTAGGACGGAGGTTCCTGCCCTCCTTCTGGCTGTGGGTCCATCCTGAGCTGGCTCTGCTGAAAGAGACCTCCATTCTTCTTGCTGGGCTAACCTCTACCCTCCCTGGAGTGGGCTATCTCCTGCTTCGACCGCAGGGGCTGATTAGTGTCCTCCTGCAGCAGAGGGTCCTCTGATATCCTCCTGGAAGTTAATTTCCCCTATCCTGCTGTCAGTCATCCTCTAATCCCACTGGGGTGGTCTAACCTCCATCCCTTCTGCTGGGAGCTAACCTGTGCCCTTGCTCTCTAGGAAGAGTTGCTCCTGCTGATGGAAACTGCCCTGAAAACTCACTGCTCTTCTCCACCCATGCTTCTCCCGCTCTCCATGGTCCCTGCCCATTGGACCCTCCATCTCAGAGCCAGCAACACTGCCCCAAACCTTCTCAAGTTTGGAACCTCTCTGACCTCTCCTGCCACACTGCTCTTGTGATTCCAGCTAGAGAGTCTTCCACGATTCAGGGCTCGGGTGATGAGATTGGCATCCAGGAAGATTCCCCAGTGACAGTCCACATGCCATAATCACATCTGCAAAGCTCCTTTGCAGAGTGACCTAAGATACACACCGGGTCCAGGGATGAGGTGCTGGGCATCTTTGGGGTGGCATCTCTGGCTTCCCACAGTCTGTGTGGATTGTGTTTCTGATTGTGTGTCATTGTAGTTGTGGGATTGTGTGTGTGTCCTCTACCTAAGCATGTGTGAGGGGTCATTTAGAATGCATTGTGCTTGACCGGGTGCAGTGGCTCACACCCGTAATCCCAGCACTTTGGGAGGCCAAGGTGGGTGGATCACCTGAGGTCAGGAGTTTGGACCAGCCTGGCCAACATGGTGAAACTCTGTCTCTACTAAAAATACAAAATTAGCCGGGTGTGGTGGTTTATGCCTGTAATTCCAGCTACTTGGGAGGCTGATGCAGGAGAATTGCTTGAACCCAGGAGGTGGAGGTTGCAGTGAGCTGAGATTGCGCCACTGCACTCCAGCCTGGGCAACAACAACAACAAAAAAACCAGGTAGGATGGTGCACACCTGTAATTTCAGCTGCTCAGGAGGCTTAGGCAGGAGAATTACTTGAACCTGGGAGGTGAAGATTGCAGTAAGGTGAGATCACACCACCGCACTCCAGTCTGGGTGACCGAGTGAGACTGTCTCAGAAAAGAATAATAATAATCAAAACCATCATTCATGTCACTAAACACACTGAGCAATTTCCATGTGCCTGAAATAACCTCAGCCCACTACACTTTTTGCTTATGTAAGCCACACAACAATCCCACAAAAAAAGTGTAAAGCCTTAAATACAAATGTGGGAAAAGGAAAGAGGCTGAAAATAAGCCAGCAAACCATCTAGCTTAAATGCGAGGAAAAGAACAGCACACAAACTCAAAGAAATGGGCCATGAGCGGTGGCTCACCCTGTAATCCCAGCACTCTGGGAGGCCAAGGCAGGTGGATCATCTGAGTTCAGGGGTTCGAGACCAGCCTGGCCAACAAGGTGAAACCCCGTCTCTGCTAAAAATAGAAAAAAATTAGCCGGGCATGGTGGTGGATGCCTGTAATTCCAGCTACTTGGGAGAGTGAGGCAGGAGAATGTCTTCAACCCAGGAGGTTGCAGCGAGCCGAGATCGTGCCATTGTACTCCAGCCTGGGCAATGAGAGTGAAACTGCGTCTCACAACAGAAACAAAAACAAAAACAAAGAAAGAAAGAAAGAAAGAAAGAAATAAGGGAGTCTCTGAGCCTATTCTGGCTCGGAGACTGCCTGATAAAAAATAATAACAGTTTAAAAATAAGAGAGAGAGAAAGAGACAGAGAGTATCAATGACCAATATTAAGCAATAAGAAACAGGAAAGCACCCTACAAATCTCAAAACTCCAAGAACCTGTAAGCAATTTTTGTGTGTGTATTGTGTCCACTTCACACATGAGGGAAACTGAAGCTTAGAGAGGTTGAGTAACTTGCCGAAGCCCAGACAGCACGTAAAAGGCAGAGACGGGATTTGAACCTGCGGTTCCGAACCCGCTCAATCTCTGGGCTACGGCGCCACCTCCCGAGCGCTTCCGGGCTCCCCCTTCCCGCTCTGCGACCGGCGAAACCCCGCCTCCTCGCCGCGCTTGGCTTAGGGTTTTCACCGCCCACCCGCAGGGGCTCCTGGACTAACTATTGCAGCCCTTGAGTTTCAGATCCAGCTTCCCTCACCTGCTTCCTTCTGGAATTCATCTGCGTTTCCATCTCCACCATTTCCCTGAGTTCTCCTGGTCTCCCTCTGTATTTCTGCCACCTCCTCCTGGTGGCAGGTTCCAAATTTGGGCTGTATTCCTGCATTATCTGTCTCAGCTGAGGCTGTCAGTTTGCAGAGAGCCTCTCTACTCAGACAATGACCCTCAGCAGCCTAGCATCCTCTGGGAATTTGTAGGAAATCCAGACCTAAACCCAGCCAGGTGCGGCGGTCCATGCCTATAATCCCAGCACTTTGGGAGGCTGAGGCAGGTGGATTCACTTCAGGTAAAGAGTTCGAGACCAGCCTTACCAACATGGTGAAACCCCGTCTCTACTAAAAATACAAAAATTAGCCGGGAGTAGTGGCGCATGCCTGTAATCCCAGCTACTCAGGAGGCTTAGGCAGGAGAATGGCTTGAACCTGGGAGGCGCAACTTGTAGTGAGCTGAGATTGCGCCAGTGGACTCCAGCAGCCTGGGTGACCGTGAGACTCTGTCTCAGGAAAAAAAAAAAAGGAGACTCAGAAGCTCAACCCAATCCCACGCCTGTTGAAGCAGAATCTGCAGCTGAAGACCTTTCCCGTACCACTCTCCCTCTCCTTCTCGCTCTAGGATGTTGGCAGCCCCTTAAAGATTGAGTAGTTCTGGCCTAGACCAGAAAGGGCCTGTGGAACCCAGGAAACCTTTAGGACAAGGCACCTGCGGCAGCTTGTCTGAGAAAATGGAGGTCAGCTGTGTCCTGAGGTTAGCTGACGACTGATCTTTTGTCTGAGTTGGGGGAGATTCAAGTTCAGTCTGGGCATTTGGAACTCCAGGCACTGGAGTTCCTTTTCTAATTGCTAATGACAGTTTTTTCTGGAATCCTATTACATGAAATATACTTTTAAAGGATCTGAACAAATTAAAGTATCAATACAGAAAATTCTAGACATAGGCTGGGCATGGTGGCTCACGCCTATAATCCCGGCACTTTGGGAGGCCAAGGCAGGCAGATCGTTTGAGGTCAGGAGTTCAAGAACAGCCTGGCCAACATGGTGAAACTCGGTCTCTACTAAAAACACAAAAATTAGCTGGGTGTGCTGGTGCACACCTCTAATCCCAGCTATTTGGGAGGCTGAGACAGGAGAATTGCTTGAACCTGGGAGGCGGAGGTTGCAATGAGCCAAGATCACACCACTGCACTACAGCCTGGGTGATAGAGCAAGACTCCATGTCAAAAAAGAGAAAAGGAAAGAAAAGAAAATTCTAGATGTAATAAACCATCAGTGACATTGGAAGCCTCAGAGCAAAGCCCTAGCCCTCAGTTCTCAAACTTGAGTGAGCACTGGTGTCACCAGGAGGGCTTGTGAAAACCCCGAGTAGGGCTGGGGTGGGAGTGATAACTTAAACTTCTAGCAGGTTCCGAGAGGATGCTGAGGTTGCTGGTCCAGGGAGTAGCCTTTGAGAACCACTGTTTCCAAGCCACACAGTTATGGCTGCTTTGGGATTATACTATCCCTTAAGTATATAACACTAGTTAAATAATCTGGTTGGGTGCATTGGCTCATGCCTGTAACCCCAACACATTGGGAGGCCAAAGCAGAAGGATCGCTTGGGCCCAGGAGTTAGAGGCCAGCCTGGGCAACATATCAAGACCTCACCTCTAAAAAATTTTTTATGGCCAGACGTGGTGGCTCATGCTTGTAATCCCAGCACTTTGGGAGGCTGGGGCAGGTGGATCACGAAGTCAGGTGTTTGAGACCAGCCTGACCAACATGGTGAAACCCCATCTCTACTAAAAATACAAAAATTAGCCAGGCGTGGTGGTGCACACCTGTAATCCCAGCTACTCAGGAGGCAGAGTCAGGAGAATCACTTGAACCTGGGAGGCAGAGGTTGCCGTGAGCCGAGATCGCACCATTGCACTCCAGCCTGTGACAGAGTGAGACTCTGTCTCAAAAAAAATTTTTTTTAATTAGCTGGGCATGGCGATGTGTGCCTGTAGTCCCAGCTAATCAGGAGGTTGAGGCAGGAAGATTGCTTGAGGCCAGGAGTTTGAGGCTACAGTGAGCTATGACCACACCACTCCACTCCATCCTGGTCAACAGAGCAAGACCCCGTCTCAAAAAAAGAAAGAAAATATCATTCAGCGTTTTATCTTTGCAAACTTGTAATGCATTCTGATGACCCAATATGAACTTTCGTGCTGATCTGAATATTTTCCTATATTTATGTAACACACATCATTTTCATTTAAATTATGTACAACCTATAATGTTTGCCGTTTATGTTCAAGGACCACCCTGATGGAGACAAATGCTTTCCTTTTTCTTCTAGTGGCGATTTCACATGTATAGCAATCTAGCGATCTCCTTTTTGATGCTCTGCTGAAAAATGTCCAATCAAGGTTATAAGATCCGAAACGAGGATTTATTATTATACAAATCAAAATATCCCAGTGGATGTGAAACCAACCAACCTGTCATTCTTCCCACTGCGTTCCTTCGCAATGCCCTGTTCTAGCTCTTTTCACATGGTGTTAAATTATTGATTTATTTACCATCTGACATTCTCAAGGGCTCATGGGTTCCTCAAGGGTAGGAGAGTGTTCTATTTTTTAAAAAGTTGTGTAATATGGAGATGTTTGTTCTTCTCTTATTTGTCTAGTTTGTGTTAATAAATACTGAGGAAGTTGTTTCTGGGTGAGGACACTGTGCACATGAGGGCATGTGTGTGTGTGTGATGTGTGCTTATGTGAACATGTCAGATATGTGTGTGTGAGATTTCATACGATACGAGGTGGTTCATGCCTGTAATCCTAGCATTTTGGGAGGCTGAGGTGGGAAGATTGCTTGAGGCCAGGAATTTGAGATTAGTCTGGCCAACATACCAAGACCCCGTCTTTATTTAAAAACAAAGAGGCTGAGTTGGGTGGCTCACACCTGTAATCTCAGCACTTTGGAAGGCTGAGGTGGGTGGATCACCTGAGATCAGGAGTTCGAGACCAGACTGGGAAACATGGCAAAACCCCGTCTCTACTAAAAATACAAAAAAAAAAAAAAAAAAAAAAATTAGCTGGGTGTGGTGGCAGGCACCTGTAATCCCGGCTATTTGGGAGGCTGAGGCCAAGGGAGGTGGAGGTTGTGGTGAGCTTAGATTGAGCCATTGAACTCCACCAGCCTGGGCAACAAGAGTGAAACTCTGAAAAAAAAAAAAGATTTCACAGGTGCGAGATTTGTATGGTGTGGGGCAGGAGCGGAGGAAGACTGGCTTGTCTGTGACAATGGCTGTGTGTTCCGTTGGGGGACAGGGTGTGTAACTGTCTGTTGCCCCAAGCTGTGCATGTGTCTACCCTGGAATTCACCAGTAAGAATCCAGGACCATCGGTAGCTGGCTTGTGATGCGGGGTCCCTACGCCCTGCCCATGTGCGTGATGTGGGATTGAAAATGCGGTGCCCATGCCCTGGTCTCTGTGGGCTCTGTCGGATGTGGGCTGTGTGCTGGGCCTCGGTGGGTTCTGTGTTCCTTCCTGTGTCTGGGTCTGTCTCCCCGTCAGGGTCTCCCTGGCCATGTCACTCTCTGTGTCTGAAGCTCGTGGCCCTCCAGGGTATGGGACTGTAGGTGACTCTGCTACACCCTCCATCCCTGTGTCTGGGGCGGTGCAGAGCCAGAGGGTGGGTGTGTTCTCTGTTCCTGGGGCCAAGGAGGCTCTCTGGGAAGTTAGCAGCTGGAGATTAGATTTCAAGGGATCAGGAAAGGAAAGGAGAAAGAAGGATCCCTGGGCGGGGCCGGGCCAAGGGCCAGGGTCTCAGAGCTGTTAGAACAGTCATAACAGCTTCCATGTACCGAGTGCCTATCACGCACTGGACACTGTGCTTTATGCTTTCATGCTTTATGGTTTTGCATTTATACTATCATGTTAACACAATATTGTATATTAAGTATATTACGTATATATGTATATATACATTTTTTTTGAGATGGAATCTCACTCTGTCGCCCAGGCTGGAGTATAGTGTTGCGATCTTGGCTCACTGCAACCTCAGCCTCCCAGGATCAAGTGATTCTCCTGCCTCAGCCTCCCGAGTAGCTGGGATTACAGGCATGTGCCACCATGCCTAGCTAATTTTTGTATGTTTTTTAGTAGAGACAGGGTTTCACCATGTTGGCCAGGCTGGTCTCGAACTCTTGACCTCAAGAGATCCTCCCGCCTCAGCCTTCCAGATTGCCAGCATTACAGGCATGAGCCAGTGCACCTGGCCTATATTATATTTATAAATAACAATTATATGGGCTGAGCGTGGTGGCTCACACCTGTAATCTCAGCGTTTTGGGAGGCTGAGCCTGGCGGATCACCTGAGGTCAGGAATTCAAGACCAGCCTGATCAACATGGAGAAACCCATCTCTACTAAAAATGCAAAATTAGCCAGGCGTGGTTGTGCATGCCTGTAATCCCAGCTAGTTGGGAGGCTGAAGCAGGAGAATCACTTGAACCCAGGAGGCGGCGGTAGTGGTGAGCTGAGATCGTGCCATTGCAATCCAGCCTGGGGGCAATAAGAGCGAAACTGTCTCAAAAAGAAAGCAAAAAAAAGAAAAAACACACTTATATGGATTGTTCATAATATTTTATATCAATTGTAAATTACTTTATAGAGACCTCTTCTTTTTTTTTTTAGGGACAGGGTTTCCCTCTGTTGCTGAGGCTGGAGCACAGTGGTGCAATCACAGCTTAATGCAGCCTTGACCTTCTGGACTCAAATGATTCTCCTGCCTCAACCTCCCAAGTAACTGGGACTATGGGCATGTGCCATTGTGCCTGGCTCATGAGACCTCATTTTCTATTATCCCATTGAAGGTAGGGGGAAACGGAAGCTCAGAGAGGTAAGTTCATTTTCCCAAGGTGGCTCAGCAAGCAGGTGGCAGAGTCAACATCTAAACCCACTTCCAAGTGTCTCCAGTGTTTGCCTCTTAATAACGACCCTCCTCTGCCCGGGGTGGAAGCCACAGCGTCTGAGGAGGACCAGCAGGGTGTAGGTTTAGCTGAGTGACCATGGATGACAGCAAACTGGTGGCGTTATGTTGTTGTGATGGTTTGCCTTTATTGAGTCCTATGCAATAGTCGCTGTGCTAAAGATTTAGATAATAATAATGATACACTGCGTGCAGTGGCTCATACCTATAATCCCAGCACTGTGGGACACGGGAGGACTTACTGAGCCCAAGAGTTCAAGACCAGCCTGGGCAATGTGGCGAAATCCCATCTCTACAAAAAATTAGCAGGGTGTGGTGGCACATGCCTGTGGTGGCATGTTCCCTACTCAGGAGGCTGAAGTGGGAGGATTAAGTCCAAGAGGTCGAGGCTGCAGGTCCAGGTGACAGAGTGAGACTGTCTTTTTAACAAAAACAGATGGCAATGATGATGGCAAATGCTCATGACACTTAGCAAGGGTTGATCCCTTCTCTAAGTGCTGTCACGGATTAATTCATTTATGCTTTTTTTTGGTAGGGTCTCGCTCTGTCACCCAGGCTGGAGTGCAGTGGTGAGATCTCAGCTCATTGCAGCCTCGGCCTCCCAGGTTTAAGTGATTCTCCTGCTTCAGCCTCCCCAGTAGCTGGGATTACAAGCATGCACCACCACGTCTGGCTAAGTTTTGTATTTTTAGTAGTGGCCGTGTTGGTCAGGCTGGTCTCAAACTCCTGGCCTCCCAAAGTGCTGGGATTACAGGCGTGAGCCTCTGCACTCAGGCTAATTTATTCCTCATACCAGCACTCTGAGGTAGGTACCATCAGCGTGTCCTTGAAGCCTTCGTGTGTACAAGCTCGTAGAGGCGCTGGGATCTGACTTTATGGGCCGTTCTCCTAACCACGTCCCTTCTACCATCCCCTGTAAGCTTCTCAACATTCCTATGGTGTAGGAGGAAATATTACCCATTTCACAGATGAGGAAACCAAGGCCCACACCTGTACCGACAGAGCCAGTAGACCCTTGTCTGTCTAATCAGCACGTCCACACTCTTCACTCTTGACCCTGTTTAGGGAAGACGCTGAGAACCTTGGAAGGGCTCTGGCCAGGCTCCCAGAGGTTCAGGTCCCAGTCCAGCCCAAGGGTCCCAATCTCCTTCCCCTTCCTGTGCTGCTCTAATTTTTCCTTTGCCTTGTTTCTTTCTTTTTTTCTTTTTCTTTTCTTTTTCTTTTTTTTTTTTTTGAGACACAGTCACTCTGTCACCGAGGCTGGAGTGCAATGGTGCAATCGTAGCTCACCGAAACCTCCGCCTCCTGGGTTCAATCAGTTCTCCTGCCCAGCCTCCCTAGTAGCTGAGATTACAGGCAGCTGCCACCATTTCTGGCTGAATTTTGCATTTTTAGTGGAGACAGGGTTTCACTATGTTGGCCAGGTGGGTTCCGAACTCCTGACCTCAAATGATCCACCTGCCTCAGCCCCGAAAAGTGCTGGGATTACAGGCGTGAGCCACCACTCCCAGCCTTTGTTTCGTTTCTACTGGCTGATTGGTAAGAGCTCATTTTATATGGTATGAATTGAGTCTATTTTTTCCTAGAAGGATTTGTGGGTTTTTTGTTTTTTGGGTGTTTGTTTTGTTTTGTTTTGTTTTGCTATATGCCAGTTTTACAGTTGTATACAGCTCAAAAGGTCCACCACTTGTTTTACAGATTGAAGATTTCCAAAGTCACTTGAGAAAGTCTCCTGGCTCCTGGGGTGGGAGTGGCAGGCTGTTTCCTCTCATTCCCTCTCCGAGGCTTGTCCTTAGTGTGTGTGAGACACAGGTGTGATTTCTTGTCAGTTTGTACGCATCCTTTTTTTTTGAGATGGAGTCTCTCTCTGTCACCCAGGCCGGAGTGCAGTGATGTGATCTTGGCTCACTGCAACCTCCGTCTCTCAGGTTCAGGTGATTCTCATGTCACAGCCTCCTGAGTAGCTGCAACTACAGGTGCGTGCCACCACGCCTGGCTAATTTTTGTACTTTGTAGTAGAAATGGGGTTTCACCATATTGGCCAGGCTGGTCTTGAACTCTTGGCCTGAAATGATCCACCTGCCTCCGTCTCCAAAAGTGTTGTGATTCCAGGTGTGACCCACCATGCCCAACCTGTGTGCACTCTATATTATAGCTTTAACGCTATGCTGTTTGAAACATTGCAAATATCTCCTCAAGCATTTGTACATTGTCTTGCAAAAGGTTTTTAACGTGTTATGCAAATACTGCTATCTGGTACTTCACAGATTCTGGATTGCCAGCGGTGGTTAGGAAGATTGCCCAGTCTGAGTCTGGTGGGGGTGGGGGGTGGGGCTCCTCCCCATCTCCTTCTCTATCTGCCCCCACCCCACCAGGACCGCTCTCCTTATCTCCAGCTTCTCTTTTCCCAAGGTCCTGCCTCCCAAGGAGAGAGCCTGCCCCAGCTTCCCCCTCCTGCCTTTCCCTCCCAGACTTTTCTTATTTAGAATGAGGGTTGTTCCATTTCTTTCTTTTCTTTTCTTTTTTTCTGGCTCTGTTGCCCAGGCTGGAGTGCAGTGAAACGATCTCGGCTCACTGCAGCCTCGAACTCCTGGGCTCAAGCTATCCTCCCACTGCAGCTTTCTGAGTAGCTTCGACTATAGGCCACGCCACCACGCTGAGCCCATTTTATTTTTCAGTAGAGATGGGATCTTGCTATGTTGCCTAGACTGGTCTCAAACTCCTGGGCTCAAGCGATCTACCTGTCTAGGCCTCCCAAAGTGCTGAGATTACAGGCGTGAGCCACCAGCAAGCCCCTTGTCGTCACCCAGGCTGGAGTGCAGTGGTGTGATCTTGGCTCACTGCAACCTCTGCCTCCCCAGTTCAAGTGATTCTCCTGTCTCAGCATCCTGAGTAGCTAGGATTACAGGTGCGTCCCACCATGCATGGTTAATTTTTGTATTTTTAGTAGAGATGGGGTTTCACCATGTTGGTCAGGCTGGCCTCGAACTCCTGACCTCGTGCTCTCCCCACCTCAGTCTCCCAAGTACTGGAATTACAGGCGTGAGCCACAGCACCGGGCCCCCTTGTCAATTTTCAAGAGCTTCGCATTTCTGTCTTTTAACTTGTGCCACCCTCTGTGTTGCAAATGAGTCTTCCTCGAGTCCTATTGTCCCTCTTTATAATGCTGTTTGTCACCTAACATCTTCAGGTGCTAGGTTGTATACACAGCGTCCACCTTGTCAGCTTCCGACCTGAGTTAGGCAGGTCTCCGGGCTCCAAGGGGAGGGGCGCCCTCCCCTTCACTCGCTGATTCCAAATCTCGCAGCTTGTACCTTCCCACGGGTCGGGCGAATAAAAGCGCGCGGGGCTGCGGTGGGGCACTGCTACCATGTCCCCGCTGCGCCCGCTGCTGCTGGCCCTGGTCTTGGTAGTCATGCCCTGCGCCCGGGGCGCCTGCCCGGTGCCCGCCGACCTCAAGCACTCGGACGGGACGCGCACGTGCGCCAAGCTCTACGACAAGAGCGACCCCTACTATGAGAATTGCTGCGGGGGCGCCGAGCTGTCGCTGGAGCCGGGGGCCGACCTGCCCTACCTGCCCTCCAACTGGGCCAACACCGCCTCCTCGCTCGTGGTGGCCCCGCGCTGCGAGCTCACCGTGTGGTCCCTGAAAGGCAAGGCGGGCAAGACGCGCAAGTTCTCCACCGGCACCTACCCGCGCCTGGAGGAGTACCGCCGGGGCATCTTCGGAGACTGGTCCAACGCTATCTCTGCGCTCTACTGCAGGTGTCCAGCCGCCCACCCCAGGCCCCGCCCCAGCTCCGCACAACCCCCCACACCCACCACCCAAGCCCCGAGGCTGCTCCGCACCCCTGAGCTCCCGATTGGAACTGGGAGCACCAGGCCTCCCTACAACCCGTCCTGAGGCCGTGTCTCAGAGCCCATACCCAAACCAGGTCCTCCTTCTCCTCACCCCCAGCACCTGGTCCGCACTCCACCTGCAGCCCAGGCCCCTGGGACCTCTCCACCCCAGCTCTGGGATTCAGAGCTAACCCTCCACCCCTTCTGGAATCTTCCACCTACCTACCTGCCCACTGCTGTACTTCCCAGGGAGGGCTGGCTAATTCTGGGGACTGAGAGTTCCTAGACTCCTCACCTTGGAGTCCCCAGAACCGAAGCCAGTCCCCAGCCCTCAGTCATCACATCTGTAAGCTCCCAGACTCTAAAGCTAACCCAGACCTCAAGACCCCAGACTCAATTACAGGAACACCCAGTGAGCCTTCACGCTCCCCACTCCCCTAGACCCTCTAGACCAGCCTTAGCCCCTAAAACCAGTCCCACAGGCCACCCCCAGACCCAACCCTGGAGGCCCCTGAGCCCACCTCGGGCTCACAGACTGGGGACCTAGATCCAGTGGTGACACCTTCCCAAGCCCTCCCCAGCCACTCCTGTCCCCAGGAACTCCAAGAGCCCCCAGCTCCAAACTCCCAGTCTAGGATCCCTGGTTCCTGAACTTGGAACCCCAGACCCAGACGCCCCAGCCCCCACCCGGCCTCAGGCTTCTAGAACTCCCTAGACTCTGGGTCTCCAAGAGCCCTGGAAGTAATTCTTTTTTTTTTTTTTGAGACGGAGTTTCGCTCTTGTTACCCAGGCTGGAGTGCAATGGCGAGATCTCGGCTCACCGCAACCTCCGCCTCCTGGGTTCAGGCAATTCTCCCGCCTCAGCCTCCTGAGTAGCTGGGATTACAGGCATGCGCCACCATGCCCAGCTAATTTTTTGTATTTTTAGTAGAGACGGGGTTTCACCATGTTGACCAGGATGGTCTCGATCTCTTGACCTCATGATCCACCCGCCTCGGCCTCCCAAAGAACTGGGATAACAGGTGTGAGCCACCGCGCCCGGCCGGAAGTAATTCTTGATTACATTTCAGATGCAGCTGATGCTTTGCTGGTCTCTCAACTGCAGCTTCCACAGAGTGCTAAGCCCCTCACTCGGCCTGTCCCGGGACTCTGCTCCCGATCCCCAAGATCCAGAAGGAGGAGCGTTCTGCCTGCCCCTTCCCACCTCCCCTGCAATACAGCCTTTTCCTACAGTTGCTTCATACTGTCTGTCATCTGCTTGTCCCTGGGACCCAAGTCCTCACTGGACTGGGTGGGATGGAGGCGGGAGCAGGGTGGTGGGGCCTGGGTCAGTCTGTAACCAGGACAATGCCTTGGATGAGGACATGCCATAGATTCGGACATGGTTTTAGGTGTGTTCAAAGACACGCCCCCCACAGGACACATGAGTGAATCACAGGGGGACCTGAGGTGATGTTAATGTGAAATGTGCCCCACCCTTTTCGGTAAATAGCCCTTCCTTAGCCAGGCGAGGTGACTCAGGCCTACAATCCTAGCATTTCGGGAGGCTGAAGTAAGTGGATAACTTAAGGTCAGGAGTTTGAGACCAGCTTGGCCAACATGGTGAAACCACATCTCTACTAAAAATACAAACATTAGCTGGAAATTGCTTGAACCCTGGAGGCAAAGGTTGCAGTGAGCCGAGATCGCACTACTGCACTCCAGCCTAGGCAACAGAGCGAGACTCTGTCTCCAAAAAAAAAAAAAAAAATAGCCCTTTCTTGAGCTGTTTCTGACCTCCAGAGGCCTCTGGACTCCCTCCCTGGTTCCTGCAGGGGACAGCAGGGGGCCTTCTAGGACCCTGCCCGGGGTTAGGACTAGGATCCGAAAGTGATCAGATTGGGGCCTTGAACTTAGAGGTTGTCAAATACTTTTAGTCCCCACATCCCATATTTCTGTTCTGGCCACAGTCTGCATCCCCACCTCTCCCATGAATGAAGGACTTTGATGGATGCCTGGGTTTGGAGGGCTCTGCAGTAGCTGGAGAGGATACACAAAGGGTCCTTGGAGAAGAGGGTGGGAGGAGCGCTCTGAGGGGATGACAACCGCAGACAGCAGGAGGGAGCTAGGGCAGATTCTGAGGCTTAAGAGATATAAAGGCCAGGCCATGGGCTCACACCTGCAATCCCAGCACTTTGGGAGGCCAAGGCGGGTGGATCACTTGAAGTCAGGAGTTCAAGACCAGCCTGGTCAACGTGGTGAAACCCCGTCTCTACTAAAAATACAAAAATTAGCCAGGCGTGGTGATATGCACCTGTAATCCCAGCTACTTGAGAGGCTGAGGCAGGAGAATCACTTGAATCTGGGAGGCGGAGGTTGCAGTGAGCCGAGATCATGTTACTGCATTCCAGCCTGGGTGACAGAGCGAGACTCCATCTCAAAAAAGAAAAGAGAGAGAGAGAGATGGAGAATAGGTAAGTGGAGATGCTAAAGGGAGATGTGTGAAGAGATCAGAGGTCAAGGTCAGAAAGTCCCCAGGTTGTGAAGGTAATGGAAGATCAGGATCGGGGCGGGTAAATGGGGCAGGAACTGAGTGAAGCGAATGGTTCCATTCCCCCTTCAGCACACATTCACTGCCACCCACTCTGTGCACAGTCCTGGGCTGGGTGGTGCTGGGGACACAGCAGTGAGCAATCCATTTCAGTGGAGTTCAAAGCACTCAGCATCCTTGGGCACAGGTGTCTATGCATTCACTCAACAGAGATCTATGGAGCACCTGCCGGAGCATCTGTCAGGCACTGAATTTACAAGGCGTGGCTCTGCCCTCATGGGGCTCAGCGAGTGCTGGGAAAGGCCAGAGTCTACTGTTCAGGAGTGTGTGAAGCTGTTAATCAAGAGAGAAGCCAGGGGGCCAGGCAGGAATACAGGGGCTAGGAGGTGGCTAAGGGTTAGGGTTTCTAAAGGTCAGGGAGGGGTGCCATGGGGGCAGAACAGACGCGGAGCCAGCCAGTCACTCCCGGAGCTGCACAGACACGGAGGAGTCGGTCACCCGTGTCCGCCGCAGCCCACCAGGCTCCCTGCGGTTCTTGGCCTTGTGCAGGAAGTGGATGAAGCGCACGCCGGAACCATAATGACGGAATACGTGGGACACCTGTGGTGACAGCACCCGGAGTTAGGGAGGAGCCCTTTTTGAGGACCTGCTCTCCTCCCTCTGTGAGGTCTTGGGAGAAGAACACATGTCTGGGGTGGAGGCCCGGGGCTGGGAGTCTCACCTGGACCCAGCGGCCAGGGGGGCCTCTCCCAGAAGTCCGGGGGGCCACGTGGTGCTGAGCAATGACTGTGCGGCGGTCGGCCGCCAGCAGCCAGACGTGCAGCTCATAGACGCACGCGTCCAGCCGGCTGTCCTCAAACCTGCAGGCAGGGTCCAGGCCTTCAGCTGCCCAGCCCCAGCCCTGGTCCTGGTCCCCATTCAGCACACATGCTGCCACTCACTCTGCACAGCCCTGAGG
The DNA here is from genome assembly GCA_031835075.1 of Saguinus oedipus. NCBI lineage: Eukaryota > Metazoa > Chordata > Mammalia > Primates > Cebidae > Saguinus > Saguinus oedipus. The sequence continues at coordinate 42,060,702 of CM063187.1, read as the reverse complement.
TGGGGGGTGCTGGCAACATAGCAGTGACCAAAACAGCCCCACACCCGTCCACACAGGATTCATAGTCCAGTGAGGGAGGCGGGCATGCCACCAAACATGACAGCCAGGTATGGCCATGACCGGGGTGTGGAGTGGGCAGAGGGGTCAGAGCCAAGATGGGGGGACCCAGGCAGAGGGGTCAGGGCCAGGATGGGGGGACCCAGGCACAGGGGTCAGGGCCAGGATGGGGGGACCCAGGCACAGGGGTCAGGGCCAGGATGGGGGGACCCAGGCACAGGGGTCAGGGCCAGGATGGGGGGACCCAGGCACAGGGGTCAGGGCCAGGATGGGGGGACCCAGGCACAGGGGTCAGGGCCAGGATGGGGGGACCCAGGCACAGGGGTCAGGGCCAGGATGGGGGGACCCAGGCACAGGGGTCAGGGCCAGGATGGGGGGACCCAGGCACAGGGGTCAGGGCCAGGATGGGGGGACCCAGGCACAGGGGTCAGGGCCAGGATGGGGGGACCCAGGCACAGGGGTCAGGGCCAGGATGGGGGGACCCAGGCACAGGGGTCAGGGCCAGGATGGGGGGACCCAGGCACAGGGGTCAGGGCCAGGATGGGGGGACCCAGGCAAAGGGGTCAGGGCCAGGATGGGGAGCATGGGCAGAGGGTTCAGGGACAGGATGGGGGGACCCAGGCAGTGGGGTTGGGGCTGGAATTAGGGACCCAGGCAGAGGGGTCAGGGCCAGAATTGGGGACCCAGGCAGAGGAGTTGGGGCTGGAATTGGGGACCCAGGCACAGGGGTTGGGGCTGGAATTGGGGGCATAGACAGAGAAGTTGGGACCGGGATTAGGGGGCACAAGGCCCTGGAGCAAATGCACCTGACCCAGCTGAGGGGTTTCCAGGGAAGGCTTCCTGGTGGAGCAATGTGCAAGTGACTGCTAAGGAATAAGAAGGAATTTGTCTTGAGAATAGAGGGCAACAAGCTTTTAAGAAATAAGGAATAGGCCAAGCCGTGTGGCTCACGCCTGTAATCCCAGCACTTTGGGAGGCTGAGGTAGGCAGATCACTTGAGGTCAAGAGTTCGAGACCAGCCTGGTCAACATGGAGAAACCCCATCTCTACTAAAAATACAGAAATTAGACGGGCGTGGTGGTGCACACCCAGTTACTTGGGGAGGCTGAGGCAGGAGAATTGCTTGAACCTGGGAGGTGGAGGTGGCAGTGAGCTGAGATCACACTACTGCACTCCAGCGTGGGTGACAGAATGAGACTCTGTCTCAAAAAAAAGAAAGAAAGAAAGAAAAAGAAATAAGGATCAGCTTCAGTCACTCCCTGGCACATTTCGAAATCTGAAAGACTCAAAGAGAACAGGCCAGGAAACTAGGCAGGGCAGGAGCCTGCAGCACCAGGAAGGCCTTGATGAGGGCGGAGAGCACGGGGAACTGGGGTAAGGCTCGGGCTCTGGGCAGCCCTGCGTGATCAGGGGTGAGCTGCAGGGCAGGGGCACGCACCAGTCCATGACAGTAATGTCTGGCTGCTCGTCGTCCAGCAGCTCCTCCCACAGGCCCTCGGCCAGGAGGTCCACGCACTGCTGCTTCACTGTCCAGCTGCAAACGAGGGGCCGGGAGAGGCGGGGTCTGTGATCTGCCGATCTGCCGGGGTCCCGGGGATCTCCAGGAAGCAGGAAGCCCTGTCTCAGCGCTTTCTTAGGGAGAGCTTGAGTCCCTACGTGTGGGGTGCTCCCTCAGCACCTTTCAGTCTCAGTCCCCATGGGCCCCTCTGAGGACAATGCATCCCGAACCCCATGCCACAGATGTGGAACCTGAGGCTGAGGATGGAGACGTGCCCAAGGTCAAGCAGCAAACATGGCAGAGCCAGGATCCCAGCCTTGGCCTGTGTGACCGAGCCACGGAGTCACACCAGCTCATCTACTGCGCAGGAGCAAGGCATGTTTCGTGGAGGACGGGGTGGCCTGGGTGATCCTCCCCTCCCAGGGAAAGAGCCTTAGAATAATTACAACAGTAACAGTAATAGCCAGGCGTGGTGGCTCACACCTGTCATCCCAGCACTTTGGGACGCCATAGGCAGGCAGATCACTTGAGGTCAAGAGTTTGAGACCAGCCTGGCCAACATGGTGAAACCTCGTCTCTACTAAAAATACAAAACTGAGCTGCGCTTGGTGGCTCGCAGCTGTAACCCCAGCTCCTCAGGAGGCTGAGGCAGGAGAATTGCTTGAACCTGGGAGTCAGAGTTTGCAGTGAGCTGAGATGGCTGCCCTGTACTCCAGCCTGAGCAACAGAGGGAGATTTCATCTCAAAACCAAAAACCAAAAACCAGTAATAGCTGCTACGAACTGGTGCTAGCCAGACCTGGCCGGGCCCTATGCTGTGTGTTTTGCAGACATTCTCTCTTGTGCTAACGCTGTTTATTGAGCAGGAAATAGAGGCCCAGAGAGGCCAAGTCAGTTTCTCCAGGTCTCATAGCGAGGAAGGGCAGAGCAGGAAATGGAGCACAGGCCGCAGCGGTCCTGATGACTCACCTTAGGTTCTGCTGAAGCTTCTCGGTTCTAATGAACCAGCCGTGGAAATTGCCTGCAGGTTGGGGAGCAAAGGGTTAGAACACCCCAACCCTGGAGGACCCTCCTCACCCTCAGCAACCCGGCCTCCAAACACTTACCCAGAGTCTCCAGGGGTCGCTGGGTGGGACCAGTAGGGGGCGCTGGCTCATAAATGTTGATGCCTGAAACACGCAAGTGAGTGGAGCCTCCGGCCAGCCCCTCCACCCTCCACGGCCTCACCCCTCCCTACCCTCAGGGCTACACTGGAAGGGCAAGAATCTGTGCCAGGTCAGGGCAGCCGGGCAGGGATAAGTGAGTCAGAGCTCTGGGGAGAGGGTGATGCCAGGGGAGTAAGGGGGGTGTGGTGAGACAGAGACAGAGAGACAAAGAGAAGAACCGAGAGAAAGAGGCCAAGAGTTTGAGACCAACCTCGCCAACATGGCGAAACCCTGTCGCTACTAAAAATACAAAAATTAGCCGGTCGTGGTGGGGCGTGCCCATAGTCCCAGCTACTCAGGAGGCTGAGGCAGGAGAATCGCTTGAACCTGGGAGTTGAAGGCTGCAGTGAGCTGAGATGGCACCACTGCACTCCAGCCTGGGCAACAGCAAGACTCCATCTCAAAATAAAAAAAATAAAAAATAAAAAAAAAAGAGAGAGAGAGAAACATAGGCAGAGGGGAGAGAAAGAAGGAGACAGAAAGCGAGACCGTGAGGTGTGAGACAGAGATAAGTGAGAGACAAGACAGAGAGACGGGGTAAAACGGAGAGGCACAATGACAGAAAAGGAGACAGAGGGATGCAGAGAAATGCAGAGACAGAGAGAGGCAAAGAGAAGGAGAGAGATGAAAACAAGGAGGGAAAGAAGAAGAGACAAACGGTCAAGGTGGTGCCTCCGGGCTGCTCCGGGCCGTCCGCACCTTCGGGGTTGGGCGATCGCAGCAGGTTGCGGTAGAGCGGCCTCCGCAGCAGGAGCAGCTTCCAGGTTAGGCGCGGGGGCAGCTCCAGGGTCCCGCTCAGCGGCCCCCACTCCTCCAGCAGCAGCTGCCGCGCGTGGGCCTCGGACGGCTGTTCCGGCTCGGGGAGCTCGGGGCTCTCGGGGGTCTCCGGGGCCGCGGGCGATGGCGGCGACGGCGGCGGCGGCGGCGACCGTGGCGAGGGAGGCAGCTCCTGGGGGTTCGCGGGCTCGTCGGCCTCCATCCCGCCACCGAGCGCGCGTTCCTCCCTCACCTCCTCCATCCCTCTAGGCTACGCGACTGTCCCGGTTTCGCTGGGCTGGGGTTAACTGGGAGCGGGAAGGGGTAGGGCACTCCAGCTGGCATTTAAGGGAGGGGCGTGTCTGGGGAGGATCTTGTCCCTCAGACCCTCCTCCCTCTGACCCAAGAGTCCAGGCCCCCAGCCCCTCCTCCCTCAGACCCAGGAATCCAGGCCCCCAGCCCCTCCTCCCTCAGACCCAAGAGTCCAGGCCCCAGCCCCTCCTCCCTCAGACCCAGGAGTCCAGGCCCCCAGCCCCTCCTCCCTCATACCCAGGAGTCCAGGCCCCCAGCCCCTCCTCCCTCAGACCCAGGAATCCAGGCCCCCAGCCCCTCCTCCCTCAGACCCAAGAGTCCAGGCCCCAGCCCCTCCTCCCTCAGACCCAGGAGTCCAGGCCCCCAGCCCCTCCTCCCTCAGACCCAGGAGTCCAGGCCCCCAGCCCCTCCTCCCTCAGACCCAGGAATCCAGGCCCCCAGCCCCTCCTCCCTCAGACCCAAGAGTCCAGGCCCCAGCCCCTCCTCCCTCAGACCCAGGAATCCAGGCCCCCCAGCCCCTCCTCCCTCAGGCCCAGGAGTCCAGGCCCCCAGCCCCTCCTCCCTCAGACCCAAGAGTCCAGGCCCCAGCCCCTCCTCCCTCAGACCCAGGAGTCCAGGCCCCCAGCCCCTCCTCCCTCAGACCCAGGAGTCCAGGCCCCCAGCCCCTCCTCCCTCAGACCCAAGAGTCCAGGCCCCAGCCCCTCCTCCCTCAGACCCAGGAGTCCAGGTCTCCAGCCCCTCCTCCCTCAGACCCAGGAGTCCAGGCCCCCAGTCCCTCCTCCCTCAGACCCAAGAGTCCAGGCCCCAGCCCCTCCTCCCTCAGACCCAGGAGTCCAGGTCTCCAGCCCCTCCTCCCTCAGACCCAAGAGTCCAGGCCCCAGCCCCTCCACCCTCAGACCCAAGAGTTCAGGCCCCAGCCCCTCCTCCCTCAGACCCAAGAGTCCTGGTCTCCAGCCCCTCCTCCCTCAGACCCAGGATTCCAGGTCTCCAGCCCCTCCTCCCTCAGACCCAAGAGTTCAGGCCCCAGCCCCTCCTCCCTCAGACCCAGGAGTCCAGGTCTCCAGCCCCTCCTCCCTCATACCCAGGATTCCAGGTCTCCAGCTCCTCCTCCCTCAGACCCAGGAGTCCAGGCCCCAGCCCCCTTCTTAGGTACCCAGACTTCCTGCCCCAATTTTCCCCAGGGTTAGCTGAGGATGCAGCGTGGGCCTGGCAGAGCAGGTGACGAATGTCCTCACCTGGGACACCCCCTTGGGGCCCTGGCATGTTCTGTCCAGAAAACCAAGGTGAGAAGAGCAGAGAAACATCCAAAACCAGAGATGAGGAGCCTCAGAGATGGGGGACCCAGGGAGGCACAAAGATGGCAGTGAGAGGGAAGCAGTGACCCCAACTGGGTGTTCTGGGGACCTGTACCCCTGCTTGGGACTAGGGCGGGGGGCTGCAGAAGCTTCCTCCATCAGAGGTCATGGGAGGTGGGAGCAAGGGCTAGTGTGCAGGTGGGGACAGGATGTCAGGTGTGGAGGAAGTGGGATGGCAGAGGAACCTGTAGGGCCAGATGCCCACAGCCACTTCCTGTCCTCGGCCACATCCCTCTACCTGGCCCAGGTGAGCTCAGGTGCTGAGCTGATGATCAGTGGCATTCACCACAGTGAGGGTTGCTTGCTTGCTTGCTTTCTCTTTCTCTCTCTCTTTCTTCTCCCTCCCTCCCTCCCTCCCTCCCTTCCTCCCTCCCTTCCTCCCTTCCTCCCTCCCTTCCTCCCTTCCTTCCTTTTTTTGTCACCCAGGCTGGAGTGCAGTGGCTCGATCTTAGCTTACCGCAACCTCTGCCTCCCCAGGTTCAAGCGATTCTCCTGTCTTAGCCTCCCGAGTAGCTGGAATTACAGGCACGTGCCACCACGCCCAGCTAATTTTGTATTTTTAGTAAAAACAGGTTTCACCCTCTTGGTCAGGCTAGTCCCAAACTCCTGACCTCAGCTGATCCACCCACCTGGGCCTCCCAAAGTGCTGGGATAACAGGCGTGAGCCACCACACCTGGCCCACAGTGAGCGCTTTCTGTTAAGCGCTTCTAAGTTCATTTCATTCTCCTACAAAGACAAAGTGGGTGCTACTATGATTGGCATTTTATAAGTAAAAGAAAAGTAAGGCCAGGCTCGGTGGCTCACTACCTACAGATCAGGGAACTGAGGCAAGAGAGGTGAAATGACTGCCCTGGAAAGTGGGGCATTAACCTGTGCCTGGGGGGGAAACCAGGGGTGGGAGCAGATCACGCCACTGCACTCCAGCCTGGGCGACAGAGTGAGACTCCACCTCAAAAAAAAAAAAAAGAAAAAGAAAAAGAAAAGTAACAGCAGCTGGACGAGGTGGCTCAAGCCTGTAATCCCAGCACTTTGGGAGGTCAAGGCGGGTGGATCATGAGGTCAAGAGATCAAGACCATCCTGGTCAACATGGTGAAACCCCGTCTCTACTAAAAATACAAAAAATTAGCTGGGCCTGGTGGTGCGTGCCTAAAGTCCCAGCTACTCAGGAGGCTGAGGCAGGAGAATTGCCTGAACCCAGGAGGCGGAGGTTGCGGTGAGCCGAGATCGCACCATTGCACTCCAGCCTGGGTAACAAGAGCGAAACTCAGTCTCAAAAAAAAAAAGAAAAGAAAAGTAACAGCAAACGTGTGTGTGCAGCTGCGTGCTGGCGGATGCCCTCTGGGATGGGTCTTACCACTACAACAACCCCGTGACAAGTGCTATTATTATTCCCATTTTACAGATGAGGAAACAGAGGCCGCCTTCCCAGACCCGGTCCCACATGGTCCCAGATCACGCCACATGCTTCCACAGGCACTTCCTGCCCCACGAGCTCAGACACTCACAGACACTCAGGGTGGAGGACAGAAGTCACACCCTAGTGATGATGATCATGTAATTGAGGCTGCCTGTGTGCCAGGCATTGCAGTAAGTCCATTAGGTGCAAGGGACTTAGGTAATTAATTAGGTAATTAATTCAGTCACCACATCCACCCTAGGAAGTAGAAATGACTAGGAAGTGGCATAACTAGGAAGTCACACCCATTTTGCAGATGAAGAAACTAGGCACAGAGAGGTCTAGTAATTCACCCAGGGCTGCACAGCTGGTAAACAACAAGTTAGAGACACTCGAAAACAGAATCTTAGAGAACATACACAGGGACACAGATTCAAATCGCCCCCAGGGGCTGGGGTCCATGGCTCAAACCTGTAATCTAACACTTTGGGAGGCTGAGGCTGGAGGATCACCTGAGCCCACGAGTTTGATACCAACCTGGATGACATGGTGAGACCCCATCTCTACAGAAAAACGAATAAATTATTTGAGTGTGGTGGAGCACACCTGTGGTCCCAGCTACTCAGGAGGCTGAGATGGGAGGATCGGTTGAGTCCAGGAGGTCAACAATGCAATGAGCTGAGATCCCATCGCCACATCCTAGCCTGGGTGACAGAGTGAGACCCTGTCTCAAAGAAACAGAAAACAAAAACAGGCCGAGCACAGTGGCTCACGCCTGTTATCCCAGAGCTTTGGGAGGCTGAGACGGGCAGATCACTTGAGGTCAGGAGTTCAAGATCAGCCTGGCCAACACAGTGAAATCCCCGTCTCTTCTCAAAGAAAATAAAATACAAAAAAAAAAAAAAAAAAAAAATTAGCTGGGCATGGTGGAGCATGCCTACAGTCCTAGCTACTCAGGAGGCTGAGGGAGGAGAATCACTTGAACCTGGGAGGTGGGGGTTGCAGTGAGCCGAGATCGCACCACTGCACTCCAGCCTGGGCGACAGAGCGAGACTCTGCATCAAAACAACAAAAACAAAAACAAAAAAACCACACAAAAAAACAGTTCACCCCTGGGGAAAAAACCACAGGTTCACACAGAAGCAAGCAGGAGATGATGGTTACGTTTATTGAGTCCTGGACTCTTTGAACTTCAAAAGCCAGCAGAGGTGGAAACTGGTAATTGTATCTGTACTGACAGACCAGGGAACTGAGGCAAGAGAGGTGAAGTGCCTGCCCTGGAAAGTTGAGAATTAACCCTTGCCTGGGGGGTGGAGAAAAACCAGGGGTGGGGGGAGCGGATCAACAAACACTGCAACTGGAAGTCCCCAGCAGGTTCCCAGGCAAACACTGGCAGAGCCCAGGACACAGGCACGGCCAGAGCTGCTCCCCGCCACCACACACACACAAACCCACACCCTCGTCCTGGCTGCCCGCCCACCCTGCTTCAGACCATCATCACGATGCGGGGAGGAGGAGGAATGTCTGCTGAGTGGATGGAGTCAGAGCTGTGCCAGGTCAGAATCCAGGGCAGGGAGTGGCTAGGAGCCGGAAGAGACCCGGACGGAAGAGCAGCCAGGCAGCCAGGAGTGTGTACAGCGGCGGCAGGGTGCCATGGTTTGGTCCTGTCATCCCAGCACTTTGGGAGGCGGAGGTGGGCAGATCACTTGAGCCTAGGAGTAGGATACCAGCCTGGGTGACTTGGCGAGACCCCCGTTAGCCAGGCATAGTGGCACATACCTGTAGTCCCAGCTACTTGGGAGGCTGAGGCAGGAGGATTGCTTGAGCCTGGGAGATGAAGGTTGCAGTGAGCTGAGATGGCGCCACTACTGCCCCACAGCCTGGGTGGCGGAGGAAGACCCTGTCTATAATTGCTGGGATTATAGGTATGAGCCGCTAGATCTGGCCAGTGACAGATTTTAGAGCATAAAGAAAAAAGAGGCCAGGCACGGTGGCTCACGCCTATAATCCCAGCACTTTGGGAGGCTGAGGTGGGCGGATCATGAGGTCAAGAGATCGAGACCATCCTGGCCAACATGGTGAAACCCCGTCTCTACTAAAACATACAAAAAAATTAGCTGGGCATGGTGGTGTGCGCCTGTAGTCCCAGCTACTCGGGAGGCTGAGGCAGGAGAATTGCTTGAACCAGGAGGCGGAGATTGCGGTGAGCTGAGATTGTGCCACTGCACTCCAGCCTGGCGCCTGGCGGCAACAAAGCAAGACTCCATCTCAAAAAAAAGAAAAAGAAAAAAGAAGCCGAGCGTGGTGGCTCATGCCTGTAATCTGAGCACTTTGGGAGACTGAGTCAGGTGGATCACCTGAGGTCAGGAGTTCAAGACCAACCTGACCAACATGGAGAAACCCCCGTCTCTAACAATACAAAAATTACCTGGGCATTGGTGCACGCCCGTGATCCCAGCTACTCGGAGGCTGAGGCATGAGAATCACTTGAACCGGGAGGCGGAGCTTTCAGCGAGCCGAAATTGTGCCACTGCACTCCAGACTGGGCAACAGAGCAAGACTCTGTCTCAGAATAACCAAATAAATAAAAAGAAAGAAGCCAGACAAAAAAGAGCATCGACTATGTGACTCCAGTTGTATAAAGTTCCGGAAAAAAGCAAAACTCATGTAGATTCTAAGTCGGCAGGTCTGTAGTTTCAGGAGGCTGGTGGGGTTTCACCGCAAAAAGGCGCGAGAGTGAACGCTGTGGGCTGACGAGAAAGTTCCATTTGCATTGCAGTTGTCATTATATGCGTGTATCCATTTGTCAAAACAGCAAACTGTGGATTTAAAATGGGCGTATTTTATTGTATGTAAATCATACCTCAGTAAGAAATAAAACAAAAACAGGATGGCAATTCTATGTTGCTAATAAGGAAATATTTACAAGGCAATTACAAGGTAGAAAAGCAAGCTATGGAACAGTGGGCTTTGCTTCAAATGGATGCTGAGGAAGAAGAAAATACACACACACACACACACACACACACACACACACACACAGATATAGTGAGGAGTTGTCAGGTCTCTTCCAGAAAGAGACTCTGGTACTGAGATCTGGTGGCGGCCAAGACAGATGAGGGAGGGGGACTTTGTACTCTACAGCCTTTGAACCTTTTGAAGTGGGCATCACGTATGTGTGTTACTTAAGTATTACACTTTCTTTTTTTGTTTGTTTGAGGGAGTTTCGCTCTGTTGCCCAGGCCGGAGTGCAGTGGTGAGATCTCGGCTCACTGCAGCCTCCACCTCCTAGGTTCAAGTGATTCTCCTGCCTCAGCCTCCCAAGTAGCTGGGATTACAGGCATGGGTCACCACACCTGGCTAATTTTGTATTTTTAGTATAGACGGAGTTTCACCATGTTGGTCAGGCTTGTCTTGAACTCCTGACCTCAGGTGATTTCCCACAGTGCTAGGATTACAGGTGTGAGCCGCCAAGCCCGGCCTCAGTATTACGCTTTAAAGTGTAATTCTTTTTTTTTTTCTCGAGATAGAGTCTCGTTCTGTTGCCCAGGTTGGAGCGCAGTGGTGTAATCTCAGTTCACTGCAACCTCTGCCTCTTGGGTTCAAGCCATTCTCCTGCCTCAGCCTCCTGAGTAACTGGGATTACAGGCAATATGACACCACACCTGGATAATTTTTTTTGTGTGTGTGTGTATTTTTACTAGAGACAAGCTTTCACCATGTTGCCCAGGCTGGCCAACTCCTGACCTCCGGTGAACCGCCTGCCTTGGCCTCCCAAGGTGCTGGGATTACAGATGCGAGCCACCCTACCCAGTCTAAGTGTAATTATTTTTTTGAGACAGAGTTTCTCTCTGTCACCCAGGCTGGGGTGCAGTGGCGCCATCATAGCTCACTGTAACCTCAACCTCCTGGGCTCAAGTGATTTTCCCACCTCAGCCCTCCAAGTGGCTGAGATCACGGGCACACACCACCAGGCCCAGTTAATTTGTAAATGTTTTGTAGAGATGGGGGTCTCTCTACGTTGCCCAGGCTGGTGAAAGTATAATTTTTATAAAGCAAACAAGGTCCGGAGCCTCTCATTGCTCTTTCTACCACCTGTTCTTTCAACAGATGTTTAAGAGATGCCTTCAGTGGCCAAGCCCTGTGCACTGGGGTGTAAACTGGTGAATGAACTGACACTATTCCTGTCCGCATGCGGCTTGCAGCCTTGTAGGAGAGGGGAGGTTAATTAGCTACTTACAAGTCAACAAGTAACTAGCTAATTGAAAAACAGAACTAAGTGCTTTGAAGGTGAAGAATAGGCTATTAGGGCAGGGAAGCCTTGCCTAGATGGGGTGGTCAGGGAGGGCTTCTCTGAGGAGGTGATACTTGAGCACAGACCTGAAGAAGGGGAAGAAACTGGCCGCACAAACGCCTGGGAGAGGAACATTCTGACAGAGGGAATAGTCAGTGCAAAGGCCTCGAGGTGGGACAGAGCTTGTTGGGTTGGGGAACAGCAGGGAGGCCAGAGTGGGGTGAAGAGAATGAAGAGGAGATGAGGTCAGCCAGAGGATGCGGCAGCTCTTTGAGGGGGTTCTTAGGAAACCAACTACTCCATGCAGATATGTTGTACGAAGTGTCCATGGGGGTGACGCCAGTGGAAGCTGGATGTGCAGCCTGGAGTTGAGAGAGGGATCCGGGCTGAGATGAAAATCTGGGAAGCGTCACCTTTTCGACAACCAGGGGACTGAATGAAATAATAAAAACTGGCTGAGGCCGGGCGCGGTGACTCATGCCTGTAATCCTAGCACTTTGGGAGACCGAGGCAGGTGGATCACTTGAGGTCAGGGGTTCAAGACCAGCCTGGCCAACTTGGCGGAACCCCTTTCTGCTAAAGATACAAAAATTAGCCAGGTGTGATGGTGCGTGCCTATAATCCCAGCTACTCAGGAGGCCGAGGCAGGGAATTGCTTGAGCCTGGGAGGCAGAGGTTGCAGTGAGCTGAGATCGCACCACTGTACTCCAGCCTGGGCAACAGAGTGAGACTCTGTCTCAACAAAACAAAACAAAACAAAAAAAGCTGGCCTGGCGCAGTGGCTGTAATGAGAGCATTTTGGGAGGCTGAGGTGGGAGGATGGCTTGAGCTCAAGAGTTTGAGACCAGCCCAGGCAACACAGCAAGACCCCTGTGTCCACAAAAACCAAACAAAAAAACACCCATATGTGGTGGCACGTGCCTGTGGTTCCACCTACTTGGGTGGCTGATGTGGGAGGATGGCTTGTGCCTGGGAGGTTGAGGCTGCAGTGAGCCAAGATCGCACCATTGCACTCCAGCCTGGGTAACAGAGACTGTCTCAACAAAACCAAACCAAACCAGTCACCTGTTGTAAGGCACGCAGGCTTTTCTCTGCCTGACGAGATGGATTGGTGATTGTTCTCTATTGGTACATAGAAAGAGAGCTGGGCCGTTACCAGGCCACGTACACTTCCCTCCACCACTATTCCCTATCACGCCCTGTTCTGTTTCTCACACTCAGCATGCTTTGTAAATACATCTGAGCGTGCGGCTGTGTTCACTGGGTCACAATCTCTCACCCTGCCTGGATGCCACCCTCACCAGGGAGGGCCTTGGTCTGTTTGTCATCTGTCCCCAGCTCAGGGCTGACATGACGTTGCCCTGCTTGCTGGGCAGGGAGGGCAGGAAGGCCCAGCTGGGCGGCGGGAGGAAGAGCCTCTGACCCACCGCATCCAACCTGCCCAAGCCTAGATCCCACCGCACCTGCTGCAAAACCTGTCACCCCCAGGAGTCAGCACATCCCGGGGCCCAAGCCCGCTGGTAGAGGGAGAAGGGCCGGTGTCCTGGAGGTGGGGCACCTAGGGCTGGGGGAGAGATCCTGGGCTCTCTATCAGGGCTGTGGAGGAAAGTGTAGCCAGGTCGGGAGAGGTAGGGGGTGGAAGAAAGGTGGGCTGGGGTGGGTGTTGCCTGCCCCAGATACAAACCACAGTGGTTTGTGAGGTGGAGGGGCAGTGAGCCCACTTCACCCTGCAGGGGGCGACAGAGAGGCAGGAATGAGGTTGGGTAGAAGGAGGGAATAGTACAGGGAGAGGCAGGGAGAGCAGAAACCAGAAATCCCAACACTTTGGAGGCTGAAGCGAGCAGATCACTTGAAATCAGGAGTTCAGAACCAGCCTGGGCAACATGATGAAACCCTATACAAAATAGAAAAATTAGCCAGGCATTGTGGCTCGTGCCTGTAATCCCAGCTACTCAGGAGGCTGAGGCAGGAGTGACTTGAACCCAAGAGGTGGAGGCTGCAGTGAGCCGAGATCTTACCACTGCACTCCAGTCTGGGTGAGAGTGAGATTTTTGTCTCAAAAAAAAAAAAAAAAAAAAAAAAGGCAGAGAGAGAGGAAACAGGGAGTTCACTTTTGTATAATCCAGCAGTCCCCAAGCGTGAGTCTAGGCTGCGCCCATGTCCCCCAAGTGCAGTCCAGGGCCCTACTTACTGCCCCATCTCTTCCCCAGCCAACACCACTCCTCTCTGAGTCTCCTCTGCACACCCGAGGGTGACAGTCTCCGTTTCGGAGTCTGCGGCTTGGGGCCTGCTCTCCTTCGGTGACCGGCCACCTGGGAAGACACAGGTGCTTTTCTGTTCGTAACTGTGGTCCCGGGAGTGGGGTAGTGAAGGGAGCCCTGACCAACTTCTCCGTGTGGTGTGCTGAGGATGGACAGGAACTCCCAGGCCCGATGCCAGGATTCAAATCCCGCCTCTATCGCTTTCTGGCTGTGCAACCTCAGGCTGATGTCTTTGCTCCTCTTATCTGTGAAGCAGGCTGAGGAAGGTGCAATACCTCCGCAGAAGGCGGTGAGGAGGGCCTCATTTTCTGGGCTGCGATCACAAATTCCAAACAAGGTGGCTTGAAACAGCAGCCTGTATTCTCTCAGTTCTGGTTTTTCTTGTTTTGTTTTGTTTTGTTTTTTTGAGATGGAGTCTTGCTCTGTCACCCAGGTTGGAGTGCAGTGGCACAATCTGGGCTCACTGCAACCTCCACGTCCCAGGTTCAAGCAATTCTCCTGCCTCAGCCTCCTGAGTAGCTGGGATTACAGGTGTGCACCACCATGCCGGCTAATTTTTGTTATTTTAGTAGAGATGGAGTTTCACCATGTTGGTGGGCTGGTCTTGATCTCCTGACCTTGTGATCCGCCTGCCTCGGCCTACCAAAGTGCTGCGATTACAGGCGTGAGCCACCACACCTGGCTTTTTTTGTTTTTTTTAGATGGAGTCTCATTCTGTCACCCCAGGCTGGACTGCAGTAGTGTGATGTTGGCTCACTGCAACCTCCACCTCCCTGTTCAAGTGATTCTCCTGCTTCAGCCTCCTGAATAGCTGCGATTACAGGCGCCTGCCACCACACCTGGATACTTTTTGTGTTTTTAGTAGAGACAGGGTTTCACCATGTTGGCTAGGCTGGTTTCGAACTTCTGGCCTCAAGTGATCCACCTGCCTCAGCCTCCCAAAGTGCTAGAATTGCAGGAATGAGCCTGCATGCCTGGCTGTATACTCTCAGTTCTGGAAGCTGAAGTCTGAAGTGCAGGTGTGGACACGGCCCTCCTCCCTCTGAAGCCTTCAGGGCAGAATGCTTCCTGGCCCCTTCTGGCTTCTGGAAGGCCCCTGGCATTTCCTGACTCACAGCTGCATGTGTGTAACCTACGTCTGGTGCTCACGTGGGCTGCTTCTCGTGCGCCCCAAACCCCCCTCTGCATTTCTCTACGGGATGCTTTTCAGTAGATTAGGGCCCACCTGCATCCACCAGGGTGACCTCATTTCCAGACCCGTAACTCAGGACACATCTGCAGAGACCCTTTTTCCAAATAAGGCTACACTCATAGATTCTCCGTGGACGTATCTTTTTTTTTGTGGCGGGGGTGGGGAGGGAGGACCTATCTTTTTTTTGGAGAGGGAAACATATCTTTTTCTTCAGGGGACCAGTAACCACTACAGGGGTTAAATGGGCCAAAACTAGGAGCTTAGCAAAGCTCCTGAACACAGCCAGACTTTGATCAATGGCTTTTTAAAATTATTTTTATTTTTCTTTTTTTCTTTTTTTTTTTGTTGTTGTTGTTAAGATGGGATTTCACCATGTTGGTCAGGCTGGTCTTGAACTCCCGACCTCAGGTGATCCTCCCGCCTTGGCCTCCAAAGTGCTTGGATTACAGGCATGAGCCACCAGGCCCGGCCTGTTTTTTGTTTTTTTGAGACAGTTTCGCTTGTTGCCCAGGCTGGAGTGCAATGGCATGATCTTGGCTCACTACAACCTTCACTTCCCGGGTTCAGGCAATTCTTCTGGCTCAGCCTCCCAAGTAGTTGGGATTACAGGCACCTGCTACCATGCCTGGCTAATTTTTGTGTTTTTAGTAGAGACAGGGTTTTGCTTTGTTGCCCAGGCTTGTCTCAAACTCCTGGCCTCGAGTGATCTGCCTGCCTTGGCCTCCCAAAGTGTTGGGATTATAGGCGTGAGCTGCCGCCCCAGCCCCCAGCACGGTTATTAAATCTCCTTACACATCTGGGTCTGCCTCTGGGTTTTCTGTCACTAAATCAGAATTTCCAGGGTGAAGCCCAGCTAATCTAATGAATAGCAAGAGTGGAGAATCCTGACTGTATGGTAATAGAATTTGTGTAGACACACAGCGGCCCAGAATAAAAACTACATTTCCCAAACTCCTTTGCCTCTGGGTGCAGTTGCTTGACTAAGCTCTGGCCAATGAAGCAGTGGTGAACCCTCTGGGTCAGTCCTTAAAGAGGAGTGCCCTCCTCTCCCTGTGCCCGCTTCTGGGCATAAGGAGTCCTCTAATACCACCGGGGAGAGTCAGGTGTCCCAGGAGGAAGGAAAAAGATGGAAGGAGCCCAGGGTACTGATGACTCGCAATCCCACACAGGTGGGCCTCTTACAAGGGAGAGAAGTTGTGGATCGCAGGGTTCCCAAACCTGAGTGGGCACCAGCCCACCCCGGAGGGCGCGTTAAATACAGATCACTAGGCCCCACCAGTGTCTGATGCAGCTGGGGTGGGGCCCGGGGATTTATCTGTGTGTCCAGTACGTGCCCAGGGATGCTGCTGGTCTGGGAACCACATTGTGAGAACCTGGGTCTGACCTGGTTGCACTGTTTATTTTGGGTCTCTGTAAACACACCTCCAGCCCCCGGACAGGCAAATCCAGCCGAGTGTGATTCATTCCCGTGCAGTGCCTTGGCTGGTCAATTAAATGTGGGCAGAGTGGATCCTCTGGAGCCGCCCTGTCCTAAGCGATGTCCTGTTCCGCTCCGGGTGGATGCCTGAAACACGGATCTGTAGATTCCTAGGTTGGTGGGTGTAGGGTCTGCAGTGGAGGCTCCTGGGTGAGAGGACAGGGCGGGAAGCTGGAATTGGCCATTCTGCTCTGGACAGGCAGAGGTGAGAGTGGCGTTTTGGGGTCTGGGGAATGCCATTGGCCCCTTCTGTTGCTGCAACCACACAGGTGGCAGCAGCCTCCTGCCTTTAACGATCGCTGGGCACCTGGCCCTATGCAGCTCCTCCAGCCTTATCAAAGCTTTGTAATGATCCAACCACCTGTGCTAAATCCCCGCCATTGAAACAACTCTAGCTGGGGTCTGTTTTCCTGGCTCCTGGCGGGATCCCCTTTTGCACCGGCAGCAGCAGCAGGAGGCACAGGCAGAGGAACGGGGCCTCGGGCAGCTTTTGTGTCATGGCCACCCAGAACCATGCCTTCAAACTGCAGTCAGTGGGCCAGGCACGGTGGCTCATGCCTGTAATCCCAGCACTTTGTGGGGCTGAAGCCAGAGGACAGCTTGAGGCCAGGAGTTCGAGACCAGCCTGGGCAACACAGTAACATCTAGTCTCTCTAAAAGCACAAAACGAAGCAAACCTACAGTGAGTGACTGAAGGCACCAAAACCAGCAGTCACTGTGGGGTCACAGATGTGACTGGGCAAGGGACCTCCCATCTCCAAGCCTGTGGTTTCTTCACCGAGCTGTTCTCGGTGTCCGTGGGGTTGCTGGGCACCCAGGCGGTGAGCCTCATGTTTCTGAGACGCTCTGTGGAAGTAAAAGTTCCTCTTCAAAGTTTCCTTTCTTGTTAAAGAACAAATTTGCTAGTAACTCTGTTAAACTGTATCCTATGTAGCTGCTAAACACGCCATGCTTACAGGCACGTATTAGATTCTATGTCCTTAACAAAAATATCTGTTCTGGATGTGCTCACAGGCATGTCCCAGCTCACAGCCTATGCCCCTTAACTGTTTAGAAAAGTTTTAAGTTGTTAGCCAATTGGGTTTTTGTTTAGATTGTGAGGTCTGGCTCCAGCCAATGGAGATCAGACCCAGCAGTAAAGACGACCCCAAATGCGTAAGGGATAAAGAAGGTTGCTTTTCCTTTGTTGGTTGTTCTCTAGTGGCAAAATGGCTAGCGAGGGTACCCTTCCTGCAGTGCAGAAAGTAAACTTTGCTGGCCAGGCGCGGTGGCTCACGCCTGTAATCCCAGCACTTTGGGAGGCGGAGGCAGGTGGATCACGAGGTCAAGAGATCGAGACCATCCTGGTCAACATGGTGAAACCCCGTTTCTACTAAAAATACAAAAAATTAGCTGGGCACGGTGGCGCGTGCCTGTAATCCCAGCTACGCAGGAGGCTGAGGCAGGAGAATTGCCTGAACCCAGGAGGCGGAGGTTGCGGTGAGCCGAGATCACGCCATTGCACTTCAGCCTGGGTAACAAGAGGGAAACTCCGTCTCAAAAAAAAAAAAAAAGAAAGTAAACTTTGCTGAAAGATCCTTTGTCTCAGTGCTAATTTTTCTTTGTGGCACGGAGCATGTTTCCAGCAAGTTCAGTTCTTCACCGTCCTCATCTGGGTCTGGAGCTAAACCACCTCTTTCCCCCGTTTCTGGAACAACTTGTACATGGTAGGAGGAATTACCTGCTCCTTCAGAGTGTGGTAAATCTCATTTGAAAGTGGACTCGAGCCTGAAGATTTTTATTCTGGAGTGTGTGCAGTGAGGAGACAGTTATTTTGGTCTTGTTTTCTATTTCTTCTTCTGCCAATGTTAGCATTTTTTTTTTCCAGAAAGGCGTCCACCTCACCTAGGCCTCCAACACACTGCAGAGCACAGCTGCTTGCACAGCTGGATTTACTCTGATAATCCATGTAGGCTGTGTCTGCACTTGGCACAGGCCCTGCCACACACAGTGCCCCGATTCTCGGGTCAGGACCTGTGCAGGGCGGGGCCCTGGCAGTGGAGGGCCAGAGGCATGGACTAACCTGGAATCTGCCGTGGCTACTCACTTCCTGACAGGACCAGCTGAGGTCTCTGGTGCCAAGGGGATGGAGGCTCACTCCTGGCTCTTCCCCTGCCCCACTGCCTGCCTGGGAACAATGCAGGAGGTGAGGCCTGGCATTCTGGTTGAAGTGCCAGAATGTAGCGGCAGCAGTGGTGGCATGGCTACCTCCATGCCAGTCCGATCCCCTCAGCGTGGGCTCAGCCCAGGGCTCTTGCGTGGAGGGATGCACTTCACAGGGGGTCTCTCCGCAGCCAGCAGCTCCAGTCCAGCCAGCTTCAGTTAATCCCCCCAAAGCCCATCTGCCCACTGACCAATGTGCCAAATGGCCTTAAATTTACTAACTCACGTTAGCTCCTACCTACCAAACGTGCTCAAGACAGCCTTTAAAAGGTTCCAGGAGGCTGGGCGTGGTGGGTCACGCCTGTAATCCCAGCACTTTGGGAGGCCGAGGTAGGTGGGTCACGAGGTCAGGAGATCGAGACCATCCTGGCCAACATGGTGAAACCCCGTCTCTACTAAAAATACAAAAATGAGCTGAGCGTGGTGGTGTGCGCCTGTCGTCTCAGCTACTCAGGAGGCTGAGGCAGGAGAATCGCTTGAACCTGGGAGGTGGGGTTTGCAGTGAGCTGAGATCATACTGCTGCACTCCAGCCTGGGCAACAGAGCGAGACTCTGTCTCAAAAAAAAAAAAAAACTTCCAGGAAATTGCAGATTTGGCAAACTGGGACCAGTTTGCACATGGACTGTGGCAAACTGGCTGCTTCCAGGGGTGGGACAATCCTGTCCCATTCTGGGAAGTGGTGGGTGGGTGGGGGGCTTACAGGCTGCTCCGACCAGAACTCCCCACGCCCCGCCCCACCCTTGCCCTGCCTTGGCTGGGATCATGGTTTGCTCTTCCAGATCCAGAACCTATCTCTGTGAATTCCCACCCAAGACGCCAGACAGGGTCCCCCCACACACCAGACACACAAAACAAGACAACGTTTTAATTGTAAAACTAACTTGAGGCAGGGATGGGCGGGCCGGGGCTGCACTGGCTGGGCAGGAACCTGGTTCTTCAGGCAGTGGTTCTGCCTGTGCCACCCTGCAGGACAGGGACCATCTGTCCCCCAGTGGGGACAGGGGCTAGAGTGTTATAAAATGACAATATAAATAGACTTCTAGAAAAGAGGAGGCTGGCCAGGTGCAGTAGTCATTTGATGCAGAGGCTGGGAGAGGGTGGGGGACGCTGACCCATCTCCCCATCCAGCCACAGAAAGGGGGTGCAGGGCTACGGGAAAAGGCCACTCTTCGGACATTCATGATCGACCCCCACAATGGCTCAGGGGGAGAGGGGGCTGGGTGTCAGGCAAGGCGCCAGACACCCCCTTGCAGGCTGGAGGACAGGTGGCTGGACCTCAGCACACACGCACATGCACACTCACACACGTGCACACACTTGCACACACACGCTCACTGCTTAGTGTTCCCTCCACCCCCAGCGACCCCCACTGCAGATTTCCAGCAATGGGAGGCCACTGTCCTTCCTGGAAACAGAACAGCAGGGAGGGCCTGTCCCAGAGGGTGGAGGTCCTGGGAGCCTCACTTGCTCCCATGAGTCCCTGTGTTTTTCTAAAAGTCACGAGATCAAAACCGGAGTTCAGTAGTAGGGTCCCATCTACCCCCAGCAAGGAGGGTGGTGCCACGCGGAGCATCTCCTGGGCTGGGAGGAGTGGAAGGGCTGGCCCCCTACTGGCCTCGGTGGGGTGGGGGTGACCCGGGGGGCTCTTTGGTCGAGGGGTGGGGTGCTGGGCCTCATCTGGTGCGGTTCTGGCGCATGAGGGGCACGATGCTGGAGGGCGGTCCTGCCTTGGCCAGGAATGGGTGCTTCAGCAGCTCGGCAGCCGTGGCCCGCTGAGTGGGGTCCCGCACCAGCAGGCGGTCCAGGAAGCCCTTCAGGGAAGGCGACACCTGTTGGGGAGGGAGGGAGGGTCAGG
Source organism: Saguinus oedipus (assembly GCA_031835075.1). Classification (NCBI taxonomy): domain Eukaryota; kingdom Metazoa; phylum Chordata; class Mammalia; order Primates; family Cebidae; genus Saguinus; species Saguinus oedipus. The sequence continues at coordinate 42,040,840 of CM063187.1, read as the reverse complement.
GGGCAAAGGTCCCCAATGCTCGTTTGCTGTGGGGCCACAGTTTCCTTTTCCGTCAAGTCAGCTGGCAGCATGTACTGTGCAGGGACAGGGCAGAAGTCACGGGTGTCCAGAGCTTCGGGTGTAGACAGGACAGGGACAGTGATGGCGCCTGGGATGGTGCTGTGTGGCCCCAGAGGAAGCGACAAACCCCCAGGGGCTCAGGTACTCCCTATTTCCATGGCTTAACAAGGAGCTGGAGGCAACTGGGCCCCAGAGGTACCCCTTTCCCTGCCGGTGAATCCTCCACCAGGAAGGTCCCAGCCCCGTCCTCCACCTCTAAACGTGCAGATCTCTCTAGGGCCGGGCAGCTCCAGGGCAACCGTGAGGGTGCAGGGGGCTTGTGGCTCTGCTGCCTCTGTCGCCCAGGCCCCACAGAGGGGTCTGCACAGATACACATGGCTCGGGGTGGGGGCCCAGTACAGAGTGCCATCCCAGGCGCCATCGCCATCCCCATACCATCTACACCCTACACTCCTCCTGGTGACCCGCCAGCTGGTACACGGTTTCCTGGCCAGAGCGGGGCCCACCTTGTGTAGGTTCTTCAGTCGGGGTGGCAGGTTGTCCCGAATCATCTTCATGGCTTTGAGGGGTGGCTCATTGAAGTAGGGGGGCTCTCCGTCCACCATCTCGATCACCATTATCCCCAGCGACCAGATGTCCACCTGGGGCGGGGGAAGGAACAGCAGGGCTGAGCTGCAGGGGGATGGTGGGTCCTGGGGAGGCCCCAGCGCCGTCTCTGCCTCTGCCACCTGGAGTCCTTGGCCCAGAACTCCCTCTTGGGCGCCCAGCCAGCAGTTCACGTGCTAATCCTCCAGGGAGCCCTGAAGAAAGCTGCCCACCCAGCACCCATCCCTCTTCTTTCTGCCAACTGCCCCCAGGTCCCCTCCCACCCTCAGCCCACGTAGCATCCAGTGGTGGGTTCAGGACCCAGGTGGCCTCTTCACCATAGTTGAGACACAGTGATTGGTTCAGAAACAGGTACATGACCCAGGCTAAGCCAATCAGAGCCAAGCTGAGGACTTTACCCAAAACACGCAGGGAAAGGGGAGCCCATAGGTGGGAGACATTTCCCAGAGCTGCTGGGGCACACTCTGCTCCCACAAAGGGAAAGTGGTCTGCATGAAGGTATCACTCAGAAATCAGAGCCAAGGTTGGGAGCAGTGGCTCATGGCTGTAATCCCAGCACTTTGGGAGGCCGAGGCAGGAAGATCACCTGAGGTCAGGAATTGGAGACCACCCTGGCCAACATGGTGAAACCCTGTCTCTACTAAAAATACAAAAATTAGCCGGGCATGGTGGCAAGCACCTGTAATCCCAGCTACTCAGGAGGCTGAGGCAGGAGAATCACTTGAACGCCCCTGCTCGCCGTTCCACTGTGCCAGCTCTGCTGACCCCACTGCCTCTGCCCTGCCCCAGGTGAATCACTTGAACTTGGGAGAGTTTTACACAACTGCACTCCAGCCTGGGCAACAGAGTGAGACTCCATTTCAAAAAGAAAGAAAAGAATGAATAAATGAATGAATGGATGGATGAACATACGCACGCCTGCAGTACCTCGTCGTCCAGAGCCATTCCCGGAAACCACTCCCCAGGATGAGTCCCACCTCCCGCCAACACTGCAGCTGGACGAGAGCTCCCGACCGAAAGACAACCTAGCCACCCTGGGGCTCACCTCTGGCCCATAGGGAAGGCGGGAGATGAGTTCTGGGGCCATCCAGTAGGGCGTGCCGACCAGCGACTTCCTCCGGGGCACTTCCTTGCTCACCTGGGCGCAGAACCCGAAGTCTGACAGCTTCACCTGGGGCAGGGCAGAGGCAGTGGGGTCAGCAGAGCTGGCACAGTGGAATGGCGAGCAGGGGCATCCGCCTGTGTAATCCCTCAGCTTCAGACACAATGTGTGGCCCAGAGGTCAGAGCTGGGCTCCAGAGCCAGACCACTGGGGAGCTCTAGCACCTCCCGGACAGGGCCCTCCGGCGAGTCACCTCCCACAGGATCGCCCCATCTCCCTCCTTGACACCCTCTGGGGCCCTTGGGGACGGTAGCCTGAGTACTGCAGACAGCAAAGGCCAGGCGGGGCTGGGAACGGGTGGCCCTGAAGCCTGTGCCCTGCGGCCCTACGGCCCTGGAGAGTCTAGAGTTGGGTTGGAGAGGAAGGTAGCCCTGTTCTGGGGCCGTGAGGGGCCACAGCCTGCCTCTATAACAACCAGGCCCCCCACACCTTCTTACGAACTGTGGACCCCTTTATGATTTTTTTTTTTTGAGACGGAGTCTTGTTCTGTCGCCCAGGCTGGAGTGCAATGGTGAAATCCTGGCTCACTGCAGCCTCCACCTTCCAGGTTCAAGCAATTCTGCCTCAGCCTCCCAAGTAGCTGGGATTACCAAGTAGCTGGGATTATAGGCGACTGCCACCACGCCCAGCTAATTTTTTATATTTTTAGTAGAGACAGGGTTTCACTATGTTGGTCAGGGTGGTCTCGAACTCCTGACCTTGTGATCCTCCCACCTCGGCCTCCCAAAATGCTGGGATTATAGGTGTGAACCACTGCACCTGGCCCCCTTTCCAAATTCTGAGGATCTCTATGGGTCTTCTTGTCTCCAGAGAACACCTCCACAACCATGGGAGGACAATCTCAGGTGGCCTACAGATGTCACCCCCAAAACACATCTGCAGACATCCTGAGATTTCCACAGACTGTCATTGAAACAGAGCTCTCTCTGCCTCTGCCTAGACTGACTGGTGGGGCTTTATTTTCCTTGGAGGAAGGGATGGAGTCATCTACTTCTGCAAGAATTTCGTTGGAGTCAAGGGCCCTTTCCTACAGAAAGTCAGGTCCACCCTGCATTATAAATGCCACAAAATCTCCAAAGCTTGGGAGACAAGGCTGGGTTCATGGCCCAACCTGGGTGCTGGGCAGGCAGCGGCTTTTCAGTGGAGGGAAAAGCCTGCAGCGGGGGCTTCCCTGTTTGCCCAGATCCCTGCCCCTGGGCCTAGCATCCTGTGCTGACAGCAGAGCCCCCACCAGCCGGTGCCCTCCCACTGCACAGAGCCCCCACCAGCCTGTGTCCCCCCACTGCACAGAGCCCCCACCAGCCTGTCCCCCCACTGCACAGAGCCCTCACCAGCCTGTGTCCCCCCACTGCACAGAGCCCCCACCAGCCTGTATCCCCCCACTACACAGAGCCCCTACCAGCCTGTGTCCTCCCACTGCAGAGCCCCCACCACCCTGTGTCCCCCCACTGCACAGAGCCCCCACCAGCCTGTGTCCTCCCACTGCACAGAGCCTTCACCAGCCTGTGCCTTCCCACTGCAGAGCCCTCACCAGCCTGTGCCCTCCCACTGCACAGAGCCCTCACCAGCCTGTGCCCTCCCACTGCACAGAGCCCTCACCAGCCTGTGCCCTCCCACTGCACAGAGCCCTCACCAGCCTGTGCCCTCCCACTGCACAGAGCCCCCACCAGCCTGTGTCCTCCCACTGCACAGAGCCCTCACCAGCCTGTGCCTTCCCACTGCACAGAGCCCTCACCAGCCTGTGCCCTCCCACTGCACAGAGACCTCACCAGCCTGTGTCCCCCCACTGCACAGAGCCCCCACCAGCCTGTGTCCTCCCACTAGAGAGCTCCCACCAGCCTGTGTCCTCCCACTACACAGAGCCCTTACCAGCCTGTGCCCTCCCCTGGCACAGAGCCCCCACCGAGCTTGAGCCCGACTCTGGGCTGCATGAGGGATAGATGAAGTTCTGGTTCCTCAAGACACAGGCCTAGGGGATCGAGCCCACCTACCCTCAAAGGGGATGGGGAGAGGGAGGGAAGCCCTGCAGTGGGAACCCTGATCCCCCAGAGCCCACCGTCTGTCCCCTCACCCTGCCGTCATGGGTCAGCAGGATCGAGTCGCTCTTGATGTCCCGGTGGATGACGCCCTGGGCATGGAGCACTGATAGGGCCTGCAGCACTGCCAGGCACACGGCTGCAATCTGCTCCTCGTTCATCCTGCGGGCGGGGGGTAAGCAGGCAGGTGGATAGCCCCCCCGGGGCTGACGGGGATGAAGCCCTGCCTTGGGCTGGGAGGAACCTGAGACAGGAGTGGGGCTTGACCCCACTCTGGAGCTGGAGGAATGGAAGACACAACCCCATGCCCGAGGGGCCGAGGGGGACGCAGCATGGCTGGTTTGGAGATGTGGCCCCACCCCGAGCAGTCTGGAGGGGACCTGATCATGTCACAGGAGGAGTCTGAGGCCCCGGCAGTACCTGGTGTGCGTGACAATGTCCGTGAGGGCGCCTCCTTCCAGGAACTCCATGACTACCCAGAGCTCGTCCCCCACCAGGTAGCTATTGTACATCTCCACCACGTTCTCATGCTGATAGTCCCGCATGATCACCACCTGTGCAGGGGCCGGGTCAGCGTGGAGGGGGCGGAAGGGGGGCCGGAGGGCTGCCCAGGCCCGCCTCAGACCCAGTCGCCGCTGTCCCCCAGGTCCCCTGCTGTTCTACACTGAGCTTATGCTCATGCGGCCACCTGGACTGCCCTCCCTACTACTGCCACAGCCACGTGAGCCTCAGAGGCAGCCTGAAGCCCACGCCTCCCTTCTGGGTGCACTCCCCCGGGACCATGCCCATCCAGGTGAGTCCTGGGCTGGTGCTGGGGGTAGGTGGGAAGAGCATTCGAGCTCAGGGCTGAGACCCCGGACAAGCAGGTATCGGGCAAGCATGAGAGAAGAGGCGTGCGCCTGGGGGCAGATGAGGAGCCAGGTGAGGAGATCCTGGTACAGCCGGCTGCTGTGATGCATGGCGAGTCGAGAGGGGCCTCATACACCCGGCAAAGGGGCCCATTCTTGTCAGGGTGCTGCGGGGCACTGCCAGGGTAAGGTGGGATGGGGATGGGGTGGGCCTGAACGTGAGAAACTTCTTGGTGGCTGTGTGGTGCTGAGGGGATGCCCGAGTGGAGGCCGGGGCAGGGCCTGGAGTGGGAGACGATGTGCTGTGCAGACCGGGTGAGGAGCGGTCGGCCGGGGGCTGACAGGCTGGGGCGGGGCACGGGGAACCCAGGAGGGGCAGGTCTGGAGGACACTGTACCCTGGAGCCCAGGTGGGCCCCAGTGGGTGCAAAGGGCCTGGAAGACACTGGGTGGGAGGTCAGTGGGCCAAGGAACCCTGGGTCTGGGGCTCAGGGACACAGATGTGGGTGAGGACGCTGTGAGGATAGAGGCAGGGGCCTACCTGGGGTGCAGATGGCCTGGGGGTGAGGAGGAGTGAGGGAAGGAGGGGAGCAGGGGAGCCTGGCCCAGCACAGAGGAGTGCAGGGAGAGGAGGGAGGGCAGGGCGGGAGGACAGCAGGGCAGCAGCTCCCGCACCTCGTTGAAGAGCAGCTCGCGCCTCTGCTGCTTGCGCAGGTCCATCTTCTTGACGGCCACCAGCTTGCCCGAGCTGCGCACGGTGGCGATGCACACGATGCCTGTGGAGCCCTCGCCAATCTTGATGAAGTTGTCCAGGTAGGATCGGGGGTCGCCCGGGTCCACCACCAGCTGCAGGGCAGCCCGGAACTGCTCATGGGATACACGCTGTGGCTCCCGCTGTGGCGAGCGGGGGCCAGGGGGCCCGGGAACAGCAGGGGCGGTGGGGGCAGCAGAGGCGCGGGCTGGAGGGGCCAGTTGGGGCTCCGAGGCGTGGGGACCCAGCACTCCAGGGCTGGGGGCGCCTCGGGCTCGGGCGGGAGGCCGGGAGGAGGAGGAGGACTGGGGGACGGCCAGGCTACCCGCTGATGGCCCGTTAGGGGCCACGTTGTGAGGCTCCCCCTGAAACAGAAGAGAGAGATAACTGTCAGTGAGGGGTGCCTGGGGCCAGCTCTGCTCCCTAAGCAGGGGAGAGGCCCAGCGATGGGACAGACACATGGGTGGTCAGGATGAGATGCACGGTGGGTGGGGCGGGGCTGGAAGGTAGGGACAGGGGAGCAACAGGCAGGGGACCTCGGGGCCCTGGGGTGGGGGACGGGTTACCTGGGCACCCCGGGATGGGTGGTCGGTGTCAGCCCTCGGGTAGGTGTTAAAGGGCCGGCCAGCTGCCAGTTTCGCCCCACTGGCCAGACCAGCAGGCTGAGGGATGCCGACGTCAGGCCCAGAGAGGGGGCGTTTGTCCCGGGAGGACTCCTGGGGGTCCCCTGAGCCCTCCCTGGAAGACTTGGGCCTCTTCTCTGGCCCCGCCCGTCGCCTGTCACCACTGCCGCCACCCGCCTCGCTGTGACCGGCGATCCGGCCTCGACTGCCTGCCTTCCCTGGGATTGCTCTGGCCGTGGCGGCCGGCTCCTCCGGTATCCCATTTTCCTGGCGGGCACGGGCGGGCGGTGGCGGGCTGTCTCTCCGCAGGGAGTTGGAGCGTGTCACCGACATGTTCTCAAACTCGCCCAGCAGCAGTGTGAGGGCCCCATCCTTGGCACCTTTGCTGCCCCGCACGATGGTCTGGGGTCCCGGGCAATGGTGGGTGGGGGCCCGGCAAGGAGTGGGGCACACAGGACGGGCATCCAACACGCAGGGACAGGACAGCACGACACACACAGAGACAAGACAGAGACGCAATGAGGAGATGCCGTGACGATGGCATGGGCAGTGGCCCCTCCCCCGCCGGGATGCAGCTGCAGGGTTAGAGAAGTGATGGCTCCGGCCAGGGTGCTGCCTCTCTGGGTTGGGTGGGACCCCGGAGAGGCACCCCTTGTTTTTCTCCTGTTCCCCAAATGGGTGGCACAGTTCTGCCCTGTGGGATTGAGGGGAGGGAGGGCAGAAGCTGACCCACCCCATAATCAGGCTGAGGGCTACAAATTACAGGATGCTGGGGCTAGGCCTGGGCTGGCACTTCCTCCCCTGTGGGCGCCAGCGTTCGTGAGCCCCAAAACCACACTCTCTGCTCCCATGAAGGACAAGGGTGGGGGTAGTCACAAATGCCTGGTCCCAAAGTAGAGGGCGAGGGTGTTCCAGGAGCCAGGTGCCAAATAGAAATGCATGTGGGAACCAGGCAGGGCGTCCAGGGCGTCCCGAGTCCCCCCGTCCCCACCCACCATGGTCTGAGTTGTGTCATACAGGGCCCCTCTGCCCCCTGCTCCATTTCCAGGCACACGGGTGTCCTCGCTGCTCTGCCCTCTCCTGCCCTGCTCCAGGGCCTCTGCCCTGGCTGCTCCTAACCTAACCCCAACCTAACCCTAAACCCTAAACCCTAACCCTAACCCTAACACTAACCCCTTGATCGTTCCAAGCTGATGCCTGGAATGTCAGCTCCCAGGGTCCCTGTGGCTCCCTCTCCACTCTTTCAGGTGTTTGCTCAAGCTCCCGCTGGCTGCCCGTCATCTAAAATGCCAGCCCCTGCCCTGCCTGTATTCCACCTAGAGTGCCTGACAGTGGCCGCCATGGGGCACGCAGGCATCTGTCTGCTTCTGGCTCTGCCCGGTGCACTCTCCTGGGGGCAGGGATTGTTTTTTCCTGTCTGCTTTGGGTCTTGCTATATCTCAGCATCTAGACCAGCATCTGGCGCACAGCGGGGGATCAATGGACTTTTGCTAAACCAGGCACTGATGAGGTGGTTGCGCAGGGGCCGCAGTGAGCTGAGAACACGGGTCCAGCTGACGGGAACCCTGCCCGGGGCTGCCAGGCATCTGCAGCTGGAGGCCTGCCTCTAATGTGCAGCAAACACTGATCCCACAAAACCCGTGACCTGCTGCTGCCCCATCTCTTCTGGCCATGGCTGTCTGCCTAAAGCCGGGCCTTGCCCAGGGGCCCCAGGAAAGCAAGGTGGACACAAGGCCAGACTTTGCTGTTAGAACAGGGGGTTGAGGCCAGGTACGATGGCTCACCCCTATAATCCCAACACCTCGGGGAGGCTGAGGTGAGAGGATCACCTGAGGTCAGGAGTTCAAGACCATCCTGGCCAACATGGCAAAACGATCTCCACTAAAAATATAAAAATTAGCTGGGCACAGTGGTGGGCGCCTATAATCCCAGCATTTTGGGAGGCCAAGGCGGGAGGATCACCTGAGGTCAGGAGTTCGAGACCAGCCTGGCCAACATGGTGAAACCCCATCTCTACTAAAAATACAAAAATTAGCTGGGCATGATGGTAGACTGTAATCCCTTGGGAGCTACTCCGGAGGGTGAGGCAGGAGAATCACTTGAACCCAGGAGGCGAAGGTTGCAGTGAGCCAAGATCGCAGTGCCACTGCACTCCAGCCTAGGAGACAGAGTGGAACTCTGTCTCAAAACAAAACAAAACAAAACAAAAACCAGGGAGTGGAGAGGGCCCTAGGAGACCTGGGGCCTGGCCAAGGGCAGCAAACACAAGTGCCCATGGGGCCCCAGGTCAGTGCTGGCCACGAGGCCCTGTGTGTGAATTCAGGTGCCCTATTTCCTGGTGGAATAGTCACAGCCAGGCCTCACATCTGGCGAGCCAGGCAGGGGCTGGGATTTTGGAGACACATGCCAGTGGCCACGGAGCCAGGTGGGGCGTGGAGCAGAGGGGGTCGGGTGCGGCCTGCGGCCCACAAGAACCAGGGCCACACCTACGGAGGCAGCTGCCACTCGGCTCCAGCTGGTCTGTCACCAGAAGCCAATAGCTTTGGAAGTGAAGTCTGTCACTTTTTAAGTCGTGGCAAAGAAGTCAAGGCATTCAAAAGCGCCCTGCGTGGGCCACATGGATCCTTCTGTGGGCCACCACATTGAGGCTGCACTTGTGTCTATGGCCAACTTGCGGGTCTTGGCACTCCTCCCCACCAGGCTGGGCTGGGCACCGGGAGGGGTGAGTCCAGGCACACCCATCTCCAGCCGCTGGAAACAAACCTGGTGAGCTCCCCCTGGCCTGCGGCCCTTCCCGGTCCCCACTGACCACGGGAGAGAGTCCAGGCTCCGAGGCCCAGCACAGGCTCCCGCCAGGCCACACCCAGACACCGGCTCTGCTACTCTTATAATTTCACATGGAGGCAGGAGAGGGGTTAAGAGCATGGGGCTGGGAAACAGACGTCGGTTCAAATCCCAACCTTGCCATTTTGCTCTAGATGGCAGGAAAAAAAACCCAAAACCTAAAAGCCTGCAGTGTTCCACAGGGGTGATTTCCTCCACGGAAGCCCGGCTTCTCCTGCGTCTGCTGCCATCCCTCCTCCTCCTCCTTGGCCACGGTGTCGCCTCCTCCCAGAAGCTTGCCTGGACCCCTGGTCTGGGTCAGTTGCCTCCTCTGGGCTCCCCCATCCAAGCCCTGACCACTGGGGGCTGTCACCCTCTGGGAATGGGTCCGTCCTTCACTGCCAGGAGCTCTGGAAAGGCTCAAGGGTGGGATGGGTGTGGTCCGGGAACAGGAGCACAGCACCCAGGGCATGAGGCTCAGGTTGGAGGCTGGTGTGGGGCTGTCAGATGGGTCATGGAAGCCTCAGGTTGGGGTGGCATGGGGTTCTCAGAACTTGGAGCCAGTGGGTGGAGGGTGGGTGAAAGGCCAGCCTTGGACCCAGGATCAGGGTGGAAGTCGGGGGTGGGTCTGTTTCCATGTCAGTGAGAAGGTGTTGGTCACAGGGTCGAGTGTGGGGTGAGGGCCAGGCCACTCTGGGGGTGGGTGTGGGCCGGGGGAGGTGGTGGTGGGTGCCACGTACCTTGGGGACCCCAGGCTGGATGGAGGTGATGCAGGCAGGGTCGACGAGGGGCTTGGGCCGGCGAGCCGACTCCTCGATCAGGCTCTGCCACTGGCGGGGCAGCCCGGTGAACTTCTGCTCGTGCTGGTCGAAGCCCGTGTGCACGCGGTGCTCGAAGTTGGATGGCGCGGAGATCTCTACCCGCTTCTTCCTCTTCCCAAACATGGTGCCGGGGTCTCAGTGCAGCCTGCGTGAGGGAATCACGGTGGCTGAGTGGCAGCAGTGAGCCTGCCCGTGTCTTCCTCCTCTGCCCCTGTCCCTTCCATCCTCATCTTCCACCGGGACCTACAGGAGGCAGTAGCCTCCTTCCAGTTTCCCTGCTCACCCCCTACCCCATCTGCACGGGACGCAGTCAGAGGGCACCTGTGAGCACCCGAGGGGCCACGTCCCTCTGCTCAGAACCTTCCTGCCTGTCTCTTATGGGCCCACAAGGCCCCATCGCCTCTCTGTTCTCATCCCTGGAGACCTCAGGGCCTTCGCACAGGCTGGCCCCTTTGCCTGAAGCTCACTTCCCAGTGTCCGCACAGGGCCGCGCCTCCCCTCCAGTTCTCAGAGCAGCAAGGACTCCTCTCCTGACCACCCCAAGTTCGAGACCAGGCTGGCCAGCATGGTGAAACTTTGTCTCTACTAAACATATAAAAATTAGCAGGGCATGGTGCCACACACCTGTAGTCCCAGTTATTTGGGAGGCTGAGGCAGGGTAATTGCTTGAACCCGGGAGGTGGAGGTTGCAGTGAGCTGAGATTGAGCCACTGCACACTCCAGCCTGGGCAACAGAGTGAGACTCCGTCTCAAAACAAAACAAAAAAATCCCAAAAAACCACAAAGGGGCTGAGGGGAGACATGCTGGTGGCGGCGTCCCACAGAGAGCGGGAGAAAGACAGAAAGGGAAGCCAGGCGGCCAGAGTTCCACTCTCCAACGCATGCTGCCGTGACCTTGGGCAAGTGACCACCTCTGTGTCGTGGATGAACCCCCACAGGGCTGCTGTGAGGGGCAGTGAGTGACTGGGAGCAAAGAGCTCAGGGTGAGACTGGGCATACCTGCGGGGGGCCTGTCTGTGGGGGCCACTGTGGTGGCTGGGGCGGTCCCTACAGTGCCTGTGGGAGGAGGGGCCCAGGTCCTGCTCTCCTGGAAGGCCCCATCCCAGCTGTTCCAGGCCTGGGCCCTGGAGCCACACATACCTGGTCTGATGCTGGTGGGACAGAAGTGCCCTCAGGCAGGTGACCTCTCCTCTGGGGGCGTCGGGTTACTCATCTGTGAAATGAGAAGAATGCCTCCGTTCACTCATTCATTCATTCACTCATTCATTCATTCAGTCACCACTCCGCAACGGGCCTCCTCTGTGGCCACTGTAGGAACCCAGACAGCCTTTGACCTCACGGGAAGTTCACCTGAGGCACAGACCTGTCCCCATGCAGCAGCAGCCCAGAGTGGTCAGGGCTGAGTGGTGGGAGCACGGGACCCTGGAGGGATGTCAGGGTGGGCAGCAGGGAGGCTTCCTGGATGAGGGGAAGACTGGAGACCAATGGACAAGGGGACAGGCAGGTGGAGTTCTGTCTTGTTCCCAGCTGGCTGCCCTGCACCTGGCATGGCGCCCAGCCCATCGAGTCCTATGGCCCTAGTGAGAGGACGGAGGACACGCAGACCCATGTGGGCCCTCCGCACCTGCTCCTTCCCCTGGCTCAGGCTGCTTTCCTGGGAGCAGCTTGAGAAGGTGAGGCCCTGGCCCAGACATAGGACCATTGACGGGAGCCAGCCAGGGGAACCGGTTTGGCAGCAGGAGCCCCGTGGGAGGCAGGTGGGGACCCGGCAGCCAACCTGTCTCAACAGGTCTCAGGAGGCCAGACGGTGGTCAGAGCCAGGCCTGGCCAGGGCCCCCGGGGTTGGCCCAGTTTCCCTGCTTGCCCTGGGGCCTGGGATGGAGGGCAGGCAGGGGGGAGGGGCTCCTTTGTCTGCCCAGCCCCTTTTCTGAGCCCAATGCCAGCGCCCTGAGTGCTGCCCGCCCCTCCCTCACAGCCTTCTAGCCCTGCCCACCCCCCTGGTGGCCCTGACCTACTCTCACAGCTTTCCAGGCCCAGCTCCTAGGGTCATCCGCACACCCCGACCGACCATCCCCATCTCCCCTCTCTGCCTGCTGACACTCCAGATCTGCGTCCCTCGTCCTCCGGCCTCTCTGTCCTCCCAGAGGTCCCTCCACCCACTTTGGCCCCAAGCCCAGCCCCTGCCTCTTCATCGTGAACTTGGGGCCCCGCCCATCCCGCTCCCTCCCCGCTTCAGGGCACTAGGCAGTTCCCACAGCCACAGGAACAGGATTAGCCATGTGGCCCCTCGACAAGCCCAGTGGGCGGAGAGCGGGGTACGGGGTACGGGGTATGGGATGACGGGACACTTGGGACTGGCGGGAGCAGCCTGGAGGGTGGGCAGCCGACCCGGCTAGCAGCACAGGGCTGGGGATGTCCTCCGAAGCCTGGGCTCCTGCCCTCCCACCCATAATCCCCCAAGGGAAGGGGCACGCCTCCGGATATTTGCCTGGGGCCACCCCTTCCCTCTGGGCACTGCACAGAGGGCAGGACAAACAGAGGAACTGACCGTGTTTATAGCGACCAGGCAGGGGCCCCACCCCTGCCCCTCCTGGGCAGCTCCAAGCGCTCCCCCAGAAGGCACTCCCTTCCCACCTTAAGCTCCTGAACTCAAGGGGGCCCCCGCAGAGGCAGTGCTGGGCCTGGGAGGAGGGAGAGAGCAGAGCAGAAAGGCTGGGCCTGCCCAGGTGGCAGGGAGAGGGGGCAGGGGCTGGGCTTCCAGGCCAGCTCCAAGCTTGGTAGTTAGCCCAGGGCTCCCAGCCTCAGCAGGGCTGCTACGTACGACCTGCCCTGTGTGACCTCACTTTCTGTGTCTGTGAAATGGGGATCTAACCCAATCCAGGACCTCAGTGTGTGGCCCTGCGTGAGCAACTCAGCCACGCCGTGCCTCAGTTTCCTCCTCTGTTCAAAGATGGTGATGACAGTGGCTGCTTCCTGGAGTTTCTTAAGGAATTAGGGAGAACACAGGGCATGGACGGTCTGGGCCAGAGGCTGTGGCTGGGGTCAGAGCCAAGGCAAAGCACACACAGCAAGTGCTCAGTAAGTGTGGTCATCATTACAATAGCAGCCAGCACTTACTGAGCACCTACTGTGTACCAGCCCACTTCCAGGCATTTTACCCGGAGTCCCACATCTGACCCTGGAGGGAGGGGCCTTAATGAGCCCTGGATTACAGACACAGACCCAGGTGACCAGCTAGAGTGACAGGGTAGACAACAGACTCCAGGCCTGTCTGCAGAGATGCGCGGGTCCTGGACCTGCTGTGCGTCTCATCCTGTTCCATCCTCACGAGCATCCTCATCCCAATTCACAAGTGGGGAAACTGAGGCCCAGAAAGGAGGAGGCCCAGAAAGGGGAAGGCCCTTGTCTAGCGCACCCAGACAGTGAGAAGCAGCGAGGATTTGAACCTGGATGGTTGTGTGTGGAAGGCTGAGCTCTTACCTGCCTGTCCTGCTGCCCAGGAGGGCTGTGGTGACGCCGCTGTTTTTTTCTATTACTATTATTATTATTATTATTATTATTATTATTATTGAGGCTGGGGTGACGCTGCTGGTTTTTTCTATTACTATTGATTATTATTATTATCCTCCCGAGGCTGGTCCTGGCTCCCCCTCTCCCTCCTCATTATTTCTGTCCACCCCAGACCTTGCCTTTCCTCTCCTGGCCTAGTCTCTCCTGAGTCAGGGTCCCTCCCTCCTGTCTCACCTGTCCTGGATCCCACGGGTGGTGGGAAGGAGCACCAAGTGGGCTCGCGGGCTCCTACCTCCCCCATGGGTGTTCACCACGCTTTCCCACAGGCCTCTGCAGCAGGAAAGATGCTTAAAACCAATCCCGCCACCAAATGTGGCCTGAGGCTCAGCTTGGTACTCCCCCACCACCACTGCTGCCACCACAAGGGACCCATGGCCCGGAGCAGAGGCTGACACTGAGCTCACTGGCGCCCTCAACCTCGGTGGAGTGGCCATTCTGAGCCCCTTTTGCAGATGTGGAAATGCAGGCTCACAGAGGTAAAATCTCTAAGTTCACCAAGCAGAGCTGGGCCGGGAAGCCAGTCCTGCCCACTCTGGAGTCCACAGCCTAAAACCCTTTCCTGACCCCCACGATGCCTCCTCGTGGCCTGAGAGTTCCCACAGGACACACCCATCACCAGGCTGCCCTCCTTTCCTTCCAGGCACCCCTGCGCTCCCTGCCCCAGCCACACGGGCCCCCTGCTGTTCCTCAGCTCCTAGGAGCTCTCTGCATGGTTGACTGCCCCACCTGGACTCTCCTCTCACTGGTGGTAGGCAGCTCTCTCCTCCCGACTTTCCAGGCCCGCCTGTGCTCACAGGCTCTGCTCCTGTCCTGTCGCCCTCTCGCCTGTCTCTGCTTTATCTTCCCTCAGGGCTCTTACCACGTATATGGAGAGTGTGTGTGTGTATGTGTGTGTGTGTCTGCATAAAATAGTTTTTTTTGAGACAGAGTTCAGCTCCTGTTGTTGAGTGTAATGGTGTGATCTCAGCTCACTGCAACCTCCGCCTCCGGGTTCAAGCGATTCTCCTGCCTCAACCTCCCAATTAGCTGAGACTACAGGCATCTGCCACCACGCCCGGCTAATTTTGTATTTTTAGTAGAGATGGGGTTTCACCATGTTGACCAGGATGGTCTCGATCTCTTGACCTCGTGATCTACCCACTTCGGCCCCCCACAGTGCTGGGATTACAGGTGTGAGCCACCACATCCGGCCGTGTGTGTAGTTCTTTAGCATCTGCCTCTCCCCCCTAGAATGTGTCAGCTCCACAAGACAGGGACTATCCTCTGCCTTGCCCCCTTGCAGTCCGGGGAGCCCACGGTAGGGACTCAGTGGGATGGTGGTCCCTGCCCACTGCACTACACCCCTGCTCAGAGGCCTGGCAGTACCCGGGAATCTTTCAGATAAGCAGCTTGGACCTGGGGGCAGGAACCCCAGAGCAGCAGGAAGATGCCGCCTTCTGTCCCAGCCAGGGCCTGTAGAATACAGTATTTAATCCCCAAAATGCAGGCACATTTTGTATCCTACTCTAAAATGTTTATTTCACATTTTTAAAAATCTTTTAGGCCGGGCACAGTGGCTCACGCCTATAATCCCAGCACTTTGGGACGCCGAGGTAGGTGGATCACAAGGTCAAGAGATTGAGGCCATCCTGGTCAACATGGTGAAACCCCATCTCTACTAAAAATACAAAAGTTAGCTGGGCATGATGGCATGTGCCTGTAATCCCAGCTACTCAGGAGGCTGAGGCAGGAGAATTGTTTGAACCCAGGAGGCGGAGGTTGTGGTGAGCTGAGATCGCACCATTGCACTCCAGCCTGGGAAACAAGAGTGAAACTCCGTTTAAAAAAAAAAAGAAAAAAATCTTTTGAATTGTTTAACATGTGGGACAGGCAGCGTCGACCCAGCCTAGCAGACACTTCAGATTTTCCAGTCTCCTCTGCGTCCTCTGATCTTTTATGGGAGGAAGAGGGTACCACTGCCCCCATTCTCCCCCACAAGGTAATTGGCCCAAATGGTAAAGCAAGATCCACTGTGTGACAAAGCTGTTGGTGTGAGCAGACGTGTGTGCAGAACCCCTCACCTCCTGCCCTTCCCCCTCCAGGCTCTAATCAAAGCTGCAGCCCCCAGAAGGGAGAGGGCTGGCTTAGCTGGAACGCAGGGGCCCAGGGCAGAGCAGGGAGGTGGCCAGGCCTACAGCCATCCTTTCATCATCACTAAAATGAAACCCGAATCAGGAACGGGGCCCAGAGCGCTCACTGTCTCCAGCCTGCACTCAGGCTTCCGCCATTGGTCACCACTCACCACTCTGCCACAATCTTCACCTACCCCCTGCCTCAGTTTACCTTCTACCTTCTGCGGATGTGCTCTGAGGGTGGAGGCGCTGGGAGTCTGGCCTCCTGTTCTGGCACAGCAGGCTCCTCGATGTCCCAAGTCCCCCACACCAGACCTGCCTCAAACCATGGCTCAGCTCTTGCCCCCATCTTGCACAACCCCTGGCCCTCTATCCGCATCTCTCTTCCGGCCTCCCGCACTGAGCCTCGTTGCTCCCAGGAGTCCTCAGGCTTTGGGACTGACACATCCTCAGGGTCCTCCTTAGCAAACATCTACTCCACCCACAAGTGACCCCATCACACCCACCCATGCAATGACCCATGCATGTGTCAATATCTACCAGGGACTGACTCTCTGCTGGGCCTGGGGCCCTTAGCAGTGCACCCAACAGTCAGAAATATCCCTGTCCTTGCAGCACTCACATTCTAGAAGGAAGGGGGAAGTCAATGTGTGAGATAAATCAAACAATATCTACTAAGTCAGGTGAGAAATGCTGAGATGGAAAATAACACAGTGACCAAAAGGGAGCTTGGCTCACTGCAACCTCTGCCTCCCCGATTCAAGTGACTCCCTGCCTCAGCCTCTTGAGCAGCTGGGATTACAGGCGTGTACCACCACGCCCAGCTAATTTTTGTATTTTTAGTAAAGATGGGATTTCACCATGTCGGCCAGGCTGGTCTTGACCTCGTGATCCGCCCACCTCAGCCTCCTAAGTGCTGGGATTACAGGCGTGCGCAACCTCTCCTGGCTAAGAAATGTTAAACAAATGCACACACACAGTTCTACACGGCTTCCCCTTTGGCTGAAACACTGTGACTGGGAGGGCCCTGCCAACCTGGAAAACCTAATCTCCTCCCCTCGCTTCCTCCAGCACCGGCCTCCTCTGTGTACGTCTCAGACACACACAGCTGTTCCCGCCTCTGGGCCTTTGCACGTATTCCTTCCTCTGCCAGAACTCCGCCGCTCAGCCTTTCCTGCTATTCAAGTCTTGGTGCAAATAAAACCTCCTCCGAGAGGCTGTCCTGATCCCTTAGCAAAATCTCTGCCCTTTTTATGTCTTAGTGGCACTTACCACCCCCTGCCATATACCTACTGACTGGTGGTCCCTGATTCCCATTGCCCCCAGCGGAATGTCAGCGCCCTGAGGGCAGGGTCCTCTGTCTAGTTCTTGCTGGCATCTAGAGCAGTGGCTGGCACACAGTAGGTGCTCGGGACATATCTGTGGAACAAATGAGTGATGCCATGACCAAAGTAATGAGCCTGGTCCCTCAGGAGGCGCAGGGCCGGGAGATGGGGCCAAGGCAGACACAAGCCGTTCACTCACTGCCTGGCTTGATGCCTGGGGGGAAAGTGGGTCTTCAGAGACTGAATCTGGCTGTTTCGAAAGTAACCCCATTTGTGTCCCAACAACATAAAAGGTCCCCCTGCTGTGAGTGCACAGGCCCTCCCCACTGCAGGGGCCCACCCAGCCACGTGGCCTAGGCTGGGAATCGCAGGAAGTGGCCGTGTATCTTGGCAAGAGTCAAATCACATGGGGTGTGCCTCTGGAAATCCATGAGTCCCCACAATGGGTAAGCTCATAAAGAGACAGATCCGGGGAGTACCCTGGCCTGGCCTTCGGAAGCAGAAGCAGAAGCGGAGCCTCAGTGGAGGGAGCAGCTCTGCTCTCCTTCGTTCCTCCGGGTAGAGTGCCATCCCTGCCACCAGGCTCGCAGGCTCTGCACGGACTGTGTCCTTGGCCTGGGTCCTGAAGTGCTGCCACCTACCTGCCACCTGCAACCTTTACCTTTTTTTTTTTAAGAGTCTCACTCTTGCCCAGGCTGGAGTACAGTGCTGTGATCTCGGCTCACTGTAACCTCTGCCGCCTGGGTTCAAGCAATTCTCCTGCCTCAGCCTGCCAAGTAGCTAGTTTACAGGCACCTGCCACCAGGCCCAGATAATTTTTTGTAGCTTTAGTAGAGGCAGGGTTTCACCATGTTGGCCAGGCTGGTCTTGAGCTCCTGACCTCATGATCCACCCGCTTTGGCCTCCCAAAGTGCTAGGCAGGTGTGAGCCACCATTCCCAGCCATCCTTTACTTTATTATCCCTTCCTCTTCCTTCAAACTGCATGTCCATGGCTGGGCGTGGTGGCTCATGCCAGTAATCCCAGCACTTTGGGAGGCCTAGGCAGGTGGGTCACCTGATGTCAGGAGTTCAAGACCAGCCTGGCCAAGATGTCAAAACCCCATCTCTACTAAATGTACAAAAATCAGCTGGGCTTGGTGGCACGTGCCAGTAGTTCCAGCTCCTCGGGAGGCTGAGGCAGGAGGATCACTTGAACCCGGGAGGCAGAGGTTGCAGTGAGCCAAGACTGCACCACTGCGCTCCAGCCTGGGTGACAGAGTGAGGCTCCATGTAAAAAAACTAAAAAACAAAAAAACCCTGCACATCCCAAGCCTTCTCCTTGACAGCATCTGCCACAGCTGTCATTTTATGTCTGTCCATATGGTCCTTGATTAACATGTCTCCTGCAATGGACGGGCAGCCCCATGAGGACAGGGCTTGGCTCTCCTGGCCACTGCTTTGTCCTCAGCACAGGCCTGGCCCAGTACAGGGGGTCAGCAGTCAACTGGTAGTTAAGAGTCGACTGCCCAGTCCTAGGCACTGGCTCTACTACTCCAAGCTGTGTGCCCCTGGACAAGTTACTCAACCTCTCTGGGCCTCAGTGTCCTCATCTGCAAATGGGGTAGTGATAGTCCCTACCTCCTGGGAATGTTGAACAAGCGAATAAGATAACACACGTAAAACATTTACAACAGTGACTGGTGCCCAGTGGGGTCTTACCGCAGGCTTGCTGCTGTTATCATTATTACCATTCTTGCTGCTGAATGATGAATGAATGAATGAATGAAGAAATAAACTACAGAGGATGCGGGGCATGGTCCCCTTTGCAGAGCAAATGTGCTAGTCTTACTTCTCCAGGGCTGGGAGTGGGGAGCCTGATGGGCTGTTACTGTCTGGTGACACGTCTGCCTTTCCCATGGACTGGGAGACCCAGGAGGGCAGGGCCTGGGCCCATCTTAGTCACCCTGTGTCCCCAGCCTTGCCCAGCACGAGGTAAGGTACGGCAGAAAGTGCGGCTGAATGAAGATACGGTGCAAGGAGACCTCCATGGACTCAGGCACACCCAGTCACTTCCAGGGTCACCCAGAGTGACTGAGTGAGGCATAGCCTCAGGGAAACTGCCCTCCATGCAAGCCAGACCCCAGGAACGTGCTCCCACAGAGAGGCTCAGGGACCTACGCTCAGACACCTGCAAGTCTCCAGCAGACAGGCACCTGCTGTCACACACATGCGAAAACTTGGTGACCCAGCCCCAGCCCCAAGAAAGATACGGCCTTCACATGTTCTCAGGCTGGCTCCAGTGGCCAGGCGGTGGACCCTCGTTCCCCCGAAGCCAGTCTGGTCCTCCTTCCTGAGGCCTGGCCAGCTCACCTCCACCACGCTCTTTCCTACTCCCTGGGCCACCTTCAACAGGGCGGGCCTGTGGACAGACAGGCTTACAGCTGGGAGAGCAGGGTAGATCCAGGGCTCCCAGGCTCTCGACGTAGGCACTCACCAAGGAGAACTGGCTGGGTTCTGTGCTCCAGCCTCCGGGGCAGCGGTGACGCGGCCAGGAGTTGAGCCTCTGCTGTGGCTTCCACCCACGGAGGGCGGGGGAGGGAGGCGGGGCTGAGCCTGGGGCCCAGGTGGGTGGGCCTGGGCCACGTGGCCCACAGATGCCTGGACAGAGAGCAGGGCTGGGCGGGGACCCCAAGACAGCCTGTGCTTCAGCAGGGTCGGTCTCCCACCAACAGGCACACCCCGCCTCACCCCCCCAGGCCAGGCTAGATGCCAGGAGCCGGAGGCAGTGAGTACACAGCAAGGCTGAGTGCCTGTGAGGCCGGCCAGGCAGCTAAGGGGCAGCCAGTTTTGAAGCAAGGGAACTGGGGTGTGTGTGTGGGGGCAGCTGGGGAGTGACAGGGCCACTAGGTACGGGATACAGCCCCGGAGAGAGGGGTGGGTGGGCTCTCATGCGGAGGCAGAACTGGAGAGCTGGAGCCGACTTTTCCTCCCCACCAACCAGCTGGGATTCCAGCAAATGCCCAGCATGGGCTAGAGGAAAGGGGCCACTCTGCCCCTGACACCCATGAGAAGGAATCCGAGACTCAGCCTGACCGGGGAAGGGGCAAGGTCAGGGGAGATCATGGTGAAGCCCCCACATCGCCATCCGGAGGTGTGAGAATGGGGCTGGGAGGTGTGGATGGCAGAAAAAGGAGGGAGCGAGGCGGGAGGCGGAACACCATGCTGGTGCCATCTCACCAGGATGGAACTAACCCTGCTGAAAACAGGCAGCTCAACGCAACAGGACCTCACTCTGGGCCAGGCCCTGCTCTTGCCATAGGTGTGGGCCCAGGCACTTTGCCTCACCACTGCCCTAAACGGGACAGGTCCTTCAGCAGGCCCCTTTCATCATGGAGGAGGCTGAGGCCGGGAGCAATGCAGAGACTTGATGCCCACGGGGAGGTCAGTGTGGGGACTCCCAGGCAGGGTGTCAGTCCCGGTGTCTGTCCCCTTAACCAGCTGCTCTGAGCGTGAGCCTGGTGTGATCATAACCCCCATTCTGGAACAGGAGAAAAAGATGCTCCGCCCACACCCCTCCCTCCCCTTCCAATCCCACCTCCTGTGCAAAGGCTGGCCCGAGGCAGAGCTCGCAGGTGTAACTTTTTCTCCTGTGAACACCGTCTGTTCCCCCCAGCCCCCTGGAGGGCTGCCTGGTTCACCCCTTCTCACCCTCCGGCTCCACCTCAGGCACCTGCTCCTCCAGGAAGCCCTGCCTGCCACCCCAGGCTGGGTCAGGTATCCCCCAGGCTCCACCCTAGCCCTACCCACTCCGCCCTGCACCTTCTCACGCCAGCCCTGGCCACCCAGGTGGTCACTGTCTGCAGCCTGCCTGCCTCTCATTCATTCACATAGTTACTGAGCTCCAGGCACACACCAGGCCCGCCTGTGGGAGGCCCTGAGAATTCAGCACTGAACAAACTCCACAAAACTCCCTGCCTAGGGGAGCTGACATCCTAGGGGGGGCTCCACCAGGGGCTCCAGTCCGGTAGGTGGCAGGGACCAAGGCTGCTGGGTGCCCGGGCCCAGGATAGGTGCCCAGGCTGTGATTAACCCAGTGACAACAGTGAGCAAGTGCTCAGGCACACGGCAGACGGAGGTGCCTGGGTCCTTGCCACTGCCCTGCTCTGGCACACCCCTGTCCCCGCAGCCTACTCCCCGAGGACAGATGCTATCTCACACAGATCGTGGGCTGGGAGGCCAGCACTTGCGCTGAGGGCCTAGAACTCCCATCTCTGTCCAGCCCCTGCCCAAAATGAGGAAGGAAGTCCAAGGAGGGGCTGGGCTGGGCCCTGGATCACAGCAGGGCAGGTCTAGGGGATCCCAAAAGGCCCAGATCTCAGGCCACGGCCTCCCGGTGGGGTGGAGCCAGGTGGGGCAGCTCTGCAAACCAGACGGGCAGGTTTTGGCAGGTTTTGGCTCCGGTGAGAGCAGGTGAGGATTGGACAGCTCTGGACAGCTACAGGAAGCGAGGTCCCCAGGGGCGGGAGCGGAGCTGCAGTGGGAGATTCTCAGCGATTCCCACTTCACCACATCTGCGCCCATCCACCCCTTTTCCTTCCTTTCCTTCTCTGTCTCTGTCTCTATGATACAGTCATACGATCCAAAAGCCAAAAGGCACCAGAGGGTGAACTGTGACAGGACGTCCTCCTGCCACCCAGGCCCACCTCAGCAGCCCTCTAGTAGGAGGCAACCCCTACTAGACTTTCGGTTTTTTTCCTTTCTGAGAAATCCCACGTGTCTATGGGTACACATGATTAGCCGCTTTCTTAAAAAAACAGAAATGGCAGCTACATAACACGCAATATTCTCTACCTTGCTCTTCTTGAAAGCATTCTGTGGCTCTCCCACGCTGCTGGCACTTGGGAGGAGCTTGGCAGCATCCAGGGGAGGCGGGGACACACGCTGGACCGGGCAAGAGCTCTCCTGGGTACACACTCCAGCATGAGGTAGGCCCGTGGGCAGGGAGCGCGTGCGGGAAGACAATGGTAACAGGACACATGCTCCTCCCCAGGTGGCGAATGAAGGGTGACTTACTGGCTCCATGGCACAGGGCACGACAGGGAGAATGGATGAATGACTACAGCTACAAGTGCATGAGCATCAAAGAAGAGGCCACATGGAAGAGGCAGAACCATAAAACAACACTCCATCCTCGGACCTCAAGGTTCAAAACCAGGCGAAAGGAAACTGCTTCAGGCTGCACAGAGCTGGCAAACCGAGAGAAAAGCAGGCACATGATGACCTCAAGTCAGGAGAGTTGACCCAGCATGGTGGCTCAGGCCTATAATCCCAGCACTTTGGGAGGCCGAGGCAGGTGGATCACCTGAGGTCAGGAGATTGAGACCAGCCTGATCAACATGGTGAAACCCCGTCTCTACTAAAAATACAAAAATTAGCTGGGTGTGGTGGCATGTGCCTGTAGTCCCAGCTACTCAGGAGGCTGAGGCAGGAGAATCACTTGAGCCCGTGAGTAAGAGGTTGCAGTGAGCCAAGATGGCACCCCTGCACTGAAGCCTGGGCGAGAGTGAGACTCCATCTCAACACACACACACACACACACACACACACACACACACACACACACACAAATTAGCCGGGTGTGGTGGCATGTGCCTGTAATCCCAGCTACTCAGGAGGCTGAGGTATGAGAATTGCCTGAACCTAGGAGGTGGAGGTTGCAGTGAGCCGACGTTCCGCCACTGCACTTCAGCCTGGGTGATGGAGTAAGACTCTGTGTCAAAAAAAAAAAATTTTAAATTTAAAAAGAGTGGCTGCTTCTGAGGAAGGGAGGGACTGGGAGCTTTTGGGGGTTGGGGGAGGCTGGCACCATCTGTTTCTTCACCTGGAGGGTGGCTACATAGATTCTTCCCTTTATAGTAATTGGTTATGCTTTACATTTATGTTTTATGTAATTTTCAGTGTGTATCCTAACAATTTATAATTATGATTTTAAAGAAAAAAATACATATATATACAGTTGTCTCTAGGCAGCTGAGGAGACTGCCTCCAGAACCCCCGCAGTGGGCACCACATCCAGGAATGCTCATGTCCCTCGGTCAGCCCTCCATAACCTCGGATGGAAAAGCCAGCCCTCCAGAGCACATGTTCAGTCCTTGGTTGGTTGAATTGGTGGGTGCAGAAGCCACGATCCTGAGGACCTGTGATACTGAGGGTAGACTACATATCCAGTCATTCCCCTTATCTGCAGGGGATGTGTTCCCCTCAATGGATGCCTGAAACTGTGGACAACGTCGAACCCAACTGCCGTCGGCTGCAACACGTTTCAGAGGTCCTGTCTTCCGGCCCCAAATCTAATGCCTTTTCCATCTTAACCAAGCACTTATGCTCTGTGGCTGTAGCTTTTGCAGTGTGAGGTGTGACAGTAAACCTAGCACAAAGTCTTTCCCTTCTTCACAATTTCATGGATAAAACGTTCATTCTTGAACCTTTTACAGGCTCACGCCTGTAATCCCAGCACTTTAGGAGGCCGAGGTGGGCAGATTCCTTGAGGTCAGGAGTTTGAGACCAGCCTGGCCAACATGGTGAAACCCTGTCTCCAGTAAAAATGCAAAAATAAGCCAGGTGTGGTGGCGCACACCTGTAATCCCAATTATTTGCGAGGGTGAGGTGGGAGAATCGCTTGAAACCAGGAGGCAGAGGTTGCAGTGAGCCAAGATGGTGCCACTGCACTCCAGCCTGGATGACAGAGCATGAGTCCATCTCAAAAAAATATAAAGAAAGAAAGAAAATGAATGAACTGGTGATTTCTGGAATTTTCCATGCACTTTCGGGCCATGGTTGCTCACGGGTAACTGAAACCACAGACGCGCTGCGTCCATGTGTGTCTTGGTGATCGTCCCCCGCCTTGATCTTGGCGGAGCCCTGCCTGGCTGCTTTGGCAGCTGTGTGGAAGACTGTGATGTCTGGAGCCGGTCCCCACGGGGCCAGACTGGTGGTTTCCTGTCTTTTGCTCTTATAAATCGTCACTCACTGTGTGCAGCGCTCCTTTCACAGCTGTGCAAGTGTGTCTGTGGGTAAATGCCCAGCAAAGTCCACCACTGCCGAGTGGCCCTGCGTGAGGGCAGTCCCCACTCACAGCCGCTTGGCAGAGCCAGGACCTGTCTCCCCTCGGGCTCGAAGGATGTGTGTGGCCAGTCTCTCTGATCTTTACTGATATGTGAGGCCTGGCCCCCCTCAGCCTAGTTTTCATTTGTATTTTTCTATTTAGTAGGGCTGAGCGTCTTTCATACGTATAAAAGCCATCAGAATGCCCTCTTCCGCTAAGTGTCTATTCAAAGCCTTTGCCTTTTTCTGCTAGGTCAGGGAGACCTTTGTAAATCTAATCTGATTGTATCCTCCCCTGCTAAAAACCTTGTCGGCCAGCAGAGCTAAAGCCGTCTCCTCCCTGGGGTCAGGTCAACCTCTCTGTCCCCATTTCTGCACACTCTCTGCCCCCAATCACCTGCTCCCAACACATGCAACCTCCTTCCCAGGTTCATGGAGTCCATCAACAGAAATCCAGTGTGAGTCTATCCCGTGCCACCTGTGCGGGGCCGGAAGTGCAGCGTGGGCCCCACCCCATCAGGCTCATAGTCAGGCACCACACCAAAAAATGTGAAAGTCCAGGCCAGGCGTGGTGGCTCAGGCCTGTAATCCCAGCACTTTGGGAGGCCGAGGTGGGCGGATCACCTGAGGTCAGGAGTTCGAGATCAGCCTGACCAATATGGAGAAACCCCACCTCTACTAAAAAAATACAAAAAATTAGTTGGGCGTGGTGGCACATGCCTGTAATCCCAGCTACTCAGGAGGCAGAGGCAGGAGAATTGCTTGAACCCTGGAGGCAGAGGTGGCAGTGAGCAAAGATCGCACCACTGCACTCCAGACTGGGCAACAAGAGTGAAATTCTGTCTCAAAAAAAAAAAGTGCAAGTGCAGCTGACACAAGCTGGCTGGAGGGAAGGGTGGCTAGCAGGCCTGACGGGGGCGGGGACGGTGTGGCAGAGGCAAATGGTCAGAGAGCAAGGGGAGACAAGGTGGGCGCCGAAGACAGGCCTGGGTTTTTATATTTTTAAAATATTTATTTATTTAGAGACAAGGTCTCATTATGTTGCCCATGCTGGTCTCGAACTCCCGAGCTGAGGCCATCTGCTCACCTCGGCCTACTCAAGTGCCGGTATTACAGGTGGGAGCCAGGCCTGGGTCTTGCAGATGTAACTTTGGTTGCCCTGCGAAGGACGGGATCAAGGGGCCTGAGTGGGTGTAAGGATGAGTGACAAGGAGGCAGCGATGCTCCAGCAACTGACAAGGCAGCCAGGACAGCAGGAGTGGGAAAGAGGGGGACAAGCCTGGGTTATGTCTACCAAGAAAAGGCAACACTCGCTTTTGAGTCAGACACGGGGGCTGAGGATGAGGTGGTGTCAAGGGTGACTCTGAACCTGGACCCACTACAGTGCCATCTTCTACCAGGGGAACCTTAGAGGAGCTCCAAAATGCCAGGCCCCAGAGCCCTTTTTTCAAGAGCTCAGTCTTGAAAAAGAAAGAAGAGAGAGCAAGAGCGAGAGCGAGAGAAAGAGAGAGAGAGAGAGAGAAAGCCAGAGGAATCTCTCTCCCCATGCTTAAGGCCTGCTGCAGCAAGTAACCTAGATGGATGGGACAGCCACACTGACAGAGCAGCAGAACAGGAGAGCCCAGAAACAGACCCACACAGACACACCTAGCTGGTTTCTCAAAACTTATTTTTATTATGGTAAAATATACATCACATTCATCATTGTCAACCATCTGTAAGTATACAATTCCGTGGCATTAAATACATCCACAGCTGGGCGCGGTGGTTCACACCTGTAATCCCAGCACTTTGGGAGGCTGAGGCGGGCGGATCATGAGGTCAGGAGTTCGAGACCAGCTTGACAACATGGTGAAACCTGGACTCTACTAAAAATACAAAAATTAGCTGGACGTGGTGGCACATGCCTATAACCCCAGCTACTCAGGAGGCTGAGGCAGGAGAATCGCTTGAACTCGGTAGGCAGAGGTGGCAGTGAGCTGAGATCACGCCACTGCATTCCAGCCTGGGTGATAAGAGCAAGACTCCGTCTCACCAAAAAAAAAAAAAAAAAATTGTGTAACTATCACCATCATCTACACCCAAACATGTTTATCATTCCAACGAAAACTCTGTACCCATTAAAACAACAGCTCTCCTGTTCCCTTCAACCCCGATAACCTCTGTTCTACTTTCTTTTTCTCTCTATATACATAAACATTTATTTTATCATTTATTTAGAGACAGAGTCTTGCTCTGTGGCCCAGGCTGGAGTGCAACGGCACAATCTCGGCTCATTGCAACCTCCTCCTCCTGGGTTCAAGCGATTCTCCTGCCTCAGCCTCCTGAGTGGCTGAGATTATGTAGGCATGTGCCATCATGCTGGGCTAATTTTTGTATTTTTAGTAGAGACAGGGTTTCATCATGTTGGCCAGGCCGGGTCTTGAACTCCTGACGTTAGGTGTTCCACCCACCTCAGCCTGCCAAAGTGCAGGGATTACAGGTATGAGCCACTGCGACTGGCTCTATATATACATGTATTTTAAAAGACACTGGGTCTCACTATGTTGTCCAGGCTGGACTCAACCTCTTGGGCTCAAGTGATCTTCCCGCCCCCAGAACATGGGGCTCTAGGCATGCTCTCTGTCTCTCTGTATTTGTCTACTCTAGGTCCCTTCTACAAGTGGAATCATTGAGAATTTCTCCTTCTGTGCCTGGCTGATTTCACTAAGCATCATGTTTTCAAGTCTATTCACATGACAGCCTCTACCAAAACTTTCATTCCTTTTTATGGCTGAGTAATATTCCATCGTGTATACCATCTCTTCTTCCTCCATCATCCACTGATGGGCACGGGGCTGTTTCTACCTTTTGGCTCTTGTGAATAATGCTGTGATGAGCCTGGGTGTACAAATATCTGTTTGAGTCCCTGCTTTCAATTCTTCTGCATGTACGGCTGGGAGTGGAATTGCTGGGTCATGCGGTAATTCTATGCTGAACGGCGGCCGCACCGTTTTACATTCTCACCGGCAATGCATGGGCTTCGATTTCCCCACATCCTCCCAACATTTGTTATTTTTGTTTTTTTTGACAGCAGCCATCCTAGTAGGTGTGAAGTAGGATCTCATTGTGGTAACTGATTCTTGTGAAAGAAGGCTAAGCAACTCAACAGAGAAAAGACAGCGTTTTCAACAAATGGTGCTGGAACAACTGGACATCCATATGCCAAAGGAAAAAAAAGGAACCTTAATCCAAATGTTACACTTTGCACAAAAATTAACTCGTAATCGATCATGAACTTAAATGTAAAACTGAAACTTTTAAGGGAAAAAAAGAAGCAGAAGAAAATTCTTTGGTACCTAAGACAAGGCACAGGGTTCTGAGACTTGACAGCAAAAGCGTGATCCATATAAGAAAAAAATTAATACAAAATTAAAAACTTTTGCTCTGAAAAGCGCACATAACAATTATTAAAAGATACACCACAAACAGGGAGAGAATATTTTCAAACCACATATCTGACAAAAGATTAGTATGTAGAAAGAAGATCTCGCCAGGCGTGGTGGCTCACCCTTGTAATCCCAGCACTTTGGGAAGCTGAGGCGGGCATATCACCTGACATCAGGAGTTCAAGACCAGCCTGACCAACATGGTGAAACCCCCATCTCTACTAAACATACAAAAATTAGCTGGGTGTGGTGGCACACGCCTGTAATCTCAGCTAATCGGGAGGCTGAGGCAGGAGAATCACTTGAACCCAGGAGGCAGAGGCTGCAGTGAGCCAAGTCTGCACCACTGCACTCCAGCCTGGGCGACAAAATGAGATTCTGTCTCAAAAAAAAAAAAAAGAAAAGAGAGAGAGAGAATAGATAAAGATTTCACATGAGAACCTGGGGCGGTGGGGGGCTAAGAAAAAAAGAACAGTGAAAACTCAAAACTCAACAGCCAAAACAAAAAAAAAACAAAAAACCAAACAATCCAATAAGAAAACGAGCAGAAGACTTGAAGAGACATTTCACCGAAGAGGACACACAGATGGCAGATAAGCACATGAAAAGATAATCAACATCATGAGCCATTAGAGAAATGCAGATTAAAGCCACAATGAGTTATCACTGCACACTTATTAGAAGAGCTAAAATAAAAAATAGTGACAACACCAAATGCTGGTGAGGATGCAGGGAACCTGGATCGCTCAAACACTGCTGGTGACACAATACAGCCACAGTAGAAAATGGTTTGATGGGTTCCTTAAAACATATACCTGCCACACTGCCCAGCAATTGTACTTCTGGGTATTGGTCCCGGAGAAACAAAAATTGACCTTGATATGAAACCCCATTTGTCAAGGTTTATAGCGGCTTTGTTTGTAACAGCCAAAAAAATTGGGAAAAATCCAGATGTCCTCCAATGGGAAATGGTTAAGCAAACAGCAGGGCGTCCAGACCGCGGAATACTATTGAGTCAGGATCCACACAACAATCTGGGTGCATCTCCAGAGAATCATGCTGAGGGGATAAAGTCAACGCCAAAGCGGGCACACTGGCTGGCTCCATTTACATAACATTCCTGAACTGACAAAATCTAACAATGGGAAAACAGAGGAGTGGTTGCCAGAGGTTAGGGATAAGCAGGGGAGGGTGTAGCTGTAAGAAGGTATTAGTAGGGATCCTTGTGATGGAATGATGCTCTGTTCCTTGACTGTATTAGTGTTAATGAACACCCTGGTATCTGGTACTGCAGTCTTGTAAGACGTAACCACTGGGGGAAACTGGGCAAAGGTGCGCCAGACCTCCTCTCTGTATTTTCTTTCTTTTCTCCTTTTTTTTCTTTTGGCAACAGGGCCTTATTTTGTCATCCAGGCTGCAGTGCAGTGGTGCTGTAACAGCTCACAGCAGCTGCAACCTCCCGGGCTCAAGTGATCCACCTCAGCCTCCCAGGTAGCTGGGACTCCAGGTGTGCACCATCACAGCCAGATAAGTTTTTCTATTTTGTGAAGAGATGGTGTCTCCCCATGTTGCCCAGGCTGATCTTGAACTCCTAGGCTCAAATGATCCTCCCGTCTTGGCCTCCCAAAATGGGAGTGGAATTACAGGCGTGAGCCACCATGCCGGACACTCTGAGTTATTTCTTATGACTGTATGAGAATCTACAATGATCTCAGAATTTCAAGTTTTTTAAAAAATAGTAATGATTTGGCTAGGCACGGTGGCCCACTCCTGTAATCTCAGCACTTTGGGAGGCTGAGGCAGGTGGATCACATGGTCAGGAGTTCAAGACCAGCTTGACCAACGTGGTGAAATCCAGTCTCTACTGAAAATATAAAAATTAGCTAGGCTTGGTGGCAGGTGCCTGTGATCTCAGCTACTCAGAAGACTTAGGCAGGAGAAACAGTTTAACCCAGGAGGTGGAGGTTGCAGTGAGCTGAGATCATGCCATTGTACTCCAGCCTAGGTGACAGAGTGAGACTCTGTCAAAATATAAATAAATAAATAGGAAAAAAAACAGTAATTATTTATTTAAAATACCAGATCCTTTCCCATTTGAAGGGAGGACCTCAGCCTGACAGTGGTGGCTGACAGGGCTGGACTCAGAGGAGGCAAACAGTATTATCTACAAAAATGAATGAACGAACGGCAAGCATGACAACAGTACTAACAGTAAGAGGTCTCCACACGTTAGCTTCTATGTGGGCTTCACGTGGATGAAATAACCCTTACGCAACTCCATGTTACAAATGAAGGAACTGAGGCCAGCAGAGGCAGGGCAGGGGTCAACACATGCCCAAGGCCACCCAGCTAGAAGGTGGCAGAGCTGAGCAGCAAACCCAGGCCAGCTAGATACAGAGCCTTTGACAGTAACCTCCCTGACAGAGGGCCTCCCCAAGAAAGGCTGCGTAAGCCTGGCTAATGGGGTGGGGGGAGTGGGCGGAAAGGGTAGGGGAAGAGAAGAGGCCCTCCTGTCTGCAGCTCCCAATCCGGGCCCTCCTCCAGAGAGGGCCCCTCCGTGGTGCACACAGACCCAGGAAGTACCAGTGCCCCGTTATACCTTACATAAGCTCAGAGAGTCAGGCGCGGTGGCTCACACCTGTAATCCTAGCACTTTGAGAGGCCGATGCCAGCAGATCACCTGAGGTCGGGAGTTAGATCAGCCTAATCAACATGGAGAAATCCCATCTCTAATACAGATATAAAAAATCAGCCGGACGTGATGGTGCATGCTTGTAATCCCAGCTACCCTGGAGGCTGAGGCAGGAGAACTGCTTAAACCTGGGAGGTGGAGGTTGCCTTGAGCCGAGATCACGACACTGCGCTCCAGCCTGGGCAACAAGAGTGAAACTCTGCCTCAAAAAAAAAAAAAAAAAAAGTTCAAAGAGGGCCCCTGCACATCACGGCTGCGACTGAGTCCAATGTGGTGCCCTAGGAAGCCAATGGCAATCTCCCACTTCCACTGGAGGTGGCTGCTTCAAACCCAGCTGGAGCAGGGAGGCTGTGGGCCTGGGTGAGAGGAGCCCAGAGCGTCCTCCTGGGGCTTCCCCAGAACAGAGCTCTTTCCTCCAGCCATGGTGGGGGGGAATCATTCCCAGACCCCTGCTGGGAATCATTTCTCCTGGCACAGAGCTTCATTACTCCACCAGAGAAATCTCAAGAACCAAATATTGAGGGAGGAGCAGCCAAGTGCTGCCGGCCTCGTACCATTTACACGCAGTTTCAAATCCTGCAGAGCAATACTGGACAGACGTGGGGCCAACGAGGCCCGGGTCCCTGGGGGAGGCACCTGGCTGCTGGACCCACAGCAAGTGTTTCGAGTTCGAGCTGGACAGCGGGCCCCAGGGTGGTCAGCAGGCGATTCTCTACTCTCATGGGGGTGTCTGAAATCTTTCACAATTCACCAAAAAACAGGGAGCGATGAAAAGGGAGGAGAATGCGTTTGTGAGTACTGGGAAGGGCAGGTGGAGGAGGGGCTTGCAGGGAGCTGGTGATGCCTGTCTTCTTGATCTGGGTGGTAGTTTCATGGCTGTTTGCTTTATAACGATTCATTAAACTGAACATGGAGGTTTTACGCACTTTTCTGTACACATGTCAGATTTTACACCACCATGCAGGAAACACGGGGAGAGCGATCCTGACAACTGAATGCTCTCTCTGCATTTACATGTGTCTGCAAACAGTCTCTTTACCATGAGTACAAGCGTGCGCACGCGCACACACACACACACACACACACACACACACACACACACACACTTCCTAAAGCCGTGACTTCCACCATAACCACAGCAGCTGCCTCCAGCCCCTCGTAGCTCCTGGCCTGTTTCCTGTAAGGAAGACAAAGGCCTGGAAGCAGCCGGCCCTTGTGCCTGCAGACTCAAGCCAGGGCAGCAGCCAGGTCTCTGAATACCAGGCACTCACAATCCAGCTCCAACTGCAGTCCCAGGAAGCCCTTGTGGCCTCGGGAAGGAACCCGGTCCAGCACGTCCCTGCCCTGGGGCACCACAGCTGGTCACCCACCCAGAGCGGAAGGAGTTATTATTGAAGATCGGGTCAAACTTCCCCGTGGCAGGGACCGCTTCTGGCTCATCTGTGCCTTGTACTGGAGACACAGGACAGCAGCAAGACCACTACAAAGTTATGTGCGGGCTCCATCCTAGTGCAGAACAGGGTGTCGAGTAGGATGCTGTTCACACCCTATTTTGCAGAGGAGGAGAGTGAAGCACACAAAGAAGATGTGCCAGCCCTCGGTCACACGGTGAGTGTATCAGAACCAGGATGCCATGGCAGTTCTTACTGGGGCCAAAGTCTACTCACTCAACCACGTCCATTCTCCTATCCTTCCTATCTATCTATCTATCTATCTATCTATCTATCTATCTATCTATCTATCTCTATGTCTCTATCTCCTCTCTATCTCTATCTATCTATCTATCTAATCTATCTCTATCTCCTCTCTATCTCTATCTAATCTATCTATCTATCTATCTATCTATCTATCTATCTATCTATCTATCTATCTAATCTATCTCTATGTCTCTATCTCCTCTCTATCTCTATCTATCTATCTATCTATCTATCTATCTATCTATCTATCTATCTATCTATATCTCTACTTACCTACCTATCTATCTTGAGACAGAGTCTTGCTCTGTTGCTCTATCTTATCTCTCTCTCTCTCTATCCATCCATCCATCTTGAGAAAGAGTCCTGCTCTGTCACCCAGGTTGGAGAGCAGTGGTGCATTCGTAGCTCACTACAGCCTCCAACTCCTGGGTTCGAGCAATCCTCCCACCTCAGTCTCCTGAGTAACTGGGACCACAGGTACACGCCACTATGCCCTTTTAAATTTTAAATAATGTTACAATTATTTAGAAACAATCATTTAAAATCATTTTGTAGAGAGGTCTCACTACAGCCCAGGCTGGTCTCAGACCCCTGGGCTCACGTGATCTGCCCACCTCAGCCTCTCAGCCTCCCAGAGTGCTGGGATGTGAGCCACTGTGCCCAGTCACACTCCTTCTTTGATTCATTCATTCATTCATTCATTCAACAATTCTTGTTTTTTAAGCCAGAGTCTTGCTCTGTCACCCAGGATGGCATGCAGGGGTGCTATCTCAGCTCACTGCAACCTCTGCCTCCCAGGTTCCAGCGATTCTCCTGGGACTACAGGCGCTTGCCACTACACCTGGTTAATTTTTGTATTTTTAGTAGAGACGGGTTTTGCCATGTTGGCCAGGTTAGTCTCGAACTCCCGACCTCAGGTGATCCCCCAGCCTCAGTCTCCCAATGTGCTGGGATTACAGGCCTGAGCCACCGTGCCAGCCATTTTTTTTAATGCTTCTACCCAATGAGCAACAACTCCTTAACATGCACTTAGCAGGTGCCAGGCACTGTTCTAGGCACTAGGGACACAGCAGTGAATAAGACAAGAGTCCCTGCCCTCCTGGAGCTGACATTCTAGTGGGGACACTAGACAATATACAAGTAAACCAGTGGGAGAAGAGACAGAGTGACAAGGTGCTCTTTCAGAGGGCACAGTCGGGGAGGTCTCTAAAAGGATGGCATCTGAGCAAAGATGGGATGCAGGTGAGGAAGGCACATGGAGAATCCGGGAACAGCACTGAGGGTGGAGGGCACGGCCAGCACGGAGGCCCTAGGACTGGAAGCCAAGTGGCTGGAAGGGAGTGAGGAATGGAGCAGCTGAAGTCAAGGAGGTTTGTATTAAAATGCAGAAGTGGAAGTGCAGCTCCCAGAGGACCAGTCTTTGGGATGTACAGGCCCAAGGGACTCATGGCCACCATCATGCTGTCAAGAAGGAAGCAGGTGGAGAGGCTGAGAAAGCCACCTGGGGTGACAAGGGCAGAGCTGGGGTGGGAGACCACACTACCCTGAAGGTGTTAACCAGCAGGCGATGCAGAAGGGGTTGTGGGGTGGGTGAGGTCAGCTCTCAGCTGGGGGCCTGCAGCCCTAGCAAAGCAGGAGCCTGAGGACCAAATGTTCACACCACTGGTTTACTTGAAGCCAGGCGCCCAGCCCTTCGCTCCCAGCTCCCGAGGCAGGGAAGGGGGTCCCGAGCCTTGGTCCCTCAGTCCCTGCTGCCCTACTTCTGCTGGATCTAGGAGTCACTCCAGAGTGTTTTCTTCAATCCACTCGCTTTTTTAAAAAAGATTTAACTTTTATTTTAAAAGCTAACTTGAGCCAGGTACAGGAGCTTATGCCTGTAATCCTAGTACTTTGGGTGGCCGAGGCAGGCGGATCACCTAAGGTCAGGAGTTCAAGACCAGCCTGGCCAACATGGGGAAACCCCATCTCTACTAAAAAATACAAAAATTAGCCAGGTGTGGTGGCACGTGCCTGTAATCCCCGCTACTCGGGAGGCTGAGGCAGGAGAATCGCTTGAACCCAGGAGGCGGAGGTTGCAGACAGCGAAGATCACCACTGCAGTCCAGCCTGGGCAACAGAGTA
Organism: Saguinus oedipus; assembly: GCA_031835075.1. Classification (NCBI taxonomy): domain Eukaryota; kingdom Metazoa; phylum Chordata; class Mammalia; order Primates; family Cebidae; genus Saguinus; species Saguinus oedipus. The sequence goes on along the minus strand of CM063187.1, from coordinate 42,007,083 downwards.
AGACTCTGGCTCAAAAAAAAAAAAAGAAAAAAAGAAAAGGGATTATAAGACAACAGGGGAAGTGTGAGGAGACTGAGGCAGGTTTGTTTTTAGAAAGGTGTGGAATATATTTGGCTACATGACGTTTGGGATTTGGTGTGAAATAAGCAGCGAGGTGAGGCGTGCAGGCACAGGTGACGAGGCCTGGTCATGGCTGCTACCTGCTGAGCTGCTGCCAGGGACCCCGCGTGGGCACGAGACCATTCTTCTGAGTATATGTGTGAACATTTCCACGATACAAAAATATTCAACATTTTACCAGAGGAAATGTGACCTCACTGAAATGACAAGGAATTATGGATCACTCACCCTGTGAATCCTAACTACTAAATCCACACACGCATCCTGCCTCACTAATAAGTGTAACGGTGGTAAGAGTACTAGTAACCAGAGTGACATAATGACAGCAGCCCGTTCTGAGCGTCGCACGGCAGACTCACTTCATCCTCCCAGCAACCCTGGGAGGCAGCAGGAATCATTATCCTCCGGCTCCAGATGTGGGAACTCAGAAACATCTGAGGCTCAGGGCCTCGCCCAGGGTCAGAGGCTGCTGTGCTGGAGCACGGAGAGGCCGGAGAGGGAGCTGGATTCCTGAGCCCTTCCCTGGGGCGGGGAAGGGGTAGAGGGAGAGGAGGCAAGGGGAGCCTCAGTCCTCCGTGAGTGGGGACAGACGGGACCACTGGCTATCATTCTCCCCATTCCCATAAAATAATAAAGGCTCTTGCAATGTAATACTCGCCTTTTTAGGAAAAACCTTTGCTGCAATTAAACTACTGGGCGGCAGGCGGTCCTACCCACAGGAGCTGAAATGTTAACTGGCAGTAGAGGACTTCCGGGACCGTGGAGGGGGCTGGTGTCGCAGGGCATGTCAGAGCCTGCTGGCGGGGACAGTCCTCCCAGCAAGCTTGCAGAGTTGGCCCTAGCCACCCTCCGACTGTCAATCAGATGGTGTGCTGCCCCGAGCCCTGGACTCCAGGTGTCAGGAGCTGTAAGGGAGGCCAGCACGGTGACATCAGCATCCTTCCCCTCAGAAGGACGTCCTGGGCCTGCAGAACCCATCTCCCCTCTGTGGCTTCAGCCAGATTCTGCCTCAAAACACAGAAATCTGGGATGTTGCTGGGTGCGGTGACTCATGTCTGCAATCCCAGTACTTTGGGAGGCTGAGGCAGGTGGATCACCTGAGGTTGGGAGTTTGAGACCAGCCTGACCAAGATGGTGAAACCCCGTCACTACTAAAAATACAAAAAAAAAAAATTAGCCAGACATGGCGGCAGGTGCCTGTAATCCCAGCTACTTGGGAGGCTGAGGCAGGAGAATCGCTCGGAGGTTGCAGTGAGCGGAGATTGTGCTACTGCACTCCAGCCTGGGCGACAGAGTGAGCCTCTGTCTCAAAAAAAAAGAAAGAAAGAAAGAAAAGAAATCTGGGAAGTTTCTGCCAGGGGAGAAGGGAAGCTGAAAGGCAGGGGGTGGGGTGGGGTGGGGGAGGGAGATAAGAGGCAGAGAAGCATGGAGGGAGACATGAGTGAAATGGAGGCCCAGACAGACATCTGACAGACCAGAAATGGGAAGATAAGGCAGCGACAGAGGCTGCAATGCCCCACTCGGAGGCCTTTGCTGGGCCTCAGCTGCCTGGTCTGGAACACAGGAATCACAGTCATAGGTCCCCATGGCATGCCGTGACTTAACCCCTCCATGTCAGAAGCCTAGAAAAGCACCCAGAACACACCAAAAGCTAAAACACGTTGTTGCCATTCCTGCAAGCCGGTAGCTCCCACCCCGGCTCAGAAGCGTGTTAGAGTCACCAGGGGAGCATCGAAAACCCCAGGCCCAGACCCCACAGCTGGAGATTCAGCTTCGAACAGTCCGGCTTGGGCCCCTGCAGAGAATCCTTCCCACCCCAGGTGACCCTAAGGCGCAGCCAAAGGGTGAGGAGCAGATTGGGGAGTGGGCAGGAGGGCAGATCCAGCCCCCTGGGCCGGGGAGGATGTAAAGTGAGACTGAGATAGAGTGATGGGGGGGCAGTGCCTAGAAGGCCCTCTCTGGCTCACCCTCCCCCACCTACGGCCATCAGGAGTCTGGGGCCTGCTGAGGAATGCAAGGAATGAAGCCAGGCCTGGCACGGCCATCTCCAGGGTCCCCTCCCCCCTCACAAACTCCCAGGAGTCACTGCTGGTCCAGCCGCCTCCAAGCCATCACTCAGTCCTCCCGGCCTGAACAACCCTTCCCAGCCCCCTCCTCAGAGCTCTGGTCCCGAACCCTTTGTCCTGCTGGGCACCCCAACACTGGCCCTGCTCAAGCATCCCCCTCAGTGTACTTCTTAGTGCCTGCAGGAGGAGCAGTAGATAAACAACCGTGACCCCCAGAGCTGGCAAGGGGCCTCGAGGCTGATCTCCAGCTCTGGCAGGAGGGAGGTCTGAGGAGGCTTCCCAGAGGTGCTGACCTTTAAGCCAAGAGCCACAGAATAAATGAAGTCAGAGCACTCCACAAAGGCCAGCGAGGCTGAGGTGCTGCAGGCAAGCGGAGAAGGCGGGCCCTGCCAGAGCTGCTGGAGGGATGGGCTGGTCCCTCCCCGGCAGGGGGCTCTGGGAAATGATGAGAATAAGGGGAGGAATCGGCTGTCATCTCCATCGCACCTGCTGTCCTCCACCTGTCACAGCGCGGAGGGGGATGGAGAACCCCCCCACTGACCTACTGGAGGGCACTGGGGTATCCCCGTATCCTGCCACCCCCGTAGTGTAGGGAGGGGCCCTGGCTCCTTCCCGCCATGCTGTGGGGAGACCCCAGCTGAGCTGCTCCCCGAATCCCAGAGCCTGTTCCCTGATAATTAAACCATAAGCTGATTAGTCAAGGCAAACCTTTAATTAGCCCTTGAAATCGTTCAGTAAAATTATAGCCTCTTTTCTGGGCGCTCTGCCCACACTCTGTCAGGGTCCAGGGGTGGTGCCAGGGAAGAAGCAGAGAATGGGGGAAGTGGCCTCCTGCCACAGCCATGAGGTAGGTCCTCCCCCAGCAAGGCCAAACCTAGGGTGTAAGGCATCTCGTGGGAGTGGAGGGCACAGACACCCTGCCACATCATGAACTACCCCTGGGCAAACCCCACAAGAGACCGGCAAGGCCTCGGCTGGAAAAGTATGAATGAGAAGACATAAACAAATGGTGAGACATACCACATTCATGGATTGAGAGACTCAGTGTTGGGTGTGTGCGCGAGCACACATGTATATACACTGACAAGATGCTTGTCTAACATGCAAAGGGAATTACAAAAAGTCAAGCATGGACTGGGTACAGTGGCTCACACCTGTAATCCCAGCACTTTGGGAGACTGAGGCAGGTGGCTGGCTTGAGCTCAGAAGTTTGAGTTCAGCCTGGGCAACGTGATGAAATCTCATCTATAAAAATACGAAAAAGAAAAAAAAAAAACCTGAGAACAGGATGGCCAACATGATGAAACCCTGTCTCTACTAAAAATACAAAAAGTTAGCCAGGTGTTGTGGCATGTGCCTGTAGTCCCAGCTACTTGGGAGGCTGAGCAAGAGAATTGCTTAAACCCGGGAGGTGGAGGTTGCAGTGAGCTGAGATCATGCCACTGCACTCCAGCCTGGGTGACAGAGCGAGATTCTGTCTCAAAAAGAAAAAAGAAAAAAAAAAGGAAAGTGCCCTGAAGTGGCCCTTCCTTCATAGGAGTCTGGAAGAATGAATGAAAGCTCCCCACCTGACTGGCTACTGGAAAAATGCACATCAGACCACAGAGGAGATACCGCCAGATCTGCTCTAGTTTGCAAAATGGGCCAAGGACATACCATTGGTGCCACCCTCACCTCCTAATCTGTGAAATGGGTCACACGGGTGCAGCCACCTCCTGGGACTTCAGGGAGGCCCAGGCAGCAGTTTGGGAGCACTGGCCGGGACACAGGGCCAGCGTGCGCAAACCCTCCATTCGTCTTCCCTAGGAATCACCCTGAAGATGATCCAGAATCATCTTCTGAACCCAGAATAAGGACTCCTTGGGCCCAAGGTCACACCAGGCCTTCCCCTGCCTCCAAGCAGGGGTGCCCAGATGGCTCCAGAGGCCAGGCTCTAAATGGGTAGCAACTGAGTCTGTTTACCCACCACTGCGGGCCAGCACTCCACCGAATTTGTTGGAAAAAAATAAACAATCACATTTACATTGATGTGTCAGGAACAAGGATATGTGTGTTAGGAGCAGAACTTGAGGGATGTCCAGGACACCTGAAGCAGCCCCTTCTAGAGAGGAAGACACTAAGGCACAGAGAGGCTCGGGCGGCCGTCAAGACTGGAATCCAGAGCAACCCAAGAACCGACCTATCCGTCTTCAATCCCTCAAGGCCCCCTGCACTCCCCCGCCCAGAGACCTCTGCTCTGCCAGATGCCTCAGCCCCTTCTTCCCTTAGCCGAGGCCAAGTTCCTCCTTCAAGTGGCATTTCCTCCTCAGGAAAAAACCTGCCCACTGTGCTCTACCCAGGGCGGGTCCCCATTAGACACTCTGGCAGCCTGGCTTACGACAGTTCAGTCAGTCAGCCAGTCAATCAATCAACATTTACCCAGAGACCTCAACACCCCAGTCCCTGCTGTTCTACCCCTACTCCAGTGCCGAGGCTAAGTTATGCCAGGAGATGAAATAAACCAACAGACCCACATGTCATAATGTAAGTAACCATCATGGGGGGTGCTAGAGAGACGGTGACGGGCTGCTCCTGGCGACCCGTGGCAGGGAAGAAAGGTCTCCCCAAGGGAGGCCGACATCAGCAGAGGCTGCCTGGATGGAGGGAGGGAGGATACTGCTCCAGGGGGCAGCAAAGACAAAGGCCCCCAGGTAGCACCCACCTGGAATGTTCCAGGAATGGTGGCAGGAGAGGAGGGAAGGGGGACAGGCAGGAAAGTGGCCAGGTCGCCTGGAGCCTGGCAGGCTTCTCTCTTGGGAGATGCAGAGCCAAGGAAGGGTTCCTGCCCTGACCAGGTGTGCCCGGCTCTCTCTGGCTATGTGGGGACAACTGTGGGGACAGTGGTGGAAGAGAGAGAAGGGAGGCTACCTCAATGGTCCAGGAGGGAGATGAGGGTGGCTTGAACTAGGGAGTGATGAGGAAGAGGAGTGGGAAGCACCGGGCTATGTTCTCAGGGGGAGCCACAGGCTTCCTGGACACTTGGATGTGGAGGGGACAAGAGAGGAGTCACGGTGACGCCAGAATCGGAGAAGCCTGTTCCTGAAACTAGACGAGGGATGGAGGTACCTGTTCCCAAAACGGGGTCACTGAGGGACGACAGGGCCTGGGAGCCTCCAGTCCGGCTGTCTCTCTGTCGCTCTTTGATCGGGGTCTGTGTTCCATGCCCGGCTGAGTGCAGGGAGGGCTGCCTGTTGTTTGGGGTCACCCTTGGGTCACTGGGCCCTAGCACAAGGCTGGTCAAAGAATATGCACTTGGGCTGGGCACGGTGGCTCATGGTGGCTCACCTATAATCCCAGCACTTTGGGAGGCTGAGGCAGGAGGATCACTTGAGGTCAGGAGTTTGAGACCAGCCTGGCCAACATGGTAAAGCCCCGTCTCTACTAAAACTACAAAATTAGCTGGGCATGGTGTAATCCCAGCTACTTGAGGGGTTGAGGGAGGAGAGTCCCTTGAATCTGTGAGGCAGAGGTTGTGGTGAGCCGAGATCGCGCCACTGCACTCCAGCCTCGGTGACAGAGCAAGACTCCATCTCAAAAAAAAAAAAAAAAAAAAAGAAGCGCTTGACTCCTGCCCACAGAATGGGTGAGAACCGGAATGGACAAGAGCACCGGGAGGAGAAAACAACACAAGGGGTTTAGCCCGATGACGACCAGTGGTATTACTTTTGCAAAAGAAAAAAATTAAAATGTTCCAAAGTCAACTAAAAAGTCTGACAGTACCAAATACTGGCAAGGAGGTGGAGCAACTAAGATCCTCAGTCACCACTACTGGGGCACACACAGATAGGACCACCTTGGGAGGCTGGGCGGCAGCATCCACTAAATGTGAAGCTACCCTGCCCTCTCCCCTGGGCCATGCACTCCCAGGTATATTCCCCGACGAAATGCACGCACTGGCACCCCAGGAGATGCTACAAAGAGATGGCTCACACCAGTGCTGTAGGAGATGGAGAAACAGAATATCATACAGGGCAGGGCACAGCGGCTTATGTCTGTAATCCCAGCACTTTGGGAAGCTAAGGTGGGTGGATCACCTTAGGTCAGAAGTTCAAGACCAGCCTAGCCAACATGGTGAACCCCAGCCTTTACTAAAAATACAAAAAAAAAAAATTAGCCAAGCATGGAGGTGTGCACCTGTTACCCCAGTTACTCGGGAGGCTGAGGCAGGAGAATCGCTTGAACCCAGGAGGCAGAGGCTGCAGTGAGCCAAGATCATGCCACTGCACTCCAGCCTGGGTGACAGAGCGAGACTCCAACTCAAAAAAAAAAAAAAGGGAACATTACATGGCAACAAAGAAGAATGACTACAGATACACACAGCACACAGATGGATCTCACACACAGGCCTAAGGGTGAAAGAAGGCACAGACAAGGACATGCTGGAAGATTCCATTTATGTCAAGTTCAAAAGCAGGCAAAATGACATTCTGTAATTCAAGGATGCACACCTCATGGTAAAATCTGTCAGGAAAAGCAAGTACACGATGACCACCAAGGTCAGGAGAGCGCTCATGACTGTGGTCATGGCTGACAGGGGATATCGGGGGGCTTCTGGGATGCTGTGCTCTGTTTTTACCCAGGGCTTGGTGGGGAAGTGTTGTTCGCTATGCAATTCTTTGCTAAGCTTACCTATGTGTTTTACACACTTTTCTGTGGGCATGTTATAATTGACAATTATTAAAGGTTTTTGCAAAGCAGTGGAGTCAGAAGTGCTGTGTATATATATAGCACTTCAGAGTCAAGTAACGTGGGGCCAGGCTGCAGCAGAAGATTTTCAGGGAAGGGACCATAGAACTAACTATGGAGGCCCCTGTGTGTGGCAGGAAAGGAGGGTTCCCAGGGAGAGAGGGACAGGGGTCGCCTGCGGGGAGGGCAGCAAGGGGTCTTCACCTGGGGATGGGTCTGTGGAGGGGCCAGTGCCTCGCAGGGTTCTACTGTCTCCCCACACCCAGTGCTGACCACGGACTGTGGGTGCAGCAAGGGAGGGAAGGAAAGGAGAGGGGAGCTGGCACCCCACTCAGCCCAGGAAGGCCGGCCGCCTTCCGCCTTTGGGAGTGAAGTGTGGGTGTGGCAAAACCAGGCTGGGAAGTGAACTGAAACCGCTGCACAATGCCGCTTTATCAGGAGTTCCCAGGACAGGGCCAGGTGTCTGGTGGCAGGAGCAGGGAGGGCCCAGAAGGGAGGCTCTCTAGGTGATGACCACACCCACCGGGTGCTCCCACCCCTCAAGGTGTCTGCTCAAAAGCTCCAGGGCAGCCTGCCTGGAATGGGGATGGCAGAATGGGGGTGGGGAAAGCAGGACAGGGGAGCTTTCTAATCCTCGGGCTTAGCCCCAGGGGGCAGGGGAAGCCACCACAGTGATTAGGAGCCAGGCCTCCTGCATCCAAATCCAGCTCTGTAACCCAGGGCAGGTCTCCAGGCTCTCAGGCTCCTCCCTTAGGAAAGGAAGATGACTGGCCAGCAAGGTGGCTCATGTCTGTAATCTCAGCACTTTGGGAACCCAAGGCAGGCGATCACAAGGTCAAGAGATCAAGACCATCCTGGCCAACACGGTGAAACCTGGACTCTAATAACAATATAAAAATTAGCTGGGTGTGGTGGCGTGCACCCCTGTAGTCCCAGCTACCTGGGAGGCTGAAACAGGAGAATCACTTGAATCCGGAAGGCAGAGGTTGCAGTGAGCTGAGATCGTGCCACTGCACTCTAGCCTGGGGATAGAGTAACACTCCATCTCAAAAAAAAAAAAAAAGAAAGAAAAGAAAAGGGAGATAATAATATCATGTGTCTCTTGGGGCTGATGGGAGGGTCCACTACGTTAGTTCACAGAAGGCATTCAAACAGTGCCTGCTCATGTTAATAACACAGCTACTAGCAATGCACCTGACAGTCTTTGAGCATGCATCCTGCTGAATATACCTTTATATCTTCAAAATAACCCTATAAGGAGATACCATTAGCACTCCATTTTACAGATGAGGACACCTGGGCTCAGAGAGGTGACATGACTTGTCAGGGGTCACACAGCTAGTAAGAGACAAAGCCGGCTCTGGAGGCCAAGCCCTTGACCTCAACTGTGTCAGATGGGTTAGGAGCTCCAGAATGGAGCCAGGGTTTGAGTGCCAGTTCTGCCACGTAGTTGCTGTGGGGCTGCTGGCCTGTGCCTCAGTTTCCCATTCTCAGAGAAAGTAAAACGATTAGGAATAGACAGCTCCAAGAAAAGGAAGCTCAAAATGGCTGTCCCACTTTGCTCTTATTAGTTATCAGAACCACGATGGCACCATTTGTCACCTATCTGACGGCAAAGGTGAGAGCGTCAGGTGACACCCATCTATTCCAGCAGGGGAGTGAGGAAACCCCGGTGCCATCAGGCACTGGGGGTGAAGTGTGAGCTGGACAACCTCCCTGGCAGAGTGAAATACTACTGGCAAAGCTAAAGGGACGCCTGTCATGGACTACGAGGCCACGAGCTCAGAGTCACATCAGAGATGTACGCACAGTCACTCTCAGGCGGGCACAGCCCTGTTCACAGCACAGAAAGACAATCATTCGTGGGGGCACGGGTGTGCATGGGATGCTCAAGGCAGCACTCTGTCCTGAGAACGAGCTTCGGAGCAGGAAACACAAAACGCAGGACAGAACATAAACATGGGAAGTCCGCTGCATCTGAGTAAAAACAAAAGGGAGGGGCGGGCACTTGGGGGAACAAATATTCCAAGAAAGAAAGAAAATAAACGGGGAGTGATGATGCTATCTCTGGGAAGGGCCTGGCAGGCGGCTGGGAAAGAGATGTGCTCTCCCCGTGCATCCTTTTGTGCTGCGTGCAGTCTTTCAGTGATTATTTAGGGGAACAGGTAATACATGCACATGGATGGAAAACGTGCTTTCTTAAAACTAAAACACAGAAGAGAAATGAGGTTACTAACACCTCCTCAGGGTCTCTGGGTAGAGCCACACGACCATGCTCACAGATTTACAGCACACTCGTCCCTTGGCACACAGAGCTGGGACACTGTGGTCTGGGGTTATTACGCTCACTACGGGATGAGAACCCAGAGGGGGAACAGGGTACAAGGAGATGGAAACTGTCAAAAGTACCAAGTTTGGGCGGGGCGCAGTGGCTCATGCCTGTAATCCCAGCACTTCGGGAGGGCAAAGTGGGTGAATCATGAGGTCAGAAGTTCGAGACCAGCCTGGCCAACATGGCGAAATCCCATTTCTACTAAAGATATAAAAAATTAGCTGGGCGTAGTGGCAGGCGTCTGTAATCCTAGCTACTCGGGAGGCTGAGGCAGGAGAATTGCTTGAACCCCGGAGGTGGAGGTTGCACTGAGCTGAGATTGTGCCACTGAACTCCAGCGACAAAGTGAGACTCCATCTCAAGAAAAAAATATATATATATAGTACCAAGTTCAACATTTACCAAGCACTTACTGTATGCCAAGCATCGGGCTAAGCATGACGCACACATATAATCTCCCATCCTCCTACAGCCTGGAGAGGTGGCCGCCAACACTCCCTGTAACAGGTGAGGAACCAGAGGCCTAGGGAAGCTCCATCTCTTCCCCAGGGGCTCCCAGCTAGTGGGGAAGGCTAAGGGATGTGTGTGGACTGGGCAGCCCCAGCAGGGAAGTTCCCAGTGCCCCTCGGGAAGGCAGCGGATGGCCTCCCAGCCTGGGAAGGGTCAGGGCAGGACAGGAGCACCCCAGGAGACAGGCTTCTGTTGAATTTGCCAGAGCTGGCTCCCTTGGGATGGGAACGTGTTCCCCTTCTCACCCTCCCGGACCCCGCCAACCTTCCTGTGGGCCCAGGCAGATGGCAGAAAAGAAGCCGTGGCCCCAGATGGGTGACTATGGGGGAAGGGCCCCACTTCCCCGGCCGTGACTTGGAAGGAGGCTGCTTCCTGCTGGCAGCATCTGCGAGACTGGGCTGGGTGATGGGAGAAACAGCTGCTGGGGACACCCCAACCGGTGTCTGGCCAGGAAGTCTGGCTCTCCATGAGCCAGCAGGACGAGGAGTAGGCGAGAAAGGAAAGGGAGGCCCTGAGGGAGGTAGGGACCCAGCTCCTGGAAACTACCCAGCGGGGACAGCTCCCCATGGAGCTTCTGTCTACAAAGGAGACTGGGTAAGAACCTACTGGACAGGAATTGGGCCCATCTCATCCAAGCCAGTTCGAAATCATGGGAGGGCAGCCCTGGTGGGCAGTGACACTGAAGTCCCGAGGCCTGGGGTTCAAATCCTACCTCTGCAACTTGCCTGCTGTGTGACCTTAGGCAAGTCCTGAACCTCTCTGGGTCTTGGGTTTCTCATCTCTAGAGTGGGAATGATACTAGCACATCTATTTCACAGGCTGCTGTGAATTTGAAGTGAGGTAACCCGGGTAAAGTGTTGACGACTTCGGCTGGCACGAGGATGCTCCTCCATCACTGCCCCTCGTCCTGTCCACCCTCTTCTGCCCCAACAGCCACAGCAGCCTAGCTGTCACCACCCCCCACAATCCATCCCGCACACAGCAGCCTGAGCAATCTTTATAAAAGGAAAACCAGATGTCGCTGAAGCCTCTGATGACTTCCCATTATGCAGAGAGGAATCCACACGCCCCACCTGGCTCTGCCTGGCCCTGCTGTAGCTGCCGCGGCCTCCACACCTCTGACGCCACACTGGCCTTTTTTAGCTGTTTGACTTCTTCCTTTTATACTTTATGTATTTATTTAACTGCTCATTGCAGAGCAAGGCTACCATGAAGGCAGGGTGCACCGGGTAGCCCACACTGGCCTGTTAGATGACCCTTGAATATCCGAGGTCACTCCGACCCCAGGGCCTTGGCACTTCTGTACCCATGACCTGTGTTCTTTCCACTTCCCTCCAGGCCTTGCTCATGTTTTCTCATCAGTCAGATGTCACCTTCTCCAGAAAGCGCTCCTCCACTCCCCAGGCTGGGTCAGATGCCTCCTCCGGGTTCCTATGGTCCCTGCGCCTCCATCCCAGCCCCCGCCCCTCTCTGTGACCCTCCCCACCATCCAGTCCCAAACCCTTGGCCTGAGTACACCCCCATCCCACCCTAACCCCTCGGCCTGGTTACACCCCCATTCCACCCTGACCCCTCGGCCTGGTTACACCCCCATTCCACCCTAACCCCTCTGTCTGGGCCCCCCCCCAATCCCACCCTGACCCCTCTGCCTGGGTACGCCTCCATCCCACCCTGACCCCTCTGCCTGGGTATGCCTCCATCCCACCCTGACCCCTCTGCCTGGGTATGCCTCCATCCCACCCTGACCCCTCTGCCTGGGTATGCCTCCATCCCACCCTGACCCCTCTGCTTGGGTACACCCCCATACCACCCTGACACCTCTGCCTGGGTACGCCTCCATCCCACCCTAACCCTCTGCCTGGGCCCCCTCATCCCACCCTGACCCCTCGGCCTGGTTATACCCCCATCCCACCCTGACCACTCTGCCTGGGTACGCCTCCATCCCACCCTACCCCTCTGCCTGGGCCCCCTCATCCCACCCTGACCCCTCACGTAGGCTTCTCCTTCACAGCCCTGGCCTCTCTGTCACTGACTGGGGACAGTAGGTCTGTCTTCTTCACTGTACTATAATCTACGAGGGTAGAGCTGGGCTGTGCTGGTTATCACCGGGATCAACAATCAGAAAGAATGTTACAAGGCCTCGCCCAGCCTCCAACTTTCACCTCCATCCTCCCTACTGAGAGGTTCCAGTTAGTACAGTTCCCTTTCCCAGCTGTCAGCCCCTGCACCTGCCCCCAAGGGCAGTTGGGGCAAAGCTGCAGTCGCTGTCCCGGATGCCTGAGGGGGTAAAGGTGAAAGCCTTCCCAGCCTGCCTTCTCCTCGGAGCGTGGGGACTTGGTGGGGACAAGGTCCCGGCTTGTGCACCATCTCCCCACCTGTTTCCAACCAGCTGGTGGGTGGGTGGGTCCATAAATCTCCCATCTCATGGCCAAGGAAATCGTTTCAGCGAGGGCCACAGAGCTGTGCAAAGCAGGACTTGGAAGGAAGGGAGGCCTGGAGCCTGCTGGGAGCACAGTGGTCCAGCCGCTGGGGCATCACTTGGCAACCGCAAGGAAAGGGCTCGGGCTTTTCTACTGCTAGGCACGCACCGGAGAGACTCTGGCCATGGTCTACAAGGACACCCATTCCAGAAGGCCTGTCACCACACCATTACAGCCCCAACAGGAGACCACCTCAGCGGCCATCAACAGGTGAAGAGCCAACTCCCATGTGACACCATCACAAAAAGAAATAGCAGCAGAAAAAAATGAATGGCCTGGCTCAGACCGCCACATATCCCCACAGAGGGAGAGCCAGACTCCAAGGCTCAGCTCGAAGCCTGGTGCAGGGGTGTGTGCCTGTAATCCCAGCTCCTCAAGAGGCTGAGGCGGGAGGATCTTGGGCCCAGGAGTTAGAGTTCAGTCTCGGCAACCCAGCAAGACCCCATCTCAAATATACCTATAATGTTGAGCAAACAGAGCAAGTTGTAAAATGACATATTTATGGTGACACCATTTATCTGAACTGTGAAACGGTGACCAGCCCCCACTGGCCGAAGGAACTGCCCAGGCAAGGAGCTTCCAAAAGACTGAGGCCAGCCTCAGCCCAGACCAAGTAAGTTGGAAAGAAAATTTCCATGGTGGGCCTGTGCCAAAGCATCTTTTCAAAGCTCTCTGGGGGGTTCCACTGTGCAGCCTGGGGCAAGAACTATTGTTGGTGAATACATCCAAAGGCAGTAAAAGCATGAAAGGCTGCAGAGGAATGGCGACTGCCAAACCCAGGACAGTGGCTGCCCCTCGAAGGGAGGGAGGAAGGGGTGTGAGGAGGAGACTCCTGGCCTCTAACTGTATCACGGTGCGCTCTGTCCCAGGCCAGAGGCTGGCTAGATGCATGAGTGTTTCATTATACTGAAAGCCCTACTTTTTCCCCTAGCCCAGTGTGTCAAAGGAATAAAAGTGGCAAATAAGAAATCATTTGTCCAAGGTTGGTAAGTGACAAGGGAGGGACCTGAATATGGGTCTCCAATGCCCAAACCCTATCCTTCCTTATCTGTGCCAAACGCTGAGATGCTGAGTGAGCTGGCACCGCAAGGCTGGGAGTCTGGGCCAGCCTCAGAGGGCTGCCTGGCAGTGTGCCGGCTCCCCGACCCTGCCAGAGCCAGGTGGGGATTGGGTGGCGTTCAGAGAAAGCCAGAGGCAGGAGGAGCGAGGGCCTCCACCATCTCTCCCCAGGCAGTGGAGGGGCGGCAGCAGCAAGACTAATGCTTACACAGCAACTACTGGATGCGGGGCCTTGGGCCACAGCTCTCTACCCGGCATCCTCACAGCAATTCTATGAGGCAGTGCTAACGCCATGCCCATTTTGCAGAAGAGGAAACAGAGGTCCTCACGCACCCTGTGAGTGATGGAGCAGGGTATGTACCAGGCATCGCTGGTCCAGCACTGCTCTCTGAATCACACTCTATCACAGCCTCACGCAGCTCCACACACCGGTACTCCTCAGCCCTCCGCTGCTCCCACTGTCCCTCCCAGGCTGAGCCCCCTCAAGGTCTCACCGGGAACCTGCACAGACTCTGTGTTACCCTGGATTCCCAACTCTGCACCCTCCACTCACTCCAGGGCCTCTACACACTGCTCCTCTGCCTGGTGAGCCCATTCCCAGCCCTCCTCTTCATCCTTCAGAGCCTTCCCAGGGGAAAGGGACTCGGGCTTCAGCCCAGGGTAGGGGCACCCTCCCAGCTCCCTGAATATGTCCTCGAAAGCCACATCACCATTTGTAGAGACTTGCGTTACTGGCTGAGGGGCTGGTTCCACTCTGCTCCCAAGGGGAATGAGTGCCCGCTGAGGCTAGGGGCTCTGTGGGTCTTGTCCCCTGCCCCACTCCCAGCACCTGGTGCAGTGCCCAACAGTCAACCCCCAGCAATGTCATCCTCTGCAGGCCAGGCAGGGCTTCAGCAGGGCCAGGCAGGGCTTCAGCAGGACTAGGCAAGGAAGCCCACCGAGCAATTCAGCCAGGCACCGTAATAAACGAAGTAAGGAGGGAGGGAAGGGCTGGGCAGATGACAGAATGAGAGCCTGCAGCCAGTGTGAGCCAGGGTGGTCCCAGGCCAGCTGAGAGTAAGTGACCTGTCAGTGACAGGGGACAGGGTGGGGAAAGGATTCCCAGCAGAAGAACAGGAAGGTCAAAGAACAGGCAGAAGGTGCAGGCCTGGAGTTAGAGAACAGCAAACGGGCCAGGGAGAAACGGGCAGAGCCACAGAAGTGAGGTGGGAGGGACAGGACCACAGTGAGAGCTTAAGGTTTTAAGAACAGTGAACACCCAACTCTACCCGGGGTACCTCCCCAGTCAGAAACTCATCTGACTCCCTCACTTGGACTCCAGGCCACCCACAAACACCCCACTCCCATAGGCACAGAGGAATCTTCCCTGCCAGATCACACCCTTCCAAGTAAACCAAGCAGACAATCTGATCCTGTCCAGGGAGTGGCCCAGCCCTGCCCAGCCCCCTGCTTCAAGGAGAGACCTAATGGCAGGCTGCGGACAAGGTGGCAACCAGGGGCAGGAACCCTGGAATCACTCAGGCCCAGCTTCGATTCTCACTCTGCCTTCAGCAGAAGCTTCTGAGCCTCACTTTTCCCGTCTGTAAAGTAGGTTCATCCTGAGCACTCACTCCACAAGAGTGCAGCAGGGGTGAAATAAGACCGCGCACACAGGGCGTGGAGCACGGTGTGAGCCCTCATTAAACATTAACCGACGTTATGATGACTTCAGAGGCGTCGGCCAGAAGAGGGCTCTGGGCCAGAACTCCAGAGTTGGAATTCCAGCGCACAACTTAAGCATCGGGTGACCTTGGGCAAATCACGTTACCTCTTAACACCAGGTTAAGACCCTCTAAGACTGTAGTAAGGATTGAACAAGCCAATACAAGTAAAGTGTTAAAAAGAGGGTCTAGCCCATAGTAAGTGCTTCATTAGTGTTTCCTATTATTATTTGCGGGAGGGTTCCCCCTTCTCCAGCCACCAGGAAGCATCTCTGACCACGCCCCTGGATTCCCCCCCCCCCCGCCCCCGGTCCCCTGCAATAGGCTCCTCCCTGGGTTTTAATTTCTGAGTCTGGAAAACACCTGCCATGCTGTCAGATTCTGACCTTTGCACCTAGGCACGCCCCAACTTTGATGCCCTAAAAGATGCCCCCGAACCTAAAACTCATTCATCTGCTCCTCTGGGGGCAGCTTTAAACCTCCAACCTGGCGCCCCCGTGGCTGTGACCTCTGACCCTCGTAGGCGCAGCCTCCCCTCAAATCATAAACTTTAACCCTACCTTTTTTGAGATTTGCCCAGATCCCCTCGAACGCGCACCCAATTCGAATTTCAAACTTTGCACTCCCCTTCGCCACGCCCCCTTCGCTAGTTTGACCTCCGAGCTCCACTACCCCTCCCTCCAGTCAGCGTTAACCCCCGACCCCTCGGAATCGACCCTGCCCTCCACCAGTGAACTTTGACCCCGGCGGCCCCGCCCCCTCCTCGCGGAAATGCCGTCCCGCCGCCAGCACCAGGCCAACTACAAGCCCCTGGCTGGACCCCTTATCCTACCGGCTCGGCACCGCAGTCGCTCGCGGCCTAGATGCTCCGCCTGGAACTCCGCGCCCTCGCGCCTCCTTCAGCTCTTTTGCGCCGCCGCCATCGCGGTTACTGCTGCCGCCATGTTGAATCCCCAACGAATATCCGGGGCTTTCCCCCACCCCTCCCCGCTTCACCGCCCACCAGTCCCCATAGCAACGAAGCTGACCGGGCAGTGGGCAAGACCAGAGTGGGGGCGGAGCCGGGCGCCTCTCCAAGCCCGCTCCAGCCTCCAATTGGTGCAGAACGTCCAATCGATGACATTCGGGCAGAAAATGCCAAGCGGGGATTGGAAATTTTGGAAAAGGTGCGGAAAGGCTGGCTCCCAGCCCACTGAGGTCCTTAAAGGGGAAATGACTGTTTTGGTGTGATACCGTTTTTCAACTTCCCCCTAAAAGGAGTTAGGGGCTGGGAGAGAGTAAAGGGTTAATAATGGCCAGAAATAGTTCTTAAGCACTTACTAGGAGCCAGGCACCTGGATAAATGCTTTATTTGCATTTTTCTCGCTGCATACACAACCCTGTGGTATAATATCATTAATACCCGTTTTACAGATAAAGAAACTGAGGTTCAGAGCGTGAAATAGCTGGCTTGACATCATAGAAAGGTGATGAGTTTTTAACGCTGGTCTATCTGAGCCTGGGAACCTAATACTGTTTGATCTTTAATTTTTAAATAAGTTTTTAAAAAGTAACTAGTCAAAATATTGGAAACAAACACCTGACGTCCCATTTTTAGAATTATTTTATTTTTATTTATTATTATTATTATTGAGACGTTGTTTCGCTCTTGTTGCCCAGGCTGGAGTGCAATGTCACGATCTCGGCTCACTGCAACCTCCGCCTCCCAGGGTTCAAGAGATTCTCCTGCCTCAGCCTTCCGAGTAGCTGGAATTGCAGGCATCCACCATCATGCCTGGCTAATTTTTTTGTACTTTTAGTAGAGATGAGGATTTCGCCACGTGGGCCAGGCTGGTCTTCAACTCCCGACCACAGTTGATCCACCCGCCTCGGCCTCCTAGAGTGCTGGGATTATAGGTGCGAGCCACCGCGTCTGGCATTTTTCTTTTATTTTTTTTCTTTTTTTATTTTTTGAGACAGAGTTTCGCTCTTGTTACCCAGGCTGGAGTGCAATGGCGCGATCTCGGCTCACTGCAACCTTTACCTTGAGGGTTCCTGTAAACCTCCTGAGTAGCATGGATTATAGGCATGCACCACCAGGCTGACTTTTGTATTTTTAGTAGAGGCGGGTTTTGCCATGTTGGCCAGGCCGGTCTTGAACTCCTGACCTCAGATGATCCGACCACCTCGGCCTCCCAAAGTGCTGGGGTTACAGGCATGAGCCACCACACCTGTCTCTTCCTCCCTTTTCTGGGGCTTTACACAGATGTCACTTTCTCAGTGAAATAATTCCCTTGCTCACCCGAAGGAAAGCAGCAAACATCTCTGTTACATATTCCCCAACTCTGTCTGAGTTTTACTTACTGCTCATTGCTAATTGTAGTTACTGCTCGTTCGTTGTCCCCTCTGCTGCAATGTCAGCCCATGACAACATGGATTTCTGTCTTTGTTCACTGCTGCATTCCCAGCGCCCTGGTGTGTAGCTGCTCAGTAAACATTGACTGTAAATATCACCAGAAGGGATGTTTGAAATGAATGGTGGAAGGGATGTTTGAATGAATGATAATTCCATCGCTTCAGAGATACTTTTAAATGTCTGCTGCTTCTCCTCTGCCCCAGAACAGCTATATAGTAGGCATTTAATTAATTTCTACTAATGTCGGTGGCAATAATGAATGATGAGTTAACTTTTCTTTGTGTTTATCTACCTTTTTTCTTTTTATTTGTTCGTTGTTTCTTTTGTATTTTTTTGAAAGGGGGGGTCTTACTCTCTCGCCCTGGTTGGGTTGCAGTCTGCAACTCCTGGGCTCAAGCGATCCTTCCACCTCAGCCTCTCAAGTAGCTGGGACTATAAGCATATGCCACCACACCAGCTATTTTTTTTTTTTTTTTTTTTGAGACAGAATCTTACTTTGTCACCCAAGCTGGAGTGCAGTGGCGCGATCTTGGCTCACTGCAATCTCTGCCTTTGAGGTTCAAGCAACTCCTGGGTGACTGCCACCATGACTGGCTAATTTTTGTATTTTTAGTAGAGACGGAGCTTCCCTATGTTGGCCAGGATGGTCTTGAACTCTGGCCTCAAGTGATCTGCCTGCCTTGGCCTCCCAAAGTGTTTGGATTAAAGGCATGAGCCACTGCACCTGGCCTGGCTAATTTTCTTAATTTTTAGTAGGGACGGTTCTCGCTGTGTTGCCCAGGCTGGTCTTGAACTCCTGGTCTCAAACAATCCTCTCACTTTGGCTTCCCAAAGTGCTAGGATTGCAGGCATGAGCCACCATGCCTGCAGGGCCCCTTTTTTCTTTTAATAGAATTGGAAACATATATTTGTAAAGAATGATGCGTCTTTTTTTTTTCCTTTTTTTTTTTTTGAATCAGAGTTTTGCTCTTGCTGCCCAGACTGGAGTGCAATGGTGTGATCTCAGCTCAACGCAACCTCCACTTCCTGGGTACAAGGGATTCTCCTGCCTCAGCCTCCCAAGTAGCTGGGATTACAGGCACGCACCACCATGCCCAGCTAATTTTGTATTTTTAGTAGAGACAGGGTTTCTCCATGTTAGTCAGGCTGGTCTCAAACTCCCAACCTCAGGTGATCTGCCTGTCTCGACTCCCAAAGTGCTGGGATTACAGGCGTGAGCCACCGTGCCTGGCCTAGAATGTTGTCCTTTAAAACACAAGATTGTAAATATCACTGGTGTCTTTCCATGTCATTAAATATTCTTCAAGATTAGTTTTAATGGCTGCATAAGATGCCATCCTATCAGTGAACTTGAATTTGTCTAATCACTGTCTTGCTGAACATCAGTGCTGTAGTACTTTGCTATATAAATAATGCCCCTCCCGGTTGCGCAAAATCCAAGCAGCTAAATATCTGTGCCCATCTCTAATTATTGTTCCTTCTGGGTCAAGGAGAAGGTATATCTTTAAGGTTTAAGAATAGTAACAGTGGCCGGATGCAGTGGCTCATGCCTGAAATCTCAGCATTTTGGGAGGCCGAGGCAGGCAGATCACTTGAGGAGAGGAGTTCAAGACCAGCCTGGCCAACATGGTGAAACCCCATCTCTACTAAAAATACAAAAAGTAGCCAGGCGTGGTGGGGCATACCTGTAATCCCAACTACTCGGGAGGCTGAGGCAGAGAATTGCTTAAACCTGGGAGGCAGAAGTTGCAGTGAGCCGAGATCAAGCCATGGCACTCCAGCCTGGGCGACAGAGCACGACTTCATCTCAAAAAAGAATAATAACAGTTCCCATATTTCAAGCTTTTCTGTGCATCAGGAAGCATGGTGCTAAGCCATGTAATTTTAACAACTAAAGTTATGAATATTCACCCCTTTTTTGCAGAGGGGGAAACTGAGGCTTAGAGAAGTAACTTCACTTGCTCAAAGTCAAGGACCAATGGGGCAAACCCAGCTTCGACTCCCGGGCACTGCTCTCATTGACTGCCCTCTGCTGCCTCCTCACGGCCTGGGACACACATTGCCAAATTGTGCTGTAGGGATCCAACTCCCACTCCCACCAGCCTTCAGAGAGAATGTGCCCTTTAAAAAGAATCCTTGTCAGCATTAAGCACTCTTTTGAAATGCTTGTGTCTTGCAGAATCTTCTTAAAAAAAAAAAAAAAATACCAAGACCAAGAGCTGAGATGACAATACCTGAATCAGGTCATAGTAATGGCAGGAGGGGCAGGTGAAGCCTTGCCTCTTTAACGCCCTGCACAAACTTCAGAGCCTTAGGCTCTAGAACTGATTTTTGGAGAAGCCCCCTTGTAACTTAGTTAGGGATTGCAGTCAGAAGTCAGACTCCTGGAACAATCCCAGGGACAGATCCGCCCCAATGGCTTACTCAGGGTGAGGAATCAGACCCTGCTACTTCAGGACCCTGGGAGAAGAAAATCAGACTCCAAAGAGCCTCCTTCCTAGAGAAGGCTTCCTGGTCGGGTATTGAGGAGGTGACCCGTGAAGGATGGACAAAGGCAAGGAGGGTGAAGAGGATTTGGCTTCATAAAAATGATACATTTCAGTACATCAAGGAAAAAGAGAAGTTGCAACACATGGATGGCAAGCAAAGCTTTCTGTCCTTCACATGTAAAGAGCATCTGCCGATCAATAAGAGAAAAAGGTGAACATACAATAGGAAAAAAACAGGCAAAGGACGTTAAAAAACTAACACAGTGAACACAAAAAATTGAATTGGTTAACAAGCAATTAATGAAATAGATATTGCTCTAATTTGATTGAAATAAAAGTTTATTAGTATGAGGCAAACATTAAAAAATGAAATAAATATTAAACTTAAATTTGCTATTGTTCTCTCAGAAAAATGTTTGTAAATATTATGTAATTAGTGCTGATGAGAGTACACACTATCAGCACTCTTATACCCCACTGTGGACTGGATCTGCGCAGCTTTTGGTGATATCTATCAAGAGACTTAATGTTACTATCTGCACCCTAGTACAGCAATTCCACTTCTAGGAACTGATATGTGTATATATATATATACACATATATACGTATATATGTGTATATATATATATACACACATGTATATATATACACAGATATATACGTATATATGTGTATATATATACATACATATATATGTATATATGTGTATATATATACACATATATACGTATATATGTATGTATATATATATGTGTGTATATATATATACATATCAGTTCCTAGAAGTGGAATATATATATATATATATATATATATTATTTTTTTTTTTTGAGAGAGTCTTGTTCGTCACCCAGGTGGATTGCAATCTCGGCTCATTGCAACCTCCACCTCCCAGGTTCAAGCAATTCTCCTGCCTCAGCTTCCTGAGTAGCTGGGATTACAGGCCATTGCAACTTTCATCTCCGAGGTTCAAGCAATTCTCCTGCCTCAGCCTCCCGAGTAGCTGGGATTACAGGCACACACCACCACACCTGGCTAATTTATGTATTTTTAATAGAGACAGGGTTTCACCATGTTGGCCAAGATGGTCTCCATCTCCTGACCTCACGATCTGCCCTCCAAGGACTCCCAAAGTGCTGGGATTCCAGGCATGAGCCACCGCACCTGGCTGGAACTGATCTTAAAGAAAAAGACTAGTGTTGCGTTCCTTAGGGAAAAAGAACACATAGATAAAGGTATATATGTGCAAATATTCATCATTACAAAGTACTATTTTAATGTTTATTATAACTATTGCTTTTTATATATAATATTACTGATGTATCATAACTTACTTGGGCCAGGCACAGTGGCTCACACCTGTAATCCCAGTACTTTGGGAGGCCGAGGCAGGCAGATCACTTGAGATCAGAAGTTCAAGACCAGCCTGGCCAACATAGTGAAACCCCAGTGAGCTGAGATCGTGCCACTGAACTGTACCCTGGGCAACAAAGCAAGACTCTATCTCCAAAAAACAACAACAAAAAAAAAAGGGGAAAAAAATTAGCTGGACGTGGTGACACATGCCTGTAATCCCAGATACTCAGGAGGCTGATGCAGGAGAATTGCTTGAACTCAGGAGGTAGAGGTTGTG
Organism: Saguinus oedipus; assembly: GCA_031835075.1. Lineage (NCBI taxonomy): Eukaryota > Metazoa > Chordata > Mammalia > Primates > Cebidae > Saguinus > Saguinus oedipus. Next base: position 41,985,574 of record CM063187.1, on the reverse strand, counting down.
GTGAGCTGAGATCGCGCCATTGCACTCCAGCCTGGGTGACAAGAGGGAAACTTCGTCTCAAAGAAAAAAAAAAAGCAGTAGAATAAAATGTGGTTTTTAGTTAATAATGATGTCAATATTGGTTTATCAATTTTAACAAATGGCCATACTAATAGAAGATTTTAATAATAGGGGAAACTGCGTGTGGGGTTTATGGAAACTACTATCTTTACAATTTTTCTGTAAATCTAAAACTGTTTCAAAAAATAGTTTATTTCTTAAAATAGAAAAAATGCAGATGATTTCATACCCATGTTAATTTAAGCAGAAAAGCTACAAATTCTCCTATATCATATGATAGTATTTTCATTTAACAAAATTAAAGGCTATGAGGATAAATATTAAAATGTTAAAAGTTTGAAGCTATTAGCAATGAAACAGCAGCACTTTCCAGCTCTACATTCTTTTTTTTTCTTTTTGAGGCAGAATTTCGCTCTTGTTGCCCAGGCTGGAGTGCAATGGTGCAATCTTGGCTCACTGTAACCTCCACCTCCCAGGTTCAAGCGATTCTTCTGCTTCAGCCTCCAGAGCAGCAGGGATTACAGGCACACACCACCATGCCTGGCTAATTTATTTTTGTATTTTTAGTAGCGACGGGGTTTCACCATATTGGCCAGGCTGGTCTCAAACTCGTAACTTCAGGTGATTCGCCCTCCTCAGCCTCCCAAAGTGCTGGGATTACAGGAGTGAGCCACCATGCCTGGCCTACATTCTTTTTGTTTTATTTTATGTATGTATTTATTTTTTTAGCTAGCTAGCTAGCAAGGACAGGGAGAGTGTCTTACTTTGTTGCCCAGGCTGGTCTTGAACTCCTGGTCTCAAGCGATCCTCCTGCCTTGGTCTCCCAAAGTGCTGGGATTTCAGGTGTGAACCACTGCACCCAGCCCTCTTTTTTTAAATTAACAGATAAAAGTATATGTATTTAACGTGTATAACACGATGTTTGAAGTATATATACAATTTGGGATGACTAACTCTAGCTAATTAACATATGCATTACCTCACATAACTATCATTTTTGTGACTGCTTTATTCTTTTTTATATGGTTTGAGTTTATACATTTTTAGCAATGAGTGTGTTGCTTTCTCACCTGAAATAAAATTAAAATATTACCATTTTTAAAATTTGCTGAAAAGGTCTGGAGGAAGGAAGGGGCTGGGAGGGGGGACTCCTACCCAAGGAGGGAACCCATATAATAGAAGCGCCTAGCAGGGGGCAGTGGCTCACACCTGTAATCCCAGCACTTTGGGAGGCCAAGGTGGGCAGATCACCCAAGGTTGGGAGTTCGAGACCAGCCTGACCAACATGGAGAAACCCCGTCTCTACTAAAAATACAAAATTAGCCAAGCGTGGTGGCGCATGCCTGTAATCCCAGCTACTTGGGAGACTGAGGCAGGAGAATTGCTTGAACCCAGGAGGTGGAGGTTGCAGTGAGCTGAGATCTCACCATTGCACTCCAGCCTGGGCAACAAGAATGGAACCGCATTTCAAAAAACAACAAAAAAACAGAAGCCCCTGCAAAAATCCTCCAAGAGAACCCTGTCTTTTTGGCTGTGTGTGTGGGATCCAGGAGGAACCGAGGCTTCTGCTCAACTTTTTGCCCACTCCACATGCTCTATCGTCTCCCTCCATGTCCTCCTTGCTCAATCTCAGAGTGACCAAATTTAGCCAATAAAAGTGTAAGATGCAGGCCAGGCATGGTGGCTCATGCCTGGAATCCCAGCACTGTGGGAGGCAGGAGGATCACCTGAGCCCAGGAGTTCTAGACCAGCCAGGAAAACATAGCGACACCCCCCCAACCCTCTCCACACCCCACCTCTCACTCCCCCTCCAACCTCTGTCTCTACAAAAAAAATTTAGAAAATTAGCTGGGCATGGTGGCACTCACCTGTGGTCCCAGCTACTTGGGAGGCTGAAGCAGGAGGATTGCCTGAGCCCTGGACATTGAAGCTGCAGTGAGCTATAATTGCACCACTGCACTCCAGCCTGGGCAGCAGAGCAAGACTCTGTCTCAGAAAATAAAAAATAAAAATAGGCCGGGCATGGGGAGTCACACCTGTAATCCCAGCACTTAGGGAGGCCAAGGCGGGTGAATTACCTGAGGTCAGGAGTTCGAGACCAGCCTGACCAACATGGTGAAGCTCCGTCTCTACTAAAAATACAAAAGAAAATTAGCTGGGTGTGGTAGCGCACACCTGTAGTCACAGCTATTCGGGAGGCTGAGGCAGGAGAATCGCTTGAACCCAGGAGGTGAAGGTTGTAGTGAGCCGAGATCACACCACTGCACTCCAGCCTGGCGACAAAGCAAGATTCCATCTTAAAAAAAAAAAAAAAAGGCTTTGTTCAGCTTCCCCTCTCAGCAGCTTCAGGGTCTCTGGCCCTGCAACCTGCAACTTCCTGTGCAGGTCACACAGGGCAGGTATTGCCATCAGTCCTGCCTGTCTCCTGCACACCCAGCCATGGGGAGCTCCCAAGGGCTGAGGCTTTATCAGTCACCTAAGTCACTGTCATTCCTACTGTTAGTTGTGTAATCTTTAGTACCAGGCCCTGTGCTAAGCATTTACCTTTATTTCTCACTCCTTCCTTCTTCTATGCAAACCACGTTTACTGAGCACCTACTATATACCAGTGATCGGGGTAACAGCCGGGGAACAGAACTGGCAAACAACAACAACAAAAAAAAACCCTGCGGTCCAGGGAACTCACACTCTGTTGGGGAAGACAAGGAACAAATAATTAAGCATGTATCTATATAGTGGGTCACAAGATCTAAATGGTTTTTTTTTTTTTTGAGATGGAGTCTCACTCTGTCGCACAGGCTGGAGTGCAGTGGTGCGATATCAACTCACTGCAACCTCCAGGTTCAAGCAATTCTCCTGCCTCAGCCTCCCAAGTAGCTGGGATTATAGGCGTGTGCCACCACACCCAGCTAATTTTTGTGTTTTTACTAGAGATAGGGTTTCACCCTGTTGGCCAGGCTGGTCTTGAACTCCTGACCTCAGGTGACCTGCCTGCCTCAGCCTCCCAAAGTGCTGGGATTACTGGTGTGAGCCACTGTGCCTGGTTCTAAGTGTTTTGAAGGAATATAAAGCAGGGAAGGGGGATGAGAGGTGTGTGGGAGGGTAAAACTATTTTATTACTAATTATTAATTTTTAAAGAATTTAATTATTATTATTATTTTTTAGACAGGCTCTCTGTCATCCAGGCTGGAGTGCAATGGGGTGACCTTGGTTCACTGCAAACTTGACTTCCCGGACTCCAGCGATTTTCCCACCTCAGCCTCCTGAGTAGCTGGATCATAGGTATACACCACCATGCCCAGCTAATTGTATTTTTGCTAGAGACGGTGGGGTTTTGCCACGTTGGCCAGGCTGGTCTCAAACTCCTGAGTTCAAGTGATCCTTTCACCCTGGCTTCCCAAAGTGCTGAGGTTACAGGTGTGAGCCACCGTGCCTGGCCTTAAGTTTTAATTTTTGTTGGGTCCATAGTAAGTGTATGTATTTATGGGGTACATGAGATGTTTTGACACAGGCATGCAACGTGAAATAATCGCCTCATGGAGAATGGGGTATCCATCCTCTCAAGCTTTTATCCTTTGAGTTACAATCCAATTACACTCTTTTAGTTGTTTAAAATGTACAATTATTATTGAGTATAGTCACTTTATTGTGCGATCAAATAGTAGGTCTTACTCATTCTAATTTTTTTAACCCATTAACAACACCAAGGCTGGGTGCGGTGGCTCACGCCTGTAATCCCAGCACTTTGGGAGGCCGAGGCAGGTGGATCACTTGAGGTCAGGAGTTCGAGACCAGCCCAGCACCAACGTGTCAGAACCCTGTCTCTGCTAAAAATAAAAAATGAGTCAGATGTGGTGGCAGATGCCTATAACCCCAGATACTCAGGAGGCTGAGGCAGGAGAATCGCTTGAACCCGGGAGGCGGAGGTTGCAGTGAGTCAATATCTTGCTATTGAACTCCAGCCTCGAGACAAAGCAAGACTCGTCTTAAAAAACAACAAACCCACAACATAAAAAGCCCACCCCCACAGCCCCCACCAGCCTTCCCAACCTCTGGTCACCTCCCACCCTCCGTGTCCGTGAGATCAACTGTTTTGATTTTTAGCTTTCACAAATGAGCAAGAACATGCGAGGTTTGTCTTCCAGTGCCTGGCTTATTTCCCTGAAACTGATGACCTCCAGCTGGGTGGAGCTGTTTTAAACAAGAGAGTCAGAGAGGATGGCACTGAGGGCGGCACCTGAGGGAGGGAGAACGGGAGCCATGCAGATCCCTGGGGGAACAGTGTCCCTGGCAGAGGGAACTCCCAGTGCAAAAATGGGTGGGGAGCCCAATGCAGAGGCCAGTGTGGATGTAGCAGAGTGGGTAAGGGGATGAGTGGAGGGGGCGAGGGCAGAGGGGTGATGGGGGCAGATCATCTGGGGCCTCGTGGGCCTGAGACAGAGCCACGAAGAGCTGCGAGCAGAGGCGGGTGTGATCTGATGCAGGATCACTTGAGGTCAGGAGTTCGAGACCAGCCTGGCCAACATGGTAAAATCCTGTCTCTGCTTTGGTTGTGTGTGTGGAATGGACCCCAGGGACCAGGAGGGAGCAGGGAGTCCAAGGAGTCTGCAGGAAGTGAGTGCAGATAGGACCAGGGTGGGGGTTTTGGGGTGGCAGAAGTAGAGAGTCTAGTTTGAGCTGGCCACTGTGGCTCACGCCTTTAATCCCAGCACTTTGAGAGACCAAGGCAGGTGGATCACCTGAGGTCAGAGGTTCAAGACCACCCTGGCCAACATGGTGAAACCCTGTTTCTACTAAAAATACAAAAATTAGCCAGGTGTAGTGGCCTGCGCCTGTAATCCCAGCTACTTGGGAGGCTGCAGCAGAAGAATCGCTTGAATCCAGAGGTTGCAGTGAGCTGAGATCACACCACCATACTCCAACCTGGGCAACAGGGTCAAAACTCCTTCTCAAAAAAAAAAAAAAAAAAAAAAAGTCTAGATCAATTTCGAAGGCAAACAGGATTTCTAGATACTTAGATGTGGAGTATGAGCGGAAGAGGAGTCAAGATCCATCCAAAGGCTTTCAATCTCATTTAATCCCAGGTCAGCCTCACAGAGTATTACCACTCCTGGATTACAGATGAAGAAACAGAGGTTCAGAGAGGGTTGCTGACTTGCCCATGGTCACACAGGAAGTGACGCAGCTGGCATTTGAACCAGTTTCTGTTTGATCCCAGTGTCTGCCCTCTGCCCTCTGTGGAGGTTGCCAGCTCCCGGCACGTCCACAGCCTCACCCAGCCGGGGACAGAGCATGCCAGGCCTGCACAGGGCACCAGCTCAGTCGGTGGTCATGGCACTCCATGACTGTCCAACCTGTGACCTCCTGGTCATGGCCTGGCCCACCATGGCATTCTCAGTGCTCATCACCTGTGTTGCGTAACCGCGTTTCCCCACCTGCCTGTGAGCTCCCAGAGGGCATGGCTGTGGCTGATTCATTGCTGCTCCCAGAATTGCCCAGCTGGAGCCTGGCATGTGGTGGCCTTTATTAAGGCAACAGATATTTATTACACATCTATCTTGTGCTGGGCAATGCTGGGATGCAGCTCTGGGCCCCGTCCTTCTGAGGTCAAAGTCCAGTGGGAGAGTCAGAGAGACTCATCCCCAGACAGTGATGGCCTGGAATAGGAAGGACTGGAATGGGGGGAGCCCAGAGTCCCCACCCCAGCCTGAGAAGGGGCCTGGGAGGATTTGGCAGAGGCGTTGAATTCACGGTCACCACCCTCACAAACTTAGCCTTGAGGGTGTAGACAGATAATGAACAAGTTTGTTTTTTCTTTTTTTTGAGACAGAGTCTCGCTCTGTTACCCAGGCTGGAGAGCAGTGGTGCGATCATGGCTCACTGCAGCCTCAACCTCCTGGGCTCAAGCCATCCTCCCGCCTCAGCCTGAGTAGCCTGGAATACAGGCACACACCACCATGCCCAGCTATTTTTATTTTTATTTTTTTTTGAGACAGAGTCTTGCTCTGTCACCAGACTGCAGTGCAGTGGCATGATCTCAGCTCACTGCAACCTCCATCTCCCAGGTTCAAGCGATTCCCCTGCCTCAGCCTCCTGAGTAGCTGGGACTACAGGCACATGCCACCATGCCTGGCTAATTATTTGAATTTTAATGGAGACGGGGTTTCACCATGTTGGCCAGTATGGTCTCCATCTCCTGACCTTGTGATCCACTCACCTCAGCCTCCCAAAGTTCTGGGATTACAGGCATGAGCCACCATGCCCGGCTATGCAGCTAATTTTTGTATTTTTGATATAGACGGGGTTTTGCCATGTTGCCCAGGCTGGTCTCAAACTCTGGCTCAAGTGATACGCCTGCCTCAGCCTCCCAAAGTGCTGGGATTACAGGTGTGTTACTGTGCCCAGCCGGGCAGCCACATTTCTGTCTCAGGGCCTTTGCACTGGCTGTTCCTTTGCCTGGAATGCTCTTTCCCCAGATGTTTCCCTCTCAGTGAGATCCCCCTGAAAATTCCAACTGCTCCCTCACCGTCCCTGCATTTTCTGAGCATGAATCGCTATTTAACCAATTCATTTATCCTGTATTTTTTCCAACTCTCTGTTTAGAATGTCAGACCTGTGAGGGCAGAGATCTCTGTCTCATTCACGCCTGTCTCCCCAGCACTGAGAACAGAGCCTGGGACAGTAGACGCTCAATAAATTATGATTCAATAAATAAGGAAAGAAAGGAAGGAAAGAGGGAAGGAACTGGCGAGTCTGTGGGCTCTTGCGGACTGTCATCTGTCCTAGCTGGGAGGCAAGAGTGTTAGCACGTCTCTTCTTCCCGGATAAGACGGTGCCAGGCTGGGAAACTGAGGCACGAAGGGACCCTGGGTCACACTCCTTGAGCCGTGAAGCAGGAGCCAGCTTCAGACCAACTCTCAGTGTGGGGCTCAGAAGAAAAAGCCCCCGACGCCACCTGCTGGTGAGTAGTGTCATGATGGTTGTGCCCACTTTGCTGACGGAAGGCTGGCGATGCCCTTGCAGGGTGGGCAGGAAAGGAGGCAGCTCAGGGGCACCCCCAGCAGACATGCAAAGTCCATGGAGCCACAGTTTAAGGCTCTTGATTCCAGAAGCCTTACAGGCACCTCGCTCCATCAGTGCTATGCAGGAGGGTGGGGCCATGCCAGCAGAGGCCCGCCCTGTGTCACTCTGTGCCCACTCCCTCCACAGCCAGCCACGACTCCCACCTCTCTAGGAGGGGACAGCTGCCCCAGCTCCATAAGGCTGCATGCATCCTACATGGGGCCTCTGGAGGGCAGGGGAGTCAGGACCCACCCAACTCCCCACCCAGGCCTGATCAGTGTCTGGTCACAGCAGCCAAGGTGGCAAAACAGGCTTCTGGAGGAGAATGGCTCCCATCCCTAGAGGTACGTCCTCCGGCCAAACAGGGGTCTCACCACCCAGACATCATCTACAATCTTCCCATCCTGTGAGGGACAAAAACAGGGACAGTAGTTAGGGCTGAAAGCCTGAACTCTGGGGCCAGATGGCCTGGGTTCCAATCCCATCTCTGCCCTCTGATGGACTATGCAATGCTGAGCAAGGTGCTAGTCCTCTCTGGGCCTCAGTTTTCCTCATCTGAAAAGTGGTGGGAGAGTAAGAGTAGCCACATCACTCATGTTGTGGGAGTTAAATGAGATAGTATTTGTAAACGGAGCCCAGCATATGGAAAGGGCTGTGTGAGTGTAGGATATTTTTAGGGCCCAAACTCTGGAGTCAGACAGACCTTGCTTTATATTCCAGCACATTCTCTCTCTCTCTTTTTTTTTTTTTTTTTTTTGAGACAAAGTCTTGCTCTGTCACCCAGGCGGGAGTGCAGTGGCGCAATCTCGGCTCACTGTAATCTTCGCCTCCCAGGTTCAAGCCATTCTCCTGCCCCAGCCTCCTGAGTAGCTGGGATTATAGGCATGTGCCACCATGCCCGGCTAATTTTTGTATTTTTAGTAGAAACGGGTTTTTTTTCATGTTGGCCAGGCTGCTCTCAAACTCCTGACCTCAAGTGACCTGCCTGCCTCGGCCTCCCAAAGTGCTGGGATTACAGGCGTGAGCCACCACACCTGGCCTTCACATCCACTCTCAAGCATGTGGCTAGACTCTGAGCATAACTTCCATGTTCTATGCAATTTGCAAGGTAATAGTTGCCCAGGGCAATGGCGAGAACCGACTGAGATCACACACACAAAGTATGTGGCCGCTGCCTTGAATAGATCTCACTGAGAGGTGAGTAATGTCACGATGGTTGTGCCCACTTTGCTGACGGAAGGCTGGTGATGCCCTTGCAGGGTGGGCAGGAAAGGAGGCAGCTCAGGGGCACCCCCAGCAGACATGCAAAGTCCATGGAGCCACAGTTTAAGGCTCTTGATTCCAGAAGCCCTACAGGCACCTCGCTCCATCAATGCTATGCAGTGCTAAACTCAATCAATGATAGTTATCAGATTCCAGCTCCACTGTCCTCCAGCTGTGTGACCCTGGGAAAATTACTTCCTCTCTCTGAGTCTCAGTTCCCTCACCTATAAAATGAAAAGGAAATCCACTCCTGTGGGATTATTTTGGTGTATAAAGAGCTGTTGGTGCCAGACGCAGTGGCTCACACCTGTAATCCCAGCACTTTGGGAGGCTGAGGCAGCAGATCACCTGAGGTTAGGAGTTCAAGACCAGCCTGGCCAACTTGGCGAAATCCCCTCTCTACTAAAAATAGAAAAAATTAGCCAGGTGTGGTGGCACATGTCTGTAGTCCCAGCTACACCTGAGGCTGAGGCAGAAGAATTGCTTGAACCCGGGAAGTGGAGGTTGCAGTGAGCTGGATCATGCCACTGTACTCTAGCCTGGGTGACAGAGTGAGACTCCGTCTCAAAAATAAATAAATAAATTAATTAAACAAAGTGCTACTAAATACAGAACATCTAGGCAGTGCCTGGTATGCAGTAGGTGCTCAATAAATCATAAATATTTTTATTATTTTAAAACTACAATGGCAAAAATAAAGAAAGGTGAGCCATTATTATTTGGATCTACCTAACTATAAGCCACTCCTTTTACACACCCCACTTACTGTTTCCCCCACCTGCGTCCCACCCTCACCTTTATCTTCCCCTGCCTCTCAATAGTAAATACCTACACAATTTACCAAGTTCCACACTGTTCTAAGCATTTCATATGTAATAAGTCATTCAACCCCCATACAGTCCTGTGAGATGGAAACTATGATCATCCCCTCTCACAGATGGGAAAACTGAGGCTCAAAGAAGTTAGATAAGTGGCTCAAGATCATTCAGCTGTCAAGTAGCAGGAGCAGATTTCTAGCTCCACAGTCCACATTTATTTGTTGTTTTGAGTTAGGGTCTCACTCTGTTGCCCAGGCTGGAGTACAGAGGTGTGATTATAGCTCACTGCAACCTCTAACTCCTGGACTCAAGTGACCCCCTGCCTCAGCCTCCCAAGTAGCTGGTACTGCAGACATCCACCACCACACTTGACTTATTTTTTATTATTTATTTATTTATTTTTTTGAGACAGAGTCTCGCTCTGTCACCCAGACTGGAGTGCAGTGGTGCCATCTCACCTCACTGCAACCTCCACCTCCCAGATTTAAGTGATTCTCCTGCCATAGCCTCCCATGTAGCTGGGACACCTGCCACCATGCCCAGCTAATTTTTGTAATTTTGGTAGAGACTAAATTTAGTAGCAATTACAGGCACCTGCTACCATCATGGCCAGCTAATTTTTGTAATTTTCATCATGTTGGTCAGGCTGGTCTCTAACTCCTGATGTCAAGTGATCCACCCTCCTCAGCCTCCCAAAGTGCTTGGATTTCAGGTGTGAACCAGTGCACTTGGCCTAATTTTTGTATTTTTTGTAGAAACTAGGTCTCACCATGTTACTTACGCAGGCTGGTCTTGAACTCCTGGACTCAAGCAATCCTCGTGACACCACACCCGGCCAGGAGTCTGTGTTTTTAACAACTCATTTGCCTGGCTGGGCCTGGCTATGCAGTAGGGTGACTTGGGCCTGCCCCTCACTGACCTGGTCGTCTGACACCTGCTGGACGTGGATGTGGGTCCCGTTGAGGATGTGCAACCGTGTGTACCCATACTCCTTCACACGCACGGCACTCCAGGGCCTCGGGAAGACGGCAAAGGGCGTCAGCCGCTCCTCACAGCCCTAGTGGGGAGAACTGGTCAGACCATGGCAGGTGGGGACCCGCAGGGAAGCAGAAATGACCTGCCAGCCCAAGACCCTGCTGCCCTCAAGGAAGACAGTTAAGACTTGGGCGCCATAGAGGTCGGGCATGGTGGCTCACTCCTGTAATCCCAGCACTTTGGCTGAGGTGGGCAGATCACTTGAGGTCAGGAGTCAGAGACCAGCCTGGCCAACATGGTGAAACCCATTCTCTACTAAAAATACAAAAATTAGCCTAATGTGGTGGTGTACGCCTGTAATCTCAGCTACTTGGGAGGCTGAAGCAGGACAATCGCTTGTACCCCGGAGGCAGAGTTTGCAGTGAGCTGAGATCATGCCATTGCACTACAGCCTGGGAGACAGAGCAAGACTGTCTCAAACAAAACCAAAAAGGCCTGGTCACAGTAATGCTCACAATTGAACACTCTGCTCCAGCCAGGCTTCCCTTGCTCCAGGTCTCTGACTTCTAGAAAAGTACATGGCTGTAGGCCAGGCACGGTGGTTCACGCCAGTAATCCGGGCATTTTGGGAGACTGAGGCGGGCGGATCACCTGAGGTCATGAGTTCGAGACCAGCCTGACCAACATGGAGAAACCCCGTCTCTACTAAAAATACAAAATTAGCCGTGTGTGGTGACACATGCCTGTAATCCCAGCTACTTGGGAGGCTGAGACAGGAGACTCACTTGAACCCGGGAGGTGGAGGTTGCAGTGAGCAGAGATCGTGCCATTGCACTCCAGCCTGGACAACAAGAGCAAAACTCCATCTCAAAAGAAAAAAAGAAAAGAAAAGAAAAAGTACATGGCTGTATAAGGCTGCCCACTACAGCATTACAATAAAAGCTCTGAACCAGAAGCCATCTCTACACTCATCAGGGAGTCAGTTAAATACATTATAGCATAGCCATCACAAAGCAGGGAAGCAGGGTGATATAGGAAGATGGCCAAGATGTGTGTAAAGGGGAAAAAGCAATTAGAAGAACAGAGAAATCACTGGGTCTGAAGCTGGCTGCGTGGTAGACCCTCCAAGAAAGCATTTAAAAACACCAGTGTCTGGGGAAACAGAATGCTCGTGCTTGCAGCAGAAAAGCCAGGCAGGAGGAGCAGAGAGGTTGTTGGAGTGAGGAAAATCACCGTTTTGCACCCAGGGCTGTAATACCAGATTGAAGCAACGTTCATGAATGGATAAAACTAGCAGGGAAAGTTTGAGGCATAATAGGACGTTTGCATGATCTCAAAGTATCTCTCCAGGAGATGCTTGTTAATTACAAAGGAAAAAAGACAATCACTTTATAGTGCAGAGGGCTGGCGGACACCTCCCTAACCAAGTGATCAAAGTGAACATCATCAGTAATGAGACCCATCCATATCACACTTTCAGTGGGGAAATCAGAGGCTCAAAGAGGTTAAAAAGACATCGTGCAGCTGGCGTGGGATTGGTGGCTGACGCCTGCAATCCCAGCCCTTTGGAAAGCTGAGGAGGGCAGACTGCTTGAGTCTAGGAGTTCAAGACCAGCCTGGGCAACATGACGAAACCCCGTCTCTACAAAAAAAAAAAAAAAAAAAAAAAATTAGCTGGGCATGGTGGTGCACACCTGCAGTCCCAGCTACTCAGGAGGCTGAGGCAGGAGAATTGCCTGAACCCAGGAGGTGGAGGTTGCAGTAAGCTGAGATCGCGCCATTGCATTCCAGCCTAGGTAACAAGAGCGAAACTCCATCTCAAAACAAAACAAAACAATAAATCGTAAGTGTGCTAATAACTTTGTTAAGCCCTATCCTATGTAGCTGTTAGACACGCCATGCTTACAGGCACGTAGTACATTCTACGTCCTTGTACTTAAGATATCTGTGCTGGACATGCTCACAGCATGTCCCAGCTCTCTATTGCTTTTACCTGTTTGGAAAAGTTTTAAGTTGTTAGCCAATCAGGTTTTAGTTTAGACGGTGAGGTCTGGCTCCAGGCATCAGAGATCAGACACAGCAGTAAGGACGACCCCAAATGGGTACGGAGTAAATGTGTGTGTATCCCTTTGTTCCTCCTGGCATGATGGCTATTGAGAATACCTTTTCTGCAATACAGGAAGTAAAAATTGCGTTGCTGAAAGATCCTTTGCCCTCAGTGCTAATTTTTCTTTGCCACACCGAGCATCTATTTCCAACACCAGTGGACATGCTGCTAAGAGCTCCTGGCCCTAGGGCTGAGGGTGAAATGATATCCACTGTGTAAAGCACCCAGTACTCAGGCCGGAACAAAGCCAGCCCTCGATAGATAGGAAGAGAGAGAGAAGCCAAAGGCACCCCTCCCCCTGCTTACAGCAGATCCTGTGATGATGTGGACAGGTCCCCGCGGGTTGGTGTAGGGCATCTCTTGGCTACCATTAAATACCTGTGGAGGGGAACAGCGTTAAGTGACGGGCAGTCACGCTGGACCATGCCGGGGGCGTCAACCACACCGGCCCCAGCCTCGTGGGTGCTCAGCCCTTCACGAGCCTCACCTGGTAGTTGTAAATTGGCCACAGTCGTTCATACGAGTGCTCATGAGCCCACAGCTGCAAGTCCACCCCTGAGACAGAGCAAGCGAGGATCAGACCTCTGCAGCGGGGAGAGGCGGGGTGTGGGGCATGGGTCCCAAGGGTCGCTCACCGTGTTTGTAGAAAAGATCCTCCAATCCGTACAGCTTGCCTCGGAGGCCTTTGCGGACCTGGGCAGGGTGAATGAGCAGGTGAGGGTGACGCAGACCAACACCCGCCTGGATCTCAGCACCTCCCCGATGCCTCCCGGGACCTCCCGGATGCCTCCCAGGGAGGGGCCTCACCCTGCTCTCGTGCCGTGTGCAGTCGTCCAGATCTGCGTTGGAGCAGTACATGGGCCGGTGCCCCATGGTGATGATCCACGGCCGGGCTGCCCGGTTCCTATTGGCTTTCTAGGGAGAAGGGCTCAGAGTGAGGGGCTGGGGGTCCGGGGCGGAGGGGCAGGTGGGGCCGGCCAGGGAACTAGCGGGGACCTCCACCCAGGTTACCTGGAGGTCGCTCTCCAGCCAGCGAAACTGCCTCTGTACCAGATGGCGGCCATAATGGAGAAAGAAATAGACCTCGGTGGAGAAGGAGATGATGTGGGCGGGACCCAGATCCCAGCTAGGGGAGGCAAAGGGCAGAGGTTAGGGCCGGGGCTCCGCTGCGTCTCCCATCCTTGAGGGCAGAGGGCCAGTCCCCCCGCACCCCCACATTACCTGTACCACAGGCCCTCATTATCCCCCGGCATGCTGAAGCGAGCCTTGTAGTTAGAGAAGTTGCTAGAATAAAGGAAGTACAAGGGATGTAGAGAGACTGAATTTCATAGCTCTGCTCCTATACCCCACCCCGCCACTGTCAGGCCCGAGTCTGGCTTCCAGCCCACCCCCACGTCCTCTTGCTACCACAATTGAGATGTTGCAGCACAAGAGACTCAGGGGAGACACTAAGAAGGACAGGACCATTTTCATTGATCCAGCCCTCGTCCACCGCCATGGCCCTCGGTCCTCACTAGCGTTCTTCATGATTCCCAGGACATGTCATGTACGGCAAGCTGGCAGCCACGGGTTCAATGAGCTGCATGAACCTATCCCCGACACGGGCGTTGTCCTGATCCATGTTGTAGGCAAAATCTCCTGGGGGAGGGGGGCAGAAGGATGGTGAGGACCCAGACCTGTCTCTGCTTTCTTTGGAATTGAAAGAGCCAGGTATGGTGGTTTATACCTGTTAATCCCAGCACCTTGGGAGGCTGAGGCAGGAGTATCACTTGAACCCAGGAATTCGACTCCCAGCCTCCCAAAGGAATTATAGGTGTGAGCCACTGTGCCTGGCCAAGATGTTTTGTTTTGTTTTGTTTTCTTAGACGGAGTCTCCCTCTGCCACCCAGGCTGGAGTGCAGTGGTGTCATCTTGGCTCACTGCAACCTCCAGGGTTCACACGATTCTCCTGCCTCAGCCGCCCAAGTTGCTGGGATTACAGACACTGCCTGACTAATTTTTGTATTTTTAGCCAGGCTGGTCTCAAACTTCTGACCTCAAGTGATCCACCCACCTTGGCCTCCCAAAGTGCTGGAATTACAGGCATAAGCCACCACACCCAGCCCAAAATGAGTATTATTATTATTCCCATTTCAGATGGGGAAACTGAGGCTCCAGGTCACACAGCTGGCTAGTGAAGATTTAGAATTAAAAACCTGGGAAGCCTGAATCCAGAGTCTGCACTTTGAAGCATACAATCCTCAATCCCCGTTACCCATCACATTCCCTTCCCCATCTTAAATAACAACAGCAATAATAATAATAATAACAGCCCAAGGACACTGAAGTGCACCCGCACCCTGCCAGGCATCGAGAACTCATGTCGTCATCACAACAGTCCTGTGAACTTGGAACCAGCTTTTTCTCTAATCAAAATACACGGGGAAAATCCTGTTCCTGGCAAGAGTGCCAGAGTTGAGATTTTAACCTGGCCAGGCTGGTTGACCACAGACACCATCTCCGCAGCCAGTCCCATCCCCTGTCCCTTCAGAGACACATTGGCCCCAGCCCCATCCCCTCCATGGTCCTGGTTCTACCCCTAATCCGTGCTGCCCCCACCATCCCTCTGTGCCCCCCACCATCCCTCCATGCGCCCCCACTATCCTTCTGCACATCCCCATCAACCCTCCACGTACCTCCCACCAATCCTCCACTCTCCTTCCACGAATCCCCCAGCAGCCCTCCACGCGGCCCCCAACATCCCTCTGCAGGCTCCTGCAGATGCGGTTGCCTCACCCACGTGGAGAACGGCATCGTACATGCCCCGCTGGGTTTCCCTGCGCAGCCGCGGTAAGGCCTTTGGGTTGTCAGCCCCCAGATCCCCAAACACAGCCAGACGGGGGCTCCAGTGGGCCCCATTTTTGAGGGCCCTGAAGCGGAACCGACGGCTCCATCCCTGGGCACTGCCACAACGATAAACTGAAGGGAGAAGAAAAGGTTGCAGTCAGCTGGGCCCCCCAGGACCCTCCCTCCAACCCCCATCCTTCCTTGACTGGTGGAGGGGAGGAGATGGGGGGTACTAGTGGGGGCTGGCCCATGCCCCTTCAGTCTGCCTTCCTGGCACCTTCCATTTTCCTCCTGGGATCTCATGCAATAGGCTTGCAGATAGGCAGAGGAGTTACCAGCCCAGCCTGAGCCACCAGCCAGCGGTAGCTTCTAGTCCATATCCCACTCCTCTTCCCAACAACAGCTCAGCCTGGGGCCCCTCTCACCATACTGAACCCCCGGCAGCAGCTTGCGCAGTGTGACTCGGTGTATGTAGAGCTTCCTCCGGAGAATGCCCCCATCCACAAAGGGGACGAAGGTGCCCTGGGCGCGGAGGGGCAGGGGCCCTGACGGCTGCAACCCGAATTGCACTTCAGAGCGGGTTGGGACCCATGTGGTCCAGGTGACAGTCATGGAGCCTGGCTCACCTGGGGAGAAAGGGACAGAGGGTGGTGGGGGAGTGAGGCCTGGGGAGGGTGGGTGAGAGGGACGTGCAGAAAAAGTGAGGGGTGTTGACAGTAACTGCTGTTGAACAGTTAGTAGTCAAGGACACAGGTTCTGGAGCTGCCTGAGTTCAATCCCAGCTCTGCCTTTTCTTTTCTTTTCTTTTTTTCTTTTTTTTTAGGCAGAGTTTCGCTCTTGTTGCCCAGGCTGGAGTGCAGTGGCACTATCTCGGTTCACTGCAACCTCCACCTCCTGGGTTCAAGCAATTCTCCCGCCTCAGCCTCCTGAGTAGCTGGGATTAACACCATGCCTGGGTAATTTTTGTATTTTTAGTAGAGATGGGTTTTACCATGTTGGTCAGGCTGGTCTCGAACTCCTGACCTCATGATCTACCCACCTTGGCCTCCTAAAGTGCTGGGATTACAGGCGTGAGCCACTGCACTCAGCCTTTTTTTTTTTCTTGTGACAGGGTCTTACTTTGTCACCCAGGGTGGAGTGCAATGGTGGGATCTCAGCTCACTGCAACCTCTGCCTCCTGGGTTCAAGCAATTCTCCTGCCTCAACCTCCCCAGTAGCTGGGATTACAGGCACCTGCCACCATGTCCAGCTAATTTTTGCATTTTTAGTAGAGACAGAGTTTTGTCATGTTGGCCAGGCTGGTCTCAAACTCCTGACCTCAGGTAATCCACCCACCTTGGCCTCCCAAAGTGCTGGGATTACAGGTGTGATCCACTGCACCCGGCCGCAGCTTCACCTCTCTGAGCCTCAGTTTTCCTGTCTGCCAAATGGAAGAATAATAGTCTCTGCCCTATACGGTTGTTATGAGGCTTAGTTGAACCAATAGAAGTAAAGCACGTGAAACAGTGCCTAGTACACTTAGGGTTATGTGGGGGAATTAGTATTATTATTAACATCATTATTTACTGTGTGCAGACCTTGTGCCAACTATGGTACACACGATATCATTTAAGGGTTGCCAGCTTGGGTGTCTGGAGGCCACAGGTGATCTAAAGGGAGACAAGGGCCACCTGTACGACAGCAAGGAGTTGCAGAGCAGGTGGCCAACTGTAGACCCGCCCTATCTCGAAGGGGCAGCCATCACCCAGATCTGGCGGTAGCCACCAAGCAAGCAGGAAATGAGCCCAGTACCAGCAAAGCTATTGACTTTTTTTTTTCCCTTGGAGATAGGGTCTCACTCTGTTACCCAGGCAGTGATGCCATCATAGCTCACTGCAGCCTTGACCTGCTGGGCTCAAGCCATCTTCCAGCTTCAGCCTCCTAAGTAGCTGGAACCACAGGCACATGCCACCATGCCCAGCTAATTTTCTTTTTTTGAGGTGGAGTCTTGCTCTGTTGCCCAGGCTTGAGTGCAGTGGTGCAATCTTGGCTCACTGCCACCTCTGTGAGATGGTCTGGCTCTGTGTCCCCACCCAAATCTCATCTTGAATTGTACTCCCATAATTCCCATGTGTTGTGGGAGGGACCAGTGGGAGATCATTTGAACATGGGGGCGGTTTCCCCCATACTGTTCTCATGGTAGTGAATAAGTCTTGTGAGATCTGGTGGGTTTATCAGGGGTTTCCACGTTTACTTCTTCCTCATTTTCTCTTGCCACCACCATGTAAGAAATGCCTTTCACTTCACTGGCTGGGCACAGTGGCTCACGCCTGT
Organism: Saguinus oedipus; assembly: GCA_031835075.1. NCBI lineage: Eukaryota > Metazoa > Chordata > Mammalia > Primates > Cebidae > Saguinus > Saguinus oedipus. The sequence goes on along the minus strand of CM063187.1, from coordinate 41,968,149 downwards.
AATCCCAGCACTTTGGGAGGCCAAGGCAGGTGGATCACCTCAGGTCGGGAGTTCGAGACCAGCTTGGCCGACATGGTGAAACCCCGTCTCTACTAAAAATACAAAAACTAGCCAAGCATGGTGGCAGGTGCCTGTAATTCCAGCTACTCAGGAGGCTGAGGCAGGAGAATCGCTTGAACCTGGGAGACGGAGGTTGCAGTGAACTGAGACCGTGACATTGCACTCCAGCCTGGTTGACAGAGCAAGACTCCATCTCAAAAATAAATAAATAAATAAATAAAGTACTTAATCTTCCTAAGTCTTAGTTTCCTCATCTGTAAAATAGGGAGAATAAAAAATTTATGAAAGAAAAAAAATGCCTTTCACCAGCTGGGCACAGTGGCTCACGCCTATAACCCCAGCATTTTAGGAGGCCAAGGTGAGTAGATCACAAGGTCAGGAGAGTGAGACCATTTTGGCCAACACGGTGAAACCCCATCACTACTAAAAAGACAAAAATTAGCTGGGAGTTGTGGCACACGCCTATAGTCCCAGTTACTTGGGAGTCTGAGGCAGGAGAATTGCTTTACCTGGGAGGCAGAGGTTGTAGTGAGCCAGGATTGTGTCACTGCACTCCAGCCTGGCAGCAGAGCGAGACTCTGTCAAAAAAAAAAAAAAAAGAGAGAGAGAAAGAAGAAGGAAAGAAAGAAAGAAAGACAGAGAGAAGGAAAAGAAACGCCTTTCTCCTTCCGCCACGATTCTGAGGCCTCCCCAGCCATGTGGAACTGTAAGTCTAATGAAACCTCTTTTCCTTCCCAGACTCGTGTATGTCTTTGTCAGCAGCGTGAAAACGGACTAATACAGTAAATTGGTACCAGTAGAGTGGGGCGTTGCTGAAAAGATACCTGAAAATGTGGAAGCGACTTTGGAACTGGGTAACAGGCAGAGGTTGGAACAGTTTGGAGGGCTCAGAAGAAGAAAGGAAAATGTGGGAACATTCGGAACTTCCTAGAGACTTGTTGAATGGCTTTGACAAAAATACTGATAATGATATGGACAGTGAAATCCAGGCAGAGGCGGTCCTAGGTGGAGATGAGCAACTTGTTGGGAACTGGAGCAAAGGTGACTCTTGTTATATTTTAGCAAAGAGACTGGCACGATTTGGCCCCTGCCCTAGAGATTTGTGGAACTTTCAACTTGAGAGAGATGATTTAGGGTACCTGGCAGAAGAAATTTCTAAGCAGCAAAGCATCCAAGATGTGCTGTTAAAGGCATTCTTTTGGGCCGGGCGCGGTGGCTCACACCTGTAATCCCAGCACTTTGGGAGGCCGAGGTGGGTGGATCACGAGGTCAAGAGATCGAGACCATCCTGGTCAACATGGTGAAACCCCGTCTCTACTAAAAATACAAAAAATTAGCTGGGCATGGTGGCGCGTGCCTGTAGTGCCAGCTACTCGGGAGGCTGAGGCAGGAGAATTGCCTGAACCCGGGAGGCGGAGGTTGCGGTGAGCCGAGACTGCACCACTGCACTCCAGCCTGGGTAACAAGAGTGAAACTCCGTCTCAAAAAAAAAAAAAAAAAGGCATTTTTTTCTTTTTTGAGACAGTCTCACTCTGTTGCCCAGGCTGGAATGCAGTGGTGCAGTCTCGGCTCACCGCAACCTCCGCCTCCCAGGTTCAAGCGATTCTCCTGTCTCAGCCTTCTGTGTAGCTGGAATACAGGCATGTGTCACCATGCCCGGCAAATCTTTGTATTTGGGGTTTGGGAACCTCTGCCTAGATTTCAGAAGATGTATGGTAACTCCTGGATGCCCAGGCAGAAGTTTGCTGCAGGGGCAGGGCCCTCATGGAGAACTGCTGCTAGGGCAGTGCAGAGGGAAATACGGGGTTGGAGCCCCCACACAGTGTCCCTACTGGGGCACCACCTAGTGGAACTGTGACAAGAGGGCCACCATCCTTCAGACCCCAGAATGGTAGATCCACTGACACATTGCACTGTGCTCCTGGAAAAGCTGCCGACACTCCATGCCAACCTGTGGAAGCAGCCAGGAGGCTGTACCCTGCAAAGTCACAGGGGCAGTGCTGCCCAAGACCATGGGAACCCACCTCTTGCATCAGCGTGACCTGGATATGAGACCTGAACTCAAAGGAAATCATTTTGGAGCTTTAAAATTTGACTGCCCTGCTGGATTTTGGACTTGCATGGGTCCTGTAACCCCTTTGTTCTGGCCAATGTCTTCCATTTGGAATAGTATTTACCCAATAACTGTACCCTCATTGTATCTAGGAAGTAACTAACCTGCTTTTGATTTTACAGGCTCATAGGTGGAAGGGACTTGCCTTCAGATGAGACTTTGGACTGTGAACTTTTGGGTTAATGCTGAAATGAGTTGAGACTTTGGGGGACTGTTGAGAAGACATGATTGGTTTTGAAATGCGAGGACGTGAGATTGGAGGAGCCAGGGGTGGAATTACATGGTTTGACTCTGTGTTCTCACCCTAATCTCATCTCGAATTATATTCCCATAATTCCCATGTGTTGTGGGAGGGGCCTGGAGGGAGATCGTTTGAATCATGGGGGCGGTTTCCCTCATAATGTTCTCGTGGTAGGGAATAAGTCTCACGAGATCTGATGGGCTTATGAGGAGTTTCCGCTTCTGCTGCTGCCTCATTTTCTCTTGCCTCCACCATGTAAAAAGTGCCTTTCACCTCCTGCCATGATTCTGAGGCCTCCCCAGCCATGTGGAACTGTAAGTCCAACCAAATCTCTTTCTTCCCCCAGCCTCAGGTATGTCTTTATCAACAGCATGAAAACAAATTAATACACCCCACCTTCTGGGTTCAAGTGATCCTCCCACCTTAGCCTCCTGAGTAGCTGGGACCACAGGCATGCACCAGTATGCCCAGCTCATTTTTAATTTTTTTTTTCTTAGCGATGGGATCTTGCTGCATTGCCCAGGGTGGTCTTGAACTCCTGGGCTTGAGTGACCCTCCCTCCTCAGTCTCCCAAAGTGCTGGGATTACAGACACGAGCATGTCCCGACTTTTCTATTGACTTCTAGAACACATCTTTACACAGCGGTTTTAATAACCCAGGAGCATATATAGATAGATAGGAAAATCCATATTTTAAAGTGATAGTTTCAAATTCTTAAATGTTACCACCCAAGTCAAGGTTTTTAAAATGCTGTGTGGTGTAGTGTAACGTTAGGAGTTCTTCCTCCAGCCATACAAAAATGCATGGGCCCAGGGTTATTTATGGCAGTAGGCTTTGTAATTGCAAAATATGGGAAACAACCTGAATGCCCATATTTAGGAGAGTGACTGACTAACATCTGCACAAGGGTGTAAAAAAGAATGAGGACAAGCTCCAAGAACTGCTATGAAATGCTCCCAGGACATACTGTTAAACCAAAAATAGCAAAGTGCAGAAGAGTGTAGTTACTGCCCTGAATGTAAGGGGATAGAAGAAAACACGCAGGTGTCTCTGCTCATTTGTCCAAAAGAAATACACATAGCATCCACCAGGTACTAAGGAGATGAATTCTGGCCAGGTACGGTGGCTCACACTTGTAATCCCAGCACTTTGGGTGGTCAAGGTGGGTGGGTCACCTGAGGTCAGGAGTTTGAGACCAGCCTGGCCATTGTGGTGAAATCCCAACTCTAAAAAAGGCACGCAAATTAGCTGGGCATGATGGTGGGCACCTGTAATCCCAGCTACTTGGACTGAGGCAGGAAAAATTGTTTGAACCTGGGAGGTGGAGGTTGCAGTGAGCCAAGATCGTGCCACTGCACTCCAGCCTGGGTGACAGAATGAGACTCCATCTCTAAATAAATAAATAAGAGATGAATGACTTACAGGAGATGGATGGAAAATGAGGTAGAAAAAAAGAGGAGGCCAGACGTGGTGGCTCACGCCTATATTCCCAGCACTTTGGGAGGCAGAGGTGGGTAGATTGCTTTGAGGCCAGGAGTTATAGACAAGCCTGGCCAACATGGTGAAACCTCTTCTCTACTAAAAATGCAAAAATTAGCTGGGTGAGGAGTTCAAGGCCAGCCTGGTCAACATGGCAAAACCCCATCTCTACTAAAAATACAAAAGTTAGCCGGGCGTGGTGGCTCATGCCTATAATTCCAGCTACTCAGCAGGCTGAGGCAGAATAATCACTTGAAACTGGGAGGCGGAGGTTGCAGTGAGCAGAGATCGTGCCACTGAACACCAGCCTGGGTGACAGAGCAAGAATCCTCCAAAAAAAAGACAGGAAGGAAGGAAGGAAGGAAGGAAGGAGGGAGGGGAGGAAGGGAGGAAGGGAGGAGGGGAGGAAGGGAGGAAGGGAGGAAGGGAGGAAGGGAGGAAGGGAGGGAGGGAGGAAGGGAGGGGAAGGAAGGAAAGAAGGGAGGGAGGGAGAGAAGGAAGGAAGGATAGAAAGAAGGAAAGAAGGTAGGCAGGAAAGGGGAGTGGGAACAGAGTAGCAGGAATGAGGAAACCCCTTCTCTGAGTCAGGCGTTTGTGTAATTTTGACTCCTGGAACTATAGACATGTTTCACATTTCCCTCACGCACCCACAAAATAAACAAATAAAACTATCAGGGTGTGGGGGGAACCCGATGTGGAATAGAAACACTAAGAAGTGGACCTAACCAGATTTAAAAAATGAATAGCATAACCACACGGAAGCGGGTGAGGAAAAAACACAGTCCTAACTGGGGATTATTATAAGGCAAAAGACAGACAGGCCTGTGCATAAAGGCTGTCACCCTGGCAGTGGGTGCTTCTCACAGCCACACCTGTAAATGATTCTGAAATGGCTTTTTTTATTTTTGATACAGAGTTTCACTCTTGTTGCCAAAGCCGGAGTGTAATAGCATGATCTTGGCTCACTGCAACCTCTGCCTCCTGGGTTCAAGTGACTCTCCTGTCTCAGCCCCCCAAGTAGCTGGGATTACAGGCATCTGTGGCTAAATTTTTGTATTTTTAGTAGAGACAGGGTTTTATCATATTGACCAAGCTGGTCTCGAACTCCTAACTTCAGGTGAACCGCCTGTCCCAGCCTCCCAAAGTGCTGAGATTACAGGTATGAGCCACCACACCTGGCCAGAACTGCTTTATGTGTATACTAGGATTGAACGAATAAGTATATTATAGACAATCAGAGTCAAATTTCTGAGTGTTAGAGAAAGAAGTTACAAAAAGGGAAGATGAGGCTAAAATAAACCCACAGTGCTGGGCTGAAATCAGGGATATCAGAGTGATCTCATGGTAATTAAATTTTTTTTTGAGTTGGAGTCTTGCTCTATCACCCAGGCTGGGGGGCAGTGGTGTGATCTCAGTTCACTGCAACCTCTGCCTCTCAGGTTCAAGTGACTCTCCTGCCCCAGCCTCCTGCGTAGCTGGGATAACAGGTGCACACCACCACACCTGGCTAATTTTTTGTATTTTTAGTAGAGATGGGGTTTCACTACATTGGTCAGGCTGGTCTCGAACTCCTGACCTCAAGTGATCCACCCACCTCAGCCTCCCAAAACGCTGGAATAACAGTGTGAGCCTCTGTGCCCAGCCAGGTAATTAATTTTTATACAGATTCAAACATAAATGTGTGAATATGCAGCTTCATATACACGCATGTATTGTCTCGCTGTGTCTGTTGAGAGGAACTAGAAGCAATGACACCCCAGTGGCAATAAGCACACCTACCACTCAGGTCTCAGCTTCTAAACACCCACTCTCCAATCAAAAGAAACTGGAGGGCTGAGCACAGTGTCTCACACCTGTAATCCCAGCACTTTGGGAGGCCAAGGCAGTGGATCACAAAGTCAGGAGTTCGAGACCGGCCTGACCAACATGGTGAAACCCCATCTCTACCGAAAATACAAAAATTAGCCAGGCATGGTGGTGGATGCCTGAAATCCCAGCTACTCAGGAGACTGAGGCAAAAGAATCACTTGAAAACCCAGGAGGTGGAGGTTGCAGCAAGCTGAGATTGCACCATTGCACTCCAGCTTGGGCGACAGGAGTAAAACTCCAGCTCAAAAAAAAAAGAAGAAGAAGAAGGAGGGAATTAGAAAATTAGAAAATCACCATTAGGAAAACACCACGCTAATAATTGTTGCTGATATGATACACTGATGGATGCTAAAATTAGTGGGCAAACATCGAGGAGAAACAGGATTTGCATTGTCTTGAGACATCTCCCTCAAGATATTTGCTAATTACAAAGGAAAGAATAATTACTTTATAGTGAAGAAACCCAGCAGGCACCTCCTTGATCAAACAATCAGGGTCAACATCAGTAAGTCACAGCCACACCTTGATCCTTCGCATCATGCACCAAGAAGGGCACAACATCACATGTATGACAGTCTTGCCAAAAACACACAACTTAATTCCAGTAGAGAGAAAATAGCAGACAAACCCCAGATGAGAGATACTGTATGAAATAGCTGATCAGTACTCAGCAATACCAAGACTGTGAAAGATAAGGGAAGACTGAGAAACTGATGGATGGGCGGAGACTAGGGAGGCAAAACCGCTAAGTGCAATGTGAGATCCTGGATCCGATTCTGGAAGGGAAAACATATTAGTAGAAAAATGGGTGAAATCCAAATGAGAGCTGTAGTTTAGTTAACAGTATTGTACCAATCTTGATTTCTTGATTTTAATCATTGTACCATGATTAAGTAAAATGTTAACATCAGAGAAACTGAGTGAGGGGAGATAGGAACTCTGTAATATTCTGGAATGTTTCTGCTAAATCTAAAAGTAGTACAAAATTAAAAAGTGTTTGTTTGTTTGTTTGTTTTTGAGATAGAGTTTTGCTCTTGTTGCCCAGACTGGAGTGCAATGGCACAATCTCGGCTCACGGCAACCTCCGCCTCCCAGATTCAAGTGATTCTCCTGCCTCAGCCTCCCGAGTAGCTGGGGTTACAGGTGCCGGCCACCATGCCCAGCTAATTTTTGTATTTTTCAGTAGAGATGGGGTTTCGCCACGTTGGCCAGGCTGGTCTTGAACACCTGACCTCAGGTGCTTGTTTTAGGCCGGGCATGGTGGCTCATGCCTGTAATCCCAGCACTTTGGGAGACCAAGGCTGGTGGATCACTTGAGGTCAGGTGTTCAAGACCAGCCTAGTCAACATGGTCAACCTCTCTACTAAAAATACAAAAATTAACTGGATATGATGGCATGCACCTGTAGTCCCAGCTACTTGAGAAGCTGAGGCAGGAGAATTACTGGAACCCAGGAGGCAGAGGTTGCAGTAAGCTGAGATCATGCCATTGCACTCCAGCCTGGGCAACAGAGTGAGACTCTGACTCAAAAAATAAAAAAAGCAAAAATACAAAAATCAGCCAAGCATTGGTGGCAGATGCCTATAATCCCAGCTACTCAGGAGGCTGAGGCAGGAGAATCCCTTGAACTCGAGGGGCGGAGGTTACAATGAGCCAAGATCGTACCACTGCACTCCAGCCTGAGTGACAGAGTGAGACTCTGTCTCAAAACAATCAAATAAACAAACAAAAAACCCCACGAAGATCAAGGGCTCCTGACCAGCCCACCGGCATTGATTCCAGGCTATGTGATCTGGGGTCAGACTCTTCCCCTGCTGTGAGCCTCAGTTTACTGTCTTGTCAATGGGAGTACAAATGGTACCTAAGGCTTAAGGTTGATATCAGATTAAATGAGTTATCCAAGTTATCTGTCTAAAGCACTTATAAGCATATACTTGCCATTGTTACTGTGTAGGCTGAAAAAGGACAGCCATGAGCTCACTGGATTGTCCTATCGGCACTATGAGATGGGTTTTTACTGCCTTTCCCATTTTTACAGATGCCTCCAGGCAAAGTGCTTTGTTCAAGGTGGCTAGGCCGGCAAATGCCAAGCCAGTTCATTTGCCATATTGCAGTAACCTATAAGAAAGTCTTTCTGCTGGGCATGGTAACTCATGCCTGTTATCCCAGCACTTTGGGATGCTGAGGTAGGAGGATCACTTGAGCCCAGGAGTTTGAGACCAGCCTGGAAAACATACTGAGACCTTGTCTCTGCAAAAAATAAAAAGAATTAGCTATGTCTAAATATCCTGCCTATACCACAAAAAAAAAAAAAAAGAATTAGCTAGGCATGGTAGTACACATCTGTAGTCCCAGCTACTCAGGTGGCTGAGGCAGGAGGATCACTTATGCCCAGAAGTTAGAGGCTGCAGTAAACTGTGATTGCACCATTGCATTCCAGTGTGGGCAACAGAGTGAGAACCCCATCTAAAAAAAAAAAAAAATGAGGCTGGGCTGGGTGGCTCATGCCTATAATACCAGCACCTTAGGAGGCCGAGGCAGGTGGATCATGAGGTCTGTCTCTACTCAAAATACAAAATATCAGCCAGGCGTGGTAGCATGTGCCTACAATCCAAGCTACTTGGGAGGCTGAGGCAGAAGAATCGCTTAAACCAAGGAGGCAGAAGTTGCAGTGAGCCGAGATCACACCACTGCACTGCAGCCTGGCAACAGAGCAAGACTGTCTCAAAAAATAAAAAAGAAACTATCTTCTCTGAAGGTGTAAAATACATGAAAAACAAAGAAAGATAAGGAATGACTGAGGAACTGTCACAGATAGAAAAGACCAGGACTAGGGCCGGGCGCGGTGACTCACGCCTGGAATCCCAGCACTTTGGGAGGCTGAGGCGAGTGGATCACTTGACGTCAGGAGTTCGAGACCAACCTGGACAACATGGTGAAACCCTGTCTCTACTAAAAATACAAAAATCAGCCAGGTGTGGTGACACACGCTTGTAGTCCCAGCTACTGGGGAGGCTGAGGCAGGAGAATCGCTTGAACTCAGGAGGCGAAGGTTGCAGTGAGCCGAGATCGCGCCATTGTACTCCAGCCTGGGCAATAGAGTGAGACTCCATCTCAAAAAAAGAAAAATAAATTATCTGGGGATGGTGTCATGCACCTGCGGTCCCAGCCATTGGAGAGACTGAGGTGGGAGGATCGCTTGAGCCTGGGAGCTGAGGCTGCAGTGAGCATGTTTGTCCCACTACATTCTGGTGTCAAACCCTGACACAGCCAAACCCTGTCTCAGAAAACAAACAGCTTTTCTTCCTGTTTCAACCACATGTCTGCGCAAGAACAGTTTCTTCACAGGCAAAATCCAAAACAACAAAACACAACAGACTGAAATGAAAACAGATCTGAGGAGAATCCAGGTGTCAGTTACTAAACCAGATACTAAAGAATTTCAGGCCAGGCACGGTGGCTTATGCCTATAATCCCAGCACTTTGGGAGGCCAAGAGAGGGGATTGCTTCAGCTCAGAAGTTCGAGACCAGCCTGGGCAACATGGTGAAACTCGATCTCTATAAAAAATACAAAAATTAGCCAGGTATGGTGGTGGGTGCCTGTAACCCCAGGTATTCGGGAGGCTGAGGTGAGAGAATCGCTTGAACCCTGCAGGGTGGAGGATGCAGTGAGCCAAGATTGTGCCACTGCACTCCAGCCTGGGTGACAGAGTGAGACCCTGTCTCAAAAAAATAAAAAATTAAGGATTGTTAGAAGATGCAAGTCAATGCCACTCTTACTCAATTTCTTCTTGTGCAAAATATAGTTTTTCATTAAAAAATACCACTTATATTAATACAGAAGGCATTTGTTATTGTTAATTTTAAATGACAATCTTTTTTTTTTTTTTTTTGAAATGGAGTCTCACTCTGTTGCCCAGGCTGGAGTGCAGTGGCGCGATTTCAGCTCACTGCAACCTCTGACTCCTGGGTTCAAGTGATTCTCCTGCCTCAGCCTCTTGAGTAGCTGGGATTACAGGTGTGTGCCACCATGCCCAGTTAATTTTTGTATTTTTAGTAGAGATGGGGTTTCACCACATTAGTCAGGCTGGTCTCAAATTCCTGACCTTTTGATCCACTTGCCTCAGCCTCCCAGAGTGCTGGGATTATAGGAGTGAGCCACCATGCCCGGCCGACAATAGGCGGGTGGATCACGAGGTCAAGAGATCAAGACCATCCTGGTCAACATGGTGAAACCCCGTCTCTACTAAAAATACAAAAAAATTAGCTGGGCATGGTGGCGCGTACCTGTAGTCCCAGCTACTCAGGAGGCTGAGGGAGGAGAATTGCCTGAACCCAGGAGGCAGAGGTTGCAGTGAGCCGAGATCGCGCCATTGCACTCCAGCTTGGGTAACAAGAGTGAAACTCCATCTCAAAAAAAAAAAAAAAAAGATTTTAAATGCCTCAGTTTTAATACCTAATATAGTAAATATAGTAAAATATAGTAAATATTGCTAGCTATACTGCATATAAACTAAAGCTCTTTGAGATTCTCCATAAATTTTAGCAGTGTAAAACAGTCCTGAGATTAAAAATGTATGGAAATTGCTGCTACATGCCAGGCTCAGTTCTGTCTCTCCCACCTTTATTTTTCTGAGACAGGGTCTCACTCTGTCACCCAGTTGGAGGGTAGTGGCATGATCTTGGCTTACTGCAACCTTTGCCTGCTGGGCTTAAGTGATCCTCCTGCCTCAGCCCCCAAGTAGCTGGGACTATAGGCACGAGCCACCACGCCAAGCTAATTTTTATATTTTTTTGTAGAGATGGGGTTTCGCTATGTTACTCAGGCTGCTTTTGAACTCCTGAGGTCAAGCAATCCACCCACCTTGGTGTCCCAAAGTGCTGGGATTACAGGCATGCACCACTGTGCTCCGCCTCCTCCATTTTTTTTTTTTTTTTTTTTTTTTTTAAGACAGGGTCTCTCTGTTGCCCAGACTGGAGTATAGTGGCCAATCATGGCTCACTGTAACCTTGAACTCCTGGTCTTAAGCAATCCTCTTACCTCAGTCTCCTGAGTAGCTGGGACTACAGGTGCATGCCACCACACCTGGCTAAGATTTTTTCTTTTTTCCTAAGAGGCAGAGGTCTCACTCTGTTTCCTAGGCTGGTCTCAAATTCCCAGCCTCAAGTGATCCTCCTGCCTCAGCCTCCCAAACTGCTAGAACTACAGGTGTGAGCCACCACACACAGCCTCAGTTCTACCTGTTTACAGGTAGCAACTCATTACACCTCACCATGAGGTTGTACTAATATTACCCCATTATCCAGATGAGGAGGCTGAGGCCAGAGAGGTTAAGCCACTTGCCCAAGATCATACAGCAGATACATAGCAAAACTGGGATTCTAACCCAAGTGGTCTGAGTGCTGAGGGTCTCGAGTCCAAGCTCTTACCCCCACAGTGCAAGGATCCTAATCAAAGATCAGGAGGCAGCCAGTCTTGTGGGGAAGAGGAGAGGAGGGATGGAGAAGGGACTGGGTAACCCAGCTCTGTCATCACTCATCTACTAGTTCCTTCCACAACTGGCTCTAAGACCCACCATGCACAAATGAATGTGCCAGGTCCTGGAGACATGACAGGGATGCTATCAGTGAACAAGAACATCAGCAGCCCGCTTTGGAGAGCGGAGAGCCCTCACTGTGGGCTGAGCACCGAGATCATTCCCCGCACTTCCAGATGTACCACAGCCTGTACGCCCCATTTCACAGAGACAGATGGCCAAGGCTCAGGAGGAAGGAGCCACCTGCCTAGGGGCCCACAGTGCGGGATTTCTGAGCCCTTCACAACATAGCACTGCTGGGCCTTGCTGGAAGAGGCCTGGAGAGGGGTCAGGGACACTTACCTGGGTAAGACAGATGGACTTGCTCTGGGGCAGCGCTGGAGGCCCTCAGGGACCCCTGGACTCCCAAGTAGCATAGCAGGAGCAGACAGCAGCAAGACCACCAGCCAGGAAGGGAGTGCATGGTGGTGGGGTGGTGACAGCAGACAATGGAAAGCAGGGAGACTGAGGAGATCAGCTCCCCACAGGTACAGCAGGGAGGATGGGGAATTGCAGCGCTCTGGGGGAGAGAGGCAGGAGGGCAGGGAGGTCTTCTTCAAGACGGGCAGTTATCCAGACGCTGGAGAGAGAAACCCCAAATAAGAATCGCTAAGGAGCAGCAGCAGAGCTCTGAGCCTGCCTGCCAGTGTGCCAAGTGCTTGACATAGATTAACTCACGGGAGCCTCACGACATTGCTATGAGGTGGTGGCTGTGAGCATTCATCATCCCCGTATCACAGATGAGGAAACTGAGCAACTGAGTGATTCAGCTGCACAGCTAGCATGCACTGGAGCCAGGATTTGAACCCAGGAGGGCCTGATTCTGGAGCCTTGCTCCTAACCAGAGCTCACTGTCAGTGCTGGGGGTCTGGGAGTGGGGTGGAGGCTGTGGAGGAGGTTGCATTCGACAGCCCCACCCCCAGATTTCCATCCTGCTGTTAGAAACCCCAGTTCTCTTACCTACTCCCCAGATTCCAAGCATTCCCGCCTGCACCCCCCCCCCCGCCCCAACCCCGCCCCCGCTGTCCCGGGCCCTGGCAGCTCTACTCCATCCTTAGCCTTCCATTTTGCTCCTAGTTATCGCAATCCTCCCAAGCCACCCCCTGATCCCTTAGAGCCCATCCTGGCCAGAGAGGCTGCATCCTCTCTGTCCATCCCCAGCCGCTCAGCCCTTCCCCGATCTGTACCCACCCCCCACCGCCAGCACTTCCCCCCACCCCAACTCCAGCTTGGTCTTCAGCTGCCAAGCTGGAGCCAGGTCGGGACCCTCCGGGAGCGGGGGCGCCTTCCCGGACCCCGGCTCACCCTCGGGGGAGCGGGCTGCCCGCACGCGCGTCTCCCGCCACCCGCGCCGCCGCGGTATTTATGAGTTCGCGGGTGCCGAGGCCGCCTGCCGCCTACAGCCGTCCCAGCCCCGGAAGAGCCGGTCGCCTCGGGGTGACGGACTCCCCAGACAGCCAGGGCCCCGGGTCCCACAGGTCTGGCCGGTCCCGGGCGCCCCACGCCCACCCGCCTACCCCCCACAGGGCGTGGCGCGGGAAGGGGGACCCAAGAAGGCTTGGTACGCCGCCGCCGCCACCTCCAAGCCGGCCACCAGGTGAGCGCCCGGGCAGGTCAGCCTGCGCTCGCCCCCCAGGAGCCCACTCATCAGCTGAGGACCCTCCCAGGGCACCGACACCAGCCCCTAGCTTGACCCTGCCGGATCCCCACCCAGGTACCCAGATGTGCAGGTACTTGGGGATCTCCAAACTTTCCAGCCTGCCTGCATCTTCCTCGCAATTCCTTGCCGCTATCACCTTCTCCATGCTGAGCCCACTGACTCCTCCTCAGAAGCCCGGGGCACCCTGAAAACAAAACCGGAACCCCGGAATTGCTGTGGGCTTTCTGAGCTGTGCGACCTGGGTGAGTTACTCAACCTCGCAGGACCTCGGGTGTTTTCACCTGTGAAAAGGAGGTGATGATCGTCTATACCCCATGGGCTGTTGTGAGGAGTAAACCAGCTGATATCTGAAACTTCATGCTGATAGCAGGGCTGGGCCCAGAGTAAGGGCTGGATAGGCATCAGCTGTTCTTTTTGTCGTTATTAATGCATGAACTCCAGGAGCTGACGTCTAGGGAGCAAGTTAGGTTTCTTCCCTGTAAACCTTTGCAAGCTGTTTGAATGTGGAGAGGGCTTGCCACAAAAGAAGCAGCAGGAAGAGTCTGGGGGGTCCGGATTTCCAGCTTCCCCATGTATCCTGATGGCAGATACAATGACCTGCCACCACGTGGCTTTGTAAATTCAGAGTATATAGACTTCTACTGGTTGTGGACACTAATTTCAGAAATTGGCACTAGGCGTGTGGGAAATTCAAAACGAGCCTTTCACGCTGTTTTTTTTTTTTCTTCCGACTTCCAGAGTCTCCATTAACGCCTAAAATATGACAAAAACAGCTCTATTAGCCAAACTTGAGTACCCTCCACTCCTGTGGCCACCAGTGATAACCTCCCCTTATTCTTAGTTCTTCAGAATGGGAGGTTCCTAACCTTTAACGTGATGAAGTTGCCTCTGGCAAGCTGGTTAAGCCCTTCTCAGGTTCATGTTGATACGTGCATAAAATAAATGTACAGAATTACAAAGGAGACCAGTGCTATTGAGACTGTGTGTGTGTGTGTGTGTGTGTGTGTGTGTGTGTGTGTGTGTGTGTGTGTGTGTTTTGAGATAGAGTCTCCCTCTGTTGCCCAGGCTGGAGTGCTCTGCAACCTCTGCCTCCCAGGTCCAAGTGATTTTTGAGCCTCAGCCTCCCAAGTACCTGGGACTACAGGCATGAACCACCGCGCCTGGCTGAAAACTGAGTTTTAAAAAAACACACGAATATACATGCATATATTTCTGTTAGCCATCAGAGTGATGACATTATCATGGATCAGGCAGTCTCTGGAGAATGAAAAGGACAAACATCTTAGTGTAATTATAAAAATAGTTTTGACCTCACTAACCCCCCTGAAAAATGTCTTGGGGATCCATAGGTATCCCCAGACCACATTTTGAGAAGTGCTAGATTAAAGCGTAGTAAAAGGAGAGGTAAAAACACATTTCCCCTATCCAAGTTCATGTAGCCCCTGAATTCCCAACCACCAGCCCAGGTGAAAAAGGCCCACTGGAATTCCATCTGGTTGTGTCCTGACAGGCGGGTGAGGGCGGACAGCTCACGTGTAAGCTTGTGGTGGGAAACAGAGCATCGACTCTAGGGCTAGATAGCCTGTTCATAAATCTCTCCCCAGCATTGACTAGCTTAGACAAGTGATTTAACCACACGGTGCATCAGTTTCCCCATCTATGAAATGGGAACAATAGTAGTGCCTTATAGCATTATTGCAAGGATTAAATAATACATAGATAGAAACCCCTTAGAACAGTGCCTAGCACAAAGCAAGTGCCCCCATACAATCTTCTATTTATTATCATACCCAAGACATCTAGTCTGTCCAGTTTGTAAGACGGGGTTATAATAAGCCTAGTTTTCTAAGTCATTTTACTCCATCGCCCAAGCTGGAGTGCAGCGGTGAGATCTCGGCTCACTGCAACCTCCAGCTCCCAAGCTCAAGTGATTCTCATGCCTCAGCCTCCTGAGTAGCTGGGATTATAAGCGTGTGCCACCACACCTGGCTAATTTTTGTATTTTTAGTAGAGACAGGGTTTTACTGTGTTGGCCAGACTGGTTTCAAACTCCTGACCTCAAGTGATCTGCTCACCTTGGCCTCCCAAAGTGCTGGAATTACAGGTGTGAGCCGCTGCACCCAGCAGATTTAAACCTTTTAAATTATGAAACATGATATACATGCAGAGCAGTACATAGACATAAATGTCCCACTGAATGAATATGACAAAGAGAATACACCTGTGTAACCACCCACCAGATGAAAGAAAAATAATCTTACCTAGGCTTCCCCCAAGTGCCCACCTGCTTCCTCTCCAGCACAGCTTTCTCCTTTCGGTGAAGGAATCAGCTTAACTTTTACCTGACTTTGGTTTCCCTACCTAAGTATGCCCCCCTATACACAGCGGTTTCATTTTGCCTATTTTTGCACATGGTGTAAATAGAAGTATACAGGATGAACTCTTTCACTCCACTTTATGATTGGGAAATTTATCTGAGTCGGGTATATAATTGGAACCCATTTTCCTTCTCATTGCCAAGGAGCACTCCATTATGTGAACACACCCCCATTTATGTATCAATGGTGGTTTTTTGTTTTGTTTTGTGTTGCGTTTCATTTTTGTGACAGTTTTGTTCTTGTTGCCCGGGCTGGAGTGCAATGGCACGATCTCCTCTCACTGCATCCTCCACCTCCCAGGTTCAAGTAAGTCTCCCGCCTGAGCCTCCGGAGTATCTGGGATTACAGGCATACGCCACCATGCCCAGCTAATTTTGTAGTTTTAGTAGAGACGAGGTTTCTCCATGTTGGCCGGGCTGGTTTTGACCTCCTGACCTCAGGTGATCTGCCTGCCTCCTCTTTCCAAAGTGTTGAAATGACAGCATGAGCCACCGTGCCTGGCCATCAATAGTTTATCAATTTATTAGTTAGTTTATCTATGAAAACCAGTTGTCAATGGAAATTTGAGTTATTTCCTTTTTTTTTTTTTGGCTTTTGCAAATAGTGATTTGCAAAAAAATTTGCTGCGTTCAACATTCTAGTATGTATTTTGTTAAACATATATACACATTTCTGTTGGGTATAAGCCAAGAGTATAAGATGGCTGACGCCAGTCATGGTGGCTCATACCTGTTATCCCAGCACTTTGGGAGGCTGAAGTGGATGGATCACCTGAGGTCAGGAGTTCGAGACTAGCCTGACCAACATGGAAAAACCCCGTCTCTACTAAACATACAAAATTATTGGAGCATGGTGGTGCACACTTATAATCTCAGTCACTCAGGAGGCTGAAGCAGGAGAATCACTTGAACCCAGGAGGTGGAGGTTGCAGTGAGCTGAGATTGCGAAAAAAAAAAAAAAAGAGAGAGAGAGAGAGAAAAAAAGGCTGGGTCATAAGGTGTATATATCTTTATCTTTGGTAGATACACCAAAGAGGTTTCCAGAGTGATTGTAATAATTTCTTCTCCTCCCACCAGCCATGTTAGAACATGTTTCCATTGTTCCACATCCCTGCCAGTACTTGGCACCAATAAAGCATTGTCAGGTGCTTTATTTTTAGTCATTCTGGTGGGTGTGTAGTGGTAGCTCATTGTAGTTTTAATTTGCATTTCCCTGCTGAGTAATGAAATTGAACACCTCTTCATTTGCATATCAGCCTTTTGGATATCCTTTTAGTGATGTGCTTGTTCAAGTGTCTTGCCCAGTTTTCTATTGGGTTGTCCATTTTTATTGGTTTATTTATTTTACTTTTTTTTAGAGCTAGGGTCTTGCTCTGTCACCTAGGCTGTAATGCAGTGGCATCATCAGAGTTCACTGCAGCCTCTACCTCCCTGGCTCAAGCAATCGTCCCACCTCAGCCTCCCAGTAGCAGGTACTACCACCATGCCTGGCTAATTTTAATTTATTTCTATCTCTATTTATTTATTTATTAAGACAGTCTCACTCTGTTGCCCAGGCTAGAGTACAATGGCACGATCTCTGCTCATTGCAACCTCTGCCTCCCAGGTTCCAGCAATTCTCCTGCCTCAGCCTCCTGAGTAGTTGGGATTACAGACACACACCACTACACCCAGCTAATTTTTGTATTTTCAGTAGAGACGGAGTTTCACCATGTTGGTCAGGCTGGTCTTGAACCCCTGACCTCGGGTGATACACCTGCCTCAGCCTCCTGGACTCAAATGATCCTCCCACTTTGATCTCCCAAATTGTTGGCATTATAGGAGTGAGCCACTGCACCTGGCCTCTTCTGTTATTTTTCAACAGCTTTCTCATTTGAGAACCCTTAGGTTGGCAATCTATCTAGAACTGATATTTATGTGCAGTGTGAGGTAGGGTTTTAAATTTTATCAAAGAAATGCACATGGCTAATAAAATAAAAATAAATGAGTCTACTTTCTTTCTTTCTTTCTTTTTTGAGAAAGAGTCTTGCTCTGTCGCCAGGCACCAGGCTGAAGTGCAGTTACGCGATCTTGGCCTACTGCAACTCTGCCTCCCAGGTTTAAGCATTTCTCCTGCCTCAGCCTCCCAAGTGGCTGTGACTACAGCCGCACGCCACCACACCCAGTTAATTTTTTTTTTTTTTTTTGAGATGGAGTTTCGCTCTTTTTACCCAGGCTGGAGTGCAATGGCTCGATCTCGGCTCACCGCAACCTCCGCCTCCAGGGTTCAGGCAATTCTCCTGCCTCAGCCTCCTGAGTAGCTGGGATTACAGGCACGCGCCACCATGCCCAGCTAATTTTTTGTATTTTTAGTAGAGACAGGGTTTCACCATGTTGACCAGGATGGTCCCGATCTCTTGACCTCGTGATCCACTCGCCTCGGCCTCCCAAAGAATTTTTGTATTTTTAGTAGAGACGGGGTTTCACAATGTTGGCCAGGATGGTCTCAATCTCTTGACCTCATGATCCGCCTGCCTCGGCCTCCCAAAGTTCTGGGATTACAGGTGTGAGCCACCACGCCTGGCCTGAGTCTACTTTCTTAAGGAGACTTCTTTTTTAATAAGTATTTCTCCATTATAAATATAGTAGCATCATTAGCCAGGCTCAGTGGCTCATACCTGTAATCCCAGCACTTTGGGAGGCTGAGGAGGGTAGATCATGAGGTCAGGAGTTCGAGACCAGCCTGGCTAACATAGTGGAATCTCATATCTACTAAAAATACAAAAATTAGCCAGGCATGGTGGTGCATGCCTGTAATCCCAGCTGCTCAGGAGGCTGAGGCAAGAGAATCGCTTGAACCTTAGAGGCAGAGGTTGCAGTGAGCTGAGATCACACCATTACACTCTAGTCTGGGCAACGGAGTAAGATTCTTTCTCAAAAAAACAAAAACAAAAAACAAACAAAGAAAAAAACTAAAAAAGAAAATATTAGCATCTCATTACTGAAAACTTAGAAAGAGCCAGGAGGTTTGTTCAAGGAACTAACAAACCTGGTTTTTGTTTGTTTACAGAGACAGGGTCTCACTCTGTCACCCAGGCTGGAGGGCATTGGTGCAATCATAGCTTCACTGTGACCTCGAACTCCTGGCCTCAAGCGATCCTCCCACCTCGGCCTCCCAAAGTGCTGGGATTACAGGTGTGAGCCACTGCACGTGGCCACAAACCTGGGTTTTGAATTCCGGTTCTGCCACTTTGTGACTGGGTAGCCTTGGGTGAGTGTCTGCCCTTGTGTTAGCTTCGGTGACCTGATATCTAAAACTGATATTCGGTGCCTACCGTGCAACTGCTCAGAAAGATACAGCATGTAAAACCTGTAACCCGGGGTGGGGCACCAAGAAAAAGCTCCATACATAATGGCTGCAATTATTTACAAAAGATTTCATTCAGTCACTCAGTGGCCATTGAGAAGGCTTGCAGCATTTTTTCTTATACACAGGAATTGGGTTGAATCACAATCATACCACAGTGTGATGCTATTTTTACTGGTCTCCTCTAAACATTCTTTGCTACTGGCTCATAATATTCCATTGTGTGACTTACTTCACCCAATCTGAGAGATGGCATTCATGGAGAAAAGCCAGGACTTTGGAGACACCCCCTGCACTCTGACTCCCACTGAGACAACCAGAGGGGTCCTCTGAACACCTGAGTCAGATCACATCTCTCCTCTGCTCAGAGCCCTCCTGATCCTCTCAGGGGAAAGCCAGAGACCTCCCGGTGGCCTATGAGACCCCATGTGACCCGCCCGTCACCTCTCTGTCCTTATCTCTCACTATGTGCCCTCACCCATGACTGGTTCAGGCATGAAGCTTCTACGCTGTTCTTTGTTTTCTTTTTCGAGATGGAGTCTTGCTCTGTCGCCCAGGCTGAAGTGCAGTGGTGCAGTCTCCGCTCACTGCAACCTCCACTTCCCAGGTTCAAGCAATTCTCCTGCCTCAGCCTGTGGAGTAGCTGGGACGACAGGTGCCCGCCACCACACCCAGCTAATTTTTGTTTTTTTAGTAGAGGCAGGGTTTCACTGTGTTGCCAAGGCTGGTCTCAAACAGCTGACCTCAAGTGATCTGCCCACCCCGGCCTCCCAAAGTGCTGGGATTACAGGTGTGAACCACCTCGCCTGGCCTCTACACCATTCTTTGAATGTTTCAGTCACGTCCCCAATTCAGGGCCTTCTCACTGCCTGTTCCCTTGACCTAGAACATTCTTCACCCGGGGAAGAGACCCTACAGCCCCTTCTCTCCTTCCTTCAGGCCTTACCCAGATGACACTTTCTCAGGGAGCCCTCCCCTTGACTAATATAACATTACAATCGACGTCCACACATTACTCCCCGCCCCCCAAGCCAAGGGTCCACAAAAGTTTTTTGGGAAAGGGCAAGATATTAAATATTTTAAGATTTGCAAGCCACATAGCCTCTGTTGCAGCTACTGGACTCCGCCATCATGCAAAAGCAGCCGTAGACCTTATGGGACCCAGTGAGTGTGTGTGTGTTCCAGTAAAACTTTACAGAGACCTGGCGCAGTAGCTCATGCTAGCACTGTGGGAGGCCGAGGCAGGAGGATTGCTTGAGGCCAAGAATTCAAGACCAACATGGCCAACATAGTGAGACCTCATCTCTAAAAGCCAAACAAACTTGTAGACACTGAAATTTGAAATTAATATAACTATAACTTTCTTTTCTTTTTTTTCTTTTCTAAGACAAAGTTTCCTTCTTGTTGCCCAGGCTGGAGTGCAGTGGCATGATCTCAGCTCACCTGCAACCTCCACCTCCTGGGTTCAAGCAGTTCTCCTGCCTCAGCCTCCCGAGTAGCTGGAATTACAGGTGCGCACCACCACATCAGGATAATTTTTGCATTTTTAGTAGAGATGAGGTTTCACCATGTTAGCCAGGCTGGTCTCGAACTCCTGACCTCAGTGATCTGCCTGCCTTGGCCTCCCAAAGCGGTGGGATTATAGACGTGAGCCACCTTGCCCGGCCGAAATTCATATAATTTTGATACACCAGAAAATATTACTTTGTTTTTAGTTTTGTTTTCCAACCATTAAAAAATGTAAAAATCAACCGAGCATGGTTGCTTAAGCCTGCGATTCCAGTGCTCTAGAAAGCCGAAGCAAAAGGATCACTTGAGTCCAGAAGTTTGAGACCAGCCAGGGCAATACAGCAAGACCCCATCTCTTAAAAAAAATACTAAAATTAGCAGGGCATGGTGGTGCATGTGTGTAGTCCCAGCTACTTGGGAGGCTGAGGTGGGAGGATTATCTGAGCCTGGGAGGTTGAGGCTGCAGTGAGCCGTGATCACACCACTGCACTCCAGCCTGGTGACAGAGGTGAGACCCCGTCTGAAAAAAAAAAACTTCTTTAAAGTAAAAACCAGGCCAGGCATGGTGGCTCATGTCTGCGATCCCAGCACTTTGGGAGGCCAAGGCAGGCAGATCACTTGAGGTCAGAAGTTTGAGACCAGCCTGGTCAACATGGTGAAACCCGTCTCGACTAAAAATACAAAAATTAGGGAGTGGCAGGTGCCTATAATCCCAGCTATTCAGGAGGCTGAGACAGGAGAATCGCTTGAACCTGGGAGACAGAGGTTGCAGTGAGCCAAGATTGTGCCACTCTACTACAGCCTGGGTGACAGAGACAGACTTCATCTCAAAATAAAAAAAAAAGAAAAAGAAAACCAGTAAAAACCATTCTTAGGTTGTAGGCTGTACAAAAACAAAGGACAGGCTGGATTTGGCCCCCGGGCTGAGGTTGCTGACCCCTGCCCTAAGCGTACCCTGGCTAATATTTGCTTCGTGGCATTCATCACCTTCCTTTTTTTTGAGACGGAGTTTCGCTCTTGTTACCCAGGCTGGAGTGCAATGGCGCGATCTCGGCTCACCGCAACCTCCGCCTCCTGGGTTCAGGCAATTCTCCTGCCTCAGCCTCCTGGGTAGCTGGGATCACAGGCACGCGCCACCATGCCCAGCTAATTTGTATTTTTAGTAGAGACGGGGTTTCCCCATGTTGACCAGGATGGTCTCGATCTCTTGACCTCGTGATCCACCCACCTTGGCCCATCACCTTCTAATAGACTGTAATATTTACTTGTTTATTATAGCCCCTTATTTATTATGTCAACAGTCTAGCACCTCCCCGGAGCTGTCAGCTCTGGCTTTCTAACAGCTCCAGGAAGGCAGGGACGTTGGCTGTCTGGCACGCAGCAGGTTTGCGGTGAGAATTTATTCAACGAGTGAATACATGGATGAATCCTAATGACTACTGGAGCCTGTACCCATTCCTGCTGCCCAACTAAATGCTCCATCCTAGAATTCAAGATTGGGAGGAGGAGGTGAGCATAGAAGCGTTTTCTTTTCTTTTCTTTCTTTCTGTTTGTTTTGACAAATCTTATTTTATTCAGATAGCAGTCTGATCACATGTGGTCCAACAACACTCAAATAATAAATCAAATATAACCAGATGTTAAAGTCTGGTCCTCAGAAAATAAAATCCCATCATTGTAGCCAACAATGCCATGCTTGCCTATGATCTCTCCGACATCAAGACACATCAGCCCCTCAGTGGCCACCAAACCATTCAGCGAAGCTCCCTCAGCTGTGAGTTGTGTGAAGCTACCAGCCTGAGCACACTTGACTATTTTTTTCAGGCTCTGAATAGCTCTAGGGATCTCAGCAGGGGTGGGAGGAATCAGCTCAACCTTGGCATAGTACTGAAATGTGGCCAACTGAGGCTTCGAATAAGTCACAGCAGCGTTCACCAGCGCCAGGGTCTTCTGCACAAGATTACAGCTAAATTGGGCCATGGTTCTGGGATGGAGAGTCCATAGCCCCGAATGGCCTGCTGAATGCTTTCTTTCTTTCTTCTTCATTATATTTTTATTCAGTACTACATAACACACTGCATGCTACATAACACACTGTATCACCTACCAGGGGTGGATGACCATAACTGAGTTACTTTTTCATCAGTCAGGAAAATGCTTCCTTAATCAATGTTCTCCAAACCCCTTGACACATAGTAAGATCAGCTCCAGAGATTCGCCTCTTTCCATCAAATTCCACTGATAGTAAAATAGCAACCTTGCCCCCGTGAATGAACCTGTGGATGGAATAAGTAGCCAGTCCTGGAATAAGCAAGCACACACCCAGGGCGGCAGGTCCAGGGAGAATCTCAAACCATGTCTCTGCCCCGTTACCAAGGCCAAAACCCTACTTATGGCTCCTGCTCTCCTTCTTTCCTTCCTTCTTTGCTTCCTTCCTTCCTTCCTCTTTTTCTTTCTTCCTCCTTTCTCTCTCTTTTTCTTTCTTTCTCCCTTCTTTCCTCTTTCTTTCCTTTCTCTCTCTCTCTCTCTTTCTTTCTTTCTTTCACCCAGGCTGGAGTGCAATGGCACGATCTTGGCTCACTGCAACCTCCATTTCCCTCCAGAACCATTTCCTTTTATCCCAAACTTTGAGCTCCATGATTTAATTCTGACTGTGTATGATGTCACATGTCAGGGGACCTGTGAGCCACTAGAGGTGATAGCATGCCCGGGTCACAGCTCACCTCCCAAGAGATGCCACCCTGCTTCAAATTCCAGCAGGAAGGAAGAGTGACTCACCCTCTCCAATGGGGTGGCTTCCTGTGACAGACCCAGGACAGCCCACCCGAGGCTTCACCTCGTAATCACAGCCACAGCCAGTTCGCTGAAGACTCACTGTGAGCCATGTGTGATAGCATGGATTCCTCACTGCTTTGCATACTCCCATTTTCTATTACAGAAGAGGAACCTGAGGTTCAGAGAAGTGAGCTCACTTACCTTTTGTCCCACTGTCAGGAAGAAGAGCTGAGTCAGGTGAGGTGGCTCATGCCTGTAATCCTAGCACTTTGGGAAACTGAGGTGGGTGGTTCATCTGAAGTCAGGAGTTTAAGACTAGCCTGGCCAACATGGTGAAACTCTGTCTCTACTAAATATACAAAAATTAGTCAGATGCAGTGTGGACACCTGTGTTCTCAGACACTCGGGAGGCTGAGGCAAGAGAATCACTTGAATCTGGGAGGTGGAAGTTGCAGTGAGCTGAGATGGCATCACTGCACTCCAGCCTGGGCCACAGAACAAGACTCTGTTTCAAAAAAAAAAGTAAGCTGAGATTCATTCCCTTGTGCCCCCTTGGCCTTAACCAGCAGGCCCCACTGTCTCCAGTTCATCCCTCTGCCATCTCATCCTGGATTTCAGGCCTCAAGTCCTGTGTCATCTCCAAGCACGTGATTTTGTCTTTTTTTTTTTTTTGAGATGGAGTTTCACTCTTGTTACCCAGGCTGGAGTACAGTGTCATGATCTCAGCTCACTGCAACCTCCGCCTCCCGGGTTCAAGTGATTCTCCTGCCTCAGGCTCCCGAGTAGCTGGGACTACAGGCGCGTGCCACCATACCTGGCTAATCTGTGTGTTTTTTTAGTAGAGACGGGGTTTCACCATGTTGGCCAGGCTGGTCTCGAACTTCTGATCTCAGATGATCCGCCCGCCTTGGCCTCCCAAAGTGCTGGGATTACAGGTGTGAGCCAGTGCACCCAGCCGTCTTTTGTTTTTTAAGACAGGGTCTCACTCTGTGCTCAGGTTGTAGTGCAGTGGCATGATCACAGCTCACTGCAGCCTCGAACTCCTGGACTCAAGTGATCTTCCCACCTCAACCTCCCTAGTAGCTGGGACTACAGGTTCACGCCACCACACTCAGGTGAATTTTTAAATTTTTTGTAGAGATAGTCTTGCTTTGCTGACCAGGTGGTCTCAGACTCCTGAGCTGAAGCAATCCACCTGCCTCAGCCTCCCAAAGTGCTGGGATTACGGCGTGATCCACCGTGCCCAGCCTCCAAGCACAGCTGTATCATGGGGTGCATGTGACAGTTCCATAAGATCTGGAATTGAGGTTAGGGACAGACAAAACCCTCAAACAAACATGAGCTCTCGTAAATATTGGCCCAATAATTTATTTTTGTTTTAATTTATTTTATTTTTTGAGAAGGAGTCTCACTCTGTCACCCAGGCTAGAATGCAGTGGTGTGATCTCGGCTCACTGCAAACTCCACTTCCTGGGTTCAAGCGACTCTTCCTGCCTCAGCCTTCCAAGTCGCTGGGATTATAGGCACATGCCACCACGCCTGGCTAATTATTTTAATTTTTTTTTTAGTAGAGACAGGGTTTTACCACATTGGTCAGGCTGCTCTTAAACTCCTGATCTCAAGTGATCCACCCGCCCTGGCCTCCCAAAGTGCTGGGATTACAGGCATGAGCCACGCGCCTGGCCCCAACTATTTATTGTACTGCTGTTGAGTACACCGTTTTCCACTGGAATCATGTTGAGGAATATTGAAAGATGTTAAAGTCCTACAGGCATGTGCTCAGGAGGCTGAGGTGAGAGGATCACTTGATCCCAGGAGATTGCAGTGAGCTGTGATCGTGCCACTGCACTCCAGCCTGGGCAACAGAGCAAGACCCTGGACCTTGGCCAAGTGTGGTGGCTCACGCCTGTAAGCCCAGCATTTTAGGAGGCCGAGGTGAGCAGATAAGGAGATCAAGAGATCGAGACCATTCCGGCCAACATGAAACCCCATCTCTACTAAAAATACATAAATTAGCCTGGCGTGGTGGCATGTACCTTTAGTCCCAGCTACTCAGGAGGCTGAGGCAGGAGAATTGCTTGAACCCAGGAGGCGGAGGCTGCAGGGAGCCGAGATCACACCACTGCACTCCAGCCTGAGTGACAGAGCAAGACTGTCTCAAAAAAAAAAAAAATTCCCTTAAAAAATGTCTTATTGGACTGGGTGTAGTGGCTCACACCTGTAATCCCAGCATTTTAGGAGGCCGACGTGGGCAGATCACTTGAGCCCAGGAGTTTGATACCAGCCTGGCCAACATGGAGAAACCCTATCTCTACAAAAAACACAAAAGTTAGCCCGCTGTTGTGATGTGCGTCTGCAGTCCTAGCTATTCGGGAAGCTGAGGTGGGAGGATCACCTGAGGCCGGGAGGAAGGCAGAGGTTGCAGTGAGCCAAGATCTCACCACTGCACTCCAGCCTAGGTGACAGAGGGAAACCCTGTCTACAAATAAATAAATGAAAACCCACTGGAGAACAAGGCCATCCATCTGTGTGAGGAAAGGGCAGCCTGGCTCCTCTTGCATGAAGGATGAGCTGGGTCATATCAAGGGCAAATCTGGTGGGAGCTTCCCTGAGGGTCTACACAAACCCCTCTTCATGTCATGAGTTGAGTAGGTGAGAACCGAGTTGAGTCCTAGAGGGCACATGACCGACCACCAACCGGGAATCTGTCAGGCTGAGGCGTGGGTCACATCGTGCATGGTCAGCAGGAGTGCGGTCAGCTCTGTATGTCCTCCCTCCAGGAGCAGCCCAGCCCTCCACAGGCTCTCAGGCGGGGACCGAGCAGCACAATTACTAAAGGGAAATGAATATGCTCCTGGGTCCCTGGCAGGTCACGCAGGGAGAACAGGATCTCAGCCACAGTTAAGGCAAGTCAAGTATAGACAGGAATGTGGGCCGGGTGTGGTGGCTCCCAGCACTTTGGGAGGCTGAGGTGGGAGGATCCCTTGAGCCCAGAAGTTCAAGAGCAGCTTAGGTAATATAGTGAGATCCTGTCTCCAATAATAAAAGAGAAAGGAAGGAAGGAAGGAAGGAAGGAAGGAAGGAAGGAAGGAAGGAAGGGAGGGAGGGAGGGAGGGAGGGAGGGAGGGAGGGAGGGAGGGAGGGAGGAAGGAAGGAAGGGAGGGAAGGAAGAAAGAGAAAGAAAGGAAGGAAGGAAGAGAGAGAAAGAAAGGAAGGAAAGAAGGAAGGGAAGGAAGGAAGGAAAGGAAGAAAGAGAAAGGAAGGAAGGAAAGAAGGAAGGAAGAAAAAAGAAAGAAAAGAGAGAGAATGAGAGGGAGGGGGGAAGGAAGGAAGGAAAGAAGGAAGGAAGAAAAAAGAAAGAAAAGAGAGAGAATGAGAGGGAGGGGGGAAGGAAGGAAAGAGGTTCATGTTCACCCAGCCATACTGTCTTCAACTTAAAAAGCAAAACAGAGGCTGGGCACAGTGGCTCACACCTGCAATCCCAGCACTTTGGAAGTCAAGCTTGAGCTCAGGAGTTCAAGATCAAACTGGGTGACATGGTGACACCCTGACTCTACAAAAATTAGGCAGGTGTGGTGGTGTGCGCCTGTCTCCCCAGCTACTTGGGAGGCTGAAGTGGGAGGATAGTTTGAACTCAGGTCAAGGGTGCAGTAAGCCAAGATCATACCACTGCACTCCAGCCTGGATAACAGAATGAGACACCGTCTCAAAAAAAAGCTGAAAACCCAAAACCAAGAAACAGCAGCACAGTGGCAGTTGGCATGCTGGCGACGGCTGCCCTCACCACGTCCTCTGCATGAGTCACACAGTCCTCTCTGGACTGGTTGCCCTCTAACCTTTTCTAATGTATTTTTATGTAATAGAAATAAATAAGTTTATATTGTAGAATTATATATAGGGCCGGGCATGGTGGCTCATGCCTGTAATCCCAGAACTTTGAGAGGCCGAGGCAGGTGGATCACCTGAGGTTCGGAGTTCAAGACCAGCCCAACCAACATGGAGAAACTAAAATACAAATTAGCCAGGCATGGGGGTGCGTGCCTGTAATCCCAGCTACTCTGGAGGATGAGGCAGGAGAATCTCTTGAACCTGGGAGGCAGAGGTTGCAGTGAGCCGAGATCGCGCCATTGCACTCCAGCCTGGGCAACAAGAGTGAAACTCCATCTCAAAAAAAAAAAAAAAAAAAGATATATAGAAATAGGTAATTTTTATATAACAGAAATAAATGTCATATGTTTATTTTTTATGTCTATATTAGAGAAAGGGTCAGTCTGCTACCCAGGCTGAAGTGCAGTGGCATGATCATGACTTACTACAGCCTCGAGCTCCTGGATTCAAGCGATCCTCCCCAGTAGGTGGGATCACAGGTACACACCACCATGCCCTGCCTGCCCTCTGACTTTGATGCCTTGCTGCCATGCTGGGACCTCCTTTGCTGCCATCCTGAGGAGCCCCTCACTCTCTCCTGCATCAGGTCACCTGTGTCCTGGATCTGAGTGCTTCCCTCTTTCTTGGTGGTGCTCTCATTTCAGTGGAGCACATCCTGGAGTTTTTTGTTGTTGTTGTTTTGTTTTTGAGAGGGAGTCTCGCTCTGTCGCCCAGGCTGGAGTGCAGTGGCATGATCTCGGCTCACTGCAACCTCTGCCTCCCAGGTTCAAGTGATTCTCCTGCCTCAGCCTCCTGAGTAGCTGGGATTACAGGCCACGTGCCACCATGCCCAGCTAATTTTTGTATTTTTAGTAGAGATGGGGTTTCACCATGTTGGCCAGGCTGGTCTCGAACTTCTGACCTCATGGTCCGCCTGCCTTGGCCTCCAGTTCTGGGATTACAGGTGTGAGTCCCTGCACCTGGCCATTCTGGAGCTTCTTGAGCAAGGTTTCATGGGAGGTAAATGTTTGAGACTGTACACATCTGAAAATGTCTTCAACCTCCCCTCTGACTGAATTGATAGTTGACTGGCTACAGAATTCAGCGACCAAAACTATTTTTTTTTGGAATTTTCAAGGCATTGTCTTCTCATCTTCTTGTTTGCAATATTGTTCTTGAGAAGTCCAGAGTTTTTGTTGTTGTTTACTTGTTTGTTTGTTTTTTGTTTTGTTTTTGAGACAGAGATAGTGGCAAAGGAGAGAGTCGTGTGGCCGGGGTGGTGACAGAGAAGGTGGTAACGGAGGTGGAGGCACAAATGAAGCTGATGGGAGGGGAGGAAAGGCGTGGCAGGGCCTGCCAGCTGTTCACAGTGGCCATTTGCACATTTGCACATTTGCACCTTCTTCTTTTTTTTCTTTTTTTAATTTGAGACGGAGTTTCGCGCTTGTTACCCCAGCTGGAGTGCAATGGCACGATCTCGGCTCACCGCAACCTCCGCCTCCTGGGTTCAGGCAATTCTCCTGCCTCAGCCTCCTGAGTAGCTGGGATTACAGGCACGCGCCACCATGCCCAGCTAATTTTTTGTATTTTTAGTAGAGACAGGATTTCACCATGTTGACCAGGATGGTCTCGATCTCTTGACCTCGTGATCCACCCACCTCGGCCTCCCAAAGTGCTGGGATTACAGGCGTGAGCCACCGCACCCGGCACATTTGCACCTTCTTAATAGCACCCTCAGGTTTTTTTTTCTCTGTCTTTTTTTTTTTTTCGAGATAGAGTCTCATTCTGTTGCCTAGGCTGGAGTACAGTGGTGCGATCTTGGCTCACTGCAACCTCCACCTCCTGGGTTGAAGTAATTTTCCTGCCTCAGCCTCCCAAGTAGCTGGGACTACAGGTGCACACCATTACGCCCAGCTAATTTTTTTGTATTTTTGGTGGAGACAGGGTTTCACCATGTTGGCCAGGCTGGTTTCGAACTCTTGACCTCATGTGATCCTCCTGCCTCAGCCTCCCAAAGTGCTGGGATTACAGGCATGAGCCACCATGCCAGGACGAGAAGTCTGGTTTCTAAAATTCTGTTTTATTTTTCTCTCTGTTTATTTTTCCTTCTTTCTTTTGAGTAGGAGTTTCGCTCTTGTTGCATAGGCTAGAGTCCAATGGGGCAATCTCCATTGGCTCACCCCCACCTCCGCCTCCTAAGTTCAAGTGATTCTTTTTCCTAGATGAGATTGTTCCTTTTCTTATTCATTTGTGGGAAATCTATTAAAATTGGCCCTTTGCATGTGGTGCAATTTGGAAGTATTTTTCCAGTTTTGTTCGTGTTAATTCTGCATTAATCAAATTTAGACATCATTATGAACGATGAGCATTCAGTTCTCACCCCAACACTCTTTTGATTCCCCGTCCCTGTGGTTTCTGTTATTAGAACTCACTCTACCACATTTAATCCTCTTTCAAACACAAGCTTCTGACTGTCAAGCTTCTAGGATAAAATCATGATGATCTAATCACATCTCCGACATTGCTGCAAAAGCAGTAAGAGATCTCTGTTTGGAAGTCTGGTGAGTACCATTTTAGGGTTTTTTCAAAGTTTCTGACTACAATTCAAAATAAAAAATGTACTTACATCACAACCTAGCACACATGCATCTATGTATATCTATTACGTAATTTAAAGTTTATATAACTTGACCAGTTGCACCTCTGTAATCCAGTACTTTGGGAGGCCGAGGCAGATGGATCACTGGAGGTCAGGAGTTCAAGACCAGCCTGACCAACATGGTAAAACCCCGTCTCTACTAAAAATACAAGAAAAGTTAGCTGGGCATGGTGGCATGCACCTGAAATCCCATGTACTCAGGAGGCTGAGTGGGAGAATGGCTTGAACCCAGGAGGCGGAGGTTGCAGTGAGCTGAGATCGTGCCACTGCACTCCAGCCTGGGTGACAGAGTGAGACACCTGTCTCAAAGAATAAAACGTTTTATATGACTTGTGCAAGATTCACAATGTGGGCAGTGCCAGCCTCCAATCTCTTCTGTTTTTGCTTTTGTTTTTAAATGCCAGTCTAAATCACTTAATTAGTTTCAAGGCCTTAGCAGACCCCCACCTATCTGCTTTCTAGAACAAGTCTACGGTTTTGTTTGTTTGTTAGGTTTGGTTTTTCTGAGACAGGGGCTTGCTCCATTGCCCAGGCTGGAGTGCAGCAGCGAGATCTTGGCTCACTGCAACCTCCACCTCCTGGGTTCGAACAATTCTCATGTCTCAGCTTCCCAAGTAGCTAGGATTACAGGTGCCCACCACCACACCCGGCTAATTTTGTATTCTTAGTAGAGATGGGGTTTCACCATGTTGGCCAGACTGTCTTGAACTCCTGACCTCAGGTGATCTACCTGCCTCGGCCTCCCAAAGTGCTGGGACTACAGGCCTGAGCCACCGCGACTGGTCAACTCTGTTTTTAAAGTTTCTATGCAGATATTTAAAAATTTGTTTTATTCCACTCGAGTAAGGTATGATTTACATTACAATTACAGTAAAACGTGCCCACTTTAAGTGTGCAGTTGGATGAGTTTTGACAATTGTACACCACCTCAATCAAGGCAGAGAACATTTCCAACCAGAACATTCCTTTGTGCCCTTTTGCAGTCCGTCCTCTTACCACCCACCCCCCACCCCCAGGGGTAACTGCTGTTTTGATTTTTAGCATAGATTAATGTTATAATAAATATTTGTATGCTCCCTTTACCACCCTGAAATGAAGTTTATGGATAATATAACCCACCCACGTATAAAAAATTTTTTTAATCAAGATAATGTCCTTATTGTAATAAAGAAAGAATAAAAGGAAAGTAATTTATAGGAAAATGTTCAAAAGGCTCAGACTGAACTAAGCTATAACACATAATAAAGGGTTAAGGGTGTGCCAGAGGCAGAAGCTTTGTCAGTGCCAGCTGGACACCCACAAATGAAGACAGACACCGGTACACTGGCTTTGTGATTCAGGCACCAAATGCTGAACAATGAAAACACATCCCTGGTTCTACCCACTAGTTGCACTCCTGAAAATTTTAAAACCGTTTATGGGCCAGGTGCAGTGGCTCACGCCTATAATCCCAACAATTTGGGAGGCCGAGGTGGGAGGATTGCTTGAGCCCAGGAGTTTGAGATTACAGTGAGCCCCGATTGCACCACTGTGCCCCAGCCTGGGTGACAGAGCGAGACCCGAAGATCTAACAACAACAAACCCGTTTCTAAGTATCACGGAGTTCCTTGCTGGGCTCAGCTAATTTTGTTTCTTTATTTTGAGACAGGGTCTCGCTCTGTCATCCAGTCTGACCAACATGGTGACAATTTCCAGAGAGGTCTCAGCAACTTTGAACAAGCAACATCTTGGAGTCACCTGTCAATCAGACCACTGGGCTCAGCTTCCCAGAGATCTGTAGCGTGGGGTGGGGAAAGGCTTGTTGGAGAGAATACTGGCTTAGGGGGTCAGGAGTGGGAGAGAGGCCTGAAAAAACACTAGTAAAACTACTGACCGAGTTCGAGACCAGCCTGACTAACATGGCAAAACCCTGTCTCTACTGAAAATACAAAAATTAGCAGGATGTGGTGGCAGGCACCTATAATCCTAGCTACTCGGGAGACTGAGGCAGGAGAATCGCTTGAACCCGGGAGATGGAGGTTACAATGAGCTGAGATCATGCCATTTCACTCCAGCCTGGGAAACGGAGCAAGACTCTCAGAAAAAAACAAAAAAACAAACAAACAAAAACCTCCTAACCTCAAGTGGATCCTCCTGCCTTGGCCTCCCACAGGTGCTTCTCCTGAAGCAGGAGCTGCTTCAGCAGAGATTTCCTAAAAGCCTGTTTATTTTAGATCAGGGCAAGTGTAGACTCTTTAAAGGCTCCCAGCCGGGAGACGTCACTGCCTGGTGACAACCCTCAGCTCTCTTGTTGGCCGGCTGAGTGCCAGGCTCAGTGCACATGAAAAGAAAACCCAAGAAAGAAGAGCGAGTCTCATGTCCAAGCCAGACAGACTGGGGACCATCGCCAGGGGAAAAAAATTGTGCAGGGTTTCTCTTTTTTTTGTGTGTGCAGGGTTTCTCTAAGGCCAAGTTCCCCAGACTTCGGTGGCTCACATAGCACCTGAGATTTTTTCGTCCTATTCAAGGACTACCTGAACTTTCATTTATTTAATCTTGTTTAAATAATCTTTAAACTTAATTCATTTTGAAGGCAACATTGTATCACTACTATAAAGGGAAAACCAAGATCACTTACTACTTTTTCAAAGAAAATACAGGCTGGGCACAGTGGCTCATAACTGTAATCCCAGCATTCTAGGAGGCCGAGGCAGGCAGATCACCTGAGGTCAGGAGTTCGAGACCAGCCTGGCCAACATGACGAAACCCCCGTCTCTACTGAAAATACAAAAAATTAGTTGGGCGTGGGGGCGAGCACCTGTAATCCCAGCTACTCGGGAGGCTGAGACAGGATAATCACTTGAACCTGGAAGGCGGAGGCTGCAGTGAGCCAAGATCACATTATTGTGCTCCTGCCTGGGCAACAAGGGTGAAACTTCATCTTCAAAAAAAAAAGGAAATACAGAGCTGGGCTGGGGGTGGTGGCTCATGCCTGTAATCTCAGCACTTTGGGAGGCCAAGGCAGGTGGATCACCTGAGGTCAGGAGTTCGAGACCAGCCTGGCCAACATGGGAAAAACCCGTCTCTACGAAAAATACAAAAATTAGCCCGGTGTGGTGGTACACGCCTGTCATCCCAGCTACTCAGGAGGCTGAGGCAGGAGAATTGCTTGAACCCACGAGGCAGAGGTTGAGTGAGAGAGGTTGCAGGCTGGAGGTTGCACTCCAGCCTGAGGGACAGAGTGAGACTCCATCTCAAAAACAGAACAAAAATTAAAAACTAAAAACTAAAAATTGAGCTACCATATGATCCAGCAATTCCACTGCTGGGTATATATCCCAAAGAATGGAAATCAGTGTATTTTACTAAGGAAATACCGACGCTCCCATGTGTAGTGCAGCACTGCTCACAGTAGCCAAGATTTGGACACAACCTAGCATATGCACAGTGGAGTACTATTCAGCCGTTTAAAAAGATGAGATCCCGGCCAGGCGTGGTGGATCACACCTGGAATCTTAACAGTTCAGGAGGTTGAGGTGGGTGGATCATGAGGTCAGGACATCGAGACCATCCTGGCTAACACAGTGAAACCCAGTATCTACTAAAAATACAAAAACTTATCCTGGCATGGTGGCATGCACCTGTAGTCCCAGCTACTCAGGAGGCTGAGGCAGAAGAATCGCTTGAACCTGGGAGGCAGAGGTTGCAGTGAGCTGAGATCATGCCACTGCATACCAGCCTGAGCAAAAGAGGAGACTCTTTTTTTTCTCGTTATTATTATTATTTTTTTTTTTGAGCAAGACTCTATCTCAAAAAAAAAAAAAGATGAGATCCTGTCATCCATAACAACATGAATGGAACTGGAGACCATTATGTTAAGTGAAATAAACCAGGTTTAGAAAGACAAACCTCACATGCTCTCACTTTTTAAGGGAGCTGAAATTCAAAGCAATTGAACTCATGGACATAGTAGGATGATTACTGGAGGCTGGGAAGGGTAGTGGGAGGTTGTGGGGGAGGAGAGGTTGGTTAATGAGTAGGAAAAAAATAGAAAGAATGAATAAGACCTACTGTTTGATTACACAACAGGGCATCTGTAGTCAACAATAACTTAATTGTCTATTTTTAAATAATTAAAAGAGTATAATTGGATTGTTTGTAATACAAAGGATAAATGCTTGAGGGATGGATGCCCCATTCTCCATGCTATGCTTGTTATACATTCCATGCCTGTATCAAAACATTTCATGTACCCCATAAATAAACACACCTATTATGTACCTACAAAAATTTTTTAAATATGTGTCAGCCTGTTAGTAAAGACTTAGGTGGGTTTCCACAATAGGCTTCCTAACATCCTCGAATTGAACTCACTGTCTACAATGGAGGCTCCCTGGCCAGGTGCGGTGGCCCATGCCTGTAATCCCAGCACTGTGAAAGGCTGAGGCATGTGGATCTCACCTGAGGTCAGGAGTCCGAGACCAGCCTGGACAACATGGTGAAACCTTGTCTCTAGTAAAAATAAAAATAAAAATAAATTTGTCAGGTGTGTTGGCCCATGCCTGTTATCCCAGCTACTCCAGAGGCTGAGGCAGGAGAATCCCTTGTACCTGGGAGGCAGAGGTTGCAGTGGGCAGAGATCGTGCCACTGCACCCCAGCCTGGGCGAAAGAGCAAGACACCATCTCAAAATAAATAAATGAATAAATAATAAAAAGTAAAATAAAATAGAGGCTCCTCACTAGCTGATTTATAAGCACAAGAATAAGTTCCAATAAACCATGGGTGCTCCCCAACCACCAAACCCAAGGAAGGCAGAGCGACAGAGACAAGCTGCAGCTGTTCCTCCTCCACCTGTCCTTCCTGGAGAGTGCAATGGAAAACGCCTCCTTTATTTGGTAACATGAGGAATGAGGAATAATACAACCCCTTTCCAAGACACATCAAAAAAGAGATCAAACGCCTTAGTCAATGTGGGAAGTAGAAAAGTCCCTCTCCAAAGTTTTCTTTCTTGTTAAAGAATAATCATAAGTGTTAAAGATAACAGTTTGTTTTAAACACTTTCTTCAAAGCCTTCTTGCTTTTTGCTCATAACTCTTTGTTAAGCCCTGTCCTATGTAGCTGTTAGATATGCTCACAAGCACATAGTACATTCTATGTCCTTGTGCTTTAACCAAGATATTCAGCCATTACTTTTCTAAGTCCTGTCATAAAGCAACTTCCTGTCCCTTCCTTATTCAGACTTCCTCTTTTCCTTTTGTTCTCCATTGCCTTTAAATACTCAAGAAGGTTTTAAGTTATTAGCCAATCAGGTTCAGTTTTAGACTGTGAGATCTGGCTCCAGCCAATGGAGATCAGACCCTGCAGTAAAGACAACCCCAAATGCATAAGGGATTAATAAGTCTGCTTTTCCTTTGTTAGCTGTACTTTCATGGCAAGATGGCGAACAGGTGCACCCTTTCTGCAGAAAGTAAAATTGCCTAGCTGAGAGATCCTTTGTCTCAATGCTGATTTTTCTTTGCGGCACCGAGCATCTGCTTCCAACAGTTAATCTACACATAATGTAGACCGCCAGTTAGGGATGAAGTTAGAATCTCACCACATGATGGATTCCTGTGTCTTCTTCACTCTGGACCAGTACCGGGATCCTTTCAAGAGTGTTATCAGCACCTTCACAGATAGCTCTGCAAAATGGCAGTGAATCTACGGCTCCATTGTCAAGTCAACAGCCCACACTGTTTCCCAGTGTGAGATTTCACTGTGGTCAGCTGGCCCCATGACTTACATTCCTAAAGGAAATGCATTATCTTTTACTGATCTTTCACTTCCTTCTTTTGTGGCTTTCAGTCCACACCTCTGGAGCCACGGGGTATAGTCCTCACCCAATTTGTAGGTGTCCTCCCTCATTCCTTCTTCCATGTGGTTCTGGGAAACCACAAACTCTCTCTCTCTCTCTCTTTTTTTAATTAAGACAGGGTTTCACCATGTTGGTCAGGCTGGTCTTGAACTCCTGACATCTACAATCCTTAGATCTGTGATCCTCTTTTTTTCTACACTTTTTCAGAACATCCCCCTCGCCTTGCATCTTATTGGCCAGAACTAGGTCGGGTGCCCACTCCTGAACCAATCACACCATAGGAGATTAGACTGATTGGCTGAATCAGGATGAACCCCAGGGGCTGGGTGAGCCCTCTACTTCCTCTCTTGGGTCCTTAGTGGAGAAAGGGTTGAGTGGGTCGGGCATCTTCCACAGTGTCCACCATTCTTAGATCTGGGGGTCATGTCCATGGTTTTCCCACATACTGGTCTGCTACAGTGAGTCCCCACTGGGGTGGACTCCCCAGCACCCCTCCACCATCTGGCTGGTGAGCTACCAGGAGACTTTGCTCTGTACTTAAGATTCCCCTTGTTGGCCAGGTGTGGTGGTGCATGCCTGTAATTCCAGTACTTTGGGAGGCCGAGGTGGGAGGACGGCTTGAGGCCAGGAGTTCAAAACCAGCCTGGCCAACATAGAAAGACCTCGTCTCTACAGCGTAGTAATAATAATAATTTTGTAAAAACCAACTGGGCATGGTGGCTCACACCTGTAATCCCAGCACTTTGGGAGGTGAAGATGGGCAGATTGTTTGAGGTTAGGAGTTCAAGACCAACCTGGAAAACATGGTGAAATCCTGTCTTCACTAAAAATACAAAAAATTAGCCAGACATGGTTGCATCTGCATGTAATCCCAACTGCTTAGGAGGCTGAGGCAGGAGAATCACTTGAACCTGGAGGAGGGGGCGCGGAGGTTGCAGTGAACCAAGATTGTGCCACTACACTCCAGCTTGGGCAACAGAGTGAGACTCCATCTAAAAAAAAAAAAAAAAATTGGCTGGGGGATCCTACCCAGGGGAGGTGGCATGCACCTGTGGTCCCAGCTACTCAGGAGGCTGAGGCAGAAGAATTGCTTGGGTCCAGGAGGTCAAGGCTGCAGTGAGCCATGATCATGCCATTGCACTCCAGCCTGGGTGACAGAGTGAGACCCTGTCTCAAAAAAAAAAAAAGTGTTTAAGAGAGACTCAATACGAATAAGAACAAGGAAGTGGGCAGCCTGGATTGACAACAGCCACCATCCTTGCTCAACAGGGAAACCAGTGCAGAATGGACCTGACCCTGTAAATGACAGGCGACCAAAGGTGACAATGTAAGTCACCATTTTGCCTCTGCATACTGTGAACGGCAGGTGCCCCCTTAACTATAGCAACAGGGTTGATGATGCTCTTAAGCCCTGTGGATTAGAGAACCAGCTGCAAACCCTTCCCTAAGGCTCTGTTCTCCTGGAACCACCATCAGTCACGACCTGATTATCGGCAGGCTGAATGACGGCCCCCAAATATATTCAGGTCTGCGACAGTCTTAATGTTTGCATCCCCTCCGAAATTCATATACAGAGGCCAGGAGCAGTGGCTGACACCTGTAATCCCAGCAATTTGGGAGGCCAAGGCAGGAGGATCGCCTGAGCCCTGGAATTCAAGATCAGCCTGGCTAACATAGTAAAATCCCCATCTCTACAAAAAATCAGCTAGGCATGGTGGGATGCACCTGAAGTCCCAGTTAGCTGGGAAGGCTGTGGTGGGAAGATCACTTGAGCCTGGGAGGTTGAGGTTGCAGTGAGCCATGACTCTAGCCTGGGAAACAGAGAGAGACACTGTCAAAAGAAAAAGAAAAAATTCATATATTGAAATCCCAACCCCCAAGGTGATGGTATTAGGGGCCTTTGGGAGGTGATTAGGTCACAAGGGCAAAGGCCACGTGAATAGGATTAGTGCCGTCATAAAAGAGGCCTCAGCCAGGCACAGTGCTTCACGCCTGTAATACCAGCACTTTGGGAAGCCAAGGTGGGTGGATCACAAGGTCAGTGGTTCGAGACCAGCCTGACCAACATAGTGAAATCCTCTGTCTACTAAAAATACAAAAATTAACCAGGTATGGTGGCATGTGCCTGTCATCCCAGCTACTCAGGAGGCTGAGGCAGGAGAATTACTTGAACCCAGGAGGCAGAGGTTGCAATGAGCAGAGATCACATCACTGCCCTCCAGCCTGGTGACAGAGCAAGACTCTGTCTCAAAAAAAAAAAAAAAGAGGCCATAGAGGGACCCCTTGCCTCTTCCACCATGTGAGAACACAGGGAGAAGCCCCCGTCTATGTGGAAGTTGGGCCCTTCTCAGATGCTGAATGTTACACAAAAGAAGGGTCTTTGCAGATGTGATTAAGTCGATGATTTTTTTTTTTTTTTTGAGATGGAGTCTTGTTGTCACCCAGGCTGGAGTGCAGTGGCATGATCTTGGCTCACTGCAACCTTCGCCTCCCAGGGTCCAGCAATTCTCATGCCTCAGCCTCCCAAGCAGCTGGGATTACAGGTGCATGCCACCACACCCAGCTAATTTTTGTATTTTTAGTAGAGACGGGATTTTGCCGTGTTGCCCAGGCTGGTCTCAAACTCCTGACCTGAGGTGACCCACC
Organism: Saguinus oedipus; assembly: GCA_031835075.1. Classification (NCBI taxonomy): domain Eukaryota; kingdom Metazoa; phylum Chordata; class Mammalia; order Primates; family Cebidae; genus Saguinus; species Saguinus oedipus. The sequence goes on along the minus strand of CM063187.1, from coordinate 41,930,135 downwards.
CGCCTTAGCCTCCCAAAGTGCTAGAATTACAGCCAGGAGCCCCCATGCCTGGCCAAGTTAATGATTTTGAGATGAGATTATCCTGGATTACCCAGGTGAGCCATATATGCTGTCATAAGTGTCCTTATAAATGAGAGGCAGAAGGAGGTTTCACACAGAAGAGGAAAAGGCAACAATCACTCCAGAGGCAGAGATCAGAGTGATGCAGCTGCAAGCTAAGGAATGCTGGCAGCCCCCAAAAGCCAGGAGAGTCAATACATGGCTCCCCTCTTAGATCCTCCAGAAGGAAGGCAGTCCTGCCTCTTCCTTGACTGCAGCCCAGTGAAACTGATTTTAGACTACGGCCTCCAGAGCAGCAAGAGAATAAACGTCTGTGTTGGAAGCCACCAAGTTTGTGATAATTTGTTACAGCAGCAATGGAAAACTAATACAGGACTCCAGCAGAGAGGCTGAGCTGACCAGCCCTCCTGGAGCCTGCACACAGTTGACAAGTGGCAGTGACAGAGAAGGTGGCCATGGCCAGTGGCTGGATGAGTGGGACAGAGAGAGGGAGCTGGGAAGTCTATGGAAGTTTTCGGAGAAAATCAGAGCAGGTGAAGGGGGTAAAAAGGGCAGGGTGATGGCCAGGTGTGGTGGCTCATGCCTATAATCCCAGCACTTTGGGAGACTGAGGTGAGAAAATCACTTGAGGCCAAGAGTTTGAGACCAGACTGGGCAACATAATGAGACCCCATCTCTACAAAAAATTACAAAACTCAGCCAGGTGTGTACCTGTAGTCCCAGCTACTTGAGAAGCTGAAGCAGGAGCCATCGCTTGAGCCTAGGAATTCGAGGTTGCAGTGAGCCGTGATCATGCCACTGCACTCCAGCCTGGGCAACAGAGCTAGATCCTGTCTCAAAAAAAAAAAAACAAAAAAAACACAGGGGTTCAAGAAAAGGCAGGGGGTTAAAGTATTAAAGGCAGTGGTCAGGGGAAGCCTGGCTGGGAAGGCAGATTTGAGCAAACACTGGAGGGAGGGAAGGGAGTGACCCACCGGGAGGGACAGCCAAGCAAAGGTCCTGTGGTGGGAACAGAATAAGAAGCAGGGGCCAGGCCGGGGGAGCAAGGAGCCTGTGGGAGCCACAGAGTCAGAGCAGGGTAGGGCAGGTCATGCTGGGCCTGGTGGGCCCTGGGGAGGACTTTGCCCTTTACTCGGGGCGGGATGGCATCCCAGGAGGGTTCTGGGCAGAGGAGTGACGCAAAAGTTCACAGCCCCCCTGTGGCTGCAGGACAGATTGCGAGGCTGGCATGGAGAGGAGCAGGGAGCCCGTGGATGGGGGCGATGGTCCAGATGGAGACAGGGTGGTGGCCACGGTCGGGGGAGAGGGGACAGATGCCGTGTGGGGATTTGCGCAGCTGGAGCTGCCTGGGTTTGCTGAGAGGTTGGGCGTGGGCGTGAGAGATGGACTCTGCCTGGCCACCACAGGATGGAACTGCCCGGCACCGCCCCTGGCACAGGCCACAATGAGGCTGCCGGTGCCAGCCCTGCGGGGACTGTGCTGCCTTCTGGTTCCCAATCAAGAGCCAGGATGCAGCAGGGTGTCCTGGGTGTGGACAGGCTGGCGATGGTGACTGTTTCCCACCCAGGTGGATGGCAATTTCCCCAGCCTCTCCCACAGGCCTTTGTAAGGGGACCGAGCAGGGCCAGCGGCACCTGGGCCGGGTAGGGCTGTGGCCGGCTGGGTTAGAGCAAGGCTCAGAGGCAGGAATGGATGGGAACAAGGCCCTGTGGCCCCTTGCGGGCAGGCAGGAAGCCCCTCAGTGCCCTGGCTCCTGGAAGGAGGAAGGAAGGGAGCAGAGGGAGGCTGGGAAAAGCCCGGCCTGGGGCAGGAAGGGGTCGAGGTGGCTCTGTGAGCCTAATATGGGCCTGGACTCAGAGCGCACTTAACACCTACCACCTCCTCCGTCTACGGCCCCAGCAAGGTTTTTCTGGGCCTCCCTTTGTTTCCCCTAAATGGGATCAAAATGCCCCTTGTTGTTGAGACTAAACGAAGTCATTTATGAAATTGTTCAGCATCGCCAATGCTTTACAACCTTATGTGGAGTTGGGGCAGGCGGTGTTACCTGGAGTTTACGAGGCAAATGGTTTCACGTCCTTGCTCTGTGCCTCTGGGCTTAACATTTTGGAGCCTCAGTTTCCCCAAAAGTAAGCCCTGACTTTCCTCCTCCTTCCCCGCTTCCTGCCCCATTTCCCTTCCCAGTCAATGGCAACATGACCGGATATCCCGGAGGAACCAAGCCTGGAAATGCTGGCCTTTGCTGTTTCTCTCACAGTCCTGCACTGTGTGGGGGTCCTGCACTTTCCTCTAAGTCCCTCTCCAGCAGCGGGGGCCAGCCTGTGGCTACAGGGCTCTCGGGGCAGGGTACGCCCTGTTCAGACCGGGACCTGTGCAGGCCTGCCCCATTTCTCCCCTTTCGTGTGCTCTGCAGAGATCTAGCCCACCTCCACCACCACCCCTGTGTGCAGAGGTTCAGCTGGAAGCCGCCAGGAACTCTAGGACACGCCCTGTGGCGTGGTCCTGGGGCCCTGTGGCTGGAACCTTGGAGCCCCCTGGCGGCCACCAGAATGATGCTGCCAAGAAGATTCTGGACGTCTCCGGCTCACTCACCTGGACACATTCAGGGCCCTGGGCCATCAATGGTCCGTGACCATCTCTTTCACTGGAGCCAAGTAGGTGGGCTCATGTATCAACTTTCTTTTTTCCTTTTTTTTAGAGTTCTATTTCTTGAATTTTTTTTTCTTTTTTCGAGATGGAGTCTTGCTCTGTCACCCAGGCTGGAGAGCAATGGCACGATCTTGGCTCACTGCAACCTCTGCCTCCCGGGTTCAAGTGATTCTCCTGCCTCTGTATCCCAGTAGCTGGGATTACAGACGTGTGCCACCATGCCTTGCTAAATTTTGTATTTTTGGTAGAGATGGGGTTTCATCATGATCTCGATCTCGCGCTCCTGACTTCCAGCGATCCACCCGCCTCGACCTTCCAAAGTGCTGGGATTTACAATAAGATAATTTGTCCCTTTATTTTATTTAACTTATTGTTATCATTTCTTTTGATACAGAGTCTCGCTTTGTTGCCCAGGTTGGAGTGCAGTGGCATGATTTCCACCCACTGCAGCCTCCGCCTCCCGGGCTCAAGCCATCCTCCTGCCTCAGTCTCCTCAGTAGCTGGGACCACAGACATGTGCCACCATGCCCAGCTAATTTTTCTATTTTTCCGTAAAGACAGGATTTCACCATGTTGCCCGGCTGGTCTTGAACTCCTGAGCTCAAGAGATCTGCCTGCTCTGGCCTCCTAAAGTGCTGGGATTACAGGCATGAGCCACTGTGCCCAACAGGCAATGTCCTTTTAGAAAGGAGCTATTTTTTCCCCTTGCTATCTGTGAAAATGCCTTTATTTCTCCCACAGCAACTAGTATTCATAGCTTGTAACTCCTGTTGCTGGTAAGAGAGACATCAGGCTCTTAAAGAACTGGCCAGTTTCTTCTCCACAATGGGCAAATTCTAAGGCCTCTCCCCTCCTGGGGTTTTGGATACCATGACTCCATAACATGATGGGCACCAGATGCTCTCCGTTCAGCTGTCGCTGGGCTCCAGGAGGGACAGACACGTGGTCACCGTATTTACTTTCCTTATTCTCACAGGTTGCAGGGATGTTGAAGGCCAAGACAAGGTAAATGCCGAAAGATCCTAGAGGCCAGGCACGATGGTTCAGGCCTGTAATCCCAGCACTTTGGGAGGCTGAGGCGGGAGGATCGCTTGAGCCCATGGGTTCGAGGTCAGCCCGGGCGACATAGTGAGGCCTCAGCTCTAAAACTAAAAAATTTTTAAGTTTAAAAAATCTTGGCTCACACCTGTAATCCCAGCACTTTGGGAGGCCAAGGAGGGTGCATCACTTGAGGTCAGGAGTTCAAGACCAGCTTGGCCAACATGGGGAAATGCCATCTCTACTAAAAATACAGAAAAATTAGTTGGGTGTGGTGGTATGCACCTGTAGTCTCAGCTACTTGGAGGCTGAGGTGAAAGAATTGCTTGAATCTGGGAAGCCGAGGCTTCAGTGAACTGAGATCACTCCACTGCACGCCAGTCAGCCTTAAGACCCTGTCTCAAAAAAAAAAAGGCTCTAGGAATGCAGGGATGGCAGCCTAAAGACAGATGGGTGGAAGGTGTGTGGTTCTACATTTCTACCAGGAAATTCCAAATATGATCATTTACCATGACCAGAAATGTTCTTGGTCATATTACTTCACACTACTCTGGTTAAAACTTTTGTTCAGCTGGGTGTAGTGGCTCATGCCTGTAATCCCAGTACTTTGGGAGGCAGCAGGATTGCTTGAGGTTGAAGTTCGAGGCCAGCCTGGGCAATGTAACAAGACCTCATCTCTGCTAAAAAATATATATTTAAAAAACATTTAAAAGAGACAGAGGCAGGAGAATTGCTTGAACCTGGGAGGTGGAGACTGCAGTGAGCCTAGATCAAACCACTGCACTCCAGCCTGAATGACAGAGTGAGACTCCATCTAAAAAACAAAAAACAATATTTTTTTTTGAGATGTGATCTCGCTCTGTCACCCAGGCTGGAGTGCAGTAGCACAATCTCAGCTCACTGTAACCTCCACCTCCCAGGTTCAAGTGATTCTTCTTCCTCAGCCTCCCAAGTAGCTGGGACTACAGGAGTGCATTACCATGCCTGGCTAATTTTTGTATTTTTAGTAGAGACGGGGTTTCACCATATTGGCCAGGCTGGTCTTGAACTCCTGACCTCGTAATCTGCCCGCCTCTGCCTCCCAAAGTGCTGGGATTACAGGCGTGAGCCACCACTGCCTGGCTGCGAAAACAATTTTAAAAGACTTGCATTTGATGATTGGGTTTTCACAGTTTTGTGTGAGATGTGTGATATGGTTTGGCTGTGTCCCCGCCCAAATCTCATCTCGAATTGCAGATCCCATAATTCCCCTGTGTTGTGGAGGGACCCAGTGTGAGATGATTGAGTCATCAAGCTGGTGTCCCCCATACTGTTCTCATGTAGTGAAGAGGTCTCATGAGATCTGATGTTTTTGTAAGAGTTTTCCCCATTTACTTGGCTCTTACTCTGTCTCTTATCTGCCGCCATGTAAGACTTGCCTTTTGCCTTCCTCCATGATTGTGAGGCCTCCTCAGCCACGTGGAACTGTGAGTCCATTAATTTCTTTATAAATTACCAAGTCTCAGGTATGTCTTTATCAGCATCGTGAAAACAGAGTAATACAATGTGTCTCCCTCAAGCCTTGTCATGACATCAGCACTTTACCATCTGACATGAAATAAAAAAAGATTGGCATTTGCAATTGTGTTCGCCATCCACCCAGCCTGGGAAAACCTCTGACAAAGTCACCAGAAGCCAGTATTCATGGACGTCACAGACGAGGCAGCCTCCTGAGGCAGCGTCATCAAGAACCACGTGGCCAGCGTTAAATAGCTCTAGAGGTCAGCAGAGGCAAGGATGTTGAGGGTAACAGCATTACTGCCTCTTGCATGCTGAGGGATATTAAATTAGCCCAAAATGACACAGTTGACCAAAAAAGAACATGAAGAGATGGTACCTGGACACTCCAGAGGATTTCACGGCCGTGGGTTCAAAAATAAGCAAATAACTAAGAACCTCTTCTCTATGCGTTATTCTGTATCATTGATAAAACACTATGCCTCACTTGGGTCCATGAATTTTGTAACAAATTTTTCTTTTTTTTTACTTTTCATTTTTTTTAGGGTGTGGTAGATCTCACCTGTAATCCCAGCACTTTGGGAGGCCAGGGTGGGTGGATCACTCAAGGTCAGGAGTTGGACACCAGCCTGGCCAACATGGTGAAATCCCATCTCCACTAAAAATACAAAAATTAGCCGGACGTGGTGGCGCGCACCTGTAATCCCAGCTACTCTGGAGGCTGAATCACTTGAACCCAGGAGGAGAAGGTAGTAGTGAGCCGAGATCATGCCACTGCACTCCAGCCTGGGAGGCAGAGTGAAACTGTGTCTCAAAACAAAAACAAAAATAAAAACAAAACCCAACAAGCAAATACCTAAGAACTTCTTCTCTATGCATTATTCTATATCACTGAGAAACCACGCTATACCTCACTTGGGTCCATGAATTTTGTAATGAATTTTTCTTTTATAAAATTTTTCCTTTTTTTAGGGTACTGGTAATCCTAGCTCTTTGGGAGGCCAGGAGCCAGGAGTTCCAGACCAGCCTGGACAACAAGGATAAACCCTATCTCTAGCCAAAAACGAAAAAGAAATTGAAAAAAAAAATTTTCCCTTCTTTTACTAAAATAGAGATGGGCTCTCTCCATGTTGCCCAGGCTGGTCTCAAATTCCTGATCTGAAACTATCTGCCCACCTTGTCCTCCCAAAGTGCTGGGATTACAGGCGTGAGTCACCACACCTGGCCACATCTTTCAATCACATTGTTCCTGTAGACTGGGACTTCACAAAATACATTACCTGATGCCCTGAACATGTGCTGTGTGGCCCAGCATCCCACACCCAATTCTTCAGCAGATCCTGTGAGCACCTACACATCTATCCAGAATCAGCCACTTCTCCTGGCTGTGGTACCCTATCAATTTGTTACAAAATTGGCACCTATGACACCGCCTTCCTCAAATGTGTTACAAACCCTATCCTATTCCTGGTCAATTTCTTACAAACCCTATCAATCTATTACAGAATTGGTGCCTATTCCCCTCAATTACAGACCCTATGAATTTGTTACAAACTTCAGGGACCCAAGTGACATACAGTGATTTATCAGTGACATAAAATAATGCATAGAGAAGAGGTACTTAAGTATTTTACCCACACACAAGAAAAACAAACCCGGTTTCTCCTGCTGTATTCTCGAAACACAGAATACTTCAGGGACTCTGGATGTATAGGGGGGTTTTCTCCCCCACATCAAGCAATTCCACAGCAGACACCAGTTGGGTGTCCTCTCATTCAGTTCAGTTCTGAGACTTGCTGGGTGTGGTGGCTTATGCCTGTAATCCCAGCACTTTGGGAGGCCAAGGCAGGAGGACCACTTGAGGTCAGGAGTTTGAGACCAGCCTGGGCAACATAGCAAGACCCTGTCTCTACAAATTAATTAATTAATTAAAAAGTTTCAGGCCAGGTGCTGTGGCTCACTCCTGCAATTCCGGCACTTTGGGAGGCCAAGACAGGAGTATTGGTCGAGCTCAGGAATTCAAGACCAGCCTGGGCAACATAGTGAAAACCATCTTTGTTAGGTTTTCAACGGAATGCAAGGGTTAAAGAAAGACATACACACACAGAGAGAGAGAGAGAGAGAGAGAGAGAGAGAGAGAGGGAGAGAGAGAGAGAGAGTGGCTAGACAGCAAATACAGGCTTTATGTCCAGCGTAAACCCTGCAGAAGTTGGGGACCAGCCTAATGCCAGAGCCCACCGCTGCTTACAGGCTGGGGCAATTTAAAGGTATGGGTGGGAGGGGTCTGAGCAGGATGGCCTGCTGCCCAGCAAGATATTGACGAGATGTTCCCATGATGAGGCGGTCCTGGCCTTGTTCCAGCGGGATGTCATCCTTGAACCTTTGTCCACCTATGATATGGATGTTCCTTTTTTTTTATTTCTTTTTGTTGTTGTTGTTGTTGTTGTTTTTGAGATGGAGTCTCCCTCTGTGGCCCAGGCTGGAGTGCAGTGGCTTGGTCTCAACTCACCGCAAACTCTGCCTCCCAGGTTCAAGCAATTCTCCTGCCTCAGCGTCCTGAGTAGCTGGGATCACAGGTGCTTGTCACCATGTGCAGCTAATTTCTGTATTTTTGTAGAGACGGGGTTTCACCATGTTGGCCAGGCTGGTCTCGAACTCCTGACCTCAAGTGATCCTCCCACCTCAGCCTCCCAAAGTGCTGAGATTACAGGTGTGAGCCACCAAGCCCAGCCTGTTTGTAAAATTTCAATTAAACCATTATCCTGCCAAATGAAAAAGATAGCATTGGGGGGTAAAAATCTTACGAGTTGGTTTTGTTCCAAATGTCTCGGGGAAAGCTGTCTACAGTGTGAAAACATCAACTTTTCCTCCTGATTTTCAGTTTGTGTGTCTTCGGACATGACATCAGACAGTTTGGTGAGCTTTTGTGTGGCCCATACATTGGGCACAAGGTTTGTTCCTTAAAATTGGTCTCATTTCACCTTACAGGGCTTTGGAAACAGAGCAGGCTTTGCCTTTATTATTTATTTATTGAGACAGAGTCTCACTCTGTCGTCCCAGGTGGAGTGCAGCAGTGCAATCTCAGCTCACTGGAACCTCCGCCCCCCAGGTTCAAACAATTCTCGTGCTTCAGCTTCTTGAGTAGCTGGGACCACAGGTGCATGTACCATGCCCACCTAATTCTTGTATTTTTATTAGAGATGGGGTTTCACTGTGTTTGCCAGGCTGATCTCAAACTCCCACCCTCAGGCAATCTGCCCACCTCAGCCTCCTAAAATGCTGGGATTACAGATGTGAGCCCCTGTGCCAGGTCAAGACCTGATGGTTTTATAAGGGCCGTTTCCGTCTTTGCTCAGCACTTCTCTCTCCTGCTGCCGTGTAGAGAAGGATGTGTTGCTTCCCCTTCCACCATGATTGTAAGTTTCTTGAGGCCTCCCCAGACATGCAGAAAAACTGTGAGTCAAGTAAACCTCTTTCCTTTACAAATTACCCAGTATTGGGTATTTCTTCACAGCAACTTGAGAATGAACTAATACAGGCCGGGCGCGGTGGCTCACTCCTGTAATCCCAGCACTTTGGGAGGCCGAGGCGGGTGGATCACGAGGTCAAGAGATCAAGACCATCCTGGTCAACATGGTGAAACCCCGTCTCTACTAAAGATACAAAAAATTAGCTGGGCATGGTGGCGCGTGCCTGTAATCCCAGCTACTCAGGAGGCTGAGGAAGGAGAATTGCCTGAACCCAGGAGGCGGAGGTTGCAGTGAGCCGAGATCGTGCCATTGCACTCCAGCCTGGGTAACAAGAGTGAAACTCCGTCTCAAAAAAAAAAAAAAAAAAAGAGAATGAACTAATACAGTAGCCTTAAATTTTAGTGAAAACCTGGGAAGCAAGAAATCTCAAATTATCTGTCACATATCAGTATTTTATAAACAAAAACCATTTTCCCATACAAACATGTTTTCCCATAATTTTATGTATATTAATATACTCAAAAATACTTAGTTTTTATAATTATAAGAAGCCAGTTGGGGCTGAGTGTGGTGGCTCATGCCTGTAATCCCAGCACTTTGGGAAGCTGAGGTGGGTGGGTCACTTGAGGTCAGGAGCTCAAGACCACTCTGGCCATCTCTACTAAAAATACAAAAATTAGCCTAGTGTGGTGGTAGGTGCCTGTAATCCCAGCTGCTTGGGAGGCTGAGGCAGGAGAATTGCTTGAACCTGGAAGGTGGAGGTTGCAGTGAGCGGTGATTATATTATTGCACTCCAGCCTGGGCAACAAGAAAGAAACTCCATTTCAAATATATATATATATATCTCCAAGAACAAACATATCTATGTTCAGCAATTTGTTTCAGTTTATTATCTTATTTGAATGTGACCCACATATTTAATGAATATCTATTATTTAATTTACCATAACATGATTTACAAATTTCAAATTATATAAAAAGTTCATTTTTAAGCATATATCCCATTTACACTTATCCAATATTTTTAAAAGTTTACTTAGATTACTTATGAAAATTGAGATATTAGACAAAACTAACGATCATTTTGTTATTTCTCACTTCACAAGATTTGTAGCCTGTAAATATATGAGTATCTCAGAAGACACAGATATTTTTATTAAACCAACCTTACTTTTAAAAATTACACAAAGATGCTGGGCATAGTGGCTTATGCCTGTAATCCCAGCACTTTGGGAAGCTGAAACAGGCAGATCACGGGGTCAGGAGTTTGAGACCATCCTGGCCAACATGGTGAAACCCCGTCTCTACTAAAAAATACAAAAATTAGACAGGTGTGGTGGCGCCTTTAGTTCCAGCTACTTGGCAGGCTGAGGCAGGAAGGGAAAAAAAAATTACACAAAAATAATTCTATTTTAGACTAGGTTTATAGTTTTATAAACTTTGGGCCAAACCCTGCCACATTATAACATCTAGCAGCAGCAAATGTAAAAGTGACCATTAAACCCAGGAAAAACGTGTATGCTGACAATTTTGGAGACATTTCCATTTTATTTTACTGATAATTTAAAAATCAGCTTATTTACTAAAGATTTACTTAAGTTACATGAAATAAAAGACATTTGGGTTATTATATATTTTGTATTTTAGATGACCACTTTTTTTTTTTTTGAGATGGAGTCTCACTCTGTTGCCTTACAGGGCAGTGTAATCTCAGCACTTTGGGAGGCCAAGGTGGATAGATCGCTTAAGGTCTGGAGTTCTAGAGCAGCCTGGCCAACATGGTGAAACCCCATCTCTACTAAAAATTAGCCAGGCGTGGTGATGCACTCCTGTAATCCCAGCTACTCGGGAGGCTGAGGCAGGAGAATGGCTTGAACGCAGGAGGCGGAGTTTGTAGTGAGCTGTGATCAAGCCACTGCCCTCCAGCCTGGGCACAGAGTGAGACTCCATCTCAAAATACAACGTGCACAAGAACAGGCCATAATATGTGCCAGCTGGAACCCCAGAAAACCTGGCGTGCTTTCATGTTTGAGAATCCTGTTCCACTTCGTATTTATCTTCCAGAAGCAAAGAAAATCCTGTAAATCCTGCCAGGGAGTGTCAGGCGTTTAGTCAGGTGTTGTAGGTAGCGACGACCACCCTAGTGGCTGTTAATTAGCCGACATGCACCCAGCGTTTAGAATGTTTATTTTTGCTCTTCAAAGACTTTTGGAAACAGCAAGGGAAGGGTCAAACCAAATCAAAAGAAACCAAGATAAAAGTGTTCACAGAAATGTTAACTGAGGTGTGCAGATCGAACAAAATATGAAACATGGTGGGTAAACCAAAAGAGGCATGCCTCACAGGGAGCATGCAAACTCTGCAGAAACCCAGACTATGCAATCCACACAGACACCGGTCTCTACACCAGGAAGGGCTTACCAGAAAAGACAAAGAAGTCTTTTATCAGCTCAGGACGGCTGTAGAGTCCCTTATTAAGGTGGTCTCAACCAGGCCAGGCACAGTGGCTCACGCCTGTGATCACAGCAGTTTGGGAGGCTGAGGCTGGTGGATTACTTGAGGTCAGGAGTTTGAGACCAGCCTGGCCAACATGATGAGACTCCATCTGTATTAAAAATACAAAAATTATCCAGGCATGGTGGCTCATGCCTGTGATCCCAGCAGTTTGGGAGGCTGAGGCAGGTGGATCCCCTGAGGTCAGGAGTTCAAGACCAGCCTGGCAAACATAGTGAAATCCTATCTCTACTAAAAATACAAAAATTAGCTGGGCACGGTGGCAGGCACCTGTAATCCCAGCTACTTGGAAGGCTGAGGCAGGAGAATCACTTGAACCCAGGAGGCAGAGGTTGAAGTGAGCCAAAATTAGGCCACTGTACTGCAGCCTGGGCGAAAGAGTGAGACTCCATCTCAAAAAATACATACATAAATAAAAGAAGGTGGTCTTATCTTACAGATCCCAAATAATATCAAAAAGCCTCTAACAAAAGAAGGGAGGCTCATCCTGAGTGGGAATAACCAGGGCAAGAAAGAAGAGCCATCCATGTAAACAGAGAGCTCAGAGCGAGTGCTGCACAGCAATTCCAAAAACCAATTTCTTCCGATAATGATCTCATTCATGTCCCGTTTCTGACACCATATCTGTCAACCTAATGAACAAACAGAGAGAGGCTCTGTAAAAGAAGAGATGTTGGCTGGGTGTCGTGGCTCATGCCTGTAATCCAAGCACTTTGGAGGCCAAGGCGGGCGGATCACCTGAGGTCAGGAGTTCAAGAACAGACTGACCAACATGGTGAAACCCCGTCTTTAAAAAATAAATAAATAATACAAAATAAAAATAAAAAATAAAGAAGAGATGTTTGCACTAGGCATGGTGGCTCACACCTGTAATCCCAGCACTTTGGGAGGCCAAGGCAGGCAGATCACCTGTGGTCAGACGTTTGAGACCAGCCTGACCCACATGGTGAAACCCCGTCTCTACTAAAAATTTTTTAAAAATTAGCTGGGCATGGTGGTGGGCACCTGCGATCTCAGCTACTCAGGAGACTGAGGCAGAAGAATCACTTGAACCCAGGAGGCAAAGGTTTCAGTGAGTCAAGATTGTGCCACTGCACTCCAGCCTGGGTGACAGAGCCAGTCCCAAAAAAAAAAAAAAAAAAAAAAAGATGTTCCTTTGGGAATATAGCACTGCAATGAAAATCTGCATGACATAGAAAACTATGTGTGGATTCAGGAAGGTGGAGGAAGACAAAGGCTCTTACAAGAAAACATGAGGAGGAGTACATAATTGTTTTGAAATAATTATCAATGTTAAGGGTGATGCCAGTTAGAGGTCAGACAGGTTGTTCTACAAAGGTGTTTGTAGAACTATTTTTTTGTGTAAAGTTGTAATGCCCTTTGGGTGAGTTTGTGGTTTCTGTAGAGTCTTTTGTGATTGTTTTCGTTATTAGGCGTACAAACATGAGAATCCTGTCTCCATGGCATTCCCTGGCTTTATTTTCAAGTCTTTCTTTTTCTTTCTTTCTTTCTTTCTTTCTTTTTCTTTTTCTTTTTCTTTCCTTCCTTCCTTCCTTCCTTCCTTATCTCTCTCTCTCTTTCTTTCTCTTTCCCTCCCTCCCTTCCTCCCTCCCTCCCTTCCTCCCTCCCTTCCTTCCTTCCTTCCTCTCTGTCTCTCTCTCTTTTTCTTTCTTTCAGATGTAAGCTCGCTCTGTCTCCCAGGCTGGAGTGCAGTGCATGATCTTGCCTTACTGCAACCTCTGCTTCCCGGGTTCAAGCCATTTTCCTGCCTCACCCTCCTGAGTAGCTGGGATTATACCACCATTCCCGGCTAATTTTTTTTTTTTGAGACGGAGTTTTGCTCTTGTTACCCAGGCTGGAGTGCAATGGTGCAACCTTGGCTCACCACAACCTCCGCCTCCTGGGTTCAGGCAATTCTCCTGCCTCAGCCTCCTGAGTAGCTGGGATTACAGGCACGCGCCACCATGCCCAGCTAATTTTTTGTATTTTTAGTAGAGACGGGGTTACACCATGTTGGCCAGGCTGATCTCCAACTCCTGACCTCAAATGATCTGCCTCCCTCAGCCTCCCAAAGTGCTGGGAATACAAGTGTGAGCCACTGCACCCGTCTTACCCAGGAAAGAATTCAGGGCAATCCAGAGGTAGAAGAAACAGCTTTACTGAAATGGCAGTGTCACAGCTCGGTGACTGCTCCTGCAGAGGAGGGCTATTCATGGGCAGACAGTAGCAGCTCAGGGCAGTTCCACAGTCATATTTATACCCACTTTAAATTCTGTATGCAGATTAAGGGGCAGTTCATGCAGAAATTTCTAGCAAAGGAGGAGTAATCATTGGGTCATTGCTATAGAAAGGAGCAGTAACTCCCCGGTGTTGCCATGGCAATGGTAAATTGGCATGGCACACTGGTGGGCCTGTCTCATTGAAAGCTGCTCCCAGAGGGGCGTGGTAGCTCAGGCCTGTAATCCCAGCACTTTGGGAGGCTAAGGCTGGTGGATCACCTGAGGTCTGGAGTTTGAGACCAACCTGGCCAACATGGTGAAATCCTGTCTCTACTAAAAATACAAAAATTAGCCAGGTGTGGTGGCAGGCGCCTGTACTCCCATCTACTCAGGAGGCTGAGGCAGGAGAATCGCTTGAACCTGGGAGACGGAGGTTGCAGTGAGCCGAGATTGTGCGACTGCACTCCAGCCTGGGAGACAGAGTGTCTCAAAAATAATAATAGGCCAGGTGTGGTGGCTCATGCCTGTAATCCCAACACTGGGAGGCCAAGGTGGGAGGATCACCTGAGGTCAGGATTTCGAGGCCAGCCTGACCAACATGGAGAAACCCCGTCTCTACTAAAATTACCAAAAAATTAGCCAGGTGTGGTAGTGCATGCCTGTAATCCCTGCTACCTGGGAGGGTAGGACAATCGCTTGAACCCAGGAGGCAGAGGTTGCAGTGAGCCGAGATCATGCCATTACAGTTCAGCCTGGGCAACAAGAGTGAAACTCCCTCTCAATAATAATAATAATAAAGGAAGATGCTTCCCACTCTCCTACCGCCCCGTTTGACCAAGCCCCGCCTCTGGTCCTACCTCACTCTAATCCTGCTCACCCTGGCCTCTAGGGGGAGCTGTAATCAAGAAACCTACATTGGTCGAACCTCTAACACCCTTGGAATTATTTGTGCTGCTCACTTCTCTGTTCCTGGAGGCTCATGACATTTCTGCTTCTGCAAACTGGACCACAGGACTTTCCCCAGCTTCCCACCCACACCCCTAGCAGAGAGAGAAGCTTGCAGCCCCCACTCACCTCTTGCTTTGCATCAGTGTTGCCCAACCTCATCTGAGCCAAAGCCCCCGATTTACAGCAAATCATTTCTCACACTGCCTTTATCACCTTGAAATGAAATACTTAGATAACAAAACCGAGCTCCAAAATGCCCTACCTATAATGTAAAGGGGAAATAAAAGGAGAGAAATTTAAGTTAGCCAGACCTGGTGGCATGTGCCTGTAATTCCAGCTACTCGGGAGGCTGAAGCAGGAGAATAGCTTGAACCCAAGAGGCAGAGGTTGCAGTGAGCCGAGATCATGTCACTGCACTCCAACCTGGGCAACAGAACGAGACTCCATCTCAAAAAATAAAAGAATATGTGCAGCAACATGCAAGGGATGCTCGGCTTGATTCCCGTAAGATTCAGCTACTCAAAGCTTGATCCTGGGAGCATCAGCTCTGGCATCTCCTGGGAATTTGTTACAAATGCAGACATGATGATTTGGAATCCCCAGAGGGGTTTGTGGTAGCTCTAGAACATTTGCCCCTCTGTGTGGAGTCTCTGAAGCAACAGCTCCATAAAACCCACAACTGGCCCTCCTAGATTAAGAGATTTTCTGGTTTGCTGAACTGAAGAACAACTCTGCTTTATCCATTACAAGGAAAGTAATTTTGAAAGTGCCAATCCGTTTTTTGTTTTCTGTTTCTGCTTTCCTCAAGCCCTTTTCTGTCTATAAAGTATAGGGATGAGGCCAGTGTGGTGGCTCACACCTGTAATCCCAGCACTTTGAGAGACCAAGTCAGGAGGATCGCTTGAGGCCAACAGTTTGAGATGAGACATTGTAGTCCAGTCTCATCTCTACAGAAAATTAGCCAGACATTGGACCGGGCACGGTGGCTCACATCTGTAATCCCAGCACTTTGGAAGGCCGAGGTAGGTGGATCACAAGGTAACGAGTTTGCGATCAGCCTGACCAAATGGTGAAATCCCATCTCTACTAAAAAATACAAAAATTAGCCAGGCATGGTGCTGTGCGCCTGTAATCCCAGTTACTCGGGAGGCCGAGGCAGGCAGAAGAATTGCTTGAACCCGGGAGGCAGAGGCTGTGGTGAGCTGAGTGTACCATGGCACTCCAGCCTGTGTGACAGACTCTGTCTCAAAAAAAAAAAAAAAAGAGCTAGACATGGTGGAACTATAACTGTGCCTATAATCACAGCTATTCAAGAGGCTGAGATGGGAGGATCACCTGAGGCTGGGAGGGCGAGGCTGCAGTGACCTGACTCATGCCTGCGGTGCACTGGCTCATGCCTGCAATCCCAGCACTTTGAGAGGCTGAGGTGGGAGGATGGGTTGAGCCTCATAGGTCAAATCTGCAGTGAGCCACGATCACACCACTGCACTCCAACTTAGGCAACAGAGTGAGACCTCATCTCAAAGAACTTTTTAAAACTTTTAGCAAGTGAAGGGACAACTGAAACTTTCCATCCACCCTCTCCAAAGGCTTGACAATTTAAGTCTCTGAAATAAACTTGACAGTAGACAAATTCACAGGAGAAAAGGCACACAAATCCCTTATGTGCGCACACACAGGAACCCCACAAAGTGAGATTCAAAGAAGGGCCAGATGGTTGAAGCTTAAATAGCATTTTTGAGCTACAGAAATAGATAGGGGCTAGGAGGCTTCTGGACCGTGGTAGGGTGAGGGGCAGAACTGCACTAAGAACATAGGTGGTCTTATTTGCAAATAAAGTCCTCAGAAGGATGGGTGAACGTATATCTGGGTGTGGTGTCCTTGGGTGGAGACCAAGAGTCTTCTCCTCGGGAAGAGAAGCAAGTGCTGGAAAAGAAAACTGACTTTTCAGTATCTGCCCTTTTGACCTACTTGATTTTTTTTTTTTTTTTTTTTTGAGACAAAGTCCCACTCTCTTGCCCAGCTAGAGTGCAGTGGTGCAATCTTGGCTCACTGCAACCTCCGCCTCGCAGGTTCAAGCAATTCTCCTGCCTCCAACTCCCAAGTAGCTGGGACAACAGGTGTGTGCCGCCACACCCAGCTAACTTTTTAAGTAGGGGGTTTTTAAGATGGGGTTTTACCATGTTGGCCAGGCTGGTCTCAAACTCCTGACCTCAGGTGATCCACCTGCCTCAGCCTCCCAAAGTACTGGGATTACAGGCGTGAGTCACCATGCCTGACCAACCTACTTACATTTTTTAAACCCTTTAACTGTTAAAAAATTCAGGCCAGGTGTGGTGGTTCATGCCTGTAATCCCAGCACTTTGGGAGGCTGAGGTGAGCGGAGCACATGAGGTCAGGAGTTCAAGATCAAGCCATTGCCCTCCAGCCTGGGTGACAAGGTGAGACTCTGTCTCAAAAAGTTCTTAAAAATTCATATATGGCTGGGTGCGGTGGCTCATGCCTGTAATCCCAGCACTTTGGGAGGCCGAGCTGGATCATGAAGTCAAGAGATCAAAACTATCCTGATCAACATGATGAAACCCTGTCTCTATTAAAAATATAGAAATTAGGTGGGTGTGGTGTCGTGCACCTGTAGTCCCAGCTACTTGGGAGGCTGAGGCAGAAGAATTGCTTGAACCCGGAATGTGGAAGTTGCAGTGAGCTGAGATCATGACACTGCACTCCAGCCTGGCGACAGAGCAAGACTACGTCTCAAAAAAAAAAAAAAAATCATAGAGTTGGGTTGTATCTCATTATCAAAAAGATTCCCACTGCTTACACATTACATTGAAATTAATATATTAATTTTAGGGAGCATAGTGGCTCACGCCTATAATCCCAGCACTTTGGGAGGTAGAGGTGGGAGGATCACTTGAGCTCAGAAGTTCGAGGCCAGCCTGGGCAACAGTAAGACCTTGTCTCTCCTGAAACAAAGGAAGGAAGGAAGGAAGGAAGGAAGGAAGGGAGGGAGGGAGGGAGGGAGGGAGGAAGGGAGGGAGGGAGGGAGGGAGAGAGGGAAAGAAAGGAAAAGAAAGAAAGAAAAAAGTTAGCTGGGCATGATGGTACACACCTTTAGTCCCAGCTACTCAGGAGGTGAAGGCAGGAGGATTGCTTGAGTCCAGGAGTTTGAGGCTGAAGTGAGCTATAACAGAGTGAGACCCAGTCTCAAAAAATATATATAAGCAATTTTTTGAGACATATATTTGCTCTTGTCACCCAGTCTGGAGGGCAATGGTGTGATCTCAGCTCACAGCAACCTCCACCTCTCAGGTTCAAGCAATTCTCCAGCCTTAGCCTCCCGAGTAGCTGGGATTACAGGTGCACGCCATCACGTCCAGCTGATTTTCGTATTTTTAGTAGAGACAGGATTTCACCATCTTGGCCAGGCTGGTCTTAAATGCCTGACCTTGTGATCCACCCATCTCAGCCTCCTAAAGTGTTGGGATTACAGGCGTGAGCCACTGCACCCGGCCCACTAATCACTTTTTAACACACATTGTTCATCAGGGCAGATGCACATTACAGGCTAGTTTAATGTGTATGCACTACTACAAACATTTCATTCTTTTTTTTTTTTTTTTGAGACAGGGTCTTGATGTGCAGCCCAGGCTGAAATGCAGTGGCATGATCACTGCTCACTGCTGCCTCAACCTCCCTGGCTCAAGCCATCTTCCCACCTCAGCCTACCAAGTAGCTGAGACTACAGATGCACACCACCATATGCAGCTACTTTTTAAACTTTGTAGAGACAGGGTCTCACTGTGTTGCCAGGGCTGGTCTCAAACTCCTGGGCTTAGGGGATCCTCCTGCCTCAGCCTCCTAAAGTGATGGGATTACAGATGTGAGCCCCCATGCTGGGCCCCATTTAATTCTTTTCTGCATTTGTGGAGAGAATTCTTAGAAGGTCAAAAAGAGGTTTTATTTATTTTATTTATTTATTTAAGATGGCATCTCACTCTGTCGCCTAGGCTGGAGTGCGATGGTGAGATCTCAGCTCACTGCAACTTCTGCCTCCCGTGTTGAAGTGATTCTCATGTCTCAGCTTCCCAAGTAGCTGGGATCACAGGCATGTGCCACCGTGCCTGGCTAATTTTTGTATTTTTAATAGAGACGGGGTTTCGCCATGTTGGGCAGGCTGGTCTTGAATTCCTGACCTCAAGTGATCTGCCCGTGTTAGCCTCCCAAAGTGCTGGGATTACAGGCATGAGCCATCGTGCCTGACCTAGAGGCTTTATTTTTAATTATTTCCTTGATACTATGTAATTTGCTCATTATGCAACTGTTTATCATGTCTCTCCCTCTAGAAGGTAAATTCTTTGTGGGGAATAATCTATGTCTGGTTTTGTTTGTTGATGTTTTAAATTATGTATATGGCTCACATTATGCAAAGCCAAATAAAATATAGATATATAGATACAAATCTCTAAATTTAAAATGTTTTATTTGGGCTGGGTACAGTGGCTCATGCCTGTGATCCCCATACTTTGGGAGATCAAGGCGAGCAGATCACCTGAGATCAGGAGTTTGAGACCAGCCTGGACAACGTGGTGAAACCCCCTCTCTACTAAATATACAAAAATTAGCCTGCATGATGGTGCACACCTGTAATCCCAGCTACTGGGGAGGCTGAGGCATGAGAATCGCTTGAACCCAAGAGGCAGAGGTTGCAGTGAGCTGAGATCCCACCACTGACCTCCAGCCTGGGAGATAGAGTCTTTGCTCTGTCTCAAAAAAAAATAATGTATGTTTTATTTGGAAAGCAAGAATTGAAATTTGAGGCATGCACACAGACCACGTGGTCTTCAGTACTTTCAAAGAGCTAAGAGGTTAGAGGTTTTTTTAAAATAAGAAACAGAAATGTCAGGTATTGTTTTGCAAGAAAGTTCATTGACACTAGCGATGTTTTGGGGAGCTGGCAAGTTCTGATTGGTAAGTGACAGCAGAGGGTAAAACTAGTCTTAGAGTCACAGCAGGTTGTTTCAGTACCAGTTAGACTGGTTCCAGGTTACACCTGGCAGTTTTAACAGCCAACCCTGCAGAAAGCCACATTCTTGGGGCAAATGGTATCTACCCTGAGTGTTTTCTTCCCCCCTGGCCTCTCAACTTTTAGTTGAGTATGACAAGAAGGATCCAATTCATATAATCAACTTTCATAATTGTTTTTTCTGTTTATTGAGAAAGTCTCACTCTCTTGCACAGGCTGGAGTGCAGCAGTGCAATCTCTGCTCACTGCAACCTCAGCCTCCCAGGTTCAAGCGATTCTCCTGCCTGAGCCTCCAAATTAGTTGGGATTACAGGCACCTGCCACCTCGCCCAGCTAATTTTTGTATTCTTAGTAGAGATGGGTTTCACCATGTTGGCCAGGCTGGTCTCGAACTCCTTACCTCAAGCGATCCACCTGCCTTAGCCCCCAGAAGTGCTGGGATTACAGGCATGAGTCACCACACCCAGCCACAATTGTGTTTTTATTGGACAGAGCTGATCTAGAGGTTAAAATCAGGAATTCTGGAGCTAGGCTGGCTGGATTCAAATCCTTACTGGCCAGTGATCATAGGCAAGTCACTCGGCCTCTGCTGGTCTGTTTTCTCACCTGTGAAGTGGAGGTATAACGGCACCTACTTCATGGGACTGCCATCCTGGATGGCAGTAAAACTGTCCATAAAAGTTGGTTAGTGTTATGATTGGTTGCAGCACTCATTTTTAGCAGCTGGAGCCTGTTTTCTCCTGTGAAATGAAGATAACCATGCCCGACCTTAAAGGTGATGGAAATTTTTTAACGCGTTAACGGATATAAGCCTCCCACCCAGAAGCCGGACCAAAATAACAACGGTTGCTCGGAGCCGGGCGTCTCACTGCGGCTAACGAATTAGGAACATTTCAAGAGGCCAGCTGGAGGGGACGGCTCCCCTGGATCCCGGCCGCACCGGCCGCATCGCGGGAAGCAGGTTGGGTCTCGAGATGTGGAAGGAGTAGGTGGGAGGGGCTGGCCAGTAAGGAGGATGCTGGGGTAGGTCAAGCTGGCTTGTAAGAGGGGAGGGGCCGGCGAGTAAAAATGGTGCAGAGGGGCGTGGGGAGCTTGCGGCATCCGGGCGAGGAGCGCCGCCAGGCCCCGGGGTAGGACTTGGGGTGGGGTGTCGCTGGGGCCGATTGCATGCAATTCGGGACATAGACACAGACCGCGGGGTCTCCGGGATATCGGTGCTATCAAGGACGGGCTGGGGGATGGGGACCTGGGAACGGGGCCCAGGAGTGTTGAAGGTAGAGGTGCAACTGGCAGAGGCAGGGCAGGCGGAGGCAGCGCGGCGCGGAGGCTGCTGGTCCCTGACGCCCTGACCCTTCCTCACCCGCAGCCACAGCAGGGACTGGCGGGGGGACCATGGGCGCCTCCGCCTCCAGGTGCCGGGCCGCCCGGGTCCCCGCGCCGGAGCTGGAACCTGAAGGGGCGCTGGACCTGAGCCAAATGCCCCCGGAGCTGCTTCTGATGGTGCTGAGTCACGTCCCCCCGCGCACGCTGCTGGGACGCTGCCGCCAAGTGTGCCGGGGTTGGCGCGACCTGGTAGACAGCCAGGCCCTGTGGCTGCTTATCTTGGCCCGGGACCACAGCGCCACCGGCCGCACGCTGCTGCAGCTCGCCCGCAGCTGTCAGTCTCCCTCCCGCAACGCCAGGCCCTGCCCGCTGGGCCGCTTCTGCGCGCGCAGACCCATCGGACGCAACCTTATTCGCAACCCCTGCGGCCAAGGTGGGATCCCAGAAGAAGTGGTCCAGGATGCTGAGTGCGGTGGAGGGGCCGGGGGGGCGGGGCCGCACTGGGACCGGTGGGAGGAGTGTAAGGGGCGGGGCCTCACTGGGATCAATGGGAGGAGTGGAAGGGACGGGGCATCACTGGGATCGCAGAAGGGGCGGGGCCTCACTGGTTCCAGTGGGAGGAGTGGAAGGGGCGGGGTCTCACTGGGATCGGTGCGAGGAGTGGAAGGGACGGGGCCTCACTGGGACCAGTGGGAGGGGTGAAAGGTTCTAGTGCGACCCCGCCCTAGAACCAGTGGGAGGGGTGGAAGGGGCGGGGCCTCACTGGGAATGGTGGGAGGTGTGGAAGGGGCGGGGCCTCACTGGGACCGGTAAGAGGTGTGGAAGGGGCGGGGCCTCACTGGGACCAGGGGGAGGGGTGAAAGGGGCGGGGCCGCACTAGAACCAGTGGGAGGAGTGGAAGGGGCGGGGCCGCACTAGGACCGATGGGAGGCGTGGAAGGGGCGGGGCCTCACCGGAACCGGTGGGAGGTGTGGAAGGGGCGGGGCTGCACTGGGATCGGTGGGAAGTGTGGAAGGGGCGGGGCCTCACTGGGACCGGTGGGAGAAGTAGGAGGGGCTAGGCAGCATTAGGAGCCGGTGGGAGGAGTCGGAGGGGCGAGGTAGCATTTGTAGGCAGGGTGCAGGACTGGTGGGGCAGGGCTTCACTGGGAGCTTGTGGGCGGGGGCAGCTCTGGGAGCCAGATAGAGGGGCTGGAGGGGCGAGCTTTGCTGCAAATCGGTGAGAAGGGTCAGAGGGGCGGAACTTTGCCGGGAGCTGATGAGAGGGGGGCAGGGGGCGAGGCCTCCGTGGGAAGGGCCGGGAAAGCGAGCTGCACTACGAGCACGTGGGAGGGGCTAGGGGCGGAGTCTCACTAGGAACCTACAGGCAGGCGACTGGAACTTGGATACTAGCCTTTTTTATTTCACAGAAGGCCTCCGAAAGTGGATGGTGCAGCATGGTGGGGACGGCTGGGTGGTAGAGGAAAACAGGACAACCGTGCGTGGGGCCCCTTCTCAGACATGCTTCGTGACTTCATTCAGGTGAATGCCCCTGCTATCCAAAGGTCCGGCCAGTTGTTGAGAAAGGCCTGCCTGTTCTTATTACCCTGTCTCCATTCCCAGCTGGTGTCGCAAGAAGCAGGTCTTGGACCTAGAGGAGGAGGGTCTGTGGCCGGAACTGTTGGATAGTGGCAGGATTGAGATTTGTGTCTCTGACTGGTAAGTGTGATGATTAAAATAGCCCCTTGCTAAGCACTGACTTCATGTGACATGACCTTTTTAGGGGTGACTTAATTTAGGCCTCCTAACCCCTCCTTACAGATTAAAAAAAAAATCTGAAGTTCAGGCTGGCCATGGTGGCTCACACTTATAATCCCAGCACTTTGGGAGGTCGAGGCAGGCAAATCACTTGAGGTCAGGAGTTCAAGACCAGCCCAGCCAGCATAAAAACCTCATCTCTACTAAAAATACAAAAAAATTAGCCAGGTGTGGTAGTGTGCACCTGTAGTTTCAGATACTTGGGAGGCTGAGGCAGGAGAATTGCTTAAACCCAGGAGGCAGAGGTAAGAGAATCACTTGAACCCAGGAGGCAGAGGTTGTGGTGGGCCAAGATTGTGCCAATGCATTCCAGTCTGGGTGACAGTGAGACTCAGTCTCAGAAAAAGAAAAACTGAAGTTCAGGGAGGTGAAGTGACATCCACACTCACAGTTTTAGTAATTAGCAGAGTACATGTCCTGAGCCTCTCTACTCATGCCCAAAGGGATGTGGACTGGAAAGCAGAAGATGAGATCCAATACAGAGGCCTTGGGCCCAGCTCAGTCTTGTCTGTGAATGATTGAGATGTTCCTTGCCTTAGGAGGAGAAAAATAGCAAAGTTGGCTAAGAGCCTAGATTCTGGAGATCAAACCCTAACTCTGCGGCTTTGTGGCCTTGGGCATGTCACAGCATACCTCTGTTTCCTCTGTTTATAAGATAGGGCTCTTGCAAAGACAGTTATTACATGGTAAGCACATAACAAGTACTTTATAAATGTGATCATCTTTTTTGAACTTCGATTCTGTGGGAAGGTGTATTTCAGGCCATCAGATCATTCAGAGCTTTGCAGGAAACTGAGAGGTTAGGAAAGGGGAGATGATAGGCTGGGCACCATTGCTCATGCCTGTAATCCCGGCACTCTGGGAGGCAAAGGTGGGCGGATCACTTGAGGTCAGGAATTCGAGGCCAGCCTGACCAACATGGTGAAATCCATCTCTACTAAAAATACAAAAATTTAGCCAGCTGTGGTGATGTGCGCCTGTAATCCCAGCTACTCCGGAGGCCAAGGCAGGAGAATCTCTTAAACATGGGAGGTGGATGCTGTAGTGAGCTGAGATGGCACCATTACTCTCCAGTCTGGGCAACAGAGTGAGACTCTGTCTCCGGAAAAAAAGGGGGCAGTGCAGATGACTTGCCCTGGCCACACAGCCTGAGCTTGGCAGAACCTGGCATAAGGCCCCGACTCAACTGACTCCAGAGCTTGTCCCTTTAGTGATGGTCTTGCATGTGGGGTGCATGAAGAGTTTCCAGGGGGTTATGACCCAGATGGTTTTATAAGAGTCAAATTCCAGGTCCACTGCAGCCATCTGCCCCCTATTATAAAATTAATCTGCTATAGATTATATCTGTGTGGGAAGCATCATACAGTTCTCCTTCGCTAGTCTCTTAGTATCCCCCTTCTCTAGTTTTAGAGGAAAAAAGCCCCTCACTATAGTGTGTGGTCCCCATATGTAAAGACTACTGGGGAACCAGGCAAATCGCCATTGGAAATTTTGAGTGTTAGCAAATTCAATTTTTTTTGGCGGCGGCGGGGGGTAGAGTTTCTCTTGGTGGCCCAGGCTGGGTGCAATGGTGCCATCTCAGCTCACTGCAACCTCCACTTCCCGGGTTCAAATGATTCTTCTGTCTCAGCCTCCTGAGTAGCTGGGATTATAGGCATGCACCACCACGCCTGGCTAATTTTTGTATTTTTAGTAGAGACGGAGTTTTGCCATGTTGGCTGGTCTCAAACTCCTGACCTCAGGTGATCTGCTCTCCTCAACCTCCCAAAGTGCTGGGATTACAGGTGTGAGCCACTGCACCTGGCCTTTTTTTTTTTTTTTTTTTTTTTGTAGAGATGGGTTTTGCCATGTCACTCAGGCTGGTCTTGAACTCCCGGATTCAAGCAGTCCTCCCACCTCTGCCTCCCAAAGTGCTGGGATTACAGGTGTGAGCTGCCATGCCTGGCCAGATTTCATTTTTAATTGTTACTCATCAAACTGTGTAACATGTTTGCGTTGTTTTGGTCAATGGTGTACTATCTGATTGTAATAATCACTGGCTTCCAGATTTTGCTGCACATCATAAAGGCAGCTTTTAAAACACACAATGCCGGCCGGGCGCGGTGGCTCACGCCTGTAATCCCAGCAATTCGGGAGGCCGAGGCCGGTGGATCACAAGGTCAGGAGTTCAAGACCAGCCTGGCCACCATGGTGAAACCCCCGTCTCTACTGAAAATACAAAAATTAGCTGGGCGTGGTGGCGCATGCCTGTAATCCCAGCTACTCGAGAGGCTGAGGCACGAGAATGGCTTGAACCAGGACCCAAGAGGTGGAGGGCACAGTGAACCAAGATCATGTCGCTACACTCCAGCCTGGGCAACAGAGCGAGACTCAGTCAAAACACACACACACACACACACACACACACACACACACACACACACACAATGCCCAGGCAGCATTCATACCGATTAAATCTGAGCGTCTGAGGGTGAGAGCCAGGTGTCAATACTTTTTGTTTGCTTGGTTTTTATTTTTGAGACAGGGTCTCCTTCTGTCACCCAGGCTACAGTGCAATGAAGCGATATCAGCTCACTGCAACCTCAGCCTCCCATGTTCAAGCAATTCTCCTGCCTTGGCCTCTACTGAGTAGCTGGGATTACAGGCGCCTGCCACCACGCCTGGCTAATTGTTGTATTTTTAATAGAGACAGGGTTTCACCATGTTGGCCAGGCTGGTCTCGAACTCCTGACCTCAAGTGATACACCCGTCTCAGCCTCCCAAAGTGCTGGGATGACAGGCGTGAGCCACCACGCCCAGCCAGGCATCAATATTTGTGAGAAGTTTCAAGCTCACTACAAAGTTCAGGGATGAAATCCCTGAGACCATCCTCACTTCTGACACATATGTCAGAACAACACAAACATATTGTGTCATTTGATGCGTAATAATTAAAAACAAAATCTGGCTCTGTATAATGGCTCATGCCTGTAATCCCGCACTTTGGGAGGCAAAGGCAGAAGGATTGCCTGAGTCCAGGAGTTCAAGACCAGCCTGGGTGACATGGCAAAACCCCATCTCTACGACTGCACCAACTGCAAGTTTGGGGGACTTCCAAAACCACCTTCACAATTCAATAATCCATTGGAAGAACTCACAGAAAGCTACTAAACACTTCTGGTTTATTACAGGGAAATGATACAGGTTAAAATCAGCCAAGAAGGGCATAGAGCAGCATCCAGGGTAAATACCAAACACAGAGCTTCTGCTGTCCTGCCATGGCATCAGGACATGTTATTGTGCTGGCACTGATGTGTGACCAGATGCTTGGTATTTTGTTGACCAACAGAGTTCACCTGAGCCTCCGCTTTCAGAGTGTTTCTTGGGTTCACCACATAGGCATGATGGATTGATTGATGGCCCGTGTGGTTAATCTTGGCTTCCAGGTCCATTGATGTTCCCTGACTCCCAGCCCCCACCATAAGTCACATTGTGGGTCTTTCTGGAGGGGCTAGCCCCCATCCTAAGACCATCTATAAGAGTGTGGCTAGCCCCTGCCCTAAATCACATTGGTAGACTATCCAGTACCCACTGGGTCCCCTTCAAAGATATTCCTGTCTGACACAACGCATTCAAGGGTCCAGAGATCACCTCCCAGGAGTCCCTTTAGAGGATTTGTGTACATGGGGAGGGCATTTGGACAAGGCAGGAAGGACAAGGTAGGCAGACACCCAAAGAGGTGGGGTGGCAAGTCCAGCCTTCAAGGCCTCCCTCCTCCTGCAGGTGGGGAGCCCGACACGACAGTGGCTGTATGTATCGACTCCTTGTCCAACTTCTAGATGCCAACCAGACTGTTCTAGATAAATTCTCTGCTGTGCCTGATCCCATCCCCCGGTGGAACAACAATGTCTGCCTTCACGTGAGTCTCTGATGGGAGGTGGGGAAAGGATGTTGGGGGTCTGCGATTACCTATTGCTGCTAAACAAATCACACCAAAACTTAGTGGCTTAAAATCAACGACAGTCCTTTGACTACCTCCTGTGGTTTCTGTAAGTCAGTAATTTCAGGAGGGCTCACCTGGGTAGTTCTGGCTCTTGCCTCTGGAGGTTCAGACAGTGACATTCTGATGAAGTCTGGAGCTACAGGGCAGGGTGGTTGGTGGTGTGTGTGTGTGTAGCAGTTGGTGGCTGGGAAGCATCTCTTCCTTCATTTAGTCTCAGAGCTTCTCCATGGGATCTCTCTTGATTGGGCTACTTTGGGCTTCCTCACAGCATGGCGGCTCCTACACAGTCAGAATGCTTATGTGTTTGCTTGGGGAAGAGGATTCTAGAGAAACAGGTAGAAGCTCCTTTGCTCCTTCTGACCTAGCCTTGGAAGTCCCTGGCAAAAGTCACTCCATATCATTTCACCACATTCTTGGTGACACGCAAACCCACGTAGATTCGTGGGGAAGAGAATTAGATTCCTCCCCTCTTTTTTTTTTTTGAGATGGAGTCTCCCTCTATCATCCAGGCTGGAGTACAGTGGCATGATCTCAGTTCACTGCAACCTCTGCCTCCTGGGTTCAAGTAATTCTCCTGCCTCAGCCTCCTGAGTAACTGGGACTACAGGCATGCGCCACCATGCCCAGCTAATTTTTTTGTATTTTTGGTAGAGACAGGGTTTTGCCATGTTGGCCAGACTGGTCTCGAACTCCTGGCCTCAAGCAAGCCACCTGCCTCGGCCTCCCAAAGTGCTGGGATTACAGGCACGAGCCACACTGCACCAGCCGGATTCCACTTTTTGATGAGCGAGGGGAAGATTCTACAAGATTCTAGAAGAACATGGGCCCCATAGGAGATTTTATAGCTGTCCTTGGAAAATAACCATCTGCCAGAAGGCCCCAACGTCAGCTCTGTAGAGGAGGCTGTGGCACAACACGGCTGGGCCCTTCCTCTGCCTACAGGTCACCCACGTGTTCTCCAACATCAAGATGGGTGTCCGCTTTGTGTCTTTTGAACACTGGGGCCAGGACACAGAGTTCTGGGCCGGTCACTATGGAGCCCGTCTGACCAACTCCAGTGTGATGGTGCAAGTTCGTCCACCCTAGTCTAGGACCATCCTTCCTGCAAGACAGCCTGACTGTGCCTTCCAGGGCCTGGGACCATTGGCTGGGACCCCTCATTAACCAACTAAGCGCTTGTACCTCCCTGGCATACTGGGAATTCCTGGGTCCAATCAAAGGCCCTCATCTTCAGGTTCTAGAAACTACTAGAAGAAGCTTCTTCCATCATATCTACCTACTGCAGCTGCTGCTTTGGGGGACCCTGCCCTACTGAGGGGAAACCCACAGGTTTGAGCATGGGGGAACACATGTCCTGGAAAAGAATTCTCCCCTCCCCTCTCTTCTCCTCCCACCCGAAACCCTCTGACCCAGTCCCAGGCCCCTCTGTCCCATCCCCTCCCCTCCTCGCCACTGACCTCTTGCCTCCTATTGTTTCTGCCACAGTGACCTCCTTGGTCCCTTCAGGGGAGCCCTCCACTCATCTCAGAACTTAGATTCTCATCCTTAGGGCTCAGAAATTCCCAGCCCTAAGGGTGTGAACCCAACCTCCTGGAGCTTCTGAGCTACAGTGCTGGGACCAGGTCATGTAGCTGAAAGTCAATGTTAAAAAAAAAAAGTTTGGGCTGGGCATGGTGGCTCATGCCTGTAATCCCAGCACTTTGGGAGGCCAAGGCAGGTGGATCGTCTGAGGTCAGGAGTTTGAGACCAGCCTGGCCAACATGGTGAAACCCCGTATCTACTAAAAATACAAAAAATTAGCCAGGCGTGTTGGTGCATGCCTGTAATCCCAGCTACTCGGGAGACTGGGGCAGGATAATCACTTGAGCCCAGGACTTGGAGGCTGCAGTTAGCTGAGATTGTGCCACTGCACTCACAGCCTGGGCAACAGAGTGAGACTCCATTTCCAAAAAAAAGTTTGGTCCGGGTGCAATGGCTCATGCCTATAATCCCAACACTTTGGAAGGCCAAGGTGGGAAGATCACTTGAGCCCTGGAGTTCAAGACCAGCCTGGGCAACGTAGTAAGATCCCCATCTCTACAAAAAATACAAAAATTAGCCAGACATGGTAGTACACACCTGTAGTCCAAGTTACTTGGGAGGCTGAGATGAGAGGATCATTTGTGCCCAGGAGGTTGAGGCTATAGCGAGCCATGATCATATCACTGCACTCCAGCCTGCATGACAGCGAGATCCTGTCTCAAAAAAAAAAGAATTTGGAGATGGTTCTGCCCATTCTGACTATCTAATAAATGAGGTAATTCCCTGAGCCCAACTCTGATCCTCAAGGGCCTGTAATTATGTGCTATTTAAAATTAAAATACTATTTTTTATTTTGGCTTTTCTTCAAACAATAATAGCAGCATGTATCTGCCAATCATATGTAATAAATTTCTTATTTTGCCAAAATTGCTTCAGATCTTTTTAATAGAAGTGTAGTGTTACTGCCTTGGTTGAGAATCATAAGTAGTCCCAGCTGAGGAGGGGAAACTGTAGGGAAGAAAGCACCCGCTGAGGCTGGGCGTGGTGGCTCACCCCTGTTATCCCAGCACTTTGGGAGGCCGAGGTGGGTTGCTCTCTTGAAGTCAGGTGTTCGAGACCAGCTAGGCCAACATGGTGAAATCCTGTCTCTACTAAAAATACAAAAAATTAGCTGGGCGTGGTGGCAGGCACCTGTAATCCCAGCTACTTGGGAGGCTGAGGCATGAGAATTGCTGGAACCCAGGAGGCGGAGGTTGCTATAGCTGAGATCGTGCCATTGCTATCCAGCCTGGGCAACAAGAGCAAAACTCTGTCTCAAATAAATAAATAAAATAAAACAAAAATGCAAAAATTAGCCAGGCATGGTAGCGCGTACCTGTAATCCCAGCTACTTGGGAGTCCGAGGCAGGGGAATTGCTTAAACCTGGGAGGCGGAGGTTGCAGTGAGCCAAGATCACACCACTGCACTCTAGCTTTGGTGATAGAGCAAAACTCTCTCAAATAAAAGACAATATTTGGGAAAGACTGGACATCATGACACACCTGTAATCCCAACACTGTAGGAAGCCTAGACAGGAGAATTACTTGAGCCCAGGAGTTCAAGACCAGCCTAGGCAACACAGTGAGACCCAGTTCTACAAAACAGTTAAAAAATTAGCTGGACATGGGGATGTGTGCCTATAGTCTCAGCTACTTGACAGGCTGAGGTAGGAGGATCATTGGAGCCTAGGATCTTGAGGCCACAGCAGTCCAGCCTGGGAGATGGAGTGAGACCCTGGCTCCACCCCACAAAAAAGAAAAAGAATAGAAAATATTTGGGGGAAAAAAACTTTCAAAAAGTAAAAACTTGAGTTTGCCCCATGCCAAGTACCATGTTGAATCCATGAGAATGAAGTGGTGTGTGGCCATTGTCCAGTTGACCCATGGACCACGTGGTGGTTGGGGTGCCGCCTTCCTTGCTGTTCAAAAACTGAGTATAACTTTTTTTTTTGAGACAGAGTTTTGCTCTTGTTGCCCAGGCTGGAGTGCAATGGCGTGATCTCGGCTCACTGCAGCCTCCGCCTCCTGGGTTCAAGTGATTCTCCTGCCTCAGCCTCCCAAGTAGCAGATATTACAGGCACCCGCCACCACACCTAGCTAATTTTGTATTTTTAGTAGAGATGGAGTTTCCCCATATTGGTTAGGCTGATCTCAAACTCCTGACCTCAGGTGATCTGCCCACCTTGGCCTCCCAAAGGGCTGGGATTACAGACGGAGCCACTGCACCTGGCCTTCACAATGTGTAGTGAGCCTTAAAGGTCCTTATGACCCCCTGATCTAGGGTCTGAATTAGAGACACTGTGTTTGAGGGCAATGAGACCACTCGACACCTTCAGTGTTGAATTTATGGGGTTCTAGGTGGCCATGGACATTGTCTAATATCAAAGTAACTTACTGGCAAAATGCTTCCTAACTTCAAGAACAAAGCATCAGTGGAACCGATCCAGAAAAGGAGTTCTTGTTTGTCCAGGCCTCCTTGTTTTGCAACCGAAAGACTGGCAGCTTGAGTTTATCTTGTAATCTTGTAAGGCTTGGGGGTTAGCAGCTTTCTTTTTTTTTTTTTTTTTTTTTTTGAGACGGAGTTCCGCTCTTGTTACCCAGGCTGGAGTGCCAGGATCTCGGCTCACCGCAACCTCCGCCTCCTG
Source organism: Saguinus oedipus (assembly GCA_031835075.1). Lineage (NCBI taxonomy): Eukaryota > Metazoa > Chordata > Mammalia > Primates > Cebidae > Saguinus > Saguinus oedipus. The sequence continues at coordinate 41,899,411 of CM063187.1, read as the reverse complement.
GGTTCAGGCAATTCTCCTGCCTCAGCCTCCCGAGTAGCTGGGATTACAGGTGCGCACCACCATGCCCAGCTAATTTTTGTATTTTTAGTAGAGACAGGGTTTCACCATGTTGACCAGGATGTTCTCCATCTCTTGACCTCGTGATCCACCCGCCTCGGCCTCCCAAAGTGCTGGGATTACAGGCGTGAGCCACCGCGCCCGGCAGGGTTAGCAGCTTTCTATGTAAGGTCAGCCTGATCATAAATCTGACAGCACAGCAGAGTTAGCCTATCCCGACCTGCCTCAAGTCCTCCTGCTTGCTTCTCTTCCTGACTAATAAAGGTCCTTTGAGGCACTTTTTTCCAGAATAGGGCACTTTACTCTGCAATACAAACCTCCTCACCACCGGACCTGGTGGGACTCACACCTGCAATCCCAGCACTTTGGGAGGCCGAGGATCACTCGGGTGCGGGTGGATCACTTGAGGTCAGGAGTTTGAGATCAGCCTGGCCAACATGGTGAAATCCCATCTCTACTAAAAATATTAAAATTAGCTGGATATGGTGGTGGGTACCTGTAATCCCAGCTATTCAGGAGGCTGAGGCAGGAGAATCAGTTGAACCCAGGCGGTAGAGGTTGTGGTGAGCTGAGATTGTGCCACTGCACTCCAGCCTGGGCAACGGAGTGAGACTGTCTCAAAAAAACAAAAATGAAACAAAACAAAACAAAAAAACCTCTTTAGGCAGATATCTTTTCTCCTCAATAATTTTCTCAGTGGAACCTGGAAACTCATCTGTTGCCTCGTGGTCAGCAAAAGCTACTTCTCCTGTTACCTTGATATTTTTTTCAGCCAAACGCTTTAAAATTATCAAAGTATCATCCTTTACTGGCATTAAATTCTACAGCTTTATATCCTTCACCTTCTTTTTGCTTTAAGTTGTCATATAATGACTGTACTTTTTCTAGAATTTTATTAGGGTCTGTAGGTGTGCCTTTCTTACAGCAATTCTGCACCTACAGAAAAACTACATTTTCTTTCTTTCTTTATTCTTTCTGTCTCTCTCTCTCTGCCCCCCTTCCTTCTTCCTTCCTTCCTTCCTTCCTTTTTTTTTTTTTTTTTTTGGAGATGGAGTCTTGCTCTGTTATCCAGGCTGGAGTGCAGTGGCATGATCTGGGCTCACTGCAACCTCCATCTCCCAGGTTCAAGCTATTCTTATGTCTCAGCCTCCCAAGTAGCTGGGATTACAGGTGCCTGCCACCATGCCACATTAATTTTTATATTTTTGGTAGAAACAGGTTTTGCCATGTTGGCCAGGCTGGTCTTGAACTCCTGGCCTCAAGTGATCCACCTGCCTCAGCCTCCCAAAGTGTTGGGATTCCAGGCGTGAGCTATCACACCTGGCCTTGCAATTTCAGTATGAGATAAAAAGGCATTTTACAAAAAGTGCAAGGATTTCCTGCCTGCTGGCATAACTGTGACCACTTTGGGAATTTCCTGGTTTTTTTTTTTTTTCTCTACAATGTTCCTTAATGCTGAATTCATCTTGAAATGGCGGACAACTGCAGCTGCAGACCTCAGTCTATGATACAGAACAAGCAATTCAACTCTTTCTTGTAATGTCATGACTCCTGTTCTTCTTGGGAACACTTTCAGTTTCATCGGTGGCCCTTTGTATGGGTCCTCTGGTTATTCAGATTATTGCGCTCAAGATGAAAAATTAGGCCGGGCGCGGTGGCTCAAGCCTGTAATCCCAGCACTTTGGGAGGCCGAGGCAGGTGGATCACGAGGTCAAGAGATCAAGACCATCCTGGTCAACATGGTGAAACCCCGTCTCTACTAAAGATACAAAAAATTAGCTGGGCATGGTGGCGCGTGCCTGTAATCCCAGCTACTCAGGAGGCTGAGGCAGGAGAATTGCCTGAACCCAGGAGGCGGAGGTTGCGGTGAGCCGAGATCGTGCCATTGCACTCCAGCCTGGGTAACAAAAGCAAAACTCCATCTCAAAAAAAAAAAAGATCAAAAATGAACAAGAACCAGGAGAGATCACTGTTTACTGTGCTATGCCATTTACAGGAGAATTGAACACCCTAGAGATGATTAGCATCACTTGGTATTTTAAGCTAATATTTGCAACACTTCAGCTCACTGCAATAACAACAGGAGGTCGCTACGAAATTACTACAGTAGTACAGTATTACTTCAGTTAATTTCATGCAATTGTGGTGAACACTGCATCTTTGCGTTCGTTTATGTTTCTCTCAACTGCAAATGGTGCCATGCAAAGTCTGTGTTAATGTGTGTGAGTTTTGGCCAACAGAGTGAAACCCTATCTCTACTAAAAATAGCTGGGCGTGGTGGCAGGTGCCTGTAATCCCAGCTACTGCGGAGGCTGAGGCAGGAGGGTCGATTGAACCCAGGAGGCGGAGGTTGCAGTGAGCCGAGATTGCGCCATTACACTCCAGCCTGGGCAATAAGAGTGAAACTCCGTCTCAAAAAAAATAGTAAAGTAATAAATAAAGTGTATGGGAGTATGTGCGGAGAGTTATGTAAATATCACTTCATTTTACATAAGGACTTGAATATCGGTGGATTTGGGATCCATGGGGGTTTCTGGAAACAATCTCAGGGTTACTAAAGACTGCCTGTAGATTCTACCCGTTCCTTCAGGGTATAGGTTTCAGCAACCCTGCTTTCTATTCCAACTGTTAAGTGTTCAATTTATTGATAGAGATTTGAGATTTGCAATGAGAAAAAAAATGGAGAAATTTGAAAACTGCAGTGTATTTTATGACTATTTCATCTAGATTTATGGTTTTTCGTTCTGTTTTATTTTGAGACAGTCTCACTGCCACCCAGGCTGAAGTGCAGTGGTGCAATCTTGGCTCACTGCAACCTCCATCTCCCAGGCTCAAGTGATTCTCAGCCTCCTGAGTAGCTGGGATTACAGGCACATGCCACCATGCCCAGCTAAGTTTTTGTATATTTAGTTGAGACAGGGTTTCACTATATTGGCTGGGCTGGTCTCAAACTCCTGAGCTCAGTTGATCCACCCATCTTGGCCTCCCAAAGTGTAAGATTCTAGGCGTGAGCCATCGCACCCGGCCTAGCTGTATGATTTTTTTTTTAATCAATGTAAATGTTTATGCTTGCAATATACACTATGGAGATCATCTGGATTAGGGAAAGCTGCAAAAATAATTGTGTGTATATAAAACAACTCACTTGCTTTTTGCCAACAATGGGAGGATTGGAATTTAAATTTGCTGAGTATTGGAAACAGAACAAGTACAGTCTCTGTAAGTGATGATTTTTGCCATAATTTTGGCTTACTGGAGCCTTTGGGGAAAGTAAGAAGCAGTAAAAAGAAAGACGCAATCTCTGGATACTTTTGCAGTTCCACTTAAAAATATATATATACTTTTTTTGAGGCAGGATCTTATGCTCTCACCCAGGCTGGAGTGCAGTGGAGCGATCATGGCTCACTGCAGCCTCCTCGACCTCCTGGGCTAAAGTGATCCTCCTGCTTCAGCCTCCTGAGTAGCTAGGAATACAGGTACATGCTACCACATCCAGCTACTTTTAGAGTTTTAAAAAACAGTTTTTAGTTTGCTAACGAGTCCTTGTTAAAATCAAATGCTGGACCCTTAAAGGTAACTGATGAGGCAGCCTGGTGTTGTCTGGAAAAGTTTTTTTCTTTTTCTTTTTTTTTTTGGGGGGGACAGAGTCTTGTTCTGTCACCCAGGCTAGAGTGCAGTGACACAATCTCAGCTCACTGTAACCTCTGCTTCTCAGGTTCAAGCAATTCTCCTGGCTCTGCCTCCCGAGTAGCTGAGATTACAGGCATGCACCACCATACCCGGCTAGTTTTTTTGTATTTTTAGTAGAGATGGGGTTTCACCATGTTGGCCAGGCTGGTCTCAAGCTCCTGACCTCAGGTGATCCACCCACCTCCACTTCCAAAGTGCTGGGATTACAGATGTGAGACACCACACCCAGCCAATTTTGTTTAATAGACTTTTTTTTTTTTTTGAGACGGTCTTGCTCTGTTGCCCAGGCTGGAGTGCAACAGTACAATCTAGGCTCACTGTATCTTTGACCTCCCAGGCTCAAGCAATCCTCCCACCTCAGCCTCCTAAGTAACTGAGACTACAAGCGCCCACCTCCACACCCAGTTAACTTTTTAATCTTTTTTTTTTTTTTTTTTTTTTAAGAGACGTAGTTTCACTATGTTGCCCAAGCTGGTCTTGAACTCCCACGTTCAAGAAATCCTCCCACCTCAGCCTCCCATAGTGCTGGGAATATAGGCACGAGCCACTGCCTCCAGCCCAGGCATGTTTTTGAGTGCATCCGTTTGAGCTGTAAGATTGACGAGGTAAAAGGACTCAGGAAAGCCTTGTCACTTGCACTTGAAACAGAGCCTTCTAGCCTGCAGTGTCTTGGCTTTGCTGCTGCCAAAGAGCCACTGGCTTTGTGGCTTCCTGAATTCACAGGTCATAATGGCCTGGACCTGACTGTAAGCCAGAACCTGATACCACTGTCTGCACTGTGCTGTTTCAGTCTCAGCATATGCTGTGCCAAACTGAAAACAGCCACACACTCCAGGAACAGGACTTGACCTCCATGGGACCTAAACTGGAAGCATCATGGAGGCTGGCTGGACCATCTGGATCACATACAAATGCCCACAGGAAGCGGCTTCTTCTTTGAGGAAACCATCTACAATTAACTGGCTTCTTGGCTCTGTTATTAAGTAAAATTTCAATGCCACAAAAGAAATAGCACTCAAAGGTAAATCCTCCCAGCAAGGCAGTTTACCTCTACAGAAGGGTGTGGCCCATGGATGGAGAATGATGGCCGCCACATGCTTGGACAAGGGGTGAAGGGGTACTTATGCCTGATGGGGTCGTCCCTACTGCTGTGTCGTTCCCCTATTGGCTAGGGTTAGACTGCACAAGCTAGACTAATCCTGACTGGCTGTTTTAAAGAGAGCAGGGGTCTGAGCTGGAGTGGCAGGGTGGGTGTTTTGTCAGGAAGGACACTCACGGGCAGGTCAGAGCAAGAAGCCAGGGGAGACCGAGGTTGCCAGGATGAGTGAGGATGGGGTGGGGGGAAGGGAACAGACGTGAACTAATTAGAACTGGTGAAGAAGATTGTTTACTGGAACTACAAGGAAGTTAAACTTTAAAATACAGAATTAAAGACTAAGAGAGCTGAATATACTGATTCTTTGAAGAGAAACTTGGGGTTCACTGTAACAGCTCTTTGCTTTCTCTGTCTTCCTTTCCTTCCCTCCCTCCCTTTCTTTCTCTCCCTTCCCTTCCTCTCCCTTCCCCTTCCCTTCCCTTCCCCTTCCCTTCCCCTTCCCCTTTCCTTCCCTCCCCTTCCCCTTCCCTTCCCCTTCCCCTTCCTTTACCCTTCCCCTTCCCTTCCCCTCCCTTCCCCTTCCCTTCCCCTCCCTTCCCCTTCCCTTCCCCTTCCCTTCCTTTACCCTTCCCCTTCCCTTCCCCTCCCTTCCCCTTCCCTTCCCCTTCCCTTCCCTTCCCTTCCCCTCCCTTCCCCTTCCCTTCCCCTCCCTTCCTTTTCCCTTCCCCTTCCGTTCCCCTTCCCTTCCCCTCCCCGTCCCCTTCCCTTCCCTTCCCCTCCCCTTCCCCTCCCCTTCCCCTTCCCCTTCCCCTCCCTTCCCTTCCTTTCTTTTGAAAGAGCATCACTGTTACCCAGGCTGGAGTGCAGTGGTGCAATCTCAGCTCACTGCAACCTCTACCTCCTGGGTTCACATGATTCTCCTGCTTCAGCCTCCTGAGTAGCTGGGATTACGGGCACATGCTACTACACCTAGTTTTTGTATTTTTAGTAGAGATCGGGTTTCATCATGTTGGAGAGGCTGGTCTCGAACTCCTGACCTCAGGTGGTCCTCCCGCCTCTGCCTCCCAAAGTTCTGGGATTACAGGTAGGAGCCACCACACCCAGCCATCAGATGCATTTCTTTTTTTTTTTTTTTGAGATGGAGTTTCGCTCTTGTACCCAGGCTGGAGTGCAATGGCACCATCTCGGCTCACCGCAACCTCTGCCTCCTGGGTTCAGGCAATTCTCCTGCCTCAGCCTCCTGAGTAGCTGGGACTACAGGCACGCGCCACCGCGCCCAGCTAATTTTTTGTATTTTTAGTGGAGACGGAGTTTCACCATATTGACCAGGATGGTCTCGATCTCCTGACCTCATGATCCACCCGCCTCAGCCTCCCAAAGTGCTGGGATTACAGGCTTGAGCCACGGATGCATTTCTAACCTATATATGATTTCTGCCAAAAGCTGTAAGTTTAAGGAAGACACATCTCAGGGACTATCACCCCTTTGGCTGCTTCTGACGGGTTGGACGCTCGGGAGGTGTCTCACTTCGGTTGCCTTGTGCTCAACTTTTTTTTTTTTTTTTTTTTGAGATGAAGGTTCACTCTTGTTGTCCAGGCTGGAGTGCAATGGCATGATCTCAGCTCACCACCACCTTCACCTCCCAGGTTCAAGCTATTCTCCTGCCTCAGCCTCCTGAGTAGCTGAGATTACAGACATGTGCCACCACGCCTGGTTAATTTTTTTTTTTTTTTTCATTTTTAGTAGAGATAAGATTTCTCCATGTTGGCCAGGCTGGTCTCAAACTCCTGACCTCAGGTGATCTGCCCTCCTTGGCCTCCCAAAGTGCTGGAATTACAGGCATGAGCCATCATGACCCAGCCTCTGTTCTTGATATATAAGCTGGTAACAAAAAGAAGAAAATTTAGAATTTCATCCTGACCAATTCTTGGACATGTTGTGTCTTTCTAATCAAGTTGTATAAAATGTTTTTTTTGTTTTTTCTGTGAAATGCTTCCATCCCTTTTGTATCCAACGTTTCTGGATGATAATTTTAAAATGAGGCTGCGCATGGTAGCTCACGCCTGTAATCCCAGCACTTTGGGAGGCCAAGGCAGGCAGATCACCTGAGGTCAGGAGTTCAAGACCAGCCTCACCAACATGAAGAAACCCTGTCTCTACTAAAAATACAAAATTAGCTGGGTGTGGTGGCACATGCCTGTAATCCCAGCTACTTGGGAGGCTGAGGCAGGAGAATCACTTTAACCTGGGAGGCAGAGGTTGCAGTGAGCCGAGCTTGCACCATTGCACTCCAGCCTGGAAAACAAGAGTGAAACTTTGTCTCAAAAAAAAAAAAAAAAAAAGATTGGGAATTCTAAATTATATATATACACACACACACTATTAATCAGCTCTGGGCACAGTGGCTCCCACCTATAATCCCAGCACTTTGGGAAGCAGAGGTGGGGGACCACCTGAGGTCAGGAGTTTGAGACCAGCCTGGTCAACACGGTGAAACCCCATTTCTACTAAAAATACAAAAATTAACTCGGCATGGTGGCACGCACCTGTAATTCCAGCTACTCAGGAGGCTGAGGCAGGAGAATCACTTGAACCCAGGAGGCAGAGGTTGCAGTGAGCCAAGATCAGACCAATGCACTCCATCCTGGGCAACAGAGCGAAACTCTGTCTCAAAAAAAAAAAGAGCTAATAAATTCAGGAAATTTGGGGGATACAAATCAATGTTGAAAATCAGGGCTCAGCACAGTGGCTTATGCCTATAATTCTCAACACTTTGGGAGGTGAGGTGGGAGGATTGCTTGAGGCCAAGAGTTCAAGACCAACGAGGGCAACAAAGGGAGACCACCCCATCTCTGTGAAAAATAAGAAAAAATAATTAGTTGTATTTCTATAGACTAGCAATGCCAATCTGAAAATGAAATTAAGGGCTGGGCTCAGTGGCTCACACCGGTAATCTCAGCACTTTGTGTGGGCAACATGGCTGTTTATTCACCTGGGAGCAGGTGGGCTGAGGCCGAAAAGGGCGTTAGTGGAAGGGCGGCAGGATAGGAGTTGGTTTTATAGGTTTGGGGTGGGCAGTGGAAAGTTACAGGGTAAGATCAGTTACAGTGATGGGGTGGGGCAAGGAGTAAACATTAGCGTAAGTTCAGTTACAATGGCGGGTGGGGTAAGGCTAGGAGTAGTTCAGATGGTGAGGTGGGGCGGAGGGATATTCACAGAGCAAGACAGTTAAGATGGCAGGGTGGGAAGAGAAGCTTAATGTCCGGGGGACGCTCTGCTGGGCGATCAGGGATAATGGCGAACACAGGCAGGGGGGTGTTTAGCCGAGGCAAGCAGGACTTCAGACTTTCTGGGTCCAGGCTTGAACATGGAGGCCTGGCAAAAGCCGCGATGAAATACCACTTCCTACCCATAGGATGAATATGAACAAAAAGAAAAAGAGAAAATGACAAGTGTTGGTGATGATATGGAGAAATCGCACTCTCACATCGTTGATGGGAATGGAAAATGGTGCAGCTGCTTTAGAAAGTCGTTTGGCAGTTTTTCAAAAAGCTAAACATAGAATTTTACTACATGACACAGCAATTCCACTCCTACATATATACCCAAGAGGGTTTAAAACAAGTGTTCGAATAAAATCTTGTACACGAATGTTCATAACTGCATTATTCATAAGAGACAAAAAGTGGAAACAACCCAAATATCCTTCAGCTGATGAATGGATAAGCCAAAAGTGGTCCATCCATACATCGGAAAATTATTCATAAAAAAAAGCAATAGGCTGGGCGCGGAGGCTCAGGCCTGTAATCCCAGCATTTTGGGAGGCCAAGGAGGGAGAATCATTGAGGTCAGGAGTTCGAAACCAGCCTGGCCAATATGGTGAAACCCGGTCTCTACTGAAAATACAAAAAATTGTCTGGGCATGGTGTTGCACGCCTGTATTCCCAGCCACTCAGGAGGCTGAGGCAAGAGAATCACTTGAACTTGGGAGCCTGAGGTTGCAGTGAGCCAGGATCACACCGATGCACTCCAGCCTGGGTGACGGAGAGAGACTCCATCTCAAAAAAAAAAAATGAAATACCGATTCATGCTGCAATATGGATGAACCTTGAAAATATGCTAAATGAAAGAAGGCCACATATTGTATGAATCCATTTATATGAATTGCCCAGAATAGGCCAATCTGTTGAGACAGGAAATAGATTAGCAGTTGCCAGGGAGGAGGAGGACAATGGAGGAGGAGGGGGATGCTCACAGGTACAGGGTTTGTTTGGGGTGATTTCGAAACTAGTTGGTGGTGATGGTTGCATAACATTGTGAATGTACCAAAACCACTGAATTGTATACATTTTTAAATGGCAAAAATAGTGAATTATACATGTATGAATTTTACCTCCATCAAAATGGGAAAAAATCTAAAGTTATAATGATGGAATGAGACATACTGATTTTGTAACAAAAAGACAAAAACAGAGCCAGGTGCATTAGCACAGGCTTGTAGTCCCAGCAACTCCGAAGGCGGAGGCAGAAGGAACGCTTGAGCCCAGGAATTCAAGTCCAGGTGGGCAACATAGTGAAAACCCGTTTATTTTTAAATACATAAAACTTTTTTTTTTTTTTTTTTGAGACAGAGTCCCACTCCGTTGCCTAGGCTGGAGTGCAATGGCACCATCTCAGCTCACTGCAACCTCCACCTCCCAGGTTGAAGCGATTCTTGTGCCTCAGCCTCCCGAGTAGCTGGGATTACAGGCACGCACCACCATGCCCGTCTAATTTTTTGTATTTTTAGTAGAGACAGTGTTTCGCCATGTTGGCCAGGCTGGTCTTGAACTCCTGACCTCAGGCAACCACGTGCCTAGGCCTCCCAAAGTGCTAGGATTACAGGTGTGAGCCACCGTGCCCAGCCAATAAAACATTTTTAAATAGCCAAAACACAGGCAGGGTGTGGTGGTTCATGCCTGTAATCCCAGCACTTTGGGAGGCCAAGGCAGGCAGATTTCTTCAGCCCAGGAGTTTGAGACCAGCTTGGGCAACATAGGGATACCGCATCTCTACAAAAAATGCAAAAATTAGCCAGGTGTGGTGGGAGGCACTCGTAGTCCCAGCTACTTGGGAGGCTAAGGTGGGAGGATCGCTTGAGCCTGGGAGATGGAGGTTGCAGTGAGCTGAGATCATGCCACTGTGCTCCAGCCTGGGTGACAGAGAGAGACCCTATCTCCAAAAGTTAATTAATTAATTACGGTTTGAAAGAGAGCCGAAACACAAACTTGGCATCTGGGGAGGTGCAGAGTTGGGGATGAGCAGTAATGACTTTTGTTGTTCAAAACTACTCCTGAAAGCTTTTCCCTCCTCCCAAAGAAAAATAAAAAGAAACACCCGGTCTTGCCTTTCCAAGCTGCTGAACTGCTTTGAATTCAAATTGACTGAGACCCTCCACTTGACCCCTGTCCTTCCACCTGCTCACCTGCCACCTGGGGCAGCCCAGATCCTGGACATCCCACCAGAACGCCCACCTGGAGTTGCTGTCCACACTCCTCAGGCAGAGACACTCCTGTCGTGGACATGCAAAACCCGTCTGGAATTGACCGCCTTGGGCGTTCCCTGTGACAGCAAGGACTGGGCAGAAGTGTTTGGACTGGTCTGGCACCTTTAGGACTGGCTGGAAGACCACACTGGGGCTCCTCACCCTCTAATGAAGGCACTTCCTGCCTGGGGTTCCCTAAAAACTATAAACTCTCCATCTTCAGGGTGCACCACGTGTGCCCTCTGGGATTGTACTTTTCTCTTTTTTTTTTTTTGAGACAGGGTCTTACTCTGTCACACAGGCTAGAGGGCAGTGGTACAATCTCAGCTCACTGCAGCTTCAAATTCCTGGCCTCAAGTGATCCTCCTGCCTCAGCCTCAACCCTGGAGCTGGGACTATAGGTGTGCACCACCATGCCTGGCTAATTTTTGCATTTTTTGTAGAGATCGGGTTTCTCTATGTTGCCCAGGCTGGTCTTGAACTCCTGGGCTCAAATGATCTTCCTGCCTTTACCCTCCCAAAGTGCTGGGACCGCAGGCATGAGCCACCGCCCCCGGCCTGGGATTGTACTTCTTGTGTGTGTTGTTCCCTGATTATTAGGACACTGTCTCAGCCCTGAACACCGTTCAGATCAGCTTCCACTTACTGGCCAGCTGTACTTGCTGTGTCTGAATCAATGTCATGAACCAGGTAAAAAAATTCATACAGAAACAAAGAGGGAGCCGTCTCGCTTTCAAAGCTAGACCTCTATGGTCAGTGGGATGTGCTTTAACTGGCTAAATCCAGGGCTCCTGGAGGGCGTAGCTGAGGCCAGTCTTGTAGTTCCATCCCACCCTGTCATGTGGGGGCCTACGGATGATAGTTTTGCCATGAAGACACCTTGGCTGAGGGCCAGTGGAGTGGGCTACAAAAAACATTTAACAGCAGACCTGAGACAGCTATCTTTAGAAGGGCCTGCCTGTGCTGGGAGCAGTGGCTTATGCCTATAATCCCAGCACTTTGGGAGGCTGAGGCAGGAGGATTGTTTGAGCCCAGGAGGTCAAGACCAGCCTGGACAACACAGCGAGACCACATCTGTACAAAAAAATATACGAAATTAGCCAAGAGCGGTGATGCAGGCCTGTGGTCCCAGCTACTCAGGAGGATGAAGTGGGAGGATCACCTGAGCCCAGGAGGTCGAGAGGCTGCAGTGAGCTGTGATTGCACCACTCCACTCCAGCCTGTATAACAGAGTAAGACCTTGTCTCAAAAACAAGAAAAAAAGAAAAGGAGGCCAGGCGCGGTGGCTCACGCCTATAATCCCAGCACTTTGGGAGGCCGAGGCGGGTGGATCACGAGGTCAAGAGATCGAGACCATCCTGGTCAACATGGTGAAACCCCATCTCTACTAAAAATACAAAAATTAGCTGGGCATGGTGGCGCGCGCCTGTAGTCCCAGCTACTCGGGAGGCTGAGGCAGGAGAATTGCTTGAACCCAGGAGGCGGAGGTTGCGGTGAGCCAAGATCGCGCCATTGCACTCCAGTCTGGGTAACAAGAGCGAAACTCCGTAACAAAAAGAAAAAAAAGAAAAGGAGAAAGAAAACACAGTGCTTGCTCCTCAGCTACTGGGAGTTTGCTAAACAATGAAACAGCGGCCTCCTTTCTGCAGTTCCTTCAGAGTCTGCTTCAGCTTGGAGCTGAGTCACGCTCTCCTTGCACTGACTTCCAGCCAATGAATGAACAAGGTGGTAACAGCTGAGTCATGGCAGCTTATCCATTTCCACACAATGCCAGCACCTCTAACAGGCAGTCTTTGCTCCAGAGCTCCCTGCTGGGCTGCCCCGGGTGTCATCAGGTTTGCATCATCATCATCATCATCATCATCCTCGTCACCTGATAGGTCCTCGTCACAAATACTTTTCCTTTCAGGTGTGTTGCTTCTTGGAAAATGCTTTTGCACTTGTGTTTTTGTTTTGTTTTGTTTTTTGGGAGACAGGGTCTCACTCCGTCGCCCATGCCCAGGTGGCACAGTCATAGTTCACTACAGCCTCAACCTCCCGGGCTCAAGTGATCTTCCTGCCTCAGTCTCCTGAGTAACTGGGACTATATGTGCACCACTATGCCCAGGTAATTTTTTATTTTTTTTAAAGACGGGGTCTCACTGTGTTGCCCAGCCTGGTCTCAAACGCCTAGCCTCAAGTAATCTTTCCAAAGTCTTGGGTTTATAAGCGTGAGGCACCATCTCTGCACTTCAAAATTCATCTCAGGATTGCTTCCTAATGAGGCAGGACCTCACAGTTTCTACCAGGAGTGGTCTGAGAAAGCAGATGGTAAAACGAGGCTTGGGAACGAAGTCTCTTGGCAACTGGCTGACAATGAGGGCACCATCCCGGGGGGGCAGAGGAAGCACAGTCCCTGGCACAGGTGACAGTCTGGTCATTGAAACCGTCACAAGCGGAGGCTTGGGAGGATGTGCTGGTGAAGGAGATGTGTGGGCAAATGAGTTGATTCAGCCTTTTGAGAGGTATGGCAGGAAAACTCAATACAAGGAAAATGGAACTGGATGATTATTAGCACATTCCCTTGACATCGTCAGGCATCTAATGAAAGACTGTGCTGGGGGGGGTGGGTGAGTCCGGGCACGTGGTTCACGCCTGTAATCCCAGCACTTTGGGAGGCTGAGGCGGTTGGATCACCTGAGATCAGGAGTTTGAGACCAGCCTATCCAACACAGCAAAACCCCATTTCTACTAAAAATACAAAACATTGGCCAGGTGTAGTGGCAGGTGCCTGTCATCCCAGCTACTCAGGAAGCTGAGACAGGAGAATCGCTTGAACCTGAGAGGTGGAGGTTGCAGTGAGCCAAGATCGTGCCATTGCACTGCAGCCTAGGTGACAAGAACAAGACTCCATCAAAAAAAAAAAGAAAAGAAGAGAGAGGGAGGGAGGGAGAGAAAGAAAAGAAAGAAAAAAGAAAGGAAAGAAAGACAGACTGGGGGTGCTTAGCAAAGAATTGAAAACAAAACGTGAGGTGGGGTGCCGTGGCTCATGCACTTTGAAGGACTGAAGCAGGCAGATCACCTGAGGTCAGGAGTTTGAGACCAGCCTGGCCAACATGGCAAAACCCCGTTTCTACTAAAAATACAAAAATTAGCCGGGCATGGTGGTAGGCACCTGTAATCCCAGCTACTCGGGGAGGCTGATACGGGAGAGTTGCCGGCAGACAGAGGTTGTAGTGAGCCAAGATCACGCTGCTGCAGTCTAGCCTGGGTAACAGAGCAAGACTCCATCTCAAAAAAAAAATCAATGGTTTAATAAGTTACCATGGGAGTGGGTGAGTTACCACCACGGTGGGTTTGGTATAAAAAGCCAGTTTGGCCCTCAGTGCCCCGCCTCGGCCACGATGCCTTCTCCCATGTTATGACAAAGTGCAAGGCCCTCACGAGAGGCTGACCAGAAACAACGTCTCGACCTTGAACTCCCCAGCCTCCAGAACTGTAAGAAAGAAACCTCTTTTCTTTAGAGATTACCCAGTCTCAGGTATTCAGTCACAGCAACATCAAACGGACTAAGACCGTTCTCTAAAGGTAATTTTTCTAATTAAGTTGGATACCTGTTACAGGATTTTGGTAGATCTTCTTTTTATCAGATTGGAGACTGTTAGCATGACTCACTGTAGCCACAAACTCCTGGACTCAAGCAATCCTCCTGCCTCAGCCTCCTGATGAACTGGGACTATAGGAGTCCCACACCTGGCTAATTTTTTAATTTTTGTAGAAACAAGGTCTTGCTTTGTTGCCCAGGCTGGTCTCAAACTCCTAGCTTCAAGCAATCCTCCTACCTTGGCCTCGAAAAGGGCTGGGATTACAGGTGTAAGCCACTGCACAAAGCCTAGAGTGTCAAATTCTATTGAATAATTTTTATCCTTTTATCTGTTAATATGTTGTATTACATTAATGTATTTTCTTCTAATTTTTTTTTTTTTTTTTTGAAACGGAGTCTCTCTCTGTCACACAGGCTGGAGTACAGTGGTGCGATCTTGGCTCACTGCAACCTCTGCCTCCTGGGTTCAAGTGATACTCCTGTATGAGCCTCCCAAGTAGCTGGGACTACAGGCACCACCACCACGCCCAATTAATTTTTGTATTTTTAGTAGAGACGGGGATTCACCATCTTGGCCAGGCTGATCTTGAACTCCTGACCACAAGTGGTCTGCCCACCTCAGCCTCCCAAAGTGCTGGGATTACAGACATGAGCCACTGCACTCAGCCTCTTTCTAAATTTTTGTTGTCAAATGCATCATAGGTACAAAGGTGTGCTGGATGCTATAATATGCCACCCACACCCCCTCTTCAGGACTGGGACACCCATCCTGCCAGCCGCCTGGGTGTTGGTAACTGATGACTTACAGCTGCACCTCTCTCTGGGACTTTAGCTGAAGAAAGCCATCTGGCTCAAGGTTATCCGCAATCCGCAGGGGAAGCCCACATTCTATATCTGGTGCATAAGGAAGTACAAAGGCCTGGCCCTGTGCCTCAGCCAGGGATCCCTCGGACGGGCTGCCCCAGCTCCGCATTCTCTGATGTCCTGACTGAGGCTTTTGCAGCAAACACAACACACTTCCACATCTCCCTCTGCCCACCTTGCCCTCCTCTCTCCCTCAGCAGTTTCACCCCATAGAGCGCTCCCCCAAAACCATCTGCCTGCAAATCTCCACCTCAGAGTCTGTTTCCCAGGAAACCCTACATAAGTAAAAATGTGTGTGCTTGGGTATTTATTTTTAAACAATAATAAAGTACTTATCTGTCCACCAACTAAGTTCTGAAATGGAATAACACCAATGCTTTAGAATTTAGAAGATGGCTTTCCTTTCTCTTCCATCAGACTCAGAGATCATCAATATTCTTATTTTATTTATTTATTTATTTATTTTGAGACAGGGTCTTGCTCTGTCACCCAGGTGTGAGTGCAGTGGTGTGAGCATAGCTCACTGCGGCTTCCATCTCCTGGGCTCAAGGGATCCTCCCACCTCAGCCTCCCAAGTAGCGGGGACTGCAAGTGTCAGCCAGCACACCTGGCTAATTCTGTCGTTGTTTTTGCTGTTGTTGTAGGGATGGGGTCTTACTATGTTGCCCAGGCTGGTCTCAAACTCCTGGGCTCAAGTGTTCCTCCTGCCTTGGCCTCCCAATGTTCTGGGATTACAGGCATGAGTCACCGCCTCTGATTATTTTATTTTATTTATTTATTTTGAGATGGAGTCTTGCTCTGTTGCCCATGCTGGAATGCACAGTGCAATCTCTGCTTGATCTTGGCTCACAGCAACCTCCGCCTCCTGGGTTCAAATGATTCTCTGGCCTTAGCCCCTCGAGTAGCTGGGATTACACACATGTGCCACCACGCCTAGCTAACTTTTTGTATTTTTAGTAGAGTTGGGGGGGGTCTCACCATGTTGGCCAGGCTGGTATCAAACTCCTGACTTCAAGTGATCCGCCCGCCTTGGCCTCCCAAAGTGCTGGAGTTACAGGCATGAGCCACCACACCGGATCTGATTTGTTTTTTTTAGAGTGGGAGGTCTCACTCTGTTTTCCAGGCTGGAGTGCAGTGATGCAATCACAGATCACTGCAGCCTCAAACTCCTGGGCTCACGGGATCCTCTCACTTCAACATCCCAAGTAGCTGGGACTATAAGTATGTACCACCATGCCTAACTAAGTTTTTTACTTTTTGTTTGAAGAGATGGGTTCTCACTGTGTTGCCCAGGCAGGTCTCATACTCCTGGCCTCAAGTGATCCTCCCACCTCCCAAGTCACTAGGATTACAGGTGAAAGCCACTATGCTCAGCAATACCCTAATCTGGAATAATCTAGTGTTGGTTTTTTTTTTTTTAGTGTTTGGCCATCAATTGTGTGTGTGTGTGTGTGTGTGTGTGTGTGTGTGTGTGTGTGTGGTTGTTGTTTTTGTGTGTGGTTTTTTTTGATATGGAGTCTCGCTCTGTTGCCCAGGCTGGAGTGCAGTGGCACCGTGTCAGCTCACTGCAACCTCTGCTTCCCGGGTTCGACCAATTATCTTGCTTCAGTCTCCTGAGTAGCTGTGACTACAGGTGTCTACTGTGGCAGACCCTGTTACTTGCAGGCCAGACCCCACCTCCTGGCTAACAGAACCCAGCTGTGTGTTTTTGTTTTTGTTTTTTTGGTGGAGCCATGTGCTCGGCCACAGATAATGAATTAGAATATGCCAGATGTAGCTGGCCTGTTCCCCTGTGCTGGATGTTTGCTTTCACAGCCTCCTTTGCAGCTAAAGGTGTTCCTGTAACCCATTTCTGGTCAAGAAGGCATCAGGGGGCTGGCTGTGATGGCTCAAGCCTGTAATTCCAGCACTTTGGGAGGCCAAGGCAGGTGGATTACTCCCCGAGGTTGGGAGTTCAAGACAAGCCTGACTAACATGGTGAAACCCCATCTCTACTAAAAATACAAAAATTAGCTGGGCATGGTGGCATGTGCCTGTAGTCCCAGCTACTTGGGAGGCTGAGGCAGGAGAATTGCTTAAACCCGGGAGGCAGAGGTTGCAGTGAGCCAAGATCACGCCACTGCACTCCAGTCTGGCACCTGACGACAGAGCAAGACTCTGTCTCAAAAAAAAAAAAGACAAAATTAGCTGGGCATGACGACAGGCACCTCTAGTCCCAGTTACTGGGAGGCTGAGGCAGGAGAATTGCTTGAACCTGGGAGGCAGAGGTTGCAGTGAGCCGAGATCATGTCACTGCACTCCAGCCTTGGCAACAAGAGCAAACTCTGTCTCAAAAAAAAAGGCATCAGGGAAAGTGTGCTGGGCGCCCTTCTCTTCCCACATCTTCCTGCCTTTCTGTGCAGTTACGGTCCCTGCCACCGAGGCTGCCACCCTCCAAGACAAACACCAAGATGCTGCGGGTGTTGGAAAGGAAGAGGGAAGCAGCCTGCTCCTTGAAGACATGACTGAGCTGCTAGTCCAACCCAAGACAGCTTATCTCAGGAGTGCTTGTTAAGTAACAGTAAATACCCTCTTGTTAGCAGGTCCCACTGTTAACAGGACTTCCTGTTGCTTGCAACCAAAGTGCTCTTCCCTGATCCAGGCTCCTCACAGGATTGTGGGAGATTCAGTTAAATGATACATGAGCAGCCAGGTATGGCGGTTCACGCCTGTAATCCCAGCACTTTGGGAGGTCGAGACGGGCAGATCACAAGGTCAAGAGATCAAGACCATCCTGGCCAACATGGCGAAACCCCGTCTATTCTATACTCCGTCTCAAAGAAAAGGCTGATTTCTGTTTAATCCTCAGGGAAGAAAGACTAATGGAGGTTACTGAGGGAGGTTAGTGAAGGTGTCCCCACCCAAATCTCATCTTGAATTGTAGCTCCCATAATTCCCATGGGAGGGACATGAGCCACTGTGCCCAGCCAGAATGTATTTCTTACTCAGGGTATGGTTACAAGATTTACAGAAACATTGGTCTTGGCCAGGTGGAGTGGGTCACGCCCCTAATCCCAGCACTTTGGAAGGCAGAGGCAGGCGGATCACCTGAGGTCGGCAGTTTGAGACCAGCCTGACCAACATGGAGAAACCCTGTCTCTACTAAAAATACAAAAAAAAAAAAAGCCAGACATGGTGGCACATGCCTATAATCTCAGCTGCTCGGGAGGCTGAGGCAGGAGAATCACTTGTACCCGGGAGGTGGAGGTTGTGGTGAGCCAAGACCCCACCATGGTACTCCAACCTGAGCAACAAGAGGGAAACTCCATCTAGGAAAAAAAAGAGGCAGGGCGCGGTGGCTCAAGCCTGTAATCCCAGCACTTTGGGAGGCCGAGGCAGGTGGATCACGAGGTCAAGAGATCGAGACCATCCTGGTCAACATGGTGAAACCCCGTCTCTACTAAAGATACAAAAAATTAGCTGGGCATGGTGGCTCGTTCCTGTAATCCCAGCTACTCAGGAGGCTGAGGCGGGAGAATTGCTTGAACCCAGGAGGCGGAGGCTGCGGTGAGCCGAGATCGCGACATTGCACTCCAGCCTGGGTAACAAAAGCGAAACTCCGTCTCAAAAAAAAAAAAAAAAAAGAGAGAGAAAGATGGGCCTTGAAGTTCATAGCACATGCCCAGAAAGAACGAATTTTGCAACCCCCTGAATCTATTCGGAGTCCACACGCCATCTCCCGGGAGCAGCACTCTCATTTTACCAGCTGCCAGACCCGCGAGCCTGGCCTTGTCCTGGACTCCTCTCTCTCCCCTTCTCTCACACCAAGCCCAGTCCAGCAGCAAATCCTGTCGTCTATCCTTCAAAAGACATTCAGAACACACCTGACATCTATGATCACCCCTCAGGCAGGATCACCCCACAGCTGGGCTATCACTCCTCCACCTTCTAGAGAGCAGAACCCTGAGAGAGCACGGTGCACATAACAGGTGTTAGGCTGGGCATGGTGGCTCCCACCTGTAATCCCAGCACTTTGGGAGGCCGAGGCAGGAGGATCACTTGAGCCTAGGAGGTCAAGACCAGCCTGGGCAACATAGTGAGACTCTGTCTCTATAAAAAATAAAAATAAAAACAAAATCAAAAAATTAGCTGAGTGTGGTGGCGTGCACCCATAGTCCCAGCTGCTTAAGAGGCTGAGGCAGGAGGAATGCTTGAGCCCAGGAGTTGGAGGCTGCAGTGAGCTATGATGGCACCACTGCACCCCAGCCTGGGCAACACAGTGAGCCCCTGTCTCAAAGAAAAAAAAGCAAAATAGGCTGGGTGCAGTGGCTCATGCTTGTAATCCCAGCACTTTGGGAGACTGAGGCAGGCGGATCACAAGGTCAGGAGATCGACACCATCCTGGCTAACATGGTGAAACCCTGTCTCTACTAAAAATCCAAAAATTTAGTCGGGTGTGTTGGCACGAGCCTGTAGTCCCAGCTACTCAGGAGGCCAAGGCAGAAGAATCACTTGAACCCAGGAGGCTGAGGTTGCAGTGAGCTGAGATCATACCACTGCACTACAGGCTGAGCGACAGAGCGAGACTCCATCTCAAAAAAAAAAAAGCAAAAAAGATGCTGCAGGCAGTAGGCGCTCATTTCTGTATTGACAGCCTGGCAGGGCTAAGCTTGGAGGTTGCTTCGCCAGCCTCCTCCCTCTGTCCCCCTCCAGCCTGCCCAGAGCCTGTTATCTGACCTCTTTCCCCGACATGGATGGGCTCCTCGCCTCTCCTCCTCCAAGCCTCCAGCCTCTGAGGTTTGTAAGTTGAGCCTGGCAGCCACACGCGCTGCTGCCCCTGGTAAATGACAGATGAGCTGCATCCTCTTTGCACTCTGTTGACACTGTGAGAGCTGATCCCTCCCAGGAACAATCCACTGCATCTCCAACAGTCCCTCTGAGACCTGCCTGTTCACCTCTGGGTCACAACCCCAACATCAGCCTCGCCAGGAGCAAAGCCGGCCAAAGGGGTGACAGGCAATACCATCAGCATGCCAGGCATCAAGTAACTACTCTCAGGGGCCGTGGCCTGGCCAGACAGCGAGATGGAATGCAGAGAATGCAGAATAGAGCTGGGCAACAGAGGGACCGGCTAACACAAGTCACCTGGATAGCTACAGACTTCCCTCTGATGTCACCAGTTGGGAAAGTGAGCTGATGGTACACCATGAACCTGGATTGAAGGCCAGAGAACAAAACCTCTGCAGTCCATGAAGCCCACTTGCTATGGTAACAATTTAAAAAGGGCTCAGACCAGCCGAGGTCGCTCACGCCTGTAATCCCGGCACCTTGGGAGGCCGAGGCAGGTGGGTCTGGCACCAGGTCAGGAGTTTAAGACCAGCCTGGCCAAAATAGTGAAACCTGTCTCTACTAAAAAAAAATTAGCCGGGCATAGTGGTGCACACATGTAGTCCCAGCTACTCGGGAGGCTGAGGCAGGAGAATCGTTCGAACCTGGGAGGTGGAGGTTGTGGTGAGCAAAGATCATGCCACTGCACTCCAGCCTGGGCAACAGAGCGAGACTCAGCAGGGTTTTTGAAAAGGGTTTTTTGTTTTGTTTTGTTTTGTTTTGAGACAGGGTCTTGCTTTGTTGCCCAGGCTGGAGTACAGTGGTGCAAATACAGCTCACTGCAGCCTTGACCTCTTGGGCTCAGGCGATCCTCCCACCTCAGCCTCCCATGTAGCTGGGACCATGGGTGCCTGCCACCATGCCTGTCTAATTTTTTAAGTTTTCTGTAGAGACAGAGGTCTCCCTAGGTTGCCCAGGCTGGTCTCAAACTCCTGGGCTCCAGTGATCCTCCTGCCTCAGCCTCCCAAAGTGCTGGGCTTCCAGGTGTGAGCCACCTGTAAGTTGTTTTTATTTTTCTTCCATAACTAGAAAGTCAGAACTCCCTGTCCAATAATAAATTATCTGGCCAAGAATTAGTCTCACCTAGCTAGCAAAATTGTTTTCTTTTCTCTTCTTTTTTTTTTAAGAATAGAGATAGGAGGCTGGGCATGGTGACTCGTACCTATAATCCCAGCACTTTGGGAGGCCGAGGTGGGTCGAACACTTGAGGTCAGGAGTGCTAGACCAGCTTGGGCAACATGACAAAACCCTGTCTCTACAAAAAATACACAAAGTTGCTGGGTATGGTGGCATGCGCCTATAGTCCCAGCTATTTGGAAGGCTAAAGCGGGAGGATCACTTGAGCCCAGGAGGTTGAGGCTGCACTGAGATGTGATTGCGCCACTGCACTTCAGCCTGGGCTGCAGTGAGACCCTGTTTCCACTAAAATAATAATAATAATAATAAGAGGCCAGATATCGTGGCTCACTCCTGTCATCCCAGCACTTTGGGAGGCCAAAGCGGATGGATCATTTGAGGCCAGGAGTTCAAGACCAGCCTGGCCAACATGGTGAATGAAACTCCATCTCTACTAAAAATACGCAGAAAAATTAGCCAGGCGTCGTGGCAGGTGCCTGTTATCCCAGCTACTCCAGAGGCAGAGGTAGGAGAATCGCTTGAACCCGGGAGGCGGAGGCTGCAGTGAGTTGAGATCACGCCACTGCACTCCACACTTCAGACTGGACAACAGAGCAAGACTCCATTTCAATAAATAAATAAATAAGAAATAAGAACAGAGACAGGGTCTCACTTTGTTGCCCAAGCTGATTTCAAACTCCTAGCTTGAAGTGATCCTCCCACCTTGGCCTCCCAAAGTACGGAGATTACAGGCATGAGCCACTGTGCCTGGCCAGTAAAATTATTCTCTATGTACATCTTTTCATGTCCAGCCAGGAAGGCTTAAAGTTGAATAGAGAGAGAGAAGAAGGAAATCAAAGTCCCAGAATTAAGACTTTTGTGTTATATTTAAGAATCATCAGGCTGGGCACAGTGGCTCACACCTATAATCCCAGCACTTTGGGAGGGTGAGGCAGGTGGATTACCTGAGGTCAGGAGTTCGAGACCAACCTGGCCAACATGGAGAAACTCCATTTCTACTAAAAATTCAAAAACTAGCCAGGAGTGGTGGTGCACACCTGTAATCCCAGCTACTCAGAGGCTGAGGCAAAAGAATGGTTTGAACCCAGGAGGCAGAAGTTGCAGTGAGCCAAGATTGTACCACTGCACACTCCAGCCTGGGCAACAGAGCAAGACTCCATCTTAAAAAAAAAGAATCATTGGCCGGACGTGGTGGCTCAAGCCTGTAATCCCAGCACTTTGGGAGGTCGAGGAGGGTGGATCACGAGGTCAAGAGATCGAGACCACCCTGGTCAACATGGTGAAACCCCATCTCTACTAAAAATACAAAAAAAATTAGCTGGGCATAGTGGCGCGTGCCTGTAATCCCAGCTACTCAGGAGGCTGAGGCAGGAGAATTGCCTGAACCCAGAAGGCGGAGGTTGCAGTGAGCTGAGATCGCGCCATTGCACTCCAGCTTGAGTAACAAGAGCGAAACTCCGTCTCAAAAAAAAAATTTAAAAAAAAAGAATCATCTGGGCTATTTGGAATTTTAAGTGCTTTAAGTACCTGTAAATTTTTTTTGTTTGTTTTGTTGGTTTTTAAGTATTTCTAATGTTTAAGAGTTTGGCATAATAGGAAATGTGAAACATTTGCCCTATAAATGTTAGTCTTCTAAGGCAAAACGTGTAATTGTGTAAATTCATTGCTGTGGACTTGTAATTTTTCACTGAAACATGAGTAAAAGAATTTTGCTCTAGGTACGTAAATGCTATTGGGATGTTTTAAAGGTCTTGATATGTTTAATTTCTTTTAAGAGTTAGTACTTGGGAAGGTTTTGCTTCTTAGAAGCGTCTGTTGAGATTCCCAAGAAAATCAGTCTAAATTTGTGAAAGCAGAACACTGAACAGAGTTTAATTAAAATCCTAAATGGAATGTGAAGCTATTGCAAACGGAATTGGTTGGACATTAATCAAAGGCCTCCCTAAAAGTGACTGCTGAAATTTATTAGATTTATAAATAAAATAATATCTGTAAGTAGAACTTTGAAGCTTAAAGAAAACAATGTTTACACTGGTAGCTTTAATACACTGAAAATTAATTTAAGGACTGGGCACGGTGGTTCATGCCTGTAATCCCAGCACTTTGGGAGGCCAAGGCGGGCGGATTGTCTGAGGCCGGGCGTTCGAGATCAGCCTGGGCAACATGGAGAGAGCCTGTCTCTAAAAAAATAAAAATGAAAATGAAAGAAAATTAACTTAAAACCAGGCTGTTCTTGAACTTCTGACCTCAGGCGATCCACCCACCGAGGCCTCCCAAAGTGCTGGGGGTTACCAGTGTGAGCCACCGTGGCCGGCTGAGGCTTCTCCATGTCTTAGCACTATTGTCTCTACTTGTCTCTTCAGGGTAGTAAGGGTGCCTATCCCGGAGAGTTGCCTGAAGAATTGATGCAACACTGTACCTAGCTCTCTTAGCCCAGAGTCTGGCACTTAAGATTTTATTTGATTTTTCTTTTTTATTTCTTTATTACGGCACTTAAGATTTCAGAACTAAAAATCATAGAGCATGATTAGATAACAACGACTAGGATGAGGACCACCATTATTACAAAAGAACGATGGTCCAGGCCAGACATGGGTGTGTGTGTGTGTGTGTGTGTGTGTAATTTTATAACTTTATTTGATGTATTTGACCATCAGCGATTAGTTCTCATCCGCACTGACTGTAGATTTTTGGAAGTGGTGACAGGTACACAGGTAACCAAAGTAGAGAGCTTCTTTGGTGAATCTTCCTCCTCATCACGTTTTCTGGACAACCGCACACGGATTCGGTGTGGGACATTCCTTATTCCTTTGGCGCAGACGGCTTTGTCGAGCCTGGTATCAATGCACCCGAGCGGCGCGCTTCTTGAAGTCCACTCCATGGCTGCGCTTGTGAATATTGATGGTGTGTTCTTGAGTCACCACCCCGCTGACGGCAGAATGGCCCTTTTTCTTCTCCCCACCCTTCTTTGTGGGAGCCATTCTGCCGGTCCAAGTTGGAAAGCAACATGGTGGTTTATGCCTGTAATCCCAGCACCTCAGGAGGTCGAAGTGGGAGGATCACTTGAGGTCAGGAGTTCAAGACCAACCCAGGCAACATAACAAGACCCTATCTTTATATTTTTTTAAAAGTCCAGACATGGTGGCTCATGCCTGTCATCCAAGCACTTTGGGAGGCCCAGGCGGGTGGACCACCTGAGGTCAGGAGTTTATGACCAGCCTGGCCAACCTAGTGAAACCCCGGGTCTACTAAAAACACAAAAATTACCTGGCCATGGCAGAATGCACCTATAATCCCAGCTACCTGGGAGGCTGAGGCAGGAGAATCACTTGAACCCGGGAGGTGGCAATTGCAATGAGCCAAGATTGCATCACTGTACTACAGTCTGGAAAACGGAGTGAGACTCTGTCTCAAAAACAGAAAACAAAAAAAGAACTATGGTGTGTGGTAGGCTGAATAGCCCCTCACCTGCCAAAATTATCTCCTAAGCTCTGGAATTTGCTAATGTTTCCTTATATGGTAAAAATAACTTTACAGATATGATGACGTTATGCGGGAGAGGGGTTCTTTGTCTTTTAGAGACAAGATCTCTCTATGTTGCCCAGGTTACTCTCGAATTCCTAGGCTCAAGTGATCCTCCCGTCTCAGCCTCCCAAACTGCTGAACTACAGGCATGAGCCACCATACCTGGCCAAAGTTACGGGTTTTCAGACGAGAACATTATCCTGGAGTATCTAGGTGAAAATGCAGCCCAGACCCCCACCTGGCCTCCTGTGACACCCTTGCAGACAGGAGTCTCTCCAGGTGGCATGTGGCTTGAGAATTTTGGGGGCGCTTACTCTATGAGTATGTGCCTTGGCTGGGTGTGGTGGCTCACGCCTGTAATCCCAGCACTTTGGAAGGGTGAGGCAGAAGGATTGCCTGAGCCCAGGAAACTAGCCCTGGGAACATGGTGAGACCCCATCTCTACCAAAAAATACAAACAAACAAAAGCCAGGTGTGGTGGTGCACACCTGTAGTCCCAGCTACTTAGGAGTCTGAGGTGGGAGGATCACTTGAGCCCAGGAGGTCGAGGCTGTCGTGAGCTGTGATCATGCCACTGCACTCTAGCCTGGGCAACAGAACGAGACCTTGTCTCAAAACAGAACAAAAAAAAAAGTGTGTGTGTGCGTGTGTGTGCCTTCGGTCCTGTGCGTGTGTGCCCGTCTCCGTCCCTACCGGAGCTTGTGTCTCTATGTCTGAATCTATATCTAAAGTGTGTGTGTGTGTGTGTGTGTGTGCCTTCGGTCCTGTGCGTGTGTGCCCGTCTCCGTCCCTACCGGAGCTTGTGTCTCTATGTCTGAATCTATATCTACACAGATATTTTTTGTGCCCTACATTTTCCCAGGAGGGATCCTTGCAAGTTTCCTTTTTTGTTCAGAAGACTTTCCTCTATCTGAAATCTGCTTTAATTTTTAAGTTTCTGCCCTCCAACTCTGTGCATCTTCCCAGTGCAGCATTTCTTTTGTCTTCTAAGAGCCCATAATGAGGAGTCTGCAGGCCCAGGCTCCCAGCTGAGTGCTTCAAGAGGATCATTCCAGGAGCTGCTACAAACGCAGGATTTTTCTCAGCCATGTTGCCGGCCAGAGACCTCTACCGTTTTTGTACTCCAGCCTGGCTAACAAGAGTAAAACTCTGCCCTCCCCCTCTCAAAAAAGCGGAATTGTTTATTTTTCATTTTTAGAGACCTCTGGCTAGCAACCCTACTGCCCAGGCCTCAAACTGCTCCAGGTTTGTTGCAGAAGGCACCCTGCCCACCCAGCCTGCCTGGCCACACCTGGCTTGCACTCCAGCGTGGATCCCACAGCCACCGTGACCTGGCAGGAGGGGGTGTATGAGTCAGCAACTGTGGGGTCCCACTGGCCCCTGCAAGCAGTGACACAGGGGCAGGCTCCATGCAGGGCTTGGGGCTGGACCAGGTGTGTTGCAAGCACTGTAGACTCCAGTGTTCAGACAAGGAGAACACGACAGCACCCAAACAGGGAAGCTCATGACCCTGAAGCCCCAGAGGGGGTGTTACAGCATGCTAACAGTCTGTTAGTCCCTCCACAGCTTGATGAATGGGGGCATGTTAGCAGCTCTGTCATGTTGCCCTCCTCTGGTCTGTGGCTCTGGGGCTGGCTTGGCCCTGCCACTGCTTTCTGTTGCATGGGGTGGCCGCTAGGCACCAGTCTCGGGGAGCTATGGTGCTACTGCTTTCTTTGTACCCACATTCAGCAGGGTCTCAAGTTCTTGTCCCATGTCCAAGAAAAATGAGATCACGCCCACAATTGACGGGTGAGAAGGGTGGAGAAGAATGGAGAAGAGTTTTATTATTAAGTGACCTAACGGCTCTCAGTAGAGAGGGGATGTGAGGGTAGTCCTTCACCCTAAGTCAGGTGGTCTCTCCCTCCGTGTGGCTGTGTCTGAGGCTTTTATGGACTTTGAATGGGGGAGTGCATGCTGATTGGTTTGTGAGTATGCAAAAAAGACTAAAACAAAGGCACCACTCAAAGATGGGCATGACCGTGTAAAAAACCAATTAGAGGTTGGGCACAGTGGCTCATGCCGGTAATCCCAGCCCTTTGGGAGGCCAAGGCAAGTGGATCACAAGATCAGGAGTTTGAGACCAGGCCAATACGGTAAAACCCCGTCTCTACTAAAAGTATAAAAATTAGCCAGGCGTGGTGGCAGGTGCCTGTAATCTCAGCTACTTGTGAGGCTGAGGCAGGAGAATCGCTTGAACCCGGGAGACGGAAGTTGTAGTGAGCTGAGATCACACCACTGTCCTCCAGCCTGGGCAAAGAGCGAGACTCTGTCTCAAAACAAACAAACAATTAGGGAAGGGTACGTTTGTGTAAAATAGGTGAAGGATGGGGAGGAATCAGAGGAAAGTGCACCAACGGGAAGGCAAGTTCTCAGTCTAGTCTGTGGATTTACCTGGTCTGTGGATTTATCCAAGACTTGTAGTTTGGGCTTCAGGCTTAAAACTGTCTTTGGCTTGAAGGCAGGGTTTTACTGGGGACCCACCCTCTCTGCCTAGGTTGATTGCCTCACCTAGACAACCACAGGCCAGGATATTAACGTGGTGGATGATAGACCTGGGCAATGCACTGCACAAGGTGAGGGACTGTGAGACACGTGCCCTGTAGCATGAGCCATCTCTCCAGAGGCTGGAAAGTTAGGTTTGCATGTGACAGCCACCTGTTTTTCACTGTTTGCAATCATTGTGCCTTTTTTTTTTCTTTGAGACAGAGTCTCACTTTGTCACTCAGGCTGGAGTGCAGTGGTGGGATCTCAGCTGGCTGCAGCCCCCACATTCCAGGTCCAAGTGATCCTTGTACCTCGGCATCCCAGGTAGCTGGGACTACAGGCATGCGCCACCATGCCAGGCTAATTTTTGTATTTATATTTGTATTTTTTTATATTTATTTACGAGACACAATCTTGCTCTGTCGCTGAGGCTGGAGCTCAGTGGCATGATCTTGGCTCACTGCAACCTCCACCTCCCAGGTTCAAGCAATTCTCCTGCCTTAGCCTCCCAAGTAGCTAGGATTATAGGTACACTCTGCCATGCCCAGCTAATTTCTGTATTTTTAGTAGAGACAGGGTTTCGCTATGTTGGCCAGGCTGGTCTCAAACTCCTGACCTCGTAATCCACCTGCCTTGGCTTCCCGAAGTGCTGGGATTACAGGTGTGAGCCACTGCACCAGGCCTAATTTTTATATTTTTAGTAGAAACAGGGTTTCACCATGATGGCCAGGCTGGTCTCGAACTCCTGAGCTCAAGTGATCTGCCTGCCTCAGCCTCCCAAAGTGCTGAGATTACAGGCATGAGCCATTGCACCCAGCCCATTGCACCGTTTTTAAAACACAACACCTAACCAGTAAGTGCAGAAAAATAGGCAAAGGTGATTAACAAACACATTTTGGAGAAAGAAATGCAAATGGTTCAGAAACACATGAAAAGATGATCAATGTCCTCATCTTAGGAGAAATGCCAAGGAAGTCACCAGGGCAATACCTTTTATTTGTTCTATTTTCACTTCTTAGATAGGCAAAGATGTAAACTTTTTTTGTTTGTTTTGAGACAGGGTCTCTCTCTGTCACTCAGGCTGGCGTTTAGTGGTGCAATCACAGCTCACCGCAGCCTTTATCTCCCGGGCTCAGGCGATCCTCCTGCCCCAGCCTCCCAAGTAGCTAGAACCACAGCCATGCACCACCATCACCACCTAATTTTTAAATTTTCTGTAGAAATGGGGGTTGCACAGGCTGGTCTTGAACTCCTGGTTTCAAGTGATCCTGCAGCCTCCCAAAGCACTAGGATTCCAGGCATGAGCCACCGTGCCCGGCGAGGTAAACATTTGATAACACATCAGATTGGCATCATGGTGATGGGAATGACAGTTGGGGTTTTATTGTGATGGAAGGCTTTAGATTTAACTGGGTAGAAACAGGCCTTGCTCAGCAGAAAGAGCTGCAGAGTAGGCACATCAGCCTGCACCATGTGAGGAGACACTGGGAACAAATGTGACTCCGAGGGAAAGCACGACCAGGACCATAAATAAAACCTCCCTTCCTGCTCAGATCCAAGCACGTGGACCGGCTCTGAGTAACACCCACATTCAGGGGGCTGCCCTGCTAGAAGCTCCCGGGGCCTCGCTGCCGGTCCTGAATCATCAGCCTTCCTGAAACTGACTCGGATCTACAGCTGAAACTTCAGCGCATCTCAGACGGTAACCAAGGCTCCTTACACTGGGCGAGTCAAAACACACTACCTGCAGGAAAGGAACCGAAACGCTAGAAATGCAGTAATAAAGAAACAAGGTCAGGCACGGTGGCTTGTGCCTGTAATCCCAGCATTTTGGGAGGCTGAAGCGTGTGGATCGCTTGAGCTCATGAGTTCAAGACCTGCCTGGGCAGCATGGCAAAGTCCCATCTCTACAAAAAATACAGAAATTAGTTGGGTGTGGTGGCACACCCCCTGTAGTCCCGGCTACTTGGGGCTGAGGTGGGAGGATCACTTGAGCCCAGGAATCAAGGCTGCAGTGAGCTGTGATCCTAACACTGTGCTCCAGCCTGGATAATAGAGCCAGACCCTGTCTCAAAAATAAATAAATAAATGAAAAATAAACAATTCCACTTTTTTTTTTTTGGCGGAGGGAGGTGTGTGGACAGAGTTTCACTCTCGTCGCCCAGGCTGGAGTGCAATGGTGCAATCTTGGCTCACTGCAACCTCCCAGGTTCAAGCAATTCTCCTGCCTTACCCTCCCCAAGTAGCTGGGACTACAGGCATGTGCCACCATGTCTGGCTAAGTTTTGTATTTTTAGGAGAGATGGGTTTTCACCATGTTGGCCAGGCTGGTCTCTAACTCCTGACCTCATATGATCCACCCACCTCGGCCTCCCAAAGCGCTGGGATTACAGACATGAGCCATCACACCCGGACCACTTTTTGTAATGGTAATAATAAAGAAACAAGTTCAGGCCAGGTGCAGTGGCTCACAACTCTAATCCCAGCACTTTGGGAGGCCGAGGTGGGCGGATCATGAGGTCAAGAGATCGAGACCATCCTAGCTAACATGGTGAAACGCCGTCTCTACTAAAAATACAAAAATTAGCTGGGCATGGTGGTGCACGCCTGTAGTCCCAGCTACTCAGGAGGCTGAGGCAGGAGAATTGCTTGAACCCAGGAGGCGGAGGTTGCAGTAAGTGGAGTGCCACTGCACTCCAGCCCAGAGACAGGGAGACTCCATCTCAAAAAAAAAAAAAAGAAGCAAGTTCAAATCCATGGGTATCAGCACACTGGTGACACGTGTCGGCACAAGTATGCATTAGTTTTGTAATCATTATAATAGCACACAATTGCTTTGTCTATTTGTTAAGGTATTTACAACATTTGCGAGCATCTGACATTAGATTTGTGAAGGGTTTAAGCGATGGCATTTGGAAGCAATGTTGAAATGATTAGGGAAATCTGGTTTGGAGGAAGATTTAGAGGAACAACTGTTTAATGATTTTTATCAAAGAACAAAGATTAGTTAGTATTCCTGTCCTTACACACGCAAGCCCCTGAATGTCTGAGAATTGAGCAGCATGGAAAAATTGCTACTTGTGGGCGGGAACAGTGGCTCTTGCCTATAATCCCAGACTTTGGGAGGCCGAGGCAGGCGGATCAATTGAGCCCAGGAGTTCAAGACCAGCCTGGCCAACATGGCGAAACCTATCTCTACTAAAAATACAAAAATTAGCAGGGCATGGTGGCAGGTACCTGTAATCCCAGCTACTCAGGTGGCTGAGGCACAAGAATCGCTTGAGCCCGGGAGGCAGAGATTGCAGTGAGCTGAGATCACTCCACTGCACTTCAGCCTGGGCAACAGAGCGAGACTCTGTCTCAAAAATAATAAATAATAATAAAATTAACTAAAATAAAAAAAGGAAGCTCCCTATGTAGTGATATGGAAATATCATCAAAATTTATTAAATGAGCCAGGCCTGGTGGCACATGCCTATAATCCCAGCACTTTGGGAGATCGAAGTGGGAGGACATCTTGGAGTCAGAAGTTCAAGACCAGCCTGGGCAACATGGAAAAACCCTATCTCTGCAAAAAATACAGTGCCGTGGTCCAGCTACTCAGGAGAATGGCTTGAACTGGGGAGATCACACCACTGCACTCCAGCCTGGGTGACAGAGCGAGACCCTGTCTCAAAAAACAAAATGGCAGAGAAGATGGGCTCAGATGAGAATCTGTTAGTCTGTCTGAGCCTCCTGTGCCCTCTCCTCACCCTCCTCCCCAGGGAATGGGCCACCTAACATTCAAGTGTAGGAAAAGCAAGAACTGAAGGGTGGTTTCCTAAATCCAACTCTGACAGCCTGAGGTGGTAACTACAGTAGATGCTGGCATCTGAAAAAAAAAAAAAAAAAGGCAGCCAGCCCTACCCTGGCACTTGGGACAGAGGGGAGGAGCAGCTGGAAGTAGGGCTCTTGGACTCTTCTCCACCCACAAGTGAGCCCAGCCACTTGGCAAGCCCCCTGACCCAGACACAAAGCTCCCATTCATGCTCTAACGTAGGCCCAAACTCGTGGGAAAACTCAGATATTTAGAACAGCAAGCGCACCCCTGTCACCTACAGACACCAGCCTCATCCCTTGTTTGGGAAGTCAAGAGACAAGCAAGCCTGACCAAATAGGAAGAGAAAAATTAGCGCTGAGCAATGGAACCCAAAGTCAACAGCCAATTCAGGACCCAATCAAGGTGCAACTGCAACATTTGGTTGTTAAGATCTCTTTGATCTCTTTTATAATAAGAATTATTATTATTTTTAAAAGACGGGGTCTCGCTATGTTACCCAGGCTGGAGTGCAGTGGCTGTTCACAGGCACGATCCTACGACTGATCAGCACAGAGTTTTGACCTGCTCCATTTCCGACCTGGGCCGGTTCACCCCTCCCTAGGCAACCTGGTGGTCCCTGCTCTGGGGAGGTCACCATATTGATGCCAAACTTAGTGTGGACACCTGATTGGCATAGCGCCCTACAGCCCAGAACTCCTGGGCTCAAGCGATCTCCCAGCCTCAGCCTCCCAAGTAGCTGGGACTACAGGTAGGCGCCACCGTACCCCGCTCTTTTCTAATTATTTGTATGTTGACTTTTTGAACAGTCCTGGCCAGTTGGGGATACCCCCATTCTCAGTGCAAGATGATTTCCATCTTTTTTTTTTTTTTTTGAGACAGAGTCTTGCTCTGTTGTCCAGGCTGGAATGCAGTGATGCGATCATAGATCACTGTAACCTCGGCCTCGTGGGCTCAAGCAATCCTCCCATGTCATCCTCACAAGTATTAATGGCTGAGTCTATGGGTGTGTACCACCACACCTGGCTAAATTTTTTTTTGCAGAAATAGGGACTCTGGTCTCGAACTCCTGGGCTCAAGTGATCCTCCCACCTCCGCTTCCCAAAGAGCTGGGATTACAGGCAGGAGTCACCAGGCCTGACCTATTTTCTCATTATTAAATTTAGGTTCAAAATTTAGGTCTGGCCAGGCGCGGTGGCTCACACCTGTAATCCCAGCACTTTGGGAGGCCGAGGCGGACGGATCACCTGAGGTCAGGAGTTTCAGAGCAGCTTCAGCAATGTGGCGAAACCCCATCTCTACTAAAAAATACAAAAATTAGCCGGACATGGTGGTGGGTACCTGTAATCACAGCTACTCGCGAGGCTGAGGCAGAAAGAATTGCTTGAACCCGGAAGGCCAAGGTTGCAGTGGGCCGAGATCGCGCCACTGCACTCCAGCTTGGGCAACAGAGCAAGACTCCGTCACAAAAAATAAAATAAAATAAATAAACCCCCCAAAATCCGAAATGCAAAACAAATGTAGGCCTACGCCTTTCACATAAGGAAGCGCGTGTGGATCTGTGCTAAAAACTCTACCAATAATACAGTAATTTTACAACCGACAGCAGAAAATGCTTTCAAAGGCGGTTGGTACAAATAATATAATAGTAGTCAAATTAGCGTTGGCTCTGAGCCCGGCACTGCTCCGCGCTGCACACGCAGAGTCTCACGCCGTCCTCACGATGGCGCTGTGGGGCCTGGCGGAGGTTTCTAGGGGAAGGGGCCTTGGGGAATCCAGGCTCTCCGACTGTGTGGTCCCCGCCCACCCCAAGCTAGCGACTTGGACTGCGTGCAATAGACCAGGTATCTCTGGACTTCAGTTTCTCAGGAGAGGCGTCCATGAGGTCATGCATATAAAGCATTTAGCACCGTGGCAGATACGAGCCAGTGGGCCTGGAGAATGATTTACAAACGTGGGAGAGGCATGGCGTCCAGAAAACTAGCTCTGGGGTGTCTGAGATCAGTCACCTTGAGGTCCCTGGTGCAATCTGGGGCCATCAGAAGGGACTGCAAAGACCCAAAGGCAGAGGTAAAGGGAGAAAACGGGTCGTGGCCCCATTCTGACCGATACTGAACCTCCGGATTAATTCAGTTGTCTCTAGCTGGGGGCATAGGGAGGACGGGGGTCCCAGGGTGGGAGGGCACAGGTTTGTCATTGCTGCAGAGAATGTGTGTGGTGGAGGGGCTGAACTTCAGAGCAGGCCCGGGCTTCTGAGAATCTAGCCCTGGGAAGCAGTGTAAACACAAGAAACTCCCCGCGCCAGGGACTTTGATCCAAGGGTTTCGCATCAGGCCCTGGGTCGGGATCACAGCTGAACGGTTTACCAGCCGTGGGCCTGTGCACGATCCCATCAATGTTGTGAATGGTGGAGGCGGCCGCGGGCAGGAGGCCAGAACCAGAAAGGAACGGGATGTGGATGGGGGGAGGGGAGCTAGGACCACTCCCCCCGCGGGTGGGGGGGCTTGGGGACCTGGGATTTGTCCGCTCAGAGGAGGCGGCTCTCCCAGGGGCGGGCCCGGGATCGGGGGGCGCGAGCTGGCCCCCCTCCCCGCCTCATCCCCCTCGCCGCCCGCCCGCCCCGCCGCCGGAGGAGGGGCGGCCTCCCGCCCTCGCACCCGCCCGCGGGATCTCAGAGTCGCCGCCCCCGGCGCCGGGCTGCAGCCGCCAAGCCCCAGAAGAGAACCGACCGCCCAGACCGCGGGTCCCGGGGCTCCCTGGGCCACGCCAATCCCGGGGAGCCCCCCGACTGCCTCCCAGAGCAAAGTGGGGAAGGGGAGCTTAGCCCGCCACTGCCGCCTCCGAGCAGGCCGCCAGGTGAGCGCCGGGAAAGGTAGGGGACCGAGGTCGGGAGCCAAGCGTCAGTCCCGTTCTCGCCTGCAGCCTGAGCGCCCCGGGAAGGATTCCCGCGCCAGGCCCTGCCCGGAGGGGCGGGTCCCTGGGAGTCCCGTAACCCTCAGCTTCCCTTTCCCTGACCCTCCCGCGGCCTGAGGCTCCTTTAAACCCAAAGTTACACAAATGCACGTTAGAAAGCCCTAAATCTGGAAGGGCTTCGCTTTGAAAGTAGGTGTTCGAACGCCCAGGCTTCTCCACCCCTGCGCTCGTCCGCGGAGACCGCCATCCAAAACCCCTGCCAAACGCTGCAAGCCAACTCGTGGGCGCCACAGCCCGGGGAAGGCTAGGCCGCTTTTTACCGTTGCTGGGTTTTCTGTCTTCTGGCCTGCAGGCCCTTCGCAGAATCAGTGAATCAGAAGCCTCGGAGGGCGGTTTCTTGATTTAGCAACTTGGGCACATTATGTGTTTGGCCACAGCCGCAACTCTCGATTTCAATCTGCTGCTGCGATGTTACTTTTGCAGTGTTAGCGATTTGTTCTGCAGCCTTGGATATTGCCTCTTCAACTTTAGACAGCGTCTGTTTACTCCGTAGTTTGAAAGACAAATAGTATGCGTCTAGTTGTGAACTAAATAATACTTTGCAAATGTTCCAGTAATACACGACACTCAGACACGGAGAACACGGCTTTGCATGGAAAACAACACGCCTTTAAACCTCTCCCTCCCCACCGCCCCCAACCCCTGTCGGCCAAATACGTTTTTTTTTTTTTGTAATTACATTACTTTTCAAAACTGGCAAAAAGTAACTCACGATCGCTGCTGCCTCGTTTTAAACTTTTTCCGCTTCTGATTCCTTTGTTTCCTTTGGTGTCTATCGCCAAATCTTTAAAGCAGGTTTTTGAATTATTTCTTTCATCAGCTTTTAGGCGAGACATCCATGGGTCCCATGCTAAAATAGGAGACCACTTTCATCATCTCCATGGTTTTCCTCCTCTAGATAATCACCTCCCTGTACAGTCAGGGCATTACTTTTAAATTCTCTATTGGGTACTTTTCTAACATCAAATAGTTTTTTAAAACTTATATTGATTGTTCCATTAAATATACCTAATATCTGTGGACTCTCTTTTTGTAAGGCTTGGCTAAGGAGCTTCTTTTAAAAAATAGATCTTTAGGCCAGGCGCAGTGGCTTACGCCTGTAATCCCAGCACTTCGGGAGGCCGAGGTGGGAGGATCACCTGAGGTCAGGAGTTGGAGACCAGCCTGGCCAACATGAAACCCCATCTCTACTAAAAGTACAAAAATTATCCTGGCATGGTGGCGGGTGCCTGTAATCCCAGCTACTCAGGAAGCTGAGGCAGGAGAATCGCTTGAAGT
Source organism: Saguinus oedipus (assembly GCA_031835075.1). Taxonomy (NCBI): domain Eukaryota; kingdom Metazoa; phylum Chordata; class Mammalia; order Primates; family Cebidae; genus Saguinus; species Saguinus oedipus. Next base: position 41,864,475 of record CM063187.1, on the reverse strand, counting down.
GGAGGTTGCAGTGAACCTATAACGCACCACTGCATTCCAGCCTAGGCGACAAGAGCAAGACTCCATCTCAAAAAAAAAAAAAGTGTATGTATATCTCATATATGTTACATATCTGTTGCCCAGGCTGGAGTGCAGGGTTGTGATCATGACTCACTACAGCTTTGACCTCCTGGGATCAAGAGATCCTCCCACCTCAGCCTCCTGAGTAACTGGGGCCCTAGGCACACACCCCAAACCCCACTAATTTTTGTATTTTTTGTGGATATGGGGTTTTGCGGTGTTGCCCAGGCTGGTCTCAAACACCTGGACTCAAGCCATCCGCCCGTCTCCGCCATCAAAAGTCCTGGGATTACAGGTGTGAGCCACTGGCGCCCAAACAAAAAAGATATATTTTTAAAGAAACATTTTTGTATTTGTGTAAATGTTCATTTCTCCAATTCCAGTCAAGTTCTATATATGGCTTACAAATCAAATAGAAAAGTTTGCATTAACTTTTTTTCTGTGATAAAAGTAATACAATCTCTTTTGGAAAAATGGAAAAGGCAGTGTTTTAGATTAAAAGAGATGAATGAGACTGGGCGCAGTGGTTCATGCCTGTAATCCCAGCACTTTGGGAGGCCGAGGCGGGTGGATCATGAGGTCAAGAGATCGAGATCATCCTGGTCAATATGGTGAAACCCCGTCTCTACTCAAAATACAAAAAATTAGCTGGGCATGGTGGCACATGCCTGTAATCGCAGCTACTCAGGAGGCTGAGGCAGGAGAATTGCCTGAACCCAGGAGGCGGAGGTTGTGGTGAGCCGAGATCCCGCCATTGCATTCCAGCCTGGGTAACAAGAGCGAAAATCTGTCTCAAAAAAAAAAAAAAAAAAAAGAAAGAAATGAGTGAGACCTGACCACCCCCAGTGGTGTTTGAGCCTCTGTGGGGATCTTGTTAGGAGGAAATAGCCACAGAAGACCCACTAGAGACAGGGAAATTGTATTGATGTCAGAATGGATTTCTCTTTGTGGTGTTAAGAAGGATCACCTTTTAAACCCACAGGTTGCCTTTATTCTTAGGAGATTCATTAGGAAGTATTGAAGAGTAGTTCATCAACACTGCCTGGTGCAGTGATTCACGCCTGTAATCCCAGCACTTTGGGAGGCTGAGGTGGGTGGATGACCTGAGGTCAGGAGTTTGAAACTAGCCTGGCCAACATGCTGAAACCTCATCTCTACAAAAATGCAAAACTTAGCAGGATGTGATGGCAGGTACCTGTAATCCCAGCTACTCGGGAGGCTAAGGCAGGAGAATCACTTGAACCCGGGAGGTGGAGGTTGTAGTGAACTGAGATCATGCCATTGCACTCCAGCCTGGGTGACAAGAGCAAAACTCTGTCCAAAAAAAAAAAAAAGAGAGCAAGAAAGAGAGCACAAAGATGGCAAAACCTGGAGCATATAGTGATGTTCATTTGATTACTCTTTCAACTTGTCTATATAATGAAATTTCACTGTAAAAATTGGGGAAAATAAAGTAAGATCCTTTTGAAACAAAGAGACAGAAGACATGTATACCATAGCATAAACTATGGAGTCCTGTATACCAGAATTCAAACACCAGCAGGTTTTTTTTTCCTTTGAGATGGGGTGTCACTCTGTCATCCAGGCTGCAGTGCAGTGGCATCATCACAGCTCACTGCAGGCTTGACCTCCTGGGTTCAAGCGATTCTCCTGCCTCAGCCTCCCAAGTAGCTGGGACTACAGGCGCGCACCACCACACCCGGCTAATTTTTGTATTTTTAGTAGAGATGGGGTTTCACCATGTTGGCCAGGCTGGTCTCGAACTCCTGACCTCAGGTGACCCACCTGCCTTGGCCTCCCAAAGTGCTGGGATTCCAGGCGTGAGCCACCGCACCCGGCCTAGCTTTTATTTTGTTTTGTTTTCTTTCTGTTATTCTTTTTCCTTGGTCCCACTTTACAAAACCCGCCATTCTCTTACTACCCAGTGGGGGTCTCAGTCCGTTTTGTGGGATGGAGGCTCATTATTCAGGAATCTTAACTAAAAGCCCATTAGATCTATAACGAAGTTTGTTGTAATTTTGTGTTTTGACATGGCTGTGTTGCCTCTTTGCTCAGTGACTGTGCGCACGTTGCTTCCCTCCTCCAAGCCTCAGTTTCCACATGTGCCTACTTCGTGGAGTGCTTTGAAGCTTCTGTGAGATTTTGTAAAGCACTTCCCACATGCCTGGAGCAAAGTAAGTGCTCAGTTAACAGTAGCTGTCAGTATTTTGTGAAGGCACTTCCTTAACTATCACAGCCTGCTCACCTCTGACTAACGCTGTTAACATAACTGGTGCATCTGGCTCCTTCCTTTTTCTTTTCCTTTTCTTTTCCTTTTTTTTTTTTAATTGAGACAAGGTCTCACTTCCACCCAGGCTGGAGTGCAGTGGCACAGTCTCAGCTCACTGCAGCCTCAGCTTCCTAGGCTCAAGTGATCCTCCCACCTAAGCCTCCCGAGTAGCTGGGACCGCGAGCACACACCACCCGGCCCAGATAATTTTTTTAATGTTGTTTGTATGTTACCCAGGCTGGTCTGAAACTCTCGTGCTCAAGCCATCCTCCTGCCTTGGCTTCCTAAACTGCTGGAATCACAGGCTTGAGCCACCGTGCCCAGTCACCACTCTTTTTCTAGGGATAGATTTGGAACTTGGTATTTTCTTTTTCCTTTTGAAAATTCGTCGAACGATTGTGCCAGAGGTTCAGTTTTTGTCCTGCTGTGTTTCGCCTTGTTATTTCCTAAGCACGCCTGTCCTTATCCCACATTCTTCTAGTCTCTGGTCGCAGCAGATGGAGGTGCCCACGTGGACTCCTCCATCCCATAGCTGGGCGTTCCATGCTAATCATAGCAACTCCTCACAGTGGCAGCAAACATTTGTCAAGGGCCAGGCCATTATCTCGTGAAATTTCCCCACAACCGTGAGGGAAAGGGATTATTAGAGGTCCACCCTCTCTGTTCCAAAACTCTTGGAACCAGATACATTTGGGAATCTAAACTTTGAACTTTTTTTTTTTTTGAGATGGCGTCTTCTCTGTCCCCGAGGCTAGAGTGCAGTGGCCCCATCTCTGCTCACTCTATCCACCATCTCTCAGGTTCAAGCCATCCTCCTGCTTCAGCCTACCAAATACCTGGGATTATAGGCACACACCACCATGCCCAGCTAATTTTTGTATTTTAGTAGAGATGAGGTTTCACCATGTTGACCAGGCTGGTCTTGAACTCCTGACCTCAAGTGATCCACTCACCTCGGCCTCCCAAAGTGCTGGGATTACAGGCGAGAGCCACCGTGCTCAGCCTAGACTTTGAATATTAAGCAAGTCGTACAGAGCCCATTTGATATGTTACACTAGACCCCTGGTAGGGCTGAGGAGCATTTGTGTGATCAAACACTAATATGCCTTCAGTGAGGTGCAGGTTCATTCTCAGGGACAGCCAAAGACTACACCAAACCTTATGACAGCTCAGCTCAAGTCAGCTCCTGCCACCAAGTGGGTCTGGGAAAAGCGTTTCATTTTCTGAGCTTTTGAACACGCAGATTGTGGATGAGAGATGTAGGCTTGCACATTTCCCATCTTGCAGAGGGGACATCCTCACACACACAGAGAGAGAAAGGGCCGGGCATGGTGGCTCACACCTGTAATCCTAGCACTTTGGGAGGCCGAGGTGGGCAGATCATTTGAGGTCAGGAGTTCGAGACCAGCCTGGCCAACATGGTGAAACCCCATCTCTACTAAAAATGCAAAAATTAGCTGGGCATGGTGGTGTGTGCCTGTGGTCCCAGCTGTAGAGAAGGCTGAGGCAAGAGGATCGATTTAGTGCAGGAGATGGAGACTACAAGGAGCTATGATTGCACCAATGCACTCCAGCCGGGGCAACACAGTGAGACCCTGTCTCAAAAACAAAATGTTTTTTTTTTGTTTCTTTTCATAATCATTCATGTTCTGGGTACTTGTGGCTTATTCCTTATTTTGTATGTGTATTATTTATAATATTTGTATTTGTATTATTTGTATTATTGTGCTATGTAGTAGTCCATCTTATCTTTTTTTTTTTTTTGAGGTGGAGTTTCGCTCTTGTTACCCAGGCTGGAGTGCAATGGCGCGATCTCGGCTCACCGCAACCTCCGCCTCCTGAGTTCAGGCAATTCTCCTGCCTCAGCCTCCTGAGTAGCTGGGATTACAGGCATGCGCCACCATGCCCAGCTAATTTTTTAAATATTTTTAGTAGAGGGGGGTTTCACCATGTTAATCAGGGTGGTCTCGATCTCTTGACCTCGTGATCCACCCACCTCGGCCTCCCAAACTGCTGGGATTACAGGCTTGAGCCACCACGCCCGGCCCATCTTATCTTATTAATGACTTACTTGTATGTGCAACAGTGGACGGGCATCTGGGACATTTCCAGTCTGAAGCTGTTAGGAACAGTACCACTATGAGTGTTCTTGATGTTTCCTGGCTCTGGGGTGGAATTGCTGGGTCGTGGGGCAGGAAAACTTTCATTTTTACCTCAGTAAAAAATGTCCAGTGGGCTGGGCACAGTGGCTTATGCCTATAATCCCAGCACTTTGGGAGGCCAAGGTGGGCAGATCATTTGAGGTCAGGAGTTCAAGACCAGCCTGGCCAACATGGTGAAACCCTGCCTCTATAAAAATACAAAAATTAGCTGGGCATGATGGCACGTGCCTATAATCCCAGCTACTTGGGAGACTGAGGCACAAGAATCACTTGAACCTGAAAGGCAGAGGTTGCAGTGAGCTGAGATCACGCCACTGCACTTCAGCCTGGACAAAAGAATGAGACTTAGTCTCAAAAAAAAAAAAAAAAAAAAGTCCAACAGTTTCCAAAGTGATTCCAAACGGATTCCACCAGGAATGTATGGGAGTTCTCTTTGATAGTATTTTTAGTGAATTGCAGTGACATTGCACTGTTTTGTTTGCTCTTTTCTTTTTTTTTTTTGAGACAGGGTCTCACTCTGTCACCTGGGCTGGAGTGCTGTGGCAGGATCTTGGCTCACTGTAACCTCAGCTTCTGGGCTCAAGAGATCCTTCCACCTCAGCCTCTCAAATAACTGGGACTCCACACACCCGCCACTGTGCCTGCTAATTTTTTTGTAGAGACGGGGGGCAGGGACGGTCTCACTATGTTGCCCAGGCTTGTCTTGAACTCGTGGGCTCAAGCGATCGTCCCATCTCAGCCTCCCGAAGTGCCGGGATTACAGGCGTGAGCCATCGCACCCGGATGTACATTTGCCTTTGCACTGTCAAGGTGGAAACATCTACAGTCTGTTCTGTTTCCATATTTAAGCCCTACATGCTATAACTGCAAAGTTTGCAGTGCTTTTTGAAAGCTGCTTTTTTGAGGTGTAATTTACATACCAAAAAATTCAGCCCTTTGAAAGTGGACAACTTCGTGGTTTTTAGTGATTTTATAGAGTTGTGCAACCATCACCACCGTGACAAAAAGCATCTTGATCACCCCCAAAATATCCCTCGTGCCTATTTGCAGTCACTCTGTTCCCAGCCTAGCCCCAAGCAACTACTAATCTACTTTCTGATCAAATAGATCTGTCTTTTCTGGTCATTTCATAGAAGAACTTCATATAAGATGTGGCCTTCTGCGTCTGGCCTCTTTGATGTAGCATATTGCTTTGGGTTTTTTCAGACTGTAGCACATTTATTCCTTTTTATTGCTGAACAATATTCTATTTTGTGGAATTTTCTGTTGGTACATTTTATTTCTCCATTCATCAGCTGATAGACATTTGGAGTATTTCTGAATGTATAACGCTGCTATGAATGCTCGCATATGAGTGTTTGCATGGAGGAAGGAGGTAATGTTTTCATTTCTCTTGGATAATCTAGTCATAGAATTGCTGGATCTCATGTAAGTTTGTTTAACTTTTTTTTTTTTGAGACAGAGTTTTGCTTTGTTGCCCAGGCTGGAGTGCAATGGCATGATCTCAGCTCACTGCAACCTCTGCCTCCTGGGTTCAAGTGATTCTCCTGCCTCAGCCTCCCGAGTGCTTGGGGTTACAGGCATGCGCCATCACGCCTGGCCAATTTTGTATTTTTAGTAGAGATGGGGGTTTCTCCATGTTGGTCAGGCTGGTCTTGAACTCCCGACCTCAAGTGATCCACCCACCTTGGCCTCTCAAAGAGTTGGGATTACAGGCATGAACCACCGCACCAAGCTTAGAGACAGGGTCCTATTCTGTCACCCAGGCTGGAGTGTGGTGGTGCATTCATAGCTCACTGCAGCCTGGAACTCCTGGACTCAGGCGATCCTCCTGCCTCGGCTTCCCAAAACCCTGAGATGACAAGTGTGAGCCACTACACGTTTCTGTTTGTTTTTGAGACAGAGTCTTGCTGTGTCACCCAGGCTGTAGTGCAGTGGTGCAATCTGGGCTCACTGCAACCTCCTCCTCCCAGTTCAAGCGGCTCTCCTGCCTCAGCTTCCCGAGTAGCTGAGATTACAGGCATCCAGCACCATGCCCGGCTAATTTTTGTGTTTTCAGTAGAAACAGGGTTTCACCGTGTTGGCCAGGCTGGTCTCAAACTCCTGACCTAAGGCCTCCCAAAGTGCTGCGATTACAGGCGTGAGCTACCATGCCTGGTAGCTTTTAAAGAAACTAATGGTTTTCCAAGGTGGCTGTACATTTTATATCCCAACCAGTGAAGTCTGAGGGTTCCAGTTTCTTCATGTCCTTGACTACACCTGTCAGCATCATCAGTTTGAATAATGGCCAGAGTAGTGGGTGTTATTTGAATAATAGCCGGGGTAGTGGGTCAAGTACTGTCGCTTTGTGAATTTAATTGGCATGTCCCAGCTGGGCATGGTGGCTCACACCCATAATACCAGCACTTTGAGAGTTCAAGGCAGGAGGATCCCTTGATTCCAGTTCAAGACCAGCCTGGGCAATATAGGGACACTCCATCTCTAGAGAAAATTTTATTTTTTTATTTATTTATCTATTTTTTTTCTGAGACAAGAGTTTCGCTCTTGTTACCCAGCCTGGAGTGCAATGGCGCGATCTCGGCTCACCACAACCTCCGCCTCCTGGGTTCAGGCAATTCTCCTGCCTCAGCCTCCCGAGTAGCTGGATTACAGGCACGCGCCACCATGCCCAGCTAATTTTTTGTATCTTTAGTAGAGACGGGGTTTCACCATGTTGACCAGGATGGTCTCGATCTCTTGACCTCGTGATCCACCCGCCTCGGCCTCCCAAAGTGCTGGGATTACAGGCTTGAGCCACCGTGCCCGGCCAGAAAATTTTAAAATTAGCTGCGTGTGGTAGTGGGTGCATCTGTAGTCCCAGCTACTGGGGAGGCTGAGGTGGGAGGATCACTTGAGCCCAGGAGGTTGAGACTGCAGTGAGCAAGATCATGCCACCGCACTCCAGCTGGAGCAACAGAGCAAGACCCAACTTAAAAAAAATAGCATTTTCCTAATGACTCATGATGTGTAGCACCACTTCACGTGCTTATTATGCATATATGTATGTTCTCTGGTGAAATATCTACTCAAATCTTTGGTCCTTTTTTTTTTTTTTTTTTGAAATGGAGTTTTACTCTTATTGCCCAGGTTGGAGTGCAGTGGCGTGATTTCAGCTCACTCCAACATCCGCCTCCCAGGTTCAAGCGATTCTCTTGCCTCCCATGTACCTGGGATTACAGACTAATTTTTGTATCTTTAATAGAGATGGGTTTCACCATGTTGGCCAGGCTGGTCTCGAACTCTTTTTGAGACAGAGTTTCACTCTTGTTACCCAGGCTGGAGTGCAATGGCGTGATCTCGGCTCACCGCAACCTCCGCCTCCTGGGTTCAGACAATTCTCCTGCCTCAGCCTCCTGAGTAGCTGGGATTACAGGCACACGCCACTATGCCCAGCTAATTTTTTGTATTTTTAGTAGAGACGGGGTTTCACCATGTTGACCAAGATGGTCTCGATCTCTTGACCTCGTGATCCACCTGCCTCGGCCTCCCAAAGTGCTGGGAGGCTTGATCCACCACGCCCAGCCTGGTCTCAAACTCTTGACCTCAAATAATCCACCTGTAACCAGGTCACAGTATGGGACGGGGCTTAGCTCCCCGCTCCATTTAATGTGCCCCAGGTTCTTGGGCTCCCTTGCCCCAGGAATGGGAGAGAGGCCCTGGCCACGGTGAACTTACCGGTTAAATAAATATCAGACCCAAAGAGTTTTGAAGAGAGCGATTTATTAGGCAAAGAGAGAAGTAGAGAGAGCTCCCATGATGTTGTGGGAGGGGATCCGGAGAAGGAGTCCGTGCAGGCAAGAGGCAGTGGGGTTTTAACTTTGAAGTTATACCCGCCCTATTCATGTTCTTTTCCAATAAGAGGAGTTCTTTCAGACTTCCTCTGGAGTGATTGATGTTTGACTCTGAGCCCAGATTGGTTGCTTGGGACCACAACAGAGTCCCTCCTTCCAGGGCTTTTGGCGGGCTTTCTGAACAAAGGAAGCTCACCTGGAATTTTACCTAGCCCTCTAGCCTGAGAAAGTTAGACATAAGAACTCTGGGTTTCTGGATGGGGAGGTGGATGGAGGCATGGCGCTGGGAAGCTCTTGCCTTGGAAACCACGCCCCTTGTGGTCCCAGGGAGAGAAGTTAACATAGTCCCTCACACCCACCTTGGCCTCCCAAAGTGCTGGGATTATAGGCGTCAGCCACTGCTCCCAGCTTTTGATCCACTTTTTAACTGGTTTACTCGTTGAATTTTAAGAGTTCTTTATATATTCTATATGCAAGTCCTTTATCATATCTATAATGTGCAAGTGTAAAAGTTTTAACTTATGATAATGTCTGGTTTATCCATTTTTTCTTTTATGAATCATAGTTTTGGTGTTGGATCTAAAAAATCTCTGCTTAACGCAAGATCATGAGATTTTCTCCTGTTTTCTTCTCAAAGTTTTATAGTTTTAATTCTTAAATTTAGATGTATGATTAATTTCAAGTTGATTCTGGTATGAGGTAATGGTCTAAATCCATCTTTTTGCATATAGATTTCCACTTGTCCCAGCACCATTTGTTGAAGAGTCCTTTTCCCATGAAAACCCGTAAGTAAAGCCAGTGTAAAGAGAATGCCCCTAGCCTCCAGGCCAAAAGGATTCCTTTTTAGTGAACTTCATCAAATGGCTGTAACACAGATACAGTTTTATGTTTTTCCTAGAGTTTCTCATAGCTTTAATTTTTTCCCTTTTGAAAGAAGCATTTTTCTTTTTTTTCTTTTTTTTCTTTTTTTTTTGAGACGGAGTTTCACTCTTGTTACCCAGGCTGGAGTGCAATGGCGCAATCTCGGCTCACTGCAACCTCCACCTCTTGGGTTTGGGCAATTCTCCTGCCTCAGCCTCCCGAGTAGCTGGGATTACAGGCACGCGCCACCACGCCCAGCTAATTTTTTGTATTTTTAGTAGAGACGGGGTTTCACCATGTTGACCAGGATGGTCTCGATCTCTTGACCTCGTGATCCACCCGCCTCGGCCTCCCAAAGTGCTGGGATTACAGGCGTGAGCCATAACTCACCCAATTCATTTCTTGGAATTTCTTTTTCTTCTTGTAGATATTCTTCCTTTTATAGTATCCTATAGAACATCTCTGCAAACCTAAGTGTTCCCAGGACTAGCTACATCATTTGCAGGGCCCACTGCAAAATGAAAATGCAAGACCCCTTGTTCAGAAATAATTAAGAACATTGAGGCCAGACTCGGTGGCTCAGGCCTGTAATCCCAGCACTTTGGGAGGCTGAGGTGGGAGAATCACTTCAGGCCAAGAGTTGGAGACCAACCTGGGCAACATAGTAAGACCCCCATCTCCACACACACACATTTTTTTTTTTTAATTTAAAAAAGAATGCTGGCCAGGCATAGTGGCTCAGACCTATCCCAGCACTTTGAGAGGCTGAGGCGGTTGGATCACCTGAGGTCAGGAGTTCAAGACCAGCCTGACCAACATGGTGAAACTCCATCTCAACTAAAAATACAAAATTTAGCCGGGCGTGATAGCACATGGCTGTATTCCCAGCTACTTGGAAGGCTGAGACAGGAGAATCACTTGAACCCAGGAGTAGAGGTTGCAGTGAGCTAAGATCATGCCACTGCACTCCAGCCTGGGTGACAGAGCAAGACTGCAGCTCGAATGAGTATGAATGAATGAATAAATGAATAAATAATAAATAAAAAGAATGTGGAGGCTAGGCACAGTGGCCCACGCCTGTAATTCTAGCACTTTGAGAGGCTGAGGTGAGCAGATTGCCTGAAGTCAGGAGTTCAAAATGAGCCTGGCCAACATGGTGAAACCCCGTATCTATTAAAAATACAAAAATTGGCTGGGCATGGTGGTTCACACCTGAAATCCCAGCACCTTGGGAGGCCAAGACGAGCAGATCACCTGCAGTCAGGAGTTCGAGATCAACCTGGCCAACATGGTGAAACCTTGTCTCTAATAAAAATCCCCAAATTAGCCAGATGTGGTGGCTCGCACCTATAATCCCAGCTACTCAGGAGGCTGAGGTAGGAGAATCGCTTGAACCCAGGAGGCAGAGGTTGCAGTGAGCCAAGATTGTGCCACTGCATTCCAGCCTGGGCAACAGCAGCAGAGTGAGACTCCATCTCAAAAAAAAAAAAAAAGTAGAAATAGCAGCTACATAGTCGGGCCCAGTGGTTCCTACCTGTAATCCCCTGTAATCCTAGCACTTTGGGACGCCAAGGTGGGAGGATCGCTTGAGCCCAGGAGTTGGAGACCAGCCTGGGCAACATAGTCAGATCCCATTTCTATTTTAAAATTATATATATTTTTAAAACAGAAATAGCAGATACAAGGAGCAGCCACTCCTCCTAAGCCTAAAATAGCCGAGAAAGATGAGAGGCCCAGGCTGAGACCCTGACCTTGCTGGCGTATTCTTGGCCATGGCTCAAGGAAGGACAAAGGCAACTCTGTGGTGCGGCCCACTGGAATGCGGAGAAGTCCATCCAGTAGGATGCTGGGGAAAGCAGCGCACAGGGCAGTGTCTCAGCTGAGGTGGGTGCTGCTGACTGCCATGTTGCAGGAGCCATGTGCCAGAGAAACTTACTGACATAAAGAAATCACACGCACGTGGGAGTCGGAGGCTGGAGAAGCGTGCTTGCTGCAGGAGTAGCTGTCCTGCAGAAGCCAAGTCTGGAAACGAAGCCAAAGCCTTTCCTCCTGCAACGTCTCTCCGGCGCCCTCTACTGAAAAAATTTAGCATCATGTCAGTCAGCAAAGGAAAAAGATTTAAAGGGCCAAATTCTTTTTTTTTCCTTTTTTTAAGACGGAGTTTCGCTCTTGTCCAGGTGGAGTGCAGGTGTGAACCACTGTGCCCGCCCCCGCCCCCCCTTTTTTTTCTTTTTAATAGCGTCCCTGGGTGGGCTAGAACCAAACTCCAGTTTCGCTTAAAACAATGAGGTCGTAGATTGATAACTGGCACACTATATGATTCCATTTACATGAAATTATAGAAAAGAAAAATCGATGCTGGACGTGGTGGCTCACGCCTGTAATCCAAGCACTTTGGAGGCCAAGGAGGAGGGATCACCTGAGGTCGGGAGTTCAAGACCAGCCTGATCAACATGGTGAAACCCCATCCTTATTTAAAAAAAAAAAGAAAGAAAGAAAAGAAAAATCGAATTTATAGTAACAGAAAGCAGCCGGGCGCAGTGGCTTATGGCTCATGCCTGTAATCCCAGCTCGTTGGGAGGCCGAGGTGGGTGGATCACTTGACCTCAGGAGTTCGAGACCAGCCTGACCAACATGGTGAAACCCTGTCCCTACTAAAAATGCAGAAATTAGCCAGGCGTAGTGGCACACACCTGTAGAGAATTGCTTGAGCCCCGGAAGTGGAGGTTGCAGTGAGCTCAGATCACGCCACTGCACTCCAGCCTGGATGACAGAGTGATATTCCCTCTCAAAAAACTAAAGAAGAAGAAGAATTTAAAAAGAAAAATAAAAGTTCTGAAGAAGTAGAAGAAAGGAAGAAGAATTAAAATTAAAAAAAGAAAAAGAAAAATTCCAAAGCTGTTGTTGATAAAATTAATAAAAATGAATTAAGGCCGGGTGCGGTGGCTCAGGTCTGCAAACCCAGCACTTTGGGAGGCCAAGGTGGGAGGATTACTTGAGGTCAGGAGTTCAAGACCAGCCCGGCCAACATGGTGAAACCCCCATCTCTACTAAAAATACAAAAACTCAGCCTGGCGTGGTTGTGTTCACCTGTAATCCCAGTTACTCGGAAAGCTGAGGCAGGAGAATCACTTGAACCCAGGAGGCGGAGGTTGCAGTGAGCTGTGATCGCGCCACTGCACTGCAGCCTGGGCAACAGAGCAAGATTCTGTCTCAAAAAAAAAAAGTGCATTATTTGGTTTATTTCCAAAGGTACACATTTTAGCTGGACAGACCACGTGAAAATAGAAATGTCTAAGGAGCGCCAGCTGTTCAAGTCTCTCCACTTCAGCTGCTAGACTAGGATGGAAGAAGCCTCAGATGACCCAGCCCATCCACCATCTGACGGCAGAGGCATGAGTTTCCTAAGTGAGGACCGCATAGCTGATCCCAGTCCAGAGCCATAAAAAAAAAAAAAAAAAAAAAAGAATAATGGCTTATTATAAATATAGTCCAGCAAAAGTATACTCTGGGTGAACCAAAAACAAACTGGTATCATGATTCACAGAGGTATTTTTTTGTGCAGAATTTTCCAGGCAATATAAAAAGGTCTCTGGCCTCAAAAAAAACTATACAATTTGAGAATCTGCTGCGGAGATACTTAAAAGCTAACTTAATCATTTTCACAGATTCTTATATTTTAAAATAGTCCCATCTTCTGTTTGATGACTCTGAGGAAAGTTTTTGGACATCTTGTTGTTCCCTTCCATGGACTAGTAGCTCTGCGTTTCTTGCTTTAATCAGGGTTAGCAAATGTTGGGGGTTTTGGTGTGTGTTCCGTTTTGTTGCTGGTGGTGGCGTTTTGTTTGTTTTTGGTTTTGAAGATAGAGTCTCACTCTGTCACCCAGGCTGGAGTGCAGTAGTGCAGTCATAGCTCGAACTCCTGGCCACAAGTGATCCTCTCACCTCAGCCTCCCGAGTATCTGGGACTACAAGCGCACATCGCCAGGTCCAGCTAACTTTTTTTTTTTTTAATCTGACACAGAGTTTTACTCTATGCCCAGGCCGAAGTACAATGGCGCAATCTCGGCTCACTACAACCTCCACCTCCTGGGTTCAAGTGATTCTCCTGTCTCAGCCTCTCAAGTAGCTGGGATTACAGGCAGGTGCCACCGCGCCCAACTAATTTTTGTATTTTTAGTAGAGAAGGGTTTCACCCTGTTGGCCAGATGGTCTCGAACTTCTGACCTCAGGTGATCCACCCACGTTGGCCTCCCAAAGTACTGGGATTACAGGCGTGAGCCACCGCACCCAGCCCATTATTCTTTTCAGCTAATGCTACTTAACAGACCACTGAAGACATAGTGACTTAAAAAACAGTAATTATTATTATCATTATTATTTTTTTTTTTGAGACGGAGTTTCGCTCTTATTACCCAGGCTAGAGTGCAATGGCACGATCTTGGCTCACTGCAACCTCCACCTCCTGGGTTCAGGCAGTTCTCCTGCCTCAGCCTCCTGAGTAGCTGGGATTACAGGCATGCACCACCGTGCCCAGCTAATTTTTTGTATTTTTTTTTTTTTTTTTTTTTGAGATGGAGTCTCGCTCTAGTTACCCAGGCTGGAGTGCAATGGCGCGATCTCGGCTCACTGCAACCTCTGCCTCCTGGGTTCAGGCAATTCTCCTGCCTCAGCCTCCTGAGTAGCTGGGATTATAGGCATGCGCCACCATGCCCAGCTAATATTTTGCATTTTCAGTAGAGACGGGGTTTCACCTTGTTGACCAGAATGGTCTCCATCTCTTGACCTCATGATCCATCCGCCTTGGCCTCCCAAAGTGCTGGGATTACAAGCGTAAGCCACCACGCCCGGCCAGTAATTATTATTTTATTATGTGTTCTGGCTCTGGGGACTGCCTGGGTTCAGCTAAGCGGTCCTCACTTAGGAGCTCTTAGGCCGTTGCTGTCAGATGATGGCTGGGGCTTGGTCATCTGAGGCTTCCTCACTCCTACGTCTAGCACCTGGGATGAAGAAACTCACACAGCTGGGAGCTGGAACATCTGGCTCCTCCCAGGCATTTCTGTCCATATAGCCTCTCCAGCATCGTAACTTCAAAGGCAGCGAGACGGACAGTGGTTCAGGCAGTGGTGTGCTGGAGCAGGCTTGCATGGTTCAAGCTGATTGTGCACATCTCTTTCCCATCCATTTCATCGCCACAGTTCAGGGATTTCACATCAGTAGCTTGCAATAAGCTACAGTGTGCTGCTTTCTTAAACCACAGAAAGAGGCCAGGCACAATGACTCACGCCCTAATCCCAATAGGGGATTGGAAGGCCGAGGCCAGTGGATCAGCTGAGCTCAGGAGTTTGAGACCAGCCTGGCCAACATGGCAGATCTTCATCTCTACTAAAAATACAAAATTTAGCATGATGAAACTATGTATGTACTAAAAGCACAAAACTCAAGATGGGCACATGTATGTAATTCCAGCTACTTGGGAGGCTGAAGCACAGGAATCTTTTGAACCTAGGAGGTAGAGGTTGCAGTAAGCCGAGATTGTACCACTGCACTTCAGCCTGGATGACAGAGCAAGATTCTGTCTAAAAAAAAAAAGCCAGGGCTGGTGGCTCACTCCTGTAATCCCAGCACTTTGCAGGGGCTAGGTGGATAGATCACCTGAGGTCAGGAGTTTGAGACCAGCCTGGCGAACATGGCAAAACTCCATCTCTAAAATTTTGTAAAAATAAAAAGTTTAACCGGGCATAGTGGCGGGCACCTGTAATCCCAGCTACTCGGGAGGCTGAGGCAGGAGAATCACTTGATCCCTAGAGGCGGTGGTTGCAGTGAGCCGAGGTCAGGCAATTGCACTCTAGTCTGGGCAACAGAGCAGGACTCTGTCTCCAAAGAAAAAAGCCCACAGAAAGCAACATATGCTATAAACCCAAGCTCTTTTTCCTGCCCTAGAGAGCCACTTGTTAAACATCTAGCAGCACACCCCTGGACTGACTGTGCTCCAAAAGCACGTATTAGGAAGACAGTCAGGAAGAGGCTGCACACGCTATGATCCAGACTCAGAAATCGCTTAACAGGCTGGGCACATGGCTCTCACCTGTAATCCCAGTACTTTGGGAGGCAGAGGCAACAGGATTACTTGAGACCAGCCTGGGCAACCTACGGAGACCCCCCCACCCCAATCTCTAGAAAAGAATTATAAAACTTAGCTGGGCATGGTGGCATGTGTCTGCTGTCCCAGCTACTCAGGAGGCTGAGTTGGGAGGATCGCTTGAGCGCAGGAGTTGAGGCTGCAGTGAGCCATAATCACATCACTACACTCCAGCCAGGCAAGAGAGAGAGAGAATGAAATCCCTTATCAGTGTCACTTCTGCAGTGCTCTGAAAGTCGAGGTAGTCACAAAGGCCTACCCAGTGCCCAGGAGGGAATGTGGACCCCACAGTCGTTAGCAGTAGTGAACTGAAAGAGCATGTCAGATAGGAAATGATATCCTAGCCACTTTTGGAAAATATGGTCTGCTATAGCATCCTGGGTCCCTCCCGAGTAGCTGAGTACCAATAGCATTTCCCAGTCACTCTGACTGCCAAGTAACATTCCTCCAAACACACACACTCCCAAAAACCCTGGAAGCAGGCAGTACCAGGCCCTACTTGTCCTATTGTGTCCCAGCCAGTAGTTTGCATTCAGTCTTGCAGTGTGTACTTTTCAACCTTTCCTGAAATCAGCCAGAAGCCCCACTCAGGTTTATTCTCCAAAATAAACCTGTCTTTTGACTGTTGAGCTGCTTTTCGTGTTTCTCTTCTCCTTCCTTTTTTTTTTTTTTTTTTTTTTTTTTGAGATAGTTTTACTCTTGTTGCCCAGGCTGGAGTGCAGTGGTACAGTCTCAGCTCACCACAACCTCTGCCTCCTGGGTTCAAGTGATTCTCCCACCAGCCTCCCAAGTAGCTGGGACTACAGGAACGTGCCACCGTGCCTGGCTAATTTTTGTATTTTTAGTAGAGATGGGGTTTCACCCTGTTGTCCATCTGGGTTTCATCATGTTGTCCAGGCTGGTCTCAAACTCCTGACCTCAGGTGATCTTCCTGCCTTGGTCTCCCAAAGTGCTGGGATTACAGGCATAAGCCACCAGGCCAGTCCCCATACAATCATTTTATATAGTTTGTATGGTGTAGCTGAGGGCTCATATGGTACATTTCTTGACCATCTCTGCTCCCTGGTGAAGTCTGGCTGTCCCCTTTGGGCGGGGGGCCCATCCCCCAGTCCCAGATATCCTCCTTTTGCCAGTGGGAACATACTCCTAAGAAGAGCAAGAACTGGCCTGGCCAGGTCAGGAATTCAAGACCAGCCTGACGAACATAGTGAAACCCCAACTCTACTAAAAATTTTAAAAAAATTAGCTGGGCATGGTGGTGTGTACCTATAATCACAGCTACTCAGGAGGCTAAGGCAGGAGAATCGGTTGAACCAGGGAGACGGAGGTTGCGGTGAGCCGAGATGGTGCCACTGCACTCCTGGGTGACAGAGTGAGACTCCATCTCAAAGAAAAAAAAAGAGCAGGAACTAAGATGAACTCCGAGGAACTAAACTCTGGTGAATATCACACCCATGCCAGGTGGGCCGGTAGACTTGTTTATAAACCTCAGGGAATTATTTATATATATTTATTTTCAAGGGGCAGAGTCGCTCTGTCACCCAGGCTGAAGTGCAGTGAGTGGTGTGATCTTGGCTCACTGCAACCTCTGCCTCCCAGGTTCAAGCACCATGCCTCAGTGAACCATTAATGCAACTCATAATCACCTGGAGAAAAATACAGCCTGGTCTTTGTAAAGTCTGTCTCCATAACTTCATTCTTTCTGCAGTAGAAATTGATGTCAGGCGCTGGGCATGGTGGCTCACAGCTGTGGAAATTAATACTTTTTCTATATATTTTTTATATCTTTTTCTTCTATCTTCCCTAGACTGCTCAGAAGGAGAAAATTAATATTAAAAAAAATTTAATGGCCAGGTGTGGTGGCTCATGCCTGTAATCCCAGCACTTTGGGAGGCCAAGATGGGCAGACCACGAGGTCGGGCGTTCAAGACCAGCATGACCAACATGGTGAAACCCTGTCTCTGCTAAAAATACAAAAAATTAGCTGGGCATGGTGGTACACACCTGTAATCCCAGCTACTCAGGAGGCTGAGGCAGGAGAATCACTTGAAGCTAGGAGGTGGAGGTTGCAGTGAGCTGAGATCATGTCATTGCACTCCAGCCTGGGCAACAGAGTGAGACTCCTTCTCAGAAAAAAAAAAGAAAAATTAACATTAAGCACTAAATTATGCTAGTTGCTATTATTATGACACATCGTTTTTTAAAAGTGACAGCAACTATTTTATTATTATTATTATTTGAAGCAGAGTCTTGCTCTGTCACCCAGGCAGGAGTGCAGTGGCACGATCTTGGCTCACTGCAACCTCTGTCTCCTGGGTTCAAGTGATTCTCCTGCTTCAGCCTCCTGAGTAGCTGGGATTACAGGTGCCTGTCACCACACCTGGCTAATTTTTGTATTTTTAGTAGAGACAGGGTTTTACCAGGTTGGCCAGGCTGGTTTTGAGCTCTTGACCTCCAGTGATCCACCTGCCTCAGCCTCCCAATGGGCTGGGATTATAGGCAAGAGCCACCATGCCTGGCTGACAGCTGTGACATTTTCATTTCATGGCATTTATTGGCCCTTATTAAGTCACTGTGCTGAGCATTTAAGCTGGATCAGCTACGAATTCCATCATCTTGTTTAATAAGCAAAACTCTCCTTTGAGGGTGCCCTTGGTTAAGAGGCTTTAATGATCTAATGCCTGTTATCTGCATGTGTCCAGTGAGTGCTCAATTCTTGTCAGCTATTGTCCTTTTTAAACAAATTAAGGTTTTATTAAAAAGAAAGAAAGAAAGAAGTTTGTGTCAGGCAAGTAGTCCAGGAATATAGCAAAAAATCCTGACATCATCTTTTTTTTTTTTTTTTTTTGAGACGAAGTCCAGGCTGGAGTGTAGAGGTGTGATCTCAGCTCACTGCAACCTCCACCTCCCAGGTTCAAGTGATTCTCCTGCCTCAGCCTCCCAAGTGGCTGAGGTTACAGGCGCCCCCCACCATACCTGGCTAATTTTCATATTTTTTGTAGAGATGGAGTTTCACCATGTTGGCCAGGCTGGTCTTGAACTCCTGACCTCAATTGATCCGCCTGCGTAAGCCTCCCAAAGTGCTGGTATTACAGCTATGAGCCACCGCTCCCAGGCTAATATAAAATACTATTACTTAGGAGCCTGCGGGGGCTTTTCCTGAGTGCTTTAAAATACTCATTTCATCCTCACAATGGCCCTATGAAAGAGGCACCATTAACAGCCCCATTCTCAGAAAGGGAAACCAAGGCATAGAGAGATTAAGTGACTAGCCATTGGTCATATAATTTATAGCAAGAAGTGGAGCTGGAGCCAGGCACAGTGGCTCACACCTATAATCCCAGCACTTTGGGAGGCCAAGGCAGCAGGATCCTTTGAGCTCAAGAGTTCAAGACTAGCCTGGGCAACATGGTGAAACCCCATCTCTACTAAAAATACAAAAGTTAGCCAGGCATGGTGGCACGCACCTGTAGTCCCCACAACTCAGGAGGCTGAGGCACGAGAATCACCTGAACCCAGGAGGCAGAGGTTGCAGTGAGCTGAGATTGTGCCACTGCACTGCAGTCTGGGTGATAGAGGAAGACTCTGTCTCAAAAAAAAGAAAGAAAAGTTTTAGGAAGAATGGGAGCAGAAAATACCGGGTAGACAACTTTTTCAAGAAGTTTTACCACAAAGAGAAACAAAGACACTGGGTGCTGTGGATCATGCCTCTAATCCCAGCATTTTGGGAGGCTGAGGTGGGAGGATCGCTTGAGCCTGGGAGGTCGAGGCTGCAGTGAGCTGTGATCATACCACTGCAGTCCTGCCTGAGTGAAGGGGCAAGAGCCTGTTTCAAAGATAAAAATAACACATTCTCAGTCCAGTGCGATGGCTCATGCCTATAATCTCAGCATTTTGGGAGGCTGGGACAGGAGGATTACCTGAGGTCGGGAGTTCGAGACCAACCTGGCCAACACGGTGAAACTCCATCTCTACTAAAAATACAAAAATTAGCCAGGCGTGGTGGTGGGCACCTGTAATGCCAGCTACTTGAGGGGCTGAGGCAGGAGAACCACTTGAACCTGGGCGGAGGGTGCAGTGAGCCGAGATTGAGCCATTGCACTTCAGCCTGGGTGATGGAGTGAGACTGCATCTCAAATAAATAAATAAATAAATAAATAATCACATTCTCTGCCCACACCCTTGCCCGCTTTGACTTCCTCCTGCATGAGACCCCGGTTAAATCCAGCCTTCCTCTCCTGTGCCTGTGCCCACACAGCCCAAGGGAGCTAAGGAACAACACAGCGCCCTGGCCAGGCTAATGTCAAGTCTGTGAACTTGACCCTCAGGCAGACCCCAATGCTGCCTAGCAGCCCTAGGACATTTCTCTGATCCCCTCCTTCCTCCTCCCTTCTGACATTTAATTCACACCTTTTCACTTCTCCCTAATCCTTTCCAACACCTCCTCCTCCCCTTTCACTCTCTTGGCTTCTTATTTTGCAGAGAAAATGCAAGAGATGAGAAGCGAACTTCCACAGCCGCCCCCACCTCTACCACCTACCTGCACCCGCGTCCGCACCCGTTTTCCCACTGTAACTGTCCCATCACCTGCTCCCACCTTCCCACCCACTTCCAGCCCCGGTCCCTGGCTCTCACCTCTTCCTGCTGCTCATTTAGTTTCCCCCAATGCACTGGATTTCCTGTCACCCCACGCAGCGTCCTGTCTCCCATCTCAAAACAAACCCTCTCTTTCTCGTTGTCGTTTTTTATTTTGAGACAGGGTCTCACTCTGCCACCCAGGCTGGAGTGCAGTGGTGCGATCTCAGCCTTCCGGGTTCAAGCAATTCTCCTGCCTCAACCTTCCCAAGTAGCTGGGATTCCAGGTGTGTATCACCAAGCACCACTAATTTTTGTATTTTTTGGTAGAGATGGGGGTTTCACCATGGTGGCCAGGCTGGTCTCGAACTCCTAACCTCAAGTGATCCACCCACCTGGGCCTCCCAACGTGCTGGGATTACAGGCGCGAGCCACTGCACACGGCCCAAACCTTCTCGACCTCACATCCCCTTCTAGCTACAGCCCCACTTTTTTTTTTTTTTTTTTTTTGCTACTCTTTTTATTTTATTTAGAGGCAGGGTCTCGCTTTGTTGCCCAGGCTAGAGTGCAGAGGCACAATCATAGCTCACTGCAGCCTCCAACTCCTGGGCTCAAGCGATTGTCCCACCTTAACCTCTGGAGTATCTGGGACTACAGGTGTGCACCACCACACCTGGCTAATTATTTTATTTTATTTTTTTTGTACAGATGGAGTCTCGTTATGTTTCCCAGGCTGATCTCAAATTCCTGGCCTCAAGCAGTTCTCCCACCTTGCCCTCCCAAAGTGCTGGGATTACAGGCATAAGCCAGCATGCCGGGTCAAGAATGTTTTTAATGATTAACCATGGAATTGAAGCTGGCTAAGGAAGAAATGAGGGCATGGGAGGTGAGGGGCAGTGCAAAATGAAATGGACAAGGGATGGGAGATCATAGTGCATTGGAAGGATCATCAGAGTCAGGCACTGGAGGGAATGAGGTGGAAAGAGGAAGTGATGGATGGAGAGTCAATGTGTGAAACTGAGGTTCTGAAGAGGCTGGTGTTAATGGGACAAGGTCTGGGCCTGACCCTGAGCAGGAGGGGTTGGGGAAAGGATAAAGGCACTAGGGGGAGGTCAGGGAACAGAGAGGTTGGGGCTGCAGAAGAACGATCTATCTGCTTATGGAAATCACTGAGAATGATGCTAAGAGTTGCAGGAGCGGCCACGAGCCCAGAGCTAAAATTAGGGAGAAGAGAGGAGTCATGATCTGGGTCAGCAGATGACGCAAGAGGCAGAGTAGAGTTGAGATTCAGCACTGGGGGTTTGGGGGAATGCGGAGGGAGACGGTCAGGAAGCAGCTCCCAGGAGCACCGAGACTTCCCACTTGGAAGTTCCACAGGAGAGCTAGGTTCCAGTTACAGCAAGAAGGTTGTAGGAATATTCAGAGAAGTAACTGAGGCAAGAAGACATTTTGCTAAAAATAGGTCATGGGTTCCAAAGGCCGAAGGAGTTGGAACAGATTGGGGGATGGGGTGGAAATGGTTTTCCTCCGCAGTGCGTTTCCCTGTAGGTCTGTAACCCAACCCAGGTTTGGCCACTCACCACTCGAAAGCCAAACTGAGGCCAGGCGTGGTGGCTCGCACCTGAAATCCCAGCACTTTGGGAGGCCCAGACAGGCGGATCACTTGAGGTCGGGAGTTCAAGACCAGCCTGGCCAACATGGTGAAATGCCATCTCTACTACAAAAATTACTGGCTGAGTGTGGTGGCACACACCTGTAATTCCAGCTACTTGGGAGGCTGAGGCAGGAGAATCACTTGAACCCAGGAGGCGGAGGTCACAGTGAGCCAGGATTGTGCCACTGCATTCCAGCCTGGGCAACAGAGCAAGACTCAGTTTCAAAAAAGAAAAAAAACAGAGAAGAAAGCCAAGCTCAAGAGAGATGAGAGTTAGTGGGAGGAAAAGCAAGTTTATTTGCAGAGCCAGCAAACAGAGAACATAGTGGACTATCATCCTAAAGTACCATCTTAGATCAAATTTTTATTTTTTTATATTAAGGGCAGAGGGAAGAGAAAGGGATTGTGATTAAGAGGTGAGCAACAAGCCAGGCGCAGTGGCTCACACCAATCCCAGCACTTTGGGAGGCTGAGGCAAGAGGATCACTTGAGCCCACGATTACAAGACCGGCCAGGGCAATGTAGTGAGACCCCCATCTCTACAAAAAATAAATAAAATTTAAAAACTAGCTGGGCATGGTGGCATGCACCTAGAGTCCCAGCTACTTGGTAGGCTGAGGCAGAAGGATCACTTGAGCCCAGGAGGTAGAGGCTATAGTCCTGGTTTCTAGCTCCGTAAAAACATAATAAAAATAAGATGACCACTGAAGACATCTGCGTGCCAGCTAGGATCCGAGGGTCCAAGGTGACAAAGAAGTCACCAATATCCTCGGACCCTAGCTGGCACCTAGATGTCTGCAGTGGTCACAGTGCTGCTATAAATCTTTGACAAAACAGTTTACATACTTCTTTAATCCCAGAGTTTTAAAAACTACATGATTGCTGGTTTTGCATATTATCTAAGCACTCTAAAATTATCTTAGCCTACGTGCAGGAATGAGTAAAGCCCCTTAAACAAAAATGGGGTTAGTTCTGCTAGTTCTTTTGCCGTTTCACTGTTACAGGTCTTCAGTTTGCTATGGTCACATACATAAAGCGCTTAGGCTGACACAAGTGCACGCCAGACGGAAGCCGTAATCAGCGATCCTGATGGGGTCAGAGTCAGGCCAAGGGTCTTTTGCCTAAGCGGGAAAGATGGGGAGAAACCCAGGATCAGAGAGGGAACTGGGTCCCTGGTTGCCCATGGACCTAATGGGGTCTCTCCAGCTGCAGGGGCCTTGCGGCTCTGGAGGGAAGGTAGGGAGGGGGTGGCCTGGCTGCGGTGACCCGCCTACCGACCCTTCTCGACCTGCAGGAAGCCAACTGCTGGAGATGGGCGCCCGGCCCTCGCGGCGACAGCCACGGCTGCCAGCGGACCCACCCCTGGCCTTGGACGCGCTGCCCCCGGAGCTGCTGGTGCAGGTGCTGAGCCACGTGCCGCCACGCGCCTTGGTCACGCGATGCCGCCCAGTGTGCCGCACCTGGCGCGACGTGGTGGACGGGCCCACCGTGTGGCTGCTGCAGCTGGCCCGCGACCGCAGCGCCGAGGGCCGCGCACTCTATGCAGTGGTCCAGCGCTGCCTACCCAGCAACGAGGACGAGGAGGAGTTCCCGCTGTGCGCCCTGGCGCGCTACTGTCTGCGCGCGCCCTTCGGCCGCAACCTCATCTTCAACTCCTGCGGAGAGCGTGAATACGGGGGACGGGGCCCAGGAGGCTGAGTGGGTGGGCGGGGCCGGGATGAGCGCGCCAGGGGCGGAACCTGGACAGAATCTTAGAGGGATATAGCCAATGAGCGGGACCGAAGCCAGGGGGCGGGGCCGAGGGACGCAGTGCAGTGCTGGGGCGGTAGGACCAGTGGGCGGGGCTAGAGAACGTGGAAGCTGGGGTGAGCTGCGAACGCTAGAGCCTGGAATCTGGAATCCGAACGAGTAGGCGGGGCAAGGCAGGAAGACCCTGGTTGGGCCAGGGGAGAAAGCGAGTAGTTTGATATGCAGAGGGAATGCAGAACAGGACCGAAGCCAGCAGTGGTGGGGAATGGCAACAGTTTGGGAGGCCAAGGCAGGAGGATTGCTTAAGACCAGGAGTTCGAGGCTACAGTGAGCTGTGATAGTGCCATTGCACTACAGCCTGGGTGACAGAGAAAGTCCTTTGTCTAAAAAAAAAAAAAAAAAAAAAAAGGCCGTCGCGGAGGCTCACGCCTGTAATCCCCAACACTTTACGAGACCGAGGCGAGTGATCACGAGGTCAGGAGTTCGAGCTCAGCCTGGCCAGCATAGTGAGACACCCCCTTCCCCCCACCCCGTCTCTACTAAAAATACAAAAAATCGGGCGTGGTGGTGTGTGCCTGTAATCACAGCTACTCAGGAGGCTAAGTTAGGAGAATTATTTGAACCCAGTAGGAAGATGTGGCAGGGAGCCGAGATTGTGCCACTCATCCCAGCCTGGGTGGTAGAAAGAGACTCTGTCGCAAAAGAACAAAAAAAAGGGGGGGCGGGGAAACGCGGTAGCTCACGCCTGGAATCCCAGCATTTTGGGAGGCTATGGTGGGAGGATTGCTTGAGGCCAGGAGTTCCTGACCAGCCTGGGCAACAAAGTGAAACTCTGTTTCTAAAAAATTTAAAACTTAGGCTAGGTGTGGTGGCTTACGCCTGTAATCCCAGTACTTTGGGAGGCTGAGGCCCGTGGATCACCTGAGGTCAGGAATTTGAGACCAGCCTGACCAACATGGTGAAACCCCATCTCTACTAAAGATACAAAATTAGCTGAGCATGGTGGTGCAAACTAGTAATTCCAGCTATTCAGGAGGCTGAGGCAGGAGAATTGCTTGAACCCATGCCATTGCACTCCAGCCTGGGCAACAAGAGCGAAACTTCGTCTCAAAAAACAAAAACAAAAACAAAAACAAAACCTAAAAAATTAGCCAGGTGTGGTGGCATGCACCTGTGGTCCTAGCCACTTTGGAGGCTGATATGGGAGGATCGCTTGAGCCCAGGAGTTTGAGGCTGCAGTGAGCTATGATAGAGCCACTGCATTCCAGCCTGGGTGACAGAGTGAGACCCTGTCTCTCTCTCTCTCTCTCTCTCTCTCTCTCTCTCTCTCTCTCGCTCTCTCTCGCTTCTTTCACACACACAAAATGAAGAGCAGGACTGAAGGAGAAAGAGCAAGTAAGGGGAGCTGAGGAGAAGCTGAGTCTCAGGTGTGGGGTGGGACCAGGAATACAGGTTAATGGGAGGAGGAGTCAGTAGGAGAAGCCAGGGAGGGCTGGAGCACGAGAGCAAGAGACTGGTGGACAGCACAAGCTGGGTGTTGCAGGGGCTCTGCTGGGCAGGCTGGCAGACAAATCTTCTGTTCAACTCTTGTTTTTCCACAGAGGGCTTCAAAGGCTGGGAGGTGGAGCACGGCGGGAATGGCTGGGCCATAGAAAAGAACCTCACACTGGTGCCTGGGGCTCCTTCGCAGACCTGCTTCGTGACCTCTTTCGAGTGAGTGGCCCAAGTGAGTGGCCCTGATCCCTGGGGTAAGGGCCCCAAAGAGAGAAAAGGACCCTACCCCCGACACTGTCCTCATCCTCACCTTCACTCTCTGTACTTCCCCCATTCGTTTATTCATTGATTCATTCCATCAATCAACAAGTATTTGTCGAGGGTACTGTTTTTTTGTTGTTGTTGTTTTTTTGAGATGGAGTTTCGCTCTTGTTACTCAGGCTGGACTGCAATGGCGCGATCTCGGCTCACCACAACCTCTGCCTCCTGGGTTCAGGCAATTCTCCTGCCTCAGCCTCCTGAGTAGCTGGGATTACAGGGACACACCACCATGCCCAGCTAATTTTTTGTGTTTTTAGTAGAGATGGGGTTTCACCATGTTGACCAGGATGGTCTCGATCTCTTGACCTCATGATCCACCCACCTCGGCCTCCCAAAGTGCTGGGATTACAGGCGTGAGCCACCACCGCACCCAGCCTGAGGGTACTGTTTTATATGCCAGAAATACAAGGAAAAATCAAGAGGGTTGGCAACCACAGGCAACAATTCTCTGTGCTTCATCGCCTGCAGTTTGTGAGACAACAGCAAGATTGCTTTGATCTAAAGACAGGGTTTGAGGCTGGGCGCGGTGGTGGTAATCCCAGCACTTTGGGAGGCCAAGGTGGGCAGATCACTTTACATCAGGAGTTCGAGACCAGCCTGGCCAACAGAGGGAAACCCCATCTCTACTAAAAATACGAAAATTAGCCAGGCATGGTGGTGGGCGCTTGTAATCCCAGCTACTCAGGAGGCTGAGACAGGAGAATTGCTTGAACCCAGGAGGCAGGGCAGAGGTTTCAGTGAGCCAAGATCACAGCACCGCACTCCAGCCTGGGCAACAGAGGGAGACTCTGTTTCTAAAAAAGAAAGACAGGGTGTTTTCACTTATGTTTTAGATGTAGAGGCAGGAGAGACATTAAACAGTAAAACAACAATGCAACAGACATTTTGGTGGGGTGTTTCATGAAAGGGGTATCTATGCAAAACCCAGCAGCAGAGAAACCAAAGAAACAGGCAGACGAATCTAGTTTGCCAGTAAAGGGTGATTTATCGAGAACTTACAGGCAGAAGCATGGTCTTGGGCCAAAGCAAGACAGGGAGATCTCAGTACTGTTCCTCCTCAGACCCAGGGCTTATATGCCATAGGGAAAGGGTGTACTTATTCTATAAATAATTAAAAAGGCAGGCTGGGTGCGGTGGCCCACACCTGTAATCCCCATACTTTGGGAGGCCTAGTCGGGCACTTGAGCCCGGGAGTTCGAGACCAGCCTGGGCAACATGGCAAAAACTCACCTCTAGAAACAACACAAAAATTAGCTGGGCATGGTGGCACACACCTGTAATCCCAGCTACTTCAGAGGCTGAGGCAGGAGGTTCACTTGAGGCCAGGAGGTTGAGGCTATGGTGAGTTGCGATTGCTCCACTGCACTCCAGCCTGGGTAACAGAGGGAGACCCTACATCCAAAAACAAAACAAAAAACAAAGGCAGCCCTCTAAAACAAGCCAGAACGCTATGTGCGTCACAGACTACGGTGAGGTAACATCAGCTTGCTTCAATCTAGAGCCTGGATTTATAGCGAGTACATGTTCTTATGTTGAGGACAGTAAATAAAGTAGGAATCAGGAAGCATCCCCAGGACTGAGGTTAACCAGAAGAGAACATGGGGCCGGGCACAGTGGCTCACGCCTGTGATCTCAGCACCTTGGGAGGCCTAGGTGGGTGGATCACTTGAGCTCAGGAGTTTGAGACCAGCCTGGCCAATACGGCAAGACCCCATCTCTACTAAAAAGACAAAAATTAGCCAGGCCTGGTGGCATGCACCTATAGTTCCAGCTACTTGGGAGGCTGAGGCTGAAGAATCACTGGAACCCAGGAGGCAAATGCTGCAGTGAGCTGAGATCACGCCACTGCACTCCAGCCTGTGTGACAGAGAAACTCTGTTTCAAAAAAAAGGTGAACATGGCAGATTAGCATCCAAGATGGAGTCACTTTTGCCTCCACAAGGGATTGCTCTAGACACTTTATATAGAACCCTGACAACAACCCTGTGACATAGATACTATTATTGCTCCCACTTTATAATGGGAAACTGAAGGCAAGGCATGGTGGCTCACGCCTGTAATCCCAGCACTTTGAGAGGCAGAGGTGGGAGAATCTCTTGAACCCAGGAGTTCAAGGTTGCAGTGAGCTAGGGTCATGCCACTGCACTCCAGCCTGGCCACAGAATAAGACCTTGACTCAAAAGAAAAAAAAAAAGAGAACAATCTATGTTCTCCATGGAATGATGGTGCTAGCTCTACGGTCTATGAAGTTCCTATGTGTACCGAGCTCTGTCCCCCATGGAATGACGGTGCCATCTCTACGGTTTATGAAGTTCCTATGTGTACCGAGCTCTGTCCCCCATGGAATGACGGTG
This sequence comes from Saguinus oedipus, assembly GCA_031835075.1. Classification (NCBI taxonomy): domain Eukaryota; kingdom Metazoa; phylum Chordata; class Mammalia; order Primates; family Cebidae; genus Saguinus; species Saguinus oedipus. The sequence goes on along the minus strand of CM063187.1, from coordinate 41,837,004 downwards.
CCATCTCTACGGTTTATGAAGTTCCTATGTGTACCGAGCTCTGTCCCCCATGGAATGACGGTGCCATCTCTACGGTTTATGAAGTTCCTATGTGTACCGAGCTCTGTCCCCCATGGAATGACGGTGCCATCTCTACGGTTTATGAAGTTCCTATGTGTACCGAGCTCTGTCCCCCATGGAATGACGGTGCCATCTCTACGGTTTATGAAGTTCCTATGCGTACCGAGCTCTGTCCCCCATGGAATGACGGTGCCATCTCTACGGTTTATGAAGTTCCTATGCGTACCGAGCTCTGTCCCCCATGGAATGACGGTGCCATCTCTACGGTTTATGAAGTTCCTATGCGTACCGAGCTCTGTCCCCCATGGAATGACGGTGCCATCTCTACGGTTTATGAAGTTCCTATGCGTACCGAGCTCTGTCCCCCATGGAATGACGGTGCCATCTCTATGGTTTATGAAGTTCCTATGCGTACCGAGCTCTGTCCCCCATGGAATGACGGTGCCATCTCTATGGTTTATGAAGTTCCTATGCGTACCGAGCTCTGTCCCCCATGGAATGACGGTGCCATCTCTATGGTTTATGAAGTTCCTATGCGTACCGAGCTCTGTCCCCCATGGAATGACGGTGCCATCTCTATGGTTTATGAAGTTCCTATGCGTACCGAGCTCTGTCCCCCATGGAATGACGGTGCCATCTCTATGGTTTATGAAGTTCCTATGCGTACCGAGCTCTGTCCCCCATGGAATGACGGTGCCATCTCTATGGTTTATGAAGTTCCTATGCGTACCGAGCTCTGTCCCCCATGGAATGACGGTGCCATCTCTATGGTTTATGAAGTTCCTATGCGTACCGAGCTCTGTCCCTGGCACTCTGGTTTGGTTTATGTTTGTTGTTTTTGAGAGAGTCTCGTTTTGTGGCCCAGGCTGGAGTACAGTGGTGCAATCTTGACTCACTGCAGCCTCTGCCTCCTGGGTTTGAGTGATTCTTCTGCCTCAGCCTCGCGAGTAGCTGGGACTACAGGGGTGTGCCACCATACCTGGCTAATTTTTGTATTTTTTGTAGAGAAGAGGTTTCGCCATATCGGCCAGGCTGGTCTCGAACTCCTGACCTCAGGTGATCTGCCTGCCTTGGCCTCTCAAAGTGCTGGGATTACAGGCCTGAGCCACTGTGCTGGGCCAGTTTCTGGCACTCTGTTCTATTCCATTGGTCAACTTACCTGTCCTTCCGCCAATACTGTACTATTTCTGTTACTATGGCACATTCTAATTTGAGGAGAGGAATCCCTGAACAGTTAGGGAAGGAACATACCACCGCTAGACTACTAGAGGTGAGGGGAGGAAACAGTTTCTGAAACAGGAGGAGGGAGTGCTGGGGAGCTGTGCCTTTTCCTGGGGGACACGGCAGTCCCTTGGGAAGGACCTAAGGGGATAAATACCCTGATTTTAGTCACCTCCTTCACTTCCGTCCCCTGCTGGAGCGTCCCATTGGCTGATCCAACAGGAAGCAATAGGTGACAGAGACCAGGTCATCCAGGCCGTCCAGCTTTAGACCCGGGCCCTCACACTTTAGGAGGCCGCAGAGCTCCCTGCTCACGTGTCTAGGATGTGGCCTTCATTTGTACTCATGTCCTGCATGGCTATGATGAGTATAGATATGCAGCAGTAATAGAGCTGAGAAGAGAAACAGCCGGCGAGAGGCTGGGTGTGTGTGGCTGCATCACTTCGGCTTTTACTGTGAGTGTAGCCACAGGGGCGTTCCAAGCAGGGAGACTTGTGATCTGACTTCTTCTTCTTTTCTTCTTATGATTATCATTGAGTTAGGGTCTCGGTCTGTTGCCCTGGCTGGAGTGCAGTAGCAAGATCATAGGTCACTGCAGCCTCGACCAACTGGGCTCAAACCATCCTCCTATGTTGGCCAGGCTGGTTTCGATCTCCTGACCTCAAGTGATCCACCCACCTAGGCCTCCCAAACTGCTGGGATCACAGGCGTGAGCCACCATGCCCAGCCCCATATTCTCTTCTGGTTAACCTTAGTCCTGGGGATGCTTCCTGATTCCTACTTTATTCGCTGTCCTTAGCATAAGAACATATACTCGCTATAAATGAGGAGGAGGAGGCTGCAGGAACAAAGGTGAGGGGAAGGCTTTCACAGAGGTCAGCTGCCTGGAGCCCGGAGCAGGGTGGAGAATGGCAGAGGCAATCGGAGAAGCCAAGGAGAGATGTATAGCCCATCAGACATCTTCAAGTCTGCTAGAGCAAACCCTGAGGGCTGTGTTAGAGAGGGTTATCAAGGGAGGCTTCTTGGAAGAGGTGGTTTCTGACTGTGACTTGAATGTCAGGACCGTTTGCCCCACCCCCTGCCATCTCTCCTTCCCAGATGGTGCTTCAAGAGGCAGCTTGTGGACCTGGTGATGGAGGGAGTGTGGCAGGAGCTGCTGGACAGCGCCCAGATCGAGATCTGTGTGGCTGACTGGTGAGTGAGGAGCGGCACCCTGCCCTGGGAGCAGCAGCAGGCTTGGCAGCGGCTCTACAGCAAAGGCTCATTTCCTGCCTCATCAACCCCGTGGGTAGTGGCTGTCACTGCACCCTCTGTGATGAGGCTGAGAGAGGGAAAGTGATGCAGAACCAGGGAGGGTAGAGCCTTGGTGAAGCCAGAACCCCCACTCTGCCCTCCTGCCCACCCTTTTTCCAGCAGGCTAGGGTGGTCCACAGGGGGCCACTGACTAGCTTGATACCACGCTGAAATAAGACACCTCCTCCCGCTCCCTCGTGGATGCCCAGGGCCTCCAAAGGGGTGGGAGCACAGTGCCCTGTGAGCTGAGGCTCAGAGAGCATGGTTGGGACAGGACTGGCTTCAGAGCCTGCGGGCTTAGGATGAATGCCTTCTTCCCAGAGCACCCAGGTTCCACCCCAAAGCATTCCAGCTCCCCCTTCAGGCTGTGGCTCCTCCACAGAAAATCTAGTCTCTTTCCTGGGGCGCTAGCTCCTCCCTGAAGTCATGAGGTGCCTGCCTGTATTGGGGTTCTTCCCCAGAGCATCCTTTCCTGTCCCCCAACTACCTACCCCAAAGCCTCCAGAATCAACCCCAGGACCACCCGGGCTCCGCCCCTAGGCTCTGGCTCCACCCGGGACCACCCAGGTCCTCCCCCCAGGTTCTGGCTCCACCTCTGGACTACCCAGGCTCCTCCCCCAGGTTCTGGCTCCACCCAGGCTACTCCTCCAGGCTCTGGCTCCACCCCAGGACCATCCAGGCTCCTCCTGCAGACCCTGGCCCCACCCCAGGACCACCCAAACTCCTCTCCCAGGTTCTGGCTCCACCCTAGGACCACCAAGGCTCATCCCCTAGAGGTTCCCAGGCTAGGACGTCTCCAAATGTGGTTCAGATGTGCAGGACCCTCATCAAGATGCAGGAAGGCCCAGCCCCCAGCCTCCCAGACCGCAACCCAGAGAGCTGACTGGGTGGCGGGTGCATAGACGCTGAATGCCGCCTGGCAGGTGGGGCGCCCGAGAGAACTGCGGCTGCGTCTATCGGCTCCGAGTCCGCCTTCTGGACGTGTACGAAAACGAAGTGGTCAAGTTCTCAGCCTCACCCAACCCGGTCCTTCAGTGGACTGAGAGAGGCTGCCGACAGGTGGGTCCAGACTGCCTTCCACCTCCCCGCTGACCCGCTAAAGGCACACACACCCAGGCTCTCACTGCTCGGTTTCCTTTCTCAGCTGTCTCGCTGCCGGAAATCTATAATCATAACAGCTAAGAGTTACTGAGTCCTTCTTACATCCCAAGCCCTGTGTCAAGAGGTTTACATATTGATTCATTTCATTAGCACAACAGTTTAATGTTCAACATATACTTATTGAGTATCTACTGTGTGCTGGACACTGCTCTAGGTGCTGGAAATGCATCGGTGAAGTAAAATCCTATCTCCATTCTAGAGCTGAGGAAACGGAGGCACGGGGAGGTTACGTGACTGTCCCAGTGCAGAGCTGGATTCAAGCCCAATCTGACCCCTATACTTTTTTTTTTTTTTTTTGAGACACAGTCTTGGCTCACTGCAACCCCCTCATCCTGGGCTCAAATGATTCTCTTGCCTCAGCCTCCCAAGTAGCTGGGATTATAGGCGTCTACCACCACGCCCAGCTAATTTTTGTATTTTTAGTACAGATGGGGTTTCACCATGTTGGCCGGGCTGGTCTCGAACTCCTGACCTCAGGTGAGCCACCCACTTCAGCCTCCCAAAGTGCTAGGATTACAGGTGTGAGCCACCACGCCCAGCTGCCAATGCTGTCTTGATCTTCACACTTCAGTTACCGAAGTAAATATTTTGGCTGGGCACAGTGACTCTTATCTGTACTCCCACCACTTTGGGAGGCCAAGGTGGGAGAACAACTTGAGGCCAGGAGTTTAGGACCAGCCTGGGCAATACAGTGAGACCCCCATCTCTACAAAGAAATTAAAAATTAGATGGACATGGTGACTTGTGCCTGTAGCTGCAGTCTCAGCTACTCAGAAGGCTGAGGTGGGAGGATGGTTTGAGCCCAGTTGGTTGAGGCTGCAGTGAGCTACGATCTTGCCACTGCACTCCAGCCAGGGCAACAGACTGGGACCCCAACTCAAAATAATAATAATCATAGTGAGTCAGATCACAAGTCTCCCTTCTTGTAACATTCCTGTGGCTATATCTCACAGTAAAAGCTAAAGTTATGCAGCCAAGGAAAAGAAATGAAGCACCAGTTCATGCTGCAATGTGAATAAACTTTGCAAACATGAAGCTGAGTGAAAGAGGCCAGATGTGAAATGACAAATACTTTATGATTCCATATATATGAAATATACACTAAGAAGATTAATGACTGCCAGAGGCTGGGGGAGGGAGGACTTGGAAGTGACAGCTTGGCCGGGCACGGTGGCTCATGCCTATAATTCCTTTGGGAGGCCAAGGTGGGTGGATCGCCTGAGGTCAGGAGTTCGAGACCAGCCTGGCCAACATGGCAAAACCCTGTCTCTACTAAAAATACAAAAAATTAGCTGGGCGTGGTGGTGGACGCCTGTAATCCCAGCTACTTGGGAGGCTGAGGCAGGAGAATTGCTTGAACCTGGGAGGCAGAGGTTGCAGTGAGCCAAGATCACACCATTCCACTCCAGCCTGGGCAACAAGAGCCAAACTCTGTCTCAAAATAAAGAAAAAGGAAGTGATAGCTCATGAGCTCATGGATGCAGGGTTTTTTCCTGGGGTGACAGGGAATGCTCTAGAATTAGGTAGAGGTGATGGCCGCATAACATCATGAATCAACTCAAAACCACTGAATTTAACCTTTAAAATTTGAATTTTGGGTCGAGTGCAGTGGCTCACACCTGTAGTTCCAGCACTTTGGGAGGCCAAGGCAGAGGGTTCACTTGAGGTCAGGAGTTCAAGACCAGCCTGGCCAACATGGTGAAACACTGTTTCTACTAAAAATACAAAAATCAGCTGAGCATGGTAGCAGGTGCCTGTGATCCCAGCTACTGGGGAGAGTGAGGCAGGAGAATCTCTTGAACCCGGAGGCAGAGGTTGCAGTGAGCCGAGATCATGGCACTGCACTCCAGCCTGGGCGATAGAGCGAGACTCTGTCTCAAAAAATAAATATATATATAAAATGGTGAATTTTGTTTTACGAAAATTTTATCTAGACTTTTTTAAATTGCAACAAAAAAAAAAAAAAAAAGAAAGAAAGAAAAAGCAAAAGCCAAAGTCCTGTGTCCCACAAGGCCGTGATCTGCCCATCACTTCCCTGACCCCTTCTCCTGCTCCTCCCCCACACAGCTCCAGGCGTGCCCCCATCTCAGGGCCTCTGTCTCTCTGTTGAGGTGGAGGAAGAGAAGGGGGCCCTCACCCTCTCACTCCCCTTCCCCCTGCAGGTCTCCCATGTCTTCACCAACTTTGGCAAGGGCATCCGATACGTATCTTTTGAGCAGTACGGGAGAGACACGCGTTCCTGGGTGGGACACTATGGTGCCCTTGTGACCCACTCCAGTGTGAGGGTCAGGATCCGTCTGTCCTAGTGACTGGACTACTGTCTGCTGGACGTCATCAGTCAAGACCAGCCTTGCAGCTGGGTGCGGTGGCTCACGCCTGCGGAATCCCAGCACTTCAGGAGGCCGAGGTGGGAAGATCACTGGAGCCTGGGAGTTCAAGACCAGCCTGGGCAACATAGTGAGACCCTGTCTCCACAAATAATTTTTAAAAAATCAGCCAGGCATGGTGGTGTCGCCTGCCATCCCAGCTACTTGGGAGGCTTGGGTGGGAGGATTGCCTGAGTCCAGGAGATCAAGGCTGCAGTGAGCTGTGATTTCACCACTGCACTCCAGCCTGGGCAAGAGAGTAAGACCCTGTATCAAAAAAAAAAAAAAAAAAAGAGCAGCCTTGTGGCCAGAAGCCAGAGGATACCCAGAGACAGTAGGGGTCGCATGTAGCTGGTTCTCAGCACACCTTCCATGAACCCGCTTCCTGCTGTTTCAGCGTGGTAGCCGTCATGCTATGTGACAAACCAGGCTGCTCACCGCTTCCCAGGACGGAGGTGTCAGGAAAGACATTTAGTTTGTTTGCCTGTAAATTGTCTCCTGCAAGGATCTCGGTAGACTCAGTCATAAAACAAAGGCTAAACCAGGATTTGTACACCGATGCAGGGAGCAGAGACCTGCCAGCATGTTTTTGGGGTAATGATCACTGGCAGGAGCAGAGGTCAGCCAGGGCAGTCTGTCCTTGAGACCAACAGGGTCATCTGCTGTTTGGGGTGGTCTCTGGGATCCTGCCACGGGGCTGTGTGACTGACCATCTATCTCTGTGCAACGTGGCCAGCACTGCCCATCAGCATCTCCTGTTTGGGCCACGCTGGCTCCTCTCTCATCAGAATTCCATCAGAGGCCAAGTCACCCACCCCCACCTCCTGCCCTTGCTTTGGGGGCAGCTTCCTGCCAGGTAACACTTCCTTTTCTCCACACTCCTGTATAGACTCCTGGAGCAAGGCGTGCCATGAGGAAAACCTCTCCCAGCCCCCCATCTCCCTTTACTTCTCTGTTTCCCAGCTAGGCATGGCCAACAAACTAGCTCAATAAAACTGGTGCTAAATACAAGGAATGGGCGATTTTGATCTGTAATCAATGCACTTGTCTGCCACCAGCTCTGATCCTAAAAGACCTTGTGGCCTCATGTTTACAACCAGGGGACCCTTGGGAGGCTGTGTGCCGGGCGCCATGCAGAACTCGAAGACAGCTATGATGCACCAAACAGCTTTCAGGCATGCACCCTAGTCAGCACCATTTGGTCCAGGCTCAGAGTGTAAATGGCCTGCCCAAGGTTACCCAACCAGTAGGTAGGGGAGGCGGGGCTTGGATCAGCGCTGGGCTCCAGAGCCCAATGGTACAAACACAGTTTCCACATCTTTTCTTCTTTTTTGAGACAGAGTCTCATTCTGTCACCCAGGCTGCAGTGCACTGATACAGATCTCAGCTCACTGCAACCTCCACCTCCCAGGTTCAAGCGATTCTCCTGCCTCAGCCTCCCGAACTGGGATTACAAGCACATGTCACCACACCTGGGTAATTATTGTATTTTTAGTAGAGATGGGGTTTTGCCATGTTGGCCAGGCTGATCAGCCCACCTTGGCCTTCCAAAGTGCTGGGATTACAGGCAAGCCACTGTATCCCACCCCCACATCTTATATCTTTTTATTTTTTATTTTATTTTTCACATTTTAAATCTTATATGGCCAAGCACGTGATCATGTGCCGTCAGTATTACCATCAGTGCCATTTTCCAAGGGAGGAAACTGAGTCCCCCCACAGGGGGAACTAACATAGCCAGGTCTCATAGCAGTTACGACAGGAAGCCAGGATTTGAGCCCAGGTGTGTCAGACTGATAATATAAAAACAATTCCACTGGCTGGCCATGGTGGCTCATGTGTGTAATCCAGCCTTTTGGGAGGCCAAGGTGAAAGGATCTCTGGAGGCCAAGAGTTCAAGACCAGCCTGAACGACAAAGCCAGATTCCCACTCTAAAAAAAATGGAAAAATAAGCCAGGTGTGGTGGCACACACCTGTGGTCCCAGATACTCAGGAGGCTGAGGTGCGAGGATCAGTTGAGCCCAGGAGGTCAAGGCTGCAGCTTTTTTTTTAGAGAAAGAGTGAGACTTTGTCTAAAAAAATGAAAATTTAAAAAAAAAGTAGCATTCTGTGTGTTACGCACTAGAGCATCGAATTTTTGGTAATCTTTACCAAACCAAACAGAGGAGATACCACCAATGGAGCTATTTTCTGGAGGAGGAAACTGAATGTCAGACATGTCCCTTGCCACAGCCACACGGAAGGCAAGATACTCCACAAGGGATTCACTTCAGGAGCGCCGGGATCTGTTTATTAAAACCCCTTCCCAGCAGAGGGCAGTACAGTGTCTTGTTCCAGCAGAAAAGGCCCCTCAGGCCACCCCTCTAAACACAGGAGCCAAGGGTGTACACACAGGGGCACCCTTTGCACCCCCAGGACTCCTATGGTTTGATAGTGGTCCTGATGGAAAAGGCAGAGCCAGGCTTTGAATCCAAGATTGGCTGCCTCCAGAGGCGCAAGAGCCAGCATCCGGGGACCCTGCTGCAGCCCGGAGCGGAAGGTTCATGTTCTGCAGGGGTGCCCAGCCCATTGGGCCCCCATCGATCACTTCTTCTTCTGCACGTGGCCACAGTCATACTTGCCACGCACAACGGTGAGCTTGACGCCTGGCAGGTCCTGGGTGCGGCCGCCCTGCACAAGGACAATGTGGTGCTCCTGCAGGGTGTGGCCCTCCCCGGGGATGAAGCAGACGGCCTCGCGGCCGGTGCTGAGCCGCACGCGGCAGCACTTGCGATTGGCAGAGTTGGGCTTCTTGGGCTTGCGGGTGAACGTGCGCAGGACCACGCCCTTCAGCTGCGGCCGGCCTTCCGTGGGGCCCAGCTTCCGAGGCGGCCGCTTGGGAGGCCCCAGGCGGTGCATCTGGTTCAGGGTAGCCATGGAGCAGGTGGCCCAGAGCCGGGGAACCAGAGCTAGGCCTGGAGAGGGCCGAAAGGGGTTATCATTCCCAGAGAACAGATCTTAGTGTAGCGGCAACTCAATTTTGGTGTTCTAGGCATTGTTTCATGCACTTTACGAGGATGCATTTATTCATGTCTAGTGGTATTGACAGATCGAATACTAGCTAACATTTATTGAGCAACCACCACGCGTCAACTTCTCTTTTAGGGATTTTACTTGAATTAACTCATTTTATTCTTCAAGGAACCTAGGCTGGAGTGAAATGGTGTGATCTCGGCTCACTGCAACCTCTGCCTCCTGGGTTCAAGCAATTCTCCTATCTCTGCCTCCGGAGTAGCTGGGACTACAGGTGCCCACCACCACACTCGGCTAATGTTTGCAATTTTAGTAGAGACGGGGTTTCACCGTGTTAGGCTGTTCTCAAACTCCTGACCTCAGGTGATCCACCCACCTCAGCCTCCCGAAGTGGTAGGATTACAGGTGTGAGCCACCGTGCCCGGCCAGGAAGCATTACTTATAATGCTGTTTACAATAATAATAGGCTCAGTGGGTCACACATGTAATCCTAGCGCTTTGAGAGGCTGTGGAGGGATTACTTGAGCTCAGGAGTTAAGAACAGACTGGGCAACATAGGGAGACCTCTGTCTCTACCAAAAAAAAAAAAAAAAAAAAAAAAATCAAAAAGTTAGCTGGTTGTGGTTCTGCAGGCCTGTGGTCCCAGCTACTTGGGAGGCTGAAACAGGAGGATCACTTGAGGCCAGGAGGTAGAGGTTGCAGTGAGCTGTGATCACACCGCTGCACTCCAGCCTGGGCGACACAGGGAGAGCTTAAATAATCAAATTGACGCAAACCCCGCTTGACAAGCAGTAGCCCTCCATGCAGCTGCTTCCAACCTCTTGCTCTAGCAGCCCTTGTCCCGCCAAACCCCACCTTGTTTTTCCATCCCCGGGTTCCCTTGGGGCTCCGGCGGAGACACACAATAACCCAGAGCAAATAGCCCTCATTCTCTAGCCTCGTCCCTGAAGCCCAAGTCCCCCACTTACCACAAGTTAGGGACGTGTTGAGGCCACGGAGAAGACCAGACCAGGACATCCTGCCGCCTGGGCCGTCCCTGTGGTAGGGGATAAGAGACTCAGAAAGGAGGGAAAACTGGCCGCTCCCCAAATAGTCCCCGATCCGCTCTCAGGACCTTCTCGGTTAAATCAAAGGAAGTCCCTCTTTAAAGCTAACCACAACCCCTCATCCTGCTAACAGTCCCTCCGTAAATTTAGCGTCGCTCTGAGTGGTGTCCAAGGACCCAGCCACTCTCGCCCGCACATAAGAGGAAGTGGGAAACTGAGGAAAGAGCCTGGTAGATTTGGAGGACCACAGGAGCCTACCGACCTCAAGTACTCCAGCGGTAAGGTCGCGGACAAGTTGAAACCTGCCTCTAGCCTCTTCCGGGCGCTATCCGTGCAGGGATTGGCTGGTTCCGCCTCGCGTCACCGAAGAGGCGGGACACAGGCGACGATTGGGCCACGACCGACTCTATCTCGGTCAACTTTCCTCAGGATATGATTGGCTCATCCCGAACAAGAGTGCTGCTTTACAATTGGTCTAAACGCGGAGTAGGCGGGACGAAGTGCCGCCCTGTCCCTGGTCCAAGATGGCTGCGTCCATGGCGCGGTGCTTGTGGCCTTTGTTGACTCGTCGGGGGCTCCAGCCCCGGGAAGGCTGCGTCTCCAGCCACAGTCCAAGGAGAAGTTTCGCTACAGAGAAACGAAACCGGAACCTCTTGTACGAGCATGCGCGCGAGGGCTACAGCGAACTCCCTCAGCTGGACATGGAGCTGTTCTGCGCATGCCCAGAAGAGGCCGCACGCGCCCTGGAGCTCCGCAAGGGGGTGCTGCGCTCGGCGGACCTGCCCGCGATCGTGAGTGCGCCTGCGCCGGCTGGCGGGAAAGGGGGATTTGCTTTATGGAAGAATTGGGTTTGCAAGATGCGCTCCAGCAGGGGGCGAACTTATTGCAGGAATTTTAGTTCCTTCCCAAGTTGAGCCAGCGTCTTGCATGGCACCCCTTATGTGCCAGTTGTCCAATGAGTGCTGAGGCCTTACTATGTGCCAAATAATCTACTGTGTCCTAGATACCCATTATGTGCCTGTTTCATATTGCTCGCTGGGTACCTACTGTCCTCTAGGAACTTGCTATGTGACATTGTCCTCCGTTCTCCAATCTCATGCCAACCTCACCCTGAGATCACGAAGGAAGGCCTGGCGCGGTGTCTGACGCCTGTAATCCCAGCACTTTGGGAAGCCGAGGCGGGTGGATCACGAAGTCAGGAGTTTGAGACCAGCCTGGCCAACGTAGTGAAGCCCCGTCTCTACTAAAAATACAACAAATTAGCTGGGTGTAGTGGCAGGCACCTGTAATGCCAGCTACTCGGGAGGCTGAAGCAGGAGAACCGCTTGAACCCGGCGGGGGCAGAGGTTGCAGTGAGCCGAGATCACGCCATTGCACTCCAGCCCCGGCAACAGAGACTCCATCTCAAAACATACACACACACACACACACACACACGCACACACACACGAAAACGGGGAGCCAATCAGACGGGATCGGGGCTGGGATGTGTTGGAGCGCTTGCCTTTGGAGAGAGATTTAGGTAGAGTTCTGCACCTTCCCACACGTAGTAGGCAGTTAAATAGGGTTATTTAATGAATGAATGAATCCTTTAAAATGAATGGTTCTATTAAATTGATATAAGGTGCAACTATATGTTCCAGTGTTCCAGATGTTGCAAATGTGCAGTGAATAATAATACAATTGCTAGCACTTACGAAAGGGAATTAGAGGCCAGGCGTGGTGGCACACACCTGTAATCCCAGCACTTTGGAAGGCTGAGGCAGGCAAATCACGAGGTCAAGAGATCGAGACCATCCTGCCCAATATGGTGAAACCTTGCCTCTACTAAAAATACCAAAAAAAAAAAATAAGCTGGGTGTACTGGCGAGTGCCTGTAATCCCAGCTAGTCAGGAGGCTGAGGCAGGAGGATCACTTGAACCAGGGAGTAGGAGGTTGCAGTGAGCTGAGATTGCACCACTGCCCTCCAGCCTGGCTACAAAGCAAGACTCCGTCTAAAAAAAAAAAGGCGGGGTGGGGGGAGGATTAGAACCGGGTTCACCATATCTCTATGGTGAGGTGTTAGGGATGGTTGGGTCCCACGTTTTCCCAGTCCTCTCTTGGACTCCCGTACTGGCCTGTTTGAAGTGCTTTATACACTTTAACCTCATTTAATTTTCACGATAACTCTATGAAGTAGTTGCCATTATTTCCCCTATTTTATCAGAGGGAAAAGTAAGGCCCCAAGAAGCTAATTCATTTGTGCTAGGTCATGCAACTGGGAAGTGGCAGACTGGGAATTTTTTTTTTTTTTTTTTTTTGAGACAAGAGTCTCCCTCTGTCACCAGGCGCCAGGCTGGAGTGCAGTGGCACAATCTCGGCTCACTGTAACCTCCACCTCCCGGGTTCAGGCAATTCGCCTGCCTCAGCCTCCTGAGTAGCTGGGACTACAGGCACGTGCCACCATGCCCAGCTAATCTTTGTATTTTTAGTAGAGACAGGGTTTCACCATGTTGACCAGGATGGTCTCGATCTCTTGACTTCATGATCCGCCTGCCTTGGCCTCCCAAAGCGGTGGGATTACAGGCTTGAGCCACCTCGCCCAGCCAGAGTGGGAATTTTTACCTGTGCTTCCTGGCTCCAGAATCCACTTTTTTTTTTTTTAAGAGACGGTCTTGTTCTGTCACCCAGGATGGAGTACAGTGGTACAGATATAGCCCACTGCAACTTTGCACTCCTGGGCTCAAGCAATCCTCCCACCTCAGCCTCCCATGTAGCTGAGACTACAGGCAGATACCACCACACCCAGCTAAACTTTTGTAGTTTTTGTAGAGACAGGAACATGCTATGTTTCCCAGGCTGGTCTTGAACTCCTGTGCCCAAGTGATCCTCCTGCCTTAGCCTCCCAAAATTCTGAGATTACAGATACGAACCACCACATCCAGACTCCACAGTCTTAACTACCCCACTGTGCCCTCTCATGACCTGAGTTTACAGTTTAGTAAAAGATATATCTTTTTTATTTTTGAGATGCAGTTTTGCTCTTGTCCCCCAGGCTGGAGTGCAGTGGTGAGATCTCGGTTCACGGCGCCCTTCATTCACCTCCCAGGTTCGAGCGATTCTCCCGCCTCAGCCTCCCGGGTAGCTGGGATTACGGGCACGTGCCACCACACCCACCTAATTTTTGTGTTTTTAGTAGAAATGGGATTTCACCATGTTGGCCAGGCTGGTCTCCAACTCCTGACCTCAAGTGATCCACCCACCTCAGCCTCGCAAAGTGCTAGGAGTACAGGTATGAGCCGCCACACTCAGCCAGTGTGTCTTAATTCTGGGCAGCTGTGTGGCCAGCTGAGCCTCAGGGCGTTCCGGTACTGAAGGGGAGGAGGGGAAGATGGCCTCTGAGGGCCAGGTAGGGATCTCTGCCTCATCCCGCCGCAGGTCCAGGTGTCCAGGGGGCTCCAGAGAGAAGGGCAGGATCAGTGACTGCTCACCTCCTTCCCTCTTATATCCACCCAGATCGCGACATGGCAGGAGCTGAGGCAGCTGCGGGAGCAGATCCAGAGCCTGGAGGAAGAGAAGGCAGCCGTGACGAAGGCAGTGCAGGCCCTGCTGGTGAGCGTGGGGCCCTGAGTGGGCGGGGAGTGGCTGTGAGGCTGTCTCTCGACACAGGTAACAGGAAACTGAATTTAAAGAGCTCGAGCAGGCTGGCGCAGTGGCTCACGCCTGTAATCCCAACTACTCGGGAGACTAGGTTGGAGGATCACCTGAGGTCAGGTGTTGGCAACCAGTCTGGGCAACATGGTGAAACCCCACCTCTACTAAAAATACAAAAATGAGCTGGCGTGGTGGCAGGCACCTGTAATCCCAGCTACTTGGGAGACTGAGATAGGAGAATGGCTTGAACCCAGGAGGTGGAGGTTGCAGTGAGCCGAGATCATGCCATTGCACTCTAGCCTGGGCAACAGAGTCAGACTCCATGTATAAATAAATGAATAAATAAATAAAAATAGCGTAAACAACGTGGACATGCATTTCCTCACATAGCACACCGTGCAGGACCCTGGTATCCCTAGGATTGATTAGTGGCTCTTCCAGCATCCCCAGCCCAGGCGCTTTTCTTTTCTCTGCACCAGCAATGTCATTGCACTGTTCTTTCCTCAGTTTCCCCATCAGGGTTTCCAGATGGCTGCTGCAGTCCAGCGTCTCCTCACATGACTGTGCCAGTGCGGGGAGGAGACAGGGAGTTCTCTGGCTTGAGTTCCTTCTCCAGGAGCAAGGACACCTTTCCTGAAGCATCCAACAGAGTCCCCTCGTGTCCCCTGGGCCCAGAGCTCCACCCCACTGCAGTTGTTCAGGCAGCCAGCACAGTCTGATTGGAGACCAGCCTCAGGTGGGGCCCATGTCCCCTGAACTGCAGCTGCCAGGGAAGGGAGAACTGAGTCAGAGTTCTGCGGGGAAGGAGAAAGAAGGGATCTTTTTTTTTTTTGAGATGGAGTTTTGCTCTTTTTGCCCAGGCTAGAGTACAACAGCACAATCTCAGCTCACCGCAACCTCCATCTCCTGAATTCAAGAAATTCTCCTGCCTCACCCTCCCAAGTAGCTGGGATTGCAGGTGTGCCCCACCACGCCTGGCTAATTTTGTAATTTTAGTAGAGACAGGTTTCTCCATGTTGGCCAGGCTGGTCTCGAACTCCTGACCTCAGGTGATCCGCCTGCCTTGGCCTCCCAGCCAGGATCTTTATTTTATTTTTATTTATTTCTTTTGAGTCTCACTCTGTCACTCAGGCCAGAGTGCAGTGGCTTGCTACACCCTCCGCCTCCCAAGTTCAACTGATTCTCCTGCCTCACCCTCCCAAGTAGCTGGGATTACAGAGATGCGCTACCACGCCTGGCTAATTTTGCATTTTTAGTAGAGACAGGGTTTCACCATGTTGGTCAGGCTGGTCTCGAACTCATGACCCCAGGTGATTCACCTGCCTTGACCTCCCAAAGTGCTGGGATTCCAGGCCACTGTGCCCGGCCTGGAAGAAAGATCTTGGGTTAGATAACCAAAAGCGTCTGCAACAGAAGTTTTAAAAACAATCATGGAAAAAGCAGACCTTATGTAGAAATCGCTGTGTACCATGCCAGGTGCTTTCCATACTCAATCATCACAACAGCCTCTGACACAGGAACCGTACAAACTCAGTTTTATAGCTGGGAAAAAGTGAGGCCCTAAGACGTTAAAACGGGCCTAAGTGGCCAGGTATGGGGGCGTGCGCCTGCAGTCCCAGCTACTCTGGAGGCCGAGGCAGGAAGATCACTTGAGTCCGAGAGTTTGAGGCTGCAGTCAGCCTCAAATTGTGTGATCACACCATCACACTCCAGCCTAGGCAATAGAGCAAGACCCTGTGTCAAAGAAAAAACAACCCAAAAAAGTACCTAAGTCTCACAGCCAGGAAGTGGGAGACGCAGGGTTTGCACCCAGGCGGTTGGTTTTTACCACTCTGTTTGGAGGCCTCTCCCAGCACCTACTGAGTGGCAAGCCTCAGGCTGTGTGCATCACTGACAGCCAGCGAAAGCAACGCAATGGATCGTCCAATGTCTTTTGAGTGCTGACTCATCTTTTCAGGGAAGCTGCACAGCGGCCCTGCCAGGGGGTCCTGTTACCATCCCACTTCACAGATGGGGATACTGAGGCTCAGGGGGGCAGAGGTTTGCCTGAGGGCTCACAGCAGGTAGGTGCCCAATATTCAGACCCAGGCTGTCTAATTCCCTCAGCTGCTTAGGATCATGGAAAGTTCAGAATGTCGAGGGCCCTTGGTTGCAGGGCCTCAAACGCCTCTCCAAGCCCCCATTTTCATATCTACAGACAGAGTATATTAGTCTATTTTCTTTCTTTTTGAGACAGTCTTGTTCTGTTGCCCAGACTGGAGTACGGTAGCACAATCTTGGCTCACTGCAACCTCCACCTCCCAGGTTCAAGCGATTCTTCTGCCTCAGCCTCCCGAGTAGCTCGGATTATAGACCATAGGCCACTATACCTGGCTAATTTCTTTTTTTTGAGATGGGGTTTTGTTCTTGTTGCCCAGGCTGGAGTGCAATGGTGCAATCTCAGCTCACCACAACCTCTGCCTCTCAGGTTCAAGTGATTCTCCTGCCTCAGCCTCCCAAGTAGCTGGGATTACAGACATGCACAACCATGCCTGGCTAATTTTGTATTTTTAATAGAGACAAGGTTTCTCCACGTTGGTCAGGCTGCTCTCAAACTCCAGATCTCAGGTGATCTGCCTGCCTCAGCCTCCCAAAGTGCTGGGATTACAGTTGTGAGCCACCACCCCCAGCCCCATTTTCACACTGCTATAAAGAATACCTAAAAGTGGGTAATTTACAAAGAAAAGCGGTGTAATGGATTCACAGTTCCATGTGACTGGGAGGCCTCTGGAAACTTAAAATCATGGCAGAAGGCGAAGGGGAAGCAAGGCACTTTCCCTTCCACGTGGTGGCCAGAGAGAGCTAGTGGGGGTGACTGCCAAACACTTGTGAATCATCAGACCTTGTGAGAACTCACTCTCACGAGAACAGCATGGGGAAACCATCCCCAGGATCCGATCACCTCCCACCAGGTCCCTTCCTCAACAGGTGGAGTTACAATTTGAGATAAGATTTGGGTGGGGACACAGAGCAAAACCATGTCACAGGGTTTGCATGAATGCCTGCCTCCTAGAGTTTATTGTGAAGAACTCAGGTCATGGAGAGCTCTGTACACGGAGCCTGGCATGGAGGCAGCACAGCCGTAGCTGTGATTACTGTTAATTATCTTATCTCTGTAGCATCACCAATAGAGAAACTGAGGCACTGACAGAGCAGGAGACTAGGGTCCTCTGGCCTTGTTTGACCTTTCTCCCTTCCTTTTTTCTCTTCCCCACCCTCAACTTCATCAGCCTAATCGCCCACCCTGTCTCTTTCCTAGCAGGCAAACCGAGACTGTGGTGAAGTGCAGCAGGTACTGTGGGGAGCTGATGTTCTGTCGGGGTAGGGGGTGGGCAGGGAGGATACTCTGCCAGTCACCATTCCACTATTGTAAGTAACAGAAAACAATTCAAACAGGTTTAAGCGGGGGTGGGGGAAATAGGCTGTATTGATACCTGAAACTAAACCGGCTTCAGGTGTGGCTGGATCCAGGCACTGGCTCCATGTTTGGTCCTGCATTTCTCGCATCCCCAGGCCATCTTTCTCCGCTTGTGTAAGTGGGAGGCAAAGTAAAGCACACTTTCCTGATAGATCCAGTTAAAGTCCTGGGGCTGATTCTCGAGTTCAGCTGGCATCGGGTGCCTATCTCAGAGCCAGTCATTGTGGCCAAAGCAATAGAACATTCCATTTGGCCAGGCCTGATTCTTTTTCCCACAAATCTGCTGTGCGGTGGTGAGGGAAGTTCCTGCAAAGACATTCAGGATGCCGGGCCCAACAAGAGGCATGAATGTCCACCACAGGGGCTCTGCCAGTCAGAATCAAGGTCACACTGGTTGAGGGAGTCCTGACCCCACCCGTGCTGCCCCCAGGACCCCCAGTACCAGAGTCTGCGGGCACGCGGCCGGGAGATCCGGAAGGAGCTTGTTCCCCTGTACCCCAGGGTGGCCCAACTTGAGGAGGAATTCTACCTGCAGGCTCTGAGGCTGCCCAACCAGACCCATCCAGACGTGGTGAGCGCCAGGCCGGGTGGCAGGGAGGCCAGGGGCCCACCCAGGGCCACCTTTCCATGACTGCTGCTGTCTCCCTACAGCCCGTCGGGGATGAGAGCCAGGCTCGAGTGCTCCACGTGGTCGGAGACAAGCCAGGTGGGCCACACCCAGGCCTGGGAGCTGACGAGCCTTGGGGTGTGGGGGCCCCCACAGTCTGGGAACGTGGCTGGGACCTGGAGAACTCCTGGTACTACAGGAGGTGGCTCCAGCTTCCTGCCTTGACCAGGCTTGAGCTGTCCCTGAGAGGTGGTCTGTAGGTTTTCATTCTTTCTCCCTCACCATTGGGCAGACCCACCCTGTGTTGTGGGTGTGTATCGTGTGTGTGTGTGTGTGTGTTGTGTGTCGTGTGTATCTGTGTGTCTGGTATCTGTGTGTATCTGTGTGTGCATGTCTGTATGTATATATGTGTGTCTGTGTGTATATCTGTGTGTATCTGTGTGTGTGTCGGTGTGTTTCTGTGTCTGTGTGTCTGTGTGTATTTGTGTCTGTGTGTGTGTCTGTGTGTGTCTGTATATCTGTGTGTCTGTATATTTCTGTGTGTCTGTGTCTGTGTATCTGTGTGTGTGTCGGTGTGTTTCTGTGTCTGTGTGTATTTGTGTCTATCTGTGTGTGTGTCTGTGTCTGTGTGTGTCTGTATATCTGTGTGTCTGTATATTTCTGTGTGTCTGTGTCTGTGTATGTGTGTATGTGTGTATGTGTCTGTGTGTATGTGTGTCTGTGTGATTGTGTCTGTATCTGTGTCTGTGTATATGTGTGTATATGCATATCTGTGTATGTGAGTATATCTGTGTGTTTAATCTGTGTCTGTGTATATCTGTATCTGTATATGTGACTATATCTGTGTGTTTGTGTGTGTGTGTGTATCTGTGGGTGTGTCTGTATCTGTGTCTGTGTGTATATGTGTATGTCTGTGTATCTGTGTGTGCATCTGTGTCTGTGTGTGTGTGTCTGTGTCTGTGTATCAGTGTGTCTGTGTGTGTATCTGTATGTCTGTGTATATCTGTGTGTGTGTGTCTGTCTCTGTCTCTCTCTGACCCCCTTGCTTTGGTCCCTGTCTCCAGGGCTTTTCCTCCCGGACTGTGTGTCCTTCTCTCTGATTCTCCCCCTCCCTTCCTCCTCCTGCCTCTCTTGTCTCTGTTTCTAACTCCGCCTTCCCCACCCGCCCCCTCTACTCCCTTCTGCCTCCGCTGGTTTCCTCTCCCTGTCTCTGCTTTTCTCTCCTTCCCTCCCTCCCTTTGCTCACTCCCTCTCCCTCTCTTTCCATGCCCCCCCCTCCCTTCTCTCTTCCTGCCCCTCCTTTCCTTTCTCTCCCTGTCCCTCCTCCCTCCTGCCTCTGGAAGCCTTTATCTCAGCCTCGTCCCTCTCTGCCCCCTTACACTGGTGCTTTTCACCCACATCTAGCTTTCTCCTTCCAACCCCGGGGCCACCTGGAAATCGGCGAGAAACTTGACATCATCCGTCAGAAGTGAGCCCCTCTCCCAGCTCCCAGCACCCTGTCCCAGCCGCCGGCACCCGACAGCTGGTGGCCGCTCCTGCCCCTTTGGCTTCAGTGTGAGATGTGGAAAGGCCATGAATCTTTGATGCCCCAGCCCCACCCAGCAGCTGGGCTTCTTCCCCCGGGTGTTTGCCTCCCCACGTTCCCTGCCAGCCTGGCCCATGTGCACACCCACCTGTCTCTCTGTCGGTCTCCCAGGCGCCTGTCCCACGTGTCTGGCCACCGTTCCTATTACCTACGAGGGGCTGGGGCCCTCCTGCAGCATGGCCTGGTCAACTTCACACTCAACAAGCTTCTCCGCCAGGTATGGGCCAAGATAGGAGGGCTGCCTGGAGGGGGTGCCATCAAAGCTGAGCTCAGAGAGCTATGGGGTCACTGCTCTGCCACATGTATCATTGACACATTTAGTCCTTGTGACAACTTCATGAAGTGGATACTGTCGTCATCCCCACTTAAGAGAGAGGGTTGAGGTCCAGAGGGGAAGGTACCTAGCCCACGGTCCCACAGCCAGTCTGGAGCTGGGCCTCGAGCCTGTGCTTGTAACCGCTGCACCGCACTGCCTGCTTGTGGTACAAAGGGGCGTCTGGGGATCAGCGTCCATTGAAACGGCAGGAGCTGGTTGCATGGAGCATTGGTCATGGTGAGGGACTCAGGCATTTCCAGAGGGTACTAGGGAGCCATGGGAGGCTTTTAAGCAGGCGAGGGCGTGGCCAGATCTGTACTTTTTATTTTTTTTTTTTTTGAGACGGAGTCTCGCTCTGTCACTCAGGCTGGAGTACAGGGCCACAGTCTTGGCTCACTGCAACCTCGACCTCTTGGGTTCCAGCAATTCTCCTGCCTCAGCCTCCCAAGTACCTGGGATTACAGGCATGTGCCACCATGCCAGCTAATTTTTTTGGTCTTTTTGATGGAGTCTCGCTCTGTCACCCAGGCTGGAGTGCAGTGGCATGATCTCCATGCTGGCTAATTGTTATATTTTTAGTAGAGATGGGGTTTTGCCATGTTGGCCAGGCTGGTCTTGAACTCCTGGCCTCAAGTGATCTGCCCGCCTTGGCCTCCCAAAGTGCTGGGATTACAGCTGTGAGCCACCGCGCCAGCCCCTGCCTCAGTTTCATCTGAGGAGGGAGGGCTTTGGAAGCCGCTGGCTCACTCTGCAGCACCCCTTCTTTGGGGCTGAGCTTGGCGTCTGGTGGGGGTGCCAGCTCCACTCACTCACCCTCTCTCCTGAACAGGGCTTCACCCCCATGACGGTGCCAGACCTTCTCCGAGGAGCAGTGTTTGTGAGTGAGGCCGTCCTACTCCCTTCCGCCACCTGGGTGTCAGGTCCTGTTGCGGGTGCCTGAGGCATGGAGACCTGAGGAGACCGCCCTGGGGCTGAATTGAGGGGGCCAGGCCATACCAGCAAGGCCAGGGCGACTCCAGATGTGTCCAGGGGAGGAGCTGGGGTTGTGACTGTAAAACGGGGGAGGCTGGGTTTACCCTGACCCCTGTGGCCTGGCCTCCTCCCCCAGGAAGGCTGTGGGATGACACCAAATGCCAACCCATCCCAAATTTACAACATCGACCCCTCCCGCTTTGAAGATCTCAACCTGGCTGGAACAGCAGAGGTGGGGCTTGCAGGTGAGCACCTGCGTGGGCGCTGGGGGAGGAGCGGGAGCAATGTGGGGGAAAACTGGGAGCATCCAGGGGCGGCTGGGGGTGGCTACCTGCCTAGAGCAGCTCAGCAGCCCCAGGGCCAACAGGTATGGTTGTGTAGGTTGTTTACTGCATGACTGTACCGTGACAATTCAGCCCCATGCCTTGACCTGGGGTTTCATCCACCAGAGGGAGTGCCTCTTATTCTCACAAAGGCTTCCTTGGGGCACTGGCAACCCTGGCTCACCCTGTGGTCCCCTTCTCCTCCCAGGCTACTTCATGGACCACAGCGTGGCCTTCAGGGACCTGCCAGTCAGGTGACACCTGGTTTCCTCAGACCTTGACCCTACCTGTGACATTCACTCTGCCCTCCTTGACCCGACCTCCCCTGCTCTCTGCCAGGATGGTTTGTTCCAGCACCTGCTACCGGGCAGAGACAAACACGGGAAAGGACCCCCGGGGGCTGTATCGAGTCCACCACTTCACCAAGGCTGGTGTCGCGGGGACTAAGCGGGGCTGGGGTGGGGGTCACCCCAACAGCTCAGAGCTTCCTGACTCCCATGCCCTCTGTCCCAGGTGGAGATGTTTGGGGTGACAGGCCCCGGGCTGGAACAGAGCTCACAGCTGCTGGAGGAGTTCCTGTCCCTTCAGATGGAGATCTTGACAGAGCTGGGTTTGCACTTCCGGTGTGGAGAGGGGTTGGGGACCTGGGATGGCTGGGGTGGGGTAGGGAGGGACGAGGGGCTGGCTAGCTGCTTGGTCTCGAATCACCTCTCCAGCCCTCTTGTTGCCCCCGTTTTCCTGTATAAGGATTCCAGGGGCATAGACAGGATTCCGGTTTGTGTGCCCGTGAGCCTGTGGTCTGTCACGGGATTAACAGAAGCAAGAGTAGCACAGGGTGCCCCAGGGTGGAGACCCAGGCCCCTTTCCTCCTGCTGCCCCGCCCCCGTTCCCTGGGCCGCTGCCTCATCTGTCTTATCTGTGCAGTTTTTTCACCACCCAATGGGAAGTGAGGCTGGGAAAGGGAGAAGCCAGAGGTTGCCAGCCCCACGTCCTCTCACCCTGTCAGGCACACGCAGCTTTCAGGAGAGGCTGAAAAATATGGGCTTCTTTTCTGGGTGACCCATTGTAAAAAAACTGGAAATGTAGACTGGGTGTGGTGGCTCATTCCCGTAATCCCAGCACTTTGGGAGGTCGAGGCAGGTGGATCACCTGAGGTCAGGAGTTCAAGACCAGCCTGACCAACATGGAGAAACCTCGTCTCTACTAAAAATACAAAATTAGCCAGGAGTGGTGGCACATACCTCTAATCCTAGCTACTTTGGAGGCTGAGGCAGGAATATCACTTGAACCCAGGAGGCGGAGGTTGCAGTGAGCCGAGATCATGCCATTGCACTCACTCCAGCCTGGGCAACGAGAGTGAAACTCCATCTCAAAAAAAAATCACTGGGAGTATAGGCCAGGCGTGGTGTCTCATGCCTGTAACCTCAGTGTGTTGGAGGCCATGGCAGGAGGATTGCTGGAGGCCAGGAGTTCAAGACCAGCTTGGGTAACATAGCGAGAGCTCGTCTTCACAAAATTTTTAAAAATTAGCCAGGTATGGTGGCACACACCTGTAGTCCCAGCTACTCAGGAGGCTGAGGCAAGAGAATCACTTGAACCTGGGAGGCGAAGGTTGCAGTGAGCCAAGATTGCACCACTGCACTCCAGCCTGGGTGACAGAGCAAGACTCCATCTCCAAAAAAAAAAAAAGGAAACCCAGGGTGCTGTTATAGAATGCTCGAATGTGCGAATGGCTACTGTGAACAGCCGGTAGACACTGCCACGCGCCTTTCCTCCCCCATCAACCTCTTTCGTGCTTCCCGTTCTGTATACCACCTTCTCCGTCACCACCCCTGGCCTCACGACTCTCCTTTGCCCTATCATCTCCTCCTTCTTATATATTTTTTTATTTTTTGAATAGATGAAAAATGTTGCCCAGGCTGGTCTTGAACTCCTGGGCCTTTTCCTGCTTTTTGGCTGCCTTCTCTTCCATTGCTTCCATTCCTTCTCCCTGCTCCTCCTCTCACCTGCTGACCTTCACCACGCCTTTGACCTTGGCTGCAGGGTCCTGGACATGCCCACCCAGGAACTGGGCCTCCCCGCCTACCGCAAGTTTGACATTGAGGCCTGGATGCCAGGCCGTGGCCGCTTTGGAGAGGTGAGCCCTGTGCCACTGGACATGCAGCGGGGGAAGGAGGATGGACCTGCCCCCTTCCCTGATCTGCTCAGTCTGCCACCCCCACCCCAGGTCACCAGTGCTTCCAACTGCACAGACTTCCAGAGCCGCCGCCTCCACATCATGTTCCAGACCGAAGCTGGGGAGTTGCAGTTCGCCCACACGGTGAGGCCCGCACAGCCTCCTGCCCTCTCGCCCTCGCCCCGCAGCCTCTGTCACCCTAGACCCATCCACCTGGGCCCCTCCCCGGGCCAGGCTTGAGGTGGGCTGGGTGGCTGGTTCCGAGCACGGCTGTCTCACAGGTGAATGCCACTGCCTGTGCTGTCCCTCGCCTCCTCATCGCACTCCTGGAGAGTAACCAGCAAAAGGTGAGGGGTTGAGGGTCCCACACAGAGAGGCCACTCAGCTTAGGGGAGGGGGAGGGCGTCTGCAGCATCCTGAGGTCTGCTCTGTCCCCAGGACGGCTCGGTGCTTGTGCCCCCCGCCCTACAGCCCTACCTGGGCACTGATCGGATCACAGCCCCCACCCACGTGCCTCTCCAGTACATCGGCCCCAACCAGCCCCGGAAGCCTGGGCTCCTTGGCCAGCCTGCTGCAAGCTGAGAACCCACCCACAGCAGCCCTTGCAGGTGTCACTGCTTCCTGGAGCTCAGGAGATCTCAGACACCTGGGACCTGTGTTCCAGAGCCCATCCTGACATCTGCAATCCTCCTGTCAGCTCCATGCCTGGGCCCCTGGACCCTGGGTCCACCTCTCCTCCATTCCTGTGCCTCAGAGTCAGTCACTGACCCTGTTATCATTGAGGGTCCCCATGGGAAGCAGGACATCTGGGCTTTACGGTTCTAGGGATGGGAGAAGCAGAGGAAGAGGCCTCCATCCCTCCCTCCTTCTTCCCTCCCACATTGCTGACCAAAAAGTCCCCAATAAATGGTCAGGATGAAGGCCTCTGTGGATCTGTGAGCGAGGGAGATGCCCGGCTTTCCAGGAGCTGCTGGGTGACCGCCCAGAGGCATTGTCCTCTGTGGCTGTGAGGACCATGGCTGGGAGTGCCTAGCCACCACGCAGCATACATGGAGGCTGGCTTGGGGGCCACCAGGGGAGCTGAGAGGATGTCGAATTCTCCCCTTCCTCCCGGACAAGGCGGAACAGTCGCCCTGCAAGGGTTCCTTCGAGCTGACCCCAGGGTGAAGGACAGTTTCACCCCTCTCCTCAGTCTCCAGTTCCCCATTCCACTGTCCCTTCCGCAGCTCCAGATAGGGGCCCAGCAGGCATCGTAAACTCAGCGAAGCCACCTGGTCCTCTCATCGCTTTGCCTACGCCCGTTCCTCCCCAGGCATGCCCATCCCAGGACATTTTCCCGGCTGCCCAGGCCATAACCCTTCAGGTTAGCCTCGACTTTTTTCTCATATCCACATCTGCTTCATTAGCAATCCTGACAGCACTGCCTTCAGGATATTTCCACAATCTGGCCAGGTGTGGTGGCTCACACCTGTAATCCCAGCACTTTGGGAGGCCGAGGCGGGCTGATTACTTGAGGTCAGGAGTCCAAGACTAGCCTGGCCAACATGGTGAAACCTCATCTCTACTAAAAATACAAAAATAAGCTGGGTATGGTGGCACGCACCCATAATCCCAGCTAGGCTGAGGCAGAATTCTTGAACCCGGGAGGCAGAGGTTGCAGTGAGCCAAGATCACACCACTGCACTCCAGCCTGGGTGACAGAGCAAGACTCCGTCTCAAAAAAAGATTTCTGGAATCTGCCCACTGCTCTCTCTGCACTGACCCCACGTGGCCTTGTCCTCCGATGCCTCCCTCCTGGCTAGCCCTGGAAGCCTCCTCACTGGCTCCCTGCTCTCCGTCCTTGTCCTCGCCACAGCCAGAGGGACCTATGAGTACCTCAGTTGGGTCATGTCCCACCCCTACTCAGAGGCCTCCTGTAGCTTCATCTCAGTAAAAGGGCAAAGTGTCACTGAGGCTCCTAAGGCCCCACCTGAGCCACTCCACCTTCCTCTTCAGCCCATCTGTCTTGCGTGGTCCACCCGACCTGCCTTGCTGTTGAAACTCCAAATTCCTTCCTGAGTCAGACATTTGCATCGTCTCCCTCTCTGTAATCACAGCTACTCAGGAGGCTGAGGCAGGAGAATCGCTTGAACCCGGGAGGCAGAGGTTGCAGTGAGCCCAGATCGCGCCACTGCACTACAGCCTGGGCAATAGACTGAGACTCTGTCTCAAAAAAAAAGACCTCTCTGGATGAGGAAACAGACCCAGGAAGGGAAGGAGTTGCCTGAGGTCCATCTGTGAGTGGCTGACTCTGGGTCCACACCCAGGTCCACCAGTCAGCTTGGAGAGCAAGGGTACCAGACCCTGCTGCTCTGGGAAGAGAGCCTCCCAGGCCGGGTGTGGCAACTCAGGCCTGTAACCCCAGCACTTTGGGAGCCCCGGGCAAGAGGATCACTTGAGACCAGGAGTTAGACCAGTCTGGCCAACAAAGTGAGACCGTGCCTCTGCGAAAACTAATCATTATTAGCCAGATGTGGTGCATGTCTGTGGTCCCAGCTACTCAGGAGGCTGAGGTAGGAGGATCAGCTGAGCTCAGGAGCCTGCAGTGAGCAGGTGATTGTGCCACTGCACTCCAGCCTGGGTGACAGAGCCAGACCCTGTCTCAAAAAAAAAAAGCGAGGCCCCCAACCCTCTGCGCTCTTGGCCGGAAGCCTCAAGGGGAATGCTTGTAGGGCGGGGGCCTCATGAATAATTGAGGGTCTCAGGCAGGCGACCGCCCCGCAGATGTTGCCCCGCCGCGGGCGGGAAGGGGGCGGTGATGACATCACTTCCTCCCTTCGGGGCCGCATGGGTTATAAGGCACTGCAGTCCCGGCCCACACAGCTCCGTGGACCCGTCGGACACCCACCATGCTGCGTCGCGGGCCCACCTCCCCGCTGCTGCTGTTGCTGCTGCCGCCGCTTCTGCTGGGAGCAGGTGAGTGTGGGACCCGTAAGGGGCCCGGGAGCAGGGACTCCGGTGGCCAGGGCCGGGCGGTGCACCCAGCAGAGGTTTCAGGGGCAAGCCTCCAGCTGGGACGGTGCACCTACCAGGTGGGATGATGGGTATGTGTGGGGATTGGGACGCCCATGGAGCTGGGGGCAGTACTGGGGACAACAGCCAGGGCGCCCGAACCCAGCACCAGCCTCCTTTCTCCACAGCCACCGCTGCTCCCTTGGCACCGAGACTCTCCAAGGAGGAGGTGAGGAGTGTGGAGCCCTTGCCCTGCCTCACCTGGCTGGGCCCCTGCCCTCCCTGCACAGCCTGCCCCATGACCCCCATTGCCCTCAAACCAGCCATTCTCCTCCCCATATCCCTCCCTTCAACCTTCCCTCTGACCTAGTACCCCTGCCCCCCAGCTGACCCGCTGTCTGGCAGAGGTGGTCACAGAGGTGCTGACCGTAGGCCAGGTCCAGAGAGGACCCTGCACTGCTCTTCTCCACCAAGGTAAGGAGGCCCCGGGCCCCACTTGCCCTCCAGAGCCCCAGTGGTCCTCACCCCCACCAACCCAGGGTCCTGCCCAGGTGCCCCACATGCCCTCCCACCCGGGGTTCCTGGAGGAAGGGGTCCTCATTCCCACAGCCCTTTTGCCTGGGCCAGTGGGGCACTGCCCAGCATTCACACCTGACAGAGCCTGGCCACCAGCTCCACCCTTGCAGCTCCCAGCAGAAGGACCAGATGGGGCAGGGAACGTACCCCCCCCCGCCGTGGGATGAACTGGTACCCTCCCCTTCCAGTCTGGGCAGCCCCCACCATGAGAACTCGAGCAGGGCCCAGAACTCTTCAAGGCCTCAGTTTCCCAGTTTAAACTCCTGACCTCAGGTGATCGGCCACCTTGGCCTCCTGAGATTACAGGCCTGAGCCTGCATGCCCAGCCTGTTTCCCAACTGGATGCTTAGAGAGCATCCTTTGTCTTTCTGCCAGAGATGTGCGGGACAGAGCCCCACGGCTGCGTGTCCACTGAGGAGAAAGGCCTGCTGCTTGGGGATTTCAAGAAGCAGGAGGCTGGGAAGACAAGGTCCAGCCAGGAGGTGAGGGATGAGGAAGAGGAGGAGATAGCAGAGAGGATCCACAAGTCCGAGGTCCAGGAACAAGCCATCCAAGAGCAAGGACACCGCCAGCTCCACCGGGAGGAGGACAAGGAGGAGGAGGAGGAGAAGGAGGAAGAGGAGAAGGAAGAGAGGAAGAAGGGGCCCATGGAGACCTTCAGTGACCTGTGGAAGTACCATCTAGAGAATGGAGGGGACCTCAAGAAGCGGGTGGCAGAGAAGGCCAGCGACGAAGAGACGGCTCAGTTCCAGGCAGAGGAGAAGGGGGTGCGAGTGCTGGGCGGGGACCGCAGCCTGTGGCAGGGGGCCGAGAAGGGCGGAGGAGAGAGGCATGAGGACTCACCACACCGCCACCACCACCACCAGCCAGAGGCTGAGCCCAGGCAGGAGGAGGAGGAGGCAGCTTTGGAGAGGGAGGTGAGTGGGGGCTGGTGGAGGAGCACCAAGGCAGTGTGGAGGGAGGGTTGACCAGATGGTCAGTGGAGTTGCAACTCAACAGCCACCAGTGTCGGCCATACACCACCCGATCACAGTGACCAAGACTGACCCCAGGACTGGGTAACAACTTCCATGCATGGCCTCCTCTACTTCATACTTCCATATCCGGTATGGACTACGGCAACCAGGATGGTGCCATTATTGCACAGAAGCAAGCCAGCGTCACTAGCGAGTCGGCCAGCATGAAAGTGGCCGCTGTGCCTGCTTCACTAGGTGACAGACACCACTGCTGGGTCATGGAAGCAAGGTGTCTCCATGATTGCTATCACAGGCTGGGCATGGTGGCTCGTGCCTGTAATCCTAGGGAGGGGTAATCCTTTAGGAGGCTAAGGCGGGAGGACTCCTAGAAGCCAGGAGTTGGAAACCAGCCTGGGCAACATAGTGAAACGCTGACTCTACAAATAATTTAAAAAATTAGCCAGGCATGGTGGCACACGCCTGTGGTCCCAGCTCTCAGGAAGCTGAGGTGGTAGGATTGCTTGAACCCCGGGAGGTTGAGGCTGCAGTGAGCCATGATTGTGCCACTCCACTCCCAACCTGGGCTACAGAGCAAAACTATCTTTAAAAAAAAAAAAAAAAAACGCTGGGCACAGTGGCTCACACCTATAATCCCAGCACTTTGGGAGGCCGAGGCAGGTGGATCACTTTGAGGTCAGGAGTTCGAGACTAGCTTGGCCAACGTGGTGAAACCCCATCCCTACTAAAAATACGAAAAATTAGCCCGGTGTGATGGTGGGCACCTGTAATCCCAGCTACTCGGGGGGCTAAGACAGAAGAATTACTTGAACCCAGGAGGTGGAGGTTGCAGTGAGCTGAGATCACAACACTGCACTCCAGCCTGGGTGACAGAGCAAGACTCCATCTTAAAAATAAAAGTGCTCGCTTCCGCAGCACATATACTAAAATTCGAACGATACAGAGAAGATTAGCATGGCCCCTGTGTAAGGATGACATGAAAATTTGTGAAGTGTTCCATATTATATTTTTTATATAAATTTTTTAATTAAAAAAATAAAAATAAAGTGCTATCACATCGCAAGGCACTCATGCCAGGCACCTTTGCCAGCCCCAGGCCGCTGCTGTTGGCTGTGGTCACATTAACCACTACTGCTCTTCCAGGGTTCTGGCGGTCAGCATGGTCACCATCATGGTCCACGGTGATCAGAACGACTGCTGCTGGCTGCCACTGTGAGAACCGGCATGGCCCACGTTCACAGTGACTGAGGTGGCCTGTCTTTGAAGGTGGGTGCTGACCACCACCTTTCTGACCCACCAGGAACAGGAGGTGGAGAGGCTGGAGCACTTGAGAGATGAACTGAAGAAGGTAACGGAGACGCTGGGGGAGCAGCTCAGGAGGGAGGGCTGACCCCTGCCTCGTGCCCTCCTTCCTCCCGACACACCCTGTGGCTTAGGTCCGTGGACCCTGAAGCCTCCACCTCACCAGCACCCACAACACCCCTACCGGAGCAGGGGAGAAGATGGGCATGCCTTGGAACCACACCTGAGTTGGGCAGGGGGCTGGGGTCAGCCCTGACTCAGGAAGCACCCCCACACCCATGCATTCCCACTCCAACCCTTCTGAGGAAATAAAGCACAAAGAAACGCACCCTGCATCCGTGATGTGACAAGGATGGGCCCCAGAAGGACCTGGAGGACCGGGAAGACGAGATCAGTCTGGTTTCTGGTTTTCAGAACTGGGGTTTTATTTATTAAATTGGAAATTATATTAACAATCAAATGAATCAGACGGGGCCGGGGTCATCAGGAAGAGGTTTCGAGGCTGGGGTGGGAGGCAACCGGCTTTGGCTGCAGCTGCTGTGAACCACAATGTCGTCGTATTCCTCCTGGGGGCAAAGGGAACCAGGCAGAGGAGCTCAGATGTCTTCAGACCAGCCTAAGAATTGTGTCTTGCCCCAAAGCCCAAATTCCCTGCTCCTGGCTCGCTTCCCAGCTCTCAGAACTCCATTTTCCTTTCTTTTCTTTTTCCTTCTTTTCTTTTTGAGATGGAGTCTCGCTCTGTTGCCCAGGCTGGAGTGCAATGGCGCAATCTAGGTTCACTCCAACTTCTGCCTCCCGGGTTTAAGCAATTCTCCTATCTCAGCCTCTCAAGTAGCTGGGATTACAGGTGCCCGCCACCACGCCAGGCTAATTTTTGTATTTTTAGTAGAGACGGGGTTTCACCATGTTGGTCAGCCTGGTCTCGAACTCCTGACCCCAGGTGATCCACCTGCCTGGGCTTCCCAGTGTGCTGGGATTACAGGCATGAGCCACCGTGCCCAGCCAGAACTCCGTTTTCAAATTTCCTTCTATAGTCGGTGTTCTAGCCCAACCGACACTCCAGCATTCTGGCAACTGAGGTGGCCCTCCTCCACCCCTTCCCTCTGCCTTTACCCGAATTACTGCATGCCCATCATTCAGCCCCACGCCTTGCCCAAGGTCAGGTCTGTATTGCTGGGTTCTCTGACTACATCTCTCCCCACCTCTGGTTTGGGTCCTGCCCCACCGCTGCTGGTGTTCAAATCACTGCCACCCAAGGTTGTCTTTTCATGACCTGAATTCTCCAGCTCCGACGCTGCCACCCACCCCCGCCTGTGTTCACTATGACCAAGGTCTTTTCTCCGACTCTGGCTGAATTCTACTTTTGCCACCACCTTAGCTTTTCAGCCACTTCTGCCCAAGCTCCTCCCACCGCCCCACCCAGGTCTCTCCTGACCACTGCCCCATGTCACTGGCGCTGCCACCTGCCTGAGTTCTCCAGCAGCAGCAGCCCGAGGTCGGCCTCCACGTGCACCTAATTATCTCCTGCTTCCCGCCTGCCGGCCTCCACGTGCACCTAATTATCTTCTCCCGCTTTCCGCCTGCCGGGTCTACCCTGACCCCCCAGCTGGGCGGCCCTGTCTCGCCTCCTGACTCACGCCCTCGTCTCCGCTGTCGCTGTCGCTACTGCTGCTGCAGGGGCCGGGTTTGTCGTCCTCATCCTCAGGGGCTCCGTGTTGACGGAGGAGTCGGGCAAGGGTGGGGTTGGGCCGGAGCATGGCACTGCCCAGGGGAGTGCAGCCACCATACATGCGGGCAGCAGGGTTGGCACCTGCCCTCAGGAGAAGCTCCAGTACATCGGCCGCCTGGGCCTCCACTGCCAAGTGCAGGGGGCTCCGGCCACACGTGGGCTCCTGTGGGGGGTGCAGCAAAAGGGTCAGAGGGCCCGAGGAGGGGACCAGCCCCCTCCCGACGACAGCAGCTTCCCCCAGGGTGGTGCTCACCGGTTTGTTGAGGTCAGCTCCGGCGTCTCGGAGCAGCTGGACCATCTCCGCATCTTTGTGGATAACAGCCACGTGGAGTGGGGTGTGGCCTGGGGACAGAGTGACGCATCAGATGATGGGGTGAGGGGTCCCCCATGCTTTGATCCTGGGGGAGGGCCACATGGCCTGAGGGTGATCAGGTGTGGGGCTGGTTCCTGAATCTTTGGGTATATCAAAGAGGTACCTGGGTCCTAAATGCATGTGTCAGATGGCCTTAGCTTGCCGGCAAGTGCTAGAGCCTGGGCTTTGAGAAGCCTGGGGCCCATGAGTGAAGAGCCTGGGGTCTGTGGATGGGGGGCCTGGATTTTGGGGCCAGGAGACCTGAGTCTCTGCTCTTAAATCACAAAGGACCTGAGCTGGTGCGCTGGCTCACGCCTGTAATCCCAGCACTTTGAGAGGCCAAAGCGGGCAGATCACGAGGTCAGGAGATTGAGACCATCCTAGCCAACATGGTGAAACTCCATCTCTAGTAAATCCAAAAATTAGCCGGGTGTGGTGGCAGGTGCCTATAGTCCCAGCTACTCCAGAGGCTGAGGCAGGAGAATTGCTTGAACCCAGGAGGTGGAGGGTGCAGTGAGCTGAAATCACACCACTGCACTCCAGCCTGGTCGACAGTGCGACTCTGACTCAAAAAAAAGAAAAGGGGTACCAAGTGGCTGAAAAGCCTGTGATCTGAGGGTGAGATGCAGGCCCTGGACACTGGGTCCTGAACGACCTCAGTCCATCTGAGGAGGGGTCTGGTACCAGGTGGGCAGGCTTATAAGTGAGGGAGCAGAAACTTGGATGCCAGGCTGTGGGCAGGTGACTCCTTTTTCCCATGAGGCAGAGGAGGGCTGTCCCTGCTGCCCATCGCTGGGAACCTGGGGTGCCAGAGTTTCCCAGAGGGCCTGAGCTCTGCATTCCCTGGTCCTAGGTGCGGTAGGGATCCCAGCTTGAATACACCCTGCAGGTGGGGAGCCCAGGGGCCCAGCAACTGGATCCTGGCAGCTCTGGGTCTATGAGTGCCAGGTCTGCATCCCAAGTGATCTGGGGCCTCCAAGTGGGAATCCTGGGTCCTACATATCCAATTGTCAATCATCCGGGCCCTGAGTGGAGGTCCCTGGTCCCAATGCCTGGGTTCCTGAAGCCTAGGCATGATTTCCCAAGGAGTTCGGTCTGGAATCATGGAAGAGAGCCCAGGGCCAGGTGCTCTCACCTAGCCTGGGAGCTCAGTCCTTCCCTGGTGGCAACCCTCACCCTCATAGTTTTCAGCCTCCAGCTGTAGCTTCCACTCCTCCTCACTCTCCTCTTCTTCCTTCTCCAAGTCGGAATCGGGGTACAAGGTGACAGGGGTATGGTTGGTGTCGGGATTGTGGTCTGGGCCATGAGCGAGGTAGGTGTCCGGGGCTTCCCTGGGCCGCCGAGGGCGGGGCTGAAGCAGGGCATGGGCACACGCATGTGCCCCCACACGGCAGGCCAGGTGCAGCGCCGTGTGGCCCCCGCGCTCTGCCACACACAGCCCAGCGCCTGCTGCATACAGCTTCTCCACTGTGGATGCCTCCCCCAGGATGGCTGCCAGGTGCAGGGCCGTCTGCAGAAGCAGAGGACAGGTAGTAGGGAGTCACACTGGGAACCCCAGACTCCAACCCCTACTCCATCCCCTCGTGGCTCACCTGGCCTAAGTCATTCTGCAGGTCCATGTACTCAGTGCCGGCTGAGAAGCCTAGAAGAAAATCCAGGAAGGGTTCATGCTGATGAATCACAGCCAAATGCAGTGCCCTGGGGACAAAGACTGGGATCAGAGGGCAAAATTCAAGTCCTCTTGCATTCCTTCATTCAACAAACATGGGGTGGCTACTGTATGCTAGGCTTTGGGACCACAGTTCTGGAACCCACTGTCAGCTATCTGGGAGAGTCAGAGAGGTCAGTTTCATCAGCAAATTCGTGGAACCAACAATGTTTTTTCAGTGGGATTTCCACTTCTGCCCAAAATGAAGTAACATGGACCAGACTTCCCTCCCACAAGAAACAAAGAAAAATCAGACGAAATACAGTATATGAAGCAACAGTGTTGAAGACGCTGGACGTCATGCAATGAATCACAGTGGCCCCCAAAAGACAGGAAACATGAGGTGGGCCCTACACTTGACTGCCACAGCTTATGGTCTTGAGAGACACGGTTGAGAGAGGGGACCCCAAGCAGAGCCCATCAGGTTGTCTGAGGTCAGGAGATGGACATGGAGGAAGAGCCTGTAGAGACCAGACTTGCAAGAGTCACAGGACAGAGTACAAAACAGTTGTTGGCCAGGCGCTGTAGAATCAAGACTAATTAAAAACTCAAATAAAATGAAACCAAATTAATGAAAATTAATAAACCTAATTAGGTTTATTAATTAATACTGATCTTTGGTAAGATCAGTATTTATTAAGCACTTCCTGGGTCAGGCACTGCTTGCATCACTGGCCATACGGCAGTAAACACAACAGACAAAAAAAACCCAGTACAGTCCCTCATCTGGGTCTTTGCAATTGCAGTTCCTTCTGCCTGCAATGCTCTTTTCTTGTTTATCTATTGCCTCATTTTCCTGCTTTATTTTTCTCCAAAGTACTGACAACCTGTGACTTTCTTTCCTTCTCTTACTTTCTGTGTCTCTTTCTTTCTGCATGTCTTTGTTTCTTTCTTTCTGTTTCTTTCCTTCCTTGCTGTCTTATCAATCTGTTTATTTAGCCCCACTAAAATAAAACGTCTTCTTCACAAGGGCTTTAGTTTTTTTGTCTGTTTTCTTCACTGCCTTTATCACTAGCACCTAAAACGAAGCCTGGAATGTGGTAATATGTAAAGAATATTTGTTTAACAGATGAATCCTTGGTTTCATGGAGCTTACATTCTTCTTTTTTCTTTTCCTATTTTTCTACTTCAATTAGGAATTCAACATAGGAGAACTTACATTCTCACTCTTTGACTTTAAGACTTGAAGAACACTGCTCAGAAAACAAGATCTTAGAGTCAGGGACCAAGTATTAATTTCGGAAATCAAAGTCTAAGGCTCACATCAGGAACTAAGAATCAAAGATTATATTTGGAGGTTGGAGGTTCGAAGTCAGGAGAAGCCACAGTTCTAACAAAAGCCTCAGGACTGGAGTCGGGTTTGGGTATCCGTGGATACAATGTGGATTCCAGGAGCTGAGAATCATAGTTCAAGAAAGGAAGGTCTGAAATGATTGGGTTAGGATCACAGCTGGATAGAAGATTGGTTTTGTTAAAAGTTAGGACTCAGGGGTTACAGGTCAGGAAGTTCAGCATCGGAAATCAGATTTAGGAGTAGGAGGTTAGGAAGCCTCAGGGATCAGAGACTAATGGGGAATCAGACGCCGGGTCCTAGGGCTCCGTTTGGCAGCCTAAGGTTCACTCACGTGTCCCCATCCTCAGTGACGTAGCCGAAGACAAGGGGCGCCCACGACAGCCCCGGGCCCAGCTCTGCGCCCAAGCCCGGTCCTCCGGGGGCCGCTGCGTCCGGACCCAGGGAGCCCAGGCCGCTGTCGCACCATTCATCTGCGTCGGCAGCTTTTCCCAAGCACGCGACCCCAGCCATGGCCCCCGCCACCTCAGGGGCCCCCCGCAGTCGCTCGCCTGTAGCTGGGCTTTGCCGGCAGTTCTGGCGCTTCCGCCCTGCGGGAAATTCCCCACCACGCCCCCTGATTCATCCAATGATAATATGCTGAATCGCTCGTGCCCTGCCCGGGTACCATATCCTGACCAATCAGAGTATTTGGGAGGACTAAGACTCACTAGCCGTTTTTACATTTTCCGGGCGCCCTTTACCAACATGGCTGCTGACGCCGCGCCTTCTGGGACTCGTAGTCCGGCCCTCGCGCGCTTTCTTACCTAAGACTGGGGCGCTCTGACTGTTGTGCGAAAGCGCGGCTGCGGCCGCAATGGCTACTGGGAGTTGTAGTTCTAAGCCCTATCCCGGCCACTCCCATATCTGGTGCCGTCACGGGACAGAGCAGTCGGTGACAGGACAGAGCAGTCGGTGACGGGACACAGTGGTTGGTGACGGGACAGAGCGATCGGTGACAGCCACGAGGGCTTCAGCACCGTGCCCATGGCAGAGCCAGACCGTGAGTCGGGGACACGGGTGGGAGGGTCGGGCCGCGCCGGGGCCTAGCTGAAGGCTGCAGGCCCCGGGGCCCGAGGGCGGCCGCTGCGGGGCGGGAAATAGGGAGCGCTTCGGGGAGTGGGATTCTGAGGGCTGTTGCTAAGCGATCTGTATCGCTAGGCTGGTGGGTTTCTGGGTCGCAGGGTGTTCAGGGTTGTTTTATCACATCCGCTTGCCAAGTTGCCAATAATGGCGTTTTTCGTATCTTGGTTGCTGAGGGCCCTCGCTGCAAAGAACCTAAGTTGCCGCGGTCCCTGTTGCTAAGGGTACCTGATTGTTAGAGGCAACTGGAGGATGCTGAGGGACCCCTGTTGTCCCCTCCTATGGCTTCCCTTCGTATCCGCGCCTCTCCCAAACCTTCCGCCTCCACTGCACCACTGCACCTCCCTCCCAGACCTACCTCCCAGCCGAAGCGTCCCCTCCCTTCTCCCTTCCTTTCTAAACTTCCCTCTGCCTTGTAAACCTAACCCTCCCGCACACACACTCACACACTGCCGTGTCCTTCCTAACTCCTCCTGAGTGTTCCTTCCTGCCCTGAATCCCCTAGGCAGGAGGTAGGAGGATCGCTTGAGCCCAGGAGTTTGAGGCTGCAGTGAGCTATGATCACACCATTGCACTCCAGCCTGCGTGACATGAGCCAGGCCCTTTCTCTAAAAAGTAAAAAACAAAGAAAGTCAGGGCCAGACACAATGGCTCATGCGTGTAATCCCAGTACTTTGGGAGGCCAAGGTGGTTGGATCACTTGAGCCCAGGAGTTCAAGACCAACCTGGGCAAAAGCCCCTACTTCTCCCTGTCCTCCTAAATCTTCCTCCCCAGCCTCTCTGCCCCTCACTAATCACCTCCCCGGGCATCACTTTGCATGCGGATAAGATCTTCTCTCCCTCCCCTCCTTTCCTCTGCTCCAATTTTACCACCACCCCGTCCCAGTGTAACTAGGTTGGTGGGTGTTCTTGCCCCCTCACTGACAATTTGAACCCTTGTGTTCCCCCCTTAATCGTTCTCCCCACTGTAACCACCTCTGCTCCCCTCCCCCAGCCTCTCACCCTCTGGAGACCCAGGCAGGGAAGGTGCAGGAGGCTCAGGTGAGATGGGGGAAATGGTGGAGGGGAGGAGAGACATGGACTTGTTCCACATCCCATGCTGGGGGGAGGTGGCAAAGGAAAGACAGTCACCCCAGGGCCCTTGGCTCATTGTCCCAATCCTCACACCACCCAGTGCAGCTTTATGGGGACAGGCAGATTCTGGGGATTGTCACAGAAGAGTTTGCAGTCTCAAGTCCAGGCCTGCCCTCCCAAACTCTCCTCCTTCCTTGCCACTGCCTCCGGTCCCTTCTAAACCAAATTTGTCCTGGGCCTGGAAGAGACAGGTGTCCCATTTGGTCTTGGAACACACAGATCTCATGGACAAGTAATGGGAAAAATGATCTCATAGCCTGATGATGAAAGGAACTCGGGGTATGGGCGGGGGAGGCAGGTGCAGTGGCTTATACCTGTAATCCTAATAACTCAGGAGGCTGAGGCATGAGGGTCACTTGAGTCCAGGAGTTTGAGGCTGCAGTGAGCTATGATTGCATAACTGCACTCCACCCTGGGTGAAAGAACAAGACCCTTTCTCTAAGAAGTAAAAAAGAAAGAAAGTCACTCAGGGCCAGACACAGTGGCTCATCCTTGTAATTCCATTACTTTGCGAGGCTGAGGTAGGAGGATCGCTTGAGCCCAGGAGTTTCAGACCAGTCTGGCCAACATAGGTGGCCCCCATCTCTATAAAAAATTTAGAAATTAGGGGGCCCAAAGTGGCTCCGGCCGAATGTCGTGGCGCTTGCGAAGGCGAGGCCAAGAGTTCAAGGCCAACCAACCTCAGCAACCTTACAAGCTCTCATTGATTGGCAAAAAAAAAAAAAAAAATTTAGAAATTAGCCATGTGTAGTGTTTCATGCCTGTAATGCCAGCTACTCAGGAGGCTGAGTGGGGGGAGGATTGCTTAAGCCCAGGAGGTTGAGGCCGTGGTGTGCCATGATTGTGACACTACACTCCAACCTGGGTGACAGAGCAAGACCCTGTCTCAAAAAAAAAAAAGGAATAAAAAGAAAGAAACTCAGGGCACTGTGGGAGCAGAGAAAACTTTCTGGGTCAAAGAAGAATCCAGCCAGACCAGTCCCTGGAGGAGTCTACAGGCTGGTCTAGCCATCAGAGACAGCATAAGTGAAGAGTGACTTAGAATTTTCTTAGACAAGGTGAGAAATGGTGGTCCACACAGCAGGTACAGCTTGTGCAAAGACCTGGGGACATGAAGGAGTGTGATGGTGTATTCCGTAATTGGGTGGCTGGTGGTGTTCAGCTGGTGATAGTTGTGGTTAGCGTTGACTGACAGCTTACTTAGGCCGGGCACTGTTTAGTGACAAACGTGCCTCATCTCATTTCATCTTCCTGGCATCCCTGTGAAGAGAAATGCCTATCATGGCCATTTTACAGATGCAGAATTTGAAGCAGAGTTGTTAAGTCACTTATCCTCTGTCCCTAGGCGGCAGGAGTAAGGAAGGGTTTGAGGCCGGGCACGGTGGCTCACGCCTGTAATCCCAGCACTTTGGGAGGCCAAGGCGGGCGGATCACTTGAGGTCAAGAGATTGCGACCATCCTGGCCCACATGGTGAAACCCCGTCTCTACTAAAAAATACAAAACTTGTAGTCCCAGCTACTCAAGAGGCTGTGAGGCAGGAGAATTGCTTGAACCTGGGAGGCGGAGGTTGCAGTGTGCCAAGATCGCTCCACTGCACTCCAGCCTGGCACCTGCTGGCAGAGACTCTGTCTCAAAGAAATAGAAGTAAAAATAAAAAAAGGAAGGGTTTGAGTCCCCCAGCACTGGGTGCACTGCCTGCCAGCAGCTGCCAGGAGAGGTGGGCAGGCAGTCTCATGGGAGCCTGAAGGCATCCGCCAGCACCTCCAGCTCTCCCTTAGGCCAAGCTGCAGGCACATGCTGGGCACAGGCCCTCCACAGAGCCTCACTGTGTACAGCCTGAAAGAGTGCCAGGCCACCCACACCCCCGAGATTGCCTTTCAGATGTGGGGTGGTGCAGAAGTGGGCATCAGAATACCTCACAAATGCACAGTGGAGCTATGCTGAGGGTATAACAGCCTCCTGTTAGACTGTGGTAAGTCACTCACTTGGCCCCCAAAGCACCACCACTGTCAGAGAAAAAGGTTGAATGTGAAAAAGGAGCCTCAGTCCCAAAGAGAGAGATGTAAAATGCAGCATTGTCCGTCACAGGGCCAAACTGGAAACAGTCCAAATGGCTGTCAGTGGATGGGTTAAATGAACTATGGTTCATCCATACAACCCAATACTATGCAGCTGCTGTGAAGAATGAGGTGAGGCCAGGCACGGTGGCTCACACCTGTAATCCCTGCACTTTGGGAGGCAGGAGGATCACTTGAGCCCAGGAATTCAAGAGCAGCCTGGGCAACATAACAAGATGCTCTTTTTTTTATTTATTTATTTTTTTTTTGAGACAGAGTCTTGCTCTGTTGCCCAGGTTGGAGTGCAATGGCACACTCTCGGCTCACTGCAACCTCTGCCTCCTGGGTTCAAGAGATTTTCCTGCCTCAGCTTCCCAAGTAGCTGGGATTACAGGTGCGTGGAACCACTTCCGGCTAATTTTTGTATTTTTAGTAGAGATGGGGTTTCACCATGTTGGTCAGGCTGGTCTTGAACTCCTGACCTTGTGATCCTCCCGCCTCTGCCTCCCAAAGTTCTGGGATTACAGACTGGCACTGTACCTGGCCCACTGTCACTTTTTAAAAAAAAAAAAATTTTTTTTTTTTGAAATTCCATTTGACCCAGCAAAAAAAAAAAAATTTTAATGGGATGGGCCTGTAGTATATTGTTCTGCAGAAAACTCAAGATGTTGCATAGTTCTATGACCTATTTCTGTAAAAATAATTACTTTTATACAGAGAAAACTGGAGAAATTACCATTAGGCATAGTTAACAATGGTTATCTTTTTTTTTTTTTTTAAGACAGGGTTTCACCATGTTGGTTAGGCTGGTCTTGAACCCCCAACCTTAGGTGATCCGCCCGCCTTGGCCTCCAAAGTGCTTGGATTACAGGCGTGAGCCACCTTGCCCGGCCAACAATGGTTATCTTTATAATGGTGAGCTTGGGCAATTACAAGGCAAATGCCCCAGGTTATACATTGCTGAAGTATATGCCAGTATGGTCAAGGTTTTGCAGAAGTTGTCCAATCTCTCTTTCTCTTTGTCTCTCTGTCTCTTGTTCTCTCTCTCTTTAAATAGAGACAGAGTCTCACTGTATTACCTAGGCTGGTCTTGAACTCCTGGCCCCAAGCAGTCGTCCTGCCTCAGCCTCGCAGAGTGTTGGAATTACAGGCATGAGCCGCCATGCCCAGCTGAGGTTGTGCAATCTTAAAAAGCAATTTTAAAAATTGTCCTGTGTTTGGAAGGGAGGGTCTTATTCAAAAAAGTTTGGACACAAGGCAGTGAGTGGCCGGTGAAGGGGGTTGTTTGAGGGGGTGGCTTGGTCCGAACTGCATTTTGGTAAAATCCATGGCAGGGCCCAGCTGTGGCCCAGCCTGGAGCAGGCATTCATTCCGTGGTGGAGGGTTCTGGTGCTCCTGCCAGGAGCTAGACCCTGTTCTCAGTGCTGGGCATTCAGTGGTGAACATGCAGACGAAGTCCCTGCCCTTGTGGACATCCTGGCAATTCCACAGATATCTGGGAAGACTAGAGAAGCCACAGAGAAGGGTCTTTGAAGTGGAGAGGAGCGGGCTGACCCAGACAGCCTCCCGAGCAGGGCAGCAGGGTGGATGAAGTGGAGACTGAGGCTGGGAAGCTGGGTGAGGAGGCTGAGGTAGGACCCTGGAGAAGAGGACAGGCTAGACCAGGTGGAGCCCCAGGGAGGAAAAGGAGGTTGGCAGACAGACCCTTAGGCAGCTCCATGCTCTGGAGCTGAAGGGCTGTGGCAGGAGGATGAGGAAGGAGGCGGGAGCAGGAAACAGCTGGCAGACTGGGGGACAGTACGATCATGTTGAGATGTGGCCTGGGAGGAAAATGGGTTTGAGGGAGATGTCAAGGCCAGTTTGAGACATGGTAGGAGTGAGAGTCTGGGGAGTACCTAGGGCAAGGTGTCCAGGAGGCCATGGAACCCCAGATCTGGGGGCAGAGAGATGGTATCATGAGTGAGGAGGCCGAGGCCCTTGGCATGGATGGGGCAGGTAGCCATGGGAAAGTGGAAAGAGAAAGCAGAGAGGCCCTGGACAGAGTCCCAGAGACCTGCCACTCTGGAGCTGGGCTGAGGGGAGGCTTGGAGAGATGTCTGGGGCCTCGAGCAGGGGGGCCCATAGGTCCTTGCAGTGAGCACTCAGGCTGTGCATTGGAACCATTTTCAGAGTGACTTGGGACATTATTCAGAGGGCCCCAGGGCTGCTGGGAAGGCATAGCGGGCCCACGCTCCAGGGGACCAGAGGACAAAGGGAGGACCCCAGGTTGTGATAATATTAACAGCAATAGCCAGTGCTTTCGGAGCACTTCCCCTGCTCCTGGTGCCACACCCAGCACCTCAGCTCCCTTTCCAAGGTGAGGGACAGCCAGACTTAGAAAATCAAAGTCCCAGCCAGGTACAGTGGCTCATGCCTGAAATCCTAGCACTTTGGGAGGCCGAGGCAGGAGACTTGCTTGAGCCTAGGAGTTCAAGGCTAGCCTGGACAACACAGAGAGACCTTGCCTCTTCAAAAAAAAAAAAAGAAAGAAAAAATTAGCAGGGCATGATGGCATGTGCCTGTGGTTCCAACTACTTGGGAAGCTGAGGTGAGAGGATCCC
The DNA here is from genome assembly GCA_031835075.1 of Saguinus oedipus. Lineage (NCBI taxonomy): Eukaryota > Metazoa > Chordata > Mammalia > Primates > Cebidae > Saguinus > Saguinus oedipus. Next base: position 41,795,937 of record CM063187.1, on the reverse strand, counting down.
TTGAGCTTGGTAGGATCCCTTGAGCTTGGGAGGTTGAGGCTGCATCAAACTGCGATTGCACCAGTGCAATCCAGCCTGGGCAACAGAGCCAGACCCTGTCTCAAAAAAAAAAAAAAAAAAGAAAAGTTAAGTCTCTTGCATGAGGTCCTGCTCCTGGGGCAGCCAGGACTCCCACTCAGGCAGCCTGTCCCAGAGCCCTTGAGCTAGCTCCAGTGCTGTCTCTCCGCCATCCCATACTTCCTCAGGCGACCGTCCTGCCACAGCCTCTGGCCCAAACCTACTATCACCCCCTCTCCTCCCTCCCTAATCTCACCTCTGGGGCCTGGCCACCCCACCCCAACCCTTCCAGGACTCAGATTCAGACACTGAGAACGGAGCCACTGGTGGAGAACCAGACAGTGAGTATCTTCCTTGGGGGACAGGCAGCGGGGTTCTGGGGTATGGGGGATTTTAGGGCAGGGTTGTGGGTGATACCTCTCAACTCTATCAGGAGTGACATTGAAAGCATATAGTAGCGGGTTGGGTACCAGTGCCAGAGCAGGCTCCTGGAGGCCCCTGGCTGGGCTGGGCCTCTTGCCTTTAGATGTGGGGAGGCTGGGGACCCCAGGGCTGGGACCAGGGTGCTGGAGACATCCATGCCCCCAGCTGAATGCCCATCATGCCGCTTTCTCTCTTCTTTCCGGTTAGTGGACTTCCTGCGGAACTTCTTCACCCAGACGCTCAGCCTGGGCAGCCAGAAGGAACGTCTGCTGGACGAGCTGACCTTGGAAGGGGTAGTCCGGTACATGCAGAGTGAACGCTGTGAGTCCCCTGTCAGGATTGGGCCACTTTGTGTGGCTCCTGAGCACACGTGACCTCCCATCCCCAGCCATTTGAACCGTTTATTGAAATATTTATTTATTTACTTACTTACTTACTTACTTACTATTTATTTATTTATTTATTGAGTTGGAGTCTCCCTCTGTCACCCAGACTGGAGTGCAATGGCGTGATCTTCGGCTCACTGCAACCTCTGCCTCCTGGGTTCAAGCAATTCTCCTGCTTCAGCGTCCTGAGCAGCTAGGGACTACAGGCACCCACCACCATGCTCAGATAATTTTTGTATTTTTAGTAGATACAGGGTTTCACTATATTGGCCAGGCTGGTCTTGAACTCCTGACCTTGTGATCCACCCACCTCAATCTCCCAAATTGCTGGGATTACAGGCATGAGCCACCACACCAGGCCAAAACCTTTTCTTTGCAAGTATCTTGAAACCCAACTGGAATTGGCCTAAGCCGAAGAGGAGTGTGTTGGCTCTGTAATCCAGCTTGAAGCATAGCTGGGTCCAGGTGCTTCCACTTGGTTAAAAATCATAACTCTCGGCCGGGCCAGGTGGCTCACGCCTGTAATCCCAACACTTTGGGAGGCTGAGGCAGGTGGATCATGAGGTCAAGAGTACAAGATCAGCCTGCCCAAGATGGTGAAACCCCGTCTCTACTAAAAATACAAAAATTAGCCGGGCATGGTGGCAGGCGCCTGTAATCCCAAGCTATTCGGTAGGCAGAGAATTGCTTGAACCCGGGAGGCGGAGGTTGCTGTGAGCCAAGATCGCGCCACTGCACTGCAGCCTGGGTGACAGAGTGAGGCTCCGTCTCAAAGAAATAAATAAAAATAAATTATAACTCTCTGTGATGCTGTTTTTCTCATGTTGGGGTAAAGGTAACTACTGGCAGCTTCAAATACAGATTCCACCAGCCTAGGAGCTGCCATGGAGAGAACACCTTTTCAAGTAGTTCAAACAGCAGAGATTGGCTCCCATTGGCCCAGGTTGAGTCACATGCCTGCCCCCGTGCCTCTGATTGGCCAGACCTGGGTTGCCTCTCCATCGCTCAGTGAATTACTGTGCTCTGATTGGCCAGGCCTGTTTCATAAAATGAGAATGATTATAGTATCTAACTCATAAAGTTATTGGGGGCTAAATAAACTAATATAGGACCAGGTGCAGTGACTCATGCATGTATTCTCAGCACTTTGGGAGGCCATCGTGGGAGGATAACCACCCGGGCAACATAGTGAGACCCCCCATCTCTACAAGAAGAAAAAAAGCCAGATGTGGTTTGCCTGTGGTCCCAGTTCTCAGGAGGCTGAGACAGGGAGATTGTTTGAGCCCAGGAGTTGGAGGCTGCAGTCAGCTCTGATGACACCACCGTACTGCAGCCTGAGCAACACAGTGAGACCCTGACTCTAAAAAAAAAAAAAAAAAAAAAGCAATACAATTTTAAAAAATAAATTAATAAAAATGCAAGTGCTCAAAGCAGGGCCTGGAACATAGCGAGAATTGTGGCAGGGTTCGCTGCGGTGATTATTACAGGAAGCTTGTTTCAGATGTGGTGGATAGGTGTCCACTTACTGGGTCACCACGAAATTCGTATTTCCTTTTTTATTTTGAGATGGAGTCTCTCTCTGTCACCCAGGCTGGGGTGCAGTGGCACAATCTCAGCTCACTGCAACCTCCGCTTCATGGATTCAAGCAATTCCCCTGCCTCAGCCTCCCGAGTAGCTGGGACTATAGGTGCCCACCACCACAACTGGCTAATTTTGTATTTTTAGTAGAGATGGGGTTTCCCCATGTTGGTGAGGCTGGTCTTGAACTCCTGACCTCAGGTGATCTGCCCTCCTTGGCCTCCCAAAGTGCTGGGGTTATAGGCCTGAGCCACTGTGCCCAGCCCTAATTTTTTGTATTTTAGTAGAGACAGGGTTTCACTGTGTTGCCCAGGCTGGTCTCAAACTCCTGAGCTCAGGCGATCTGCCCACCTTGGCCTCCCACAGTGCTAGGATTACAGGCATGAACCATGCCACCCAGCCTGAAATTTCTATTTCTTGCCACGAGTTGAGGTCACCAAAGTCTGAGAAACCAGGCCCTCAGCGGTCCTCGACTAGAACAATCAACCCTTCAAGGGTCCTGAACAGCCTTTTGTTGAGGACGTCTTCTCCAGCGTCCCTGCAGCTGCTGCTCTCCCTCTTCGGGCAGCCAGGCCCGCTGCCCTGAGCCTCCCTCTCCGGCAGGCGAGCAGCTGTCTGCAGCCATCTTTTAGCATGGACAGGCCACAAAGACAACACAGGCAGTGGCTACAAAGCATTTCTTCCTCGCATCCTCCTGCACCTGGATTCTGGGGAAACCGGCTCATGAGGGTGCCCGTGAGGAGATAATAATGAATAGTTGAATAATAATTTTTTTATTGAGACAGAGTTTTGCTCTTGTGGCCCAGGCTGGAGTGCAATGGCATGATCTCGGTTCACCACAACCTCCGCCTCCCAGGTTCAAGCGATTCTCCTGCCTCAGCCTCCTGAGTAGCTGGGATTACAGGCATGGGCCACAATGCCCAGCTAATTTTGTATTTTTAGTAGAGACGGGATTTCTCCATGTTGGTCAGGCTGGTCTCAAACTCCCAACCTCAGGTGATCTGCCCACCTCGGCCTCCCAAAGTGCTGGGATTATAGGTGTGAGACACTGAGCCCGGACTAATAATAATTAATTGAGGCCAGGTATGGTGGTTCAGGCCTGTAATCCCAGCACTTTGGGAGGCTGAAGGCAGGTGGAAAGCTTGCGGCCAGTAGGTCAAGACCAGCCTGGGCAACAAGCAAGAACCCTTCACTACAAAAATTTAAAGATGAGGCTGGAACCCTCACCTCACCTCTCTAAAAATTTCTTTTTAACCACTTAGTTGAGTCTTCACTATTTGCCAGGAACTGAGATCTTCATCCCAGGCGTGGTGGCACGTGGCTGTAGTCCCAGCTACTCAGGAGGCTGAAGTGAGAGGATCACTTGAGTCCAGGAGTTCTGGGCTGTAGTGCGCTATGCCCATCGGGTGTCCGCACTAAGTTAAGTTCGGCATCAATGGGATGACCTCCTGGGAGCGAGGTACCACCAGATTGCCTAAGGAGGGGTGAACCGGCCCAGGTAGGAAATGGAGAAGGTCAAAACTCCTGTGCTGGGCCGGGCGCGGTGGCTCACGCCTGTAATCCAAGCACTTTGGGAGGCCGAGGCCGGTGGATCACGAGGTCAAGAGATCGAGACCATCCTGGTCCACATGGTGAAACCCCGTCTCTACTAAAAATACAAAAAATTAGCTGGGCATGGTGGCACATGCCTGTAATCCCAGCTACTCAGGAGGCTGAGGCAGGAGAATTGCCTGAACCCAGGAGGCGGAGGTTGCAGTGAGCCGAGATCGCGCCATTGCAGTCCAGCCTGGGTAACAAGAGCAAAACTCAGTCCCCCCCCAAAAAAAAATCCTCCCATGCTGATCAGTAGTGGGATCGTGCCTGTGAATAGCCACTGCACTCCATCCTGGGCAACATAGTGAGACCCCGTCTCTAAAAAAAAAAAAAGGTATAAAAAATATTAAATATTTGATCTTCACATTATACCTGTAAGATCATTATGGGAGTGATCTGGACAGAAAAGGAAATGGAGGCACAGAAAGGTTGTGACTCAGTGCAGGGTCAAACAGCTGCCAAGTGGCAGAGCCAGGATGTGAACCCAGGTCCCCTGAATCCAGGTCACATATAGCTACCACTGGATTCAACCAGGCCTGACCCGATGGCCTCTCAGAGTCGAAGCTCAGGGCTGAAGCTGTGGCAGGCTTTGTGCTCTGCTCACCTTTTCTGTCCTCCCTTGGACAGGGAGGACCTAAGTTGCAGAGAAATATTACATAGCCATTAAGTACATGAGTGCTGGGCCCAGACTGCCTGGGTTCAAATCCTGGTTCTTCTTGTCTTCATCTTATGACCTTGAGCCTCTGATTTGCCTCCCAAGGCACCTGATGCACAGCATGTCACACTTGTGCCTGTCTATCAGCTGATGGGCAGACGCCAGAGTACTAAGGCCTGGTGGCTACTCACCAGCCACCAGCCATCTGCTCAGCCCGAGGTTCTTATCCTCAGCTGGCCTTTTCTCAAGTCCAAGTTGTTATACTTTCCAACTGTGGATTCTTTTTTTTTCTTCTTCGTTTGAGACAAAGTCTTGCTCTGTCACCCAGGCTGGAATGCAATGGCACAATCTCAGCTCACTACAACCTTTGCCTCCCGGGTTCAAGTGATTCTCTTGCCTCAGCCTCCCAAGTAGCTAGGATTACAGGTGCATGCCACCACGCCAGGCTAATGTTGTATTTTCAGTAGGGATGGGGTTTCACCATGTTGGCCAAGCTGGTCTCCAACTCCTGATCTCAGGTGACCCGCCTGCCTCGGCCTCCCAAAGTTCTGGGATTACAGGTGTGAGCCGCTGCGCCCAGCCCAACATTGGATTCTTTATCCGCTGGCTGGCTCTTCCACAGTCAATTTTGTGACTACTTCCCCTATCTGAGCCTGTTTTCTCATTTATAAAATGGGGATGTTAACACCATCTTCCTCAAGATGATTGGAAGGCCCGTCATGCATCTGAGATGCTTGCCCCGGGGCCTGGCATGGAGTAAACGGTGTCAGGGGCCGTGATGGGTGGTGCTGTTGTAGGGACTGAGCAAATGGTGTCATACGGTGCATAAGTTCCTCTCCTCCAGGTCGCAGAGTCATCTGCTTGGTGGGAGCTGGAATCTCCACATGTAAGTACCCTCCTCCCCCAGCAGCCACCCCTAGGAATTGGGGAGTCCCTCCCAAGGGCCGGGGAGGATCCCTGTCTGGGCCCTGGCCTGGGAGGGTCAGTACAGTATAGACAGACTGCTCCCCAACCCTCCTCCCCCAGCCGCGGGCATCCCCGACTTCCGCTCTCCATCCACCGGCCTCTACGACAACCTAGAGAAGTACCATCTTCCCTACCCAGAGGCCATCTTCGAGATCAGCTATTTCAAGGTTTGTGCTCCCCCAGGAAGGGGTGTCTGTGAAGGGCATGGATGGGGGTTGCCTGGTTCCAACCCTCATCCTACCTGGGGCATCTGGCCCTCTGGCTGTCTCTCCTACAGAAACATCCAGAACCCTTCTTCGCCCTTGCCAAGGAACTCTATCCTAGGCAGTTCAAGGTGAGATCTTTTTTTTTGCAGGGGGTGAAACAGAAAGGGAGTGTATGCATGGGAAGCCCCCCAGGGCCCTGCAGACAAATATTATATAGCCATTAAGCACATGAATGCTGGGCCCAGACTGCCTGGGTTCGAGTCCTGGTTCCTCGTGTCTTCATCTTACGACCTTGAGCCTCCGATTTGCCACCCGTGAAGTGCTGCTCATGGTACTGTCTGAAGAGGGCTGCTGCAAGGCTTAGCTGCATTTGTGATGTGCTTGAGAGCCTGGGACCCTGCAGCCAGGCTGCCTGGGTGTGAACTGCAGCTTTGCAGCTTACCTACCATGCGACTTTGGCAACACAATCCCCCCCGTGTCCTTCAGTTTCCTCATCTGTGAACTGGGGATAGCGCTAGTCTCTCCCCGACACGGCTGCTGTGATGGTTCCCTGGGGGTAAAACAGTCGCAGTGCCTTGAATAGTTCCTGGCACATGACAGTGGCCTGTGGCTGTTCCCTACAATAATCAGCAGTGCTGTGGTTCTTCCCTGCAGCCGACCATCTGTCACTACTTCATACGCCTGCTGAAGGACAAGGGGCTACTCCTGCGCTGCTACACGCAGGTAGGTGGATGCGAGCATCCTGGGAAGAGGATGGGTGGGTGGGACGGGCATCATGTCCTCTGAGGAGGAGCAGAGCTGCGTGCCCAAGAGCTCAGGTGGGGACTCCAGCAATGAGGGGCCAGGGATTGGCCTACTCCCTCCTTGCTGCATGACCTCCAGTGAGTCACGTCTTCTCTGCCTCAGTTTCCCCTTCTGTCAAACAGGGGCCAGAACAGGTTTGCCCTCTCAGGTCTGCAGTGCGGTGGCAGTGACCTCCTCTCAAGCACATCCCATGTATGTGTGATGTGGAAGGAGCCCATGGCTGAGGAGACTCTGCACTCTAGGTAGCCCAGATTGCACATTATTGAAGGTGTTTCCAAAGTGACTTCATCTAACAAAATCCATATACTATAACAGGCATCCAACAAGTGGTTGTTGTGCCTTGAGGAAGGGGCACCTTTTTTTTTCAAATGGAGTTTTGCTCTTGTCGCCTAGGCTGTAGTGCAGTGGCACGACCTCAGGTCACTGCAACATCCGCCTCCCAGATTCAAGCAATTCTCCCACCTCAGCCTCCTGTAGCTGGGATTACAGGTGCCTGCCACTATGCCCAGCTAATTTTTTGTATTTTTAGTAGAGATGGGGTTTCGCCATGTTGGGCAGGCTGGTCTCGAACTCCTGACCTTTGGTGATCCGCCCGCCTTGGCCTCCCAAAGTGCTGGGATTACAGGTATGAGCCACCATGCCTGGCCAGGAGCACCTTTTTATACTTTTTAATGCTTTACCTAATTATAAACATGGCTCGTGCTTGTCAGGTGCTTAGTTGAGGGCCTCTCCCTGGGGCATTCAAGCAAGGATGGCTCACATTGTTGGCTTTTGGCTTGAAGGGAGTCTCACATCCCTAACAGTGAAAAATTTTGATGGGCTGGGCACAGTGGCTCATACCTGTAACCCCAGCACTTTGAGAGGCCAAGGCGGGAGATCACTTGAGCCCAGGAGTTTGAGACCAGCCTGGGCAACACAGGGAGAACCTGTCTCTGCAAGAAATACAAAAATTAACTGGCCATAGTGGAATGTGCCTGTAGTCTCAGCTACTCAGGAGGCTGAGGTGGGGGGATTGCTTGAGTTTAGCAAGTCGAAACTGCAGTGAGCTGTGATGGTGCCACTGCACTGCATCCTGGGAGACCTTGTCTCAAATAAACAAGCAGCAGATCAAAACAACCACAAAATGTTGCTGCCTCTACCTGTTTTATGAATATGTATAGAAATTACATGATGTGGCTGGGCACAGTGGCTCATGCCTGTAATCTCAGCACTTTGGAAGGCCGAAGCGGGTGGATCACGAGGTCAGGAGTTCGAGACCAGCCTGACCCACATGGTGAAACCCTACCTCTATTAAAAATACAAAAATTAGCCAGTCACGATGGTGCACACCTGTGATCCCAGCTACTCAGGAGGCTGAGGCAGGAGAATCCTTGAACCCCGGAGCCAGAAGTTGCAGTGAGCTGAGATTGCACCACTGCACTCCAAACTTGGCGACAGAGCGAGACTGTGTCTCAAAAAAATAAAGAAAAGAAAAACAAAAAAATTACATGATACACTACAGCACTACAGCAGTATTCATTCAAGCTCTAGATCATAACTCAGAACCTCGAATTATAAAACAGAGAGGTAACATTGAAAATAAATAGGTGTTCTAGTGTTTTCTCTCGAAAACACTAGAAAGCTAGTAGTAGCTTTTGGGGTGGTAGCCCCGAAAGCTACCACCAGGGGGAGAAACAACTCCCTTTAGGTCCAGATTTCTCAAGTGGGGCAGGTGTTCCCACCTGGGGATGATGAGGTAGCCCAGGGCTGGTGGGAGGCAGAGGGCAGGGGAAGCCTCCTTCTTCCAAAACAAGGAGTCCTGTGATGCCAGCACTTTGGGAGGCCAAGGCAGGAGATCGCTTGAGCCCATGAGTTTGAGACCAGCCTGGGCAACATAGAGAGACTCTGAGCTCAGAATAAACCTTCTGCCCAGAGAGTCACCTTTATTCCAGGACGTGGCTCAGATATGATAACAGCTCGCTTGAAGCCAAGTGCTTTCTGTGGTTGATGTCATGACACCTGCCCCAAGACCCTGCTGGCCCTTGTTTGTCAACTTCTGTCACAGTAAATGTCCACTGAGTTGATTCCCTACTGCAGGGAGAAGGGAGATGATGGACAAAATGGAGACACCGCATACAGAGCAAATAAGGTGGTCATGGGTCCCTGGAGCACAGAAGGGGAATCAGAAACAGTGTATATGTTTGGGAATGGGGATGCTGATGTAAACCCCATCTCTACTAAAAATACAAAAATTAGCTAAGCGTGGTGGCATGCGCCTGTAGTCCTAGCTACTCGGAAGGCTAAGTCAGGAGAATTGCTTGAACCCGGGAGGTGGAGGTTGCAGTGAGCCAAGATCACACCACGGCACTCCTGCCTGGGTGAGAGAGAGATACTCCGTCTCAAAAAAAAAAAAAACCTGACATATTACTTACAAAATATTATATAAAGTCCAGGTGCAGTGGCCCACACCTGTAATCCCAGCACCTTGGGAAGCTGAAGTCGACTCAGGAGTTCAAGACCAGTCTGGACAACATGGTGAAACCCCGTGTCTACTAAAAATACAAAAATTAGTTGGTTGTGGTAGTGGGCACCTGTAATCCCAGCTACTCAGGAGGCTGAGGCACATAGTTTGCTTGAACCCAGGAGGTGGAGGTTGCAGTGAGCCGAGATCATGCCACTGTACTCCAGTACACCATCCTGGGCGACAGAGCAAGACTCAAAATATATATATATATAAAGATGCAAAAAAAAGTTCTACTCTCATATTTCATGAAACCATTTTATTCAAACCTGTCTCCCCATGTTCTTCATCTTCTGCCACTTTTTGTCACTTATCCAGTTTTCAGGAACAGACGGTGGTCTTTGCTCCTTTTTGAATTGTGAGGATGCAGCACTTTTGAAGTTATGTATGATACAATTTTTCTCTCAAGACACAAGTGTCCATTCAAACATTTGGACAGGTGTCTTGGTCAGTGGAGGCCTCTCTGAGAAGGTGACATTTAAGCAAAGACCCGTAGGAAGCAAGGGAGAGCGCCTTCGGATTATCTGGGGGAAGAGTGTGTTCCGGAAAGGGAAGGGACAGCCTGTATTCGGCCAGTTAAGAGAATCCAAGAAGCAGGATGTGAGTGAGCATTGAGATTGCAGGAGAGAGTGGAGGAGCCAAGGTCAGGGAGGTGACAAAGAAGGACCCTACAAGGCCTCATGGGCTGCAGGGAGGGACTTGGCCTTTACCCTGAATGAGATGGAGCCATGGGTGGGTTTTGTTTTTGTTTTGTTTTTTGAGACAGTCTCACTCTGTCACCCAAGCTGGAGTGCAGTGGTTCGATCTCAGCTCACTGCAACCTCCACCTCCTGGGTTCAGGCTTTTCTCCTGCCTCAGCCTCCAGAGTAGCTGGGACTACAGGTGCGTGCCACCACACCTGGTTAATTTTTTTTTAATCATTTTAGTAGAGATGGGGGTTTCACTGTATTAGCCAGGCTGGTCTCGAACTCCTGACCTCATGATCTGCCCACCTTGGCCTCCCAAAGTACTGGGATTACAAGTGTGAGCCACCGAGCCCAACCTGATGGGCGGGTTCTGAGCATGGAGGGATGTGACCTGACTCAGGCGTTCCCAGGCTCCTCTGGTGGTGTTGGAGACAGACTGTGGCAGCAGTGAGGAGGGAGATACAGTGACCAGACAGGAGGCGACCATGATGGTCCAAGCAGGAGCAGGTGGAGGCTGGGCCAGGGCAGTGGCCATCACAGTGGGGAGAAGTGGGCAGGTTATGAATCTGTTTTGAAGATGGAACAACAGAATTTGCTGATAGAGGGGCTGTGGCTGTGAGAGAAAGAGCCCAGGACCACCTGAGGCCTTTCGGCCTGACGCTGGCTGCTTTGTTCTGAGACGGTGGGAAGAGAGTGGGGAACGGTGGTGGTGGCGCATGAGGAGTTGGTTGGAGGCTACTGGGGTTTGGGTTGCCTGATAGACCGGGGAGCCAGCTGGACCCTGCAGTCTGGACAGAGGATGAAACTGAGGCACAAAAAGGTTGTAAATTCATCCTCTTGGTGGGTGGAAAGATCCCAGCTCTGTTTCTGTGTTAGTTTGTTTCTAATTTGTTAAATGAAGATTAAACTCACCAGACAGGATGAGAAACTGAGGGCTGGGATGAAATACCCTGTCAGGATGCTCACCGTGGTCGCTGCCCAAGTCTGCCAGAAGCAGACACCCATGCCCATAACCATGACAGTGCATCAGCAGTGAGCCACGGTCACACGAAAGTCAGCATAAGTTTATTCTGGGGTCCATGTGAAATATGCAGGCACCTCTCTGCTACTTGCGATATTAAATATATGGATTTCACATGCATATTGAAAATAGCATATTGCTGGCTGGGCAAGGCAGCTCATGTCTAATCCCAGGCGCACAGATCTTTTGAGCTCAGGAGTTTGAGGCCAGCCTGGGCAACGTGGTGAAATCCTGTCTGTACCAAAAATACAAAAGTTATCTGGGCCTTGGGAGGCTGAGGTAGAAAGATTGCTTGAGCCTGGGAGATGGAGGCTGCAGTGAACTGTGATCACATCACTGCATTCCAGCCTGCTTGACAGAGAAGGATCCTGGTTGTTGTTTTTTTAAGTGGCTGGGCACGGTAGCTTGTGCCTGTAATCCCAGCACTTTGGGAGGCCAAGGCAGGTGGATCACAAGGTCAAGAGATCAAGACCATCCTGGCCAACATGGTGAAACCCCGTCTCTACTAAAAATACAAAAATTATCTGGGTGTGGTGGTGGGTGCCTATAATCCCAGCTACTCAGGAGGCTGAGGCAGGAGAATCGCTTGAACCCAGGTGGCAGAGGTTGAAGTGAGCCAAGATCGCGCCACTGCAGTCTATCCAGCCTAGTGACAGAGCGAGACTCTGTCAAAAAAAAAAGAGGGGTTGGCTGGGTGTGATGGCACACATGTATAATCTCATCACTTTGAGACGCCAAGACAGGTGGATCACCTGAGGTCAGGAGTTCAAGAGCAGCCTGGCCAACATTGCAAAACCCCATCTCTACTAAAAATAGAAAAATTAGCCAGGTGTGGTGGTACGTGCCTGCAATCCCAGCTACTCAGGAGGCTGAGGCAGGAGACTTGCTTGAACCCGGGAGGCGGAGGTTGCAGTGAGCTGAGATCACACCACTGCACTCCAGCCTTGGAGACAAAGGGAGTCTCAATCTCAAAAGTCAAAACAAAACAAAAAAAAAAACAAAAAATGACCTATTGCATGTGATATATTATATAAAGGTAGAAAAAAAAAAGTTGCACTCTCCTGTCTCGTGAAAGCTCTTTATTCAAATATGTCACCCTGTTCTTTAAACTCAGCTACTTTTGTTACTGACCCAGTTTTCAGGAACACATTGTCTTGGCTCCTTTTTGAATTGTGAAGATGCAGCACTTTTGAAACTATGCATGATGCTGTTTTCTCTAAAGATACAAGTATCCATTCAAACATTTGGACAGTTGTCTTGTTCACTCAAGTTGCTGTGATCTCCACAGCCAATGGCTAATAGTTCTTTTAAATTATATACATGATATTTAGGCCGGGCATGGTGGTTCATGCCTGTGGTCCCAGCACTTTGGGAGGCTGATGCGGGCGAATCACTTGAGGTCAGGAGTTCGAGACCAACCTGGCCAACATGATAAAACCCCACCTCTACAAAAAAATACAAGTATTAGCTGTGTGTGATGGCACATGCCTGTGGTCCCAGCTACTTGGGAGGCTGAGACATGAGAATCACTTGAACCCAGAACCCAGGTTGCTGTGAACTGAGCTCATGCCATTGCACTCCAGCTTGGGCAACAGAGTCAGACCCTGTCTCAAAAAATAAATTGTACGATAGACTATGTTAGGAAGAATTAAAAAATAATAAATAAATAAATAAATAAGGCTGGGCGCAGTGACTCACACCTGTAATCCCAGTACTTTGGGAGGCCTAGGCAGGCAGATCATGAGGTCAGCAGTTCAAGACCAGTCTGGCCAACATAGTGAAACACCGTCTTTATTAAAAATACAAAAATTAGCCAAGCATGGTGGCACGTGTCTTTAGTCCCAGCTACTTGGGAGGCTGAGGCAGGGGAATTGCTTGAACCCAGGAGGCGGAGGTTGTGGTGAGCCAAGATTGTGCCACTGCACTGCAGCCTGGGCAACAGAGCGAGACTCCATCTCAAAAATAAAGAAATAAAATAAATTATATTCATGATATTTATACAAGAGGTTCTGTATTTGACTTTTTTTTTTTTTTAACTTAACCTCTTATCTGGAAGACCTTTCCATCTCCACACCTACATAGCAGCTTCATGCTTTTTTTTTGGAGACAGTCTCACTCTTGCCGCCTACATTGGAGTGCAATGGCGCCATCTCTGCTCAGTACACCCTCCGCCTCCCTGGTTCAAGCAATTCTCCTGCCTCAACCTCGCAAGTAGCTGGGATTACAGGTACACACCACCATGTCCGGCTAATTTTTGGTTTTGTTTTTGTTTTTGAGACGGAGTTTCGCTCTTGTTACCCAGGCTGGAGTGCAATGGCGCGATCTCGGCTCACCGCAACCTCCGCCTCCTGGGTTCAGGCAATTCTCCTGCCTCAGCCTCCTGAGTTGCTGGGATTACAGGCACGCGCCACCATGCCCAGCTAATTTTTTTTTTGTATTTTTAGTAGAGACGGGGTTTCGCCATGTTGACCAGGATGGTCTCGATCTCTTGACCTCGTGATCCACCTGCCTCGGCCTCCCAAAGTGCTGGGATTACAGGCGTGAGCCACCGCACTGGGCCTTGTATTATTTTTTTTAAGTAGAGATGGGGTTTCACCACCATCTCACAGGCGTGAGCCACCTCGTCTGGCCTGCTTCATGCTTTTTAAACGCTTACTCTGATTCTATTATAGGCACTTCACTTTCGTTTTCAGGTTTAAATATAAATGTCACAGTTGGGGAGGGTACCCCAGCCCTCCTCACCACCACTTTACTCTTCTCAGCCTAAAAATAGTTCCATGAGGGAAAAACGAAGTGAGAGCATTGTTTGAGAGAAACATACTTATTTTTGAAACCATACAGAGACTGTACTCAGGAAGTTGTGAATGGCAGCCGGTGAGCTGGGTGTCCTGTAGAAAGCTGGGCTCACCAAGGGTGTCAGCCAGCCTGAGGCCATGGACTGAGCTGTGTGCTTTGATGTGGGGCAGCCACGTTCACCCAGAGGAAGTGCCACCTTCCATCTGCACCTATGCACCATTTGGGCCTGGGGGCCACAGTGCCAGTGATGATTTTTCAGTTGGAAGCACAATGTTTCCAGACAAAAAATGAGCTATGGTTTAAAAATCAAGCCTGGGCCAGTTGCAGTGGCTCATGCCAGTGATCCCAGCACTTTGGGAGGCTGAGGCAGGCAGGTCACCTGAGGTCAGGAGTTTGAGACCAGCCTGGCCAACATGGTGAAACCCCGTTTCTATTAAAAATACAAAAATTAGCTGGGCATGGTGGCAGGTGTCTGTAATCCCAGCTACTCGGGAGGCTGAGGTAGGAGAATTGCTTGAGCCTGGAGGTGGAGGTTGCGGTAAGCCGAGATTGCGCCATTGCACTCCAGCCTGGATGACAGAGTGAGATCCTGTCTCAAAAAAATAATAATAATTAAAAATAAAAGTAAATAAAAATCAAGTCTGGGCAACATAGCGAGATCCCATTTCTACAAAAAATATTTTTAAATTAACCAGGAATGAACCCGGCATGGTGGCTCACACCTGTATTCCCAGCACTGTGGGAGGCTGAGGTGGGTGGATCACCTGAGGTCAGGAGTTCAAAACCAGCCTGGCCAACATGGTGAAACCTCATCTCTACTAAAAATACAAAAAAAATTAGCCAGGCATGGTGGTAGGTGCCTATAATCCCACCTGCTCAGGAAGCTGAGGCAGGAGAATCACTTGAACCTGGGAGGTGGAGATTGCAGTGAGCCAGGATCATGCCACTACACTTCAGCCTGGGCAACACAGTGAGACTCCATCTCAAAAAAAAAAAAAAAAAAGAGCCAGACCTGGCAGTGCACACCCCCACAGTCCCAGCTACTTGGGAGTCTGAGGCAGGAGGATCACTTAAGCCCAGGATTTTGAGGCTACAGTGAACTATGATCATGCTACTGCACTCCAGCCTGGACAGCAGAGCAAGATCCTGCCTCAAAAAAATAAAAGTGTTGTCAGAGAATAACACAGAACGTATTTTTGGCTCTCTTACACGCTGTTCAGTTATTTGCATGCACATTGCTTACTCACAGGTGAGGAAGTCAGTGGATAGATTGAGTCAAGTCCCAAAGGCAAAGCCAGGATTTATAACAGACGGTGAGGAAGGGCAGTTACTCAGTTACTAGGCGTATAGGAACAGTGACAGTGACTCTTGTCTAGGCTTTGGAGAGAAGGTGGTTGCTGGTAGGAGCTCGGGAGGCAGTTAGAGCATTCATTCTGCCCTTGAAGGGAAACAGACCCTTCCCATTGTTCATGGAGTCTCTGGGAAACCTGTCAGATTGGCCCTGGGCCACACTTGACAACACGTAAAGGTGTCCTCTGCCAGCACCTCCCTTAGCAATGTTCCTCGAAGCCAAATGAAAGCTGCTCCAAAGCAGCTGGGTGTTTTAAGAAAAATTAGGGTGTACAAATGTCTGTGTAGAAAAGAACATTCTCACCTGTTTAATATGGAAAGTATTGCCGGGCACAGTGGCACGTGTGCCTGTAATCCCAGCTACTCGGGAGGCTGAGGTTGGAGGATCACTTGAGTCCAGGAGTTCTGGGCTGTAGTGCGCTATGCCCATCAGGTGTCTGCACTAAGTTCGGCATCAATATGGTGACCTCCCGGGAGCGGGGGACCATCAGGTTGCCTAAGGAGGGGTGAACTGGCCCAGGTCAGAAACGGAGCAGGTCAAAACTCACGTGCTGATCAGTAGTGGGATCGCACCTGTGAATAGCCACTGCACTCCAGCCTGGGCAACATAGTGAGACCCTGTCTCTTAAAAAAAAATAAAAAGAAAAGAAAAAGAATATGGAAAGTATCACTGTCTTAAAACAGCAGCCAGGCACAGTGGCTCATGCCTGTAATCCCAGCACTTTGGGAGGCCAAGGCAGGCGGATCACCAGGTCAGGAGATTGAGACCATCCTGGCCAACATGGTGAAAGCCCATCTCTATTGAAAATACAAAACTTAGCTGGGCATGGTGGTGCCTGCCTGTGTTCCCAGCTACTCAGGAGGCTGAGGCAGGACAATAACTTGAACCTGGGAGGCAGAAGTTGCAGTGAGCCGAGATCACAGCATTGCACTCCAGCCTGGGCAACTAGAGTGAAACTCCATCTCAAAAAAAGAAAAAGAAAAAGAAAACAGTGGCTGGGCATGGTGGCTTGCACCTGTAATCCCAACGCTTTGGGAGGCTGAGGTGGGAGGATCGTTTGCGCCCAGGAGTTCAAGACCAGCCTGGGCAACATAGGGAGACTACTCCGCTGCCCATCTCTACAAAAAAAATTTAAAAATTAAAAAATTAGCCAGGCATGGTGCCATTTGCCTGTAGTTCCAGCTACTCAGTGGGCTGAGGTGGGAGGATAGCTTGAACCCAGGGGGTGAAGGCTGCAGTAAGCTGTGATGGAACCACTACATTCTATCTGAGTAACAGAGCAAAACCCTGCCTCCAGAAAAAAAGAACATAGGTGACTATGCCATCTATGAAACAGGTCATATTAAGAAAGAACCCTAGTTACTGAAGAGGAAAACAGGGATGAAAGCCACGGAAGGGCCAGGCACAGTAGCTTACACCGTAATCCCAGCAGTTTGGGAGGCTGAAGCAGGAGGCTTGCTTGAGCCCAGGAGTTCTAGACCAGCCTGGGCAACATAGTGAAACCCTATCTTTACAGAAAATTTTAAAAATCAGCCACATGCGGAGGCTGTGGTAGGAGGATCACTTGAGCCCAGGAGTTGGAGGCTGCAGTGAATCGTACCACTGCACTACACCCTGGGTGACAGAGTGAGACCTTGTCTCAAAGAAAAACATGGCCAGGAGTAATGGCTCACCAGAAATTTGGGAAGCTGAGGCAGGTGGATCACGAGATCAGGAGTTCGAGACCAGCCTAGCAAACATGGTAAAACCCGTCTCTACTAAAAATACAAAAATTAGCCAGTCATGGTGGTATGTGCCTGTAATCCCAGCTACTTGGGAGGCTGAGGCAGGAAAATCGCTTGAATCTGGGAGTTGGAGGTTTCAGTGAGCTGAGATTGCGCCACTGCACTCCAGCCTGGGCACAGAGCGAGACTCGGTCTCAAAAAAAAAAACAAAAAACAAAACCAAGTAAGCCCTCCCGATTCATTTATGTTAATGCTTGCCCAGAGCTGCCACATGTGGCTGTACAGGGTGCATACTGCACAAGGATGCCACATCTGTGGGGGCTCCATTTACAACAGAGACATTGTAAATTTTATATTAATTTCAATAATTTCTGACAGGTGGCAACAAAGCCTCTGACTCTAACAAAGCAACTTTTTTTCTGAAAAATGGGAGCAAATGGCCGGAATTTACAGAAAAAAATAGCCACATGGGCTGAGTGGTCATGGGCCTGGCCTCACAGACAGTTAGGTTTGGGCCCCCGACTCTTTTTTTTTTTTTTTTTGCATTTTTTATTTTTTGTAGAGATGGGATCTTGCTCTGTTGCTCAGGCTGGTCTTGAACTCCTGGGCTCAAGTGATCCTCCCACTCAGTCTCCCAAAGTACTGGGATTACAGGCGTGAGCCCAGCCTGGCCCCTAACTTTAAGCAGCCATGACTGTCACCCTTTGAGTGGCACCATTGGGATGAACAGAAGAGTCTTCAGATGCGACCTGCAACCTGCCACTTGCTTCTCCTCCCTCTCTCCTCCCCCTGTCCCCGCCATCCCACTGCTTCTTGTGGCCTCAACTGCCCATTGTGCCTTCTGGCCTATAAGTGGTGGCTCACTCCTGACCCCTCTTCCCTCCATCTCTCCCTCCAGAACATAGACACCCTGGAGCGAATAGCAGGGCTAGAGCAAGAGGACCTGGTGGAGGCCCACGGCACCTTCTACACATCGCACTGTGTCAGCCCCAGCTGCCGGCGCGAATACACACTAAGCTGGATGAAAGGTGAGGCCGGAGGGCATCCCAAGGGTGGGCCTCCCCCCAGCAGCAGGAGCAGGGGCAGGGTCTCCATGCAGTGGGCACCCATTCTTGAGTCCTGCTTAATGTTGACTGAATAGTAAACACTGTTTGTGGCTTTGACTACCATATTGGACAGTGTGGCAGGATCTACAGCATGAGAAGGTGGACCCAGGCCCTGTGAGGGTGAAGGCTGGGGCCATCCCTAAAGACTGCAGGGCCTGCTAGAATCAGAATCCCTGCTCGTGTAAGGACTGAGTATATATATATATTAAAAAATCAGCCAATCCACATTTCTTGAATGCCAGAGAGATGATTTCTGACACTCATTGTGCTCATTCAGAAGCCACTTACTCCAGCGAGGCTCAGTGGCTAACGCCTGGAATCCCAGCACTTTGGGAGGCCCTGAGGTGGGTGGATCACCTAAATCAGGAGTTCAAGACCAGCCTGGCTAACATAGAAAACCCGTTTCTACTAAAAACACACTAAAAATTAGCAAGGCGTGGTGGCACGCGCCTGTAATCCCAGCTACCTGGGAGGCTGAGGCAGGAGAATCGCTTGAACCTGGGAGGTGGAGGTTGCAGTGAGCCACGATTGTGCCACTGCACTTCAGCTTGGGCAACAAAAATAAAATTCCATCTCAAAAAACAAACAAACAAGAAGCCGCTTATTCCACTCATAGAAAGCCATTTCTGACATTCTTTATGCTGATTTAACAAAGCCACTGGTGTCCCTGTAGGATAAGGACAGCTGCAGCATTTGCAGAAGGGCCTCTGGAGTGTGGCTGTTCTGACAGAATGCCAGCTGAGTGCCCCTGGGCTGAGGGTCCTGAATGGCCCAACTGCAGGCAGCTGAGGCCGTGTACAATTCACAGTACCCCTGCCATGTGTCACCGACAGCGCCGTCACAGGCAGCACCCACGGTGTCATGCTGTCCATGCAGAAACAGTTTAAAGAAAATTCCCGACTACTGACATGGAAACAATGCTCTATAACTGTGTGCTGAATGAATGAATGGACAGTCGAGCAAATGACTTAGAATTCAGTGGGTTGCAAGTGACAGAAGTGCCTGCTGGCTTTTTTTTTTTTTTTTTTTTGAGACAGAGTTTTGCTCTATTGCCCAAAATAAAATAAAATAAGGCTGGGAATAGTGGCTCACACCTGTAATCCCAGCACTTTGTAAGGCCAAAGTTGGCAGATTTGCTTGAGCCCAGGAGTTTGAGACCAGCCTGGGCAACATGGCGAAACCCTGTCTCTACAAAAAATACAAAATGTAGCCAGGCATGCCGGCATGCACCTGTAATCCCAGCTACTCAGGAAGCTGAGGCAGGAGGATCACTTGAAGCTGGGAGGTCAAGGCTACAGTGAGCCATGATTGTGCCACTGTACTCCAGCCTGGGCAACAGAGTGAGACCCCTGTCTCAAAAAATAAAAGAGGTGTTTCCTAAACAGAGTGGACACCCCAGGAGATGTCCAAGTGACGGAGATGTGCTCATACAAGTGGTGGAGGGGGTGGGGGTGCTGGACCTCCAGACCCCGGACCAGAGCCTCTTACTGCTTTCTCTCTATTCCCCTTCCCCATGCCCAGGGAAGATCTTCTCGGAGGTGACGCCCAAGTGTGAGGGCTGTCAGAGCGTGGTGAAGCCTGGTGAGCCTCGGGCCAGGGTCCTGTCCAGGTGGATTTGGGTGGGGGTCCCCTCCTTCCTCTGACCTCTTCCCAAAGGCCACACCCCCACACATCTGGCCACTTCTGTCTCTCTGAACAGTGCCCCAGATCCATCCTGGGGAGAGTGGAGTCTATGTCCCTGGCAGGTCCCCACTGCACCCAGCTCCCACCCCAGCCTCCGGGTCTGCCCCTGCCCTCACCTGTCCTCTCTTCCTCCCCGTGTCACTGTCTCCGTCTGTCTGTCTTGGCCTCAGATATCATCTTTTTTGGTGAGAGCCTCCCAGCTCGTTTCTTCTCATGCATGCAGTCAGTAAGTGCCCACTGCACCACCCTCCCTACCACCAGCCCCCACCTCCTCCTGTGCTGGGCCCCTTGGGGGCAGCCTGAGCCCGGCCCAAGAAAGGTTGCCTCCCTGGCTCTGGAGGGGCGGAAGGTTTGCTGCTGGGGGCGGGGGAGGGAGCGGTGGCTCGGCCTGGGCAGAGGCTCCCGAGCTCACCCCTCCCCGCAGGACTTCCTGAAGGTGGACCTCCTCATCATCATGGGCACCTCCCTGCAGGTGCAGCCCTTTGCCTCCCTCATCAGCAAGTAGGTTGGGGGCTGTGGCTGGGAGGGTGGCTGGGCACCCAGGGCCAGGACAGACCCTGATCCCTCAGCTCCCCTCCCGCCAGGGCACCCCTCTCCACCCCGCGCCTGCTCATCAACAAGGAGAAAGTTGGCCAGGTAAGAGCCCTTCCTCACACCCCTTCCCTCCCACCAGCTTCCTCAAAGGGAACCCCTGCTGGGGAACCCCAGTTCTTTGGACTCCTCAGCTCAGACCCTGGGGCTCTGGAATCCAGAGGGGTCGGGTTCCAGGCCTCTGGGACATCCACCACCCTTTTGAGCAAGTGATAGAATTCCAACTCAAACCCGCTGAACCCAGAACAAGGCCAGGCTTCCAGGGCCTGAGGAGGAGGAGGCGGTGGGGTCGGGGGAGGTGGTCTCAAAAAAAATACAAAATCCGCCAAGTGCGGTGGCTCACGCCTGTAATCCCAGCACTTTGGGAGGCTGAGGTGGGTGGATCATCTGAGGTCAGGAGTTCGAGACCAGCCTGGCCAACATAGTGAAACACCGTGTCTACTAAAAATATGAGAAATTAGCTTGGCGTGGTGGCAGATGCCTGTAATCCCAGCTACTCGGGAGGTTGACTGGGGAGGTTGAGGCAGGAGAATCAGTTGAATCCGGGAGGCGGAGGTTGCAGTGAGCCAAGATCTCACCATTACACTCCAGCCTGGGCAATAAGAGCAAAACTCCATCTTAAAAAAAAAAGAAAAAGTCTGTGCTCTTAGCTCTCTCTTCCCTACCCTACCCCTCCCCTCCCTGGCAGTTGGACCCTTTCCTGGGGATGATGATGGGCGTTGGCGGAGGCATGGACTTTGACTCCAAGAAAGCCTACAGGTGAGGCCCCGCCTGGGGTCGGGGGCAGCCAGGAAGGGACAGGGTAGGTGGGAGGGAGGGCACAAGGCAGAGAAGAGGAGCAGGCAGGGGCAAGCCTGCCTGGGAACTCTGATCTCCTGTTGAACCGCAGGGACGTGGCCTGGCTGGGTGACTGCGAACAGGGCTGTCTGGCCCTCGCTGAGCTCCTCGGATGGAAGGTGAGGAGCCAGAAGACCCCAGCCTGTCCTGAGTCCCGTCCCTAGACCCTCTCCCAGCCCCATCTGTCCTCTGACCCCATGATGCACAGTGACCTTTGACTTCTGTGACCTTTCTCCCTGCAGAAGGAGCTGGAAGACCTTGTCCGGAGGGAGCATGCCATCATAGATGCCCAGTCAGAGGCGGGGGCCCCCAACCCCAGCACTTCAGCTTCCCCCAGGAAGTCCCCGCCACCTGCCAAGGAGGAGGCCAGGACGACAGAGAGGGAGAAACCCCAGTGACAGCTGCCACTCCCAGGCAGGATGTCCAGCCCCTCAGGGACAGCTGAGCCCCAACCAGGCCTGGCCCCCTCTTAACCTGCTGTTCTTGTCTGGGGAGCTCAGAACAACCCCCCGATCTCTTAACCACTCCCCCCCAGAACTGGGGTCCCAGCGACCCTGCCCTCCAACCCCAGCAAATCTAACACCTCCTACAGACCAAGGCTTGGACAGGCGTCTCTACCAGCCCCACCATCTCTAACCACTCCACTAATCATTAACCACCCCCACGGGGCCAGGCCCACCCCGGACCTCTAACTCTTCAAGGACAGGGAGTTTCAGGCCCCACTCTCTCTCCTGCCTGTGGCTAAGTAAACCAGACCTAACATACCCCAACGGGGCTGTGGGCCTCTGAATGAAACCTACACCCAGCATAGGGGAGTCTGAGCCAGACGGGCTCCCGAGTCTCTGCCTTCAACACCCAAAGTGGGTGGTAGGCCCCTTCACATGGGACCCACTTCCCATGCTGGGTGGCCACAAGACATTGCTTGTTGGAGAAAAATTAAAAACAAAAACAACTAACAGTCTGGTCTGGCCTCTTGCTTCTGCGGCAGCCAGGGAAATCGCCGAAGGGAGGGGTTAGCTCTCAGGCTACTGAGAAACCAGAAAGTCTCCGGGCTCCAGAGTGAGGGGTGACAAGAGGATCCTCACGGCGGCCCCTCATGGCTCTGACCTCTGGACTCCCAGCCTGCCAGTGTCCCTTCCTCTAAGCCTTGTCACTGAAAGCCTGAGCCCCCAAAAGAGGGAGGAAGGTTGACCCCAGCCCCGCCTCTTCCCCTGCTCAGCTTCCTCTCTGCACTTCCTGCCACTGCAGGCCTCTCCTCCGAGAACAGGTAGGGCCCCCAGGGACCGAGCATCTGGCATCTTCAGCCCCTCTGCCTCTCTTTGGTATCAGGCAGCTGCCCCCCCCAGCCCTGCCCAGCACCGCCCACAGCCTCCTCCCCTGCCACGGTACCCAGGCAGGCATCTGCCTTGCTCTCCCCTCCTCTCCCCTCCTTCCTGCTGTGGCCTGGGCAGGGCACCTGCACCTCCCCCACCTCACCTCTCTCCTTCCTAACAACACCCTGGGCTTCTGGTCAATAGGCTAATTTATTTGTTTAGCTGCTAGTTATCCATATGCTACACCTGTCCCAAACAAGAATGGAAGGCCCTGAGGGGAGGAGGCCTGTCCTGTTCATCACCCTCTCTCCAGGGCACAGGCACCTAATTCCAGCCTGTATTCAATAGGTGTTGGATGGATGGGAAGGAAGGAAGGAAGGAAAGATGGATGGATAGAAGGAAAGAAAAGGAGGCTGGGCGCGGTGGCTCACGCCTATAATCCCAGTACTTTGGGAGGCCAAGGCGGGTGGATCACAAGGTCAAGAGATCAAGACCAACCTGGTCAACAAGGTGAAACCCCGTCTCTACTAAAAATACAAAAATTAGCTGGGCATGGTGGTGCGCACCTGTAGTCCCAGCTACTCGGGAGGCTGAGGCAGGAGAATTGCTTGAACCCAGAAGGCGGAGGTTGCAGTGAGCCGAGATCGTGATATTGCACGTCAGTCTGGGTAACAAGAACGGAACTCCGTCTCAAAAAAAAAAAAAAAAAAAGAAGGAAAGGAAGGAAGGACAGATGGATGGAAGGAAGGAAGGAAAAGCGGAAGGGAGGGAGGGAGGGTAGGTGGGTAGGTGGATGGAAGGAAAGACAGGATAGATAGATGGATAGAAAGATGATGGATGGAAGGAAAGGAAGGAAGAAGAAAGGAAGAAAGGAAGGGAGGGAGGGAGGGAGGAAGGAAGGGACGGAGGGAGGGAGAGAGAGAGGGGTGAATGGGTGGGTGGGTGGGTGGAAGAATGGATGGATCCTCATCAGACCTAGGTGTCCTGCTCCTGGGACTGCTGCAGGGACAAGTGGCCACCCCAAGTGATAACCCGCATAGCACTCTGTACCTGGGTAGGAGCTGGGCTCTGATGGGTGGATGGAGAGAGAGGGACAGATGTGCGATGAAGCAGGGTGAGTAACATGTTCATGCTAGCATCTCGGCAGTGGACATATGAATGTTTTCTGTACAATTCTTTCAGCTTTTCTCTATTTCTGAAATGTTTCATTAAAAAGCGCTGGGGGAGGACATTCAGTGGTTCCCCCTCGGTGTGGGAAGGGAGGAAGAGGGGATCGCATTTCCCTACAGATGTATGCCACTGCCTACTGTGGGCCAATAACTTTTCTAGGCACTGAGTTTTGGCAAGGGCTGGTCCACATTCATACAGCTGCCGTAGCTGTTAAAATCTTCAAATATTCCCTATCACTTAATAAAGAGCTGTTGTTTTGAGTCCTCTCCCCACACCCCAAGACACACTGGCCTCTCTCCTGGGATCTGTAGATTCCCCACCATCTGGGACTAAAGAATTAACCCTTGCTGGCCAGGCACGGTGGCTCATGCCTGTAATTCCAGCACTTTGGGAGGCCAAGGTAGATGGATCACCTAAGGTCAGGAATTTGAGACAGCCTGGGTAACATGGCAAAACCTCGTGTCTACTAAAAATACAAAAATTAGCCAGGCATGGTGATGCATGCTTGTAATCCCAAATACTCAGGAGGCTGAGGCAGGAGAATGGCTTGAATCCAGGAGGCGGGGGTTGCGGTGAGCTGAGATCGCGCCGTTGCACTCCAGCCAGGGCAAAAGAGCTAGACTCCATCTCAAAAAAAACAAAAAAGCAGCAAGCGGCCTCTGGGATCCATTCTGATTGGCCAGGGTCTCTGGCTGGAGCAGCCCTGAGAGTCCTATCTTCCTCCCTTCCAGAGGCCAGGCCATGACTCACTGGCTTCCTATATCCTGAGGATGGCCCAGAGAGAGGACGAGGCACCTGAGGTCCCCACAGATGGGGAGAGGTGAGGGCTACTGGGGTTGAGGCTGCACCCTCTTTCCATCCAACACCTCCCTCACTACAGAACGCTGAACTGCTCTCTGAGCCTCTGCCTTGCCCCTTCCTGTACCTTTGACCTCACCTCCATGTCCCACTGCCCACCTCTGACCCCTGACCCCCTGGACACTGTCCATCCCAGGCTGGTCCCATCACAGGTGGAGAAAGCAGACAGGACCCCTCTAGGGGTCCTCAGCACCCCTGAGCCACTTCTTCGCCTGCAGAGAACATGGGGGGTGTGGCATGTGCCAGAACTGGATACCCAGGATGCAGAGGCCCTCGTGGGGCTGTGGCCACTGGGGGTGAGTACTCACAGCTGGGGGCCCATCCTGACTCCCATGACAGCCTAGATCAGGACTCTGCTGGTTACGAACAAACACGACACAAACTAGTCGGACCAAAAAGGCCGGGTGTGCCAGGTGTGATGGTTCATGCCTGCAGTCCCAGCTACTAAGGAGGCTGAGGCGGGAGGATCACTTGAGGTCAGCAGGTTGAGGCTGCAGTGAGGTGAGATCACGTCACTGCACTCCAGCCTGGGTGACAGAGCAAGACCCTGTCTCAAACAAACAAACAAAAGAATACAAGTAGTTTCAAGAAGGACTAGATCCTAGACTTTAGAACTTTTGTAAATTTCTCTGCATCCGATTTCTTGGCTTTGCTTTCAACTGCAGGGAATTTTGGATATTTGGGACCGAAAATAACAAACACATTTCCTACAGTGAATTAAACAAACAAGTATTTTATCTTCCTAACATAACCAAAAAGGCGGCTTCTGGCTTTTGATCAGCAGCTCGATGACACGGAGGCCAGCATAGCTGTCATTCTCCTGGACTTCCCTCACAGCTGCCCCGGGGCTGCCCCAGACCCAAGCACCTGTGTGCATTCCAGGCAGGAAGGAAGGAGGCACCACTTGCATCTGTTCATTTCACAGGAAAAATAAAGGTTTTCACAACTGATTCAGAAAATATAGATGGCTGACCAGGTGTGGTGACTCATGCCTGTAATCCCAGCACTTTGGGAGGTTGAGGTGGGAGAATCACTTAAGGCTAGGAGTTCAAGACCAACCTGGGCAACACAGCAAGGCCCCATCTCTATTTATTTTTTAAAGTGGGGCGGGCAGAGTGGCTCACCCTATAATCCCAGCACTTTGGGAGGCCAAGGTGGGTGGATTACGAGGTCAGGAGTTCGAGACCAGACTGGCCAACATGGCGAAATCCCGCCTCTACTAAAAATACAAAATTAGCCTGGCGTGGTGGCGGGCGCCTGTAATCCCAGCACTTTCAGAGGCCAAGGCGGGCAGATCAGGAGGTCAGGAATTCAAGACCAGCCTGGCCAACATGGTAAAATCCCATATCTACTAAAAATACAAAAGTTAGCTGGGCATGGTAGCACGTGCCTGTTAATCCCAGCTACTTGGGAGGCTGAGGCAAGGGAATTACTTGAACGGGGACCCAAAAGGCAGAGGCTGCAGTGAGACCATGCTGAGACCGTGCCACTGCACTCCAACCTGGGTGACAGAGCAACACTGTCTCAAAAAAACAAAAAAGAATCTTGTGGAAGATGTCCATTGGCTGAGCTTGAGTCACATATCCATTCCTGAACCAAACAGTGGGCAGAGAGCACAGTAATCCTACTGCCTAGATCAGGTCTTGGGCCTACCCCCACGGCTTAGGGGAAATCAGCCCCACCCACATGGTCTGACAGTAGGGAGTTTCCCTAAAGGAAATTTGGGGTGCAGAACCCAAAATAAGGGAAATGGATGCTAATCAGGTAAAAGTAAGGCATCTGTGCACACCTTTGTCATGCCAGCCTTTGTCTCTATCCCCCAGAGTTTCCTGGTCACAGGACGTGACCTCAGCCAGGTCCTGGTGTTGAGGACAGGACCTTTACCAGGAGGAGTCAACACTTACCAGATCCAGAAGATTCCCGGAGGTAAGGCAGGTTCCCTGAGTCTCCAGCCCACAGTCAATTGATCACTAAAAACTGTCAGCTAGACTGGTGGGGTGGCTCACGCCTGGAATCCCAGAACTTTGGGAGGTTGAGGTGTGTGGATCGCTGGAGGCCAGGAGTTCGAGACCAGCCCGAACAACATAGTGAAACCCCGTTTCCCCTAAAAATATAAAAATTAGCCAGGCTTGGTGACGCACACCTGTAATCATAGCTACTTGGGAGGCTGAAGCATGAGAATACCTTGAACCCATGAGACGGAGGTTGCAGTGAGTCAAGATCGCACCACTGCACTCCAGACTTGGCGACAGAGGGAAACCCTGCCTGAAATAAAAAATAAAAACTGTCAGTTTTGCTTCCAAAGTATCTGATAAATATTATTAACTGCCTCCCTTTCCTTCCTGAAATCCATTCTGAGCAGAACATATTTTAACATATCAATCAGATGTTAAACACCCCTGCCTCAAACCCTGCAAAGAACATACAACATCCTTACATACAAATGCGAAGTCCTTGTCACGATCTGTGCGTGTGATCTAGCCCCTGCCTGTCTCTCCATCTACTGACCCTTATTCTGAAGCAGGAACAGCAGAGAACAAACCTCTCAAACACCGACTGAGGAAGGAAGTGGCTTTTTATTCGGCCAGGAGCTGCGGGGGGCTACAGCCTCATTCACAGAGCTCCATAAGCTGCAGCTTCTCTCCCCTTTTATAGGCTTACAATGCTAAAGGGGAAACTGAGGCAGAACTATGTCATTGTCCATTTGCTGGACGTCCAACCTTACAATCTTTTGGCTTCATTTATTTGCTAATTCATGGGCAGTGCGAGCGGGGGCCAGCAGGGGAGGGGGCTTACAGAGACAAGACAAAAGCAGCAAGCTGTTTGTTGGCAGAGGTGTTTCCAGGAGAGAGCCTGGTCTGTGGAGATGTGGGGGTGTGACCCAGCGCCGGGTCCAGCCTGCAGAAATAACATTGATTTGTAGCTCTTTCAAGGTTAACAGATAGCAAAGACGCTGGGAACTAAAAAGGGAGTCATTTTCCCAGCTCTTTGGTATTTTATTTCATTTTTTTCCTTCTTCACCCTCCTTTCCATCTGGAAGAGGGGGATGGAGGAGGTGAAATTGAAGGAGGCAAGGGGGTCTCGCCTCTCGATTCACTCTGCTCCTGACACACCGTTCTCCTCTGTGTGTCTTTAGCATGCTAAGTGTGTTCCGGCTTCAGGACCTCTGCTTGGGTTCTTCCTGCGTGATGCTCCCCCTGGAGGGGTTGCTTTAGTCTCCATCCTCCAGGCCTCTGCAGAAATGTAACCTTTCTTGATAATCATAGTTAAAGACGGCCCCCTGGTCACTTTCTTTTTCTTTTTCTTTTCTTTTCTTGTTTTTTTTTTTTTTTTTTTTTGAGACAAGGTCTCACTCTGTCACTCAGTCTAGAGTGCAGTGGCCCAGTCTCAATCCATTACCACCTCTGCCTCCCAGGTTCAAGCAATTCTCATGCCTCAGCCTCCCAAGTAGCTGGGATTTACAAGTGTACACCACCACACACGACTAATTTTTTGCTTTGTTTTGGTGGGGTTTTTTGTTATTTGTTTTTGAGATGGAGTCTTGCTCTGTTACCAGGCTGGAGTGCAGTGGCACGATCTCGGCTCACCACAACCTCCGACTTCCTGATTCAAGCAATTCTCCTGCCTTAGCCTCCCTAGTAGCTGGGATCACAGGCATGAGCCACCACGCCCAGCTAATTTTTTTATTTTTAGTAGAGACAGGGTTTTACCACATTGACCAGGATGGTCTCGATCTCCTGACCTCGTGATCTGCCTACCTCAGCCTCCCAAAATGCTGGGATTATAGGTGTGACCCACCACGCCCGGCCAATTTTTTGTATTTTTAAGAGATGAGTTTTGCCATGTTGTCTAGGCTGGTCTCAAAGTCCTGACCTTAAGTGATCCACTCACCTCGGACTCCCAAAGTGCTGGGATTACAGACGTGAGCCACCATGCCCAGCCCCTTGGTCACTTTGAATCAGTCCATTTCCTTTATGGCACTCAATACGATTGTTTACTCATTTTTTTTTTTTTTTTTTTTTTGGAGACAGAGTCTCACTTTGTGGCCCAAGCTGGGGTGAAGTGGTACAATCTTGGCTCACCTACTTCCCAGGTTCAAGCGATTCTCCTGCCTCCGCCTCCCAAGTATCTGAGATTACAGGTGTCCAGCACCACACTCAACTAATTTTTGTACTTTTATTTATTTATTTTGTATGTAATGTTATGTTATTTATTTATTTTTTGTTTTTTAGACAAAGTCTTGCTCTGTCGCCCAGGCTGGAGTGCAATGGTGCAATCTCCATTCACTGCAACCTCTGCCTTCTGGGTTCAAGCGATTCTCTCACCTCAGCCTCCTGAGAAGCTGGGATTACAGGCACCCACCACCCACACCTGTCTAATTTTTTGTATTTTTAGTAGAGATGGGGTTTCAACATGTTGGCTAGGCTGGTCTCAAACTCCTGACCTCAGGTGATCCACCCACCTCAGCCTCCCGGGATTACAGGTGTAAGTCATCACGCCTCGACTGTTTACTCATTTATATTCTGCCTTTCCCCCTCTGCCCCGCGCTAAAAGGTAAACTACCAGAAGGCAGTGAACTTGGCTGCCTTTTGATAACTGTATCTCCAGTGCTGGGAAATGACTAAGGGCTCAATAAGTGTTTGTCTAATGAATGAATCCTAGTCAATGGCATAAGTGGGATACAAGAGTAAAGATGGGATGGTCGGGTGCGGTGGCCCACGCCTGTAATCCCAGCACTTTGGGAGGCCAAGGTGGGTTGATGATGAGGTCAGAAGTTCAAGACCAGCCTGCCCAACATGGTGAAACCCCGTGTCTACTAAAAATACAAAAATTAGCTGGGCATGGTGGTGCGCGCCTGTAGTCGCAGCTACTCAGGAGGCTGAGGCAGGAGAATTGCTTGAACCCAGGAGGCAGAGGTTGCGGTGAGCCAAGATCGTGCCATTGCACTCCAGTCTGGGTAACAACAGCGAAACTTTGTCTCAAAAAAAAAAAAAAAAAAATTGCCGGGCATGGTGGCGCGTGCCTGTAGTCCCCATCTCCACTAAAAATACAAAAATTGCCAGGCACTGTGGCACATGCCTGTAGCTACTTGGGAGGCTGAGGCTGGAGGATCGCTTGAGCCCAGGAGTTCTGGGCTGTAGTGCGCTATGCCGATCGGGTGTCCGCACTAAGTTTGGCATCAATATGGTGACCTCCCAGGAGTGGGGGACCACCAGGTTGCCTAAGGAGGGGTGAATGGGCCCAGGTCGGAAATGGAGCAGGTCAAAACTCCCATGCTAATCAGTAGTGGGATTGTGCCTGTGAATAGCCACTGCACTCCAGCCTGGGCAACATGGCAAGACCATGTCTCTTAAAAGACAAAACAAAACACAACAAAAATTAGCTGGGCATGGTGGTGGGTGCCTGTAATCCCAACTACTCAGGAGGCTGAGGCAGGAGAATCACTTGAACCCAGGAAGCAGAGGTTGTAGTGAGCTGAGATTGCATCATTGCACTCCAGCCTGGGCGACAGAGCTAGACTACATCTCAAAAAAAAGAGCAAAGATGGGGACTCAGAGTAGTGGGAACTTCCCTGTTCTGAGGGTCCCTGGGGAGATTCCGAAGGAATGAGGGACCAAGATAGTCCCAGGAAACAGAAGACTGTACCACTCAAGTTTACTTTCTCCTTCTTCCTCCCCCCACCCCAGGTGTGACCCTGGAATCCTCCAACCTCTGCATGCCAGACCTGCCCCATCTCCTGGCCTTTCTATCAGCCAGCAGGTACAGGTCACCCATCCAGGGCACTAAAGGGGACCTTTCCCTAAGACACCCCACTGACACTGTGGCTCCCACCTCTCTGTTCTCAGGGATGTTCTGCCCAGAACCCTGCTCTTGCCCCCTCCTACTCTAGGGCCTGGAGATGAACACAGAGGTGAGGCATGGTTCTCCAAAGGAGGGCACAGCCAACCTGCCAATTTCCTTGCTCCAAGAAAATGAATGGGGATTTGGGACCCAGACTACTGGGTTTGAGGGAAATATAGAAGTGGGAGCTAGAGAGAGCTGGGGGCCTGGACTTTGTAGTCCCAGAGGGAGGAGGGGATGAAGGCATGTATTCCTGGGTCCTAACAGAGGAGGGGATTGGAGGAGGAGGGAAGTGGGGGGCCGGGACTCCTGGGCCTAAGTGAGGAGGGGATTGGGGGCCTGGACTCCGGGGTCCGAGTGAGGAAGGGCCAGGAGCTAAGCCTTAGCACCTCCAGCAATGAAGGTGGAAAGTAAGTCTGCTGGTGCCCTGAAGGGACCAGGGTTGGTCTCTCAGACACCCAGGACACCTTCTCACTTCTGCTGTCCCCAGATCCTCTGCAGATCGGCAGCATCCAACAGGACACCCCAGGGAAGGTGCTTTCCATTATGAACCAACTCTACCTGGAGACCCACAGAGGCTGGGGGAAGGAGCAGACCTCCCAAGAAATAGAGCCAGAGGCTGCCCAGAGATATGATCCAGGTTAGCTGTGGGGGGAGGGGGCTGGGCCTCTGAGGGAGGAGGGAGCTGCTGCCTCTGTTCTAGGGGACCCAACGCCCTCCTCACATCCAGCCCCCAGGACCCCTGTGCCTCATGGAGTCTCCTGGGTGAAAGGCCCGCTCAGCCCAGAAGTGGGCCATCCTGGGCCGGCTCTTGCCAGCCTCCTGGAGGAGGAGAAAGACCCTGAAGGAAGGGAGGAAGAAAGGGAGGACGACCCTGAAGAGGAAGGCCCCGAGGCCATGCTCACCATTCACATCCAAGCTCTGGTCAAGGCTCGGAGTAGCTACGTGGCCAGGAAGTACCGAAGTCTTCGGTTGCGCATAGCCTCAGATTTTGGGGGTCCCCACAGGCCTGGGGACCCGGCCACGGAGCTGCTTCAGGATGTGCGGCAGCTCCTTATTGACCTTCAGGATCACCTGGCAAAGGACCCCTACATCCAGGCTGTCTCTGGGAGCAAGGGTCCTGGGGTCTCCAAGAAGGATGAAGATCCAGGTAATGGGAGGATGGGAAGGGAGCCCCCATGGGTTCAAGTGTGCGATGTTGTTCTCTCCATCGACGCGCACACACATTTCCTTCTGCACCCACATGCCCTTCCTACACATCCCACGCGTTCTATCGCCCACGTGTGACAGCCATACTCCCTTGTCCCGCGCGCAAGTTCCCACCCGGGGTCACTCTTCCACACGTGTTCACACCCAGGTCTACACTTGCAGGGGACCAGAGCTAGGCAGGGGAAGCAGTGTGCCAGGGTGGGTTGGTGGAGCGCGTGGGTGGACGTGGGGCAACTTGGCGGCCCTGCGCTCACCCGTCCCCCACCCCCTCGCAGACCCTACGCTGGAGACGGCCGTGTGCCAGGCGGTACTGGAGCCCCTGAAACCGGCGCTGTGGACGCGCCTCCGCACGCTCCGAGCGCCGGAGCTGCGGCGGCTCCGGAGGCGACAAACAGCCCTGCGGGCGGGGGTGGGGCCTCCGGGAGCACAGGGGGCGGGGCCTGAGGGTCAGGGCCCCGCCCCCGCCTTGCGGAGCCGCATCCACGCGCGCCTTGCGCACCTCCACGCCGCCTGTGCCCCGCGCCGCAAGGTGGCGCTCCTGTTGGAGGTGTGCAAAGATGTCTACGAGGGTCTGGCTCAGGGCGAGAACCAAGGTAAGGGAGGGGTCAACGTGTAGCGTGGTGGAGAGATGCTTGAGGGTTAGGGGAGCCGGGCGGGAGGCGAGTGTGCAGGCGCACGTCGAGGGAGAGGGTAGCATTGGTGGGAGGCGTCTGCGTGGTCCTGGGGATTCTGGTAGGAGGCGCTGTCGTGCCTCACAAGGTGAAGGGGCAGCGGGCCCTCGCGGTCCTGGGGATCGGATGGAAGGTGTCTGCGCGCCCCTATCCATCTCAGGACCTTTCCTTGGGCTTTCCCAGATCCCCTGGGGGCCGACGCCTTCCTGCCGGCGCTGACAGAGGAACTCATCTGGAGCCCGGACATTGGGGAGACGCAGCTGGACGTGGAGTTTCTTATGGAGCTCTTGGATCCAGATGAGCTGCGGGGAGAGGGTGAGCCCCCAACTCCGGAATGCTGGAACCCAACGATCCAGAGCCTCCGGGATCCCAAACAGCCTCCCCTCGGCAGCAGGAGGGACAGCAGGCAAACTGCAGGGGGATTTGGGACGACCAAGGAAGCCGAGAGGGCCGAGCTGACCTCCCTTTCCTATCCCCAGCCGGGTACTACCTGACCACGTGGTTTGGGGCGCTGCACCACATTGCCCACTACCAGCCTGAAACGGACCGCGCGCCCCGGGGGCTCAGCTCCGAGGCCCGCGCCTCCCTGCACCAGTGGCACCGCAGGCGGACGCTGCATAGAAAGGAACATCCCAGAGCCCAGGTGACTACCCTTCCGGCTGCAGGTGGAAGGGAGGGTGAGACCTGGTGCCCTTCTCACGCAGCTCCAACCTCTCCCTACAGGCCAACGTCCCCTTTAAGGAGCCGTGGGCAGAAGAGACAGTGCCAGGGACCAATCACGATTAGGGGTTCCACACCCCTCCTCACGCCCTGCCGTTCGCGTCTGTAATCCCAACACTTTGAGAGGCCAAGGTGGGAGGATTGCTTGAGCCCAGGAGTTTGAGACCGGCCTGGGCAAAATAGTGGGACCCCTACTCTACCAAAAAAATAAAGAAAAGTTAGCCAGTCTTGGTGGCACACTCCTGTGCTTTGCAGTTTTAGAGAGGGGTGTCAGAGAAACCCTCATTGAGGTAATATCTGCAGAAAGGCCTGAAGGAAGGAAGGGGAAGAGCAGTGATATTAGGAAGAGCATTCCGGGAAGCCGGATGAGCCCGTGCGATGGCCCAGAGGTGGGCTGTTCCCTTTTCCCTGGAACCCCTCCCTCCTCCCTGTTGCTCCTAAACCACAAGGGTTAGGAGTCTGGACTGACCCAGGTGCGCCTGGCATCTTGCTTGAGGAACAGGGGTGTTTTGTTTTGTTTTCGAAAGGTCCCGGCTGGGTGTGGTGGCTCACCCCTGTAATCCCAGCACTTTGGGAGGCCGAGGCGGGCAGATCAAAAGTCAGGAGTTTGAGAACAGCCTGACCAACATGGTGAAAACCCATTTCTATTAAAAATACAGGGCCGGGCGCGGTGGCTCAAGCCTGTAATCCCAGCACTTTGGGAGGCCGAGGTGGGTGGATCACAAGGTCAAGAGATCGAGACCATCCTGGTCAACAAGGTGAAACCCATCTCTACTAAAAATACAAAAAAATTAGCTGGGCATGGTGGTGCGTGCCTGTAGTCCCAGCTACTCGGGAGGTTGAGGCAGGAGAATTGCTTGAACCCAGAAGGTGGAGGTTGCAGTGAGCCGAGATCGTGCCATTGCACTCCAGTCTGGGTAACAACAGTGAAACTCCGTCTCAAAAAAAACAAAAATTAGCCAGGTGTGGTGGCAAGTACCTGTAATACCAGCTACTCAGGAGGCTGAGGCAGAAGAATCCCTTGAACCTGGGAGGTGGAGGTTGCAGTGAACCAAGATGGTGCCACTGCACTCCAGCCTGGACCAGAGAGCAAGACTCCATCTCAAAACAAAACAAAAAAACGAAGAAGAAGAAGAAGGTCTCTCTCTGTCGCCCAAGCTGGAGAGCAGTGGCATGATTTCAGCTCACTGCAGCCTTAACCTCGTAGGCTCAAGCAGTCCCCCTGCCTCTACCTACCAAAGAGCTGACACTACAGGCACCTACCACCATGCCTAATTTTTAACATTTTTGTAAAGATGGGGGGGTCTCTCTTTGTTACCCAGGCTGGTCTCAAACTCGTAACCTCAAGCAGTCCTCCCACCTCGGCCTCCCAAAGTGCTGGGATTACAGGCGTGAGCCACCACACCCAGTCCTGATGTTTTTTCCCCAAATAATGCATCACTTCCTAACACACCATGTATTTATTTATTTCATTGTTCATAGTAGCTACAATTTAAACAACTAAAAAGAAACAAGTTAAGTTAACATGAATAACAATATGTCTGATTTAACCCAATGTATCCCAAATATTTTCACTTGAACAAGTATCCATATTAAAAAGTTACTAAGATATTTCAAACTTTCTATGTTTGTGTATGTGTATAATAAAGCTTGGAAATTTACTGTGCATTTGGCCGGGCGTGGTGGCTCAGGCCTGTAATCCAAGCACTTTGGAGGCCAAGGTGAGCCAATCACCTGAGGTCGGGAGTTCAAGACCAGCCTGACCAACATGGTGAAACCCCGTCTTTAAATAAAAAGAAAGAAAGAAATTTACTGTGCATTTTACACTTAATCACATCACAGTTTGGACTAGTCACATCATTTCTTTTTTTTTTCTTTTTCATTTTTCTTTTCTTTTTTTTTTTTTGAGATGCAGTTTCACTCTTGTTACCCAGGCTGGCATGCAGTGGCGCGATCTTGGTTCATGGCAACCTCCGCCTCCCTGGTTCAGGTGATTCTCCTGCCTCGGCCTACCGAGTAGCTGGGATTACAGACATGTGCCACCATGCCCGTTAATTTTGTGTTTTTAGTAGAGACGAGGTTTCTCCATGTTGGTCAGGCTGGTCTCAAACTCCTGAACCCAGGTGATCCACCTGCTTTGGCCTCCCAGAGTGCTGGGATTATAGGCATGAGTCACCGCGCCCAGCCTGGACTAGTCACATTTCAAGTACTCACTAGCTACACGAGGTTTCGAGCTACCATTTTGGACAGCACAGCCTTGGAATGTCAGTTCTGGGAGGTTGGGGATCTCTGTTTTGTCTATAGCTGTGTCTTCCTGAGTGCCCAGACCAGTACCTGGTACACAGTTATAAATACTTGCTGGATGAATGAGCAAACGAAGTTTCTGTAGTAGGCTGGAAAACAGGTCCCAAAAGATACCTGTGTTTTAATCTCTAAAATCCATGACTGTTACTTAATTTTTTTTAATTTTTATTTTCACATGCTATTTTGACAAATATTTCTTTCCTTCTTTCTCTTCCTTCCTTTTTTTCTTTTCTTTTCAAGACTGAGTCTCACTCTGTTGCCCAGGCTGGAGTGTAGTGGTGTGATCTCGGTTCACTGCAACCTCTGCTTCCCGGGTTCAAGTGATTCTCCTGCCTCAGCCTCCTGGGTAGCTGGGATTACAAGTGGTCCATCCTCCTAGGCCTCAAAAAGTGCTGGAATTACAGGCGAGAGCCACTGTGTCCCACCCCTTACTTTATCTGGAAATGCTCTTTGCAGATGTTATTAAATTAAGAATCTTTTTCTTTTTTTTTTTTTTGAGACGGAGTCTAGCTCTGTTGCCCAGGCTGAAGTGAAGTGGTACAATGTCTGCTCAGATTGAAGTGATTCTCCTGCCTCAGCCTCCCAAGTAGCTGGGATTACAAGCACATGCTGACACTGCACCTGGCTAATTTTTTTTTTTTTTTTTTTTTTGAGATGGAGTTTCACTCTTGTTGCCCAGGCTGGAGTGCAATGGTGTGATCTTAGCTCACCACAACCTCCACCTCCCGAGTTCAAGCGATTCTCCTGCCTCAGCCTCCTGAGCAGCTGGGATTATAGGCAAGCACCATCACACGTGGCTAATTTTGTATTTTCAGTAGAGATGGGGTTTCACCATGTTGATCAGGCTGGTCTTGAACACCTGACCTCAAGTGATCCACCCACCTTGGCCTTGAAAAGTGCTGGGATTACAGGTGTGAACTACTGCACCCAGCATTTTTTTTTTTTTTTTTTTTTTTTTGAGACAGAATCTCGCTCTGTTACTCAGGCTACAGTCCAGTGGTGCAAACTTGGCTCGCTGCAATCTCCACCTCCTAGGTTCATGTGATTCTCCTGCCTCAGACTTCCAATTAGCTGGGATTACAGGCAAGCGACACCACGCCCAGCAAATTTTTGTATTTTTAGTGGAGACAGGGTTTTGCCATGTCAGCCAGGCTGCTCTACAAACTCCTAGCCTCACATGATCTGCCAGCCTCTTTCTCCCAAAGTGCTGGGATAACAGGCATGAGACACCAAGCCTGGCCTAATTTAAGAATATTAAAGTGGGAGGCTGGGTGAGGTAGCTCACGCCTGTAATCCCAGCACTTTGGGAGTCCGAGGCGGGCGGATCACTTGAAGTCACCATTGTTTTTGAAAGCCAAAAACTGGCCAGGCACGGTGGCTTAAGCCTGTAATCCCAGCACTTTGGGAGGCCGAGGCGGGTGGATCACGAGGTCAAGAGATCGAGACCATCCTGGTCAACATGGTGAAACCCTGTCTCTACTAAAAATACAAAAAAAATAGCTTGGTGGCACGTGCCTGTAATCCCAGCTACTCAGGGCATGGTGGCACATGCCTGTAATCCCAGCTACTCAGGAGGTTGAGGCAAGAGAATTGCCTGAACCCAGGAGGCAGAGGTTGTGGTGAGCCGAGATCGCACCATTGCACTCCAGCCTGGGTAGCAAGAGCGAAACTCCGTCTCAAATAAAATAAATAAATAAAAGCCAAAAGCTTGAGACTGGCTGTGCTGGACATCAAAGCAAGAAGTATTGGAGGGACTGCAGGATGTGGCCCCAATCTTATCTTCCTACAGAACAGAGTAGGCAGCCTGACCCCAGCAGACCACAGGGAATCCGTCTCTTCCTTCAGGGAATAGCAGCAGTCTCTGGGGCAACAGTGTGCCAAGAATTTCACTGCATTAATTTATTTATGTGTTTATGTATGTGTTTTTTATTTATTTCTAAATGGTGGTTTAAAAAAAAAAAAAACACATAAAATTGGCTAGGTGTAGTGGCCAAGTAATCCCAGTACTTTGGGAGGCTGAAGCCAGAGAATCACTTGAGCTCAGGAACTTGAAACCAGCCTGGCCAACATGGTGAAACCCCATCTATATTAAAAATGCAAAAATTAGCCTGGCATGGTGGCTTGTGCCTATAATCCCAGCTACTTGGGAGGCTGAGGGGGGAGGATCACTTGAACCTGGGAGGCAGAGATTGCAGTGAGCCGAGGTCGAGCCATTGCACTCCAGCCTGGGCAATGAGTGAAACTTTGTCTCAAAAAACGAAAACAGCCAGGTGAGGTGGCTCACACCTGTAATCTCAACACTTTGGAAGGCCGGGACAGTTGGATCACCTGAGGTCAAGAGTTCGAGACCAGCCTAACATGGTGAAACCTGTCTCCACTAAAAATACAAAAGTTAGTTAGGCATGGTGGTGTGTTCCTGTAATCTCAGCTGCATGAGAGTCTGAAGTAGGAGAATCACTTGAACCCGGGAGTCAGAAGTTGCAGTTAGCAGATTGCAGTGAGCCAAGATCATGCCATTGCACTCCAGCCTGGTCAACAAGAGAGAAACTCTGTCTCAAAATAAATAAATAAATAAATAAATAGCTGGGCATGATAGCTCATGCCTGTAATCCCAGCACTTTGGGAGGCTGAGGTGGGTGGATCACCTGAGGTCAGAAGTTCGAGACCAGCCTGGCCAACATGGTGAAAACCCTCTCTACTAAAAATACAAAAATTAGCTGGGCATGGTAGTGGGCACCTGTAATCCCAGCTACTCAGAGGTTGAGGCAGGAGAATCACTTGAACCTGGGAGGCAGAGGTAGCAGTGAGCTGAGATCACGCCAGTGCACTCCAGCTGGGTGACAAGAGCGAAACTCTATCTCAATAAATAAATCAATAAATAAAGTAAAATAAAATAAATTTTTATTAATTCTTTGTTATAAAGAACAGAAGACATACATTTTATCCTCAACTACTTTTAATTGTACGGTTCGCCGGGCGCAGTGGCTCAAGCCTGTAATCCCAGCACTTTGGGAGGCTGAGGCGGGTGGATCATGAGGTCAAGAGATCGAGACCATCCTGGTCAACATGGTGAAACCCCGTCTCTACTAAAAATACAAAAAATTAGCTGGGCACGGTGGCGCGTGCCTGTAATCCCAGCTACTCAGGAGGCTGAGGCAGGAGAATTGCCTGAACCCAGGAGGCGGAGGTTGCGGTGAGCCGAGATCGCGCCATTGCACTCCAGCCTGGGTAACAAGAGCGAAACTCCGTCTCAAAAAAAAAAAAAAATTGTACGGTTCACTAGCATTCACCTTATTCACATTGTTGTATAACAGATCTCTAGAACGTTTTCATCCTGCAGAACTGAAACCTTATAACCATCAAACAGACTCCCCACTTCCCGCTTCCTTGAGCCGCTGGAAACCACCTGTCTGCTTTCTGTTCCCATTATTTTGACTACCCCAGATATCTCATTAAGTGCAATCATACAGTATTTGTCCTTTGTGACTGGTCCATTTCACTTGGTCTATATAATGTCTTCCAGCTTCATCCATGTTGTAGCATGTGACAAGATTCTTCATCTTATTTTATTTTTATTTTATTTTATTGATTGATTGAGACAAAGTCTTGCTCTGTTGCCTAGGCTGGAGTGCAGTGGCACAATCTCAGCTCACTGCAACCTCCAGCTTCTGGGTTCAAAAGATTCTCCTGCCTCAGTCTCCCAAGTAGCTGGGATCACAGGTGTGCATCACCACGCCCGGATAATTTTCTTTTTGTTAGAGGCAGGATTTCACCATTCTGGCCAGGCTGGTCTCAAACTTCTGACCTCAAGCGATCCACCCTCTTCAGCCTCCCAAAGTGCTGGGATTACAGGCCACCACACCCTTTTTGAGACAGAGTCTTGCTCTGTTACCTTCCCTGAAGTGCAGTGGCGTGATCTCTGCTCATTACAGCCCTGACTTCCCGTGCTCTGGCAATCCTTCCACCTCAGCCTCAGAAGTAGCTGGGAACACAGGTACATGCCACCATGCCCACCTAATTTTTGTCTTTTTGGTAGAGGTGAGGTTTCGCCATGTAGTCCCGGCTGCTCTTGAGCTCAAGCGATCCTCCTACCTTGGCCTCTCAAAGTGCTGGATTACAGGAGCGAGCCACTGTGCCCAGTGGTGGGTGGTCTTCTTCTTTCCTTTCTTCTTTCTTCTTCTTCTCCCCCTCCCTGTCCTCCCCCATTCTCCCTCTCCCCCTCCTCCTCCTCCCTCTCCTCCTCCCCCTCCCCTTCCCCTTCCTCCGTCTCCTCCCCATCCTCCTCCCCTCCTCTTCTCCTCCTCTTCCTCCTCCCCCTCCTCTTCTTTTTCTCCTTCCCCCTCCTCCTCCCTCTCCTCTCTTCTTTTTCTCCTCCTCCTCCTCTTGTTCTTTTTTGAGACAGAGCCTCACTCTGTCCCCCAGACTGGAGTGCAGTGGCACAATCTTGGCTCACTGCAACCTCCGCCTCCTAGGTTCAAGCAATTCTCCTGCCCTAGCCTCCTGAGTAGCTGGGAATACAGAGGCCCACGACCACGCCCAGCTAATTTTGTAGCTGGGCATGGTGGCACGTGCCTGTAATCCCAGCTACTAGATCATTTGAGGTCAGGAGTTGGAGACCAACCTGGCCAACATGATGAAACCCCATCTCTACTAATAATGCAAAAATTAGTTGGGTGTGGTGGCAGATGCCTGTAGTTCCAGCTACTCTGGAGGCTGAGCGACAAGAATTGCTTGAACCGGGGAGGCGGAGGTTGCAGTGAGCTGAGATCACGCCACTGCACTCCAGCCTGGGCAACAGATTATACACTTGGGGAGGCCAAGCCTTGAGCTCAGGAGGTTGAGGCTTCAGTGAGCCATGATCTCACCACTGCACTCCAGCCTGGGCAACAGAGCGAGACCCTGCCTCAAAAATAAATAAATAAATACAAAATAATAATAATTAGATTGAATGAATAAAGCCAGATACGAAATAATACATACTACAGAATTTCATTCCAGAAAATGCAAATAGATTTACAGTGACAGAAATCAGAGTGGGGCTGTCTGGGGCTGTGTGTGTGTGTTGGTGAAACAGAAGAGAGATGAACTTGGCTTTGGCTCACACCTACCACAGCATTCTTTCATGCTGTTCCCACTGATCACAAAACCCACTACCTTACTGCCAATGGTCCTTTTACTTAAGGAATTTCAGGAACTGGCTGGGCACAGTGGCCCACGTCTGTAATCCTAACATTTTGGGAGGCTGAGGTGGGTGGATCACCTGAGATCAGGAGTTCAAGACCAGCTTGGCCAACATGGTGAAACCCCATCTCTATGAAAAATACAAAAATTAACTGGGCATGGTGGTGGGCACCTGTAGTCCCAGCTACTCGGGAGGCTGAGGCAGGAGAATCACTTAAACCCGGGAGGCAGAGGCTGCAGTGAGCCAAGATCGCACCACTGCACTCCAGCCTAGGCAAACAGAGCAAGACACTGTCTCAAAAAAAAAAAAAAAAAAAAAATTTGGGAACTTGCCTTAGATGGTAAAAGGATGTGAGTGTCCCAACTCGGGAAGGAAAGCTGAACAACTGATTTACAGCCTTGTTGCACCTGCCAAACACCACGTGGTCCATTACTCAACATAGCCATTGTGGCCAGACAGCGCCGACCTGCATGCCCTTTCACACGCTTTGCCCACCCCAGCCCGTATACCCTCCCGCTAATGTCAATTTATGAGCTTTGTCTAATAAAAAATCCCTACTGGCTCCTTTTCCAGAGTCAGCCAGTGAATTCGCTCCCTTTCTCTTGTGCTGTCTCCCTCAAACCCAGGCATAAACGCCCATGAAGTCTTGTCTGGGAAAACTCTTTTGACCTCAAGTCAGTTTCAGTTTACTGCTAGGTATATAGGTGCATTCAGATCCCAAGAACT
Organism: Saguinus oedipus; assembly: GCA_031835075.1. NCBI lineage: Eukaryota > Metazoa > Chordata > Mammalia > Primates > Cebidae > Saguinus > Saguinus oedipus. The sequence goes on along the minus strand of CM063187.1, from coordinate 41,754,979 downwards.
TGTAGTCTGTCACACTGGGTGGAGGACACTGAAAAATAGAGGGCTTACAAGGAGGCTCAAGAAAACCTCTGCAGGTGTGGTGGTTCACACCCATCTAGCGCTTTGGGAGGCCGAGGCAGGTGGATCACTTTTCAGGAGTTCAAGACCAGCCTGGGTGACATGTTGAAACTGTCTCTACTAAAAACATAAAATTAGCAGCCAGACGATGTGGCTCATGCCTATAATCCCAACACTTTGGGAAGCCGAGGCAGCCAGATCACCTGAGGTCAGGAGTTCAAGACCAGCCTGATCAACATGGAGAACCCCCCCATCTCTACTAAAAATACAAAAAAATTAGCTGGGCATGCTGACACATGCCTGTAATCCCAGTTACTTGGGAGGCTGAGGCAGGAAAATTGCTTGAACCCAGGAGGTAGAGGTTACAATGAGCTGAGATCGTGCCACTGCACTCCAGCCTGGGCAATAGAACGAGAGTCTGTCTCAAAAAGAAAACAAAACAGCCGGGCACGGTGGCTCACACCTGTAGTCCCAGCACTTTGGGAGGCCGAAGCAGGCAGATCACCTGAGGTCAGGAGTTCGAGGCTAGCCTGGTCAAAATGGTAAAATCCTGTCTCAAAAAAAAAAAAAAAAAAAAAATTAGCTGGGTGTGCTGATGCACATTTGTAATCCCAACTACTCGGGAGGCTGAGGCAGGAAAATTGCTTAAACCTGGGAAGTTGCAGTGAACTGAGATCACACCACTGCACTCCAGCCTGGGCGACAGATCAAGATTCCGTCTGAAAAACGAAAATAAAACTTCTGTGGGTGTTGTAGTCACCTTCTATAATCCCCGTACTTTGGGAAGCTGAGGCGGGAGGACTGCCTGAGGCCCAGAGTTTGAGATCAGCCTAGGCAACATAGCAAGACCCTGTCTCAACCAAAAAATATATATATATATAAAATGGCCAAGGGGTGGCAGGAAACTGTAGTCCCAGCTACTTGGGAGTCTGAAGTGGGAGGATCCTTTGAGCCAGCAGTTGTAAGCCACAGCGAGCTATAATCACACCACTGCACTCTAGCCTGGATAACAGAGCAAAACTATCATTAAAATAAAAGGTTAAAAAAAAAAACTTTTTGGGGATGATGGATACTGTTTTTACCTTGTGGTCACTGTCTTGATTTGTGGTGATGGTTTCCCAGGTGTATATATAAGTTAAAACTCATCAGTTGTACACTTTAAAGGTGTGGTTTCTCGGGTATCAGTTAGACCTGATTTAAGCTGGGGGCAGGGAAAGGTAAGGAAAGTAGGTGTCATGACTGCATAATGCAAATGAGAAACTTTCCTCCAAGGGGTGGCTTTCCCCACTGGTCCCTGAGGGTGTCTGAGTTTTCAATCTGGAGGCCAATATACTGTGAAGCTATTTCTGCTTGGAGCCAGAGGAGACTTAACAATAACAAAGAAGAAAGCAGTTGCCCTGTTTCTGCTTTGGGGTCCTGCCACAGTTCTCTCCTGAGACGCTAGTCCACAGGGAACCATTTTTTTGAATGGTGGGAGAGAAAACTGAGACTACACATAGGAAAAGGGAAAGCCACAGCAGCTGAGGAAGCAGCTGCTCCCCAGGCACAGGTGGAAGGCAGAGGGGGCAAGTGAAAAGGCAGGGAGAGGGCCAGATGAGGTGCCTCACGCCTGTAATCCCAGCATCTTGGAAGGACAAGACAGGCAGATCTCCTGAGGTCCGAAGTTCAAAACCAGCCTGGTCAACATAGTGAAACGCCATCTCTACTAAAAATACAAAAATTATCCAGGCGTGATGATGTGTGCTTGTAATCCCAGGTACTCAGGAGGCTGAGGCAGGAGAATTGCTTGAACCTGGGAGGCAAGCAGTGAGCCAAGATGGCACCACTGCACCCCAGCCTGGGTGACAAGAGTGAAACTCCATAAGAAGGAAGGAAGGAAGGGAGGGAGGGAAAGAAAAGGTGGGCGTGGATATGGTGGGAGGGTGGCTTTATTTGTTTGGAGACAAGGTCTTGCTCTGTTGCCCAGGCTGGAGTCCAGTGGCATGACCTAGGCTCTCTGAAGCCTCAAATTCTCAGGCTCAAGCAATCCTCCCACCTCAGCCTCCTGAGTAGCTGGGACTACAAACATGCACCACCATGCCCGGCTAATTTGTGTATTTTTTGTAGAGATGGAGTTTCGTCATCTTGCCGAGCTGGTCTTGAACTCCCGACCTCAAATAATCCTCATGCCTCAGCCTCCCAAAGTGCTGGGATTACAGGCATGAGCCACTGAGCCAGGCAACCTAGGAGGGTGGCTTTGGAAGCTGGAAAGTCACTGGTGGGAGTGAGGATGAAGAAGCTGCTGGTGGCCAGGTGCAGTGGCTCACACCTGTAATCCCAGCACTCTGGGAGGCCAGGGCAGGAGGATCACTTGATGTCAGGAGTTTGAGACTGACCCGGCCAATATAGTGAAACCCCATCTCTACTAAAAATACACAAAACCGGCCAGGCAGTTTTTTGGAAGGCCAGCACTTTGGGAGGCTGAGGCAAGCAAATCACAAGGTCAGCAGTTTGAGACCAGCCTGGTCAACATGGTGAAACCCTGTCTCTACTAAAAATACAAAAATTAGCTGGGCTTGGTGGTGGGCACCCATAATCTCAGCTATTTGGGAGGGTGAGGCAGGAGAATTGCTTGAACCTGGAAGCAAAAATTGCAGTGAACTGAGATTGCGCCATTGCACAACAGCCTGGGCAATACAGGGAGACTCCATCTCAAAAAAAAAAAAAAAAAAGCTGGGCGTGGTGGCACATGCCTATAATCCCAACTACTCGGGAAGCTAAAGCATAAGAATCGAACTGGGGAAGTGGAGGTTGCAGTGAGACAAGATCACACCACTGCACTCCAACTTGGGTAACAGAGCAAGACTATCTCAAAAAAAAAAAAAAAAAAAAAAAAGAAACTGCTGCAGGTTTGAAAAGGTATGATAATGTAATGATCTATCATCTGGGAGAGCCAAGAGAGGAGGGAGATGAGGCAAGGTTGTCCTCTGCATCGCAGGTTCATTTCAAGTCAGCAGGCGTCAATTTCAGGTGGGTCTCCTTAGCCCAAGGGCATATTTTTCTCCACCCACATTCAGCTGTACAGATCAGGCAGGTGCAGGTGGAGCCTTAGGTTTAACAAGGACTGGGTTTCTGCCAGATGAGTATGGTGGTGAGGGGGAGGTGAGGAGAAAATGTGTGTAAGGGAGTAGCTGTAGCCATGGGTCAAGGAATTAGTCTTTGGGAAGGCATGAAGGGGCCGAGGGACAGTGAAAGGTGATAGGGCCAGTGGGACCTTGGAAGTGAGGTTTTGAAGGAAATGAACTAGAATGATAGGAGATGTTTGTGCACTATGGCTTTCCTGTAATCCTAGCATTTTGGTGGGCCAAGGCAGGAGGATAACTTGAGGCCAAGAGTTTGAGACCAGCCTAGGCAACATAGCAAGACCCTGTCTCTACAAAAACTTTTTTTTTTTTTTTTTGAGACAGAGTTTTGCTCTTTTTGCCTAAGCTGGAGTGCAGTGGCGCAATCTTGGCTCACTGCAACCTCCGCCTCCAAGGTTCAAGCGATTCTCCTGCCTCAGCCTCCCAAATAGCTGGGATTACAGGCACCTGCCACCACGTCCGGCTTATTTTTGTATTTTTAGTGGAGACAGGGTTTCACCTTGTTGGCCAGGCTGCTGTCAAACTCCTGACCTCAGGTGATCTGCCTGCCTTGGCCTTCCAAAGTGCTGGGATTACAGGTGTGAGCCACTGTGCCTGGCCAAAAAAATTTTTCTTTTTTTTTTTTGAGATGGGAGTTTCACTTTTGTTGCCCAGGCTAGAGTGCAATGGCACGATCTCAGCTCACTGCAACCTCCACCTCCTAATTTCAAGGGAGTTTCCTGCCTCAGCCTCCCAAGTAGCTGGAACTACAGGCGCCTGCCTGTTTTTTTTTTTTTTTTTTTAGTGTGTGTGTGTGTTAGTAGTGATGGGGTTTCTCCGTGTTGGTCAGGCTGGTCTCGAACTCCCGACCTCAGGTGATCTGCCTGCTTCAGCCTCGCAAAAGTGCTGGGATTATAGGTATGAGCCACCACACCCGGCCAACAACAAAATTTTTTTTTGAGACGGAGTTTCAGTCTCATTACCTAGGCTGGAGTGCAATGACACTATCTTGGCTCACTGAAACCTCCGCCTCCTGGGTTCAACGGATTCTCCTGCTTCAGCCTCCCAAGTAGCTGGGATTACAGGTGCCGGCCACCATGCCCGGTTAACTTTTGTATTTTTAGTAGCGACAGGGTTTCTCCATGTTGGCCAGGCTGGTCTTGAACTCCTGACTTCATGATCCACCCTCCTTGGCCAGAGTGCTGGGATTACAGGTGTGAGCCACTGCACCTGGCCCACCACTTCAGGGCTTTTGCATTTGCTGCTGCTTCTCCCCGGGATGTTTTTTCCCTAGCTATTCCCATTCCCATGTGAAAACATATGGCATACACTCATACACGATTCATTCAATAAGGTAAACATAAATGAAAATTAAAACCAGTGTTTATCTCAGATTGACAAATGTAAAAAAGGATGCGGTATTTTGAGATAGTGGGGAAAATTCCTTTTGTTTTTTTGATGGAGTTTCGCTCTTGTTACCCAGGCTGGAGTGCAATGGTGTGATCTCGGCTCACCACAACCTCCACCTCCTGGGTTCAAGCAATTCTCCTGCCTCAGCCTCCTGAGTAGCTGGGACTACAGGCGCGCACCACCTTGCCCAGCTAATTTTTGTATTTTTAGTAGAGACGGGGTTTCACCATGTTGGCCAAGATGGTCTCGATCTCTTGACCTTGTGATCCACCCGCCTCGGCCTCCCAAAGTGCTGGGATAATAGGCGTGAGCCACCGCGCCTGGCCGAAAATTCCTTTTTTATATAGAAATGCTGATAACTCAAATTGTTACAGTGCTAATGGAGGGTAATTTGGTGAAATCTTTCAAAATGCAAAATGTACCAATTTGCAAATATTTTAGCAAACCACAACAAGAAGTTAAGTTAGATGCCATCTGCTTAGAGAAATTAGAATGGGTGTTCCAAAACTGCATTTTACTTTCTGTAAAATTAAAATGGAGAGGGAAATTCAGAGCCTCAGAGTTTATAGTGGAAAAGGAGAAAAGCTTATCAAAATTGAAGAAGTTTTGGAAAAGAACAGCAGAAGACACCGTGGCTTCGTACCTGGCTCTATAATCCTAACATTTGGGAGCCTGAAGTGGGAGGATTGCTTGAGCCCAGGAGTTCAAGACAACCCTGGGCAACATAGTGAGACCCGTCTCTAAAAAAAAAAAAAAAAAAAAAAAATTAGAGCAGCTGTGCGCTGTAGCTCATACCTGTATTCCCAGCACTTTAGGAGGTCGAGTGAGGCAGAGAATCACTTGAACCTGGGAGGCAGAGGTTGCAGTGAGTGGAGATCACACCCCTACACTTCAGCCTGGGCAACAGACTGAGACTCCATCTCAAAAAAAAAAAAAGAAGGACACGATGGCGTGTGGTTGTAGTCTCAGCTACTCAGGAGGCTGAAGTGGGAAGATTGCTTGAGCCCGGGAGGTCGAGGCTGCAGTGAGCTGTATATGCATCACTGCACTCCAGCTTGGGTGACAAATGAGACCTCATATACTGCTGGTGGGAATATATGGTACAGATACTTTGGAAAACAATGTAGTACAGGAAGAAAAATATGGTACAGACATTTTGGAAAATAATGTTAAAATATGTTGCGTGGGCCGGGCGTGGTGGCTCAGGCCTGTAATCCGAGCACTTTGGAGGCCAAGGCGGGCGGATCACCTGAGGTCGGGAGTTCAAGACCAGCCTGACCAATACGGTGAAACCCCGTCTTAAAAAAAAAAAAATGTTGCGTGACCCAAAAATCACACTCCTAGGTATGTGCCCTGAAAACTCACACAGGGACACAAACAGGTATCACTAGGAATGGTCACAGCAGCATTATTTTTCTTTCTCTTTTCTCATTTCGGGTCACTGCAACCTCCGCCTCCCAGGTTCAGGTGATTGATTCTCCGGCCTCAGGCTCCCGAGTAGCTGGGACTATAGGCAGGCGCCACCGCGCCCAGCTGATTTTTGTATTTTTAGTAGAGACAGGGTTTCACCATGTTGGCTAGCTGGTCTCGATCTCTTGACCTCGTTACCCATCCGCCGCGGCCTCCCAAAGTGCTGGGATTATAGGTGTGAGCCACCGCATCCGGCCTGTATTTTATGTAGAGGTTTCACCTTGTTGCCCAGGTTGGTGACGAACTCCCAGACTCAAGCAATCTGCCCCCCTCGACATTCCAAAGTGCTGGGATTACAGGGGAAGCCACCGTGCCTGGCTGGCATGGGTTTACAAGGATCTGAAGGGTCGGATTAAGCTTTATGCTGGTTAAGAACGGGAGCGACTTGCTCTTTCAGAGGCTGCTCAGCTGTGGTAATTTTCCGCGGTTCTTCAGCTCTCCGGGCCAGTTTTACCTCATCTGTGAAATGGGGGTAGGCCCCTGAGGTCCCCTGTTTCCAGACATTCTCTGCATTCCTCATGACCACCCAGACGAAGCTGCTATTGCCATCCCCCTAACAGACGAGGAAGGCTGTGACTTTCCCAAGGGTACAGAGACAGTAAATGCAGCCTCCACATTGGAACCACGGTAGGGTGGGCTCCAGGCCCCTGCTCTGAACCCCCCTTCTCTACGGCCTCCCCCATCACCCTAATAGGCCCTGCAGTGCAGTGGGGATGCGTCTGCTCTGGCGTCAGACCAGCCCGGCCATGCCACTGGCAAGATGTGGCATCCTGGGTTCGTCACTTGCGTCTCTTCAGCCCATTTCCCTACGTGCGCAATGGACACCCCAAACACCTGCCTCAGCCGAAACAACACTTGGCTGACCAGGAGGAATTATGCGCGAGTCTCAAACAACTGCGTGACTTTCTGTCGGCGGGGAGGCGGGGGTGGGTTTTGAGGGAAAAGGGACGCGAGCCCGAACACCGCGGCTCCAAGGTCTTCCCACTCCTTTCTCCCCTGGTTTCCTCCATTCATTCCCCCGCAGGGTGACCCTCGGTCCCCTGCCGCGTCTCCGCTCCCGCGCCCCCCCCCCCAGTTTTTCTCCCCGCTACGGGACTGAAAAAAGGTCGTGGTCCCTTTAAGGTCCGCCCCTCCCTCTCCCAAAACTTCCCAGTGTCTGCTCTTTTCGATCCGGGACGGCCGGCCAGGCTCGCCGCCGAGCTGGTAGGGGCTGGGGGCGAGGGGTCCGGGAGGGTGACGGGGGCACTGGCGGGCGGCGCCGCGCGCAGCCGGGGGCCGAGGTCGAAGCAGCGGGGTAGGGGCGGGGCGGGGAAGGCGGGGGGGCGCGGGTCACGAGGCCGGACCGGCGGCCTGGAACGTGCGGCGCCGGGAAAACCGTTCCGCCGCATTCCGGCCGCGCGCGCCGGCGCGAAGGGCGTCCGGGCCGGCCGCGGGGGCGGGGCGGGGAGGGGCCCCCTCTCTCCCCCTCCCCCCACCGCATGCCTCTGACGTTGGGACAGAGCGACCCCGCCCTTCGTCGAGGCCGGCCCCGCCTTCTCTCGTCACACGGGTCACGTGCTTCAGACGCGGCCCCGCCCCCGTGTCCCGCTAGCGTATTCGGTGTCGGAGGGGTGGGGGGAGGGGAGCTGGCCGAGGTCCCCAGCAGGGCCCCCTCCCCAAACTTTATTTCCCTTTACCGGCAGACACACCAGGCCTGTCCCCCTCTCGTATTGCCATTGACCCCATTTTTTCTGAGATAGGGTCTGGCTCTGTCGCCCAGGCTGGAGTGCAGGGGCGTGATCACAGCTCACTGCAACCTCGAACTCCTGGGCTCCAGTGATCCTCCCGCTCTGCCTCCGAAGTAGCTAGGACTACAGCCACGCGGCACCACGTCCGGCTAATTTTTGTATTTTTTGTAATGACGGGGTCGCATTTCGTTGCCCAGGCTGGCCTCGAAATCCTGGGTTCAAGCGAGTCTCCCGCCTCGTCATCTCAAAGTGCTGGGATTGCAGGTGTGAGCCACAACACACGACCTCCATTTCAAAGTCAGTTTCTACCAGGACCTCAACTCGAGAGCCCCGGTCAGCCGGGCGGAAAGGTTCTGGAGAACTTTTTGGGCGTCCACGCATTTCTCACGACGCTAGCTTCGCTTCCCCCACCCTTTGTCGACATCGTCACTTGCCAATAGCTTCGCTGAGGTGCCCACCGCCCCCCCCCCCGGCCACACGCGCGGGACAGCCCCATAATGTTAGCTTCTGGGTCAATCCTCGTTTGCCTCGCCGCCTGCCGGCGATAACTGGAGCGCTCCTCTCCCCACCCTCAGGCTCAGCCAGTTGGGCTTCGCTGGAGGCTGGAGATACCCTCCGGCATTCTCTGCGGGGCAGTGCGGGTGGTCTTACCCCGCCCTTGAGGAGGAAAGGCCCGACGCAAGCACAGATCTCAAGGACGCCTCCCCTGTGCAGGGGGCTTGCGCTGTGCCAGGTGCTGCAGTGGGCACTTGGTAGGTGGCCACCCTCTCCAAGGTCGGGGCCAGGACCTCCTATGGCGCTCAGAGGGGTCGAGCTGTCAGGTGAAAACCACAGGCCTGAGTGATGGCTTTGAGGGGAAGCCTGGGGGTCTGGGACGGCAGGGACCTGTTAACTGAGATCGCACGGACAAGATGACTTAGCCCTTAGCTCCTGCCGGAGGGGTAGTGGAGGGACTTCCAGGTGGAAGGGACTGCACCGGCACATATCAACAGTGAGCGGAAGAGCCTTCTCCCAAGGGAAACTGAAAGGGGTTGCGACTGAATTTAGAACTGGGCAGGGTCCGAAGACAGTCGGCAGCAGCGAGTGGTTTTATACTGAGGAGAAGGTTGATTTGGCATTTTAAAGAATTCCTTCTAGAGGTGGAGAGGAACAGGGTATAGTGATCGCGGCAGAGATATCTTGGGAGTTCCTGTCAATCTCGGTCTAACCTTCCGGCGCGCACACAGCAGGAGCTGCATGAATACTCTGGGTACTCCAGGCCGTTGCTCTTGAGGGGTGGCCCCGCCTCTGGGCGGTGCCTGAAAGCACATTTGCGCATGCGCTTTTCGCCTTCGCTCGTCTCCGAGACTGCACCAAAAAGCGCCTATCCTGGAGTGGGGCTCCACAGTTTTATCCAATCAGAGCGTACCAGTAGTCCTACCATCTGGTGAGAGGGTGCGCTCCACTCTTCATTGACCAATCACTGGAGACGCAAAAGAATGGGCATCCGTTGTAACCACTGGAGAGAGACCAAAAAAGGGCGGGGTTTCCTTGTCGCCTTGCGAAGTGGCGCGGAAAGGTAGTCATTGTGACTGGGTGCTAAAGGCTTTCGGCTTGACGGATTAGCGAGGAGACCAGTGAAAGCGGGAGGGAGGCGGGGATTCTTGGGCGGTTTGGTGCGCCGCTCCTATCAGGTGCTGTTAGGGAGGCCGGCGGCCCTAGAAAACCGACCTATTAAATTGGATTTTGTTTTAAGGCGGCGGGGTCGACGGAATGACTGGCAGCAAGCGATCACCTATAAAGAGTGTCTCAGACAAACGAGGGCGGCCCCTCCTGCAGAACGGCGTGGGCAGTGTCCAATAGGCGCGCAAGGCGTGTGGAGGCCTACCCTCCCCCCGCGGCGGGACCAGTGGCTCCCCCTATCGGGTGGGGGCGGCGGGTGACGGGCGTGTCCCTCCCCCAATGAGAGGCGGGGGGAGGCGGGTTCTGCGCCGCCATGTCGCGGAGGCTGCTGCCCCGGGCGGAGAAGCGGCGTCGGCGGCTGGAGCAGAGGCAGCAGCCGGACGAGCAGCGGAGGCGGTCGGGAGCGATGGTGAAGATGGCGGCGGCGGGCGGCGGAGGCGGCGGTGGCCGCTATTACGGCGGCGGCAGTGAGGGCGGCCGGGCCCCTAAGCGGCTGAAGACAGACAACGCTGGCGACCAGCACGGAGGCGGCGGCGGTGGCGGTGGAGGAGCTGGGGCGGCGGGCGGCGGCGGCGGCGGGGTGAGGCCAGGGCCATGGGCGCCGGGAAGGCCAGGAAGTGGGGGGCAATTTCCCACTTGAGAGCATTTTATTTTTTTGAGGGACCTCTGCGCACGCGCCCAGGACCTCGCGCCGTTGAGGGGGTGGGGGGAGGGGCGGCCGTTGGTCAAACGGCGGGGTTTTCTGGAGGACAGGCGCTTGCGCCTGCGCGCAGTCTGGAGAGGGGGTGTGGGGTGCGCGGAGGAAGTAGCTTATGAGGCGATTTGCCTAGTGCGCAGGCGCTGCGGGCTGGCGTGGGGGCGGGGGGGGGCCGGGCACGCGGCCGGGCCGTTTTTTCCCCCATTTATCGTTTTCTTCGCTGGCCTCGTGCGCAGGCGCATTTCTCCCGCCCGGCCTCGTGGGCGGTTGGGGGAGCGTTTCTTGATTGGGAAGGGGTGGGCGGCTGCCTTGTCCTCTCGTGTGGGGAATTCCGTCCGGAGACCTCAGCTTAAAGGTCCAGCCTTGTTTCTGTACAGAAATGGATGTGTTAGAGCATAAATGCCAGAACAGAGAGTATCTCCCCCATTTTGTGGGCGTTGAAAAATGAGAAGATGGACTTGTGAAATGCATTTTTTGCTGTTTAGGAATTAAGCGAAGCTTTAAAACCATCGCAAGCTTGCTTACAATTTCCGAGGATTCAATGGGTAAGGAGGGTTTGATAAACCAAACCTCCCTGGCCATGCTGGAAGCATTTCGGCTCCTTGTAACTCCCTTCGAAAACACCAGTCGTTGTTTTTGGATTGAGGCCCAGCCCCCACTCCCTACAAAATCTTGAAGTCTTGCAGTCCAGCCTGTTTGCAGAGGTGTCCGGGGTTTAGGAGTTAGGAGTTGTTAGCGTCTTGATCTTCCTCAGGCCTTGTCCCACAGGTTTTAAAAACATCTTAATTGAATTATTAACGCTCTTCGGTGAGGTTTGGGGCGATACTGGGATTCCCGATTTACAGAGAGGAAAATGGGCCAGGAGAGTTGAGGTGAATTAATGTAGGTGGCACAGCTAGTGAGGGGCAGGGCTGGAGTTGGGAGTGCCCCCACCCCCCGTGGTTAGGGTAGTTTGTTCTTTAAATAGAATCCTATACTACCCCCATTCCATGCACTTGTCCCCAGTGATTCTCAGTCTTGAGGCTGTCCCCAGAGTCCAGGAGAAGTGGAAGTGAGTTAACCTTCCGGGTGACCAGAGGCGGCTTCTATGTGTGGGTGGGTGGGTATAAGATACTTCCAGGAAGGAGCAGTCTTCGTTCTTAATGGTATGGGTTGGAGTTTCTTCTCTTTCTAAAAGATGGGTTTTGTCTTTTCCGTAGTCTGACCTAGGCAGTAATTTTCAAAGCAGGTTTTGGTGGGAGGGTGATTCAGGATTAGAAGGGGTCAAGACTGGCCTAGCTGCCCAAGTTTCTGGGGCACGTGTTGTTTTTTGCTGTGCCTGAACCCGGGTGTGAGTGGTGGGGAACAGGCGTGCTTATCTGGGTGATGATGAGGGCAAGGACTTGGGACACATCCAAAGGGGATGTCCTCGTTCAGACTGTAGCGGATAGCTGTTAAAACCCTGCCAGCGTGTCTCCTTTCCAAGCTACTCTTTGGGCATGTTTCCTTGGTTGAGTGGACCAGTGGAAAGAGAGGTCCCTGGAAGAACGGAAGGATTTGGGGCTTGTATGGTCCTTCCTCCATTCTGCCTTCCTCAGAAGCTACAGGAAGAGCCAGTGGGCAAGTGACCACCTACTCAGGACCACTATTCTGCTGATCCAGAATCCTTCTGGGGTGATGGGCTTCAACTGCTGCCCCTGCTCTGTTCTGCGCATCCTTCCTGGGTAGCATCCAGCTGTCTTACCTGACTGGGTTTACAACAGCACAGAGGCCCCTGGGTCTTCATCTTGCACAGCAAGAAAGAATTCTTGTTTCTGCTTCATTTCTCAGGAGAACTACGATGACCCGCACAAAACCCCTGCCTCCCCAGTTGTCCACATCAGGGGCCTGATTGACGGTGTGGTGGAAGCTGACCTTGTGGAGGCCTTGCAGGAGTTTGGACCCATCAGGTATTGGGCTTGGGCCAGGAGTTGGACTTCCAAAGTTGACTCCTTGGTGTCCTTGTGTGTTTCTACAATTTCTGGTTGGAAATGGTGATTTCTTTGCCATTCTGGTCTAGGTTCTGTGGCTTCTCTGCTTTTGGGCTGGCCATTGTACTTTGTGTCTGATGACAGCAAATTCCATGATCCTTTTTCCTTCCTTCTTTCCTTCTCTGCCTTGTAGTCTCTAGTCAGTGTTCTCTTGTGAGACAAGGCAGGGTCTCACTCTGTGGCCCAGGCTTGACTGTAGTGGCACAGTCTCATGCAGGCTCAGGCAGTCCTTCCACCTCTGCCTCATGAGTAGCTGGGACTGCAGGCACACGCCACCACACCCAGCTAATTTTTGTTTTTATTTTGTATATGCAAAGTTTTGCCATGTTGGCCAGGCTGGTCTCGAACTCCTGGGCTTAAGTAATCAGTCCACCTAGGCCTCCCAAGTTTTCGGTTACAGGCCACTGTTACTCACTGTAACAGTGAGCCACTGCTCCTGGCCAATAATGTTTTATTCACCAAATAGTTACTGAATGTTTGGTCCATGCTGTATACTGCAGATACAGTAGTGAGCACAGCTCTTCTGGATTTCTTCTCTTAGAAAGTTGCCCACCAGAATGATTTGCACTTGACAGCGTAAGTGCAAGAAGCCTTTTGTGGGCAGCATCTGACAGTCTGGTGAGGAGAGGTCAGGAAGGCGTCCCAGAGGAGGTGATGGCTGAGCTAGACCTCTTTGGCCTGTGGTACTACTTGTGGCACTGGGTGTTCAGTTCAGGGACCACGATAGGTTTGCAGAGGAGTCCAGAAGCCATGGAAGAGTCAGTTCTCAAAAAATTGAATGATTCCCTTCTATCTGCATTTTCCTGAGAGAACTGAAACCTGTTTTTTCTCTGCCAGCTATGTGGTGGTAATGCCTAAAAAGAGACAAGCACTGGTGGAGTTTGAAGATGTGTTGGGGGCTTGCAATGCAGTGAACTACGCAGCCGACAACCAAATATACATTGCGGGTCACCCAGCTTTTGTTAACTACTCTACCAGCCAGAAGATCTCCCGCCCCGGGGACTCGGATGACTCCCGGAGCGTGAACAGTGTGCTTCTCTTTACCATCCTGAACCCCATCTATTCGATCACCACGGTATGTACCAGCAGACATGCCTTGTGCCTTGTGAGGTCTCCCGTCTTCCCTTTTCCCCTGTTCCCTCCCCTAAGCCAGACTGACCTGCCAGTGCCCCTTCATCTTGCCTGTTCTTTTGCAGGATGTTCTTTACACTATCTGTAATCCTTGTGGCCCTGTTCAGAGAATTGTCATTTTCCGGAAGAATGGAGTTCAGGCCATGGTGGAATATCCTTTGCTGGAAAACAGGTGTTCCTTAGGGTAGGGACTCTTACAGGGCTTGGCAATGGCCATTCTTTGAGCCAGCGTGTGTCTCCCGACCACAGGAGTGCCCTGCTATATGCCAGGTGCCTTCACAGAGCTCAGTGACTGAGCAGGGAGGCATTTACAGAACCAGGCATGTGTGGTTGTGTAAATCTGAGGGGAGAGAGCAGTGTTAGGAGATAGAAAGAGAATTAATTTTTATTTTATTTATTTACTTATTTTTGAGGCGGAGCCTCGCTGTGTCTCCCAGGCTGGAGTGCAGTAGCACAATCTCAGCTCACTGCATCCTCCACCTCCCGAGTTCAAGCAGTTTTCCTGCCTCAGCCTCCTGAATGGCTGGGACTACAGGCACATGCCACCACGCCTGTCTAAAATTTTTTTATTATTATTTTTTTTTTTTGAGATGGAGTTTCGCTCTTGTTACCCAGGCTGGAGTGCAGTGGTGCGATCTCAGCTCACCGCAACCTCCACCTCTTGGGTTCAGGCAGTTCTTCTGCCTCAGCCTCCTGAGTAGGACTACAGGCATGCGCCACCATGCCCAGCTAATATTTTGTATTTTTAGTAGAGACGGGGTTTCGCCATGTTGACTAGGATGGTCTCGATCTCTTGACCTTGTGATCCACCTTCTTCGGCCTCCCAAAGTGCTGGGATTACAGGGTTGAGCCACCGTGCCCGGCTTTATTTTTTATTTTTGTACTTTATAGAGATGGGGTTTCACTGTCTTAGCCAGGATGGTCTTGATCTCCTGACCTCGTGATCCACCCCCCTCAGCCTCCCAAAGTGCTGGGATTATGGGCGTGAGCCACTGTGCCCAGCTGGAATTTATTTTTAAAGATGTTTCTTCTAAGCCAAATACAAGTGAACCAAGGTCTGGGGAAACGCATTCTCAAAGAGGTCCTGAGAAAATATCGCCCTGGGAAAAGGAACTTAAAAGGGATGTGGGGCTGGGTGCAGTGGCTCATGCCTATAATACCAGCACGTTGGGAGGCCAGGGCGGGTGTATCACCTGAGATCAGAAGTTCAAGACCGGCCTGGCCAACATGGTGAAACTCTGTCTTATAAAAATACAAAAATTAGCGGGGCGTGGTGGTGGGCGCCTATAATCCTAGCTACTCAGGAGGCTAAGGCAGGAGAATTGCTTGAGCCTGAGAGGCGGAGGTTGCAGTGAGCTGAGATTATGCCACTGCACTCCAACCTGGGCAATAGAGCCAGATTCCATATTTTAAAAAATGGGGGTGGGGAACATGGGAAGGTTTCTGAGGAGGTAATGTCCTATTTCTATGAGCAAATAGGAGCTGATATTCAAGGTGGAAGAAACAGCCTCTACAAAGGTTGTAAAGTCAGAAGGGGCTTGTATTGGAGAAACTGAAAGACCTGAGGACTGCGGAGTAGCTGGCAAGTGGACGGGGGTTTGTGATAGACATTGAAAGGAGTTTTTAGGGCATCCTAGACAGACAGCAGTGTGATGCTTCAGGCAGGGCAAAGACACTGATGGACTTTGCGGGCAGAGCTGTAATCGGGTTGATGTTTCAGATTTAGGAAAAGGGCCTGAGAGGACTGAGATGAAGGTAGTGTGGTGGCAGAAGAAGTTGCTGGTGGGCATAGGTGGGGGTGCAGATTGCAAGAGAACTCTGGCCAGTAACTTCTCACCCAGGGCAGTGGTCTGTTAACCTGAGGCTAGTGGCTGGGCAGTGAGCTGATCCCAAAGCCACATATACCGCAGTCTCTGGACACTATCTTGTCCTTATCCCTTTCTGGGGCAATGAAGCCCTTCTCAAAGATCTCCTGTGTTGGGACTTTCCTTAACCTGACTCACATTTGACTCTGTTCAGAGTGCCCAGCGGGCCAAGGCCTCGCTCAATGGGGCTGATATATATTCTGGCTGTTGCACTCTGAAGATTGAATACGCAAAGGTACGTCTGGGAGGTTGACTGCTCCTCATAAGCTTCCAGGTGAGCTGGGGAATGGCTCACGTCAAGTCTTGTCTTGCAGCCTACACGCTTGAATGTGTTCAAGAATGATCAGGATACTTGGGACTACACAAACCCCAATCTCAGTGGACAAGGTAATCCTGACGGCCACTTTGTTCTAAACATACCCACCTTGCCTTCACTCGACTAGTGCATTTCATAGGCCTGGGCTCAGGGTTATGTAATGCCATTGGGCTCCCCATGGACATGGGAGGGCCTTGGGGTCAGCTCTTGACACCTTAGTGGGAGAGGGGGAGTGAGGGGCCTCCATGGGTTCTCGCTGCTGCTTATGGTCCTCCAATTCTGCCCAGGAAGCCTGGATGGGCGGGGAACAGGGCCTCAGGAGTATGAGGCATGGGGGTGGCTCCTTTGAGTCTGGTTAAGGTCACTGACACTATTCTTGCTGAGCCAGGAATTGTCCTCTTGTTCTATGCTGTTGAGAAGGTCTGATTTGGGGGAGTGACAGTGTGGGGGGTGATGAGGTCTCCTGGGCTCTTGCAGCGGGTCTTTGAGCAAGCTGACCCTGTGGAGGTGAGACACTCTGGATTGGATCAGGGCGGACATGCCTCACATCATTTGTAGAGGGGACGCAACATCTCTGCAGGGGGCCCAAATGGACAACCCCCTTCCTAGTGTCTGTCAAGAACGGTTTGCCTTTGGTAGGAGGGAGAGGTGGAGGATTGCCTATGAGAAACAGCGGCAGCCCCCCAGCAAGACCGTCCATCTCTGTGTCTGTCTTGGTCTGATAACGTCGGACCAGTCCATGGGCTGAGGGAGGAGGCTCGATGCTGACATCGCACAGGTCCTGAGAGGCCAGAGGCCCCCATTCCTAGGCAGGCCTGTCTTGCTCACCTTTGCATCTGGGAAGCAGTGGGCAGGGTGGGCTAGACTCTCCCCAGGATCCTCACAGTGGGCCCTGTGGGCCTGGCTGCTCCCTCCAAAGGTCAGAGGCAAATTGGTGACCAAGTGAATGTACCAGAGCGGGCAATGGCATTACATGACTGCTAACAGAAACATGGCAACAACCATTTCTTCTCCAAGGAACATAAATAGAAGATGTGCAGACCGGCAGGGGCTAGTGGCAGGGGCTGCCTGTGCATTGGTTTTGATGCCTCTCAGCTTTGGCAGCCCCAAGGCTGGGGCCAAAAAAAACGAGGGCTGATGAGGTGACCTGGAGTGAGGGCGGTGCTTCGCCACCCCTCAGGAACCATACTTCAGCGGCTCTGCCTCTGCACATTGCTCACCAACACACAGGGTAGAAAACCACTAGCTCTTCCTGGAGAGAACAGAACATGCAGCCTCCACCACGTCCCCAGAAACAGCCGCAGACTTGAGCTCACTACATCAAGAACACCACACCGTGCTCCAAGGAACAGCTCCAAGCACAGAGACAGAGGCATACAGAGACAAAGAGAGAAAGAGACGCAACATGGCAGCAGACACTGCTTTTTTATTAAACATTTTTTAAAAAAGTCAAAATCCAAGCAAACTTGAACCCGAGAATGTACACAGAAGTAGGAAACACAGAGAACAGAGCTCTCCCAGCCAGCCAGCGAGCGGTGCTCTTTTCGGAGAACGTTTCATAGACTGAAGTAGATTCCATGGGCCTCCAAGACAATAGGATCCTCTCTCCATTCCTCGCCATATGGGTTTTGTTTTTTAAGTCCTTTGGTTTGGGGAGGGTGTTCTTTTTTTCTGTTTTGATATTTTTTTTTTCTGCAGTCACCGGCTGCCAACATAATCTGCACCAACTGGAGATCAGAAACAAAAAAAAAAAAACTTAAACCAAACCAAAAAAAAAATCAAAAAACCAAACAGACCAAAAACCAGACAGCCAAACAGCTCAGAGGCACACAGTTACCTGCTGGCGGGTAACCAGGCGCGCTCCCAAGGCCAAAAGCGCGAGCGTAGTGGGGCCACTGGCACACCTCATACCAGGAGACACGCACACGGAGCGCTACACAGCCAGAAGCACCGCACCACCGCACTGCAGCACATATTTGAGGAGGTGACAACACGGAGGGACACTACCCACTTCATACACCTTTATTTCCACTTTTCTGGTATCTTCTGAGGACAGAACATCTGTGAGCCATTTTTGATTTAATCAAAATACTGACTTTTAAAACAATTCTTTAAAAAAAAAATTGTAGCGGATGTGTACCGTGACTTGTATTTATGACTGTAAAACCATGTGATGCAGGGTCGCAGTGTATGTTTGATGGGACGCCATCTTTCAGAACTGTGCTAACTCACTGTTGAAGCGTCCAATGGTAAGAGAAAATACAGATTTGTTTTTGTGAAAAATGGACATTGTACTCTGTACTGCTGTAAGTAGTCCTTTCCATCTTTGTAATGACTGTTAACAAAACCCAGGCTGGGTGGCAGGAAAGGGCAGTGGTTTCCAGCCCTCAGTTTTGGAGTCAGCCAGACCTGGGTTCAAATCAGGCTCAGCCACTGACTTTGTGACTTTGGGCCAAAATGTCTTTTAACTGCTCAGTTAAAAGTTAATGACTCAGTTTTCTTATCTGTAAAATGGGGCTACAATATCAGAACCTACCTCATAGGGTTGTTGTGAGGAATTTGAGAAGCTGTGATGTCTGTAAAGCGCTTAGCCCAGTGCCTGCCACTTAAGCGCTAAGTTAACGGCAGCGATTATGAACTGCTGGGGTCGGGGTGGATCTGCGCCATTGTTGGGTGTGGGAATGTCGATGCCTTGTACATGATTGCTTCTTTGAACTGATTCTGCTGTTGCCCTGCTTGTCAGCTCCTAGTCAGTCCCTCTTGGGCTGGCAGGACTGGGAGGGAGGGGGGACTGGGATTAAGAAAGAAGAGACCTAGAGAGACAGTCTAGAGCTCCTAGATCTTTGGGGGCTTTCAGGATCAAGGGTTATTTTCCTGGTCTTAATCTACTCTCCCTTCATTGGGAGTCAGTTTTAAAAGCTGCTTTTGGCCCCCACAGTGTATCAGCTTCCATAGCAGCTACAGGTTCCTCAGAGGGCCCAGGAGCTGGGCTTCCTCCCAGGGCCAGGGAAGGTGAGAACACACAACCTGGCCTGTCCTTCACAGAACAAGATCAGCCCTTTGGTATGAGTAGGGGAGGGAGAGTGGGTGCCAGCTTTGAGACTTGGGCTTCATGCCTGCCATAGGTTAGATCACGAAAAGGGGAAGGATTCAGCCCTTGAGGAAGGGAGAGTTTATAGCTTGCAGGAGCTGGGGGACTCGGATCAGCCTGTGCAGTCAGGAGGGAGGGAGAGACCCTAATTTCTGAGTGAGACTCTTAACTGTTTTCTCTGTCTGCAGGTGACCCTGGCAGCAACCCCAACAAACGCCAGAGGCAGCCCCCTCTCCTGGGAGATCACCCCGCAGAATATGGTGAGGGCAGGGGGTTCCCCTCCGTGGACTCCCGTGGCTCATGTGCCCCTGCCCGCCGCCCGCCGTGCAAATTCTCACCCGTCCTCCCTCTCTTTCCTTCCCACCCCCCAGGAGGGCCCCACGGTGGGTACCACAGCCATTACCATGATGAGGGCTACGGGCCCCCCCCACCTCACTACGAAGGGAGAAGGATGGGTCCACCAGTGGGGGGTCACCGTCGGGGCCCAAGTCGCTACGGCCCCCAGTATGGGCACCCCCCACCCCCTCCCCCACCACCCGAGTATGGCCCTCACGCCGACAGCCCTGTGCTCATGGTCTATGGCTTGGATCAATCTAAGATGAACTGTGACCGAGTCTTCAATGTCTTCTGCTTGTATGGCAATGTGGAGAAGGTGAGCTGCCGCCAGGACTGCTGGTCCCTCACTTGAGCTTTGTATCTTGCTAGTCAGCACAGGGGGAGTCTGGCGCGGGGCGGGCAAGCCTGAGTAAGTGACTCAGTAAGCCCAGGCAGCCTGTTTGCACGTGGGCTCTATTCGGTATTTTGTTTTTGAATCACCATTGTTAAAAGAAACAGGACTTTATCACATAAAAGTACTAATATTTACCATTATATGAATATAGAGATTTAGAAAACATAAAAATGAACTCGTTAATAGTGAAACACCATCATGTAAGGATTTCCTCCTGAAAACTTGAGACGATATGGTGACACTGGGCCTTCCTGCCTTCCCATGGGACAGTTGGCTGGTGCTGGGTGGTAACTGAGTTTCTCCCTGAGTCTGGGTGGGGTGGGGTTTTACTTACATTAAGGGTCTTGGGAGCTTTTGTGCAGCTCCTGACTTGGTCCATTACTTAGAGTAGCTCGTAACACAGGTGAAGTGATCTTACTAGGCACTGTTAAAGGTGCTTTACATGAAGTGACTTGTGTAATTTCTCCCAATCCTTGATGAGATGGGTGGGAAAGTGGAGCACAGGGGTTAAATAACCTACCCAGGTTCACATAGCTTTTATGGGAAGCAGGATTCATAGCCAGACTGCCGGGTTCCAAAGCCAGCACCGCTCTGTTGTAACCCAGCTGAAGGAGGATTTTACCTTCTGACCATAGGTAGAGACATCCATAGGTAACACATGTCTTTGTGTCGCAGGCAAAATGGTGAAAGTGGCTGATTATTTTCCTCATTCCTGTAGAGTTTCCTGTTGTGCCTCACTAAATGACTCAGTGATGGGTTATATTCCACAGTTAAAAACACAGCTCAGTCTCTGCTTCTCATCTTGAGTTGAGCACTTGGTGTGGGCCAGTCATGTTTTTCTAGAGGTCCTGATTCACCGTGTGAGGACATGGGGGCCCAGAGCAGGAGTTATTCTAACTTGGGAGGGACAAGAGAGGGGTCCCTGGTAGCCGCACAGAGGTGCTGACTGCAGCTTCTCTCCCCAAGGTGAAATTCATGAAAAGCAAGCCGGGGGCCGCCATGGTGGAGATGGCTGATGGCTACGCTGTGGACCGGGCCATTACCCACCTCAACAACAACTTCATGTTTGGGCAGAAGCTGAATGTCTGGTAGGTGCTCAGGCTAGAGAGAATGGCACAGGTACGGGGGAGAGAAAGTGGGGAACGGAGCCCAGCAGAAGAGCATAGTGAGGCTAAGGTGTTCACCCACACAGAAATGGGGTGCGGCAGGTGTGTTCCCAGACATTCTTCTGACACCACAGGAGAAAGTGGGTCAGCCTCACCTTAGATGTAGAGCAGTGCCCCAAGACAAACAGGGCCAGCTGAACCTCTGGAGGCAACAGAGGAAGGCCTGGGGGACAACTTTGGCTATGATAGAGGCTCCCCTTTCTTCCCTCTTGCAGTGTCTCCAAGCAGCCAGCCATCATGCCCGGTCAGTCATACGGGTTGGAAGACGGGTCTTGCAGTTACAAAGACTTTAGTGAATCCCGGAACAATCGGTTCTCCACCCCGGAGCAGGCAGCCAAGAACCGGATTCAGCACCCCAGCAACGTGCTGCACTTCTTCAATGCCCCGCTGGAGGTGACCGAGGAGAACTTCTTTGAGGTGCGGAACGAGGAGCTGTGCAGGCAGTCGGGTCCTCACCGCAGCTGAAGCAGCCTGTTCATTTTGGTCTTTTCTGTAAATAGCTATTGAACTCCTGCCCTGCCTGGCCTTCAGTTGAGTGCTGGGGACACAGCAGACGCCAGAACAGATAGGGATCCCTGCTCTCAAACTAGACAAAGAGAATGGCACCAAGTTTCTAGCAACAGTAGCATTTGCCACACTCCGTTACATTTTTGGCAAGCAGGGCAACTGCTCATATGCTAGGAAAGCTGCTTCACAGGCCCAATGGTGAGGGCCCAATTCACAACAACCACATTGGTGGAGCCTCGGGGTGCCATCACCCTGATGCCATTAGAAGGTGGGCCCTGTAAAGCTCCGCCAGGGGGAACTGAGGTGGCAGGAAGGGAGGAGGAGGAACTCAACTGGATCTGGCTGTGGTCTGAAATGTTGGCCTTGAGTTTAGCAAACAGCCCGGTGCTGATAACAAGATGCCTGCTAAAGATGGTAGAGAGGAAAGCAGCTTCCAATTTCAGGCACCTTAATAGTGTTGTTGCTGGCCTTTATTGTGGCACTGGGAGGCCTTAGGGGGTGTGATAAAATCTAGAAGCCTTTTCTCCCAAAAACTTCAAGTATTGAGTCTGCAGGGCCTGGGCTGCTGGAATCCTGTACGGCCCCCTTTTTGTTTCAGAATTCATTTACTACCTGTTTTTTTTTTGCAGATCTGCGATGAGCTGGGAGTGAAGCGGCCATCTTCTGTGAAAGTATTCTCAGGCAAAAGTGAGTTGTGTGCCTACCTCCTCCCCCTAGTTAGTTTCTTGGTGGTTGATGGGCAGCTACCTAGTTCCTATTGGGTCAGTCTAAAACCTTTGCTTTTCTTGCTTTGCAATCAGGTGAGCGCAGCTCCTCTGGACTGCTGGAGTGGGAATCCAAGAGCGATGCCCTGGAGACTCTGGGCTTCCTGAACCATTACCAGATGAAAAACCCAAGTGAGTATCTGTGTGTCCTGCACGCATCACCCTGGTGACCTAATGGGTTGGCTGGCTTCAGGCCAGGGATATCTTTCCTGCTCTTGAGATAGGACCCAGGGGGGTCATCTCACTGTTGGTGACGCAGGCAGGTGGGACCTGGTCACCAGGAGAGCAGCCTATGCTCCCCATGGGAGAGCCAGCCTGACTACCTGCTACCACCCACTCTGCCAGTTTGGGAGTTGCTCAGGCTTGTCCTCTAGGGAGGCGGCATTCTCCCTTTGCATCAGAGACTGGCTTAGGTATAGGAAAGCCACTCTTACCCAGGAAAGAGGCAACACTAGCCAGCAGATGAAACTTGCCCATCCGGTTGCTGGGAGAGACCCATTGCCTTGGGCTAGAGAAGGAGATAGGAATGGGATTTTCCATTGGAATGAAGGAAGAAAAGGAGAAACATTGTGCATAATTGGTCATTGGCTCATCTTGAAGCCTCACGTTGGGCAGTCACTCCTTAGACCCCTGCAGCTGACCTGCAGAAAATGGGAGATGGGTACAAAATTGAGGGAAAATGGGTTTGGGGAGCCTCCAAAGACAAAGGACCCAACCAAACTTCTCTCTCCTCCTTTGCAGATGGTCCATACCCTTACACTCTGAAGTTGTGTTTCTCCACCGCTCAGCACGCCTCCTAATTAGGTGCTTGGGAAGAGTCCTATCTGAGCAGGAAGACATTTCTCTTTCCTTTACGCCATTTTTTGTTTTTTTGTTTCTGTTTTTTGCAGAAGATCTCGTATTATTTTTTCTTTTTTTTTTTTTTTAATGCTAGGTTCATAGAGGCTTAACCTTAATGGAAACGCTGGAAATCTGCAGGGGGAGGGAGAGGGGAACTGATATCTCCCAAGATTAACCTTCACTTTTAAAAATTATTGTCCATGTGATTTTTTTTTCCTGTTCATACATTTGTGCTGCCCATGTACTCTTGGCACATTTCAATAAAATTGTTTGGAAAATAAATAGCACTTGCTGGGATTCCAGGATGGATCTGCCCTCCTCCCTTTCACTATCCTAAAGAGGCACAGGCAGGCCTGGGCAGTCACAGGTCCTCTGGAGGCACACAGAACGCTGAGAGGAGCAGGGTGGACTGCAAACTGAGAATGGTGGTAGCAGCTGTCTTTGAGGAAAATCCAGCAGGCCTGGTGGTGGTCTTCCTGGGCCTTGCCCGAGCAAGCTCTGTCGGGTGTCGTGGGTCATCAGCCTATGCTCCCAGCACTTTGCAGAGGCCAGTGCGGGCCAGATAACCTTCAGCTTAGGAGTTGGAAGACCAGCCTCGGCAGCATGGCGAAACCTTACCACTACAAAAAAGTTGAGTTGTGTTCGATGACACACACCTGTAGTCCAGGCTACTCAGGAGGCTGAGGCAGGTGGGTCATTTGAGCCTGGGAGGTTAACACTGCAGTGACACCACCACTGCACTCCAACCTGGGTGACGAGAGACCTTGTTTCAAGAAAAATGGTTTCCAGCCTGGTCATGGTGAAACCCCATTTCTACTAAAAATAATAAAATTGGCCAGTTATGGTGGCTAAAGCCTGTAATGCCAGCACTTTGGGAGGCCAAGACAGGTGGATCACGAGGTCAAGAGATCGAGACCATCCTGGTCAACATGGTGAAACCCTGTCTCTATTAAAAATACAAAAAATTAGCTGGGCATGGTGGCACGTGCCTGTAATCCCAGCTACTCAGGAGGCCGAGGCAGGAGAATTGCCTGAACCCAGGAGGCGGAGTTGCGGTGAGCCGAGATCGCGCCATTGCACTCCAGCCTGGGTAACGAGCGAAACTCCCATCTCAAAAAAAATAAAACTAGCTGGGCATGAGTGGCATGTTCCTATAATCCCAACTACCCAGCAGGTGAGGGTGGATCACCCCAGCCTGGGAGGATGAGGCTGCAGTGAGCTGTGATTGGGTCACTACACTGCAGTCTGGGCAACAGGGTGTGACCCTGTCTCAAAAAACCCTTTGTGTTCTGTATTATCAGAGTGACTTGTCTTTGCCCTTGCAGTACCATTGTGTGGATATGTTATGATTTCAACCTGGTCCCAAAGAGTTACATGTGTCTTTACAAAAATATCTTGGCTAACTTACCTGATGATGATCAGTAGGTAAATTCCTACCAGTGGAATTGCTGGGTTAAAGGATATGTACAGGGGGCCCAAAGTGGCTCCGGCCGGATGTCGTGGCGCTTGCGAAGGCGAGGCCAAGAGTTCAAGGCCAACCAACGTCAGCAACCTTACAAGCTCTCATTGATTGGCAAAAAAAAAAAAAAAAAAAAAAAGGATATGTACAGCTGGATGTGGTGGCCCATGTCTGTAATCCCAGCACTTCAGGAAGCCAAGGCGGGCAGATTACTTAAGGCCAGTAGTTTGAGACCAGCCTGGGCAACATGGCAAAACCTGTCAACAAAAAATACAGAAGTGTTAGAGCATGGTGACAGGTCCTCTGCCTATAGTTTCAGCTACTCCTGGGGGCTGAGGCAGGAAGATCGTGTGAGCTGTGATGGCAATACTGTACTCCATCCTGGGTGACACAGTGAGACCATACCTCAAAACATAATTGCAACATATGGTAGATAACTCCCCACTTGTAGGTGTGAATCTGTGAAGATGCCTTGCTGTGGGGGGTATCACCTGGAAGGATCCTGGTTTAAGGACTTTGAGTACTATTGGAAGGAAGAGGTCACCTGCAAAGGAGCAGTTCACAAACCTTGGAGTTTATGCATATATGCTTGAGAGTAGCCCACTTTGGGAATTTACTGTGAATAAGGAATTCTCTTTTTTGAGACTTGAGTCTTGCACTGTTGCCCAGTCTGGTGTACAGTGGAGCGATCTCTGCTCACTGCAACCTCCGCCTCCTGGGTTCAAGCAATTCTCCTGCCTCATCCTCCAGAGTAGCTGGGATTACAGGTGCATGCCACCATGCCCAGCTGATTTTTGTAATTTTAGTGAAGATGGGGTTTCACCATATTGGCCAGGATAGTCTTGAACTCCTGACCTCAAGTGATCTACCCGCCTCAGCCTCCCAAAGGGCTAGGATTACAACTGTGAACCACTGTGCTGGGCCTTACATTGTTAACATTTAAGTCACAAAAGCATCATTTAGTAAATGAACAAGTTTTGTTTCACTTTGGAAAGTTTCAAACAACCTCTAGGCAAGGAAAAACTACAGTCATGTTGCAGCCATAAAATCAACTGGGGGTGTTTTTAAGCCAGTCAAGGAGATAAAAAGTGAATTTTACCAGTTTGTCTCCTAGCATCCAATTTCATTTTCTGTTAGCAGTTTGAGTCTCCTTCCAGAGATATTACATACATATGCCATATTCTGTGCATGTCCAGCTATATTTTTTTTATATATTCTTTTGAGATGGAGTCTCACTGTCACCACACCCAGACTGAAGTTCTGGTGTGCAGTGGCGCGATCTCTGCTCGCTGCAACCTCTGCCTCCTGGATTGAAGCAATTCTCCTGTCTCAGCCTGTAATCTCAGGATTACAGGCACCTGCCACCATGCCCAGTTAATTTTTGTATTTTTAGTAGAGATGGGGTTTTACCATGTTGGCCAGGCTGGTCTCAAACTCCTGACTTCGAGTCATCTGCCAGCCTCAGCCTCCCAAAGTGCTGGGATTACAGACGTAAGCCACCACAACCAGCCCAGCTGTACTTTTTTTTACACCAAAGGAGCAAAGGATCTCATTAAATATTCTATTACATCACATTTTTCTCACACTTTTTTATCTTTGCATAGAGGTTTCAGAGTTTTCCGTGATATAAACAGTCTGCTGTTGATGGGTAGTTAATGGTTCTTGTCTTCTGAAAGAGCCTGTTTCTCTAGTCTGTGAAACCAGACAGGAGACAGGTTCATTAGAAAGAAAAGATACTTCCTTCAGTCCCACTGGCCCAGAGACATGTGTTCACCGTCTTGCTCCATGTCTCCCTAAGGAGCATACTTAAGCAGTTTTACAGTACTGTTTTATGCCCTTGGGTAACTGGCTTTTCCTAAGGGAGTTTTCCATTTTGTGTTAGGAACATGAACTTTTTTTTTTTTTTTTTGAGACAGAGTGTTGCTCTGTCGCCCAGGTTGGAGTGCACTGGAACAATCTCGGCTCACTGCAACTTCTGCCTCCCAGGTTCAAGCGATTTTTTTTTGCCTTAGCCTCCTGCTGGGATTATGGGCATGTGCTGTGGTACCTGGTTAATTTTTGTATTTTTAGTAGAGATGTGGTTTCTGGCCTCTTGGCCAGACTGGTCTTGAACTCCTGACCTCAGGTGACTTGCTGCCTCGGCCTCCCAAAGTGCTGGGATTACAGATGTGAGCCACCGTGTCTGGGGGGCTTTTTTTTTTTTTTTTTTTTTTTTTTTTTTTTTTTTACTTAAGACAGATTCTTGCTGGTTCACCTAGGCTGGAATGCAGCATAATGATCAGGGCTTACTGCAACCTCTGCCTCCCAGGTTCAAGCGATTCTCTTGCCTCAGCCTCCCAAGTAGCTGGGACTACAGATGTGCGCCACCAGGCCTGGTTGATTTTTGTATTTTTAGTAGAGACAGTGCTTCACCATGTTCACCAGGCTAGTCTCAAACTCCTGACCTCACGTAATCCACCCGCCTCGGCCTCCCAAAGTGTTGGGATTACAGGTGTGAGCCACCCCTCCCGGCTAAGAACATGAACTCTGGAGCCAGGTAATCCTGCTTTAGCCCTTCTGAAGCCCAGTGACCTTGAACCTAGTGCCTTGCGGTGCCTGGGCCAGTTTCCTCTGCATACAGTGGGAAATAGTATGATCTCGTGGGAGTTCATATTATACAGTCAGCGCTTAATGTTGGCCCATCCGTACTCATTCCTTTACAGTCCTGCAAGTTTTTTTTCTTTTTAGTTTACTTGATATATACATGCATGATTACAAGCGCTGCTGCCATTATGTCCTTGAACTTTTCACCTGTCACGAGTTATTCCATCATTATGAAACAGCACTGTGTTGAACTTCAGCGGGAACTATTGGCTTAGTCTCACTGGGGCAAAGGGCCTTTTCTGAGTCTGGCTGTAACTGTGCAAGGCAACCGGAACTCGGCTGCCCTTAGTAAAGATGGCGGAACGAACGGCGTCATTGTCATGCTGTGGCATCGACGCCCTCGCTCAACATGGCGGCCTTTTGTGCCCGCCCCCTCGGCTAACCGCGGGGTTTGTGGGTCAGAATATTCAGTAGAAGATGGCAGGAACGATGGCGGCAGGAATGGTGGCTTCTCGCAGTCTCCGCGACCTGCTGACCCGGCGTGAGTCACCTTTTGACTTGGGGTCCGTCGCGCTGTCGTGCTGTCATAGCAGCTGTAGGACGGGGAGGTCTATCCCGGGTCACAAAGGGCCCAAGCCCCCTAAACTCAGGGGTCCCTGTGCTCCCTTCTGAAGGGCTCCTTAATTCTTATTTTTTTTTCTTTGAGACTGAATTTTGCTCTTGTTGCCCAGGCTGGAGTGCAGAGGCACAATCTGGGCTCACTGCAACCTCTGCCTTTCGGGTTCAAGCGATTCTCCTGCCTCAGCCTCCCAGGTAGCTGGGATTACAGGCATGCACCACCACGCCCAGCTAATTTTTTGTATTTTTAGTAGAGATGGGGTTTCATCATGTTGGTCAGGCTGATCTCCAACTCCTGACTTCATGATCCGCCCGCTTCAGCCTCCCAAAGTGCTGGGATTACAGGCGTGATTACAGGCCACCGCACCCGGCCAGGGCTCCCTAATTCTATGGACCTGTGTCTTGCAGTCCAGGGTCATCAAAAGCTCTCCCTTTCTCCCCAGGACTGACAGCCTCCAGCCACCCGGGCCTCAGTATTAGCCTTCGCCTCACTGGCTCCTCTGCACAACAGGAGGCCTCCGGAGTAGCCCTCGGTGAAGCCCCAGACCACAGTTATGAGTCCCTTCGTGTGACATCTGTACAGAAACATGTTCTGCACGTTCAGCTCAACCGGCCGGACAAGAGGAATGCCATGAACAGGGCTTTCTGGAGGTCCGACCTGCAGATCCTGGAGGCCTGCCTGCACGGGGAGGTGGGGGCTGCGGGACTGGGCGAGAGTGGAACGTGGGCAGGGGAGATGGACATGAGGACAGGGTATTCCCACCCTATCTGTAGCCCTTTACTCATTGCTTCACAGAGAGATGGTAGAGTGCTTCAACAAGATTTCAAGAGACGCTGACTGTCGGGCGGTGGTGATCTCTGGTGCAGGAAAAATGTTCACTGCAGGTATTGGACACTCTTCATGCCCACGCTACCAGCCTTCCTAGCTCCTGGCAATAGACAGTAGGGCAGTGCTTCTTAATTAGGGTTTTAAGCAGCTTCTAACTTACACTTACCAGTTTTTTTTTTTTTTGAGACAGAGTCTCACTCTATGGCCCAGGCTGGAGTACAGTGGCGCGATCTCGGCTTACTTCAACCTCTGCCGCCCGGGTTCAAGCAGTTCTCCTGCCTCAGCCTCCCGAGTAGCTGGGACTACAGGTGCCTGCCACTGTGCCTGGCTAATTTTTGTATTTTTAGTAGAGATGGGGTTTCACCATCTTGGCCAGCTGGTCTTGAAGTTCTGACCTCATGATCCACTCACCTCAGCCTCCCAAAGTGCTAGGATTACAGGAGTGAGCCACTGAGCCTGGCTTTTTTTTTTTTTTTTTGAGATGGGATCTTGCCCCTTCACCCAGGCTGGAGTACAATGGCCTAATCACAAATCACTGTAACCTCAAATACCTGGGCTCAAGCAATCCTCTTACCTCAGCCTCCCAAAGTGCTGGGATTACAGGCAGGTGCCACCACAGCCAGCCCTATCATTTTTTTTTTTTTTTTTTTTGAGACGGAGTTTTGCTCTTGTTACCCAGGCTGGAGTGCAATGGGGTGATCTCAGCTCACCGCAACCTCCGCCTCCTGGGTTCAGGCAATTCTCCCGCCTCAGCCTCCTGAGTAGCTGGGATTACAGGCATGTGCCACCATGACCAGCTAATTTTTTGTATTTTTAGTAGAGTCGGGGTTTCACCATATTGACTGGGATGGTCTCGATCTCCTGACCTCGTGATCCACCCGCCTCGGCCTCCCAAAGTGCTGGGATTACAGGCTTGAGCCACCGCGCCCGGCCCCTATCATTTTTTTTTAAAGGCCTAATTTAAAACATTCAAATATAAAAATTAGTTCAACAGAACATGATGGGATCATAGCTCTGAAGTCTGGGTTTCATCCTGGATCTGTGGCCATGAATAAGGTGCTTAACTTCTCAGAGTTTATGTTATATAATATAATAACATGCTTTCATGCAACTATTCATCTCACAAGTTGATTTCCAGTTATATGTCAGTTAGATCTTTGGATTGACCCACTGGTCTGTTCTTCAGATTGGAGAATTTCTACTGATCACAGGTGCTGACTCTTCCGCCATCTCTATCCTGTGAAGCACATCCAGTGATTTTTTTTTTTTGAGACAGAGTTTCGCTCTTGTTACCCGGGTAGTGGCCCAATTGTTAAACGTGCACCCTGAATGAAGAGACCCCCCCAAACAGGCTTTGTGTGAGCAACATGGCTGTTTATTCATCTGGGTGCGGGTGGGCTGAGTCCAAAGAGAGTCAACACAGGACAGTGGGATAGGAGTTGGTTTTATAGGTTTGGGGTAGGGCAGTGGAAAGTTACAGAAGTTACAGTTCAGGGTGGCTTTTGCAAGCTGGGAGGGGGTTGTAGGGTCTGGAGTCACAAGGTTGACCAGGGTCGGTCACAAAGTCCAGTTGCCTTATCAGTTGAGGTGGGAATAAGGAATAATAGAGCATCTCAAAGTTGATTAGGCGCCGAAGGGGTTGATCATTCTTCGCCTTTTTGTGGTTTTTCAGTTACTTCAGACTTTCTAGTTCCAGGAACTCATCTGGAGTGTACGTGCAGGAGAGGTTACCATGGCATAGTCCATGGTGTAGTCAGTCAGCCTAAGAGACCTTAAACAGCGATCTTGGCTCACTGCAACCTCTGCCTCCTAGATTCAAGTGATTCTTCTGCCTCAGCCTCCCAAGTAGCTGGGATTACAGGCGCCCGGGACCATGCCCCACTAAATTTTCTATTTTTAGTAGAGACAGGGTCTCACCATGTTGGCCAGGCTGGTCTTGAACTCCTGGCCTCAAGTGATCTGCCCACCTCGACCTCCCAAAGTGCTGGGATTACGGGCATGATCTAGTGTGCCTGGTCAGTTATGTATTTTTTATTTGTCATGCATATTTTTCTTTCTGCCATTGAGCATAATGACTGATTTAAAATCTTTGTCTCCTAATCTCAACATCTGGGTCATCTTGGGGTCAGTTTCCTTATTATCTTTTCTCTTAAAAAATGGCTCTCACTTCCAGTTTCTTTATATTTTGAGTTAGTTTGGATTGTTTCCTGGATACTGAGATAGAGGAATAAGATGTGGATACTCTGGATTCCATTATATAATTCCAAAGAGTGTTGAGTTTCCTGTTTTGGTAGCTTAGTGGGAGTTAGTATTTTGGGTTTTTCTGTTTTTATATTTTATTTTATTTTTTGTAGAGATGAGGTCTTTCTATGTTGCCCAGGCTGGTCTTGAACTCTTGAACTGAAGCAATCCTCCTGCTTGGGCCTCCCCACATGCTGGGACTACAATCGTGAGCCACTGTGCCTGGCCTCTCATGCTGACTTACGAACCATGCATGTACTCCCAGCAAAAGATTTAAAAACTAACTGTTTAGCCTGGGCAACAAATTGAAAAATTAGCTGGGTGCAGTGCACGACCACACTCTCAGCTACTCTGGAGACTGAGGTGGGAGGATGGCGTAGGCCAGGGAGGTCAAGACTGCAGTGAGATGTGATTGTGCCACTGCCCTCCAGCCTGGGTGACAGAGCAAGAGCCCATCTCAAGACAACAGCAGCAAAAGCAAAAACATAAATCCCCCAGCAAGAGAAGTGGGCAGAGTTGATACACAGAATTCAGGACTCCTCATGGGGCTCTCCAAGCACAACTTCAGTCTGCCCTCAGGCTAAAAGCTTTCAAAACCACCTTCAAAAACACCGAGAGTGGTATGCCACTCTCTTCCTTCTAAGTGGAAACTCCCTCCAGAATCTGCACAGTGCCTTCAGATAATTGTTTGTTTGTTTGTTTTCTGAGACAAGAGTTTTGCTCTTGTTGCCCAGACTGGAATGCAATGGCATGATCTCAAGGTCACCACAACCTCTACCTCCTAGGTTCAAGTGATTCTCCTGCCGCAGCCTCCCAGGTAGCTGGGATTACAGGCATATGCCACCACATAATTTTAGCAGAGACGGGGTTTCTCGATGTTGGTCAAGCTGGCATCCCAAAGTGCTAGGTGCTGAGATTACAGGCCTCAGCCATCATGCCTGACCCAGCTGTTTGTTTCTTGTCCAGCCAGAGTATGTAGTTGTCTGTGGAAGGGTTGGCCCTTGAGGACTAAACCAGAAGCAAAATATTTCATACACTGATTTCGACACAGGGCTCAGCCCAGTGCTGCGAACCTGGTCGTGACTAAGACAGCCCCAGGCCCCGTGGTCATGGTGTTTCCAACTCAGTGGGGGAGACAGACAGTACACTCTTTCTTTCTGTTTTGTCCATTAACATCTTCAAACGTCCCTTTCTTTCTTTTCCTTCCTTTTCTCCCTCCCTCTCCACATTTCCTCCCCTTTCCTTCCCTTCCTTCCCTTTCTTCCCTCCCTCCCTCTCTCCCTTTCTTTTCTTTTTTTTTTTTTGAGACGGAGTTTCGCTCTTGTTACTCAGGCTGGAGTGCAATGGCGCGATCTCGGCTCACCGCAACCTCCGCCTCCTGGGTTCAGGCAATTCTCCTGCCTCATCCTCCTGAGTAGCTGGGATTACAGGTATGCACCACCATGCCCAGCTAATTTTTTGTCTTTTTAGTAGAGATGGGGTTTCACCATGTTGACCAGGATGGTCTCGATCTCTTGACCTCGTGATCCACCCGCCTCAGCCTCCCAAAGTGCTGGGATTACAGGCTTGAGCCACTGTGCCCGGCCTTCTTTTCTTTTTTAAAAAAGACGGGGTTTCACCATGTTAGGCTGGTTTTGAACTCCCAACCTCAGGTGATCCACCTGCCTTGACCTCCAAAGTGCTTGGATTACAGGCTCGAGCTAGCAAACCCAGCCTCTTTTTTTTTTTTTTAGATGGAGTCTTGCTCTGTCCCCCAGGCTAGACTGCAGTGAGGCTCACTGCAACCTCCGCCTCCCAGGTTCAAGCAATTCTCCTGCCTCAGCCTCCTGAGTAGCTGGGATTACAACAGGCGCATGCCACCATGCCTAATTTTTGTATTTTTAGTAGAGATGGGATTTCACCATGTTGTTCAGGCTGGTCTCAAACTCCTGACCTTGTGATCCACTGCCTCAGCCTCCCAAAGTGCTGGGATTACAGGTATCAGCCACTGTGCCTGGCCCTTTCTTTTTTGAGACAGGGTCTCCCTCTGTCACCCAGGCTCAAGTGCAGTGGCACAGTCTTGGCTCACTGCAGCCTCAGCCTCCTGGGCTCAAGCCATGCTCCCACTTCAGCCCTTCAAGTAGCTGGGACCACAGGTGTGCACCACCATGCACAGCTAGTTTTCTCATTTTTTGTAGAAGTGGGGTCTTACTGTGTTGCCCAGGCTGGTTTCGAACTCCTGACCTCAACGGATCCTCCTACCTTGGCCTCCCAAAGTGCTGGGATCATAAGCATGAGCCACCGCGCCCAGCCTCCTCCTTTCTTTCTGAATCCCTGTCTGTTCCTCCTTTTGTTCACTTGTTCATTTGACAAACATTCAGTGACACAGTCCAGAGTCAGAGCCCCAACCTGGGTGCCGGAGATGTGAAAATGGCAGGCAGCCCCCATTCCTGACCCCTTGCTCTCATAGAGCTCATGTCTGAGAATAGAAAGGTGGGGCTCCTTTGTGGCTGTGCCAGGCCCAGGTCCTTCATCTTTCAGCTCCCAGCTGAATGCAGCCGTCTCATCTTATTTTCAGCAGCAAGACCCTGAAGGCTAGAAAGAAGAAACTCTGGGTCAACCCAGTGATAGAGTAGAACTGCTAATTAGAGAAAGAAAAAGTCGGCCATGATTCTGTAGCACTCATGGTGTGGCAGGGCCCTTTCTAAGCACTTTAAACATGTTAATTAATTCTCATCACACCCAACAAGACAGGTTCTGCTATAGCCCCATTTAAAGATGAAACAGAGCCAGAGGGAGCAAAACTTACCCAATTCTCACAGCTTGCAAGTGGCAGAGCTGGGATTTTGGAACTCAGGTTGCCTGGCGATACAGTCCCTGCTTTTTTGTTGTTGTTGTTGAGACAGAGTCTCGTTCTGTCGCCAGGCTGGAGCGCAGTGAAGCAATCTCGGCTCACTGCAACCTCCGCCCCCCCAGGTTAAAGTGATTCCCCTGCCTCAGCCTCCTGAGTAGCTGGGACCACAGGCGTGCACCACCACACCCAGCTAATTTTTGTATTTTTAGTAGAGACGGGGCTTCACCATGTTGGCCAGGCTTGTCTCAAACTCCTGACCTCAGATGATCCTCCTCAGCTTCTGAAAGTGCTGGGATTACAGGTGACCATGCCCAGCCTCATGTGCAGCTAATTTTTTCTTTTTTTATAGAGGGGAGGTCTTGCTATGTTGCCCAGGCTATTCTCAAAATCCTAGCCTCAAGCGATCCTACTGCCTCTAACTTCCAAAGTGTGGGGATTACGGGCAGTAGCCACTGCTCCCAGCCCCAAAATGTATTTTTTTTAATTCATTTGTTTGCCTTCCCATGAGGATGGGGACTGTTGTGTGTATTGGTCACTTATTGAGCAGCTCGTGTGTGCCAGGCCCTGTTCTAGGTACAGGGGCTACAGCAGTGGACAGAAAGACAAAAACTGCATTTTCAGAGCTCATGTTCTAGAAAGGGAGTCAAGGCCTCAACAGATGAGGGCGTAATTATACGATGGCAAGCTATGCAGCCTGGAGATAAGGCAGAGTCAGGATGCGGAGCATGGGGCCACTGTTCAGCCAGGTTTCGGGGCGCCTTTCTAAGGAGGTGACCTTCGAGCTGAAGGAAGTGATGGAGTCAGACTGAGGCTGTTGAAGAAGGAAGGATGGTTGTCAGCCCAAAGATCCTTGGCTCCCTCCCTATCCTCTGGGTTTTTTGTTTTATTTTTTTCTTCTGAGACAGAGTCTCACTCTATTGCCCAGGCTGGAGTGCAGTGGCACTATGTCAACTCACTGCAGCCTCTGCCTCCCAAGTTCAAGAGAGTCTCCTGCCTTAGCCTCCTGAGTAGCTGGGAGTATAGGCGCATGCCATCACACCCAGTGAATTTTTTTTTTTTTTTGAGACTGAGTTTCACTCTTGTTACCCAGACTGGAGTGCAATGGCACGATCTCGGCTCACTGCAACCTCCGCCTCCTGGGTTCAAGCAATTCTCCTGCCTCAGCCTCACGAGTAGCTGGGACTACAGGCGCGCACCACCATGCCCAGCTAATTTTTGTATTTTTAGTAGAGACGGGGTTTCACTTTGTTGACCAGGATGGTCTCGATCTCCTGACCTTGTGATCCACCCGCCTCGGCCTCCCAAAGTGCTGGGATTATAGGAGTGAGCCACTGCGCCCGGCCGAATTTTTTTTTTTTTTTTTTATGATGGAGTTTCGCTCTTGTTGCCCAGGCTGGAGTGCAATGGCACGATCTCGGCTCACTGCAACCTCCACCTCCCAGGTTCAAGTGATTCTCCTGCCTCAGCCTCCCAAGTAGCTGGGATTACAGACACGTGCCACCATGCCTGGCTAATTTTTGTATTTTCAGGAGAGAAGAGGTTTTACCATGTTGATCAGGCTGCATGGTCTTTTAACTCCTGACCTTGGGTGAGCCACCCGCTTTGGCCTCCCAAAGTGCTGGGATCACAGGTGTGAGCCACCACGCCTGGCCAATTTTAGTGTTTTTAGCAGAGACGGGGTTTCACCATGTTAGCCAGGATGGTCTCCATCTCCTGACCTCTTAATCCACCTCCCAAAGTGCTGAGATTTGCACGCGCACGTGTGTGCGCACACACACACTGTTGGGGGCGAGTGTGCTCAACCTAATAGGTTGGGAACGGTGTTCATGCAAGGTGAAGTCATGACAAGGACTTTGCATTTGTTCTAAGAGTGACAGGAGGGAAGAAGAGGGTCTATCTGACCCGAGAAGGTGTCCTCTGGCTCCTGGCTGCGTGTAGGGAACAGACTGGGGACACAAGTGGGAACAGGGAGAGCAGGGTGGGCTCATGGAGAACAGCTGGTGGAGTAAAGTCAGATTCGGGATCATCTTGAAGTTGGGGCCACAGAAATTGCTGCATTCTGACATGCTTCTCATCTCAGGAAACATCACCACCATTGACTCCATGTTCACGCCACAGACCTTGAGTTCTGGGCTATCTGACATATTGAGGGAAGAGCATGGCCTCTGGAGCCAGCTGCATGGTTCTGGGTTTAAAAATCCCACTTCTGGCAGGGAATGGGAGCTCACACCTGAATTCCCAGTGCTTTGGGAGGCCAAAGTGGGAAGATTGCTTGAGCCCAGGAGTTCAAGACCAGCCTTGACACAGTCCCAGCCACTCAGGAGGCTGAGGCAGGAGGATTGCTTGAGCCTGGGAGCTGGAGGCTGCAGTGAGCCATGATCGTGCCACTGCACTCTAGCTGGTGTAACAGAGTGAGACTATTTATATTAATGAATTAATTAAAATAATTCACTACTCATCAGCCAGTGTGACCCTTTGGGCAAGGGCTTAACCTCTCTGTGCCTCAGTTTACCTGTTGGTAACACAAATAGTAATAGGACCTGGCTGGTAGGACTGTTGTGAGGATCCAGTGAGTAACGACTTAACAAGTACTAGCTTTTCTTTCCTTCTCAGGCCACATACAATCTTTCACCAAGTCCTGTGTGAGTGGCTGTTTCCACCTTGGTGTTCAAACCCGCTGGGCCTGGGTTCTGACCCGTGGTTGGGGCAATGGGTGGGGGCTGGGAGCCTAGGTGAGCTCCCTCACACCTTCTCACCAGGTATTGACCTGATGGACATGGCTTCCGAAATCATGCAGCCCAAAGGAGATGATGTGGCCCGGATCAGCTGGTACTTCCGAGACCTCATCACTCGATACCAGGAGACCTTCACTGTCATTGAGAAGGTGATTCTAGGGGGCTGGAGGGCATCCCTCTCCATGCCCGCCTCCCCTGGGCCAGCCCTGACACCACTTTTCCTGTTCCGTCTCAGTGCCCCAAGCCTGTGATTGCTGCTGTCCATGGGGGCTGCATTGGTGGAGGTGAGTCTGTGACTGTCCTCCTGCTCGGGTGCTCCCTGGGTCCAGCTGCTGCCCTGATGCCGCGGCCACTGGCATCCAGCCTCAGCTCTGTCAGAGGCTCAAACTGTGTCCCAAGAGGCAGCAGCTCCATGTTTCAGGAGTTGGGAGTGGTTCTGGTGGTCATTCAGCGTCCCTGGCCTCTACTTCCTAGGTGTGGACCTTGTCACCGCCTGTGACATCCGGTACTGTGCCCAGGATGCTTTCTTCCAGGTGAAGGTGAGTCATCCTCCTGAGCTCCTGCTTAGAGCTGTGCAGTGGGGTGGGGTTGGGAGGCTGGAGTGAGCCCTGAGGGCTTCATGGAAGAGTCAGAGCTGAACCTGACAAAGTAAGACTTGGCCATAGAGGAAGTCAAGATGTGAAGTTGTGAGTGGGTAAGGTGTGGGGGCGCGGGTTAAGGCTGGCAGTTACCAGAGGTAGGGGTTGCCCCTGGGGCCATACTGGTGAGGATGGGAGGCAGGATGGATCCAGGGGGACGCAGTAAAGGGGTCTCAGGTAGGGTGAGGAGGGTACCTCTCTGGTGATAGATAGAGCTGCTCTGAGGGAATGGGAGGCAGGTGAGTGGGAAGGTGGGCTCTGTTAGGTTGAAGGAACCTGCCCGGGTCAAGAAGCTGCCTGGGCAATGGAACAGGGCTTTGGAGGGAGTCACTGGGGCGGAGGTGGTGGGGGGGACTCTGCAGTAAACATGAAATTTCATGGACATGGGGTTGCATGGGGCACAGCATTGGGCAGAAACCAAACACTGACCGATTCGTCCCCCAGGAGGTGGACATGGGTTTGGCTGCCGATGTAGGAACACTGCAGCGTCTGCCCAGGGTCATTGGGAACCAGAGGTGGGTGCAGAGTGTGTGGGGTCGTGGGTGGGGGACCCCAGAGCATCTCCCAGCTCTGAGGTGGCAGCCACCTCCTGATGCACACTCCCCCCTTGCAGCCTTGTCAACGAGCTGGCCTTCACCGCCCGCAAGATGATGGCTGATGAGGCCCTGGGCAGCGGGCTGGTCAGGTAGGGGTTGGCCCTGGTGGCTCAGTGCTGGGGGCAGCCAGGCCTGAAGGGGTGGAGGCTTCTGTGGGTCCCGTTGTCTCCTTGCTCCAGAGTTCCAGGTGGCATTCTTTCTTGGAGAGGTCATTTCTCTATTGTGAGGTCAGCCCCCTGCTCCTATTGGGCTGTTTGTCTGAGGTCTTGGGCCTTCCTCCATGAGTGGCTCCTCTTCACCTGCAGACTTGGGGAGAGAGCCTTTCCTAGCCCCCCCGGGCCCCAATCTCTTTCGCTGCAGCCGGGTGTTCCCAGACAAGGAAGTCATGCTCGATGCAGCCTTAGCGCTGGCAACTGAGATTTCCAGCAAGAGCCCCGTGGCGGTGCAGGGCATCAAGGTCAATCTGCTCTACTCTCGCGACCATTCAGTGGCTGAGGGCCTCAACCACATGGTAAGGCGCATGCTCCGACCAATCACAGCCCTCCTTTAATCCCAGGCAACCAATCAAGGCGCAGGGTGATCGGATGCCTTATCCTGATTGGCCCCTGCTAACCTCTCGCCGGTTCTTTCCCTCGCCCTCGGCACCAGGCTTCCTGGAACATGAGCATGCTGCAGACCCAGGACCTCATCAAGTCGGTCCAGGCCGCGACCGAGAAGAAGGAGCTGAAAAGCATCACCTTCTCCAAGCTCTGAAGCCCTTGCGCCTTAGGCCCCAGCCAGGGGGCTGACCTTGACCCCTGAAAGGGAAGATGGGTGGTGACTGTTCTCTGTGCCTTCTTACCCCATCTCCCAGTTTATAACTTTATGACACTGACTTCCTCAAGCCCAAGGTCTTATCTTTACCCCACAAACAATAAAGCAAAGTAAATAACCTGATGCCCTACTTGGAAAGAGAAGTGGGAAGGGCTGGGATGTATCTGGGGGCTCCAGAGACTGAAGCCCTAAGGGTTGGGGCTAGAGATTGGACACATGGGAATGGGTGGGATGAAGGTGATGGCCATTCAGACTGGCAGCAGGCAGGCAAGGGCCACGAGGAAGCTGGGGAAGGAGGGAGTGAGCAAAGGTCACTGAGCTACCTCTAGGTTGCAAGGCTACCAGGTCTCCCTGCCTGCCCTGGGGTTGAGGGCGGTGTTTGCGCCCTGCCTGGCACCTCTCACTCCACAGCACATGGGATCCAGTGCTGGCATCTGGCTGGGATTCCCTTGTTACCAAATCTTGAGCCTTATTTATTTATTTATTTATTTATTTCTCTCTTTCTTTCTTTTTCTTTCTTTCTTTCTTTTTTGAGACAGAATCTTGCTCTGTCGTGCAGGCTGGAGTGCAGTGGCATGATCTCAGCTCACTGCAACCTCTACCTCCTGGGTTCAAGTGATTCTCCTGCCTCAGCCTCCCAAGTAGCTGGGAGTACAGGCATGCATGACCACACCCAGTTAATTTTTGTACTTTTAGTAGAGATGGGGTTTCACCGTGTTGGCCAGGCTGGTATCAATCTCCTGACTTTGTGATCCTCCTGTCTTGGCCTCCCAAAGTGCTGGCATTACAGGCATGAGCCACCACGGCCAGCCACCTCATTTCTTTAAAACTTTGGGGTGCTGGGCACATGGCTAACGCCTGTGATCCTAACACTTTGGGAGGGCGAGGTGGGTGGATGTCTGAGCTCAGGAGTTCACGACCAGCCTGGGAAACATGGTGAAGCACTGTCTCTACTAAAAACACAAAAAATTAGCCTGGTGTGATGGTGGGCGCCTGTAATCTCAGCTACTCAGGAGGCTGAGGCAGGAGAATCACTTGACCTGGGAGGTGGAGGTTGCAGTGAGCCAAGATCTTGCCACTGCACTCCAGCCTGGGCCACAGAACAAGACTGTCTCAAAACAAACAAACAAACAAAAAACTTGGTTTCTGGCCAGGTGCAGGGTCTCATGCCTGTAATTCCAGCACTTTGGGAGGCTAAGGCAGGCAGATCCCTTGATGTCAGGAGTTTGAGACTAGCCTGGCTAACATGGCAAAACCTGGTCTCTACTAAAAATACAAACATTACGGTGGTTCACACCTATAATCCCAGCACTTTGGGAGGCCGAGGCAGGTGGAACATGAGGTCAAGAGATCAAGACCATCCTGGTCAACAAGGTGAAACCCCATCTCTACTAAAAACACAAAAATTAGCTGGGCATGGTGGTGTGCTCCTGTAGTCCAAGCTACTCAGGAGGCTGAGGCAGGAGAATTGCTTGAACCCAGGAGGTAGAGGTTGCGGTGAGCTGAGATGATGCCATTGCACTCCAGCCTGGGCAACAACAGCGAAACTCTGTCTCAAAAAAATAAATAAATAAATAAATTAGCCAGGCGTGGTGGCATGATAGCCAGGTGTGGTGGCACTTGCTTGTCCTAGCTATTCAGGAGGCTGAGGGGGGAGAATGGCTCAAACCTGGGAGGTGGAGGTTGCAGTGAGCCGAGATGGCACTGCTACACTACAGCCTAGGTGATAGAGCAAGACTCCGTCTCAAAAACAAACAAAAAAAAACTTCAGTTTTTTTATTCATATATCATCCCAATCTAATGACTGACAGAGACCATTAATTTAACGGCCTCTATATGCCAAGTCTTATTCTGAGCATTTATTACCTTAATGATCAAAGACTATGAGGTTGATACTATTATGATTATTATTATGACTGTTATTTTTAGAGACAGGGTCTTCATCTGTCACCCAGGCTGGAGTGCAGTGGCATGATCATAGCTCACTGGAACATTGACGCCTGAGTTCAAGTGATCTTGCTGCCTCAGCCTCCCAAGTAGCTAGGAATACAAATGTGTGCTACCACGCCCCACTAATTTTTAAAATTTTTTTGTAGAGATGGGGTCTTGATATGTTGCCCAGGCTGATCTCAAACTTCTTGGCTCAAGCAGTCCTCCTAGTTCAGCTTCCCAAGGTGCTGGGATTACAGGCATGAGCCACCATACCCAACCCAAAGTTGATACTATTTTTTTTTTTTTTTGAGTAGCTGTTGAACATTGGACTCACTGCTAGATCTTATTTGGTACATAATTAACATACAGACTGGATCACAAATTCATTTTGAAAATATTTCAAATATTTTGATAGCTATTCAATACTTGTTTCCTCTGTTATCATTTTTTTTTTTTTTTTTTTGAGACAGAGTCTCCCTCTGTCACCCAGGCTGGAGTGCAGTGGCAGATCTCAGTTCACTGCAACCTCCACCACTCAGCTTCAAGCAATTCTCCTGTCTCATCCAAGAAGCTGGGATTAAAGGCACCTGCCACCATGCCTGGCTAATTTTTGTATTTTTAGTAGAGACAGTGGTTTTGCCATGTTGGCCAGGCTGGTCTCGAACTTCTGACCTCACATGATCCACCACCTCTGCCAACCAAAGTGCTGGGATTACAGGTGTGAGCCACTGCACCAGCCAACACTACTACTATCCCCGTTTTACAGATGGGCACATGAGGAAATTGAGGGTAAGGCACTGACCACTGTCACACAGCCGAGAAGTGGCAGAGGCAGGATTTGAACCCAGAACCTCTGGCTCCAGACATTAGTAACCTAAACCACTCTTCCTACAATACAACATACATGGTAAAGACGTGCAGTGGGCGTGCAATCAATGTAAGTCCCTTCACAGTTGCTGGGAGAGGCAGATCCTTGAAGTTCCTCCCCACATCCTCCTCTTCCGCTGCCCAGCTGTCCTGGGTCACTCCAGCAGCCCTGCCCTGCCCTGCCTGTTCTCACCCTCCCTCTGCCAACAAAAGTCTGGGCAGGGCTTTATGGGCTCCAATAAGGCTCTGATGGGGTGAAGTTCATCAGCACTTCCTCTTTGCAGGGGGGCCTAGGGGAGGGGACCCAGGTGATTTGGGTCCTGGCTGGTCACCAGGGAAGCGAGGGAAGAGAGACTAGGGTGCGCTCTAGGAGAAGCCAAGGGCCTGAGAGTCCCAGAATAGGGGCCCTGTGGATCCTCCCCTGCCAGCCACGCCCTTACCCTGGGTATAAGAGCCACCCACTACCTGCCATCTGCCACCATCTCCCACTCCTGCAGCTCTTCTCACAGGACAAGCCACCAGCCCAGCCTGGAGCGATGGCCTTTGTCCCTGCACCGGGCTACCAGCCCACCTACAACCCGGTGAGACGCTGGCTCAGGCCCCCACCCCCCCGCAGCTCCATCCACACCCCCTGATGCCGATTTTCCCCAACCTGCTCCTGGGGGGCCCCATCTGACTCTGGGGTCTCATTTACCCAAAGCTGACCCTGACCCTTCATTTACTCCCACCCTGACCTCCGGCTGTCTGTGTCCAGGTCTAACTGTTGGCCCTCATCATCTTCAACCTGGTCCTCCCCTGTGGTTTCCTCTCCCCTACTTAAAGGACTGGGGGCTTTTCCGGGAGGGGTAAAGGCTGCAACAGGGAGATGGCTTGTGAGTCCCCTCACCAGGCCTCTTCTCCAGACGCTGCCCTACTGCAAGCCCATCCCAGGCGGACTCAGCGTGGGAATGTCTGTTTACATCCAAGGTGTGGCCAGCGACCACATGAAGCGGTAAGACCCTCCCCGAGCCAGGCCCGGCTGGCAGGGGACTTCCAACAGGGTGGTGTGGGCCTGGCTGTTGGGGGCCTTCTGCCCTTACCCCGCCCTGGTGGGGAGGGGACTCTTTGCTGCCCCACCCAATAGCCAGAGACCAGCCTAGGGCAGATCAAGAGCGAGGACGTGGGGGCCAGAAGGGTCAGGGAGGACTCACCATGAGAGGCAGCCCCTGAGTTGGACATTGGACTGAAACTGGTGGGTGTGGTGGCAGGAATTCTGATCACGGGCTCAGAGCCAGGTCTCCGAGTTCAAATCCCGGCTCTGCCACACCCCAGCTCTGTGTTGGTGAAAGTGACTATACCTCTCTGTGCTTCATTTTCTTTCTTTCTTTTTCTTTTTATTGAGATGGAGTTTCACTCTTGTGGCCCAGGCTGGAGTGCAATGGTGCAATCTTGGCTCACTGCAACCTCCACCTCCTGGGTTCAAGCGATTCTCCTGCCTCAGCCTCCCGAGCTGGGATTACAAGCACAAGCCACCACACTGGCTAATTTTTGTATTTTTAGTAGAGATGGGGTTTCACCATGTTGGCCAGGCTGATCTCCAACTCCTGACCCCAAGTGTTGTGCCCATCTCAGCCTCTCAAAGTTCTGGGATTACAGACGTGACGTCTGACCCAGTCTTAGCTTTTTTTTTTTTGAGACAGAGTTTCACTCTTGTTGCCCAGGTAGGAGTGCAATGGTGCGAACTTGGCTTACCACAATCTCCACCTCCAGGGTTCAAGTGATTCTTCTGCCTCAGCATCCCAAGTAGCTGGGATTACAGGTGTGAACCACCATACTCAGCTAATTTCGTATTTTTAATAGAGACAGGTTTTCTCCATGTTGGTCAGCCTGGTCTTGAACTCCCCATCTCAGGTGATCCGCCCACCTCGGCCTCCCAAAGTGCTGGGATTACAGGTGTGAGCCACCTCACCCAGGCTGAGTCTTAGCTTTTTAAAAAGGGCCTTAACAGAGTAATAATAATTGGCCTCACAGGATTTTTTTTTTCCTTAGAGAAAAAAAAATCTTGCTCCATTGCCCAAGCTGGAATGCAATGGCACAGTATCATAGCTCACTTCAGCCTCCGACTCCTGGGCTCGAGTGATCCTCTTCCCAAGCAGATGGGACTACAGGCATGCTCCACCATGCCCAGCTAATTTATTTTTTTAATTATTATTGTTATTTGTTTTGTAGAGACAAAGTCTTGTTATGTTGCCCAAGCTGGTCTTGAACTCCTGGGCTCAAGTGATCCTCTAGCCTCGGCCTCCTAAAGTGCTGGGAGGATCAGGCACTGGCGTGAGCCACTCTGCCCCACCTGTTATTTACGTACGGTTTACTTCTTCACTGAGTGCCCACTTTGTGTCCTGTCACTAGGGATGGACAGTTCCCTGCCCTTGTTGTAGTAGGGGAAACAGATAAAAAATAAGTCCGGACCGGGTGCGGTGGCTCTTGCCTGTAACCCAGCACTTTGGGAGGCCGAGGCAGGTGGATCACTTGAGGTTAGGAGTTTGAGGCCAGCCTGGCCAGCATGGCAAAACCCCATCTCTACTAAAAATACAATAATTAGCTGGATATGTTGGTACATGCCTGTAATCTCAGCTACTCAGGAAGCTGAGGCAGGAGAATCACTGGAATCTGGGAGGTGGAGGTTGCAGTGAGCTGAGATTGCGCCACTGTACTCCAGCCTGGGCCACAGCAAAAGACTCCATCTCAACAAAAAAAAAAAGGAAAGGGAGAGGAAAAAAAAAAGGCTGGGATTGGTGGCTCACGCCTATAATCCCAGCACTTTGGGAGGCAGAGGAGGGTGGATCATGAGGTCAAGAGATTGAGACCATCCTAGTCAACAAGGTGAAACCCCGTCTCTACTAAAAATACAAAAATTAGAGGCCGGGCGTGGTGGCTCACACCTATAATCTCAGCACTTTGGGAGGCCGAGGCGGGTGGATCGCGAGGTCAAGAGATCGAGACCATCCTGGTCAAAAAGGTGAAACCCCGTCTCTACTAAAAATACAAAAATTAGCTGGGCATGGTGGTACGCGCCTGTAGTCCCAGCTACTCAGGAGGCTGAGGCAGGAGAATTGCTTGAACCCAGGAGGCGGAGGTTGTAGTGAGCTGAGATCGCGCCATTGCACTCCAGCCTGGGTAATAACAGCGAAACTCTGTCTCAAAAAAAAAAAAAGGAGAGGCTGTGAGTGGGAATCTGCACCCCCAGAACTTGGGCCCCCTCCACACTGTGGGCCACAGTGCCAAGGTTGCCCCTCAGAGCTAGTGCTGTGGTCTGGGCCAGGGAGCCCTGGGACAGGGCAGGTGGAAGAGGGCTTCCTGGAGGAGGCCCCCCGGCACCAGGAGGTGGCACCAGGGGAACCAGCCCTTCATGTCCCGCCAGGTTCTCTGTG
Organism: Saguinus oedipus; assembly: GCA_031835075.1. Taxonomy (NCBI): domain Eukaryota; kingdom Metazoa; phylum Chordata; class Mammalia; order Primates; family Cebidae; genus Saguinus; species Saguinus oedipus. The sequence continues at coordinate 41,710,882 of CM063187.1, read as the reverse complement.
AACTTCCTAGTGGGGCAGGACCCAGGCTCAGACATCGCTTTCCACTTCAACCCGAGGTTTGATGGCTTGGACAAGGTGGTTTTCAACACGCTGCAGGGCGGGAAGTGGGGCAGCGAGGAGAAGAAGAGGAGCATGCCCTTCAAAAAGGGCACCGCCTTCGAGCTGGTCATCATGGTCCTGGCTGAGCACTACAAGGTCTTTGTGCTTTCCCTCTTGTTTCCTGCGCTGGAGTGCAGTGGCGCCATCTCGGCTCCCTTCCTCCTTCCCTCCCTCCCTCTCTCCCTCCTTCCTTCCTTTACCTTTTCTTTCTTTTTCTTTTTTTTGAGACAGAGTTTTGCTGTTGTCACCCAGGCTGGAGTGCAGTGGTGTGATCTCGGCTCATTGCAACCTCTGCCTCCTGTATTCAAGCCATTCTCCTGTCTCAACCTCCCGAGTAGCTGGGATGACAGGCGCCTGCCACCATGCTCAGCTACTGACCACCTGAGGTCAGGAGATTTAGGCCTCTGAAACTGCTTGGGTTACAGGCCTGAGCCACTGGCCCGGCCCCTGCTTCCCTTTAATTTTTGTATTTTTAGTAGAGACGGGGTTTCACCACGTTGCCCAGGCTGGTCTAAATCTCCTGACCTCAGGTGGTCTGTCTGCCTCAGCCTCCCAAAAGTTCTGGGATCACAGGTGTGAGCCACTGTGCCCGGCCCCTTCCATCCTCTTTCTTTTTCCTTCCTCTTTCTCCATTCTCTCCTCTTTCTTTCCCTCCTGCCCTCTCCCTCCCTCCCTTCTTTCCTTTTCCCTATCCCCACTTTTGTCAACTTTTTTCTTTTCTTTTCCTTTCCTGCCTATTTTTTAAAATCCTCTTTTAGCTCTTTTCCTTAATCCCATTACCTTACTGCAGAGAACCTTGTAATACATTTCATGTGTATTTTCTCCTACCATTTTGTGTTTTTGCAAAACGTGTACTTTTTTTTTATTTTCTATTTTTTTAATATACATATATTTTAAGATAGAGATGGGGTGTCACCATGTTGGTCAGGCTGGTCTCGAACTCCTCACCTCAGGTGATTCACCCATCTCAGCCTCCCAAAGTGCTGGGATTACAGGCGTGAGCCACCGCACCCAGCCACTTTTTTTTTCTTGAGACTGGGTCTCACTCTGTTGCCAGGCTGGAGTGCAGTGACGCAAACAGCTCACTGCAGCCTCAAACTCCCCGGGATCAAGTGATCCTCTCACGTCAGCCTCCCGAGTAGCTGGGGCTCCAGGTACACACCACCATGCCGGGCTAATTTTTGTGTTTTTGTAAAGACGGGGTCTTGCTATGTTGCTCAAGCTGGTCTTGAACTCCTGATCTCAAATGATCTGCTCACCTGGGCCTCCCAAAGTGCTGGGATTACAAGCAGGAGCCACCGAGACTGGCCAGTGAGCAGACTTTTGACCCTAGTTTGACCTCTGAGCTGTGGACTCCAAGGTTCCGGATGCTAAGGCTCTCCCAGCTCATCCCCAAGACTTTTTCGACTCCCAATGAGAAAGATCCCTGTTCCCTGCTTCCTGGTTTTTTTTTTGTTGTTGTTTGTTTGAGACTGAGTCTCAAATTGTCGCCTGGGGCACTGTCAGCCAGGCTGGGGTGCAGCAGCGTGATCTCGGCTCACTGCAACCACCTCCTGGGTTCAAGGGATTCCCCTGCCTCTGCCTCCCCAGTAGCTGGGATTACAGGCGCCTGCTCCACTAATTTTTGTATTTTTAGCGGTGACAGGGTTTCACTTTGTTGGCCAGGGTGGTCTCAATTTCCTGATCTCAAATGATCCACCCACCTGGGCCTCTGAAACTGCTTGGGTTACAGGCCTGAGCCACTGGCCCGGCCCCTGCTTCCTGTTTCTACCTTCCCAGGATCCTGTGTGCTGACTCCTGACATCCATCCCTGCCCTCCAGGTGGTGGTAAATGGAAATCCCTTCTATGAGTACGGGCACCGGCTCCCCCTACAGATGGTCACCCACCTGCAAGTGGATGGGGACCTGCAACTTCAATCAATCAACTTCATCGGAGGCCAGCAGCCCCCACCACCCCAGGTATGAGGGGTCCCGTCCCTTCTTGCAGCCTTCCTTTCTGAATTCAGTTCCACATTCATTTCTTTTTTCTTTTTGAGAGTCTCGCTCTGTTGCCCAGGCTGGAGTGCAGTCACGTGATCCTGGCTCACTGCAACCTCCACCTCCCAGATTCAAGCAATTCCCCTGCCTGAGCCTCCCAAGTAGCTGGGATTACAGGCATCCACCACCACGCCTGGCTAATTTTTGTAGTTTTAATAGAGACAGGATTTCACCATGTTAGCCAGGCCATTCTTGAATTCCTGGCCTCAAGTGATCCGCCCACTTCAGCCTCCCAGAGTGCTGGGATTACAGGCGTTAGCCACCATGGCCAGCCGGGTTCCACATTCATTTATTTCCCAAGCATCTCCCTCTGCTGAGTGATGCCAAGAACACAGTGATGATCAAGGCAGCCTATTGGGAGACAGACCCATCGCTGTGAGGGATCAGGGCCAGGATGAGGAGGCCCAGGCTGAGGGATCAGGGACAGGATAGGGAGCTGAGGGAGGGCAGGCAGAGGGGTCAGGCTCTGGGCTAGACAGGGCTGCAGATAGGAATGGCTGAGACATCTCTGTGCCCCGACCTCACTGATCACAGACAGGGCATCAGAGAGCAACACCCAAGAAATGGTCAGGGCCGTGACAGGGAGGGCACGGGCAGAGGGGCGGGGCTGGGATTTGGAGTATGCAGGAGGTCTCGGAAGCCAAAAGGAAGGGCTTGGCTTGTCATGGGTCAAGAAGGCAGGGCTTTCTGGAGGAGGAGGAGGTGTGTAAGGTGAGTCAGGAACTGAGGATAAGAAAGGGCAAAGAACACACAGTAGTGAACAAATCCTCAAGAGGTTGCTTGACACCATCGTTAAAAATAAAATACAATGCCAGTGAGTTTCTTAATTTTATTTAATTTTAATTAATTACTTTTTTGGGGATAGGGTCTGGCTCTGTCACCCAGGCTGGAGTGCAGTGGTGCAATCACAGCTCACTGCATTCTTGACTTCCTGGGTTCAAGTGATCCTCCCACCTCAGCCTCCTGAGTAGCTGGGATTATAGGCACATGCCACCATGCCCAGCTACATTTTAAATTGTTTGTAAAGACAGAGGGGAGGAATCTCCTTATGTTGTCCAGGCTGGTCTTGAACTCCTGACCACAGGTGATCCACTGAGCACAGCAGCCTCTCAAAGTGCTGGGATTACTGGCATGAGCCACCATACCCAGCCTATAAAGCTACCTTTTTGTTGTTGTTAACATGGAGTCTTGCTCTGTTGCCCAGGTTGGACTGCAGTGGCAGGATCTCAGCTCACTGCAACCTCCGCCTCCCAGGTTCAAGTAATTCTTCTGCCTCAGCCTCCCAAGTAGCTGGGATTACAGGCACCTGCCACCACACCCAGCTATATAAAGCTACTTTTAAAGGGCCTTCAGGGGCCGGGCACGGTGGCTCACGCCTGTAATCCCAGCACTTTGGGAGGCCGGGACGGGTGGATCACGAGGTCAAGAGATCGTAGACCATCCTGGTCAACATGGTGAAACCCCGTCTCTACTAAAGATACAAAAATTTAGCTGGGCATGGTGGCGCGGGCCTGTAATCCCAGCTACTCAGGAGGCTGAGGCAGGAGAATTACCTGAACCCAGGAGGCGGAGGTTGCGGTGAGCCGAGATCGTGCCATTGCACTCCAGTCTGGGTGACAACAGCGAAACTCCATCTCAAAAAAAAAAGAAAAAAGAAATCAAGGCAGAAAGGAGTTAATTACAAAGAGGAGAAAAGAGGAGGAAACAAAGAGAGACAGGGAGGGAGGGGGGAGGGGGAGAGAGAGAGGAGAGAGAGGAGAGAGAGGAGAGAGAGGAGAGAGAGGGAGAGAGGGAGAGAGAGGGAGAGAGAGGGAGAGAGAGGGAGAGAGAGGGAGAGAGAGAGAGAGAGAGAGAGAGAGAGAGAGAGAGAGAAAGTAAACGTTAAAGGTGTTAGGCTTGGGAGGCCGAGGCGGCCAGATCACCTGTGGTCAGGAGTTCAAGACCAACCTGACTGACACAGAGAAACCCCATCTCTACTAAAAATACAAAATTAGCCAGGCGTGGTGGCAGGTGCCTGTAATCCTAGCTACTTGAGGGGCTGAGGCAGAAGAATCACTTGAATCTGGGAGGTGGAGGTTGTGGTGAACCGAGATCACGCCATTGCACTCCAGCCTGGGCAACAAGAGTGAAACTCCGTCTCAAATACATACATAAATAAAAACTAAAAAAAATAAAGGTGTTGCGCAGAGGGAAGCCCCTATGCTGAGGTGTGGCAGAGACAGAGACAGAGACTGAGACAGAGACAGACAGGCAGAAATGGAGATCGAGGTCAGCGAGTGAGCGTCCCAGGACAGCACGGGGACAGCATGGGGAAGGGCTGAGAATGAAATGTGCCAGGCATTGTCCTAGCGCTTTGGGGTGACTCACTGGGCATCAGCAATCCTTCAACATGGGGTGTCCCTTCCGTGAATCTGATCGGGGTGCCACCCTTTGATGCCAGAGTTCCCTGGCATGGTGCTGGTGGCAGTGGTGGTGGGCTGCCCCAGGGAAGACACCCTCGACATCGTTCAGTCGCAAATCTGGGGCCCTCTCATAACTGCTTTCTCCTTCTGTGCCCACAGGGACCTCAGATGATCCCAGCTCACCCTGTAAGTGCCTGCTGGTGGGTGACGGTTTTCCCCCCAGTGGGGGTCCCTCAGCCCTGCTAACCCTCTCTGTCTTCCATCTATCATTCAGGGTCCTGGACATTTCCATCAACTGAACAGTCTGCCCGTGAGTATGGGGGCTGGGAGGTCCCCGGGGTGTGGGAATGGTGGGAGTTGGGGTGGGGGGAACTAAGAGGGGTTGCAGCCCCCAGTTACACTAACCCAGCACCTGGAGAAGCGCTGGAGTCTAATGGGTGTGTCGTACATATCTGTTGACTCTTGGAGAATAATATCGCTTCTTCTCCCTTCACAGTCTATGGAGGGACCCCCAGTCTTCAACCCGGTATGGCTTAGGGGAAAACGGAGACAGGTGGTGGTCGGGGGGGCATGGATCCCTGGGGAACCTGAGACAGCCAGAAGAGAGTGGGCTGAGGGTGTTTGGGTTGGGAGGTGGGGGGAGGGTAGAGCTGGGGGTCAGGGTTGGGGAGCGGAAGAGGCTAGGGATATTTTCCAGGAGGAGTGGGGACTCTCAAAATTTGTTCTTGGCCGGACACGGTGGCTCACACCTGTAATCCCAGCCCTATGGGAGTCCAAGGCAGGTGGATCACTTCAGGTCAGGAGTTTCAGACCAGCCTGGCCAACATGGTGAATCCCCCTCTCTACTAAAATTACAAAAGTTAGCTGGGTATGATGGTGCACACCTGTAGTCCCAGCTACTCAGGAGGCTGAGGAAGGAGATTCACTTAAACCGGGAGATGGAGGTTGCAGTGAGCCGAGATTGTGTCGCTGCACTCCAGCCTGGGTGACAGAGACTCTCTACAGAAGAAAATGTGTTCCTGCAAGGCTGGGCATGGTGACTCACGCCTGCAATCGCAGCACTTTGGAAGGCTGAGGTGGGAGGATTGCCTGAGACCAGCAGTTTGAGGCTGTAGTGAGGCTTGATCATGCCTCCAGCCTGGGTGACAGAGTGAGACCCCATCTCTTATAAGAAAAAAAGAAAGGAAAGGAAAGGAGAGGGGAAAGGGGAGGGAAAGAGAGGAAAAGAAAGGAGAGGAGAGGAAAAGAGAGGAAAGGAAAAGGAAATTTCTTCCCACATCTGGCTTGCTAAGCTGAGAGAGAATGAGGCCCCTCGTTCTCTTCCCTCAGCCTGTGCCGTATTTCGGGAGGCTGCAAGGAGGGCTCACAGCTCGAAGAACTATCATCATCAAGGGCTCCGTGCCCCCCACAGGCAAGAGGTATGGGGCATAGGCTAGGTGGGAGCCCCCAGCCCCTCCTCCCTCAGACCCAACAGTCTAGACCCTCTGCCCCCTCCTCCTTTAGGGACCCAGAGATTTAGTCCACAGGCCCCTCCCCCCGGACTCCCTCTGACTCCCCCCTCCCTCTCTGTCCCCAGTTTTACCATCAACTTCAAGGTGGGCTCCTCAGGGGACATAGCTCTGCACATTAATCCCCGAATGGGTGAAGGAACCGTGGTCCGGAACAGCCTGGTGAATGGCTCGTGGGGATCCGAGGAGAGGAACATCTCCCACAACCCGTTTGGTCCCGGACAGTTCTTTGATGTGAGTCTGGGCTCCCTTTTCCCACCTCCCTCCGAAACCACGGTCCTGGCCCCCGCCTCACACCCGCACTCGCCCTGCAGCTGTCCATTCGCTGTGGCTTGGATCGCTTCAAGGTTTTTGCCAATGGTCAGCATCTCTTTGACTTCACCCATCGCATCTCGGCCTTCCAGAGGGTGGACACGGTGGAGGTCCTTGGTGATGTCACCTTGTCTTATGTCCAGATCTAATCTATTCCTGGGGCTGTAACTCATGGGAAAACAAAGATTTCCTAGGACTCCTTTCTAAGCCCCTAATAAAATGTCTGAGGGAGTCTGATGAGAGTGTCCATTCGCTCCCTCACTACTCTTCCCTTCCTTGGTTCAGTCATGCACTTCATCTATCGTTCATCCATCTAGTCATCTGACCATTCATCCTCCCATCGTCACAGATCTGGTTATGCCCCAAGCACTGATTTGGGGCTCATTCACTCCTCACAGCAACCCCAAGAGGTAGAAACCATTATTATCCTCCCTCTGTAACAGATGAGGAAACAAAGGAAAAGAAAACCAATGGCCCAAATTGCACGGTGCATAAGTGGCAGAAGAAGGATGCAAATCCAGCTGGTCTGGCTCCCAAGGTTGCACACTAAACCACTATACAGCCTGTCATTCCATCCCTCTATGCCTCCATCTCTCCACTCATCCATCCCAACATCCATCAGTCTCTCCAGGTATCCAAACAAAAGTCCATCCGACCACCCACCAATCAAACATCTACCATCTAGACGCTCATCGAACCATCTATTGATATGATTGCTTAACTGTCCTTTCATCCAACCCTTTATCCATCTACCTGTCCATTTACCTCTGCACACACCCATCTCATTGTCAATCTCTCCAAACATGCAATCAACCGTATGGTCACCCAACATCCACCAGTCCATCTAGCTCTCTCTATCCTGCTGTTTGTCCATTCATTCATTCATTCAACCTTTTATCCATCACCCATCCATCTGACCATCCATCATCTTCCCCATCCGTCCAAATATCTAATCCTCTACCAGTCCATCTATTCATTCAGCCATCCTTACATCCACCATTCATCCATCCATTCATTTCTTCATCCCTCCATTTGTCCATGTAATTCTCTGCTTTCCATCACATTCATCCATTTGTCCTCCATATGCCATTCATCCCTCCATTCACCCATTCATCCCTTTTCCATCTCTATCCAATTATCCATTCATTCATCTCTTGATTATCCTTTTTTTTTTTTTTTTTTTTTGAGACGGATTTTTGCTCTTGTTGCCCAGGCTAGAGTGCAGTGGCGAGATCTCAGCTCACTGCAACCTCTGCCTTCTGATTTCAAGCAATTCTCCTGCCTCAGCCTCACCAGTAGCTGGGATTATCGGCACCTGCCACCACACCCAGCTAATCTTTGTATTTTTAGTAGAGAGGAGGTTTCACCATGTTGGCCAGGCTGGTCTCAAATTCCTGACCTCAGGTGATCCGCCTGCCTCTGCCTCCCAAAGTGCTGGGATTACAGGTGGAAGCCACCGCACCCAGCTACCTGTGTTTTCCACAAACTAGGATAGGTTCCCACATGTCCACTGGCAGACACGGTCAAAACGGGAACATGAGCACGGCTGGATCGCTCCCGTCTAATCCGAAGGCCCAACCACATTCACCACTTGTGCCAATAATATGTTCTTGTTGCTGAATGTTTTAAAAGGTGTACCACATGCGTATGTTATCTTTATGGGAAAAAAATAGTACTTTGAAACCACTCGACGCAGAGAAATGAAATAAAAGTGAATTCATTCAAGCAGGAGCCCCGAGGACTAGGAGAACCCGGCCTCTCCCAGGCCTCCTGACCTGAGCGGGGCTCCATTCTGACCTCCGCCCACTCGTTCCAGGGCCGGGTGCAGGAAGGGGCCGCCCAGCCTGAGGGTCGCAGGGGCTGAAAACCCCGGGTCCTGCACACGCCTGGGCACCACGGCGAACCTGACGTCCCCACCCCACTCCAGGATCAGATTCAGGCCAGGCCAGGAACCACCTGAGCTTCCTGCGTCCGCCTCGGTCCAGGCTGCAAAGCGGACGGCGGCCTCCGGGGGGTCGGAGGATCGGGGCCCACGCCCGGCGCGCCCCACCAAGGCGTGGCTCAGGACGAAGGTTCGGGAGCGACTGGCCATGAGCAGCCACGTGCAGCTTCCGCTCGCAGCCCCGGCTTGGCTCCTCGGTCTCCAGCTGAGACCTGCGGCCGCCGCAGGGCGCGGGTGCGGGCTCGGCTCGGGGCGCACAGGGCTCCCAGCCCCTCCCACCCGAACCGCGCCATTAATGGGAGCCCCAGCTACGCCCTGAACCCGGAAAGTGACACTGGGGCCGGGGCTCCAATTGGAGCCCGCTTCCCCTCCCGTCACAGTGACCAGGGCTGGGCCGGGGTCGGGGCCGTCGGGGAGTGGGGAGGGCGGAGGGCACGTGGGAATGGGGCTCGCTGCGCCACGGAAACCCCGCGCCGCCCTTCGAGTCCTCCCGCAGCTCCGCAGCCGGGGCGGCTGCCATCGCGTCTGCCCCGAGGCTGCGCAGGCGGGTACCTGTCGGGACTCCGGGAACAGCCAGAGCCGGGAGACGCCCATCGGGCTGCCCAGCCCCACCCCGGACGACTCTGGGGGCGAGAGGTCAGGAGAGAAGAGGGTGGGAGAGATGAGGGGCAGGGGGAGAAGGGGCCAGGGGATCTTTTAACACGCTTTCCGCGCGTACAGTTGGGGCCCACAGGTGACCAGAAAGGTGGGATTCATTGGCCCCCTTTGAGGATGGACCCATGTTGGCGCCCCTCAGATCTGCGGTGAGGGCACGGAGACCTGCGGTGAGCACCTCAGCGCCCCTAATGCCAACAGATCCGCCCACCGCATTCCCGCCTGGCTGGCTTTGCACAAATGCTGCGTCAGGACACGCCCCAGGCCCACTCCCTCCCAGATGGCGACCCTCAGGTCTTTGTAGACAAAAATATGTCCTAAGCACACGCAGGTTCGAAGCCCGTCCCCCGCCTCGGATTGGCTGTGTGGCCCGCAGCCAGTATCTTGGCCTCTCTGGGCCTCAGTTTGCTCATCTCAGTGAACTTGACACAGACACAGGCGGGCTTCGGGTTCACGCTTTATTTGCCTTCCAAGGCCCCGGGCCCGCCTGGGCGCCTGCTCAGAAGATCTTCACCGAGTCCAGCTGCACGTCCCCGCCCACCTCCACCAGGCGCACGCGCGCCAGCGGCAGGCGGTGGCGGAAGTGGTGGTACTGGGCGTCCCCGACCACGGCCTGTAGGGGAGGGTCGCTGGTGAGGATTCCGGAGGCCCGTTCTGGGTGGCCCTGGGGAAATCACTCACCCCCTCTGGGCCTCAGTTTCCCCACTGGGAAAATGGGGCTGTTCTAACTCTTGTCGTCAGGGTCAAACCAGTTTACTGTGTGGCACAGCATAAAACGGCTTTTTTAGTGCTGGTAATGGATATTCTTATTTCCGAGACCATTACCGTCTATGAAAACGCAGAGGAGGGAGGTGAACTCGCGTAAGGCCTGGGTGGTGGGGGATTTGCCGCCTCCCCACCGCCATCCTTGCTAGGACGAGTTCCTGAGAGCGGCCTCCAAGCCATCCCTCCCCCTGCCTCGGAGCCCGGACCTCAGGCACAAGGAACCGGGAGTAGGGTGGGGAATGGCGAGTCTGGGCCACGGCTTTGAGCTACGGCGCCCACCCCTTGGGTACCCGGCTGGGGCTCGCCTCGTCCTGACCTGGCTGTCTCGCCGCCCCTGGGGCCCGGGTGGGAGTTGCTTAGGCGAGAGAGAGGGGTTCTGGGGACGCGCCGGTCCCGCCTTGGCCACGCCTCCTCCACCCCTCCGCCCTCCTGGCCTTTTCTCTATCCCGGTGCTGCGCGGAACCCTCTGCTCCAGGGACCTAGGTCTCGGCGTCGATGCCCCTGTCGCAGAGACGCACCTTGAAGCCGTCGTCGGACGCGATGATGAGCACCTCGAAGGGCTGCCCGCGCTGGAAGGGAACGCCCTGCCCGCGCTCCTCGCGGCCCCAGGAGCCTTGCTCCAGGCTGTTGAAGACCACCTCGGAGGTGTCCAGCCGGGGGTTGAAATGCAGAACCGCGTCGGAGCCCTGTTCCTCCCCGCACAGCAGGTTTACGTGGAACCTGGAAGTGGGGGATGGTGGCCGTCAGGGCTCAGAAACTACCCAGAGCAAAGTCAAGAGCTAATGGGCTGGGACTCCCCATTCCCAGCACCCCCAAATTGACAGGGACCTGAAGACAGGCACACACCACAGAAGGGGAGGTGGCAGAGTAATGGCCAGGGAGCCCAAATCTGAAGGAAGCCGAAATGTCATGAGGCCCTTGGCAGGAACCCACCCATACCAGAGTCACTATGCACAGGGTGCCCTCCTTTCCAGAGAGCCTGGGAGCTGCCCAGGAGGTCTGGGTGTTGGCCTGGGTGTTCCTGATGCCGAGGGAACCCTCAGGTTCTACAGGACAAAGAATAATACCAGGAACCCCAGTATTTCCAGGGTACTCCAGAATCCAGAAGGCCCAAAGTTCCTTAGGAAGCAGAGAACAGCTTGGCAAGGACTCCCAGGGTCCAGGGTATCTCCAGGACTCGTAGTATTTCTAGAGTTCCCCGGGACCCAGACATGGAAGTCACAGGACTATAGGAACTCTGAGATTGCCCAGGACCCCCAAGTTCTTAGGGAAACTTAGGGACTCCAGTCACAAAGACATGGGACAAATAAGTAAATACATCAGATTTGAGGTCAGAAATAGCCTTGGACTCCTAGCCTGGTGGGTACAGATGGCCCTGGGCCCTATTTCTGGACTGCAAGAATTGGGGGTCAGCTGAGCCTGGGACCTGCACCCTTTACTCCTAGGGCCTGGGGCCTCACCTGCTGGCATTGGGAGGAACCACGCCACGAATTCTCAGCACCGTGCCAGGGCAGATGCCCTCGGGCAGCGAGGTCTTGTGGGGGACGTTCTGCAAGAATGGGGTTTGAGGGCCACTGTGAGCCGGTGAGACAGAGGGAGGGAGGCAGAAGGTGGGTCACCCCTCAGAGGAGCCGACCATGACTGAGACTGGCAGAAATCAGTGGGAGAGAAAAGGGGGGCAGAGAGGCAGGAAAGAGACCAGAAATAGACAGGGAGAGAGATGGAGAGAGCAACAAAGTAAAACAGGAACATGCCCAAAGAGGGACCCAGAGGAAGCCACGAAGAGGGAGAGGGGACAATCAGGATCGGGGGCCACCCAGAGGCCACAGCCCGGGACCACCCACAGTGCACCCACTGCCCACTTGTTCCCTTGAAAGGGGAGCCCCCAGTCCCCTCCCTCCATGGCCCCACCCTGGGCCCCTGGAGCACTCACGGACATGGCTGGGACAGGGTCAGGCAGCAGTGGTGGTGGGGACTGCTGGGGACCTTAAGTACAAGTAGGGCGGGGCTGGTCCTGATGACTCACTCCACCCCTTCCCACCCACCACCCACACCTGGCACAGACCCTGGCCCTGGGGCAAGGCTGGGGAGGTGGGAGCTGCACCTCTTCCTGGGAGCCCTGCTCCCCTCTACCACCCAGGGCCTGTGTTCACTGCCCCCTCCTAGGAGCTGATAATAAGAGGGACTGTTTAATAATAATAAACTCACAGCAGAGAAGTCTCCTTGTCCCACTGCCCCTCCAGTCCTGTCTTCCCGCTGCCTGGCACACGGAGAGCCTGTATCTCATTTTATGTATTTATTTGTTCTTTGCAGACCTGTCTGAAAGAAGTAATTTCTCTTATTTTATTCACAGACATAGTCGGTCCTGGGAGGCCAGTCTGGGTGGGAACTCCAGACCCTTCTCTCCCCCTGAGAACCTCCTGCCGGGACCGAGGATGTCCTTGCTGAAGTCGCAGCTTCCACCTCTGTAAGGGAACAGCAGCCACAACAGCAGCGATAGTGACAGACAAGGCAGCTTCACAGGGGCGGGGGCAGGGGTACTGCCTGATCTGCTCAGCACTGCACCCCTGGGTCCTGGAGTGTACCTGGCTCCTGGGAAGTCCTCAGTGACGAGGGGTGAAAGGAGGGGATGGACTGGGACTACAACTGTCATTTCCTAGGTCCCTGGGCTGCCCTGGATATGCAGGAGATCACTGATTGGAACCCCATAATTCCAGGAGGGAGGAACACGGGTCACTCCCATTGTGCAGAGAAGGCTGAGGCTGGGATGGGAAGGGATTTGCCAAAGGCACCAGCGGCACAGGACCCTCTGCCCTGACCTCTGGCTCTCCTGACCTCTGGATGTGCCTCTCCTCTGGGTTCTGTCTCGAGCTGGCTGCCTCGCTCTGTCCGTGTCTTTCTCTAACTGTCTACCTCATATTCCTGTCCCACTTTTCTCTTTCAAGTCTCTCTTGTTCTTCTTTCCAGCACCGCTACCATCATCCCACCAAGTTTGCAGGTCAGGATGAGCTGCTGGACCACCCACGACCCCATCACCACCTAGATCAAAAGCAGAGCCAGTCCAGTACCGAAACAGCCCCGTTGGGCCCAAGACTCTGGAATAGAATTCAAGGTTGAGGAACTGGTGTGGGGGAGGGGTGGGAAGGGCTGAAAGATGTTTCTGGAAGGCAGGGATGGTGTGGGAGCTGAGCAGAATCCGCTCTTAGCAGCCCAGCAGCCCTCCTGGACTTTTTCCACCCTCCACTCCGGCTCCCGCCCCACCCAGCAGGCTGCAGAGCGGCCTGGGCAGAGGCAGGCTGGCAGTGGAAAGTTTGGGTGGAGATGTCAGAGTCGGAACCATCCTCCACCCTCTGCCTCCCAGGCCCCCAGCCTCTCTCCTCCTCCCCACGCACTCCAAGGCACCAAGCTCGGGAACTCAGGAACATGAGCTCAGAGAGGGAGGCTGGCAGCTGCATTTTGGTGGGGGGCTTCAAGCACCCCCATTCTGCAGAGGACAACACTGAGGCTTAGACAGGGGCTACCTCTCACCCAAGGAAGCATCCAGGCCCTGGGCTCCAGAGGGGTCTCTGTGCCAAGGACACCTCATGGGCACGGACAGAGAGGACAACAGGGTGTCAGGTGATCACAGCACCAGCCCAGCCCAGTTAGTTCCTGAGAGTGTCCCCTTCAATGGTGGACTCCATCATTCTAACATTATTCACCATTATAAAGAACACACTCTTGGGCCAGGCGCGGTGGCTCACACCTGTAATCCCAGCACTTTGGGAGACAGATCACAAGGTCAGGAGATCGAGACCATCCTGGCTAACATGGTGAAACCCTGTCTCTTCTGAAAATACAAAAAATTAGCTGGGGGTGGTGGCACACACCCGTAATCCCAGCCACTCAGGAGGCTGAGTCAGGAGAATTGATTGAACCCAGGAGGTGGAGGTTGCAGTGAGTGGAGATCGCACCACTGCACTCCAGCCTGGGTGACAAAGAGAGAGACTCCATCTGAAAAAAAAATCAATCATCATCATCATCATAAAAATAATAAAGAAGATACTCTTGCCTGGGCAATGTGCAAGACCTCGTCACTACTAAAAATAAAACAGCTCAATGTGGGGAAACACTACCTGTAATCGATACTTGGGAGGCTGAGGCAGGAGAATCACTTGAGCCCAGGAGGTCAGAGGCTACAGTGAGCTATGCTCACACCAGGGCTCTCCCTCCTGGGCAACAGTGAGACCTTGTCCACAAAACGAAAAGAAAAGACACTCCTTATATTACTTGATGCATCGTTCTGTACCTTGCTATTGTTTCCCATGAATATCTTTCTATTTATTTCTTCTCTGCAGCTGGATATGACTTCACACCCAGCCAGCCTGCAAGTCCAAACTTGCCTTAAGTGATTGCCCAAACTATTACAGTCAATCTGTTATCAGTCTAAAGGGCTTTCCCATCACTGAGATACACATCCTTGATGGATTCTTATTCATTAGTTAGTGTTGGTTATCTTTCTCATCAGTAATTTTTTTTCTTCTTTTTTTTTCTTGACAAAGTCTCTCTCTGTTCTGCAGGCTAGAGTGCAGTGCGCGGTCTGCAACCTCCACCTCCCGGGTTCAATCGATTCCCCTGCCTTAGCCTCCTGAGTAGCTGGGATTACAGGCACACGCTACCACACTCAGCTAAATTTTGTATTTTTAGTACAGACGGGGTTTCACCATATTGGTTAGGCTGGTCTTGAACTCCTGACTTCGTGATCCTCCCACCTCGGCCTCCCAAAGTGCTGCGATTACAAGCATGAGCCACCGTGTCCAGCCTGAAATATTTTCGTGAGCCTTCTTTTTTTTTGAGGTGGAGTCTTGCTTTGTTACCCAGGCTGGAGTGCAGTGGTGCCTTCTCAGCTCACTGAAACCTCTGCCTTCCAGTTTCAAGTGATTCTCCTGACTCAGCCTCCCAAGTAGCTGGAATTACAGGTGCCTGCCACCATGCCTGGCTAATATTTATATTTTTAGTAGAGACGTGGTTTCACCATGTTGGCCAGGCTGGCCTTGAACTCCTGACTTCAGGTGATCCAGCTGCCTCAGCCTCCCAAAGTGCTGGGATTACAGGTGTGAGCCACTGTGCTCAGCTGCTTTTTTTCAATTTTATTTTATTTTATTCTTTTTTTTTTAGATGGAGTTTCGCTCTTGTTCCCCAGGCTAGAGTGCAATGGCGGGATCTCGGCTCACTGCAACCTCCGCCTCCTGGGTTCAAGCAATTCTCCTGCCTCAGCCTCCCGAGTAGCTGGGACTACAGGCGCGCGCC
The DNA here is from genome assembly GCA_031835075.1 of Saguinus oedipus. Classification (NCBI taxonomy): domain Eukaryota; kingdom Metazoa; phylum Chordata; class Mammalia; order Primates; family Cebidae; genus Saguinus; species Saguinus oedipus. The sequence goes on along the minus strand of CM063187.1, from coordinate 41,695,874 downwards.
ACCATGCCCAGCTAATTTTTGTATTTTTAGTAGAGACAGGGTTTCACCATGTTGACCAGGATGGTCTCGATCTCTTGACCTTGTGATCCACCCACCTCAGCCTCCCAAAGTGCTGGGATTATAGGCGTGAGCCACTGCGCCCGGCCTTTTTCTCAATTTTAAATAGTTAATATAGACTGGGTGTGATGGCGCACACCTGTAGTCCCAGCTACTTGAGAGGCTGAGGCAGGAGAATCACTTGAACCTGGGAGGCAGAGATTGCAGTGAACTGAGTTCGTGCCATTGCACTCCAGCCTGGGCAACAAGAACAAGACTCAGTCTCAAAAAATATCTAATAATAATAATATATGTATTTCTCAATAGTATTTTAATCAAGGTATCCTTCCCATAAAATAAAAGATGCGGATATTAAAGGTATAGTTCACTGATTTTGAGAAATGTGGAGACCTATCTAACCACCTCCTCAATTAAGTTTCCTGGAGTCTAGGAAATAGTGGCCTCTCCTCTTGTTCCAGGAAGCCACTGGCCATTGTCACTCCTGACCTTTTTTGAGATGGCGTCTCACTTGGTCACCCAGGGTGGAGTGTTGTGGTAGAATCTCTACCCACTGCAGCCTCAGCCTTCCAACCTAAAACCTCCTGGACTCAAGCAATCCTCCCATTTCAGCCTCCCAAGTAGCTGGGGCTACAGACACATGCCGCCACACCTGACTAATTGTTTATGTGGTTTTTTGTAGAGATAGGGTTTTACCATGTTGCCCAGGCTGGTCTTGAATTCCCAGAGTCAAGCAGTCTGTCTGCCTCAGCCTCCCAAAGTGCTGGGATTACAGGTGTGAGCCACTGTCCCTGGCTACTCCTGAGCATTGAATAGCCACCAAAGGTCATTTGTCTCAAAATAAAGAAGGGGGAGTAGACTGATTTTTCTGACTTTATGGCTATTTTAGGAGATGATTTAGATGAAAAGTAGTTAGCTGCACACCAGGTGGCTGTAGAGATTTGAAATTCAGGCTCCGTGAACGTCACTTTGTTGGTGACATTGTGGTTATTTATTTTTTTTTTTTTTAGACGGAGTTTCGCTCTTGTTACCCAGGCTGGAGTGCAATGGCGCGACCTCGGCTCACCGCAACCTCCGCTCCCTGGGTTCAGGCAAGTCTCCTGCCTCAGCCTCCTGAGTAGCTGGGATTACAGGCACGCGCATTGTGGTTATTTTTTGTACACGGTGAAGGTAATTCAGGGGCTGCTTTTTGTAAATCAACATTCTGATGACAAAAATGACACTGAGAAATCTCACTTTGTGCCGGGCGCGGTGGCTCACGCCTGTAATCCCAGCACTTTGGGAGGCCCAGGTGAGTGGATCACAAGGTCAAGAGATCCTGGTCAACATGGTGAAACCCCGTCTCTACTAAAAATACAAAAATTAACTGGGCATGGTGGCGCGTGCCTGTAGTCCCAGCTACTCAGGAGGCTGAGGCAGGAGAATTGCTTGAACCCAGGAGGCGGAGGTTGCAGTGAGCCGAGATCGCGCCATTGCACCCCAGCCTGGGTAACAAGAGCGAAACTCCGTCTCAAAAATAAAAAGAAATCTCACTTTGTTCTTGGCCAGGTGCGGTGGCTCACGCCTGTAATCTCAGTAGTTTGGGAGGCCAAGGTGAGTGGATCACCTGAGGTCAGGAGTTTGAGACCGCCAGCTTGGCCAACATGGTGAAACCCTGTCTCTACTAAAAATACACACACAAAAAAAAAAGAGAGAGAGAAAATAGCTGGGCATGGTGGTACATGCCTGTGATCCCAGCTACTCAGGAGGCTGAGGTGGGAGGATCACTTGAACCCAGCAGACGGAGGGTGTTGTGAGCCGAGGTCGCACCACTGTACTCTAACCTGGGTGACAGAGCAAGACTCCATCTCAAAAACAAACCAACAAACAATCCAGAAATCTCACTTTCACTTTGTTCTTAAGCTCTTATGCCCATTTGAAATCTTACAACTCTAGTTTTATAAATATAATAAATATTAATAGAACAATCCAATGGCTGCTAAGAAGAAGCCTGTTCTCTAGTGTTCAGTTCCATTTATAAATCTCGTTAATTAAACTCTCTCTCTTAAATATTGAAAACTGAATGTATAATTTTACAGGTTATTCATTTTTCAGTGTTTCAATTGCTCTATACACTCTGCTGCAAGGGACATGATTGGAGCGCCTGGCACAGCTCAAATGGGGTCTGAAGAGCTAATGATGGCAGCTGGGACTCAGTGTTGACTTTCTGATAGTGCTGGGTGCTGACAGTAGTCCTACTTAATAGAGAATTCCCATTAGAGTATTCAGAGCTCATGGGGCTTCATATCGGCAACTTACTCAAACGGTGCTGTATTTGCAACTACTGCATGTTTGCAATTTTTCAGAATTTTATCTTATTTACTTATTGTTTTATGGTACTTACTTTTTTTTTTTTTTTTTTTTTTTTTGAGACGGAGTTTTGCTCTTGTTGCCCAGGCTGGAGTGCAATGGTGCGATCTCGGCTCACTGCAACTTCCACCTCCCAGATTCAAGCCATTCTCCTGCCTCAGCCTCCCAAGTAGCTGGGATTACAGGCACCCGCCACCATGCCCAGATAATTTTTGGGCTTTCAGTAGAGACAGGGTTTCACCATGTTGGCCAGGCTGGTTTTGAACTCCTGACCTCATGATCCACCTGCCTTGGCCTCCCAAAGTGTTGGTATTACAGGCATGAGCCACTGCGCCCGGCCGACACAAACCTTCTGAAAGGTCAGAAGGTTCTGCAGAACTGCAGGGGAGAAAAGCTGAAGGCAGCTGTTCTATAACCTTGAGGCAGAGGGCAAGGAGTAGGTTCAAGGGAGTGTAGGGGAATTTATCTCAAACAGCCTTGCTTACTTATATGGGCACAACTGACTTTTGATCATCTGAGCTGGAGTTTCCCTGAAAGGGGAACAGTCAGTGTGAATTACCCACAGGTTGTGTTTGCTCCAGGTTTTCGGCATTGTGCATGCACTGAATAAAAGCACGCAGCTCCAGCTTCTCGGGGCTGCTCTCCGGCTGCTCGAGCCAGGCAGTCACGCTGCTGCTCTTACACTGCGTACCTGTGTCTGAGGACTCATTTCACCCGTCGGCCAGGGTCTGCTGGGCAGACCTAGCACTGGAGTGTAGTGGCTCCATCATGGCTCACTGCAGCCTTGAGCTCTGGGGCTCAAGCGATCTTCCCACCTCAGCTTCCTGAGCAGCTGGGATTACAGGTGTGTATGAACAAAAGTTTTTTTACATTTTTTGTAGAGATGGGGCGTCACTGTGTTGCCCAGGCTGGTCTTAAACTCCTGGGCTCAAATGATCCTCCCACCTTGGCCTCCCAAAGTGCTAAGATTGCAGGCATGAGACACCCTCACCCGGCCAGCATACATAAAAAGGGATGAATGGGTACCTCATCCCTTTTTATGGCTGAGTGATATTCGATTGTATGAATATGCCACAGTTTGTTACACATTCAGCAGCTGATGGAGAAGGGGGGTCAATAGGATCTCCCCAAATTTGCCATGTTGGCATGAGGATTACTTGGAGCTAAAGACACTTGAGAAATAGTAGATCCAAGAAGAGCATTCTTATCTCCCCTTTCCTTCCTGAAACTGGAGATCAAGCCTGGGCACGGTGGCTCAGGCCTGTATTCCCAGCACTTTGGGAAGCCAAGGCAGGTGGATCCCCTGAGGTCAGGAGTTCAAGACCAGCCTGGCCAACATGGCGAAACCCTGTCTCTACTAAAACTACAAAAATTTAGCTGGGCACGGTGGTGGACACCTATAATCCCAGCTACTCTGGAGACTGAGGAAGGAGAATTGCTTGAACCTGGGAGGTTGAGGTTGCAGTGAGCTGAGATCACACCACTGCACTCCAGCCTGGCGACAGAGCAAGACTACATCTCAAAAAAAAAACAAAAAACAAAAACCAAAAACCAAACACCCATGTGGAGGATGCCCTCCTGGTACCAGGAGAAAAGAAATATTCTTCAAAGGGGATGGGCAGCCATGAGAGTGATGTACCCGCAGACCTTGTTCAAATAATGCTTGTCTTCCTTGAGCCTGCCCGCATCGTTCAGTCACGTTCCCACTCATCTCGTTCAACCTCACATGAAAGCATTCAGGTTTTGCCGCTGTTTTGGGTGTTTGTTTTCTTATGAATTCTCCCAGGTCTTGAAAAACTTACATTCAATGTATGCTTTTCTCCTGTTCATCTGTGTTATGCCTTTTTTTTTTTTTTTTGAGACAGAGTTTCGCTCTTGTTACCCAGGCTGGAGTGCAATGGCGTGATCTCGGCTCACTGCAACCTCCGCCTCCTGGGTTCAGGCAATTCTCCTGCCTCAGCCTCCTGAGTAGCTGGGATTACAGGCACGCGCCACCATGCCCAGCTAATTTTTGTATTTTTAGTAGAGATGGTATTTCACCTTGTTGACCAGGATGGTCTCAATCTCTTGACCTTGTGATCCACTCTCCTTGGCCTCCCAAAGTGCTGGGATTATAGGCGTGAGCCACTGCACCCAGCCTGCCTTTTTTTTTTCTTTTTTAATGGAGTTTCGCTCTTGTTTCCCAGGCTGGAATGCAATGGCCTGATCTCCGCTCACTGCAACCTCCGCCTCCTGGGTTCAAGCAATTCTCCCACCTCAGCCTCCTGAGTAGCTGGGACTACAGGCGTATGTCACCACACCTGGCTAATTTTTGTATTTTTAGTAGAGTCAAGGTTTCACCATGTTGTCCAGGCCAGTCTCGAACTCCCAACCTCAGGAGATCCACCTACTTTGGCCTCCCAAAGTGCTGGGATTACATGTGTGAGCCACCACACCTGGTGTTCTTATGCCAGCTATATACTCAGGCCCACTCGAGACCCTCGGAGGGGAGAGGTAAAGTTTTCTTCCCCTGTAAAGGACATTTGAGTTGTTCCCACTGTTAGGCTCTTATGAATAATGAAGGCTTCTGTGAACAGTTTGTTTAAATATTTAGCATGAACATGTTTTTATTCCCCTTGGGTATATACGTAGGAGTAGAATGGCTGGGTCCCAACTGTAACTTATGTCACACTTTCCTCCCTTATTCAACAGTCAATAGAGCTTGGTAAATTTCCTCTGGCTGTCCTGTCCTTCTATTTGAATTTGGAAGATCCTCCACTCTTTGCTTTATATGACATTGACTCTTACTCCCAACTATGGCCAGGCGCAGTGGCTCACGCCTATAATCCCAGCACTTTGGGAGGCGGAGGCAGGTGGATTGCCTGAGGTCAGGTATTCAAGACCAGCTTGGCCAACATGGTGAAACCCTGTCTCTACTAAAAATACAAAAAGTTAGCCTGGTGTAGTGATGCACACCTGTAATCTCAGATACTCAGGAGGCTGAGGCAAGAGAATCACTTGAACCCCGGAGGCGGAGGTTGCAGTGAGCCGAGATTGCACCATTGCACTCTAGCCTGAGTGACAGAGTGAGACCTTGTGTCGAAAAAAAGGAAGTAATGGGACCCTCATTCAATTAAGATTCATAGTCTGTGGCAAGACAGAACGCCCTAGAAGGGGAGCGGTGGCTTTCGCCTCTCATAGTGGTGGCTATGAAAGGCTAAGGTAGGAGGATTATTTGAGACCAAGAGTTCAAGACCAGCCTGGGCAACATAGCAAGAACCCATCTCTAGAAGAAATAAAAAGCTGGACATGGCGAGGCATGATGGCTCATGCCTGTAATGCCAGCCTTTTGGAGGTGAGGCAGGTGGGTCACCTGAGGTCAGAAGTTTAAGATCATCCTGGCCAACACGGCAAAACCCCATCTCTACTAAAAACATAAAAATTGGCCAGGTATGGTGGTGTGCGCCGGTAGTCTCGGCTCACCGCAACCTCCGCCTCCTGGGTTCAGGCAATTCTGCCTCAGCCTCCTGAGTAGCTGGGATTACAGGCACGCGCCACCATGCCCAGCTAATTTTTGTATTTTTAGTAGGAGGCCAAGGTGGGCAGATCACCTGAGGTTTTGGAGTTCAAGACCAGCCTGACCAACATGGTGAAACCCTGTCTTAAAACAAAAAAACAGAGTTTTGCTTTTGTTGCCCAGGCTGGAGTGCAGTGGTGCAATCTCGGCTCACCACTCGAGAGGCTGAAGCGGGAGAATCACTTGAACCCGGGAGGCAGAGGTTGCAGTGAACTGAGATCCTACACTCCAGCCAGCCTGGGTATCAGAGAGAGACCTTGTCGCAAAAAAAAAAAAATCCCCTACTTAGGAAAGATGGATTAATCCCTTCTGTCTGTCCACAGGCTCTCATTTTCTGCTTAGGACTTCTCCAAAAGTGGAAGAAGCAAAAACTTGTCATTCTGAAACGTCTTTATTATTTTTCTAAGGCTGCAGCCTCGGCCACCCGCAATCTGCCTTCTCGGGCGCAGCAAGTGACAGCATGGGTAGACACTTTGTTACCGAGTACCGAGAGTAGCCAGCTTTCCACCCTGCAACACGTGAGTCTTTTTATCGGCCTCTCCTCCGGCTCCTCCAGCCGCACCCATTTTCAGTTCCGCTGCTGTATCTCAACACTTCTCCCGTGGTCAGGCTTGGGGTTCCCGGTTGCTGGCAACAGAAGCCTCCTCAGCTAGTTGACAGAGATTACTGGGGGATATTGATAGCTTACAGGATTTTCAGAGGACCAGGAAATAAGCCTCCATGTTGCAAAGCTTGAGGGTTGATGCAGAGAGCAATCCCTGGCCACAGCTTCCTAGGCTGTTTAGAAAAAAACAAGTATCTCCATCACCAAACTAGCCAGAGGGCCCATCTCCCTCCCTCACTTTCACCATTTTTTTTTTTAAGACAGTTTTGGCCGGGTGTGGTGGCTCACGCCTGTAATCCAAGCACTTTGGAGGCCAAGGTGGGCGGATCACCTGAGGTTGGGAGTTCAAGACCAGGCTGACCAACATGGTGAAACCCCGTCTTAAAAAAAAAAAAAAAAAAGACAGAGTTTTGCTTTTGTTGCCCAGGCTGGAGTGCAGTGGTGCACTCTCGGCTCACCACAACCTCCTCCTCCCAGGTTCAAGCGATTCTCCTGCCTCAGCCTCCCAAGTAGCTGGGATTACAATGCGCCACCACGCCAGCTAATTTTGTGTTTTTAGTAGAGATGGGGTTTCTCCATGTCAATCAGGCTGGTCTTGAACTCCTAACCTCAGGTGATCCGTCCGCCTCCACCTCCCAAAGTGCTGGGATTACAGGCATGAGCCACCGTACCTGGCACGTTCACTTTCTAAGTTTTGCACAGGGTGGAGTGCAGTGACTCCCACCTGTAATCCCAGCACTTTGGAAAGCTGAACTGGGAAGACTGCTTGAGGCCAGGAGTTTGAGACCAGCCTGGGCAGCACAGCAAGGCCCCCGTCTCTACAAACAAATAAATAAAAGTAAAACAAAAAATGAGCCAGTTGTCGGCTGGGCATGGTGGCTCACACCTGTAATCCTAGCAATTTGGGCGGCTGAGGCAGGAGGATCACTTGAACCTGGGCTGTGATCTTGTGAGGCAAGATCACACCACTGCACTCCAAGCTGGGTGACAGAGTGAGATCCTGTCTCAAAAAGAAAGAAAGAAAGAAAGAAAGAGAAAACTAGCCAAGTGTGGCGGCACAATCATTGTCCTATGGAGAACTCCAGAGACTGAGAACATCACTTCATCCCAGGAGTTCTAGGCTGCAGTGAGCTATGATGGTGCCACTGCACTCCAGGCTAGGCAACAGAGCAAAACCACAGAGCAAGGCCATATTCCTTCCTTCCTTCCTTCCTTCCTTCTCCCTCTCCCCTCCCCTCCCCTCCCCTCCCCTCCCCTCCCCTCCCCTCCCCTCCCCTCCCCTCCCCTCCCCCCCCCTCCCCTCCCCTCCTCTCCTCTCCTCTCCTCTCCTCTCCTGTCCTCTCCTCTCTCTCCTTCTTTTAGACAGGGTCTCACTTTGTCCCCCAGGCTAGACTGCAGTGGCACAATCTCAGTTCACTGCAACCTCCACCTTCTGTGTTCAAGTGATTCTTGTGCCTCAGCCTCCCCAGTAGCTGGGATTACAGGTTCGTGTCACCATGCCAGGCTAACTTTTTGTATTTTAGTAGAGACAGGGTCTTGCCATGTGGCCTAGGCTGGTCTCAAACTCCTGAGCTCAGGCAATCTGCCCGCCTCGGCCTCCCAGAGTGCTAGGATTTCAGGCGTGAGCCATGGTGCCCGGCCATGGACAACATCTTAAAAAAAATTTCTTTTCAAGGGTGCAAACTTGGCTTGCGGAAACCCAGTCCTATGTGGATCTAGCTGCAAATAACTCTGGGAAATGTAGTTTTTAACTTCCAAATGCAAGAAAGTAGGCCAGACCAGGTGTGGAGGTTCACACCTGTAATCCCAACATTTTCGGAGGCCGAGGCAGGAGGATCCTTGAATTCTAGAGTTTGAGACCAGCCTGGGCCACATAGTGAGACATCATCTCTACTAAAATAAATTAAAAAAAAAATTAACGGGTGTGGTGGCACAGGCCTGTAGTCCCAGCCACTGTAGGGGCAGAGGCAAGAGGATCATGTCAGCCCAGGAGGTTGACGCTGCAGTCATGCATGGGTGACAGAGCAAGGCACTGCCTCAAAAAAAAAAAAGGCCAGCCAGGGAGTGAGTTAGCAGCTGAGTAAACCAGTCTTCAGCGGTGCTTACCAAATTACTAGGGAAGATATACTTAGTTACATAGTAGGTAAATGTCTTTAACTGTGGGAACAGTTAGCATTCACTAAAAAGATTCTTAAGTGTATCATTTTCATCACTGGAATGTTAGTATATAAAACCAAAGCAGTCCCTGAAGTATCTTCACTGTGTATAAAAAAATCAGCAAAACCACGGGAGTCGGTGGCTCACACCTGTAATCCCAGCACTTTTGAAGGCTGAGGTGGGTGGATCACTTGAGCTCAGGAGTTCGAGACCAACATGGTGAAACCCCATCTCTACTAAAAATACAAAAATTAGTCAGGAGTGGGATTATAATCCCAGCTACTAGGTAGGCGAGGCAGGAGAATTGCTTGAACCTGGGAGGTGGAGGTTGCAGTGAGCTGAGCTCAAGCCACTGCACTCCAACCTTTGCAAGAGAGCGAGACTGTTTCCAAAAAAAATAAAAACAACAACAAAAAAAACAGGCCAGATTTGATGGCTCACGCCTGTAATCCCAGCACTTTGGGAGGCCGAGGCGGGCAGATCACAAAGTCAGGAGATCAAGATCATCCTGGCCAACATGGTGAAACCCCGTCTCTACTAAAAAATACAAAAATTAGCTGGGTGTGGCGGCATACGCCTGTGGTCCCAGCTACTCCGGAGGCTGAGGCAGGAGAACTGCTTGAACCCGGGAAGGGGAGGTTGCGGTGAGCCGAGATTGCTCCACTGCACTCCAGCCTGGTGCCTGGTGACAGATCGAGACTCTGTCTCAAAAAAACAAAAATAAAAACAAAGTAAAAACCCAACAATAACCCAAAACATCACCAATAAAGTGACATTGACAGAACTGGGGGTTTTATATCCCTTCAAACACTTAGTGTGCAATTAGTAACTTTTCACCTAAATTATATCCTGAAAGAGGCCTAAAGTCAGAAAAATCAGTCTGTCCCCACCTCTTTTCTCATTTTCACAGCAAATGAACCTTTTTCTTTCTCTTTTCTTTTTTTTTTTTTTTTGAGACAGAGTCTTGCTCTGTCTCCCAGGCTGGAGTGCAGAGTCATGATCTTAGCTCCCTGCAACCTCCACCTCCTAGGTTCAAGTGATTCTCTTGCCTCAGCCTCTCAAGGAGCTGAGACTACAGGTATGAGCCGCCACGCCTGGCTAATTTTTGCATTTTTTTTTTGAGACGGAGTTTCGCTGTTGTTACCCAGACTGGAGTGCAATGGCACGATCTCGGCTCACCGCAACCTCCGCCTTCTGGGTTCAAGCAATTTTCCTGCCTCAGCCTCCCGAGTAGCTGGGACTACAGGCGCGCACCACCATGCCCAGCTAATTTTTGTATTTTTAGTAGAGACGGGGTTTCACCTTGTTGACCAGGATGGTCTCGATCTCTTGACCTTGTGATCCACCTGCCTCGGCCTCCCAAAGTGCTGGGATTATAGGCGTGAGCCACCACGCCCGGCCCTAATTTTTGCATTTTTAAGTAGAGATGGGGTTTCATCACATTGGCCTGGCTGGTCTTGTACTCCTGACATGAGGTTGATCTGCCTGCCTCAGCCTCCCAAAGTGCTGGGATTACAGGCGCGAGCCACCGAGCCCGGCCTGAACCCCCCCACTTTTTTTTTTTGAGACAGGATCTCACTCTCTTGCCCAGGCTAGAGTGCAGTGGTGTGCTCTCGACTCTCTGCAGCCTCGACCTCCAGGGCTCAGGTGATCCTCCTGCCTTAGCCTCCCGAGTAGCTAGGACTACAGCCACACACCACCACAATGGATCAGTGGAAACTCTGTGGCTACTAACTGCTCAGGAATGACAGTGGCTTCCTATGGCAGAAGGAGCAGTGACTGTTTCACCAGGAAACTTGACTGGGGAGGTGGTTACACTGGTGACTACATGTGTCAAAACTCATTGAATTATTCCGTTAAAATCTGAACCTTTGGCTGGGTACAGGAGCTCACACCTATGATCCTAGCAGTTTGGGAGGCCAAGGCAAGTGGATCACTTGAGCCCAGGAGTTTGAGACTAGCCTGGGCAACATAGTAAGACCTCCTCTCTAGGAAAAAAACAAAAAACAAAAAAGAGCTGGGTGCGATGGTATCCACCTGTAGTCCAAGCTACTCCAGAGGCGGGAGGGTCAGTGAGCCCAGGAGCGCAAGGCTGCAGTGAGTCATGATGACACACAGGGCAAAACCCTGTCTCAAAAAAAAGAAAGAAAGAAAGAAAGAAAAAAAACCAGGCCAGGCACAGTAACTCACACCTGTGATCCCAGTGCTTTGGGAGGCCAAGGCAGGTGGATCAACGAGGTCAAGAGATCCAGACCATCCTGGCCAACATGGTGAAATCCCGTCTCTACTAGAAATACAAAAATTAGCTGGGAGTGGTGACATGCGCCTGTAATCCCAGCTACTCAGGAGGCAGAGGCAGGAGAAGAGTTTGAAGGGGGAGGCAGAGGTTGCAGTGAGTCAAGATCACACCGCTGCACTCCAGCCTGGTGACAGAGCAAGACTCCGTCTAAAAAAAAAAAAAAAAAAAAATTGCACAACTAATGAACTAATGAGAAAGATACCACAATTAAATAAGAACCCACCGAGGGCTGGGTATGGTGGCTCATGCCTATAATCCTAGCACTTTGGGAGGCTGAGGTGGGTGGATCACTTGAGGTCAGGAGACGGAGACCAGCCTGTCCAACATGGAGTAACCCCATCTCTACTAAAAATACGAAAGTTAGCTGGGCATGGTGGTGAGCACCTGTAATCCTAGTTATTTGGGAGGCTGAGGTAGGAGAATCACTTGAACCCAGGAGGCAGAGGTTGCAGTGAGCCAAGATCGTACCACTGCACTCCAGCCTGGACAACAGAGCGAGACTCTGTCTAAAAAAAAACCATCTAGGATGCAGATCTGTTACCAGTTACCAGAAAGCAGTCAGGACTCCAAGCTGATAACAGAGTGAACACAAACCCTTGGCCAGTCAGCAAAGGCACGTTGGGACTTGCAGGTTGACTGCATGTGAAGTTACATCCAGCCACAGTAAAGCAATCGCTAAAAAGCTGGCACACAGCATGGCATGAGGCATCAGTAATGTGAGGAGTGTCTTCTTTTTTTTTTTTTTGATGGAGTTTTCCTCTTGTTGCCCAGGCTGGAGTACAATGTCTCCATCTTGGCTCACTGCAACCTCTGCCTCCCGAGTTCAAGCAATTCTCCTGCCTTGGCCTCCATAGTAGCTGGGATTACAGGAGCCCATCACCACGCCTGGCTAACTTTGTATTTTTGGTAGAGACAGGGTTTCTCCACGTTGGCCAGGCTGGTCTTCAACTCCCAACCTCAGGTGATTCACCCACCTCGGCCTCCCATAGTGCTGGGATTATAGGCGTGAGCCACCATGCCCGGCCAAGGAGTGTCTTCTTTAGAATGGTGAATAATGTTAGAAAGATGGAGTCCACCATTCACGGGAACATTCTTGGGGACTAACTGAGCTGGTAGTGTGATCATGTGACACCCTGTGTCCTCTCTGTGCCCATGATGTGTCCTTGGCACAGAGACTCCTCTGGAGCTCAGGGCCTGGCCACTTCCTTGGCTGAAAGGCTGTCCCTATCTAAGCCTCAGTTTTCTCCCCTGCAGAATGGGGGTGCTTGCAGTCCTCACCAAAATGCAACTGCCAGCCTCCCTCTCTGAGTTCACGTTCCCAGGAACTGGCCCCCAGCTTGTTGCCTTGAGCGCGTGGGGAGGGGTTCAGGGGGTGGGGGCCTGGGACACAGAGGGTGGAGGATGGTTCTGGGTCTGGTGTCTCCACCCAAACTTTTCACTGCCAACCTGCCTCTGCCCAGACCTCTCAGCAGACTGCTGGGTGGGGCAGAAGTCAGGTGGAGGGTAGAAGAGGTCCAGGAGGGCTGCTGGGCTGCTAAGAGTGGTTTCTTTTTTCTTTTTTTGAGATGGAATCTCACTCTGGCCCCCAGGCTGGAGTCCAGTGGCATGATCTCGGCTCACTATAACCTCAGCCTCCCAGGTTCAAGCAATTATCTGCCTCAGCCTCCAGAGTAGCTGGGATCACAGGCGTACGCCAACACGCCCAGCTAATTTTTTGTATTTTTAGTAGAGACAGGGTTTCACCACATTGGCCAGGCTGGGTTGAACTCCTGATGGTGTGATCCACCCGCCTTGGCCTCCCAAAGTGCTGGGATTACAGGCATGAACCACCACGCCCAGCATCTTTTATTTTTTTGAGATGGAGTCTCTCTCTGTCACCCAGGCTTGAGTGCATTGGTGTGATCTTGGCTCACTGCAACCTTTGCCACCCCAGCTCGAGCAATTCTCCTGCATCAGCCTCCCAGGTAGCTGGGATTACAGGTGCCCATCACCAAGACTGGCTACTTTTCTTTTTTTTTTTTTTTTTGAGACAGAGTTTCGCTCTTGTTACCCAGGCTGGAGTGCAATGGTGCGATCTCGGCTCACCGCAACCTCCGCCTCCTGGATTCAGGCAATTCTCCTGCCTCAGCCTCCTGAGTAGCTGGGATTACAGGCACGCGCCACCATGCCCAGCTAATTTTTTGTATCTTTAGTAGAGACGGGGTTTCGCCATGTTGACCAGGATGGTCTCGATATCTTGACCTTATGATCCACCCGCCTCGGCCTCCCAAAGTGCTGGGATTACAGGCTTGAGCCGTCGCGCCCGGCCTAATTTTCTATATTTTTTTAGTAGAGAAGTAGTTTCACCATGTTGGCCAGGCTGGTCTCGAACTCCTGACCTCAAGCGATCTGCCCGCCTTGGCCTCCAAAAGTGTTGGAACTACAGGCATCAGCCACCACGCCCAGCCAAGAGTAGTTTCTGTTCAGCTCCCACACCATCCCTGCCTGCCAGAAACATCTTTCAGTCCTGCCTGCCCCTCCCCCAATCTATTTTCCCAACCCTGGATTCTCTTCCAGAGTCTTGGGCCCAAGGGGGCTATATCAGGGCTGGCAGAGGGTCCTCACTTTGCTGTGTTTTGGGTCTGGGTGGTGATGGGGGCCTGGGCCACCCACCACCATAAAACCCGCCTCATCCTGACCAGTAAGTTTGGTGGGATGATGGTAACAGTACTAGAAGGAGGAACAAGAGAGACTTGAAGGAGAGAAGTGAGAGGAATACACCATAGACAGTTAGAGACAGAGACGGACAGGGCGAGGCAGCCAGCCCCACAGACAGAACCTGCAGGAGAGGCGCAGCCAGAGGTGGGGGCAGAGGGTCCTGCATGGCTTGTGGAAAACTGCTTCCCGTCCCAGACCCAGCCTCCTCCTCTGTACAATGGGGGTGACCCAGATTCCTCCCTATTAGAATTATGGGGGTACAGAGCCAGGTGCAGTGGCTCACGCCTGTAATCCCAGCACATCGGGAGGCTGAAGTGGGTGGATCACTTGAGGTCAGGAGTTAGGGACCAGCCTGACCTACATGGAGAAACCCCATCTCTACTAAGAATACAAAATTAGCCAGGCGTGGTGGTGGGTGCCTGTAATCTCAGCTACTCAGGAGGCTGAGACAGGAGAATCACTTGAACCCGGGAGGTTGAGGTTGCAGTGAGCCGAGATCATGCCATTGTACTCCAGCCTGGGCAAGAGAGCAAGATTCCTTCACAAAATTAAAAAAAATTATGGGGGTGCAATCGGTGATCTCCTGCATATCCTGTGCAACCCAGAGGCCTAGGTAATGACAGGGGTAGTCCTAGTGGCTCCGTTCCTTTCACCCCTCCTCACTGAGGACTTCCCACGTGCTGTGCAGACTGCAGGACCTGGGGTGCAGCGCTGAGTGGACCAGGCAGCGCCCCCAGCCCCGACTCTGTGAAGCCACCCTGTCTGTCACTATCGCTGCTGTTGTGGCTGCATTTCCCTTACAGATGTGGAAGCTGGGATTTCAGCGCGGACACCCCCGGTCCAGGTGCAGGAGGTTCTCAGCTGGAGGGAAGGGTCTGGAGTTCCCACCCAGCTTGGCTTCTCAGGACCCATCATGTCTGTGTATAAAATGGGATAGAGGCTCTTTGTGTGCCAGGCAGCGGGAAGACAGGGCTGGAGGGGCGGTGGCACAAGGAGCCTTCTCTGCTGTGTTTATTTTTATTAAAGGGTCCCGCTTATTATCAGCTCCTAGGAGAGGGGCAGTGAACATGGGCCCTGGGTGGTGGAGGGGATCAGGGCTCCCAGGAAGAGGCGCCACTCCCGCCTCACCAGCCTTGCCCCAGGGCCAGGGTCTGTGCCAGGTGTGGGTGGTGGGTGGGAAGGGGTGGGGTGAGTCATCAGGACCAGCCCCGCCCTACTTGTACTTAAGGTCCCCAGCAGTCCCCACCACCACAGCTGCCTGACCCTGTCCCAGCCATGTCCGTGAGTGCTCCAGGGGCCCAGGGTGGGGCCATGGAGGGAGGGGACTGGGGGCTCCCATTTCAAGGGAGCAAGTGGGCAGTGGGTGCACTGTGGGTGGTCCCGGGCTGTGGCCTCTGGGTGGCCCCCGATCCTGATTGTCCCCTCTCCCTCTTCGTGGCTTCCTCTGGGTCCCTCTTTGAGCATGTTCCTGTTTTCCTTTGTTGCTCTCTCCATCTCTCTCCCTGTCTATTTCTGGTCTCTTTCCTGCCTCTCTGCGCCCCTTTTCTCTCCCACTGATTTCTGCCAGTCTCAGTCATGGTCGGCTCCTCTGAGGGGTGACCCACCTTCTCTGCCTCCCTCCCTCTGTCTCACCGGCTCACAGTGGCCCTCAAACCCCATTCTTGCAGAACGTCCCCCACAAGACCTCGCTGCCCGAGGGCATCCGCCCTGGCACGGTGCTGAGAATTTGTGGCGTGGTTCCTCCCAATGCCAGCAGGTGAGGCCCCAGGCCCTAGGAGTAAAGAGTGAAGGTCCCAGGCTCAGCTGACCCCCAATTCTTGCAGTCCAGAAATAGGGGCCCTGGGCCATCTGTACCCACCAGGCTAGGAGTCCCATGTCATATCTGTCCTCAAATCTGACATATTCGATTATTTGCCCCATGAATTTGTGGCTGAGGTCCCTAAGTTTCCCTAAGAATTTGGGGGTCCTGGGCAATCTCAGGGTTCCTAGATATATTCCTGTGACTTCCATGTCTGGGTCCCGGGGAACTCTGGAAATATTCCGAGCCCTGGAGACACCCTGGACCCTGGGAGTCCTTGCCAAGTCATCCTTTGCTTCCCGGCTGAGGAACTTTGGGCCTTCTGGATTCTGGGGTACCCTGGAAATACTGGGGTTCCTGGTATTATTCTTTGTCATGTAGCACCTGAGGGTTCCCTGGGCCAACACCAAGACCTCCTGGGCAGTTCCCAGGCTCTTTGGAAATGAGGGCGCCCTGCCCTAAGGGTAGTGACTTTGGTCTGAGTGGGTTCCTGCCAAGGGCCTCATGACATTTTGGCTGCCCTGGGAATCTGAGCTCCTTGGCCATTAGTTGGCCACTTCTTCTATGGTGTGCTTCCCTGTCTTCAGGTCCCTGTCAATTTGGGGGTGCTCTGGGAATGGGGAGTCCCAGCCCATTAGCCCTTCACTCTGGTCTGGTGGGTGGTTGTTCACTCATTTTTTTTGTGTAAGATGGGGTCTTGCTATGTTGCCCAGACTGGTCTTTAACTTCTGGGCTAAAGTGATCCTCCCTTCTCCACCTCCCAGAGTGCTGGGATTATAGGGTGAGCCACTGCACCCAGCCACCAGTTCATTTACTTATTCATTCGAAGTAATTGTAGACATCAGTATCCCTCACCCATCAGCATTTCTTGGTCAGGGTGGTTTCTGAGCCCTAACGGCCACCATCCCCCACTTCCAGGTTCCATGTAAACCTGCTGTGCGGGGAAGAGCAGGGCTCCGACGCGGTTCTGCATTTCAACCCCCGGCTGGACACCTCCGAGGTGGTCTTCAACAGCCTGGAGCAAGGCTCCTGGGGCCGCGAGGAGCGCGGGCAGGGCGTTCCCTTCCAGCGCGGGCAGCCCTTCGAGGTGCTCATCATCGCGTCCGACGACGGCTTCAAGGTGCGTCTCTGCGACAGGGGCATCGACGCCGAGACCTAGGTCCCTGGAGCAGAGGGTTCCGCGCAGCACCGGGACAGAGAAAAGGCCAGGAGGGCGGAGGGGTGGAGGAGGCGCGGCCAAGGCGGGACCGGCGCGTCTCCAGAACCCCTCTCTCTCGCCTAAGCAACTCCCACCCGGGCCCCAGGGGCGGCGAGAAAGCCAGGTCAGGACGAGGCGAGCCCCAGCCGGGTACCCAAGGGGTGGGCGCCGTAGCGCAAAGCCGTGGCCCAGACTCGCCATCCCCCACCCTACTCCCGGTTCCTTGTGCCTGAGGTCCGGGCTCCGAGGCAGGGGGAGGGATGGCTTGGAGGCCGCGCTCAGGAACTCGTCCTAGCAAGGATGGCGGTGGGGAGGCGGCAAATCCCCCACCACCCAGGCCTTACGCGAGTTCACCTCCCTCCTCTGCGTTTTCATAGACGGTAATGGTCTCGGAAATAAGAATGTCCATTACCAGCACTAAAAAAGCCGTTTTATGCTGTGCCACACAGTAAACTGGTTTGATCCTGACGACCAGAGTCAGAACAGCCCCATTTTCCCAGTGGGGAAACTGAGGCCCAGAGGGGGTGAGTGATTTCCCCAGGGCCACCCAGAACGGGCCTCCGGAATCCTCACCAGCGACCCTCCCCTACAGGCCGTGGTCGGGGACGCCCAGTACCACCACTTCCGCCACCGCCTGCCGCTGGCGCGCGTGCGCCTGGTGGAGGTGGGCGGGGACGTGCAGCTGGACTCGGTGAAGATCTTCTGAGCAGGCGCCCAGGCGGGCCCGGGGCCTTGGAAGGCAAATAAAGCGTGAACGCGAAGCGCGTCTGTGTCTGTGTCAAGTTCACTGAGATGAGCAAACTGAGGCCCAGAGAGGCCAAGATACTGGCTGCGGGCCACACAGCCAATCCGAGGCGGGAGACGGGCTTCGAACCTGCGTGTTCTTAGGACACATTTTGTCTACCAAGATCTGAGGGTCGCCATCTGGGAGGGAGTGGGCCTGGGGCGTGTCCTGATACAGCATTTCTGTAAAGCCAGCCAGGCGGGAATGCGGTGGGCGGATCTGTTGGCGTTAGGGGCGCTGAGGTGCTCACCGCAGGTCTCGGTGCCCTCACCGCAGATCTAAGGGGCGCCAACATGGGTCCATCCGCAAAGGGGGCCAATGAATCCCACCTTTCTGGTCACCTGTGGACCCCAATTGTACGCGTGGAAAGCGTGTTATCCCCGGGTCCCTTCTCCCCTTGCCCTTCATCTCTCCCACCCTCTTCTCTCCTGGCCTCCCGCCCCCAGAGTCGTCCCGGGTGGGGCTGAGCAGCCCGAAGGGCGTCTCCCGGCTCTGGCTGTTCCCGGAGTCCGGACAGGTACCCGCCTGCGCAGCCTCAGGGCAGACGCGATGGCAGCGGCCCGGGCTGTGCGGCGCAGCGGGAGGACTCGAAGGGCGGCGCGGGGTTTCCGTGGCGCAGCGAGCCACATTCCCACGTGCCCTCCGCCCTCCCCGACGGCCCGACCCTGGCCCAGCCCTGGTCACTGTGACGGGAGGGGAAGCGGGCTCCAAGTGCAGCCCCGGCCTCAGTCAGTGTCACTTTCCAGGTTCAGGGCGTCGGTGGTGTTCCCCTAATGGCGGGGTTGGGGTGGGAGGGGCTGGGAGCCCTGTGCGCCCCGAGCCGAGTCTGCACCCTCGCCCTGCAGCGGCGGCAGGTCTCAGCCGGAGACCGAGGAGCCGGGCCGGGGCTGAGTCGCTCCCGAACCTTCGTCCTGAGCCACGCCTTGGTGGGGCGCGCCGGGCGTGGGCCCCGATCCTCCGACCCCCTGGCGGCCGCCGCCCACATTGCAGCCTGGACGCTCGGGTGGTTCCTGGCCTGGCCTGAATCTGATCCTGGAGTGGGGTGGGGACGCCAGGTTCGCCTTGGGGCCCAGGCGTGTGCAGGACCCGGGGTTTTCGGCCCCTGCGACCCTCTGGCTGGGCGGCCTCTTCCTGCGCCTGGCCCTGGATCCAGTGGGTGGCAGTCAAAAGGGAGCCCCGCTCAGGTGAGGAGGCCTGGGAGAGGCCTAGTCCTCCGGGCTCCTGCTTGAATGAGTTCACTTTTTTTTTTTTTAATTATAAAGACAGCATTTCACCATATTGGTCAAGCTGGTCTTGAACTCCCGACCTCCGGCGATTCGCCCGCCTTGGCCTCCAAAGTGCTTGGATTATAGGCGTGAGACATCACGCCTGGCCTAAGTTCACTTTTATTTCGTTTGGTTTCAAAATACTAAATATGTTTTTTTTTTCGTAAAGATAACATATGTGCCGGGCTCGGTGGCATGTACCTGTAGTCCAGCTACTCGGGAGGCTGAGGTGGGAGGATCGCTTGAGCCCAGGAGTTGTGGGCTATAGTGCGCTATGCCGATCGAGTGTCTGTACTAATTCAGCATCAATACGGTGACCTCCGGGGAGCGGTGGATCACCCGGCGCAGGTCAGAAATGGAGCAGGTCAGTAATAGGATCACACCTGTGAATAGCCACTGCACTCCAGCCTGGGCAACATAGTGAGACCCCGTCTCTTAAAAGATAATAGGCCGGGCGCGGTGGCTCAAGCCTGTAATCCCAGCACTTTGGGAGGCCGAGGCGGGTGGATCACGAGGTCAAGATATCGAGACCATCCTGGTCAACATGGTGAAACCCCGTCTCTACTAAAGATACAAAAAGTTAGCTGGGCATGGTGGCGCGTGCCTGTAGTCCCGGCTACTCAAGAGGCTGAGGCAGGAGAATTGCCTGAACCCAGGAGGCGGAGGTTGCAGTGAGCCAAGATCGCGCCATTGCACTCCAGCCTGGGTAACAAGAGCGAAACTCCGTCTCAAAAAAAAATAATAAATAAATAATAATAATAATAATAATAATAATAAATGCATGTGGTACACATTTCAAAACATAGAGTGAAATGAACATATTATTGGCACAAGTGGTGAATGTGGTTGGGCCTTCGGATTAGATGGGAGTGATCCAGCCGAGTTCATGTCCCGATTTTCATGTGTCTGACAGTGGAAGTGTGGGAACCTATCCTAGTCTGTGGAAAACATAGTTAGGTATTTGAAGGTGCAGGGCACAGCCTGTTGGTGGCTGATTCACCAAAACTGGAGATTGAGCTCGGCGGGATGCCTCAGGCCTGTAATCCCAGCACTTTGGAAGGCTAACTGAGGAGCAGCCAGCCTTGATAGTATAGCAATAGCCTGACCTCTGCAAAAGATTTAAATACATAATAATGGAGATTTGTACTGTATTATTTTTGCAATGTTTGCCATTCATAAAGGCACATATAGCCCGTATGCGGTGGCTCACGCCTGTAATCCCAGCACACTTTGGGAGACTGAGGCAGGCGGATCATGAGGTCGAGATGGAGACCATCCTGGCCAACATGGTGAAACCCCTTCTTTACTAAAAATGCAAAAATTAGTCAGGCATGGTGGCACATGCCTGTAGTCCCAGCTACTCGGGAGGCTGAGGCAGGAGAATCACTTTAACCTGGGAAGCAAAGGTTATAGTGAGCCAAGATCGCATCACTGCAGTCCAGCCTGGTGACAGAGCAAGACTCTATCTCAAAATAAATAAGTGCACACATATATGCATATACATCTATCCTCTTTACTGGGAGAATACCGCGGTTTCTCTGGTCTTCATTGAATGTGTATCTTTAGGAAACCCCCTGTGGACCTCTGCACACAGGCATGTGTGGCTTTTTCCCCTCCATGCATGAATGGTAGCACCCGCCACCCACTGTACCCTGTTTTCATGACTTAGGAACGTGAGTCCCAGCAACATTCCCTGAGTTCCTACTGTGTGTAGCCCCTGTGCGAACCATTCCTTGAATCCCCAGAACAACCTTCTGAAGGAGATCCTCTGTGCTTAGTTTCCCAATGAGAAATGTGATGCCCAGGAAGGTTGAGTGACGTGGTTCAAGGTCACACACCAAGTAGATTGGGGACCCGAGTGAATGTGATTCCTCTCCTTGGGGTCTTAGCCTCTGGAAATTACATTTTGTTTGCTTCTATTTATTTATTACTATAATATATAGTAATTAAATCTATAGTATATAATTTATAGTAATAAATAATTTATTACTATAATCTATAGTAATATATAAATATAGAAAATAGTTAAATACATAAACATATAAAAATAAATAAATAAATATATTTTTTGGGTTTTTTTTGAGATGGAGTCCACTCTGTCACCCAGGCTGGAGTGCAGTGGTGTGATCTCGGCTCACTGCAGTCTCCGCCTCCTGGGTTTAGTGATTCTCCTGCCTCAGCCTCCGGAGTAGCTGGGACTACAGGCGTGCACCACCATGCCCAGCTAATTCTTTTGTATTTTTAGTAGAGACGGGGTTTTACCATGTTTGTCAGGATAGTCTCGATCTCTTGACCTCATGATCTGCCCACCTCGGCCTCCCAAAGTGCAGGGATTACACGTGTGCGCCACTGCACCCAGACCCTTTTTATATATATTTTTGGAGGCAACGTCTTGCTCTGTCTCACCCAGGCTGCAGTGCAGTGGCATGATCCCAGCTCACTGAAGACTCGACCTCCAAGGCTCAAGCAATCCTCCTTACTCAGCCTCCAGAGCACCTGGGACTACAGGCACGCACCATCATTCCTGGCTAATTTTTTTGAATTTTTTGTAGGGACAGGGTCATTCAGCCTTTGTGGGCATCACATTCCTCACTGGGACATTTCCCAATTGGGAATTCAAGGAAGGGTTGGCACAGTGACTACACACAGTAGGAACTCCTGGACTCAAGCAGTCCTCCTGCCTCAGCCTTCCAAAGTGCTAGGAACACAGGCGTGAGCCACCTCACCTAGCCTTGGTGTTTTTATTTTATTTTTGTATTATTTTTTAGTTTCAACGATAGAATTGAGCCTTAGTGTTTTTAATATCAACTTCATTGAGATGTCATTTACACACAGCAAAATTCTTCAAGTGTACAGGCCCATGAATTTTTTTTCTTTTTTGACATGGAGTCTCCCTCAGTCACCGTGCCGGAGTACAGCAGCACGATCTGTGCCCACTGCAACCTCTGCCTTCCGGGTTCAAGCGATTCTCCTGCCTCAGCCTCTTGAGTAGCTGGGATTACAGGCACGTGCCACCACGCCCAGCCAATTTTTGTATTTTTAGTAGAGACGGAGTTTCACCATGTTGGCCAGGATAGTCTCCGTCTCTTGATCTCATGATCCACCTGTCTCTGCCTCCCAAAGTGCTGGGATTACAGGCCTGAGCCACCACGCCTGGCTTATGAATTTTGACAAATACATCCCATTGTTTGGCCACCACCAGGATCAAGGTGCAGTCTAATTGTGACGCTTCTGTCACCCCTTCTGGCACCTGGGTAGCGACCACTGATCGGCTCTCAAGCTTCATAAATTAGTTTTTCCTGCTCTAAAACTTGGTAGAGTCTGGGCATGGTGGTTCATTCCTATAATCCCAGCACTTTGGGAGGCTGAGGCAGGTGGATCACCTGAGGTCAGGAGTTCAAGACCAGCCTGGCCAGCATGGTGAAGCCCTGTCTCTACTGAAAATATGAAAATTATTTGGGCATGGTGGCACACATCTCTAGTCCCAGCTACTCAGGAGGCTGAGGTAGGAGAGTCTCTTGAACCTGGGAGGTGGGGGTTGCAGTGAGCTGAGATCACAGCATTGCACTCCAGCCTGGGCGACAGAACGAGAGTCTGTCTTGAAATAAATAAATAAAACAGTAAAACTTAGGCTGGGCGTGGTGGCTCACGCCTGTAATCTCAGCACTTTGGGAGTCCAAGTGAGGCCAATCAGCTGAGTTCAGGGGTTGGAGACTAGCCTGACCAACATGCAGAAACCCTGTCTCTACTAAAAAATACAAAATTAGCTGGGCGTGGAGACACGTGCCTATAATCCCAGCTACTCGGGTGGCTGAGGCAGGAGAATCTCTTGAACCCGGGAGGCAGAGGTTGCAGTGAGCCGAGATCGTGCCATTGCACCCTAGCCCGGTCGACAACAGTGAAACTCCATCTAAAAAAAAAAATAAAATAACTTGGTAGAAAAGTATAGTACTCTTTTTGTAAAAGTCTGGCTTAGGATACATAATGCTTTAGGTTCATTCATGTGTTTTCTTCATGCTCATTTCTTTGGTTGTAATCCACTGTGTCAACATGACTTGGCTGATCCACACACCTGTCGATGTACATTGTGAGTTGCTTCCGGTGTGGTTTGCTATGGATAAAGATTGTATGAACAAGTCTTTCTGTGGGCGTAAGTTTTGATTTCTTTTGGATAAATACCCAGGAGTTGAGTTGCTGTGTCATATAAGTGTATGTTTGTTTATTTATTTATTTATTTATTTATTTATTTTGAGACGGAGTTTCGCTCTTGTTACCCAGGCTGGAGTGCAATGGCGCCATCTTGGCTCACCACAACCTCCGCCCCCTGGGTTCAGGCAATTTTCCTGCCTCAGCCTCCAGAGTAGCTGGGATTACAGGCACGCGCCACTATGCCCAGCTAATTTTTTGTATTTTTTAGTAGAGACGGAGTTTCACCATGTTGACCGGGATGGTCTCGATCTCTTGACCTCGTGATCCACCCATCTCGGCCTCCCAAAGGGTCTCTCTCTGTCACTGAGGCTGGAGTGCAGTGACACCGTCATAGCTCACTGCAGCCTCCAACTTGACTCAAGCAATCCTCCTGCCTCAGGCTCTAGAGCAGCGGAGACTATAGGTGCATGCTACCATGCCTGGATAATTTTTATTTTATTTACTTATTTATTTTTGAGATGGAGTTCTGGTCTGTCCCCCAGGCTGGAGTGCAGGCATGATCTCGGCTTACTGCAGCCTCCACCTCCTGGTTTCAAGCGATTCTCATGCCTCAGCCTCCTGAGTAGCTGGGATTGCAGGCACCCACCACCATGCCCAGCTAAGTTTTTGTGTGTTTAGTAGAGACAGGGTTTTGCCATGTTGGCCAGGTTGTTCTTGACCTCAGGTGATCCACCTGCCTTGGCCTCCCGAAGTGCTGGGATTATAGGCATGAGCCATCACGCCCAGCCTAATGTTAAAAAAATTTTTTTTTAGAGACAGGGTCTCACTGTATTGTCCAGGCTGGTCTCAAACTCTGGGGCTCAAGTGATCCTCCTGCCTCAGCCTCCCAAGCTGGCATGATTACAGGCATGAGCCACTGTGCCCCACCCAATATGCTTACCTTTGTAAGAAACTTTGAGTTTGGGATCTGCTCAGAAAAAAAAAAAAAAAAAAAAAAAGGCCGAGGCGTGGTGGCTCAAGCCTGTAATCCCAGCACTTTGGGAGGCCGAGGCGGGTGGAGCACAAGGTCAACAGATCGAGACCATCCTGGTCAACATGGTGAAACCCCATCTCTACTAAAAATACAAAAAATTAGCTGGGCATGGTGGCGCGTGCCTGTAATCCCAGCTACTCAGGAGGCTGAGGCAGGAGAATTGCTGAACCCAGGAGGCGGAGGTTGCGGTGAGCCGAGATAGTGCCATTGCACTCCAGCCTGGGTGATGAGTGAAACTCCGTCTCAAAAAAAAAAAAAAGGAAGAAAAGGCCAAACTGTTTTCCAGCAGGATGGAACCTCTCTACACTCTCCCCTGCAGTATGTGAAAGTTTCAGCCGACCTCTGTCCTTATCAATACATGGTATTGTCTGGTTTGGGGTGGGGGGTTGTTTAATTTCATCCATTCTAGTGGATGTTTATTGACATTTCATTGCTATTTTAATTTTCATTTTTCTTTAATGTTCTTGGCCATCATTTCACATGCTTGTAGCCATTCTATATCCTCTCTGGCAAATTGTCTGTTCAGATCTTTTGCTCATTTTCAATTGGATTGTTTATTTTCTTCATAATTATTGAGTTGTAAGAGCTGTTCATATTTTCTGGATATTTCCTTTGTAAAATATATGTAATATGAATATTTTCTCTCCAGTGGTTAGCTTTTTCATTTCCATTTTTATTATATATATATATTTGTTCATTTTTTTCTTTTTTTGTATTTATTATATATATATTTTTAAGACGAAGTCTCTCTCTGTTGCTCAGGCTCGCATGCAGTGGCATGATCTCGGCTCACTGCAACCTCCTCCTCCCAGGTTCAAGTGATTCTGCTGCCTCAGCCTCCCAAGTAGTTGGGATTATAGGTGCCCGCCACCATGCCCGGCTAATTTTTGTATATATATATATATATATATATATTTTTTTTTTTTTGGAGTCGGAGTTTCGCTCTTGTTACCCAGGCTGGAGTGCAATGGCGCAATCTTGGCTCACCACAACCTCCGCCTCCTAATTTTTGTATTTTTAGTAGAGAGGGGTTTCACTGTGTTGGCCAGGCTGGTCTGGAACTTCTGACTTCAGGTGATCCACCCTCCTCAGCCTCTCAAAGTGCTGGAATTACAGGCATGAGCCACACGGCGCCTGGCCGAGCCTTTTTATTTTCTTAAAGGTGTCTTCCTCCGAACAAAAGTCTGATTGTGACAATGTCCACTTTATCGGTTATTTTTTTCTGTTACGTTGTGTGCTTTTGTGACCTACTTAAATCTTTTGCTTAAGAAATCTTTGTCGGAAATATGTGTCACAAAGATTTCTTTTTATGTTTTACTGTAGAAGGTCTATAGTTTTAGCATATAAGTTTGGTTTTTAAACTTTAGTTAATTTTTTTTATTTTGAGACGGAGTTTTGCTCTTGTTACCCAGGCTGGAGTGCAATGGCGCGATCTTGGCTCACTGCAACCTCCGCATCCTGGATTCAAGCAATTCTCCTGCCTCAGCCTCCTGAGTAGCTGGGATTACAGGCACGCGCCATCATGCCCAGCTAATTTTTGTATTTTTAGTAGAGACGGGGTTTCACCTTGTTGACCAGGATGGTCTTGATCTCTCAACCTCGTGATCCACCCGCCTTGGCCTCCCAAAGTGCTGGGATTATAGGCGTGAGCCACCGCGCCTGGCGAATTTTTTTTTTAGATGGAGTTTTGCTCTTGTTACCCAGGCTGGAGTGCAACGGCGTGATCTCGGCTCACTGCAACCTCCGCCTCCGGGGTTTAAGTGATTCTCCTTCCTCAGCCTACTGAGTAGCTAGGATTACAGGCATGCGCCATCACACGGACTAAGTTTTGTATTTTTAGTAGAGACAGGGATTCTCCATGTTGGCCAGGCTGTTCTTGAATGCCTGACTCAGGTGATCCATCTGCCTTGGCCTGCCCCAAAGTGCTCAGATTACAGATGTGAGCCACTGCGCCTGGCCTTTAATTTTTGGCTCATTAGTTAATACATTATTTCTAGTTGTTTTAAAGTTATTTTTAGTTAATTTGTGTGTGTGTGGTACGAGGTAAGGTTCATTTCTCACTCTATAGACTTCCAGTTATTTCAGCACTGTTTTTGGAATTTGCTGTCTTTTCTCCCCATTGAATTATATTGGCAGTTTTGTTAAAAATTAATTGATCATTTTTGACTGGGCAAAGTGGCTCATGCCTGTAATCCCAGCACTTTGGGAGGCCAAGGTGGGCATATCACCAGGTCAAGAGTTCGAGACCATGCTGGTCAACATGGTGAAACCCCATTTCTACTAAGAATATAAAAATTAGCCAGGCATGGTGGCACCTGCCTGTAATCCCAGCTACTCATGAGGCTGAGACAAGAGAATTGCTTGACCCGAGAGGTAGAGGTTGCAGTGAGCCGAGATTGTTCCACTGCACTCCAGCCTGGGCAATAGAGCGAGATTCTGTCTTGGAGTGGTGGGGGGAGGGCGGGGAAATGACCATTTTTGTGGTTTTAAATCTAGACTTACAGCTACTCGGGAGGCTGAGGCAGGAGAATTGCTTGAACCCTGGAGGCGGAGGTTGCGGTGAGCCAGGATCGCGCCATTGCACTCCAGCCTGGGTAACAAGAGCGAAACTCTGTCTCAAAAAAATAAAAAATAACAAACAAACAAATAAATAAATAAATAGATAAATCTAGACTTAATCATTCTTCTGATTCCTTGATTTATGTATCTGTCCTTACCCTGATAGCACATTCCTGATTACTGTAGCTTTATAGTGAGTCTTTCTCTTATTTTTCTTTTCTCTTTTTTTTTTTGAGACAGGATCTCACTGTGTTGCCCAGGCTGGAGTGCAGTACTGCAGTCACAGCCCACTGCTGTCTCCACCTCCTGGGCTCACCCTCCTAAGTAGCTGGGACTACGGGCACATGCCACCACACCCAGCTAGTTTTTGTATTTTTTTTTTTGAGAGACAGGGTCTTGCCAGGTTGCCCAGCTGTTGTGGAATTCCTGGGCTCAAGTGATCCACTCACCTTGGCCTCCCAAAGTGAACAGTGAGTCTTAAAGTCACATTATATGCCTTGCACCTTTGTTCTCCTTTCTCAAAATTGTTTTGGGTATTCTATGTAATTTTCATTCTTCAATACATTTTAATGGATGCTTGTACAAACATTGTATCTGTGTTTCTATTTTGTTCTTGAGTCAGTTTTGGTTAATTTGTGTCTTTCTAGGGATTTGTTCATTTCATCTAAATTGCCTAATTAGTTGACCTAAATCTGTTCATAATATTCCGCTATGATTTTTTTTTTTTTTTTTTTTGAGACAATCTCACTCTGTCACCCAGGCTGGAGTGCCATGGCACGATCCCAGCTCACTGCAGCCTCCGCCTCCCAGGTTCAAGCGATTCTCCGGCCTCAGCCTCCTGAGTAGCTGGGACTACAGGTGCCTGCCACCACGCCCGGCTCATTTTTGTATTTTTAGTAGAGATAAAGTTTCACCATACTGGCCAGGCTGGTCTCAAACTCCTGACCTTGTGATCTGCCTGCCTCGGCCTCCCAAAGTGCTGGGATTGCAGGCGTGAGCCACCGCACCCAGCCTCCCCTATGCTTTTTAAAAGTTTGTGTACCATGTTAGTGTTTTCCCTCCCTCATTCTTGCTTTTGGTAATTGATGTCTTCTGTGTTTTTTTTTTTCTTACTCTATTCAATGAGGTGCTTTGATTTCATTGAAAACCAGTATGTTAGTTTTGTTTTTTTTCTTTCTTTCTTTTTTTTTTTTTTTTTTTTTGGAGACAGAGTCTCACTCTTTGTCTCCCAGGCTGGAGTGCAGTGGCATGATCTTGGCTCACTGCAACCTCCACCTCCGGATTCAAGCGATTCTCCTGCCTCATTCTCCTGAGTAGCTGGGATTAACTAATTTTTGTGTTTTTAGTAGAGTCAGGGTTTCACCATGTTGGCAGCCTGGTCTTGAACTCCTGACCTCAGGTGATCCACCCACCTTGGCCTCCCCAGTGCTGGGATTCAGGACTGAGCCGCTGCCTCACCCAGTTTTGTTGATCTTTTGGTTTTTTTTTTGAGACAGAGTCTCACTGTCACCCAGGCTGCAGTGCAGTGGCACGATCTTGACTCACTGCAACCTTCACCTCCTGGGTTCGAGTCATTCTCCAGCCTCAGCCTCCAGCTGGGATGACAGGTGTGAGCCACCATGCCTGACTCATTTTTGTATTTTCAGTAGAGGAGGGGTTTCTCCATGTCGACCAGGCTGGTCTTGAACTCCTGACATCAATTGATCCACCTGCCTTGGCCTCCCAAAGTGCTGGGGTTACGGACCTGAGCCACCACGCCCAGACTTGATCTTCTGTTTCAGGAAGAAAAGAGGATCTCAGGTGGTCCACCTGCGTCGGCCTCCCAAAGTGCTGGGATTACAGGTAGGAGCCACTGTGCCCGGCCATCTTACAGAGTAATTTTCAAGTTAGAAATCTGGGACTGGCTTCCTTATGTGGCTGAGTTATGGTCTAACTGTCTCTGGAGCTCTAGTGATGTAGAAGAGGGGTTGGTCAACTACAGCTGTGGGCCGAGTTCACCTCACTGCCTGTTTTACTATGGGTCATAGCTAATCATGGTTTTTACTTTATTTTTTTGGAGACCGGGTCTCACTTTGCCACCCAGACCGGAGTGCAGTGGCGTGATCACAGTTCACTGCAGCCTCAGCCTCCCAGGTTCAAGCTATCCTTCTGCCTGAGTCCCCCAAGTAGCTGAGACTACAGGCGCATGCCACCATGCCCAGCTAGTATTTGTATTTTTTTTTGAGACGGTGTTTCGCTCTTGTTACCCAGGCTGGAGTGCAATGGTGCGATCTCGGCTCACCGCAACCTCCGCCTCCTGGGTTCAGGCAATTCTCCTGTCTCAGCCTCCTGAGTAGCTGGGATTACAGGCACGCGCCACCATGCCCAGCTAATTTTTTGTATTTTTAGTAGAGACGGGGTTTCACCATGTTGACCGGGATGGTTTCGATCTTTTGACATCATGATCCACCCGCCTCGGCCTCCCAAAGTGCTGGGATTACAGGCTTGAGCCACCGCGCCCGGCCAATATTTGTATTTTTTGTAGAGATGCGATTTCGCCATGTTGCCCAGGCTGGTCTCCAACTCCTGAACTTGAGAGATCTGCCCACCTCGGCCTCCCAAAGTTCTAGCATTGCAGGCAACTGAGCAATGCCTTAGCACTGAGGCAAGGCAAAGTTTTACATTTTAAAATTATTATTAGTAGGCTGGCAGCTGTCCGACCCACTGTCCGACCCACTCTCCACGGAGAGACAGAGTTCGCTCAAATAAACCGGATTGCAGGCTGGAAGAAAGTCCTTAAGTTCAGGCTTTATTGGGAAGAAAGAGCCTCCGGGCGGACCAGAGGGGAAAGCAGGAAGATGGCCGCCCCGAGCCTAGAGGGTTAGAGCTTTTTATAGGGGCGGGAACAGGAGGGCTTGGCGGGGTGCTGACTCGGCGGGTGGTGGTTGGTCAGGCCGGCGGGCAGGAAGTCTTCCGGGGGGAAGAGCTTGTTGGGCAGGAAGTCATTAGAGAGCTGATAGGGCAGATGGTGATTGGTTCAGCCGGTCACTAGGCGGGAGGTGGCTGTAGTCAGGCGGGAAGGTCAGAACGGTATGTAGAGGGCGAACTTCCTCGTTGGGAAGTTAAGTGGGGGGAGGGCGAACTTCCTCGTTGGGAAGTTAAGGGGGGGGAGGGCGAACTTCCTCATTGGGAAGTTAGATTTTTCCATGTGGCCAGGGTGGCTGGTTGTCTGGGCTGGCTTTCTAACAGGGGCAGATCTTTTCCAAACAGCAGCGGTTGCTCACACCTATAATCCCAGCACTTTGGGAGGCCGAGGCAGGTGGATCACGAGGTCAAGAGATTGAGACCATCCTGGTCAACAAGGTGAAACCCCGTCTCTACTAAAAATACAAAAATTAGCCAGGCATGGTGGTGCACGCCTGTAGTCCCAGCTACTTGGGAGGCTGAGGCAAGAGTTCAAGAATTGCTTGAACCCAGGAGGCGGAGGTTGCGGTGAGCTGAGATTGCGCTATTGCACTCCAGCCTGGGTAACAAGAGCGAAACTCCATCTCAAAAAAAAAAATTAGTAGTAGTAGTATTTTGAGACAAGGTCTCGTTCTGTCACCCAGACTGGAGTGCAGTGTTGCAATCTCTGCCCACTGAAACCCCCGACTCCTGTCCTAAGCCATCCTCCCACCTTAGCCTCCCGAGTTGCTGGGACTACAGGCGCACACCACCATGCCCAGCTAATTTTTGTATGTTTTCTAGAGACAGGGTTTTTCCATATTGTTCAGGCTGATCTCAAACTCCTGGACTCTAGGGGTCTGCCTGCGTCAGCCTCCCAAAGTCCTGGGATTATAGGTGTGAGCCACCATGCCCGGCCAAGGGGAAGTTTTTAAAGGCAAACTGAGGAAGATTACATACATTGTTTTGAATCAGTTATCCTTGGCCACAAGACTTGATAACAAGGGTGGCCTCAGGCCAAGGTTGGACAGGCAGTTCCTGGACAGAAGTACTTTCTGTGTAACGTTGCAGTGGACTTTGTGCACGAGTCTATTTCAATAGTTCTTATCACAACCTTCTCTGGTTCCTTTTCTTTCTTTCTTTTTTTTTTTTGAGATGGAGTTTCACTCTTGTTGTCCAAGCTGGACTGCAATGTTGCAGTCTCTGCAACCTTGGCCTCCCGGGTTGAAGTGATTTTCCTGCCTCAGCCTCCTGAGAAGCTGAGGTGACAGGCGCCCACCACCACACCCAGCTAATTTTTTGTTTTTAGTAGAGACAGGTTTCACCATGTTGGCCAGGCTGGTCTCAAACTCCTGACCTCAAGTGATCTGCCCTGCCGCCCCGTCAGCCTCCCCAAGTGCTGGGAATATAGGCATGAGCCGCCATGCTTGTCTCACTCTCCCGTTTTCTATATGGTCATCTATATGGTCTTAAGTTCTAAGAAATGGGTGGTTAGGCGATTTCATCATGGTGTGAACATCATAGAGTGACTTACACAAACCTAGATGCACAGCCTCCCCCGCACCTCGGCTATCTGGAGTAGCCTATAGCTCATAGGTGACGAGCATGCACAGCATTTTACCGTAATGAACACAGTGGCAAGTATTCGTGTATATAAACATATCTGAACATTAAAAAGGTACAGTAAAATACAGTATAAAAGATGACAAGTGGCCTGGGCGTGGTGGCTCACACCTGTAATCCTAGCACTTTGGGAGGCTTAGGTGGGCAGATTACTTAGGTCAGGACTTTGAAACCAGCCTGGCGAACATGGTGAAACCTCGTCTCTACTATTAAAAATACAAAAATTGGGGAGGGAAGGAAAAAAAAATACAAAAAGTAGCCGGGCATGCTGGCATGTGCCTGTAATCCTGGCTACTTAGGAGGCTGAGGCAGGAGAATCGCCTGAACCCAGGAGGTGGAAGTTGCAGTGAGCAGAGATCATTCCAGCCTGGGCAATAGAGTAAGATTCCATCTCAAAAATAATAAATAAATAAAAGCGATCAAATCGTTCACCTCTATAGGACACTTAACCATGAATGGAGCTTGCTGGACTGGAAGTTACTCCAGCTGAGTCAGTGAGTGAGGGGTGAGTGAATTGAAGGCTAGGATAGTACTGTACATACTGTAGACTTTAGAAGCACTGTACTCTTAGGCTATGCTGAATTTTTTAAAAATACAGTAATTGTGCTGCAACTTGGTGACGGCTGCAGCATCACTAGGTGACAGGAGGTTTTCGGCTTCATTGTAATTTTATGGGGCGTTGTCACATGTGCAGTCCATCGCTGACGGCAACGTTGTTACACAGCACCTGACTGTGTATGTTACAGTCACAATACAGGCTGGGTGTGCTGGCTCACGCCTGGAATCCCAGCACTTTGGGAGGCAGAGGTGGGATGACTGCTAGAGGCCAGGAGTTTGAGAGCAGCCTGGGCGACATAGTGAGACCTTGTCTCTACAAAAAAATAAATAAATAAAATTAAAAATTACAATTATCCATGTGTGGTGGTGCGTATCTACAGTCCCAGCTACTGGGGAGAGTGAGGCAGGGGGATCGCTTGAGACCTGGAGTCTGAGGTTACAATGGGTCATGGTCATGCCACTGCACTCCAACCTGAATGACAGAGCAAGGTCATGTCTCTAAAAAAAATACAGTGTTATGTAGCTTTTTTTTCTTTTGAGATGGAGTCTTACTCTGCCTCCCAGGCTGGAGTGCAGTGGCACTATCTCAGCTTACTGCAACCCCCGCCTCCCAGGTTCAAGTGATTCTCCTGCCTCAGCCTCCCAGGTAGCTGGGATTACAGGCACCTGCCACCACTCTCGGCTAATTTTTGCATTTTTAGTAGAGACAGGTTTTCGCCATGTTGGCCAGGCTGGTCTTGAAATCCTGGACTTAAGTGACCCACCCACCTCGGCCTCCCAAAGTGGTGGGATTACAGGTGTGAGCCACCACCTCGAGCCTTATAACTTTTACTTGAAACAATTATATATATATAATTTTATGTATTGTTCTGTTTATTTCAAGACAGAGTCTTGCTCTGTCACACAGGCTGGAATGGAGTACAGTGGCACAATCACAGCTCACTGCAGCCCGACCTCCCAGTCTCCAGCAATCCTCCCACCTCAGCCTCCTGAATAGCTGGGACTGAACTATAGGTATGTACCACCATGTCTGGCCAGTTTTTGTATTTTGGGTAGAGATGAGGTTTCGACATGTTGCCCAGGTGCAGTGCACCCACCTTGGCCTCTCATTGAAAAGAAATTAAAAGAAAAGAAAAATACATTTCTGGAGCTCTTCATGCCTTCCTGTGGATTTGAGTTTCTATCTGCTGTCACTTGCAGTGTGAAGGATCTCCTTGAGTATTCCCTAAGTTTAAGTATGCTAGCCAGGAATTCTCTTTATTTTTGTTCATCTGGGAGTGGTTTTCTTTTTGCCTTCCATTTTGAAGTATAGTTTTGTTGAATGTAGAATTATTAAGGTTGACAGTTTTATTTTTCTTTCAGTGTTTTGAATAAATCATTCAACTGTCTTCTGGCCTCCATTATTCCTAGGAGAAGCTAGCCATTAGTTCTTTTTATTTATTTATTTATTTATTTTTGAGACAGAGTCTTGCTCTGTTGCCCAGGCTGAAGCGCAGTGGCTGGATCTCAGCTCACTGCAAACTTGTCTCCCGAATTCAAGCAATTCTCCTGCCTCAGCCTCCTGGATAGCTGGAATCATAGGTGCACGCCACCACACCTGGCTAATTTTTGTATTTTTAGTAGAGATGGGGTTTCGCCATGTTGGCCAGGCTGGTCTCGAACTCTTGACCTCAGGTGATCTGCCTGCCTTGGCCTCCCAAAGTGCTGGGATTACAGGTGTGAACCACTGCGCTCAGCTGAAGCTAGCCGTTAGTTCTATTGTTCCCTGTACATAATGAGTTGTTTTTCACTTGCTCCTTTAAAAATTTCCATTTGCCTGGTGCAGTGGCTCATGCCTGTAATCCCAGCACTTTGGGAGGCTGAGGTGGGAGGATCACCTGACGTCAGGAGTTCAAGACAAGCCTGACGACTGTGGAGAAACCCCTTCTGTACTAAATGTACAAAAATTAGCTAGGTATGGTGGTGCGTTGCCTGTGCACCTACTCACTCAGGAGGCTGAGGTGGGAGGATCGCTTGAGCCCAGGAGTTGGAGGCTACAGTGGGCTGTGATCGTGCCACTGCACTCCAGCCTGGGTGACAAGAGTGAGACCTCGTCTCAAACCAAACCAAACCAAAAAAAAAGCCCTTTTTTTCTTTTTTTTGAGACGGAGTTTCGCTGTTGTTCCCCAGGCTGGAGTGCAATGGCGCGATCTCGGCTCACCGCAACCTCCGCCTCCTGGGTTCAAGCAATTCTCCTGCCTCAGCCTCCTGAGTAGCTGGGACTACAGGCGCGCGCCACCATGCCCAGCTAATTTTTGTAGTTTTGAATTGTTTTCAGCAGCTTGGCTATGATGAATCTAGGTATGGCTCTCTTTGTATTTATACTTCTTGGAGTTGTTGAGCTCCTTGAATCCATAAATGAATGTTTACACCAAGTTTGATAAGTTTCCAGCCATCCACACTTCAACATTTTTTCTACTCTTTCCTCTCCTCTCCCCAGAGTCCTACTATATGTATGTTGGTTGCTTGATGTTATTCAGCTGGTCTCAGAGGCTCTTTTCTCTGTCTTTTTTTTTTTGAGGCAGAGTCTCGCTATGTTGCCCAGGCTGGAGTGCAGTGGTGCAATCTCGGTTCACTGGGATTACAGGCGTGAGCCACTGTGCCTGTCCTGGAAAGTGTCTTGAAAGCTACACAGAGTTGAATTTTGTTGATTTACTCAAGTAACTTTCACATATTTGCATAATGTGGTTGTAAAATATGCTTGGTCTTACTTGGGTCATTGTTTGACGCTTTCTGTTTTTGTTATTTATGATTTGCTGCATTTTCCTTTGCTTTTTGACCATTGCCAAATATATCTATATATCTATATATATTTTTTTAAGACGGGGTTTCACCGTGTTGGTCAGGCTGGTCTTGAACTCCCATCCTCAGGTGATTCGCCCACCTTGGCCTCCAAAGTGCTTGGATTACAGGCGTGAGCCACTACGTCTGGCCCATTGCCAAATATATTACATTTTCTTTTCCTTTCTTTTTTTTTCTTTTTTCTTTTCCTTTCATTTTAAGCTACTTCAGGATTTCAACGTTGTACATCCAGCCAGGTGTAGTGGGTTAGGCCTGTAATCCCAGCACTTTGGGAGGCTGAGGCAGGTGGATTACCTGAGTTTAAGAGTTTGAGATCAGCCTGACTAATATGGTGAAACCCCATCTCTAATAAAAATACAAAAAATCTGGGCTCAGGCATGGTAGCCCGTGCCTGTAATCCCAGCTACTCGGGAGGCTGAGGAAAGAGAATTGCTTGAACCTGGGAGGCGGAGGTTGCGGTGAGCTGATATCTTGCCGTTCTGGATCTCGCACTCCAGCCTGGGCGACAAAAGGAGACTCTCTCAAAAAGACGAACCCAACAGCAGCAGCGCAACTCTGAGGAGACACGTGACGCAGATGGATGCCAGGACACAGTCCGCGTCTTGCGTAGTGAGCAGCCACTCTGTGTCACATCCCACCTACGGACTCGTTTGCTTCCCACAGCAACCCTCCCAGGTAAGCCCTATTATCATCCACATTGCAGAGGTGAGGAAACTGAGGCACAGAGAAGTGAGGTGACTTGCCCAAAGACACACAGGTGTAGGTGGCAGCGTAGGACTGGAACCCAGGTGCTCTGGCTTCCAATCCAGGCAGTCTGTAGGCACTCCGACGTGACTCTTGTGGAGGTGGGGTGGGCTTGGCAATGTAAGGAGAAAGCAGTTTGTTTTGAGACGGAGTTTCGAAGGCTGGAGCGCAACGGCACGATCTCAGCTCACTGAAACCTCCACTTCCCGGATTCAAACGATTCTCCTGCCTCAGCCTCCTGAGTAGCTGGGATTACAGGCACGCATCACCACGCTCGGCTAATTTTGTATTTTTAGTAGAGATAGGGCTTCTCCATGTTGGTCAGGCTGGTCTTAAACTCTGACCTCAGATGATCCGCCTGCTTTGGCCTCCCAAAGTGCTGGGATTACAGGCATGAGTCACTGTGCCTGGCCTTTGTTTTGTTTTGTTTTGAGATGGAGTCTTGCTGTCTCGCTTAGACTGGAGTGCAATGGTGTGATCTCCACTCACTGCAACTTCTGCTCCCAGGTTCAAGCGATTTTCTTGCCTCAGCCTTCCGAGTAGCTGGGACTATAGGTATATGCCACCATGCCCAGCTAATTTTTGTTTTTTTGAGGCAGAGTTTTGCTCTTATTGCCCAGGCTGGAGTGCAATGGTGTGATCTCAGCTCACCACAACCTCCGCCTCCAAGGTTCAAGTGATTCTTCTGCCTCAGCCTCCTGAGTAGCTGAGGCGACAGGCATGTGCCACGATGCCCACCTAATTTTTAGTAGAGACGGGGTTTCTCCATGTTGGTCAGACTGGTCTCAAACAACTGACCTCAGGTGATCCACCTGCCTTGGCCTCCCAAAGTGCTGGGATTACAGGTGTGAGCCACTGCACCTGGCCAGTTTTTGTATTTTTAATAGAGACGGGATTTCACCATGTTATCCAGGCTGGTCTCAAACTCCCGGCCTCAAGTGATCTGCCCACATCAACCTCCCAAAGTGCTGGGATTATGGGCGTGAGCCACTGTGCCTGTCCGTGTTTTCCAGGTTTTTTTGAGACGGAGTCTCGCTCTGTCGCCCAGGCTGGAGTGTAGTGGCACAATCTCGGCTCATTGCAACTTCCACCTCCCAGGTTCAAGAGGTTCTCCTGCCTCAGCCTCCTAAGCAGCTGGGATTACAGGTATGTGCCACCACACCGGGCTAATTTTTGTATTTTATTAGACAGAGTTTCACTATGTTGGCCTGGCTGCTCTTGAACTCCTGACCTTGGGTAATCTGCCCACCTCAGCCTCCTGAAGTGTTGGGATTACAGGCGTGAGCCACCGTGCCAGGCCAGAAAGCCTGTTTGGTAACCCACTTTTGGTAGCCATGTACGTGGGCGGCTAGGACAATATCTGTGGGTCCACTTGGAGGGAAGGAGCCCAAAAGGCTTGAGGGACATCTGAGTGGCATCCAGGTGACAAGGCGCTGGGAGGGCAGTAGTTGTCCTTGAGGAGGGTGGAAAGTATGCTGGGCCCAGTCCTGGTGAGGTTCTGGCGTCTCTGAACTGTTTCTCCCATTTCCTCCAATGGCTCCAGAGTCCTTCGTGGGAAATTCTGCTCCACCCAGACCCTGAGTGGCATGGGCTAGGGCAGGGCCTCATGGTCGCAGGTAGCTGCGGCTCCCAGCATAGGACAGATGCAGAGCCATCCCTCTGGGGTCAACCTCCCTGGGCAAGCAGGCTGAGTGCCTTGTCAGGGAGGGAGGGGGCGCGTCCTGAGGGCTTAGGCGGGGTGGGGATCAAAGCAGGGCTCAGGGTCCTGCGGTGGATGATGGAGGAGCCACAGGTGGGTTACAGGGACAGAGAGAAAGATGGAGAGACAGGGAGGCCGACACAAGACACACTGACAGGGTCTGAGGGGGAGGGGCTGGGGGCCTGACTCCTGGGTCTGACAGGTACAGAGAGAAACGCACACACTGAAAGAGACACAGAGACTGAGGGGGCGGGGCGTGGTGGCTCACATCTGTAATCCCAGAACTTTGGGAGGCCAAGCGGGAAAGATCACTTGAACCCAGGAGCTTGAGACCAGTCTAGGCAACAAAGGGAGACATCCCCCGCACCCATCACCTGTCTCTACATTAAAAAAAAAAAAAAAAGCCAGGCTGGGTGCAGTGGCTCAAGCCTGTAATCCCAGCACTTTGGGAGGCCGAGGCGGGTGGATCACGAGGTCAAGAGATCGAGACCATCCTGGTCAACATGGTGAAACCCCATCTCTACTAAAGATACAAAAAATTAGCTGGGCATGGTGGCGCGTGCCTGTAATCCCAGCTACTCAGGAGGCTGAGGCAGGAGAATTGCCTGAACCCAGGAGGCGGAGGTTGTGGTGAGCCGAGATCGTGCCATTGCACTCCAGCCTGGGTAACAAGAGCGAAACTCCATCTCAAAAAACAAAAAACAAAAAACAAAAAACAAACAAACAAAAAAAAACAAAAAAACCAGAGAGGGATGGAGACAGGGAAATACAGAGAGACAGATACTGCCCAAAACAAAAAACAAGAGAGAGCCGTGAGCCATAGCTCACACCTGTAATCCCAGTTTACTGGGGGCTGGAGGATCACTTGAGGCCAGGAGTTTAAGACTAGCCTGGGGAACATAGTGGGACCCCTGCTCCCCCTTCATCTTTAATTTTTTTTTTTTAATTAACAAAATCTGACCGGGCATGGGGGGCTCACACCTGTAATCCCAGCACTTTGGGAGGCCAAGGAGGGCAGACTGCTTGAGGCCAGGAGTTCAAGACTAGCCTGACCAACATGGAGAAACCCTGTCTCTACTAAAAAACAAAATTAGCCACGTGTGGTGGTGCACGCCTATAATCCCAGATACTCAAGAGGCTGAGGCAGGAGAATGACCTGAACCTGGAAGGCAGAGGTTGCAGTGAACCGAGATAGCAGCATTGCACTCCAGCTGGCAAGAGAGACTGTCTCAGAGCACATAAACACACACCCCACCCCAAGAGAGATGGAGAGAGAGTGACGGAGAAGAGCGATGAAGGTGGGAGAGAGAACCTGTCAGAGGGAGGCGGAGAGAGGCGATCTGAGAGATGGAGACACAGAGGTAAACCGGCCTCCCTCCCCAGCCCCACAGGCGTCAGTAGCAGAGGCGCCCCCACACTGACCTCCTTCTCGGCACTCCCACAGCACAGCCAGTCCTCCCTCAGGTCTGCCTGCCTTCCCTCCTGCTGTTGGCCAAGCCCATTAAGCTGCTACCTCAGCCACAACTGAAGGCCCCACGCCCCAGGGAGGAAACAACTGAGGCGGCGTCTCTGCTCCCCAGCACCCCAAACCATCAATTAATATTAACGAGGAAAGGCTCCTCGCTGCCTCAGGACCCCCACTGAGTCTCCAGTGGAGGGGAGGCCCCACCCCCGTGATTCAGGAGGTTAAAGGGCCTGGTGCTGGCCTATGAGGCCAGTGTCCAGATGGCGAGCGGCAGCGGGAGGGTCACCATCCAGCTCGTGGACGAGGAGGCTGGGGTCGGAGCCAGGGGCCCGCAGCTCTTTCGGGGCCAGAGCTATGAGGCAATCCGGGCAGCCTGCCTGGACTCAGGGATCCTGTTCCGAGACCCTTACTTCCCTGCTGGACCTGATGCCCTTGGCTATGACCAGCTGGGACCAGACTCGGAGAAGGCCAAAGGCGTGAAATGGATGAGGCCCCATGTAAAGTGTGGCCGGGGCCTGGACTCCAGGATCTGAGGGAGGAGGGGCTGGGCCTGGGCTCCAGGGTCTGAGGGAGGAGGGGCTGGGGCCTGGGCTCCTGGGTCTGAGGGAGGAGGGGCTGGGCCTGGACTCTTGGGTCTGAGGGAGGAGGGGCTGGGGCCTGGGCTCCAGGGTCTGAGGAAGGAGGGGCTGGGGCCTGGGCTCCAGGGTCTGAGGGAGGAGGGGCTGGGGGCCTGGACTCCAGGGTCTGAGGGAGGAGAGGCTGGGGGCCTGGACTCCTGGGTCCGAGGGAGGAGGGGCTGGGGGCCTGGACTCCAGGGTCTGAGGGAGGAGAGGCTGGGGGCCTGGACTCCTGGGTCCGAGGGAGGAGGGGCTGGGGGCCTGGACTCCTGGGTCTGAGGGAGGAGGGGCTGGGGGTCTGGACTCCTGGGTCCGAGGGAGGAGGGGCTGGGCCTAGACTCCTGGGTCCGAGGGAGGAGGGGCTGGGGCCTAGACTCCTGGGTCCGAGGGAGGAGGGGCTGGGCCTAGACTCCTGGGTCCGAGGGAGGAGGGGCTGGGGCCTGGGCTCCAGGGTCTGAGGGAGGAGGGGCTGGGGCCTGGGCTCTAGGATCTGAGGGAGGAGGGGCTGGGGCCTGGGCTCTAGGGTCTGAGGGAGGAGGGGCTGGGGATCTGAACTCCCGGGTCTGAGGGAGGAGGGGGATGGGAATCTGAACTCCCGGGTCTGAGGGAGGAGGGGGATGGGGCCTAGACTCCCGGGGATGGGGCCTAGACTCCCGGGTCTGAGGGAGGAGGGGCTACCATGGGATTGGCTTAGCACACTCCTGCCCACAGGCTTCCAGGCCTTTCGTGGGCTTGGGGGCCCTCACTCTGGAGCAGCAGAGGCAGGAGGGGCCACAGCATGCGACCTTCCCTTGCTTTCCCGGCCTGAGGCTGGAATCCCCCACCACCCGCAGGAGTTCTGTGCAGAGCCGAAGTTCATCTGTGAAGACATGGACCGCACAGACGTGTGTCAGGGGAGCCTGGGTGAGCGCCCCGAACCCATCTTGAGCCCTCACATATAATCAGTCTCCTCTGGGGTCCTGACAGCTCCAGCTCTTGGTCCTCCAGTTCCCAGCCCAGGGGTCCCTCCGCAGTCTCTCCTCTCCCTGGGCCTGTGTCTCCTTTCCCTCTTCCTTCTTCTTTTTTGAGATGGGGCCTTGCTCTGTCACCCATTCTGGAATACAGTGGCACCGTAGCTCACTGCACCCTTGACCTCCTGGACTTAAGCAGTCTTCCTGCCTCAGCCTCCCAAGTAGCTGTGATTACAGGTGTACACCACCACACCTGGCTAATTTTTAAATTTTCTTATAGAGATGGAGTCTTGCCATGTGGGCCAGGCTGGTCTTGTACTCCTAGGCTCAAGTGATCCTCCTGCCTCAGCCTCCCAAAGTGCTGGGATTATAGGCATGAGCCACTATGCCCGGCCTCCCTCCTTCCACCCTCACCTAACCCCGGCTTCTCCTCCCAGGTAACTGCTGGTTCCTTGCGGCCGCTGCATCCCTTACTCTGTACCCCCGGCTCCTGCACCGGGTGGTCCCTCCCGGACAGGATTTCCAGCATGGCTATGCAGGCGTCTTCCACTTCCAGGTACAGCTCAGTGCCTCTGCCCATGCCTCAGTTTCCTTCGTAGTGACACAGTGATACAGATTTCATAGTTAACACGGATTTGGGGCTGTAATTCCTGACTCTGGGACTGGCACAGCCGTCAGGGCTCAGAGGTAGGGCCCAGGCAGGGCTGGCGGTTGGAAGCCGCGCCCAGCCCTGCGTCTTTTCCCGCCAGCTCTGGCAGTTCGGCCGCTGGGTGGACGTCGTGGTGGATGACAGGCTGCCCGTGCGTGAGGGGAAGCTGATGTTCGTGCACTCGGAACAGCGGAACGAGTTCTGGGCCCCACTCCTGGAGAAGGCCTATGCCAAGTGAGGATTCCAGTTCCGCCCAGCTGCAGCTCAAGTCCCCAGAGCAGGCACCGAGCCACCGGGGGCCCAGAGTCCCCCAAGCTATGAAGTCCTCCGGACACCTCCCAAGAATCCCAAGCCAAGTGACAACCCCGCAACCCTAATATACCAGCAGCCCTGGGCACCGTCACATCATTTTTGTTTGTTTTGAGATGGAGTCTCACTCTGTCTCCCAGGCTGGAGTGCAATGGCGCCATCTCGGCTCAGCGCAACCTCTGCCTCTCTGGTTCCTGCGATTCTCCTGCCTCAGCCTCCCGAGTAGCTGGGATTACAGGCGCGCACCACCACACCCAGCTAATTTTTGTATTTTTAGTAGAGACAGGATTTCACCATGTGGGCCATGCTGGTGTCCAACTCCTGATCTCAGGTGATCCACCTGCCTTGGCCTCCCAAAGTGCTGGGATTACAGGTGTGAGCCACCGTATCCGGCTGTAGCTTCAAATCTTAAACCCCTCTCTCCATCTATCAATATTTCACACAAAACATTCCTGGAGACCCCCAATCACCCATAATTCTTAAGGATCCTGAAATCTCATATATCAGGCCCCGGATTCACCAAATCTGAGATTTATCCCCTTGGGTGACCTGTATTCTTAGATTGTCTCTCCTGGCCCATTGGGAAATCCAGAGCACCCCCAAAATATTGGGTGTCATTTTGGGACCCTCAAATCTTTGCCTTTTCCCCATTTTGAGGCTCTGAAATTCCTGACAAGCCCCCAGAGTGGACATCTCCCAGCGGCTCAAGGTTTCAGATACAGCACCAGTACTGTCAGAATTCTTTTTTTTTTTTTTTGAGACTGAATCTTGCTCTGTCACCCAGGCTGGGGTGCAACAGCATGGTCTCAGTTCACCACAACCTCCACTTCCCGGGTTCAAGCAATTCTCCTGCCTCAGCCTCCCGAGTAGCTGGGATTACAGGCACCTGTCACCACACCAAGCTAATTTTTGTATTTTTAGTAGAGATGGGATTTCAGTGTGTTGGCCAGGCTGGTCTCCAACTCCTGACCTTGTGATCCACCCACCTCAGCCTTTCAAAGTGTTGGGATTACAGGCGTGAACCACCGCACCTGGTGGACTCTAAGAATTCTAACACACACAGCTCTCCCCTGCCCCCTGCCAAACCGAAGTCCTGGGGGCCCACGGGACCAAGGCCCAATCTCCAAGGGCTTCTGTGTGTGTCACAGTTCCCCATCTCAAGAGTCTGAAAATTTTTGAGCTGGGTGTGGCAGTGTGTACCTGTGGTCCCAGCTCCTCGGGAGGCCGAGGTGGGAGGAGGATCGCTTGAACCCAGGAGGTTGAGGCTATGGTGAGCCGAGATCATGCCACTGCACTCCGGCCTGGGCCACAGAGTGAGACCCTGGAAGTCTCAAAACTTCAGGAATTGCCCCCAGGGATTCCACACCCTGAGATAGAGGGCCCTGCCGATCCCAGGACAGGGGTGCCTGAGATGCTTGTACTTGCATCAACCCTCACCCCAGATCTGTCCCCACAGGCTCCATGGCTCCTACGAGGTGATGCGGGGTGGCCACATGAATGAGGCTTTTGTGGACTTCACAGGTGGCGTGGGTGAGGTGCTCTATCTGAGACAAAACAGCATGGGTCTCTTCTCTGCCTTGCGCCACGCCCTGGCCAAGGAGTCCCTCGTGGGCGCCACTGCCCTGGTAAGAGACCTGGACTGCCATGGGGACCCCCTACGAGGACCAAAGCACAGTTGGGGTGTGGTGGGGTGGGGGGAGTGCTTCCTCTCTGCTCTGCTTCTGTTACTGGCTTAAGCTCGCTCATAAAACTAGTCAAAAATAAACTTATTTGCTGCCATAATGAATCAGGTCAGGCACAGCTGGATCCAAGTGCTGAGGGTGTTGCAACCATGTTTATTTCTCCTGTGTTAGTGTCACTCTCGGCCAGCTTCTCCCCTCATGGGCATAGAAGGGTCCTCCAAAGCTGCACGTCACCTACCCCCCAGGGTTTATTTAAAAAAAAAAAGTGCTACTTTCTGAGAATTTCAGCAAAAGTCCCAGGATTGATTCTCATGGGCTTAGGGCTTGGGTCATGTGTTTGTCTGTGACCCCATGACACTCATTCACTGAGTTGTTCTAACTTCTTCACTCATTCATTTATTTAAATCCTCTACTGAGTTCCTACTTCTTTGTCTTTTGTGTCACTGTGTCTTTCTTTGTATGTCTCTCTCTCTCTCTCTCCTCTTTCCATCTTTTTTTTTTTTTTTAAATAGGGACATGGTTTCACCATGTTGGTCAGGCTGGTCTTGAACTCCTGACCTCAGGTGATCCACCTGCCTTGGCCTTCCAAAGTGTTGGGATTACAGGCGTGAGCCACCTCACCCGGCCCTTTTTTTTTTTTGAGATGGAATCTTGCTGTCACTCAGGCCCAAGTGCAGTGACATGATCTTGGCTCATTGCAACCTCTGCCTCTCGGTTCAAGCAACTCCTCTGCCTCAGCCTCCTAAGTAGCTGGGTTTGCAGGTGTACACCACCATACCTGGCTAATTTTTGTAGTTTTTGTGGAGACAATGTTTCACCATGTTGGCCAGGCTGATCTCGAACTCCGGGTCTTGTGATCCACCTGCCTCAGCCTCCCACAGTGCTGGGATTACAGGTGTGAGCCGCTGTGCCCGGCCTTCTTTCCATCTGTTTTGTTTTTGTTTTTGGAGACACGGTCTCACCTCACTCTGTCACCCAGGCTGGAGTGCATTGGTGTCGTCATAGCTCACTATAGCCTTGACCTCCTGGGCTCAAGGGATCCTCCTGCCTCAGCCTCCTGAGTAGCCGGGATCACTGGTGTGACCACCATGCCCGTCAAATTTTTAAATTTTTTTGTAGAGTTGGGTCTTGCTATGTTGCCCAGGCTGATCTCGGACTCCTGGCCTCAAGCAATCCTTCCACCTTGACCTTCTGAAATGCTGGGGCGACGGGCGTGAGCCTGTGCTTCCATACCCGTTGTCTCCTTCCTATCTCCCTTCCTCTCCTTTTCTCTCTCAGCTTTAGTAACTAACCCGGACATGGTCTTCGAGCTGAGTGCATTCAGCTCAGTGCTCTGGTTGGCTCCTGCCTTGGTGGCAGGAGGTTAGGGGCAGGGAGGAACAGCTACTTTCCTGTCCCCGGCCTCAGCCTCGGCCTCACCATCCCTTCCCTTGCCCAGAGTGATCGGGGCGAGTACCGCACAGAGGAAGGCCTGGTGA
The DNA here is from genome assembly GCA_031835075.1 of Saguinus oedipus. Taxonomy (NCBI): domain Eukaryota; kingdom Metazoa; phylum Chordata; class Mammalia; order Primates; family Cebidae; genus Saguinus; species Saguinus oedipus. Next base: position 41,651,835 of record CM063187.1, on the reverse strand, counting down.
AGGGACACGCGTATTCTGTCACGGGCACACACAAGGTGAGTGTACCCTGTGGGTGGGGTGACAGGCCATGTCCAGGCATCACCCCCACTGACGATGCTGCCCCCAGGTGTTCCTGGGCTTCACCAAGGTGCGGCTGCTGCGGCTGCGGAACCCATGGGGTCGTGTGGAGTGGACTGGGGCATGGAGCGACAGGTGGGATGGGCATGGGGCGGGTGTGGGGCTGGACCCCACCTGCCCGCCCCTCACACCCCTCTCTCTCCAGCTGCCCACGCTGGGACACACTCCCCACCGAGTGGCGCGATGCCCTGCTGGTGAAAAAGGAGGATGGCGAGTTCTGGTCAGTTTGTTAGGGTCCCAGCTCTGCCTCTGGGGGGCGCATTGTGGTTGAAGGATGGGTCCTAATAGGGAGAAACTGTGGACATCGGTGGTAATTTTTGGGCCAGGTTCTATTTCGGGAAGTCAAGGGAGAATTGGTAGTAATATTAGAGTGCTTCTGATTGGAGTGGGTTTAAAGTAGCAATATAGGCCAGGCACGGTGGCTCACGCCTGTAATCCCAACATGTTGGGAGGCCGAGGCGGGCAGGTCACGAGGTCAAGAGATAGAGATCATCCTGACCAACATAGTGAAACCCCGTATCTACTAAAAATACAAAATTAGCTGGGCGTGGTGGCACGTGCCTGTAATCCCAGCTACTCGGGAGTCTGAGGCAGGAGAATCGCTTGAACCCGGGAGGTGGAGGTTGCAGTGAGCTGAGATTGTGCCGTTGTACTCCATCCTGGGTAGTGAGATTACGTCTCAAAAAAAAAAAAAAAAAAAAAAAAGTAGTATTAGGGGAATTTGGAGGCATAGTTATCTATGGAGGGTTGAAAGGGATGTGCAGCAGTATTTAGGGCAATGGAGGAAAGCTTGGTGACATGGGGGGCATTTCTTGAGACTTGGCAATGTTGAAGGGCTGATGGATACCTGTTGGTAATTCAGAGTCTGAGGGTCTTGCAATTTGGGGGATGGTGGCAATTTAACGGTATTTGGGGGCAGTTTGTTAATCTTGGCGATTTGTGGGGCAGGCCTGAGGACTTGAAGGAATTTGGGGGAGCTAGAGGCCCAGCCATCTGGGGGCCATTTCTGGAGCCTGAAGGGTACTTGGCAATATTTAAGAAATGTGGGGGGTTTTGGGATCTGGGGACGCCCTCGAGGTGGGGCCAGGCACGGTCTGACCGCGTCACTGTGCAGGATGGAGCTGCGGGACTTCCTCCTCCACTTCGACACCGTGCAGATCTGCTCGCTGAGTCCGGAGGTGCTGGGCCCTAGCCCGGCGGGGGGCGGCTGGCACGTCCACACCTTCCAAGGCCGCTGGGTGCGCGGCTTCAACTCCGGCGGGAGCCAGCCTAATGCTGGTGAGGCCTGAGGGACGCTGGTGAGGCTCGCAGGGGTCGGGGATGGCTGTGGCCAGCTGGGAACCCCCTTTCTTTCTCCTCCCTTAGAAACCTTCTGGACCAATCCTCAGTTTCGTTTAACGCTGCTGGAGCCCGACGAGGAGGAGGACGAGGATGAGGAAGGGCCCTGGGGGGGCTGGGGGGCTGTAGGGGCTCGGGGCCCAGCTCGGGGGTGCCGCACGCCCAAGTGCACGGTCCTTCTATCGCTCATCCAGCGCAACCGGCGGCACCTGAGAGCCAAGGGCCTCACTTACCTCACCGTGGGCTTCCACGTGTTCCAGGTGAGGTCCTGGTTAGAGCTAAGGCTGGAGGGAACCCGGAGGGTCAAGGGGCGGGGCCAAGGGGAGCAGGGGAGGAGTGATGGGCGGGGCAAGTGGGAGGTGGAGAGTTGTGGAGGGGCGGAGCCGAGGGGAGCAGAGGTGTGGAGGGGCGGGGCCAAGGGGAAGGGGGACGCGTGGAGGGGCGGGCCTAGGAGCCGACGGGGAGTGGAGGGGCGGGGCCTAGGAGCCGACGGGGAGTGGAGGGGCGGGGCCTAGGAGCCGACGGGGAGTGGAGGGGCGGGGCCAAGGGGAAGGGGGAAGCGTGGAGGAGTGGGGCCTAGGAGCCGGCGAGGAGTGGGAGTGGGAGTGGGAGTGGGAGTGGAGTGAGAATGGGAGTGGGAGTGGAGTGAGAATGGGAGTGGGAGTGGAGGGGCGGGGCCGAGAGGGGACAGCGCGGGAAGGGAGTGGGGGTCGAGTAGGGCTCAGACTGGAGAGAGCTAAGGCAATAGGAAGGAAGGAGGGAGGGGCTCAGGGACAGACTGAGGGACGAGATTAGGGACAGAGAGAGGCAGGGGCTCAGAAGGGCCAGAGGGATCCAAGGAGACAGAAGGCGCTGAGAGCGTCGATGGGGGAGGAAGGGTGGGGGAGGAAGAATGGGAAAAGGGCAGGCGAGGGTCTGGGTCCGGGACTGCGGGGCAGAGGTTCAATAACGGTCTATTAGGATGAAGGAGAGGGCAGAGGGGTGAGGAGGTGCAGGGAGGGGAGCCTGAGCGGATGCCACCTCTCCATTGCTCCGATTCCCCTTGCTTTTGCTTCTTTCAGATTACAGAGGAGGTAAGTCTGGGATGGGATCAACCGGACCTGGGGCTTGGTCAACCTGCGCTGGGGGTGGCGGGTAGAGCCGGGGTCCAGAGGCAGGGGAGGCGTGGACGGGGGGTTGGGCAGAGTGGATGGGACGGGCTGGAGGGCTGGGGGTAAGCCTGGTCCGTGGTCACGCCGCCCTGTCCCCAGTTGCTGGGCCTCTGGAACTCCCCGCGCAGCCGCGCGCTCCTGCCCCGGCTGTTGCGCGCCGACCGCTCGCCCCTGTGCGCCCGCCGCGACGTGAGCCGCCGCTGCCGCCTGCGCCCCGGACACTATCTGGTGGTGCCAAGCACCGCCCACGCCGGCGACGAGGCCGACTTCACTCTGCGTGTCTTCTCTGAGCGCCGCCATACGGCAGTGTGAGCCCCAGATACCCAGATTGGACCCCACCCGTGCCTAGACAGGCCGAGACCCCTGAGACCTCACCCGCGAGGAGTCCAGGGCCCCACGATCCCCACGATCCCCACGATCCCCACGATCCCCGACCCTACGCGAGTCCTCAGCTGGGACCAACAGCCCCCTCCCCACCTCCTGTTTGTAATTTGCAGGGAGATTGACGACGTGATCAGCGCAGACCTGCAGGCTCTCCAGGTGTGGGCTGTTCCGGGAGGGGCACGTTGGGGCGGGGGTTTTGGCCAGAACTAAACTTCCCCTATGCCACAGGGCCCCTTCCTGCCCCTGGAGCTGGGGTTGGAGCAGCTGTTTCAGGAGCTGGCTGGAGAGGTGAGGAGGGGGAGTGGGTGAGGGCCTCCCCTTGCGGCCTCCCCTTAGGAAACCCCACCCCCGCATCGCAGGTGTCTCATTTTACTTTTTCTTCCCTCTGGCTTAAATCTCCTAGCCTCCTTTTCTTGAAATTCTACAGCTCCTTCCTGCCTCAGGGCCTTGGGCTCAGTCCTACCCTCTCCCAGGACCACCCTCAGCCTGGCTCAGGCCTCATCTAAGGTGCCCAGCCCTAAAAGCTCTCCCTGACCCTCCCCCAGGCCAGTGTGCTGCCCACCACCGGCTCCCACAGCCCCCAGCTTCCCCCAGTCCGCCACAGCTTCCCGTCACAGCCCTGGCCCTGTAGGAACAGGTCTGCCCGACTTCTGGAGCTACAGCTCTGAGGCTGTCAGCCCCTGCCATGTCTCTAGGCCCAGCACCACTGTGAGGCCATGAGTAAATGGCCTCACAAGCTCTTTCCTGGACTAGGAGGAAGAACTCAGTGCCCCTCAGCTCCAGGCCTTATTAAGCATTGCCCTGGAGCCTGGTGAGTTGGCTGGGATGGGGCAGGAGCCAGGGGTCCTGTAACCAAAGCCTGAGCCACCCTATGTCTATTAACCCACCATGCTGCTGGGAGTTGGGCCCAGGAAGTCAGGGTTCAGCCTGGTAGCATCTCCCTGCACTGGACTTTGTGTGGGCCCCTGGATGTGGGCCATGCCTACTCACAAGCTCCCCTTCTGCTGAGAGACAAGGCTGCCTTGAGCACAGCCTGGGAAATCCCTGCTTGGATCTGAATCCCAGTTCTGCTCGTCACAGCAGTCACTGGCTCCCTGTGCCTTGGCATCTATAACCCGGGGCTGACAACAGTGCCTGCTTGAGGGAGTCATGTCTGAGGGGCCCTTAGAGTGGCGGGCGGCATGCAGGAAGTGCTGTGGTTTTTGTTCCTGTAGCCAGGGCTCACACCCGAACCCCTGGAGAGATCGGGCTCAGGACCTGTGAGCAGCTGCTGCAGTGTTTTGGGGTACATGGGGGGCAGTGCCTAGGTGCGGGAGTGGGGAAGGGGACGTTGGGGTCTCTATTCCTCTTCTGGAGATAGTGACCTTAACCAGATGCCCCCACTCACAACACAGCATGGGCGAAGCCTGGCCTTGCACCACTTCCATCGGCTCTGGGGCCACCTCCTGGAGTGGCAGGTGAGGTGGGAGACTGGGCCTTCAGAAAGAAACCCTTACTAAGAGAGACATAGGCACCCTGCAGGCTATCATGGCCCCAGGGAACACAGGGTGGGGTGAGGGGGAAGGGACTGGACTACGCTGACTTGGAGCGATCTGGCTGGGATATCCCTGCCCTTGCTTGCCCTCGGCTTGTCCTCTGGGGACATTGTTTTTTTGAGATGGAGTCTGCGCTCAGGCTGGAGTGCAGTGGCATGATCTTGGCTCACCATAACCTCTGCCTCCGTGGTTCAAGTGATTCTTCTGCCTCAGCCTCCTGATTAGCTGAGATTACAGGCACTTGACACCACACCTGGCTAATTTTTGCATTTTGAGTAGAGATGGGGTTTCCCCACTTTGGCCAGGCTGGTCTTGACCTCCTGACCTCAAGTGATCTACCTGCCTTGGCTTCCCAAAGTGCTGGGATTACAGGTGTGAGCCACCACCATTGGCCATCAGGACGTTGCTCTACAGATAGAGAAACAGAAGTCCAAAGCAATTAGGCTGCTTAGTGGGGGTCCACACCAGAAGAAAGGAAGTTGGGATGGGCACCAGGCTCTGGACTGGGAGGCCCCATTTACAGCCCTCTTCGGGGCCTTGGGGGCTGACCCTGACTCATCCCTCCTGCTCAGGCCATATTTAACAAGTTCGATGAGGACGCCTCTGGAACCATGAACTCCTATGAGCTGAGGCTGGCGCTGAATGCAGCAGGTACGGACTGGGTCCTGGGGTGGTCTTGGGAGGACCTATTCTCTCTTGTCCCATTGTCTCCAAGTCCACCCACTCAGGGCCATCTGCACCATAGCCATCCGGAAGTCCACACCTTAGTTTGTTGTGGGCCTGTGTGCCAACACACAGCAGAGCGAGCCACAGGGAGATGGAGGCTGGGGTGACTGATGGAGTCAGAGGGCCCAAGGCTGAGAGTTTGGGTGTGGCTGTGAATGTAAGACCCAGAGAGGGTGTTCGTGTCCAAGCACGTGTAAGAAAAGAGCCAGCCAGTCATGGTGGTTCACACCTATAATCCCAGCACTTTGCAAGGCTGAGGTGGGCAGGCTGCTTGAGCCCAGGAGTCTGAGACCAGCCTGAGCAATGTAGTGAGGCCTCATCTCTTTAAAAAAAAAAAAAAAAAAAAAAGGCTGGGCGTGGTGGCTCATGCTTGTAATCCCAGCACTTAAAACTACAACAATTAGCCAGGAGTGGTGGCATGCACCTGTAATCCCAGCTACTTGGAAGGCTGAGGCAGGAAAATCACTTGAATCCAGAAGGCAGAGGTTGTAGTGAACCAAGATTGTGCCATTGCACTCCAGTCTGGGCAACAAGAGGGAGACTCTGTCTCAAAGTTGGGGAGCAGGTGGAAGACAGCCTAGGATTGGAAGATGTGGGGCAGAGAGGGAGAGGCTGGGCCAGAAATAGACAGGAGCGTAGGTGAGGGAGCAAGGACTCAGAGGGCAGGTGGCAGGCTTGTGTTCACGCATCTGGCACTACTGAGCACTTGCTACATGCCAGGAATTATTCCAGGAAGAAGGAAACTGAAAAAGTGCCCTTGAGGACAATTTCTTGAATGGGAATTCCTGCAGGCACAGCTGAGGGGCTCCAGCTCTTCTTGGGTCCTTCCACCCCATCTGGCTGGGCTTTCCCATAGCCCTGGGCATGGCAGCCTCCACCCCTATGCCTGAGGGAGAGTGACCTGGGACAGGTCCCTCGGGGGCTGCAGGGCTCAGAAGCAACTTCCCCCAGGCTTCCACCTGAACAACCAGCTGACCCAGGCCCTCACCAGCCGCTACCGTGACAGCCGTCTGCGTGTGGACTTCGAGCGCTTCGTGTCCTGTGTGGCCCAGCTTACCTACATCTTCTGTGAGTACCTCCCCTGGCACGGGAGGAGGGGTATGGGGACTGGTGGGCATTCACCCTGCTCCTGTCTGCACAGGCCACTGCAGCCAGCACCTCGATGGGGGTGAGGGGGTCATCTGCCTGACCCACAGACAGGTGAGCTGGTGGGAGGGACAAGGTGGCTCGGGCACTGTCCTGGGAGCTCCCTGCCTCAAGCCCACCATCTTCCTTCTCTTGCTTAGTGGATGGAGGTGGCCACCTTCTCCTAGGATCTCAGGACAGGAAAACTGAGCAAGATCACCCCCCTGCCCTGCTTGGCACAGGTGTGCTGCTCTCTGGCATCTACCTGCCTGGCGCTGGCTTTGGGCCCAAGTCCTCCACTCAGAAAGAAGGACAGCTGACAACACAAGTTGGTCCATGTTAACAGCTTAGGACAGTGCTAATTCTGCCCTGGCTCTCCTAGAAGTAGAGAACAGACGCAGAAGAGGGTGGGGGGAAAAAGGACACTGCAGGAATCCTTCTGAAAAATATTACATGTTTTATTATCCTGTCCCCAGAGGGTGGTTTATCCAGAAACCGAGGGAAAAAAAATCAGAATAACCTCAAAAAAAAAAAAAAAGTGGGAGCAAAACCATCAACCACCAGGCAGCCACGCCAGCAGCCCACCTCCACCTCCGGAGGGTCCCCAGAGCCCCATGCCTGACACAGACCCAGAGGGGCGTCAGGCAGGGGATAGGCTATGTCTTCATTGCGAGAGCAGGAGAAACGGCAGAGATATGTTGCTAGGTGAATATATATTTATATAATAAATCCGTAAGTTAATAAAGTAAATAGTAATTCTCTGAAAGTTTTTTTTATAGTTTTTATGTTTTTTTTTTCTTTTTTTTTGTTTTTTTTGTGGTTTTGTGGGGTTTTTTTTTTTTTTGGTCCTTAGAAAATCGGAGACGTGTGTGAGGCCAGACAAAGCAAGGCTGGGGCTGGTGGGATCTGGAGGGGCCCCGTCTGCTAACCGAGCTCCTCTGCTGTGAAAGCAGAGGAGCTGGGTGGGGCCCCCATCTCCTGGCAATGGCAGGTGAGTGTGGAGCAGGGAGTGGAGAGGGGCTGGGTGGGGCCCCAGCTGTCGGGTGGCGGTAACGCCCCTTGCAGGGCCCAGGCAGTTCCTGGACAAGGCACATGGGGCTTTGGCCTGGATGGGGAAGGCCTTGAAGGGACCTCAGGGGCAAAGAAAGAGACCCGGGTATGGAGGGGACTGGTTTTGCTGTGGGAATCCAGTGCCCCCTCCACGATGGTTAAAAAAGCACAAGCCCCAAGTCTCCCGGCCCCACCTGGTCTGGGGAACCTCCTGGCCAACCCACAAAGAGAGAGGAGAGAGCCTGCCCCAGCCCCTCCCTGGCCACCCACCCACGCTGGAGGACTGCAGAGTGCTTTGCATAGATAGAGTGGAGGAACAGGATTGTGGGGCTTCCCCGGCCCCTCCTGGAGGCCGTGGGAGGTGTTTGGTCTGGGTCTCAGGGGCCTCACAGGTCGCTCTCGCCATACAGGGCGGTGGAGAAGGACTTGTAGTCAAGGGCACCGGGTACAGCATCAGGGCCCTGGTAGGGTGCCATGCGGGCGATGCAGTACTCCGCCTGGTCAGGGGGCAGCTCTCTCCGCAGCTCCTCAGCTGTGATGAAGTTCTGGAATTGGCAGGATGGGACTCTGAGCCATCCCCACCCACACACTGGCTCCCTCAGCCCCTCCTGATGCAGGAACCCCTCTTGCCAGACCCTGTGCGCCTCATGGGGTCTCACCTTGTCCCCTGCCAGGACCTTGAAGGAGGCGATGACCTGGTCGGCCGTGTCTGTGTCGGTAGTCTCCCGAGACATGAAGTCGATGAAGGCTTGGAAGGTCACAAGGCCGCTGTGGTTGGGGTCGACCAGGCTCATGATGCGGTTGAACTCAGCATCACCCTGCAAAGAGGGAGTGGGGCGGGGACACCCAACACTGAGTGGGGCAGGGGCAGGGACAGCCAGGCCCACACCGGTGGGGTCTCCAGAGGGAGAGCAGGGCCCAACCCACATGCGAATCCACCCTGTTCCCTGCTTGCTCTGGCTGCCCCAGGCCCCCGGGGACCCTTTGCATCCTCCCCTCCTGTGGTCTCCAACAGCAGAGAACTAGGGTCTGCTGCCCTCAGCCCAGGCTCACGAGTTAACTCTGGAGGGTGGGGAAGGAAGAGAGAGAGAGAGAAAGAAAAGGGGGAGAGCATGGGAGAGCTGCCCCCTCTCTGGAGACTTTAGGGAAGAAGGGGGGCTCAGGAAGTCATCGGAGGGACCCCACCCCGGCAGGTGCAACAGAGGAGGCAGGCACAGCTGCACTGCTCGGGCAGAGGAGTGTCCCCGAGGACGAGGAAGCTCTGGAGTTGGTGAGGGGGAGAGGCAGGACAGGAGGAGGAGCGGGTGGCTGGGGAGACAGAACTGCATACCAGGCTGTATCCTGTGGAGATAAGCAGAGCCCTGAAGTCATCGGAGTCCATGCTGCCTGTCTGCTTCTGCTCCGAGGACGCAGGCATAGCAGAGGACGTGGGCCCAGAGTAGGCAAGAGGGGCCGCCCCATGTGCACAGCAGGCAGACAGGACAGTGGCGGGGAGCAGGGAGACAGCGGCCCCGAGAGACCAGGTAAGGGGGAAGGTGTGCAGGGAGGCAAGAGAGCCGTGAGATGGCACACAGGTTGCAGGGGTGGGATGGCGAGGGGAGAAAGAAGGAGAGAGAGAGAGCAGTTAATGCCAAGGTCCGCTGGGGCCCAGGGTGCAGTACCTGCCGGTCGTTCTCCACGTCGTAGCCCAGGCTGATGAGGCAGGCCTTGAACTCCTCGGGCCCCAGCGCCCCGCCATGGTCCTGCCGGGGCCATCCGAAGGCAGGTGTGTGGGAGGGGCGGCATGGATGAGGGATCGGGGCCACATGCAGAGGGGAGGGCAAGGGGACACATAGGGGAGGGAAACACAGAGTTAGAAGCGATGTGGACAAAGAGATGGCCAGGGCCACAGGGGGCACTCAGGCCCCTTTCGTCCTGCTCCCCACCTCGGAGGCTCAGAAGCAGGCAGAGGCCTCCCCCACCTCTCTGCCCATAGCAGGGGTGGCAGCTGGATGCTACAGAATTGGTGGGGGGTAGAGGGGCTCTCGTTGCCTTTGGAATTTGGAGTGGGACAAAGGAAACTGCACCCCGTCCTGGGGGCACCAGGTGCAGAGCTAAGGCTGCACACACCTAGCTAGCTGTGGGGTGCGTCAGCCAAGCAGGGTGGGCTGGGGACAGCAGCAAAGTGTGGTGCTCAGGGGCCTTCTGATGGGGCTGCCGGACGAAACCTAAATTCTAAAAGCACCGTGTGGGGTGTCTGTGTCCAGATTCACAGACAGGGTTGCAAAGCCTGGGTGTGTTGAGACTTCATGTGCCCTGGGGGTGGTGAGGGTAACACCCCAGAGGGCATGACTTGGGGCCCCCAGCCCCCTGCCTGTGTGAAGTGGCCTAGGTTAGGGTCTCGGTGCCCCATTGCTGCACCCTGACAGTGGCAGGGCCCTGGGAGTGTCAGCCGACAACTCAGCAACTTTGACGGGAACGGACAAACAGATGCAGAAACGAGGGGGCAGGATGGGACAGCAACGGTGGGGAGGGGAGGGGTGGGGTGGGAAGGGGAGGGGAGAGGCCAAGGAGGTGGCAGGCCGCTCACCTTGTCAAAGTGGTTGAAGGACGCCCGGAACTCCTGCATCTGCTCCTGGCTGATGCCCTTGGCGTCGCGGGTGAGGATCTGGTTCTCTACCTCGTTAATGGTGCGGGCGATGGTGGTGAGCAGCTGCTCCCAGCCCACGCGGATGTGCTGGGGGAGGACAGGAGTGTGACTGTGGGCTGGGCACTGTGGACTGTCCTCACCTTCGGGGGGTAGCTTCAGGAGCCTGCCCAGCCCTGGGGAAAGCCCCTGTTTTCCTGTATGCCTCACTAGGGACACGGGCCAGGGTGCCTCTCTGCTGCCTTTGCCAACCGTGGGGTTTATGTCTCCACAGTAAACCTGTTTCCCGGCTATGGGGGCAGCAGAGAGGCAAGGACCCATGACTCTTGTGCTGGGATCTCTGGAGATGGGACATACACTGGTCAGTCTTACCACTGGCTCTCGGGAAAAAAAAAAAAGCCACCTTTGGTGTGAGGCATCTGTGGACCTGTACTGGGTGGATCAACAGTATTCAATCTTTTGGCTTCTCAAGCTACCCTTATGACAGTGACCAGCTTGTAACGTCCCTGGCATGTTAGCCAGTGGGAGCTGTGGCGCTGACTGGGCACCTGCTGCACGGGCTCTGGCCCCAAGGCTGATACTGTGGAGGCCACAGGGCAAATGGTGCCCTCAGTGAGCCCCTGGACCAGGCTGTCCTGTGAGGGGCATTGTCTTGGTGATGAGAGCACTGCTCTCATTTTGATCTGGTCATTTCAATCCTTTTGTTTTGAGACAGGGTCTGGCTCTGGAGTGTGGTACATAACCTAGGCTCACTTCAACCTCCACCCCTGGCTCAAGCAATCCTCCCACCTCAGCCTCCTGGGGAGCTGGGACTATAGGCATGCACCACCCTGCCTAGTTAACATTTCCTTTTTTTGTGGAGACAGGGTCTTGCTATGTTTCCCAGGCTGGTCTTGAACTCCTGGGCTTAAGCCATCTTCCCACCTCGGCCTCCTAAAGTGCTGGTCTTCCCAATCATTGTTAAACAGAGTGAAGAAATGCCAGCAGACAGCTATCTTCTCACTGGCGGAAGCCAGCCGTGCTGGTGGAAAGGCCGGAGGCCGGGCAGCCACGCACCTCCATGGTGTAGTTGGTGTGCTTGTTGTCAAAGATGAGGGCCTCTTGGATGAGCTGGTGCTGCTGCTCTAGCAGGTCCAGGTTGGGCTTGTAGTCCACGATGCTGCGCTCATACTGCTTCAGGTGGCTCAACTGGTCCTCCAGGGTCCCGTTCATCTCAATGGAGATGCGCCCGATCTCCTACCGGGTGGGTGCAGGTGGTGGGGTGAGGCTGGTGGGCCTGCCACCACTGACCATCTAGGGGAGCCCACTCCTACTACTGGCCTGCATCTCCCGGGTCCCTTCTAGCTAGGAGCCTTGGCCTGTGGGTCCCTGGAAGGGAAGGCCTACCGCTCATCTCTGGTCCTGCCCTCTCATGTTAAAGCAGCCACAACTGACAGGGAGGCTTTCTCTGCTAAGCACTCCCCATGCCCAACTTCATTTTACCTTGACCTCTGTGAGGCTGGGACTGTGGCAGGCCCTGGCTGCAGAGGTAGAGACAGAGGCTCAAGGAGGATAGGTGCAAGGGATTCCACACACAAGCTCTGTGGACTCTCCTAACCCTGCAGCGTGCTCAGGGCCCCCAGCTGGTGAGTTGGGACCTGGTCTGCCAGGCTTCTGTCTGTAGGCCCTGGGCTGGCCAGGGACCCCTCACTAAGGGAGCTCCCTTGGTGCTTTCTCAGCTCTGCCAGGCTGGACCGGTGCCTCACCTCCATCTTGGTCTGGATCCAGGGCCCCACGACGTTGGCCTGGCTGGCGAACTGGCGGCGCAGGTGCTCGTTGGACTGCTGCTTGCTCTGCTCCTCCAGGAGGGCATGGTCCCGCTTTGGCACCAGCTGCTGTACCTGGTGGAGGGGATGTGGAGCAGGAGTGGTCAGGGGAGTGGCCCCCAGCCCCACCCACCTGCCCCAGCCCCTTCTGACAGCCCCAGCCCACCTTCTCCCACTTGGTGTTGATGATCTGCGGGGTGACAGTGGTATAGGGGTTGCTGCCCGACAGCTTGATGTGGTTGCTCTCAGCGATCCTCTGGGCCTCCTTGTGGATGGCCAGGATGGCCTCACGCTCCCTATCGGCATCCGGCAGTGTGGACTTGAACTGGTCGTGGGCTGAGATCAGGCCCTGGGGAAGGAGCTGGAGTGAGGGGGCAGCCCAGTCCCACAGAGGCCCTTGGGAAGGTGAGGTGCCAGGGGGCGCGGACCTCAATCTCCTCGATGGTGTGGACGATGAACATGTCCTGGAGGTCCTCCATGGCACTCTCCATCCAGTTGTTGAAGGGGGCCGCGCGCTTGGCATACTCCAGGTGCAGCTGGTCGATGGCCTCCAGCTGCTTCTCTGTTTTCTGGTGTGTGGGGAAGGGAGCAGGGATAGAAGAAAAGCAGGTGAATGTGAGCCGGAATGGCCGGGAGGGGCCCAGAGGGCACTGAGAGGTCAGAGAATGTCCTCTCTGTGGGAGTTGGGGGAGCTCCCAGGTGTGGGCACTGTCCACACCACCAGCCCCAGGACATAGGGGGCACAGGGCTCCATGGGTGACGTCAACCCCCCTCCTTACCTCCAGGGCTTCCCTGCGACTGTGGGTCAGAGAGCCGAGGGCATCCCACTGGTCACAGATCTTCTGGCACCGGGTGTTGACATTGTGGGAGTCGTAGTAATCCAGCTCGCTGCGGGCCGGGCAGACAGCAATGAGACCCAGCAGGGGCAGATGGTGGGCGGCTGGGCCCCACCTACCACTAGGGCTCCCAGGGTGAGGTGTTGGGACAGTCAACATTCCAGGACATCAACAATAATCACTCATCAATCGCTGCTCAGTTCTGGCCCCTGGGACCCCCAGGGGTGCTAATAGGGGCGCTAACAGGGGCCTCCTCCAGCTCACCCACCCCTGACTCATTCTGCCACTATCAGCTAAGAGTATGGCCCTTCCAACCAGGCCTGGGGGCCTGAAGAGTAGAGGGCAGGGAACGACCTTGGGAGGAACAGGACATGGGAACCAGGCGAGCCAGCCACAGAAGAGCAGGCAGGGGCTGAGGCTGTGCTCCACAGTAGGGCTGGGGGACTGGGCTCCATTCCTGTCTCAACCACTCCCTTGCAAACCCCTTGGCCTCTCTGTGCCTTAGTTCCCTCAGTAATACGCTGCTGGGGGGATTAAATGAGCTGATACACATACAATCTGGAGAGCGAGGTGAGTTTTTGCTGTTGCCATTAATCGGCGCTCAGCACGGCTGCCCATCGGCTCATCCTAGACGGTCCACAGGCCTCTAATTCCCCCTCAGTGGAACAGACGCACCCAGACAGCCCTCCCTTCTGTTCCTCCAGGGCTTCCATCCAGAAAGCTGCTTCGGGACCCATGTTCCCAAGCAGGGTAATGGGTTTCACATGGCATTGCCCAGGGCCTAGAAGGGTTTATTCCAAGTCTGTTTCCTACCAGTTTCTGGGGACTCCCCCATCACTGGAAGCTTCCTGGGTCCCACCCCCACACTGCCAAGGGGGTTGCGTCTGTGGCCTTGCTCTCCTTGGCCTGGACTTGGTGGTGGCAGGACCCCTAGGGTGCCCCAACTATGCCGAATAAGAAGCTGGTTCCCAGTGCTGTGGCAGCCCCATTGCCTCTGGCTGAGGCAATGTGGATGCCTCAAAGTACCTTGGCAGCTGGGCGCAGTGGCTCACGCCTGTAATCCTAGCACTTTGGGAGGCCGAGGTGGGTGGATCACCTGAGGTCACGAGTTCAAGACCAGCCTGGCCATCATGGTGAAACCCCATTTTTTTTTTTTTTTTTTAAAAAAAGGCACCTCGGCTGTGGGGGGTAGTAGTGAGTCGGGTAGGAATCCAGCTCTGCCCAGCATGGGGCTTCACTGGGTATCAGGCCTGGGCCTTGGACTCAGGAATAAGCAGACCTTTGGGGGTGACTATGGTGGGGTGGGAGTGTTGGTGGAAAGAGCAGTTACAGCCAAGGATCCTATTTTTGAGCAGACAGCTATTTTGGGAGCCCTGCCGCCCCTCGACGGCCTGCGAATTTTCCATGAAGTAACGGCTTGGGCCTCCTGCTGCCTGGGCCCGCCCTGCTGCTGGCCGCTTGGCTGGTGGAATAAGGCCCCATTCACCAGCTTGAGGCTCAGTGTACTAATTGTGTATACAGGTTTATCTGACTGGGGTGGGGAGGGGAAGGAATGAGGCTGCCTGGAAGCTCTTACAATAAGCGTATTCTGAGAAAGAAAGGGAAGGGCCGAGCAGAACAATAGGCTCACTGTGCAGCCTGGTTCCCTCAGGGAGCAGCGGCTGGGAGCAATGGAGGCAGGAGGCCAGGGCCCATCCCATCGGGGGCCAGGGCCTACTTGGGGTGGCCAGCAGGGGAGGTGGTGCCCCCAGGGACTCCCAAAGCCTGAAGAATCAAAACAAGGGGCCAGACACCTCCCTCCTGCTAGAGAATCCAGATCCTTCAGGTGTTCCATCTGGGGCTGAGACAAGATGGGGCAAAGGCCTCATCCCATAAAGCCTTTCCCTGGCGGCTGGAAGGAGGTAAAGGTGGGACACTAGGGACACTATTCCAGGCCTTGAGGTAGGCTGGGCCTTGGCGTGCTGCCGCCACCACTCTGGTCAGGCTGTGGTGGGAGGCAGGTAATGGGAGTGCCCTGGGCTCGCACGTACTTGAGCTCCTGAGCGATGGCCGCTATCTGTTCCACGCGGTCCTGGTGTGCAGCCAGGTCGCTCTCGAAGGCCTCGTGCTTGCGGATGAGGGCTTTGATGTCTGACAGTGTGGCCGTCTCATAGTCCCGGTGTTTCAGCATGGCTTCCTTCCCTGGGGTGGGGGCAGAGAGGTGCTTAGACAACAGCACAACTGTGAGGCAGGAGTCTGGAGGGGCTGTCCAAGCAGAGGGAGGGAAAGAGAGAAGGATGTGGGCCCTACATCCTTCCACGCCAAGGACAGTAGCATGGAAACTTCTAGAACCTTCCATACCCACCAGGGATCTCTCAGCCCAACTATAACCCGGATGGACACTTCAGGGTTGGTGAGCCTGAAAGAAATATTCCATCTCAACCCACATGTCCTAAACTTAGCATCTTTTGTTGGTAGAAAACCATACAAATAGGGCCTTAGTAACACAGCTTGAAAAGCTAGCACCTGTTTCTGGAGGGCTTTGACCTGGAGAAGTGTCCGGGGTCAAAGCCCATGTCCCAGCAGGCTTAGGGAAGGGGAAGCATTGGCCAGGTTCTGCTAGGAGCCGGAGCCGGAGCCTGCACCTGCATGGGTGGTGGTCCTCTCCAACGTCTAAGTGCCCCACTGTTCTAAAGTGTCCTGTGTGCAGTGGGGTGGGCCCACCGCCAGGCCCTTTGAAGGAAAGGAGGCACAGTTATTAGTCCTGGAGCCTGGCTAATTACACACGCCAGAACCAAAGCTCAGGGAAGCCCTGCAAGCAAGTGAAGGTCTTTAGGGAACCGCAGGGGAAATTCTGGCCTGGGAAGGTGGCTGGCACCCCAGCATCTACACGGGCCCTGCCTCAGTTACACCCCCCTGGGCGTCCCCAGAGTGGCAGTGGAGATCCCCTCAGCTCTATCCCAGCACACCTGACAGCTGCCCACCTAGTGCAGCCACCAGGGGCTCTCTGGGTCTGTGCATTCACCTGTAAAATGGGGCCAGCCCCGGCACCTATGTCTCGGGGGACCAAGTTTCAGTGAGGTGGTGGTCAAGCACAGCAGGCATGGAGCCAGTACCAGCCTCACCCCAGCCTCTACTGGTCTCATCTGGCAGGCACCTACCAGCCTCCCCCAAGAATTGGGCCTGGCATCGATGGGCAAGAAGTGGGCAGCCTGGGAGACTCTGGCTCCACCGGACCTGCTGCCCATCCCTGGGACAGGCTGAGCCACAAGGCAGCCTTGCAACTCCCTTCTCCAACTCTTCCTCCCAGGGGTGGGAACCAGAAACAGCAGGTGATGGCTCCCTCTGCCTTAGCAGAGTCCAGCAAGGGTGTACTGAGAGGATGTGGGCAGTGGGCCATGGCCACGGCTGCTGGGATCCAGGCCAAGGGGCAGCCAGAGCAGGGACAAGGGGTCATTGGGGGCTGGTCATATTGTCAGGAAATCAAGTGCCTCAGAAGCATCCATGGTGACCCTCCCCCTGCAGGCTGTGGGGGATGGTAGGGGCATGGAGTGACAGTGGCCTACCCACCCCAGGGCGGAGGAGGTCACTGAGACCCGACCCCGGGTGTGGAGGGCCTGTCTGTCCTGTTTCGAATAACTGCTGCTTGAGAGGACAGAGGCTCCGGGTCTTGGGACTGAGTGGGCTGGCCTGCCTGGGGGCTCTGGCAGATGCCATGGGCAGAGCAGGGTGGATGCCCAGCCAGGCAGGGGTGGGACAGAGATGTGTGGAGGCTGATGAACCAGTTGGGCTCTGGCCAGAGACTGAGCCAACTTCTAAATGCCTCAGGTGAAGGCTGCCCCAGAGTCCTTCCCACCAGAGGAGTGCTGGGTGGAGCCACCATACCCAGCCCCCTCAGCATCAGGAAACCATGTGCAGGGCCTGCAGAGTGCTGGGAGGGACTGAAGAGCTGACAGGTGGGCAGAAAGACCCTCAGAAGGGACAGCCACAGGGCGATGCCCAGGCCTCCATGGATAAGGATGGCAGGATCCACTTGAGCTGTCTGTTGAATGAATGAGTGAATCTGTGAATGGATAGAGACCACCCTCCCACACAAGATTGTACCAGTGCCAACATGCTGTCCTCACACAGGTGCCTTTCTGCAAGGCAAGAGGGAAGCACAGTACCCGGCCTGGCCAGGCCCTTCCTCCTTCACCGTCCGTGCTCTCATCTGCCCTCTTTTCTGGCAGCAAAAGGTCTGGGCTAATCAGGCTGGCAGCTGCTGTGGGCACAACAGGCTGAGCTCATGTAAGGAGGGCATGAGCTGGGCTGTGGGCAGGGCTACGGGCTGTGCGAAGCTGTACTCTAATGCAGGCTGGGGTAGGGAGGGGTGAGAAACCGCACTGAAGAATTCGAGGAAGGGCTCATCTGGACAGAGTGGTGGTTGGAGGGCCAGGGAGAAAGCACTGGGAAGGAGGTGGCCAGAACGGGAGAGGAGTCCTATGGGTGGCCCCTGTGGCTCTCCCAGGCACTGGCAGCTTTCTGAATGCTTCCAGACCCCTGGGATCTGGAATCTCAACCTTGGCGTGACCCGAAGGAGGGCCAGGGACGTGATGGAATCCCACATCCGGATCCAAGGGCCAAGCAGCTGCAGGGCTGCCGAAAACAGAAAGCATTATGGAGGTTTAGGAGAAGCCTCCTGCAGGGGGAGCCAAGCCCCGGAAGGAGGCCCTGGGAAGGGATGGGAGGTGGCAGGAGCTCACAGGTGGGCCATGGGGAAGGTGTGCTGAGGGCTGTGGCTGTCTGTGGTTCCAGGTAGGAGAGGGGAGCTGACTCAACACAGGGTGCCAGGGATGGCAGAGGCCTGCCCCACATGCTCGCCCTAGATGGGGAAGACAGGCAGAGGGGATGGGTATAACGTCACTTCCCTGAAGTGCTGGAGGGGGCTTGGCTGTGTTCCTGGATGACTGACAGGGGCCCACCTGTAAGTAATCTGAGGTCAGGGCAGATTGGGTAACAAAGAGGACCTGGCCCCAGAATGATCCCTAGGGCTGGAGGAACCCAGAGCAGCATTTCTTTGCCTTATTTTTTTTGAGACAGGGTCTTGCTCTGTCACCCAGGCTGGAGTGCAACAGCACACTGTAGCCTCAACCTCCCTGGCTCAATTGATCCTCCCACCTCAGCTTCCTGAATAGCTGGGACCACAGGTGTGTACCCCATACCTAATTTTTAAAATTATTTTTAAATTTTTTTGTATAGACAGAGTCTTGCTATGTTGCCCAAGCTGGTCTCAAACTCCTGGGCTCAAGTGATCCTCCTGCCTTGGCCTGCCAAAGTGCTGGGATTACAGGTGTGAGCCACTGCACCTAGCTCTAAAGCAGCAAGAAAGGGTGCCCAAGAAACAGACGCAACGCGGTGGAGGCTGTGTGTGCAAACTCACACGTTCCTGAGACCGGAAGGGAGCAAGGGAGCAAGGGAGCGGGACTGGGCCATACCATCAGTCCAGGCCTCATGGATGGAGGCCTTCTGCCGGAACTTCTCTGCCAGGTGGTCAAGCCGCTCCAGCCTGCGGATCTCATTCAGCAGCCACTCCTCGTAGCCCTTCTCAGCCTGCTCCAAGTGCTGCCAGCCATTGTTGATGTCCTGGGGTGGGGTAGGGGCAGGCAGGGTTATCATAGGGGAACAGGGGCACCCAGGGGGATGTCTCCAAGGGATGCTGATGGTAAGTTGGCAGAACTTGGCTGGGGTCATGGCTGTGCCATGCTTTGCTGTTATATCTGGATGCCTACAGAAGGCTGAACACTAGACAGGTACAATCAATTCTGGATTAACAAAATCAATGGGTAAACAGGTGAGTGCATGAATGAATGGATGAATGCCACAGACGGGGTGGCAGTAACCACCCAGAGCACACTGCCCCTCTGCTGATGAAGGACCTCAAGCACACGGTAGTCCTATAGTCATGGCAGAACAGGGCTCCAAATTCATACAATTCCACACTCACACAACCCATGGCATGGATTTGGGTATAAAACCCTGGGTGTAAAACACAGTGAGTGAGGGCCAAAGGGGAGCACAGTGCTGAGTGAGGTGTGCCTCTTCCCACCACCTAAAGGCCGTGCGAGGTCCTGCAGGACATCAACAATAGGAAAGACTGCACTGGCCAAGTGGCAAGCCCACAGGCAGTTCTAGAGCTGCCTCTGGCCCTCATAGTTGCTCCCAGGTTCAGCAGGGCACCCCACCCCGTGAATCCTGGCACTTACCGAGACCATCTTGCCCTCGGAGGGCATGAAGGCCGGCCGGTTGCTGAGGCGCAGCTTGGTCTGCAGCGTGTTGAAGTTGATCTCCAGCTGGCACTTCTCCTGCACCTTGGGTGGCTTGTGCACGCGCCGGTAGTCTCGGAAGTCCTCCAGCTTCTGCTGCATCTCCTGGATGGTCTTTTGGGGCACGCGGTCCTCCAGCCAGGGGATGGTGCGCCGGATCCACTCCAGGAGCTGTGGGCCCACAGAAGCCAGGGTGACCTTTGTTGGGGGCCCTCAGAGTGCTGACAGGCTGCCCTCCCCCCGCAGCTTATGGGCACGTGGGATCTGGATCTTTGAGGACCCCACCTTAGGGGTTGCCCCTGCTCCCCAGCCCAACTTCTCCATGATTCCTGCTGGAATGCCCCACCCAGAATTCTGGGAACGTGAGCCCCTCCCCGTCCCTACACCACTGTACTCTTCCCTTGCGACTCCCTGTTCATGCTTCATGTTCTCGCTTTGTCATCCAGGCTACAATGCAGCAGCAGCTTCAACCTTCCGGGCTCAAGCCATCCTTCCGCCTCAGTCTCCTAAGTATTTGGGATACAGGTGCCTGCCTCCAAGCCTGGCTGACTTTCACTTTTTATAGGGGCCGGGCGTGGTGGCTCTCGCCTATAATCCCAGCACTTTGGGAGGCCGAGGCGGGTAGATCACGAGGTCAAGAGATCGAGACCATCCTGGTCAACAAGGTGAAACCTCGTCTCTACTAAAAATACAAAAATTAGCTGGGCATGGTAGTGTGCGCCTGTAGTCCCAGCTACTCGGGAGGCTGAGGCAGGAGAATTGCTTGAACCCAGGAGGCGGAGGTTGTGGTGAGCTGAGATCATGCCATTGCACTCCAGCCTGGGTAACAACAGTGAAACTCTGTCTCAAAAAAAAAAAAGTTTTTATAGAGAAGTGGGGGTCTCAGTATACTGTCCAGGCTGGTCTTGAACTCCTATCCTCAAGCAATCCCACTTTAGCCTCCCAAAGTGGTGGGATGACATGGGTGAGCCACCATGCCTGGCGTACACCTTTGCTCTTAGTCTTTTTCCTCAGATCTAGAGGGGAGACCTCCACTCCCATGCCCCCTCAAAAGAGGTCCCCTTCTGTGCTGTCTCATGCCCCGTTGCAGCTGTCTTCACTGAGTTCCGAGCTGTCTAAGTGCCTCGAGGGCAAGGCCGACAGGGGCTCCGGGCTCAGTCTGGCTAGACTAGTATGTGCACTGGGGCTGGGACATAAATTAGAAAATAAAATTGAAAAAAGAAACGAACACGTACTTTTAGGAGCTACTTAGATCTTTGATGGAGTAAGGAAGGGTAACAAACAATTGGACATTCTAAAACAATTCTAGGCTGGATGTGGTGGCTCACGCCTGTAATCCCAGCACTTCAGGAAGCTGAGGTGAGCAGATCACCTGAGGTCAGGAGTTCCAGATCAGCCTGACCAACATGGTGAAATCCCATCTCAAGTAAAGAGTTAAAAAATTAGCCAGGCCTGGTGGTGTATGATTGTAATCCCTGCTACTCAGGAGGCTAAGGCAGGAAAACTACTTGAACCCGGGAGGCAGAGGTTGCAGTGAGCAAAGATCACACCATTGCACTCCAGCCTGAGCGACAAGAGTGAAACTCCATCTCAAAAAAATAAAATAATAAAACAATTCTAGAATAATAAAATCAGTTATCTGCCAGCACCGAGAAACTCAGAAGTGGTTCCCAAATGCCAACTTCTGGCAAAGTGAGAAATCCAAGGACAGAAATACCCCTGTGTGCATACATCGTGAGGCGTGTTGCCAGATGCCCTTTCTTGGCAATGGCTGGGGTTCCAAGAATAACCTTTTTACCTTATCTTGGTGAGAGAAGTGCTGGTGGTAACAGATGGTGGTGTTTCTTTTTAAAACATCCGTAACTTGGCAAAATAAAAACCTGGCCACCTTAGTTGGACATCAAATCGTTTTTCAAATTTTCCTGGTCCATGAGATTACAAAATCTGGGAACCACTCGTATTAGAAGAGCAGGCAGACCACTGCTCTTTGGGAACTTAAATTACTTTATTTTATTGAGATGTAGTTTATTTTATTGAGACAGAGTCCAGCTCTGTTGTCCAGGCTGGAGTGCAGTGGCACAATCTCAGCTCACTGAAACCTCTGCCTCCCAGGTTCAAGTGATTCTCCTGCCTCAGCCTCTCGAGTAGCTGGGATTACAGGTGTATGTCACCATGCCCGGCTAAGTTTTGTATTTTTGGTAGAGATGGGGTTTCACCATGTTGGCTAGGCTGGTCTCAAACTTCTGACCTCAAGTGATCTGCCGTCTTTGGCTTCCCTCACATGCATGAGCTACCATGCCTGGCCTAACTTTATTTTTTAAATATGGAGATTTCAGAAATGAAGAGCCTCCAGAAGAAATGTGCTAACCACCCTTATTGCCAACTGAAGCATTGGGTTTGAGCTCTGGGGAAGGACTGTGTAGGTTTGAAGCCCAGCTCTCTGTCTCACCAGCCCTGTAACAGCAGGCCTGACCCTCCCTGGACCTCAGTTTTCTCACTTGGAAAGGAGATAATCTGAGTTCCCGTCTTGCTGGGCTGCTCATGAAGTGCCCGCACAGGGCCTGCTATCCTCCCAGTTCCCAGGCCCCTCTCCATCTTTCTGAATTGCTCTCTCCAGGGCCAGGGCACAGGAACAGGGGCTTTCACAAAGCTCCCCAGGTGATTCTAAAGCACTGAGGTGCCCAGGAAACACTGTCCCTGAGCATCTCTGTAGGAACTCAAGCTTGGGGGCCCAGGGGCTGTGTGGCAAGGTACCTACTGATCTGAACCTTCACCTTGTGGAACCAAATGGAGAGGTCACACACTGGCTGACTCACACTCGATGGTCTGTCACCGCGAGGCCTTTTCTGGGTCACCTCGCTGCCAGACCTGTTTTCCCACTGCAGGAGTCGCAGTAACCTCTGGCTGAGGGTAACAAGGTGGCCCTGATTTTCACTGGGGGGATACTCACATCGCTGGCCAGCTTCTCGTAGTCCTCCATCAGGTGCTCATTCTCCTGGTTGACAGCCAACACCTTGCAGATCCGGTTAGCAGCAGTTTCAGCCTGGAGGGGATCGCACAGTCAGGGCTGCCTGGGGCTGGCCACCCTCCCTCCTGACAGGCATGTCCTTTGAAAGCGGCTGGTCCATGGCCCACAGAATTCCCCACAGAGGGGAAGGAGAGGAAGCTCAGCTCCAGCAAGATGGTGCCCTGTCCCAACAGGCCTTGTTGGCGTCCTCATTGCCAACTGCAAAATGCCCCTGTCCAGAGAGCCCAGACCCAGTAGGCACTGAGGGTTGGGGAGCCCTCCCTCTGCTGCTCACAAGCCCTCTAGTGCCCCACACAGAGAAGGGTGAGGCTGGGCACGTCAGCTGCATTGGACCTAAGACTGCAGCGGAGTCTCTCCCAGTGGGAAGGTGAACAGATGGGAGGCTGAGAGCTGGAGAGCTGGGGGCAGCGGAGCAGGAGCAACGGGACCCCGGAGGAGCCTGGTAGTCCGTACACAGGAGCACTCAGGCCTGTCCTCTCTGCTGCCCTTGGAGGCAGTGTTAACAGGAGCTCCAGGGGACAGAAGTCACCATCTGGGGGGGCAGAAGAGTGCTGGAGCTTTGGAGGGCAGGAGTGGTGGACACAGTCTCTGGGCCTGAACTACAAGAGAACGTTGTGCCCTGTCCTGCTGGGGAGCAGTGAACAGGGGCGGGGGCACACACACGGAGAGGAAAGACCAGGTACCTTTCAGGAAGCACAGAAAGGGTCCAAGAAGAGGAGTTGAAACGGCAACAGAACAGGAACAGAAAGAGTGAGGAGGGTCTACAGAGTGATGGGGAAGGAAAACGGAGAGGCTTGGCCGATGGCTCAGAGCCAGTGCTGCAGGCAGCGACGCCCAGCCTCTCCCCTCCACACGAGGCACCTGGAGACAGGCGAGGAGGTGGGGGGCAGCTGGGGCTCATGTGAGCATACACACACACGTGCACACCCCGTGCCATGCTGCAGGACACACACCCAGGGCCCCAGGCGGTACTCCTTGGAGATGAGGTCCAGGAGGTTCCTCGGCTAATGAACATGGGCCCCAGAGCAGTGTGGGAAACACAGCCAGGGCTGCAGCTTGTGGGGGTCACAGAAGCTGCACTCCTGACTCCTAACTTGGCAGAGACAACTGGCACCCAAAACTAAAGTCCACTCTGAGCATGGGGGGCTGCTGTTGGGGCAGGGGAATCATGTTTCACCGCTGAGTTCCCACAACCAGCTCAGGGCTGGGGTGCTGGCGGCGCTCAGGGTTGCTGAATGAATGAGTGAATAAAGGAATGAGGTGGGAATGCTTCAGTGACTAGAAATAAACGATCAGGACGGAATGGACACACCGGCACTAGGCCTGGGGTTCACCCTGCGTTTATAAAGCACGAACCTCAGAGAACACTCTTGCAAGGGCTTGGACTGCGTCTTTGGGGAAACAACGCCACAGGAGCAGAGCATGACGAGGCTGTCCCGAGGAGCACACAGGCTCAGTGACCCAGCACTTTCCTTCCTGACTGGCCAGCACCCTGCAGCCAAGACTCTGCTTCCCCCTCAGGAGAGGGGCCTAGTGCCTTAGCACCCTCCTGTGCTCTGACCTGGGGTTGCCTGCCAGTCCCTGCTCCCCAAATCCCTAAGCCTGCAGACTGGAGTTCAGCCGTAAGCACTGGGGAGCAGTGTGGATAGAAGAAAAAGCAATCTGGTGAGGCCGTGTGGTGGGCGGGGAGCTGGCCTGGGGCCCACAGGGGTGAGTCCAATGGCAAATGTGTGGTTAGTTGTGGTCTGTGGTGAGGAATTGTCCATTGCTGCCCACCCCTGCCCACCTTCCTGCAGGGGTGTGGGTCAGGGGTCTTCCCTCCACCCTCCCTGCCAGTGCCCTCCAGCAGAACACTCCAAACATAAGCTCCAATCACATGCTGAGGTGAAGAGGTGATGAAATGTGCCTTTGTGGCCCAAAGCTGGGAAGAAGCACCCTCCCCAAGACTGTGACTCCCTGGCTGCCTACAGGGCACCTGTCATGCCAGGCACTGGGCTAAGCCCTTCACCTGAAGGAACTCGATTCACCCCAAAACAATCCTGAGACCGAACTACAGCAATGCCCATTTCACAGATGGGGAAGCTGAAGTCAAGTGACCTACCCAACATCGCGGTATCAAGAGGTGGCAGAGTGGGGCCAGGCCAGACTTAACGGTGGGTAATGCACCTGCTAGACGGGGGGCTTGAAGCAGGAGGCCAACAGAAGGTATGGCACCTGTCCTCTAGCTTTAGGAACAGCTCTCTGCTTCCCTAAACTTCAATTCCTTCTCTCTCAAATGAGGCTAACTGTGCCTAGCTCTCCTGGGGGTATGCACAGGGACCCTCTGGAAGCCTGTGCATGTGAAGGCCTTGGAGAGTGCCTAACATGTAGTACATACTCAATAAACAAGAATCAATTCTGCCGCCTCCTCTGCACCTGTGCCAATGGCTGACACCAAAGCAGGCATTGGGAGTGCTGCCTGAGATACTTCAGAGACCACAAGGCAAGTGGAGGGAGCAGTGCCCGGGCCTCTGCGTGGATGGTGAGGATCCCAGCAGGAGCTGCAGAGCATGAGGTCAGCTGGGCCCAGGAGGGTGGCCACTGGCACACACATTCTGCAGGCTCTGCCTGGCCTCTGGAGGGCCAGGACCGTGAATGCAGTTGGGGCTGCACACGCTAAGACTTTCCTGGCAGGTAAAGTCAGGCAGAACTGGGGTAAAGCCCAGCACTCCTCATGAAAAGGCTCGGCAGGGGCAGGCAGGCAGCCCTGGTGCAGATGATGGACAGAATGAGCGGGAATGCTGGGCAGTCAAATACCAGCTCTGCCACTGACTATCATGCAGGGCTTCAGTTTCCCCACCCGAGAGCCTGGGATGCCACCACCCACCTCCCAGGGTGGGCTGTGTTCAAACAGAGAAGGTCTGTGGCTCCTTAGCACAGGCCCAGCACCAGCCAGGCAGGAAACCTGCCCCAGGGGACCATTCCAAGTTGGAACTTAGCAGGGTCAGTCTGTGCGGTGTGGCAGCCCGTGACCTGGCCAGGGTTCCAACCACAGATGGCCATGGTGGTAAAGGCAGGTCTGTAGTCCCAGCAGTGAGCCGTGCCCAGCCCAGCTCACCTTCTGAGCCCCCGAGAAAGCGTGGTAGAAGCAGGACACGTAAGTCATGATAGCCTTCTCATCTGGCCTCAGAGTGCCCACAATATCTGCACAGAGAGAGAGAGAAAGAGAGAGAAAGGCAGGAGAGAGTGAAAGACGCAGGGAGGGCGGCCGGGCCAGCCCGAGGCTCATGCGGGAGGAAGAGCGCTTGCTCTGGACTGGAAGCCAGCCCCCGGGCCTGCCTGGGCATGCCTTGCAGGGTTTTGCTGAGTCTGAACGGGGTATGTTCCTTTTCTAACCAGGCCTGGGCTGGAGACGGACCAGCTTCGAGCTCTATAAAGACAGCTTTGTTTTGGGCTGGAGGAGTCAGTTGCTAAATGATCTGTCTGAAAATGTGAGTGAGCACCTACCATCATGGAGTAAGACCTTAAGGGGCTCCTGTGGCCTCAGAGTGAAACACGGATTTCTTATCCCACACCACAAAGGTCTTGTGGGGCCTAACCCATCACTGCCTGTCACTCACTCCTCCTTAGCTGGTCCTTGAATAAGCCAAGCTTCTGCCTGTCTCAGGGCCTTCGCTTGTGCTTCACCCTTTGACTGGAACACCCGTGTCCCTAGCTACATCTAGCAGCTCCTGCTGCAAGTGCCTGCTCATGTCACCCCAGCCATCTCTGTCCCCCCATCTGGCCCCATGTTCTCTATTCCACTCCTATGACAGGCCTGCTGTGTGTCTCTCCCACTAGCATGGAAGCATCCTGAGAGCGGGGACCTTGCCTAACCCGGTCACCAGGGTATCCTCAGTGCCTGGAAAAGAGCCTGGCACAGACGAGGTACCCGATAGGTGTGTGAGCTAAGGCTGAGGAGGCAGCTACGCCAGGGAATGGGGGGTGGCTTCCAATCCGAGAGAGGCCACTGCCGTCTGCAAGAGAAATGAGGTGAGCACAGGAGGTGAGAGGCAGCGGCGGCATTGCGTGGTGGCGGCGAGGAGGGCCTGCCTGGCCCTGCCCGGTACCTTCTGCGCTCCCGAAAACGCATGGTAGAAGCTGGACACATAGGTCATTATGGCCTTCTCGTCGGGCCGGGCCGTGTTCACGATGTCTGCAAGTGAACAACAAGGGTTAAACTGCCCGAGTGGGATGGGGGATGGAGGCCTCACTCACTGGAATCCAAGGGCTCCCAAGGCCATGGCCTTGGGGAGAAGGACCCGCAGAAACTCTCCGATGGGCTCAGCCACACCCTCAGCCCCTCCCTCCCCCATGGCTCTGGAAAGGCCAAGGCTGTGGGAAGCAGATTAAAATGAGGCCACTTCCTCTCTCTGAGAATGGCCTCAAGGAGCAGCAGGACAGTCAACTCCACAGGCCTCCAGAGGCCAAAAACACAGGTCCCGGCCAGGGCAGTGCATGGCTGGGAAACGGAGCAAAGCTGGAAAAGGAAAAAAACAAAACACTCCACTCTGGTGGGCTCCATACTCCATGCCTGCTGCAGGTAGGGAGAGAGAGGCCAGGGTTGCTCACAGGAAGCTTGAGGGGTCCCCTCAGCCACTTTGCCCTTCCCAGCCTTGCAGAGATGCAACCCCAGGAGAGCTGATCCTTCAGCCACCCGCCCCCAACCCTTCTCCATCCCTGAAGCCTCTGGTCCACCCAGGCTGCCCTCGCTCAGGGCCACACGGCTGTCACCAGTTCACCTGGATTCATTCAGCCCTTCTTGCTGGCTCTGCCAGCTCCCTGAGGTGACCCAAAGCTCCGATGTGCCTACGGGGCCTCGCCCAAGGTTGGCCCTGAACAGACAGGGTCACCAGGAAGCACAGTGCTGGCTGAAGAGATGACTTACCCTCTGCATCCAGCATTTTGGGGATATCGAGGTATTTCTCGGCCACTTCGAAGGCATTGTTCAGGTTGGTGACAGGGTCGTCCTGGAAGAAGGCAAGTGGGGGCAACAAGAAGAACTCCATCAGGGCAGGTCCAGGAGCAGGAGGGAGGCAGGGCTGGCTCAGAGTAAGGGACCTGGCAGGGCTAGGGCTGGGTATCTTCAGGCAGTTCTCAACCACGTGTGCTGTATGAGCGGAAGGGCACTGCCTGGATAAATTCAATTCCTACACACAGGGGTACCCTGTGAAATCTCTGTGGGACAAACCATGGGCTTTTTTCTCAAAAAAATATGGATGTACTATTTTCATACAATTTCCAGTCACCGATCGACCCTAGATTAAGCCCCCTGCCCTGAAACTTGGGTTTTCACATTGACCGGAAGTTGTGGGCCAGGCCTCAGAGAGCACTGGGGACCAGGCAGGGGGAGCAAACCCAGAGCTCCAAGGTCCCAACCACCCTTAAGTATCCTCCAGCCCTCTCATAGGCTCCCTATTGCGTACAGGACTAAGGCCCACTGTACCCCAACTCTCCCTGGCCAGGGCCCAGCTCCCTTGCTCGCTGTGGCTGGAATGGGCTAGGTCTGTTCTGGTACCTCCCCAGGGAAGCCCTCCTCTGGCTCTAAGTTGCCTCTTCTTCCGGGGCCCTTCAGGGCTCCTGATGGCTCAGGGTTCGCCAGCCTTCTCTGCGACACTGCTCTGACCCCATGCCCTGCCACCCCATTTGACCTGAGCATATGTACACAGCCTGGTGTGGGGCTTTGCTTGGACACAGTTTTTGTCCTGCCTTCCCCATGAGGCTGGCAGCTTCTGGTGGGCAGGGCCAGAGTCTATACAGGCTTTGTTCAGGCAAATGAGAACAGGACTCTGCACAGGCAACATGCGTTGGCAGTGATGGTTTGGAATTCCTTGCCCTCTTCCCCTTTGGGCAGAGAAAGTTCTAGAATCCAGAAGGTTGAGGAAGGGGAGTTATAAAGCATTGCTGGCCAGGTCCTTTAAATAACCCTGGGTTGGTTGCGATGCCATGGAGGGAGACTGGATAGTCCCCGAGGGAAATAAGGGAGGTGGGAATCAGCCACCAAGCCAGGGGTTTGAGGTTTGGCGGAGCCTGCACAAGGATCTTCTTGCCCACCCATCTGCGTATAGAACCCAGATCTAGAGGCTGGCGATGGATGGGTGTGGGGATGGTGACCCAGAGTTAGGGGGTCAGATAGGGTGCCTATAGGCCATCAAGGGGAGCAAGAGACACCCACCTTCCTCAGCTTGTCATACTCAATCAGCTCCGGTCTGTGCCGGTGGATCAGAGCGTTGAAGGCAAGACCGTCCTTCCAGCTGGGGAAGGAAAGGCAAAGGTTATAGGAGGCCCTGCTCACTGTCACAGGAGTGCCGTATGGCCCTACGCACCCATAGCAGTGACTAATTCCCATTTCCTGAGGTCTGGCCTGTGCCAGGCACTGCATAGAATGGTGTGGCAGAGAAGCTGAGAGCATGACCTCTGGGTCCAGGCAGTCTGTGATCAAATCCTGACTTTTCCACCTTCTGACAGTGTGACCTCGGGTAAGCCATGCTATCTTGGTTTCCACATCTGTACGATGGGGATAGTAACATACCTGCTACATAGAGTTGTGGGGATTAAATAAGTAAATGCTTGGATCAGGGCCTGACTCATCACAGTTGCTTTATAACTGCAGCACCCTCCATGGGAAGCCACCCTGAACAGGACAGACTGCTTTTGGGGGAGGTAGCCACTGCAGGAGGCCAGTGCCCATGCTGCGTCGCCTCCGCACTCTGGCTGATCTGACTTGCAGGAGGGCCAGTCCGTGGGCTGGCTAAACTCCAGGCCGTAGCTTGGCATGCAGATCTATGGAGGAAAGGGACCCTCCCCAAGTCCACAAGTTGGTCAGTTATAAACTAGATGGGTCATTCTCCTCCCTGAGACCTTCTAAGGGTTGGTCCCCTCTGGGGTCAAGCTCGTGGGACCTCCTTGGAAAGGCCACCCAAGGAACTTTCCTCATCCGACTCCCCTGTCTTTGTGCAGCACTTCTCACTGAAGTTATGCTGCAGGATTCCTGGCAGTGGTGTTCATGGCTGGTCCCTGCACTGTGGTGTAAACCTCCCACAAATGAGGACTTCGTTTGGGTGCCACTATATCTCCACTTGCGGCAGGCAGTGGGCATGCCAGATATTTACTAGTTGAAGAAAGGAGTGGAAAATATAGAAAGATTCAGCCAGTTTGTGGCAGGAATAGGAAGACAACACAAGGAGAAGAGTGACCAAAGGAGGGACCACATGCAATCAGGTCGAGCACAATGGGAAAGGCTCTCTGCACCCAACAAAGGTCCCGGAGAGCCTGACGCTGCTGCAAATCCCACGAGGCCCTGCTCTTCATCCCTAGGCAGGTCCACCCGGGAGACTGTGGAGCCACAGGGCAAACTGGATCTGACCTCAGGGCCGCCCTTAGAACTGGTACTCCCAACCACTGGGCAGACCCGACTCTTGCCGCACCCTGGACCTCATGTGGCAGTGCCCATGCTCGCCTCAGTTAGGGTGATGGTGGACATGTCTCATCTCCCCCTCACCCTGAGGGAAGCAGGTTCATGGCGGAGCTGAGGCCTGTTCATCTTAGCAGCCACAGAGTACATTTTTCCCCAACACTAAATTCACTAGCAACTCTAAAAACAATTCACTTTTGAGCTGTCAAAATAAAGGAAGAGGCCAGGGGCAGGCAGTGGCTCACATCTGTAATCCCAGCACTTTGGGAAGCTGGGGCAGGAGGAATGCTTGAGCTCAGGAGTTCAAGTCCAGCCTGGGCAAATACGGAGATCCTGTTCCTACTAAAAATAAAAGAAAAAATTAGCCAACTGTGGCTGTGTGTGCCTGCAGTCCCAACTATTTGGGAGGCTGAGGCAGGAGGATGACTTGAGCCTAGGCTAAGGCAGCAGTGAGGAGTCATCCCATCACTGCACTCCAGCCTGAGTAACAGCACAAGACCCTGGCTTGGCTGGGTGCGGTGGCTCACGCCTGTAATCCCAGTACTTTGGGAGGCCAAGGCGGGCGGATCATGAGGTCAGGGGTTCAAGACCAGCCTGGTCAACATGGTGAAAACCTGTCTCTACTAAAAATACAAAAATTAGCTGGGCGT
Source organism: Saguinus oedipus (assembly GCA_031835075.1). NCBI lineage: Eukaryota > Metazoa > Chordata > Mammalia > Primates > Cebidae > Saguinus > Saguinus oedipus. The sequence goes on along the minus strand of CM063187.1, from coordinate 41,621,751 downwards.
GGTGGCACGTGCTTATAATCTCAGCTACTTGGGGGGCTGAGGCAGGAGAACTGTTTGAACTAGGACCCAGGAGGCAGAGGCTGCAGTGAGCCGAGATCTCACGACTGCACTCCAGCCTGAGCAACAAAAGTGAAACTCCATCTCAAAAACCTGTCTCAAAAATAAAATGAAGAGCTTTATTGTTGCTTCTGAGAATCACCTTGCCTGGGGAGGAAGAAGATTCTATGAGGCCAGCGAGAGGGCTGATCTTACTGCCTTCAGCCTGGATGGCTGGGAAACTGTCTCCTCTTCCTCAGAGAGGACCAGGTGACCTTTCCATGGCTTGCGGGGCTCATGGCAGAGGAGGGGCTGGCTGAGGGCTGGCATCTCACAGACCACAACAAAAACACAGGAAACAGGGCAGGTGGGAGGAAGGATCTCAGGTTCCAGAGGAACTGAGAGGATGAGCAGGGCTGGGGCTTACCTGATGTGGAAGTTCTGCACATTGACGTTCTTATATGGGGCTGTCTTTCTCTGGCACCAGAGAAGGAGCCCTTCTTTGGCTGAGGTCTCTGCAAAACACACAAGGACAGTGAGCACTGGCTCAAAAATAAACCCTCAGAACTCAGCCCAAGTTGGACGGGACTTTCAGCCTCAGGCCTGGGGGCCAAACAAAATCCAAGAGGAGAGGACATCAGTCTTAACACAGCAGCAGTGATAGCAGTGGGGCGGCCACTCCCATTCCGGATGCAGACAAATGATGTCAGGCCTAACTGCCAGGACATACGGCCCAGCCTAATCCTCATGGCCCTGAGGAAAGTCGCTTGACCAGGGCTGCCCCAGGAAGTGGTGGCATCAGGGCCTGAATCCGTGCCGTGTGCCCAGCCACCAAGCCTGTGCCTCTCACTACCAGAACACACTGCCAGACAAGCCCTTGACACCAGCCTTGGCCTCTTTTGAACAAGCTGTGGAGAGGCCTATGGGGCCCTTCTGTTCTCCATGGACAGCTTGGCTGTCCTCACAGACCAGGAGCCCTGTGAGGGTAGAAAGCACATCTCTCCCAGTCATCACTTGACCTGGCACCCAGGAGCCCCTGCACGCTGGCCCGGGTGGCTCTGCCCACCCTGTGTGCACACAGGTGCTTGCAGGGAAGTGAAGTTGTCCATTCCCGGACGTCCTGAGCTCCTACTCAGCCCATGGGGGCTAAGGTTCAAGGAAGGGGATGTCAAACAGACAATGAGCAGAGATAGAGTTAGGCCCAGGCCCAACTCTATCACTAGTCTGTTCTGGGATTTGGGTTCTTTGACTGTAAAATGGGCCCAGCCATACTCAGCTACCTCACGAGGGTGGGGTGAGGGTCCAGTGAGATGAGGCTGGGAGAGCAAAGGCACTTGGAGGGCATTGGAGCCAAGGGGCGAGTGGCTGGGAGGGGCCTTCCTTCACCTGCCACCCACTGACTACTCCTGCGAAGGCCAGGCCCTGTAAGCGACCCCAAGGAAGCAGGAAAGAGGCCTGAAGCATGAAGACCACACTTCAATGCTCCTCTAACCCGCCTGACTCAGGTGGGAAGGAGGGCAGTACAGGTGGCTCTCACCTTCCACGGAGATGTCCTGGATGGCAAACCTAAGGATGATGGTCCAGATCATTCCCAGGGTCATCTTTGCATTGCCGTCCACAATCTCTGCACACAGGGAAGAGGGCAGAGGGCAGAAGGTTGTTAAAACCAGAGTGAGGCTCCTCCACCCAACCTGAAGGTGGCCTTCCAGCCCCATCTAGAGAACGGCTCTGAACCATCCCCCAGCTGCATCTCCCCTGAGAGAAAATCCACGGAAGAGTCTCTGGGCTGCACAGTTCCGCAGCCTCCTGCTGCTGAACACCTGCAGGCTTCTGGCCATGAGTGTCCCTTGCCCCGCAGCGAGCTCCTTCTCCTGACCCTGCTCAAAAAAACTGCTCCTCTGAGAGGCCGGTTCTAGGCACGTGGCCTCCGTTCACACTTCTCTCAACTCAGTGCTCTGTGCATTCTGCCTTCATCTGCGAACCTCCTGATTACAGGGGGGTGCCCCAGGCTTCTGCTCCCAGGGCAAATGTGGCCTTTTTCATCTGGTCAGCAAATGTGCACTACATTATTTTTATTGTGAATCTGTCCACTTCCTTCCAATCCCACTGCCAATACCCTTGTCCAAGCCACTGTCATCTCCAGAGCTCAATACGGCTGCCTCCTATATACCCTCCCCACCCATAATCCACATCGACACAGCAGCCAGCATGGTCAGCTTTCTTCTTTTGAGACAGGGTCTGGCTGGCTGGAATGCAGTGGTGTAGTCAGAGCTCACTGCAGCCTCTACTGCCTGGACTCAAGCGATCCTCTTGCCTCAGTCTCCCAAGTAGCTGGGACTACAGATGGCACGCCACAACGCCTGGCTAGTTTTTAAACTTTTTGTAGGGGCTGGGTCTTGCTATGTTGCCCAGGCTAGTCTCAAACTCCTGCTCAAGTGATCTTCCCGCCTTGGCATCCCCAAGTACTGAGATTTGCAGGCACGAGCCACCGTACCTGGCACAGGGAAAGGGCTTGTCCTAAAGGCCCAGGCCCTGCCATCCTCCCAAAATTCTCTAGCTGCATCCTCTGGGCAAGCCAAGCTCTTTCTTGCTTTGAGAAGCTCATACCTTCTGTCTACTCACAAAGCACACCCCCAGCCTGCAACCCCCAACTGGCTGATCCTTCTCAACATGCAAGCCTCTTCTCCTGTCACCTCTCACGGTGGCTTCCCTGACTGCCTGTCCCGAGGAGATCCCCCACCTGCCATCCCATTCCTCTCTCCCTGGCCCCTGTGCTGTCCCCCAGGCATTACCATGTGAAATCACATGTTGGTTGGACTGTTTACTTGTTCACTGTCTGCCTGCATTCATGAGGGTGGGACTGCTCTGACCACCACTGTATCCAGTGCCTGGAAGGCCAGTAAGGAACAAGCGCAGCTGCTGTGTTGTCAGGAAGGGGAGAGCAGGGGCCTGAGGCCAGGTGGCCAGGCTGCACGCTTTCTGAACTAACCTAAAAACAAATATCTGTGGCCGAGAGTGGTGGCTTAATCCCAGCACTTGGGAGGCTGAGGCAGGCAGATCGCTTGAGGTCAGAAGTTCGAGATCAGCCTGGACAAGATGGTGAAACCCCATCTCTATTAAAAATACAAAATTAGTCGGGCATGGTGGCAGGAGACAGGAGAATTGCTTGAGCCCAGGCGGCAGAGGTTGCAGTGAGCTGAGATAGCGCCACTGCACTCCAGCCTAGGCAACAAGAACGAGACTCCACCTCAAGAAAAAAAAAATTTTGCTGAAACTTCTCAAAAGAAGAGCTTGGACCACACCTTCCTCAGCCTCAACAACTTAGAGAAAAACCATCTCTGCAAGGCCTAGGGCAGCTGTGTGTCTGCAGCTGGGTGAGAGAAGGGAGTATTTCATCCCAGAGTCCACCAGCCAGGCGTGCCTAGGGCATTCATTTCCACTTTGTCAACACACCAGATGCAAGCAGCATGGTGACATGGCTTCTGAAGAAGACAGAGGGGCTCCATTGCTGCAGCCACTCTCGGCGAGGGGCTGAGCAGAGGGGTGAGTTCCAAAGCTAACTGCAGAGCTAAAGGCCGAGGACACCACAGGAGACCCCACTCACCGACCTCTGAGCAGAACACTCCAGGGCAGGCTTGCTTGGAAGCAGGTGGAGAGGTCATAGAGAAGATGGGGACCACCTTCCCTGGGGATACACCCACAGGAAGGGGGGCGCTCCATGAGCTACAGCTGAGAAGCTCCCACAGCAGGGTCACAGCTTTCAGGTTTTGGGAGGAGGAAATATGCTCATTCTGCTGCCTGGAGACAGGGGAGGGACCTAGTGTCCACCCTGTCCTACGGTTCAGAGCCCCAAACCCAGAAACTGAGCCGCGCCACTTGCCCCTTAGTGCAGCAAGGCAGCTCAAACCTCACGGAATCTATGCTATGCACCTCCCGAGAGCCGATCCTGCAGAGCCAGGCCAGGCTGCAGCTCCCCAGCCCAGTGGGTACAGGTGCAGCTGGTCACGGAGGGCTTATGGAGTTCTGGTGAGGCGAAGAGGGCCGCGTTTCTCATGACACATCCACCAGCTGCTTCTCCGACGTGCAGCTGTGCCTCTGGCCCCTCTCATCACCCCCACAGGGAAGCCATGCTCCTGCAACTGCCCAACTGTGTGGAAGGACAGGGGGAAAGGGTGGGACAGGGTTCTCAGGTACTCTGGGACCCAGGAATGCCTCCATTTGTTCCAAGGCCCCATGTTCACGGGAATTGGGAATGAACCAATTTGGGCATGAAAAGAACAGTTTTAGACCAAGTTTTTCTCCAAATGAAAACTGATGACTGCCACGGGTCTGTCCTCTAAACCCTTCTGTATTTTAAGACTAGCATTTGAGCAAAATAAATGCAGCTGTGAGAAGGAGAAGGCTGGAGCAGAGCCCGGAGGAAAGATCCATGCAAGGACAGAAAATCTCAGGGCCTGACTGAATTTTTGGGTTGTGATTTTTTTTTAAACAAACATCAACCACCTCGACTGTGGCATGCAAGGCTTGGCACCCCTCCTCACAGAGGTCCTGGGCTGGGGCAGAGCCTTGGAACTCAGCATACACATTCTGGCCCAGAGTCTTGGCCAAACTCTCAGGCCCCTGTCATTAATGGCAATTAGTTTTCTTTGTTTTTCTAAAAGCTGGGACAACATGGATGTCAGGGTGAAGAAACCCTGCTCTGACTAATGAGCGGAACTGTGGGCCCAGGCTGCTGGGGAAGTTTCTGGGCTCCATAAGGCCTCGCCTATCTCTAAAAGCGCCTGGGAGCTCAGCCCAGGGGTCCTGCTGAGAGTCCACTCCGCTGCTCTAGTGAGGGCCTGCAGGTGGTGGATTGTGGTCCTGCTTATCTACATGGGGCCCAGGAGGATCCTCGGGTGGTCAGAGGCCAAACTCTCCAAGCCTGTGCATGCAGGGCAAAGTCTTGAGTACTGACCTTTAGCCATGCACTCCCTGCCCCAATGCCTGACACAGGGCCTCCAGTCCCCTTCTCTGATTCCGGGCAGGGAATAATGGCAAAGGTGTTCCTGCTACAGAGAGAGGCCATGACACAAATTTGTCACTGTCTGCTAAGCCTCGCCCAAGGAGAACCAGTGAAGGTGAACTGAGTCCCAGTCAAACCATTCCTCCCCCTGCAGAAGCCACCGCCCCTTGTGGTTGGGTGGGTTACACTTTCCAGATTTGGACTGCGCCCACTGGATTTTTCCGAAGGGTTGGGGGAGCTTATGGGCGCAGCATGGTATCAAGAGCAGTCGTTGTGATCACTGCTGAGTGTGTACTGGGGCTTTGAATGCCCCAAGTGCCCTGCCACCAACAAAACTTCAGAATGCAGATGTCATGCCTCAGAGCCTGAAGGTCAGAAACTGAGCAGGACCCTGGCTGCCGCATCTCCAGCTCACCTTCCGCCCCAATAGAGACCAGCTTGACACCTTTGCTGGCAATAAAGTCCAGCGCTTTGTTCACGTTGTTGATTTTGTGCACTCTCATCTTGCCCCGCTCTGGCTTAGGTAACCGCTCCCCTGAGAAATAAAGAGAGAAGCTTTAGTTTCCTCTGTCCTCCAAAACCAGGTCCCCCTGCTGACCCACCAAACCACTCCAGCCCCACCCACCAAGCTGCTGTACAGCTGTTAAGGCGTCCCCTCTCGTCCCCAGGAGCAACAGAACAGCTGGGTGGGCAGCATCACTGGGGACCGCTGTGGCTGAGCACCTGTGCCAGTGCTGGGCGGCACTGCATGGCTGGGAGCCTCACCTGATATGACCTCCAGGAGCAGCATGAGCTTGAGCCCATCTCGGAAGTCCTCATCGATGTTCTCGATCTGTGTGCCTGCCTTCCGCAGGTGGGAGTTGCACCACGCCGTGAAGGTCTGGGGAAGCAGAACAAAAGGTGGTGCACAGAGTCAGCCTGGCCATCGGAGCTCTCTCCACACACCTGCAGGGCTCCAGCCCCGACCTCAGGAGAACCACAACTGCCACAGAGCACTTGCCGACACCGTCCATGCCCAAGATACACATTCTTTCTGATCCTCACAGTGACCCCGGGAGGCAGACTTGAGGAAACTGAAGCTCAGGTAGTTAACGACCCACCACAAGATCATCCAGGTGGTAAGTGGCAGAGCTTGGATTTGAACCCAAATCTGTCCATTTTGGCAACACGTGCTTTTTCCATACCCCCAAGCTGCCTCGAGGAAACCCAGTACACACATCAGACAAAAGTGCCTCAGCCTGCCGCCTGCTCACTTGGTCACACGAACATGACTGAGCACCAGGCTCGGTGGTGTGGAATCAACAGTTTGAGTCCCTGCCCTCATGGGGCTTATGTTTTCTTGATGATGGTCAGCCCTTCATCTGCCAGGAAGACCCACAGGCCCCAGCTGGACCCTGGCTTCCTTGACCCAGAGTCACTCCTCTCAGGCAGGAGCTCAGGCTGTCACATTCCAATCACGTACACAGATACAACCTGGGTCAGGAAAGTGGCAGGAAAAGAAAAGCTCCCATAGAATAGAGGGTTTCTTTGAGTCTCTCTTCTAGCTTTAGGTGGTCCAGCACAAGCCCTGAGCCCTGCGTTGCACGCCTGTGTACTCTGGCTTCCTGCGAGCAAGATTCCCCCGAACCTCTCCTGGAGAACATGTCCTATCCTTCCTACTCTTTTTTTTTTTGAGATGGAGTCTCGCTCTCTCACCCAGGTTGGAGTGCAGTGGCACGATCTTGGCTCACTGCAACCTCCACCTCCCAGGTTCAAGAGATTCACATGCCTCAGCCTCCCAAGTAACTGGGACTACAGGCATGTGCCAACATGCCCAGGTAATTTTCATATTTTTAGTAGAGATGGGTTTCACCATGTTGGCCAGGCTGGTCTTGAACTCCTGACCTTATGATCTGCCTACCTTGTCTCCCAAAGTGCTCAGATTACAGGCATGAACCACCGCACCCAGGCCTATCCTTCCTATTTTTTTTTTTTTTTTTTTGAGACGGAGTTTCACTCTTGTTACCCAGGCTGGAGTGCAATGGCGCGATCTCGGCTCACCGCAATCTCCGCCTCCCAGGTTCAGGCAATTCTCCTGCCTCAGCTTCCTGAGTAACTGGGATTACAGGCACGCGCCACCGTGCCCAGCTAATTTTTTGTATCTTTAGCAGAGACGGGGTTTCACCATGTTGACCAGGATGGTCTCGATCTCTTGACCTCGTGATCCACCCGCCTCGGCCTCCCAAAGTGCTGGGATTACAGGCTTGAGCCACCGCGCCCGGCCTATCCTTCCTATTTTTAAGACCCAATGCAGCTTAGAGAAGACTGGAAGGCAAGTGGGAGGCAGGCCACCTTCACCAGGGTAAGCTGCCGCATCTAAGGAAAATGTTTCTGAGGATCAGCTGGAAGGGAAGGAGGGTGCTAAACAAGAAGTTTAAGTCCCTGACCCTAACAGAACAACGATGCTGACAGGGCATAAGTGCACCCAGGCATGGGGCACACAGCCTCCTGGTGGTGCCTGGCTGCTCAGCCTCCTGCGAGCTAGGGCATGCTCATAGACATTAGGGCCACAGAAAATCTCAGATCAGTTAATGCCAACATGCCCAGGCACCTTCAGGGAAACCAGCCCACGCACCCTCCCGCAACAGGGCCTGGGAAAAATCCCAAGTATCTGCTTCTTATAGGAACCCCTGTACCCCACCTCCTCCATCTGCAGGGGCCAGTGCAGAAGTGGGCAGACTGCCAGGGACACACAAGAGCACATTCCACGCCCAGGGTACAGGCAGAGGCCACGTGGAGGACAAGGGGCTTCCATGGAGGCTCTGGCCAAGCACCATGTGTTTTGACAACTGTCACCAGCCCTGCTTATTCAGGGAGACTCGACACAAAGCCCCTTCCCAGACAAAGCGGCTGCCTAATTAATACACCGCACCACAGTGTGGACCCAGCATGGGGCTTCTAAGCGTGGACAGCTAGACCACCCCCATCCCACCTCTCGCCATGGAGGATTCCTCTGCCTGGGAAACAGAGACCTCTCCTGGTGGAACAATGCTGTTCCCCACTAAGGATACATCCACTCCACCCTGCCCCACCATGTAGCCAGCCCTTGGCACTCCTCACGTCAGGCCAAATGCCACACCTGGAGGGCACCCGCACCATGGCTTCCCTGACCTGGCTCTGACTTGGATGCCCTCCTTCCTGCAGACCACATCCCACCCTTGCTCTCTGGTCTCTTAACAGTTCCTGTTAGTCTCCCACCCTCCCATGGCTAGGAGCTCCTTGAGGGGAGAGATGAGAACCAAAGCAGGTTCTTATTACGAAGCTCACTAACTCACCTTCCCAGCCTCCCACATTCAATAGTAAATTCAGAGTGCCCAGGGCTGGAACCCTGCTTATACCACTCATGCCGACACATCACCCAACCTTCCTAACTTTCATTTCCTCCTCTGCAGCGTTGGGATGAAGATACCACCTAGGCCACGGGCAGTGTGAGGACTCAAGGTGGCCATGCCTGCAGTGCACACAGCAGTGCTCAAGAGGTGGCAGCTCTCTGGATGGCCTTGTGCCTCCCAGGGTCTCCTCCCTCCCCACCCTGGTCTCAGGAGTCCTGCCCACCCCTTCCACAGTATGCCAGCTCTGTCCCGGCCTGCCCTCAGCACCACACAGCCCTTGGCATCTCTCTGGCAACATCCCCCAGTTACTTTCGGATGGTCTTACTGGATGTTCTATGCACATGAACTCTCTCTTCTACCATGTGTGAGCTCCAAGGGGTGGGAAGCATGGTGCCTGCGCCTTTATAGCACCAGAGCACTGCCAGTCTCGATGGTGGGCAGCAAGCAGGCGTGGAGCCCAGCAGCCCTGCAGAACAGAAGGCAGCAGCAAATGGGCTGGGAATGAAGTGGCCATGGATGCCGGGCCTCTCCTCTCGCATGTGCCTGAGAGCAGCACTGTTGGGCAGCAAAATAGCCAAGACACATCCCACAGCCTGAAGACACAGGAAGGCTATTCCTGAGTTCAAGGCCTCCATTCTCTGGTGTGGCTGGGCCCAGACCTAGGCACCTGGGCTGCCAGGAGGGCCAGGCACACGTACGCACAGCACCCCTCACAACATCAGCCTGTGTGGGCTGCCCCTGCAGGAGCACAGACCCGGGTTTGAATGCTTCTTTACCTATTTAAGTCTGTTTATTTCCCTGTAAGATGGATTTATCAGAATCTACCTCCTGCAGTGTGCTCTAAGAATTAAACTGGGGAAAATTCATTTAAAGCATCTGACACACTCCTTGGCATAAAGAGTCTAAGAGCCAGATGAATCACACACGTGTGTGCATGCACACACACGCATAAGCATGTGCTGTGATCCAGTCTCCTCTGCAAAGGCCCTCAGCCCACCCCCTGGTATGCAGGGAAAATGAGATGGCAGGAGACTCTCCTTGGATGGTCCCCACCCCACCCTGCAGAGGAGGCTCTGAACAAACCTCGCCCCTTGGGTTCCGGCCACTTGTCCTCGGAGGGGCTGCTGCACCACCCACTCTCCATACACACATCCCACTGCGCTCATTTTCACTGGGTAGTAAACAAGAGCTTGGGTGTCACAATCCTGCCTCTGCCACTGAAGTCTTGGGCAAGCAATAAGCCTCAGTTTCCTTACCGATAAACAGGGACCATAACCGGGAGGCTGAGATAGGGATTAAACAAAATGACACATGTCCATCAACACGTGTCAAAGCAGTCTGCTTTGAAATCAGTGGTAACTCTTCTGTGTGCTCCGTCTTCCTGACTGCATGCAGGCAGAGCCCCAAGCACAGAACCAGTGCTCAGGGAGGACACCTACTCACCTGGCCTGGATGACTCAAGAGAGAACTCCCACCCAGACCCGGACCAGACACAGGCTTGGGGAACCCCACTGATGGCCTCCTGGAAGATGAGGGGCATCTACTGACACCAGAGGCTCACAAAGCCACCATCGGGAACAGGGTGACCACAACAGCCACTTCTCCATGCGGAGAGACCGGTGCGTAGGAGCTGGAGTTAGAATGGGACATCAAAAATTCATCGCTTTTTCTACTTGGTTACAAAAATAACACTCTGCTTCCACCCTTCCTCTCCCTACCCAGTTTAGACTATGCTGCGTAGGGTGGATGGTATGGAGAGGTGGTTTCTATAGATGGAGGCCCCATGTGCTCACCATGCCACCCTCCACTATACAGTATTCTCAAAGTGTGAGCAGCAGACCCTGCAACGCCCCAGGCCACCATGAGTCCGTACATATTCATTTCCTGGGCAAGCATGTGCTGGGGGTCAGCAGAGGGCCAGGCCCTGTGCCGAATCTGTAACAGTGAGCAAAAGTGGACACTCTCATGAGACTCCCAGTCTGATCTCATTAATTAAGCAATCACTCCACTCCAGAAATAATGCCCATAGGAAAAATGGTAATTATACTAACAGTAACTGCAGCAGATACATCCATAGCGTCTACTAGGGGCTAGGCACGGCTCCAGGCACTTGGTCACCTACCAGTTCTCTCACCCTCATAATCAGCTTGTGAGGGAGGTGCTAGTACTGCCTCCATTTTACAGATGAGGAAATGGAGGGCCTGAGAGGTGAAGTGGCTTGGCCCCATCAGGCACAAATCCAGAAAGTTACAGAGCTGGATTTAAAGGCAGGTGCTCTGGCTCCCGGGGCCCGCAGGGTGTTCTGCCGCATTTGCGCCCCTGCCCTGTGATGGGATCTGAACAGCACCGTCAGCATGGCAGGGGAGCACTGAGCAAGTGGCAGGGCAGACACAAAAAGGTGAACCTGAAGAGGTCATTCCCAATTCTGAGCTGAAGGATAAGGAGTTAATAAGACAAAAATGAGATATCTTCCAGATACTGGGAAGAGTACATGCCAAAGCCCTCCTGAAGAAGGGACAGAGCCCCCTCGGAGGAGGACGAGAGTGAAGTAGTGAGGCTGGCAGGCTGGCCTCACAAGGCCATTAAACAGTCATGCTGTCCCTGCCGTGCAGGGAAAGAGCCAAAGGGGACAAGGGTCAACATGTGATGGGCAGGAATAAAGCAGGGTGAAGAGCCCCTCAGAGAAACTCCCTCCCTCTGGCAGGAGGAGGAAGGCAGAGGTGCCCTGTCGGCACACCAAAGGAGAACGTAAACTCAAGGTTTCCATTTCATTTGAGAGGAACCAGACTGCCAGCCCTCTGTGGGAGGAAGGAAAGGCAAAGAGCATTGAGCTCTCCTGGGCTTCAGCATCAGGGTCACCTTATAAGGGTAGCAGCGACTCTGACCGTCCAGAATGTGGCAATGTCCGTGCCCTCAGCACCGCACCTGAGGCATGCACCTGCCTCACAAATACTGACTCGGAGCCCTATTATGTATTGGACACAAGAGGACGCAAAACAGTTATCATTTACGTTCTGGCTGGGTACTGTGGCACACACCAGTAATCCCAGTACTTTGGGAGGCCAAGACGGGAGGATTTTTTTAGCCCAGGAATTCGAGACCAGCCTAGGCAACGTGGAAAAAATCCCATCTATACAAAAACTATAAAAATTAGCCAGGTGTGGTGCTGCTTGCCTGTAGTCCCAGCTACTCGAGAGGCTGAATTAGGAGGACAGCTTGAGCCTGGGAGGCAGAGGTTGCAGTGAGCCGAGATAGTGTCAGTGCACTCCAGCCTGGGTGACAGAGCCAGAACCTGTCTCGAAAACCCTTCCAAAATTACATTCAGCATTGGCGGGGGTGGGGGGTGGGAATGACATATTAAAGGTAATTACGCAATAATAGCTAAATGATGGTTCTATTTACACATCAGCCACTCTTTAAATTAAAACTTCCAACCCCATGATCACGTGAGATACCATCTCCATTTGATGAGGAAACAGAGGCAGGAAGAGGTTCAGTGACTTGCTTAATGTCATGAAGCTGATATACACAAACACGGGGTGGGCATACATTCCACGATGTCTGAGTGGAATGGGAGGCGCTGGCCAGTGAGGGAGAGACAACTCTGCTGAGTCAGGTCATGAAGGCCCCAGTGTGGGCCGGGCGCAGTGGCTCCAGCCTGTAATCCAGCACTTTGGGAGGCTGAGGTGGGCAGATAACTTGAGGTCGGGAGTTCAAGACTAGCATGGCCCACATGGTGAAACCTCAGCTCTACTAAAAATACAAAAATTAGCCGGTGTGGTGGTGCACACCTGTAATCTCAGCTACTCAGGAAGCTGAGACAGGAGAATCGCTTGAACCTGGGAGGTGGAGGTCGCAGTGAGCCAAGATTGCGCCACTGCACTCCAGCCTGGGTAACAGACTTAAGACTCCATCTCAAAAAAAAAAAAAAGGCTCCAGCCTGCCCTTGGTCCCTGAGCTAGAGGTGAACATAAGAGAGCAAGGCAGGCAGGCAGAGCAATGCCCCAGCAGCTCGCCCGCTTCTCAAAGGTGGCCCCACTGCTCCCAGCCCTTGACCTATCTAGGGAGGAAGGAAGGATGTGGACTCGTCTGTCTTTGAGAACACACGTGAAACAAACCAGAGAGGAGGCCTCAGAGCTCGCCCTGCACGCAGGCAGCCTATTAGAGAGGCTTCTCTGCTTGCTAAAATAGCACAGGGCGTGAGTGGAGGAAGGTGGCAGTGGTTGGAAGAACAGAGAAAGGCAAGCTTGATGGTTGAGTTGGGATCCACTGTCACGCCTCTGTGTGCTGAGGCCCATGGTGACCCGGCTAAGGCAGGCTTCAGGGAGCCCCAAGAGCTATTTCTGCTTTGTCACTGTGGGCTGAAGGAGGGAGATGGGGACCTAGCACCTCTGGTCACAAAGTCCTTCCTGCATCACAGGGACCCCTCCCAACTGCCAGGATGTGGGGCGGTAGGTGAATGAATGATGAATATTGTTCACAAGGTGACCTAAGCAGCCAGCAATGTGGCAGCAGTGGGCTTTAATAAGCCATTCATCAATGACTCCCTCCCCCAACCCAAAGAAGCAAAGCCCTCTCTACTCTGGGGCACTGAATAAGAAACAAACATTCGGCAGACACAGGGCAACCAAGTGGTTCCAGTGGGTAGAGCGATGGTGAGCTCAAGGGAAGAAAGGGCCCTGGTGGGATGCAGCTGACCCAGCTGAACAAACTCGCCTTCTCTTTTCTTCCTGCCTTCCTGTTACAAAACATGTTCTCAGAACTGAAGGGAGTGGAGGGAAATGGCTGTTGAAGCTGGAATTCCACTAAGCCCAGAATAAAGGGAGTCTCTTGCAAAGTCGCTTTGGGTCTAGAAACAGGCTGGAGCCATCCCTCAGGAGGGTGAGAGTGCTAGCTCTGCACTTCATAGCACAGGATCCGGACCAGGTCGGAGGCTTCACTCTCCCCACCCACCAAGCTGATGCTCACATGTGGATTCCACACACTCCACGCATGGCAAGATTTTAGAAAAAAACTGTTTGCTGCCTCATGCCACAACCTCCTTCTGCCATGTACACCGCCCACCCATTCAGCAGGATATCACAGACCAACAGGCTGACCTAGGAGAACCAGCCTGCGTGCATTTTCCCCAGGCTCAGAGCTGACTGCATTTGGCCACAGAAAGCCCCCCGCAGGTAGCCGGAGGCCAGACAGGGCTCCCTAGCATCCTGGGAGTTTTCAAACCTTGGCTCTGAAATACCGTGTAGGGTTTGCCGCTCCGCTGGGGCATCAGCTGCTTTGAGGGGGAGGGCGCGGTCCCACCTCCTGAACGCCCACCTTGCCTGCTGTGGCCTCTGATGCTGCCCATGGTTCCTGCTTCCACAGGTCCTCAAGAAGGGTGTCGGCTTGGGCACAGGAGAGGGACAGCTATTTATTCCTGGGGTAGGCACCCAGCCTTCTTATCACCCATCTGCCAGTCTATTGCCAGACTTCAGGAAAGGACTAGCCCCGCGGGGGCATCTTTTCAGTTCCTGAAAGCAGAAACGGCTTCCCAGCCCATGGGCTTCATCACCAACTATAAAGGCGCTTTCAGGGCCCGACGGCTAAACCTTCTGGAATCTGGGTTACCAGAAGCACAGGCAGAGGTGCTTGCCCTGGTAAGGGGGGACTGTGGAGCCTCTCGCCTGTCTGTGAGACCGCACACCTGAGCACTTTTTGAACATTCACTGTCACCAAATTCTGAAGGAGATAAAAGCCAGGGAGCAGGCTGAAAGAACAGAAAATGAGCAGGTCACGGTAACAAGGTCACAAATTAGATGGGTGTAGCAATGTGGGACGCAGACAGCCCCACCTGCACAGGCGCTCAGGTTTGGGGACACACAGGGCTGCCCGTCCAGGACCCAACCCTGGCCAGGGGCAAAGCAAGTACACCGTGTGTGCCTGTTGCATGATGACATAACCTAATTTGAAAGCAATTACAGTGAAATAATGGAATGCGTCTTATGTCCTGGCCTGAAGTTGCCTTATTCGGAGTTTTCTCAGCCTACATGAAAAAGCTCTGACTTCGCAGTTGGAGAAGAGGTATAAATACTGCTGAATGGGGCAGCGAGCATTCCAAAGGTCCTGCGTATCCACCCAGAAACCAGCTCTTTGCCCCTGGCCCCCTCCCTGCACCTAGTGTTCCAGCCTTGGCCAATCCCCTTCAAGGTGCCAGAAAGCGTGTGTGTTACTGCTACAAAGGATGGATTTTGTTCTTTTTGTTTTTGTATTCTTTTCTTTTTGAAACCAAGTCTCACTCTGTGGCCAGGTTGGAGTGCAGTGGCACGATCTCAGCTCACTGCAGCCTCCACCTCCTGGGTTCAAGTGATTCTCCTGCCTCAGCCTTTCAAGTAGCTGCAATTACAGGCAACCACCGGCATGCCAGGCTAATTTTTATACTCTCAGTGGAGACGGATTTTCACCATGTTGGCCAGGCTGGTCTCAAACTGCTGACCTCCAGTGATCTGCCCACCTCGGCCTCCCAAAGTGCTGGGATTACAGGCATGAGCCACGGCGCCAGGCCAAAGGATGGATTTTGGAGTGCTGTCTCCTCCTCATGAGAAATACTGTTCTAAGACCTTCCTCTAGCTCTTTACAGGGCTGGTTTTGTCTCATGACTCAGGACTTGCCTCAAATGTCAGCATCCCAGGAGGCCTTCCCGGACTCTGTTATCTCCCCCAGGCTACCAGTCCACTCTGCACTGTTTTACTCACTGCACCTATCACCATCAGAAACTATATTCTTTGTTCATAACCAGTCTCCCCTCCAAGTGCAGCATAAGCTCCCCAGAGGAGGGTTCTGTGTGCTGTGGGAACCCACTGCTTGGATTGGTGCCTTTCACATAGTAGGTGCTCGGTAAAACCAGGAACGGGTGGAATCAGGTTGGGACATCTTGCATCCAGCTTTTCTTTCTCTCCCTCTCTTTCATATATTCTTTAAATATATGCACAGTTTGGAAAATCAATTTTTAAAAATTGAAATGTAATTCACATACCTAAAACTTCACCCTTTTATATAAAACTCAATACGTTTTAGTATATTCACAAGATTGTGTAACAATCACCACTATCTAATTCTAGAACAAGGCCAGGCATGGGTGGCTCATGCCTGCAATTCTAGCACTTTGGGACACCCAGACAGAAGAATCACCTGAGCACAGGAGTGAGACCCCATCTCTATAAAAAATTTAAAAATTGTCTGGTGCAGTGTCTCATGCCTGTAACCCTAGCACTTTGGGAGGCCGAGGTGGGCTGATCACCTGAGGTCAGGAGTTCAAGACCAGCCTGGCCATCATGGTGAAACCCCATCTTTAAATTTATATATTAAAAAAAATTTTTAATTAGCTTGGTATGGTGACTCCTGCCTGTGGTTCCAGCTATTCAGAAGGCTGAGATGGGAGGATCACTTAAGCCTGAGGAGTCAAGGCTACAGTGAGCTATGACTGAGCCACTACACTCTAGCCTGGGCAACAGTGAAACTTTATCTCAAAACAAAAAACAAAACAAAACAAAACAAAACAAAAATACAGTAATTCCAGAACATGTCTATCACTGCAAAACTGGTAATAGTCACTCCTCAACCCCACTTCCCACATACCCAGCCCCCTGGCAACCACTAACCTATTTCTATCTCTGTGATTTGCCTATTCTGGACATTTCATACAAATAGAACCATATGGTGTATGATTTTGAGTTTGGCTTCTCCTTAGCATGTTTTCAAGGGTCATCATGTTGTAGCATGGATCATTACTTCATTCCTGTCTGAATAACATTCCATTGTATGGATATACCACATTTGATTTATGCATTCATTGGCTCATGGGCATTTTGGGTTGCTACTATCTTTTGGGTATTAGTGCTGCCATGAATATTCATGTACAAGTTGTATGTGGACATGTTTTCAATTGCTTTTGTGTATATAACTAGGAGTAAAATTTTGGGTCATATGATACCTCTCATATTTAAAAAACTGAGGAACTTGGCTGGGCTTGGTGGCTTATACCTGTAATCCTAACACATTGGGAGGCTGAGGCGAGACGAGCCTGGGTGACATGGTGAAACCCCATCTCTATAAAAATACAAAACATTCATTTAAAATTTGAGGATCTGCCAGACTGTTTTCCCAAGAAGCTGCACCATGTTACACTCTGACCAGCAATGTGAGGGTACTGATTTCTCCCATCCTCAGCAATACTCATTATCTGACTTTCTGATTATAGCCATCATGGTGGGTGTGCAGTGGTAGCTCATTGTGGTTTTTTTTGTTTTAGGGTTGGGGTCTCGCTCTGTTGCCCAGGCTGGAGCAGTGGTGTCATTATAGCTCACTGCAGCCTTCAACTCCTGGGCTCACGCAATCCTCCCACCTCAGCCTCCCAAGTAGCTGGAACTTCAGGAGTATGATATAATACCTGGCTGTTTTTTTTTTTTTTTTTTTTTTTTGAGACGGAATTTCGCTCTTGTTACCCAGGCTGGAGTGCAATGGCGCGATCTCGGCTCACCACAACCTCCGCCTCCTGGGTTCAGCCAATTCTCCTGCCTCAGCCTCCTGAGTAGCTGGGATTACAGGCACGCGCCACCATGCCCAGCTAATTTTGTGTATCTTTAGTAGAGACGGGGTTTCACCATGTTGACCAGGATGGTCTCGATATCTTGACCTCGTGGATCCACCTGCCTCGGCCTCCCAAAGTGCTGGGATTACAGGCTTGAGCCACCGCGCCTGGCTGATTTCTTGTTTTTATTATTAATTTACTTATTGAGACAAGGTCTCACTCTGTCTCCCAGGCTGGAGTGCAGTGGTGTGATCTCGGCTCACTGCAACCTCTCCCTCCAGGGTTCAAGTGTTTCTCCCACCTCAGTCTCCCCAGTAGCTGAGATTACAGGTACTTGCCACCATGCCCAGGTAATTTTTTTTTTTTTTTTTTTGGGAGAGACAGGGTTTCGCCATGTTGGCCAGGCTGGTCTCGAACTCTTGACCTCTGGTGATCAGCTCACCTTGGCCTCCCAACGTGCTGGGATTACAGACATGAGCCACCATATCCAGACTAATTTTTTATTTTAATTATCTGTAGAGATAGGGTCTCACTATGTTGCCCAGGCTGGTCTCCAATTCCTGGCCTCAAGCTATCTTCCCACTTCTACCTCCCAAAATGCTGGAATTTCGGTGCTGTGGTTTTGATTTGCCCTAATTAGTAATGACATCGAACATCTTTTCATGTCCCTATTGATCATCTGTAGATCTTCTTTGGAGAAATGTCTATTTGAATCCTTTGTCCATTTTTAACTGGCTTGTCTTTTTACTGTTGAGTTGTAAGAGTTCTTTATACATTCTGGACAGCAGAGCCTTATCAGATATACAATTTGTAAATATTCTCTATGTGTTGTCCTTGTACTTTAATAATGTCCTTTGAAGCAAAAGTTTTCTGTTTTGAAATAGTCTAATTTATCTATTTTCTTTAGTTGTGTTTCTGCTGTCATAGCTAATAACCATTGCCTAACCCAAGGTCATGAAGATTTACACTTGTGTTTTCTTCTAGAGTTTTACAGTTTTAGCTGTTACGTTTTGGTATCTGATCCGTTCGAGTTAATTTTTGTATATGGTGTGAGGTAAAGGTCCAACTTCATTTTTGCAGATGGGTATCTATTAATAGTTCTTCCTGTACTATTTGTTGAAAAGACTATTCTTTCCCCCATTGAATTGTCTTGCAACCTTGTTGAAAATCAATTGACAATAGATGTATGGGATCTGGGAGCTTTTTAAAAGTACCTGAATTTCACCACAGGCAAAATATGTCAGATTCCCTCAAGGTGGGCCCTGGGGGAATAACATTTGACAAAGTTTACCTAGTGAGTCTAACAGGAAGTGAGGGCTGAGTACCACCAATCTAATCCAACCCCCTCATTCCATAAATAAGAAATCTGAGGTCTTAGTAGAACCAGAGAGTCCGGGTGCGATGGCTTAATTATGGGGGGACCCAATTATGCAGATAAAGGCCCCAAATCCTCTCAGTGCTACAAACTCAGCCTGTTTCTGAACAGGATCTTCTTACCCTGGGTTCAGAGAATAGGAACGCATGGGAACCAAGTATACATGAAACAAGCACACGTTTGCGACACTGCACACGGTCCAGATCACAGATTTCCAGACCAAGCCGGCTCCACCCTAGCTGTGATGCCCAGCTCCAGACACCCCCTTCTCTGCTTTGGGAAGCGGAGGCAAGCAGACCATTTGAGGTCAGCAGTTCAAGACCAGCCTAGCCAACATGGTGAAACCCAGTCTCTACTAAAAATATTTTTAAAAATAGCCAGACATGGTGGCGCACACCTGTAATCCCAGCTACTCAGGAGGCTGAGGCAGGCAATTGCTTGAGCCCAGGAGGTGGAGGTTGCAGTGGGCCAAGATTGTACCACTGCACTCCAGCCTGGGTGACAGAGCGAGACTCTATCTCAAAAAAAGAGACTCTGCCACCAGATTTGTTAGACTGGATTGAACCCCTGGAGCTAAAAGAAAACCCAGGGGTAAGAGGGATAGGCAGCCCAGGGTAGGAGCTGTCCTCATCTGAGGCTGCCTCTGTTCTCAAACAGACTTCCGGAGTCATCCCACACACGGGAAACCAACCAACCAACCAACCCAAACCACTCAGATTATACATCAAAGAACCGGGTCCTCCTCAAGGAGGAAGAGCCTGTGCTCCCCACACAGAGTCCATTTGCACAGGAAGAGATGGATCTAAACTCAAGGCAGGTGGGGCCCACAGAGCAGAGTGGGAGAAAGTGCTCAGCACTCCAAGCAGAGTTTCTCACCAGGAGGAGGAGATGGTGAGGCCTACCTTGAAATAACTACCTTTAACAGAGGAAACTTCCACTCCCAAAAGACAGTTTTAAAATTAGGGCAGCAGCAGAGGCTGGGGCCTTGCCTTCCACCTCCTCTGGCCCCATCTGGCATTTTGCTGTGAAATGATCAGGCACACAGGGCCCTTCATCTGGAGAACAGGGAGTATGAGCCACAAACACCCCATTTACTTTCAATGCTTACAGCTGAGCTCAGGTTTCCGGGTGGGGGTGGGGGACTAAAGATCGTCTAGTTTAAACTTCGATCTTTCAAAGATAGCCAAATAAGCCAATTCTGGCCTTGAGACGGTATAGCCTGGAATCCTAGCGAGTGCCTAAGGGGCCCAGTCTTTAGAATTAAGGTTTTAGTCTGGACAAATCCGCCCAGGGATTTGTTCATCCAGAAAGGAGCCATTTGGCATTTGGTGAGAAAAGGTCAGAGAGGGCACTGATGGGATAGTTGTTTAGGCAAGTGCTACACACCCCTGTCCTGAGCTAGCAGGACCCTGGGAACTCCCCGATAGACCCTGCCAGGTTCAGGAAGTGCCACAGGAAAGGGGCATCTGGAAGCAGGGCAAACACTCCTGTTTCTCCCTCTATTCATCTCTCCAGCAATCAGCTTGGTTTTTGCTGGTATTCAAGTAATCTGTAAACTGGGCTTTGTTGGTGGAAGGGCGAGTATGCCAGACCCCGGAGTAATCTTTAACATTTTTAACCATGGTAAGGGTTTTGTCTTTGACAAATGAAACTCCTACTTGGTGATCCTTTTCCTTTTTCCTGTTTCAAGAGGTTCTGATTCAACAGTCCACCCCACCAAGTCAGGCCACTTCTCCTATTCCAGCAAAAGCAGAGAGGAGGTATCTGGGGGTAGGCATCACAGCTAGGTCTGGAAATCTGTGATCTGGACCATGTGCAGCATTGCAGATGTGTACCTGTTCCATGTATACTCGGTCCCCACGGGTTCCTACTCTCTGAACCCAGGGTAAGAAGGCCCTGCTCAGAAGCAGGTTGAGTCTGTAGCACTGAGAGGATTTGGGGCCTTTTTCTGCATACTTGAGTCCCCAGCCTCCTGAGTAGACAGGCACTGGAAGGAGCCCAACCCATGGAGGTGTTTGGCGCTCACCAACCTGCCTGCCCTTTGCTGGGGCCACAGGGCTCCCCTTCAGGCCTGCACCTCCCGAGGCTCTGTGAGCAATGGATGAGGGGGTGAATAAATCCATGAGTCTAACTGGGAGGTGCCTCCAACCAGAAATTCCAGGCTTGGAGTTTGAAGTTTGCCAGGAGGCAACTGGTGGTGTTAAGAGTCATCCAAGCTTGTCCTTACCCCCTGTGAGTGAGTGTTGGCTTCCAGGCACTAGGATGGTGTGGGGTGCACTATTTGGGAGGGTCAAGAAATCATTCTGGATTTGGGGGTCTTTTTTTTCCCTTGACCATATTCAGTCCATCTCATACTCCTTGAATGTATGAGATGGACAACATTGTCTTTTGGGAGGATTTAAAAAAATAAAAACCTGACCATGACCACAGAGAAGGTCTATAGGAAAAAAGAAAAAAAACAAAAAACAAAATAGGATTCTATAGCCAGAGTAATTATAGGATCGGGAGGAACCAGTAAAGAGAGACTGAAACCTCTGACTCATAATTGCTCCATTAAAAATGGTGAAACATCTGCCCTGGCAGAGGAACAGGGCTAGACTCTCACCTTGGCTTGCCCCACCTACAAGCCTTCCTGGAGCTGGCAGTAAGGCCTGGCCAAACCTCACAGCAGCCATAAGGGGTGGCTGTCTCCAGGAGTGGTGTTACATCAAAGGACAAAGGGGCCCCTGCTGCTCTCAGGGGCAGATCTGACTCCTGGCCCCAGAACAAAGGAGGAGCGGCTTGTCCTGCAGAGGGCAGGGGACCAGGGTGGGGCAGCACAGGGAAAATGTGGGCTCAGTTTTCCAGGGAGGGCCTCAGTGGTCCTGAGTGCTTTCACTACAGCGTGGGTAGAGGACTGAGGAGGACTCTGGGTATCATGTCAACCTGCCCCATAAAAGCTACTACGGGCTGAGCCTGAACCAAAGATAGCAACAGGTATTTTTTTTTGGCAGGGGGGGTCTCACCATATTGGCTAGGCTAGTCTCAAACTCTTGACCTTGTGATTCACCCATCTCGGCCTCCCAAAGTGCTGGGATTACAGGCATGAGCCACCTTGCCTGGCCTGCAAGAGATACTTTTTATGATTGGGTGGGGCATAAGGCCTACTCTACTATAATTACACTAATGACTCACATTTATTGAGCCCTTAGTGTGTACCAGAGTTTGTTCTGCATGCTCTAATTTTACAGATAAGGCTCCGAATGCTGGGGGATATGCCCACGGCCACACGGCTGTTAAGCAGTAGAGCTGGGAACCCCATGACGCCCAAACTAACTTCAAGCCTCACCAAGACTGCTTTCCATTTCTTGTGAACGCTCTGTCAGGCCCTGTATGAGCTACTTCACATGGTTCCTTTCATTTGATCTACTCTTAAGGAAGGCACAAAACCTAGGGCAGTCCCAGGAGGCCCTAGGCAGATTCCAGCAGCCACAGTGCAGCAGGCCCTGTACTGAGCCACTCGGTGAGTCATAGGGGAGGGCGGGCGAGTCAGGTGACCCGGGTGAGAATCAGAGCTATGCTGAGATGACCTGGTTACCTTGACATTCCTGAGATTCTGCCAAGGTAAAAAGTAACCCAAGGAGTTTGCCTTATATGGGCATGATGACAGATTTCAACAAGACAACCTGTTAACTGACCCGGTATCAAATCCATTCCAGACTGCACAGGCGACACCCGATAAAGCTGTTCTGAAAGTATAGGAAATAACAATTTATGACGGGCTATCAGCAGTGACTCACAAAGGTACAGCCCAACTGCCATTGTGTGTCTTTTAGAGAAGTGGGGGAAAGGTTGGTGGCCTGTGGGCCAAATGGCTGTGTCATTCTTCCTCCCACCAGCAGCCTGGGAGGCCTTGCTCAGACCCCTCCCTCTGCTCACAGGGACTGGCTCAAGGAGGGCTAGAGGAAATCAATTTCAAGCTGGGGCTGAACAGCAAGTCCTGTCTGGGTTAGAAAGCCCTCACCACCTGCTTTCTCCCTGGGTGGGGGTGAGAAAGAGGAGAGGCAGGAGCCACACTGGGAGGCAGAGTCTTTCAAGCCAGCACAGAACAAAATGGTTAGGTCTTAGGGAAAGCACTGCGTGAGAACCAAAGAAACCGACCGGGCCTCATAGGATTCCAAGAGTCATCCCAGCCACTCCAAACTGCTGGGACCAGATAGCCCCTCCCAGGCACTCCCCAGTCCCCCCAGAAGGGGGAGACTCACTGCTCTGAGCCTCTCCCAAACTTCGTTCATTCACATTTTAAAAGGTACTAGGTATATATATACACTACGCCACACACTACCCTGAGCACTGGGATTAAACAGACATCCCTGCCCTCATGCAGCTCACAGTCTAGTAGAAGAGCCAATACAGACAAAAACAAGCTAAGGAGACAGGGATAGGTACCATAAAATGGGGTAATGTTACGAAGAGTGACTGGGGAGAAGGGAAGCAGGAAGGGGAGGGAATCAAGCTCAAGCGGTCAGGAAAGACCTCTCAATGGAGGGACATTTGAGCCTGAATAAGTTGAAAGAGCCGACGGGGGAGATCATTCCCAGGGAAGGCATTAGGTGAGAACTCAGGCCCAGTGGGTGTAGCTGGAGCAGAAAGAGCCTGGAGAGGGTGGGAAGCCTGAGGAGCCTGGGCTGTGAGTGTGGGTTTCACCCTAAGAGCAACAAGAAGCCTTTGGAGGGTCTCATGGGGGAGAAGCACAGCCAGATTTTATGGGGAGAACACCGCCCCAATCCTGGTGGCCGTGTGGACTGCGAGGTGGTGGCTTGGACGAGGGTTCCAGCAGTGAGGCTGGAGAGAACTAGAAGAACCTGGAGTACATTCTGAAGGCAGAGCTGACAGGACTTCCTGACCTTCATCAGTGAGTCCCCTCTACAGGGCCAGGTATGGTGGCTAACACCTGTAATCTCAACACTTTGGGAGGCTGAGGCAAGAGGACTGCTTGAGGCCAGGAGGTCAAGTCCAACCTGGGAAACATAGTGAGACCCTGTTTCAATTTGGAAAACAAACAAACAAAAAGACAGGGCATGATAGCTCAGGCCTGTAATCCCAGCACTTTGGGAGGCTGATCACTTGAGGCCAGGAGTTTGAGACTAGCCTGGGCAACACAGCAAGACTGCATCTTTATTAAAAATAAAATTTAAAAAGAAAAAAGAAAAGCAATTGCTTTGTTGGAAAATATCCTCTTTGCTTTAAATCTTAAATCCTCCAGGCCAGGAGCGGTGGCTCACGTCTGTAATCCCAGCACTTTGGGAGGCCAAGGTGGACTGATCACTTGAGACCAAGAGTTCGATACCAGCCTGGTCAACACAACAAAACCCCATCTCTATTAAAAATACCAAAATTAGCTAGGCGTGGTGGTAGGTGCCTGTGGTCCCAGCTAATTGGGAGGCTGAAGTACAAGACTCCCTTGAACCCAGAAGACGGAGGTTGCAGTGAGCCAACGTGGCACCACTGCACTGCAGACTGGGCGACAGAGCAAGACTCCGTCTCACCAAAAAAAAAAAAAAAAGATTGAAAATTGAAACCTGCCTTCAGGTAGCATCCCACCTATCAGAACTGAGATTCAGGACAAGAAGAGAGAATCACAACAAAGGGTCTGGGGGAGACCCCGACAATGCTGCCCTTGAGGAGTGCACAGCTTGGTCACAGAGGGACACTAGTGAGCCAGTCGCTGCAGGGTGGTGTGATCTGAGGACAGCAGAGGTCAGGTGACACCTGATCTGGGCCTTGAAAGGAGAGCGCGACTGCATCAGGGGTGACCTGGAGAGAAGGTCATTCCACAGAGTGGGAACACCAAAGGCAAGAAAGACAAAGTACCACAGACGTTTGGGGACCCTAGGAGAAGTGACAGGGAGGCGTCAGCTGGGGCCAGAAGGTGGAGAGACAAGAGCTCAGAACCTGCTCTCTGGGCAGTGTCGGGGGCAGAGGTCTCCCGGAGTGACCTGACTAGATGTGAGTCTCACAAAGATGGGATTACAAGCACACACCACCACATCCAGCTAAGTTTTGTATTTTAGTAGAGATAGGGTTTCACCATTTGGCCAAGCAGGTCTCGAACTCCTGATCTCAGGTGATCCACCCGTCGTGGCCTCCCAAAGTGCTGGGATTACAGGTGTGAGTCACCATGCCTGACCTAGACCCTGCACTTTTAGACCCTCACTCTGTGGTCCTGAGTAAGGACAATGATAGGAATAAAGAGGAGGAGGAAGGTGAGGGTTCTAAGATACATTCGAGAGAAAGAAAACTTGGTGCCCATCACATGATGAGAAGTCAAAAGCTCACTCCAAGGTTTCTGACTCAGATGAATGGCGAAATGGGGCAATGCCGAACCCAGGAAGTGGGACTTGAGAATGAGTTTGGTCTCAGACACGCTGAGACTGAAGCACAACCAGTGGGCATCAGGAAATGTCAGTCTAAAATTGAGCAAAGAGATCATTTGTTCATGTAGGCATTCATTCAGTCACTCATTCAAATACTTCCCAAGGCCCAGCAGAGTGGCTCAAGCCTGTCTGTAATCCCAGCACTTTGGGAGGCCACAGCGGGCAGATCGCTTGAAGTCAGGAGTTCGAGACCTGCTTGGCCAAATGGTGAAACCCCACCTCTACTAAAAATAAAAAGATTAAAGGCCGGGCGCGGTGGCTCAAGCCTGTAATCCCACCACTTTGGGAGGCCGAGGCGGGTGGACCACAAGGTCAAGAGATCGAGACTATCCTGGTCAACATGGTGAAACCCCTTCTCTACTAAAGATACAAAAAATTAGCTGGGCATGGTGGCGCGTGCCTGTAATCCCAGCTACTCAGGAGGCTGAGGCAGGAGAATTGTCTGAACCCAGGAGGCGGAGGTTGCGGTGAGCCGAGATCGCGCCATTGCACTCCAGCCTGGGTAACAACAGCGAAACTGTCTCAAAAAAACTAAATAAATAAATAAAAATAAAAAGATTAGTCAGACATGCTCGCTTGAACCCAGACAGGGTACTTAAGGCCGAGGGGAGGGGTAAGTTCCTTTAGGGAAAAAGGGCGTCGTGAAATGCACATATTTAAGAAGTGGACAGAGGGGGAGAATTTAGCCATAGAAGATAATGAGGAAGAGTCAGAGAAACAGAGAGAATGTGATGTCAAGGAAACCAAAGGGAGAAATTTTTGTTTTTTTCTAAGATATGGCCAGAAGCATTAAATATAACAGTATGTGGTTATGTTTAAAAATACATACATTGGCCAGGTGTGGTAGCTCATGCCTGTAATCCCAGCATTTTGGGAGGCCATGGTGGCAGAATGGCCTGAGGCTACGAGTTTTGAGAACAGCCTGGGTAACAAAGCCAGACCCTGTCTCTACAAAAAAAATTTTTTTTAATTAGCCAGATGTGGTGGCATGTGCCTACCACCCCAGCTACTTGGAAGGCTGAGGTAGGGGTTTCACTTGAGCCCAGGAGTTCGGAGGCTGCACTGAGCTATGATCTCACCACTGTACTCCAGCCTGAGTGACACAGCGAGACCCCATCTCTTAAAAAATACACACAAAGGCCGGGCACGGTGGCTCACACCTGTAATCCCAGCACTTTGGGAGGCCGAGGCGGGTGGATCATGAGGTCAAGAGATCGAGACCATCCTGGTCAACATGGTGAAACCCTGTCTCTACTAAAAATACAAAAAATTAGCTGGGCATGGTGGTGCGTAATCCCAGCTACTCAGGAGGCTGAGGCGGGAGAATTGCCTGAACCCAGGAGGCGGAGGTTGTGGTGAGCCGAGATCGCGCCATTGCACTCCAGCCTGGGTAACAAGAGTGAAACTCTGTCTCAAAAAAAAAAAAAAAAAATACACACAGACACACACACACACACCCCTATTTGAGCATGTACAGGTGATGTCTAGCGGGAGTATGTGGGGAGACACTGATGAAACAAGTCTGGCAAAATGCTGATAATCACTAATGGATGTGACAGGTCCAAAGGAGTCCCACCACTTTTGTATACAGCCCGTGTGTGGGGTTTTGGGGGTTCAGTATCACGTATTGCAGAGGTTGAGAGGAGTGAGGTGGGGACCAGCCCCTGTATCCCCAGCACCTGACACAGTGTTGAGCACACGGGAGGTGCATGGAACACCATGGTAAGTGGTGCTGCGCAGATGCCCTTGGGGATGGAAACCAGGCAGTCTCTGGAGCGAGAGAGGATTCAGTGGACTTGTAGGGCTGAGAAGCATTCGGGAAATGAGAAAATGAAATCTGCAAGGAAAGGCCTACACATAAACTGTACCTAGGCCAGTAGCCAAGCACATGTCTTTTTCCCAGGATGTAACCCAGCTTGTGGGCCATACAGCACCATTCTGTTTTCCTATAGGAGAAAGACTCACTTGATTGCTCCAAGGTAAAAGATGACCTTTCCCACTCCCACACTCCAGTTTCAAATTCCCACTAAGTTCCCTGTGTTTTCCTTCTCATTATTCTGCAAAGGCCGCTGGGCAAAGCAAAGCTGGGCCCTTTTCAAAGGCATATTGGAGCACACCCCACAACCATCTAATAAACAAGTCACCTCTTTCTTGCTTTTCTCCTCTCCTGCAGAACAAGTTTGCATTTTAAAAGGAGAAACAGTCGTGAGTTTTGTCTCAGAACAGAGCGAAGGTCCAGGGGCAAGGACTCAGGGGAACACAGAGTGGCTGACTGCATGGGATTGGTCACCACTGACAGCGAAGGAGGCGTGGAGAGATGCGGGAGACAAAGCCCAAGCCCAAGCCAAACGGCAGAGAGAAAAAGGGCAGCTGTGTTGCCCTGAGTCCCATGGCCCAGACAGCCAGGGAGCTATCAGATTCTGCTCAACTACCCCGTGTATCCTCTATCTTTCTCTAGATTTTCCATGGTACTGACTTCTCTGCCAATGCCCCATAAATAACAATGGCCACCAAAGACAGCCCAGAATACCCTTCCTTCCCTGGTATTGCAGGTTTTGAGGCTCAGCACAATAAATGGAGATGAGTGGGCTATTCCAGAACACGGCACCATAGTAAGCGCAGCTGCAGGAAGGTGGTCAGCCAGCCAAACCACAGGGCTGTGTTCTAAGGTAGCTAACCCTAGAAAAAAAAACACTTTACTGTCACTTTCACAACATGTTAATTTTGCCTACAGGTAGCAATGTCTGTATAAAAAGGAAATCTCAAAAAGGAAAAAAAACAAAAGGTCTCCAGCGTTTTAGCCACATGTATTATTATTATTGTTGTTGTTGTTGTTGTTTTTGAGACGGAGTTTTGCTCTTGTTACCCAGGCTGGAGTGCAATGGCACGATCTCGGCTCACCGCAACCTCCGCCTCCTGGGTTCAGGCAATTCTCCTGCCTCAGCCTCCTGAGTAGCTGGGATGACAGGCACGCACCACCATGCCCAGCTAAGTTTTTGTATTTTTAGTAGAGACAGGGTTTCACCATGTTGACCAGGATGGTCTTGATCTCTTGACCTCGTGATCCACCCGTCTCGGCCTCCCAAAGTGCTGGGATTACAGGCTTGAGCCACCACGCCCGGACATGTATTATTTTTAAGGGCAAGGGCCTTCTCTGTCTTGCTCACCTCTGTGTCCCTGCTGCCTGGACACAGGTCAATGCTAGCTCAGTAAATATATGCACAAAATAGGATAAATTCTCCTGTACTAATGATGATTTTCCCACCTCTCCACGGGACAGTGATGTCTCCCTCTTCTGCCCACCTGAAAAGCATCCTGTTAGGCCTGGCGCAGTGGCTTGCACCTATAGTCCCAGCACTTTGGAAGGCTGAAGCGGGCAGATCACTTCAGCCCAGGACTTTGAGACCAGCCTGGCCAACATGGTAAAACCTGGTCTCTGCTAAAAATACAAAAATTAGCTGGGCGTAGTGGTGCACACCTGTAATCCCAGCTACTCGGGAGGCTGAGGCAGGAGAGTCACTTGAACATGGGAGGCAGGGGTTGCAGTGAGCTGAGATTGCGGCACTGGACTCTAGCTTGAGCAACAGAGCGAGACTCAATCTCAAAAAAAAAAAAAAGGAAAAAAAAAGAAAAGCACCCTGTTTGTGTTTTGTAACTAGCAGGCACTGATGCAGAACTCAGGACAGCTGGCTGGCTGGCTGTCCCACTGGACCTAGAAGTGTCCCAGGTGAGGACTTATCATGGCCTTCCAGAGTACACAGCTTAGCGTAGGGCCAGCTTTTAGATGAGATGCAGTGGGTCAGGCAGGGATGAGTCGGGCCTGGACAGTCATGGTACACTGGTTCTCAGAGGACAGACCGTCAGTGATTAATCTCTCTACTCCTAAAGCCAAGCAGAAAGACTGAATGGATCAGCCACTCATACAACCACTTGAGTGTCTCGACAGGTGGTGTCTCCCTCTCTGCCCACTTGAAAAGCATCCTGTTTGTGTTGTGGCAGATCCATTCTGTCTGCTTGGCTATCTATTCATTCAATACATATTTCTTTAGTGCACATCTACATTTGCCTTGACAATGTCCCACATGGTAGGGACACAGCAGTGAACAAAATAGTTTCTCTCTCTGCTCTCGTGACCCTCGACAGGCAAAGCCAAGGACGGTTCAAGAACAGGTGATGGACATACTTCTAACTTAGGCCGGAGGCGTCGGTTGTGAAGGCGCTACCAATAGTGAAGCCTAAATTGACATCTGAAGAATGAGGCCGCGGCAGGTGGGGAGCTGAGAGGTAAGGG
Organism: Saguinus oedipus; assembly: GCA_031835075.1. NCBI lineage: Eukaryota > Metazoa > Chordata > Mammalia > Primates > Cebidae > Saguinus > Saguinus oedipus. The sequence continues at coordinate 41,592,694 of CM063187.1, read as the reverse complement.
CAGAGGCAAGGGTCCCACGTGAAGGCCCTGAGGAGGCTGGAATGAGCATGGAGCAGAGAGGCAGCTGGCATGAGCGTGGAGCACAGAGAGGAGAAAAGAGATCCTGACAGGCCTCAGGACTTGCAGGTTTGATCCTGAGGGCAGGGATACTGATCAAGATGTCAGGCAGGATGTTGCTTGGCCCCTACATGGAGAATAGATTCGAGTGGGTGGGGAATGCAGGGAGACCCACCAGGAGCTGTTGTTCGAACTCATATCAGCACCTGGGCCACTCTAGTTCTCTGCTGGTGCCCTGGGAACTAGAGCACCTGGTCATGCTCTTGCAAAGGGACAATGAGGCTGCTTCAGAAGTGGGGGGACCTCAGGGTTTCCTGAGATGAAAAGCTCCTACTCAGGCCTTTCCGGGCCTGTCTGTGGAGGAGAGCAGAAAGGCAGCCTGTTTACCTTCCACATCCGGCCCCAGAGGCCCTGCCCAGGTGGAAGGTTTCCCAGAGGGAAGGACACATGTGGTGTTCTGCAGGATGCAAAAGACCTCAGTGAGCCTCCTCCCGTGCACTTCGAGGGGGGGGCCTGGCCTCCCTCAGCCTGGTCTCCAGTCCACTTGCAGGACACTGCTTGTCTCTACCAGATCATGTTCCTTGTCTAGCAATACTAAGAGTCAGCCCCTAAACCACAAGGGCTCCATCCACCACTCTGAGTCTGAGATAATCTGCGATAAATAAGAGATCGCTGCTTCTTTCCAGGAATCTTACTTCTAGGCCCCCTTAAATGCTCAATGCTTACTTATCTAGCAGTTGACTTGCTGGAAACTCAGGGTAAACCTTCAAAAAACTGTTGGCTTCAGATGCAGGTGCCATAAGACATCTCTATTGCCTTAGTTCTTTGGCTGAAGTTTCCTAGCTGAATAAAGATTCCCAGATCCCTCGTCCCTCAACTAGTAACTTCTATATGGGACTCCAGATCCCAAAGAACAAGACCCTATAAAGGCTCCATCCCACTGAATCCTGACAGCCCTGTGGTAGACACATTATTGGCCCCATTTTGTAGAGGAGAAAATGGAGATTTCCCTGCCCAAGGTACTACAGTAAGTAGCAGAGCCAGGCTCAGAATCTGAATCCGTGGCTTCACAGCCTGTGTTCAGGAGAAGCCAAGTCTACAGACTTCCAACACAGGTGAGCTGCGGGCAGCCTCTCAGCACCCAACAACACACGAGGGTATGGCTGGGGCCCTCTGCTTGGCCTGGCTATGTATGGCAGGAGCCCCAGGAACCCCTTTACCCAGGCCTTGTGCTCTGTGAGGCCTCTCAGTTAGCTAAGGAGGAGCTGGGCCCATCCAGTTGACCTTTCATCAGGAAACCTTGTGGTAGAGGCTAAAACCTCTGCTCAGCACCTCAATAGCCAAAGTACACATGATAGCAACATGGACTTGAGCATTTCTGATAGGTGGAGGCTTCCACAGCCAGAGATCGAGAACATGGCTCAAGATGTTCACAAAGATCCTCCCTCTTGAAAGAAATTTCTGGGCTTATTAAAAAAGCAACAAAGTTGCCAGGGGCAGTGGCTCACGCCTATAATCCTAGCACTTTGGGAGACTGAGGCAGGAGTTCAAGACCAGCCTAGGCAACATGGTGAGACCTCATCTCTACAAAAAAATAAAAAAATAAGGCAGGAGAATTACTTGAGCCCAGGTGGTCAAGGCTGCAATCCCAGTGGGTGACAGAGCAAGACCCTGCCTCAAAAAAGCAATGAAAACAAGAAGGCAACACCCAAGCCATGATGGCTGTACTATCCTCATGTGCTTTCCAGGCCAGGTTGGTTTCAGACCTTTGATATAAAAAATACCTAGTTTGTGCTTGCCTTCAAAGGAATGCAGCTGGGTACCTCCCACCAGCAACACAGAAAACAGCTCCTACTGCCATCACCTGTTCTTTGAGATCAAGCCATATATAGGCAGAATGAATCCAGAGGTTTGGCCATAGAGCTAGAGCTAATTTAACTCTCCAACTTCACACAGCTGTTTAGACAGCTTCCCCCAGACACGTCACTCAGACATATGCTTGTCTCCAATCTTAGATGCCTGGATGAAGGGGAAACACCCAAGGACTGGTACAACTCTGGGCTACTGAAGCAGCAACATCACGAGTTCTCTCCTTTCGCCATACCCTATCCTCCAACACCTGAATCATAGGCGCTGTGATGTCGCCACATGCCTGAATTCCAAGAGGCACTGTGAGTCCTGAGTCTTAATACCAGGAATGCGAAGTCAGAGGGAAGGAGAATTGATCACTCAGCCCTAACGTGAGAGAAATAACCTAAAAAGGGAAGAGTCTGGTTTGATTCTTGGTTCAGTCCTTCATTGACCAAGGGGCCTGGGGCAATTCACGTCACCTCTCTGAACTTTACTTCCCTCATCTATAGGCAGGGATAAAAATACTGGGCTGACGTAAAGTGAAGCTGAAGAAAGAGATGGAACAGTGCTATCTGCTTTAATGAGCTGTTAGGGATCTGTCCCAGCATTGAAACAGATAAACCGATATGCTCCTCAGCATTCCACTCAGCTGGGAGCCCCCTGAGGGCAGGGAAGGTTCTTTATTCCCGGCTCTTTACCCAGTACCTAAAACAGTCACTGGCATGCAATAAGTATTTCTAGAATCAAAGCTCTCATTGCAGATAGAATAAAATCCAAGATCCTTGCTGGAGATACATCCTAGCTGCTGTCACCCCTCTGACCTCACCTCATACTGTTCTCCCCACTGTCTTGGTCTCATTTTATTTCTCTTTTCCCACAACCCTGGGTCCTCCTGCCTAGAACACTGTTCCCTTCTTTAAGGTTGGCTCCGACTCTTGAATATCCCTCCAGGCTTCACTTCACTGTCACCATCTCAGAAAGTCTCCCCAACAGCTCCCACGCAATCTATTGCAAGTCCCCCACTGTCCCCTCTTAAAGGGCTCTGCTCTTTTCCTTCATAAAAATAAGCACACTGGGTGCAGTGGCTCACACCTGTAATCCCAGCACTTTGGGAGGCCGAGGTAGGTGGTTCATGAGGTCAGGAGTTCAAGACCAGCCTGGATAAGATGGTGAAATCAGGCCGGGCGCAGTGGCTCACGCCTATAATCCCAGCACTTTGGGAGGCCAAGGCAGGTGGATCACAAGGTCAAGAGATGAAGAGACCATTCTGGTCAACATGGTGAAACCCCGTCTCTACTAAAATACAAAAAAAAAAAATTAGCTGGGCATGGTGGTGCACACCTGTAGTCTCAGCTACGCGGGAGGCTGAGGCAGGAGAACTGCTTGAACCCAACAGGCGGAGGTTGCAGTGAGCCGAGATTGCACCATTGCACTCCAGCCTGGGTAACAAGAGCGAAACTCTGTCTCAAAAAAAAAATAGATGGTGAAACCCTGTCTCTACTAAAAATACAAAAATTAGCTAGACAGTGGTGGGGGGGCACCTGTAATCCCAGCTACTGAGAAGGCTGAGGCAGCAGTAGAATCGCTTGAACCTGGGAGGCAGAGGTTGCAGTGAGCTAAGATTGTGCCACTGCACTCCAGTCTGGGCCAAGAGCAAGACTCCATCTAAAAAAAAAAAAAAAAAAAAAAAAATAGAACCGCATGTAAGAAATACTTCTGTGTGGCCCATACGTCTGGCAGCAAAGCCCACTATAAGAAATCCTGCCACTTTGGTCCCTACCCTAATGTACCTTAGGTGGCACATCTAGGGAGAGTGAGAAACTCTCTCATCCTAATCGCTGTAGTGTAGTAGAATAACATGACAGTCTACACTGCCCAGCTCTTTTTCAGGATGGAAAGCCCTTTCCCTCACAGAATTGCCATCCATGGAGAGCAGTGAGAAATGCAAAGTATTACAACCATTTTTCTTCCAGCTATTTCTAGGCACACAAATAACATCTAAGGACTCAAGGCCAGCTTGAAAAAACAATCAAGCCAGGAAATACTCAAACCAGTACAGAGGCAACAGAGCCTAAAAAAGTTAAAAGCAGAGGGCGATGCCTTCATGGGGTGAGTTTCCTGGCTTTTCCCAGACAGACTGCCTGCTCCAAATGTGAAGTGTGATAAGGACTGTGGGGCTAGTAATCCAATCAACAGGGACTTTATTAGAGTTTAGGAAAAAAATGACCTGAACTTTTTAGGGATAAGTGTCCAAATTTGTTTTCAAGTCAACAGATTCATTGTACATCTACTATATCCCCTTTTCCTGAAATCCATCAACTCTTCTAGCAATAAGAAATGCTGTGTTCAGGCTTTTCCAATTACAAAGATCTCAGGATTGATCTGTCACAAAACTTGGACTGCCAATATGTTCCAGAAATCAAATTTAAGGGATCAATCCTAAAGAAACTATTTCTGTCCATCTGCCACTTGGGTGCAAATTCTGAACTGGCACTTCATTTATTAATAGAATGCTGGCACTGGTTACCAGGTTATTGTGTGTGCAGAATGGCTGCCTCTGTAGAAAAGTGTTGCTTTGGGCTACCCAAAACATACAAACAAAAAAACTTTCCACTATTTTGGTTCACAGAAACCTGAAGCCTAAAAATATGCAATATGGTGGGAGGAATTTTGAGGAGTCAACGCTTAATTATCTATGGTAATGGGAAAGGGGAAGAATCCGGAGGCTGGAAAACCACAGCTAAGGCAAACCGTTTTTACTTCCATCCACTTCAACCACCTTTTATCAGAGCTGTCACTAAGGGGCAAATGACAATTTTCTCCCTCCAAGTGAGAGGATTAAGCAGCAGCAATTCAGGTAAGAGGAAAGGGGAGACTAGAGGAGAGCCAGAGACAGGGTCAAGACCATGCAAGGTCAGGGGTCACAAATGGGTAGCTTGATATGCAATAGGTCCCATTTTATATGGGCTGCAGGGTTTTTAAGTCTAATTACTTGCCCCCATAAAACTCTCCATTTCCAGCTTCATGAAGTACCAGGCCCCCATTCCATCAGCTGGAGCTCTGCAGTGGCCACCCAGTCCCCACCCAGGCTACTTTCTTCGATTTTGTCATCTGCCCTGTGATAATCCAGGACCACAGTCCCTCTGCCCCAGGAGGAGAACAAGGAACACACACATCCATTCTCCTCATCATGGCCCAAATAACAGGATCACCTGCTCTGAGCAACAAGATACATGCCAGCCTGTCCTTGCTGTTCCTGAAAGGGGGCTGCAGGTGGAGCTGCCCTGGCTTGGCTTCCCTCCACCCCACCATGCTCCTGCGCTCCCACAGATGCCCTGAAATCCCAGGTGGGAATGGAGGGTGTTGTGTGATCCCCAACTCCCCTGAGTGGAAACACCGAGTTTCCTAGAGGACCTAGAAGATGTTCTTTCCAGCCACCCTATCTGAATGGTGGGGCTGGGAAGCTGGGGGCTGGCATGGGGCAGATGGAGGAGAAAGGGGTGGCTAGGAAAATGTTAGAAACACCAGACACACTGGCTCTGGGGACCCCTGAGGAAGGACCCCCTTCAGCTGCCAACACTTTCCAACTGGCGCTAAGAGTGAACAGCTATTTCCACTAAAGATCAGAAAAGCACTGAAGTTTCCATATATTGAAGACTGAGCCTTGAGATTCTTGGCTGGGCTGCAATTGCCTCTCCCTCCTTCCCCCAACTCTTGCTTCAAGCTGCCCAATGAGTCTTTCACTTGTGGAGCTAGTGAGCCAGCAATTCAGAGTGACACATTCCAAAGTGTCCCCCAAAGAACAAAATCCCAGGGCTGCAACCATGAAAGTGTCAGCTGTGGTACTGTTACCAGCCTGTTAAAAAGTGGTGCAAACCTTACCGACTTCCTGAGGCCACGCTGGGCTCCGCTTCCTGGCAGTTACCACAAAAAGGTGGCAACGATGCAGCTACTGAAACAAGCAGCAGCTCAGGCAACCCAAGGACCACCATCTTCCTACATGATGGCTAGGGATGGCTTCTGCCACCCACACCCACAGTGAACTCCCCAGCTACCTGTGCTCTAAGTGGAAACAGCATGCTTGCAGCCTCAAGACTAATCCCCTACCCAGGCCCATCTACTCCAAACCAGGCTGGGTCACCTATGCTTTTTTTTCCCATGTAGAAATTCTAGAGATGACACTATTGGGGGACACCTGCAAACTCTAGTTTCCTTGGCCAGGAGATGGATCCTTCTTGCCTTAATCTGTCATTCCTTTCCAGCAAATATCCCAAGCCAGGAACTAAGAAAAAGCTGGATCTTGGCTGAGCGTGGTGGCTCACACCTGTAATCTCAGCACTTTGCGGGGCCAAGGCAGTGGATTACCTGATGTCAGGAATTTGAGACCAATCTGATCAACACAGCAAAACCTCACATCTACTAAAAATACAAAAATTAGCTGGGCGTGGTGGCAGGCACCTGTAACCCCAGCTACTTAGGAGGCTGAGGCAGAAGAATCACTTGAACCCGGGAGGCAGAGGTTGCAGTGAGCCAAGTGCACACCAGTGCACTTCGGCCTGGGTGAGAGAGAGAGACTGTCTCAAAAAAAGGAAAAAAAAAAAAAGCTGGATTCCAAGGTGACGCCTCAGCCCTGAGGAGCCTATGAAACCACACTACAAGAACCAAACACACGACTCACCTGGAGGTCGATTTATAAAGGAGGCAGCTCTGAACACCTGAGCTCCCAGACACACAGAGCACAGTGGAAAGATCCTTTCCAAACCCACGAAGGCAAAGGCAATGGGTCTACTTCAGTGAGTCAGTGAGCAGTAAACCAAGACCACATTAACATCTGCATGTCACCCTAACCCTCTGTTCACTTCCATCATGCAATTCACTGTCCATCTTTTCTCTAAGGACAGAGCTAAGTTGGTTTTCTTTCTTGTTGTATCTCCAAGCCTAACATGGTATCTGGGTAAATGTCAGGTGGATTGAAAAGAAAGCATATTAACAAATCACAGGATCCAGGATCACAGGAAACCTACATGGCTCTTCTGTTTAATCTTCAAACTTCCTTCTAAAGCTGTTAGGATGTTAGAAGGGGCACAGGAAAGGGGGCACTCTAACCTTATCCTGATTCTGCATTAGCATTTCAGAGGCCGTTGGTTCCATCAAGAAACTGGACTGTGCAAAGCATGAAACGAGACACTGCATTACAACCTCATCTGAGTAATCACCCAGGGTTTATTTGTAATTCTAAGAACAGGCACCTCAAGAGACATAACTCCTTCCTTAACCAGGCCTGGCTCTTCTGCCTTCTGCCATATAAATAGGAAGCCAGCTTGCATATTTTGCATTCATGTCTTCACGCAGGGCTGCTTTGAGTTTATTTTTGTTGCTTTCATTTTAAGACCGTGTTTATGCCTCTCAGACTTCCAGCCAGAGGAAAAATGACAAGATACAAAGCTTGTCCTTTTTTCAGGGATGCTCCAGACGGTTCTTGGAGGCACATGGGAAGATTAGCGACTTAGAGATGCCAAGTCACTGGCATTGGGTAGTTCTCCAAAATGTTTTTTGGGGGGTGGAAGAAACATACATCAGACTAGCCCAGCATCTGAGTTTCCACACTTCATAACTACAGGGCACTGTTCACCTAGTATCTAACTTACCATGCTGTCTCTGGGCCACAAATTCCATACTGTAACAGCCAATTACCCAAAACACTAAAAGGAGAATGGCTCAAAAAAGGCTGACTTTGAAAAAGCAGCAGCATTTTGAGGAACAAAAATAGCAAGAGAGGATTTTTTAAACTCAGAAAAACGAGGAAAGTTGAACACAGCTAAGAATATTTCTGAGACCCCCCCCACCTTGTGATTTTCTCCCGCTAGGCTTTTCCCTTGACTCGCCTTTTTAGAGACTGCCAAACACACACACACACACACACACACACACACACACACTCTCTCTCTCTCTCTCTCTCTCTCTCTCTCTCTCTCTCTCTCTCTCTCTCTCACACACACACACACACTCTCTCTCTCTCTCTCTCAATCTCTCATTTTTTTATTCCCACCAACTCTCCTCGCCCCAAGGCCAGAGGCTTGGTGATGACAGCTTGGAACAATGACATCAACCCAGGTTTGCCTCCTTGGCAGGGTCACCAATACTGTTTGCAGTAAGTTTCCTGTAAAGGCTCTTGAAGGCAGGAAACTAGTCCTTTGCCTTGAGTCCTCCCCCTGTTCTGAGCCATCCTGTCAGGTTAAAACAAAGGGTTTGTGTGTGTGTGTTTTTCTCCTTTTAAGAAAACAAGACTTCCCTGCACTTTTAATGAGCACCTTAATTACAAGCTAAAGAATTAGATATATTTATGGATGACCTCATGCTCGTTGATAATTAGCAATTTGAGAGACCTGGCACATCCCTAGACCCAGTTCTTTCTCCTTCACCCCCTCCCACAAGCATTCAGGTTAATTACTAAGCTTGACCTTCCAAAACAAAGTGGGTTGGGCCCAGTCAGTCCCTACCTCCCCCAGGGCTCCCCAGCACCAAGGGGCTTGCTCCTCCCTCCCACTAAATCAAGAAAGGAAACTGCTTTGGAGAGGGTTGATTAGCCTGGGATAATGATCTAGGAGGGGTGACAGGTTTCTGGGGGGCCCCACTCTAAGTGTTGACAAGTTTTAATTAACGCCCAGGCTAATTTAACCCTGGCAAAGTCAAGCGGAAGAAAACTGCTCATCTCAGAGGCAAGAAGTATTTGGGTTTGCACAGTCCCAGCTGTGATGGCGGGGAGGTGTCTCCAAGCGGGCTCCCACCGAGGACCTCTGCATTTGTATTTCGTGTTATCCTGGCATGCGGATCCCAAAACTGGAGATGTAGCTGACTCAGGTGGTTACTTGCCATCAATTTCTTTATGCTAGAAGGGTGTCAACAGCCCGATCTGGAAAGAGCAAACTGGGTGGCCCTCCCTCAGGGTCCTGCCCCAGGCCAACAATGGGCAGCTCCAGAACAAGGCTGCACCGCCCCACCCCCAGTCCCAGTTGGTTGTCACTCCGTTGTAACATTTTCCAAATTTGCTTCGGGCAGGCGCCCTGTAAGGGGAGAGACTGGGAGGCGGACATTCTCCTCATTCTTTTGCCTTATTAGGTTGTGGATTTGATTGCTTTTGGGGGGGATAGGGGTGAAGTTGAAGAATGGCATCAGGAAGTGACCCCAGGAAAGGGAGGGGGCGCAGGAGGAAGGAGGAAAAGGGGATGGAGCGGCAGGCGTGAGAAGCACTGTGAGGAAGAGGCCTCGAAGGGGCAAGGCTCCTCTAAGTCCTCCAGAAAGTGTCATGTTCCAGGTCAGCAGCTGGGCACAGGCTCCTGTGCACCTCTTGGCCCCATCTGACAGCATTTCTGGGCAATTATTTTTAAGGTTATCAGTGGGAAGCCCTTCCTGCTTCTGTATCACTCATTGACTGAAGAGAAGGCGGCCTGACTCCAGGCTGTGGGATTGTTCTAACTTGAGCTGGAGTTTGCTTAGGAGGGTAGGGGACCCAGGGAAAGAGCTCCCACCCTGGCTGATAGCAAACTTAATAACAAGTTAAATTACTCAAGAAGGAATCTTCCTGGCACTGCCTATGGCGCATCCCAACACAAAATTGTTCAGGGCTTGTAACGCTGAAACAAGAAGCCACCTCCCAGATAATAAGGCCCAGATGGATGCAGGGGCTGGGGAGAGGGCTGTGTTAAGTCACTTGCTCAAGTGCCCACTGCCACTTGTTGGAGGACGCTTCTTTTAAGTTGCAGGCTGGGCTCAGGAGTTGGTGCTCCCTGGAGAGCAAGGGAGGGAAGGGGTGGATGTTTTGGTTTCCCACTGAGCTGTGTATTTCAGCAGGCCCCTTTGAGGAGATGATTCAAGCAGCAGACCCTACCTGGATGCAGGGCCCTGGGCCATAGAAATCATTTTGAGAAGCTGCATTTTTTTTTTTTTTTGAGACGGAGTTTTGCTCTTGTTACCCAGGCTGGAGTGCAATGGCGCGATCTCGGCTCACCGCAACCTCCGCCTCCTGGGTTCAGGCAATTCTCCTGCCTCAGCCTCCTGAGTAGCTGGGATTACAGGCACACGCCACCGTGCCCAGCTAATTTTTTGTATTTTTAGTAGAGATGGGGTCTCACCATGTTGACCAGGATGGTCTCGATCTCTTGACCTCATGATCCACCCGCCTCGGCCTCCCAAAGTGCTGGGATTACAGGCTTGAGCCACCGCGCCCGGCCCTGAGAAGCTGCATTTACCAGCACCAGGCACTGTGCCGAGTGCTTCCTACACACTATCATGTCTAATCCTCAGAATCATCTTGAGGGTAGGAAAATGCCCCTTTTCACAGGAAGACACTGAGGTTTAACCCCTGGCACCTGCCCAGGTCTGCCTCCCTCCTTGCTCTGGCCCAGCCTTCCTTCCACTGACACCTTTCACTACCTCCTGGTTCTGGAAAGTGGGGGATGTCAAAGGCACTCTCCCACAGCAGCTTCAGGGCTCTTAACACCCCCTCGCGGGGGTGCAGCTAGCTAGCTGCTTGGGCCCGGAGACAGCCTGTGGCACTGCGAATCCCAGTGACATCTGAGCCGCCTCCTATCTTGGTGGGTAGGCGGGGTGCTATCGGCTAACCACCAGCTGAGCAGGCGGCTCCTCCCAGCCCCTGGGACCATGCAGGAAACTCTCTGATCCTGAGTATCCTGTAACTTCTCCCAGAAAAACCTAGCCCAAAGTGGAAGTGAAGCAACATATGCCCCAACTACAAGTAATGAGCTCCAGGTTCTCTTCTCAGAACATGTCCACCTCCTTATCATCTCTGCCTTTTGAAAAGGAGGAAGGCACCTCATAAGGACTGCTGGGCAGGCCCTCCCTGGAAGCCCTAACCAGGTGGAAAAGGAAATAAGACACCGACTGTGCTAATATCCCCCAGCCCTCTCCTTCATGGCACTGCAGTGCTCTCGTGCCCAGGTCGCAGAGACGGGCTCAATCCAGCATCATTCGCCACCCTTGCCATCTCCATGGAATCCTTCTATGGCAAACCTACTGATCAAAGGCAGTCTAATCCTTCAGGGATGGAGGCTGAGTTCTCCTGGATGATTTCTGCCCCTACTTTACTTGCATGAGCTGAGCTATTTACAGCTATCATGCATCATCTGAAGTGGGGAGAACCTATTTGAAACCACACAAAGAGGCAAGTGACAGCTACCCCAACCTTATCCCACAATGGGACCAGAATGCAACTCGGTTTGTCGGTGTGGGGAAGGCAATATAAAGGGCACTGTGGTATTTAAGTCACACATTTGGCCATGAGCAACTGAATGAGTTTTTTTTTTTTTTTAAACACACTGGAATATTTCCTGGGATGGGAACTCTTAAGTTCCACAAGCCAGCACCAAGGCAGTTATTTAAAGAAAAGAATAGCACCTGGAAGCTCAGCTTGGCAGGCAGGAATAAACTGAAGGCAGCACACTCCTAGGCCACCCGTGTTGCAGGGCAACAGAGCTGTGGCAACCAGACCCGCCAGCCAACTGGGAGCCAATCCCACTTCTCAATACAGGGTGGCTGCTATGCCTGTGCATGGTCATCTGGACTGCAAGGCCGTGTGCAGCACCACACGCTCTGAGGAGCTGAGGCACAGGGCTTGGGGAGACTCTTGGACATGAGAAGGGAGTTTCTCTCCATGCCTCTTTTTGTTGAAACCTGTGCTAATTCTGAAGAGGCCATCGGCAGGCTGAAAGCCTGAGGCATACGCCTCAGAAGGCACCCCTTCCCACCTGGGGAAAAGAGTTTGTCCCACCCAAGATATCTGTGGGTGACAGTGACAGGACCCATGAATGAATACGAATCCAGAACCCCTGGTCGTGTTATTCATGGTGGCAGGAACTGGTAGGACTAGTACAAAGAGGCAGCTAAGAAATGTTCAATTACACGCAGGACCATCTAACACTTGCCCCCGACAACCTGCCCACAGTGGGGGCAAAGGCCCGCCCCCTCCTGCACACTCACCTCCTTTATGAAAGTTTCCATGACTGACCCCACCTGCCCTGAGTCACCCCTTTCCTCCCAGGACACGGCTAGAGTGCTGTGGGCTTGCCGGTGTGCCGCTTAGTGTCCTTCTGAGGTCTCATGTAGCTTTGCTCTCTCCCCAACTACACCGTGAGCTTCTTGAGAGCACCGGCCGGGTCTCCGGTTTCTCTCATACCCCTAAAGGCTCAGCACAGAGCTCTGCTCTGCAGAGGGGCCCAGCAGAGGCTGCTGTCTGGTCCTAGCGGTCATGTTTCTACCTGAGTGCTGGACTCTGGGGCCCAAGAATCCCCAACTCATGTTACACAAGAAGCCAGTTGGCTATAAAATGTGGCTGGACACGGTGGCTCACACCTGTAATCCCAGCACTTTGGGAGGCTGAGGTGAGTGGATAACCTGAGGTCAGTTTGAGACCAGTCTGGCCAACATGATGAAACCCCATCTCTACTAAAAATACAAAAAATTAGCTGACCATGGTGGTGAGTATCTGTAATCTCAGGAGGCTGAAGCAGGAGAATCGCTTGAACCCAGGAGGCAGAGGCTGCAGTGAGCCGAGATCGTGCCATGGCACTAAAGCCTGGGCAACAAGAGTGAAACTCTGTTTCAAATAAAAAAAGACCCACTTTGCTCAGCAGCCCCTAATTCTGTTACCTAAGTGGTGACTGCTGGAGTCTTTCAAAGGACCTTCCATGTCTTCATAGTATGATAGAAAGAGGCAGCTTCCCCTCCAAGACAGACTTTCCTAACTGCAGCAGCTTGGAACAGGTTCAGCTCAACATAAATGCATAATAAGCCACCCACCATGGAAACTTACAGCTGTGTCCCAAACGTGGGGTAGGACTCAACCTAATCCGACACATTTTCCATGTGCCATGCACCTCTTCCCACTCTGAATTGATTTTATAAAGGGGAAGTTTTATTTTTGTATTTAAGGGGATAAGAATAAACAAACATGTACTTATCTCCCCTCCTATACAGCCACTTAAAAGATTTAACAAGTTCACATGGGTATGCTGCCAGGAGAATGAAAATCTTGCCATCTTGTTTCCAGCTGAAGCAGCTGGGCTGGCTGCACCATTACAGGCCACCATATTCATTCGCTCCCTTATATTCTGCCCACAGGGGTGATTGAATTGTCAGTAGTAAGGCTGAGAGAATCCCAGCCCATGTTCAGTATAGATGACCTGTGAAGGTAGCTTCTTGGCAGCTGCTGTGTGTACAGAGGCAGGAGTGTCTATCAATAGCCTGGAGCTCTCTGTTGCTGTTTTTCCCTCCCTGAGTAAAAGCCACATAACTTGTTTGACAAGCTCTGCCTTCAAATGGGGAGTTGTGGGTCCAATGAAACCTACTAAAACCTATCGTTTTCCTGGACTGGCTTCCAGTAGGGTACAGAAAGCTGAGCACTCAGACTGAATCAGCCTGTATGCCCATCTCCTTCTCTAAACTAGAAACACCCTCGCTCCACCTGACGAAAGGAAACAAGGAGAAAATAATACTAGGTGAAAGAAGGATTTATAGAGAAGGAAAGGACCTTGGGGAATAGCCAGTTTAAAAATCAGGCTGCCATCTTCTACAATATTTATTGTAGGAAAAAAAAATCAGGTTTCCTGGCTTCCAACTTCAAAGGAGACTCAACATCTTACAAAAGATGCTTTGTAAAGCAAGTGGCATCCCACAGGTAGAAATGGCCTCTTGATGGGACCAAAGGGGGCTGGAACTTATTCATATTGTAAAAGTTAAGCTTCCTAAGAGAGCCACACTACAAAGCCATTATGAGTACACAGTGCCATAAAACTCCAGATTCAAAGTCACCAACGCTTTAATCAAATACAGGTGCCTACTGCAGAAATCATCAAAGAGGTAACTGCAGCTTTTGTTTGGCTTAATGTGCTACCGTCTTGGGGTTCCCACTTTAGAAGTCAGTTCTGGTTTGGCCAGTCCAGGACTGGGAGGAGAGGGTGGCAGTGCCAGAGTCCTAGAAACATGAGGTTCCTGACCTACTGGTGTCTAAGAGGAACTGAGTTTGCAGGTGCAAGTTGACTGTAGACTCATCAGCACTTCTGACAACAAAGCTCTAAGCAATCTGGCTGTGCCCATCTCTTCCACTTACCCTGCTATGACCACTCGAGCCTTTCTGCTCCTCTGGGGCCCCTCGCTTGGTCTCCTCTGCTGGAAGTACATTCCTCTGGCACTCTCTTGCCTCCCTCTTTCTCATCCGTTAAGGAAAAGTTGAAATGCCATCTCTTGGAGAACTTCCTCTCCATCTAAAGTACCTGTGGCTGTACCCTCCTCCCCTCATCACCCTCTCCCAAAGCCATTCCCAATCACTAGACTTCAATGTAGTGGAGAAATAAGAACATAAACTTGAAAGCCTGAACTTCTAAATTCAAATCCTGGCACTGTCACATGGGCAAGTGGATTAATGGCCCATGGATCCATTTCTGCATTTAAGGGTAACACCACCTACCTCACAGGATTATGCAAGTCAGTCCATGTAGAGCACTTAGAATAGTGTCTAGTACAAAGTAAAATGCTAGCTGTTATCTAATTTACAGCACACAATCCTATCTGAAGTTAACTTGTTCATTATTTACATGCACGCTATCCCCACCAGCCTGTGATAGATCAAGAACATATAAAAATACACCCGGGGGCGGTGGCTCATGCCTGTGATCTCAGCACTTTGAGAGGCTGAGGTGGGCGGATCACCTGAGGTCAGAAGTTTGAGATCAGCCTGGTCAACATGGCAAAAGCCCTTCTCTACTAAAAATACAAAAATTAACTAGGTATGATGGCCACACCTGTAGTCCCAGCTACTTGGAAGGCTGAGGCAGGAGAATAATGGCTTGAACCTGGGAGAGAGAGGCTGCAGTGAGCTGAGATCGCATCACTGCACTCCAGCCTGGGCAACAGAACAAGACTCCGTCTCAAAAAATAATAATTTAAATATATATATGGAGGAAGTTTTGCATTTGGTCATCTGATTTCCTTGGTGGCCACAACCAATCCCAAATCAGGGAACAGGCTCCCCAAAGACCCTCACTGACCACACTGACATAATTTAACCCTCAGAGCCTGAGCTGCTGCTCAGAAGTCTCATGTTTGAACTATGCTTGGAATGTCTGATAGGAACATGCGTTTATTTTTAGGCAAGAAAGCTGTCTCCTAAGCTAACCCTGTGGCCCTAGAGCAGGCCGTATTTGGCAAGAACTGCTTTGTGCTTGTTTATTAGAGGCCCAAAACTTTCTCAACTCTAAGGTAGCTGCTGAAAGAACTCGGTGTGCTGTGAGTCTTCTATATATACATACAAATATATACATGCATATACGTATATACATACATATATGTATGTATACATGTATATACGTATATATTGAAACAGAGTCTTGCTCTGTTGCCCAGGCTGGAGTGCAATGGCGCAATCTCGGCTCACTGCAACCTCTGCCTCCCGGGTTCAAGCAATTCTCCTGCCTCAGTCTCCCAGGTAGCTGGGAATACAGGTGCCCCTCACCAGGCCTGGCTTTTTTTTTTTTTTTTCTATTTTTAGTAGACATGGGGTTTCACCATGCTGGCCAGGCTGGTCTCAAATGCCTGACCTCAAGTGATCTGCCCACCTCGGCCTTCCAAAGTGCTGGGATTACAAGTGTGAGCCACCATGCCTGGCCAAGTGTTCTACTTTTTTTTTTTTTTTCTGAGACGGAGTTTCACTCTTGTTACCCAGACTGGAGTGCAATGGCATGATCTCGGCTCACTGCAACCTCCGCCTCCTGGGTTCAAGCAATTCTCCAGCCTCAGCCTCCCGAGTAGCTGGGACTATGGGCGTGTGCCACCGTGCCCAGCTAATTTTTGTATTTTTAGTAGGGATGGGGTTTCACCCTGTTGACCAGGATGGTCTCGATCTCTTGACCTCGTGATCTACCCGCCTCAGCCTCCCAAAGTGCTGGGATTACAGGCCTGAGCCACCGCGCCCGACCTCAAGTGTTCTACTTTTATGGTCAAAGTTTGTTTCCTGTGAATCTCTAGGGTGTTTCTATAAGGCTGATGGGAGTCAAGTGTCACCCTTTACCAGCCACAGCCCATTAACCAATCATCCCTCAATTGGCTCCCAGCTCTCAATGGATTGAATTCTATCCCATGGCTTGTGCCTCATCAATGTTAATGAAAGTTATAAAGGGGCCAGTCGTGGTGGCTCACGCCTGTAATCCCAGCATTTGGGGAGGCTTAGGCGGGAGGATCATGAGGTCAGGAGTTCAAGACCAGCCTGGCCAACATGGTAAAACCCCATCTCTACTAAAAGATACAAAAATTAGCCAAGCATGGTGGTGCATGCCTGTAGTCCCAGCTACTCGGGAGGCTGAGGCAGGAAAATCGCTTGAACCCGGGATGCAGAGGCTGCAGTAAGCCAAGATCTTGCCACTGCACTCCAGCCTGGGCGGCAGAGCTAGACTCTGACTTAAAAAGAAAAAAGTAACCAAGGGAAAGGGAAAATTTGTTTAAAAAATGGCCAAGAAGGCTCTCCCCTAACTGACCTAGGTATTTCCTCTCACCCCACCACGAGACACAGTGTTGGGTAACTACAGCCGACATCCTTGAAAGACATCTAGAGACGGCCCTTTCTGTTTTACACAGACAAGTCCTACCACAGTCTTGGCAGTGTAGCTCAAATGATCCAAAAAAAAAAAAAAAAAACACACACTGCCTCACAATCCTGGTGATGTTTACTGTCTGGATACCTTCCAGGACTTGAAAATCTGAATCATGACTGGTTTGTAGACAGCCTGTAAGAAGGGTCGATTCATCTGACTGCCCTGGAACCAGCCTGGCAAGTTGGCTGCTTCAGACATTTTGAATTTTGAAACTATTTCATAGGCCAGAACTGGAAGATCACAGAAGTCTTCATCTCTCTGACCCTTCCAAATGTAAGGCATGCCAATAACAGCCAAAGAAGTACTTTGTGAAAGCATTTAATATTTTCATCCAATATACAGTTTAATGCAAGGTACTCATTTTCTTAAAGTGGGGAGTGACAGGGAGAAAAAGATTTGCTGTTAGAGTTGCAGAAGCGAAGATGTGGATTTTTTTTTTTTGTAAGTTACTTAGGCTTGGGATTTGCAGGAAACTTTAGAGGTTCTTTTTAATTTATCAGTGTTTGTGGAAGTAGGCAAAAGATACAGGCATATTTTGTCCTGCTATTAAGAAGTCACATAGCTGAGATTCCAATTCTAAACTCCTAGAGAAAAAAGCACTCGTCTAGGCTACAAAGCCAGCAGAGGCTTTCACAGTGTGCCCTCCTTTTTCTTCTCCCTCTCTCATGCACAAATGCACACTCCCCATCAATACAATCAACTGGCCCAACTCCTGCCCGGGAACAGAGGCCCCTCATCCCCTACCCATATGCAAGTAGGTACTTTCCTGTTATACCAACTGGCAGCATCTTTTTTCCTACCCAGGGGCCTAACACTCCACCATTAGCACTGCCTCTGGTATGGGGGCACTCCCCAAAACACTAAGTAAGCAACTCAGTTTCCATGGTGATAGCAACTAAATACCTTTTTTACTCATACCCAGATGGAGATTGATCATGGAGAAGTAATTTGTTAACCGTTACACATACCAAGGCCTTGATGACACTGACTAAAGTCAGCTTCCAGCACTGGCCGTGGCCTTGGTAAAGAAAGCCCTCTCACTTTGATAAGGCAGGCTATAGACCCACAATCCTCTTATCATAACTTCCCCCTCAGGCAGGCCAACAGGCAACTTCCCAGCATGGCCAGATGCTGAATCACCTGGAAGTTTCATTCCATGATGCCTTTTTTTTTTTTTGAGATGGAGTCCCACTCTGTCATTCAGGCTGGAATGCAGTGGCCTCAGGTCACTGCAACCTCTCTGCCTCCCGGGTTCATGCAATTCTCCTGCCTCAGCTTCCCAAGTAGCTGGAACTACAGGTTCGGGCCACCACACCTGGCCTTTTTTAGTAGAAACAGGGTTTCACCCTGTTGGCCAGGCTGGTCTCGAACTCCCGAGCTCAGGTGATCCGCCCACCTAGGCCTCCCAAAGTACTGGGATTACAGGCATGAGCCACTGTGCTCAGTCTCATGCTGCCTCTCCTAACTTCAAATTGGCCTTCTCCACCATCAAAACACAGTGTGTATTTAAAAGAAAAAGAAAAGAAAGAAAAAAGAAATGGGCCAGGTGCAGTGGCTCACACCTGTAAACCCAGTACTTTGGGACGCCGAGGCAGGCACATCACAAGGTCAGGAGTTCAAGACCAGCCTGGCCAATATGGTGAAACCCTGTCTCTATTAAAAAAAAAAAAAAGAATGCATCTATTTCACTTCCTGCAGTGCCCTCAATCTGGATGGCTGGTAATTAAGACATTCTTAGAACTGGAATCAGTCATTACTACTCAGGAGGTAAGATATTAAAACGCTTTATCTTGGGCTTTCTGGAGATTAAAAGCCTGGGCAACACAGTGAGGCCTAGCCTCTACAAAAAATTTAAAAATCAGTCTGGGTGCAGTGGCTCATGCCTGTAACCCCAGTACTTTGGGAGGCCAACGTGGGTGGATCACTTAAAGTCAGGAGTTCTAGACCAGCAAGGCAAACATGGTGAAACACCATCTCTACAAAAAATATAAAAATTAGCTGGACATGGTGGCACATGCCTGTAATCCCAGCTACTCGGGAGGCTGAGGCAGGAGAATTGCTTGAACCTGGGAGGCAGAGGCTGTGGTGAGCTGAGATCGAGTTACTTTCCTGCAGCCTGGGTAACAGAGAGAGACTCCATCTCAAAAATAAATAAATAAATAAAAATTAGTTGGCCAGGCCAGGCACAGTGGCTCATGCCTTTAATCCCAGCATTTTAGGAGGCCAAGGCGGGTGGATCATGAGATCAGGAGATCAAGACCATCCTGGCCAACACGGTGAAACCCCATCTCTACTAAAAATACAAAAATTAGCTGGGTGCAGTAGCGCATACCTGTAATCCCAGCTACTCCAGAGGCTGAGGCACAAGAATCACTTGAACCCAGAAGGCAGAGGTTGCACTGAGCCTAGATTGCGCCACTACACTCCAGCCTGGCAAGAGAGCGAGATTCCGTCTCACCAAAAAAAAAAAAAAAAAAGAAGAAGAAGAAGAAGAAGAAAAGAAAATTAGCCAGCTGTGGTGGTGCACACAAAATTCCAGCTACTAGGAAGGCTGAGGCTGGAATATCCCTATAGCCCAGGAGTAAAAGGCTGCAGTGAGCTATGATCAGGCCACTGTACTCCAGCCTGGGTGACAGACTAAGACCCTGTCTCTAAAACAAAAAAAACAAAACAAAACAAAACCCAAATGTGTTCCCTTCAGACATGGAGAACACGAAGCAGGGTTTACTGGCTGCCTTCTGCACTTTCTCTGATCCACCTAGACTGTGGCTTCCACTCACTTTCAAAAGACATCAGGGAAGGAAAAAGATTAAAAGAAAAACCCACTAGAAAGCTAGTGACAGACATCACTCAGCCCCACACCTTTGGGGGAAAACGTTAAAAAACATAAAACAAACCACAAAGTCTTCTTTATTTCTGCCTGAAGTTGAAGACACAAATGCTATTGTATTGCTGGTGTTCTAGCATCCCATTGAATCACTGCAACACCCTCCACGATATTTCCCAAGATGACTTCATTGTGTTCTGCGGGGTAGTAACTGAGGCTTCCAACTACTTCTGTCTGCCCCATGTGGATAATTCCACTGGAGGACAAAGAATCTGTTCTGCTCTGATATTTGAAAGAAAAACATTTAAATATGTCTGTTAACTCAGCAGGGGGGCACTGCTTTCCTTTCAGAATGTAGGGTTCAAATCCACTGATGGGGTGGCACTGTGCCTTCTTCAAGGGAGAAACCCGACTCTAAGAAGAAAACTGGAGCCTTAAGAGGAAAAAGTTGGCTGGACATGGTGGTTCACGCCGGTAACCCCAGCACTTTGGGAGGCCGAGGCAGGCAGATCACAAGGTCAGGAGTTTGAAATCAGCCTGACCAACATGGTGAAACCCCGTCTCTACTAAAAACACAAAAGTTAGCTGGGCATGGTGGCGTGCACCTGTAATCCCAGCTGCTCAGGAGGCTGAGGCAGGAGAATCTCTTGAATCTGGGAGGCAGAGGTTGCAGTGAGCTGAACTCACACAACTGCACTCCAGCCTGGGTGACAGAGCGAGACTCCATCTCAAAAAAAAAAAAAAAAAAAGTTGTATGAGGAGCAAATGATAAACCCACAATTCTTATGGGTTCTGTATCTGTGAATTCAAGCAACCATCGATTGAAAATACTGGAAGAAAAAAAATGAATGGTTACATCTACACGGAATAAGTACATTTTTGTCATTATTCCCTAAACAGTACAGTATAACAACCATTTACACAGCATTTAGCATTAGGTTATAAGTAATCTAGAGATGATTTAAAGTATTTAGGAGGATGTGCATAGTTAAAAATGCAAAAACACATTGTTTTATATCACATAAGGAACTTGAGCATCTGTGGATTGTGGTATATACGGGGCTTCCTGGAACATACTGAAAGATGACTATAGTTACAATGTGTCCTGGTTTCTTACAAGATAAAACCCCAGAAGCACTAACACTTGAAAGTGAAGAAGAATCAAGCATCATCCAATCACAAGCCATGTTTGGGTCTAGTATGGTGGAATGACTCACAAAGCCAGGAGGGGCTGCATGTTCCTGAACAAGGTGCTGCCCTACCCACCTCAACCAAATGAGATCAAGGTTTTTTGCACACATGGAAAATTTTAAGGATTATCTACACCTTACACTAAACCTTGAATCACAATGAGAAAGTTATTTCTTTTGATTCTCTTGTAAACCTGATGACTTCAAAGACAAAGTCTGCCTGGTACTGGTGGGTCTTTTAACACCTCACCAACACGGGCCAATACCTTTCTAACAAAGGGAGCAGGCCTCAGGCCCAGTGCCTTCAGCTTTAGAATCCACCTGGAAACAACAATGTTTTGTTTTGTTTTCTTTCTTTTTTTAGAGACAGGGTTTCACCACTTTGGCCAGGCTGGTCTCAAACTTCTGACCTCATGATCCTCCCGCCTCGGCCTCCCAAAGTGCTGGGATTACAGACGTGAGCCACCACACCCGGCCCAACATTTTGTTTTCAATGAGTTTATTCTGCAGTTTCCTTCCATTATATTTATGCCCAGGGAAGCTGGGTTTTCTGTTTGCCATACTCATGTCAATTTTCCTTTTAAAACTTAATTTAAAATGCAAACTGATTCAAAGGAAATTATTATGTGTCTATAAAAGTGGTTATGGAAAATCACAAGCGGCTGCAGTTTGGGAAGGAAAGGGATAAGCACGGGGGAACCACAGGATGGTCCCTCACTCCTGG
The DNA here is from genome assembly GCA_031835075.1 of Saguinus oedipus. Lineage (NCBI taxonomy): Eukaryota > Metazoa > Chordata > Mammalia > Primates > Cebidae > Saguinus > Saguinus oedipus. The sequence continues at coordinate 41,571,385 of CM063187.1, read as the reverse complement.
GGAGGAGCCAGCATACCAACAGGTGGCAAACAGCAAATCCCACATAAACTCACTCCACTTGCCTTCAGATAACACTTCCATAAATCACAACCAAGAAAAACGCCACTGGCCTCTTCCAGAGTAAAAGCTGTTCAAACTAAAGGGAAGGCAAGCAAGTTACAGCAATTGGCTTTTAAAGACTTTCCATGGACATTCCAAGTTAATGCCTCTGTTGTTTACGGAGAAAGGGGAGGGGAGGGATGTGAAAAAACACAACCAAAAAAGGCACAACACCAAGACAAATGTCTCGGGGTTTTTATAATCCCAGGGAGACCACTACTTGGATAAAACTTCCCGAGCACTGACGTAAGGATGCACTTGCCAGTTAAACATATGCAAAGATTGCACTTTTTTTTTTTGAGACAGAGTCTCACTCTGTTGCCCAGGCTGAAGTGCAGTGGGACGATCTCAGCTCACTGCAACCGCACTGCAACCTCTGCCTTCTGGGTCAAGCAATTCTCCTGCCTCAGCCTCCTGAGTAGCTGGGATTACAGGGTTGCGCCACTATGTCCAGCGAATTTTTTGTATTTTAGTAGAGATGGGGTTTCATCATGTTGGCCAGGCTGGTCTCAAACTCCTGACTTCAGGAGATCCACCTGCCTCGGCCTCCCAAAGTGCAGGGATTATAGGCGTGAGCCACCACCACTGCCGGCTGATTTCACTTTCTGGAGGAGGTGGGATCCTTTTCCAGGTCAGGTGTTAATTTCCTCCCTCCATAAGATCCTTTAAACAGGGCTGGAATTTAAAATGATTGTTTCTCTTTGATTCATTGAAACTTACACTCCTTGATACCTGGGATACTGAATGAAACTTAACTCATAGACCTTCTTGAAGAAAAGTGATACTTGTGCCACTTTCAGACACTTAATAACAAATTCTGGCGCCTACACTGCCAACACTGTAAAACTAAGTTTCCTTGTAACCTGCTTTGATGTTTCCAAGTTTAAACCCATCCTAAAGAAGACTAATGAGCTCTCAAACTACCCAATGATAGAAAGACTTCTTTCAGATTTCCACAGATGACAGTATATTTGTATCTGCTCAGGTAGAAGCTTCCGTCTCTCTTTTAACAGGCCAGTGCTTCAGTTACCAGTGCCATTGAATTACACACTTGCTATCACTTGCCTCTTATTTCCATGAAAAAAGAAAAGGAGGAAAAAGCTCTTTAAGTTTTACCTTGTTTAAAGGTAACACGAGTGGTTTTGTTACTCTGTAAACGAAATACATAAATAAAGGCCAAGGAAGGAAACGGAGGGAAGGGAACAAAATGTGAGAGACTGCACTAAATGAAGGAATAAAGATAAAGCCAGGGGAGTACTGCTCTAGGATACACTAAGGCCAGGGAAGAGCTAAACATGTTGGTATATCACTATTCAGAAAACCTGAATGAGCAAGTGATACCAGAGCAAACAGCTGTTCACTAATTATGTTTGCCATTCCCTTCTGCCCTTCAAAAAAGTAAAAGCAGCAGCAAGGGAATCATTTTTTTAAAAGAACAACCCCAAGATCCGGTCAAAGACTTGTACAATTCCCAGCAAACCATAAATCAGTGTAGCAAAAGCGTTCATCTCAACAGTTTCAAATTTCTTGGGCCTTCCCAAATCAATTCTTTTTTGGCTCCATTCTGTTTGCTAAATAGCATTGCCAGATAACTTGTACTACACACTCAGTTCGCTGTCTGGCCAAAGTCTGCCATGACTGGAGTACATGTGGAAATGGCAGAACTCCCCACCCCAGAGGCTTAGACTGGAATCCAAACTTGTCCCTCCTCCCCTCTGTCATCTGATTAAAAGGACATTTTGAGTAAAAGACTACATTTTAACTGACCTCCCTGACCGTGTCAGAGCTTAATAGTACCAGCACCACCTGGATATTCACATACCGCCGTTTCCTCCAACACTTTCCCCGAACTTTTTCCACATGGCAGCCAGCCCACTTGGGGCCATGCAGTCGGCTACCATTAAATGGAAGCTTTTAGCACCAGTTCCAACTGCAGGGTGAGTCAGCTCCCTGACGCCAAAGTACCCTCCCTGTCATCTTAGAAGCCGGAACCAGGGAAGGTGTTTCAAAAGCCAGAGGGCAATCCTGGGCCCACACCCTAGACCGCCTAGGATTAGGTGAGTGGCAGGTGCCACTCCAGGGCACCAGCCAGATCCAACTCTTAGCCAGGTGAGTGTGAGTGACCCTGCACTCCCAGGCCATCTTCCCATACCTCGCCTTTTCTTCAGTCATTATAAAAGTCAAGTTCTAAAATACATTCTGCAGAGGATGAGGGGAGAGAACAGACTGCCAGCAGCTGAGTGGCTTCCCCTATTCCTCTTACAAGAAGGCAGAGTATACTTGCCTCTCACACATATTTACATAGTCTTTTTTCTAGATAACAACGAAGTTTGGGTTTGATTCCTTTTTTTTTTTTTGGTAAGTGTGTTATTCAATTTTAAAAACTGTTAGTCTTAGCCAGATCCTAAGAGGCAAGCAATTAAGAGTAATGGAACAAAATAACAGATGGTTACTTTGGGGCTTCCATTATCAGCCTTTAAAAAGAAAAAAAGATCCACTTTAAGAAAAACCAGGCAGGGCTTGGTGGCTGACGCCTGTAATCCCAGCACTTTGGGAGGCCCAGGCAGGGGGATCACTTGAGGTCAGGAGTTCAAGATCAGCCTGGCAAACATGGTAAAACTCTGTCTCTACTAAAAATACAAAAAACTGGCCAGGCATGGTGGCTCACACCTGTAGTCCCAGCTACTCAGGAGGCTGACACAGGAGAATTGCTTGAACCTGGGAGCGGAGGTTGCGGTGAGCCAAAATCATGCCATTGCACTCCAGTCTGGATGGCAGAGTTAGACTCTGTCTCCCAAAAAAAAAAAGACTTTCAAATAATTAACTCATGCTTAATACAGCCCAAGCCAAAGGTCAGGGTTTAAACACTGAGGGACCTGCAATAGTGATGTTTCAATGAACATGAAAACTTTAAGTGAGGCATTTCTTCTTGCTGTAATGAGATTTGGCATAACCTTTAAGAGATCTCATCCTTCCAGTACAGCAGAGGTGATGAGGTTACCCACGCCCCCTTTAGAAACTAGGAGAGGGAACTGTGGCCCAGAACTGTAATTGCTCAAGAATTTGCTCAAATACCAGAACAATGCTTCTACATCCCTCTAGGAGGGCACGCATGGCCGTCTCATGTAAAAACTGTTGCATAACCTGCTTATTGGTTACAGGGGTCCCTAGAAGTCAGAGAAAGGGCTTCCAAGCAGAAGTGAGACACATGTCCCCTCTGATTTGGGCCAACTCCTGCTTAATGCCTAGAAGAATTCAATTCTACTCACTTTGAGGGCCTACAGCTGTTCTGGACACAGATTTTTTTGGAGTATGCATGTACAGGATCCTCAGGATTGTCACTCTTCCTGTGCCCAGTGGTCAGCCTTGGAGAGGCAATAAGGACAACATATCATTCCCCTTAAGTGACACTGCAATGTAGAAAAAAACCCAGCCAGGCCGGGTGCAGTGGCTCGCACTTGTAATCCCAGCACTTTGGGAGGCCAAGGCAGGCAGATCACCTGAGGTCAGGAGTTCGAGAACAGCCTGACCAACATGGAGAAACCTCGTCCCTACTAAAAATACAAAATAAGCCGGCCGTGGTGGCACATGCCTGTAATCCCAGCTACTTGGGAGGTTGAGGCAGGAGAATCACTTGAACCAGAGAGGTGGTGGTTGCAGTGAGCGGAGATTGCACCACTGCAATCCAGCCTGGGCAACAAGAGCAAAACTCCATCTCAAAAAAAAAAAAAAAAAAAGAAAAGAAAAGAAACAAGCCAGGCACGGTGGCTCACGCCTGTAATCCCAGCACTTTGGGAGGCCGAGGCGGGTGGATCATGAGGTCAAGAGATCGAGACCATCCTGGTCAACATGGTGAAACCCCGTCTCTACTAAAAATACAAAAAATTAGCTGGGCATGGTGGCGTGTGCCTGTCATCCTAGCTACTCAGGAGGCTGAGGCAGGAGAATTGCCTGAACCCAGGAGGCAGAGGTTGCGGTGAGCCGAGATCACAACGTTGCACTCCAGCCTGGGTAACAGGAGCGAAACTCAGTATCAAAAAAAAAAAAAAAACAAACCAAATCAACCAGACTGGGGGAGGGTATTTCTTAGAAAGTAGAGTGCCACACAGATTGGTGTATTCCTTTCCATTGCTCCTTCCCCCATTTCATAAAGGATCTCTACCCCATAACAGGAAAGGGCACAGAAGTGACACAGAGCAGCTAAGGGTAAATATTTGCTGGAAGAGGTGTAATGCAGGAGGTACTAGAATCTGGCCCTGACTGAGACACTAAAGCAGCTGGTATTAGGTGAGCCACCCTTTTCCCTCAACCCTGCCTGGCCCTGGAGGAAGGGAGCTGGGAGGTAAGAGAAAGATACATGGCAGCAAGGCCTGGAGGTTCTGGGGAGTTCAGGTTTCCACACAGAACCTAAATGCCCACCCTGTGGGCAAGGGACATTTTAACCACAAGCACAGCCCACAACCTAACTCTCGGGAGAGAATGGGACCTGGCTAGCACACCTGGGGAGTGGCGGAAGACAGGAAGCAAGGAAAAAGATCCTCCACCCCTATCACCTGAGAAAAAAGGGTGAGGGGCTCATTTTCTCCAGCACCTTCAGCTGCAGAAGACAAAGCCCAGATATTCTCAAAACAACACTGTAGCCCCTGCTCCCTCCAACTTTCTAGGTCTCCTGGCAACTCTTCACCTTTTCCAACTTGGCACAGCCTCGGGCAGCAAATTATTGTTAAGACTCCAGAACAGATCTCTCCTTCCTGTCAAAAAGAGCATTTATGGCAGCTATCGAAACATGTCCACCCTGCAGTAGGTGGGGCCACAGATAAGGACACCACTCCCACCAAGCCACTGCCACCCGCCTCAGTTACTACGGATGAGGAAATTCAAGCAATGCTTGTAATGGACCCAAGGTTATGCCCGGCCCCACCTCAGGCTGCCTTGGAACAGCTGCTCCTTCCACCCTTTCCCCTCCAGCCCGGGCTAGGCTGCCTGTGCGGGGCTCTTGGGTACCAACTCACGCCCTCAAGAGGCTTCCAATCACTCCCCACTCTGCCAGCTCACTACTCAAAACCCTGTATTCTGTTCCTGAAAAATCTCCACCAAACGCACTCTCCCAAACCTTCAGAGCCCTGTTCAAAGTCCCAACTCTACACATGTCCCTCTTTGTTAACGATCGCCGCAGGGACCCCTCGGATCCCTTTGCATTTTGCAGATAACAAAACTGCACAGAGAGTTCAAGGGTCTTGTTCAAGGCCACAGAGCTAATCAGTAACAAATCTGGAAAGAAAATCCAGATCTCCAGATCCCATGAAATGCCTCCAACTTCAAGTACCTCCCACCCACTTCACACACAAAACTCCTGAACAACCCCTTCCCCACACACACCCACTCACAACACTCCTTTCTTTAGCTCTTCCTGCACACACTCAGAGCTCCCCCCTCAACCACACTGGATTATTGCCCCCGCCACACACACACAGACACCGATACCTCGCTCGAGGATCCCACTCCACTTCTGATCACCTTACCACGGCTGCAAACCCTCCCAATTTGCTTCCCCCGCTCCAACAGGGCCACCTGAACACAGTCTCTGCTTCAGGATCCTTTCACCTGCCCGGCTCTCTCCAAAAAAGACACAATTATTCCTGGGCCCTCTCATTGCCTCCTCCCAAACTCCTTACTCTCCCTGCTCTCCAGTCCCAGGACTGTACCTCCAGGAGCCAGTGCCCCCTTCCTAGATTTCCTTCTCAGTCTATCCACCACGCGTTCCCTTTCTAATGAGACTTTCATTTTCCTAAACGAACCTCCCTGCCATTATCCACCATTCCAGCTCACACTCCCTCCAACCGATCTCACCTTCTTCCTCTACACTTCCTCATTCTCTCCAACGATTTAGCGTTTCAGCTTCCCATCGAAATTCTTCAGGAAACCCCTCCCCAAATTATCCCCAAACACTCTCCGTATCCCCACCCCCCACTTCGGCTTCTCTATCCCTCATCAATTCCTTTTCTTCCTCCATCTCTCAACCTTCTCCTCTTCCCTCTGGAACCGGGCATCCCAAATAAATCTCACCTCCTTCAACAACGTCTCATTCTCGGGCCCCTTAACTTCCTCCGTCCGCACCACACCCTCATCAGACCCCCAGTCCCGCCACCTCTACCCTCCTCACATCCTCAGCCCATGTCTTTTCATGCCCAATTCTGCCCTTAGCCCGTTTTCATCTTCCCAGCCTCCCTAGTCCTCCCACCCGTCTTCAGACCCCATAATCTCCATTCCAGCTTCACACTTGATTCTTCATCCCCTTTAGAATTCCCCCAACCTGAGGCTCCCCCAGTTCCAATCTCCTTCAGATCTTTCTGCTCTCCAAATAACCCCTCCACACTCAAGCTCTTCCTCATACTTCCCAGACCCACAGATTCCCTTCCCAGCCTCCCCAGGTTCTCCCCCCGGCACCTCCAACCCATGCTCCGACCCTTCTAGCCCGCCTGAGATCCCAGTTCCATTTCAGCCTGCCCAATCATCATCACGGTTTCACCTAATGGCCCGCCCAGACCCTCCAAATCCTTCATCAGCCTTCCTGATTCCTTTTATTTCACTCCCATATTCCCCACCTGGCCGCCAGTTCTCTTAGATTCCCAATTCCTACCTCGAGCTCGGCGATTCTTTCTCAGGACTCCAATTCCCTTCCCGGACCCGCCAATTTCTTCTCGGGACCCCCTGTTCCCACTACAGACGCTCCAAAACCCTTTCAGGACCTCCCACCCCTCCCCAGGCCCCCTCGGAAAAGCCCCTCCAGCCCGTCCGGCCCGCGGGCCGCGCACCTTGCGCTGCTGCTTCTCCCAGGCCGGGTCCAGCAGCAGGTCCCGGTCCCAGTCGTCCTCCTGAGCCATGTAGTCGCCCATGCTGCCCCCGCCGCCAGCGCCATTACCCGCGCTGCTGGGGCCGTACTGGTATGACTGGTTCGCCGCGTGATAGTCCACCATTCCGCCGCCTCAAACTCGCCCACCAGCCCGTCCGCTCCCGCCCCTCTGCCCGAGCCGCCGCTGCTGCCGCCGCTTCAGCTGCTTCAGCCCGCCCTCCGTCCGCGCCTGCGCACTGCCCTCCGCGCCTGCGCACAGAGCCCAGGTTGCCGCCCTCTCGCGCGCGCGCGCCTGCAGAACCAGAAAAGGCACCAAGGTCGCGCTCCGGAGCTTGGCGCCTGCGTAGAGTACACCTTCCCCGCCGACCAACTTTGCTCGGGTGCGAGCCGCGCCCCCTCTCCCGCGTGAACGCGCGCGTCGTTCAAGTACGGGCAGGGCCAATCATGAATGATTCATAAGGGAGGGCCCTGCCATCGGGCCTGAACCAGCTCAGGTTTGGAATGCACGGCTCCAGGTTCCTATTCAGCGACACAAATTCAACAAATATTTATTGAACACCTACTGTGTGTTCAACAATCTTATGGAGCCACCGCTCCTAGACAACACACACAATTTTAAGAAGTATGTAGACAGGCCAGACATGGTGGCTCACACCTGTATGTAATCCCAGCACTTCGGGAGGCTGAGGTGGGAGGATTGCTTGAGCCCAAGAGTTTAAGACCAAACTGGGCAACATATCAAGATCCTGTCTCTACAAAAATTTTAAAAATTCACTGGATGTGGCGGTGTGCACCTGTAGTTCCAGCTACTCAGAAGGCTGAGGCAGGGAGGTCACTTGAGCCCAGGGGTTCCAGGCTGCAGTGAGCTGTGATCACACCACTGCACTCCAGGAGCAAGACCCTGTCTCAAAAATATACATAAAAGTAAAAAATAGATGGTATTGTATAGTCCAAGGTGATGAGTATTATGAAGAAAAATCAAACATGAGCCGGAATGCATAAAGAACTCAGGTAGGCCTCATGGAGAAGGCAGACATTTGAACAAAGGTTTGAGCCACTGCATCAGGTAATATCTTAAATTTAAATATGCAGCCAGGCACTTGTGGCTCACTCTTGTAATCCCAGCATTTGGGGAAGTCAAGGCTGGAAGACTGCTTGAGCCCAGGAGTTTGAGGCCAGACTGGGTAACATCCCACATCTACAAAAAAATTAGCCAGGCGTGGTGGTGCACACCTGTAATCCTGGCTATTTGGGAGGCTGAGGCAGGAGAATCGCTTGAACCTGGGAGGTGGAGGTTGCAGTGAGCAGAGATCGCGCCATTGCACTCCAGCCTGGGCAGTAAGAGCAAAACTCCGTCTCAAAAAAAAAAAAAAAAAATGAAAAAAGAAAAGAAAGGCGAGGTGCAGTGGCTCATGCCAGTAATCCCAGCATTTGGTAGGCTGAGGCAGGTGGATCATGAGATTAAGAGTTCAAGACCAGCCTGGCCAGTATGGTGAAACCCCGTCTCTACTAAAAATAAAAAAATTAACTGGGGGTGGTGGTACGTGCCTGTAGTCCCAGATACTCAGGAGGCTGAGGCAGGAGAATTGCTTGAACCCATGAGGTGGAGGTTGCAGTGAGCCAAGATTGTGTCACTGCACTCCAGACTGGGCAGTAAAGGGAGACTTTGTCTTAAAAAAAATTAAATTAAAAATAAATATCCAGGCCGGGCTCGGTGGCTCACGCCTGTAATCCCAGCACTTTGGGAGGTCAAGGTGGGCAAATCACGAGGTCAGGAGTTTGAGACCAGCCTGACCAACATGGTGAAACCCTGTCTCTACTAAAAATCCAAAAATTAGCTGGGCATGGTGGCAGGCACCTGTAATCCCAGATACTTGGGAGACTGAGGCAGGAGAATCGCTTGAACCCGGGAGGCGGAGGTTGCAGTGAGCCAAGATCATGCCACTGCAGTCCAGCCTGGGCGACAGTTTGAGACTCTCTCTCTCTCAAAAAAAAAAAAAAAAAAAAAAAAATATATATATATATATATATATATACATATACACACACAAAAAAGAGTTCCTGATCTTCCCCTCAAACGTAGTCATCCCATCCCATAGTCAACCTCACTTCAGTTCCTGCACCTCCAGCCTTGCAGGTGCTGAGGCTACAGACCTTTCCGTCTTCCTTAATGCCTCTTTGTCTTCACAGCCCCATCCAGTTCTTCAGGAAATTCTGTCATTCCATCTTGAAAGAATACACAGAACCACCCACTTCCACCTGCCCCACAGCAACACCCAGGTTCTGCCTACCCTTACCTCGCCTCCCCTGGGACCATTGCAGCACCTCCCCACTGTCCCCCAGCTCCCCCTCCCACCCCCACAGTCTCTTCTCTTTCCCAGGAGAATCTGGAGAGAGCCTGTGAATGAATGACTGAGTCAGATCATGTTCCTCCCTCCTCTCTTCAAACCCTCCTATGGCTCCACACTCAGGGCAACAGTCAAAGTCAAGGAAAGGAAGAAAGGGTGCAGAGGAGTCTGCCCTGCCCTGCCCAGCTCAGTGTTTTTGTTTGGAGATGGTGTCTTGCCCTGTTACCCAGACTGGAGTGCAGTGGCATGATCTTGGCTCACCGCAACCTCAGCCTCCCAGGTTCAAGTGATTCTCCTGTCTCAGCCTCCACAGTAGCTGGGATTATAGACATATGCCACCATGCCTGAATAAGGCTAATTTTTCTATTTTCAGTAGAGAGGAGTTTTGCCATGTTGGCCAGGCTGGTCTCGAATTCCCAGCTCAGGTGATCTGCTTACCTCGGCCTCCCAAAATGCAGGGATTACAGATATGAGCCACCGAACCCAGCCAGCCCAGTGTTTTTGCCTTTTGTTTTTGGAGATGAGGGTCTTAATATTTTGCCCAATCTGGGCTCCGACTCTCGATTCTCCTGCCTCAGCCTTCTGAGTAGCTGCAACTGTGAACACATGCCACCACATCCAGCTCAGCTGTTTTGTTGATGTTGCTGGTGGTGCTGCTGGTGGTGGCGGTGTCTGAGACAGGGACTTGCTATGTCACCCAGGCTGGAGTACAGGGGCACGGTTCCAGTTCACTGCAGCCTCAGATTCCTCAGCCCAAGTGATCCTCCTGCTTTAGCCTCCCAAGTAGCTCATACTGCAGTTGCACACCACCATGCCTGGCTAATTTCTAAATGTTTTGTAGAGTTGGGTGGTAGGGGGGTATAAAGGGAGGGTTTCCCTAGGTTGCTCAGGCTGGCCTCAAACTCCTGGCCTCAAGTGATCCTCCTACCTCAGGGAATGCTGGGATTACAGGCTGGGATTACAAGTGTGAGACACCCAAACCCTGCCTCAACCTAGTTTTTGAAAAGTTTTGAGTCAGCTGACATGATTGCTCACACCTGTAACCCCAGCATTTTAGGAGGCTGATGCGGGCAAATCACCTGAGGCCAGGAGTTGGAGACCTCCTGGCCAACATAATGAAATCCCATCTCTACTAAAAATACAAAACTTAGCTGGGTATGGTGATACATGCCTATAATCCCAACTACTTGGGTGGCTGAGGCAGGAGAATCGCTTGAACCTGGAGGTCGAGGTTGCAGTAAGCTGAGATCACACCACTCCATCCAGCCTGGGTGACAAAGTGAGACCCTGTCTCTCTCTTTTTTTTTTTTTTTGAGATGGGATTTCACCATGTTGGTCAGGCTGGTCTTGAACTCCTGACCTCGTGATCCACCCACCTCGGCCTCCCAAAGTGCTGGGATTATAGGTGTGAGACTCCATGCCTGGCCATTTTTTTTTTTTAAATGGGGTTTCACCATGATGGCCAGGCTGGTCTTGAACTCCTGACCTCAGGTGATCCACCCACCTCGGCCTCCCAAAGTGGATTACAGGTGTGAGCCACCGTGCCAGGCCTCCCTGTCTCAAATAAACAAACAAATAAATAAAAATATCACCTGGCACCTTCCCTGCTTAACTTTTGTCCGTAGCACTAATTACCATTTAACATACCGTTGCTGGACGTGGTGTCTCACGCCTGTATTCTCAGAACTTTGGGAGGCTGTGGCAGACAGATCATGAGGTCGGGAGATCGAGATCATCCTGGCTAACATGGTAAAACCACCATCTCTACTAAAAATACAGATTAGCCATGTGTGGTGGCACATGCTTGTGGTCCTAGCTACTCGGGAGGCTGAGGCAGGAGAATCGCTTGAACCCAGGAGGCAGAGGTTGTAGTGAGCCGAGATCACGCCATTTCACTCCAGCCTGGGTGACAGAGTGAGACTCTTATCTCAAAAAAAAAAAAAAAAACCAAAACCACACATACTGTCTGATCTGTTCACGTATCGTGTGTCTTGGTCTCCCCATGAATAGCAGCCCATGAAGGAGGTAATCTGATTTTGGGCACCATTGTATCCTTAGTCTCTGAAGCAGCGTCTGGCACAGAGCAAACAATAAATCCTAGGTGAATGAATGAATGGGCGTAAAACCACGGAGAAGAATGTGAGTTTCATTCTAAATGCACTGGAAGTTAAGGTAGGATTTGAAGCCGGGGAGTGCTATGATCTGACTCAGGTGATTAGGAGCCATGGTTTCTCTGCCAGCCATGGTGACTCACGCCTGCAATCCCAGAACTCTGAGAGGCCGAGGTGGGAGGATCTCTTGAGCCCAAGAGTTAGAGACCAGCCTGGCCACCATAGCAAAACCTCATCTTTAATAAAAATACAAAACATTAGCCAGGTGAGGTGGCATAATCCCAGCTACTCAGGAGGCTGAACCCAGGAGGTGGAGGTTGCAGTGAGCTGAGGTCTTGCCACTGCACTCTAGCCTGCACAACAGAGCCGGACTCTGTCTCGGGGGATAAAAAAGAGACATGGTTTATGGTTTCTCCAGCTATGGGAACTTTCTTTGCTTCTCTGCCTCTCCCAAAGGCACATTGAAGGGATCCAGTGACAGCAGAGGAAGGGGATGAGGCCCAGCGGGTTGTCCCACTGCCATGTTGGCCAGGCTGGTCTCAAATTCCTAGCTCAGGTGATCTGCTCACCTCGGCCTTCCAAAGTGCAGGGATTACAGGCATGAGCCACTGCACCCGGCCAGCCCAGTGTTTTTCTCTTTTGTTTTTGGAGACGAGGGTCTTAATATTTTGCCCAAACTGGGCTTGGACTCTGGCTTCTCCTGCCTCAGCCTTCTGAGCAGCTGCAGCTGTAAACACGTGCCACCACATCCAGTTCTCTTCTCTTTCCCGGGAGAATCTGGAGTGAGCCTGTGAATGAATGATTGAGTCAGATCAAACCCCTCCTATGGGTCTGAACAGAGCAGGGAGGAACATGATTTGACTCAGTCCGCTTTCCTAGGGGATGCCAGGACCTGGGCAAAGGTTCCCAGGCATGCTGGCTGTTTCCAGAGCTGGGCTGCAGTGGGACAGGGCAGGGCGGCCTCCTCCAGCCTGACTTGAAGAACAAGCTCAGGACCCTTATGCTTGGCCTGAACTCAGGGGAAAGAGTCTTCAGGAGTGGGCTGAGGACCCCTCCCTGCAGCTCCTGGTAGATCCTGAGAAACTGCCCAGACCAAGGGCTCCCAGATGAAGGCGATAGCCCCAGCCACTGAAGTTTAAATTAAAGGCTTGAGGCCACTTTCTGGCAGTTATCTATGGGCAGTGGAGTGATGTGTCTGTTGAGTTTCAAGTGATCAGGAGGGGCTCTGAGAGAAGGGGTATGGCCAGTGGACCTTAGAGGTGCTTCTAGGTTTAGCATTTCTGCACCATCACTCCTTGGAACCCTTGAAACCTCAGCCAGAGCATATTAAATGCTGTATCCCGGCCGGGCGTGGTGGCTCACGCCTGTAACCCCAGCACTTTGAGAGGCTGAGGCGGGTGGATCACGAGGTCAAGAGATCGAGACCATCCTGGTCAACATGGTGAAACCCTGTCTCTACTAAAATACAAAAAATTAGCTGGGCATGGTGGCACATGCCTGTAATCCCAGCTACTCAGGAGGCTGAGGCAGGAGAATTGCCTGAACCCAGGAGGCGGAGGTTGCGGTGAGCCGAGATCGTGCCATTGCACTCCAGCCTGGGTAACAAGAGCAAAACTCTGTCTCAAAAAAAAAAATGCTGTATCCCATTGTTAACCCTAGGGCCCTACTTTGGGGAAGGCAACTAGACAGGGTGTGTCCTCAAAGGGCGGGGCATGAACACACACTGCAGTATCTTTTTTTTTTTTTTTTGAGACGGAGTTCCGCTCGTTACCCAGGCTGGAGTGCAACGTTGTGATCTCGGCTCACTGCAACCTCTGCCTCCTGGGTTCAGGCAATTCTCCTGCCTCAGCCTCCTGAGTAGCTGAGATTACAGGCACGCACCACCATGCCCAGCTAATTTTTTGTATTTTTAGTAGAGACGGTGTTTCACCTTGTTGACCAGGATGGTCTCGATCTCTTGACCTGGTGATCCACCCGCCTTGGCCTCCCAAAGTGCTGGGATTACAGGCGTGAGCCACCGCGCCGGCCCCAAACACTGCAGTATCTAGAGATGTATCAGGAAGCAGCTGGAGCAGCAGCCCTGAACCCCAAGTGAGCATGACAGGCACCCACCAGGATGGAATTGAGAGACAGAATGTGTTGGAGTTTATCTAATTTTTATTTATTTGAGACAGAGTCTCACTCTGTCACCAAGGCTGGCATGTGATGGCACGATCGTGGCTCACTGCAACTTCTGCACCTGCCAAGTGGGTAACTGGGAATTGTCCCCACCCACTAGGGGTGACTTTGCTAATGTGCCCAAGTTCATGGGTGGGTAGTGGTATCCCAGTCCTCCTTTTTTTTTTTTTTTTTAAGGCAGAGTTTTTTTTTTTTTTTTTGAGACGGAGTTTCACTCTTGTTACCCAGGCTGGAGTGCAATGGCATGATCTCGGCTCACCGCAACCTCTGCCTCCTGGGTTCAGGCAATTCTACTGCCTCAGCCTCCTGAGTAGCTGGGATTACAGGCATGCACCACCATGCCCAGCTAATTTTTTGTATTTTTAGTAGAGACGGGGTTTCACCATGTTGACTGAAATGGTCTCGATCTCTTGACCTCGTGATCCACCGGCCTCCGCCTCCCAAAGTGCTGGGATTACAGGCTTGAGCCACCGCGCCTGGCCCCTGAGGCAGAGTTTTACTCGTTGCCCTGGCTGGAGTGCAGTGGTGTGATGTCGGCTCACTGCAACCTCTGCCTCCCGGGTTCAAGCAATTCTGCTGCCTCAGCCTCCCTAGTAGCTGGGATTACAGGTGCCTGCCACCATGCCCAGCTAATTTTGCATTTTTAGTAGAGACAGGGTTTCACTATGTTGATTAGGCTGGTCTTGAACTCAGGTGATCCACCTGCCTTGGCCTTTCAAAGTGCTGGGATTAAAGGTCTGAGCCACTGCACACCCAGCCTCCCAGTCCTCCTTTTAATCCCAGTGAACTGCAGAAGCACCCTTTTGTTCAGTCCCCAGGATTTCAGCACTTCCTGGCTACTGGTCCCTGCTGAGGTCTGGGCCCCAGGGCAGCAGGTGTCCTCTGCTCCCACTGGCTCCCCAAGGCAGGGCCCTCGGAGGAATGCTGGATGTGAGTGCAGGCAGGGAGGTCGGGCTGGCTGGCTGCTTGGACACGGCAGCTGTCCTCTCTATGGGCAACACTTATCCACACAGCATCCAACAATGAATCACCAAGGGACAGCCGTCAGTCTCGTCTACTCTAAGTAATGAACAGCTATTGCATCATTTCTTTCTCTGTTTTGGAGACAGGGTCTTGCGGTCACCTGGGCTGGAGTACAGTGGTGCAATCATAGGTCATCACAGCCTCAAACTCCTGGGTAGCTGGGACTACAGGCACGTACCACTGTGCCTGGCTAATTTTTACTTACTTATATTTGAGACAGGATCTCACTGTATTACCCAGGCTAGAGTGCAATCTCAGCTCACTGCAGCCTCCACCTCCCAGGCTCAAGCGACCCTCCCACCTTAGTCTCCAGAGTAGCTGGGATTACAGTTGCACCATGAAGCCCGGCTAGCTTTTTTTTTTTGTTGTTGTTGTTGTTTCTGTAGAGACGGGGTGCCACCATGTTGCCCAGGCTGGCCTCAAACTCCCAAGGTCAAGTGATCCATCAGCCTTGGCCTCCCAAAGTGCTGGGATTACAGGCGTGAGCCACCACACTTGACCCCAGCTAATTTGTTTATAATTATTATTTATTTATTTTATTTTTTCTTTTTTTTGAGACGGAGTTTCGCTCTTGTTACCCAGGCTGGAGTGCAATGGCGCGATCTCCGCTCACCGCAACCTCTGCCTCCTGGGTTCAGGCAATGCTCCTGCCTCAGCCTCCTGAGTAGCTGGGATGACAGGCACACACCACCATGCCCAGCTAATTTTTTATATTTTTAGTAGAGATGGGGTTTCACCATGTTGATCAGGATGGTCTCAATCTCTTGACCTCATGATCTACCCGCCTCGGCCTCCCAAAGTGCTGGGATTACAGGCGTGAGCCACCGCGCCCGGCCGATTTATTTTTTATAAGATGGGGTTTCAACATGATGGCCAGGCTGGTCTTGAACTCCTGACCTCAGGTGATCCACCCACCTCGGCCTCCCAGAGTGCTAGGATTACAGGCATGAGCAACCACGCCTGACCCCATAGTTTTTAAACAAAAGGTTTTTTTTTGTTTGTTTGAGATGAAGTCTCACCCTGTCACCCAGGCTGGAGTGCAGTGGCGAAATCTTGGCTCACTGCAACCTCTGCCTCCTGGGTTCAAATGACTCTCCTGCCTCAGCCTCCGGTAGCTGGGATTACAGGCACCAGCCACCAACTCAGCTAGTTTTTATATTTTTAGTAGAGATGAGAGGTTTCACCATGTTGGCCAGGCAGGTCTTGAACTTCTGACCGGGTGATCTGCATGCCTCAACCTCCCAAAGTGCTGGGATTACAGGTGTTAGCCACCACGCCCAGGCCTTTTTTTTTTTTGAGAGGGAGTCTTGCTCTGTCACCCAGGCTGGAGTGCAGTGGCCAGACCTCAGCTCACTGCAACCTCTGCCTCCTGGGTTCAAGCAATTCTCCTGCCTCAGCCTCCCGAGTAGCTGGGATTACAGGTGCACACCACCATACCCAGCTAATTTTTGTATTTTCAGCAGAGATGGGGTTCCACTATGTTGGACAGGCTGGTCTCAAACTCCTGACCTCAGGTGATCTGACAGCCTCGGCCTCTCACAGTGCTGGGATTACGGGCATGAGCTACCATGCGAGGTGGGCCCCAGTTAATTTTTGAATCTTTTTTTTTTTTTGAGATGGGAGTTTCGCTCGTTACCCAGGCTGGAGTGCAATGGCGCGATCTCGGCTCACCACAACATCCGCCTCCTGAGTAGCTGGGATTACAGGCACACGCCACCATGCCCAGCTAATTTTTTGTATTTTTAGTATAGACGGGTTTCACCATGTTGACCAGGATGGTCTTGATCTGTTGACCTTGTGATCCACCCGCCTCGGCCTCCCAAAGTGCTGGGATTACAGGCTTGAGCCACCGCGCCCGGCCCCATTTTTTAATCTTTTATAGACACAAGGTCTCACTTTGTTGCCCTGGTCTCAAACTCCTGGCTTTCAGCAATTCTCCTGCTGCAGCCTCCCAGTGTTGGAATTACATGCATGGACCGTCCTGCCCAACCCCAGCTACTTTTGCTTTTGTTTTGTTTTTTTTTGTGACGGAGTTTCGCTCTTGTTACCCAGGCTGGAGTGCAATGGCGTGATCTCGGCTCACCGCAACCTCCGCCCCCTGGGTTCAGGCAATTCTCCCGCCTCAGCTTCCTGAGTAGCTGGGATTACAGGCACATGCCACCATGCCCAGCTAATTTTTTTGTATTTTTTTAGTAGAGACGGGGTTTCACCATGTTGACCAGGATGGTCTCGATCTCTCGCCCTTGTGATCCACCCGTCTCGGCCTCCCAAAGTGCTGGGATTACAGGCTTGAGCCACCGCGCCCGGCCTACTTTTGCTTTTTTTTTGAGACAGAGTTTCACTCTTGCTGCCCAGGCTGGAGTGCAATGGCACGATCTCAGCTCACCACAATCTCTGCCTCCCAGGTTCAAGCACTTCTCCTGCCTCAGCCTCCTGAGTAGCTGGAATTACAGACATGCACCACCACACCAGGCTAAAATTTTCTATTTTTAGTAGAGGTTTCTCTATGTTTGTCAGGCTGTTCTTGAACTCCCGACCTCCGGTGATGTGCCCAACTCTGCATCCCAGTGTTGGAATTACAGGTGTGAGCCATTGCGCCCGGTCAACTTTTATTTTTTATAGAGGGGATTTCCAGCCATCCTCCTCCCTCAGCCTCAGAAAAGTGCTGTAATTACAGGTGTAAGCCAGCCTCTACTGGGGCATTTTAATTCCTCAGTCCCCCGACACCCCCGCCTGTAGGCAATATGCACTGCAGAAGGGGCGACTGCAAGTGCCTCAAATTCCTCAGGTAAGATGGGGATGAACAGTGAGGTGCGCTGGGTCTCCGGTCCGGTAACATTACCAGGGGAGCGGGCTGGGACTGGGAAAAATGATGTGCCTGAAGGCACTGCCTACTTGTGACACCTTGAGAAAAAAATATGTATATACTAATTTTCTCATGAAGTTTCTCCATATGAAATAGTACTGACTAGCTTGTAACCTTGGTAACACTTCTGAGACTGAAATAAACAATGGCTATTTTCTTTTTTGAGACAGGGTGTCACCCAGGCTGGAGTGCAGTGGTGTGATCACAGCTCACTGCGGCCTCGACCTCCCAGGCTCAGGAGATTTGCTCACCTCATCCTCCTGAATAGCTGGGACAACAGCCATACACCACCCATTTAAAAATTTTTTTTTGGCAGGACATGGTGGCTCATGCCTATAATCCTAGCACTTTGGGAGGCTGTGGGCAGATTGCCTGACCTCAGGAGTTTGAAAGCAGCCTGGCCAACACGGTGAAACCCCATCTTTACTAAAATACAAAGAATTAGCTGGGGGTGGTAGTGTGTGCCTGTAGTCCCAGCTACTCGGGAGGCTGAGGCAGAATTGCTTGAACCTGAGAGGCGGAGGTTGCAGTGAGCTGAGATCGCGCCACTGTACTTCAGCTTGGGCGACTGAGACTCTGTCTCAAAAAAAACTTGTTTTTTAGAGACAGGGTCTTGCTATGTTGCCCAGGCTGGTTTCAAACTCCAGGACTCAAGCAATCCTCCTGCTTTGGCCTCCCAAAGTGCTCAGATTTACAGGCATGTATTCTGTATTTTTTCTAAGAGCAAGGACAGGGCAGGCCTGGCTCTCAGACCTTTACTGGCGAGGGCTGGTGGAACCCTCACAGGTTTCGGAAGGGTGCATTATTCTTCCCCTCCTACAGATGAAGCTGAGAATTAGAGAGGCGGAGTCCCTTGACCCCACAAAGCAAGAGAGTCAGGATCAAGACAGGGAACCCTCACCTTCACTCCTCCCAGAGGAGCTCAGCCTCCACCAGGGGGCTGGGCTGCCAAATCCCATTCATACTCCTTCCTTGCTGACTCAATGCTGCCCTCCCCACCCATGACTAAAAGGTCAGGGAGGCAGGGTGGGGCAAGGGAGGAAGTGGAAGAGGGGAAAAAGGAGGCGGAAGCCCCACCAAGGGGGTGTGGTGGGGTAGGAGCCCAGCCAGACCTGAGGCCTGCTCCTGGGCTCCCTCTGTTGGGCAAGGGGTAGAGGAAGGAAGCCAGGGAGGAGACAGTAGCGCTGAGTCAACCCATCTTTATTAAACACCTGTGGTTACTGGGAGGAGGCCATGATGCTGGACACACCTGTAGGGAAGGAGAGACCAGAGTGAAGGTGAGAAGGGCAGGAGACAAACCTCCAGCTACCTGTTACGGCACCCACAATTCTCTAGGGGCAGACCACAAACTCCTTCCAGGCCCCAGTTACCATCACAAAGGCAGTTTAGTGCAGTATTTTAAAAACATGGACTCTGGAGCAAGGAGGGCTAGGTTCGAATTTCAGCTCTGCCAATTAACAGCTGGGTCGCTTAGGCAAGTTACTGAACATCTCTGAGCATCACCTTCCTAGCTTTACGGAGCACCTACCCTATAGGATTGGAGCACTGAATGAGGTGCTTAGAACAAAGTTGCCAAGTTAAGTGTTGTTTGTAATTATCTCTATGATAATAATATTTACTATGTACTATTTGCAGGATGGAGTCTCACTCTGTTGCCTAGGCTGGAGTGCAGTGGAGCGATCTCAGCTCACTGCAACCTCCACCTTCTGGGTTCAAGTGATTCTCCTGTCTCAGCCTCTGAGTATTTTGAACCTATCCTGCTGGGCCCAGGACACACAGCAATGGAGCCAGGACTGAGTCAAAAAGAACCCTCACGTCTACTTCCCCCAGGAGGAGCCTGGGCTCCTACCTCCTATTCATACCTGCCTCCTCCTCTTCCTTGCTGACTCAGCACTGCCCGCCCCACCCGTGACCTAAAAGGTCAGAAAGGTGCGGCGGGGTGACAGAAACCAAAGGGAAGAAAGGCCCTTTCCTCAGTACAGAATCTTTTGCTGGAGTTCTCACTGAGCAGTCACATGGCATTTACAGCTGAGATGCCACAGGCCACAAGCGCAGGTGGCTGCCTGCTCAATGCTGTTCCCCAGTTAAGTATAAAATTAGCTGATTTGTGTTAAGAAGCCATGTTGTACCAAATGCCCTTTTTTTAAAAAAGGGATGGGGTTTCACCATATTGGCCAGGCTGGTCTGGAACTCCTGACCCCGTGATCCACCCACCCTGGCCTCCCAAAGTGCTGGGATTACAGGTGTGAGCCACCGCACCCAGCCCAAATGTACCTTTAAAACACCTGAATCACACTCAAGAGGGTGGGGGGGGACCTGGGATGAAGGGAGCAGCCTGCCCGTGACACGCTCCCTGGTTCCAGGACATCTGTTCGGTGCCATGAGGAGTGGCGGCAGTGATGCAGCCCCTACGGCTGGAGTAACCACTGCACTCTCTTCAGTTGGGCAAGCAGCTGAGCCTGTGTTAGTTACGTGTGTGTATCAGCACAATGAACATTTAAGAAACTGTGTGACTGGCTCTTTGCTAAGCATTACATGTGTTTTCATGCTCGTGATTCTATGAGGTAGTTTTAGCAACTTACAAGGAGGGTATCTACTTTATCGTGTTGCTGTGAGGATCAAATGACGTAAGAGAAAGGACCTATACCATGTTTATCCTAGTTACTGCTGCAGCTGTCCCCATTTTTCAGATGAGAAAACTGAGGCACACAGATGTGAAATCACCCAGTCGAGAATCAAGATTCCTACTGTTCACCCGACTCCATGTCTACACATGAGGTCTGGAAACCCCAAGGATTAAAGAGGGCCAAGTGGATAGGCCTCAGGGACGAGTAAAGGTGCAGAGACTTCTGCGAAGCCCCACTGGGTCCCAGGAGGTCTTGCCAAGAGCTATGGGGCAGGACACAGGGCCTAGAAGTTCCAAGAAAGGACACCCAGCCCCCCACCATCCCTCCCTGGGCGTGAGCCCTGAGACACAAGGTGAATGGAGTTTGGCAGGTCCAGACTTGCCAGCCCTGAACATGTGCAGATCCACCCAGGTCCTCTGAGCCCGTCTTGGCATCCCTTGAGGATAACCCCTTAGTCCCAAACCCCAAGGCTGTGGGCCACCACTCACTGTCGAAGTCAATCTTCTCCACGATGTTTTTGGGTTTAATACTCTCTTCCTGGCTACAGATGAAGATCTGCCCTGACTCGTCGGCGCTCCAGCCATATTTGCTCATCCACACCTTTAGCTGGCTGTCTACAGGTGACAGGGGTAGTGAGGGGCTTCCATCAGCCTAATCCCACAGTTCCAGGGGACTGGGAGGCAACAGGGTCATGGCTCAGGAGGCCAGGGCAGCCCCTACTCTCCCGCCGTATCTCCTGGACAGCAGCAGCTGGCCTGGTCTGGCTTCTGCCCCTGCCCTCCCATGGTTCATTCTCTGAATGGCAGCCAGAGGGAGCCTTTGAGCTCCCTCAGCCTCATCATCCTGGGGCTTCTGCCTGAATTTCTTTTTTTGAGACAGTTTTGCACTTGTTGCTCAGGCTGGAGTGCAATCGCGCCATCTCAGCTTACTGCAACCTCCGCCTCCTGGGTTCAAGCAATTCCCCTGTCTCAGTCTCCCAAGTAGCTGGGACTACAGCCATTTGCCACCACGCCCAGCTAACTTCGTATTTTCAGTAGAGACGGGGTTTCTCCACGTTGGTCAGGCTGGTCTTGAACTCCCAACCTCAGGTGACCCACCTGCCTTGGCCTCCCAAGTGCCGAGATTTCAGGTGTGAGCCACTGTGCCTGGCCAATTGATTTTATTTTCTATGCCTCTCTTTTTTTCTCCCTGGACAAATCTTGGTTCCTTAACAAGAGCAGCGTATTTATCTACCTTTTCCCACAACCTATGTGAAACGGCTGCAAAATTATGACATGACCTTTACTACTAACAATACACTTTTTTTTGCCCTTAGAAGATATGCCAGCCAGGGGCTGGGTGCAGTGGCTAAGGCGAGTAATCCCAGCACTTTGGGAGGCTGAGGTGGGAGGATCGCTTGAGCCCAGGAGTTTGAGATCAGCCTGGGCAACAAAGTGAGACCTCCATCTCTATAAGGAAAAGAAAAAAAGACAACTGCCTGTTAAGTTACCTGATATATTTTTCTGTGCAACTATTATCATTGTGATACAGGTTCATGTAATGGTCTTTTTATGCAATTCCAAGTCATGTTCACATCCTTTAATTTCCCTTCTCTTATAAATACGTAAAACATCTACCTGATATAAAGCACTTAGTATAACGTATGGCATAAAATGTCCAATAATAGCTTCTACTTGGCTAGGCGTGGTGGCCCACGCCTGTAATCCCAGCACTTCTGGAGGCCAAGGTGTGCGGATCACTTGAGTTCACGAGTTCAAGACCAGCCTGGCCTATGTGGTAAAACCCTTGCTGGTACACAGGAGGCACTCTATTAATGCAGAAAACATGAGCAAATGGCATAGGATCTCCCTCAAGGCAGGATCTGTCTTTTTTTTTTTTTTTTGAGACGGGAGTTTCGGTCTTGATACCCAGGCTAGAGTGCAATGGTGTGATCTCGGCTCACCGCAACCTCTGCCTCCTGGATTCAGGCAATTCTCCTGCCTCAGCCTCCTGAGTAGCTGGGATTACAGGCACGCGCCACCATGCCCAGCTAATTTTTTGTATCTTTAGTAGAGACGGGGTTTCACCATGTTGACGAGGATGGTCTCGATATCTTGACCTCGTGATCCACCCGCCTCGGCCTCCCAAAGTGCTGGGATTACAGGCTTGAGCCACCATGCCCGGCCAAGGCAGGGTCTTATACCAAGTTCTTATTTCCTCCCTGGACTGGCCTTCCATACTCACCTGATGAGACCTAGACAGGCCCATTGGAAGAGCTGACTGAGGTCCACTGCCCTAGCCACCCCCAACCTCCCAGATGTGCGCAAGGACCCAGAGGGCATTACCCGATAGATCCCCGAGCATCTCGGCCAGCAGCCAACGGTCGATGTGCTGATAAGTGATACCCACGACATGGCAGATGACTGTGGAGTTCAGAGACAAAAATGGTGAGGAGCTGTCTCCCTGGACCTGGCTGCCACTCCCCACACCTTCCCCTTGCAAAGCCCAGGCTCAGAGAGGGACTCACACTTTCGGACAGAGTCTTCAAAGCCAGTTATACCTTCCAAGAGGTCCATGTTTTCATCCAGGGCTTGCTGTAATGGGAATTGATGTTCATAATGTTTATCCTTGTAAATTATTTGCCTTTATTTTTATTTATATATAAAGATGGGGGTCTCACGACGATGCCCAGGCTGGTCTTGAATCTCTGGGCTCAGGTGATCTTCCTGCCTCAGCCTCCCAAAGTGCTCGGATTTTTTGCTGTTGTGTGATAGAGACGAGGACTCACTGTATTGCCCAGGCTGGACTTAAACTCCTGGGCTCAAGTGATCTGCCCACGTTGGCCTCCCAAAGTTTTGGGATTACAGGCATGAGTCACCACTCCCAGCCTACAATGGTAATCTTATATATCAACAATGTTCACATCCATAATGTTAACAAGAATAGGCCAGGCATGGTGGTTCATGCCTGTAATCCCAGCACTTTGGGAGGCTGAGGTGGGTGGATCACTTGAGGTACGGAGTTCGAGACCATCCTGGCCAACATGGTGAAACCCCATCTCTACTAAAAATACAGAAATTAGCCAAGCATGATGGTGGGTGCCTGCGATCTGTAATCCCAGCTACTTGGGAAGATGACACAGGAGCATTGCTTGAACCTGGGAGGCAGAGCCATACACAGTCTCAAAAAAAAAAAAAAAAAAAAAGCAGCTACCATTTGAGCATTGACCCCACATGGTAGCCATTCGTCCTGAGCACAACCCTGTGATGTACGTTACATCCATTTTAGAGATGAGGAAACCAGGGCATTTAGGTGATTTGCCCAAATTCCTGGAGCTCACATGAGGTTTGAACCTTGCAGGCAGAAACCACATCCCTGAGAAGGGAGACAGACACATACTGGCTCAGTATATTCAGCCACCTCCCTTGCTTCTGTCTCACTCAGAGAAAAGGCCAATCTTCTTACCATAGCCCATGAGGCCACACAGAATCTGTCTGTCACCTCTGTGCCCTCACCTCCGCCCACTCACTCCTCACTCACCCTGCTCCAGCCACAGGGGCCTCCCCACTGCTCCCCAAACCCGCCAGGCACCCACGCACATCAGGTCCTTTGCCCTGGCTGTTCCTGTGTGTGGAATTCTCCTCCTCCATGGCTACCACCCTCCCCTCCTTCAGGTTTCTGCTCAAATATCAGCTCCATGGCACAGGTTCCCTCTAACAGAAGGGAGGGAACTGAGGAACCCACAGGGATGCCAAGAAGGTGCAGCCAGTGAGGTGGGCAAAACCCAGATCTGTGGCCAGGGGTGGTGGCTCAACCTGTAATCCCAGCACTTTGGGAGGCCGAGGCAGGAGGATCACTTGAGGCCAGAAGTTCGAGACCAGCCTGGTCAATGTGGCGAAACCCCACCTCTACTAAAACTACAAAACTATTAAAACTACTAAAACACAAGTATTAGTCAGGCGTGGTGGTATGTGCCTGCAATCCCAGCTACTCAGGAGGCTGAAGTGGGAGGATCACTTGATCACACTGGCCTTTGAGGTCAAAGCTGCAGTGAGCTGTGTTTGCATCACTGCACTGTGGCCTGGGTGACAGAGTGAGACCCTGTCTCAAAAAAAAGAAGTATGCAGTCAGCTGCACATAAAATGTCAGGGTCTGGGATGGAAACAGGTGCGATTTCTGTGGTGGCTGCTTCTATTTTCTCCCAAGACAAGAAACCAGATCATAAGTTGAGGTGAGAAGAAAACATGAGGAAACGTCCAGAGTTGGGGAAGGAAGACCTCAGCTGCAGCTGGGGATGGGAGACACATGCGATTTAAGAGAAGGAAGCAGAATGGAGGAACCCGCAAAGAAAGAGGGCTGGAGCTACTGGTCAGGCCCAAGAATGGGGGCATGGAGATGCCATGGGGGTGAGTAAGAAGGAAGTGGGCAGAGTGAATATGCTGGAAACACAGGGAGAGGAGGGGAGCCATTACTGGTGAGGGCACTGGCTCCCAACATTGGCCAGATGTCCAGATCACACAGGATAACTTTTTAAAATCCCAAGGTCTAGGCTACACTGAACCAATTACATCAGACTGTGAGGGCAGGGCCCAAATATCAGTATCAATTTTTAAAAATGCCTCAGAGGGCCAGGAGTGGTGGCTCATGCCTGTAGTCCCAGAACTTTGGGAGGCCGAGACAGGCAGATCACTTGAAGTCAGGAGTTCAAGACCAGCCTGGCCAACATGGTGAAATCCCACCTCTACTAAAAGTACAAAAATGAGCCGAGCGTGGTGGTGCATGCCTGTAGTCACAGCTACTCGAGAGGCCGAGGCAGGAAAATAGCTTGAGCCCGGGAGGCGGAGGTTGCAGTGAGGTGAGATTGCGCCACTGCGCTCCAGTCTGGGCAACAGAGTGAGACTTCGTCTCAAAATAAATAAATAAATAAATAAATAAATAGGAAAAGAAAATAGGCTGGGCACAGTGGCTCACGCCTGTAACTCCAGCACTTTGGGAGGCCAAGGTGGGTAGATCATGAGGTCAGGAGTTCAAGACCAACCCAGTCTCTACTAAAAATATAAATATAAATAATAATAATAATTAATAATTAGCCAGGCGTGGTGATGGGCACCTGTAATCCCAGCTACAGGGGAGGCTGAGGCAGAGAATTGCTTGAACTCTGGAATCTGAGGTGGCAGTGAGCCAAGATCATGCCACTGCACTCCAGCCTGGGCGACAGAGTAAGACTTCGTCTCAAAAAAAAAAAAAAAAAAGAAAAAAGATGCCTCAGAGGCCCAATGTGCAGAGAACTGACCAAGGGTATGACTGAAACAGAAGGGCTAAGGTCAGATGTAGCACAAGATAGCTGGCCAAGAGATCAAGGAACCCAGAGGTCTGGGTGATCAAAGGATCCTCTGTGTGACTTTCTAATCATCTAAGAATTAGGGTGGGAGTGGTAAAGAGCACCAGTGAAAAGGAGCTGAATTCATCAAGAAACAAAAACCAGTCATCAGAGGGTCTGATACCAACAAAGTGGGCAGGAAGTGATGACATGTGTACTTTAAGACTGGGGGTTTCTGGCCGGGCACGGTGGCTCACGCCTGTAATCCCAGCAGTTTCAAAGGCCAAGGCAGGCAGATCACCTGAGGTCAGGAGTTCTAGACCAGCCTGGACAACATAGTGAAACCCTGTCCCTACTAAAAAAAATTCAGGCCGGCACAGTGGCTCTCAGCTATAATCCCAGCACTTTGGAAGGCCAAGGCAGGTAGATCACCTGAGGTTAGGAGTTGAAGACCAGCCTGGCCAACATGGTGAAATCCCATCTCTACTAAAAATACAAAAATTAGCTGGGCATGATGGCACGCACCTGTAATCCTAGCCACTTGGGAGGCTGAGGCAGGAGAATTGCTTGAACCTGAGAGGCGGTGGTTGCAGTAAGCCAAGATGCGCCACTGCACTCCAGCCTGGGCAACAGTGTGAGACTCAAAACAACCAAAAAACAAACAAAGAAAAACCAACAAAAAAGACTGGGGGTTTCAGAAGGGACAGGAGCAGGAAGTGATCTAGCCTCCTACTCAGAGGAGTCTGCAGAAGTGGGGGGCCAGGTTCCAGTTACAGCAAGAAAGGCAGAGCACGTCAGACAGGCAGAAGAGATGGAGAATTTCTCTCTTTCTTGAGATAGGGTCTCGCTCTGTTGCCCAGGCTGGAGTGCAGTGGTATGATCATGGCTCACTCCCAGGCTCAAGCAACCCTCCCACCTTAGCCTCCTGGGTAGCTGGGAGTATAGGCACATACCACCACACCCAATTAATTTTCAGTTTTGTAGAGATGAGGTCTCACTATGTTGCTCAGGCTGGTCTGGAACTCCTGGCCTCAAGGGATCCTCCCGCCTCAGCCTCCACAAGTACTGGAATCACAGGCAAGACGCTACGCCCAGCCACTAGAGGACTTCTGATCAACGGTGGGTACCAGAGGGCCCAATGGAAAGACAGGAGAGAGGGGAAAAGGTCGGCCTCAGCCTGTGGGCACGGGGATGACCTGTGAGTACCCACTCTGCGAGAGGATGATAATTCCACAAAATCACAAGTGCAGAGCACCAGGCCCACCATCAAAACAGGAAGCCAGTCAATGCGCACAGTTGTTACTTGTAGCATTCAACTCTACACGGCCCTGCCATCTCCCCTGCCCCTGGACCCAGGGAAGTTACCCAGAAGGTCTGGAAGTGGCAGGTCTCCAGCAGGTCCCCGAGGTACAAAATCTGCCGGATTGGCCGTTCTTCTTGCTGGCAGGAGGAAGCGTTAAGGAAAACTGGCCTCGGAGCCTAAGGCTGGGCCCCAGGTCACCACTCCCCACCTATCTTCTTCTGACTGCCTTCTTCCAAAGGTTCAGCTGAGAAAAACAGCTGGAAAAGGAAGCCAGCTGATTTCTCCTGAGGCTTGTGAGGGAGAAAGGATTTGGTGGCAGGACTGTTTGTAATGACAAAAGATGAGAAATGATGTCCCTGGCCTGGTGGCTCACGCCTGTAATCCCAGCACTTTGGAAGGCCCAGGTGCGCGAATCACCTGAGGTCAGGAGTTCGAGACCAGCCTGGCGAACATGGTGAAACCCTGTCTCTACTAAAAATACAAACATTTGCTGGGTGTGGTGGCGGGTGCCTGTAATCCCAGCTACTCAGGAGGCTGAGGCAGGAGACTCACTTGGAGGCAGAGGTTGCAGTGAGTCAAGAACGTGCCACTGACTCCAAACTGGGCTACAGAGCGAGACTCCATCTCGAAAAAAAAAAAACATTAAATAATTTTAAAAAGCCAGGTACAGTGGCTCACGTCAGTAATCCAGCACTTTGGGAGGCTAACGCAGGCAGATCACAAGGTTAAGACATCAAGACTAGCCTGGCCAACATGGTGAAACCCTGTCTCTACTAAGAATATAAAAATTACTTGGGCATGGTGGCATGCTCCTGTGGTCCCAGCTGCTCAGGAGGCTGAGGCAGGAGAATAGCTTGAACCCAGGAGGTGGAGTTTGCAGTGAGCCGAGATCGCGCCACTTTGGGAGGCCCAGGTGGGTGGATCACCTGAGGTCAGGAGTTCAAGACTAGCCTGGCCAACATGGAGAAAACCTGTCTCTACTAAAACTACAAAAATTAGCTGGGTGTGGTGGCACATACCTGTGGTCTCAGCTGCTCAGGAGGCTGAGGCAGGAGAATAGCTTGAACCCGGGAGGTGGAGGTTGCAGTGAGCCAAGATTGCACCACTGTACTCCAGCCTGGGCGACAGAGTGAGACTCCATCTCAAAAACAAAACAAACCAAACCAAACCAAGCCCTGCATCATTCCTATGTCAAGCTTCCTCTATTTCTTCGACAGCGCCGAGCTCTGCTTCCTTTAGCCCACGAGTGTCCTCTCTGCTTGGACCACCTTTGTCTACCCTTCACCTAACTCCTTGTTTTAGATATTCCCTCCTCCAGGAGGCCCTGCTTTATTGTTTCTAGCTAAAAACACAGAAGAGTGAACAATGGCAAGAAAGGTCTTCCCTCCCTTCTCACAGCCATCCTTCCTAGGAGGTAACAGTCATTTGCAATTCTTCAGTACCTTTCCAGATACTTCTCTATAGAAATGTAAATCCAGATGGCGGTGTGCATGTCCACATATTTCCCTGCCCAAATGGTCAAGTGCCGGCTCTAGCTCTTCTTTTTTTTTTTTTTTCCTGGAGACGGAATCTTGCTCTGTTGCCCAGGTTGGAGTCAGTGGCGCAGTCTCGACTCACTGCAACTTCCACCTCCCAGGTTCAAGTGATCCTCCTGCCTCAGCCTCCCAAGTACCTGGGACTATAGGTGTGTGCCACTGTGCCCAGCTAAATTTTTGTATGTTTAGTAGAGATGGGGTTTCACCATGTTGGCCAGGCTGGTCTCAAACTCGTGACCTCAGTGATGCACCCACCTCAACCTCTCAAAGTGCTGGGATCAGAGGCGTGAGTCCCTGCGCCCGGCTGCTCTGGCTCTTCTAACCCAACCCTGACCACTCCAGGTTATCACTGTCTATCTCCTCACTGGGCTGTGACAACTTTCTCAGAGCAGGGTCCAGGTCTGTCTCAGTCATCACAGTGTCCCAGCCCCAGCCAGCACTGACAGGCTGGACCAGAGCAGGCATTTGGTGTCTGTGGATGCACCCACAGACCATCTCCCGAGAATTCACGTACCCTGACTCTGGCCCCCTCCCACTCACCCCCCTACCCAGGGCAGGAAGGATACATGCGCCTGGTCAATCATGCACTTGCACAGGGTGAAGTCGGTGTGTGGCAGATTGGTGAGGGCCTTCAGCAGGATCTGGGCGGTGACTGTGGTCTGAAAGAAGGCTGGGTTGAACTGGTACCTAAGAAAGAGAACAAGAGACGTGGCCACAGTGGAACCTCTAAGTCCCCAACCCTCACCAGGTGCCAGGCAGGCAGTCCACTGCTTTAGCAGAGTTTGGGAATTGGACATGCCTGGGTTCCAATCCCAATCCCAATGCCTCCTGGCTGTGTAACCTTCACCTCCCTGAGCCCACTTTTCTCCTCTGTGAACAGGGACAGTTAATGCCCACAACCACCCAATGGGGTAGACACGGCTAAGTGATTCACTCACAAACGAGAAACAGCAGCAGCGGTCCGAAATAGTGGTTAAGGAACCAGGGCCAGACTGCCTTGGTTTAAACTTCCTGCTGAGTGACCTTAAACTACTTACTTATGACACGAGGAGCAGAGAAGAGAGAGATTAAGAAGCACTGAAAGGCTGAGGACCAGGGAAAGGAAACTGGGGCTATAGCTTTCCTCCCTTGCAAAACAGAACAGACCCGGGTGTGTGTGGGTGTGTCTCACGCCTGTAATCCCAGCACTTTGGGAGGCTGAGGCAGGTGCATCACTTGAGGCCAGGAGTTCGAGAGCAGCCTGGCCAACATGGTGAAACCTCATCTCTACTAAAAATACAAAAATTAGCCAGCTGTGGTGGCACAAACCTGTAGTCACAGCTACTTAGGAAGTTGAGGCAGGAGGATCACATGAACTTGGGAGGCAAAGGTTGCAGTGAGCTGAGATCATGAGAGCATGCCAAGGCATTCCAGACTGGGGAACAGGGTGAGACCCTGTCTCAAAATGAAAACAAAAACAAAAACAAAAACACGGTGGTTTCGTTTAAAAATAATAATAATTAAAAAATAAAAAAAAAAGAAAGGAAGCACCCAAGCAAAATTAGCTGGGCTTGGTTGTGCATACCTGTAGTACCAGCTATTCAGAAGGCTGAGGTTGTAGTAAGCCATGACTGTGCCACTGTAAAGGCCAAGCACAGTGGCTCACGCCTGTAATCCCAGCACTTTGGGAGGCTGAGCTGGGCGAATCACGAGGTCAGGAGTTCAAGACCAGCCTGACCAACATGGTGAAACCCCATCTCGACTAAAAATACAAAAAGTAGCTGAGTGTGGTGGCGCACATCTGTAATCCCAACTACTTGGGAGGCTGAGGCAGGAGACTCGCTTGACCTCGGGAGGAGGAGATTACAGTGAACTGAGATCATGCCACTGTACTCCAGCCTGACAACAGTGCAAGACTCTGTCTAAAAGAAAAAAAAAATAAACAAACCACCACCACACTGGATGGATCTCACAAACCCAGTGCTGAGTAGCAAATGCCAGACGCAGAAGGGTTTGTGCTGTATGCACTCCATCTGTATCATGTTCTAAGCAGGCAAAACTGAACTAAGCTGATCCAGATGTATGCATGCATGGGAAACCATCACAAAAAGCCAGGCCATGAGAGCATGGGGGAGCCCGGGAGTTGGTTAGCACAGAGCATATGGGGTAAAGAGCCTGCGGTGCTAGCAACAATTATGTAGGCTTTCATTTATTCACTTGTTAAACTATGTTTGCTTAATGTATTATTAGCCTGTACATGTGTTCTGTTTTATTTATTTTTGAGATGGGGTCTCACTCTGTCGACCAGGCTGGAGTACAGTAGCTCAATCTTGGCTCAATGCAACCTCTGCCTCCCGAGCTCAAGCAATTCTCCTGCCTCAGCCTCTCAAGTAGCTGGGACTATAGCCGTGCACCATTAGGCTCAGCTAATTTTTTGTACAGACAGTGTTTCACCATGTCACCTAGGCTGCTAATTCTTAAATTTTTTTTTTCTTTTTGAGAAAAAGAAGGGTCTCACTCTGTCCCCCAGGCTGGAGTGCAGTGATGCATCATGGCTCACTGCACCTGGACCTCCAGGCTTAAGTGATCCTCCCACCTCAGCCTCTCAAGTACCTGGAACTACAACCACACGTCACCACATTAATTTTTTTTATACAGTCTGGGTCTTGCCATGTTGCCATGGTTGGTCTTAAACTCTGGCTCAAGTGATTCTCCCGCTTCAGCCTCCCAAAGTGCTAGGATTACAGGCATGAGCCCCTGCGCCCATCCTTAATTGTTTTTTTTTTTTTTTTTTGAGACGGAGTTTCACTATTGTTACCCAGACTGGAGTGCAGTGGCACGATCTCAGGTCACTGCAACCTCTGCCTCCTGGGTTCAAGCAATTCTCCTGCCTCAGCCTCCCAAGTAGCTGGGATTACAGGCACGCGCCACCATGCCCAGCTAATTTTTGTATTTTTAGTAGAGACGGGGTTTCACCTTGTTGACCAGGATGGTCTCGATCTCTTGACCTCGTGATCCACCCGCCTCGGCCTCCCAAAGTGCTGAGATTATAGGCATAGGCCACCGCATCCGGCCCTCCTCAATTGATTTAAAAAAAAAAAAAAATCCCTCCAGGTCAGTGGCTCATGCCTGTAACCCTAGAACTCTGGGGGGTCAAGGTGGGCAGATCACCTGAGGTCAGAAGTTCGAGACCAGCCTGACCGACATGAAGAAACTGTCTCTACTAAAAATACAAAATTAGCTGGGCATGGTGTTGCATGCCTGTAATTCCAGCTACTCGGGAGCCTGAGGCAGGAAAACTGCTTAAATCTGGGAGGTGGAGGTTGCTATGAGCCGAGATCATGCCAGCCTGGGCAATAAGAGTGAAACTCCATCTTAAAAAAAAAAAACCCAAAACCATCTCTCCTCCTGCCCCAACTTCCTTCGCTTTCTAGTCCTGCATACCAAAAGGTGCTGCGTTGTGCAGGATACTACCGGCCACCCCCTTGCCCTGTACTGGGAGTGGCAACCTGCTAGCTGCTGGCACGGGAGTGAAGACAGAGAGCCAGACACTTACAGTTTCAGGACAGCCAGGTTGGCTTCCAGGTCATAGGCATTTTCCTTGGCCTGCGTCTCCACATAGCGCTCCAGGGTGGCCAGGTTCTCAGGATTGTACCTAAAGCAGAATCAAGAAGACTGAGCAAAGAGGAGACAGAAGCTGTGGCCAGTCACTTTATTGAGCAAGGGGCCACTGGAATGTGCTCCTCCCTCCCTTCCCCTTTAAACCTGGCACGGCCACTTACTTTGTCCAGGTGGTGAGTTATGTCCAGTGTAATTGCTAATAAAACTTATCCCAGACCTCTCGCCTAAGTTCTAAACTCCACTGGAGCCCTGGGTCTTGCCTAGGATGCCCCCACCACCTCTGAGCCAGAGAGTCACTGCAGCTTGTACACCTGGCCTCCTGAACATCTCTGCTACTCACCCCTTCCTCCCCTGCTCAGGTCTCCACCCTGATCCCACCCCATCCTCTCCTGCCTACTTCTCCCATTTTTGCCTGAACACTGGCCTTTGCTTCCCCCATTTCAGTTGTAACCTCTCCCGGCTATCACCGTCTGTTGTCAGGTTCGTCTCCCTTATGGAATGGGAACTCAGACAGAGAAAGCATGATCTGCCGCTGTCTGATTCGCCTGTTGTTCCCAGCATTGCCTAGCACTCACAGTTTATTTTGGTAAACGCCTGGCGAATGAATGAGGTTAGGAGCAGAGAAAGGGAGACACTAAGAGGCACTCAAAGGAGGCCGAGCAGAGAAGGAAACCTTAATGCAATTTAATTCAAGAAGACACTAGGCGGGGGAGGTGGTTTACATCTGTAATCCCAGCACTTTGCGAGGCCGAGGCAGGCGGATCATGAGGTCAGCAGCTCGAGATCAGCCTGACCAACACAGTGAAACCCCGTCTCTACTAAAAATACAAAAATTAGCCCGGCGTGGTGGCGCGCACATGTAATCCCAGCTACCTGGGAGGCTGAGGCAGAATAGCTTGAACCTGGGAGGCGGAGGTTGCAGTGAGCCGAGATTGTGCCACTGCACTCCAGCCTGGGCAACAGAGCGAAATGCCGTTTCAAAAAAAAGAAAAAAGAGAGAAAGAAAAGAAAAAAGGAGATTGAGTGGTAGGCAACATTCTCTCGCTTTAAGGCCTTTACAGTGCTGTACCTCCCTCCATCCACGCCTTCCTCTCTCTCTTTCCCTTTCTCTCTCTCTCTCTTTCTTTCTTTCAGGGACGGGGGTTTTGCCAGCTATGTTGCCCAGGCTGGTCTCGAACTCCTGGGGTCAAGTGACCTGCCTGCCTCGGCCTCCCAAAGTGCTAAAAGCACAGGCGTGAAACACTGCGCCCAGCTCAGTGTCGTTTCTTCGGCATCTCCTCTTCCAGGAGGATAGAGAAACCCCACCCCGCGGCAAGCCCAGGTCCCTGACCACCCCTTGCTGCCTCCGGAAAACCTCTTCGCCCCGCATGGCCACCCCGCTCCCTCTGGCCGAGCTCAGACCTGTCGATACCCTTGAGCAACTTGCCCACGTTGGCTCTCATCTGCTCAAACATCGCCATGACTACTGTCGCCTTCCACAACCAGGACTGGAGGCTAACACCAGCTTAGCATGGCGTCCTAGAGGACGGGAAAAGGAAGAAGCAGTGGAAACGGAAACGACGTCGTTGTTGTCGTTCCAGCTCCTTGAGGGCAGTGAAGGGAAAGGCTCTCGCAGCAGCCGCCACACTTTCCGGCAGCAATGAGACTTCTTCGCCGGCGCAATTGGCGCGTGCGCATTCGCTCCACTCCAGCTGGACGGACAGCGTGAGAAAAAGCCTACTGCATCCTAGTACGCAGGCGCCTCTCGTGGCGCCGGGGCGGGGCTAAGCTTTTCCCGGGCCTCACAGTCCCAGTTCCAGTGCCGGAGGCGCGGGAGCGTGCGCGCGCAAAGTCTCCGGGAAGCTGCCGGAGCTCTGGCGGCGTGCGCGCGCGTTGTATTGCGTGCGGCCATAAAGCCACAGAGCCCTGCGGGAATGTACGCTGCATCCCTCCCTTTAGGTCATGGCCAAGTTCCAAGGGAGATGCCCTCTGAGGTCCCTCTTGCCTCAGGCCTGGGTCCCCGGTGCAGGATCCTGAGCTCTCCGGTTTCAAGTCCCGGCCCATGGTCCCCAGCTCCAGGAGGAGGGTCCCACGAAGCTATTGTTCTCTGCCGGGCACGGGCTGGGGTGAGGGCTCCTGGACTTCCCCGGATCGCGCCCCGTCTTCATTAGGTTCCGGTCTTGGAGCTGAGGACGAGCGTCCCATCTGTACAGCCATGAATTATATATTATGTTTAAGTTTTGTACACTGCAGGCGTACAAAATGCAGTTATGTGCCATGTATGTGGAGGTATATGCCCTGGGTACATCCACATGTGTACTGTTCACACAGATATCCAGGCATATGCGCGTCTACACGCCTGCGCACTGCAGAGGAGGTAACCTAAGTGCACGTATGTGCCAGGTGAACAGGCATGAACACTGCATAGCCATCCCTGTGCAGACTTGCTTCCTTCAGGTTGTGGTCAAACCTTCAAGCACCCCGCAGAGGTTTAGCCATTCTAGGAGACGGGGACGGGGGTTCCAAGGCACCCCTCACCCCAAGTTACGATTAATATCATTTGCATCACATTTACATCCAGCCCGGGGCCTTGGGGGTTAAGGATGGTCCCTTGGGTCCCAAGACGAGCTGCCCCTCAGAGACTCTCAGAGCCCAGGGGACGGGGGTGGAGCCCGTTGCACAGCCCTGCAGTGCAGCTGGGGCAGGAAGCGAGAGTGGGGTGGGGGGAGGCCACCGCCCGCGGAGGCAAGGCGGGTGCAGGGCTTCTGGGGACGGAGGGAGGTGCCAGAACTTGAGCCCTGCGGCCCTGCTGGCCCCTGGGCGCAGGCCCAGCTCCGGCCCCCAGGGATGGACCTCGTGGACCCTGACATTTTCAATAGAGACCCCCGGGACCACTACGACCTGCTGCAGCGACTGGGTGGCGGCACATATGGGGAAGTCTTTAAGGTGAGGAAGCCCCTCCATCCCCAATACCCTTAAACCAGTGACCTTTAAGGTGAGGCCTCGGTAGGGAGGAGGCTGCAAGAGGGGGGGTCCCAGTCGTTGGCCTTGACTCAGGGATGCTGAGGAGAGATTCCGGCAAATGGAACCTGCCTGACTGCCAACTTCCCCTTTGCAAGGCTCGAGATAAGGTGTCGGGGGACCTGGTGGCACTGAAGATGGTGAAGATGGAGCCTGGTGAGGAGGGAACCCGGAGCTCCTTCCCCACGTCCCCAGCTTGGCCTCCTGGGAGACTGGGATCACCTCCGGTAGCTCTCTCTGTGCAAGTTGCCTTTTCTCTCCCGCCCTCCAGACGACGATGTCTCCACCCTTCAGAAGGAAATCCTCATGTTGAAAACTTGCCGGCACGCCAACATCGTGGCCTACCATGGGAGTTATCTCTGGTGATGAACCTCAGGCCCACCCTGGCACCCAGCCCAGCCCGTAACTCAGGAGCGCCTGTTTCTTGATGGGGGCACCTTCAGTTCTTGTTTTCTTTGAGACGAAGTCTTGCTCTGTTTCCCAGGCTGGAACGCAGTGGTGCCATCTCGGCTCACTGCAACCTCCACCTCCTGGGTTCAAGCGTTTCTCTGCTTCAGCCTCCCGAGTAGCTGCGATTACAGGCACCTGCCACCACAGCCAGCTAATTTGTGTATTTTTAGTAGAACAGGGTTTCACCATGTTGGCCAACCTGGTTTTGAACTCTTGCCCTCCTAATCCACCTGCCTCAGCCACCCAAAGTGCTGGGATTACAGGCGTGAGCCACCGTGCCCGTCCTTGACACCCTCAGTTCTAACCTTGAACCTCCATTTCTCACCATAACCCAACCTCCCATCCTGGACCCCTATTTTTAACTGGTCTAACCCCACCCTGATCCCCACTCCTAAGTCCCACTTTTCTGACCAGAGCAGCTTCTAATCTCCAATCCCGAATTCCCATTTCTGATCAAGAGTACACCAAACTGATCTCTTATAACTGAATCTGAAATCAACCTCCTTGAAACCAATCTTTCATCATTCTGCCCTTTGCTTCCCCCAGTTTCACGCTCTGCTCCTGTAATTTAAACTCCTAAATTCCCTGATCCCCAAATTAATATTCCAGATGCCCCAATAATGACCTCTGCTCCCCAGAACAGGTACCCTCCACAACCCATGAGATCTCTGCTCTGTCTCCTGGGTTGGCATGGGACGGCAGAGGGGTCCTACCCAAAGACCTAGGTTCGAGCTGAGTTGCCCCACACACATTTCCTCTCTGAGCCTTAACTTCCTTGTCTGTAAAATGGGAATGAAACAACCTCACTCTGGTAGACAGGAGAGATGGAGCTATGAGAGCTGTTGTTACATTAAACTTCTTACTGAACTAGAACAAGACAGAAGCAAACCAGGGGCTTTCCTGGAAATAAGAATGTAGTACTGCTATTACTATTCTTATTCTTGAACCACTGCAGGTTGCAGAAACTCTGGATCTGCATGGAATTCTGTGGGGCTGGTTCTCTCCAGGACATCTACCAAGGTTAGAGAAAGGACAAGGGGACCCAGGCACCCCTCCCACCCCCATGCCCCCACCCCCAAATTCACCTCTTCCGTTTCTGTGTGTGTGTCTCATGGGAACTGTCTTTCTGGGCCTTATTTCAAATTCCTGGGCTCAACTGATCCTCTTGCCTTGAGCTCCCAAAGTGTTGAGATTACAGGCTTGAGCCACTGTGCCTGTTTTTTTTTTTTTTTTTTTTTTAATATAACCTCTGGGCCAGGTGCAATGGCTCACACCTATAATCCCAGCACTTTGGGAGGCCAAGATGGGCGAATCACCTGAGGTCAGGAGTTCGAGACCAGCCTGGCCAATATGGTGAAACTCTGTCTCTATTAAAAATACAAAAAAATTAGCTGGGCGTGGTGGCAGATGCCTGTACTCCCAGCTACTTCAGAGGCTGAGGCAGAAGAATCGCTTGAATATGGGAGGCAGAGGTTGCAGTGAGCCGAGATGGCACCACTGCACTCCAGCCTGGGCAACAAGAGCAAATATCTGTCAAAAAAAAAAAAAAATATATATATATATGTATATATATATATGTGTATATATATATATGTGTGTATATATATATGTATATATATATGTGTATATATATGTATATATATATATACACGTATGTATATATATATATATACGTATATATATATGTGTATATATATATATATATGTGTGTGTATATATATATATATATATATATATATATATATAGCCTCTAACTCCTTCCAGCCCTAGACCTCAAATGTTAGAAAAGGAAGGACTTCATTAAGAAGTCCTCAGGAGGGAAACTGAGGCCCCCAGAGAGGAAGTGAATCCCACAGACCTGAGCTCTGACGGCCTCTCTGTCTGTCTGTCTGTCTCTCTTCTGCCGGTCTGTTGTTCCCTCATCACCCCTCTGAGTCTCTCTCTCTCTCTCTCTCTTTCTTTTTTTATTTTGAGAATGGAGTCTCACTCTTTCACCCAGGCTGGAGTGCAGTGGCATGATCTTGGCTCACTATAACCTCCGCCTCCCGGGTTCAAGCAATTCTCCTACCTCAGCCTCTCGAGTAGCTGGGACTACAGATGCCAGCCACCATGCCTGGCTAATTTTTGTATTTTTAGTAGCGACTGGTTTCACCATCATGGCCAGGCTGGTCTTGAACTCCTAACCTCATGATCCACCTACCTCAGCCTCCAAAAGTGCAGGGATTACAGGCGTGAGCCATGCCTGGCGGATCTCTCTCTTTCTAAACGTATCTGTTTCCCGACATTTTGCTCTCTGACCCCTGTCTTTGTCTCTGTCTCATTTTTTTGTTTCTTCAATTCTGTTCCTTCCGTGTGTCATGTGCAATCTGCCCCCGTTTCTCTTTGTCTCTCTCTGTCTCTGTGTCTTTATTTTGCAAAGTCACATCACGCCCTTGCTCAGAACCCTCCCACAGCTTCCATTTCCCTTGGAGAAGCCCAGACTTCTCATCAGGGTCCACCCAGGCTGGCTGACCTCACCTCCTCCCACTTTCCTCCTCCTCCTCCACTCTGCCACACCCGCTTTGTGGCTTTCCAGACCCACCAGGGACTCTCCCACCCCGGGGCCCTGCACTTGCTGTTGCTGCTGGTCCCACTCGAAGTGGGAACCCTCACGTCTTCACCTGCTGTCACCTTCGCAGAGCAGCCCTGACTGACCACCTGTGGGAAATGTCACAGCCCCTCCCACGCGTATCTTTCTTGCTTTATGTTTCTTCTTGCTGTCTATCAGCATCTGAGGAACTACATCATTTTCTACTTAATAAGTATTTTGCTTACTTTTTTTTTTGAGACCAAGTCTCGCTCTGTCGCCCAGGCTGGAGTGCAGTGGTACGATCTCAGCTCACTGCAACCTCTGCCTCCTGGGTTCAAGAGATTTTCCTGCCTCAGCCTCCTGAGTATCTGGGACTACAGGCATGCAACACTATGCCTGGCTAATTTTTATATTTTAGTAGAAATAGGGTTTTACCATGTTGGCCAGGCTGGTCTGGAATTCCTGACCTCAAGTGATCCTCCTGCCTCAGCTTCCCAAAGTGCTGGGATTACCGGCGTGAGCCGCCACACCTGGCCTATTGGCCTCTTTTATTCGCGTCACTGCCTCTCTGTCACTGACCACCCCACCATCTTCCCCTTCCCCTGATCTCATCCTGTTTCCCATCTCCCTGTGGCCCCTCTTAGCTGGTGTGGGGGGGCAGGACTCCCCAGCCCAGGTTCCCTGGCTCCCATCCAATGCCTGGCCTGGCTGGGGTGACCTTTGCAGTGACAGGCTCCTTGTCAGAGCTCCAGATTAGCTATGTCTGCCGGGAAGTGCTCCAGGTGAGGAGAGGCCTGGGGATTCTTGGGTGGGGGTGGGCCCCACTCCAGCTCCCAGACACTCACAGCACCCTTGTCCATCCACCCTTCTCCCAGGGACTGGCCTATCTGCACTCACAGAAGAAGATACACCGGGACATCAAGGTGGTCTGGGCGTACAGGGGTGCTGTTGGAGGGTGGGGCCCAGGAGATGGGAATGGCATTTGGGGGGCTCAGGGATCAGGGTAGTTTGAGCTGTGGGGTGGGGTAGCACTGGGCTGGGGAAAGAGTCTCTGCAGCCTCCCATATCCCCTCTTATTCCCAGGGAGCTAACATCCTCATCAATGATGCTGGGGAGGTCAGATTGGGTGAGTAAGGCTGGGGGTTGCTGTTTGAGGGGCGGCTGATTGAGGGGCTGGAGGCACAGTGGACCCCAGATCATTGTGTCTCCCTCTGCTTCCAGCTGACTTTGGCATCTCGGCCCAGATCGGGGCGACGCTGGCCAGACGCCTCTCTTTCATTGGCACACCCTACTGGTGAGGGGCGCCCAGTGGGCAGCGAGGGGTGGAGTGTGGGCCAGTGGCTTTTCCCACCCTGGTTCCCTGGGAACCTCCTTCCTGGCTCTGTGCCCCTGTCGCTTCCTTTCTCCATTGGAGATTCTTTCGTTCTCTCTGGGTCTATCTTGACTTTTCCATTTCTCTTTCTCTGTGCCTCTTTCTGCCTGTTCCTCTCAGTGATTGTGTTGATTTTTATGTTGACTTCTCTGTTACTCTATACCGTTTCTGTCTTTTTCCTCTAGCTCAGTTTGTAGCACTCTCTGTCTCTTTGTTCTGTCTCTCTCACTGTCTCTTCACTCTGTCTCTCTCACTTTCTGTCTCTCTCACTCTGTCTCTTCGTTCTGTCTCTCTCACTCTCTGTTTTGTCTCTCACTCTCTGTCTCTTCACTCTGTCTCTGTCACTCTCTGTCTCTTCGTTCTGTCTCTCTCACTCTCTGTCTCTTTGCTCTGTCTCATTCTCTGTCTCTTTGTTCTCTCTGTCTCTCGTTCTGTCTCTCTCACTCTCTGTCTCTGCCTTGCTATCTTTTTGTTTATTTGTTTGCGTTTAGATTCAGGGTCTTACTCTGTGGCCCAGGCTGGATAGCAGAGGCACAATCAAGGCTCATTGTAGCCTAGAACTCTCAGGTTCAGGAGATCCTCCCACCTTAGCCTCCCAAGTAGCTGGGGCCACAGGTATGCAGCATGACACCTGGCTAATTTTCAAAATTTGTGTAGAGATTGGCTTATTTTCTTTTTTCTCCTTCAGACAGAGTTTTGCCCTGTCACCCAGGCTGGAGTGCAGTGGCATGATCTCAGCTCACTGCAACTTCCACCTTCCAGGTTCAAGCAATTCTCTGGCCTCAGCCTCCTGAGTAGCTTATACTCACATTATAGACACATGCCACCATGCCCGGCTAATTTTTGTATTTTTAGTAGAGACAGCATTTCACCACATTGAGCAGGCTGGTCTTGAACTCCTGACATCAGGTGATCTGCTCACCTCAGCCTCCCAAAGTGCTGCAATTACAGGCATGAGCCACTGAGATGGGGTCTTGATAAGTTGCCCAGGCTGGTCTCAAACTTCTTGGCCTAAGCCGTCCTCCTTGTTCAGCCTCCTGAAGTGCTGGGATTACAGGCGAGAGTCACTGCACCTGGCCTGTGTCTTTGTCTTC
Source organism: Saguinus oedipus (assembly GCA_031835075.1). Lineage (NCBI taxonomy): Eukaryota > Metazoa > Chordata > Mammalia > Primates > Cebidae > Saguinus > Saguinus oedipus. The sequence continues at coordinate 41,531,058 of CM063187.1, read as the reverse complement.
ATCTGCCTCTGTCTGTCTTTACTCCTACCCCTCTGTCTCTCCGTCAGACTGTCTGTGTGCTGTGTCTCCCCTCACCTCCTTCTCCTTCTCTGCCCCTCTTCCCTTTCCTGTCCCGATGCTACCTCTGGCTCTCTGAGCATGTCTGTCCCCAGGATGGCTCCAGAAGTGGCAGCCGTGGCCCTGAAGGGAGGATACAATGAGCTGTGTGACATCTGGTCCCTGGGCATCACGGCCATCGAGCTGGCAGAGCTACAGCCACCGCTATTCGACGTGCACCCTCTCAGGTAGGCAGGCGTGGGGTCCCCAGGCCCAGAGATCCTGCCCAGCCCTGACCTGAAGCCACCTCAGCTTCTGCCTTCCACAGCAGGAACACCCAATTCAGGGACTGCCACTTGAGCCTACCTTAGCATGTGCCTCAGCTCTATTTTTAAAATTTAATTTAATTTGGCTGGGAGTGGTGGCTCATGCCTGTAATCCCAGCACTTTGGGAGGCCGAGGTGGATGGATCATGAGGTCAAGAGATCGAGATCATCCTGGCCAACATGGTGAAACCCCATCTCTTAAAAAAATAAAAATAAATAAATAAATAAACAAATAAATAAATAAATAAAATTTAATTTAATTCAATTTATTTATTTACTTATTTATTTTTTTAAGATGGGGTTTCACCATAATGGCCAGGATGGTCTGGAACTCCTGACCTCAGGTGATCCACCCACCTCGGCCTCCCAAAGTGCTAGGATTACAGGTGTGAGCCACTGTGCCTGGTAATTTATTTTTTTTGTTATTTTATTTTATTATTTTATTTTTTTGAGATGGAGTCTTGCTCTTTTTTTTTTTTTTTAAAGATGGGGTTTCACCTGCCTGTTGGTCAGGCAGGTCTTGAACTCCCAACCTCAGGTGATCCACCCGCCTTGGCCTCCAAAGTGCTTGGATTACAGACATGGGCCACCGCACCCGGCTCAAGTCTTGCTCTGTTACCTAGGCTGGAGTGCAATGGCAGATTTTGGCTCACTGCAATCTCCACCTCCCGGGTTCAAGCAATTCTCCTGCCTCAGCCTCCCGAGTAGCTGGGACTACAGGTGCATGCTACCATGCCCAGCTACATTTTGTATTTTAGTAGAGAGGGGGTTTTACTATGTTGGCCAGGATAGTCTTGATCTCTTGACCTCGTGATCCATCCATCTTGGCCTCCCAAAGTGCTGGGATTACAGGTAAGCCACCACACCCGACCAACTATTATTACTTTTAGAGATAGGATCTCACTCAGTCACCCAGTCTGGAGTACAGTGCCATGATCGTCCCTCACTTCAGCCTTGGATGCTGGGCTCAAATGATCCTCCTGCCTTAGCCTCCCACGTAGCTGGTCCTACAGGCGAGCATTGCCACGCCCAGCTATTTAAAAATTTTTTTTGTAGAGATGAGGGTCTCATTATGTTGCCCGGCTGGTCTCCAACTCCTGGGCTCAAGCTAGCTTCCCACCTTGGCCTCCCAAAGTGTTGGGATTACAGGCACGAGCCACTGCACCTGGCCTTGCCATAGCTCCATCCGCCATAAATGGCTTCCCTTAGGAGAAGCACCCTGGTGCACTGCAAAACCCGAAACTCACTTCCATTCTGTTTCTCACTTTGCCCTCTGCTGACCTCAGTGCACTGGGAACCCCTCAAGCCATGAGGTCTGGCCCCCTTGAGGGTCTGAACCCCATGTCCTTTCCCTACCATTCTAGAGTTCTCTTCCTCATGACCAAGAGTGGCTACCAGCCTCCCCGACTGAAGGAAAAAGGCAAATGGTATGAGAGTGTGACAGGAGGGAGGGGAGCGAGGGCAGGGCTGGGGCTGGGTGGCCTGATGGGAGGGTCTCTGGTCCCCTCACCCAGAACCTGGCTTTTTCTTCCCAAGGTCGGCTGCCTTCCACAACTTCATCAAAGTCACCCTGACTAAAAGCCCCAAGAAACGACCCGGCGCCACCAAGATGCTCAGTGTAACCCTCCCTTCCCCAGGAAGCCCCCCTGCAGCCCCCAGCCCAGGATTCCCCAGGGCCTTCCACAGCTCCCGAGATGGACTCCTGCTCTTGGTGCCCGGGCTGGAGTGCAGTGGCACGATCTTGGCTTACTGCAACCTCCACCTCCCGGGTTCAAGCGATTCATGTACCTCGTATCTGAGGACATGGACAACTTTGTTCCACGGAGCTCCCGAGGCCTTTCCAAAGTCCCTAGTGCCTCAGAACTTCCCAGGACTAGCCCCCACCACCAGAGGCACTCCAGGTTGTACTCCAGACCTTTTCCAGATCCCCTGAGTTGCTGGAACTCACAAATTCCCAAGGGATTCAAGACTTGTTCCTGAGTGTCCTCTTGAATCCTTGGGGAACCACTGTCTCTTCCAAGACAACTCCGGAATTCTCCCAGTCCCACTCTGAGAACCCTAAATTCTGCTAATTCCTTGAAACTTCTTGGAATTCCCCAGGCCAGCTGGGTACAGTGGCTCATCCCCGTAATCCCAGCACTTTGGGAGGTGGAGGCAGGTGGATCACTTGAGGTCAGAACTTCAACACCAACCTGGCCAACATGGTGAAACCCCATCTCTAGGAAAAATACAAAAATTAGCCAAGTGTAGTGGTGCATGCCTGTAATCCCAGCTACTTGGGAGGCTGAGGTGGGAGAATCACTTGAATCCAGGAGGCTGAGGCCATAGTGAGCCAAGATAGCACCACTGTACTCCAGTCTGGGTGACAGGCTGAGACGCTGTATTAAAAAAAAAAATTAGCTGGGCATGGTGGTACAAGCCTCTAATCACAGCTACTCGGGAGACTGAGGGAGGAGAATCACTTAAGCCCATGAGATGGAGGTTGCCCTGAGCCGAGATTGTCCCTGGGTGACAGAGCAAGACTGTCTAAAAACAAAAAAATCCCCTCAGACCTCTGAGTTCCCTGGATTTACCCATCCTCTCCCTCCACTGGCTCCTCCTCCCTGCCTAGATTCCTTTAGCCCATCCCCAAGGCCCTGCACTAACCCTCGCTGTCCACACCAGCCCTCTGGACACGGTTACCTCTTCCCTCCCCCAGCATCAACTGGTATCCCAGCCTGGGCTGAACCGAGGCCTCATCCTAGATCTTCTTGACAAACTGAAGAATCCTGGGAAAGGACCCTCCATCGGGGACATTGAGGATGAGGAGCCCGAGGTGAGAGCCTTGGCTGACAAGAGCACTGGGGACCTCTTGGTCTTTCTCAGGCTGTGCCTGCTGCCCAGCCTGAGAAAGGAGTGGCTTCCTGCCACCTCTCTTAAGGGGAAAGCAGGGTGGGAAGATGGGGAATTTGGTATACAAGGCTCTGTGCCCATAGGGTTACAAGAGAGCAGATGGAGCCCTGGCAGGGTAGGGGCTGCTTTGGGGTTCTGAGCCCTGATGTGGCTGCCCCTCTGCCCAGCTACCCCCTGCTGTCCCCCGGCGGATCAGATCCACACACCGCTCCAGCTCTCTGGGGATCCCCGATGCAGACTGCTGTCGTGAGTAGAGAATCCTTATGTTCGGGGACACCTGACCCTATAATAGACCTAAGAGATACCCTTCCCTTACCATCAGACCACCAGAGACCCTCAGCATCATCTGATCCTGTAACAGACCCAATCTCATCAGCACCTGACCCACAAAATTACTGTAGAGGCTGGGTACAGTGGCTCAAGCCTGTAATCCTAGCACTTTCGGAGGCCAAGGTGGGTGGACTGTTGGAGGTCAGGAGGTTGAGACCAGCCTGGGTAACATGGTGAAACCCCGTTTCTGCTAAAAATACAAAAATTAGCCAGGCATGGTAATACACACCTGTAGTCCCAGCTACTTGGAAGGCTGAGGTGAGAGGATCACTTGAACGTGGGAGGTGGAGGTTACGGTGAGCCAAGATCACACCCCTGCACTCCAGCCTGGGTGACAAGAGTGAGACCATCTCAAAAAAAAAAAGAAAATGACCATACATAGAGTCCCCAGGGAGACCTCAGAAATCTCATCAGAACCTCGATACCCAAATGGATTCTGAAAATAAACACTGTAATTACAGTGAGCCCCCAACTTCCTGATCCCAAATCTTACTTGTTTATTTTTTTTGTGACAAGGTCTTGCTCTGTCATCCAGGCTGGAGTGCAGTGGCATGATCACAACTCACTGCGGCCTCAAACTTCTTGGGCTCCAGCAATCCTCCCATTTCAGCCTCCTCAGTAGCTGGGACTACAGGCTTATCCACCACACTTGGCTAATTTTTTTTTTTTGAGATGGAGTCTCACTCTGTTGCCCAGGAGTGCAATGATGCGATCATGGCTGACCACAACCTGTCTTCTAGGTCCGAGTGATTCTCCTGACTCAGCCACCCGAATAGCTGGGATTATAGGTGCACACCACGATGTCCAGCTAATTTTTATACTTCCTTTTTCTTTTTTTTTTGTTTTGAGACAGAGTCTTGTTCTGTCGCCAGGCGCCAGGTTGGAGTCCAGTGGCATGATCTTGGCTCACTGCAACCTCCGCCTCCTGGGTTCAATCAATTCTCCTGCCTCAGCCTCCCAAGTAGCTGGGACTACAGGTGCGCATCACCATGCCCAGCTAAGTTTTGTATTTTAGAGATGGGGTTTCACCATGTTGGCCAGGATGGTCTCAATCTCTTGACCTCGTGATCCGCCTGCCTTGGCCTCCCAAAGTGTTGGGATTACAGGTGTGAGCCACTGCACCCAGCCTAATTTTTGTATTTTCAATAGAGACAGGAATTCACCATGTTGGCCAGGTTAGTCTCAAATTCCTGACCTCAGGTGACCCATCCACCTCAGCCTCACAAAGTGTTGGAATTACAGGTGTGAGCCACCTTGCCTGGCCACTTGGCTAATTTTTAATCATTTTTTGTAGAGATGGGGTCTTGCCATGTTGTCCGGGCTGATCTCAAACTCATGGGCTCCAGTGATCTGCCCGCCTCAGTCTTCCAAAGTCCTGGGATTACAGGTGTTAGCCACTGCACCCAGTCTTCATCCCAAACTTGACCCCCAAATGAGACCCTTGTAAACCAAGACCCCTCTGAAAGGGACAGTTCCCTGCGATCCTTTGCAGTCCCTAAGATCCTGACTGCAAATCCCCCAATTCTACTCTTTCTGTTCTTAAAGCTGTCTCACTACCCCTTGCGCCCAGCTCACTGTGGGCTATCTCCCCCCATCCACCCTAGGGCGGCACATGGAGTTCAGGAAGCTCCGAGGAGTGACCAGACCCCCAGCCGACACAGTGAGATGCTGCCCTCCACTCCCTGCCACACCCCCTGCTTCCCCGAGGCCTCTGTTGACCCTTTTCCTACTCCACAGGCTCGCCTACAGCCCACCAGAGACCTCAAGAGCAGCAGCCCCAGGTCAGGGACCCCAGGGAGGGCGGTGAGGGTCTGGGATGCGTGCAAGGCCCCCAAGGCTCATACCTCTAACCTTTCAGGCAGCAACTGTCTGAGTCGTCTGATGATGACTATGACGACGTGGACATGTAAGTGAGGTCCTGCCTGTGGCTTGGCAGGCCCCACCTCAGCCCCCAACTTCCTATAAGCCCCCGACATGACCTTTCCTCTACTCCTCACCCCACTGCACCCCTGCCTGTCTTCTAGCCCTGAGCCCTGAGTCCTGACCAGACCCTCAGTGCAGCCCCCTAGACTCTGTTCCCTAACCCCACCTCCCTTAACCCTTCACCTCCAACCCCTGATGCCCAACCTGATCCCAGCTCCAGCTCCTACCTTCCTTCTACCTTCTGTTTTTTTTTTTTTTTTTTTTTTTTTTTTTTTGAGACAGAGTCTCGCTCTGTCACCCAGGCTGGAGTACAGTGGTACAATCTCGGCTCACTGCAACCTCTGCCTCCTGGGTTCAGGCAATTCTCCTGCCTCAGCTTCTCGAGTAGCTGGAACTACAGGCACATGCCACCACACCCAGCTAATTTTTGTATTTTTAGTAGAGACGGGTTTTCACTATGTCGGCCAGGATGGTCTCAATCTCTTGACCTCGTGATCTGCCCGCCTCGACCTCCAAAGTGCTGGGATTACAGGTGTGAGCCACTGTGCCCAGCCCTTTCTACCTTCTTATGCAATCTTTGACCTGACCCCCAATGTCAACCCCTCACCTGCTCTCTACCTCAGAGCTCACCCCAGTTCCTTCTAGAATGTACCGCTGCTCCAATCTCTGACTCAACCCAACCTATCCTGCATGACCCTTGACCCTCAGCCACGTCCTAGTCTGAAATTCCACCTACATGTCACTCTCACCCCAGACCCACCCCAGCCATCAGCCCCAGCCCTCAGCTTTTTCTGACTTTTTGCCTACTCTCAGGCTGAAACTTGGCACCTGGAAATTTCCCCAAGGCCATTTGCTCCAGATCCAGACCCAGCAGTCAGCCCAGGCCCCCATGTTCCCCAGTCCACAGGCAGACTCAGGCTCCAGGCGCATGCACTCGCTCCACCCATCATGTGTGACAGCCTGTGTGTGGTGCCAGCACGGGGAAAGCTGGGCCATAGCACTGATGTCACCTGTCACTAGGGTGGCGTAAAGATGCCAAGCCGTGGTGCACTCTCGGCACTCCACCTCCAAGAGCTGCTGTTACTTTATTCATCCTATTTTTTGAGACAAGCTAATCATTTTTTGTAGAGATGGAGTCTCGCCATGTTGTCCAGGCTGGTCTCAAACTCATGATTTGCTTTGGCGCCCAGGTTGAGCGCAGGGGTGCGATGACGGCTCACTGCAGCCTAAACCTCCCAGGCTCAAGCGATTCTCCCACTTCAGCCTCCTGAGTAGCTGGGGCCACAGGTTCTCCCTACCACGTCTGGCTAAGTTTTAATTTTTTTGTAGAGACAGCATCTCACTATGCTGTCCAGGCTGGTCTCAAACTCCTGGGCTCAAGCCATCCTCCTGCCCTGGCCTCCCAAAGCGCTGTGATGATAGGCATGAGCCACCATGTTCGGCCTGGTTATTAATCCTTTAATCCTCAGTTCCAGCCAGAATCAGTCACTGTTAAGCCTCCTCACCTCAAACTGCAGTCCCAGGCCTCCAGCCCAGAACCACACCGTCTTCCCCGAGTCCTTGTTTCCCAGGCCCCCAGCGATTTAGCCCATCTTTGTGTTTCAGCCCCACTCTTGCAGAGGACACACCTCCTCCACTGCCCCCCAAGGTAAGGCCCTGGGCCAGAGCTGGGAGGATGGGGCCTCAGGGCTGCTGGGGGCCAGCAGGCCAGGTCCTTAGATGCCAGGATACTGGGCTCTCCAGGGCAGGGAATCGGGGAGACCAGGATGATGGCTACATTGGCATCTGGAAGTGGCATCCCTCAATTTCAGGGTAGGATTCAAAATATTGAGCCTCTTGGACACTGGTCAGTAGCTGGTCCCAGGAAGCCCCTGCTGTATCCAGCATTCACCCATTAGTTTCTAGAGTGTATTGATGTCCAGGCTGGGGGTGTCAGGGGAAGCATGGAGGGGGCGCAGGATGTTGTGGGGAGGGTCAGAGCCATGGCTTTTAGTTCTAGTGGAGGCAGGGACTGGAGTTGCAAAAGGGTGCCTTCTCTGAGATCATCTGATGTATTTCCCCACACTCTGTTCCTGTCTCCAAAGCCCAAGTTTCGTTCTCCATCAGACGAGGGTCCTGGGGGTATAGGGGATGATGGGCAGCTGAGCCCGGGGGTGCTTGTCCGGTGTGCCAGTGGGCCCCCACCACACAGCCCCCGTCCTGGGCCTTCCCCATCCACCAGCAGCCCCCATCTCACCGCCCATTCAGGTAATGGGACAGGCTGGGGTGGAGGGTGGGAAGGGGTGGGGGGTATTGGGGGCTGATTTTTGCCTAACCTTTCTCAGAACCCTCACTCTGGAACCCACCCTCCCGGGAGCTTGATAAGCCCCCACTCCTGCCCCCCAAGAAGGAAAAGATGAAGAGAAAGGTGAGGTTCAACTCTGCTGAGGACTCGAACCTCTGAACAGGGCTGCCTGGTGGGGTTAGGAGGGGGTGGCAGGACTGACAGTAACAGGTGACATTTGTTGAGGACTTTTCTGTGCCTGACACTGACCTGTGCCTGGCTTTTTTTTTTTTTTTTTTTTTAATATTTTTAAAAGGGTATTTGAGGCTGGATGCGGTGGCTCATGCCTGTAATCCCAGCACTTTGGGAGGCTTAGGTGGGTGGATCAAGAGGTCAGGAGTTCGAGACCAGCCTGGTCAGCATTGTGAAACCCCATCTCTACTAAAAATACAAAAAATTAGCTGGGCATTGTGGCACACGCCTGTAGTCCCAGCTACTCAGGAGGCTCAGGCAGGAGAATCACTTGAACCCGGCAGGCAGAGGTTGCAGTGAGCTGTGATCATGCCACTGTACTCCAACCTGGGCCAGGTGTGGTGGCATGCACCTGTAATCCCAGCTACTTGGGAGGCTGAGAAGAATTGCTTGAGCCTAGAAGGCGGAGTTTGCATGCAGTGAACCAAGATTGCGCCACTGCACTCCAGCCTGGTGACAGAGTGAGACTCCATCTTCAAAAACAAAACTGATGGCTGGGTATGGTGGCTCACACTTGTAATCCCAGCACATTGGGAGGCCGAGGCAGGTGGATCACATGAGGCCAGAAGTTCAAGACCAGTCTGAACAACATGGCAAAACCCCATCTCTACTAAAAATACAAAAATTAGCTGGCTTTGGTGGCTTGTACCTGTGGTCACAGCCTGGGCAACAGAGTAAGACTTTCTTAAAAAAAAAAAAAAAGCTGATGATTTAGAATAGTGGAAGAAAAACTAAAAAAAAAAAAGAAAAAAAAACTGAAAAGCAAACTCAATATATGAAAAAGTATATTACAGAGGTAGATTATGGGAAATTACACCAAGGTAAGAGGTAGGATTTGAACCCTGACACTCTTGCTCCAGAGTCTTAACCACTGTTCCTTCCTGTTCTCTGCTCTCTTTGCTGGATCTGCTGCCCGGCTCTGCCGCGGCCTTCCCAGGGATGCGCCCTTCTGGTAAAGTTATTCAATGGCTGTCCCCTCCGGATCCACAGCACAGCCGCCTGGACACACCCCTCCACTAAGGGTGGGCATTCGGGTCAAGGAGATCCTGCAGGGAATGGGGGAGCAAAAGCAGGGATGGGGAGGAGCCTAAATAAGGCACAAAGGCAGTGAGGGGGAGGAGCTTAATGGGGACAGGGCGTGGCCAGGCCGAAACAGGGCCGGAGCTTATTACACTCAGGATTTGGTGATCAAAGATGCGTAGAGAGCAGCCAGGTGCAGTGGCTCACACCTGTAGTCCCAGGCGTGAGGCTGAGGGAGTGGATCACTTGAGGTCAGGAGTTCAAGACCAGCTTGACTAATATGGTGAAACCCTGACTCTACTAAAAATAGAAAAGATGGGTAGACCAGGCGTGGTAGCTCATGCCTGTAATCCTAGTACTTTGGGAGGCCGAGGTGGGCAGATCACCTGAGGTCAGGAGTTCGAGACCAGCCTGACCAACATGGAGAAATCCCGTCTCTACTAAAAATACAGAATTAGCTGGGCATGGTAGTGCTTGCCTGTAATGCCAGCTACTTGGGATGCTGAGGCAGGAGAATCACTTGAACCTGAGAGGCAGAGGTTTCGGTGAACTGAGTTCATACCATTGCACTCCAGTCTGGGCAACTAGAGCGAAACTCCATTTCAAAAAAATAAATAAATAAAAATTAGAAAGAAAGAACCACCAGAACATGGGTAGTCAACGGGAGGAAGAATGAGACTGGCTTGAGGGACTGTCCGCTCTGGGTTTGTTTGGGGAAACAGAGGCTGGGAGTGTCAGTTTGGAGAAAGAGTAGAGGGTCAGAACTGGTGCCAGAGTAACAGTGTTTAAGGTCAGACAGGTGATCTGGGAGGCCCCAGGATGATGTCGGTCCCAGCATCCTTGTCTGTGCCTCCAGACCAGCACCTGCTCCTGGGGGCAGAGGAAGGCATCTTCATCCTGAATCGGAATGACCAGGAGGCCACGCTGGAGATGGTGAGGAACCATACTGGGCTAGGGCAAGGGCGGGGGCTGGAGTTGGGGGTTGCTGGGGTGTCACTAGAGCCGTGTCTCCCACTTCCTGCAGCTCTTTCCTAGCCGGACTACGTGGGTATACTCCATCAACAACGTTCTCATGTCTCTCTCAGGTCTGGCTGTGGGCAGTGGGTGGGATGGGGTCAGAGGTTAAGGGGTCAAGGGTTTGGGGGCTGGGAAGTAGATGGGCACAGTTGAAAAAAAAACTTAGACTCCCTGGTCATAAAGTCCTAGGTTCAAATCCCAGCCACTTTTTTGCTGTGCTCCCCGAGCCTCAGTTTCTCCATCTGTAAAATGGGGTTCACAATAGTCCTCACCTCTCAAGTCAGTTTTGAGGTAGTGTCTACAATAAATTAGTCTTTTTTTTTTTTTTTTGAGACAGTCTTGCTCTGTCGCCCAGGCTGTGTGTAGCGCAGAGGCACAATCTCGGCTCACTGCAACCTCGACCTCCTGGGTTCAAGTGATTCTCATGCCTCGGCCTCTCGAGTAGCTGGGATTACAGGTGTACACCACCACACCCAGCTACGTTTTGTATTTTTAGTAGAGATGGGGTTTTACCATGTTGGCCAGGCTGGCCTCAAACTCCTGGCCTCAAGTGATCCGGCTGCCTTGGCCTCCCAAAGTGTTGGGATTACAGGCATGAATCGCCGCACCTGGCCTTAAATTAGTCTTTTTTTTTTTTTTTTGACCAACGAGTCTCACTCTGTTCCCTAGGCTGGAGTGCAGTGGCATGGTCTTGGCTCACTGCAACCTCTACTTCCCTGGTTCAGGTGATTTTTGTGCCTTAGCCTCCCTTAGCTCACACCTTAGACTACAGGTGTGAGCCTGTAGTCCCACCTGGCTTTTTTTTTTGAGACAGAGTCTCGCTTTGTTGCCCAGGCTGGAGTAAAATGGTGCAATCTCAGCTGACCGCAACCTCTGCCTACTGGGTTCAAGTAATTCTCCTGCCTCAGCCTCCTGAGTACCTGAGATTATAGGTGGCCGACACTGCACCTGGCTAATTTTTGTAGTTTTAGTAGAGACAGGTATCACCATGTTAGTCAGACTGCTCTCAAACTCCTGACCTCAGGTAACCCCCCTGCCTCGGCTTCCCAAAGTGCTGGGATTACAGGCGTGAACCACCACATCTAGCCTTAAAACTTTATAGTATGTGTAACTTCATCTGACTGGTTATATGTCCACAGTTTCTGATGTTGCTACAAACACGAGGATAGAGATCATATTCACCAGAGCCAAGCACAGCAAGCCTGGCCTGCAATGGGCCTTTAATCTGTGTGGAGTGAGAAACGAATGAATGAATGAAAAATACTTGAAACTTGCAGGCTTGGGATTTTCAGACAAAGGAATGGGACCCAGGGAAGGGATGGAGGAAAGGAAGTGGTATATGGGATCCTATAACTGCCTGCTTCCCCCCACATACAAACACACTGCAGGAAAGACCCCCCACCTGTATTCTCATAGCATCCTGGGCCTGCTAGAACGGAAAGAGACCAAAGCAGGAAACCCGATCGCTCACATTAGCCCCCACCGGCTACTGGCAAGGTACCAACACCCAATAAATGGCACCACAGAGCCTTATAATTCCCCCACTCCCACCCCTGTCTCCTTCCGTCCTACCCCGCTACACACCTACCTATTCTACAGGAAGAACATGGTTTCCACCAAGATCCAGGACACCAAAGGCTGCCGGGCTTGCTGTGTGGGTGAGAGAGCTTCACGGTGTGCAGAGTGGGCGGGGCGGGGCCAGAGGCGGGGCTTGGGCTGCATCCACCCAAGAAGGTTACAGAGTTTAGGCAGCGTGTCCAGAGCCCAGAAGATTGTGGTAGTGTGGGCCTTGTGGGAGGATGGCGAGGAGGGGAGAAAGCATTGATCCTGACCCATCCTTGCCCACGCCGCAGCGGAGGGTTCGAGCTCTGGGGGCCCGTTCCTGTGCGGGGCATTGGAGACGTCCGTTGTCCTGCTTCAGTGGTACCAGCCCATGAACAAATTCCTGCTCGTCCGGGTAAGGGGGCTTCGGAAGGTGCTGGGAACTCTGAAGAGTGGGTGGAAAGGGCCTTGCACCCTTTGCGCTTCTCTCGAGAGCTCCATGAAGGCCCACCTCCGTCGAGGCCCCGCCCACTTGCTGTCTGCGCTGGAGCCTCACCCTTCTGTGGCTATCCTCATCTTTAAGCTCCGCCCCTCACACCTGGGCCTAATTATTCCTCAGGCTCAGTGCTGCCAGTCCCTTGGTCTCCTAGGAGAGCCCATTTAGGGCCTGTCCCTTTGAGTCTCTAAGCAGGTTTTGCTGTCTTTGGGGCCCTGCCCGTCTGTTGCCAAGGTGGTACGCCCCCACATGGAAGCCACACCCACTCGGAGGCCACTCCCCCGCTTCCACGGACGCACCAGGCCTCACCCCCACTGACATTATTTTTTTTTCTGAGACGGAGTTTCGCTCTTACTACCTGGGCTGTAGTGCAATGGCACCATCTCGGCTCACCTCAACCTCCGCCTCCCGGGTTCAAGCGATTCTCCATCCTCAGCTTCCTGAGTAGCTGGGGCTACAAGCGCGTGGCACTACGCCTGTATTTTTAGTAGAGACAGGGTTTCTCAATGTTGGTCAGGCTGGTCTTGATTTCCCGACCTCAGGTGATTCGCCGGCCTCGGCCTCCCAAAGTGCTGGGATTACCGGCTTCTTTTTTGAGAGGGAGTCTTGCTTTGTCGCCGCCCAGGCTGGAGTGCAGTGGCTTGATCTTGTCTCACTGCAACCTCCGCCTCCTGGATTCAAGTGATTCCTGTTTCAGCCTCCGGAGTAGTGGAATTACAGGCATGTGCCACCACACCCAGCTAATTTTTTGGCATTTTTAGTAGAGACGAGGTTTCGCCCTGTTGGCCAGGCTGGTCTTGAACTCCTGACCTCAGGAGATCCGCCCGCCTCGGCCTCCCAAAGTGCTGGGATTGTAAGCGTGAGCCATCGCGCCTGGCACCCCATGACATTTCTAGATCGCATCCTTCGAGACTTAGGGCCCTGGTTCGGAACTCCCTGGCCGGCTCAAAGCTACGCCCCCTGAGGCCCACTCCTGAGCCACCCCCGAGCCCGCCTCTCCCTTTGCGGCCCGCAGCAGGTGCTGTTCCCACTGCCGACGCCTCTGTCCGTGTTCGCGCTGCTGACCGGGCCAGGTTCTGAGCTGCCCTCTGTGTGCATCGGCGTGAGCCCTGGGCGGTCGGGGAAGTCGGTGTTCTTCCACACTGTGCGCTTTGGCGCGCTCTCCTGCTGGCTGGGCGAGATGAGCACCAGTGAGTGGGGCGAAGTCTGGCTGAGGGCGAGGCTGCTGGGTGCGGAGCTTACGTGCCGGAGGGGCGGGGCTGGAGGCGGGGCTTCACTTGGCCTGAGGCACTACCGAAGTGAGAAAGGGCTGGAAGGGCGGGGAAGGGATAATGGCAGGTTTTAGTTAATTGGGGAGATTGATGACGGGGTGGGATCGGGATGGTAGGCAGAGTTTAGCCACTTGCTTGGGAATTGAGGCAGTGGCTAAGGCAGAGCTACTGGCCTTCTGGGGGTGGTGGGGAAAGGGGAATGGGGTGGAGTCAGTCCTTAACGCACACCCCCAAACAGAGCACAAGGGACCAGTGCAGGTGACCCAGGTAGAGGAGGATATGGTGATGGTGTTGATGGACGGTAAGAACCCCCCTTCCTCCCCTTCCTCCCCAGCCCTCCAGCTGAGGTCCCTAGATCTCTGCCTCCGCACTCATACTTCTCACAACCCCCTGAGCCCCTCTCAGCCTTGCCCCTGTTCCCACATAGCTTTCAAACTGAATTTATGGGTCGGTCCTTTAGTGGCTCTCTAAGCCTTGCTCACAGTTCTTAAAACCCTCTCTCTACTCCCGTCCAGGCTCTCTGAAGCTAGTGACCCCGGACGGGACACCAGTCCGGGGACTTCGCACACCTGAGATCCCCATGACAGAAGCAGTGGAGGCCGTGGGTCTGTGCAGGGACGGGACAGCCCAGGATCAGGGGTGGGTGCTCAAGTGATCCCCAAGGGTAACGGGCATTGCTTTCTCCTCAGCTATGGTTGGAGGTCAGCTTCAGGCCTTCTGGAAGCATGGAGTGCAGGTGTGGGCTCTAGGCTCAGATCAGGTAAGCCCCTCCATCCAAGCCCCGCACCCTGTCACCCAGCCTCAGTCATCACATTCATCAGATGGGCTCCGAGAAATCTTGAGTTAGAGTGTGAAGTCCTGGGGGGGAAGAATCTTCCAATTTCAGTTCCGACAGATCCCCTTCTTTGCCCCAGGATTTTTTTAAAAAATACACGTATGTATATATAAATATATTAAATATATATGTGTATGTATATATATTTTATTTATTTATTTTGAGACAGAGTCTTGTTCTATTGCCAGGCTGGAGTGCAGTGATGCAATCCCGGCTCACTGCAGCTTCCATTTTCCTGTTTCAAGCAATTCTCCTGCCTCAGTGTCCCGAGTAGCTGGGATTATAGGCACGCACCACTATGCCCGGCTAATTTTTTGTATTTTTAGTAGAGACGGGGTTTCACCATGCCAGGATGGTCTTGATCTCTTGACCTCATGATCCGTCTGCCTCGGCCTCCTAAAGTGCTGGGATTGCAGGCATGAGCCACTACACCTGGCATATATATATATTTGAGACAGAGTCTCACTCTGTCGCCCAGGCTGGAGTGCAGTGGCATGATCTCGGCTCACTGCAACCTCTGCATCTCACTGTAACTTCTGCCTCCTAAGTGATTCTCGTGCCTCAGCCTCCCAGGTAGCTGGGATTATAGGTACCCACCACCACACCTGACTAATTTTAGTGTTTTTATTTATTTATTTATTTAATTTATTTATTTAATTTTAGTATTTTTAGTAGAGATGGGGTTTCACCATATTGGCCAGGGTGGTCTCGAACTCCTGACCTTGTGATCCACTCGCCTCGACCTCCCAAAGTGCTGGGATTACAGGCATGAGCCACCGCGCCTGGTTCCTTACTCTCTTTAAGAATGATATGTTTGTGGACACAGTGGAGATGTCTTCCAGGCACTGAGACGCACACTTTTTCTCCCTAGCTGCTACAGGAGCTGAGAGACCCTACCCTCACTTTTCGTCTGCTCGGCTTGCCCAGGTATGTTGTGGGGTGGTGGGGAGCAAAAGGACCTGGGAGGGGCTTCTGATGTGAAGAGAGCATTCTGAGGTGTCCCTAGCAAGGTATCTCTAGCCTGGACACGGTGTCAACTGGTCACCCTGCCTCATTCCTGCCCCCTGGAGTCTATTCCCTGCTCTGCAGCCAAGGGAGCATTTTCTTTCTGTTTTCTCACTGTGCTCCCAAGCTGGAGCTCAGTGGTGTGAACACGGTTCACTCAGTATCTGGAACTATAGGCATGTGCCACATGCCCAGCAATTTGTTTAATTATTTGAGATGGAGTTTTGCTCTTGTTGCCCAGGCTACAAAAATTTGCTGCTGCTCCCAATGTAAATGCAGACTTGTAATGAGTGGGAGTCTTCAGCTGGCCCTTTGGGCATTAAAAAAAAAAAATTCAAAAATTAGCCGGGTATGGTGGCACATGCCTATATTCCCAGCTAGTTGGGAGGTTGAGGCATGAGAATCACTTGAATCTGGGAGGTGATGGGAGCCGAGATCACGCCACTACACTCCAGGCTGGGTGGCAGAGCGAGACTCTGTGTAAAAAAAAACAAAACACATTTCAACAGTTGTCCTCGTGATGCCTGTGATAAAATATATATATTTTCTGGTCCAATATCATAGGTTGCATTTAGGAGTCATGTTTCTTTATTATGTAGCCTGGAACAATTATTCCGAGTTATTTTGTCTTTCATGAGCTTGTTTCAAGAGTAAAGGAAAGTTGTTTTCTAGAATGTTCCTTGACTGGTGTTTGAGGTTTCCAGGTTCTGCATTTGGGGCAGCAATACCGCAGAAAGATGCTTCTCTCAGCGCCTCATTTCAGGAAGCCCACGCGATATTAGTTCGTCTTGTTACTGGTGATACTAACTTCGATATTTGGTTAAGGTAGAATGAGCCAGTTCTCTCCACTGTAAAGTTGGGGTTTTTTCCCTTTGTTTTTCTTTTTTATTATTATTATTTTTAAGACAGGGTCTCTCTCTGTCACCCAGGCTGGAGTGCAGTGGTGCAATCATGGCTAACTGCAACCTCGACCTCCTGGGCTCAATCAATCCTCCCACCTCAACCTCCCGGGTACTGGGACCACAGGCACATACCACTATGCCTGGCTTAGTTTTCTGTTTTTTGTAGAGACAGGGTTTCGCCATGTTACTCAGCCTGGTCTGGAACTCCTGGACTCAAGTGATTCACCTGTGTAGGCCTCCTCAAGCACTGGGCTTATAGGCATAGGCCGCCACACCCAGCCTCTGTTTTCATTGTAATAATCTATATCTTTTGAGGGAGATTAAGACTATGTAAATAGTCTGTAAATATGCCATTTCTCATCAGATTTTTCACCCACTAGTTTTGTTGTTTTTTGTTTGTTTTTCTTGTTGTTTTGAGACGGAGTCTCGCTCTGTCAGCCCAGGCTGGAGTGCAGTGGCATGATCTTGCCTCACTGCAACCTCTGCCTCCCAATTTCAAGCAATTCTCCTGCCTCAGCCTCCTGAGTAGCTGGGATTGCAAGCATGTGTCAGCATGCCCTGCTAATTTTTGTATTTGTATTTTTTTTTTTTTTGAGATGGAGTTTCACTCTTGTTACCCAGGCTGGAGTGCAATGGCGCGATCTTGGCTCACTGCAACCTCCGCCTCCCGGGTCCAGGCAATTCTCCTGCCTCAGCCTCCTGAGTGGCTGGGATTACAGGCATGCGCCACCATGCCCAGCTAATTTTTGTATTTTTAGTAGAGACAGGGTTTCACCATGTTGACCAGGATGGTCTCGATCTCTTGACCTCGTGATCCACCCGCCTCGGCCTCCCAAAGTGCTGGGATTACAGGCTTGAGCCACCGTGCCCGGCCTAATTTTTGTATTTTTAGTAGAGGCGGGGGTTTCGCCATGTTGGCCAGGCTGGTCTTGAACTCCTGGTCTCAAGTGATCCTCATGCTCAGCCTCCCAAAGTGCTGGTATTACAGGTGTGATACCAGCCTGGCCCGCACACTAGCTTTAGAATCAATTGATGATTTTTCCCTGAATCTGTTATTGTTAGGTGGTTACTAACAATAAATGGCAATTTTCTGATTGTATCTTTCCTTCTGCATGTATTAGCTGGCATTCTACTCTAGAGAAGAGCAGTGTCTTCTCCATCCCTTCTTTCTTTATACCAGCGTGGTCTCATGCATTTTTATTGTATTCTGTGGGTTACAGTCTATTGCTATCATTATTTATTTATTTATGAGACGGAGTCTGGCTCTGTCGCCCAGGCTGCAGTGCAGTGGCGTGATCTCAGCTCACTGCTAACTCCACCTCCCAGGTTCAAGCAATCCTCCTGCCTCAGCCTCCCATGTAGCTGGGATTACGGGTGCTTACCACCATGCCTGGCTAATTTTTGTGTTTTTATTTATTTGAGATGGAGTCATACTCTATTGCCAGGCTGGAGTGCAGTGGCGTGATCCTGGCTCACTGCAACGTCCGTTTTCTGATTTTAAGGAGTTCTTCTGCCTCAGAGTTCCAAGTAGTTGGGACTACAGGCATACCCCATGCCTGGCTAATTTTTTTTTTTTTTTTTTGAGACAGAGTCTTGCTCTGTCACCAGGCTCGAGTGCAGTGGCACGATCTCGGCTCATTGCAACCTCCGTCTGCTGGATTCAAGCAATTCTTCTGCCTTAGCCTCCCAAGTAGCTGGGACTACAGGGGCGCCACCATGCCCAGCTAATTTTTGTATTTTTTTTTTTTAGTAGAGATGGGGTTTCACATTTGGCCAGGATGGTCTTGATCTCTTGACCGCATGATCCACCTGCCTCGGCCTCCCAAAGCGCTGGGATTACAGGCATGAGCCACCATGCCCAGCCCAATTTTTGTATTTTTTAGTACAGATGGGGTTTCACCATATTGGCAAGGCTGGTCTCGAACTCCTGACCTCAAATGATCCACCTTCCTAGGCCTCCCAAAGTGCCGGGATTAAAAGCATGAGCCACTGCACCCAGCCTTGTCATTATTTATTTTGAGGCATAAATAGTCTCAGATTTAGCCCGTGGGAAGCACTTTAAGTATCCCCTGTGTCCTTTCAATATGCCAGAAGGGTCATTTTAAAATCCAAGTCTGATCGTGTCACTCTTTCCCTGCTTAAAATCCTCCCATGGGCCAGACGCGGTGGCTCACACCTGTAATCCCAGCACTTTGAGAGGCCGAGGAGGGCGGATCACAAGGTCAGGAGTTGGAGACCCTCCTGCCTAACATGGTGAAACTCCAACTCTACTAAAAATACAAAAAATTAGCTGAGCATGGTGGCATGTGCCTGTAATCCCAGCTACTCGGGAGGCTGAGGCAGGAGAATCACTTCAACCTGGGAGGCAGAGGTTGCAGTGAGCCGAGATTGTGCCACTGCACTCCAGCCTGGGTGACAGAAGGAGACCCCCATCTTAAAAAAAAAAATCCTCCTGTGACCTCAAGATAAAGACTCAATCCTGGCCACAGCTCAGAAGGCATGACATCTCCAGCCACATCCCAGCCTTCCTCCCGCCTCAAATGCTTTGCACAGGCTGTTCTCCCCTTTCAGCAAGTTCCCTCCTAATCCTCCTTCAGGCTGTACCGTGCATTCTCTGGGGCAGTCTGGGCTGATCTCCTGGGTTAGGTTTCCTTGCCACACATACCCTCATGTAATTCACTGATTCATGTTGACCTCCTTCTCTAGAATGTGAGCTTCCCAAGGCTGGGAACCACATCTGCTCGTTCACTGCTATAGTTCAGCATGGGGCTGGGACAGTCTCTATTAACTACTGTGTGAATGAATGAAGTAATGAACATACGAACGAATAAATGAACTGACTTCTCCCTTCCTTCCGCAGGCCTGTAGTGGTGGAGACACGCCCAGTGGATGATCCTACTGCTCCCAGCAACCTCTACATCCAGGAATGAGTCCCTAGGGGGGTGTTAGGAGTTAGTCCTTGCACTCCCCTCCCCCATAGGCACACTGGTGGTCATGGCATGTCATCACCTCCCAATAAACGTGACTTTAGCCTCCCTTGTCATCTTGTTTTTCTTGGGGGAAACGTTTCTGGATGCCCACTTCTCCAAAATTTCAACAACCCAACACAATGATACTGGGGGCGTAGCACAGATTTATTTTCTAGTACTAGGTCACCTCTCCCCCAGCTGCCTTAGGGGGAGAGGCTTGGGGACTAAGGGGCTTGCTGTGAGAATAAGGCATTTGGGTTGGGGGTGGAGAGCCAGCTTGGGGGCTGTCTCAGCTAAGCTGGTCCTCGTACTGCTTTCGGAAACAATCACCAGCCGGGAAGAAATCCCAGCATCTCTCTTGGTACATCTTCCAGACATAAGACTCCTAGGATTGGGGGATAGAGAGACTCCATTGGTCACATTTTCAAACCCTTGAGACCTTGAGAAAATATAAATATTTTGAGACAGGGTGTTGCTCTGTTGCCCAGACTGGAGTGCAGTGGGACAATCATAGCTGACTGCAGCCCTCCTGGGCTCCAGCAATCCTCCACCCCCATCTCCAGAGTAGCTGGAACTACAGGTGCACACCACCACCCCTGGGTAATTTTTTAGTAGAGACAGTGTCTTGCCATGTTGCCTAGGCTGTCTTGGACTTCTGGTCTTAAGCAGTTTTCCCACTGTGGCCTCCCAAAGTGCTAGGATTACAGGCATCAGCCAGGACACCTCTCCTGAACCCATTTTTTGAGACAGAGTATCGCTCTGTTGCCTAGGCTGGAGTGCAGTGGTGTGATCTTGGCTCACTGCAACCTGGGCTCACTGCAACCTCTGCCTCCCAGGTTCAAGTGATTCTACAACCTCAGCTTCCTGAGTAGCTGGGATTATAGGCATGCACCACCACGCCCTGCTAATTTTTGTATTTTTAGTAGAGATGGAATTTCACCAGGTTGGCCAGGTTGGTCTCGAACGCCTGACCTCAAGTGATCCACCCGCCTTGGCCTCCCAAAGTGCTGGGATTACAGGCATGAGCCACTGTGCCCAGCCCCAGCCCTAACCCTTGATATTAATAGGAGCATTTTACTGCAACCTGCTGACTGGCCTTATGTTAAAGGGCTCCATGTCCTGTCCATTGTCCTCCCATTAACACCCTCTTACCTGACCTGTGTGTTCTGTCTCATCCTTGTTTATCAAATACATCAGGAAAAACCTGAGGGCAAGAGGACCACAGGAAACAAGTCAGAACCACCCTTACCTTGTTTTATCTTATTTTTTATTTATAGTAGTGAGGATGTCTTGCTATGTTGCATAAGCTGGTCTCAAACTCCTGGCCTCAAGTAATCCTTCCGCTTTGGCCTCTCAAAGTGCTGGGATTACAAACGTGAACCATTGCAGAGGGGGACAACCTTACCTTCTGATTGGCTGGCAGGGAATCACCCACATGTACACCACACCCACTTTTCCTAACTGGCCCAAGCTAAGTACCCCGCCCCTGGCTATCAGCAGCCACGCCCCCACCCTCCTGATTGGCCAGTGTGTCCATGCTCACATGTAATTGGCCAGGTTGTGCTCCTCCAGCGTGTGAGTCTCGAAGCCATGTGGTGTCGTATCAAAGTAGTCGCTGCCGATTCCGCAGATGAAGCACTTGGTCTGTGAGTGGCAAGAGACACGAGAATGGAGGCCCACTTGATCCCCAGAATCCGGTAATCCCTCTGGGTCACCCCCAGACATGACCCACCTCCATATCCTCCTTCACTTGCTCTTGTTGGTCTCGGAGCTCACCAAAAGCGTCGATGATCAGACCTGAGGAGGCAGGATGCAAGTCAGTGCCTGACCTCTGACCTGGTTCAGACTCCTCCTTTTCCAGCTACCTACCTCCGGGCCTTGCCTTCCATCCCCCATCTCCCTAATCTCACCCCTAATTTCGGTTCCTAAGAAGATTAATATTAGGTCTTTACTGGCCAGGCAGGTGGCTCACGCTTGTAATCCCAGTACTTCGGGAGGCCGAGGCTGGCGGATCATCTGAGGTCAGGAGTTCAAGAGCAGCCTGGCCAACATGGTGAAACCCCGTCTCTACTACTAAAAAAAAAAAAATTAGCTGGGTGTGGTGGCACATGCCTGCAGTCCCAGCTACTCGAAAGGCTGAGGCAGGAGAATCACTTGGACCTGAGAGGTGGAGGTTGCACTTAGCCAAGATGGCACCACTGAACTCCAGCCTGGTTGACAGAGGAAGACTCCCTCTAAAAACAAAAAAACAAAACAAACAAAAAAACATATAATATATCTCTACCTCAGGGCTTTATTAAGCACTGATATGAGCCAGACACTGAGCACCTATGAATTGACTTAATCCTGATCACAACCTATGAGGTTAGTACCACTGACATCCTCACTTTGCAGATGGAGAAACTGAGGCCCAGAAAGGTGACTTGCCCAGGGTCTCACCATAGCCAGAGGTAGGGATGGGGTATAAATCCAGGCCGGCTGGATCCAAGGCCACACCCTCAGCCATGGAGCTGCCTCTGAGCGCCCACCCCAGTACTGACCCTGGATGATGGCCAACAGGATGACGATGACGAAGAAGAAGAAGGTGATGTCGAAGACCACCCGGTAGAGCTCATATTCATCACCCGCAGGGTCCTCGATCTCGTCCCCAATGCCTCCTCCAGCCCGGACACCCACGTACATGTGAAACAGGTAACACTGAGGAAGGGAGCACACTGGTCACTCATTCATTCAACATTCACTGAGTACCAGCCAGAGCCCCGGGCAAGGCAGGGCTGAAGACATGGCAACGACTGAGACAGCCCTGGGCTCTGCCCTCGAAGAACTCACATACATGGCATCAGACAGCTAACGACAGCCAGAAATGGTCAGGGCTGTGACAGGGAGGGCACGGGCAGGGGTGTGAGGGCCAAGTTGGGTGGGGGGCACAGGCAGAGGGGTCAGGGCCAGGATAGGAGAGCACGAGTAGAGGAGTGAGCGCTGGGTTGAGTGAGGGGCACAGGCAGAGGGGTAAGGGCTG
The DNA here is from genome assembly GCA_031835075.1 of Saguinus oedipus. NCBI lineage: Eukaryota > Metazoa > Chordata > Mammalia > Primates > Cebidae > Saguinus > Saguinus oedipus. Next base: position 41,508,960 of record CM063187.1, on the reverse strand, counting down.
GGATGGGGAGCGCAGGCAGAGGGGTGAGGGCTGAGATGGGGGGACAGGCAGAGGGGTCAGGGTGGGGTGGCATGGGCAGGGGGTCAGGGCTGGGGTGGGGTCACAGGCAGAGGGGTGAGGGCTGGGATGGGGGCATGGGCAGAGGGGTGAGGGCTGGGATGGGGGCATGGGCAGAGGGGTGAGGGCTGGGATGGGGGCACGGGCAGAGGGGTGAGGGCTGGGGTGGGGGGCACGGGCAGAGGGATCAGGGCTGGGATAGGGGGCATGGGCAGAGGGGTGAGGGCTGGGGTGGGGTCACAGGCAGAGGGGTGAGGGCTGAGATGGGGGCACAGGCAGAGGGGTGTGGGATGGGGTAGGGATGGGGGTGAGGGCTGGGGTGGGGGGGCACGGGCAGAGGGATCAGGGCTGGGATGGGGGGGCATGGGCAGAGGGTGAGGGCTGGGATGGGTTGCACAGGCAGAGGGGTGTGGGCTGGGCTGGGGGGCACAGGCAGAGGGGTGAGGGCTGGGATGGGGGCACAGGCAGAGGGGTGAGGGTTGGGATGGGGGCACAGGCAGAGGGGTGAGGGCTGGGATGGGGGCACAGGCAGAGAGGTGAGGGCTGAGATGGGGGCAGAGGGGTGAGGGCTGGGATGGGGGCACAGGCAGAGGGATCAGGGCTGGGATGGGGGGCATGGGCAGAGGGGTCAGGACTGGGATGGAGGGGCACAGGCGGGGGTGAGGGCTGGGATGGGTTGCACAGGCAGAGGGGTGAGGGCTGGGATGGAGGCACAGGCAGAGGGGTGAGGGCTGGGATGGGGGCACAGGCAGAGGGGTGAGGGCTGGGATGGGTTGCACAGGCAGAGGGGTGAGGGCTGGGGTGGGGGGGCACAGGCAGAGGGGTGAGGGCTGGGATGGGGGGCACGGGCAGAGGGATCAGGGCTGGGATGGGTTGCATGGGCAGAGGGATGTGGGCTGGGATGGGGGGCACGGGCAGAGGGGTGAGGGCTGGGATGGGGGCACAGGCAGAGGGGTGAGGGCTGGGATGGGGGGCACGGGCAGAGGGATCAGGGCTGGGATGGGTTGCACGGGCAGAGGGATGTGGGCTGGGATGGGGGGCACAGGCAGAGGGGTGAGGGCTGGGATGGGGGCACAGGCAGAGGGGTGAGGGCTGGGATGGGGGCACGGGCAGAGGGGTGAGGGCTGGGGTGGGGGCACGGGCAGAGGGGTGAGGGCTGGGGTGGGGGCACGGGCAGAGGGATCAGGGCTGGGATGGGGGCATGGGCAGAGGGGTGAGGGCTGGGATGGGGGCACGGGCAGAGGGGTGAGGGCTGGGATGGGTTGCACAGGCAGAGGGGTGAGGGCTGGGGTGGGGGGGCACAGGCAGAGGGGTGAGGGCTGGGATGAGGGGCATAGGCAGAGGGGTGAGGGCTGGGATGGGGGGCACGGGCCGATGGATCAGGGCTGGGATGGGGGGCATGGGCAGAGGCGTCAGGGCTGGGATGGAGGGGCACAGGCAGGGGGTGAGGACTAGGATGGGTTGCACAGGCAGAGGGGTGAAGGCTGGGATGGGGGGCACAGGCAGAGGGATCAGGGCTGGGATGGGGGGGCACGAACAGAGGGGTGAGGGCTGGGATGGAGGGGCACGGGCAGGGGGTGAGGGCTGGGATGGAGGGGCATGGGCAGGGGGTGAGGGCTGGGATGGGGGACACAGGCAGAGGGGTGAGGGCTGGGGTGGGGGACACAGGCAGAGGGGTGAGGGCTGGGATGGGGGCACAGTGTGACCAGGGGTGAGCTGGGGGAAGCACTGGAAAATTTAACTGCCCACTGGAGGCATCTGATCCAGCCTAGTTGATCAGATGAAGCTTCCTGGAAAAGGAGACAGGTGTGAGCTGAAACCTAAAGGAGGCATTAGGTGGAGGGGTGATGGGAGAGGGTGTTCCCGGCAGAGAAAGCCACATGCGACATCACCACCAGTGAGGAAAGAATGCATCTTGCTGCTGTGAGGAACTGAAAATGCTCAGTGAGGCTGGAAAATAGAGCTCCTGTTCAGGAGAGAAGGGAGAGAGATGAGGCAGGGCCTGGGCACAGGGCTCTGTGGGCCCTGGTCCAGCCCATGGTCGAGGGCTTCCTGGAGGAGGTGGCATTTAAGTGGAAAGGTGAGATGCCAAATGAATGGGGTGTGTGTGTCTGTTGGGCCTGGGTTGGGGAACGGAGAGAACATCAGGTGCAAAGGGCTTGATCAGGAGGAAACATACAGCCCTAGGGGAAGTGAAAGAAGACCAAGCGGCCAGAAAGCAAAAAGCAAGAGGGTCTGTGGTTAGACTCAGGCAGGGCCAGCTCTTCGTGGGCCTGGTAAGCCGTGGTGGTTGATTCGACTTTATCTACAGTGGGATGGGGGCCACAAGAAGGGGTTGAGTTGGAGGAGGGGAGGGAGCACGGTCTACCTGGCATTTGGGCACAACTTTACATCACTTGTTTTTTGTTTTCTGTTTTTTTTTGAGACAGAGCCTTGCTCTGTTGCCCGCCTGGAGTGCAATGCTGTGATCTCAGCTCACTCCAACCTCTGCCTCCCAGGTTCAAGCAATTCTCCTGCCTCAGCCTCCCAAGTAGCTGGGACTACAGGTGTGCGCCACCATGCCCAGCTAATTTTTGTATTTTTAGTAGAGATGGGGTTTCACCATGTTGGCCAGGATGGTCTCAATCTCTTGACCTCATGATTCACCTGCCTCAGCCTCCCAAAATGCTGGGATTACAAGCGTGAGCCACCGTGCCTGGCCGGAAATGATTCTTTTAATGTGGCCTCTGTCTCTAGTAGGTTCATATGAATTTGGGTTATGATCACCATTATTAGAAGAGAAAACATCAATCTGCATTGAACACTGGGTATACCTTAGGTGACACTTTTTTTAAAATCTGAGGCAGGAATCCGAGTTACGGCACCAAAAAAAAAAAAAAAAAGAAAGAAAGAAAGAAAATTGAGACATGGTCTCACTCTGTTACCCAGGCTGGAGTGCAGTGGTGCAATCACAGCTCACTGCAACCTTCAACTCCTGGGTTGAAGCGATCCTCTTGCCTCAGCCTCCCAAAGTGTTGGGATTACAGGCGTGAGTCACTGCGCCTGGCCTGGGTGAAACTTTTAATTATGGGTAATGATGATAGAAGCTAACATCTATGTAATCCTTAGGATGTACCAGGCACTAGTCTAAGTCTTTTAACTCTTTGATAGCCAGAGAGCGCCTATTAGTCTAAAAGCACCTACTATTACACACTCATTTTACAAGTGACGCCCCCAGGGCACAGGGAGAAAGTTGAATAGCCTGACCAAAATCACTCGGCTCATAAGGGCTGAGGCTCGCTCCCTGAGTACCTTGCCAGTAATAGTAGTTTGAAAAGCTCAAATAAGGCTGGGTGTGGTGGCTCAGGCCTGTAATCCCAGCACTTTGGAAGGCCGAGGTGGGTGGATCATTTGAGGTCAGGAGTGTGAGACCAGCCTGGCCAACATGGTGAGATGCCCCCATCTCTACTAAAAATATAAAAATCAACTGGGGGTGGTAATGTGTGACTGTAATCCCAGCTACTCAGGAGGCGGAGGCAGGAGAATCACTTGAACCTGAGAGACAGAGGTTGCAGGGAGCTGAGATCGCACCCATGGTCATCACCAGCTGGGGGCAGGACAGGACCCAGGCAGCTCCACGCTGGGCTTGCCCTCCCTCTGCCCCTGCGCTTGAGCCTGGGTAACAGAATGAGACTCCATCTCAGAAAAACAAAAACAAAACTCAGCTGAAGTAATGCTGAAACAATGGCCAACAGGCGCGGAGCCCTCAAATGCCTGGCACCGTTCAAAGCACCTGACATGCATCAGCTCGCCAAACTGCAGGCACCATTTTCATTTTTTAGAGACAGGGACAGGGTCTCTCTGTCTACCAGGCTGGAGTGTAGTGGTCCATTCATAGCTCAATGCAGCCTCTAACAGTTGGGCCCAAGAGATCCTCCTGCCTTAGCCTCCAGGCGCACAACACAACACCCAGCTAATGTTTAATTTTTTTTATAGAGACAGGGTTTTTTTTTTTTTAAAAAAAGAGAGAAAAAATAAAAAGAAAGAGACAGGGGTTTTTTGCCTTGTTGCCCAGGCTGGTCTCCAACTCCTGGACTCAACTGATCCTCCCGCCTCAGCCTCCCAAGGTGCTGGGATTGGAGGCTGAAGGCACCATGCCCAGCCCGGAGGTAACATTATTAACTCCTTCATCAAATGTGAGAAGGGGGCCGGGTGCGGTGGCTCACACCTGTAATCCCAACACTTTGGGAAGCCGAGGCGGGAGGATCATAAGGTCAGAAGTTTGAGACCAGCCTGGCCAATATGGTGAAACCCCATCTCTACTAAAAATACAAAAATTAGCCGGGTGTGGTGGCGGGTGCCTGTAGTCCAAGCTGCTCGGGAGGATGGGGCAGGAGAACTGCTTGAACCCAGGAGGCGGAGGTTGCAGTGAGACAAGATCGTGCCACTGTACTCCAGCCTGGGCAACAGAGCCAGACTCTGTCTCAAAAAAAAAAAAAAAAAAAAATGCAAGGAGGAAGGGTCCCAGAGCGCTGGGGGAGGGCTCACCGTCATCATGTCATCACACTTCATGTCTGGCTCATCCTCATCCTCGCTCTTGTTGTAGAACTTGCGGAAGAAGTTGAAGGCCACCACGGTGTACAGGTAGACGACCACCGCCAGGAGGCCCACGGTCATCACCAGCTGGGGGCAGGGGGCCGGGTCAGCTCCGCCCTGGGCTTGCCCTCTCCCTGTCCTACCGATTCTGGGTCCTGGCCCCAGTTTCAGCCCCTGTGGCTCTACCTCTCTGCCCCACACTCCCCTGGCTCAGCCCACCTGGCCTTGCCCCTCCTCAGCCCAGCTGCCTGGCCCTCACCCCTCCACCACTCAGTGCCACACTGGTCCCTGCTGGCCCACAGCCCGAAGCCAGGTCCTCCCCATACCTGTTTCCCATTGTGGGTGACAGAGGAGAGGATGGTGCGTAGGGTCTTGACCCCCATGGCGATGTCCAGGAGATGAGCAGCAAAGAAGAAGTTGTTGTAGTGTCCCAAGAGGGACATCACCATATACCAGCCCAGGTACAGGAAGGACTGTGGGCACACAGAGCAGGGGTTGGGGCAGGCAGGGACACACGAGGAGCACTCTGGAGGGTACCGGCCACTTGGGAGTCAGCTGTGCCCTGGGGGTCGGGTGCCAGCTCTGGTTGGGGAGTACATGGAGGATCGGGGCATCCTGGGTGACAAGGCATCCTGGGGGAGATGGGAGCCCCCTGCAGAGGAGAGAATCTGGGAATCCAAGGGCACTCTGAGAGAGTCAAAGGATGTTTTGGGCCGGGTATGGTGGCTCCTGCCTGTTAATCCCAGTGCTTTGGGAGGCTGAGGTAGGAGAATCACTTGAGGTCAGGAGTTCAAGACCAGTCTAGGCAACATAGAAAGACTTCCTCATCTCTTTCTCGGTCTTTTTTTTTTTTTGACATGGAGTCTCTCTCTGTCACCCAGGCTAGAGTGCAATGGCGCAATCTCAGCCCACAGCAACCTCTGCCTCCCGGGTTCAAGAGAAGGAGGCTAAGCCTGCCGTAGCCTCCCGAGTAGCTGGGACCACAGGTGTGCGTCACCACACCCAGTTAATTTTTGTATTTTTGGTACAGATGGGGTTTCACCATGATGGCCAGGTTGGTCTCTAACTGATGGCCTCAGGTGATCTGCCCACCCAGGTCTCCCAACCCAAAGTGCTGGGATTACAGGCCTGAGCCACCACGCCTGGCCACTTTTTGTTTTTTTTAGAGACAGGGTCTTACTCTGCTGCCTGGGCTGAAGTGCAGTGGTGCACACACAGCTCACTGAAACCTCTGCCTCCGGGGTTCAAGCCATCTCCCCACCGCAGCCCGTTAGGTAGCTGGAAGTACAGGTGTGCACCACCACACCTGGCTAATTTTTGTATTGATAGGGTTTCACCGTGTTGCCCAGGCTGGTCTCAAACATTTGAGCTCAAGCAATCTATCTTCGTTGGCCTCCGAAAGTGCTGGGATTACAGGCATGAGCCACTGTGCCTGGCTGCCCAGCTAATTTTATTTTTTTAAGACGGATTCTCATTCTGTTGCCCAGGCTGGAGTACAGTGGCATGATCTCGGCTCACTGCAGCCTCTATCTTCCAGATTCAAGCCATTCTCTTGCTGCAGCCTCCTGAGTAGCTGGGAACACAGGCACCTGCCACCACACCCAGCACTAGGCTTGTCTCCAACTCCTGTCCTGAAGTGATCTGCCCACCTCGGCCTCCTAAAGTGTTGGGACTACAGGCGTGAGCCACCACACCCAGCCCCAGCTAATTTGTAAACTTTTTGTAGAGACAGGATCTCACTATATTGCCCAGGCTGGTCTTGAACTCTGGACTCCAGTGATCCACCAGCCTTGGCCTCTAAAAGTGCCGGGATTACAGGTGTGAGCCATGACACCCAATCCCAGCTATTTTTAAAAATAAAAAAAATAATAAGATGTTTGAGGGGATAAGGAGCCTGTGTGGGTCAAAATGTACCTTAGAGTCACAGGAGTTATTCTGTGGTCAGGAACACCCGGAGTTGGGAACCCTCCTAACGCCTCACCCCTGCAGACCCCCTCCCCAACCTGCGGGCTGCTGCTCACGTTGTCTGTGAAGATGACCCCGAACTTCCAGATCTGGTACTTGACATCGATGGACATGATCCTGTGGGAGGAGATGCCTGAGCGTCAGACCTGTCACCTCCCCAGCATGACCCAGGCCTGTGCAGGGGCGTCCTGGGCTCACCAGGTCAGCAGCCCCGGTGGGGGGTTCGGCTTGCGCTCGTTGTGGGCTGTGATCTCCAGTGTGGCCAGGTCCATTCCCAGTAGCTCTGCAATCCGCTCCCTCCCGTAGATGTCCCCATGTTTGTCCAGGACCTGCACAAGAGAGCGTCAGGCTGTGTAGATAGGGCTGGAGTGCAGGTGTGTGTCATGGCCTGCAAGGGGGTTCTGGGGACACTCTGAGTGAGAAATGGGGGTGCATTTTTTTTGAAAGGGAGTCTCCCTCTGTTGCCCAGGTTAGAGTACACTGTCACCATCTTGGCTCACTGCAACCTCCACCTCCGCCGGGTTCAAGTGATTCTCCTGCCTCAGCCTCCCAAGTAGCTGGGATTACGGGTGCCCACCGTCACACCCAGCTAATTTTTGTACTTTTAGTAGAGACAGGGTTTCACTCTGTTGGCCAGGCTGGTTTCGAACACCTGACCTTGTGATCTGCCCGCCTTGGTCTTCCAAAGTGCTGGGATTACAGGCGTGAGCCATCCCAGGTTTCTGAAACTGTTCCTGGCACACAATAGGTGCTCTGTAAACATGAGTGAATGAATTATGGTAACAGCCAACATAACTAGTGTTTTCCTATATGCCAGATACTGCTCATGTAGTATAATACAACAACCCTGTATGGCCGGATTATCACCCCTCTTTGAGTATGAGGCACAGAAAGGTCAATAAACCAGAATTAGAAAAGCAGGCAACTGACCAGGTGAGGTGGCTCACAGTCTGTAATCCCGGCACTTCGGGAGGCCCAGGCAGGCGGATCACCTGAGGTCAGGAGTTCAAGACCAGTCTTGCCCACATGGTGAAACAAACCTCATCTCTACTAAAAATACAAAAATTAGCCAGGCAGGGTGGTGGGCGCCTGTAATCCCAGCTACTTGGGAGGCTGAGGCAGGAGAATCGCTTGAACTCAGGAGGTGGAGGTTGCAGTGAGCTGAGATCGCGTCACTGCACTCCAGCCTGGGTGACAGAGCAAGTCTCCATCTCAAAGAAAAGAAAAAAGAAAAGCAGGCAATCCGTTCCAGAGTGTTTGTGCTTAAGACGGTATTGCTAACTTCCTCTCTCTCAGCTAGTATTTCTTTTTTTTTGAGATGGAGTCTTACTCTGTCACCGAGGCTGGAGTGCAATGGTGTGATCTTGGCTCACTGCAGCCTCCGCCTCCCGGGTTCAAGCGATTCTCCTGCCTCAGCCTCTCAAGTAGCTGGGATTACAGACACCCAGCTAATTTCTATTTTTAGTAAAGATGGGGTTTTGCCATGTTGTCCCGGCTGGTCTCAAACTCCTGACCTCAAGTGTTCTGCCCACCTCAGCCTCCCAACATGCTGGGATTACAGGCGTGAGCCACTGCACCCAGCCTAAACCAGTTTTTCTTAAGTACTCACTCTGTGTCAGGCGCTATGCTATGCATTTTTATTTTTTGTTATTATTATTATTATTTTTTTTTTTTGAGATGAGGTCTCACTCTGTCACCCAGGCTGGAGTGCAATGGTGCAGTCTCGGCTCGGTGCAGCCTCCACCTCCTAGGTTAACTGATCCTCCCACCTCAGCCTCCTGAGTAGCTGGGACTGCATGTGCCACAACGCCCGGCTAATTTTTTATATTTTTGGTAGACACGGGATTTTGCCATGTTGTCCAGGTTGGTCTCAAACTCCTGAGCTCAAGTGTTCTGCCCACCTAGGCCTCCCAAAGTGCTGGGATTATAGGTGTGAGCCACCACACCTGGCCTGGATGCTCCGCCCTTTCCGTGTACCCATTCAAGAGAGGCACGTGTGCTTACTATGCCCATCTCCCCATGGGGAAACTGAGGTGCTACTCAGAGAGGCAAAACCTCCTGCCCAAGGCCACACACCAAGCAAGTGCTTGGCGGGCCTGTGATGGCCTGGTGGCAGGCAGGGACCCGGTGCATCCATGTCCTCTCACCTTGCGCTTGACAAACTTGTCCCAGTAGTTGCTGGGGAAAGACCTGCCGAGAGAGAGAGAGACAGAGACAGAGACAGAGACAGAGACAGTGATGGGGTGGGGAGGTTAGGGCCAGAGGAACTGGGGCGGGTTGAAACTCCACTGCTTTTTTTTTGAGATGGAGTCTCACTCTGTCACCCAGGCTGGAGAGCAGTGGTGCGATCTTGGCTCACTGTAACCTCTGCCTCCTGGTTCAAGCGATTCTTCTGCCTCAGCCTCCCGAATAGCTGGGATTACAGGCACGTGCCACCACACCCGGCTAACTTTTGTATTTTAGTAGAGATGGGGTTTCACCATGTTGGGCAGGCTGGTCTCACACTCCTGACCTCAAGTGATCCACCCGCCTTGACCTCCAAAAGTGCTGGGATTACAGGTGTGAACCACTGTGCCTGGCTCCGCTGCTTTTCTTATAGGAACCTTGAACAGTGGCGAACCCACTGCCATCTTTGCTGGACCGCTGATGAGGCAGAGAATTTACATTCAGAGCCAGATGTGCAAAAAAGACCTTAGAATGGCACTCCAGTAAAGTGGCTTTGGCACGGTGTTGGGGTTGGGGGGAGTCCAAACCAGCAGCCTGACCCAGTGCCAACGCCAAGGGAAATGCCTGTTTTTTCACACTGATTGATTTCATTTAATTTCATGATTCTGGTCCTTTATTTACCAGTTTTCCAAGTGGCAAATGTATGCCCTAACATCCTCAAATACGGCCAGTGAGTTTTGTTTTTTGAGAAAGTGGAGTGACGATTATGAATTCAGAGATTTGCAATCCTTCGAAGGGCTTCAATTCATTGCCCTTCCAATTCCTATTCATTTTGTTGTGTTTTGTTTTTTGTTCCCCTGCCCAAGACATAAGGTCTTGCTCTGTCACTCAGGCTGAAGGACAGTGGTGTAATTGTAGCTTACTGCAGCCTGGAACTCCTGGGCTCACGTGGTCCTCCTGCCTCAGCCTCCCAAATAGCTAGGACTACATGCATGTGCTATCCGGGCTAGCGTGCCTGGCTAACCTTTTAGTTTTTGGTTTTTCTTGAGATAGAGGTATCCTCATGTTGCCTGTGCTGGTCTTGAACTCCTGGGCACAAGGGATCCTCCTGCCTCAGTGTCCCAGAGTTCTGAGATTACAGGCGTGAGCCACTGAGCACGGTCCCTAAGGCTCTACTGATTTCTTTTCTTTTTGTTTCGTCGTTTGTTTTTTAGATGGAGTCTCACTGTCCCCTGGAGTGCAGAGGTGCAATCTTGGCTCACTGCAACCTCCACCTCCCAGGTTTAAGTCATTCTTGTGCCTCAGCCTCCTGAGTAGCTGGGACTACAGGCGCCCGCCACCATGCCTGGCTAATTTTTGTATTTTTAGTAGAGGTGGGGTTTCAACCACATTGGCCAGGCTGCTCTTGATCTCTGGACCTCAAGTGATCTGCCCACCTTGGTGTCCCAAGTGCTGGGATTACAGGTGTGAGCCACTGCCCCCAACCATGTTTTTTTATTTTGCACTCATTGCATCTGAGTAAGAATCATACCTAGGGACAGGGTTTAAAACATAGGTTCCTGGGCTCACACCCCAGAGTCACTGAGCGGGAACCTCCAGGGCCCCGGTCTAGGAATTTCTGTGCCATCCGCACCCACCCAGACGCTGTAATGCATGGGAAATGTGCCCCTTTTATGGAGAGGAAGACTAAGGCATGGGGGGAATAAGGCAGGGCCTGCAGGGCTCTGCAACCCTAGGGTTTTTTTTCGTTTGTTTTTTTGAGATGGAGTCTGACTCTGTTGTCAGGCTGGAGTGCAGTGGCAGCATCTCAGCTCACTGCAAGCTCCGCCTCCCTGGTCCAAGAGATTCCCCTGCCTTAGCCTCCCGAGTAGCTGGTTCTACAGGAGCATGCCACTGTGCCCGGCTAATTTTTTGTATTTTAGTAGAGATGGGGATTCACCATGGTGGCCAGGCTGGTCTCCAACTCCTGACCTCGTGATCCGCCCCCCCTCAGCCTCCCAAAGTGCTGGGGTTACAAGTGTGAGCCACTGCACTCGGCCTGAAACCCCAGTTTTTTGAGGTCCCGGCTTAGACTGGGTGGAAACCCAGGTCCCCTCCTGCTGCCACCCTGAGGTCAGGGCTGGGTCCTTACGGTGTGTTGAGCACCAGGCGGTCCCACTGCCCCTTCACGTCATCGTCCTCCGGCTGCTCTGTGATGTAGAGGCCGTCAAACTCCAGCTTCCGGGCCAGCTCCTTCTCCCGCTTAAAGATCACCAGGGGCACCTGGATAGTGGGAGGCGGTCACGGGAGGGTATCAGGCACCTTGGTTGGACCACAGCCTCAGGAAAAGCCACAAGATCTTGATGGAGTCTGTGTGTGACCCCACATCAGAAGAGTTTTCCCAGTGATAAGGGTAGAAATGAGGAGGTCCAGGCGGAGGGCTCAGGGCTGGGATAGGGGGCAGAGGCAGAGGGGTCAGGGCTGGGATGGGGGAGGCACAGACAGGGGTATCAGGGCTGGGATGTGGGGGCAGAGATAGAGGGGTGAGCGCTGGGATGGGAGTAGAGATAGAGGGGTGAGGGCTGGGATGGGGGTAGAGATAGAGGGGGTGAGCGCTGGGATGGGGGCAGAGATAGAGGGGTGAGCGCTGGGATGGGGGTAGAGGTAGAGGGGTGAGGGCTGGGATGGGGGTAGAGATAGAGGGGTGAGCGCTGGGATGGGGGCAGAGATAGAGGGGTGAGCGCTGGGATGGGGGTAGAGATAGAGGGGTGAGGGCTGGGATGGGGGGCATAGACAGAGGGGTTGGGGCTGGGATTGGGGAGGCACAGACAGGGGTGTCAGGGCTGTGATGTGGGGGCAGAGATAGAAGGGTTAGGGCCAGGATGTGGGGCAGAGACACAGGGGTCAGTCAGGGCTGGGACTGGGGGGAAGAGGCAGAGGGATCAGGGCCAGGCTGTGAGAACAGGGGAGCTGCAGGAGCCCAGAAGTGGTGCCCGATGCCACCTGGGGCTTCCCAAGGGAGGGAGGTCTGAACTCAGAACTTAAGGATTAATAAAACAGGTACAAGGAGGTGGAAGCAGGGCAAAGCATCGCAGGCAGAGGGAACAGCATGTACAAAAGTTTTAGTACTTGATACTTTAGTGTTCATCCAATAGTAAAGAATCAACAGTGGCCCAGGACCCGGTTCCTCAGCTGTGAGCTGTGTCAGTTCCCAACGTGAGTATTGTCCTTGCTGGAGATCTCAATCCTTTACCTGGTTCCCCAGCTCTCACCCCAAACCCGGGCCCCCTCTGTCCCACCCCCTGTGAGGGCCCCCAGCCCCAGCCAGTGCCCCAACACCCGCCACCCCCACCCCCACCCAGCCAATAAGCCCTTGCCCCAGAACCATGGCCATGGCCCACCTTGAGACAGTTATAGCCAATGATGCAGAGAAAGGCCACCAGTGTGTGCAGGAGACTCAGACACCGCAGGGCGGGCTCCATGTAGCCTGTGCTCTCCTCCAGGAAGTAATACACCATGCTCTCATCCTCATCGCCCTCTGCCTCCTCTCCGGCCCCCAAGCCCCAGCCAGAGCCGCCACCAGAGCCTGCACCTGACACGTCCCCAGCGGCTGAGCCCTCCATGTCATCCTCCCCTGGCGGAGAGTCTGAGACCTGAAATGGGGGCAGAGATCCATCTGTGCGGCTGCCACACCCAGAACCCACTCACAATATTAACAGCCTCCATTCCTGAGATTGGACTGGGGCCATACCAGATACGGTCTCAGTGTGGCTGTCAATCAAGATCGAGGGGTGGGCCCAGGACCCTAGCTAGCAAATCAGACTCTGTCCTGGGAATTAGGCTATTGAACCAAGTGATACAGAACTGAAGACAGAGTTGGTTATCTTGATAGTGGAGCACTAAAGAGACTGCCCACTAATATTAACACTAACAAGAAAATTAGTAGCAGCTACCATTTACACAGCACTTTTTTTTTTATTTTTTTCACACAGTGCTTTTATATGCCAGGTACTAAGTGCCTTAAACATATTCATCTTTTTTTGGAAGGGACAGAGTTTCACTCATTGCCCAATCTCTGCTCACTGCAACCTCTGCCTCCCAGGTTGAAGGATCTTCCTGCCTCAGCCTCCCATGTACCTTGGATTACAGGTGCCCACCCACCATGCCCGGCTAATTTTTTTTTTTTTTTTTTTTTTTTGAGACGGAGTTTTGCTCTTGTTACCCAGACTGGAGTGCAATGGCACGATCTCAGCTCACCGCAACCTCTGCCTTCTGGGTTCAAGCAATTCTCCTGCCTCAGCCTCCCGAGTAGCTGGGACTACGGCGCGCACCACCATGCCCAGCTAATTTTTGTATTTTTAGTAGAGATGGGGTTTCACCTCGTTGACCAGGATGGTCTTGATCTCTTGACCTCGTGATCCACCCGTCTTGGCCTCCCAAAGTGCTGGGATTATAGGCGTGAGCCACCGCGCCCGGCCTCATTTTTTTGTATTTTTAGTAGAGACAGGGTTTCACCATACCTGCCACGCTGGTCTTGAACTCCTGACCTCATGTGATACACCTACTGTGGCCTCCCAAATTGCTGAGATTGTAGGTGTGAGCCACCGCACCTGGCCTCATCCTCTTTCTTTATTATTTGTTGAGACAGAGTTTCACTCTTGTTGCCTAGGCTGGAGTGCAGTGGTACGATCTCACCTCACTGCAACCTCCACCCCTCCTGGAATCAAGTGAGTCTCATTGCCTCAGTCTCCTGAGTAGCTGGGATTACAGGCACACTCCACCATGACCGGCTAATTTTTGTATTTTTAGTAGAGATGGGATTTTACAATGTTGGCCCGGCTGGTCTCGAACTCCCAACCTCAGGTGATCCACCCGCCTCGGCCTCCCTAAGTGCTGGGATTACAGGCGTGAGCCACCGCACCTGGCACCTCATCCTCTTTCAATCCCACAGCTCTAAGAGGTATCCCATTTTACAGGTGAGGCAGTTGGGGCACAAAGGCATTAAGCACCTTGCCTAACCTCATGCGGCCAGTGGGCCCAGAGAGGCCATGCTCCAATCTCTCTAGTCTACCTTACTGCCCTGTTATTTCCACCCCTGGCAAGACCCCAAGGGTCCCTTTGTGCTTCAGGAGGCCTGCTTCTTAGCCCTTTCCTTCCATTCTGTGAGCGGCCCGTTTCTTCCTCCCTGCAAACTTCTGTTTAGCTCACGTGAAAGCAAAGATGCTTAGTGGAATCAGTGGGTATTGCCAAGAGCTGAGGGCCTGGACCCAGATGCACAGAACTGGCCCATGTGGAGCTGAGCCGGGAACTCAGCTCCTGCTCCTGCTCTAGCTCCCACAGGTACTCAGGCATCTGTCCCAGATGGATGCAGGCACCCCCTACTCAACCCCATGGAGGGCGGTCCCAGGATCCAAGTGTCTGGTCTGAACCCTCCTAAGGCCCCTGAGCCCAATGCCTTGTCCCTTCACTGGAGGAACCCAGAAAGCCTGACAGATGCCTCCCATCCCACAGCCTGGATAAGGGCCTGACCCTCCCCACCCTTCAGGACCAGCACCTTATAAAACAGCAAGATGAAGTTGATGGCAAAGGCCAAGAAGAGGGCAAGGAACCTCAGGGTGTAAAAGTTCCGGGACAGGTAGTTCTGAGAGAAAGGAGAGAGAAAGAGAGAGCACTCACAGATCAGCCTCTTCCCCGGAGAACTCATCCCATCATTTACCCACAATCAAAGCACCTGGGCTCCCAACAGCTGTTCTCACAACCTTCTATCTTTCTTTCTTTTCCTTCCTTCCTTCCTTTCTCTCTCTCTTTCTTTCTTTCATCTTTGAGACAGGGTTTCGCTCTGTTGCCCACGCTGGAGTGCAGTGGTGCCATCTCCACTCACTGCAAATGCCACCTCCTGGGTTCAAATTCTCATGCCTCCGCTGGGATTACAGGCATGCACCACCATGCCCAGCTTATTTTTGTATTTTTAGTAGAGACAGGGTTTTCACATTAGCCAGGACGTTCTTGAACTCCTAAGCTCAGGTGATCCACCCACCTCGGCCTCCCAGAGTGCTGGGATTACAAGCCTGAGCTACCGCACCTGCCCCGACCTTCTACTGGGCTAAGAGTTTTATTTGCATAAACTTGTTAAGTTCTCACCACAGCCCTGTGAAGTGGGTACTACTGTTACGCGCACTTTACAGATGAGGAAACTGAGGCTCAGGGAAGCGGTGTCTTGCTCAAAGCAACACAGCCAAGGAGTGGCAGAGCTGGGTTTTGAACACGGTCAGAGTCCAAGCTCCCGGCCTCTTGGCCATGCTGCTTCCTCACTGAGGTCACCCTGTCTGCTTTACACAAGATGGAAGGGAACTTTTTTTTTTGAGTCAAGGTCTCACTGTCACCCAGGCTGGAGTGCAGTGGCGCAATCATAGCTCACTGCAGCCTCAAACTCGTGTGCTCAAGCGATCCTCCCACCTCAGCCTCCTGAATAGCTGGGACCACAGGGATGTGTCACCACACCAGCTAATTAAAAAAAAGCTTTGCCTCCTCTGAGCGCATTGCTTTAGGGTTGCCCTGCTCTGCAAGGAGCAGTAATTAAAAAAAAAAATTTAAAAAAACTATTTTGTAGAGACAGGGGTCTCCCTATGTTGCCCAGGCTTGTCTCAAACTCCTGGGCTCAAGGAATCCTCCCACCTCAGCCTTCCAAAGTACTGGAATTACAGTCATGAGCCCCCTCGCCTGGCTGGGAACATCTTCCATCTCTACCTCTTTCTCTCCACCTTTCCCTCCATCCCTCAATCTTCCCACAAATTCTCAGGGAACCACCATCATTCCACATGATTCCCTCCCTGCCCCTGGCCTCTTTTTTTTTTTTTGAGAGATAGAGCCTTGCTCTGTCGCCCAGGCTGGAGTGCAGTGGCACAATCTCGGCTCACTGCAACTTCTGCCTCTTGGGTTCAAGCAATTCTCTTGCTTCAGCCTCTTGAGTAGCTGGGATTACAGGCATGCACCACTATGTATTGTATTTTTAGTAGAGATGAGATTTCACCATGTTGGCCAGGCTGTTCTCAAACTCCTGATCTCAGGTGATCTGCCCACCTTGGCCTCCCAAAGTGCTGGGATTACAGGCGTGAGCCACCACGCCCAGCCTCCCTTACCACCTCCTATCAGGCCAGGCCTGGACAGGAGACAGGACGGAGGGAGCCTAGGGGCTTGCCTCTAAACACCCACCCTCCTTCCTGGCCTGGATGAGATGAACATTTCCCCAGGCACTGGGAGAGCTCAGACCTCCACAGCAGCACTGGAGCTGGGGTAGGAGCTGAGACTCTAAGGGCTGACAGCCAAGAAACAGGCCACAGTGGGCGGCCTTATTGAATGTAGCTCTGGATAGAGGGTGGAGGTGGAAGTGGGTGGGTGGCCCCCATGAAAAAGGTGTGGAGGTGGGAATAAGGATTGTGAGCAGGAAGGGGACAAGGAACCAAGGGAGGGCCACCTGAAAATGCCACCCTGTCCCCAGGTCTGGGGATGCCTCTGCCCTCTCCCCAGCTAGGGTTTTTCTTGGAGATGAACTTCAACAGGTGAATGCAAGAGCAGGGTGAGCAGGAGAGGTGGGCACCAGAGGTGGGGTTCCCAGAGAGAAGGTTCAGGTGCCCTGGCTGGATCCTCACCAAGAACTTCACCCTCTGCACCTCCAGTTCTCCCCAGAATTCGCCCCCAGCTTCCTCCTTCTTTGGAGGGGGTGGGGGAGGTGCTTGCTTCTTGGAGGGCTCTGGTGGGGGCTCAGGAACTTCTTCCTTCTCCCCATTCTCGGCACTGCAGGGCAGGACAGAGAGAGGTCAGGAGGTGCCTGGGCAGGCAATGCATGAGTTCATTCATTCAGAACCGTTCACCAGGGGCCTGCTCCCACCAGGGGCCTGCTCCGTGCCTGGCTCAGGTTTGGATGGTGCTGTGTAATGGGGTGATGAGATCATCTTAGGACTTGCCCTTATAAGGCTCCAGTCCAATGTGGGAGACAGGCAGTGACAGTGACACCAGGCAGTGACAGCCCAGAGTGGTTGGGGTTGGGATGCAGGAAGCTCAGGGGGTTGTGGCAACCTGGAGGAGACACCTCCTTAGCTTAGGAGGGGGTCAGGTGTCCTGGAGAATGGAAAGGATGAGAAAGACTCAGAGTAGGCATGGAGGCCTGTGTTCCAGGCAGAAGGAATGGCACACAGATAGGCCTGGTGACCAGACGGAGCATTCATTTTTCTATCTTTTTTTTTTTTTTTTTGAGACAGGGTCTTGCTCTGTCACCCAGGCTGGGGTGCAATACTGTGATCAGGGATCATTGCAGCCTCCACCTCTGGGGGTCAAGTGATCCTCCCACCTCAGCCTCCCCATGGCTGGGTCTACAGACGAATACTACCATGCTTGGCTAATTTTTAATTTTTTTTTTAATGTTGCCGGGGCTGGAGCATTTATTTCTTGAGTCTTTCTCTCGGGGCTCCTCCTCTGTGCCTGAGTCTGGGCGGGGTGTTGCTGAGGACACAGGGTGGTCAGAATGGCCTCAGGGCCTGACCTCTGGAGGCTCCTGGTCTAGGAGGGAGGCAGTGATAGGGGCCCCAAGGCCACTCACTCGGCTTTCTCCGGCTCCGGCTCTGGTTCCGGTTTGGGCTCTGACTCTGGCGGGAGTTCCTCCTCCACTCCATCCACCTAGAGGCAGGGCGAGCATCAGGGCTGAGTCCCCACCCTAAGCGCTCCTCAGGGCCGCCCGTCTGCTCTCGTCTCCTTTCTCTCCGATTTCTCCTGGGTAATGGAAGTTTTCCACTTGCCCCCACCAGGAGGAGGCAGATTATGATTCCCATTTTACAGAGGGGAAACTGAGGCTCATCACAAGGGGGGCCCCTTGCCCAAAGCATTGCGCAGGATTGGGCTGACTCCAAGTGCAGCTCTTCTTGTCCCCCAGGGCTTCCCACCTCCTCGATCTCCGAACCCCACCACGGCATTCCCAGCACCAAGGCCCTGAGGATGTTAGGGGACCCTGCCTCCATGGGCGACTTCATTCCCACAACCTGTGTCTCCGAGGGTCTTTCCTAGTGCTCCGGACCCTGTCTCGGGACTTTTTTTTAGTCTTGGTCTTTTCTTTCTTTCTCTTTCTCTGTCTCCCTTCCTTTCTCTCTTTCTTTCTTTTTTTGAGACAGCGCCTCACTCTGTCGCCCACGCTGGAGCGCAGTGACGCGATCTCAGCTCACTGCAATCTCCGTCTCCCGGATTCAAGAGATTCTCCTGTCTCAGCCTCCCGAGTAGCTGGGAATACAGGCATGTGCCACCACTCCCGGCTAATTTTTTTATTTTTAGTAGAGACGGGGTTCCGCCATGTTGGCCAGGCTGGTCTCAAATTCCTGATCTCAGGTGATCGGCCGCCTCGGCCTCCCAAAGTGCCCGGATCACAGGTGTGAGCCACGGTGCGGGGCTTAGTCTTGGTCTTTCTTGTTCTCTAATTTGGTCCCTGGGTTTCTTACTCTCTCGGCTCTCCAGTTATCATTTTCTCTACGTCTTCCGGGATCAGGGCTCTGCCCGGCCCTTTCTCCAGGTCTCCATCTCTGAGTCTCTCTCCCTGTGCGTCTGTGTATCCCTTTGTCTCTGAGCGTCTCTCTTGCCCGGCGCCCGCTCTGTCCTTGTGCGCGTCCTCCGTGGGTGCGCCTTGCGTGTGCCTGCCCCCCTCACCAGTTCTCTCCTCTCAGTGTGTGTCTCCACCCAGCCAGGCTCTCTTCCTCCCTCCCACCCCCCATCTCTCTCCAAAACCCTGAAGCTCCCGCCTGCGCTCTCACCCCCAGCTTCCTCTTGAGGATGGGAGAGCCCTCGGGCGTGGGCGGCTCCGCAGGCGTCGTGTCTCCCATGTCCCCGAGACCACCAGCCCCTTCGGGCCGGAAGGGGCCCCCGTCGGTCACCGCCACCGCCCTGTCGGCGCCGCCCGGCCCGGCCTCGTGCGCCGCCTCCTCCTCGTCCCCGGCGCCCTCCGCTGCGTCTCCCGCGCCCTCGCCTGCACCCTCGCCGTCTGCGTCTCCGCCGGGCCCGGCCGGCTGCTCGCCGTGCACCTCATCGCTGGTGGGGTCGGGCATGCCCGCCAGGAGCTCGGTCACCGTCACCTTCTTGGCGCCCTCCACCAGGCCGCCGCCGAACAGCGAGCGCCACAGCAGGCCCAGCGCGCCCGCCGCCGCCCCCGCGCCTGCGGACCCCGCGCGCGTCACGGCCGCCCAGAGCAGCGTCGCCACCGCGGTGGCCGCCTCGCGGGCCGTGAGCCGCCGTAGCCGCCGCACGCGCCGCCGCAGGCTGCGGTAGCTGAGGCCGCGCAGGGCCCGGCCCGCGGCCGCCGCCACCCGCGCCGTCGCCCCCGCCGCCGCCGTGGCCGCCGTGGCCGCCGCGCCCTCGGGCCCCGCCGCGCCCTCCTCCGCGCCCTCCGCGCCCGCCTCCGCAGCGGCCTCGTCCTCGTCGGTCTCCGGCTCGCCCTCGGGCTCCGAGATCTGCGCGGCGATCTGCATCTCGAAGATGGTGTCCTCGCAGAAGCTCACGAAGAGCTCCATCTTCTCGGCCTCGCCGCCCTCGTTCACCACGTCGAAGATGAACTGGCGCTTGGACTCCTTCACCTGCAGCGCGGGGCGGCGGAGGAAACAGGGGCGCCGTCAGCGGGGGTCGGACAGCAGCGACAGCGCAGTGGCAGCTACTGGGGTCACCGCGGCAGGCGCTGTTCTAAATGCATTGTTGTTTTGTTTTTGAGACAGGGTCAGGCCGGGCGCGGTGGCTCCCGCCTGTAATCCCAGCACTTTGGGAGGCCGTGACGGGCGAATCACTTGAGGTCAGCAGTTTGAGACCAGCCTGGCCAACACGGTGAAACCCCATCTCTACTAAAAATACAAAAATTAGCCGGGTGTGGTGGGCGCCTGTAATCCTAGCTTCTTGGGAGCCTGAGGCAGGACAATCGCTTGAACCTGGGAGGTGGAGGTTGCAGCAAGCCAAGATCACACCACTGTACTCCAGCCTGGGTAACAGAGTGAAACTCCGTCTCCAACAAAACAAACAAAACAAAACAGAAAAGACAAGACAAGATAGGATCTAGCTCAGTCTCCTCCCAGGCTGGAGTGAAGTGGTGCCATCTTGGCCCACTGCAACCTCTGCCCCTGGGGTTCAAGCAATCTCCCTGCCTCAGCCTCCTGAGTAGCTGGGATTACAGGCTCCCACCACCATGCCAGGCTAAATTTTTGTATTTTCCGTAGAGACAGGGTTTTGCCCGTTTGGCCAGACTGGATTTGAACTCCTGGCCTCAAGTGATCTGCCCGCCTCAGCCTTCCAAAGTGCTGAGATTACAGGTGTGAGGCACCATGACTGGCCTGCTAATTTCTAAAAGAAATTTTTTGCAGAGACAGGGTCTGGCTATATTGGTCAGGCTGGTGTCGAACTCCTGGCCTCAAGCAATCCTCTGTCCTTGGACTCCCAAAATACTGGGATTACAGGCAGGAGCCACAGCGCCTGGCCATAGTGTTGTTTTGATTATCAAAAGCAAACCTACAGAGAACAATTTAGAGAGAGCACTCATTTGTAGGTACTCCTGTAAATGCTTCAATAAGGCCAGGCCCTGTACAAGCAGTTTCCATAAAACACATGTAATTGGCCGGGCGCGGTGGCTCATGCCTGTAATCCCAGCACTTTGGGAGGCCGAGATGGGTGGATCATGAGGTCAGGAGATCAAGACCACCCTGGCCAACATGGTGAAACAACGTCTCTACTAAAATATAAAAAATTAGCCATGTGTAGTGGCACACCTGCAGTCCCAGCCACTGGGGAGGCTGAGGCAGGGGAATCACTTGAACCCCCAGGAGGCAGAGGTTGTAGTGAGCCAATATCACATCACGGCACTCCAGTCTGGCGACAGAGCAAGACTCTGACTCAAAAAAAAAAAAAAACCCAAAAAACCAAACTCATTTAATCCTCACAAACAAGCCTAGGGGCCAGTGAGTTTTCTTCCCATTTTACAGATGAGGACATTTTACAGGGAGGCCCAGAAAGTGACACGCCCAGGTGACACAGACGAGGTGGTATGCATAGGATTTGAACTCCCTTCGAGCTGGCTCCAGAACGGATGTGTTATCCTTGAGAGGAGGAGCATAGTGCTTCAACGCAAAGGTTCTGCAGCCAGCCTGCCTGGCCTCAAATCTTGATTCTGCCACTGAGTAGCTGGGTGATTTTGAATTAGCTCTCTGGACTTCTGTTTTCCCCTCTGTAAAGTGGGCATAATAGGACCTACATTATAGGGTTGGTGTGAGGGTTAAATGAGTTAATAGATGGTGCATGGTTAAAACAGTGCCTGGTGCCTAATAAATGCTGTATAGTGGTTAGGCCATGGTGGGTCACACCTGTAATCCCAGCACTTTGGGAGGCCAAGGTGGGTGAATCACCTGAGGTCTGGGGTTGAAGACCAGCCTAGCCAACATGGCGAAACTCTACTGAAAATATAAATGTTAGCTGGACGTGGTGGCACATGCCTGTAATCTCAGCTACTTGGGAGACTAAGACAAGGAGAATCGCTTGAACCTGGGACACAGAGGTTTCAGTAAGCCTAGATCGTGCCATTGCACCCCAGCCTGGGTGACAAGAGCAAAACTCCATCTCAAAAACAAAAGAAAACATGCCATATGGTGTTCCATGTTATTATACTGCCCCACGGGTGTTCTGAAGCCACATGGGCATACGTGCATGCCTGAGGAGCAGGGGAAAGTGGAGTGGGAAGAGGTGAGCAGGAGGAAGCAGGTGTCTGGAGAAATAGCGCTAAGGGAAACAGTGTGCATGTGGGGAGCACGCGGGGGAAGTGTGCAACCACGAGAGGCTCAGTGTGCTCAGTGGGCGTGGGTGCATGGGGCAGGTTGTGAGGGCCTGGGACTTATGGGGGGACAGGAGGAGTATGAGTGTGGGAGGAGCCTACAGTTATGCAGCGCGTGAGTGTGCGAGGCAGACGTGAATGTACGAGGGGGAGCCAAGAGCCCAGAACACGAGGACAGGGCTCCGAGTGGGACATGAGCCCATGTGCATGAGCTGGTGTCCCCTGAGGAGACATATGAAGGGCCCAGTTCTGAACGAGGTGATGGGTGTGCAAGCCTCCTGGGCTATGAGTGGCAGACAATGTGGGGTGTGCAGGAGCACAGGGGAGGTGTGTGCAGGTGTCTGGGGGCATCTCAGAAACCAAAAGCAAGTGTGCGTGCAAGAGAATGAGGTGAGGGTGTGTCAGGGCCGTGTGGGGAGTGAGGGAATGGGGAGGGGAACCATATGCCAGCCAGGTGTGCCAGCTGTGCTGGGGACATGCTGGGACCACATGAGTGTACCCTTGGGGCAAGTGAGTGTGGAAGGGGTGTTCAAGCATTTGTGGGCTGGGCATAGGAGGAGCTGGATAGGGCACATCAGGTTAGAGAGTAGGTCTGGGGGCTCTTGTGGGCGAGCCTGAGGCCGTGGCCCAAGTGTCTGTGGGTGAGCATGGTGGTCCCAGAGCTACAGTAAGGGCAAGTGGGCAGTGAATGAGTGAGGCATGCCAGGGTTCTGGGAAGGCTCACTGGCATTCTCAGGGTGTGTGTGCAAGAGGTGTGTGCCCACGTGTGGGCCCAGAATAAGTGGGGGTACACATCACATGCTAGGACTTCAGAAGGCATCTGGGGGCACACGTGATAACTGGTGAAGGGTGGGTCAGCATGCCAGGGCACCCTGGAGACCCCAAGGCAAGTGTGTCTAAGAGCGAGCATGAGTGGGCCAGGACCAAGAGACAGCATACCGAGTGGGGGCGGCTGGGAGGGTGAGCAAGGGATGTGTCACCATGCGGGTTCAAGGAGGTGAGAATGTGGGTGGGGCTGCATCAGGGCTGTAAGGGCCTGCTAGAGCTCCTAGGGTGCGCGTGCAAGGGGAAGGGATGGTGTGTGAGCAGCCACAGTGAGGACACACCCACCCTGCTTCATACCCAAGGGGTGTGCATCCTCTCGTGGGCCAAGTCCGCAAGAAGTGGCCAGGGGGAGCCAGGGATGGCCAAGGGCACAGCCAGGCAAAAGGGTGGGTGTGGGTTTGCCGGAGCAGGGCAGATAGGCGAGGCACGCACAGTCCGCTGTGGGGTCTGAAAGTGCAAGAAGCGAGCACCCGCATGCCCGAAGCCCGAGGAGGTGAGCATGCACGCGTGCAGGTCCCCTGACCTGGGGCATCTCCCACTGGGCGCGGTTGGTCTCCGAGATCTCGAAGTAGATGCGCTCGATGCGGCGCGAGGCGCCCATGATCTCGATGCGGCCCAGGTAGGGGCGGAAGTACTCGAGGATGCTCTCGGCCAACTCCAGGAAGTTGTGCAGGCGTGGGTCATGCGGCACATGCTCCGACAGGTTGGTCAGCAGCACCGCCACGTTGAAGCCGATGTCGCGGGCTGGCTCCTGGAAGCGGTTGGCGAACTCCTCGCAGTTGATCATCTCGTTCTCGTCTGCTTCGGAGCAGGAAAGCAGGAACTGGATCTCTGGACCACTGAACTGCTTCTGGCTGTCCATGGCCTGGGAGCGGGCAGAGAGGTCAATGGGGTGGCCTGGAGAGCTTCAATTTCCTCTCTCTCTCTTTTTTTTTTAGACAAGGTCTCGCTGTGTCGCCCAGTCTGGAGTGCAGTGATGCAATCACAACTCACCACAGCCTCTACACATCCCCCCTCGCCCTCATCCCGATGCCCGGGCTTAAGTGCCCAGCCTTCAGAGTAGCTGGGACTACAGACACACACCACTACACCTAGCTACTTTTTTTTTTTTTTTTTTTTTTGGTAGAGATAGTGTCTCCCTATGTTACCAATGCTAGTCTTGAATTCCTGGGCTCAAGGGATCCTCCCACCTCAGCCTCACAAAGTGCTGGGATTAAAGGTGTGAGCCACCATGCCCAGCTGAAAGTTGCTTTTTTTGTTTTTTGAGATGGAGTTTCACTCGTCTCCCAGGCTGGAGTGCAGTGGCATGGTCTCAGCTCACTGCAACCTCCACCTCCCAGGTTCAAGCAACTCTCCTGCCTCAGCCTCCTGAGTAGCTGGGATTACAGGTGCTCGACACCATGCCTTGCTAATTTTTTGTATTTTTAGTGAGATAGGGGTTTCATCATGTTGGCTAGGCTGGTCTTGAACTCCTGACCTCAGGTGATCCACCCGCCTCGGCCTCCTAAAGTGGAGGGGTTACAGGCATTGAGACACCGTGCCCGGCCATAAGACTATCTGTTATCATGCTGATGGAAATGTAGGTTGCTTCCAGATTTTTTTTTTTCCTGAGACAGGGTCTCACTCTTCACCCAGGCTGGAGAGCAGTGTCACAATCTCAGCTCATTACAGCCTCCACCTCCCAGGGTCAAGTGAGTCTCGTGCCTCAGCCTCCTGAGTACCTGGGACTACAGGTGCATGCCACTGCGCCTGGCAAAGTTTTTCTGTAGACAGGGGGTTTTGCCATGTTGCCCAGGCTGGTCCCAAACTCCTGAGCTCAGGTGATTTACCTACCCTCTTCCACCTCCCAAAGTGCTGGGATTACAGACATAAATCACCAGGTTCACCTACAGATTTTTTAACTTTACAGACAACATGTTCCTTGAACATTCTTGTGCTGATTGCCCATGAATTTTTGCAGGAGGTTCTCTAGAGTAGCATTAAATGTCCCTTTTTTTTCTTTAGTAAAAGGCAAAAGATTTATATGATTTGAAGAGAAACCAGAATATGTTAATGTACTTTTTTTTTTTTTTGGAGATGGAGTCTCACTCTGTCGCCCAGGCTGGAGTGCAGTGATGTGATCTCCACTCACTGCAACCTCCACCTCCCGGGTTCAGGTGATTCTCCTGCCTCAGCCTCCCGAGTAGCTGGGATTACAGGTGCGTGCCACCACACCCGGCTAATGTTTTTTGTATTTTTAGTGGAGATGCGGTTTCTCCATATTGGTTAGGCTGGTCTCGAACTCCTGACCTCAGGTGATCCGCCCACCTCAGCCTCCCAAAGTGCTAGGATTACAGGCGTGAGCCACTGTGCCCAGCTCGTTAAATGTTCTTGACTGCACTTACAGTAAGAATACATTTTACAATGTGACTCAAAAAAAAAAAGGCCAGGCACAGTGGCTCACACCTTTAATCCCAGTACTCTGGGAGGCTGAGGTGGGCAGATCACCTGAGGTCAGGAGTTTGAGACCAGCCTGACCAACATGGAGAAACCCCATCTCTACTAAAAATACAAAACGAGTAGACAAGAAAACCAATCTCCTAGTTGGCTAAAAAAGAAAAAATAAAAATAAAGTTAGCCAGGCGTGGTAGCGCATGCCTGTAATCCCAGCTACTTGGAAGGCTGAAGCAGGAGAATCTCTTGAACCAGGGAGGTGGAGGTTGCGGTGAGCCGAGATCGCGCCATTACACTCCAGCTTTGGCGATAGAGTGAAACTCCATCTCAAAAAAAGAAAAGGTTTCATGACACAATTCTGACTTTTGCTGTGCAGCACACTCTGCAATGTTCTGTTTTATTTCTAAAGATGCTGGTCACAAGTTACGTGTTGCTAAATTAATTTCATTACCTACAGATGGGCTGCAATATGCAGTGTGAGAATTGTTGCTCTGGGGTATGAACAGAGCAAAACTTTCTGGCTCTCAAAACTACTTTGTAAAAACCCCAGAACTTTGCAAAATGCTTTCTAAATGAGTAAGATGCTTTGCAAATCATGAAGTGCTCTAGAAACCACAGAGCATGGAGACATCATCACACCGGAACTCCTCACCTTCTGCCCTTGCCTCGTTGGCCTGTCTCCCCCTCTATCACAAGCAGGGTGATAGTGTCTGTCTCAAAAACCCACCTCAGACTGGGCCTAGTGGCTCATGCCTGTAATGCCAGCACTTTGGGAGGTCAAAGCAGGCAAATCACCCGAGGTCAGGAGTTCGAGACCAGCCTGGACAACATGGTGAAATGTTGTCTCTACTAAAAATACAAAAATTAGGGTGGCAGGTGCCTGTCATCCCAGCTACTTTGGAGGCTGAGACAGGAGAATGGCTTGAACCTGGGAGGTGGAGGTTGCAATGAGCTGAGATTTTGCCACTGCACTCCAGCCTGGGCAACAAGGGTAAGACCCTGTCTCAAAAAAAAAAAAAAAGAAAAGAAAAAAGAAAAATAAGAAAAAAAAGCCCACCTCTCCACAGGGACCTGGGACATTGTCACCTCCATTCACTCCTAGACTCTGCTCTTGTGATTTGCTGATCTCCCTTTGCATCATTCATTTGCCCATCCCTTTCATTCATTCATTCATTTAGCACCTGGCCATAATAAATCTAAAAAATGATCAGTTTTCAACATTTTTTTCACAGTAAGTCTCTCATTGGATAGTGCTGTCCTAGTCGTAGAGTTTCCCATAGTCTGGACCTAATGTGTTTTTATGGTGTCATTTCCTGTGTGCCTTTATCCCCCATGTTTCCTGCTAAGTGGGACTTGTTGGAGAAGTTCAAGCAGATTCAGGTTTGGGTGTGAGGAGGTTTTTTGGCCAGAATCTTCCTATGTGGGGCTGTTTACCTCCACCAGGAGGCACCTCCTTTCGAGATGCCAGCAGCTGTTTCTGCTCAATGCCCAGACGCAGCCATTCATTAGTGATTGCAAAATGGTGATAGTCTCATTTCTTTTTCTTTTTTTGAGACGGATGGAATCTCACTCTGTCACCCAGGCTGGAGTGCAGTGGCACACTCTTGGTTCACTGTAACCTCCGCCTCCCGGGTTCAAGTGATTCTGCCTCAGCCTCCCAAGTAGCTGGGATTACAGGCACCCACCATCATGCCTGGTTAATTTCTGTATTTTTACTAGAGATGGGGTTTCACCATGTTGGTCAGGCTGGTCTTGAACTCCTGACTTCAGGTGATCCACCCACCTCAGCCTCCCAAAGTGCTGGGATTCCAGGCATGAGCCACCGTGCCCAGCCTCTTAGTTTCCATGATGCTTCCTTAACTTGACAAATGAGTGTGAGTGCCTACTGTGTGTCAGGCGCTGCCCTAGCCCTGAAGGTACAGCAGTGAACAAGACAGAGAGCCCACTGTGGGAGCTGACAGTCCAGTGGGAAGGGGCAGATGCAAATAACGAAATATACAAAGTAATTGCATGTTATAATCTGTGGTCTGAAGGGCGTGGGAGTGAGTAGGCTGTGGTGAGCCCTGTGAACTGGCTGGTGGAGGATGGCCTTCTGCAGGAGGGGACAGTGAAGCTGAGAGTTGAAAGATACCATATGAATCAGGGAAACTGTGGTGTCCAAGGCAAAGGGGAGAGCAAATGGAAAGGCTGAAAAATGGGAACAAGAGGGACAGAGAGCAGCCTGGGCAACATGGCGAAACCCCATCCCTAGAAAAAATACAAAAATTAGCCAGGCATGGTGGCGCATGCCTGAAGTCCCAGCTACTTGGGAGGCTGAGGCAGGAGAATCAGTTGAACCCGGGAAGGGGAGCCTGCTCTGAGCCAAGATCGCGCCATTGCATTCCAGCCTGGGCGACAAGAGCAAAATTCTGTCTCAAAAAATAAATACGTAAAATAAAAATACAAAAATTAGCTGGGCATGGTGGCGCATGCCTGTAATCCCAGCACTTTGGGTGGCTGAGGAGGGTGGACTGCTTGAGCACAGGAGTTTGAGACCAGCCTGGGCAACATGGGGAGACCCCAACTCTAAAAATAAATAAGTAAATAAATAAGACTGATTCCATGTTGAAATAATATCTTGAATGTACTAGATTATATATAGTGTTTCATCTTACTTTTTCTTTTTTTTTAGATGGAGTCTCACACTGTTGCCAGGTTGGAGTGCAGTGGCTTGATCTCGGCTCATTGCAACCTCTGCCTCCCGGGTTCAAGCAATTCTCCTGCCTCAGCCTCCCAAGCAGCTGAGATTACAGATGCCCACCACTACACCTGGCTAATTTTTTTGTATTTTTAGTAGAGATGGGGTTTCACTATTTTGGCCAGGCTGTTCTCAAACTTCTGACCTCGTGATCCACCCACATTGGCCTCCCAAAGTGCTGGGATTACAGGTGTGAGCCACCGCGCCTGGCCTCATCTTACTTTCTTTTTGAGACGGGGTCTTGCTCTGTTGCCCAGGTTGAAGTGGAGTGTGGTGGTGTGTTCAGGACTCACTGCAACCTCAACGCCTCAGTCCTCCCACCTCAGCCTCCCAAGTAGCTGGGATTACAGGTATGTGCCACCACACTCGGCTAATTTTTTGTATTTTTAGTAGAGACAGGGCTTTGCCATGTTGCCCAGGCTTTTCTTGAACACGTGGGCTCAAGCAATCCACCCTCTTGGACCTCCCAAAGTGCTGGGATTACAGGCGTGAGCCACCGTGTCCGGCCAAGACCACATTTGATGACACCATTTATATGCAGTGTTCAGAACAGACAAATCTATAGAGGCAGAAAGTAGACCAGTGGTTCCCAGGGGCTGGGGCGGGGGAAATGGGAAGTGACTGCTGACGGGCCTGGGGTTCCTTTGCGGGGCGATTAAAATGTTCTACAATTAGATTGCAGCGATGGCTTCACAATTCTGTGAACACACTATAAATAGCTGAACCGTACATTTTAAATGGGTGGACTTTACGTATGTACATTCTATTTCAATAAAGACGTTTGAAAAAGGGAGTGTTTTGGCTGGGCACGGTGGCTCACGCCTATAATCCCAGCACTTTGGGAGGCCGAGGCGGGTGGATCACGAGGTCAAGAGATCGAGACCATCCTGGTCAACATGGTGAAACCCTGTCTCTACTAAAAATACAAAAAATTAGCTGGGCATGGTGGTGCACGCCTGTAGTCCCAGCTACTCTGGAGGCTGAGGCAGGAGAATTGCTTGAACCCAGGAGATGAAGGTTGTGGTGAGCCGAGATCGCACCATTGCACCATTCCCATTCCCAGCCTGGGAAACAAGAGCAAAACTCTGTCTCAAAAAAAAAAAAAAAAAAGGCAGTGGTTTAGATAAGAGACAAATTAAAAAACATTTGCTGATAGGAAAACAATAAAGAATAACCTCAAGACTGTTGACTGACTAGGAATAAATCAGTAGCCTAAAATTTGGTTTCAGTTGTGTGAGGCGGCTCATGCCTGTAATCCCAGCACTTTGGGATGCTGAGGCAGGAGGATCCCGTGAACCCAGGAGTTCAAGACCAGCCTTGGCAACATAGGGAGACCTCATCTCTGTTAATATAATTAAAAATTTAAATAAATACATAAAATGTGGTTTCCAACACCAGAAAGCACTTTCCAAACTATAGTTGATGTTTTGAAATCTGCAAAATACTTCATCAGTGAAGATGTGCTTTTTAAACTGTCATGAACTCTGCCAACCATGAAGACCGTGGGAAATTATAAAACAATGCTACTTTTTTCGGGGGACGGGGGGCGGGGATAGAATTTCGCTCTGTCACCCAGGCTGGAGTGCACTGGTGCAATCTCAGCTCACTGTAACTTCTGCCTCCTGGGTTCAAGCGATTCTCCTGCCTCAGCCTCCGGAGTAGCTGGTATTACAGATGCACGCCACCATGCCCGGCTAATTTTTGTATTTTGTAGTAGAGATGGGGTTTCACCATGTTGAACAAGCTGGTCTCGAACTCCTGACCTCAAGTGATCCACTCACCTTGGCCTCCCAAAGTTCTGGGATTACAGGCATGAGCCACCGAGCCTGGCCACAATGCTACATTTTTTAAATGCAAATTTTCATATGAATGGAAATGCAGGGAAAAAAACATCTGGACTTTGGGAGGCCGAGGTGACTGGATCTCCTGAGGTCAGGAATTCAAGACCAGCCTGGCCAACAAGGTGAAACCCCGTCTCTACTGAACACACAAAAAATTAGCTGGGCATGGTGGCAGGTGCCTGTAATCCCAACTACTTGGGAGGCTGAGGCAGGAGAATTGCTTGAACCCGCGAGGTGGAGGTTGCAGTGAGCCCAGATATGCCACTGCACCCCAGCCTGGGCGACAGAGCCAGACTCCATTTCAAAACAACAACAACAATAAAAATCATTTGGAGAGGTGGGAAGAGAACAGGATTGGGGATTGGGACAAAAGGTGACCTCAACAGTAGTTCTAAGTTGTTTTTTCTTTGTTTTTTTTTTTTTTTTTTTTTTTTTTTAATTTCAGACGGAGTCTTACTCTGTTGCCCAGGCTACAGTGCAGTGGCGTGATCTCGACTCACTGCAACCTCCACCTCCTGGGTTCAAGCAATTCTCCTGCCTGAGCCTCCCGAGTAGCTGGGACTACAGGTGCACGCCACCACGCCCGGCTAATTTTGTAATTTTTTTAGTAGAGACAGGGTTTCACCATAGTAGCCAGACTGATCTCAAACTCCTGACCTCATGATCTGTCCACCTCAGCCTCCCAAAGTGCTGGGATTACAGGTGTGAGTCACTTTGCCCGGCTGTTTTTTGTTTTTTTTACAAGAGATATACATTCCTGTTAAGTTCATATTATCTATTTAGTTAAAAAATGTTTAAGTCACGGTCTCATTCTGTCACCTAGGCTGCAGGGCAGTGGCAGGATTATGACTCACTGCAGCCTCCACCTCCCTGGCTCAAGTGATCCTCCAGCCTCAGCCTCCCAAATAGCTGGAACTACAGGCATGTACCACGCCTGGCTAATTTTTTAAGTTTTTGTAGAGACAAGGTCTTGCTATGTTGCCCAGGCTATAGTTAAAAATTAATAAAATATTTAAAATTATTTTATACATAAAAATAAAATTGTCTGCATGGCCAAAATAGTACTGTAAAACAAGTCAAAAGACAAACGATGAACTAGAAAAAGTAGGCAACTCTTGGCTGGGCGCAGTGGCTCACGCCTGTAATCCGAGCACTTTCGGAGGCCGAGGTGAGCGGACCACCTGAGGTCAGGAGTTTGAGACCAGCCTGGCAGACATGGTGAAACGCTGTCTTTACTAAAAATACAAAAATACCCAGGCATGGTGGTGGGCACCTGTAATCCCAGCTACTTGGGAGGCTAAGGCAGGAAGAATGGCCTGAACCCGAGAGGTGGAGGTTGCAGTGAGCCGAGATCACGCCATTGTACTCCAGCCTGCATGACAGAGTGAGACTATGTCTCAAAAAAAAAAAAAAAAAAAGGAAAAAATGTGGCCGGGCACGGTGGCTCACGCCTATAATCCCAGCACTTTGGGAGGCCGAGGCGGGTGGATCACGAGGTCAAGAGATCGAGACCATCCTGGTCAACATGGTGAAAACCCATCTCTACTAAAAATACAAAAAATTAGCTGGGCATGGTGGTGCGTGCCTGTAATCCCAGCTACTCGGGAGGCTGAGGCAGGAGAATTGCTTGAACCTAGAAGGTGGAGGTTGTGGTGAGCCGAGATCGCGCCATTGCACTCTAGCCTGGGTAACGAGCGAAAACTCCGTCTCAAAAAAAATAATAATCATAATAAAAATAAAAATTAAAAAAGGAAAAAATAGGCAACTCTTATCATAAAGTTCTATCAGCCTAATATATAAAGTGCCTCTAGAAATTAAGAAGAAAAATACTAACATCCTAATGGAAATAAGCCAAGGATATGGTAAGTTCACAGAACAAGTAATACAAAAGATATAACACAAAAAGCTGCTTAACTTCACACATAATATGAGAAATGTAAATTAAAACTACACTGTAGGCTGGGCGTGGGGGCTCACCCCTGTAATCCCAGCACTTTGGGAGGCTGAGGTGGGCAGATCACTTAAGCTCAGGAGTTTGAGACCAGCCTGGCCAACATGGCAAAAACCCATCTCTACTAAAAATACAAAAATTAGCTAGGCATAGTGGCCCATGCCTGTAATCCCAGCTCCTTGGGAGGCTGAGGCAGGAGAATCGCTTCAACTCATGAGGCAGAGGTTGCAGTTAGCCGAGATCTCACCACTGACCTCCACTTTGGGCAACAG
The DNA here is from genome assembly GCA_031835075.1 of Saguinus oedipus. Taxonomy (NCBI): domain Eukaryota; kingdom Metazoa; phylum Chordata; class Mammalia; order Primates; family Cebidae; genus Saguinus; species Saguinus oedipus. The sequence goes on along the minus strand of CM063187.1, from coordinate 41,477,324 downwards.
AGCAAGACTCTGTCTCAAAAAAAAATAAATAAATTAAAACATTGAGACTGCACTGCAATACCATTTTTCACCTATCAGATTGGCAAAAATCCAAAGATTTGACAGTGTGGTCTGGTGGCGAGGCTGTGGGGAGACAGGCACGTTGATGTGTTATTCATGAGAAAGAAAAATGGAGGGCAGTGTCTGTCCAGATGACAAATGCGTTTACCCTCTAACCCACCTATCCCACTTCGGGAAGTTTATCCTCTGAGATGAACCACACATGAGCTACAGAATGTTGTATAACAAGAGTAATTGTTATAGCCAGCATTGCTGTAGGCCCAAATACTACAGCCTTCCTTAGCACATGTCCCTCCATCTGCTGGAACTCTGCAGTAATACATGTACAAACCTAAAATGTCTGTGCTATAAATGACACCTTTGTGCAGTGCACAACTTGTACAACTATCCATGGCAGGCCTGACTGCAGCATGGGTTGTAGTAGTAAAACACTGGGAATAAAGCCAGTGTCCATTAACAAGGAATAGCAAATAAACCATAATATACACACAGAGTGGAATATTGGACACCAGTAAAAAAGAATGATGAAGCTTCCTATGTCTCCAGGATAGGTTGTGAAATAATACAGACCAGTGATATTATACCTACTATATACAAAATGAGAAAAACAAGAATATCTGTTTGTCTTTACATTTAAAAAATGATGGAAGGTCCAGTCTAGTGCCTTTGGTGCAAAAACAGAAAAAAAATGATGGAAGGGGCTGGGTGTGGTGGCTCACACCTGTAATCCCAGCACTTTGGGTGGCTGAGGTGGGTGGATCAACTGAGGTCAGAAGTGCGACACCAGCCTGACCAATATGGAGAAACCCTGTCTCTATTAAAAATACAAAATTAGCCGGGTGTAGCGGTGCATGCCTGTAATCCCAGCTAGTTGGGAGGCTGAGGCAGCAGAATCACTTCAACCCAGGGGGCAGAGGTTGCAGTGAGCCGAGAACCAGCCATTGCACTCCAGCCTGGGCAACAAGAGTGAAACTCCGTCTCAAAAAAAAAAAAAAAGATGGAAGGATACAAAAGAAACTAAGGAAAGGGCTTCCCCACGTGGTAGGTTGTGCTACATGACATCATCATGGCTCACTATAGCCTTGACCTTCTGGGCTCAAAGGATCCTCCCAGCTCAGCCTCCCGAGGAGCTAGGTCTACAGGTGCACACCTCCACATCCAGCTAATTTTTTGATTTTTTTGTAGTGATAGGGTCTTGCTATGGTGTCCAGGCTGGTCTTGAACTCCTGGCCTCAAGCAATCCTCCTACCTTGGCCTTCTAAAGTGCTGGAGGTACAGGTGTGAGCCACAGAACCTGTCTATATTTAGACTTTTTTTTTTTCTTTGAGTTGGAGTCATACTCTGTTGCCCAGCTGGAGTGCAGTGGTGCAATCTGGGCTCACTGCAACCTCTGCCTCCCAGGCTCAAGCTATTCTCCTGCCTCAGCTTCCTGAGTAGCTGGGATTACAGGCACCCGCCACCATGCTCAGCTAATTCTTATATTTTTAGTAGAGACAGGTGTGTTCACCATGTTGACCAGGCTGGTCTTGAACTCCTGACCTCAAGTGATCTGCCTGCCTCAGCCTCCCAAAGTGTTGGGATTACAGGCATGAGCCACCGTGCCCAGCCCATATTTTGATGTTTAAAATTGTGAATAATTCTATATTCAAAAAATAAAATGACCGCACTTTTCCCAGTTGCAGATTGTAACTGTGTGTAAAAGATGTGAGCTGTAAAATGTCAGGTATGTGACATTAAACCCTGCGATCTGTGCAGCCCCAGTCAGGAGAGATCATTACTCATTTTCAGTTATGAATCATGGGTATTGTAGCTCCTGCAAATGCTTTTTGCTTTTCTTGTAGCCACCCCAGACTCTGTCCCTAAACCTCCCAGGCCCAAGAATAGGGCTAAGACTCCCAGCCAGGGCCCAGCCCACAGGCAGTGGTCACTGACTGTTGATTAGACCAGATCAACGGATGAATCTGGAGGCAGTGTACTCTGGGGCCAGACTGCCTGAGGTCTGACCCCGGCTTTGTCACTTATTAGCTGGGTGACCCTAAGCATGTCAGTTCATCTCCCGTGCCTCAGTTTCCACATCCATAAAATGGGAATAAAAAGCAGTCCTGCTGGGCACAGTGGCTCATGCTAGTAATCTCAGCCCTTTGGGAGCCTGAGGTGGGCAGATTGCTTCGGTCCTGGAGTTCAAGACCAGCTAGGGCACCATGTGAAACCCTGTCTCTTAAAAACACACACACACACACACACACACACACACACACAATTAGCCAGGTGTGGTGACACACACCTGGGAGTCCCAGTTACCTGACAGCTAAGGTAGGCGGGCCACCTGCGCCTGGGAGGCGGAGGCTACAGTGGGTCGTGATCACGCCACTGCACTCCAGCCTGGAAGACAGAGCAAGACCCTGGTCTCAGAAAAGCAAAACAAACAGAAACGCAGTCCTCACCATGCAGGGCTGCTGTAAGGACTCAGGGAGCGAATTCATTTATACACAGGGCACAGAGTAAGGGTGTGATAACTATGAGCTCTTCATGAAGGTGGAGGGCTCTGGCACAGTGACAGGTAAGAGGCTACAAGGGACTGGGTGGGAGGCAGGGTCCCAGGGATGGGAGGCTCAGGCCCAGGGAAGCGGGCGTTGCCCCTCAGAGTGGGGGAGGGGAAGGAAAAGGCAGACAGTGACGAAGGCTGCCAAGACGGCCAGAAGGCAGAGTCGGAGGCAAAGAGGTCACTGATGATCTTGGTCAGAGGAGTTTCGGCAAGTCACGAATCACGGAAGGGGTGGGAGGTGAGAACGGAGTGATCAAGGGCAGAAGACACTTGCAAGACATTGGCTGAGATGCAGAGAGACACAGGGAGTCTCGGGGGACAACTGGGAGGCACAGGGCACTTTTTCACTCAGGGAACCCTGAGTTCACCTAAGTGCAGATGGCCAGTAACAGCTGCAGCTCATAGAATAGGAAGCCATGAGTCTGCCCTGACGTCAATGAATGGATGAAGGAGGAAATGACATGCATGAGAAGGAAAACTCTTTCTTACAGTAAACTCATTACAGTGCCTAATGATGCTAAATCGTATGGTGAAATTAGAAAACCACCATTTGGCCAGGCGCAGTGGCTCACACCTGTAATCCCAGCACTTTGGGAGGCCGAGGCGGGTGGATCACGAGGTCAAGAGATCGAGACCATCCTGGTCAACATGGTGAAACCCCATCTCTACTAAAAATACAAAAAATTAGCTGGGCATGGTGGCGTATGCCTGTAGTCCCAGCTACTCAGGAGGCTGAGGCAGGATAATTGCCTGAACCCAGGAGGCGGAGGTTGCAGTGAGCCGAGATCGCGCCATTGCACTCCAGCCTGGGTAACAAGAGCGAAACTCCGTCTCAAAAAAAAAAAAAAAAGAAAAGAAAACCACCATTTGTCAGCTGTTACAGGAAAAACTGTTTCAGGGAGGAGTCATCCATGGATGCTGACCTAGAGTGAGCAGGGTACTCACACAGCCTCAAACGATGTCCTCACAAGACACTTACTGATTGCAAAGGAAAGGACAGTCACTTCATCATGGAGTCCCTGGTGAACACCATGTTAGCCAAGCCACCCAAGTTAACAACGAAGTAATGAGTGCAGTTGGCCAGGTGCAGTGACTCACACCTGTAGTCCCAGCACTTTGGGAGGCTGAGGCAGGAGGATCAAGCGGGTCAAGGCTGCCGTGAGCTAGGACTGTTCCATTGCACCGTAGCTGGGCAATAGAGCAAGACCCTGACTCTAAAAACAAACACGTAAGTAAATAAACAGTAATGGGAAGAAACCCCATGTGCCTCCTGAGAAGTAACGTGAGGACATATTACTTCTCTGGTATTCCTGCAAAAGAGGCGTAACCCTAGTCTAATAATGAGGAAAGCTCAGACAAGCCCCTACTGAACTACACTTTACAAAACAGCTTGCCTGTGATCTTCAAACGTGTCAGGAAAGATAAAGAGACTCAGGCGCAATTCCAGACTGAAGGAGGAACTGACAAAATACCTAAATGTGATCCCCGGTTCTGGGTAGGCAAAGAAAAGACATTGATGAAAGAAATTTCTCCAACAAGGGAAACTGAATACCCTCTGGGATTAGATAGCTACCTTGTGTCAATGTTAATTTCCTGATTTGCATAATTGTCCTGTGGTTAGGTAAGAGAATGAATTTGTTCTCAGGAGATACACACTGAAGTGTTTAAAAGTAAAGGGAAATTGGCCAGGCCAGGTGGATCACGCTATTAATCCCAGCACTTTGGGAGGCTGAGGCAGTCTGATCACTTGAGGCCAGGAGTTCAGAACCGGCCTGGCCAACTTGGTGAAATTCTATCTCTACTAAAAATAAAAATAAAAATAAAAATAATTAGCCAGGTATGGTGGCGGGCGCCTGTAATCCGAACTACTCGGGAGGCTGAGGCAGGAGAATCACTTGAACCCAGGAGGCGGAGGTTGCACTGAGCCAAGATCGTGTCGTCACTGCACTCCAGCCTGGCCAACTCTGAAGAAAAAAAAAGAAAAAGAAAAGAGAAAAGAAAAAAGTGAAGTAAAGGGAAATCGTGATGGAGTAAATCACGAGACAACCTTGGGACAACCTACGTGAAGGGTGTTCAGAAATTCTATGTGCTACTCTGGCAACTTCTCTATAAACCTGAGTTATTTCAAAATAAAAAGTTAGCAAAATGGTGACAGTAAAGATGAGGCAGTAATAAAAGTAGCCAATATCCCTTGAGCACTCGCCATGTTCCAGGTACTGCCCACACTGCCCATCCTCACAATAGCTCATTGTTTTATTTTATTTATTTATTTATTTATTTTTTTGAGACGGAGTTTCGCTCTTGTTACCCAGGCTGGAGTGCAATGGTGCGATCTCCGCTCACCGCAACCTCCGCCTCCTGGGTTCAGGCAATTCTCCTGCCTCAGCCTCCTGAGTAGCTGGGATTACAGGCACGCGCCACCATGCCCAGCTAATTTTTTGTATTTTTAGTAGAGACGGGGTTTCACCATGTTGACCAGGATGGTCTCGATCTCTTGACCTCGTGATCCACCCGCCTCGGCCTCCCAAAGTGCTGGGATTACAGGCTTGAACCACTGTGCCCAACCTGTTTTATTTTTATTGCTATAGATACAGGGTCTCACCATGTTGCCCAGGCTGATCTTTTTTTTTTTTTTTTTTTTAACTCTGCTTTAGGCTTTTTTACTGCAAGAAACCAGGCTGATCTTAAACTCTTGAGCTCCAGCGATTCTCCTGCCTCGGCCTCCCAAATGGCTGGGATTATAGGCAGGAACTACCGCACTCTGCCATTAGTTAATGTTTAATGTGATTGTTCCATCCCCATTTTACAGAGGAGGAAACTGAGGCTTATAGAAGACAGTGACTTGTCCAGGGCTGCATTAAGAAAAGACGGAAGAGTTAGGATGGGAGAGGTGGATCGAGGAGGATGAGCGGGTTCCTGAAAAAGGAAGTCCCATCACTCCCCTCCTAGCGGCTTCATTATTTAGACTTGGAATGGTCTAGTTAGTGACTGCCTCCCGCATCAGACTATAAACCTGTGAAAGTGCCGGCTTTCTGTTTCTGAGACAGTTTCTGTGCCAGAGTCCCTTCTGGCATCTAGTGAAACCTTAATTAGGATCATGGGTTTATTTGTTTGTTTTGAGATGAAGTTTCACTCTATCACTGGAGTGCAGTGGCAGGATCCTGGCTCACTGAAACCTCTGCCTTCCGGGTTCAAGAGATCCTCCCGCCTCAGCCTCCTGAGTAGCTGGGATGACAGGTGTGCACCACCACGCCTGGCTAATCTTTTTGCATTTTTAGTAGAGACAGGGTTTTACCGTGTTAGCCAGGATGGTCTTGATCTCTTGACCTCGTGATCGGCCTGCCTAGGCCTCCCAAGGTGCTGGGTTTACAGGCATGAGCCACTTTGCCCGGCCTCGTACCGTGTTTTTAAATGTGTAAAATGAATTCATAGCAGAGGAAACAAGTATTGAATAGCTATCAAAATATTTTAAAAATGAATTTGTGATCCAATAATACTGTGTGTTGTTAATCTATCAGATAAGATCTAAGGCTGGGCGTGGGGGCTCACGCGGTAATCTCAGCACTTTGGAGGCCAAGGCAGGTGAATCATCTGAGGCCGGGAGGTCAAGACCAGCCTGTCCAACATGGTGAAACCCCGTCTGTACTAAAAGTACAAAAATTGGTTATTGATGGGTCGATAGGGTCACCACAAGCCCCACACAAGAGAATAAAGCCAGTGAATGTTTATCGATGGAATAACTGATGCCTGTTCACAATGATAATGTTATGACTACTGATACAGATAATACTAATAATAGTTCTCATTTGGGTCAATGCATTTCATCCTCAAAATAACCCAAGGGGCTGAGTGAGATGGCTCATGTCTATAATCCCAGCACCTTGGGAGGCTGAAGTAGAATTGCTGGAGCCCAAGAGTTCAAGACCAGACAGCCTGAGCAATGTAGTGACATCACATCTCTACGAAAAATAAATTTAAAAATTAGCCAGGCGTGATGTCACACACCTGTAGTCCCAGCTACTCAGGAGGCTGAGGTGGGAGGATCGCTTAAGCCCCGGGAGTCAAGGTTGCAGTGAGCTGTGATCATGCCATTGCACTCCAGCCTGGGCAACAGAGAGAGCCCTTGGCTCTAAAATAAAAGAAAACAGAATGCATATAACCCAAAACTGTTTTATCTTCATTTTACAAATAAGGAGTGAGAGGCTCGCAGAGATGTCTCTTGCCTGAGGCAGGCAGCTGGAAGGGTATGGCTGTCCCTTGGCAACCCAAGTGGTGCCCCGCACCCACCTTCTGGAAGTCCTTCTTGGAGATGAGGCCACGGGGATCTGTGACGTAGTCCTGGAAGGCTTCAGAACCCACAATGTCCTTGAGTTTCAGGAACATGTCAAAGAACTTGAGGATCATCTCCACGTTAGACGAGGATTCCACCAGCATGTCCACCATCTGCCGGGCAATCATGCCGTTCACCACATTCCCTGCAGGTGGTCCCAGGTCAGTGTGGCCGGCAGACACTCCCTTCTGTGGTCCCACTGGGCTTGCCTCGCTTTCCAGCCCAGGAGCCACCAATGCTGGCGGAGTGTCCCTGGCTAGCCGCAGCCTCCTGCCAACCAGTCCCTTTCTGACCTGCATCAGCCTCCTGTGCCAACCTGGCTGATCCTGCCCTTGCCCACCTCCCCGATAAAGATAATGATGGCAGGCTGGGTGCGGTGGCTCACATCTGTAATCCCAGCACTTCAGGAGACTGAGGCAGGTGGATCACTTGAGGCCAGGAGTTTGAGACCAGCCTGGCCAACACAGTGAAACCCTGTCTCTACTAAAAATACAAAAACTAGCTGGGCTTGGTGGCACATGCTTGTAATTCCTCCACCTCCCAGGTTCAAGTGATTCTCCCGCCTCAACCATCCGAGTAGCTGGGATTACAGGCTCAAACCACCACGCCCAGCTAATTTTTTGTATTTTTAGTAGAGATTGGGTTTCACTGTGTTAGCCAGGATGGTCTCGATCTCCTGACCTTGTGATCATCTGTCTGCCTCGGCCTCCCAAAGTGCTGAGATTGAGTGTGAGCCACTGCGCCTGGCCCAGGACATTGATATGATTAAGTTATTTAATCTAATCCAGCTCATTTTTGCTAGGGAGAATATGGACCCAGGGTCACTGAAGCTTAAAGTTTTCCAAGAAAAGCTGGAAATCTTGATGTTTAAGGGGAATCTTCTGGTTGTTTTTTTTTTGAGATGGAGTTTTGCTTTTGTTGCCCAGGCTGGAGTGCAATGACACGATCTTGGCTCACTGTAATCTCCACCTCCCGAGTTCAAGCAGTTCTCCTGTCGCAGCCTCCCCAGTAGTTCAGATTACACCCACCACCATGCCCAGCTAAATTTTGTATTTTTAGTAGAGATGGGGTTTCTCCATGTCTCAGGCTGGTCTCAAACTCCTGACCTCAGGTGACCCTCCTGCCTCAGCCTCCCAAAGTGCTGGGATTACAGGCATGAGCCACTGCATCTGCCTACTGTGGCTTCTTCATCAGCCCATGGATCTTGACATGATGACAGGTGGGGCTGAGGGTTAGGGTCTCCCGGGTCTCAGAGGGCCATTCTCAGGCTTCTCTGAACCTTTTTACTGTCCCCTCTCCCTCAGCCCAGGGTGTTTACCTTCCAGTAGCGACAGCAGCATCACCACCATGTCCTTCTGCAGATCCAGCAGCTCCTTCAGCAGTTCGATCTGGCTTGAGTCCTAGAGACCCCACGCCCCAGCTCAGTGAGGGCTGGCTTCTGCAGACACCTCCCCCACCTCTGTTGCTTCTGCCCCTCCTCACCTACCCAGCAAGGCCTAACCCCTGTTTTCTCCCCTCTTACCTCCGAGGGGACCCGAGTCCAGATATGTTCCTCGGAAGCAGGGGAGGGGGCAGAGAGACAAGATTGTGGGGGTGGGGTTGGCACTTGGGGGAAGGGCCTGATAGCTGATGGATAGCGGGAAGGGGCTGGCCGACAAGGAGGACTGGGAGGCTTGTGGGGCTGACATGTGGGCCAGAGAGACAGAGACAAACAGAGAAAAATGCGGGGGACAGAGACCCAGGCCTGGGGAGGGACATGAGCCCAGCGCAGCCTGGCCTATGGTGGGCTTGACAGATGCATGTTGAAGTCATGAGGTGATGGCAAGAGTGGGAGCCTGAGCTCAGGAGGAAGGCTGGGGAGGCAGCGTGTGCTTTCTGGTAAGCTGTCTGCGGGAACCTGGGGCCACGGTATAGGGCCCATAGAAACCTCCAACACAAGGTGTTGGCTCATGGCCCCATTTATGTTAGGTTGAGTCACATAAAATTGCCAACATGGGATCACTTTTGGCTCACAAAGTGGTAATTTTTTTCTTTCTTTTCTTTTCTTTTTTTTTAGATGGAATCTTGCTCTGTTGCCCAGGCTGGAGTGCAGTGGTGCAATTTGGGCTCACTGCAACCTCCACCTCCCGGGTTCAAGCGATTCTTCTGCCTCAGCCTCCCTAGTGGCTGGGACTACAGGCGCGCACCACCACACCCAGCCAATTTTTTCTTTTTTCAATAGAGATGGAGTTTCAACATATTGGCCAGGTTGGTCTCATGATCTGCCCACCTCGGCCTCCCAAAGCCTCAGGATTACAGGGGTGAGCCACCACGCCCAGCCCTCCCCCTCCTCTATTAATAATCCCTCAGTTTTCGTCGGTGGAGTCTCCCGTCCCACAGTCACAGCATACGGAGCTAACCCTACCTCCTGGTTCTATAGGTGGGGATATGACAAGGCCGGCCAATCAGAGCCTTCTTTCCCAAGGCTATGGTGATTGGCTCAGGGATGGACATGTGACCCAACAGACCAGTCAAAGAGAATCTCAGGGTTTTTTTCTTGGAGCTCTAAGGAAAGACGAGTTCTCTTCCCTCTGGGGCTCTGGGGCTCTTAAGAAGTGGGGTGGATAGAAGCCTGAGGCACCGTTTTTTTTTCCAGCCCAGGGAGAGAGCCCGCTTGCAAATGCAGTCAAAGAGGAGACAGTTCTGCTGACATCACTCTATGCCCTGGCTCTCTAATACGAACTGATATAGATATATATATATTTTTTTTGAGACGGAGTCTCGCTGTTGTTACCCAGACTGGAGTGCAATGGCACGATCTCGGCTCACCGCAACCTCCGCCTTCTGGGTTCAAGCAATTCTCCTGCCTCAGCCTCCCGAGTAGCTGGGACTACAGGCGTGCACCACCATGCCCAGCTAATTTTTGTATTTTTAGTAGGGACGGGGTTTCACCTTGTTGACCAGGATGGTCTTGATCTCTTGAGCTTGTGATCCATCTGCCTCGGCCTCCCAAAGTGCTGGGATTAAAGGCGTGAGTCACCGCGCCCGGCCATATTTTTTTTCTTTAAAGATGGGGTTTCACCATGTTGGTCAGGCTGGTCTTGAACTCCCGACCTCAGGTGATCCGCCCGCCTTGGCCTCCAAAGTGCTTGGATTACAGGCGTGAGCCACCGTGCCAGACCTGATAAATTCTTTATTTTTATTTTTCTTAAGCCTAAGCCACTGCTTTGCATTGGATTTCTAGCTTTTGCCGCCTGGACTAGATAGTGGCGGATGAATTAGTCCTGCAGGATTTGGAATTCTACACGATGATACCAACAACACAACTTTAGCTGCTGTGACATGGAGGAATTGCATTCTAAGTTTAACTCCTTTTAAAAAGTCAGATCACACCAGTTAGGGTTTCTGTCAGCCCCTGGGGCACCTTTGGGCAAATTAGAAAAAAAGGCACCCCCTAAAACTCTTCCTGTTGGGAAGTTATAGTATACTGGATACTTTACTGCCATCTGCTGGAAAACTAAACTATTGCAACACACACCAATATATTAACGATTGGTGGGATGTGGATGCCCTCAGAGATTGTGCCTCTGAGCAGTGCACAACCTGCGCAACAGTATATGGCAGCCTTGAATATGGTTACCAGACAGAAGCAGAGCAAATGGATTAAGTGTTTGTGAGACATTGGCAAGGCTGCAAAGGGGTAAGGGAAAGAGGAACACAAGGATTATGGAAATAGGAGATAGGGCTCAACAAGGACCTTACATCATGAATGCCTGATATGGGTGTCATCTGCCGCAGGCAAGATAAAGAAGCAAAACACCTCCTCAGCCCCAGGCTCTAATCTAGAAGCCAGCCCCATCCTACCCGAAGGACTGTCCACATCTGAGATGACCTCATCAGAGAGAAAAACACTAACCAATCATAGAGGAGCTCTGACCACTGGGGAGGGGCCCAAATGTCAGATCAAGAAAGCGTAGATGGAAAACCAGCCGATAAGGGGGGCAGAGGAGGAGGCGGGGTAAGGCAGAGAACCAATCCAGAAGGAGGATGGATTTGGCCACTGGGAGGGAAACAGTCTGGAACATGCCAGGAGCACTTGGGTGATAAACTGGCCAATGGGGAAAGACTTGGAAACGGACCACTTGAGGGAGGCCCGGGAACGGGTGGATGGAGACCAGAGGGGCTCGAACCTGAGCGAGCTTCATCATCATGTGGGCGAACACGTGCAGGAATCCCACCACTGCGTCCCATAGGCGGCTGTGCGCCAGGCTCTGCTGGTTCCCGGTGCAGGGGCCCTGGAGGGCAGAGGGCCGTGTGAGCGGGAAGGGAATCCCTGAGAAGGCATCAGGGATGGCGATGCGGGACCCCCGCCCCTCCCACTCCCACCCCCAGGGGCGTGCCCCCACCTGGATGTACTCGGTGAGGCTGTTGAACACCTGCTTAGCCACTGACATGGCTTTGGAGAAGTTCCTCTTGCCCTGCTCTTCAATAACATCCTTGCCTGAGTAGTACCAGTAGAAGTCGCTGATGGATTCCTGGGGGGCAGGCAGGGGGTGAGGGGGTGCTGGGGGCGACCATGGCCCAGCAGCCCCTGACCCAAGTCACACCTGAACCGTCTCACATCCTCACCTGCAGCCGCAGGAGGTAGTCCACCGTGCAGATGATGATGTTAATAGTGGTTGTGTTCCCTGTCTGTGTCCGTAGGTAGTTCTGGAAATCTGGGGAGATGAAAAGTCACTCATTCAGCACCTCCCACGTGCTAGGCGAGATGAACAGTGGGCCATTTATTCATTTATGCAACACTCGTGTTGAGTACCTATTGTATGCCAGAAGGCATATAATCATCAATTAATTTAATGACTATCAAGTACTTACTATGTGTCAGAGAAAGATGAATGATCATTTATTCATTTATCTAAAAATACCAGCCAGGCGTGGTGGCTCACGCCTGTAATCCCAGCACTTTGGGAGGCCAAGGTGGGCTGATCACGAGGTCAGGAGATGGAGACCAACCTGGCCAACATGGTGAAACCCCGTCTCTACTAAATAAACCACAAAATCAGCCAGGCGTGGTGGTGGGTGCCTGTAATCCCAGCTACTTGAGAGGCTGAGGCAGGAGAATTGCTTGAACCTGGCAGGTGGAGGTTGCAGTGAGCCGAGATCGTGCCACTGCACTCCAGCTTGGGCAACAAGAGTAACTCCATCTCAAAAAAAAAAAAATTAAAAAATAAAAATATTGAGGGCCTACTATGTGTCAAATGTGGTGGAGGGTCATTTATTCATTTGTTTTTTCCTAACAAATATGTATTAAGCACCAACTGTGTAGCAGGGAGAAACAGAGATTCAGTCCCCCATTTGTTTCCAAACAATTTCATAGAATGCCTACTATGTGCCGGGAATATTCAAGCATTTACCCAATGAATATTTATTGAGCACCTACTAAAGGCCAGGGAACATAAGGATTGGTCATTCATTCACTTATTCAACATATTTTATCGAGTGTATACTACATGCTAATGAGATTAAGATTGTCACATGTTCTTTGCTACATTTATTGAGTTCTTACTACCTGTCATGCAGTATTCTAGTCTCTGGAGATTTAGTAATGAAAGAAAACAGTTCCTGGGCTTGTGGGGGATATTTTTTTTTTTTTTGAGACAGAGTTTTGCTCTTGTTACCCAGGCTGGAGTGCAATGGCACAATCTCAGCTCACCGCAACCTCAGCCTCCTGAGTAGCTGGGATTACAGTCACGCGCCACCATGCCCAGCTAATTTTTTGTATTTTTAGTAGAGACGGGGTTTCACCTTTTTGACCAGGATGGTCTCGATCTCTTGACTTCGTGATCCACCCGCCTCGGCCTCCCAAAGTGCTGGGATTACAGGCTTGAGCCCAGCTGGGGATTTTTTTTTTTTTTTTTTTTTTTTTTTGACAAAGTCTCCCTCTGTTGCCCAGGTTGGGGTACCGTGCCATGATCATAGCTTGCTGCAGCCATCACCTCCTGGGTTCAGGTGATCCTCCCAACTCAGCCTCCTGGGTAGTTGGAACTATAGGTGTGAGCCACCATGTCTGGCCAAGTTTTACATTTTTTTGATGAGGCTAGCGCAGGCAGGTCTTGAACTCCTGGCCTCAAGCAACCCTCCCACCTCAACCTCCCATAGTGCTGGGATTACAGGCATGAGCCGTGTGTCCAGCCTCTGTCCTTGTGATGTGTCTAGTCTTGTGCGGTAATTTTTCAATCTTTTCTGACTGCAATCTACTGTAGGAAATCCTTTCTACGTTGAGACCTGATACATGTGTTCAATCTGAAATGGTATTCTCGTAGTCCTGAAACAGAAGTTTCACACTGCCTTGCTCTGCGCCATGCCTTCTGTTCTTTTCCAGCCTGTACGGCTCTAGTTAACTACGAAAGAAGAAATTCGTGGTTCTCATCCTCTCAACCTCGGCTGCACATGAGAACAAACAGGTGGCTTTTAAAAATCCCAGTGCTCGGGCCCAACCCCAGATCAATTAAACCAGAACCTCTAGAGGGGAAACCTGGGCCTTTTAAGGCTAACCAAGGATGCCAGTATACAATTACAGTGATAACCTCTGCGTGAAACTGATTTCTTCACATCTGATGGGTTGGTTCCCACTATTTAAAAAACATGTTCTATGGCAGCAAACTGTTAAAGCTGAGTGACAGGTAGTTGGAGTTTATTATACTCTATAATTTTTTTTTTGAGAGACAGGGTCTCCCTATGTTGCCTGGGCTTGTCTTGTACTCCTGGGCTCAAGCGATCCTCCTGCCTCAGGCTCCTAAAGTGCTGGGATTACAGGTGTGAGCCACAGTGCCAAGTCTTTTTAAATGTTTATAGCATCATGTTGCACAGCACAGGAAGGTTTTTTACAGCCCCTGAAAGTATATTCGCCCCCAGTTTTTCTTTCCCCCTTTCTGTTTTTTGAGAGGGAGTCTTGCTCTGTCACCCAGGCTGGAGTGCAGTAGCACGATCTCGGCTCACCACAACCTCCGCCTCCTGGGTTCAAGCAATTCTCCTGCCTCAGCCTCCTGAGTAGCTGGGATTACAGGCAGGCGACACCATGCCCAGATAATTTTTGTATTTTTAGTAGAGACGGGGTTTCACCATGTTGGCCAGGACAGTCTCGATCTCCTGACCTTGTGATCTGCCTGCCTCTGCCTCCCAAAGTGCTGGGATGACAGGTGTGAGCCACTGTGCCCAGGCACTTTTCTGTTTTTTGAGATGAAGTCTGGCTCTGTCACCCAGGCTGGAGTGCAATGGCACAATCTTGGCTCATTGCAACCTCTGCCTTCCAGGTTCAAGCAATTCTCTTGCCTCAGCCTCCCAAGTGGCTGGGATTATAGGTGCCTGCTACTGTGCCAGGCCAGTTTTTGCATTTTTAGTACAGATCAGGTCGGCCCATTTTGCCTGGTTTCATGATACAAACAAAGCTTACTCAAATATTCAATATTTTATAAGCAAAGGTACAGGCTTTCCCATCAACCGGCTTTCTAACTCCTTTATTTGTGTTAATTTAAATTGTTAAATTGTGTTAATTTAAATTGGACTATATGCAAAAATAAAAGACAGCTCCTGTAAAAAAATTCTGCCAACTGAAAACAACTGTTATAGACATGTGCAAATTAGTGAGAGACAAATCTTTTGTCTGCTTTGAATAGCACTGACTCAAGACATGCAAGGCCCCTGAGATGTGAAAGGTATTTTTAATTTCTTTGGGCCATGAATTTAGGCAGAATTCATTGGGCCATGAATTTAGGCAGAGGACTGGGATGCAAATTTGCTGGGAGACAGCAATCCCTCTGCTAACAACATTCTCATTGTCTAAACACACTCTCGAGGAACAAAATTCATTTTAAACCCAAAGGCTGATTCCATCTTAGTTAATATTAAAGAATGAAAATCTTAGTCCCGGCTGGGTGTGGTGGCTCACATCTGTAATTCCAGCATTTTAGGAGGCCAAGGCAGGAGGATTGCTTGAATCCAGGAGTTCGAGACCGCCTGGGCAACATAGTGAGATCTCATCTCTATAAAAAATAAAAAACTCAGCCACACATGGTGTTGCATGCTTGTAGACCCATACACTCGGGAGGCTGAGGTGTTGATAACTTAAGCCGGGAGGCAGAGGTTGCAGTGAGCTGTGATCACACCACCGTACTCCAGTCTGGGTGACAGAGTGAGACCCTGTCTCAAAAAAAAAAAAGGAAAAGAAAATCTTAGTCCCATGGCACAAAGATATTTAACAAAACTTGAAAACTGGTTGTGGACACAAGAGCTTTTGAAAATTCAAGAAAATGGGATCATGCTTTATCCTTTGTTGAAAAAAAGAACAAAGATTAAAGATATTTACAAATCAATTACTTAATGAGCACGAACCAAGAGGGTGAAGCTTTTATGGAAGTTAGAGTTCTAATTACTCCAATTCCTGTCATGCAAGTTAATTTCCGGGTAGCCTGTGGTTTCCTAATCATCTGCTAAGGCTTATAACCACAATCTCAAGATTGTACATGTTTGTTATAGGAAATGGCATTGGGTAGAGAGTTTGTTGTGCAGGGTTCTGACTGTTCTGTGAAGCTGTAAACTAGGTTTGCTGCATCGGGCCTCGTCACTGGTGTGGTGTAATTGATTCGCTGTCATCCTCAATCTTGTTAAACTGGCTGAACCACAACAAAAGAGAAAACTCTTGCTGAAGATAGGAAAGAATCTGCAGGCCTTCGTACAGATCTTCCCTCTGCAAAGATTTTATAAGCAAAATAAACAAGTGATTCTAATAGATTTATTTTTAAATGCCAGGCAGTTTATCCTTTAGATCTCTTCTGGCCCTAACCTACAGAAATCCATCACGTGTATTGAACTTCGGCAGCCACTGCAGAATGCCTGTGGGAAAATGGCGTGTGACAAATTATCCATTTGGGCAAATTGATTTTTGGCCAAATTGGTTTTTGGCAGGTTGCTTTTGGGGAATTGGACTGGGAAGAGATGAAGGGGAAGCAAAGTGGCTAGATTCCAGAAATTCCAGAGGGTTTTCTTTGTTTTTTTCTTTGAGACGTGGGTTCACTCTTGTTGCCCAGGCTGGAGTGCAATGGCTCGATCTGAGCTCACTGCAACCTCTGCCTCCTGGGTTCAAGCGATTCTCCTGCCTCAGCCTCCTGAGTAGCCGGGATTACAGGCGTGTGCCACCATGCCCTGCTATTTTTATGTGTTTTTAGTAGAGACAGGGTTTCACCATGTTGGCCTAGCTGGTCTGAAACTCCTGGCCTCAGGAAATCCACCCGCATCGGCCTCCCAAAGTGCTGGGATTACAGGTGTGAGTCACTGTGCCAGGCCTCCAGAGAGATTTTGAAAGCTAGGTGGATTGACACTGGCTGGAGAGCGGTCATCATTGATAGAAGGAAGAGGGGGGCTGGAGACTAACTCAGGCAACCCTTCTGTACCAGCCCCAAACCTCGGCTTCCCCTCCACCCCACACCCCTCCTCCTCACCATTATTGTGCCCCTCACAGAGCAATTGTAGGAATCGGAACAGGTCTTGTGTGAATTCATCATCAGCCATGACCTTCTCTCCTGGGTGGAAGGGAGGGAGCAGGGCCCAGGAGGGGTCAGATGCGCCAAGACACAGCACACACATGCACAAGGTGCATGCACACTGCACACGCATGCACAAAGCATGGGGGTGCTGGGAGGAGCAGCCGCCACTTCAAAGACACTGTGAGGGCCATGGGCATCCATGACACCAGGCAGTCTTGACCTCAGAGTCCATGACATCAGCAGATGGAGACCCAAGGGGCCCTGAGTCATGAAGCTGAGGCCTCAAGTGTCTTTCTCCATCAGTGCCCTCTGATGTCACAACTTGTGTTACATCCGAGAATGTCTGCTGACCTAGCAGACATTCAGGCAGCTGGTAATGCCCTCAAGCCCCCCTCCAGGCCATGGAGGTTAATGGATTATGGGGGTTTGGGTCAGGTCACTTTCACACAAATGCCCTGGGCAGGGGGAGATTGGGCTGGGATAAGGGATGGGGATTGAAAGCCAGCCAATTGGCCCAGATGCCTTGAAAGCAGCCAATCCAGGAGTAGCAAAGGGGAGGCGTGTAAACAAGGGCCAATCAGAATGGACATCTGAATGAAGCCAATCATGGTGGGCGGTAGGAGAGGCGGCTAGACCGTAAATGGGCCAACCAGAGCAGGCGCAGAGGAGGCAGGCGCAGAGGAGGCACGCGCACACCAACCAGAGTGGATGCCAGAGGCAACCAATTCTGTTGGTGGATGGGAACCGCTGACCGACCAATCTGAGGTCGGGGTGCAGAGAGCAGAGTAGGTGGGAGTGGGGATTACTCCACACCGGGACTGCGAATCTGGGTCTGGAAGTCTAACAATATCCAGCTGGAAAGAGACCTTTGCTGTGTTCTCTAGCTTCTGTTTTACACACGGGGAAAGTGAAACTTAGGGAAGGTAAGAGGCTCGTTCACAGGCCCATGTATTCTCAGTGGCTGATCTGGGACCTGAATCATATTCCCCAGACTCCTGATCCCCAGGCTTTGCACTGGCAAGGTGCATCTGCCGAAGGGTCCCTCCCTCCCCTCCACGTCCCAGATCCTCAGCCCCCAGGTGGAGGGGTGGCCAGGGTTAGGAGGTGTGGGTGGGAGCAGCACAGCACAGGGGTGGGCTGGGGAAATTACCGTTCTGGCGATTGATGACTGGGGCAGCCAACAGGATGGGAGGAAGAAGCAGGAGAAAAGAGAGAAAAAGAGAGAGGAAGACAGAGACCGCGAACACACACAATGACAGTCAGGGACAAGGACACAGAAAGGCACAGACACACAGAGAGAGGAACAACCAACAGAGAGAAAGGCAGAGTGATAAGGAGACAGAAGGAAGTGGATTAGCAGGAAAGAGGGTAGGAAATGAGGATAAAAGCAGAGGGAATGAAAGAAGATGGAGAGGAAGAGAAACAGAGGGAGAGAGAGATGAAGAGGTAAAGGTGGAAAGGCAGGAGCAAGGATCGGGGTGGAAAGGTTAGACACAGCACAACACGGCAAAGAGGAGACGTGATTAACCTGGATTAGGGACATTAATAAGAGAACAGCAACCAGGGCGTGACACTTGGGGCAGGTGGAGGGTGGGGTCCATGGGGCGATGGGCAAGAAGACAAGACAGAATGACTTCTGGTCATGGGAGGAGGTGGTGGGCATGGGGAGGGAGATCCTGCAGGGATGGAGGGAGTGAGGCTGGGGGACCACAAAATGGGGAGGAGCCCGAGGGAGCCCTTGGGAACTAGTGTCTTGGAGCAAGGGAGCTCTGGGTAATGGCAGGTGGGGGTAGGGTGGCAGGAATCCCAAAGGAAGATGTCCCGGGGAGAGGGAAGCCCACGGGAGGGCCTCACCAGTGCCATCCTCGTTGACCATGCCCAGCCCCTCGGCCTTGTTCTGTCTCTCAAAGGCATTGAGATCCAGGACGCTGAGGAAAAGAAAGAAAAGACAGGGGGAATGTGATGAAGCCTCTGCCCTCCTCTCTTCCAGGGTCTGACAGATCCCCACTATGGTGGGCTGGAGAGCCACAGTAAACCATGTATGTGCTGAAATCAAGAGGAAGTGGAAATGAAGAGCTGGCAGAAGCTAGGACATAATGTAGGGCCAGGATGAACCCTGTGCAAGCTGAAATAACGAAGAACAGAAACCACCCATTAGCAAAAGCTGCAGAGGGTAGGAAAAGTCAGCCAGCAACAAGAGGCCAATAAAGGCAGACAACAGTGGAGGCATATTAACAGGGGTTAACAAAGAGCTCCCAAATCTCCTGCTGCCGAGTCCCCCTTGAATTCTAAACAAGTTTTTGGTTCTACTGTCTGGAAGCCATAATGCAACTCATTCTTAAAGCCTATGACATTTTGCCTCCCTGTTGTTCTACATTAATTCTTATAATAAATTCCCTGTTATTTGAGTGATTCTGAGTGAGTTTCTTTTCCTGGGCTAAAAGAGCAGAATTAGAACCAGAAATGGTACCAGGAGTGGGGTGGCAGAGGCACCAAACAGAGCTTAGAAAGAAGAGGTCTACTCGAACCTACCTGCACGTTTGCATCAGTGCCTGGATACTCTGGAAGAAGCCAACTTCCTTCTTGTCCTTCAGATAATCCAGCATTTTCTGAAGAGGGGGAGGCAGGGGAGGAGGAAACTGGGAGTCACACAGGATCCTCCCATCTCTCTTAGCCTTCCTCCCAAGTCTCTTTGCCTCTGTTACCTGCTGCACCTCAGCATTGCCTCCATTGAGGATGGAGATGCCCAGCTTCAGGGTGGAGGACACCATGGCACCTGTCTCTCCTAGAGGGAGTGGGAGACAAAAGATGGTCCACCCAGTTGGAAGGCATCATGTTCCATCCACCAGAAAACAGCCATCCCAGGGGATGTGAGAGAAGGGGATGGAAGAGTGTGCAAAGGAGTGTATGCAGGGGTGACTGCAATTGAAGGATGAGTAAGAAATTGCAAGGCAGGTATGCAAGGGGAAGCTGCAAGGGTTGGGGTGTGCATGCAAATCACAGGCATGGAGGGGTGGCAAATGGGTTCACAGGAAACAGGTAAGCTGGGAAGAGTGAGGACAGGATGAATGCACTTGGAAGAGCCCGATGCACATGTGAGGAGCACCTTTGCAAGCACTGATCATCTGCAGCACCATCTCGGCTGCCCCCCGGGTGTGCAGCCGGGCTTGCTGGTATAGGAGCCTCTGTTTCTCCATCTCTTTCTCCTGAGCAGGGAAGCAGACCCATAGGGGCGAGTCCAGGCTTTCCAGCCCAGCCTTTCCCCCTCACATTCTCATTTCTGCCCTCCCTGTTCCAGCTACATCCATGACTCCCTGCTTCAATCATGAGCTCCCTCCATCCCCTGGGGCTCACACCCTTGATTGATCTCCTGTACCTAGCACAGGGCTAGGCATCGGGCAAGACCTACATAAATCAGAGCTGGGCATGCAGCAGTCTTAACCTGAGCCCCAGACCTCCAGGCCATCTCTGAAGTTGGATGATGAAAAATTACATTTTTATGTTTTCTACCCTCTAACAGAAATGTAGCATTCCCTTCCTTTATAGATGAAGCCATAAATCACAGAAATATTAGCAGAACCTGTGGTTTTGTCACCAATACAAATCACAGATATGACTGGGCATGGTGGCTCATGCCTGTAATCCCAGCACTTTGGGAGGCTGAAGCGGGCAGATCACAAGGTCAGGAGATTAAAACCATCCTGGCTAACATGGTGAAACTCCATCTCTACTAAAAATACAAGAAATTGGTCAGGCGTGATGGCACGCGCCTGTAGTCCCAGCTACTCGGGAGGCTGAGGCAGGAGAATTGCTTGAACCCAGGAGATGGAGATTGCAGTGAGCTGAGATCACACCACTGCACTTCAGCCTGGGCAACAGAGCGAGACTCTGTCTTAAAAAAAAAAAAAATCACAGGTGTTCCTTATCACATTATTGTTGCAGAATTAGAACCACTTCCGATTCAAATTCTGCTCTTTTGGTTCAGGAAAACAGACTCACTCAGAATAGCTTCAAGATGTCTCAGAATATCACTTATGTTCATCACTACTTCTCAGTTATGGTAGCTGTTGGGTCCACTGCTAGATCTTTTTATTTTTTTTTTGAGACACAGTCTCACTCCATCACCCAGGCTAGAGTACAATGGTGTGATCTCAGCTCACTGCAACCTCCGCCTCCTAGATTCTCCTGCCTCAGCCTCCTGAGTAGCTGGGATTACAGGCACATGGCACCATGCCCAGCTAATTTTTGTATTTTTCAGTAGTTTCATCATATTGGCCAGGTTAGTACTGAATTCCTAACCTCAGGCGATCCATCTGCCTTGGCCTCCCAAAGTGCTGGGATTACAGGCATAAGCCACCGCGCCGAGCCTTAGATCTTATTTGATAGATTAACAATGTGCAAGTATTATTGGATCACAAATTCATTTTTTTTTTTAGAGACAGGATTTCACCATGTTGGTCAAGCTAGTCTCGAACTTCCTGACCTCAGGCGATCCACCCACGTCTGCCTCCCAAAGTGCGGGGATTACAGGTGTGGCCCACCGCGCTCGGCCACAAATTCATTTTTAAAATATTTGGATAGCTATTCAATACTTGTTTCCTCTGCTATGAATTCATTTTATACATTTAAAAACATGATCCTGGCTGGGCGCGGTGGCTCAAGCCTGTAATCCCAGCACTTTGGGAGGCCGAGACGGGTGGATCACGAAGGTTGAAAGATCGAGACCATCCTGGTCAACATGGTGAAAACCCGTCTCTACTAAAAATACAAAAAAAAAAAAAAAAAAAAAAAAATTAGCTGGGCACGGTGGCGCATGCCTGTAATCCCAGCTACTCAGGAGGCTGAGAGGCAGGAGAATTGCCTGAACCCAGGAGGCGGAGGTTGCGGTGAGCCGAGATCGTGCCATTGCACCCCAGCCTGGGCAACAAGAGAGAAACTCCGTCTCAAAAAAAAAAAAAAAAATGATCCTAAGAAAGGGTTCACCAGATGCCTGAAGTGTTTCCGGCACAGAAACAGAAACAGACTGTCTCAAGGAACGAATGGATGGGTGAATTGTACGTTTATTAGCTCTTTCTCACCGCCTGGCCTTGGCATATACTACTCCCCCTATGTGGAACATTTTTCTCTTTTTAACTGGCAGGCTCCTTTTATCCTTCTGCTCAGACCTCCCCTCCTCTGAGAAGCCCTCCCTGATATCTTTTCCTGCAGGCTGGGTCAGGCACTTGCTTGGGCTGCTTTATCCCCCTGAGATTCCCCCATCTTGGCCCTGCCCCTCTGCCTGTGTCCCTATCATCCCAGCCCTGACCCCTTGACCTTACTTTCCCCCATGGCCGTGGTGCATACCCTGTGCTGTTAGTTTGACTGGTGTGTGTGTCTGTCTCCCCAGTGGACTGGCTTGGTCACTGCCGTGTCCCAGAGCTTTGCTCTGTGAACACATGCTGAAGGAATGGGAGGTGCCTGCAGTCTGGGTCCCCTATCCCTTCCCTCCAGGACCTCCTGAGCCCACCTACCTCAAAGGAGACCTCAACCTCCTCTTCACCTTCGACGTTCTCCCCTCCCTCCTCCAGGTGGCAGCTCTGGGGAGGGGGCATCAGTTAAGGGATGAACAAAGCAGACCCCCCCATACCACCCCAGCCCCTTTTGTGGACAAGCACTGCAGGTGGGGAGCGGGAAACCTGCACCAGGTGAGGTGTGGGGGCTCACCTTTGCCATGATATCAGCATAGGCCATGTACAGGTAATCCTCGTCCAGTTTGCTGGGGAAGTAAGAAGGGGAGTGGTCAGGACCCAGTGGAGAGGATCCCCATCTCACAAGAGCTTCTGGGCTGGGTGGGGTGGCTCACGCCTGTAATCCCAACATTCTGGGGGGTTGAGGCCGGCTGATCACTTGAGGTCAGGAGTTCGCCACCAACTTGGCCAACATGGTGAAACCCTGTCTGTACAAAAAGTGCAAAAAATAGCCGGGTGTGGTGGCGCATGCCTGTAATCCCAGCTACTCCGGAGGCTGAAGCAGGAGAATTGCTTGAACCCAGGAGGCAGAGGTTGCAGTGAGCTGAGATCGCATCACTGTACTCCAGCCTGGGTGACAGACTGAGACTCTGTCTCAGGAAAAAAAAAAAAAAAAAGCTTCTGGAGGGCCTTCCTTTGGAGGGCCAACCCTCCCCACGCTCAGGCTGTGTGGCTCAGCTGGCTGGAGTGGCCACTGCCAGGGTGGCTTGTGACAAAGGCAGGGCCAATGAGGACTTTTATCTGTGTGGCCATCACAGGTAAGAAATGGCCACGTCAGGCCGGGCGCGGTGGCTCACACCTGTAATCCCAGCACTTTGGGAGGCCGAGGTGGGTGGATCATGAGGTCAAGAGATCGAGACCATCCTGGTCAACATGGTGAAACCCCGTCTCTGCTAAAAATACAAAAAATTAGCTGGGCATGGTGGCATGTGCCTGTAGTCCCAGCTACTCAGGAGGCTGAGGCGGGAGAATTGCCTGAACCCAGGAGGCGGAGGTTACGGTGAGCCGAGATCGTGCCATTGCACTCCAGCCTGGGTAACAAGAGCGAAACTCCATCTCAAAAAAAAAAAAAAAAAAAAAAAAAGAAATGGCCACATCGCCCATGCAGTCCAGTAGAACCTATTCTGGGAGTTGTTTTGTTTTTGAGACAGGGTCTTGCTCTGTTGGCCAGGTTGGAATGCAGTGGTGCAGTCAGGCTCACTGCAGCCTTGACCTCCCAGGCTCAAGTGATCCCCCCACCTCAGTCTCCTGAGTAGCTGGGACTGCAGGCATGTACCACCATACCTGGCTAATTTGTCTATTTTTTTGTTTTGTAGTGACAGGGGTCTTGCCATGTTGCCCAGGCTGGTCTCAAACTCCTGGACTCCCAAAGTACTGGGATTATAGGCATGAGCCACTGTGCCTGGCCATTCAGTGAGGTTTGCTGGAGCTAATGGTAGAGGGACTCCCTTTCCACTGGGGATGCTAAAATGGAGTGATGGAGGGTCGGTGCTCCCAGAGCCATTTTGCCACCTGTCAGCCCAACAACAAATACGGCCGCTGGGCGTGGTGGCTCATGCCTGTAATCATAGCACTTTGGTAGGCTGAGGCAGGCAGATCAGGAGATCAAGAGATTGAGACCATTCTGGCCAACATGGTGAAACCCCGTCTCTACTAAAAATACAAAAATTAGCCAGGCATGGTGGTATGCACCTATAGTCCCAGCTACTAGGGAGGCTGAGGCAGGAGAAACGCTTGAACCCAGGAAGCAGAGGTTGCAGTGAGCTGAGATTGCGCCACTGCATTCCAGTCTGGGCAACAGAGTAAAACCCTGTAGCAAAAATAAAAAAAAAAATAAAATATAGATAAAGAAATAAAAGAAAACAAAATGAAAATCAAATCCCTGTGCCTTCATTCCCTTATCCACACAAAGGAGCTATGTTGATCCGTCTCACAGTGTGGCGATTAAGTGAGAGGATGTAGAAGTCAGCGCCTAGCTTGGTGCCTGCCACACGGTGAGCACTTGGTCAGTGCTGCCTGCCGCTGTCAGCAGCCGGGGCATCTGCATCACAGTTATTTATTACTAAGCCTGTCATTAGCCCACATGAAGCCTTTGAGGGAATTAGAGAAAGTGCCCCCCTGCCACGTCTGTCTGTTGGAAATCTGTCATACATATGGATTTTTTTTTTCATACTATACTGATTTTATTTGAGCAAGACACCTTCTTCTAGAAAAGCCTAGTTAATTGGCCGGGCACGGTGGCTCACGCCTGTAATCCCAGCACTTTGGGAGGCTGAGGCGGGTGGATCACCTGAGGTCAGGAGATCGAGACCATCTCGCCAACATGGTGGAACCCTGTCTCTACTAAGAACACAAAAATTAGCTGGGCATGGGGATGTGTGTCTGTAATCCCAGCTGCTCGGGAGGCTGAGGCAGAAGAATCGCTTCAACCAGGGAGTCAGAAGTTGCAGTGAGCAGAGATCGCGCCACTGCACTCCAGCCTGGTGACAGAGCAAGACTGTCTCAAAAAAAAAAAAGCCTAGTTAATCTACATTGTCTGTGATGTGAACCCCTCAGAGATGCCCTTGTGAAGTGTCAGCCATGCAACAGAGTATGGTGACTGTGCCTGTCCTAGCAAAGTGACATTTATGTTTCTTTTCTTTTTGAGACAGAATTTCGCTGTGTTGTCCAGGCTGGATTGCAGTGGTGTGATCTCGGCTCACTGCAACCTCTGCCTCCTGGGTTCAAGCGATTCTCCTGCCTTAGCCTCCAAGGTAGCTGGAATTACAAGTTCCTACCATCAAGCCTGGCTATTTATTGTATTTTTGTAGAGATGGGGTTTTGCTATGTTGGCCAGGCTGGTCTCGAACTCCTGGGCTCCACTGGTGGCCCGCCTCGGCCTCCCAGAAGGCTGGGATTACAGGCGTGAGCCACTGTGACCTGCCAGCAAAGTGACATTTAAAGATCTGTCTGTCCTGGGCTCCCGCAGGACACGGAGGGCCTCTCCTGAGGCACAGAGATGCTTCTGGGCTGGAGTGGGGGTGGCCAGGTGCCCCTCTTTCCCAGGACCTTGGGGGCATTTCTGGGGCCCTGGGAAGAGTCCTCACCTCTTTTCCGTCAGGGCAGTGCGGCTGAAGTGCAGAACCAGCTGGTGCAGGGGGTCTGGTTTCTTCTCTTCCACCTCTTCCTCCTCCTCCTCCTGCTCCCCAGCTTTCTGGGGGGAGAGGAGAGGCTTGCGGAGAGAGTTTCTAGTGCCCCCTTCTATCCCCGCCCCCATGTCCCTGTTGGTCTGGAGTTTTTTCTCTTCTTCCACATGCTGCACACTACTTTGGTTCTACCTTAGCCAGAGGCTGGCATGTCTATGCCCCTTGATGTGGAGGGTGATCCCAGAAGGTGTGTCAAGGGTGGCCTCACCCCCCAGCCCTATCCAGCTCGCCCCCACTCCCCGAGGTGGGCCCCAGCTCACTGAAAGGTCATCTATCATGCGGTCCTCAAAACTGTGGTCTTCAGTCAGGATCCACGCAGCCTTGTAACTCTCCAGGAACATGTTACATGCCCGATGCCTGCAGGGGAGA
Organism: Saguinus oedipus; assembly: GCA_031835075.1. Classification (NCBI taxonomy): domain Eukaryota; kingdom Metazoa; phylum Chordata; class Mammalia; order Primates; family Cebidae; genus Saguinus; species Saguinus oedipus. Next base: position 41,451,807 of record CM063187.1, on the reverse strand, counting down.
GGTCTGGGTGTCACTGGGACGTGCCCTCCTCCATGCCTTCTGACCTCCCATGTGCCTGCAGGCCCCCCAACCATCCTCAAGACCCCATCACGTTGGCACTCCATTCTCCAGACTCTCCATCCACCCCTTCTCCGCAGTTCCTCACACTCGCCTCGTCCCCGGGGGCCTTACGTGGGCAGGTTGTACAGGGGCGTCATGCGGAAACAGGCCACGACCGCCCGCCGGCGCTGCTTGGACAGAAGCTTGTGCCACACGGCCTTCTTAGACTTGTGAGGGTGCTCGGTCTGGGGAGCGGGACAGTCTGTCACATCCCCAGGCCCTGCCCCGGCCTGATGCCCACTCCTAGCGCCGGATGAAAGTGCCCATCTATGCCCAAGTCCACATTCAGGACCGACTCACACGGCAGAACACCTGTCCCACCAACAGAGTCAGAGTCCTAGCTCTGCCTCCAGACCTGTTTCCATTCCAGGCCTGGTCCCACGGAGCCAGGGCCACCACCCAGACCACGACCGATTCCATGACCCACCCAAGGCCCTGCCCACGAACTCAAGGCATCTCCTCTAGGCCCCATCCCTAGACCTAAAATTCTGCCCCTTCCCCACTCTGCCCCCAGACGCAAGATTAAGCAGCAGGCCCCGCTCCCAGATCCACTCTAAGCCTCACCTTAAACTCAAGGCGCCACCTCCTGTCCCGCCCCAAAGCTTAATAGTCATCTCCAGACCATGCCCACATTCTTAAAAGCCCCCCAACTCTCCCCTCCCCCCAACCCCATCTTCAGGCTCTGCCTAGAGACCCAGCAGTCAGAGCCCTCTGGCCCCACCCACCTGGTCCAGGTGGTAGAGCACAGCTGACACTTCCTGGACCCTGCGCACGATTTTCTCAGGGTCGTCAGCATCCTCCTCGCGACCTGGGACACCCCAGTACAGGGCCATCTGCCAGCGCAGAGATGGGGAGCCTTCAACCTGAGGGGAGCAAGGAGGGGTGGTCAGCGTGAGGGACCCTCCCCACCTTTCAGCTGGATGTCCCCTTTCCATTATTGGGAGGACTCAGTGGGTGAGTGCATGTTGAGGTCTTTGAGATGGAATTCAATCACCCAGGCTGGATGCAGTGGTGTGATCTCGGCTCACTGCAACCTCTGCCTCCTGGGTTCAAGCCTATCACCTGCCTCAGCCTCCAGAATAGCTGGGACTACAGGCACCCATTACACCCAGCTAATTTTGTATTTTTAGTAGAGACAGGGTTTCACCATGTTGGCCAGGCTGGTCTCGAACTCCTAACCTCAGGTGATCTGCCTGTCATGGCCTCCTAAAGTGCTGGGATTATAGGCGTGAGCCATTGTGTCCAGTCTTACTGTATTTTTAGTAGATACATGATTTTTATCATGTTGGCCAGGCTGGTCTCAAACTCCTGACCTTGGAGGTCTTTGATGCCTGGTCTTTGGTAAGTGCTCAAATCTTTGCTAATATTGTGATTATTTTTCTGAGCTGCCCCTTTCGCTTGTGGAGGAAGGAGGCATACCTTTCCCTGAAGGTGAAGGTTGTTGTGCAGAAATTCTCGGACCTCCTCATCTGTGTCTTTCTGGGGAGACAGGACCAGGCTGGGTCACTCTGGAAGTCCCAGCCTCCTTCTTGACCCACAACCCTTTCCTTCCAGGTCCAGCACCCCAGGAACTGAAGGGTTTTTTTCTGGCGGGGGGCGGGAGGTGGGAGCTGAGAGAAACAAAAAGGAGGCAGAGGCTGACAGTGGTCAGAAGGGGTTAGAGGGGCCAGAGGGTCACAGAGTCACCTTGAAGATACAGTATGGATTCAAGGGGGCTCATGGGGGTCTGGGAGGAGGCAGAAGGTGACAAGAGGATATCATCAAAGGTCAAATATGGCCAAAGAGGGATGACTGGGGGTCAGAGTGGGGCAGGGAGTCTTTGAAGATCAGAAGGGGTCAGCAGATGTCATGGGGGGTCAGATAGGTCAACTGAGTCACTGGTTACACGGGGGCCAAAGAGGGGCATCAGCAGGGTGTGGGTTCACGGGGCCCCAGAAGGGGGAGCCCTCCAGGACCAAAGTGAGGGGTCCATGGGGCCCTGGAGGGCTCTGTGGGGTCTGACAGGACTCAGCAGTCCTGGGAGGTGCTTGAGGCCCTGAAGGAAGGGGTCCTGGTGGTACCAGGGGAGAAACTGGTGGACTTTAGGGGCCTAGGGGGTTAGTAGGTTGTCAGGTGTTGGTATGGTCTTGGGGAGGGCTATAGGGGTCTTGGGGCAGAATCCTTGGAGGCCTCCTTAGGGCCCCTGAAGCCGGAAAGGATCAGAGAGGAGGGCGATTGTCCTTGTTGTCCCATACAAGGAGTAAGTGGGGTCCTGGGAGGCCTCCTTGGCATTCCGGGGAGCTTAAGAGGTTCTAGGGCCAGGGTCTTTTGGTCTCCAGGATGCTTAAGACCTTGGAGGTTTGGGTGTGGTCCTGGGGATGGGGTTTATGGATGGGGGGAGTTACTCAGGGTCCCAGGGGCTCCCTGAGCAGAGTCTTTGGGGGCTTAGTTGGGCATCAGCAGGGCCCTGAAGGAAAGGGATGGTGAGCCAAGGACTCAGTGGGGACCCAGATGTTCAGCCGTGGCGGGGAGGGGAGGAGGGGTCATGAGGGGCTCAGTAGGTTCCAAGGAGCTTGAGGGGGCCTTGGTGGAGGGTTCAGAGGAGTCTCGGGGGCTCATTTTCTTGGGGGGACTCTCAGGGTCTCAGCAGGATTGGCATGATCTGGTTGGGGACAGTGGGGTTCTGCAGTCCTCAAGGGGGTCCCAGGGGTTCTAGAGCTTTGCTAGGTTTCAGTGGGGTTTCATCGAGGGCCTTGGGTTTGTGGTGCCCTGGGAGTATCTTGAGCGGGGGTTCTCAGAGCATTCCGGAGGGTCCCGTGTGTCCTCAGGGTCCCGGAAAAGAACGCAGTAAGGTATGAAGGGAAGGCTCCCAGGGACCCGGGGGGCTCAGTGGGATCCTGGTTGTCCCCTAGGGTTCCAGGGACTCAGTGGGTGCCGGGCGGCATCCTGGAAGGTTCGGAGGACGGGGCTGGGCAGGCACCAGGGCGTAGCGGGTCTTGGCCAGCGTGATGAGCTCCTGGTCGGTGGGCGCACACATGTTCAGGCCGATGGGCAGCATCTTCTTCAGCGTGGCCACGATCAGTGACGTCTGCACGGAGTACCGGTCCCCTCGGCGCTTCTTCTTGGTGCGTTCCTGGTCCGAGCCGCCGGACTGTGGGGACACAGGGCTCAGCAGCAGCCCAAGCCCCAGTCCCAAGCCTCAGCCCCAACCCGCAGCCCCAACCCGCAGCAGGTGTCCACACCGCAGACTCCTGTCTGGATACCAGGCACTTCCTGGGCCACCGCCGAGGATACCTCCATTTCCACCCAGACTTGCTGACCCTACACTCCAGACCTGCAGCCCTGACCCGAGACTCTCCAGACCCGAGCCCACAACCCAAATTCCCAGTTCCTCCTTTTTTTTTTTTTTGTTGCTGTTTTGAGATGGTTTCACTCTTGTTGCCCAGGCTGGAGGGCAATGGCTCGATCTCGGCTCACTGCAACCTCTGTCTCCCAGGTTTAAGCAATTCTGCCTCAGCTTCCCGAGTAACTGGGATTACAGGTGTGTGCCACCATGCCTGGCTAAGTTTGCATTTTTCGTAGAGACAGGGTTTCTCCATATTGGTCAGGCTGGTCTCTAATTTCCGACCCCAGGTGATCCACCCACCTCAGCCTCCCAAAGTGCTGGGATTACAGGTGTGAGCCACCACACCTGGCCTGTTCCTTGTTTTTTAAATATTTATTTTTAGAGATGGTGTTTTGCTATGTTGCCCAGGCTGGACTTTGACTCCTGGGCTCAAGTGATCCCCCTGCTTCAGCCTCCCAAGTAGCTGGGGCTACAGGCACATGCCACCATGCGTGCCTGGCTCCAATTTCTAACCCAAATCCATCCAGATTTTCCTCAGTTCTAGGCCTGTCTCAGCCTCTAGCAGTCCTCTTCTAGACTCCCCTGGAAACCCCAGCACAAGCACCCCCACTTGCCCAGCATGCGCAGACCCACATTTCACATCCCAAGACTGAGTTTTCAAGATGAAACTAAGATGCAGGCCACAAAGAGTTCAAGAGACAAGAGAGATTGCAAGAAAGACACTGAGACGGAAAAAGACAAGGAGACAGGAAGGCCCAAGATGCAAGAGACATCCAGAAAGATCTGGAAGCAGAGACACCGGGCACAGAGTCCCACAGCCGTGTTCTGGAGCCTTGGGTGCAGACCCGGGGCCAGGGCCACCCCGGTCATGCCAACAAGAAGCCCCGATGACAAGCTTTGGCCAGAGCCACAGCCACGCCGGCTGGCAACTTTAGCACGACCCCCACGCCAGGCACCGCTGCAGGCCACACATGCTGCTCTCCCCGAGTCCTTGCAGATCCCTGGGTGGGGGCCCCTGGCTGGATGCCCTCAGAGGCTCAAAAGGATGACCCCTGACCAACGTCACACGGCTATCTACGAAGACAGGATTCTAACCCCAGTCCAGACAGCCCAGAGCCCAAGCCTTAAACCACCGCACAGTGGGGGTGCCCCTCCTTCCCCAACCATGCGCTTCGTGCCTCTCCCGCCCCCTTCCCCTCGACCTCAGCCATGATGCTTTGGTAAAAGCTGAGAGTTGCTCTTTTTTTCTTTCTTTTTTTTGGAACAAAAGTCCAAAAAAAAAAAAAAAAATCCCACAAAAAAACAGAAAAGAAGTCAAATTGCCAAAAGCTGAGGGTTGGGATGGGAATGGATGGGGAAGGTGGGGAGGGAAGGGAAGGAAAATGGGTAGGGGCTGGGAGCAGAGGACAGGGGTGGGGAACAGAAGCAAGGGTTTTCTTGGGGGAGAGGGGGTGCAGAGGCTGGGGAAGGGAGCATTAGCCAAGAGACATGCGGAAGGTCCCAGATGTGGGGCTGACCTGTACATCTCCAGCCTGCTTCACCGGACCGCAGACAGAGACAAGAAGGGTTACCCCAGCCCCTCAGAGAAGCCCAGGCCCAACTCCAAGTTGCTGGCACCCCACCTCCTCTGCCCACCCGCCATGGATGCTGTACCTGGGCATTTCCAGGCCTTGGCTTTGGGTGGGGGTCATTTTTTGGGACCCTGAGGAGGGCAGTTCTGAGAAGGATGGGAGAGGAAAGCAGGAGGTGGGGTAAGGGGCAGAGGAAGAAGGAAATGGAAGAGGGAGAAATGGGGAGGAGGAGGAAGAGGAGGGAGATGGGAGATGGGAGGAGAGAGAGGCTCGGAGAAGAGGGAAATGGAGAGGAGGGAGATGGGAGGAGGGAGAAGATACAGGAGGAAGAAAGAGATGGGGATGAAGAGAAGAGGGAGGTGGGAGGAGGAGGGAGACAGGAGGAAGGAGAAGATAGAGGAGGAGGAAGGAGCTGGGGAGGAAGGGAGGGGGAGGATGGAGATGGGAGGAGGGAGAAGATACAGGAGGAAGAAGGAGCTGGGGAGGAGGGAGGAGGCAAGAGGGGCTGCTCTGGGGGCTGCAGGGAATGCGCCTGGGACAGGCTGGTTGGGTGAGGGCGAGCCAGGTAGGAAGCCCTAGAGGGTGCTCCCACCCTCTCTGCCAAGTGCTCCTTCCAGAACCAAGCCCCCACCTTAGCCATTTTGCTCTTGTTGTCAGCAGTCAGGAAGGACATGTTGTTGATCTCATTCTGTACCACAAAGTTCTGCTCCTCGCGCTTGAAGTTCTGTTGGGGAAAGCAGTGTTGGAGACGGGACAGGTGAAGGCAGGCGCCTGCGGGCTGCAGCTCCTCTGGCTGTGGGGAGGGCGGTTGGGGTGGGCACTCACGTGGGACTTGGACCAGTAGATGAAGATCTCGCCCACCATCCTGAATAGCTCCTCCGCGCTGGGATTGGGCTCTGTCAGCCACTGTGCCCTGGGATCAGGGGAGGGGGTTGGTGAGGGAGGGGTGAGGATCCCAGGGAAGGAAGTCCCCCAGAGAAAGATCTTAGAGGAGGAGATGGGGACCAGGAGTCATCCAGTCAGAGGGATGGGGTTTTCTAGGGTCATCTGGCCATTCAGATGAACATTGACATTGTTTTTGTTTTGTTTTGTTTTGTTTTGAGACGGAGGCTTGCTCTGCTGCCCAGGCTGGAGAACAGTGGCGTGATCTCGGCTCACTGCAACCTCCACCTCCCGGGTTCAAGCGATTCCCTCCTGGGTTCAAGCAATTCTCTGTCTCAGCTGCCCGAATAGCTGGGATAACAGGCACCCACCACCATGCCTGGCTAATTTTTGCATTTTTAGTAGAGATGGGGTTTCACCATGTTGGTCAAGCTGGTCTCAAACTGCTGATCTCAGATGATCTGCCCATCTCAGCCTCCCAATGTACTGGGATTACAGGTGTGAGCCACCATGCCCGGCCTATAGGTCTTTCATGGTATATTGTTATGTTAAAAAAACAAAAACAAAAACACAGCCAGGTGTGGTGGCTCACATCTGTAATCCCAATACTTTAGGAGGCTGAGGTGGGAGGATCATTTTATCCCAGGAATTTGAGACCAACCTGGGCAACAGAGTGAGACTCCATAAAAATAGAAAAATTAGCCAGGCACAGTGGCTCATGCCTGTAATCCCAGCACTTTGGGAGGCCAAGGCGGGTGGATCACGAGGTCAAGAGATTGAGACCATCCTGGTCAACATGGTGAAACCCCGTCTCTACCAAAAATACAAAAAAAATTGGCTGGGCATGGTGGTGCGTGCCTGTAATCCCAGCTACTCAGGAGGCTGAGGCAGGAGAATGCCTGAACCCAGGAGGCGGAGGTTGCGGTGAGCCGAGATTGCGCCATTGCACTCCAGCCTGGGTAACAAGAGTGAAACTCCATCTCAAAAAAAAGAAAAATTAGCCAAGCTTGTTGGTGTGAGCATGTAATCCCAGCTATTCTGGGGCTGAGGCAGGAGACTGCTTGAGCCCGGGAGTCAAATCTGCAGTGAGCTGTGATCATGCCATTGTTCTCCAGCCTGAGCAACAGAGCTCAAAAAAAGAAAAAGCAAACTGTTCCTTACAGTGTTGTGCACAGTGACAAAGAAATCGACACAATCTAAGTGTCCAGCATTTGGAGAATGATAGAGAAACATCGCATTGGCCGGGCGTGGTGGCTCACGCCTGTAACCCCAGTACTTTGGGAGGCCGAGGCGTCAGGAGTTCAAGACCAGCCTGGCCAACATGGTGAAATTCTGTCTCTACTAAAAATACAAAACTTTGCCAGTTGTGGTAGCTGGTGCCTGTAATCTCAGCTACTTGGGAGGCTGAGGCTGGAGAATCGCTTGAACCTGGGAGGTGGAGGCTGCAATGAGCCGAGGTCGTGCCACTGCACTCCAGCCTGGGCGATAGAGCGAGGCTTCATCTCAAAAGACAAACAAGTGGGCTGGGAGCCTTTGGGCCAATGTGGTCAAAGCCAAAAGAAACCAGGAGGGAGGCTCAGAAGGTTGGTGGGGCCGGAGCACTGGAAGACGCTTCTAGCCAGTAAGGAGTCGGGGTCAGATGTGGCTGGAGGACTCGGGAGGGAGGTCGAGGCGGGGGGCGTGGGGACTGGACAGAGCATTGGAAGACATTTCTAGCCAGTGAGGAAAGGGTCAGATGGGACTGGAGGACTGGGGAGGTCTGGGCGGAGGGCGTGGGGACAGCGGGATGCCGCTGACCTGTTGTTGTCCACGTAGCGGATGAGCAGCGGATACAGGGCGTACAGGTCCCGGCAGAGCACGGAGAACTCGTCCCGCACCAGCAGCTCGCCCTCCTCGGCCTCGGCCTTGGCCTCCAGGCGCAGCTGCTCCTCCTCGGCCACCACCTTACCGGCCCTCTTGCGTAGCCGCCCGATGGTGGGGATGAAGTGGGACTGCAGGAGCTCCGGCCGTGCGCGGCTCACGATGGGCTGTGCGAACACTGCAGGGGCGTGGCAGACTTCGATGGCACTCTTGGTCTCTGACACAGGCCCTGACCTCCCTTCCCAGCCCATGACTCCCGAACAGCTCTGACCCAGCCGCTGAACCCTTGACCTGAACCTACGACCCTATCCTGTGACCCCAGCCTGGCACAAATCTCTGACCTCTGGCCCTCAACAACTGAAGCCTCACCACTGCCCCTCCCCTTTTTTATTTTTGAGATAGAGTTTTGATTTTGTCTCCAAGGCTGAAGGGCAATGGCACGATCTCAGTTCACTGCAACAACCTCTGCCTCCCTGGTTCAAGTGATTCTCCTGCCCCAGCAAATATTATATTTGTATTTTTAATAGAAATGGGGTTTCACCATGTTAGCCAGGCTGGTGTCGAACTCCTCACCTCAGGAGATCTGCCCACCTCAGCCTCCCAAAGTGCTGGGATTACAGATGTGAGCCACCGTCCCGGACCCCAACATTTAACCTCTGACCTGGCCCATACCCACACTCTTACCTCACTATGTAATTTCTGGCTATGATTCCAAGGTCGTGAATGGGCTTCTTATAGCAGCCTCTGACCCCTGACCCTGGCCTCTGATCCCAGCCGCTGATTTCTAGCCTGACCCTGATCCACAACCTGTTTCCTTACACAAAACTTTTTTAATAATAGAGACTGGATTTCACCATGTTGCCAGGCTGGTCTTGAACTCCTGGTCTCAAGGGATCCACCTGCCTTGGCCTCTCCAAGTGCTGAGATTGCACGCGTGAGCCACTGTGCCTGACTCTGATGAGAAACTTCTGAATCCAGAAACTAACGCTTTGAGGGCCCTTCCCTCCCTCCCTTTGTTTGTTTTGTTTGTTTCAAGAGAGGGTCTCCCTCTGTCACCCAGGCTGGAGTGTATGGCGTGTACTGATGTAATCACAGCTCACTGCACCTTCCAACTCCTGGGCTCAAGCGATCTTCCTGCCTCAGCCTCCCAAGTAGCTGGGGGGACTATAGGCGTGTGCCACCACATCTGGCTAACTTTAAAAAAGGTTTAAAGAGATGGGGTCATGCTGTGTTACCTAGGCAGGTCTCAAACGGTGGGTCTCAACTGATCCAAAGTGCTGGTATTACAGTTGTGAGCCACTGTGCCCAGGTGACCCCTGGCCTTTTGACCCTGAAAAAAACCTACACTCTGATTCCTCCCAACTCCCAGGGGAACATGGACTTTGGATCTCCCTCTCAGACCATCTGGCCGAGGGAGCCCAGGCCGCTGACCCACCCCTCAGAGGCCCAGTGCCCCCGACGCACCAGCCAGCCGCTTCATCCAGGAGGCCTCGTCGATGCCCAGGTTGTTGACGATGATTCTCAGGATATTCCCCAGCAGGGAGTTGAGGTGGTCAGAGGTGACAGCTGTGCAGGGTGGGGGGGCGCCAGCGGGCAGGGCGGGAGGGGGTGTCTCAGGCCCACGCTCCCACCAGCGTGGCAGGTAGCTGCACAGCATGGGCAGTGTGATCTCAATGACATGCGGCATCTCTGTGTAGCGGGCCCCTGACTCGGCCAGCCCCCCAATGTCTGCCATGAGCCGCTCCAGCACCGGGATGTCAGGACACATCTCCTCCACGCTGTTGGGGAGCCCCAGGACTGGAGTGCAGGGAGGGGGGCAAGAAATGTCAAGCCGTCACCCCCAGACCTCAGTGCTCTGGCCCCCCCAAATGCATCAGACACCATTGAAATGCCACCCCCAAACCAGTGCTCCAAACCCTATTCCTCCCATCTCACCCTCCAACCAACCACCTCTCCCAACCCCTCACACTGACACTCAGTGGCTCCTGCAAACAGTTTGCACCCCCAAGCCTGTCTGCTCCCTAAAATCTCACCCCTGGAAAACTTCCCTCCAAAAATCTCCCACATCCAAGCCCATTCCCCTCACCCCTGCTGTACAGCATACTCCAAAAGAAACCTTTTCCAACCCCACCCTGTCACCTGGCCTTGTCTCTGAATCCCACACCTGCTTCAGCCCCTTGGAACAGACAGTGCATCACTGGCTCCCTGGCTGACTCTGAACCAGGTGCCATTCTGGGAGCTCGGCTGATCAAGAAGACAAGCGTATATTCCCCCAAGCTTCACGCCTCATTCTAGCCTCTGGACCCAGAACTCAGGGGATTTTTGTCTGTTTGTCTGTTCACCGCTGAACCTCAGGTGCCTAGGACAGCGCCCCAGACATAGTAAGTGCTCATTACATATTTGCCGAATAAATGAATGAACCTATGCCTTCCCTCAATCCTCTCACACTCAGATACCCCTCACTCTATGTCTCTAAGCTTGATGATGCCCTCAGATGCCACCGTCACTAAAATAAATCCCATAGCTCCAAATTCCATGGATGGGGTTTTGCTATGTTGCCCAGGTTGGTCTTGAACTCCTAGACTCAAGCAATCCTCCTACCTCAGCCTCCCAGAGTGCTGGGATTACAGGCATGACCCACTGCGCCCGGCCACCAAGTGCTACTTTTCTCAACCTTTATCAATAGATTCTCTTTTATAAAATCAAATTGATCTGATTCTCCTCATGTAACTGCCTTGAAATGCCCCAAACCATAAACTCTGGGGTTCCTGAACGTGTGGCACTCCCAACCTGGGGAAGCCGCAGCCGCTCACAGCCCAGCCCAGCCATACTACCCCCAAATCAGGTTCTCCCTGAGGTCCTGTGCTGGGTAGAGCCGGACCCCCGGCACTACTCCAGCCCCACACAGCTTACTGGCCCTCTCCCGAGGAGACTTGGTCGTGTACACGGAGCAGGCGTTGTACTCATTCAGCTGTGGCTCCAGGAATGCCACCGGCATGGCTGCTGCCAGACGGGCCAGGCACTCCCCGAGGGCGGGCCGAAGCCTGGAAGAGGGGGCTGTGTTTAGCTGCCACGTGTCCCCCTCTTTGGGGTCCTGGGTCCCAGCCCCATCTCCACAGAAACAGCTCTTCCCAGAACCCTTTGGAGCAGAGCTGCCAATGCCCATGTGTGTCACTCGTTTTGTTTTTTAAATAAGGTCTCGCCCTGTCACTCAGGCTGGAGTGCAGTGGGGTGATCTGGGCTCACTGCAACCTCAAATTCCTGGGCTCAACAGATCCTCCCACCTCAGCCTCCCAAGTAGCTGGAATTACAGGCACATGCTACACCATGCCTAGCTAGTTTAAAAAAAGTCATTTTTGTAGAGACCACATCTCCAACTCCTGAGGTCAAGCGATCCTCCCAACTCAGCCTCAGGAGTAGCTGGATTTACAGGCGCCAGCGCCACCATACCACACTCAGCTCATTAAAAAAGATTTTTTATTTTTTTGGTAGAGATGGAGTCTCACTATGTTGCCAAGGCTGGTCTCAAACTCCTGAGCCCAAGTGGTACTCCCGCCACAGCCTCCCAAAGTGCTCACAGGTGTGGGCCATCGCACACCGCGGGTGTCACTTGTTGAAATCTGAATAACCTCAGTGCTGGTGGATACAGCCTCAGCCCAGGAGAGGTCACGTGGCCACTGACAGGGGCCCCACCCAGGGCCCCTCAGTGTTGTGTGGCTCTTGTGTACCGCCCCCGTGTCTGCACGTCCGCTTCTTCCCCAGTGAGGCCCGCAAGCACCTGCTTCCCAGGCCCAGACCTGGCGGCTCTACCTCTATGGCTGGCCTGTCCCTGAGCGCCCTCACGCGGCCACCGTGGGGAATTGCAGCTGCCGCAGAGTGCGGGAAGATTGTGAATACCCACCCTGCTTCTCAGCCACCCCATCTTTTTCCCCTGCCCCCTCCCTTCCCCTCCAGCCCCACCCAGCCCCAAACGATGGCGCTCTCTCCTTACTTTTCCACATAAGTGTTCTTGGTGGTTCCCAGGGAGTAGATACTGCATAGCGTTCGGTAGCAAGAGACCTGGACGTCATCCACTGAGGGAGATGGGGGGCGAGGCTGTGGGATGCACCCACACAACGACCCCTCCCCACCCCACCTCCCTCGTCTCCAAACAAGCCCTTGCAGTGGGTAAGAACAAGCAGCTGTACAGCCAGCCTGCCATTTACAGTCTTATGACTTGAGCAAGTTACCAACTCTCAGCCTCAGTTTCCCTACTTATGAGATGGGGATCATTACAGTACCTTCCTCACGGGGTGGTTGTGAGGATCGAGTGAGTTACTACTTGGAAAGTCACTGGAACGGGGAACACAGTAGGCACTCAATAAAGGCCAGATGTCGTTTCTTCCTTGGAGAGGAGTGGCCCTCTATAATGAAAGCGAGGGGCACTTCCTCTAGAAAAATGTGAATAGACCTGCAATATTGCTTTAATTTTAGGCTATCGTTTTCATTTTATTTAATATATATACATGCTCATGCCTGTAATCCCAGCACTTTGGGAGGCTGAAGTGAGTGGATCACCTGAGGTCAGGAGTTCAAGAGCAGCCTAGCCATCATGGTGAAACACCATCTCTACTAAAAATACAAAAATTAGTTGAGTGTGGTAGCAGATGCCTGTAATCCCAGCTACTCAGGCATCTGAGGCAGGAGAATCGCTTGAACACAGGAGGCAGAGGTTGCAGTGAGCCGAGATTGAACCACTGCATTCCAACCTGGGCGACAGAGTGAGACTGTCTTAAAAAAAAAAAAATTTTTTTTAAAAAATATATACTTAGAGATGGGGTCTCGCTATGTTGTCCAGGCTGGTCTCAAATTCCTGGTCGCAAGTGATTTGCCTGCCTAGGCCTCCCAAAGTGCTGGGATTCCAAATGTGAGTTACCATGCCCGGCCAAGTGCTACTTTTCTTAACCTTTATCAATAGATTCTCTTTTTTAAAATTAAGGACACTATTTTGTTATCTATCTATGATAGAGACAGAATCTTGCTCTGTTGCCCAGGCTGGAGTGCAGTGGTATGACCACAGCTCACTGCAGCCTCCAACTCTTGGACACAAGCAATCCTCCGTCATCAGCCTCCCCAGTAGCTGGGATTACAGGTATGTGCCTCCATGCCTGCCTAATCTTAATTTTTTTTTTTTTAGTAGAGATGGGGCCTCGCTATGTTGCCTAGGCTGGTCTTGAACTCGGGAGCTCAAGCAGTCCTCCTGCCTCAGCCCCCCAAAGTGCTGGGGTTACGGCCGTTGAGTTGCTGCGCCGGTCCAGTTAGGGCCTCTTGTTAGAGCTGCTGAGCTCATGTCCTCATTAACTCATTGGCCACCTGCCTGCATGCTTTGCCTACAGCAAGAAATCCACACACTCAAACATCCAGTGACTCTTACGGGCACCCGGGATGGGTGGTGTTGGCCACACCGACTCCCCACAACCTGCCCTTGTGTCAGGCGCCCTTACGGATGACATCATCTCCGAACTGGTGCTGGGCGATGTGCTGGAAGAGGGTGGTGAGGACGGGCAGCAGCGCCACGGTGGTGTAGGTGAGGTTCTGGCCCACGCCCTTCACCTGGGTGCGCGCCTGTGACACCTTGCCCAGCCGCAGATTCTCTACCATCTTCTCGATGTCCTCTGAGGCACTCTCGAAGAAGGAGCGGAGGCCGGCCTTCACGATCTCAGGACCTGACTTCATCACCGTCCTAGAGGGGCAGCGGGGACATCACTCTGGAATTGGAGAGTCTGGGTGCCCAGGGTTTGGGGTGGGGCCCGATGAGGGTGAGAGTGGGTGCTGCCACACACGGGCCTCTACCTGGCATCCAGGGAGCGGGCCAGAATGTGAAGACAGTTGACCACAGCTGGGGCGTCCGTCCCTGGAGGAGGAAGATGGGCCGGGGGGAAGCTGTGAGTAAGAGGACAGAGGACGGTGCCTCCCTCTACATCCAATCCCCACCCCTTTCTTCCTGAGCTGCCTGCTGGCTGCCTTGGAATGCCACTGCACCCCCACCCCTGCCTGGACTCCTCCAGTACCTCCCAAATCCCCTTCTCCCTGTCCCCGACCACTCTCCTGCCCTTCCTCCAGCCCAGCCCTGACCCTTCTGGGCTATCCTTGTCTGGAGATGGGTCTCTCTCTCCCACTGGCCTGGGAGCTCCAGGAGGGCAGGCCCAGGGCGTCTCAGTCACTGCCCTGCCCCCAGGATACCCTGTCCACGTCTCTGGGTCCAGAGGAAGGACACAACAAAGGTTGTTCAAATTAAGGCAGAACTGGCAGCTATTTCTTCAGGGTGGGGAAGAGAGATTAGGGAGGGAGAGGACCCAGGGAGAGGAGCGACTTACCAAAGAGAGAGACTCGGTGGCGGACAAGAGCAGCGAGTTTGCAGAAGAGGCTGAAGAAAGAGAAAGGGACAGAAGGCAGGCGAAACAGCGAGTGAGGAGGCCAAGGAGAAAAGGGCAGAGCGACCCAATTAGAGGAGGCAGGGGCAGGGAAGACGGAGAGGAACTAGGAGGAGGCAGAATGATGGAAGCAGGAGGGGCGGGGAGGGCAGACAGAAGGGCGAGCTGGAAAGTCGCAGGCAGTAACTGGGATGCTGGGGAGGTATGGGACGGGTCCGCCTTTCTTATTATTGTTTGTTTAGTTTTTTGAGACAGGGTCTTGCTCTGTCACCCAGGCTGGAGTGCAGTGGTGTTATCCCAGCTCACTGCAGCCTCCAGCTCCTAGGTTCAAGTGATTCTCCCACCTCAGCCTCCCAAGTAGCTGGGACTACAGGCACGCCCCACCACGCCCAGCTCATTTTTGTATTTTTATAGAAATGGGGTCTCAGTACGCTGCCCAGCCTGGTCTCAAACTTCTGGCTTCAAGTGCTCTTCCCACACCAGCTTCCCAAAGTGTTGAAATTACAGGTGTGAACCACCACACCTGGCCTTGAGTCTGTCTTCCTGACAGGGTGATTGATTTGTCCCAAGTCGCCTGAGAGTCCCACATCTTGGGAAACTCTTCACTCCCGGGCACACTAGGGTGGCTGATCACCCTAGCCCTTCAATCGCCTCTGCAGGAGACAGTCAGCACCCAGCACCCAGCAACCAGGACAGAGCCTCTACGGGCGAAGGATTACAATCCAGTGAGGTCAGGGGCTGGGGTCACGGGCGGCCCACCTGGTGATCATTTCCTTCTCCTTGTTTGAGGCGTGGCCACCACTGCCCAGCACTTTGGCCGGAGTGGACAGGAAATAGAGGCAGTGGTTGGTGAAGTACTGGTTGATTAAAGGCAACAGGATCTGGGGATGGTGGGGAGGAGATGAAGGGTCCGGTGAGGGGTGGAGAGCCCACTCAGTCCCCGGCTCCCTCCAGCTTCTGAGCCCCATCTCACCTTGGCAAAGAATTTAATCTCCTGTTCATGTGGGGACTTTTCCACTCGCCCACTGCTGACCACAGCCTCTGTAGGGAGGGCAAACAGGGTTCACAGTGGGTTCAAGGCTGGGGAACCCAGGGTGTGCTGAGGGGCAGGATACTGGGAGCAGAGCTGGAAAATGGGGGATAAATTATTGGCATAAAGTCATCTGTGTTGGCTTTGAGATAGGAGATAAACATTTCCCCTACCTTTCATCTGATTTCCCCAACTCCCCCCCTTTTTTATTTTGAGATGGAGTTTCACTCTTGTTGCCCAGGCTGAAGTGCAATGGTACCATCTCAGCTCACTGCATCCTCTGCCTCCTGGGTTCAAGTGATTCTCCTGCCTCAGCCTCCCAAGTAGCTGGGATTACAGGTGTACACAACCACACCCAGATAAGTTTTGTATTTTTAGTACATAGTTTCACCATGTTGTCCAGGCTGGTCTCAAACTGCTGACTTCAGGTGATCCATCCATCTTGTCCTCCCAAAGTGCTTTCCCCCCAACTCCTTGATCAAACCCTTCCTCAAGCTGACAACTCCTTGATCAAACCCTTCCTGAAGCTGTACATGGAGAGAACAAACTGGAACGGGGTAAGGTCATGGAATGTGCCCTTCCTCACCCACCACAAGTGCTTTTCATTCTGAACTTGAATACCTGGCACTGAGTTAACCTGCAATAAATGAATGAATGAACCAAATGAAACAAGAAGTCAATGTAAACAAATTGGAGTTAACTTTAAAATGGAAATCAATTTCAAACAATAATAACGGTGACAGTAACTGATATTATTAAAATACTAATATTGGCTCCAGTTGGTAAACGCTTGCTATGTCCTTGGCACTGAGAGACATGTCATCCTTGCACAGTCTCCTTACAACTTGGATGTCTGTGCAGTTGGTTCCCAGCCCCTATTTTTCAGATGAAGAAACGGAGGTGAAGTAACTAACCCCAGGTCACCTGGTAAGTGACAGAACCATGGCTA
Source organism: Saguinus oedipus (assembly GCA_031835075.1). Lineage (NCBI taxonomy): Eukaryota > Metazoa > Chordata > Mammalia > Primates > Cebidae > Saguinus > Saguinus oedipus. The sequence goes on along the minus strand of CM063187.1, from coordinate 41,435,678 downwards.
GTATGGTGACCATATGCCCATGTCACAGGTGAGGAAACTGAGGTCTAGAGAGGGAAGGGAATTGCGAAGGGGGTGGGCAGCACTGAAGCTCAGCAGGCTTTGAGGTGAGATGTAGCAGCGAATCCTGCTCTGCCACTCACCTGGAGGGAATTTGGGGGTTCCTGGGGGTAACTCTCAAGGGGAATGCTGGGGTTCTCTAGGGGAAACTGGAGGGGATTATAGGGCCTAGCTGTGATTCTTAGTGGCCTATGAGGCATTGTGGGCATCCCAACAGCCTCAGCCTTCAAAGTGGATCCCGAAATCTGCCCAGTTCTCATCCCTTTCGGCTCTTGTCCCCACCCCAGTCAAGCCAGAGGGCCCCTGTGAACACCAGAATCACGGATCACTTCCCTCCTCAGCTCAGCCACCTCCCCCCAAATCCACCTCACCCCAGGTAAAGGTCAAAGTTCTCATCACAGCTTGCAAAGCCCTGCATGGAGATGCCCCAGTCACCTCTGCGACCCGTTCACCTCACAGTCCCCCTCGAGACTCTGCTTCAGCCACAGAGCATTCTGACACTCATGCCAGGGACCCCTCAGGGCCTTTGCACTCGCTGTTCCTTTGCTTTCGAGGAACAGATGTCCCCCAGAGGTCCACACAGCTCCTCCCCCACCTCCTTCATGGCTTGCCTCGATGTCACATTCTCATCAAAGTCTTCCCCAAACACCCTATTTAAAATTACAACTGGCTCCACACTCCCAATCCCCTCTATCTGGCTCTACTGTTTTCTTCTTCCCACAACGCTAATCACCTTCTAACACTAAGGGATTTAGTTATTTATGATACAAATTGCGTGAATCCAACACAAGAGTAGTTGCAGGAGAGCAGGGGTCACTGTCATCTTCACTGCTGCACCACAGCATCTAGAACAGTATCTGGCACACAGTAGAGGCTCAATAAGCATCAGATAAGGGGAGGACGGATAAGTGCATGAAGGGGTGCCCTAGGTGAGTCTGGTCTGCAGAACTGGTGTCTGAAGGGGGGGACATTCTCCATACCCAGGTGGGCAATGAACTCCTGAGAAATGTCCATCCAGCGCAGTAGCTGCTGCAGGAAGCCAAAGGCAAACCGTTTTTCAATGGAAGACGAGTCCAGTTCCATGTCCTTAAGGCCTCTGCGTGGAGATGTGGAGAGACTAATCAGCCCAGACGAAGGCCCTACCGTTTCCCACCCTTCTCAGGTCCGCCTCTGCTCCTGCTGGCCCTGTCTCTAACAGCTTTGGCTTCACCCCAGGTTGGGACTCTACTCTGAGCTCCCTATGCCCCACCCCGCTTAGCTTCCTCCCCTCTCTGGTCCCGCCTCTGCGCCCCAGGCCCCGCCCCTCTCAGCCTCCTCCTCTTTGGACCCACCTCTGTTCCCCGGGCCCCACCCTTTTCAGCTTTCTCTTTGGTCCCGCCTCCACTCACCAGTACCCGCCTCCGTTAGTCTCCTCCATTCTCTGGCCCTGCCTCTGCTCCCGGGACCCTGCCCTTCTCGGCCTCCTCTCCTCTCTGGTCCCGCCTCTACCCCTAGTCCCCGCCCCTCTTAGCCTCCTCCCCCTCTGGCCCCACCTCTATGCCATAAGCTCCGCCCCTCTCAGACTCCTCCCCATCTGGCCCCACCTCTGCGTCCAGGCTCCCCTCCTTTAGCTCCGCCCCTCTGTTTCCATTTAGACTCCCCGGGCCCAGCCCCTCTCGGCTCCATCCCTCTCTGGCCTAGCCAGGTTCAGTCCGCTGCTCTTCCGCTGGGGTCCCAACCCTCGTGCCTTGTAACCGCGTAGCCGTTCATCTGCAGGAATTTCAGCAGCTCCTGGGCCTTCTCTCGATCTCGGGCCTTCTCCTTGGCCGTGAGCGTGTCGTAGGGGACCAGCAGCGGGTGGGTCCCACCGCCTGGGGAGGCAAAGACCAGAAATCAGGGCTCTGGGGAAGACCCAGGCCACTCTCACTGAAGTGGTTCCTGCAGTGCCTGGCATGCGTAATTATCGTAATAAAGACGAAGACACAAACAAGGGAAACATTGCTTGTTGGTGCTCATCTCATTTACGACCCCGCGGTGGTAAATGCTGTTATTATTCCCATCTACAGATGGAGAAACCGAGTTTCAGGGGACATGAAGGCAATCAGTAAAGCCACACGGTGAAGCCACGGGGGTCGCGTGGAGGTGGCACGGGCACCCTCACCTTTGGCTTCCAGCTCCTGCTTCTTCTTCCGTCCCCACGTGTTGTGGTAATTTTCCGCCAGTTGTTCTGCCATGGCCTGGGAGTGGATGCAGAGTCAAGGGCTAGAGTCAGAGGATGCCAGCCCCCACCAAAAACACCGCATGCCCCCCCCCCAAAAGGATCAGGCCTCTCACCTGCAGCTCCCGAGACAGGGTAACTCCGCTAAGGTCGGGGGGCTGGGGGTTGTAGCCTTCTCGAGGATCATAGGTCTGAGAGGACGAGAGGAAGATGGGAGGTGGGCTGATGGGCTAGCAGGAAGTCCAACACAGCTCCTCTCCTGGCCCCACTAGACTGTTCTACCCCCTCCACCCTCCCCTGGCTCAAGACCCCGTGTCCTCTCAAGGTCTGTCTCTAAACCACCCCATCCTTCTCTCTTCTGCCCTTTGCAATTCTTTAGACTCCTGCCCTCTCCTTCCCCAGTTCTCAGGTTTCTGCACCCCTCTCTGGCCCCACCTACTTCCTTTGGCTCCCCTCCTCTCTGCCCCATCTGTCTGACCACGCCCTCACCTGGCCACGCCCCTTGTTCTAGACCCTCCCGGCCTCCTGCCCCTGCCCTCCCCCAAGGCCCGGCCTTCACCTGGGCACTTTGTGATATCTTCCGCGTTTTTTTCTTTTCCGTCTTCTCCTCCTCACCCTCCCTGGCCTTCTCTATTGTCCATTCCCAGGCAATCATGGCCTTCAGGGACTCCTTGATGGGCCAGCGGTAAATCTCTTTGTCCTGGGGTGGACAAGAGGGTGGGGAGTTGGTGGAATGGGGCGAGAGGGTGGTGGAGGAAGGACCCCAAAGGAGAAAACCCTGACCACGTGGCTAGGCAGTGGTCCAGTCTGGATTTGAACTCACCTGTTCTGTAACAGACTGGAGGCTTTGGGAGGCTCTGTATCTCCTTATCCCATTAGATAGATACATGTATCTCCTTATCCCCTTAGATACACGAGTCTCCTTATCCCATTAGATACATGTATCTCCTTATCCCGTTAGATACACGAGTCTCCTTATCCCATTAGATACATGTATCTCCATATCCCTTAGATACACGAGTCTCCGAGAAGCCTAATTACAGCCAAGGAATCAAACCCACTCTCTTGGACTCTCTACCCATTCTACCAAGTTTCAGAGAAGGCAAAGTCCATGAATGGGGAGACCCAACCCACAGATCCACCTAGATGCAAACCTGTGAAGCTGCCTCACTCCTCCCCGAACCCTCAAGTTTGGGGGTTTCATTTTGACCCCCAATGCTGGGCCCCAAGGCTTGGTCACCTTCTCTGAAAAGGTCTTGTAGGGCCTCAGCATGGGGTGGGTCTTTAGTTCCTCGTCTATGTTCTCTCCATAGGACCAGTTGTTCTGGATCTAGAGATGGAGAGGAGGCAGGGTGAGGGGGAGGCAGGGTGAGGGGGAGGCAGGGGGAGGGGGAGGCAGGGGGAGGGGGAGGCAGGGGGAGGGGGAGGCAGCAGCCTGGGGACACAGAGGAGGACCCTGGGGGAACCGAGGACAGAGTGTCCTGGGGGATCCCAGAACAAGCTAAGGGTCCTAAAGAAGGTGTGGTGGGGTGTCAGGGAGCTCTGGGGCCTCAAGGAAGAATGGGGCTCGGAGGTTGGAGGGAAGCTGGAGCCTTGAGCGTTTCTGCGATAGGAGGACCCTGAGGCCAACCTTGTCGAAGGCCCACTTCTCATGTGTATACTCCGCAAACTTGTTAATGAAGGAGTCCAGCTTCTCCGGGATGATCACACTGTTGGGGGCATAGGGCAGCAGATGTTGGGGCTGGGGTTCCCACCACCCCTGAAATCTTCCTGCCTCCCAGCCCCAGGCCTCACTTGAGGGTCTCCACAGGCCGGGGATCGAAGTTGCCTTCAGCATCCACTGTGGCCTTTTTCTCCGCCTTAGATGAGTATGAGGCGTCCACGTAGTCAGGAGGCAGAGCCCCGGCAATGGCACACAGGCAAGGCATGGCCATGCGGTACAGCTCCGGGTCGTATTTCTGGGAGGGCCAGGTGGAGTTGTGGTAGGAGGTCCTTGCAAGCCTCACTGAGCCCCAGGACCTCAAACTCACACACTGGAATCAACCCTCCTCCCTAAGTCCTCAAACTGGAATTATGGTCCCTCTCCTTGAAACCCAAATCTCAGACCCAACTGTATGCTCAAATCACCCCCATTTTGCCCCTCTCCAAGCTCCCAAACTAGAGGCCACCCTCTCTTCCATAACCTCCACATTGAAGCCTCAACCCATAGGTTCTCCTAGATCCAAATATGCAGAACCCTCTCCGCCTTGAACCCCCCCAAAATTGGGGGATTTCACTCTGGATGCCCAATTTTGGGCCCCAAACCCTCCACATAGCCCCATTTGGGGCTCCCTGCTGTCCAGACCTTATGGGCCAGAGAGTCAAAGATGCCCCAGAAGAGTTTCCGTGTGAGGTGCAGCTCTTCCTCCGACGTGACCCCGAAGTTGGCCCAGCCTGTGGGTAGGCAGTAGTACTTCCAACAGCGCTCATAGTGATTGGTGAGGAGCTGGGTAGGAGCAAGAGGGAGACACATGAATGAGGGGGGCACCAGCAGATGCCAGGCAGATGAAGGCCCAGAGAGACACAGGCATGCCAGTGCTTTTAAATTCTGAAGGAGGTGTGGGTTATGCAAATTATATGCTAACAGGGGAAGAAGTGGTATGTTTATTGAGGAGTGGTCCTAGACAGCTTAGTATGCAAATTTAGCATTCTTAATTTAGAGTTGGGATGGGCATTAAGCTACAGCTGGTTGTGTCTGGTGTTGCTTTACACAAATAGGCATGCTAACATTAATCCATGGGTGCGTAGTGAGCAAATGGGCATATGGGTGCAGCGATCTGTGCTTATGCAAATTAACATGCCAAACAGAAACACAGGTTGCACCCCATGCAAATATATGGTAATTAGAAAGAGGGCCTCCACTATCCAAAATGCGAATTTGTTTGTTTTTTTTTTTTTTTTGTGGTGGCGTCTCACTCTGTTGACCAGGCTGGAGTACAGTTGCATGATCTCGGCTCACTGCAACCTCTGCCTCTGGGTTCAAGCATTTCTCTGCCTCAGCCTCCTGAGTAGCTGGGATTACAGGTGCGCACCACCACGCCCAGCTAATTTTTGTATTTTTAGTACAGACAGGGTTTCACCATGTTGGTCAGGCTGGTCTCGAACTCCTGACCTCAAGTGATCCTCCCACCTTGGCCTCCCAAAGTGCTGGGATTACGGGCATGAGCTACCGTGCCTGGGTAAAATGCAAATTTGAAATAGGAGCTGATTTCAATGTATTATGCAAAATAGTCAAGATATCTGAGTTGGGGTGTCTCTTTATGCAAATTAGCATGCAAATTTAAAAATAAGAGAGACAGTGTGCAAATATTCAGAATAGCTGTGGTAATGTTTATTCAAATAAATGTGCTGATTTGAATCGTGGAAGTCTGGTGGTCCAGGCATGCAAATAAACACACTAATTAGGGAAAGTGGTGTGCTCCATGCAAATATATGCTAATTGAGTGGGGGCTGGCTCACTGTTAGGCAAATTAAATGCTAATTAGGGAATGCTAGAGGCATCCATGAAGCAAAGTGAATGTCCTAGGAATCGTAGTATGCAAATAAGGATGCTAAGAAGTTTCTTAGACTCCTTAGGGAAGTCCTTAGGGACGCTGCGCTACCTAGTGCAGGTTAACTGGGCTGGGCAGTGCCGACACAAATGAGCCCTACGGTCGGAGCGCAGAGCAAACCAGTGGGTGCGGCCTGGAACCGAGCCGCTAAAGAGCGCTTGCCCTCACCTTGAGTGGCATCTTGGCGAACTCGTTGAGGATGGGCACGTCGAACACCAGGCGCCGCAGCAGGTGCTGCAGCATGGATGGGCGGATGTACCTGCGGGACCGTGCGCAGGATGGTGGAACCTCTCCTCCAGGCCTGCTCTGCGCCCCACCCCCTCCCCGCCCTGGGGTCCACCCCACTCCACCTGCAGAGTGCCATAAGGCAGTCCTCGATGACGTCGCGCTGCGCCTTGGTGAGTGAGCGACCCCGGGACAGGCGGTACACCGTGTGCAGCATGGAGTCCACCATGATGGCGCGGTGTTCCGTGCCCGCAAAGAGCGGCGCGCACTTGGTGATGAGCGGCAGCACGGCCAGGCACAGGTAGCGGTTCAGCGCCAGCGCCATCTCGGTGGTGCTGAAAGTGGCCTAGGGCACAGAGTGAGGACATCAGGCCTGCCGCGCACCCCTGGGGCTGCTCTGACACCTGCCGTGAACGACTCTGTTCAAAGGATCCAGGCTCTGATCATTCCCCCCAAACCTGCTCCTCCCAATCTCTACCACCCTCCTCCCACCCTATGCTCACGCCCCTACGCCCACAGCCCTCACACCATTACTTATTACTTTGGACTATGCAAAATTTCAAACACACACGAGTTTAGGTATTGGTGGATGAGATTAACGAATTCCATTACAGATTTGGCTCTCTGTAAATATCGATGGTCTGCAAGCTTATTTCCTCTCTAACCCTCACCTTTCTTCCTGTAATATATTCTTTTTCTTTTGTTGGAGACAGGGGTCTCTGTCTCCCAGACTGGAGTGCAGGGGTGCAATCATAGCTCACTACAGCCTCGAACGCCTGGGTTCAAGTGATCCTCCTGCCTCAGCCTCCCTAGTAGCTAGAACTACAGGCACGCACCATCACGCCTGGTGAATTTTTTTTTTTTCTAAGACAGGGTCTCGCTCTGTCACCCAGACTGGAATACAGGAGTGCAGTCATGGTTCACTGCAGCCTCAGTGTCCGTGCCTCAAGTGATTCTCCCATGTCATCCTCTTTAGTGTGCACCACCATGCTGGGCTAATATTTACAATTTTTTGTAGAGACAGGGTCTCTCCATGTTGCCCAGGCTGGTCTCGAACTCCCGGCCTCAAGTGATCTTCCCACCTTGGCATCCCCAAGCGATTACAGGGGTGAGCCACCATGCCTAGCCCTAGGTTCTCTTAAACCCTCTTGAGGAAGGCTTCTGTCCTCGGCTGAAACTGCTCATCCCGGTTTCCAGTGACCTTGACTTTGCTAAATCGGTGGCCACGTCTCCGTGCTCTTAGTCCTTGCTCTGTCACCTTCTGTTATTGCTGTACCAAGTCTGTATGTCTACAGTGCTACAGCAACACTGTGAACAATGATTTCTTTTTTTTTTTTTTTTTGAGACGGAGTCTTACTTTGTCACCCAGGCTGGAGTGTAGTGGCACGATATTGGCTCACTGCAACCTCTGCCTCCTGGGTTGGAGTGATTCTCCTGCCTCAGCCTCCCGAGTAGCTGGGATTACAGGCGCATGCCGCCACACCAGGCTAATTTTTGTATTTTTAGTAGAGACAGGGTTTCACCATGTTAGGCTGGTCTTGAACTCCTGACCTTGTGATCTGCCTGCCTTGGCCTCCCAAAGTGCTGGGATTACAGGCATGAGCCACTGAGCCCAGCCTTGAACGATGATTTCTTATAACTGAAGGTCGTGGAGATTCCTATTCATCCTCCATCGGAATTCGGAGTGTTTCTTGGTTTTTGTTTTCTATCTTGATGATTGTGTTGGGGACTATGATATGTCCACAATCCCAAGAAAAACAAAAGCAGCTACTGCTGCTCTACCATGACCCATCTCCTGCCCCTCTGTGGAGGTGGGGTGGGTGGCCAGGCTGGGCGGGGCTGCTCACCGTGTCCAGCGAGGCGGCCGCCCTCATGTCGGGCAGGAACCCCACGTCCAGCACGTGCAGTAAGAAGTCCTGGTTCTCGATGCCGTACACACGGTCCAGGAAGAGCACCATGGACGCTTTGTGGTCCGGCACGAAGGATGCCGACATCTTTGGCTGCACCAGAGCCCCGTCTGCAGGGAGGGCGGGTTCGGGGATGCCCTTCAGACCCAGCATCTCTCTCCCCACTACCACTCCTTTGCCAAGTCCCATCCCCTCCGCACCTTTGCCCAGGGTGGGGATCTGCAGTGGGAGGCTGATGATGCCCACCAGGTCCTCCAAGGGCACGAGGGAGCGGAGGATGGCGCGGATCCGCAGGGCTTCACCCTTGCCGGCTTGGATCAGCTGGGGAATGGGGGAAGGGTGAGGGGCACTCATCAGGTGCCGGTGTCCCACTCAGTGGCTGCTCCACTCCCTCCCTTATGACACAAGAGGGTAGAGCAGGCCTCTTTCTAGGGGGCTCTCTAGAGTTTCCAGACATCGTTCCTCTACCTGTGCAGCCCTGAACCCTCTCCTTGTGACCCCATCCCCATCCTGACCCCTCTCTGTATGCCCCGCCATTCCGGCCCCGACCTCTCTCCCTGTGACCCCATTCCCCTCTCCCTGTGACCCCATCCCCATCCTGACCCCTCTCTGTGTGCCCCGCCATTCCGGCCCCGACCCCTCTCCCTGTGACCCCATTCCCCTCTCCCTGTGACCCCATCCCCATCCTGACCCCTCTCTGTGTGCCCCGCCATTCCGGCCCCGACCCCTCTCCTTGTGCTCCCCATCCCAGCCCTGGCCATTCTGGGTGTCACTGTCTGTCTCCCCCACTGGACTGGGAGCTCTGTGAGACCAGGGCCTGGGGTGTCTTGGTCACTGTTGTGTCCCCAGCATTGCTAGTCCAGGACTACCCACATATGGGAGCTCACTCAAGGCCACTGAGTGCCTGCATGAGGCGTTCAAGGCTGCTGTGCCTGCCCTCCCTCCCCATCCCGCCCTGCCTCGGGGTCTCACGTGCATCTCTGGTGCACAGCGTCCCAGCAGGTCGATCAAGGCGGCATAGAAGGACATGATGGCGTGTCCCAGGTGCACCCGGTTTTCTTCAGGCGGCTCCTCCCCAAAGCTGCAGGGAAGGTGGGTGGGTGGGGGAGGCAGTTAGGGGCTGGGGAGGGCGGGTTGCCGTATTGAGGAGGGGCCAGAAGACTCACTGCTCACGCCGCCGGTCCCTGCGGATGCCCGGGCCATCCCTCGCAGGGTCCTCAGAGATGCGGACGGCCTCTTCAATGGCGGCCAGCAGCCCTGAGCCACCCTCACCCCGCAGGGCGGGTCCAAAGCACTCGGGCTTCCGGATGAGCAGCCGCACCACCACATTGGCATTCTCCTCCACGCTCTCACCTGGACTCCCGCGTGGGGACAGGGGGTCTCATGAGCCACCATCAGAGACCTCCCCAGGCTACCCCAGGACCCAGCACCTCCAGGGGTAACGCCAGCCCCCCGCCAGCCCCAGATCCCAGTACTTCCAGGGGTAACACAGCCCCAGACCCACTGGAAGGGATCCCTGCCTGGACCCCACCTGTGGGGTGACCTGTGACCCCACACTTCCTGCCCTGCTGCTGCCACCCCCTCCTCACCGTTGACAAAGACAGCGAAGCGCAGGAAGTCCAGGTAGCGCTCTCCACCGCAGGGGTTCCAGCCAATGTCTGGGTACCCTTTGGCCACAAGCATGGGGCAGCTTTGGAGGCCACAGCCTGCCAGGTAGGACACGACCTGGGAGTAGAGGGGGCCAGTTCGAGACCAGACCCAAGCCACAGGCCTCAGCCCTCTGCCCTGCCCTGTGGGTCCTCAGTCCGGTTCAGCTCTGATCCCTCGGCCCATTAGCCCTGGTCCTATCAGAGGCCTGTGAACTAGAGCGGCTACATCTTGAACAAGGTTTGGGTAAAATGAGGCTGAGACCTACTGAGTTGTTCCCAGACAGTTAAGGCATTCTAAGTCACAGAGTGAGATAGGAGGTTGGCACAAGATACAGGTCATAAAGACCTTGCTGATAAAACAGGTGGCAGTAAAGAAACCAGCCAAGATGGTGACGAGAGTGACCTCCAGAGGTCCTCACTGCTACACTCCCACCAGCGCCACGACAGTTTACACATGCCTTGGCAACCAGGAAGTTCCCCTCCATGGTCCAGAAAGGGCAGGCGTGTCTAGCATATCATCAAGAAATAACCATGAAAATGGGTAACTAGTAGCCCTCGGGGCTGCTCTGTCTGCGGAGCGGCCATTCTTTCATTCCTTTACTTTCCTAATAAACTTGATTTCACTTTATGGACTCGCCTGAATTCTTTCTTGCGCGAGATCCAAGAACCTTCTCTTGGGGCCTGGATCCAGACCCCTTTCCTGTAACGGTCCAGTCCCACCTCATCTCCCACCCGGACCACGACACCAGCCTCCTCCCTGTGCTCCCGTCCTTCCGCCTTCACCTCCCTCTGTTCCCCGCATGCAGACTGAGAGACCCTGAGAACACCTGAGTCAGGTGACATCCCTCCTCTGCTCAGCATCCTGGGCCTCCTCTCACTCAGGGTAAAAGCCAGAGTCCTTGCTGTGACCCATGAGATGCCATGTGACCCGCCTGTCACCTCCTGCCCCCACCGTCACTGCCTCTGCTCCAGCCACAGCCGTCTCTCTGCTGTTCCTCCACCTCATGTGGTTCCCTCCTGCCTTGGGGCCTTTGCACATGCTGTTCCTGCTGCCTGGAATGCTCTTCCCCACGATGTTCACCTGACCCCTCACCTTCCTTCAGAGCTTTACACAAATGCCACTTTCTCAATGAGGCTTTCTCTGACCACTTTTTTTTTTTTAAGGGGTTTTGCTCTGTCCCTTGGGTGAAGTGCAGTGGCGTGATCATAGCTCACTGCAGCCTCGGCCTCCCAGGCTCTATCAAATCCTCCTACCTTAGCCTCCTGAGTAGCTGGGACTACAGGTGCATGCCATTATACCCACCTAATTTTTGTATTTTTTGTAGAGACAAGGTCTCCCTATGTTGCCCAGGCTGGTCTTAAACTCCTGGGCTCAAGTGATCCTCCTGCCTCGGCCTCCCAAAGTGCTGGGATTACAGACATGAGCCACTCTGCCTGGCTGGACAAGGATTTTTGACTGACATATTACTACTGTTTTGCACAGGTCCTGCCATATGGTAAATGAACACCACATATTTGTCGAATGATAATGTAACAGCAGCTTACTGTTATGTCTCTTTACAAATGCTTTCCCAGATTAACTCATTTAATCCTCAGAGTGACTCCATGAAGTCACTCCTATTGCCACATTCGTTGTACAGATGAGGCAACAGGGGTCCTGAGGCTCTAAGTCACTTATTCAAGGCCACACAGCCAGGGAGTAAGGGGAGCAGAAGCAAAGTGGCTGCATTCCAGAGCCCACGCGCTTCACTACTGTACACAGAAGTGGAAGCTCAGAGGGCCGAGAAATGTGCCAAGGCCACAAAGCGAGGAAGCCTAGAGTGTGGGTCTGCCCTAAGCCCGGAAGCATGGAGTCCAGACCTGCCCCCAGCCCGGAAGCTACAGCGCGGACCTGCCCCAGCCCGGAAGCTAGAGTGTGGATCTGCCCCCAGCTAGGAAGCTTCCCACGAATGAGCAACTGGATCTCCTTCTGGTTGGGCACTGGACAATCCAGAATTGCCCCCAAGAATGAGTTCAGAATTAGCAGGTGTCCCAAGCAGCCGTGTGGTGCCCGATCTCTTCCCTCAGGCCCAGGCCCAGCCCTGCCCTCCACACCTTTTCCAGGTCCTGCTCCTGCAATGCCAAGGCCAGCTCATTGTTGTCAATGACGGAGGCAGCAGCCACGTCCAGGGGTGTGGAGCCCTGCATGCCTGTGGGGCAAGAGGTGGTAAGAAAGTCTCACTCCTCCTTGTCTCACCTCCTCTTGGAAGCCCTCCCTGACCACTCTTTTTCCAACCTGGATCAGATGCCTCCTCTGGTCTGTACTTCCCTCATCCAAGCCCTGACCACTCTGGGCTGTCACTACTGGGGTCACTATTCTGTCCCCAGCATTACTCATTACAGGGCCAGAGCCATGGTTGAGAGGGAGTGTTTGTTGAATGACTGAGTGAGCGAGTGAGCTGGTGGGAAGTGGGGCAGACCTGGACGGGGTGCCAGGAGTGGGTTCTGGGGGACAGCCCATGAGTGCGGGGGTTCTCACCCAGGCCGATGCCGCTGTTCTCCAGCAGGTAGCTCAGGTGGTCAAACATGGAGCGCTGGTTCTGCCGGCTGATGCGGCAGAAATAGCAGAGGAAGCGGCAGCAGCTTGTCACCATCTTGGGGAAGCGGATCTCCTGGGACAGGCAGGGTGGGCCAGTGGTCAGGGCCTGCCCTCTATGGACCCCTCCCCTGAGCTCCCCAGTGCCTGCTGGGCTCTCACCTTGGACTCGCCGCCCCCGAGGACGTTGACCATGACCTCCATGACTGTCTCATGCATGCCCAGTGCCCTCATCAGGTTCGGGTGTTGGTAGAAGACTTTGTTGTTCATGATGTTCCTGTAGACAGAGTGCGCGGGGTCACCAGGGGCCGTGTGGGGCCAAGCCCAGGGAGGGCACAGCCACCTCTGTGACAGCAGTTGGCATTCTTGGCCCTCTCACTCTGTGCCTGGCACCATCCCTTTACAGATCTGAACTCACTCAGTTCCTTCAGCTGGCCAGGTGCAGTGGCTCACGCCTGTAATCCCAGCACTTTGGGAGGCCAAGGCCGGAGGATCACTTGAGGTCAGGAGTTCGAGATCAGCCTGGCCAACATGGTGAAACCCCCATTTCTAGTAAAAATACAAACGTTAGCTGGGCATGGTAGCACACGCCCATAATCCCAGCTACACAGGAGGCTGAGGTGGGAGAATCGCTTGAACCTGGTAGGTGGAGGTTGCAGTGAGCAGTGATTGTGCCACTGCACTCCAGGCTGGGCAACAGAGCAAGACTCCATCTCAAACAAACAAACAAAAAGCAATAGTTCCTACAGCCACTGTGGGAGGAAGGGTCCCTGTTTCACTGACAGGGAGACTGAGGCATGCACCCAAGGGGGGCTCTCCTAGGGCGTAGATCTTTGCCATGTTTCCTTTTATCAAATGTCATCCCAGCATGGTAGCTCACCCCTTGTGATTCCAGCCCTTTGGAAGGCTGAGGCAGGAGGATCACTTGAGCCCAGGAGTTCAAGAGCAGCCTGGGCAACATAGCAAGACCCTGCCTCTACAAAATATTTACAAATAGGCTGGCATGGTGGCATGTGTCTGCAGTCCCAGCTACTCAGGAGGCTGAGGCAGGAGGATTGCTTGAGCCCAGGAAGTTGAGGCTGTAGTGAGCTATGATGGGGCCACTGCACGTCAGCCTGGGCAACAGAGTGAGACCCTGTCTCAACAACACCTAGAAAGGGCCTGGGCATGCAGTAGGTGCTCAATAAATGTTTACTGCGTGAATGAGACACATTTGACACTGAGTGCTCAATGCTACTACCATGATGATTATTATTCGCATGAGCTCACTGAAGCTGCGGCACAACCCTTTGGAGCAGGCTTGGATCTGCCCGTTTTACAGGTGAAGAAACTGAAGTTCAAAAAGGGTAAACCTTGGCCGGGTGTGTGGCTCACACCTCTAATCCCAGCACTTTGGGTGGCCGAGGCGGATGGATCACCTGAGTTAGCCATTTGAGACCAGCCTGACCATCATGGTGAAATTCTGTCTCTACTAAATACAAAAAATTAGCCAGGCATGGTAGTGTGTGCCTGGAATCCCAGCTACTTGGGAGGCTGAGATAGGAGAATCGCTTGAACCTGGGAGGTGGAGGTTGCAGTCAGCTGAGATCGCGCCATTGCACTCCAGCCTGGGCAGCAGAAGGAGACTCTCTCTCTCTCTCTCTCTCTCTCTCTCTCTCTTTCTCACACACACAGACACAGACACACACAGACACACACACACACACACACACACACACAAAGGGTAAACGTCATGCTGAGAGTCACACAGTAAGCGGAGCTGCTACCACTGAGGGTGGAGAGGTAAGGGAAGGACACATTACCCTGGGAGGTGGGCTAGCAGCCAGGAGATGGAGTAGATCAACCAGAGGATCAGCCAGAAGTTGGGGAAGGGAACATTATTGCATCCTGAGGGCCTCCATCACCCAAGGGAGTAAGCAAAGAAAGGGGCAGGGCAGCTTCTCACCCGATGCTCTGAATCATGAGGTTCTCCTCCTGGGGGCCCATCTGTACAATGAGCAGTGAGCGGATCTGGCCCAGGCACTCGAGCAGGCTCATGGTGTCTTCCACGGAGGACAGCGAGATGGTGTACGCCCGCGGCAGGGCACGCAGCAGCTCACCCAGCCCGTCATACTGCCGGTGCAGGAGGCTGAACATGGCCCGTACCAGCTCGGGGCTCTGCACAAAGTCCTCCTGGGCCCAGCGCACCACCATATGGGACACCAGCTCTTGCAGGGACCCTGGGAAGGAGAAGGCACAAGGCTTGGAGTGCTGTGAAGGGCAGGTCAGCACGCTGGGCCTTGGGCCAGAACCATGTGGAAGGGGCCCCCTGTTCCAGAAGTTTTCCCAGTTACTAACCATCCGCATCCCCCACCTGCCAGGAGCAGGCAGATTCTAGCAGATTTCTTTTTGTTTGTTTTTGAGACAGTGTCTTGCTCAGTTGCCCAGGCTGGGGTGCAGCGGTGCAATCACAGCTCACTGCAACCTCCAACTCCTGGGCTCAAGTGATCCTCCTACTCTGGCCTCCCAAAGGGCTAGGATTATAGGTGTGAGCCACTGTACCCAGCCTGGCAAACTGTTTTCTATTCCCCCAAGAATCTCTTTGTTCTGTTCGCCCTAATATCCAGACCACAAGGGCATCCTAAAAATTTCAAGGGAAATAATTAATTGTACAACTGCCAGATACCAGAGCTGACCAGAAACACGTCAGCACGCACCTTTGAAAGCACATGTTGCCATCCTGTTTGTTCTATAAAAATACTGTGGATTTGGCCGGGTGTGGTGGCTCAGGCCTGTAATCCCAGCACTTTCGGAGGCCAAGGCGGGTGGATCACCTGAGGTCAGAAGTTTGAGACCAGCCTGGCCAACATGGTGAAACCCTGTCTCTACTAAAATACAAAAATTAGCCAGGCATGGTGGTGTGTGCCTGTAATCCCAGCTACTGGAGAGGCTGAGGCAGGAGAATCATTTGAACCCAGGAGGCAGAGGTTGTAGTGAGCCGAGATTGCACCACTGCACTCCAGCTGGGGCAACACAGCAAGACACTGTCTCAAAAAAAAAAAAAAATTAAAAATCGAAACTTTCTTAACAGGGGCTTTGACTTTCCCCGCTCAGCTGTATTTCCCAGCCCTGGTAAGAGTGCCTGGCTGAGTTGGCCCCATAAAAGTTTCCTAAATGTTGTGGGATAAAACCTGTAGCAACATCAGGAACTCTGTCCTTGTTAGATACAGCTAATAAGCAGTTTGCAAAATAACACATTGGCCCAACATTCGTCACACCTGCTCGTCTACCCTCAGCATGGTAACCGTCTCATCAACAGAGAAAAGAGAAGCTGCAAGGCCACGGATGCCACAGTGGTTCAGCGGTGCCGCCATCCCTGGGTTAGAGGTTTGCCACTAAGCTGGTAGGCTGTGTCACCCTGGTCCCAACACACACGTTCTGCAGCCCCTATCTTTGGGCCTAACCTCCAGCATGCCTCTTTTTTTTTTTGAGACAGAGTTTTGCTCTGTCACCCACGCTGGAGTGCAGTGGCACAATCTGGGCTCCCTGCAACCCTCACCTCCTGGGTTCAAGCCATTCTCGTGCCTCAGTCTCCAAGTAGCTGGGAGTACAGGTGTGCACTGCCATGCCCAGCTAATGTTCATATTTTTAGTGGAGAAGGGGTTTCACCATGTTGGCCAGGCTGGTCTTGAACTCCTGACCTCAAGTGATCCACCCACCTTCGCCTCCCAAAGTGCTGGGATTACAGGTGTGAGCCACCTGCTTCCAGTTTGCCTCCTTTCTCATGAGCCTGCCGCTCTTTCTTCTCCCTTCTACCTCTCTATCCCTCCCTTGCATCTGTCCTCATGCCCTCTTTGGGACACAGAGGCTCCCCAGACACAGGGCTGCCCACCCCATCCCTGCCCTTTCCCCGGTGACCCCAGTCCTCACGGGGTTTGCTCTCCTCAGCTGGCTGCTCCTCCTCCGTTTTCTCCTCCTTCTTCTTCACCAGTCGCACTTTCTCCAACAGGCTCATGAGGCGGCTGCCCAGGGTGACCTCTTCCTCTGGTTCCTCCTCCTCTCCCTCCAGCTGAATTCCTGGAAGTGGTCAAGCAGGGGGAATATGTCATTCATCAGTTTGCTTATTCACCTGCTCACACACTCAGTTCTTCATTTGTGCATATTTGCATTCATGGAGTTTTTAATTTCATTTCCTTTTTTTTTTTTTTTTTGGAGACAGTGTCTTGCTCGTTTGCCCAGGCTGGAGGGCAGTGGCATGATCTCAGCTCGCTGCAACCTCTGCCTCCTAGGCTTAAGCCATCCTCCTACCTCAGCCTTCTGAGTAGCTGGTACTACAGGTGTGTGCCACCATGCCCTGTTAATTTTGTACTTTTTTTTTTTTTGGTAGAGATGGGGTCTTGCCATGTTGCCGAACTCCTGGTTTTGAACGCCTGAGCTCAAGCAATCCGCCCAGCCCAGCCTCCCAAAGTGCTGGGATTACAGGCATGAGCCACCACCCCTGGCCTTGTTTAATTCTTTATATGTTCATGTCTTTGTTCATTTATTCCTTCTATGAAACATTTGTCTTTTAAATCAACCTTGCAAATATGTCCAAAGAACTAAAGGAAACCATGTCTGAAGAATTAAAAGAAGTATGATAGTAGTGACTCACCCAGTAGTAAATACTAATAAAAAAGTGGATTGTTAAAATATAGAAATTCTGGAGTTGAAAAATAAAGTAACTGAAGTAAAAAATTACTAGAGGGGGATTCAACAGCATATTTGAGCCGGTAGGAGAAACAGTCAGTGAACTTGAAGAGATTATCTAGCCTGAAGAACAGAAAAGCAAAAGAACAAAGGAAAATGGGCCAGTGTGGTGGCCCACACTGTAATCCCAGCACTTTGGGAGGCCCAGGCATACAAATTGCTTGAGCCCAGGAGTTCAAGACCAGCCTGGGCAACATGGCAAAACCCTGACTCTACAAAAAATTTTAAAAATTACCCAGGCGTGGTGGTACACACCTGTTGTCCCAGCTTCTCAGAAAGTTAAGGTAGGAGGATGGCTTGAGCTCAGGAGGCAGAGGATGTGGTGAGCTGAGATTGTGCCCCTGCACTCCAGCCTGGGTGACAGAGTAAGACTGTCTCAAAAAATAAATAAATAAAAATGAAACAGGGCCAGGCATGGTGGCTCATGCCTGCAATCCCAGCACTTTGGGAGGCTGAGGAAGGTGGATCATGAGGTCAGGAGTTCAAGACCAGCCTGGACAAGATGGTGAAACCCCCGTCTCTAGTAAAAATATAAAAATTACCCAGGTGTGGTGGCGGACACCTGTAATCCCAGTTACTCGGGAGGCTGAGGCAGAGAATTGCTTGAACCTGGGAGGCGGAGGTTGCAGTGAGCTGAGATCATGCCACTGCACTCCAGCCTGGGTGACAGAGTAAGACTCTGTCTCAAAAAAAAAGAACAAAGAAAATGAAAGCAAGCCTCACAGACCTGTGGGATGCCATCAAGTGTACCAATATGTGCATAGTGAGAGTCCCAGAGGAAGAGGAAAGGGGCAGAAAAATATTTGAATAAATAATTGTCAAAAATGTTCCAACTTTGATAAGAAATAATTATATATTCAAGAAACTCAACGAACTTCCAGTAGGATAAATTCAAAGAGCTCTACACTTAGGCATATTGTACTAAACTGTTGAAAGGCAAAGACACAGAGAAAATCTTAAAAGTCAGCCAGGGAAAAATAATTCATCATGTATAAGGGAATCGCAATAAGACTATCAGCTGACCTGTCATCAGCAGAAACTACGGAGGTCATTCATCTGACCTTCCACCCAGCCAGCCATGTCTCCACCCAATTCTCAACCATTCATCTGTCCTTCTCTTCATCCATCCATCTATCCAGTCAGCCATTTTTCACCCACTTTTTCTATTCATCAATTGACATACCCATTCATTTATCTGCTTATAGCCATCCACCCAAAGACTCATATAAACATATCCTTCCACGTGTCATCTAACTGTTCACTAATATATTCATTCATTCATTCATTCATTCAACCAATAGTTACATAGCACCAGTACTGGAGGGTTAAGGTTAGGAAATCTTCGAGAAACTTCTGGAGGAATCTCAAGAGAAAGCTGGCATGGGGAGGACTCTGATCCCCGCTCCTTACCACAGTGTGCTAGCAGGTCTTGATGAAAGTCAAGTAAATCCTGTCGAATCTCTTCAGGGAGAGGACAATCTTCCTCATCTGCACCATCTTTGAAATGCAGGAGCATATTGATCTAGGGGAACGTCAAAAGTTAGAATGAGGGTCTGAGATCCCAAGGCAGGAACTCTGAGATCAGAGACAGAAGATGCTGTCGTAAGTCTGCGTCTAAGGTCATGAGTGGAAGTGTGAGTTCACGAAGACCGGGAGACTAGGGCCAGAGGTCTAAAAGGAGTCAGGGTCAGTGTGGGGTGACTCAGAGGTCAGGCTGGTTCAGAAGGTAGGAGATAAATGTATAATTAGGGGTCAGCATGGGTTTAGAGGTTGAGGGTCCTCAGTGGTAAGAGTCAGGAGATGTTGGCCGGGCGTGGTGGCTCACGCCTGTAATCCCAGCATTTTGGGAGGCCGAGGTGGGTGGATCATGAGGTCAAGAGATTGAGACCATCCTGGTCAACAAGCTGAAACCCCATCTCTACTAAAAATACAAAAATTAGCTGGGCATGGTGGTGCGTGCCTGTAGTCCCAGCTACTCGGGAGGCTGAGGCAGGAGAATTGCTTGAACCCAGAAGGCGGAGGTTGCGGTGAGCCGAGATCGCGCCATTGCACTCCAGTCTGGGTAACAAGAGCAAAACTCCATCTCGAAAATAAAAATAAAATAAAAGAATCATGAGATGTTGAGGTTGGGATTTAGACAGAAAGAGCGGCCAGCGTCAGAGGTCAGGTGACCTGCTCCTGGGGCGGGGAGCGGAACTCGCGGGTACGTCTTGCAGTCTCCGCTGCGGTCATGCTGAAGGCTTTCATGAGGAGGCCGTAGCGGCCCCGCTGGTTGTCCTGAAGCTTGTCCACATAGCGCTCTGCAAAGGCTGCCAGGGACTCTACACGGTGCTGCAGCTCTTGGTCACAGAAATACTCCAGCAGGTGGCACATCTGTGGAAGGACAGCCGTGCGGAGGAAAGGTGGAGGTGAGACCATCAGGACTTCTTGAAAGTCCTCTTGCTTCCTCTCTCCTCTCCATGGCCCTGCCCTCCATGGTCCAGCCACTATCATTTGCTGCCCGGAACCTTAAGCCTGCCTTCATTGGGTGCGGTGGCTCATGCCTATAATCCCAACACTTTGGGAGGACAAGGTGGGTGGATCACCTGAGGTGATGAGTTCAAGACCAGCCCAGCCAACATGGCGAAACCCCATCTCTACTAAAAATACAAAAATTAGCCAGGCATGGTGGCTCATGCATGTAATCCAAGCTACTCAGGAAGCTAAGACAGGAGAATTGCTTGAACCCAGAATGCGGAGGTTGCAGTGAGCGAAGATCATGCCACAGTACTCCAGCCTGGGTGACTGAGCAAAATTCTGTCTCAAAAAAAAAAAAAAAAGCCTGCCTTCTCCACAGTCTCATCTCCATGGAAAACAGAGATCTTTCCAAGGCAGCATTGCTCCCTGCCACATGCATTTCCACAGCTCCCCACTGCCTGAGTGAGAGGTCCAGGCTCGCACCCCACCTACCCTCTGTCTCCCAGCCCAGATGGATGGAGGCTGAAAAGCAGGAAGCAGCAGCCCACCTGTAACTTCACAGACTCCGGCAACTTCATCTGGAGCAGCCCCTCCTCCAAGCCTTCTTCTTTTTCTCCTTTTGCTGCCTCCTCTTCCTCTTTTTCCTCATCTTCCTTCTCGTGTGCCGCTTCCTCCTCATCCTCCTCCTTCTCCTCCTCATCCTCTTCTTCCTCCTCCTCCTCCTCCTCTTCCTCCTCAGTGAAGACTTCAGGCTCAATCATCTTCAAGATCTGTTTCACATCCTCATCGCCAAAGATGCCCATCACCTACAGGACAAAGTCTGGGTTCTTCACTGTGGCCTGAAAGGCCTCCATGGTCAGGCCCTGGCCTTGCTCTCTGGACATGCTCCTCCTGCACATGCAGTCATTCCTGCACTGGCTGATCCGATTCCTCCCACAGCAGGAATGGCATCCCACACCTTGCCGTCCACCCTCCTTAAGATCTACTCAGGTCCATACCCTGTGTCCCATCCACATAGCCCAGACCACAGAGCCAAATATGAGTGGCCTCTCCCACCACAGGTGAGTGTCCTTTCTCCCAAGCCTAAGCATATGCTGTGTCCTCTGGCCCAGGACACACCCTACACCGGCATAGCTCCCAGCATACACCAGCTCTCGGTCAACACGATAAAGATGCTAACACATGAGGCAGGTCGCAGTGGCTCACACCTGTAATCCCAGCACTTTGGGAGGCAACAACAGTGGGTGGATCACTTGAGGCCAGGAGTTCGAGACCAGCCTGGCCAACATGGTGAAACCCCATCTCTCTCTCTCTCTCTATATATAAAAATTTAGCTGAGTGTGGTGGCGCATGCCTGTAGTCCCAGCTGCTTGGGAGGCTGAGGCAGGAGAATTGCTTGAACCAAGGAGGCAGAGGTTGAAGTGAGCTGAGATTATGCCACTGCACCCCACCCTGGGAAACAGAGGGAGATTCCGTCTCATAAAAAAAAAAAATTGAAGAAGATGCTAACATAAGGAAGTAAAGAGGGGGTAGATGAAAGGGAAGAAGAATGAGGGGGAGGAGAGTGAGGAGAGAGAAGACTGAGGGGGAGAGAAGAGTGAGGGGGAGAGAAGAAGAGTGAGGGGGAGGAGAGTGAGGGGGAGAAGAAGAGTGAGGGGAGAGAAGAGTGAGGGGAGAGAAGAGTGAGGGGGAGAGAATAAGAGTGAGGGGGAGAGAAGAAGAGTGAGGGGGATAGAAGAGTGAGGGGAGAGAAGAAGAGTGAGGGGGAGAGAAGAAGAGTGAGGGGGAGAGGAGAAGAGTGAGGGGGAGAGGAGAAGAGTGAGGGGGAGAGGAGAAGAGTGAGGGGAGAGAAGAGTGAGGGGAGAGAAGAAGAGTGAGGGAGAGAAGAAGAGTGAGGGGGAGAGAAAAGTGAGGGGAGAGAAGAGTGGGGGGGAGAGAAGAAGAGTGAGGGGAGAGAAGAGTGAGGGGAGAGAAGAAGAGTGAGGGAGAGAATAAGAGTGAGGGGGAGAGAAAAGTGAGGGGAAAGAAGAAGAGTGGGGGGAGAGAAGAAGACTGAGGGGGAGAGAAGAGTGAGGGGGAGAGAAGAGTGAGGGGAGAGAAGAAGAGTGAGGGGGAGAGAAGAAGAGTGAGGGAGAGAGAAGAGTGAGGGGGAGAGAAGAGTGAGGGGAGAGAAGAAGAGTGAGGGGGAGAGAAGAGTGAGGGGAGAGAAGAAGAGTGAGGGGGAGAGGAGAAGAGTGAGGGGGAGAAGAAGAGTGGGGGGAGAGAAGAAGAGTGAGGGGGAGAAAAATAGTGAGGGGGAGAGGAGAAGAGTGAGGGGGAGAGGAGAAGAGTGAGGGGGAGAGGAGAAGAGTGAGGGGGAGAGAAGAAGAGTGAGGGGGAGAGGAGAAGAGTGAGGGGGAGAAGAAGAGTGAGGGGAAGAGTGAGGGGGAGAGGAGAAGAGTGAGGGGGAGAAGAAGAGGGGGGGGAGAGAAGAAGAGTGAGGGGGAGAAAAATAGTGAGGGGGAGAGAAGAGTGAGGGGGAGAGGAGAAGAGTGAGGGGTGAGGAGAAGAGTGAGGGGGCGAGGAGAAGAGTGAGGGGGAGAGAAGAAGAGTGAGGGGGAGAGAAGAAGAGTGAGGGGGAGAGAAGAAGAGTGAGGTGGGGAGAAGAAGAGTGAGGGGGAGAGAAGAAGAGTGAGGGGGAGAGAAGAAGAGTGAGGGGGAGAGAAGAATAGTGAGGGGGAGAGAAGAAGAGTGAGGGGGAGAAGAAGTGTGAGGGGGAGAAGAAGTGTGAGGGGGAGAGAAGAGTGAGGGGGAGAAGAAGAGTGAGGGGGAGAGGAGAAGAGTGAGGGGGAGAGAAGAAGTGTGAGGGGGAGAGAAGAGTGAGGGGGAGAGGAGAAGAGTGAGGGGGAGAGAAGAAGAGTGAGAGGAGAGGAGAAGAGTGAGGGGGAGAGAAGTGTGAGGGGGAGAGAAGAAGAGTGAGGGGGAGAGGAGAAGAGTGAGGGGGAGAGAAGAAGTGTGAGGGGGAGAGGAGAAGAGTGAGGAGGAGAGGAGAAGAGTGAGGGGGAGAGGAGAAGAGTGAGGGGGAGAGAAGAAGAGTGAGGGGGAGAGAAGAAGAGTGAGGGGGAGAGAGATGGATGAATGGAGGGAGGACTAGATGGATGAATCGAGAGTTGGAATGGTAGAGGTTTGAAGGAAAGGTGAATAAGTGGATGATGATGGAAAGATGAAGGAAATGGTGGAGGAAGAGATGATGGCGGATGGATGAGAGGAGGATAAATGATGTATAGGTAGGTGGGTAGGTGGTGGATGGGGTAATAGATGAAAGAGCAAGTAAATGAATATGTGGCTAAATAGATGAATTAGTGAATAGCCACAAGGGCAGGGGAGATGGTTGGCCCCACGGCTGGATAGGTTTGTGTATGAAAAGTTGGGTCCAGGTATGGTGGTTCACACCTGTAATCCCAGTACTTCGGGAGGCTGAGGCAGGATGACCACTTGAGCCCAGGAATTGGAGACTGCAGTGAGCTACCATTATGCCACCACATTCTAGCCTGGGCATGACCCTGCTCCTACAAAATGAAATTCAATTAAAAATAGTAAGAAAAAAAAAACAAAATTAGTTTAAGCAGAGTGTCTCATGCCTGTAAATCTCAACACTGGGAGGCCAAGGTGGGAGAATTGCTTGAGCTCAGGAGTTCAAGAGCAGCTTGGGCAACATAGTGAGACTCCACCTCTGCAAAAAAATTAAAAATTAGCTAGGCATGGTGGTGCACACCCATAGTCCCAGCTATTCAGGAGGTTGAGGTAAAAGGATTGCTTAAGCCCAGGAGGTTGAGGCTACAGTGAGCCATTATGGTGCCATTGCACTCCAGCCTGGGTGACAGAGCGAGACGCTGCCTCAAAAACAAACAAACAAAACAAAAAAGATGGATATATAAGTGAATAGTTAGATGGGTATAAGAATAAAAGGGTACATGATATGAGGGATGGATAGAAGAATAGGGAATGGGTATATGGACAGCTGTGGATGGCTAGATGGACTTGTGGGTAGGTGGATGGGTGTACATACATATGAATGGAGAGATGGATAGATGGATGAAAGGCAGGTGGGAAATGGAGGACAGATGGATCTGTTGATGGAGGTATGGATGGATGCATAGATGGGAGGAGATGATTATTGGACCTATGGAAGGAAAGATAGATTAATACATAAATGAATAGGTGGATAGGTGATCAGATAGAATGGTAGATGGACTGCTATATGAATGAATGAAAGAATGGATGGGCAAATAGATGGACAGATGGGTACATGAATGAATGAATGAATGGATGGATGGAGTGGGTGGAGAACAGAAGGATAGAAAGGCAGATGGACTTATTGATGGTAAGTGATCTATATACATGAATGGATAGGATGGATGAGTGGATGGAAAGGTAGGTGGAGGACTGATGGATTGATGGATGGATGAATGATGGTTGGCTGGATAGATGAATGGGAAGAAAGAAGAAGAGATGAATAAACATAGCTAACAGGTGAGCAGATGGAGGGAAAGGTGAATGAAAGATAGGGAGATGGTGGAAGGATACATAGGTGGATGGAGGCTGGGCATGGTGGCTCACATCTGATATGTAATCACTTTGGGAGGCTGAGGTGGGAGGATCCCGAGGTCAGGAGTTCGAGACCAGTTTGGCCAACATGGTAAAAGCGCGTCTCTACTAAAAACGCAAAAATTAGCCAGGTATGGTGGGACACGCCTGTAATCCCAGCTACTCGGGAGGCTGAGGCCGGAGAATTGCTTGAACCTGGGAGGCGGAGGTTGCAGTGAGCTGAGATAGCACCACTGCACTCCAGCCTGGGCAAGAGTGAGACACCCTCTCGAAGAAAATATATATATAATAATAAGAAAGGTGGATGGATGTATAGAGGAGGGAATGAATGGTGGTTGGATGCATAAATGGAGGAGGATCGATGCCTGTATGTTTGGAGTTTGGGGAATGTGGAAGAACAGGACAGAGGGAAGCAGGAGGAAGCCATTACCAGCAGGGTAGACACAAGCTTGAGCACAGGCACAAACTGGAACTCCACGGAGCCCCCGACGGGGTCGCGTGCGTGCTGCCCACCATCGCGCACCGCCTCCCCCAGCATCCTCAGTGCCTTGTCCCGCAGGGCCTCCAGCGGTATGGCAGGGCTGAGGCGGGCCGGGGCCTCTGCTGCCCCAGCAGCTGGCAGGGCAGCCACGAAACAGGGGGGTGAGAAATGATGCGGGGGCCTCAGCGAGGTGGTGACTCCAACGCCTGGCAGGCCGTGCCGGGGGTGACCATTTTCTGTGCTCCTTCCAGGAGGGAAGAGCGTGATGGCGCGGGTCTCAGGCGTGAGCGGCACGATGTATTCAGAGAGCATGGAGCGGCGGCTGCGGCAGGCACTTTCGAGGTGGATGCTGATGAGGAGGTCGTAGTAGCCTGCGCGCAATGGGCCTGGCAGGCGCGCGTCCTCTAGGGTGTGCAGCAGCTGAGCCTGGTCCACGTGGCTGCACAGAGCATGTGCTACGCGATTGTTGCCCAGGGCGCACACAGCGCGGTAGAGGCGCAGGGTGTGCGAGTGGAAGCGCTGCAGGTCCAGGCGCTCCGACAGCTCCAGGATGTCCATGCACCTGCAGCAGAGGGGGAACACAGACAGAGACAGATGAATGAGCCTCATGCATGGTCCAGCCACCATCTCTTCCTCCATTTCCTCCATCATTATCCACCCATTCATTCATCTCTCCTTCAAACCCCTACCATTTCATCTATCAATTCATCCATAGTGGGAGAAGATGGGAGACAGAGACACAGACCCCAGAGAGGCAGAGATGCTTAGATGAGCGTTCATGGCTGCAGCAGGGAGTCCCAGTGGCCTCCTAGCTTAGGGTTCTGTGAGGGCCATGAAGCTGAGTCTAGGAGTCTTTCAACGGTTCTAGAAGTCCCTAAGGGATCTGGGGTCCCTTGGATGGCCTGGGACTTTGTAAGAGTCAGAGTTCACATAGAGCATCTGATGTCACTGAGATGTGTTTGGGCCCCCAGCTTGGGTTTGAACCCCGCCTCTGGCAGGTCTGAGTACATTGGTTGTGTCTGAGTGCGATTAGAATGTAAACTCCAAGGGCAGGACGTTTCTGCCTGCTTTGTTTTTGCTGTTGTTTGTAATATTTCCAGCACCTAAAACTACACCTAGCACATAGTAAAGTGCTCGGGGTTTTTGTTTGTTTGCTTTGAGACGGAGTTTTGCTCTTGTTGCCCAGTCTGGAGTACAATGGCTTGATCTTGGCTCACTGCATCCTCTGCCCCTAGGTTCAAGCAATTATCCTACCTCAGCCTCTCCTGTAGCTGGAATTATAGGAATGTGCCACCACACCCAGCTAATTTTTGTGGCTAATATGTGTGTGTCTGCACATGTGTTTAGCAGAGACGTGGTTTCACCATGTTGGTTAGGCTGGTCTTGAACTCCTGCCTTAGGTGATCCACCCACCTCAGCCTCTCAGAAAGCTGGGATTACAGGCGTAGCCACCATGCCCAGCCTGTTGTTTGTTAGTGATGGGGTCTTGCTCTGTTGCCCAAGCTAGAGTGCAGTGGTGCGATCCTAGCTCACTGCAACCTTGAACTCCTGGGCTTAAGCAATCCTCCTGCCTCAGCCTCCCAGTAGCTGAGATTACAGGTGTGTACCACCAAGCCAAGCTAATTAAAAAATTTTTTTGTGTGCAGATGGGTTCTCACTATGCTTCCTGGTGGTCTCAAACCTCTGGCCTCAAGCAGCCCTCCCTCCTTAGCCTCCTGAAGTGCTGAGATTAAAAGCATGAGCCACTGTGCCCAGAAACATTTGTTGAACGAATACATTAATAGATGAGTGCGTCTGCGGTCCTGGGGATGCCTCTGGGTCCCTTTGGGCATGTTCAAGCACACTGAGTTATATACAAGCATTACTAGAATGTCACTTCTCAGGGGCTTGGTGTCTCTAGCTTAGGGTACTACCCAGCAATAGGAGGAATCCAGAGCTATTTGCTGAATGGATGAATGAATAAAGGAAGGATGGAAGGAAGGAAGGAAGGAAAAGGAAGGAAGGAAAAGGCAGGCAGGCAGGCAGGCAGGCAGGCATGTCAGGAGCCTCCTATGTGAGTCTGGGAGGCAAGTCTGAGATCCCTCCCATGTTGAGAGTTCTATTTTTTGAGACAGCATCTCGCTCTGTTGTCCAGGCTGGAGTGTAGTGGCGCAATCCTAGCTCACTGCAACCTCTGCCTCCTGGGTTCAAGAAATTTTCATGCCTCAGCCTCCCGAGTAGCTGGAACTACAGGTGCGCACCACCACAACTGGCTAATTTTTGAATTTTTAGTAGACTCCTGACCTCAGGTGATCTGGCTGCCTCGGCCTCCCAAAATGCTGGGATTACAGGCGTGAGCCACCGTGCCTGGAAGTGTTCAGAGTTCTTAAGAGTAATCCTGGCTGGGTGTGGTGGCTCACGCCTGTAATCCCAGCACTTTGGGAGGCTGAGGCAGGCTGATCACCTGAGATCGGGAGTTCAAGACCAGCCTGACCAACATGGAGAAACCCCATCTCTACTAAAAATTCAAAAAATTAGCCAGGCATAGTGGTGCATGCCTGTAATCCCAGCTACTTAGGAGGCTGAGGCAGGAAAATTGCTTGAACCCAGAGGTGGAGGTTGCAGTGAGCTGAGATCGCACCACCGCACTCCAGCCTGGGGGACAAAACAAGACTCCGTCTGGGGAAAAAAAAAAAAAAAAGGAGTAATCCTGCCGTCCATGTGAATGCATCTGTGGCCCTAGGTGGGTCTGGGTCCCTGGGGTGGGTCTGAGATCTCCATGGGATTCTTCTTAAAGTCTCCCTGGATACGCCCAAGAGACCCTAGGGTGCATCCAAGCCTCCCCGAATAATGTCCAGGGATCCTGGGGTGTACTTGGGGCCCCCTGGAGTGTTGTCTGGCTCTTTGATGTGGGTCTGGCTCCTTGAGATGGGTTTGGGGCCCTGTGGGGAGGGTCTGGGCCCCTGGAGCATTGCCTGGCATCCCTTAGGGTGGGTCTGCGGTCCACTGGGGTGGCCTAGAGGCCCCTGAGTTGGGTCTGAATCTCCCTGCGGTGTAATTTGGGGATGTCTGAGCTGAGCCCAAGTCCCCTGAGGTAGGTCTGGAGCTTCCCAGGGTGTTGTCTGGAATCCCATGGTTGTGCTGGGGGAAGGCACTGAGTCGGACTCAGACTCCAGAGGGCTCGCAACACCTGCCCACCCCTGCGTCACTGGGCAGGCCCTGACCGGTTCTCCTCGGGGATGTGCAGCGCCATCATGGTCAGCGGCTCCTGGCACTGCACGGCCCAGCCCAGCCGCTCGCCTGCACGGCGTGTCTCCACCTGCAGGAAGTGGTTGGGCATGCGGCTCCAGGACACTGGCATCAGCATCTGCATCTCCAGCCGCGGCGGGCACTGCGGGGCTGGGTTCTTGCGCTCGCTCTGGAACATGGCAGCTGACAACGGCATGATGTTCTGGGGGCAGAGAGGCACGCATATGTCAAGATAGCCAGCTCCCACCCCCATCGTCCCACGACACCACTTCCAGGGAGACCTCTTGGATTGCCCCCTCCCCTTGAGTGGCTCTGCCTGCCGGACCCCCCCACCCCACACACACCTCCTGCCTCAGCCTGCCCCCATTAGTGCCCCCATCATGGCACTCATACCTTCTGCTTCCCCAGCTCAAACTGGATGACATTCTGGTGGGTGGGCAAGACAAAGACTGCAGGAAATAGCTTTGTGTTGGGTTCCACCTGGCGGGGGAGAAGAGGATGATGTGAGAAAGAGAGTGGGCTGGAGGTAGGGTTGACTCTGGACCTCAAACTCTGTGGCTAATTTGCTGGTCCTCATCCGGGTGTTAGAGGCTCCAAAATGGTTCAGATGTCACCCTTGGACTGTCCTAACTCTGATCCAGCCAGGCCAGCCTCCTCTATCTCTCCTAGGGCAACCTGTCATCTGGGTTTCTGCACACGTCACAACTTGCACTGGGAATGCTTTTTCCTATTTCTCTCCCAAGCATACTCATTCTTCAAAACCCAGAGAGAACGGTGGCTCATGCCCGTAATACTAGAACTTTGGGAGGCTGAAGTGGGAGGGTAATCTGAGCCGAAGAGTTCAAGAGCACACCAAGCACGGTGGCTCACACCTGTAATCCCAGCACTTTGGGAGGCCAAGGCAGGTGGATCACAAGGTTAGGAGTTCGAGACCAGCCTGACCAACACCGTGAAACCCTGTCTCTACTAAAAATACAAAAATTAGCCAGGCATGGTAGTGCACGCCTGTAGTCCCAGCTACTCGGGAGGCTGAGGCAGGAGAATTGCTTGAACCCAGGAGGCAGAGGTTGCAGTGAGCTGAGATGGCACCACTACACTCTAGCCTAGGCAACAGAGTGAGACTCCATCTCAAAAAAAAAAAAATAGAGTTCAAGAGCAGCCTGGGCAACACAGTGAGATCCCATCTCTGCAAAACATAAAAAATTAGCCAGGCGTGGTGGTCCACATCTGTTGTCACAGCTACTCAGGAGGCTGAGATAGGAGCATTGCTTGAGCCTGGGAGGTCGAGGCTGCAGTGAGCCATGATTCCACTACTGCACTCCAGCCTGGGTGACAGAACAAGACCCTATCTCAAAACAAAAATATAAACAAAACATTCCAGGAAGTGTCCCCACACTTGTCTTGCTCCCCTCCCGTCTTTCCCAGTGAAGCCTGTCCAGCCAGCCTCTGCCTCCACAAACAACGCTGTCTCTGAAGCAGTCTCGCCCACACCAAACCTGATCTAATTGCACCCTGGGACCTAACTCCCAGTTTACAGGAAATACGAGGGACAAAAGAAAATGTTAAACTGCCACCACAGGAAGGCACCAGCCAGGTCCAGGCAGTGGAAAACTAGGCCAGCCCTCTCCAGATTTCATACGAAAAGGAAGCCCCTGGGATCCTGTCAAAATGCAGATTCTGATGTGGCAGGCATGGGAAGGGGCCTGAGACTCTACATTTATTTTATTTTAATTAATTAATTAATTAACTTTTGGGACAGAGTTTCACTTTTGTTGCCAGACTGGAGTGCAACAGCCTGATCTCTGCTCACTGCAACCTCTGCCTCCCCAGTTCAAGGGATTCTCCTGTCTCAGCCTCCGAAGTGGCTGGGATTACAGGCATGTGGGACCATGCCTGGCTGAGTTTTCTATTTTTAGTAGGGACAGGGTTTCACCATTTTGGTCAGGTTGGTCTCAAACTCACAACCTCAGGTGATCCACCCACCTCGGGGCCTCCCAAAGTGCTGGGATTACAGGCTTAAGCCACCACATCTGGCCTTTTTTTTTTTTTTTTTTTTGAGATAGAGTCTCACTCTCTCCCAGGCTGGAGTGCAGTGGGTCGATCTTGGCTCACTGAAACCTCCATCGCCTATGTTCAAGCGATTCTCCTGCCTCAGCCTCCCAAGCAGCTGGGACTACAGGTGTGTGCCACCACGCCTGGCTAATTTTTTGTATTTTTAGTAGAGATGGGGTTTCACGATGTTGGCCAAGATGGTCTCGATCTCCTGACCTCGTGATCCTCCTGCCTCAGCCTCCCAAAGTGCTGGGATTGCAGGCATGAGCCACCATGTCTGAGCCCATTTGAATTTTTTTTTTAAGAAGTAGGGCCTCACTCTGTCCCCCAGGCTGGAGTGCAGTGGTGCGATCATAGCTCACTACAACCTCTGTTTCCCAGACTCACGCGATCCTCCTGCCTTAGCCTCCAGAGTAGCTGGAACTACTGGTGCCCACCACTAGACCCAGCTAAAGATTCTGCAGCTCTGACAATCTCCCAGGTGACGCTGATCCCGCTGGTAGATCCAGGGACCACACTTTGAGGAGCAAAGGGCTATAGGACAAACAGCCTGATTCCTTCAACAAATACATTCGTGGCTGGGGGCAGGAAGTGGAGGGGGAACCTACACATGAAATGAAACTCAAGGTACAGAGCAACCAGCTAAAGTAAATGACCCTGGGTTGGGCATGCTGGTGCCTGCCTGTAATCCCAGTACAAGATTATATACTGGGATTACATGGGAGCTAGAAGTGGGTGAATCGTTAGAGGTTGGGAGTTCAAGACTGGCCTGGGCAACATAGTGAAATGCTGTCTCTGTAAAAAATACAAAAATTAGCCGAGTGTAGTGGTGCACGCCTGTGGTTCCAGCTACTTGGGAGGCTGAGGTGGGAGGATCATTTGATCCCAGGAGGTTGAGGCTGCAGGGAGCCAAGATTCCACCACTGTGCACCAGCCTGGGTGACTGAATGAGACCCTGTCTTAATAAATTTAAATAAATAAATAAATAAGGTTGAACATGTTGGATCACACTGCAATCCCAGCATGTTGGGAGGCCAAGGTGGGAGGGTTTCTTGAGCCCAGAAGTTCGAGACCAGGCTGGGCAACATAGCGAGACTCTGTCTCTACTCAAAATACAAAAAACAGCCAGGTGTGGCGGTGCATGCCTGTAATCCCACCTACTTGGGAGGATTTAGCCCAGGAAGCGTGGGTTGCAATGACCTGAGATCGAGCCACTATACCCCAAGACTGGGTGACAGAGTGAGACACCATCTCAAAAAATAAAAATGCAAATGAATCATAAATAAATAAAACATATGACCCTTAGATTCCGATTCAAACAAAGAAATGGTAAAAAGACATTCTGGGGAGAAGCAAACCGTAGGCAAATGGGATATTTGATGATATTTAGAAACGACTGTGTGGTTTTTTAGGTGTTAGTGGTATTGTGGTTACATTCCTTAAGATCATTCCCATCTTTTAAAGAGACATACTGAAAAGAGATGAAACTATCTGATATCTGTAATTTCCTTCAAAATTATCCGGTGGATGTGGAAGGGAAGTAGATATAAAAAGTTTAAACAAGCTGGGCACAGTGGCCCATACCTGTCATCCCAGGACTTTGGAAGGCTGAAGTAGGACAATGGTTTGGGCCCAAGAGTTCGAGACCAGCATGGGCAACACAGCAAGATTCTGTCTCCGCTAAAAATACAAAAATTAGCCAGGCGTGGTGGTGTGCACCTGTAGTCCCAGCTACTCAGGAGGCTGAGGTGGGAGGTTCTCTTGAGCCTGGGATGCAAAGGTTGCAGTGAGCAGAGATTGTGCCACTGTACTCCAGCCTGGGTGGTCGAGGGAGACCCTCTCTCAAAAAGCAGACAAAAAAGATGAAACAAGATTGTCTGTGAGTGGGTAACAGTTGAAGCTGTGTGACAGGGGCATGGCAGTTCTTTATGCTATTCCATTCTTTTTTTTTTGAGATGGAGTCTTGCTCTATCACCAGGCTGGAGTGCAGTGGCTGGATCTTGACTCCCTGCAACCTCCGCCTTCTGGGTTCAAGCAATTCTCCTGCCTCAGCCTCCAGGTAGCTGGGACTACAGGTGCACACCATCATGCCTGGCTAATTTTTGTATTTTTAGTAGAGATGGGGTTTCACCATGTTGGGCAGGTTGGTCTCGATCTCTTGACCTAATGATTTGCCCACCTTGGCCTCCCAAAGTGCTGGGATTACAGGCGTGAGCCACCACGCCCGACCTGGTATTCCATTTTTGTATGTTTTTAATTCTTAATTTAACATAAAGTTTTAGCCAAGAGCGGTGGCTCATGCTAGCAATCCCAGCACCTTGGGAGGCTGAGGCAGAAGGGTTGCTTGAGACCAAGAGTTTGAGACCAGCTGGGCAACATAGTGAGACACTGTTTCTACAATAAATACAAAAAAAATCAACTGGGTGTGGTGGCACGTGCCTGTGTTCCCAGCTATTCAGGAGGCTGAAGTGGAAGGATCACTTGAGCCCAGGAAGGTCGAGGCTGTAGTGAGCTGTGATCTCACCATGGAACTCCAGCCTGGGTAACAAAGCGAAACCCTGTCTCAAAAATAAAAATTAAAAGTAGGCCTAACATCATGACTCATGCCTATAATCCCAGCACTTCGGGAGGCCAAGGTGGGGAGATGGTTTGAGCCCAGGAGCTAGAGACCAGCTGGGTAATATGGGGGGAACCCGCCTCTACGAAAAAAAAAAAAATGAGGCAAGGTGGTGCGTGCCTATAGTTCCAGCCACTTAGGAGGCTGAGGTAGAAGGATTGCTTGAGCCTGGGAAGTTGAGGCTGCAGTCAGCTGCGATCACACCACTGCACTCCAGTCTGGAGGACAGAGTGAGGCCCTGTCTCAAAATAAATAAAACAAAATGCAATAAAATTTCATAGCCAATGATGGATGCCAAAAAATAAAAATAACGTTGTACAAACCCAGTTTAGAGAGATTAATGGATAGGTAGATTAATATGGGATAGAGCCAATAGCTACAATGTTGATAGTAGATTCTTGGCGGTGGGTACAGGGTGTTATCTATACAGTTCCTTCCATTTTGCTGTATCATTGAAATTTTTCAGAATAAAATGTTGAAAAAGGAGAAGGCCACCTTGGGATTCTGGCCCATCCTAGTGTGTTCCCTGGTTGGAGAGAAGTTGGTGACTAGTGTCACCCAGCCTAAGGGGGAATAGAGACCTCTTTCCAAGGTCACGGCTGGACTCTGGCCAGACGTGGTGGCTCACGCATGTAATCCCAGCACTTTAGGAGACTGAGGCAGGAGGATCACTTGAGGTCGGGAGTTCGAGACCAGCCTGCCCAATGTGGTGAAACCTCGTCTCTACTAAAAATACAAAACTTAGCCAGCTGTCGTGATGCATGCCTATAATCCCAGCTACTCAGGAGGCTGAAGCAGGAGAATCCCTTGAGCCCAGGAGATGAAGGTTGCAGTGAGCTGAGATTGTGCCAATGCACTCAGTCTGGGCGACAGGACAAGACTCTGTCTCAATTTTTTTTTTAAAAAAAGGTTGGACTCCATCTCCTCCAGTCCGGGCCTCAGTTTCATGAAGTTTCAACAAGGTGGTCTCCCAGCGACCTTTTGAGGACAGCCTAGGAGCTGTTTCTGTTCCAGTTCTCTGAGGTCTGGCCTCAGGGGACATCTAAAAGGTCTGTCCTGAGATGCTGGGACATGAGGATGCTCTTGCTAAGTTGCTGTGGCCTGGACTCACCTGGAAAAAGGTGTTGCTTTCTTTGCCATTGGCTGTAAAAGTCATTAAGCCAGTGGCCAAGTCCACCAGGCAGCCAATGACAAGGTCTGTGTGGCTGATCCGGCCCTGCTGCCCGGGACTCACAAAGTCCCCGCCCCACACCATGTAGCAGTTGCTGCACTTGAGGCTGCAGGAGACAGAAGCAGTCACTGCACTTGTCATCTGAGTAGCTCTGGACCCTGGACACCCCCCGCCCAAGCTCCTGGAAACACACGACCTCAGAGTCCCATCCCCAAACGTCTACCCTCTGTAGACCTGAGCACTGAAACCCCTGGACCCTGAGCTCCTAGGAACTGGTGCGGGGTGGACTTGGGGGTGGTGGGGGAGGGGGGTCCTGGAAGGAGGAAAAGGAAAGGAAGCAGGAGAGAGAAGGAGATAATGGAGGAGGAGGGTGAGGTGAAACAGGATGAGAAGGAAAAGAAGAAAACAGAAGGTAGAAAGGGGGAAAGAGGAGGAGGAGAAGAAAAACACCAGGGCAGGAAGAGAGAGGGAAGAAAAAAGGAGGGAAGCTTCTGAGCTGGGTGCCCAGTGCTCCAGAGCATCCTCCTGCTCCAGAAGGTCCCCAGGTCCCACAGCCAGGCAGCCACAGAGCTCCCACTCCCTCCCGCCCTCCCCACCCTGCATCTCCCACCTCCCCGCAGTCCTGGCACCTGCTGTGGACGTTGCCTTGTTCATCCCCCATGGTCACTGTCACGGCCCGGACCTTGCTGAGGTCGAAGCTCATGTCGTGCTGATGGTAGTCAGGGGTGACCCAGCCCACCCACACGCAGCTGGGCTCCTGACCGGCAAAGACCCTCACGGAGTAATAGTACTGGGGACACAAGGAGGGGAACCCGGGGTCAGTCTGGAAGCCTGGGGACTCGGGCCCCTGGGACTCTAAATTGGTTTCCCTGGACTGTCGAGTCCTCTGAGAGTTTAAGAGGAAGTTGTTGGATCTGAGACCCCCTACTCCCTGGTTATGTCTGTTTTGGTGTCAACTTGTAAATTTCTAGATTCAGGAGTCCCTTGGGTATATTGTTGACAATATTCCCAGGGAGTTATATCAGTGCGCCTTATGCCTCTCCTGTACCCCTGCCATTTGTGGGCCATTAGCTGCATGGATTTAGCATCATATTTGGGTTCCTCACAGGTTACAGCAGAGTGATAAATAATTGCAGGCCAGGTGCGGTGGCTCACATCT
This sequence comes from Saguinus oedipus, assembly GCA_031835075.1. NCBI lineage: Eukaryota > Metazoa > Chordata > Mammalia > Primates > Cebidae > Saguinus > Saguinus oedipus. The sequence goes on along the minus strand of CM063187.1, from coordinate 41,401,001 downwards.
GTAATCCCAGTACTTTGGGAGGCCGAGGCGGGCAGATCACCTGAGGTCAGGAGTTTGAGATCAGCCTGACTAACATGGTGAAACCCCATTTCTACTAAAAGTACAAAAGTTAGCCAGGTGTGGTGGTGGGTGCCTGTAGTCCCAGCTTCTTGGGAGGCTGAGGCAGGAGAATCACTTGAACCCAGGAGGCAAAGGTTGCTGTGAGCAGAGATTGCACCATTGCACTCCAGCCTGGGCAACAGAGTGAGATGCCATCTCATAAATAAATAAATTAATTAAATAATCACTCAGAAATAACACTGACTGTGCTAAGGTCTTTTTTTTTCTTTCCTTCTTTTTTTTTGAGTTTGGGTCTCCCTCTGTCACCCAGGCTGGAGTTTGGAGGCACCAACATGGTTCACTGCAGCCTCAAACTCCTGGACTCAAGTGATCCTCCCACCTTGGCCTCCTGACATTCTGGGACTATAGGTGTGAGCCACCACGCCAGGCCTGTTCTAAGGTCTTCATACAGATGAATTCACTTCATCCTCCATATCAGGTAGGGGTAATTTTTACCCCCATTCTACTGATAGAAAAATCGTAGCACTTCCATGGGAGAGAAGGCATGGAGCGGGGAAATGACTTCCCAGTGGCACTCAGGTGGCCCACGATCCTAACTCAAGGCCAGGAATCCCCAGCTCCTAGGCTGTGGACTGGTACCAGGATCCGAAGGATCTAGGCTGAGTACTCCTTGTAAGAATCTACGTGCTGATTCAGGATGCCTTAAAGTAAGAATAATAATAATAATAAATAATCTATAGCCCAGCACGGTGGCTCCAGTACTTTAGGAGGCTGAGATGGGTGGATTACCTGAGTTGAGGAATTTGAGACCAGCCTGGCCAACATGGCGAAACCCCATCTCTATTAAAATTACAACAATTAGCTGGGTGTGGTAGCAGGTGCCTGTAATCCCGGCTGCTAGAGAGGCCAAGGCAGGATAATTGTGTGAACCCAGGGGGTGGAGATTGCAATGAGAGGAGATTGTGCCATAGCACTCCAGCCTGGGCGACAGAGTGAGACTCTGTCTCAGAAAAAAAAAAAAAAAAGAATCTTTGCCTGATGATCCGAGATGGAACGGTTTCATCCTGAAACCATCCCTCCCCGCATCCCTGGTCCATGGAAAAACTGTCTTCCATGAAATTGGTCCCTGATGCCAAAACAGTCGGGACCCTGCACCAGGCTGTCTATAAAACATTTTGGATTTGGGGAATCCCAAACCATATTAAGACAATTATGAATTTTGATTCCCAGTAATATATCAGAGTAGGTATTACATTTGGGGTACTGTGTTTATATGGGTCCCTTTTCTATATTGGCTTATGCTCTGGTTTTTGGGATCCTCGGGAGTTGTGTCAGTGCACCTTACACCTCTACCGCACCCCCCTGCCATTTGCAGGCCACTAGCTATATGGGTTCAGGGCTTCAAAGGAGTAAATCCATGTGCGCCACACTTTGTGAGTTTCTGGTGTGTAGTGGGGAGTCCCTAGTGCAAGATGGGAAGATACTGGTGACAGTAACACTAAACTTGGAAATTTAGGAGTGCCCAGGCTATGTGGGGGACCCCAAATTGAGGGTTCCTGGTCCACACCGTGGTGGTGTTGAGGATAATCTCCGGGTCATCACGGTTGTCTGCAGGCACCACATCTCGAGGGAGTCGGGGCAGTGTGGGGGTGGCCGGTGGTTGGGTCATCATGGCGACTTTCTTGGCCTTGAATAAGAAGCTGGTGGTGGATGAGAGACGCCATGAGAACCAGCATTCAAGCCCAGCCCTCCTCATGCAACATTCATGCCCCCACATCGGGCCTGGCTACATCCTGCTACTAACACTCCGGGTCTTCCCTCTGGGGGGCTGGAACTCCCACCCACCCCAGCCTCATCCATTCTGAAAGCACTGCACTCTGCACCTGTGGATGCTGAGTTACCCAAATTAAAGGCGCCTTCTGGGAATATGGGGGTCCCCACTGAGGTATATGGGGGTCTCCCTAAGTCAGCATTTCCCACATGTATTTCTCATATGGGTGAAAAGGACAATTCCTTGGAAAAGGACAATTCTTCATTGTGCTTTGTTTAGTGCACTGTTTTGTACACTGCAAGGCAGGTGGAACCCCTGCGGCCCCCACCCAGAAGCAGCAGTCCCCCAAACTGTTATGACCACAAACACTCCATCATTTCCAAACACCCACCAAGAGACACAGTGGGTTTTCAATCCCACTGAAAACCACTGCCATGGTAGGGTCACCTGAGGTCAGGAGACCAGCCTGGCCAAGATGGTGAAAACTCATCTCTACCAAAAATAAAAAAATTAGCCGGGTGTGGAGGCACATGCCTGTAATCCCAGCTACTTAGAGAGGCCGAGGCAGAATTGCTTGAACCTGGGAGGTGGAGGTTACAGTGAGCCGAGATTCTGCCGTTGCACTCCAGCCTAGGCAACAGAGCGAAACTCCGTCTCAGGAAAAAAATAAATAAATAAAAAGGAGCTGGGCACGGTGGCTCATACCTGAGGTCAGGAGTTTGAGACCAGCCTGGCCAACATGGTGAAACCCCTTCTCTACTAAAAATACAAAAATTAGCTGGGGCTGGTGGCGCCTGCCTGTAATCCCAGCTACTCGGGAGGCTGAGGCAGGAGAATCGCTTGAATCTGGGAGGCGGAGGTTGCTCCCTTTAAGTTAGCTTTTGGGGGGTACATTTGTGACACAGAAAGGATCCCCATTTAGAAGACCACTGGGTGTTCACTGGGATACCTTAGGGTGCAGTAAATTCTCCCAGGAAGATACTGAAGTCCCTTTTAGTGTCCACGGGTGACAAGGTGCACTGGGCCAAGGCCTTTGGGGTCCTCCAGGTACTCAAGGATAAGAGTTCTCCATACATACAGTAGAGTACCCAAGTAGATGTTCTTAGGGACATTAGGGCACCCCAGGAAAATGACGGGGTTGGAGACATGATAGGCTCTCTCGGTATTCTTACTTTGCTTAGTATATATGGGGCTACTTTGGGGTAAAATGGGGGTTTCCCAGGTTACTGTGGTTACCTACTTGGGGGTCCCAAGGCAGCCCTCAAGCCCGACTCTGGCCCCCCTGGACTCACCCTCTCTTCTTGTTCTTCTCTGTGGTGGCGTCCTTCTCATTCTCTGCCCTGGCAGGCTGTGCCTCTCCCCCGGCCTGCGGGGTGCCCCCGGGTGCGCCCTCCTTCGCAGTCCCCTCTTTCCCGCTCTCGGCCTCGCCCCAGCCCCCAGCCGAGCGGCGCAGGCTTTCGTAGTCAGGGTCAGGTTCCGCCGCCCGGGCCTCGTCCTCGGCGGGGGGCTGCAGGCCGGGTGGTGCCAGCGGGGTGGCCCCAGCCGTGCAGCGGAAGTGCTGGTGGAACTGGACTGGGAGGCTCAGCCGCAGGAAGATCATCTCCACCAGGCTGTTCTGGGAGCCCCAGGTGCGGTGGGTCAGGCGCAGGCAGGGGGGCGTGTCCACAGTGCCGTCCACTCGGGACACCTGGGGTGGCGGGGAGTGGCGCACTGAGCTGGGCAGGTGGGCTAGGCCAGGCTGTTGGTCCTACACCTGGTCACACACGGAGCCACCAGAGGCCACAGAGCGCCTGCGTGGGAATTAGTCAAGGGCGCCCCCTCCTGCAGGCGGATGAAGCTCCCGGCGGGTCACCGCTGAGCCCCGCGGTGCTTGCAGCCCTCCGCAACCTTTCCCCGGGTTCCCTATGCAGCCCCGGACACACACTGGAATCACTTTTCAAAACCTACCTACATCCATCCAACCACCCATTCTGTCATTCTGTAACCAGGCAGCTCAACTTCAATGCATTTTTTCTTTTTGAGACACATTCTTGCTCTGTCGCCCAGGCTGGAGTGCAGTGGCAGGATCTCGGCTCACCGCAACCTCCGTCTACAGGGTTCAGGCAATTCTCCTACCTCAGCCTCCTGAGTAGCTGGGATTACAGGCACGAGCCATCACACCCAGCTAATTTTTGTATTTTTGACCTCGTGATCCACCCACCTCGGCCTCCCAAAGTGCTGAGATTACAGGCATGAGCCACTGCACCGGCCAATTTCAATGCATTTTTAAACTTTTCTTTCTTTTCTGTTGAGTCTCAGCATGTAACCTTAAAGCTTACTGCAGAAATCTTTTATTTTTTCCTCTCCTTAGTCTTAAGATACAGCCTTGGCAGGTACTTTCCTTTTTTGTTTTATTTTCATATGTATGTATGTATGTATGTATGTATTTGAGACAGGGTCTCCTTCTGTTGCTCTGGCTGGAATGCAGTGGCGAGATATTGGCTCACTGCAGCCTCGACCACCTGTACTCAAGCCATCCTCCGGACTCAGCCTCCTAAGTAGCTGGGACTACAGGTGCATGCCACCACACCCTGCTAATTTTGCTTACTTTTTGTAGAGCCAGGGTCTCGCTATGTTGCCTAGGCTGGCTTTGAACTCCTGGGCCCCAGTGATCCTCCTACCTCTGCCTCCTAAAGTGTTAGGATTACAGGCGCGAGCCATTGTGCCCAGCCGAAATGGACATTCTTTCAACCACCACATCCCTCTCCTCACCATAAACTCCTTTACGCCATGGATATTTATCTAACTATATGTTTGTATCTAATTATGGGCTTACTTGGAGGTTCCAGGGGCTAATCTTGAGACAGATAGACCAAGCCTGGAGGCCCAGATGCAAAATTCCAGTGATGACCTCGAGGCGGCAGGTCAACAACGTAGCTGTTAATGAGACAATGCCAGCCCGAGCTCCAGGTGGACTGAGACCCAAGACAGCCACCGGAACAAGACACACGTGATTTGTACTCAGCACGATTCTTGCATGCCTTCCCTATCCAGCTTCCTCCTATTTTTATTTTACTTTTTTATTTTTTGAGACAGAGCACAGTGGTGCGATCAGCTCACGGCAGCCTCGACCTCCTGAGCTCAGAGGATCCTCCTGCCTCAGTCTGCCAAGTAGCTGGGACTCTAGGCGTGTGCCATGGCACCCAGCTAATTTTTAAAACTTATTTATTAAAAAAAAATTTTTTTTTTGAGACAGAATTTTGTTCTTGTTGCCCAGGCTGTAGTGTAATGGAGCGATCTCGGCTCATCACAACCTTTGCCTGCCGGGTTTAACCGATTCTCCTGCCTCAGCCTCCCGAGTGTAGCTGGGATTACAGGCATGCACCACCACGCCCACCTAATTTGGTATTTTTAGTAGAGACGGGGTTTTTCCACATTGGTCAGGCTGGTCTTGAACTCCTGACTGCAGGTGATGCCCTCACCTCAGCCTCTCAAAGTGCTGGGATTACAGGTGTGAGCCATCATGCCCGGCCAAAAAAAATTTTTTTTGAGATAGGGTCTTGTTCCGTCTCTTAGGCTGGAGTGCAGTGATGTGAACACAGCTCATGGCAGCATTTAGCTTTTTTTTTTTTTGAGACAGAGTTTCACTCTTCTTGCCCAGGCTGGAGTGCAATGGCACAATCTCGGCTCGCTGCAACCTCTGTCTCCCAGGTGTAAGTGATTCTCCTGCCTCAGCCCTTCAAGCAGCGGGAATGACAGGCATACGCCACCACATCTGGCTAATTTACTGCAGCCTTGACCTCCTGGAATCAAGCAACCCTCCGGTCTCAGCCTCCTGAGTAGCTGTGACAATATGTGCGTACTACACGCCTGGTTCATTTTTAAATTTTTTGTAGAGATGGGGTCTCCCTCTGTTGCTAAGGCTGGTCTTGAACTCTTGGGCTCAAGAGAGATCCTCCCACCTCAGCCTCCCTAAGTGCTAGGATTACAGGCATAAGCCGCCATGCCTGGCCTTAATTTTTTTATTTTTTAGAGATGGGGTTTTGCTTGTTGCCCAGGCTGGCTTTCCCCTACTTTATAGGTGAGGCGCCTGGACCTCAGGAAGCTGTGGTTTGCCAAAGTTACCCCCCGAGTTACACAGCCCAAGAGCGCATTACTCTGACACTTGCTTCCACGTGGTTTGTGTGGTAACATGGAGGGAAAGGAGAAACTCAAGGAAGAGCACAGTGGAAAGGAAGAGCTTTGGAGGCAGATGAGAAGGCACTGTGGGGGGTCAGTCCTTACCTCATAGTGAGGGTGTTCGAGGGGCACTGGCTCAAACTGGGGCAGGCTTTTGCTGAACCAAGTGGTGACAGGGCGCTGCATGTTGATGGCAAATGGCTCGAAGCCTTCCTGGAGGCCACAGATGGCAAAGAACCGCAGGGAGCTCACGTCCTGGCCCAGGTTCAGGTGACCCACCTGGCCAGGTCCCAAGCTGCAGACGGGCAGGAAGCCTGGTGGGAGGGGATGCATGGGCAGGGGTGAGGGCGGGTGGACAGGGCAAGGGGAGCCGAGGGGAGGAGGTAGGGATGGGAGAGCTGGAGGCAGAAGCACCATGCAGGGTCAGGAGAGACGGAGGCAAGCCAGAAAGGGCAGGTGCAGGGGTCTCAGCCCTCACCATCCCCGATCTCAATCTCTCGGAAGGCTGTTTCAGAGCCTGAGTCAGACATGAGGACCTCGCCATTGAGGGTGAAGATAATGGTGTTCTCTGTGAGGTCGATCATGCAGCCAACGACATCGCCCGGCTGCCAGGGGCGCCCAAATGGTTCACTGCCCAAGTGCCAGCGCTGGCCCTGTGGGGAGGGGCAGGGAAGACATGGTGTGGGGAGACACTCAGAGAAATGAAGAGATAAGGAAGCAGGGAGGGAGAGATATGTGAAGACAGACACTCAAAGTGTCAGGTTCAGGGTATGTGGTATGGAAGAGGGGTCACCCCACAGTGTCTCCATCTTGCCTCACATTTGCATACACGATCCCAGGAATTTCCCTCCACACTAATCTCTGTGCCTCATCCCTTCTGCCTGAGTTCTCTGCTGTTGCCATGGCTGGCATTATGCAGACCACCAAAGTGATAGTGGGGGGCTGGAGGCAGCAGCAAGCAGAGGGATGGAAAGGAAAAATGAACCTATCAGTGTCCCTCATACAGATCCATGCATGCTCATATATGTGCACAAAATGGATGGGTGGATAATGAGACAGATGGGTGGATGGGAAGTTGGGCATATGGCTGGACAGAAGAATGACTAGAAAGTTGAGAGTCTACCTGGGTGGTTGCAGAGAAACAAACAAGTGTAAGTAGGTACAAAGATGGATACATGGATGATGGACGGAGGGAGGGAGGGAAGGGTGGTTGTATAAATGGTTGTCAGATGGACAGTCGGTTGTTGGATGGATGGATGGACAGTTGGTTGAAAGAATGGATGGATGAATGGTTGGTTGAATGGATGATATAGATGGTTGAACGGATGGGTGGATTCATGGTTGGCTGGTCAGATGGATAGATGACAGATAGATGAATGGATGGATGGATGGATGATGGAACTGTATATGCATGCTACCATGCCTGGCTAATTTTTTATTCTTATTTTTTGTAGAGATGGGGTCTCCCTATGTTGGTTGGATGGATGGATGGTTGGTTGGCTGCATGGATATATAGATGGATTATGGATGGATGGTTGGTTGGCTGGCTGGCTGGATGGATAAATGGATGATGGACGGATGGATGGATAAATTGCTGGTTGGATAGATGGATGTCTGACGGATGGATGGATGAATGGATGGATGGATGAATCATTGGTTGAATGGATAGATGGATAGGTAGATGAATGAGTGGTACAGTAGATGCAGGAAGCAGGGACAGAGTGAGGCACAGACAGAGGCAGGACCAGAGTGGATGAGCTGTGGGAGAGTCCACAGGACTTGGCAGAATGGTGCCCAAGAAGGTACCCACGCGGTGCCCATTGAAGACATAGGCCAGCTCGTCAGCTCCCAGCTCTACGTCAGGCCTGAGCTCGGGCCTTGCCCAGCCCACTCGCATCTCGCCTGTGGTCACTGCTTCGAACTCGAAGTACCAGCGGCCGCTCTGCACTGCATAGGATTTCTCTGCCCGGAAGATGCGCACCCGGTCCCAGCGAGACTGGTTCTCCGCCTGACCTACAAATGAGGCCAGGCAGGGTCAGAGAGGCTGGGGAGGAGGTGGGTCCCAAGACATCGAGAAGTTGGTGGAAGATATGAGGGATGGAACGGGCTTTGGGGAACTGTTGGAAGAGGGTCAATTTCTTGGAGTTAGAGGAGAATCGGAGACCCTCAGAATAGTCAGAGAAAGGTAGGGACCTGGTGAGAGAGACCCCCATGTCTGTAGCAGCCAGAGTTCTCAGAGAACAGAGATACTGATAGAGACACAGAAGGAGAAAGCCAGGTCAGTGAACTGCTCAGTTATGGTCTGGGATTAAGGGTCAAGATTAGGGTTGATTAGAATCAAGGGTTGAGACCAGGATTGGAGGGTCAGAGCCAGGGTTACCAAGGGGATGGAGTTGAGAAACTGAAGGTTGGGGACCATGGCCAGGGTTTGGGGTCAAGGTTAGGATTGGGAGTCAGTGATAGGTCAGGGGTCAGGTTAGGGGTAGGGGTGAGAGGCTTTCTAAGTCCTTGGTTGGGTGTCTCCATGTGGTAGCTACAATTCAGAGATTTGTGGTTAGGAGTCAAAGCTAGAGGTCAGGAATCGGTGAAGGGTGGGGGTTGGCACTCATTGGCTTCCTAGACTGATGGCTCTGGGTTGCAGCCATGGCCAAGGCAGGGCTTGAGTCAGGTCAAGGGAAGCGGTTCATCAGGGTCTGAGTTGGAGCTGGGGTAAGGGTCAGAGTTATGGGCAGGGATCAGTCTGCTCGATGTGATAGATATAGCCCATTTGGGGCCAGGTGTGGTGGCTCACACCTGCAATCCCAGCACTTTGGGAGGCTGAGGTGAGTGGATCACGAGGTCAGGAGTTCAAGACCAGCCTGGCCAAGATGGTGAAACCCCATCTCTACTAAAAACTACTAAAATTAGCAGGGCACGGTGGCAGGCACCTGTAATCTCAGCCACTCAGGAGGCTGAGGCAGGAGAATCGCTTGAACCTGGGCAGCAGAGGTTGCAGTGAGCTGAGATCGCGTCACTGCACTCCAGCCTAGGCGACAGAGTGAGAATCGGTCTCAAAAAAAAAAAAAAAAGATGCTGGGCACGGTGGTGCATGCCTGTAGTCCCAGCTACTTGGGAGGCTGAGGCTGGAGGATCGCTTGAGCCCAAGAGTTCTGGGCTGTAGTGCGCTATGCCAATCGGGTGTCTGCACTAAGTTCAGCATCAATAATGGTGACCTCCCGGGAGCAGGAGACCACCAGGTTACATAAGGAGGGGTGAACTGGCCCAGGTCAGAAACGGAGCAGGTCAAAACTCCCGTGCTGATCAGTAGTGGGATCACGCCTGTAAATAGCCACTGCACTCCAGCCTGGGCAACATAGCAAGAACCTGTCTCTTAAAAAAATAAAAATAAAAATAAAAATAATTAAAAAAAAAAAGATATAGCCCATTTGGGGGCTGAGTCAGGTCAGAGATTAGGGGTCGGGGCTGAGGTCAGTCGGGGTAGGCGTCGGGCCAGGGCCGGGGTGAGAGCTCACTGGGCTCCTGGTCAGGCGGCTCCACGTTGTAGCCGTGGCCCAGCAGGGTTCGCACGGCCTGGCAGAGGCTGTCCCGATTGCTGCGCTTGGTGGCCTCGTCCAGCAGGCGGTAGGGCACCAGCCGAGGGTTTCGGCGCGCAGGGATGTCCTGCACTGCGCTGTAGCTCCAGCCCTGGCCCACTCGGTCTCGGGCCCACACGTTGTGCCCATTTTCTGCCAGACGGTCCACCAGCGTCGTCTGCGCCGGCGTCAGCCGCACGTGGCTCAGGTCCAGCGGAGCCGGCTTGTACCCGTTGCTCATCATATACCTGTGGGTGTGGCAAGGGCTCGGTGGGGACAAGGCCCTCACCTCCACTTCCGGGCTCTGTGCTACGGGTCCCTGACTGCTGGCCCTTGTCCGAGCTTTGGCATTTCTGACCTTTGATCTAAGGTTGCAGTTCTATGATATTTTAGAATAAGCTTTGGGATCCCTGGCCTCTGACCCCAGAATCCTGGGACCCTAGCAAAGGCTTTGGTGTCACTGACCTTGGCCTCTGTGACCCCTTTGTCTTGACTTTGGGACCCCTATCTCTAAACGGCACTCTCTCGGACCTCTCACCACTAACTGTGAGGTTTTTCTTTTTTTTTTTTTTTAAATGGAGTTTCGTTCTTGTTGCCCAGGCTGGAGTGCAATGGCGCAATCTCGCCTCACTGCAACCTCTGCCTCCTGGGTTCCAGTGATTCTCCTGTCTCAGCCTCCTGAGTAGCTGGGACTACAGGCATGCGCCACCACGCCTGGCTAATTTTGTGTTTTTAGTAGAGATGGGGTTTCTCCATGTTGGTCAGGCTGGTCTTGAACCCCAGACCTCAAGTGATCCACCCACCTCAGCCCCCAAAGTGCTGTGTGATTACAGGCGTGAGCCACCGCGCCTGGCTCTTTTTGTTTTTTGAGACAAGGTCTCGTTCTGTGTTCTGTCACCCAGGCTGGAGTGCAGTGGTGCAATCACAGCTCACTGCAGCCTCAAACTCCTGGGCTCAAGCAATCCTCCCATCTCACCCTCCCAAGTTGCTGGAACTACAGGCACGTGCCACCACCACCCCCTGCTAATTTTTAATTTTTTTGAAGAGGGGTCTCGCCAAGTTGCCCAGGCTGGTATCAAACTGGGCTCAAGTGATCTTACTGCCTCAACCTCCCAAAATGCTGGGATTACAGGTGTGAGCCACCTCATCCAGCCCACTTGAAGCTTTCTTACTCTGATCCCATGCCTCATTGCCCCCAAATTCCTGGTTTTGGAGTCTTTGACCTCTGAACTCAGGACCTGTAATCACTGACCTATGATTTCAAGACCCTTATTTACAACTCCAACAACATGCAGATTCTCACCTCTTACCATCGACCCCTCCCCTTAACGTAGACATGTGACCTCTGCTCTCATTTGCCCTGACTCCAGGCAGATCCTGACCCTGGATCCTGGACTCACCCTCTCTCCTTCTCTGGAACTCCTAACTCCTCAATCCTGGACATTCACCTTTGACCCCAAAGCCCTGACCCTATGACCTTCGCCCTAACCCCAGTCTCCTTCCTTTCTAATCTCAGCCTCCCCACAGGCCCCCTGGACCTCCCTAGCCCTTAACACGGCATCCCCAGCCCCCAGCCTGTCCCCAGACAGGACCTGGCCGCCCACACTCACGTCTTGGGGAGTTTTGTCTTCTTTAGGTTGTCCTCCGCCTTCTCGTCCGCCATGCCCACATGGCAGCCCAGAGCCAGCAGAGTCCTGGGGGTGGGGGAGCCGGGGCGACAGGTCACACCCCCCAGAGCTCCCTGCCCCCACCTCCTCCCACAGTCGCAGCATCTCCAGCTCCCTCTGCCTCTGCTGCTCCAGTGTCTGGGGGCTCTGGCCCTATCCCTCTTGGTCGTGGTCTCGGGCTCCTTGGCTTCTGTCTTTCCCTGCGGCTTTGTCTGTGTAACTGACTTCGTCTTCTCTTCCTGTCTGCTGCTTTCTCCTGTCTCTTTCTGCGTCTCTCTCTCTTCTCATCCCTGCCTTTTCTTTCTCTCTCTTTCTTGTTCCCTGTTTGCTTCTTCTTTTTTTTTTTGAAATGGAGTCTCGTTCTGTCACCCAGGCTGGAGTGCAGGGGCATGATCTTGGCTCACTGCAACCTCTGCCTCCCAGATTCAAGTGATTCTTCTGCCTCAGCCTCCTGAGTAGCTGGGATTACAGGCATGCACCACCACAGCCGGCTAATTTTTGTATTTTTAGTAGAAATGGGGTTTCGCCATATTGGCCAGGCTGGTCTCGAACTCCTGACCTCAAGTGATCCTCCTGTGTTGGCCTCCCAAAGTGCTGGGATTACAGGCGTGAGCAACCGCGCCCGGCCACTCCCCGTTTGTTTCTGTCTCACAATCCCTGTCCCCTCCATCCTTTTCTCTTTAAGTCTCTACCTCCTGCCCCATCTCTCCTTGCCCCACTCCCCAACCGTGCCAGCAGCCAGCCCCAGTCCCCGGCTCCCCTGGGCCCTCACTTGAGCGTCTCCCCTGACATCTGCAGGTTGTAGTTCCTCTCAGGCTCTGGAAGGCTGTGGAAGTCCACAAGACACGGGTGCAGCCTCTTGTTATCATCCCGAACCTGGAAAAACCCTGGGGTCAACGCCTCAGGCTCCCCTTCTCTCCCCACTTCCCAAATGCCCAGACTGTGACCCCCAACCTCCAACCCTAGGTTTGCCACCCTCAGTCCCAGGACCCCCGTTCCCTCCTGTCCCAGGCAGCCCCTCACCGGGCCGTAGGTCCATCCCTGCTCAATGCGGGTCAGCGCCCAGAGCTCATGGATGTTCTCTGCCAACTTCTCCCGAATGCGCTCCAGATGGGGCGGCAGGACAATCTAGGGGCAGAGGGACGTTCATGAGACCTCCAAGGTCCCTCTACCCTCCTCCATCGTAACCCCTCTTCCCAAGGATATCTGGAGCCCTGGGAGGCTCCTCCAGCACCCCGTTTCCTGCCATCCTGGAACCCTGCCCCCCATTCTTCACCTTGACTCCAGGGTTGACACTCAGATGAGTGAGGGTTAGCATCCTCAGAATTAAGGAATTATTCAGGGCCAGGTGTGGTGGCTCGCACCTCTAATTCCAGCACTTTGGGAGGCTAAGCGGGGAGGGGCAATTGCCTGAGGTCAGAAGTTCAAGACCAGCCTGGGCAACATGGTGAAACCCCATCTCTTCTTCTTTCTTTTTAATTCTTTGTTTCACCGTGATGGCCAGGCTGGTTTTGAACTCCTGACCTCAGGTGATCCACCCACCTCAGCCTCCCAAACTGCTAGGATTACAGGCGTGAGCCACCGCGCCTGGCTGAAACTCCATCTCTTCTAAAAACAAAAATTAGCCAGACGTGGTGGTGCACGCCTGTAATTCCAGTTACTTGGGAAGCTAAGGCAGGGGAATCACTTGAACTCTGGAGGCAGAAGTTGCAGTGAGTCAAGACTGTACCACTGAATTCCAGCCTAGGCAATAGAGCAAGACTCTGTCCTCCCCCCCCAAAAAAAAGAGAGAGAGAGAGAATGAAGGAATCATCTGGGATATGTCTGTCTCCCAGTGGACTAGGAGCTCCATGAGGGCAGGGCCTGCGGCTGCTCCGGTCTCCACCGAGTCCCCAGCCCTATCCAGCTCAGAACCAGACTCAGACCCAGAAGAGAGACTCAGCGAATGTTTGCTGAATGAATAGAATGGAGGAGTCTCCTTCCTTCTCTGTACGAGGATCATAGTGATACCTAATAAGGACTCAGTGAAATCATTCATGTAAATTACTAAACGTTACGTAGTTAATATCGATGCCCGGCACAGGGTAAGAGCCTAAAAGACACCTTGGTGGTGTTGGTGTTCTGCAGGCAAGAGGCGATGATGGTTTGGATTCAGGTGGGACATGGGGAGGAGGAAAGGGGGGCAGGGGGATGTCTGGGGGGCCAAGCGGACAGCCCATGAGGCTGACAGGCTGGGGGATGGGGACAGAGCCATCCAGGATGAGGCCCAGGGTGCTGGTCTGGGGACAGGGGGATGGCGAGGTCACCCCTGGAGACTACATCACTGCTACTAATCACGAATCACTGTCTTAAGCTCTAACTGTTTAATCAGGACTGGCCTGAGCATCTTGTCTATATCCATACATCTCACCTTCACAACAATGCTATCAGATAGGTCCTGGTGTTATCCCCTTTCCTCACAGAGGGGGAAACTGAGGTTCGGGGAGGCAAAGTCACTTGCCAGAGATCATGTGACTGAAAACCAAACCCTTGCTGTCCAGCTTTTAAACGCAACTTATATTCCCTCCTGTAGGGACATGCTTGGAGGGAAAGTGGGCAGTGAGGGGCCTGGATTGAAGACACGCCCAGCAAATTATAGTGGGTAGGACCACAGGCTTCAGAATCTGACCACCTGGGTTCAGATGGGCTGTGCGAATTGCATACGTTACTTAGCATTTCTGGGCGTTGCTTTCCTCAACTGTAAACTGGGGGCAGTGACAGCCCTTTCTTTCTTTCTTTCTTTGAGATGGTGTCTTGTTCTGTTGCCCAGGCTGGAGTGTGGTGGTGTGATCTCAGTGGTACAACCTCCACCTCCTGGGTTCAAATGAGTCTCCTGCCTCAGCCTCCTGAGTAGCTGGAATTACAGGCACCTGCCACCACGCCTGGTTCATTTTTGTATTTTCAGTAGAGATGGGGTTTCACCATGTTGGCCAGGCTGGTCTTGAACTCCTGACCTCAGGTGATCTGCCTGCCTTGGCCTCCCAAAGTTCTGGGATTACAGGCATGAGCCACCACACCCAGGCTTCTTCTTTCTTTCTCTTCCTTCCTTCCTTCCTTCCTTCCTTCCTTCCTTCCTTCCTTCCTTCCTTCCTTCCTTCCTTCCTTCCTTCCTTCTCTCTCTCTCTCTCTCTCTCTCTCTCTCTCTCTCTCTTTCTTTTTGAGATAGGGTCTTGCTCTATCACCCAGGCTGGAGTACATTGGTGCAATCATAGCTCACTGCAGTCTCAAACCCTTGGGCTCAAGTGACCCTCCCATCTCAGCCTCCCAAGTCATTGGGAGAAACAGTCATGCACCACCACCTCAGCTAACTTTTAATTTTTTGCAGAGACAGGATCTCGCGATGCTGCCCAGGCTGGTCCTGAACTCCTGGACTCAAATGATCCTCCTGCCTCAGCCTCTCAAAGTTCTGGAAGCACAGGTGTGAGCCACCTTTTCTTTGTGGGACAGTGGTGAGGATTCTGAGACTCCAATTCTGCACCGACAGAACCCTTTGTCTCTCTGTGCCTCAGTTTCTCCATCTGTTAAACAATGAGGTTCCCAGCTTCTAGGGCGGCTTCCCACCTCTCTCACTCCTTTTAAAAAAAAGTTTAAATTTTTACATATTAAACAAATTTTTTTGTAAAGACGAGGGTTATCCAGACCAGTCTCAAACCTTTGGGCTCAAGCGTGAGGCTCCCACCTCAGCTTCCCAAAATGTATGTTGGTTGTTTTTGTTTGTTTTGAGATGGAGTCTGACTCTGTTGCCCAAGCTGGAGTGTAGTGGCATGATCTCGGCTCATTAACCTCCGCCTCCCGGGTTCAAGCAATCCTCCTGACTCTGCCTCCCAAGTAGCTAGGATTACAGGCACCTGCCACCATGCTAATTTTTATATTTTTAGTAGAGACAGAGTTTCACTATGTTGGCCAGGCTGGTCTTGAACTCCTGACTCAGATGATCTGCCCTCCTCAGCCTCCCAAAGTGCTGGGATTACAGTTGTGAAAGACAGCACCCAGCCCCTTCTCTGACTCCTAAGAGACCCTGCCTCACCAGAAAACCTTTGCAGGGCAGCCAGTACCTGGACAGTGTCCACAGGGCAGGGCACAAAGTCAGTGTGTGAGAGGCAGCGACTGGGGCCCACCAGGTGAGGGCCCCGGGGCCCCTCCCGTCGATACTCCTTGATGGGTTCAAGATGGAGTCGCTCTCGAGGGAGCACAGCCTCATGGCACGGGGCATAGCCAGGTGGGGGCAAGAACTTGAATTCACCGTGGCGGCCACCCAGGAGGAACCGCACCCTGGGGAAGGACAATGAGGATCATTTAGGGGGGTTATTGGGGACAGTCTGTGGTCAGTGGGGGACATGGAAGCAGTCCTGGGATCAACAGAAAGTTCTGGGGAGATCCGAGGTCTCCCCTGAACTCACTGGGCAGTCATAGTGTCCTGGAGGTCATTTAGAAATCATAAAGGGGTCAGGTATGGTGGCTCACACCTGTAATCCAAGCACTTTGGGAGGTCAAGGTGGGCAGATCACAAGGTCAGGAGTTCAAGACCAGCCTGGCCAATATGGTGAAACCCAGTCTCTACTAAAAATACAAAAATTAGTCAGGCGTGGTGGTGGGCACCTGTACTCCCAGTTATTCGGGAGGCTGGGGCAGGAGAATTACTTGAACTCAGGAGATGGAGGTTTCAGTGGACCCAGATCGTGCCACTGCACTCCAGCCTGGGCAACAGAGCAAGACTCCATCAAAAAAAAAAAAAGTCATAAAGGAAGTCTATAGTCAAAGGAATATCATGAGGGAATTGAAAGCCAGGGAGTTGAGAATGGGAGCGTCTGCAGTTAATCCAGAAGAGTTCAGATGCCTGCAAGTTCAGAGGGGACCCCAGTCAACAGAGAATGCGGGGACACTGGAAC
This sequence comes from Saguinus oedipus, assembly GCA_031835075.1. NCBI lineage: Eukaryota > Metazoa > Chordata > Mammalia > Primates > Cebidae > Saguinus > Saguinus oedipus. The sequence continues at coordinate 41,384,845 of CM063187.1, read as the reverse complement.
GTTTGGGGAGACCAAGAAGAAGGTCATTGAGAAGTCACTGAGCATCTGTTATAATTATGAGATAAACATAATCACCACTGAATGGACATTCAGAGAGGCTGGGGTCATTGGGAAAGGACTGGATCATTGGGGGTCTTTGGAATAACGAGTTATTCAGGAGCAGGGTCACTGGGCAAGTGAGCCGACTGAAAGGTCATTGGAGATGCCGGCATCGTTAAGAGATTATTGAGAGAGTACGTTGTCATCGGGAGAGTCTGAGGTCATTAGGGGGTTAAGGAAGGTCGGGAGTCATGAGATCATCATCAGGTTCTGGAGTCACTGCTGTGGCCTGGCCTCCTGGGAGGCTGAGATGTCTCGGGTCAGTGCTAGGTCTGAGGACTGGCCGTGGGGTGGGGCAAGTTCTCACTTGACACCAGCTGAGAAGCTGACAACAGGGAAGAAGAGCCCATCCAGGTTGAAGGACTCAAAGACGCCCTGCACGGGACAGCCGTTGATGCGGAAGGAGATGGACGGCACGCTGAGGTCCAGGCAGCAGCTGACCACGTCTTCAGCGGCCAGGAGGTGCTGCCCTGGGGAAGTCACCAGACGTGCCACGTGTCCTGCATCAAAGTCACCAGAGAGGGGTCAGAGGTCACAGGTCCCACGGAACCAATGATGCTGAGAGAAAAGGGACAGATATCGGAGGCTCCTGTGGGGACTATATCCTAGAAACCCTAATGGAAAGCATTGCCTTGGATGCTCCTACAGCTTTGAAATGAAGGGCAGAGGTCAGGATTCCCCTTAAATTAGGATTCTGAGCTGTGGGGCCAGAGATTAAATCCTCCTGGAGGCCAGATGTGGTGACTCACACCCGTAATCCCAGCACTCTGGAAGGCCAAGGTGGATGGGTAAACTGAGGTCTGGGGTTTGAGACCAGCCTTACTAATATGGTGAAACCCATCTCTACTAAAAATACAAAAACGAGCCAGGTATGGTGGTGGGCGCCTGTAATCCCAGCTACTCAGAGGCTGAGGAAGGTGAATAACTTGAAGCTGGGAGGGAGAGGTTGCAGCGAGTCGAGATCACACTACTGCACTCCAGCCTGGGCGACAGAGTGAGACTCTGTTTCAGAATAAATAAATAAATAGACAAAATAAATAAATAAATTCTCCTGGGGTCAGGAGTCAGTGATCAGAGATCACAGTATTCTGAGTGGTCTTCTGAGATATCTAGGGTCAGAGTTCTCTAGGTAACAAGGTCAGAGCCGGGAATCTGGAAGCTCTAGGGTTAGGGTCTTGGGAAATGAGGAATAAAAGGTCAAAAGCAGGTCTTTTCTGGGAGTCAGGATCCTGAGAACCCCAAGGTGTGTGGTCAGTCTTAGAAATACTGGGGTCAATGGTCAGGGGTGAGGGTCCCCTGAAAGGGTTCAGGTACCTGTCCAGAGATGCAGTCCATCAAAGCCGTAGGAGTAGAGGTCATCGCCGACCCCGTTGCCGCCCCAGCCCTCGCCGCCCCCAGGGTAGGGGCTGTAGCCCTCGGTGAGGGCCCAGCCCACCCGCAAGTGGGTGGGTTGAGCTGTCAGAAATGGAATCACCTCGTCCACCATCACCTCAAAGTACCATTTGCTGTACTGCGTGGTGCCCTCTGCTCGGCCCACAAAGATGTTGGGGCGGATGCTGCAGAAGAGAGGGAACAGGAGAGGGGATGAGGGAGAGGCGGAAAGGAGAGCAGGTGTTAGGAAGCGGGAGAGAGACAGGCATCCAAAGACAGAGATGGAGAGAGACAGGGAGATTGAGATGGAGAGAGACAGGGAGATTGAGATGGAGGAAGATGGAGACAGAAACAGGCAAAGACAAAGAGAAAACACACACACACACACAGAGAGAGAGAGAGAATGAGAGAGAGAGAAACAGAGGCAGAAATGGAGCCAGGAAGACAGAACAAGAGGAGTGAATGCCAAGGGCGAATGGGGCCACAGTGGACATCTGTGAGGACTGGGTGTTAGCCCTGGGGTGGGAGATTAAGGAAGGGACATCCACTGGGATGTGGAGTGTCTGAGTCAGGGAGAGGGCTGAGAGGTTCTGAGTTCTGGGGTCAGACGTTAGGAGCCAGACCTGGTAACATAGTTGATGAGGTTTGTCTGCAGCAGAAGCTCACGGCCAGGCAGCAAGTTCTCAGTAATAAGATCTTGGTTGGAGCGAACAGCCACGCCATTGCACACACACAGGGAGCAAAGCACGTCCAGGACCTGGAGGTCAAGTTCAGAGGTCAAAAGTTATGCAGGCACCAGGACAGGATCTGTGGAAGGACCCCGGGAGGGAGGGAATCCGGGAGGAAAGATGGGGCATCGGGATGAGGCGTCGCAATTTCGACTGGGAGGAGGTGGTGAAAGCGGAAGATCAGGGATTAGAAAAAGGTCAAGGGTCAAAGGGGAAGATCTGGCAAGAGGCTGAGGGAGAGTCACATAGGTTGGGATAAGGTATCAGCAGTGTAAGGAAGGAGATATTGGAGAAGTGAGGTAAGAGGCTAGAGGGCAGAGTGAGAGGACCAGTGAGAGACACAGGAATCAAGATTTTATACACACACACACACACACACACACACACACAGACACACACACAGACACACACACAGACACACACACACAGACACACACACACAGACACACACACAGACACACACACACAGACACACACACACACAGACACACACACAGACACACACACACAGACACACACAGACACACACACAGACACACACACAGACAGACACAGACAGACACAGACACACACACAGACACACACACACACACACACACACACACACACATATATATATTTTAGATGGAATTTCACTCTTGTTACCCAGGCTGGAGTGCAATGGTGTGATCTCAGCTCACCACAACCTCCACCTCCTGGGTTCAAGCAATTCTCCTGCCTCAGTCTCCCGAGTAGGTGGGACTACAGGCACCTACCACCATGCCCAGCTAAGTTTTGTATTTTTAGTAGACACAGGGTTTCACTATGTTGGCCAGGCTGGTCTTGAACTCCTGACCTTGTGATCTGCCCACTCGGCCTCTCAAAGTGCTGGGATTAGGTTGGTGCAAAAGTAATTGTGGTTTTTGTCAATCCTTTTAATAGCAAACACTGCAATTACTTTTGCACTGACCACGTAAATGCGTGAAGTGGTTAGAAATCATGTGGAACTTACAGGGCTGTGGCAAACTGCAGAGTAAATATAGCCCCCTAGAGGCTATAACTTGAAAAGTTTAAAAACATTTCAGCCCCCAGCCAGGCACAGTGGCTCACACCTGTAATTCCAGCACTTTGGGAGGCTGAGGTGGATGGATCACCTGAGGTCACGAGTTCAAGACCAGCATGACCGACACGGTGAAACCTTGTCTCTACTAAAATCACAAAAATTAGCCAGGTGTGGTGGCAGGAGCCTGTAATCCCAGCTAATCTGGAGGCTGAGGCAGGAAAATTTCTTGAACCCAGGAGGCGGAGGCTGCAGTGAGCCAAGATCATGCCACTGCACTCCAGCCTGGGTGACAGAGTGAGACTCTGTCTGAAAACACACACACACACACACACACACACACGACATTTCCGAGATCTAACCAAGCACATCTTTGGCCCAGAATCAACTTAAGAGCCATTGTTTGAGATCCCCGTGTTGAGACGGAAGCCAGTGGGAGTGATGTACAGGTGAAAGATGAGATGAAGGAGGGAAGTAAGGGTGTGAGCAGAGTTCTAGGGCCCTGGGGAGAGGTCAGGGTTCAGAGTTCATGGGATGAGACATAAGGGGTGAGGGGCTGACCTTGTGGTTCCTCCCATGCTTGTCCAGGAGGGAGATGATGGACTTGATGTGATTCTCCTGGATGATGTTCAGAACCTCTGGACTCTCAATGAGGACACAGTACAGGACCTCCAGGATGCCTGCCAGGGTGCCCAGAGTGAGAGGTGAAGCAGCCATGGCCATCCACTCCCACAAGCCCTTGTCCGTCTCCCCCAGTTTCTCCTACCAGACGAGGCCTCCAGCCGATCCAGCTTGCTGACTAGCCAGTCCAAGTTTGTGGAGAAGAGGGCACAGTTGCTACGATTGCCACGGATCAGAGAGGCTGAGGAGGGGAAGAGGTGTCGTCAGATCCAATAGGACTGGGGATCTGGGGTGTTCTCGGGGGAGTCAGGACTGGGACCCCATACCCAGGAGTTCATAGAGAAGATTCACAATCTCTTTCCAGGACTCGGCTGCCTCCTCCCCTGCAAACTCGGCAAAGTGGGCAGCAGTGGTGTAGACATTTAAGCGGTCAATGCAATTCAGGACCAGGGAGAGCATCCCCTAGGATGAGAAAAATAAGGGGTCACAATAGGAGACCCAGCCCCTTCCCTACTTGTCTTTCTTGGATTCACTAATTCATATTCCTTCAATGGCGTGATGGTGTGTTCCTAGATCTAAACCAGCCCCTTTGGTTTCATATTTCCAATCGGTCCCATCACCCTCCTCTCCTCCTTGGATCCCGATTTGTTCTTGTGCTCTCTGCTTCTATCCAATATGAGATTCAGTCCATGATAATTCAGTCCTTATTAACATCTGTAGGGTCAAGCCCTACAGGGTCATGGGGTGTCTGGTAGCGCTGTGCTGAGGCACAGGATCTGACACATAAAGAGACAGGACACAGAAGGACTGGAAAAGATAGCTGGGCTCAGGGGCCACACCACTGAAGTGGAGACAGGCAAGCCCCCGAATGTTCAGGAGCATCTGTGTTTATTGGGTATAGGTTAGGGGGCAGGGTAGTGAGTGAGGTCATCTTAAGAATAGTAATAGGGTCAAGACAATCACGTGTGAGATAAGCAAAGGGTCCACCCCCATTAGGTCACCGAGGCAAGGAGGTGGGCCGTGCACAGTGAAGAGGCTGCAGTGTGCAACATCTCTTATCTAGGGGCAGGCTACTTCTAAGGTATTCTATAGGAGAATGCTTTGAGTCAGCACAGTAGCTAAAGAGCTGACAAGGTATATAGCCACCTGCTGGCAGCTTCCAATAATTTCTATAGGAGGATGCTTTGAGTCAGTATACAGCAACAGGGCTGACAAGGTATACAGTCACCTAGGCGCAATTAGACTGGAGGGGTGTGTGTGTGTGTGTGTGTGTGTGTGTGTGTGTGTGTGTGTGTGAGAGAGAGAGAGAGAGAGAGAGAGAGAGAGAGAGACAGTCTCACTCTGTCACCCGGCGCCAGGCTGGAGTGCAGTGGTGCAACCTCAGCTCACTGCAACCTCTGCCTCCCGGGTTCAGGCAATTCTCCTGCCTCAACCTCCCGAGTAGCTGGGACTATAGGCGCGCGCCACCGTGTCCAGCTAATTTTTTTTTGTATTTTTAGCAGAGACAGGGTTTCACCATGTTGGCCAGGATGGTCTCCATCTCTTGACCTGGTGATCCACCCGCCTTGGCCTCCCAAAGTGCTGGGATTACAGGCGTGAGCCACCACACCTGGCCGACTGGAGGGGTTTTAAGCCCTCAGATACTTGTGGCCTTGACAACCTGAGGCCAGCTTTCCACAAGAACTGGATGCAAGGTACTGCAACTCCTTTTCGGGAGGAGTGACTCTTGCTCCAAGCCTGCCATACAGTGAGTATCTTTACAATACTGAATGCTGTCACCTGGACCACAAATTCTTGTCCTGGTATAACTGTTTTTCCCTTAAATCATGCTCTGCACCATGTCTGCTCTAGACATTCCTCTGACTATAAACTACTTATTCCTTAAATCATGCTCTGTACTGTGTCTGCTCTAGGCATTCCTCTGACTATTAACTAAGATATGATTATATTTTAAAAATTATATAGAAAGAAATAAATGAGCAGTAAATTATTCTTAAGGGGATCTGCCTAGCTCTCCTTCCTCAGTTCCCAGAAGGGGTGTTACCCACAAACATCAGGACTGAATTTATGTTTCCCCTTCCTGCACTTTTCTCTCCATCCTACTCACTTACTAGCACCCCACTCCTGGTTCTAATTGGCCCAGTTCACTCTCCACACTAACCATCAGAAAGATTGTTCTCACTTTATCTTTTCTTTCTTTTTTTTTTTTACATTTTAATCTTTTTCTTCTTTTATTGTGAATCATAATACATATACAGAAAAGTACATAAAACATATACAATCAATTCTCATTATTCATAGTAGTTATGTTCTGTAAAGCCATTATGAACACTGAATTATCAAATATGGAACCACTGCTCCTAGAAGAAATACAGGGAGTCCCTGTGAATCTGTGACAGCATTTTCATCAACCACTTATGACATAACCTTGTTTTATACGTTTTAGTTTAAAGATGGTTATTTAATATATATTGTTGAGTCATTAACATTAAATTCACAGCCAACAGCAATATAACTCATGCCGGAATGAAGCTTATCTAACACATGTTTTCTCAGTCAGGCACATCATAGCTTTCTTGCACTTAGGAAAGCTAGACAGCACTTCAGCACTACACTTGCGAGACATTATAAATAGTGAAATCAACAAAAAGGACAAAACTGTCTGGGCACAGTGGCTTATGCCTCTAATCCCAGCCCTTTGGAAGGCTGAGGCAGGTGGATCATCTGAGGTCAGGAGTTCGAGACCAGCCTGGCCGACATGGTGAAACTCCATCTCTACTAAAAATACAACAATTAGCCGGGTGTGGAGGTGCACACCTGTAGTCTCAGCTACTCGGGAGGCTGAGGCAGGAGAATCACCTGAACCCGGAAGGTGGAGGCTGTAATGACCAAGATCCCACCACTGCACTCCACCCTGGGTGACAGAGTGAGACTCTGTCTCAAAAAACAAAAACAAACAAACAAAAACAATTGTTGTATCTGTATCCTGGAGCCCCGATCAGTAGTGAGAGGAGCAGTGCCTCAAAGTGGAGAGCAGAACCACGGTGGCATCACACTGACCGGCTCTGCCCCTAACTAGCTGTGACTGGAGAGAACCAAAACCTCCTGTGGCTCCCAAAGCCAAAGTCCTCACCAAGGCCTGGCTCTCCTCACCTCTCTGCCGTCAGCTCCTTCCACTCCCCCACCCAAGCCTCCCTGCTCCAATCACTGCCTGGCTGTTTCCGGAGCATCCAAATACCCTCCCACCTCATGGCCTTTGCACATGGTTTTCTTTCTCTCTTCCTCCAGGTCACCCTGCCTGATCGCTCTGTCTTAAACTGCAAAGCCCCAACACTCCCTACCCCTTGCCTACTGAATTTTTCTCTTTAGCAGTTATCACCATCTAATATGCCATACAATTTACTTATTTATTTTACTGATCTCCTGTCTCCCTCTGCTGGGTGAACTCCATAAGGACAGAGATTTTTTCCGTTTTGTTCACAGCCAGCCTCCCCTCCCAAATGCCCAAAGATCTATTCCGGGCCCCGTACCTCCCATACCCAACCCTGGTTCTGTCCCCGCACTCCGCAGACCCCGCCCGCTGTCGGCAGCCCCACCTCTGATCTCTGGCCCCACCCCGGGCCTCACCTCCCCGGGCCTCACTTTAGCCCTGAGTATTACCAGGCCCCGCCCCTCATCTCTTTTCTTCCATCCTTCTCTCCAGGCCCCGCCCCCTTCTCGGCCATTCGCCCTACTCCTTCCCACAGGTCCCGCCCACCAGCGCAGCAGGCCCGCCCCTTTCCAACTCCCCGCCCCCTCACCTTCTCACTGGCTGGGTTTCCTGTCCAGCTCCTCCCCCTTCCCCGCCCCACTTTCAATACCTACTTCCCCAGGTCCCTCAGGTCCCGCCCCGTCCAGCGCTGTGGCCCCGCCCCACCCTCGCCGAGTCCTCACCTCCTCCTGGAAGAGACTCTGGCGGTTGCGCAGGCTACGCAGCTTGCTCTGCTTCTCCTCGTGCTTCAAGTCCTCGGAGGGCGGCTCGAAGTAGATGATGAGGTCCTGCAGGCTCAGGATAACGCCCTCAATGGGCAGCGCCGTGCCCGCCGGTGGCCCCGAGCCCCGTGGCTTCCCGCTGAAGCTGTCCAGGCTCCTACAGGGACCTCGCAGCTGTCAGCCAGGGCCGGGAACGCTGACTACCACACCCCACTACCGCAAGAGTCTCCTAGACCCACCCGTTTTACAGAGGGGGAGAACTGAGACGCAGAGGGAAAGGCATTGGTCTGAGGTCAGACAGTGGCCAAGGGGAGAGCTGGGACTGGGACTCGCTCCTGTGTAGGTACAGGGGGTTCCCAGGATCCAGGGATGGAGAGGTCCAGGGTCCAGGCTCTAGGTGTCAGGGGTGTGAAAGTTGGGTGATGATCAGGAATGTGATCGTGGTTGTCAAGGTCAGATTAGGGGTCAAGAGTACAGAGGTCAGAAGTTTAGAGGTTAGGGGTCATGTATATAGTATTATTGTTATTTTTTGAGAAGGGTCTCACTCTGTCATTGAAGCTGGAGTATAGTGGCTCACTGCAGTCTTGGCCCCCTGGCTCAAGCAATCCCCCCTACTCAGCCTCCCAAGTAGCTGTGACTACAAGCACATGCCACCACGCCTGGCCAATTTTTTGTAGAGACAGGGTTTCACTATGTTGCTCAGGCTGGTCTCAAACTCCTAGGCTCAAGCGATCCACCCTCCTCAGCCTCTCAAAGTGCTGGTATTACAGATTCGAGCCACTGCGCCCAGCCTAATTTTTTTTTTTTTGAGGCAGGTTCCCCCTGTGTTGCCCAGGCTGTTCTCAAGGTCCTGGGCTCAAGTGATCCTCCTGCCTTGGCCTCCCAAAGTCTTGGGATTACAGGCATGAGCCACTGCACACGGCCCATGTATATGTTAGACAAGTGTGTGAGCATCAGAGGTAGAGATGAAAGAGGCCAGGTGCGTGGACACCTGAAGCACGGGAGAGCATGGGAGTCACCCAGGCAGGGAGGTCAGGTCACTCACTTGATGAACTGGTTGTACAAGCCATTGGTGCTGTAGATCATGCGGGCAGCCTGGGACTCCTCCTGCTGGCAGCGGGTCAGTGACAGTGCATCATCCATGTGGCCCTCCTGGTGCAGCATGGCCTAGGAGTGGAGGGACAGAGGTCTGGAGTGAGCCCAACTGCCCAGGGCCATGCCCCCCAGACCTCTGCCCAGACTTGAGTTCCGCATTTGCCCCCTACTCCCTGCTCTGCAGAATCTCACTACAAATTCCTCCTGGTTTTTCTGTTTCCCGTCATCTGTCTTCTCCACGTCTTTGATTCTGTCTCTCCTCTCTGTCTCTGTCTCTGGTCTTGCCTGTCTTTGTCTCTCTATCTCTCTCACCTCTGCCCTGCCTCTCCCTCTCTATCTCTCCATCCCTACGTCCCTCCTGTCTCTGTTTCCAGGCCGGATCCTTTCCACCTGTGCCTACTGCTGATAACATTCCCCCTGCCAAGAAAGCTCTAATGGCCCCCAAATTTAACATGTCCCAGACAGAATGCCAGAACACCTTTCCACAAGGTGAGACCATCACGCTGACAGCTTCACCTGAGCCAACCTCCCCAGGAACTCATCCAGTCTGCAGCTGTAAATACCATCCACCTGCTGATGACGCTTGTGGGTCCCCCCTTTGGACACAGCCCAGGCCCCATCTCTATGCCCTTGGCTCATGTATTCAATGACAGGCCTGTTTTTGCAAATGGGCGCCTCCCCAAGACTTCCCACTCATCCATTCGGCAAGCCTGTAGCAAGTGGCTCTGTTCTAGACACTGGCAGTAAAGCCTAAGATCCTGTCCTGACTGTCCCCTAACTCGATTGATGGCACTGATACGAGAGGTAGAAAGAAATTATTTAGGCAGATAGTAAGGGCAGCAGAGTCCTCGGCAGACGTTCCTTTCTAACAGCCCCCAAAATTATTTCTTTTCTAACAAAAGAGAAGCCTGAAAAATGGAGCCACAAATATACATAAGCTGGAAGCTTGCCTCGGGGAATGTGCCGACAGAAAAGGTACACCTGGGGGCTAGGCATGTCTAACATGGAGGCTCTATCTTCCCCTTCCCCCCCCCCACCACATATAGAGTAAAGGAATGGGCAACATGGTGCAGCTCAGACAGAGGACCCACTCATACAATACTCTTTCTTAGGGTGGAGGCAGCCAGAAATTCGCACCCTATGCAAACGGCATACCTGGTCCAAGCAGTCTTTCGTGCCCTAAGTAAATCAGACACCTCCTCCCCACCAGCCCATCTATAAAGCCCCCTGCATTTCACTGTGGAAACCCCTGCATTTCTTTTCATTTCTTTTCTTTTTTTGAGACAGAGTCTTGCTCTGTGGCCCAGGCTGGAATACAGTGGTGTGATCTCAGCTCACTGCAACCTCTGCCTCCTGGGTTCAAGCAATTCTCCCACCTGAGTCTCCTGAGCAGCTGGGATGACACCCACCTTCTTCTTGAGCACGCCAAGTCGCAGGGCCTTGGGGTCTGGAGTGGCATAGGTTAGCCACAGTCCTGAGGCCACATGCTGCACGAAGCACAGTGACTCCCCGTACTTGATCTCAGGGGGGCCCATGCCCTCCACGTCCCGCTTGGGGGCCACATCCAGCTTCTCCTGCAGGGGCAGGGGGCACAGGTCAGCCTCCTCTGCCTGTGCGTTTAGCAGGGGAGCCCTCCGAGGGACAGCAGGGTGCAGGCTGGACTGGGATTGAGGGGCTCCTGAGGGTGCCACAAACCCCACTGACCTTGGAGATGCGGAAGCAGAAGGAGGTAGCCTTGGTGTGGGCCTTGCTGGCGTCAACCACCACCAGGCCTTGGTCCTCAGTGAGCGCCAGGTACCGCCCGGTGGTGACATGCCGGACTCGGAGCGGCTGGCCCCAGCGCAGGTGGCTCCCACTCCAGCTGTGGAGGACGAGGGCCAGGAGAGTCAGAGGACCCCCCAAGTTCTCCTGCAGACACTACAGTCTTTTCTTTTTTTTTCTTTTTTAATAGAAACCAGGAATTGATATGTTGCCCAAGCTGATCTCGAACTCCAGGACTCAAGCAATCCTCCCGCCTCGGTCTTCCAAAGTGCTAGGATTACAGGCATGAGCCACTGCACCTGGTCTGGACACTATAGTCTTGGTCCAAACCTCCTCAAGGAGGAGGGTTCCCCAAACCTTTCACAGGACACCTAAATCTTTTTTTGTTTTGTTTTTGAGATGGTGTTTCACTCCTGTTGCCCAGGCTGGAGTACAGTGGCTCAATCTCAGCTCATGCAACCTCCGCCTCCCAGGTTCCAGCAATTCTCCTGCCTCAGCCTCTCAAGTAACTGGGATTACAGGCATGCATTACCACACCTGGCTAATTTTGTATTTTAAGTAGAGACAGGGTTTCTCCTTGTTAGTCAGGCTGGTTCTGAACTCCAGATCTCAGATGATCCGCCTACCTCAACCTCCCAAAGTGCGGGGATTATAGGCACGAACCACTGTGCCAGCCAAGGAACCCTGAATTTTAATTAGGATCCCTAGTCCTCCCTGAGGAGCCCCAATCCTCTCTCAGGCCCTCACAGCTTCCTCAGGGTTTCCAAAATGTCTCCAGTGCCCCCAGTTTTTCCAGACCCCTAAATTCGCCATCATTGTACTCAGGATCCCCAGTCACTTCCTTAAAAATCCTCCAAACCAAGGCCGGGCGCCGTGGCTCATGCCTATAATCCCAGCACTTTGGGAGGCCAAGGCGGGTGGATCACGAGGTCAAGAGATCGAGACCATCCTGGTCAACATGGTGAAACCCCGTCTCTACTAAAAATACAAAAATTAGCTGGGCATGGTGGCTCGTGCCTGTAGTCCCAGCTACTCGGGAGGCTGAGGCAGGAGAATTGCCTAAACCCAGAAGGCGGAGGTTGCGGTGAGCCGAGATCACACCATTGCACTCCAGCCTGGGTAACAAGAGCGAAACTCCGTCTCAATAAAAAAACAATAAAAATAAAAATCCCCCAAATCTCCTTTTCCTCCAGGACTCCAGAGAGACTTCATTTTTTGTTTTTGTTTTGATTTCCTTCTTTCTTTTGTTCTTTTTTTGAGATAGGGTCTCACTCTGTAGTCCAGGCTGGAGTGCAGTAGCACAATCTCGGCTCACCGCAACCTCATCCTCCCAGGCTCAAGCGAGTCTCCTGCCTCAGCCTCCCGAGTAGCTGGGATTACAGGTGTGCACCACCACACCCAGCTAATTTTTATATTTTTTAGTAGAGACTGGTTTCACCATGTTGACCAGGCTGGTCTTGAACTCCTGACCTCAAATGATTCACCTGCCTCAGCCTCCCAAAGTGCTGGGATTACAAGTGTGAGCCACCATGCCCAGCCTTTGTTTTTGTATTTTTTTTTTTTTTTGAGACAGAGTCTTGCTCTGTTGCCCAGGCTGGAGTGCAATGGTGCAATCTCAGCTCACTGTAGCCTCCACTTCCCAGGTTCAAGCAATTTTCCTGCCTCAGCCTCCTGAGTAGCAAGTATTACAGGTAGGTGCCCACCACGCCAGGCTAATTTTTGTATTTTTAGTAGAGATGGGGTTTTACCACGTTAGCCAGCCTGGTCTGGAACTCCTGACCTCAAGTGATCCACCTGCCTCTGCCTCCCAAAGTGCTGGGATTACAGTCTTGAGCCACTGCACTCGGCCTCTTTTCATGTTGTTTGTCTTTCTGAGACAGGGTCTTGCTCTGTCACCCAGGCTGAAGCCCAGTGGCAGGATCTCAGCTCGGGATCTGCAGCCTTGACCTCCTGGGCTCAAGTGATCCTCCACCTCAGCCCCAGAAAGTAGCTGGGACTACAGGTACACACCACCATGCCTGATTACTTTTTAAATTTTTGCAGAGATGGGGGTCTCATGATGTTGCCCAGGCTGGTTTTGAACTCCTGGCCTCCAATGGTCCTCTCGCCTCAGCCTCCCAAAGTGCTGGGATTACAGGCATGAAGTCACCATGCATGGCTGAGACTTTCTTCTCTCTCTTAGGCTGCTCTGATTTTCCCTCGAGAGCCTTCAGTTTCTTGCTCAGATCTTCCCTCAAGACCTCTGCTCTCCTCCCAGGCTGCCAGGAGACCCCAGCCTCTCCCTGGCACCTCCCCACTTTCCCCACCCTACCTGATTCTCAGTGGCTCCAGCCTCCAGAGGGAGCGGGCGTGTGTGCACACAGCTCCCCCTTCATAGTAGACAAGTCTGGGAACACAGGAGAGTGAAGTCAAGGGTTCAGCTCCCAGAATCTGGTCCCTAATCCTACTCATAGGGTCCCAGCCCTCCACCTCCACCCCCAGACCCCAGGCCCTCTTGTCCACAACCCAGACCTGCGCTGGTCATCACTGTCAGCAGGGGAAATGGTCAGACACTCATCCATATGTCCATGAAAGAGGCGAAGGACGTGGCCTCCCGTCACGAAGCCTGGAGAGGAGCAAGGGAAGGTGGTCACCGGGAGGCTGGAGCCCCAGGAAGACCCAGGAGCCAAGATGAAGTCAGGGGCCCTGCTCCTCCCTGGGGGAAGCTGAGGGCCGGGTTTAGGGGTTTGCAGTTGGAGGTCCAAGTTTCAGGGTATTTTAGGGCCAAGGTTGAGGCCTGAAGTGGGGCTACGAGACTTGGGCCATGCTTGGAGTCTTAGCATGGGAGGCTGAATTGGAAGTTTGATTTGGGGGATTTTGGTTTTTGACATTTGTAGTTCAGACTTGGGATCTGAAGCTGGGCACCTAATTTGGGGGTCTGGGTCTGCAGAGCCAAGGCTGGGGGAGTTGTGTCTGTGATTTAAGGCTCTGCATTTGGACTTTTGAGGTGGGGGTCTGAGTGTGTGTGTGTGGTCCAAGGTTGAGGTCTAATGCTCACTGGTGTTGGATCTGAGTTCCAGGGCTGAGCTGTGGCATTTGGGCTTAGAAGGGTGATGGCTGGGTCTGAGGCTGGGTTCTGGAGTTAGGGCCCGAATTGTGAGGGTGTTTTTGTTTTGTTTTTGAGACAGCATCTCACCCTGTTGCCCAGGCTGGAGTGCAATGGCATGATCTCAGTTCACCACAACCTCTGCCTCTGGGGTTCAAGCAATTCTCCTGCCTCAGTCTCCCAAGTAGCTCAGATTAGAGGTGCCAGCCACGATGCCCAGCTAATTTTTGTATTTTTAATAGAGACGGGATTTTGCCAAGTTGGCCCTGGTTGGACTCCTGATTTCAAGTGACCTGCCCGCCTTGGCCCCCAGACTGCTGGGATTATAGGTGTGCCTGGCCTTGAGTATTGATTTTGGAGGTCAGAAGCTGGAAAATGAGGTTGGGGGTCTGAGGCTATAATCTAGGGTGCGGTAGTCTGAGCTCTGGAGTACGACATAGGAGTGATGGGTCTGAGTTTGGGGATCAAAAACCGTCTGTGGTCTGAGTCCCAGTGTGGGTCTGGTTTAGGACTCTGAAGTTCGGAGTATAAGAGTTGGAGTCAGTGTGGGAATCTGAGTTGGGAGTTTGATTTCGAGGATTTTGGTTTTTGAGATTTGAAGCTGAAGTCTGAAGTCTGAGAGGTTGGAGGGCTGAAGATTGGAGTCTTGGTTTGGGGATCTGATGTATGAACTTGGGGGTCTGTGTTTATTGTTTAAGAAGCTTTAATTTTTTTTTTTTTTGAGACAGCCTCTGGCTCTCTCACTCAGGTTGCATTACAGTGGCGCAATCTCAGCTCACTGCAACCTCCACCACTCAGGTTCAATCAATTCTCCTGCCTCACCCTCCTGAGTAGCTGGGATTACAGGCACGTGCCACCACATCCAGCTAATTTTTGTGTTTTGAATAGAGATGGGGTTTTGCCGTGTTGGCCAGGCTGGTCTCAAACTCCTGACCTCAGGTGATCCACCTGCCTCAGCCTCCCAAAGTGCTAAGATTACAGGGGTGAGCCACTGCGCCTGGTCACATGCTTTACATTTGATGTTTTAAGATTTGAATCTGAGTTTAGGAGACCTGGGGATTAATACTTTGGGGTCTGAGTTTGGGAGTCTAATATTTAGTTTGAGATTTGAGGAGCCTGAGCTCTGGGGGTCTGGATTTGGGGTCAGCTGGAGATCTAAGTGTGGCAATTGGGAGATGTAGGTTTGGGGTCTGAGGTTGCAAGGCTGCGTTTGGGTATGCCTGAAGGGCAGCATTAAGGGTCTGTTTTGCTGGGGGTGTCTCCATTCAGGGGCAGGAGGTCTGGGGCCCTCACCCTCTTCGCAGCGGGAGCAGATGGGGTTCATATTCCACAGTGTCTGCATGAAGGAAGCGTCAACCTGGAGCTCCCCACTCGCAGTCGACAGGTGCTGGGGGCCACCAGGACGTGGCAATCAGAGATGATCGTAGGGGTGGGCAAGAGTCCCAGTGTCACAGGCCGCAAATCAAGAGTGGATACCAGGAAACCAGCAGATGGGAGACAGGATCATCAGAGATCACAGATCAGGAAATGGTCAAGTCGGGCAATGGGAGATCAGAAATCAGAAAATTGGATGCCAGAGGTCGGGAAACAGGAAATTGGGAGTCAGGACCTTGGGGGTGGGAGACCAGCTAGGAAACCCATGGCGAGGAGATGGGAACCCCTCCCATGTGCCCCCAGACCCGGGAGCAGGAGGAACTGCAATGGCTCACCAGGTAGCGCTCAGAGGAGACACTGACAAGGATGATGTCATCCCCAACTCGGACCTTTTCTCCTTCAGACCTCTGCTTGGAGGCTGGGTGCATGGTCCACCAGCAGGCCTCTCCTATGGGTGGGGGCGGAGGGGGTGGCTGTCAG
Source organism: Saguinus oedipus (assembly GCA_031835075.1). Lineage (NCBI taxonomy): Eukaryota > Metazoa > Chordata > Mammalia > Primates > Cebidae > Saguinus > Saguinus oedipus. Next base: position 41,369,220 of record CM063187.1, on the reverse strand, counting down.
GATATGGCTTCCCAGAGTGCTCTTTTCCAGGGCTTTCCCAGCCACTAGGCCTCCCGGGCCCTTAGCCCGCAACTCTCTTATCACTGCCACCAACTTCCCACCTCACAGTTCCTGTTCCTGACTTCAGACTGCCTAGCGCTCCCCAATGTGTGTCTCCCCAGTCTCCCTGTCCGGACTGTCAAAGACTCTGCTCCGAGGCCCCCATTTGTGTCCCCAGGATAGTCTCATGCTTGCCCCGGAGTTCTGCAGACCCTCTACTCCCTGCCTGTGGGGTCCCCTTCACACCTCCCCCACCCTCTCCAGCGGCTGCACCTGTTGCATCCTCCTGCAGTCCCACGTCAAAGGCCAGCTTGTCCGTCATAGAGCGAGAGGTGGTGAGGCAGCTCAGATACTAGGATTGTAGAGGGAGGTCAGCTTCCTTCTGGCAGGCCCCACACGCCCTGCTCCCTGCCCACACCCATCGAGGGTGCACTCACCATGCGGCTGTGCGCATGCCGGAGCAGGATGGCATGACCATACAGGAGGGTCCTGTGTCCCCCGCCCTGGGATGACTGCAGGAGGAGGGAGAAAACAGAATAAGCACAGACCCCCCCGGACTCTTCAGACCCCCAAGAGGTCTGGCCTAGTCACAGGTGACAAGATGCTCCCTGTAAAATACCATGCTCAGGCCTGGAGGTAAAACAACCTCAGCTCAGACTCTCATGGGACTCTCTGCCTCAGTTTCCCCATTCATGGAAGCAGGGACTAGGTCTCTGAGATAGATGGCTGTGGATGGGCCATTGTATATTCCGCAAAGCCCACTCTGTCCTCTCTGCTCCCTTCACCTTGGCTGGAAGTCACTCAGGAGGACGAAGTCATCTTCTAGTTTCCCGGGGATACTCAGGACAGCCCCAGGCTCAGTGGACCTCAGCCTCTCTGCTCTAACCTCCCCCACCATGCTGAGCTGCAGCCCGTGTGCTCCAGGACAGGCCTAGCAGTGGTTCCATCGGCTAACATCACCGCAGTGGTAAGACAACCGCCCCTCCCCAGCACAAGGCAACTTGGCCCTGGGGGCCGACATCTGACTGCTCGATGTCACCATGCCTCGCATCATGGCTGTCACATGCCCATGCTCCGAGGCTGCCATGGGGGCACCATGTGATGAGGCCAGGTGATCACATGGTGGACCCACTCCTGAACTGGAGGGACTCACGCTTGGGATGGGGCAGGTTGGGGGGAGGTCCCATGCGGAGGGGAGCTGGGATCGGGGTTGGGGGAAAGGACAGGAAAGAGGAGAAAGGAACAGGCATAGGGGACAGGGGTTCAGAAGCCCCCATCCCCTTCCTTCCTTCCTGCCTGCCTGCCTGGCCTGCTCTGGGTTCCACAGCCCCTGACAGCTGGGGTGAGGGAGGACCCTCCAGCCCCCGTGTGCAGGGCGTGGACCCAAGAGGTGGGCCTGGGGTCAGGAGGGGTGGAAGGACAGGTGACATCCAAGGCTAGACCTACCCACTTATCCAAATTGAGGGCCTGTGGGGGGCAGGGCAGAGAGAGGAAGAAGAGCAGATGGTAAGCGACCCCTGGGTCCTCTCCCCCATCCCTGCCACCGTGCCCTAAATGACCCCCAGGTTCTCTCGCCCATCCCTGCCACCCTGCCCGCCCCCAGGTAGGGTCCTCACCTCCACACCAGCCTCCACCGTGTTGGCCAGCATCTCCTGCAGGGCTCGCACGGACAGGGACTGCTCCAGGACGAAGCAACAGATGGCTAGATCGGGGGGCACATTCTGGGGTGGATGGAGGACATGAATGAGGGGCCAGGAGACCCCTGAGTACCATTCCCTGCCACACTCCCTCCCCTAGTCTGAATGCCCACACTCCTGATCCCACCCCCACCCCACAGGAAAGCCCAGCCCTCTGCCACCCCCATCAGACACACTGAATCTGCATCAACATCATGAAAATCCCTCTTCTGTGCCTCCTCCCTCAGACACCTCAACTCCACCCAGACTCCATAGAAGCTTCTCTAACCCTAACCCACCCCGGTCAAGGACCCATGTCTCACCTAATCTCATAGGAAGCCTCAGCCCCATGCCTCCCCGCTGAGACACGCTAACCCTGCTCCAAGGACAGGAAGCTCCTGTTCTGTGTCCTCCTCTGCTGAAGACCCCACATCCTCCGAAGACCCCACATCCCTTCCCAAAGGAAGTCCCACCTCCTGCCTCCACCATCAGACAGTCCTCACTCCTGCCTTTGCCCTCAAACACCTCTGAACTCTGCTTCGCAGACACAGGAGGGCACCCAACCTTAAATTTCCTCCTCAGTCCCCCACCCTCCGACTCCTAAACTCAAGACTCGGCTCCTCAGACCCCTCTTGCTTGGACTCTGAAACTTCCTCCCCCATCAGATTCCACATCTCCCTGCTCTGCCAGCCCCGACCCCCATGGGATGCCCTCCGCACTCTGCAACTGAGGCCCTGTCCCATCCTCCCCCTACACCCACCATGGGACTCCTTGCCCTAAAACGACCTGTAATGATTCAGTCTTGTTACTTGAAAAAAAAATGAAAAAATCCCACCAGGTGAGGTGGCTCACACCTGCAATCCCAGCACTTTGGGAGGCCAAGGCAGGCAGATCATGAGGTCAGGAGTTTGAGACCAGCCTCACTAACATGGTGAAACCCCCGTCTCTACTAAAAATACAAAAATTATGCTGGGCATGGTGGCTCACGCCTGTAATCCCAGCACTTTGGGAGGCCGAGGTGGGTGGATCACCTGACGTCAGAAATTCAAAACCAGTCTAGCCGGCCAGGCGCAGTGACTCAAGCCTGTAATCCCAGCATTTTGGGAGGCCGAGGCGGGTGGATCACGAGGTCAAGAGATCGAGACCATCCTGGTCAACATGGTGAAACCCCATCTCTACTAAAGACACAAAAAATTAGCTGGGCATGGTGGCGCGCGCCTGTAATCCCAGCTACTCAGGAGGCTGAGGCAGGAGAATTGCCTGAACCCAGGAGGCGGAGGTTGTGGTGAGCCGAGATCGCGCCATTGCACTCCAGCCTGGGTAACAAGAGCGAAACTCTGTCTCAAAAAAAAAAACCAACCAACCAAACAAACAAACAAACAAAACCAGCCTAGCCAATATGGTGAAACCCCAACTTTAAAGAATGTTTTTTAAAAATGTAAAAAAAAGTTTTTAAAAATAAAAATAAAACAAAAATTAGCCAGGTGTGGTGGTGGACACCTGTAATCCCAGCTATCAGGAGTCTGAAGCAGGAGAATGGTTTGAATCCGGAAGGCAGAGGTTGCTGTGAGCTGAGATTGCACCACTGCACTCCAGCCTGGGGGACATAGCAAGACTCTGTCCCCAAAAAAATAACAGTAAAAATAAAACACCTCAGACCCCCGCTCCTGGCACTCCAGGTCTTCTGCCTGGTCCCTCCCATCGCCCATCCCTCAGTCTCCCTGCCCCTCCCTCCTGAGACCCCTGTCCCCCAACCAGCCCTTCTTCCAGACTCTCAGGCCACTTCCCCTTAAACCTGAGGCTTGGCTGGCGGCAGCGGCTCACACCTGTAACCCCACCACTTTAGGAGGCTGAGGCAGGCAGGTCACCTGAGGTCAGGAGTTTGAGACCAGCCTGGACAACATGGCAAAACCCTGTCTCTAACAAAAGTACAAAAATTAGCTAGGCATGGTGACAGGCGCCTGTAATCCCAGACACTCTGGAGGCAAAGGCAGGAGGATCGCTTGAATCCGGGAGACAGAGGTTGTAGTGAGCCAAGATGGCGCCACCACCCTCCAGCCTGGGTGACAAGAGCGAGACTTCACCTCAAAAACAAAACAAAACAAACCCCAAGGCTTTCTGCCCACTCAGCCACCTGCCAAGGAAAGTTCTGGATAAAGGAGCCCCGTCCCTGCCTCCCACATCTCTGTGCACACAGGAAGCCCCTCCAACACCCCGACCCCCTGCCCCACCTCAGACCTCCACCCCTCACCACCTCAGGTAGCCCCTCTTAGCCTTAGCCCCCCTCCACATTCTCTCCTGTCAGCACCCCTTTCAGACTCCCAGAACCCTCTTCTTTGGACCCAAGATTCTCTGCCCTATCAGACCCCAAGTTCCCGGGCCCTCTCCCTGCTGCACAGACCTGGGCGTTGCTGGTGGGCTCCAGGAAGCACAGGCGGTTGCCAAAGCCCTCGGCAGCCAGGCAGAGCTTGAGGTGCTCCTTGAGCACGGTGGCGCTGCACTGCAGGACCACCTCATCATCCTGCGGAATGGAGGGGCGGGGTCTCCAGGGGGGCCTGGCCGGGACAGCAGACACTGCAGACCACGGACCCTGCCTCCCACCCTTGTCCTTATGAAAAAGACAGTGACCGACAATATCCACCCACACACGCCCTCTACCTGATCCTGACATCTCTATGAGATACAAGCCAGTGTCATCCCATTTATTTAATTTATTTTTATTTTTTTGAGACAGAGTCTCACTCTGTTGCCCAGGCTGGAGTGCAATGGCATGATCTTGGCTCACTGCAACCTCTACCTCCCGGGTTCAAGTAATTCTCCTGCCTCAGCCTCCTGAGTAGCTGGGATGTAGCGCCCACCACCATGCCTGACTAATTTTTGTGTTTTTGGTTGATATGAGGTTTCACCATGTTGGTCAGGCTGGCCTCGAACTCCTGACTTCGTGATCCACCTCAGCCTTGCAAAGTGCTGGGATTACAGGCGTGAGCCACTGTGCCCGGCCTATTTTATTACTTATTTATTTATTTGATACAGTCTATGTCACCCAGGCTGGAGTGCAATGTTGCAGTCTTGGCTCACTGCAACCTCCACCTCCCAGGTTCAAGCGATTCTCCTGCCTCAGCTTCCCAAATAGCTGGAATTACAAGCATGTGTCACCACGCCTGGCTAATTTTTATATTTTTAGTAGAGATGGGCTTTCGCCATGTTGGCCAGGATGCTCTCAAACTCCTGACCTCAAATAATCATCTCATTTATTATTGTTTTTAAAGACAGGGTCTTGCTGTGTCGCCCAGGCTAGAGTAAAGTGGTACAAATCATAGCTCACTGCAGCCTTGACTTCCTAGGCTCAAGCAATCCTGTTGCCTCAGCCTCCTGAGTAGCTGGGACTACAGGCATGAGCTGTTATGCCTGGCCTATCCCCATTTTAAAATGGGGAAACTGAGGCTCAAAGTGGGACATTGATGGTCCAAGGCCACACAGTTGGTAACACGAGGCGCTGGGATTGGAACCTCAGTCCAGGTGGCTCCAGAGGGCTCCCAAGTGGAGTCTGCAAAGTAATCCATTGGAAGGTAGAAAATTGATCAAGTAAAGATGATTTTTTTTTTTGAGATGGAGTCTCCCTCTGTAGCCCAGGCTGGAGTGCAGTGGTGAGATCTCGGCTCACTGCAACCTCCACCTCCCGGGTCCCGGTTCAAGCAATTCTCCTGCCTCAGCCTCCGGAGTAGCTGGGATTACAGGCACCTGCCACCATGCCCAGCTAATTTTTGTATTTTTGGTAGAGACAGGGTTTCACCGTGTTGGCCAGGCTGGTCGTGAACTCTTGACCTCGTGATCTACCCGCCTCGGCCTCTGGGATTTACAGTGCTGGGATTACAGGTGTGAGCCACTGCACCCGGCAGTTAAATTGTTTCTTTTAAGCTCATCTTTCTCTAAATGCTCTCTTTTGTGTGTTGTTTTAATAATAGACTGCTATTTTATCTTTATTTATAGACTGCTTTCTAATGGCACCTGAATGCAACGTGAGAGCCCGGGCTGGATCCGGGAAGTATCATAAAGGACAGTGTTGAGTCCAGGCACCGTGGCTTACACCTGTAATCCCAGCACTTTGGGAGGCCAAGGCAGGTGGATCACTTGAGGTAAGGAGTTCAAGACCAGCCTGATCAACATGGTGAAACTTGTCTCTACTAAAAATACAGAAATTAGCTTGGTGTGGTGGTGTGCATCTGTACTCCCAGCTACTCGGGAGGCTGAGGCAGGAGAATCACTTGAATCCAGGAGACAGAGCTTGCAGTGAGCTGAGATCATGCCGCTGTACTCCAGCCTGGGTGACAGAGCGGGACTCCATCTCAAAAACAAACAAACAAAACCACAGTAATCATACAGCTTGTATTTGTCAAACACTTTACTGGCTCCCAGACCTTATGTTCTGGGCCTTTCACTCATTTAACAGATCCTGGTTGACCGTCTGCTATGGGCCAAACGCTGTTCTGGGCACTGAATATAGAGCAGTGAATAAAGTAATACAGTAAATGAAGATCAAGATCCTTGCCCTGGCTGGACGTGGTGGTTCACAACTGTAATCTCAGCAGTTTGGGAGGCTGAGGCGGAAGGATTGCTTGAGTTCAGGAGTTCGAGACCAGCATGGGAAACATAATGAAATTCCCCCATCTCTACAAAAATTAAAAAGAAAGAAAAAAGATTACTGCCCTCAGGGAACTTAAATCCTCCTGGTGGAGACAGGCAATAAATAGGTGAATGAATATGTAATGTTAATGTCAGTGATAGGTGTTATGGAAAAAATAACCCAGGGTGATGTAAGAGAGTGGCTTTTGGGATGGGGATGAGGTCAGTGAGGGAGTGAAGTGACAGCCTCTCCAAGGAGGTGACATTTGAGCTGAGCCTTGTCCAAATAACAAGAAGGAATCAGGCCTGCTCGTCTCTAGGGGAAAAGCGGGGAGTCCGGGCCAAGGCCTGTGGCTGGTGGGTGCTGGGGAGTTGAGGAAGAGCACAGGAGACAGAGCAGGATGGTGGCCGCACTGGGGAGGGGCAAACAGGGCGGAGATGAGGTCAGAGAGATATTAAAACACCAACATATCCCTGAAACCAGAGGCAGACTCACGTTGTGTGAAACTTGCATGAGCTCTTGAATCTTTCTTTTCTTTCTTTTTTTTTTTTTTTTTTTGAGACAGTTCAGCTCTGTTGCCCAGGCCAGAGTGCAGTGGCGAAATCTCGACTCACTGCAACCTCTGCCTCCCAGGCTCAGGCGATTCTCCTGCCTCAGCCTCCCAACTAGCTGGGATGATAGGTGTGAACCACTATGCCCAGCTAACTTTTGTATTTTTAGTAGAGTGGGGTTTCACCATGTTGGCCAGTCTGCTCTCCATCTGACCTCGTGATCCGCCTGCCTCAGCCTCCCAAAGTGTTATTTGTGCCTGGCACGTGAGCCACCGCGCCTGGCCTTTTTTGTTTTGTTTTGTTTTAATAGACTGAGTCTCACTCTGTCTCCCAGCATGGAGTGCAGTGGTGCGATCATAGCTCACTGCAGCCTCGGACTCCTGGGCTGAGTGATCCTCTCCATTCAGCCTCCTGAGAAGCTATGACTGCAGGCTCAGGCCACCATGCCCAGCTAATTTAAAACATACATATTTTTCTATTCTTGCTCCATTTTGTTTCGCTTGGTTAAGTGTGATGGCCACAGCCCCACAAAGCTGATTTCATTTCCCTTTGGTGGGTTTCTCAAGCCTGGGTAGGGTAGACATGGGATCTAGCTCTGTTGCCCCAGGCTGGAGTGCAGTGGCACAATCACAGCTCACTGCAACCTCCACCTCCTGGGTTCAAGTGATCCTCCCACCTCAGCCTCCCGAATACCTGGGACTACAGGTGCGCACTGCCACACCCAGCTAAAGTTAAGTATTTTCGGTAAAGACAAGGTCTCCCTATGTTGCCAAGGCTGTTCTTGAACTCCAGGCCTCAAGCAATACTCCTGCTTCAGCCTCCCAATGCAAAGGGATGACAGGTGTGAGCCACGGGGTCTGGCTCTTGTATATATGCTTGTCCCCATTTTCCAGATGAGAACACTGAGGCTCAGAGAGAAAAATTAAATAAAAATCATTTGCCCCAAATTAGGAAGCAGACAAATGGCAAAGCCAGGATGCAAAGCAGAGACAAGGGGCCAAGTCATTACCATATTGATTCTCGAACTTTTCCTGAATTAGAATGAAGGGAGGCTGGGTGCCGTGGCTCACGCCTGTAATCTGAGCACTTTGGGAGGCCAAGGTGGGTGAAGCACTTGCGGTCAGGAGATCAAGACCAGCCTGGCCAACATGGTGAAACCCCATCTCTGCTAAAAGTACAAAAATTAGCCGGGCATGGTGGCACATGCCTGAGGGAGGGAGGCTGAGGCAGGAGAATTGCTTGAACCCAGGAAGTGGAGGTTGCAATGAGCTGAGATCACCACTGCACTCCAGCTTGGGCAACAGAGTAAGACTCCATCTAAAATAAAAAATTGTTGCCAGGCGTGGTAGCTCACGCCTGTAATTCCAGCACTTTGGGAGGCCGAGGCAGGTGGATCATGAGGTCAAGAGTTTGAGACCAGCCTGGCCAATATGGTGAAACCCTGTCTCTACTTAAAACACAAAAATTAGCCAGGTGTGGTGGTGTGCACCTGTAGTGCCAGCTACTTGGAAGGCTGAGGCAGAATAATCACTTGAAGCCTGGAGGCAGAGGTTGCAGTGAGCTGAGATTGCACCACTGCACTCCAGCCTGGGCGACACAGTGACTCTGTCACACACACAAAAAAGAAGGGCGTAAGTGACTTCTGTAGCTTCCCTGCTGGCCCAGTCCCCCTCCACTGTTAAGAGCCTGATTTGAGGTCAGCAGGGAATTCGTACTGTTAACCAGCCCCCATGGGCTACTAACTAGCTTTGAGAAGCCCCAGCCTGGGTAGGGTAGAGGTCACCACCCACTAAAGTGAAATAAAATCAGTTTGAGGGGCTGTAGCCATCGCACCTAACCAAATGAAAGAAAATAACAACGTGCTGTCATACTTCAGGGGCCGTCTACATTTTATGAGACTTGTTTCAGTTAAAAATAGGTATGTGTGGAATGGTCACAGGCCCTGTGTCGTCCATAATAGCAGAAACTGGAAACAACTCAAATGTCCCTCAGCAGGTGAACTGATAAACACAGCACAGTATGGTGGCACAATGGAACACTACTCAGCAGCAGGAAGCAATGAACTCAATGCACACTACATGGATGAATGTCAAAACGATCACGCTGAGTAGGCCAGGCACCGTGGCTCACGCCTGTAATCCCAGTACTTTAGGAGGCTGAGGTGAGTGGATCACAAGGTCAGGAGATCAACACCACCCAGGCCAACATGGTGAAACCCTGTTTCTACTAAAATACAAAAAATTAGCCAGGCATGGTGGTGTGCGCCTATAGTCCCAGCTACTCGGGAGGCTGAGGCAGGGGAATCGCTTGAACCTGGGAGGCAAAGACTGCAGTGGGCCGAGATCACGCCGCTGCACTCCAGCCTGGACAACAGAGCAAGACTTTGTCTCACCACCACCAAAAACAAACAAAAACAACAAAAAATGAACAATATGTATCTATATATGTATATATCTGCTGAGTAAAAGAAGGAAGAAGGTAGGGCACGGTGGCTCATGCCTGTAATCCCAAAACTTTGGGAAGCTAAGGCCAGAAGATTTCTTGAGCCTAGGAGTTCAAGATCAGCCTGGGCAATATAGTGAGACCTCACTTCTACAAAAAATTTTACAAATTAGCCAAGCATGGTGCTGTGCACATGTAGTCCAGCTACTCGGGAGGCTGAGGTGGGAGGCTAACTGGAGCCTGGGAAGTGGAGGTTGCATTGAACCAAGACCACTCTACTGCACTCCACTCCAGCCTGGGCAACAAGGCAAGACTCTTTAAAAAAAAAAAAAAAAAAAAAAAAGTTGGGCCAGGTGCAGTGGCTCAAGACTGTAATCCCAGCACTTTGGGAGGCCGAGGCGGGTGGATCACGAGGTCAAGAAATCGAGACCATCCTGGTCAACTTGGTGAAACCCCGTCTCTACTAAAAATACAAAAATTAGCTGGGCATGGTGGCGCGTGCCTGTAATCCCAGATACTCAGAAGGCTGAGGCAGGAGAATTGCCTGAACCCAGGAGGCGGAGGTTGCCATGAGCCGAGTTCGCGCCAACTCCACTTTGGGAGGCCAAGGCGAGTGGATCACCTGAGGGCAGGAGTTCAAGACCAGCCTGGCCAACACGGCGAAACCTAAACTACAAAAAATTCACCTGGCATGGTGGTGGGCGCCTATAATCCCAGCTACTCCGGAGGCTGAGGCAAGAGAATCACTTGAACCTCAGGAGGCAGAGGTTGCAGTGAGCTGCAGACGCACCATTGCACTCCAGCCTGGGCAACAAGCTCGAAACTCTGTCTCAAAAAAAAAAAAAAACCAACTTATTGAACACATAAAATGGGTAAAATTCATTGCAGATCAATTGCACCTCAATAAAGTTCATTTTTAATCATGTCTATGCATGGGTGCATGTACTGAGTTGTAAGACAGAATATGTTTCTTATGGGTGGGATGTGGTCCAAAAGGTTTTTTTTTTTTTTTTTGGAGACAGAGTCTCACTCTGTCACCCAAGCCAGAGTGTGCAGTGACATAATCTCAGCTCACTGCAACCTCTGCCTCCCAGGTTCAAATAATCCTCCCACTTCAGTCTCCCAAGTAGCTAGGATTACAGGCATCCACCACCATGCCTGACTAATTTTTCTTTTTGTATTTTTATTAGAGACGGGGTTTTACCATGTTGGCCAGGCTAGTCTCAAACTCCTGACCTCAAGTGATCTGCCTGCCTCCACCTCCCAATGTGCTGGGATTACAGGTATAACCCACTGTGTCTGGCCTCCAAAAAGTTTTGAAAAATCCACCACAACCTCAGTAACACTCAGAAAAACTGGCCCAGTCGGGGGCCGAGAGATTCCAGGGCCAAGCCTCTAGAACCCTGACACTGACTTTGGCAAGTCTGAGACCAGTTTTCCTCTGGTGTAGGCAAGGGGCATCCAGAGATGCCACTTCCTGGCCTTGACCTTGGGTGAGTGATTCTACCATTTGGGCCTTGGTTTCCCTCAAATCTCTCAGGGAGATAAAGATAGGACCCTACCTCAGAAGACAGGGCAGCGAGGATATAATTAGATGTCTCAGGAGGCGGAGGCCCAGGGCACAGAGCCTGGCTTAGAGTGACAGCTCAAGGGCCGGTGGCCATGGCCATGGTCTTATTAGGGATGGGGAGGGCCCAACCCATAGTGCCTGCTAAGGGACTGGGGCTGGGGAGAGAGTCTAGGCAGAAACTAGGCCCCCTCCCAGCTGTCCCCATCCTTCACTACCAGCCCCAGCTGTTTGTTCCTCTCTCCCAGGAAACCGGACCCGGCTCGCCAGGGTCCTATTCTGGGGCCGGAATGCTGTGTCAGCATTTCCTGCGTGGCTCCAGGGCCCCAGGGGAGGGGAGGGGCTAGCGCCAGGTCAGCAGACCTAGCCCAGAGGAGAGGACGTCCCTCCCATACTCATGGCCCCACACCCTGTGGAGCCACTGGGAGGGGAAGATGGAAAGGACCGGGAGATGGCAGCCCCTCCCCACTCTGGTCCCCTCCCCATCCCCTGCCCAGGCCCCAGAAAAGCGGGCTGGCTATTCTGGGAGGGACACCTGTTGTTCCAATTCCCATCCCTGCCCCCAGCTGGGGCTCAGAGATTCAGGGAGTGACCCAGCTAGAGAGACAGCGAAAATCAGAGGGCCTGAAGCCAAAGAACAGAGACAGAGACGGAGACTGAGATGGAGGGAGAGACAGAGACATGGAGACAACAGAAAAAGACAGATAGGGAGAGACACCACCCAAAGACCCTCCAACACCGTTAGCAACCATTGGGAGCAGCCCTCCTGCCCAAAACGAAGAAGGAAAGAAAGAACCAGTACCCAAGAGATCCCTCCCTCAGGAGACCCTCAAGTGCTAGGAATTGGAAGGAGCTGTGTCCTCCAGCCTACCCCAGCCCCCTTCCCAAGAATTTAAATAGGTCCAATCTGGAGCAAAAAGAGAATTAGGGCTAAGGTGGGGGTGGAGGATAGCTAAATTAAGCCCAGGAATTAGAACCACCTTCCCCAAGTGCCTGCTTCCAGAATGGTGGGAGGGGGTGCTCTCTCAGGGGTCCTTCTTGTGAGGGACAAATCGCTAATGTCAGAAGGGAGGGCAACCCAAGATACCCGCCCCCCACTCTGGACTCCCCAATCCTGCTAATTCTCCGCAGTGAGAAAAGTGAAGGAGACTCAAAGACAGAGTGATAGTCACTCAAAGTGCCACAGCAAGAGACCTCGAATCTCAGAGGCCACCAGCAAGCCGGACGGGGACATTCAGAGACAGAAAGACCCTCAGACAGCCCCGAGACAGCTCCACAGACCCCTAACCCAGAGAGACGCACCGTTCGCAGGAACTGGACCTCGTCCTCGCCTTCTGCGTCACCCATGATGTCGAGGTCCGAGGGCCAGGGACTGGGGTCGGGGAATAGAGGGAGGGGGCTGCGGGCTGGGCGGGAGGGCTGGGGGCAGGCTGGGGTCGGAGACCTCTGGGGACACCAGAGGCACCCGCGAGGTAGATGGAACTGCGAGGAGGACACGCGTGCCGGACGGAGATGGGAGGAGGGCCCCGCCCCCGCCCCCCATTGGACCAGGACGCTCCGACCACGCCCTTCGCCGGAGCCCCGCCCACATACCCCATATCTTGACTGGAGGTTTGCGGGGCCGCCGGAGGTGGGGTGGGAGAGGGAGGGTCTAGCTTCGCTCTCTCCACTCCCACAGTAAGTAGCTTGCCTTCATTCTCCCATTTTACAGAGGGCAGACTGAGGCTCTGAGTAGGGAAGCCCTTGCAAGATATCACTCAGCAGAGCAGGGATGTGCACCAGGTCTCTTGACTTTAAAAAGCAGCAAACAGGACGGGCGCGGTGGCTCACGCCTGTAATCCCAGCACTTTGGGAGGCCGAGGCGGGTGGATCACGAGGTCAAGAGATCGAGACCATCCTGGTGAAACCCCGTCTCTACTAAAAATACAAAAATTAGCTGGGTATGGTGGCGCGTGCCTGTAATCCCAGCTACTCAGGAGGCTGAGGCAGGAGAATTGCCTGAACCCAAGAGGCAGAGGTTGCCATGAGCCGAGATCGCGCCATTGCACTCCAGCCTGGGTAAAAAGATCGAAACTCCGTCTCAAAAAAAAAAAAAAAAAAAAAAAAAACAGCAAACATAGTGATTAAGAACAAGGACTCTGGCCAAGCGTGGTGGCTCACCCCTTTACCCAGCGCGGTGACTCACGCCTGTAATCCCAGTATTTTGGGAGGCCGAGGCGGGCGGATCACGAGGTCACGAGTTCGAGACCAGCCTGACCAACATGGTGAAACCCTGTCTCTACTAAAAATACAAAAAATTAGCTGGGCATGGTGGCACGTGCCTGTATTCCCAGCTACTCGGGAAGCTGAAGCAGAGTAATCGCTTGAAACTGGAAGGCGGAGGTTGCAGTGAGCTGAGATTGTGCCACTGCTCTCCCTTCAGCCTGGGCGACAGAGAAAGACTCCATCTCAAAACAAACAAACAAACAAAACCAAGGACTCGCGGCCGGGCGCGGTGGCTTACCCCTTTACCGGCCACGGTGGCTCACCCCTGTAATCCCAGCACTTTGGGAGGCGGAGGCAGGTGGATCACCTGAGGTCATGTTTGCCTAGCCGACTCTACTAAAAAAAAACTACAAAAACTAGCCAGGTGTGGTAGCCGGCGCCTGTACTCCCAGCTACTCCAGAAGCTGAGGCAGGAGAATCGCTTTAACCTGGGAGGTGGGAGTTGCAGTGAGCCGAGATCGCATTCCAGCCTGGGCAACAGAGCAAGACTCCGTCAAAAAAAAAAAAAAAAAATCTATTAAAATTATCATTTTTTTTGAGACGGAGTCTCTATCTAATAAAATTATTGGTCCAGGCACGGTGGCTCACTCCTGTAATCCCAGCACTTTGGGATGCCAAGGTAGACAGATCGCTTGAAGTCAGGAGTTTGAGACCAGCCTGGCCAACATGGTGAAACCCTGGCTCTACTAAAAATACAGAAATTAGCCGGGTGTGGTGGCACAAGACTGTAATCCCAGCTACTCAGGAGGCTGAAGCATGAGAATCATTTTAACCCAGGAGGTGGAGGTTGCAGTAAGCCAAGATCACACCATTACACTCTAGCCCAGGTGACAGAGCAAGGCTGTCTAAAAAAAAAAAAAAATTTTTTTTATTAACACGTAGTAGTATCTATAAGTTATGGTGTAGTGGCTCACGCCTGTAATCCAAACACTTTGGAGGCCAAGTCGGGTGGATCACCTGAGGTCGGGAGTTCAAGATCAGCCTGACCAACATGAAACCCTGTCTTTCTAAAAGTAAAAATATTTTTTAATTTTATAAAAAGAAAAAAACAAAAACAATATCCCATAGTTCAAATTTCATAGAAATCGTTATTCAATGTACAGGTTTCTATATGTTTCATAATTAAATACTGATATGTTAATATAATTGCAATAAATAGCACAAAAGTTTGTGTCATGGAATTATATAATTTGACATTATATAATGTATAATTATATATTTAGGTTAATATAATTATACAGTACAATACAATTCTATGTTGTATCTATTACACATTATCTAACACGTAGTTGTCTATTAAATATTGGTTTTTCCTAAAACTTTACGTAAATGTTAAATGATTCTGTGTCATTAAGCATTATATCATAAGATATTAATAGTGTTTCTTATTTTTGTCCGTTGTCATTATGCATTTTAAGACTTACCCCTGTTGCTCTGTGGACACCTGGTATGTGGCGATGGTGGCTTTGCAGGATTCTTTGGTGACCGATCCCTTCTGTTTATCCACACACCCCCACTGGGAGTGGACACCCAGGCTGCCTCCAGCTTCCCCGAAATAATGCTGGAGTGAATGTCTGTGCATCGGTGCCCCCAGGAAGCTGAGGGAGAATGTTTTGTCGGGCACGCCCAGAAGCTAATTGCTGGGTGACATATCCATGTGCACAATTTGCGTAAGTAATGCCCGGTAGCCCTTGGCACGGCTACCCATTATCAATGCGTGAGGGTCCCTGGGTCCCCACATCCCCAACCCCCACTTGGCATTTCCAACTTCTAATTTTTGCCAGATTTATATAGGAAGACTCGCTGTTTTTAAATTTATTTTCTCATTTTATTTTTAGAGATGGGGTTTCACTTTGTTGCCCAGGCTGGGGTGCAGTGGCACAATTATGGTTCACTGCTGCCCGGAACTCCGGGGCTCTGAGGATCCTCCCACCTCACCCTCCTGAGTCGCTGGGACAACAGGATTGCACCACCACATCCAGCTAACTTTTAAACTTTTTATAGAGATGGAATCTCACTATAATGCCCAGGCTGGAATTGAACTGGTGGCCTCAAGCAATCCTCCTACCTCGGCTTCGCTTCCCGAGGAGCTGGAATTACAGGAGTGAGCCACCAAGCCTGGCCTCGTTGTCATTTTAATTTCCACTTCCCTGATCAGTTACTAACAATTTCCAGGGTCTTCTCAGGTGCCTATCAGAGTTTCGGGTTTCTTTGTTTTCTGCTCATTGTGCTCTCTGCTTTTTTCTTTTTCTTTTTCTTTTTCTTTTTGAGACAGAGTCTTACTCTGTTGCCCAGGCTCACTGCAACCTCCGCCTCCTGGGTTGCAGCAATTCTCCTGCCTCAGCCTCTCAAGTAGCTGGGATTACAGGCGCCCACCACCATGCCCAGCCAAATTTTAAATTTTATTTATTTATTAATTTTTTTGTAGAGACAAAGTCTCACTCTGTCACCCAGGCTAGATCTCAGCTCACTGCAACCTCTGCCCCCCGAGTTCAAGCAATTCTCCTGCCTCAGCCTCCAGAGTAGCTGGGATTACAGGCATGTGCCACCATGACCTGCTTGCTCATTTCTTTTGTATTTTAATCTCGAACTTCTGAGCTCAGGCAATCTGCCAGGCTTGGCCTCCCAAAGTGCTAGGATTACAGGTGTGAGCCACAGCGCCTGGCCTAATTTTTGTATTTTTTCAGTAGAGATGGGGTTTCACAACGTTGACCAGGGTGTTCTTGAACTCCTGACCTCAGGTGATCCACCCACCTCAGCCTCCCAAAGTGCTGGGATTACAGGCATGAACCACAACGCTCGACCATTTTTCTCTCTTGGTTGCTGTCTTTTTTGCTTGCTGATTTGTAGCTGTTCCTTTTATTTTTTATTTGTTTTGAGATGGAGTCTCACTCTGTCTCCCAGACTGGAGTACAGTGGCTCAATCCCAGCTCATTGCAACCTCTACCTCCTGGGTTCAACTGATTCTCATGCCCCAGCCTCCTGAGTAGCTGGGATGACACAGCAATACTCACCACCAAAACTGGCTAATTTTTGTATTTTTAGTAGAGACAGGGTTTCACCATGTTGGCCAGGTTGGTTTCAAACTCCAGATCTTAAGTGATCCACCTGCCTCAGCCTCTCTAAGTGCTGGAATTACAGGCATGAGCCACTGCACCTGGCGAATATTCTAGATACTAATTTCTCATTGATTTTTAAATATTGAAAACACCTTTTCTCTTTCTGTCATCTGATATTGGTTCCATGGTATCTTCGTTAAAAGAAAATCTGCCTGTAATCTCAGCACTTTGGGAGGCTGACGGGTGAATCACAAGGTCAGGAGTTCAAGAACAGGCTGGTCAAGATGGTGAAACCCCATCTCTATTAAAAATGAAAAAATTAGCTGGGTGTGGCTGTGGGCACCTGTAATCCCAGCTACTTGGAAGGCTGAGGCAGAGAGTTCCTTGAACCTAGGAGGCTGAGGCTGCAGTGAGCCAAGATTGCACCACTGCACTCCAGCCTGGGCCACAGAGCAAGATTCTGTCTCAAAAAATAAATAAATAATTTTTTTTAAAAAAATTAAATAAAATGAAAGAAAGAAAAACAACAAAAAAGAAAATCTATATTTGGATGTTATCATCTGCATCGTTTTTCTGCCTGATGAGTTTCTGTGGTTTGATTCAGCAGGACCTGCCTTTGTGGTCATCAGTGTTGGTATTGTGGGTACTCTTGGCAAGCCTGAGGGCTAAGGCCGCCTGTGCACAGTATAGACAAGTGCCAGGATTCCTGCTCTCCTCTCTGAGGCTTTTCTGGGTCCCCAGAGCTTGGAGACACTGCCACACTACAAAGTCTCTGCTCAGCCGGGATTGCTAAATCACATCTTCACAACACAGGTGCTACAGGAGATGGGCTGAGAGAGACACGGTCACACAGCATGGGGCTGGGGGTGGGGAGAGGGTGACACAGGCAGGAAGAGAGAGTCTGAAGCTACAATACCGGGCGTGGTGGCTCAAGCCTGTAATCCCAGCACTTTGGGAGGCCGAGGCCGGTGGATCACGAGGTCAAGAGATCGAGACCATCCTGGTCAACATGGTGAAACCCCGTATCTACTAAAAATACAAAAAATTAGCTGGGCATGGTGGCCCGTGCCTGTAATCCCAGCTGCCCAGGAGGCGGAGGCAGGAGAATTGCCTGAACCCAGGAGGCAGAGGTTGCGGTGAGCCGAGATCGCACCATTGCGCTGCAGCCTGGGTAACGAGAGCGAAACTCCGTCTCAAAAAAAAAAAAAAAAAAGAGAGAGAACAGGTTCCGTGACCATCTAAATGTTCTGGTGTGGAATAAATATATATCCACAATGCCTTCTTTTAGTGAAAAAAGAAAAGTGGAAAATATACTTCTGAGAGAACTGTTTCAATGAATGCAAGGGCACTGTTTCAAAACAGACATACTATGTTTGGCAGAATCACAGTAACTACTATGACCCATTTATTCCACTCCAGGGTGCAATATGGTACACGCTGGGTTCACCAAGAGTCAGATGCTCAAATAGTCACAGCAGCCGCAACCTGGAAACAATCCAGGTGTCCATCACAGGAAAACTGATCAATACGTCATACAGGCCCGGCATAGTGCTTCATGCCTGTAAAGTCAGCACTTTGGAGGTATAGCCAGGAGGTTCACTTGTAGGAGTTCGAGATCAGCCTAGGCAACAAAGTGAGACGTGTTTCTACCGGAAAATAATAATTAAAAAAATTAGCAGGGCACAGTGGTGTGCACTGGTAGTCCTAGCCACTCAGGAGGCTGAGGTAAGAAGATTGCTTTAGCCCAGAAGTCTGAAGCTGCAGTGAGCTAGGATCTCGCTACCATACTCCAGCCTTGGTGACAGAGCAAGACCATGTTGTGGAGTCTTTTTTTTTTATCTTTGAGACAGAGATTTGCTCTTGTTGCCCAGGTTGGAGTGCAATGGCACGATCTCAGCTCACTGCAACCTCCACCCTCTGGGTTCAAGTGATTCTCCTGCCTCGGCTTCCCGAGTAGCTGGGATTACAGGCATGCGCCACCATGCCCAGCTACTTTTGTATTTTTAGTAGAGATGGGGTTTCGCCATGTTCATAGGCTGGTCTTGAACTCCTGACCTCAGGTGATCCGCCCACCTCAGCCTCTCAAAGTGCTGGGATTACAGGCATGCACCACCATGCCCGGCTACTTTTGTATTTTTAGTAGAGACGAAGTTTCACCGTGTTGATCAGAATGGTCTGAAACTCCCGACCTCAACTGATCCACCTGCCTCAGCCTCCCAAAGTTCTGGGATTACAGGCGTGAGCCACCACGCCAGGCCAAAAAAAAGAATAAACTATAACCAAATATGATAACATGGAAGAACTGCAAAGACAAGACATGGTGAGAAAGAAGCCAGACACAATCCAGAAGTCCCTTTTTATCCAGCTGAAAATGAGACAAAACGACTGCACTAGGCTTTGAGTGAGTGGGGATCTGTGGGAATTCATGCTGGGAGGAGACACGGGGGCTTGTGGAGGGTGCGAATGTTCTGCGTTTTGATTTGTATGAATGCCACACAGGTTTGCTCAGTTGCTGACATTTCATCAACCTAAATACTTAATGATTTGTGTTCTTTTTTTGTACTTCAATTTTTAAAAATGTCGAGCATGACACATTTAGGTAAAAAGAAAAAATGCACACTCAAAAGAAAAGTCTGTATCTAGGAGCACGCATTTAAATGATGCGCTTAGACGCACAGACAGCAGTTTGGACGAAACTTGACAGCATGTCATCTTGGTCCCTCCCTACTTAAGACAGGAGGGGATCCCCAAGGGCTTTACCTCCATCTGTAATGGTTTTTGATGTGTGTGTGTTTTTAAGGTCTGGCTCTGTCACCTACACTGAAGTGCAGTGGCACCATCTTGGCTCACTGCAGCCTCGACCTCCCTGGGCTCAAGTAATCCTCTTGCCTCAGCCTCCTGAGTACTTGGGAGGTCTCAAATTCCTGGACTCAATCGATCTGCCTGTCTTGGTCTTCCGAAATGCTGGGATGGCAGGCATGAGCCGCCGTGCCTGGTCCCGTCTGTAATGTTTTTTAAGGTAACAGTGGACGGTGGGAGGATTCAATTAGTTAATATTTTCAAAGTCCTTAGAGCAGTGTGTAGTACACAGTAGGTGCTGTGTAGAGGTTTGTTACAATAAAGTAAGAAAGTAAAAATGTTTTCCAGAGTATAGTATCACTTAAACTAGGAATACAAGAAACCTGTGAAGAAATATACAAAATACTATGTCTTGTGAGTTTCCATTCAAACCTTCAAGGATGATATACACACGTCTTTCTAGAAAGACAGACTTATCTTTTTGAGTGTGTGTGTGTGTGTGTTTTTACATAAATATTAGTCATGCTTTAAAAAGAAAAGCCCCTGCTTTTATTGAAGTATGATAGTGACAGGTCTTGAGACTGAGAGATGGGGGAGATAGAGAGCCCGCCTGGCGATCGAGGGTGGGAGAGCCAGCAGTGCCGGAAACCTCAGTCGAAGGGATCCCCAGTGGGGGAGGGGGACCTTTGGTCTCTCCCCAGCCTCTTCCTTCCCCCTGGCCTGAGAGGGTGGGTGGGGAGGGGCAGTTCCTCTTTCCTTCCCAAGCACCGAGGAGGCCCCAGCTCCCTAGGGGCTGAGAAGCTGGAGTCCTGGGGAAGGGGAGGAGCTGAGCCACAGTCTTGCAAGACCCCCGCCCTCCTCCCTCCACAGGAAGCATGAACAGAAAAGACAGCAAGAGGTGAGAGGACCCTCCCCAGGGAGCCCGGCAGCACCCAGAGGCCTCCCTCTGCATGGGAGGGCTGGGGGGAAAACTCATCATGGGGTAGGATGTCTGGCTCCTCTGGGATCCGGCACAGGGGTGCCAGGTGGATGCTTCAGGGAGTCTGGAGCCAGTGAGGGCTGCAGTCACTTGTAGGTGGCATCTGTGCCGTGTTGCCCCTGGAGTTTGAGCTGCTTGGGGTCCCCTTCCCACTCCCTGTCACCCCACCTCCATCCCTGGCCTTGGCTGAGTGTCTCTGCCCTCCCTGGGGGCTTCCCGGTTCCCCATCCCCTACTGGACTGGAAACTCCAGGTTCCTGCAGGGTCCTGCCCTAGGAGAGAGGAGTGTGACATGGGCCAAGGCAGTTCCCCTGCCTCTTAAGCCACTCCTGGGGCTATTCTGGACCCCTGCAGGGGACTGCAGGATGGGGCCTAATGGCTGGCTATGTAGCCAGTTCTGGCATGAGCTCCTATCTCCTTGGCAAGCTGGCCCTTCTGTCCCCATAGAGCCAGCGGGTGGCTGGCTCCCTAGCCTGGGTAGCTCCTCCTGCCGTCCCCAGCACCACTCTGATGGGCAAAGGGTTTTCCTCTCCACCCGGCAGTTTAGTGGTAGACAGCTGGCTGCCTCACTTCCTAGCTGTGTGACCTTAGGTAAGTCACTGAACTGCTCTGTCTCGGGTTTTACTTCTGTCAACAGAATAATCCTAACCTCCACCTGGGAGACACCTGTAAGTGCTCAGTGAGACAGTCCAGACCTGGTTCTCACTGCAGCGAGCCTCTGCACTGTCGGGAGGGTTTGTAAAATACAGGTTGCTGGGCTTACCCTTAAAGTGTTTGATTTTGTAGGTCTGGGTTGGGACCTGAGAATCTGTATTTATATCCAGTTCCCAGGTGATGCTTTTGGCACTAGCTGGGTACCCACACTTAGGGAAACAGTGATCTAGTTAAAATGCTCCCTCCTTGGCTTAGTACACATTTAATACTTTAAAACTTCCCTGGTGCACACCTGTAATCCCAGCACTCTGGGAGGCCGAGGAGGGCGGATCACAAGGTCAGGAGTTCAAGACCAGCCTGACCAACATGGGAAAAACCCCATCTCTACTAAAAATGTAAATATTAGCGGCGTGTGGTGGCACGCCCCTGTAATCCCAGCTACTCGGGAGGCTGAGGTAGGAGAACCACTTGAACCTGGGAGGTGGAGGTTGCAGTGAGCTGAGATCGCACCACTGCACTCCAGCCTGGGCGACAGAGTGAGATCCTGTCTCCAAAAAAAGAAAATCCCTGGTGAAGGTCCAAGGATTATCCTCATTTTTCCTTTGAGGAAACTGAGCCCCTGAGAAATTAAGTGACAAAGTCACATTAACACAAAGTCACAACAGCTGGCAGAAATTTCTGGATTCTACTTTCGTCTGAAGGCTGCATTTAGTTCTCTCCCTCCCCCACCATACCTGTCTCTCCATTCCCCGGGAGGTACCAGGCAGAGGGAGGATTATTTTCACAGCTTCCTTGAAGCTGCCTCAGCCTCAGGGACCTCTCATCTAGCTCTTAGGAGCCCCAGAGAAGGCCATTTGGCATTGGTATTTCCTCTCCAGTCCCAAATCTGGGCACCCAGGCTGCAGGCTAAAACTGCAGGTCCTGTCGGAGGCTACCTTGGGGGAGGGGTCCGTCACCTTAGTGGAGTGAAGGTGTGGGAGAAGGGGAGAGACGAAATCCAGGGGGTCTCCCCACAGGAGTCTTGCTATTTTATTTACTAATTTATTTATTTTGAGACAGTCTCACTCTGTCACCCAGGCTGGAGTGCAGTGGCGTGATCTCTGCTCACTGCAACCTCCACCTCCCAAGTTCAAGCAATTCTCCTGCCTCCGCCTCCTGAGTAGCTGGGTCTACAGGTGGCCACCACCACACCCAGCCAATTTTTACATTTTTAGTAGCAACGGGGTTTTACCACGTTGTCTAGGCTGGTCTCTGACTCCTGAACTCAAGTGATCTACCCTCCTCGGCCTCCCAAAGTGCTGAGATTACAAGCATAAGCCAGGTCTCTCTTTTATTTTTATTTTTATTTTTATTATTTTTGAAACAGAAATCACTCTGTCACTCAGGTTGGAGGGAAGTCATACAGTTTCGGCTCACTGCAGCCTCTACCTCCCTGGTTCAAGCGATCCTCCTGCCTCAGCCTCCCGATTACAGGCTCCTGCCACCATGCCAGACCAATTTTTGTATTTTTAGTAGAGATGGGGTTTCACCATGTTGGCTGAGGTGGTCTCGAACTCTTGGCCTCAAGTGATCCACCCATCTTGGCCTCCCAAAGTGCTGGGATTACAGGCGTGAGCCATCACACTGGCCCAGGAGACTTGCTCTCTTGAGGGCTGGGGGAGGGAGAAGGATCGGGTGTTGGAGACCAAAAGGGAGCCCTGAAGATATGGGTCCTGAAGGCAGGTCCTCCCATGCCTCTGCCTGGGGAGGATGGCAGAGAGCCCAGGCGTCTTCTCCCTCGATTCCTTGGGAGACCAGGAGTAATCCCGGGATCTGCCAACAGGAAGTCTCTTCCAGGATCCCTTGGAAGCAGTCAGGAAGTTGGGGGCAAGGCTTGGGGAGGGAGTTCTTATCATTTCCTCAAGGGTCCTGAGTGGTCCTGGGGGTCTTCTGCTGTGATTCCCTGGGGGATTCAGAGTCATCCTGGGCATCGGTCCCCAGCCTTTTCGGTACCAGGGACTGGCTTTGTGGAGGGGGTGGGGATAGTTTGGGGATGATTCAAGCTCATTACATTTATCGTAAGCTTTATACTATTATTACACTGTAACAGGTAATGAAATAGTTATACAGCTCACCGTAATGTAGAATCAGTGGGAGCCCCGAGCTTGTTTTCCTGCAACTGGATGGTCCCATCTGAGGGTGATGGGAGACGGTGACAGATCATCCGGAATTAGATTTTCAAAGGAGCAGATACCTAGATCCCTCGAACACATTGGCAGTTCACAATAGGGGTCGAGCTCCTGTGAGACTCTATTGCAGATGCTAATCCCAACAGGAGCTCAGGCGGGGATACTCGCTCACCTCATGGCTCTAACAGGCCACCGACTGGCACCAGTCCATGTCCCTGGGGCTGGGGATCCCTGGTCTTGAGGATCTTCCCCTCTGATTCCCTGAAGGGAACAGGAGTAGCCCTAAAAATTTGTTTGTGGGGCAGGGCTCCCATGACTCCCCTAAGGATCTGGAATGTTCCTGGGGGTTCTCCCATGAGTCCCTGGTAGGTCAGCGGTAACCCTGGGGCTTTGACTCTAGGCAGCCTCTCCCATGGTGCCTTGAGGCATTGGGGTCAAGAGGAATTCTAGGGTCTGCCTGAAGGAAGGGGCTCCCATGACTCCCTGAGGGCTGTGCCCGCAGGAAGTCCCACCAGGAATGCACCGGAAAGACAGGAGGGCGGGGCCGGCCCCGCCAAGCGCGCCGCCACAAGACATGCCCCAGCCCCCGGGAAATCAGCAAGGTCATGGCTTCCATGAACCTGGGTCTGCTGAGTGGGGGCGGCTGCAGCGAAGATGAGCTGCTGGAGAAATGCATCCAGTCCTTTGGTGAGTGTCCTCTCCCCAGCAGCCTCCCCGCCCTAACCTCAGCTCAGCACCTGCCTCTCTTCGGCTCAGTTTTTGCAGGTAAAATGAGAGCAGGCTGGATGGAATGAAACTCAATCACTACATTAGAGATAAGAGAAACACCTGCTTTTCTTCTTTCCTGAAATGAAAATATATACATATATATGTTATACATATATTTATTTATATACTTTTTTTTTTTGAGACAGAGTCTTGCTCTGTCACCAGGTTGGAGTGCAGTCATGCCATCTTGGCTCATTGCAACCTCCGCCTCCCGGGTTCAAGTGATTGTCCTGCCTCAGTCTCCTGAGTAGCTGGGACTACAGGCACTCTCGTCATCATGCCTGGCTAATTTTTGTATTTTTAGTAGAGACGGGGTTTCACCATGTTGGCCAGGCTGGTAACAAACTTGTGGCCTCATGTGATCTGCCCGACTGGTCTGGTGCTATTTCAATCTTCAATAAGCCTTGCCAGGGGTGATGCTGCCTCACGTACAACCCAGATAAGGAAACTGAGGCAGGCTGCCTGTCCAAAGTCATGCCAGGAATCACTGTTAGAGCTGGCCTTTGAACCAGGCGGTCTGGTGGGATCTGGAGGCTGCATTGTGTATTGCCGGAGGGCCATTCTGTCACAGAGTCCCCCTCCTTCCACCCCAGACTCAGCTGGCAGCCTGCGCCATGGGGACCACGTGCTCAACATGGTGCTAGCCATGCACAGCTGGGTGCTGCCCTCTGCTGACCTGGCTGCCCGCCTGCTGACCTCATATCCTCCGAGACTGTGAGTTATGGGTGGAGGGCGAGGGACAGAGCACTGAGAGCCTGGGCAATGGGAACGGGGAGCGGGCAGGTCACAAATCCTGGGGAACAGAGCCTTGACGAGAACTCAAGTATCAGAAGGCCACAGGGGACGCCCAGGAGCTGAGGCGGCTGCAGATCTGTCACCTTGTCAGGTAGGCCTGGGCCGAGATCCCCACTCTCGGGACCCAAGACTTCCATCCTGCTGCCCCCCAAAACACATTCCTCAGAGACTCCCCAGCCCAGTTCCCACAGACCCAATCAGCCCCACGGGCCAAAACCCCACTTCTGAGACAGCCCTGGCTTTTGGTTCCTGAGACTCTCAGTTCTGTTCCCTAGAACCCCCACTTCCTTTCTGTTTTTTGTTTTTTTGAGACAGAGTCTCATTCTGTTGCTCAGGCTGGAGTGCAGTGGCACGATACCTCACTGGAACCTCGGCCTCCTGGGTTAAAGCAATTTTCTCCTGCCTCAGCCTCTCGAGTAGCTGGGATTACAGCCATGAGCCACCATGCCCGGCTAATTTTTTTGTATTTTTAGCAGAGATGGGGTTTCACCATATTGGCCAGGCTGGTCTTGAACTCCTGATCCACCCACCTTGGCCTCCCACAGTGCTGGGATTACAGGCGTGAGCCACTGTGCCTGGCAGAACCCCCACTTCCTAGAGACTCCCCGCCTCACCAACCGGTGAATCCCATAGACCCTCCTAGCTGGTACCCAGAGGCTTCCAGCTCTGATCCCCAAAACCTCCACCTCCCACAGATCCCAGCCTAGCCCCTAAGACCCCCTCATTCTGTCCCCTCAAAAATCTCACCCCCAGAAGCCCCTAGTCTAGTTCCTAGGACCCTCTACTACCCTGCTTCCCAACAATCACACTCCAACAGCCTCCGAGGTCTGTTTCCCACAGATACCCCCAGCCTGTGTTAAGAGACCCCATCCTCCTCCAGAGATTCCCGCAGCCTGGTGCCCCTCCAAACCCCAACCCTCCAGGGACCCCTGCACACATTTAGAGACCCCTAGCTCAGCACCTAGAGATTCCTCAGCCCAAAAGATCCCCTGTAGAGACCTTCGCCACCCCCAGCCTCATCTCACCATCTCCAAACACTCTCAGGTACTGGCTGACCCAACACCCTGAAGTGATGCACCAGGACCCCCAGCTGGAAGAAGTCATGGGTCGTTTCTGGGCCACGGTGGCCCAGGAGGGCAACTCGGCCCAAAGGAGCCTGGGGGGCTCCTCTAACCTGTGAGTCAGCCCTGTGCCCCACTCTTCTCTGCCCCATCCCCATTTTGCCATCTCCCTCCACACCCCCAATCCCTCCACTGTGAGCCACTCCAATACGCTGCCCCTTTTGGCCCCCAGCCTGAGCCCTGGTGGCCCTGGGCCCCCACCCCCCATGAACAGCCCAGGCCTAGGCAAAAAGCGCAAAGTGTCTTTGCTTTTCGACCACCTGGAGACGGGGGAGCTGGCTCAGCACCTCACCTACCTGGAGTTCCGGTCCTTCCAGGCTATCACGGTGAGGACCCCCTCCCGTCCCTGTCCCAAGCAGGGGAGAGTTTGGGGTGGGGAAGGTATTGGCCAGGGCCAAGTCAGGACTGAGGGGACACCTGTATGGTTATTCAGCAGAGATCTCAAAGTCAAACCTGGATGCTAGAGGGTCCAGGAAAATGAGTTAAGGAGGCCGACGCGGGTGGATCACCTGAGGTTAGGAGTTTGAGACCAGCCTGGCCAACATGGTAAAACCCTGTCTCTACTAAAAATACAAAAATTAGCGGGCATGGTGTCAGGCATTTGTAATCCCAGCTACTCAGGAGGCTGAGGCAGGAGAATTGCTTGAACCTCAGGAGGCGGAGGCTGCAGTGAGCCGAGATCATGACACTGTACTGCAGCCTGGGTGACAGAACGGGACTCTGTATCAAAAAAAAAAGAAAGAAAAAGAAAAAGAATAGCCCGGCGCAGTGGCTCAAGCCTGTAATCCCAGCACTTTGGGAAGCCGAGGCGGGTAGATCACTGGGTCAAGAGATCAAGACCATCCTGATCAACATGGTGAAAACCCGTCTCTACCAAAAATACAAAAAATTAGCTGGGCATAGTGGCATGTGCCTGTGATCCCAGCTACTCAGGAGGCTGAGGCAGGAGAATTGCCTGAACCCAGGAGACAGAGGTTGCGGTGAGCCGAGATCGCGCCATTGCACTCCAGCCTGGGTAACAAGAGTGAAACTCCATTTCAAAAAAAAGAAAAATAATAAAATGCTTATTGCAGTGACTGGCACTTAGTAAGTGCTCAAAATATATTATCATTGATTCAATAAGCATTTAAACTCACAGTACCTCAGTTTCCTCATCTGTAAAAAGGGGATATGAACAGTTCCTGCCTTGTAGGAGCAATGCCTGGTCCAGGGTAAATGCTACCTGGTCGAACCGTTTGAAATTGACATACGTTGCCGACCCCAGGGTCAATTTCAAGGGCTTCAATGTCTTAGCTTTGCCGTCTGCACATCATCTGTTCAAGAGAAGGTGGGGATCCGCTTCTTTCATGTGAAAATTTCCCAAGTGTGTGTGTGTGTGTGTGTGTGTGTGTGTGTGTGTGTGTGCGCGCGCAGATATACTCAGTGTAGTGGATGTGGGTATGAAATGAACACTGTGGGCAGAACAGATAGAGGTTGATTTCAAGTCATCCTCCCCATCCTTCCCTTTGCTGACTGTATACTAGGTAGGTGTACAGTTAAGAGTATATAGACTCAGTTCCCGCCCAGACTCACACCTGTGACCCTGGACAAATTACCTATCCTCTCTGTGCCTCAACTGTCTAATCTCTAAAATGGAATCATACCTCATAGAGTTATGAGGATTAATATGATTATGTGTCAAATATAGTGCCTGGCTATCTATTTATTTATTATCTTTATTTTTTTGAGACAGAGTCTTGCTCTGTCACCCAGGCTGGAGTGCAGTTACGCGATCTTGGCTCACTGCAGCCTCCACCTCCCGGGTTCAAGTGATTCCCCTGCCTCAGCCTCCCGAGTAGCTGGGATTACAGGCATGTGCCACCACACCCAGATAACTTTTGTATTTTTAGTAGAGATGGGTTTTACCATGTTGGCCAGGATGGTCTCCATCTCCTGATCTCGTGATCCACCCGCCTCAGCCTCCTAAAGTGCTGGGGTTACAGGTGTGAGCCACTGGGCCCAGCAGTTCCCGGCTATATTTAAACATGCCATGCCTCCTCAGATGGGAAAGGACCATGGTGACGTCAGGGACGTGTAGCTGCCGTGGGGGTGAGGGAGACAAAGGTCACTCGGGGTAGACCAGGCTAGGACATCAGAGGTCTTGACTACTAGTTGGATGCCATGGAAGGGTGGGGCCTGAGCCCTACGGCCCGCCTTGACACCCACCTCGCTCCCAGCCCCAGGACCTGCGGAGCTACGTTTTACAGGGCTCAGTGCGGGGCTGCCCGGCTCTGGAGGGCTCTGTAGGTCTCAGCAACAGCGTGTCCCGCTGGGTGCAGGTGATGGTGCTGAGCCGTCCCGGGCCCGCACAGCGCGCACAGGTGCTGGACAAGTTCATTCACGTGGCACAGGTGAGGCCCGCCCTGTGGGGCTGCGAACGCCACTGCACGCAGCTACCTGCCCCTCCGCCTTCCAGGCCCTCGACCCCAACTCCCTCCTCCCTCCTATCTCCCGCCTCCGCCCCCGAGGCCACAGTCCGGGCGTTCCAACCCAGGACGTAACTTCTTCTTTGGCCTTGATGCTACCGCGTCCCACCCAACGTGGCCCCACCCCTTGGCCCTAGCAACGTGACAGGCTCTCAACCCCTATGTCCGAATGTTCTATCCCCAGGTCAATGAGAGCGTCCCTTTCATGCCCCCACCTTTGTGCCATCCTCCATCGAGGTTTCCATTCCCAGTTCCCGGCCCCCAGCGGTCGTTTCGGGACTGTGCCTCGCTCCCCATGGCGTCCGGTCTCTCCGCCCCGCCCCATCGTGTTACGCCCCTCTCTCCCCCTCCCTACCCCCCCCCTTTCCGGACACCTTCCCGCCCTTCTGGGGAAAAGGGAAGCCCTCCGCCCGCTGTGGCCGCGCCCGCTGTGGCCGCGCCCCCTTGCGTATTTCCACGAAGACCAAGACCACACCCTTCCTCTGACGTCTTCCCTGGCTCGCTTCCTCCTGCAGGGCCTCTTAGACCTGGGGTCCCGACGTCTGCCTGGGGCCTGCTTGGTCTGAGCATTTTCCCTTCCTCCCTGGCTCTCTCCACAGCAACCTTTGCCCAAATTTGTAAAAGGGAGGGCGAGGGAATTCCCCAGCTGCCCAGGTGGCCCCACACCTGTCTAGCATCTCTCCGGCCCTGTTCACCTCTGCCTCACTTCCAGCTCCTGCCCAGAGCCTGCTCCTTCTTGTCTCCCTGCACCTGTCTGACTGTCAGACCCCCAGATGCCTGACACTCTGATGTGTCTGCACCCTCCCCCACCTGTCTGACACACACCTGTCTATTCCCCAAATCCACCCAACTTCCCATACTTCCTGCCTCCCCAGATTTTCTTTTGTTTTTCTTTTTGAGATAGAGTCTCGTTGTTGCCAGGCTGGAGTGCAGTAGCACGATCTCGGCTCACTGCAACCTTCACCTCCCAGGTTCAAGCGATTCTCCTTCCTCAGCCTCCTGATTAGCTGGGATTACAGGTGCCCACCACCACACCCAGCTAATTTTTGTATTTTTAGTAGAGACGGGGTTCCATCATGTTGGCCAGTCTGGTCTCCATCTCTTGACCTCGTGATCTGCCCGCCTCGGCCTCCCAAAGTGCTGGGATTACTGGCATGGGCCACCGCGCCCGGCCAGCTTTTCTAACCTCACATCAGTCAATCACCGGCTTGACCCTCCCGGCTCAGATGACCATCTGACACCCCCATGAGGCCCACACACTGCACGTCTGACTCCTGCTTTACACACCGCCTTCTCTCACCTGCCTGATCTCCACACTGCTCCACACCCACATGTGCCTGGAACCCCAACTCAACTGGGGTTGGGATGCTGTCATCTGAACTCCCAACTTGCCCATCCTCCTGTGACGACCCTGTGTCATGCTTCCCTTCCTAGAGGCTCCACCAGCTGCAGAATTTCAACACGCTGATGGCGGTCACGGGGGGCCTGTGTCACAGTGCCATCTCCAGACTCAAGGACTCCCATGCCCACCTGAGCCCTGACAGCACCAAGGTGAATCCCCACTACCCTTCCCAAAGCTCCAAGTGGTCAGCTATCCTGAACCCCCACACCTAATTAGCAAGCCCTGTCCATCCCTGCCCAGGGGTCCTGGAACCCACATGAAGTCCTTGTTCCTCCAAATCCCAGACCCTCAGGCTCTGCCAGCATTCCTCCTCCCTGGCATCCATCCACCCATCGTGCTGACACCTCTCTTCTCTCAGCGTGTCTGGTCCTGAGCTGGACTATGAGGGAGACAGATGGGAGAGAAGTTAGCAGAGAGCTTTGCAGTCCCCATGGGGAGAACTGGCTGAGGTCAGAAAATGGCAGAAAATTAGGCCAAAGGTGCCCTGGGAAGATCCTCTTGAGCCTTGCAAGCTGGGCTAAGCTAAGGAAGTTTGAGTGATGACACACCTGTGATAAGATCTGGCTTTTTAAGAAACAATTATAGACTGGGTACAGTGGCTCACACTTGTAATCCTAGAGTTTTGGGAGGCTAAAGCAGGAGGATTGCTTAAGTCCAGGTGTTTGAGACCAGCCTGGGCAATATAATAAGACCCCATCTTTAAAAAAAAAAAAAAAAAATTTGTTTTGAGGTGGAGTCTCTCTTGTCACCCAGGATGGAGTGCAGTGGTGCGATCTCAGCTCACCACAACCGCTGCCTCCCAGGTTCAAGCGATTCTCCTGCCTTAGCCTACCAAGTAGCTGGGATTACGGGCAGGTGCCACCATGCCTGGCTAATTTTGTATTTTTGGTAGAGATGGAGTGTTGGTCAGGCTGGTCTCGAACTCTTGACCTGCGCCCACCTCAGCCTCCCAAAGTGCTGGGATTACAGGCGTGAGCCACCGCACCTAGTCTAATTTATTTTTAATTTTTTTTGGCTGGGCACGGTGGCAAAACAGTCTCAAAAAAATAAATAAAAATAAATTAGCCAGCCTTGGTGGCCCATGCCTACAGTCCCAGCTACCTGGGAGGCTGAGGGGGAGGACTGCTGGAGTCCAGGAGTTTTTCGTTGTTGTTATTGTTTGAGAAGGAGCCTCACTCCATCTCCCAGGCTGGAGTGCAGTGGCGCAATCTCAGCTCACTGCAGCCTCTACCTCCTAGGTTCAAGTGATTCTCCTGCCTCAGCCTCCTGAGTAGCTGGGATTGCAGGCCTGTACTATCAGGCCCAATTAATTTTTGTATTTTTAGCAGAGACAGGGTTTTACCATGTTGCCCAGGCTGGTCTTGAACTCCTGACCTCAGATGATCTGCCTGCCTTAGCCTCCCAGGCATAAAAGCCACTGTACTCAGCCATCAAGCCCAGGAGTTTAAGGCTGCAATGAGCCGTGATCATTACACTGCAATGCACCCCAGCATGGGTGACAGAGTGAGACACCCCTATCTTAAAAAAGAAGAAAAAGGTCTGGGCATGGTGGCTCACGCCCGTAAGTAATCCCAACACTTTGGGAGCCCAAGGCAGGTGGATCACCTGAGGTCAGGAATTCGAGACCAACCTGGCTAACATGGTAAAACCCCATCTCTACTAAAAATGCAAAATTAGCCAAGTGCGGTGACGCATGCCTGTAATCCCAGCTACTCAGGAGGCTGAGGCAGGAGAATCGCTTGAACCCAGGAGGTGGAGGTTGCGGTGAGCCGAGATCGCGCCATTGCACTCCAGCCTGGGCAACAAGAGCGAAACTCTATCTCAAAAAGAAAGAAAGAAAGATAAAAGAAATCATGTTAGCCAAAGAATGGGAGATTGTGGGACTTCTCTGAGATGGGGATGCAAGAGGAAGAGCAGTTTGGGGGAGATGCTGAGAGCGGCATGGGATACAGAAGGGCTCAGGAGGTGTCCAAAATGCCACTGGGTCCCTGAAGGCCTTGAGCCCACCCAAGAGGCTACTAGGATACCCGTCCAGGGGGCGCACGGGACAGGAATGCCCTGATAACTCCCCGATTCCATGTCCCTCCTGCCCAGGCCCTGCTGGAGCTCACCGAGCTCCTTGCTTCCCACAACAACTATGCCTGCTACCGCCGCACCTGGGCTGGCTGTACAGGCTTCCGGCTGCCTGTGCTGGGCGTGCACCTCAAGGACTTGGTGTCCCTACATGAGGCACAGCCTGACAGGTTGCCTGACGGCCGCCTGCACCTATCCAAGCTGAACAGCCTCTACCTGCGGCTGCAGGAGCTGGCGGCCCTCCAAGGGCAGCGTCCACCCTGCAGTGCCAACGAGGACCTGCTGCACCTGCTCACGGTGAGCCCCCAGCCCCGCCCAGTCTGGGCTTCTGAGGGTACTGAGACGTAGGGTCCTGGACGCCTGAAGGTCTCCAGGACTAGGGTAGAAAAGTGCTGGCGTGCACAGGCTTTAAAGCCAGAGCTTCCAGGTTTTTTTCTAGCTTCACGATCTCAAGTCACTGAACCCTTAGCCCTCAGTTTCCTCATCCACAAAACGGGAATAATAAAAGTAGCTACTTCAGAGGGTGCTTGAAGAGAGACAACCAATGACATCATTCAAAGAAAATCCTTAAGACAGTATCTAGCAGGGCACAGCGGCTCATGCCTGTCATCCCAGCACTTTGGGACACTGAGGTAGGCGGATTGCCCGAGATCAGGAGTTTGAGACCAGCCTAGACAAAGTAGAGATGGCAAAACTCCATCTCTACTAAAAATACAAGAAAAAAAAAAAAGCCAGGTGTGGTGGTGCATGCCTCTAGTCCTAGCTACTTGGGAGGCTGATGCGTAAGAATTGCTTGAACCTAGGAGGAGGAGATTGCAGTGAGCCAAGATCATGCCACTACACTCCAGCATGGGTGACAGGGTGAGACTCTGTCTCAAAAAAAGAGCCGGGCGCTGTGGCTCACGCCTGTAATCCCAGCTCTTAGGGAGGCAGAGGCAGGAGGATAGCTTGAGCCCAGGAGTTCGAGACCTGCCTGGGCAATATAGCGAGACCCCGTTCTCCACAAAAAGGAAAAAAACAAAAAGACAAAAAAAAAAAAAAGAGGCCAGGCGCCGTGGCTCAAGCCTGTAATCCCAGCACTTTGGGAGGCCGAGGCGGGTGGATCACGAGGTCAAGAGATCGAGACCATCTGGTCAACATGGTGAAACCCCATCTCTACTAAAAATACAAAAAATTAGCTGGGCTTGGTGGCGCGTGCCTGTAATCCCAGCTACTCAGGAGGCTGAGGCAGGAGAATTGCCTGAACCCAGGAGGCGGAGGTTGCGGTGAGCCGAGATCGCGCCATTGCACTCCAGCCTGAGCAACAAGAGCGAAACTCCGTCTCAAAAAAAAAAAAAAAAAAAGACAGTATATGGAGCAGAGAGCTCTATATTCTATATAAGTAACATGTTTCTTCCCCACTTCCCCTAGTGACTCAACTGTCCATTGATCTGAGCTGTGGGGTTCACATTCTTTTTTTTTTGAGACTGAGTTACACTCTTGTTGCCCAGGCTGGAGTGCAGTGACGCAGTCTCACCTCACCACGACATCTGCCTCCAGCTTCAAGCAATTCTCCTGCCTCAGCCTCCTGAGTAGCTGGAATTACAGGCGTGTGCCACCACACCTGGCTAATTTTGTATTTTTAATAGAGACAGGGTTTCTCCACGTTGGTCAGGCTGGTCTTGAATTCCCTACGTCAGGTGATCTGCCTGCCTCGGCCTCCTAAAGTGCTGGGATTACAGGTGTGAGCCACTGCACCTGGCCTGGGGTTCACATTCTTAAATTCTAAGGTTCTGAGCTTCTCATGGTGATAGCCCCAAATCTCAAGCTTTGACATATCCAAGAATCTAAGCAAAAGGCTAATAACAATTATTCATCATTGCCTATGTGCCAGGTGCCTCATTCCACCTTACAACCTTATGAGGTTGGGACCCTTACTGTACCCATTCTGTGAACTGGGAAACTGAGGCCCAGAGAGGTGGGATCACTTGCTCA
The DNA here is from genome assembly GCA_031835075.1 of Saguinus oedipus. Classification (NCBI taxonomy): domain Eukaryota; kingdom Metazoa; phylum Chordata; class Mammalia; order Primates; family Cebidae; genus Saguinus; species Saguinus oedipus. The sequence continues at coordinate 41,335,800 of CM063187.1, read as the reverse complement.
CTGTCCCACAGCAGTAATGCTAGGATTTGACCCCAGGAGGGGCTTTGGGAAGAGCCTGCGAATGGGTGTGGGGGCCGGGCAGGGCTGTTGACAGGCGGAGCTGTAACACCCCTGTCTGCTGTAGCTCTCCCTGGATCTCTTCTACACGGAGGACGAGATCTATGAGCTTTCTTATGCCCGGGAGCCACGCTGTCCCAAGAGTCTGGTGAGACCCGACCCCTAACCTGGGACCCCCTCCCGCAGTTACTTCCAACTCCCCTGAGCCTATGCAGTGACTAACTCTGCCCCTCTGTCCCTGCCCCAGCCACCCTCCCCCTTCAAAGCTCCTCTGGTGATGGAGTGGGCCCCTGGTGTGACACCCAAGCCGGACAGGGTCACACTGGGTCGGCACGTGGAGCAGCTGGTGGAGGTGAGGAGGGGAGGGTGGCCTGGCCACCAGGAGCCAGGAGGGAAGACATCTGTAGAACCCTGAGCCTGGAGGTGGGGACTTGCAGCCCTGGGGAGCGTAGTTCCATGACTGGGCCTTACCTGCTTCCCCACACTCCTCTGAAGTCCGTGTTCAAGAATTACGACCCTGAAGGCCGAGGAACCATCTCTCAGGAGGACTTTGAGCGGCTCTCAGGCAATTTTCCCTTCGCCTGCCATGGGCTTCACCCGCCCCCACGCCAGGGGTAAGTGGTTCTGGCTCCTGGATCCCCCGAAGATGCCTCCCAGGTCTGGGGGAGGTTGGGGCCAGTCATGCTGAGGCTCACTTTCTACCCCCAGGAGAGGCTCCTTCAGCAGAGAGGAGCTGACGGGGTACCTGCTCCGGGCCAGCGCCATCTGCTCCAAGCTGGGCCTGGCCTTCCTGCACACTTTCCATGAGGTCACCTTCCGCAAGCCTACCTTCTGCGACAGCTGCAGTGGCTTCGTGAGCACTCTGCCTCATCACCACCCTTAGGTTCCATCTGTCTTGGAGCTGGCAGCCCCCAAATTCCAGAAATCCTTCAGCCTCAAATTATCCTGTTTCATATAAACCCTAAACACCAGACATTCCCTATATCCTGGATAATCTCCAAATGCCAGATAATCCCCAAATCCCAGATAATCCCCATCCCCAGAAAAATCACTGAATCACGGATAATATCTAAAACTCTGGATAGGAGGTCAGGAACGGTGGCTCACGCCTGTAATCCCAGCACTATGGGAGGCTGACATGGGTGGATTGCTTGAGCTCAAGAGTTCAAGATCAGCCTAGGCAACATAGCGAGACCCTGTCTCTTCTAAAAATATAAACATTAGCCACATGTGGCGGTGCACACCTGTGATCCGAGCTACTCGGGATCACAGAATTGCTTGAACCCAGGAGGTGGAGGTTGCAGTGAGGCAAGATTGCACCACTGCACTCCAGCCTGGGTGACAGAGGAGACTGTGTCTCAAAAAAAAAACTTGGATAATCTCCAAAACTGGGCGGACTATGTTCAAACAGCATCATCCTCCAAATCTCTAGACTCCAGTTCATTGAAACCCTGAATAATTTCCAAATTCAAGATATCTTCATACTCTGGCTAGTGGATCAGTCTCTCAACCTCTAACCAGAGACTAATTCACAAACCTTGGATTACTTCCCACATTCATTTATTTATTCATGAAATAATTACTGTGCACCTCCTGTGTGCTAGGCAATCCAAGGCCCTGGGGATAAAGTAGGAATACAGCAGATAATTCCTGCCCAAGGAATTTGCATTTTAGGCCAGCTGGGATCACTTGAGGTCAGGAGTTCGAGACCAGCCTCACTAGCATGAAGAAACCCTGTTTCTACTAAAATTACAAAATTAGCCGGGGATGGTGGCGCATGCCCGTAATCCCAGCTACTCGGGAGGCTGAAGCAGGAGAATCAATTGAACTCAGGAGGCTGAGGCAGGAGAACTGCTTGAACCTGGGATGGTGACCCTGTAGTGAGCCCAGATTGCGCCATTGCACTCCAGCCTGGGCAACAGGAGCAAAACTGTGTCTCAAAACAACAAAAAAAATTGCACTTTAGTAACTTGAAATTTTAACTAAATCTAATATCCTAGGTGATTCTCTAAACTTGAGATAATCTCCAAGCTTCCTTTATTTACTTTGTTAAAAGATGGTCTTGCTCTGTCACCCAGGCTGGAGTGCAGTGGTACAATCGTGGTTCATTGCAGCCTCCAACTCCTAAGCTCAAGTGCTCCTCTCACTTCAGCTGATCCTCTTACTTCAGCCTCCCAAGTGGCTGGGGCTACAGGTGTACGCCACTATGCCCAGCTAATGGCTAATTTAAACAATCTTTTTGTAGAGACGGGGTTCTTCCTATGTTGCCCAGGGTGGTCTTGAACTCCTGGACTCAAGCGATCCTCCCACTTTGGCCTCCCAACCTCTCACCTTGGCGTTTCGAAGTGCTGGGATTACTGGCATAAACCACTGTACCCCACTCACATTCCTTTAATTACAATTCAATCTCTAGCCTTGAGAATTTTAAAACCTGGGTAGCTTCCACACTTCCACTCCCCAGCTGCCCTGCCAATCCACAGCCCTCCCTCTCTGTAACCTTTTCTGGTTTCTCTTCCCAGCTCTGGGGTGTCACTAAGCAAGGCTACCGCTGTCGGGGTGAGTGGGGCATCAGCGAGTGGGAGGGAAGCCTTGGCCCATGGGCTGGAAGAATGGATGGCACAGATTGGACCCCCGGCCACTAACTGCTGCCTTCCCCCAGAGTGCGGTCTGTGTTGCCACAAACACTGCAGAGACCAGGTGAAGGTGGAGTGTAAGAAGAGGCCAGGGGCCAAGGGCGATGCTGGGCCCCCCGGAGCCCCTGTCCCGCCCACACCAGCTCCCCACGCCAGCTGTGGTAAAACCTAGAGCACCGCAGTGCTGGGAGAGGGGCTGGGGGAGGAAGGGGGTTAAGCCCAAGGTCACAAGGCCCTTCCTATCAGACCCACACCCCTTCCATCTGTCCACAAACAGGCTCTGAGGAAAATCTCTCCTACACGCTGTCCCTGGAACCTGAGACTGGGTGCCAGCTTCGCCATGCTTGGACCCAGACTGAATCCCCACACCCTTCTTGGGAACCAGAGACGGTGAGGAGAAACTGCCCTTACCCCCGGCTGGATACAGGGGACACAGGCCATTGGCCTGGGGGAGACCGGACAGATTTGAAGACCCATAGGAAAGCAAAAGCATGCAGAAGTCCTTGACTGCTGGGGTGGGAGGGTATGACACTGGAGTTTTGCTCCTGTTGCCCAGGCTAGAGTGCAATGGCGCTATCTGGGCTCACTACAGGGTCATCCTCCCAGGTTCAAGCAATTCTCCTGCCTCAGCCTCCTGAGTAGCTGGGATTACAGGCGTGAGCCACTGTGCCTGGCCTGATACTGGTTAATTTTTAATGCTGATAGAAAAATAGGCCAGGCACGGTAGCTCTTGTCTATAATGCCAGCACTTTGGGAGGCCAAGGAGAGAGGATCACTTCAGGTCAGAAGTTTGAGACCAGCCTGGCCAACATGATGAAACCCCATCTCTACTAAAAATACAAAAATCAGCTGGGCGTGGTGGCAGGTGCCTGTAGTCCCAGGTACTTGGGAGGCTGATGCAGGAGAATCACTTGAGCCTGGGAGGTAGAGGCTGTAGTGAGCTGAGATTGCGCCACTGCACTCCAGCCTGGGCAACAGAGCAAGACCCTGTCTCAAAATAAAAGAAAAAGAAAAATAGAAGTTTCAACGTGTTGGGGGTGGGGTGGGATGATAACCACTAGGAGAACAGAAAAAAGGATTCTAGCCAATAAGATAGCAAGAATAAAGCCAAATATAACGGGAGCTGCCATAAGTGTCAACGGAGTCAACACCACTGTTCGAGAGCAGATACTCTCAGATAGGGTTACAAAAAGGGTTCCACAGGGGACATTCATTCATCTGGGACTTACCAGTCTGGGCGGGGCAGTGTTCCTGGCAGTTAAGTGTCTCCTAGACATATGCTCCCCACATCATCTGACGTCTTCCTTTCCTCCTTCCAGGTGCCCTCCCCAGTAATGGACCCACCATCAAGCCCATCCTCCAAGCTGGATTCCTAGGCATCTCTTGGTCTTCTCTCTCCCTCACTCCCTTCCCCAGTCAGTCCTGAGTCCTGCCGTCGGACTCTGGCAGGGCTCCCAGAGGTAGGACCCCTAGAGGCATCCGCCTTCCCATCCACACTGCCTTTGGTGGCTCGTCCGTCATCATTTTCCCTGGCAGTGACTTTCCTCTCTTGCATGGTGGTGAATGCTAATCCTCCTCCCTTTCCCTGCACTGAGTATCTGTGCAGCTCTGTGTTGGACACATTTAGACTCAGGCCTCATTTCACCAACTCCCTAAATCTCCATTTCACAGATAAGGAGACTGAGGCTCCCTGAAGTTAAGCCAAGGTGGCACAGTTCCCAAGGGCTGGAGGTAGATTCAAACTCAGGTCTTCCATCTGCTCTAAAACTGAAGCTCCTGACCAACATGCTATGGGTCAGGAGAGGGTGAGGATAGAGCAGGTCTCTGGGATTATAGAGTCGGGAGAGAAAACTGGGTAGCAGGTAGAGCAGGCAACCAATGGACACCTCAGTGAGATCACATCCATCCTCTGCTCAGGGGAAACGCCAGAGTCCCCACTATGGCCCCCATCACCCCTCCGACCTTGCTTCCCACCCCTCACCTCTCTTCGACCTGCTTCAGCTACACTGGCCTCAACGTGCCCTGAACGTGCCCCAAATACTCCTACCTCAGGGCCTTCGCACTGGCTGTTCCCCTGCCTGGAATGCTCTTACCCAGAGGCCCATCTGCCCCCCCCTTTGGAACTGTGCTCCAATGGCACCTTCTCAATGAGGCTTCCCCTAACCATAGTCAAGATGCAAGTCCCCCGTCCCCTCCCAGTTCTGATCCTGCCTCCATGCTTTATTTTTTTTATTTTATTTTTATTTTTTGAGACAGTTCCGCTTTGTTGCCCAGGCTAGAGTGCAATGGCACAATCTCAGCTCACTGCAACCTCTGCCTCCCTGGTTCAAGAAATTCTCCTGCCTCAGCCTCCCAAGTAGCTGGGATTACAGTCATGTGCCACCACACGGGAATAATTTTTGTATTTTTAGTACAGATGTGGTTCCGCCATGTTGGCCAGACTGGTCTTAACCTCCTGGCCTCAGGCGATCCACCCACCTCGGCCTCCCAAAGTGTTGGGATTACAGGTGTGAGCCACAGCACCCTGCTCCTGCTTTATTTTTCTGCACAGAACTTTCCCCATCTGACAACCTACACTTTTCCCCTCTATCTTGCTTAACATCTGTCCTTCCTCGCCAGGAACATCAGAACATCAGCTCCAGGACAGCGGAGATTTCTTTTTTTATTTTTTGAGACAGAGTCTCGCTCTGTGGCCCAGGCTGGAGTCCAGTGGCACAATCTCGGCTCACTGCAATCTTGACTCCCAGCTTCAAGCGATTCTCCTGCCTCAGCCTCCTGAGTAGCTGGGATTACAGGTGCACACCACCACACTTGGCTAATTTTTGTATTTTTAGTAGAGACAGGGTTTCACCATATTGGCCAGGCTGGTCTCGAACCCCTGACCTCATGATCTGCGCACCTCAGCCTCCCAGAGTGCTGGGATGACAGGTGTGAGCTACTGCGCCCAGCCAAGAGTAGGGATTTCTATCAGTGTCTTTCACTGCTGCATCCCCAGTGCCTAGAACAGGGCTGGCAGGTGGTAGGTGCCTGACAGATGTTTGTCCAATGCCTGAGTGTCTCCCTACCCATGCCCAAGGCACAAGAAAGATGTGCTTTAGGGCAAAGAACCTTGAGGGTCAGAGCAGCAGGGGCCCATTCAGACCGAGGGAGCAGAGACACCCCAACCCCTTCACAAACCCAAGCACCCCTGACTTGGCCCCCACAGAGACAGGTCCTAGAGCTGTCATAAATTAAATTTATTCTCCAGAGAACATGGCTCTTGGTATTGATGGGTGCATGGAGGTGGGGCATTTGGGGCCTCAGGAATAGGAGATGAGGGGCCAAATACCAAGGAAAGACTTAAACCAACTCCCCAGATGACCAACAGCATTAGCATCTCATGGAGGACCCCTGCCCACGCCCACCAGTCCCCCATTACTTCTTCTTCTTCTTGCGGCCCCAGCACTGGGGGCCTGTCTTCCGTCCGCCTCCACCCTCTGTTCGGCTCCTCCAGGTGGGCATGGGAGCCTCCAGCTCATTTGGGCGGCCCCCCCGGTCTGGAACGTTGCCCATAAGCACCTGAAAGTTTATGAGATTTGAGTTGCAGAGGAAAAAAGTATCCTGGACAAGGGGGCCACAGAACAAAGGGAGCAGCATAAGGCTGAAGAAGGAAGGCGGATGTTGACTATTTGGTACAGTAGCTGCGCGGGGAGAGGGCCAGATTAGTGGAAGAGACAAGCATGAGCTTTTTTTTTTTTTGGGGACACAATTGCCCAGGCTGGAGTGCAGTGGCGAGAGCATTGCTCACTGCAGCCTTTGCTCCTGGGCTCAAGTGATCCGCCCACCTCAAGCTCATTTTTTTCTTAACTTAAATTTTGCCTTAATCTTTGCTGTGCTAGATTTTATTCCCCAGTACTCATTTTACTTAAGACTACTTACAGAAGTATGCGTCTAGATACCTAATTACTAAAACAGAGGGCATTTCCTTTTTTCTTTCCTATTTTTTTTTTGAGACAGAGTCTCACACTGTTGCCTGGGCTGGATCCCAGCTCACTGTAACCTCTGCCTCCTGGGTTCAAGCGATTCTCCTGCCTCAGTCTCCTGAGTAGCTGGGATCACAGGTGCCTGCCTCCACGCCTGGCTAATTTTTTATATTTTTTAGTAGAGACAAGGTTTCACTATGTTGGCCAGGCTGGTCTTGAACTCCTGACCTCGTGATCTACCCACCCTGGCATTCCAAAGTGCTGGGATTACAGGCGTGAGCCACACTGCACCTGGCCCACAGAGGGGATTTCTGTGTGTGTGTGTGTGTGTGTGTGTGTGTGTGTTTTGAGACAGAGTTTCGCTCTTGTTACCCAGGCTGGAGTACAATGGTGTGATCTTGGCTTACCACAACCTCCACCTCCTGGGTTCAGGCAATTCTCCTGCCTCAGCCTTCTGAGTAGCTGGGATTACAGGCACACGCCACCATGCCCAGCTAATTTTTTGTATTTTTAGTAGAGATGGGGTTTCACCACGTTGACCAGGATGGTCTCGATCTCTTGACCTCGTGATCCACCCACCTCGGCCTCCCAAAGTGCTGGGATTACAGGCTTGAGCCACCGCTCCCGGCTTCTGTGTGGTTTTTTATTTTTATATTTGAGACAGAGTTTTGCTCTTTTTGTCCAGGCTGGAGTGGTGCGACCTCAGCTCACCATAACTTCCACCTCCCAGATTTAAGCAATTCTGCCTCAGCCTCCTGAATAGCTGGGATTATAGGCATGCATTAATATGCCCAGCTAATTTTGTATTTTTAGTAGAGACACGGTGTCAGCATGGTGGCTCATGCTTGTAATCCAAGCACTTTAGAGGCCAAGGCGGGCGGATCACCTGAGGTCGGGAGTTCAAGACCAGCCTGACCAACATGGTGAAACCCCGTCTTTATTAAAAAAAGATTTTAAAAAAGAAAGAAATAAAAGAGACAGGGTCTCTTCATCTTGGTCGGGCTGGTTTCAAACTCCCAACCTCAGATTTTCCGCCCACCTCTGCCTCCTATAGTTCTGGGATTACAGGAGTGAGCCACTCTGCCTGGCAGTATTTCTTTAAAAAAAAAAAAAGGTTAAAAAAACAACACAATAGATACTGTGAGGTGATGGGGAAGGATTTTAAGCCCAAGCTGGGGAAGTGGCCGGGGGCTCAGTAAATAGTTGGACTTTGTTTTCAAATCATCATGGAGCCACAGAAGTGTTCTGAGCTGCAGAGTCCACAGTCAAGCTTTTGTGTGAGAGAGGTCCTTCTGGCTGCTGTGTCTAATGGATGGATTAGAGGCAGTGAGTCTGAAGCCTGGACCAGAGCAGAGGCTGAAAGGCCAATCTGAAGGTCAAGGATGCCAGGGCCCTCCCCTACCCCAGATGCTCACCTTGTTGATGGCACAGCAGGTCCCTCTGCGGACAGCCACACTGGTGGCTGGGACAAGACGAGACAGGTCGGCTCGGGCAGCCAGGACATGTGCGAGGGAGATGTCCGATTCTGGGGTGAGAAACTCTTCAAGTGGGATCAGCGCTGCCCTCATGGCCTCTCCTTGGGCCTGGAGTGGTGAGGAGGTACAGAGAAGGTCCCCAGGTAGGACCTGTCATCTTGGAAGTAACACTTCCCCACTCAAGACTTCAGTGCTCCCAGCTTACACTTTTTTTTTTTGAGGTGGACTCTCACTCTGTCTCCCAGGTTGGAGTGCAGTGGCACAACCTCAGCTCACTGCAACCTTTGCCTCCAAGGTTCAAGCCATTCTTCTGCCTTGGCCCCGAGTAGCTGGGATTATAGGCAACCACCACTATGCCCGGCTAATTTTTGTATTTTCAGTAGAGATGGGGTTTCACCATGTTGGTCAGGCTGGTCTTGAACTCCTGACATCAGGTGATCCACCCACCTCGGCCACCTACAGTGCTGGGATTATAGGCATGAGCCACCGCGCCTGGCCAAATATTTATTTTTTGAGACAAGGTCTCACTGTCACCCAGCCTGGAGTGCAGTGATGTGATGGTGGCTCACTGCAGCCTCAATCTCCTGGGCTCAAGTGATCCTCCTGCCCTGGCCTCCCAAAGTGCTGGGATTACAGGCATGAGCCACCATGCCTGGCTCTGCTCATATCTCTTAAAGATGGGGTATACCTCTGAATATACTCCCAGCTCAGAGCTGGGAATTCAACAATACCCTGGGGCCCTGAGATTCCAGGAGCCCCAAACCTAAAAAATTCTAAAATGGCCACAGCCTCAGAACCTCCAAGAGGGTGATACTCCTGGCCCTCACTCCTCCTTTCTGCAACTGCAGTCCCCCACAACTGGGCCTCTCCAATTCTGCCCAGTCCTCTGCCCACACCTCTGCCCGGTCACTCCAGTGGAAAGCAGATGTGGTGAGGTCAAGGCGCTTGAGGAGGAGACAGCGGCGGCAGTGGTACTGATCTCTCAGGCTCTGGGACAGAAACTCCAATGCTTCCTGGGAGAAAAGGTCTCAAGGTCAGGCAAGGGGTCCCTCTCACTGCCACCTCTGATGAGGACAGTTCACATTCAGTCAGTCACACAGTCTTACCCATCTGGGTGCATCTAGCGAGGAGCTGAGGAGGGGCTGCAGGGACCCGGGGGGCAGAGAAGGCTGCAGCTCTGAGATCTGATGAGAGAAGTCAGAGGCCAACTGGGACAGGGAGGATGGAACCCTCTGTAAACCCAGTTCCCCAAGGCCCTGAGGCCACAGATGCAAGAATGGCAGTCACAGCTGCAGAAAGAACATGCCAGTGGTTGGAACACTCCTTCCAGAGGTGTTAGGGAGAGAGGACCCGCTCCCCGTCCCCGCCAAGGAAAGTGGGATAGCCCAGGAGGCAGGGGAGGGTGAGAATTGTTCTCTCTACCTTAGCATGCAACTCCTGCAGCAGCTGGCTGGCGGGGGTCCCTGGTGCAGGTCTGGGCAGTCCCAGGGCTTGGAGGGTAAGGCCCAGTTCCTGGACCATGCCAGTTCCCTCCACCCCTTCACCAAGGGGTGGCCCAGGACTGGGATCCAGCAGAGAGCGCAGGCGCAGGAGGCGGGTGGCTTGGAGCTCTGAGCAGAGAAAGCCTGAAAGTAGGAAGCCGGAGCTGTGCACTCAGGGAGGCTGCTATCCCATCCAACAATCTTGGTCAACAAGCTCCACTGGCTTTAAAACCTCCACCTTTGGCCAGGCACAGTGGCTCATGCCTGTAATCCCAACACCTTGGGAGGCTGAGGCGGGAGGATTGCTTGAAGCCAAGAGTTCAAGACCAAATAGGGCAACATAAAGAGACCCATCTCCTTTTAAAAAACAAAAAAGCCTCTACCTTCTAGTCTCGCCTACCTAAAGCCTTGGTTCTGCCTCCAGTGTAAGCCCCACTCTTAAGACCCTGTCGACTCCTGCCTACTTCCAAACGCCCTCCTCCTAATCCAACCCACTTGAGCTCCCAGATCCTCCAATGAAAATTCTACCCCCAGGCCAGAAGTAGTGGTTCCTGCCTGTAACCACAGCACTTTGGGAGGCCGAGGCGGGCAGATCACCTGAGGTCAGGAGTTGGAGATCAGCCTGGCTAACAAAGTGAAACCCCGTTTCTACTAAAAATACAAAAAATTAGCTGGGTTTGGTGGCACGCGCCTGTAATCCCAGCTACTCGGGAGGCTGAGGCAGGAGAATCGCTTGAACCCGGGAGGCGGAGGTTGCAGTGAGCCCAGATCACGTCATGGCACTCCAGTTTGGGCAACAAGAGTGAAACTCTGTCTCAAAAAATAAATAAATAAAATAAAATTCTAACCCCGCCTATCCCAGAGAGAATCCTTTGCCCACCCCAATATGCACACCCCACCCACCTCGTACCCTCTGGGTCGCCCCAAAGTTCTGACCACGCCCCCTTGGGAACCTCGATTTTCCCTAAAAAGTCGGAGCCCGCAGCTCCTGACACTGTGGACTAGCCACTTCCGCACCCCGGGACTCACGTAGCAGGCGCAGGCTGGAACCGGGTTCCCGAAGCTCAGCCGCTCCATCCCCACCGCAGAGCGTGCGATCCGGACAGTGCAGCTCCCGCAATAGGCGGCCAAGCTGCCGCAGAAAGTACTCCTCCGCGCCGGGGCCTGCGGGGACAGGGGCGTCACGGCGCGGCGGCCCCGCGGCGGGCTTCCTGCCACCCCCGAGCTCCGTGCATACCGTCGCCGGCGCTCAGCACCTCGGCGCCCGCCTCTCGCTGCTGCTCCAGGGCGCCCAGCTTCGCCAGCTCCGCCGCCAGCTGCGCGCACAGCGCCCTGAAGTCTGGGCATGAGGCGTCCCGCGACGCCAGCCCCGGGACACCCCCATACCTGTGGGGGCCGAGGTAGCGGGAAGGGGCGGGGAGGTCACTGAGAATCCCTTTCTGTCGACGTCCAGGGAGCAGACATCGCCTTCCTGCACCCACCAGCCTCACCACACACCCTCTTACCCTAAAGCCAGCAGGTCCCGGGCCACCGCGGCCCCCTCCCGCGCTTCCGCATTCACCCCCTCCATGAACGCGTCACCGCGGCGCCAGGCGCTCGCCCCCTGGCGGCCGGCAGCAGGCTCCGCCCCAGAAGCGCAGCGCGCACGGGCTCCCAGCATCTGGCGGTACCAACCAATCGGCATCTTCCCGCGCAGGGACTTCGGTGCTCCCATTGGCTCAGGAAGACGCCGGACACGCCCCCCCAGTCCGCCCGCCCCACCTCTCGAGTAACCTGTAGGGGTTCTAGGAACCCCCCTTCCCCGGCTCTGTAAATTACCGTGCGTCCTGATCTCAGCTGTCACAAGCTGACGGCGGGTGTAACTGCTGCAGGGACATCAAAACAACTTTGGTTTCCTTTTCCTTTTCCTCCCTCAGTTGTCTTCTGCTGGTGTTTTGTTGGTTTGTTTTTGAGACAGGTCTCGATCTATCCCTCAGGCTGGACTGCAGTGGCGCCATCATGGTTCACTGCAACTTCGACCTCCTGGGCTCAAGATATCCTCCCGCCTCAGCCTCCCAGGTACATTTTTTTTTTTAAGTAGTCAGGCTTGGTGGCTTGCACCTAGTAGCTGGGACCACAGGCGCAGACCACCGCGCCTCGCTGATTTTTGAATTTTTTTGTAGCGACAAGGTTTCCCCATATTGCCCAGTCTAGTTTCCAACTCCTGGGTTGAAGCGATCCGCCTGCCTCGGCCTCCCAAAATCCTGGGATTACAGGCGTGAGCCACCGCGACAGGCCAATTTTGCTGTCATCGTTTTAAAGTTTTGTAAAGGCTGGGCGCAGTGGCTCACGCTTGTAATCCCAGCACTTTGGGAGGCGAAGGCGGACGGATCACCTGGGGTCGGGAGTTCAAGATTAGCCTGGGCAACATGGTGAAACCCCATCTCTACTAAAAATACAAAAATTAGCGGGGTGTGGTGGCATGTGCCTGTAGTCCCAGCTACTCCGGAGGCTGATGCAGGAGAATCTCTTGAACTCGGGAGGCAGAGGCTGCAGTGGGCCGAGATCAAGCCACTGTACTCCAGCCTGGGCAGCAGAGGGAGACTCCATGTCAAATACAATAAAATTTTGTAGAGGGGGGTCTAGCTATGTTGCCCAGGTTTGCCTCTAACTCCTGGACTCAACCAATCCTCCTTCCTCCACTTCCCAAAGTTTTGGGATTACAGGCTTGAGCCACTGTGCCTGGCCCTGTCCTCTGCTCTTAAAGCAGCCCGGAGGGAGTGGTGTTCACTCAACTCTGCCTAAAATCCAAAACTTCATCCCTCCTTCCACCTCAGGGTTTGAATTATGTAAGGGACCCAGGAATCCCGGCACACCCCTCACACACCAGGCCCTCCTCATCCATCACAATGTGCCTGTTTGGCCTTCACTCCTCTCCCTTCTAAGCCTTGGAGTGAGCAGGTGCAATACACCATAGTAGTTAAGAGATGACACCCTAGGAGTCAGGTAGACAAGGGTTAGGGTTTCAACAGGCAGCTCCCTGTTCCCATCTGTATAATGGGGATAATAGTACCTACCTCTTAAAGTTGTTGCTGAGGATTAGAGTTTCATATATAAAAAGTGCTTAGCAGATATGTAGGGAGTACTTAATAAAGAATAACTAATATATATACCCACAGCATTTAATGTGTACTATTGGGTGAAGTATCTTATCTCTTTTACAGAGGAGAAAAATAAGTTTGAGAGAAGTCACATAGTGAATTCATGATGATGCCAATAAATGAAGATCAAATTCCAAATTCTATGCTTTTAAACCACTGAACCAATTTCTACTGTTATTACCACTATTGTTTTGTTGCTGTCGCTAAGAAAACATTGTATCAGAGCTCATCTCTTCCTTACTGTATCCTGGTATCCAGTAATTCCTAGACATTCTGCTGGAAGTCGTGGGTGGACCAGGAGCCTGGAGGGAAGAACAGGGATAGAACTTTTTCCTTGGCTGGGTGCGGTGGCTCACATCTGTAATCCCAGCACTTTGGGAAGCTGAGGCGGGCGGATCATGAGGTCAAGAGATTGAGACCATCCTGGCCAACACGGTGAAACCCCGTCTCTGCTAAAAATACAAAAATTACACACCTGTAATCCCAGCTACTCAGGGGCTGAGGCAGGAGAATTGCTTGAACCTGGGAGGTGAAGGTTGTGGTGAGCAAAGACTCACCACTGCACTCCAGCCTGAGTGACAAGAGCAAAACTCCATCTTAAAAAAAAAAAGAGAGAAAGAAAGAACTTGTTCCTCAAGGGCAGATCTGAGTAACCCCATAACCCTGTTTACCCCAAGACAGCACACTTTGGGGGCCATTTGTTGACCTAAATCAAATGTTAAAAATTGCCCAGAGGCAGGCTACAGTGACTCACACCTGTAATTCCTGCACTTCAGGAGGCTGAGGTGGGGGGATCACCTGAGCCCAGGAGTTTAAGACCAGATCAGGCAACACAGTGAGACCTCATCTCTACAAAAACATTTTAAAAATTAGCCAGGCTTGGTGGTATGCACCTGTAGTCCCAGCTACTCAGGAGGCTAAGGTGGGGGGATCACCTGAGCCCAGGAGTTTGAGGCTGCAGCGAGCTGTGATCAGGCCACTGCACTCCAGCCTGGGCAATGAACTCAATTAAAAATAAAACAGAAGCCTGGCGCAGTGGCTCATGCCTGTAATCCCAGCACTTTGGGAAGCCAAGGCAGGCAGATAACCTGAGGTCGGGAGTTTGAGACCAGCCTTACCAACATGGAGAAAACCATCTCTACTAAAAATCCAAAATTAGCCAGGCATGGTGGAACATGCCTGTAATCCCAGCTACTCAGGAGGCTGAGGCAGGAGGCGGAGGTTGCGGTAAGCCGAGATCGCGCCATTGCACTCCAGCCTGGGCCACAAGAGCAAAACAACATCTCAAAAAATAAAAAATAAGAAATCGGATGTCAGGTGGAAAAAATAAAAAATAAATAAGTTGCTCCAGCCAAAAACCTGGACTGACAACCTTGACTCCTCTCTTTATCGCAAACCGCATATATAAATCTGTGGATTCTACTTACAAAGTGGTCCCAGCAGCTGCCCACTTCTCTGCCCTCCAGGGCCCTCACCCTGGGCCTGTCCGCTGATATCTTGTCCTGAACCATCACAGCAGCCTTCTCTCTGTCAAGCTGCCCCCTCCCCCAGCTCCCACTCTGTTGACCACTTGCAGCAGAGGGAGCCTGTGAACACCTGAGTCAGGTCACATCCCTCCCACATTTGAAACTTCCTGTGGCTCCGTCTTACTCAGGGCAAAAACCAAAGTCCACTCAATGGCCTGCAAGGCCTTACACATTCGCCCCGTCGCCTCTCAGCCCTCATCTCCTGGCACTTTCTTCTTTGCTTCCTCTGCTCTTAACTCCCTGAACCTCCTCAGATTTCCCAGACACACTCCTGCCTCAGGCCCTTGCACTAGCTGTTTCCTTTACTTAAAATACCCTTCCCTGCAGACATCCTCAGGACTCCCTCACCCCCCTCAGGGTTTTATTCAAATGCCAGCTCCTGGCTGGGCATGGTGGCTCATACCTGTAATCCTAGCACTTTGGGAGACCAAGGCGGACAGATCACTTGAGGTCAGGGGTTCGAGACCACCTTGGCCAACATGGTGAAACCCCCGTCTCTACTCAAAATACAAAAATGAGCCAGTCATTGTGGTGCGTGCTGTAATCTCAGCTACTCAGGAGACTGAGGCAGGAGAATCGCTTGAACCCGGGAGGCAGAGGCTACAGTGAACGGAAATCATGCCACTGCACTCCAGCCTGGGCGACAGAGCCACACTCCATCTCAAAAACACAACAACAAATGCTGGCTCATGAGGAGGCCTAACCTGGCCGCTCTAGCCAAAACGGCCTGCATCCTGTTCCCACTTTCTTTTTTCTTTCTGCTTTGTATCATTTCTAACATAGCAAGTCATTTACTCATTGTCTCCCCTTCTATAAAGGGACTTTTGTCTGTTCTGCCCACTGCTTTTTCTTGAGTACCTTCAACAGGGCTTGGCATGTAATAGGTGCTCAATAAATGCACTTGTTGAGTGCCTTATAAAACTCAAGGGTCTGATGGGACCAAAGGACGCGGAGGAGAAGGGAGAATTTAAGTCGGAGACTGGTCTTGCCAGTTCAGGAAGGTGAGTGGGCGGGGTGCACAGAGGCAAATAAATAACACAGGCTAAGACTTTGTCACAGACATTTCTTGGAGCAGATCTCATGCCCCCTCCCCCGGTTGACAAGGCTGGGTCTTTGGCCCCCATCCTCCCCCACCGTTTCAGCCTGCACTGACACTGACAATATTGAGGTCACAGACTGGCTTAGAATCAAGATCAGGAAGATATATGTTGGGGTGCCTCCCCCAAATCTGGGGGCCAAGCATCCGATCTGAGGGGCAAGCGGCTGGGAAACTGGGCCTGGGGGTGCCAGGGGCTGAGGTCTTCCTGGCTCCCAGGGCGGCCCTCCATGCACCCCGATTTGGGGGCAGTGTACGGGAATCATGGATCAGAGGTGGGTCTCAGCGGGGAGCAGGCCTAGGAGGCCTGGGAGGCCTGGGAGAGGCGCTGCTGGGAAGTGGCGGCCAGGGGACCTTTCCCCAGCCCCCACCGCGTCATCTGCACATCCCACAGCACCGTACAGCACTCTGGTCCCCTTGTCCCACCCCTCCCCAAAACGAGGTAGGTTAAGAATGGAGCTTCCCCCCCGCCCACCACGGAAGGGGGGAGACCGAGGCACAGAGAGGGGCATGGGGACCCAGGCTGCCCCAGCCCCCAATCCCTCTGCCTTCAGCTCTGGTGAGTCTGACAGTGATGAGAGCTGGGCAGAGTGAGGAGGGGAGAGACACCCTGCTTTTCTCTCACCCATCCGAGGGGCTGGTTGGGAGAGCTAAATCTCACAGGTTCCGGATATAATAAATAGTTAATAATTTAAAGGAAGAGACAGAAGACCTATCCCTTGAACCCCAACAAGGCCATCCAAGTCTGGGTAATGAAGAAAGGTAAGTGCACAGTTCCAGATGCTTGGGGCCAGATGCAGATCCAAAGCCCATACAACATTGAGACTGTCTTGCTCCAAGACCTTGACGCCCCCATACAGGACACCAGATCTTCAATCCATGGAAGTCCCATTTCACGTGGGGGGAAAAACCTGTGGCACCCCCCCCATTCCACAGAAGAGACTCAGTGGGCTATGAAACAGGCGTTCAAACTTCCTGAAGCAATCTCCAACTGTAAAGTGGAAGAGAGCCGAGCACAGTGGCTCACACCTGTAACCCCAACACTTTGGGAGGCCAAGGTGGGTGGATCACAAAGTCAGCAGTTCACGACCAGCCTGGCCAATGTGGTGAAAACCCATCTCTACTCAAAATACAAAAAATTAGCTGGGTTTTGTGGCACATACCTGTAATCCCAGCTACTCCGGAGGCTGAGGGAGAATGGTTTGAACCCAGGAGGTGGAGGTTGTGGTGAGCTGAGATCATGCCACTGCACCCCAACCTGGGTGATGGAGCAAGACTCCCTCTCAAAAAAAAAGATAAAAAATAAAGTGGAAGAGAAGGGGTTAATGGAGTGGGTGAACATAAAAGGTTGGACTTGAACCTGGACTAGGGATCAAGGTTGGGCTTGAAGGAGGATCTGCAAGGCTGGGGGGTTGCGGGGGGCGGGCAGCAGAGCCATAGCTAGCCTAAAAGCTTCCATCGCAAGTTCCTCGGGCCCCAGTGTGGCCAGCAGACTGTGGTGTGACTTCCAGCTCCTCTCAACCCTGGGCAGTGTGCCTTCACTTAATGAAGAGCCTGCATAATCTGTGTAATCTGTGAGAATGCTGAGTCCTAGAGTTGACAGTAAGGGAGCTCCTAGTTGGTCGTTGGTCTTTGTCCTTTTTTTTTTTTTTTTTTTAGAGACAGGGCCTCACTACGTTGCCCAGGCTGGTCTCAAACTCCTCAAGCGATCCTCCTTCCTTGGCCTCCCAAAGTGCTGGGATTACAAGGCATGAACCACTGCACCCCACCCTGGGCGGTCCTACAAAGAGTTCCAAATGATAGGGATCCCACCCTAAGATAAAGGGGTAATTCTGAGGACTTCCAGGGGCTTGTGCTGGGATCCTTGAATTCTAGAATCTAGAACCTTGGGGTTTTGGGGGCCTATGGATGGCAGGTTTCAAGGGGCAGCAGTTCTCTGAGGACGTACAGGTGGGGCTGGAAGATTCAGGTGGAGAGGCAGCTCAGGCTTCATCACGCTAAAGAGGTCTGAGCCCAAAGAAATCTGGGGCCCACGGGTGCTGGGGTCTTGGGGCACCTCAAATCTGAATGCCTCTGATGTGGAGGGACCACGGTCTTAGAGCAGGAACAATCGTAATGCTGTGGAGGCTTGAGCCTTGCATTTGGGGGTCCGTGGCACCTTGGGGTCTTGCATCCAGTGCTCCTAAAGTACCTTCAGGTCACTCAGGGGCTGAAGTCCGGGGGGTCAGGGATCTGGGTCGCCATGAGCATCCCATCTTCTGGGAGCTGGACTCCCAGCCCTTGCGGGGCTGGGGGTCTGTGGGTAGAAGGAGGCTGAAGATTCCAGCACATTGGGGTCTCAAAATCCAGGTCCAGGAGGGACTGCAAGAGAGGGCTGTTTGAGAACTCGAGACCAGTATCTCAGTCCTGGGGTGTTGGTGGCGTTTAGTCGCACATCTGAGGACACCAGGCACCTCTGAGTCCTATAAATGATATCCAAAGCTCCTGAGAACACTGGCTTTGGGGGCGGGTGGGCCTACGTAGGTCTTTGATCCCTGGCTTCCAGAGCATCTTGGTGTCTGATATCTGGATCTTGGGAGGCTCTGGGATGGGTCTCCCAAGTCATTTTGGCCAGAGAACATCTCGTGTTTGAGCATATCCAAGTGCTCAGTGCATCTTAAGCGTTTTGGGGTCCTAGTGTCTGGGGACTCCCTGGACACCTTAGACTTCGGTGTTCCGGGATTGGAGGCCAGGTCTGTGGGCACTCAGTAGTGGGTAGACTTGGGGGCAGCATCTGGAGATTCCAGAGCACAAGTTTCAAACTGTTTGAAACTGTCTCGGGGTCCTGCTTTCTCAGGGGTACTGGGACTAGGAGAATGTCTCAGATATGGGGGCACCAGGTCTTAGGTGAACATTCAGGGACTGCTTAGGGGTGACTCAAGGTCCTGCGGTCTCAAGATCTGATCTGGGAGTTGAATAAAGGCAGAGTCAGGTATGGGCAACTCCTGACTAATTGTGGGGCTGTAATCTGAGGGACATGGTGCCAGGCATGACCATGGTCTAGACTGTTCATTTCAACAGGGACCTGCCCTCTCCAGGATCTATGCACTCTCTGACCCTTCTGAGGTGCAAAGCATGGGACGCCTGGAGCCTCCTCGTGATGGGTGGGGATGGGGGAACGCCAGAACTCAGACACCTGGGACCTCTTGGACAGACATCCCAGTGAAGCTGGGGCTGGGGTCTCTCAGTCCTAGGTTTGGGGTCCAGGTTCCAGGTCTGAGATCTCTCAGTCCAAACTCAAGCTCCAAGTTCCGGGTGTGCCTAGGTTTGGGTTTTAGGTCCGAATGGAGTCCGGGGTCCTGGACTCTTAATTTTGGGCCCTCGGGCCGGCTAGGGGACCCGCCAAGCCGTCCTCACCGCGCAGCCTCCTCGTGGCGACCCCCGCAGCCGGCGCAGCCGCATCGCGCTGCAACCCAGTGGCACGCGCGCAGGGGCGCGTAACAGCAGAGGCAGGGCACTGCCAGGGAGAGCGCGGCCAGTGCGGCCCAGCGCGCGGCAGGGCGCGGGTGGCCCGGCTCGCAGGCACATGGGTCCGAGAAGTCGCCCTCGGCGTCCGACAGGCAGTGGTAGAGCAAGCTCTCGGCGCACCACAGGCAGCTCAGACGGCGCACCAGGAGGCGACCAGGGTCTGGGGCCTCTGCGCAGCGGCCGCCACGCCCGTCCGCTCGGCGGCGGAAGAGCGCTCGGCAATGCACGCAGCGCGCTGCCTCCTCCGCCTCCGGGGAGGCCTTGGCAGGAGCAGAGGCTGGGCCCGGGCCGGGGGGTGGGCGAGCTGGGGGCGCTGGGGGCGCAGCCTCGGTCAAAGGGGCAGGTAGTGCCGCTGGGGGCCCCAGGGCAGCACCCCTCAACGCGCCGGTCTTGGCGAAGCGCACGACACAGGTGGACAGGGCGAGGGGGGCGGGTGGCCCGGAGCTCCGGTAATCCTCGTAGCCGCGGCCGCCCCACCCCGGGCCCCCTGCCCCTGCCAGGGGCTCTGACGGCTCTGGAATCCCAGTGAACGGCAGAAGTGGAGGGTAGCTCTGCAGGACGAAGGGACAAGGAGATCAGAATCCATCCCAGTCTCAGCCCCAAGGATCTGATTCTCTAGCACCCTCTTGGGTCTGGGATTCAGATTTTCAAGACCCCAGCTCTCTTCTCTCCCACGATCCCTCAATCCCCACTATTCTCCAGGAACAGACAGAAGAATCCACACATGAAGCTCACACCTTTAAAGACCCAGAGGCCGGAGGTTCCCAGTCCTGTCCTCTCTTAAGATCCAAGAGCCCCAGCTCCCAGGCCCCCTCTACCTTGAGATCCAGGGGTTCTGGACCCCAGCAACTTCCTCCTTAAGGGCACGGGAATTTGGTACCTGGGCCCCTTTTACCCTCCTGGGTCCCGACTCTCCCGCCCTCCTCATGAGTTAAGCAGTCCTCTTCCATGAGTTTACCAAATATATTCTGATAATGGTACCAAACCCCTCTGGACTTCGGCACCCTTCAAAATCTCCAGGAGCACAGGAGACTCGGGAAGACCGCACCCAAGCCTCCTAGAAACCCAGGCCTCCAAGCCTCTCCCTACTTCCCCGCTGCTTTCTAGCAGTCCCACCCAGTTATCAGGTCAGCCATCCCCTGGGATCTGTGTTCTCCGCCCCTGTCCCCCTTCCCCGGCCAGGGGTCCCGCTCCCTTAGGGCACCGCCCCATTCCCCCTGGAGCCCCAGGCTTCCAGGTCGCACCTGAGCAGAGGAGCGGCGGCGCTGGGGGGGCGTGGCCGGCCCGAAGCCTGAAGTTGACTCCAATGTGATGATGGGGGCCGCAGCGGCGCTGGGAGGCGTCTCCTGGCGGCTGTGGCTGGAGGAGGAGTCGCTGTCCACGTGGGACTGGAGGAGATTGGTGGCCTCAGCTCGGGGACACGCCCCCGCACAGCCGACGCCCTCACGTGGACCCCTCCCATTGAGAGCGAGGGCTCTGTGGCCAGGAAGGCCTGGGTTCAAACCCCGGCTCTGTCACTGACTAGTTGTGTGACCTCCAGCAAGTGAGCTCACCTCTTTGAGCCTCAGTTTCCTCCCTGTAAAACGGGGATCCTAAGAGTATCTATTTATAAGGATGTGGTTAGGGCCACTGCAAGGGCACAGCACATGCCTGAAGTGCTGGGGGAGCTGGAAATGGTTACTGTTATCTTTGTGGCACCCTTCAACTGATCAGACCAGCTCGCCAAACCTGCGGAACAACTAATGGTCTTCCCCCTCCTCAGAACCCCTCTCTCCTGGGCAGCCAGCTGCCTTCCTCTCTCAGTCCCAGCCCCACACTGTTATTGGAGCAGTCCCACCCACTCCAAGTGTTCCCCTTCCATGCAAACCAGGCTCTGTTCTGAAACTAGCTGAAACATGACTTCTCTGACCCTTAGCTTCCTTTCTGTCCCTTAGACATAATTGCTACCTCATCTGTGCCTTGCCTTCAATAGACATTCATTGAGCACCCATGACGTGCCACACTCACAAAGACAACTGTGCAGATTCCAGAGGGAGACTAGACAGCAGAGGATCTTTCCCGGGGAAGCGCTGGATGGACAGGAACTGTCTGTGACTGTTGTGGCCCCTCTTCCATCTCCCAGGACCCTGAAATTCCACCCTTTTCTTCCCAGGGAATAGGTTTTGTTCCTCTAGGTGTTTTCAGCAACTCCCACAGTTTCCAGCAAGTGCCAAATTGCACCCAATATTATGTACATTCATTCATTCATTCATTCACTTTATTCAACACATATTTACTAAACACTTACTGTATGCCAGGCACTGTTTCAGGCATTGGAGACACAGCAAGAAAGCAGAAACCAACAAAAGATCTTTGCTGGCCTGGAGCTGACATTCTAGCATGGGAGATAGACAGTAAACTAATAGATAAGTAAACAGTGTTTTCAGAAAGGAAGTAAGGAAAATGCCTTAGAAGATGGGGAAAAAATACCACTAGACAAGGGGCATTGATAGATTGCAATTTTAAATGGAATACTTAAATTTAACTACTCAGGGAGGCCCTCCCTAAGAAGATGGTATTTGTGTAAAGCCCTAAAAGAAACAAAGGAATGAGTCCCGAGGAAATCTGGGAAAGAGCATCCCAGGCAATAGCCAGTGCAAAGGTCCTGGGGTAGTACTATGCTTGCCATGTCAGAATAAGAGTGAGGAGGCCGTGTGGCTGGAGTTGAGTAAGCGAGAGGGCCAGACACACAGGGCCAGATGGCATGGGATCTCATGGGCCACTATAAGGACTTTGTCCTTTACCTGAGTGAGCTGGGGCCCTGGGAGGGTTCTGAGTGTGGGAGGGGTATGATCTGACTCAGCTGTTGATAGGGATCCTCTGGCTGTGTGTGGGGGCAGGAGGGAAGGACTGACAGTGAGAAGCTGTTGAGATGGTCCAGGTGGGAGGTGCGTTTGGACAGTACCAGGTTGGAGGCAGATTGTGATGGTTTGCAAAGTGGAACTACTATTTCCTGAGGGATGAGATGAGATGCATAAAAGGTAAGAGGAGTCAGGATGACTCCAAGCTTTGCAGCCTGAGTAACTGGAAGCATGGAGCTGTCATTAATTTGTTCATCCATTTATTTTTACTATTTATTCATTTTTGTTGTTTATGTATTTTTTCTTTTCTTTTTTGTGAGATGTAGTCTCGCTCTGTCACCTAGGCTGGAGTACAGTGGCATCATCTCGGCTCACTGACACCTCCGCCTCCCTGGTTCAAGCGATTCTCCTTCCTCAGCCTCCTAAATAGCGGGGATTACAGGTGTGCACCACCATACCCAGCTAATTTTTGTATTTTTAGTAGAGACGGGGTTTTACCATGTTGCCAGGCTGGTCTCAAATGCCTGACCTCATGATCTGCCCACCTCAGCCTCCCAAAGTGCTGGGATTACAGGTGTAAGTCACCGTGTATTGTTAATGTATTTTTTAAATTTCTGACTTTCCACACTAGAATAGAAGCTCCAGGAGGAAAGGAATTTTTTGTTTGATAATGTAACCCAGTGTCTAAAACACTGCCTGGTATACAGAAAGTGCACAATAAGGACCATTGAGTGAATGTGTGAATCATGACAGGGCAGAGACTAGAATAACTGGGATTGAATTGACACTTAGAGTTCAGGCCCAATTTGGTGTCCCTGACATGTGGCATGGTGCCTGCTACACAGTAGGTGCTCAAGAATGTTCATAGAATAAAAACAAAATCCTGTCCCCCCAGCAGAGAGGCCTCCTGGACACTCACCGTCAGAGGGCAGGGGGTCTCTGCAGTGTCCTGGGAAGGAGAGGAAGAGGAGGAGGAGGAGGAGGAGGAGGAGGGAGTGAGTGAGCCTGGGGCAGGGAGAGAGGCAGAGAGTGAGTTCCCTGAGCCCAGCTTCTCCTCCCAATCCCAGTCCAGCCCCCAGCGCACACCACCTGGGCTGCTCACCTCGACCCAGTGCGGCCAGCGCAGCCAGCAGGCTCTTCTGGAACTCATCAGCCTCTGCAGGGCTCTGAAATGTCAGTCCAAACTTGCAGTCACCCAGGCTCCAGTGGTGAAAGATGGGATTCACCTTGTTGTAAACCAAGCCTGGCTTCAGGGTACACTCCAAGGTCGTCTGAGGGGCAGGAGGAGAGCAGGGTCAGATACCCCACCCCCAACATGCCTGTGACATCTCCTCCATCACCAGCCCCCGTGCATACCCTAGTGTCTTCTCACAAACCTCATTTCCCAATCCTAGGTGTAGCCCTGAACCCCGATCAACACTGACACAACTCCCCAGTTTTACTTCTGTTTTTTGAGACAGTCTTGCTCTGTCGCCCAGGCTGGAGTCAGTGGTATGCTCATGCTCACTGCAGCCTCAACCTCCCAGTCTCAAACGATCTTCCTGCCTCAGCCTCCCAAAGTGCTGGGATTATGGGCATAAGCCCCCATGCCCAGCTACCCCCAATTTTCCTAAACATACCTCTGATACTCCAATATTTTCCCAACCCCTTGATCCCTACCTTTTCCTAATACCTCCGATACCCCTGTAGAAACCCCAAATCTTACTGAGTGCCTCAAAACAATATTAACCCCTTTCTGGCTCTAATACTTCCCAGACTACTGAACATCTCACAATATTATTGTTAATCCTCTTCTAATAGTAATCTCTGTAAACTTTACCCAAAAATGTTCTCCTTTTTTTTTTTTTTTTTTTTTTTAAGATGAG
Organism: Saguinus oedipus; assembly: GCA_031835075.1. NCBI lineage: Eukaryota > Metazoa > Chordata > Mammalia > Primates > Cebidae > Saguinus > Saguinus oedipus. The sequence continues at coordinate 41,312,218 of CM063187.1, read as the reverse complement.
CTCTCTCTGTTGCCCAGGCTGGTGTCAAACTCCTGAGCTCAAGCAATCCTCCTGCCTCAGCCTCATGAGTGGCTGGGATTATAGGCACACTACTGTACCCACCACTTACCCCAAAATAGTCTTATTAAACTTCCACAGATTCCCCCTCAGGTGCTAGCCAACACCCTATTGAGGCTCCCTCAAATCCTTGCCTAGTATCGCCATATTCCTTCACTCCATTTCAAATCCCCTCACTGACTCTTGCTCTGAAACAACCTTTCCCTCAAGTCTTTCACACAATCCGTATCTTTCTACTACACCCCTAGCTGAAACTTCAACACTGTCCCTCCAAATGGTGCCAGACAGCCCAGTTATTCCCGATGAACCCACGTATAGAATTGTCAAATGTTTGTGACACGTTCAAATGGACCCCAGCAAATGCTTCCTCCTACTAGGGCAGACAGGGTGGTTGGTGTAGGGCCTCGTGGGGAAGATCTCTGAGCAAGATGGAGGGTTCTGAGCAGAAGAGGGACATGGTCTGAGTCGGGTGGAGGCAGTACCCGCTGTGGAACAGACTGCAGCCAGAGTGGGGAGCAGTACAGGGAGACAGTGAGGAGGCTGCTGTGACAGTCGGCTGGAAATGGCAGTGGACAGGACCTTCCTAACACCCCATGTATCCTGAAATTCCCAACTCTTATCCATAGGACAGATGTTCACTCCCAAACTTCATACCCCAGTTTGATTTCTATGCTGGGAGGCAGCCTGACCTCTGCTCCACACACCAGCCCCACTCCCCTCCCTTCCCAGGTCCCCACCCTGCCCGCATGCCCCAGGGTGGCTCACTTTCTGGTCCCGGAGGCGCTCCCCGTGGATGACGTAGTGCCCCTGGTGGGCCCCCCCCTCGGGCCTGGCCCCTCGGACCCGACACACGCTCACCTGGCTGAGGCCCCCGCCCCCCACAGGCAGCCAGCCCCCACTGGAGTCATCTCGGGCCATCACCACAGCTCGGACCCGCACCATGTACCTGCAGGAGGAGGGGGGAAGGAGAGGGACAACACAGTCATGAGCTTAAATCCTGCTCTCTTATGGAATGTTCCTCCAACCTCTCACCTCCCCTCCAACTTCATTTCTCACGTCCGGGTCCACTGCGCCCTAAGCTAGCAATACCCACCTCAACCCCATGGCCACCCCCTTCCACCCTGGCTCCTTTCTTCCTCATGCCATCGCTTCTCTCCCACTCTATCTTCTTCTCCATGTCTGCCCTTTCTCTGTCCCCACCTTTCCCCCATCTCTCCGCCCCCACCCCCATAGCCCTGGTGTTGCACTCCCCTGCCCCTCCTACTCATCCCTATCATCCCCTTCTCCTCCCTCAGCACATACCCACAGCCCCACCCAGCGCTTCCCCCTCACAGCTGGGTGCCTGCGCATATATATTTTCTCTGGGCCCATCAACTCAGCTCCCTTTCTCCCAGCCCTGCCTCCGCACCCTGTCGTCCAGGCCACAGGCTGGGTGAGAAACCCAGGCTCTTTCCACCCCCCCATCCCTTCCCGGATTTATGAATGAGACCGGATGCAAAGCTCACTGAGTCACCCAGCAACGGGAGATGGGCAGGGAACAGGGAGAGAACCAGAAATGGCCAGAAAGAGAGACCGAGAGGGAGATGGAGGCAGAGGAAGTCAGAAACGGGCGACCGAAGACACATCCAAAGCATTTCATTCACAAAAATCAAGGCTGCTCCCTCAGGCCCCAGCTGAGGGAAACCAAGGGGGAAAGATGGGGTTGGGGGGAGATTGATCCTTCCTCCCACTTCCCTTCCCGCCCCCCCACCCCAGCATCCTTCAGAACCATTTTACCCCGCCCCCCAGCTCAGGGGACGTAGCCCTCCGCCCAGTAATCGGGATCAGCGTCCAGCCCCTCACTGCCACCCAGCACAGGGACCTTGGCGTCCCAACCTTAGGGACCCGGGTGAGCTCTAGCCCCCTCCCCCCCCTACAGGCTGCTGGGTTTCCCTGGCCCTTCGGGAGGGGAAGGGGCGGCCGCAGCGCCCCCAGCCCCCTTTTCTCAATGGGATGGGATTTTGTGAATGAGCAGTCACGTGACGCTGCTTCCTTTGTCCGCCCGCCTCCCCCGACAACAGGTGAAGCAGGGAATGAGGGTGGGGGTCCCCCCAGGGCCTAGCTGGAATAAGGCACTGGAATTTCAGGGTGTCCTACCCTCCCCACACATCCTGTGTTGGCCGGGGGGAGTGGTCCTTAGCGTTCCTCAGGGTGAGGGTCCAGGACGGAATTTTGTGAATGGGGCATCCTTGGAGAAAGTCCAGACCCCCCAAATGAAGACTGGTACCCTGAATGGCTGTCGCGCAGTTTGGGGGGTTCCCACTCCCTAGTCCTCCCAGCCAGGGCCTGAGGGGCGCCTGGGTGGGCAGAAGGCGCAGCGCGGTCCTGGCCGCCCCCTCATCCGGCCAGGCAGTCTGTCAGCCCCCGCCGCCTCGCCCCCCTCGGCACCTGCCTGCGAGGCTCCGGCCGGGCTCCGAGCGGCGGCGACGCGGCCTCCTCCTCCTTCTTTTCGTTCCGGCTCCCTCGCTGGCTCCGGCGGCGCTGGAGACGGGCACCGGGAGCCGGGGCGAGGGGGGAGGGAGGGGGAACCTGGAAGACGGGTGGGGGGGGAAGGGGCGGCTTGGGGGAGGGGTAAGAGCGAGGCGGGCTTACTTGCCCGCTGGGTCCTAGAGCCCGGTACTAGCTCCAGAGAGCAGCCCCCCAGCCCCCATTTTCTTAAGATCCAGAGGGAATCTCCCACTTCTCCATCCATCTGCGCCATTGGTCCCTAATGCTATGAGGAGGGGACAGGGGCAGGGACAGGGACTGGTCTCAGGGTTCTAAAGAGGCGGTGGTCTACGCTGTGACTTCCAAATAGGAGGGGCTGAGTGCCTGGCAGGGTTCGATAAGGGGTGGGGCGAGAGGGGAGCCTTCACAAGGGGGTGGGGTTGGAGGGCCTGGGTATAAAGAGGTTTGGATGCTGAAGGCCGGGGCTGGTGCGTGCGTCACGGAAAGGGCGGGCCCACGGTGGATGGCCCTTCGGGGCACGCCGGGGGAAGGAGAAGGTCTTGGGAGGCGTTGTAGCTGAGTCTTAAAAAGGCGGAGCCTAGAGGTAAACTGCCTTAGGGACGCGGCAGAGGAGAGGTCCAAAGAGGAGGAGCGACGCGTCGGTGCTTGCATGGGCGGGGCCTTGGGAGGGAATAAGGAGGGGGCGGGGCATTCTAAAGGGGAGGGGCCAAGGAGAACGACCTAAAGGGGTGGAGTTTAGAACTAGAAGGCCTTGGGGGCGAGGAAGAAGACCTCCGAGTATTTCTTTCTTTCTTTTTTTTTTTGAGACGGAGTTTCGCTCTTGTTACCCAGACTGGAGTGCAATGGCACGATCTCGGCTCACCGCAACCTCCGCCTTCTGGGTTCAAGCGATTCTCCTGCCTCAGCCTCCCGAGTAGCTGGGACTACAGGCGCGCGCCACCATGCCCAGCTAATTTTTGTATTTTCAGTAGAGACGGGGTTTCATCTTGTTGACCAGGATGGTCTCGATTTCTTGACCTCGTGATCCACCCGCCTCGGCCTCCCAAAGTGCTGGGATTATAGGCGTGAGCCACCGCGCCCGGTCGACCTCCGAGTATTTCAAGGGAAGACTCCGGTTCGTAAGGGGCCGGGCTCCCGTGGGCTCTCAGGAGGGCGGGGCCTCGAGCTCCCGGGGCGGAGCCTAGATCTCGGGGTCCGTCCTCGCTGTCGCGCCCACTTGCCTTCACCCGCACCCCCGTTCTTTTCGGTTATTTTCTGCTACGGCTGTTCCCTGCCCTGCCCCGGGCCCAGGAGGCCGACCGTCTGAACTCTGGTCGGCTGGAGGACTCGGTGAGTGGCCTCCTCTGGGCGGAGGCGGGGCCATGGCGGAGCTTGAGGACAGGGGTGGAGCTTGAGTGTGGATGCTTGCTAGTAGATAGACCTGGAGCGGGAAAAGGTTTAGCAGTGAGACCTGAGGGTCTGCCGCTGCCTAGGAAGAGGGTGGGACCCAGATGATCCATAGAGAGGTGGGGAGTCGGAGAGTTAGAGGAGATGACTGAGGGATCAGCGTGACTAGCCAAGGGGATAGGTATGAAACCTTACTACGTAAAGGGGCTGGAACTGAAGTATCTGCAGCAGTGTTGGGAACATGAGAAAGAAGGGGTGAGTGTCGAGGGTCGGGGAACAGGAGTGCGACCTAAGGACTTGGGCCTGAGAGGATCTTGGGCGGCGCCGGTGCAGATACATTAGACCAAGAACAGTCAGCCTCGTAGGGTCCGCACGGCCCTGGCAGGCTGACTGGCCTTAGTTTTTCTGACCAGTCTCCGAGCTCCATCAGAAATGGGGAACATGCAGTCGGAGCCGTCCGCGGGCGGGGGCTCCCGAAAAGAGCCGGCCTCGGACCGCACCCCCGACTCCCGCCGGACGTCCCTGGTGGAGCCCGAGGTGACCTCCCAAGCCATGCGCCTGACTCGCGGGCTGGGCGTCTGGTTTCCTGGCAGCTCCGCAACCCGGCGACTCCTGGTACCCAGGGAGTCCCAGGCCTCACCCTCGACCCTACCCCTCACCTTAGAACGGCCCTCTCCAGTGATGCCCCCTCCTGAAGAGGCGGCCGCGGTCTCAGAACCATCCCTGGCCCCCGCGGGGACCCTGTTGCCCGGCCCGTCTAAGTGGCAAAAGCCCGCGGGCACTCCAGCGCCCGGGAGCCGCGGCCTGCTGGAGGCAAGCCATCGCGGCCAGGGCGACCCTCCGAGCCTCGGCTCGCTGCCGCCGAAGTCGCCACCGCCACCACCCCGGCAACTATCCGTGAAGGACACTGTCCCGAGGGCACCATCCCAATCTCCACCTTCCCTGGAGCCGTGGAAACCGCCACCACCATTACTTTCCGAATGGCAGCCCGCAGACCGTAGAATCACTCCGGCTCTGGCCACACCCACCTCGACCCCCACAGAAAGCCAGGCTGGGCCCGGCAGCCAGGGTCAGACGGCCGGTAGGGCTCGCGGAGGGACGCCTCCCCAAGCGGGCGAAGGTGAAATGGTCCGGTCTGCGGCTTCCGAGTCCAGCGTGAGCCTGCTGTGCAAAGTCACCTTCAAGTCAGGGCCCTCTTTAGCCCCTCCGGCAGCCTCGAGTTCCTTAGCAGCCAAAGCTTCGCTCCGGGGCGGCGGAGGCGGCGGCCTCTTTGCTGCCTCAGGTTCCATCTCTTACGCTGAGGTCCTGAGGCAAGGACCCCTGCCTCCTGAAGCCGCTCGCCCCTTGGGAGAGGTTCCGCGAGGGGCACAGGAAACCGAGGGAGGCGACGGAGACGGCGAAGGGTGCTCTGGCCCTCCATCGGTGCCTGCGTCCCAAGCCCGGGCACCACCGCCGCCACCCTACTCCACCTTCCCAGGCTCGAAGCCCAAATTCGACTGGGTGAGCGCTCCCGACGGCCCTGAAAGCCACTTCCGCTTCAACGGGGCTGGCGGAGGCGTCGGGGCGCCACGACGGCGCGCAGCCTCAGCAGCCGCACTCTCTGGGCCCTGGGGCTCCTCTCCGCCACCACCAGGGCAGATGCACTCAGCTCCCGAGCCCCGGAGGCCGGCACCTGCCCTGCTGGCGCCGCCTATGTTCATCTTTCCGGCACCCACCAAAGGCAAGCCCGTGCACCCAGGGCCTCCAGGCCTGCAGGAGTTACCACCAGTGCCGCCGCCCACGCCGCCGCCCACACCGCCGCCCGCGTCGCCGCCGCCCACACCGCAGCCACCTGCGCTCCAGCCAGCGCCGTTACCGGTGGCTCCCTCACCCACCCCAGGTCCGGGCCACGCAGAGTCAGCCCTGGCTCCCACCCCAGGCCGGGGCCACGCAGAATCAGCTCTGGCTCCCACCCTGGCCCCTGCTCTGCCCCCAGCCTTAGCCGCCGACCAGACTCCGGCCCTGGACCCAGCCCCATCCCTGGCTCCAGCTCCCACCATGGCTGAGCCCTCGCTGCCCACGCCCGCGGATGCGCCCAAGTCCCGCACGCGCAGGAACAAGGGTTCCCGTGCAGCCCGGGGCACGACCCGTGAGGATGGCTTGCCTGGAGATGGTCCTCGCGAACGAGCTACAGCTACTGTGCCTGACAGCGGCGGTGGAAGGGGTGGTGGCAGCGGGGCCTCTCAGGCTGGGTCAGCTAACACCGGCGCTGCGCGCCACTGGCCGCCCTTCCAGGTGCTTAACTCCTGTCCCTGCAAGTGTTACTGCCGCCACCAGCCACGCCATCGCCGCCTGCCACGCAACGTCTCTGCCTGGTGAGAAGAGGGGAGAAGAGGCCAGAGGGGATACCCCTCGAAGTACCGAACCCCAGACTCCTGGATAGAGTCCTACTCAGCCCTTTGGCTTCCTGACCCTAGAATGACCCATGGCCTTCCTCTCCACCACATTTCAAACCTAGTTGAGCTCCCACCCTGCAGGACCAAGAGGACCCTTGATCCCATGCTGACCTTTGACGGGAAAGGGGACACTCTGGGCCAGCCCTATGGCATCTGATCTCCAAGTGGACCCTTGGCCCTCCTGTACCTCTTGAGCCATCAGAGAGGGAGGAGGCTGGTCCCAGCTGGCCTGACACTATACACTGCCTTGACCCTATCCCCTGAGGGTGCCAAGGAGGACCATGTCCCAAGCCATTCAAGGATGGGGGTGAGGAGATTACTTTATGGGACCCAAAGGGGGTAGATGCAGCCCTCAATTTTACTATGCACAGGGGCAGCCCTGAACTCCTGACGCCTCTAGCCTCTGGCAACTTCTCCTGACTGTGGGACTCAGGCTTTAAGCCACCAGAGGGCACTAACGTCCCTCGCAGCCCTTGTGCTGGGGAGGCTCCTGAGTGCCACATCCAGGGGGGACACTGCAACCTCTAGCCACCCCCTACCCACACTGAATCACCAGATCTGGCCACTGGTGTCCGATCCTGGCTCCTGGGGCCGCTGAATCACTAAGACCACTCTGGATCTCTTGAGGCTTAGCTGGAACACTTACCAGCCCTAATCTTCCTTTCCTATGAAGTGGATACAGCCCTGCCCTAAACTGCCTTTGGGATATTCCAATATGGCTTTCAGAAGCTTCCATATTCATATGGGGACAGGGAGGCCCTAGAAGGGGTAGGGACCTGGTCACATTGTGGGGCTTTGCTCTCTACCCTCCTGCCTAGGCTGAGCACACCCACCAACCACCTGAGCAAGCCGCCCTGGGTTGCCACCATCAAGCTGGCCAGCTCCTTGGTGGCTGAGCTGCAGCACTACGACCTGCAGACCACCCATTCCAACTGAGTGTAGTCGGGCCAATGACCTCCACCTTCCTCTCCATGCCAATAAAATAACCAATCCAGATGCCAGCAGCTTGTCAATCACGCGCCAAGGGCTGGAGGGGTAGGGTGCAGCAGGGTCACCATTAAAGCACATCTTGGAAACAATCAGGAGGCCAGACCAGAGCAGAAGCAGCTGAGATTCCATTCATCCAGCACCCAGACTGATGGGACCAGGGCGGGATCTCATTCCCCTTCATCCATAAGCCCTGATTCTGAGCTGACCTGGTACCAAGCTCGGAGGCTCAGCACAAACCACTTGGCAAAGGAGTGATCATTCCCATTTTACAGTTGGGAAAACTGACTCTGGAAGATTTGACATTTCCACATCCCATAGGGATTCAGCCAGATTTGGACCCCACGCCTGGAACACTTTTCCAAGAATTTCAAGGCAGGAAACCTAGGTTGGTGGTTGTTCAAGGAGGTCCTCAATCACTGCGCTGGCTCAGGGAGAGTGGGACCCATGACAAACCCACACCTTTTGTTCCACAAAGGGCTCAAACTGGCAGCCCACAGATGGGTTCCATTTCACATGTCATTCGAAAAACTGTTTAATTCATTGCCAACATTTTTTTCTTTTTAATGGGACACTTCACCCCTTTCGTTGAAAAACTCCGGTACCCTGGCCCAGCATTCATGTGTCCACAGCTGGCTAGAACAATTCCCCTACCTGGGGCCATGCCCTCCTGCAGGCCACAATGCTGCTGGGCCCCACAGTGGGCATCTGTGTTTGAGACCCTGAGCAATGGCCACCAGAGGCTGCCCAGTTGGAGGGTGTTATCTCCAACCTCTGAGCGCCCCAAAACTTCCAAGTTCTTCAGAGATAAGAACTGTCTCCGCCATCCCAACTGGGGAGACAAGGGCCTAGAAGAGAGAATGTCAATCCACCTTTATTGGAGGAAACCATGTGCTGTCACTGTTTTAAATAACTCGTGCCCTTCCCCACCCAGTGCCCAGTGGGCTCAGACGATCATCTCCAGCTGCCGGGCATACTCGATGACCTGTTTGGCCAGTTCCGTAGAGGGAATGGTGGTGTCTTCTGGCTTCTGCTGCTGGCTGGCAAAACTGTAGTAGTTGTTGGGGCCCAGGACCCACCCTCGCTGCAGGAAGGGAGGGATTACAGATGGGTGGGGTGATCACAAAGGCACCATCTCCACCCCGTGGAGCCAGCAGTTGCCCATGTGTGCCATGCTCCCTCTTCTCACCAAACCTACTCTACCCCAACGACTCTTTGCAAGTAACTTCCCCTCTCTGTGCCTCAGTTTCTCTGTGTTGAGACTGGGACCCTAATTACATACCTCTCTGGGTTGACTGTGAGGATTCAGTTAATCAGCACCTTTAAAGTGCTGAGAATAGTGTTTGGCCAGAGTGATCTATCAGTATCAGCTGTCACCATCACTCAAATGCAATTTCACCTTTTTGTTTTCTCCCCAGTTTCACTCTTGTTGCCCAGGCTGGAGTGCAATGGTGTCATCTCAGCTCACTGCAACCTCTGCCTCCTGGGTTCAAGCGATTCTTCTGCCTCAGCCTCCCAAGTAGCTGGGATTATAGACACCCACCACCACGTCCGGCTAATTTTGTGTATTTTTTAGTAGGGACGGGGTTTCTCCATGTTGGCCAGGCTGGTCTCGAACTCCTGACCTCAGATGATCCTCCCACCTTGGCCTCCCAAAGTGAGCTGAGGTGAGAGGATCCACTTTAGTGGATGTGCGCCACTGTGCCCAGCCCAATTTTACCTTCCATAGCCTGGTCCTGGCCCTCCTCCTGCAGCACCAAGCATTGTTCATGCTCAAATGCCTGAGACTAAATGAAGCAAAGTGTTGCAGAAAAAGCTGCCGCCACTAAGAAATTCTTATAAAGACAGCAGCCAACATGCATGCAGCGCCCGCCTCCAGCTGGTGTCAGGTGCTAAGCTCATCCCATGTATTAAGCTCTAGCCTCATTCTGTGGATAGAGAAACTGATGCTCAGAGAGCTTTGGCAGCTTGCCTAGAGTCACACAGTTGAACTTAAACTTGGGCAGTCTTATTCCAGTATCCCTCTAGGCTACTCCACACTTGTGACTGCACCCCTTGGTCCCACGGCCCCTTGCCCTGCACCCCGGCCACCTTCTTGGCGTAGTCTGTCATCTTTTTGGGTGTGTTGAAGAAGAGGATCCGTGTGGCCTCAGTGAAAAGGATTTTCTCATAGGCCTTTTCGATGCACCCAGCAATCTCATCCCTGGGGGAAGACGAGAAGCTCCTCATTACTGAGCATCAACAACCTCCCAGGCCATGTCCCCCACCCAGACCTGCCCCATGTCAGCTCTGACCCTGGAGTTCAGCACTGATGGCAGGAATATGTGAGGGGCCCTGTTCCATTCATCAAGGCTCAGAGGGGGTGAAACTTGACCAGACTTGCAAAGCAAGCAAGAGCCACGGGGGACTCCCAGCGAGATCTCTGACTCCTGGGCCCACGCTCTGAATCCCACTCCCAGCCACAGGATTTCAGGTCTGAAACCCAGCTTGGGAGTCACATGAGGGCGTCTCTTCACATAACACCCTTCACCAGGGTGCTGCACCCCACTTCATAGATCCTGAGGGGGTTCCTTGTACCCATCAAGAGGCACCATGAACAACACTGAAGTAAAAAAAGAGCGAGGCATGAAGTCACTGTAGTGGGGGAGGGGCTTAGCTCTGGGGAAAAGCCAGTGACCGGGAGGAGTGCCTCCCACATCTCTTAGGCCATGTGGTGGGTAGTGGGTACTGGCTACCACTCCTCACTTGAGTGTCTCTGGGCTTGCCTTTGCCACCTAAAGAATGGAAACTCATTCCAATCTGGTGCTCTGCCTGAGTGAACCAGCTCGGCCACCACTTCAATACCCTTTTACTCCTCAAGAGATTTGTATATCACATCCGCCTGCCCACGTGATGTCGCTTGTGCGCACAGCAACCCAAGGGGCTGCTGGGATTTGGTGACCCCATTCTAGAGAAGGGGAAACTGAGGGTTCCACAGTTTTGGTGACCTGAGGTGAAGTCTCATGACTCACTGGATGGGCATCTGGGATGGAAGACGGGCTAAGACAGGCAGCACAGTCCATGCCTGCTGAATCAAGCCCATGCTCGGGCTAGACACACGTAGCCACGCATCTCAGCAGCCAAGGGTGGTGAGCGAGATGAGGGCTATTATCCACAATCCGACGCCCAGGCCCAATTCACTGAAAAGGAGTCCTGAGGTGCTAGGAGCATGAGAAACACGCCTAGCCTACCCAGACAACCAGTGGCTGGAATGAGAGTCAGACTTGGAGCTGTCTAACTCAAGCCCAAGTTCCTTCCAAACCCCACAGGGCCTGGGCCCGCCATGCACCTGATAGTGTCCAGCAGGATGTCGATGAAGAAGGTATAGCTCTCGGCGGGGATGTTTCCCTTGGCCAAGAACACCTTGTTGTAGCTTCCCTCCATCAGGTACTGCAGAGGCCGGGAAGGGGAAGACAAGAGTCAAGAGGAGGCTCCATGGGGCCTCCCTGTGTGGGCCTCATCACACTCCCAGTGCCCCTGTGAGCCCCACGCTGCCAGATACCCTTTGCCACACAGCCACACCCCTTCCTTGGATACCCCCCGTTCCAGAAAGCCCTTGCTGGTTTATACACACACACACTCACACACTCTCTCTCTCCCCATTCCTCCCTCCTTCTTTCCCTCACTTCCCCCAAGCCTGCTCTGGGGTGGCATCTCATTATCTCGTCTACTTCCAATTATCCATCTATTCTCCAGGAGGGAGACAGGGCTGGCTCCACTCCAGGCTCATCCCTGTACACCTGTGCCCAAACTGTGCTGCCCGCCCTAACTGCCCTCTCTCCCACCCTCTCCCCACTGACCAAATATTCCTATGAGATGTCAACTCCAGGAACAACTTCCTAACCTTAGGTCTAAGGCTTTGCCCTGGCCCTGCTCACTTTTTTCTAAAAACACAGTCTTCTCGGCTGTCCCTTGACAGACATGGTGCTGCCTCAGGACACCTGGACTGGCTGGTCCCTCTCCCTGGCTGTCCACAGGGTTCAGTTCCTCACCCCCTTTTTTTAATTGCATTTTAGGTTTTGAGGTACATGTGAAGAACAGGCAAGATAGTTGCAAAGGTACACATGTGGTGGTGTTATTTGCTGCCTCCCTCCCCTTCACCTATATCTGGCATTTCTCCCCATGCTATCTCTCCCCAATTCCCCACCCCCCACTGTCCCTCCTCTATTTCCCCCCAACAGACCCCAGTGTGTGGTACTCCCCTCCCTGTGTCCATGTGTTCTCATTGTTCAACAGCCGCCTATGAGTGACAACATGCGGTCACCCTTTTCTCTTTTTAAAAAACATTTGTTTTTACTTATTTTTTTAAATAGAGATAGAATCTTCACTGTCACCCAGGCTAGAATACAGTAGTGTGATCACAGCTCACTGCAGCCCTGAACTCCTGGGCTCAAGCAGTCCTCCTGCCTCAGCCTCCCAAAGTGCTAGGATTACAGGCGTGAGGCAGCTCCTCACCCTTTTCAAGTCTTTCTCCAATTTCACCCTTTCAGTGAGGCCTTCTGACTCCCTGAGTAACTGTCACCCCTGCCCCTACCTCTCCACCCTCCTTCCTTTTCCCCACAGCACTCAGCATCTGACAGACCGCACAGACCACTCACTCTTTGGGCTATCTGCTTCTGCCCTCAGTGTCACTTCATCTGCCTGGCTCACTGCACAGTCTGACAACCTACCACAGTGCCAGGCACACAGTGGGACTCACTATTTGCTGGGCAAACAAGGAGATGAGTCCGTGGGTGGGAAGATGGGTGAACCCTGGCCACCCCTTCAGGAAAGCCCTCCTAAGGCCATCCCTGCACCAGCCCCTCTGGCTAGCCCCCCCGCCCCTTGCTGTCTCACTTGCTCCAGGGACACAGGGTGCTTGATGTAGACATTGGTCTGGATGTCCTTGGCAGGCAGCCGCTCCAACTCCGTGTGGAACTCAGCCACCCGGTTCTGGGATAGCAGGAAGAGGAGGTTGAGGCCCAAGAGCTGGTGCATGTAGGCTGACTCGGGGAGCTGCTCCCTGTGGACCAGAGAAGGAGGATTTAGGGACCTAGCAAGCCCTCTACCCCCCCCGACTTTAGGCATCCTCACCACTGCCCCAGGCATCTCCCTGAAGAGGTATCAAGTCTTGGGTTTTCATATGAGGAAACTGTGGCCCAAAGATGCCTGAATAATTCACTTATAAGTCATATTGACCCATGTGAGTGACCTTTCAGTGAAATGACAGCCTCAGTTTCCCAAAGTGTAAACTGCGTATCACCACAATATCTTTTTTTTTTTTGAGATGGAGTTGTTGCCCAAGATTGTGAGTGGCACAATCCTGGCTCACCTCCCTTTCCTGGGTTCATGTGATTCTCCTGCCTCAGCCTCCCAAGTATCTGGGACTACAGATGTGCACCACCACGCCCAGCTAATATTTTGTATATATTTTTTTAAAAGAGACAGGGTCTTGCTATTTGCCCAGGCTGGAGTGCAGTGGCTATTCACAGGCGCAATCCCACTACTGATCAACACGGGAGTTTTGACCTGCTCCATTTCCAACCTGGGCTGGTTCACCCCTCCTTAGGCAACCTAATGGTTCCCCACTCCCAGGAGGTCACCATATTGATGCCGAACTTAGTGTGGACACCCAATCGGCATAGCGCACTGCAGAACTCCTGGGCTCAAGTGATCCTCCAGCCTCAGCCTTCCAAGTAGCTGGGACTACAGGCATGCATCACTGTGCCTGGCATATTTTGTATTTTTTAGTAAAGATAGGGTTTCACTGTGTTAGCCAGGATGGTCTCAATCTCCTGACCTCATGATCCGCCCACCTTGGCCTCCCAAAGTGCCAGTTACAGGTGTGAGCCACTATGCCCAGCCTTTTTAAAATTCTGAGACAGGGTCTTGCTCTGCCATACAGGCTCACTATAGCCTCAACTTCCCATGCTCAAGCTGTCCTCCCACCTCAGACTCCCAAGTAGCTGAGACTACAAGTGCACATCACCATGCCCAGCTAATTTTTTTGGATTTTTTTTTTTTTGTAGTGACAGGATTTTGCCATATTGGCCAGGCAGGTCTGGAACTCTGGGGCTCAAGTGATCCTCCTGTCTCAGCCTCCCAAACTGCTGGGATGACAGGCATGTACCATCATGCTGGCTTCACAGTACCTATTTTGCAGAGATGGGTTGAATGAACAAAGGTTAAGTGAATTAAATGATTCAACCCAGGTAAAGTGATTAAAACAATACCTGGCCCAAATAAACACGAAATGTTAGCTATAATTGTATTAAGAGTCACTGGAGTCAGGTATAATGGCTCAACACCTATAATCCCAACACTCTGGGAGGCAAAGGCAGAAGGATCACTTGTAGCCAGGGGTTTGAGACCAGCCTGGACAAAAAGCAAGACCTATCTCTACAAAAAATTAAAATAAAAGAGCCAGGAGTGGTGGTGTGCACCTGTAGCCCTAGCTACTTGAGAGGCTAAAGCCAGGAGTATCACTTGAGCCCAGGAGGTCAAGGCTGTGGTGAGCCATGACTGCACCACTGCACTCCAATCTGGGCAACAGAGCAAGACCCTGTCTCCAAAAATAATAAATACATAAATAAAAAAATCACCACTCCTTACTTACTCAGGAAACTGAGAGAGGTAAAGTCATTTTCTCAAGCCCTCATAATCAGGAAGTGGCTGAAAGTTGCAAAGCCAGGTTTGTCTGATGTCAAATTCCCAATTGTTAGTCTCTGCAGGTATCATTCAGTTTTACATTCAACACATACCCAGTGAGCCCCTCCTCTGGGCCTGGCCCTGTGGTAGGCAGTGCTAGGACATAGCAGTAACCAAGACAGTTTCAGACTCTGCCTTTTAAAAAGCTCACGGTCCAGTGAAAGGGCTGTAGTGGGCAGGCACAGGCAGGGGGCTCAGAGCTGGAACTGTACTGGCAGCCACAGGAAAGAACTTGGTCTTGTGCCTGAGGACCGTGGAGAGCCATGGCAGGTTCTGAGCTGGGTATGGACACTGTCATATTTTGGTGTCACACAATCCTACTGGATGCCACAGGGGTCCGAGTCAGAGGGGCAAGGCTGGGGCCAGGGCAAGTGAAAGGCGATGGCAGCCCCATTGGGCAGAGGGAAGGCAGTGTGGGATGGGTAGGGGGAGGCTGACTAGATCCTCTGAGACTGGATCACACAAGCAAAGTCTCAGGACCTCCAAGACAACCCCCAACCTTGCAGTCACTAAGGACAAAACTAAGCCAGGAGGAGTTCCCAGGTGAAGGAAGAGGACCCAGGTGGCTGAGCTCCAGAGATAAAGGAGCCGCCATGCAACCACCCCCCAATCGGGGGCAGGGCCCATCCTCACTTGTAATCAAAGTAGTAGCATTTGAGCTGGGCCATGTAGCGCTCAAAGGAGGGGATGTCCTTGCGGAGGATGCTCCACTGGGCCCCGATCTCCAGTATGTCCCCTGTGGGTGACAGAGTGAGCTCTCAGGAGGTGACTGAGGTCCCTTCCCCAGCCACCACCGCTACCATTCTTGCCATGACCCCCAACTCATCGCCACCCACCGACCGCGGTCACACTCACGGGCCAAAATGAGCTGCTGTTTGGTCAACTTGGTCCCTGTGGTTGGCAAGAAGTTGAGCTCCAGAAGGACTAGCTGATGGGGAGGGGAGGCAGGGAGGAAAGAAAATATGGAAATTCAAATACAGATTACTTACCTGTTCTATGCTGTGGTCTTCCCACCTGGAAAACGGAGCTAACCATCATCATGACTCATGAGGAGTCCCTCCTCATAAAGCACTCAGAACAGGGCCTGAGCACACAACACATGCCCATTTAAGATCACATCACATTACAATTATTAATAGCCCCACTGGGTAAACAAGGAGGGGGGATACTCAGTGCCTGATCCAGTGGAATGACACAGCAGGGGGAACCAGCACATTCAATTCTTGGCCGATCTTCCCCACGCTCTATTGGGGAAGGGGTAGCTGGGCTAGCCCCAAAATCTTTATTTGGGAGTTGGAGGTCCAAATCTCCCCCCACAGTTCAGCCCATACATCTGGTCTCAAGCACTCTGAGCCTCGTATTCTTGTTCTCTACCTTTAAGAGTCTTTCTTCTAGGCTCAGTACTGCCTTCACAACTAGCCTGTCCCCTCTCCCCAGAGACGTGACCCAAAGCCCCAGATCTCTCACATCCTAACCCAGCCTGGTCTTAATCACACACCCCCTACACAGCCCATCTTTTCAGCCTCATTCTTTTATCACTCTGGGCAGTCCTCATTTCCCACTTGGTCTTGCCTGGAATCCACCATCAGGAAAAGCCCGAACCCCAATCCTGCCCCTCTGACCAGGTAAGCCTCCGAGCACCAAAAATTTAACCCCTCACTCAGTTCTGCCATCACGAGTCTTTCCATCATTCCCTCACCACCCCCGCGTGGGTCCATTCCAGTCATCTCTCACTTAAAAAAAATTGTAGAGACAGAGTCTCGCTTTGTTGTTCAGGCTGATCTGAACTGGCGTCGGCCTCCCAAAGGGCTGCGATTACAGGCGTGAGCCACAGCACCCGGTCCCTCTCTCGCTTCTTGACCCCCTCCCGGCCCACACTTTGGCTGTTCCAAATCTTTCGCCCCATCGGTTCCCCTAGCCCGCCTCAGTCTCGCTGGCACCGAGGTGTCTTCCGTGGCCCGGGACTTGTTTGGGTCTAGACACCTCGTAGCGCCCCCCCACGCCCGCAACACTCGGTTTCCTGGGCCTGCCGACGTTACCTTGAGCCGGCCCAGCTCTTCCCCGCACTTGCTAAGATTGGGGCTTTTACGGTTCCACTCGCCCTTGAGTTGCTCGTACATGCCGGCCGCAGCTTGCAGGACAGCGCCCGAAGGCGCCGCAGCCCCTGAGCTCGAGAAGCCGACCGCACCGTTCACCGCCGCGGCCGCCATCTTGCGTGATGAGGCAAACCCACTGCCTGATTTACGGCAGCGCCGCCTATAAACGCTCGCCCGGCGGAAGTGGGGCCGAGAGGTGGAGCCTAAGGCCCGGGGCGGGGCTACAACCTGCCTCCGCCCGCCCCGGGTAGCCCGCGGTCGCTCTCGAGGTGGCGCCCTCGGAGCCCTGCCCTTAATGAACATGTCAGTTGGAGCTCCACCTCTGTCGTCACTCAAGATGGTGACCGGAGGTAGGGTTTTGCCCTAATCGAAAATGACAGCTGTCTCAACACCATCCACTCCGCCCCCAACCTCACGGTTCCAGTAATAAATATGGCTGCCCTGGCTTCACTCAGTGTTCGGGACGCTACGTAACAATCGTGAAGGTTTTGCCTTCAGGGCAGCTTTTCCAAGTCAAGAGGTGGTAATGTCGTGCCATTTGGAAAGCGGTTTTATTCTCATTTTATAGACAGGCTTTGAGAGGCTGGGTAACCTTCCAAAGGACTAACAGCTAGAATGTGTACCTGGGGCTCCCTCTCCCGTCTCTTTCTCAAAGCATCCTTCCACGTTTTTTACCCCAAGCTTATACAAATATGAACGAACTCATCAAGTTCTATGGCTTTAAATATATGTGCCGGGGGCGGTGACTCATGCCTGTAATCCCAGCACTTTGGGAGGTCGAGGCGGGCAGATCACACGGTCGAGAGATCTAGACCATACTGGCAAACATGGTGAAACCCCATCTCTACTAAAATTACAAAAATTAGCTGGGCTCAGTGGCGCAGACCTGTAGTTCCAGCTACTCGGGAGGCTGAAATAGGAGAATCGCTTGAACCCAGGAGGCAGAGGTTGCAGAGAGCTGAGATGGCACCACTGCACTTCAGCCTGGGTGACAAAGTGAGACTCCGTCTCAAAAAAAAAATTATTTAAAATTTTTTGTGAAGACAGGGTTTCACTATACTTCTCAGGCTGGTCTCGAATGCCTAGGCTCAAGCAATCCTCCTGCCTTGAACTTGCAAAGTGTTGGCATTACAGGTGTGAGCCACCATGCCTGGCCAGCACATTTTTCTCAAACCTGACTCTCTTTCCACCGTTTAGAATGTCATCTCCATGAAGGCAGGACGGTTTCCTTCACTACTGAATTCCCAGTATCTCAGTGCTTGGCAGATATTAATAGACAGTCAATAAATATTTGTTAGCTGGGCACGGTGTCTCATGCCTGTAATCCCAGCACTTTGGGAGGCCAATTGGGTGGATCACTTGAGGACAAGAGTTAAGAAAGTCCAGCCTGGCCAAGATAGCAAAACTCTGTCTCTACTACAAATACAAAAAGATTAGCATGTTAGTGGGTGCCTGTAATCCCAGCTACTCCTGAGGCTGAGGCAGGAGAATCACTTGAACCAGGGAGGTAAGAGCTGAGATCATGCCACTGCACTCCAGTCTGGGCAACAGAACAAGACTCCATCTTAAAAAAAAAAAAAAAAAAAATTAGCCGGGTGTGGTGGTGCACACCTATGATCCCAGCTACTCAGGAGGCTGAGGCAGGACAATTGCTTGAGCCTGAGAGGTGGAGGTCGCAGTGAGTCAAGATCACACCACTGCACTCCAGCCTGGGCCATAGAGTGAGATCCTGTTTAAAACAATATATATTGTTTCAAGTATGAGGGGAAACCCAGTCCCAGTCACTCTATCTTGGCCAGAAATGCAGATGGTGGTATTTAAAACACATGTTGACTTAGCTGATACAGGATTATGATGTGTTTATCTGGACCATGAGGTGACTTGATAGAATCTTGGTGGTGGAAACATCCTTAGCCAGTAGATCTTACACACATGAGTGTTGCCAGCTCTTGTTATTGTCAAGTTTCATCAGGATTTTGTGCTACCAACTATGCCTAGTCCATGCCAATCCCTGGTTTATTCCTCTACCCTGACACTCTGGGTGAGCACCAACTAGATACAATCTCATACCTTTCCTCATTCACTCTTTCATTTGTTCATCCATTAATGCTGACTGAATGCCTACCATGCATCAGGGTATTTTTTTACTCATTTATTTCCTTCTGCCTTCATACCTCTATCTGTCGATTCATCAGTCACCATGCATCCATCCAGATTATGGACTGTATAACTAACTTCAGATGGTGAGGGAGTTGTCCTGAGGTCAGAGACTGCACTTAGAGGAGGGCAGGGAAGAAAATACTACAGGGAAATATAGTCCCCAACGTCCATAGGAGGCTGAACCCTGTGGAAGGTGGGGACTTCTGGATCAAACTGTACCTGCAGCTGATTAACAAAGCCTATAAATTACCATTTTCAGGTAGACGATTTAAGGGAAATATTTGCTATTTGCAACTAAAATAAGAATCCTGACATCTCCAGGGTCCCTTCCTTAAGACATTAGATAGGTGTTGACATTCAAAATATTTAAAACTGAACAATCAGAACAGACGGTCAGCTGTAGCAATGGGCCTGATTTGTGGAGGATCCTGCTGGACCACAGGGAGGTCTGGGGCACCCTAGGGAGGGGCTCAGCCAACAGGCACACAGAGAAGCCACTATTTAACATGTGGTCTAGAAGGTTTTTGATATTTTATTTATTGTTTTGTCTTGTTTTTTTTTAGTCAGAGTCTTGGTCTGTTGCCCAGGCTGGAGTGCAGTGGTGCAATCTTAGCTCATTGCAACTTCCGCCTCCCAGGTTCAAGGGATTATCCTGCCTCAGCCTCCCAATACCTGGAATTACAGGTAAATACCACTATGCCTGGCTAATTTTTTGTATTTTTAGTAGAGATGGCGTTACAGGGTTTCACCATGTTGGCCAGGCTGGTCTCAAACTCCTGACCTCAACTATTCTGCCTGCTCCGGCCTCCCAAAGTGCTGAGAGTACAGGCATAAGCCACCATGCCTGGCTGGGTTTATGATATTTTAATGTGCAGCTATCTGATACAAACCTTCTGAACTCAGCCAGGCATGGTGGCTCACGCCTGTAGTCCCAGCACTTTGGGAGGCTGAGGTGGGCAGATCATGAGGTCAGGAGATTGAGACCATCCTGGCCAACACAGTGAAACCCTGTCTCTACTAAAAATACAGAAATTAGCCCGTGCCTGTAATCATAGCTGCTTGGGAGGCTGAGGCAGGAGACGTGCTTGAACCGGGGAGTGAAAGGCTGCAGTGAGCCGAGATCATGCCACTGCGTTCCAGCCTGGGCAACAAGAGCAAAACTCAATGTCAAAAAAAAACAAAAAACTTCTGAACTGCAGTTCTTAAGAGAACCCAGAGCTGGTCCTGAAATCAGGCTTTATTTGAGTCTGAACAAGAAGTAAACAAGCAAAACAGAAAAAGAGGCCTGGGCTGGGTGACAGGCACATCTTCAAGACGGGCCTTGTAGGGAAGGCCTGATGGTGGCTGGCGGTGGGGGCAGGTGAGAGGCTGAGGTCATCAACTGTCCCTCCATGGCTTCCCTGGGTTCAGCCCCATCCTCTTCTATCCTGGAGCTGACAGCGGAGCCCTGCCTGGAGCGTCTCACAGATGACATGCTGGAGATTCCGGAAATGGAAGTGTAGCTGTAGTAGGAGTCTGAGGCAATGAGGTCATTAATCTTCCACCGGAGCATCGTGCAGCCCTGCACCATGAGGGGCCACAGGAGGCAGAAGATGATGTAGAAGATCACCAGGCCCACAAACACGCTGGTCGACACCTGCAGGGAGCAAAGAATGAATAAGGAGCTGGCACATGATAAGTGCACAGTCCATCATCTGGATGGATATACATGACAGAGGAATTGACAGATGGAGGCATGACGGCTGGAATGAATGAATAGACAGCCCATTGCACAGGAGGCATTTGGTCAGCATGCCTGGATGAGCAAGTGAAGGAATGAATGAGGGAAGGTACAAGCATAGGTGTGGAGTCGGGGAGGGCCCTGGCCACCCACCAGGGCAGCTCCTGGACCGCCACTCACCATGAAAATGAAGAGGGCCCGCTTGGGACTGAGTGGCAGCCCATGGATGTGCAACAGGAAGGTGAGCTGGTAGTTGCAGTAGGTGCTCGTGTCCACTCCTCTGTGGGGGTTGGGAAGGGATCCAGGATGAGAGGAGGAGCTGGGCACTCCATGGGCAGCCCCTGACCCACACCTGGGCCACCTGCCTGGCTCACCTATTGCTCACTAACACCTTGAAGAAGAAGTCAGGGGAGAAGATGCCTCTGGGAACGTTGTCATAGCATGGGGAGTTCTCCAGACACAGCCACCTGTGAGCCAAAGATCAGGCAGTTGTGCTACCAACCATGCCTAGTCTGCGCCAACTCCCAATTTCTTCCTCTACCCCGACACTCTGGGTGAGGACCAAATGGGTGCAGTCTCATGCCTTCCCTCATTCATTCCTTCATTCACTCAGCCAATCATCCTGACTGAATGCCTACCCTCTAACAGGCTACTTATTAGTTTCCTCCTGCTGCCACGCCTCCATCTGTCAATTCATCTGTCACGTGCATCCATCCAGATTACAGTCTGTGTACCCATCATGTGCCAACTCCTGATTCATTCTTGGCTCCCTTCAGTCCTTTATCCCATAAATATAGCTTGAGCACTTACTAGCTACAAAGTCACATCTTTCATTTATTCTCTTCTTTATTCATTATTCGATAAATGCAGGCTAGGCCAGGCACAGTGGTTCAAGCCTGGAATCCCAGCACTTTGGGAGGCCGAGGCAGGTGGATCACTTGAGGTCAGGAGTTCAAGACCAGCCTGGCCAACATGGTGAAACCCCATCTCTACTAAAAATACAAAAATTAGCCGGACATGGTGGCGTGCACCTGTAATCCCAGCTACTCAGGAGGCTGAGGTGGGAGAATCGCTTGAACCCAAGAGGTGGAGGTTACAGCGAGATGAGATGGCCCCACTGCACTCCAGTCTGGGTAACAGAGCAAGACTCTGTCTCAAAAAATAAAAATAAAAAAATCTTTTTAATGCAGGTTAAGTTGTGACTAGATGCCAGTTGTTCATTCATTCGCTGCCTCCGTTTGCTCATGGCTGCATTTTTTCCCCTTTCATTGAATGAATCTTAGTTATTGAGCCCCTGTATATGAATTTGTTTCTCCATTGTTTTATTCATTTCTTAATACCCCCATTCAAATATCAATAAATGCCTGCCAGGAATTAATTTATTCATTTGTCCATTATTTCATTCAATAAATATTATGTTAACCAGTCTGCCCAACACGGTGAAACCCTGTCTCTACTAGAAAAAAAATAGGCCGAGCACAGTGGCTCACACTTGTAATCCCAGCACTTCGGGAGGCAAAGGTGGGCGGATCACAAGTTCAGGAGATCAAGACCAACCTGGCTAATGTGGTGAAACCCCGTCTCTACTAAAAATACAAAAAATTAGCCAGGCGTGGTGGCACGCACCTGTAGTTCCAGCTACTCGGGAGGCTGAGGCAGGAGAATCGCTTGAACCCAGGAGGTTGAGGGGGATTGCAGTGAGCTGAGATAGTGCCACTGCACTCCAGCCTGGGCAACAGAGAGAGACTCCATCTCAAAAAAAAAAAAAAAAAAAAGAAGAAAGAAAAAAATACAAAAATTAACTGGGCATGGTGGCATGCGCCTGTAATCCCAGCACTTTGGGTGGGTAGATTACCTGTGGTCAGGAGTTCGAAACCAGTCTGACCAACATGGTGAAACCCCATCCCTGCTAAAAATACAAAAATTAGCCAGGTGTGGTGGCAGGTGCCTGTAACCTCAGCTACTCAGGAAACTGAGGCAGGAGAATTGCTTGAACCCAGGAGGTGGAGGTTGAGTGAGCCAAGACTGCACTCCCAGCCTGGTGGGCCACAGAGGGAACCTGTCACAAAAAATATATAAATACTACATTGAGTCCTGAGGGAGAGACAGATGCCACATCAGACATTGACTCCAGACCTGCCCACACTGAGATGGGGATGCACAGGTAGAGGGCTCAGGGCCGCGATAGGAGAGCCCCGGGAGGCCATGGGAGCCACAAAGGGACAACTGTCCCATCCTGAAACAGAAAAGTCCTGCTGGCTGAAAGGGCATCTATCTAAGGCCTGAAGAGAGTAGGAGGGGGCAGTGTTCCAGGCCAAGACTTCCACTTGTGCAAAGTTCAGTCCCATCTGAGGAACACAAAGGCAATCCATGAGACTTGGGGATCAAGAGCCCTCCTAGAGGTAGAAAGGATGGGTGGGCCCGGGGCCTGATGGACTACGGGCAGATGGGGGCCAAGAGGGCCTAGCGGCCAGCCTGCACACTCACTCAATGCCGGGACTCTGGTGGGACATGATGTGGAAGGCTGAGTCTTTGGTGGTCCTTGTGGTCCTTGTGGTCCAGATAAGGCTGTTGGTCCTGTGCAGGACCAGGTCATCTCAGCCAGGGGTCGGGGGTGGGGCGCGGTGTGGGGGACGTATGGCCTCAGCGGCTAGTGTGGAGCGAGGCCAGAGCTGAGTGCAAGGGGCGTGGTCTCGGGTGTGATCTTAGGTGCAAGGGGCGTGGTCTTAGGGTGGACTGGAGTTTGCCTGTGGGATCCTAAGAGTCCTGCTGTGGGCGGGGCCTGAGATGCGAAGGCGGGGGCTTGCAAGGTGGGCTTGGCTGGGAAGCGGGAAAGGCCTTCAGGGGAAGCAAGGCCGATTACGCTTGGGGCCCCGCGGGGATTACTTGTCCTGGGGGCTGTTGAAACGGTAGATTTCGTCATTGCTGTAGTCTCTGATGCTTTCCAGTGTAGGCCCGCCACCCACCACCAGCAGCATGTAGCTACCAGAGACAGAAGCGCACACAGACTGGTCTCCAGGTGGCCAGTCCTGCACCCCTTCCCTTCCCCTCCACCTGCCCTAGCGGCAAACTGGCCAAGCCTTTACCTGCCCTGGAAACTGCCGGAGTCTCCTGTCACCAAATCTTGAATCAAGAAGAAGGGGTAGAAAACTATGGGGTTGGAGGTGGGTTGAGACCAGAAGAAATTAGCTTGGCCCGAGAAGCTGAGGACCCAGAGGGGGAAAGTGAGATGCCGCAGGACAAAGGGTGTGTGGCCCGCAGGAGCCGAGCGGGGAGGGAGCGCGCAAAGTGGTGGGAGCAGGAGGGCAGTGAACTGTGCAGGGGAAGGGAACGGACACACACTGTCCCGGAAGAGAAAGCAGGGCATCTCGGGGTCCACGCGCACGCAGTCGAAGTAGTGTTTGTTCTGCTGGTGGCTGTATTCCAGCGTATAGGTGATGTCGAAGGCCAGGCGCTTGCCTGGGGGGCAGCCTATGAGCACTGGCACCATCAGGTTGCCCTGTATAGGAGGAGAAAAGCCTCACAGAGGGGTGGCCAGGGACTCCTCAGACTGCTGGTGGAGTGAGGGGCAGGGAGGACAGTCCCTCCCCTGCACACCCTCACCCAGGGCAATATGGTCATTAATATCATTAAAACGATCCAGTGCAGTGGCTCACGCCTGTAGTCCCAGCATGCTGGCAGGCCGAGACAGGCAGATCACTTGAGCCCAGGAGTTTGAGACCAGCCTGGCCAGCATAGCGAAACCCTATCTCTACTAAAAATACAAAAAATTAGCTGGGTGGGGTGGCACACGCCTGTAATCCCAGCTACTTGGGAGGTAGAGGCAAGAAGAATCACTTGAACTAGGGAGACAGAGGCTGAGATTGCCTCACAGCACTCCAGCCTGGATGATAGAGCAGAACTCTGTCTCAAAAAAAAGAAGATATACATATATGTATAATTAAAACAATACATATATACATATGTATACATACATACGTATGTATATACATATATATACATATACATATATATAATTAAAAATTATATATATAAAATGCCTTTTTTTTTTTTTTCTTTTGAGACGGAGTTTCGCTCTTGTTACCCAGGCTGGAGTGCAATGGCGAGATCTCGGCTCACCGCAACCTCCACTTCCTGGGTTCAAGCAATTCTCCTGCCTCAGCCTCCCGAGTAGCTGGGACTACAGGCGTGCACCACCATGCCCAGCTAATTTTTGTATTTTTAGTAGAGATGGGGTTTCACCTTGTTGACCAGGATGGTCTCGATCTCTTGACCTAGTGATCCACCCGCCTCGGCCTCCCAAAGTGCTGGGATTATAGGTGTGAGCCACTGTGCCCGGCAACAATGCCTTTAAAAAATGCTTTTAGGCCGGGCGCGGTGGCTCAAGCCTGTAATCCCAGCACTTTGGAAGGCCGAGGCGGGTGGATCACGAGGTCAAGAGATCGAGACCATCCAGGTCAACATGGTGAAACCCTGTCTCTACTAAAGATACAAAAAATTAGCTGGGCATGGTGGCGCGTGCCTGTGATCCCAGCTACTCAGGAGGCTGAGGCAGGAGAATTGCCTGAACCCAGGAGGCGGAGGTTGCAGTGAGCCGAGATCGCGCCATTGCACTCCAGCCTGGGTAACAAGAGCAAAACTCCGTCTCAAAAAAAAATAAAAAAATGCTTTTAATAACTGCAAACACGTGTAGCTCTTACTGTGTACCAGGCAATGGGTGATGTTCTAAGAGCTTTACATATTCAAATTCATTTAATTCTCATTTGCCCCACAGGGTAGAGATTATTAATACCTTCCTTTTTTCTTTCTTTCTTTGTTTTTTTGAGACGGAGTTTCGCTCTTGTTACCCAGGCTGGAGTGCAATGGCTCGATCTCAGCTCACTGCAACCTCCGCCTCCTGGGTTCAAGCAATTCTCTTGCCTCAGCCTCCCGAGTAGCTGGGACTACAAGCATGTGCTACCGTGCCCGGCTAACTTTTTTGTATTTTAGTAGAGGTGGGTTCACCATGCTGGCCAGGCTGGTCTCAGACTTTTGAACTCGTGGTCCGCCTCCCTAGGCTTCCCAAGGTGCTGGGATTACAGGTGTGAGCCACCACACCTGGCCTAATACCTTCCATTTTAGAGATGGCAAAAATGAGTCACTGAGATGTTAAACCACTTATTGATGATCCAGAACCACACAGCTGGTAGGTGGTTGTGTTGGGATTGGAACAGACAGATTGGCCGTAGCTGCCTCTAAAATAAGACTACTGACAGCTGTATCTGCTGACTAGTCAGACTTTATAAGTCAAAAGTCAGGCCTGGATTATCCTGTGGGAGCCTGGAATGTATGAGGGAAATGGAACCCAGGATGGGTGTCAGGGGTCAGGGAACCCCCATGACATGGTCTTTAGAAGGAAGAATCAACCGAGTGTGGTGGCTCATGCCTGTAATCCGAGCCGAGGTGGGAGGATCGCCTGAGCCCAGGAGTTGAAGACCTGTCTGGGCAACATGGCAAAACCCATCTCTACCAAAAATACAAAAAGTAGCCAGGCATGGTGGTGTGAGCCTCTAGTCTCCAGTACTCAGAAGGCTGAAGGAGGCTTGAGCTCCTAAGGTCAAGGTTGCAGTGCACTGTGATTTTGCCAATGCACTCCAGCCTGGGCGACAGAGACGAAAGAAAAAGAAAGAGAAAAGAAAAGAGAAAATGAAAGGAAGAAGGGAGGAAGGGAGGGAAAGAAAGAAAGAAGGAAAAGAAAAAAGGAAGGAAGAAAGAGAAAGAGAGAGAAAGGAAAGAAGGAAGGGAAAGAAAGAAAGAAAAAGGAAGAAAGGAAGGAAGGGAAAGAAAGAAGGAAAGAGAGAAAAAAAGAAAGAAAGCAGAAAGAGACAGAAAGAGAAAAACAGAGAAAGAGAAAGGGAAGAAAAAAAGAAGGAAGGGTCCTTGGGCTCATTTCAGGAGGTAAGACACAAGGGCATCAGCCGATTGTCAAAGGGACATGGAATCTGGAGGCTGTGGCCTATGCTTGCTGGCACCTGGAGACGGGTTTTTGGCCATAGAAGTGCATCCCACACCAAGTCTGGGCCATAGACTTTATAGCTGTCACTCTCTCACTCACTGGGAGGTCCCACCGGCATCCCAGGTTCAATCTGTCCAGAACTATCTGGTGAATGGCACCTCCACCCCTCCAGCTGTCAGGATGAATACCTTGCACCTCTCTCTCTCACACCCACATCCAGTCCATCAGGATAGCCTATTGTTTCTAGCCTGAGCCTGAAAAATAGACCCAGAGCCCACCCATTCTCTCCCCTAAACCGCCAACTCCTTTGTCCTCACACTGTTTCCTCAACCTTGTCTCCTTCAGAGTCCCCCTGCTTCCAGTCCTCTCATTAACATCCCCCTACCCCATGGGGCCAGATAGGCCCTGGGGACACCCGAGTCCCTCCTCTGTCCGGAGCCCTCCCAAGGAGCCAGCTCACGTACCATGACCCATGAGGCACCACCTGCTCGGCCTCACCACTGCTCCGAGCTCACCCTGCCATGATCCCCTTGTCCACCCTGGTGTGGTCACACTTCCTCCTTGTTTATTTAGTTCAGCACATGAAATCTCATGTACTCCAAGGAGTTGGGGGCTGCTATAACCCCTTTTTACTGCCCAAGGTCATTCTTTATTTTTATTTATTTATTTTTTTGAGACAGTTTCTCTGTTGGCCAGGCTGGAGTGCAGTGGCATGATCTCAGCTCACTACCACCTCTGTCTCCTGGGCTCAAGCGATTCTCCTGCCTCAGCCTCTCAAGTAGCTGGGATTACAGGCATGTGCCACCACACCCAGCAATTTTTTTTTTTTTTTTTTGAGACTGAGTCTCACTCTGTCACCCACGCTGGAGTGCAGTGGCACAATCTCAGCTCACCGCAACCTCTGCCTCCAGGGTTCAAGCAATTCTCCCGCTTCAGCCTCCCAAGTAGCTAGAATTACAGGCATGCACCACCATATCCAGATAATTTTTTGTATTTTTTAGTAGGGACGGGGTTTCTCCATGTTGGCCAGGCTGGTCTTGAACTCCTGATCTGAGGTGATCCGCCCGCCCCAGCCTTCCAAAATGCTGGGATTACAGGCATGAGCCACTGCGCCCAAGCTTTGATTTTTGTATTTTTAGTAGAGACAGGGTTTCACCATGTTGGCTAGGCTGGTCTTGAACTCCTGAACTCAGGTAATCTGCCCCACTCAGCCTCCCAAAGTGCTGGGATTGCAGGTGTGAGCCACCACACCTGGCCTGCCCAAGGTCATTTTAAGCCAGGAGGGAGGAACACCAGGATGTGTGTGCCAGGGAGTGGGTAGGGAAGTGGGTGAGAACAAGAACTCTGGGCAGGCCCGTCCCCTATTACTTATTAGCTCCCTGGGTTACTCTGCACCTCTCTGAGCCTCCGTGTCTACCCCTGGGCAAAGGTGATATCACATGTGTAAGCAAGTGAAGAACCAAGAACCCGAAGAACTGAATGAGGAACATATGAGTGGGCAGAGGAAGGGTGAGATGTGAAGGTAGGGCCACGCCAGCCCTTATGCCACCTTTGTGCCAATTGCTAAAAGCGGCCCTGTTTCTCAGACCCTCTTCTCTCCCTCTGCAGAAAAGTATCAGAGGGAACATATGAGCTTGGGTGCAACCTGCACAACTGGGAAGGTGGCCTTTTCTGAAAACATGAATGAATGAAAGGAGTTAGGCTGGGCGAGGTGGCTCATGCCTGGAATCCCAGCACTTTGGAAGGTTGAGGCTGGCGGATCACTTGAGTTTAGGAGTTTGTGACCAGTCTAGCCAACATGGAGAAACCCTGTCTCTACCAAAAATATAAAAAATTAGCCGGGCATGGTGGCGGGCACCTATTAATCCCAGCTGCTTGAGAGGCTGAGGCAGGAGAATCACTTGAGCAGAGGTTGAGCAGGAGGCAGAGGTTGTGGTGAGCTGAGACCACCACTGCACTCCAACCTGGCCGACAAGAGCAAAACTCCATCTCAAAGAAAAAGAAAAAGAATGAAAGGAGGTACTGGGGTGGGGCTGGGGAGAGTGAATGATGAGAAAGAATGAGAAGAAAGAAAATTATGAATACATTAGTGGGATTCTCAGGGGGATTAGCCCTATTGAGACCTGACCCCAACCTTCCCCTCCCAGGATGCAGTATCCCAAGTTTCAGTACCAGCATACGGGGCTCCAGGTGTGTTTCCTGGAAGCAGAGCCCAGATGAGCCCACCACCTGTGGACAGGAGGAGGTGAAGATGGTGATCCCCACAGGCCCAGGCTTTCCCCCTGTCCTGCGCCCTCGCCTCCAGGCTTGGACCTTACATTGACCATCATGGAAGTCTTCATAAGGTGATGTCCGCTAATGCCTTGGTCATAGCAAAGCTTTTTGTCCTTGAGCGTAATCTGGGGTTGAAAGAGGGGAAAGGCAGAAATGAAGGACTAAGCAGGTCTCCCCAAAGACCAACAAACAGTTCAAATAACCCATAGCTGGGGCGAGGTGGGGGGCTGGTAGAATGGAAGGCCTCCATTTCCTACTCGGGAATAGTCTAACAGGGCCAGGTGCAGGGTGGCTCATGCCTCACACCTCATGATGAGGCATGAGGATCTCTTGAGCCCAGGAATTTGAGACCAGCCTGGGCAACATAGGGACACCCCCCATCTCTACAAAAAATAAAAAGTTAAGGCTGGGTGCAGTGGCTCACATCTGTAATCCCAGCACTTTGGGAGGCTGAGGTGGGTAGATCATTTGAAGTCAGGAGTTCAAGACTAGCCTTGCCAACATGATAAAACCCCATCTCTACTAAAAATACAAAAAAAGTTAGCTGGCTATGGTGGCGTGCAGCTGTAATCCCAGCTACTAGGGAGGCTGAGGCAGGAGAATCGCTTGAACCTGGGAGGCAGAGGTTGCAATGAGCTGAGATCGTGCCATTGCACTCCAGCCTGGGTGACAGAGCAAGATTCCCTCTGAAAAGAAAAAAAAAATAGCTGGGCACTGTGGCGCATGCCTGCAGTCCCAGCTACTCAGGAGGCTGAGGGAGGAGGATCACTTGAGCCAAGGAGGCCGAGAACGCCACTGCACTTGACCCTGAGCGACTGAGCAAGACGCTGTCTCAAAAAATAAAAAACTTGCTTGGACCCCAACTTCCCGCCAGGTCTCACCAAAAATAGCACCGAGTTGCGATTACTCAGGACCTCCTGCTTCACCAAGGCCTCGATGCAGCCCGGGTTGGCCAGCACCACGCCCACATCTACCTGGGTCTGCAGGTGGAAGGCGCTGCCTGCTCTAGGCAGTAAACGGGGTTAAAGCCTCCCTCACAGACAGGCCCCGCCCCTTGGACGGTGTCCCCGCTCCCCCAGGCTCCCAGATTCTGGGCAGCCCCCACCCTGCCCTTCGGAAGCCACTCTGGCCCCGCGCACAGACCGAGTTCTGTCTGTGCACGGAAGGAGTGGCCTTGCGCCGACAGGAAGATGGTGAAGCTGTACTCAGTGCCCTTGTCCAGAAAAATGCGCTCCGGCAGCTCGTACTCTGGCTCGAGGTTGTAGATCTTTTCGTAACTGTCCATGTCAATGTACACGCCGCCCGCGCTTCGCCAGTTGCTCGCCAGGAAGAAGAAGTAATCCTGGGGTAAGTGTTGCGCGGGGCAGAGTCAGCGCCGGAGGTGGGGGCACAGGGAGGGGTGTCCGGGCGCCGCCCCTGGCCCAGTTCCCAAACCGCTCTGCCTACCTTGTCTTGCTGGTTGTTCCGCCACCAGCGCCAGGTGGGGTCGTGCACCGGGTCCGCGTACGGCTGCAGGGATCGCCCGGCACCGTGAAGGGATGGGGCGCGGCGAAAGCTCCCAGGCCAGCGGCAGCCCCGGACCCCCTCCTAGCCTCGGTAGCCCAGAGCAGAATTTACACACCCCAGCCCGTCCCCAAACCCTGCTTTCAACTTGGCCACACCCCCAACACCCCTTCTTCGAAGCCCCGCTCAGGCCAGGCCCCATCCGCAGACTCCCACGCAGGGTCCTCCAGCTCTCCAGTCCCACTGCGCTCCGCTCCATAGGCCTCGCCCTCTGAGCCGGCTCCGGGTCCCAGGCCTGCCCCGCCCGCTGCCCGACGCCCACCTTGTCGTATTTGGAGTGCAGCCAGAGCAGGTAGTAGACCAGGCCCTGGTAGATGGCGAGTGAGTTCTTGGTGTGGAAGCCCGAGCGCTCCAAGATGCTGGGCGGCCGTGCCCGGTAGCGCTCCTGGCGCGTGTATCTCTGCGGTCTGGGCAAGTTCAGCAGGCGCATCACCGAGAAGGGGCAGAAGTTGGTGAAGAGGAGCATTGAGTAGTTCCTGGGCAGCGGCAAGGGGGGAAAGATGACTGGCTCTAAGGCAACCCGCCCACGGGAAGCTTCCGCAGGCCTCTTTCCATCTCTCCCACTTCCCGAATCGAATCCAGCCCTGATCTTCCTCCTCAGCATCAGCTGGGGGCAGAGGCCTCTCTCTTGTTCCTCCTTCCATCCCAGCGCAGGGTCCCTGCCGCGACCCCAGCTGCCTCCCTGGGTCGCTCTGATCCACCCTCTGCAGGACGGCTACCGGAGGCATCACCGCATGTGGTAAAATACGACCCTGCAGTCCTTTCCCTTAGTTGCCATCCATAGCTCCCCCAGGACCCTCAAGATGAAGTTCAAGTTTCTCCCCATGACCACCAGGCTCACCTTGCCCCCCATCAGGGATTCTGCACAGGTGGTTCCCCCTTTCTGGAACACCCTTCCCCACCTTATCACCTAGCTAATCCCTTCCTCACCCTTCTCGTTGCAGTGCTTACACCTCCTCCTCCTTGAAGCCCTCCCTGATTTATCCTCCCCCTGGTTAGGTCAGCCTCCTCCTCTGAGCTTCCATAAGTGCTGAGCTCCCACCATCACAGCCCGGAGGTTGTCACCGGCGTTGGCTTGGTCACCCCTCTCTCAACAATGGGAGCTTCAGGAGGGCAGTGCTGGGAGCCCTCAGACCCCCAGCACCCTCTGGCGTCTTCTCACCCTTTCTCCTCCAAGTCATAGTGGTTGGTGTACTGTTTATACATCAGAAGCTTCTCCACGGGCACGGGCCTCTTGACCAGCCGGCTCACCTGCTCGTACGTAAGGTACACCAGCTGCAGGGGGAAGGCAAACCCAGGTGAACTGGTGTCAGCCCTCCTGGGGTGCCCCAGTGTCTCCCCCAAAGCCCCACCGGGCACCTGATACAGTTTGTTGTCTTCATAGAAAAGGGTCACCATGGTTTCATTAGATGAGTAGAGAGAGGACTGCTGCATCAGCTGTAAGCTGACGTGCACGTCCCAGCCCCTGGACGGGAACAGCTGGTACACCTGGTAGGTGCCCTCCACAAGGTACCAGATCTGCAGGTATGACAGCCAGATGTGTGAGTGTGAGGACCATGGGTCCTCTGATCCCACCTCTCCTTCTGCCCAGTGTGGTGGCCCCATTGTCTGAAGGATGAGGTTCCTTTTCTCTGGTGCCACTGGTCTACTTCCCAGAGCCCAGTCACCTCTGGTTCCGGCCCTCACACACCATGATCACTTTTTTTTCCTTTTTTTTCTTTTTCTCGGGACAGGAGTCTCACTCCATCTCCCAGGCTGGAGTGCAGTGGAGAAATCTCAGCTCACTGCAACCTCCACCTCCTGGGTTCAAGCAATTCTCCTACCTCAGCCTCCCGAGTAGCTGGGATCACAGGTGAGTGCCACCATGCCCAGCTAATTTTTTTTTTTTTTTGTATTTTTAGTAGAGATGGGGTTTCACCATGTTGGCCAGACTAGTCTTGAACTCCTGACCTCAGGTGATCCACCCACCTTGGCCTCCCAAAATGCTGGAATTACAGGCATGAGTCACCATGCCCAGCTCATGACCATTTTTTTAAATGTTTTTGGTCTATTTGGGTTTCTGGCACTTGCATCCTAAGCATCCCTATCATGCACACTCCCTAACAGTCACAGTTCCTAGGGCCGAGACCTCTTTTTCCTTCTCACTCTGCAGCCTCCAGGGTCTCATCATTTCCTTGGCCTCAGGTTCCCATCTCTGCACTGATACCCACCCCCATGCACATCTGAAGGGAACCTTCACTCCTCTTCCTGAGCCGCAACCTGGGGGATCCTCTCCACATCCAAGATGTGCCCCTCCATGTGCCCTCCTCCAGGAAGCCCTCCCTGACATGCACAACTCCCCAGACTGGGCCAGGTTCCCCTGCTTCCATAGGTAGTATTTTCCCCATTACAGTCCTGATCGCTCTGTGTTCTCCAGCACGGGAGCAGGCACACAATAAATGTTCAATATTTATGAAGCAAACAACCACACTGTGGGATGAAAGAGGGCAGCCTCTGAACATCAGATCATGGCTGCGGTCTGTGTGACTTTGGAGATGACACTTGGCCTCTCTGAGTTCCAGGGATTTCAGCTATAAATGGAACTCCACTGCCCTTTCTCAGGGTCCCCGAGGGTGTCCCCCCACTTAACTCCTTCACCTTGACAGGGGGAAAAGAGAGGCCCCTGGGGTTGGGAGGAGGGCAGAGAGGGTATGGGGGAGGGACAGGGCAGCCCACCTCCTCCGTCTCTGTGACTATGGCCATGCTCCCTAGGAATGATCTGGCGATATATTTGATGGTCTGTTCCTTGGGGAAGTCTGCCAGGTAGATGAAGTTTTCCTTGTTGGAGCTGCAGGGGCAGAGACAGAGAGCCAGGCACATTCTGGACAGCCACTTCCCCCAACCTTAGGCCTAGTAACACAGGAGCCACTGACTCAGCTTCTCCACTTTGAGGACATGCAAAGGAAATCCTAGCTCCTGCCCCCCACCCCAAACCCTTTGAGAGTCTCCAGCTCCCCATCTGTAAAACAGGAACATTGGGCCAAACTGGCAGTTTGCAAGCCACCCATGAAGGTGGCTCAGGAGTCCCTAGGTTCCTGAGGGGCAAGAGGGTGGCTGGGGCACAGAGCATCCTAAACTGTCCCTGGAAAATGCTTGTCAAGGCCAGACGCGGTGGCTCTTGCCTGTAATCCCAGCACTTTGGGAGGACGAGGCGGGCAGATCATGAGGTCAGGAGATTGAGACTATCCTGGTTAACACGATGAAATCCCATCTCTACTAAAACTATAAAAAAATAGTGGGGCATGGTGGCAAACGCCTGTGGTCCCGGCTACTCGGGAGGCTGAGGCAGGAGAATCACTTGAACCTGGGAGGCAAAGGTTGCAGTGAGCCAAGATTTCATCACTGCACTCCAGCCTGGGTGACAGAGCCAGACTCTGTCAAAAAAAAGGAAGGTAGGAAGGAAGGGAGGAAGGAAAGGAGGAAGGAAGGAAAGGAGGAAGGAAGGGAGGAAGGAAGGAAGGGAAGAAGGAAAGAAGACAGGAAGGAAGGGAGGGAGGAAAGAAGGTAGGGAGGAAGGAAGGGAGGGAGGGAGGAAGGAAGGAAGGAAGGAAATGCTTGTCAATTAGCCGGGAGCAGTGGCTCATGCCTATAATCCCAGCACTTTCAGAGGTCGAGGTGGGAGGATCACCTGAGGTCAGGAGCTCAAGACCATTCTGGCCAACATGGTAAAACCCCGTCTATACTAAAAATACAAAAATTACCTGGGTATGGTGGCGCATACCTATAATCCCAGCTACTCAGGAGGCTGAAGCAGCAGAATCGCTTGAATCAGGGAGGTGGAGGCTACAGTGAGCCAAGATTGTGCCACTGCCCTGCAGCCTGGGTGACAGACTCCATCTCCCCCCAAAATCAAAAACAAAAAAACCCCTAGAAACTGTTCATCTATTACTCACACCGGCTGGGTCTTTAAGAAAAGGGCTCCCGCAGCATTAGAATGGTGGCATCCCCCGGTTCCAGCACTGACGACCCTACCCATGTGTTCCCCCATGATCCTTATAACTTCTGGATCTGGGCATCCTCTGAAGGCTTGGTGAGACTTCAGAAAGGGTCCCAGCCCTAAAGGTGCTGTGGAGACAGAGCATCCCTGGCCCGCTGGGGCGGCGGAGGCCCACCTCTGCAGAAGGAAGTTGCCCCAGATGAAGATCAAGTTGTTGTAGGGGTTAAAGGAGATGCCCTTGGGGACCATTGGGGTGTTGGTGTAGGTCTCTGTCCCTAGGATCATCAGGAACTCCAACCCTCGAGCTGACCGGGGCAGAGGAAGAGAGGACACAAGCAGTGAGGTGGGGGTCACCTGGGCCCCTCCTGGCCTATAGCTGCCCTTAAGTCCACCTCTACCTTTCCCCCTACCTTCAGGAACAAATTCTGGGACTTCGTAGACAACATCCATTTCATCAGTAACTATAGGTGGGGAGAACACAGCAAAATCTCCTGAGGCACTTTGAAAATCTGGAGCTGGAGCAAGTTGTTGGCTTCTCGGCCTCCTGCAAAACCCTCCAAAGAGCTTCCCATCCATGCTTGCCAGTCCTTCGAGTTTCTTTTCTTTTCTTTTCTTTCCCTGACACAGGATCTCACTCTATTGCCCAGGCTGGAGTGCAGTGGTATGATCTCAGATCACTGCAACCTCTGCCTCCTAGGTTCAAGTGATCCTCCCACCTCAGCTTACGGAGTAGCTGGGATTTCAGGCACGTGCTACCACCACACCCAGCTCATTTTTGTTTTTGTTTTGTTTTGTTTTACATGGAGTCTTGCTCTGCCGCCCAGGCTGCCGTACAATGGCGCCATCTCAGCTCACTGCAACCTACACCTCCCAGGTTCTCCCAGCGATTCTCCCGCCTCAGCTTCCCGAGTAGCTGGGATAACAGGCACCCATCATCATGCCCGGGTAATTTTTGTGATTTTAGTAGAGATGGGGGTTTCACCATGTTAGCTAGGCTGGTCTTGAACTCCTGAGCTCAAGCAAGCTGCCCATCTTGGCCTCCCAAAGTGCTGGGATTACAGGTGTGAGCCCCATTCCTAGCCCTTTAGAGTTTCTTCAAGTGAATTATAAAAAGGCACTGCCTTTGAGGGGAAACATTCCTGTTAAGGCACAAGATGCGTCTCCTCTGACCCCTTGGTTGCAGGTTTTGTGCAGCGCACAGCCTGTACAACTCTACATGGTGGCCCTATTCTCTCTGCAGGTAAAATAAAATCTTCTTGTGAGTCACAGCATCCTTTCGGATCACCAAACCTATACTCTGTCCTCCACTTCGACCCCTCATCTAGGAGTGACACAGGTAATATCGCCCTTCCTCTGTCTGCTGGGCACAGATCCCTCAGGAGGGCATGCAGTTCACAGTCTAGGCTCCTGCCCCTCTGCACCCCGCCCTCTGCATCACCCCAATTACCTCTGTTGTAGTTGACCAGCTGGTACAATTTACTGCTCCAATCGTATCCACTCTCCACCAGCAGCAGTAGGGTATGTTCGTCCGCGATGTATTCGGACCAAATTATATTACAGGAGTGAACTGAGAGAGAAAAGGGCAGTCCAGGGCCGCCCCAGGGCTCAACAGCCTTGGTCCTGTGCTGGCTGTGACTCTCCACATAATGCTCACCCCTCCCTGAGACACTGCTCATTTTTTTTTTTAGATGGAGTCTCGCTCTGTCACCCAGGCTGGAGTACAGTGGTGTGATCTCGGCTCACTGCAATCTCTGACTCCCGGGTCCATGCGATTCTTCTGCCTAAGCCTTCCGAGTAGCTGGGACTGCAGGTGCCTGCCACCACACCCGGCTAATTTTTTTGTATTTTTAGTAGAGATGGGGTTTCACCATGTTAACCAGGATGGTCTCAATCTCCTGACCTCGTGATCCGCTCCCCCGCCTCCTGGTCTCTCAAAGTGCTAGAATTGCTGCCCATTCTTTCCCATGACCACTGCCGCCTCCCCTGCTGTTATGCATCCTCAGTCCTCCCAGCCTCCCACCACAGACCCATCGGAGGGATGAGTACCTGCTATATGCTGGCACACAGACCACTGCTTGGGTAGCATCTCAAAGGACACCTGGCCATCTGCAGAGCAAGGTGGAATTCCCGTTCAGGCCCCCTCCCTCCTGTCTGGCAGCCCATCAAGCCAATGCTGATTGTCCTCCTCATGCCTCTCAGCCCCTCAATCCTTGGGATCTCATTCCCTGGCCTTGCTTCACTCACACCTGGCCTATCAGAGCATGTCTGTCTCTAGTCACGGTAATTGGCTCAGGTCTGGCCATGTGACCCATACAGGGCCAATCAGAGTTTACTCTGGGACTTGTGTTAGAATTAATGGGAAAGGAGCTGTCTTCCTTTTCTTGGCGTAACTCAGACTAGTAGCTGACTTGAGTCTCAAGCTTTTAGGGGCCACCTTTAACCTCCAATGGAGGAACAGCTACCTGAAAATGGAGGCAAATTATAGGACCAATTATAATAAACCCTTTGTAACACTCACCATAGCCCTAGCACTAAGACCTTTACAAAAAATTTAATCTTTATATCAACCCAGTGACCTAGATACTAGTACCACCATTAGCCACGTTTTGTAGGTGAAGAAAACGAGATCAGAGAGGTCAAGTTACATATCCAAAGGCACACAGCGAGGGTGTGATGGAGCAGTCTCTCTCCAGAATCTATGTTATAATTAATTACCATGCCTCACTACATTACCAAGAGATAGAGTCCTAATGACATACCCTGTGATCCCCTGGATCCAGCCATACCTGAAGTTGAACCTGTCTTTTCATTTATATAAGTCATCAAATTATTTGTGCTTAAATTATATTATTATTATCATTATTATTATTGAGACAGTCTCACTCTGTTGCCCAGGCTGGAATGCAGTGGCATGATCTTGGCTCACTACAACCTCTGCTTCCCAGTAGCTGGGACTACAGTGATTCTCGTGCCTCAGCTTCCCAAGTAGCTGGGACTACTGGTGCATGCCACCACACCCAGCTTATTTTTAGTAGAGATGGGTTTTTGCCATGTTGGCCAGACTGATCTCAACCTCAGGTAATCCACCCACCTCGGCCTCCCAAAGTGCTGGGATTATAGGCATGAGCCACCGCGCCCCGCTGTGCTTAAATTATCTTTGAATTGGGCTTCTGCCATTTTGTGTTTTTTGTGTTTGTTGTTGTTGTTTGTTTCTGAGTCTTACTCTGCTGCCCAGGCTGGAGTGCAGTGGCATAATCTCAGCTCACTGCAACCTCCTGCTCCTGAGTTAAAGTGATTCTCCTGCCTCGGCCTCCCGAGTAGTGGGATTACAGGCGCCTGCCACCACGTCTCGCTAATTTTTATACTTTTAGTAGAGACAGGGTTTCACCATGTTGGCCAGGCTGTTTTTGAACTCCTGACCTCAAGTGATCCGCCTGCCTCAGCCTCCCAAAGTGCTGGGATTACAGACCTGAGCCACCGCGTCTGGCTCTTCTGCCCTTTAAAACCAAGTACATCATGAAAGATACGTAACAGCCACCCCAAGCCCTACCCCTAAAACACATCCCTCCACTACCACTACCACCACCACCACCACCACCCTCAGCCTGGGGCCCCTCCTGAGGGCACATGGTGAGGAGTGAGGGCCCAAGGTTAGGATCCTTGGAGGGAGGAGGGTATGGAGGGGTCCCTGGGGCTCCCAGAGGTCCCCACCCTTACCTGTGATGGTCCCGAGGTGTATGAAACCCTCATTCTTGCCCATGGTAAGGGCCATTACGTACTCAGAGCCATTGGCAGGGAAATGCACAGGGCACAGCTTCTTGATGCACTCACTGGCCAGGACACGAACCCAGCTGTCTAGGGAAGCCAGCATGGGGCTTCAGATCCAGGTGGCTGGGCCTGGGGCCTACACCCCCCACCCACATTTCCCTAGCTTTAGTGAGTCTGTTATCTGTCCCCTCGTGCTGAAGCACTTGTTCAGGGTGGTGTCGAGGGCACCCGGCAGAGGACACCCGCTGCCTTTGAAAAAAATCCTCCTTGCTCACGCTTTGTCCATGGGGTCAGATTGGGCTGAACCCTCCCCTGCAGTCCCTTGGCCACAGTGATTAGCAGGTGACCAAGCTGGGCGAATCAGAGGCAATTCCAGCTTGCAATCAGTAACAAGATGCTCTTTTCTGGGGCTTCCGAGGGGCATAAAATTCTATAGTTGTTGGGTAGGGGCCAGAGTCACCATGCCATGCACAAGGCGGTGACTGTTTAACCGTGACAGTGAGCTCCTGGGTGCAGCCATTCCTGAAACCAACATGCTCCTGGGCTTTTCAGCCATGGAAACCAATAAACACCCCTTTTCTTTGGCTTAAGCCAACTTGAATTTGATTCCTCCCACTGTCAAAGTGCCCTAAATAAGAGAGAAAGCAAAACTGCTGGGAACATGCATTCACTCATGAAATTTAAGTTACAGTCCAATTGCCAGTGACTCTGTAAGCTGACAGTTCTCACTAAGATGGGAGGAAAGACTAGAAGAAATAGGAGAGCTTTGGTATCATTTAAAAGATGAAATTGAATCAATAGTCTCTCTTTTTCCTCTCTCTCTCTCTTTTTTTTTTTTTTTTTTGAGATGGAGTTGCGCTCTTGTTACCCAGACTGGAGTGCAATGGCACGATCTCAGCTCACCGAAACCTCTGCCTCCTGGGTTCAGGCAATTCTCCTGCCTCAGCCTCCCGAGTAGCTGGGACTACAGGTGTGTACCACCATGCCCAGCTAATTTTTGTATTTTTAGTAGAGATAGGGTTTCACCTTGTTGACCAGGGTGGTCTTGATCTCTTGACCTCGTGATCCACCCGTCTCGGCCTCCCAAAGTGCTGGGATTACAGGCTTGAGCCACCGCGCCCGGCCCCCCTCTCTCTTTTCATTCAGACTCAGTCTTGCTCTGTCTCCCAGGCTGGAGTGTAGAGGTGTGATCTCAGCTCACTGCAACCTGTTTCCTGGGTTCAAGTGATTCTCCTTTCTTAGTCTCCTGAGTAGCTGGGATAACAGATGCTCACCACCACTTCCAGCTAATTTTTGTATTTTTAATAGAGACAGGGTTTCACCATGTTGGTCAGGCTGATCTTGAACTCCTGACCTCAGGTGATCCACCTGCCCTGACCTCCCAAAGTGCTGAGATTACAGGCGTGAGCCACTGCGCCCAGCCCCTTTGTTGCTGTTGTTGAGACAGAGTGTCATGCTGTACAGGCTGGAGTGCAGTGGCGCAATTTTGGCTCACTGTAACTGCCGCTGCCCGGGGGTTCAAGCAATTCTCTGCCTCAGCCTCCTGAATAGCTGGGATTACAGGTACCCGCCACCACACCCAGCTAATTTTTATATTTTTAGTAGAGACAGGGTTTCATCATCTTCGCCAGGCTGGTCTCAAACTCCTGACCTCATGATCCACCTGCCTCAGCCTCCTAAAGTGCTGGGAATACAGGCGTGAGCCACCATTTCTGGTGTTTTTTTTTTTTTTTTTTTTTAATAAAACAGAGTCTTGCTCTGTTGGCCAGGCTGGAGTGCAGTTGTGCGATCGTAGCTCACCGCAGCCTCAAACCCTTGGACTCATGCGATTCCCCCCATCTCAGCCTCCTGAGTGGTCAGGCATGAGCTTGACTGAAGCTAGACTCTTTCCCCTCTCAGATGAGCTTCCCTTGAGGTTTTGCTGTCTGTTTCTCTCTCCTGCTCTGACTTTCTGACTTCCCATGCCCTTCTCCCTCTGACTTTCTCTCTCCCCATCTGATCTCTCTTGGCACGTCCTTCTGCCATCGTGTGTGTGCACACGACTCTCTGCGACCTCCCTTCACTCTCACACCCCCTCTTCTCATGGCTGGCTCATAATTTCCAGGAAGGTCTGAAGCCTCATACTGGCAAAAAAAAAGGGCAAGGGAAGGCCCATTTGGGGTGAGCAGGGGTGATTCAGGGCCTGGGCAATTTCCTTTTCCCCCACCCACCCACGGCAATTCCAGTCCCAGGGGCTTTCAGTGGATGGGTTCCCTCCCCAGGCATGGGCCTCACCACGCCCGCTCACCACTGCCACGGTTGCTCTCGTGAAGTGTGGTATAGGTGCCTGTAAAGTAGTAGACCAGCTGGTTCTGCCGAATGAAGAGGGTGCTCTCGGTGGCAATAGTGTCATAGATGGTGGCAGTGAAGCCAGAATGGGGGCAGTAGACGGAGCCGACCCAGCAACTGTCAATGCTCAGCTGCAGGGGAGCAGAGGCTAGTGGTGAGCAGGTGGCCTCAGTCTCAGCCCCCATGTCCTGACTTTAGGGGAAGTCCCTGCTCTGACAGCTGCTTGGGAGAGACAGACAAAGCTTCCCCAGGGGCCGGGCGCGGTGGCTCAAGCCTGTAATCCCA
This sequence comes from Saguinus oedipus, assembly GCA_031835075.1. NCBI lineage: Eukaryota > Metazoa > Chordata > Mammalia > Primates > Cebidae > Saguinus > Saguinus oedipus. The sequence continues at coordinate 41,271,975 of CM063187.1, read as the reverse complement.
GCACTTTGGGAGGCCGAGGTGGGTGGATCATGAGGTCAAGAGATCGAGACCATCCTGGTCAACAAGGTGAAACCCCGTCTCTACTAAAAATACAAAAATTAGCTGGGCATGGTGGTGCGGGCCTGTAGTCCCAGCTACTCAGGAGAGGCAGGAGAAATGCTTGAACCCGGAAGGTGGAGTTTGCGGTGAGCCAAGATCGCGCCATTGCACTCCAGCCTGGGTAACAAGAGCAAAACTCTGTCTCAAAAAAAAAATAAAAAGCTTCCCCAGGGCACTCTCCCTGCTCACCCTGCAGCAGCACCTTGGTATCCAAACTTCCCCCATAAGGACCAGAGAAGCAGGTGACCCAGGCCTGAGCCAGTTCAGGCTTTGTACACCCCCTGGAGTTGGGCCGTGCACAGCATGCTCAACAGCCCTCAGTGGTCCTCATACCCCTGGCTACATACAAGTCACGGTTATATCCACACGGATACAACATCCCATGTTTGGCCCAAAGGACGTTGTTTTCGTTTTGTTTTGTTTTGTTTGAGACAGTCTCGCTCTGCCGCCCAGGCTGGAGTGCAGTGGTGCAATCTTGGCTCACTGCAACCTCTGCCTCCTGGGTTCAAGCGATTCTTCTGCCTCAGTCTTCCAAATAGCTGGGACTACAGGTGTGAGCCACCACACCCAGCTAATTTTTGTATTTTTAGTAGAGACGGGGTTTATTGGCCAGGCTGGTCTCAAACTTCTGACCTCATGATCCGCCTGCCTTGTCCTCCCAAAGTGCTGGGATTACAGGTGTGAGCCACCACGTCTGGTCTTCTTGTAGTTTCTAAGTGTGGTGATTGTGTTTTCACCCTCATGTGACACGCGCCTCCCTCAAACCTTGTTATAGTGTCTGCCCATTACCTGTCTGAAATGAAATAAAAACAAACTCCGTGTTAATTTTGGAGTGATGGAAATATTTTGGAAGTAGATGGTGGTGGTTGCACAATATTGTGAATGAACTAGATGCCACTGATGTTCACTTTAAAATGGTTAAATTTGGCTGGGCATGGTGGCTCACGCCTATAATCCCAGCACTTTGGGAGGCCAAGCCAGATGGATCACCTGAGGTCAGGAGTTCGAGACCAGCCTGGCCAATATGGTGAAACCCCATCTCTTAAAAAAAAAATTAAAAAGTAAAAAAAATAAATAAATAAAATGAATAAATTTATGGCTTTCACCTCAATAAGTTAAAAAAAAGGAACTAGAATTTGGACACCTGAATTCAAACTGAACTTGTTTTCTTTCTTGTGAATATAAACACCTTCTCTATGGCCAGGCATGGTGGCTCATGTCTGTAATACCAACACTTTGGGACACTGAGGTGGGCAGATCACTGGAGGTCAGGAGTTCAAAACCAGCCTGGCCAACATGGTGAAACCCCATCTCTACTAAAAATACAAAATTAGCAGGGTGTGGTGGTGCGTGCCTATAATCCTAGCTACTTGGGAGGCTGAAGCAGGAGAATCGCTCGAACCCAGGAGGTGGAGACTGCAGTGAGCTGAAATCGTGCCATGGCACTCCAGCCTGGGCAACAACAGCACAACTCCATCTCAAAAAAGAAGTAGTTTGTGAAAATTGGCCAGGCATAGTGATCCCAGCCCTTTGGGAGGCCTAGATGGGAGGACTGCTTAAGGGCAGGAGTTTGAGACCAGCCCGGGCAACATGAGACCCCATCTCTACAAACAATTTTTTTAAATTAGCCAGGTGTGGTGGCACATGCCTGGAGTACCAGCTACTTGGGAGGCTGAGGCAGGAGGATCCATTTAAGCCCAGGAGTTGGAGGATGTCGTGAGCTATGATCGCACCAGTGCCCTCCAGCCTCGGTGACAGAGCAAGAGCCTATCTCTTGACAAAAAAACAAAAAAGAAGAAGTTTGTGGAAACTGAACAACGTCTGAATAGACTTGGCTCAGAACAGAGAAAGTTGGACAGACAGATGGTCCACAAACTGAACGAATTACACAGAAGCAGGAATTCAGAGCCAGAGGGGGTCAGGAGAATACTAATCCACATGGGATCCTCAGTAATTGTGAATAGGGCTTTCGATCTTTATGGGAGGAAGTTAAGGCAATCTTTTTTTTTTTTTTTTAAGACAGAGTCTTGCCCTACCACCCAGGCTGGAGTGCAGTGACATGATCTCGGCTCACTGCAACCTCTGCCTCCTAGGTTCAAGCGATTCTCCAGTGTCAACCTCCCAAGTAGCTGGGATTACAGGCACCTGCCACCATGCCTGGATAATTTTTGTATTTTAGTAGAGACAGGATTTCACCATGTTGCCCAGGCTGGTCTTGAACTCCTGACCTCAGGTGATCCGCCCACCTCAGCCTCCCAAAGTGCTGGGATTACAGGTGTGAACCATTGTGCCCAGCTGTGGGTACACTTCTTTTTTTTTTTTATTATATATATATATATATATATTTTTTTTTTTTCTTTCTTTTTTTTTTTTTTCTTTTTAAAAGATGGGGTTTCTCCATGATGGCCAGGCTGGTCTTGAACTCCTGACCTCAGATGATCCATGCACCTCGGCCTCCCAAAGTGCTAGGATTACAGGCGTGAGCCACCGTGCCCAGCCAACAGTTTGCTTTGCTTTCTTTTTTTTTTTTAAGGCGGTGTTTTGCCATGTCGGTCAGGCTGGTCTTGAACTTCCGACCTCAGGTGATCCGCCCGCCTTGGCCTCCAAAGTGCTTGGATTAGAGGTGTGAGCCACCAGGCATGAGCCACCAGGCGTGAGCCTGGCCTGGTGCACTTCTTAAAGCCAGTTCTCTGAGTAAATCAACCTAGTTTAGCATTCTGCCTGCAGCTGCACTAATTCCATAACGTTTCTGTCAAAGAAGCTGAAAGATCCTTACTTCAGACACTCCCTCCCCATTCTGGGATAATATAGGCTCTCAATGCCTAATAGGAAACCCTTGGGCAGAGACGTATATTGCAATGCAGAAGCTTCCAGAGTGTAGAAGGTAATGAATGGCACATACATACCATTGGTTATGGAAGCTATTAATTTTTTTTTTCTGAGACAGGGTCTTGATCTGTCTCCCAGGCTGGAGTGCAGTGGTGTGATCATAGCTCACTGCAGCCTCGAGGTCCCAGCCTCAAGCAATCCTCCTGCCTCAGCCTTCTAAGTAGCTGAGACTACAGACTGATGCCACCACCCCTGGCTAAGTTTTGGTAGAAATGGAGTCTCACTATGTTTTCCAGGCTGGTCTTGAACTCCTGTACTCAAGCGATTCTCCTACCTCAGCCTCCCAAAGTGCTGGGATTATAGGTGTGAGCAACTGCACCCAGCCAGAAACTAACTATATCATCCTCACAACAATTCTATGAATGAATATAAACATTACTCCCATGTTACAAATAGGAATCTGAGAACCGGCCAGGTCGTTGACCTGACCGGCCAGGTACAGGGTCAGGCAGCCAGGAGGTGGCAGAACCAAGATTTGAACCTAGGCCCTCTGGCTATAGAATCTTGTGTTTTTCTTCTTCATGCTACTGCCTCTCATGAGGACTGGTGTGTCTTTGGGGACCTCTTCTAGAGCCCCAGGCCCCCACTCTATTTCAGGGGCTGAGGCCCCGCCCCCTTCAAGAGGCCCCGCCCCATCCAGGAGGCCCCGCCCACCACCTGTCCTACACCACTCACCTCCACGACCGAGTGATCCTTGAAGCTGGTGTCAGTCATCAGGACGTACTTCTCATTGGGAATGCCACCCAGGATGAGCACAGGTGCCTGGTCCACAGTGTACCACAGGGGCCTTGATGAGATACCCACAAAGTGCTCAGGTGACAGGTTGTAGAGCTGCCAGGGAGGGACATCAATACTCCGGTCACTCGCCTGTGGCTTCATCACACGTAGGTCTAAGGCCTGACCTGGACCCACAAGACCCCACACGATTTGTCCTCCTCACTTCGCTGACCTCATTCCTTACCATTCTCCCCCTCGCTCGCTCTCTCCCGGCCACATGGCCTCTTCTCTGCTTCTCAGACCTCCCAGACACACGCCCACCTCAGGGCCTCTGCACTGCGTCCCTTGATGAAACGCTCTTGCCCTAGTATCCATGTGATTCTCTCCTGGGAGGCTTTACTCAGCCTTCTCAGCGAGGCCTTTCTTGACCATCCTATTAAATACTACACTCTCCTTCGGCACAGACCCAACTCCTGTTGCCCTGTTCCGTTTCTCCCCAGAGCACTTACCACCCTTTACCCTACTATGGAATTCACTTGATTTTCACATTTACCGGTTTACCATCTGTCTCTCCCACTAGAGTGTCAGCTCCAGGAGGGCAGAGATTTGGGTCTGTGTGTTCACTGCCGTGTCCCCATGATGCAACATCATGTGCTCAGTAAGTGACTGCATGAATGAATGGATGAATGCATCATGATTAAGAATATGGGTACAGGCCCGGCACGGTGGCTGGCACCTGTAATCCTAGCACTTTGGTGGTGGGCAGATCACTTAAGTCCCAGAGTTTGAGACCAGCCTGGGCAACATGGTGAAACTCTGCCTCTACTAAAAACACAAAAACTGAGGTGAGAGGATCACCTAAGCCTGACAAGGTCAAGGCTGCGGTGAGCGAAGATCGTCCCATGGCACTCCAGCCTGGGTGACAGAGTGAGACCTCCTCTCTATAAAAAACTTAAAAAATTATTAGCTGGGTGTGGTGTCGGTTACCTGTAACCCCAGCTACTTGGGAGGCTGAGGCAGGAGAATTGCTTGAACCCGGGAGGCAGAGGTTGCAGTGAGGCAAGATCATGTCACTGCACTCCAGCCTGGGCAACAGCAAGACTCTGTCTCAAAATTAAATAAATAATTTAAAAATTAGCTGGATATGGTGGTACATGCCTGTGGTCCCAGCTGCTCGGGAGGCTGAGACAGGAGGATCGCTTGAGCCTGGGAGGTCAAGGCTGCGGTGAGCCATGATTGCACCACTGCACTCCAGCCTGGATGACAGAGCAAGATCCTGTCTCAAAAAAAAAAAAAAAAAAAAAAATTCACACCTGTAGTGTCAGCACTTTGGAAGGCTGAGGCCAGTGAATCACTTGATGTCAGGAGTTTGAGACATCCTGACATAACAACATATGGCCAACATAACATAGCCTGGTCTCTACTAAAAATGCAAAAATGAGCCAGGCATGGTGGCTCGTGCCTGTAATACCTGCTACTAGGGAGGCTGAGGCAGTTTTCTCCTCTTCTTTACAATGGAGTATGTGAGAGTACGTCCCCTCAAAGGGTCACTGGGGAGGTCACCGGGACCTTCACCTGGGGCCTGGCATGAAGTTGGATCTGCCACTTGTCTGGGAAGTAACCAGGGCGTCAGCCCAAGACCCGGACCATTGTGTTTTTCCCCTGCGCAGACTCCCTCACCTCCTCTCCCACAGTGTACACGATGCTGTCCTCTTCGTCTCTCTTCAGGAAGCCGTTGATGTTCATAAAGAAGCTAGCAGCAGGTGCAGGACAGCCACAGGTGAGGTTCCAGTGTCAGGAGCTCCACAGCTTATGGCTGCCTCTCCTCTCCCCATTCTCTGTCTTTGGTCTCCCACTGGCTCCTCTGGGGACCCTGGGGTGAGGAATTCCCCCAGAGTCTGCCCTGGCCCCACGCTTGGGAAAGGGTACCCTTTATCTTGAATGAAGGTCCCCAGGCCATTGCTGCTGATGTCCACTTGCATGATCACGCTGCCATTCTTGATGGGCATGGGTGTGTACCAGCTCATGCTACACACTTCCTCTGCTACGCATTCCTCTGAAACTGAAATTGCTGGGGCCTCTCAATGGCCAGTTCCAGGCCCCAGACCACTCTGGGATCTCCCCACAACTCCCATTTCCACCTCCATGTCATGGGTCCCACTGGGGCCTCTGTGTGGCCCCATGTAGGCCATGGAAGGTGCTAAACTCCCTTCCATACCCTCGTCAGATCATGGCCCCACGGAGGTCTCCAGCAACCCCCACACCCCTGCCAGGCTGCAACCCCTCCCACCTTCCCCAGGCCCACCTTGGCTGCGGAAGGGGGCAGCCTCCATCTGGATCTGCAGCTGCTCTATCTTCCAGCGGTAAAAATTGACTGGGGACTGGAAGGTGACCAGCACCAGGGGCTTTAGCCCCGTCAGGTGGCCCATGCGCACCAGGTCCTGAGAGAGCTGAGGGCGAGATGGCCCCACAAGTGTGTCCTTATGGTGGCCTGTGCGTCCCCTTGTCTTGAGCCCACCTTGAGCAGCCTGTCTCCCAGGCTGGCCAGGGCAGCACACTGTCCACCATGTGATGGTCAGAAGGCGTGGTCTAAGTCTGGGGCTTGGATGGGGGATGGGCCAGCACAAGAGAGGGGCAGAGAGGTAAGGGGCTGTGGAGGGAGTTGGAGGCCTTCCTGGAGGAGGTGACACCAGAGCCAGTGTCTACAGACAGAATGTGCATGTAGAGAATACATAGGGAAGGGTAGCATAGGATGAGCAAAACTGTGCAGTGGGGAGGGATACTGGGAAGGGGGAGGGGTGCTGGGAAGGGGGAGAGGTGCTGGGAAGTGGGAGGCATGCTGGAAAGTGGGGGTGCTGGGAAGGGGAGGGGTGCTGGGAAGTGGGGGTGCTGGGAAGGGGGAGGGATGTGGCACCTAGGATGCTGCTTTCCATCCAGGGATACCCAGTTCCATGCTTTAAAAAATAAAAAATTAGAGAAATGAGTACTCACTACATTGCCTAGGTTGGTCTTAAAGTCCTGGTCTCAAGTGATCTGCCCTCCTCGGCCTCCCAAAGTGCTGGGATTACAGGCATGAGCCACTATATCCAGCCTCTTTTTCCTTCTTTGAAAATGTGTTGGCCGGGCGCGGTGGCTCAAGCCTGTAATCCCAGCACTTTGGGAGGCCGAGGCGGGTGGATCACGAGGTCAAGAGATCGAGACCATCCTGGTCAACATGGTGAAACCCCGTCTCTACTAAAAATACAAAAAATTAGCTGGGCATGGTGGCGAGTGCCTGTAATCCCAGCTACTCAGGAGGCTGAGGCAGGAGAATTGCCTGAATCCAGGAGGCGGAGGTTGCGGTGAGCCGAGATTGCGCCATTGCACTCCAGCCTGGGTAACAAGCGGGAAACTCCGTCTCAAAAAAAAAAAAAAAAAAAAAAAAAAAAAAAAGAAAATGTGTGTGTGTGTGTGTGTGTGTGTGTAAATTTCCTTGATGATTTAGAAGGACTATCTTCAAACCAATACAAATATTTCATACATAATACCTGGCCATTTTCTAACCAATTGAGTACAATTCACCAAGAAATACATTACATTTGAATAGTCAAGACATTACATAATGAATTAGGACATAATTAAAATTTGTTTGAAATATTTCTTTGAGGGAGAAGATACCATACTTCTACCAATGAAGAGAAACATTTGTACAGTCTAGAGGTCTTTTATTTTTTTAGCACCTATCATGCCATGGATTCACAGGGAATAGGTTCCAGCAGCTCAGTCCTTCCCACTGGTTCTCATAAAGAGTGCTTCTCTGGGTGGAGCAGGCTTGCACTTCAGTTGAACCCAGGTAACTTTTTTTTTTGAGATGGAGCCTTGCTCCACTGCCCAGACTGGAGTGCAATGGCGTGATCTTGGCTCACTGCAACCTCCACCTCCTGGGTTCAAGTGATTTGCAATTCTCTCCTTCCTTGGCCTCCGGAGTAGCTGGGATTACAGGCGTGAGCCACCATGCCTGGCCTTATTTATTTATTTAAATTGTTTATTTTTTACATGGGCCAGGGTCTTGCTGTATTGGCCAGGTTGGTCTTGAACTCTTGGCTTCAAGCAATCCTCCAGCCTTACCCTCCTAAAGTACTAGGATTACAGGTGTAAGCAACTGCACCTGGCCTTGTTTTTTTTTGTTGTTTTATTTTGTTTTTTGGGGTTTTTTTAGAGATGAAGTCTTGCTCTGTTGCCCAGGCTGGAGTGCAGTGGTGCCATCACAGCTCACTGTGACCTCCACCTCTTCAGACTTCAGCAATCCTCTTGCCACAGCCTCCCAGGTAGCTGGGACTACAGGTACCACTACCACGCCTGGCTAATTTGTTTATTTTTTTGTAGAGACAGGGTCTCCCTGTGTTGCCCAGGCTGGTCTTGAACTCTTGGGCTCAAGCAATCTTCTCTCCCTTGCCTCCCACAGTGCTGGGACTATAGGCAGGAGCCACGACACCTAGCGCCAGGCTCCTTTCAATCCTGTCCATTCTACCTGTCCCTAGCCCTGCCTCTGAGTTCCCATTCCAGAGGAGGAGCTGCTGGTGGGACAGAGACCTCCTCCCTGTGAGGAGGACAGCGGCAGCTAACACCCTGGTCCTGTGCCCCGTCATCTCCTGCCTGGGCAATGCAGCAGCCTCCTCCTTGTCACCCTGCTCCTGCCCTGCCCTCCACACAACAGGAGGGAGCTGGTGAAGACCAGAATCAGATCATGTCCCTCCTCTGCACAGGGTCTTCTCAGGCTGTGTCTCACTCAGAGTAAAAGCCAAGTTCTCACCATGGCCCATCAAGCCCAAAAGGCCTTTCCCCATCACCTCCCTGACCTCTGTCTCCAATACTCTCTCCCACTGACTCTGCTCCAGCCACACAGCCCTCTTCACAGTTTCTCAGACCTGCTGCCCTCTTTCCTACCCCTGGGCCACTGTGCAGGCTGTTCCCTTGGCCTGGAATGCTTTGCCTGGCTCTCCTCACAGTCACCACTTTTCATCATTTGAGTCTCTGCTCAAGCCTCTTCAGAGTGACCTTCTTCAACCTCCTCCACTAAAACTGTGTCCCCTTCTTTCTAACATATCACCTCATTTTATTCTTTGCATTTACTAATATTACTCTCAGAAATTCTTTTATGCCAGCCTCAGGCAACATAGTAAGACCCTGTCTCTACAAAAAAATTAAAAGTCCACTGGTGTGATGGCTCAAGCCTGTAATCCCTGCTATTTGGGAGGCTGAGCCAAGAGGATCACTTGAGCCCAGGAGGTTGAGGCTACAGTGAGCTATGATTGAGCCGCTGCACTCCAGCCTAGGCAACAGAGCAAGACCCTGTCTCTAAAAAAATAAAATCATTATGTAATATAGCTAGCCTAGAGTTAGAACCTGTACACTGCCATTTTATAAAGGACAAAACTGTTTCCATTCTCCTCACAATGAATGCTAACCTTGGCCTCTGTAAAACTGCTAAAATGCCAAAAGGTAAAGCTGCATACTTTCTCTTATCTGTAACTGCCAGAACTGCTGGCCCTTGATCACCGGTAATGGCTAGAGTAAGCACCCCCGGATAATTCCATTCTGGCGCCAAGTAACCCCTACCCAGACGATGTGTAAGCAAATGGTTATCTTAACTTCTATAAATCTCTTAAGTGTCAAGCAATCCCCTAGCCCTCGGAATGTCCGGAGCCCATCACCCTCCTCTCTACTCAGGAGGTGATTTACAGCCCCCGGAAATGTCTGAAGACTTTCATCCCATCTCTGCTCCTCACCCCCACTCCCTAAGTGGTTTTGTGGGTATAAAAAGGTCTTGTCACTCTTCTTTCAGGGCCACAGGTTGGAGAGACGTGAGTCCTCCGTGGTCGCCGGCAATAAATCCTGCAATTTGGCATACTTTTGTCTTGGTGTTGACTTTCTATGCTCAGTCCAATACAACAATTATTCCATTTTTAATGCATTTACTTGCTGATTATCTGCTTCTAGGGTCAACTGAATCCACAAGAAAAACCTGACCATTTTATTCACCATTGTATCACCTGCAATGAAAGGGGGGCCTGATTCATAGTGGGTGTTGAGTGAACAGAAAAAGGTATTATTCCCACATGGAGCCTTTTCTATGAGCAAAGTACTGAGCATGCTTCACACATATTTAATCACTGTATGACTGTTATCATACCCTTGTTAATGATAAGGAAGCTTTGGTACAGACAGGTTAAGTAACCTGCTTGAGAACACACAGCTCTTAGGTGCCTGGCTTCAGAGCACAAACAATTAACTACAGACAAAACAATCTAGAAAAAGTGGAACAAAGGGGGAGAACTCATTTGAAAACTTACTACAAAGGTACAGTAATTAAGACTGTGTAGGACGGGCACAGTGTCTCATGCCTGGAATCCCAGCACTTTGGACGGCCGAGGAGGGCAGATCACCTGAGGTTAGGAGATCGAGAACAGCCTGGCCAACATGATGAAACCCCGTTTTTACTAAAATACAAAAATTAGCCAGGCGTGGTGGTGCGCGCCTGTAATCCCTGCTACTCAGGAGGCTGAGGCAGGAAAATTGCTTGAACCCAGGAGGTGGAGGTTGCAGTGAGCCAAGATTACTCCACTGCACTCCAGCCCAGGCAGCAGAACGAGACTCCATCTCAGAAAAAAAAAAAAAGAACAATCTCAGCAAATGGTACTGGGACAACTGGATATACACATGTAAAAGCTTGAACTCCTACCTCACGCCATATATAAAAATTAACTCAAAATGGATTAAAGATCTAAATGTAAGAGCTAAAACTAAAAATCCCTTAGAAGAAAATATGAGTAAGTCTTCATGATATTTAGTTAGGCAAGGACTTTGTAGATGACACAAAAAGCACAAGCAAAAAAAAAAGAAAAGAAAAAAATTGATAAATTGGGCTTCATCAAAATTTAAAACTTTTCTGCTACTTCATGGTGGGTGGATTACATCTCACTAAACATAAACCTTGTGCTTTAAAGATACCATCAAGAAATGAAAAGACTAAAAGGCCATGTTGTAATAAAAAAGAAAGAAAGAAATGAAAAGACAACTCACAGAGTATAACAAAAATATTTACAAGTCATTTATCTGAGAAGGAACTAGTTAAAATATATAAAGAACTTTTATAACAATATATAAATAACTTTTAAAAAATAAAGAAAGAATTTTCACAACAATAAAACAGCCCAGTTGAAAAACAAACCAAAGATCTGAATAGACATTTCTTTTTTTTTTTGAGACTGAGTCTTGCTCTATCGCCAGGCTGGAGTACAGTCATGATCTTAGCTCACTGCAACCGCTGCCTCCTGGGTTCAAGCAATTCTCCTGCCTCAGCCTGCCAAGTAGTTGGGATTACAGTCACATGCCACCATGCCCAGGAGCTGATTTCTGTTTTTTGTTTTTTTTTTTTTGAGATGAAGTTACACTCTGCCGCCCAGGCTCGAGTGCAGTGCCATGATCTCAGCTCACCGCAACCTCTGCTTCCTGAGTTCAGGCAATTCTTCTGCCTCAGCCTCCCGAGTAGAGGGGACTACAGGTACGTGCCACCACACCCAGCTAATTTTTTAGTGTTTTTAGTAGAGATGGGGTTTCACCATCTTGGCCAGACTGGTCTCGAACTCCTGACCTCATGATCTGCCCGCCTTGGCCTCCCAAAGTGCTGGGATTACAGGCATGAGCCACTGTGCCCGGCCAATTTTTGTATTTTTAGTAGAGACAGGGTTTTACCATTTTGGTCAGGGTGATCTTGAACTACTGACCTTATGATCCGCCCACCTCAGCCTCCCAAAGTGCTGGGATTACAGACGTTAGCCACCGCGCGGTCAACATTTCTTTTCTTTTTTCTTTCCTTTTTTGAGACGGAGTCTTGCTCTGTCACCAGGCTGGAGCATGGTAGCACAATCTCGGCTCATTGCAACCTCTGCCTCCCGGGTTCAAGTGATTCTTCCACCTCAGCCTCCCAAGTAGCTGGGACTACAGGCACATGCCACCAAGCCCAGCTAATTTTTATGTTTTTAGTAGAGATGGGGTTTCACCATGTTAGCTAGGATGGTCTCAATCTCTTGACCTTGTGATCCCCTTGCCTTGGCCTCCCAAAGTGCTGTGATTACAGGCACGAGCCACCATGACTGACCTTTTTTTTTTTTTTTTTTTTTTTTTTTTTAAAGAGTGGGCACCGGGTGCAGTGGCTCACTCCTGTCATCCCAGCACTCTGGGAGGCCGAGGTGGGTGAATCACCTGAGGTCAGGAGTTTGAAACCAGCCTGGGCAACATGGTGAAACATCGTCTCTAAGAAAAATACAAAAAATTAGCCCAGCATGGTGGTGTGTACCTCTAATCCCAGCAACTCAAGAGTCTGAGGCAGGAGAATTGCTTGAACCTAGGAAGCGGAGACTGCAGTGAGCCGAGATCGCACCACTGCACTCCTGCCTGAGCAACAGAGTGAGACTCCATCTCAAAAATTTATTAATTAATTAAAATAAAAATAATGACAAGGTCTGTCTCTGTCACCCAGGCTGGAGTGCAGTAGCATGATCACAGTGCCCTGCAGCCTCAACCTTTTGGGCTAAATATGATGCTCTACCCTTAGCACTTCTACAGGTGTGAGCCATGCCCAGCCAAATTCACCTAGGCTAGTCTTGAACTTCTGAATGCAAGCGATTCTTCCATGGTGGTGTGGTGGTGCACAACTAGTCCTAGCTTTTCAAGAGGCTGATGAAGAAGGTTTACTTGATCCCAGGAGGTCAAGGCTACAATGAGCCATGATTTCACCATTGCACTCCACCCTGGGTAAGAGTGAGACCCTGCCTCAAAAAATAATAATAATGGTGAATGTTATGGTGTGTGAATTATATATATGATAAAGTCCTACTCATAGCTTTAAAAACATGGAAGAAAAAAGCTTACTTGAGCATCAGCTAGGTGCCTGATGGGTTACTGAGAACAGTACATAGATAGCCTTCTTGAATTCTTAAAGCCCCCAGGGCTGAATTTTGCTACCACTATTAAAATGTTAAGAGATGGGGCTGGACGAGGTGGCTCATGCCTGTAATCCCAGCACTGTGGGAGGCCGAGGCAGGTGGATCACATGCGATCAGGAGTTTGGGACCATCCTGGGCAACGTGGTGAAACCCCGTTTCTACTAAAAATACAAAAATTAACCAGGCACGTTGGTGCACACCTGTATTCTCAGCTACTCCCGAGGCCGAGGCAGGAGAATTGCTTGAACCCCGGAGACAGAGCTTGCAGTGAGTCAAGATCGTGCCACTGCACTCCAGCCTGGGCAATATAGTGAGACTCTGTCTCCAAAAATAAAGAAATAAAATAAAAAAAATTAAAAAGTTTAGTCAAAGATGACTGCCAAAAAGAAGGAAAATTAAAAAAAAGAGAGATGGGGAAACCGAGGCTCACAGAATGAACCTATCCCTTCTGCACCCACTCACCTTTTGGTTGCAGAGGTAGCTGATCTTCAGGTAGTAAGGGAAGCCCAGGTATTCCTGCAAAGAGAGGTTAGGCCGCATGTCCAGAGTTGAGTGGAGTGGGGGTTCAAGATCCCTGTGGTTCGCTTGACCCTGGTTCTCTCACCTCTTTCGGGTCAATAGGTGAGTCCACTAGCGTCTGAAACACCTTGCCCACTGTGTCCATTGGCACTTGCTCAAAGAAGCGGTCTTCCACGCCATCCTCGCCTACCATGTGAAACTCGTTCAGGACAACATGCCAGGTGCATTCCTGGAAATCCTTGAGCGCCCACAGCGTCCGCGACGTCAGCAGCACTGCCAGCAGGGCCCACAGCACCTGCAGGACTCGGACTTTGGGCCACGCAGGACCAGCAGGGAACATGGCTGAGTCGCACAATAACGTGGTTAGAACCTGGAGAATGCAGGCCTCAACACCCACGCGCAGGCCAGCTCTCTGGACCCCACTTCTAAGATTCCACCTCCCCTCTGCGCCTGGTAGAGCCCCTGCCTGCTCCTAGCCACGCCCCGGCTCTTGCTCCGGGCCCCGCCCCTGAACGTACTTCTAGCCCCGCCCCTGCTCTTGTTCCTGGCTCCCCCTCTGCACTTGCTCCTAGTCCCACCCCTACTCTTGCTCCTGGCCCTGCTGCTGACTCTCGTTGGTATCGCGCCTCTGCCATTGCTTGGGGCCCCAGCCCTACTAATGTTTCTGACCACAGCCCTGCTCCTGTGCCTCGTTCCGCCTTGCCTCCATGTCTCTTCCTTTAACTTTGTCCCCACCTTGCTCCTTGCTCTGCACCCTCTCTGTATTCCACTTTTGCTCTTCACCTGGTCTCGGTTTCTATTTGTCGCTTTGACAGTCCCACTCTTGTGTTCCCCCCTCCTGCTCCTGCCTGCAATCGCACCCGTGTACTTCCACCCACCTCCGCACTTCTCTCGGTATTGCCCCTTTCTCCTCGCCCGGGGTCTGCCCAGGGGCTGGGGACTATACCTAGTCTCGCCCCTCTCCGGGCCCCGCCCCTTCTCTGGCTCCCCGCCCGGCCCAAGTTTCGTGCTCCAGGCTTGCTCCTCGCTCTGCTTCCGCTCCTGGCCCCGCCCTTGCTCCTCCACCTGGACCTTGTGAACCCGTCCCTTCCCCGGGTCCTCGGCGATTGGTTCATCCCGCGCCGGTCCCTCGCCCCGTCCCGCCTCCTGGCCCCGCCCCTCCTTCTCGCCCCGCCCTTTGTCGATGGAGACTGTCTCTTCACTTCGGGATTTTTCGTCGCCCTTCGCTCTCTCCTCGCACCTTCTCCTTCCACGCCGGCACCACCTTCTGGTCGGCACCTTCTCGAGTCTCACATTCCCCTCGTACCGCGACACTTTGCCCCACTTCTCACCCTTTCTTCCCATGCCATTAACACCTGCCTCCTATATCCCGCCTCTCCTACCGCGCCCCCCCTTCACCCTTCGCGTCTGGCTCTCCCCTTCCCTCTGCCAGTTCCCACGACTCTCCCCTCTTTTCCCTGCTTCTCCCGTTCTCCCCTTCCCTCTTCCCCTCCCCTCCCTTTCCTAGCCCCTCCCCGTCCCTGGCATCCCCCCGCCCTGGGATGGCACCGCTCTTTCTCCCCGGCCCTGTGGTACCGGTCACTTGGTTAAAACCAGTCAACGGTCTCGGCAGCAACAGTCCCGTTCCTTTTGCCCGGTCTCAAAATGGCCGCCCACACTTCCACAGCCTACTTCCGCTTTTGCTAAGGCACGCCCGCCTCGCACGCTGTCTCCTAGGTAACGTGTAACCCTAAGGCACTGAGGGCCGGGGGCGGTCTCAGCACTCAGAGCGCGGCGCCTGTTCGGCAGAGGGTGCTGGAGACAACGTTTGTGTCAGGAAGGCCTTCAAGGAGTTCCTATTGGTTGTTCCAGCAGCAGGCACCGTCCCTACTTGTCCTTCTACCCAAAAATTCTTTTTTTTTTTTTGAGACAGAATTTTGCTCTTTCGCTCAGGCTGCAGTGACGTGACGCGATCTCGTCTCACTGCAACCTCCGCCCCCCGGGTTCAAGCGATTCTCCTCCTCAGCCTCCCGAGTAGTTGGGATTATAGGCGCCAGCCACCACGCCTGGCTAATTTTTTTTTTTTTCTTTTTTTAAATTTTTTGTTTTTTATAGAGATGGGGTTTCACCATATTGGTCAGGCTGGTCCCGAACTCCTGACCTCAGGTGATCCACCCGCCTCGGCCTCCCAAAGTGCTGGGATTACAGGCGTGAGCCACCGCTCCCGGCCCAAATTTTTTTTTTTTTTTTTTTTGTATTTTTAATAGAGATGGGCTTTCGCCATGTTGGCTAAGCTGGTCTCAAACTTCTGACCTCAGGCGATCCACCGCCTCGGCTTCCCAAAGCTCTGGGATCACAGGCCTGAGCCACCACACCCCGCCCTACCCAAAAATTGTACTCCTCAAAATAGTGTGGTCTCCTAGAGGCCTTATGAGAATGAATTGGCAGCTTAGCACTGTCCTCTAAACAGGACAAGGGCAGCCGTCGCACTTGGTGCTGGGAAATGTGCCTGGCTCAAGTGTAAAATATTCATTAAGTTAATTTTCATTTGCATTCTGGTACCTTACAGGTAAGGATTCAGGCCATGACTTTTTGATGAACTGCAAACCAGACGTTGAACTCGGTGGTTTTCAAACTTAAGCATGCATTAGACTCACCTAAAGGGCTGGGTAAGCCACGTTGGTGGGCACCACATCCCGAGTTTTTGTTTTTGTTTTAAAGATAGAGTCTCTGGCTGGGCATAGTGGCTCATGCCTATAATCCCAGCACTTTGGGAGGCTGAGTTGGGCGGATCACTTGAGGTCACTGTGTTGGTGAAAAAAGCAAGGTACAGAAGTAAGAATAATAGAAAAGTGATATTAAAATATTAATATTTATAATTGGTACAGAAAAACAAAGTACAGAAGCGAGAATCATAATTAGCCAACATTTTATTGAGTGCTACACACTGCTTGCTCTAAGGGCTTTACAGGTATGAAGTTGCTGACTTCTCAAGTCCTTGAGGTAGACGCTGTTACCATCCCATTGTACAGACTAGCAAACTGAGGCACAGGAAGGTGAAATCACTTGCCCAGAGCCACTTAGCTTGGGAGTGACAGAGTTCAGATTTATACCCAGGAACTCTGCCTCTAGAGTCTGTAATCATAACCACCTCACCATATTAGGTGCCACTTGTATATAGAAATAAATGACACACACCTGTGTGGTTGATACATACATGGAATGTGCCTGGAAGGAGACCCAAGACATCCATCCATGGTCTGAGGGTAAGAGAAAGACTTACGTTCCACCATGTACTTTTATACCTGTTGAATTTTTTAGCACATGCTTTTTTTTTTTCCCTGAGACAGGGTCTTGCTCTGTAGCATAGGCTGGAGTGCAATGGTGTGATCATGGCTTACTGCAGCCTTAACCTCCTAGGCTCAAGTAATCCTCCTGCCTCAGCCTCCTGAGTAACTGAGACTACAGGTGTGCGCCACCACACCCAGCTCATTTTTAACATTTTTTTGTAGAGGAGTCTTGCTATGTTAACATGTCCAGGCTGGTCTCCAACTGCTGGGCTCAAGCAATCCTCCTGCCTCAGCCTCCCAAAGTGTTGGGATTACAGGCATGAACCACTGCTCCTGGCCTTTTTAATGTCTTGAACTGAAAAGGACTTTTTTTCCTAGAGGTATTTGAAAGGAGAAACTGAGAAATAAATGCCAGATCCCACAGGCATCTAGCTGCCCCGAGCTGGCTTTAGTTCAAAGTCAAAATGGAGCCAAGGAGGTTGGGAGGCTGAGAAAGGGCTAGACAATGGGTATATCTGAGCTCCCGCAGGAAAAGATGCCCAACCAAAACCTTGCTTGAATCTTGGTGTTGCAGTTTCTGTGTGACCTTGGGCGAGTATTTAATGTCTCTGGACCTCCTTTCCTCATCTGTAAAATGTAGAGAATGTATTGAGGACTTAGAATCGTGCCTGGCACATAGTATATCCAATATAAGTATTCTTTCTTTTTCTTTTTTTGAGACAGGGTCTTGCTCTGTCACCCAGGCTGGAGTACAGTGGTGCAGTCACAGCTCACTGCAGCCTGGACTTCCTGGGCTCAAGTGATTCTCCCCCTTCAGCCTCCTGAGTAGCTGGGACCACAGGTGCACACCATCATGCCCAGCTAAATTTTGTATTTTACATTGCTCAGGCTGGTCTCGAACTCCTAGGCTCAAGCAATCCTCCTGCCTTATTTATTTTGAAACAGAGTGTCTGACTCACCCAGGCTGGAGTATAGTAGTGTGATCTTGGCTCACTGCAGCCTCCATCTCCCAGGTTCAAGGAATTCTCTGCCCCAGCCTCCCAAGTAGCTGGGTCTACAGGCATGTGCCACAACACCTGGCTAATTTTTGTATTTTTATTTTATTTTATTTTTATTTATTTATTTATTTATTTTTTGAGACGGAGTTTCGCTCTTGTTACCCAGGCTGGAGTGCAATGGCTCAATCTCGGCTCACCACAACCTCCGCCTCCTGGGTTCAGGCAATTCTCCTGCCTCAGCCTCCCGAGTAGCTGGGATTACAGGCACACACCACCATGCCCAGCTAATTTTTTTGTATTTTTAGTAGAGACGGGGTTTCTACTAAAGACCATGTTGACCAGGATGGTCTCGATCTCTTGACCTCGTGATCCACCTGATCTCTTGACCTCATGATCCACCTGCCTCAGCCTCCCAAAGTGCTGGGATTACAGGCGTGAGCTACCGCGCCCAGCTAATTTTTGTATTTTTAGATGGGGTTTCATCATGTTAGCCAGGCTGGTCTCGAACTCCTGACCTCAGGTGATCCACCCACCTCAGCCTCCCAAAGTGCTGGGATTATAGGCATGAGCCCAGGTCCGCCCCCCTATGACCTCCTGATACCTCCCTTGGTGTCCCTTTTGCCCCTCACACCCACCATATTTTAAACCAGCCTCAATGACTGCTAAAACCTGCTCTTTCTCCCAAGTCCCCATCACAGGGATAATTGGCCACTCCAAAGGTCTTTTCCTGGCCACATCCCTCCAGTCTGAAGCTTGTGGCCTGTCCACTTGGCTCCTGAGTGTCCCCACACCCGCCTTCCACGGCTCAGCCCAGGCCCATCGTCTACCTCTTGGTTCCTGCCCCAGCCTCCGCCAGGCACCCAGCCTCAGTCTCCCTCTCTGTGCCACCTCTACACAGCAACTAGGGGGATCATCCTAAAACCCAAACCTAACCATGACCCTGTCCTATTCTAAACCCTTCCATGGCTCTCTAGGGCCCTCAGGAAAGATACTAGGTTCCCATGCTTATCATTTGTGGACACTAAGGGGTGCTCACACCCACCCCTATGCCCTTCTTCCCCCTTTCCCTCCATACTCCGGTCACAGTAAACTGCTTCTCGGAAGCTGGTGGCCAGCATGCTTTCCATCTACAGGCCTTTGCACACAGCTCCTCCCACCCGGCATGCCTCTCCATGCCTCTCCTACTTGTCTACTGTTGGGACCCGGCTCAAATGGCCCATCCCTTTTTTCAATTTTTATGTTTGTAGAGATGGGGTCTAGCTATGTTGGCTAGGCTGGTCTCAAACTCCTGGCCTCAAGCGATCTTCCCACCGTGGCCCTCCCAAGGTGCTGGGATTACAGGCATTAGGCACTGCACCTGTCCTCTTTCTTTCTTTTTTAAGAGACAGGGTATCGCTCTGTCCCCGAGGCTGGAGTGCAACAGTGCCATCATAGCTCATTGCAGCCTGAAACTCCTGGGCCCTAGTGATCCTTCCACCTCAGCCTCTGGAGTAGCTGGGATCACAGGTGTGTACCATCACATCCAGCTAATTTTTAGATTTCATCGTTGTTGAGATAAGTTCTCATTCTGTTGCCCAGGCTGGTCTCAAACTCCTGGCCTCAAGTGATCCTCCTTTCTCAGCCTTCCAAAATGCTGGGCATGCAGGCATGAGCCGCCACACTCAGCCTGAAATCATCTTTTGAAGTCATATTATGATGATCACCATTTCACAGAGAAGGAAAGAAAAGCAGAGAGGTAGAGTGACTGCCCAAGGACACAGGCCAGACTCCAATGTGTTGGGATTTGAGCTCAAGCAGGCTGACTCCAGGGCACAACATACGAAAGGGGACAGCTCTTACAATGGTGTCATGGCTAAAGGCAGCACTTCCCACACCATTCAGAGCTGGGATGGGGTCCTGTGTCAGTTTCCTCCCTTCCAGGCTGCTGAGGAAGATTCTGCCTATACCACCACAGCTCCCTCCATGGGTCCTGCTCCCTGGAGAGGCCTGAGAAAAATGAGTCAGGTCCGACTTCTTCCTACTTCTCGTATTTCAGGTATTAGTTCAACCGTCACTTCCTCCAGGAAGTCCTCCCTGACCTTCTAGGCTCGATTGGGCCTAGTTTCTGTGCTTCTCAGACTTTAGCCCTGACCACTCTGGCTGTGCTTTCATCATCTCACCTCCATTAAATCCTGCCCATTTGGGGCCATCACTGTCTGGGGACAGGTCTGTCCCCCTCACTGGACTGCGAGCCCCATGAGAGCAGGTCCCCACCCCCAACTATGTCTCCAGCACTGTCTAGCACAGGGCCAGCACACAGGAGGGGTTCAGGGATGAGTTCATCTATTCTTCCCGTTCGTCAGCTGAGGAAATTAAGGCTCAGAGAGGGGCAGTCACTCATCCAGGATGTAGTGACAGATCTGGCGCCTGAAGTGAGGTCCGAGCCCAGAGCCTAGTAGAATTGGCAATTGATGAGTAACTAATTGAGAGACACAGATGGAACGTGGAAGAGAGTGAGAAACAGACAGCAAGAGGGAAAGACAGACAGCGAGAACACCAGAGAGGCACAGTCTAAGGAGGATGAGAGGAAGGACGAAGAGCACGGTCACGTCGGTGCCCAGAGGAGCCCAGGACACAGGCACAGGGAGTGCCGCCCCACATCACAGCCGAATGCTGGGAAACAAAGGAGAGACGGTGGGCGGCAAGGCCTTGGGATCACCTGCGTGTGCTCGTGGACATTCCCGTACAGCCAGCTCTGGTCACCAGGGCCCCTCAGTTCCAGGCCAGGCACACCCAAGCCTGGCAGAGCCTGCCGCAGCTACCTGGGGATGGAGGCATAGTCGGTGTGGGAGCTGGCAGAGAGTTGCTGGTGTGACTCCGGCTGGGGGCCCAGGATGTCCACCCGATCGTCTTCATCCTCACTGAAGTTGGCGGGGCATGGAGCAGGCAGCAGGATGAGTTCCGTGAGGCCGTGGAGGTCGGACACGTGGCGGAAGGTCTGCAGCACCAGCACCACGGCCACCAGGCCCAGGAAGAGGTAGACTGCAGAGGTGGAGGAGGGGTGGTGGTCACCCTGTGGCTCAGGTCTTCCTGCCGGGGCTACGGTTCTACTGGACCCCCCAGGGTGGAGTTGGATCCCTTTAGGAAGTCCCAGAGTAAGCTGGGCGTGGTGGCTCATGCCTGTAATCCCAGCATTTTGGGGGGCTGAGGTGGGCAGATCACCTGAGGTCAGGAGTTCGAGACCAGCCTGGCCAACATGGAGAAACCCCGTCTCTACTAAAAATACGAAATTAGCTGGGCATGGTGGTACACACCTGTAATCCCAGCTACTTGGAAAATCACTTGAACCCAGGAGGTGGAGATTGCAGTGAGCCAAGATCGCACCATTGCACTCCAGACTGGGAAACAAGAGCAAAACTCCCTCTCAAAAAAAAAAAAAGGAAGTCCCAGACTGGGACTATGCGCTTTTAACTCCCCCAGGGACAGGGCTAGGTCCTCCTCAAAGCCCCACCCTCAGCCACCCAGCTCACCTGTGACCAGCACCTTGTAGAGGGCCCGGTAGGGCTGGCCGGGGGCCTCTCCAGGCACGTAGTCACCCAGGCCGATGGTGGATAGAGAGATGAAGCAGAAGTAGAAGGCATCCAGGAAACTCCAGGCCTCCTCGAGGTGGGCGAAGATCACTGCAGGCACCAGAAAGCAGATGGTGACCACGACCCCCAGCAGGGCCACCAAGTGCCAGCGGGCTGCTCGCCAGGGGTCCCAGCCCCAGCGCATGCTCAGCCAAGACAGGGGCGCATGAGTCAGCAGCAGGGACAAGCGCTGGGCCGAGGCGGTCAGCAGCAGCATGGTGGTCGGGACGCCCAGGAGCGCGAAGGCGATGGAGAAGGCCTTGCCCGCATCAGTCAGTGGCGTCGTGTACCCATAGCCTAGGGGAGTCAAGGGAGTGAAGGGGAAATCATTTTAGAGGTGGGGTCTCACTCCATCACCCAGGCAGGAGTGCAGTGGCTATTCACAGGCGTGATCCCACTACTGATCAGCATGGGAGTTTTGACCTGCTCCGTTTCCGACCTGGGTCGGTTCACCCCTCCTTAGGCAACATGGTGGTTCCTGGCTCCTGGGAGGTCACCATATTGATGCCGAACTTAGTGCAGACACCCGATGGGCATAGCGCCCTACAGCCCAGAACTCCTGGGCTCAAGCGATCCTCCCACCTCAGCCAAGTGTGGCTCTGTGACTAATCTCTGGCTAAGGAGGTATTCATGAGAGTCAAGTGGCCGGGCGCAGTGGCTCACCCTGTAATCTCAGCACTCTGGGAGGCCGAGGCCGGGCGCGGTGGCTCACCCCTGTAATCTCAGCACTCTGGGAGGCCGAGGCCGGGCGCGGTGGCTCACCCTGTAATCTCAGCACTCTGGGAGGCCGAGGCCGGGCGCGGTGGCTCACCCCTGTAATCTCAGCACTCTGGGATGCCAAGGTGAGTGGATCAGGAGGTCAGGAGATTGAGACCATCCTGGCCAACATAGTGAAACCCCATCTCTACTAAAAATATGAAAAAATTAGCTGGGTGTGGTGGTGCGCACCTGTAATCCCAGCTACTCAGGAGGCTGAGGCAGGAGAATCACTTGAACCTGGGAGGTGGAGGTTGCAGTGAGCTGAGATCAGGCCACTGCACTCCAGCCTGGCAACGGAGCGAGACTCCATCTCAAAAAAAAAGAGTCAAGCAACTTCCAGGAAGGGTGCTTAAGGAGGGGGAGATGCCAGTCTCCCGTCTTCCTTTCCTCCCTCCTCTTTCTGGCCGCAGTACAGCCGAACTTAGTGCAGATTAGGTGATCTTGGGAATGGAAGCTGTACAGAGGAGTTATACTGAGAACCAGCTCGGTCGGGAGACCCCCCGCCCAGGCGGGCTGAAGGTACTAAGAGGCAGACACCCAGATAGTACAACAGAGTGGATCTATCTGGGGACCAACAGCCTGAGAGCCTGCGGGGCTGACAGATCTCCAGACTGAAGGCCGGGAGCAGAGATTCATCCACGTATTTATTTGCTCTTTGACAGATGATTCTTTTTATTACACAGGTGTTCTATGTATACACAACTCAGGAATACACCAGGTAGGCAGCTGTTACTCTCCTACCAGTAATTACAAACTTAAAAATGTCTTCCACAAGAGAACCATGGGGCGGAGTAAACTTAACACTCCTCAACAGAGTGAGGAGCACTAGGGTTCTGCTGAGGAGCCTAGGTCTCGGACTGTGCCGTGCCACCTGGACTGACTACCTGGAATGTGAACAAGAAATAAACTCCTGTCTTATTTAAGCAACTATAATTTGAGGTGTATCACTTATGACTACAACCCTCATTAATACAAGGGTTTTTGATGGGGAAACGCCAGCAGCCTGGCAGGTTTGCAAATGACATGAAATCCTTTTAAATAGGGTGGGTGAGGTGGCTCATTCCTGTAATCCTAGCACTTTGGGAGGCCGAGGTGGGAGGATTGCTTGGGCTCAGGAGTTCAACGCCAGCCTGGGCAACATAGCAAGACCCCATCTCTATAAAAAAAAGTTTTTAAGGGAAGTATTTATAAATAAACAAATCATAGAGTTTGAAAAGCATGGGGCCTGTGAGCCTCAACTACTATTTCAAAGAGCTGAGTCCAAAACCATGTTTTGCCATCTACTCCCTGCATGACTTTGGCCAAATGACTCCTCCCCTCTGAGCCTCAGTTCCCTACTCTGCAAAAATGGGCTGGTAAACAATCCCTTCCTGGCTGGGCAAGGTGGCTCACACCTGCAATCCGAGCACTTTGGGAAGCCAAGGCAAGAGAACCACTTGCACCTAGGAGGAGTTCAAGACCAGCCTGGGCAACAGAGGGAGCCCACTTGCCTTTCTACAAAAAATAAAAAATAAAAAAATCGGCCAGGCGCAGTGGCTCACTCCTGTTATCCCAGCACTTTGGGAGGCTGAGGTGAGCAGATCACCTGAGGTTGGTAATTTGAGACCAGCCTGACCAACATGGTGAAACCCCATCTCTACTAAAAATACAAAATTAGCCAGGCATGGTAGTGCATGCCTGTAATCTCAGCTACTTCGGAGGCTGAGGCAGGAAAATCGCTTGAACCCGAGAGACAGAGGTTGCAGTGGGCCGGGATTGTGCCACTGGGCACAAGAACAAAACTCTGTCTCTAATAAATAAATAAGCTGGGTGCAGTGGCGTGCACCTGTGGTTCCAACTACTCGGGAGGATGAGGTGGGAAGATCACTTAAGCCCAGGAGGTCGAGACTACAGTGAGCTATGACTGACTGCATCGTGGCACTCTAGCCTGGGTGACAGAGCGAGACCCTGTCTCAAAAAAAGCAACAAACAATCCCTTCCTCAAATGTGGTAGTAATCCTACCAGGCTGGGATAGGGCATAGTGCCTGGCAAGAGTGTGGGAAGAGTTACAAGGATTGTAATGCTCCCTTCCTCCCTCCGATTCCCAGTTCTGGGTAGGACTACCCGCTTCCTCCTGCCTCAAGTGCAGCAAGGCTGCCCGGATCAATTCCAGGGCCAAGACTTGGGCCTATGACCAAACGAGGGGCATTGTGGGAAGAGGGCTCTCTGAATCATGTTTAATTGGTTTTCTCCAGATGCATTCAAGGCTCCACCCATAATGAAAACACTCAACATTAACTCAATAAACATCACTTATTACCAGCGCTTCACACAGACAGACTCCCTCCACGACCACACTTCAGCCTGACTCCTGAGTCCCATTCTTAAGTAGGCCTAGTTTTAGCAGGAATCCTACAAGTCGCCCGCCCCGATATCTGATCAAATTACTCATCCACTTTTTTTTTTTTTTTTGGTTTGGTTTTCTTTTTTTTTTGAGACGGAGTTTCACTCTTGTTACCCAGGCTGGAATGCAATGGCGTGATCTCGGCTCACCGCAACCTCCGCCTCCTGGGTTCAGGCAATTCTCCTGCCTCAGCCTCCTGAGTAGCTGGGATTACAGGCACATGCCACCATGCCCAGCTAATTTTTTTGTATCTTTAGTAGAGACGGGGTTTCACCATGTTGACCAGGATGGTCTCGATCTCTTGACCTCGTGATCCACCCGCCTCGGCCTCCCAAAGTGCTGGGATTACAGGCTTGAGCCACTGCACCAAGCCTGGTTTTCATTTTTTTAAGAGAGCCTTGCTCTAATGCCCAGTCTGGACTGCAGTGGCAAGATCTCAGCTCACTGCAACCTCCACCTCCTAGGTCAAGCAATTCTCCTGCCTCAGCCTCCTATGTACCTGGGATTACAAGCACGCACCACCACGCCCAGCTAATTTTTGTATTTTCAGTAGAGACGGGGGTTTTGCCATGTTGGCCAGGATGGTCTCGAACTCCTAACCTCAGGAGATCCACCTGCCTTGGCCTCCCAAAGTGCTGGGATTACAGGCATGAGCCACCTTACCCAGCCTATTTGTTTTTTGAGATGGAGTTTTGTTCTGTTGCCCAGGCTGGAGTGCAGTGGTACGATCTCAGCTCACTGCAACTTTTGCCTCCCAGGTTCAAGTGATTCTCCTGTCCCAGCCTCCCAAGTAGCTGGAATTACAGGTGCCTGCCACAATGCTCAGCTGATTTTTGTATTTTTAGTAAAGATGGGGTTTCATCATGTTGGCCAGGCGCGTCTCGAACTCCTAACCTCAGGTGATCTGCCCACCTCGGCCTCCCAAAGTGCTGGGATTGCAGGTGTGAGGCAATGCGCCTGGCCTTCATCCACCCCTCTTGATATCTAAGTTCTTGGCCAGTCTTTAGCAAGAATCTCCCTACCGAATATCTCTGCTCTTACTATTCTTCCATCCACCGACTCCCTTATTCTACTTGTTAGCCATAAATCTCCAGCTGTCTTTGCTACATTCAGAGTTGAGTTCTGTCTCTCTGCCCTGCCATGGTCTCTCTACCACAATAACTTTCCATTTTTAACAAGTGTTAAGACTATTGTTTTTCTTTTACAACACACACAGCAAGCTTCTTCTAAGTAGTGCGGTGTGTTGGCTAACAGTATCAGACTCTAGAGCCTGATGGCCTTGACTAAATCTCCACTCTATGCCATCTTTGCTGTGTGACCTTGGGAAAGTTACCCAACTTCTCTGGGCCTCAGTTTCCATTGCTAAAAACACAGAGCCGATGAAGGCGCCGGCCTCACAAGGCTGTTGTGATGATTGAGTTAAAGCAGGCATTGGTGGTGGGGCACGGTGGCTCATGTCTGTAATCCCAGCACTTTGGGAGGCTGAGGCAGGCATATCATAAGGTCAGGAAATCGAGACCATTATGGCTAACATAATGAAATGCTGTCTCTACTGAAAGTACAAAAGTTAGCTGGGTGTGGTGGCACGTGGGTAATCCCAGCCACCAGGGAGGCTGAGGCAGGAAAATCACTTGAACCAGGGAGGCAGAGGTTGCAGTGAGCCGAGTTCATGTTGCACTCCAGCCTGGGCCGCAGAGTGAGACTCTATCTCAAAAAAAAGAAAAAGCATGCATTGGCAAGTCTTCTGTCAGACTATTGCTATTACAGAGAAGTGGGGAGTGTTATTATCTCCATTCTACGATGGGGGAGGACACTGAGGCCTGGCAATGAGCCGCAGCTGAGCAGGGATGCTGCCAGGCTGTGTTTGATGTGTGTCTGGCTTCCCTCAACTGCCCTACCAGGGATGACTTCTTAGAAGCCAGGATCTGGGAAGAGGCAGGAAGCGCACACATGACCGAGGGAAGCCCAGAAGCAGGTCGGGCCGCCCTGGCAGCATGGGCAAGCCCCAGCGGAGGTCAGCTAATGAGAAGTCACCCAGCTCTGCAGCCGGGGAGCACAGGCAAAAGCTGCTGGCCAGGGGGAGGAGTTAGGAGTCTGGGCTAACCCTGCGCCAGCCTCCTCTCCCCCGCAAATCCCCAACAAAGAAAGAGGAAGTCTGGGGGCCGAGAAGGGGCTGGCAACAAAGAGATTCCCCAAGTCTGGCTCAGGCCCCCTCCGTGGTGGGTCCTTTTGACACATCCCTAGTTGGGGCTGCCGAATTGGGTGTCCCGGGTCTAGAGGGAACAGGTGGTGTCCCTGTTGGGAGGAAAACCCTGCACTGAGCGTGACCCCATACAGGGGAGATGTCAAGATGGGGTGGGGTACCTAGGGATGGGTTTTGTGTCTGGGGTCAGAGTGGCCTACTGGGGCGTATGGGGCCAGGAGAGGGATGGGGGTCTGCAGCAAGGCCTAGGTCCAGAGGGGCAGTAGTCCTGGATGGGGGAGCCAGGTCCTCATTGAGGAATCTCTGCCAGGAGAGAGGTCTTTGGTGAGAGCACCCTGAGAGGTTTGGAGATTCAGGGTCCTTGCTGGGGCACCAGGGTCAGGAGGAGGTTGAGATGGGCTTTCTCCAGGGGTTTTCTCAGAAGGACATATCTGGGGAGTCAGGAAATATTGCAAGGGTGGCAGGTGCAGCCTAGAGATAAGGGCAGGGGCCCTGGCATGGTTGAGGTCTGGGTCCAGAGGGGGCAAGGATCTCCCTTGAAGGGCGGAGGGTCCTGGGTCTTTGCTGGATGGCTCCGAGGACAGTCCTAGGCTTAGACGGGACTGGATAGACCCAGGTCACCATGGGGATTAAGACCAATGAATGGAGTTCCAGTGCAGTGGCTCATGCCCATAATCCCAGCACTTTGGAGGGGGAGGGAAGCAGATCACCTGAGGTCAGGGGTTTGAGACCAGCCTGGCCAACATGGTGAAACCACATCTCTACTAAAAATACAAAAATTAGCCAAGCTTGGTGGCACGTGCCTGTAATCTCAGCTACTCAGGATGCCGAGGCATGAGAAAACTCGAACCCGGGAGATGGAGGCTGCAGTGAGCTGAGATCGTGCCACTGCACTCCAGCCTGGGCGACAGAGTGAGCCCTGTCTCAGAAAAGGAAAAGAAAAAAGACTGAGGACCGGGGTCCCAGCTACTCTCTGCAAAGGTACTCTCAGGGGAGCTGCCCGTTTCCTGCTTAGGAGGAAGAGCTTGGATCCGGCTCCCCGAGCGGGGCGGATATCATGAGCGTGGGTCCCGGGTCCTCACCGGGGGGTTTTCAGGGGATCCGAGGCCCAGAGGGGGTTGGGGTAAGGGTATTCGTGAGGACTCCGGGGACTCCAAGGGGCAGGGGTGAAGTGGGGATCCGGGGTCCTCGTCGCCTTGCGGGGCGGCGCTTACGTACCCACGGTGGTGACCAGCGTGCTGGCGAAGAAGAGAGCAGAGGCGAAGTCCCAGGCGGGGTCCGAGGCGTTGGCGGGTCCCGAAGCGTTGGCGAGCACGACGCGCCCCAGCCGTCCGGCCGCCATCACCCGCTCCACGAAGGCGTCCAGGGCCGGGGCCGCCACACAAGGACTGCGCTGCAGCAGCTGCGCCCGCAGCGTCCCCAGCTCGGCTCGCAGCCGGGCTTCGTGCGGCCCCTCCAGCCGCGCTACCAGCAGCGCGCCCAGCACCAGGTACGCGGTGTACGCGGCCAGGGCGCCCGCCAGGAGCGCACCCCTCCGCATGGCGCCCGCCGGGACCCCGCGAGCCCGGGGTGGCCCCGCTGACGTGGCCCCCGCCTCCGGACTGTCTGGCACCTAGTTTAAGTTCCGGGAGTGCTAGTGGCGCGGCCGCAGATGCCCCAAGAGGAAGAGGAAAAAGGGGCGGCGGGGGCGGCGACGGAGGAACGCCCCGCCTCCGGGAAACTGAGGCACGCCCAACCGCCAGGTGTTAGTTCAGAGAGGGTGGAGCCCAGTGCTCCCAGACCCGGGAGACCAACGGGTTGGAAAGGGTGGAGGTAGTCCTCTCTTCCCCTCATTCCTTCCTTCTCGTCCTCCTGGAAGGCTGGTTCCCTATGTTAGAGGAATCTGAACCTTCCTCTGTTAGCAGGCCGAGGAGTCGCCCCACATCGCACACAGCAACTAAGGTTGTGCACTGCATCAGAGCGCGCGGCTGACGGACCAAGGGGCAAACTGCAATCCAATTCCCTCTCCATTCGCCAAGTCTGTGCCTTGAAGTGGGAACAGCGGACACCGAAGGGTCTGTCCCCTGTGCCCACGTGGACAGAGTGGGGATCCTGAGCTACTCACTAAATCTTTGTTCAATGCTCACTTTGTGTCGACCCCTCACTGGATGTTCCTGGCGACGCAGTAATGATGAGACTGTCCTGTGCCATGCATTCATGGGGCTCCAGTCTAACGGGGAGGCTGAAACAATAGAGTGACCCATGCCTGTTGTCCCAGCTACTCGGGAGGCTGAGGTCAGAGGACTGCTTGAGCCCAGGAGTTCGAGGTTGCGGTGAGCTATGCCTGGAAGAAAGCATGAGACCCCCCATCTCTAAAAACAAGAAAAAAGCCAGCCCAGAGTGGTCGGGCTGTGATGAAGGAAGCACGGTGATCAAGGCTGGAATGAGGGAGCCCTAGAGGGCTCTGGAAGTCCAGAGGAGGGGCCCAACCCTGCCTAGGGAGGTCGAGGGCCTCCTGAAGAAGGGGCTAGCTGAGCTGAAGCATGAAGAATGAATGGAAACAAGCCTGGCAGAATCATGAATAACTGCCTTTATGTAAGAGGATGTTTTTCCTTCTGTGTCTCCTGTACGTCTCTCCACTTCTGCCTCCAGCCGGAACTCAGGGCCTTCCTGGCAACCTTCTGGAGGGCAGCCAGAGTCCTGACCACATCTGACTGCTGGGGCTTGGGGCTCAGCTCAGACATGCCCCAGCTGGTTCTATTAAAAAGTTGGCAGATCACGGAGAAGAGCCCAACTTGGGGCTGGCAATCCAGAAGCCGAGACACTTGATGATAAGACCAGCAACACAGCAGGTGCCGGTGATGGAATGCTTACATTCTGCCAGGCTCTGTGGACACCTGAAAACTGGCACTGAATTCTCAATCCCCCCATATAATTCCCACTCAGATGAAAGTTTAGGCTTAAAAATGAAGTAGTTGGGCCAGGTGCAGTGGCTCACACCTGTAGTCCCAGCACTTTGGGAGGCCGAGGCGGGTGGATCACGAGCTCAAGAGATCGAGACCATCCTGGTCAACAAGGTGAAACCCCGTCTCTACTAAAAATACAAAAATTAGCTGGGCATGGTGGTGCGTGCCTGTAGTCCCAGCTACTCGGGAAGCTGAGGCAGAAGAATTGCTTGAACCCAGGAGACGGAGGTTGCGGTGAGCCGATATCGTGCCATTGCACTCCAGTCTGGGTAACAACAGCGAAACTCCATCTCAAAAAAAAAAAAAAAAAAAATGAAGTAGTTGTGGCCAGGTGCGGTGGCTCACGCCTGTAATCCCAGCACTTTGGGAGGCCGAGGCAGGCAGATTATGAGGTCAAGAGTTTGAGACCATCCTGGCCAACATGGTGAAACCCATCTCTACTAAGAATACAAAAATTAGCTGGAGTGGTGGCACGCCTGTAGTCCCAGCTACTTGGGGTGCTGAGGCAGGACAACTGCTTGAACCTGGGAGGCAGAGGCTGCAGTGAGCCGAGATCACGCCACTGTACTCCAGCCTAGCGACAGAGAGAGACTCCTTCTCAAAAAAAAAAAAAAAAAAAATGAAGTAGTTGTTTAAGACCAGTTTGAGCAACATTGCAAAACCCCATCTCTAGAAAAAATACAAAAATTAGCCAAGTGTGGTGGCGTGCGCCTGTAGTCCCAGCTTCTCGGGAAGCTGAGGCGGGATGATTGCTTGAGCCCAGGAATTAGAGGCTGCAATGAGCTATGATCCCACAACTGCACTCCGGCATGGGTGACAGAGACCCTGCCCCCCCCCAAATAAAAAGTAGTAGTCACACAGCTGGTAAGGGATGAACATAAGGCCAGCAGGAAGCCCAAGAACTTGCTTTTTTTTTTGAGACAGAGTCTCTCTTTCTCACCCAGGCTGGAGTCCAATGGCACAGCTCACTGCAACCTCTGCCTCCTGGGTTCAAGTGATTCTCCTGCCTCAGCCTCCTGAGGAGCTGGAATTACAGACGTCTGCTACAACACCCAGCTAATTTTTGTATTTTAAGCAGAGATAGGGTTTCACCATGTTGGTCAGGCTGGTCTGGAACTCCTGATCTCAGATGATCTGCCCGCCTTGGCCTCCCAAAGTGCTGGGATTACAGGTGTGAGCTGCTGCACCTGGCAGTACTTGCTTTATTAATATAAATAAATAAATAATAAGGCTGGGCGCAGTGGCTCACGCCTGTAATCTCAGCACTTTGGGAGGCTGAGGCAGGTGGATCACTAAGCCCAGGAGTTCAAGGTCAGCCTGTGGAACACGGCAAGACCCTATCTCTAAAAAAAAAATACAAAAATTAGCCAAGTGCGGTGGCACGTGCTTGTAGTGCCAGCTACTCCAGAGGCCGAGGTGGGAGGATCACTTGAGCCTGGGAAATCAAGGCTGCAGCAAGCCATGATCCTGCCACTGCACTCCAGCCTGGGTGACAGAGCAAGACCCTGTCTCAAAAATTAAGAAATAATAGGACCAGGCACGGTAGCTCATGCCTGTAATTCCAACACTTTGCAGGGCAGGTGGATCAACTGAGGTTAGGAGTTCAGGACCAGCCTGGCCAACATGGAGAAACCCCCATCTCTACTAAAAATACAAAAATTAGCTGGGCATGGTGTCACGTGCCTGTAATCCCACCTACTTGGGAGGCTGAGGCAGGAGAATCGCTTGAACCTGGAAGGCGGAGGTTACAATGAGCTGAGTTCACGCTGCTGCACTCCAGCCTGGGCGACAGAGCAAGACTTCATCACCCCCTCCCCCTGAAAAAAGCAATAAGAAAAAATTTAAAAGGCCGGGTGCAATGGCTCACGCCTGTAATCCCAGCACTTTGGGAGGCTGAGACATGCAGATCACAAGGTCAAGAGATCAAGACCATCCTGGCCAACATGGTGAAACCCCATCTCTACTAAAAATACAAACATTAGCTGGGCGTGGTGGTGCACACCTGAACTCCCAGCTGCTCAGGAGGCTGAGGCAGGAGAATCGCTTGAACCTCAGAGGTGGAGGTTGCAGTGAGCCGAGATCACTCCACTCCACTCCAGCCTGATGACAGAGAGAGACTCTGTCTCAAAAAAAAAAAAAAAAAAAAGGAAAAGAAAAAGAAAAAATATATTCACAGAATAGATGTATCTAAAGCAACTACAGCAATAGAGAGGGCTGAGGATGAGGAGAAAATGGTGTTGGAGCCCAGGAGATAGAGGCTAAATCAGAGGTGAAGAAGAATGAGGGCATTTCACTCACAGAAAAGAACCACAACAGAGACAGGACTCATCACTGAGAATCCAGGAGCAGCCCTTAAAGTCCCCCAAAAAGACAATGTCTCAGAGGAGGAAGGGGAAGCCACAGCGATAGGGTCACTTGCTGACATCCTTCCGGATGTGCTATCGCTGCGCAGAAGTCACTTCCACCACTATGTTTTCCTGAGATAAGTCGAGGAGGCTGAGAGGGAGAGAAAGGGGAAGACTGAGGGGCAGAGAGAGGAGAGGCGAAGGGCGCTTGGTCCGCAGCGCTCTTCACGTGCAGGTGCGCCTGTGTGCTGTGAGCTGCTGGGGGTGTAGAATGCCTTTGGTGGACAGAGGGAACCAGTTTGCAACGTAAGAACATTTTTATGAAGTTCTGGGAAACTGCCTTAAGATCTCTTCCAAGAGAGACACCTGGTTCTTCTCACCTAACTTGTTGGGTTTCCTTTTCTCTAAATATTCACTTTAAGTCTGGACACTGTGGCTCATGTCTGTAATCCTAACACTTTAGGAGGCTGAGGCCGGACGATGGCTTGAGCCCAGCAATTCGAGACCAGCCTGGGCAACATAACAAGATCCTGTTTTGACAAAAAAAGAAAAAAAAAATTAAAATTAGCTGAGCATGGTGGTGCATGCCTGTGGTCCCAGCTGCTGGCGAGGCAGGAGGATCACTTAAGCCCAGGGGGTCCAAGGTAGCCTAGGAAACAGAGCAAGACCCTATCTCAAAACAAATAAATGTGCACTTTAATACATAAGGGCTGTCATACAATTGTATAAGCCCCCACAACTCCAGCTAGCCCCTCAGGAGAACAAATGTTTATCTTCCCTTGCTCCAAAGCCTTCTCTGGCTCTCTAGTGCTCTCAGCAACCCAAATTGAACACCTGTCTGTAGAGAACTCCATTTTCCATCAAACTTTTTGCTCAATATTTACATTAAAAAAATGTTTTGTAGTGGCCAGGCATGGTGGCTGACACCTGTAATCCCAGCACTTTGGGAGGCCGAGGCAGGCGGAACACCTGAGGTCGGGAGTTTGAGACTAGCCTGACCAACATGGAGAAACCCTGTCTTTATTTAAAAAAAAAAAAAAAGAAAGAAAAGAAAAAAAAATGTTTTGTAGTGATGGGGATCTCGCTATGGTGCCCAGGCTGGTCTCAAACTCCTAGGCTCAAGTGATCCTCGGCCTTCCAAAGTGCTGGGATTACAGGCATAAGCCACCATGCCTGGCTAAATTAAAAAAAAAAAAAAAAAATTAGGTGCCGGGCACAGTGGCTCAGGCCTGTAATTCCAGCATTCTGGGAGGCCGAGGCAGGCAGATCAACTGAGGTCGGGAGTTCAAGACCAGCCTGGCCAACATGGAGAAACCCCCGTCTCTGGAAAAAAAAAAAGAGAGAGAGATCAAGACCATCTGGCCGGGCGCCGTGGCTCACGCCTGTCATCCTAGCACTTTGGGAGGCCGAGGTGGGTGGATCACCTGAGGTCAAGAGTTCAAGACCAGCCTGGCCATCATGGTGAAACCCCATCTTAAAAAAAAAAAAAGACCATCCTGGCCAAGAAGGTGAAACCTCATCTCTACTAAAAATACAAAACTTAGCTGGGCGTGGTGGCGCGCACCTGTAGTTCCAGCTACTTGGGAGGCTGAGAGAGGAGTCTCGCTTGAACCCGGGAGGCAAAGGTTGCAGTGAGCTGAGAGCGCACCACTACACTCCAGCCAGGCAACAGAGCGAGACTCCGTCTCAAAAAAAAAAAAAAAATTGTAGGGATGGGGCGAGGAGAGCTCACTATGTTGCCCAGGCTGGTCTCGAACCCCTGGGCTCAAGCAATCCTCCCGTCTCGGCCTCCCAAAGTGCTGGGATTACGGGCGTGACCCCCGCACCGGGTATACACTAATTTTCTAACGTGGCAGACACCCGCCTCCTCCTGGGATTCTTCCCGGCCCCGCCTTCCTGCCACTCAGGCCCCGACTCGCTTTACGACACGAGCCCAATCTCCGCCTCTTACGTAAGGCACCGCCCACTCGCCTAGGCCTCCGTGAGAGGCGTGGCCTTCCCGCAATCCTGACACCCATTGGCTGTGGCTTCGCCGGCGGAGTACGGGTACGGGAGCCGGGCGGGCACGTTCCGAACCGTAGCTGAGGCGGTGGCCGCTAAGGATGCACCCGGCAGGGTTGGCGGCGGCGGCGGCGGGGACGCCCCGGCTGCGTAAGTGGCGTACGTGGCCGGCGGAGGAGATCAGGAGGGCGGGTGGGCGGGGGCGTGGCGGGACGGCCGCGGCGGTTGGCTAGGGCACTGCAGGTCGGAGGTCACGAGATCAAGGATCTGGAACCCCAAGGTGTACGCAGCGGTGGGATGCCAGGTCCGGGTAGGGGGCGCCTTGGGGGCCGATTCTTTAGGAAATTCCTTTAGAAGAAAACAACCTGTGACAGGAAAAAGTGCGATATGCAGAGAAATGCAACTTCCATTCATTTGCAGTTAGCGATCCGCCCTCCCCTGCTCCCCACCTTTCCGTGGCTTCCCAATGCCCGCCTGCTGCCGCCCACACTCTTAGGGCAGCTTCTTGGCCCCCTGTGAGCGCAGAGGGCCATGCCCACCGCTCATTTAAGAAGCGAACCTCTATTTATTGTGCTGGTAGGCCCTTTTCCTGTCTCTGAATTTGTTTACGCTCTTCATGTCCGTAAGTGTGCTGTGTGTTTCATTTATTCATTCAGCCTAACTTGCTTCAACTCCCATGTGCCAGGCCCTGCGCTGGAATATGGGTATGGGTACAGTAGTAACCAACATAGCCCTGGTCCTTGCAATCTTACAGCTCAGAGTTTGGAGGGAAGAGAGATGCTTAACGATGAGGAAACTAGTCAACAAGTTAATTGTGGGGGCCGGGCGCACTGGCTCACGCCTGTAATCCCAACACTTTGGGAGGCCGAAGCGGGCGGATCTCTTGAGGCCAGGAGTTCGAGACCACCCGGGCAACATGGTGACACCCCGTGTCTACTAAAAATACAAAATTAGCCGGGTGTGGCGGCGGGCACCTGTAATCCCAGCTACACGGGAGGCTGAGGCAGAAGAATCGCTTTAACCCGGAAGGCAGAGGTTGCAGTAAGCCGAGATGGCGGTCATTACACTCCAGCCTGGGCAACAGAGTGAGATTCCATCTCAAAACAAACAAACAAACAAAAAAAGCCGGGCACGGTGGTGCGTGCCTGTAGTCCCAGCTACTCTGGAGGCTAATGCTGGAGGATTGCTTGAGCCCAGGAGTTTTGGGCTGTAGTGCGCTATGCCCATCGTGTGTCCGCAGTAAGTTCGGCATCAATATGGTGACCTCCCGGGAAGAGGGGACCACCAGGTTACCTAAGGAGGGGTGAACCAGCCCAGGTTGGAAACGGTGCAGGTCAAAACTCCTCTGCTGATGAGTAGGGGGATCATGCCTGTGAATAGCCACTGCACTCCAGCCTGGGCAACATAGTGAGACCCTCTCTCTGAAAACAAAATTAAATTTAAAATTTTTTCAAAAAAGATAATTGGGGGATTAGTAAAGGCTGTAAAGGGAAGGATCCAGGATGTGACTGGGGGTTGGGGAGGCCTCTCTGTAAAGCAAGAAGGTGTGCTGTGCTGTTCCTCCCTTCAGCCACTACTCCATGCCTGGCTGGCCCTGTTGTGGTGATGTGGGGGCTACAGCAGTGCCTAGACAGCCCCTGTCCCTGTCCTCATGGAGCTGCCAGGACCGAAAACAGCAGCAGGCTCCAGTGGTGGAGCTGCTGTGAGAGTGGCCCAGGCAGAGGGGTCGGGGCTGGGATGAGGGAGGCCCAGGCAGAGGGGTCGTGGCTGGGATGAGGGAGGCCCAGGCAGAGGGGTCGGGGTGGGATGAGGGAGGCCCAGGCAGAGGGGTTGGGGCTGGGATGAGGGAGGCCCAGGCAGAGGGTTTGGGGTTCAGATGGGGGTGCCCAGGCAGAGGGGTCAGGAATAGGATGGAGATGTTGTGGGAGCCAAGGAGGCATGTGACCCAGCCTAGGGTGTCAGTGAAGCTTCTGATGATGAAGAGTTACCGAGGAGATTTGTGGTGGGAGAGAAAAGCAAGCTGGGTGCAGTGACTTACACCTGTGATCCCAGCATTTTGGGATGTCAAGGTGGACGATCACTTGGGGCCAGGAGTTCAAGACCAGCGTGGGTAACATAGTGAAATCCCATCTCTACTAAAAATACAAAAAATGAGCTGGGTGTGGTGGCATGCGCCTGTATTCCCAGCTACTTGGGAGGCTGAGGCTTTAGAATCACTTGAACCTGGGAGACAGGTTGCAGTGAGCCAAGATCGCGCCAGCCTGGGTGAAGAACAAGACTTTGTCTCTAAAAAGGGTGATCCGCCTGTCTCAGCCTCCCAAAGTGCTGGGGTTACACGTGTGAGCCACCATGCCCAGCCAACCAGCCTGGCCAACATAGTGAAGCCCTGTCTCTAGTAAAAAGACAAAAAATTAGCCAGGCGTGATAGCACGCGCCAGTAATCCCAGCTTCTGGGGTGGCTGAGGCATTCAAGGTTGCAATGAGCTGTGATCACACCACTGCACTCCAGCCTGGGCAAACAGTGAGACTCTGTCTCAAAAGGCAAAAATAAAAAGAGCACTCTGGCTGTCCATTGGAGAGGTTGGTGGCAGTGAGAATGGACAGAAGGACCAGGTAGCAAACAGGTCAGGTGTGAGTTGGCGGTCTGAGATGGGAGGGTGATGTTGAGACATGGTGAGTGAGAACCACGACTGGTTGATTGGATGTCAGACAGAAGTGGAATCAGGGTTAGGGCCCTGGGGTAAGCCAGAGGGAGTGCCAGGCAGTGGCCAGACCTGCATCTGGAGCCAGGAGACTAGTGGTGCCTAGAGACAGCCCAGAAGCTAAATGCACACTGTGGCTGGGAGATCAGGGGTGTGGGTGTGGTGGCCCTGGGTGAGAGACAGGACAAGGGCAAGGGTGGAAAATGAAGTCACACATTTTAGGAAGCTAGGAATGCATGGTTGAATGGGAAGGAGCCATCGAGAGACCATCAGCTCCATGAAGGCAGGAATTTTGGGTTTTGTTTTGTTTTGTTTTATTTGAGATGGAATCCTGCTCTGTCACCTAGGCTGGAGTGCAATGGCATGATCTCAGCTCACTGCAACCTCTGCCTCCTGAGTTCAAGCAATTCTCCTGCCTCAGCCTCCTGAGTAGCTGGGATTACAAGCATATCCCACCACGCCCAGCTAATTTTTGTATTTTTAGTAGAGACAGGGCTTCACCATGTTGGTCAGGCTGGTCTTGAACTCCTGACCTCAGGCGATCCACCTGCCTCGGACTCCCATAGTGCTGGGATTACAGGCGTGAGCTACCGCGCCTGGCCAAGTTTAGGGTTTTTATTCATTGCTGTATCCACCATGCCCATGGCAGAGCCTAACACAGAGGGAGCTGCTCAGTAGATGCCTGTGGAGTCAGACAGGTAAGAAGAGAAAGTGCTCCATAAGCATCCTGGACTCAGAAAGTTGGAGGTTGGCATTCGGGACACTGGTACCAAATGCTGCTGAGGGCTTGAGTCAGACGAGTGTAGCGGGGGGCACTTAGGAGGCCTGGTGGGAGCAAAGCCCTGAATGCCAAGAGCTGAGGGACTGACAGGGAGGGTGGAAGGGCTCACACCAAAGCTTTCAGGAAGCTAGCCCTTCTAGCTAGAAGTGGGAGAGAGAAAGAGGCTGGGCCCAGTGGCTCACACCCGTAATCCCAGCACTTTGGGAGGCCGAGACAGGCAGATCACTTGAGGCCAGGAGTTCAAGACCAGCCTGGCCAACATGGCGAAACCCTGTCTACTAAAAATACAAAAATTGGCTGGATGGGGTTGAGGGGACGCCTGTGATCCCAGCTACTTGGGAGGCTGAGGCAGGAAAATCACTTGAACCTGGGAGGCGGAGGCTGCAGTGAGCCAAGATCATGCCACTGCACTCCAGCCTGGGAGACAAGAGTGAGACTCTGTCCAAAAAAAAAAAGGTAGTAGGGGAGAGAAAAGGGAAGTGGGGCTTGCGGAGAGGCTGCGGCCGGTGCAGCTTGGGGAGATCTGGGTCTGTCTTCAGGCTACAAATAATTGAGAGGACTTCTCCGTCTTAGTACACAGCGCTCCCACCTGCCCCATTACTCAAACCAGAATCTGTGGAGACAGCGTTGGTTCCTCCTTTTTTTTTTTTTGAGACGGAGTCCCATTCTGTCTCCCAGGCTGGAGTGCAGTGGTGTGATCTTGGCTCACTGCATCCTCTGCCTCCTGGGTTCAAGTGATTTTCCTGCCTCAGCCTCCCCAGTAGCTGGGATTACAGGCACATGCCACCATGCCCGGGTAATTTTTTTGTATTTTTAGTAGAGACAAGGTTTCACCATGTTGACCAGGCTGGTCTCGAACTCCTGACTTCAAGTGATCCATCCGCCTAGGTCTCCCAAGGTTCTGGGATTACAGGTGTAAGTCCCTGCGTCCAGCCTCCTCCCACTTCTTCACACACTTCCACTGAGCACACCTCCAGAAAGTCCTGTCCCTCCTACCTCTGAAACTGATCCAGAAATAACCCATTCCCCTTTTACAACCCAGTTCTGTCTGCCATGGTCTCCCACCTGGACCGTCCCAGCAGCCTC
The DNA here is from genome assembly GCA_031835075.1 of Saguinus oedipus. Classification (NCBI taxonomy): domain Eukaryota; kingdom Metazoa; phylum Chordata; class Mammalia; order Primates; family Cebidae; genus Saguinus; species Saguinus oedipus. Next base: position 41,233,683 of record CM063187.1, on the reverse strand, counting down.
CTCTCTCCCTTCCCTGCCCACCCTTCATCTGTTCCCCACATGAGGCCACAGGGACCTTTTAAAAGCTTTTGAAACCTGGCTCATACTATGACTTTGGGCAAGGGCGTGAGCCTCTTTAGGGCTTGCTTTTCTCATCTGTAAAATGGGGATGATGATAGCATTGGCAATTGGCAGAAACGGTGATTGTGAAAATGAAGTGAGTTCATCCGCGGGATTACTGTAATATTTATCAGGCACGTGGGGCCAGACTCCTGCTCTGCCACTCACTCAGTTTGGCCCTTTGCACAAGTCATTTTAACTCTCTGGGCCTTGGTTTCCACACTTGTACATTTGGGGTGGATGGGTGGGCAGATGGGTGGGCGGATGGGTAGATGGATGGATTGATGGATGAATGGGTGGGTGGATGAATGGATGGATAGATGAATGTATCAGTGGATGGATAGTTGGCTAGATGGGTGGGTAGATGGATGGATGGATAGGTGGATGGTTAGGTGGGTGGGTGGGTGGATGGATGGATGGATGGATGGATGGATGGATGGATGGATGGATAGATGAATATATCAATAGATGGATAGTTGGCTAGATGGGTGGGTGAATAGATGGATGCATAGGTGGATAGATGGATGGATGTTTGGGTAGATTAATGGATGGATGGATGGATTGATGGATGGATGGGTGGGTGGATAGATGGATAGATGGATGAATAGATGGGTGAGTGGATAAGTGGGTGGATGGATAGCTGAATGCATCAGGAGATGGAGAGTTGGCTAGATGTGTGGGTGAATAGATGGATGGATAGGTGGATAGATGGATGGATGTTTGGGTAGATTAATGGATGGATGGATGGATGGATGGATGGATGGATGGATGGATATGTGGGTGGGTGGATGGATGGGTGGGTGGATAGATGGATAGATGGATGAATAGATGGGTGAGTGGATAAGTGGGTGGATGGATAGCTGAATGCATCAGGAGATGGATAGTTGGCTACATGGGTGGGTGGGTGGAGGGATGGCAGAGCCTGCACCTGACAGTCCATCTGACATTAAAGCCAGTGTGATGGTGACACCACCCTCCACTGCGGCAGGAGCAGGAGGCAGAGGTGCAGGATGAATGAGGCTTGCCAGGCCTCCCTTACCTATCCTGTGTCCCCAGCGCCTCCCTACCCTTTCCCTTGCAGCCTCGAAGCGAAGGATCCCTGTGTCCCAGCCGGGCATGGCTGACCCCCACCAGCTTTTCGATGACACAAGTTCAGCCCAGAGCCGGGGCTATGGGGCTCAGCGGGCACCTGGAGACCTAGGCTATCCTGCAGCCTCTGCCACGCCCCAGGCAGCCTTCCTGGCCGACCCCGTGTCCAACATGGCCATGGCCTATGGGAGCAGCCTGGCTGCGCAGGGCAAGGAGCTGGTGGATAAAAACGTGAGTGGCTGGGGCAGGCGGGAGTGGGGGGACACATGGGGCCATGGAGCCTCAGGTTTGAGCTCTGCCTCCCCAGATCGACCGCTTCATCCCCGTCACCAAGCTCAAGTATTACTTTGCCGTGGACACCATGTATGTGGGCAGAAAGCTGGGCCTGCTGTTCTTCCCCTACCTCCACCAGGTCAGCACCCCCAGGGGAATGTGGGTCTGTGGTGGGCCGGTGGGAACAGGCGTGGGGTGGGGCCTGGAGATTCACCTCAAGGAAGGGTGGGAGGGGCCTGGCTCTGAGGGTCCTGCCCATTCCCCATCACCACAGGACTGGGAGGTGCGATACCAACAGGACACGCCGGTGGCCCCCCGCTTTGATGTCAATGCCCCAGACCTCTACATTCCAGGTTTCAACCTCCTCTTTCCCTGCACCCCCCTCCATCTTCTGGGCCTGTCTGGGGTGGGTGTGTGGGTGCCTGGAGACCGAGGGTGGTTCTTCCTCTGATGACCAGTGTCTGCGTGTGTGCCTCCCACAGCGATGGCTTTCATCACCTACGTTTTGGTGGCTGGTCTTGCGCTGGGGACCCAGGATAGGTAAGGGAGGCCTGGGACATGCCAAATAGGGTGGGGTTCGGGAGGCCCATGGTTGGTCAGGAAAGTCTCAGTTCCAAGGTCTTAGTTCCCTTCTCGGGAAAGCCCCACCTTGCTCCCAGGTGGCCCAAGACACAGCCCTCGGGGTCACCGCCAGTGTCACCCTCGGCTCCTCCCTCTCCTTCCTGCCCACATGCCTTGCGTCACCACCCCCTGTGCTGGGTGATGACATCCACGCTTTCTCTTGGCCTCTACTACCAGACCCATCCTCATCCTCGCCGTGTCCTCACCGGCTCCCCCCAACACCCCTACTCCAGCAGCAGTCAGGATGGTCCTGTCTGAGGTGCGGGCCTGGCCACAGCCCATCCTGCCCCGCCCTACTGTCCATGGCTCCGGAACAGGCCCCAGTTCCTGGGCCCGGTGCTGCCCCTCCCGCCGCATGCTCCGGTCCTGTTCCTTTCCTGGGAGGGCTGGCGCCGTCTCCTGGGACCTTGGCACATCCGCTTCCCTCTGCCCGGGATCATGTTCCCCCCCACCACTGCCGAGCATGGATCCATTCCAGCGTCACTTCCTCCGGGAAGCCTTCCTGCCCCCCAAGCTAGGTCAGGCCTCTCCTCTTGCTCGCACCACCCTGTTCACTTCCTTTGTGGCACTGAACACATCTGTCATTAACTGACTGTTGAGGCCCTGGGGATGTGGCGGAGGCCAAGAGCTTTGTCCCTGACTAGCTCCTTCCTGCAGGCTTTGGCTCCGTGTTCCCCCTCCTGGGAAGCCCTCCCTGACACTCGCCTCCTGACTGTCAGGCACAGCCCCCTGTGACTCCAGCCCTGCCCGCTGTGGGTGTCACTGTCTAGGGAGAGGTTTGCCATCCTCCCTGGATGGGATTTCCATGGGAATAGGATAGTGCCCAGATCCATCTGGGTCCCCACCTAACACAGGGCTGTGTCCAGGCGGGTGCTGCAAGTCGGCGGTCTGAACCGGCCGACCAAGTGGTGGGGTTTGCTGTCTGCAGGTTCTCCCCAGACCTCTTGGGGCTGCAGGCAAGCTCGGCCCTGGCCTGGCTGACCCTGGAGGTACTGGCCATCCTGCTCAGCCTCTATCTGGTCACTGTCAACACCGACCTCACTACCATCGACCTGGTGGCCTTCCTGGGCTACAAATATGTCGGGTGAGTACCCCTGCCCTTCCTGCCAGCCACAGCCCTTGGGCCTCGTCCTCACACAGCCTCCTCTCCCTCCCCCAGGATGATCGGCGGGGTCCTCGTGGGCCTGCTCTTCGGGAAGACTGGCTACTACCTGGTGCTGGGCTGGTGCTGCGTGTCCATCTTTGTGTTCATGGTGAGCTGGGGCTCAGGGCGGATGAGGCTGAGGGCACAAGCACCCTGGAGGGCATCCAAGCAGAGGATGTCAGGTGTGGGGTTCAGACCAGAGACACATTGCTGAACTGAGGGACCCTGGAGTGGCTGTCCAGCCTGGGGGGTCAGGAGGGCTTCCTGGAAGAGGAGGTATACTGAGCCCTAGAAGAGGAGATGCCAGCCAGGCTGCTAGAGGCCGGGGATCCCCAGCACATAGGCTCCAGGCTGGCCTCTCACTCTCATTCCACTCTCCTTACGTGGGGACTTTTCTGCCAGAATTTCCCTGGAAGGGGATTTTCTGGAGCCCTTCCAGCTGGGTCAGGGGTGCTGGTGAAGAGCACTGGGGTCTTCAGGCCAGCCTGGACTCCAAGCTTAATTGGATCCTGGACAAATCACTTGCTCTCTTTAAATTCAGTTTCCCTGTTCATGAAATAGGATGACACTTGCACCCCAAGGTGCTGGGAGGATTCAGTGTGAGCATGCGAGCAGCAGAGGGCAGGCCACGTTGGCTGGTAGGCCGGGACAGACCCTCAGACACACTTTAAGTGTCTTCATTTAAAAGCTTAGACCAGGCACTTAACTCACATCTGTGATACTAGCACTTTTTTTTATACTGGAGTGCAGTGGTGTGATCTCGGCTCACCGCGACCTCCGCCTCCTGGGCTCAGGCAATTCTCCCGCCTCAGCCTCCTGAGTAGCTGGGACTACAGGTGCACGCCACCACATGCAGCTAATTTTTGTATTTTTAGTAGAGATGGGGTTTCGCCATGTTGGCCAGGCTGGTCTTGAACTCCTGACCTCGTGATCTGCCTGCCCCAGCCTCCCAAAGTGCTGGGATTACAGGCATGAGCCACCACGCCCAGTCAATCCCAGCACCTTGGGAGGCTGAGGCAGGAGGATCACTGGAGACCACGAGCTTGATACCAGTCTGGGCAACATAGCAAGACACCATCTCTAAAAATTTTTTTTAAAATTAGCCAAGCGTGGCAGTGTGCACTTGTAGTCCCAGCTACTAGGGAAGCTGAGGTGTGAGGATCACTTGAGTGTGGGAGGTTGATACTGCAGTGAACCAAGGTCACACCACTGCAGTCCAGCCTGGCGGACAAGGCGAGACCCTGTCCTTTAATAAAAATAAAGATAGGCCGGGCACGGTGGCTCATGCCTATAATCCCAGCACTTTGGGAAGCTGAGGCAGGTGGATCACGAGGTCAAGAGATCGAGACCATCCTGGTCAACATGGTGAAACCCCGTCTCTACTAAAAATACAAAAAATTACCTGGGCACGGTGGCGCGTGCCTGTAATCCCAGCTACTCAGGAGGCTGAGGCAGGAGAATTGCCTGAACCCAGGAGGCAGAGGTTGCGGTGAGCCGAGATTGCGCCATTGCACTCCAGCCTGGGTAACAAGAGCGAAACTCCGTCTCAAAAATAAATAAATAAATAAATAAAAATAAAGATAGCATTCTGGCGTGTCTTCAGAAATTGCCATGTGGCCAACATAAGAGGGTGACAGCAGCCAGGGCCATGTCTCCCACGCCCTCAGGCTGGTGTCCACCATGAAGTCCGCCTTCACCTGTTCCTAGACCTTTCCTGGCATTTGAGTGTGGAACCTTCTCGTATTTTATTCACAGGGCCTGGGGAGGAGGAAGTCCTCACCCTGTTGGGAGGTTTGGGGAAACTGAGGCCCCCAGGAACAGAAACCTGAGGCTGCAGAGGGCCAGGGACTTGTCCCCGGCTGCCTGGCGCTTCTAAGCAGAGGCTGGAAGTGTGTCCAGGCTCTCACCCTGGCCGAGAGAGCCCTGATTCCCTTCTTCCTTCCCCCCTAGATCCGGACCTTGCGGCTGAAGATCTTGGCAGAGGCAGCGGCTGAGGGGGTCCCGGTGCGTGAGGCCCGGAACCAGCTGCGCATGTACCTGACTATGGCGGTGGCGGCGGCACAGCCTCTGCTCATGTACTGGCTCACCTTCCACCTGGTGCGGTGAGCACGCTCGCTGAGCCTCCTGATGCTGCTGCTGCTGCTGCTACTGGGGGCCACTGTGGCCACAGGACTCATCTCCTGCCTGCGGGCCCCAGGGTCCATCCTGTTTGGGCACAGGCGCTGCCCCCATCCCAAGTCCCGCCGAATCCCGCCCCCAACCCAAGGTGCTGAGAGATCTCCAGCTGCACAGGCCACCACTCCAGGGTGTGGCCGCTGTTACAGAAACAATAAACCCTGATGGTCATGAGCAGCCTCTCCTTGGCCATGTGCACAGATGGGCAGGGCACCTGGCTGCCCGCATGGGCAGGCCCAGCCCTGGGCAGGGGGCAGGGAGCTGGGGATGGGCCTGAGCAGGCACCACACTGACCAGTGGCAGAAGACAGAGAGGAAGGTTTAATGAGCCCTGCCCAGGCCCCTTCAGTGGGGAGCCTCCTTCTTCTTGCCCTTCTCCTCCTTCTTCACTTTGGGCTTCTTGGCCTTGCCCGGGGTGCTCTCCTGCTTCTTGGAGCCAGCAGCTTGGGGCTGTGGGGCCGAGGGCAGGAGTGGGAGAGAAGAGATTGTTCTGGGCTGGAAGTGAGACTGGGGACCCCCTTCCCCTGGCCCCAGCGCTAGGACCCTTCTCTGGGGTGCAGGGCACATGCCTGGGGTACTGGCAAGAGCCCCTTACCTTCACATCCGAGTCCGAGTCGCTGGAGCTGCTGCTGGAGTCGGAAGAGCCGTGGTGGCCTTGCTGGATAGGGGTGTGGCAGTGAGGCAGGGCCCCTACCCATCCCCTGAAGTTGGAAGCCCACGGCAGGACCCTGGGGTCAGGGCAATCCCACCCTTCCCACCCCTCCAAAGCTGGTGGTGAGGAGACTTACCTTTGAAATCGGCTCTCCCCCTGCCTCCAACCGGCCCTGAACTTTGTGGGGACTGAGCTTGGGGTCTCCCCCATGGCCCACCCCCAAACCAGGCTTCTGAGAGGTGGGCTCCAGGGCTGCAGAGAGAAGTTGGGTGGTTGGTGCAGGCAGCGTCTGGGCTTGAGTCCGGCCCCCTACACCTCCAATCCACACTCCCCAGCAGCTCACCTGCTCCCAGGTCGAACTCCATGGCAGTAAGAGATGTGTCCCAAAGGCTAAGGGCCCTGCAGAGGAGGACGGCAGGGGGAGGAGTGCTGAGACCTACCCGTTGGAGGAATGCTGAGCCGCCCCACCTGACCTCTGTCCTGGTCCTCAGCCCTGATTCACTGCGGGCACCACCCAGCATTTCCTCTGTGAGAAGTGGGGGGGAGATGGACAGCTGACTGCTCCCCCCAGCCTTCGTGCCTGAGGGGAGGCTGACTGAGGGGGGCTCTGTAGATGGCATTCAGGGAGCTACAGGTTTCCCCCACAGCTCAGATGGTGGTTCTTTAAGAGGGAGGTGCTGCTCGCCTTCCTGGTTACTGCGACGAGGCTGGCGGCTTTAACAAGCCGGGCGTGGCTACAGGGGCGCCTCAAGTCCTAACTCGCTCCCACAGCCCCTCTACTTGGTGAGCAGCATCTGAGGGGTGAGGGGCGTAGGCCTGGAGCCAGCCTGCTGCCCTAGATGCCAGCTGTATCACTTAATAGCAGGGTGACCTCGGGAAAAGTTGCTTCACCCCTGCCTCAGTTTCCTCATCTGTAAATGACAGCTACCCCATGGGATTGATGTGAGTCAGATCAGGCAATTTCCTAGAATGGTGTCTGGCATGAAGTACTGATAATGTGTTGGGTTTAAAAAATAATAATAAAAGGCAGGTATTGGCTGACTCCATTTTTGGACTAAGCTCATCCATACCCTGGGTGAACAAAAAAAAAAAAAGGTAGGTGTCAGGCCGGGCGCTGTGGCTCACGCCTGTAATCCCAACACTTTGGGAGGCCCAGGCGGGCGGATCACCTGAGGTCAGGAGTTTGAGACCAGCCTGGCCAACATGGCAAAACCCCGTCTCTACTAAAAATACAAAAATTAGCTGGGTATGGTGGTGGGCGCCTGTAATCCCAGCTACTCCAGAGGCTGAGGCAGGAGAATCATTTGAACCCAGGAGGCAGATGTTTCAGTGAGCCAAGATTGCGCCACTGCACTCCAGAGTGAGACTCCACCACACACACAAAAATACACACACACACACACACACACACACACACACATATATAAAAGATAAGTGTCTTCATGTGGGCTGCTGTAACAAATATAGACAGGGTGGCTTCAACAGCAAACAGTTCTCACCATCCTGGACGCTGGAAGTCTGAGACTCGGGGTGCTGGTAAATCTCGTTGTCAGGAGGGCCGCTTCCTGGTTTGTGGATGGCTGCCTTCTCCCTGCCTCCCCGCATGGCTGAGAGCAAGATCTATGTTATGCACCCCTCCCTACTTTTTTTTTGAGACGGGAGTCCTGCTCTGTCACCCAGGCTGGAGTACCGTGGTGCAATCTCAGCTCACTGCAACCTCTGCCTCCTGAGTTCAAGTGATTCTCCTCAGTAGAATCAGGCCTGTTCTCAGCCTCCCAAGTAGCTGGGGTTACAGGCACCCGCCACCACACCCAGCTAATTTTTGTGTTTTTAGTAGAGAACGGGTTTCACCCTCTTGGCCAGGCTGGTCTTGAACTCCTGACCTTGTGATCCGCCTGCCTCAGCTTCCCAAAGTGCTGGGATTACAGGCGTGCGGTGTGGGATTACAGGCCTAAGCCACTGTGCCAGCCTGGTGCCTCTTCCAGGCATAAATCCCATTCATGAGGGCTCCACTGCATCACCTGATGACCTCCCAGAGGTCCTACCTCCAAATACCATCACTCAGCTTCAGCACAAGAATTGGGGGAAGACACAAACACTGAGTTTATGGCAGTAGGTACTGTTGCAATGCCTATTTCACAGATGAGAAAACTGAGGCAGTAGGTAAGACCGCCAGGGACAAACACAGCATAGGCTGCGTGAGGTTCATGGCCATAATCACAGCACTTTGGGAGGGAAGCCAAGGCAGGAGGATTACTTGAGCCCAAGAGTTTGAAATCAGCCTGGGCAACATACTGAGACTGTCTCTAGAGAAAATTAAAAATTAGCCAGGAGGCTGGGCGCAGTGGCTCATGCCTGTAATCCCGGGACTTTGTGGAGGGGGGGGCGGGGGCGGCGATCACCTCCACAAAGGGCAGGAATTCGAGACCAGCCTGGCCAACATGGTGAAAACCCGTCTCTACTAAAAATACAAAAAAATTAGCCAGGCATGGTGGCAGGTGCCCATCCATAATCCCAGCTACTCAGGAGGCTGAGGCAGGAGCACTGCTTGAACCCGGGAGGCAGAGGTTGCAGTGAGGTGAGATTGTGCCATTGCACTCCAGCCTGGGGGACAAGAGCAAGACTTTGTCTCAAAAAAAAAAAAAAAAAAAATTTAGCCAGGCATGGTGGTGCTTGCCTGTAGTCCCACCTACTTGGGAGACTGAGGTAGGAGGATCACTTGAGCCTGGGAAGTCCAGGCTACAGTAAGCCATGATCGAGCCACTGCACTCCAGCCTGGGTGACGGAGCAAGACCCTGTCTCAAAACACACCCACAGGCCGGGCCCAGTGGCTCACAGCTGTAATCCCAGCACTTTGGGAGGCCGAGGTGGGAGGATCCCTTGAGGTCAGGAGTTCAAGACCAGCCTGGCCAACATAGTGAAAAATACAAAAATTCACTGGACATGATGGTGCACACCTGTAATCCCAGCTACTTGGGAGACTGAGGCTTGAGAATTGCTTGAAGCCAGGAGGTGAAGGTTGCAGTGAGCTGAGATTGCACCACTGCATTCCAACCTGTTGAGACTCTGTCTCAAATACACACACATACACACACGAAGTCTAGTTCTAGTGTGTTCATGATATATATATATATATATATATCAAACCCAGGCAGTGCAGCTCAAATCCAAGGCTTGGCCTGGCCCCTCTGTCTCACCCTGTTGGGAGCTCTTAGAGGAATGAGCAGCCAGCTGGGCTCCCCCAGGGGAGCTTTCCCTCCCCTAGGCTAGAGTAGAAATGGGAGCCAGAGCCATCTGCTCCTAACTCTGTGAGGCGAGATATCCTTGGCGTCCCTCTCCAGCCCAGCTCTACCCCCAGCAACTGGGCTGCCTGCACCTGCAGGGAGTGGGCATGGAGGAGCAGGTGGCTGAGGCCTGGGCGTGGTAACGAACATGAAACTCGTGCCCTTGTATACTCAGGTGTACATTCCTCAGAGGGGCCTGGCTTGGCTGCCGGCAACGCAGAGCAGCATTGCTCCATCCCCTTTCCCAGCTTGGCGTTCAGCGTAGCCCATGACTGCCACTATCTCCAGTTCCCCTTCTTCACACTCACTTCTTCGGCATGTATTTATTGGGACCCTACTATGTCTCCAGCACAGCTGAAGACCTGGGGGTGGCTGGGTGCAGTGGCTCATGCCTGTAATCCCAGCACTTGGGAGGCCAAGGTGGGTGGATGGCTTGAGCTCAGCAGCTTGAGACCAACCTGGGCAACATGGCGAAACCCTGTTTCTATTAAAAAAATTAAAAGATTGTTAAAGGAGGACCTGAAAATAAAGAAATACAAATTAGCTGGGCACAGTGGCTCACGCCTGTAATTCCAGCACTTTGGGAGGCTGAGGCAAGTGGATCACCTGAGGTCAGGAGTTCCAGACCAGCCTGGCCAACATGGTGAAACCCCATCTCTACTAAATATACAAAAATCGGCCAGATGCAGTGGTTCATGCCTGTAATCCCAGTACTTTGGAAGGCCAAGGTAGGAGAATTGCTTGATCTCAGGAATTCGAGACCAGCCTGGGCAACATAGTGAAACCCCATCTCTACAAAAAATTTAAAAATTAGTCAGGTGTGGTGGCCCACGCCTGTAGTCCCAGCTACTCAGGAGGCTGAGGCAGGAGCATTGCTTGAACCCAAAAGGTCTATGCTGCAGTGAGCTGTGATTACGTCACTGTACTCTAGCCTGGTGACAGAGTGAGAGGCCCCATCTCTACAAAAAATTAAAAAGATCTAAAGACAGGCCAGGCACAATGACTCACGCCTATAATTCCAGCACTTTGGGAAGCCAAGGTGGGTAGATCATGTGGTCAGGAGTTCGAGACCAGACTGGCCAACATGGCGAAACCCCATCTTTACTAAAAATACAAAAATGAGCCTGGTGTGGTGGCAGGCGCCTGTAATCCCAGCTATTCAGCAGGCTGAGGCAGGAGAATAGCTTGAATCCAGGAGGCAGAGGTTGCAGTGAGCCAAGATCGCACCACTGCACTCCAGGCTGGGCGATAGAACGAGACTCTGTCTCAATAAATAAATAAACAATAAATAATAAAAAAGACCTGAAGATAAGCAGGTAAGCCACGCGAGCATATGAGGGAGAGGGAAGAGCATGTGCCAAGGCCTTGAGGCAGGAGTGTGCCTGTGTCTGAGGAGCTGCACTGAGGTCAGAGGGGCAGAGAGAGTGGAAGGAGAGAGGCAGATGAGAGAGAGGGGAGGAGTGGCGGGTGGTGGGCGGGGACCTGTCAATCAAAGACCTTTGCTCTTTACCCTGAGTGTGACTAAGAAGAGGTGAGCAATGACTATGGCTTTGCCCGCAACTGGACGCAGGATATGAGAGAAAGTGTCCTTCTCTCGAGGCAGAGCACGCATTCCATGTGGGTGAGAGCTCACCTGCTTTGTGCACCACCCAGAATGGTGTGACTCAGAGGGACTGCTCGCCATGCCTTTGTGAATGGGTGGCATCGCCTGCTGCCAGGTACTGTGCTAAATGCGAGTCACTGCCAGCACAGAGGGGCTGTAAGTTTGGGTCCTGGAGATCAGTCTCTCTACCCTTTACTGCTCTGTGGACAAATCAGTTTACCACTCTGGACCTCTGTTTCTTCCTCTGTAAAAAGGAAAACTTAATCTAGGAAATGGTTTTGCACAGCACCTGCCTGGCACAAGGTAAATTGATGCTCAATTCGTTTTTGTTTTCTTCTCTTTTATGGGGGTGGGTGGGGCAGGGTCTTTCTCTGTCACCCAGGCTGGAGTACAGTGGTGCAATCACAGCTCACTGCAGCCTTGACCTCCTGGGCTCAAGCGATCCTCCCACCTCAGCCTCCTGAGTAGTGGACTACAGCCGTGCACCACTATGCCTGGCTCATACAAAAAATTCTTTTGGGGGCCGGGTGCAGTGGCTCATGCCTGTAATCCCCACACTTTGGGAGGCCAAGGCTGCTGGATCACTTGATGTCAGGAGTTTGAGACCAGCCTGGCCAACATGGAGAAACCCTGTCTCTATTAAAAATACAAAAATTAGCCAGGCAGTAGTGGTGAGCACCTGTAATCCCAGCTACCCAGGAGGCTGAGGCAGAAGAATCTCTTAAGCTGGAGAGGGAAGTTGCAGTGAGCCAAGATCGCACCACTGCACTCCAGCCTGGGCAACCTTGTCTCAAAAAATTTTTTTGTGTAGGGAAGTGAGGGTCTCACTCTGCTGCCCAGGCTGGTCTTGAATTCTTGGGCTCAAACGATTCTCCCTCCCCAAACGCTGGGATTACAGGCAGGAGTCATTGCCATTCAGTTCTTATCCATCGTGACTAACAGGAGCAGCGACCGTAGCCTATGGTTGTCCTTCTCCCCAGGTCCTGGTCACTCCTCACCTAGCAACAGGCCAGGTAGTGTGTGGGACTTCCCTGTTGTTCTTGCCTTGGCATTTAATGGCTCTGACCTGCCCCGATTTTTTTTTTTTTTTTTTTGAGACAGAGTTTCACTCTTGTTGCCCAACCTGGAGTGCAATGGCATGATCTTGGCTCAACGAAAACTCTGTGTCCTGAATTCAAGTAATTCTCCTGCCTCAGCCTCCCGAGTAGCTGGGATTACAGGCATGAGCCACCATGCTCGGTTAATTTTGTATTTTTAGTAGAGACAGGGTTTCTCCATGTTGGTCAGGCTGGTCTCAAACTCTGACCTCAAGTGATCTGCCCACCTCAGCCTCCCAAAGTGCTGAGATTACAGGCGGGAGCCACTGTGCCCAGCATTTTTTTTTTTGAGATGGAGTCTTGTTCTGTCACCAGGCTAGAGTACAGTGGCATGATCTTGGCTCACTGCAACCTCTGCCTTCCAGGTTCAAGAGTTTCTCCTGCCTCAGCCTACTGAGTAGCTGGGATTACAGGCACACGCCACCACGCCTGGCTAATTTTTGTATTTTTAGTAGAGACAGGGTTTCCTCATGTTGACCAGGTTGGTCTTGAACTCCTGACCTCAGGTGATCTGCCCGCCTCAGCCTCCCAAAGTGCTTGGATTAACAGGCACGAGCCACCTCGCCTGGCCTGCCCTGCTCTGCTTATTCCCTGATGATTTCTGCCTAAAATGTCTTGGTGCAAAGGGTATAAACAGTGTCTTCTCCCCTGCAGGAAGAAGGGATCTGTGTTCCCAGCTGGCGGCAGTATTGACGTCACCCGCTCTAGGTCAGCTTACCCCTTCTCTAGCATTTCACCAGCAGCCCTCCTTCTGGGAGCCACTCTAGCTCTGAAAGCTTCTACTTAATCTCTGTGATTTACAAAGATTTCTGGATGTCAACTTAACTGGGTTGGGACGCCAAGACGGTGTCGGACCAAGGGGCACTGTCTAGTCCTCCTGGCGGGTCTCACGCTCCTGCATACCCGAGGGCTGATGGGTGGACTGGGAAAGCAGCTGCAGCAAGGCTGGTTTGGTTTCTTTCCTGAAACTTACAGGAAGAGAGTGCCCTGGTCCTGTAAACACCATAATCCCTGTTCCTGAATGTTTTCTTTGAAATCAACCATATCTCGGGAGACAGATGACCTTAAGCATGCAGTATGCAAAGACCCGGATTCCTTTCCCAGAAGATGAAAGCTCCGTACAGGCCCCTGATCACAGCCAGTCTTGCTCAGCCCCTTGATGTTCGGGGATCCTGTTCTCCAGGAAATCTCGACAGACCGTCCCTGGGAAGTGCCAAGGGGCTGAAAACCCAACTGGAAAGGCCCAGGCTTGGCCTCCACCTAGTTGACTGCTGGGTCCAGGATTTGATTTGATTCTACTTAACAGGCTAGCATGGCCGGTCACAGCACTGTAATCCCAGCATTTTGGGAGGCTGAGGCGGGTGGATCACCTGAGGTCAGATTGAGACTAGCCTGGCCAACATGGTGAAACCCCGTTACTATAAAAAAATACAAAACATTAGCTGGGCATGGTGGCAGGCACCTGTAACCCCAGCTACTTGGGAGGCTGAGGCAGGAAAATTGCGTGAACCTGGGAGGCAGCGGTTGTAGTGAGCCCAGATAGCACCACTGCACTCCAGCCTGAGCGACAAGAGTGAAACTCTGTCTCGAAAAAGAAAAAAAAGGCTGTGCATGGTGGCTCATGCATGTAATCCTAGCACCTTGGGAGGTTAAGGTGGGTGGATCACAAGGTCAGGAGTTTGAGACCAGCCTGGCCAATAAGGTGAAACCCTGTCTCTACTAAAAAATATAGAAGTTAGCCAGGCGTGGTGGCACATGCCTGTAGTCCTGGCTACTTGAGAGGCTGAGACAGGAGAATCGCTTGACCCCAGCGGGTCAGAGGTTGCAGTGAGCTGAGATCATGCCACTGCACTCCATTCTGGGCGACAGAGCAAGACTCTGTCTCAAAAACAAAACAAAACAGGCTAGTATGAGAGCCTTTTACTGCTTCAAAAATGCTGGCAGAAGCCTCAAGACTCCAGGGTCAGAGACAAAGGCTTTCTTGCTCTCACGAAGCAGTGTAGGTGTCAGCATGTGTGGGTTTCCCCTGGGCAGTGGAGGCAGAGCCGGGGACCCAGATAGACATCTGTGCCGGTAGTGGGTTGTTATGAAAGAGGCATGCTAAGCTTGGGGACCCGCCCAGCTATACCCAGCCTGCTCTCACCCCTCAAGGTGCTTGCTGCAAACACAACCCTAACAAATGACCAAGGGAGGCTGGGCGCAGTGGCTCACGCCTGTAATCCCTGCACTTTGGGAAGGTGAGGCAGGTGGATCACTTGAGGTCAGGAGTTCAAGACCAGCCTGGCTACCATCTCTACTAAAAATACAAAAATTAGCTGGGTGTGGTGGTAGACGCCTGTAATCCCAGCTACTCAGGAGGCTAAGGAAGGAGAATCTCCTGAACACGGGAAGTGAAGGTTGCAGTGAGCCTAGATCACGCCACTGCTCTCCAGCCTATGTGACAGGAGCAAGACTCCATCTCAAAAAAAAAAAAAAATCCTGAGCTGGGCACCCTGGACCCCTCAGGCTGTGTGTTTGCATGTGGAAAGGGGCTCATAGAATGTCTCTCCTCTGGGGACAAGGTTGCTTCTTGGACTTTTTTTTTTTTTTTTGAGACAGAGTTTCACTCTTGTTACCCAGACTGGAGTGCAATGGCGCGATCTCGGCTCACCGCAACCTCCACCTCCTGGGTTCAGCCAATTCTCCTGCCTCAGCCTCCTGAGTAGCTGGGATTACAGGCACGCGCCACCATGCCCAGCTAATTTTTGTATTTTTAGTAGAGATGGGGTTTCACCATGTTGACCAGGATGGTCTCAATCTCTTGACCTCGTGATCCACCCGCCTCGGCCTCCCAAAGTGCTGGGATTACAGGCGTGAGCCACCACGCCTGGCCCGCTTCTTGGACTTGTAATGACAGGCAGTGACACCAAAGATCAGCAGGTGAGACCCAACTTCCTGTATGAGTCCTAGTGAAGTGCTCTTCAACCTTTTAGGCACCAGGGACTGGTTTTGTGGAAGGCACCGCAGACTGGGGTGGGGGTAGGGTGGGGGAGTTTCATACTGAAACTTCCACCTCAGATCATCAGGCATTAGATTCTCATAAGGAGGCCGGGCATCGTGGCTCACACCTGTAATCCCAGCACTATGGGAGGCCGAAGTGGGTGGATGACTTGAGGTCAGGAGTTCGAGACCAGCCCCGCTAACATGGCGAAACCCTGTCTCTACCAAAAATACAAGAATTAGCCAAGTGTGGTGATGCACGCCTGTAATCCCAGCTACTCAGGAGGCTGAGGCATGAGAATCACTTGAATCCAGCAGGCGGAGGTTGCAGTGAGCCAAGAGCTGGGATCGAGCCACTGTACTCCAGCCTAGGCAACAGAGTGAGACTGTGTCTCAAAAAAAAAAAAAAAAGAAAAGAAAAGAAAAGAAAATCTCCCAGGCATGGTAGCTTACACCTATAATCCCAGCACTTTGGAGGCCAAGGCAGGTAGATCACCTGAGGTCAGGACTTCGAGACCAGCCTGACCAATATGGTGAAACCCCGTCTCTATTAAAAATTAGCCAGGCATGATGGTGCATGCCTGTAATCCCAGCTACTAGGGAGGCTGAGGCAGGAGAATCACTTGAACCTGGGAGGCGGAGGTTGCAGTGAGCCAAGATTGTGCCACTGCACTCCAGCCTGCCTAGGCAACAGAGTAAGAATCTGTCTCAAAAAAAAAGTTAGAAAAAAAGAGTATCATAAGGAGCACACAACCTAGAGATCCCTCCCATGCACAGTTCACAAGCGTTTGTACTCCTATGAGCAAAATTAGCCTGGCTAATTTTTGTATTTTTAGTAGAGATGGGGTTTCACCATGTTGGCCAGGCTGGTCTTGAACTTCTGACCTCAGGTGATCCACATACCTCGGCCTCTCAAAGTGCTAGGATTACAGGCATGAGCCACCACGCCCAGCCTTTTTCTGTTTTTGTTTTTAGAGATGGGGTCTGGTCTTGCTCTGTTGCCCAGGCTGGAGTGCAGTGGGCAGCATTGTGAGCATGTCTTGACCTCCCAGGCTCAAACGATCTTCCTTCTCAGCCACCCTAAGTGCTAGGATTATAGGTCTGAGCACTGTGCCCAGGCGGGAATTGTGAAACTTCACTTGGAACACCACAGCATTGGTTTGGTGAAGCCCCACGGGCAGTGCCACCGAGCTGCAGCCTCAATTACTACTTGGGGTAGAGCTCAGGGCTCCTTGGGCATCAGAAGCCTATGATTTTGTACCAGTCAGACTGGAACAAGGCTGGGCCTGTCCCTATGTTTAGAAACGTCTTGTGTGTCGGGAGAGGAGGCCCCACATTCAGGAGCTGCCACTGATGGCAGCAGATGCAGAATTGCTCCAGCTGGCCATGCCTACAAGTGTGGGTCGTTTCTGTTTTTTTTTTTGTTTGTTTTTTGAGACAGTCTCCTTCTGCCGCCCATGCAGTGGTGCAATCTCAGCTCACTGCAAACTCTGCCTGCCAGTTTCAAGCAAATGTTGTGCCTCAGCCTCCAAGTAGCTGGGACGACAGGCATGTGCCACCATGCCCAGCAAATTTATTTTTTTTCTTTTGAGATGGAGTCTCACTCTGTTGCCCAGCCTGGAGTGCAATGTAGCAATCTTGGCTCACTGCAACCTCTACTTCCTAGGTTCAAGTGATTCTCCTGCCTCAGCCTCCTGAGTAGCTCGGATTACAGGCGTGTGCCACCACGTCCAGCTCATTTTTGCACTTTCAGTAGAGACGGGGTTTCAACACATTGGCCAGGCTGGTCTTGAACTCCTGACATCATGATCCATCCGCCTTGGCCTCCCTAAGTGCTGGGATTACAGGCGTGAGCCACCGCACCCCGTCTACAGATATGTTTTTGTAGTGGCTCAGAATAGCAGCTGTAGATACTGCTGGATTCGGGAGGACCAGGTGACTACCTGGTCAAGCAGCAGTGCTGGGTCTGGAGGCCAGAGGGAGGACGATGGCCCCCTCCCCACCCCTCATCCCCCACCCCCTGGGGTCTAAAGTGTTCCCTCCCCAGATGCCGGGTTTTTGCTCTCCCTTCAAGAACATGAAATCAGTCTGTATCCCACCCCAGTTAAATACAGCTCACCTCTTATTCATCATCTACTCATACCCAGACTTGTTTTTGGAAGTCAGATGTGAGTGAAACGTGGGCATTTTTACAGATTTAGAGACTTATGATTTCCCTCGTGTTGGCTGATGTGGGACACTATAGGGAGACTTGGCAAACAGGACACTCGACCAACTGGCCACTGTCTTGGGGACCTAGGACCACAAGTCCAGGAGAGTCTCAAGGGCAGAACCCGAAATAACGCCAAGCCCCCAGGTCCCCTTCCGGTGGGGGTGCCCCCTCGAGGCTGTACCCATCAGGCAGGCATGGGCTTGATGTTGGGGGAAGAAAGAGGTACCATATCCAGGAATGCCCAGGGCAGAATTCCTAATTTTTATTTTTTAGAGACAGAGTCTTGCTCTGTCACCCAGTCTGGAGTGCAGTGGTACAATCTCAGCTCACTGCAACCTCCACCTCCCAGGTTCCAGCAATTCTTCTGCCTCAGCCTCCCAAGTAGCTGGGACTACAGGTGTGTGCCACCACATGTGGCTAGTTTTTTTTTTTTTTGGTATTTTTAGTAGAGACGGGGTTTCACGATGTTGGCCAGGCTGGTCTCAAACTCCTCACCTCAAGTGATCAGCCCGCCTCAGCCTCCCAAAGTGCTCAGATTACAGGCGTGAACCACTGAGCCCAGCCAGTTTTTTATTTTATTTTTTTGAGACAGGGTCTTGCTCTGTTGCCCCAGCTGGAGTGCAGTGGTGCAATCACGTCTCACTGCAGCCTCAATCTCCTGGGCTCAAGCAATCTTCCCACTTCAACCTCCTGAGTAGCTGGGTTTTGCTACGTTGCCCAAGCTGGCCTTGAACTTCTGGACTCAAGTGATGATATACCTGCCTCAATCTCCCAAAGTGCTGGGGTTATAGGCATGAGCCACTGTGCCCAGCCCCTAAGGTTTCTGGGTCTGTATAACCCCAAGCCCTTAGTCCTCATCTTTACCCAGCAGATGGCCTAGAGGATCCCTTTCTGGGGACAGCCACACTGTCTGCCTTCCCAAAGTATGTGGATCAGGAGAAGGCAGAGTGAGAATCTCTGAGTTGACTTATATCTTTGGTGAGCTGATTTTTTTTCAGGCTGGTCAAGTGAAGCAGTGGAAGTAGAGAAGGAACAAAGAAATCTTAGCTGGTTGTGATCAATTAGTTGTCACACCACTGCACTGGGACCAGCAATGAGGTTTTTTGTTGTTGTTGTTGTTTTTTGTTTTTTTTTTAGAAAGAGTCTCTGTTGCCCAGGCTGGAGTGCAACCTCCACCTCCCAGTTCAAGTGATTCTCCTGCCTCAGCCTCCCTAGTAGTTGGGATTGCAGGTGCCAGCCACCACGACTGGCTAATTTTTTGTATTTTTCATCTCTTTTAGTAGAGACGGGGTTTCAACACATTGGCCAGGCTGGTCTCGAACTCCTGACCTCATGATCCACCCGCCTTGGCCTCCCAAAGTGCTGGGATTACACGCATGAGCCACCATGCCCAGCCTGAGTTGATTTTTAATAAAGCCCATTCCACATCTCCAGGGTGCCAGGAGCTTGAGGGGGACAGGGATGTGAAGTGGCCACTGAATGCCTTGGCCACTGGCCCATTGTTGGACAGCCTTTGCAACAAAAAGAGAGCCTTTGTCAGGCTGTAAATTGATCATGTGACACAGCTGAGCTTCAAGGACCGCAGCAGCAGCAGCCTGCAGAGTATCTGTTGCAGTGAGGCTCTGGGAGGAGTCCAGAGGCCCAGATGGAGTTGAGCTGCCAGGAGCAGTGGGGCTGGAGTTTCCCTTGCCATGAGAAGAAAGGGGCAGGTTTAGGCAGGAGAAGCGGGTCACAGAGCAGCAGCTTCTGCATGAAAAACATGTAAAGGCTTATTGTATTAGAAAGCTACAGCTCAACTGGGCTTCAGAGAATTCCCTTCATCTTCCTACTGCGGTGGAATTAAGTGATTCTCAAGGTTTTTTTGGGGGGACCAGTGTCTCTTGGCTCACTGCAAACTCCGCCCCACCAGTTCAAGTGATTCTCCTGCCTCAGCTTCCCAAGTAGCTGGGATTACAGGCGCCCATCACCACGTCCAGTTAATTTTTTCTATTTTTAGTAGCGAGGTTTCACCATGTTGACCGGGCTGGTCTAGACCGATCTGCCTGCCTCAGCCTCCCAAATTGCTAGGATTGCAGGCATGAGCCACTGTGCCCGGCCGATTCTCAAGTTTTTAAGAAGTCCAAAGACACGACTTTTTTTTTATATGAATGAGACAGGAGACAGCCTGTATTGGAGTTGGTGGAGAAAGGTTCCTGCCGGGGTTAGGAGCCACACTCAGAGCGCTATGGTTAGAGAGGCTCTTACCAAGTCCCAGGCCCTCTTTCCCTGGACCACAGGCTTGCCCAGACCCCTGGGGTCCGACGTGTCTGGGATGTGGCAAGTAGATTCCACTTGTTCACCAACCCCGAACCAACTGCAGTGACCACTGGAGAGCCAGCTGAGGCCTGTGGGGCTGGGCTGAGAGGACCTCAGGATCCCTTCGCAGCATCTGCTGTGGTTGGAGGAGGCGGGGCAGGAGCAGATGAGCTATTTGCCCAACTTGCTTGAGGAAGAGATTTTTAAGCCCTAAGGGATTTCTAGGAAGGGCCAAGGGGAGGACACCAAAGTCCTCTGGTTCCCAGCAATGGAAAACACTGTCTGGCCTGTCCCACTGTACCTGGCCACTCCTGGGGTGCAGGCCCAACCTCCTGTGTCTCTGAGGCAGGCAGAAGTCCAGACATTTGCCTGAGCTCATGGGGCACCCAGATGCCTGTACCCCAGACCCATTTTGTTGGAATGGAGGAAGGGAGGAAAGGGGCCTCTAGAGTCTACTGCCGGGAAAGGAGCACCCACAGTTGGCAGCAAGATTGAGCCTGGAGGCCAAATTCAGCCAGGCAGTGCTCTGTCCCCATTCCCACACAGGGGTGTGAGGGAGACTTGACAGAAAAGCCAGTGCAGGCAATGCCAGGCCTGACCTAGAGCGCCTCCCACCACCCCTTCAAGATGCAGAGCACGGAACCAGGAGAGAAGAGTCGCGGATGCCACCAGGACTCAGTTAAACCCCTCCAACCCCAGGTCTTGTCTTCCCTGGATGGCACACGCCCCTCCTGTGCCCTCAAGGGCAGTGCTTTAAGATGTGGGCTACAGTCTATACTGGAGCATCAAGATCAGTTCAGAGAGTTGTAGCCAGAAGTTTTAAAAAGTGAAACAGAGTAAAAAAAATCAGAGTTCACAGGTGGTGAGGCTAAGCATGGTTTGATAAAAGTTCATGGGCATTCAGTAATAGGACACACCTTTATTTATTTATTTATTTATTTAGAGATGGAGTTTCACTCTTGTTACCCAGGCTGGAGTGCAATGGCGCGATCTCGGCTCACCGCAACCTTCGCCTCCTGGGTTCAGGCAATTCTCCTGCCTCAGCATCCTGAGTAGCTGGGATTACAGGAGTGCACCACCATGCCCAGCTAATTTTTTGTATTTTTAGTAGAGACGGGGTTTCACCATATTGACCAGGATGGTCTCGATCTCTTGAGCTAGTGATCCACCCGCCTCGGCCTCCCAAAGTGCTGGGATTACAGGCTTGAGCCACCGCGCCCGGCAGGACATTTATTTCATCTTGTGGATTGCATTCAAAAAGTCCTGAAAGGGGCTATTTTCTAGACTAGGACATCTCAGATAGCATTCTGTGATCATTTTGGTAGGGTTGAAATCAGGAGTCCCATAAAGAAAGCACATGCTGAAATTTATTTTAAAGGGGAAGTCCCCTTTTTATTAAACTTGTACATTTTACTTTCAGAATGCTAATAAAAAACTTCTGTTTATACTTTTAAAAAACCCACAAATCAGACAAACAAAAGAAACGATTAAAAGGGCCATGGAATTCAACATAAGCAAAGAAAACTCTACCTGGAGGAAAGAAATCTACCAGTGAGGAAACAACTCGCGGCTGCTGCCAGACCACAGGCCACGTGAGGAGGAGCCTCCCTAGAGGACTTCCAAAGCAAACCCACCCCCGCCAGACCAGGAAGAGCTTCCTAGCTCCCAGAGAAACAGACCTCAGCCCTAACGATTGCACAAATCCAAGTCAATCGCTCTTTTAAAAACACACACACATAGTGTCCCCTCCCTTCCCTGGTCCTCTTGGCGACAGGGCAGTCACAGGACGTATGTGTTCTTCACCAGGTGCTCCTCGTCGTCTCCGGAGCTCCAGATGGTCCGCAGGGCCCGCTCCTGCTTCCTCCGTGCCACCCGGATCAGGTAGACCATGGAGGCTCCCAGAAAGAGGATCAGCACCATCACCAACAGCCCCGCCAGAACCACCACTGAGGACGAGAGAGGGCCTCAGGACCGGCAGCTCAAGGGGAGCTAGAGCCAGGGTGGGGCTCACCCAGGGCCTGGGGAATCCAGGTGGGCTCAGGCTGCGGAGGGTGTACAGAGCTGCAGCTGGAGAGGACACAGCCTGCCAGAGAAGTCACCAAGGAGATTCCCCCAAAAAGGAGGCGCCATGCTACATGCACACTAGCAGAGTGGCCATTTGTATTTCTTCTTTTTGAACTAAAAATCCAACTCTCAGGGCTGCAGAGGAGCCCCAGGCCAAGAGAGGCACAGGGTGTAAAAAATATTTACCTCCGGTGTGCACACACAAAACGTCAGGGACTTTGTGCCCACACCCCCGACCCACAATAGAAAAAGATGTGCCTTGCAGGCGGCTGGGATGCTGAGAGCAGCCTACAGAAAGAAGTCAGAGCGGAAGCCAGGCATATTCAGAGCTGTCCCAGGAGGTGACCCTCGTCCTCCCACTGCCCTGCAAATTTAGTAGTCTCTGCCCCACTGTAGTCCTGCTTGTCAGCTCAGATGCTTTTCTTTTCCTTTTTTTTTTTTTGAGACAGAGTTTCGCTCTTGTTACCCAGGCTGGATAACAATGGCGCGATCTCGGCTCACCGCAACCTCCGCCTCCTGGGTTCAGGCAATTCTCCTGCCTCAGCCTCCTGAGTAGCTGGGATTACAGGCACGCACCACCATGCCCAGCTAATTTTTTGTATTTTTAGTAGAGATGGGGTTTCACCATGTTGACCAGGATGGTCTCGATCTCTTGACCTCGTGATCCACCCGCCTTGGCCTCCCAAAGTGCTGGGATTACAGGCGTGAGCCACCGCGCCCGGCTAGCTCAGATGCTTTTCTTCAGGATGGGCTCTGGCTAAGAAGCATGACCTCTGTGGCAGCCTCCCCCATGTGGCTGTGGAGCTGCAGTGTTGGCCCTTCTGGGGCCACCCTCCAGACCCAGACTGCCTGCTTCCCTGCCCCATGCCTGGAAACCAGGCTTCACTGCTAGAACAGGACAGACTCACAGGCCAGGTCCTGGCTCCTACACAGACAGGGAAGCAGATCGAGAAACAGGCCAAACCGGTGTGGCAGGTCTTTTGTGCCAACATTATCACCTGCAACTCTCTCAGTAACACAGGCCAGACTATGTTGGGAAATGCCCTGGCCCCTGGCCCTCCGCCCTGTCACCCGTGACCAACTCTTATGCACCATATAGTAGAGCAGCGGAGGCTCCCTCCATACCTCAGGCCAGCCTCAGGTCCGTGTGCAGCAGTCCCCAAATGCCCAACAGGCAAACCTTGTCCCAGTCACCCGGGTGGCCTGAGCAGAGCCTGCCTCATGACTCACTCACTCCAGCCCCAACCACGTACAACACTGGTGTACACTGAACAGTGGGACAAGCCACCATCCCGCCATTCTCATGCAGAAACATGACTTTCTGCAAAGATGATGTTCCCAATGAAGGACAGTGTAAACCACAACTGGGCAAGGCTGAGCTTGTCAAGGAAGGGAGGAGGCAGGCTGACGGCAGGAGGAGGGTAAGGGGCCACTTACCCTTTGTGCCAAGTGGCAGGGAAGAATCCACCTGCTTGCCTGGAAGAGAATGCACAGTGTGCAGTGAGCTCACAGCCCCCATCCCACAGAGCTGCCCCCAGGGGTCCCTCAGCCGAGGCCTCCACGGGGAGCTCTTTCTGAGGGACTTTCTTCCACCTCTTGTCAGGCTTAGTTGCCACTGTGGAGGGCCCAAGGACAGCATTCCCAAGGCCTTCAGATTTTAGGGATGGGGAGATGGATGGGGGTTCTCAAGGATGGGGGTCCTCTGCCAACAGCAGCTTCCTGGGCTGAGGGACCCCAGACTCACGGAAGCAACGGAGCATGCACGCCTCCTCAGAGAGGTAGCTGTTCTTATTGCCCCGGCACCCTCCATAGATAAAGTTGTCGCAGGAGTTCCTCTCCACGTCAAAGTACCAGCGTGGGAAGGCCGCACGGCAAGGCCCAGTGACTGCCTTGGCAGTGCAGTATTCTGGGAGCAAGACAGCCCAAGGAATACAAATTAGCAGGGTATGCAAAGAAGGGAAGCAGGGCCGGGCGCGGTGGCTCAAGCCTGTAATCCCAGCACTTTGGGAGGCCGAGGCGGGTGGATCACGAGGTCAAGAGATCGAGACCATCCTGGTCAACATGGTGAAACCCCGTCTCTACTAAAAATACAAAAAATTAGCTGGGCATGGTGGCACGTGCCTGTAATCCCAGCTACTCAGGAGGCTGAGGCAGGAGAACTGCCTGAACCCAGGAGGCGGAGGTTGTGGTGAGCTGAGATCGCGCCATTGCACTCCAGCCTGGGTAACAAGCGAAACTCCGTCTCAAAAAAAAAGAAGGGAAGCAAGCTAGAACGTGACTGCGGGGGCTCCCGGCTCCACCCAATGGAGAAACTTCTCTCTGGTAGAGAAGCCTGTGAATTACCATCAAGGCCAGCCCAGCCACTCTGCATGATGCTCCGAGGGCTACATGACGGCTTCAGAGCTGAGACTGCATTACTTTGAAGAATGCGCTCTGCCAGGCCCTGTTCTAGGCCGTTTACATGCAGTGGCTGAGTCTCTATGAGACCTGTGAGGGACCCTTCATTTGATACATGGGAACTCTCAGGCAGGGCAACAGTCATATGCCCACAGCCGAGCGGCTGGTGAGAGGTGCAGGGACAGTGCAGACTCCAAAGCCATGTACCAGGCTGCACCTCTAAAGCACATCTCCTTCCTGCTGCTGAGGCATCCGTGTGGGGCCTGTCACCTTGACCCCAATTCCAGGGGGCTGCCACCACCCAGGGAGGGGGGAGCCCTGCTGTACAACCTCCTCAGTGGAAATCCGCAACTGTCGCTCAAGACCTAACTAACAATTCTCCTGCCTCAGCTTCCTGAGTAGGTGGGACTACAGGCTCGTGCCACCATGCCCAGCTAATTTTTGATATTTTTAGTAGAGACCAGGTTTCACTGTGTTAACCAGGATGGTCTCAATCTCTTGACCTCATGATCAGCCCAGCCCAGCCTCCCAAAGTGCTGGGATTATAGGCATGAGCCACCTCACATGGCCTCTTTGGAGTTTTACCTTCATAGTTGAACATATTGCTGGAGTGGTCATCAGAGTCCTGCCTTCTGGGAGCTGAAACACAAACATGTGTGTCAGGGAGCCTGGGCCGGACACAGGACATGGGCCTAGCTGGGGCTGGGCTGAAAGGGCCCACTGAGGAGAGTGGACATCCCAGCCATATGCTGTCACCCCAGCCATAATGAGCTCGCTCTACACACACACTGAGAGCAATGGATGAGGCAGCCCAGCCACCACCTCAGGGTTCCTATAGAAACCACGCCCATGACAGCTTCTAATGGGATGAGGAATACAGTCTTGATCACACTTTCTAATACAGTGAGAGGGAAATGTTCCTCTCCAACAGAATGGAAACCAGAGCTGGCGTGCAGGGGGCTAGCGGGGAACAAACAGGGAGCCAGGCAGAGCAATGCCAGGACAGGCATGGGACTCCTGGCCTAGCAAAGCTGGAAAGTGGCCACCGTAACACCCCAGCATTCTGCAAGTCAGCTGCCCAACAGCTGCTGAGCTACAGTGCACTCAGTGGGCAGTGGCTGCTGGGAGAGTCCCATCCTCCAGCAGGGGCGCGGTACAGTCCTCCCCTCCATGGCAGCCTCCCAAAGCCCATGGCCTGGGGACTGCCCCGAGAGTGCATTTGCTACCTGGCAGTGCATTGGGACCACTCACCCCAGGCGCCTGATGCAGTCTTTAAACCATAAAGGAGGAATGGCGCAGCGGCCGCCAGCACTACAAAGCAAGCTAACACACATCTTGAGATCATGCACTGCAGTGGCGGGGAGGCAGGGGTGGCAGAGGACAGAGGTCGCTCACAGGGAAAGGGACAGCGACGGCAACAGGGAGCAAAGGAAGTAGAGGAGGCAGAACGGGCAGACAGGCAGACAGGTGGACAGGCAGTGGAACCAGCACAGCAGCTGAACTGCACATCAAGGAGGGGCCTAAGCCTCACAAGCAGAAGCCACCTCCATCCCCTGTCTTCCAGGAGGAGGTAGGGGCAAGCCAGGAAGTGCTGAAGGATTCCTGGCCCCTCTGTCAGCTGGACAGTGTAAACTCCCCCATGTAAGGATACTGGAGCCAGAAGCCGGCAGCCAGGCAGAGCCCCTGGTTTGCCAATTTTGAGTCAACAGAACCACAAGAGGGAAGCCTGTGACAGTTCCCAAATTGCAAGTGTCCTTTCACAATGACCCACGGTGGCCTCACTCCATCTTGGTCTCTTTAAGAACCTACCACTTGGGACAGAGGAATCTGCTGCATTCCTGCTGGTGGCCAGGTCACCCGTGGCATTCTCTGCAAGGGGACAAATAAACAGCACAGTGAGAAAGCACTTCCAATTCTGCCGGCGACAAAGGATGAGCTGGCCTGTGTGCCTCTCACAGCATCCATTTCTCCTTTACAAGGGACCCTCAACACACATGCCAGACCACAGCGAGCCCATCACAACTTGGAAATAAGGAACTAAGATTACCTCCTTTAGAGGTAACTTTAAGAGAAAACTTTAAGATAAACTTGCAAAGATGTTCAAAGTGATTTTAAAGAGACAGTGACTTGGCCAGGTGTAGTGGCTCACACCTGCAATCCCAGCACTTTGGGAGGCTGAGGCAGATGGATCATCTGAGGTCAGGAATTTCAGAATGGCCTGGCCAACATGGCTCTATTAAAAATACAAAAGTTAGCCAGGCGTGGTGGCGCATGCCTGTAATCCCAGTTACTCAGGAGGCTGAGGCAGGAGAATCTCTTGAACCCAGGAGGCGGAGGTTGTGGTGAGCCAAGATGGATGGCATCACTGCACTCCAGCCTGGGTGACAAGAGTGAAACTAAAACAAAAAACAAAACAGAAAAAAACCCAGTGACTTCCAGGGTCAAATAATCTGCTTAACCATATCAACTCATCTAACGAATTCAACTGTAATCCTAGTGCTTTGAAAGGCTGAAGGGTCATGGGGGGGCCTCACTTGAGGCCAGGAGTTTGAGAACAGCTTGGGCAACATAAAAAGACCTCATCTCTTTAAAGAAAAAAAAATTTTAAAGGTTAACATAATAAATTTTACATGGCATTTATTTTATCTCCTACACCGTGTCCAAGATGGAGGAAAGCCTGGCTCCCCTGTGTCCTCAGGGCTGGCCTAGCCTGATGCTGTTAAATGGTCACCTGCAAACCAGCTCCCCTCATTCTGCCTCTCTGTTCACCAAGCGGTCTTCTGACCATTGGACTAGAGAGTTGCCAATGTGGACTAAAGGCACAGGCCCAGGGACACGAGTGCCTGCTCCCTGGTAGCACTGATTCTCATGATAAACTAATACCTTGGCATTCTCATTCTCACTTGCCCTCCCACAGAGCTTGCCCGCCTGGGAGAGAATATGCCGGCAAAGGACACCGGGAACTAGCAGTCCGCACAGCTTTTAGCTCTTTACAGACTCACGTGGGGGCGCCTTAAGAGACATACATCACATCCAGTCAGATGCCAGTATGTGCTTTCCGGACCCGCAAGGTGGGGCCGGACTCCAGGGAGACAGCTAACCTGCCTGCTCTCGGCAACACACAGCCACATCCCCTGGCTGATGCTCACTGTCCACAGCCTGAGTTCTCAATACTTCAACTCCCTTCCTGAGGAGATAAGGAATAGCCAGGATGGACACATACATTTGCTAAAGTCAACTCTTGACTGGGATAGCTCAGAAAAGGTAGCAAAAAATATTTCTACCAACTTCTCCTCCATACCAAATCACAGCAGATGATAGAAAAATACAGTAACTGGGTCAGGTATGGTAGCTCACAGCAACAACGCCAAGTCATCGAAAAAAAGTTAGAAATAGTTTTACTTATGTTTTAATTAAAGACCAGTGTAATAGTTTGTTCCCCACCCCCCCACCCCCGTTAAAGTGAAAATGTTTAGCCAGGTGCAATGGCTCATGCCTGTAATCTCAGCACTTTGGAAGGCAAGCGGATTGCTTGAGCTCAGGAGTTTTAGACCACCTTAGGTAACATAGTGAAACCCCATCTCTGCAAAACATACAAAAATTAGCCGGGTGTTAGAACGCCTGCCTGTAGTCAGTCCCAGCTACTCGAGAGAATGAGGCACAAGAATTACTTGAACTCAGGAGACAGAGGTTGCAGTGAGCAGAGATCCCTCGACTGTACTCCAGCCTGGGTGACAGAGCAAGACTCCATCTCAAAATAAAATAACAACCCAAATACTCAGGGAATAAGAGGGGCAGCCCTGTTGGAGTGGATCGAAAAGCCTCTGCTCAAGAAGACAAGGCTACTTCCTCCTTGGTCTGCTCTGAGACTTGGAGTCAGAGGTGGGAGAAAGGAAGCTGGGTCATGCTGGCCCTGTCATCTCACTGCCTCTCTGGGAAGAGGAGGAGGGAGGGTCCGCTGTGAAACCACTGTGAGGCCACCAGGACATTCACACAGTGCCTGTTTCTTCTGCTTTTTAAAACACCACCCAGATTCCACTGTTGAGAACTAATAAAGAGCAGAAGTATCCACGTTCCAGTCAATAAATTGTCTCTAAATAGCAAAACCTGGCTGGGCACAGTGGCTGACGCCTGTAATCCCAGCACTCTGGAAGGCCCAAGTGGGAGAATCACTTAAGGCCAGGAGTTCAAGACCAGCCTGGGTAACATAGGGAGATCCCGTCTCTACATAAAATTTCACAATGAGCAAGGTGTGATGGCATGTGCCTGTAGTACTAGTTACTCAGGAGGCTGAGGTGGGGGGATCTGCTTGAGCCCAGGAGGTGGAGGCTGCAGTGAGACCCTGTCTAAAAAAAAAAAGCAAAAGCTCCAGCTGCCACTGTCTTACCTGTCACCGCAGCACATTTCTTGAGACACTCCTCCTTGCTAAGGTGATTATTGCTGTTGCCGTCACAGCCCCCATACACAAACAGCTGACAGGATCCGTCAGTGACATTGTACCACCACCTAGGCATGGAGGCCCGGCATCTGCCCACCACCTTCGAAGCCAGACAAAAGTCTGCAACAAAAAGCACAACCCTGTTAGCTTGGCAGGGCAATCCTAGCAATGAAGGACCCACACAGACCTGTACAAGGATCCCCCAGGAGAATCAGAGCCTTGAGATCTAGCAGTTCCTCTGAGCTGTTTCCCAAGCCCAGATCGCCAACAGACCTACTCAGTGCCTCCTTCCTTGTACAGGAAAGAAACACATCACCCAACAACAAAGACCCAACCCACCCACTGAACTGTATTTCAGTTGCGTGCTTTGTCCCCTGTTCACATTATTGAAGATGTGCACATCCAGTGTAGAAACATGACTGTATTTATTTATTTTGGAGACAAGAGTCTCACTCCATCGCCCAGGCTAGAGTGGCTCAGTCTTGGCTCACTGCAACTTCTGCCTCCTGGGTTCAAATGATTCTCGTGCCTCAGCCTCCCGAGTGACTGGGACTACAGGCGTGCGCCACCATGCTGGGCTAATTTTTTTTGTACTTTTAGTACAGATGGGGTTTCACCATGTTGCCCAGGCTGGTCTTCAACTCCTGAGCTCAGGCAATCCGCTCACCTTGGCCTCCCAAAATACTGGGATTATAGGCATGAGCCACCGTGCTCAATAGAAACATGACTTTTAAAGGAACCAAAAAAAAAAAAAAAAAAACAAACAGAAAGAAAAACAGACTCCAGGACTCTTCTGGATGCTGCCCCATCCTACAGGGCCAAGGGGAGCTTAGTGCTGAAAGGTCAGAGCCAGAGAAGTGAGGCTGGGAAGGAGGGGGGCTGTCAGCACCCTCAGAAGTCCTCACGTACATTTTTTCCTAAACTTTCCTGTCCACTCTCTGCCCAGACAGGCCATGGGACACTCAAGTTGCTGAAAGAGCCTCAGAAGGAAGCTTCTTTTTTTTTTTTTAATTGCATTTTAGGTTTTGGGGTACACGTGAAGAACATGCAAGATAGTTGCATAGGTACACACGTGGTGGTGTGATTTGCTGCCTTCCTCCCCTTCACCTATATCTGGCATTTCTCCCCATGCTATCTCTCCCCAACTCCCCACCCCCGCTGTCCCTCCCCTATTCCCCCCAACAGACCCCAGTGTGTAGTGCTCCCCTCCCTGTGTCCATGCGTTCTCATTGTTCAACACCCGCCTATGAGTGAGAATATGCGGTATTTCATTTTCTGTACTGTGTCAGTTTGCTAAGAATGATGTTCTCCTTTTTTTCTTTTTAAATTTTTGTCCTCTTTTTTAGCTCTGACACAGGTCAGAAGAAAGAAGCTTCTTAACTCTAGTGCCTGCAGCCCAGTCCGTGGCTCCAAAGATAACACAGGCCCTACCCCTGCACCAGGGCTTGTTCCAGCTCCTATCTGGGCACACCAAAATGGGTCTGGGTTTCAAGGTGCTCTCAAATCTGGCCCTACTTTAGTAAATGGGAAACAAAAGCCAGAAACATTTCTTGCAAAAGGTCAGTACTCCATTTTAAAAGAGAGAGAGAAGCAATTGCTAGAAGCATCACCTGCACCAAAATAAGCCTTTCCACTGGAAGGAGGGGAAGCAACCTGAAAAGAGCGAATGGCCTGCCTATGTGGCTCTGAGTCTGCTCCTGTATCACGGTATCGCCCCACCCTAACCCTGGGCTCCACCCACCGCTGCCTTCTCAGCACAAGGGCATTCCAACCTGTGCAGAGCCTGGCACAGGGTGCTTGATAAACATATCTCAAACAAGAGCATCCCAGAGCCAAATGCTTGCTTAGATGTTGTCATTTACTCCTCACTAGTTGTTTTCATGTTTGTTAGGTTTATTTCACCCACTGGGGATATATCTTCTGTTGTCTCTTTCAAAATATGTCACAGTGATGGGCATGAAACCAGATGTTCCACAGAACACTAATCAACAGACAAAAAGGTTGGTACTGTGCAAAACACACACACACATATATGCCTCCAAGGAAATCCCACAGACACCAACAAATCACACGCAAGTAGCACAGCAGAAAAAGCATTCTGAAGCAGGAATTCCCTATCGTTTGAAGAAAGCTCACCATGAAAAGTCACCCATTAGAAAGTACCTTATCTAGATACTTCATATGAATGAAAGTGTACAGTATGTCCATAAAAGGCAAATCAATAGACACAGGAAGTAGATGAGTGGTTGCCAGGTACTGGGGGTGGGAATGGGGAGTGACGGGTACAAGGATCTTTAGGGGATGATGAAAATGTTCTAAAATTGGATTGTGGCAATAGCTGCACGGCTCTGTAGAAGGTGCTAAACATCCTTGGATGATATACTTAAAATGAGTGATTTTATGATATATAATTTTTTTTTTTTGAGACAGAGTTTCACTCTTGTTGCCCAGGCTGGAGTGCAATGATGTGATTTCGGCTCACTGCGACCTTCACCTCCTGGGTTCAAGCAATTCTCCTGCCTTAGCCTCCCGAATAGCTGGGATTACAGGCGTGTGCCACCACGCCCATCTAATTTTTATATTTTAGTGGAGACAGGGTTTCCCCATGTTGGCCAGGCTGGTGTTTAACTCCTGACCTCAGGTGATCTGCCCACCTCGGCCTCCCAAAGTGCTGGGATTACAGGTGTGAGCCACTATGCCTGGCCTATGTAATTGTTTATCTCAAAAACAATAGAGTCTTCCTCTGTCATCCAAGCTGGAATGCAGTGGCAGGACCATGGGTCACTAAAGCCTTCCCTCCTAGGCTCAAGTGATCCTCCCACCTCAGCCTCCTGAGTAGCTGGGACTACGGGGGGGTGGGGAGGGGGGGAGGAAGGATTTTTTCTTTTTAATAGGGGCACCTTTTGTCCATTACACATCAACCAGAACCAGCCGGATGTGCACCTGGAGCAGGTACAATATGCCAAAGGTCACAAAACACACAATCAACAAGGCCCAGAGAAAACAGCAGGAGGAAGTACTCTGGTGTGTGACTCAGCCCAGCCCAAAGCTGGGAGCAACACTGCCACCAACAAGATGAGATGAAGAGGAACCACCTGGGACCCAGTTACGATCCAAAGCTGAAAACAGCATCAAGGCAGGAGCACCCAACAGCTGCAGAGGAGTCAGCAGCCTCCCTGCTGCCCTGGCAGACACTGGCTGCTTTGTGTACTAGCTTCCTGAGCAGCGTCAGACACAGCCTTTGTCCACAATAAACTTAAGAGGGCAACTGTACACCTTAAATGGGTGAATTGTATGAAATGTGAATTACACCCCAAAACAAAAACCAATAACCTGAGGGAGGGCCCAACAACACAGGGCAGCCAGGCAGGAACCACCAGACACCACACCCGAGAACGAAGCAGGGTGACCCACAGTATCACAGCAGGAATTGGGTAACTTTTCATAAGCAAGGGTGCCAGGTACAGGTGGCATGTGCAGACACCTGAGAGTGTTCGAAGGAGAAAAATTGCCTATCGAGGGATGGATGGCAGTTACCTTGGTGAATTCAACCCTGCCCAGAACCTGGCCATCATCTTTATAGGCGCAGACATGCACTCTTGCCAGGGCCCTGGTGCTGAGGAGACACAGGAGCGCTGGCCCCAGCTAACAGCGCACGGGATACATGAGACCACAGCAGCAGGTGATGAATTTACAGTGAGAACATCAGCTCATTCTGTCAAGCACATGGAGTTTCCCTCTTGTTGCCCAGGCTGGAGTGCAGTGGCACAATCTGGGCTTACTGCAACCTCCACCTCCTGGGTTAAAGCAATTCTCCTGCCTCAGCCTCCTGTGTAGCTGGGATTACAGGCGCGCGCCATTGCATCCATCTAATTTATATTTTTTTAGTAGAGACGGGGTTTCGCCACGTTGGCCAGGCTGGTCTCAAACTCCTGACCTCAGGTGATCTACACACCTCGGCCTCCCAAAGTGCTGGGATTAAGGGTGTAAGCCACTGCACCTGGTTGACACTTCCTTTCTGGGTTGCTGCTGTGGGCCAGCACCTCTTCCAGCCTGGACACTTTCTGTCAACAGGCCAGGGCCTTCATGACAAGTCTTGTGAGCCTGGGAAGCCATTCCGTGTCTAGACAGCTACTCACAACTGCTCTAAATGTCACACATTGACTCAGTAGTTTAAGTTTCAGAAAACAGCCTTATTTTCAGGTTCCTTGGGTAAAGTAGGAAGGAAAGACAGAATTTCACTGTTGTCCCAGGAGAATTCAGTAATGTCTCTTTATGGCCACAGACGTTCAAAAGCCTGTAATCCCAACACTTTGGGAGGCTGAGGCAGGCAGATCACCTGAAGTCAGGAGTTCGAGACCAGCCTGGCCAACATGGTGAAACCCCGACTCTACTAAAAATACAAAAATTAGCCGGGCATAGTGGCACATCCCTTTAGTCCCAGCTACTTGGAAGGCTGAGGCAGGAGAATCACTTGTGCCCGGGACGTAGATGTTACAGTCAGCCAAGATTGTGCCACTGCACTCCAGCCTGGGCAACAGAGCAAGACTCTGTCTTAAAAATAAACAAATAAATAAAAATAAACGTCTCTTTTTTAAGAGAGAACTTGTGTGCAATGGCTGCAAACAGCAGCCTCCTTGGTGGTGTAGTGCAGCCTGTTTCTTGTATGGGTTGCTCTAAGGGGCCTTGGACACAAGCCTTTCAGATGTATGCTCATGTCTCTGACCTTGTACCACCCCAGTGTAGGCTCCAAACAGGCATGCGAGGTACCTTTGGAAAGCCCCAGGACACTGGCCAGGGTTCACATTGGCCAAGTTATCATGTCCATCTGCACCAAGCTGCAGAACAAGGAGCATGTGATTGAGGCCCTGCGCAGGGCCAAGTTCAAGTTCCCTGGCCACCAGAAGATCCACATCTCAAAGAAGTGGGGTTTCACCAAGTTCAATGCCAATGAATCTGAAGACATGGCGGCTGCAACAGCTCATCCCAGATGGCTGTGGGGTTAAGTACATCCCCAGTCGTGGCCCTCTGGACAAGTGGCGAGCCCTGCACTCATAAGGGCTTCCACTGTGCTGCTCCCTCTTAATTTTCACCAATAAATTTACTTTCTGTCCCAAAAAAAAAGAATGGTTGGACTAAAAACACATTATGTCTGAAAGACAGAAGTTGGCAGTTGTTGAAGCTGGATGATGGTGCATGGGGGTTTATAACACTTTTCACTGCTTTGTATATATTTGAAAATTTTTGTAATAAAAATATAATTTTTTTTTTTAGATAGAGTTTCGCTCTTGTTACACCAGGCTGGAGTGCAGTGGCACAATCTCAGCTCACTGCAACCTCTGACTTCAGGTTTCAAGCGATTTTCCTGCCTCAACCTCCAGAGTAGCTGGGATTACAGGTGTCCGCCACCATGTCTGGCTCATTTTGTATTTTTAGTAGAGACGGAGTTTCTCCATGTTGGTCAGGCTGGCCTCAAACTCCTGGCCTCGGGTGATCTGCCCGCCTTGGCCTCCCAAAGTGCTGGGATTAACAGGTGTGAGCCACTGTACTCGGACAAAATAATATTTTTTTTAAACCCAAATTTCATTTGAGCAAGAGTTCTAAGTAGCAGATTAATTGGCTGAAGTTAGGTCCAACTGAGACTAAATGTACCCATGTCCTTACTAGTTAGGACACACATCCTTCTGTGAATATGGAAGGAAGCTCCTTGTTGAAAGCAAATCATCTCACTTTGTCACATGCTTTCACTAACTGAATTGCTTTTAAGCATCTATGATGTCAACTTTACTTTCAGGCTTGAGAGAAGTGAAGTCATGAAAAGGGATTTTGTTTGCTCATTTGTTTTAATGGAGGCAGTGTTTCTTCAGGAAACACGGGCCATATAGTATTCACTTCCACCACAAATAACAACAATGCATTTTCTCATTCACTGTTCTCCAAAAAGCTTGTCATTTATTTAATTATTTAGAGACTGAGTCTCACTCTGTCACCCAGGTTGGAGTGCAGTGGCATGATCACAGCTCACAGCAGCCTCAACCTCCTGGGCTCAAGTGATCCTTCCACCTCAGCCTCCTGAGTAGCTGGGACTACAGGCATGCACGACCATGCCTGGCTAATTTTTTTTTTTTTTTTTTTTGGTAGAGATGGGGGTCTCACCATGTTGCCCAGGCTGGTCTCAAGTGATCCTCCTGCCTTCACCTCTGCAAGTGCTGGGATCATAGGCGTGAGCCACAGCGCCTAGCCGCAATGCTTCTTGCCTTTGCCAAGCATGATGCCTGGCATATCATGTGCTCTACCTCTAACAGTCACAATAAAACGGTGAATCATGTAGTAATACCCCTGCTTTACAAATGAGAATGCTGAGACCTGAGGTGATTAAAGTGAGGCAAGCAGCAGTGCCAGGATGAGCTCACAGAGGTCTGATGAGCGCCCAGGGGCTAACATGACCCTTCAGACTGACGGGAAGAAAAAGCTACAGCATCAACAGGCAGTCGAAAAACACAACCGAGGTTGCCCACAAGCCAAAACATTCCTCAGGGTCTTTATCACAATCGGAGGGCTCACCAAGCCCAGGCCCTCGGCCAGACCACTGTTTTCAGTCACACTCAATGACAGGGTCACAGACAGCAACATACCAAAGGAAACGGCCAAGGCTGACGAGGACTGGGCTGGACACATTTTTAGAAAGCTATTCTTTAATGAGAAATTCTATTATTACAAAATGGCAAAATGCTATATTGGTCTTAAAACAGTATTGGGAAGCAATCACGAAAAACATGACTCAAGTGCTATTTTGTATGCTCGCAAATACTAGGGCAAAATACGTACATTCTGTGTGTTTCCAAACGCAGATGGACAAACAGGAAAATGCTGAAAGGAACCAAATCTGGATGGACTCTTAAGCTTCAGAATATCTAAGCCCAAGTAGAATTCCTGCCTTTAGGGAAGAGTAACTTTCTTTTGGAAAAGCATCAGAAATGGCTAAAGGCACACATCATCTGAAATATGAACCTCACTTAGAAACTCCTGGCAGGTATTCTCAACAGCTATCGTAAAACTGCAAAACATACTGGTCTTTGTGACTGACGTCTTGAAGAACAGGTTCCTCTGCTTCTGGTCACCAGAGCTGTAACCAAGACCATCAGCCGGCGACTGAGACAACTACAGCCAGCTGGACAGACCTGCTGTCACCCTCAGAAGGACATCACAGAATTCTGGGGGGTCCCAAGTACTACCAATCTAATCTAATCTTACAGATTTTAAAAGACAGTTTAAAAGACTATAACCCCAGCGCTTTGGGAGGCCAAGTCAGGCCAATTCCTTGAGCTCAAAATACAAAAAAAGTGGAGTGTGGTGGTGTACACCTGTGGTCCCAGCTACTTGAGAGGCTGAGGCAGGAGGATCAGCTGTGCCAGGAGGCAGAGGATGCAGTGAGCTGAGACTGCACCACTGCACTCAGGCCTGAGTAACACAATGAGACCCTGTCTCAGAAATAAAAAAAAGACAGATGAGATGGTACCGTAATCATTTTCCAAAAATGCATAATTGCAGCTGTGTCTACTTTGCAAAGTAAGTACTTTAATGAAGTATTTCAAATTTGCTGAGGAGTACAGAAAATACCCCATGTCTAGAATGTCCACATCTCAATGTCATCAAGTTTTAACATTTTTCAAGGAGTAAGATATATATATGAAGAGGCTGGGTGGGCGGATCACTTGAGGTCAGGAGTTCAAGAGCAGCCTGGGAAAAATGGTGAAACCCCATCTCTACTAAAAATACAAAAACAAAATTAGCTGGGCATGGTGGCGGGTGCCTGTAGTCCCAGCTACTCACGAGGCTGTGGCAGAAGAATCGCTTGAACCCAGGAGGTGGAGGCTGCAGTGAGCTCAGATCGCACTACTGCATTCTGGCCTGAATGACAAAGCAAGACTCTGTTCTCCAAAAATAAACAAACAAAACATGGATAGAGCAGAAACCCTTTGCATACCCCTCACTCCGTCACATTTGCTCTGCCTCTGCCAAATTAACCTCCCACCACCTTGAACTTGGTGTTTTCTTTTATTCATGTTTTTATATTCATTAAAACAAGCAAAATAACATTCCTAGGGTTCTAGTTATTGACACACTCCCATGAGTGCTATGAGCTGAGGCACCAGAGCTTCTTGCCTCACCACATGCTGGACCGGAAAGCCCAAAGCCACTCCTGAAATGCTTCTCCTCCTCCTGCTCCCACCCATGTTTTTCTAGAACAAGGGTCTGCAAATGTTTTCCATAAGAGGCCAAATGGTAAACAAAGGCAGCAATTATCCTGCCCATCAGTGTATGATCACACAAAGCAATCTCATAATCAGTGGGAAAAATGATAAAAATTTTTGTCACTGGGCGAGGTGGCTCATGCCTGTAATCCCAGCACTTTGGGAGGCTAAGGCAGGTGGATCACGAGGTCAGGAGTTCGAGACCAACGTGGCCAACATAGTGAAACGCCATCTCTACTAAAAGTATAAAACTTAGCCAGGCATGGTGGCACGCGCCTGTAGTCCCAGCTACTAGGGAGGCTGAGGCAGGAAAATCGCTTGAACCCAGGAGGCAAGGTTGTGGTAAGTCGAGATCGCACCACTGCACTTCAGCCTGGGCAACAGAACGAGACTCTTTCTCAAAAAAAAAGAAAAATGAAAAATTGTGTCAAACTAGGCATGGCAGCTCATACCTATAATCCCAGCACTTTGGGAGGCCAAGGAAGGAGGATCATTTGAGGTCACAAGTTTAAGATCAGCCCGGGCAACATAGTGAGACCCTGTTTCTACAAAAAATAAAAACAATTTTTTTGGCCAGGTGCGGTGGCTCACACCTGTGGTTAGGATTTCAAGACCAGCCTGACCAACATGGCAAAACCCATCTCTACTAAAAATACAAAAATTAGCTGGGCGTGTTGGTGCACTCCTATAATCCCCACTACTCAGGAGGCTGAGGCAGGAGAATCGCTTGAACTGGGGAGGCAGAGGTTGAGGTAAGCTGAGATAGTGCCGTTTGAGACAGGGTCTTGCTCTGTCACCCAGGCTAGAGTTCAGTGCTGTGATCTTGGCTCACTACAACCTCCGCCTCCCAGGTTTAAGCCTCCCAAGTAGCTGGGATTACAGGTGCCCACCACCGCCCCTGGCTAATTTTTGTATTTTTTAAGTAGAGACGGGGTTTCACTATGTTGGCTAGGCTGGTCTTGAACTCCTGACCTCATGATCCATCCGCCTCAGCCTCCTAAAGTGCTGGGGTTACAGGTGTGAGCCACTGCACCCCGCCTGCAAAAAAATTTCTAAGGGGAGTTGGAACCGTGCTTGTGGTCTTCTCACCGTATAACTTATGACACAAAGCAAGCATCACTTCTATGCCTTCTCTAGCAATTATCAAACACTTTTCTAGATCTGGATCAGCTTCCAGCATTTTATCCTTTGCTCTTTCGATGTCATAGAATTGCTTTGAGAGCTGCTTCACAGAAGAGGCTTTGCCAGTATTGTTTCCCCTGGGCCACCATCCAGAAAGTCACAACTGCAGCCCTCATTTCTGTGGACAAGAAGCCCTCAGGAGCTCCCCGGGCTGCAGATCCAGAGTCTCTCCAATGGCACAGGGAAGGGCAGCACCTACCTCGAGCTGGTCTACCACTCCATTTTATGTTTTGTTTTGTTTTCCCAGTCTCACTCTGTCACCCAGACTGGAGTGTAATGGCCCAATCTCCGATCACTGCAACCTCTGCCTCCCGGGTTCAAGCAATTCTCCTGCCTCAGCCTCCCAGTAGCTAGGACCACAGGAGTGCAGCAGCACACCTGGCTAATTTTTGTTTTTTCTTTTTTTTGAGATAGAGTCTTACTCTGTTGCCCAGGCTGGAGTGCAGTGGCACGATCTTGGCTCACTGCAACCTCCGCTCCCCCAGGTTCAAGCGATTCTCCTGCCTCAGCCTCCTGAGTAGCTGGGATTACACATGCCTGCCACCCTGCTCATTTTAGTGTTTTGTTTTTGTTTTTAGTAGAGATGGGGTTTCACCATCTTGACCAGGCTGGTCTTTAACTCCTGACCTTGTGAACCACCCTCAGCCTCCCAAAGCGCTGGGATTACAGGCGTGAGCCACCGTGCCTGGCCTAATTTTTGTGGTTTCACTGTGTTGGCCAGGCTGGTCTTGAACTCCTGACCTCAAGTGATCTGCCCACCTCAGCCTCCCAAAGTGCTGGGATTACAGGTGTGAGCCACCTTAGCCATAAACACTATAGCACACCTTTCCTAAAACAACTCACATCACTAAAAACAACTCTCTTTTCATTAAAGCCACTTAGAATTCTAGGGATAGTAGCCAAGGAGAAATTGTTTGCTACAAAAATCCCCAGACATTGGAAGATCATATTTTACACAGAAAAGTAGGATAGGCTACAAGCCACTCCTCCAAATCAAAAAGCAAAGAAAGCTCTGAAGAGTCATCTAATCCAAGTGTTTCAGAGAACAGGGGCAACTCTTACTAGATCCACAAAAGGCCTGGTGTTCACAGACCTTCACCTGAACGGTGAGCTGAAAATTCACCATTGAGACATTTTGTTCGTGCTGGCACACTTGAGACATCCACACAAGGGAATACTCTGAACTGTTTAAACACACGAATACAGTCAGCTGATTAGCAATGAAAAAAAAAATGATAAAATAATGAAATACACGAATGTGTATGTGCCAGGAGAGAAAAATGACTAAGATGGAAAAAAAGGAAAAGAATGGTTAATATATTGATTGAGGATACATGCATTAATCTACCTTTAGAGAAAGGTACTAGAGGAAGGAAGGAAGCTTTTACATTGCTTTTCATTTTTCTTTTGAGACAAAGTTTTTTGCTCTTGTTGCCCAGGCTGGAGTGCAATGCCACAGTCTCAGCTCACGGCAACCTCTGCCTCTAGAGTTCAAGAGATTCTCCTGCTTCAGCCTTCCAAGTAGCTGGGATTACAGGCATGTACCACCATACCTGACCAATTTTTTTTTTTTTTTTTTTGTATTTAGTAGAGACAGGGTCTCACCATGTTGGTTAAGCTGGTCTTGAACTCCTGACTTCAGGTAATCTATCCGCCATGGCCTCCCAAAGTGCTGGGATTACAAGCATGAGCCACTGTGCCTGGTCAAAATTATTTTATTTATTTTTATTTTTGAGACAGAGTCTTGCTCTATTGCCCAGTCTGCAGTACAGTGGTGCGATCTCAGCTCACTGCAACCTCCACCTCCTGGGTTCAAGCAAGTCTCCTGCCTCAGTCTCTCATGTAGCTGGGACTACAAGCACCTGCCACAACGGATGGCTAATTTTTTTTTTTTGGCATTTTTAGTAGAGACAGGGTTTCACCATGTTGGTCAGGCTGGTCTTGAACTCCTGACCTCATGATCCTCCCGCCTCGGCCTCCCAAGTGCTGGGATTACAGATGTGAGTCACCCAGCCCAAAATTATTTTATTAGAGCAGGTCTAGGTTTGCAACAAAATTAAGAGAACAGTACAGAGATTTCCTGTATCCTCGCTGCCCTGACACAGGGAGAATACTTCTTCTTTTCCATCTGCATCATTTAGAAGAGTTTTAGTTTTTGTTCGTTTTTTTTTTTTGAGACGGAGTTTCACTCTTGTTGCCCAGGCTGAAGTGCAATGGCACAATCTTGGCTCACTGCCACTTCTGCCTCCCTGGTTCAAGCGATTCTCCTGCCTTAGCCTCCCAAGTAGTTGGGATTACAGGCACGTGCCACCATGCCTGGCTAAGTTTTTATATTTTTGGTAGAGATGGGGTTTCACCGTGTTGGTCAGGCTGGTCTGAAACTCCTGACGTCAGGTGAGCCACCTGGCTAAGCCTCCCAAAGCGTTGGGATTACAGGTGTGAGCCACAGTGTCTGGCCTAGTTTCAGTATTGTAATATTGTGAATGCATTATTGTTATTTTTTAAAGAGTTAACAATGGTTTTATCTGGGTACTAAAATGTGGTCCTTAGTGTTGGCTTAAAATTTTTCAGTTAAAAAATTTAGGCAGGGCATGGTGGCTCACGCCTATAATCCCAGCACTTCGAGAGGCTAAAGTGGGACGATGGCTTGAAGCTGGGAGTTTGAGACCAGCCGGGGCAACCCAGTGAAACTTCATCTCTACAAAATTTTTTTTTTTAAAATTAGCTGGACATGGTGGCATGCACCAGTGGTGCCAGCTACTAAGCAGGGGCTAAGGTGGAAGGATCGCTTGAGCCTAGGAGGTGGAGGCTGCAGTAAGCCATGATCGTGCCACTGTACTGCAGCCTGGGCGACAAAGCAAGACCCTATCTCAAACAGTAACAAAAAAGGGCCCGGCATGGTGATGTACCCCTGTAATCCCAGCACTTGGGGAGGCCAAGATGGGTGGACTGCTTGAGCCCCAGATACAACAGAAGGAGGTATTCTCAACGGCTACCCTGGGACATAACGGTAGCATGAATTGCAATTGTCCAGAGTAAACTGGGCTCACTGACTGGGGATATAGTTCTTGCCTTCCAGGATTTTGCAATTAAGCTGGAGCCACAAAACTCACATGGATAGAGAAAAATTACAGAAGGTACAAGATTATAATCACACCCTCAATTCAAAGGGCTTGTAAGCCATACAAGGTGCAAAGGAACTGACCAAATAAATGCTTTGGTATAGGGGAGTGACGCAACAAGGAAGAGTCATTTGTTTTAATTTATTATTTATTTATTTATTATTTTTAAAAATGAAGACGGGGTTTCACCATGTTGGTCAGGCTGGTCTTGAACTCCCAACCTCAGGTGATCTGCCCACCTTGGCCTCCAAAGTGCTTGGATTACAGGCGTGAGCCACCACGCCCGGCCTGAAGAGTCATTTGTCAAGTGTGTAGGGCAGGTCAGAGAAAAGAGCCTGCAACCTGAGCTGTTCCAGCGAAGGACCTGTGAGCACTTAAACCCCCGGCTGCTTCGCACAAGCCAGCTGTGCTACCTGGGGTGGCTTTCCTCGGTGCTTTTTTCCTCCTTCATAACAGGTAACTAATAACATGCAATAAACAATGAATAAACCCCCTGTTTTGTTATTCAGTAAGCCCCATATTCTCTGATTCTGGTATGACTAATTTTAAAAATCATGCATATTTTTCACCAGGCACAGTGGCTCACACCTGTAATCCCAGCCACTCAGGAGGCTGGTACGGGAGGATTGCTTGAGCCTTGGAGTTCAAGGCTGCAATGAGCTATGGATGCATCCCTCAAATTCAGCTTGGGCAACAGAGTGAGAGATAATGCCCATCTCTAAAAAAAAATTAAGTTAAAAAAATGTTTTAATCATGCAGATTTTAGAGGCTTAGGAAGATAAGGCAAAGCTCTGATTATGAAGTCATCATGTCCCTTTGGGTCAAGGTGAAAGACTGGGAATGTTAGCCAGACAACTGTCTTGAGGACATTATAAATAGACCTCAGCCCAAGCAGGAGTGAAGTTGTGTCTGCACGTGATTTATGCCTGCTCTGGAGCTAGTCAGAATAAAATGTTTCTGGCAAGTTTGTTAACAGAGTCCCCTTTTCTGACCTCTCTCCAGCCCCAGTTTCCTGCTGTGGAATGTACCATTAATCTTGTGGCTATCTTGCCAATCGCTTGTCCAGGAAATGGCATTTGCTCCCTGTAACTTCAATTGACTTGTGAATAATAAAGTGCCAAGACTCAGTCGGCTTTCTCTCCACAGGCCCCATGGAGATCAAGTTCATGTGCTTGCAGATTCATTTCCTAAAAGCAATGCAAAGGGGAAGTTTTTCTCTGACACATAGTACCAATATACAAGTGCTGTGGTCCAGGTGCGATGGCTCATGCCTGTAATCCTAGCACTTTGGGAGGCCGAAGCAGTCGGACTGCCTGAGTTCAAGACCATCCTGGGCAACATGGTGAAAACCCCATCTCTACTAAAATATAAAAAATTAGCCAGGCATGGCAGTGTGCACCTGAGGCAGGAGAACTGCTTGAACCCGGGAGGCAAAGGTTGCAGTGAGCCAAGATCACACCACTGCACACCAGCCTGAGCAACAGAGCAAGACTCTATCTACAAAGAAAAAAAAAAAGAGCTGTGTGTGATGACTCACACCTGTAATCCCAGCACTTTAGAAGGCTGAGGTGGGTGGATCACTTAAGGTCAGGAGTTCAAGACCAGCCTGGCCAACATAGTGAAACCCTGTCTCTACTATAAATTAAAAAAAATGTAAAAATTAGCTGGGTGTGGTGTCATGCCCCTCTAATCCCAGCTACTTGGGAGGCTAAAGCAGGAGAATCACTTGAGTCTGGGAGGCAGAGGTTGCAGTGGGCCACTGCACTCCAGCCTGGGCAACAGAGCGAGACTCCATCTCAAAACAAAAACAAAAGAGTGTTATGAAGATTAAAGGAGTTTTTAATCCATTATAAGTGCTTAAAACAGTATTTGGCAGAGAAGTTTTGTTTCTGTTTTTGAGACAGAATCTTCCACAGCTACTGGTCTGCAGCTGTTCTTATGGTAGCAGTTGTGGCATTCCTCTGTGGGAAAGAAACTGTTAATACAATTAAACAGCTCTTGCTTTTTTTTTTTTTTTTTTTTTGAGACGGAGTTTCGCTCTTGTTACCCAGGCTGGAGTGCAATGGCGCGATCTCGGCTCACCGCAGCCTCCGCCTCCTGGGTTCAGG
Organism: Saguinus oedipus; assembly: GCA_031835075.1. NCBI lineage: Eukaryota > Metazoa > Chordata > Mammalia > Primates > Cebidae > Saguinus > Saguinus oedipus. Next base: position 41,190,595 of record CM063187.1, on the reverse strand, counting down.
CAATTCTCCTGCCTCAGCCTCCCGAGTAGCTGGGATTACAGGCATGTGCCACCATGCCCAGCTAATTTTTTGTATTTTTTTTTAGTAGATACGGGGTTTCACCATGTTGACCAGGATGGTCTCAATCTTTTGACCTCGTGATCCACCCGCCTCGGCCTCCCAAAGTGCTGGGATTACAGGCTGGGATTACCGTAAACACCTCTTTCTTAGCAAAACAGAAAGTGGGCATTGTGTGACAGACACAAGAGAGAAAAAAGAGAGAAAAAAAGAGAGAGACAGGGTCTTGCCCTGTCGCCCAGGCTAGGTTACAGTGGTACAATCTTGGCTCACAGCAGCCTCCACCTATGCTCAAGTGATCCTCCCACCTCAGCCTCCAAGTAGCTGGCACTACAGGCATGTTACACCATACCTGGCTAATTTTTGTATTTTTTATAGAGACAAGGTTTCACCATGTTGCCCAGGCTGGTCTCAAACTCCTGGGCTCAAATGATCTGCCTGCCTCAGCCTCCCAAAGTGCTGGGATTACAGGCATGCGCCACAGAGCCCAGCCTATGACTGTATTTTTTATGAAGAAGACAAGACTAATAAAATAGAGACAGTCAGAATAAAGATAAACAGAATGACACATTTCACTGGGAAGTCCAACCAGAGAGGATAAGGAGGAAGAGCATACAGAGAAGCTCAGAAGTTCAACCTCAAGGCAAACCAATGATTTTTTTTCTTTTTTTTTTTTTATGGGAATCATCAAACTATAAAAACCAATGATTCTTATCTTCACCTAGAGGAAGACAATGGCAAACCACCCAAGTATCAAAGTCCTATATGGCTACAAGATCAGGACATGCCGGGCTGGGAGGCAGAAAGCCAGAGGGAGGGACTGGTGGAAAAAAGAAACACCGAAATAAATGAACCAACACAAACCCACCGTGCTTTCCACACCCACCTGCACTTCAAGTATCTTTTCACCAAGGAATGAATGAGAGCATCTCAAAAAGAGGTACTGAGGCCAGGCACAGTGGCCTGTCATCCCAGCACACTGGGAGGCCGAGGCAGATCACCTGAAGTCAGGAGTTCGACAAAAGAGGTACCGAATGACAGGAGGTACCGGAGCTTATTTCAATTCTACCAAGCCAGATTCCCAAGGTGATATTTATTGCACAATCAGCCTCATTTACTTATTTACTTATTTAGAAAGGAAGTCTCACTCTGTGACCCAGGCTGGAGCACAGTGGCATGATCTTGGCTCACTGCCACCTCAAACCCCCTAGATTCAAGCAATTCTCCTGCCTCAGCCTCCTGAGTAGCTGGGATTACAAGTACCTGCCACTGTGCCCGGCTAATTTTTGTATTTTTAGTAGAGATGGGGTTTTCACCATCTTGGCCAGGCTGGTCTTGAACTCCTGACCTTATGATCCACCCACTTTGGTCTCCCGAAGTGCTGGTATTACAGATGTGAGCCACCACACCCAGCCAATCAGCCTTATTTTAAGGTGATCTATAAATCTACCTACTTTGGTTAGCTGGCTAGGTTCTACATATTTGAGTGCTTCTGTTTCCAGTACAGAAAGCTACCAACGAACCATCTTCTAGAGGGTTGGGTGTCTGGAAGTTTTCATTATTGAGACAAGTAATTCACAACCTTTCAAAAAACAACCCAGGTATTTATGAGGAAAGAACATTTACAATTACAAATCCAACTTAAGTTATAAGGCTCATAAAATCTTGGTGTTTCAGATATAAAATCTTGGCATTTTCTATATAAAATGTTTAGATATCAAAGTTTACATTTCAGGCCGGGCACTGTGGCTCACGCCTGTAATCCCAGCACTTTGGGAAGCCAAGGCGGGTGCATCACCCAAGGTCAGGAGTTCAAGATCACCCTGGCCAACAAGGTGAAACCCTCATCTCTAATAAAAAATACAAAAACAATGAGCCGGGTGTGGTGGCACACTCCTGTAGTCCCAGTTACTCGAGAGACTGAGGCAGGAGAATCACTTGAACCTGGGAGGTGGAGGTTGCAGTGAACTGAAATTGTACCACTGCACTCCAGAGCGGGGCAATGGAGTGAGACTCCACCTCAAAAAAAAAAAAAAAAAATTTACATTTCATAAACTATCAGCACAATGCAAGCCATCACTATTCTTGCCCACTGTCACTCCAAATTCCGCTCTAAAACAGGATTATTAAGTCTACTCTCACCTCAATCCAAAACAGGAGCCCAGGCAGCCCATCTGATTAACAGGGAAGGAAACAAGCAGTTTCAAAGTCTTCCAAGAACCCGTCCATGTTAATTCACACTCAGGCATCCTTCACCTTCTGCAAATCACAGACCATTTTCAGAACTGAGGAAAGCTCTTGGACCCTCACTCTAGAACGGCGTTTCTCAGCCTTTTTTCATTACTACCATCCCTGCAAGGAGACTTTTTGGACATGTTTTTCCTAATTGCCCATGAAGTTTTAACACCACAGACATACTAGATATATCTATTCATGTAGAGCAGCCCTTCAAAAGGTCACAAACTACTATAGCATCCTTTTTTCCCCCACCCCTTCAAGAACACGCCATAGACTCTAAATGACAGACCCGGGGATACAAATGATCACATACAAAATTTTTTGGAGATGGGTTCTCGCTCTGTTGCCCAGGCTGGAGTGCAATGGCATGATCTCAGCTCACTGCAACCTCCACCTCCTGCGCTCAAGCAATTCTCCCACCTCATCCTCCCATATAGCTGGGATTACAGGCTGACTAGTTTTTTGTATTTTTGGTTTCACCATGTTGAAACTCCTGAGCTCAAGCAATCCACTTGCCTCAGTCTCCCAAAGCATTGGGATCAAAGGCATGAGCCACTGCGCCCTGCAATAGCACATAAAATTTAAGGACTTCAGATTAAGGGACTTCTGAAGCCCATGGACCCTGGGCCCAGTCAGGAATCACTGTGAGCTCCATCTCCCAACAGGTGTGTGTAAAACATGTGAATTCTTGCCCTCATTTCTAAAATGGCTTCAAATCATAAAAAGCACTTCAAAGTAACTAAACTCTAGCTCGTACTTCATCCTGCCAAGGAAAATAAAAGTAAAAGTAAATAAACTCCAAAGTTCCTGGGCCTCGGCATCAACATCAGCACTTCTTTTCAGGGACTGTTCAGGAAGATGTTGCCAGAAACAACCCGTGAAATGACACTTGTGAGAAGGATCTTGTAAGACATCGGAACCCACACTCTAACGGCCACATTAGCATGTCCAGTGGGCCAAGGCCTCCTGAGGTGAATGAAGCCATGTCAGCACTACTCCTGCTGGGCTGTCCCCTACCTCACATGAGCCACAGGCTTATCATCCCTCATTCAACCTCCCCTGACAGCCTCCAGACACAGCAAACAGAAGCTCTGCATGGGTACTGCAAATGGCTGGTGACGGGTAAAATGAGCAAAAGGTTGGGGAGCAGGGTCTTTCACACGAGACTTGTGCTTTCTCCATCACAGGCTGAGCTCTCAAATACTGACCAGGGCAATGCAATGTTTCTGGTGGAAAGGGGTCAATCTCCCACAGACACCTAAAGGCAAGACCCTCAACCTTCTTTAGGAACCAAATTTTCCTTTTTTTTTTTTTGAGACAGTCTCACTCTTGCTACCCAGGCTGGAGTGCAGTGGCGCAATCTCGGTTCACCGCAACCTCCCCACCTCCCAGGTTCAAGCAATTCTCCTGCCTCAGCCTCCCGAGTAGCTGCGACTACAGGCATGTGCCACCACGTCTGGCCAATTTTTGTATTTAGTAGAGCAGTGTTTCTCCACATTGGTCAGGTTGGTCTCAAACACCTGACCTCAGGTGATCCACTCACCTCAGCCTCCCGAAGTGCTGGGATTGCAGGCGTGAGCCACCGCACCTGGCCAGGAACCCCATTTTTAGTGCTAAGTACACCAACGCTGACACTCACCACCAGACATACACTCGATGTGTTCATTTATTGTACTGTCTTCCTCTCATTACGACATGCCTGCCATGGATGAAGGAGGGTCTATTTTGTTCAGTGCTCTATTCTGAGAGCTAGAAATGGTGCCTGGCCATTGGTGGGTGCTCAATAAACATCTGCTGACTGTACCAGTGAATAAGATCAAACTACCCTGGAACCAAACTGCCTTGCCTGCAAGTAGGACAAGCTCCCCTTCTATGGAGAGTTAAGAATAATGTAAGACGCTGCTTTAGAGAATTCCCAGCTGAAGGCCAACACCAGCTTTACTTCAGCTCTTCTGTCATCTTACCTCTGACCACCAGCATCACAACTATGGGGGTGAGGAGGAAAGGAAAGAAAGGGTGGCAGCTAATAACATGTTTATGGAGTGTGCTGGAAAGCTAACCTATTAGTTAAGGTTCTGAGGTCCATGGATTTCAAAAATCCCTTGAAAATGCAGGAGAGGGCCAGGTGTGGTGGCTCACACCTGTAATCCCAGAACTTTGGGAGGCCAAATCGGGCAGATCACTAGGTCAGGAGGAGACCAGCCTGGTCAACATGGTGAAACACGGCCTCTACTAAAAATACAAAAATTAGCTGGGCGTGGTGGCACACACCTGTAGTCCCAGTTACTCGGGAGGCTGAGGCTGGAGAATCACTTGAACCCGGGAGGCAGAGGTTGCAGTGAGCTGAGATCATGCCCCTGCACTCCAGCCTGGGCAACAGAGCAGACGTCTCAAAAAAAAAAAAAAAAAAAAAAGAAAGTGCAGGAGAAGGTTCTTGAGTGAGTGCTGCCCTACTTGCCTCCAGTGGAAATTCCCAAGAAGAATCAACAAAGGACCCTGAGCCAAGTAACCATTCGCACAGGTTCTGACGCCCAGGGCCAGGCACAAAGTTATTGGCAGCAAGAACTACACTTAACTGACCACTCCTAAAGGACCTTTCCAGTTTCTATTCTGAGGAGGAAATACATTATCTGGGCTTGTGTTGATCAACGTTACACATTTCAGGACCCTCCACATACCAGGATTTACCACCTGGGTGGGAAAAGGAAAAAAAAAAAACATGTTTATTTTTGGCTACCTGATAAAAGGATTTCCCCCAACAGTCATCACACACACATACACTCACACACATTCATTCTCTCTCTCCTCTCTCTCTCTCTGTAATGTGCAATTTATAAAGAACTGGTAGGTATTACCTACCTTTTACTAAATGGAGCATATGTTTAAGGTAGGGGTCACAAGCCAAAGGCCTACAGAGATAGAGGGCAGGCAGCAGCTGAGACAAGGCAGGCTGAGTGAGTATCTACAGGCTGGGAATGGTTTATGTCCTGCCTGAAAGAGGCATTCAGCTCCAGCCCGAGACTGCTAGGCAGGAAAACAGGCCTGTGTTCTGGTCCCATTCCATTACATCTTCATGTCTTTCAGACAAAGCCAAAACCTACATTTTTTTTTTTCTTTTACTTTTTTAAAGACGAGGTTTCTCCATGTTAGTCAGGCTGGTCTTGAACTCCCAACCTCAGGTGATCTGCCTGCCTCAGCCTCCCAAAGTGCTGGGATTACAGGCGTTGAGCCACCGCGCCCGGCCACAAAACCTACATTTTTACATCTAAAAAATCCCAATTCTGGAGAATGTACAAGTCACATAAAAGCTGTGTGAAGCTTCCTGGGAGTGGCCAGTTTATCATCTCTGCGTGCTTTCCACTGCAGACTATAACTGTCCCTATGGCTAGACAAGGGAGCTTTCTCACCTGGCACAAGCTCAGCTTCCCCTCCACCTCTGTCTGCAGAGGCTGGAGTCAGGACACTCTTTGCTGGGCCGTGTGCGGCCCTCTACCTGTCCCTTCCCACCTGCCCTCACTACTCAGAGCCCAATCAACACATCAGTCATAGACCACATGATGCTAAACACAAGAAGCCCTGACCCAGTTAACCCTCACTCTCACAGGGTGGCAGTGGGGCCTCCTTTGTCCCTATCTCCCCTCCGCCAACTCGTGGGCCCTCTGGTGGTACTCAGGACTGGTCTTCAGCCAATCTATGTCTTCAATCTCCGCTGAACATTGCTGCCACCCCCTTACCTAACTGGAATCTCCCCTGAGGACACACCTCCTGGGGCCCTTCCAAGTGGGGAAGTCTCCTTGCTTCTGGGAGCTGCTTCTGAACTGTTTTTCTCTTCGCCCTCCCCAAAACCCGCAGCTGGGAAACACTTATTACCAGAGTAAATCATTCATACCCCGCCTGGTGCGTTATCTGCCAACCCAGACAACTATTCCTTTCTTCCTAACTTTAGCTTGGGGCCTGCCGCCTCTCCGGCTGCTCTTATCATTCTTGGAGATTTCTACATCCAGGTAGATGGTCCTCTGGCCTCTTGATCCCTAGACATCCAGCTGATCTCATCCCACCCTCACCCCCGTCCCTCTCAGGGTCACACCTAGACCTACCTCAGTAACTGATCTCATCCCACCCTCAGCCCCATCCCTCTCAGGGTCACACCTAGACCTACCTCAATAACTGATCTCATCCCCATCCCTCTCAGGGTCACACCTAGACCTACCTCAATAACTGATCTCATCCCACCCTCAGCCCCGTCCCTCTCAGGGTCACACCTAGACCTACCTCAGTAACTGCCACCTCTTCAGAGCTTCCCTCTCATGCATCTCACTCACTACCCACTGCATCCTGTCGGCTTCACTCCCTTCAGGACCTCAACTCCAGCAATCTACTGGCCCCACCACCTCGGCCCTCTGGCCCCTCACGTCTCCACACAGAACAAATTCCTTGACCTACCCCATCCTCACTCCCTCACACATTCTCTGCTCACTCCTCCCTCACCACCGCACTCATCTGGCAGCACTGAGCTGCAGCAACACCTCACTCCCAGTGGATGACTCGCCTCCCGAGAAAACAGAAGCAATCAGGAGGGAGGGAGAAAAAAAAAAATCAAACTGCCTCCTGCCTCGGATTAAGCTGTTCAAGCTTTCAAACAAACAGAACTTGTGATAAGTGAGGGCATGAGTTCACCCAGTCAGACATTAGTACTTCTGAAAGGTCAGTAGGTCCAGCCGGCGGCAGCAGTCAGGGAGACCACTCTGAACAGAGAAGGCCTCTGCAGTGAGACCTGGCTTTGTCAATTACTACTGTCAAGTGACCTCGGACAAGGCGCGTAACTTCACCACTGCACCCGGCTGTTTTAAAGGTGAAAGGGCACATCCAAGCTCAGAGTAAGCACCAGAGGTAGCAAGAGACCAGGTAACTGGAAGGTACATCCTAACGTAATTACTTCACCCGAAAAAGTCCAGCGGGGCTGTGCTGCCACAATTCTGGTTCTGATTGCAAGAATGGTCAACGTCTGCATCCTTGACTCCCAGTCACCTACAGCCCAGCCTCTCCCTACCAATTCAATTTTTCCTCCTGCCTGGGGCATAGGGAAATTAACCACTCCCCAGAAGTTACTACAGGTGATGACTCGGTGCCCACATATCCTGCTCTCTTTTTTTTCTCTCTTGAGAAGGAGTCTTGCTCTGCTGCTCAGGCTGGAGTGCAATGGCATGATCTCAAGCGATTCTCCTGCCTCAGCCTCCAGAATAGCCGGGACTACAGGTGCGCACCACCACAGCCAGCTAATTTTTGGTAGAGACGGGGTTTCACCAAGTTGCCTAAGCTGGTCCTGAATTCCTGGCCTCAAGTGATCTGCCTGCCTCAGCCTCCCAAAGTGCTGGGATTACAGGCATGAGCCACCGCACCCGGTTTTCTTGTTTTCTTTTTTTTGGGGGGCGGGGACAGAGTTTCACTCTTAGTGCCCAGGCTGGAATGCAGTGGTGCCATCTCAGCTCACTGCAACATCCATTTCCCGGGTTCAAGCGTTTCTCCTGCTTCAGCCTCCTGAGAAGCAGGGATTCCAGGTGCCGGCCACCACGTCTGGCTACTTCTTTGTATTTTAAGTAGAGATGGAGTTTCACCATGTTGGCCAGGAGGGTCCCGAACTCCTGACCTCAGGTGATTTGCCCGCCTTGGTCTCCCAAAGTGCAGGGATTACAGGCATGAGCCACCGCGCCCGGCCATGGCCTTCTGATTTTTAATAGGTCTAGTCCTGAATCCAGACTGCTTTCTCTTTGCATCCAGTATCTGTCTATAAAGCCTTAGGGCACCGGGCTCTGGTCTACCTCTTCCACCTCCCATCATCCTCCAGTCCTCCCCTCCCTCACGCCTGTTCTATCCAGCCTGGCTCTGTCTTTTCCTTGAACCCAACCCGGCTTGTTCCAGCCTCAAGGCCTTTGTACTCCATTGCCTGTAACTGGACACTGGTCTCCCAGGTCTCTGTGTGGCTACTGCCTCTTCATTCTTCATGTTAGAGCTCAGATGTCACCCTCCTCAGAGAGACATCCCCTGACCACCTGTGCTAAAGCCGCCCCATCAACTTACGTCACCCTGTTGGTGTACTTCGCCTCCTTCATTTACTTCTCAGTAACTTAATCTCATGGCAAGTGCTCTCTAAACCTTCCCTAGCTCTGCCTCTCCCACTGGAATACTAGCTCTGTGAATGCAGGAACCCAGCTCGTCTGAGTTAACTGTTATCACCGGCGCCAGCGCCTGGCACATAGCAGGGCCTCAGTAAGTTTTGCTGAATCAATGAATTCTTCTTTCAAGAGAGCTCTTTTCAAAACCCGCTGGTGCTTGTCAGAGGCAGTTAAGGTTGTAACAACACTTGTTCAAAGAGACCTTTCAGGCCACACTTCCTTCACAGTGTAGAGGTTTAAATCACCTTATCCGCCACCGACTTCTAAGGACCAATTCAAAGAACCCAACCCCAGCTGCTCAATGCCAACACTCTCGCGCCTTAGCAGAGCGGCTTCTTCCCCACACTTGCTTCCTTTCTTCTCCCTCCTTCTCGGGCACCTACTTTACTGCAACTCAACTACAAAAGCTTTGTGGGAGGCTCTTGTTCAATCTCCAAAGAGGCAGGGGTGAGGGGGGCGCCTTCCCTGAGTCTAAAACGGCCACCAGGTCACCCAATCCAACCCCCACCCTCTCAGCCCTGGCCTCTCCCTGGGCTTTGGCCACGGAACTTTCCACCGCCAGGAGGAGGCTGGTCTTCAATTCAGTTCGTCACCCCCTTCCTGCCACAGGAAGGGCCAATGCCACACCTTCTTGGTCAAAACCTTCCTTCACCCGAAGGAAACTCTCCTGACCCTCGCTCCTCCGCCCGTCTCCGCTCTCGAGAGCTCCCAAACCTCATCTCAAGGCTCAATCTTCCAGGGCTGGCTCCACCACACCCCCTGAACTCCATCAAGTCGCCCCTAGTTTCCTCCCCCGCCAATTCTCCCTGCTCGGATCCCCGTTGGCCCCCTAGCTCCTGCCCCCTGCGATCCACCTCCAGTCTCCCCGACCCTCACCGTGGATGCCGCGTTCTCCGTCGGCCGCCAGGACCCCGGATAGGAGCAGCGATGCCAGTAGGGCAAGGAGCGCCCGGCCCCGCCTCAGCCCGCACAGCTGCGCCATTGCCCGCTCCGCCGAGACGCTCAGGCGACGCCCCCAGGCGCCAGCCGTTGGGGTCTCGCGATCAGGTGCCGGAAGCCCCTCGCCGCGCACGCGCACTGGAGCGCCTCGTCTTCAGGTGCGGGCGCTCTAGGAGGATCCGCCAGGTGCCGAAACCCCCGGAAGCCGCCTTTCCGGACCTTCCGTAAGGGGGACACCCGACCTTCTCCGCGCGCGATGCCTGGGTCTGCTCCTCACTCGCCCCTCCGCGCTTTCAGAGCCCCGCCACACCTCCCAAGGCGCGGGGATCGCCAGAGCCAATGGCGGACGCCTGGAAGCGACTCCAGAATGTGGCCTAGCAGGCAGGAGGCGGGGCGCACCTGGCGAGGCGGGGCGTGCAGGGCGCCGGCGCAGAAGGCATGCACCTGCGCGGCCGCTCCCACAACCCGGGCGCACCTGGGCCCGCCCCTGGCGCCGGGGAAGAGGCGGGGCTTGCGCGAGCCTCGCCCCCAACAGAGCCTTGCCCGGCCCGCTGCGCGCCCACTGAGCACCTGCCACCCTGCCGTGGGCTGGGTGACGACGTCCGAGGAGGGCCTTCGCTCTTGGACTGGCCTCAGGGTGGGAGGAGGGGGCGGCAGACACGGGTTTCTTGGAAGCCTGTGGTTTTCTGCCTGCCTCGCTTCTGCTTTCCTGTGAATTACTTCGTGAATTCGGAGTTCACTGGACTCCTGCTCCGGGGCTAAATGCTGGGGATCCAGCAGTGGCCATGCCAGACTGGTCCCTGAGTCGCCAAAAAGGATAGTGGAAGCTTCCCGCAAAGCGATGAAAGCTGTGATGGGGGAAGAGCCACGCTGAGGGATCAGAGGCTGGGACGCATCAGCGGCTGGCATGATGGGAGTCCAGACACCTTTACCATCCAGCGTGAGAAAGGGCCAAGGAGGGCTTCCTGGAGGAGGTGATAGGCCCATGTAAAAATAACAGCGCCGGGCCCTGGCGCCAAGGTTCTCAGGACAGATAGGGAGACAAATACTTAGCAACGGGCAGCAAAAGACTTGAGAGGAAGGAAGCCCCTGGGGAATACCAGAGGAGACACCTGACCAAGCTTGGGAGTCAAAGAGGGCTTCTTGGAAGAGGAGTTATGTGAGCAGACTCTAGAAAGGGGAATTAAGTGGTACAGGCACACGAGTAGAGGATAGCCAACAAGGTAATCCAAGCAAATGCATTATTATTGAAAACACTTGCCCAGTGCAGTGGCGCGTGCCTGTAATCCCAGCTACTCCAGGCTGAGGCTGGAGGATCGCTTGAGCCCAGGAGTTCTGGGCTGTAGTGCGCTATGCCATGATTGGACACCTGATGGTGTCCGCACTAAGTTCAGCATCAATATGGTGACCTCCTGGGAGCGGGGAACCACCAGGTTGCCTAAGGAGGGGTGAACCGGCCCAGGTCGGAAACCGAGCAGGTCAAAACTCCTGTGCTGATCAGTAGTGGGATTGCACCTGTGAAGAGCCCCTGCACTTCAGCCTGGGCAATATAGCAAAACCCCATCTCTAAAATAAACACTTTTATTATTATTATTTTTGTTTGTTTTTGAGACCAAATTTTGCTCTTGTTGCCCAGGCTGGAGTGCAATGGCACGATCTCAGCTCACTGCAGCCTTGACCTCCTGGGCTCGAGGGATCCTCCCACCTCAGCCTCCCAAGTAGCTGGGACTACAGATGTGAGCCACCACATCCAGCTAATTTTTAAATTTTTTATGGAGGTAGGTGTCTTGCTATGTTGCCCAGGCTGGTCTCAAAGTCCTGGCTTCAAGGGATCCTCCTGTCTCACCCTTCCAAAAGTGTTGTATTACAGGCATGAACCACCACACCTGGCCTGAAAACACTTTAACAGTGCTATACAGGCTGGCATGGAAAATAGCAAGAGATCCTTTGAATAGGGTGGTGAAGGAAGGGCTCTGGGACGGGTGGCTTTGATAATGAACTCTGAAGGATGCTAAAGGCCAAGGGACAAACATCCCAAGCATCAGGAACAGCAAACGCAGAGGTCTTCAGGCAGGAAAGAGAACAGTGTGTGCAGGAGCCAGGGCCACGCCCACTCTTCAGCCTCCCTCCTAGCACAATTATACATGAGATCCTTAACCGGGTTGTCAAAATGGTGTTTACCTTACTCAGTGGAAGTTTAAGCTTGCAGTGAGGTCATGGACTCAAGGTGGAGTCTGAATGCGAGGCCAAAGGTGCCTCCCAGCACCTGAATCCCCCACTGCCACCCAGACCCGAGCATGAAGACAGAGAAGAATGTGCTGAGCCCTTGAGGCTTGAAAGAAGGCGGAGGCCTCTTTATTTCATTTTATTATTTATTTATTTTTTTTGAGACAGTTTCACTCTTGTTGCCCAGGCTAGAGTGCACTGGCGTGATCTCCACCCACTACAACATCTGTCTCCCAGGTTCAAACAATTCTCCTGCCTCAGCCTCCCGAGTAGCTGGGATCACAGGCATGTACCACCAGGCCTGGCTAATTTTTGTATTTTTAGTAGAGACGGGGTTTCTTGATGTCGGTCAGGCTGGTCTCGAACTCCCGACCTCAGGTGATCTGCCCGCCTTGGTCTCCCAAAGTGTTGGGATTACAGGCATGAGCCACCACGCCTGGCCAGAAAATTATTTTCAGTAATAGTCACGTAAGAATTATTGTTGTAGTTCTTTTTTTGGTCTTTTGGTGGGAGGGAGCCTGCTTTGTAGTTCTAAAACAATTAACAATTGATCAAATAAATTTCAATTTTAAAGATATTACTCAAATCCAGTGTGAATGAAAATTTGCACTTGCTGGCTAGGTACAGTGGCGCATGCCTATAATCCCAGCAGTTCGGGAGGCTTGTAAATCATTCGAGGCCAGGAATTCAAGACCAGCCTGGGCAACATAGCTAAACCCCTTCTCTACCAAAAATAGAAAAAATTGGCTGAGCTTGGTGGCCCATGCCTGTCCTAGCCATTCGGGAGGCTGAGGTGGGAGGATCATTTGAGCCTGGGAGGTGGAGGCTGCAGTGAGCTGGATTGTGCCACTGCACTCCAACCTGGGTGACAGAGTGAGACTACATCTCAAAAAAAAAAGAAGAAAATTTGTGGCCAGGCACGGTGGCTCACGCCTGTAATCCCAGCACTTTGGGAGATTGAGGCAGGCAGATCACGAGGTCAGGAGATCAAGACTATGCTGGCCAACATGGTGAAAACCCCTCTCTACTAAAAATACAAAAAATTAGTTGGATGTGATGGCATGTGCCTGTAATCCCAGCTACTCTGGAGGCTGAGGCAAGAAAATCCCTTGAACCCAGGAAGCAGAGGTTGCAGTGAGCCGAGATTGTGCCACTGCACTCCAGCCTGGCGACAGAGTGAGACTCCATCTCAAAAAAAGAAAATTTGCTCTTGCCAAATAAAAATATTACACCTCAAAGTTCATACAATTTGTTTTTGTTTTTGTTTTGTATTTTAGTAGAGATGGGGTTTCACCATGTTGGTCAGAATGGTCTTGATTTCCTGACCTCCTGACCTGCCCACCTCAGCCTTCCAAAGTGCTGGGATTACAGGCGTGAGCCACCGTACCTGGCTTTCCGGTTTTGTGTGTGTGTGTGTGTGTGTGTGTGTGTGTGTGTGTGTGTGTGTGTGTGGCACAGTGTCTCACTTTGTTGTCCAGGCTGCTCTCCAACTCCTGGGCTTAAGTGATTCTCCTATTACAGGTGTGAGCCACTGCACCCAGCCATTTTGAACTTTAAACACAAAAACTCGAAAGGAATATGTAGAGGGACAGAATAGTTTCTTCATGTTTATAATCACTGTGCTACTATTTTTATTTCTAATTATTATTAAAATGCAAGTACATGGCTGGGTATAGTGGCTCACGCCTGTAATCCCAGCACTTTGGGAGGCTGAGGTGGGTGGATCACGAGGTCAGGAGATGGAGCCCATCCTGGCCAACATTGTGAAACCCCATCTCTACTAAAATACCAAAAAAAAAAAAAAAAAAAAAAAAATTAGCTGGGCATGGTGATGCATGCCTGTAGTCCCAGCTACTCGGGAAGCTGAGGCAGGGGAATTGCTCAAACCCAGGAGGTGCAAGTTGCAGTGAGCTGAGATCGCCCCACTGCACTCCAGCCTGGTGACAGCAAAACTCTGTCTCAAAAAAAAAAAAAATTAGCTGGGTATGGTGGTATGCACCTGTAGACTTCGCTACACAGGAGGCTGAGACAGGAGAATCTCTTGAACCTGAGAGGCAGAGATTACAGTATGCTGAGATTGTGTTACTGCACTCCAGCCTGGGCAACAAATTGAGACTTCATCTCAAAAAAATAAATAAAGAAAGAAAAATATTTATATATATAAAATGTCAGAAAGTGGTAACTGTTATGTATAAAACAGAACTGGGTGAGAGGCGTGAGAGTTGCACCGTGAGGTAGCACGGTCAGGGAAGAACTCACTGAACAGGGCATTGGAGAGAGTGAGAAGAGCTTTCCTGGCAGAGGAACTTCGAGTGAAAGGTGCTGAAATAGGACTGTCCCTGGCACAGCTGGGACTGCTAAACCAAGGAATTTGGCCTTTAGGATGAGGTCTATGGGGAGCTATGGATAGTTGTTTTTTGTTTATTTATTTATTTTTTTGAGACAGGGTCTTGCTCTGTCACCCAGGCTGGAGTGCAGTGCTGTGATCTCAGCTCACTTCAGCCTCCACCTCCCGGGTTCAAGCAATTCTCCCACCCCAGCCTCCCAAGTAACTGGGATGACAAGGGTGCACAACCATGCTTGGCTAAATTTTTTTTTTTTTTTTTGCATTTTTAGTAGAGATGTGATTTTGCTGTATTGGCCAGGATGGTCTCGAACTCCTGACCTCAGATGATCCATCTGCCTCAGTCTCCCAAAGTGCTGGGATTACAGGCATGAGCCACGGCACCTGGTCTGTTTTAAATTTTTTTTTTTTTTTTTTGAGACAGAGTTTTGTTCTTGTTACCCAGGCTGGAGCGCAATGGCACGATCTTGGCTCACCGCAACCTCTGCCTCCTGGGTTCAGGCAATTCTCCTGCCTCAGCCTCCCGAGTAGCTGGGATTACAGGCACGCGCCACCATGCTCAGCTAATTTTTTGTATTTTTAGTAGAGACGGGGTTTCACCATGTTGACCAGGATGGTCTCGATCTCTTGACCTCATGATCCACCCACCTCGGCCTCCCAAAGTGCTGGGATTATAGGTGTGAGCCACTGCGCCCGGCCACAACTCACCTTTTTAAAGTGTCCAGTTTGGCCAGGTATGGTGGCTCATCCCAGCACCTTATGAGTTATACGATTTGCCATTTTTTTCTCCCATTCTATGGGTCATCTCTTCACTTTCTTGATGATCTTTGAAACTCAAAAGTTTTACATTTTGGCTGGTTGGTGGGTTGAGGTGGCTCACACCTGTAATCCCAGCACCTTGGGAGGCTGAGCCCAGGAACTGGTGAACAGCCTAGGCAACACAGGGAGACCCTGTCTCTACGATTTTTTTTTTTTTTTTTTTTTTTTTTGAGACAGAGTCTCATTCTGTCCCCAGGCTGGAGTACAGCAACCTGATCTTGGCTCACTGCAACTTCCACCTCCTGGGTTCAACCAATTATCTTGTCTCAGCCTCTCCAGTGGCTAGAATTACAGACACGCACCACCATGCCTGGCTAATTTTTTTTTTTTTTTTTAATTTTTAGTAGAGACAGGGTTTCACCATGTTGGCCAGGCTGGTCTTGAACTCCTGACCTCATAATTCACTTGCCTCGGCCTCCCAAAGTGCTGGGGGATTACAGGCATGAGCCACTTCACCCAGCCACGTTTAAATTTTAAAGTATAGGCCAGGCACAGCAGCTCATGCCTGTAATCCCAGGACTTTGGGAGGCTGAGGCAGGCTGATCACCTGAGGTTTGGAGTTCAAGACCAGCCTGACCAACATGGAGAAACCCCGTCTCTACTGAAAATACAGAATTAGCTGGATGTGGTGGCACATGTCTGTAATCCCAGCTACTCGGGGGGCTGAGGCAGGAGAATCGCTTGAACCCGGGAGGCAGAGGTTGCGGTAAGCCCAGATCCTGCCACTGCATGCTAACCTGGGCGACAAGAGTGAAACTCCATCTAAAAAAAAAAACAACAAATTTTAAAGTGTAATTCTTGCTGCTCATAATTAGCAGTGGAAAGCCTGTTTTGAGGTAAGGGACTTCCCTGGCCACCCTGGCTAAAATTGCAACCACACCCTCACTCCATTTCTCCTTTTCTGCTTTGTATTTCTCTAAAGCACTCATAATAAACAGTATAATACTGTACTTACCGTGTTTCTCATCTGTCCCAGCCACAACTGTCAACTCCGTGGGACTGGGCTTGTCTGTTTTGTTCCCTGCCCTATTCCTGGGGCCTAGAGCAGTGGCTGGTACAGAATGGATACTTAATAGATATTTGTTGAATGGGGCCGGGCAAGGTGGCTCACACCCGTAATCCCAGCACTTTGGGAGGCCAAGGCGTGGTGGAGTTCGAGACCAGCCTGGCCAAAATGGAGAAACCCTTTCTCTACTAAAAATACAAAAATTAGCCCGGCGTGGCGCATCCCTGTGATCCCAGCTACTCCGGAGGCTGAGGGAGGAGAATCGCTTGAACGCGGGGACGTTGCAGGGAGCCGAGATCGAGCCACTGTACTCCGGCCTGGGCGACAGAGAACGACTCCGACTCAAAAAACAAAAACAAAAAAGATATTCGTTGAATGGAATGAGTGAATGAACAAACGGATGGATGGATGAGTGAATGAATGAACGAAGCAACAAATGGCGCTCGACCTTCTACAGCGACAGCGGCTAAGCCGCTCCCGCACCGCCCCCCGCGGCCGCCAGAGGGAGCAGACAGGCCGGGTCCCGAGTGTCTGTCCCGGCCCCCCGCCCCTCTGCCCCCCACCCAGGATCCAGGCCCGGCACCCGCCCGGGGCTCTGGGACTCCGCGCATACCTGAACCCGGCACGACTGCAGGCTTCAAGCCAGCGCAGCGGCCTGCCCTCGGCCAGCAGACAGGGAAACTGAGGCCCGGGGCGACCGGGGCGGGGCCGAGCTCCCGCCCCCCTCCCCCCGCCGGCCAGCCACGCCCCGGCCCGTAAGAAGTACCCGGGGCGCGAGGCGAAGGCGCGCAGAGCGGGGCCGGGCCGGGGCTAGCAGCGCGATGGCAGCTCAGCGGCTGGGCAAGCGCGTGCTGAGCAAGCTGCAGTCTCCGTCGCGGGCCCGCGGGCCGGGGGGCAGTCCCGGGGGGCTGCAGAAGCGGCACGCGCGCGTCACCGTCAAGTATGACCGGCGGGAGCTGCAGCGGCGGCTGGACGTGGAAAAGTGGATCGACGGGCGCCTGGAGGAGCTTTACCGCGGCATGGTGAGCCCGGGGAGGGGTGGTCTGGGACAGATCGAACCGGGCGGGGAGTCCCCACGCCGTTGGGGTCTCGGTGCACGCTCGCTGGTGCACAGGAAGCCTGGTCTGCACAAGGGGACGAGTGCCCCAGCGCCGGGCACTCACTGGTCTGGCCGTCCGTGCCCCACAGCATTGAGCTTGTGGACACACAGAGAGAAACACACAAACTCCTGGGTCTCCAGAGATGTGTCCAAATGCCTGGGGAGGGCCGGGGATTAAGGGGAGAGAAGTGGCTAAATTGAGCTGAAACCACCACGTCTGGAGAAAGAGTGGGGGAAGGGGGATGTCTTAAGCCAAACATAGACTTGGTGACAGAGGAGATACAGCCACACAGAGACCCAGGCAAAGGAAGCAACAGCAGACACAGCCGTGCACAGTGAAGGAAGCTATAGCCACTCACAGCGCAGAAGCAACAGCCATGCACAAAGTCACAAGGACACAAGTGCGGGGGGCAGGAGGTGGGGGGTCACCCACAGATCAGCATATGCTACAGCCACAGCCGCCCACGGACACGGCGGCGTGGCCACAGCTATAGGCAGATGCAGCAAACTCCACTCAAACACAAAATGACTGTGGTTACAGCCCTCGGTTCCCTCCTAAAGGAAAAACTATGACCACCTACAAACACAGGCCAGACCCACAGCCACCCACAGACAGAAGACAGCAGAAACTGACCCAGCACAGTGGCTCAGGCCTGTAACCTCAGCACTTTCTGAGGCCAAGGCAGGAGGACTGCTTGACTTCAGGAGTTCAAGAGCAGCCTGGGCAATATGGTGAAAACCCGTCTACCAAAAATATAACAACTTAGCTGGGCGTGGTGTCACGCACTTGTAATCTCTGCTCCTCGGGAGACTGAGATGGGAAGATTGCTTGAGCCCAGGAGGCCAAGGTTGCACCACTGCACTCCAGCCTGGGCAAGAGAGTGAGACCCCGTCTCAAAAACAAACAAAAACAAACAGAATTTATAAGTACACTCAGACATAAAACTGCGTAAACTAGAGGCACAGGTGGACGTACAATGTAGAACCCACCGCCGCCCACAGGCACACAGGAGCTTAAGCCACAGCTGTACGTGTTGACAGACACAGGTACTTCGTCACTTGAGTCTGCTCGAATCATACTTTCAGTGACTTCTTTTTTCTTTTCCTTTTTTTTTTTTTTGAGACAGAGTCTCACTCTGTGGCTCTGCCACCCAGGCCAGAGTGTAGTGACATGATCTTGGCTCACTGCAACCTCTGCCTGCAGAGTTCAAGCAATTCTCCTGCCTCAGCCTCTGAGTAGCTGGGATTACAGACACGCACCACCATGCTCAGCTAATTTTTTTGTATTTTCAGTAGAGACAGGGTTTCACCATGTTGGCCAGGCTGGTCTCAAACTCCTGACCTTGTGATCCGCCTGCCGCGGCCTTCCAAAGTGCTGGGATTACAGGCATAAGCCACCTCACCCGGCCCCTCTTTTTTCTTTTCCTTAAAGATGGGGTCTGGCTGGCTGCACGCAGTGGCTCGAGCCTGTAATCCCTGCACTTTGGGAGGCTGAGGTGGGCAGATTACTTGAGGTCAGGATTTTAAGACCAGCCTGGCCAACATGGTGAAACCCCATTGCTACTAAAAATACAAAAATTAGCCCAGCATGTTGGTGGGTGCTTGTAATCCCAGCTACTTGGGAGGCTGAGGCAGGAGAATCGCTTGAACCTGGGAGGTGGACGTTGCAGTGAGCCAAGATCACGCCACTGCACTCTAGCCTGGGGGATAGAGCGAGACTCAGTCTCAAAAAAAAAAAGAGATGGGACCTCAGTATGTTGCCCAGGCTGGTCTTGAACTCCTGGGCTCAAGCGATTCTCTCTTCCCAGCCTCCCAGACTGTCGGGATTATTTATAAGCATGAGCCACCACACCGGCCTTCTGTGACTTGTGAACCTACAGTGTACACAGGATCCAGGAGTCGTCCTTCTCACAGTGTAACAATGGTGGAAGGCATGGCCCTTCTCCCACAGGGACACGCAGTCCCTCTGTTCTCAGGCTCACAACTGGGCCCACGCAGGTGAACAAGTGTGGTCGCTAGTGGCAGGTGGCATCTCTGAGGTCATTCTTGGTTGGGGATCCTACAGCCGGCTGAGGACACATGATGATGTGTCACATACCCAAGCCAGAGGCTCACACCTCACACCTGCAGGACCATAGTTCCCTATAAGAAGCCAACACACGCTGCTGGGTCCCTCTGCACCCTCAGCCAGCCCCGGGCCCTTGGCATCAGGCAGTGGCCCTGGCAGAGACTCACACACCTATGTCCTTGCTGAAGCGGCTTCACCACACAGGAACCAGGACCCTCCAGCCCTGAAGCCGACAGCCGGACTTTGGGTTGGGGAGGAAAGGATTCCTAACCTCTTGCGGCCTCAACAGCTGGGGACAGCTGGGTTGTGTTCCCGGCAGGGGCACTGAGCCGGCCTGCGCTTGGACCGCTGCCTGCAGAGGCCACACTAAGCACTCACTCTTAGCAGCTGAGTTGAGCTTCTGACTCATCCCACCCACCCACCTTGGGGGGCCTCGGTGGTCTTCCCTCTGGTCTCACCAGGCTGCATTTTGGCCCCTGAGGGGCTGGCCCAACCACTCCCCTCCCTTCCTGTCCCCTGGGGGAAGGGGCCGCCCCAGCTGGCTGCTGTTTGCCAGCCTCTCCTCCCCCGCACCTAGCGCTAAGTAAGACTTTTCCTTGAAAGGGCAGAAGCCAGCCCCTCTCCTGAATCCCAGAATCTGACATTCCAGGGCTCCACCAGGCCTGTTTTCCTCTGTGGGAACCAGAGCCAAGGCGAGAGCCCCGTGCCAGCCCCGAGGCTCCCGGGGCCCAAGGGCCCAGGCTTGGGGCCGGCACAGGGCCCCAGGGCTCCATCAGCCCATCTGCCACCCCTCCCCCCCACCCAGATGTCCCGCCTTGGCAGTGCTGTCCCTGACTGCCACATTAATGCTCCAGAACCCGCCAGCTGGGCCCTGGGGCCTGTGGGGCAGAGCCCTGGACAAAGGCGAGGGAGGGAGGGAAGGGGACCCTAAGCACCTCTCCCTCCCTGACCCTAGGAGGCAGACATGCCCGATGAGGTCAACATCGATGAGTTGCTAGAGTTAGAGAGTGAAGAGGAGAGAAGACGGAAGATCCAGGTAGGTGGGGTGGGGAGTGTCCCCAACCCCCCACTTTGCACATCCCATGTTTACCGAGTGCTCACTGGATGCTGGGTGCTGGCACGGCGGCCTTACACACATCCACCCACTGATTTCATCCTCACAGAACCCTCCGAAGCAGGCACTAGCGTGAGTGCCACTTTCCAGATGAGGCAAATGAGGCCCAGAGAGGTTGGCTTCCTCGCCCAGCATCACACAGCTCAGAAGGAGCAGAGCTGGGCTGTGAACCCAGGCAGTTTGGCAGCCATGTCCTTGCTTATACCTTTTTAGAGGAGGGAAGTGCCGTGTGACCTCCCGGCCCTCTCGTGTGACCACTGGATCCAGTGACTCACCCCTTCCCCGAGTCGCTCCACATGCCCCTCAGGCTCTGTTCCTGTCTGGAAGCTTGGTGGGCAGTCCACCCTGGAGTCTGACTTCCATTTGTCTTGCTGCTGGGAATTTTTGGGAAAGTGAAGGGGCTGGAGGGGAGGAGGTGTTAGTCATTTCATTTATTTATTTATTTACTTTTGGTTGGGGGTTTTAGGGACTCCTGAAGTCCTGTAGGAGCCCCATTGAGGTGAGTTTTCTCTCCCCCATTACCAGCCCTTTTCTGGCCCCAACTACTCTGATGGGGAAGGGGGAGGGAGCTGGCCATGCCTGGGACAGGCAGAAGGATCTCTGGGGACCCCCCGGGACCCCCCCCCACAGCTCTTTCTGGTCTCCAGGGGTGTCTTTTGTCCTCCTCCTCCTCTCTCTCCCTCTCCCCCATCTGCTGAGGGGGCTCCATTCTGTCCTCCCCCATCTGCCTGGTTTCTGCCTCTCCTGTGCCTGTCCTTTCCCGCCAGCCTTCAGGCTCAGTCTCCCGTTACTGCCTCCACCACCCCGGGCTCCGTTCTCCACCTCTGGGGGCCCCTCCATCCTCCCAGGCTCTGAAGCTGAGCTGCCCAACCCCTCCCACTTCCTCCCCTGCTTTAAAAGGGAAAAATATTCATGTTTTTCCAGCTAGCTCTGGACAGCCTGAGGGACAAATGTCATTGTGCGTCCGTCTGCCCGGGATCTATCTCTGGGGGCCTCTGGATCTTTCTCTGTCCCTATGTCTCTCGCTGTCTCTGTCTCTACAAGTCTCTCTGTTTTCTCTCTGTCTGTTTCCCCCCTCCCCCACTCCCTATCTGTGTCCTTGGCTCTCTCTCTTCCTAGCTCTTTCTTTCTTTCTTTCTTTTTTGTTTTTTTGAGACAGAGTCTCGCTCTGGAGTGCAATGGCATGAACTCGGCTCACTGCAACCTCTGCTTCCTGGGTTCAAGCGATTCCCCACCTCAGCCTCCCGGGTCCTGGGATTACAGGCACCCGCCACCAAGCCCAGCTAATTTTTGTATTTTTAGTAGAGATGTGGGTTTCACCGTATTGGTCAGGATGGTTTCAAACTCCTGACCTCAGGTGATCCACCCACCTCAGCCTCCCAAAGTGCTGGGATCACAGGCATGAGCCATCTTGCCTGGCTGACTTTTTTTTTTTAATTTGAAACAGAGTCTCGCTCTGTCACCCAGGCTAGAGTGCAGTGGTGCAGTCTTGGCTCAGTGCAACCGCCAAGTCCTTGGTTCAAGCGATCCTCCTGCTTCAGACTCTGCAGTAGCTGGGTTTACAGGCACGTGCCACCACGCCCAGCTAATTTTTTGTATTTTTGGTGGAGACAGTTCACCATGTTAGCCGGGATGGTCTCAATCTTCTGACCTTGTGATCCATCCACCTCGGCCTCCCCAAGTGCTGGGATTATGGGCATGAGCCACAGCGCCTGGCCTCCTGGCTCTTTCTCCATCTCTGTCTCTTTCTCCCTGTTCTCTCTATGTCTGTAGCCTCCACCCCTAACTCCCCCCACCCCACAATCAGAGAACAGGAGGAGGCACCCAGGTCAGGGACTGGGCTGCACAGGGGCAGGGGGCGCCCCCGCCACTCCCATGTTCTCGGCTTCCCCACCCTGTCTGCAGGACTTCATCCAGGAGCTGCTGGCAAAGCTTCACGGCCTCCACAGGCAGCCCGGCCTCCACCAGCCCAGCCCCTCCCACGATGGCAGCCTCAGCCCCCTCCAGGACCCGGCCCGGACTGCTCACCCCTGACCGTCTCCCACTCTCCGTGCCCCGCTCCCTGGATGCCACCCCGGCTTGTGTATAAATTGTATTTAATGGTTCTGTAACAATAACACTGTGTGGCTGTTTTTCCTCCCCGGGGTTACCATGGGCTTCCCCCAGCTCCGCCCCCAGCCTCCCTCTCTCCGCCCGTGGCCTCTGCCCTCATCCCTGTCCCAGCACTGCAGCTGGGCCTGCCAGATGGAGAATCACTCCTCCTGGGCCAGAGAGCATGAGAAGCCGCCCTGCTGACCCCACAGCCTTGGGACTTACATCCTAGACCCCGCCTACGCTTGAACTCTCCACCCCGCCCCCATCCCTAGTCCCAGCCAGCAGGGCCCCTATATGCGGGCTCCTACAGGAATCTGGGTCAAGGGGCATGCCCATGACCGAAGGTGGCCAGTATCCACTCAATACAGGTGGTCACACAGCAAATCATTCAGCCACTCCATGAAATCTGTGCTGTGCTTACAATGGCCCTTGCTACTGAGGCTACAAAGATGAGAGGAAGATGGTCTCCGGCATCAAGGCACTCACACACTATGGGGGAGAAGGGTCTGAGTGTGAGGATCAGAGGAAGGTGTGCTGAATGGCCCAAGATACCTGGGAGCCTGGCAGTGGAGAGGGAGTCATACACTCTGGGGGTGGTGAAGAAATCTGGGAGGGCTTCCTGAAGGAAGTGACATTAAGGCAGGCTTTGAAGGATGCATGGGAGTTCTATAAAATGGATACACCGCTCTGAGGACTCTGAACTTATGGGTGGAGGGATTGACATTGGGGCAGAGCCAGGGAAAATACCAAATGTTGCCAGGGCCGTCCACCAGTCAGGAAGGACAATGGCCCCCAGAGCTGGGTCAGAAAAGCTCCCCTATTGAACCAGGGTTAACCTTTCATGCTGGGGCATGGAGAGTCCTGGAGGGTACCAAGGGAGCAGCTGGGCCATCAGAAGTGGATAATGGCTTCTAAAACATTTTTATTTTATGTTTTTTAATTTTATTATTATTTTTTTAAATTATTTATTTTGAGACAGGGTCTCATTCTGTCACCGAGGCTGGAGTCCAGCAGTGCAATCTTGGCTCACTGCAGCCTTGACCTCCTCAGGCTCAGGTGATCCTCCCAGCTCAGCCTTCCAAGAAGCTGGGACTACAGGCATGCACCACCATGCCTGGCTTTTTTTTTTTTTTTTTTTTTTTTTTAAGAAACAGGATCTTGCTGTGCTGCCCAGGCTGGTCTTGAAATCTTGAGCTCACATGATCAGCCTTCTCTCAGCCTTCCAAAGTGCTGTGATTACAGGGGTGAGCCACTGTGCCTGAGCTAATTTTATTTTAGAGACAGAGCCTCACTCTGTCATCCAGGCTGGAGTGCAGTGGCACAATCACAGCTCACTGCAGCCTTGACCTCCTGGGCTCAAGCAATCCTCCCAACCCGGCATCCCAAAGTGCTGGGATTACAGGTGTGAGCCTCCATGCCTGGCTAATTCTTTTCTTTTAATTTTTCTTTTTGAGACAGAGGTTCACTCTTGTTACCCAGGCTGGAGTGCAATGGCGCGATCTCGGCTCACCGCAACCTCCGCCTCCTGGGTTCAAGCAATGCTCCTGCCTCAGTCTCCCAAGTAGCTGGGGTTACAGGCACGCGCCACCATGTCCAGCTAATTTTTTTGTATTTTTAGAAGAAACGGGGTTTCACCATGTTGGCCAGGATGGTCTCGATCTCTTGACCTCGTGATCCGCCCGCCTTGGCCTCCCAAAGTGCTGGGATTACAGGCTTGAGCCACCGCACCCAGCTTAATTTTTTTTTTTTTTTAGACAGAGTCTCGCTCTGTCACCAGGCACCAGGCTGGATGGAGTGCAGTGGTGCAATCTTGGCTCACTGCAACCTTCACCTCCCAGGTTCAAGCAATTCTCCTGCCCCAGCCTCCCAAGTAGCTGGGACTACAGGCGTGCGCCACCACACCCAGCTAATTTATATATGTTTTAGTAGAGACTAAAAATACAAAACATGGTTTCACCATGTTGGCCAGGATGGTCTCGATCTCTCGACCTCGTGATCCGCCCGCCTTGGCCTCCCAAAGTGCTGGGATTACTAGTGTGAGCCACCGCGCCTGGTCTAATTGTTTGCTTTTCTGCAGAGATGAGATCTCCTTATCTCTAAGGTCCAGACCAGTCTTGAACTTCGAGCTCAGCAGTCCTCCCACCTTGGCCTTTACCATGCCCAGCTCTCTATTTCAACATTTTTTGTTTTTGAGACCAGAGTCTCGCTCTGTCGTCCAGACTGGAGTGCAGCGGTGCAATCCCAGCTCACTGCAACCTCAGCCTCCCAAATTCAAGAGATTCTCCTGCCTCAACCTCTCAGGTAGCTGGGATTACAGACATGCCACTATGCCTGGTACTTTTTGTATTTTTAGTAGAGAAGAAGTTTCACCATGTTGGCCAGGCTGATCTTAAACTCCCGACCTCAAGTGATCTGCCCACCTCGGCCTCCCGAAGTGCTGGGTTTACGGGCGTGAGTCACCAGGCCTGGCCTGTATTTCAACATTTTAATAGTTCTGCTTGGACCAGTGGTCCCAGGTGTGTCTAATCAGGAGCTGGGGTGGGGCTGTGGCCATGCTTGGGACCAGGTTGGGGTCAGAGCTGGGCTATCTCACCAAGGACAAAGAAGTTGAGGCCCCCAGGGCCTTGTCCCCACCTGTGCCACCCAGTGGCCCCGCCAGGATCAGGCATCCATCCCCGGGGGTCTGAGCTCCAGTCTGGGAGGAAGAGAAGAGGCCCCTGAGGAGGAGCGTCCAGGAGTGCCCTGGCCTGTGCAGCCCTCCAGGTGACCGCGCTGTCTCTGTGCAGCTGGGCCCAAGGCTTCCAGGGCCCCCTGCTCCACACTTACCGAGAACAAGCAGGTCCCTTCTGACACCCCAGCTCCTGGTCCCAGAACATCCCACGTGGGCCTGCAGAACCCTCCTTCCCTCTCACAGAAACTGGTTTTGGTTCCTCGTCCTGGTGGAGGCGGTATGTGCTCAAAACCCAGGTTCTAAAGTCTTGCATGTGCCATGTTAGGCCTCAGTATCCTCATCTGGAAAATGGGTACCTCACAGAACTGAGGCCCAGTGGGATGTCACTTGTGCAAAGTTACATGTCTGGGAAATGGTGGCGCTGGGCTTCAGTCCCAAGCATTATGACTCCAGAGCCCAACTATTTAACTCCTGCACTACAGGGTCCCTTTAAACCACAGCAACGATGGCTATTGTTCCGAGATGGGAAAAGATTGGCTACTTCATACTAAGGTGTTAATGATTGCTCACAATCCTTGGAGATAAGCAATGTAGAGCTCAATACAATTAACTGAGAACAGTGCCACAGTGAAGGACGGGGAGGGACTGGGAGGCCCAGCAGTGATGCAGGCCCGTAATCCAGTCAAGGTCAGAGGATTGTTTGAGCCCAGGTCGCTGGGTTCAGCCTGGGCAACAGAGCAGTGTCTCAAAAAAAACAACAAAAAAGGAAAACAATTGGGAAAAAATAGACCGGGCACAGTGGCTCACGCCTGGAATCCCAGCACTTTGGGAGGCCACAGCAGGCGGATCACCTGAGATCAGAAATTAGAAACCATCCTGGCCAACACGCTGAAACTCCGTCTCTACTAAAAATACAAAAATTAGCTGGGCATGGTGGTGGGTGCCTGTAATCCCAGCTACTCAAGAGGCTGAGACAGGAGAGTCACTTGAATCCAGAAGGTGGAGGTTGCAGTGAGCTGAGATTGCAGCACTGCACTCCAGCCTGGGCAACAGAGACTCTGTCTCAAATAAAAAAAAAATAAGGCTGGGTGCGGTGGCTCACGCCCATAATCCCAGCACTTTGGGAGGCAAAGGTGGGCGGATCACCTGAGGTCAGGAGTTCGAGACTAGCCTGACAAACATGGAGAAACCACCATCTCTACTAAAAATACAAAATTAGCCGGGTGTGATGGCGCATGTCTGTAATCCCAGCTACTCGGGAGGCTGAGGCAGGAGATTCACTTGAACTTGGGAGGTGGAGATTATGGTGAGCCAAGATCCTGCCATTGCATTCCAGCCTGGGCAACAAGAGCGAAGCCCTGTCTCAAAAAAAAAAAATAGCTGGGCATGGTGGCACATGCCTGTAATTCCAGCTACTCGGGAGATGAGTTGGGAGAATGCCCTTGAACCCGGGAGGCAGAGGTTGCTGAGATCCTGCCGTTGCACTCTTGCACGCCCAGCCTGGGCGTCAAGAGCAGAACTCTGCCTCAAAAAAAAAAAAAGCTCCAAAAGACACAGTGTACTTGACCCACCATGCCCCCCCCCGGCTGCTGTCACACTCTCCTCTCCACCCGTCTGGCTCCTGGCTTCCCGCCATCTGTGGTCCGTTTCCCACTCAGCAGCCAGGCGATGCCTTTTCTCACTCACCTAAGCTCCTTTCCACCCTGTTCCCTCTTCCCCTTTTCTCTAAAGTCACCATTTCAAAAAGAAAATCAATTTCTTAGTATTACTGCGATATTTTTTTCTGCAAATACAAACAAGCACCAGCTATGCTCCACTCGCCTCTTTCATACTAACAAGGCAGACATTCCAAACATTACTCTTTGCTTTTTTTTTGTTTTTTTTGTTTTTTTTTTTTTAGAAACAGAGTCTCACTCTGTCACCCCGGCTGGAATGCAATGGTGCAATCATAGCTCACTGCAGCCTGGACTCAACAAGCCACCTGCTTTAGCCTCCCACGTAACTGGGACTACAGGTGTGCGCCACTATGCCCAGATAATTTTTAAACTTCTCGTAGAGATGAGGTTTTGCTGTGTTGCTCAGGCTGCTGTCGAACTCCTGAGCTCAAGTCATCCTCCTGCCTCAGTCTCCTAAACTGCAGGGATGACAGCTGTGAGCCCCATCATTTAACAACTCACCCTGGGCCGGGCATGGTGGCTCATGCCTGTAATCACAGCACTCTGGGAGGCCGAGACAGGAGGATCACCTGAGGTTAGGAGTTCAAGACCAGCCTGGCCAACATGGTGAGACCCTGCCCCCCCAACCATCTCTACTAAAAAAAAAAAAAAATTAGCCAGGTGTGGTGGTGCATGCCTATAGTCCCAGCTACTCCTGAGGCTGAGGCAGGAGAATCACTTGAATCTGGGAGGTGGAGGTTGCAGTGAGCCGAGATCGCGGCAATGTACTCCAGCCTGGGCGACAGATGGAGACTCCATCTCAAAAACAATAATAACAAAAAACCCACCCTGCAGACGTTTCATGTCACCACCTTACACAGCTGTTCCTTGGCAGTCCTGGACACATTGTGCCCTGTCACCTTTCTTGTCTTTTTTTTGTTGCCCAGGCTGGACTGCAACAGTGGTGTGATCTCAGCTCACTGCAACCTCTGCCTCCTGGGTTCAAGCCATTCTCCTGCCTCAGCTTCCCTAGTAGCTGAAATTACAGGCATGCACCACCACGCCTGGCTAATTTTTGGTTTTAGTAAAGACGAGCTTTCTCCATGTTGGTCAGGCTGGTCTTGAACTCCCGACCTCAGGTGATCTGCCTGCCTTGGCCTCCAAAGTGCTGGGATTACAGGTGAGGACCACTGTGCCCGGCCCCTGTCACCTTTCTGCATTCAGCCTTCTGCCCTCTGACTCTCACCCACACCTGTTTCTCTGTCATCCTCAGACCCACCTGCCTCCCCCTCCACAACCCACGGCCACATTGCCTCTGCCTGGAGTTCTCCCAGGTTTCTCTCATCCTCACTGTCATGTAGGATGTCATCTTAGAGAGGTGTTCGGAGCACCTAACCTAAGGAGTGCCCTCAGTCACCATCCTGTCACTTGATTGATTGATTGCTTTTTAATTTTTTTGGATACGGAGTCTTACTCCAGCCCAGGCTGGAGTGCAGTGGCGCGATCCTGGCTCACTGCAACCTCCACCTCCTGGGTTCAAGTGATTCTCCTGCCTTAACCTCCCAAGTAGCTAAGTTTGTATTTTTAGTAGAGGTGGGTTTCCCCATGTTGGCCAGGCTGATCTCAAACTCTCACCTCAGGTGATCCACCTGCCTCAGCCTCCCAAAGTGCTGGAATTACAGGTATGAGACACCATGCCTGGCCAATTTTTTTTTTTTTTTTTGAGATGATGTTTCACTCTGTCACCCAGGCTGGAGTGCGGTGGCACAATCTTGGCTCACTGCAACCTCTGACTCCCGGGTTCAAGCAATTCTCTTTCTCAGCCTCCAGAGTAGCTGGGATTACAGGCATGTGCCACCATGCCCGGCTAACTTTTTTGTATTTTTAGTAGAGACGGGGTTTCACCATGTTGGTCAGGCTGGTCTTAAACTCCTGACCTCATGATCCTGCTGCCTCAGACTCCCAAAGTGCTGGGATCACAGGTGTGAGCCACCATGCCGAGCCAATTTATCTTTTTTATAGAATTTATTGGCTGAGTGTGGTGGCTCACACCTGTGATCCCAGCACTTTGGGTGTCTGAGGCAGGAGGATCACTTGATTCCAGAAGTTCCAGACCAGCCCAGGCAAGACCTCGTCTTTACAAAAATAAAATTAGCTGGTCGCAGTGGTGCACAGCTGTGTTCTTAGTTACTCTGGAGGCTGAGGTGGGAGGATCGCTTGAGCCCAGGAATTCCAGGCTGCTGTGAGCTATGATTGTACCACTACACTCCAGCCTGGGAAACAGCAACAGCCCGTCTCAAAAACAAAGAATGTATTACATTCTGAAATGGTCTGTCTATTCTATTGTCTGTTCTCTTCCCTCCACCACGACTTTCAGAATGACTTTCAGAATATTAGCTCCTCGGCTACCTTGAATAGCGCTGTGTTCCGGTGTAGAATGGCGCTGGGCACACAGTAGGCGCTTGCCCGAGAACAGTGCCCCCAGGTGGTCACGTTGTTGTCTGCAAGCACCACAGCCTTCCGCGTGCGGACGTGAGGCCTCCGCGCCCCCTCGTGGCTGTGTGAATTGGTTTATTTTATTTTATTTATTTATTTATTGAGACTGGAGTTTCGCTCTTGCTGCCCAGGCTGCCAGTGTAATGGAGCAATCTCGGCTCACTGCAACCTCCGCCTCCCAAGTTCAAGGGATTCTCCTGCCTCAGCCTCCCGAGTAGCTGGGATTACAGGCATGCACCACCACGCCCGAATTTTGTATTTTTAGTAGAGACGGGGTTTCTCCATGTTGGTCAGGCTGGTCTCGAACTTCCGACCTCGATCCAGTCACCCCGGCCTCCCAAAGTGCTGTGATTACAGGCGTGAGTCACCACGCCAGGCGGTTTATTTTATGTTAATTATTGTTTTGTTTTTGTTTATTTTTGATTCTCTTATTTACTTTTTTTCTTTTGTTTTGTTTTTTTTTTTTTTTTTACTTTTTTTAGATAAGGGGTCTTGCCCAGGCTGGAGTGCAGCGGCGCCATGATAGCTCACTGCAGCCTGGAAATCCTGAGCTCAAGCGATCCTCCTACCGGCCCAGCCTCCTGAGTACCTGGGACTACAGGTGCCCACCACCATGCCCGGCTTGAAGTGGTTTTTGTTTGTTTGTTTTTGAGACGGAGTCTTGCTCTGTAGCCCAGGCTGGAGTGCAGTAGTGCAATCTCAGCTCACTGCAACCTCTGCTTCCTGGCTTCAGACAACTCTCTGCCTCAACCTCCCAAGCAGATGGAATTGCAGGCATGAGCCACCTCACCCACCCTTGGAGACCATTATTCTAAGTAAAGTAACAGGAATGGAAAACTGAAAACCATATGTCCTCACTTGTAAGCAGGAGCTAACCTGTGACAACGCAGTGACGTAAGAATGATACAATGGGCCGGGCTCGGTGGCTCAAACCTGTAATCCCAGCACTTTGGGAGGCCGAGGCAGGTGGAGTGTCTTAGCTCAGGAGTTTGAGACCAGCCCAGGCAACATGGTGAAAGCCTGTCTCTACTAAGATAAAAAATTAGCAGGACATGGTGGCGTGCGCCTGTAACCCCAGCTACTCGGGAGGCTGAGGCAGGAAAATCACTTGAACCTGTGAGGCGGAGATTTCAGTGAGCTAAGATCACGCCACTGCCCTCCAGCCTGGGCGACAGAGCAAGACTCCGTCTCAAAAACAAACAGACAAACAGGGGAGCCAATTATGGAAAATGGAAGAGAAAATCACTGTGAAATTTCCACAAATTCTTTCTCACTCCCCCATCAAAAGGTGGTATCTTATTCCCTCTCCTTTTTTTTCTTTTTGAGACAGAGCCTCACTCTTTCTGGCAGTGGCCAGATCTTGATTCACTGCAACCTCCGCCTTCTAGGTTGAAGTGATTCTCGTGCCTCAGCCTCCTGAGTAGCTGGATTACAAGCGTAAGCCACCATGCCCAGCTAATTTTTATATTTTTAGTAGAGACAGGCTTTCGCCATGTTGGCCTGGCTGGTCTCAAACTCCTGATCTCATGTGACCCATCCGCCTCGGCTTCCCAGAGTGCTGGCAACCTTCTGCAAGTCTGTGCCCTCATTAGTTAGCATGGCTGGAGGAAGCATAAGTTTTCACTTTAAATTTCTGACCCTGCCCTCAGGGGAGCCCTGAGCAGCCTGGGACCCGCTGGGGTGGGAGTCAGGCTCCATGCCCCCGTCTGGTCACCCTCCCTTGCCTTAGTGACGGTTCCAAGTGTGTCTCTCTCCTTTCCCCGTTCTTGCTCAGAAGCTTCTTATTTTGTGGAAGCCACTGGAAGAGAACACCCTAATCCCCTCCTCGCCTGCCAACTGCCCCACCTCCCGGCTTCTGTGCCAGTAGGTGCTTTCGGATCCTGTTGGGATGGGTCAGGTGTCTCTAAGATGACCCTCCACTTGGGGACTTTCCCCCATTTTCTTTTGCTTTTTTTTTTTTTCCTTTTTTGAGGCAGGGTCTCACTCTGTCACCTGGGCTGGAGTGCAGTAGCACCATCATGGCTCCCTGAAACCTCAGCCTCCCCTGGCTCAGATGATCCACCTACCTCAGCCTCCCAAGTAGCTGGGATTACAGGCATGTGCCACCATGCCCCGCTACGTATTTTGGTATTTTGTTTGTAGAGATGGGGTTTTGCCATGTTGCCCAGGCTGGTCTCGAACTCCTGGGCTCAAGTGACCCGCCCACCTCGGCCTCCCAAATTGAGCCACTGTGCCTGGCCTACTTTCCCCATTTGCTCTTGCTTCCTGAAGGTCATTGCTCCAGCAGGTCTCCAGTCCCTGCGCACTCATTCCCACGGGCACACAGACGCGTCGTCACTTCTTCCATATTAAAACAAAAACACAACAGAAACTCTCTGGACTTCCTCCAGCTCCAGCCCCATTTCTCTGTTTCCCTTTATAGCAAAATTTCTCACAAGAGACGTTCCCAGTTCTCTCTTACACCACTTTTTTTTTTTGAGACGGAGTTTCGCTCTTGTTACCCAGACTGGAGTGCAATGGCGCGATCTCGGCTCACCGCAACCTCCGCCTCCTGGGTTCAGGCAATTCTCCTGCCTCAGCCTCCTGAATAGCTGGGATTACAGGCACGCGCCACCATGCCCAGCTAATTTTTTGTATTTTTAGTAGAGACGGGGTTTCACCATGTTGACCAGGATGGTCTCGATCTCTTGACCTCGTAATCCACCCGCCTCGGCCTCCCAAAGTGCTGGGATTACAGGTGTGAGCCACTGTGCCCGACCATTTTTTTTTTTTTGAGACAGAGTCTGGTTCCGTTGCCCTGCTGGAGGGCAGTGATGCAATCTCAGCTCACTCACTGCAACCTCCACCTCCTGGGTTCAAGCGATTCTTCTGTCTCAGCCTCTCGAATAGCTGGGATTACAGGCACCCACCACCATGCCTGGCTAAATTTTGTATTTTTAGTAGAGACGGGGTTTCACCATGTTGGGCGAGATGGTCTCGATCTCTTGACCTTGTGATCCACCAGCCTCGGCCTCCCAAAGTGCTGGGATTACAGGTGTGAGCCACCCCACCCATTTCCAGTCAAATGTTCACATCTTGCTGTTCCTACTCTGGAAATTCTCTTGTCCGGGTCCCCATGGTGTTGGGGCCACATCACACCTCCTGCTTGTCTTACTTGACCCCTCAGCTACATCTGGTGGAGGACTGTCTCCCACTCCCCTGAATGCTTGCCTGCCTGCTTGCTTTCTTTTCTTTCCCTCCCTCCCTCCCTCCCTCCCTTCCTTCCTTCCTTCCTTTCTTCTTCCCTCCCTCCCGCCCTCCCTTCCTTCCTTCCTTTTTTTCGAGATGGAGTTTCGCTCTTGTGGCCCAGGCTGGAATGCAATGGTGCGATCTCGGCTAACCACAACCTCTACCTCCCAGGTTCAAATGATTCTCCTGCCTCAGTCTCCCAAGTAGCTGGGATTACAGGCATGCGCCACTACACCTGTCTAATTTTATATTTTTAGTAGAGATGGGGTTTCTCCATGTTGGCCAGGCTGGTCTCGAACTCCCACTCTCAGGTGATCTGCCCGCCTCAGCCTCCCAAAGTGCTGGGATTACAGGTGTGAGCCACACCGTGCCCAGTGAATGCCTTTTTATAAAACATTTATTTTCTTTATTTGTTTATTTATTATTATTATTTGGAGATGGAGTCTCACTCTGTCTCCCAGGCTGGAGCGCAGTGGCACAATCTCAGCTCATGGCAACCTCCACCTCCCAGATTGAGTGATTCTCCTGCCTCGTCCTCCCAAGTAGCTGAGATTACAAGCATCTACCACAACGCCCAGCTAATTTTTTGTATTTTTAGTAAAGTTGGGGTTTCACCGTGCTGGCCAGGCTGGTCTCGAACTCCTGACCTCAGGTGATCCACCCACTTGGCCTCCCAAACTACTGGGATTATAGGCGTGAGCCACTGCACCCAGCCATTTATTTATTTATTTATTAAATAGAGATGGGGTTTCACCGTGTTAGCCAGGATGGTCTCAATCTCCTGACCTCATGATTCACCTGCCTCAGCCTCCTAAAGTGCTGGGATAACAGGCATGAGCCACCGCGCTTGGCCTATATTTATTTTTGTAAACAGAATCTCATTCTGTCGCCTGGGCTAGAGCACAGTGACTCGAGGCGTGATCACGGCTCACTCCAGTGTTGACCTCCCAGGCTCAGGTGATCCTCCTGCCTCAGCCTCCCGAGTAGCTGGGGCTACAGGCATGCACCACCATGCCCTGCTAATTTTCTTATTTTTTGTAAAGATGAGAGTTTCCATATGCTGCTCAGGCTGCTCTTGAAAATGCCTTGGCTCAAGAGATCCTCCCTCCTCAGCCCCCCAGTGCTGGGCTTACAGGCCAGAGCCACCATGCTGGCCGGAATGTTTTGTTTACAGGGCCGTGGTCTCTGGCCTCCTCCCACCTCCTGGCCTCCTCTCTCTCTGTCCTTGTTCCTGGGCTGGTTTCTCCTCACTCTTTTACCTGCCAATGCTGGCCAGCTGGGGTCTCCATCTGTGGTCCTCTTCTCCACGCAGCCTTCTCACTCTAGGCAACGTCAACAGTCTTCCAGAATTCTCTCCACCCTGACCTCTTCTTTCACCTTCAGACTCACCCAGCAAAAACACCTGGATGTCTGATGTGCATCTCAAACCCAACACCTCCAGATCTCCCGGCCTCTCCCTCACCTGCCCCAACTTTTTTTTTTGAGATAGAGTTTTGCTCTGTTACTGAGGCTGGAGTGCAAGGGCGTGATATCAGCTCACTGAAACCTCTGCCCCCCAGGTTCAAGCGATTCTCCTGCCTCAGCCTCCCGAGTAGCTGGGATTACAGGCATTTGCCACCGCGCCAAGCTAATTTTGTATTTTTAGTAGAGACCAGCTTTCTCCATGTTGGTCAGGCTGGTCTCAAACTCCCGACCTCAGGTCATCCACCTGCCTCAGCTTCCCAAAGTGCTGAGATTACAGGTGTGAGCCACCACGCCCGGTGACCCTATCTTTCTTAAAAAAAAAAAAAGGGGGCTGGGCACGGTGGCTCAAACCTGTAATCCCAGCACTTTGGGAGGCCGAGGCGGGTGGATCACAAGGTCAAGAGATCGAGACCATCCTGGTCAATACAGTGAAACCCCATCTCTACTAAAAATACAAAAAATTAGCTGGGCATGGTGGCACATGCCTGTAATCCCAGCTACTCAGGAGGCTGAGGCAGGAGAATTGCCTGAACCCAGGAGGCGGAGGTTGCGATGAGCTGAGATCGCGCCATTGCACTCCAGCCTGGGTAACAAGAGCGAGACTCCATCTCAAAAAAAAAAAAAAAAAAAAGAAAGAAAAAGAAGAAAAAAGCTGGGCATGGTGGTATGCACCTGTGGTCCCAGCTATTTGGGAGGCTGAGGTGGGAGGATTGCTTGAGCCCAGGAGGTCAAGGCTGCGGTGAACTATGCTGGTACTACAGTACTCCAGCCTGGGTGACAGAGTGAGACTTTGTCTCAGAAAAAAAGGGCAGGGAGGGCAGTGCTGAGGGAAGGCAGATTCTCCTGAATTATCTAGGTTGGTTCCAAAAGCGATCATATGTGCCCCTTTTTTTAAAAAAAAAAAATAAAGATGGGGTTTCACCATGATGGCCAGGCTGGTCTTGAACTCCTGACCTCAAGTGATCCACCCACCTCGGCCTCCCAAAGTGCTAGGATTACAGGGGTGAGCCACCGCACCTGGCCATATGTGCTGTTTTAGAGGGAAGCAGAGGGAAACCTGACAGACAGGACAAGGTGGTGTGCAGGCGGACCAGAGACGCCGAGATGCTGGCCTTGAAGACTGCAGTAATGTGGCCCCACTCAGGACGGATTCCCCGCAAGCCGGAAGCGGCGGGACCGGATTCTCCCCTAGAGCTCTGAAGGAGTACTGCCCTGCCCACACGTTGCTTTCAGCCCAGTGACACTGACTTCGGACTTCTGGCCTGTAAGCTGTGAAAGAATACATTTCTGTGTGTGTTTTCTGTTGTTTTTGAGACAAAGTATCGTTCTCTCATCTCTCACCCAGGTTGGAGTACAATGGCGCTATCGCTATTGTGGCTCACTGCAACCTCCGCCTCCCAGGTTCAAGCAATTCTCCTGCCTCCTGAGTAGCTGGGATTACAGGTGTGCGCCATCACACCCAGCTAATTTTTGTGTTTTTAGTAGAGACAGAGTTTCCCCATGTTGGCCAGGATGGTCTCGAACTCCTGATCTCAAGTGATCTGTCAGCCTCGGCCTCCCAAAGTGCTGGAGTTACAGGCATGAGCCACTGCGCCCTGCCGGGGCAGGAAACTTCTGAAGGGCACATCTGAACATCCCAAGGGTGGATTAGAGAAGGCTTCCTCTGAATCGTAGCGGGTATGGGAGGGGAGAGGTGGGTGTTGGCAGATGTGTCTCCTTCAGAGGCCAAAGCTGGACCCAACGGGCATGGGGCAGAATTTTCTGTGATTCCAGGTCCACCGAACCGTGGATTAGAGGCGTTAGTGTGTGCGTGTGTGTTTGAGAGAGAGGAGAGGGAGAGACCCTGGTGATCAGGTCTGGGGCAGGGGCCCAGTGTCTCCAAGGGCACCCCGTGGCCTGCAGGATGTCTCCCGGATCTGAGGCTGGTGGAGCAGCCTCTGCTGGACAAAGACTGGGGCCATAGCACCCTCTGGTGGGCAAACCCTTGGCTTCCAGGGTTAGGAGAAGTGACTACAGGTGGACACTTTTAGGCTGTTTGTTCCCCAAAACTTGAGGGATGGGAAGATCAGGCATGAAGACCCCAAGAGGTCACAGCAGAAACCCTGCCCTGTGTCTGGGTAGATCAGGGGGTCAGGACTCAAAAGGATTCACATGCAGGCTGGGTGTCCTCTCCTCTAGGAAGGCATCCCTGACTGTCAGGCTAGGCCAGGAGAGAGCTGCCTCTGAGCTCCCACAGAGCCCTGTGCCTCCCCCGTCCCATCCCCGACCTCTCTGCCTGTGGCCTCCAATCCCTACCCGGATCCCTCTGCCTGTGTCCCCCTTGTCCCAGGCCCGACCCCTCTGCCTGTGTCCCCCATCCCACCTGGACATCACTGGCTGGTGATGAATCTGTTACTCTTATGGACTCCAAGCTTCAGGCAAAGTCTGGGGCCATCTCAATTGCTGCTGTGTCCCCAGCATGTCCACACAGGGATGGAGACCATCGTTCTCTAGAAATGAGTGGGTGTGCCATTTATTTATTGATTTTGAGATAGAGTCTCGCTCTGTTGCCCAGACTGGAGGGCAGCGGCACCATCTCGGCTCACTGCAGCCTCTACTTCCCGAGTTTAAGTGATTCTCCTGCCTCAGCCTCCCAAATAGCTGGGACTACAGGTATCCGCCACCATACCTGGCTAATTTTTATAATTTTAGTAGAGACAGGGTTTCGCCATGTTGGCCAGGCTGGTCTCGTACTCCTCACCTCAAGTGATCCATCCACCTCAGCCTCCCAAAGTGTTGGGATCACAGGCATGAGCCACTGTGCTCAGCCCCGAGATATGCTTCAGATAGCCTGCTCTGGCTGTGTGGGGAGAGCAGACTTGTGGGGGGAGGAGCCCAGTGAGGAAGCCGCTACCATAGTCCAGGCAGGAAACGATGGTGGTCAGGACTAGGGTGCAGGCCATGAAGGGCAGAAAGTGAGTGGAATCTGGATCTATGTTTTGAATATAGAGACAACAGGATTTGCTGATGGGCTTGGGGTGGGGGAGGGGTGTGTGTGAGAAAGAAGAGGAGAAGAGTCCAGGATGACTGATTGCACTTAGAACAAAATCCATTTTCTTTATAATGGCCTACAAGGCCCCACATAAGCCGGGTCCTTGCTCTGTCCCCAGGCTGTCTCCCCCTGCTCACTCTGCTCCAGTCACACTCGATTGCTCCCTGATCTTTGAACATGCCACGCTTGTTCCCAGCCCAGGGCATTTGCTCTTGGTGATCCTGTGCCTAGACATGCTTCTTAGTACATGCTGGTAACTTCTAGGTCTCAGCTCAAATGTCATCTCCTCAGAGAAGCCACTTCTTTTTTTTTTTTGAGACAAAGTCTCACTCTGTCGCCCAGGCTGGAGTGCAGTGGCGTGATCTCAGCTCACTGCAACCTCTGCCACCTGGGTTCAAATGACTCTCCTGCCTCAGTCTCCTGAGTAACTGCGATTATAGGCATGTGCCACCATGCCTGGCTAATTTCTGTATTTTTAGGAGAGATGGAGTTTCACCATGTTGGCCAGGCTGGTCTTGACCTCCTGATTTCAGGTGATCTGCCCTCCTCGGCCTCCCAAAGTGCTGGGATTACAGGCGTGTGCCATTGTGCCCGGCCAAAAGCCGCTTCTTCACTCCTTCAAATCAATATGCCTGGCTAATTTCTGTATTTTTAGAAGAGATGGAGTTTCATTCACCATGTTGGCCAGGCTGGTCTCGACCTCCTGATTTCAGGTGATCTGCCCTCCTCGGCCTCCCAAAGTGCTGGGATTACAGGCGTGTGCCATCATGCCCGGCCAAAAGCCGCTTCTTCACTCCTTCAAATCAATCTGCTTTTAAAAAAAAAAATTTTTTTTTTTTACTTCTTTTTTCTTTCTAAAATCTGTTTTGCTGAATCTATTTTCTTTTCTTCTTTCTTTTTCTTTTCTTTCTTTCTTTTTTATTTTTAGAGACAGAGTCCCTCTCTGTTGTCTAGGCTGGAGTGCAGTGGTGTGATCACAGCTCACTACTGCCTCCAACTTTCAGGCTCAAATGATCTTTTTGCCTCAGTCTCCTGAGTAGCTGAGACTGCAGACATGCATCACCACACCTAGATAATTTTTAAACTTTTTGTAGAGATGGGGTCTCACTATGTTGTCCAGGCTGGTCTCGTGCTCTGGGGCTCAAGCAATCCTCCTGCCTTAGCCTCCCAAAGTGCTGAGATTACAGGTGTGAGCCACTGTGCCCTGCCTCTTCCCTTCTTTTTCTCTCTCTCTCTCCCTCTCCCTTCTCTCTCTCTTTTTTTTTTTTTTTTGCCAATCAATGAGAGCTTGTAAGGTTGCTGAGGTTGTTTGGCCTTGAACTCTTGGCCTCGCCTTTGCAAGTGCCATGATATCCGGCCAGAGCCACTTTGGGCCCCCCTTCTCTCTTTTTTGAGACAAGGTCTCACTCTGTCACCCAGACTGAAGTGCAGTGGCACAATCTTGGCTCACTGCAACCTCTGCCTCCCAGGCTCAAGTGACCCTCCCACCTCAGCCTCCTGAGTATCTGGGACTACAGGCATGCGCCACCACACCCGCCTAATTTTTGGTATTTTTGGTAGAGATGAGGTTTCGCCATGTTGCCCAGACTGGTCTTTAACTCCGGAGTTCAGATGATCCACCTGCCCCGGCCTCCCAAAGTGTTGGGATTACAGGCACGAGGCACCACGCCCGGCCCCATTTTCTTTTCTTTATAGCACCTTTCACCGTCTGAAATGATTTTATCTCTTTATTTTCTTATTATCTGTATTTCTCCACTAGAATGTCAGCTCCTTGAGAGCAGCAACTTTGTTTTGGTCATTGCTGTATCCTCAGTGTCTAGAAGAGTTTCTGGAACACAGCAGTCACTCAGTAAATGAACAAAGGCGCTGATTAACCCCTGTGCTTGTTCACAGGCTCGCTGATATAGAAGAGAAACCCAAATAGGCCCAGACAAAAATACACGATAAAGACCCTAGGGTCATCCACATACCGTGGGGACATCCAGAAGCTAGGGACCACCTGCTCCCGCGCTCGCGGTGCCTCGAGGGTGGAGATCCCGAGCTGGGGACCGAGCACTCCCAGGGAGGGAGGAAAGATGCTCTGGGGGCAGCCCCGCCCCTCCCTGTATCCCCAGCAGCCAATGGGAGCGTGGTCCTCCTGACGCCCCCTGGGACGTGTAGTCTGGGCAGGGGCGCCCTCGGGCGCCGCCGAGCGCCCCTAGACTCCACGTCCCGTCGTGCGCTGGGAGGCGCGGGGATTGGCTGAGCCCCGCCCCCGGCCCGCCCCGCTCCGCTCGCGCCGCAGCCCCAAGAATGAATGAAATCGTAGCGCGCTGGGCGGCAGAGCGGGCGGCGCAGGCCGGGCTGGGCCCGCGCGCGGCGGCAGCGGCGCCCCGGGCCGGAGGCGGCCCAGCCGAGCGGGCCATGGCTACCGCCATTCAGAACCCGCTCAAGTCGTGAGTGTCCCCGCCGTTCCCGCCCCCTGTCCAGACCCCCCCACCAGGAGCCCTTCCCCCGCCCGCCCTGGGGCTGAGGAGGGGGACGCAGCGCGCGGACCCGTAGTTGAGTGGGGGCCCCCAGCGCAAACCGTTGCCCCGGGGGTCCGCCACCCCCTGTCGCCCCCTGGGGTTGGAGGCTGGAGCCTCTTCAGGGTCGCGGGGGCGCCTCTCCTTTGTCGCTGTCAGTGAAGGAATGTGGCGCGGGCTGGGGGTGGCGGAGGCCGTTTCCCCACCCAGAGTGGGGGTAGGGGCTTCCCTCTCCTCCATCTCTCCCTCAGGGTCTCCGGAGGTGCCGGGGCCTGCCCCGGCCGGGGCTGGAAGCTCGAACACCTAAGTCCGGACCTCGGTCTCCAGGGTTTCCATCACCCGCTCTCCCCTCATCAAAGCGCCTTTCTCTCTTTCCCCTTCTTTCTCTGGGGATCCCGGACCTCGCGGCCGCAGGGTGGGAGCTGAGACGTCGGGGGTCCACGGTTCCATTCCCGCTGCCTCCCCTTTTTCCTTCTGGGATCTCCGGGAACTAGAACCCCGAACCCACGGCCAGCGTGGACCGCGGCATCCCTTCCTCTCCCCGCCCATACACATCAAACGGGAGCATCTCTGATCCCCTCCGGGACCGGCTGCCCGGGAAGGGGGTGCCTGCCGGGAGCGCCCTCGGTCTCCGGGGATTCCCTCCCTTTCTTCCTGGCCGCGGCCCTCCGAGCGTTCGCTTCCTCTCGGGCCCGGTGGCTGGGAACCGGGACGCCTGGGTCCGAGCCTAGTCCCTCCTGACCCTCCCCTCTCCCTGCCATCCCTCGTGCTCTCCACCCCTCCCCTTCCCCCTCTCCATCTCGGGCTTGCTTCCTCTTCGGGATCCCGGACTCCTGGGTCCCAGAGCTCCCTACCCCCACCCCCAGTTCCTAGGCGGTGACAGCGGGCTCCCAGTGACAGGCGCTTGGCTGCTCCCGCCCTCCCTCCCCGCAGGCGAGCGCAGCGCTCCCCTCCCCCTCCTCCTGGGCCTGGTGGAGGAGGCGGAGGGCGAGCGCCGGCGGCGGCGCCGCACAAAGGGGCCGGGGCGACCTCCCCACCCTTCCCCCAACCCCGCTCGCTGGCTGCCTTGACCTTGAACATCGAGGGCTGGGGGCGGGGGCGAGTGGGGACAGGGAGAGAGGGAGCGCACCCCCCACCCCACCCACAAGAAGGGCTGCGCCTGCCGGCTGGACCAGAGGCCGCCAGTTGCTTCTGGTTTCTGGCGGGAATGGGGGTGGGAGGTGGAGGGTGGGAGTTGGGAGAGGAAGGGGGGCAGGGACTTAGAGGCACGCGCCTACACGTGTGGCTCCGCCGTGAGCAGGGTGCTGGGAGCGAGTGTGTGGGACTCGGGTCCGGGAGAGGTGGTGCATGATGCTGACACCCCTCCGCTGCCCTCTCACCCTGAGTGGCACACAGACAGCTGTCTCTCATGTGAGGGGCACTGCACAATGGTTGTGAGCAGGGTGCCGGGAGCCAGTGCTCCTGTGCAGGTTGGTGGATCTACCCCTCATTCTGACCCTGGCCCAGACTCCGCGGCCCCCCGCCCCAGGTGTGCTGCAGCGGAGAGCAGGCGCCTGGGGAGAAAGCCTGGACTGAGAGGGCCCTGCCCCCTGTGCCCTCTCCTCCCAAAAGGTATCTGCAGGGGTGAAGGTGGGGAACTCCTTGACCCCTGAAAGAATGTGAATCACATCCCCTGGGGAGAAGGAGTTGGAGGGTGCCACCCTCGGAAATTCCACTGCCTGAGTTCTAAAACCAGCTTTAGCCATGAACATCCCCTGCCATGAGCCTCAGTTTTGCCATCTGTGTATGGGGCTTTTTTTTGTGTGTTTTTGAGACCGAGTTTCACTCTTGTTGCCCAGACTGGAGTGCAGTGGTGCGATCTTGGCTCACCGCATCCTCCACCTCCTGGGTTCAAGTGATTCTCCTACCTCAGCCTTCCCAGTAGCTGGGACTACAGGCGCACACCACCACGCCCAGCTAATTTTTGTATATTTAGTAGAGACGGGGTTTCACCATGTTGGTCAGGACGGTCTTGATCTCTTGACCTCATGATCTGTCGCCTCAGCTTACTAAAGTTTTGGGATTACAGGCGTGAGCCACGCACCTGGCGTATGGTATGGGGTCTTCTAACAGCCCTTACCACCCATAGGGCTGTTGCGGGGCTTACATAAGGCCATCTTTGTAAAGCACTTAGCACAGAGCTCTGACCCTGACCAAATATAGTGATTATTAGTAGTAGTATCAATATTGATTTATGAAATTGATTTCTACTGTGGGTCAGCTCCACACAGGGCACTGGGGGATGGGAGCAGGAGGATTGTTTGGGCCGGTGAGAGGACTCAGAGGAAGTGTGCAGGAGTGTGGGAGGGGTGCGTGTAGGTGATTAGGCAGGAAAGAAAGGAGAGCCCGCTCCAAGTGTCAGCCTGCGTCTATGGGTAGAAATGCTGCTGGTGGGCCAGGGATGGTGGCTCATGCCTGCTTTTACAAAAATTAGCCAGGTGTGGTGGCGCCTGCCTGTAGTCCCAGCTACTTGGGGGTTTGAGACGGGAGGACCGCTTGAGCCCAGGAGGTGGATGCTTCAGTGAGCTGTGTTCGTGCCATGGCACTCTAGCCTGGGCCATCAAGTAAGATTCTGTCCCAAAAAAGAAAAAAAGAGAGAAAGAGGAAAGAAAGGAAACTGGAAATTCTGCTGGTAGAGGAGGGCTACACTCAGAGTGTCTACACTCAGGCTTCTCTTAAATCGACATGAGAGTTTGGAGTTGGGCAGGGGTGAGTCTGCGTGTCTGAGGCTAGAAGTGTGGGGATCAAGTGTAAGAGGGTGTGTTAGGGGACTGAGAGCGGATGGGAGGCGAGAGAGGAAGGTGGGGTCATGGCTTACGCGTGGGGTGGCCACAATCAGGGCCTGGAGGCCAGAGTGATCATAGGGGTGCCAGTGCCCCTCACTTCATTCCCTTGTCACCACTCCAGGTCATGTGAATCAGAGACTTACCTCCTCCTGTTCCAGGAGAGGGGAGAGCCTGTGGAAAGGGTCTAAGACTAGAAGGGTGTGTGTGTGTGTGTGTGTGTGTGTGTGTGTGTGTGTGTGTGTGGTGTGTGTGTGTGTGTGTGTAGAAGTGACCAGACCATGAGCTTAGGCAGCCTTGACTGGCTCTCTCTCTTGGGTTTTTTTTTTTTTTAAAAGACAGGGTTTCACCATGTTGGTCAGGCTGGTCTTGAACTCCCGACCTGAGGTGATCCGCCCGCCTTGGCCTCCAAAGTGGTTGGATTACAGGCGTGAGCCACCAGGCCCGACCACTCGAAAGGATTTCAAGCGACAAAAGAGGTGAAGGCTAGCGGGCCACTTCTGTTGGCTGGGGCGCCCCCTGGTGGACGAGGGCATTTGTGGGCGTGTTAATTCCAGCAGCTGCTCCAACCTGAATGCTAACGGGGTGGAAGAGGGGAAGGGGGACGGGGAGGGGGAGGGAGGTGAGAGTGGGGGGAGGGGAGGGAGGATGGAATGGTGGTGCTCCCGAGACTGGGTCAGTGTGTGACTCAGTGGGTCTTCTCACTCCCTGGGGGTCTCTTTGGGTGGAGTCAGTGTGGGTGACTGGGAGGGGGCGTCAGGACCAGCGGGGGAGGGACGTCAGGGTGCCTGCTCTCTTCCTTCAGTCTCACCTTCAAACAACCGCCAGGGGATTCCAGCATGTGAGTTCATCTTCCTGTGCCTCAGATTCTACAGACAATAATGGCCTCACTGGGTGAACTGTGCCCAGCACATGGTGGGTGCATTTACTCATTCAACAAATAGCTACTGAGCA
Source organism: Saguinus oedipus (assembly GCA_031835075.1). Classification (NCBI taxonomy): domain Eukaryota; kingdom Metazoa; phylum Chordata; class Mammalia; order Primates; family Cebidae; genus Saguinus; species Saguinus oedipus. Next base: position 41,147,593 of record CM063187.1, on the reverse strand, counting down.
GATAATTTTTTTTGTTTTTTTTGGAGATAGGGTCTGGCTCTGTCCAGGCTGGAGTGTAGTGGTGTGTGATCATTGATCACTGCCATCTCAGTCTCCTGGGCTCAAGCCTCCTGACTCATCCTCCTGAGTAGCTGGGACCATAGGCATGTGCCACCAGACCCAGCTATTTTTTATTTTTTTAGTTCTCGCTATATTGCCCAGGGTGGTCTCCTGAGCTCAAGTGGTCCTCTTGCCTCAGCCTCCCAAATTTCGGGGATTATAGGCATGAGCCACCATACCCTGCTTACTTTTTTTTTGTTTGTTTGTTTGCTTTTAGAGACAGAGTCTTGCTCCCAGGCTGAAGTGCAGTGGTGGGACCACAAATCACTGCAGCCTCGGCCTCCTAGGTTCAAACTGTCCTCCCACTTTAGCCTCCCAAGTAGCTGGGACTACACTCATGTGTCATCACACCCACCTAACTTAAAAATGTTTTTGTAGGCCAGGAGCATGGTCTCAAGCCTATAATCCCAGCACTTCGGGAGGCCAAGGTGGTCAGGAGCTCAAGACCAACCTGGCTAACATAGTGAAACCCTGTCTCTACTAACAATACAAAAATTAGTTGGGCGTGGTGGTGAGTGCCTGTAATCCCAGCTACTCGGGAGGCCGCAGCAAGAGAATGGCTTGAATTTGGGAGGTGGAGATTGAAGTAAGCCGAGATCGCGCCACTGCACTCCAGCCTGGGAGACACAGTGAGACTCTGTCGCAAAAAAAAAAAAAAATGTTTTTGTAGAGACAACGGTCTCAGTGTGTTGCCCAGGTTGGTCTCAAACTCCTGGGCTCAAGCAATCGCTCATCTCAGCCTCCCAATTGCAAACTAGAGCCATTGCACCTGGCCAGCATTTTTCCTTTCTTTTCCTCCCTCCCTCCCTCCCTCCCTCCTTCCCTCTTTCCCTCCTTCCTTCCTTCCTTCCTTCCTTGACGGAGTCTTGCTCTGTTGCCCAAACCAGAGTGCAGTGTCACCATCTCGGCTCACTGCAACCTCTGCCTCCTGGGTTCAAGTGATTCTCCTGCCTCAGCCTCCTGAGTAGTTGGGATTATAGATACCCACCACCTCGCCCAGCTCATTTTTGTATTTCTAGTAGAGACGGGATTTCATTATGTTGGTCAGGCTGGTCTCGGAACTCCTGACCTCAGGTAATCCACCTGCCTGGGCCTCCCAAAGTGCTGGGATTACAGGTATAAGCCACCATGCCCAGCCAAATGATTCTTTCAAGTAGCATTTAGGTACTACCGTTGACATCTTGGTAAAGTACATATCACATCCTTTGTGGAATAAATGGATTTATTGAGCAAGTACTACCTGCCAGATACCTTTGTTTTTTTTTTTTGAGGTGGAGTCTTGCTCTGTCGCCCAGGTCCAAGTGTAGTGGTGTGGTGTCGACTCACTAAAGCTGGGATTATAGGCACGACCACCATGTCCGGCTAATTTCAGCATTTTTAGTAGAGAGGGGTTTCACTATGTAGGCCAGGCTGGTCTCAAACTCCTGACCTCAGGTGATCCACCCACCTGGGCCTCCCAAAGTGCTGGGATTATGGGTATCGAGCCACTACTCCTGGCCTGCCAGTTACCTTTTAAAATGCTTTACCTATATCTACTCATTTAAGCCTCAGAACACTCCAGTGAGGCATCGTCCTCTTTTTACAGACGAGGAAACTGAGGCCCAAAATGGTTAACTCATTTGCCAAGGTGACATGGCCACCAAGTAGCAGAGCTAGGATTTGAACCCCGGAGATGTGACTACTGTTTCAACCCCACGGCTGCTGTCAGGCCTGCAGAAGGCGATGAGCAGGCTGGGGTGACCATAACGAGGCTGCTGGGAGAGACAGCCCCGGGTGGGGTCTCTGGAGCCGGAGGGACTTGGGTATGGGGGGGTGTCTGCTCGAAGCATGTTGGTGAGAAATCTGTGTGGGCACCTGGGAGGTGTCTCTGCGTCTCTTAGTATTGCAGTGTGCGTACGTGTGGCTGAGTCCGTGCGAAGGTGTGTGAGTGGGAGTGTGTGGGAGGCTGTGAGTCTCCGCGTGAATGTGTGTGTAAACTGCCATGCGTGGGCGTGTGCGAGTCCAGGTGTGCATGTGATTGTGTGCACGGGAGACTAGGATGTGTGGACAAGTGAGGCCGGGTGAGTGACGGTGCGTGCCCGGGGCCCCCGCCTCCGCACCGTCCCAGTCCCCGCGCTGTCCCGGGGGCCCCCCTGGCTTGAAACTACCACTCCCGGCATGGCCCGGGCGGGCCCGCCCCGCCGCCGCGATTGGCCGTGGCCCGCGTGCTCCCGCCCCCCGGGAATGAATGGATGGGCGGCCTCAGCGCCCGCCCGACCACTGGGAGGACCGACCCGGCGGGGACCTGCTGGGGGCAGGACCCGGGGAGCAAGATGGCCACGGTCATCCCTGGCCCCCTGAGGTGGTGCGAGCGGGCGGGAGGCGGGGAGGGCGCGCGGGCGGGCCTGTGTGTGTGTGGCGGCCGGGGGTGGGGCCGAGAGGGTGTCGGGGGGGCTGTCACCAAATGCGGGGGTGCGAGTGTGTGTGACTGTGGGTCTCTGACGAGAATGGTGTCTGATGCGCCGCTCCCCGGCGGGGTGGAGGGCGTGGGGGGCCTCCAGGTTCTGTTTGGGGAAGGGGACAGCGTCTCCGCCCTGGTCTGGGAGATGGTGAAATGGCCCCGGGGTGCGGGGGCCTTGGCAAACTGGAGTGAAGTCCACACTAGCTTTGTCTTGGGATGTGGAGTGTGTGTGTGTATCACTCATTTGTGTTCTGGTTTCTTAAAGAATTTTTGGGGATAGGTATGTGGACATGTGTCAGTTTCCTTTTATTCTGCTCTGGATATCTTTGGATATTTGGGTCTCCGAGTGTGTGTCAGTGTCCTCTGGAACTACATGTCATTTGTCTTGTGTTTTGTGTTTGTGGGTATATAGGGCTGCGTATATATTTGTGTGTAAATTTTTGTGTGATAATGGGTGGGTTTGGCTTTCTGTGTTTTATATGTGTGCATCTGCATCTGTGTCTGTGTCTATGTGTGATATTTTAGATGTTGGTTTCACATTGTGCATCTTTGTAAATGTGTGTGTACCTGTGTGAGACTCTCATTTCTTTGTGTTGTGTCCAGATATTGTCTGTGTGGTTTGTGTTGTGTCTTTGGATACATGGGGGCAAGTGGTTTGTGTAGTTCCTGTCTTTTGACATGTGTGTACTGTGTGTCTTTGGATGCATGAGGTGTGCGTGTGGTGTGATGTTTCCATGTTGTGTGTCTTTGTGTGGGTGGCGTGTTTATGGTGTATGTCTGTGGATGTGTGATGTGTCTTTGTGTATGGTTGTGTGGTCTGTCTCCCCACTATGGAACTTGGGATATTTGTCTTTTTCAGTAGCTATTTATGTGTGCACGTGTGTGAGGTTTGTCTGTTTCTCCTTTGTGAGTATTGGGACTTCTCTTTGTGTGTGAATTAGGTGTGACTGTGTGTGATTTGTGTTGTGTGTCCGCATGTGTTCATGTAGGGATGCATACCGGGGTGTTTTTGTTTGTTTCTGTATCGCGTTTCTACTCATGAGCTGGAGGCCTGTTTGAGTCCCAGTTTGGGGGCCCCTGGGCCCTGTCCCCTTCCCCCAGCCTGGGTTCTGGAGTGGGAGGAGGGGAGTGGTGAGGCTGGAGGGGTCCCCCAACCCTCCCAAGTCTGAGCGGGCCGGCTGCGGGGGGAGGGGTCCTGGGGGACCCTGCACGCCTGCCCTTGCTGACAGCTGCCCGCCCGCTTGCCGCCCCTCTAGCCTAGGCGAGGACTTCTACCGCGAGGCCATCGAGCACTGCCGCAGCTACAACGCGCGTCTGTGCGCCGAGCGCAGCCTGCGCCTGCCCTTCCTCGACTCGCAGACCGGCGTTGCCCAGAACAACTGCTACATCTGGATGGAGAAGACCCACCGCGGGCCGGGTACCGTCAGGAGGGCGGGCGCGGGGCGGGGCCGGGCCGGGCCGGGCCGTCACACCACCGCTGCCATCTCACCCTCTCCCTCTCCCCAGGTTTGGCCCCAGGACAGATTTACACGTATCCCGCCCGCTGTTGGAGGAAGAAACGGAGACTCAACATCCTGGAGGACCCCAGGCTCAGGCCCTGCGAGTACAAGATTGGTGGGTGCAGCCGCTAGGACCCCCATCGGTGTCCCAGAGCCTGCTGTGCGTCCCAGCACGTGTGGGTCACCTTTATCTGCCTTCTAGCAAGTGTCTGTCTGGCCAACTGTGTGTCTGTCTGCCCATGTGCATCTTGGGTGTATCCCGGAGATTCCACAGTTCTCTCTGAGTCACTAAGTGGCAACTGCATCTCCTCCTACATGGGCGCAGGTGCCCAGCTGTTATTTATTTATTTATTTGAGACAGTTTTGCCCAGGCTGGAGTGCAGTGGCACAATCTGGGCTCACTGCAACCTCTGCCTCCTGGGATCAAGCAATTCTCCTCCCTCAGCCTCCTGAGTAGCTGGGACTACAGGCATGCGCCACCATGCCCAGCTAATTTTTGTATTTTTAGTAGAAACAGCATTTCACCATGTTGGTCAGGCTCGTTTGGAAATCCTGACCTCAGGTGATCCGGCCACCTCGGCCTCCCAAAGTACTGGGATTACAGGCGTGAACCACTGTGCCCAGACTGTTGTTTTTTAAACAGAGTCAGGGTCCTTACTATGTTGCCCAGGCTGGTCTTGAACTCCTGGGCTCAAGGATCCTCCTGCCTCAGCCTGGCATGAGCCACCGTGCCCCACCAAGGGGCCCAGTGGTATGGAGGGCACAGTGATATCTGTTAGTGTGTGTGGGTGTGTGGAGTTTCTGTGTCCCCTCCCCTGGGAGCTGGGATGGGTCAGTGTCTGCCTGTATCTTTTTTTTTGAGATGGAGTTTGGCTCTGTTGCCAGGCTGGAGTGCAGTGGCGCGATCTTGGCTCACTGCAACCTCCGCCTCCCAGGTTCAAGTGATTCTCCTGCCTCAGCCTCCCAAGTAGCTGGAATAACAGGCGCCCGCCACCACGCCCGGCTAATTTTTTGTTTTTAGTAGAGATGGAGTTTCACCATGTTGGCCAGGCTGACCTCAAACTCCTGACCTCAGGTGATCCACCTGCCTCAGTCTCCCAGAGTGCTGGGATTACAGGCCTGAGCCACTGCGCCTGGCCATCTGCCTGCATTTTTTTCTGTGGGTACTTAAGGGTGTCCACCTCTGTATCTCCCCTCAGGCATCTGGATGTCTCCATGCCTGGCTGGAGCGCTTTCCTCTTTTCAGTGTAATCTTTCCAAGTGTCTTAGAAAGCTTGTGTCTTCTTGTGTGTGCCTGGTCAGGGCGTCCAGCTCCTCCTGAGTGTGTCTGGGTGTGTTGCGGCGTGTGGCCATCTCTTTCTGTGGGCTGTAGGTACCTTGCAGTGTCTGGGAGGATCTCTTCCAGTGTCTGGTGTATCAGGTACATTTCTGCACGTGTATGCCAGTCCATCAGGGGATCTGGACTTAACTTTGAATGAGTTTAGGAATGTCAGGGTCATCGGCTGTTTCTCCTCCTGAGTCTGAGGGTCTGTGTGTGGCAGAGGGTCAGGAGTGTGGCAGTGTCCACCCAGCTGTGTCTCTTCCTGTCTGCGCCTCCTCTGTGTGTGCGTGTCTGTGTGTGTATCTAGCTGAGCGATTCCCCCTGGGTGCATCAGTATCTCCTACAACGTGTCCAGGCATCACCGGGCTGCGTCTTCCCCATGTGGGTCTAGGTATATCTGCAGGGCTAATTGTCTCCTTTCTTTCTTTCTTTTTTTCTGCCCAGGTTGGAGTTCAGTGGCACAATCTCGGCTCACTGCAACCTCCGCCTCTTGGGTTCAAGTGATTCTCTGCCTCAGCCTCCTGAGTAGCTGGGATTACAGGTGTGTGCCACCTTGCCCGGCTAATTTTTGTATTTTTTTTTTGTTTTAGTAGAGATGGGGTTTTACCATGTTGGCCAGGCTGGTCTTGAACTCCTGACCTCAAGGGATCCACCTGTTGCGGCTTCCCAAAGTGCTGGGATTACAGGCATGAGCCACTGTGCCCTGACAGCTAACTGTCTCTTTCTGAGCCTTTCTGAGTGGCCCTATGGGTCCGGTATGTCTCCCCCATGTGTCTGGGTGTCCCCAAGGATCTGTCTATGCCTCTGTGAATCTCTAGGTTGTATCTGAGAATGTGGCTTGGCTGGGCGTGGTGGCTAATGCCTGTAATTCCAGCACTTTGGGAGGCCGAGGTAGAGGACTGCTTGAACTCAGGGAGTTTGAGACCAGCCTCATCAACATGCTGAAACCCCATCTCTATCAAAAATACAAAAATTAGCCCAGTGTGGTGGCGTGCCAGCTAGTATGCCTGCAGTCCCAGCTACTCAGGAGGCCAGGGTGGGAGGATCACTTGGGCCTGGGAGCTGCAGTGAGCTGAGATTGCGCCATTGCACTCCAGCCTGGGTGACAGAGCCAGACCCCGTCTCAGAAAAGAAAAGAAAAAAAAGAGAGCATGGTTGGGCGTCTTCCTTTTCGTGTCTGTCTCAGACAATCTGTCTGGATGTCCCTGCGGGTGTCCGTGTGTCTCCTCTGACAGTGTCTGTATCTATCCGTATTTGTCTGGGTGTATTCGAGAGTCTGGCTATGTCTCCCCTGCATAGGTCTGGGTGTGCCCGATGGTCTGCGTCTTTTTCCGAGGCTTTCTGGGTATATCCAAAGTTCTGACTGTCTCCTGCTGGGAGCCCAAGGGCATCAGAGGGTGTGGCTGGGTCTCCCGGGGTCTGGGGCTCCCTCCTAGGGTGTGTGGTTGAATCCTTGCCTCTGCTGCTGGCTGAGCGTGGGAAAGCCTCTTCCCTCCCCTAAAGAGCACGGTCCCCCACCTGCATAGTTTGAAGAATCCTCCAGGTTCAACTTCTCCATCTGACCCCCCCATGGCCCTGTCCCCAGACTGTGAAGCACCCTTGAAAAAGGAGGGTGGCCTCCCGGAAGGGCCGGTCCTCGAGGCTCTACTGTGTGCAGAGACGGGGGAGAAGAAGATTGAGCTGAAGGAGGAGGAGACCATTATGGACTGCCAGGTAGGCCCGCCCACAGGGGATACCTCCCCCCGCCCCCCCGCCCCCCCGCCCTCGGGCCTTTGGGAGTCACAGTGTCCATCCTCCCAGACTTCATCTCTGTTTGGAAGAACTCCTGACTTACCCTCTCACCCCCAATCCCACCTCTGCCCAGAGCCCCTCAAAAGCAGTGCCCCCTACTCTCCTGACCTGTCTCCTTTCTCTGTGGCCTAGAAACAGCAGTTGCTAGAATTTCCGCATGATCTCGAGGTGGAAGACTTGGAGGATGACATTCCCAGGAGGAAGAACAGGGCCAAAGGAAAGGTATCACCCCGACTTCTCTTCCCCGAGTCCCGCAGTGACAGGCCTCATTCACGGAGCAGGCCCAGTGGTCCTGCCCCTGCCACGAGCCTGACCTCATTGAATCCTCAGAGCAGCCTGAAGGGGTGGGGGATTTTATAGCCATTTTACAGATGAGGAAACAGAGGCTGATCTGTATTAAGTCACTTGCAAACCAGAGAGCATGCAGTGGGTTAGAGCTACCTTCATCCCTGTGCCACAGAGGAAGAAGCTGAGCGTTGGAGAGGTTCGAGGCCCCACAGCTAGGACGTTTGTACAGCTGCAGTTTGAATTTGCAAATGATGAATACTCTGTTTTCTCACATTTTGTTTTTTGAGACGGAGTTTTGCTCTTTGTTGCCCAGGCTGGAGTGCAGTGGTGTGATCTCAGCTCACTGCAACTTCTGCCTCCTGAGTTCAAATGATTTTCCTGTCTCAGTCTCCCAAGTAGCTGGGATTACAGGCGCCCACCACCACACCCGGCTAATTTTTATATTTTTAGTAGAGATGGGGTTTTACCATGTTGGCCAGGCTGGTCTGGAACTCCTGACCTCAGGTGATCGGCCCACCTCGGCCTGCTGGGATTACAGGCGCGCCTGGCCTATTTTCTCACTTTCTTGGGCCCTCACTCCTGACTCTCCCCACAGGCATATGGCATTGGGGGTCTCCGGAAACGCCAGGACACCGCTTCCCTGGAGGATCGAGACAAGCCGTATGTCTGTGATAGTGAGTCCTTCTGAAGAGGGGGAAAGGCAGAGAGAGGGGGGGCCCAGAGACTCCCCACCTCGTGGCCCTCTCCCTCCTGTTCCAGACCCGGGCTGGGGGGATGCTTAGGTCTCTGGCTGAGGTGGGAGGTATGATCCTGGAGGCCAGGGTGGAGGCAGCAGGGGCCTGGAGGGGCTGACAGGCCCTCCCGGCTCGCTTCTCCAGTCTGTGGGAAACGGTATAAGAACCGGCCGGGGCTCAGCTACCACTACACCCACACCCACCTGGCCGAGGAGGAGGGGGAGGAGAACGCCGAGCGCCACGCCCTGCCCTTCCACCGGAAAAACAACCACAAACGTGAGCTGGAAGGCCAGGTGGGGGTGGCGAGGGGCCCGGGGAGTGGGAAAGAGGGGCCCGGCTGGGGGTGGGGGTAGGGGGGCATTAGACATTTCTGGAAAATCTCCAGCTCTGCCGTTCCCTCCCCCCACCGACCATGGGGATGCTGGCTCTGGGGTTGCCATGGCAACCAACCATCGCTCCTGCTCCTTCGCTCCCGGCCGGGCGTAATATTTCTGGGTCTGATTTATTGTTTCAATTAGAGCTTGGGGAGCGGGGGTGATAGATGACGCCCCTCCCACCCTGCCTTCCCTTTCCCCTTTCTCTGTTAAGCTTTGGTCAAGGGGCAGGAGGGCCTGTGGCCTGGGAGACCTTGGTGTCCGCCTGTGCCAATCCCATGCCAATCCTGACGGCTGAGGGATGGGGGAGGGGAGGAGGGTTTGGGAGGGGCAGGAGAGAGACACCGTCTTCCCACCTCTCAGAGGGAGAGGCTGAGTGTCTTTATCCCAGGCCACTGCACACCTGGGCACCTCAGTGTCTGCAGTTTTTCTTCTGAGTGTCCTTTGTACCAGCTCTTGGCCAGGGGCACCTGCTGAATTTGTTAGATGCAAATTACTGAGGGCGCAGGTGGGAGTGGCTGGCTGGGAGGCATGGATGTGAGAAGGGGGGCAGGGAGCCCTTCTCAAGCTGTCTTCGCCATGATTTGACCCAATAAAGAGGACATGTCTGTCTCAAGGAGTTGGGAATCTGGCTGGGCACAGTGGCTCACGCCTATAATCCTACCACTTTGGGAGGCCGGGGTGGGAGGATTGCTGGAGGCCAGGAATTGGCGATCAGCCTGGGTAACATACCAGGACCTTGCCTTTATTTATTTTTTATTTTTATGTTTTTTATTGCTAAGTATCACAGAACTTGCCTTTATTTTTAATTAAAAAAAATAATTGGAAGTCCCAATGAGAACTGTTTCCGCCTCTCCCCACAGCTTAGGGAAGCTACTCACTCTCCCCACCTCCCAACACCTGGACCAAGAGGTCCATCCCTGGGGCTGAGGCTGGGGGCAGGGTGGAGCCTTGCCTGTGGTGAGAGCCCCTCTCTCTGTCCCCCCACCCCAGAGTTTTACAAAGAATTGGCCTGGGTCCCTGAGGCACAAAGGAAACACACAGGTACGGACGCCTCCCTCTGCTCCTAATGTCTGCAGCCACCTTTGCTGGGTGCCCCTGCCTGCCCCTCACCAATGCCAGTCTGCTGTCTTGCAGCCAAGAAGGCGCCCGACGGCACTGTCATCCCTAACGGCTACTGTGACTTCTGCCTGGGGGGCTCCAAGAAGACGGGGTGTCCTGAGGACCTCATCTCTTGTGCAGACTGTGGGCGATCAGGTGACACTCCCCACCTGAGGTTTCTGGGGGCCGGGTGCAGAGGACATCCAGGAGTGCAGAACTGGAGGGTGGGAGGCAGGGCGGTGAGGACCAGGGGGACCCGGAGTGTGTCAGGGATACTGCGGATAACCACAGTTAGTGAGGCTGATGCAAATGCTGAGGATTGTGGGAACTGGGTCAGATCAATGAGGCTTCGGGGATAATGGGATGTGGCTCTCATGGCACTGTGCTTAGTATGGCATCAAGGGTGTGAGAGGCTGGGTGTGGTGGCTCACGCCTGTAATCCCAGCACTTTGGGAGGCCGAGGTGGGAGAATCACTTGAGGCCAGGTATTTGAGACCAGCCTGAGCAACAGAGAAATACCCCATCTCTACAAAAAATTTTAAAATTAGCCAGGTGTGTTGTTGCATACCTGTAGTCTCAGTGACTCAGGAGGCTGAGGCCAGAGGCTTGCTTGAGCCCAGGAGTTTGAGACCAGCCTGGGCAACACAGTGAGATCCCATCTATGAAAAAAATAGCTGGGTATGGTGTCACACCACATTAGTCCCAGCTACTTGGGAGGCTGAGGTGGGAGACTTGCTTGAGCCCCAGAGTGTTTTTTTTCTTTTTTTTTTTTGAGATGGAGTTTCGCTCTTGTTACCCAGGCTGGAGTGCAATGGCACGATCTCGGCTCACCGCAACCTCTGCCTCCTGGGTTCAGGCAATTCTCCTGCCTCAGCCTCCTGAGTAGCTGGGATTACAGGCACGCGCCACCGTGCCCAGATAAGTTATTTCGTATTTTTAGTAGAGACGGGGTTTCACCATGTTGTCCAGGATGGTCTCGATCTCTTGACCTCGTGATCCACCCGCCTCGGCCTCCCAAAGTGCTGGTATTACAGGCGTGAGCCACCGTGCCCGGCCAGTTTTTTTTTTCTTTTTGAGATGGAGTCTCCCTCTGTCACCCAGGCTGGAGTGCAGTGGCGCAGTCTCGGCTCACTGCAACCTCTACCTCCTGGGTTCAAGTGATTCTCCTGCCTCAGTCTCCCAAGTAGCAGGGATTTAGGTATTTTTAGTACAGACAGAGTTTCACCATGTTGGCCAGGATGGTCTCGAACTTCTGACCTCAGGTGATCCACCCGCCTCGGCCTCCCAAAATTCTAGGATTACAAGCGTGAGCCACCTCGCCCAGCCCCTTGAGCACAGGAGTTTGTGACCAGCCTGGGCAACATAGTGAGACACCATCTATTAAAAGAAAAATGGCTGGGCATGGTTTTGCACTCCATCAGTCTCAGCTACTTGGGAGGCTGAGGTGGGAGGATCGCTTGAGCCCCGGAGGTCGAGGCTGCAGAGTGAGCTGTAATGGCGCCACCGTACTCCACCCTGGGCGACAGAGCAAGACCTTGTTTCAGAAACCAAAATGAGACAAAAGGAGTAGCAAGAGATGGTGGCCACGGCATGGCAGGTAGCAGGCTGTGCAGTGTGAATGATGGATGCCACCACCTGGGCGCTGGTAGCAGGCTGGGCTTGCGGTGGAACTGTGGTTAACAGAATGTGGTTCCCCGTGCTGGACTGCAGTTGCCTCTCAGCACAGTGGGTCATGAATGGTGGTTGTCATGGCATCATGGGTAGTGAAATATGGTTGTCATGGTAACTCGGTATCCTGGAATGCGGTTGAGATGGCAGCGGGGCCATGGCTGCAGGCGACACGCGCCACGGGTCAGGGCTGCAGGTAGCGGCCTCGGGTGTCTCTGGGCCGGGGCCGTGGAATGACTAAGAGCCTGGCACTACACAGTATTGTGGGTAGCAGTTTGGTTGCTGGGGCATCAGGTGGGATGGGCTTTCGTGGCATGAAACTGAGGTGTGGGGACCTCGTTGTGGAAGGCAGTTGCCATGGCATTGTGGCTGGGAGAGTGTGGCTGCCACGTTGCTGTGGTTAGCAGGACTCCTGGCCGCTCTGCTGTGGGGAATGGAACGTGGCTGTCTCAGCCCGGTGGTTAACAGAGTGTGGTTGCCACGGCGTTGTGGGTGGTAGAAGGGGTTGCCACAGCACTTGTGGGTAATGGAATGCGGTTGCCATGGCATTCTGGGAGCAGAGTGTGGTTGCCATGGTGGGTGTGGTTGGAGACTGTGGTGGCCGGGGGACTGAGGCTGGCCACGTGGTTGCTGGGCAGGTGTGGGGTCAGGCTGCGGACCCTGACGGCTCATCCTGGCCTCATGAGTCACGGGTAGGGGCTGAGCTATGGCTTCCTACGGCTGTCAGTGCCCACCAGGGGCATGGTGACCCCCTAACTGCACCCCTGCCCCTTGGCCCTTAGGACACCCCTCGTGTTTACAATTTACGGTGAACATGACGGCAGCCGTGCGGACCTACCGCTGGCAGTGCATCGAATGCAAATCCTGCAGCCTGTGCGGAACCTCTGAGAACGACGTGAGTGCCACCCGGCCCCCGTGCCCCCGACGCCCGCCCCGCCTACGCATCCGCCTCTGCCCCTCCAGCCTAAAGCCTGTGCCTGAGCCCTCCCTGTGATCATGAGTCCCCTGTGTTATCATTATGCTGGTGTCCATTAATTGAACCTGGCACTTTTTCCTCTTCATCTCTCCGGCTCCTCCCTAGAGCCACCTCTGAGGCAGGTGTTCCTGTCCCCACTTCACAGGGAAGGAACCGAGCTCAGAGAGGGAAAGGGACCTGCCCCAGGTCAGCCAGCGAGGGAAGTGGCAGAGCTGAGGTTTAAAGCCACGACCACTGCTGGCAGAGCTGGTATCAGAGCATCTTAGTGTTGTTTAAAGCCTTCCACAGCCGGGGCGCAGTGGTGCACGCCTGTAATCCCAGCACTCTGGGAGGCTGAGGTGGGTGGATCACCTAAAGTCAGGAGTTCGAGACCTGCCTGGCCAATATGGTGAAATCCCCGTCTCTACACAAATACAAAAATTAGCTGGGTGCCTGTAATTCCAGCTACTCGGGAGGCTGAGGCAGGAGAATCACTTGAACCGGGGAGGTGGAGGTTGCAGTGAGCCAGATGGCACCATTGTACTCCAGCCTGGGCGACAGTACGATACTGTCTCAAAAAAAAAAAAAAAAAAGGCCACGACCACTACTGGCAAAGCTGGTATCAGATCACCTTAGTGTCACATAAAGCCTTCCACAGGCAGGGCATGGTGGACCCAGAACTTTGGGAGGCTGAGGAGTTTTAAGCCCAGGAGTTCTAGACCGGTCTGGGCAACATAGTGAGACTCCTGTCTCTACAGAAAATAAAGAAAAAGCCAGGCACGGTGGCACACACCTGTAGCTCCAGCTCAGGAGGCTGAGGCAGGAGAATCATTTAAGCCCAGGAGTGTGAGGCTGCAGTGAGCTGTGACTGCACCACCACTGCACTTCCAGCCTAGGCGACAGGGTAGGACCCTGTCTCTAAAATTATAAAATAATAATAATAAGCCGTCTACAGAGTCTTCTAAAACCCCCACTACAAATCTCTAAGGGACCGTCGTCAGGGATGTGCTAGGCTAAGCAGTATTGCCCACAGCTTTCCCGCTGCAGAGAGCTTCTCAGAGCCTCCCTCTGAAGGACACACCTCCCCCAGCCCCCTTGACCTAGCCCCTGCCCCAGCCCCCCACCCCCGTTTCTGGTGCCCGTGCCCCCAGGGTGCCAGCTGGGCGGGTCTCACCCCCCAGGACCAGCTGCTGTTTTGTGACGACTGCGATCGGGGTTACCACATGTACTGCCTGAGTCCCCCCATGGCGGAGCCCCCAGAAGGTGAGAGGAGAGGTGGGCACCACGTGGGGTGGATGGGTGGGAATGCTGTCTCCTGGTTGGCAAACACCCACGTCCTCTGGGTAGGAAGGGGCTGGGGCAGCCCTCCCAGACCTGGGCCTGACTTGAGCCTCGGCTGCCCCCGCAGGGAGCTGGAGCTGTCACCTCTGTCTTCGGCACCTGAAGGAAAAGGCCTCTGCTTACATCACCCTCACCTAGGGCAGCTCTGCTCACCGGGACTCTGGGGTGGTGCTCGCCTACCTGCCTCTCCGAGCTCCTCAGCCCTCCCCCACCCTGAATGCCCTGCAGGGGGAGGGGGAGAAGGGGAAGCTGAGGGGGGGCTGGGCCACCCCTCCCCTCTGTGCAAACAGAATGTCTGCCCTGTGGGTGGGTGGGCCCGACTGGGGCCTGTCCCTCCCTTCCTCCCTATCAGTCCCTTGGCATATGGACACCCAGGGCCTCTGCTCCCCTCAAAGCCATACCCCGCCTCTGGGCGGGCATGGGGGGTGGTGGGTGCCAGCCAGGGGCATGGACAGAGCCTTTTTCTAAAGAAAAAGAGAAAAAGTTAAAAAAAAAAGAAAAAGAAAAGAAGTTAATATATACAAAGAATCCTTCAAGGCCTGGCTGGGTGGAGGGGCGCTGCTGAGAGTGTCCACTGGGCACCCGCCTCTGCCAGCCTCCCGCCAGGCGCCCTGACCCCAATTTCTGGAGCTGCAGCCGTCCCTCGCCCCACCCAAGGTGGGCACCTTCCCCTCCTGTGCCCAGGGTGGTGGGCGTGGTGTCCACCCACCCCTCCCGGTGCCCACGGTGGGTACTGCATGATGTGAACCTTGGTTTTGAACTCTGTTCTTGCCCCTCCCCGACCGACCCGGCCTGTGCCCACCCGTGCCTGCTGTGGCTGGTGGGTGGTAGTGGTGGGGCCGGGTGGCCCCCGCCCAGCACCTGCTGGAATGAGAAGCACAGACTCCGCCACGGACTCCTTTTCCCTCCCCTCCTCCGCCCTCCTTCCACCCCGCCAGGCCTGGCGGCCCCCGCCCCCCTCTCCGGCCATTTTTTGGGGAGTGAGGGGGCGTGGTTGTTTCTTGTGGTTGTGTGTGTTTGTTGTTTGGGTTTTAAAAAGGGAAACTGAGACTGCAGGTGAGGGAGGTGGTGGATTTTGGGGGGATGTCCCCCAATCCAGGAGTACCCCCTACTTGTCACTGAGTCTCCTCTATTGCCTGCCTCTGCTGTGAATTAACTTGTTCTGTGTATTAAACTGGGCCTGACCCCTCTGCCCACGACTGCCTTGTTCTCCCGTCTGATCTGGGGTGTCACCAAGAAGTGGGGCTGGGGGTGGGGGGGCCTTGTTGGGGGAGAGGCAGCCAGCCAGCCCCTACCTCCATCCACCTCCTCCTCTTCCCCACGCCGCACCCCGCCTCTCCCTGGCTTTGTCCCAGCTCTGCCCCGCTTTGCCAGAAAGGAGAAGGGGGATGGGGTGGAGGGGCTCCCACCCAGCCAGCTGTGGTTGCCCTGGCAACGGGCTGCTGCAGCTGCAGCGGGTGCAGCCAGGAGGGAGGCGGGAGCTCGGCGGGGGAAGGGAAGGGCTGGGAAGAGGACGTTGGGGCAGCCCCTGCTGGGGTGCTGGGATGGGGAATGGGGGTGTCTGGAGGGGTCATCTCAGGCCCAGACATCTTCGGGGGCTCCCTGTTCTGGACATGGGGCAAATCGGCGGTTGGGGATGGGGTGGAGATGGAAGCACTAAGGGAGGGCAGGAGGGTACCTAGACTCGGGCACTGGGAGAGAGACAGACGTGGGCGACGGGTGGGGGGCGGGAGTGAGAGTGAGAGAACTAGGACACAGATCAGGAGAGAGAAAGAGATGAGGACAGTCACACAGTTACTGAGAGAGTCAGAAAAAAGAGCAGGAGGGTGTAGAAGGGACAGAAACAGGAGGAAGGACAGGGGAGAAGGGAGCAGGGGTGAGGTTTAATGGAGAGAGGGAATAACAGTAATAAAAAATAGCTGACAGGCGGGGAGAGCGGGAGGAGGAGGTGACTGGGGAAGATCAGCAGCAGATTTCGGGAGAGGTCTTCCCAGAGGGGAGGCAGAGGAAGAAGCAACAGGGATCAGGAGAGGGAAGAGAGTGAGAGGAAGGCACTTTGCGGGTGGGGAGAGAGACACTTGGGATCAGGGACAGGCAAAGTCCCAGGACAACCAACAGGCAGAGATGGGGAGAGAGAGACCGAATTTAGGGGAACTGCAGAACAATCTGCAGAGAGAGCCGGAGGGATGAGGGACCCAGAAAGACTGGGGCGGAGAACTGGGATGGGGTGGGAGCAGGAGAGACCGAGATGGGTAGAGCAAGCTGGAAATGGGCACGAAGGGAAGGGCTGCGTGCTGCAAAGCACAGTTCGGGCGCGACCAGGGGCTGGCGTGCGCACGAGTTGTGGGGTGCTGGAGGCAGCTGGCGTGGCTCTGGCGCCAGGAGAGGATGTGAGAACAGCCTGTTCCTCAGCTTCCCACCCCCTTCGCCCGGTGGCAGGGGGAGGGCAGTGTGGGTTGAGGACGGGGCGTCAAGGAGGAGGGTGGAGACAGGGAGCATGTCTGGAGAACTCCAGAATTTTTAGGAGACGTGGGAAAGGCTGGTCCTGCTACTCTGATGCCAGCCCCACGCCTTTTGGAAAAGGACACTTTTTGAAGGGGGCAGGGTCTGAGTCAGAGAAGCACTGGGTTTTAGCTCAGGGATGTGAAACTCCCATGACAGGCACATGGGTATGGGGGCAGGAAGACCCCACCTGTCCAGCCCCGTCAGGAGGCTAGGCTTCCAAGGGGCCGGCCCTCGTGCTTTTCACAGGAATTTCCTGATTCAGAAATCAGTTTGGCCCAGATTCCCAAAAAGCAAATGTTCATCAGGCCAGACGCAGATCTGGAGTGACGAGGGCTGCTTTCTACCCCCAAAGCGCTCACTTGGCAACTGGTAGCGGGGGGTCTGCTCCTACCTCTATAGACAGAAGTCGGGGAGTGTCCAAATGCAGCCATGTGGCCGGGGCCAAAGGAGGCAGGGGCCCCTTACTTTAGAGTCTTGCAGCAAAGGACGGATCAAAAAATTGGAAACCTGGCCTTCATGTGCAATCTCCTTTTTTTCTTTTAAAGTTAAGCTGGGAGCAGCGGCTCACACCTGTAATCCAGCACTTTGGGAGGCTGAAGTGGGCAGATCACTTGAGGTCAGGAGTTCGAAACCAGCGT
This sequence comes from Saguinus oedipus, assembly GCA_031835075.1. Lineage (NCBI taxonomy): Eukaryota > Metazoa > Chordata > Mammalia > Primates > Cebidae > Saguinus > Saguinus oedipus. The sequence goes on along the minus strand of CM063187.1, from coordinate 41,130,839 downwards.
GGCCAACAAGTGAAACCTCGTCTCTACAGAAAATGCAAAAATTAGCCAGGTGCCTACAATCCCAGCTACTTGGGAGGCTGACGCAGGAGAATCGCTTGAATCCAGGAGGTGGGGGTTGCAGTGAGCGAGCTGAGATTGTGCCATTGCACCCCAGCCTGGGCAACAGAGTCTCCTGTCTCCAAAAAAAAAAAAAAAAAAGTTAAAAAAATTCTTTTTGGAGGCAGGAGCTTGCTATGTTGTCCAGGCAGATTTTGAATTCCTGGGCTCAAGCAATCCTCCTGCCTTGGCTTCTCAAAGTGCTGGGATTACAGGCATAAGCCATGGCGCCAAAACTCTAGGCCAGGTCTGGCCTTCAGGCCTCCAGCATATGACCTCTGAGGCAGAATGTCACTCTTGAACATTGGCTGGGTGCAGTGGCTCACACCTGTAATCCCTACACTTTGGGAGGCCGAGGCAGTCAGATCATCTGAGGTCAGGAGTTCAAGACCAGCCTGGCTAACACAATGAAACACCATCTTTACTAAAAATACAAAGAATTAGCCAGGCGTGGTGGCGTGTCCCTGTAATGGTAGCTATTTGGGAGGCTGAGGCAGGAGAATTGCTTGAACCTGGGAGGCAGCGGTTGCAGTGAACTGAGATCATGCCATTGCACTCCAGCCTGGGCAACAAGAGCGAAACTCTGTCTTAAACAAACAAACAAAAAATTTACATTCTGAGTGTTGGATTTTTGTCCTTTGGATTCCACAAGGCAGGTGCCCCGTGGTTCTCAGGATGTATGGGGGGGTCACAGGCTGGGGAACATGCGGACAGGAGCAGCAGGGGGGGCCCATGCTGGACCACAGCCTCTCGCCAGCAACTCCAGACAGCTACCCCAAAAGTGAACACAGAAGCCATTTCTATGAAACATTTATTTCCTTTGAAACCTCCAGAAACATGCCAGAAAATCTCAAGACAGGGATGGGTGGGGGGGACAATAAAGAATAATAAAAAATCCAAATGAAACAAATCAACATATGAAAAAAGCTCCTGCCGCTATCTTCAGCCATCAGACAGAACACCAACCTCAAATTAAATAGATCTGTTTTTGCATAAATCCTTACAAAATAACAGAAAACAAAACCAAAAATCATAATTTACACTTGTCCATGTACATGATTAAGTCCCCAAAATGATTCGAATGATCTGAAGATGGGGGGAGGAGGCAACTGAAAAAAAAAAAAAAAAAAAAAGGACCTGATCAGGGTCCGAGGAAAGGGGTGGGGGACTGGAGAGCCCCCAGGGAAGGGGATGGGGGAGAAGACGACATCACAGTAGCTGGCCAGGGCTGAGGACGCTGCCTTGGGCACTCACACCCACCTCACTCTCAGTGTGGAGGGCAAGCGCATGAGGAGGGCAGCACTGAGGTTTCCTCCTCCACGGGGCCAGAGGCTGATCACAGGAGACACGGTGAGAATCCTCCTCTCTTGCCCCCACTCATCCACACCGGCACCTCCCTGAGTGCCTGCGTCCTAGGCAGACCCCGGAGCCCCCTTCGCTGAGGTTCCTGACCCCAGAGAGAAGGCGGCGGGGTCCCTGGACAAGGGCCGGGCTGCCTGGCGCTGGCTTGTGGCCAGACCTGCTCTGCCAACTCCTCCCCACCTGGTGCCTCCAAGGGCACCAGCCTCCCCGCCCTGACTTTGTCCCTCTGGTCCTCCCAATGACCCCCAGCCCACGGGGGCCACATGCCTTGATCCTCAGCTTGAGGTTGGGGGGTGAATCCACAGGCTGTGGCCATACAGGCTTGTTCTGGCGCCAACTCTACATGAAAAAATAAATATATATATATATATCTTTTTCTGTTTGTTTTGCAAGAAGGAAGAAAAAGAAACGGTTTCCTGGGTGAACAGCGTGGTACCACACCGGCGTGGCTGCCCTTATTGCCTTTAGAGAACCAGCGTCCAGTGGGGTTCAAGGGGGGGGCGCGGTGAGGGAGTCTGGTGGTCGCTGCTCGGAGAGATGGGCTGGGAGACTCACAAAAGAAAAATACAGAGGAGGAGATGAAGGCTGTTCTTCTCCAGCCCTGTCCGGAGGGCTTCTGGAGCCCTGCCTGGAGCCCAGAAGAGGCCGAGGCGGCTGGTCAGGGCCAGGTCGTGCTGGGAAGGGTGGGGGAGAAGGGGGGGAGGGGGGAGGAGGGAGGGAAGAAGAGGGAGTCCGCTGTGTGGTGGCTCCACTGCCCCCGCCCAGCCTGGGTGGGAGCAGGAAGTTGGAGGGGCCTGTGGGCCCCCAGCCCAGGCGTGGTGGCCTCTGGCGCAAGAGGAGCTGATAGAAAAAGATCGTATAAACTGTCCCCGAGGTACAAATAGAGTTTCTCTCTCACATAAATTGGCTCTGGAGGCCCGCCTTGCCTCTCTCTCCATCCTCAGGCCCCCAAGAAAATAATTTAAACTCTAAGAAAGTGCTCCTGGCTGCTTTTTGGGAGGAGGGCGTTAGGGAGGGGGATCATGTTCGTGCTTTTTGGAGCTTGTGCACTAGGGACCGAGGCACCCTGGTCTGTTTCCTCGAGGGCCTCGCCTCTCTGGGTGTGGGGAGAAAAAGTTGCTTTCACGCTGTACTTTTCATGCAGGGGCCTCGGCCCCACAAGCTGCAACTTCATTTGCGTGGTGAAGAAACCTGCTGTGTGACCTCCTGGAGCCAAGGGGTCTGCAGACTGGCTCCTCTCTCTGTCCCCATCAGCTTCAGAGGGCTGGTCCCAGGAAGAGGCCAGATGGGGACAGCAGGACAGGCCCAGGGGTTGTGTGGGCATGACCCAGCTCACAGGGACCACAGCTGGGCAGCTCAGAGGGAGGCCTGAGACCATGTTGCCCACGTTGCCCCACGGGACTTAAGGGCCGTGCGCTGACCCTGCCTCACAGCCCCAGTGAGGCCCCTCGGGTCCTACTGCCATTGGGGTTTCCGTGTCCAGGGGGAGTGCCCTGACTGGGTCATCTTGGTCACGCTGGCAGCCAGGAGCTGAGTAGACGGAAAGAGACGAGCAGAGCCACAGCCTACGGGGAAGGAGCCAGGGCTGGGTGGTGGCTTCCCCACCTCAGAGCTCCTTCTTCTCCCTGCAGAAGATCTCTGCGAACTTGCGCAGCTGCTCACTGGCTGCCTGCGACTCCTCCTGCAGCCGCTGGTTGTTCTGCCGCAGGCTGGCCACCTCGGACTGCAGCACCACCTTGTCCTGCTTCTCCTGCGTGGGGTGGGAGGCCAGCATCAGGTGGGTGGGCGTGGCTGCCCCCAGAACAGCTGACGACTCCCCGGGGCCTGCGAGCTCTGGCCTGGCGGTGCTTTGGAGCCGGGCCAGGCCGGGTGCATCCCACTCTGCCTCTCTGCCACTAAGGGACCCTGGGCAAGTCACTCAGTTCCCGGTTCCCGCAACTCTACCAGGAGGCTGGGGAGTGGTCTGGAGCTCATATACTTAGAGCTCCTGGAATGTGGCCCGACGTGGAGTTCGGGACGCATTTGGGACACGGCTTGACAAACGTCACTATTGTCGTGGTCACCACATCCAAAATCATACTACCCGAGGACTTAGTGTCCCTATTTTCCTGGAAGAGGACCCCAGCCTCACACAGCAAGTGGGGAGCTGGGACATGAGCAGGGTGGCCTAAGCAGACCCTATTCTTCCAGGAGGACATAGCCCCTGAAGACGGTCCCCTGTCTCAGATCACGTAGCATTATGCAGTGGGGCGAGGGTCAGAAACTGGGTGACTTGGATTCCAGGGCTCAAGGACTTATGCATTATATACTCTGCCACCTTTCTGACTTTTACCTAGAAGTATAGAAATGACAGGTAAAAGTCTCCTCGTCATTCTTTTCTTTTCGTGAGACTGAGTTTCGCTCTTGTCAGCAAAGCTGTAGTGCAAAGGCACGATCTGAGCTCACTGCAACCTCTGCCTCCCCAGTTCAAGTGATTTTCCTGCTTCAGCCTCCCAGCTAGCTAGGATTACAGGCACCCACCACCACACCCAGCTAACTATAGTACTTTTTAGTAGAGGTGGGATTTCACCACGTTGGCCAGGCTGGTCTCAAACGCCTGACCTTAGGTGATCCACCCACCTTGGCCTCCCAAAGGGCTGGGATTACAGGCGTGAGCCACCGCGCCTGGCTAGTCTCCTCATTCTTCAGCCCCGTGGAGACAAGTCCAAAGAACAAATTGCCTGTCACCTTCTAGACGGCCCTCTCAACCCCTAGTGGTTAAACAGTAAATTAATAACATGATGATTGTGTAGCCAACAGTGCTGCAGCTCACTCTGGTTTTTACTTAAGATACTGGACTCCTTTTGCATGTTAGTAAATACATAGATTCGTTATTACTTTAATTGGCTGCATGCTGTTCCGCTGCATGGGTGCCCTGTAATTTACACAGCCGTTCTGTTGAGTGACAGCCACGCCAGTGCCAATTTTTTATTGCCAAGAGTGTGGCAACGAATGGCCTTGTTCACAATCTCTTTGTACCCACGCCGGAAATTCTCATGGATAAATTCCCACAAGTGGAATTACTGGGTCAGCAGGGTGCACAATTACATTTTTTTTTTTTTTGAGCTGGAGTCTTGCTCTGTCGCCCAGGCTGGAATGCAGTGGCACAAACCTGGCTCACTGCAACCTCTGACTCCTGGGTTCAAGCGATTCTCCTGCCTCAGTAGCTGGGATTATAGGCGGCTAGTTTTATATTTTTAGTAGAGAGGGGGTTTCATCACATTGGCCAGGTTGGTCTCAAACTCCTTGCCTCAAGTGACTCACCAGCTTCAGCCTCCCAAAGTGCTGGGATTACAGGTCTGAGCCACCATGCCCGGCGCAATTACATTTTTGATAAATGTTGTTCAACTGTCCTCCAAAAAGCCTGGGCCGATTATTCTTCCCCCAGGAACGGATGACTTTCTCTGTGCACTTGCTAGCTTCAGCGTTATCACTGTTTACTCTTCACCCATGACTACAGGCAAGCACAGGAGGTGTGGGGGTGGGGCGGCCCAGGGTCTGGGAAGTGGGATGGAGGGGGGTGTGGCCCCAGCCTTACCTTCTGCAGATCGGTGTGCAGCTGTTTCAGCATCACCTCCAGCTGGTATACCTTGCCTGTCAGATCCAGGGGTGGTTCCTCACTGGAAGGACCAGGGACAAGGTCAGCCTGAGGCCCCACTGCCACCGGGGAGGACTCCTGGCCTACAGCTGAGAAAAGCCTGGGGGTACAGGCCCCCCTCATCCCTGACATTCTGATGAGGCCCAAGGAAAAGCTCCGGGAGGCAGGAAGCCAGCCCTCCACCCTCCACCCACCAAGGGCACCTCTGTGGATGTGGGCAGGGTGTTGAGAGCACCAGGCTTGGGGAAGGGTGGGTGCCCGCCCTGAAGTGCGCTTTTTCCCTGGGGATGGGCCGTGCATGTGACTTCAGGGAGGACCCCTTCTTCGTACTGCCAGGATACAAAGAGCCCACTCCACAGACACCTGATGGGTACAGGTACCGTTCCAGGCACAGGAAGTAAGAGAGTGGACAGATGGTCAAAAGGGCCTGCTCTTGGCGGCAGGACTGACAGTGGTCCTGGCCATGATGCTGACCATGTGCCTGCCACTAAGAGCCGCCCCTCATCAAGCCCCAGACTGCCCGGCTCAGTCTCAGAGCTCCCCTGCCCACTGTGGCCTTCAGAAGTGCTGCATGATTAGCCACCGGACAGGGGACAAGGCCCAGGCAATGTCACCCAGCCATGTGTTGGTGCTAGGATTTGAATCAGGGACCCACGGCCAGTAGCTGCCCCTCTGCAGATACTCCCAGCCCTGGGCCTGCCTGGCCCCTGCAAATAATTCGCAGCCCCTTCCTGCCTGGAGTTGGGGCTGAAGGAGGCTCCGCTGGGCACCGTGGGAACAGACACAGTGGCGGGGGTGGGGGGCTGGCCCTCCTGCTTCACCCACCCTTTCCTACAACCTTGCTGCTCAGTCCTAGGGATCTGGGGCTGCAGAGAGAGATGAGGCACATGGACTCCAGGAGCGCTGCCCAGGGCCACAGGTCCCACTGCTTCCCACAGCCCACGCTGCTCCTGCCCCTCGGCCTGGCAGCACCAACCGGAACTGCCGACTTCTGGTAATTACAGTGGGGCCTGCGTTCGTGGTGGAGGTTGCATTCTCAAGCCAGAGTGTGAATAGCAAGAAGTCGAAACTACCCTCAAAAACGGCTCCCACTGCCCATGAAGTACAGTGCACGGATGGGTGGATATAGAACCCTGCACCGTGAGGTGTGCAGACGAGTGTGAAATGCACTATTTAAATCCATGTACAGGCAGAATGTGCCATTTACATTCTCTGCCTCTTTTTAATTTTGTTTTCTGCCAAGTGAGTGCAGTCAAATATGCTGTGCTGAATGTGAGAAGCCATGCGTGAGATGACAAATGTGAGATATCTGTCCCCGTCCTCTTCCTTCCCCCATGAAGCCTCCTGAGGGCCAGGCCTGGCCTCAGTTGCCACTGGGTCCTCAGATGGCCCAGCGTGGCACCTGGCAGGGAGGCCGGGAAGGGTGAGTGTGAGCAGAAGTCTGTGGGGTTTAGGAATCTGCAGAGGAGGAAACAGGCGGGAGATGGGCGGCAGAGACGGGATAAAAAGTGCAGGGCTGGAGGATTGGGAGGCAGTGCCTAGAAGCTTTCTTTTCTTTTTTTTTTTTTGGAGATGGAGCCTTACTCTATGGCCCAGGCTGGAGTGCAGTGGTATAATCTCGGCTCACTGCAAACTCCGCCTGTCAAGTTCAAGCGATTCTCCTGCCTCAGCCTCTTGAGTAGCTAGGATTGCAGGCGAACACAACCATGCCTGGGTAATTTCTGGTTTTGGTTTCTTTTAAAACAAGATGGGGTTGGGGCCCAAAGTGGCTCTGGCCGGATGTCGTGGCGCTTGCGAAGGCGAGGCCAAGAGTTCAAGGCCAACCAACCTCAGCAACCTTACAAGCTCTCATTGATTGGCAAAGAAAAAAAAAAAAACAAGATGGGGTTTCTCCATGTTGGTTAGACTGGTCTCAAACTTCCAACCTCAAGTGATCCGCCCGCCTTGGCCTCCCAGAGTGCTGGGATTACAGGTGTGAGCATGCCTGGCCTCTTTTGTTGTTTTTCTTTTTGAGACTAAGTCTTGTTCTGTTGCCCAGGCTGGAGTACAGCAGCATGATCTCGGCTCACTTGCAGCCTCCACCTCCCAAGTACAAGTGATTCTCTTACCTCAGCCTCCCGAGTAGCTGGGATTACAGGCTCCCACCACCACGCCCAGCTAATTTTTGTATTTTTAGTAGAGATGGGGTTTGCCATATTGGCCAGGCTGGTCTCAAACTCCTGACCTCAAGTGATCCACCTGCCTCGGCCTCTCAAAGTGCTGGGATTACAGGCGTGAGCCACAGCGCCTGTAATCTGCTAAGCAGTTTTAAAAGTTGGAAGCAAAACAATTGTGTATGTATTGATTCGTCTCCAATGGACCGGGTGATCTGTTGGGGCCAGGTGGAGTCTGTCTTGGTCACTGTGGATGCCCAGTGCATAGACAGGTGCAGGGTAATGACTTCTAAGCTTGTTAGGAGAGGGGAGTAGCTGCTATAACAACATCTGCCCGGAGACTGGTGGGCGTGACCCACAGAGGCTACCTATCTCTGGATCAGCCTCTTCCACTGCACAGACCTGCTGCTGGTATGAACCCGGGTGTTCCCAGGGAAACCTCACCTCATGGTAGGGGTGGTCCTGGGTGTCGGGGGCCCCCTCTCCAGGCTCAGGTGGCTGTGGACAGGACTGTGTGCAGGCGGGACGTCTGGGCTCAGGGCCGGGTCGTTCAGAGAGAAGAGCGAGACGGCTCTTTGCACTGCCAGGGAGGGAGGAGGAGGAGAGGGGGTCAGCAAGGCTCCCAGCTTCTCCCGCAACTGACTCTCCCTGCGAACCTCCATGGCACTGCCCATCATACTTGGGATAGATCGCATAGGCATTTGGGATAGATTCTTGCCAAAAAACCCAACCAAATGAACCCACAAGAACACAAATAAAAAAAACCCATCCTGATCCCGATCAAGGCTTTAGATCCAATGCTAACAAGTTTACACGAAATCCAAGCACTGGCAGAAGCCAGTTAGATGAGAGTGTGAGGAGCAACCGATCAAATGCTGAAGCTGGATGCTCTCAACGTAAATGACCTGATTTTAGTCCGACAGTAAAAGGGAGGATAAAAGGGGTCCGAGGCGGACGGGCTGGTGCCAGGTCCACGGGGATTCGTTATCAGATTCGCTTTCCTTCGGAGGAAGCTGGGAAGATTTCAAAAGCGAAGAGAAGCAAGAGAGAGCACATCATGCATATTGAAGAGAAAAAAGAAATCGCATGGGGCTGCCAGTGAAAGTGAACATTCCTGGGTCCCACCTGGGACACGTGACTCGAGCTGGGGCACCTGAACTGTCTGCGTTTTCAAACGTTGACTGTTAGATGTTCTTTCTGTAATGGCAACAGCTGGCCACCGCCCCAGTACCTTCCAATAGTGGCTGGTTCAGTGAGCTATGAACAGCCAGACAACGGAATCCTTGGAGGTGTTAAAAACAAGGAGGTGTCCCTGGGTACTGTGTGTTGAGGGCAGCCTGGGGTGTGGCAGGGCAGGGCAGAGTGGCAAGCCCTGGAGGCAAGCAGCTCCCTGGGTCCAACTTCCACTCTGTGCCTCAAGCAGAGTAAAAACCCCAACATCCTTTCCCTGGGGCCACTCACTGTTAACATTTTTCCCATTTACTTTTTTTTTTTTTGAGACAGAGTCTTGCTCTGTTGCCCAGGCTGGAGTGCAGCTGTGTGATCTTGGCTCACTGCAACCGCTGCCTCCTGGGTTGAAGGGATTGTTCAAGTGATTCTCTTGCCTCAGCCTCCTGAGTAGCTGGGCCTACAGGTATGCGCTACCATGCCTGGCTAATTCGTATATTTTTAGTAGAGACAGGGTTTTGCCATGTTGTCCAGACTGGTCTCGAACTCCTGGTTTCAAGTTATCTGCCCACCTCAGCCTCCCAAAGTGCTGGGATGACAGGTGGGAGCCACCATGCCTAAAACCACCAAGATCATGGTGCAATACCTTGGTACTTCACTGGACATGGCCAAAAAATAAGGACACTCTCTGATATAGTCACACTACCACTATCATACTGAAAAAGTTTAACAATTTAACAGATGCATAGGATATAATCTTTTTTTTTTTTTTTTTTTTTGAGACAGAGTCACGCTCTGTCGCTGAGGCTGGAGTGCAACGGCGTGATCTCAGCTCACTCGACCTTTGCCTCCTGGATTCAAGTGATTCTCCTGCCTTGGCCTCCTGAGTAGCTGGGACTACAGGTGTGCACCACCACGTCAGCTAATTTTTGTATTTTAAACAAAGACGGGGTTTCGCCATGTTGCCCAGGCTGTTCTCGAACTCTGGCCTCATATGGTCCAACTGTCTTGGCCTCCCAAAGTACTGGGATTACAGGTGTGAGCCACTGTGCCATGATATTATCTAATATACTGTCATCTGCAAATGTTTTCTGATTTGCTGAATAATACCCTTTATAGCTTTATTTTTTAAATCTTTTTTTTTTAAAGATGGGGTTTCACCATGTTGGCAAGGCTGGTCTCAAACTCCTGACCTCAGGTGATCCACCCACCTTGGCCTCCCAAAGTGCTGGGATTATAGGTGTGAGCCACCACACTCAGCCAAAATCTTTTTTTTTTTTTTGAGATGGAGTTTCACTCTTATTGCCCAGGCTGGAGTGCAATGGCGTGATCTCAGCTCACCGAAACCTCCACCTCGCGGGTTCATGCAATTCCCTGCCTCAGCCTCCCAAGGAGTTGGGACTACAGGCATGCGCCACCACACCCAGCTAATTATTGTATTTTTAGTAGAGACGAGGTTTCTCCATGTCAGTCAGGCTAGTCTTGAACTCCTGATCTCAGGGGATCCGTCTACCTCAGCCTCCCAAAGTGCTGGGATTATAGGTGTGAGCCACCACACCTGGCCTATTGTTTAAATCTTGGATTTAATGTATATTCACTTAGACATTTGATTTTTAAGAGACAGGGTCTTGCTATGTTGCCTATGCTGAAGTGCAGTGGCTGTTCACAGGCCTAAGTCCATTAGTGATCAGCATGGGAGTTTTGACCTGCTCCATTTCTGACTTGGCCCAGTACATCTGTCCTTAGGAAACCTGGTGGTTCCCAGCTCCCTGGAGGTCACCGTATTGATGTTGAGTTTAGTGAAGACACCGATCAGAACAGCACACTCCAGCCTAGAACTCCTGGAAGCTCAAGCGATCCTCCTGGTTTAGCCTCCTGAGAAGCCAGGTCTACAGGTATGTGATACCACACCTGGCTAATTTTAACATTTTTTTGTTATGACAGGCTGGGCGTGGTGGTGAGCACCTATAATCCCAGCCTCTAAGGAAGCTGAGGCAAGAGAATCGCTTGAATCTGGGAGGTGGAAGCTGCAGTGTGTCAAGATCACGCCACTGCACTCCAGCTTGGGTGAAAGAGTGAGATTCTGTCTAAAAAAAAAAAAAATAAATGAAATAAATATTTTTACAGTGACATAGGTCTCGCTATGTTGCTCAGGCTGCTCTTGAGTTCCTGGCCTCAAGTCATCCTCCCACCTTGATCTCCCTAAGTGTTGGGGTTACAGGTGTGAACCACTGCCTCAGCCTGGAATATTTTAAAGCAAATCGCAGACAGCTTTGCATTTCATCTGTAGAAATATCACTAAGTAGCTCTAGTGCATAAAATATTTTTTTGTTTTTGAGATGGAGTCTCGCTCTGTCACCCAGGCTGGAGTACAGTGGCGTGATCTCGGCTCACTGCAACCTCCGCCTCCCGGGTTCCAATGATTCTCCTGCTACAGCCTCCTGAGTAGCTGGGATTACAGGTATGCGCACCACACCCGGCTAATTTTTTGTATTTTTAGTAGAGAAGAGGTTTCATTGTGTTTGCCAGATGGTCTCAATCTCCTGACCTTGTGATCCACCCACCTTGGCCACCCAAAATGCTGGGATTACAGGCGTGAGCCATGTGCCTGGCTTTTTTTTTTTTTTTTTTTTAAGAAAACTACTATGCCATGAACACACCTACCAAAGTTAATGAGAATTCCTTTAGTCTTTTCCATTTATGTGAATTGCATGGGAAAACCCATATTTATCTTCATTACAAACTCCACACCTCCCGGCAAGCTGAAACCGCACTGACCTCCACTCCCTCCTGGCCCCTTTCCTACTGCTGCGGAGGCACCGCCATGGTGGTGCTGGTGTGCTTTCTTCCAAGCCTTTCTGCTATGCCCACCCCTCCCCCATAACCTTCTGTGGTTCATCTATTAATCTGATAAGGAAGGAAAAAGCTCCCTAGGCGATTGTGACGCACAGCCTGGGGGAGAAATCAGTGCCACTGGCCAGGTTCCCTCAGCTTTCTCACACGGGGTGCACAGCTCCCAGGATGCCAGGTACCCAGAGTAGCTGCAAGTGGGTAGGGGGCTCGGCCCTTTCCTGTGGTCCATGGTTGGGGCGGTCAGTGTCTGGGCAACTCTGTCTTCCAGACAATGCTACAGCCGCTGATGGCATCTAGGTCTCCAGGGAGAGAACTGAGGCCTTCCTTGCTTCCCACTGTCTGGGAACCAGCCATCCTGGCACCAGCTGGTCCTGGGCCCAGGACGCTTGGAGACCCATGTGAGACGAGATGGCCTAGCTTCCCGGCTCCCTGTCCCCAGGGACTCCCAGAACATAAAGAGGCCTGGGTGGCAGAGCAAACCCTGCCCACTGTTCCAGGGAACCCAGGGAGTGAGGATCCCTGCAGGCCTGGTATGGGGAGCCCCCAACCCCAGGATCCAAGGTCTTGGTGGGAGCCTGAGGGCACTTGGAGAGGACAGTCACTAAAAGCCTTCATTCCCTCTTCCTGCCTCCCAAATCTGGGGCTGAAAGCCCAACTGTCCTCAGGGACACAGATTTTTTTTTTTCCCCAGACATGGGGTCTTGCACTATTGCCCAGGTTGGAGCGTACTGGTGTGATCACAGCTAATGACAGCCTCCACCACCTGGGCTGAAGCAATCCTCCCGCCTCAGCCTCCGGAGTGGCTGGAACTAACTGGTGTGCACCACCGTGTCTCCCTTATTTTTTTTCTGTTGTAGAGAAGGGGTCTTACTACGTGGCCCAGGCTGGTCTCAAACTCCTGATCTCAAGTGATCCTCCTACCTCGGACTCCCAGAGTGCTGGGATTACAGGCAGGAACCACTGTGCTTGGCCTCACATGTTTTACATGTGGTGTTCTGTGTAAACACCTCAGGTGTCGGGCAGCCTCAGGCATGGTCACTTTCACTGGTTGGTCAACATGGTAACTGGCATCAACAAATGAAGATGCTTGTCCAGGGCTGCACAGTGGGCAAGTGACAGGAGAGAACTTGAACCCACTCCCTGATTCTGGAATCTGAGTGGGTATCCCTGTAAAGCCATGGGGCCCTCCATGAATCCCTCTAGAATCAAGGAGGGCATGGGGGCCTGGTGGGGCTGGGCGGAAGGCGCTTACCTTCATATGCCTTGGCAGCATTCACCAGGCTGGACCACTCAAGGCCGGCAGCCGTGTCAGGCAGGGGCATCATCCCAGGGTCCAGGCGCCGCAGGGGCCGGTCCCGTCCATCAGCCAGCGAGAGCTCTGAGGCTGAGATGGTGGCTGGATGGGGAGGGTGGAGACAGCAGTGGTTGAGCATGACAATGCAGGAGAGACATCTACATGAAGACAGTCCCCTGCTTTTGCGGAGATGCTATGGGCGGGGGAGAACCTCCAGCAGGGTAAGGGGCTTGGGAGTGCTGGAGCCTACTGAGGAGTGACTTGGAACAGGGTGCTGGGCCTGGCCTGGTGGAGAAGACATCTGGACAGAACTCTGAAGGTGGGCGGGGGGAGCATTCCAGGCAGATGGAACAGCCTGTGCTAAATCCCTGAGGCAAGAGTGCTCTGGAAAGTTTAAGGAGCGTGGAGGCGGCCATATGGCTGGGTGAGGGTGAGCAAGGGAGGGTGCAGCAGGAGGTGAGGACAGAGGCAACATGGCCAGGCCAGACCATGTGGGGCCTGTGGGCCCCGATGATGACTCTGTTCTCACGCTGAGTGCAATGGTGCCCCTGTAAGCCTTCCTCTGGCTGCATGTGGGGAGGATTTGGGGGGAGGTGGGGACCAAGGAGGAGCTGTAACCATGAGAGACAGCGCCGCTGGGCAGGACCAGGGTGGGGCTGCAGTGGGACATGGGGGCCAATGCTGGGCCTACATTTCAGGGGCAGTCGATGGGATTTCCTGAGGGATGGATATGGCTGTGAAACAAAGAGAAGGGCCAGGATTGCAGCTCTGATTGGGAAGGCTGGGGTGGGGGGATCAGAAATCTGTTTCAGGAGGTGCTCAGTGGAGATGGCCCTGGATACTCCAAGGAGGTGGTGGGAGGAGGACTGGCCACAGGGGCCAGCAATGAGGAAAGTCTCAGGTGCACCTGTAATGGAATCGCCAGTGTATGGACAGTGTTTAGATGCGGTGGGGTTGCCATGGGGGAGTTCAGGTGTGACGCATTGAGCAGAGAGGCCTGTGACATCTCAGGGGTTGGAAGTGACAAGCACGGTGCCAGCACTCGCATCTGCTGTGGCTATCGAGAGTCCCATGGACCAGGGCTCAGTGACTCCTTGAAGCCCCTAAGAGAAGGGGACAGAGGAGGACAGCCAAGTACAGAGAGACCAGGTGACATGCCTCAGGGCCCTTAGCTGGGAATCGGCAAACCCGGCCATGAGCCCCGCCCGCTGTGTATTCCCGGCACCTCCTCTGTCCAGGGTCAAGGGAGATCACCTCACAGCCTCACTGTGAGTCTCGTGAGGGCAGGGGATGTCGTGATCTCCATGCATGGAGCAGGAAAACTGAGACCTGAGCGAGGCGCCGCCTTGCCTGGGCTCGCACGCCTTCCAGCTGGTACTTCTCAGTGCGGACCCCGTATTAGGTGTATGCTACATGCTTTCCATACATCCACTTGTTTGATTCTTTTAACTCACGGAAGTGGACACTATTTTTTTTTTGAGATGGAGTCGTGCTTTGTTGCCCAGGCTGGAGTGCTGTGGTGCAATCTTGGCTCACTGCAACCTCCGCCTCCTGGGTTCAAACAATTCTCCTGACTTAGCCTCCTGAGTAGCTGAGATTACAAGCACACGCCACCAGGCCTGGCTAGTAATTTTTGCACTTTTTTAGTAGAGATGGGGTTTCACCATGTTGGCCAGGCTGGTGTTGAACTCCTGACCTTGTGATCCGCCCACCTTGGCCTCCCAAAGTGCTGGGATTATAGGCGTGAGCCACTGCACCTGGCATGCACACTATTTTTTACATTTTACAGTCAAAAAAACAGAGGCACAAAGAGGTTATAACTGTGAGTGGAGAACGTGGGACATAAACTCAGGCCGTCCAGCTCTGTGATATGTGGTATGCAGTAAGTGCTGGCCGGATGGGCTCCTGGCTCTGCCCTTTGCCTCCTTGCTCCGCCCTTGCTTTGCAGTGGTGTGATCGTGGTTCACTACAACCTCTGCCTCCTGAGTTCAAGCAATTCTTCCACCTCAGCCTCCTGAGTAACTGGGGATTACAGGTGCCCGTCACCACCCCCGGCTAATTTTTGTATTTTTAGTAGAGACTGGGTTTCACGACACCGGCCAAGCTGGTATCGAACTCATGACCTCAATCAGGAGGTCAGGAGCTGATCCACCCAACCTCAGCCTTCCAAAATGCTGGGATTACAGGTGTGAGCCACTGCACCAGCTCTGTGGGGGAATTTTAATGGAGAAGATGGACCACACTTCATAAAACTCCAAGAGTCTCCAGCCCATCCGCCATAGCTCACAAGAGGCTCTGTCCAGACATCACAGGCAGGCACAGCCCCTCAGCTGAGACCCTTGGGATAGAACATGCATCTGAACTGGAGATGTGCTTGGATTTGAGAGAGTAAGTATGCAGATGCTGTGTTATATAACACACCCAAAAAGCTCAGGGGGACCCCGCATGCAGCGGCACGCCAGCACTCTGCCCCAAGCTCCTCATTGCTGACACTGAGTAGGGAGACTACAGACCCCCAAACGGCCTCACGTCCCTCCAGGCCGGGTAGCATCACCCAGTGAACGTGGTGCAAACTTATGTCTCAGTTTTGGGGGTTTTAGGAGGTAGATGAGGGGTTATGGGGTACATCTGGGGCATGGCCAACTGCAGCTGGCTCGTGGCTTTTTATGGGGGTGGTGTGTGCACTACCTGTTCATGGGGGATGTTAAATATTTGCTGGGTGATTAAGGAGTGGACAAGCCACACCCTGCGCCCCCCCCCCACCAAAGAGTGGCAAATGTCGGGGGAGCCAGGGAAGTAAATAAAATGCTCACGAAGCAAACCTCTTGGTGCTGGAACAGGTGGGAGGGTTGGGGAGCGCTGGAGCAGCAGCTGGGCATCCCCCAACCCCAGGCCTGTACCCCGAGGGTGGACTTCCTCTCTGGCCTAGGGGACTCCAATCCTTGGGTGCTCCTGACTCCTAGGTGACCCTCTGATGCTTGGTCAATGACCCCTTGCTCCTTGGGTGATACCCAGTGCCCCACCATCAGGCCCCTCAAAGCTCCTGTGAACTCTACTCCTCCCTGAGATGGCCCCGACACTGATGACCTTTAGCCTTTGACCTCTAGGTGAGCCTGTGTTCGGTTGTCCCCCACCACCCGACCCTGGGGTAACTCCCGAGCCAGTCCCGGGAGGCCCAGGCTCACATTTCTTCTCAGGAAAGCCACTGCCAGCAGCAGGAACAGTGCCAGGGCCGACGGGCGGGTGGGGATGCTGGTGCTGGCGGCGCGCGGGCAGCGTGCTGGACGGGAAGGCGCAGGTGCTGGTGAAGAGCACATCGCTGGGCAGACCGGGCTCCAGGCCAGGGGGGTTGGCGAAGCTGGGCTCGCGGCGCCCGCTACATAGGCTCTCATCCGACAGCGTCCGCTGTAGACCCTTCTGTGGCGACTGCTGTGGGACATGGGTGGGATGTGGGGGGCGGTCACGGACTGGGTCCTCAGAGGCACTGTACCCTCCAGGACATCGGTGGCGAGTCCTTAACCACCCAGTATCCATTTCTTTTTTAGAGACAGGGTCTTGCTCTGTCATTCAGGCTGGGGTATAGTGGGGTGATCTCAGCTTACTATAGCCTTGACCTCCTAAACTCAAGTAATCCTCCTATCTCAGCCTCCCAGGTGGCTGGGACCACAGGCAGGTGCTATTGCACTTGGCTAATTTTTAAAATTTTTTATAGAGATGGGGTCTCTTATTGCCCAGGCTGGTCTTCAACTCCTGGGCTCAAGTGATCCTCTCACTGTGGCCACCCAAAGTGCTGGGATTACAGGTGTGAGACTCCACGCCTGGCCTTCTGCCTCCTTTCTGATCAAAGAGCTCCAGTTTCCCACTGGGGACACCCACTCCCCAAACCCACCCTCCAGCTCTGGGTAAGGGGAAGGTGGGTTGGGGAAGGTGGTGTGAGCCAAGCTGGACCCATAAGAGGCAGTGCTGGCACCACTGTGGGTAGCACTGGGCTGATGTGCTCTTTTCCCCCAGGGCTGTGGGCTGCTGGGACACAACTCTGGAGAGACTGGGGTCCACCTTAGTCCCCACGAAACAGCCCCTGCCTGGCAGTGAGGAGGAGCAGGGCAGGCCCGGCTGGGAGTGGAAAGGAAGTGGACACTGTAGAGGGTCCCTGGTGCCCGCTCTTCTTTTCTTCCATCCCTGAGTAACAAGAGCCTGAACTTCTCTGAGAGCCCCTGCTCCACTCAGTCCCTGTGGTTTCAGCAGATGCAGCCGTTTCTACCCCGGGCCGGAGGAGGAAGGCACGAGGCCCAGGTCCCTCCAGTTGCACAAGGTTCTGGGTATGGGGTAGATTCCCACATGCCTGCCTAGGCTGGTTATCCTGCGACTCCATCCCAGACCAATGCGCTGCCCTAACTCCCAGCCTCCAGCCTATACCCCCAACAGGACTGGCAGATGCTGAGGGCTGGGGACATGATGGGAAGGAGCTGGAGCGACCTTGGGGAGCAAAGCCCTCCTCCCTGCCTGCCTGGGTCTGGGATCCCGTTGGGAGCTGGGGGTTGGGAGTTGGGGGTTGGGAGTTGGGGACGTGGCGCTACATACTCCTGAGTCTCTCTCCTGCTCCGGCCCCAGGTTGTCCATGATGATGAGTTTCTTCAGGTCATCCTCGATGGTGGATTTGTAGTTCTTCCGTGGCGATCGGAGGTCTCGGAGGGATGCCCTCAACCTTGGTTGTCCGAAGACGTTTTTGGTGTTCGTGTCCACCTGCCTGCAACAAGAGTGTCAGGGTCAGAGGGGTGTCAGGGAGGCTTCAGTCACTTCTCAAAGCTGTTTGGATTCAAGCGGGCTGGGATGCATGGCCACGGCCTTCTCTCCTTCACCCAGCAAACGAGTGGCAGAGAGGAGCTTGGCTTCTTCCCTCCATTCCCTCGTTCCATAAACATTTCCTGGGAACCATCAGTCTGCTGTGCTGTCCTGTCCCAGGCGCTGGGGACATGGCCATAGGCACCAAGCTGGCAGCCAGTGGGGGAGGCCCACGCTGAAGACGTGCACAGAGACAGACCCCCCTGTGTGAGGGGAGAGGCTTTTCTTTTTTTAGAGACAGGTTCTTGCTTTCTCCCTCAGGCTGGAGTGTGGTGGCACAATCCCAGCTCATTGCAGCCTCCTGGGCTCAAGAGGTCCTCCTACCTCAGCCTCCCAAAGTGCTGGCACTGCAGACATGAGTTACTGTGCCAGGCCACAAGAGAGAGAAGTGTATGAAGAATAATAAAGCTGGGTAAATGGATGGGGATTGGCGGGGATCTGGGATGGCTTTTCTGAGGGGTGATGTCTGGGAGGAAGAGAGGAAGGAAGGGAGGGATAAAAAAAGGAAAGAAAGGAAGGAAGGAAAGCAGGAAAGGGAAAAAAGGAAGGAAGGAATCCAAATGGTAGAAGAGCATTCCAGGTGGAAGAAGACCAAGCGTGGGTTAGGCGCAGTGGCTCATGCCTGTAATCCCAGCACTCGGGAGGCCGAGGCGGGTGGATCACCTGAGGTCAGGAGTTCGAGACCAGCCTGGCCAACATGGCGAAACCCTGTCTCTACTAAAAATACAAAAATTAGCTGGGTGTGGTGGTGGGCACCTGTAGTCCCAACTACTTGGGAGGCTGAGGCAGGAAAATCGCTTACGTCTGGGAGGTGGAGGTTGCAGGGAGCTGAGATCACACCACTGCACTCCAGCCTGGGCGGCCAAGCAAAACTCCGTCCCCCCCCCCCAAAAAAAAAGACCAAGTGTGGTGGCCATGGGGGAATGAAGCTAGTGAATCTGAGGAGTGAGGGGGTTGGTGGGGTGAGGTGGGTTGGGATGGGGTGAGTGGCGGGGGTGAGTGGTGGCAGGTGTGATCTGGGAGGAGTCGAGGGCAGATCACCCTGGATCTTATAAGCCATAGTGAGGGGCTGGGATTGCATCTGGGGGCCTCTGAGGGCTCTGAGCTGGCAATCTGCACTTTAGAAGTCTCACTTGGGGCGTGGGGGGTGGTGAGGAAGCCCCTGCAGCTGTTCAGGTGAGAAGGGAGAGCAGCCCAGACCAGGAGCTTCCAGTTACAGAAAAGGGAACGGGGTCTCAGAGCGAAAGTGCCCTGGGTTGGAGGCTGGGCCCTGTGGGCCAGGGCTGGGCTGCAGGGAGTGGGGCTCCAGGCTGGATGCTCCACGACCAGGCAGGGACCTCCCGAGCCTCAGTTTCCTCATCTGTCACACGGGGAGCTCACACAGCACAGGATGGTTGAGGCACACGAACCCTGAACAGGAGCCAGGTGCTGCGATTGTCACCCTCACACTTGTCTGCTGGGCCTCCTGCTGCAGAAGGTAGCCTGTGAGCCGGGGTCATGAGGATCACCACCCCTCCTTCAGCATTCCCAAAGCCAACCTCACACTGTCTCCTGAATGCTCAGTGGCCTAAGGACCACGGAGGCACAGGCCGGGGTGAACACAGGGTGCCCTGGAGTGGACAGGCCTGGGGCTGAGTCCTGCTCTGTTCTGCTGTGGGACCTCTCTGACCCTCTCGGTTTCCTCATCTGGAAAACACATATGCCTCCCATTGTAGTGGTGGGGTTTGCTGCCAAGTGATTGGCCACGCCCTGACATGGAGCAGGTGCCAGGAAGTGAGGGCAGCTCTTTTAAGCACTGACCTGAGGCTGAGGGCTGACCTGAGCTGCCCACCTCCAGGCAGCTCAGCCCCTTCTGGCCTCTGCAGGCTCCACTCACTGTCACCCTGGCTCATAGCTTTCTCCTGGCCAGGGCTGGCTCCCCTATGTGCCCCTGCCCTCCACTCAGAGGCCCTCAGGGCCACGCTGACCTCCCTGCCTCCCCTTGCCTTCCGATTCCCGCCCAGCCTTTGGGCTCTGGTCTTACTTCTCCAGTGGAAACTGGGAAAGCTGAGGCCCTGCTCCAAGGCATCACTATACCCCAGGAAAGAGGATAAATACCGACTGCTCAGAGGAGCACAACCCTCCCTACTCACCAGACACCACCCGAGGGCCCACTGCTCAGTAACTTGTGACATCCACACGACAGTTCTCATAGCCAGCCACTATCACGATCGTCATTTTACAGATGAGAAATCGAGGTATGAGGAGGTTCTGGTAACTCCAGAACTCTGGCCCTGATGCCAGTCACCCTCTCATCACACTACCACCCTTCACTGTCGCTCATAGCGGCCACTGCACCTGCAACTGTCTTTCTGTCTTTTTTTTTTTTTTTATTTGAGATGGAGTCTTGCTCTTGTTGCCCAGGCTGAAGTGCAATGGCACAATCTCGGCTCACTGCAACCTCCGCCTCCTGGGTTCAAGAGATTCTCCTACCTCAGCCTCCCAATTAGCTGGGATTACAGGTGCCCACTACCACACCTGGCTAATTTTTTTTTTTTTTTTTGAGATGGAGTTTCACTCTTGTTACCCAGGCTGGAGTGCAACGGCGCGATCTCGGCTCACCGCAACCTCCGCCTCCTGGGTTCAGGCAATTCTCCTGCCTCAGCCTCCTCAGTAGCTGGGATTACAGGCACGCACCACCACGCCCAGCTAATATTTTGCATTTTTAGTAGAGACGGGGTTTCACCATGTTGACCAGGCTGGTTTTGAACTCCTGACCTCAGGTGATTCACCCACCTCAGCCTCCCAAAGTGCTGTGCTGGGATTACAGGCATGTGCCACCATGCCCGGCCTGTGTCTTTGTCTATTGTCAGTCTACCCAGCAGAATGTGAACCATACCAGAGCAAGGCCTAGGTTTCCCTTGGAACATATATGCAGTCGTGTGTGTGCATGTGCATGTGCGTGTGAGACAGAGCCTCCTCTGTCGCCCAGGCTGGAATGTAGTGGTGTGATCACAGCTCACTGTAGCCTCAACCTCCTGGGCTCAAGTGACCCTCCCACCCCAGCCTCCCAAGTAGCTAGGACTACAGGCGCATGCCATTATACCCAGCTAATTTTTTTGTAAAGATGGAGTCCCATTATGTTGCCTAGGCTGGTCTCAAACTCCTGGGCTCAAGCAATCCTTCTGCCTCAGTCTCCCAAAGTGCTGGGATTATAGGCGAGAGCCACTGTGTCCAGCTTATAAATTCATTTGATCCCCACCACAGCCATATGTGTTAAGCACTACTGGGATCCCATCTCACAGATGAGGCAGTTAAAGTACAGAGGAGTTAAGCCATTTGTCCCAAGTCACACAGCCTGTGAGTGGAGGAATCAGGATTCAAATCAAGGCTGCCAGGCTGCAGAGCCAACCCACACCACTGCCAGGCTTGACTGTCACGTGTCTATCAGAGATGGCAGGAAAAAAACACGTATGGTGTAGAGGACAGCCACACTGGATTAAAAAATACGCTTCTGTCTACAGATAACAATTTCTGGAAAAAATTACAAACCATGATGACCTCTGGGAGGTAGGAGTCTTAAGAGAAGGTGGAAACGTGGGACTTTTCATCTGATATCCTTCTGAACTGTATGAATTTACTTAACCATAATCATATGTTATAACAATAATAATAGTAAAAACTAGCTTAATAAAAGCTGATGCTTGGACTTTTTCATTCAGTAATGTAAGAAAGAAAAAAAGAGTCTTTGAACCTGAAGAAGAAATAAGATGTCTTGGGTTCCCAAGGGTTTTAAAGACTGCATTTCCTTTTTCTTTCTCAGCTGCCAGGCTTGGGATTTTAACAAAGGAAGGGCGAGTGGAGGGGCAGATTGTTTCCCCATCAGGTCATACTCCTCCCTAAATTAGAATTCCAGGTCTAGGGTAATGCTGGGTCTGTCAATATCAGGGAAGCATATCCTCTGGGCAAATTAAAAGCTTTAGATCCAGAGAGAAACAGAGACAAAGAGAGAGAGACAGACACAAATCAAAAGGGGACTCCCCCACCCCTTTTGATTTCACCATTTCCCAGAATGCCCTGCACAGGGGTATGTGACTCAGCGCAGGGCTCAAGGCGGCCGTCTCCCTGGCCTTCAGCACACCCCCAGCCAGAAAGGTGCACCGCCCACAGGCTCCCCTCGAGAGGAGTGTGCCAAGACCTCCTGGAAACATGAATTAAATGTGCTTGCTCTCTGCCCTAGCAGTCCTACTTCTGGAAACGTGTCCTTCAGAAAGCCTCACATGGGTTCACGGTGCCACGTATACATGGATGCTTCCCAGGGTCTGGTCTGTGGAGCAGAGAGCAGCCCCCAGCTGCGCAAGGGCCGGCCCACCACCCAGAATCACACCCACCAGAGATGCAGGCAGATGCACATGGCGTGCAGAGGCTCTCACAGATATGACGTCATGTGAAAAAAGAAGTATGTACAGTGTGAAACCACTTTTAGAAAACACACACAGCTCAGCTTGGTGCACTGGAGTTTACCAAACTCGTTTTTAAGACTGGATACATGAGGGATTCACTTTTTTTTTTTTTTTTAAATCAGGCCTCTCTCTGTCACCCAGGCTGGAATGCAGTGGCACAATCTCAGTTCACTGCAATCTCTGCCTCCTGGGTTCAAGCGATTCTTCTGCCTCAGCCTCCCAAGTAGCTGGGATTACAGGTGGGTGCCACCATGCCCGGCTAATTTTGTGTGTTTTTTAGTAGAGGCGGGGTTCCACCATGTTAGCCAGGATGGTCTCGATCTCCTGACCTCGTGATTCGCGTGCCTCGGCCTTCCAAAGTGCTGGGATTACAGGCATGAGCCACTGTGCCCGCCCCCCACCACCTTTTTTTTTTTTTTTGAGACAGGGTCTTGCTCTGTCACTCAGGCTGGCATGCAGTGGTGTTATCTTGGCTCACTGCAACCTCCAGGGTTCAAGTGATTCTCTGAGTAGCTGGGAGTACAGGCAACTGCTACCATGCCTGGCTAATTTTTGTGTTTTTGGTAGAGATGGGGTTTCACTAAGTTGGCCAGGATGGTCTTGAACTCCTGACCTCAAGTGATCTGCCCATTTCTGTCTCCCAAGTGCTGGGATTACAGGCATGAGCCACTGCACCCAGCCAGGATTCATCTTCTTGGAGACAGGGTCTCGCTGGGTTGCCCAAGCTGAAGTGCGATGGTGCAATCACAGCTCATTGCAGCCTCCACCTCCTGGGTTCAAGCAATCTTCCCACCATAGCCTCCTAAGTAGGGAGGACTGTAGGCGCCACCATGCCTGGCATTTTTTGTTTGTTTGTTTTTACGGACTTTTGCTCTTGTTACCCAGGCTGGAGTGCAATGGCTTCATCTCGGCTCACTGCAACCTCCGCCTCCTGGGTTCAAGCAATTCCCCTGCCTCAGGCTCCCGAGCAGCTGGTATCACAGGTGCCCACCACACCTGGCTAATTTTTATATTTTTAGTAGAGACAGCATCTCTCCATGTTGGCCAGGCCGGTCTTGAACATTCCTGACCTCAGGTGATCCACCTACCTCAGCCTCCAAAAGTGCTGGAATTATAGGCATAAGCCACTGTGCCTGGCCAGAATGACGTCACTTTCTACACAGAAATACAGAACCACTGCCAAGAGACTTATGTCAGGCACAGTAACTCATGCCTGCAATCCCAGCACTTTTGAAGGTGTAGGTGGGAGGATCACTTGAGCCCAGGAGTGAAGAGTGCGAGACCAGCCTGGGTAACACAGTGAGATCTCACCTCGACAAAAAGTGGAAAACTAGGTGGGTGTGGTGGTGGACTCCTATGGGGCCAGCTACTCGGGAGGCTGTGGTAGGAGATCGCTTGAGCTCGGGAGGTTGACGCTGCAGTGAGCTATGATGGTGCCATGGCACTCCAGCCTGCGTGACAGAGAGCCTGTCTCAAAATAAAAAAAAAAAATAGACTTCAAGAGAAAGAGCAAGTGAGGAAGCAGCACATGTGCAGGAGGTGGCCACATTAATAAACGGGGTGTGAGGGAAGCCCACACAATCACATGTGCACAGTCATGTCTGGAACGTTTCTGGAAGGATGCAGAAATGAAATGGTGGTTGCTTCTGGGGAGGGAGGGGGCCAGGGTAGCGAGAGAGGCTGACTTTCTACTGCAAATCCTTTTGTAGTATTTTGGTTTTTACCTTGTGCATGTTTTACCTTTCAAAACCTCACAGATGAAAACATCCTTCAGGTTATGACTGGCGGCACTGGACATAATCTCTGATTTGCCTCTCTTGTCTAAATTTGGATGTTGGGTCCGGTGTGATGGCTCACACCTGTAATCCTAGCAGTTTGGGAGGACAAGGCGGGCAGATCACTTGAGGTCAGGAGTTTGAGACCAGCCTGGCCAACAGGGTGAAACCCCTTCTCTACTAAAAATACAAAAAATTAGCTGGGTGTGGTGGGGGGGGGCAGAGCCTGTAGTCCCAGCTTCTCGGGAGGCTGAGGCATGAGAATCACTCCAGGAGGCCAAGGCTGCGTGAGACAAGATCATGCCACTGAACCCCAGCCTACATGTCAGAATGATACCCTCTTTAAAAAAAAAAAAAAAAAAAAGGGACTCTGAGGGGTTAGGAGGAAGTAGGCAGCTGACAAGGGGGTTCCTGCCCTTGTCCCCAGGCTGTTCTGCCCTCTAATGGCTGGGACAAGGCAGGCTGATGAAAGAGGAGTTCCAGGATGAAGGGGCTAGAGGTGCCTGCCTGGGCCCTAGCATTAGCCAGGACCTGCAGCTCTAGAGACTTCTATGGCAGCTGCTCTCAGTCCCCATAGAATCTAGCTTCTCTGTCCTTCAATGGGTCACTCTTCTGACAAACAAAGATTACACCCTAATGGAGGGGAGGCTGTTTCCTCCAAGAAGTCACTCCTCAAAAAATTGGAGCCACACCTCGGGTGCAAGTCTTCCGAGCTTGGGTCTCGGGTGATGAGATGCCCCGTCAGTTACCTTAGAGGAGCTGAATCCTGGTTCTGCCACTCTGGCTCAGTGACTTGGACCACATACTTCTCCGAACTGTGCGCCTCAGTTCCCTCATCTGGAAATGGGGTAACCGTGAGATCCCTCTTGTAGGGTCTCCAGGAGGATCAATGCGGCCAGGCCCACACAGCTCCCTGTGCTGGCTGTGGCCAAGGTCATTCCTCCAGGGATACACAGCCTCAGTCAAGGCCACTTTGGAATGTGTTTGAGGTCCCTGACCAGAAGCAATGGAAAAGGAGGCAGAGACGTTTAGCAGACAGATTGGGTAATTATTCCTGGGAGGATGAGCTCATACGTGGTGACCTTATGAGGACAAATGACAAAACCAACAATTGTCACAGTTGCGGTGGTTAAACCTCAATTAAACAAGTGAGTTTAGGCGAGTGACTCGACCATTCTGTCCCTTAGTTTTTCTCATCTGGAAAACAGGATGCGAAGTTGCTGCATCCATTGTTTGGCAGGGGGGACTGAACGCATTACTATAGGTGAGGGCTTGTGGTGGGCTTCGCAGAGCAGGTGTCTGTATATGCAGGTGAATATGTTGTACATGTAAGTTCTTGTGCCGTGGGATAAAATTTCAGTGACAGCACTGTACACAGGCTAGAAAAAAAAAAAACGGACAAGTTTAGGCCAGGTGCAGTGGCTCACACCTGTAATTCCAATACTTTGGGAGGCTGAGGCAGGCCAATCACTTGAGCCCAGTAGTTTCAGACCAGCCCGCGTAACATGGTACAAGATCCTGTCTCTGCAAAAAATACTAAAAAATTACAGGTGTGAGCCACTGCATCTAGTTGTGATTTTTAAAGTGTATTTACAACTAAATAAATATTAAAAGGGGCCTGGTGCAGTGGTGGCTCATGCCTGTAATCCCAGCAGTTTGGGAGGCCGAGGCCGGTGGATTGCCTGAGGTTGGGAGTTCAAGACCAGCCTGACCAATATGGTGAAACCCCTTTCCACTAAAAATACAAAAATTAGCGGGGCGTGATGGCACGCGCCTGTAGTCCCAGCCACTCGGGAGGCTGATGCAGGAGAACTGCATGAACTAGGGAGGTGGAGGACACAGTGAGCAGATATTGAACCATTGCACTCCAGCCTGGGCGACAGACTGAGACCGTCTCAAAAATAAATAAGTAAATAAATATTAAAAGGAACTTTGAAACGATTTCATCTGTGTCCCCCGATATGTGCTATGTTTAGTTTACATAGGTTTATATACACATGTACAAGCCATCTCTGGATTTTATCACTGGGAAGCTGTCATTGTTGAATAGGGCTGATGTCTCTCCAGGTGTATCTTCTGGGCACCTACTAAGTGTGTGGTCTGTGTGGGGTTCAGGGTGTCTCTGTTCCGGGCCCAGTGGGGGTGACAGAGAGGAAGCAGGTTGCCAATGGAATGGCAGTCACTGTGCCCTAGGACAAATGCTGGGGAAGGGAGGAAGCGCTGTGGTCCGTGGGGAGGGCTGAGCCTGGCGTGAGGGTTCAGAGAACTTCTCCAAGAAAGGTGTGTCTGTGTTAAGACCCAAGGAGGGTGGGACTGGGCCCTCACAGAAAGCCGTACTGAAGTACCAAGCCCCAGCATCTCCAAATGTCACCTCATTTGGAGACAGGGTCTTTACCCACAGAGGTAGTCAAGTTAAAACGAGGTCATTAGCGTAGACCCTAATCCCGCTGGACTGGTGTCCCTGCAGAAAGGGGAAATGCGGGCACAGACGCAGGGAGAACGTCATGCGAAGAGGAGGCAGAGACAAGGCTGACACATGTATGTGCCGGCACCCACTGGTTGCTAGCAGGGAGGCCAGGAACAGATTCTTCCTCACCGCCCTTGGAGGGAACCACCCTGCCGACGCCTTGACCTCAGACTTCTGGCCTCCCCAAGTGTGAGATGATACAGTTCTGTAGTTTAAGCCACTCAGTGTGGGTACTTTGTTACAGCAGCCCCAGCAAATTAACATGGGTGGGCGGGAGTGAGCCTGGAGTGGGGGTGAGGGGGGGGGGGTTCCAGGCAGAGGAAGCAGTGTGCACGGGTAATTGTTGAGAAAGGTAACAGGGTTCCAGCAGGGCCTGACTTGGGCCACAATGAAAAGTGGGGGCCTTATAGTATCTACTTATTGGGGTTGCCATGAGAATCAATCATGATCCATGGATCTTGTGTGCACGATGGAGCACGCCCTGTGTGCCGGACACATTACAAATGCCTTGTGACCAAGACGGTGGCACCTGCTTTCCCAGGGGGGATATGGGATGTGGAACAGAGTATAGTGCCATGGAATGACAGCCTGGGCTACTGAAGGCCAGGAGAACCTGTCTGAGGGGGTGGCATTAGACCGAGCCCTTGTCAGCTGTGCCCGAGAAGACTTGGAGGGAGCTCACTGCAGGCAGCAGTGAGAACCAGTGCAAAGGCCCTGGGGTAGGCCTGGATGTGGAGAGTGTGAGGAGCAGCAAGAGGCCAGTGTGGCTGGAGCAGAGCAAGGAGGAGGGGACAGTGGATGGGAAGGAGCGCAGAGGTGAGGGGCAGATCGTCCAGGGTCTGAGCAGGAGCCTGGGCAAAGAACATGGCACCTGGCATAAAACGTGTGTAGTCAACGTGAGCCTCCATCATTAATCCTGGGAGCAGGGGGAGGCTGCTGAGGCTTTAAGCATCAGTCTAGTTTTCAGAATCCCCTCTGGCTCTCAGCATGAGTTCAGCACACTCGCCTGCTGATATCTCCAGGGACACCGTTTCTGTCTCCTGACACGTCTCTCCCCCCAAGCTCTGTGTCATCCCCTGATTTGAATGTCCCCATCTAGGTCACGAAAGATGACACTTCAAAGAACAAGATGGAGGAGGGCAGAGCCCCTCACTCAAGAGACATGAGCCTTGAGCTCTGATCCAGGCTGCATCTCTCACCAGCCGTGTGACTCTGGGCCTCAGCCGCCTCATCTGTAAAAGGGGGAGGACAGGTCCACCCCATGGAGCTGTTGTGGGATCCAGTGAATTCTTTCGCCTCAAAGCATTTAGAACTGAACCCAGATGTGGTGAGTGCTGAGGAAATGTTAGCTACTGTATCTTCCAACTGAAAAAACCTTTTCCCAACTGCACATTCCTCTCCTCTTTCACTTTAAAGCAAAATGCCCCAAATGAACTCTCAATTCTGCCTCACCCTTTTCTCCTGCGAGAGGAGAGACCTCAAGAGACCTCTGGGAGGCTTAATCCTATATAGTCAGTTCTCGGATCATCACTCTGGCCTGGGCCCTGCCCCCTCTCCCCAGCTCCGCCCTCCCCTGGCCCCGGCCCCGGCCCCAGCCCCGCCTCTGCTTCCACCCCTCCCCGCCTTCCCCCTGCCCCGCCTCCTTCACTGGCTTCTCACATTGGCTCAACACCAAAGGATTTCAGTCTTCGTCCCACACTTCTCCCCTACCCACATACGCCCTTCCTCGGGGGCTCTTCCAGCCTCACAGCTTCAGGCTGATTAACACCCAAAGTTCTCCCTCCAGCCTGACCTCTCTGCTGAATTCGGGATTCCTTACCCAAGGGCCTCCCCAACGCCTCCGTCCGGATGTCTCATGCACATCTCGCTGCGAAGCATCCAGCATTGAGCTCCTGCGCCTTCCCCACGCCTGCTCCCCACTCAAGGCAAGTCTATCCTCCAGGGTTCAAGACGCCGCATCATCCTCAACCCCTCTCTTTCTCTCACACCACATCCACCCTGCCAGCAAGCCCGGTCTGCTCCATTTCAGATAATCTATCCGGAACCGCCCCCTTCTCACCCTCTCCGCCCCGCACCCTGCTCCCGCCCCCTCATCTCCGCTTGGACCACGAGACAGCAGCTCCTCCCTGCTCCTCGCAGGCTGTTCCCCACACGCAGCTACAGAGACCCTGGAATGCCCAATTTAGATCCTGCCCCTCCTCTGCTCCACGCCCTCCCATGGCTCCATCTCTTTCAGGGCGGATGCCAAGCCCCTTCCACGTGGCCAGCAAGACTCTCCATGTTCTGTCCCCACACCCTCCCCTGGCCCAAACTGTTCCAGCCACATCGTCCTGCCCACAGGTGACGGTGTCTCTCACTGTCTCAGGACCTCTGCAGCTGCTACTCCTTCTGCCTGGAGTGTTCCTCACCCAGATAGGGCACAGTGCTAACCACCGTCGACCTACTGCATGCTTCTCTGTTCATTCCACTTATTGCTGGTCACCCCAATTGGAATGCCAGCTCCCCAAGAGGGGTTCTCGCCTGTCCTCTTCACAGCTGCAGGCCCAGTGTGTACACAGTGTGCTCACAGTCGCCTGTGCAATGACAGCGTGTGGCATCACCCATTTTCCACCCCAGAGATGCCCTGGTGTAGCTGTGGCAGGCACCTTGCTGGAAGTCCAGGCACTTACTTCTTTGGGTCACTGAAGGGGAGTGGCCGTGGTGGGGGCTCCTCCGTCCTCTTCCACCCTGTTGGATGCTTATTGCGCACAGGCTGCTTGGAGAAGAAGGACTTGGGGACAGAGGCAGAGAGCTGGAAGGGGCTGGGCTGGGCCAACTGGGAGGGCCGAGAAGTCTCTGCGCTGGCAGTTTTGTAAACCTGAGCCGGGTAGCCAACCCTGGATCCCATGTCACTGCAAAGCAAAAATGAAAGAGATAAAAAAAAAACCAAATCCATTCCACATTTGGCAAGACAGAGCTACTGAAGTTCACTCTTGGGAATCAAAAAGTTCATCTTCACAAGAGACACAAATATATTACCACTGTGGAAAATTCCAACACTATAGAACCTATCTGTGGGAAAGGGAAGGCTGCCCGAGGATGGCCTTCTAGCACATTTGGTTCCACCCTGGCCTCCCTGGTATAACCTGTGCAGCTAAAGGTGGGGATCCCACCTCCTGTACATCTCTAGTGGTTTACAGTTTGCTTTATTTCCTTAATCTTTTTTTTTTTTTTTTGAGACAGGGTCTCACTCTGTCACCCAGGCTGGAGTGCAGTGGCGTGATCTCAGCTCACTGCAGCCTTGACCTCCCAGCCTCAAGTGATCATCCCACCTCAGACTCCGAGTAGCTGAGACTACAGGCATGCCTGGCTAATTTTTGTAGAGATGGAGTTTCACTCTATTTCCCAGGCTGGTCTTGAGCTTCTGGGCTCAAACAATCTGCCTGCCTTGGCCTCTCAAAGTATTAGGATTACAGGTATGAGCCACTGCACCTGGCCCTTAACCTCCTTTTTTTTTTTTTTTTTTTTTTGAGATGGAGTCTCATTCTGTTGCCCAGGCTGGAGTGCCTTGGCACCATCTCAGCTGACTGCATCCTCCGTCTCCCAGGTTCAAGCAATTCTACTGCCTCAGCCTCCCCAGTAGCTGGGATTACAGATGTGTGCCACCATGCCCAGCTAAGTTTTTTGTATTATTAGTAGAGATAGTGTTTCACCATGTTGGCCAGGCTGGTCTCAAACTCCTAACCTCAAATGATCCACCTGCCTCAGCCTCCCAAAGTGTTGGGATTACAGGCGTGAGCCACTATGCCCGGCCAGCCTTTTTCTATGCATCAAAAACATACACAAGTGTATATAATCAGAGAAAGGGGACATTTTTTGGGGGGTGGGGGTGGGGAGATTATTGGTTTTTGTTAATTATTTATTTATATTATTATTATTATTATTTTTTGCCAATCAATGAGAGCTTGTAAGGTTGCTGAGGTTGGTTGGCCTTGAACTCTTGGCCTCGCCTTCGCAAGCGCCACGACATCCGGCCGGAGCCACTTTGGGCCCCATGGTTTTTGTTTATTTAAAGAGACAAGGTCTTGCTATGTTGCCCAGGCTGACTTTTAACTCCTGGGTTGAAGTGATCCTCCCACCTAAGCTTCCTAAGTAGCTGGGAACATGGGCACATGCCATCACACCAGCTAGGATTATATATAAGTTAATAAATCCCTTTTGAGGATCAATTTAGTAGTATTGCAGGATGGTACTTTTGACTACAGTCAAATGAGAAGACTGGCAAATCTCCCCAGTGACGACAAAATTGACCACAACCAACCATTTCATTCAGTACTCTGAAAACTGACCAAACACATGACAATCTGAGAAGAATTTATGCTTGAGAAACTGAACTTTAGGCAAGAACAGAGGAAATTCATTGCATTTTGTCCTTCCCCCCACCCCTTCCCAGCTCAGTGAATGAAGAAGTTCTTCTGGAGCAGAACCTTTGGGACGGTATCAAGGGTACCAACATATGTGCAACAGGAGCTTTGGACGGAGAGGAGAGAAAGGGCAGAAGAAATATTTGAAGAAATAATGGTTGGAAACTTCTCAAATCTGATGAAAAACATTACACATCTAAAAAGTGCAACAAACACCAAGGAGGAAAAACACAAAGAGATTCACACCTAGAAAAAGACTTGAAAGTTAAATGCCAAGAGAAACATCTTGAAAGCATCAAGAGAAAGATTCATCATCACAGAGAGAGGAGCATCAATACAATAAACAGGCCTATAATCCCAGCACTTTGGGAGGCTGAGACGGGAAGATCACTTGAGCCCAGAAGTTTGGAAACCAGCCTGGGAAACACAGTGAGATCCCATTTCTATGGAAAAGAAAAAAAAATACAATTAACTGACTTCTCATTTAAAATAATAAAAAGTAATTTTTAAAGTGCTGAAAGAAAACAACTGTTAACCAGGAATTCTATATTCAGCAAAACCATCCTTGAAAATGAAGGCAACACAAAGATGTTCCTATATAAATAGAGAC
The DNA here is from genome assembly GCA_031835075.1 of Saguinus oedipus. Classification (NCBI taxonomy): domain Eukaryota; kingdom Metazoa; phylum Chordata; class Mammalia; order Primates; family Cebidae; genus Saguinus; species Saguinus oedipus. The sequence goes on along the minus strand of CM063187.1, from coordinate 41,099,738 downwards.
TGAGAATTTGTTGCTAAGACAGCTGCCTGATACAAAATAATTTAAAAATTCCTCAGGCTTATCCCAGCACTTTGGGAGCTGAGGTGGGTGGATCACCTGTCAGGAGTTTGAGACCAGCCTGGCCAACATGGTGAAACCCGGTCTCTACTAAAAATACAAAAATTAGCCAGGCGTGGTGGTGGGCACCTGTAATCTCAGCTACACAGGAGGCTGAGGCAGGAGAAATGCTTGAACCCAGGAGGCAGAGGCTGCAGAAAAAAAAAAAAAGTCCTCAGCCTGAAGGAAGTGACTCTAGATTATGACCTGAATCCGTAGACAGAAATGAATAGCCCAAGATGGCAAACTGTGGTTTAAAATAAGATTCTACAGATATATGCTTTCTTATTTCTTCTCTTAACTTCCTTAATAACATAAGATTGCATAAAGTAACATTATACTATACTACCGGGTTTATAACATATATGGTTATAATATGTATGATAAACACAGCACAGAAAAGGGAGAAGGAAATAGAAAGATACTGGATAAATGTTTTATATTTTATTGGAATTTAGTATTAACCTGAATTACACTGATAGATGCACATTATAATAACTAAAAAGATAGTTAAACAAGAATTCAAGTATTAGACTAAGTTATATTTATTTATTTATTTATTTTATTTTTGAGGCAGAGTCTCATGGTCACCTCGGCTGGAGGGCAGCAGCACAACCTCGGCCCACTGCAACCTCCGCTTCCCTGGTTCAAGTGATTTTCCTGCCTCAGCCTCCTGAGTAGCTGGGATTACAGGTGCATGTCACCGTGCCTGGCTAATTTTTCTATTTTTAGTAGAGACAGGGTTTTACCATGTTGGCCAGGCTGGTCTTGAACCCCTGATCTCAGGTGATCTGCCTGCCTTGGCCTCCCAAAGTGCTAGGAATACAGGTGTGAGCCACCACATCTGGTCTAAAATTGTATTTATTTACTACAGAACAAGGCAGTAAGGAAGAACAGAGGGGCAGGAAAGATGAAAGACATACAGAAAGTAAATAGCAAAATGGCTAATGCAAATCCAACTGTTAGCAGTAATAATTAAATTTAACATGAATGGTTTACACACTCCCATTAAAAGGCAGGGATTGGCAAACTGGATTGAAATAGCAACTATGTATCCTTTCTACAATTTAGCAACATCTGCCAATGGAGCAAAGAGGATGCACTGGTGAGATGTCTAGGGAACTATTAAAGCATGTAACACCAAGAATGGTCAGGAATGCTTTCCCCAGGAGGGAAGAGCATCAGAACTGAGAATTCAAAGATGACTGGCCTCAGCTTAACATTCGGCCTCCCAGAAATCCATGCAATGGAAAAGCCTGTACAAGGCTGGGCACGGTGGCTCATGCCTGTAATCCCAGCATTCTAGGAGGCTAAGGAGGGAGAATTGCTGGAGCCCAGGAATTGTTGTAGAGAATCTCTCTCTTTTTTTTAATAGCGATGGGGTCTTGCTATGTTGCCCAGGCTGGTCTTGAACTGCTGGGCTCAAATGATCCTCCTATCCCAGCCTTCCAAAATGCTAGGATTACAAATGTGAGGCACCATGCCCGGTCCTAGAGACCCCACCTGCACAAAATATAAAAATAGCTGGGAATAGTGGCACATGCCTATAGTCTCAGCTACAAAAAAGAAAACAAAAAACCTGCACAAATACACACAGGCTGGTATGACGATGGTTTCTGCAGTACTGTTTATAATCAGGAACAGTTGGAAGTGCCCAGGCTGGAGCACAGTGGTGTGATCTCAGCTCACTGCAACCTCCGCACCTCTGGAGTTCAAGCGATTCTCCTGCCTCAGCCTCCCAAGTAGCTGGGATTACAGGCATGTGCCACCACACCTGGTTAATTTTTGTATTTTTAGTAGAGACAGGGTTTCACCACGTTGGCCAGGCTGGTCTTGAACTTCTGGCCTCAAGTGATCCACCCACCTCAGCCTCCCAAGGTGCTGAGATCACAGGTTTGAACCACTGCGCTCTGCCACAAGCATATCCTTATAATCGAAAACTATGCAGTTAGTGCAAAGAAAGAGGTCAATCTGTTGATGTATGAGGACAGATGGTCTGAGCTATAATAAATGGAAACAATGCATGGTACAAAACATGATTCTGTGTTCTTTTTTTTGAGACGGAGTTTCGCTCTTGTTACCCAAACTGGAGTGCAATGGCGCAATCTCGGCTCACTGCAACCTCCGCTTCCTGGATTCAGGCAATTCTCCTGCCTCAGCCTCCTGAGTACCTGGGATTACAGGCACGCGCCACCATGCCCAGCTAATTTTTTGTATTTTTAGTAGAGATGGGGTTTCACCATGTTGACCAGGATGGTCTCGATCTCTTGACCTCATGATCCACCCGCCTCTGCCTCCCAAATGCTGGGATTACAGGCTTGAGCCACCGTGCCCGGCCGATTCTGTGCTCTTAAGGGGAAAAATATATATAACACACACACACACATGTATATATGTGGAGAAAGAAAGAAATTTTTAAAAAGCCATTGTGTATCATCTAAGGTAAGGGTTAAGTGGTATATTTGAAAGAACTGGGTTGGTAAAGGTTTAGAGAACAGTCTCTGGAGGAGTGTACACCATGGATTATCTCTGGAAGTAGTAATGATGTCAAACATGTTGAGAATAAAAGTCAAATTAAGCTGGGCATAGTGGCACATGCCTGTAGTCCCAGCTAGTTGGGAGGCTGAGGTGGGAGAATTACTTGTACCCAGGAGTTTGAGCCTGCAGTGAGGTACGATTGTGCCGCTGTATTCCAGCTTGGGTGACAGAGAGAGTCTCCATCACTAAAAACCAACCAACCAAAACCCTAAAAAGTCAAACTGAACTGTATAAATGGCACTGGGTAAAAAGGAAGTGGCCAGCCAGGCGAGGTGGCTCATGTCTCATAATCCCAGCACTTTGGGAGGCTGAGGGGAGTGGATCACCTGAGGTCAGAAGTTCGAAACTAGCCAGGCCAACATGGCAAAACCCCGTCTGTGCTAAAAATACAAAAAAGAAAAAAATTAGCCAGGTGTGGTGGTGTGCACCTGTAATCCCAGCTACTCAGGGAGTCAGCCTGGAGGAGTAAGTTTTAGTGATTTGCTGCACAGCACCGTGACCACAGCTAATAACGATGTAGTGTATATTTTAAGATTGCTAAAAGAATAGATTTTTAATGTGCTCACTACAAAAAAATAAGTCGGTAAGGTGATGGACACATTTATTAGTTTAAGTGAATCTTTTTTTTTTTTTTTTTGAGACATAGTCTTGCTCTGTTGCCAGGCCAGAGTGCACTGATGCGTACTCGGCTCAGACTGCAATCTCCGACACCCTTGTTCTCAAGTGATTCTCCTGCCTCAGCCTCCCGAGTAGCTGGGATTACAGGCATGTGCCACCATGTCCAGCTAAAATTTTTTTGGTATTTTTAGGTGAGACAGGGATTCGCCTTATTGGCCAGGATGGTCTGGATCTCCTGACCTCCCATTTTCCACCTGCCTCAGCCTCCCAAAGTGCTGGGATTACAGGCGTGAGCCACCATGCCCAATATGAATCTTTCTATAATGTATACCTAGATCAAAACATCCCATTGTACCCTGTAAATATACACTATTATTACTAATATCCACCAATTTAAAATGAATGCATGGGGTGGGTGCAGTGGTTCATGCCTGTAATCCCAGCACTTTGGAAGCTGAGGCAAGTGGATCACCTGAGGTCAGGAGCTCGAGACCAGCCTGGCCAACATGGTGAAACCCCGTCTCTACTAAAAATACAAAAAATTAGCCAGGCATGGTGGCAGGTGCCTATAATGCCAGCTACTTGGAAGGCTGAGGCAGGAGCATTGCTTGAGCTCAGGAGGTGGAGGTTGCAGTGAGCTGGGATTGCACCACTGCGCTCTAGCCTGGATAAAAGAGTGAGACTGTCTTAAAAAACAAAACAAAACAAAAAGAATGAATGAATACGTGTCTGTCTGCCTACTGAGCTGGGATTTTGTTGCTTATAGCCCTAAGGCATTCCCATGACTGTCCCTTCTTCAACCTCTGCTAGCTCAGTAGGGCCTTGGCAAAATAACAATTCCCCTGAATGTGCTGTGCAACTCCACCCAGCGCTCTGAGGTGGGCACCCCCCCACCCCATGGGCCATGAGCAATGCCAGGCACCATGCTTTGTCGTTTCTCAGCAGCATCAGTGAAGGCCTGCTACACCAGGTGGAGTTCTTTTTTTTTAAGAGACAGGGTCTTGTTCTGTCAACCAGGCTGGAGTGCAGCAGTGTAATCATAGTTCACCGAAGCTTTGAACTCCTGGGCTCAAGTGATCCTCCCACTTCAACCTCCTGAGTATCTGGGACTATAGGCATGTTCAACCCAGATAATTTTTAAACTTTTTTGAGACGGAGTTTCACTGTTGTTGCCCAGGCTGGAGTGCAACGGTGCGATCTTGGCTCACTGCAACCTCAGCCTCCTGGGTTCAAATGATTCTCCTGCCTCAGCCTCCCAAGTAGCTGGGATTACAGGCATGTGTCATCACGCCCGGCTAATTTTGTATTTTTAGTAGAGATGGGGTTTCTCCATGTTGGTCAGGCTGGTCTCAAACTCCCGACCTCAGGTGATCCTCCTGCCTCAGCCTCCCAAAGTGCTGGGATTACAGGCAAGAGCCACCGTGCCCAGCTACAAACTTTTTTTTTTTTTTTTTAGACATGGGGTGTTGCTATCTTGCCCCAGTTGGTATAGACTCCTGGGCTCAAGTGATCCCCCCCCTCCACCTCAACTGCCCCAAATACTGGGATTACAGGTGTGAGTTCTGCTGCTACCTGCCAATGGACAGAGTGAACATTCTTTCTGGAGCGCCAGTGTGGCCATGTGTCCCCCTCAAAGCCTCAGTATCAACTTGAAAAATAGGGCAGCATAGTGTGGGCTTTGCTGCCCACCTGACCCAGCTTCCAATCCTGGCTCCAGTTAACATACTGGCCATCTTAGGTGGGGTCTCTTCCCCTCAGTGAGCCTCAGTTTCCTCCTCTGAGAAATGAACCAATGACAGCACCTGCCTCACGAGATGCTGTTTGCTAAGTGTTCAGGACTGAGTCCTGAGGAGGAGCCAGGGAGCTGCAGGTGCCAGGGAGGTGGTGGGTCCCTGGGCTCTGGCTCAGACAGCACTGGGGGTAATGGGGCAGGGGCAGGCATCCCGCTCCATGCTCCCATCCTCACTGTCAACCAGAGCGGCTATGCGTTTACCTGTTTGACATCTTAGGGGAGCGTTTAACATTTTGTTGGAGTTAGAATTTATGCTTACAAAAAAAGCTGAAAAACCAGAGGCTGGGTAGAGAAATCATACCAGCTGCATGAGTGTGTGCAATGCTTTTGGTCTGTCCAGGCTGGGGACTCTAAAGGGGACCGATGGGTGGTCCTGGGTGGGTAACAGGCTCTCAGGGAACGAGCCGTGGTCCCTGCCTGCAGGAGGAGGAGCAGTGGCGCAGTAGGTGGCAGTGACAGTGCTGAGTGCTCCGAGCCTGTGGAAGCTGCCTGGCCTTGTTCTAAGCATCTTATAGGCATCACCTCACTTAGCCACTGTGGCAACCCTGAGGCAGGAGCTACCACTAATTCCATGTTTCAGGTGGGGGAAACTGAGGCCCAGAGAGATGAAATAACTTTCCCCAAATGATGTAATTGGTGGGGGATAGAGCCAGGACATAGGCAGTCTGGCTTGAGAGACGATGCTTTTACCCACCGTTCTGTAATTCCAGTGACAACAACTGTTAGCGATAAATGTCAATACATAATACATGAGACTAAAACACAGCAGCAGCTAACACACTTGAGCCCAGCTGTGTCTCAGGCCCTGTGCTAAGTGCTTCAAACTCTTGGTCTCAGTTCGCCCTCACAACCTTAGATGATGGATCCTTTTTTTTTTTTTTAAGATAGTCTTGCTGTCACCCAGGCTGGAGTGCAATGGCATGATTTTGGCTCACTGCAACCTCTGTCTCCTTGGTTCTAGCAATTCTCCTGCCTCAGCCTCCCGAGTAGTTGGGATTACAGGCATGTGCCACCACACCCAGCGAATTTTTGTATTTTTAGTAGAGATGGGGTTTCACCATGTTGGTCAGGCTGGTCTCGAACTTCTGACCCAACGTGATCCACCCACCTTAGCCTCCCAAAGTGCTGGGAATACAGGCATGAGCCACTGTCTCTGGCTTCTGGCTTTTTTTTTTTTTTTTGAGACAGAGTCTAGCTCTGTCACCCAGGCTGGAGTGCAGTGGCATGATCTTGGCTCACTGAAACCTCTGCCTCCCGAGTTCAAGTGATTCTCCCGCCTCAGCCTCTCGAGTATCTGGGATTACAGGCGCCCACCACCACACGTGGCTAATTTTCATAACTTGAATAGAGATGAGGTTTCACCATGTCAGCCAGGCTGGTCTCAATCTCCTGATCTAAGGTGATCCACCTGCCTCAACCTCCCAAAGGGCTGGGATTACAGGCATGAGCCACCACGCCTAGCCAACAGATCCTATTATTACCCCCATTTTATTTTATTTTTATTTTTTTATTTTCTCAACCCCTCATTTTAAAGATGAGGACATTGAGCCTCAGAGCAGCTAAGTGGCCTGGTGGAGATCACACAGTTGGGGTTGAAGGTGGAGCTGTGATGTAGACACAGACAGTCAGAGGCCGAGCCCTGAGTCACGGTGCTCACCTACATACCCTGAGGGCCCCTGGCTGCTTGGCCTTAACTCCGGACCAATCTTGCTTTCTCTCCCTGACCTGTGTCATGGGCTGGAGGGCCAATCTGTCCCTGCATGTGGCTGGAATCGTGCTCCAGTGTGTGTAGAAGCCCTGAGCAGCCACATAGCCTTGTGGCCTGTGGGGCAGAAGTGACGAGTCTTCAGGAAGTGGACACAGAGAGGGTCTAGGCTAGAGATTCCACAAAGATCCCAATCCAGCCGCTGCTCTCTACCTCTACCCCTACCCGCATCGTCCGAGCGGCCTCCTCCTGGGCTCCTCCCAGGCTCCCTCTTCCTCCTGCGTCCTTCTCCAGCCTCAACCCCAGCTGGAGACATGCTGGGAACATGTCAATCAGATCAGGACTCTCTCGGGGTTCCACCTCACCCTGGATAAGACCGAGAGCCCTCCCCACAGGGCCCCACCTCATCTGCTCCCTCTTCTCTGCCCCCAGCTCCTCCATACTCCTCCCTCTCCTTTACTCTGTCTGCTCCAGCCACGTGGAAGCTGTTCTTCAAACACACCAGAAACGCTTCCACCTAAGGCCCTTTGCCCCACAGATCTCTGCCTGGCTTCCTTCTCCCAAGCTGACTGTGACTCTCTGAGGAGGTCTCTGACTCCCGTGACTGTAGCCACCTAATACTCACAGGTAGGTGGGCCCTGGTAGATTACCTGGTGGGCCCTCAGATTACCTTTCAGGGCTGTGCCCCCAGAAGAGCATCCTGGGGACTCCTGGCACAGCCTGGGGAAGCAAAGGCACATGCTTCCTGCCTGCCCGGGAACACCTAGCTGCGTCAGCTCCATGTGGAGCTGAGCGCCTCTGATGGCCCCTAACAGCTCTGACTAATTGCTCTGGATGCCCAGAAAGCTCTTGAGTGTGTGCTGCCTCAGGAGAGGGTGAGGGCCAGGTGGCTGCCAGCCCAGGATCACTCAGCCCACTGCAGTGCCCAGGGCAGGTGCTGGCGCCTGGCAGCGTGCTTGGCAGCTGGGCTCCCATGACGAATGTCTGGGAGGAGTGCCTGTGAGGTCATCGATGGGCACAAGCTGCTACAGGCTACAGTGGCTTCCATGGCAAGGGCTGCAGCCCGGGGAAGAGTGGGTGGGGAGTTCCCTGCCTGGGCATGTCAGGACCAAACCCTCTCCTGGCAGCCTTTGAATGTTGCTTACCACCCTCCCTGTGCCCAAGAGAGTCCATCCTCCCCAGAGTAGCCCACAGTGATCTTTTCTATTTTTTTATATTTTACCATTTTTTGAGATCACTTTGTCACCCAGGCTGGAATGCAGTGATGTGATCTCGGCTCACTGCAGCCTCTACTTCTGGGGCTCAAGCAATCCTTCAACCTCAGCCTCCTGAGCAGCTGGGACAACACGTGCGTGCTACCCTACCCAGCTAATTTTTTGTAGACATGGGGGTTCTGCCGTGTTGCCCAGGCTAGTCTTGAACTCCTGGGCTCAGGTGATCTGCCTGCCTCAGTCTCACAAAGTGCTGGAATTACAGGCATGAGCCACCATGCCCAGAGCATAGTTTTAATGTTTTTTAAAAGCATTAAGTCAGATGACATGCTCAAATGCCTCCCATGGCTCCCATGTCCTTTGGAACCAAATCCCAGCATCTGACTGTGGTCAATATGCCCACAGAACCAGGCTCCTGCCACCTCGCCATGCTGACCTCCTGCCACTTTGTCCCCTGTCCCCTGCTTCAGCCCCTCTGGCCGCCTGACCATTTCTGGAGCACTGCGAATAAGTTTACCCTCAGGGTCTTGGCATCTACTGTTTCCACTGCCTGGATCTCACCCTGGCTTCCTACAACCTATCACCTCCTCCCAGAAGCCTTCCCAGAGCCCCGCTCTGTTTGCCTTTCCTCCCCAGCACTTATCACCTCCTGGCACACTCCCCAGTGGTTCCGCTGTCTGTCTTGCCCTGTCTCCAGGAGAATGACAGCTCCAGCTGCTGTACTGCAGTGTCTGGAACGATGCCTGGCATAGAGTGGGCACTGCAAAGGTCAGTGACTGGAAGAATCACAGTCCCCTCTGGCTGCCCCACCCTGTCTCCTCTTCTCACAAGCACCTCAGGTGCTCCCAGGCCACAGCAGCCTCCAGACACGGGGCAGTCAGCCTGGACTCTCACACGGCTTGCTGGCTCTGCCCCGACCTGCATCTTCCCGGCTTACTTCCTGGTAATGCCGCCTGCTGCCACATCCAGAGTTCCTCTGTCCTCCAACTCAGGCCCATGTTCTCCCATGCAGATCCAGGCCTCAGCCCCCTCAGAGACTTTGCCTCCTGTCTCGCCCCCAGCACCATATTTTGGTACACAAATTTGCCCGCATTACCCCCACTGCTTTTGAGATCTAAATTCCATAATGGAGCTGGTAGGGCCCTGAATGTTCTGGCCACTGCTGACCTCCCCAACCTCCCACTGGCTGCTCACTCTGTCTGTCAGCCTGCCTGCCTGCCCACCACCTACCTACTAGGTCTCACTCTGTCACCCAGGATGGAGTGATCAATTGATCAACAGGGTATCAATCTGTTACCCAGGATGGAGAGCAGGGGTGAAATCACAGCTTACTGCAGTCTTGAACTCCCAGGCTCAAGCAATCCACTCACCTCAGCCACTCGAGTAGTTGGGACTGCAGGAGCCTACTGCTACACCCAGTTAATTAAAAAAATGTTTTGGCCAGGTGTGGTGGCTCATGCCTGTAATCCGAACAGGGAGGCTGAGGTGGGCGGGTCACCTGAGATCAGGAGTTCAAGATCAGCCTGGCCAACATGGTGAAACCATGACTCTACTAAAAATACAAAAAATTGGCCGGGCGTGGTGGTGGGCACCTGTAATCCCAGATACTCAGGAGGCCGAGGCAGGAGAATTGCTTGAACCCAGGAGGCAGAGGTTGCAGTGAGCTGAGATCATGTCATTGCACTCCAGCCTGGGTGATAACAGTGAAACTCCATCTCAAAAACAACAACAAAAAAAATTGGGGGATGGTTGTAGGGGGTAGAGATGGGGTTTTACTATGTTGCCCAGGATGGTCTTGAACTTCTGGCCTCAAGTGATGCTCCTACCTTGGCCTCCCAAAGTGCTGGGATTACAGGCATGAGCCATTGTGCCCAACCATAATTTCTATACTTGAGCCAAGAGGCCTGTGTTCAGTGGCCTGACAATACCACCTTTCTCCCCACCACAGGACTTTGCACATGCAACTCTAATTCACAGACATACTTTCTCCATACCTCACCTTTCCCTTCTGTTTTTTTTAATGGTAAAGAGTCATATATACATTCATCTGAATGAAAAATTCAACAGCCTTAAAAAAAAAAAAAATGTGTGTGTGTGTATATGTATATACAGTTGTGTATATATATATTGAGGTTCACAACATATATCAAGGCCCTGAGTGTGTGTGTCTACATATGTTGCATATAAACACACAATTTAAAAAACAGTTAGAGCAAACACCCATATAGTTGCATCCCAGATAAATGTGCCTCCGGCCCCACTGAACCCCCTCTTCCTTCACCTGCTCCCTCCTCCCTGTCCCCATCATCCATGGCAGACATGACCCGAGTTCAGGAACATTATCTCTGGCCCTAGGCAAGATTAGACACCTCCGCTGGCCCTGCACCCCACCCGCCCCCAGACCCTACAGGTTTCTGGAGACCATCCCCCCGGCCTAATTCCTTCATGACTTTTGGCGTTATTCACTTGCTGTTTTCCATGGGCCTCTGTCAGTGCCAGGACGGTCTCTGCCTGTTCCAGCGCCCTGCAGAGGGCCGGTCGCACAGCAGGAACTCGCTACTTGAATAAATACCAAGTTCTATGCCACAGATCGCTGTGGAGGTAGAGACAGGAAAGTCACTGAGTGTTTGTGCTGGGCCTGTTGAAACAAAGCCACCTGCCTTCCAGGAGCTGAGGCTGGGTGGCAGGCTGTCATTCCAGTGCAGAGGCATGAGGTGACAGCGGCACACGAGGGAGGCTGCTGGGCCGCCCAGTACACAGCCAGTGTGGCCACCATGGGAGGCACAGGCATGTGTGGCCCCTTGAACCTAGGTCTGGCCCCAAGCAATTGGCTCCCGTGACCATTTGGGGAACTTGTGCCTACCGAAATGGGAAGACTGTGGGAGGCCAATGGAGTGAGAGGGGGGTGAGACTTGACGGTGGGGATCGCCACATACTCTGTCTGGACTGCTTTTCCCTCCTGACTCCCCTGGCTAGCTCAGACTTTCTCCAGGAAAGCCCCTGCCATAACTGGGTTGGCCCCTCCCACTAGGTTCCCCCCACCCCCTGCCCTGCTTCTGGGATCCCATGTTCCCTGTATTCCTCCATCACGGGCCGAACCGCTCTGCCTGGGCCCCTCCATCCCACCCTGGTCCCTCTACCTGTGCCCCCTCATCTTACCCTGACCCCTCTTCCTGGGTCCCTTGTATCCCATCCCTACCCCTCAGCCTAGGCTCCCCCTCTGACCCTGCTTCCTCTGCCTGGGTCTCCCCCATCCGGTCAGGTCCCTGACCCCTCTGGGCTGTCTCTGGGAATGCATCTGTCAGGCAGGACTGGGGTTCCCTCAGTCACCACTGTGTTGCCAGCACTGCCTGTTACAGGGCTTGGACCAGAGGAGATATTCTGACTTCGTGAATCTGAGGCAGGGCCTCATTTTTGTGTGTTTTTCAAATACCCCTTCATACCCCATGATTCTGACAGGCAGTCCTGAAGTCCAAGCACTGTTTTTTTTTTTTTTTGAGATGGAGTCTCCCTCTGTCACCCAGAATAAATGCAGTGGCACAATCTCAGCTCACTGCAACCTCCACCTCCCAGGTTCAAGTGATTCTCCTGCCTCAGCCTCCCAAGTAGCTGGGATTAGAGACACACACCACCATACCCGGCTAATTTTTTGTATTTTTAGTAGAGGCAAGGTTTCACCATGTTAGCCAGGATGGTCTCGATCTCCTGACCTCATGATTCGCCCACCATGGCCTCCCAAGGTGCTGAGATTATAGGCTTGGGCCACCATGCCCGGCCATGTCCAAGCACTGTTCTAAGGACACATTCAATTTTCACCACATCCCTATGAGGTAGGTAAGTGATTTATCCCTAGTTTCACAGATGAGGAAAATGAGGCCCAGAGAGGTTCAGTCACTTGCCCAGGGGGCACACAGCCAAGAGCCAGGGGAGGGACTGAATGTAGGTGGGCTGACATTGAAGGTCACATTTTTATCCACATGGATTTTTTTTTTTTTTTTTAGATGGAGTCTTGCTCTGTTGCCAAGGCTGGAGTGCAGTGGTGCTTCACTGTAACCTACGCCTGCTGGGCTCAAGAGATTCTTCCGCCTCAGCCTCTGGAATAGCTGGGACCACAGGCATGCACCACCGCACCCAGCTAATTTTTGTATTTTCAGTAGAGATGGGGTTTCACCATGTTGGTCAAGCTGGTCTCCAACTCTAGCCTCAACTGATCCACCTGCCTTGGCCTCCCAGAGTGCTGGGATTACAGGCATGAGCCACCACACCTGGCCTGGATATGTTTTTTTAAATCAACTCATTTTATTTTCCTTAACTTGTCCAAGGTGGTATCATAAAATCAGGGGGTGAGCTGCAAACACTTTTTCCTAATACTCGTTAAAGGAAGCACATATCCATTTAAAATACAACATTTTCCTCTCCACACCACCCAAATCACCTCAAGCACCCCATTTTGGGAAATGCTGCGCCACACTAAAGGCTGGTTGCCTAGGAGAAAACTTCAGGAAGCAGCTTTAATGAGTAGATAAGAATGATTTGCAATTAGCATCAATTGTCTGTATGCAAATTAAAGCTCCCAACCACAGGGTCCTCTTTTGCAATGGGTTCCTCTCCCATTTCGTTCCCTTCATTTCTGGGTTCAGCAGATCCTTTCCTTAGACACAGGGTAATTTCATGCCTACCTGCCCATCTCAGCCACAGTCTACTCCAGGACTGGCCGTCTTTATGTTTCAGATTTCAAATCCTCAGTCGTTGGGGTTCACTAACATGGGTGGTGGTCCCGTGCCCGGGACGGGGGCTCCTACAACCAAGACCTGAGACCCCATTGTAGACTCTCTTGGCTCCATGTCCCTCTCAGTGGCACAGTTTTATTTTGTTTTGTTTTTGAGACAGAGTCTCGCTCTGTCGCCCAAGCTGGAGTGCAGCGGCGCGATACCCGTGCCTCCTGGGTTCAAGGGATTCTCCTGCCTCAACCTCCCAAGTAGCTGGGATTACAGGCATGTGCCACCACACCTGGCTAACTGTTGTATTTTTAGTAGAAATGGGGTTTTGCCATGTTGGCCAGGCTGGTCTTGAACTCCTGACCTCGGGTGATCCTCCCACCTTGGCCTCCCAAAGTGCTGGGATCATAGGCGTGAGCCTATGCCTGGTCCGGGTGTCTCAGTGATAATCTGATTCTTATCTGTTTCCCTCACTTGATGGTGGGCAGTGGGGAGGCCTGGGGGCCTGATCCAAATGTGCTCATGATTTCTCTCAGCCCCAAGCACAGCGTCTGGGACAGAGCAAGTCCCCAAGAAATACTTACGAATGGAATGAATGAATAAATAAATGAATGAAAGAGTCATTCAAAAGAGTCCAGGCAGGGTGCGGTGGCTCACACCAGTAATCCCAGCACTTTGGAAGGCTGAGGTGGGCAGATCATGAGATCAGAAGTTTGAAACCAGCCTGACCAACATGGTGAAATCCTATCTCTACTAAAAATACAAAAAGTAGCTGGGCATTGTGGCACTGGCCTGTAATCCCAGATACTCAGAAGGCTGAGGCAGGAGAATTGCTTGGGAGGCAGAGGTTGCAGTGAGCCAAGACTGCACCACTGCACTCCAGCCTGGGTGACCCTGTCTCAAAAAAAAAAAAAAAAAAAAAAAAAAAAGAGCCCAGGTGTTCAAGATTAAGTGGTACTTGTCACCAGGTGTGGTAGCTCATGCCTGTAATCCCAACCCTTTGAGAGGTCAAGGAGGGAGGATCACTTGAGCCCAGGAGTTCCAGACTAGTTGGGCATGGGGGCATGCACCTGGAGTCTCAGCTACTTGTGGGGCTCAGGTGGGAGGAACACTTGAAACCAGGAGTTCGAGGCTTCAGTGAGCTCTGATTGTACCACTGCACCCAGCCTGGGTGACAGAACAGGACCCTGTTTCTAAAAAACAAACAGTCACTTGTCTAGGGAGACGAACCGAGAGATCTGAAACACTTAGACATTCTCTCTCTGTCTCTCTGCCTCCTCTCTTCCTTCAGCCCTTCTCCTGGGCTCTCTGACTCAAGGAGACACCTGGATCATGGTGTGCCCGGGTGTGACACTACAGTCACTCTCAAACACAGCATTTTTCAACTCTGTCAGAGAACACTGTAAGCCATGAAATCATTTGGGGATTGATCGGCATTAAACATTTTTAGATAGAGGGGACGGAATCAAAGTGTATAGGTTAAGTATTATTCTGGAAAGCACTGCTTCACTTTTTTTTTAACATCGATATTTCTGTATAGATGGACACAATTCTATTGTGGACTGTGTTTGGAAGTCTGAGGTGGCTGCCTGAGTGTGGGTGTCCTGTGTGGAGAGAGGCTGGGCTTTGAGGACTGGCAAAGGCTTTAGGGAGCCTCGAGAGGAAGATCCCTGTGCCAATGAGGCTCTGAGCCCTAATGGGTATTGGTATCCTGGACTCAGGTTGGGCCACCCCAGGAATGGTCAGGAAGGGACATGGGGCTGTGGCCTCAGGGGCTGGCACTAGGGACCACAGCACAGGAATCTCCTGCCTGGGGCCACAGAACCCTAAGGGAGTCTAAGGATGGGGCTGAGCTGTGTGTGTGTGCAGAATAGTTCTCCCATCTCTGTGCCTTTTTCTGGAAGGCAGCTCATGGCCTCCATCGGAACCTCAGTGTGGGTGTGGTTGGGACTCCAGGCTGCCGGCTGGCCAATGCCTGCTCTTTCTCTCACTCCCCTATCTGCCTCTCTACCAGTGGCTCTCAAAGTGTGGTCCTGGGACCAGCAACACCTGCATCTACTGGGAACTTAATGCATATTCTCAGTCAGGTGTGGTGGCTCACGCCTGTAATCCCAGCCCTTTGGGAGGCTGAGGTTGGCAGATCCCTTAAGGTTAGGAGTTTGAGACAAGCCTGGCCAACATGGTGAAACCCTGGCTCTACTAATACAAAAATTAGCTGGGCATGGTGGTGGGCACCTGAAGTCCCAGCTACTCAGGAGGCCAAGGCAGGAGAATCATTTAAACCTGGGAGGCAGAGACTGCAGTGAGCCAAGATCGTGCCATTGCAGTCCAGCCTGGGTGACAGAGCAAGACTCCCTCTTAAAAACAATAACAACACCACAAGGCCTATTTCTCAGGTCCCCGGACCTACTGAGTCAGAAACTCTGGGTGGGGCCCAGCAGCTGGGCTGCATAAGCCTTCGCGGGCTTCTTTGGGGATCACTGCCCTATACTATAGAGCCTGGAAGGCCAGACCATGACCTTCCAGACCTCCTTGTATCTGGGATGGCCTAGTGATGCCAGCTGCTGAAGGGGATTCTGGGAAAGTGCTTTCTCCATAGGAAGGGAAAGGGCAAGGGAAAGGTGCTTGGAGGCTGCCACCTTTCCTTCTGTTCTCTGCCCCCAACTGCCACCCACCAGGCACCACAGCTCCATCTCAAGGCCAGGGAGCATGGTAATGACGCTGAGCAGGGAGACACAGAGCATCCATCCTTGAGGCTCTCCATGAGCCGCAGCACTAGCCCGGCTCTGCCCTCTCCGACCTCATGTCAGGGGACTGTTACACCTCTATTTGTTTAAGCCGCAGTGGGTCAGGTTTCCTATGGCCTCCAGCCAAATGCACCCTAAAAGATACAGTCTGTAACCCCTAAGAAAGCATAAAAACTTTTGGTCTCAGAAGAGAGCAAAGAAAAATGAGGCAGAAGGTCAGAGAGAACCAGGGACAGATGAAGACAGAGATACATAAGGCCAGGGGTTTCTTTCCCTCCACCTGGGTGGTGTCCCTGAAGGCTGATGGACAGGCAAGAAAGCAGCCGTCTATGAGCCACCCCAGTTCTGTCAGCAAACCAGTGACCAGGCGCATGCATCCGTGAGTTTGTTTCTGGGAGGAGAACCTCACCGTCAGGACTGTAGAACTAGAACTATCGGAAGTGGAAGGTGGTCAGAACCTGGAGGAGGTGCAATAACTTACCTGGGCTGCCTTGGCGGGTCTCGGCTGCCCCCAGCCAGGCCCGTGGGGGTGCTGGAGCCGGAGGAGTACAGCTTCGGTCGGTAGCCCTTGCTTTGGCCAGCAATTGCAGGGGCAGGGGAGACCTCCCGCCGCCTGTCTGTGTGGTGGGATCTCCCGGCAGCCTCGAGACCCCCACCACAAAGACCCATACTTCCAGGGGGCTTGTGTGGCTTGGCAGGCCGTGGTGCCTTGGCCAGGGACATGCAGCTGGGGCTGGAGGTATAGAGGGTGGTGTCGATGCCACTGTCGCTGGAGCCGCCCTTGGAGAGGGGGTCTTGCTCTGGCTCCAGGGGGTCCAGGGGGTCGAACCAGCGGTCGTCGCTGTGGCTGCTGGATGCGTTGCTGGAGAGGGTGTTGCTGCTGGAATGACTCGAGTACTGAGGTTCTCCCTGAGGGGCAAGAGAAGTGTGTCATTCCCAGACTCCAGGGCAGGGGTGCATCTTCCCTCTCTGGGTCCTCCCTCTGCTTGGGCCTGAACCCTAGGACCAGACAGCTTCAAATCCTGGCTGCTCATCTACTGGCCGTGTTACCTTGGGCAAGTGATTTAACTTCCCTTAGCCTCAGTTTCCACATCTGTAAAATGAAGGGTAATAGTAAGCCTGCCTTGTGGGGCTCCTCGCAGGAACCAATGACATCATGCATATAACAGGCTTCCTACATCTCAGACTCAGCCAATCTAAGACTCAACTCGGCACCCTCCCTCCCACACCACCTTCCCTGTCTCAATGATGCCGGCCATGCTTTCAGCTGCCCCTGCCGAGAGCCGTGGACCTACCTTGACCCCGTTTTTGCTCTCACTCACGTCCAGCCCAACAGCAAATCCCATTGCCAGCATCCTCAAAACGGATCTGGGACCTGTCACTTCCTGTTCCACGGCTCTGCCGGGTCCTGTCCATGCCTGTCCTGTCCACCACCACCTCCCCTGGGCCACAGCAGCAGCCTCCTCCCTGGTCTCTCTGCTCCCTCATCCCCGTTTATTCCCCACGAGTAGCTAGGAGGCTGGGAACACCTGAGTTACATTATGGCCCCCACCTGTGGCTCCATCTTACTCCAGGCACAAGTGAGAGTTCCCAGCACCACCCACAGATGATTTTAGTGCCATGTTCTGGCCTCCAACTTCATCTCCCCTCCCTCCTGATCACACTGCTGCGGCCACATTGGCCCCCTTGCTGTTCTCTGAACACGCCGGGCACTCCCCCTCTGGGCCTCTGTGCCTGCTGCTCCCTCTGCCTGCAATGCTCTTCCCTGAGAGATCTTCATGGGCCGCCCCTTCCTTCACTCAGGGTTTCAGCTCAAAGGTCACCCCTTCAAAGGCCCTCTCTGACCATGTCGTCCTAAAGCTGCAGTGCTTGTCACTTTCCCCTCGAACTGTGCTTTTTCTTTTCCTTTCTTTAACTTTTGAGATGGAGTCTTGCGCTGGCTGGAGTGAAGTGGATCTCGGCTTACTGCAGCCACTGCCTTCTGGGTTCAAGCAATTCTCGTACCTCAGCCTTCCAAGAGGCTGGGATTACAGGTGCCCACCGCCCGGCTAGGTTTTGTATTTTTAGTACAGATGGGGTTCTACTATGTTGCCCAGGCTGGTCTCAAACTCCTGACTGCAGGTGATCCATCTGCCTTGGCCTCCCAAAGTGCTGGGATTACAGGCGTGAGCCACCGTGCCCGGCCCATGCTTTTTCTTATACAACAGATCTGTTTATCTGCTTACTGCTTGCTGCCCCCAATGGGAAGTCACCTTCCTGAGGACAGGGCTGGTCTGTCTTCTTCATTACCATGGTCCTAATGTCTGGCATGTTGTAAGCACTTGTCAAACACCTGCTGAATGAATGGATGCACCTGCAAACCATCTCCTCCTCCAGGACACACAGGAATACATTTCACAGCCTTCCTGGGTCACATAAGACTACATTTCCCAGCCTCCCTTGCAGTTAGGTGTGGCCACATGATAGAATGGAAGTGATCATGCCATCTCCAGGCCTGGACTGAAAAATACCTACCATGTGATCTTTTTTCCCACTCACCTCCACTGCTGGAAAGATGCAGGAACCCAACAGAGGGCTTGGAAGCTCTGAGGGACAGCAGAGCCATGAGAGGGAGGGAGCCTGGGCTCTGAATCACCATGTCGATTGTGGGTAGATGCTCACTGAATACCTGCACTGCGCTGTTATAGGAAAGGGAAATTCACTTCCACTGTATGAGGTCATTGAGATTCCGGGCTGTTTGTTACAGCAGCTGATTTACATGACTGATAGAACATTGAGGAAACTGTGGCTTGAGGAAGGAAAGGGATTTGCCCAAGATGTCCTGGCTGATGAGGGCTGGAGCCAGAATGTGAACCTGGTTGGTTCCAACTCCAAACCAAGTATTCAACCCCTCTGGAGTGGAAGGTGGCAGAGATAGAGGATGTGCTCAAGTGTGAAGTCAGAGGCCACACCCAGGCCGGCCTGGTTCCCTGGTGGGGCAGGGCAGGGCCCAGACTCACTTTGGAATGCCTGTTGGGGGAATCTTTGCCTGCTGCATCCTGCCTCGATGCGTGCTTGTTCCCACTGCTTCCGGCTATGGCTGAGAGCCTGGCCTGGGCGGGCACATGCCACAAAGGCTCTGTAGGAAAACAGGAGACACACCAGTGGTTAGGAGTGACTCAGGCCAGGGCCTGAAGAATCCAGCCCCTCTGCCAGCCCGTCTGCTCACCAGGGCATGACCCCAACAACTTACTCCTTGGAGTGTAGCACTCAGTAACAGAGAATACATGCTCAGCACTCACTATGTGCCAGAACTGTGGTGAGAGCCTCGCTGAGGCTGTACAATAATCCCATTTCCCTCCCTCCCTGTCTTCCAGGCTAAAGTGCAACGGCATGACCATAGCTCACTGTAACCTCGAACTCCTGGGCCGAAGCCATCCTCCCACCTCATCCTCCCAAGCAGCTAGGAGTACAGGCGTGCATCGCCATGCCTGGCTATTTTCCTTTTTTTTTTTGAGGTCTTGCTATGGCATCCAGGGTGGTCTTGAACTCCTGGCCTCAAGTCATCCTCCTGCCTTTCAGTCTCCCAAAGTGCTAAATGACAGGAGTGAGCCACCATGCCTGGCCTCCTTTACCCATTTTTCTATGAGATTGACTGTCTTTTATCTCATTGGTTGGTAGAGTTCTTTACATATGCAAGGTAGCAATTCTTTGTTGGTTATATTTACATAATTTTTTTCAAGAACAGAAATGGAATCTAATAAACATTGTCCTACAACTTGATTTTTCACTTT
This sequence comes from Saguinus oedipus, assembly GCA_031835075.1. Lineage (NCBI taxonomy): Eukaryota > Metazoa > Chordata > Mammalia > Primates > Cebidae > Saguinus > Saguinus oedipus. Next base: position 41,080,540 of record CM063187.1, on the reverse strand, counting down.
GTAATACATTTATGCTTTTCTCTTTATATCTTCACATAATTGAATATGATGTTACCTTTTTAAATAGCTACATAATAGTATTGCACCAAGTAAATGTGTATCAATGACCTGCCAGCTTCCTACTGATGGATATTTGTGGTTAGGTGAGTTTCTCTGGTAGCATGTTTTAATTCTGTGTGTGTGTGTGTGTGTGTGTGTGTGTGTGTGTGTGTGTGTGTGTATGTGTGTGTATCTTCAACAATCTTGCAATGGCCTTTCTTCCACGAGACTTTCAGCATGTGGAATTTTGTGTGGGGCAGAGAGTTCTACTGGTGGAATTGCTGGTTCAAAAGTGAAGTAGGTTTAAGAGCAGTGGCTGTTGTGGGTGTCAACTGGTCTAAACCCCAAGACTAGTCAGTGTGCCTGAACCGAGTATCTTGTTGACCTTGAAAAATATTGGCTAGGCATGGTGGCTCTTGCCTGTAATCTTAGCACTTTGGGAGGCCAACGTGGGCAGATTACATGGTCAGAAGTTTGAGACCAGCCTGGCCAATATGGTGAAACCCCATCTCTATTGAAAATAGAAAAATTAGCCGGGCATGGTGGCACATGCCTCTAGTCCCAGCCACCTGAGAGGCTGAGGCAGAGAAGCCCTTGAACCCGGAGGCAGAGGTTGCAGTAAGCCGAGATTTCACCACTGCACTCCAGCCTGAGCAACAAAGTGAGACTCCCTCTCAAAAAAAAAAAAAAAAAAAATTGACCAACCCCAATGAAGGGCACTTAGATAAGATCTATGGAAATTACAAGTGCACTAATTGAGGAGCTGAACACCCTGAAGCTGGCTTTGTATCACAATGGCATTCAAGATAATTATCACAATGATAATTCCTATTAAGCACATGTTCTGTACCCAGTGCTGCTGTAGTGCTCTGCATACATCACCGTGCTGTATCCTCCCAGTACCACTGAGAAGTGGGCATCAGGGCCATCTCTAACAGATGTGGAACAAGACTCGGAGAGGTTAAGCAGCTGGTCCAAGATCACACAGTGGGAAAGGCCCAGGCAGGACGCAGGGCTCAGGCCGGCCTGGTTTAGCGCTTGTGCTCTCAAGCCCTATCCCTCCCCCGGTTTCACCAACGATGGCAATGCCAGCAGTAGTGGAGAGTGAGTGCCTGAGAGATGGGAGGCCTTGTTCTCCTAATGATGGGTCGTGGGCTTGGCAAGCATGGTCTCACTGGACCCCTCCAAACTGTCCTGGAAAGAGAGACACCTAGGATGTCCACTACAGGAGAGGGACCTGAGGCTGAGGAGGAGGAAGTCACTGCTGAGGCCACACGCCAAGCACACGGCCAACTCAGAACTACCCACCAGGCCTGTGGGACCCTGAGATTGCAACCACACCACCACCTCCGGTGCAAGCCCAGGGTAGCCTCGGGCCCACGCTCCTGCTGGGGAGGGTGGCCTGGGTGACCAGGCAGGGCACTCAGGGCCACTGCAGAAATGGTCTGGCTGGATGTGATCTAGTCTCAGTTGAGGGTGTCACTGCCTGCGTGGCTTTCACTCGGGAACCCTGGATGCAAAGCAGGGAGACTGGCCTCCTTGTCCACCTGCTCTGCCTCCATCAATGGTTTTCCTCTTTGGGGCATCCTTATATGCTCAGAAGGTGCTGGTTCTCCAGGAGGCAGGCAGTTACTCTGGGAAACCACATTTCTACAGAGCAAAGCCCATGGCAGTTACATCCAGCCTCAAAAACTACCAACGACAGACAACTCCCATGCTCTGCCTGACTTGAGACTGGAACTCGGTTGCCCTATCACACTTCCACTTGGGTATCTATCGGGCACCTCCCACCGAACACAGCCAAGGCCAAGGCCAAGGGCTGTACCTTCCCCCAAACCTGTATCTCCCAGGGTCTTCCCGCTCAGTTCATGGCTTCTCCTTTGAGCTGCTGAGGCCAAAACCCCTGTGGCATCCTTGACTTCTCTCATGCACACAACTAGGCATCATTAGGAAATTCAGTTAACGCTGCCTTTAAAATACTATATCCAGGGTGGGTGCAGTGGCTCACATCTGTAATCCCAGCACTTTGGGAGACTGAGGTGGGAAGAATATGTCAGGTCAGGAGTTCAAGACCAGCCTGACCAACATGGAGAAACCCTGTCTCTACTAAAAATACAAAATTAGCCAGGCATGGTGGCACATGCCTGTAATCCCAGCTACTCAGGAGGCTGAGGGAGGAGAATTGCTTGAACCCAGGAGGTGGAGGCTGCAGTGAGCCGAGATCTCGCCATTGCACTCCAGCCTGGGCAACAAGAGCAAAACTCTGTCTCAAAAAAAGAAATAAAATAAAATAAAATGCTATATCCAGAACCGCGCATCTCTCCCTTCTTCTGTTCCTACCTGGTCCTGCTCCCACCCCACCTAATGGTAATCTGTAGCAAGGGGGGCCCTAGGAACACCCAAGTCAGATCCCATCCCTCCTCTGTGCAGAAGACTGAGGCCTGTGGCTCCTGCCCGACTCTGAGTACAGGACAAAGGCCTCCCTGCGGCCCACAAGGCCCCACAAACTCTGCCCGTCCCCTCCCTGACGTCAATTCCCACCATATGGGCCTTGTCACCACCACCTCAGGGTCACCAACTAGCTGTTCTCTTTCCCTGGAATGTTTTCATCTCTGCTGACTTCTTTGCATTATTCCAGCCTCACTTGAAATGTGATTTGCTCAGAGATGGCCCCCAAATCCTGTCAATCTCTTTCTGCACACTTTGACAGTTTCCACTTTTTTTTTTTTTTTTTTTTTTTGAGACAGAGTCTTGCTTTGATGCCTAGGATGTAGTGTAGTAGCACAATCTCAGCTCACCGCAACCTCCACCTCCTGGGTTCAAGCAATTCTCTGCCTCAGCCTCCTGAGTAGCCGGGATTATAAGCACGCACCACCACACCTGGCTGATTTTTGTATTTTCAGTAGAGACGGGGTTTCACCATGTTGGCCAGGATGGTCTTGAACTCCTGACTTCAAGTGATCTGCCCGCCTCGGCCTCCCAAAGTGCTGGGATTACAGATGTGAGCCACCATGCTCGGCCTAGTTTCCACTTTATACTTAGCATTACTGGTTAATATTTTATCATGATTGTGCCCCTGTTACGGTCCAATTCTCCCCCCGGACTGCCAGCTCCAAGAAGGCAGAAAACGTGCCTGCCTGGCTCACCCTGTATCTCTCGCGACCAGCCTGGTGGCATCATCAGCTGAATGCATGCACAGGTGAAAGGCCAGCTTCCTCCCCATCCTGGCTGTTCTGAAGTTCTCCTGCCCCAGCTCTCCCTCAGCTGGCCCTGATCTTGGCCTGGGCCCTCCCCTGTTCTCTGGATCAGCCCTCAGTGACCTGCTGGCCCTCCTACCCCAACCTCAACATGCTGGGCAGGGGACAGTGTGAGAGACTTGCTAAAACCCCAGCCAGGCATGGTCTTAGGGCAGCTGGTGACCCTGGAGGCACATTACCAACCTGGGTGCTCTGAGGCCTGGGAAACCCATTCTAGGGATGAGGGGTTGTGGGTGGAGCTTCCGGAGGGGTTCTGGGACATGCAGGCCTCCGTTCATATCCCGTGATGCCGCTCATCAGCAGTGACCTGGGACAAGTGACAACCTTTCTGTGCCTCATCGTCCTCCTCTAACTGCAGCAGTCGCAGTGCCCACTGTCGCATTCCTGAGATGACTCAATACGAAGGCATGTGTAGTGCCGCACACTTGACAATCCACTAAACTGTGCTGCTGTTACAAGGATGGTTCGCTCCATCAGGGCTGGGCAAACCCCTACATTTGCTGTGAAGCCTGATCCTTTCCATCTTTAGTGAAGTTTTTTTTTTTTTTTTTTTTTGAGACAAGGTCTTGCTCTGTCACCCAGGCTGGAGTGTAATGTTATGATCACGGCTCACAGCAGCCTCAAACTCCTGGGCTCAAGTGATCCTCCCACCTCAGCCTCTTGAGCAGCTGGGACCATAGGTATGCACTACCATGCCTAGCTATATTTTTAATTCTTTGTAGAAGCAGATGTGGTTGCCCAGGATGGTTTTGAACTCCTAACCTCAAGGAATCCTCCCACCTCAGCCTCCCAAAGTGCTAGGATTATAGGTGTGAGCCACCATGCCTGGCGTTTTTTCTGGGTCTTGAATACATTCTAGAATTCATGATAATTTTTTTTTAGATGGTGTCCCACTATGTCTCCCAGACTGGAATGCAATGGCACAATCTCAGCTCACTGCAACCTCCACCTCCTGGGTTCAAGCGATTCTCCTGCCTCAGCCTCCTGAGTAGCTGGGATTACAGGCATGCACCACCACACCTGGTTAATTTTTGTATTTTTGGTAGAGATGGGGTTTTATCGCGTTGGTCAGGCTTGTCTTGAGCTCCTGACCTCAAGTGATCCACCTGCCTCAACCTCCCAAAGTCCTGGGATTATAGGTGGGAGTCACTGCGCCTGGCCTCATGATGATTTCTAAACAGATTCCCCTGATCTGTGTGCGTGCGTGAGTGCGTGTGCGTGTGTGTGTGTGTGCATGTGTGTGTGTGTGTGTGTGTGTGTGGCGACAGCAATTTAGGAGTCAACTATAACAATATCCCAAGGAAGTGGGAGGGGAGCCAAGCTCCAGGGAGCAGAAGAGGGAAGGGAAGGGTAACAGTGAGTTTCTTACTTGGGGCCCATGGTATATGTGGGAAAAATTTCCTCCCCATTTTATACTTTCGTGTAATGAAATAGTCAAGCAACACTTCTCTCTTCTTCTGAATTTGGTGAAAAGGAAAAAAAGAGATCCAAATCTGTCTTGGAGCAAAGATGACAGAACTGCAGGCAGTGATTGGCATGATCGAGTATGCCGAGGACAGGAGCAAACCATGGCAGGCCCTGGAGGCAGCAGAGAGACGGAGGCCCCCGAAGTCCCACCTGCTTCCCTGAAGTCGAACCACTGTCCCTGGTTTAAGAGAATCATGGGCTGAGAGGCTGAGGAATTCTCCAGGCTTGGGGCATGCAGCCTCTTCTGTACCCTAGAGCACCTGGGGGAGCTGGTGTGCTGATGGGGTAACCTTTCCCAGCTGCCTGGAAATTCTCAAACACTCCCTAAGAGAACATCCTCTCCCACTCTGAAGTCACTGCTTTCTTTCTTTTTTTTTGAGACAGAGTCTCGCTCTGTCACCCAGGCTGGTGTGCAGTGGCATGATCTTGGGTCACTGCAACCTCTGCCTTCCCGGTTCAAGCAATTCTCCTGCCTCAGCCTCCCAAGTAACTGGGATTACAGGCGCCCGCCACCATACTCTGCTAATTTTTATATTTTTAGTAGAGATGGGGTTTCACCATGTTGGTCAGGCTGGTCTCAAGCTCCTGATCTTGTGATCTCCCTGCCTCTGCCTCCCCAAGTGCTGGGATTACAGGCGTGAGCTGCCGCGCCTGGCTGACGTCACTGCTTTCTAACACTAATCATTTGTTTGCTTCCTTGTGAATCCAACCTGCCCATTCATCTGCTGGTTCTCAGCCTTCAAAAGGGCTACAAGTTTGTTCTATAAAATTATGTTTAAAATATTTATCTGAGATGTCCACGACATGATTAATAATGAGGAAGAAACATATGAGAAGATGCTCAATCTCAACAGTCTTCAGAAAAATTCCAATTACAAACACAGTGTCGGCCAGGTGTGGTGGCTGGCGCCTCTAATCTCAGCATTCTGGGAGGCCGAGTTAGGAGGATCACTTGAGCCCAGGAGTTCGAGACCAACCTGGGCAACATAGTAAGACCTTGAATCTATAAAAAAATGTTTTTAAAAATAATAAAATAAAACCACAATGTGATACCACCACATGCACACCAGAATGAATGAAACACAGAGGTTGGTGAGAGTATGGAGCAACTAGAACCCTCATATAGTTGCTGGTCAGACTATATGATGCTTTGTCATATTGGGAAACAGTTTGGCCCCTTTCTATAAAGTTAAACATATTGGCCCAGTGCGGTGGCTCACACCTGTAATCTCAACACTTTGGGAGGCCAAGGATGGCAGATCACTTGAGGTCAGGAGTTCAAGATCAGCCTGGGAAACATGTTGAAACTCCATCTCTACTAAAAATACAAAATTAGCTGGGCATGGTGGCTCATGTCTGTGTTCCCAGCTACTTGGGAGGCTGAGGCAGGGAAAATCGCTTGAGTCTGGGAGGCGGAGATTGCAGTGAGCCGAGATCATGCCACTGCACTCCAGCCTGGGTGACAGAGAAAGACTCTGTCTCAAAAAATAGATAAAATAAAATAAAATAATATGACCTAGCAATTTCACTCCTAGGTGTATACCTTACAGAAATGTAAGCATATGCTCATCAAAAGACAAGCCCAAGAATGTTCCTAGCAATACTGCTCTAAGAAGCCCAAACTGCAATCAACCCAAACGTCTATCAACACCAGGATGTGGCAATAAACTGTGGCTCATTCAGACAATGGGGGATACCACTCAGATACTGTGATACCATGTACAATCAGGTGGCTGGCTGTCAGAAATGTAACGCTGAGTGACAGAAGCCAGACACACATACACAAAATAGACACAGTGTGATTCTGTATTCTTTTTTTTTTTTGGGACGGAGTTTCACTCTTGTTACCCAGGCTGGAGTGCAATGGCGCGAACTCGGCTCACCGCAACCTCCGCCTCCTGGGTTCAGGCAATTCTCCTGCCTCAGCCTCCTGAGTAGCTGGGATTACAGGCACGCGCCACCATGCCCAGCTAATTTTTTGTATTTTTAGTAGAGACGGGGGTTTCACCATGTTGACCAGGATGGTCTCAATCTCTTGACCTCATGATCCACCCGCCTTGGCCTCCCAAAGTGCTGGGATTACAGGTGTGAATCACTGCACCTGGTCAGGTGGGCTCTTAACACGTGCTGTATGTCCATAAAAGGTGAAAACAACATAGAAGGGTTTATGTGATGAAAAGCCACAGGATGCAGTCATCAGTTCTGCTCCTGAAAGCACCACATGCTTATTCCTTTTCAGCTACCTTCCCTGGTGGCTCCCAGCTCCATGTCACACAGCTGCATGCCTGCTCCGGCCTTATCAGCGGGAGCAGACGCCACCTGCCAATGCCCTGTCTGGATGGATAAGGATCTCGCTTGCTGGTTCCGCTGCTCTCCTGGGTGCCCTCTCTAGTCTTACACGTGGCGCTTACAGTTTTCTTTTGTGTTTTATCCGTCACTGACAGGAGGTGGAGTGTTGCCTGTCAAGCTCTAAGTAAGAGGTCCTGAGGAGTGAGGCAGGTGGGTGGGCACGGCGGCTGCTGGGGGCCCTACCTGGCTTCTGGCGTTCCATGGTACTCTCCTGGCTGGTCAGGCCTCCGGAAGAAGAGTCACCGCTGGACGTCCCATCATGGCTGAAGTGGGGATCAAGAGACAGCAGGGGGTGTGGGGCAGCCACGTACCTGCAGGGGACGAGAGGAGACCCACCCAGGGTGAAAGACCGGCCCGTGTCGAAAACCACCCCAGCCTGAGCCTTGCTCGCCGTGGGCTTTAGACACACGGGAGGCTCTGCGGTGGATTGGAGAGAGAAAGCTGCTGGCAAGGCTGGATGAGTAAGCCTGGAAACGTGCTATTAGCTGCGGGTCTGGGATGAGAGTCTCGCCTGGGATGCCTGCCAGGGAGCTGGTGGTGGCAGGGAGCACAGGGCCAGGAGGGTTCCTCAGGGAAGGAAGGGGCAGAGTCTGCTTGGGCAGACAGCCCTACCCCTGGGCTCCTCCGGGGTCCTGTTTTCTGGCTGTGACACTGGGTGAATGTCCCCAGCAGCTACTGCCCGAGGCCCATCCTGGGCTGCCTTTTGGTGCAGCAAGCCCTGAGCTGGTCAACTGAGGCTTCAAACCTCACCACGGCCTCTTGCCTATAAAGATGCAGTCACTTCCTACCCGAGCCTCAGTTTCCCTAGCTGTCAAGAGGCGAACACAGTAGGCCCCTCTTCTTAAGACTGAAGGATGCCCGTCATGCCCAGCGTTTACTGGGGGCTGGTTCCCAACATGTGGTGACTTGGGACACCTGGCTAATGGGCTGGAACTCTGCGTGTCCCCCTTTGCAGCTGGAGCAGGGGACCACAGGGAAGAAACTGTGGTGCAAAAGCTTGGCTCAGTGCAGCCTGGACCACCCTGGCTCAAGTAATCCTCCCGCCTCAGCCTACCGAGTACCTGGGACTACAGGCACATGCCATCATGCCTGGCTGATTTTACTTTTTGTAGAGATGGGGTCTCCCTACATTGCCCAGGCTGGTCTTGAACTCCAGGGCTCAAGCAATCCTCCCACCCTGGCCTCCTAAAGTGCTGGGATTAAATCAGGCTTGAGCCATGCACTGGCCTGAGCTGCAGTTATTCCATCTGAAAAATGATGTAACATTTTCTACCTCACAGGATTGTGGAGTGGATGGAATAAAGTTATCCCCTAGACAGAGGTCCTCCTGGAGGCCAGCTCTGCACATCTGCAGGCAAGGCCAGGATTTAAGGGAGGTGGTGGGAGAAGGCTCTCACTGTGCCCTCATGTCCCAGAGGCATTCTCTCTGTTTTTTGAGACGAAGTCTCACTCTGTCAACCAGGCTGCAGTGCAGTGGCACCATCTCAGCTCACTGCAACCTCTGCCTCCCAGCTCAAGCGATCCTCCCACCTCAGCCTCCTGAGTGGATGAGATTACATCTGCATGTTACCATGCCCGGCTAATTTTTAATATTTTTTGTAGAGACAAGTTTCATCATGTTGCCCAGGCTGATCTTGAATTCCTGGGCTCAAGTGATCCACCTAGTTCAGCTTCCTAAAGCACCGGGACTACAGAGGTGAGCCTCCACGCCCAGCCCCAGTGGCCCTGTCTACACCACAGGGTGAACCCTGTGGACACTTCTAATGTTCAGTACTCCTTCGATCAGAGCCGGTTGTGGTAGAGTCTTTTCCCTGCCTGGGGTTGGTTCAGGGACAGGCCTGTGACACAATTTTGGCTGATGAGGCGTGAAGGGAGGTCAAAGTTATTTAGACTCCCACAAAATATTTTCAGCTCTCCACCTCCCACCAGGTGGCAGGATGAGCTTCCAGGTTTCTTGATTGGCTGAACAGAACCATGTGACCAGCACTCGCAGCCGAGCTGTCAGGGAAGTGACTTGGAGATGCTGGCTGACTGGGCAGCCTGGGTCCTGAGAGGTCCCTGCCAATCAGCAGGGGAACAGCACAGGGGCTGAAAAATAAACTTCACTGATTTAAGACAGGGAGACTTTCAGGTGTCTGTTACCAAGCATGGTCTCACTGAAATGGGGGAATTATGCCCAGAGTCTTCTGGGAAATCTTGCTTTTAAGAGGGATGACAAGAAAAGATGGTCTCTCTTTGTCCTCCAGATGCTGCTGGGTCCAGATTGAACATCACATGCTGCTGCTGCCCTCTTGTTACCAGGCTGCAGGTAAGGCCCACTCTGATGGTGGAAGAGAGGAGACAAAAGGAATCTGGTCCTCGATAATGTGGGCAAGACGTTGAATTCACCCTCCCTGGAACCTGCCCTGCTCCTGAGCTTCCTTTTCTGTGAGGTAACAAATTCCGACAATGTTTGAGCCAAATTTTGGTTACTCTGGCCAGAAGTACCTCACTGACACAGGCCCTGTGCTCTGGGGAAGTTACTGAGCTTCCATTAATAATGTTGACATTGGCCAGGCATAGTGGCTCATGCCTGTAATCCCAGCGCTTTGGGAGGCCAAGGTGGACAAATCACTAGAGCTCAGGAGTTCAAGACCAGGCTGGCCAACATGGCAAAACCCTGTCTCTACTAAAAATACAAACATTAGCTGGGTGTGGTGGTGGTGTGTGCCTGTGGTCCCCAGCTACCCAGGAGGCTGAGGCAGGAGAATCACTTGAACTTGGGTGGTGGAGGCTGCAGTAAGCAGAGACTGTGTGACTGCACTCTGGCCTGGGTAACAGAGTGAGACTCTATCTCAAAAAAAAAAAAGTGTTGATACTGCAGTTCTCTGGGTGGCTCCTGGCACCTGTACTTTCCACTTGGCAGGATCTGATGGGGGGAGGTAACGTGATAAGCTGGGATCCCCCTACATGCCAAAGAGGAAGTAACTGACTTATCCAGGGTCACCCTGCCAGCTCAAAGCCGGGACTGTCTCTACAAAGACCTTGCTCTAACCCCTGGCTTCAACGCCCTGAGCACAGTGGAGAGGTACTTCAAGGGCATTGTACTCTCTGAAAACTCAACTCTACTCACTTGCCAGGAAAAAACACACCATCCTCCCTGCCCTTAACCAGACCTTGACCCTCTAAAACCTCCAGGAAAGGAAGACAGAGCCAAAATATAGGAAGTACAAAACGTTAATTCTTAACTTTTCTCAATGTCAACATTATTAATGGAAGCTCAGTAACTTCCCCAGAGCACAGGTGTGTGCCACCAAAATCAAAGGGATTTTACAAAGGCAACTTTGACTATAAGCAATCTTCACCTTACTAGCTGACTTCACACCTGGCTAGCTGCCTGGTAAAATGTGGCTCCATCATTGCTGGAGATCGGAGTGTTGATGCACTTACTCAGTTTTCCCAAAAAGTCGCTGTGAAATCCTCAGCACTCAGGAAAAATGGCTAGATGAACCCCGGGAGAGCGGAAAGTCTGAGTGGCGGACGCGGCAGGCTGCTCCCCATGACTAGCCTCTCCTTCCTCCTTGGTAACAGGATCCCAACCGTATCTGGGGCAGCAATGAGACCAGCTTGCCAGACTACATGTCCCAGGATCCCTTGCAGCTCTGGCCAATGAGATAAAACTGGAAGTGCCACACGTGACTTCCAGCCTCGCAGCTTCCTCAGGAGTGTGCTGCAGGTGCCTTTGCCTCACCGACTCCTCAAGGCTGCAGCTTGAACAGCCACCTTGAATCAAGAGGCAAAAGGCCAAGGACAGCAATACATCAAGGAGGAGGAAGGGCCTGTTTTCCCGTCAATGTAGGGAAAGAAACGATCTTGTCAGAACCCCTGTTTTCTATACTATGTGCAGCTAAACCTAATTGGATAGACCCTCTTTAGTTGGGTATATTTTACCTTGTTTCATCTCTCAGCTACTGTCCCCAATCAGACAACCTGTACTTTATCCAACCATGTACTTCTCTTGCTAACATGACGTTTTTTTTTTTGAGATGGAGTCTTGCCCTATTGCTTAGGCTGGAGTGCAGAAGTGACGCGAACTTCCACTTCCAGGGTTCAAGCGATTCTCTTGCCTCAGCCTCCCAAGGGATGACAGGCACATGCCAAGATGCCGGGCTAATTTTTTCTTTTTTTGAGACCAAGTCTCACTCTGTTACCCAGGCTGGAGTGCAATGGTGTGATCTCAGCTCACTGCAACTTCCACCTCCTGGGTTCAAGTGATTCTCCTGCCTCAGCTTCCTGAGTAGCTGGGATTACAGGTGTGTGCCACCAAGCCCGGCTAATTTTTGTATTTTTAGTAGAGATGGGGTTTCACCACATTGACCAGGCTGGTCTCAAACTCCTGACCTCAGGTAATCCACCCACCTCGGCCTCCCAAAGTGCTGGGATTACAGGCGTGAGCCACTGTGCCCCGCCCAACTAACAAGACGTTTTATTATCCCAATGCAAACTGACCTATGTTGACCATTCACTGGGATGCCAAATATATCCCATTTGGGGCTATATCTATCACCGTCCAATTTTGGTCAAACTGATTAGAAATCAGGACATCCCAGCCTCTCATCACACACAGCTCTGGAGAAACATCCTTGGCAGAAGAGAAGATCAAATTGCCGTCTTTAACCTCATCTGAGTAATTTTAAAGTAATTATCTCTTCTTGGAAGATGAAATAACTTCACAGATAAAGGGTTTGGGACTTTGGGAGGAGCTGACTAGCTGTGGTTTCAGGTGTCTCCAGGCAGAAACTGGAGGCACTGACTCTGGGGAGGCACCTTACGGGGAGCAGGGTCGGGCTATGAGATGCTGGCTTGAGCTTCCCTCTTGGCCATGGAGGAAAGTACCAAGACAGACAGGACTGTGGGCAGGAGCCTCACCCAGGCGGAGAGCTCCAGCCTGCTCTGTCAATATCCCACACTGATCAGTGGGAAAAACAGACAGGTGAATGACAGCATCCCTGGGTAAAATGATGGTCAGATGATGTAGCTTTGTTGGCTGCCACCCCAGCAGCCATCACCTTCTCCATCCCTGCTTGGTGGAGCCCAGATTCCACTTTGGTAGCCAGCCCTCTGTCACATGGCTTGAGTAAATTCTGACAGTTAACAGGCACAGGGGTGAATGTGACCCTGCCAGGGGCTAAAGGGTGGGCAAGTGATCTAGTTTCTTCCCTCTTAATTAACTGATTATTTTTGAGACAGGGTCTCACTCTGTCACCCAGGCTGGAGTGCAGTGTAGCACAACTGGCTCACAGACACCTTGACCGCGTGGAGCCAAGCAAGCCTCCCACCTCAGCCTCCCAAAGTGCTGTGTCAGGGTCAGCCCTCTGGAACCATAGTCCTGGGTTCTCATCCTGGCAGAGTGACCTTAGCCAAGTGAATTCACCTCACTAAGCTGTAGTTTCCCCTCTGTAAAATGAGGGTCATTAAACTACCCATCTCAAGGAGTTGCTGGGAGGACTCACTGAGATCATGCATATAGATTGATGGAACCCAGAAACAGATCCACACAAGTATATCCCATTAATTCTGCACTCCTCCATTTCTGCCTTAAAGAACAAAAGCAGTACAGTGGAGTGGGGGTAACCTTTTCAATAAATGACGCTGCAGCAAATCAGACAACAGTAGGCAATAAAGCAACCTCCACATAAACCTCTCATCTTGTACAAGAATTAACTAAAACAAACAAAACTCAAAATGGATCACGGACTTAAACAGTAAAACTTCAAAAAAAAAAAAAAAAACAAAAAACCACAAGAAAATCTTCGGGACCCAGGACTAAGCAGAGTTCTTTGACAACAACAAACACCTGATCTATAAAATTTAAAAAAACAAAAAGCTCACTTGGGCCTTATCAAAATATAAAAATTTAGGCTGGGTGTGGTGGCTCATCCCAGCACTTTGGGAGGCTGAGGCAAGAGGATCACTTTGGCCCAGGAGTTTGAGACCAGCCTGGCCAACATGGTGAAACACTGTCTCTACTAAAAATACAAAAATTAGCTGGGTAGGTGTTGCGTACCTGTAATCCCAGCTTCTTGGGAGGCTGAGGTGTGAGAATCGCTTGAACCTGGGAGGCGGAAGTTGCAGTGAGCCAAGATGGCACCACTGCACTCCAGCCTGGGCAACAGAGCAAGACTCCATCTCAAATAAATAAATAAAAAATAAAAAACTTTTGTTTAGTGAAAGACCCTGTAAAAAAGCCAAAAAGACAAACTAAAGGATGGGAGGAAATATTTGCAAATCGCATATCTGACAAAGGACTTGTATTTAGAATATCCAAAGAACTCTCAGACATTGAAAAACACTTCATCCAATTAGAAGATGAGCAAAAGACACGCACAGGCACTTCACTGAGGAGGATATACAGTTGGCAAAGACACGACAAGGCGTTCAACACCGTTAGCCATTAGCAACATGCAAATTAAAATTACAATGAGACATCACTGCACACCTATCAAAATAGCTAAAATGAAACACGGTGACAACGTCAAATGGTGATGAGGATATGGAGACCCGGATCACACTCTGCTGGTGGGAATGTAAAATGATACAGACACTCTGGAAAACAGTTTGGCAGTTCCTTTTAAAACTAAAAATGGATTTACCATACGGTAAGCAATTGTACTCCTGGGCATTTATCCCAGAGAAATGAAAACTTATTTTCATGCAGAAACCTGTATGCCTGAATGTACATGTTCACCGCATGAATATTTATAATAGCCAAAACTCGGAAAGTACCCAAATTGTCTTTTTTTTTTTTTTTAAGATAGTCTCGCCTTGTTGCCCAGGCTGGAGTGCAATGGTGTGATTTCAGCTTGCTGCAACCTCTGCCTCCCAGGTTCAAGTGATCCTCCTGCCTCAGCCTCCCAAGTAGCTGGGATTACAGGCATGTGACACCATGCCTGGCTAATTTTTTGTATCTTTAGTAGAGATGGAGTTTTACCATGTTGGCCAGGCTGGCCTTGAACTCCTGATCTCGTGATCCACACGCTTTGGCCCAAATGTCTTTCTTTTTAATTTTTTACTATTTTTAATTTTTATTATTTACTATTTTTAATATTTCATAATTTATAATTTTATAATTTACTATTTTTAATATTTATTTATTTTTCTTTAAAAAGATAGAGACGGGGTTTCACCATATTGGCCAGGCTGGTCTCAAACCCCTGACCTTGTGATCCGCCCACCTCGGCCTCCCAAAGTGCTGGGATTACAGGCGTGAGCCACCACACCCGGCCTAAATTTTTTAAAAATATATTTTTACATTTTAAAAAATTTTAGCTGAGTGTGGTGGCTCACGCCTGTAATCCCAGCACTTTGGGAGGCCGAGGTGGGTGCATCACCTGAGGTCAGGAGTTCAAGACCAGCCTGGCCAACATGGTGAAACCCTGTTTCTACCAAAAATACAAAAAGTAGCCGGGCATGGTGGTGCATGCCTATAATCCCAGCAACTCGGGAGGCTGAGGCAGGAGAATCACTTGAACCTGGAGCAGAGACTGTGGCCGCTGCACTCCAGCTGGGGCAACAGAGCAAGACTCCGTCTCAAAAAAGAAAGAAAAAATTATTTCATCCCAGGAGCATAGATTCAAAGTGTCCTGAATATGCCCTCCCTCAAATGTCATTTCATGGGTGAGCAGTTTATTCCAGACCATGGAATAAACAGCGTAATAAATGAGACTTGCAACAATGTGGATGAACCTTAAGTGAAAAAGACAACCCATAAAGGATACCTACGTCTGATTCCTTCTATCTAACATTCATGAAATTATAATTAAAGAGACAGGCTGGGTGCAGTGGCTCACACCTGTAATACCATTCCGCTAAGTGAAAAAGACAACCCATAAAGGATACCTACGTCTGATTCCTTCTATCTAACATTCATGAAATTATAATTAAAGAGACAGGCTGGGTGCAGTGGCTCACACCTGTAATGCCAGCACTTTGGGACACCCAGGTGGGAGGATGGCTTGAGGCAAGGACTTCAAGACCAGTCTGGGCAACACAGCGAGACCTTGTCTCTATGAAAGAAAAGAAAAGTTGGCTGGGTGTGGTGGTGCATGCCTGTAGTCCTAGCTACTTGCAGGGCTGAAGTGGGAGGATTGCTTGAGTCCAGGAGAGGGAGGCCTCAGTGAGCTATGATGGTGCCACTGCACTCCAGCCTGGCTGACAGAGTGAGACTCTGTCTCCAAAAAAAAAAGAGCCTCAAAACAGATGAATGGTGAATGGTTGCCAGGGTTAGGAATGGGGGGAGGAGATGGGTGTGGCTATGACAGGGTAGCATGAGGCACCTCGTGATGATTACACAAGACTCCACATGTGATAAAACTGCACAGAGCTACAGACACACACACAGAAATGAGTGCATGTATAACTGGTGAATTCTGAATAAGCCGTAGGCCTGTACCCACGTCAACCTCTTGCTCTGATATTGCGTCACAATCATACAAGACATTAATAGGGAAGGCTGCGTGAAGGGGTCACAAGTCCTCCCTGTATGTTTTTTTGACAATTTCCTGTGACTCAATAATTATTTCAAAATAAAACATTAAAAAAATAATAATAAAGGGAGATACCAAGACGTTAGGGAGAAAAAAATAGCTCCCAAGAGCTTTTCGTGACACCATCGCCACCTCCTTTGTTACTGGTGAGTTGCTCTGACTGCCTTTTCTAACCTCAGCTCCTGCTGTCGCCTGGGTGCCCCCACACCCCATGTCCTCCACATACCAGTTTCCTCTCTGATTCACCTGCATTTCATAGCGTCCTGCTTGTTCACGTCTGTGGCCTTTTCTCTGTCAGGTATGGCCTTTTCCCTCCTCTCTGAGGCAAACTCCTGTTAGTCCCTTAAAGTTCTGTTCAGATACCACCTCCTCCAGGCAGCCAGCCTAGACCTCCAGGGCTGGGCCGTGTTCCCTCCTCCTCTGTTAAGAGTGCTCATTAGAGCACTTTCTGTCACAGTCAGCAAGGGCTGACTACAGAACCCCCGGTAACCAAGTATCTCAAATATTCCTCCTGGCATGCAGAAAGCTCTTGAGACCCTTTGCGGAATGAAAGCTGAAAGGTGGCTACTAGAAAAAGAAATAGTGGGTGTGTTTCCCCAATTTAACAAGAGGCTGAGAATCTGACAATGGACGAGTGTGGCGACTCTCAGAACATGGTCCCTGGTGCAGCACCCCGAACCTACCAGGTCAGAAATTCAAGGCTCAGGCCCAGTATTTTAACAAGTCCTCCTCTGGGTGATTCCAATGCCTGCTAAAGATTGAGAACCACTGGTTTAGTGGCCTGATCCCTGGTCTTAAGGCAAGTGGGTTTTTTTTTTTTTTTTTGAGAGGGAGTCTCTCTGTCACCCAGGCTGAAGTGCAGTGGCGCATTCTTGGCTCACTGCAACCTCTGCCTCCCAGGTTCAAGTGATTCTCCCGTCTCAGCCTCCCAAGCAGCTTTGGTATATATTCATCCAATATATTCCAAAGATCAGCCACGTGTCAGACCATGTGCTATGTGATGGGAGGTCTTAGAGAGCACGCTTACTCTCTCTCTCTGTGTTTCTCTCTCGCTCTCTCATAGGCGCACACACATGCACATGTGCAAGCACACACACACAGCTGGCTAATAAGGATGGCGAATGCTTAAGGCCATGCCACCCAGTTAATTTTTGTATTTTTAGTACAGATGGAGTTTCACCATGTTGGGCAGGATAATCTTGATCTCTTGACCCTGTGATCCACCCACCTCAGCCTCCCGAAGTTCTGGGATTACAAGCGTGAGCCACCGCGCCCGGCCAGTGGCTTCATTTTAACAAACTTGCATACTCCATCCTTTCATCCAATATATACCAGAGATCAGCCACGTGCCAGACCCTGTGCTATGTGATGGGAGGTCTTGGAGAGCACTCTTACTCTTTCTCTCTCTGTGTCTCTCTCTCACTGTCTCACAGGTGCACACACATGCACGTGTGCAAGCACACACACTTAGCTGGCTAATAAGGATGGCGAATGCTTAAGGCCATGGTCAGAAAATACACAGGGAACTGGGGGGCAGTGACTTGCCTCAGAAGAGAGGTCCAGGGAAGGGTTTTGGAGGGAGCACAGGAGCTCGAGTTGGTAGGATGGGGGGAGTGTGAAGCATATCCAGGCCAAGGCAAGAATACAGTCAAGGGTCTGAAATACATACAGTCCCTTAAGGAAGCTGGAGTGGCCATGTGGCTGATACGTGGCACTGCAGGAGGCTCACAAGGTACCAGGGGCTCTGGCGGCCACAGGGAGGGGGCCAAAGCTGTGCCGTAAGGGCTCTGGAGTGGTGACAGGGTTTGGAGGAGGGGACAGGAATAGTCAGATATAGAAAGATCTGGCAGGGTGCGCTGGCTCACACCTGTAATCCTAGCACTTTGGGAGGCTGAAGCAGGTAGATCACTTGAGGCCAGGAATTCGAGACCAGACTGGTCAACATGGTGAAACTCCGTCTCTACTAAAAACACAAAAATTAGCTGGGCATGGGGATGGAAGCCTATAATCCCAGCTACTAGGGAGGCTGAGACAGGAGAATCGCTTGAACCCGGGAGGCGGAGGTTGCAGTGAACCAAGATCGCGCCACTGCACACCAGCCTGGGTGACAGAGTGGTCTCAAAAAAAAAGGCATAGAAAGAGCCCTCTGGCTGTTGAGTGGAGTGGGGACCAGAGGAGGTGAGATGAAGGCTGGAAGCCCACTGTGGTGGCCTGGGCAAGACAGCAGGGAAAAGAGGAGGGGTGGGCAACAGAGATGCTCAGGAGGAGGACTGCAGGGAGGAGGAGGAAGGGGACGTTCACAGGATGAGGCCCACGGCTCAGGCCCAAGGACTGGGATTGGTGTGGCTGCCCCTGAACCAGAAACCTGGAAGCGGAGGAAGAACAGAAGGCACCAGGGCTGAAGGCAGCTGGGCAATCAGCTCAGCTGGAGCCAGAGCCTAAAGGGCCTTGAATGCCAAGTTTATCCTGAGGGCACTGGGGAGCCAAGGAGGGTTTGGGGAGATCTCTCAGGCTGCCAGGTTGCAGATGGACCCAAGGGGGCAGAAGGGAAGCCTGAAATATTTTGAAAACTGGGTAATGCTGGCAGCGTGGTCCGAGGGGCTTAGGGCTGGAGAGAGTTAGGTGCATGGTCCTGCTGGATGGTGGAAGCTCTCACCTGAGCCATGACACAGGCGTCAAGAGAACGGCAATCAAAATTCTGCTGCAAGGAAAGCCAACAATGGGTCCTGCCCAGCCCAGCCCAGTTTAGCTCTAAAACATGAGACATAACCACCCCATGGGGCTCCTTTGAGTACCTTTGGGGATCCAGAAACCCCATAAAATGGCAAATAAAATTGTGGGGGTGTGCATTTCCTGGGGAAGGAGCCACAGCTTTTATCAGATCCCTTAACATGAAAAGAATGGAGAGAGGCTGACCTTTCTGGGGATGGCTTGTATCTCACATAGGTGGCCGAGCCGGGGGTGGAGAAGCTCCCAGAAGGCTGTCGGTAGGGAGGGACTCTATCGGCCCCTGCTGGTGATACTGTGTAAGGGGTTTCTGGGAAGCTGACTGGCCTGGAAGGAGATAAGGGAGGAAGGAGTCAGGGGTGAGTGGGAGGGTACCCTTGCCCTGGGAGGACAGATATATGGACAGACAGACAGACCTTCCCCCGTCAAGCCACATCCCATCTGCTATCCACCGCTTAGGATGAAGGGGAGGATGCTGAGCATAGGGCGAGAGAAGCCCGGATGCCCCTGGGACCCCTCTTCAGGAGGCTGAGGCAAGAGAATTCTGGAGCCACTGCAGCCGCCCCAACCCACAGCTTCTGCAGTGTAACAGGGGCTGCCCAAGACCGTTCTCACCTCCTTGCACCTGGGGACGAGACGTCCCTCTGCAAGTTGGATTCCTTCATTTTTTGGAAAATTTTCTTTTTATCTTTTAAGATATAATATCTTCAAAAGAGTATCTATAAGTTATATTTGTCATCATCATAAAACAAACTCCCTGAAGCTTCCACCCAACCCCAGGACTAAACTGGTGGTGATAACATCTATCCATGGGCTTCCCCATTTCCCATTTCCCTGCCTCCTCCAAAAAGAAATCACGGCCGGGCATGGTGGCTCGCGCCTGTAATCCCAGCACGTTGGAAGGCCGAGGCGAGTGAATCATGAGGTCAGGAGCTTGAGACCAGCCTGGCCAACATGGTTAAATCCCGTCTCTACTAAAAATACAAAAAAATTAGCCAGGCGTGCTGGCAGGCGCCTGTAGTCCCAGCTACTTGGGAGGCTGAGGCAGGAGAATCCCTTGAATTTGGGAGGCAGAGGTTGCAGTGAGCCGAGACTGTGCCACAGCACTCCAGCCTGAGCAACAGGGTGAGACTCCGTCTCAAAAAAGAATTCACTGTCCTAAATTTTGTGCTTATCAGTCTCTTCACCTTAAAAAAAAAAGTTTTAATTTTTTATCTTTTTCAGAGACGAGGTATTGCTGAGTCTGGAGTGCAGTGGTACAATCACAGCCTGGGACTCCTGGGCTCAAGTCATCCTCCCACTTCAGCCTCTTGGGCAGCTGGGACCACAGGTGTGCATCATACCTGGCTAATTTGTAATAAATGTTTTTTACAGAGCCAGGGTTCTACTATGTTGCCCAAGCTGGTCTCTAACTCCTGGCCTCAAGCAATGCTCCAGCCTTCAAGCAATGCTCCTGCCTTGACCTCCCAAAATGTTGGGATTATAGGCGTGAGCCACTGTGTCCAGCCTAAAAAAGCAGTTTTAATTTAACTTAATCGTCTACTTAGTATAGTGGATTTCCAACTCAGATGCTGAGCTCCCCAGCATTGGGTCCTCAAACAAGAGCCCCACAGTGAAAGCTGAAGGCAAGTATGGAGGGAGGAACAATGGAGACAGAAGCATAAGAAGGAAGGTCAAAAGTTGGAGGTGAGAAAGAGGATGGAGAAAATAGTGTGCAGAGGGAGGGGCAGTGGAGAGGGAGGGGCAGAGGACAGATGCGGGAAGGTGGGGGTTGGGCAGTATTTGTCCCCCACCCCAAGTGCTTACCTCTTGCTGTGCAGTGGCTGGGACTCCCGGAAGGGGACCATGGGGGTCTGCTTCGGGGGCCGGCTCAGGGACTGGGCGTGGCCAGGGGTGGTGGGAGTGGTCCACTTGGAGGCCGGTAGAGAGTTATGGGATGCAGGCCCACTCCACTGCCAGGGAGCATTGCTGCGGTAGGGGGGCCGGCCCCCAGGAGTGATGCTTTCCTGCTCTGTCTTGGGCTCCGAGGTATTCATTTCATAGGTCTCCGGCCAACCCCTGGGGAGAAAAACTGCGTCACTCAGAAAGGCCCCAGCCCGCCAGCACGTGGGCCTGCTGTCTAGGCTGGGTTTTCCTGACCCAATATGAACCAGGATGACCTATTTTTTTTTTTTTTTTTGAGACAGTGTCTCGCTCTGTCACCCAGGCTGGAGCACAGTGGCATGATCTCAGCTCATTGCAACCTCTGCCTCCCGGGTTTAAGAATTCTTGTGCCTCAGCCTCCTGAATAAGCGGCACCACGCCTGGCTAATTTTTGTATTTTTAGTAGAGAAGGAGTTTCACCACCTTGGCCAGTCTGGTCTTGAACTCCTGATCTCAGGTGATCCACCCATCTCAGCCTCCCAGAGTCCTGGAATAACAGGTGTGAGCCACTGTACCTGGCCAGGTATGGCCTCTTTTAAAAGTTGAGAGAATACCCTTAAAATGGTCTGAAACTTACCAGCTCAGAGTCTTCAACCAGGACAGGACCCAAGACAGGGGCTCTGACTGCCTGGCCCTTTCCACCTCATCTCCTCTCCCCTCCTCCCACTCTCTCTGTTCCCTCCCCTCGCTTCTACCTGACCCAGGCCACACGTCTGCCAGTGTCCTCCATGGACCTGCCTGGCCCCCCTTAGCAGTACTCGGGGCCAGAAAAGCAGATGTCCTCAGAATCAAAGGACAGTATCTGCCTTGTTCCAAAGACTCTTAAAGGCAGCTGGAAGAGAAGCAGGTGACCTACTTTGCAGGGTGGTTAAAAAAAAAAGCCATGAAATCCACAACCTTGAAATAGATGCAGAGAGGCCTATGACTCCCCCTAGACCAGGCTGGCACCTGTACCGGGGTACTCCTGGCTTGAGGTGGGGAGATCTGCCAGCGGGGCTGGCATTCTCCACTGCCACTGCAGGGCCGCATGGGAGGGGCCCCGAGCCCGAGGATGAGGCCGGGGCAGTGCTCAGAAAATCCACCTCCCGGCAGCTGTGAGAGCTGAGCTCAGAGGAGCCTTCAGCCTGTAAGCTCCCATGCCCCCATCGAACTGATCCTCTGAGGGGTCTCCTGAGTTTCCTGGAGCCACCGGTTCAAGGCCACTCAGCAAAAGATCTGGTGGATATGGTGGTTCAGAGGCTGCTATGGTCTGGATGTGGGTTCCCCCAGAAGTCATGTGCAGGAAACTTAACCCCCAATGCCACTGTTGGGAGGTGGAGCCTAGTGGGAGGAGCTCAGGGCCCAGCCCTCATGAATGGATGAATGCTGCTATAAAAAGGGCTTGCGGGAGTGGGTTCTCTGCTCTTCTGCTGTGTGTGGACATGGTGTTCCTCTCCTCCAGAGGTCACAGTGTTCAAGGCACCAATCTGGAAGCAGAAAGACCAGGACCTATCCTGCCAGTGACTAGATCTTGAACTTGCAGCCCCCAGAACTGTGAGAAATGTATTTCTGTTCTTTATAAGTTATTCCATCTCATATTCTGTCATCGTAGCACAAAACAGACTAAAGCAGAGGTGGATGTGCTCTGGCACCCAGGGACCGACACACTGCACCCCTCGATAACACCATGGCTGGAGCCAACATGCGGCAGTATCTTCTGGCTGTCTCTGTGGATTGGCAGCTGCCAATATCTTACCAGGCACCAGGTGAGGAACAGTAACAATATGAATGTCTAACAGAGCCTGCAGACATGCCAGGCCCAGGCAGAGGTGGGAACAGGTACCATCGCTGTCCCCAGGCAGGGCACACCTGCCATTCCTGCCTGCCTGGTGTCTCTTCCCACACCCCCTCTCCTGATAACAGGTCTTTGTTAATATGGGCTCTGGGCAGGGCTGATCCCACTTATTGGCTCCAGGTATGCATATGTGACCCAGGCCTGACCAATCAGAAGCTTTCTCCAAGCCCCCACCCTGACACAATGACTAGCAGAGAACTGTCATGTGCTCTAAGCATGGCCAGCAAGAGATAATGAGCATTAATTCTGGAACTGTTTTTGTTTGTTTTTTTCGAGATGGAGTCTTGCCCTGTTGCTCAGGCTGGAGTGCAATGGTGAGATCTCGGCTCACTGCAACCTCTACCTCCCAGGTTCAAGTGATTCTCGTGTCTTAGGCTCCCGAGTAGCTAGGACTACAGGGGTGCCCCCACACACCCAGCTACTTTTTTGTATTTTTCGTAGAGATGGCATTTCACCATGTTGCCCAGGCTGGTCTCGAACTCCTACTGACCTCAAGTGATCCAACCTCCTTGGCCTCCCAAAGTGCTGGAATTACAGGCGTGAGCCACCACACCCAGCCCCCTACTCTTTTTTTTTTTTTTTTAAGACAGAGTCTTGTTCTGTCACCCAGGTTGGAGTGCAGTGGCTCGTTCTCTAGGTTTGAGTGATCCTCCTGCCTCAGCCTCCTGAGTAGCTGGAATTACAGGCATGTGCCACCATGCCTGGCTAATTTTTGTATTTTTAGTAGAGACAGGGTTTCACCACATTATCCAGGCTGGTCTCGAACTCCTGACCTCAGGTGATCAGCCCACTTTGGCATCTCAAAGTGCTAGGATTATAGGCGTGAGCCACCATGCCCTATTCTGGAACTGTTTTTGAAAACCATTAGGGAAAAAAATCTATTTCCACTGGGGCTGCTGGGCTGAGGGGACTTAAGTTCAGAGCTGTGGGAGTGGGGGTAGGAGACTGCCTGAGAATGACAGTAAGCATGGAGGTAAAGAAGGGACAGAGGCTCCTGGTGAGGGTGTCTGAGTCCCTGGATATGGCTGTGCTTAAATGCTGTCCCGTCTTCTAGTCTGGTTGGGCCTGTGAGCCAGTGAAGACTCTCTTTTGCTGCGCCATGTTTATGTTTTAGCTTGTTCTGTTGCTGGTACCCAGAGTCTTGATCAATATATCACCTTTTAGAGAAAAATAAACTGAGGCACAGAGAAGTTAAATGACCCGTCCAAGGCCAAACAGCCAGTCAGAAGTAGAAGTTGGATTTAAATATTTAGTACATTGACTCCAAAGCCCACAACTTTAACCTACCTACCAGGACAGTGGCCCCACCACACAGTGCTTTGGGAGCCTTCTTAGGTCCTTGACTTTTCCTTTAGATAATTTAAAAAAAAAAAAAAAAAAAAAAAAAAAATTTTTTTTTTTTTTTTTTTGAGACAGAGTCTGGCTCCTGTCACCCAGGCTGGAATGCTATGGCGTGATCTCAGTTCACTGCAACCTCCACTTCCTGGGTTCAAGCAATTCTCATGCCTCAGCCTCCTGAGTAGCTGGGATTACAGGCACCCGCCACCATGCCCAGCTAATTTTTGTATTTTCAGCAGAGATGGGTTTTCGTCATGTTGGTCAGGCTGCTCTCTAACTCCTGACCTATGGTGATCCACCCGCCTCAGCCTCCCAAAGTGCTGGGATTACAGACATCAGCCACTGTGCCTGGACTTTTCCCCTAGGTACTGACGGCTTCATCTTGGGCTAAGAGCTCTTAGGTATGACCTCTAAGAGGGAAACATAGCTGGGCAGTCCCAGCAATGTAGACAGCTCAGTCTGAGATGGGAGAATCACTTGAGCCCAGAAGTTCAAGGCAAGCCTGGGCAACATAGCAAGATCCAAAAAAAAAAAAAACAAAAAACTAACTAAATTATAACAATAATTAAAAGACAAAAAGGGGAAAATATTATTCAGTCACTTTGAAGGCAGCATGGTCTGGGGAGAGTGACTCATACCTATAATCTTAGCACTTTGGGAGGCCGAGACAAGAGGATCACTTGAACCCAGGAGTCCTAGACCCTGTCTCTTAAAAAAGAAAAAGAAATTAGCTGGGTGTGGTGGCGTGTGCCTTGTGACCCCAGCTACTTGGGAGGCTGAGGCAGGAAACAGCTTGAACCAGGGAGGCAGGGGTTGCAGTGAGCCAAGATTGCCCCACTGCACTCCATCCTGGCAAGAGAGTAAGACTCTGTCTCAAAAAAAAAAAAAAAAAAAAAAAAAGAAGGCAGCATGGAGTGGTAGAGAGCCAGGGCTACGGGGCCATATGGCTGGCTCAGATCCTAGCTCTTTTATCACCTACATGAGTGTGGGTGAGGAATTCTCCCCTCAGAGCCTCAGTTTCCTAATCTGTAAGATGGGGCTGGTTGTGAGCATTCTCTGAGCGTTAGCAGAGTCTGCACATGCCAAGTGCTTAGCAAATCGGGGCTGATGCAGTTGCCTCCTCTGGCAAATTCTAAGGACAGTCTGCCTGATTTTCCCACAAACAGAAGCAAAACCCTTGCTTCCACTTTCTGAAATCCAATCAAACCCACCTTGGGGCTCTGGAAAAGGTTTTGCCCCAGCTCCTCTTGCCTCCTGCCTTCCATAGTGATCTGAAAATGGCCAGCCTCTAAATCACAAGTGCTCAGCAAATAATGAAGACTCCTGAGTCCCACCCCAGATTTCATGCATCAGAATCCCTGCTGAGGCAGGGCCCAAGGATCTGCATTTGACTGAGCTGCCTGTGAGGATGCTGACACACAATAACATTTGAGAAGACCTGCTTAAATTTTTTTTTTTTTAAGACACTGCTCTGTCACACTGGCTGGAGTGCAGTTGCGCGATCTCGGCTCACCACAACCTCCACCTCCTGGGTTCAAGTGATTCTTTTGCCTCAGTCTCCCAAGTAGCTGAGATTACAGAAGCCCACCGACCACACCCTGCTAATTTTTGTATTTTTTAGTAGAGATGGGGTTTCACCATGTGGTTCAGGCTGGTCTCGAACTCCTGACCTAAGGTGATCTGCCCACCTCGGCTTCCCAAAGTGCTGGGATTACAGCCATGAGCCCCTGAACTGGCCAATATATTGTTAATTGGGGATAGGAAAAAAAAAAAAAAGCAAGATACTATACAGAGGTATAAAGTACCAGTCTCTGTATTACTATTTTGTTTTATTTATTTCATTTTTTTGAGTCTTACTGTTACCCAGGCTGGAATGCAGTGGTGCAATCACGGCTCACTGCATCCCTGACCTATCTGGCTCAAGTGATCCTCCCACCGCTACCTCCCAAGTAGCTGGGACCACAGACATGTGCCACCATGCCTGGAGAATTAAAACTTTTTTTTTTTGTAGAGACAGGGTCTCTCTATGTTGCCTAGGCTGGTCTCAAACTCCTGGGCTCGAGTGATCTGTCCACCTGAGCCTCCCAAAGTGCTAGGATCATAGGCATGAGCCACTGCGCTTGGACTTTATTACTACTTTAAATATTTGCTTTCCTGCATAAGATATTTCTGAAACTGGGAGCAGTGGTTGCTTCCGGTAGGTGAAACTGGAGGATGGGGGTAGGAGGCAGGGATGCCCTGTTACGTCATTTTAATCCTTAAAAACAACTGTACTCCAGCGATTGCACTCCAGCCAGGGCGACAAACAAACAAAACACACACAGAAACTCCAGCCTTGTGGCCTGGAAGTAGGAGGAAGAGGCCGTGCATTCTCCTCAGTGCCTGAGAGCATGGGGTCGGCGTGCATGCCATGAGGCCTGGCTGGTGGCAGTGAGGGCACTTCTGTCCTGTTCTCACTGTTCCCCTCAGAGCTCACTGCAACAGACATTTGAGCCAGGGGTGGCATCAAGAGGCTGGAGAGCCCAAAGCCAGGGTTATCAGCTCTGCAAATGAGGTCAGCTACACATCTCTGCATTTGAAGAACAAAAACCACCCAAGTCCCAACCCACGCCTGTTTCAGCAGTCTCGGTGTAAAGGGAGCAGGAGGGTAAGTCTTCCTCCTGAACAGGGCAGGGAGAAGAACTTGTCTGTCTGGTTGCACTCTCCCTGGCCCTGTCTTCCCAAAGCTGGAGAATCCGACTTTTCTTTGCATTTTAGTTTATCCCTACCTGCATGTTTGGGGTGAGAGTCAGGGCGAGCTGGCTTGTCACGGGCACACGTGGGAGTGTGTGGAGAGGGTGCATGTCCTTCCCCGAGGAGCACAGCCACCAGGGCACTCGCCTGTGGGGTTATCTGGCCTTGACTTGCCCCTGCAGAGATCTGAGCAGGTGTGGCTGGGGCCTTGGCTCCAAGCAGAGGAGGAAGGTGGCAGGGGAAGAGGGCTGGGACCAGGAGACGCCTGGGGTGTGACCAGAATCCTGAGGCTGAGCCACTGGGGGTGTGTGGGTAGGGGTGGCCACACCCTCAGGCTCAGGGTTTGGGCCTGCCCAGAGCAAGCACGACTCAGGAAGGTGAGGGTGGGGAAACCACTTGCATGCCTGTGTATTAACAGCTCGTGATGGCTTTCAGAGGCCACAGAGTGTCATGGAACAGGCTGACCTGGATTTGAATTCTGCTTTGCTGCTTACTAGCTGTGCAACTCTGCAAAGGGACTTGTTTACCCTGGGCCTCAGTTTTCTCATCTGTAAAGTGGAGATCATACCAGCCCTGGTGTGAGCCCAGCAAAGTCGTATGTGAATATGGCGCTCATCATCACCCCAGTTTGTGCCCTCCCCTCGGCTCAATCTGATGCAGCCACACAGGCCCTCTTTCTGGTCTGTCACCCAGCTGAGGGACTTTGCTCTCACTTTCAGGCCTTCCCGGACCACCACGTCCATGTGGCTTATGTGCCCTTCACAGTCCTCACATCCAGTATCTCAGCACTAGTGTCTCTCGAGCGCCCCCTATAGGCAAAGTACTAGCCCATGGGCTTTTTTTTTTTTTTTGAGAAAGCTTGAGTGCAGAATTGTGATTATAGTAGCTGAGCCTACATTCATGTGCCATCACAACTAGCTAATTTTTAAAAATATGGGCTGGGCGCGGTGGCTCACGCCTGTAATCCCAGCACTTTGGGAGGCCGAGATGGGCAGATCACATGAGTTCGAGATCAGCCTGGCCAACATGGTGAAACCCCGTCTCTACTAAAAATACAAAAATTAGCCAGGTGTGGTGATGCATGCATGCCTGTAGTCCCAGGTACTCGGGAGGTTGAGGTACAAGAATCGTTTGAACCCAGGAAGCAGAGCTTGCAGTGAGCTGAGATCATGCCACTGTACTGCAGTCTGGGAAACAAGAACGAAACTCTGTCTCAAAAAAAAAAAATGTGTTGAGGTCTTGCTATGTTGCCTAGGCTGGTCTTGAACTCCTGGGCTCAGGTGATCCTCCTGCCTAAGTCTCCGAAAGTGCTGAGAGCCACCAGCACTCTACGGGCATGAGCCGCTTACTGGGTCTGGCCTGTCTTATATGCTTTACAAGTTGGAACTCCTTCAACTTCACAAACGCTCTCATTTTACAAATGAGGAAACCTGGGCACAGGGTGGTGAGGCCACTTCCCTAGGGTTGCAGGTAACAAGAGGAAGAGCTGAGATTCAAATCAAGACAGCCTTGCTGCAGAGCCTGCCTCCCCCACTATGCTCTCCTGCCTCCCCCTCTGTAATCTGAAATCATCTCATGCATTTACTTGTGTACTGTTTGTCTCCCCTGGCCCACTGGGGCCTCATTCCATGAGGCCAAGGCCTTGGCTGTCCTCTGCACTGTTTCCAGAGATGGGAACACGGTGGGTCTCTCTCACTGGTCACTCCTGGAGGCTGCTAGGGACCAAGTCATTATTCTGAAAACTGTATTTATCTTGCCTTCCTTGTACAAATTATACCTCAGGGTAACTAAACAGTTACTGAAGGAAAGCTCTTTTTAGAAGCATTCCAGCCAATACATGAAGAAGAAACGACAGAATGAAGATGGCGTTTGTCTGCATCTGTAACCCGTCATGAAATGATGGATCTAGGCAACATCTAGCAGTGGCTGCCAGGCTGTGAATCAGGGCTGAAGGGGACATGTGGCGATGGCCAGGGATGCTGTCTGAAGCCTCTGCTCACCCTTAGCGTCACTTGCAGAGGGACATGAGACACACAATGCCTTCTCACAGATGCACACCTAGGAGTGCTGCGGCTGAAAGACATCCAACTGGGGCCTGAGAAAGCTGCCATCTTTGACTCTAGTTTACGGAAAATTCCAGTGGTGGAGCAACAGGCTAACGGACACCATAGGGAGACCACGAGCTATCCTTAGAGGAAGCTCTAAGGACAGGTGACCTGGTTTCTTTCCAAAATTAACTGCAAGGAAAAGGCCAGGCGCGGTGGCTCACGCCTGTAATCCCAGCACTTTGGGAGGCTGAGGCAGGTGCATCATGAAGTCAGGAGTTCAAGACCAGCCTGGCCAAGATGGTGAAACCCCATCGATACTAAAAATACAAAAATTAGCCAGGTGTGGCGGTGTGCGCCTGTAATCCCAGCTGCTCAGGAGGCTGAGGCAGAGAAGTGCTTAAACCTGGGAGGTGAAGGCTGTAGTGAGCCGAGATTGTGTCACTGTCCTCCAGCCTGAGCGACAGAACAAGCTCCGGCTCAAAAAAAAAAAAAAAGGAATTACTGCTAAGGTGATTAACATGAGCCAGGTGAGGTGGCTCATGCGTGTAATTCTAGCACTTTGGGGGGCTCAGGCAGGCAGATAACTTGAAGTCAGGAGTTCGAGACCAGCCCAGGCAACATGGTGAAACCCTATCTCTACCAAAAAATACCAAAATTAGCTAGCTGGGTATAGTGGCACATGTCTGTAGTCCCAGCTACTGCTGAGACTGAGGAAGGTGAATCACTTGAACCTGGGAGGCGGAGGCTGCACTGAGCCAAGATGGTGCCACTGCACTCCAGCCTGGGCGACAGAGGTCAGGATTCAAGACCAGCCTGAGCAACATGGTGAAACCCCGACTCTACCAAAAATACAAAAAATTAGCCAGGTGGTGGTAGGTGCCTATAGTCCCAACTACTTGGGAGTCTGAAGCAAGAGAATCACTTGAACCCGGGAGGTGGAGGTCTCAGTGAGCTGAGATCCCGCCACCATACTCCAGCCTGGGCAACAGAAACAAAAGAAATAAGTCACCTACCATACCTACCAGCTTCCCACTGCTCCTGGAATAAAACCCAAACTGCTCCATGGCCCATGAAGCCCACACCATCTGCCTGGTCACCTCTCTGTCCTTCGCTCTTAGCTCTCACTCCTGCTCGCTTTGCTCCAGCCACATGGGCTTCCCCGCACTCCAGGAACGTGCCACCCATGTACACTGGGGAGGCTGTGCCCTGCCCAGCTCCCGTCTGGAGTCTGCTGGCCAGAAAACCATATGGCTACCTCCCTGTGGAGCCTCATGGAGCCTTCTCTGCCTGCAATGGTGCTGTAGCCCCTTCGTTACCCTGATTTAATTTCCTTCTGAGACTTCACACTACCTGATCCTGTAAGACACACCTATTTCTTCACTGCCTGTCTCTCCCTGTAGAACACAAACTGCAAGGGATCAGGCACTTTGCTGTAATCACTTTGAACAGAGCTTGTACATAGTAGGGGCTCAATAAACACCTACTGAACAAATGAATGAAGTGTGCTGTGCCCGCAGGCAAGTGACAGTTAACATTGTGTGCTTCATGCAGAAAACGGGAAGAACTCTCCCTCACAGGGCGGCCATGGAGATGACATGGGCTCATGCCCGTATGAAGGAATAGACCAGTAACTGGCTTACACTAAGCGCTCTGTAGATGCGCCCTTTCTACTGTCACTGTTGCTACTATTCCTGCTGAGAAGGGCCTACCTATCCCCTTGTCTATTGGGATGTCAAATGACAGTGCCAGGGAGGCCTCAGGCCAGCACTCTGGGAGCTGCCACCCACCACCCGGATGAAAGGCAGAGGTCCTTACCTCCGGGGCGTGCCATCCTCAAAAGGCGGTATGATGACCACCTTCACGGTGACAGAGGTGCGCAGTAGGTCAATCATCTGGTCATGGGTCAGTGTGACCACGGCCACCTTGCAGATCTCCACCAGTCGGCTGCCCTGCCGGAGGCCGGCCTGCCAGGCAAACCCGTAGTCCTCAACCTCAGCCACTGTGCCGTCGTACTTCACATGGAAGCCCAGCTGCCCGAGCCCATTCCGCCGCAGTGTCATGTCCACCGTTTCCCAGCCATTGGTCATCACCTGAAGGCAACAGGCAGCATTGAGCCTCAGAAGCTGTATGCATCAGCTCCTCTGGAAGACCCCTGGTCAGATTCCCCACTTTGAGGCCAAAAACCTGCCGTCTCCAACCTTCTCGTGCAACGGCAGGGGACCTGCAGGGGGAACACGCACCTGGTCCCAGCCTGGCTTCCTGATTTCTGGAGGGGAAATGTAGATATGTGACTCTGTGGCTTACAACCTTGCAGAGACCATGGCAGTCATGCGCTACGGCTCTAAAGGCCCTGACCTCCCTCCTTCCTAGGGTCTAGTAGGACTGCACTTCTTGGCTCCCTTGTGATTGGATGGGGCCAATGAGTTGAGAGTGGTACTGGCATCTCTGGGCTGAGGTATTTGTTTATTTATTTATTTATTTTTGAGACAAAGTCTCGATCTGTCGCCCAGACTAGAGTGCAGTAGTGCAATCTCAGCTCACTGCAACATCTACCTCCTAGGATCAAGTGATTCTCCTGCCTCAGCCTCCTGAGTAGCTGGAATTATAGGCATCTACTACCACGCCTGGCTAATTTTTGTATTTTTAACAGAGATGGGTTTCGTCACATTGGCCAGGCTGGTCTCAAACTCCTGACCTCAGGTGATTCACCTGCCTCAGCCTCCCAAAGGGCTAGGATTACAGGCATGAGCCACTGCACCCAAACTTATTTAACTAATTTATTTATTGAGGCAGAGTTTATTTATTTATTGGGGCAGTTTCGCTCGTTACCTAGGCTGCAGTGCAATGGCAGAATCTTGGCTCACTGCAATGTCTGCCGCCTGGGTGCAAGTGATTCTCCTGCCTCAGCCTCCTGAGTAGCTGGGGTTACTATGATGCCCAGGCTTGTCTCAAACTCCTGGTCTCAAGAGATCCTCCTACCTCTGCACTTTTTATTCTTTCCCATCTTATTACTACAGCAAAACCCTCAGGAAGGGGATCAGTGCCTTTATAACAGGCCCAACGTGGTGGCTCATGCCTGTAATCCCAGCACTGTGGGAGGCTGAGGCAGGCGAACCAGCTAAGATCAGGAGTTCAAGACCAGCCTGGCCAACATGGTGAAATCCCATCTCTACTAAAAAAATAAAAAATGGCCAGGCGTGGTGGCTCACGCTTATAATCCCAGCACTTTGGGAGGCTGAGGTGGGTGGATCACGAGGTCAAGAGATCGAGAGACCATCCTGGTCAACAAGGTGAAACCCCGTCTCTACTAAAAATACAAAAATTAGCTGGGCATGGTGGTGCGTGCCTGTAGTCCCAGCTACTCGGGAGGCTGAGGCAGGAGAATTGCTTGAACCCAGAAGGCGGAGGTTGCGGTGAGCCGAGATCGTGCCATTGCACTCCAGTCTGGGTAACAAGAGCGAAACTCCATCTCAAAAAAAAAAAAATTAGCTGGGTGTGATGGTACACACCTGTAATCCCAGTTTCTCAGGAGGTTGAGGCAGGAGAAGTGCTTGCACCCAGGACTCGGAGGCTGCAGTGAGCTGAGATCGCACCAATGCACTCCAGCCTGGGAGACAGAGCAAGACTCCATCTCAAAAATAAATAAAATAAAATTGGTTTGAAAGGAAAGGTGCTGCTCAGTGCCTAAAAAGAGAACGCTGTGGCTAGATTCGTCCTAGCCCATTACTTTGCTCTGGGAGTCAAAATTCTTCCATTTGAAGCTGTCCCTCGTGTCCAAGGAGTTTGGCTGTGGGTTATAAAGCAAAGTCCTAGGTGTCTGTGCCCACAACCAGTTAGGCCACACCAGCCCTCAGCATCCTGGGCTGTTCCCCTTGGAAGGCCCAACCTTTCATAGAGTCCAGAGAGAGAGCAGGCAACAGCTCAACAAACACTGCTATGGTAAGGCCTGCCAACGTCGTGTTTTCCATTCCCGCCCCCGCCCCCGCCCCCCACCACCTTTCAGTAATTAGGCCCAGGCTCCTCTGTAAAACAGAGTTTTGATGGGCACGTGGCCATCTAGTTGGGGACCACATTTCTCTGCTTCCTTTGTAGCTGGGTATGGTCATATGACTCAGTTTTGGCCAACAGGATATGAAATGATGAAACGTCTACCTCTTGTTCTTTCTTGTTTTAAGAGATGGAGTTTCACTTTTGTTGCCCAGGCTAGAGTGCAATGGCCTGATCTCGGCTCACTGCAACCTCCGCCTCCTGGGTTCAAGTGATTCTCCTGCCTCAGCCTCCTGAGTAGCTGGGATTACAGGTACCAGTCACCACACTCAGCTAATTTTTGTATTTTTAGTAGAGACAGGGTTTTACCACGTTGGCCAGGCTGGTCTTGAACTCCTGACCTCAGGTGATCTGCCTGCCTTGGCCTCCCAAAGTGTTGGGGTTACAGGCATGAGCCACTGCACTCTTTTTCTTTTTTTTTTTTGATAGAGATGGGTTTTCACTCTGTTGCCCAGGCTAGTCTTGAACTCTTGACCTCAAGCAATCCTCCCAGCTTGGCCTCCCAAAGCTCTAGGATTACAGGCATGAGATACTGCACCCAGCCAAAATCCTCTAAATCAGGGGACTGTCCCATCTTTCAGCTTCCCTGGGCCACACTGGAAGAACTGTCTTGGGGCTGGGCGTGGTGGCTCACATCTCTAGTCCCAGCACTTTGAGAGGCTGAGGCCAGTGGATTGAGGCCAGGAGTTTGAGACCAGCCTGGCCAACACAGTGAAACTCTGTCTATACCAAAAATACAAGAAATGAGCCGGGCGTGGTGTTGCATGCCTGTAATCCAAGCTACTTGGTAGGCTGAGGCATAAGAATCACTTGAAACTGGGAGGCCAAGGTTGCAGTGAGCCGAGATTGTGTCATGCACTCCAGCCTGGGCAACAGAGTGAGACTCTGTCTCAAAGAAAAGAAAAATTGTCTTGGGCCACACATAAAACACTAATGATAGCTGATAAGCTAAAAACACACACAAAAAAACCTAATAATTTTATAATATTTTAAGACATTATGAGTTTATAAACTCAGTTTATGAATTTGTGTTAGGTGCCATTCAAAACTGTCTTGGGGGGCAGGCTGGACAAGCTTGCTCTGAATGTTAAACTTCGGTAACTAACTAAATATGTCTGGGACTGTATCCAACCTGTGGATTTGAGAACTTCTCCTTGTTTGATTTAACACCCTCTGATAGGTTCTCCTGGCACACTCCACAACCCCCTTTTAAGCTCTTGGAACTTTTAATTGTGTGTTTAATACTGTCCCAGATAGGAGCCCCATGAAAGTAGGTCTGGGCGTGTTATGGTCACCACTATGTCCCAGCACTGCCCAGGCCAAGGCCAGGCACATAACAACACTCATTCAATTAGCAAAAGATGGGATATGCTTGAACCCAGGAGGTGGAGGTTGCAGTAAGTGGAGATCACACTGCTGCATTCCAGCCTGGGCACAGAGAGAGACTCCATCTCAAAAAGAAAAAAAAAGAAAACCACACACACAAAATAACAAATGATGGGACACCATTAGTTCGGAAGTCTGGGGCAGTCGGGTCAGCTGCTGGGGAGAGTCTGGAATCTGTTCCCTGTGGGTGCTTCACAAAGAGAGAGACTTGCTGTCATGAGTCACTCAAGAAGGGCCTGCCCCTTCATGGGAGATGGCTTCTGTCACCATTCCCTGGCCCACTGGTTCCCCAGCAGGCTCTGGGGCATTGAGATTGGCAGTGGGTTGGGGGTATCGCTGTGGAAATGTGCTCAAAAAGGATTCTACCAACAGTAAGCACAGGGGTGGGTGTGGGACAGAGTGGCACAGTGAGGATGTGGGGAAAACATGTCACCTGGCATGGTGCCTGCTCAAGAAACGCAAGCTGCTGTCAATATTAGGGGAGGTGGAGTAGCCTAGTGTTTAAGAACCCAGGCTCGGTTGGATGTGGTGGCTCACCTCTGGAATCCCAGCACTGGCGGGAGGCTGAGGTCAGTAGATCACTTGAGGCCAGGAGTTTAAGACCAGGTTGGCCAAAATGGCAAAACCCTATCTCTACTAAAAATGCAAAAATTAGCCAAGCGTGGTAGAGGGTGCCTGCAATCCCAGCTACTTGGGAGGCTGTGGCAGGAGACTCTCTTGAACCTGGGAGGTGGGGGCTGCAGTGAGCCGAGATGTCACTACTGCATTCCAGCCTGGGTGACAGAGCAAGACTCTGTCTCAAAACAACAAAACCCAAAGGCTCTTTGGGGTCTGGGCAAATCCAGGTCTCTGTGGGCCTCAGTTTCCTCATCTGTGAAGTGAGGATGAGAACGGTATCTACCTCAAGGTACTGAGCAGGGTCTGATGCACAGCTGGCACCCACTCGACGCTCGCTACTGGAGCCTCTGCAGGGTAGGGTGCATTTGTGCCCACGCTTGGGTCCTGCTCACTCAGCAGCTACTGTGCACTAGATGCTGGCCTGGGTGCTGAGGACACAGCAGTGAACAGATAACACACAGTGCACGGCAGATGGTGGTGAAGCAGGCAAAGCAGGGGAGCGTGCTCCAAGCCAGTGTGTGGGGGGTGCCAATCTTAGATAACAAGGCCACACTGACAAGGTGACATGTGACCAAAGGCCTGTAGGAGGAAAGGGAGTGAGCCATGTGGTTATCAGAGAAATGTTCCAGCGAGAGGCACAGGCGGTAAAAAGGCCCTGAGGCCGGATGCCTCCAGAGCACACACATGAAATCCCAGAAGTCTGCATGGCTGGGGCAGAAAGCAACAGTAAGATGAGGTCAGAGAATTCAACAGGAAGCCAGATCACACCAGGCCTCAAGAGTTTCCGTAAGGACCCAGCCTTTAACCTACAGTGACCTGAGGGTTTACAGCAGAAAGGTGATGTGATCAGATTGCTCTCACTACCATGTTGAGAACAGGTCACAGAAAAGCAAGGGTAGGGGCAAGAGGGACCAGAAAGGACACCACCACAAGTGTCTGGGAGACGCCAGGGTGGCTGGCGTCTGCCCATGGAAGTGGAGCTGATGAATGTGGGCATGAGGGAGAATGGAGCCCAGGCTGATGCCAAAGCTGTGACATCAGCAAACAGAGGGATGCACTTGACTTTTTTTTTCCCTAAAACCTTACTTGAGCAGAGGACTTCTGTTTTAGGAGCTCAGGAAACCTCTGAGAGGAGTGGGGAGGAACACCGGAGTTTGCTTTTGTTTGTTTGTTTTGAGCTGGAGTCTTGCTCTGTCACCCAGGCTGGCATCCAGTAGGGCTCACTCTCAGCTCACTGCAAACTCTGCCTCTTGGGTTCAAACAATTCTCCTCCCTCAGCCTCCCAAGTAGCTGGGATTACAGGCACATGCCACCATGCCTGGCTAATTTTTGTGTTTTTAGTAGAGACAGGGTCTCACCATATTGGCCAGGCTGGTCTCAAACTCCTGACCTGAAATGATCTGCCCACTTCAGCCTCCCAAAGTGCTGGGATTATAGCCGTCAGCCGCCGCACCTGGCCACTTTTTAATTTTTTCTTTTTGAGTCAGGGTCTTGCTCTGTTGCCAAGGCTGGAGTGCAGGTGTGATCACAGCTCACTGCAGCCTCTAACTCCTGGGGTCAAAGAATCATCCCACTCAGCCTCCTGATCAGTTGAGACCACAAGTGTGCACCACCATGCCTGGCTAATTTATTTTTATTTTTAGAAATGGGGTCTCGCTATGTTGCCCAGGCTAGTCTCAAACTCCTGGGTGCAAGCAATCCTCCCTCTTTGGCCTCTCAAAGTTTTGGGATTATAGGCATAAGCCACTGCACCCAGCAATGCAGAATGATTCTTGTTCCTGCTTTTCAGGTGAAGAAACTGAGTCAAAAAGAAGCTAAATAACTTGGCTCAAGGACATGCAGCTGGTAAGTGGCAGTGATGGGACTTGAAGCCAGGCCTTCTGACACTAGGGCTTGGCACTTGCTCTGAACTGCTGTGTTGTATGCTATCTCTATTTAGCATGCATGGCATGCCATTCTGCTAAGCCCACCGCAGAGGTAATCACTGACCACAGTGTTCTTTCTTGTGGAGCTTAGATGTGGCCTAAGTACTTCTCAGCACAATGCTTCAGGCAGACAGCAACTAAGGTATCACCAGTCTGCCACTCTTGGTTTGCCCACGAGGAGTTTAGGGGAAGATTTCTACCTAGACTGTGAGTCTTTGTCTTTTAATAGGGCAAGTTAAGCCATTCACATTTACTGTGATTACTAACACGGAATTTATTCCTGCCAAATAATTTTATGTCCCTTTATACTTTCTTATATTTTTTCCCTCCTTTTACCGCTGCCCTGTCCTTTAATGATTTGGACATTTTTCATCCTATTTTAATTATTTTAGAAAGTACTCTTATACTTTATTTTTTTTTTTTTGAGACAGGGTCTCATTCTGTTGCCCAGGCTGGAGTGCAATGGTGTGATCTCAGCTCATTGCAGCCTCAACCTCTTGGGCTCAAACAGTCCTCCTACCTCAGCCTCTCGAGTAGCTGGGACCACAGGTATGCACCACCACACTTTGCTAATTTGCTTTTTTTTTTTTTTTTTGTAGACAGGGTCTCACTATGGTTACCCAGGTTGGTCTGGAATCCCTGGGCTCAAGCAATCCACGTGCCTCAGCCTCCTAAAGTGCTAGGATTGCAGGCATGAGCCACAGTGCCCAGCTTACATTATTAACCTAAACTTTCTATCAACGTCCAAGATTAATAAATATGTCTCTTGTCCTTCCAAGGTAATAGCATAAAGAGCCTCAGATCCCTGGCACAAACCTTCCAGAGGAAGAACCTAGCTGCAGAATCCACATGATGTCTAGTGTGTCTGTGACAACTGTGATTCTCTTGGGGCCAGTGAGTGTCTTAGCCTAACTGACTGGGCTAGGGAAGTATTTCAGTGGTTCCTGAGACTGAAACCATACCAACCACTGCCCCATTGCTGGGCTCTCTCCCTTACCTTCAGTCTCTGCACAATCTCCCTTATGTCCTCCATAGAGCCCTCTGCCGCCTGTAAGAAGATGTGGTCCCCTCGCCCATAGAAGATTTTGAGTGTGGAGGAGTCTGGGGTCCAGCCAATGACATCCCCGCAGTAGCAGTTGAACACCACCTCCTTGGTGCGTAGGTCCAGGAGCACCACAAACTCATTGGAAATTCCCAAAATGCAGTCAATTTCCACCCCCTGGGCATAGTCTTGAGCCACCACCCTCCAGGCGATGGCCCCCGCGCTGTGCTGCTCAGCGCCGGCCCGTGCTTTTGTCTTTTCCTTCTTCTTGGACGTCAGGGAGATGAGGTTGAATTTGCCCGTGGAGTCGATGGGGGTGTTGGAGACACAGTTTTCAGCCAGGTCCTTGAGATACTCCTGGCGGGTCCTAGTGGCCATGGTGTGGAACTTGTCGGACTTGTGCGCAGCGTTCTCGGCGTTAATCACCTTGGCGAGCAAGAAGTCTCTGAAGACATCGGATTTGCGGAATGTGGTTCCGCTGGGGATGGGGGGGCCGAAAGGAGGAGCGTCTTTGGATCGGGTCACAGCCATACTGTGGAGGGAGAGATTATTTAGACAGTGGGAAGAAGTGTACTCAGACATTTCAGAAAGAAAATATTTGATCAAAAAATAGGAATAGAGTTTTCTTTTGTTTGTTTTGTTTAATGGAGACAGGTCTCACTCTGTCACCCAGGCTGGAGTGCAGTGTTATAACCATAGCACACTGCAGCTTTGACCTCCTGGCCTCAAGCAATCCTTCTGCCTCAGCCTCCCAAGTAGCTGATACTGCAGGCTCACACCACCATGCCCAGCCAATTTTGTTTATTTTTTGTTGAGACGAGGTCTCAAACTCTTGGTCTCAAGCCATCCTATCTCCTGGGCTTCCCAAAGTGTTGGGATTACAGATGTGAGTCACCACAACCTGGTCAAACGGTTTCCTTCTGAAGAATGAAAGTCCACATCTAATTAGTAAGTTGCTGGCTAACCAGATTAGAAATCTAATAAAACGTGGGCCAGGCGAGGTGGCTCATGCCTGTAATCCCAACACTCTGGGAGGCTGAGGCAAGTGGATCACCTGAAGTCAGGAGTTCTAGACCAGCTTGACCAAAATGGTGAAACTCCACCTCTACTAAAAATACAAAAATTAGCCAGGCATGGTGGTGAGCACCTGTAATTCCAGCTACTTGGGAGGCTGAGACAGGAGAATTGCTTAAACCCGAGAGGTGGAGATTTTAGTTAGCCAATATGGTGCCACTGAACTCCAGCCTAGGTGACATAGAGCAAGACTGTCTCAAAAAAAGAGGTCGCCGGGCGTGGTGGCTCAAGCCTGTAATCCCAGCACTTTGGGAGGCCGAGGTCAAGAGATCGAGACCATCCTGGTCAACATGGTGAAACCCCGTCTCTACTAAAAATACAAAAATTAGATAGGCATGGTGGCATGTGCCTGTAATCTCAGCTACTCAGGAGGCTGAGGCAGGAGAATTGCCTGAACCCAGGAGGCGGAGGTTGCGGTGAGCCAAGATCGCACCATTGCACTTCAGCCTGGGTAACAAGAGCAAAGCTCTGTTTCAAGGTTTAAAAAAAAAAAAAAAAAAAGAGGTCTCAGGGCACATACACATACTGTATAAAGCAGATGTTTGAACATCCTCTGACATCAAAGGGTAATTCCCCAAGGACTGTCCAACTTCAGGTATTCTTGTTTTAAATACACATACACTGTATAGCAGATCAGATTACAGTCTGGCAAAAATTCCCTCCCTCCTCTGTACCTTCGCAGGCAGGCACACCCCATGGATCTTGGTCATGTGACTTGAATTGGCCAATGGCTTCTAAGTAAAGGCTTGAAGTAAGAGTGTGTGTGTGTGTGTGTGTGTGTGTGTGTGTGTGTGTGTTTGTGTGTTGAGGTAGGGGGATTGCCTCCTAAGCTCCTGCCATCACTGTGGGATAAACAGACCCCAAGTAGTCTACTAGTCCCAGAAGATGAGAGACCCCTGGAGCAGACGTGGAACCAAGTCCATCCAGACTCCAGCAGACCTGCAGATGTGTGAGCCAGAAAGAAATGTCAATCTCATCACTGAGCTCTGGAGTGGTTTGTTACACAGCTTTATTGCAGGAATAGCTGACTGATGCAGAATGTTTACGATATTTAGGTTCTAATATTTGTGTGACATAAGTATACTTTTTGTAAGTCATCTCAACAAGGGTTATTTTGAAAATTCATTGTATTCCTCTGGTAGATCTGAGGTTTAAAGAAGAAAAAAATTAAAAAAGGAAATTCATTGTAACAGGAAGTTAGAATGGAACTCTTCCTGTTTGGTTTTGAGTGGGCAGGGCTGGGAGGAGGAGAAGGGCAAGGTGCAGAAGCAGGAGATATAACCAGGCTCCCCATGCATCAAGGCTTCTGGGTGTAAGGAGGCCTGAACCAGGACAGGGAGAAGATCTGTTGATTTGGAGATCTGAGGAATGTCTTGGATGTAATACTCTGATGACCAAATTAGATAGAGGCTCAGTGGCCTTTCGGCAGACTCTTGCTAAAAGTGCACAAAAAGGCCAAGGCACCTGCTAGAATATTTACCCAGGGCAAGTGAGTTATGTTCTGTTTCCTTTATTATTATTATTTTTTGAGATGGAGGCTTGCTTTGTCACCCAGGCTGAAGTGTAGTGGTGTGATCTCAGCTCACTGCAGCTCCACCCCCCGGGTTCAGTCAGTTCTCCCACCTCAGACTTCCAAGTAACTGGGATTACGGGCATCTGCCACAATGCCCAGCTAATTTTTGTATTTTTAGTAGAGATGAGGTTTTACTACGTTGGCCAGGCTGGTCTCAAATTCCTGGCCCCAAGTGATCTACCTGCTTCAGCCTCCCTAAGTGTTGGGATTACAGGGGTGAGCCACCGTGCTCAGCCTGTTCTTTCCGTTTCTTAATGGCACGAGGTGATGTAAATGAGTGAGCAATAAGTTAATTACATGTTCCTAAAAGTGCATGGTATTTTCATCCTTGATTAAAACTTCTATTTGTCAGTACAGTGTCTCTTCCAACCATCTGCAGGACAATTTAAAAAGTAGATTATGGATGAAAAATACTCCATGAAACTCAAACCCAAGACCATACTTGCTCAGGTTTTGTTGATTCCCTCCCCTTACCCCCAAATCCTGACAAGGGCGACACTTATCCACTTGTTTGACAAACATTTCCTGGACTCCCATGCTCTAGACTAACTTCTAGTCTAGGAGGAGGGACATCCGAAATCAACACACAGAGATAAACTCATAAAAACAAGGAAAGGGAACGGGGCATGTTACGACAGAGGGAGAGGAGGACCTGACTTGGACCAGGAGAATCTGGGAGGGCCTCTCTGAGGAAGTGACAATGAAGCTGGGATCTAAGGGCTGAGTGGAACCAGAGGAAGAGCTGAGGGAGAGTGCTGTGGGCAGGGGGCACAGCACATGTAGCAGCCGACTAGAGAAGGCCAGGGTGAGGTCACCAGGGGCCAGGTCACACAGGGCCTTGGTACGTTAGCACTTCCCATCCTCATGATGAGAGCAGGCAACCATTTAATGGTCTGATCTGGTGGTGAAACCATTCCCTGTCTGCCTTTCTCTGTGCTCTCTGCAGGAGAAGGAAGTTCTCTCCAGCCATGGGTTCCTGTGCCCTTTGGCTTCCAGCTGAGTTTGGCCAATGGGAAGCACTGGCAGGGGATGGGAAGGCGGGAGGAGAGAGACTGGAGTACTTATTTCTCTTCCTTCCTCCCGTCGGGACTGTGATGATAGTGTCAATGGCTGTCATCTTTGGTCCCTTACAGCCGCTGCTCCTGTTACGCCACCCCTCTCCCAGGGCCACAGCTCTCACCAGCTTTCAGAAACTCCTTCCATCTCCCTCTGGGCCCATCAAGCCTTGGGGGTGGGTGAAGGCTCCTGCCCTGGCTAGCTCCCCGGATGCAGCACCTTCCCATGTGATTCCCACAACCTCCCCACACTTCTGTCAATGGCCTGTGTGGTTTTCCATCAACTCCCTTTGGTTAAATCCTTGAGGGAGATCTGCTTCTTGCTGGGTTCCGGATGGAGGCAGGTGCTGACAGAGGGACAACTCACTGGCAATTGGCAGAGACCAGTATGGCTGCCTCAGGAATGGACTGGAGGACAGAACATGTACAGGAGACCAGTGTGGGAGCTACTGCGTGACCCCGGCCCATCAGGCCAGATCCCTCACTCTCCGTCTCTGGCAGATTGTCTAGTGGCTCTTCACACTGTGGCCAGGTGATGCCCTGGGCTTAGTGGATTCCCCAGCACAGGTACTCAGTGCTGACTAAAGTAATGGTTTCAATATGGACAGACGAAATAGTTTTCTACCAAGGTATGGTGGGCATAGGTTTAACAGAAAAAGGCATTTTCCAGTACACACATTCTTCAAAGAAGGCCACACACACCAGGCAGATTTTCTTCCATGGGAAATCTTGTGGGCAGGGCCTTACCCCAGGCAGTGGGATGGATGAGACGACCTCCCTTGTCCCTCATTCTACTGAATGGGGTGGTCAGATTGCGCTTTACAGAGGTGAAGAGCTTTGCAACTTCTTTATTCAACACTTAGCTGCTTACAGAGACAGCTTTTCCTATATTCCTGATTCATGATTTTACGAATCATAAAATTGCAAACAGCTGAAGGTTTTTGAGCCATCAGAACAGCTGGTCCCTCACTTCCCAGCAGGAAGGACTGGGTTTTGAGAGTCCACAGGCTGCAGGGATGACACGGGTGGCTGTTTGGAAATGGCACACTGGAAACAGAAAAGATGACCACTCATGACACAACCAGGCGATGAGGTGACCTGTGGTCACTTGATCACTGGAGGGCAATAAGCGTTGCTGGAACACTCAGAATTATTTATTCAACAGTTATTTTTCAAGTGCCTACAACATTTGGGCCAGGAGTCTTTCCAGCAAGCAAAGACAGCTTCAGGGCCCACTATGTGCCAAGCTCTGTGCTGTGACAGATACAGGAAAGTCAACATGACCCGGGGTTACTGTCAGAGGCAACAGTCACGTCATGTCTTTTTTTTTCTGAGACAGAGTCTTGCTCTGTCACCCAGGCTGGAGTGCAGTGTGGCTCACTCTAGTCTTGACCTCCTAGGCTCACGTGATCCTCCCACCTCAGCTGAGATTACAGGTACATGCCAGCACGCCTGGCTGATTTACAAAATTTGTTTTTAGAGACAGGGTCTTCCTATGTTGCCCAGGCTAATGCTGAACTCCTAGGCTCAAGTATCCTCCTGCTTCGGCCTCCCAAAGTGCTGGGATTCTGGTGTCAGCCACTGCGCCCGGCCCCGAGTCTAGTCTTGAAAGATGATTAGAAACTCACTGAGTTGGGGGCCAGGAGTTGGCAGTCTGGGGAGAAGGTAAGCTGGAGAGCAGTAGCCAGGCTCCCTCCACAGGGAAGAGGCAAGGTCAGGTCTGTGGGGATGGAGGGACAGCAAGGGAGGGGAACAGCTGAGGAGCAGTTTTGGTTGTATCTCTAACATTCTTTAAAAATAAAGGAAAAAGGGAGAGCCGAAGCAAACAGAGGAGAAGGTTAACATCTGTTAAAGCTGGCGGTGGGCACGTGGGTGCCTGTTATGTGATTTTCCGCACTTTTCAGAATGTTTAAAATATTGCATAATAAAAATATTTAAAATTAAATTATAAAAAAACAAAAAAGATTAGTGTGTCAGAGAAGAAATCACTCTGGAGACCATGTAGAGGCAAGCCCAGAAGGGTGAGAAGTCAGCTGCAGGCTGATGTGGTGACCCCAGTAGGAGAGGGGAGGTCAGAGCGGGGACCTCTGACCTCCCCTGGTGAGAGCTGTGGCCCTGGGAGAGGGGTGGCATAACAGAAGCAGCAGCTGTAAGGGACCAAAGATAACAACCATTGACACTATCATCACAGCCCCACAGCGAGGAAGGGAAGAGAAATAAATATTCCAGCCTCTCTCTTCCAGGCTTCCTGCCCGCTTCCAGTGCTTCCCATTGGCCAAACTCAGCTGGAAGAGAAGAGAAAGCTCTCCCAGTCAGCTCAACCCCCAACCTCTGATGCACCATAAGAAGGCTGCCTCCTTATCCAGTGTGTGCATGTGCGCGTGCATGTTTGCCCGTGTGTGCATGTGCATGCGTGGGTACATGTGTGCACATGTGCGTGCATGTGTGTAAATCTCTCTCATCTCATCCAAGGGTCCTCAGCCCCCAACAGTGCCCGAAGTGCTGGCACTCTAGCTGCTGCTGCACGCTCTAGGAACAGACAGGCAGGGGAGAGGGGGTCTCAGGTCCAGGGACATGGCTGTAAGGAGGCCCTGCCATGCAGCGTGCTGCTTCCCAGTAGCCAGCAGACAACACGCGAAGCACAGTGGTGCTCCGCAGCCAGTGCTGCAGACTGGGATGCCCTCCCTTCCCTCGCCCAGCCGAGAGGCAGCTGGTAGACCTGTGGTAATTCCACCATGACTACTGGTACACACACACATGTGTACTCTGCTCCAGCATCTCCATTTCTAGAATTTCTTATACAGCTGTGTGCTTGGACCCAGGTGCAATGAGAGTATAAATAAGACTGTTCACTGCAAGCATCAGAGAATAACCCTAATATCCATCAATAGAGGACAGGAGATAACCTTGTATCCATCCAATGGAATATGAGCATCAGAAAGAACAAAAAGCACTTTATGTACAGGTATGAAAAGATCTCAGCTGTGTGCAGTGGCTCACACTTATAATCCCAGCACTTTGGGAGGCTGAGGCTGGAAGATCACTTGAGGCCCAGGATTCAAGACCAGCCTGGGTAAAATAGAGAGACCCCACCTCTACTAAATTTTTTTCTTTTAAATTAGCCAGGCACAGGAGTGTACACCTGTAGTTCCAGCTACTCAGGAGGCTGAGGCTGGAGGATCATTTTAGCCCAGGAGGTCAAGGCTGCAGTGAGCTATGATTGCACCACTGCACTCCAGCATGGGTGACAGAGTGAGACCTTGTCTCTAAAAAAAAACCCTCAAAACAACAAACAAAACCCCCCTCAATTCTATCTCCCAAGTGGGGCCCACTTCCACAGGCAGTCCCTGCTTCGCCCGACTTTCCCCAGACCATCACTTGTGCCTCTTGGTCCTTGAAGCCTGGTGCCCAGGACTGGCTGGCAATTTTGGCTGCAGGACAGGCACATGACTCCAACTGGGCCAGTGAGCCCCAATTCTGGAGTTTCTGATGCAACTCCTGGGAAAGAAAAGCTCTCATTTTGGAGGATTTGCAATTGGTAGGATATTTGCCTCAGAGCTGCTGGAAAGGTGACCCCCAGGAGAGGGGGACAGATCCGGCCAGGCCTAAGCGTGCCATTTTTGAGAGCCAACGTACACTGGCTTTTTGTCTTAAGCAACATTGAGATGGGTTTTCTGTTCCTCACAACAAAAGATTCCAAGCAAATACAATTCCCTCATGGTTTCCTTAGCAAAACAGGGGCCATGCCCCTTTCTGGCTAAAAACTACTCTTTCAGGTGGCATGGGAATGTGTGTGCAGAG
The DNA here is from genome assembly GCA_031835075.1 of Saguinus oedipus. Taxonomy (NCBI): domain Eukaryota; kingdom Metazoa; phylum Chordata; class Mammalia; order Primates; family Cebidae; genus Saguinus; species Saguinus oedipus. The sequence continues at coordinate 41,035,779 of CM063187.1, read as the reverse complement.
CTCTCCTCTGGAAGCACAACAGGTGACGGGGGGTGGTCCTGCACTTGGACCCACTTGGGCCAGCGCCTGCCCCTCTCTCCGCACACTGCTGGGGGCCGTGTGTGGTGGGGCCTACCTGTAGCAGACGTTATCAGTGCAGGGGTTGTGGGCTCGGACGATGATGAAGACGTGCTGGAAGTGTGAGCGGATGTTCTTGGGGGTGAATGGCAGTGCGCCAGGCTCCTGGAAGATGATGGTCACGATGTCGTTTCCTATGTGCCTCTTCCGCAGCAGCTGGGAAAAGGGCAACAGCGGGGGACAGGGAAGTGTCACAGGTCGGCCTGAGGGGTCCTGCCTGGACCACTGTCACAGCTCCTCACCCACCCCCATTTGCACTCCCTGCTCACGCGCAGCCAAAGGAACACCCGAGTCAGGAGACGAACCCTCCCGTGGTTCCCTCTCATTCAGGATAAAGGATGGAGGCCTTGCCATGGCCCCTGTCACTCCTCTGACATTCCCCACGGCCCCTGCCCACCTGCTGCAGCCACACCCATCTCCTGCTGCTCCTCAACCATGCCAGAAACACTTCCTCGAGGCCTCTGCACCACTGTTCCCTCCTCCTGGGAGCACGGCTTCCTTCCTCACCTCCTCTGGTCTTACAGATACGTCACCCTCCCAAGCAGGCCTTTGCTGACTGTTATCCAAGATCCACCCCACCACAACACTTCCCGATCTTTACTTTTCTGTCCCCATTACTTAACACTTAGTGACACTCAGCAGAGATGGCTTTCGCTCCTTCCTTTTGTTTCTTGTCTCTTCCCACCGAAGTGGCAGCTCCATGAGAACAGGGATTTTGTTCACTGCCCCGCACTGTATACTCAGTACCTAGCAGTGCCTGGCATACAGCAGGCGCTCAATAAATAAGATCTAGAGAGCACAGGCTGGTGGCCTTCAACTTGCTCAAAGCCATACTCATGGGCAATGGCCGACTCAGAGCCCAGGTCACTGGCAGGGCCAGTTCTAGGCACCACCCCTTCCCTGGATGCTGACTGAGGTCAGGACAGCTGCAGCTTCAGAGTGTCCTATGGGTCCCTCACCCTCTGATATGGTCGGCTGTGTCCCCACCCTATAATACATCTTGAATTGTAGCTCCCATAATTCCCATGTGTTGTGGGAGGGACACAGTGGGAGCAAATGTAATCACAGGGGCGGGTCTTTTCCATGCTGTTCTCATGATAGCAAATAAGTCTCATGGGACCTGGTGGTTTTATAAAGGGCAGTTCCCCTGCACAAGCTTTCTTGCCTGCCACCATGTAAGACATGATTTTGCTCCTCCTTTGCCTTCCATCGTGACTGTGAGGCCTTCCCAGACATTTGGAACTATGAGTCCATTAAAATTCTTCTTTTTCTTTATAAACTACCCATTCTCTGGTAGGTCTTCATTAGCAGCAGGAAAACGGACTAATACGCCTTCTCTTCCCTGCTGGTCAGTCTCCGAGGAAGACTGTTATCTTCACAGGTGACACTGTATTCATGGTATTTGGCTTATTTGCTGAGATTACACTGCTCTTATTTGCACAGTTCTAGTAGTCGTTTAACTGTCAAGGAATCTGCCAACACGGGAGATCCATGGACAGGAGTCCTACGGAGCTCAAAGTGATGTGGCTCACAGTGTGAACTCCAGACATGCTTTGTAGCTCAGCTCCTAGTACTGAATGGTTAGTTCTTCATGTGTGTTTAAGCAGCATTATATCAAATTGCTAAAGTTCCTACTGACTGTGGCTGGGCCTGTACTAGATACTGCACAGCCGTATCTTCTATTCATCATCTTTATTAATCTCTTAACCCTGAGAGGTATTAACTCATTTTGCCCCATTTTACAGATGAGGAAACTTAGGCTCACAGAGGTTAAGTGATTTTCCGTAAGCCATGTAGCAATGAAGGGAAAGAGCCTGGATTCTAACCCACTTCTTTTTTTTTGGGACGGGAGTCTCGATCTCTCACCTAGGCTGGAGTGCAGTGGATCTCAGCTCACTGCAACCTCCACCTCCCAGGCTCAAGTGGTTCTCCTGCCTTAGCCTGCTGAGTAGCTGGGACTACAGGTGCCCGCCACCATGCCTGGCTAATTTTTGTATTTTTAGTAGAGATGGGGTTTCACCATATTGACCAGGCTGGTCCTGAACTCCTGACCTCAGGTGATCTGCCTGCCTTGGCCTCCCAAAGTGCTGGGATTACAGTTGTGAGCCACTAAGCCTAGCCTAAGACAAAATCTCTTAATAGCATGCTTTTAGATGAACCTTAGGAAATCAAGTCAGTGATGACTCAAGGGGCCCTGGAGGGGAGTCAGGGTAGCTGGAGCCAGACAGGGTGCCCGAGGAGCAGCAGGAAAGACTGGGGCCAAACTGACATGGAACCACACCCGGCCTGGTCTCTAACCCCCAGGTAAAATGACCCCAGTAAAGATGGTCTCCAAGGCTGAAGGCCTCCATCTGCTCCACAGGACAGTATTGGGAGAGGCCGATGCCGGTGGGTGGGCAGCCAACATCCAGCAGCCGTGTCTTTGCAGAAAATCACTGACCTGCTGCCTGTTGTTGGGGGTGTAAGGGAGCAGGGTGGAGACGTGGAACATGATCTCGTAGTCCTGGTATGTCGTGTAGAGGGAGTGCGTTCCTGTAGAGTCGGCTGAAACAGAAACGCCAGTTAGGACCACGTTTCCAAAACCTCTGAGTTTCTGCCATATCCCATGTACCACCTATGCTGGTCTTTAACTTGGTGCTTTCACTTCAATCCAGTCTTAAAAACGAAATACATTTAGATAACAAGGAAACCTCACCACAGTGTACCCACCAGATTAGTAAATATTAAAAAATCTGACGTGAGCGCCAAAGGTTGGTGAGGATGTGGAGCAACTGGAACTCTTGAGGCGGCTGGTTAGGTGTGTAAATTGGTACAAGTTCTTCGGAAACCTTTTTAGCAATCTCTCTTAAACCTCAAGAGAGGCTTCACTCATCACCTAGCACTTCCTCTCCTAGGAGCACGGCCCAGAGAAATCATGTACATGTGTCCTGGGATGTGCGTACAAGAATCTTCAAGTGTCAGTCAAGAATATGGGTGAACACACTGGTAAATTCACAATGTGGAAAAATATACAGCCAGGAAAAGGCATGGGTTGTGGCTGCAGCACAGGAGAATCCTCTCAATATAGTGTTGAGCAAAAGATGCTGACATAAAGCAGCACACGCTGTGTGATCCCATCCATGTGACGTAGAAAAGCAGGTCAAATTGCCCCCATCAGGGTGCATACGTTAAGTAGCAAAACTCTGAAGAAAAGCAAAGAAATGCTTATCGCTGAGAATCAGGATATGGGTTCTAATAGGAGGGAGGGTTATGACCAGGATGAGGCAAACCTGCTTATTAAACCCATGTTTCAGAGCAGGAAACTGAGGCATGGAGAGGGAGTGACTTCCCAAGTCCACGCTGCAATGAGTGGTAGAATCTGGACCAGGACTCAGGCTGTTGGGCTCTAGAGCTGTTTTTTTTTTTTTGAGATGTAGTTTCGTTCTGTCACCCAGGCTGGAGAGCAATGGCCCAGTGTGGGCTCACTGCAAACTTTGCCTCTTGGGTTCAAGTGATTCTCCTGCTTCAGCCTTCCAAATAGCTGGGATTACAGGTGCCCACCACCACGCCTGGATAATTTTTGTATTTTTAGTAGAGATGGGGTTTCACCACGTTGGTGAGGCTGGTTGAACTCCTGACCTCAGATGATCCACTCACCTCAGCCTCTCAAAATGTAGGGATTATTGGTGTAAGCCACTGTTCCTAGCCCCATATATCATATATATTTATGTACACATACACATGATATGCACAGAGACTGCTGCAATGAGCACGCCCTATGTGCCACCACCTTAAGAAAGAGATCATCACCCACACTCTAATGTGAGCACCATTTCCCAGACACACGCACCTCTCCCTGGACAGCCAACACTATCCTGCGTACTGTCTCCAGTGTTCCCTTATTTTTCCTATTCATTCATTCATTCATTTATTCATTGAGATGGAGTCTCACTCTGTTGCCCAGGCTGGAGTGCAATGGTGCAGTCTCGGCTCATTGCAACCTCTGTCTCCCAGGTTCATGAGATTCTCCTGCCTCAGCCTCCCAAGCAGCTGGGATTACAGACACGAACCACCATGCCCAGCTAATTTTTTTCATATCTTTAGCAGAGAAGGGGTTTTACCATGTTGGCCAGGCTGGTCTTGAACTCCTGATCTCAGGTGATCTGCCCACCTCAGCCTCCCAAAGTGCTGGGATTATAGGCATGAGCCACTGCGCCTGGCTTATTTTATTTTAATTTTGAGATGAAGTCTCGCTCTGTCACCAGGCTGCAGTGCAGTGGTGCAATCTCAGCTCATTGCAACCTCTGCCTCCCGGATTCAAGCAATTCTCCTGCCTCAGCCTCCCGAGCAGCTGGGACTACAGCCTCATGTCACCACTCCCGGCTAGTTTTTGTATTTTTTAGTAGAGATGGGGTTTCACCATATTGGCCAGGCTGGTCTCAAACTCCTGACCTCATGATCCACCCACCTAAGCCTCCCAAAGTGCTAAGATTACAGGCGTGAGCGACCGAGTCTAGCCTATTTATTTATTTTTGAGATGAGGTCTTGCTCTGTCACCCAGACTGGAGTACAGTGGCATGATCATAGCTCACTGCAGCCTCAAACTCCCAGGCTCAAGCAATCCTCCTGCCTCAGACTCCCAAAGTGCTGGATTACAGGCATGAGCCACCACGCTTGGCTCTGTTTTTCCTCAAAGTTCCACTATATAAGAGCATAGCCCCAAACAATATATTGCTGGGGTTTTGTTTTTTTTGTTTTTTTTTCAGAGACAGGGTCTTCCTTTATTGCCCAGGCTGGTCTTGAACGCCTGGTCTCAAGCAGTGCTCCTGCCTTGGCCTCCCAAAGTGTTGGGATTACAGCTGTGAGTCACCCTGCTTGGCCTACTGGTTTTAAAAAATTTTTTGAGATTAGTTTAAGTTTAACAGTTAGTTTTAAAACTAATTGTTAGGCCAGGTAGAGTGACTCATGTGTGTAGTTCCAGCACTTTGGGAGGCCAAGGACCCTGAGACCAGTCTGGGTAACATAGCGAGATCTTGTCTCTATAAAAAATAATTAGTATGGGCTGGGCACAGTGGCTCATGCCTGTAATCCCAGCACTTTGGGAGGCCGAGAAAGGTGGATCATGAGGTCAGGAGTTCAAGACCAGCCTGGCTAACACGGTGAAACCCCGTCTCTACTAAAAATACAAAAATTAGCTGGACATGGTGGCGGGCGCCTGTAATCCCAGCTACTCAGAAGGCTGAGGCAGGAGAATCGTTTGAACCCGGGAGGCAGAGGTTGCAGTGAGCTGAGATTGTGCCACTGCACTCCAGCCTGGGCAACAGAGTGAGACTTGGTCTCAAAAAAGTAAAAGGCATCATTCAGGTCCCACTCTTCAGAGGCTTACTGTCTGTGCAAAGCACAAAGTATGTGGCTCTCTTCCACGCTGATGTCCACCATGCCAGTTCATCTCCACTAGGTGAACACACCACAACTCTGCCAGTGTGCACTGGGTGCATGGAGGTGCCAGCGGTCAAGGATATTCAGCCCTCTCCCGCTGCACATTAGACAGTGCACGTCTAGGCATGCAGGAGCTGAGTCACACAGCAGGTTCTTTTCAAACTGGACTTGAACGTGCTGTCCTGTTTTCCAAAGTGGCTGCACATGGCCAGGCGCGGTGGCTTCACACCTGTAATCCCAGCACTCTGGGAGGCGGAGGTGGGTGGATCACTTGAGGTCAGGGGTTCAAGACCAGCCTGGCCAAGATGGTGAAACCCCATTTCTACTAAAAATACAAAAATGGAGCCCAGCGTGGTGGTGCACACTTGTAGTCACAGCTACTCAGGGGGCTGAGGCAGGAGAATCACTTGAACCTGGGAGGTGGAGGTTGCAGTGAGCTGGGATGATGCCACTGCTCTCCAGCCTAGGCCACAGAGTGAGACTCTGTCTCAAAAAAAAGAACCCCAAAACCAAAAAAAAAAAAATCTGAAAAAAAAAAAAGCGGCTGTACTTATTGGTGTTCCTATAAGTGAAGTCTGAGAGCTCCCACTGCTCCACAACCCCACCTTGGCATCCCCAGACCTTTTAAGCTTTGCCCGTTGAGTGGGCATGTGGCGGTGGCTCACTGTGACCTAACTGGCCCCCACTTACTCTTGACATCCAGCTGGGCGGCGTACTTGGTGAAGCCCTTCAGGCAGACCTTCTCGCCGATGAGAGAGAGGAACTCCTCGAAGGCGGGGCCAGCCTCCTCGTTGTTGTACATCTCCTCCTCGGAGCTCTGGCCGGCCTTGCAATAGAGGATGCCCACCTTGTGCTTCCGGCACAGCTGCAGAGGCAAGAGCAGCTTTGTGGAGGGAGGCCAGGCAGAGATGGCAGAGGGAAGGGAGCAAGGGGTATTTCCGAGGGCTTCAGCCCTGGAAGCTGCTGGGATCACTGGGGAACCCAGAGCCACAGCCAGACAGGAAGGAAAACAGTGTTGGGCATGGCAGCATGTCCCAGTTGTCCCTCCGCCTCCCTTCTACTCCAGAAGCACAACGAGGTGTCCAGGCCACTATGGCAGTGGAGGATGGCTGGTGATGGCATGCTTGCATGAAAGAGACTGTTGCCTTGGCCAGCTTCCCACAGTAGGTGAACTGGGATGAGCTGAGATTCTGCAAAAGCAAAATCTGGAGGGCTCAAGGCTTATATTCAGTATCTTTTTTAGGGAATGGGCTCCCAATAACCAGGTTTGCTTTAGGTATCCCAGATTCCCCTGGTCACGGGTGACTGGGCCATGGACAGACAGCTGACCTATACACAGCCCAATCAATGGCTCTCCTGTGACCAGAGTCAGCTTGCTGGGGTCTGTGTGCATGCTGTAATTCTAACAGACTGGGAGCTGTGGGAGAGGTGAGAGAAGCAGAGGAAGCCAGCATGAGGAGTGGGGAGGAAAGACACACACTAACCCCCCACCACGGACACATATATGCATGCACACATGCGGACCTAGCAGCTATCTCACTCCCAGATAATCTCCCTCCTATAGAAGACCCAGTTACGTTCCTGCTCTTAGCACCACTAGAATTTTGATTTGAATCCCTGCTTTTGCTGAAACCAGCTTAAGTAGGTTACTGTTACTTGCAAAGAAAAAAGAAAATGGTACCAGGAGTGGGGTTGCCTGCTACTTTCCCAGCAGCCCTCCCACCTCCAGCCCCTGGCTCACCCCTTGCTCATCGAGCTTCAGCAGCTGCTCCGTCACCTTGGGGGTATTGAGGGCCAGTCGCAGGCAGTGAATGTTGAGCTCGGGGATGACATACTCCAAGGCATCCTTCAAGGGCAGACCTCGTCCAGTCCCATGCTTGGTGGCTGTGGGTGTGGCGTCTTCCAGGATGGAGCCCCGCAGGGTGATGAGCTACTCAAGGGATAGAAGGGAAAGTTAGGGGCTCTCAGGACGGAGAAAGGGAGTAGAGCATATGAGAGGTATCTTGTTTTGAAAGAGACACGTGTGATGACTGGGAGTTTGTGCTCTAAGGTCAGAAAGCCCTAGGTCTGAGCCAGTACTTGAACCTGCTGCCTCCTGGCTGTGTGGTCTTGACCAAGTGACTTGGTATCTCTGAGCCTCAGCTTGCTCTTCTGTGAAATGGGTACAGGATGGTATCATAACTTTGAAGGAGTGTTGGATAGATTAAATGAGACAATAATGTAAATTGCCTTCATTTGTTCAACACATGCTGACTGAGCGCTACCTATGAGGCACTTAGTCCTATTCTAGGTGCAATGAACAAAAACCCTTGACCCTGTGGAGCTGACATTGGAACAGGGGAGATGAATTATGTAAGGCAGTAGGAAGTATAATGAATAAAACAGGCCCCACCAGGAGGTGGACTCTCGTCATTATTACAGTAACATTGTATTATATACATATTACCGTAAATGCTCATGTAAAACACCTGCCTGCCTTGAATACTGGCACTGTCTTAGATCTTGAACTGTGGCACTGGTTTTCAACCAGTTTCATTAAAAAAAAAAAAAAAAAAAAAAAAAAAAAGGCCAAGCGCGGCGGCTCAAGCCTATAATCCCAGCACTTTGGGAGGCCGAGGCGGGTGGATCATGAGGTCAAGAGATTGAGACCATCCTGGTCAACATGGTGAAACCCCATCTCTACTAAAAATACAAAAAATTAGCTGGGCATGGTGGCGCTTGCCTGTAATCCCAGCTACTCAGGA